>OY979666.1:10000-5059805 GCA_963855955.1 Luperina nickerlii | reverse complement strand
ACTGTTTTGAGAGCAATGGTGATAAAATAATTTACACAAAGTAAAGCGCTTGACAGGGTTCGAGCCTACGGCCCACAATTCGTAAGTCACGGTCGTTACCACTGTACCAACATTGCTCTTATAAAAATCACGATCTCGATATTTCTAATGACGATTCATCCACGAGTGCGTTGTAAAGAATACAAGTTAATAAAAACCTATATTTATTTTTATGATCAACGGTAAAATAGACTGTTTTTATCTTCTTTGTAAAAGGATTCTTCAATAACAACAGATTTTTACATTCATAGCAAATGAATATATAGGGTGCTTAGAAGCTGGATACAAAGCCTTAAAGGGGTGATAGTTGACACCATTTAGAGCATTTTGACCCATACATGTCTTAGACGAAGTGTGTTTTTTTTTTATTTTTTTCCCAGTTACAGTTGGAAAGTATGTTATTTTTGACTGTTTGTAGTTCAAAATAAAAAAAAACCTACATCGACTAAGACATGTATGGCTCAAGATGCTGTAAATGGTGTCAACTATCACTCCCTTAAGGCTTTGCACTCAGCCGCCAAACACCCTGTATATTCTATTCTTTTCTACAGATATTGCAATTGGAGCGCCTTTTGAGAATAACGGTCGTGGCGTTGTCTATCTATACAGTGGCGCTGCCCTCAGCAGTGAAATCTCAGAGAGGGAATTAACATACCTGCAAAAGATCGAGCCTGAATCTAGTTATGGCGAGTCTTTCGGCATGAGTCTCACACCATTGTTAGATTATGACGGGAACGGATGCAAAGGTATTTTACATCATCTTGTCTTTAACTATTGTCTTTTGAAAATGCTCCAAGAAATTCGATTCCGTGTTTTACGTAGCAGTTACCATAACTGCTGTAGCTACAGGAAAAAAATTATCTTACAATTAGGTTTTAAGAGTGAGTATTAAAAATAACGCAAAAATTACCACATCTGAACAAATAAAAAGATGTCAAGAACATCAAGATATGAAGATGTGAAGAGCCATGTTAATAAAAACCGCGCGGGTTCCACGCGTAGAGAGAATCGCGCGTGAACCACTCAGTTCGAGAGCCGCGCGGTTTCCGTCGTATCTGAATACGCGCGTATTCAAAAAAATAAATTTCTCTTATAAAAGTTTGTTTTTTCTTCATTGATTCTTTATCGTGTTTTTTTATATAGAATTGGCAATCGGCTCGCCTTATAAAGACACAGTAGTGCTCTTAAGGTGCATGGCAGCTGTACTTGTGAAGACATCAGTGAGATTTCCCAATGTACAGGTAGGTTATATTAATTCAATCGAAATAGGTATAAAATAAGATTTAACACACTTTTCATTAAGAAAAGCTCACCTCCAAACCACTGGAACTTCTTGAAACAAAGGCCGATCCGTTAATAATAATATATCTTGTGGAAACTTGTGAAAGCCGAGAAAGATAAACAAGCCAAGTCAAGTATTCTGACTTGGCTCGCGAGGTTGTCGATATGTGGGATGTGGACTCAGCGATCATTGTGCCGATAGTCGTGACAGCCAATGGATTAATAGCCAAGAGCCTCGACCAACACCTGAGGAGGGTCTCGTTGGGCAGCTGGATCAAGACCTTGATTCAGAAAGCGGTACTTCTGGACACGGCTCGCATTATCAGGAGGTTCCTCTCTCTGGAGCCCTGACCGCCGGTAGCTTGGACCCTGTTCCCGATACCGGTGGACTACTATTTTTTATATTTTTAAATGCTTTTAAAATTTTTTGTTCATAAAAATATTTAAAAATGTAATTTATAAGTATTTCAATGAAATAAAGGAGATGTCTTCTATATCTCTATTTCTTTCAAGTACTTCCCTATACGGCCCAAGGATTCAAAATGGCGGCGAATACCCTATGAATTTTGTACACATTTTTTAAATGGCTTTTAATATTGACTTGTTTATTTTCAGGGTCGCACTAGTTCTGGTAAAACAGACTTTGAATTCGATCTTTATTTAACAGTAACACATCCGAACTCTCTGAAAGCGGTCACAGGACGTAAGTATACGAACTTTTTAGTCACTCTTTCCTGATAGGCAGTCTCTTTCTTAAACTCAACTTGCCATAACAACTTCTGCCAGTCTTTTTTGGTAAAATCTCACCATGAAAACTTGAGTGAAGTGAGCTGTCATTCTACTTGATGCTAGGGCAATCCCTAGCATCAAGTAGAATGACAGGTGAAGTGAGCGAAGTGTCAATAGTGTCAATACACTATTGACACTTCGCTCACTTCACCTAAGTTTTCACAGTGAAATTTAAGATCATCTAGATATGTACCTACTGATATATGAGTCCTTTTTTTTTCTTGGGGAATTCCACATGAATACCCTCCGTCTGGGAAGAACGGAGGGTTATGTCGGACTGCTACCGACTGAATCCCCACTCTTCCTTCTGGTGTCATGAGTCGGGGGCCCGGGAGATACTTGTACATTCGCCGCACCCCCGACTGGTATCAGCCCGCCATGCCTAGCGGGCCCCATCACCACGTGCGGCCGATCCTACGACCGCACGTCCTTCGCCATTAAGGCGCACATACTGCGTACCACCTCATTGAGCCTGACTGCTCGAGCGACGACAAGACAGCGACGGCCCCAATTTTGCCGCCCGCAGGCCCCTTTTTTTTTTGAGAATGAGAAATCATCAAATGACCCCTCCCGCTCTGGGTGGAGCGGAAGGGAGTGTCAGACTCTTACTGACTAAAACCCACCCGTGTTCCTCCCTTAGCCCTTTATGTTTCAGGCCAGCGGTAACCCTTTCGGACAATCCCGCTGACCCGGAAGGCTTCGGCCCTGACGGGTCCCTTCACTTGATGCTGACATCTCTTTGAGGCTCATTATGTATTATGCATTATTCATGCCCGCAGGCCCCTTCTTATGGTGTCCAAAGATCGTTAAGCGCCCTTCGACGCCCCACTGCTTTTCTGGTGCGGGTGGAATGAGAGTTGTGCTCTCTCTCCCTCTCCGCCGCCTCCTTTGCTTGCATCACCTCCTCGCAAAAAGAGGCCACAGCATCCCACGCGTCTTCGCTTCCGACCAAAGACTGAACCACGGCCGGAAGTGAGAGATCACCCGCACCTTGTATCGCGACGAGGGCACAGCGCTGTTGGGCCCAAGCTAAGCACTCCTCCAGCATATGTTGCGCCGTGTCCTCGTGGCAGTCTACACAGTGATGACAAGCGGGCGTCCGCTCCCGACCTGTGCGACGCAGGTATTTCCCGAAACATCCGCAGCCAGTAAGCACCTGCATCAGCCGAAAACTGAGGGCGCCAGGCTGCCTCTCCAGCCATTCCTTCATAACATAAATAGGCCTTACCGCCACTGTCGTGGCAAGCCCCCACCTGGGTTGCGCAAGTCGCCCCCTCTATTCAGCCACTAGAATCTGACAGAGCTCAGTCCTTCGTGACTCGAATTCCCGGGGAACCAGAGGCTGACCACGCGTAAGCTCCACCTTCCGCCAGCGATATAGGGAGGCAAGGATTTTCGCTTCCAGATCCCAGTGCGTTGATCCGGCCAGGAGAGTTGCTGCCTCGTAGGAGACCGTACGGTATCCTCTTATGACCCTAATAGTCATCGCTCTCTGCAGCCTTTGCAATATTGCGACGTTGCGGGCCGTCAGGGTGTAACAAATGTTTTATTTATATCAGGTATTATAACAACGGTGGAGATAAATCACGACCACGCTAAGCTGGTCGACACCGATGTCAACGGCACCGTTACATTCAAGACGGACCTGGACGTTAAACAATTTGAATACTGGAAGAAAGTGCCGTTTAATTTGCCTTCAGTGAGTACATTTTGTGCAACAATAAAATAGGAAATCGGAAAATTCACATCCATACTAATATTATAAATGCGAAAGTGTGTGTCTGTCTGTATGTTACCTCTTTACGATAAACCGCTGAACCTATTTAGATGAAATTTGGTATAGAGACAGACAAATTTGGTATATAGGGACATAGGATAGTTTTTATCCCTATATTCCCACGGGATCGACACTGATGCGGGTAAAACCGCGAGGCGCTGCTAGTCTATCGACGTCGCGGCAGGCCCAGACGGTTGGCGCAGTGGCTGAGCGATCGACTGCTGCGCTGCGTGTCGCGGGTTCGATTCCCGCACGGAACAAATATTTGTATTGCCTACAGGTAGTTGTTCCGGGTCTGGCTGTTTGTGTATGGGAATTTAAAAGTTTCGCTTCCAAAAAAAAAAAAATTGCGACTCATTCAGGAAGAGAGAGAGAGAGGTGGAAAAACAGTAAGGAGGCCTTTGCCCGGCAGTGGGACATCAACGGCAAAAAAAAAACCCTAAGAAAAGTATTAAAAGTCTATAACTACGGTATTTAGATTTATAAAAAATAAACTCCAACAAACTAGGTACTACCACAGTACAAACGTTCGTTACTGTCGCGGCCATGATGTGACGTCATCATTCATGATCCTACTTTGTTTGCATTGCTTTTATAGCCTCAAGTCATCTTATAAATGAAATCACTCTCAACTTACTTACCTTAGGCGCGAATTACACAGAGACGGCGTAAGGTGAAGGCGCGGCGCAGACATGATGCCGCTTCAAAACGTTGTCATAGAAAATGTAAAAAACGAAGGCGCCACCCGCCGCCGCGCCGTCTGTGTATAATTCACACCTTAATGAGAATTCAAGCGGTTTGCAAGACTAGAATTAGATGTTTATTCACATAACTTTTAACATCTCTTCCAGCATTTTCGAAGTCGACGCGTTTCGAGTTTGCGTTTCGTTCCACCGAAAAACGCAACAATAAATATTTATCAATTGTAAATTATATAATGTACATACTAAAAAAATTAAGTTTATTTCTTAACTCGTAAACATTGTATAATTAATGAAAACGTTTTGATATACTTGCATCCCTATTGGACAATATGTGGCCTAAGTCATGGATCTTAACTCCTCTTTCTGGTATCAAACGGGAATGTGGTCAAGATAAGACTAGGTACTGAGGCCAGCTTAATAAATAGATACTAATAATATAATATTTTCTTTAAAGCTCGGCAAATACGACACGGAAATACGCTTCTTAATATCTTCGGAGCTGGAAGTCGATCCAATGAAACTGAATGATTTTAAAAGCTCCCGTGTGATCCTAAGCGACCGGAGTGACTTGACCATCCAAAAGTCGCTGTGGGCAGCTGAGTGCGCTGGGAACAAGACATGTGTGCCGAAATTGGACTTGACACCACATATCAGTTTCCAGTAAGTACCCTACTCGTTGAAGATTCATCGATCGGCTCCCCTTATCTGGATCGCCTTTCAGATCATAATACAGGGTGGGTAAAAAATCGTGGATCAAACGAAATAGGACTTTTGTAGTGATGATACTTTTTTTTTGACTGCAAATAATCCCAACTATCGCCCTGTTTCGTTCAATCCACGATTTTTTGCCTATTTTTGGTATATGTTTATTTTCGGCACAATTATTTTATACATAACTTCAAAACCCATCTATACTAGAGAAATGGTTAACTCAATAGCTTAACTAAACAATGAGACTAAAACTATATTATTATAGACTTTTTTTTTTTTAATAGCCTATGCTGTCCCACTGCTGGGCAAAGGCCTCCCCCAAATCCTTCCAGGAACTCTTTTCCCGCGCCACCTTGAATCAGCCCTCGCGGTACGCTTCCAGGTCATCTCGCCATCTCTTTCTGGGCCGGCCTCGGCCTTATAGACTTATATTATCTAAATGCTACGATTAGTACCGAAACGTACCCACCCGTAAAATCATTAGGACGGTACATTTAAAACTGCAGCCAAACTCATCGGCCCAAGCCACGCCACCGGTCAGTGGCTTGGGTGGCTTTGAAAGAACGTTTGAAAAGAACATTACAGTACAGGTTAACATTTTATGTTCGATGATTAACGCCATTGTAACCAATTTCATGATTACAGAAATGTCGAACCGTACATAATTGGCTCGAGTAAAAAAGAAACGATTTACATCACTGTGAAAAACGACGGGGAGGTTGCGTATGACTCGTGCGTGCGCGTGCACATCGACGGTGCTAACGTGCTCCAGCCGGGTGGCTGTGTGTACGAGCCTTCGAATGATGGGACCGTCAGACTTATGTGTGAGCCACCTAAGCCCCTCTGGAACAAACAAAATTGGGTATGTTTGTTCGCTGCCTCATTGCATTACGCATCATCTGCTTTTCTCCAATACTTAGAAATAATTATTGTGAACATAGTCTAAAGTGTACTTCAAGGCATTGAGTGTCTGTGAGAGAATGTGTATTAGATGTATAATGTCGAATCTTTCATGAGTATGCACTTAAAATGGGACACATAGCACTTTTGTTTAGCGGTGTGCGGAGTCTAGGATTGAGTATGGTGTCAATTCAATTCAATTTATTCAGGAACAATTCACATTGTGTTTGAAATCATAAAAATTATAAAACTAACACATTCATAATACAATCAATCATAGATAATTACAAAAAAAAAAAATAATAATAAGGCATTACTCCTTGATACGGCTCGCATTGTCAAGAGGTTCCTGTCTCTGGAACCCTAACCACCGGTAGCTTGGACCCTGCTCCCGACACCGGCGGATCACTATATTTTTTATATTTTTAAATGTTTTTTATACTTGTATTTTATATTTTAAGAAATATTGAAAAATGTCATTAAATAAGGTAAGTAAATAAATAAACGTAATAATAATAAAAACATATAAAAAAATAATACAATAACAATACAACCCAATAATTATTACCCAGTCTCTCATGAACTATAAACAATCGGTGTCCGATGCGGACCATGGAGCGACAGTGATCGTTTAGACGTGGTCGCGACACATACTGGCCTAGAAAGTGCTCAGTGTTTCCTGTTTAAGTTCAGAGCATTTATTAGTATACTAGTGTTAGTAATTGACTCTGTAACAACATCCATTTGTCGAGCTCACATAGTATACTCAGTACAGTTAATGCCGGCGCCTCACATTGGATTATGATTTCGGTCCATGCTTGACTCCGAATTGAATGGCCAATTATTGTACCCAAGATACCACACAATCGCTGCAATACCTTTTGGCAAACACACTAGCCAAGAGCATTGGAAATTTGGACTGGTGAAAGTTCGAGCAGGTTTCTTTTTGCGAGCAGCAGTCATGTCGGCCGGGAAACTTTTCGCTCTGGCTACTTACGTCCACGCATTGAGCACATATTCATCATCATCATCATTTTAGCTGAAAGACGTCCACTGCTAGACATAGGGCTTCCCCAAAAGGGGGAGGGGGATTGCCATAATCGCCACGCTTGGCAGGCGGCGGGTTGGCGATCGTAGTATGGTATGGTGGTGGAATACATAGAGAACGCTGCTGCCCATCCTACGTACATCCCTTAGTCGCCTTTTACGACACCCATGGGAAGTATGTGGTGGTGCTATTCTTTAAGTCCGGCACCACACAGACGAGCACATATTAATATTATTTAATCAATCAAGTTCAGCCTGCAGTTAGGAAAAAGAAACCAAGGAAAAGGCGATTCTGAATGATAAAAATGCACGCTGATCGAATGAAGTAATTTGCAAAATGTTTGCATTTAAGTATACTATGTTAACTATTAACAGAGCGCGTACTGATGCAAACTCTGTGGATCGAGAAGCGACGTTGGACCCAAGCTGCCCGCCCGCCTACCCTCTTCACTCCCCTCGCTTTTGATCGTGTACAAAAAACCGACACACGGTGGTCCATGGAGTTTCTTGCCCGTTCTTCTCCATACGCTAGCATAGCATACGCTTTGGAATGGGCAACTAGCTTCATATTTTCTGACTGACCGACTTTTTGACAATTCAAAAGTGCCTGTAAATGGTTTTATAACATATTTGCTCGTAAAGGGTCTCTTATTTCACCAATTTCAATATCGTTAATGTATCTCATTACGCACTTGTGCGGTAATGTAAAGTAAATCGCACGGTTTATCAAGATGCTCCATCAAAACGAACAGTACTTTTTTAAATCTTAGCAAAGAGTTTTTATTTCAGAAAAGATGTAAACATTTTATGAATAAAATTAACTTTGGGAGATAAAATATAATAAATAAACATTTAATTCTTTAATTTAATTAATTTTGACAATAAATTACAACCATTAATATCTGTAACAAAAACAAAAATATTAATTTACTTTATTAATTACTGGCTGTTTTGTGCCTATGCCTGAAAATAAAAGCGCGAACGCGCGCGCATCGCTTATCTGTTAAGAAGTAAAAATTATTCCGTGCGCTTTTTCTTTTCGCTGTACTGTTTTTTATTTGAAAATGTCGTCAAGTAATGATGAATTTATTAATTCCACACCGCCAGAAGTCTCAGAGGCAGCGAAAAAGGCTACTCTAAGCCTCGCCCGAAAAATCGACCGATAGATACTTACAAGCGTATCAAAATTTCATCATATGGAAAATATGCAAGTTCAGTCCGAGTTTTATTTATTTCCTCGCAAATATGTTATAAAACGTCGTATGACATACGTGCGCTTTGAAAATTACAGCCTCTGCTTTCTTTTATCCCTCGCCTACGGCTCGGGCAAGCAATATCGCCTCGGCTGTAATTTTCAACTTACCGCACTTATATCATAGTGTACTATAATTGAAATAAATGCTTTGAGTTTGAGTTTGATAGGATTGTTCCTACGTACAGAAATTTGACAGATTGTAGTAGCTTGATGTGCTGGCGGCACATCAAGCTACTACAATCTGTCAAATTTCTTTAATAGATTTTCAACTTTATCGTTAAAGAATAAGGTTCAAAGTTGATTGGGAAAATTTGACAGTTTCGGGTAGCTTGATGGCGAATCCTGGTACAGATGTACCAGGATTCGCCATAATTATACCAACTTTTATACCCTATTTTTGTCCGGACAGCAAGAAAAGAAACAGCCGGTATATTCTCTGCCTAACCTTTCGTGCAATCTAAGCTTGATGATATAATATAATCTAATGTCATATTCACAGACCACTGGTCAAATTGAACTGGAGATGATCCATCTTACAAACCTGCACAAGAGTATAAACATCACCCTGGTTTTATACAATCGCTGTAATGATATCCATACAGTCACCCACAATAAGACGATTACGATTCCAGTAAGACCAGATTCCAGAGGAATTACGGCCAAGGGGTTCGTATTGTTATCATTTTATTTCATATTGGTTATTTTTTTCAAACGTTTGTCTTTTGTTTTCAACTTCAATAAAATTAGAAGGTTACAATTATTTAAAATGATGTCTTTACATTCTCTTCGATTGCAGAGAGACTGATATCGGTACCATTGTTAATATGACGAAAGAGGATATCAAAGAAAATGGAAAAAAGATAAAACACGTTTATACGGTGAGTAATTTTAAACATTTTTATTTCTGGCTACAGTACCCGCCGGCGATAAATATTGCACAGCGACCTTTACATTTTTTTTCATTTTATACAAAGAATAAAAATAATTATCAAAAGAAGCAATTCATAATTGTTTTAACAGCTCCTAATAGATACTGGACTGTTTGTATTTCGTGCGACAGAGATAACGCTCTACGAAGCCGAAATTAGCCGATTGTCTCTTTCCAAAGGTCGATGTGCAATATTTATCGCCGGGTACTGTAACTATTTGTGTCGCGAAAGATCAGGGTATGGGTCAAAATCCAGCACCCTCATTGGGTAACATACTTTCAATCACAATACGAGGGTTTTGAAGGGAATTCGTGATCCATTGCTTCATAGATTTCAAAAATTCGTCTGCTCAACAACGTGAATAACGCAATGAATGTGCCTGAACTGTCAAGATGAAAACAATTGCGATCAATTGTCATTGTATGTGTGTTATGCAACTATCCCGCTGATCTAAACCTCCACCAATAACCATTACCTCTGTTCCGAGGGTTTTTAGTTAAATCGAGATTCCGATACTTAGAAGCTGTTATAATCGATGTGATCACGAAGTCAGAACAAAGTCACAACGTTCAAATCAAATAACTTGTTTTTATAACTCAATCGTCACAACCAAAACGAACAATGTAATAAGAAGTAATATAATATTGCGGTAGGTACATATATCCCTAGGGATATAATAACTATATCACGACTTTAACCATCTTACTGCGACACATATAAGTACCTACGTTGACGTTTTAAAATTCATAACAAAACGTTGGGCAAATATGATCTCCCTCCTGCAATTTAATAAAATTTAGTTTTGTTTTATTGCAGATCTCAAACACTGGTCCGACCAACTGGGAGAGACTGCCGGTTCATGTAAAATTGCAAATGCAACCGTTTATCAAGTATGATGATGATGCTTCGGTCACAGTAAGTTACTAAATTATATATATCTAAATAGCTAACTTTATGTTTGTTTGAAAATAATCCAAACATACAGGATTTATTGCATTAGCAACATTTTTAATTTTTATTAATTATTAGTTTTTGTATACTGGCAACATATGTAAAAAAAAAACTGTCTGTGCGCCATGAACGTTTGTGATCTTGTGTTAATATTTAAACCTATTCTGGAAATACAGTTCTATTGCTAAAAAAAAAACTGTCTGTGCGCCATGAACGTTTGTGCTCTTGTGTTAATATTTAAACCTATTCTGGAAATACAGTTCTATTGCTAAAAATCAACCAGCATTTTATTGTACAGTGTTTTTCTTTTGGCGTATGGCTAAGTAATAACCAGGTTAGGCTACGCTTGCCTTGATTAGTCCGTAGATGGGTGACCATCATCACATACCAATACTCCTCCGTGCCTCGAAAAGCACGTTAAGCTGTTGGTCCCGGCTGTCATTCTTGGAATTTTGACAATCGTTACGGGTCGTCAGTAGCACGAATGTATGACAACCAGTCTTACCAAGGGGTATCGTATTACCCAGTAACTGGGTTGTGGAGGTCAGATAGGCAGTCGCTTCATGAAAAATACTGGTATTCAGCTGCATCCGGTTAGTCTGGAAGCCGACCCCAACATAGTCGGAAAAAGGCTAGGCAGATGATGATGTGTTTTTCTTTTGATGTTCGGAACCCTTGCAAATAGCACGGTTCACTTTTATTGAAATTCACTTTAATTCATGTTTACACGATTGAATTTGATTCATTATCATTGTACCGGTATCTACAACGGCACATGCGAACAACGCGTCATACTGACGTCACGCAAAATCCTGCATCTCGCAAGCAGAGTTTACCGCACAAACTAGCATATATATACAACGGCCCGACATTAATCGCCAAGGCAATTGCCCGCCAGACACAACACCCGTCTGGTCGGAGGATCCTCACTTTTCTATGGAGTATGAGTAAACTTTACACCCTATTCCTCATACGTCTATATCATCATCGTCAGCCTTATTCCAGCAACTGCTGAGTATATGCTCCTCCTTTTTGTGCCATGCTTGCCTGGTCTGTGCGTGTCTCCAGGCCCAACCTACTATCTTTCAAGGATCGTCTCCAGCAGGAAACAGCAGTGAGCAGTCGTGGCCTCGACTTACGAGACTTAGGGATTACGGGACTAAGGTTTTCGTACTTTGTCTAAATCATTTATCATCACTGCTCTAAAAACGGTGAAGGAAAACATCGTGAGGAAACCGGCATGTCTTTGAGCCAAAAAATCAAAACATATGTGACATCTACCAACCAAGCACTATGCCCGCGAGGTAGATTTTAGCCTACTACCTCTCAAAGAGAGGAGACTTATGTCCCAGTAGTGGAAACATTACAGGCTGATATTGCTTTATTGTTTCCATCAGGGTGTTGGTCTCCCAACGCCAGTTGATTGATTGCTTTTTCCAAATAGAATGAACCGTGTATTACTGCCATATCGAATTTTAATATTTGACATTTATTTTCAGATGGTCTTCTCCTCGTCTTCCTCGTCGAATGTATATACTCCTTGCCAGTTGGAATCTGAAAATGTGACGTCAATGATGTACGTTTGTGAGGTAGAAAGATTGATGGCAAATGTGGATACAGCTAAGATTCTTATACCGATGTACATTTTACCTGGAACTCTTGGTAAGGATCATGACAGTAAAATAATTCAAACTCGCCCTTTTACCACCGGACTATCAGACATACTGCAAGGTATACCCACTTGGTTGATATCCCGACCAGTAGTACTCAGCGCTTCTCAATAAGAAATTATATCAACAGTTGGTATATCTCACGTTGATTATATCTTATGAACGATAATAAAATGAAATTAGATCAAATGAGTTTATACGTTATGAGACGCACCCGTTGGAATAACTTGGTGATTCCAATAGAAGCCTTTACTTTACTAAGCAAGCCGGTTTCTGATACTCCGAGCGACTTTAACTAACAAATTCAGAGTAATAGAAATTTATCGAGTAATCGGCTCCTATTTCATGGGACTTAAACTTAGCTGGCGAAATGTCTGGAAATATATAGGTACCTACCTACACATCTACCAACCCTTTGAGGAAAGGTGTGATGTTATATGATGTGTGAAACTAAAGCAATGGACTTGATTTACGAAGGGCTGATTTTTCAATCGACAGATAATTCTTATTCGTGGAATAAAATTATATATTTATAATTATATGCGTGCGTGCGTGCGTGCGTGCGTGCGTGTTTTTTTTGCGTTTATGTATATTTATTTGTAATATATTTATATGTAATTAGGTATATATTATATTCAGTTTTAATAGGTTTATGCGTATCTTTATATTTAAAATATTTATTCCTCAATGGACATGATTGCACCTACCACTGTTTGTCTCTGCATCACCCAAAGGTTGACTGGTAGAAAAAGCCTATGGCATTAAGTCCGCCTCTGTGCATTTATGTGCTTGAAGTATTAAATAAATAATAAATAAATAAAATTGACCTCTGACAGATTCTGTATGGAAGAACTGTCAAAAATTCAAAATTATTCCTCGGTTAAATTATCTGGCGTCGGAAAAATCAGCTCTAAGTGAAATTCTTGCTGCTCCCGATCTTATCATAATTCAACACTTTACTCCTTTGAAGCCTGAAATATCCCACTTCTGTAAAAGATCTCCCCCTTGATTTCTAAACTAGACACTTAGACAGTGTTGGGTTAAAGAGGCTGTATTCTGATGTTCATAATCTGATGTTTTTTCTTCTTATTTCATTTGCAGAAGGACTTCTCGATAATGATAAAAATGTTACGATAATGTCTGATGTTATACTAGTAATTAATGATGTCGAGCACAAAGCTGAAAGGTAAATAAATAATATAAATAATTAACAGGAGTGAAAAGGCAGCTGTTTGATTTAAAAAGAAGATGTAGTGACAAAAATTGAAAAGAGTATGCGTAAATGGTTTGGTCATGTTGAGGGGATGAGTGAATGGCGACTAACAAAAGGTATATTCAAAGATGTGAGTGGATACGCCGGCAGAGGATGCTCTAGAAGGACATATAGTTACCTACCGTATAGTTAGCAACCGGTGTGCGTGTACGAGGAGAAAAAAAAAAAAGGGGGCAATTCTCGTAATTTTAAGAGCGTTCATAGTCAGATCTCAATCTGTCAAAAATACCACTAATTTCCCTACATATGTCGCTGAGATTTGTCACTAGATTTTAATTACGGGAATTCAAATTCAAAATTCAAATTCAAATTATTTATTAGTCACAATTTGTACAGGAATAGAGTAGACTGTGACCCCCAAACTAGGCATTATTTGCCTGTATCTTGGGAGTCAGTGTTGCAACATTTTAAAAGTTATGTGGTACATAGTGATTATTGCAAGACAGGAAAAGAAACTAAAATTTAACTAATCTAAAATCATTTTAAAATAAAAATAAAATACACTTAGAATATAACATTGCCATTAGCGTGAGATCAAACTAAGCAAAATAAAATCAACAGTTTGAGATCAATTAAATAGCGATTATTGCAAGATAGGAAAACTAAAACTAAAATGTAACTAAACTAAAACCAATTATATTAAAATAATATAATATAAAAACGGAAAAATAAAAATCTTAGAATGTACATTGCCGTAAGCGTGAGATCAATTAAATAACGAAATAATAAGTAGTAATAACGAAACTAACAAGATAAAAATCAAGAAAAAGCTAATCAGTTTATTTTACAAAATAAAGTGTAGAGTGTAAGCGTGAGTATGTGTTAGGGTGGTGTATGTGTGTGTGGGAGCGTGTGTGTGTGTGTGTGAGGGGGTGTGTGGGGGGTGTGTGTGTGAGGGGGTGTGTGGGGGTGTGTTGGTATGTGTGTTGTGGACGTCAGCGAGAACGAAGGAGTACATTTAGTC
Organism: Luperina nickerlii; assembly: GCA_963855955.1. Taxonomy (NCBI): domain Eukaryota; kingdom Metazoa; phylum Arthropoda; class Insecta; order Lepidoptera; family Noctuidae; genus Luperina; species Luperina nickerlii. The sequence continues at coordinate 5,045,515 of OY979666.1, read as the reverse complement.
TGTCTAATGTTGCTTACCTAAGTAGGTATAAATTATATTTTCTGTTTCGTCGTAGGAGAGAGTAAAAAGCCATTTCTTTATTACGTTTTTGCACAGGGATATTTTGAGGTCTTTTATGTTGCAGCACCTTATGGCATTGTTATAAATGCGTGGAAATAAATAGTTCGGGGAACGTCTCGCCATAAGGGAGTTTACTTGGGGAATGGGAATTCTTATTATGCGCTTTGACACTATTTCTTGGTAATCTGTCCTGAATTTTAGTTTTCTATGAATGTGAAGTATTGCGTTGAGGATAAACAGCTGTCGAACACGGAGGACCGGGAAGTCACTGTAGAGTTTGTTGGTTGGGTACAAGAAAGGCTTCTTGAGCATTACTTTAATGACGGCTCTTTGTGCTTTTTCGACTTCGATAAATGCAGTTTTGCCAGCACCACCCCAAACGGAGATTCCGTATTGAAGGACAGACTGGCAGAGACCCAGGTAGATAGTGCGGAGTATGGGGATGGGTGTGCAGTCACGTAGTTTTTTCATTATATGAATAAGTTTCCTTACTCGACCGGAGAGTGAGTGTATATGTTGTTTAAAAGATAAGTTCTCGTCTAAGGTAATTCCTAAATATCTAATGGATTGAATGCGGTCGATTACGGTGCATGAACAGTTTGTGGATTGAGGGTGGAGGCTATTGTTGCAAGTATGAAATTTGAGACTTAGGTGTGTGGGGGGTTCAGATGCTTTGGATTTGTAGAATGTTATTATCTTTGTTTTTTTTACGTTTAAGGTCAGCAGGTTTTTATCTAGAGTCTTAGCTACTATCCGTAGTCCCTTCTCGGCATAGCTGTATACTTGATCCCAAGACCCGCCATGAAATAAGATCGCTGTATCGTCTGCATAGGCTATTAATTCAGCATTGGTGAGAGAAAGATTTATGATGTCGTTTATGTAGAGTAAGAAAAGAGTTGGGCCGAGTGTGCTACCCTGCGGGATTCCAAAGTCGATGGAGAGGAGGCTGCTAGACAGTTCACCGAGTTTGACAAATTGCCTCCTATTAGATAGGTAGCTTTTGAACCAATCCAGGGGAGTGCCACGTATGCCTGCGGCTTCCAGTTTCTTGAGCAGAAGTTCTATAGAAATCGTGTCGAAGGCTTTTGCCAAATCTAAGAAAACGCCCATGGAATGTTCGCCTTCATCTACAGTTGATGATACAGAGTTAGTTAATAGCCTAGCTGCGTCTTCGGTTGATCTGCCCCTCCTAAAGCCGAACTGCTTGTCGGAAATTAAATTATGTTTTTCAAGGAAATTTGTTAGTCTTCTGTTTACAATCTTTTCGAGTAGCTTTGATAATATGGACAGTAGGGCGATTGGTCTATAATTGTCGGGAATTTCTGTTGCTCCATTTTTTGTAAATTGGGCTGACAGCTGCTACTTTCCATCGGTCCGGAAAAATTCCAGTCCCCAAGCTTAGGTTGAATATATGGGTCAGGGGTGCAATGACAGTAGATTTAATTTTTTTAATTAATCTTACATTTAGATTATCGGGCCCAGGAGCACTGTCATTGTTGAGTTGGGATATAAGGCTATTTATCTCATCTTCATCAGTGGGGTGCAAGAAAAATGTGTGCGGGCAGGTAATATTTGGACTATAATTATCGGCAAGAGACGCTTGGGTTTCATAGGTTCTTGTTAGAATTTGGTCAGCCAGATTTTTGCCTAATGAGGTGAAATAGGTGTTGCATTTGTTGAGTGCTTCTGTGGGGTCATTTGTATTTGTGACTAACTTCGAAGCATCGGTTGATGTTTTTTTGTCGCTGTATATAGATTTTATACACTTCCAAAGTCTCTTGGGGTCAGCGCGGTTGGTCTCGATTAAATTACTGTGGTATTCTGTTTTTAATCTATGTAGCAGATTGTTGCAGAAGTTTCTATAACGGGTGTATACGAGTCGCTGCATTTGATCATCAGGGTGGGTACGTGAAGCTAAGTGGAGTTTGTCGCGATGTCGCATGCATTTTATTACGCCTGGGGTGATCCAGGGCTTGATGTTATATTTGCTTCGGCTTGTTCGAACTTTGTGGGAGTGTTTTTTAATGATATTTGTGATAATTCCAATAAAAGTATTAACGGCAGAGTTTGTACATTCATGGTTAAGGACTTCAGTCCAAGACAGATTATTTATCTCAGCGACAACGGCTTCTTCGTTTATTTTAGTTTTCCATCTGGGTCTGGAGGAGGAAGATTGATTTTGTTTTAGGCATGTCATCGCCATCGCTATGTCATGATCCGTGATAGAACATTTGCATATTGCTCCCGAAGTTTTATTTATGGACTTTATAAAAATATGATCTAAACAAGTATTTGCTCTAGTCGCCATAGTTATTGCTGGAAGGAGACCGTGTGTAGCCATCATACACAAATAATCCGCGTTTCTGCTGTTAATTTGGGTACATATGTCGATGTTTATATCTCCAGCTACAAATACTGTAGCGTAATCGTGTAACTGATTCAGTGTGGTATCTAAAGAGGTAGTGAAGTTATCAGTATTGTGAAAAGATGGCGATCGGTAGATTCCTAGAATAGCAATTTCGCTGTTAAGTTTTACTAAAAGGCTGTCTGCGTCTGCTATATTTGGTTCACTAACAGTGAAATGCCATGTACTTTTGGTGTAAATGACGACTCCGCCATTTTTGTTTGATTGTGAGTACGTTCTGGAGCCTGTGTAACCTGGCAATAATTCGAGCAACGAACCTTCGCTTAGCCAACACTCTGTTAAAACAATAATATCAAAATCACAGTCGAGACGTTGTAGTGCACAATAAAAACTATCAAAATTATGGTGGTAACTCCTGATATTAAATGTAAGTATTTTAAAGTTGTAGTCCGTTTGTAGTAGCTGTTCCCTGCAGCTTTCTAGTAGATCGTAAGAGTGACATTCAATTTGTATAGTTTCATCAATATCCTGTATAATATTAAATATAGCCATCTATATAGTGAGAAATATGGATAATAATAGTAAATATCAAGGTTTGGAATGTCACTAACCGACTAACGAAGATTGCTGGCAGGGAATCTAAGGTGTAATTGTGTGTACGTGTGAATGTGTGTGAGTTAATTATTTGTTTATTTAGCGAGAATAGCAAAAAACTGTTCGCGAATTGTTGATATTGTGAAAATGTCAACGCGAGAATATATGTGTGATATGTAGAGTAATATTTGGTCCTGTTAAGGTACGAAAGTATGAGAGTGAGAGACGTGTTATGTGTTTTTTGTGTATAAAGTGATAATAACATTACAAAATTGTTTAAGAAAAAATTAATTATGAATAAAAACATGTAGGAGTCAAAGGAATTAAGTATTACATAAAAAGTGAAATGAGGTTTGTACTGAACTGCGGGTATGTTAGAAGTTGGCGTCCTGTTGCAGAAGTCCAGTTGGTGGTCGGGCTGAGGAGGGCGCTGGAGACGGCGTTTCATCCACGGGATGGGCCGGTACGGATTCCAAGAAGCGAAACAAGTCGTTGGTATTTTTGATGTGGATAGACGGGATTCCTTCTTTTTTACGGATAAGGATTGACCCGTTTTTGATCCAGCAAAATTTAAAGCCTTTCTCTTTTGCTGATAATTTCGTTGTACGAAATAACTGCCGGTTTTCCCGAGTGAGGCGTTCGTTGCAGTATAGCTTTCTCGAAGGTCCTTCTATTTCAATGTCAGAGGAGGTGAGATTTCGCCTTGTTCTTGCGGCTTGCAAAAACTCATCACGTTTGTAGCGCCGTACAAATTTGACTACCAGTTGTCTTGGGGAAGTTTCGGTGTTATCTGCAGATTGTGGGCGACGAGGGCCTACCCTAGTCGCATAGTCTAGGTCTTGCTCTTCCAAAGCCACACCAATTGTTTGTGCCATAATACGAATAATATGTTGTGGATTTTCGTTGTTCAGTTCATTGATCCCGGTGATTTCTATCTCGTTTTTTAGAGACGCCTGTTGCTGGTTACTTAGTTGTTCGCGTAATTCGGTAATTGTGTTGTTTAAGCAAACTATCTCTTCTTCACGTTTCTCCAATATTTTGATTCTAGACTCGTTATCGTCCAGGCGGGCATTGCAGCGGGTAAGGAGTACAGTTAACGATTTAATATGTTCTTTTACCTCTCCCACATCCTCTCTGAGTAATTTAATTTCCGATGTCAGTGAGTTCAAGGGATCCGAGCCAGAGTGCATATTACTTGGAGAGTTTTGTGTCGGTGAGGTTAATTTTGGGTGTTGTGTAATGTTATGACCATTAGAATTAGAAGTCCCAGAAGTTTGTGCAGCAGGCAATATATTTTCCTTCTTAGATTCATTAGGTTCACAGCATGGGCATATCCAGGCACGTTTTAGTTCATCCGACGGCTTTGAGAGGTTCACACAGATGTAGTGATAGGGGTGCTCACATATAGAACACTTTATATGGGCGGCTTTTACCGGCTTGTTACAGTTAAAACAGTTATTAACCATGTTGTTTTGTAAATATTGACGATGTGCGTTTGATATTATTAACGCTAACTACCTACTGCCGGGCGTTCTGCGCGCAGGTGTTTGTAAGTACGTGCAATCTGTGCAACTATCACAAATCAAAATTTGGTATGTATAAGGAGTATCAAGCGCTTCAAGCGTTAGCAAGTGCCATGCACCGGGTAGAAAAGCGATGGATATGCTTGAAGCCAACTCAGGCGTCAGCTCGTGCGACGTGCTCGGAACAAAGGTCGTAAGCGCCGTGCAATACGCGTCGCATACGCGTATGAGTCAATGAAGTTCACTGAACACAAAAACTTTTGAATTTTTTAACGATATTACGATAAAATGTTATAATCTAATTATCTGGTAAAATTAGCTTTAGACACTATATCACTAGGAAAGTAAGAGTTATGTAAACAGTTATGTTCCAAAATATCACTGTGATTTGCACTTTAAACACAATTTTCTGAATTATTTCGAGAGTAATCGGGCGTGTGATGTGTACTTGACGCTTGTCTCAATCGAGGAGAACTCATCAATTGGCTTTCAGGAGTACGTGAGGATCGTTGCAGGTGACGTTCTGTATTTTCTGACCACCAACTTGGGAAGGTGTGAATTTATCTATGTATATAAATAATAGCTTCTGCCCGCGACTTCGTCCGCGTGAAATTTCTTGTTACTCCGACCCACCCCGTCGCATCTCATCGCCTGCCCGCGCTATTACTTCGTTTTTGCTTAGCGTTCTTTCTGACTTTTTTTCGTTTTGCTCGGCTCCTAAAGGTCATAGGGTGTTGTTAAATAGCCTAGAGCCTTCCTCAAGAATTGGGCTATCAAATGTAAAAAGAATTTTTCAAATCTGACTGGTAGTTCCAGAGATTAGCGCATTCAACCAAACAAACTCTTCAGCTTTATAATATTAGTATAGATTGACGAAAGGATGAAAGCTTTTAAACGTTTTTACCCTACCACGGAGAGTATTATGGTTTTAACCGGTATGTGTGTGTGGTATGTATGTTCATCTGTTCTCTCATAACTTCAAAAATACTAAGAATAATTTGATAAATGAGGTATCGTTACAATAGTCTTGACCGTCCGCTGGTTATAGGCTATGTGACGTCACACTAAATTCAACATAGCGCCTTCTAGAGGATATAAAGTAATGAATTTAAAAATAAATTGTATGGGGATGGTGCCTTGTTGGGTATCAAATGAAAGCGCTTATTTAGCACATTTCAAAAATATAAATATTACTGAAATAAGCCTCAAAATAATTAAATAAAAAATAAATTTAAAAACTAAAACCCGACTACTGAAAAGGATGAAACAAGAAACTTTCTTACTTTTTGTTTCATCCTTTTCAGTTGTCGAGTTTTAATTTTTAAACTTATTTTTTTTTAATAATTTGAGTTGTAATTTCGGCGTACGGTCTTATCCCACCGTGGAACTTACTACAAACATACCTTAAGGTAAGTATACACTAGACCATTTACCGGAGTATCGTATTACCCAGTAACTGGGTTGTGGAGGCCAGATAGGCAGTCGTTCCATGTAAAATACTGGTATTCAGCTGCATCCGGTTAGACTGGAAGCCGACCCCAACATAGTTGGGAAAAGGCTAGGCAGATGATGACACTAGAGCATTTACTTGAGCATTTCCATGTAATCTAACGTAATCCAAAATTACGAGAATGTTCGACGCTGCGTTCGACGTAATGCTCACGCGAGTGAGCATTTCTTTCTGCCTTGCGTTCATTGTTGATGTTTGTGCGTTCTTGCGCTCGTGCTTTTGCTCGATAAAATGTTACATCAATACGCTCGTTGGTTTTTAAGATCTGGTTGTAAGATAACATCGAACGCCGTGTTCAAAGTGCGGTTAAAATTTAAAAACGGCGAATGCTCGATGTTCTACAAGTAAATGCTCCAGGCTATACTCACCTTTATATTTCGCTACAAAAGTTTGCTAGCTGCGTTTTGAATACAAGCTGAAATATTTTTTTTTAGGATAATCTCAACCATAACGCTGCAACAGGCGCCTGTACCGTTCGAGACGATAATAATAGCAATAGTTGTCGGCCTCTGCATCTTAATAATCATCGCGTTAATTCTCTACAGGGTAAGTACTATCAATTCTAAATGTCATATATTCTCTCTGTTTGTTAAAGGCTCCTACAAACAGGCGCGACACGCGATATAATCGCGCGCGACACAAAGGCACCGCTCGTTGCGCGACTTGCGGTGCCTTTGTGTCGCGTGTCGTGTCGCGCCTTTTTGAAGGAGCCTTAAGCCGTTGGTCCCGGCTGCCATTTGTGGATCTTTGACAGTCGTTACGGGTAGTCAGACGCCCGAAAGTCTGACAACCAGTCTTACCAAGGGGTATCGTATTACCCAGTAACTGGGTTGCGGAGGTCAGATAGGTAGTCGCTCTATGTAAAATACTGGCAATCAGCTGCATCCGGTTAGACAGGAAGCCGACCCCAACATAGTTGGGAAAAGGCTAGGCAGATGAAGATATATTCTCTCATAACGGAACGTAGTATGTAGCACACTCTTTTCTTTTCTGTCTTCTTCTTTCTTTATTTTTCTTTATTAACATGTTGCACTAATTGTATAAGATATAAAAGAGCGGCGCCTCCTGGCACAGGCATCTATATGCTTAAAAAGAGACGCCACCAACTGTATTAATTTATAACGTGTAATAATGAAATAAAATCTTTTTGATTAGATTTTTTTTTTTTGACACTGTGGAACTTAATAACTGTCATTTTGACAGTTCAGCAACATCCATTGCATTATTTACTTTGTTGAGCAAACAAATTTTTCGTTCATATGAAGCAATGGATCGGCAATATCCTTCAAAATGATTCAGATTGTAATTAAGTACTAGTGTGTTACGCAATCAGGGTGCTGTACAATGCGTGCCACGAAAGATGAGACTTGACACACCACGTGGTTTGACATGCGCAGTACACGATTCTAGGTATCTTTAGCGGTATGAGGTCTGAGTGCAGGACGGGACCGGACGTCATAGGGGCGGCGGAAAGAGCGGGGGAGGCGGGGTCAAGTCTCACCTTTCGTGGCACGCATTGTACCTAGCTAGAGAGGTGTTAGTAGAGCTGCTGACCACCCAGAATGCCTCCTAGTGATATAGAATGATACATATTGCAGGGCAACGTTTTTTAAAGAAAAAGTGATAAAAAATAAAAGAAAAAGAAAGAAAGAATGCGCCGGACATACCATAAGGGAAGACAATACGACAATAAAATATAAACACTGGCAATACCAGTGCGTAGGGGTATATTTTATTTAAAATCATAAAATATCTAAATTCAAACGACGAAATCTAAAAAAAAATGTTTACAAACCCACTATGGATTTTTCCATATGTATTCATTATGTATTTGTGGTTAAGACCGCGCGGCTGTCCCATTTCAAAACCTAGTAAGGGACACTTTTTTCAAAAATCATTTTATTGCATAATCTTGCTACCTAACCTAGAAGGTCTCTATCAAATACAAAAAAACCAGCGTTTTAAACTTACATAAAAGAAGATATATTTAAACATCAATACCTAGTAAGTACACTTTTCACTCCCTAGTGACCATTTAAAACCTAGTAAGTAAGTCACTTTAACCAATTCAAAAAAATACATTCCATAAGCTGACCAATATTACGTTTATGCGCTCTCCTGTAAAATTTCATTTTAAGTCCTTACTAGGTTTTGAAATGGGGCAGCTGCGCGACTTACGAATTGTAGGCCGTAGGTTCGTACCCAGACAGGCCAAATACTTTGTGTAAATTATTTCTCTCAAAACGATGAAGGAAAACATCGTAAGGACACCGACATGTCCTAAAACGAAAACATCGAAGACATGTGACATCTTCCAACCCGCACTGGGCCCGCGTGGTGGATTACGGCCCACTCCCTCTCACCGAGAGGAGGCCTGTGTCCCAGCAGTGGGAATCTTAAGGCTTATTATGTTATTTATGTTTTTGACTGATTTTGTTTGGGAATTGGGAACGTTTTTAGGGTTAAAAACGGGACCCTATTACTAAGAATCCACTGTCCGTCTGTCCGTCTGTCACCAGGCTGTATCTCATGAACAGTGATAGCTAGACAGTTGAAATTTTCACAAATGGTGTATTTCTGTTGGCGCTATAACAACAAATATATTTAAGGGGGCTCCTATACAACAAACGTGTTTTCTTCGGCGTTTTTGCCTTGTGGTACGGAACCCTTCGTGTGCGAGTCCGGCCTGCACTTGGCCAGTTTTTTTTATAGTCGTTTGTTTTATCATCCCCACTCCTCCCCCCCTACATATACAGTATCACTGCTTGTATTATAATTAGATCCCCTCTAATTGCCATAGTCAGATGCCAACGTTCTGCATACACCAGGAAACCGTGGCCCCTGTGGTCACGGTTAACGGGAAACTCAGCACATTGAAACGGAACTAGCCTCTGCCTTAACAAATGTTTTTTTTTTTTCATCAGCTACCTTAATTCTTTCAGATTGGTTTCTTGCAGCGTAAGAAGAGAGAGGAATTGCAGAAATTACGAAAAAGTATTAAGCGCCAAACTATTGTAAGTTTTCTTAATACATATTATCATAGCATAGTACAGTTATAGCCATATCTGGTACAGATCATCAAACTGAGCAACTTTTTCCGTGGACCCAACATCATAAACGCGAAAAAATAATCAGCTGTTTCATACATTGGGTTCGAGTAGGTACAGTCAGTAATAAATGTCGATTAATACTTCAGTTTTCTAAATCTTAATTATTGCGCAGGACTTTTAATTAAAATCGGAAGAGAAGTAAACTTTAAAGAATGTTAACTCTTACGGTATTATAATAAATGCTAAAAAGGAGATTATCAAATCACTTTGTATCAATTTACATGATGTGTAAAAGTATGTGTGTTAGTCGACCTTTGTTGCTGACCGTATCTATTGAAGCTTTACATGGGACAGTTCTAATTTTTTTCGTGTTTACGAAGTTGGTCCCACGGAAAAAATTGGTCAGGTAGATGATCTGTACCAGATAATGACCACACCTTTTTGAGACATTCTGTACCTATACAGGCTGATTTTTTTACCTGTTCCAAATTTTTATAGGGTGTTCTACCCATGAATATGAACAACTTTCACTATGGGACCAACTCTGAAATCACGAAAAAAAATCTGCTTTTTCATACATTTTGGTCAAGTAGGTATTGAACTTTTGTATGAAACAGCAGATTTTTTTTATAATCAATAATGGTATGGTATAATGGTATGGTGGTACTTATGGGTTGTGGTGGTGGTATAATGTGCACTTACCAAAAATAAAAAACTAAGCATGAATATACTCAAAAGCTGGATAACGAGAAGTCCTCTAAATAAAAATTTTGTTAAAATAATTTTACATTACATTATTCAGCTGAGGCGTTCAACGATGCCGTCGCATGGTCAAGCAGCCGAAGACCGGAGGCAAATCCTGGAAGGCATGAAAGAAGAAAACGAACATGCCCAAACCTAATATAAGCGTCCCATCACATTAAGGCTCCTACAAACAGGCGCGACACGCGATATAATCGCGCGCGACACAAAGGCACCGCTCGTTGCGCAACTTGCGGTGCCTTTGTGTCGCGTGTCGCGTCGCGCCTGTGTGTACGAGCCTTTAATGTGATAAGTTAATCGCCACACTGTATTTGAAAGTGTGTAAATTCGATTTTAAAGTTAACAGTCAGGACTAGCCTTAAAACATTTTTTACTTTTAATTATTATTCTAGCGTTATGAAATCTAAGTTGATTTTTGAGTAACCAAAAGTTCCTTAAAATGTTTCGTCACAATAGAATTTGAACTTTGTTCTGGATAACATTAAGTTTATTGTTCCAAAACATGATAAGTATCTCGGATTCTAAATTCTAATTAAAGGCGACTTATGGGTACGATTCACAGTCAAAACATCAGTGACGTCACAATATGGCTTAAGGTGGCTTAAGGTCCGAGATGGTATTCATGACCTTGAGGGCCAATCCTATTTTTTATTTGTATAGTACAGACGCCAGCACATCAAGCTACCCGAAACTGTAAAATTTTCCTTTTGTTACTGATGGTGTGTTACAATTACCCCACTGGTCTAGCGGGGTACGGAGTTTCAATAGAACAAGAGGCCAGCTCATACTGATTTCGTTAGTACTGACATGTAGGTAGGCAGTAATTTTCTACGTTATCCTAAACGCAAAAAAAAAACAAGTTTTAGAAACAATAAAAGTACTCGTATATGTATGATCGACTACAGTAAACAAATTCAGAATAATATATGATATTCTTCAGGATATATGCCAGGTAGATAGTGTGTTATAAACATAATACCTACAACTAATTTGATACCTCTAAAAACTTTCTTTTTACAATAAAAACCATACTAATAAACATACAATCATTTATTTATTTATATATACTTTATTGTACACCAGAAAATACATAACAAAAAAATACAATTATGAATACAAAACTTACAATGGGCGGCCTTATCGCTTTCTGCGATCTCTTCCAGGCAACCTTGGAATGGACAGTGACAGTCATTCTGATTTTTGTCAGATTATTCTACAAGCAACATACTATAAAACTCAACCTGCATAATGGACAAATATATCATTAGATTACCTATTTATTTATCTGATTGTTTAAAGGTTCTGGTTCATATCAACCTGTAAAAATGTCTACGGTTAAATGACCGGTTCAATACACAGTCCAATACGCATTGCTCTTATCATAATTATGTTTAATATATTATATTGAGGACAAAAGGCTTGGGATTGAGCTGCTTCCAATTTCTGCATTTTGAATTTTTCTTTTTTTAAACAAATTGACATTAATGAATTTTTTATAAACCATGACATTTGCTTACTTTGTAAAATATTATATTATTTTATTATTTGTGAATGTGAAGACGATGTGGGTCATTTTATATTTTTTTATTATTCCTCAGTTCTGTTAGTTTTTTTTCATGGTCTGGCAGTTTGAGTAATTTATGTGGCCTACCCAAATGTCCTTTCTTTGGTATTGTTCGTCGAATCGTTGAGCTCCTTAATTCTTGAGTTGAGTTGCACTATTTCTGACAAATGCGTGCACTAACTGGACAGGTCCTCTCAATCTGTGTGGTTCTTTCCTCAAAAGACCATCTCAGACATCGATCTACATTGTCTTCATATAACCTGACCAAAATTATGTCTGGAGTTTAAAAAAGGCTGTGACCTCTGAGATTGTTTCGGCCTTTCTTCTCAGAGTAGTCAGATAGGAAACGCCTACCTCATCTAGTTTAAAAAAAACATGATTGACGTGTAAGTGTTTGTACCTACAAAACTACTTACAAAAATAAAATCATTTATAACCAAGCTAAAGAACTGTTTTTGGTGATTGTAGCTCAGGAGGATTTGTTTACTTTATATTTATTGCTAATTTTTAGGTTGATCGAAATAAAGGTTTTGTATATAAATATGCAGTTGTTAATTGTTACACACTCACTACATACCACTGAACATGAATTTATTAACACAACCTGGTCTTAGAACCGGTACCAAAAGTACAGGTTCTGTACCGGTACCTAGTGGTTCTTGCCATTTTTGTACCGGTTCCAGACGGGTACCACCTAACAAGTGCACCCGCCGCGTACCACAAACCTCGTATTTGTGCCTTAAAGTTGTATTTCTAATGCATATTAAGTACTATTAGTATCTACTGTTTTTGGTACCGGTACAGTGCCGATACTGATTAGAAATACCAATAGTACCTATACTACTCTGGTACCGATACGGTATCACACCAAGACCAAAGATACAGGTTCCCAAAAATACCAGTATTACAAACCCTGATCACAACAAAAAAGGTTATGGTTTATGGAAGACTCGGGTCTCAAGTGTAGGTATGTGCAGCGTCTCTCCGCAGACAATAGCAGCTCACCTCCTATCTTGCGCCGCATGCTGTTACCTGTGTTCTGCGTCAGCGAACGGAATGTCGCGTAACTGAATCGTGTCGCTGTATTTCACTGTATTTCAGATGTTTTTAGCCCAAAACTTTGCCACTTCCCCGGCGTCGTCGATGGCAGCGCAGAGGTTACCTTCACTGCATTTTTTGGAAGACAGTGGGCAGGATGGTAGGCATTTTGGGCTTAAACATTATATTTGAATTTTCACGATTCGTATTTGCCATCGATACGCTAAGAAGAAAAGGAACAAAAAAAGTACTTTTCTACATACAAAAAGTAGGAAGGAATAAATGGACTAAAAAGTAAATCAAATGTCGAGCAGAGTCGTTATTTACACAGATCAGTGTTAAATAGTCAGACCAACGTTTTTGGTTTTCCCGGGGTACCAGAACGTGATCAACTACATATTTCGGATGATGCGTATTCAACTAGATTTAAATGAACTGTAAAATATGCTTTATTTTATATATCCTTTTATCTGTCTGCATATAAGTACCACTTTTCACCAAAAAAATACACGCTTGAAATATCTGAAAAACTATCGGCTACATTTGAATGGTTCGCGCGCCAAAAGCAAAACAAATAGGCGGGGAAAAGCGAGTTTAAAATTGTGTATAAAAATCTACGACCATCAACCGTATTTTAGCTGGTATATACCGTTGTTTGTGAGTAAAATCCGGTTTATATAGAAACTAGTGGCGTCCCTGCTTCGAACGGATTATGAAAAAATAACGCACGTCATCATCATCATCGTTGGGGTCGGCTTCCAGTCTAACCGGATGCAGATGAATACCAGTATTTTAAATGGAGCGACTGCCTATCTGACATCGTAATACGTAGTACAATGCGTGCCACGAAAGATGAGACTTGACACACCACGTGGTTTGACTTGCGCAGTACACGATTTTAGGTATCTTTAGCGGTATGAGGTCTGAGTGCGGGACGGGACAGGACGTCATAGGGGCGGCGGAAAAAGCGGGGGAGGCGGGGTCAAGTCTCATCTTTCGTGGCGCGCATTGTACTACGTATTACGATTTACGATACCCCTTGGTTTCCACAAGCCTCTCCGGACGGTTTATGGAAATCTCGATGTTTTGTGAAGTCGTACCAACCTTGCAAGCAGAGACGGGTCGCTGGTCAAACTTTGCTTTCCTAAGAAAGCGGTGAACAGTCAAACAATAACGGCTGTCCAAGTACTGACAGGTTAATACTGGATAATACTGGTGAAAATGACAGACTTTCACGACGGACAACTGTTCTAGTAAAACCGTAACTTTAGTTATATAAAGTCTTTTCTTAGACGGTCAAACCTTCAGCCAAACTTAACAAAAGAGTCCAAACAATAATAAAAGGGATAATCGTGCTGGTAGGGGGCGCCACAATAGCCATAACTTTAGGGTCCTTGGTCATGATTGATGGCCTAAGTTTGGGCTACAGTATGGTTAGGCTACGGTATTGTCCTGGTAACAGAAGTGATCTGGTAGACTTCGGGATACTGTAGTAAATGTAGATTTATTGGAATGTTCAACAATAGTGTACGCTGTACAGACGCCAGCACATCAAGCTACTACAATCTGTCAAATTTCTTTAATAGACTTTCAACTTTATCGCTAAAGCATAAGGTTCAAGGTTGATTGGAAAAATTTAACAGTTTCGGGTAGCTTGATGTGCTTTTTTTTTGATTTTCCCAATCAACTTTGAACCTTACGCTTTAGCGATAAAGTTGAAAATTTATGAAAAAAAATTGACAGATTGTAGTAGCTTGATTTGCTGGCGTCTGTACATACAGTTGAGCTGTCTCTAGTTAGGGCAGCTCAAAGTGATTACCTTCAAATGGGAACAACGATTTATGTAGTGTAGGCAAAAAAAGACTAGCTATATTATGTAAAAACAGTCTGAGCAAGTCTAAAATCCGTACCTATCCGAAAGATTTTCTCGAAAATAATCTCGCCTTCTCTATAAATAATTCAAAGAAAATTACTATCAAAAGATTCCTAGAGTAATGAAGATGTTCAGACCGTTGGGCTAATAATTAGACCGGTCCCCAGACGCGACAAAATTTAATCAAAAAATTTCATACGTACTTAGGGTCATAATATTTCAAGGTTATTTTTTTCTTTTCATAGGGATTCACGTTTACCTTTTTTGTTCTATTTTTTCATAGTTTTTTTAACTTGTTTTAGTCTTTTTACGTTCATACTATTTTTTATCATTACTTTGTGTCGGAGGTTTTTTTACTTGTCAAGCCCATGTGATACCTATATTGAAGGAGTTGTGAAAAAAATATTTAATTCGCCATTTTGTGGTGGCAGCCATCTTTGATTTGAAATTTATCATAGTGTTCTACTAGTCAAGTCCTTTCATTTGATACCCATATTGAGGGAGTTGTGAAAAAATATGTGTTCCGCCATTTTGTGGCGGCGGCCATTTGGGACCGATTTTCATCAAAAATAGCTAAGAACACTTCCGATTAATTCACCTTTCAAACAAAAAATCAAAATAGGTTCATCCGTTTGGGAGCTACGATGCCGCAGACACACGCGCACACACACACAGACACGTCAAAGTTATAACACTCTGTCGTTTTTGCGTCGGGGGTTAAAAATGGAACAAATCTTTTGAAACAATCGCTCCAAACATCGTTGACATCGAAATGGCTCCAATCACAGAAGAACCCATCTGATTCTGATTGCAAGTTTATAGGTACAATATATGAGACCTTTCTTTTGCGCAAGGTTGGCATTTCGGCTCGTAGGTACGATTTTTACTCGAAGATGGACAATAAATTTATTGTTGTTGATACATTTTTTTTTTTTTGAAAAGCCTGTGAATAGTTTCAGTTTCAAAAACAAAGTCAAATCATTTATTTCAAATAGGCACATTAAAGGCAAAGATTTACAAGATTTTGTATACATAATGTGAAGACGGATGCACATAGAATAAAATTAATGTACCACAAAAGTAAAAAATAATTTAAAAAATCATCAGCTGTTCTCTTTCTAGTCAATTCTAAATAGATGTCAGGCAAATATCTCCTCCATTTTCGACAAGGTCTGTCGCCTTTAGATGTTATCAGATAAAAAGATTATGATTGGGTTCGCGGGAAACACCTGGATTAGAGACGCACGGAACCGAGAAGTATGGCAGAAGAAAGGGGACACATATGCCCAGCAGTGGGCGATTCCAGACCGAAATGATGACGACGATGAAGATTATGATGGCAACTTATGATGATTATGAAGGAAATAATAGTAGATTATGCACCGAGTGGCTAAAGTTGTGTCTTATGTCACGGGCGTCATAATGAATTTCGAGCGCAATGAAGGATTCGGGATTTAACTCCCGAGCGCAGAGAGGGAATTAAGAGTTTAACTCACGAGCGAAGCAAGGGAGTTAATACAAGAATCCTGAATGCAGCGAGGGATTCAAGCTAGCCCAAGGCAAAGACACCTTTAGCCCAGAGAAGGATACTCTACTTTTTACACCTACTGTGAGAAAATAATAGCCGTAGTACGAAAAACAAAGTATTTATTAAATAAACAAACAGTAAGAATAACATATTTAGAACTGTTAGTTATATGCACTTCCATTCCTTTTAAAAAATGGTTCGTAGTTATCTAATTATTCTTACAATATTTTGTCTTCGAAAACATGGCAACGATATGAAGAAGCAGTCGTTATGATTTGTAGGAAATCGAGAATATCATCCACGCGTAGTAAGGGTATCGAGAATAGCTTTCCTCTTTCTGGCACCAAAGGGTGTTTGTTAGTACTATACTGCCAATTTAGCTGAGCATGTGAGATTCCAAATTCAAATCACATTATTGACCAGCGGGTCATAATGAAATCCAGTACAACGTTATTGACCGCCTGTGCCCCCGGCCACTAATGACTCACTTTAGGTTAAGGTTGCTTGACATTTAATTTGACATTTTCGAGCAGGTGGTATGAAAATACCTTTATAAGGTGTTGCTATAAAAAGTAGGTACCTGCGGGTTAATTACGTAACACACACAGTAGCACAGATATAGATACACCCAGATAACGCAAGAGCAACTACTTCGCGTGCCAAAAATCGCACCAGCTTACGTACAAAAATCGTAAGCCGCCACTTTCGCGCTCAGTTCTGTGTATGTGTGTGTGTGTGCTGTGTGCTGTGCTGGCTGGGTGAGCGTGAGCGCTGGCGCTAGGTACCGAAGATGGGGCAAGACGGGTGCCGCACACGGCGTCGTATTTGAATCGATTTGATTTTCCCATCACTAAACAGTGCTTGTGACGTCATAGTAGGTAGTCAAAAAATGGCACGCTTGGGTTACATACAGATCGTGATACTTGCGTTATCTAGGTCTATCTATATCTGTGATCAGTAGCAATGGGTTTAATTTTGACAGTTCAACTACATTCATTGCGTTATTTACGTTGTTGAGCAGACAAATTTATCGAACATATGGAGCAATGGATTAGCAATATCCTTCAAAATGATTCAGATTGAGAGTGATAGTGTGTTACGCAATAAGGGTTTTCTGAAATGACGTTCGCTAGGTGGCAGCACTGACACGTCAGGTCCAGGCATCTGTCAAAGAGCCTATATTTTCTTTAGTCATGACTGAATGATGAACGAATGAATGAATCGAATGATGAACGTCATCATATATTTTATATTGGAAGACCTCTTGACACAGTGGTGCCAACTGGTGTCGTAAATTTTCACGAAAGCCCTCATTAGGGTGCTGTCTTAATTACCTACTTATAATAAACTTCGCAAACAAAAACATCGACTATAAAAAAAATACTTATTCATTCGTAAAAAAAACTTAAACCATTACTAACCAAACAGTTCAAGTGCAAAATTGCAAACGGTGTTAATAAATTGGCTTACTTTTAGTACCCCCAGTAAGGTGAGAAACGTTCTCCATTACACAGGTCGTGGTCACCAACTTTATGGAGGGTATCGACCTCTGAACAGCCAATAAATACGTACTTACGGCTTGTTTTATATTTATTGGTTTTAATAAATACAGGGTCTAATAAAATTAGCTAGCGAAACTTCGCAGATATGATGGGTGTGTGGGATGTGGTGGGGTGGGTGTGTGGTGGGTTTATGTGGTGAGTGGATGTGTGGGTTGGTATTTAATGAAGTAATAATGATAAAACAAAACAAACTTAAAATAACCTTTAAGTAAGTTTTGCACACCGATATGAATGGCACAATAAATGATCGATGTAATTATGTTAAGAAATTTTGGTCCTAATTTATGCATGCAAATGATTTTTAATAATTTTTAAGATTTTCTTAAGAGTATTTACGTTGTACGGCATTTCATACAAACTTTCAAGCCCTTGTTTTTCGAAATGAATGAACCGATTTTAATGAAACTTTATACGCATAAGCACGACACAAAGGTCTGAAAAGTTACTAAAAAAAAAAATAACTGGAAATCTCTGTTTCTATGGAAAATTTAAAATCGATCTAATTTGGCTGTAACACTTTTTTTCGTAAATGTTTTTAAATAACTAGTAAGTTTGTTGTCTATTGAAAACAAACAGTTCATTTATCAAATTAAATTTCATTCGAAAATATCCATCGGTTTCTTAATAAACTTCAACTATATCCGACGACCCTGGTTACTTATCTCTTTTGGTGACTATGCACAAAGCAAAGCAGGGCCCTAACTGGGTTCGACCTTACGATCTAGAGCTCGTAAGTCGCGGCTGTTAGCACTGGGTCACCGCTGCTCTCATTAAGAATATAACAGTAGACATATATATTTCAATTTGTATGGGCCCGTGGCTAAATAATAACACCCGCACGGTCGATCGATCAGGTTCAGCTATGCTTGCCGCGGTTGGTCTGTGGATGGGTGACCATCTTTACATACCGAGACCCCTCCGTGCCTCGGAAAGCACGTTAAGCCGTTGTAAGTATCGTATTACTCAGTGACTGGGTTGTGAAGGTCAGATAGGCAGTCGCTCCATGTAAATTACTGGTATTCAGCTGCATCCGGTTAGACTGAAAGCCAACCCCAACATAGTTGGGAAAAGGCTAGGCAGATGACGATTTCAATTTGTATAAAGAAGTTACACTGAAACGACTCAATTTACTCGAGGGAAATAATTAAAAGAAAAGAATGAAATAAAATACGTTTATTTGAGGTACACATGACGCAAACAAAAAAGAAAATGATATCTAAAATTGGAATAAGTGTCAACACCAACAACAAAAGAAATCTCACAAACAAAAACTAGACAGGATTTTATTTAATACCTTTACTATTTTAATGAAAACAGACTAAACACAAAAAGAAAAAATCTTTTCCAATAATAACAGACCCGGACTATTGTCTAATTTTCAAGCGGGGCTTGCATTATTTATCAGTTAAATAATTTAATTCAGGCAACAAATAAGTACCCATGACATAAAAACCTTATAGGCCTAACCTGCCTGACCTGTCTTTTTTTTCCGGGGTGGAGAATCCTCCGCCGGGGGAGGAGTCTGTCAGACTCTTACTGACGACAAACCACGCCGGTATTCCATCTAACACCTGTTGTTGTTGCGGATGGAACGTACGTTCCCACGACCCAGGGGGTCGTGGGAACGTACGTTCCATCCGCAACCCCGACTGGTGCCGCGCCACTGCGGGCCTCCCCTGGTCAAGGGGGGAGTGTGGTTTTTGACTCACCCGTAACGTCTAAGAGAGGCGCGCGTGGTACACTACGCGCCGACACCTCGGGTCTTGATGTGTTGGGATCGACGGACGTCCCCGAATCCTCTGGACCCATTTAGGGGGACTGAAAGAGGGCGTTATCCGCCCTCCGCCAACGCCCGGTGGCCTGCTGCGGGCCGGGTGAGTGGACGAGATTGTCCGACCTGCCTAGCCTTTCCCCAACTACGAGTATGTTGGGGTCGACTTCTAGTTTAACCGGATGCGCCTGAATATCAATATATTACATAAAGTGACCGCCTATCTGACCTTCACAACCCAGTTCCAGGTTGTCAGACATTTGGGGTCTGACTACCCATAACGACTGTCAAAGATCTACGAATAAAAAAACAACAGAAACATAACACACTACACTTGGGAACTTGGTTTTGGTCGTGCTTCGCTGTAACATCTGTAAGTACACAACTTCTGCCGGCCAAAAATCTGTACTAAGGAAGACAGGCTTCTCCATGGCGGGAACCTGGAAGATGTAGGACTTAAAATTGATAATCCTTGTTGACTCCAACCTCGACAACTTTAACCTCAGTTCCTCGGCACCGATTTTACCTTTGCTCCTCCTGATGATGTACTGGAGGAGCTTATCTCGTGATGTCTGTGGGTCCAACCAGGAAATGTGCAGGAGGACGATGGGCACTGCAGTGGGGACATTCTCACTTGCAGGAGCGGTACCGTGTTTATTGCGATTGCGTCGTCAACGACTCCTCTTGCCCTCAACCAGAGTAAAGCCGTTCTCATCTACTTTACTGGTTTAAGCAGCCGGTGCCTTTCGCTTCTGTGTCTCAGCAACCGATGCCGAACCAGCAGTGGTCGGCTGAGAACGTTGGCGAAGGCGTGAAGCCTTCTTATTATGAAACTCGTGTCATGAAAAAGTAGCTCGATTGTTCTGTTTATAGGTAACTAACACCTGGTTTTTGAAAAGCTGATCACACGCTATCATACTTCATGTTAACTGCTCAGATTAGTGGACTGAAATATACCCGGTGATAAAGGCCGCAACTTACTTGTACATCATAAGTTCAAAGCTGCTTTACTTTGTGTAATATATTTCGTCACCACTGACTGCTCTCAAAACAGTGAAGAAAAGCCCACTGCCTCTCGCCGAGAGGAGGCCTATTTTGCAAAAGTATATATAGGCTGATTATGCATTATTTCTCTTATGAGAGCGGGTTAGTCAAATTGATCAGCTTTTTAAAAACCGGGTGTTGGTTAGCTGTAGCCCGAAAAAGAACATTCAAGCTTCTGTTTCACGACACTATTTGTACAGTATAAACCCCGTTTTAGTGCAAAACGTCTGAAAAAGGGAATTCTCTTCGAGAAAAATGGCGACGTTTTCGAACGATTGTTTTGATTAAAAATATGTCGAAATGGCGACTAAATGGTTGGACCACTTAGCTAACAAGAAAGATGTGAACAGTGTTTGTTCAATCAATTCAATCCTCAATTCCTCTTCATTCCCTCACGTTCGTCCAGACTCCCCATTTGCTTTTTGCTTTTCGAGAAGTGTTTTTATATAATACTAGCTGTGCTGCGCTTCGTGTGACTTCGTTAGCGTGGATTTCGAAAAACAATAATGTCTCTCTTTACTAGTTATTTTTCTTAAACAAAAGTTACCTGCGTTACTCCTTATAACATCAGGTATCTGCCAGTGAAAGTTCCGTCAAAATCGGTCCAGCTGTTTCGGAGATTAGCCGGAACAAACAGACAGAAATTTAGAAAAATGTTTTTCCGTATAAGTACCATTATATACGTTCATATGCATTTAGTAAAAAGCCATTATTATGGCATTACAAACAGACACTACAATTTTATTTATTTATAGATAGATTGATTAAATAAACTGTAACTGGAACTCAATTGATGTGAAAAGGGCCTCAGTCATTTGTCTTATGTCTTTCCTTTACAAATACTCAGATATTTGCCATACTAAAGCTAAGTGGAGTTTCATTTTATAAAACTCTTTTGAGTTTCGCCAGAAATACTAAACAAATATACATTAAGTCGATTGTGACGTCGATCAATTTTGAAGTGAAAAGGGCCTCAATAATTTGCCTTTATACCTGTCCTTTATAAATACTACTAGCTTTTGCCCGTGACTTCGTCCGCGTAAAATTTCGGTCCTCGACCCTTCATTTTCGCTTAGCGTTCTTTCTGACGTTTTCATATTTGATCAGCTCTTCAATGTCCTGGCGGGAAATTAAATAGCTTAAAGCCCTCCTCGAGAATTGGGTTATCAAACACAAAAAGAGTTCTTCAAATCCGACTAGTAGTTCTAGAGATAAGCACGTTCAAACAAACAAACCCTTAAGCTTTATTTTTAGTATCGATTAAGTGAATGAGACATTTGCCATTCGGAGCTAAGTGGAGTTACCTACATAAAAGGGTTTCACCAGAAATACTAAACAAATATCGCTCACCTAGTAATATATCGGCACATCTACAAAAAATGTGAAATAGTTTTTACCGTATATGTGTTCAAAAGTGCATAATTTATAAAGTGGCATAACGGCACAACGCTAGTTTCCATATTCATCGAGAGTATTCAGTAAGTATCATTGTAATATTATTATTGTTTCCCCCCGCAACCTCGTTTCTGTAAAATGTGAAAAATGTAGATGTGCCAATATATTACTAGGTGAGCGATATACATTATGTACTGAGATCTTAACACACTATCTTCTTGGCACTTATTTCCCCAAAATACTTTATTAAGTTACGCTGGTAACACAAGCATCTGCCCGGTCTAAACACACGCACAACGGACCGAATGGGAGTCTAAGTGCGGAAAAGGGAGTCCCATCATCATCATCAGGTCTAAACACACTACCTAGCCACATGAGAAACGGATACCCACACATATTTTCTTACATTTACACTTGATTAAGTTATATGCCATAAAAACGGTCAAGTTCAAGTCGGACTCGCACATGAGAGGTTCCGTACCACAATGCTAAAAACGCCGAAACGTAAGAAGGAAAGAAAGAAAATACGTTTATTTGCGGCAAACATGACGCATAAAAATATAAAAACACAAACAACAGAAAAGCAAAAATAACAATTTGGGAGTACATTTATTGTATGAGACCCCTTTATTTTTTATTCAGTTAATTTTAGTTTTATTATTTGTTGTTGTAGCAACAATAGAAATACACACTCTGTGAAAATTTCAACTGTCTACCTATTACGGTTCATGAAATACAGTCCGCTAGAACAAACGGCGAAAAAAAAAGTCTCTTTAATTTTTAACTTTATTTTCATTATTTGTTGTTATAGCGGCAATAGAAAAACTCTGTGCAAATTTTAACTGTTTACCTTTTACTGTTCATGAGATAAAGCGCGCAGACAAACAGGCAGCGGAGGCTTAGTAATACGGTTCCGTTGGCTCCCTTTGGGTAATACAGGACCCTAAAAAAGCACTTGGATAGTAATGAAAACCAACCCCACTCTCCAACAACCTGTGTAATGTAACACAGCCCTAACAACGTGTACCTCAGTACCTACATATGATGTCCCAGTAACAAACACCAGGTGTCGCTAATAAGGATTTATGTAACGACCAGAACATACAATGAACTGGATTTTATGGCAGTCTTGTCAATTTGCTCCATCAAGTTATTGCTAGTCTAGAGATAACCTTATTACTTTATGAGGGTAATGTATGAAAGCTCCTTCAAACAGGCGCGACACGAAACGCGACGCAAAGGCACCGCAAGTCGCGCAACGAGCGGTGCCTTTGTGTCGCGCGCGATTAAATCGCGTGTCGCGCAGTTTGTAGGAGCCTTGAGAGAATGCAGTGGCTAAAAAAATGATTGGGCTTTACGTGTTGAAGAAGACTTTAGAGTACTCTTGGTGGTACAAAAAGGACTGTCAAAAAAGTCCTAACACGAGGAAAAATACATAGGTACATACAGACGAACATAATTATAGTCCTTTCAAAATTATTTGACCTCTGAGTTTGCGTCACTTTCTAAATCACAGCGATCTCTATTGACGTTATAACAAGGGTTCTGATCAGGGATTGAAAACCGGTACGAATTTGGGTTCCGGTTCTTCATTTCGGTTCTTAAAAAGGTTCTTCTTTTCGGTACGGTTCCGGTTCAGGTTCCGGTTTGGTTCTGGTTCCATAGTACCGGTTCCAAATAAAGGTTCCAATATACCGGTTCCGTATCATCCGATTTAAAGGTTCTCTAAGAAAGAAGGGATAATGTTTGACGCGTGGCTAGCGTATCTTTTCTTTCAGTTAGCCTTCGAATTATTGGTGAGTAGAAGTCAGCAAACAGTCAGTGTAGTCTGTACAGTGTCAGCAAATATTGACAGTAATTATTATTAGTTGTTTATATAATCTACAGTTACTGTTAATAAATTAATATAAAATGGACAAAGGTAAGTTTAATCGTATTGTATTCACTTAGATATTATCATCTCCTTTATTTATTGAATATACAGGGTTAATGGAAAAACACCAACAACCTCTTAAGAGGTCATTGTACAACAGACGAGTACACGAATGTATAATATAAATCAAACAATGAAACAAATATAGGGCGCACGCGTTGTTCATGCAACGAATGATGCGAATGATCTACAAATGCAATGTACCCATCTCTCCTCTTACAAAATATCCTATCTTGCCGCTATTGTCCTGCGCTGAGCGGCAAAGTATGAACTCGTTCGGTCTCGTACTCGTACCGCTAAAGAACCGGTAAAATAAAGGTTCTAATTTAGGTTCCGGTTCCGGTTCGGGTTCTAGCAACCGGAACCACTAAATACCGGTACTTTACCGGTATTTTAGGAACCTTTTCAATCCCTGGTTCTGATTGGTTGCTGCCACTGATAAATCTGACAAAAGACTGATCTTTATCTTCGTTAAAATAAGATTGGTATTGGTTTACAGCTGGTAGAGTTAAAATAACTATGAATGGACTGTAACGTCCTCCTTTTTGAAGTCGGTTAATTAAAAATAGGAATTCTTCAAAAGTATATTGTGTAGAAAGAATAGCTCATAACATAAATCAAGAGGACCTATAGACAGACTGCCAATGAGTGTGAGCAGTGTTGGCTCAGTGGAAATAGTCACGACTTACAAGCTGTAGGTCGTAGGTACGAACTCTGACGGTCGTTTTACTTTGTGTAAATTATTCCATCACCACTGCTCGCAAAAACGTGAAGGAAAACATCGTGAGAAAAAATATCCTAGAACCAAAAATTCGAAGACACGTGACATCTACAAACCCGCGCTGGGCCCGCGTGGTGGATCACGGCCCACTCCCTCTCACTGAGAGGTGGCCTGTGTCTCACTGCTGGGGAATGATATAGGCTTATTATGTGTGTTATGTACAGTGATCGGAGTAGGTAGAGCTGTTTTTGCTACTTGCGACATGCAGACATAACATGGATATGCCAAATATTTCCCGAAATCCCGGGAATTCTCGGAATGTATAATAATATTTCCTTGTGCAGTAATAGTATATTTCATTAAAAGTGCGGAAAGGTTGTCATTGCAAAGAGTTCCGACAAATGTCTACCCGAGCCGAGGAGCAGCCGAAGGCGAGGGTTGACAGTCGGAACAAGTTGCAATGACGGTTTCGCACGTGTACTGAACGACTATTTTTAATACAGTTGCGAAAAAATGAAGCAATTTAATAAAATAATAAAAACACAATAAACTCAACTAAGCAATGGCGCCAACCGTAGAATATAAGCAGAGATTTTTTTTTCTTCACCCATTCTGGTAGGCAAAGGGAACTATGCCCATACAGTCAAGTCTTCAGTAGATTTTTTTATTAATATGAAATGAAAATGAAATTTAATGAGATGAAATGAAATGAAACCTAACCTAACTCATTCAATCAAATCATTAAATCTGATATTGAAACAAATTGGTAGCTTCTTTTTAGAAATATACGTATTTGCATGAATCATAAAAACTTCTATGAATTTTTTTAGTAAAAACTTCATGGTTGGTTTTTCTTTTTAATAGACATTATTTTGACAGTTGGGAAAGAGAACGCACGAGTTCGGGAAAGGTAAAAAAAAAGCACGAGTATGTAATAGCCCACATCCCGAACGCTATACGTCCCTGCAATACGCCACTTTTTGAGCAACTGTATTAAAAAGTATATTTAGTATTGTTTCTAACAGTTTTACTTAATTAATTCATATTTCACGAAGCTACCTCTAACAACATTCCGGGATCCCTATGTGTGTATATAAGTAAGTATATACTGTTTGGGTGCTCACCTACTACCTGCTCATAACTGCCCACTTACCCATATTAACTCACTTAAATCAATCGACAATTTCAAAATCCCGGGATTTCAGAGGCATATCCATGTTAACATCAATGTTTGCGGTCATTCACCCCAAACAGCTCTACCTACTCCGATCACTGGTTATGTATGTATATGTCTGTCTATATATCTGTAGACAAAGTGCCATACGATCAGCGATAACGATGATGTAAATGTCGAAAATTTGAGTTAAGGGTCCTTAAAACAGACGCGACACAAAGAAACCGTAAGTCACGCAACGAGCGGTGCCTTTGCGTCGCGCGCGATTCGCGTCGCGTGTCGCGCCTGTTTGCAGGAGCCTTTATTCCGGTCTGATCTCCTGACTAACTGAACTCTACAACCCAGTAACTGGGTAGCTCGATTACCCTCGGTAAGACTTGTTGCCAGACTTTTGGGCTTCTGAATACCCGTAACGACTGACAATGATCTACGAATGATTGCCGGTACCACAGGTTATCATGCTTTCCGAGACCACCCCACCCCATCCATGAACCGACCGCGGCAAACGTAGCTTAACCTTCCATCGACCCGTGCGGCTGTTATCATTTAGCCACAAGTTTTTCAATCATTCCATTCAGTACAAAAAATACTTAAACGACGGGTGCAAAGTAAAAAAAGTCAACTGCAATTTTGAGATTTTTGGTTTTTTGTAAAAACTAACTTAAAATATAATGTTTCTACAACATAGCAAAAACAAAAATACAAATATCACCTTATTTTTGGTATTTTTGTCACGTAAAAGAAGACAACTACGCCTGTTTTGTGAAATTGCACGATGTAGATGCGGATAACTACCGCTTGGCCGTTTATACGCGGGACGCGCGGGGGACTAGCGGTCAGTCATAATTCGTCATCAGTCAGATGACATGTTCTTCGCCGGCCGGCACGAATATTAGTTTGTTTTGGTTTGTTAAGTGATAAGTGTGTGTAAAAGTGTTATCATATTAGTAAACAGTTTGGGTTCAACACAATACACATGGAAAGACGTAAATTATTGGTGAATTTGGGCAAAACAAGAAGACAATGCGATATTATGAACCGAGAAGATCTATTTGAATTCCCACGTAGAAACGACCAAGTGGTAGTTAACACAGTTGTCATATTTTTAAGCGCAATGTAGATGCAGACAACTACAATATCTCGTAAATTAAACATAATTAGAAGAAATGAAATATACATGTGGATATATTATTAAATAATGAAGCAATGATGAAAATTTCAATAAATTTGGTTTAAAATTGACAAAATGGGAGCATTTTTTCCTATTATGCGCTCTCCTGAAAAGTAGCTGTTTTGTAGATGACTCTTTTTACTTTGCACCCGTCTTAATGTTCCATTCATTCTTCTATTTATTTCATTCAAGTACTACCCTCAAACTAAACACTCCATCTCAGATAAGAACAACGTGCTGAGAAAACACAGACTGGCACAATAGGGTTGTACAATCGCAGAATAGTGCTGTCCTCAATTCCGTGTTTGCACAACAATTGAACTGTACAATTTCATTACGTGAGCGCACGCGATGTTTGTCGGTCGTACCAGCCCTGTCTTCAGGAGTTGAGTGACTTTTGTTTTAGCATCCGTTTGAGTTGGATTTATTCTTAACACGATATAAATGTTGTCTCAGTAAACTGAAAAAAATAATTTCATACTACAGCACATTAAAGCGATTTCATTAAGACTTACTGACTTTATGCAAGAAGAAGAAATGTTTGTAAAACAGTAAAAGACAAAACAGTAACTTTTAATGATTGAACATATTATTTACTGAAAAAAAAACAACAAAAAAAAAGGAAAACCACCATTACTGTAATGTAAGTAAATTTCAATGGTTGTAACGATATCGCTAAATGAATAAAACTGTTAATTTTGTGATCTTTTAGCTACTTAAAATGTTAAAGTTTACTGTCATGACGGTAACATTTTGCCTCAATAAGCTTTAACTGTTTTCGGGCCAGTAAAAAATATTGTTTTGAACGTTAGGCTCATAAGGAACTGTTTGTGTATTGCCGTGGTCTCAATCACATCGAGCACGCATGAGACATTTAATAAAAAAAAAAACATTATTTAATTTTGAAAATCATAAAACGTTTATTTTCTCTTGACTGTACTTGTCAAACGGAGTAAACCTAGATAAAGTGGATAAGACAGAGATTAAAACAGAAGACGAACTACCAAGGGATCGAGGAGGGGGTGGAGGGGGGTTCAGGGGACTAGATCGGAATAAATCATTTGAAGCAGTTCAGATTAATGTTTTTTCATTTTTATTTACTGCTTATTTCTTTCAGTGAAACGCAAATTATAGAAATAAATCAATAAAAATGCGTTAATTGGCGTTACAGCAAAAAAAATACACCTTAAAACTATAAAAAACACTGTAAACAAAAATGATAATGCCAATAGGACCTCAGCTCAGCATAATGTCAGATAACAACACATGTCAAGGTGTACCACCTGAAGGCTCCTGCAAACAGACGCGACGCGCGACGCTAATCGCGCGCGACACAAAGGCACCGCTCGTTGCACGATTTGCGGTGCCTTTGTGTCGCACGCGATTTTATCGCGTGTCGCGCCTGTTTGAAGGAACCTTGACGCTGATTTTCAGCTGCAACACACGAGTGCCATATTATGCTGGAATAACAAACACATAGGAAAGTGTGTCCGTTATAATAAATTAAGATAATTAATTTTAGTGTGATAATATCGAAAAGCTTATACAAAATCAAATAAAATGTTGTTATAGGTATGGTTGACTTCCATACCTACTACGATTAAAGCAATTAATCTGCCTAGTCTTTTCACAACTATGTTGAGGTCGGCTTCCAGTCTAACAGGACGCAGCTGAATACCAATATTGTACAGACGCCAGCACATCAAGCTACCCGAAACTGTCAAATTTTCCCAATCAACTTTGAGCCTTATGCTTTAGCGATAAAGTTGAAAATCTATTAAAGCAATTTGACAGATTGTAGTAGCCTGATGTGCTGGCGTCTGTACATGGAGCGACTGCCTACCGACCTCCACAATCCAATTACCAGGTAACATGATACTCCTTGTAAGACTGATTGTTTGCAGACTTATGGGCTTCTGACTACCCGTAACAATGTCAATGATCTACGAATGACTGCCGACACCAACGGTTTCCGAGGCACGGAGGCTTCTTGATAATTATGTAATGGAGGGCCACCCATCCGTGCCCCCATTGCGCCAAGCATGGATTATCCTTCGAACTACCCGTGCAGTTGTGTTTTACAGACAGGTAGCCTGGGACCCGGAGAAAGACATTTGCTACTTTTTATCATAGATCCCAGACGAAGTCGCCGTCAAAATGTTTCCGCCATGTTTCATGTCACCGTCGACGTGTTTTGACCTAAATATTTTTGTGGGAAAACTAGTTTCCAGTTAGTACTCCGGATATTGGGAAAGAATTATTTACCTATTTCATTTACATAGCTGCTCTGTTAGATTTTTACATCGTGGAGGTAGTTTACTAAACAGAATTTTATTTACTGACTAAACAGGATGCAGTTCGAACATTTAAACATTCAAACTTTATTTATCAATTCGTAAGTACATAAATAAAATACTTGATTTGACAGAAATCATAAACGATTCTGGAACATTTCTCCAACATTCGTTTCGCCGTTGAACGGTTCACCGATAGAACGATTCACTTTTAATTTTTTCACCGATAGAACGTTTCAATGACGAACGATTCGCCGACAGAACGATTCACTTTTTTTTTAATATATATCTATAGATATATATAAAACAAAGTCGGGTTAGTTACACCATTTATAACTCAAGAACGGCTGGACCGTTTGTTACAACTGTCAACTTTTTAAATATAATAGAACTAGCGACCCACGTTTGCGCATCGCACATTTTTTACGACTTAGAAAATATCGAGATTTTTTTACTTTAAGTAAATTTAATATTGATGAATTAAAACAAATCCTCTAAATGATGGTGAAAACCGCTATAAAATCCGTTGCGCTGTTTAGAAGAACGACGCGGTTATGTATAGTAGGTATGTCCAGCTAGATAATTCGACAAATACCATATTCAACAGTCGTTACGGGTAGTTAGAAGCCCGAAAGTCTGAAAACCAGTCTTATCAAGGTCAGATAGGCAGTCGCTTCATGTAAAATACTGGTATTCAGCTGCATCCGGTTAGACTGGAAGCCGACCCCAACGTAGTTGGGAAAAGGCTAGGCCGATGATGACCATATTCAACTGAACGCAGGAAAACTATTTTTGTTTTCTTTCAATAAATTATTAAATATTCAAATAATTTTTTAACTTTATTAGTGATGAAATCAAAATATTAAAATACTACTCAATAATAAGTCTTAATTAAGAGTGGCTCCAAAAAATTTTATCAGGACCAATAAATTAACGAAATCACGTGAATAAAATTAACAAAAATAATTTCATTACGCATGTTTCAATTTTCATTAAAAAACATCAAACATAATATCGTTAAGAAATTATTTTCGCGTCGAAGGACGAAACGCGACCTGTTTCATACTTTATCGACTTTTTTCTGAATATCGTTGTGTAGAGATGCGGAAAAACCGACTTTCGATATTTTTTATCGATACTTGCTAATGGTGGAGGAATTACAAACGCGGGGTAATATAATATTTCACTGTAGGTATTAGAAAGAGACATCCATATTTTTTATGCCATCACCTTAAAAGTCACGCCGCCTCTAGGGCCAAGCGGCGAGCCTAAGAAAGCAGTCACGTGCATCGTTCAAGGTATGAATACTTTATTTTTTTGTATTTTTTCCGAAATATAACTCGTTTTTCGGTCATGGGGCCCGAATGCGCGTCTCCTTTTTATGGAAATTTCTCGCCGGCTGGTCGACACTTCACCTGACCAGAGGGCTGGGTCGTTCTTTGGTCAAATAATTAGCATTGCCATTCAACGTGGCAATGCTGCCAGTTTTCTGGGCACGTTTTCGAATGACGGCGATGCGGACGAGTAGGTAGGTACTTCGACGCCTAAGGGCCGGCTTATTGATCTGTGGTTAAATCGACCAATTGTTAAAAATAATAAGTGGGTAGTCAACTGGGTCAACTATCTAACTAACTGGGTTAATTATTTAACTATTCAAAGACAAACAATTCATCAAAAACACATTTTGCCCAAATTTAACCATTAGTTACTATTTTTAACAATTGGTTGAGTTAACTACGGATCAAGAAACTTGCTATAAGTGTCATTTGTTTTTGTATTTAATTGTATAGTAAGTTAGTTAGTCATTTAATTTAGTATCTAGTGTTAATATTAGTTACATTTTCTCTAAATAAATAATTTATAACTCGCTATATGTTTATTTAAATAAACAGCTGTAATTTAGAATTAACAGGTTAAAATAGCCACTCTTCAAATATTGAAATGAGCTTTTAGCAACATCGGTCAATTTTAACTTATCCTATCATTTTTTTTATCGTGTTTAAAATTTTGGCGCAAGGGGTAATAGCAAGCACGCTAGACGGGGCAATCACGAACGTTCGGCATTACCCCCTATACAATTATTAATTTATGGATTAATTATTCGTATTTCAATGTTCATCATTATTTTCGACACAAACCGCACATCACTAATCGTTATAAAATGGACTCGGCTTCATAATATATGCGTACATATTTCGAGGGATATAACTACACACATATACTCTCCCTTATACATTTTGGCTGTGGAGGAACATAATTACATTGACAAATGCGGAGTGTGTCGTGCGTCGGTCGGAATGATAATATATGGGTGGAGTTTTTCATAAGACAGCATCTTGTGGCTGGTCCATGTTATCTAGCTGGTTGAGTTTATGACAGGCATGTGTATAAGAGAGCAGTGGTGGCCCTTACCACTGGGCGTGTTGTAGGTCGTAAGTTCTAACCCAGGGAGGTGCTTTACTTTATGTAATTTATTTCATCATCACTGCTCTCAAAACGATGAATGAAAACATCGTGAGGAAACTTGCATGTCCTAGAACTAAAAATTCGAAGACATGTGACATCTACCAATCCGCACTAGGCCCGCGTGGTGGATTAGAGTCCACTCCCACTCACAGAAAGGTGACCTGTGTTATAGGCCATATGTTATGTTTTTATGGTCATTATTTCCAGTCTGGAGCGTAGGTAGTAGGTACTTGCTGCCAGCGCGCGTAAGGTGTTACCCCCGTTGAAAAAAGGTGTGAATGTATAGTATGTAGGTATGTAAGTATTCCTGTATTTATCACTGGGTAATCTTGTAGATAGTCGTTTTCTTCATAGAAAATAGGTTTGGCTGCGACACTTATGCGAAAGCCAGCGAGATTGAAAATGCCAGAAATCATATTTTTATAACAAGTGTTTTAAGCATTTACAACAAATAATCCAAACTTGTAATAGAATTTAACATCCCGAACATGTTTTAACTATAAACTTGTTATAAAAATATGATTTTTGGCATTTTCAATCTCAAATAGCAGGCGGGAGGTTAATAGTTGATGCTCATAGAGGTAATTTTCACATAACAAAATAGTACTTTTTTTTTGGCCGGCACTTTTATTTTTGGGTACGAAATTAATGATGTCCTTTAATTAACAGTAACTAAAACTGTATACCCATTCACAGAGTTCATCGGTAATGCTACTGCTGGTAATGTTAATGCTATTCTTCGTAAAAGGGCACTATTATTTTAGTCTGTGGTTCAAAGACGAGGTACGCCACGATATATTAGGGTAGGGTTTTTGTGCAAAGTAATTAATGGACCCGCATAATTATTACTTACTGTGATTCCAAGGTACTTTTAAGTATACTGTGTAGAACATTAAGTTCTAACGAACCTATGTTAAGGTGATAAGGACTGATTTACATACATTATCTACTCTGGTAATTTACTTGGCCTCTGGTGCTTTGGTGTGACTTATTGTTGAATGAGGAACTTTCCCTTTTAGATTTCATCACCATCATCTGCCTAACCTTTTCCCAACCGTGTCTAGGTCGGCTTCCAGTCTAACCGGATGCATCTGAATACCAGTATTTTACATGGAGCGACTGCCTATCTGACCTACACAACCCAGTTACTGAGTAATACGATACCCCCTCCATTTTAGATGTAATGACAAAAATTTAAAAGAATATGCTTAGATGGTTTGGTCATGTTGTTGAGAGCATGAATGAAAGGGCGACTAACAAAAGGTATCTGCGAGAATGATGGGAGTGGAAACGCCAGGAATGGACGCCCTAGAAATACAGCATATGGACCTTATTCATCATGTTCTTTGGAAAGGCAGGCTCGCAACCGACAGCGTGAGTGTATGACCAGATTTACGAACGTAAACGAAGCAAAAGGACCGTAGGGACCGTAGCAGGTAGCGCTCTGTAGTTTCTACCTACCCCCATGGGAAGAGAGCGTGAGTTTATGCATGTATCAGTCCTTTACGTACATTCTGCACTACCACGGGGAGATAGTGTAGTTATGTGGGACCCTACCCTACCCTACCCCACTAAATTAGAATTTTTAGTTCTAGGTCATGCCGGTTTCTCTCACGATGTTTTCTTTCACCCGTTCACCGTTTTCAGAACACACTTAAAAAAAATGTTTCTTTTCTTTTCTTTCTTCTTTCTTTCTTTTTTCTTTCTTTCTTTTTCTCTTTTCTTTCTTTTCTTCCCTTTCTTCTTTTTCTTTCTTTTCTTTTTTCTTTCTTTCTTTGTCTTACTTTTCTTTCTTTCATTAAGACTTACTGACTTTATACAGTAAGAAGAAATGTTTTTGAAACAGTAAAAGACAAAATAGTAACTTTTAATGATTGAACATACCTACTATTTACTAAACAACAAAAAAAAAAAGGAAAACCGCCATTACTGTAATGTAAGTTTTCAATGGTTTCAACGATATCACCAAATGAATAAAAGAGTTAATTTTGTGACCTTTTAGCTACTTAAAACGTTAAAGTTTACTGTCATGACGGTAACATTTTGCCTGAAGCTTTAACTGTTTTCGGATCAGTAAAAAATAGTGTTGAGGCTCATATGGAACTACTTAAAGCAATTCAGATCAATTTTTTCAATTTACTGCTTAGTTCTTTCGGTGCAGTGTGGTGATGAAATTAAATACAAAAAGTAAAATGTGCAGACAGACATTTTAACGAACTTCGTTCGAACTAACGACCTACAACTCGTAAGTCAGAGCCGAGACCACTGAACTACCACTGGCTCTCAATTATTGAAGAGTACAAAGTTGTAATAAGGCCTAATTTATTTTAACATGACGCTCAAAAAGATAAGCAGATCCTTTTAATTCAACGCATAGAGCCAATTTTTAACACCTAATTACATTAACAACAATTGTTAATACCTAATCATTGTACAATCTCAGACCAAAAAAAATTCAAGACAGCGCTGCGAACAATACAGTGAAATATGCAAAAACTACACCTCCGCTCTGTGCATACACGCTCACACGCACACATTTACAATCAAACTACACCTCACTATGTGCACACATGTTTACGAAACCGGCTTCACTTTACTGTTGACAGCCCTCTGTATTGACTTTTTATTTGGTCTGAGTGTACAATAACTTAGACTAATACCTATTTGAACGGTAACGTACCGCTATCGTCACAACCCAGGAGCTCGCAATTAACATCCAAATGTCCTTCGGAAAGTTCTCGAAGTCTCGTTCGCACGACACTTTCGCGGTAATAAAATCACGGGTCGTCTAGAATGAAAGTCTGGTACTTTAAAAAGTAACAAAGTTTAGTGCGCGACACCAGCTGCCAGAAGAACGTGAGATGCAACATAAAACCGTCACGTTTTAAAACCGGAACGGCCCAGTGGGTACGGTCCTTTAAAGGGAATTTTGAACTTTTAGGACGTAATAAAATCGGACCGCTAATCTCTTTGAGCTGTGATGTGGGGCTACGCGTAGTCGCTACGTGCTACGAGCTACGTGGTTGCTACGCCGCGTGTTGACTACGGGAATATTTTTTTGGTCTGACCTTCAGTCGAACGTAGTTTAATAGTTCATGAGATAATATATCTGTTGGTAGCCTTAGGCGTAAATTATACAGAAACGGCGTAAGGTAAAGGCGTGGCGCAGGCGCACGTCACCTTCGTACATTTTGTATGAAGACGTTTTGAAGCAGGATCCTGCCGGCGCAGCGCCTTCCTTCCTTACGCCGTCTCTGTATAATTCATGCCTTAGATTTATATGAAAGCCTTATTTAACTGCTTCGTTAAATAAGGCTTTCATAACGTAAAAAAATACCAAGCAATAATTCTTACATCTAATGTTTTGTCACTTGGCTGCAAAGTCAAACACTACACACGCAAACAAAAACTTACATACCCTCCATTTTCCCACTAAAATACAGAAATTGGCCTCCTAAATCTTCTCTACAAAAAGTTGATTTTAAACACTACCCATACCCAGAAAAAGGCCGTTTCTAAAACGCCACAGTTTAATAATTTACGAACAAATGACGCGGCCGCAGGGTTGGTCAGCAAGAAACAATTGAAATGCTAAGGGTAGGGTCACACTATCTGTTGACCACGCTCCGCCGGGTTCACATTACGGGATATTAGGGCTCGAACCCATTAGGTGGTTGATGATGGTGTTAATGAGATTGTCCATTGAAAGTGGATGGCTCTGGACGTGTGTAGTTAGTTTGTATGGCCGAGCATGACTTGAATGAATAGTTAAATAGTGTTTAGGTTAGAGCTATTTTTGTTTAGGTATTTAGTGCCTGTGGAAAGTCAGATAGTTAATCTGTTTTGTGGTTTTTGGTAAAGTGAACATGAAACGTTCAGTTTAAATGTAAAATGGATTTTTGGGCATATGGTCGGTTTACACACGCAAATGAAATAAACACCAACATTATAAATATCTGAAAACTAAGGATACCGGGAGTTTCTGGAAGTCAATTTTAATATATAATATACGTACTTACATTCCTAACATAAGATCATGCCTGTATTCACCGCGAACGGTGAGCCTAAGGAAAAATATCTAATATTACACCCACATATTATAGCCATAGGGGACTGCCGCTACTGATTTTAATTTATGAAGTTGATAAATCTTCATTTACGCGTATTCATCCGTTTTTTGTTAGTTTTATACCTACCAATCAAAACACGAGATTTGAGAGAAAATACTGACTGGAATGAATTGTCATTTGTTCACAAATAGGCTCTCGAGCTGCACGTTTACTTACAAATGCGAGCACTGACTTGACAGGTCCACTCAATCTGTGTGGTTCTTTCCTCAAAAGACCATTTCTGACACCAATCTTAGGAAAGAAAGAAAAAAGTTTATTTGGACACAGTGCGTGAACCACAAAATACAAAACTAACAAAATAAAAATAATGTTTCAAACAACAATAGTGTGTACCTCACGGCTGCGCCAAAAAGGTTCATTTCAGCATTAGGTAATGCCAGACAGATGCTGTCTGACGCTGGTTTTGTATTGAAACTTTAGGAACAAGTGACGAGGAGTACACAGTCTCAACATACTTATTACGTACATACTTTTTTATGCTTATAAATAAATAAACTAGTAATCAAATACATATCATTACAAAAAACAAAAAACGAAAACAACTAAGTCTCAGCAAAACTTGTTCTTCGCGATCAATATAGATGAGATTGATCCGTGCACGGTGCACTCAAAGCGCAACAGGCTACCGAGCGCGTCGGATAGTGCACTGGTGTTATTTAAGCCGCATTCCGAATTAGCTATAATCGCTCACAGCGCTCACATCATCTCACATGCGTTCCGATTTAGATATTACGATTAGTGTTGCCCAAAATCGGTCTTGGTCTTGCAGTCTTGGTCTTGTTCTTGCATTTGTGCAAGACCAAGACCAAGACCAAGACCGACTTATTGTAGCAAGACCAAGACCAAGACTGAACCCTGCAAGACTTGAGCAAGAACAAGACTAAGCCTGCAAGACTCTTGCGTCTCGCAGTTAAGAATTTTGAAATTTTCGTGTACGTGGATTGTTCTACGTTTGAAAATTCATACACATACAGTCTATTGGAAAAATTTCAAAATGCAATTTCTCCGCAAAAAAAAAGATATTTGAGTAAACTCAACGTCATTTTAAAGAGGAAGACTAGTCCTTTGAGATGCTATTAATAATTTTTGAAAGAAAATAGGATCGGCCGTGCTACATAACCTCAAAAAAGAGAAAAAACGGTATTTTTTGCACTTTTAGGTTAGGATATCTCAAAACCCTGACGTGATAGAGCAATTTTGAGGCGATTCGAGTTCAGCGCGTCAAAATCCTTTGGAAAAGTATAATCTGGTTTCTGGACAGAACGTTCGTTTTTTTGTCGACCTGTGAATTTTTAACAAACGAGTGCTTTCACCAATTTCTTGTTCAGTTTGCTCTTACGTGATAGAAAAAAATGACCATCACTTCTGAAATCAGCGCATTCTAATACATATGATTTAGCAAAAATATCTCATGCAGCAGACAAAAAAATTTTTTTTGCAGACCTGTGGTATTATATGTTTCGACTATTTATTAAGTAGGTAGGTAGCGTGTTACTTACAAATTTGCTCCCATATGTGATAAAAAGTACCTAGCATAACTTTCTAGCAAAGTTCATTTCATACCTTGTAGGTATATCTACTTGGAGTATTATATTATACTTGTCTAATGTGCAGATCTAACGTTAGTAGGTTGGTAAAAATTATGTAGGTATTTGTGTTTCAAAGTTTATATTATTCTTCTATTCAACAAAATTTAAAACTAACAGCGAGTCGAGTAGGTCTACATATTACTAGAAGCAGTTTTTAAGCCAGCCGATGTTATGGTACAGACGCCAGTACATCAAGCTACTACAATCTGCCATATTCTTTAACGCAATCTTCCGCATTTTTGTCAGGTTCAAGCATTTATGCACTTTATTGTAATAATTTTAAAGTTTATTTTCAAGTGCGTTAATAATACGAGGAGACCGCTTGGCGCTGCGGTCCCTTTGTCGCGGCATTTGAAAGCGAATAGCGTAGGTACGAAGACAGTGTTGAAAGAAAGAAAGAAAGAAAGAAAGAAAATACGTTTATTTGCGGCAAACATGACGCATAAAAATAAAAAACACAAGCAACAGAAAAACAAAGTAACAATTTGGGAAAGAGTATGCGTCACATCTACGCAAAACGGCCAACGCTCAGCATAATGCTAAGACCCTATACGAGACAGAGCCCCAGCGCTGGTTTTCAGCGACAGCCGGTGATTGACGTGATGACGTCAGCCAGTGCAGCATACGAAGAAGCCTCCGTGCCTCGGAAACCGTTGGTGTCGGCAGTCATTCGTAGATCATTGACATTGTTACGGGTAGTCAGAAGCCCATAAGTCTGCAAACAATCAGTCTTACAAGGAGTATCATGTTACCTGGTAATTGGATTGTGGAGGTCGGTAGGCAGTCGCTCCATGTACAGACGCCAGCACATCAGGCTACTACAATCTGTCAAATTGCTTTAATAGATTTTCAACTTTATCGCTAAAGCATAAGGCTCAAAGTTGATTGGGAAAATTTGACAGTTTCGGGTAGCTTGATGTGCTGGCGTCTGTACAATATTGGTATTCAGCTGCGTCCTGTTAGACTGGAAGCCGACCTCAACATAGTTGTGAAAAGACTAGGCAGATTAATTGCTTTAATCGTAGTAGGTATGGAAGTCAACCATACCTATAACAACATTTTATTTGATTTTGTATAAGCTTTTCGATATTATCACACTAAAATTAATTATCTTAATTTATTATAACGGACACACTTTCCTATGTGTTTGTTATTCCAGCATAATATGGCACTCGTGTGTTGCAGCTGAAAATCAGCGTCAAGGTTCCTTCAAACAGGCGCGACACGCGATAAAATCGCGTGCGACACAAAGGCACCGCAAATCGTGCAACGAGCGGTGCCTTTGTGTCGCGCGCGATTAGCGTCGCGCGTCGCGTCTGTTTGCAGGAGCCTTCAGGTGGTACACCTTGACATGTGTTGTTATCTGACATTATGCTGAGCTGAGGTCCTATTGGCATTATCATTTTTGTTTACAGTGTTTTTTATAGTTTTAAGGTGTATTTTTTTTGCTGTAACGCCAATTAACGCATTTTTATTGATTTATTTCTATAATTTGCGTTTCACTGAAAGAAATAAGCAGTAAATAAAAATGAAAAAACATTAATCTGAACTGCTTCAAATGATTTATTCCGATCTAGTCCCCTGAACCCCCCTCCACCCCCTCCTCGATCCCTTGGTAGTTCGTCTTCTGTTTTAATCTCTGTCTTATCCACTTTATCTAGGTTTACTCCGTTTGACAAGTACAGTCAAGAGAAAATAAACGTTTTATGATTTTCAAAATTAAATAATGTTTTTTTTTTTATTAAATGTCTCATGCGTGCTCGATGTGATTGAGACCACGGCAATACACAAACAGTTCCTTATGAGCCTAACGTTCAAAACAATATTTTTTACTGGCCCGAAAACAGTTAAAGCTTATTGAGGCAAAATGTTACCGTCATGACAGTAAACTTTAACATTTTAAGTAGCTAAAAGATCACAAAATTAACAGTTTTATTCATTTAGCGATATCGTTACAACCATTGAAATTTACTTACATTACAGTAATGGTGGTTTTCCTTTTTTTTTGTTGTTTTTTTTTCAGTAAATAATATGTTCAATCATTAAAAGTTACTGTTTTGTCTTTTACTGTTTTACAAACATTTCTTCTTCTTGCATAAAGTCAGTAAGTCTTAATGAAATCGCTTTAATGTGCTGTAGTATGAAATTATTTTTTTCAGTTTACTGAGACAACATTTATATCGTGTTAAGAATAAATCCAACTCAAACGGATGCTAAAACAAAAGTCACTCAACTCCTGAAGACAGGGCTGGTACGACCGACAAACATCGCGTGCGCTCACGTAATGAAATTGTACAGTTCAATTGTTGTGCAAACACGGAATTGAGGACAGCACTATTCTGCGATTGTACAACCCTATTGTGCCAGTCTGTGTTTTCTCAGCACGTTGTTCTTATCTGAGATGGAGTGTTTAGTTTGAGGGTAGTACTTGAATGAAATAAATAGAAGAATGAATGGAACATTAAGACGGGTGCAAAGTAAAAAGAGTCATCTACAAAACAGCTACTTTTCAGGAGAGCGCATAATAGGAAAAAATGCTCCCATTTTGTCAATTTTAAACCAAATTTATTGAAATTTTCATCATTGCTTCATTATTTAATAATATATCCACATGTATATTTCATTTCTTCTAATTATGTTTAATTTACGAGATATTGTAGTTGTCTGCATCTACATTGCGCTTAAAAATATGACAACTGTGTTAACTACCACTTGGTCGTTTCTACGTGGGAATTCAAATAGATCTTCTCGGTTCATAATATCGCATTGTCTTCTTGTTTTGCCCAAATTCACCAATAATTTACGTCTTTCCATGTGTATTGTGTTGAACCCAAACTGTTTACTAATATGATAACACTTTTACACACACTTATCACTTAACAAACCAAAACAAACTAATATTCGTGCCGGCCGGCGAAGAACATGTCATCTGACTGATGACGAATTATGACTGACCGCTAGTCCCCCGCGCGTCCCGCGTATAAACGGCCAAGCGGTAGTTATCCGCATCTACATCGTGCAATTTCACAAAACAGGCGTAGTTGTCTTCTTTTACGTGACAAAAATACCAAAAATAAGGTGATATTTGTATTTTTGTTTTTGCTATGTTGTAGAAACATTATATTTTAAGTTAGTTTTTACAAAAAACCAAAAATCTCAAAATTGCAGTTGACTTTTTTTACTTTGCACCCGTCGTTTAAGTATTTTTTGTACTGAATGGAATGATTGAAAAACTTGTGGCTAAATGATAACAGCCGCACGGGTCGATGGAAGGTTAAGCTACGTTTGCCGCGGTCGGTTCATGGATGGGGTGGGGTGGTCTCGGAAAGCATGATAACCTGTGGTACCGGCAATCATTCGTAGATCATTGTCAGTCGTTACGGGTATTCAGAAGCCCAAAAGTCTGGCAACAAGTCTTACCGAGGGTAATCGAGCTACCCAGTTACTGGGTTGTAGAGTTCAGTTAGTCAGGAGATCAGACCGGAATAAAGGCTCCTGCAAACAGGCGCGACACGCGACGCGAATCGCGCGCGACGCAAAGGCACCGCTCGTTGCGTGACTTACGGTTTCTTTGTGTCGCGTCTGTTTTAAGGACCCTTAACTCAAATTTTCGACATTTACATCATCGTTATCGCTGATCGTATGGCACTTTGTCTACAGATATATAGACAGACATATACATACATAACCAGTGATCGGAGTAGGTAGAGCTGTTTGGGGTGAATGACCGCAAACATTGATGTTAACATGGATATGCCTCTGAAATCCCGGGATTTTGAAATTGTCGATTGATTTAAGTGAGTTAATATGGGTAAGTGGGCAGTTATGAGCAGGTAGTAGGTGAGCACCCAAACAGTATATACTTACTTATATACACACATAGGGATCCCGGAATGTTGTTAGAGGTAGCTTCGTGAAATATGAATTAATTAAGTAAAACTGTTAGAAACAATACTAAATATACTTTTTAATACAGTTGCTCAAAAAGTGGCGTATTGCAGGGACGTATAGCGTTCGGGATGTGGGCTATTACATACTCGTGCTTTTTTTTTACCTTTCCCGAACTCGTGCGTTCTCTTTCCCAACTGTCAAAATAATGTCTATTAAAAAGAAAAACCAACCATGAAGTTTTTACTAAAAAAATTCATAGAAGTTTTTATGATTCATGCAAATACGTATATTTCTAAAAAGAAGCTACCAATTTGTTTCAATATCAGATTTAATGATTTGATTGAATGAGTTAGGTTAGGTTTCATTTCATTTCATCTCATTAAATTTCATTTTCATTTCATATTAATAAAAAAATCTACTGAAGACTTGACTGTATGGGCATAGTTCCCTTTGCCTACCAGAATGGGTGAAGAAAAAAAAATCTCTGCTTATATTCTACGGTTGGCGCCATTGCTTAGTTGAGTTTATTGTGTTTTTATTATTTTATTAAATTGCTTCATTTTTTCGCAACTGTATTAAAAATAGTCGTTCAGTACACGTGCGAAACCGTCATTGCAACTTGTTCCGACTGTCAACCCTCGCCTTCGGCTGCTCCTCGGCTCGGGTAGACATTTGTCGGAACTCTTTGCAATGACAACCTTTCCGCACTTTTAATGAAATATACTATTACTGCACAAGGAAATATTATTATACATTCCGAGAATTCCCGGGATTTCGGGAAATATTTGGCATATCCATGTTATGTCTGCATGTCGCAAGTAGCAAAAACAGCTCTACCTACTCCGATCACTGTACATAACACACATAATAAGCCTATATCATTCCCCAGCAGTGAGACACAGGCCACCTCTCAGTGAGAGGGAGTGGGCCGTGATCCACCACGCGGGCCCAGCGCGGGTTTGTAGATGTCACGTGTCTTCGAATTTTTGGTTCTAGGATATTTTTTCTCACGATGTTTTCCTTCACGTTTTTGCGAGCAGTGGTGATGGAATAATTTACACAAAGTAAAACGACCGTCAGAGTTCGTACCTACGACCTACAGCTTGTAAGTCGTGACTATTTCCACTGAGCCAACACTGCTCACACTCATTGGCAGTCTGTCTATAGGTCCTCTTGATTTATGTTATGAGCTATTCTTTCTACACAATATACTTTTGAAGAATTCCTATTTTTAATTAACCGACTTCAAAAAGGAGGACGTTACAGTCCATTCATAGTTATTTTAACTCTACCAGCTGTAAACCAATACCAATCTTATTTTAACGAAGATAAAGATCAGTCTTTTGTCAGATTTATCAGTGGCAGCAACCAATCAGAACCAGGGATTGAAAAGGTTCCTAAAATACCGGTAAAGTACCGGTATTTAGTGGTTCCGGTTGCTAGAACCCGAACCGGAACCGGAACCTAAATTAGAACCTTTATTTTACCGGTTCTTTAGCGGTACGAGTACGAGACCGAACGAGTTCATACTTTGCCGCTCAGCGCAGGACAATAGCGGCAAGATAGGATATTTTGTAAGAGGAGAGATGGGTATATGGTTTTCGTATTCGTATCAACAGCGAGTGGCTGCAAACTTGAAACACCCTCTGAAAGCCGTAGTTCTGTGCATTGGCACCGAGAGAGGGCTAACAATGGAGCGAAGACCATACTTTAGATAGTTTTGTTTCCAATCCAACTTTTCATAAAGGTAGTGCGGTTTTTGTGTTGTTTTTGTTTGTGCGGTTTTTGTGTTGACCTCGCAAATGAACTTTAGCAATACAGCTGATCAGGTAGCCCTTTCGAGTGTTATTTACATTGCTGTTTTAAGTGAAACAAGTGAATTTACTATTTTTTAATTAAAAATATTATTGGGTCAGATAGAAATAATGATTTTATACAGTTAACAGTAAAAAAAATTGCAAAAAAAACCTAAAAATTAAGAAAAAGCCGACGAAAAATTTCAACGCAAGAGGGTCCAGAATCATGTTCTTGAATCCATGGTAAGCGGTTGCGCGTCGATGTCCCTGCCACCCTGAGCAATAGGCTAATAGGTATTTGAATGTAGTCTAGTTTAAGTAGTAGAGTCTCGCAAGACTTGCGAGACTCTTGCTGCAAGACCAAGACCAAGACCAAGACTGAGAGCGCAATACCAAGACCAAGACCAAGACCAGGTGTATTGACGCAAGACCAAGACCAAGACTGGCTAAGGTCTTGTCTTGGTCTTGCATTTGGGCAACACTAATTACGATTATGACACCAGAGAGCTGTCAACAATTCGGAACGCTCGTGATCGCGCTCACAGTGCTTACTCAATGTAAAAACGATATTATTACAGTATTTCCTTGTATAAACACCATATTTCTTCTTCTTTGGTTAGGTGGCGACTGTCAGCTAGTACCACAATTTCGAAAAGGCCACGTTAGTTTAATTTAAAGACAATGCAACTCAAAACAAATTCTCACACTGACACATCCTCACACACACACACACTGTCATTTTTGACAGCGCTCACAGTGATATTATTCTAAGGCATGGTCGGCGTTATCGCATGTCATGTCATCTATGACGATTCACGGGACACATTCGTTATCGCGCTCACGCTAATTCGGTACGGGTTTAAGCACGCTCAAATCGATTATTTCCCAACTCGGAACGCAGGGTTAGTTTTGCAACAAGAAAACTGTGGGTTGTTTTAATAAAATCATGTATAGTCGTAATAAAAATAAAAACCAAGATAAAAAAATTACTCATATATATTTTTAATTTAATACTATTCGAAGAAAGTGAAATACTTACCTATAACAATTGATGAAGTAGGTACCAAATGTTAATAGAAGAAGGTAAGTACGATAATTTACTTTTACGGATCAGCACTGCTATTTTGAGTTTCGTGTTAGTGTAAAATAACTTATTTATACCCTCTTTTGTTTTAGTTGTATCCTTTCGAATGATGTCACCACATCCTATGTACACTTTTGGGTACTTTTGTACCGTCTTCGGCCAAGATTCCATAGAAAAATAAAAAGGACATAATAATATGGTCTTTACATGATCTGACCTCTGAGTTTTGTTTCGGCCTTTCTTCTCAGAGTAGTAATAGGAAACGCCGACCTAATCTTGCTTTAAAAAATACGTTTGAAGTGCAAACGTGTTTGTACAGACGCCAGCATATCAATCTACTACAATCTGTCATATTTCTTTAATAGATTTTCAACTTTATCGCTAAAGCATGAAGTTCAAAGTTGATTGGGAAAATTTGACAGTTTCGGGTAGCTTGATATACTGGCGCCTGCACAAATCTACTTACAGAAATAAAATCATTTATCA
Source organism: Luperina nickerlii (assembly GCA_963855955.1). Classification (NCBI taxonomy): domain Eukaryota; kingdom Metazoa; phylum Arthropoda; class Insecta; order Lepidoptera; family Noctuidae; genus Luperina; species Luperina nickerlii. Next base: position 5,001,141 of record OY979666.1, on the reverse strand, counting down.
TTTAGCCAACGAATGGATAATTTCAGGATAGCTAAGCTATTTGCACCCTAACCCTCGTTATTATTCTATTCGCCTCCCTCATCAGATAAACTAATCTCTCTATAAATTAGAGTATAAATCGAATTCCTCGAGTCTTTCGATTGTATCGATTTGATTTATTGCTCGATGAGGTAGTCACGTCTCTATAGGGGTCCGGTAGTCCCTGAAAAAACAAACGGGCCTCTTCCTGAAACCACTAATCTGATCACACTTTTGGAAAATAAAATTGTGCGAAACGGCTTGTTTGTACTTGTTATGGTTCGTATTTTTGTGAGTTTAATATTTGATTGAAATCATTGTTTGCAGAAGGTTTTTGCGTTTGCATTATATTTTCTCATTCTCCAAAAAGATTTGATTTTTTTTGGTAAGATACTTCTATGTGGCTTTAAGAAAGTTAAGATTATGATCGGTTTGTAAAATAAAAACTTTTGCCAGGTTTCATCATGACCACTGACCTCTATCATACAATGGGGCCGATTCTGTTATTCACAAACTAATATAAAATAAATTTAAGTTCAGTGCATCTTTTTCTTTCTATTTCATTATGAAAAGGACAGAAGATTATCCTATGTCCTTTTCCGGGACTCTAACTATCTCTATACCAAATTTCATCTAAATCGGCTCAGCGGTTTAAGCGTGAAGAGGTAACAGACAGACAGACACACTGTCGCATTTATAATATTAGTATTGGATTTAGGACTGAAATCTTGCTTAATCTGACCTAGTTGTAATAAATTATTGAGGATTACAGATTAATTTGAAGACTAGTCTTTTGATTTATTTAAAACGATATTAAATTCTGGATCATAAATATTCTTAAGTCCGTAACGCTTGGTTAAGTTTTTTGTTTTTATGTCAACTAAGCTTTGACGATTATGATGCCGAAAATTTTATAAAATCAGAGGTAAAATAAATGATATTTCAGTCTTTTCATATATTTTACCTCTGATTTTGCATTACTGTCAAAATCTCAGTGATCTTTTTTTTGCGTTATAATAATTTTGCTTTTGGGTGGCTGCCACTGAGAAGTCTATCAGAAACAGTGGTCTTTGATAAATGTGTTCGAAATGAAATGCGGTAATTTTTAAGATAAAATCTTTTTATTTCTATTATTTAAGGGGCTTACAGGACCTAAACACAAAAACGCAAGTCTTTGAAACAATAAAAGTATATGATCGACTACAGTAAACAAAATCAGCAAAATATATGATATTCTTCAGGATATATTCTAATTTGATACGACAGAAAAAAAATCATGAAGATACCTCTAAAAACTTTCTTTTTACAATAAAAACCATACTAATATACATACAATCATTATGAATTTTTTGGTCAGGTTATTTGTGGTCGTCCAAATCAAAAGGGACCTTATGGCGGAAATGAGTTATCTACAGACCTGAAAACTACATAAATGTACCGAACTATAGACCCAAGAACCAACCTTCTAACCACTGCCGTTATTTTTTTACGAATTTTTGAAGTTCAGTGATCGAAATTATAAGTTTCGAGAAAATCGCAATTTAAGTATGCCGTACAAAAAAGTTATGTTTTAGTGTGAAGTTATGTAACTGATGGTATACTTTGATTGACTATGATTATTACTAATGGAAATTCTTACAATCCTTGCATAAACTTGTTTGTTGTGGGAACTAGACCCGCCAACATAATGCATTATCAATGAGATGCAAAGTATCGATAATAGTATTAAAAATAAGTAAACCGCCTGTTTCTCACTAAACTTTTATCGTTTCTATATTGCTACTAATTACATAGATTTGCGAAAGGCCTTAGATGTAAATAAAAACAACACATAATTTAAAAAAAATAGTTTTTATTTACTAGCAAGAATTCTTATTTTTTATAAACTTTGAGATCTGACAGTAACAAAATCAACACTTAATCACTAAATAGGTTATACATAATTGGTTTAGATGCTAATAAAGCTAAGAGATCAATGATAACTGTTAGTTATGATCTTGTAAAGTTACATAGAGAACTGAACAATTTCTTCAAACAAATTAAAAAAGGGCCCTAATGGTGGGCACTAAACAATATTTTTTATTTTTAGCATGCATAATCAATATTTTAGTGCAACATTCAAGATAACTTAAATTTTCTTTTTTTATTATCACAAGGTATGAAAATGTTACCTATTTAACAATTTTTTTTTTATTATCACAAGGTATGAAAATTCGTAACAAGTATATACGTAAAAAAGGGCCCTTAAGGCGGTCCATTGCAGTCTGCTGACACTTATCTCTTAGTATAGTTAATTAATTTAAGTATTTTAATAAAGGTAAACAATCTTGATACGTTTTTGTCGAAAAATATATTTATGAAATAATTTATAGCCATTACAAGATAAAACAAAATGAAATAACAGATGTTATAATGAATTACTTTTGCTATTAGCCTTAGCCTATTTTAAAAATATATTTTATGATAAAAAACATACCTAACAAGATTGTTTACCTCTATTAAAAGTACCTAAACAAAATATGGACTACAATAGTGGGACCTTAGACCTAAGACGCATATACAAAGAATGCCGCATGCGGCGGCGTGCGACACTATCTAATGGCAGCTATACGCTACGCTGACGACACGCTAGTCCTGGCGCAGGGGAGGTCGCATCAGGCGGCGGCCGACGCGATGACACGCGGGGTTGCGATAGTCGTGGAGAGGATCCGGCAGTTGGGTCTCGAGGTGGCATTGCACAAGTCCGAGGCCATGTCGTTTCATGGGTTCCGGAATACGCCACCATCGGGATCCCAACTAACGGTAGGAGGGGTTCACATCGGCGTCGAGACGACGATGAAATACCTGGATCTCATCCTCGACAGCCGGTGGAACTTAGTCGAGCATTTCCGACGTTTGGCTCCCAAACTGGAACGGGCCGGGGCCGCCTTCAAGCGGCTCCTGCCCAACCTGACGGGGCTAAACGCCTCCTGCCGGAGGCTTTACGCGGGGGTCGTGCGGTCCATGGCCCTATAACGGGGCCCCGGTGTGGGCGCGTTCACTGCGGCGGCGAGCCGCCCATTATTTGAACGCGCCCCAGAAGGTGGTAGCCGTTAGGCTGATCCGGGGGTACCGCACGATCTCGGGCGAGGCGGCAAGCCTCCTTGCCGGACTGCCGCCATGGGATCTGGAGGCGATAGTCCTCGCGCGCCTGTATGAGTGGCGCGCGGAGGCACTACGCCGGGGGGAAACTCCGCTTCCGCAGCAAATTGCGGCGGAGCGGACAGACCTCCGGCGCGATCTCATGGCGGCGACCTCTCGCGTCCGGGCCTGGTTCAAGCCATGGTCCGGGGCTAGAGGGAGTGGGGAGCAGTCGCCTCCTTCTGCGAAGCAGTCATGCTAGCGAAGGAGGCGGCGGGACGGCTGAGAGAGAGAGCCTCCCGTCCCAGCCGCCGCGGGAGACGCTCCGGGCGTCGGGAGCCGCGCGACTACTCCCGGCCACCTTAGGCGCGGGCGGAGAGCAATGGGTAGCTCACCGTCCGATCAGGACCAGGCCCGTGCCGGACGGCGCGTACGTGTTCCACGCGCGCCTCAAAGAGATGTCAGCACTAAACGAAGGGGCCCGTATTGGCCGAAGCCTGCCGGGTCAGCGGGATTGTCCGAAAGGGTTACCGCTGGCCCGGAACAAAGGGCGAAGGAAGGAACACGGGTGGGTTTTAGTCAGTAAGAGTCTGACACTCCCTATTCCGCTCCACCCAGAGCGGGAGGAGTCATTTGATGATTTCCCATCCTGAATGAATAGTTTAGTTTATACCTACCTTGCAATATTAAAATGTTGATATAATATATGGTTTGAATTACAAGAAAAACGATTTGTTAGGTCTTGCCGCGATAAGGTTCCTTTTTTACTAAACTTTAGATGAATACGAAACTTTTTTAAATTGACTTTTCGAAAAGTTGAACACATCTACATGTAGTAAATACAATCATCTTTTTAAAAATACAGTTAATAAAAAAACGATTTTTTTGAGGTATTTTACAAATTTATTAATATCTCGGAAACTAGTTACCGCCATAAGGTCCCTTTTGATTTGGACGACCACATTTAGTTCAAACAATAGATTTTATGTGAAAAGATAATTGCTTCATATTTTGCAACAAATTACCAGCGTTGTGTCATCGCGCTTCTCTTTCTTTTCTATGCAGTTCGACAAAGACCGCGCTTTAGGTCATGCAGTCGCCTTATATATCCTCTGACAAGAAAGGCCGAAACAAATTCGGAGGTCACAGTCTCTTTTAAAATCCAGACATAATCTTGGTCAGATCATTTGAAGACCATGTAGATTGCTGTCTGAAATGGTCTTTAAGAAAGAACCACATATGTTGAGTGGACCTGTCCAGTCAATGCACGCTTTTGTCTTAAGGAGTTCAACTTTTTACTTTAGTTATAACAAAGTTGCTGGTATGAAAGACAAAATATCTACGAAAGGATTGGAGAGTGGTTCGGCAATGTTTGTAGCTGGCTGTACCACGACGGTGAGGTTGTCACTAGCACACAATAGATCACACTGTCATGTCGACAGCTTGGCACACGCGGTGGCGGCCACTTTGCATTGTACGACGTTTCAAGTATCCGCCTTCTGGTTGCAGATAGAGCTAGATATTTTCGAGGGACTTCGTATTCCCGATAAATATGTAGTTTTCAATTTTAGTATTTTGTTTTTTAACTTGTTCTTTTTGTGTTTGTGTTCTTTCTGTGCGTCATGATTAACGCAAATAAACGTATTTTCTTTTGTTTTGTTTTCTTTGTAAAGGGCACATCTTTTGTGTTTTAAGCTCGACCGTCAGGTGTCATTATCATAAACTACTTGCACAGTTTGGATATACCCGAAATATAGACTGGAGTAAAATGTTAAGTTATACGGAAAATAATAAAGGATTTCAAACGATTTATTAGGTTTTCTTATCATCCAGATATTTAAGAAAGCAAAATATTTAAAAAGCGGTACATACAGTCTTCGAAATCAAATGCATGAGTAAGTACTTCAAATCAACGACTATCTTTATACCTACTTTAAAAACTGTAGTTTCTGCTTACCCCCTGGAAAGGTGTAAGTTGGAAGTTGGGTTGGTGTTGTTGTAGAAACAACTAATTGACAAGGCTAAGTGTTCCACTCGAAAAACATAAACAAAATATACTAAATCTTAATTCACATAAAGAAACTAACTAAACATAATTCAGAGCTACTTACTTCGAATAAATCTACAAACAAATTAACAGGACTAAATGAAATCTAGTTTACTTCAAAATATTCGCCCGAAATGCAAATTATTAATTGTATCAATTACAATTTCCCAAGGGTCTAATCAATTTAGAACATTCGTCTGTTTGGGAAAGGCCTCTTAAGGGGATTAGAGGACCTAAAAGCAAAAAACACAAGTCTTAGAAGCAATAAAAGTATCTATATGATCGACTATAGTAAACAAAATCAGAAAAAAAAATGATATTCTTCAGGATATATGCTAGGTAGATAGTGTGTTGAAAACATAATACAACTAATTTGATAAGATAGAAAAAAATCATGAAGATACCTGTAAAAACGTTCTTTTTACAATAAAAACTATACTACTATGCATACAATCATTCTGATTTTTTGTTAGATTATTCTACAAGCAACATACTAAAGCAATAGTGTTTTAATTTTCTAGTCCAAACATAATTGCTTCATATTTTGCAATAAATTACCAGCGTTGTGTCATCGCGCTTCTCTTTCTTTTCTATGCAGTCCGACAGTGACCACGCTTTAGGTCATGTAAGCCCCTTAACCAATAAATAAATAATACCATCCTATTATTGTTCCAGTACCCCTGTACTGGAACAATAATAGGATGGTTTTTTTTTTTTTTTTTGTTTTTGTTGTTGTTCATAACAGCCCTTTACCCTTAAAGGGCTGTTATGAACAACAACAAAAACAACAAAATCACAACATTAACGACGAAACCATCAACAACAACGAAACCAACAACAACACGAAACAACGAAACGACACCAACTTTCAGACCTACTTGAACTACTGGTTTCTGCCAGCGACTTTATCGGCGCGAAATTTCTTGCCCATGTTAATACGTATGGTATTAAGTTTTCGCTTACCGTTCGTTCTGATTTTTTCTTTTTGTTCAGCTCCTGAGAATCATAGCGTGAATTGGACTATCAAAATAATGCTATTTTTTAAATGCGACTGGTATATTTCTATTTCTTGAGATTAAATAAAATGATACTAATAAAAAACTTGTGGGGTCGGGGGACCCCCGGCGGGAACGAAGTTCAAAATTAAAATCCAAAATGGCGGTTGCGAAAATAGGAAGTATTCGCAGCCCACATCTTGGATTTTCATTTTGACCTCACCATTGCCTTCAACACCTTCGAAATAATAAAAATCGTTTATTTCAGCCATTAGCACCCAGAAATTAAAATTATAATTGAAAACTTATTATTTTGCCTCCCTGAGTACATAGAATAGAATAGAATACTCGAAAACCATGAAAACGACCCCCATGAAGAAAAATTTGAAACTTCGCAGCCGCCATCTTGGCTTTCATTTGACCTCACTATCGGCTTCAGCACCCTCGAAAACCATGAAAACCTCTCCCTCACTCTCTCTCTGACTCTCATACGTAATAAAAAGTCGCATGGAGCATAACGCTTTTTCGTTATGTGACAACTTCTATCAGTTTTTTCCACTTTTTTTTTTGTTTCCGGGTTGGAAATTCCTCATGGATGTCCGCCGGCGCCGCCCTGTGCCGGGCGGAGGGGTCTGTCAGACTCTTACTGACTAAAAACCAGCCTGGAGTTCCATCTCACACCTACGCCCGGGGTCGCGGGAACGTACGATCCTTCCGCAACACCAGTTTCCTCAAGCTCCTTTAAACAACTTCGTTCCAATAAAACTGAAGAGTTTTTTTTTATTATTCTATACAGTTACAGAGAAATAATATATAAATCTAGGCCTAGCGTTATTTTCCAATACTCCAAAGATTATTTTCAAGTAGCTGTTCGTTTGTTTGAATAAAAAGTGCAGTTAGCTCAAATAAAAAAACAAACACTCGAAAAACAGATCTATAATCACGAGCACAGAACTGAAATATACAGTAGTGTGCTTTATAATTTGTACAAATCAGTAAATAGCTTCAGGTCTACTCATCTGAAGTGATGCAAATAAGCTGAACAGTGATACGAAATTTCAGCAGTATGTAATTTCATAACAGATTATCACGAAAGTGGTTTTCAAAGAGAATGATTGAATTCGTAGTCACTACACCAATCATTCACACATTAATAAAATTATTATGGTAGACTTCACGCGAAAAAACAACTCCTCGCACACGTCCTGTTTGATTAATTTTCAGAAACTCAAAGTAACGTTCTTTTGAGCCTGATAGTACAGAAGCAAGCACATCAAGCTACTACAATCTGTCAAATTTCTTTAATATATTTTCAACTTTATCGCTAAAGCATAAGGTTCAAAGTTGATTGGGAAAATTTTACAGTTTCGGGTAGCTTAATGTGCTGGCGTCTGTATATGAACAATCGCGCAATGGAGTGCGCAATTTGAGCTCAAAAGCCATGGCACTCATAGCTCTGTATCGGCGTCGAACAGTGGGGGGTTTAACGCAATTTACCGGTTTAATCCGGATCACGTACCTACCGCCCGCCGACGCATTGTTCACCACTGTACTAAAGAAATGCAGATATTCCACCCTGGGTATGCCAATAGGGATGATTGCTAATATTAAAAATGTTCAAACAACAGTTTGAATGTTCTTTTTTATTTTATTTTTTATTGTTTTCATGATTTTTTTCCTGGGCGTGTCGCAAATAAAATATTTATTTATCTTTCTTTCAACAAATAATTTTAATTTCAAAGAAAGCATAGTAAATTGAGATAATCGAAAATATGAGTAAAATCGATAGAAATAAGGAGAAGCTACACGCTTTAAAAGTTGCTGGAAGGGATTATTCGGACAATGTATAGTCGTGACGTCATTTCTGTGATAGTGCCATCTCTATCTAACAGTTATTTTAAAACGTTTAGAATATGGCATTTTTTAAGCATTTACACTTTAGAGAATATTGTTTGCAAACAAATATTTCTTAGAAATATTTGTTGAAACACTATAGTATTCCCTCATAGTGTATGTCAATAGTTTATCACGGGATTTAAAAAATAAATGTAACTACTAAACGGTTTTCGAATTTTTTCCTTTACTTGTGCTACATGACCTTGCCGAATTTCATGATTCTAGGTCAACGGGAAGTACCCTATAAATTTTGATTCCCTTGAGAGTGTCGAAATATACGTTTTTTGGCGGCATAAACGGCCATATCTTTTTTTACGTTAACTTAGAAGTTTTTCACACCGTCAAGGGACTGTAGACTTGAGTATATGGTTTTAATTTCAACTCGATACCTCCACGCGTTCCCGAGATGAGGGATCTTGACAGACAGACAGACGGACAACAAGGTGATCCTATAAGGGTTCCGTTTTTTCCTTTTGAGGTACGGAACCCAAAAATGTCGTCATCCCTACAATTATGACGTATTCTGAATACTGTCGTCTTTGTGTACTTACGACTGTACTGCGAGTAAAGGCTCCTTCAAACAGTCGCGACACGCGATAAAATCGCGCGCGACACAAAGGCACCGCAAGTCGCACAACGAGCGGTGCCTTTGTGTCGCGCGCGATTCGCGTCGCGCGTCGCGCCTTTTTGTAGGAGCCTTAATTGAGTTTGCTCGTTTTTTCCTTCTAATTAAATTGATAATAATAAAATTAAAAATGGTGGAGCAGTTATAATTTTTTTTGCCTTTGTACTTTTTATTTGATGTACCTACTTCCCGGAATTAGGGATGCTAATTATTTGTATAGGATGAAAATATTTTTACCTTTTACACAAGTATTTAATATGGAAATGGGTAATTGTATTAGGTTTTAAAATAATTCAACGTTTATAATAATACTAGCAGCGCCCCGCGGTTTCACCCGCTTAAGTGTCGATCCTGTGGGAAAGTCGGGATAAAGAGTAGCCTATATGTTAATCCAGGGTGTCAGCTACGTCCATACAAAATTTTATCAAAATTGGTCCAGCCGTTTGAGCAGGAAGAAGTAACAAACATAAACACACACACACTCACAAACATTCGCCTTTATAATATTAATGTGATAAGGAGGTTAGAAACACCACGCTGCACTCCATGACTCAAGTAGCGGATGTGTAGAAAATATAGCCAGGCAAAAGTGGGAGAAGGCCGGACACCTCTTACGAATGCACAATTATATAGATGGGAAAAATTCGCCACTCACTGGGCGCCTGAGGGAGGACAACCCGTCAAAGTAGATCATGGAAAAGGTGGTGTGACGATCTGATAACGTTTGTAGGGCCAACATGGCCATAGATCGCACAAGACAAGTAGGTTTGGAAGGCAAAAGGGGAGACCTTTGCCTGGCCGGTAGTGGAACATAATATATGCAATTTTTTTTAAAGATAATTAGAACTATAGGTACCTATTCAATCAACCCTACCAATACTTAGCTAAGCTCTTTAAAACCAGACACCCACTATCTGGCGCACAGCTACCAACGCAACGGCTAAAAAGCAGCACAGCTTCTTGACATCAACAGCGTCTCCACCAGAAAACACTGCTGACGACGCACGTTGTAAACTGTGGCAACTGGGCAACTATGGTGTGTGGTGGTGGGTGTGGAGGGGGAAGAGTATCGACTCCGCCCACTTCTATTTATTATCCATACTTAGTATAGTCTACAGAGGAGCATCCCCCCGCAAGGTGTAACCTTTCGTGGTCCACTTAAAAGTCCCTGAACCGTTTCCGGACAGAAGTGGGAAGATGTACTAGCTCCAGCCTGGTAATGGGCTACCTAGATGGAATGGCAGTAAAGTAGATATGGAGCTGTAAACTATGCTCCTGTCCTCTGCATGCACGAGTTACTATAGAAAATACCCAAATCGCTATAGGTTTGCCTTCGCGGCGAGCACGAGCTAGCCGCGAAGTTCGCCGAACAATGCACGATAATTCATAAACACTCGAGTTGCGGCGCGGCCGAAAGTTTCGGCCATTTCCAGGCCGAAACCGCAACTAAGGCCGAAACTAGATTCCTTGGCCGAAACTGGCCGAAAACGAAACCGAACTTTCGGTCGGTCATTATAATATACATATATTGGCCCCGTTTAAATTTATAGAGGTATGAGGAACAGAGTATCAAGTTCACTCATACTCTATAGAAAAGGGAGGATCCTCCGACCAGACGGGTGTTGTGTCTGGCGGGCAACTGCCCGATGATCCATGTCGGGCCGTTGTATCTATGCTAGTTGCGCGGTAAACTCTGCTTGCGCGATGCAGGATTTTGCGTGAAGTCAGTATGATGCGTTAGATAGAAAGATAAATTCTTTATTCAGTGCAACAAAAGACACAAATACAGGTATTAAAAACATCCAAAAAGTTGAAAAAAAATTAAAAATAACAGACATTAAAAAGATGAATTGACCCATAGACACTTAACTCATAAACGTCTATAACGGTCAATCACTACTGGGTGGTGTGTGTCTTATGGTTGCACCAAATGGGAGTCCAGCTCAGCATATGCCGCTGGTATTCTGCTGCATCCCGTTAGTTGCTTGCGTTGTTTGCTTGTGGCGTTGTAGATACCGCTGCAAGTTTAATATAAATTGTAGGAAATATTTTGATCCAAGCGTCCTCGCGTCGGGGTGGTCTACAGTACACCCCAATTTCGCCAGTTACGTTTAAACCCCATTTAATAGGGGGCAAGCCTATCGCCATCAACCGGCACAAATCTAGACTTCGAGCTGCTACTGAAAAAAACATTTTGGACAAACCCGCTTATTCCGATCAGATCCCACAATCCGATCCCACTTTATGAAATTCGTTAGGAATGTAAATTAAAATAATATTTTATTATAAACCGATAACAATACAAAACAGTCCCTGAAACGATAAATGGTATACCGCACGAATTTGTAGCTTTTATGACAAAAAAACAATGCTTCATTTTAATCTCCCTAATTCATATTTCAACCTCGAAATTTACTGCCATTAAACACTCACAAATCCCGAGCTACCAATAAAATAGTTTGAATAACTATAAAGTGCTGTAACTCACTTCTAAACACCGCTGTAAAGTCAGGCCAAACTCGCCTACTTAATATTCAAGCAAAGTCAGATGTTTTTGAAAGTTTTCATAGAAAATAAGTAATTTGGCCGCAGAAATTAGTAATCGGCCACTATAAATTGATGAAACAGCAGAACCCATTCGTACCACCTGCTGAAAATCTCCCATCTGGACTTGAGTTGCCTTGGGTAACTTCCGAACCCAGGTAGACCGAAGCAAGGAAAACTTGCTTAGGTGGAAACTCACAGATGACTTCGCCCTGGAGTGAATGTGGTGCTGACCAACAATCAATGGTGTACTTAATATCCTGTCCAGCATGTCCTGTTGCCTGTTCCTTGAAGGAAGCTGATGGTATTAGTAAAGATGCCAATGTCTAACTAGTAGTCAAATTCTGACTACTTAACTCTATATAGAATGCCTAAGAAGTAGAAGAATTTTGAATGATGGTGAACACGCGTGATCTAGACTTGCTAAATCTTTCTCTAAACGATTCTAAGCATAGTATTAAATAATATTCCTATACTATACTAGTATACTAGTAATATACTAATGATAATTATGATAATATACTAGTATTAGTCCGTGGGTAAATAATAATAGCCGCACATGTCGATCGATCAGGTTAAGCTACGCTTGCCGCGGTTGGTCTGTGGATGGGTGACCATCTTTACATACCGTGACGCGTGACGTTAAGCCGTTGATTCCGGCTGTCATTTGTGGATCTTTGACAGTCGTTACGGGTAGTCAGAAGCTCGAAAGTCTGACAAACAGTCTTACCAAGGGGTATCGCATTACCCAGTAACTGGGTTGTGGAGGTCAGATAGGCAGTCGCTTTGCGTCCGGTTAGACTGGTAGCCGACCCCAACACAGTTGAGAAAAGGCTAGGCAGATGATGATACTAGTATTATCATCCATTTAAATATTTTGTTTCTCTAGTACATACGACATTTAATTTTTATCTAGGTACAGAAGTCTACAATGCAAAATTTTGTCACCTGGAAACCGAAAATTCTCTACTTCTCAATTCGTCCCGCTGACCTCTTGTTTTAAAACCCGACCTTATGATCAAACCAAGCGAAGATAATTCACAAATACGGGCTACTTACGCTACTGTTCTGCTCACTGTACTTCGCCCCACTTACAATCTCTTTATCGAGTTTCTGCCGCAGGATGTAATCGGTTTAACCCCCTCGCCACAAAATAGATAAATACAGAAGGAGTACAAAGATAACACTTTATTTGTAAGAATGTACTTTTACATAATATGGTGTTAATATTTTTATCAATCGCAATCGCAAAGATACGGGCGTTTATGTTCCGAAATCAAAACCCATAATAGTCTAAGATCCGACCCTTAAACGACCTTCACCGAGCTAATAATAGAATGAAACATATTTTATAACAAATTTAGTATATTAGAAAATATGTCAAGAATGGGTTGCCTAAAAAAAACCTGATCAGACTATTTTTTGTAATTAAAAAAAAATATATTTTTAATTTAAAAACAGGCAACCCTATATCAACGCTTATATTAATATAATTTTTTTTCTATTATCAAGCAAGTGAAGGTAACTGGCATCGGCATACCCAGTTATACCTGACAACCGACTAGTTTGTCTAGGCAAAGAATAGACAACCCAACGGTTGCACATTCTATACGTTTGATACTCTAAGTCAGGGTAAATTATTTTTTATTATCTTGATGTTGCAACATTTAATTAAAAATATTTTTTTTTTTTATTTATAAAAAATAGTCTGTCCAGGTTTTTTTTAGGCATTTTTTTAGGCATTCTTGACATATTTTCTAATTTACTAAATTTGTTATAAAATATGTTTCATTCTATTATCAGCTCGGTGAAGGTCGTTTTAGGGTCGGATCTTCTACTATAAGGTACTTCCCGTTGACCTAGAATCATGAAATTTTGCAAGAAGCAATGTCATTTACAACAACTAAAGAAAAAAATCTGAAAACCGTAAATTTGTAGTAACATTACAAAAAAAAAATCAAAACTATTTACATACCTACAAATTTGTACGGAGCCTTTACAAAAAAAATACTTATACCTGAAATTCTATTTTAAATCACAATTCAATAACGTTATTCAAGTAATTATTATTGGAAAACCTGGTGAGGCATAAAGGTGGAACCTTTTTAATACTGATAAATGTCTTACAAATTCTTTTAAGAGAGTGATGGCGTTAGAATACCCCGGCCAAAAAGTGAATTAATCGGGTGTAGGGTTCACTCCAAAGTTTCGAATTACTATCGGACTGGTTCGTATCTTCGTTGACGGGCTTCTAGAGTAGGCCCCAGAGCCGGCCGTCTGTACCTTTGAATGTTGCGCTCTCGCTGCGGACGGTACAAGCAAGCGACAAAACTTTCGAGTCATTTGCTTTATTGCAGGCGGTGTTTTGCAGATTAAATTATTTTGTCAACGTGTTTTTGTCTAGGGACATTGTTGACTTGACTTTTGACAGGACTGTCTGAAGTTTGGTTTAAGTGTTCCTTCGAGGAGAAGGTTTTAGGTCACGTCAGTTTTATAAGCTTACTAAAGCGCCTGTCTCAGACAAACGCTGTAAAATAGAGACCATACATTAAATTATGTGACTTAGAACGCGAACGTAGCCTTCTCTAAACTATTATTATAAAGAGTAAATATTTGATATTATGTAAGTTTGTTTATTACGATCTCACGCTAAAACGGCTGAACGGAATTAGATAAAATTTGGCACATGGTTAGACCATGACCTGGATTAGTTATGATAATTTTTATCCCGATATTCCTACGGGATTGAGACTTAAGGCTCCTGCAAGCAGGCGCGACGCGCGACGAGAATCGCGCGCGACACAAAGGCACCGCTCGTTGCGTGACTTGCGGTGCCTTTGTGTCGCGCGCGATTTTATCGCGTGTCGCGCCTGTTTGAAGGAGCCTTTACGTGGGTGAAACTTCGAAGTGCAGCCAGTTATGAATAAAATTGTTCATGATTTCTTCTCGTCAATAATTTATCTTTGTTAAAAACTATCAAAACAACATATTCAACGTGAACACGCCATCTCACCATCATCATTATGTCGTCATTAGTATGCTAATAAATGATGACTCGGCAAGTACACCTAAAAAATGCACCTTGTTAACCGGCCAGTTATGGAAGACACAAATACTTATAAAAGAAAATATATGAAATAAAATAAAAATACATATAAATATATAATATATATATCTTGAGATAAAATTTCAAAGAGCTGTGGATTTTGTGATTAATAAATAGATAAATAAACTGGCCAAGTGCGAGTCGGACTCGCACATGAAGGGTTCCGTACCACAAGGCAAAAACGCCGAAAAAACACGTTTGTTGTATGGGAGCCCCCCTTAAATATTTATTTTATTCTGTGTTTAGTATTTGTTGTTATAGCGGCAATAGAAATACATCATCTGTGAAAGTTTCAATTGTCTAGCTATCACGATTTATGAGATACAGCCTGGTGACAGACAGAAAGACGGACAGTGGAGTCTTAGTAATAGGGTCCTGTTTTTACCCTTTGGGTACAGAACCCTACAAATTAATATACTATACTACACTACTACACATATACTATACTTTTAAACCATCAATACGAAACTTAAAAGCACGTTTAAGTCTTAAAACGAATGACCCATTTCAAGAAAAGTTACACCTAATGTACAATATTTTACTCGCAGTAAATCCGGCAATATATCAACGTATTTAACAAACAATTTATCTAATTTTATAGCGAATAAATTTTTAACGAACAATAATGCAGGCATTTGCTGCAATGTTTTCTCTTTCGAGTCACACTCTTTAGGAGCAGCGGGCACTGGGTTTATAGCAACTTGATGCGAGCAGTTTTTATAAAATTTTCAATACTCCAACAAAGTTGTTCACGTTATACCAGGCCATATGATGGAGTCGCAGTCGATTAGAGTGGGGACTCTGTCGGCCCACTGAGTGACCTCAGGGAAGACGGCGCATAGTAGTCATGTGCTGCCTTGCATACTTGCGCAGTTAGGTTTCAGGGAGACCACTTTTTAGTCTCCTCAGAGATGTGCCCTATCAGGCATTTTATTTTATTTTATTTTATTTATTGAGGGATAATAAACAACTACAACATATACTATACTACATAAGTTTAACAAAGGTATAGGAAGCAATGTTGCAGTCCACTACATTATCCGCAGATAGGACATATTAAAAGATCACAGGTTGCCAGTAGGCGAGCATTACCAAAATTAACATAGGCATTACACAGAGGGGGCTCCGGATTGGTAATTTGATAGGTAACGGTGCCCCTTTCATGTGCAGATGGTGACCACAGGGATGGTTTTAGAGAGTTAAAAATCCCCCACTCACTGGTTTTATCCCCAAAGACGTAAGTCCAAAGAATAACTGTTGCATGAAATCATCATTCTTTGGACTTACGTGGTCTTAGAGAGTTGTGTTGATGACTTTAATGATTATAATTCTGTAAACACATATTTCTTACGGCCGCGATTCATATATTAATCAACGTACAACTTAATACTGACCAGCAAATTGCAAAAAACGTAAGAAAATTTGAATTTCGCGGGCTACCTTAGCGCTTCCCCCTTAAGTCTGTCACTGTACAGACGCCAGCATATCAAGCTACCTGAAACTGTCAAATTTTCCCAATCAACTTTGAACCTTGCACTTTAGCGATGAAGTTGAAAATCTATTAAAGAAAGGACAATGCCCATTTGAGGGCCTCAGTGGACATTAGACTAGAGAAAAAATACTTTATGCATTAATTTTTCCATAAAAAAATATGTATTTACTTTCTTCCAAATGACCGCCACTACAATCTACAATAATTCGTTAAAAAAAGGAACTCCATTGAAAAAACAAGAAGTTTTTCAATGGAGAATGATTTTGACTCTGGCAAAACATTGCCAGCATCAAAATCATATTTTCAGATTGTCATTAATCAACCGATTCGAATCGATATATAATTAAATACAATAACCTCAACGGCATACCCACGGGACTGTACTGGTATTTTAATCAAAAACCAACTACAAGAAAACATATTAAAATAAAAACTAATGTGTAGGTACTCGTATAAAAACAGAATAAGAAAAATAAATCCAATTATCGGTTACTTAAAAAAGTAATCGATATATAATGTTATTTTTTCGCGATAGTGACAACACTGAATTGAATCTGACAGTTCTGTCTGACACTTCGCTTGTTGCTTGCGCTCGATGTGGATTTGTTTTGATTTTTCTTTGATTTCTTTTACTGCGACCTGGCTTTGTTATATGAACTTGATTCGGATTTTTACCAACGACTTTGGCTTTGTTTTATGGATTTTGTTCTCACCTTCAACGACAACTTTGGCTCTCGAATTAAGGATTACGGCTGCATTCGATTTTGGATACCGATCAATAACGTTTTACACAATGACTGAAGTACATTGTGTGAATTGTGGTCTTAACCTGACCGATATTCAAAATCATACCTTGGAACCCGAAGAAATAAGCGTGATACAGCAGTGGGTTCCGCCACAGCAGGTAAATATACAAACCATAAGATATTTAAAATAGCAAATGTGTTTTTTTATACCCTAATAACTACAATTGGATAAAAATATATTAGGAACAACCCTCCTATCATAATCAAGCATTGAAAAAGAAAAGTTCTTGAAGTATCTCACAGTCCTACACTTTTTCATATAGAAAATAACCTCAAAACTTTTTTTTTCTGAAATAGTGGCGTCAATTTGAATATATTTTTTAGATATCTAATACTATTATGAATTTAAAACACTCCATTTTTATAATAATATCTGATGTCCATCTTGGGCCTAGGATACTATGGAGAGTAGGCATTCCCCTTTGACAGATTGTAGTAGCTTGATGTGCTGGCGTCTGTACATTTCTTTGCTTGAAGTATTAAATAAATAAATAAACCACATTTCGCAGTTATGTTTAAGTCCCATATAGCCCGCGAGGTATGTCTATAAAAACTATCCTATGTGCTTCCCCGGAATGCAATGTATCTCTCTGCCAAATTTTATCGAAATCCGTTTAGTGGTTTATGCGTGAAAAGGTAACATACAGATAGACAAACAGACAGAGTTACTTTCGAATTTATAATATTAGTATGGATTAATAATTAGTAAACTAGTATGGATAGATTCACATAGTCCATTCATCTTTTCTTTGGTCTTCCCCTACTCTCATGGCCACCGACATTCATACTCAAAAAGTTCCTCAAGACATTTTTCTTATTCCTCCATATCATATTTTATGCCCACACCATGACAAACTCAAAAAGTATATATGAATAATTGAAAAATGTCTCATTTGTACTTTCCACAATTTGAACCCACACCCTCATGCATGAGAGACGAGGTCGTAACCACTTGGTCATCTATATTTCTACATTAATATTGCAAAAAGGCAAAGTTTGTATGTTTGTATGTAGGGGGTAATCTCTGGAACTACCAGTTGGATTTGAAAAATTCTTGAGGCAGGTTATAGGCTACTTAACTTCACGCTACGACCCTTAGGAGTCGAGCAAAAGGAAAAAGAAAACGTCAGAAACAACCCAAAATGAAAACGGAGTAGTAGCACGCGGGTGAGCGATGGGATGCGACGCGATGGGTCATACACATTTACACATAATTAGCCTATAATTTTCCCACTGCTGGGGCACAGGCCTCCTGTCAGTGAGAGGGGGTGTGCCGTAATCCACACCGTATCACATTCACAGCTGCCAAATCGCCTAACTGACCGTGCAAGACAAACACCTAACACAATTTGCCGCGGCGCGATTTCCCGCACAGTGTACGTTTCCCCTAAACCGGTATCATTAGTGGTGCCCAGGTTGGAATGCACCTCTCGCCCACCGAGAACTTACTTTGGCTGGTCGCCAAACAACTACATAGGAACTATCAGTTTTTACTTGTATATCTCGTTGCGAACTCGCTTTGCACTCTGTATTTTTGTTATGATGGAATTGGAACAGTACTGGCTTGCAGTTTCTACTAGTTTGTTTCTACGTTTACATGAAACTGTAATGTGATGCAATTAAGAGCGTTTACAACGTACGGCATTTCATGAAAACTTTCAAGCCCAACGTTTTCTGAAATGAATGAACCGATTTTAATTAAACTTCATACGCATATGCAGGATACAAAGGTCTAAAAAGTTTGTAGAGAACATTTTCGGAATGTCTTATTTAATAAAAGATAACTGGAAATCTCTATTTCTATGGAAAATTTTAAATCGGTCTAATTTGGCTGTAACACTATTTTTCGAAAATGTTCTTAACTAACTTTTTAGACTTTTGTATCCTGCTTATGCTTATAAAGTTTAATTAAAATCTGTTCATTCGTTTCGAAAAACAAGGGCTTGAAAGTTTGTATGAAATGCCGTACGTCGTAAGCGGTCGTACACGGTAAACAACACGTACAGAGTGTGTTACTATCTATTTGCACCCACTTAACCAACTCAGCCAATCGCAGTCCACTGCTGGACTTCGGTCTCTCCCAGGCTGCGATACAACACCCTGTCCTCCGCTTTCCGCATCCAGTCTCTCCCAGCCACCTTCTTAAGGCCAGGTCCATCCAGCTGGGGGGTTTCCCACACTACACTTGCTGATACGTGGTGTCCACTAAAGGACTCGTCTGCTCTACGAATGAACCTAGCTACCTATAGTGTTTATTTTTTTTGGATGACGCAGTTTGCTAAGCAAAATGACCAACAGCAACTCGAAACAAACTTTCTCCCATAGTAAGAACCAAAGCGATCACGAATTCTCGCCAGTTAATTGTGGTGGTGGTGGACAAAGTTGTCGAGCCAACATCCAGTGCAGGCTTACCTTCGAACTTGTGACCCGCTTGCCAAGAACTCGAACATGCGACCGAGTTTCAAGTATACAAGATTTGGCAGTTTTTGAGGTTAGTAACAAACTGGGCATTTCGATTAATTCGATTTGTAGATATGTTTGCTTGACCTGATTTTAAAACAAGGTTAAACTTAACTTCCGAATTAACGAGGTAACATTTCAATAACTTAACTTCCGAATTAACGACGTAATCACTTTAATAATTATTTTTCGGTTACCCCTTAATCTCAATAATATGCAAATAATAATACTTTTTAGATAAGTCTGCACTATTATGTTTCAATTATAAAGTACTAGCAGCGTCCCGCGGCTTTACCCGGATAAGTTTCGATCTTAGGAATATCAGGATAAAAAGTATCCTAGGTGTTAATCTGTACATTCTGTTATCCTGTACATTTACATTTAGCCATTTACGTTGAAGTCCCATGTAGGTACTAGGGAGCGAGCCTATTTCCATCAAGGCTCCTGTAAACAGGCGCGACACGCGACGCAAATCGCACGCGACTCAAAGGAACCGCTCGCGACTCGCGTCGCGTGTCGCGCCTGTTTGAAAGAGCCTTCAACCGGGCACAAATTCAGACTCCGTGCAGCGACTGAGAAATTCCTAAGATTTTTTTAAGTTATAACAAATATTCGTATGCCGCTATAGCGGCGATTGTATCCTGAACTTATCCATATACAACGTGTAACGTTAAATGCGCAAAACCACTTAAGAGGTCATTGTACTCATCATTATGAACAACTTTACTATGGGACCAAACTTGAAATCGCAAAAAAGAAAATCAGCTGTTTAGTACATTTTGACGAGTTACGCGAGCATATTATAGGGAACAACTGATTTTTTATTCGCGATTTAAAGTTTATTCCCATAGTAAAAGTTGTTCATAATTATGAGTACAATGACCCCTTAAGAGATTTTACGCGTTTAACGTTACACCTTGTATACCAACCAACTTTGCACCTTCCATATCCGACGAATAAATTAATGTCTTTGTCTTTGACATTTCAAATAGCACAGGATACCACCTGAACAGAAAGTTCGGATCCTCAATAATAACGTAACTTGTAAATTGTAGATCAACTTCACCGTCGGTACTGATAAACTGCAATGTAAAACAACTCCAACACCAGAGCTAACAACTTTAGACACCCTTAGGTCAGAGAAGCACAAACTTTAATAAACTAGTTGGTTTACAAATACAACCAGTAAGAAGTATCGGATAAAGTTTTTACTGGTATTATAAATTCGAAAGAGTTTGCAGTTCATGGATACTACTTAATCATATTTGTAGTACAACTTTATTGATGGGCTCATTTTTTTTATATTATTGACTAGCTTCTGCCCGCGATTTCACCCGTTGTCGACACCACATCGCATCGCATCGCCTGGTAAATAGTATAGCAGTGTGTAGTTGTGTTTAGTAGTATAGTCCTTAAGAATTCAGCAATCAAACAAAAAAAAATTAATCCAACTAGTACTTCGGCGGGGTAATTGCGTAACACGCTAAGAATAGCAATGGTTTTTCATTTTGAATTCAGCATCATTCATTGCGTTCTTTACGAATGTGGAGCAGGCAAATTTTTCGAAAATATTAACAAATGGATTAGCAAAATCATTCAGATTGCGATTTAATGTGTATTATGCAATTAGGGTGCAGATTAGTGCGTTTAGACAAATTTGCGCGTTCAGACAAATTAGCGCGCTTAGACAAATTAGCGCGTTCAGACAAATTAGCGTGATTAGACAAATTAGCGCGTTCAGACAAATTTGCGCGTTCAGACAAATTAGCGCATTCAGACAAATTAGCGCGTTCAGACAAAAAAGCGCATTCAGACAAATTAGCGCGTTCAGGCAGACCACCTCTAGAATACTTTTCAACTACTTCTCTTTTTCTTCAATTCTTCTCTTTCATAATCATCGATCAGCCTATAATGTTCTCAATACTGGTATACAGGCCTCCTCTCTCTCTCTTTGAAAGAGTATCTCACGAGCGGCAGCAGTGTGCTAATTGGTTACGAATGCCGATGTAATTACAGGCACTTCAGACTTTTCAGTTTTGTGTCTGCTATGTCATTGATACCTCTGATATTGCAGCTGTTTTGATGGCGGTGACCACTTACCTAGTAGGTCGCTCTGAACGCCATGGAGCGGGCTTTGCTCCGAGTTTCTTCGAAGGATAAAATCAGATAATATATGAAGTTATCCGGAAAAGAATTGTAGTTACCGACATGCTTCTGCAGCAAGCTGAAATGATCGATGGCCGATGAAGCAGACGAGTCCTAGTGCGTATCGGCAAGTGTAGTGCGGGAGGCCCTCAGCTAGATGGACCGTCTGGCTGCGACAGACTGGCTACGGAAGACGGAGGACAGGGTATTGTGGTGGCGCAGACTGGGAGAAGCCTATGTGAAGCAGCTGCAATAGGCTGATTTGATTAAAGAAAGAAAGAAAAAGTATTTATTGCGACTCGTACAGGAAGATTACAAACTAAACTAAATACAGCAAAATAAAAAACCAAGTTATATAAAAAAAAAATAACAAAAGGAAAATGAAACAGAAAGTCCTATACGAGGCCAAAAGGCTACCATCCTGATTGACCTCTCTTACCATCTGGTGAGCCACCAATTTGTTAATTGTGTGATAAAGTGACAAAATAACTTAGTTCATTGAAATTCATTGCATCTGCCAGAGACCGCCCACGTGCATGTCGGTTCATGGGTTTTAATTTTGTTGCATAGAACCGTAATTCTTTTTTTTAAATAAAAGATAATAAGTAAGTAGTAAGTAGCCTAATTTACTTCTTATAGCATCAGCTATTCTGCCAGTGATAGTCCCGTCAAAATTGGTCCAATTGAGATTAGCCGGAACAAACAGAAAGACATAAATTAAAAAAAAAAACTTTTTTGGTTGCGTATACATATACTTTCATATGCATATGGGTCATATTCAAAAATATTGTACTTTTTAACGTCCAACATAGTTATTTTTATAACAAGGCATGATTACTTATATAAATACTCTAATAAACAGATTGAAAACTTGTTTAAATATGATACAAAACAATAAAATCCTCCCTAAATCTTAATAAATAAATAATTTCAAATAAAATCTACCAAGGGGTAGATTTTGTTTCATAGAGGCAACCTGTGTCCACATTCTTGGCGGTACTTTTAAAAATATTTTATTATTCAATATTATGTTACAATTCATAAGCATTTTATTTCTTAATAGAGTATGGTTCGAGCCCAATGAATTCGATAAATATATATAATTATCTACAAAACGTGTAATTTATAATTAATTAATTGATGCGTGTCCTGATTTCACTAATTTCTGTTATTCCTTTCTGTTATGTCATATTTTTATTCTCTTTATGGTAGTTATCAAAATTATTTTAGTGGTAAAATTAGTCACTTAACTGTCTTATTCATTGACTAATCAAAAACGTTCGGCCATTTTGTTGAACATACGGTGTCGAGATTTTTGTGGTGCAGTGATTATTCGACAATTGAGAGATACATTTTACTGTGAGACGTTTAAATCATTGGTAAGTACTTTTATTACTTTATAACACAGCTTAGAATAAATGGGTACTGATGCAATTGCTATAAAATAAAAGATTCGTCTGAGAGTAAGAATTGGTACAGCGCAAGAGATTTTTTTTAGTTTAGACACTAGCAATCCATTCATATATGTTATCATATCGGTTACTTTTTTCTGTGACGTAACAGATATGAACGGTTAAGGTTTGTTCACATTGTACACAAATAACAATACATTTTAATCAGACCTACCCCACTTCTTTCTTATTTTTATATTGATAATTTTGTGAAGGTGATCTTCACGAAACGACAATATGGATAGATTCGATAGAAATCTGTCCCCAGACAATATAAAACGTGAAAAATGTATTTTATCGATGTGCAATCAACGATTTTTTGGTGGCATCATGAATATAATGTAATTTAAGGTACACACTCACGTGTGTCTGCTGTACCTTTACCATGCCTATACCCTATTCAAACTAGATTAATTAATTAATTAGGCAAAATGTAAACAAACCGTACAACTTATCCTATTTTTTTATTTAAGCTTAAAATCATTAGACAAAACTTTAGAATAGAGTAGGTATTCTAAGCCTCCTGGCATCGTAAAATAGATTTTTTTTAATGGTAAAAAAATATCGTTCGTTACATTTGTCTTTGCTTTGAGGTAGTGTTGAATAGTATTTTTTGATGGTTTGTAGATTGGTCTGGGATAATTAAAAGTACTTCTGGGATGGTTAGTTGTGGTCCTCGTTTAGAATTGTTCGGGAATTACTTTGGAATATTTGGGAAAAAAAATATACCCGGGGACTGGGGATGGACTCTCTGTTTTGGATCTCTGCAGTTTTATATTAAAACTAGATTTTGGGCGTTGCGCGAGCTGCAAGCAGCTCGCGGGGTCGTATTTTTGAGGAGTATTTCTTACCCTTGTAAAATTTTGAGAATTGGACAGTAATCCATAGCACTTATAGGATTTTGTAATAATAGCTATTTATTCACCAAGGGAAGTAAGGCACAGATTACTAATCGAGTGTGCATTTGAGGCCCGACGCGAAGCTGAGGGCCGTAAACCACACGAGTTTAGTAATCTGTACTTACCCTCGAGTGATATACATATACTGCTTTATACTACACTTGTGGAGTTGTTGTTAATAAATTGCTATAAGTCGTGCGTGACATGTCTGTCTTTCTTTTCTTTCTTTCTAGTTGCAAGATGACCTGTATAGGTTTGAATTATATTGCATCCGTAATAAACTCCAATTAAATGTCTCAAAATGCTTCCTCCTAACATTCTCACGTTGTACTTCTTTGCTAAATTTCAATTACACCATTGACGGTCAGCTCATTAGCAGGCTAAATAGTATAAGAGATTTAGGGGTAATCATGGACAGCAAGCTTCTGTTTGATCAACATGTAGATAGCATAGTTGCAAAGGCATCCAAAGCTCTGGGATTTATACTACGCACAACGGCCTGTTTCCGATCTCTTAAACCGGTTAAAATTTTGTATTGTTCTTTCGTGCGCAGCCATTTAGAATATGCGTCTCAGGTTTGGAACCCGCAGTATGAGACTTATAAGTCCCGTATTGAAGGCTTTCAAAGAAAATTTCTGCGATATCTAGATTATAGGGCTCAGCAATACTCAGTTGACTACGAGCACCGCTGCAAACGGTACCACTTTCTTCCTTTGGAGATGAGACGTAATATTGGAGACATGAGTTTGCTGTTGGGTATCGCAAATGGCCACATTGACTGTCCTGAACTCGTTGCTAATCTGTCATTGCGCACGAATCTTATGGGATTACGTCAACGGCCAATATTAAATGTACCTTTTGCAATGACCAATTAGGCGGAATGTTTTCTCAATAAGAAGTGCACTTAGTTTCAATAGGCTTCCTAGGGACCTTAATGTCGACTTGTTCTGCACCAGTGTGGCGACCTTAAGACGGCTTTTGGCACAGTCTTTTTTCAAGGATAGTTAACTTGTCTACTAATTATATTACTAATTATACTCTTACTAATTATATTAACTTGTATGTACTTACCTTTTATCGACTATTTCGTTAAACTATATGTGGAGGCTTGTTATTAGCATTTTAATATTACATTTGTTTATTTCATGTGTTTGTTAGTCTGTAAGCCTTCTTTAAAATAAAATAAATAAAATAAATAATAAATAAAATAATTGTCACTGGAATCACTTATTTCAACTTGTGATTTACACCGCCAAACTTTAAACTTTACCAAGAAAATTGTTTCTACAAAATACGTCAACCAACAAAATAAGTCTTTTTTTTTTCTTATTTTAGCGCGTCAAACAGTTTTCGCGCCAAAAGACGTTAAGCCGCATGGCTCTAGTGGGGACGCGGCTTAACGTCTTTTGTGATTTGTTGTGATCAACAACACTCAACAACACTCAACAACAATCAACAACACCCAAAACACTCAACAACATTCAACAACACTCAACAACACCCAAAACACTCAACAACATTCAACAACACTCAACAACACTCAACAACACTCGACAACACTCGACAACACTCAACAACACTCTACAACATTCAGCAACACTCAACAACACTCAACAACATTCAACAACACTCAACAACACTCAACAACACTCAACAACACTCGACAACTTTCGACAACACTCGATAACACTCGGCAATACTCAACAACACTCAACAACACTCAACAACATTCAACAACACTCAACGACACTCAACAACACTCGACAACACTCGACAACACTCGACAACACTCAACAAGATTCAACAACACTCAACAAAACTCAACAACACTCAACAACACTCGACAACACTCGGCAACACTCAACAACACTCAACAACATTCAACAACACTCAACGACACTCAACAACACTCGACAACACTCGACAACACTCGACAACAATCAACAACACTCAACAACACTTAACAACAACAAGATTCAACAACATTCAACAACACTCAACAACACTCGACAACAATCAACAACACTCAACAACACTCAACAAAACAACACTCGACAACACTCGACAACAATCAACAACACTCAACAACACTCAACAACACTCAACAAGATTCAACAACACTCAACAACACTCAACAAGATTCAACAACACTCAACAAAACTCAACAACACTCAACAACACTCGACAACACTCGGCAACACTCGGCAACACTCGGCAACACTCAACAACACTCAACAACACTCGACAACTCTCAACAACACTCAACAACACTCAACAACACTCAACAACACCTAAAACACTCAACAACACTCAACAACACTCAACAACCCTCAACAACACTCAACAACACTCAACAACACTCATCAACACTCAACAACACTCAACAACCCTCATCAACACTCAACAACACTCAACAACACCCAAAACACTCAAAACACTCAACAACACTCATCAACACTCAACAACACTCAACAACACTCAATAACACTAAACAACACTCAACAACACTCAAGCACACTCAACAACCCTCAACAACACTCAACAACACTGAACAACACTCAACAACACTCAACAACACTGAACAACACTCAACAACACTCAACATCACTCAACAACACTCAACAACACTCAACCACACTCAACAACACTCAACAACACTCAACAACCCTCAACAACACTCAACAACCCTCAACAACACTCAACAACACTCATCAACACTTAACAACACTCAACAACACTCAACAACACTCAACCACACTATACAACACTCAACAACACTCAACAACCCTCAACAACACTCAACAACACTCAACAACACTCATCAACACTCAACAACACTCAACAACCCTCATCAACACTCAACAACACTCAACAACACCCAAAACACTCAAAACACTCAACAACACTCATCAACACTCAACAACACTCAACAACACTCAATAACACTCAACAACACTCAACAACACTCAACCACACTCAACAACACTCAACAACACTCAACAACACTAAACAACACTCAACAACACTCAACAACACTGAACAACACTCAACAACACTCAACCACACTCAACATCACTCAACAACACTCAACAACACTCAACCACACTCAACAACACTCAACAACACTCAACAACCCTCAACAACACTCAACAACACTCAACAACACTCAATAACACTCAAAAACACAAAACCACTGTATAATGCTTTCTGTCTCATTTGCTCCCACGTTAAATCTTATGTCTATTACATTGACAGTGACAGCGCTGTGAAGTTATTACCCATCCAAATTAGACACTACAGGCTAGCATAATGATCCCAATGCGTTTTCGAACTTCTCAAGTTGAAAGCGTTTTATTTTATGCTACTAAATATAGATGTCACCAAAACTCGTGTTGACTAAATCTAACGACGTGACTTCGCAAATGAGTACACTTATAGCAATCGTTCATAGTCTCTGAGCGAATGCTGATTGCCCGATAATATAATAACTCGGTCTCGCAGGTTCGCTCCACTCAGGACCTACCTACCACCGGAAAGCTATCGTGACCTTATCCCTACGCTACGCTACGCTTCGCTTTACCGCTACTTAGTTTCCGAGATACGATGGGGGGAGGGGTGAAGGGGGGAGAGGGGGGGAGTTTTGAAAAATGATTTTGACCAACTCGGGGCCCCTGAATCTGAAAAAAAAAATGTTCCAAGTCTCTTAACTTCCGAGATCTACCTCTAGAGGGGGGGAGAAGGGGGGCAAGGGGGGCAACTTTGAAAAATGGTTTTTACTTTTCCGAGCCTCCTCTATACAGATCCGTAAAAAAACAAAACCCAGGTTTCTTAATTTCCGAGATACGATGGGGGGAGGGGTGAAGGGGGGGAGAGGGGGGAGTTTTGAAAAATGATTTTGACCAACTCTGGGCCCCTTGATATGAATCTGAAAAAAAAAATGTTCCAAGTCTCTCAACTTCCGAGATCTACCTAGAGGGGGGGGGAGAAGGGGGGCAAGGGGGCAACTTTGAAAAATGGATTTTACTTTTCCGAGCCTCCTCTATACGAATCCGTAAAACAACAAAACACGGGACTCTTAGTTTCCGAGATACGATAGGGAGGGGGGAGAGTGGGGTGGAAAAGGGGAGGTTTGGGATTTTTCCCATACTCGTGAGAGTTACTTCTATACGAATCTGTAAAAATATACCCACCTCCCCCTTCACCATCTGGGAGAACAATTATGTCAATCAGTGAGTCAGTCAGTGGTAATCGAGCTTTATATAGTATAACTCGAGTGATATTATACTGCTTTATACTACACTTGTGGAGTTGTTGTTAATAAATTGCTATAATTGTAACTGGAATCACTTATTTTAACTTGTGATTTACACCGCCAAACTTTAAACTTTACCAAGAAAATTGTTTCTACAAAATACGTCAACCAACAAAATAAGTCTTTTTTTTTCTTATTTTAGCGCGTCAAACAGTTTTCGCGCCAAAAGACGTTAAGCCGCATGGCTCTAGTGGGGACGCGGCTTAACGTCTTTTGTGATTTGTTGTGATCAACAACACTCAACAACACCCAAAACACTCAACAACATTCAACAACACTCAACGACACTCAACAACACTCAACAACACTCGACAACACTCGACAACACTCGACAAAACTCGACAACACTCAATAACACTCAACAACATTCAACAACACTCAACAACACTCAACAACACTCTACAACACTCGACAACACTCGGCAATACTCAACAACACTCAATAACATTGAACAACACTCAACGACACTCAACAACACTCAACAACACTCGACAACACTCGACAACACTCAACAACACTCAACAATATTCAACAACATTCAACAACACTCAAAAACACTCAACAACACTCGACAACATTCAACAACACTCAACCACACTCAACAACACTCAACAACACTCAACAACACTCAACAACCCTCAACAACACTCAACAACACTCAACAACACTCAACAACACTCAACAATATTCAACAACATTCAACAACACCCAACAACACTCAACAAAACTCAACAACACTCAACAACCCTCAACAACACTCAACAACACTCAACACTCAACAACACTCAGCCACACTCAACAACACTCAAAACACTCAACAACACTCAACAACACTCATCAACACTCAACAACACTCAACAACACTCAACAACCCTCAACAACACTCAACAACACTCATCAACACTCAACAACACTCAACAACACTCAGCCACACTCAACAACACTCAACAACACTCAACCACACTCAACAACACTCAACAACACTCAACCACACTCAACATCACTCAACAACACTCAAAAACACTCAACAACCTTCAACAACACTCAACAACACTCAACAACACTCAACAACCCTCAACAACACTCAACAACACTCAACAACACTCAACAACACTCAACAACACTCATCAACACTCAACAACACTCAGCCACACTCAACAACACTCAACAACACTCAAAACACTCAACAACACTCAACAACACTCGTCAACATTCAACAACACTCAACATCCCTCAACAGCACTCAACAACACTCAACAACCCTCAACAACACTCAACAACCCTCAACAACACTCAACAACACTCAACAACACTCATCAACACTCAACAACACTCAACAACACTCAGCCACACTCAACAACACTCGAAACACTCAACAACACTCAACAACACTCAACAACACTCAACAACACTCATCAACACTCAACAACACTCAACAACACTCAGCCACACTCAACAACACTCAAAACACTCAACAACACTCAACAACACTCATCAACACTCAACAACACTCAGCATCCCTCAACAACACTCAACAACACTCAACGACACTCATCAACAACACTCAACAACACTCGACAACCCTCAACAACACTCAACAACACTCAACAACACTCATCAACACTCATCAACACTCACCAACACTCAACAACACTCAACAACCCTCAACAACACTCAACAACACTCAACAACACTCAACAACCCTCAACAACACTCAACAACACTCAACAACCCGCAACAACACTCCAACAACACTCATCAACACTCAACAACACTCATCAACACTCAACAACACTCAACAACACTCAGCCACACTCAACAACACTCGAAACACTCAACAACACTCAACAACACTCAACAACATTCAACAACACTCAACAACACTCAACAACACTCAACAACACTCAACAACACTCAACAACACTCGACAACTTTCGACAACACTCGACAACACTCGGCGATACTCAACAACACTCAACAACACTCAACAACATTCAACAACACTCAACGACACTCAACAACACTCAACAACACTCGACAACACTCGACAACACTCGACAACACTCAACAACACTCAACCACACTCAACATCACTCAACAACACTCAACAACACTCAACCACACTCAACAACACTCAACAACACTCAACAACCTTCAACAACACTCAACAACCCTCAACAACACTCAACAACACTCAACAACACTCATCAACACTTAACAACACTCAACAACACTCACCAACACTCAACCACACTCAAAACACTCAGCAACACTCAACAACACTCAACAACCCTCAA
This sequence comes from Luperina nickerlii, assembly GCA_963855955.1. NCBI lineage: Eukaryota > Metazoa > Arthropoda > Insecta > Lepidoptera > Noctuidae > Luperina > Luperina nickerlii. The sequence continues at coordinate 4,970,928 of OY979666.1, read as the reverse complement.
CAACACTCAACAACACTCATCAACACTCAACAACACTCAACAACCCTCATCAACACTCAACAACACTCAACAACACTCAACAACACCCAAAACACTCAAAACACTCAACAACACTCATCAACACTCAACAACACTCAACAACACTCAATAACACTCAACAACACTCAACAACACTCAACCACACTCAACAACACTCAACAACACTGAACAACACTCAACAACACTCAACAACACTGAACAACACTCAACAACACTCAACCACACTCAACATCACTCAACAACACTCAACAACACTCAACCACACTCAACAACACTCAACAACACTCAACAACCCTCAACAACACTCAACAACACTCAACAACACTCAACAACACTCAACAACACTCAACAACACTCAATAACACTCAAAAACACAAAACCACTGTATAATGCTTTCTGTCTCATTTGCTCCCACGTTAAATCTTATGTCTATTACATTGACAGTGACAGCGCTGTGAAGTTATTACCCATCCAAATTAGACACTACAGGCTAGCATAATGATCCCAATGCGTTTTCGAACTTCTCAAGTTGAAAGCGTTTTATTTTATGCTACTAAATATAGATGTCACCAAAACTCGTGTTGACTAAATCTAACGACGTGACTTCGCAAATGAGTACACTTATAGCAATCGTTCATAGTCTCTGAGCGAATGCTGATTGCCCGATAATATAATAACTCGGTCTCGCAGGTTCGCTCCACTCAGGACCTACCTACCACCGGAAAGCTATCGTGACCTTATCCCTACGCTACGCTACGCTTCGCTTTACCGCTACTTAGTTTCCGAGATACGATGGGGGGAGGGGTGAAGGGGGGAGAGGGGGGGAGTTTTGAAAAATGATTTTGACCAACTCGGGGCCCCTGAATCTGAAAAAAAAAATGTTCCAAGTCTCTTAACTTCCGAGATCTACCTCTAGAGGGGGGGAGAAGGGGGGCAAGGGGGGCAACTTTGAAAAATGGTTTTTACTTTTCCGAGCCTCCTCTATACAGATCCGTAAAAAAACAAAACCCAGGTTTCTTAATTTCCGAGATACGATGGGGGGAGGGGTGAAGGGGGGGAGAGGGGGGAGTTTTGAAAAATGATTTTGACCAACTCTGGGCCCCTTGATATGAATCTGAAAAAAAAAATGTTCCAAGTCTCTCAACTTCCGAGATCTACCTAGAGGGGGGGGGAGAAGGGGGGCAAGGGGGCAACTTTGAAAAATGGATTTTACTTTTCCGAGCCTCCTCTATACGAATCCGTAAAACAACAAAACACGGGACTCTTAGTTTCCGAGATACGATAGGGAGGGGGGAGAGTGGGGTGGAAAAGGGGAGGTTTGGGATTTTTCCCATACTCGTGAGAGTTACTTCTATACGAATCTGTAAAAATATACCCACCTCCCCCTTCACCATCTGGGAGAACAATTATGTCAATCAGTGAGTCAGTCAGTGGTAATCGAGCTTTATATAGTATAATATACAATTTGGATTTCAATGGTCTATAAATATGTAGATGTTTAATTTTTTGTTTTTAGGCAATATACCACTAACATCGGCTGAACGACAGCGAAATTATAGAGAACGAATGAAAGCTAATAAACCTGAAATATGGATGAAAGAAAAAATAAAGAAGCTGACGATAGACGGAGAAAATATCTGAAGATTTGTTATATTTTGTATATCTTGTAGTATTTGAAGTGTATTTTTTTTTAACTATAGCGTGTCTAATGCCAATTTGACAGAATCGATGCGATTAATACTTAATTATTAAGTTTAAAAATTATATGTTCTGTGTTGTGATGGTTTCATACGAATGTGCCAGATATTGCACTTATGACTTCTGAAAGACGTCAAAAGTAAGCATCTATAAAATATATTGTCAAGTGCAGTTTGGGTAATTACCTAAAAGAGATGATTACACAGTTTTAAAAAGTGGATTTTGAGTGGAAGTGGACTACTGCTCATATATATGAGCAGTAGGAGTTTCCTTTTCCAGTGAAGTTTCCTTTTATCACCCAAATTACACTTGATAGGTGATATGACAGAGCTGCTTAGAACAACCTTTCAGAAATGGACGGTTGGAATGTACCTAATTATTATTTTGCACTTTGATTTACTTTTAACGAAACTCACTGTCTATTTATGCTGAAATGAAACAGCATGAAAAAAACTTTGGTTAAATTTGCAAACTGATTACATAAATAAAACTAATTTATCACTAATTTTGGTGTTTTATTAAAATCTTACTAATCCCAACACGTTCATGCACCCAGACCAAAGATAAATAACTTTTATAGATCCTATTCAAGTTTGCTTGAGTCAAGAGGTAAACAAAATTTTCAAAAATGTCCTGTTTCTTTCTTTTTATTATCTATTTAATTAATTCGAAAGTTTTCGTTTATTTTATTATTCCAAGAGAATTAGGATACACAATTATATTTTTTTATTTATGTTTATAAATTTTAATGTTTGATTGCATTTTATCTCAAGCCATTATGAATAGGATAAAGGATAATATTTTTCTTTTTATTATTACTTCTAATTTTCTTTAAAAAGTATGTGATTATAAACTGGCCCTACTAATTCCTCTCTGTTACTTTTCTGTTACAACGAAATCATTTTCCTATCTGTTTCATATCCGTAACTTACATTTATTTTGAATACGACCCATATAGCAAAAAGCTGTTATTTTGACACGGCAAATAGACACTTCATTTTATTTTATTTGTATAGGTATATATGACGAGTAACTTGATATCTGATCTAACATGGAAAAGAATTCTTTTATCTTGAAAGTAATAACAATTTCGGCTTTAGGCGACAGGTGGAAGCGTATTCTAATACAAAACCAGAATATTTCAGGAATATCAGATGTTACATGTTCGCTTTGGTTAGGAACATATTGAGCTAGTTTTTTGTACCTAGGTATTTGATATCCTCAAAATGATCATCGTTGTTGTTCAGACAAGCTATCCGAAACTGTCAAATTTTCCCAATCAACTTTGAACCTTACGCTTTAGCGATAATGTTGAAAATCTATTAAAGAAATTTGACAGATTGTAGTAACTTGATGTGCTAGCGTCTGTACATCTTAGAGCTTCAATATTTTTCATAAAAGAAAAAACAATCATAGCACATACACTAAGGCCCACTTGCACGTTTATGAAAAAATGTAGAAATTGTAAACTTGGAGTTAAGTTATTATCATTTTATCTCTTATTATGCGTTTCGCCACTTAAAAGTAACATTGGGTTAGTTAACCTGACATTAGAGTTTTTTGAGTTACGAAAACTTCAGATAAGGAAAAATATCTTAAGTTATTTTTCAATAATTTGTATTTATTTTTATATTAGTTCATTAATACACCCAGTGGCCCAGTGGCGGCCATGACTTTCGAGTTGTAGGTCGTAGGTTTGAACTCAGACTGGCGCTTTACTTTATGTAAATTATTTCATCACCACTGCTCTCAAAACGATGAAGGAAAACATCGTGAGGAAACAGCATGTCCTAGAACCAAAAATTCGAAGACATATCAAAGTCAAAGCATTTATTTCAAATAGGCACATAAAAGGCACTTTTCAACGTCAGAAATTACAAAAATAGAATTGATTCTAGTCGCCCATTCCAAAAAGTAGTTTTCGTATGGAGAAGAATGGGCAAGAAACTCCACCGTTACAATGTTTTACAATATTTTGCATACATTAATTATATTATAATAATATGTAAAGACGATGCACCTAAAATAAAATTACTATACCACAATAGGTAAAAGAATTAACTCTAGCGACTTAACTCTCCCCATCGGTGGGTTTAATATTTAAAAGTTTAACTCTTGGTAGCGCAAGATGCATTATTTGATTAACCCTGAAGGCCTGAAGGAGGTGGTTAACTCCGAGTTGTTCCAATATTGCCAACTCAAAAAAACTAAATGATAAATGATTTTATTTTTGTAAGTAGGTTTGCACAAACACTTTTAGATGCCAATACACTTTTACACGTCAATAACTAATGTCACTAATGTCAGGTTAATTAACCCAGTGTTACTTTTTAGTAGCGCAACGCGTATTAAGAGTTAAAATGTTAATTACATAACTCGGAGTTTATTCTACATTTCAACTCTTCATTTATTCAGTTAACCCGACTAAACGTGCTAAGAATTTGTGAACGGTCTGTGGTGGCTGTCTTTAGTTAATTTTGACTTTCAAACAGTGCGCGGCCCGAATTCAGATTTATACCGGTCTGATCCCCTGAACTCCGTTCCACCCCACTCCCCCTCCTCGATCCCCTGCTAGTTCGTCTTCTGTTTTAATCTCTGTCTTATCCACATTATCTGGGCTTACTCTTTTTGACAGGCAAGTACAGTCAAGAGAAAATAAAAGTTTCATGATTTACAAAATTAAATAAAGATTTTTTTTATGTCTCATGCGTGCCCGATGGGATTTGACTATGACCACTTAACGGTTCCTTACTTCTAAGTAAGGAACCGTTAAGTGGTCATGGTCAAACGTCATGGACTTGCCGTGGTGTAGACACCACGGCAAGTCCTTAGTGAATCACGACATCTGCTATTAACGTATTCTCTATGATACAATGGCGTGGTTTGACCTATCAAAATACTTATTGTCCGTACGGTTGATATTTCGATTCTTTGCCGTAAACAAGACCCGATATTGACGTGGTTTGCACGTGGTAATATTTCGCGAGGAATAATACAGAATTGGACCCTGTGTCTTAGGTCCACTTGCACCACAAATCACATAATGCATTTAACCCTAAACGTATGTATTGTATTTACCTAAAGCATCAGATCAGTGGGTCGTCGGTAGTTTAAACCTACAGTGCGGCTGACATGTGAGTGCGTTCTTGGCACCTGTCAGTTTCATACAAACAAATACGTGTTTTGTGAATGTGATCTCTATTAGCTACTAGAATTTTATTGTCGCACTGACAGGTGTCGGGGACGTATTCTCTCGACGGCTGGACTGTAGTTACAAAATATTTACCCTCTTACTAATAAACGTATTGTATTAGATGAATAGTTACTCACCGATTTCTCACTTTCAATCGTCAGAAAGCGTATGTATAATTATACAACGCTTTTTCTTCTTCTTTCGAAAGTCAAATTACTGACGACTGAAAGAGAGAAATCGGTGTGTAACTATTCATCTGATACAGTACGTTTATTAATAAGGGGGTAAGTAATTAACTATGTATAATTATAGCAAAAACATTAATCAACCGGGCTGACCCTTGGTCCGACAATAGGCGAATAAACAAGCAATTTACGCGCAAAACCGGCGGCACGTCTTAATCACGGCAAAGGCCGCAATAGCCCGTGCAAGGAATTCAATTAGGTGACACGTTGGGCCAGAGCCGTTAATGGAATCGACCCTTATAACGGCCAGGGCTGCTCTATATGTATATGGTTCTAACTACATTTTTTTTTAGACTATGGCATCTCGTAATTGATCTTGAGAGGTCGTGACTACTTAACCGGACTATCCTAGTGGCTGCCTTGAGTGATTTCAAAGCCTCCAGCCAGGGGCAATTCTAACTACAAGCAACGCAGAAGGTAATGTAATAGATATTGCATTGAACATACTGGACATGAAAAATAGGTATACATAATCTGCGTTCGCGATTTCTTTGACAAAAATGTAAACAAATATGAATTAACGAAAAAATAACTTTATTCCTCACAAAATAAAGTTCAGTTTACGCTACAACTTCAAACATTTTTATAACTTTTCAATAGTGCTTGTCACTCTGACATCAATTTAATTGTCATTGAAATAAAGTTGATATTTGTTTAACTTGAAATAGGGTGGGGGTGCGCACTCTCACTATAGACACCATTACTGGCATCGTTTTCATTTATTGTCGTTTTGTCGTCTCCACTTTGTATTTTATATATCATTCTCTGAAGACTTGTGTAATGATAATAGATATAAAAGAAACGCGTGGAGTCGGGGAACCCCCGGCTGGAAGAAAGTTCAAAATGAAAATCCAAGATGGCGGCTGCAGAAATTTTAAAATGGCGAAAATGTTTAAGATTTTCGCAGCCGCCATCTTGGATTTTTATTTTGACCTCTTTATTGGCTTCAGCACCCTCGAAAGCCGTGAGAACTATCTCTCTCTGTCTCTTTCCATTATATATAATAAAAAGTCGAATGGAGGCATAACGCTTTTTCGTTACGTGACGATTTCTGCCAGTTTACTCCTACCACAAGCTGCGTCGTTCCAAGAAATGACACTATGATAATTACCACGATAATTTGGTATCTAGAATAGCGTTAGTGAACGTGGACAAATACCGTCAACCGCATTTATCGTATTTGTTCACAGACACAAATCTTCAAAGCTAAACGAAACATGAACAGTCCACGAGCATTAAATACCTGCCACTTACGCAACAATTCAAAAGCGTGTTTCTCCCAAAGTATTGATAGATAAGTTATGGTGTTACAAATACAATAGAGTGAAACCTATTTAACTGGGATCCCAAGGGACCTTGAGCTTTTTGTCACTTAAAGAGGTTATTCATTTACCCAGTCTCCCAAATAGGCAGGTTAAAATGACAGGTGTCTTATTTATAGAGGATCCCACTGTGTGGGACATACGAGTATGTGGGTCATATGTAAAAGAAATGGATATTTTATGTTGTACCATTTTTATTTCAATGACGACATTTTGTGCACTGTTATTCACTCGTTTGTCGTACACGGTACACCCTCTTAGATAGTAGTGATAAACAAAGCAAGTATGGAAGAAATTAGACTGTTTGTAAACAAGCAGGTCGTAACTTGTCTAAGCCTGATAAATTGTCTCACTAAGGGTCAGCGCAGACAGAGAGAAATAATCCCCGCGCGGTCTCAGGCATTTTCTTTACGGATCGCGTTTGTTCGAGCTGATTCCCGCATATCTTTGAGGACGCGCGAGCATTTTTTTTCAGGTTCAAGCATTTATGCAATTTATTGAAATAATTTTAAGGTTTATTTTCAAGTGCGTTAATAAAATCCTCTCCGCTGCGCTCTATTCTGTCTGCGCTGAGCCTTAGGGTCAGCGCAGACAGAGAGGAATAATCCCCGCGCGGTCTCGGGCATTTTCTTTACGGATCCCGTATACTCGAGCTGATTCCCGCATATCTTCGAGGACGCGCGAGCATTTTTTGTCAGGTTCAAGCATTTATGCACTTTATTGTAATAATTTTAAAGTTTATTTTCAAGTGCGTAAATAAAATCCTCCCTGCTGCGCTCCGTTCCGTCTGCGCTGAGCCTTATACGGATTATTGAGCTACGAAGTCACAATTATAGAGGTAAAAAACATCGCAAAAATCTATAAAATCTAATCTCAGTTAACAAGGTCTGAAAATTCCCAGTAACAGAGGTGTTTCAATGCTAAAAGTGTCGAGCTCTCATTTTAATTATCAATAACAGAGGTTTCTCACATATTCGGGGCTCAGTTGATCATCACTCTAATCGCGTAACACACTATCAGTCGGAATCTGTATCAGTTGCTTCATAAGTTTAAAAATTTGTGTGCTCAACACGTAAATAACGCAATAAATGTTGTTGCGCTGCCGCGCTGTCATAATGAAAGCGTTTCCGATAAATAACCCGTTACGCAATTGCCCCGCAATGTTTCCCAATCTACTTTGAACCTTATGCTTTAGCGATAAAGTTGAAAATCTATTAAATAAATTTGACAGATTGTAGTAGCTTGATGTGCTGGCGTCTGTACAAGTCGCAATTTTTCTTTAACGTGAAATCACTTTTAAATTTTGCATCATCGTCATCATTGGCACTCTTGTTCCACACACTGCTGAGTACAGGCTTTCTCCCTTTTGTGTCATGCTTCCCTGGTCTGTACGAGTCTTATCCAGGTCTTTGCAGTGATCCTCTGTAGGTCGTCCACCCACCTGGCTATTAGTCTGCCAAGGCTCCTTCTACCGTTCCTGGGTAGCCATTTCGTTAGGGCCCTATTTCTACCTTCCATCACCACGGAAAACGGGAATTTTGCAGAATTGACATGTGACTGTTCCTAAATTACCCTAGGCTGATAAAATTTTCGTTTTCCATCATCTGCCTAGCCTTTTCCCAACTATGTTGAGGTGGGCTTCCAATCTAACCAGATGCAGCTGAATACCAGTATTTTACATGGAGCAACTGCATATCTGACCTCCACAACCCAGTTACTGGGTAATACGATACCCCTTGGTAAGACTGGTTGTCAGACTTTCGGGCTTTTCCCGCAACGACTGCCAAAGATCCACGAATGACAGCCGGAATCACGCGTCACGCTATGTAAAGATGGTCACCCATCCACAGACCAACTGCGGCAAGCGTAGCTTAACCTGATCGATCGACGCGCCTGTGATTATTTAGCCACGGTGCACGGGCCCCTCCGTTTTTCCTTAGATATGCTAATAAAAAATAAAAAATTCTCTTCAACAACCTTACCACTGAAAATTAATCTTGGCTCAACTTGAACGGAATAAGCTCGACAATTTCATGATAATGGTAGATTAATGTTATTTGCCACACAATAGGTGCTTAAATTAATAACGTATCAAAAAGACTGTGATCTCACTGCTTGTTGAGGTGAAAACATCTTTTTAGCTCTTTGTAACACACACGTTTATCTTGCCGGGAAAACGAATTAGTCTCCTCTGCACCATTGATGGTGCAGGTCAATGATGCATACGGTACAACAGGGAAATACCATGTCCGTGACTACCGCAGGACCACCAACGCCAATCGCTTTCATATTTGGTAAATAATTAGTGCTCAATTGGTACTAATTAGTACTCGAACAACAGAATTGGTACCTTAGTAGTTTTCGAGAAAATCGACTTTGAAGGTGGTCCTGCGGTAGTCACGCTCCTTTCAGCAGGACCACCATGAGCGCCGAAAAAGGGCCCACGCTACAGCTATTCTAAGTATACAAATAATTAGTACCCATAAATGTGATATATTTCGTAAAAAAAACAGAACTGTAATATTTGTATTTACCGAGAAATCAACGATGTTAACTTTCTCGCAATTGTTCAGCAGGACCACGAATTTGAATGTTGATTCCAAGTTAGAGAAGCTTGTCGCTTTCCTCAAACCTACATAGAAAATTATTACCCTGTAAGATAAAATTAGTACCCAAAATTCAAAATTAAAAGTCCAGTAGTTTACGAGATATACCATGCCAATGGTGGGGTGGCGGTAGTCACGGTGCCAAATTTTCATTTCAAGATTTCCCTATTAAAAACTCTGTGATTTCTTCCCAAATTTATACAAAAATTAGTACTCCTAAAGAAGTTAAAGCGACTAAAAATCCAGATTCCTAAGTGTTGTATTTTAAGAGAAATTAGCTTTCATTACTTTTCCATACTAAATCTCCGCGTATAACCCGACCAAATTAAGTTGTTAATGGTGCCAATTCCCTTGTTCACAAACTAAACTAAATTTGAGTTCAGTGCATCTTTATCTTTCTGTTTCATTATGAAAAGGACAGACAATAAATTTTAGTTTAGTCCTGTCAAAGTAATCAGCGTCTGACGTAAATAGACGTAACTTTAGTAGGCATTTGTAATGCAAATAATAACCTGCGCGCCATGCCACAAAAAAAAGTTTCGGACCATAGACAAGATACATTTGAATCTCATTTATCTTGTCTATGGTCCAAAACTTTTTTGTGGCATGGCGCGCTGGTTATTATTTTATTACCGAAGTAAAGCAAGCGAAGCGTGTCGTGGTACAGATGCCAGCGAATATGGAAGCGATTGGCGTTGGTGGTCCTGCGGTAGTCACGGACATGAAATACCGCATACGCACCGACACCGCCTGTATCTTGAAAATGGAGCATTTAAAGTGGCCAGGTTAGACCCGTAGGAACAAAATGGAGTGGCACATTTATTTTAATTTAAAAGACTAGTTGCCTGGTTATAGTTGCAAGGATTTAATCCCATCTTTAATATTAATATTTATTTTATTCCTGCTCGAGTTTACTTTTTACCACTCGTGTTCTTGCATCACATAAACAATGAACTGATATTAATCATAGTACCTACTAAAAGGGAAATATTTAACTGATCCTCTTATGGGGCCGGCGGAGCATTACGCATGCTCCGCCGGCCCCATAAGAGGATTCTGGAGGTTCATACAAACGTAATACCAAAATAATTTGTAAATCAAACATATTTTTAATGTAGTGTGTATTTATTCCGATTGGATTACAGAATATCTAGGTTCCCAAATATATACATATTTTGTATGGATACTGATTTAAAGACGAGTTATGAGAAAAATAAGTTTACTATAGAAATTTTAAATTCCTCATATCTCGTCTTTATATCAGAGTCCTTTCAAAATATATATTTGGGAACACACTACTCTAAGAATATGTTTGATTTACTAATTATTTTGGTATTACGTCTGTATGAACTACGCATTTGCATGCGTAGTTCGCCGGCCCCTTAAGGCTCTTTGGCACCGCAAGTCGCTACGAGCGGTGCCTTTGTGTCGCGCTCGATTATATCGCATGTCGCGCCTTTTGTGCTTCTAAAGATGCACACTTTTTTTAAATAATTGAGCCATTTTTACCTTTCTAGCTTTTTCTCAGAGTTGGTCACAGTAACTAAGCTAGGGACCCGACCACACGGGTATGGTTAGGTTGGTACTGTGACGAACCACGCACGAGCCGAATTGGATGCAGTAACCCACCCTCCAAGGGTGTTTGGAGAACCTGATATAACCTAACCCTTTGGGTTAGGTTATATCAGGTTATAATAATAGTCAAGAAGAAAAAAAAAATGGCGAGAAGTGTGTTACACAATTTTTAATTTCAAAAATAAAACTGTGCTTTATATCAAAGCGAAAATCATTTCCTCAGATTCCAAAAATCGTATATAAAGTTTGAATAAATACCAGCATATCAAAACGCTCTACTGTCGGTGGTTTACATTTATTGAATACAGTAATCAGTTTCTAGTAAGCATAAGAACGTTCTAACGTGCAGAAATATACTGTGTTCCGCTGGCAAATATTATCAATCATCCCGAGTTCCCGACGCGACGCCTGCAGCTAAGGCAACGGTTGCGAAGGCTGCACCCTGCATGCGCAGCACCCCAGGCCACGAGCGCGACTGCGCCGAAGTCGTCAAAACCATTTGACAATTTTTCATAATGTGTCATTTTGTAAATAATGAAAATAGTGTTTTAAGTTTATTTTTTTGAGTGCGTGTATATATAGTTAATTTTTACGTCATTTTTATTACATTTTAAATTCTAATTTATGTTACCTATATTGTGTTCGAAAAATCATGTAAGTAAGTAGTGTTAGTTTTTTTAAATGTTTAACAATGACGACAGTAGTGACGCCGTACGAAGCGCCAGTCAACCTGCCACATCGCTGGATGGCCTAGTGAGATGCCCTCATTGTCCCCAAGCACGTTTTTTTAAGGGTGAACGAGGCTTGAAGGTACATTTGGGAAAGAAACACAAACCCCACAATGTACCTTCATCATGCCCGAAAATACCCAGTTCGCTAACACCTAATTCACCCCCTCAACCTTTTTGGAAAACCCTTGCAAAATTAAAAACAGCAACTCCAGTTTTAAAGAGAGTTCCTCGTGGCGCGAGACCATCCGTGGCTTCGAGTTTAGCGCGTTGCATCCGCCTCGCCGCCCGAGAGAACTCTCAAAGTGCTTGGGAGCAATTACTCACTTTCCCGTTTAGAATTCTACATGTGCAAAAAAATTTGGCAAATAAAAAATCTTTAACAGCGCAAATCAAAGATAACTGTAACATTTCGACCCAAAATTTCGACCCTAAATTAACAACGCACCTCCCTCAAAGAGGTTTATTGCACCATGTGGAGTCTAAACTAGGCGAGGGTGATATCAGAGGTGCAGCTAGGATCATCTTTAGCAGCGATGTGGTTGCGCCGTACTCTCCAGAGACACTTACAGCTCTGGAGAGCAAACATCCCGCCGCGGCAGATGACCTCTCCTTCCCTGACCCACCCGTTCCGGAATTCAATACACTTGAAATTACAGCTCATCAAGTATGTGCAGCCGTTTGCTCCTTTCGAAGTGGCTCCGCCGGCGGCCTCGACGGCCTGACGCCTCAACACCTAAAGGACTTAATATGTTCAGGCGCCGGGGAGTCTGGTGAGTCCCTTTTGAAGGAGCTGACGGCCCTCATCAATCTCATGCTCTCTGGCAATGTGAACGAAGCCGTCATTGATATTTTGTATGGGGCAAATTTATGTGCCCTGCGCAAAAAGGATGGCGGCATTCGTCCCATTGCCGTAGGGTCCACTTACCGCCGTATCGCAGCCAAAATTTGCTGTGCTTTTTACAGCGAAACACTAGCCAGCAAATTCCAGCCCCTACAGCTAGGTTTTGGTTCCAAAGGGGGCTGTGAGGCTGCGGTACATGCTTTATCCACTTACCTCAATAGCGATAAAGGTGAGGTCATCCTTAAGGTTGACATTAAAAATGCCTTCAATTCCGTAAACAGGGACACCTTGTTGACAGAAGTTCAAAAAGAAATACCCAAAATTTACAGTTTTCTCTATCAATGTTACAGACAACCCTCTAAATTACTTTATAAAGACAACCTTTTAAAATCAGCCGTTGGTTGTCAACAGGGTGACCCTCTTGGGCCAGTCATTTTTAGTTTGGCAATAAATCCAATTATTCGACAACTAAATTCTAAATTCAACGTGTGGTATTTGGATGACGGAACCCTAGGAGGTGATGTAGACACAGTCTTAAAAGATTTAACGTTTTTAAAAGAAAATTTCAGTTCCATTGGCCTAGACCTTAACCTTTCAAAATGCGAAATTTATCTTCCACAAACGACTGACAGACAGACTACCATAGCAAAATTTAATACAATAGCTCCAAATATCAAAATTACGGAAAGAAATTCTCTTCACCTACTAGGGTCCCCAATTTTTGACGAATCCTTTCCAACTTTCATTGAGGAGAAGATACAAAATTTTAATGATGTCTCGGAAAGACTTTTCAAAATTAATATTCATTCGGCCTTCACACTCATTCGGTATTGTTGTTTTGGACCAAAATTTACTTATAGCCTCCGCTCCTCTCATCTATGGAAGCATCCACAACTTTTAGAAAAGGTAGACCAAATTATTAGAAACACACTAACTTCCATCCTAAATGTGGCCCTGGACGACCGTGCGTGGCAGCAAGCCACACTACCCATTCGCTTGGGCGGTCTCGGCGTCCGCAAAATTTCAAGTATAAGTTTACCAGCCTTCCTCTCCTCGGTCCACAGTACCGATAAATTAACCAGGAACATTTTATCTTCCTCACTGGTCGATTTTGAAGTACCGTGTTTGACCGATGCGTTGAATGCTTGGAAAATGGCTTGTCCCAATACGGTTTTGCCCGATAACCCGTCTTCCCAGAGACGGTGGGACGTGCCGCTCTGCAGTATTATACGGAATACCCTTGTAAACACGTCACGTAATACTGTTGAGCGTGCCCGTCTGCTGGCTGTGGGAGAATGGGAGTCAGGCTTATGGCTTCAGGCGCTCCCATCATCCACCATAGGCACAATGATGGATGACTCATCGTTTCGGCTCGCTACGTGTCTCCGCTTGGGCGCACCTTGTGTTGCTCCGCATCGATGTCACTGCGGTGAAGCTGTCGACAGTCTCGGACTCCATGGCCTGTCCTGCTGCAGGAGCGCCGGTCGCATAGCACGGCACGCCAGCATCAACGATATTATTCGTCGAGCCCTTGTCTCCGCCGGCGTACCAGCGGTGTTAGAACCAAACGGCTTGGTACGTGACGATGGGAAGAGACCAGACGGCATGACGTTGTTGCCTTGGAAGGTGGGTAGGCCTCTGGTATGGGACGCAACGTGTGTCGATACCCTTGCGCCATCTCATGTTCCTTGCACGGCGGGCTGTGCTGGCGCCGCTGCTGCGGCTGCTGAGACCCTCAAGCGGCGCAAATACTGTAACCTTTTGGGCAATTACAGCTTTGAGCCGTTTGGGGTCGAAACGCTAGGGTCATGGGGCCCGAGTGCGCGTCTCCTTTTTAAGGAAATTTCTCGCCGACTGGTCGACGCTTCACGTGACCAGAGGGCTGGGTCGTTCTTTGGCCAAAGAATTAGCATTGCCATTCAACGTGGCAATGCTGCCAGTCTTCTGGGCACGTTTCCGGATGACAGCGATGCGGACGAGTACTTCGACGCCTGATTTGGCCTTTTTGTTTTTATTTGTATAGTAAGTTAGTTAGTCATTTAATTTAGTATCTAGTGTAAATAATTTGTAAGTAAATAAGTAAATTGTTCAATAATATTTTTTTAGGAAAAGAAATGGGAACTATTTAATGGTTCGATTATATACATGCACTACTAAAATAATAGTTTCAATTACTACATGATAATTGTTTATTCGACTAAACCAAAAACAATATTGATTTAAACACAGAACCGCAAATAAAGCCACAAACAGACTAAACTCTAAAATCAAACAAAACACTGAACTAAATGCACCAAATAACGATACCAATGTATAAATAAACTGCGCAGATTTAAGCAGGTGTTCCAATTAATTATAAATTCAACATTAATGATGTTACTAATATTATTGAAAAAATATAATTTAAAAAGAGTGTCCGTGGAGTTTCTTGCCCGTTCTTCTCCATAGGTACCTACGCTTTGGAATGGGCAACTAGTTTTATATTTTCTGACTGACTGACTTTTTGACAATTCAAAACTGCCTGTAAATGGTTTATTTGAAATAAATGCTTTGAGTTTGAGTTTGAATGGATGGTCACCCACCCACGAACCGACTTATTAGTTGTTGAATATTTAAATATAATTCATCACAATTTCATATATTAGTGTGTGTGTGTGTAATGGTGTGTGTATTTTTATAGTGTGTCTCGGCGTCTGGATATATTTTCTTGTTCTATGGCGGAATTCCAGAGGGTGACACTTAGTATGTTGTCCACTGTATACTTGTATAGCTGCGTTCCTTCCCAGACCCGTTACTTGGGACTGGACTTTTAGCAATTTATGACTACTTTTGTTAGCTTGGGTCTTACCTGTTAAAACAAAGTATGTGTTAATGAATAAATAAATAAATATTTTATAAGTAACTTTAATTGTATGAGTTGAAACTATGGGCTAGAATTATGTGTGAAATAAATTATTATTGTTCACCTTGTGCAAATTATTTCATCATCAGAAAAAAAAACGTGAGGAAACATATCCTAGAATCAAAAATTCGATGACATGTGACTTCTACCAACCCACACTCGGGCCGCGTGATGGATTACGGCCCATTCCGCCTCACCGAGACGAGGCCTGTGTCTCAGCAGTGGGTGACATTATAGACTCATTATGCTTCACTATCTATTGTTATAAACAGCAAGTCTAAACATTGATATCGTTGACGGTAATGACAAATTACACTGGGAGCCGTAAATTAGACGCATGTCGCTTCAAGGTGACAAAGTTTACGTTAATGATCTCCGAGATACGAGAAACCACACTATTTCGTTGTGTAACTGTTACTAATTCGCGTAATAGTTATTTATGTCGCTCTTGTAATGCGTTTGCTCCTGACTAGGATGTTATTTTAATGGCAAGTGTAATTAATTCAATGGAAAGCCTATAAACACTGCGGTTCAAAATAATGCCTCAGAATCGCCGACTAATTATTCTTCTTCCACTTTCGTGTGCGTTTATATGGCCAGCAGATCAGATTAAGTTTAAATGGATGTAACAGAATACTCGCTTCGTTCTTGTATGATCATGGGTGGCGCGAAAATCACAGGAACTTAAGCCACAACCATGTAGAGTATATGTATGTGTATGTATGTCTTGTGTGAATGTGCTGAGTAAAAGTACATTGGAAGTAATATTTACTTAATCTGCATTCGCGATTTATTTGCCAAAAATGTACCTAAACAATTATGAGTTTATGGTAAAATAACTTTAAATCCTACACAACAGAGTTCAGTTTACGCTACAACTTCAAACATTTTTATAACTGAGTGTGTGTGTGTCTGTGTGTGTTTCTCTCTATATGTGTGTGTATTCATTGTTGAAAAACCTCTATACTAATAATTAAGGTGAACAGTTTTTTGTTTGTTTGAACGTGCTAATTTCTGGAACCATCAGTCGGATTTAAAACAAAATTCTTTGCATTTAACAGCTCAATTCTTGAGGAAGCCTATAAGCTATTTCATATCACGATAGGACTCTTGGGAGCCGAGCAAAAAGAAAACGAAGTCATAGCGCGGGCAGGCGATGCGATGCGACGGAGTGGGTCGGGGGTACAAGAAATTTCACGCGGCCGAAGTCACGGGCAGAAGCTACTAATAAATAAATAAGCTTTAGGACGTTGAACGCAATGAAATGTAACAAACTTCCCAGATTGGTACTTCAAAGGGAGGAAATCTCTGGAGTATTAAATCGCAATTGCAAAACGTAAGCTTCAATTTAATTAAGCGAGTCTTCCACCAGTTTGTTACTTAGATAAATAAAAAGTATCAACTTGAAATTACACGAAGAACTCCGTCATCTTTCCCAGCATCCCTCAGCATGTTTACAATACGCAGCTACCGCGGATGACTCTCATTATTTCGGAAATCTAATCTTTTAACCCCTAATCTGCCTAAGGCTGCCTTTCCACAAGAGATGTGCGAAACTGAGTACTTTCGGAAATTATCTGATGAAAATTTAAACAACTAGATCAGAAAACTTTCCTGTGGATGCTAATTTCATTATTTCAATACTTAATCCCGAAATTGTAATTGTAGCCTGCGAAAGTGATATATTATTTCATGTTCAGTCATTCAATAGGTTTATACAAACTTGTGTTGTGGAGGTCGGATAAGCAGTCGCTCCATGTAAAATACTGGTATTCTGCTGCATCCAGTTAGACTGGAAACCGACCCCAACATAGTTGGGAAAAGGTTAGGCAGATGATGATGATAATGATATGAACTTAGAGGGTTGTATTGATGATTTGAATGATTATGATTCTGTAAACTCATATTTGTTATGCTCACGAACCATATTTTGTTCAACATCACACTGACTGACCTGCAAATTGCAAAAACATAAAAATTTGAATTTCGCGCGTCCCCCTTGAAGATCTTCTTAAGGCTCCTGCAAACAGGCGCGACGCGCGACACGAATCGCGCGCGATACAAAAGCACCGCACGTTGCGCGACTTGCGATGCCTTTGTGTCGCGTGTCGTGTCGCGCCTGTTTTAAGGAGCCTTTATTCGATAACATGAGTTTAATTTTACGAGCATAACCTCATTTTCGTCGTTGCTATTCAATTATAAATTAATAATGTTATTCAAACAATATTTATTGGAAATAGCGGTGGGATATAAATTTCAAACCTTCTAATGCAAAAGATTTCAATTAACGGAGCTATTTTTTTTTAACGCATTTTCAAACCAATAGGGAATAGACACATAGTGTCGTAGCCAAGCTTTACCGCTTAGCTTCTGCGCATATCTTTGATGGAAAGGCAGCCTAAGGAAGTCGGGTGGTAAGCAAGTTTGCACGATAAGGGGATGTTCTAAAGGCTACTTAAATTGCGATTAACAAATTTACAGGCGCACCCCTATAGCTCAGGGCATTACTGAACGATTAGTGACAACACTGGCGTCGACGTCATCTGTTTTAGGGATGAGAACCTGTCGGCTTTGTATACAGTGACGTTGAATTCCTTGTCTGTGATCCTTTTAAGGGGCTTACATGACCTAACGCGCAGTCAGCAGAGCAGCGCAGACTGCATAGAAAAAAAAAAGATGCGCGATGACATAACGCTAGTAATTTATTGCAAAATATGAAACAATTATTTAATTACAAAAAAATCTATTGTTTGGACTAAAAAATAAAAACTTATTTTCTGATATAGAAAAAATGTTTCGCAAAATCTGGCTACATCCCAATGACCAGAAATATCAGAAAATAATCCGGCTCGAAGGACCAATGTTCGGGGTTGGGGTGAGATTAAGATAAACTAAGATTAAAGGTTATAAAAATCTATGTATTTCAGTAATACTTATGGGATAATGATTAAAACTAATAAGGTGAATAAGATGAGATTGAGTCGCGCCCGATATGCTATCCGAATACGTACTGACTGTCTTTACTTAGGTAATACATAAAATAGTCAAGGCATATAGCGCGGTGTCGCAATTACGCTGACATGTTTATTATTGTTCGGTGATTGACCCGAACACTAGTATTAATAATAAGTTGCTTGTAGAATAATCTGCCAAAAAATCAGAACGATTGTACATATATTAGTATGGTTTTTATTGTAAAAAGAAAGTTTTTAGAGGTATCTTCATGATTTCTTTCTATCGCGATCGTATCAAATTACGAGTAGTTGTATTATGTTTTCAACACACTGTCTACCTAGCATAAATCCTCAAGAATGTCATATATTTATCTAGTTTTGTTTACTGTCGTCGATCATATACTTTTATTGTTTCTAAAATTGGCGTTTTTTGTGTTTTGGTCCTGTAAGCCCGGTAAATAAAGATGTCGATGAATTTTCAGCTGTATGATTTCGATTTCTTCGATATAAAAATAAGGTCAGGTATGAAAATAAAAAAAGGCTTAATTATTATTATAGTGTACATAATAAAGAGTATTCTATTCTATTCTATTATTATTTTTAAGCTTTTCGCATATCGCGAGACCACAGGGGGGTCCAAGACCTTTGGTAGGCATGCGAGGGGCCGAAGCCAACTCGCAGAGTCCTGTCAGACTCGATAAGAAAGGAAACAAAGTATTATCATATCATTTCGATTCCTGGGTTCCCCGGGTTCGGAAAAGTTTTATTAAGCTTTAAAAAAGCAAGAAAATTCTTATCAGCAGCCCTTTTTCCAGATTTGTGCCAGTTCACGGCAAAAATCTCGCCATCTTAATGTTACTTGTGACCAGGGATTCAAACTGTAACCGTAATAAGTGTTATTAAAACTGTTTTAAAAGAAAAACACTTCTATACGTAACAGATACAATTATGTTACAGAATCAAAGTGTAACCTTTTATATGTGTTAAGAAGAAGTGTTAATATGTGTAACAGAAATAAGCATTTGTAGGTATATTTGCACGGTACCGCAGAAACGGGCAAGTGTTTTGTAACCCAAAACTCTTGCCCGTTTACACATTAAAAAACACATATAAAAGTATTTGCTACATGTTTGATTCTGTTCTCAATTCAATATGTAACACTTATAATTCTGTTACCATTATGAAGGGGTTTTTAAGTCCCTGCTTGTGACTGAACAAATCCTAAAAATGTAGCTGTAATAGACTCTGCTTACCTCCTTCATCTCAAGGCATCTTCAGGTGCGATGTTAAGTGTATGTCATATTTTTTATCATCAAGTAAAAAAAAATCTGAAACAAAGCCAAATCACACTCAAGCCAAACTCGGAACAACCCAAAACTCCCTAGCTACTTGTAGGCAAAATCCCAACAAGAAAGGCTTCAGACACATCCAAGAGGAAATTCGTTGTCACGCATAAAAAGGTGTAAAATATCGTAAAGGCCCTGTCATATACAAAACCAGACATCGCAGGATATTGGGCTAAGGGTGCTTCTAGACAAGATGTGCGTCGTACGCATGGATAAGTTATGTTCTCGTCTGGACTAGTGCTTGAATAGATGGATATAATGTTACACCCTGTCTGATGTTTATATGGCTATAGTAGTGGTTTTTATTTAGTTGTATTTGGGTCTGCTTCTTTCGTTTTCGCGCTTCTGTCAAGACAAACTCTTGTAAAATACAATGTGGACTTTATGTAATGTTCTAAAACCATAAAGTTAAACTATTTTTTTATTGCTGAATGAGCCTGCTCTTGACCTCTATCACGTCTAATGGAAAGCGATGGATGAGGTCTATGATGGAACGAGCGTGCCCAGAAGATGCCTGTTCACTCTGCTTTAAAGGCATTTTTAAATACGACTGTATTTTTCGAACGGCTGCTGATAGCATTAGGTAATCATTTTAACTGTCAAAGTAACTGATGGCAAACCATTCCAGACATTTGCCTAATCAAAGTAGGTAAGTATTAAATGAGATTCTCGATTCGAGTATTAAAGAGTATTCTATTCTATTCTATTTACAGCTCACTTCATTCCAGGATCGCCATAGACAAAATGTCGAACACTAACGATTATTAGGTATGCCATCCATGAATACCACATACAATATCTCCAATGTTAATTTCACGATAACACTTGTCCAACGTGTCATCAGTTTGATGATAATGGCGTCATTTGATAACCGAATACCGATCACAAACAATAGTTTGATAATTCGTGGCCGCGCAGCCATAATTCCGGGGCAAATTACACATAGTTCGAGCGTTGCCCCAACTATTCCAATTGCGTTCGAATCAAATTCATGTGATGTCACTGTACGTGGGTATGTGCAGTAATCTAAAGTGACAGATGTCAATAAAGTGACAGATGTCAATAAAGCGACAGATGTCAAACTTGTATGTAAACAGGCCTCTATTATAACGCTACGCCTGGTAATCCTTCAAACAGGTAAGTAGAGACGTTATAAGGCAATCCATCGTTTATGAAATTGACACACTACGTCAATTTTATTCTCCGTACACACGCACAGGAAATACAAACGATAAAAAAAGAACATAAAATCTAACAAATCATGAAAACAATAAAAAATCAAATAAAAAAGAATATTAAACATCCACAAACACAGTGTTGTTGATATGTTTGTTGTTGTTTAATGTTCTTTGTCTCGTGTATTTTCTTTGTCTAACATTTATAGTGACATATAGTCGAGATTAGCGCGTTCAAACAAAACAAATAAACTTTTCAACCTTATTATTAGTATAGATTATTTTGTACAGACGCCAGCACATCAAGCTACCACAAGCTGTCAAATTTATTTAATAGATTTTCAACTTTATCGCTAGAGCATAGGGTTCAAAGTTGATTGGAAAAATTTTACAGTTTCGGGTAGCATGATGTGCTGGCGTCTGTACAAATTCTTTAAAGCTTAGAGAAATTGTACAAAATAATATGGAAAGTTTGTCTGTAGATTATTGCTGCACTGTTGCATAAGTATTATAGATTTTTGCATGTTACCTTTAGCATTAATCCAGCGTGAATAATTGTTACATACACCACAGGGGAACCCATAAAATAAAATAAATAAAAATCTACATTTTGTTTGGAAATATACTTCTGTATCTACCTGTATAACAAATTAACAATGGTATTATTGCATCAAAATGACATCGAATTCTGTGGAATACCCCTCACCACATTAATAGGGTCGCCAGGAAATGTGTTAACGACATATATAATCAGCCTATAATGCTCCCACTGCTGGGGGCTTACTCTCCAAACTAATTTTAATTGCAATGAGATGCCAATATGATTCCAATGTTAATTTTACAGTCACGTGATTCGGTACTCTTGAAAACAATATTGTCAACAATTACCCCACGTCAAGCCCGAACCCAATTCCACTTAGTTCTCCAAAATGGACACCCAATCTAAAAATCATTTGGCGCTAGCATCGAACTCAAGAGTACGAAACGTCACAATTCCAATAGAATAGAATACTCTTTATTATGTACACCATATAAATTACAGACATAAAATATAGAAACTGTACAGACGCCAGCACATCAACCTACTACAATGTGTCAAATTTCTTTAATAGATTTTCAACTTTATCTCTAAAGCTCTAAAGGTTCAAAGTTAATTGAGAAAATTTGACAGTTTCGGGTAGCTTGATGTGCTAGCATCTGTACAAAGGGTGACACAATGGGCGGTCAATGTCGATTTATCGGAATTAAATTGAAGAGTAAGCACCCTGGGCCACAGACCTCCTCTCTGTTAGACGGAGTGGGCCGTAATCCACCACGCGAGCCCATTGCGGATTGGTGGAGATGTCTTTGAATTTTTGTTTCTAGGACATGCCGGTTTCCTCACGATGTTTTCCTTTACCGTTTTGAGAGCAGTGGTGATGAAATAAATTACACAAAGTAATCATGACTGGGTTTGAGCCCACGACGTACCTACAACTCGTAAGTCGGAACCAAAGAGAATATAACGTCTTTGGAACTTTGTTACTGACACGATGATAAAATTTATCTGGAAACAAGCCTTTGTTCACTTTTTGTCACTTTAGTAATTGCAATTTCTATATTTTCCGTTGTTATCTTTTCGTCAGGAGCGAATAAAATCAACTAAATAAAATAAAACACATAGCGTTCCCAATAACTTTCAGTAAGGGCTCCTTCAAACAGGCGCGACACAACGGCACCGCAAATCGCGCAACGAGCGGTGCCTTGATGTTGCGCGCGATTATATCGCGTGTCGCGCCTGTTTGTAGGAGCCTTAAAGCTATTAAACGTTGTAACGTTACATTTTCCTGGGTAGAGTCCAAGAAATTGTAAGGTCACATTGAGCACTCACCTACCTAACTTTCAGTTTGGAGGAGAGCACTGTTAAAGAAAATAAAGAGGACGAGTTATAAGAATTTATTGTTGAATAAGCTAGGGCCTACCTATTTGGAGCTAGATAACAAAATTAAACTAGAGAAACCGGTGAATGAAAATGAGAACAGCGGGCCTCTGGTCTGTTAGTGGCCGAGGGACATCAGCTTCAGGCAGTAGAGGGCCGAAGGAGGACCTCAGTCTACCCTCAAGCCGTAGAGGAGGGCCGAGGGACGTCAACCCTCAAGCCGTAGAGGAGGGCCGAGGGACGTCAACCCTCAAGCCGTAGAGGAGGGCCGAGGGACGTCAACCCTCAAGCCGTAGAAGAGGGCCGAGGGATGTCCACCCTCAAGCCGTAGAAGAGGGCCGAGGGACGAACCCTCAAGCCGTAGAAGAGGGCCGAGGGACGTCAAACCTCAGGCCGTAGAGGAGGGCCGAGGGACGAACCCTCAAGCCGTGCGTGCAGCCCAAAGAGCCCGGTGCGGAGTCGCCTTGCTACGGCGTCTTCATAGTCGCTTCGTCCGTAGGAGGGAAACTGCCCTCCAAGAACACTCCTAATTTTCCCGAGCTTGTGGCCGAGCTGAGCTCCCAACGTAGACTGACCAAATTCACCACCAGGCTCCTGACATCGACTTTTTAACATTTGAAAAGAAATTCTAGAACATAATAAAAAGTAAAAAATAATGAGGTCGATGCGATTTACCTATACGACCTACAACTAGCTCCAGCAATAAATTAAAAATAAAACTAGGCCTGTCACTAACTGACATTACAAAGGTAAACAAAGATTCAAGAGATAAAAAATCTACAGAAAAACTTAAATAACATGAATTACAGGTAAAAGATATGATAAGCCTCCAGGAAATGTGCATAAAGCTACCTAGGGAGGACGAATGCTTAAAATTTTCAGGTTAATATTTCCAAAAATGTAAGTAAAAAAATACATGTAAAGACATACATTACAACGTACCGGCTAATGACGTCACTGAAGCTTTACTGAAAGTAAGTTCTTGTGTTTTCTTAGAGAGCTTTTTTTGACACCTTTGACTTTTTTTTTTTTCTTACGGTGTCAAAAAAAGCTCTCTCAATCATCTCAATTTCCTCCATATTTATTATTCGCACAGGCAAAGTGTGGAACTATTTGCCAGGCAGCGTCTGTATTTCCTACGTCTGCTTTCATAGCAAGATTGAACAGGCATCTTCTGGGTAGGTACACTCGTTCCATAATAGATCTCATCCACCGCTTTCCATCAGGCGAGGTCGAGGTCAAGAGCAGGCCCATTCAACAATAAAAAAACCGGTCAAGGGCGAGTCGGAATCGCGTACCGAAGACTCCTTACAAATTTGTAAGTAAGTATGTAAATAGGTTTTTTTTTTGTAATGCAAAGTTACGGTTTTCGGATTTTCTTCTTTACTTGTGCTACATGACATTGCTTCTTGCCGAATTTCATGATTCTAGGTCAACGGGAAGTACGCTATAGGTTTTGATTGCGATAACTTAGAATTTTGATTTATTCACATTTATTCACTACTTCAAGGGATTGCAGCCCTAATTTGATATTAATTTGAAACTGATAACTCCACGCGTTCCTGAGATAAAGGGTTCTGACCGACGGACAGACAGACGGACAACGAAATGATCATATAATATAAAATAAAATAATGACAATGATGACAGCGGTGTTTTTTATTTTTTTTAAAGATCCGCTTTTCCTTTATAAGGCTCAAATCACACCGAGATGGCAGCGAAGCGGCGAGCTGTTTCAGTGTCATATAATTTTAAATTTTATCTTCATTACTATAATACTTAGTATCGCTTGAGAAACTTGAGTTGTCGGAGTGCTTTTGCTTTTTTTTTTTTCAGGATGGGAACTCATCAAATGACCCCTCCCGCTCTGGGTGGAGCGGAAGGGAGTGTCAGACTCTTACTGACTGAAACCCGCCCGTGTTCCTTCCTTAGCCCTTTATGTTCCGGGCCAGCGGTAACCCTTTCGGACGATCCCGCTGACCAGTTGTCGGAGTGCTCGCGGTGCCGTGGGCGGCCGCGCGACCTTTCAAGTTTCTCAAGCGATACTATATGTATTACAGTAATGAAGATAAAGTTTAAAACTATATGACACTCAAACTGCTCGCCGCTTCGCTGCCATCTCGATGTGATTTGAGCCTAAGTATGCAACCCTAAAAAAACAAAAAACTCTGCTGTTATCATTTTCATGACAGCCGTCACTGCGGCCGTTATGTAGCGGCCACCGCCCTTCTAGGAAACCATAGTTTAAGTGATACTGGCGTGATTTATGTATCAACATTACGCTTTATGATTTTACTCAAAACGGCTACCAAGTATCATCGACGACTTTCTCTCTGAACAGAGTGTAAACTCAAACTAAAAGCATTTATTGAAATTAAACCTAATAACCTAATTTTCAGGCACTTTTGAACTGTCAAAAAGTTGCTCAATAACTCAGAAAGTTGATGCTAGGTGCCCAATCCAAAATGTAGATCTCTATCGAGAAGAACGGGCAAGAAACGCCAAGGATATTTTAAATCAAGATATTACAAAATCCCGGGTACATTATTCTTGTTACTTCTACTTAAATATGTAAAAAAATATATATAAGCCCTGGCAGCTCGGCACCACGAACGTGACACGTGAATCAGCACCATCCAACTGTTTCAGCCACTTTGTAGGGAACCGAATGATCCAACACACGCGCCACCAAATTTGCCATTGCCAAGTTACCAAAACAATTTGAACAATATTGTCTGAAAACCCCAAAGGCTAGCAATAAATAAACCGCAAAGATAAAATGTCTGCCGTAAAAATACAAATGGAACAGCTTATGTATCAAATTGTGGGGAAACGTGAGAATTAATCTCACTAGCTCATCTCCGCCTGTTGACAGCGAGCTTAGTCTATTTCTCTCTTGATGATCCGGGTTTTAAATGTAATTTATATTTCTAGTAAAAAATACCTGAAAGTTCTAATAGTAGGTACTTTCTGCGACGAAAAAATTAAAAAAACAAACAACGTTTTTAAGTCTTGGTATTTTTTTTTATCACGTTAGATAAGTTGGGACCAGTACGTGGCCATGCCCATCGCCGCATCAGTGGCGTTTTTAGGTCCTCAGAAGCGCAGGTGTATGGACAAAATTTGGCACATGGTTTGTTATGTGAATGACTGTATGAGAACGGGCAGAAGAATTTTACGTAGGTATTTATTAATTAAGAGCGTTTACGACGTACGGCATTTCATACAAACTTTCAAGCCCTTGTTTTTCGAAATGTATGAACCGATTTTAATGAAACTTCATACGCATAAGCAGAATACAATGGTCTAAAAAGTTACTTACGAATATTTTCGAAATATCTTATTTTATAAAAAGATAACTGGAAATCTCTGTTTCTATGGAAAATTTAAAATCGGTCTAATTTGACTGTAGCACTATTTTTCGAAAATACGCTGCTATTTCTAATTAAGTCTGAAGTCGCGAACCCATCTTGAGCAAGCATGATATCAATGCTCGTACCTTCTCTGTCTGTGTGTTGTCTTTGGTGCCTGGCCCTGACATCAAGCAATGGACAAAATTGTCAATATTTTCTAAGCTTGAATACGAGGCTTTTGACTACGTTGTGTGTGTGTATTTTATGTCTTTTTTAAATAATTTTTATTTGCCATGTGCGTTTTTGTTTGTGCAGAATAAACAAATTTTCTTTCTTTCTTTCTTTTTCTTTCTTTTATGAGAAGAGGCCTTTTCCCAGCAGTGGGACAGGCTACCTTAGGCTCGTATATTATAATTATTATCCTACTAGCTACGCCCCGCGGTTTTACTCGCGTAAATGTCGATCCCGTGGGAAGATCGGGATAAAAAGTAGCCTATATGTTAATCCAGGGTGTCAGCTACCTCCATTCAAAATTTTATCAAAAATGGTCTAGCCGTTTGAGCGTGAAGTAGTAACTAACATATAAACACAATCTTTTACCTTTATAATATTAGTGTGATTCCAAAGTCTCGCCTTAGAAGACAAGTTATGAGAGGAGACCAACCGAATGCCGAGAATATGATTAAGTTTAAGTTAATTCATTGTTTTACCTCTACTTTCAAGTGTCAAATAAATGTTTTGTCAAATAAGTTAAAAACTAACAGCAATAAAGTATATTTTTATTTATTTATTTTATATTCCAAAATCTCAGTTGTATAATAATTCTAAATATTACGAATTCAGCTCAACTTTCTTCTGGAACATCCCAGCATTTATTACAGCAAACCCCAAAAAGTAATAAAAACAAATTGACCTCAGAATATCAAAATTGTTATTTTTCTTCAACCACAAAGTTTACTCTGCTGAATTCTAAAATTCTTACTTTGTATAAGCATCTTGAATGAAACGTTGTCATCTAACTAGGCCCTAGGGAGAAATAGTAACTCCACAGTTCAGTTCAAAATTCTAGTCAAATATCTTGACCGTGACCGTTCAGGGAAAGTTTTTCTCTCTAAAATATAATGAATATAATTTTAAACGTGTTTTTGGTCCTTTTATGAAGTGTGACGGAGTTTACGAAGTGAAAATGTCTTCACTTTGAGAAAATTTTGCTACGCAACCTGCTGTAAAATAATAATAATTAAAACAGCTTTACATACATAGTGATTTATTTTATCTACCTATGTTTCTGTAACTCATGGTTTTAAGGCTAGATATATCTGACGCCTACCTATTAAAAACACAAGGTGGTCGTTTTTAAAAGGTTTATTTGGGCTAAATCTACCACAATGTGCTTCCTAGAGAACGTCAAACGACAGCGAGGCAGACCCAGAAGAAGATGGCGAGACAAGCTTGGTGCCTACAGACACGATTAGTCTACACTCAAGAGAGAGACGAAGGAAAAACGAAGGTTTTTGCCCAATAGTGGGACCACACAGGCTAAAAATAATAAATAAATAATAATTATTATTATCTGGAAGGGGGCAGGATCCCAAGTCGAAGATGCCTTCTGTAGTACAACTACGCTATGCTACATTTGGCACGTCCCGAGGAAAATAGCGTTCTTAACCCGTATCACGTTCACGTTCAACCATAAATTGGTAATTATCACACCAATTCCCACAAAAAGACGAAAAAACAAAACAAGGAAAACTGAACACTCTACAGAAATAGCAATCTGTCAGTTAGCACGCGGACACATGATTACTCTCCGAAACGGATAGTTTGCGCGCTCCTGACAGATCTGGTCGCGTTCAATCGGACGCCGGACGCGCTGGACGAGGGTCGGACACCGGACAGCTGCGTGCGGTGATCTGGACGCTAATAATGACATGTGTAGTGATGTTTTGTCGGAATGTATCCGATAATAGGGTTTTTGTGGCGGTCTTGTGTCGCTATTTTGGAATGGTAGGTATACGAATTAATGTTTTAGCCCCAATGTAGCCTGTGAACTGATACAGTGCGGTAAAAAACTGTTTGTAATAGATAAGTTTTTTTTTAATAATAATAATAATAATAAATATTTTGTTTATTTATGGCAACTAGGCCCAATTGTTAGTAACATAACATTATTCCTAAAAACTATTGTTAGTAAACAAAAACACAGAAACACAAAACAAAATAGAAAAAAGTAAATTGTGAAGGTTAGGTGTGGGGTCTTCTGACCAACACCTCCACAGCGTGCGACAACCAAGGAGCGTCGAACTTTTCCATCAACATACTTAGGATGCTGGTAGAACTAGACCGCGCTCTTGACAAGATGGAGTTTGTCTTTTTGCGCATTATGGCGTAAAAATCATCAGTATGCGCAAAAGCGAACATACCGGACGCACTACAATAGCGCGGCAGTCCCAACAGCATCCTGAAGCAGTTGTTATACTGAATACGCAGGGCGTCTAGCGACCTCTTAGTATGCCTTACCCACAGGCCGCTCGTGTAGAATGATTGGCAATACGCTTTAAACAGCGTAATCTTTACCTCAATACCACAACGAGCGAACCTGTGTATCAGCATGTTGGCCCTGACCGCTAGCGCCCTGCGCTCACGATCTATATCAACATCGTCTTTGAGGTCTCCGGTTAAAAAGTTTAAATTAAAACTTTATGCACAAGTAAAAGAAATACTGTGCAAAGGCGGACTTGCCTATGCTACAAGCTGCAATGGCACCACAAGTGGTTATCACTAAGAGTCAATGCCTACCTACTAGATATATGAATTTGATCAGCGTATTTCAGTTTCGTTTTGACCAATAATCCAATTAATAGAGCAATCAGCTTCGATCATTATCATCATCATTTCAGACGAAAGACGTCCACTGCTGGACATAGGCCTCCCCCAAGCACCTCCACTTCAACCGATTTTGTGCTTCTCGCATCCAACGAGTTTCAGCGGCCTTCACAAGGTCAGCTTCGATAATTAAAACGAAAACGTGTAAATTTAAAATGTCGGAAATAATAACGAAATTGAGGGTGTAAACATAACAAAAGGCTAAATTATACCATTTATCGTATACCGCAACCCAAAAATATCGTTAAGGGGCTTACAGGACCTAAACACTAAAACGCAAGTTTTAGAAACAATAAAAGCGTATGATCGACTACAGTAAACAAAATCAGAAAAATATATGATATTCGTCAGGATATATGCTAGGTAGTTAGTGTATTGAAAACATAATACAACTAATTTGATAGGTAAGATAGAAAAAAGTCATGAAGATACCTCTTAAAACTTTCTTTTTACAATAAAAACCATACTAATATATGTAGATACAATCATTATGATTCTACAAGCAACATACTAAAGCACTAGTGTTTTAATTTTTTAGTCCAAACAATAGATTTTTTTGTAAATAGATAATTGCTTCATATTTTTTAATAAATTACCAGCGTTGTGTCATCGCGCTTCTCTTTCTTTTCTATGCAGTCCGACAAAGACCGCGCTTTAGGTCATGTAGTCGCCTTAAGTTGCCGACGACACCAATCTGTCGCGTTTTCGCCCTCAGTGAGACCAATGTGTACCTTATACCGGAGGCAAAGCTCAGCAAGAATCAACAACACACGTCTAGAGGGAACAATGGCTGGAAAATTTTAAATTGGATGTGTTGAGCGAAACGGAAAGTAATCGTATTTTTGGGCAAATATCAAAACAACAAAATATTGTACCTTTGGGACATGTGGGAGCATGACACAACCTTTTTGATGTCGGATTCGGTTCAAAGTGTTACACAAATTGGTGGACGCTTATCTAATAAAATCTCTTATTTTGGAGTAAGATTGCTGGAAAGCGTGGTTCACTTTTGCATGTTGCAAAAACAATGATGAATGTATTCGATGCAAGTACCTACAACATCAAAATTATACAGTGGTTTCCAAAAGTTAATTGACATTTTTCCGCTTCAACTGTGACACACCACATTATGATTTAAAATTGTACTTATTCAAATGTTTGAACTGTACACTATAACGTTTTCATTGACTAATTCAACCTATTGGCATAAAAAATCAAAGGATTGACACGTTTTACAAAATATTCATAACTGCGTAATAACTCTGATGCTAAAATACAAAAAAGGGTACATTTATTAAAAGGGTTTAAAAGCTAATTGTGTGGAGTGTTTGTGTGTGTGTGTGTGTGTGTGTGTGTGTGTGTGTGTGTGCGTGTGTGTGTGTGTGTGTGTGTGTTGCTATTGAGTTAGACTGTTCCGTTGGGGTGTGTGTGGGTGTGAATATAGTAAATATCTGCCAAGGAAATGAAAAGTTAAAAAATAAGTTCCTCTGTATCGCAATAGGTAATTTAAATTTAGGAGGAAATTTAATAGTTATCATTTTAATTCGAAGGGGTTTCAAATATTTATTGTTAATTTGTTTTGAAGCTTATTGTATAATGTAGAACTTAGGATGAAATATTGGTGGGCAGCAAATGTGGTCCTGTAACGCTCGAACTGACATACTTGAGCGGACCTACGTCGAGTATAGAGTATTTGTCTTGATGGGACGGAGGCATGTTTGCGTAGAGTGGATCGGAAAACAAAGAGTTGTCTGACAGTGAGCAACTTCGAGTCTTGATATAATTGTTCAGTCGGGTATCGGTAAACGGTTTACGTAGTAACCTACCCTACTGTACCTACCTACCCCAAACAAATTCATATAACACTACTTGCTATCTGAATATCAGTGACAGGAAGCCATTGAACACATCTGCCTACCTAAATCACACAACATAACATCACTGTTATGTTGTGTGATTGCGTAAACAATGCATATGCTATAGCAGCAATCGCGTGTGATTTGCTGGCATTTATTGAAGAGTTCCGTTGTCTGTCTCCGATACTCATCATCAGTAGGCCAATTCTACTAATTTAAAACGTTCAAAATCTAGTCGCAGTCTCATCTCGGCGACAAAGAAATGTCAAAAACTTGTCAAAATGTAGGGAAATTTGAAGTATTTTTTGACAGATTGAGACTGAGATCAGACTGTGAACGTTGTTAAAATTAGTAGAATTGCCCCTCTGATCTTTACGAAATTTAGGTAAATGGGACCATTACGGAATAAACCTCTTTCGAACAAAAAAAAATCGCAAATCTGTCTATAGGTATATGAGGGAGTTATGCCCGTACATACATAAAAAAAATAAGCATCCGAATTGAAAACCTCCTCCTTTTTGGAAATCAGTTAAAAAAGGAATGAATTTGGTTTTTTCGACATCAAGATTAAGAAGATTAGTAGCGAGCCAGTTTGATACCATGATAAGACAATCTTAATAAGGCATCATACACTAAGTCTGTGGTGTCATAGGTACAGCTAGGGTTGCCAACCATACTTTATAATAAATAACGTATCCTACTTTATTTTCTATAATAAATACTTTATACTTTTGCATAATAATAAAGTATGCGAAAACACTTTATTTCTAATCTTTTGTGATGCATAAAACGAAAGACTATATTGGTAATAGGGATGTTGCCTGGGTAAAAATAAATCGATTCGATTTAGTCCCTCAGTAAGATTATTAAAAAATATTGAACACGTATTTTTTGTTTTATCAATTAGATAAAAAATTACAAAGATATATCACATCAAAGTTCAGGAGTGGGGGGCTTTGACGTAATAACGTGCTAAAATTTGTAGCACGGCGTGACGTCATACGAAATTTCCAAGCGCTGTATCTTCGTAATTTTTTGTTTGCCAGACAAAAGAAAAAATACGTATACAATATTTTTTAGTAATCTAACTGATGGACTAAATATATTTTCTTAGTCAACTACCCTATTACTGAACTATTTATAGATAAGTAGATACTTATAAGCCAAAAGAAAATCTATTAATAAAGACAATGAATTTTTAGAGAAAAATATAGTTATGCTTAAGACAAACCAGTTGCGAAGACAAATGGAAATATATACGTAAAAATGCATCTGATAGCTTAAGTACCAAAGGTAAAAACAATATATCTGTTATTTATTCTCTGTTCCCGTCACTTCAGCTGTCACCGAGTTTTTTCGGTAATGAATCTGCAGTGGCGCGAAGAGAGAAACAGATCGTCCATAAATTTAATGATAAAAAACGAGTTCTTTATTTCTTCGATTGTAAAACTAGCTTTGAAACTTTCTAAGACAACAAAAAATTGTTAGCGCTTGCTAAAAGCACCCAAAAATGTATGTGTTTTAAGAGTAACATACATTCATATTTCAAAAATACTTTTTTTTTTCCTAATCAAGGCTCCTTCAAACAGGCGCGACACGCGATAAAATCGCGCGCGAAACAAAGGCACCGCAAGTCGCGCAATGAGGTGCGGTGCCTTTGTGTCGCGCGCGATTCGCGTCGCGCGTCGCGCCTGTTTTCAGGAGCCTTTAAAGAATTTGATACGTGTTATTTTTCTCAAAAAAAAAGTTGACAACCCTCCGCTCAGTTGAAGTGGAAAAATATATCAACTAACTTTTGGAGGCCACTGTAAGTAAACAACCATTGCCATTATAAACTTTCGTAGTATTTGTATTAGCAACCTGACACATCATGATTAATTATTTTGCTTTCCATTATGTTAAAGCAGAACTTATTCTGCCTTAACTTAGGAAAAGTTAAGGCAGAACTGGAGCTCATGTTAAACCAACTCAGTGATGCAAGCCTTGAGATTGAACTGGCGATGAACATGTCGAAGACCAAGCTGATATCAAACACCACTAAATACAGGATCAGAGTGAATGGTGAGGAATCGCAATATGTCAATGAATACATATACTTGGGCCAGTGTCTTAAGACAAACCGAAAATGCCTGGAAGAGCTAATGGTCCATGAAAAAGCTTATGAAAGGGAATCTGCCAAAAGCGAAAAATTATGAACATGTGTATCCTTTCCATTCTGACCTATGGAATCCAGACTTGATCTTTGACAAACATTCAAAAGTCCAAACTCAAGGTTTGCCAACGTGCACTGGAGCGCAGTATTCTAGGCGTCAAATTGACAGACCATATTCGCAACACCACACTGCGTTCCAAAACACAGATTACTGATGTTGCTCAAAAAGCCGCTAAGCTGAAGTGGGAATGGGCTGGCCAAAATAACCACCACGTGGAGCCCTGACACAGAGAAGCCGTCGCGGCTGACCCCTTAGAAGATGGGTCGACGGGTCGAGTTGGAGAAAACAAACGACAAGTGGGCCACTTTAGCCCTGGATTGAAAGAGCTAGAAGTTATGGGGAGAGCCTTTGCGCAGCAGTTGGATGATGCAGGCTAGAAGTAACGGTATTTTTTTAAGTTATCCACCAAGCCATTTTCTTTAATAGCTTATACCTACCATAGACAAAATCAAACTGGTTGCTAATTTAATTGTAAATTTATTCTTTTTTTTTGACATTGATTTACATTTTTTAAC
The DNA here is from genome assembly GCA_963855955.1 of Luperina nickerlii. Taxonomy (NCBI): domain Eukaryota; kingdom Metazoa; phylum Arthropoda; class Insecta; order Lepidoptera; family Noctuidae; genus Luperina; species Luperina nickerlii. Next base: position 4,937,560 of record OY979666.1, on the reverse strand, counting down.
TACTTTAAGGCCGCCCATTGTATGTTTTGTATTCATAACCGTATTTTTTTGTTATGTATTTTCTGGTGTACAATAAAATATATATAAATAAGTAAATAACTCACACCCAGTCAGGGTGTGAGTTATTTATTATTTATTACTTGTATTTTTTTTATTTAAATGAAAATCGTTTACTTTTACCATGTTTGTAAATGTGTGAAGATTAATGTGAGCATAAGATAATTAATTTATATGTCATGGTTTCATTTTTATTTATTTTACCTATAATTGTGGTATAGTAATTTTATTGTAGGTGCATTGTCTTCACATATTATTATTATATAATTAATATATATGCAAAATATTGTAAAACATTTTAAAAGAGTAACGGTGGAGTTTCTTGCCCATTCTTTTCCATTCGAAAACTACCTTTTGGAATGAGTGTCTAGAATCAATTCTATTTTGTTGTAAATGTTGACGTTCAAAAGTGCCTTTGGAATAAATGCGTTGACTTTTGAGTTTTTTGACATACCTACTATCTTCTCTATAATAAATTACTCAAAATCTCAGCTACAACTAACTGTTGTAGAGTACTTAATCTAGACCATATAGTAGTCTACGCATTCTAACCTGGTAAATAAATGTGATTCCATCCACAAAACTAAGCTAGGTTGATAACCCTTAATGCTTCCATTAAATCTGAACTTAAGCTTCTTCCCTCTTAATGCTTATTCCAGGTATTACCAACTAAAATGCCTATATTATACAACTTATCCCAGAGTTCCCTTATCACTATAATGTTCCCTTATCACTGTAATGCATTAGATAGTAAGATTCCGCGGAAGTCAGTGTAATGTAACGATCCTCGGAGCGCTTAATGTTCTTTTTGATAAATTCGAATGTTACCTAGAGCGATACGCGCTTTTGTTAAAATATTGTACGAGTACATACTGCTGAAGAGGATTTTCTGCTTATATATTTTTGATTTGTTAAAATATTGTACATACTGCTGAAGTGGATTTCTGCTTATATATTTTTGAAGCAGATAATTATTATGTGCAAAAAGGCAGGTAAGATAATAGTAAAATAACGGTTGGTAAAGGCTCCTGCAAACAGGCGCGACACGCAATGCGAATCGCGCGCGTCACAAAGGCACCGCAAGTCGCGCAACGAGCGGTGCCTTTGTGTCGCGCGTGATTCGCGTTGCGTGTCGCGCCTGTTTGCAGGAGCCTTAAGTGTCCCTTTATTTATATTAGCATAAGCATGATCAGCCTATAACGTTCCCACTGTTGGGACACAGGTCTCCTCTCCTCGAGAGGGAGTGGGTTGTAATCTACCACGCGGGTCCAGCGCGGGTTGGTAGATGTCACATGTCTTCGAATTTTTGGTTCTAGGACATGTCGGTTTCCTCACGATGTTTTCCTTTATTGTTTTATTTATAATTATTATTAGGTAGGCCCATCTTATGCTAAGTGGTCGCCATCGCCATTGTAACTGTTATAATAGAGGCTACGCAGATGTTTTCCCATTCCAGAGCAAAAGCTGAAGTGTGTCAATTAAAGATATTCTTCAAGGATTTTCTTTGTATCCTATCGCATATGCATGTTCATTATGAGTTGGTTATCACAGCTACATGGCAAACCTAGACTTATCTTCGCCATCGTTAGATTGTTAGGCTTTTAGGGGTCCGTACGCAAAGGGTGCCAACGGGACCCTCCTCCGATTACTAAGCCTCCGCTGTCCGTCCGTCCGCCTGTGTAAATGTAATAGGTAGACAGTTGAAATTTTCACAGAGTATGTCCGAGGTCGGGTTCTTTTTGAAGGTTTCCACCCGAAAACAATAAACAGGTATTTCTATTGCCGCTATAACAACACATAATCGCGCGCGACACAAAGGCACCGCACGTTGCGCGACTTGCGGTGCCTTTGTTTCGCGAGCGATTTTATCGCGTGTCGCGCCTGTTTGAAGGAGCCTTTAATTAATTTTCATCTTACAAGAAACGTGTTTTTTATTACTTATAATACGGAACCCTTCGTGTGCGAGTCCGACTAGGACTTGGCCGGTATTTTTCATGTTTACTTTATCCCATGCCACCACGATTGTGTATCACTCTATCATGTTTCTCTTTGCACGGAGGAATCCTTACCCAGTAACTTGATTGTGGAAGTCAGATAGGCAGTCGCTCCGTGTAAAATACCAGTATTCAGCTGCATCCGGTTAGACTGGAAGCCGGCCCCAAAATATTTGAGAAAAAGCTAGGCTGATGGTGTTGGTGATGATGGAGGAATAAATGCGAAATAAACCATTATAATGCTTTTCACAGATTCAAACCATGTGTCCGCCATTACTTTAGGGAATGTTTGTGAATGAGAGGCCGCAGTCTGCCCTTTGTTCAAACATAAAACGTTTTCTAATATCAACACGCTTTTATTCGCAAAAATATTCAATTTTAACATGAAAGAGGATTCCTCTTATTCACAGGAATGAGGAGTCCTTGGAGGATTTTAAATGTAATTGTCTTGAAGTATGTATGTAACAAAAATTTTAATACTTATTTACAATATGAATACGTTATTTGAATGAAGATTCTGGGTGGGATTGTTTTCATTGGGTTTGATTGAACGTTATTTTGTAATACGATTATGAATCTATTATTAGTATGGTTTTTATTGTAAAAAGAAAGTTTTTAGAGGTCTCATCATGATTTTTTTTCTATCGTATCAAATAGTTGTATGATGTTTTCAACACACTATGTAACTAGCATATATCCTGAAGAATATCATACATGTCACTCGTGTGTATGAAAAAAAAAAGACCAAATAAGTTAAGGCTATTGAATAGTTGATCTCCCAGCTACTTTTTCGCGAGATGGCAGCACATTCGCAAATTCGAACATTTTCAATTTTTACGCCTAACTCAGAAATCTTTGAGGGACAACTTCATTATATGCGTCAACTAGAGTATTAACTTAATTTTTTGAGATATTCACTTTGCTTGATAACTCGTCTCATACAAAGATTTGTACCCCTAAACGTTTAGCCGTTTCACTTTATTTGATTACACACACATGTACAGTAAAATAGTTTTACTTTCGATACCACTAGATGGCGTTGAATTCATAAACTTGGTTTGAAATAAGTATGTCGAGATGGCGTTTATTGAAATAAAAGATTTTTATGATGACCATCCTTCATTCAATAAAGTAAAAACTGAAGAAAAGAATACTTATTAAATATATTTTTATTTTGTTTCATAAAGGCTCATATCATGATTGGCCACCTTTTCAACACCACAAATTATCCAATTATTTTAATGGTTTTGTCGTGTCTTAACAGTTATTACACTAAGGGCAAATTTTTCCATCGCCAGATAACTTTTATTCAAGGAATAAAATTGACGTTTGACAGTTTTTGTATGAACTGTAAAAATTTCAAAATTATTCCACGAATTAAGTTATCAGATGATTGAAAAGTCAGCCCTAAATAAATAATAGACTCTAAGTCAAGTCAAAGAATTTATTTCAAATAGGCACCTAAAAGGCATTTTATAACATCAATATTTATAACAAAAACTGACTTGATTGAAATGTTTTACAATATTTGTATACATTAATTATATAAGTAGGTATATATGAAGACGATGCACCTAGAATACAATTACTATACCACAATAGTTACAAATAATTAAAAATCGTTATTTCGTCGTTTACTAGATGGCGCTGATGTAAAAGTAATTTATATGATTTCAAAAAATCGGGAAAACAGTTAAACTATATCACAGTTTTAATAAAACAAGTATAGTACATGTTTATAGAGTAGTTACACAATTAATGACATAAAATTACTTAACAATTTCTCAAAAACAAAGAAGTTATAATCAAAAATTCTACATCGCGCAAACAGAATTTTCAACACAATAAGCTTATGGTCGGTGATTTTAAATAATTAAGTGGAAGTTTGTTCTTTAGTGTGATGTTACAAATGTGTACGACCAACTCCTTTTCACAATCTTTAAAATATCAAAGTCCGTAGTCGTTCAATTTTATTATGAATATTTATTTTTGATAGGTACTAATAAAATACGTCAGTTTTAAAATACGTCGTACATCATCTTCGACATCATACGAATGTTATTATAACTTGTTATAATAAAACATTTCTTACCCTAATAAACTTTACTATACCTATAGATAATTAGGTGAAATATAATTATGCTCGTTTCACGTATTGAAATGTAGTTCACAAGGCACAATATAAGTAATAAGTACGTTCAAAAATTAAAAAGACGTCGTACCTACTTGCCTCACTCTTGCTTCACTGTTCGCTAAACATTTATTTATATTGATTGAAATAACTTTTTCGTATTGCTTGTACCTAATGAATAAATTATAAAATTATTCTTATTTGAATTAGTTTGCAGTTCAGTTTCTGAACGAATGGTTTTCAGTAGGCGAGACGCCAAGACGCCTAGCTAGTTGAGAATGACGTTGACCTTGACGCACTATGTGCTAATAACACTGAAAAGCGCAAATACTATGAAAAAACAAATCGTTTGTTTGTGTATTCGCTTTCCTGTACCTACCTTTTTGATTTGAATGCTGGTTTCACAAGAATTATATATAATTCAATTATTCGATTAGGTAGGTACTACCTACGCAACGGTGAATCGTAGCTTAGGGAAAAAATAGGTAAATAGTTTGTAGTTATACCTACCTTGGACCTCCTCCGCCGCGCCGTGCATGAACTTCTAGCTAGTACTTAAATACCAAGTTTATGGATTCTTCAACCCCAGACCATGGATTAGGGTAATCGTGTCAGAAATTGTGGAGCAGCCAAACTTGAAACTTGCTCAAAAACACGTATTTCCCGGCAGGGGCGGATCTACTTAAAGGCTTTTTGGGCTGCAGCCCAGGGCCCCTTGGATACAGAGGGACCCCAACCGAATTGAAAACAATAGACGATATTGTCAATAATAAAAATAATCTAGAATTAAAAAACCTGCGATCATAATAAAATGGCAATTGGTTGAGTAATTAGGTAGGGCCCCTAAGCAGTATTAGCCCAGGGCCCCACAAATTCAAGATCCGCCCCTGTTTCCCGGAACAAGTTTCATATTTCCGCACACTATTTTTCGTTCAATTTTATCGCGTTCTCACTTGCTTGTTAGTCGACAGGCGGTATGAGGTGCGCGGGAGTCGAGTCGTGCGGGGTCGGGGCGAGGTGAAATGGGGAACTTGACTTTTTTATAGTGTACAACCGGCCTATTCTGTACAAATATCACCGTGAAAACCTAAGTGATGTAAGCTGTCATTCCACCTGATTGTTAGGGATTGACACTATTGATAGCTCACTCCACGCTCACTTCACCTAAGTTTTCACGGTGAGAGGGTTACAAAAACGCACGGCAATATTCTACTAGTCAAGCCCTTTCATTTGATACCTACCCACATTGAGGGGGTTGTGAGAAAATATGTAATCCGCCATTTCGTAGCGGCGGCCATCTTGGATTTACAGTGATACTGATGTATTGTCATCAAAACTAAAGTGTGTACCAAATATCAGATCAATTTGCCAACAGAAAGGGGGTAAAATTTCAAGTACTAAATTTGAACCAAATAAATAACAAACAGGTTAAGCTAAATAAAACCGTTTAAAAAAGTATCCTACATAATTATGTCCTGTCCTAACCCAGCACCCTAATTGCGTAAAACATTATCAATCTCAATCTCTCGGACCGCTGCGGTGCCGAAGCGGTATTGCGCACGCACGGTCGTTTGTTTTTATACAAAGCGCGCGGTGCGGCAACAGTGCGGCATCGGTACCGCGAACGCTCGACAACAGGACGGCAACGTCGCAAACAATAATAACACACAACAAACACTACACTAACACTAGCATACAAACGCACGGCAGTCGGATACGCTTTCGATTTAGGCGTTTGGTATCGGACTGCTACCGTACTGTAGCGGCCCGGGCACGGTAAACGTGCGGCAGCGGTCCGACACGAAACCTCTAAATTGAAAGAGCCCTAAGATCTAAGAATACCAATTTTAGGATTGTTCTTTCAGCAGGATTGCAATAAAACGCAATAAAGCAAAACTAACATTTTGTTAATCAGCTGATTGATAACTACCGTAGGTTACTACTTACAGTAGGTCAATGAACTTTTCTTTGGGGCACTACTACTTTCATTAGTAAGATTTCCGCATTCTTATGATACTTAAAAATGAGTTAATTATCTAGCGTAATTTATGACAATAATGAAGGTGATTTTCGAATTCGAACTAGGATAAATTATGGCCATTTATTCGGTCACTCTAGTAGGTATAAAGCGCGCACGTGCGCAAGCGCGTTTATGTGTGTCGTAGTAGGTAGTACCTAAGCGGGCGGTACCTCGCGCGTGGAATGGCGACGGTGATTCTCCTCTTTTATGAATAGCTTCATTCTGAATTAGTGTCAAATGTAAACAACAAAAAAAAGGAGCGTTTATAATTATTGGCCAGGTACCGTAATTTAAATTGATTATTTACGTCTTTTATGACAACCTCCTGAATTATGACGAGGATGCAAAGCAACATCTTGAATATTGACTGAATCAGTGTGGAACTCGGAATCGAAAGTAGTACTGTGATATTTAGGTTTCGGTTTTGTTCGATTCATGTACAGACGCCAGCACATCAACCTACCCGAAACTGTCAAATTTTTCCAATCTACTTTGAACCTTATGCTTTAGCGATAAAGTTGAAAATCTATTAAAGAAATTTGACAAATGGTAGTAGCTCGATGTGCTGGCGTCTGTAGGTACATCATTGTATTTTTTTTGTAACTGTATAAGTACTCGAAATCAGTGAATGTATCGTTTGGTATTGTTGATAATATGGCACTCTGAAATGAAACTAATAGGTAAGTACAGCCGTTTCGGTTTTTTAGATTTATATTTTTATAATTCTTTCTTTCTTTCTTTTTAGGGTTCCGTAGTCAACTAGGAACCCTTATAGTTTCGCCATGTCTGTCTGTCCGTCCGTCCGTCCTCGCTTAATCTCTGTGACCGTTAGTACTAGAAAGCTGAAATTTAGTAAGTACCAATATGTACCTATATCAATCACGCCGACAAAGTAGTAAAATAAAAATTGGAAAAAATGTTTTATTAGGGTAGCCCCCCTATATGTGAAGTGGGAAGTGATTTTTTTTTTGGGATATTATAAGTCAAGCCACAAAATTATTTATTGGCCACGTGATTAAACTTCTAATTTTATAACTAAGCAACGGGAAAATGACATGACCTCTAATAAACTAATTCGTCTTTTTTACAACGCCAACTAAATATTCTATAGAAAGCATCAAGTAACGATCATCAATTATTGTGACTTGTCCTTCTTATTTATACATTGCCACCTTATTTACTAATTTAGCCACGGATTTTACATCTCGTCACCATTTTACGTTGTACAGCTTCAACACAATGTCCTCAAAAATATATAATTCAAGTTTCTACAGACAGCATCATTTATTATAACTTATAATGTAAAATAATACATCATATTCTTTTATCGTGAAAATAGCCACTGCATGATTTGGCGCGAGTACGCAGGACGACAGCGACCGGCCATTTGCACCAATCAGAAAGCGCCATTTGATTCATGTAACGACGAGTTGAGTTGATCACGTGTACAGTGCGTGCCACGTATGAAGAGACTTGACCCCGCCTCCCCCGCTCTTTCCGCCACCCCTATGACGTCCGGTCCCGTCCCGCACTCAGACCTCATACCGCTAACGATACCTAAAATCGTGTTCTGCGCATGTCAGACCACGTGGTGTGTCAAGTCTCTTCTTACGTGGCACGCACTGTAATTGTTATTGTCGTTCGTGCGTTCGTATCGAAAATCATTAGGTCTAACCCGTCTAACGTTTAATATATATAAAAAACGTCATTATGGTTAACACCCCGACTCAGAGTACCCCGACTCGGATAGGTTAGGTTAGAAGGCTAAGGCGGGAGCGAAGCGTAGCGGAGCTCCCGCCTTAGCCTTCGTGGTTATTTTTTTTTAAACCACCTAGAAGTAGGAGCCCCGCGAAGCGGGGCTCCGTCGACCTATCTTAGTTCAGGTGGTAATCAGTTACTAGTTATGTTTAATATCTATTTAGGTTACTATTACCTATAACTACGATAGAACTTACAAACAATAAAACAAAGTTTTTTTAAGTTTTAAAGTAGGCGTTTTCATCATATTACACCAAATAAGTTTTATATCTTTTGAGTGGTATGTCAAACGATTTTGTATTTAATGTGTTTAATGTATGTTATGCTTGTAAAAATTAGTTATTTTAAAATTATATCAATCGTTCATTATATTAACTAATCGCTATATTAAATAAAATTATAGGTTCCGTTGTTATATGTTGTTAATATTAGAGATTTTATTGTTATATCATCTATTACTTACCCAATATTAATGGCCAATATACTATTATTGATGACATTTTTAGCAAAATTTTGACGATCAATGAATGTGGGATGAGTTACATTTTAAACGTCCCGAGTTAAAAAATTAGAAGCTAAATAAACATATTTTGTGATGTCATATATTACTATTTTAGAAGTTTACTGTTAGAATGCATGTTACAAATTTAGATGCTAAAAAATAACCATCATACTGAGGTGAATTTAGATTGGCTTACATAGAAGATAACTAGTGGCTAAGACAGTATTATTTAGATGCTCGTTAATTGTGGCTGACTTAGTAATTTAGAAGGCAACATAAATTTTTAGAGGCGAATAATGCTATTAAAAAGAAGCCTGTTTAATTAGCACCCTTTTTTTTAATTTCAACCCTAACGTGTGATATATTGTTGGAAAGGTATTTAAAAATGAATAGGGGTTTACTAAAATCATTTTTTGATAATTTCGGAAATAATCGCTCCAAAAGTAGAAAACAATGTGTCCCCCCCTCTAACTTTTGAACCATAAGTTTAGAAACTATGAAAAAAATCTGCAAAGTAGAACTCTATAAGGACTTTCTAGGAAAATTATTTTGAACTTGATGGAAACAACAGTTTTTGTACAAAAAAGACAAAAAGTTGTACAAAATAATTTCTGGACTAAGTTTGTAGTATAAACGTATATGCAAGCATTTTTTTAACTTCGTTTACATATTTTATTATCCTGAACGTATCCCTTTGTGTTCGCGCTAAAAACCGTCACGTTTTGGAGCGCCTGCCGCGGAGCGTGCAATGTTGCACGCTCCGTGTTCGCGTACGTACCCACTACCGGGAGCAGTTGCAGGAGCGCGGAGTGCTGCTGGAGCGCGAACATAATGGATAGGTACCCACTTTTAAACTCATAAGTGGGAACACTTATTGTGACGGATGGGAAACTACGGAACCCTACACTGAGCGTGGCCCGACACGCTCTTGGCCGGTTTTTTTTTTGTCTACTTTATAAAGTAAAGAAATCAAGCAGAGAAATTCGGCCAACTGCAGCTAACGCGACGCGTAACTAAAAATAGAACACGAAAAGTACCTACGAAAACAGCAAAGTGCAATCAAGGTCAACGTAAAATGATTTTAAAACTACGAGTACCTATTTTTGTTGAGAATGCCATACGATTTAAAATCCTTTGACGTTTATTGATGGTTACCTGTTTACAAAATAATGTATTCGGTATTAAACTCTATGCTCCTGTAAATAATGTTTAAAATTAGTATTAGACGTTAGCTTAGCGCGCTTTCTCGCTCGTTCATCTCTAGCTAGGTACATCACTCCCGCCCGCGCGCATCAAGGATACGGTACCTAAAACCGTGTAACTACTACCACAGTACAATGCGTGCCACGAAAGATGAGACTTGACACACCACGTGGTTTGACATGCGCAGTACCTACACGATTTTAGGTATCTTTAGCGGTATGAGGTCTGAGTGCGGGACGGGACCGGACGTCATAGGGGCGGCGGAAAGAGCGGGGGAGGCGGGGTCAAGTCTCATCTTTCGTGGCACGCATTGTACCTGAATCAGTTTGAACCGAATATCATAGATCATGTGATACGATATCGGTATAGTGTCTCGTTCTAGGTACGCGGATACCTGATATAATATAGATTCAGTGCCGTACGATATATAGGTAGGTATTGGATATTGTACCGATACATAGATATTATCGATATACGATTTGTATCGCCCACTCCTACTAAAAGAAAGGGCTCTCTCAATAGGTACTTACCTACATAATGCAGAATGATTTTTATATCAGAAAATTTCTCGAAGAGTTCATGTGTAAGTTAGTACCTACTTACTAAATGCATGTAGGTACTTACTTGAACTTAGACATTCATTACAGTAATATCGAACCCAGGGTAGATCGCAGATAATCCTATCACTAAGTAATGCATTTTTTCTCACTTCATGATTAAATTGATAAAATATAACTCACACACCCACACACACACACACAGCAAACCTACGATTCGAAACTTGTCAACAATATCACGCATGTTATAAAATTGGCCATCCGTTGACAAACAACGCCATCTAACGATCAAGATTACAGTAGATCTTGATCGTTAGATGATAACTGATAACTTTAGCAAAAATGTTGTTCTGTTTCTTGATGGTTCTTGAAATATCCTGTAGAGGGCGTGCCTCCGCCCGCGCACACATACAAAGATTTATCGTTTTTTGTCAGGCCTAAATATCCTACAAATAGTGTTTTTTTATAAGTTTTTTACGATATGCGTCAATAATAGATCATAATCATTTAATGTACGTGCTTTTATTCTGCAAAAATCGTTTAAGTATCGAGATTTGTACCCCGATAGAATGTATGAAAAAGTGTCAGTATCCAATCACCTTAACCTCAACTTATCAAAAGGTGGATCACATGTACAGACGCCAGCACATCAAGCTACCCGAAACTGTCAAATTTTCCCAATTAACTTTGAATCGTATAAGTACTTTAGCAATAAAATTGAAAATCTATTAAAGAAATTTGACATATTGTAGTGGCTTAATATCCTGGCGTCTGTAACCAATCTCTAAATACCTACTTAAAAAATCCAATCAATACGATTTTACTTCAAAAACAGCATTATCTACGCAGTTAACCAACAATACAGCGCGAATATTCGTGCATTCATTCATTAACATGTCAGCTAATGACACATTCACCGTGGAGCGAGTGCGAAGAGATGTTATCAAATAAGCGTGAAACACTTTAGAATAATAATTTTCGTCGGCAGCCCGTTACATGCATTAACGATGAATAAAATTATTCGTAAATGTGTAATGTCATTTTCTCTGTCTGTTGCCGGGCACACTACATAAATACGAAAATCTTTATTCCGACAGTCACAAATACGAATTTAAAAATATCGATTTTCATAATTCCGAAGGGTTCGAAATTCCTAATATAACAACTCCGATTTATCATTCATCCTATTTTTATAATTCCGAAATTTCAATATTCCTAACGTTTATAATTACTATTCTCAAAATACCGAATTTCGGTAGATCGAATAACAAAAAATCCGAACTAATGATAAATTCGAAACATCAAAAATACGAATAGAATAGAATATTCTTTATTATGTACACCATATAAATTACAGACATAAATATAGAAACTGTACAAATGGTAGTACGAATTCCGATTAATTAGAATTCCGAAATAGAAATAGAAATACGGAAATTCGACGAAGATTGCAATGCACGTTACTGCGAAAGACCGTCTCTGCGATGCCACTACACTTCGATGCACGTTACCGCGATAGATCTTCACTGCGATACTACTTGAGTTCGATGCATGGTAAAGGGATTTGTATTGTAGTAAGGTAAAGGGATATAATATATTCGCTCGGTCTTGCATCCTATGTCGACGGAGACCCGCTTCGCGGGGCCCCTATTTCTGTGTAAAGGGTTTATAGTAACCTAACCAAAACCTAACCTCGGGGTGCCCTTCGCTCTCTCTTGCATCCTAAGCCGTCTATTGCGTTCGTTGAGTTCGGGTGCGGTAACGGTAACGTAAGTATATAGCGAAAGAAGAAGAGATATTTAATTCGGAGTATTGAAAATCGGAATGTCGTTTTTCGGACCGAGAACCCATCGAGCATTTGATTCTTCGAACATATGAAAATCGAAAATCAAACAAATCGCATTTATGACTTTCGGTAAAATAAATTTCATGATTTTTAATAATAGACATTACAATTCTTAGGTATTATGAAATTCGGACTTTTGAAAATCGTTACATAGAAATTCGGAATAAAATATTTCGGAATATTTGAGTGTTCCCGTACGTTGCCATGTTGAAGTTAACATTTAGTCCTAAGTAAATGTTACTAAATATCACATAATCAGGGTTTTGTCCCCACTGCTGGGACACAGGCCTCTTCTATTCGAGCGGGAGTGGGCTATAAGTCTACCACGCGGGCCCAGTGCGAGTTGGTACTTAGATGTCATATATCTACGAATTTTTGGTTCTAGGACATGCCGGTTACCTCAAGATGTTTTCCTTCACCGTTTTGAGAGCAGTGGTGATGAAATAATTTACACAACGTGAAATGCCTGCTTAGGTTCGAACCCACGACCTATAAACACGTTAATCGCAGCTTTTACCACTGGGCCACCAATAACGCTCGTGACTAAATATTTATTTATTTATTTTTATTTTTTTTGACTCATGAAAATGTCACTGTCAAGGGCAGAGTACACTTCGCGCTCTTGAAGATTTTAACTGAAATTCGTGCAAAGTTTGAGTTTTAGTGCTTGAAAACTGTGTGAAAGTGCATTTAGTGACTGTGGCGATATAAATCACAACCTAAAACGTAAAAATTGAACAATTGTAGGCCTTTAAAACCTACACCTGACATTTCAATTCCTAACATATTTGCAGCATACCCTCCAATCACTGATTCTTCCAGTGATTTCTTCACGTCATAAATGTCAATCATTATTATTTGATGCTGTCATTCTCAAACAGGAAGCTACGAAAATGTTGCCAGCTTCGTGAAATTTCTACTAAAGTGGTACATTTTTTCATTTGGGAGGGACATGCAGTCTCTCGAAAATGATGACGGGACTGGAGAACCATCCAACATAAAAGGGCAGAAAAAACTGACCCAGCAAGTCTTCCATCCAAGTCTGTTCATCAGAAATGCCCAAACAAAATCCCCAACTCCTGAAACCAAGAGTCCGACACAACCCACTACTGAAAATCACACGAGTTGGCAAAAAATTCCCACGCTTCGAACTAACAAGAGAAAGAAACTCTCTGATTCACCACCGCAAGCGACAACTAGAAATAGTTTTGATGTACTGCCCCTAGATGATGCAGATAATATCGTGTCTGTCCCCAGAGATAATAAACCTCCACCTCTGCTGCTTTATGGAATACAAGATGTTAATAAATTAACTGATACTGTCGAGACAGTGTTAAAAAAGACTGATTATGTTTTTAAAATTGTCAACAAAAACCAGCTTAGAGTATCATGTAGCACAACGGGGGCCTATAAAGCACTCATGTCCCTAGTACGTGAAAAGGGTCTCATAGGACATACTTTTACTAGAAAAGAAGATAAATGCTATAGAATCGTAATTAAAAATCTGCATCATACTACACCTCTTGAGGCGATAGTCGAAGAAATAGAAAAAACTGGAAACAAAATAAGGGGACAAATCATAAACGCCAGGTACGGTCCAGAACGTCAGCCCACTTCAACCTTTTTTGTTAATCTCGAACCAAGTGAGAAAAACAAAGAAGTTAAGAAGATTCGCTATATCTACAACACATCGGTGATTATTGAAGATCCAATAAAGAGAAATACCGTTGTCCAATGTACCAGGTGCCAGCAATATGGGCACACAAAGAACAATTGTCTCAGACCTTATAGATGCGTGAAGTGTGCTGAAGCCCACAAAACATCTGAATGCCTGAAGAAAGACCGCACGACTGATATGTATCTATGTACCTACAAGTAGCTCTCGTATTGATACTTAGCGCGCGCTGCGACGCACGCTCCTTGTCAAGCAGTAATAAACCAGCTCCCAGCTAACGAGGTTGTTTTACTATCTCCATACACTTCACTGGCGACGAAGTCGGTCTACCCACGCGCAAAAAAAAAAAATGACCACTTATTTAGGAACTTTATCCGTGTTCGATCATAAAATAAGTGAATGGTTAATTTACAAAGGCAAATTGACTCAGTTTTTAAAAATCAACAGTGTAAAAGATGAAACGAAAAGTGGAATACTACTGACTCATCTTACGGAGGAGACCTACCGTCTAGCACTCAACTTAGCGTTTCCGAAGGAATTAGAAACGCTAACATACAGCGAGCTTGTGGAATTACTCGATGGTCATTTTAAGCCAAAGAAGTGCTCATTTGTCGACAAGGCAAAATTCTTTGGTGCTACCAGGAAGTCAGGCGAAACAATGGGGGAATGGGCGGCACGAATAAGAGGTTTAGCTGTATACTGCGACTTCGGTACTGCTTTAGAAACGAACCTTAGGGATCGTTTTGTCCTCGGTCTGAATGCCGGTCCAGAAAGGGACAAGTTGTTCGAACAGAGCCCTTCTGCGCTGACGTTAGCGCGGGCTATTGAAATGGCGGAGCAAGCGGCCTGCGCCAAGGAAGCCAAGGTCATGCTCAATTCTGGCGACACCAGCGACGTTAGTTTGGTAAAGGAAGAACCAATTTATCGCGCAGGATTCCCAGACAAGTCCGGTCGGGGTCGTGGTGGCGGCAGCGGCAGCGTCGGCGGCAGCGGCGGCGGCAGCGTCGGCGGCAGCGTCGGCGTCGGCGCCGGTGCCAGTGGCAATGGCGCAGGCGCACGATGTGCGGTTTGTGGAATGAAAAACCATAACAGTGATAAGTGCCGTTATAAAGGTTACAAGTGTCTAAAGTGCGGTCTTAAGGGACATTTAAAAAAAGTGTGCACTACGAAAGATTCGTGCGTCTACCACGTCAAAACGGATCAGGCATGCAGTGTTCAGGACGCGGGTTGTGAAGAATGTCAAAACTTTAATTTAAGGTATGACAAGCCAATACAAATAGATTTGATTTTAGGTAACAATAGGATATTGATGGAACTCGACTCAGGTTCAGGTGGCAGTGTAATTTCAGATCGATTGTATCGGGATAATTTTTCGCAGTATCCCTTAGAACAGTGCAATATTAAAATGTGTTTATATAACGGACATAAAATATCTCCCCTGGGGGCTTTTACTATAGAAGCGTTTTATAATAATATGAAGAAAATGATTAAAATATTTGTTATTGAAAACGGGGGCCCTCCATTACTAGGTAGAAATTTTATGGCCGCCTTTAATTTAGTTTTGACCACTAGTTTGAACTCGGTACAAACCAAGGTAGGTATCGATACTGATATTTCGGATTTGCTTGGTAAATTCCCCAATCTATGGCGTGATGAATTAGGCTCGTTCAATAGATTTAAAGTTAAGTTACAAGTTAAAGAACATTCCGTACCGAAGTATTTTAAACCACGAACTGTACCCTTTGCGCTTAAAGATAAGGTCGAGAAAGAATTACAACGTTTGGTTGATGCGGGTATTTTAATTTCTGTTGATCATTCAGAATATGCGACACCAATAGTACCCGTTTTGAAAGAAAACGGGAACGTCAGAATCGCAGGCGACTTTTCGGTTACATTGAACCGAGACCTAATAATAGAAAAATACCCCTTGCCCCGGATAGAGGAGGTATTTGCTAAAATCGGCGGTGGTGAAATGTACAGCAAAATTGATCTAAAAAATGCGTACAATCAATTTATTTTAGAGGACTCGTCACAGCCACTTACAACTATAAGTACTCATAAGGGCCTGTATATGTATACCAGGCTAGTATATGGTCTAGCTAATGCACCGGCGATTTTTCAAAAATCAATGGAGATCCTACTCGCGGGAATAGACGGGGTTAGCGTTTGGCTCGATGACATTTGCATCACAGGCCCAGACAGGAAATCACACATTGGTAGGTTACATGAAGTTCTTCGTAGGTTAAATGATGCCGGTTTACGTTTACAGAAAGATAAATGTGCCTTCTTTAAAGATAGCGTTACGTATCTAGGCTACGTTATTAGCAAATCCGGTTTAATGACCAACCCGGACAAGGTCAAGGCCATAATGAGCGCGCCAGAGCCTACCAATGTGACCGAGGTAAAAAGGTTTGTAGGTATAGTCAACTACTATAGAAATTTTATACCTAATGCCTCGTCACTTCTTAGTCCTTTACACGAACTGTTATGTAAAGACGCGGTATGGGTGTGGACAGATAGGCAGCGCGATGCCATGGCGGCCGTGCGCCGCGAGCTGGCCTCGGAACGCGTGCTGGCGCACTTCGAGCCGCGCGCGCAGCTCGTGCTCACAGTGGACGCGGGCCCCACTGGGCTCGGCGCCGTGCTAGCTCAACAGACTGCCGACGGCCAGGAGCGACCCCTAGCTTACGCGTCTCGTTCGTTATCTACTAGTGAGCGAAATTACAGCCAAATCCAAAAGGAGGCGACCGCTATAATTTACGGGGTGAAACGTTTCCATCAGTATCTCTATGGTCGCAGCGAGCCGTTTATACTAAGAACCGATCATAGACCCCTAGTATCGATATTTAATAATAAGACAGGTATACCGGTGACGACTGCGCTGCGACTGCAAAGATACGCTATTTATTTATCGGCTTACAATTATGTTGTACAATATGTGGCAGGCGATAAAAATTCAGTAGCGGATTATTTTTCTCGAGCACCGTTAGCTTGTAAAAACGAAGTAAACGAAAGCGATATAGATACCTATTATACGCTTAGGTTTTTAGATGAAGCTTCCCCCGCCATTACTACTCGTGACGTCACCCGGGCTACAGCGAGCGATAAGACTATTCAAACTGTTGTAAGGTACTTGATAAGCGGCTGGCCTCGTAAAATAAATTGCACATCAGTACTGCCGTATTTTCAATGTAAGTCAGACCTGCAATTTGAAAACGGTTGTTTATTTAGAGGGCATAGAATTGTGATTCCACAGTCGCTTAGAGAGATGATGTTACGTGAACTGCACGATACGCATCTAGGTATTATTAAAACAAAGAGTAATGCCAGAGGGAGGATGTGGTGGCCAGGAATCGATGCCGACATCGAGCGTTGGATCGGCGGGTGCGCGACGTGCGTCAGCGTGCGCGCCGCGCCCCCGCGCGCCCCTCCCGCGCCCTGGCCCTCTGCCGGCGCGCCCTGGCAGCGCCTCCACATAGATTATATGACAGTAGGCCAAAGGGTATATCTCGTTGTGGTTGATTCGTTCAGTAAATGGTTGGAATGCTTGCACATGCATAACGGACTTTCTTCAAAAGCGCTGATTACGAAATTAAAGGCAATTTTTTCAACCTTCGGTATTCCAAATGTTATAATATCGGATAACGATGCTAAAATTAACTCATTAGAGTTTAAAACTTTCTGTAGTAGTAATGGTATCAAATATATGACGACGCCTATTTATCACCCGCCAAGCAACGGTCAAGCCGAAAACTCGGTCCGAACATGTAAAAAGATGCTAAAGTGTGTTATAATTAGGGATAACCTGCCATTGTGTCAAATTAACGAACAGCTACTGGGCTATTTGTTTAATTACAGAAACACTGTGCATTGTACCACCGGAGAAACGCCCGCCAAGTTAATGTTTGGACGGAGCCTACGATCTCGGTTAGATTTAATAATGCCTCCGGACGACTCAAACAAACTCGCGCCGAATTCAGACATAGGAAAACGTCAATTTAATGTTAGTGATGTTGTTTGTGTACGATGGTACAGTGCACGGAAGGAGTCATGGCAGTTGGGAACTGTAACGCAGAAAATAGGCATTCGTATGTACAAAATAAAAATCCACGATCTTAATATCGAGTGTATAAGACACGTAGATCAGATTTTTAAGTATAGAGGTAGCAATGACAGATTATTATCAGACTGGGGGACAGACGAATCTCAACAAGCTCAACCGTCGTCGGATTCTACGAGTTCAGCAACCCTGAATGAGTCAGATGAACCTGTAATGGAAAACCCACACGGTCAGACCGCGGCAGATGTGCCGGCGGCGGTTGGAAATGTTGAGTCGCAAGTTCCTATTGTTATTGAAGAAATGGATGATGACAATTGGGCGGATTGTCGGGCCGAAGAGTGTGAGAGAGGGATAGATGCGGAGACATCCACCGGGGTCAGTCCGTCAGCGCAGCCTGGTCTGGCAGGGCCTGCGAGCGAGCAGGCAGGCAATACCGCCTCCGCCGCCTTGAGCCCGATCCACGAACCCGCGGTTCCGTCACCCACACTCACACGCCAAAGGTCGAAGCGTGTTAGAAAAATAATAGACTATAAGAAATATTTTTAAGTTTCATTGTTTACACATTAGTTACCTAATTTAAATTAAAATTATATATTGTTTGTCGACAGGTTCAAAAACTAATTGGGGAGGAATGATATGTATCTATGTACCTACAAGTAGCTCTCGTATTGATACTTAGCGCGCGCTGCGACGCACGCTCCTTGTCAAGCAGTAATAAACCAGCTCCCAGCTAACGAGGTTGTTTTACTATCTCCATACACTTCAACGACACCAGCTAAATGTGCTTTATGTTTAGGAAGTCACCCTGCCAACTACAGAGGATGTCAGGTCTACTTGGAAATAGCTCAGAGGAAAATGAAGAACAGGCCACATGTAATAAAATCTGTACCTCAACCAACACCGCAAATACCATTATTGGAACTTAACAATGATACCAAAGTCGTCCCGCAATCTAAATTACAAATTATTACTGAACAAGAAAAGAGACAGTTCCAACAAGGACAATCATACCACAAAGCAGAACGCAGCTTAAACCGCCAACATCTGGCTGCCCAAACTACACCCACCCCAATGAGCTTCCAAATCTCATATGCTGAAAAAGCGAAAGTTAATCCGCCCACAACAAGTAATGGAGATGAAAAAATTACATCTTCCATACAAGAAATTATGATCAAACAAAGTGAAAAAATTGAAATTCTCTTACAACAGATAAGCTCCCTAATAGGGCTTATAACAATGCTCATGGGAAAACTTTCATGATGGGCTCTCTGCAGGTGGGAGCATGGAACATAAATGGACTCGCTCCTAACAAGCGAGAGCTAGAAATGCTAATAAAGCTACACAATCTTGACATCGTTCTGATATCAGAGACACACTTTACATCACGAAGTTCCATAATAGTTCCAGGCTTTAATATATATATAGCACAAACCACCCAGATGGCACATCACACGCCGGCTCAGCCATTCTAGTTAAGAAAACTATCAAACACCATCCTTTACCAGGCTACCAATCGGAACACATACAAGCTGCAACTGTTGCTATCAAAGACAAGGCAGGGTATTTTAATATATCTTCTGTTTATTGTCCGCCTAAACACAAGATAAGTGAGAATATGTTCACCCAGTACTTCTCAACTTTGGGCGGACGCTTCATAGCAGGGGGAGACTGGAACTCAAAGCACACTCATTGGGGATCAAGACTAGTAACAACCCGCGGAAGGGAACTTAAAAAGTCAATTGACAACACAAATCTCATCACACTGTCAACAAAAGAACCAACGCACTGGCCAACAGATCCGAACAAGCGGCCGGACATAATAGACTTCTTTATTGTGCGGGGAATGTCCCGACATTATTGTCACACTGAGTCCTGCCTTGATGGATCTTCTAACCACACGCCGATAATTATGACCATCAGCACCACCGTGATCAACTTCGATAAACCTACTTCTCTTTACAACAATAAAACCGACTGGAATGACTTCCGACACTACTTGGAAAATAATATAAAATTAAATATTAGGCTTAAAACAGAAAATGACATTGATGAAGCTACTGAATACTTCACTAAATTAGTCCAAGAAGCCTGTTGGAAATGTACACCCGAAATTGACAGAAAAATTAAAACTCCAAATCTGCCTAAGGAACTAAAGACTATGGTACTGAAAAAAAGGAGACTTCGCAGGGTATGGCACACAAGCAAACACCCCGATGACAAGAAAAAGTACAATAAAATGTCAAAATTGCTTAAATCGGCACTCAAAGAAGCAGAAGACCTCACCCTGGAAGCACAACTAGAAAGCCTAGCAGCCACATCTGCCACGAATTATTCCTTATGGAAATTTACAAGAAAATATGACCAGCCCCAAGAAGTGAAACCTCCTCTAAAACTGAACAATAATCAATGGGCAAGAACGAGTGAGCAAAAAGCAAACGCGTTCGCTAAACACCTAGCTGCTGTATTTGTCCCAAATGAACCGAGGAACCAGAGCAGTGACAAAGACTCAAATATAGATGAAACCCTGAAACAAGACTTCCAAATGGAGCTGCCACCCAAACCAATAACACCTCAGGAAGTAATGACACAGATAAAAAAACTCAAAGACAAGAAAGCACCTGGGTATGATCTTATTACAAAGAAAGTACTAGTCGAGTTGCCAAGGAGGGCTATTGTTTTTCTAACAGTGCTGTACAATGCAATCCTAAGAGTGGGCTATTTCCCTTCACAGTGGAAAGTATCACAAATTAAAATGATATACAAGCATGGAAAACCAGATAATGAGATCACTTCGTATAGACCAATCAGCCTGTTGCCCATCAAGTCAAAATTGTTGGAAAAGTTAATCTTACACCGGCTTAAACCACTACTAGCACAGAAAAACGTGATACCTGATCATCAGTTTGGGTTCCGTGAGAGGCATTCCACAATAGAGCAAGTTCATCGAGTATGTAACAAAATACGACAATCACTTGAGCTAGGAGAATATTGCGCTTCTGCATTCTTAGATGTGCAACAGGCATTTGACCGTGTATGGCATAAGGGCCTACTCTTCAAAATTAAAACATACCTACCTCACAGTTACTATAGACTTCTCGAGTCCTATCTAACAGATCGCATGTTCCAAGTAAGAGAAGAGGATAGCTACTCTGAGCTCCATGAAATAAGAGCAGGGGTTCCACAAGGCTCTGTTCTGGGTCCTGTTCTCTACACTATTTTTACAGCAGATATACCACAAATTCCAAATGTTACAACTGCTACTTTTGCCGATGACTCAGCCATTATAACCAGCAACAAAGATCCAATAGAAGCTTCGAGGAAACTGCAAGAGGCACTAGACTTAATAGATGGCTGGCTTGAGGAGTGGAGAATTACTGCAAGCGTATCAAAATCAACACAAGTGACATTCACACTTAGAAAAGGTGATTGCCCTGCGGTCAAGCTGGGAAACAATTACTTGCCACACAAAGACGTTGTCAAGTACCTGGGTGTGCACTTGGACAGGCGACTAACTTGGAAAACCCACATCAAAGCCAAAAGAGACCAAGCTAATATCACTTTTAGGAATTTGTACTGGTTGCTGGGAAGAAAGTCTAAAGTCTCACTCGAGAACAAGTTACTGGTTTACAAAGCCGTGATACAGCCAATATGGACCTATGGGATGCAGCTATGGGGTAGTGCCTCAGATTCAAACATCAACATAGTGCAACGACTACAAAATTCAATTCTGAAGTCGATTTCCAATACCCCATGGTTCATCACCAATGCAGAAATCCACGAGCTATTAAAAGTAAACACAGTAAAGCAGAATATACTGATGGTAGAAAATGCATACAAGGATAGACTCAAAAACCATCCAAATCAGTTGGCCGTAGACCTGCTTCATGAAAATATCACCAAGCGCCTCAAAAGGCACCACATCCTCGAGCTGAATAAGTAATCAAGCACCACATGTGCGGGGCTCACTGGAGCTCTGCATAGCCACGCCATTAACAAACAACACATTTGTTTATAGCCGAAAGGCTGATTGCAGATACTAGTACAAAAAAAAAATATTTTTATTTATTTATTTATCTATTTATTAATTCATTTATTTATTTATTCATGTATTTATTTACTATTACCACTTACTTAATTCTTTTTTATATTGAATACCTTATGATACAACTGATTTTCAGGATCTTAGCCATCACCCGTGAATGTTATGTACCATATACTCGTAAATATCGCACCTGAAATCCCTGAAGGATTAGGTTGAGATTTACACCACATTACACAGGTATAGCACACCTAAAATATAGAAGTTATGTTTATGTTTATTTAATAGGGGGCGAATTTTATGTATGACATAGTACGAGACATCGGGACATGCCCAGTCTTCAAACTATTGGATTAAATTTGTCATCTTTTGATCTACGAACGCTACTTAGCACGTAATTTCTTTGGCTCAGCGTTATTCCTGTCACTGTCGCACAACTCTCAAACTACAAGCGTAAGATAGAGCCGGGAACATGTCCATGTCGAAGCACGTTCCGAATAATGTTTATAGATTTCGGCCTTTGGCTCGACCGCTTGAGTTCTCTGCATATAGGAATCATGTATCGAATCGAAGCGTAAGGAATGGTCACTGAGCTACTGCACGCCCGACATGACTGGATCACCTGCGCCTGAGCCTCGTAAACACGAGCTCCTTATTCTGCAGTGCCTTATGTTATGTACGGAACATATCGGTCGGTTCCAACAGTATAACCGATAGACCCTTGTCTCAACGAATACCTGCCATGTATTATAAAGAGAAAAGATTTGATTTTTGTATGTTTGTTACGCTTTCACGCTAAAACTCCTCGTTTCTGCAGTGCCTCCAGGATGTTCGCGCAGACTCAGACTGACGGTTTTCATGCCGTCATTCGGAAAAAAGTCGTATCACTTATGAGGAGGGTGCGGGGGAGTCACAACAGCATCTTGAAAACTATAGCTGAGGATGTACGTGCCCCTGTGCTGAGGCATTTCGTTCGTCTGGTGGTCTCTAGGGAGGTATCTCCCTATTGGTTATCTTGACGGGGTGGGATGTCACAGCGCAGGGGTATTCATTTATTTGGTCTACTCTAGGATGTATGTGATTGTCTTTTTGTAAATGCACGAACTAACAATAGTTTTTTTTTAAGTTTTTGTATACCTACTAACCTTTGGATTTTGAGTTGTCCTAAAATAAATAAATTTGAATTTGAATAAAACATTTTTTTTTAAACGTTGCCCCACCCAACAGGAATTACTCCTGTATCGTTTACAAACATTGAAATTCACATACACAAACATCCAGACCCGGAACAACTACCTGTAGGTTCCTACAAATATTTGTTCCGTGCGGGAATCGAACCCGCGACACGCAGCGCAGCAGTCGATCCCTCAGCCACTGGGCCAACCGTGTCGTTACTGAACGGATTTGGAGGAAATTTGCCACGACCTAGATTAGGACATGGGATACTTTTTATCCCGATATACCCACAGGATTGAGACTTATACGAAACTGTGGGACGCAGCTAGTAACACTAAGAAACACATTTTATATGAAAGGATTTTGATAAATTATGACAGCTTACTCGGCGCTAGTTTCACGCCGTGCAATAATGGACTACTTTAGTCACACTTATCGTAATGTGCTGTTATTAAATGTAACTTTATCATTAATGTATTATACACTTAAACGTTCCGAAACTAATACTCTAAATGATGATGAAAACCGCATCCAAATACGTTGTGTAGAATCTATACAAGATTGGGCATGAGTCTTCTCTAATACGGCTGCCCCATTTCAAAACCTAGTAAGGACTTAAAATGAAATTTTACAGGAGAGCGCATAAACGTAATATTGGAAAAATGCTAATGGTTGTAAAAGATACTAAGGTTTTGAATTGGTTAAGTGACTTACTAGGTTTCAAAGTCACTAGGGAGTGAATGGTGCACTTACTAGGTATCGATGCCTTAATATATCTGCTTTTATGCAAGTTTAAAACGCTGATTTTTTTTTTTGTATTTGGTAGAGACCTTCTAAGTTAGCAAGATTATGCAATAAAACCGTTTTTGTAAAAAGTGTCCCTTACTAGGTTTTGAAATGGGACAGCCAAATAGTTCGTGCAGAAATGAAGGAAGGAGAAAATTCACAATAAGGCATTATTTTTATTCAACTTTCATCCTGGGACTACTTGAAAGTAAGCGCCGACGAAAATTGAATATGTTTGTTACAGTAAAAATATTGAAATACTACGAGATGAAATTTTTTAATTAAAAGGTGGAATGATTTAAGAGTTTAAGACTAAGGGGTCACGTTGAGGGCCTCGTTCTCGAAAGTGCCTGTTTTTGGTCTGCGTCAGGGAAAATTCCAAGACTTTGTAGAAACCTGCTCGAGTTATTGGATTTTATGAAAAGAATTATTTGTTTTTGTTATTTACGGTTCGGTTCGACAGGGATTAGGAAAACTAATTGTAAGAAAAATATAAAAACATTTAATCTATTACCTTAGCTGGTATTTTTAGAGACCGCTCCGTGCCTCGGTAAGCACGTTGAGCCGTTGTCCCAAGGCTATCATACGCATATCTTTGGCAGTCGTTACGGGTAGTATGAAGCCCAAAAGTCTGACAACCAGTCTTACCAAAGGCATCGCTTTACCGAGTAACTGGATTGTGGAGGTCATATAGGCAGTCACTCCATGTAAAATTCTGGTATTCAGCTGCATTCGGTTAGACTGGAAGTCGACCCCAACATAGTTGGGAAAAGGCTAGGCAGATGATGGTTTGGTGGTGGGAAACGTTCAGACAAATGTATTGTATGAGTACACAGTTCACATTTACAACATAACAGAACATCGCGCCTGATATACCCAAAGGGTTAGGCAGTCAATTGGTGTACCTATGTCTAGGGATGCATGGAGAAGCCTCCTCGTGTAGCGCAGTTTGTTCCGGTACTTCCGAGTAACTTGGATTGTGGGGGTCAGATAGGCAGTCGCTCCATATAAAAAACTGGTAACTGACCTTAACATAATTGGGAAAATGCTTTGGCATATTGATTAATCTGGTATTTTGATCGCCTGTTATTAAATCATGTACAGATGCCAGCACATCAAGCTACCCGAAACTGTCAAATTTTCCCATTCAAACTTTGAACCTTATGTTTTAGCGATAGAGTTGAAAATCTTTGAAAGAAATTTGACAGATTGTAGTAGCTTGATGTGCTGGCGTCTGTACCGTCGAGGAAACTTACATCTGCCCAATTTGAAAACAAAATCCCGTGCACACAATGACCACATCTGTTAGCAAGCGTTACTATAGCGACCGAGCGCTGCAAGCAACAATAGCCCTTACGGTATACAGCGTGGCGGTACAATGGTGACATTAATTTAACACACATATACGTTTTCACATTTTCATTTCATGAAGAAATTATGTTTCCATTAAACGTTATTATTTGCGGATTTATTTAAAGTTTTCTAAAATAGCATTTTGGAGCAACCTGTACTTAAAGAACTGTCGCGCAGCGGTCATTTGCCGAGGTCACGGATCATAACATCGCATCAATGAAATTAAAATAAATAAACAATACTTTAAAGTAACGTGATATCCCTTTGTCGGCGAGCGGGCGGCGCAGGCGACGCGTGCCCTCCCCCCACCCCGTCGCGTCGCAGCGAAATCTAATTCTTTTTTTTGCATATCTAGTGCTAGCCTAACTCGTGCCCTTGACACACTTCTTCACAGTAGTGCACATAATTACGTCGACTAATTTTGTGAATGTTTCCGCGAAAAAGACGCTTGCCTATTGTTTTATTTATTTATTTTTGTGTAATGAACTAATGAGTAATTAGATTATGGTACTGCGATAAAGACGCTATGTTTTGTTTTCGTTTTCTAATTTAGTAGGTACGTTGACATCTCTTGCGATACGGGCGCTTTTATTTGTGTTATTAGTGCTTGTGTAAACTTGTGATCGTGATGGCAAATACACATCCGAACTACACAGCAGCTGAATATGCGGACATGATCCTAATTTACGGAGAATGTCGTCAAAATGCCGCTCTTGCCATAAGGACATATCGCGAGAGATATGGCGGTTCAAGACAATGCCCTACTAATCCTCGCACTATTATAGGAGCTCTTCAGCGCATCCGCGAAAACCGGCCAGTGGATCCTAGGTCTCAACGCCCTGATCGACCACCTACACGACAAAACCCAATCCAGTTAACTGAAAATGTGCTACAATATTTCCAAAACCAACCCAAAACTAGCCTCCGCCAGAGCGCTAGGCATTTTCAAGTTCATCACAGTACCGTCCATACGATATTAAAGCGCGAAAAGTGGCAGCGCGTGAAGCGACGCGTTGCCGCTCCGAGTTAACGTAAGCCAGCGTAACGTAGGTAAGTAATTTCATGAATGATTTTTTGCAAGGGTGATCCCAATTTTCGTTACATTTTTATCATTTAGTTTGTTTGAAAATTTTTTTTTTCAATTTACGAGTTATTTTAACCTACTAAAATTAATATGATTAAAGGGCACTAGCCCTACACGTGTGTTAAATTAATGTCGCCATTGTAGCGCCACGCTGTATAGATGTAAGTTCCTCTATGGTACTTGTAGCTAAATACTTACTTACCCAACACGTAAATAAATAAACGAAATAGTAAATACATATAAGCCACACTTTCTGACCCACTTAAAACACACTGAAATCTTTTCGCCTTGCGGACCACCATTGCGATCCAAGCTGTCGAACCAAGTGACCTTAGCCACTCAAACGTCCGGGCGACTATAGTCGCCCAAAATTTATTGGCGTTGAGCGTTAGGGCGACTATGGCAGCCTCACTGACTTGTACACTTTAAACGAGTTTTTATCTGTGAAACGTTTCAAAGAGCTTCATGAGTGTGCCACTAGATGACTCTATATTAAATAACGGGTCTAAGGGTCGATAAAGCAGAAAGTTGGGTCACAGCAAGCATCGAAAAAAAAATTGTTTACGAACTTTATGTCAAGTGCATTGAATTGTTTTAAAGTGTCTGTGAGTGCCGACTTTAAAATGTAAGTAAAAATGAGTTTATTATTCAATTCTATTAGGTGTTATATATTGAAATACTCCTGAAGATTCATTCTTTCGGAATATCTACAAATTCTAAGCATCCACAGTCTGATAGGATGTTTTTAAATGAGTTAAAATCGACAAGCAAAACCTTTGCTGTTGTGTGCCGGTTTTTCGTTAAGTTTTTGTATGATATGTTATATATTGTAGTAAAATACTTCTTGTAATTGGAAAAATAGGTAATTATTAATATCTGTGTAGACTTAAATGAAAGGAATATGGCAAAAAATGTTAGGATTACACGTTTTTATTCAATATTGATGCGATAGGCGATATCAAATTCATACAGGAATGGGCAGTTTGTTTTGATTTATTGTGCTACACTGTTTGTTATAAGTAATAATATATTGGTATCAAAATAAAGCTTATTTAATCTAGTTTATTAATAAATAAATAGCGTAGAAGTATATTACAAAATATTTCGTAAAAACTTGTAATTAATAAATATTTTACTCAAATTTCACCACTATTGTAAAGTTCAACTTTTTTTTGTACTGTTTAAGATAAGAGTTATAATTTAGTTTTCACATATTTTGATTCCTTATAATGTCAGCTCTATACAGGTATTTTTTAATTTGCCATAATAGTTGTAGTTTGTTAGAAAATAGGCTTTAAATCGGTGACGGCATTGGGCGCTCGACCGCTTCGTAAGTCC
The DNA here is from genome assembly GCA_963855955.1 of Luperina nickerlii. Classification (NCBI taxonomy): domain Eukaryota; kingdom Metazoa; phylum Arthropoda; class Insecta; order Lepidoptera; family Noctuidae; genus Luperina; species Luperina nickerlii. Next base: position 4,909,981 of record OY979666.1, on the reverse strand, counting down.
GCGCGCGCGCGGACGTACTAAGCGTTGGCAGCTGTCAGACTCGGACGTTTGAGTGGTTAGGTTTTTACCTACATTTTATGAAAAACTAGCTGACCCGGCGAACGCCGTACCGCGTCAGAATCAATAAAAACGAATGTATGAGAAATCCAATTATCTTCATAATTATTTTTTCCGTGAAATTTTTCCCCGTTTCATAGTTATTCTGCTATTCGGGGCGGAGACAAATCCAACAAATTAAATATCATTAAAATAGATCCAGCCGTTCTTGAGTTATAAATGGTGTAATTAACCCGACTTTATACAGAAATATTAGTATAGTCAGCAACAAAAGTCGATTAACACTTCAGTTTTTTTAATCTCAGTTATTGAGCTAAATATTTGTTCAAAATTGCATTGTACTTCTGCTGCAATTTTGAACAAATATTTTGCTCAATAACTGAGATTAAAAAAACTGAAGTTTTAATCGAATTTTGACACTGACCGTACCTATCCCTCTTACAGAATGTACACTACATAATTCTTTGAAACTATGTCACCCTCCGTACCGGTTCGTCTGGAGAGGAAAACAAACAGAAGGTTATGCCATAGAATAGAAAAACCATAGAGAAACGACATGTACTTTCCTTCATATAGTACCTACTGCTTCCCCGCCCACCACCACTATGACCCAGGCTAAGTAGGGTTACGAAATTATTGTGGATGACCAAGCACAACCTGTCGGTATGTTCTGAAGAATCGCACCATGAAAACATAGGTGAAGAACTGACAGCTCACTTCACTTAAGTTGTTCGGTCAGATTTTTACAGAATAGGTCGGGTGTAATCTATTATTATTATTCTCTCTTTCCACTTGTCTCTGTTTAAAGCTGCTAAAGACTATAGACCTATACTTACTATAATAATGAAGCTGAAACGTCTGTTTGTTTGTTTCAAGGCGCTAATCCCTCGAACAACCCTTCGGATTTGAAAAATTTTTGCAGGCTGTTTAACATCACGCTAGGACCCTCAGGAGTCGAGCAAAAGGGAGAAAAGTCAGAAAGAACGCCCAGTGAAAACAATGTGGTAGCGCAGGCAGGTGATGCAATGCGACGCGGTGGGTCGGGGGAACAAGAAATTTCACGTGAACGAAGTCACGGGCAGAAGCTAGTGAATAATAAATAAGTTTTTATTTATGCTTCAGCTTACAGGTTGTGACGTTTGGAGCCGCGTTTTAAACAAACAATGCCTGTGTTGGAGATTCCGCTGCTCCACAATACAGCATATTACTTTTATTAAAAAACCGTACAAATAAATAAGAAAAAATCGAAAAATTGTGTTGCAGACAAAATAGCCTGATTTTTTATTTTCCATAGAAACAGAGATTTCCAGTTATCTTTTTTTAAATAAGACATTTCGAAAATGTTCTTATAAGTATCTTTTTAGACCTTTGTATCCTGCTTATGCGTATAAAGTTTCATTCAAACCGGTTCATTCATTTCGAAAAACAAGGGCTTGAAATTTTGTATGAAATGCCGTACGGCGTAAACGCTCTTAAAATATCACATAAAAATAAGGATGTTAGTAAGAGTATGATTCGAATACCTGTGCGTAGTATGTCTGTAGTATGGGTATGGTATGCGTAGTGTGGGACGCCCCCCAGCTAGATGGACGGACGACCTAAAGAAGGTGGCTGGGACGGACTGGATGCGGAACAGGGTGCTGTGACGCAGCCTGGGAGAGGCCTATGTCCAGCAGTGGACTGCAATAGGCTTAGTTGACTGAGTGTGTCTAATGTGTCTATTTATGTACAGACGCCAGCACATCAAGCTACTACAATCTGTCAAATTTCTTTAATAGATTTTCAACTTTATAACTAAAGTATAAGGTTCAAAGTTGATTGTGAAAATTTGACAGTTTCGGGTAGCCTGATGTGCTGGCGTCTGTACATACTCGTATATCTGGTGTGCCAATATCGATACAAAATTTACTACGTTGAACGTTTCTTCTTTTTTTTTATTTGAAATGGATTTGCTCTTGACTCTAGTCTAGGTCAGAAATGACAGAGACAAAGTCTACGGTGGAGTGAGCTTACTCAGAAGAAGCCTGTTCACTCTTACTTTAAATACGACCGAAACTGTAGGCATTTAGAACGCTTTCGAAATGAAAGTGTCGCTTCTATACATTCTTGTTCTATGGTAATAGGCACCTAAACAAACACACTGGTATAAACAAAATGTGTTTGTTTTAAACGACTCTGCATTTATAATGGGTATAAATTATATACCCTGTATGAACGTAAGAAGGGTTAACTGAGCCTGAAATAAGTAAGAATTAGGGACCAGGGCAGTGGGCAGGCCTAAAATAATTATAAATTAGGTAGGTATTTATAAGATAATAATGTGCTGTTAAAGATTTATACAAAGATACTCTAAATAACAAACAATAAACATATTAACATACAAATTTAGTAGTGTCTGTTGTAATGTAAAAAATAACAGCTCAGCTTAGGTGCAGAATGAGAATATATACGGTAGGTTAATAAAAAATAATAATTTAAAGAAATCCGTCTCTGTCTATTTAACCCGGCTAATATCCGAAACGGCTGGACCAATTGTGACAGGGCTTTCACTGGCAGATAGCTGATGTTATAAAGACTGTTCCAAAAATAGGCTAAGGCAAATTATAAACGTGATAAACCGTGGTCATCCTAATTGGAAAATAAATAAAATATAACTACGAGACTCCTGTTTTCCCACCATAACAGCTAAACCGTGATTATCAATAAGTAAAGGCGTTTGTCCATCGCAGCCGTCAACGGGACGTCACCGAGAATCGAGATTATTCGAACTCAATGTGACGTCCCGGTGACGGCGATCGTTTGTCCGACCAAAGTCGGCGGTTCATTATGTTATGATAGACTAAACAAAAGCCAGGCGAACGGCGTCATTGCGACGGCAGTGTGTGGACTAGATCAAACCGTTTCGTCGCGTATGGTCAAATTCGCAATCGGTCAAATGGCTGGTCAAATCGGTCAATTGGTCCATATCGCGAATGGTCAAATTCACATAATTTTCTAATGCCGAACGGTCAAATTAGCAAACAGTCAATATCGCAATCGATCGAATATTTTACTTCGCGATACAGCTCGTAGTTATTTATGTATTTCTGAGTTTAATGACTACCTTTCCGCGTATTTCCTGAGCCTTTGATCTATTCAATTGAAGGAATATTATTTCAACTGAAACACATTTTTGTACCAATGAAAATGTACCCCTCACTTTGAACGTTGTACACCGTTCCGAAGTGTTTCTGAGGAAAAACATTGAGCCTTGTGTGTAAAACAAACTACTGGAAAATAAATAATAATGTCCTCTGCAACATTAGCTTTTTTTCAAAAATATTTTAGTTCTTTATACATATTTGGTTACTTCTCAAAATATTACGACCATAATCCTTAAAGGTATATATAATATCTCATAATATCAAGTCCTTAAATAAAACCTAGACTTGATACCCTCTCAAAACCTAAGTTCTCTATATTTTTATAAGAAACCCGTCCCTGCTTCATCACCATTTCTTAAATCGATGGTCATTCTGTAGTTAAACCACCAGTTTAGTTAGACCCCCAAATATTCCCCATTCTGATTGAATTATAAGGATTGGAAGGGTCAGAGTAAGCTGGCCGTTATTAGGTGTAGGCTTAGAGCTAACTTCGGACAGTCATATGACATAATATCAGGCTCTTTTGTTAGAAAATCACGTCCATTTCTCAAGGGGATGGCCACGTAGGGTTGAATGCAGTGCACGATTTTACGACAACATTTGTTGACCAATATTATTCTCATTGTGAAATGGAGATGCTCTTGAGAACAAAGGGTACCTTAAAAATGAATTTGTGTCGTGGTTTTAGTTATTATTTTGCTCCGTACCTATTTCTGGAGCATAGCTACTTATAGAATTATTGCATAAAGACAAAAGAAAGACTGAAGCTGTGGCGAGACAGCTGTGGCTTTACCCAAATCCTTCGTTCCACCCGCTAAAGATCTCCCACCTGAAAATGAGTTGCCTTGGGTAACCTGAAACTCTTTAAACAGACTCCGGACCCAGGTTAGCCGAAGCAAAGCAAACCTCTTCAGGTGGATATTTATAGATGACTCCACCTTGGAGTTTAAATGTGGTGCTATTCTACAAACGATAAGTAACTTATTATCATCTCCTGCGTGTTCTGTCAGCTTCACGTTACAAGAACTGATGGACGCTAGTCACGGCGCCAAACACGTAGCCGAATTCTGGGCCGATTCCATTTACATTGCTATCGACACGCTAAGATGAAGATGCACAATGACGTTAGCGACATAAGCAAAGTACAGCTTGATGTTTGGCCCATATAGCCAAAATTACATTACGAAATTAGTGGCATGAAATGACATAAATTTATAGGGCGACTTTTTCGTTGGTGACAGTCTCATTGATCACGCGGGCGAGTGACTGACGCTCCCGCCAGGCGGTCCCGAAAAAGTCGCCCTACAATTTTATGTCACTAATTTCGTAATATAATTTTGGCTTTAGGGGGAATCTAATGTCATTTTTTTCCGAGATTTGTAAGATGAACCACAAGGCAGTGAAAAAAAAACCAGTATAAGCTAAGTATATTTATTTCTGTACTTAAATTAAAATAATATGTAAGCAAATAACAACTAATACCTAATTCATTAATGAAAATTACTAAATTAAATCCTAACTTAACTAAAACTATACACAAACTAAAATATAGCATCGAATTTATCCGCATCGCTGTCGACTGGTAATGTACAGACGCCAGCACATCAAGCTACCCGAAACTGTAAAATTTTCCCAATCAACTATGAACCGTATGCTTTATGCGATAAAGTAGAAAATCTATTAAAGAAATTTGACAGACTGTAGTAGCTTGATGTGCTGGCGTCTGTACCCAAGAGACTGGCGGCATTACCACGTTGTATGGCAAAGCTTAAAGCGGTTCTGCACTACATCCGATCCGAATCCGAGAAATGCCGGTCCGAAGTGACCATAGTTCTATTTGTATAAGGGGTTGCGCACTAGATCCGAACACTATCCGTTCGAATTTAGAACATTCCCAATTCGGATTGAAGTCGGATCTTTAATTCGGATTTGGATCGAATGTAGTCCCGAGAGTTAAGCAAAGGTTTGGTTAAGGTAAGAGAAAAAAATAGTGGCAAGAAGTAAGAAAATGCGATTATTGGCATAACAGCAAAAAAAAACGGGTCAAGTGCGAGTCGGACACCGAGGGTTCCGTACTTTGTAGGTATGTAAATAGTTTATCACGGGTTTTTTTAAAGTAGTACCTTCAAATTTACAGTTTTCGGATTTTTCCTTTACTTGTGCTACATGATCTTGCTTCTTGCCAAATTTCATGATTCTAGGTCAACGACACGGAACAGATAATAAGGTTGGAATGGTAATGTGGGCGGGGCAAGCGCGCCACAGTTATGATTCGAAAATCATAACTCGACCGATTCATTTATTCACCGCGTTCAGTGCGCTTTGGAATACTTCGGAGAACAGAACTCTGCTTAATAATGCCGTGTTGTGCAATTATAACATGTAAGACAAAAAGTCAGACCTCAAGTATAAAGCGAGGAGGTATATCTTTCCATCGGTAAGTCCAAAATAACACTTAATTACAATATTATTTGTCAAAAACATAAAAATATACTAATCATTATGAAATACTATCTGTTTAAATATTATCTGTTCCGTGGTCAACGAGAAGTACCCTATAAATTTTAAATCCCTTGTGAGTGTCGAAATATAGGATATATAGGTTTTTTGCGGCATAAACAGCCGTTTCTTTTTTTTTATGTTAACTTAGAAGTTTGATTTTTTCACAGCTTCAAGGGACTGTAGACCTGAGTATATGGTTTTAATTTCAACTCGATACCTAGATAAAGGGTCACCATCCCGAGATAAAGGGTCTTGACGGACAGACAGACAGACGGACGGACGGACAACAAAGTGATCCTATAAGGGTTTCATTTTTCCTTTTGAGGTACGGAATCCTAAAAACAAAACACCTTTAAATTATAAAACAATAACAATAATAATGCTTATAGTGCCAAAAGGGCATCACCTCAGCATAATGTCAGATGATACCTATACCACCTGACGCTGATTTTGAAAGAAAGAAAGAAAATACATTTATTTAGCACAGACTAATAGACACACAATACACCAGATAGTTAGATAATAGTCGTACATCAGATAAAAAATAAGATAAAAATAAAAAGTGCAAAGTCCGATGTAAGAAATTAGCAGGAAAGTGTGCCTCACGGCTGCGCAAAAAGGCCCAGTTCAGCAAAAATGCCAGACAACTGGTGCCTGACGCTGGTTTTCAACTGGACCTGGTGTGTGAGGTGACGGATACAAATCAGTTTTACACTGCATCGTGATGTGTGTAATGTGTATGCATAATTAAATAAATAAATAAAAATAAATTAGTGTCACATAAAAAAACAGTAACAAATAGGTACCTACATATGTACTCGTATAAATAGTGTGACATTGAGTAACATTGCAAAACTAAACAATTTTCAGCTGCAGCTCGTAAGTACCATACGCTATAATAATAAAAACACAGGGAAGTTCATGTGTCCGTTTTTAATAGTCCATTGAGGGAGAGATTTCATTCCTATTTCAACTTAAACCACAGAAACCCGGACCAGAGTGCTAGTACTTACATGCAGACAAGAGTAGGAAAAAGTTTAATTAAAAAAATCCAACAAGTAACATTAGACAAAGTAAACAAATTAAAAACAAACACGTGACGTAATCAACTGCACAATGTTCAATTTCCGAACTTTGCCGAGCCAACACGAGCGTAAACAGCGTAAACATGCATTTTACTACGGAATTAAACGAGTGGCGGAGCAGCATGGACGGTGCCAATGGGCCATTCACTTCAATGTATTTTGAAAGAGACTTTCAAAAACTGCTTTCTTATCTAAATTGAATATTCGTAACACCTGCGCGCTTATTGCCCATTGCTCTGTGAATTGCTGAATGACAGCTATGGGCCATAGCTGTGGGCACATATTAGTAGTTTTTTGAATTTTTACCAGTAGTTTAAAAACCAAACTTCTGAACCGATTTTGATGAAATTTCACGGGAACAATCTGAAAGTATATCCTTTCAAATAAAATAAGAATTTTACAAATCGGCTTACAATTAACGGAATTCTGTGTAAAAAACATTTTAAAAAAATATTCAACCTAGTTGATAACCTCTTCCTTTCTTTGAAGTCGGTTAAAAAGATTAAATTCTTTTCTCGTAGGTAGCCGTGTGCCTTGTTATCGCGTCTTTTACGGCTACATGTGATATTGATACAAAAGACGCCACCAGCCAATATCAAAGGTTACTGGGTCATATTGACCTTTTCATGTCTAAAGTATTTTGTTGTTGCAAATATTTGATCGGTGTACATATTTATATTTGCTAATATTTTCACATGTTATTATGTTTTTATTTCAAAATGAATGAACATTTCAATATATTTCACAATTAATTAATTAATTATCTTGTTCCCACTGCTGCGACACATGCCTCCTCACTGTAAGAAGGAATAAGAATAGAATTAATAACGTCTAATAATTCCCCCTTTTATAGAAAATCTCGTTTAGAAACCCGTTTTGAATGAGGGTGGTGATCAATGCTCGTGCATTATTTTTTTTTTTTCAGGGTGGTTAATTATCATATAACCCCTCCCGCTCTGGGTGGAGCGGAAGGGAGTGTCAGACTCTTACTGACTAAAACCCACCCGTGTTCCTTCCTTAGCCCTTTATGTTCCGGGCCAACCCTTTCGGAAAATCCCGCTGACCATGCTCGTGCCTTCTCTCTGTATTAATATCTGGGAGCACGGTAGTGCCCCCACCAAGTCGAGAAAAAAGCGGCACGGCCGTACCATCCTTTTCTCGAAGCAGTTCAGGCCATTTTCGACCCCCTATAACTTCGTTGTGGATAAAACTAGAAGCCTGAATTTTCACTAACCAAGCAGGCATTGTATAAACACGGTATATTTCAAATTTCATTCAATTTGAACCAGTAGTTTAAGAATTTCTTAATTTTGTCACTCACTGACTGACTGACGGATCATTAAAACTCTAAGGCACTTCTTAGAGATTTTCGGCCAGTTTTCGTTGTAGTAGTCGATCTATCCACCATAAAAAAATATGAATTCTCATTTTCTACGAAATGTATGGGAAAAGTTATTTTGCGATTTCTGACTGTTTTAATAGGTTTCAACCTCAGTTGGTCCGATACCGTTTTTTGATCCTTATAAGATGCAACATCGAAAAAAGTTTTCATTAAAACTTTTTTTGATTCCAATCGATCCTTGCTAATAACTTAAGTCTCCTAACACTGTTTTCAGGTAGCTACAACGTTCAAGGTTCTTACTTGCCCCGTCTCAAAAATCCACCTGTATTTTAACGCGGTATGGCGAATCTAACGATTTCAATCTTTGGCGTATAACACAATTTAGTACTCATATAATATAATTTGTGTTTTATGTGACAGACACTGTAATCCATCGCCATTTAGAGGCTTTGCGTTTTGTTTAGAATTTATCACTAATGGTGAAGCATACATTGTGTTCAAGCTATGAGATTTTAAATTGAAAATAAGAGGGATTTTATACAGGGTGTGAGGGACATCGACGCATAATCTTATACCATGCATTCAGTTTATTCGACTCTAGACTATGTATACAGGGTGACTGGAAAATAGTGGCGGAGCCGTTAAGAGGAGGTAGTCTATGGTTATTCCGACAGATATCACTATGAGACCTACCGTCCTTACTTTAACCCTTTCCAAGATATTCCTACTTAAAGAGTGTAACCCAAAAATTCGTACAAGAAATTTTCAAATAGTAATAAATCCTAAAAAAAAAGTGATTTTGGCCTACTTTTTTTTTGCAACAAAGATATTCTAAATAAGTAATATCAATTGTTAAATTTCCGCAACTGTCATTATTTTATGCAAAAACTGCTAAACAAAAATTTTTGCACTTTTGTATGAAACAGCACATTTAAAAAAATAAACGATGAAAAATTTCTACGCTAGGAGTGTTTTTGTAAACACTCCTAGCAAACAACAAAAAAAAAATAGCAAATTCAACATATAATTGTTTATATGTTGAATTTATGGTTACAGTTTGACGTCGATGCCCTTACACCGTGTATATACAATAGTTATAAAGTATGGCTCTTGTAATTTTCAAAAAACCGGCTCATGGACTGCAAATACCTAAGGCATAAAGTCCACATCTGGACAAATAGTGCAATGAAACGCTGTAGAATAAAATGATTTAAAACAAAACAAACTATCGTTAGCAATCCTCGCCTCGTTCAGCAAATAAATCAGTTCTTTAATTAAGTTTCACTGCTCCAACAGAATTAAAAAATAAAATCTGTCTTGAGAATCTGTGTGCATAACTTAGTGTTATACTTATTTAGTTTTAGTGTTTGGCCAGACTGGGGAGCGGGCGCGGGGCGGGCGCGGCGCAGCGAACTCAAACATATGAACTTCCTTTGAGTGTCCATAGTGGGCACGCGGGCGCGGTGAGCGGCGCGGGCTGTTCGGCGCGGGGAGCGCGCGGGCAACTCACGCTATAGCTCGTTCATATAAGTGGCCGCAATGGGTGCACGGGGCGGGCGCGGGCGGCCCGCGCGGGGGCCAGGGTTCTCAAACTAGTTCGAGCTTTTTTCTAGTAAAAATAGGTCTTCTTCATCCATATTATATTATGACAAACACTGGAGACGACAACATGCAGAACGCAGCCACAGTCCGGTGTGGACAGGCAGCGGGCGCGCGTTCCCGCATCCGCGCCTGCAACGCGCCCGCGCCCGCCCCACGCCCCACGCCCCAGTCTGGATGGACACTTATTCTACTTTCAGAGTGCGGAGTGTCATTTGCAGGCTCTTCCTAAGATCCCACACAGCTGATGACTGCCAGTACGTTTTTTACATTGGTATATTGGCGTGGATAGCTGACATGTGACATATTATGGCAAATAATTTAATGTTCTGAGTCTCGTAATGTTAATTCCTTTGCATCCATTTTTTTTTGTTTCCGTCCTCCGGGGAGGGAGTGTGGGATTTTTACCTCACTAAAACCACCCTGGTGATCACCATCAGCACATCATACGGGTGGTCCTTGTTCCTCTTAAAAGACCAATTCCGGAACCCCCCTGTGCAACGCCTGTAAGGCACACCCCTGGGGAGACTGTTAAGGGATACTTTGCATTATTGTATAGAATCAAGTATTTTCTAACTGAACAGACAGCTGTGTTGCTGGGGAGTTTGTTGCGTTACTTCTTCTTCCCAGCGAAAGCACTAAGAAGTGGTAAAGAGAGGGCGTTTTGAGGGACTGTCTTATGTATATTTAGTTACGTATAGTTATTGTGATCATCTTTAGTAGAAGCCACATTTCAGAAGTTTCAGAATCACAGTAGTAAATAACATTCCCGTATTTTAGTTTGAAAGGCACTTACGGTATTTCAGATGCTGCTAGCTAGTTATAACTTAGCTGTTTATAATTTATAATGTATTTGAAAGCGAAGTTATAAATTATGTTGGAATCTGTTCATTTCCAAAAAATACCGAACCTCTCATCATTTGGAGTAATTATGTCGCGCACAGTCCAGAGTAGATACCGCTCGCGCTGGCTGGGTGAGCGTAAGCGCTGGCGTTAGGCCCCGGTGGTGGGGCGAGATGGGTGCCATACGCGGCGGCGTCTTTGATTCGATTTGATTTTCCCATCACTAAATAGTGCTTGTGACGTCATAGTAGGTAGTCAAAAAATGGCAAGCTTGGTTTTCATACAGATCGTGGTATCTAGGTCTATCTATATCTGCGCTTATATACTAGATATCTAATGCCCTTGTACATGACGTAGGTCCCTACTCCTTCTCTCTTTGTGTTTTCGTGACCTTAATCAATTTCCAGTACTTATGTACTTTGTTCTAAGTTCTAAGGCTTTGGCAAATAGGCTGTTTGTTTTCTCAAAGTAAGTACTTATAAGTCTACATCTAAGAACAAAGACAAGTATCTAAAATAGCCAAGTTAAATTTTGTAGGTATGTTATTATTTAAGCACAGTTTTCTTTACATGTTATAAATTGGGAGGTAATATACATTTATTTGTTACACAGCTTTCTTTATATTATTAAAAAAATGTAAATTATTAAAAATTATCTTAAGAACGTTTACGACGTACGGCATTTTATACAAACTTTCAAGCCCTTGTTTTTCGAAATTAATGAACCGATTTTAATGAAACTTCATACGCCTAAGCGGGATACAAAGGTCTAAAAAGTTACTTAAGAACATTTTCGAAAAATAGTGTTACACCCAAATTAGATCAATTTGATCAGTAACAATATTTTAATAGTAGAAAGCTGCCCTGTTTTCGAGTGACATACTCGTAGGATACAAAACAAATGAATAAATAATAAGAAATAATAACCATAAAAGACAAGAGACAAAAATAATTATGACTTGGGTATTACGACTTTTATAGCTTTTTTAAACTTTGATACTTACCTGGATTTAAACACACAACCTCGTGCATGGGAAGCGAGGCCATTGCATCTGAGCGAATGAGTTACTTAAATAAGTATAGGTATTTCGACGTACGATTGGTTTATCAGGATATCCGCTGAAACAGAAGGGAATAAACACATAAAAATCCATTATTTAATCCAATAAACACGAAACATCTCTTCCAACTAATCAATCAACAACTTGACAAACGCAATCGAAAATCAAAAGAAAAATAATCCTTGAAAATATAGAGCTTAGTTCGGCCTCAGCTAAGTCCAATATTCGGCAGTTCCCCGATACCGACTGCGAAGGTATTGATGAAACTTATCCGGTGATTATCTTCGGCCCTGCCGAAACACGACCTTTTTTTTCTTTCTCTAGGGTTCCGTGGTAATTAATGGCTTTAACTCGCCTAGAATATTTAATTAACGCTTTTGTTTTTTTTTTTGAGTGTTGCTACTTTTAATTTTGGTGTTGAACTGAATTTATAACGCGGAAAATTTACCTAAGGGCTGATTTTTCAATCGACAGATTGTTTTTATTCGTGGAATAAAATTGACGTCTGACAGTTTTTACATGGAAGAACTGTCAAAAATTCAAAATGATTCCTCCGCTAAAGTTATCTGGCGTTGGAAAAATCAGCCCGTATTAGATTATTTTTAATTTGTGGATTCTAAATTATGAGCTACCTTGAATTTGAAAGGGATCGTTGTGAACTAAACTGAATGAAAACAAAATGAATGAACGAATGAAATGTTTTTAATGAAAAGAAAATGTCCAGACTGACATTAATAAAAAAGGAGTTTTTTATACCACATTTAATTAAGATTTTTAGAGATACTCCTCATTTATCTTAAAACTAGTATTTCTGTCTCTTCAATAAATCTTACAGTGAGTAAGACAACAGGAGACTCGCGACTTTAAACTGAGTTGCGTTTATATTCGGCCGCTAGTATGCGCTTTTATAATTTCTAACGTGACGATATTAATGTGGACGTTCACGTCTTTAAAATGTATGGAAATACGTGCACGTTATCGTGGACGGCATTATTTAAAGTGTCTTTTATTTTCTTACATTTTACTTAAGTTATCGAGATACCGTGACGTGAACGTCCACAATTAACCCTTTTATTCATAATCGTTGCTCATAGTTAAGTAATGGTTAGCGACTGAATAACCAAACATTTTTGACGTTTAGACGTCACTTAACGTTTTTCTTTTTTTCCTTCTTTGGCAACTGGGCCGATGTCGACTATTCTGCTAGCGTCGTTCATCACTTAATCGCTTATAAATAAAAACCCAAAACCGTGACGTTAGAAATTATAAGACCGCACATTCAATTACATATAACGTACAATGGTACCCCTTTCAGTAGGACAACTAAATGTCTTACTTCAAAACAAAAACTACTTATGCTTCTAAAGAACACATAAATATTCTTCTTCAAAGTGGCTAACTGATTGTTAGGAGCAGTCGTGTTCAGTTACCCACGTCCGCTGAATCGCATAAGTTATTCAGGGCACGACTGTAACTCGGAAGCACGACTCGCGAGGATATCAGGACTTACATACTTTATATTCGTAATTGCTTACAAATTCCCGCGTAAATGCGCGTGTCTTGGACAAGGTTTTTTGAATAGTAAGAGCGAACTAACTAATATCGATGCAAAAAAATCTATGGTCAACAAATGAAAATTGACAGATGTCAGTTTAACAGCTTTTAAAAAAAAATCCGATCCATTTTGCTGTTTAACACTGAGTGACACTGAATGCCCACCCAGACGTAATAAACAATAAAACTTCTAAATAAAATAATAAATGGGTTTCCTTGGACCACTGTTCTTGCGGTAGTGAAAAGAGACAGTTAATAAATTATTCGTAGACGTATGCTCAAAGACGTCGAATTGGCCCTGCCCCTTAAATATCATTAAAAGTTAGTTGCTTTTTTTGGATTATTGTCATATGACGTATCACAATATAAAACATTGTTCTCAATATAAAACATTGTTCTTTCTCTGTCACCGTGTGATTCTTTGTCGCCGTTGGATCGTGTTACGTCCTCCAATACCAAATATTTTAGTGTACAAGTCAACTACACGGAACCCAACCTTTTTCTTTCCCAAAAAATTTGTGAGGCGGGTTTTCTTTCAGTTCGCTCCCTTCGGATGATGGATAGGGGCTTTGTCTTTACAAATTGAGATCTCGTTGAGCCCGGCTTTGCTCAAAGAAAACATGTATAAATATCGCTACTTTAGTGAAATACATAATACAGGCATTTTATTAAAATTATGATTGACGCTCTCTTGAATTACGTGGTTATTTCTATGTTGCTGAGTTACACGTATTTTATTTACTGCATGATTTTTCTGTAAAGGTTAGGATTTATTTACACAGAGTTGCGATTCATCATCATCGTCATCACCTCAGGCCAAAATTAACTAATACTTGGTAAAGATCTTTCTTCGACTGAAATTTAATTTGATAAATGAGCTGTTTGTTTTCTATTAATAAAATTAAATTTATCCGAGAACATCCATTGGTTTCTTACTAAACTTCAACTATATCTAATAATACTGCATACTTATCTCTTTTGTTGACTGTCAACAATACATATAACACATAAAATAAAGGGCGACTTCAGGTATTAACATGCACAATAAAATTACCAACTAAGCTCACAAAAAATATTATGCATAGATAATATTTGGAAAAGTTACTAAATTAATAAAGAACATAAAAAAAGAAAATATAAAATGTAAACATACTTAAATTAAAAATAAAAGTTACAAAATGATTTTGAATATGAGTAGGTACTTTGTTTTCTCCATACCAGATGCCAGGGAAATAGGAATCCACCCGCGTACCTACGTACTTAGAGGAGACAGTCGTGCGTATGAAATCCATCAACCGTGATAAACGAGTTTCTGGTTTCATTCGGAATAACGGAATAACAGACTACTGTTATTGTTCTACTTTCCATAAAGTTATTTGTTATTCCCACCTGGCTGTAACGGAAATACTAAACCAAAATAAAATATTTAAAGCATATTAATTTTAAAGCAAATATGAACGCATCAAAATTTCAAATTATGCATTAAAAAAAATTGTAAAAAAATATTTAAAAATGGAACAAAAGTAACATGGCGTTCCTTCTGCTGTCTAGTCGTGTTCATCCACATTTTAAAGTTATTCATATAAGTGCACTCGCCACACCGCATTTGCACAGGATGAAAAGCGTATTATCTGTGCCAGAACTAGAAAAATAAAATGTAAAATATGATAGAGTGACATTTTGGCAAACGACGACGAGATTACTGTTATAAGGTGTTTATGTTGTCACATTGTGCATGGAAGATTGCAGATAAGTCAGTGTCAATTTGCTTTATATATTAGTTATTTTATGAGATAGATATTAGGAGTAACATGATACGTATTGTTTTAGAGTTACTGACATGCAAAACGAGGCTACTGAATGAAAAAAATAAAATCGATTCGTTTTGTTTTGCGGCCCAGTTAGTTGACAAAACCCAAAAAAAGAATCCATTCATAATAGTAGTAAAATCAACATAGCCATTTTGAACCCACGCCTAAAAAACCCGTGTCAAACAAACGTCAGTTTTTATCTGGCACCAGATTTAAAAGTCAACACTATTTTGTTTTTTTCCGCCTAACCATTGTCAAAATACAGATTAACGGTGGTTGGCCATGCGTTTATTTCACAGCTGGCCGTTTTGAATTTTGTACTACATTCGGCTCAAATCTTCTCGGTACGTAAAACTTTTTGATACGTATAACCTATCTAGAATATGTACGTGACACCCGACGCGATAAAACCTTTTTTGTTTCGTTTTTCTTTTTTTTCCTTTGCACATGCGTCGTTACGCGAGACATGAAACCGGCAATCGGTTGTTTATATCAGTTTTGTTCAGGAAAATATTTTCTAGTTGCTACGGAAGCTTTTCAAACTTGCATTTTGTTCCTTCATTTGTATTTTATTTTATATGGTGTTTTCTATATTGCTGGCTGAAAATGAATGAAAATTAACTACATACAGAGTTTACATCGATTCTGTTGCGTCTTAAGTCTAATCTACAATTTGAATAACTATCGTTAATTGTAATTATTCGTTAATATTTTTTGTCTGACACATATTTATTTTATTTAAGTATGCATGCACACGAACGTTGCAGTATAAAACTGATTTACATCCGTCACGTCACACATCAGGTCCAGTTGAAAACCTGCGTCAGGCACTAATTTCTGTGGAACTGGGCCGTTTTGGCGCAGCCGTGAGGCACACTTTCCTGCTAATTTCTTACATCGCACTTTACACTTTCTATTTGATTTTTATCTGTTGCTATCTGGGGGCCTAAAAAGGCCACTTTGGCAGAATCATAAAAGGATAACATTATGAATCATAATGGATTGTTACCTGTTAAGTTAATCGTATCAAATCCCATTAATGATCATATGTTTCATTTATTTTTTTGTCTGTGCTAAAATACCAATCAATCCAATCCAAATCCAATCCCGTTCTCTTTGATTATACCTACGTAGTGCAGCGAAAAAAAGAAAAACATGGACTGTCTTCGCCATATTATGATTCATAATGTTATCCTTGTATGATTCTGCCAAAGTGGCATTTTTAGGCCCCCTGATGTATGTATCTGGTGTATTGTGTGCTTTTTAGTCTGTGCTAAATAAATGTATTTTCTTTCTTTCTTAATAAATGGAATTAAATACATCATTTATAGTATAAACGCCTATGTATTCGCCGAAAGGTTAGGCAGAAGATGTATTTACAGTACGCCCACATTTCGCCAGATATTTTTAAGTTCCAAGTACAGTACCCGGCGATAAATATTGCACATCGGCCTTTGGAAATTGGTGTATTTTATACAAAGAATAAAAATAATTATCAAAAGAAGCAAATCATAATTGTTTTAACAGCTCCTAATAGATACCGGACTGTTTGTATTTCGTGCGACAGAGATAACGCTCTACGAAGCAGAAATTAGCCGATTGTCTCTTTCCAAAGGTCGATGTGCAATATTTATCGCCGGGTACTGTAATAGGGGGTAGATGGGAAAACTCAATACCACTTTGCCCGAGCCGGACATCGATTTCATGACCCCATGTTCAGCAGTAGCTCTTGCAACCACTAGACAACGAGGCAATTACCACATGTTATAGTAAATAATACTAATTAGTTTTTACAGCACGGAAGGGATCCAACCGGCATTTCAACAGCAAAGAAATCTCCTTGATTTATATCCCGATTAACTTCCACAAAATCGTCGTAAAACTCTCGAAGTGGAACCAATAATGCCAGAACCTGGCAGCCTTCCCGAACATTCTATAAGAAACCCATCGGGTTTTTAATTTAATGGAAAAATCGCTTGGATAATATACAGCGATGTGTAATCATATAAGTACCTTATCTGTGTGAGTTAATGTTTTCCTATTATGTAATAGCAAAAACGGAATAATCATGGCTTATTAAATGCTTGAAAGTATTTATGAAGTGTCTTTTGAAATGGCCTTAGTGACCATGGTGGCCAGTGGTGACTATGGAGTTGTAGGTCTTAGGTTGTTTCCAGACAGGTGCTTTACTTTGTGTAAATTATTTCATCACCACTGCTCTCAAAACGGTGAAGGAAAACATCGTGAGGAAACCGGCATGTCCTAGAACTAAAAATTCGAAAACATGTGACATCTACCAACCCGCACTGAGCCGGCGTGGTGGATCACGGCCACATTTCCTCTCACCAAGAGGAGCTCTGTGTCCATGCAGCCATATCCTCTTTAAATAGTCCTGATTAACTTTCTCGATTTTTTAATTCTTCAGTTTGATTTCAAATCAAAGTTCGTGATCACGTCTTCGGAAGGCGTGCCAGGAGTCGAAGTCGAAGCCAACTCGCAGAGGTCCGTTAGACACACAATGAAATGAGGTACCTACTGGTGATTATCTCCGTATGCACTATGCAAGACCACTTAAGAACCATCCTCAGTTGGTACGTCCGGCACCAACTGAGTATATTGTAGTATATGGAAGCATAGATATTAACCATCGGTTTGGGTGGCTAAAGTGAACTATTTACCTAGAACTCTAGCGTTTCACCAAGCTAAGTTCCAACAATGTAATTTGTATGTATAATGTATATTTTGTTTGTATAATATTTATGTTGTGGTCCGACGACCTTGTGAAGGCGGCAGGAACCCGTTGGATGCGAGAAGCACAGAACCGGTCGAAGTGGAGGTGCTTGGGGGAGACCTATGCCCAGCAGTGGACGTCTTTCGGCTTAAATGATGATATGTTGTTGATTGATGAAATGAGGGTTAACCAAATGAAAGGAATTTGTCCATTCATTTGCAAAGTTTCTGACCCAAAATACTTCATTTTTGCTTGTTTTTAAAGTTGAAGTCAAATCATGTGTTTCAAATAGGCAAAAAGGCACTTTTGAATGACAAAATTTACAAAAAATAGAATCGATTCTAGTCGCCCCTTCCAACAGGTAGTTTACGTATGGAAAAGAATGGGCAAAAAAATCTCCACCGTTACTCTTTTAAAAATGTATATTATGATACATTAATTCTATCATTACCTATATTAATATGTGACGATGATGCACCTAGAATAACATAAAACTACAATCACAACATTTTCATAAGTAAGTAATACCATCACCGCACAAAATAACCTAACACAAATATTTTTCCAGACCCCACTTATATTTTACGTGAAAAGCTGTTTGATATTTGTAAACTTTTTTCATTACTACCCTTTTTTCTGTATTGTCGAAAAATTATGTGTGAAAAGTTTTTACAAATTAAAACCAAGGTCTGTTGTTACATAAAATGCTGTGATGAAAGCAAACAGAATTTTATTTGAGTTTTCTCTCGTAAATAGAATATAACTTACCCAACTTCGGTCGGCTAAAATAAGTGTACAAAAGCCTCCTCGAACACAAAATTTGTTGAAGCCGTGTTAACAAAAATAGCAAGGTGGTAGCGAGAACAAGGTGGACGTATATATATTTAGGTATCATTATTCTTAATAATTCAAAAATGGACGCGATTCAGTAAAAATATCACGGTATAAAGTTAGGTGAAGTGAACTGTCATTAGAGTCAATCCCAAGCATCAAGTGGAATGACAGCTCACTTCACATGATTTTTCACTGTGAAAGGAAAACCTAAGTCGGACTATAATTACGAACATTTTAAAACAAAAAAAATCCAATACGGTACAGCCGTTATCTAATACACCTACTAATTTCCAATTTAAAGTTCTCCTTAATGTACTGTTATACTGTAGTCTGAAATAACACAAACAACAAAGTAAGTTAGGTACTTACAAACCAAATCCCACACAGGTACCTACTTATAATGTAATAAGTATTATCTTTACTTATATCATAATTACACTGAATTCCTATAACCGATGCTATTTAGTTCAAACAAGGCAAGTTACAAAGTTGCTAATACCCCTAAGCTTGGAGAGGTTAAACTTCACTCTTGTATATCGAGTAAATTTTATTTAAAACCTTCTTGGTAACTCCGACGTGCTTAAAATTGGGTTCCATACAAATTATGTTTGGATGAAGCTTGAGTTATGTTGAAGGAGTTCGAATTGGAATCGGAAGGGGACTTATGCGAGCGTAATTTGATGAGCACGTTCAACGATTGTTATCATTTTATAACTAGTAAGTATTGGGTGAGAGTTTACGAACGCATAAAACAAGTTCTAAGGCATGAGGGTCTAGTCAGATGAAAACTTGAACGCCGTTCACTACACAGCTTCCTCTGTGAGGCCATAAAATTCTAAGTAAACCTTCAGTTTACTTATTGAACAAAGGAGTTCCATTGAAAAGCGCATTCAAAGAGAACCTATAATAATAATATTCTAGATAAATTGTCTCTGCATATGCTCCGGTTTTAAATGTTTAACAAAATTCATGTCTTTAATTTCCTGTCAAAGTAAAATCCCAAATGAAATATCATAACTTCTACTTTTAAATCCTACGCGACACAAGTTTTATAAAAATATTATACTATAATACAATTTCTACCATTATATGACAGCTAACACAAGCTAAAACGATGAAAAAAGCTACTATATTTACATGTTGTTTTCATTAAAACGTTCTAGTTAGTCACGTTGGAAACGAGACGCGTAAAAACGTGATAAAATTGTAATACCTACGAGAACACTACAAAACCATATAACCCAACACGTAAGTAAAGCATCTTGAACTTTACGCCTTTACAATAAGAGTTGTGAAATTCATATTTGAGTGAAAGTTATAAATTGGTAAAGTACAAAAGTAAAGCCATCCAAGCAGCGACTTCTGCCTTCGACAAGTATTTTGTATAACAAGTGAAACGTAGATTTACGAGGGTACTAACTTGTCTATAAAAAAAACTAATACAAAACAGACAAGATGAAATATGTCTTTTGGTAACATGGTTTTGGTGGTGGGAAACCAGGAGGGGCTCGTGGGTAAATAATAACAGCCACACACAGGTCGATCGATCAGGTTAAGCTAAGCTTGTCGCGGTTGGTCTGTGGATGGGTGACCATCTTGACATACCCAGACCCCTCCGTGCCTCGGAAAGTACGCTAAGCCGTTGGTCCCGGCTATCAATCGTGGATCTTTGACAGTCGTTACGGGTAGTCAGAAGCCCGAAAGTCTGACAACATGTAGTCTTACCTACGGGTATCGTATTATCCTGTATCTGCTTTGTGGAGGTCAGATAGGCAGTCGCTCCATGTGAAATACTGGTATTCAGCTGCATTCGGTTAGGCTGGAAACCGACCCCAACATAGTTGGGAAAAGGCTAGGCAGATTATGGTTTGGTGGTGAGAAAGGTTCACACAAATGTATTGTATGAGTACACAGTTCATATTTACAACATAACAGAACACCGCGCCTGACATCCCCAAGGGGTTAGGCAGTGGTGTGCCTATGTCTTGGGATGCATGAAGAAGCCTCCTCGTGTAGCGCAGTTTGTTCCGCCAGTTACTCAACTGAACTGAGCGCTGTCCTAGACAGTCACACCCAACACCTTATTTGACTAGCCAATAATTCTTCCTTTGCACGGTAGGGCTAATGCCCGCCTGGTTTGCGACCACCCTCCCACCGGGGTCCAGCATCAAGCAGCCCGCTGTGTTTCGTTGATACGTGGGAGTTTCAGTGCCTTAGGCATCTTCTGGGCACGCTCGTTCTATCATAGACCTCATCTATCGCTTTCCATCAGGGGTAATCGAGGTTAAGAGCGGACCCATGCAGCAATAAAAAAAAAACAATATATGTACACCCATATTTCGCCAGCCTATATAATATAGGGAGAACCAATTGCCAAACAGGCATAAATATAGATTCCGGACTGTTACTGATAAATTCCTGACGATAAAACCCAATACCACTTTTCCTACTCGGGAATTGAACCCAGGAACTCCTGCTCAGCAGTAGCGCTTGCGAACATTAGACAAACGAGGCAGTTATATGTATATCATCATCATCTGCCTAGCCTTTTCCCAACTATGTTGGGGTCGGCTTCGAGTCTAACCGGATGCAGCTGAATACATACTACATACATACTGTATTTTACATAGAGCGACTGCCTATCTGACCTCCACAATACTGGGTAATACGATACCTCTTGGTAAGACTGGTTGTCAGACTTTCGGTCTTCTGACGATCCGTAACGACTATCAAAGATCCATGAATGACAGCCGGGATCAACGGCTCAACGTACTTTCCGAAGCACGGAGGGGTCTTGGTATGTGAAGATGGTTATCCATCCACGCAAGCAAGGCAAGCGGAGCTAGTAGTTATAGCTATATACTATAAAATATATATAATATAAAACAAAAATAGCTCCATTCGGGTCAACGCAGACAGGAGATGTTTTGGCATGTTATTTTATGGGAAGAAACTTATGAATCTGCAAGGCAGCTCTTCTAAAATACTCTTGTAACAATATCCTTATGGTGTTACGTTTATGTAGGACAACATCTAGCTTTTCCTCATTCCCAGGTTTTCTATCTGGAATTTCTCAGTAGAAGATCGGAGTCTGGATTTGAGGTCGGTTGGTAGCCACTAGGCTCTCCTATTACATAGGACTTAAACATACATGATTATGACGAGGATGGCGATATGAGGGTGTACTGGTACACCTTTGCTCAACCCTTGGGTGTTATAAGGCGTGATGCTATGTTTACGTTTAGCTTTTTGAAAGGTCATAATGGCATGGCACTGTCTGGAGTTCTGGACATGTACGCATACACCAATCATAGTTCAGCTCAACCGTTCCTTAGGGACCTCAATGATATCAATCAATCTCTTCGGCATACGGCGAGCCACTTGCTTTGTCCCTGTAATCAGTGTTGCCAACCCTACTGTTTTAACAGTAGATCTACTGTTTTGTCAATGGCATCCCTGTTTTTCTTTTATTCACGGACCTGTATTATGTATGATAGAGGTCAGTAGTTTTAATCCATAATATATTTCTACTGTTTTTTTGTACTTTAGGCGCCATGTGAAGGAAACAGTCTAAAACGCTTGTTTCTTGCTTTTATTTATTTATTTATTTATTTATTTATTGGATCGCCAACAGAGGCTACACAGTTACTTACATGTTAACGCAACAACAACAACAACAACAACTGCAACTACAACACTGCACTGCAACTTGTGTTGTTGTTGTTTGTTTGTTACTTGCATGTTGTTGTTGTTGTTGTTTTCGTGTAGATATAAACAAGGTACCATCTACTGTTTAACCTATTTATGAAAAGTAAGTGCTGGTGATATGCATTTTTGGATTTTCAAACTTTTTCATTCTTTTTTCTTTTTTATGCTGTACAGAAGAATGACTGTTCTGAAATTTTTATTTACTATTCTATTGTTTTTTTTTGTGGCTGACTAGTTGTGCCCGCGACTTCGTCCGCATGCATATCGAATTTCATGGTTTTTTTACGTTGAACCTTAACCAAAATAAAAGTAGCCTAAGTTACTCAGCTCCGCCAGCGAAAGTCGGTCCAGCCGTTTCGGAGATTAGCCGGAACAAACAGACAGACAAAAAACAAATAAATTGTTTTTCTTGATATAACTACCGTACACACTTTCATATATGCATTTAGTAAAAAGCTGTTATATTACCATTACGAACAGACACTTCAATTTTGAACTAAAAATCTATACAATAGTACATTATGATATAAGTGCGGTAAGTTGAAAATTACAGCCGAGGCGATATTGCTTGCCCGAGCCGTAGGCGAGGGCTAAAAGAAAGCAGAGGCTGTAATTTTCAAAGCGCACGTATGTCATACGACGTTTTATAACATATTTGCGAGGAAATAAATAAAACTCGGACTGAACTTGCATATTTGCTTGTTTTCCATATGATGAAATTTTGATACGCTTGTAAGTATCTATCGGTCGATTTTTCGGGCAAGAGGCTTAGAGGAGCCTTTTTCGGTGCCTCTGAGACTTCTGGCGGTGTGGAATTAATAAATTCATCATTACTTGACGACATTTTCAAATAAAAAAAGTACAGCGAAAAGAAGAAGCGCGCGTAATAATTTAAGCGATGCGCGCGCGTTCGCGCTTTTTTTTTCAGGCATAGGCACAAAACAGCCAGTATTATTAATAAAGTAAATTAATATTTTTGTTTTTGTTGCAGATATTAATGGTTGTAATTTATTGTCAAAATTAATTAAATTAAAGAATTAAATGTTTATTTATTATATTTTATCTCCCAAAGTTAATTTTATTCATAAAATGTTGACTACTTTTCTGAAATAAAAACTCTTTGCTAAGATTTAAAAAAGTACCGTTCGTTTTGACGGAGCATGTCTTGATAAACCGTGCGATTTACTTTACATTACCGCACAAGTGCGTAATGAGATATATTACGATATTGAAATTGGTGAAATAAGAGACCCTTTACGAGCAAATATGTTATAAATACATTTATAGTTTCTTAGGGTTGGCAACACTGTCCTGCATCACATAGACCGGTATCGATCCATTGTCTCTTGATTGAGTAGGAAAACAGTCATATTTCATTCTATCCCTGAGGGTATATCCTGAGGGGTAAACGGTCTCAAATTCCCGTTACGCAGACTTCCTGTGTTCGATATTGTTGCTAGATTGTCTAAAAGGTTTTTTTTTCATCTTTTATTCAGATTCGGATGTATTGTGAATGGAAATAGGTTTTCTTTTGTGATGGCTTGGTAACAAGTAGGACTGAACACGTTTTTCTCCTTATTGAACATTTTAACAAATGCACAACGATGGAGTCATTGTGGTGCTGAGATGGCATTCTGGCTATAGAAAGCGGGCCAGTGCGAGTCAGACTAGCACACAATGGATACTATAACACTACTTCAGTACAACACGTTTCTTCTAATGAGACCCTTAAATTTTTATCTTCATTTTTTTATTTTGTTGTGATAGTGCGAGCCATTTACGGTTGTAAAGTAGATGTTTACACTCAGATAGGTATGTATACTGACCGTATATTTTTAGCGATTTATTTGTAAAACACATTTCATACACACTGAAAATTTTAAGTGTCTACCTATTACGGTTCAAAAGATACAGCCCTGTAACAGACGGGCGGACAGCGGAGGCTTTGGCAATCAAAGGCTCCGCTGTCCGTCCGTCCGTCCGTCTGTCTGTCTTTAACTACGGAACCTGTTATTTAAAAAATACTTAGCTTCAATAAAGGCTGTGCTGATCAATTAACAGTCGTTTTGCCTAAAACCAGAACGATTTTTAGGCAAATATGCTGTAAAATTACGAGATCACAACAAATGTTGTTTTTACCTATAAGCAATGGAATTTTAAAGTTTGACTCCAACTTTTTATCGCCTTGTGGACGGGGCCTAACTGTTATTTACTGTATCAACAATTGAGTAACGAGACCGCCATTTTGCATTTCATCTTCAGCAAGCTCAAGAACCTAATTAAAAAGCTTTATTAATTCGGGCAAAAATTCCATTTTGATTAGTCCAAGACTCTTCTTTCAAACCAAACATGAAATAAAATCAAATATATTCAAGAGCTACTCAATCAATGAACTTGTTTGAGCACCTTTGATCAATACCCCTTAATTTATGAAGTCCCAGTACACATTAATTTGGTCCGTAGCAAGTTGCTCGGTCCGATAAATGAGACTGAATCAAAATTTCTCTCACGAAACGTCCGTTCGGAGCTACGACTTCCAAGACCTGATTAAGGAGGCTTGTATGCTTTGAGAGTTTGTAAAATTAAGATGAGATTGGGATTAAAAATGTAGGCGTAATTTTAATCTTTTTAGCAGTTAAGGCTGAAAAATAATCAGAAAAGATAAATTAAAATATAAGCGTAAGACTACTTTATAAAATGTGGCTAAATAATAACAGCCGGACGGGTCGATCGAAAGGGAATAGAGGAAAATGAGCCTTAATGGAACAAAAAGGCACCATCCATTAAGGCTCATTTTCCTCTATCCTCAGATGCGCCCTTTTTACTTAAGGCGGCAGCGTTAGTCCCGGCTGTCATTCCTAGATCTTTGACAGTCGTTACAAGTAGTTAGAAGCCTAAGAGTCTGACAACCAGTCTTACTAAGGTATATCGTGTTTCCCAGTATCTAGGTTGTGGATGTCAGATAGTTAAACGCTCCACGTAAAATACTGGTATTAAGCTGCATCTTGTTAGACTGGAAGTCGACCCCGACGCAGTTTGGAAAAGGCTATGCAGAGTAACGGTGGAGTTTCTTGCCCATTCTTCTTCATACGAAAACTACCTTTTGGAATGGGCGACTAGAATCAATTCTATTTGTTGTAATTTCTTAAAAAGTGGCTTTTATGTGCCTATTTGAAATAAATGCTTTGACTTTGACTTGGCAGACTGAGACTACTTGATACAAGTCAAATTAGCCTTAACTTTTAGTATCTATAACAGGTAAACGATTACCCTGAACTTATCTTATAGTGTGACCAACATAGTCATCAGAAATAATAAATAACAGTCTGTTGTTCTTCCACAAATTATTTAATGCTATTTATTACCGTACAGGGAAAAAACTCCATAAGAGGAATCCACAGAAATTAGTGTTATAAATATATGCCTGTCTATTTGCTATAATTTACACTTTACAAATTTTTATATAAATTTTGGCAGACAGGTTGCTTGACTTCTCCAAAAGGAGATAAGATAATGAAATGAAGAAGTTGATATTTTATCACACTTTTACGCATCAATATTTTTAAATCTAAATGGCGACTTGTTAGCGCGGGGAGCAATAAATGAGTGCACTGTATTTAAGGCAATGGTTTAATGCCGTTCTCAACTTCTCACTTACAATATAAACTTTCCCGGACAAACAGTTAAGGGTATCGTCCGTCGCGGTGGAGTCCGTGGAAGCGAGTGGTCATCAGGCCGAGCCGTGTCGCCGCGTCTCAACTGGCCGATGACGCGCTGATCACGCTGCCTACGCATGCAGACCGCGTGCAACGTGCTGTGTTAGGTTCGATTCCCAACAGCGACGTCCTAGTCTAATATATCTAATATGTCTAGTATGTCCTAGCTAACTGATCCCTGAGAAGAAATGCCGAAACAAACTCAGAAGTCATGGTCTCTTTTAAAGTCCAAACATTATATTATTAGGATTTTGTGTGAGTATAACAATGCAGGGCCATTTCTGGAAGGGCATTTTAAAGAAAGAGCCATTGCAGTTTTGAGTTCCCCTGACCCAACAGACGGCATACCTGCATCCCCCGTCGTGAGGGCTCGTACGCGCATGATGGCTCCCACCGTAGAGCGCCCCCTGCGGAAACCAAACTGGCCCTCCGCCAGATTCAATCTAACCTGCATAATACTCACAATACACATATTTACACGCCGACAAAGCCACGCGAACGGCCAGTATCCCGTAACTCGGTAAAGTTAATAAAGTAATATAACGCACTTACTAAATCGAATTAGTTGCCTCGCTTCCTAATTTGAAACGAAATTAAAAAGGATAACTTCGCAGTAGAAATTATATTTTTATACCATCCACGTAATACGAACGGCCATAAATCTTAATCTGGTTTAATTAAAATCGTACGTTAATTAGAGTGAATATAAATTTATTTAGGAGGATAAAAATATATACACTGGATAAACTCCAATGCAAGAATAAAAATATAATATCTTAACCTAACTAAAACTATTAACAAACTAAAATATGGCGTCGAAAAATTCCTCCGCATCACTGTCCACTTGACAGTCGACAGTAATGCGACATAAATAATACTCGTATTAACATGTTAATTATGTTTTTGGTTAAAATGTCGGATCTCCAGTAAAAATGTGTTCTTGACTTTCTAGGCAATTCTGTCTCTTATCCTGCAGATTCAAAAACGAAACTTAGTTTTTTTTTTTTACTTTTTGCGTCGCTACAATACCCTTAAAAGTTACGGAGGCAGCATCGTCTATTAATTACTGATTTATTAATGTATCAAGGAAAATTAAAAATCTCGAGTGGAAGTCAAAAGCTTCTGTGAACCTGATTACTCAAAGAGTACTATACTGACATTGGATCCATCTTTATTTTGCAAAAAAGAGCTGTCAGAGCCATTTATAATCTACGTCGCCGTGAATCTCTCAGGGAACTTTTTAAAAGGATTAATATTATGACGGTACCTTGCCAATTCATTTATGAAAATATTATGTATGTAAGAAAATATCCACATCTTTTTAACAAAATAAGCGATAGACATAATTTTAATACTAGAAATAAAGATAAAATACATCAACCATTTTTCAGATTAGCCAAGGTACATACATCTTTTATACTACTGTGTTAAATGTTGCAATAAAATACCTTGTGATATATTGCAATTAAATGAAAGAAAATTTAAAACTCACATTAAACGTACACTTTGTAAACAAGCATACTATAAATTAAAAGATTATATCCAAGATAAGAACGCTTGGAAACATGCTGGTCCTGCTCCATAGGATAATCTACAGTCTAGACAAAATCAGACTGGTTGCTAATGTAATTGTATTTTTTTTTGACATTGATTTACATTCTGTGACTACTTTAACTCACACCCTGACTTATTACTTGTAATTTTTTTTATTTAAATGAAAATCGTTTACTTTTACCATGTTTGTAAATATGTGAGCACTATGTATCTATCAGATAATTAATTAATATGTCATGGTTTCATTTTTAATTCTTTACCTATTATGGTATATTCGTTGTAATTTTATTTTAAGTGGATCGTCTTCACATATTATTATTATAATTAATGTATCCAAATATATTGTAAAAGATTTTAAAAGAGTAACGATGGAGTTTCTTGCCCATTCTTCTCCATACGAAAACTATCTTTTGGAATGGGCAACTAGAATCAATTCTATTTTGTTGTAATTTTTGACATTCAAAAGTGCCTTTTATCTGCCTATTTGAAATCAATGCTTTGACTTTAACTTTTAAAGGTCATTAAATAAAATTATCATCAGCCCAATAATAAAAGCTGTTTATAATTAACATGGATAGTCCTCACACAAAAGGTTTCGTTTACTTATTTATCTGTTACAATTACTGGTTATCACAGTTCCTACCATCATGTCCCATTTAAAAATCCGGATTCACATAAAGGCTCCCCTAGACATACTTTGGTGGAACAATTTCTATGAAAACTTCGTGATACCAAATTGATCTACCGAAGTCACGACGCGCCTTCGCGCCTTTCTGCTAGAGTCTTTATTGTGTTGTTTCGAGACGCCTTCTGACGCACGCTTGAGGCACCTTAAGGCTTATCTTAAGTGTAAGAAGGACATTCACGACTCAAGTTTTTAAGAAAATGTGAAATTTCTATGTTAACGTTTATTATTTTTTTTATTTTGTACTGTTTAGTTCATTAAAGCCTTGTTTTAAAAAAGGTTTTTACTTAAAGCAGATTGGACAAATCTACCCTGAAGCTCAATAACGTAAAGACAAAAAGAAGAGTATTTTTTTTTGTGATTTCTCTTGATCTTTAGTACGTAAGGAGCTACAGAGCTCTAAATATGAGTAATTAAATTGAATTGAAATTCTGGTATTTTGTCAATTAATTAACTTTCGTTAATTCTGTGTCTTGCAAACATAATCTTTTAAGCCGATAAGCGGACATTTTAAAACATTGGCTTCCTAGTTGCCGTTTTAGAAACAATGTTTTTTAGAGTCGGGCGGCCTGCTGCATCTCCCAATAGCGTTAAGATACATATATGCCAATGGAAAGAGCTTTCAAGGAGAACCTTTGCTACTAACACGACTTTTTTCGCCACGAAGGGCGCCAAGAACATTCCTAAACTTCGGTATCCGAGTAGCCACCTATTTAGGTCATTAACTAAACCCATAGTACCTTGCCCTTTTTCCTTTTATTTTGTACTTTTTAGCATTAGAATTTGTTTAAATATCTTTCTATCACCTTCACATGAAAGGTACTTGTAACGACATATCCAACGAACCCAAACACGCCTTTTCACAAGTCATGGTAAACGTCATGGAATCTCACGGAAACAAAACATTTTTGTTATTTTAATTTAATCTCTCAAACCAAACAAAAAGTCAAGACATAGCGCTGCGAACAATACAGTGAAGCATGCAAAAACTACACCTCCGCTCTGTGCATACACGCATACATTTACAATCAAACTACACCTCACTAAAAGCACTCATGTTTACGAAACCGGCTTCACTTTTGAGACTCAGTCTGACTGTCTGTCTGTCACAGCTGGATATCTCAAGAACTACTAATGCTTTCAAGTTGAAATTTGGAATAGTTTTAGATGACGTTTGCCCAACTGTTTTTCAAATAAAAAAGAAATAAAATATATGTATATTTTTGCAACAGGGACTGAAAGGGGGTCTGCAAAATTCGAAGTGTGGCTACTAGGGCATGCATGCATCATATGAAAGAGCGCAGTTTGCACATCCTCAAACATTTTTTAGGCTGCATAGTTTTCGTTGAAGAAAAATTAATAAAAATACCGTTCCCCCCCTCCCCCTTATCTCCGAAGTTTGCAAAGAGAAAAATCTGAAATTATTCCATGTGATAGAAGTTAATGTAAAGATTACAGGAAAAATAAAACGAAGTCTCTAAATAGCATATTTTTTCAGAAAACATCAACAAAAGTTATATTAGTTCCACTATCGGTCAAGCGATGGCGCTGACATAAAACTTCAATATTCTACACCGCAGTGAACAGTCGCGAGCCGAAGCTAATAATACACAAAATTGATTGACTGTCAATAATTTCGGCGATAACACATACATATTATTCTTTAAAGTAATATTAGTAATTTCAGTCAAATGTCATTTGCTTAATAATATCGACCTTCTCAAATGCCATTTGCTTAATAATATCGATCTAATTAAGCCACTTTTATCGTTCTTAGGACTTTTACTGTCACCATGCAATCTACTAGCTCTTTTCCCATAGTTATAAGGTGGAGTTTTAGTTCAATCAATTGCGACCATTACCATAAAGGACTACAATTTTCAACTATTTCGGTAGCATACAACATCTGTGCACTGCTAACTGCAACCGCAAATGTCGTCAAAGGTATTCTACATCTCTACAGATAATGACCTCATCTAGTTTAAAGTATTGACGTCTAAGAGTTTGTACAAACCTACTTACAGAATTAAAATCATTGATCATGTGAATAGCAAACATGGTAAACGGAGTCATATTTGGAGGCTCGATTATACACAATATTATATTGTCCTTTATGAAATTCGACATCAAACGAAGTTATATGAAATACAACGTATGCAATTAAAGGACTTACGGGACATAAACACAAAAAACGCACGTCTTAGAAACAATAAAAGTATATGATCGACTGCAGTAAACTAAATCAGAAAATATATGATATTCTTCAGGATATATGCTAGGTAGATAGTGTGTTGAAAACATAATACAATTAATTTGATACGATAGAAAAAAAACATGAAGATACCTCTAAAAACATTATTTTCACAGTAAAAACCATACTAATTTACATACAATCATTTTGATTTTATTGTCAGATTATTCTACAAGCAACATACTAAAATACTAGTATTTTAATTGTTTAGTCCAAACAATAGGTTTTTGATTGTAATTAAATAATTGCTTCATATTTTACAATAAATTACCAGCGTTGTGTCATCGCGCTTCTCTTTCTTTTCTATGCGGTCCGACAGTGACCGCGCTTTAGGTCATGTAAGCCCCTTAAATAACGTGATTAAATTGCAGCATAACAATAAGATTATTGAGATCCAACGTACATACAACTGGCAACATGCACATCCCAGCAGGAATGTTGGACAATAACTTAATCTCTATTAGATTCTTCTTTACAAGACGTATGAAGTCCTTTATCAACTTCGCTTCAGCAGCAGTGCGATCCTGTAACCATCTCACCGTGAAAACTTAGGTGAAGTGAGCGTGAAGTGAGCTGTCAATAGTGTCAATTCCTAGCAAAAACAAACTCACATCACCTAAGTTTTCACGGTGAGATTTTTACAGAATCGACCGGCTTCATCAGGATCTAAAACAAAATGCCTGTGGTTTTTACACGACTATTTCATTTTGACAATTTTCTATCAATAAAAATAGTCTTACCTGTAAACCATAGTATTGTAAAGTCGAACCAACACCCGGCGAAACGTCACACCTTGGTTACTCGCCATCTGTCCAGCACTTAATGGCAACATCATCACTGTTCTCGCTAAAGCATACGGTTCAAAGTTGATTGGGAAAATTTTACAGTTTCGGGTAGCTTGATGTGCTGGTGTCTGTACATTAAACTAAGTAACATTGAACAAAAATGATTCGCTTCGAAAAATCGCTGTTTACGGCAGCGCGCAATGTAACGCACACAAAGTATTATGCTTTTGGATGCATGCAACGATACAGGGGTGGTGCGGGTAATTTGTGTTATGTAATCACGTTTAAAACTTTTTTTCTTGAAAATACCTCGTCCTTAAATATTTGCGTAACCAGACGGTTCCCAGGTATGTACAGACGCCAGCACATCAAGCTACTACAATCTGTCAAATTTCTTTAATAGATTTTCAACTTTATCGCTAAAGCGTAAGGCTCAAGGTTGATTTGGAAAATTTTACAGTTTCGGGTAGCTTAATGTGCTGGCGTCTGTACCAGCACTAAAAAAATATCAAAATGACGGGGAGTACATGTGACTCTCGGTGTTTTTTACACCCGTTATATCTCGTCGCCTGTGAGTAAATTAAGGGAATTATCTTAAATTAAACGAAAAAATACCTTTTCAAAACCTACTGTCACTTCATTCTATTCTTCTTTTCAAAACCAACTGTCACTTCATTCTATTCATGCGTGGTCCGAGGGGGGTGATCATGGGGGTTATGACCCCCCAAAATCATTCAAGCTGTCGAGAGTCTGAATGATTTACTTGTCTTACTAACTGCGTGTAGACTTAAAACTGCACTTGAGCCACGGAGACCCCGATGGCATATAAAAAAATATAAAATATAGAAAGGACTGCCGACAGAAGTGATAACTTAAAACTATACAGTGGTTTTTTTTTAAGGTGAATGGGTAGTGGTAGACCGCGAAATTCAAATTTTCTTACGTTTTTTGCAATTTGCAGGTCAGTGTCAGATTGTATCTTGATCAAAATATGATTCGCGACAATAACAGGTACATATTTAAGGAATTATAAGCATTAGAATCATTAATATATCTTTCTAAGTTAGATTTCTACCACCAACCACCAATCTCTTATGGAAAAGTGTTAGTGGTAGAAATCTAACTTAGAAAGATGGATTATTGATTCTAATGATTATACTTCTCTAAATATGTACCTGCTATTGTCGCGAATCATATTTTGATCAAGATACAACCTGACACTGACCTGCAAATTGCAAAAAACGTAAGAAAATTTGAATTTCGCGGTCTCAACTACCCATTCACCTTAAGTTCAAATTGTAGTACTTATCAAATATAAAATTTCATAATTTGTAAATTAAAATTATTAAAATTAGTCTGGTTTTTATTGGATTTCTTAGCTACAGATATACTGTTAATATTAATTAGCATTTCAGACCCATAAGGTTTTTCCCCCACCAAAATCACTCAACGCGCCTAAAGAAGTTTTTATTTTAAAAATCCTGCAAAAAAAATATAGAATCTAGGATGCAAGAGCGAGTGAAGAAAACGCAGGAATTTGGGCATATCGCTCGGTTGAAAGGCTAAGAAAAAGGCCAGATTTTAAAACTTAAATGCTGTAGAACGAGTAGGTAAGAGTTTAACTTTTTCGTCATAACTCGACAAAGTAAGTTCTATTTCTGTATAAAGGTCAAAAAAATACTGTACCTAGTCAAGATATTTTCGAACTCGCTTGGCTCACTCTTTCATTCCAAATTCTAGTAGTTGCTCAGGCTTCCCTGCATAAGTCGACAATGTAACTCCTACTCCTGTTTTAAAATATAAAACAAAACCTTAACCTACCTTAACCTTAAAACTTAATCTATGGTACTATTTTATTTATCTAAAATGCCTCGAACAAAATATCACTCCCCCCCCGTGTATGAGCTGCGTCCATGAATATGGAGCTGGAGATGTACAGACGCCAGGACATTAAGCTACCCGAAACAGTCAAATTTGATGTGCTAACGTCTGTGCATGAACATTAACGTAACATCACGCCTTTAATCCCCGAAAGGTTAGGCAGAGATGTACCGAACTTATAGTACTTACACTTACTTGGTTAAATATCATGTCCAAGGGGGCGAGCCTACTGCCACTAACCGGGCCAAAATCCAGACTCCAGACTCTCAGATCTGCTTCTGAGAAATTCCTGAAAAAAAAAACCTAATAACACTTCAGCCGAAATGGGAATCAAACCCAGGACCTCATTCTCAGCAGTAACGCTTGCGACTACTAGACCAACGAGGAGATGTAGGTACCTACCTAAAAATATTTACATACCTAGAAATTTGTACGGAACCCTTGGTGCGCGAGTCCGACTCGCACTTGACCGGTTATTTTGATTAACGAACTTACCATAATTATTATTTTCAATGTAGCACAGAAGTGGTTGCTACGCCAGGCTACGCTCTACGCCACCCGTGCCTACGTGCTACGAGCCATGGCTACGAGCCGTATTCATACGTCGACGGACTGATGGTCATCTAATAAGTTTGGTTAAACAAACACTATGAAAGAGAAGGTTTTAGCGTATTTCTAAGCATTGTCTATACTCCAATGTAATTTTCCTTACATTTACCTACTGTTTGTTCCCTTAGTAAATTTCTCAACTAAAAAACACAAATACGCTAAAACCTCTCTCTGCGCGAACAAAATTTATTTGAAACCGTAAAGTCTCTTTAACATTTTCCACGAATATTATAAGCATAAAAAGCGTTTATAAATAAATATCAATGGAAAAAATCAAGTTCAATGAAGCTTAAAAACATGGCTTTCGTTTCAAAGCGCCACTTATTTCAGTTTTCCTCCTTTTGAGAGAGCCCTTAAAGTGTAAAAAACGAAGCAATACAAATTAAAACATTTTGGAGGACAACATTGGTGGCCAGTGTTGGTGGCCAACATTGATGGAATTAGAATGTATTTACATTGGCTGATTACAATGGTACCAGGTAGGCCAGAGAGTTTTTGAGCAAGCATTTATGCAGGGCGAAAAGTTGATAGCTGACTAGAGTGAGTAGATATGTTGAGAGAATACCAAAAATATATTTGAAAAGTTTCAGATAGAAGCCTCTTGGTCAGGAGTCCACTTTCAAATTTCGAAAATGGACCAAAAATAAAGGTATGGACAAACTATTAGTTCCAGAGTCTGTTCGAAGCGGTAAAAAACGCTCCGCCTCTCTCTTTTACTGAATAAAAAAACTACAGTTTTTGTCGGCCTAATTATATGTATAAAGCTGTCCGAATAAACGTTTTACCTACCTAATTTATCTATCCGCGACTTCACCCGCGTGGCAATCAAAAATTATCCCCCTACTACGGGGATAAAAAAGTATTGATTTACAGATATAAAAACTTTTACAAGACATGGCTCCTTTCTTAGCACTTAAACATTTTTTATAAAAACACTTTTCACCTATACGCTGCATGGTATGCATTCAATGGTCAACGATGTATACCTACCCGTAAGACAAAAATTCAAATTCGTTCAACCGTTACGGCGCGGTGTGAAAAGATAACAGAGAGACAGAGTAACCTTCATTTTTAGGGTTCCGTACCTCAAAAGGAAAAAACGGGACCCTTACAGGATCACTTTGTTGTCCATCCGTCTGTCCGTCCGTCCGTGTATCTGTCAAAACTCTTTAACTCGGGAACGCATGGAGGAATCGAGTTGAAATTAAAACCATATACTCAGCTCTACAGTTCCTTGAAGCTGTGAAAAATCAAACACGTAATTTAACGTAAAAAAAAAGATGAGGCCTATATCGACACTCTCAAGGGAATCATAATTTATAGGGTACTTCCCGTTGACCTAGAATCATGAAATTTGCCAAGAAGCAAGATCATCATCTTTACCACAAGTAAAGGAAAAAATCCGAACACCGTAAATTTGTAGGGACATTAAAAAAATGCCTAGCTTTTATTACAAACCTCCATTTAATTTCTTAATAATAATTAACGAAAATCACCTACTAAAGAGAAAAAAAAAAACAATTAAAAAAATCTTCTCATCCGCGGATTTGAACACGAGACCATCGCATTGCTAAGCCGCAGTGTTAACCACTAGACCAACACGCCATTTCCATTACATTACAAAAATCTTAAATAGGTTCGATGTCATTACCAAGGGGGGTACCATTACTCTGAAGCTGACTGTACCAGTTACCACAAGTAAAGGAAAAAATCCTAATATCGTAAATTTGTAGGAACATTAAAAAAAACCGTCATAATAAGTATGGATGTTTGCGTGGTTAATCAATTTGCCGCGTGCCCGAAAATAGGGCGCTTGGTTCAATAAAACGTGACGAGTCGGCCAACACAGGTTTTATGAATTTGATTACTTTGGATAACTTAATCCGTGTTTGTAACTAGTGGTTCGTTTCTGATTTCTACAGGTTCCACGATTGGCCAGATGAGAGGATTTTTCATGTGTGCGACTATTCATACATAGTATATATTATAATCGGATTTTTTGGAGATAAATGTGGGCTGGTTTCTGTTTGGATTATAATAGTTCTGTTAATTTGGCGAAATTAATAGGTATAACTCAAACCATAAAGGCTCCTACAAACAGGCGCGAAACGCGATATAATCGCGCGCGTCACAAAGACACCGCTCATTGCGCGATTTGCGGTGCCTTTGTGTCGGGTGTCGTGTCGCGCCTGTTTAAAGGAGCCTTTAATTTCAAATAAACCATTTCCAGGAACTATTGAATTGTCAAAGAGTCGGTCAGTTAGTCAGAAAGTTGAAGCTAGTTGCCCATTCCAAACGTAGATCTGTATGGAGAAGAACGGGCAAGAAACTCCAAGGATACTCTTTTAAATAAATATTACAACATTCTGCGTTCATTATTCGTGTTGCTTCTATATATGAGAACTAGGTAAAAAAACAATTTCTAAATATAAGATTGAAGATAAGCACTGGCATAAAGATAAATAGGCTAACGCTGACAAGCCGGCTTTTTAGGGTTCCGTACCCAAAGGGTAAAAACGGGACCCTATTACTAAGACTCCACTGTCCGTCTGTCTGTCTGTCTGTTACCAAGATGAACCGTGATAGCTAGACTGTTGAAATTTTCACAGATGATATATTTTTGTTGCCGCTATACATAACAACAAATACTAAGAACCGAATAAAATAAATATTTAAGGGGGCCTCCCATGGACGCGGTGTCCCGGGGTGGGGTCGTCGTGGCGGTGTCACTCGACATCGCCAACGCGTTTAACACCCTGCCCTGGGGCTGCATTGGGGAGGCACTCCGGTATCACCGGGTGCCGACCTACCTCCGTCGAGTAGTCGGGGCGTATCTGACGGACAGAGCCGTCATCTATTCCGGAATACGCCACCATCGGGATCCCAACTAACGGTAGGAGGGGTTCACATCGGCGTCGAGACGACGATGAAATACCTGGGTCTCGTCCTCGACAGCCGGTGGAACTTCGTTGAGCATTTCCGACGTTTGGCTCCCAAACTGGAACGGGCCGGGGCCGCCTTCAAGCGGCTCCTGCCCAACCTGAGGGGGCCAAACGCCTCCTGCCGGAGGCTTTACGCGGGGGTCGTGCGGTCCATGGCCCTATACGGGGCCCCGGTGTGGGCGCGTTCACTGCGGCGGCGAGCCGCCCATTATTTGAACGCGCCCCAGAAGGTGGTAGCCACAAGGCTGATCCGGGGGTACCGCACGATCTCGGGCGAGGCGGCAAGCCTCCTTGCCGGACTGCCGCCATGGGATCTGGAGGCGATAGTCCTCGCGCGCCTGTATGAGTGGCGCGCGGAGGCACTACGCCGGGGGGAAACTCCGCTTCCGCAGCAAATTGCGGCGGAGCGGACGGACCTCCGGCGCGATCTCATGGCGGCATGGAAAGAGCGACTGTCGCAACCCAGCGCAGGGCACGCCACGATAGCGGCGGTAAGACCCCTCTTTGAGGAGTGGCTAGAGAGGCGTCATGGCGCCCTCACCTACCGCCTGACGCAGGTCCTCACCGGACACGGAAGTTTCGGGAGGTTCCTGCACATAATCAGGCGGGAGGAAACGCCCGGGTGTCACCATTGCCAGGATCGCCCAGAGGACACGGTGGAGCACACGGTGGAGGTCTGCCCCGCTTGGGCGGAGCACCGCCGTGTCCTCGTAGAGGCGATCGGCAGCGGCGGCGACCTCTCGCGTCCGGGCCTGGTTCAAGCCATGGTCCGGGGCGAGAGGGAGTGGGGGGCAGTCGCCTCCTTCTGCGAAGCAGTCATGCTAGCGAAGGAGGCGGCGGGACGGCTGAGGGAGAGAGCCTCCCGTCCCAGCCGCCGCGGGAGACGCTCCGGGCGTCGGGAGCCGCGCGACGACTCCCGGCCACCGTAGGCGCGGGCCTGCGGGCGGAGAGTAATGGGTAGCTCACCGTCCGATCAGGACCAGGCCCGTGCCGGACGGCGCGTACGTGTTCCACGCGCGCCTCAAAGAGATGTCAGCATCAAGTGAAGGGGCCCGTCAGGGCCGAAGCCTGCCGGGTTAGCGGGATTGTCCGAAAGGGTTACCGCTGGCCCGGAACATAAAGGGCGAAGGAAGGAACACGGGTGGGTTTTAGTCAGTAAGAGTCTGACACTCCCTTCCGCTCCACCCAGAGCGGGAGGAGTCATTTGATGATTTCCCATCCTGAAAAAAAAAAAAAAAAAAAAAAAGGGGGCCTCCCATACAACAAACGTGATTTTTCGGCGTTTTTGCCTTGTGGTACGGAACCTTTCATGTGTGAGTCCGACTTGCACTTGGCCAGTTTTTGTTTATTGATTTGTTTGTAATCAACATTTCCTAACAACAAAAAATATAAAAAATTAATGACACTTATAGTATCCAACATAGTCTGGACCCCGAACGAATAACAGGAAGATTATAAAACATTTCTTAGCACTTTCCGGCGCGGTAAAGGCTGTAACCGTATTTTAAAAGTTCATGGAACGACATCACGACGACAGCCGTATAATTTGGATACTCTTTACGTCAAACACGGCTACCGTATTGTAAAATTTATTCGCTTATAATAGAATTTATGCTTAAAGCAATACGGCTGAGATCACATTGATTTACTATAAAAAACCAATGGTTGACGGTCCACGAGCCCTCAATGTGTGCAATGCCCACGTAAACAGATTTCATCCACAACGCTCTATACGGATACGGTTATATCCGTCTACCGCCTTAAGTAAACGATTTAATTTTCCGTGATATTGTTGGTACGGTTGTGACAGTATTAAGATTTTGTATGAAAAATTCTACTGTCCTGCCCTAATAAAGGACCACACCGGAAAGTGTTAGTCTTCTCGCTACAAAAAATCCTGTATATGCCGAAGATAAATTATTGAAAAACTTTACTGGGGACATTTTTGTGCCTCGGCGACGACGCGATGGTATTATTATTCTGAACAGTAGCAAAACATGGGTCATTTAAATAACTAGTGTATACTAAGCTGTTGCTTGTTAAGTAATTGAATGTCAATCATTTTGATAACACAACACTATTAAACATGCTCGTTTAAATATATGTTTTAATCTTTGATCAATACTACTGAAATAGAAATGTTTTGTTATTTGTGAACATTTCTTTAGTTTCATTTCAGTAGTTTGTGTGGTACGTCGCTTAAAAGAATATTATTAAGAAACGATCTTAATTATATGTATATTGAATTTTAGATGTAGGTAGATAGACCTAAAGATCTAATTCAGTCTGCGTCAGTTTGTTCGTGGACATTAGCGCAATAGGGTGTAGATTAGTGTTGTAAAAGAGCTGAGTCTTTTAGTCCTCATTTTGCGGCTATGAGTCCTTTTTGCAGAACTCACGATTAGAAACTCACGAACAGACTCAGTCTTCTGAGTCCTGAGTCTTGAGTTCTTTTGAGTCTTTTCAGTTCTTTTAGTCCTAAAATTGCTTGAGTCGTTAGATTTATTCTAAGTCCTTTCGTTTTTTTTTCAGTCCTTTGAGCTCTTTGAGTCCTTTAAGTTCTTTCAAGTTTTAGGAGTCGTGAATTATACAGCAGGACTGCCGTCCAATCAAAAAGACTCGTGTCATAAAGCCTTTGAGTTCCTTGAGTCGTGAACTATGAAGTAGAGGACTGCAGCCCAATCAAAAAGACTCGTATATTATAAGTCGGGTCGGCGGACTAAAGCACATAAGTCAAAAACATGCTTTATTTTTTCTTTGTACCAAAATTATTAATTTACATCAATACATCGGCAGACTAAAGCACATAAGTCATATTCGCTTGTTCGGGCTTGAATCTAAGTGGCGTCCTTTTTCAACCTCTTGAATCGCATTAATCTTGCGGCGTTATAAAAAACATAAGTTGAGTTATGTTAAAAGGAACACTTGAAGCTCTCGGACTTCATGGACACAGAAAGTGACTTATGTTATTAGGAACGTCAAGTGCGTCGTGTTATCTCGATTTTTAATTCGAGGGTAGGTACTCAAATTATAATTTATTGCTTACAAAAAACTGAAGTGGTAACTGTAGTGATTTGGGTCACACTAGTCGAGTTAGTTTTGCTCTGATTTGTTAACAGAACAGTTGTGGTGTGTGTCATTTTATTTAAAAATATTCCCAATTACTATGGATTGTCAGCGAGGAAAGAAATTAGTTGAGATGGTGATGAGGAGAAACACAAATGTTGAAGGTAAGTTTGCCATGTGTTTGATTTAAATCAGAAAGTAATATATTTATCTTTCATTGTAGTTTTAACAGAAATCATCAGTGATTTGTTCATTTTAGCATCAATCATAAATAAATGATTAAAATAATAATTTTTTTAGCCTCTATAGTATGTTTTTATTTTTAGATGAACGAAATGAACAACAATCTACAGGGACAATAGCGGAAGAAGAACCAATGCCTTCCACATCATCAGGCCACACTGGCGTCATGTTTATTAATCGAGAAATGGATTTCTCAAGTGACGATTCTGTTCTGGATCCACATTTCGAACTCCCTGAAACAGCAGTAGATTCGTCGACATCCACCGATACTGACCGAAGAGCCGACACGCCACATGCGGTCGAAACATCTCCAAAAAAAAGTATTCGCATTACGAAACAAGAAAAGAAAATAAAACGCAACACAGGTCAATCATATAAAACATTAAAAGGTAAAGTTGTTTCCAGCAGAACAATGAAAGAGCTAGGGACGTGTCGAATGAAATGCAAAGAGCGTATATCATTGAACGATAGACAAGCTATTTTCAAAGAATATTGGCAAATGGGAACATATCTCAAGAGAACAACTTATATGGCATCTTTAATTGAAATACACGTCAAGGCCACTCAAAGACAACGCACACTAGATCCTGACCAACAAAAGAATCGCATGAAAACACACAAATATTTTTTATTAATTTACGGGAAGCGTGAACCCATTTGTCGGGGATGCCTTTTAAAGACGTTAGGCGAAAGCGATAATTTTATAAAAACAGTTGCCACGAAAAAACGGTCGTCGATAGGTGGCACTCAAACAGATGATAACCGTGGGAAGAGTATACCCAAACATAAGATTTCTGATGAAAAAAGACAAGAAATTAAGGAACATATTTTATCATTTCCATCCTATGACAGCCATTACACAAGAAAAACTACATCAAAAAAGTACTTGCCTTCTCATCTCACTATTACGAAAATGTATGATTTATTTTGTGAAAACCGCGACAGTCCACCTTCAGTAAAAATTTATAGTCAAGAATTCCACAAATTAGGATTATCGTTCAAAAAGCCCCGTGCCGACACATGTTATACTTGTGATAAATTCAAGATGCAAATTCAACTATGTCAGGAAGATCAGGTGAAAACTGAACTAATTGCCCAACATGAACATCACAAGACTGCCGCAGATCAAGCATACGAAATGAAAAATGTGATACTCAAGTAAATAAAAGTGACAGTACTGTGCAAGTTTACACATTTGACTTACAACAGTGTTTACCCACTCCAGCCCTCAGCTCTTCTGTAGCTTTCTACAAACGCCAGTTGTGGACGTTCAACCTGACTGTCCATGACAACAAAACTGGAAAAGCTGTGTGTTACATATGGTATGAAACCATAGCTGCTAGAGGAGCTAATCAAATAGCATCATGTCTTTTCAAACATCTCCAAACATACGTACCTGAGAATACAAGACATGTAATATTTTATTCTGATACTTGTGGCGGTCAGAACCGAAATTCTCATGTCAGTTCAATGTTGACTTGGGCTTTGCAGAAATTAGACATAGATGTCATAGACCACAAGTTCATGGTTCCGGGTCATAGCCACTTGGAAGTGGACACGGATCATAGCATCATTGAAAAAAAGAAAAAGAAAACGGATTTGCAGATTTATCACCCGCATGATTGGATTCAACTCATCAGATCGAGCAGTAAAAAATTTGAAGTTGTCGAAATGCGCAGTTCCGACTTTTTAGATTTTTCTTCATTGTTAAAGGGTCCATTAGTATAAAGAAACAAAGATGTAGAAGGGCGACAATTTAAATGGCTCGATAAAAAGTGGTTGCGCTATGATTCTGAATTTGGCGTAATCTCCTACAAAGACACATTGGACACGGAATGTAATTTTTACAAATTTAACTTGAAACGTCGAGTTTCTGCCATACCTGACACTATTCCTGTTATATCGGTACAGCCCTTACCGATATCAAAAGAAAAGAAAGATGATCTGATTTCTTTACTCTCCTTAATACCCGACGTTTTTCATAGATTTTATTTAGATTTGCCTTCTGTGAACAATGTACGTAATACTGACCCTGATATTTTAGATAGTGAAGAATATGAATAAATAGTTGAATATAAATTATAAATATAGGCTAATATAGAAATGATGAATGCTAAATTAATTTTACGTTCATAGAAGTAACTTTTGAATGTCAACTAAAACATAGTTTATAATTATTTTTACTGTTCTCATACACTTAAGTCACAAGTACCTACTAGGTACACAGTGTTCTTTCTAACATAAGTCACTAAAATCGCTTTTTATTATATTTTTATCAAATTATATTTACGTGCATGTTAGTATTAATTAAAAACATCTCAATATTCCAATGATAA
The DNA here is from genome assembly GCA_963855955.1 of Luperina nickerlii. Lineage (NCBI taxonomy): Eukaryota > Metazoa > Arthropoda > Insecta > Lepidoptera > Noctuidae > Luperina > Luperina nickerlii. The sequence goes on along the minus strand of OY979666.1, from coordinate 4,867,644 downwards.
ATGATAAATGATTTTATTTTTGTAAGTAGGTTTGTACAAACACTTTTACACGTCAATCATATTTTTTAAACTAGATGAGGTCGGCGTTTCCTATCTGACTACTCTGAGAAGAAAGGCCGAAACAAACTCAGAGGTCATAGTCTCTTTTCAAGTCCAGACATAATCTTGGTCAGGTTATATGAAGACCATGTAGGTCAATGTCTGAGATGGTCTTTTGAGGAAAGAACCACACAGATTGAGAGGACCTGTCCAGTCAGTGTACAATAAAGTTGAATTTATAGTTTAACGCTATTTTTTTATACAGTTTTTAGTTGTTCCTGAAAAGTTTCACTTCTGGACTTATGTTTTTTAGTCTGCCAGCCCTAGTCTTTTAAAGTATTTGAATTGTTTAAGTAGAGGATTGCAGTCATAGTCACTTATTAAGTTCGAACAAACAATAAAATATGGCTAAAAAAGACATGTAAATCATCGTCACGTTATTAACGGTCAGTTGCGAGTTCCATTCGTAAGACTGAGCTCTTTTTTAAAAGGACTCAGTTACTAGCTCTTTTTAGGAAAGCTAAGTTTTTATTTAATGGACTTAGTCTTGAGTTCTTTTTGTAAAGAGTGAGCTGTTTTAAAAGACTCAGTCTCGAGTTCTCTTTGACACGACTGGAGTCTATTTTAAGAAGACTAAAAACTCAGAGAGGCTTGAATTTTTACTTATTCTTTTTTGACTTGAGTCTTCAAAAAAAGACTCGAGTCTCAATATTAGGACTATAAAGACTCAGTTCTTTTACAACACTAGTGTAGATATTAGCGTGTGAGGTAAAACATCCTGAACAGGAAACAGTGTTTGTTTATATACACTTAATTGGTTCAAGAGCTATCAACAGATTCCGGTAAGGAACCCCGATCGTGCCGAGTGCTAACTCGTATAGGGTTTTTTACAAAATTATAACTGCCAGTAAACAATGAAAATCTATACGAAGTTATAATTATATAATTTAATATACTTAACACTAAATTAAATACACTCTTTTGATCCACACACACACACACTTCAAAAGTAATATAATTGTGAAATAAATACTTTATTACATTATGCACTGAACATTTACTATTCTAAAACGTCTTGAACAGGAAATAGTGTTTGTTTAATATTCTCGTTCTTTTACCGGCGCGTTGCAATCAACTAGCATTTACTCCACAAGTATTATTCGGTTAAACTTTTGTCCTATCATAGGACAATGTGGACGAGTTGTCATAATTTCCGGCTTCTGAACTCAACGTAAAGATTGCAGAACCATTTAATTGGTTAAAGAGCTATCAACAGAATTCCGGTAAGGAGCCCTGATCGAGCCAAATGCTAACTCGTGGTTTTTTACAAAATCATAAATGCCAGTAAACAATGAAAATCTATACGAAGTTATAATTATGTAATTACTCGTAAATACAGTAAACACAAGATGCAATTAAAAACACCTTTATGATACTATAAATATGACACATAATATAAATATATCTACACTTTTGAATCAACATTATGAAATCTACCATGTAATCTACCAGTTAAATGATATGGTTAAATTGCAACATAACTATGAGATAGTTTACAACCATCGTGAGTATAACTGGCAGCATGTACATCCCAGCTGATACTTTGGTAGTTAACTTAACTTCTACTGGATTATTCTTTATCAGGCGTATAAAGTCCTTTACCAACTTCGCTTCAGCTTGACTTGAATCTGTAATAAGAGGTCAATGGTTTTACGCGTGAGTTTTATCCACAAAATCAACAATAGAATTAGTCTCACCAATAATCATAGTATTATAAAGCTGCACCAACACCCGTCGAAACTTCACTCCTTGGTTACTCGCCATCTGCCCAGCAATTAATGGCATCATCATCACTGATATGAAACTAAATATATCAATCACCATTCTCGTATACTCTTCGGTGTCCCCAATCTGTAATTTCAAAAAGTATCCTCACACTACTGACAACTTGTTCTGAGCGAGTAGCTCAGGTCAGGGGTTTTTAGCTACATATAAATAGACTGGTAGCTGATCCCAACGAAGTTTGCAAAAGGCTGGATAAATGGTGACTGATTTACTTTAGACGTTTTGCAAATAATATGGAGCAGAATCGTAATGGGCAAAATATTGGAAAGACAAAACCTCTTAAAAATAGGTGACAATACTTAGCTGCAGAATTATGGAAATCTTTGTTAGCAGACTTGACAATTTCCAACCACCAGTACAAGCCGGGAGAGAATAGCAACATGTGTCAGGCACAGTCATTTTGCACGTAAAATTTAAAGAATTATTTGCAGTGTGTATACTTACTTTAAATGCATTCTTGTAAAAAATACAGTACATAATCAAAATGTAATGTGATATTGACAATATGATCGAAAAGAAAAACTGAAACATAAGAATACCATTATGTAACAAATAATGCAAATACAAGTACTAAAACAGCACATGTTTAACATATCTAAGACCTCTAGGTATTATACTAAGTTCTAAATACCTGGCGTCCAAAGCAAAGCATCACTTTGTGACAGCAGTCTTCTAATTCTCGATACAGTTCAACCCATCCTTGAATCTGTTCCTTAGTGATATCACATTCTTCATCTGAACTAATATCAAATTTCCCTAAACTCTCCTGAACGGCTGATACCAACGAAGTCAGGCATTTTAACAAATGAACCACTATCATAACAACAACATAGAACATTAGGTACTGAAATACTATAGTGAGTCTTGTAAGCATTTCTGATACCAAAATTGGGACCAAAATAATTAACGGAGATAACTGTGAGTACCGTAAAAAAATTTCAACATATATGAAGATAGCAAACGCTATAGAATATAAAATAAAGAGAATGGTGACCCAGTATGTTTTCTTTAGAGAGTTTATTAGTTTCTTGTCATCTTTAAAGCGTTCAGAGACAATACTGATGCTTTTATAATATGACATGAAGCTACGGCTGTAACAGATACCAGTCATGATAGACGTGACTGAAGATAAATAGACTGATGCTGACAAACCAGCATAAATTAAATTGATTTGATTGGTATTAACCTCTCCTAACCACAAGTAAAATTCCATAATAACAATTATACAGTGCAACATTGTCAGGACAAATATTAGGAAGATAATAAAACATTTCTTCGTCTTCTTCTCGCTACAATAATTCCTGTATATTCCGAAGAATTTCTCCATTAACAATAAATTGTTGAAACTGTTTATTGGGGACATTTTTGTTTCGTATGTTGTGTGCCTCGGTGACGACGATAAAGTTACTCTTTTATGGGGTGGAAGCAAACATTTCATTAGATACTTTTAATTTCCTAACAAGTAGTTTCCTATGTAAGTAATTGACTGACGACTAGTGTCATCAAAACGACATTCGTTATTAATCATGTTCTGTTTAATTATATAGTTGATGTTGTCAAACATGTCATAGGTATTATAGAATACATAGAATATTATATTTGTTTGCTTTAAAACATGGTATGGTCAGATTTCTTTAATAGATTTTCAACTTTATCGCTAAAGCATAAGGTTCAAAGTTGGTTAGGAAAATCTGACAGATTGTGGTAGGTTGATGTGCTGGCGTCTGTACATTAGTCTTTTATATAGAATTATCGGTCTTATAATTATGTTTCGGCAAGGACTGACATACAAACATTTATTTTATTTTATTTATTTGGGAAAATAAACGGTTATACATTACAATATTATATAAAATATGAGCTACAGAGTGAGTAAATGTATAACCCATGACATTTTCCACATATTATAAAGAAAAGTTAAAAAAACTAATGCGATGTGCGCGTACAATGTGATAGTTACAATAAAATTACATAAGTGTTAATGATAAAACTAAACACTAAACAGGCATTTTTTACACAGCTTGGATTCCATTTTAAAACCCCTAACAAAATTTCAACACATTGCCTTGGTTGGTGATATCAACATCGATATCAAGCCGAACAACAATGATAGACACTCGTACGAATACCTCACCTTCACGGCCTCCCATGGTTTATTACCGGCGCACTTATATCCTACACGTGTAAATAACTGTTTAGATCATATCCTTTTAAAAACCAAACAACCAGGAACATGCATTGTCATAGACTCACCTATTACCGACCATTTACCTGTATTCCTGAGTGTCAACCTAGATGTTCCGAAGCCCAAACCTACCTACACTGCCAAAGTTGTTGACATTTCAAACATTCAAAAAGATATTGAGAGTACTGACTTCTCCCCAATCCTTTTTTCTGATGACGCGAATGAAGCAGCGGACACCTTAACAACTTTATTGACTCAAATTATTGACAAGCACACTCGCTTCTCCAAAGTTTCACGAAAGAACCGTAACATCAAGCCCTGGATCACTCCTGGCTTACTTCGCTGTATCAGAAACAGGGATAAAATGCATCTTAGTTTAAAAACACAATTAGACAACCCCATCCTCAAAGTAACGTATTCTCGCTATCGCAACTTTTGTAATTCTCTGCTCCGGAAATTGAAAATAAATTATGAGAAAACTGAATTTATGAAAAGAAAAAACAACTCCAAAGCAACTTGGGATCTAATCAAATCCATAACGCACTCAAAATCCACACCCTCGTCATTGAAAGAACTGCAACAACTCGAACCTGACAAACTTGCATCAGCAAACAGAATCAACAATTACTTTGTTAATGTAGGCAAAGGCCTAGCTACAAATATACAGCAGTGTCTGAATATGTCAGTTCACCCACCAAGTTTAGCTTCAACTTGTAACTCAATGTGTGTCCTGGAAACCGACGATTCGGAAGTAGAGCGAATTATAATCAACTTGAAATCAAGTTCTGTAGCTGGAATTGACGGTATTTCTGGACACATATTGAAATTAACGCGCAATATTTTAATCCCCTACATTACACATATCTGCAATCTTGCTATATCTACCGGTGTTTTTCCAGATAGTTTCTATAGTTTAGTTTATAATAGTTTGATGTAAAGTGCATAATAAATGAATGTAATAAAGTATTTATTTCACAATTATATTACTTTTGAAGTGAAGTGTGTGTGTGTGTGTATCAAAAGAGTGTTTTAATTTAGTGTTAACTATATTAAATTATATAATTATAACTTCGTATAGATTTTCATTGTTTACTGGCAGTTATAATTTTGTAAAAAGCCCTATACGAGTTAGCACTCGGCACGATCCGGGTTCCTTACCGAAATCTGTTGATAGCTCTTGAACCAATTAAGTGTATATAAACAAACACTGTTTCCTGTTCAGGATGTTTTACCTCACGCGCTAATATCTACACCCTATTGCGCTAATGTCCACGTGCAAACTGACGCAGACTGAATTAGATCTTAAGGTGAAGGTACGTACCTACCTACATCTAAAATTAAGATACGTATAATTAAGATCGTTTCTTAATAATATTCTTTTAAGTGACGTACGTAGAGTGGAACTCTCTACCTGCGTTTGTGTTTCCGAGTGGATACAACCCGAATCTCTTCAAAGTAAGAGTGAACAGGCTTCTTCTGGGTAAACTCACTCCATCGTAGACTTTGTCTCTGTCACCTGTAACCTAGAGTAGAGTCAAGAGCAGACCCATTTCAAATAAAAAAATAATTAAAAGATATTAATTATGTTGATTAGAGGCTTTTTCTAAGTTCTGTAATTTTGATGTTTTGTTTTATCATATTAAGATATCAATACCAGCACGTCTGCGGAGTTTCACTAGCTAATTTAATTTGACCCTGTACAGAACTCAATACTCAATACTTTTATTGCATTCCATATGTAGGTATTCTTAGGTGGTAAACTTATAGTTAGATCATATGGACCCTGTCGGGCACAGCAAAATAAGTGAGGTAGGAGAGAGGAAGCATTTGTTAATTTTATAACATTACATGATAACAAACTACTATATTATAATAATGATGATGCGTGACTTGTGGTCTTGTGGCCGTTGTGTCGCGCGCGATTTTATCGCGTATCGCGCCTGTTTGAAGGAGCCTTAAGTGTTAATCCTGTGGGAATATCGGGATAAAAACTATCTTATGTCCTTCCCCGGAATGCAATCTATCTCTCTGCCAAATTTTATCGAAATCCGTTCAGCCGTTTAGAAGTGAAAAGATAACATACAGACATACAGACAGACAGAGTTACTTTCGAATTTATAATATTAGTATGGAATACTTTGGATAATTTAATAAAATAAAGTGGCGATATTGACACATTGAAATAACTCAAACAATAAATCATTTGACCTCACTATTTCATTTTAGTGATTAATAGAAGGTAGATAATATTTATGATTTACGAGAGATGCAAATTGTTTGTTCATTAGAATGTTAACTAATGATAACATGTTTTTTCACTCGTTAATTATGAAAATTATTCTACTAGTTTGAAAGGTAAATATTGTCAACCATTATAGGTAAGTAGTTGTTGTCAGTTAAGTATTTTGCAGTGAAGCGATACAAAATTTTTATATTTTACAGTTATCTATGTTATAAAGTTAAGTTTTTCAATTTATAATAAATTTTACTAAATTAAATTATATTTCTTTTATTTTAATATAAACCTAATAATTATAATAAAAAGATATGTATAGATATACTTTTTATTTTTATTATAACAATAATAAAAAGAAAAAGTTGCATAAATAGTATAACTTAGAGAAAAATAAAATTAGACGAAAACAAGAACCTAATTATCAGACTGCCAGTATCGAACCTAGGTCAGCGGTTTCACATGTTATATCCTCAACCTCTAGGTCACGGTTCAGCGGGATTGTCCGAAAGGGTTACCGCTGCCCCGGAAGGCTAAGGAAGGAACACGGGTGGGTTTTAGTCAGTAAGAGTCTGACACTCCCCTCCGCTCCACCCAGAGCGGGAGGGGTCATTTGATGATTTCCCATCCCGAAAAAAAACCTCTAGGTCAACTAACATCTTACTTAGAGTTCTAAAATATTCTTGTGCATTGTTGTTTATCTATTAATTGTTCGAAAAAGTATTACAATAAGAAAATATATAAACATATAAATAAAAATATATAAATTGAGAACCTCCTCATTTTTTGAAGTCGGTTAAAAATACAAACTTGCTAGGCGGCCATCGCGGGTTCGAACGTAGATGCTTTCAAGGGGAGTACACACATTGTGAAGCCGACTGTACATACATAGAACTTATATCTGTGCTATGCAATTATACACTACAAAGGAAATTAAGTTTATACAATGCAAAGATGGTCTTACAATCTTCAGCAGTTCCAACAGAATTTTCAAGTGTTAATCGATTAGTTGTGGTTGTGGAGCAGGACCAGCATTGAGCCAGGCATTTTTATCAGCGATGTAATCCCCTAACTTATAATATGCCTGACTGCATAGTCTGCGTTTTATACAAGACTTGAATTTTGTCTGATTCAGTAAGCGGTTTAAGCTGTTGCTTGTTAAGTAATTGAATGTCAATCATTTTGATGACTCAAATCTATTAAACATGCTCGTTTAAATATATGTTTATTTCTTTGATCAATACCGCTAAACTACTGAAACAGTAATGTTTTGTTATTTGTGAATATTTCTTTAGTTTCATTTCAGTAGTTTGTGCGGTACGTCACTTATAATTAAGAAACGATCTTAATTATACGTATATTGAATTTTAGATGTAGGTACGTACCTTCACCTAAAGATCCAATTTAGTCTGCGTCAGTTTGCTCGTGGACATTAGCGCAATAGTAAAACATCCTGAGCAGACAACAATGTTTGTTTATTGGTTCAAGAGCTATCAACAGATTCCGGTAAGGAACCCCGATCGTGCTGAGTGCTAACTCGTATAGGGTTTTTTACAAAACTATAACTGCCAGTAAACAATGAAAATCTATACAAAATTATAATTACATAATTTAATATATTTAACACTAAATTAAATACACTCTTTTGATCCACACACACACACACTTCAAAAGTAATATAATTGTGAAATAAATACTTTATTGCATTCATTTATTATGCACTGAACATCAAACTATTCTAAAACGTCTTGAACAGGAAATAGTGTTTGTTTAATATTCTCGTTCTTTTACCGGCGCTTTGCGATCAACTACCATTTACTTCATAAGTATTATTCGGTTAAACTTTTGTCCTATCATAGGACAATGTGGACGAGTTGTCATAATTTCCGGCTTCTGAACTCAGCGTAAAGATTGCAGAGTCATTTAATTAGTTAAAGAGCCTTCAACAGAATTCCGGTAAGAAACCTTGATAGAGCCAAATGCTAACTCGTATAGGATTTTTTACAAAATCATAACTGCCAGTAAACAATGAAAATCTATACAAAGTTATAACTATCTAATTACTCGTAAATACAGTAAACACAAGATGCAATTAAAAACACCTTTATGATACTATAAATATGACACATAATATAAATATATCTACACTTTTAAATCAACATTATGAAATCTACCGTGTAATCTACCACTTAAATGATATGGTTAAATTGCAACATAACTATGAGATAGTTGACAACCATCGTGAGTATAACTGGCAGCATGTACATCCCAGCAGGAACTTTGGTTGATAACTTGATTTCCACTGGATTCTTCTTTACCAGACGTATAAAGTCCTTTACCAACTTCGCTTCAGCTTGACTTGAATCTGTAATAAGAGGTCAATGGTTTTACGCGTGAGTTTTGTCCACAAAATCAACAATAGAATTAGTCTCACCAATAATCATAGTATTATAAAGCTGCACCAACACCCGTCGAAACTTCACTCCTTGGTTACTCGCCATCTGCCCAGCAATTAATGGCAGCATCATCACTGATACGTAACCAAATAAACCAATCACAATTCTCGTATACTCGTCGGTGTCCCCAATCTGTAATTTCAAAAAGTATCCTCACTAGACTGACAACTTAATCTGAGCGAGTAGCTCAGGTCAAGTTGTCAGTTGTGTACAGCTACATCCAGCTAGACTGGTAATGGGGAAAATATTGCCACGTATTATAAAAAACAAAACCTATTAAAAATAGGTGACAATACTTATCTGCAGAATTATGGATTTCTTAACTAAGAAAGAAAAGTCAAGTCTAGTCAAGTCGTCAAGTCTCACAAGCAAGCAAGCAACAACCAGACTTGACGATTTCCAACCACCAGTACAAGCCGGGAGAGAATAGCAACATGTGCCAGGCACAGTCATTTTGTTCGTAAAATTTAAAGAATTATTTGCAGTGTGTATACTTACTTTAAATGCATTCTTGTAAAAAATACAGTACATCATCAAAATGTAACGTGATATTGACAATATGATCGAAAAGAAAAACTGAAACATAGGAATACCATTATATTGTAACAAATAATGCAAATACAAGTACTAAAACAGCACATATTTAACATATCTAGGACCTCTAGGTATACTAAGTTCTAAATACCTGGTGTCCAAAGCAAAGCATCACTTTGTGACAGCAGTCTTCTAATTCTCGATACAGTTCAACCCATACTTGAATCTGTTCCTTAGTGATACCACATTCTTCATCCGAACTAATATCACATTTCCCTAAACTCTCCTGAACGGCTGATACCAACGAAGTCATGCATTTTAACAAATGAACCACTATCATAACAACAACATAGAACATTAAGTACTGAAATACTATAGTGAGTCTTATAAGTATTTCTGATACCAAAATTGGGACCAAAATAATTAACGGAAAAAACTGTGATAACTTTGAAAAAATGTCTATAAATATGAAGATAGCAAACGTTATAGAATATAAAATAAAGCTAATGGTGACCCAGTATGTTTTCTTTAGAGAGTTTATAAGTTTCTTGTCATCTTTAAAGTATTCAGAGACAATACTGATGCTTTTATAATATGACATGAAGCTACGGCTGTAACAGATACCACTCATGACAGACGTCACTGAAGATAAATAGACTGATGCTGACAAACCAGCGTAAATTAAATTGCTTTGATTGGTATTAACGTCTCCAATTAACATGTAAAATCCATTAATAAGAATTATACAGTGCAACATTGTCAGGACGAATATTAGGAAGATAATAAAACATTTCTTCGTCTTCTTCTCGCTACAATAATTCCTGTATATTCCGAAGAATTTCTCCATTAACAATAAATTGTTGAGATTGTTTATTGGGGGCATTTTTGTTTCTTATGTTGTGTGCCTCGGTGACGATAAAGTAACTGTTTGGTTGGGTGGAAGAAAACATTTCATCAGATACTTTTAATTTCCTAACGAGTAATTTTTATGTAAGTAATTGTCTGACGACTAGTGTCATCAAAACGACATTCGTTATTAATCATGTTCTGCTTAATTATATAGTTGATGTTGTCAAACATGTCATAGGTATTATATATAGAATATAATAGAATATTATATTTATTTGCTTTAAAACATGGTATGTACATTAGTATTTTATATTGAATTATAGTCTTATAATTATGTTTTGGCAAGGACTGACATACACATATTTAAACACGTTACATGGAAGAAATTAAAAAACTTTTTTAACAAAAAAAATAACACTACAAATTGAAAAATAACTTTAATTTCGGAACGTTGGTGTCATTGGTTTAGCATTTTTGTTTTTTGACACCGACTTCCGAAATTAAAGTTATTTTTCACGATATAGTGTTTTATTTTGAAGTCGGCTGGTTTTTTTTTTTGTAAAAAAGTTTTTATTTTTCACTTTTTAGTTGTATCCATCTACCCCACAGAAATTCGTATAACACTACTTGATATGTCAATATCATCAAGCTATTGAGCATATCCGCGTACCCCTTCAGAGGGTACAGGCGTGATGTTGTGTTGTGTGATTGCGTAAACGATTCATACATATGCGATAGCAGCATTCGCGGTTGATTTGCTGGCATTTATTGAAGAGTTCCGTTGTCTGTCTCCAAAACTCATCATCAAATCTTTACGAAATTTAAATGGGACCATTTTGGAAAAAACTTCTTTCAAATTAAAACAAGTTTTGCAAATCCGTCTGCTTGCTAAAAGGAACGTCCCGCAGTCCGTCCTTTACATGAGTTTGGTACCTCGCCGTTTACCAAACATAAAACTTAGACATCCCGCAGTCTGTCTAATATAGAGCATCCCGCAGTTTGCTCTATTGCCTCACACCACATCTTTACTAGATCATTACGAAAACGACCAACTGCAAAGTAACACTGTACTCACACTCAAAGAATGCAGCACAGGTATCGGGACACCACTCTCCCTTCGATAGGACCATGTACTGGGCTGCGGCCTGTGTGGTATTCCCGTACGAGCCGCTCAATAGCCGCAGCTCGTATCGTCCGCTAGGCAGCGCACGGACAACCTTGTAGGGGCCGCGCATGCCGGGATCCAGCTTGCCAGTCGACCAGGTCATTAATGTTGAACACCCGAGGTGGACGTCTGTTCCGGTTCACATATTCATCCTGACTACCCTGATTGCTTCGAAGTAACTTGATAGCGTGGTTTCTGCGTAGCTCTTTTCGTGCTTCACGGTTCGGTTGGGATCCCTCTAGCGCTACCTCTCGAACAAGTGACCAAATAACTGGACTAGTGGCATCGGTTCCAATCATGGGGTTCAGGGGTCTGAGTCTGAGTCGTCTTTTGCTTCGTTATGTTGAGGGTTATTTGCAGCCTCCACAGTGTTTCTGACCAGAAACCTTCTCGATGACTGGCTACTATGCGGACCATGTTGAGTACGGTTCGAGCGTATCGTTCGACCTGCCCATTTGCGTGGTGCATTTCCGGTGTTATGTAGTGGATGTCTGATCCCATTTCCTTAATAAATTCCACGAACCTTGAAGATTCAAACATGCGACCCTTATCCGTCACAATCAAGGTCGTGGCTCCGAAAAGGGACACCGCATTAGTTATAGTTCGTATTAGTTCTATTACATCTTGTCTATAGATGGAATACAGAAGTGTGTATTTTGTAAAGGCGTCTACTAATAGAAGTACAAACTTATAACCGTTAGAATCGGGTAAGGGGCCTAGTACATCAACGTGTATTATGGAGAACGGGACCTCGGGTTTTGTCTATGAGGTAATATTCTGTTGGGGAGCTCTAGGTACACGTTTCTTTGAAATGCATGTCACGCAGTGATCGACGTATTTTTTATGAATTGTCTCAGGCCGGGAAACCAAAAGTGTTTTAACACAAGATCTAAGGTTTTTTTGAAACCTATGTGATTGTGTTCGTAATGGAAGACGCGAAAGAGACTGAGTCGGTGGCCTTTGGGTATCAAACAGGAATTTGGGCTCGTCTCCTATCGGTGTGTACTTGTAATATAAAAGGTCATTTCGTTGGACGTAACGACCGGAGTCGAGGTTCCCTTCACGTAACTGCTAGAGAAGAGTCTGGGTTTCTTCGTCTGCTGCCTGTGCTATTTGGGCCCAGTTACGCGGTCTCGTGATGTTATGGACATGGAAGGGGAATTGTTTTGTTCCTGCTCAAGTAATCGGCGTGAGGTATTATAGCTCCTTTTCGATACTCAATATCGAAGGTAAAATCCTGAAGGTAGGTCCACCAGCGCGCCACCCTCGGGAGCAGGTCCTTCTTTCGTTCGGTAGATTTAAAAGCGTTGCAATCGGTCACAACTTTGAAGCGAATACCGATCAGGTAGTGTCTGAAGTTCTGCAGAGCTTTCACAACGGCCAGGGTTTCTAATTCGTAAGGGTGGTACCTACTCTCCGCACCCTGTGTGACCGTACTAAAATATGCCACTACCTTCTTATTGTTATCATCGTGGGTTTGTAACAAGACGGCTCCGTAGCCGATACTACTCGCGTCCGTATGGACTTCGGTCGGTACTTTGGGGTTGAAGATGGCCAATATGGGTTCACTAGTCAACCGTGAAATGATTTCTTGGCGGACTTTTTCTTGTTCGGGCCCCATTTAAACAAAGCAACTCACAAAGAAAGGTCTTTGTGAGTTGAGAGATGCAGAACGTTTTTGTCGCATACCCCTCAATGTATTTTCGGATGTATTCGGCCAACCCCAGGAATTGCCGAACTTGTTTAACGTTTGTCGGGGGGCTTGCGTTCAACAATGCTTTTATTTTATGGGGACTCGGCCTAACCTGACCTTGCTTAACTATCCTGCCCAAGTACTCGACTTCAGTAGTCAGAAGACGCATTTGCGTAAATTTATCGAAAAGCCAGCCTGAGTTAGGACGATGACGGTGAGTACTTCACGTAGTAATTTGATACCTTCCTCAACCGTGGAGCTCATCAATAATACGTCATCGATGTAGACAAGTATCTTACCCGCGTCAATGAATTTATGCAGGGTCTTGTTTATAATACGTTGGTATACGATCGGCGAGTTGGTGAGACCATATGGCATTTTTAGGTATTCATAATGTCCTTCAAGGGTGATGAAGGCGGTGCGGTGAACTGATGATAGGCTTATCATAATCTGATGAAAGCCTGTAGCCATATCGAGAGATGAGTAGCGAGTAATACTCTTGTCACCCAGCCGGTCTATATGGTCATCAATAAGCGGGAGCGGATATCGTTCCCTCACTGTAATTCTATTGAGGGCCCGATAGTCGACGCACATGCGGTCGGAGCCGTCGTTCTTCTTTACTAAAATGATCGGACTCCCGTACTCGGATTCTGACTCTCGAATAATACCTTTACTCAAAAGCTCGTTACCGATCTCGCGAACTTTTAGCTTTTCGGCGAGAGAAAGTTTATACGATAAGCGACCGGTGCATTGGTGGTGACATTAATATGCATCTCACCCGTGGTTACCGTAGTGGTGGCGGTACCCGTTATGAAGAAGTCAGTAAAATCTTTGATTACGTTCATCAAAATGTCTCGCTCTATACCTTGAAGGGGTTATATTATGTCAGTGCTATCTACCACGTGAGCTAAAACTACCTTATGTGACTTTTCATCCTTACGCGTAAGGTGTTGTTTATCTTTAGTACTCACGTATGTTATCCCGTCCCGGTTTATGTCGATGGATGCCTGTACCTATAATTAATGGTGTGACCATAGATTCCGCAGGAACAATGACAAAATCGGCTTCGAAGGTAACGTCACTAAATTCAACGGTGAGTGTTACGCACGATTCGGCCACTATTTTGTTGTTACCGATACCTTTGAGGGTGCAATTTATAGGTTTGGTAGAGCACGACAGATACTTAAGCACGTCAGAGGATACCAAAGAAATGTTATATATCTGTTACTTTTTAGGGTTCCGTACAAAAACGGCAAAACAGACAGACTGAGTCTCACCATAAGGGTTCCGTCTTATGGTGAGACTCAGTCTGTCTGTCTGTCCGTCTGTCAGAGCTGGATATGTCAAGAACTACTAATACTATCAACTTGAAACTTGAAAAAAGCGTTTATAAATAAATATCAAGGAAAAATTCAAGTTCAATGAAGCTTAAAAACAAAGTGCGACATTTCAGTTTTCCTCCTTTTGAGAGAGCCCTTCAAGTGTAAAGAACTAAGCAATACAAATTAAAACATTTTGGAGGACGACATTGGTGGCCAGTGTTGGTGGCCAACATTGATGGAATTAGAATGTATTTACATTGGCAGATTACAATGGTACCAGGTAGGCCAGAGTTTTTTAACAAGTATATGCAGGGCGAAAAGTTGATAGCTGACTAGAGTGAGTAGTTGAGAGAATACCGAAAATATATTTGAAAAATTTCACATAGAAGCCCCTTGGTCAGGAGTCCTCTTTCAGATTTCGAAAATGGACCAAAAATAAAGGTATGGACAAACTATCAATTCCAGAATCTGTTCGGAGCGGTAGAAATCGCCCCGCCCCCCTCTCTTTTATACGGTACGGATACCGCTATAACCGTCTACCGCCCTAGGTAAACGATTTAATTTTCCGTGATATTGTTGGTACGGTTGTAAACAGTATTGTGATTTTGTATGAAAAATTCTAATGTCTTTCCCTAATAAAGGACCGCGCCGGAAAGTGTTAGTCTTTTCGCTACAAAATTAATCCTGTATATGCCGAAGATAAATTATTGAAAAACTTTACTGGGGACATTTTTGTGCCTCGGCGACGACGCGATGGTATTATTTTTCTGAACAGTAGCAAAACATAGGTCATTTTAAATAACTAGTGGATACTAAGCTGTTGCTTGTTAAGTATTTGAATGTCAATCATTTTGATAACACAACAAAATTATAACTGCCAGTAAACAATGAAAATCTATACGAAGTTACAATTATATAATTTAATATAGTTAACACTAAATTAAATACACTCTTTTGATCCTTTAAATATGTCACATAATATAAATATACACACACTTCAAAAGTAATATAATTGTGAAATAAATACTTTATTACATTCATTTATTATGCACTGAACATCAAACTATTCTAAAACGTCTTGAACAGGAAATAGTGTTTGTTTAATAATTATTATCGTTCTTTCTCACCGGCACGGAAACTTGGCCACCCGTGATTTTGCTGATTATTTGCATAAAAAAATTTGCATTTGTATTTATGACAATAAATTAAGGGTAAGTGGCTTTAATACGTGTCTCTTATGCTTTAAGAACTTAGAAATTAAATGATTACTTCACCAATAAATCAGTTTTTAAAATCACGCACTTTCACTGAAATTATGAATTTTTCACTATAAATTTAAAAACACTACAAAATAAAAAATAAGGTCTTTTTCGTTATTGTCTATACGTTTTAATACCGGGTGTTTCCTCCTCTAGCCCTGATAACTGCCTGCATTCGATCTGGCATACTTTGGATGATGTTTCCCACATCAACTTGCAGTATACTGCGCCAAGCGGCCAGTGCTGCAGTTCGGAGCTGGTTTAGAGTTTCCGGCGGGTTGGAGCTGGACTTTATCTTCCTTTTGAGCATGTCCTAGATATGCTTAATTGGGTTTAAGTCTGGGCTACGAGCTGGCCATTGCAATTTTTCTATGCCAACCACTTCCAGATATTCTTCAACGCAATGTGCAACGTGTGGGCGTGAATTGGTCGTGTCCAATGAACGTCGAATATGGCATTACGTGTTCCTGAAGAACTTCCTCGATGTATCGAACAGCTGTAAGCCGATTATCGACGATAACAAATCTGTACGTGCGTCGGAACCTCTATACCTCCCCATACTATTATTGAGCCTCCATGGAAACTCAATGTTTGAGTGGTAGTAATGGGTAAAAACCGCTCTCCTCTTCTTCGCCACACTCGTTCTCGACCATCTGGAGAACGTAATGCTATTCGACACTCGTCTGTGAACAGTAATCTAACCCATTGCTCGTGGGTCCAGTTAACGTGTTCTCGTGCGAAGTGAAGTCGAGCTACTCGGTGCTGTCTGAGAAGTTCTGGACCTCGTGCTGGTCTAAAAGCTTTTAAATTGACTTCCTCCATTCGTCTTCTCACCGTACGCTCACTAACATTAACGCCTCTCACAATTTGAAGCCGCTGGCGTATCTCAACAGCGGTCAGGTAGCGGTTTCTCAAAATCTCCAGGACAATAAAGCGGTCGTCTCGGGCCGATGTGTACCTTACGCCTCCACTGCCTGGCCTGCGGGTATACTGGCCTGTCTCTTGGTATCTTTTAAGGGCATACTGCATTGATGACCGTGGTACGTTAAGAGCAATAGCAAATTCACGCTGTGTCAGCCCTTGGTTAATTAACGCAACGGCTTGTGAAACCTGTGCTGGTGTTAGAAGCATTTTTATTGCTTTTAAAGCACCTTTACTTATTGATTTGAAAACATACAATCATAATAATTCAAAAACCGAACAGTAAACTTTTCATAACACACAAATTTAAAACGTGAACTTAGTCGCTCAAATGACCCGATTCAACTGTAAATGAAAAGTTTCGTTGTGGTGCACTTAAACATAATGGATTACCCTCTTGAACTAAAAGTAAACATTTTTTGACATACCTGCACAACAATCATTCATCAGAAACGCTTAAAACTTTTGCTATCGCGAGATAAGCGCTTGGCCAAGATTCCGTGCCGCTGAGATGACACATAATATAAATATATCTACACTTTTAAATCAATATTATAAAATCTACCAGTTAAATGATATGGTTAAATTGCAACATAACTATGAGATAGTTGACAACCATCGTGAGTATAACTGGCAGCATGTACATCCCAGCAGGAACTTTGGTCGATAACTTGACTTCTATTGGATTCTTCTTTACCAGACGTACAAAGTCCTTTACCAACTTCGCTTCAGCTTGACTTGAATCTGTAATAAGAGGTCAATGGTTTTACGCGTGAGTTTTGTCCACAAAATCAACAATAGAATTAGTCTCACCAATAATCATAGTATTATAAAGCTGCACCAACACCCGTCGAAACTTCACTCCTTGGTTACTCGCCATCTGCCCAGCAATTAATGGCATTATCATCACTGATACGTAACCAAATAAATCAATCACAAGTCTCGTATACTCGTCGGTGTCCCCAATCTGTAATTTCAAAAAGTATCCTCACACGACTGACAACTTGATCTGAGCGAGTAGCTCAGGTCAAGTTGTCAGTCGTGTACAGCTACATCCAGCTAGACTGGTAATGGGTAAAATATTACCACGTATTATAAAAAACAAAACCTCTTAAAAATAGGTGACAATACTTAGCTGCAGAATTATGGATTTCTTAACAAAGAAAGAAAATATAAATCAAGTAAAGACGTCAAGTCTACTAACAAGCAGACTTGACGATTTCCAACCACCAGTACAAGCCGGGAGAGAATAGCAACATGTGTCAGGCACAGTCATTTTGCTCGTAAAATTTAAAGAATTATTTGCAGTATGTATACTTACTTTAAATGCATTCTTGTAAATAATACAGTACATCACCAAAATGTAACGTGATATTGACAATATGATTGAAAAGAAAAACTGAAACATAGGAATACCATTATGTAACAAATAATGCAAATACAAGTACTAAAACATCACATGTTTAACATATCTAGGACCTCTAGGTATACTACTAAGTTCTGAATACCTGGCGTCCAAAGCAAAGCATCACTTTGTGACAGCAGTCTTCTAATTCTCGATACAGTTCAACCCATCCTTGAATCTGTTCCTTACTGATATCACATTCTTCATCCGAGCTAACATCACATTTCCCTAAACTCTCCTGAACGGCTGATACCAACGAAGTCATGCATTTTAACAAATGAACCACTATCATAACAACAGCATAGAACATTAGGTACTGAAATACTATAGTGAGTCTTATAAGTGTTTCTGATACCACAATTGGGACCAAAATAATTAACGGAAAAAACTGTGTTAACTTAAAAAAAATGTCTACTAATATGAAGATAGCAAACGTTATAGAATATAAAATAAAGCCAATGGTGACCCAGTACGTTTTCTTTAGAGAGTTTATGAGTTTCTTGTCATCTTTAAAGCGTTCAGAGACAATACTGATGCTTTTATAATATGACATGAAGCTACGGCTGTAACAGATACCACTCATGACAGACGTCACTGAAGATAAATAGACTGATGCTGACAAACCAGCGTAAATGAAATTGCTTTGATTGGTATTATCGTCTGCAATTAACATGTAAAATCCATTAATAAGAATTATACAATGCAACATTGTCAGGACGAATATTAGGAAGATAATAAAACATTTCTTCGTCTTCTTCTCGCTACAATAATTCCTGTATATTCCGAAGAATTTCTCCAGTAACAATAAATTGTTGAGACTGTTTATTGGGGACATTTTTGTTTCTATGTTGTGTGCCTCGGTGACGACGATATAGTAACTCTTTTATTGGGTGGAAGAAAACATTTCATTAGATACTTTTAATTTCTTAACGAGTAATTTCTTATGGAAGTAATTGTCTGACGACTAGTGTCATTAAAACGACATTCGTTATTAATCATGTTCTGTTTAATTATATAGTTGATGTTGTCAAACATGTCATAGGTATTATAGAATAGAATAGAATATTATATTTATTTGCTTTAAAACATGGTACATTAGTCTTTTATATAGAATTATGGTCTCATAATTTAAATTATGTGTTGGCAAGGACTGACATACAAACATTTAAACACGTTACATGTAAGAAATTAAAAAACATTTTTACAAAAAGAACACTACAAAGTGCCTTTAATTTCGGTGTCGTTGGTTCCGCATTTTATTTTGAAGTCGGCTGGTTTTTTTTGTAAAAACGTTTATATTTTTCACTTTTTAGTTGTATCTATCTACCCCACACAAATTCATATAACACTACTTGCTATGTGAATATCAGTGACAGGAAGCTATTGAACACATCTGCGTACCCCTTGAGAGGGTACAGGCGTGATGTTATGTTGTGTGATTGCGTAAACAATTCATACATATGCGATAGCAGCACTCGCGGTTGATTTGCTGGTATTTATTGAAGAGTTCCGTTTTCCGTCTCCGAAAAGGCTCCTTCAAACAGGCGCGATACGACATGCGACACAAAGGCAGCGCAAGTCGCGCAACGAGCGGTGCCTTTGTGTCGCGCGCGATTCGCGTCGCGCGTAACTTACGCGTGGGCGTGCTCAATCTTTGTCCACGTTTAAAATTGTGGTAAAAAAGTACTTCCTCTCTCCTTAAACATCATCATTATATTTTCTTTGCTACTGTTTCATGTTTATTATTATATGGATATATTTATATGTAGGTATGTGTATATATTTATTTAGATTAGCTTAATATACTTTATGTATGCATTTATTGTATTATGTAAATGGTACACCACGGACTACCTACAGTATTTGTCTGTCCTTCCCCTTTTTAAATCCATCCTAAGGTTGCCTTTAAAAGATCGCTCTTAGCAATAAGACCTCCCATTGTGTCACCCTTTGTACAGTTTCTATATTTATGTCTGTAATTTATATGGTGTACATCATATTTAAAGAGTATTCTATTCGATTCTATTCTTCAAAAAAAAATTTTTTCTCCTTACCTATCGAGTGGGGTATCAAAATAAAGGGTTTTAAAAGGTGGTTACAAAAATATTAACAACTTATATGGTTAAAAGTAATTCGAAGTGTCAAATTGTAAAAAACACGTCGTAAAAAACACTAGCAAGAACTAAATCGTCTGCGAAATCTTTCACATTTGTAAACTAAAAAGCTGGAAATAAAAAAAGTAATTAAAAAAAAAACCCGACTGCGGTAAAAAACTTTAGTTTAAAAAACTGAAACGCTAAAAACAAGCCCATTTTAAATTAAATTTTGCAGCAGGGACTGAAAGGGGCTGAAAAATTCGAATTGGGGATACTAGGGCATGTGGGGTATGATATGTGTTGTCGCCATGTACATCGCTTTATCCAAACCTACATACTTTAAATCTTTTTCATTTGTTTTTTACCCGACTAACCCAAAAGAAGGGTAAATATTTTAACTTTTATTGGAATGTGGCGGTAGTTTCCTTCCTTCCTATTCATTACTGCAGCGTCTACCATAGGTCAGAGCGAAACAGCAATACAAGGCTGGAAGAAGACCGAACGTGGCCGACGACGCCACAATTGAGTTAAGATTGTTCGTCTACTTCGCCGCCGCGAAAGCACCTCTCCAGGGCTTTACCGCAAATAAATCTAGATTTAGTGATAAATCCAGGTTTTCGGGTCTATAAATCAAATTAGATCCACCAAAATATCAAGCTACAGTGATTTGAAGTGTTGCGTAAGGAAAGGAATCTTTTATCTGCGGAACCACGCTGGCCGCCGCGTGGTTAACCTGTTCATCGAGGACGTGCAAGGCCCTTACACCAGGAAGGCGACTCCAGGCTTCTGCTAAAAGGTAAGACGCTGCATCCTGTGTCCTTCCATTGTTCCTGTTTCTCCATACCAAAAAATAGCTTCCTTCAAAATCAATGTATGCTGCCACATAAAGTTTATTACAGTCCACAAAACCGCCGATTCTCATAGCAAGGCTTTGATTCACCGCTCCAGGCTTTTAGAAGCCTGGAAAGAGCTGTTTAGACAGTTCTTCCATTTCATAGTAAATTCCCCGCTCCCCCACGTTAGCGTTTAAAGGTTTCCAAAAGGCTTATAGCGTTAACAATATGAAAGAGCGCAGTTTGCACATTCTCAAAACATATTTCTTTTTGACGTGACAACGTCTAATAAATCGATGAAGCTGGCTGCACACACGAAAAAAACATGACTCATGTAGCGTTACCTCGCGGCCTTGCTCTGCTGTAGCGTTGTACGCCATGGCGGCTTGAAGTGCAAGCGAGAGCGCGGAACGAGCGATGAGTAGGAGAGAGACAGATGATGTTGACATCATCTGTCTCTCTCCTACTTGAGTGAGCGATGCGTCCGCGTGGACAGCTGCTACAATAATACAAGTTTTCGTCAAGTATGAAGTGCAGTGAAAAGTGAATGTGGTGTCAATTGTTTATAGCAACGATAATTCGTCGTTGAAGTTCTAACACCACGTAAGTGTAAGTCATTTTTGGCGGTTTTGACATTTTGATGCCATTCGCTAGAAAATCGGAACACGCATCGTTTTAGCCAATCAGAAACACGTATTGGCCAATAGAAACTCATGCAACAACTCATGCAACAATGCAACAACACGGGATCCACCGAATCGGCGTTATGTTTCGACTTCCGTGGTGTTAGAACTTCAACGACGAATTGCGGCGATAAAGGTAATGATTCTTTCGATATTAAATATACATATGTGCAGTGATATATTGTCGAATATTCGTGCTTTCATCATTAAAATAAATAGCATCGGTCCGCTAGTGCAGCGATTGTAGGTTATGCTATAATTGACAAAACTATAACAATAAGTTAACAGAACTATTTCACGATGAGTAAAAAATCAATTGCTTTACTATTCGATCGAAATAAAACACTCCCTTTCATTTCCTACTTTTCCTATCATCGTCCTATTCTCAACAGAATAACACAAATTGTAAGAAGTTAAATATCACACATGTTTAAAAGTTGTAAAACAAATTGCTCAAAGCACATTCATACTAGTAAAAACTATGTACCTTGTTAAAAAAAAAATGTTGAAATATAATACAAATCATGAATTAAATTAATTAATAATTTTATTCATAAAAGTAAGTATGGAATCATTTCATTAATGTTTTGTTATGACGTTGTCACGTTAAACTATCGTCCGTAAACCGACTTTACAGACAACCGATTTTTTTTTAGGCCCCATTGTTTTTGACTTTTGACGAATATAGGCCTCGCCGATAAAAATTTAAAAACATATTATTATGATGGAACGGAACCCTCGGTGCGCGAGTGATAGTCGCTCTTGACTTGTTTTTATCATTAAATTCTTTCACACTAAGAGCGTTTACACATGGCGCCGCAACGGCAGCGTATTTCGCCGCCGCGGTATTAAGACTTTTGAACGCATTGGTGCCATGTGTGAGGGTCCATACAAATCCAAGGATGACTACACATAATGCAGCGCTGCAGCTACGGCATAATGTGTAAACGGCCTTACTGAAATTACTTCAAACAGTTGTTCCAGTTCCGAGTTTCTTTTGTGTTTTGTTTCTTTTTTTGCTGGGCTATTACAATTAATAAGTCTTCCCCCCTCCCCAATCACACAATAACTAAGATGACAATTTCACGAATTCTTTAACAAGCCGATTGCAATGAAATCTTGTAGCTTGATCAATCAACTATTTTGTTTTCTCTCCCTTCGACTCGACTGATGTATCAACTACTGTTCCATAAATTCGTCCTACCTTAAGGCGAAAGCGCCAGGGTAGCCCGCGAAATTCAATTTATTTACGTTTTCTGCAATTTGCTGGTCCGTATTAAGTTGTACGTTGATTAATATATGATTCGCGGCCGTAACAAATATGTATTTATAGAATTATAATCATTGAAGTCATCAACACAACTCTCTAAGACCAAGTAATCCCAAAGAATGACTATTTCATGAAATCTTGACATTTTGGGATTATACTACCCTAACAAGTTGTATTACTGATTCTAATGATTATGATTCTGTAAATACATATTTGTTACGGCCGCGAATCATATTTTGATCGACGTACAACTTAATCATGACCAGCAAAATGCAAAAAACGTAAAAAAAATTTGAATTGCGCAGCCAGCGCTTCCCCCTTAACGAATTCTGAGAAAATCACCAAAAACAGATTCCTGGTATAAATTCCACACATTTATATTAAGTATTGTATTTTACATCTAAGATACCTCCATGTGGCTTAGATACCGATACCGTTTCTCATTCGAGGCTTAAGGCACCTTAAACGATTAATACTGTTTGAGTATGCTTCAGACGGTTCCAATTCACTACATCGATATTACACGTGTCAGGTTATATGAGGACAATACCTACACGTGTTATAGGTCAAATTAAATTAGCTAGCTAAACTCCGCATACGTGTCTAGTATCGATATCAAAACATGATAAAACTGAAATAATTTTATGATATCAATAAGGGTAATGTATTTATTTACTTAAAATATCAGTTTAAAAATCGGGTTTTTTTTTGGATAAACTTCACTGACGATTTCGATATGGATACCCATATTGATGGTAATATAGAAGGCGTCGGGTCTGTTAGCGTCAATTAATCTAAACAAGAATGTAGCACCTCCTAATACACCAGCTAGTAAATGGTTGCCATTTTATTATTTGCACAGCAAAAGAGTGGAACTCTCTACCTGCGTCTGTGTTTCCGAGTGCATACAACCCGAATCTCTTCAAAGTAAGAGTGAACAGGCTTCTTCTGGGTAAGCTCACTCCATCGTAGACTTTGTCTCTGTCACCTCTGACCTAGAGTAGAGTCAAGAGCAGATCAATTCAAATAAAAAATAAATTAAAACAATTTAATTAGGTTGATTAGAGGCTTTTTCTAAGTTCTGTAATTTTGATGTTTTGTTTTATCATATTAAGATATCAATACCAGCACGTCTGCGGAGTTTCACTAGCTAATTTAATTTGACCCTGTACAGAACTCAATACTCAATACTTTTATTGCATTCCATATGTAGGTATTCTTAGGTGGTAAACTTATAGTTAGATCATATGGACCCTGTCGGGCACAGCAAAATAAGTGAGGTAGGAGAGAGGAAGCATTTGTTAATTTTATAAGATTACATGATAACAAACCACTATATTATAATAATGATGATGCGTGACTTGTGGTCTTGTGGCCGTTGTGTCGCGCGCGATTTTATCGCGTGTCGCGCCTGTTTGAAGGAGCCTTAAGTGTTAATCCTGTGGGAATATCGGGATAAAAACTATCTTATGTCCTTCCCCGGAATGCAATCTATCTCTCTGCCAAATTTTATCGAAATCCGTTCAGCCGTTTAGAAGTGAAAAGATAACATACAGACAGACAGAGTTACTTTCGAATTTGTAATATTAGTATGGATTACTTTGGATAATTTAATAAAATAAAGTGACGATATGACACATTGAAATAACTCAAACAATAAATCATTTGACCTCACTATTTCATTTTAGTGATTAATAGAAGGTGGATAATATTTATGATTTACGAGAGATGCAAATTGTTTGTTCATTAGAATGTTAACTAATGATAACATGTTTTTTCACTCGTTAATTATGAAAATTATTCTACTAGTTTGAAAGGTAAATATTGTCAACTATTATAGGTAAGTAGTTGTTGTCAGTTAAGTATTGTGTAGTGAAGCGATACAAAATTTTTATATTTTACAGTTATCTTATGTTATAAAGTTAAGTTTTTCAATTTATAATAAATTTTACTAAATTAAATTATATTTCTTTTATTTTAATATAAACCAATAGTTATAATAAAAAGATATTTATAGGTACTTATACTTTTTTATAACTTAGAGAAAAATAAAATTAGACGAAAACAAGAACCTAATTATCAGACTGCCAGTATCGAACCTAGTTCAGCGGTTTCACATGTTATATCCTCAACCTCTAGGTCACGGTTCAGCGGGATTGTCCGAAAGGGTTACCGCTGGCCCGGAACATAAAGGGCTAAGGAAGGAACACGGGTGGGTTTTAGTCAGTAAGAGTCTGACACTCCCTTCCGCTCCACCCAGAGCGGGAGGGGTCATTTGATGATT
The DNA here is from genome assembly GCA_963855955.1 of Luperina nickerlii. Taxonomy (NCBI): domain Eukaryota; kingdom Metazoa; phylum Arthropoda; class Insecta; order Lepidoptera; family Noctuidae; genus Luperina; species Luperina nickerlii. Next base: position 4,842,572 of record OY979666.1, on the reverse strand, counting down.
TCTCATCCTGAAAAAAAAAACCTCTAGGTCAACTAAACTCATACTTAAGAGTTCTAAAATATTCTTGTGCATTGTTGTTAATCTATTAATTGTTTGAAAAAGTATTACAATAAAAAATAAGAAAATATATAAATTGAGAACCTCCTCCTTTTTTGAAGTCGGTTAAAAATACAAACTTGCTAGGCGGCCATCGCGGGTTCGAACGTAGATGCTTTCAAGGGGAGTACCCACATTGTGAAGCCGACTGTACATACATAGAACTGACATCTGTGCTATGCAATTATAAACTACAAAGGAAATTATACAATGCAAAGATGGTCTTACAATCTTCAGCAGTTCCAACAGAATTTTCAAGTGTTAATCGATTAGTTGTGGTTGTGGAGCAGGACCAGCATTGAGCCAGGCATTTTTATGAGCGATGTAATCCCTAACATAGAATATGCCTGACTGCATAGTGTGCGTTTTATACAAGACTTGAATTTTGTCTCATTCAGTAAGCGGTTTAAGCTGTGTAATTGAATGTCAATCATTTTGATGACACAACACTATTAAACATGCTCGTTTAAATATATGTTTATTTATTTGAGCAATACCGCTAAACTACTGAAATAGAAATGTTTTGTTATTTGTGAACATTTCTTTAGTTTCATTTCAGTAGTTTGTGCGTTAGTACGTCGCTTAAAAGAATATTATTAAGAAACGATCTTAATTATACGTATATTGAATTTTTAGATGTAGGTACGTACCTTCACCTAAAGATCTAATTCAGTCTGCGTCTGCGTAAAACATCCTGATCAGGAAACAGTATTTTATACACTTAATTGGTTCAAGAGCTATCAACAGAAATCCGGTAAGGAACCCCGATCGTGCCGAGTGCCAACTCGTATAAGTAGGGCTTTTTACAAAATTATAACTGCCAGTAAACAATGAAAATCTATACGAAGTTACAATTATATAATTTAATATAGTTAACACTAAATTAAATACACTCTTTTGATCCTTTAAATATGTCACATAATATAAATATACATACACTTCAAAAGTAATATAATTGTGAAATAAATACTTTATTACATTAATTTATTATGCACTGAACATCAAACTATTCTAAAACGTCTTGAACATGAAATAGTGTTTGTTTAATATTCTCGTTCTTTCTCACCGGCACGGAAACATGGCCACTCGTGATTTTGCTGATTATTTGCATAAAAAAATTTGCATTTGCATTTATGACAATAAATTAAGGGTAAGTGGCTTTAATACGTGTCTCTTATGCTTTAAGAACTTAGAAATTAAAAGATTACTTCACCAATAAATCAGTTTTTAAAATCACGCACTTTCACTGAAATTAGGAATTTTTCACTATAAATTTAAAAACACTACAAAATAAAAAATAAGGTCTTTTTCGTTATTGTCTATACGTTTTATTACCGGGTGTTTCCTCCTCTAGCCCTGATAACTGCCTGCATTCGATCTGGCGTACTTTGGATGATGTTTCGGACATCAACTTGCAGTATACTGCGCCAAGCGGCCAGTGCTGCAGTTCGGAGCTGGTTTAGAGTTTCCGGCGGGTTGGAGCTGGACTTTATCTTTCTTTTGAGCATGTCCCAGATATGCTCAATTGGGTTTAAGTCTGGGCTACGAGCTGGCCATTGAAATTTTTGTATGCCAACCTCTTCTAGATATTCTTCAACGCAATGTGCAACGTGTGGGCGTGCATTATCGTGCATTAGGAGGAATAATTGGTCGTGTCCAATGAACCCCGAATATGGCATAACGTGTTCCTGAAGAACTTCCTCGATGTATCGAACAGCTGTTAGCCGATTATCGACGATAACCAACTTTGTACATGCGTCGGAACTTATACCTCCCCATACCATTATTGAGCCTCCATGGAAACTCAACGTTTGAGTGGTAGTAATGGGTAAAAACCGCTCTCCTCTTCTTCGCCACACTCGTTCTCGACCATCTGGAGAACGTAATGCTATTCGACACTCGTCTGTGAACAGTAATCTAGCCCATTGCTCGTGGGTCCAGTTAACGTGTTCTCGTGCGAAGTGAAGTCGAGCTACTCGGTGCTGTCTGAGAAGTTCTGGACCTCCTGCTGGTCTATAAGCTTTTAAATTGACTTCCTCCATTCGTCTTCTCACCGTACGCTCACTAACATTAACGCCTCTCACAATCTCAACAGCGGTCAGGTAGCGGTTTCTCAAAATCTCCAGGACAATAAAGCGGTCGTCTCGGGCCGATGTGTACCTTACGCCTCCACTGCCTGGCCTGCGGATATACTGGCCTGTCTCCTGGTATCTTTTAAGGGCATACTGCATTGATGACCGTGGTACGTTAAGAGCAATAGCAACTTCACGCTGTGTCAGCCATTGGTTAATTAACGCAACGGCTTGTGAAACCTTTGCTGGTGTTAGAAGCATTTTTATTGCTTTTAAAGCACCTTTACTTATTGAATTAAAAGCATAAAATCACAATAATTAAAAAACCGAACAGTAAACTTTTCACAACACACAAATTCAAAAAGTGAACTTAGTCGCTCAAATGACAAATTCAACTGTAAATGAAAAGTTTCGTTGTTGTGCACTTAAACATAATGGATTACCCACTTGAACTAAAAGTAAACATTTTTTGACATACCTGCACAACAAAAATTCATCAGAAACGCTTAAAACTTTTGCTATCGCGAGATAAGCGCTTGGCCAAGATTCCGTGCCGCTGAGATGACACATAATATAAATATATCTACACTTTTAATTCAATATTATGAAATCTACCACGTAATCTACCAGTTAAATGATATGGTTAAATTGCAACATAACTATGAGATAGTTGACAACCATCGTGAGTATAATTGGCAGCATGTACATCCCAGCAGGAACTTTGGTCAATAACTTGACTTCTACTGGATTCTTCTTTACCAGACGTACAAAGTCCTTTACCAACTTCGCTTCAGCTTGACTTGAATCTGTAATAAGAGTTCAATGGTTTAACGCGTGAGTTTTGTCCACAAAATCAACAATAGAATTAGTCTCACCAATAATCATAGTATTATAAAGCTGCACCAACACCCGTCGAAACTTCACTCCTTGGTTACTCGCCATCTGCCCAGCAATTAATGGCAACATCATCACTGATACGTAACCAAATAAACCAATCACAAATCTCGTATACTCTTCGGTGTCCCCAATCTGTAATTTCAAAAAGTATCCTCACACGACTGACAACTTAATCTGAGCGAGTAGCTCAGGTCAAGTTACCAGTCGTATACAGCTACATCCAGCTAGACTGGTAATGGGTAAAATATCGCCACGTATTATAAATACAAAACCTCTTAAAAATAGGTGACAATACTTAGCTGCAGAGTTATGGATTTCTTAACAAAGAAAGAAAAGTCAAGTCAAGTCGTCAAGTGTGCTAACAAGCAGACTTGACGATTTCCAACCACCAGTACAAGCCGGGAGAGAATAGCAACATGTGTCAGGCACAGTCATTTTTCTCGTAAAATTTAAAGAATCATTTGCAGTGTGTATACATACTTACTTTAAATGCATTCTTGTAAAAAATATAGTACATCATCAAAATGTAACGTGACATTGACAATATGATCGAAAAGAAAAACTGAAACATAAGAATACCATTATGCAACAAATAATGCAAATACAAGTACTAAAACAGCACATGTTTAACATATCTAGGACCTCTAGGTATAATACTAAGTTCTAAATACCTGGCGTCCAAAGCAAAGCATCACTTTGTGACAGCAGTCTTCTAATTCTCGATACAGTTCAACCCATCCTTGAATCTGTTCCTTACTGATATCACATTCTTCATCCGAGCTAACATCACATTTCCCTAAACTCTCCTGAACGGCTGATATCAACGAAGTCATGCATTTTAACAAATGAACCACTATCATAACAACAACATGGAACATTAGGTACTGAAATATTATAGTGACTCTTGTAAGTATTTCTGATACCAAAATTGGGACCAAAATAATTAACGGAAAAAACTGTGACAACTTAAAAAAAATGTTTACTAATATGAAGATAGCAAACGTTATAGAACATAAAATAACGCTAATGGTGACCCAGTATGTTTTCTTTAGAGAGTTTATAAGTTTCTTGTCATCTTTAAAGCGTTCAGAGACAATACTGATACTTTTATAATATGACATAAAGCTACGGCTGTAACAGATACCACTCATGACAGACGTCACTGAAGATAAATAGGCTGATGCTGACAAACCAGCATAAATTAAATTGATTTGATTGGTATTAACGTCTCCAATTAACATGTAAAATCCATTAATAAGAATTATACAGTGCAACATTGTCAGGACGAATATTAGGAAGATAATAAAACATTTCTTCGTCTTCTTCTCGCTACAATAAGTCCTGTATATTCCGAAGAATTTCTCCATTAACAATAAATTGTTTAAACTGTTTATTGGGGACATTTTTGTTTCTTATGTTGTGTGCCTCGGTGACGACGATAAAGTAACTCTTTTATTGGGTGGAAGAAAACATTTCATCAGATACTTTTAATTTCCTAACGAGTAATTTCTTATGTAAGTAATTGTCTGACGACTAGTGTCATCAAAACGACATTCGTTATTAATCATGTTCTGTTTATTTATATAGTTGATGTTGTCAAAAATGTCATAGGTATTATAGAATAGAATAGAATATTATATTTATTTGCTTTAAAACATGGTATATTAGTATTTTATATTGAATTATAGTCATATAATTATGTTTTGGCAAGGACTGACATACAAACATTTTAAACACGTTACATGGAAGAAATTAAAAACTTTTTTACAAAAGAAAACACTACAACGTGAAAAATAACTTTAATTTCGGAACGTCGGTGTCGTTGGTTCAGCATTTTTCTTTTTTGACACCGACTTCCGAAGTTAAAGTTATTTTTCACTATATAGTGTTATATTTTGTCGACTGGTTTTTGTTTTGTAAAAAAAAATTATTTTTCACTTTTTAGTTCTATCTACCCCACACAAATTCATATAACACTACATGCTATGTGAATATCAGTGACAGGAAGCTATTGAACACATCTGCGTACCCCTTGAGAGGGTACAGGCGTGATGTTATGTTGTGTGATTGCGTAAACAATGCATACATATGCGATAGCAGCATTTGCGGTTGATTTGCTGGCATTTATTGAAGAGTTCCGTTGTCTCTCTCCGAAACTCATCAGCATCAGCATGCAGCTCATCAGCATGTCGATTCTGTAAAAATCTCACCGTGAAAACTTGCGTGGAGTGAGCTGTCAGTGTCATCCCACTAATGCTAGAGATTGACCAAGCAAACATTTACAATCATAATCGAGATTTTAATCATATTTTAAATGCTAATTCTAATAGTGAATCGGGTGAAGTGATCACGCCACACAAACTACGTGGAATTAAATTCTATGGTCGGTCAGCCAGGGACACCGTTAGTGCTCGATGACTTGACACACTCGGTTATCTCTTCTAATTGAATAGATTTGGGTTAATAACAACGCTGAATATCGTCGCAGTCTTTACTAGACTTGATCTGCAATCGCTCATAATAACAAACAATGTCGATGCGTATTTTCATCACTCTAGCTGTCTTAAACGTGAATGTTAACTGTTACATTAGCGTATATGAGCCCGATGTGTAGATTTGTATTCAAGATTTGTATTCTAAGTTTTCTTTCTGCCGGGTCAGCGGGATTGTCCGAAAGGGTTACCGCTGGCCCGGAACATAAAGGGCTAAGGAAGGAACACGGGTGGGTTTTAGTCAGTAAGAGTCTGACACTCCCTTCCGCTCCACCCAGAGTGGGAGAGGTCATTGGATGAATTCCCATCCTGAAAAAAAAAATGCCTACGTTTGCTGCGAATCTGATTTGGACGGATGAGTCTACATTTACTCGGAACGGAATGTGGAACAGGCGCAATTCCCATATCTGGGCGCATACCAATCCGTTCGCATTGCAGCAGACGGGGCACCAAACTCGATGGTCGGTAAATGTGTGGGCCGGTATTTATAAAGACCGCGTGATTTGACCCATTTTTCTCCCTAAACGACTAAACGGGCCACGATACCACGAGTTCTTAAGAACATTAACTCTCGAGGAAATAATCGAGGAGGTGCCTGTGCTCCAGTTCCGCGAGACATGGTTCCAACACGACGGCGCTCCCCCACACGTGACCCTTCCTGTCCGACGCTGCCTCACCGAATCTTTTAAAGACCGGTGGATTAGAAGATTCGGTCCACAGCCATGGCCAGCTCGCTTACCAGACTTGACCCCATTAGATTTTTTCTTTGGGGTTACGTCAAGGATAAGGTGTTCGTGACCGAGTGCGATACCGCAGCAGAAATGAGAGATCGCATTGTGAATGTGTTTGCAACGCTGCGTGAAGAATGTGTCCAGGATCCCACATTTTTGCCCGTGTCCACGCCGAAACTCTGCGCCGCGCTCAGATCTGCGAGCGAGTTGGAGGCGGCCACTTCGAAACCTATCTCATTAGGAATGAGCGAGATTAGGGTAAATTCATTAATTAAACATTAATGGATCGCTAAGTTCTCTTCAAGCATCTTTTTTGTTATCTATCCTCATCGGTATCGCTATTTTATGGGAAGAAGCTTATCGTTAGTTTTATTTCCATAACGGGTATTTAATAAGTAACTACCATCGGTTATCAAGACTAATTAAACATGATTTTATGTGGTAGGTTACGTACCGGTGTGGTCGTTAGGCGATATTTCGTAATATATTTGAAAAATTTCACATAGAAGCCCCTTGGTCAGGAGTCCACTTTCAGATTTCGAAAATTAAATGGACCAAAAATAAAGGTATGGACAAACTATCAGTTCCAGAGTCTGTTCGAAGGAGCAACGCTGCGTGAAGAGTGTGTCCAGGATCCCACTTCTTTGCCCCGTGTCCAAGCTGAAACTCTGCGCCGCGCTCAGATCTGCGAGCGAGTTGGTGGCGGCCACTTCGAACCCTATCTCATTAGGAATGAGCGAGATTAGGGTAAATTCATTAATTAAACATTAATGGATCGCTAAGTTCTCTTCAAGCATCTTTTTTGTTATCTATCCTCATCGGTATCGCTATTTTATGGGAATAAGCTTATCGTTAGTTTTATTTCCATAACGGGTACTTAATAAGTAACTACCATCGGTTATCAAGACTAATTAAACATGATTTTATGTGGTAGGTTACGTACCAATGTTGTCGTTATTTCGCGGATTGATTACTAGGTCAAACCTATGTTTGACCTAGTAATCAATCTGAAAAGTCTGAAAAGTTTTATGTGCGACTATTCATAGGTACATAGTATATATAATCGGATTTTTTGGAGAGAAATGTAGGCTGGTTTCTGTTTGGATTATAATAGTTTTGTTAATTTGGAGAAATTAATAGGTATAACTCAAACCATAAAGGCTCCTACAAACAGGCGCGACACGCGATATAATCGCGCGCGACACAAAGGCACCGCTCGTTGCGCGACTTGTGGTGCCTTTGTGTCGCGTGTGGTGTCGCGCCTGTTTAGAGGAGCCTTTAATTTCAAATAAACCATTTCCAGGAACTATTGGATTATCAAAGAGTCGGTCAGTTAGTCAGAAAATTGAAGCTAGTTGCCCATTCCAAGCGTAGATCTGTATGGAGAAGAACGGGCAAGAAACTCCAAGGACACTCTTTCAAATCAATATTACAACATTCTGCGTACATTATTCGTGTTGCTTCTATATATGAGAACTAGGTAAAAAAACAATTTCTAAATATAAGATTGAAGATAAGCCCTGGCATAAAGATAAATAGGCTAACGCTGACAAGCCGGCTTTTTAGGGTTCCGTACCCAAAGGATAAAAACGGGACCCTATTACTAAGACTCCACTGTCCGTCTGTCTGTCTGTCTGTTACCAAGATGAACCGTGATCGCTAGACAGCTGAAATTTTCACAGATGATGTATTTTTGTCGCCGCTATAACAACAAATACTAAAAACCGTATAAAATAAATATTTAAGGAGGGCTCCCATACAACAAATGTGTTTTTTTCGGCGTTTTTGCCTTGTGGTACGGAACCCTTCATGTGTGAGTCCGACTCGCACTTGGCCAGTTTTTTGTTTATTGATTTGTTTGTAATCAACATTTCCTAACAACAAAAAATATAGTTAATTAATGACACTTATAGTGTCCAACATAGTCTGGACCCCGAACGAATAACAGGAAGATTATAAAACATTTCTTAGCACTTTCCGGCGCGGTAAAGGCTGTAACCGTATTTTAAAAGTTCATGGAACGACATCACGGCGACAGCCGTATAATTTGGATACTCTTTACGTCAAACACGGCTACCGCAGTGTAAAATTTATTCGCTTATAGTATAGACTTTATGCTTAAAGCAATGCGGCTGAGATCACATTGATTTACTGTAAAAAACCAATGGTTGACGGTCCGCGAGCCCTCAATGTGTGCCATGCCCACACGTAAACAGATTTCATCCACAACGCTCTATACGGATACGGTTATAGCCGTCTACCGCCCTAGGTAAACGATATAATTTTCCGTGATATTGTTGGTACGGTTGCGACAGTATTATGATTTTGTATGAAAAATTCTACTGACCTGCCCTAATAAAGGACCACGCCGGAAAGTGTTTGTCTTCTCGCTACAAAAAATCCTGTATATGCCGAAGATAAATTATTAAAATACTTTACTGCGGACATTTTTGTGCCTCGGCGACGACGCGATGGTATTATTTTTCTGAACAGTAGCAAAACATGGGTCATTTTAAATAACTGGTGGTGGTTGTTTGTTAAGTAATTGTGATAACACAACATTATTAAACCTGCTCGTTTAAACATAATTATGTTTATCTCTTTGATCAATACCGCTAAACTACTGAAATAGAAATGTTTTGTTATTTGTGAACATTTCTTTAGTTTCATTTCAGTAGTTTGTGCGGTACGTCGATTAAAAGAATATTATTAAGAAACGATCTTAATTATACGTATGTTGAATTTTAGATGTAGGTACGTACCTTCACCTAAAGATCTAATTCAGTCTGCGTCAGTTTGCACGTGGACATTAGCGCAATAGGGTGTGGATATTAGCGCGTGAGGTAAAACATCCTGAACAGGAAACAATGTTTGTTTATATACACTTAATTGGTTCAAGAGCTATCAACAGAATTCCGGTAAGGAACCCGGATCGTGCCGAGTGCTAACTCGTACAGGGCTTTTTACAAAATTATAACTGCCAGTAAACAATGAAACTCTATACGAAGTTACAATTATATAATTTAATATAGTTAACACTAAATTAAATGCACTCTTTTGATCCTTTAAATATGTCACATAATATAAATATACATACACTTCAAAAGTAATATAATTGTGAAATAAATACCTACTTTATTACATTCATTTATTATGCACTGAACATCAAACTATTCTAAAACGTCTTGAATAGGAAATAGTGTTTGTTTAATATTCTTGTTCTTTTACTGGCGCGTTGCAATCAACTAGCATTTTCTCCACAAGAATTATTCGGTAAAATTTTTGTCCTATCATAGGATAATGTGGACGAGTTGTCATAATTTCCGGCTTCTGAACTCAGCGTAAAGATTGCAGAGCCATTTAATTGGTTAAAGAGCTATCAACAAAAATCCGGTAAGGAACCCTGATTGAGCAAAATGCTACCTCGTATAGGGTTTTTTACAAAATCATAACTGCCAGTAAACAATGAAAATCTATACGAAGTTATAATTATGTAATTACTCGTAAATACAAAATGCAATTGAATACATTTTTATGATAGTATAGATATCACACATAATATAAATATATCTACAGTTTTAAATCAATATTATGAAACCAACATGTAATCTACCAGTTAAATGATATGGTTAAATTGCAACATAACTATGAGATAATTGACAACCATCGTGAGTATAACTGGCAGCATGTACATCCCAGCAGGAACTTTGGTCGATAACTTGACTTCTACTGGATTCTTCTTTACCAGACGTATAAAGTCCTTTACCAACTTCGCTTCAGCTTGACTTGAATCTGTAATAAGAGGTCAATGGTTTTACGCGTGAGTTTTGTCCACAAAATCAACAATAGAATTAGTCTCACCAATAATCATAGTATTATAAAGCTGCACCAACACCCGTCGAAACTTCACTCCTTGGTTACTCGCCATCTGCCCAGCAATTAATGGCAACATCATCACTGATACGTAACCAAATAAACCAATCCCAATTCTCGTATACTCTTCGGTGTCCCCAATCTGTAATTTCAAAAATTATCCTCACACGACTGACAACTTGATCTGAGCGACCAGCTCAGGTCAGTGGTTTACAGCTTCATCTAGATAGACTGGGAGCTGACCCCAACGAAGTTCACAAAAGGCTGGGCAAATGGTGACTGTTTTACTTTAGATGCTTTGCAAATAATATGGAGCAGAATCATAATGGGCAAAATATTGCCACGTATTGCAAAGAACAAAACCTCTTAAAATAGGTGACAATACTTATCTGCAGAATTATGGATTTCTTTGTTAGCAAACTTGACGATTTCCAACCACCAGTACCATCCGGGAGAGAATAGCAACATGTCAGGCACAGTCATTTTGCACGTCAATATTTTAAAGAATTATTTGCAGTGTGTATACTTACTTTTAATACATTCTTGTAAAACATAAAGTACATCATCAAAATAAAATGTGATATTGACAATATCATCGAAAATAAAAACTGAAACATAAGAATACCATTATGTAACAAATAATGCAAATACAAGTAGGTACTAAAACAGCACATATTTAACATATCTAGGACTCTAGGTATAATACTAAGTTCTAAATACCTGGCGTCCAAAGCAAATCATCACTTTGTGACAGCAGTCATCTAATTCTCGATACAGTTCAACCCATCCCTGAATCTGTTCCTTAGTGATATCACATTCTTCATCCGAACTAATATCACATTTCCCTAAACTCTCCTGAACGGCTGATACCAACGAAATCAAGCATTTTAACAAATGACCCACTATCATAACAACAACATAGAACATTAGGTACTGAAATACTATAGTGACTCTTGTAAGCATTTCTGATACCAAAATTGGGACCAAAATAATGAACGGACATAACTGTGATAACCTTAAAATATTTTCTACAAATATGAAGATAGCAATCGCTATAGAATATAAAACAAAGCTAATGATGACCCAGTATGTTTTCTTTAGAGAGTTTATAAGTTTCTTGTCATCTTTAAATCGTTCAGAGACAATACTGATGCTTTTATAATATGACATGAAGCTACGGCTGTAACAGACACCAGTCATGACAGACGTCACTGAAGATAAATAGACTGATAAACCAGCATAAATTAAATTGATTGGATTGGTATTATCCTCTCCTAACCACAAGTAAAATTCGATAATAACAATTATACAGTTCAACATTGTCAGGACGAATATTAGGAAGATAATAAAACATTTCTTCGTCTTCTTCTCGCTACAATAATTCCTGTATATTCCGAAGAATTTCTCCATTAACAATAAATTGTTGAAACTGTTTATTGGGGACATTTTTGTTTCTTATGTTGTATGCCTCGGTGACGACGATAAAATAACTCTTTTATTGGGCGGAAGAAAACATTTCATCAGATACTTTTCATTTCCTAACGAGTAATTTCTTATGTAAGTAATTGTCTGACGACTAGTGTCATCAAAACGATATTCGTTATTAATCATGTTCTGTTTTATTATATAGTTGATGTTGTCAAACATGTCATAGGTATTATAGAATAGAATATTATATTTATTTGCTTTAAAACATGGTACATTAGTCTTTTATATAGAATCATGGTGTTATAATTATGTTTTGGCAAGGACTGGCATACAAACATTTAAACACGTTACCATGTAAGAAATTAAAAAACTTACAATAAAAACATTACAAAGTGAAAAATAACTTTAATTTCGGAACATTGGTGTCGTTGGTTTCGCATTTTTGTTTTTTGACACCGACTTCCGAAATTAAAGTTACACTATATAGTGTCTTATTTTGAAGTCGGCCGGTTTTTTTTGTTAAAAGGTTTTTATTTTTCACTTTTTAGTTGTATCTATCTACCCCACATAAATTCATATTTAACACTACTTGCTATGTCAATATCAGTGACAGGAAGCTATTGAACATATTTGCGTACTCCTTGAGAGGGTACAGGCGTAATGTTGTGTTGTGTGATTGCGTAAACGATGCATACATATGCGATAGCAGCATTCGCGGTTGATTTGCTGGCATTTATTGAAGAGTTCCGTTGTCTGTCTCCGAAACTCATCATCATTACGAAATTTAAATGGGACCATTTCAGAATAAACTTCTTTCGAATTAAAACAAAATTTTGCAAATCCGTCTTTATTATGACGGAGTTATGCCCTAATGTACATTAAGCATAATAATTATCTAAACATCCGAATTAGAACCTCGTCCTTTTTAACCGGCTGCGCCAGAAGGAGGGTTATGTTTTTCGAGTGTATGTAGGTATGTATATTTCTTTGGCACGCACTGTAGCCTAAACGGCTTGATCGATTTCAGCTTGAGAGGTGCCGTTAGATTTGTCTTAGTTGTGAGAGTGACACTGGGTATATCAAAATTGAGAAAAAAAATTAAATGACCGATTTTTGGCGCCATATTGTCTTCAAAATTTTTTTTTTTCTCAAAACCTATCGAGCGGGGATCAAAATAAAGGGTTTTCAAAACAACTTATAAGGTTAAAATTAATTCGAAGTGTCAAATCGTACAAAACACGTACCTACCAAGAACTGAATCGTCTGCGAAATCTTTCACATTTGTAAACTAAAAAGCTGGAAATATAACAAGTAATTAAAAAAAAAACCCGACCGCGGTAATAAAACTTTTGTGAAAAAAACCGAAAAGCTAAAAACAAGCCCATTTTAAATTAAATAGAAGTTGGAAGCAGGCGGTACCAATACCTACCATTTTTATTATATTTTCAAATTCAAATTATAAAGTATTATTATATTATTAAAAAAGATACATTCATTTGTTAAAATTATTATTCTTACATGTCTTATTTTAGTGAATTTTTTTACAATATTATATTATGTACTTGCATAAAATAGGTACTTAACCCATTGAAGGACACTGAACGCCCCTCGACGTAATAACAATAAAACTTCTATTGTGTCTCGTACAGTGTCCTTCAATGTGTTAATATAATGAAAATCAGTAACCATATACTACTACTACTGTTACTTTTTAGGGTTCCGTACAAAAACGATAAAACAGACAGACTGAGTCTCACCATAACGGTTTCGTCTTATGGTGAGACTCAGTCTGTCTGTCTGTCCGTCTGTCACAGCTGGATATCTCAAGAACTACTAATGCTACTAATTTGGAATAGTTTTAGATGACGTTTGCCCAACTATGTTGCAGATAATAGTCATCTAATAAGTATGGTAATCTTAAACAAACACTGAAACAGAAGGTATTAGCGTATTTCTAAGCATTGTCTATACTCCTATATAATTTTCCTTACATTTACCTACTGTTTGTTCCCTTAGTAAATTTCTCAACTAAAATACACAAATACGCTAAAACCTCTGCGCGAACAAAATTTGTTTGAAACCGTAAAGTCTCTTTAACATTTTCCACGAATATTATAAGCATAAAAAGCGTTTATAAATAAATATCAAGGGAAAAAATCAAGTTCAATGAAGCTTAAAAACATGGCTTTCGTTTCAAAGCGCCACTTATTTCAGTTTTCCTCCTTTTGAGAGAGCCCTTAAAGTGTAAAGAACGAAGCAATACAAATTAAAACAGGAGGACAACATTGGTGGCCAGTGTTGGTGGCCAACATTGATGGAATTAGAATGTATTTACATTGGCAGATTACAATGGTACCAGGTAGGCCAGAGAGTTTTTGAGCAAGCATATATGCAGCGCGAAAGATAGCTGAGTAGAGTGAGTAGATTTGTTGAGAGAATACCGAAAATATATTTGAAAAGTTTCAGATAGAAGCCCCTTGGTCAGGAGTCCACTTTCAGATTTCGAAAATGGACCAAAAATAAAGGTGTGGACAAAAACTATTAGTACCAGAGTCTGTTCGGAGCGGTAGAAATCGTTCCGCCTCTCTCTTTTACTGATTAAAAAAACTGCAGTTTTTTGTCGACCTAATTTTATATATATCATTATTATTTATTTATTTCAATCAACTTAGGATCATAGTGTACAATTTAAATCAACAACACAATTAAAATCAACATCACAATTAAAATTAAGATCAAAAATTAAAATTATAATAAGTTATAAAAATTAAGATCAATAATTAAAATTAAAATATAAAGCTATCCGAATAAACGTTTTATCTATCTATCTTATCTATCCGCGGCTTCAACCGCGTGGAAATCAAAAATTATCCCCCTACTACGGGGATAAAAAAGTATTGATTTACAGACATAAAAACTTTTACAAGACATGGCTCCTTTCTTAGCACTAAAACATTTTTTATAAAAACACTGTCACCTATTCGCTGCATGCAATGCATTCTTTCAATGGTCAACGAAGTATACCCGTAAGACAAAAATCCAAATTCGTTCAACCGTTACGGCGCGGTGTGAAAAGATAACAGAGACAGAGTAACCTTTTTTTAGGGATCCGTATCTCAAAAGGAAAAAACGGAACCCTTACAGGATCACTTTGCTGTCCGTCGTCCGTCTGTCTGTCAAGACTCTTTATCTCGGGAACGCGTGAAGCTATCGAGTTTAAATTAAAACCATATACTCAGCTCTACACTCTACAGTCCCTTGAAACTGTGAAAAACCAAACAAGTAAGATAACGTAAAAAAAGATGAGGCCGTTTATGCCGCAAAAAACGTATATCGGCATTCTCAAGGGAATCAACATTTATAGGGTACTTCCCGTTGACCTAGAGTCATGAAATTTGCCAAGAAGCAAGATCATGTGGCCCAAGTAAAGGCAAAAGTCCGAAAACCGTAAATTTGTAGGAACATTAAAAAAAAACATCATAAACTATTTAAATACCTACAAAGTGCGCAAGTCCCACTCACTCTTGACCGGTTTTTTAATATTAGATTTATTATGAATGTTTGCGTGGTTAATCAATTAGCCGCGTGCCCGAAAATAGGGCGCTTGGTTCAATAAAACGTGACGAGTCGGCCAACACTGGTTTTATGAATTCGATTACTTTGGATAACTTAATCCGTGTTCGTAACTAGTGACTTGTTTCTGATTGCTACAGGTTCCACGATTGGCCAGATGAGAGGACTTTTCAGATTGATTACTAGGTCAAACATAGGTTTAACCTAGTAATCAGTCTGAAAAGTTTTATGTGCGACTAATCATACATAGTACATTATAATCGGATTTTTTGGAGAGAAATGTAGACTGGTTTCTGTTTGGATTATAATTAATAGTTCTGTTAATTTGGAGAAATTAATAGGTATAACTCAAACCATAAAGGCTCTTCCAAACAGGCGCGAAACGCGATATCATCGCGCGCGACACAAAGGCACCGCTCATTGCGCGACTTGCGGTGCCTTTGTGTCGTGTCGCGCCTGTTTAAAATTGAAGCTAGTTGCCCATTCCATTGAAGAACGGGCAAGAAACTCCAAGGACACTCTTTTAAATCGATATTACAACATTGTGCGTACATTATTCGTGTTGCTTCTATATATGAGAACTATGTAAAAAAACAATTTCTAAATATAAGATTGAAGATAAGCCCTGGCATAAAGATAAATAGGCTAACGCTGACAAGCCGGCTTTTTAGGGTTCCGTACCCAAAGGATAAAAACGGGACCCTATTACTAAGACTCCACTGTCCGTCTGTCTGTCTGTCTGTTACCAAGATGAACCGTGATAGCTAGACAGTTGAAATTTTCACAGATGATGTATTGTTGTTGCCGCTATAACAACAAATACTAAAAACGGAATAAAACAAATGGTTAAGGGGGGCACCCATACAACAAACGTGTTTTTTCGGCGGTTTTGCCTTGTGGTACGGAACCCTTCATGTGTGAATCCGACTCGCACTTGGCCAGTTTTTGTTTATTGATTTGTTTGTAATCAACATTTCCTAACAACAAAAAATATAATTCATTAATGACACTTATAGTTTCCAACATATATAGTCTGGACCCCGAACGAATAACAGGAAGATTATAGAACATTTCTTAGCACTTTCCGGCGCGGTAAAGGCTGTAACCATTTTAAAAGTTCATGGAACGACAGTACGGCGACAGCTGTAGAATTTGGTACTTTCTTTACGTCAAACACGGCTACCGCAGTGTAAAATTTATTCGCTTATAGTATAGACTTTATGGTTAAAGCAATACGGCTGAGATCACATTGATTTACTGTAAAAAACCAATGGTTGACGGTCCACGAGTCCTCAATGTGTACCATGCCCACACGTAAACAGATTTCATCCACAACGCTCTATACGGTTATAACCGTCTACCACCCTAGGTAAACGATTTAATTTTCCGTGATATTGTTGGTACGGTTGTGACAGTATTATGATTTTGTATGAAAAATTCTACTGTCCTTCCTGCCCTAATAAAGGACCACACCGGAAAGTGTTAGTCTTCTCGCTACAAAAAATCCTGTATATGCCGAAGATAAATTATTGAAAAACTTTTCTTGGAGACATTTTTGTGCCTCGGCGACGACGCGATGGTATTATTATTCTGAACAGTAGCAAAACATGGGTCATTTAAATAACTAGTGGATACTAAGCTGTTGCTTGTTAAGTAATTGAATGAATTTTGATAACACAACACTATTAAACATGCTCGTTTAAATATATGTTTAAATCTTTGATCAATACTACTGAAATAGAAATGTTTTGTTATTTGTGAACATTTCTTTAGTTTCATTTCAGTAGTTTGTGTGGTACGTCGCTTAAAAGAATAGTATTAAGAAACGATCTTAATTATATGTATATTGAATTTTAGATGTAGGTAGGTACGTACCTTCACCTAAAGATCTCATTCAGTCTGCGTCAGTTTGCTCGTGGGCATTAGCACAATAGGGTGTAGATTAGTGTTGTAAAAGAGCTGAGTCTTTTAGTCCTCATTTTGCGGCTATGAGTCCTTTTTGCAGAACTCACGATTAGAAACTCACGAACAGACTCAGTCTTCTGAGTCCTGAGTCTTGAGTTCTTTTGAGTCTTTTCAGTTCTTTTAGTCCTAAAATTGCTTGAGTCGTTGGATTTATTCTAAGTCCTTTCGTGTTTTTTTCAGTCCTTTGAGCTCTTTGAGTCCTTTAAGTTCTTTCAAGTCTTAGGAGTCGTGAATTATACAGCAGGACTGCCGTCCAATCAAAAAGACTCGTGTCATAAAGCCTTTGAGTTCCTTGAGTCGTGAACTATAAAGTAGAGGACTGCAGCCCAATCAAAAAGACTCGCATATTATGAAGTATTTGAATTGTTTAAGTAGAGGATTGCAGTCATAATTACTTACTAAGTTCGAATTTTTCGAAAAATTCTTTAGCTCTTGATTTACTAAAGTCATACCTAAAAGATAGAAAGCTTAAAGTTCAAGTAAACGGCGTAAACTCATTAGGGTCTGAAATAGCAATGGGCGTTCCTCAAGGTTCTATATTGGGTCCATTCCTCTTTTTAGTTTACATTAATGATTTACCCCAATTACTTCAAAATCAACCGAAGATGGTGTTATTTGCAGATGACACCTCATTGATCTTTAAGATAGACAGACGAGCACAAAATCTTGACGACGTAAATAACTCTATTCTTCAGGTCCAAGATTGGTTTACGGTAAATAATTTGGTACTAAATGAAAAGAAAACCAAATGCATTAGATTTAAATTACCTAATGTTAGAAGTAGTGAATGTGACATCATACTGAATGGAGAAAAACTGGAATTTGTTGATCAAACTGTTTTTCTGGGAATCACGCTAGACGACAAATTACAATGGGGACCTCACATAACATCTCTTGCGGGGCGGCTTAGCTCGGCCGCTTATGCTGTTAGAAAGATAAGACAATTAACTGATATAGAAACCGCGCGTTTAGTCTATTTTAGCTACTTTCACAGCATTATGTCGTACGGCATTTTACTATGGGGTCGAGCTGCTGACATTGAATCCATCTTTATTTTGCAAAAAAGAGCTGTCAGAGCCATTTATAATCTACGTCGCCGCGAATCTCTCAGGGAAATTTTTAAAAAGATTAATATTATGACGGTACCTTGCCAATTCATTTATGAAAATATTATGTACATCAACCATTTTTCAGATTAGCCAAGGTTCATACATCTTTTATGGGGTACTGTGTTAAATGTTACAATAAAATACCTTGCGATGTATTGCAATTAAATGAAAGAAAATTTAAAACTCACATTAAACGTACACTTTGTAAACAAGCATACTATAAATTAGAAGATTATATCCAAGATAAGAACGCTTGGAAACATGCTGGTCCTGCTCCATAGGACAATCTGGAGCCTAGACAAAATCAAACTGGTTGCTAATTTAATTGTAAATTTATACTTTTTTTTGACATTGATTTACATTCTGTAACTACTTTACTACTCACACCCTGACTTATTACTTGTAATTTTTTTTTTTTTTTATGAAAATCGTTTACTTTTACCATGTTTGTAAATATGTGAGCACCATGTATCTATCAGATAATTCATTTATATGTCATGGTTTCATTTTTAAGTCTTTTACCTATTGTGGTATAGTAATTTTATTTTAGGTGCATCGTGTTCACATATTATTATTATATAATTAATGTATGCAAAATTTTGTAAAATATTTTAAAACAGTAACGGTGGAGTTTCTTGCCCGTTCTTCTCCATACGAAAACTACCTTTTGGAATGGGCGACTAGAATCAATTCTATTTGTTGTAATTTCTGACGTTCAAAAGTGCCTTTAATGTGCCTATTTGAAATAAATGCTTTGACTTTGACTTGACTTTGACTTTGAATAAACAATAAATATGGCTAAAAAAGACATGTAAATCATCGTCACGTTGCGAGTTCTATTCGTAAGACTGAGCTCTTTTTTAAAAGGACTCAGTTGCTAGTTCTTTTTAGGAAAGCTAAGTTTTTATTTAAAGGACTTAGTCTTGAGTTCTTTTTGTAAAGAGTGAGCTGTTTTAAAAGAATCAGTCTCGAGTTCTCTTTGACAAGACTGGAGTCTATTTTAAGAAGACTAAAAACTCAGAGAGGCTTGAACTTTTACTTATTCTTTTTTGACTTGAGTCTTCAAAAAAAGACTCGAGTCTCAATATTAGGACTATAAAGACTCAGTTCTTTTACAACACTAGTGTAGATATTAGCGTGTGAGGTAAAACATCCTGAACAGGAAACAGTGTTTGTTTACATACACTTAATTGGTTCAAGAGCTATCAACAGATTCCGGTAAGGAACCCCGATCGTGCCGAGTGCTAACTCGTATAGGGCTTTTTACAAAATTATAACTGCCAGTAAACAATGAAAATCTATACAAAGTTATAATTATATAATTTAATATACTTAACACTAAATTAAATACACTCTTTTGATCCACACACACACACACACTTCAAAAGTAATATAATTGTGAAATAAATACTTTATTACATTATGCACTGAACATCAAACTATTCTAAAACGTCTTGAACAGGAAATAGTGTTTGTTTAATATTCTCGTTCTTTTACCGGCGCGTTGCAATCAACTAGCATGTACTCCACAAGTATTATTCGGTTAAACTTTTGTCTTATCATAGGACAATGTGGACGAGTTGTCATAATTTCCGGCTTCTGAACTCAGCGTAAAGATTGCAGAGCCATTTAATTGGTTAAAGAGCTATCAACAAAATTCCGGTAAGGAGCCCTGATCGAGCCAAATGCTAACTCGTATAGGGTTTTTTACAAAATCATAAATGCCAGTAAACAATGAAAATCTATACGAAGTTATAATTATGTAATTACTCGTAAATACAGTAAACACAAGGTGCAATTAAAAACACCTTTATGATACTATAAAATAATATGACACATAATATATCTACACTTTTAAATCAATATTATGAAATCTACCAAGTAATCTACCAGTTAAATGATATGGTTAAATTGCAACATAACTATGAGATAGTTTACAACCATCGTGAGTATAACTGGCAGCATGTACATCCCAGCTGGAACTTTGGTAGTTAACTTGACTTCTACTGGATTCTTCTTTACCAGGCGTATAAAGTCCTTTACCAACTTTGCTTCAGCTGGTCTTGAATCTGTAATAAGAGGTCAATGGTTTTACGCGTGAGATTTGTCCACAAAATCAACAATAGAATTAGTCTCACCAATAATCATAGTATTATAAAGCTGCACCAACACCCGTCCAAACTTCACTCCTTGGTTACTCGCCATCTGCCCAGCAATTAATGGCATTATCATCACTGATACGTAACCAAATAAACCAATCACAAGTCTCGTATACTCTTCGGTGTCCCCAATCTGTAATTTCAAAAAGTATCCTCACACGACTGACAACTTGATCTGAACGAGTAGCTCAGGTCAAGTTGTCAGTCGTGTACAGCTACATCCAGCTAGACTGGTAATGGGTAAAATATTGCCACGTATTATAAAAAACAAAACCTCTTAAAAATAGGCGACAATACTTAGCTGCAGAATTATGGATTTTTTAACAAAGAAAGAAAATTCAAGTCAAGTCAAGTCGTCAAGTCTGCTAACAAGCAGACTTAACGATTTCCAACCACCAGTACCATCCGGGAGAGAATAGCAACATGTGCCAGGCACAGTCATTTTGCTCGTAAAATTTAAAGAGTTATTTGCAGTGTGTATACTTACTTTAAATTCATTCTTGTAAAATATACAGTACATCATCAAAATGTAATGTGATATTGACAATATGATCGAAAAGAAAAACTGAAACATAAAAATACCATTATGTAACAAATAATGCAAATACAAGTAGTAAAACAGCACATGTTTAACATATCTAGGACCTCTAGGATAATACTAAGTTCTAAATACCTGGCGTCCAAAGCAAATCATCACTTTGTGACAGCAGTCTTCTAATTCTCGATACAGTTCAACCCATCCTTTATTCAGTTCCTTACTGATATCACATTCTTCATCCAAACTAACATCACATTTCCCTAAACTCTCCTGAACGGCTGATACCATCGAAGTCAAGCATTTTAACAAATGAACCACTATCATAACAACAACATAGAACATTAGGAACTGAAATACTATAGTGAATCTTGTAAGTGTATCTGATACCAAAATTGGGACCAAAATACTTAACGGACATAACAGTGATAACTTTAAAAAAATGTCTACAAATATGAAGATAGCATACGCTATATAATATAAAATAAAGCTAATGGTGACCCAGTATGTTTTCTTTAGAGAGTTTATAAGTGTCTTGTCATCTTTAAATCGTTCAGAGACAATACTAATGCTTTTATAATATGACATGAAGCTACGGCTGTAACAGATACCAGTCATGACAGACGTCACTGAAGATAAATAGGCTGATGCTGACAAACCAGCATAAATTAAATTGATTTGATTGGTATTAACGTCACCTATTAACATATAAAATTCGTTAATAGTAATTATACAGTTCGACATTGTCAGAATGAATATTAGGAAGATAATAAAACATTTCTTCGCCTTCTTCTCACTACAATAATTCCTGTATATTCCGAAGAATTTCTCCATTAACAATAAATTGTTAAAACTGTTTATTGGGGACATTTTTGTTTCTTATGTTGTATGCCTCGGTGACGACGATAAAGTAACTCTTTTATTGGGCGGAAAAAAACATTTCATCAGATACTTTTAATTTCCTAACGAGTAATTTCTTATGTAAGTAATTGTCTGACGACTAGTGTCATCAAAACGACATTCGTTATTAATCACATTCTGTTTAATTATATAGTTGATGTTGTCAAACATATCATAGGTATTATAGAATAGAATAGAATATTATATTTATTTGCTTTAAAACATGGTACAGTCAGCCGCAGAGAAAAGGTACCCTACCAAGACTTAAAGATTATCGCCCGAGCACGCTCGGGCCCGCGTGTCACGTGAGCCTTAAGCAGCTCCCTCCCCCGCCGCCGCACCCATCTCTGCCCGCGTGCATCCACCGATCCGCCTCAAATAATATTTGCAAGTATTTAATAATTTTATATGGTATTTTATCGGCTTCCTTCTGGCCGAACTGTATAGATACCAAGAATAACTTACAAAAAGACACTGCGTGCGATTAAGATACGAACCTGCTTCACCAGGCGCCCGCCGATCAACTAGACCGTGCCTTATTATATACACTAGGCTATTGGCTCAGTTATCAACCTCAACGAAAATTTGAATAGCATTACTCCTTTTATCGAACAAGGTTATTATCGGTCTAATCTTCTAGATATTAAGGTTTAAATTTCAACTTCCGTGTTATATTTAATACTAGCACCTTACCGTCTTGTTTTACAAAATGCAATACGCAACTCCTCTATTAACTAAAACATAAGGTTGAAATTAGCATAGATTTCTTGTTTGGTTGAATAGAATGTGTTGATTCCGATTGTTGCACTACCCTCATTTTACTTCAGAAACTTAACTGCTGTATGAACTGCGAGTTAAAGTTGAATTTAGTATACTTCTTCGCCTTATTTACTAAACTGTGATTGAGGGTATTTTTACTTTTCAAATGGTTTCATTTTCGTGCCGATTCGCTTGTGTGTAATTATCTTCATCGTAATATTATCCAATTTATCAAGTTTTTGACCAGTTGATTCTATTAATCGATGGTATGTTTCGATTAACAACTTTATTGAAGGCTAAAATTGTAGTTCTGTGGGAAAAGGAACAAAACATAAAGAAAATAGCACGAGATATAAGCATAAAGGTAAGATTTACGTTATTCTTACACATCCCTATTTATTGTTGCAATCATTTATTTATTTATTTATTAAAACTTTATGCACATAATGTACAAAGGCGGACTTAATGCCTTGGGCATTTTCTACCAGTCTACCTTAGGGTGATGCAAAGAAAAAACAGTAGGTGCAACAGAACAGAAAATTTTGAAGAATAAAATATAATAATAAATACTTATATACATACATACAACAAATTATACAAAGTGAGGAAAGATAAAAAAAAAAAAAAACATAGATGAAGAAAACCAACAAATTAATCAATCATGTTGCATTATTACTTACAAGTTGGATTTTTTTTTATGTATTTCTAATATTATTATTTTCATTACAGAGAAAAACAGTTCGTAGATAGATACAAAGGTATCAAGCGACGGGTGATATGAAATGTGATCACCAAGGCCCTCGCCCGATTGCTTACACTAATGAATCGAAGCGACAACGTAATATGTATTGTGAAAGTTCACTCAGTGGCACCCTTCAAAACTATGCGTTCAAATGCTGACTTCAAGAAGTGTTAGACAGTGACGGCCATCCTATCCGTTATGAATAGGCAACTCGGCAGATTGACTGTGTAACTTATTTGATAAAAATGCATTGGAACATTTATATGAGCAAGTGTTAATCATTCCCAATATCATTCCATAATCGATTCTGAAACATTTCTCCGACATTCGTTTCGCCGTTGAACGGTTCACCGATAGAACGATTCACTTTTCATTTTTTCACCGATATAACGTTTCAATGACGAACGATTCGCCGACAGAACGATTCACTTTTCATTATTTCACCGATAGAACGTTTCAACGGCGAACGATTCGCCGACAGAACGATTCACTTTTGAAAATTTCATCGATAGAACCTTTCATTGGCGAACGATTCGCCAACAAAACTGTTCGTCTGCCCCTGGGGTATAAAACATAGGTATTCAACATTTAGACCTATTTCCGTTTATTGTTTACACCTGAATCAAATTGTGAAGATGAAATTTAAAGTTATGTACAAAACTTGTGAAAAACTAGCCAAAAAAGTGACAAAAATGTATTTGATTCAATGTCAATACAATGGATGGATGGATTTTGTAATGTCGGCGAATCGTTCACCGGTGAAAGGTTCTATCGATGAAATTTTCAAAAGTGAATCGTTCTGTCGGCGAATCGTTCGCCGTTGAAACGTTCTATCGGTGAAATAATAAAAAGTGAATAGTTCTGTCGGCGAATCGTTCGTCATTGAAACGTTATATCGATGAAAAAATGAAAAGTGAATCGTTCTATCGGTGAACCGTTCAACGGCGAAACGAATGTCGGAGAAATGTTTCAGAATCCCATAATCAGTGGGATCATTATCTCGTAGTTAATCAAAAATAAACAACCTTTATTATTATCAATCCAGTTACTCTTGTTTACAAGTAGGCTATTAATGTGTTAACGATGTGGATCAAGCCAGTGGATCAAGGGGCACAGTGAATCTTTGGGCAATGATGCTGCAGATGAACTTGCGAAGAGAGGCTCTGACATGAGGGTGCTAGGCCCGTACCCACTTCTCCCTTTGCCTTTCTCACAATTTCGTGCGTGGATTCGCCAAAGATCGACCGAACTCCATAACAACAGATGGTCACGGGCAACAGACTGTAGACAGTCAAAATTGGCTCTACCAATGATACACCCGCGATTAACCAAAAAACTTCTGAACCTGAGTAGGAATAACCTTAGAATAATAATAGGTACAATTACGGGCCACAACCTCCTTAACAAACATCTTTTCAACATAGGCGCCACGGACAGCCCCCTCTGCAGGGGCTGCCTTGATGCCGAGGAATCAGCCGCCCACGTCATCCTGGATTGCGAGGCCGTGGCTTCTCAACGTGAAGAAATCCTCGGAACAATGAGGTCGCTCCGCGAAGCCTGTGAAGCTCCCAGGAAGCTTCTGTGCTTCTGGGCGGAGCTAGGCTGGCTCTGTTAGCCAGAATCCCCACGCACAACGGACCGAATGGGAGTCTAAGTGCGGAAAAGGGAGTCCTATCATCATCATCATCATCATCATCATGTGTTAACGATTCATATCTGACCTCACATATTATTCTAATATTGTGTTAAATAAGGGTTATCAGAAAATGTGATAAAAGAGAAAGATGTATATTGCTATACTGTTATAGTTTAGCATGTTGGTTCTTCCTCTGTAATTCACAGGCACAAACAACATTTCAACACTTCATTTCATTTTTAACCAAGCTTTTTTCCGATGAGATCATACAGAGTATATAAAATGTATGTTTTCACAACTTTAAATAAATAAATATTACTGTAGTTATGTTTCTAGAAATATGTATCTATAAACGAACCGTTATCTAATGTTAAACGTTCTAAGCCAAAATAAGGTATCTATTTTGTGTTTAGTTAATATTCTAAGTAAATAACCCCAATTTAACACAGACAGGAATCTGTATATTCAACCAGGAAGTGGATTCCATGAAGTCCTAGAAATGTAATTAGAAAAATAAATGAATATTGTTTATGCAAAATGCCTAACTTTTATTACAAACCTCCATTTGATTTCTTAATAATAATAATAAACGAAAATCACCTACTAAAGAAACTAAAAAAAAATAATAAAGGTAAATAAATAAAATAAAACAAAAACCCTTCTCATGCACGGGTTTGAACTCGAGACCATCACATTGCTAAGCCGCAGTGTATACCACTAGACCAACACGCCATTTGCGTTACATTACAAAAAACTTAAATAGGTTCGATGTCATTAACAAGAGGGTAATCATCACTATGAAGCGAGCTGTACATTAGTCTTTTAGTCTGGCAAGGACTGGCATACAAACATTTAAACACGTTACCATGTAAGAAATTAAAAAACTTTTTTACAATAAAAACATTACAAAGTGAAAAACACCGCCGCCGCCTTCCGCCTTTGTACAGCGCGCTTCATAGAAACAGTTACCCCTTGGTAATGACATCGAACCTATTTAAGTTTTTTGTAATGTAACGCAAGTGGCATGTTGGTCTAGAGGTTAACGCTGCGGCTTAACAATGCGATGGTCTCGAGTTCAATCCGCGGGTGAGAAGACTTTTTTTATTTTATTTATTTACCTTTATTATTATTTTTTAGTTTCTTTAGTAGTTAGTTTAGTTTTTTTCGTTAATTATTATTAAAAAATCAAATGGAGGTTTGTAATAAAAGCTAGGCATTTTGCATAAACAATATTCATTTATTTTTTTAATTACATTTCTAGGACTTCATGGAATCCACTTCCCGGTTGAATATACAGATTTCTGTCTGTATTAAATTGGGGTTATTTACTTAGAATATTAACTAAACACAAAATAGATACCCTAGTTTGGTTTAGAACGTTTAACATTAGATAACGGTTCGTTTATAGATATTTCTAGAAACATAACTACAATAATATTTATTTATTTAAAGTTGTGAAAACATACATTTTTTATACTCTGTATGATCTTATCGGAAACAAGCCTGGTTAAAAAATGAAATGTTCTCATTGTGCCTGTGAATTACAGAGGAAGAACCAACATGCTAAACTATAACAGTATAGCAATATACATCTTTCTCTTTTATCACATTTTCTGATAACCCTTATTTAACACAACATTAATAAAATATGTGAGGTCAGATATAAATCGTTAACACATTAATAGACTACTTGTAAACAAGAGTAACTGCATTGATAATAATAAAGGTTGTTTATTTTTGATTAACTAAGAGATAATGATCCCACTGATTATGTAATGATATTGGGAATTATTAACACTTGCTTATATGTTCCAATGTAATTTTATCAAATAAGTTACACAGTCGATCTGCCGAGTTGCCTATTCATAACGGATAGAATGGCCGTCACTGTCTACCACTTCTTGAAGTCAGCACTTGAACGCATAGTTTTGAAGGGTGCCACTGAGTGAACTTTCACAATATTACGTTGTCGCTCCGATTCATTAGTGTAAGCAATCGGGCGAGAGCCTTGGTGGTCACATTTCACATCACCGGTCGCTTGATAACTTTGTATCCATCTACGAACTGTTTTTCTCTGTAATGAAAATAATAATATTAGAAATACATAGAAAAAAATCCAACATGTAAGTAATAATGCAACATGATTGCAACAATAAATAGGTATATATGTGTAAGAATAACGTAAATCTTACCGTTATGCTTATATCTCGTGCTATTTTTTTTATTTTTTGTTCCTTTTCCCACAAAACAACAATTTTAGCCTTCAATAAAGTTGTTAATCGAACCATACCATCGATTAATAAAATCAACTGGTCAAAAACTTAATAAATTGGATAATATTACGATGAAGATAATTACACACAAGCGAATCGGAACGAAAATGAAACCATTTGAAAAGTAAAAATACCCTCAATCACAGTTTAGTAAATAAGGCGAAGAAGTATACTAAATTCAACCTTAACTCGCAGTTCATACAGTAGTTAAGTTTCTGAAGTAAAATGAGGGTAGTGCAATAATCGGAATCAACACATTCTATTCAACCAAACAAGAAATCTATGCTAATTTCAACCTTATGTTTTAGTTAATTGAGGAGTTGCGTATTGAATTTTGTAAAACAAGACGGTAAGGTGCTAGTATTAATTAATATAACACGGAAGTTGAAATTTAAACCTTAATATCTAGAAGATTAGACCGTTAATAACCTTGTTCGATAAAAGGAGTAATGCTACTCCAATTTTCGTTACGGTTGATAACTGAGCCAATAGCCTAGTGGTATAAGGCACGGTCTAGTTGATCGGCTGGCGCCTGGTGAAGCAGGTTCGTATCTTATCACACGCAGTGTCTTTTTGTAAGTTATTCTTGGTATCTATACAGTTCGGCCCGAAGGAAGCCGATAAAATACCATATAAAATTATTAAAAACTTGCAAATATTATTAGAAGCGGATCGGTGGATGCACGCGGGCAGAGATGGGTGCGGCGGCGGGGGAGGGAGCGGCTCACGTGACACGCGGGCCCGAGCGTGCTCGGGCGATAATCTTTAAGTCTTGGTGTGGTACCTTTTCTCTGCACTTGACTGTACCTTTTTGTGCGAGAAGTTTAAATAAATAAATAAATAAATAAAAATAACTTTAATTTCGGAACATTGGTGTCGTTGGTTCCGCATTTTTGTTTTTTGACGCCGACTTCCGAAATTAAAGTTATTTTTCACTTTGTAGTGTTTTATTTTGAAGTCGGCTGGTTTTTTTTTGTAAAAAGGTTTTTACTTTTCACTTTTTAGTTGTATCTACTATCTACCTACCCCACACAAATTCATATAACACTACTTGCTATGTCAAAATCAGTGACAGGAAGCTATTGAACATTCTGCGTACACCTTGAGGGGGTACAGGCGTAATGTTGTGTTGTGTGATTGCGTAAACGATGCATACATATGCGATAGTAGCATTCGCGGTTGATTTGCTGGCATTTATTGAAGAGTTCCGTTGTCTGTCTCCGAAACTCATCATCAGATCTTTACGTTTAAATGGGACCATTTCGGAATAAACTTCTTTCGAATTAAAACAAAATTTTGCAAATCCGTCTTATTATGACAGAGTTATGCCCGAATATACATTAAAAATAATAATTATATAAACATCCGAATTAGAACCTCGTCCTTTTTAACCGACTGCGCCAGAAGGAGGGTTATGTTTTTCAAGTGTATGTATGTATGTATATTTCTTTGGCACGGTCTGTAGCCTAAACGGCTTGATCAATTTCAGCTTGAGAGGTGCCGTTAGATTCGTCTTAGTTGTGAGAGTGACACTGGGTGTATTTCACTGGAAAAATTAAAACGGCCGATTCTTGGTGCCATATTATGTCTTCAAAAAAATTTTTTTTCTCAAAACCTATCGAGTGGGGGTATCAAAATAAAGGGGGTGTGCAAGTCTGTCCCAGGCTTTATGTTTTGAAGCCTCTTTTTTATACCTTTTGTCTATTTTTTTGGATACTTATTGTTTATGATTAACGATGTATTCACAACATGTCCACAATACATTTGACTAATTAACTAGTTTGCTTTTGGTTCGGAATTAAATTGCTTTGGTATAAGGTCTCAGCCACACTAAGGCTACGGCTGTGTCCGACAGTAGGTACGCACCTTTTACCTGCATTTACCCGCTGTCCTAGGTGAGCGACGGGACGCGACACGGAGCGACGGAACGCGACACGTAGCGACGGGACACGATACGTAGCGACGGGACGCGACACTTAGCGACGGGACGCGATACGTAGCGACGGGACGCGACACGTAGCGACGCCGACGTAATGCGGCCAATACTTCACGCGACGTGTGTCCTATAATCCTATTATATTATGTTGTCATTCGTGAGCGACAAACGCGGCAATCCAGTTCATCATTGTCTTATGTACGAAAATTCATATTTTAAATGCCCACCACCACCGCCACTTCAGCATTCACTGAGAGAGTATTTTTGGTCATGAATGTGAAGTGACGAGAAGAGAAGAACAGGGCTTCATTAAAATTGATTAATAATTTGTTCGTGATCTATTTAAACTTAAAATTAGGATGTTTGGAGTCCTACATTTCTTTTAAAACAATAATAAAATGTAAAAAGTACCGCAAAAAGTGCTAAAAAATACATTTAAAAAATATAATAAATGGTACTCTTTTTTATTAATCTGCACTCTTTATTTACCCTCTCTGATATCAGATATACTCTACTTCTTTTAGAAAAAGTTGGCAACCCTACACTGCGTCGCGCCGCCTCGTCGCGCAAAAAATAAGTCCGCACTTCGTCGTATTTCGTCGCACACTGATTAAGGCATTAAGGCGAAAGCGCCAAAATTCAATTTTTTTTTAGGTTTTTTGCAATTTGCTGGTCAGTATTAAATTGTACGTTGATTAATATATGATTCGCGGCCGTAACAAATATGTATTTACAGAATTATAATCATTAAAGTCATCAACACAACTAGCTCTAAGACCACGTAAATCCAAAGAAGTAACTGTTTCATGAAATCATCATTCTTTGGAGTTACGTGGTCTTAGAGAGTTGTTTTGATGACTTTGATGATCAAAATTCTGTAAATACATATTTGTTACGGCCGCGAATCATATTTTGATCGACTACTGACCAGCAAATTGCAAAAAACGTAAGAAAATTTGAATTTCGTGGGCCACCTTAGCGCTTCCCCCTTAAGGCGACAACGTAGGCCACAAGTACATACAACGAACATTTGATATTTTCGCGTTGCGTCGCGTCGGGTTACTGCATTTGTCGTTAACCTAGGACAACGGGTTAAGGCTCCTACAAACAGGCGCGACGCGCGATTTTATCGCGTGTCGCGGCTGTTTGAAGTTTGCCATTAGTGTGTCGGAAAGTGGTTACATGTTTTTATGTTAGTCTATACTGTTGGGTAAAGGCCTCCCCCAACTCCTACCAGCACCACCTCAAACCAGCCCTCGCGGTACGCATCCAGGTTGTCTCGCCACCTCTTTCTGGGTCGGCTTCGGTGGCGCTGTAGGCACCCATTGTCTGGAGACGTTTGCCTAGCGGTCGTCGTGCACGCGGCTTATGTGACCCACCTAATCCCATTTGAGCCTGGCAGCCTTCTTGCCTGCGTCCATTATACCTGTTCCCTAACCTTATGTCAGAAATACAATGAATACCACTGACTTTCACGCCTAATCGATTCCCTGTCCAACTCACGAATGGCCTACTTTTAACACCGAATGTTGATTAGTCCTCATTTGTTTTTTTTCCAATTTTTAAGTAAGTACTTATATTGTGTCTTACTAAGGGGATCATAAAGGAGAGAAAAGAAAAATTATTCAGCCAACTACTTTCAAACTTTTCCCATAATTTGAGTAAAACGACCCATAAAAACGATCCTCAATAGATTTCTTTACAAAACCGCTTCAATTCTTAATACTTTCCGACACAGTTGACCACTTGCTCCAAGTTAGTGACACAATCAAAGCAAACTAAGTAAAAGTTCAGAAGTGTATCGCGATTTATGAATATTGGGACGACGCGACCGCAACGTACCGCTGTCCATTTTTGGTTTGCTGGGCAGTCAGCCGCGAAATCAAGGGTTCTAGATCCGACAACCTACATCTGCAGTTCACGAAACTTATAATCAACCTTAATACGGTAAAAATAGAGTGTATAGTGTGATAATTCAGCTGAAATATGGAATTGTAATGTGGAGTTTTATTATAAATTATGATACAAACTAGAAGACTGTAAAATAATGAGTCGGGGAAAATGTTTATTTTATCTTTTATGGTTGCTTGTTCGGGGGACTTCCTTGACTGATTTTATTAATACTAAACTTGAGAGGAATACAAAAATCATAGTCTTTGAAGAGCTTACATTGATGTCCATGTTAAAAATGTCCATTATCCGGTACGATGAAAATGTTTCGATTTTTTACCTTTAAGGCAGGAGCCTTCGATTCGATTTTTTACCTCGTCGCACGCGATACAAATGCACCGCTCGTTGCGCGACTTGCGGTGCCTTTGTGTCGCGCGCGATTTTATCGCGTGTCGCGCCTGTTTGAAGGAGCCTTTATTCCGGTCAGATCCCGTTAACCCCCTTAAGCTATGGTGGTAGGGGTCTTTACCCCTACCAACACAGCTTATTCTTAAATGTTGGTTTCATTTTTGGAAGAACGCCATTCCAACTGGTAATTCCAAATGATCATGAATGTGTCACTTTAAAATAGCGGATTATGGCCATCAATTGAAATAGATAGGCGATGACATTATGTGTTATTCATTTCCTTTTTAGGGTTCCATACCCAAAGGAAGGAGTAATGGTTTATCTATCTATCTAAAAGGTAAAAGCAGGACCCTATTACTAAGACCCCACTGTCCGTCTGTCTGTCTGTCTGTCACCAGTCTATATCTCATGAACTGTGATAACTAGATAGTTGAAATGTTCACAGATGATGTATTTATGTTGCCTCTATAACAGCAAATACTAAAAGCAGAATAAAATAAATATTTAAGGGGGGCTCCCATACAACAAACGTGTTTTTTTTTTGGCGTTTTTGCCTTGTGGTACGGAACCCTTCGTGTGCGAATCGGACTCGCACTTGGCCCGTTTTTTTTAAAGAAAGAAGACAGACTAACAAAACAAAAACTTGACTTTAAAAAGCGTTTAATTAAAAAGCAACCAGCTTCACTCACCATTAAAATGAAACTCTCTCAAGCTCTCGTAAAACTAAACCAACCCAAGACAACAAAACGTATTAAACTATCCAGCCGAACAGCGTCACCTCTGAAACAAAAAAAGCTGTATCACGTAGCCGGTAGCTGGGACAGCTTGCAGCGAAACGGCTCGGAATAGCTTGGAACAGCTCGTTCTCGTTTCAGACATGCTTCGCAAGTGACAGGGGCGATGTGCTTCTATTTAGGAATGAGGCTGCGATGTCTTTTATGTTAGACTATTTTGAGAAGGAAGACATTCTTATCTTTCTCACTTAACGTTGTAAAATCTGTCTTTTTGTCCGTAAGTTTAAACGAAAACCACTTATCTGCTATACAACACTACTTGCCTGGCGACCATCAGCCACGGGTCTGGTCTGGTCTCGTCTGGTGGTAGAAGTTGGTGCGGGTTCTGACTCTTCAATCATTATTATCAGTCTGGAACTCTGGAGACGTTTATGAAGGAGGAATTTTGACCAACGCGTGTCGTGTATCGGCGTTTTCGTGGAAGGTTACCCGACACCTCGCCTCGGCGCAACACTCGCCAACCCTACGTAGGTACTTAGTTACCTAATATATTTTGTAATAATGTTTTTTTTTATAAGTTTATACTTAGTTCCTTGTTCTTTTTTTTATTATCTATGTAAGTATTTTGTTTAGAGGCGTATGTTTCCTTAAAATAGAGCAATTAAGTATCATTTATTTATTTTTATTATTATACACGCTCCTTTATGATTGAATAAACAGTACTCGGGTGATAATAATGGCACATCGAGTCTTAGAAAAAAACTATCACACGATGTTATTGCCAGAGACGACGATCTAGCATTGCACTTTACAAACAAAAATTAAAAATCATTTATTCGAATTAAGGTCATAGCACACGTATCAAACCGGAAAGGGATCGGCACCGTATCAACTCGAGCCGTTCAGTATTCTTTGTATGAATCTCCCTACTGCAACGCACACTAATCGGAATCGTAACGTAATCGCCTCGCCTCGGAACAAGCTCACGAACCGCGGTGCGGTGCGTTACGACTCGTCGTCCCCGCGCTTACGTCTCTCCGTACCCGAGCTTACGTCTCTTCGTCCACCCTTGCCCCTCTCACCCCTCCGGCCTGCCTGTTGCACCATAAACCAGCAGTCGACGAGCCGTAAGCGCGGCATCGCCTAGCCGTAGCCGAGTCGACGTATCAGAGCTTCTGATCCGCTCTGGTTACGTGCTTACGTTAGGCTGACGCAGAGGTAAAAGGCGATACGGTGCCGATCACTTTCCAATTTGATACGTGTGCACCTTTAGGCAGAGAAACAGCACTTTTTGAGCGTCAGAAATTACAGAAGACATTCAAAACGTTCGCCCTTCACCACTTGCTAGTATTTTTTTGGAAAGAAGAATTAGCGCAACAAACTCCCCAGCAATACATGTCTAAGAATCTTCTAAATCTCGCAGGACCTCGAACTTACAGTACATATTTATTCAGTTACGTTATGTAGCATAGTTATGGTTTACTACCGCTTAGCGGACGGGTTGATAATCACAGTTTACTGTTATCACACTTATCACTAAAGGACGCTTCTGCTTACCCTTTGACATTAGCCCTTTATAATCTGTTACCCTACCCGTATAAGGGAAAGGTTACATTATAATCATTACTGTTATGCCTCTAAGTATTATACCGTTATTAAAACAGATACAGACAAATAATATAACGAGGAAATAATAACATTTTGATAGGGCTTTTGCTTTTACTAGGTCTTTGGAATGTAAGAAGATAAATTGATATTGGTCATATAGACATACCTACTGTGTTCAACGCCGGAACGTGGATCCACGCGAAACACGATGGCTTTTGTATTGTTTCTGTAATTACGGCATTCAACCGGTTAACAATAGAGCCCGCGAAATTCAAAACATACGGTTTTTGCAAATTGCAGCGCGGTTTTATGTTGTATGTTAGTCAAGATTCAATTCGCGGCAATTATGATAAAATAATTACTAAATTATAATCATTTAAAACATCAATATAGCTACGAAAATATATTTGCTACAAGTCATCATATTTTGACGAAATAGTTATATAGCTATAAAAACTAATTTCAAGAGTTTTTTTTTCAGGATGGGAATTCTTCAAATGACCCCTCCTGCTCTGGGTGGAGCGGAAGGGAGTGTCAGACTCTTACTGACTAAAACCCACCCGTGTTCCTTCCTTAGCCCTCTATGTTCCGGGCCAGCGGTAACCCTTTCGGACAATCCCGCTGACCCGGCAGGCTTCGGCCCTGACGGGCCCCTTCAGTTGCTGCTGACATCTCTTTGAGGCGCGCGTGGAACACGTACGCGCCATCCGGCACGGGCCTGGTCCTGATCGGACGGTGAGCTACCCATTACTCTCCGCTCAATTGAGGTTTTAAATGATTGCAAAATTGAAATAATTACAATCTTCTTCTATTTCAAATGAAAAACCCGTAACAAGCTTTTGAATTTCATCGGCCTTGACGGATCCCCTTAATCAAATAATTAGGTACTCCACAGCAGATCAAAGATACCGTCAACAAACCGCAATAGCACCATTCCGTATCACTCCTACGACAAAATGTAATATGTTCCTCACTTGTCGCTTTCCTAATGAATCACCAATTTAACATAATGACAATAAACCATTGCTTAGCAACATTAAGATCGTAATTACAGCCTGAAGTACAGACGGCAGCACATCAAGCTACTCGAAACTGTCAAATTTTTCCAATCAACTTTGAACAATAAGCTTTTGCGATAAAGTTGAAAATAATAATAATATAATATAATAATAATATTTCCAAAAACTTAGTACTACTTTACAATGGCAATGTGGCAACAATTTCAATTAAGGCTGTACCCTGAGCAAATAACCTTGAGCATTCGTTCCCTCTTTGCCGCACCCCACCTCTACAATACTTCGTGAAAATTAGTAGCGCCATCTGGCGAACAACTTGCGAACTATGAAACTGCGACTAGTAAAAATCACAGACCTTAGAATACACAGAGACGGCATTTAATATTTTTGTAGTGAAAGATTTAACGTGGGAGAAAATGAGATAGGAAGCAATATACAGTGTTTTTGTTTTTTATTATTAAAAATGCCATCACATTTAATCCTATGCTACTAATTTGTGGGTGTGGGTGTGGGTGTGTGTGTGTGTGCGTGTGTGGGTGTAGGTGTGC
Organism: Luperina nickerlii; assembly: GCA_963855955.1. Classification (NCBI taxonomy): domain Eukaryota; kingdom Metazoa; phylum Arthropoda; class Insecta; order Lepidoptera; family Noctuidae; genus Luperina; species Luperina nickerlii. Next base: position 4,807,192 of record OY979666.1, on the reverse strand, counting down.
GTGTGCGTGTGGGTGTGGGTGTGGGTGTGGTTGTGGGTGTGGGTGTGGGTGTGGGTGTGGGTGTGGATGGATGGATGGATGGATGGATGGATGGATGGATGGATGGATGGATGGATGGATGGATGAATGGATGGATGGATGGATGGATGGATGGATGGATGGATGGATGGATGGATGGATGGATGGATGGATGGATGGATGGATGGATGGATGGATGGATGGATGGATGGATGGATGGATGGATGGATGGATGGATGGATGGATGGATGGATGGATGGATGGATGGATGGATGGATGGATGGATGGATGGATGGATGGATGGATGGATGGATGGATGGATGGATGGATGGATGGATGGATGGGATGGATGGATGGATGGATGGATGGATGGATGGATGGATGGATGGATGGATGGATGGATGGATGAATGGATGGATGGATGGATGGATGGATGGATGGATGGGTAAATTCATAAGATTTAAGATTGAAGGTTTCACTTCTACCACGTGTGAATTGCACACATGCAGTTTTTTTATTATTTCTATGAATGAAAGAAACGGTGCGCCTAAATAATTTTGGTCATGAATTCAGTGACTACCTATACGAAAAAGCGTACGCGACTCCACGAGACTCTCTCTAACAAAAATTTCCGATAACTAAAATACGTAAAGAAAAAGCGTTATGCAACTTTCTGTCTCTATCACTCGCTGCTTCATTTTTTTATAATACATATAAGAGTGTGTGAAGGTGTGTGTGTGCGAGTATCGAGATCCGAGCAGACGAGCATTGTGAACTAAACTTCGTTCCTGGCGGGGGCACGTTTTTATACATATTATATACCAGATACTCAAATTCATGATACTCAATAAACATGGGGTGTTTATTTTTTATATCACTGTCTGAACAGGTAACTCAACTCAGGTTATAAAAGTAGAAAAATAATAAAACAAAGTCAATTTTATTATAATTTATTATTCTAAAGTCGGTACCTATATACAATTTATTATGTAAATTTTGACTGTAGACCAATTAGGGTTTCAGCTACGAGGTCAAGTTCTGTGAAGCTGCATCCAGGTGGTCCATGGTTTGAAATGCGTTTTAATTCGGAAAGGAAGTGGCTGACATCAATAATTCTTCTATTTATTATTTTTTCGCAAGTTTCTGCTTCTTTTTCATACGAAATTTGAAACTGAAAAAAAAAACCACTTTTATTATGTACCCAAAAAACAATCATACCAGAATAAACCACGATCTGTTTTTTTTTTCATCTAAAGTAGAAGCGGTTATCTATTTTCAAATACATTTAAACCTACCCTTTACCCTTTCTAACTTTCATTGAAGTTCAGAACTCACGTGAAAGGTATCAGAAACTTACCTCTTCAATGTTTTTATTGGTTTCTTCAGTGTATTCAGGTTCCATCAAGTCTCCTGTAAAGTCCTCTCGTAAACTGCAAAAGAAAAATGTTTTGCATAATGATGACAGATTTTTAAGGTTCGGCTGACTAGTGATAGAGATGAGATATACTTGTAAAATTCAATACGCTTCCAAGTACGAGTAGGTATGTAAAAATACCAAAACGGTGAAGGAAAACATCGGCTTGCCCCTAAATTAAAAATTTGAGGACTTGAGACACAAATTTTCGCAGCCACCATCTTGGATTTTCATTTTGACCTCACTATCAGCTTTAGCACCCTCGAAAACCATCCAAGCTGAATTACGCTGATACTGTGTATGGGGCATGTATCCTTGGTAGAAGTGAGAGACTGATTCAGCGGGTGCAGAATGCTTGTGCAAGATTCTGCTACAATGTCCCACCACGATCCCACATCACTCCTTTCTTAAATAAGGGTAATTTGATGAGAATGTCAGCACGCAGAAAGCTTCACCTGGCTACCCTACTCTTTGGCACAATTCTCACAAAGAAACCAGATTATTTATACAATAAGCTGTCTTGGTCACGTGATTTTAACAAAGTTAAAACTAGAGCATCTTCCTACCTCATGTTAGCCTCATCACATAGAACTGCTGCGTTCCGTGGTAGTTTCAAATTCGCTGCCTCCCGTTGCTGGAACGACTTGCCACCTCCTTTTCGTGCTATTAAGACAGTTGGTACTTTTAGGTTAAAATTTAAACAGTATTTACTGCAGCTTCAAAAAGATGGCAATCTTTGAACCTACCCTTGATGTGCACGCAGCTAACAATGGTGGTCCGAGTCCAAGCGTTTGGCAGCGTTTGTTTATTGAACAGGCGCAGCAGTTGTTTCGTATCTTGTTTTTGTTTTGTGTTCATTAGGTAGGTACATGTTCTATTTTGATTGATTTTATTATTTATTCCACATTTTTACGCACACAGCATCATACGAATCGTTATTGCTGGCCTACACAATGTTTTATTTTAGTTGTCACTTGACTAATTTGTAACTCGATAACACTCATCAAAAGTTTATTTTTATTTCTCCATTTCACCCATGCCGTTAATATACTACCACTTTCCACTTTAATTTATATATTCTCTGTTATACTGTTCCACTAGACAGCCGTAACGTTATGTTTAATATATTTTAAATGCATTTATGTAATCTCGCCAGAAGATCGGCGCCGGCGACCATTTACTTGTCACAGCAATGCCACAGACACACTAGAGTGCCTCTTAGCTTACACCATAGAGGTAAGATTCCTTATTCATAGGCTTACACTCAAGGCATAGACAAGTAATGAGGTTACGTCTGGCGCAGATTGAAAGATATTTATTTTTTATTTTATTATTTGCTATTATTTACATACTATTTATTTATTTCTGTAACTGCCCGTGACATCACAGCGGGCCCTATCAGAATACCAGCGCTGCAACATTTATTTTTTTAAATGTCGTAGCATCATGCTGAGATAGGAGCCTTTTGGCCTCGTATAGGACTTTCTGTTTCATTTTCCTTTTGTTACTTTTTTATATATAACTTGGTTTTTTATTTTGCTGTATTTAGTTTAGTTTGTGATCTTCCTGTACGAGTCGCAATAAATACTTTTTCTTTCTTTCTTTCTTTCTTTCAAAACTATGAAAACAACACCCATGAGGAAAAATTTGAAAATTTTCGCAGCCGCCATCTTGGATTTACATTTTGACCTCACTATCAGCTTTAGCACCCTCGAAAACTATGAAAACGACACCCATGACGAAAATTTGAAAATTTTCGCAGCCGCCATCTTGGATTTACAACTTGACCTCACTAGCGGCTTTAGCAAACCTTGCTCAAGAATTGGGCTATTCAATGCATAAATATTTTTCAAATCCGACTGGTAGTTCCGGAGATTACCCTATAATACAGACAAAAAATGTTACCTCTATAATATAAGTAAAGATACGCTATAATGTGTCTTATTTGTATAGAAGTGAGGATAAATGGCGCGAATTGGTCTAAAAGAAATTGAGGCGATTAGGTAAAGTTATGAAGAAGCAATTGTGTTTATGCAATTATATTCCTTATTATAATAGGTATATGCCAGCTTTTTCCCGACTTGACCGACTCGCACGTGCCCGAAGTACTTACACAGATTTCGGTTCGTGTTCTCGCCACACTCGGGCAGCTTCGGCATACTTCGGGCACGGCCAGCGAGCCCCGAACTCGCAACCAGCGCCGCCGAAAGCCGTGAGGCCCGCGCCGTTGGTTTCCAGAGATGAAAATACTTGCATAGGAAAGCGATCCGTGTTACTATACAAATAAGGAGCACAATCGTTTTCGCGAAAAAATAAAACTTGGAAGTTCAAAGTATTTTTTTGGCAAATACGATTGTGCTCCTTATTTATATGACAATATGGATCGATTTCCTATGCAAGTAGGTATTTCTGTGTTCCAGCTCTGCCCGCGCTCGACTAGCAAATACTTTCACAATTTTTGTGCAAGTATTTCCCGCCCGTACTACACCAAATATGTAGAATTAGCATGATGTAATTTTGTATAGTACTTTATTAGCATACTAAAAAGGAAATTTACCCTGTAAACGTTAGTAACCGAGAAAAGGATTATATCTAATACTTACTCATTATTGCTTATTTCCATCGGTTGTATATTAGAAATTTCCATTAGAGGTGCATCACTTTGATTCTCTTTTAACCTAAAAAAGATTATTTATTTGAAAATACATAAAATCTCAAATATTACATACAAAAAATCATTACATGACAAGCACTGAACCACGTAAGTACTGAATCAATGTGAATGTTCATGTCTGTAGGTTCTTATCTCTATGGCACACGCATGATAACGAAGATTTGTGCGAAGATTCAAATTGTTGATAAAATAATAATGACAATGATGAGATGTTATCACTTTTCTAAATACTCAACATCTTAGAGCAGTACTTAGTAGGTTTATAGTAGTTAGGTACATACCCGCTATCTACGTAACTTTGTTGAGAATGTATGTAAAGAGATTAGCGTCTGTAGCCAAACTAGGCATAGCCTGCATTTCGGCTATAAGCACCATTCCCCTCGAGTATTATAAAACAAGAATAGGTGCCAAGCAAACGAGGCGTATATAATTTATTAAAGAAATTTGACACATTGTATTAGCTTGATGTGCTGGCGTCTTTACATAATATACTGGGAAAGTAGGTACTTGTGTATTAAGTTTATTACTTCTAAAGGTATTTGTACCTTTGATGTGTACTTCTCAAATCGAGTACGGAATCAAGGAGTTCGATTAAATGTTTTTTAATTTTTTTTTTTTTGTTTAAGGTCTTTCATGACATTTAAGTTTTAAGTTATTTATTTCTTAAGGCTATTGAATAGTTGATCTCCCAGCTACTTTTTCGCTAGATGGCAGCACATTCGCAAATTCGAACATTTTCAATTTTTACGCCTAACTCAGAAATCTTTGAGGGACAACTTCATTATATGCGTCAACTAGAGTATTAACTTAATTTTTTGAGATATTCATTTTGCTTGATAACTCGTCTCATACAAAGATTTGTACCTCTAAACGTTTAGCCGTTTCACTTTATTTGATTACACACACATATACAGTAAAATAGTTTTACTTTCGATAAAATTAGATGGCGTTGAATTCATAAACTTGGTTTGAAATAAATATGTATAGATGGCGTTAATTGAAATAAAATATTTTTAAGATGACCATCCTTCATTCAATAAAGTAAAAACTGAAGAAAAGAATACTTATATATTTTTATTTTGTTTCATAAAGGCTCATATCATGATTGGCGACCTTTTCAACACCATAAATTATCCAATTATTTAAATATTAGATAATACAGTTTGCTAGATGGCGCTGTTGTAAAAGTAATTTATATGATTTCTAAAAATCGGGAAAACAGCTAAACTATATCACAATTTTAATAAAACAAGTATAGTATAGGTTTGTAGAGTAGTCACACAATTAATGACATAAAATTACTTAACAATTTCTCAAAAACAAAGAAGTTATAATCAAAAATCCTACATCGTGCAAACAGAATTTTCAACACAATAAGCTTATGGTCGGTGATTTAAAATTGAGTGGAAGTATGTTCTTTAGTCTGATGTTACAAACGTGTAAGATCAACTCCTTGTCACAGTCTTTAAAATATCAAGGTCCGTGGTCGTTCAATTTTATTGTGAATATTTATTTATGATACTAATAAAATACGTCGTACATCATCGTCGACATCATGCGAATGTTATTATAACTTGTTATAATAAAACATTTCTTACTCTAATAAACTTTACTATACCTAATAATTAGCGGAAATATATTTAGGTGGAGCACACTACACGTTTCACGTATTGAAATGTAGTTCACAAGGCACAATATAGTAACGTTCAAAAATTAAAAAGACGTCGTAGCTACTTGCCTCACTCTTGCTTCACTGTTCGCTAAACATTTATTTATATTGATTGAAATAACGTTTTCGTATTGCTTGTACCTACCTAATGAATAAATTATAAAAATATTCTTATTTGAATTAGTTTTGCAGTTCAGTTTCTGAACGAATGGTTTTCAGTAGGCGAGACGCCTAGCCAGTTGAGAATGACGTTGACCTTGACGCACTGTGTGCTAATAACACTGAAAAGCGCAAATACATACATACTAAGAAAAAACAAATCGTTTATCTGTGTATTCGCTTTCCTGTACCTACCTTTTCGATTTGAATGCTGGTTTCACAAGAATTAAATATAGGTACTTAATTCAATTATTCAACCTACGCAACGGTGAATCGTAGCTTAGTAGGCATGGGCGTTTTTGGTTTTGAACGCAAACTGATATTTATCTGATTTCAGATTTCAAAATTCGTTTTTAGAAATCTGATTTCCATAGCGCCAAGTCAAACATTAGGTACTTACATACATTTTTTCTAGTTCCAAGAAACATTGAACCATAAACCAAAATACATCAACGTATAATCTCGAAAATGTAGTCTTTAAATACTTAGCAGTAAAGATGATATTGATCGCATTATAATGTCCGTTAGATTTCCGAGAATCTAAATCACAAAATTCGCGCATTCTTTTTAACTCCGCTAAGTTACGTTTAGTTAGAAAGAGAGAAAGCCAATTTCTAACAAAATCCAAACGCAAACTGTTGTTTTAGTTTGCGTTTGGATTTCGTTTGGTGATGATCTAGTGATTTTATTGTCGATTCGTTTACTAAGTAGCTAAGGAAATAAAAGAATTGATACCGTTATATAAATCGGTAGTTAGGTACAGACGCCAGCACATCAAGCTACCCGAAACTGTCAAATTTTCCCATTCAACTTTCAACCTTATGCTTCAGTGATAAAGTTGAAAATCTATTAAAGAAATTTGACAGATTGTCGTAGCTTGACGTGCTGGCGTCTGTGCTAACTTTTTTCTTTCGTTCAGAATACGGAGTTGTTCCCTCTGACGTTTTGTTTTTTTTCTTTTTCCGAGAGTTTTCTTTTTGCCCATCTTTATTTACACTAAATAATGATAACAATTTAAGTATTATGTTTACACTAAACGGGTTTAACTCCTTTTTACAGTCGGTAATACCTACCACTAAACAAAATAAAAAAGTCGAAAATAGTCCTCTCTCTGCAATGTCGCCAAACATAGGATCGTCCTGCAACAGATGCCGTAGCAGATTGATTGAATAAATTGAAAAGGATGGCGCTATTACTACTGCGTGCAAAACAAGAGACAGAAAGATAGTATGCTCGCTTAGAATAAAATGACGCAAGCGCCAAATCACTTAATTGCTAAATACGGAAAAGAACGAGTAGAAAAATAAAAAATTAAATGGTCACGATTTGAGATAATATTATTACCTATCTACAAGTTTAAAAGTCATCATTAAATTCCATAGGGTTTCAGAGATCTATCTCAAAATAAGTGCAAAACGAGGTTTTTTCGTTATTTTTTTATCGAGATTTTTTATCCAATCGTGTTTTTGCTTCAACAAATTTAAAGATTATAAGTCCAAGTTTAATGTGTCCAAATAGCAAACTCTCAAGTCTTACAGATACCGATATCCAGATCGTCCAATATCACCAAAACAGCATCATATGGATGGACTCTTAATTCAGAAAATTTCTCGAAGACAGTTCAAGTGTAAGTTAGTACCTACTTACTAAATGCATGTAGGTACTTACTTAAACTTAGACATTCATTACAGTTATATCGAACCCAGGGTAGATCGCAGATAATCCTATCACTAAGTAATAACTCACACACACACTGTGTGTGTGAGTTATATTTTATACAGCATAGGTACCTAGTCAAATATGAACGAGCAAGACTTATTAAAAAAATATATTTATTAAATCAAATACACGAGTGATCAGCGTGAACTTTACTGTACAAGAGCAGTCGTACAAGAACGCTTAGGTCTAGGTTACAAAGGTTTAAATACTAAGGGAAGGTTTATATGTGTGCATCGGAGGCTTTACATGTGTTACGTTTATTGTCAACAGGAATGCAACTCATATTACGGATCATGTGTCTAATGTATTTGGCGGTCATTACTTTATGATTTATTAATGTTATGAATTACTTCCAGGAACACCTAGGTGGTCCATTATGAATGAGTCATGGTATTGTTTAATTAGGTATAACTCACTACGGTCCGTGATAAGGGTTGGCTATGCGTAACTCCTCCCTCCGTAAGAACAAAATCACCATCCAAGGGTGTATCGCTAGGTGGGTGATTTTGTCTAAATCTACGTATGATTACATTTCTATTGCGATAGATTATAGTTAGAATTAGTACAAAAATTAAAATATAGATTACAATGGTACCTATGCTAACACTGTGCACATTCACAAAGTGACTTTCACTGTTTTTCACTGCACTGTTATGCTTCAATGCGTGTGACAGGAACTGTAGATTTCCCAAATCAATCTCGTCCAGATTGATAGTTTTGCGTAGTGCGATGTTCTTCGGTGTTATAATACTGGGTAGATGTATTGATGGTGATCTAGGGAACGAGACTTCTCCTGTTTGAAGACGGCGTTTTCTCAGTGTGATTGTTCCAAGTTTTACTTCACAGTCATTGTTCAGGGTTAATATGTAAGTACCCATGATGTCATGTCGGCTCATTTCGTCATTACAGTTTTCCGTCAAGAATGTAGAAAAACCTGTGAAAATAATCCAAGAGTCTGGATATATAGCCTTTATTTTGATGTCGGATGTGTTGACTGGAAGAGGCAGACACGATGTTATTTTTGTAGAAAACGTCATCAAATCTTTGATGCATTCATTTTCATCTTCTAAAGACACGTCGCTCTCGTAACAAAGGAACTTTCCTTCGTCTATTTCTCTGCAAGGCTGGGAAAGCGATACTATTTTCGACCCTTTCGCAAGGATATGGGAATGTTTAGGGGTAATTAGGAAGGATAGATCAAGGTCTGGATGGTACATAGGGAAAGGATGCAGGGTATAGTAGTGATAGACATCTAATTGGACTATTGGTAATGACATTATAAAGGTTATTTGTTTATTCTTTATATAAGCTTTGATGTCTATAGAATGTTCGATATTAACTAAGTTTTCACTGCTAACAGGAAAAGCTAACTTATCTGTTTTCTCTATGTTTTGAAGAATTCTTATTAATTCGGTGGTATCTAGTATAGACTGATGTAATACATTAATTCTACTAAATGCTATTGCTGTTTCTACTTCGTCTAATCGGGTTAACAATATTTGAAAATTATGAGTCAGCATTTTTGTTTCGGTATGATTCCAAATCGGAATTGCTGATTCGGATTGGCTTTGAAGAAGCCTGAATTTTTGTAATTATTTAAGGTACGCGGAATCTGTTGTGGTTGATGAGTTATAGGTTTTTGGTTAGGGTTATTAGATATAGTTGGTTTAGGCGTTTGCGATTGATTTACAAATTTCTGATTATTTGGATTTGGAATAAAATTTGGTTTGAACCCGTAAACTGGTCTAAAGCCTTGATTATTTGGTATGCCAAACTTATACTGTATTGGCGTCGTAGGGTTTGGTTTAGGGGAATTGTTAACGTTATTGTTTGAATTTATTTTATTTTTGTTGCGAGCATTATAACGGGTTTGAAAGTTTACTTCTTCCATTACTATGCTCAAAGCTGATTCTAATGTTGTGCATTTGTTTAGTCTCACGAATTTAATCAAATCTTCGGGTAAATTATATAAAAATACATTTAGTGCGGTATTATTGTAGATTATGTATTTTGCTGCTTTAATTCCCTCGTCCGTAAGAAGGTTCACCTTTGAAATAAGTGAGCTTCTAACGTTTTGTATTCGGTGACAGAAATCTATGTATGACTCTCCTTGTTTAATTTTTGTGTTTTCTAGTTCTAATGCGATGCAGGCTTCGGATCTAGGATCCCCAAAGTGTTGAATTAACAATTCTTTAAGGCTATCCCATGTGGTGACATCTTCGCGTTCACTGATTAGTACGGCAGCTTTACCTATTAATCTACTAGTAATACAATGAAATAGGTAAATCTGTTGTGCTTGGTTGTTTTCTCCTCTAAAACTTCTAATTACGTATTCACATTTTGATATAAAGAGATTGAGTAGCTTATCATCTCCGTCGAATCTAGGGATGATGCTCTGAATTTCTTTAGGAATGAGTTGAATATTCATTTTTATTAAATTAAATTATTTCAATAAATAAAGTAACACAGTTGGCAATTTTAGTCCAAACAAATGTTAAATAATAATAAGAATAGTAAATTGGCGATTTTTGTCCAAAATTACTGTTAACTAATACTAAATAGTAAATTCGGCGATGTGTGTCCAAAATTACTGTTAACTAATACTAAATAGTAAATTCGGCGATGTGTGTCCAAAATTACTTAAATTAAAACTAGAAAGTAAATAGGCGATTTTTGTCCTAAATTACTTATAAAAAAACGCTAACTGGCGATGTTTAGTCCAATTAAACGCTAAAAATAGACAAGGAGTGGAACAGTGCGAATAAGGGTCTACTCACAGTTTGTTCGCTCCCATGCCGGATCCTGTACCGCTGCTGATGCCGTTGATGCTGTGTGCGTGACGTTCGTTTGACGAATTTATTTGGTTAGGTTCTTCTAGGAGTCTAGGCGTCTAGGAATGCTATGACCGATTTTTGTGTCTATTTAACACTCACTATTCGCGACTTCTAATCCGACCCGGCTGCGCCAGTCAAATATGAACGAGCAAGACTTATTAAAAAAATATATTTATTAAATCAAATACACGAGTGATCAGCGTGAACTTTACTGTACAAGAGCAGTCGTACAAGAACGCTTAGGTCTAGGTTACAAAGGTTTAAATACTAAGGGAAGGTTTATATGTGTGCATCGGAGGCTTTACATGTGTTACGTTTATTGTCAACAGGAATGCAACTCATATTACGGATCATGTGTCTAATGTATTTGGCGGTCATTACTTTATGATTTATTAATGTTATGAATTACTTCCAGGAACACCTAGGTGGTCCATTATGAATGAGTCATGGTATTGTTTAATTAGGTATAACTCACTACGGTCCGTGATAAGGGTTGGCTATGCGTAACTACCTAGATTCGATTCGAAACTTGTCAACAATAACACGCATGTTATAAAATTGGCCATCTGTTGACAAACAACGCCCTCTAATGATGATAACTGATAACTTTAGCAAAAATGTTGTTCTGCATCTAGATGGTTCTTGAAATATCCTGTAGAGGGCGTGCCTCCGCCCGCGCACACATACAAAGATTTATCGTTTTTTGTCAGGCCTAAATATCCTACAAATAGTGTTTTTTTTATAAGTTTTTTATGATATGCGTCAATAATAGATCATAAACACTTAATGTACGTGCTTTTATTCTGCAAAAATCGTTTAAGTATCGAGATTTGTACCCCGATAGAATGTATGAAAAAGTGTCAGTATCCAATCATTGTGTAGAAAGTCTTACATTATAAAATAACTTAAATTTAGATTAATAATGATTAGATAGTGATAATAAAAAATAAAGAACAAAAAAATAACAATAACAATTTTTTTACAATAATAAAATTAATAGTCGTTTAATTAAGTCATTTCATGTCAAAAGATGAAAATAATGAAATTAATAGTCACTTAATTACCTACACAATAGAATGTAAATGATAAAAGGCTCCTTGAAACAGGCGCGACACGCGATAAAATTGCGCGCGACACAAAGGCACCGCAACTCGCGCAACGAGCGGTGCCTTTGTGTTGCGCGCGATTCACGTCGCGCTTCGCCCCTTGATTGGGAAAAAAAAACCACCCACCCACATTTCGCCACTTATGTTTAAATCCCATGTAATAGGGTGCGAGCCTACTGCCAACAACAGGGCACATCACACGGAGAAATTCCTGATGAAACAAGCCGATAACACCGTCTGACCTGAGAATCGAACCTCATGTTCAGCACTAGCACGACTAATAGACCAAAAAGGCAGCAACTACCTTCCTTAAGGCTCAGGAGTGATCAGCGTGAACTTTACTGTACAAGAGCAGTCGTACAAGAACGCTTAGGTCTAGGTTACAAAGGTTTAAATACTAAGGGAAGGTTTATATGTGTGCATCGGAGGCTTTACATGTGTTACGTTTATTGTCAACAGGAATGCAACTCATATTACGGATCATGTGTCTAATGTATTTGGCGGTCATTACTTTATGATTTATTAATGTTATGAATTACTTCCAGGAACACCTAGGTGGTCCATTATGAATGAGTCATGGTATTGTTTAATTAGGTATAACTCACTACGGTCCGTGATAAGGGTTGGCTATGCGTAACTACCTAGATTCGATTCGAAACTTGTCAACAATAACACGCATGTTATAAAATTGGCCATCTGTTGACAAACAACGCCCTCTAATGATGATAACTGATAACTTTAGCAAAAATGTTGTTCTGCATCTAGATGGTTCTTGAAATATCCTGTAGAGGGCGTGCCTCCGCCCGCGCACACATACAAAGATTTATCGTTTTTTGTCAGGCCTAAATATCCTACAAATAGTGTTTTTTTTATAAGTTTTTTATGATATGCGTCAATAATAGATCATAAACACTTAATGTACGTGCTTTTATTCTGCAAAAATCGTTTAAGTATCGAGATTTGTACCCCGATAGAATGTATGAAAAAGTGTCAGTATCCAATCATTGTGTAGAAAGTCTTACATTATAAAATAACTTAAATTTAGATTAATAATGATTAGATAGTGATAATAAAAAATAAAGAACAAAAAATAACAATAACAATTTTTTTACAATAATAAAATTAATAGTCGTTTAATTAAGTCATTTCATGTCAAAAGATGAAAATAATGAAATTAATAGTCACTTAATTACCTACACAATAGAATGTAAATGATAAAAGGCTCCTTGAAACAGGCGCGACACGCGATAAAATTGCGCGCGACACAAAGGCACCGCAACTCGCGCAACGAGCGGTGCCTTTGTGTTGCGCGCGATTCACGTCGCGCTTCGCCCCTTGATTGGGAAAAAAAAAACCACCCACCCACATTTCGCCACTTATGTTTAAATCCCATGTAATAGGGTGCGAGCCTACTGCCAACAACAGGGCACATCACACGGAGAAATTCCTGATGAAACAAGCCGATAACACCGTCTGACCTGAGAATCGAACCTCATGTTCAGCACTAGCACGACTAATAGACCAAAAAGGCAGCAACTACCTTCCTTAAGGCTCCTACAAACAGGCGCGACACGCGATATAATCGCGCGCGACACAAAGGCACCGCTCGTTGCGCGACTTGCGATGCCTTAGTGTCGCGTGTCGTGTCGCGCCTGTTTGAAGGAGCCTTTATACGGCTCCTGAAAAACTATTGTAAAGGGCTGTGATTGAAAACATACCTTTGACTAACATGCCAATATAACAGCTTAAACGATTAGTCGTTCCGACCCGTAAATTCTGTTGTACAGACGCTAAACATCAAGCTTATACCCGAAACTGTCAAATTTTCCCAATCAACTTTGAACCTTATGCTTTAGCGATAAAGTTGTAAATCTATTAAAGAAATTTGACAGATTGTAGTAGCTTGATGTGCTGGCGTCTGTACGTAAACTTTTCAATTTATCGTCATTGTTAACACAAGATTGATTGCTGTAGAAAAGCTGTATGTCCGTATAGTTCGATTTATCAACCAAAGCTCGATGTCGTTCTAACTGCTAAAAGGTATTGCTTCGTCAAACTTGTTCACTCATTAATTTAGAGACCGTAATAAATGTAAAGCCAACCTTTAACCTAGGGTTTAGAGTTCCATACCGCAAAAGTAAAAACCGAACCCTTAGGATCACTTCGTTGTACGTCCGTCCGTCCGTCTGTCTGTCTGTCAAGACCCCTTTTCTCAGGAACCGTGGAGCTATCTAGTTGAAATTAATACCAAATACCTGCTAAAAAATATCCATACTCAGTTATATCGTTTTACCCAGTAACTGGGTTGTGGAGGTCAGATAGGCAGTCGCTCCATGTAAAATACTGGTATTCAGCTGCATCCGGTTAGACTGGAAGCCGACCCCAACATAGTTGGGAAAAAGCTAGGCAGATGATGATAACCTGCTTAAAAAAATCAAGCTTCTAAAGTCGACGCAATAAAAAAATACGGCCATTTATGCGAAATATTTTGACACTTGCAAAAAAATCAATACCTATAGGGTAGGTACTTCCCGTTAACCTAGAATCATGGAATTTGGCAAGAAGCAAGATCTCACAGCACAAGTAAAGGAAAATTGTTTATTTGTAGTTTTGTCTCATAAAACAATATTTGTTTCCGATTTCGTAAAAGTACATATATCGATGTATGGGAGAACATTTCCAACTCAATCTTACAACCTACTGAAACCTTCACTGTGCGTGGTCCGACACACACTTGGCCAGTTTTCTTTTTGTAACTGGTACTTCCTTTCACATCAGTTGGTACTTTTTTCAACTAGCCACGTAACAACAGATCGTCATTATTTTTTTTCATAAAGATATTTTATGGGCCGGTTTTATCCCGAAAAAATACACGGTCCTTGTGTGGTGATAAGCCACTGGAGCGAAGCTTAGGGTAAAAGTTTGTTATTCATATTTCTCAGTTAATCACACTGACCGTAACATTACAAAATATTATGTTCAGGTTCAAAACTGTAGTTCCCGATCCGGTATCGCAAGACCGCAAAACCCTCACTCTCCTCCTCAACTCCTTTCGCTTATTAGCTTCATAATTCGGTTTAAATTCACTCATAAGCTGTATTGACAAGCGACGGTACTGCCAAAGGTTGGCAGTAATTAGATGGCCGATTAATGGCACCACCGACGCCGTTATAGGGTTCAGTGCCAATACCGGGCATTTGCGCCAATGGGCGATGCCAAACTACGGCATAATAGATGGCGGGATTTAGTTTAGATTATGTTGTTCGTTAATGTTAATGTCGGGGGTGGTACGTACAGACGCCAGCACATCAAGTTACTACAATCGGTCAATTTTTTGAAATAAATTTTCAAGTTTATCGCTAAAGCATAAGGTTCAAAGTTGATTGGGAAAATTTGACAGTTTCGGGTAGCTTGATGTGCTGGCGTCTGTACATTTTGAGAGATTATAGTATCGTTGACCACATTTTATGGGACTTCGGTGGTCGGCGGTAGCTCAAATAGCCTAACTGGCTAACGATTTAACCAAGAATGTAGCCGAGTTGTAGGTCATCAGTAGAAATCCAGGCAGACGCTTTACTTTTGGTACAGTCGCCAGCACATCAAGCTACTACAATCTGTCAAATTTCTTTAATGGATTTTCAACTTTATCGCTGAAACATAAGGTTCAAAGTTGATTGGGATAATTTGACAGTTTCGCGTAGCTTGATGTGCTGGCGTCTGTACATAATTTCATCACCACTTTCATAACGGTGAAGGAAAACATCGTCAGGAAACCGGCATGTCCTAGAACCTAAAATTCGAAGACATGTGACATCTACCAACCAGTACTGAGCCCGCGTGGTGGATTATAGCCCACTCCCTCTCGAAGAGAGGAGGCCTGTGTCTATGACAAATACACTTAAAGTGGTGCTTTTTAGGGTTCCATGCTCAAAGGGTAAAAACGGGACCCTATTACTAAGACTCCACAGTCTCTCTGTCTGTCACCAGGCTGTATCTCATGAACCGTGATAGCTAGACAGTTGAAATTTTCACAGATGATGCATATTTCTGTTGCCGCTATAACAACGAATACTAAAAACAGAATAAAATTTATATTTAAGAGGGCTCCTATACAACAAACGTGTTTTTTTCGGCGTTTTTTTCCTTGTGGTACGGAACCCTTCGTGTGCGAGTCTGACTCGCACTTGGCCAGTTATACTTCAATTACCAGCAATTTACCCTTTGTTAACCTAAAAGTGAAGTGGACATACCCCGCTACAGCAGCAAAGCACGGTACTAAAACTACATTATTTTCAACAAAAAAAAAAAACAGAGATAAAATAGACAAAAATAACCGACAAAATCCCCTCCAAGCCTTAACGGACTTCGCTCCTCTTTCCGGGACCCGTGAGATGTATATTGTATTCATACCCCCTGGGACTCCCCGGGATTCCTCACATTGTTACACATACGACCTTATGTAAATACGAGGGATTTCACAACTTTTTGTGTCATCTGAACAATCGGAGATACTTCGAACATTGTTCGAATGCATTTGGTATGCGACACAATAAGTCGGGGATACAATAGTGTTTTAGTAAAATTCCATTCTTTGACATTTTCTTTGCTGATGTTACCGTTTTACAATATTTATACAGGGTGTGGCGTAAAACCTCCTACAAACAGGCGTGACACGCGATATAATCGCGCGCGACACAAAGGCACCGCTCGTTGCGCGAATTGCGGTGCCATTGTGTCGCGCGCGTTTTAATCGCGTGTCGCGCCTGTTTGAAGGAACCTTAAATAGTAGTCCACCGTTAAGGATTCGTATACCAGATATATTATTATATTAGTATATTTACAACATATTACAATTTTAACCATTTTTACCCAAGGGTTTTGAAAACATCTTTTTTTTTTGTTTTTTTTTACGAAATTTCTACCTTTTGTTACTTTGGCTGTAGTTTCAACAAAAACCATAAGTTTTTCATTTTAATTTCTGTTATTTACTGCTGAATACTAGAGCTATCGTGTAAAATTATGGTTGTTATGTAAATTTAGAGCTTTTGAAGAAAAAGTTAGTTCTTCTCTATTTTATAACCCAAATTTTTAACATAAGTATCATGCAAATTCAAGAGCGATTTTTGTAAAAAACATGTACTGCTAAAATGGTTAAAATTGTAATTGATTATAGTAAATTATCTGGTATATCGAATCCCTAACGGTGAACCACTATTTACGCCACAGCCTGTATGTACATTTTGCCTTTAATTTTCTTACTCATGGTTCGTACCACGGGAAATAAATATTCGCTTTCATACTAATAATAAATGCGAAAATCACGCCTTAACAGCGAAACGGATTTGGATGAAAGGCACACACAGACAAAGGATAGACCATGACCTGGGTTAGGACAAAGGACATTCCTGTGTGCAGCGGCGGGAAAAAGCTGGTTTACATAATATTTTACTCAATCCACAGTATAATGATACCAAATTGTGGTTCAGTTTTCCTGATGTAATAACAAAGGACCATTCAAGACGTGCACTAATATCCCGAACAGTCCCTTAAATCTATTAAAAAATTGCTTATACTTTAAAACCATCAATATTAAAACCATTGAATCACTGCAAATAGTACACACACACGCTTATCTCTTAAACAGAGTTATTCGCTAAATCCAATAGATATTACTTACGGTCATGCAGTTACTGTATAACATAATTGCAGCAATGTACAGACGCCATCAGATCAAGCTACCTGAAACTGTCAAATTTTCCCAATCAACTTTGAACCTTATGCTTCAGCGATAAAGTTGAAAATCTATTAAAGAGATTGTAGTAGATTGATGTGCTGGCGTCTGTACAACGCAGTCTTGCCTCCTATGAGCTAGGTATATCGACTTCCTCGGATGCAACCTCTAAGATTCCAAAGTCAATGTATTGGAAACATGCCCGGTTGAGTACCAACGTACCAAATGAGCTCGGTTCACTTGGTATGCAAAGCAACGTTGTTAATAAGGAGATATACAGGGGTACATCGACGCGCAAATTTAACTATAAATTCAGCACATGTTTCTAAACACCCTAGCGTAGGAATTTTTCGTAGGTTATCAAAAAAATATCATCTGTTTCATAGAAAAGTACAATTCCTACGCGGTCAAAATGTATGGAACAGGGAAATCTATTAAAAATTCAGCACATGAGTCTAAACACCCTAGCGTTGAAATTTTTAAACGATTATAAAAAACCGTCCAGAATCATGTACAGACGCCAGCCAGCACATCAAGCTACTACAATCTGTCAGATTTCTTTAATAGATTTTCTACTTTATCGCTAAAGCACAGCAGGTGCAGTGGTGGCCAAGTGGTAACGGCCGCGACTTACGAGTTTGTAGGTCGTAGGTTCGAACCCAGACAGACGCTTTACTTTGTGTAAATTATTTCATCACCACTGCTCACAAAACGGTGAAGGAAAACATCGTGAGGAAACCGGCATGTCCTAGAACCAAAAATTCGAAGACATGTGACATCTACCAACCCGCACTGGGCCCGCGTGGTGGATTACGGCCCACTCCCTCTCACTGAGAGGAGGCCTGTGTCCCAGCAGTGGGAACATTATAGGCTGATGATGATGATGATGATGATCGCTAAAGCATAAGGTTCAAAGTTGATTGGGAAAATTTTACAGTTTCGGGTAGCTTGATGTGCTGGCGTCTGTACATGATAAGAGGTGGCGCATCGATGTAACTGCCACCCTGTATACGCAGCGCAGACACGTATCTACGTAAATTACTGTGGTGTATGTGGAAAATTCGGCTTTAATGAAATTCGAGAGCTTTTGAGATAATAATGTTCACATATTTTTTGCTTGGTAAATTAAGCGATACGTAGAAAACTTGCGTCCAACAATTAATTTATGTTAATAAACAAGAGACTTCAATTTAAACAGACTTTTATAAATTGAAGTAATAATAATAATAATTTTGATTCACAAAACATAAACTTTGACAATAACTTAAGTTAACAGGTATGGCAAACATAAATAGATTTTACAGAGGTTGGATACAAAAGGTGTAGTGGGGTCAAAAGTCCTATAAGAATTAAGTACCCCAAACTAGGAAAATCCTGTATCTTGGGATGTGCTTGGTATTCTCTTTTTATTATGCCACATTTGTTTCAACACCTTATCAAACCTAACGCACCAATCATAAACAATTCAGAAAACCATAAACAACCCAAAAGATATTTTGATTGCGTTCCAAAAAAAAAACGGTTTCCATCGCAGGGGTGTCACGTTCGTCGTATACATTTTTCTAAAGCGTCGGAACCCGCTGGCGTCCACATGGGCCTGAACGTGATACGACTCCCGAACACAAAATTTGGCCTCTTTTTGTTTTTAAATACATCGCGGTTTTCAATTCGCCGTTTTGGGATATTACTCTTCCCTCACGTGGCTTTTCGTAATTGGTTTCTTATAACTTTAGGTTTGCTACAGATTAAAGCAGCTGCCAGCCATTTTTTCGAAATTAGAAAAATGTTTTATTTAAGTATAATAGTGAGATCCAAGATAACAAGATGCTTGTTTGCCCTACTTTCTTTTACTAATAATCCTCGACGGAATAAGCTCTTTCTTCTGGAAATGTGGTTTCTACAAAAACTGTGGTTCCCTTGCGGTAAATTCAACAAAATCTTTTAGTTTAGAAAAAACGTGTGCTCATTTTAGTGATCACTTCTTAGTCCGCCTCTCGTATATATGACCCAAAAGTTTCTTATTTCATACGTCGTAACCTGTATTTTGTCTGACTTTGGATTGATTGATAACATTGCGTCTAGAATACAGTCTAACAGGTATACCTAATACCTTATAGAGCTCTTTGAGTAAAAGCTATATTTCAGTATTAATGTTTTTTTTTTATACAATATTGATCACAACTTACTATTTATTAGGTACTAAATTGAAAGACTACTTATACAGATGCGAATTTTTCGGCCAAAGAACCCAGCCGTCTGGTCACGTGAAATGTCGACCAGTCGAATTTTAATTGCACCATAACCTTTCAGACTCAAACATTTGACTTTATCGCTAGTCATCGCATTGATAGGTATACATCATCTATCTCATCATCTGCCTAGCCTTTTCCCAACTATGTTGAAGTCGGCTTCCAGTCTAACCGGATCCAGCTGAGAACCAGTGTTTTACATGGAGCAACTGCCTATGTGACCTCCACAACCCAGTTACTGAGTAATACGAAACCACTTGATAAGATTGGTTGTCAGACTTTCGGGTTTCTGACGACCCGTAACGACTGTGAAAGATCCACGAATGACAACCGGGACCAACGGCTTAACGTGTTTTCCGAGGCACGGAGGGGTCTCGGTATGTAAAGATGGTCACCCATCCACGGACCAACCGCGGCAAACGCAACTTAACCTAATCGATCGACCCGTGCGGCTGTTATTATTCAGCCACAAGCGTATTGATATATCTATAACATTAAAGCTGGGTCTCAGAAATTTAAACGGCGCGGTAACCGCTTTCCATCACATAAGCCATCGTATTTACAGTGCGTGCCACGTAAGAAGAGACTTGACACACCACGTGGTCTGACATGCGCAGAACACGATTTTAGGTATCTTTAGCGGTATGAGGTCTGAGTGCGGGACGGGACCGGACGTCATAGGGGCGGCGGAAAGAGCGGGGGAGGCGGGGTCAAGTCTCTTCTTACGTGGCACGCACTGTACTAATAACATTATTACACAAAAACACGTCTATTACCCTCCAACATCAAAATATAAAAGTACCTATCTACATTTTCCAATCACTTAAGCCTTCCCACTTTTTAACCAAGTACAGAGCTATAAAATTTGGATGAAGTGTTACTTGGGAGCATCATCATCATCTGCCTAGCCTTTTCCCCAGGGGTCGGCTTCCAGTCTGACTGGATGAAACTGAGTGCCAGGCACCTCGGTGCCTCGGAAAGCACGTTAAGCCGTTGGTCTGTCGGCTGTCATTCGAGGATCTTTGACAGTCGTTACGGCCCGTCAGATGTCCGAAAGTCTGAAAACCAGTCTTACCAAGGGGTATAGTATTACCCAGTAACCTGGTTGTGGAGGTTAGATAGACAGTCGCTCCATGTAAAATACTTGGGAGTATATAGTGCGTTTTTTCGCCTCGGGCAGCATCTGGAGTGTGACATATATGGCTCATTCGATCAAGCCATTACTACGGACAATTTAGGATGGTAGTAAATATATATTTTCCTAAAAGTTTACGGTAAAGCGGTAACTTTTAAGGTAGACATAGAAGGCGACAACCTCTTTCCATCAAAGTAAATGTGCTTTCGTATCCTAACATATTGCTCATAAACACACCTCTATTTCTTTCCAATGCCAAAATAAACGTGTCTACTAATAGCCAATCACTTAGCCTTCACACTTTTGACTCGAATATAACTTTTTAATCAATTACAGTGCTATAAAAGTTGATTGAAGTGGCACTTGGGTTGGGAGCATATACAGCGTTATGTCGCCTCGGCCAGCATCTGGCGTGTGACACATATGACTCGTTCAATCAACCTATTACTTAGATTGGATCTCGCTCAGAAATCTTAGTGACATGTGTCTGGCAAGTTTTTTTTGTAGGTTTTTTGGGTATTTATTTTTTATTTATTTTGTTACTATTGACATTTAAAATGCATTATTGTTTGCTAAGGCACGTTACATTTATTATTTTGACTTGAAATTAATAATTAAAAATCAATACAAGGCCACTTTGGCAGAATTATAAAAGGATAACATTATGAATCATAATGGACAGTTAACTGTTAAGTTAATCGTATCAAATCCTATTGGTGAAGGATTTTTCAGTAATTTTTTTTTGTCTGTGCTATAATACCAATCAATCCAATTATATAAATATCATTGAATCAATCCAATCCAAATCCAATTTCTTTGATTATACCTACGTAGTGCAGCGAAAAAAAGAAAAACACGGACTTTCTTCGCCATATTATAATTCATAATGTTATCCTTCTACGATTCTGCCAAAGTTTCCTTTTTAGGCCCCCAGATCCACTGAACCCCCCTCCGCCCCCCCTCCTCGATCCCCATGGTATACTCGTATTGCATGCATTTTATTCTTGTATGTGTACACATGTTTGACCAAATAAATATATCTCTTGGAACTACAAGAATGAGTTACAACTGAGGACTAACAATTTACATTGAATTAATTTGGTAGTATTCATAAGTGCAAAAAAGCAAGATATCTAATATTCAAAAGAAATAACCACGCTAAAAAGTATGAAGGAAGTTACTTATTTATTGTAGGTATTAGTCTTATAGCACTCCGTGACCTAAACCCGCACTTAAGTCACGCTTATCTGTGACTTAAGAAATCCATTTTATACAGGTAATCGTGACGTAATTGCGTGCTTAGGTCACACGTGCTATAAAATAGTATACGATACGTGAGACTTAAGTAGTATTAATGCACAGCGCAATTTTAATATTGACGCCGTGCAATAATGGACTATTGTAGTTACACGTATCGTAATGTAATATTTTCGTACCTATTATTAAAACACTTATTTACCAACTGCATTTATCGTCAATTTATCTTTAAAATGCTGTTTAGGGAGTCAAATCTACATGAAAAGCATTTCAAAATGAAACTAATTTCGATTGCGCGTCGTATAGTTAACAAAGAAACTTTGCCCAGTAACGTATATCAATTGGCTCCAAAGAACTATTTAACTTCCCCACAGTAAAATCACAGTGAACGATGAACTATAAAACCAATGCATAGAAAATGTATTGAATAGCAATCTATCTCCTGAAGTTAATGAAAACACGTAGCTCTATTCTCGTTCAGACTGAAACTAATCATGGCGCCGAAATATCGAGGGAATAGAGTATTAAGCACATTCTTTTAAACGAAATAGCGGGCTTTGACATCCGGGATTTGGTAGGCTGTGATATGCATGATGGGATAAAAATCATCATCTGTTTGGGAGTCTGTGAAAGGTCATCTTGGAGCCTAGAAATGTGGCAAGCGGTGTTCAGGCTTTATAAAACCTTCAAAAGTGGCAACATTATACAACGGGTTTTTTTTATATCCCATAATTCTAGGCTCTCTCTCTCTACTCTCATACTCTCTCTCTCTCTCTCTATTTATAAGTAAAAATAATATTAAAAGTCCTAAAACATGTGGTCCAAAAAATGCATAGTTTTAAAGATATCATGTATCTAAGTTTCATTGATAAATACGAGTAATTAATTTTCATTCAAACTATTCATTCATATTTAAAGCTAAGAAAATGCGACGTTATCATATTTCACGTAAGGGTGTTTTACATTAATAATCGTGACTGTCGAATTATTTTGTATGAAAAATTAAAATTAAAAAAAAATGATAATTTAAAAATAATTCTAATGCCAGTTGATTCTTTGATATGGTCTCATTCATACCTTAGAATTATGGGATATATATGTTTTTATATTTATTATTTTGGCACCCATTATTCGCTGTCAATGTCATAGTGACGTTATGACTAGTTTATAGTTTATCTGTAAAAAGCTTTGTAAACTCGGTCCTCGTAAAATAGAAATTATAATAATGCAATTTCTGGGCTATATTTACATCATTAATATCCTCAACGATATAACAGTCGCTTCCAAAGCGTTTCGTATGTCTACAAAGACTTTCAACAGGATTGTTATAAGCTCTTCGGTGGCTTATGTCAATTCAGTACATGTTTGATTTTCCATTATCCTTATCGCTTATAGATTGTCACTTTAACGGCCCTATTAACTCTTTCTGTTGAAGTAGTCAAAGTGGCAATTAAATTATATCGGCATCCAGTTTAAAAAATATATTTTTAAAAGTGGTGTTTTTAAAACGAATTTACACAAATAAATATTATTTATCAAGTAGCCACTACTATTCACACCTGAATATCAGCTCCAGCACAATTCTAAATTCCAATATCACAGCAGCCCTCACCACAACAACACAAAGAGCATTAATAACATGACGATCCCGTGACGTCACGACACAGTAAACTAATCTAATCCCGCGAACATGCAATAATGGGCTAATGCACGGCGAATAGGGCTGCCTCCCATCTGCACACACACATGAATATTATAATACCACATATCTTGAACGCCAAACGCCGCAGTAAAGCCCGCTAAGGATCCGCACAGCTATCATCATTATGCTACAAATTGTGTCATCCATATTAGGCCAGGAGACAGATGTGATTTTGGAATGAGGAATTCTGGAAGTAAATTGCATGTTATGTTGTGTGTGTATGAAGTGTGGGGTGATGACAGGCAGATAAATTTGTATGGTTAAGCTACTCTTCCGGTTGCTAACCTAGGTAACAAAGTGCCTTAAGTCGGTTTACTCTTAAGAATTTCTTTGTTGCTCGTTTTAAAACGAATTTAGGATAGGTACTTAGCCGCGTCTGATTCATCATCTGCCTAGCCTTGTTGGGGTCGGCTTCCAGTCTAACCGGATGCAGCTGAATACACTGGTATTCAGCTGCATCCGGTTATTCATATATATAATAATGATTTCTTCGCTTTTTGCATGCCGTAAGGTAGAGTGTGTTGAAACTGTTTTAAAATTCTAACATCTTATTTTGTACACATATTCTTTGCAAAATAAATTATTTCATTTTATTTTATTTCATTTCATTTCAGCTGCATCCGGATAGGCAGTCGCTCCATGTAAAATCCTGAATTTACATGGAGCGACTGCCTATCAGAGGGGCAATTCTACTAATTTTAACAACGTTCACAGTCTGATCTCAGTCTCAATATGTCAAAAAATACTTCAAATTTCCCTACATTTTGACAAGTTTTTGACATTTCTTTGTCGCTGAGATGAGACTGCGACTAGATTTTGAACGTTTTAAATTACGAGAATTGGCCTTCTGACCTCCACAACCCAGTTACTGGGTAATACGATACCCCTTGGTAAGACTGGTTTCAGTCTTTCGGGCTTCTGACTACCCGTAACGACTGTCAAAGATCCACGAATGACAGCCGGGACCAACAGCTTAACGTGCTTTCCGAGGCACGGAGAGGTCTTGGTATGTAAAGATGGTCACCCATCCACAGACCAACCGCGGCAAGCGTAGCTTAACCTGATCGATTGACCTGTGCGGCTGTTATTATTTAGCCCCTCTTAGCCGCGTCTGATTATCTCAGGAATTTAAAATAATTATATGTTGCGGCTACTGTTCTATTCAAAGATTTAATTGATTTAGATTTTGATTTTAGAGCATATTCTACGCCAAAGGCATATTCAAGATTACCCCAAACTTATTAAATAAAGTCTTTATTAATCTTTATTAAATAAAATGTCACAAACACGACTTTCAAACAATATTACTTTAAAGTAGAATTCCTTTAGCTACGGTTTACCCAGAAAAGCGATGGCCGCGACCGACGCGGCGACGTTACGGCCGCGGCTTTTGAAATTAAGGTGTAAAAAACACTCTCTAGGGAAACATACCAACTTACTTTCATAAATAACGTTTCAGTGACGTCATTCGACAGTAAATTGCAGGCGCTATGTGGCGGCCTCCGCAGTCTTTAACAAAAACCGGGCAAAAGCGAATCGGATTCGCGCACCGAGGGTTCCGTACCATCATATATTATGTTTTCAAATTTTTATCGGCGAGTCCTATATTCGTCAGAGAATTTTAACACTGTGCACTGCGGTGTAAAATGTTGCAGTTTTATGTCAGCGCCATCTCTTGACCGATAGTGGCACTAATGTAACTTTTGTTGATGATTTCTGAAAAAGTGTGCTATTTAGAGACTTCGTTTTATTTTTATTTCTGTAATCTTTACATAAACTTCTATCACATAGTAAATCTGAAACGGAACGGAACGGTATTTTTTTTAAATTTTTGATCAAAAGTCGAAAACTATGCAGCTTAAAAAAAAAGAAAAAATGTTTGAGAATGTGCAAACTGCGCTCTTTCATATCATACCCCACATGCCCTAGTAGCCCCACTTCGAATTTTTCAGAACCCCTTTTAGTCCCTGTTGCAAAAAAAAAAATATTTTTATTTCTTTCTTATTTGCAAAATAGTTGGGCAAACGTCATCTAAAACATTCCAAATTTCAATTTGGTAGCATTAGTAGTTCTTGAGTTCTCCAGCTGTGACAGACAGACAGACAGACTGAACCCTAAAAAGGGTGCGTGCTTACCATACAATAGAAGTGAAAACTTACAACAGGAGCTGTGTATACGCGATTGAGATCACCGAACCGAGCGGTTCAGTTTCATTCACTGTTCAGAAAGAACGTAAAGCGCACCTAAAGAAGTTCTCACTTCAAAAATGTGTCAGAAACTATCTCCTTACCTACATTCAGTATGTAATGTCAGACAATGTTTCCTAATACGACACTTTAGGTCTTGATAGTACAGCGGTCGTTTTCTTAACTACCGCTCTGCGTTCGTCACGTTATATACATATGTAAATGTATTCCTTAATTACACCTATAGCTAAAGTGTCCAAGGACGCCCGAGGGTCCCCGTAAAGTTTAAGAAGTTAGGGTAGAAAAGTTCGTAGGCACAATTGTGTGCGGTCGGGCAGGGTTACAGTAAGGATTTATAATCGCGTGAAAGTACTAGAATTTGCTAACAAATGGAAAGTGTTTTTACCCCTGTGGCGAATTTCAGGGTTTATGACGTGTTTGATCGAAGTTTTTTTTTAAGTTTAACAAAGAATAATAAATATTTGTATGTTCTAACTTTTTAAAATCTGGGTAGAGACCTAAAGCCTGATTTACAGTACCCGGTGATAAATATTGCACATCGACCTTTAGAAAGAGACAATCGGCTCTCCAAATCTTCCAAAAATCCAAACCTCCAATCTCTCCAAAATCTTCCAAAGAATCTTCCAAACTTCTTCTCCTTTCCAGAAGTTTTTTTTTTGAAGAGAGTTTTTCTTTTTTCTTCTTCTTTCCAGAATCTTTCCAAAGATCGATATATGCTGATTATTCACCCTCTTGGGAGTGGGATTTCGAAAAACCTTTCACAAAGAACACACCCTCCAAATTTCATGTCTTTAGGACCAGCGGTTTAGGCGTTGATATCTCAGTCAAGTCATTGAATATTATTATAGATTAAAATGACAAAAACGCCTAATAATATAACCCAACGCACTACGCGCAAGTTCCAAAAAATAAGTTAAAAACAAAATTGAAAACTTTCAACAAAGGAAACAAAAAATAAATGTGACCGTTTCGCTTGCTTTTCATTATAAATGTTAACTTTAACGTTGGACTCAACGCTTGGCACCGGTTAGCTCTATTCTAAGTATGTATTTCGAAACGATAGAAGAGATGAATAAAATTAAATTAATAATACCAGTTTGTTACCGTCCCACTGCAGGGCAGAGGGCCTATTCTGATACAGAGAAGTCACCACCATAACCACCACTCAAACACCACCAACACCACACCACCAAACCACCACCACCACACCACCAAACCACCACCACCACACCACCACCACCACCACTACCACCAACACCACCACCACCACTACCACAATACCACCACCACCACCACCACACCACCACCGTCACACCACCACCAACACCACCACCACAACCACACCACCAGCACCACCACCACTACTCCACCACCACCAGCACCCACACCACCGCCACCACCAACCCACCACACCACCACCACCACCACCTTCAACACCACCACCACACCACCACCACCACCACACCACCACCACTACCACCAACACCACCACCAACACCACCACAATACCACCACCACCACCACCACACCACCACCGTCACACCACCACCAACACCACCACCACAACCACACCACCAGCACCACCAACACCACCACCACACCACCACCACCACCACCTTCAACACCACCACCACACCACCACCACCACCACACCACCACCACCAACACCAACACCAAGACCACCACCAACACCACCACCACCACCACGACTCAAAGTGGATTGGCGATATCAGACTTGCAAGCATAAGAATATTCCGCCTATAATGTTCCCACTGCTGGGAAACAGGCCTCCTCTCGATGAGATCCCGGGAGTGAGTCTTAATCCTCCACGTGGGCCCAGTGCGGGATGGTAGATGTCACATGTCTTCGAATTTTTTGGTTCCCAGACTTGCATAAAATTGAAAAATATAAGGTTTTACGCACAAACGTGACCGGAGAAGACACACACACACACACACACACATGAACAGAACACACACAGGCACATGAATCACAGACATTCATCTTTGAAAGAATGTATTTCCACCGTTTACTAATCGCCTATATTGTTACTAATCGCCAAACATAATAATTCGAAATACCTACTAATGTAATATAATATAGTCAAATACGTCAGGTAAATTGTAAGTCCGAGTGTCGAAGGACAATGACTAGATTTTACTTTGTTTAAATTTGTTCTCATGTAAGTGAAATGTAAATTTCTTTATGAGAAATAAATGTCTTTAACCAGAAACATAAGCCCACAATCATACGTCCCACCTAAAATTCCGCCATCTTAAACAATACCCCAGACTGCCCTAGACCGTCCCGTCATTTAGTTGTACACTTTAATTAAACGCCTGGACGCGATGCACCGGACAATGGACACTAGAGGGCATCACGAGCGGTCATTGCGCATTACATTCTCTTTATTAAACGTCCACCGTCCGTGCTGCGATCCACACAAATAAAGCTGGGATACTCGGAGGATTATTGCGTCGAACTTGTCGATTTAGGATAGTTTAATGCGGCTTTAGATTCATATAATAATATGTACAATGCGTGCCACGTAAGAAGAGACTTGACCCCGCCTCCCCCGCCTCTTTCCGCCGCCCCTATGACGTCCGGTCCCGTCCCGCACTCAGACCTCATACCGCTAAAGATACCTAAAATCGTGTACTGCGCATGTCAAACCACGTGATGTGTCAAGTCTCTTCTTACGTGGCACGCATTGTATTTGTTCTATATTCTATATTGCGAATACCTACCTACCTTTCCTCTTTGGGTAATTGCGTAAAAGAGTAACAGTAGCAATGACTTTCATTTTGACAGTTCAACAATATTCATTGCGTTATTTACGTTGTTGAGCAGATTTTTGAAGTGAAAACTTCTTTAGCATCGTTGTGATTTGAAATTTTATGAAACGAAAAAGCAACAGTAAAAAGAGACATATAAGATTTAACGTGGGAGAAAATGAGATAGGAAGCATTATACAGTGTTTTTGTTTTTTATTATTACAAATGACATCACATTTAATCCTATGCTGCTAATTTGTGAGGATGATGATGATGGTGATGGTGATGGTGATGGTGATGGATGGATGGATGGATGGATGGATGGATGGATGGATGGATGGATGGATGGATGGATGGATGGATGGATGGATGGATGGATGGATGGATGGATGGATGGATGGATGGATGGATGGATGGATGGATGGATGGATGGATGAATGGATGTTCTTTAGCATCGTTGTGATTAGAAAGTTTATGAAACGAAAAAGCGACAGTAAAAAGAGACATGTAAATTCATAAGATTTAAGATTGAAGGTTTTACTTCGACCACGTGTGAATTGCACACATGCTGTTTGTTTTTTTTTTCGAATATATGAAGCAATGCAATATCCTTCAAAATTATTCAGATTGTGTTTGATAGTTTGTTACGAAGTTAAAGTGCTGGATTGTGCTATCCTACCACGTCCATCTGGGCAAGCAACGTAGGCCTTAGCGGCTAGATTTAAATGTGACTGCTTTAGCCACAGATATAAGAAAAAAGCATTTCTATGGTTTTAGTTTGTTCAGCATTATTTATGACCTAAATGGTAAACTAAAAACTTTCGATTTGTATTTTATTGTTATACCTCCATTTGATTCTATTCGATAATCATATAAGTTTCATGTTGCATGTAAACTTTGTTGAGGCTCAGTCATTACAATATTACAATATTTAAGCCTCAAAATTATCGTGAACTTTCGTTATTTGATCCCCAACTTCGGTATGTTAGTTTAATAATATATGTATAAACCATAGACATTAGCCATATCTATACTTCTCTGGAACTACCAGTCCGATTTGAAAAATTCTTTTTGCATTTGATAGCCCAATTCTTGAGGAAGGCTATAGGTTATTTATCATCACGCTATGACCTTTAAGAGCCGAGCAAAAAGAATAACAGTCAGAAAGAACGCTAAGCAAAAACGAAGTAATAGCGCGGGCAGGCGATGCGATGCGACGGGGTGGGTCGGAGTAACAAGAAATTTCACGCGGACGGAGTCGCGTGCCGAAGCTAGTAACCATATAAATTAGAATCTACGTTCACTTTGGCACACAATGTGCGCTTTTATAATTTTTAACCTGACGATATTATCGTGGACGTCCTCGTTCACGTCACGGCATCACGATAACACATGGAAGTAAAATCTATGGTAATATAATATGAAGACGCCAATTATAAGTCTGTGATGAAGACGCTTTTATATCTCCGTCCGTATTATCTCCGTCCTCGATTACGTTGTAACGAGCACTTATTTCCTTCCATACATTGTATGGACGCGTATTGCACGATCACAGTGTACAATAAAGTTTTTAAAGTGATATTATAATATATTTTATAACATATTTGCTCGTAAAGGGTCTCTTATTTCACCAATTTCAATATCGTAATGTATCTCATTACGCACTTGTGCGGTAATGTAAAGTAAATCGCACGGTTTATCAAGATGCTCCGTCAAAACGAACGGTACTTTTTTAAATCTTAGCAAAGAGTTTTTATTTCAGAAAAGTAGTCAACATTTTATGAATAAAATTAACTTTGGGAGATAAAATATAATAAATAAACATTTAATTCTTTAATTTAATTAATTTTGACAATAAATTACAACCATTAATATCTGTAACAAAAATATTAATTTCCTTTATTAATAATACTGGCTGTTTTGTGCCTATGCCTGAAAAAAAAAAAGCGCGAACGCGCGCGCATCGCTTATCTGTTAAGAAGTAAAAATTATTCCGCGCGCTTTTTCTTTTCGCTGTACTTTTTTTTATTTGAAAATGTCGTCAAGTAATGATGAATTTATTAATTCCACACCGCCAGAAGTCTCAGAGGCAGCGAAAAAGGCTACTCTAAGCCTCGCCTGAAAAATCGACCGATAGATACTTACAAGCGTATCAAAATTTCATCATATGGAAAACAAGCAAATATGCAAGTTCAGTCAGAGTTTTATTTATTTCCTCGCAAATATGTTATAAAACGTCGTATGACATACGTGCGCTTTGAAAATTACAGCCTCTGCTATCTTTTAGCCCTCGCCTACGGCTCGGGCAAGCAATATCGCCTCGGCTGTAATTTTCAACTTACCGCACTTATATCATAATGTACTATTAAAAGCTCAGTCCAACGGAATACTCCTCCAGACTCCAGACAAATATGCAAATACAAAGGATTTTCACAACAAACAATCCACTTTCTATCTAAATCACGATCGCGAAGGGATTAAAACGTCAGCTTATCGACAGGGGTGTCGCATCGCACTTTTATATTTCAGTTGCACAAAACGCTTGGATTTTCCAAATAAATGTTATCACGTGGATACGGTTGGCGAGATAAGCGATATTAATATTGCTATAAATCGCCGATAGCTTTGACAGGTTTAACTGTGTGCCTATTGTTCGGTAAACAATAAAATGTTGCATAATTTAAAGTTGTGTTCTGATTTTGTACCTCGAAAAGCACGTTAAGCCGTTGATCCTGGCTGTCATTCAGATCTGTGATGGTCGTTACGTGTAGTCAGAAGACCTCTCGAAGTCTGACAACCAGTCTTAACAACGTGTATCGTGTTACCTATTAACTGGGTTGTGGATGTCAGATGGGCAGTCGCTCATTGTATGCTATGCTGTAAAATGGTATTTAGCTGAATCCGGTTAGACTGAAAAACCGACCCTGACATAGTTGGGTATATAAAGGCTAGGCAGATGATTATTAAGCTCTCATTAGTGGCTCATCTATAATTTTAAATCTATATTCTTTATACATATATATATAATTCAAAGTCCTGACTGACTGATATATCAATTCACAGCCTAAAGCGCTGGATCTAGAGACATGAAATTTGGAGGGTATGTTCTTTGTGAAGAGTAGGTGTCCACTAAGAAAGGGTTTTTCGAAGTTCCACCCCTAAGAGGGTGAACGGGGAAGGGTGAAATTTCACGCGGACGAAGTCGCGGGTAGAAGCTAGTTAGAAATGTAATAACTTATGAACATGCCTTTTCATAGAATAGAATATTGTCAACTATCTCATTGGGAGGAAGCCTTATTTTATAGAATTTTCAATAGGTATGTTGGTCATTTTAAAGACCTGTATGTTTTCATCAAATAACGTCTCAGGAATTTAAATATAGACTTAAAGACAACATCATTAAATAACCCCTGATATCAAACCTTTTTAAAAATTATTACAATGGCAGCATTTTAGTACGCCATCACTGAATAAATACAGCTATTAGGTACTAAAAGTTTGCTTTGCCTTAATATTTTCAGTTAGTAAACAACTATGTCTGTGCCTTGTCTTTGGTAAAACTTTAAACGCTGAGTATTTTATAAGCATTGAAAGATAGAGAGTTTCTATTTACAAAGACTTTTGAAGTCTTAAGTTCAAAACTAGTGTACAGAAGACTTCGCAAACATTTGTCTTCGTCTACAAACATTTGCCTTCGTCTACAAACACTCATTAGGTATGTCTTTGAACACGTAATGAAGTTAGTTTCTAATTGTCCACAAATGCTCCTTCAGCGCTGAATAATACGAGTATTGTCTTAACTTTTCGGTGCAACGTGTCTTTAAATCAACCGTTTTCAACGCGAAGTATAATGACCTATCTTTCTTCACAAAATTCCTATTTCTAAGTGAAAAATAAGGGCGGCATCCACGACCTTTCTTAAGACAACGATTTTACACTGACAAAGTACCCTTTTTACTGCCATAAGTTAAATAAGCCCGTCTCTCGCCATTTTGGGGGAAGGATCGAAAAAATTGTTTCCTATTTCCAGCGTAGCGTCAATATTTAATTTGACGAAAAGCCACTTTGTATTTATTTATCGTGTACTTCAGTTACAAAGAGTTTTGTTGTTGGCGCAAACAATATTGTCTGACAAACTGACATGACGAGATGAGCCTCCACTTTGCAACAGTATCAAAATATTGGCGTACTTTAAACAGTTTAACCAACACTGCTGTTTGTAGGACACATGCTTGTATTAACAGATGAACTAGTAACGCAATGAAGCGTGTTCATTGAAAAAGATCAGAGCGTAAAAATGGAGGTAAAAGGATCGGTTATGTAAGTCAGTCACGTCCGCACTCGTTCAAGCAGATCGAACGAGTCATCATGAGCGTATCCTTTTCTTATTCAAAACTTGACACCGACGAGTACTTTTACCTCTATATCACAAATAGGAGTTGAGTTAGCTACTTTGCTATTGATAATGTAATGTTTTTGGATCGGGTTATTTGAGCTGAATATGTGTACGTGCGTGTTTGATACGATTGGGGATGGACGTGGCAGGATTTTTTATTTTTCTGAACTAGTCTGATATGTAGGTTACATGTAAAATGGCTTGAAAGACTTTTATTTCGTCTTCTTGTTTCTTTATCGACGCTTTGTGATTATAAAGTTGAATAACGTTAAGGCTGAGTTATACTGCGGCGTACTATTTTATTATCTTTTTAGGGTTCCGTAGTCAACTAGGAACCCTTATAGTTTCGCCATGTCTGTCTGTCCGTCTGTCCATCCTCGCTTAATCTCTGTGACCGTTAGCACTAGAAAGCTGAAATTTGGTACCATTATGTATATCAATTACGCCGAGAAAGTGGTAAAATAAAAATTGGAAAAACATGTTTTATTACGGTAGCCCCCCTATATGTAAAGTGGGAAGTGATTTTTTTTTAATTTCAACCCTAACGTGTGATATATTGTTGGAAAGGTATTTAAAAATGAATAGAACAGATGGCCGATGGGGCCGAAAGGTTCTGGAGTGGCGACCGCGTACCGGAAGTCGTAGCGTTGGAAGGCCTCCCACAAGGTGGTCCGGCGACCTTGTGCAGGCCGCAAGAACCTGTTGGATGCGAGAAGCACAGAACCGGTCGAAGTGGAGGTGCTTGGGGGAGGCCTATGTCCAGCTGTGGACGTCTTTCGGTTGTGTTCACGCATCATACGCGTGAACGAGCAGCGGCGGGGGACGCGGGAGGACACAACAGCTGATCGAGTCGGCGGCGGCGCAACGCACTCTCGCCTACGGCTTCGGACAGCGACACACGTACCGATATAATATTGTACATAACCGATTGTCGAAATTATAAGCTAGATTCAAGCGGAGTCATTTTCATTTTAAATACCCAACATTTGGCGACCGCGACAGGACTGCTGAGGAAGCGAAGGTTGAAATAGTGATGATGATGAATAGGAAACTAATACTCCTACAATAAGTACCAAATTAGGGTGCGTTAATACATTATTTTGAGTTTGACATTGGGGTTAAGATAATGAAGTTCTTTGCCTAGAGAAAACTGCGCTAAAAAGCAGTATCATCATCTGTCTAGCCTTTTCCCAACTATGTTGGGGTCTGTTTCCAGTCTAACCGGATGCAGCTGAATACCAGTATTTTACATGCGACTACTTATCTGACCTCCACAACCCAGTTACTGGGTAATACAGACATTCGGGCTCCTGATAACCCGTAACGACTGTCAAAATTCCACAAATGACAGCCGGACCAACGGCTTAAAGTGCGTGTCGGTATGTAAAGATGGTCACCCATCCACAGACCAACCACGGCAAGCGAAGCTTAACGCTTATTGTTTTAGCCACGGGCCCCTCTTGCGCTAAAAAGCAGTAATAACTCGTTATTACTCGTACTGTTCAAAAAGATGAAACTTTCTTCATTATTTTACATTTGGGGGTCATTTGAGTTAATGTTAATTTTATTTTAAAATAACTGCAGTATGAGTTTTTTTCTTTATTAAATTAAATGCTATTGAGAGAATCATGTAATCCATTTGCTTATTATTTATCATTGCATGTTGGATCAGAGACTGGTAAAGGCCTAATGTTACACTTTTTAAAAAATGTAACATAATAAGCAAATGGATCACATAATTCTCTCAATAACATTTAATGTAATAAACAAAAAAACTCATACTGCAGTGATATTAAAATAAAATTAACATTAACTCAAATGACCCCCAAATGTAAAAGGGTAAGGCGATAAATACCAATCAAAAGGATTAAAATAAGCATGTTTTAAGAGCTTAAAGCAAAGCTCTATAATACCCATCCATTATGTCTACGAGTTTATGAACAACGTCATTAAGTTCATTTTACGATGGCAAATAATGCTTCTGCTACTAATGAGTGTATTTATTAATTTGCTTAAATCTACGATCATTAAGCACTAGCGGCATTTTACGGCCGATATTTCAGTTGTCAGATAACTTTTATTTTATTTATTAATATTATGATTTGACAGCTTTTGTATGGAAAATTCAGATAAAAGTTATCTGGTTATTGAAAAATCTGCCCTTTAATCAATTTAATTATTTTTCATACTGCTGACCCAATCACAGCAAAATCTAATCTCTAAGATCTAACGCCTAAGGTACAGGCTCGGCCTAGTTTAGGTGTTAGTGGTCATTCGAATTGTGTTCAATTGCAGAATTATACTACAGCCGGTCGATTCTGTAACCATCTCACCGTCAAAACTTAGGTGAAGTGAGCGTGGAGTGAGCTGTCAATAGTGTCAATTGCTAGCAAATACAAACTCACTTCACCTAAGTTTTCACGGTGAGATTTTTACAGAATCGACCGGCTGTTTGCCAAAATCAACTTGTAAAATATTTTTGTGTCAATAAAGCTTTTTTATTTTTTTATTTATTTTTTTATATTATAATCATAAAAAATTACTCCGCATGTGCAAACAAAAAATATACGAAAAGACCACCTCAAATGGCGCAAATATTCCAATATTATTGGGACTTATATGTTCGAGCCGTTTAGGGTTGAAGCTCTAAGGACATGGGGTCCGAGTGCCCATTTAGTTTTTCGAGAGATCACTAAGCGTTTGGTTGAATTTCCACGTGACTAGAGGGCTGACCAAATTTTTGGTCAAAGAATCAGCATTGCCATACAACGTGGCAATTCTGCAAGCGGAAAAATCTGATCTAGATGTAGGCTCATAATGATAATAATATCATAATGATCATAAAAAAATAATTCGATAATACCTACATGACTACAAGTATTTTTAACGGGAAAAACCTCTTCTATCAAGCTGTTTATTTTGAGCCAAACTGTTTGAACAATTATTGCCAGCATCTAGAAACGAAATTAATAAAAGGAATTCCTAGAACCCTACAACTAAGTGAGTCCCAACATTACGTAAGATACTGAGCGTAATACTAATGTAAATATTTGTAACGTTGAGATAAATAAGCCCAACATACGTAGAAACAAGATGGTCGTCTTATTGCCATATTTGCTATCAGCTTTCCGGCTGAATAGCTTTTACACCCTCATCAACTCACTATACTTCTGGAATAAACAATACTGGATATGGAAGATTTAATTAACGAAACGAATTTGCTAGGTGAAACCGAAGAATAAGCAAAGGTATACTAGATACAAACATTATGAATTTTTACTAAAAAAATCTTCAAGATTGGGTTTTTTCCTTGGAGATGTTCTACGACACCTTGTAACTGACGTAGCATGCTACGACACCTCGTAGCTGGCGTAGCATGCTACGACAACTCGTACCTGGCGTAGTATGTTACGAAATCTCGTAGCTGGCGTAGTATGTTACGAAATCTCGTAGCTGACGTAGCACTGACATCTCTCGTCGGCTACGCCATAGCATTTTTAATTTGACGGCACGGTTGGCGCAGTGATTAAGCGATTGACTGCTGCGCTGCCTGTCGCGGGTTCGATTCCCGCACGGAACAAATATTTATATGACCTACAAGTAGTTATTCCAGGTCTGGCCGTTTGTGTTTGTGAGTTTAAATGTTTGTAAACGCACCCACAATACAGGAAAAATCACTAGTGTGGGGCAACATTAAAAAAAAAATTACGTACTCTGTTCGCGCTAAATTCTTGTCGTACGAACTCTGAGGCTTGCGCTGCCCTATTCATAGAATGTTGGAATCCTATGATTCAAATTTCATTGATATTGTAATTTGTGTTTTAGTAATGCTCGTCTAGTGGCTGATCTTTTAATATGTCCTATCTGCGGATAATGCAGTGGACTGCAACATTACTACCCAAGCTTTTGTTAACCTTATGTATTATATATGTTATAGTTGTTTATTATCTCTTAATAAATAAAATAAAATGATTTTATTTAGCTAAACACCACCTTACCTCCACGATAGGGACACCCCTGCCATAACCCTTCAGGAATCACAGGCGTGATGGTATGTTTTTATTATCATAATATATTTTGACAAACGTGTGAAATACTAACAAAATCTATCCAATTTCATTTGTGGTTGAATCTCGCGATAAAATCGGCTTCGCTACCGATAACATTTATATTCGATTTTCTGATTTTCAATCAGATTTAGGTAATAAAAACCTATTTAACACTAACATAAATCTACTGCATCAAGAAAATATAAACCCCATTCCTTATCCAGTCCTTCCGTACTAAGCCCAGTGTGTCATTACAACATGACCACTTCAACTAGAGCCCTGACAGCAGATCGTATTGCGCCACTTACTCCGATTGACAGCTCACGTCAAACTGGACGTCCCGGTTTACAAGATGGCGTCGTCAGGATTTTATTTGTGACATACTATCGCTGTGTGACGTATTTGATGATCGTGTTAGCCCTTTGATCTGTGAAGAATATTGCATGTTCGCGATTAGCTGGTAGTAGCGATGTGTTGACGATGTGATCGTGAATGGTGGCGTAAGTTCGGGAGTTGTCGTTTTGATTTTTTTTTTACAAAATTAAAGTCACAATGATTTTGACAGACTTGTCAGTGGAAACAACCCAAAAGCTGCCTTATTAGACTGAGAATAAAGGTCACTGTGATTTGGACAATGATGCTAAAAGACTGACTAAATCACTTAGGTCTAAATGTAATTTCGACACAATGTAAAATTGTTAATGAAATAAATAAATAAAATAACTATGAAAGAACTGTACCTATATAAACTTTCAACTTGAAAACCCAAGAAAACAATAAGAATACTTTTCAACACATTTGCTCGAAAAATGCATTTACAAAGCCTGTATACATTGTTCGAAAGTTAAAAATTACGCACCATACAACGGAACGTGCGGTAAAATAGGTACTCTCACCTAAGTACCTATTTTACGGCATATCCCGTTGTATAGCACCGTGCGTTTTCTTTACGGTTTTTTTTAATTTTGCTTTGTAGATGCGTTTTTCGAGCAAATGTGTTGAAAATAATTATTATCACAAAAAACAACGAAAAAATTAAACATGTTCAAAAGATTGACTCGTGAAGGATTTGAACCTCCGCCCTCCGATGACCAAGATTTGAATAATATCGGTGCTCTAACCTACTAAGCTAACGAGTCTTGTTATTTGACATCGAAAACAGCGTTCCGAATCCTTAGAACGACGTCATGATTACTCATGCTTGCTCACATTGTTCAAGGACTGCCGGCGAGGTAACTCACCACGAACCGTATTAAAAAACATGGCGCAAGTAGATATAGCATTCTGAGTGAGATAGATTATAAATAGTGTTTATGTGTAAAGCATAGGATGCTGTTTGTATTAGAATATGGATTATTTGTATTGTGATGACAATTTCATGGAAACAGTACCTGCTAATGAATGACCTAATAAAAAAACAACTGTCAACTGGTACCTGTATTATAACCGATCAATCTACAGGTAACAGAACTAGCGGATTAATAGATGCCTACTGTTGTAATGTTTCTCTCTGAGAAAGGGCACGAGAAAACGCACCTATTATCACGGTTCATGAGATACAGCCTAGTGACAGACAGACAGACAGACGGACAGTGGAGTCTTATTAATAGGGTCCCGCTTTACGCTTTGGGTACGAAACCCTAAAAAAGATACTAAAAATCTTTCGAGACTCCGGAAACAACCATACCTCTGTATAAATAGCTTGGTGCCGTATTATTTTATGTAGAATCTATGTATGTATTTCCATATTCTATACAAAATAAATTGACATAATTCAAGGTTGTCATGCCACACGCACAAAACCTTCTAATAATAGACACTGAATTAAATGACTGTGTCAATTTGTATTGCTACGGCGTAGCTGGCGTGATCATTATTACCACTTAATGGGCTCAAACAATATAAAATATCGAAGAA
The DNA here is from genome assembly GCA_963855955.1 of Luperina nickerlii. Taxonomy (NCBI): domain Eukaryota; kingdom Metazoa; phylum Arthropoda; class Insecta; order Lepidoptera; family Noctuidae; genus Luperina; species Luperina nickerlii. The sequence goes on along the minus strand of OY979666.1, from coordinate 4,768,182 downwards.
ACTGGCGTGATCGTTAAAAAGCTACGCCAGCTACGCGTTCTCGTAGCGACACTGCTACGAGTTTCGTCGGTGAATAAATCCTACTTAATATAATATAATATACAGGGTTATTGGGAAAACACCAACAACCTCTTAAGAACCTCGTACTCATCATTATGAACAACTTTTACTATGGGACCAAACCTGAAATCGCGAAACAAAATCAGCTGTTCCCTACATTTATGTTCGTACAAGCTGCGCCCCGCGGTTTTACCCGTATAAGTGTCGATCCTGTGGGAATATCGGGATAAAAAAGTAGCCTATATGTTAATCCAGAATGTCAGCTACCTCCATACAAAATTTTATCAAAATTGGTCCAGCCGTTTGATCTCCGTTCCGTTTGAGCTCTCAAAGATCTACGAATGACAGACAGCTTGGACCATCGGCTTAACGTGTTTTCCGAGGAACGGAGACGGAGAGGTCTCGATATATAAATGGTCACCTATCCAGGAACCGACCGCGACAAGCGTAACTTAACCTTCGATCGACTCGATTATATTTTAGCCACGAGCCCCCATCATCAATGAATATTTTACTTTTAACATTTGTTATATGGTGTAGTAAGAATAGACCCCTATTATTACTAGGTCATAAAGAGGGGAAATCAAAAATCACACAAACAAAAGAAAATACCCTAACAAACGAAACTTAACTAACTCAAGCCAACATCATTATGTGAAACAGTCCCCAAAACATAGTTCCGAAGTACGAAAGACGGGGGTCAAACATGTCCCAAGTTAGTGACCAATGGGCAAACACGGCGATATCACAGATGGTATAACTAATAGCACTGAGTACATTCATTAATCGTGGGACGTCTGATCATTAGTAACTGCCAACGTCGACTGAGAGGCACGCGTGGTCGCGCGTCGCAAACTACCCGCGAATTCGCTTGATTAGTAGATAGGGTGTTAGGTTTATGTGAAGGTAATTAAGATATTGTAGGGTAGATGAACGGTGGTAATGGGTGGAATATTTTTATGAGTTAATTTGCCGTGTACAGCCCTTTCACGGTTGTTTTATAAATCTCTGAATTTCCGTCACTGTCAAAATCACAATGATCTTTATTCGCGTTAAAATAAGGTAGTAGTTGGGTTACTGCTGTCAGAGGAAAGTTTTAAAGATTGTTACGTAGATACACAGATTAAAGTAGTCTCTGGAACTGTCAGTCGGATTTAAAAAATATTTTTTCATTTGATAGCCCAATGCTTGAGGAAGGCTATAGGCTATTTAACATCACGCCAAGATTCTGAGGAGCCGAGCAAAAATAAAAAAGTAAGAAATAACCCGACTAATAGCGAGATACAATGCGACGGGGTGAGTCGGAGGAACAAGAAATTTAAAAACACCATTCAATAACAGCATTCATTGACTTTAAAGCAATTTCATTTGTACCATTTTATAAAGAAGCGACTTTATTTCAGCAATTACCTACGAGTACTTCAATTTTACTGCTCGACCAATCAAAACTCTCCATAGTCATGCGATATGAATTTTTCGCGAATCTCTGGGATATGTCGGAAGAACAATATTTTTACGGGAACACCTGTGTATTACTGACTTGCACGCATCAGTCGTCAGACAATGTGTGACATCAAAATAAAACTCAATTTATTGTATTTCTGGCTGTCGAACGACAGACGTCGCCTTTATTTTATGTATTCTCTTATTGCGACTCGCCCTTGATACGCACAAGTGCTATGTGCAAATGTTAAGACATCGAGATTTTTGTGCTTTATTTAAGTTAAATATTTATGTATTATGCACATAAACCTTCCTGAATACATCCTCTAAATGATAGTGAAACCGCATCAAAATCCATCATTGAGTTTAGAAGAACTAAGCGTCAAACTGATATACACGAAAAATGACTTTGTTTTTTAACCGACTTCAAAAATAAGAAGTTTCTCAATACGGATCTTTATGTTTTTTATTAATTATATAATAATATGTTCGGGCATAACTCCGTCATATGTAGACGGATTTGCGAAAATTTTTTTTTGTTCCATAACATCACCCCTGTACCCTCTAAAGGGGTACGCAGATGTGTTCAATAGCTCATCATCTCAGCTCATGTGTTCAATATAAGTTTATATTTTTCACTTTGTAATGTTTTTTTTTAAGTCGGTAGTTTTTTTTTTGGTAAAAAAGTTTTTTCATATTCATAACTATCATCATCATAATCAGCCTATAATGTTCCCACTGCTGGGACACAGGCCTGCTCTCGGTGAGAGCGAGTGGGCCGTAATCCACCACGCGGGCCCAGTGCAGGTTCGCGGATGTAGCATGTCTTAGGTAACTAGAACTTACTTATGTACTTGTTAGTATATACATACCTATCATAGTTCTAACAGAAATAGTATATTTCATTACAAGTGCGGAAAGGTTGTCATTGCAAAGAGTTCCGACAAATGTCTGTAATGTCTGTGTGTCTATGTCTATGTCTGTGTCTGTCTAATGTCTATGTCTAGTCGGAACAAGTTGCAATGACGGTTTCGCACGTGTACTGAACGACTATTTTTAATACAGTTGCAAAAAAATGAAGCAATTTAATAAAATAATAAAAACACAATAAACTCAACTAACCAATGGCGCCAACCGTAGAATACTTATAAGCAGAGATTTTTTTTCTTCACCCATTCTGGTAGGCAAAGGGAACTATGCCCATACAGCAACTTCAGTAGAATTTTTTTTATTGATATGAAATGAAAATGAAATTTAATGAGATGAAATGAAATGAAACCTAACGAGAAATATACGTTTTAGAAATATACGTATTTGCATGAATCATAAAAACTTCTATGATTTTTTTTAGTAAAAACTTCATGGTTGGTTTTTCTTTTTAATAGACATTATTTTGACAGTTGGGAAAGAGAACGCACGAGTTCGGGAAAGGTAAAAAAAAGCACGAGTATGTAATAGCCCACATCCCGAACGCTATACGTCCCTGCAATACGCCACTTTTTGAGCAACTGTATTAAAAAATAATAAACATCATCTGAGATAGTGGCAAGAGAAAGACTAACCAAAAAAAATGTTATGTAATTATTCCTCTCGACAATTAGAGAAAACTTTAAGCACCATCAACATAGCTAAGGTTTATTCAAATTTACGTTCCCAATTTATGTTATATCAAGTTAAACAAATATCAACTTTATTTCAGTGGTAATTCAGTTGATTTCAGAGTGACAAGCATTTTTAATAAGTCTAAAAAATGTTTGAATTTGTAGCGAAAACTGTACTTTATAGTGTAGGAATTAAAGTAATTTTTCCAATAACTTTGTTTACATGTTTGGCAAGTTAATTGCGAACGTAGATTAGATTTATTGCACGATTCGATGGTGATTTATGAGCGAAAAATTTTTTTTGCCTTTTTTCTGCACTTGTTTCTATTGTTCTACTCCTGCTAGTACACAGAACCTACTTAATTTATATACCATTGTATAGAGAATTTAATGTAGATTAATTCTGTACTTTTCGAATTTAACGTCGTAGAAACGAAAAAGACATCAAAATATTAAAAAAAAAAACAAATCCCGTCAATCAAGTGTTGACACCTGAAAACATTGTAGCTTGCGAAAAATCAATTAATTTGTGGGGACTGTGTCTTACGTACCCATCCCTTGCATAGTTTTAAGAATGTAATATTTTTATAGAGGAACTTATTGTAATTATTTTTAGAAAGTTTCATTTTTGTGTTTTTCCCACGTTGAACATCTGCAAGCAATTTAAGTTATAGGTACTATTGTCTTTCATGATTCTTTACTTTTAAGGTTCATTGTTCTATTATGTTTAGTTATCTTGTATTGTACCCATTTGCTATTTTTAGTTAAGGTTCATTGTTCTGTTATTTTCAGTTGTCTTGTATTGTACCCATTTGTATTTCTCGTGTTTTATTATTTCTCGTGTTTTATTATTGTACTTTTAAAATGTAATCGTTTTGCTGCGTCCTTTGTGTAAAATCTTTGTGCCGCTTCCTTTGTCTAGTGAACGGCAGATTTGGGAGAGTTTTGATTCGGAGCTTCAGTCTGTTTTTAACCAAGATCGTGCGAGGTCCTCTCTGACCCCGATCATATTTTACTCGCTGAAGCTCGCCGTAACCTAGTGTTTCTATTCGTTTTACTCTTCATTATAACATTATTTAATTTTATCTTTTCGTGTCAAGTGTAACTACTAGCTTTAGTTACTTGATATCGTAATAAATTAATCGTTACTTATTTACAACTTATTCCTGTGTATCACTTGCCCACCACGGTCACGAATTCCCACAGTGGTGACCCCGACGTGATCAAAACTATCATATAGCGTGAGTTCGTGACAGTGCGTAAAGAGTTTCGCGAGTGTTAAATCAAAGTACGTGTTAAAATGGCGAACGGTCCAGAGAACGGCAACGTGTCGTATTGTAAGCTGTCGACATTTACACCAGACTGTCCAGATTTATGGTTTGTAATAGCAGAAAGGTCAATGGCGGAGTTTGGGGTGACAAACCCTGCAAACATGTTAACATGCTGTTTACGCAGCATAGACAACCGTGTATTAAAAGACATACGAGACATAGTGCTGGAACAAACACCTGTCGGGCGAGACGAATATCAATATTTTAAAGAAAGAATCATCCAACGCTTCACCGACTCGAAAAACGTGAGAATTACAAAGCTTCTTCAAGATCAAGCGATGGGTGATCGAACGCCTTCTCAATATTTGCGTCACCTCAAACATCAGTGTGGTAATTCGATAACGGAAGACGCGCTGCGCGTAGTATGGGTCAAAGGTTTACCCAAGAACATGAGAGTTATAATGGCCACTCAAGAGGATGTACCGCTCGAGAAAGCCGCAGAGCTTGCGGATACCATATTAGAGACGCAACAAATGCCAGAGTGTAGCAGCAGCTCAGCCATTGCAGCCGTTAACGTCGAGCCTCCTCCCAATAATACGTTGTTAACAGAAATGCTGGTAAAAGCCATGACTATGTTGGGAGAAATAATGCAGACCGATCGCAGATATCCTAGACAGAGGTCACGATCACGATCCAGCTACCGACCACGTGAAGCATCACCGTCACAGCAGAGCCGCAATAGTCAGGGCTTGTGTTGGTATCATTTCAAGTTCGGCGCGAAGGCTCATAAGTGTATACAGCCGTGCGCATACAAACGAAACCAGTCGCAGCCGGGAAACGCCAGCGGGAGTCACTAGCGGCGGATGACGCACATTCCCAGCCCACCTCACGTCGCATCTTCGTTTACGACTGTATATCGAAAGCACAATTCTTAGTAGACACTGGAGCAGAGCTATGTGTCTTTCCTCACCAGTTAGTTCTACCTTTTAGAAAGAATACTGACTACGAACTTGTGGCGGCTAACGGCACACCCATCAAAACTTACGGTACCATAACTCTCACGTTAAATTTGGGCCTACGCAGAGATTTTACTTGGGTATTCATTGTTGCCGACGTAAGCAAGCCAATACTAGGTATCGACTTCCTAGAACACTACAACCTTATGGTCGATACAAAAGCCAAGCGACTCATTGATGGTACAACCACATTGTCTGTTAACGGACAGGTAGCTGGCCATCAAGAGCCATCCATAAAAACAATAACGGGCTCATCGCCGTATCACCAGCTGCTCTCAAAATACCCAGATATCACACGCCCTGATGGCAAGGCTCAAGTGAAACATAATACCAAACATCATATAATTGTTACTCCTGGACCGCCCGTCGCGCAGAAACCCAGACGTCTTGCTCCGGATCGATACAGCGCTGCAAAGAAGGAGTTCGACGCGATGCTGAAGCTAGGCATCGCTCGGCCTTCGCTAAGCCCCTGGGCATCGCCTTTACACATGGTGCCTAAGAAGGATGATGAATGGAGACCGTGTGGCGATTATCGTGCACTCAACGCCAGGACGGAACCGGACCAATACCCAGTGCGTCATATCCAAGACTTTGCACAGTGCCTTAGTGATAAAAAAGTGTTTTCGACTCTAGATTTAGTGCGTGCGTTTAATCAAATTCCAATCGCGGAAGAAGACATTTCCAAAACCGCGATAACTACGCCGTTTGGACTATATGAATTTATATACATGACGTTTGGTTTACGTAATGCAGCCCAAACCTTCCAGCGGTTTATGGACGAAGTGCTACGCGATCTAGACTTTTGTTATTGTTATATTGACGACATTTTAATCGCCTCGCGTAGTGAAAAAGAACATTTGGAACACTTAGAGACAGTATTCAATAGGTTAAGGCTTTATGGCGTGGTCGTAAACCCGTCTAAATGTGTGTTTGGTCAATCAACGATTAAGTTTCTCGGCTATCTTGTGTCAGCCGATGGTACGCGCCCGCTACCTGAAAAGGTCGAAGCGATCCGTACTTACCCGATTCCAGCCACAGCAAAACAGCTGCGTCAGTTCCTAGGTATGTTAAACTTTTATAGAAGGTTTATACCTCATGCAGCCGGTAGTCAAGCTATGTTATGTGAACTTTTACGAGGCAACCTCAAAGGCAAAACACCAATCGCTTGGACCAACGAAGCCAAAGATGCTTTTGAAAACTGTAAGCTCAGTTTAGCTCAAGCCGCGTTGTTAGCTCATCCGCGTTCAGACTCAGATTTAGCCATTTTTACTGACGCGTCTGACTTCACAATAGGCGCCGCGCTACAACAAAGAGTAGGTAATGATTGGCAACCTATCGCCTTCTTTTCCAAAAAATTATCACCTGCTGAACAAAAGTACTCAGCGTATGATCGCGAACTGCTCGCTATTTATGCTGCAGTAAAACATTTCAGACATCATGTTGAAGCGCGTAATTTTGTTATTTTTACTGACCATAAACCAATTACATATGCTTTTAGAAAGAAAGATCAGCAAAATACGCCTAGACAGTTTCGTTATTTGGACTTCATTAGTCAATTCACAACCGATATTCGCCATGTTAAAGGTACAGACAATGTACCAGCTGACGTCTTATCGCGGATCGAAACAATCGACTCATGTATAAATTGGTCAGAGTTGGCAGTTTCGCAAAGCAGTGACATATCTTTGCAATCACTACTAAGAAATAATAATTCTTCCTTAAAACTGAAGCATGTATGTCTACCTGGAACAACTGAACTTATTTATTGCGACGTTAGTACACCAAACGTTCGCCCTTTTATAACCGAATCTTTTCGTAGAGCAGCCTTTAACTCCGTACATAAACTATCACATCCGGGTGCTAGAGCTACAACGAAGCTAGTGTCGAAGCGATTTGTGTGGCCTTCTATGAATAAAGATTGTAAACAATGGTCTAGGGCATGTATCGATTGTCAGCGTGCTAAAGTTTCACGACATGTCCATTCAATACCAGGAACTTTTGCACCTCCTTCAGCTAGGTTTGAGCACGTCCACTTAGACTTAATTGTAATGCCCTATTCAGATGGATGCAGATACTGTCTAACCTGTGTCGACCGTTTTTCACGTTGGCCTGAAGCCATACCTCTAGAAAACCAAGAAGCTGAAACCGTTGCTCGTGCATTTTACACTCACTGGATATCACGCTTCGGTGTTCCCTTACGTGTTACTACAGATCAAGGCAGACAGTTTGAATCGCACCTATTTAGGAATCTCAATACCCTATTAGGAACCAAGCATCTTCGTACTACTGCGTACCACCCATCTGCCAATGGAATGGTAGAACGTCTTCACAGGCAACTCAAAGCTGCAATAAAATGTCACTTACCAACTGAAAATTAGGTACGCATTTTACCAACAGTAATGTTAGGTATTAGGTCAGCCTGGAAGGAAGATCTTCAAGCTACTCCAGTTGAAATGTTATACGGTCAAGGTATTAGATTGCCGGGTGAGTTTTTAGCACCCTCGGTAAATAATAATATCACAGTGGCGTCAGACTTTGCTCAAGAACTTCGAACTCAATTCAATTCGTTAAAACCAGTAAATGGCTCTGCACATGGTGATATAAAGAGCTTCATTTTCAAAGACTTGGCAACAGCCAGTCATGTCTTCTTGCGCAATGACACTGTTAAAGCCCCTTTAGTACAGCCTTACGATGGGCCTTACCAAGTCATTACAAGGAATGACAAAACATTTGTCATTCGAATTAGGGACCGTGACGTTACAGTCACAATTGACAGGTTAAAACCGGCTCATATACTGTCAGAAGGTCAATCTGCGCCTAGCGAGAATATCACAACTTATATTGTAAAGCAAAACGATCACCAAACCGCTGCTGCTGCTGATCAACCACTTAATGCAGATAGCAACATGCAACCACAGCAACAGCATATTCCTCGCCGTTCTGGTAGGCGAGTTAAATTTCCTGATTACTATCAGGCAGGTGTTTCGTGATCTTTATCACTGGTAGGGGGGTACTGTGGGGACTGTGTCTTACGTACCCATCCCTTGCATAGTTTTAAGAATGTAATATTTTTATAGAGGAACTTATTGTAATTATTTTTAGAAAGTTTCATTTTTGTGTTTTTCCCACGTTGAACATCTGCAAGCAATTTAAGTTATAGGTACTATTGTCTTTCATGATTCTTTACTTTTAAGGTTCATTGTTCTATTATGTTTAGTTATCTTGTATTGTACCCATTTGCTATTTTTAGTTAAGGTTCATTGTTCTGTTATTTTCAGTTGTCTTGTATTGTACCCATTTGTATTTCTCGTGTTTTATTATTTCTCGTGTTTTATTATTGTACTTTTAAAATGTAATCGTTTTGCTGCGTCCTTTGTGTAAAATCGTTGTGCCGCTTCCTTTGTCTAGTGAACGGCAGATTTGGGAGAGTTTTGATTCGGAGCTTCAGTCTGTTTTTAACCAAGATCGTGCGAGGTCCTCTCTGACCCCGATCATATTTTACTCGCTGAAGCTCGCCGTAACCTAGTGTTTCTATTCGTTTTACTCTTCATTATAACATTATTTAATTTTATCTTTTCGTGTCAAGTGTAACTACTAGCTTTAGTTACTTGATATCGTAATAAATTAATCGTTACTTATTTACAACTTATTCCTGTGTATCACTTGCCCACCACGGTCACGAATTCCCACAAATTGAGTATTTTTTTTTTAATATATTCGTGTCACCCATAAGAGGAACCCTATTGAAAATGGATCTTTTATTATTTTTTAAACATAACAAAAAAAACTAAAAAAGAGAAAGAGGTAGAATATATTCTAAAATCTACTCTTTTTTAGAGTTCCGTACCCAAAGGGTAAAAACGAGACTATTACTAAGACTACATTGTCCGTCTGTCTGTCTGTCTGTCACCAGGCTGTATCTCATGAACCTATTAGACAGTTGAAATTTTCACAGATAATGTATTTCTGTTGCCGCTATAACAACAAATACTAAAAACAGAATAAAATAAATATTTAAGGGTACCATACCCATACAACAAACGTGTTTTTTTCGGCGTTTTTATTTATTTTATTTATTTATCCATTAATTTCAGGCATCAATCCCCATATAAACATATGTGTCTATATGGGGATTGATTTTATGGGGATTGGGGATTGTTGTATGCAACACAATATTAATATAACTTTAAAATACTATAAATACATACAACTTTATACTAAGGTACACTAAAAAAAAAATAATAATAAAACGATGATGCGTAGGAACACGTACTACGAACGACTTGAAGTTCGTGTTCGTGTTCGTTTCGTATTTTCGCCTTGTGATACGGAACCCTTCGTGTGCGAGTCTGACTCGCACTTGCCCAGTTTTTATTATATTTTTTATACGATCAAATAAGCATTATGAGTCGTACACTTTTGGATTTTCCAGTTTTCTTTTTAAATTCAATGGGGACTGTCCAAAATTTCTAACCATTAGATTTTATTTTATTTTTTGAAAATTTAGAGCATTTTGAGAAACTAATTTGAATATTTTGATGATTGGCTCAATAGTTTTTAAAAAAAAAATATTTTAAGTTTTTAAGGTAGGTGATGTCATCAGTGGCATAAAAGTTTAAGTGCCGTTGCCTTACTAGTACATATTTTTTTTTTATTCAAAAAAGTAAAGTAAAAAATAGGATTTACATTAATTCCCTCGAGGAAAAATTAAATTCTAACTCTAATGTAGACCTGCCTGATCTAGGTTTATGGCAAACCTGTGTTTCAGGCAAAATTCAAATCTGTCAACACAACGTCATCAATCTCACATCTGTCAAAGTGTCAATAGGCCGAATAGATGTCTTAAATAATCGAATCCTATCTTAGCGTATTTATTTACAAATGGTTTTTTTCTGAGTAAGTGTTCTCCAAGGAATATACTATTCTCGGTCGCCACTAGAACAATCGACGCGGCGACTTAGAAATAGAATAATAACGCACGCGGCGACATTATTAATATTTTTGCAGCAAGTTGGAACAAAGCACTTCCTGTATTCCATAACCTTTCCAATATATTAAATATTGTCGAGTGTTGAAATAATGTATGTAATGTAATGAGATTTATACAAATTTTTGACATTTATAATACTTTGACATTTGACAGATTGTAGACAATACTTGACTCTTACTTTTTTTTCTGAGGTAACGATACAAAACTGTACGGCCAAAGCCGACGTAATTTGAAGGGCAAAGAAGGTCAATCGTATTTTATCAAAAATATCAATAAAATATGAATATTTTTCATAATTAATTAGTCCGTAATGATCAGTAACGCTATTCCTCGAAATAGTTTTTCAATTACAACATTTAAAAAAATATGAACAATGCCCATTGTCTATCACGAACTTTAACATGACAATAAAAACCCGAACCTAGTCGGACAAACATTGTAAACCTCGTCGCTTCCCAATCCAGTTTTAATTTATGCAGCCGGATCAATTGCATCGGATTCGAGTTTAAAATTGATTTGCATTCCGTTTTCATTTTGTATTCATGCAAGGCATACAATATACCCTGATTGATGTACTCGCGCGGCATTATTACGTATTATGTGAGGATATAATGTGATTTAAGTTATTACGGGGGAAGTTTGTATGTGTTCGACATCCATTCAACCATTATTCGAATCTAAAATTATGCCAATTCTCACTTCAAACACTTTTTTGTACAGCCGTGTTCGTGGTAAGTGGATTCTATGTTGAAATGGAAGGTATTCACAAAATTACCTACTCGAGTTTGCTATAAGTACAAACATAATCTAACCATGTTGGTTGGCTCTGTTTGAAAGTGTCGCGTCACGTCTATCTACCCATTATATTTTCAGGGTCGAAATCTCAAATTACCTTCAAAAACATTCATAACACGGCATCAAAGAAGTTATACACAACATGCATACGTAAAGTGATGTGGTGTGGGTAAATAATTTCATCACCAGCAGTGGTGAGCGAGACCACCGAACCACCGTTTTGAGAGCTCAAAACGGTGATGGAAAACATCGTGATGAAACTGGCATGTTCTAGAACCAAAACTAGAAGACATGTCACATTTACCAACCCGCACTGGGACCGAGTGGTAGATTATAGCCCACTCCCTCCCGAAAAGAGGAGGCCTCTGTCCCAGCAGTGGGTACATTATAGGTACCTAGATCATCCTGTGCATACGTAAATTCATACATTACGTAAGGGGCTGTCCATTAGGTAATCACGTGAGGCTCGAAAGGGGGGGCGGGGTCCATAAAAAATTACGAAATATCACAAGGGGGGAGGCAGTAATATATCACGTGTAAGTATTTATTTTTTCAAAAACAACCTGCAACCTTTCTGTCTACCTCTAAAGGTTATTATTGTAGTCTTTAATTTTCCTTAAGTAATAAAATTAGACGATACTTATACCTGTATTTTATTAATATTTAAAAAAAATTAAGACACTTCGTAGGTACTAAAAAATACACGTGATATAGGGGGGAGGTAGTCTTCAGTCTACCTCACCAAGGGGGAGGGGGGGGTTTAAAAAATGCCAAAAAAAAACATCACGTGATTAATGGACGGCTCCTAAGTACATAACATTTACGTAGATTTCTTACCCTTAGGTACCTACCGCTTACTAAGTGTCACCCCTTTCGCCTCCAAAAAGCAAGACGAAATGGTGCAATGCGTCCCGATGCTATTTCGGAATATAACGAGCTATCCTGTTATCAAGACCGAGTTTGCTTTAATGGTCTCAAACTCAACTCGTGCCTAATTGAAGAGCGCTTGCTCAGCTCAAAAATAGCAGCAAAATATAGACTCAGCTCAAGCTGGATGGTGGCCATTTTGGAATCTGTATTTAAATATGGAACAATAATTTAATTTGGTTTTAATTTTTGTCCGTCGTCTAACGGCATCGCGGGTGACCCAGGCGTTGATAGCGTGACGATCTTGACGCCTTTAAGAGGTATTGGTCCATATTGGCTCTGGATCGAGTGAGTGAAAAAATGAAAGCGAAGCCTTTTTCCTCCAGCGGGACAATACAGGCTAATTATTACTTTTTTTTGTAGTCAGTCGTAAGATACTGGTTGTTTGTTGTCGAGGTTGAATTTACCATTAGAATTTCTCTGGAATAGTGATTCGGTACCTAATTATGACTATGACCTCGCCACCTACGTAACATCGGCATCATACTATGTTTACTTGTTCGAGAAATGACGTCACTGTTTAATTATTATACACTCGAACTGCCACAAATAGATTCGTATGTATAACCTACCTATCGCTTTCGTACGAATAAAGGCTCCATCAAACTGGTGAAATTAATATTAAAATTTAAAATCTATAAGACAGGCTAAACGTCTAGATTATGTATATCTTATTATTGGGAAAACAAAAACAGCGATTATAAAGCATTCGGTTCACATTTTACAACACCAATCACTCGCCCACAGGAAATGTATCACCCCGAGTATCACTCACATTCTCGTTAGCACCATCGTTTTAATCTCACATCAAACCGCGCAATAATTACCGGAATACCTTCGTCGAATTAATCGCGAAAAAGCAATTCTAGGTCGACGTTCAATTCGAGCCATTTTCGAGCTTTCGTTCAAAGAATGATTTATTTCTGCAATCAATGCGTCAACTCGAATATCATCGGTTTCCGGCGACAGCAAGATGGTGGTTCATGGACGATGCGGCGAGCTGTGACAACCGATATTAAATTACATTTTCAACACATTTGCTCGAAAAATGCATTTACAAAGCCTGTATACATTGTTCGAAAGTTAAAAATTACGCACCATCCAACGGAACGTGCGGTAAAATAGGTACTCTCACCTAAGTACCTATTTTACCGCACGTTCCGTTGTATAGCACCGTGCGTTTTCTTTACGGTTTTTTTTTTTAATTTCCATAAAAAAATATAAGAATTCCACCAAAGAGTTTTACATTATGAGAATTAACAACCTGACTGATCGAACCTCCTTGGAAGCGCTTTTGCTCAATACGTTGTCTCACTTTAATACTAAAGAGTAAATGAGACGAAAGATGTAGTTCTAATTTTCACCACGTGCATGTGGCGCCATTTGCAAATTCGCGCCATTTTCATATTCGAAATTTCAAAAATTGTTGCGACTTTCCCACTGTTAAATAAACAAAATAATAATATGAGTTCAACATACTAAGTGTGAAATTAATAATGTCAGTCAGTCAGTTAAGCTTCCAAAGCAGCAAATTTCACTGAATTTCAATAATTGTTCAAATTTTACTATTAATTTCCAAGAGTAGTGACCTATCTGTTTATTTTCTTATTTGCTTATAAAAAATAGTCAAATGAAAAAGTTTGTTTAATTATATACCTACTGTACTGTTTTCTCGCAAATGTGTTGAAAAACATTGTATGACACACGTGCAGAAATTGGTATTTACAAACTCGTGACTATGGTAAGCCCTCGACTTCGTCTCGGGCTTACATTCGTCTACTCGTTTGTAAAAACCAACTTACCGCACTAGTATCATAAATAACTATTTTTGTATGAGTTCTGTGGTAATTGGATATGGTAAAAGAATAGGGAGGATATACATGGAAACTTTGATTTTTCTTACGCCTTCGTTCTTTCTGACTAATTTCAGTGAGAATTATAAGACAGTTAATTCATTTCCCTGGGACTATTTTCTGGTGATTCTTTTAGGAGTGAACGGTTGGGAAAATGTAGCAAATCTGTTCTTAAAAAAAACATGGATTTATTCTGCATATTGGAGAAGCTTGTTATGAAGTAATCTTGTATACTGTAGAGACTAAAGCCTATTTGGTGCTTTACATGCAACCTCCGCGAGCTTGTTAAAAGTGATTGGTATAAAATACGAGATAAGCATGAAGATTTAAGATGAGAGATTAGGCATCAGATTGGGCTGACAAAAAATGTACTCTGTGGCTGACACGCAAAAGAATTAAGAGGAAATGTGGTCGGAGACTTGGCTCTCGCCTATTTCCTCCTCCAACATTAGACCGATTCAAAAGATATTTCATAAACTGAATAAGAAGGATATATATACTGTGTCCCTATGTTTTTTTCATTAATAGTTGTCTTTGTACACTAGGCCTCTGTTGACAGCGGTTTTCAATCGGCATTTTTTAACGGTTCTAGTCACTGTCCTGGTATTATACAAGTACGCTGGACTTCATAATGTCGATGACAGAATAGGCTTACAATTTAGCCTTAAAACTACTATGGTTGAGCCATAACTGCTTAGTTGAGTCGGTGGGAAATCTGAAATTAAGTATTTAATTAAAGTAAAAATGCTAAAGTATACAGTACATTGTAGATGGCAAGTTGTATTTTGATGTTAGGTGTTCACTTCGGAAACAAGTAAAAATTACATATGTACCTACTTATAATATTTAATTTTAACTTTTGAAATTAGAAACTAGTATTTGCTTATTTGTTTTAGCTAACCAAATTGCAGACTGGCAAGATTAATTTTCTATTTGACAGACGTAAATTTAAAATTACTCACTGTCTGAAGACACTTGTCTCGCATACTTAATCTAGATATTAATTAAAATAAAAACTATAAAATGTCATACCTTACTACATTCTGTCAGCGCGCATAGTACATAATTTGTAAAATGTAAATGTAAAAGGGGTGGGATCCTGGTGTCCTGAAACACAGGCCACGAGCCTAACTTAGGCACCAGTCTCCCGCAATATATACTCAACCGAATTATATGTCATTGTCGAATCTGACCGATGTAAAATAACATGTATATTGTGGTGAGAAAATAAAGTTTTATTATTATTATTAATGATCGACACATTATCGACGTGGAACATTCACAACTTCATTTATTTGAATTTTACTCCCTGAGAACCTCGAGCGGGGCGCTTTGAATCGGCTCAAAAAACAGCTGCCATTTCGTATAATTTATTTACTTCAGCGTACTTGTTTAATAGAGGTCAGTGGTTCTAGGGCTTATAAAAATAACGTATCGAGAGCGTTTCTATGTGGAAATGACCACCCCCGCATTTTCTTTTAAGATGTAAAACACGTCGTATATTTTCTAGGACTAATTATTGAGCATACGAGATAAACGTTAGTTTGAGTTTATTCCTCCCGATACGGTGAAGCACGTAGAGAGCTTCACAGTACATACTGTACATACATAATATGCTTACGCATCTTCATGTTGCTGGAGTCTTTAGTATGATTCATCAATAGAGAACTTACGAAGGTACTGTTATCGAAAGCCTTTTACAATACAGGTGTGATTAAGGTCATTTTCTATTAAGCTGATTAAGTCATTTTAGGAGAATTATTAAAGATACCAGCTTAACTTCGAGAAACTCTGCATGAAAATACTTCGTGCATAGTCCCTGCTTTTTGTAACTATGCAAGGTAAATCAAAATTAATGAAGTGTCAGTCAGCACCTAAATGCACTTTACTGGTGGCACTTACTGCCAGCAATCTGGTTGTGTTGCATTTTAAAACGCCTTAGGTTGAAAGGCGACAACTAGATTAAAAGGAATATCAAAGTCAGAAGCAAGAGGCACTTTATAGCCAAGCTATGATTACCTAGGAAAGCAGTTCCGTCACATTTTGACAGCAATCATAATACAAAAACCTGTCATCATCACCAGCAGGTCGATTCTGTAAAAATCTCACCGTGAAAACTTAGGTGAAGTGTGGGTGGAGTGAGCTGTCAATAGTGTCAATTCCTAGCAAAAACAAACTCACTTCACCTAAGTTTTCACGGTGAGATTTTTACAGAATCGATCGCCTGTATTTGATTGTCAAAAAACGCTACCACCATACACCACCACCATACTTATTTCTCTCAATACTTACCTACCCCATCAAAGGTATTTTAATAGGCCACATCATAAAAGCATTAACTAGTAATTAGTTAGTTATTTGTGCTCGTCCTACAACTATTGATATAAGAAATCAGTAGTAGTAGGACGAGCACAGTATAATATTATTAAGATAACTATGTTCAAATTATAGACGAGGACAGTTGTCCACTTTCTCAGGAAACAAAAGCTTAATGCTACTGTTTCCTAGAAGAGCGTTTCCGTCATATTTATAACGGACGTCATGAAAATCTGTCATTTTCACCTGTATTTGACATTACGGTGTCAAAAAATGCTCTGTATTTGGGCATTACGGACACAGTGTATACAATTGTTGGTGAACCAAATAAATTAATAAATAAATATGGCGGTCACCAACCGTTGCTTTAGAAACTAATTCATATTTAGAAAACCGGGCAAGAGCGAGTCGGAAGAATTTTTCAGCGCCATCTCTTGACCGATAAGGCGATAATGGAACTAATGTAACTTTTGTTGATGATTTCTGAAAAAGTGTGCTATTTAGAGACTTTGTTTCATTTTTCCTGTAATCTATACATAAACTTCTATCACATGGAATAATTTCAGATTTTTCTATTTGCAAACTTCGAAGATAAGGGGAGGGAACGGTATTTTTTTTTACATTTATCATTAAAAGTCGAAAACTATGCGGCCTGAAAAAAATGTTTGAGAATGTGCAAACTACGCTCTCTCATATGATGCCCTAGTAGCCCCACTTCGAATTTTTCGGACCACCTTTCAGTCCCTGTTGCAAAAAATATACATATATTTTTATTTCTTTCTAATTTGAAAAATAGTTGGGCCAACGTCATCTAAAACTATTCCAAATTGCAAGTTGATAGCATTAGTAGTTCTTAAGATATCAAGCTGTGACAGACAGACACAGACAGACCGAGTCTCATCATAAGGGTTCCGTTTTACCATTTTGGTACGGAACCCTAAAAATGACTTAACTTCAAGTAACGAATAAAAAGTAAATCTAAATGACATGGCTGTTTAAATAAACCTAAAATAGAGAGATCCATGAAAATATAAAATAACTTTGTAAGTACAGACGCCAGCACATCAAGCTAGGTACCCGAAACTGTTAAACTTTCCCAATCAACATTGAACCTTATGCCTCAGCGATAAAGTTGAAAATCTATTAAAGAAATTTGACAGATTGTAGTAGCTTGATGTGCTGTCTATACACCGACATTTTTACACTTATCAGACAGTCAACACATTCGCAAAAGTAAAGAAAAAGAAAGATTTGGCGGGATGAGCTGCACTCCTTGATTATGGACCCGCAATCGTAGTAGCCTGGAAAAGTGGAAAGAGGAAATTGAGGTCTTTGTCCTGCAGTCAGTCAACACAGGCTTATAAAAAAAACATATTTATTTCCAATCTTTGCCCAGGAAATGATAAAACTAACAAACAGTAACGACGAGTTAATAACTAAATTTAAATGAAATGGCAATTTAAATGAACGTAAAATAGAAAGGTCCATGCAGACGAAATATAATTTTGCAAAGTACCAAACATTCCATTCTCTTAAATAGACATTTTCAGTTTTCGCATAATAAACAAAGTACAATATAAAACGATAAAATTTCCGATTAATGCGTCCGGGGGCGATTTATAAATGCGGAAAACCGTTGAAATAAACTGTCCGAATATAAAACCAAAACATGAAAATATCAGTAGGTTACATAATTAATTTACAACGGTCTTATTTCCGGTTTTGGTGCCCAATGAACAAATTAATTGAGTTCCGCTGTTGGTAATAAAATAGCTGTTACGGTCATGGTTTTAATTTTAATGCAAATGTGTACCCATCCCTGATACAAAAGATCATTTGATACAATAATTTGGCAATTCCTGACATGATTTGATGAAAGTTGAAGTGACTGCATTCAGGCCAATCAGACCTCTTCTTTTAAACAACCCTGAAAAATATCCGCTTCCTCAATGATGTGTTAATTGACTCAAAACCTCCTTGGTTAAATTTTGATGCAAACATATAAAAGTACTCTGTGATGCAAACTGGCAACTTCACCTCAAAAATAATTCAAATTGCCATTAGCAATATTGGAAGAACAGTCGTTTTTCTTTTTTTTTAGTACACACTGCCAGTATCTATGACTAGGGTCATGAAAAATAAAAGTATTCTAAATAGTTTTATATTACAAACATAAGGTGAAGTTTTCACAGGAAATTCTGTGAATAACTCACAGAGCATGTGTGGGGAATGTTTGCGGCATAAAAATAGATCCTTTTAGTGAAACCTGTTTGTTTTGCGTGTACCTACAGTAAATAAGAGAATTTTGTTCGTGGCTTTAATTATAATGTGGTAAGTTGTCTCGTCTTGGCAAATAGGAAATTCTGAAAACAAATAACAAATAACCTTTGAGGAAAGTCTAGACAAATAACACAAACTCAACATAATAAAAAAATTGGCAAAAATTCTGAAGACTCGTACGGAACAGTCAGTTTTTCGAATTTGTAACTTAAAATAGATAAAGTTCTAAGCCTTTCCAACTTTGTTACTTACGGATTCCGCGTTTAAAACAGACATTCGAAAACCATCCACAATGCTCTTAGTTTCTTTAATCCAATTGAAGTGATCACAATCGCACTAGCCCGTATCGCACCGCACTTGACGTCCGAAATTGGCCGCAAACGGCGAAATAGCACGAAGAGTGCACAAATTGGCCTTCATCCAGTGACTTACAGGAAAACTAATTTAGTCCAGTCCAGTATGGGATTACTTACTGAATTTTGGTGCAAACATTTATTCGAATGTATCGATGCCAGCAATTTTGCGAGCCACCGCGCGCAGCGAATTATTTGTGGAGGATTCTGCGTAACGAGTTTTACCTGGGAATTTGCTGTATTATTGCTGGCGTTTTTTTTTTTTTTGTATAAATTATAGTTGTTTTTAATTGTTTACTGCAAAATATTTGTGTTTACAAAAGCCTGTTGTTTATCATGACAGTGGTTTCGATTGTAACAAGAATTGCATTTTTAGAACTTATTACTTATCTGCAGCGAGCTACTGCTCAGATGAGCTCACGCAATTTGAGTACCTACGATAAGAAGCATAACCCCGACTTCTGAAAGCTTACATCAAGCCGTACCGTCAGCCTTATCAAATCAATAAAAACAGCTACCTGCTACAGTATTCTGTATTTGCAATTCTTTGTATTTCTGTATAACAATGGCTCCTTTTGACGTATACAGCAACAAAAATAACATTTATAATTAAAAAAGTTCAGCTTGTCATCCGGATTTCATTTTTTTTTGTTCAAAAAATAGTTGGGGTGTTAAAGGATAACCAACATATGGCCATATGTTGGTTATCCTTTAACACCTCTGTGACGTCCACTTGTCACTGGGGTAAGTATTAGATGTAATAAAACACTATGGTGCTATTTCGCAATAGTCGTGGTGCACGTCCGCTCGGTTTAGCAGTACGTTCGCTTCTCTCCCCCACCTCGCGCCCCGCGCCCACGACTATATCATTTATTTATACATTGTCATACACTAATCATCACACCTTTCCCTTTTTTACAAATTCAGTGGGTAGGTACAACTACAAAATAGTATTTTTAAAAGAAACCAGCAATAGTTTAAAAACATAAAAAAAATATAGAAATGTTTTTCCATGATTTAGTTTAATTGAAGTAGTTAGTATTTATAATTCACTGTCGACACTACTATCACTGATGTTGTCCGAATCAATTTTATTATCTTCACATACTTTCCATTGGCCTTCAATTCTTTTTAAATGAATAATGTTTCTCCTCAATTCTTGTCCTGTCTCGTCGTTCCTTATATTATATTCCGGCCCATTGCAGTTAATAACAGTGTGTGTCGTTGGGTTAAAGTTTGTAGAAAGTTTGTTTTCTTTTACCATATTCTTGACATACACCTTTTCTCCAATTCCTATATCTACATCTCCTGCTTTCCTTTTCCTATCCCCATATTCCTTTCCTTTTTCTTTCATTATTTTGTCTTTGTCATTGATTTCGGAACTTGAGGCCGATTCTAAATCTGTAAACGAAGGTATTTTGTCCCTAAATTGTCTACCGAAAAATAACTCAGACGGAGTTTTACCGGTGGTTGAGTGAGGAGTACTATTGTACATCGTCAGATATAATAACAAATCATCATACCAATTTGACTTTTCGCTTTGGCTAATTCTGAGACGTTTAAGAATGTCCCGATTTTGTCGTTCGACTTCGCCGTTTTGTTGAGGGGAGTAGGGTGTAGTATAAAAAATGTGTATTCCTAAGTTCCGACAAAAGGATTTGAAATCCTCACTAACAAACTGTCTGCCGTTGTCTGCGGTAATGGTGATGGGCGTTCCTAACCTAGAGAATATTTCTTTTAAAATTTTAATTGTTTCAACAGATGTAATCGACTTCATTGATTTTATTTCTTTGTATCTACTATAATAGTCCACTATGACAAAGAGGTGATGTCCGCTAGGCAAAGGACCCAGAAAGTCGATTGCAACATCAACCCAAGGCTTTGATGGCAGCTCACGACGTTTCATTGGCATTGGGGGGTTCGGTGCAGAAACCAAGGTGCAACCCTTGCAACCTTTTACCATTTTTTCAGCGTCGCTGTCTATTTTGGGCCACCATACTTTGGTCCGTAAGCGCGCTTTCATAGCGCCAATGCCAGGATGTCCTTCGTGGGCTGCCTCCAATACTTGGTGACGCAATTTAAGGGGTATAACAATCTTACTTCCTCTCAACAAAAGGTCGTCGTGCGTCCAGAGCTCGGTTTGAAATATCCTATAAATATTTATCAATGGATCCCAGTTATTTGATGATAGAGCCTCTCTAACAAGTTGGATCTCGTTATCCTGAAGGGAAGCTTCTTTTATAATGTTCATTCTTATGGCACAAGGTCTCGCATGTTGGACAATTTGACTAACGTGGTGTTCATCTTCAAACGGTTGGGGGTTATCTGTGGCGCATAATCGGGATAGACAGTCCGCGATATTTGTTTTACCTGGCTTATACAGCACCCTGAAATTATATGATTGAAGTCGTAGTACCCAACGCTCAATTCGAGCACAAGGTTTTGAGCGCCTGCCGAATATAACCTCCAACGGTTTGTGATCAGTCACCAAATCAAATGATTCTTTGCCGAATAGATATATCTTAAAATGTTCAACTGCCCAGACCAGTGCAAGTGCTTCTTTTTCCGTCTGACAATATCGTTTTTCCACATCGGTCAGACTTTTGTTGCCGTAAGCAATCACTCGAGGTCCGTTATTGTCAGACTGAATGAGCACTGCACCTAGGCCTACAGGGCTAGCATCTGCTATTACAGTCGTTTTATCCTTTGGGTCATAATATCCGAGCGTGTGAATATTACTCAATGATTCTTTGAGATCTTTAAACGATTTGCTTTGTTCAGGACCCCAATATGAGCCGATTGCCGCTTTTTTTTCCAATTTGAGGGTTAATAATCTCCGAAGGGGTTCTGATTTAGTGGCCATATTAGGAATCCACTTGTTTACATAATTTATGAGACCTAGGAAACTTTGCACTTCTTCAATTGAAGTCGGTTCTCTAAAGTTTTCTACAACCTTTACATAACTAGCCAAAGGCTTAACACCATCGGTGGACAATTCATGACCGAGAAATTTTATACTCTTGACATTAAAAACGCATTTGTTTTGGTTTAAAAGGATGTTATTTTCCTTGAATACAGCTAGGACTTTATTTAGTCTAGCGTTGTGTTCGGAATTGTTTTCCCCATACACAACAATATCATCAATAAAGTTTACTACACCTTCACATGGCAAAAGGATCCTTTCAAGAATTTTTTGAAAATGTTCCGGAGCACATGAGATGCCAAACATCAATCTTTTATAACGATATAGACCTTTTCCTGTTATGAATGTCGTGATTTCTCTAGAGTCTTCGCTAATTTCAACTTGGTGAAATGCGTCTTTAATGTCAAGCTTAGAAAATACCTTAGCTTTTTTAAATTTTGGAAGTAACTGATCCATAGTAGGCAAAGGGTGATTTTCTCTCACGATAGCCTTATTGGCACATCGCATGTCTACACATACCCTAACGTCACCATCTGGCTTAAGCACTGGCACTATTGGCGAGACCCACCCAGATGGACTTTCTACTGGTTCAATAATATCTAATTTAACAAGTTCGTCAATCTTTTTATTAATTTTTTCCTCTAACGGAATAGGTACTCGCCGGCAGGGTTGAGCTACTGGTTTCACCATTTTGTCAATACAGATGTTAAGTTGTATATTTTTGATTTTAGGAAAACTATTTTCACTCACCTGATTGACCCCTAACCCTAGTTTGAGCACATTAAGAGATATAGCAGTATCTTTTCCTAACAGATCTCGTGTGCCATCTTTTACGACATAAAAAGTACCCGATTTTACTTGGTCTCCCACTTGGATGTCAGTGTCAAATGATCCGATAATTGTCAAAGGTTTATTGCTGCCATACGCGATAAATGTCTTGTCGGGTTTAGGAATTTGATTTCTAACTTCGACCTTGCATTCTTTTAAACGATTCCAAGTCTTATCGCTTAAAATATTACATTTACTGCCCGAGTCAATTATCATATCTATTTGTACACCTCCAACATTGCAGCTCATCGTGGCGTCGTCATCAATGTGAAATATATAATTAACATCGGTTTTAGCATGAGATGTCACATTTAGATTATTTCCATATTTATTTTGGTCATTCTTGGGTGTCCTCATTTTTTTATGTGGGTGTCTATTTGTAGCCGTTAGGACAGAACTGTTCCTTTTGCTTGCCCGAGTCCGACATTTGGTCCTGAAATGGCCTACAAATCCACATTTTAAACATTGTTTATTCTTTGCCGGACAAACATTACTGTCTCCAGTATGATGCATACTACCGCAACGTGAGCATCCTAAATCCTCAGAACCGTTCTTTTTCACGTCAATTTTATTTATGCTAGGTGTCTGTGTTACTTGACCATAATCACTGAGTTGTCTTTCAACTGCCTCAATGGCATTCGCTTGTGTTATAATTTTATCGAGAGTAGCATCGTCGCCTAATGTGAGTATTTTTTTCCTCAAATCTTTCGAATTACATTTTTCTACGATTTGATCAATAATATTATCTTCTTGATTGGAGAATTTGCATTTACTGCTCTGGTTACGCAACCGCACTAAGAATTTCTCAAATTTTTCACCCGGCTCCTGTTTTAATAATCTAAATAAATGTCGCTCATAAATTTTACTTTGTTTTGGTGAGAAGTAGTCATTGAGTTTTTTTATGGCAATTTTGTATTCGTCACCGTCGTGTTCTGTTTCCTGATCGTCTGGTAAATTATGGTATATTTCTTGTAACGTCAACCCGCCTAGGTGAAGTAGGTTAGCCTTCCGCTTTTTTGGGTCACTCACATCCGTAGCTGTTAGAAAAATTTCCAACCCACGCTTCCACTTTTCCCAACGCAAACCCACAGACGCAGGCTCGCCTTCGCAATCAAATGTTTCAAGAGGTGGTATTTGGGACATTTTGGGCAACCTGTGACAATAGGATTTTGTTAGTACCAACCGACGTTGTCAGTTTACTACTCTGTGCACAAATAAAATGTAATAGTTTATTGTTAGTACCAACCGATGTATTCGGTTTACTACTTGGTGCACAAATAAAATGTTATAGATAGTACCAACGGCATTGCCAGTTTACTACTTGTTATACTTATAAATACAACTGAACACTTTAATTTGCATTTTTTTTTTTGTTAGTACCAATTGACACCGTCAATTTACTACTCTGTCAAAGTAATGCAAACTATCTTTATTACCAGCCAAATATTAATTTTGGCTTAATACTGTTAATTATTGGTTATGTTTACTCAATGTCAAATTACTGCAGTACAAATTATTTGACAAGTCATTTGTTTAGTACCAGCCGTTGATAGCTTACTACTAATCCAAGAGGGTAGGAGTAGTTTATCATAACATTTATAACATAACCAGGCAAGTAAGTACCCTCCCTTATCGAAACTAACGCAAACCGTGGCAAAGAATGATAATTGTACATTCCCGATATAATAACAGTAGGTACTACGGAAATCGCGAACTTAGTTGGCTTGCAATGAGGGTATTCTGAAATGACGTTGAGTAGGTAAACAGCATTAACAGCACAAGTTTATAGATAACATCGGAATTATGACTTTGAAAACTAAAAGGCTTATTGTCTCAATTATCGTGGGGTAAATAGCTAAGATTTTATTATTTTTTTATATTAGTACTATTACCACTCGAACGGTTTAAAACAAATTGTCCACAGCGCAAGTAACACAATATTCATAAGAGCGGAACGCTTCGATAAGTAGGTTAGGTACTTACTCACTAGTCCCTTTTACTCCTTTTATTCTCCCTTTTTTTTTCTTTTTGGTACTTACCCGCAGACTCGTCGCCAGTTGTGACGTCCACTTGTCACTGGGGTAAGTATTAGATGTAATAAAACACTATGGTGCTATTTCGCAATAGTCGTGGTGCACGTCCGCTCGGTTTAGCAGTACGTTCGCTTCTCTCCCCCACCTCGCGCCCCGCGCCCACGACTATATCATTTATTTATACATTGTCATACACTAATCATCACAACCTCAACTATTTTTTTGGAAATATTTTCAAAGTACAGAAACGCCTCGTCTACAGATTTATTATATGTATAGAGTAGATATAGATGACGCGGCAAGACAAAAGACGAAAGATCAGAGAATTTTTAATCAAAATTTCAGTGAGCAAAACTTCTTGAGAACTTCATCGTTGCTAATTTTGCAAGCGTAGTTTACCGCTCAACTAGCTTAAATACAGCGCAGCGTTGCGGCATCAATTTTCGGGCAGCTGCCCACCAGACACAAGACCCCTGTGGTGGGAGTATCCTCCCTTTTCAATGGAGGATCCTCATTCCTCATTAATCTATAGGATTTTACAACTGCCATATTAATTTGTTTTTGTGTGTAGGTATTTGTTAAACAGACATTAACGTTGCTGTATAACGTTTCGAACACAACTACTAAACTCTCCCAGGGTTCAGAAAAGAATAGCTACCGCAATACTTCACCTAGTTATTCACATGACAAAAGGCAAAAGATGTAAATTCAGAGAATTTTTAATCAAAATTTCAGCGACCATTTTTAATCAAAATTTCAGCGATCAAAACTTCTTGTGAACTTCATCGTTGCTAATTCTGCGTGACTTGCGTGAGCGTCAACCCTACTTACTTTTACTTTAAGTACGCACTATTGATTTTCATCTCAAACTTGTTCAAGTACTTCTAGTTAACGTTAAAGCTGTTAACAGCCTGTAATTACTTAGCAATAGTGCCTAATTTGACTTTGAGACTGAATACTGCGCTTACAAGAGATGTTAAAGTGAACTAAGTTAAGTTCGCTTTCTATGTTAATGTGATTATTTAAGTTAAAAGCTCAACAATTACTTTAACAACTATTTGCGCATTATATTAAGTGCTTACTTTGATAAATGTCTGCAAAAGTAACTATGTCTAGAACGAATGAATTAATGCAGACCGACCGAATTAAAAGTGATATTTGATTACACTTAAAACATTCCTCACGAGTGTGTTGTTCCAATAAGGCCCTGCAAAAAGTATGGCTAAGCAACCAAAACCGCCCCCACTTTGGACTTTTATTAGATTTAAAGCCACACAAGAAATGCTGAAAGAGCTTTCTGGAAGAAGCCATAAAGAGGAAACCAACAGATAAAATTTCCAAACTTGGTAACCTTAAAATCATACATTTACCTTTAGCATTTTAATGTACCTACCTATATCCCTAAATAATATAATGATATCGAGTTACCTACCAGTAAGTATACCTAATGCTAATGCCGTTTGCCCATAGAACTGTGAACTTCACAAAACTGGATGCCGAATCAAAATAAAGGTGTGTGCTACCAATTCCCATTTGTCAAGTTACGGGAACATCATCTGCCTAGCCTTTTCCCAACTATGTTGGGGTCGGCTTCCAGTCTAACCGGATGCAGCTGAATACCAGTATTTTACATGGAACGACGGTCTATCTGACCTCCACAACCGAGTTACTGGGTAATAAAATACCCCTAAGTAAGACTGGTTGTCAGACTTTCGGTCTCCTGACGACCAGTAACGACTGTCAAAGATCCACGAATAACAGCCGGGACCTTGAAGTACGGAGGGGTGTTGGTATGTAAAGATGGTCACCCATCCACGTACCAACCACGGCAAACATAGCTTAACCTGATCGACCGACCGGTGCGGCTTTACTTAATGTTCAATTTGTATACTAAATTCGTGTATGGCAACAGTATGAAGGTGGCTATGACTATTTTGCTAGATTTTAGAGTCCTGGAAGCTTATTAGCCACTGCCAGCCATTTTCCCTTGGACCTTGGACATGCCTTGGACCGTTCATTGCTTCCGACATTAGGTGTTCAGTTCACTGATCTCCTATGTCCAGCAGTGCATCTCAGAAAAATATAAAAAAATACTTTAAAAACCCTTTATTAAGGACAAAGTCTTGCGTCCCAGATTCATTTTTATAGTGGCAAATAAAATGGCACAAAAAGTTAATTAGATGAAAGTTTTAATAAAAGTTTAACGATGTGGCTATCTCGTGTTATGACGTGCCGGATATTGCAATGCTTGTTATGGGCTGCCGGAATCTTACGAGTGTTTTTGAAGCAAACAATGTTGCAATTTTGACAATTATTTTTGCTACCTAACAAAATTTTTCTGTTTTTGATATGGTTTGCTTTGAGAGATGGGTCTTGGTAGCTGATTTAAGCAGTTTTACTTGTAATTAACATGGAATACAGACAAATAAACTTAGTTACATTTTTATAATTAAACCGAACCGAACTGCAGTAGCCGAAAGTATCTAAAGATGATCGATAACAGTCTCATAACTAATAAAAAATTTATTGCTTCTTCTGTAATGTTGATACGAGATAGGATTACTAAGGGCTGATTTTACCAAAGTCTTTTATCCGTGGAATAAAATTGACGTTTGGCAGTTCTAATATGGAAAAACTGGAAAAAATTCAAAATTTATTCTTAGAATAAGACTCTAGGTACATTTTGATGAGATTTGCCCTAAGTCAGCAAGGATGGTATTCCATATTAAATATTATTCCCACTTAAACAAATATCAACTTTATGTTAGTGTGAATTAAGTTGATTTCAGAATGTCTAGTACCTACTATTGAAAAATCATAAAATTGAATTGAAGTTGTAGCGAAAACTTAATGTATGGGCTCTAAAGTACAAAATTGTTCAAAAACACATTTAGGTATATTTGGAAACTAAATTGCGAACGCATGATGAATTATGTAAATCGACACTGGGTTGCTAATTCTTTACCTACCACGAAGAAGAACTAGCGAGGATCGAGGAGGGGGGAGTGGAGAGTGGTGGTTCAGGGGATCAGACCGGAATAACTCCATCTTCTCACTACCTACCTTCCCCTTCCTCCTTTCTTTTCTTTTACCTTTTGTACTAAAGGTACACATCTTCAGCGGGATTGTCCGAAAGGGTTACCGCTGGCCCGGAACATAAAGGGCTAAGGAAGGAACACGGGTGGGTTTTAGTCAGTAAGAGTCTGACACTCCCTTCCGCTCCACCCAGAGCGGGAGGAGTCATTTGATGATTGCCCATCCTGAAAAAAAAAGGTACGCATCTGACTAACCTTTCCGGAATAAACGGGCGTGATGTTTGTGTTATCATCGAACTAAATCTATTCGAAGGAACTACAGACTATGGTGCTAACTACAAGCACTATGATACATAAACGAAGGTATAAATAACAGTAACGATAAATTGTTCCACCGAACCGCACGTTACAAAATTTTGTTTCAGTGCGGTTAGTGGAAGTGCTCAAGTGCGGTCCGTCCAAGTGCGGTTGAAATCAGTGCTCTGAGTGGAATACCTCATAATTATAACATAATCAAGAGAGAGGAGCTAAATAATAAGAGCCGCACAGGTCGATCGATCAGGTTAAGCTAAACTTGCCGCGGTTGGTTTGTGGGAGACCCGCCCATCTTTACATACCAAGACCCCCCCATGCCTCGGAAAGCACGTTAAGCCGTTGCTCCCGGCTGTCATTCGTGGATCTTTGACAGTGGTCTTGGGTAGTCAGAAGCCCGAAAAGTTGGACAACCAGACTTAACAAGGGATACCCAGTAACTGGGTTGTGGACGTCAGATCTAAGGCAGTCGCTCCATATATAATACTGGTATTCAACTGCATGCGGTTAGACTGGAAGCCGACCCCAACGTAGTTGGGAAAAGACTAGGCAGACGATGAATTATATTATAATGACTTGAGCTAATTATAATTATAGCATAATGACTTGAGACAGTAGATACTAAAGGAGGTACTTGTGACATTTCAATCGTGCCAACCGCACTTCAATCAATTATTATCAACAATACCAACACGTTGATATAATATTGATCTGTTCTATCCACAAGTTCTCAACCGATTAGCTTGTTGATTATCAAGTTTGATCATATCTCCTTAGATTACGAGTGGATTTCCATGTCCTGACATTGGTGCCGATTCTGTTGTTCACAAACTAAACTAAATTTAAGTTCAATGCATATTTTTCTTTCTATTTCGTTAAGAAAAGGACAGAAGATAAAGTTTAGTTCAGTCCTGTCAAATTAATCAGCGCCGAATTTATACATATACAGATTATTACTAAGATACCAGATAGATAAGTCGTAGTGATCCTAGAAAAGGGGGCACATTCTCGAGTTTAAGGCAAATAGGTGCGTTTTTTCAAGGCTTATGAAATTCCCTTACCCCCCTTTCTCAGAGAGAAACATTACAACAGTAGTAAATCTACTTGCGCCATGTTTTTTAATACGTTTCGTGATGGATGAGTCACCTCGGCAGTTCTTGAACAATGTGAGCACGCATGAGTAATCATGACGTCATTCTGACGATACGGAACGCTGTTTTCGACACCAAATAACAAGACTCGTTAGCTTAGTAGGTTAGAGCACCGATATTATTCAAATCTTGGTCATCGGAGGGCGGAGGTTCAAATCCTTCACGACTCAATTTTTTAAACGTGTTTTTTTCGTTGTTTTTTTATTTATTTATGTATTCCTATTGTTTTCTTGTGTTTTCAAGTTGATAGTTAGTATAGCTCCAGTCCTTTCATAGTTATTTTACCTATGATTTTTTATTTTTACATTGTGTCGAAATTACATAGATCTAAGTGATTTAGTCAGTCTTTTAGCATCATTGTCCAAATCACAGTGATCTTTATTCTCAGTACAATAAGGTTAAAGTTGGGTTGCTACCACTGACAAGTCTGTCAAAATCATTGACTTTAATTTCGTTATAATAAGGTTATTTTGCTGCAGTCAGCTATGGACTTGTACAGACGCCAGCACATCAAGTTACTACAATCTGTCAGATTTCTTTAATAGATTTTTAACTTTATCGCTAAAGCATAAGGTTCAAAGTTGATTGGGAAAATCTGACAGATTGTGGTAGGTTGATGTGCTGGCGTCTGTACCTTTAGGTTGCTGCTGTCGGAGCTAAACTAACTGTTAATGGACTGTACTTGTTCCGTTCCGACATCAATACATTTATGAAGAGAACGATGGTTAGGGTTGCCTACTATTTTTTAGTCAAGAATATCTAGTAGTTTTAAAATAATTACCCTAAAAATATAGTAGATAGCGAAAAAATAAAAATAATATAGTAGTTTTCAAAATACTTTAACTCTTAAAAATATTTTTTGCTACTTTGAGCCTTTATTAATAAATATTTATTTTTCAGAAATGCTTCATAAGCTTGTGCAACTCAACTTTTACTAATAGAGAAAACTATCCCACAAGTCGTGCATTTCCCATTGTAAATATTAACGGAATCGCGAATTAACCAACCATATTTGGACTCCCGCTCGGTTTTAAACTTTTACAGCCACTTCGTTATTTTCCATGGCGCCGAGAGCCAGCATTCATAGTTTCACCATTATCATTATTACCACGGTTCATTTTAGAAATACAAAATTTTGACTAATATAATAATATTTGAGAACTTCGGGAAATTAACTTCAAAAGTAAGTATGTAGCTATTTCCAAAACACAAACTCTGCATACCAGAATTGTTCTTAAATAATATTGACGTTTCGTTTTACGCTTAGGTACAGACGCCAGCACATCAAGTTACTACAATCTGTCAAATTTAATGGATGAATGTGGACTGTATT
Source organism: Luperina nickerlii (assembly GCA_963855955.1). Taxonomy (NCBI): domain Eukaryota; kingdom Metazoa; phylum Arthropoda; class Insecta; order Lepidoptera; family Noctuidae; genus Luperina; species Luperina nickerlii. Next base: position 4,737,662 of record OY979666.1, on the reverse strand, counting down.
TAAATGTAAAAAGAATGGAAAATGAAACAAAGAGGGTCACAGTAAATTAAGATAATTATTAGCAGAACCAAGAGAATGAGACACTCACATATCACAAGTCAAAAGCAAGCCAAAAAACCTGACACAACCGAAAAATACATCATTTGACGTTAAAAAATAAAATAGTTTAAAAAACAGATTTATAAAAAAGGAACGACTAACCAGCCAGTCGCCAACATTCCGGGCCCCTAGTGGGACACTAAACCCTGGTGGCAACTGGCTGGGGGTCAGCCATAAGTGGTAGGAGTTTGCGGACTGGTCGACGTAAAATCCCGCCTTTGGTGGCTACATCTACAACGCGCACCAGTCCGTCCGGTCCCGTAAATGTTTTGGTTACCCTACCCAGAAGCCAAAGACCCCGTGGTAGGGTGTTGTCGACCACGACAACTACGTCACCCTCGCAAAAGTTCGTGACGTTTCTTCTGCGTCCTCGTGGGATCAAAGTCGGCAGGTATTCTTTAAGCCACCTCTCCCAAAAGTGATCAGCCAACCGAAGAGCGTGCCGCCAATCGCACCGGCGTAAGAGATCGTTGTCCGATAAGTCGACGGGCCACTGAGCAGTCGATGAACAGCCGAGGATGAAGTGAAATGGTGTTATGGCCTCTGGGGTGTCTGGTGAACTAGGGACGTACGTGAGCGGCCTGGAGTTTATGATGGACTCCGCTTCGAGTAGTAAAGTTGCTAAGACCTCCTCTTTAGGTGCCCTTTCTTTTAGTGTGCTGTGTAGCGCGGATTTCACTGAGCGAACCAGCCGCTCCCACGCGCCACCCATAAAAGGCGAGGCAGGCGGTATGAAACGCCATGAGATTCGGCGGTTGGTTGCGAAGTCCCGAACGTCTCCATGGTATAAGGCGGCCAGCTCAAGACTTGCGCCGACAAAGTTGGTCCCGTTGTCAGAAAATATTGTAGTTAGAGTCCCTCGACGTGCCATCATGCGCCTTAGGCTCATAATTGCTGAGGCTGCCGATAACGAAGCCACTATCTCTAGATGAATGGCTCTAGTAACCAGGCATGTGTAGAGTGCCACCCATCTTTTTTCTCGGCGTCGGCCTACAGCCACTTCTATAGGCCCAAAGTAGTCAAGTCCGACATGCGTGAAGGGTCGTTTGTGATGGTCTAGCCGTTCTGGAGGTAAATCTCCCGTAGGCGGCACTCTAAATCGGCCATTTTGCTTTCTGCATTGCAGGCATGATTTAGCGACGCTACGTATTATGGTTCGTGCCCTTATGATCCAAAAACGTTGCCTTAGTTCGTTCAGTACAAGCTCGTGGTTACCGTGGCCAGCTTCGATGTGCTTATGCATGATGATTAGACGGACGATGTGATGATGGCCGTCCACTACGACCGGTGCTTTCACACTCTCGCACACCCCAGGAGTGGACTTTATGCGTGAGTCGAGTCTGAGTAAGCCATCTTTGTCGAGCACTGGGGCGAGCGCAGCGATGCGGCTGCCCTTCGGCAATGGTTGTGAGGCTTTCAGCATCTTGAGTTCTTCGGCAAAGCTATCTACCTGCGCCTTCATAAGTAGGAGCTGCCCTGCTTGTACGATGTCTGCGGCGGACAGCTGCGAGAGTGACGCAGCGTCGCGAGCGGCTTCTGTGAATAAACGCGGAGATTTAGAAAATGACTTAAAATGTCTGACGGCCTGAAAAACGCGAGCTGTGACTCGTAATAACTGTAACCAACTACTGAATCGGGTAGCATCTGGGACCGACAGTTCAAAGGTAGGGGCATCTACTAGAACTCCGGTAAACTCGGGCTTTAGCTCGGACATGCGTAAAGCCTCGTCCGTTGGACACTCTAATGTGTACTCTGGTTCACGAGGCCATTGATTTGGAGGATTGATCAGAAAAGTGGGGCCAGTGAACCACCTGTGTGTCGCTGTAAAAAACATATCTTTCGGTTTTGTTGCATCATCCGCTATGTTTAGGTCGCTTGGAAGCCATCTCCAGTTGGAGGGGTTCGTGGACTCTAAAATTTCCCCTAGCCTATGAGCAACGAATGCTTTAAACCTACGTGCATCGCTGCGAATCCACTTTAAAACCGTTGTAGAATCGGTCCAATAAAAAACAGCGGAAGGTTTTGTGCGATGGGCACTTAAAATAGTTTGTGCGTAACGTGTCGCGATAAGCGCTCCTTGTAACTCTACTCGCGGGATAGAGAGAGGCTTCAGAGGGGTTACACGCGCTTTGCTACCAATTAAGGCAAGAGAGACTAAACCGTCATTAAAAGTGAATCGCCAGTATGCGACGCAAGCGTACGCTTGTTCCCCCCCATCAGCTATGACATGGAGCTGAGTATCACACACGCCTGGCTTACCCGCGTACCATCGTGGAATTCGAAAATTTGCTGCTAACTTGAGTTGACCAAACCATGTTTTACACTCGGTTTCATACTTGGTGGGTATAGGCGAATCCCAATCAATTCCTTCCCTCCATAATCTTTGTAACAGAATCCTACCCTGTATTACTATCGGCATCAGCAAACCTAAAGGGTCATAGACACTCATGACTCTAGAGAGCAAACTACGCTTAGTTAATTTTGTGCCTAAGTCCTTATCGCCCGTGCGAAAGCCTAAGGTGTCGCTTAAAGGATTCCACTTTATCCCTAACGTGCCTACGTCATTGTTAGGAGGTAGATTGACGTCGGAGTCTGAGTTGCTATGAAGCTCTTTGGGCACCAACGCAAGTGCTTCTGGTACGTTTGACACCCATGAACGCATTCCAAAACAACATTTCTTGTGGACCGTGACAATATCGGAAGCCAAGCGTACGGCGTCGGAAAGATCGAATTGGCTTCCAATAAAGTCGTCCATATAATGGTCGTGAATGATAGCGTGCGCGGCTACGGGGTATTCACTCTCAAACTCCTTCGCGTTTTTATTTTTTATATACAAAGCTATGAATGGGCTAGAAACTGCACCAAAAATTAAAGAAGACATTCTAAATTCTTTTACTGCACCCTGTGAGATGCCATCGTGCCACAAAAACCTAAGCGCGTCGCGGTCGCTTTCTTTTATCTTAATTTGGGGAAACATTTCTTGAATATCCGCATTGAACGCTATAGGTCCCTCCCTAAAGCGAAATAAGATATCTAAAAGTGACTGTAAAAGGTCTGGGCCCTGTAGCAGCATACTATTTAAACTAACACCCCTACTTAATGCTGCTGCATCATGGACAACCCTTAGCTTGCGTTTTTGTGGGTGAAAAACTCCAAAGTGAGGTAAATACCATCTCATAGAATAGTTAGATTTATTCTTTAAATACGACTCATGGTACGATGAAGGATCACATTGTTCCGCGTAGCCCTTTTCGATTATACCGTTTATAAAATTCCTATACGCTGACGCAAACGTTTCATCTTTCGTCATCTGCTTTTCTAGTGATTTTAGGCGTGAGAAAGCTTGAGGGTAACTATCAGGTACATTATTTGATGCATTGTCTCTCCAAGGAAGACCAACTTGAAACCGACCGGTGTCCAATCTCTCAGCTGAGGACTCTATGAGATCTACTGCGCGAGCGTCGTCGCTGTTTTGTCTAGGGGTATGTTTTTGTATACCTAAAGAGTCAATTTCGTATTGTTTTTTAATTAGTGCCTCGAGAGTGTCAAGCTGTTGTAATGTGTCAGCGGTGTTGTGAATAAAATGTACAGGCTTAGAAACTGTAGAAATTGCGCCGTGAATTACCCAGCCTAGGAGCGTTCTTGACGCTACGGGTTCGTTTCTTTTACCTACGCGCATCTCACGGCTCAAAGATAGATGCCAATCTGCGGCGCCGATAAGTACAGTAGGCGTTGCGTTCTGATATGCCAACACGTCAGCCAGATCAGCCAGATGGTCGTATTCGGAAAAGTCTAGATGATCGGTACTTTGGGGACTAAGCTGAAGGGGCGTGATGCTTCGCGCGCCTTGTATAAAATGACGCTCAGGTAGATGGCGACCTCGAATGTAAAAATTTACAAGACATACCTCGGTGTCCAGGAACATACCACCAACACCAGTAACACGCAGTTGTTGTTGGCCGACGTTCTCTGCTCCGATGCGCGTGGCTACGTCACCGTCGATGAGAGTGCTCGTGCTGCCCTCGTCTAGTAGTGCGAACGTTTCAAAAGTGCCGCGTGGTCCCTCCACAACGACTGGCAGGATTTTTAATAGTCCACGCGTGCTCGTTGCGGGTACCCCGAACGTGGCAGCGATGACGTCACCATCTTTTTGCGGTACGACAGTATTAGTCGATGAACTCTGTGGCAAATTGGATGTATTAGTATTGGGTTTGTTGTCGCCTGCAACTACATCGCCGTGGAGAAGGGCGTGATGCCGTCTCGTGCAGCCATCAACGCCGCACCGTTTTACTCGGCAAGTACTCCATGTATGTGGCTGAGATTTAAGACATCTATAGCAAGTTTTAGTTTCCTTAACCCAGCGCCATCTGTCGTCTACCGTAAGAGACAAATAAGCCTTACAGGTTTTTACGGTGTGTGAACCTTGTTTACAGAATAAACATTCCGTTGTTTTGTCTTTAGAAGTAGTAGCATGAATAGTCAAATCTTTTGGCATGTTGAACTTATGAACTGGAGGCTTGTAAAGTGGGAGCTTACTGTGCGACGAGCTCGGTGTCGTGTCAACCAGATAATTGTATTTGAGCTGCCGCTCGGCCTCAACAACTAAGAATCTAGAAAGCAACTCCAGTTTAGTAATAGATGGCTCAAAAGGCTTATGAGTAGAGGCGTAGTCGGTGAACCGATCTCTGGTGTGCTCGCTAAGCTTAGAAAGCACCGTGCGAAGCAGTTCGATCGAGGACAAATACTCCTCCTGTTTTAGCCATTTAATTGTAGTCACACAATTTCGTAATTTATTAGCCAAAGTATTTAAATGCTCTACGTTACTTATCTTTAAATTCCGTAGAGCGGTGATCTCCTGGGCAACTACGAGCTCGGGTCGTGCGTAGTTCTGCTCCAGAGCCGCTATCACCTCGTCGGGGTCTTCTGCTTCGAACAAAACGGATAAAATAGCAACCCGGGCCTCGCCGCGGATGGCGGCAACAAGGCGTGCAACGTTCTCTGTGGGTGTAAAAGATGATTTAGTTTGTTCATAAGTGCATTTGAATGGCAGCCAATCGTTAATGTTGCCTGAAAATGGCATAAGTTCGAGGCGTTTGTGGCGATCGGGTAGAGTGGAAATCGCCTTCGCCAATTGCGAAACAGGATCAGCCTGCGTGTTTTTACCAGGCGTAGAAGCAGTGGTGTGCATCGCACGTGGTTCGATTTGTGTCACAGCTTGAGGGCGTAGGTCGAGGGGGGCGTCAGCGTCGTGCTGGTTCCCGACCCATGCTGCGACTCGATGCCTGTGCGAGTGAGATGAGCTACGATTACTACTATTATACTTATCCGAATTTGCTTCGAGAGAAGCTAGTTTCGCACGTAGCTCCACTTCGTCTGCTTCCTGTTGTATGCGCGCAAGCTCACGCTCGCGCACACGTTCGCGCTCGGCCAACTCCTTCTCACGTTCTGCGTGACGGCGATGAATTTCTGCCTCAATGGCTAACTTCTGCGCTCGTACAGTCGCACTGGATCTTGTTGTATGCGAATGTCTGCTGCTGTGCGTGTCGCGCGGTTGGGCCACGATGCCGGAACTGTGAGGAAGTACTAAGGGTTCTTGCTCTGGGGCAACGTTTCTAATACTCCCCGCGGCACGCGAGTCCTCTTGCGGTGCAACGTTTCCGCACGGCACGGGATTGATGAGATCGCGGCGAGAGATCGTTGAATGTTCGTCGCGATCATCAGGGTTCGCCGTTACGTTCGCGATAAATCTTGATTTACTCCGTGTGACCATCATTGTATGAAAATATCGTAGTGCAAAATGAAAATGACGTGAAAACTGTCACGAAAGAAATGGTTCAAAAGGTAAAAATTTCGGCGACGAATGGACCAAAAATGTGGATGAATGTGGACTGTATTTAAATGTAAAAAGAATGGAAAATGAAACAAAGAGGGTCACAGTAAATTAAGATAATTATTAGCAGAACCAAGAGAATGAGACACTCACATATCACAAGTCAAAAGCAAGCCAAAAAACCTGACACAACCGAAAAATACATCATTTGACGTTAAAAAATAAAATAGTTTAAAAAACAGATTTATAAAAAAGGAACGACTAACCAGCCAGTCGCCAACAAATTTCTTTAATAGATTTTCAACTTTATCGCTAGAGCATAAGGTTCAAAGTTGATTGGGAAAATTTGACAGTTTCGGGTAACTTGATGTGCTGGCGTCTGTACCTTACACTTACACATTTTGAAACGAATATTATTGCTTAGTGGGTTTGATGCCTTATAATATTGTAGTTACTATGTACCTACTATGTACTTTTTATCAGAAAAATAGTAGTCGGGCCTCAAATACAGTAGGATACTGTATTATATAGTAGGGTTGGCAACCCTAACGATGGCCCTGATGCTGGTTGCAGCATCAGGGCCGTATAATATCGTCATAGGAACTCCTTCACGGTTACTGGTATCGTAGTAATTTGGCACGCTCGTATAGTTTTGGTATAATCGCGTAACTAATTACCTGCAACATTTCAAAGGATGAGCAATCATGGCGTAGGTAATAATGCGGATAACGATCGCTGTTTTCGATACGAAGCAACAAGACTCGTTAGCTCAGTAGGTTAGACCGCCGATATAAATCAAAACTTGACCATCGGAGGACGGAGGTTCAAATCCTTCGCGAGTCAACCTTTTTTGATCTTTTCTTTTTTTCTTTGTTTATTTACTTACATGTTTATATCCTCTGTTCGCAAGAGTCCAACTTTCTCAGGAGTTCAACTTTTATAACATCCATACAAGTCTTCGCGTGAGTCCAACTTTTATTTTTTATATACTTTTATTAGCAATATTCCAACTAGATACAGTTGGACAGAAACTCATTGTGGTTTTTAAAAATTAAAATTAAACAAGAATAATGCAGTACTTTTGCAGTCGTAATCCGTCCGTTCTCAGTTATTTTACCTCTGATTTTTAATAGCGTCAAAATCGCAGGGACCTTTATTTTCTTTGTAATAAGGTTGTTGTTGTTGGGTTGCTGCAAGTAACTAGTTTCACTACATGACGCTGGCAGAATAGTCGATGCTCAGTTGCCATAAAGGAAAAAAAAGTAAAAAGTCTGTCAAAATGACAATGATCTTTATTTTCTTAACATTATGGTTGCTTTTGGGTTGCTGCTGTCAGACATAACTGTGGAAGGTCTGTACAAGCCCTATTATCAGGCAACTATAGGAAATATGAAATATATTTATTTCTGACCTGCACCCTAATTGCGTAACACCAAAGTCTAAACCACCTCAATCTGGATCATTTTGAAGGATATTGGCAATCCATTGCTTTATAAGTTCGAAAAATCTGTCTACTCAACAACATAAATAACGCAATGAATGTTGTTGAAGTGTCAAAATGAACCCCATTACTACTGATGGTGTGTTACGCAATTAACCTTCTGAGTGTCCGTGACCTTTCTTCTCTTAAGTCTTACCTACAAGTAAACAATTTTACATTCATAAAATGTATAGTTTTAGCTACTTTAACCTTGCAACATGGGTATTACCTACAAAAGAGGATTCTCCACCTATATACGGCCCTGTCCCTGTTCATTCCATACACCCCAGTCCCCACTGCTAATTCCCTAGGAAACAAACCATAGATTCTATTATATTTGAATACACCAAAGATACTAAGCTCAGCCGGTCGATTCTGTAAAAATCTCACCGTGAAAACTTAGGTGATGTGAGTTTTTTTTAGCTATGAATTGACACTATTGACAGCTCACTCCACGCTCACTTCACCCAAGTTTTCACGGTGAGATGGTTACAGAATCGCACTGCTACCGGTCGATTCTGTAAAAATCTCACCGTGAAAACTTAGGTGATGTGAGTTTGTTTTAGCTATGAATTGACACTATTGACAGCTCACTCCACGCTAACTTCACCCAAGTTTTCACGGTGAGATGGTTACAGAATCATCCTGCAGCCGGTCAATTCTGTAAAAATCTCACCGTGAAAACTTAGGTGAAGTGAGTTTGTTTTTGCTAGGAATTGACACTATTGACAGCTCACTCCACGCTCACTTCACCCAAGTTTTCACGGTGAGATGGTTACAGAATCGCACTGCAGTATTTAGTCCCAAAAATATAAGCCCCTAGCAACGAACGGGTTACAATCCCTGTTATAAAATATGAATAAGTATGCAGGTAGACACACTGCGCCGTACTGAAAACTTTGCAAAGCTTTTCTAGGTAGGTAAGTATTTTATGTAATGCAATACTTAGCTTGTTGTTTAAAAAGGTAAGCTTTACTTAGTTGCATTTAAGTAGGTAAGGAACTCGGCTCCTCTCGGGAGCTATTGTACCTAGCTACTACCTACTTAACAAAAGCAAAAGGGGGATGAGAACACTCTGCATAACAATTTCATGAGTTCGTACCTTTCTGTATTTTTTTACTTCGTGGTACCTATGGTGTAATTCTATAGATAACATAAATAAGATCACGGCTGTCTTCGCTTAAAGGGGGAGGATGCAGAGGTGTACATGTATGTAGTCAGTGACGGATTAAGACTACTTGATGCCCTAAGCAATCCATGCCTGTGGGCCCCCCTATCCGTATGTCAACTAGAATCGGTCTTTAAGCCTTTACCGCCTAAAAACATTAGTTTTTTGTAAAATAAGATGATGAGAAGGAGGAGGAGGAGTGGAGTAGGTGCGACAACAATAAAAACCAAAGCATAATTTATTTATTTATTGAAATGCGCCTTGCGGCTTTTCCGAGCATTGAATTCACGCAAGATAGTGTTAACGTCTAACGTTTTTAACATATCGGACTCTATGTACAATATCGATAAATTAGCGAGCCTTTCTTGTATCATCTCATGTCCTTTTTCATTTTTTAATATTTTTAATTCTGAAAAAGAACGTTCCGCTGAGCAATTTGTAATCATAAGCGATAAAATTATACGCAGGGCTGTTTCCACATTAGGGAAAGCTGATTCAATCTTATCATCATGTATTATTTTATACAATTGTGCGTGAGTTTGATGTAAACTTGTGCGAGCCGAATCACTGGGTCTGGAACTTATTTTGTATATCTTTTCTCTTTTTCGCATCTCTGCATTTAATTTATCACGCATCTCTGCATTTAATTTATCAATGATGCTATAATAATATGTACGTTATTTTGAATTGTTCTCTTGGGCTGAAACTTACTTCATGAGCTGAACTATCATTGGGCATTTTCTTTCTTCGTCTTTGACGGGTGTCTTTGTATTCCACATCTGGTAGCTTTTCTTTTGCGCGGGCTTCTAAAGAATCAAAGTCACACCTCAATTTTTCTAAAAAAAATTCACGAGTGATTTGTAGAGATTAGCGCCAGTCTTTAGAGTAATTTCTGGGTCTTGAATAGAAGCCGGCCGGTACAATTACTCAAAAAACAAAACATTTGATTGAAACAGATTTGCGGAGGCGCCAGGTTTGGGGCCCGCGGGGAAGGAGTGGTTTGTGATTGGCTGATCGCAATTCCGGGGCATTCGAATTATCGAATGCACAAGCGGGCAGCGAGTGGGCAAGTGGGAGTGGGGTTATGACTCCAGGTCGGACTCGATGTCAATTTAAAACGCGCGAATTTTCAAATTACCTACTCCTAGAAACTTTTTTGGTGTGTTTTTTGTTGACGTGAGAGTGAGATGTTATGCCCTAAGGACGGATTTTTTGTGCTTCTTCTGGTGCCCCCTCATACGTGATGCCCTAGGCAATTGCTTAATTTGATTAAGGGTTAATCCGTCACTGTATGTAGTAGGTAAACCCACATTTTCCCAGTTACTGCGCACCCGACGAGAGAATGCGTTCTTTACACCTGTCAGTTTCATATAAACGAATACGTGTTTTGCGAAATTTGATCTTAAACTATAAGTATTAGCTGCTAGAATTTTCGCACTGACAGGACAGGTGTCAGGAACGCGACGGCCGGACTGTCAGTCCCATGTACAGACGCCATCACATCAAGCTACCCGAAACTGTCAAATTTTCCCAATCAACTTTGAACCTTATGCTTTAGCGATAATGTTGAAAATATATCAAAGAAATTTGACAGATTGTAGTTGCTTGCCGATTTTAATGAAACTTCATACGCATAAGCAGGATACAAAGGTCTAAAAATTTACTTAAGAACATTTTCGAAAAGTCTTTTTTAAAAAAAGATACTGAAAATCTCTGTTTCTAATAAAATTTAAAATCGGTCTAATTTGGCTGTAATACAATTTTTCGAAAATGTCCTTTAGTAACTTTTTAGACCTTTGTATCCTGCTTATGCGTATGAAGTTTCATTAAAATCGGTTCATTCATTTCGAAAAACAAGGGCTTGAAAGTTTGTATGAACAAATCGAGACTCGAGCTACTACTGTAAACTTAATTCCTCAAACTAAAATGTTGGCTAGAAAGCTTCAAACGAATTTCTTACTCCGTCTTTCATTAAAATTCATCTCTTAATAGAACCTTTAAGTACCTACCAAAACGAATACGTCTAAAAGAACACTGCTGTCATTAAGTGTAACTACTCGACAAGAATAACAGCGAACTAATTTATTACTAAAGGGGGAAGCACTAAGGTAGCCCGCGAAATTAAAATTTTCTTACGTTTTTTGTTGTTGTACGTCGATTAAAATATGTTTCGCGGCCGTAACAAATATGTATTTACAGAATCATAATCATTAGAATCAGTAGGTAAGTATACAACTTGTTAGGTTAATATAATCCCAAAATGTCAAGATTTCATGAAATAGTCATTCTGTGGGATTCCTTGGCCTTGGAGAGTTGTGTCGATGACTTTAATGATTATAGTTCTGTAAATACATATTTGTAACGGCCGCGAATCATATTTTAATCAACGTACAACTTAATACTGACCAGCAAATTGCAAAAAACGTAAAAAAAATGTTTTTCGAGGGCTACCCTGGCGCTTTCGCCTTAAGTGAAAAGGTTGAGATTACCCTCTCTAATGAATACGAAACATCTGGAGCGAAATCCTCCGTTATTAATATCCGACAATTGTAATAAATTAATATAAAGGAATTAATCTTTTCACGGCGCCTCTACTACGCTATCTTTAATCAAAAAAGATGTAAAGATTAATTAATACCTTTATCTAAGGCAGACTAGGATTAGCTTATTCTTTATGTATCTATTACACTAGCTTCTGCCCGCGACTTCGTCCGCGGAAATTTCTTGTTCTATCATAAAATATATCCTACGACACACGGCAATATTGTAGCTTCCTGTTAGTGAATTTTAAAGAAATTTCGAAATCGGATCAGTAGTTCCATAGATCATCGGCCGTCGGTCCTTCGACAAACATGGCCGCAAGCATGACAAGCATGGCTCCGGATAATTTCCTTTCTGATTGTATTCTTCAAAGAGTAGGTTGTATATGATATTCATATCACATAGGAAAAACCAGCCCCAGATCTTCGATTTTGTCGAACCGGGGCAAAACCTTGATTGTGGCGCCCCCTCCCTTCAGTGTTTGAGAAAAACTTGCAAATTGTTGATTTCCAATTTCCACTACGATAATATATGATTTCACTAATAAATTACTTATTTTATTAACGCTGATTACTCGCAAACGCAATCAACCACATAAATAAACAGTGTTGTCACTTGACGTTCAACTGTTTGAATTTGTTTGGCTCGGCTCGTATAGATATGTGACGGGGATTCCCCTTGGCAGAAAGATCACGGACACTACGCACGCGTTCAAAAATTTACTTGATCTGTTAAGATGCGTTCATAAATCACTTAGTATGTGTTCAAAAACTAACTGGGCGTATGGAAATAGAAGTTTGTTTTTCAAACATTTTACCTATATTAAGATTCGATTCGATATTTCGAATTCTTGTCTCAAGGATTTGGCGCCCTCATGAGACTGCCGCCCGGGGCAAGTGCCCCGGTTTGCCCCCCTTAGATCCGGGGCTGGGAAAACATGACACCGAAGGGGTATCGGTAGTAGGCAGTGGTGTATAGTAGGTGGGTAGACCTGAGCACAACCACATTCCGCGAGTTGTTTATGTGCCATGTAAGAAGGGTGAGCCAAATTACCATTGACCGGGAATAAATCACTCCAGGCTGTGTATGAGAAATTCCTGCTGGAAAACAATTATCACTTTGACCTCAGAATCGAACGCAGGACCCAACGACAAAACTCGTAGGTAATTTTTATACCATGTGTACAAACAGAGATTTACTTAAATTAGTACTTACGTAGGTAGAGCAGTACCACAAGCTGATGTCATCAAGCCAACTCCTGTCTTGTGGTTTCTGGATTTAGGTACCCTTTTTACCCGACTGCATGACAGGAAAGACAGGGGTTATGTTTTCATGCGTGTATGCATGCATCTATGTATCTTTGTAGGAGGGATTCTTTATTCCCTCGAAGCATCCTAAACGGCTGGGTGGATAGTAACACTTATGATCACCGTCACATACTAAAAAGCTGTAGCTATAAAGTTCAACTCAAGGTCACTTTTCAAGCAGTCTGATGCCGCTGGTGGCCACAAATCTTCGTATATTCCCAGTCGCCCCCACATGGATTGCCACCAGGTGGCAAAGAAGTAACTACAATGAAGAAAATTTTGTTCGTGTCCCTAATAATATCACTTATCACGCCGCAGTGTGGCGAAAAGTGGGGGCAACAACTTCCCAGTCGCCACTCGGTGGCAACTGGGAATTTTATTCCCGATTGCCACCTGGTGGCTATCCATGTGGGAGCGACTGGGAATATTCGTAAATCTTGGTGTCTAAACACACGATGCCTAATATTATAAGGTACGCGACCGAAGTTCGGCATGATTACGCCTGCCGAATTATTAATAGGTAGTAATAATATAATTATATAATAATAATATAATTATTTGAATTACTGACGACACATTATGCCGAAATTACGTTGCGTTAAATAGCATTGAGGGCGTAATCATGCCGAACTTCGGTCGCGTAACTTCGGCAGTGTGTTTAGACACTTAGATTGAACTCAAATAACTGCCATCTTTGAACTTTTTAGTTGCAGTCGGATCTTTGATTATCTTTCAATATTTTTTTCTTTTTTTATTTCGTAAATGCGACAAAATAATGAACAACAGCGTCATATTTTTTTTTTTTTGCTGAATGGGCCCGCTCTTGACCTCGATCACGCCTGATGGAAAGCGATGGATGAGGTCCATGATGGAACGAGCGTGCCCAGAAAGTGCCTAAGGCACTGGAACTCCCACGCATCGACGAAAAACAGCAGGCTGCTTGACGCCGGACTCCGGTGGGAGGGTGGTCGCAAACCAGGCGGGCGTTAGCCCTACCACCACAAGGGAAGAATTTACCAGTTAAATAAGGTGTTGGGTATGACTGTCCAGGATGCGCCGAACGCTCGGTTCAGTTCAATAACTCCTAAGTACTTAGTAGTAGTTCTTAAGGCAGTTAACTTGAAAAATTAAAATAAAACCACAAAATTATACATGCATGGTGTTTTATTACACTGTACAATAAATATTGGGCTGTATACAAAATATAGAGGAATTCCAAAAGATATTGTCAACACTCTAGCATACGTTAACATGAGTGTAAAACGACTCCTAACATATGTTTTAAAATTCATAAAATACAACTAACTTAGCAACCTCTTGCTTAGGGCTCCGTTAAGAGGGAACAGGGCGTGCGATTCTCCATACAAATGTATTCCTTTTTTCTTCCTGAATAATGCCTCTAGAGCAAAACTTTTTGTTTCATAAAATCAAAATGTAAATGGTCTGCTGTAAACACGTCCCTGGCATTTTCTTTTTTCAGCAACTAATTATCAAAGAAAATATGACCCTCTAAAAATTCCAAAAAATGCCCTATTTTTACCGCCGTGCTTAGAGGACTACCAGACAAATGTTTTTAACAAAAAAAAAATAGCAACCTAAACATACTCTTTCTCACGGCCACTTTCTTCGTCAATAGTAACAGCAAAAGTAACGTCACAAAAGTCAAAGTAACGGTTCAATTTGTTTCTTCACTATTTTAGCTGTTACTTGAATGAAGAAACACATGTGCCGTATTATCAGTAAAGGACAAGTAAAAGTCAACAGTAAAAGTCAGTTTGACTGATTACTTTAATTGTTGATGAAGAAACTGGCCGTTAAAATGTTAATGTAAAAAATAATTGAACCGGATCAGTTTTCGAGGAGAAAAAAGGGGAATACGAAACGTCGATCTCGTCAAAAGTTTTGTGATAATTTCGGTCTGAGCTGCAGCTGTCCCTATCACACACTACGTACGGTAAGGCGACGGCAATAGTTTCTTCAAATACCTATTTTTCAAATTCCTCGCAGGGCCCCGTCCCCTCTTAACTACCGAAATATTCCATAGGCCTAACGATGCTATGATTACAATTTACATTCGCGGATATTTCGAGCAATATGATTGGCACCCTTAGCTTACATCTACCCCTGTTGCGTGGAACATTACATGTCGTTTGATTAAGGTAGAAATAAAAATGATACTAAAATTAAAGAGGTTGATAGGTCACCGGCCCAACATTCGACCATTAAAAACTGCACTATATCACACCATTAGCCCGGGTACGCACGCACTAGCGCTTCGTTCACGCGGCGATTTTTCTTATCACGCACTGATTTTCACTGCTTAGTAACGAGAGTTGAAATCCCTCAGTATGTATTTTTGAAGCGCTGGGATGTTCTCTGTTGGATTCTGAATGCTCGGCTCAGCCCTGAGAGTTCAAAATCCAGTGAGCGATAAAATCCGATATTTTTACGTCCGTGCGAACGAGGGCTTAGATGACACGTGGAAGCATGACGGCATGTCGTAATAATCGGGAGCGAAAATGAGACAAGATATGTAACTTGGCTAATTAGCTAAGTTTTTACGTGCCACTTGCACAGCACGTATAACCTATCTCGTATCTTTTTTCTTAAAATATCATTGACAGATAATTTGTGAATGAAAACAATGAATCGCGAATTTTATAATTAATTTTAAAATATTTTAAAAATTATTAATAAATAAAAAGTTCAGATCAGTGCGATAATTATCGCGTATTAATTTGTTGCAATTAAACGTGACGTCAATTATCAGTTTTAAGCTGCCATAACATTATGAATACTATGTGATGGATTTAAAGACTATTCAAAAATTGAGCTTCTATGATCAAAGTCGGCAAGAATTTGTTACTAGTGACTACTCAAGCTATTCGAAAATTGAGCTGATCATTCTGTCAGATCTACAACGCCTTCGCACAGTGACATCCCTTGAGTGGTTTAGGCATGAAAAGGTAACGTACAGACAAGAGTGACTTTCGAATTTATAATATTAGTATAGATAACAACAAACAAATGTTCCACGCAACAGTTACTACAACAGCGTTGTATAAATCACACCTCGACTTAGTCGCTACCAATTTGAGACCCACATACACCTCACTAATACATTTGCCGACTTCATATAAACATCAGTTCATCTTTGTGAATATATTTCAAACATATAGTCGCGTGCAAAAATATGTATGCCATTTGTGAAATTCAACAGCGAAATTATGAGGTGTTTGTTGAGCATACTCGTTTTATTCATTTTCATTTTGATATCCAACATTCGTATAGTAGTTTTATGAGAAAATTTCTATTGAATTTTGGCAACCGTATACATCTTTTTGCACGGGATTGCACAGACAGCTGCATTACTGGGAACCACTCACGGGTGATAATCAATTAATGCAGCTGTCTGTACATTGATACAACAGTCATCAGGATTGCAGTGTTCCGTCTTTAAAGGCCCGACTCCTTGGAGACAAATATTAGAAAACTATTGCACATGAAACTGGTATTGCTTAATAAATAAGGGAAAAAATACATTCCTATAGTAGATGCTCAAGCTTTAAAATATTCGGATTTGTTGAATTTTAGGGTGACGCAAAATTGGACTTAAATTGCAACGTGAAAAGGTTCAAATTGCAATGATTTAAGAGCCAACCTAAAATGTGTTTTTTTTTCATATTATAATTTTAATAATTCTTAAATATTTACTAATTTAAAAAAAAATTAAATGTAACGCTAAAGGACACTTTATAATCTAAATAATTTTATTAACGTGTGTTATGAATAAAGTGAGGCACATTCAACACAAGATGAGAACCATTCATAAATATTTATCTAAGAAGCCAGGCCTTTGAATAGCATGCTTTGTTTCAGATACTAAATTCTGAGCACCTAACAATTGAATACAAAGATTATTTTCGCGTCAAGATGTTAGTCAACCTTTGGCATCAATAAAAGTTAATTGATAATAAACCAGTCTAAATACTCAAACTGTCTTAAGGGGCTTACATGGCCTAAAGCGCGGTCACTGTCGGACTGCATAGAAAAAAAAGAGAAGCGCGATGACACAACGCTGGTAATTTATTGCAAAATATGAAGCAATTATTTAATTATCTATTGTTTGTATCTACATGATTTTTTTCTGTCGCATCAAATTAGTTGTATTATGTTTTCAACACACTATCTACCTTGCATATATCCTGAAGAATATCAATATTTTTCTGATTTTGTTTACTGTAGTCGAAAACATGTATACTTTTATTGTTTCTAAAACTTACGTTTTTTGTGTTTAGGTCCTGTAAGCCCCTTAACGGCAAAGCTATGGATTCTAGTAAAATAGCACTGTATTACATCGAGATTATTAAAATATTATAAATTAAATTAATATTTTTGAAAAATTAATATTTCTGAGCCAATATTATTTTAATGTATGTTAAAATTTGAACGAATTTTACGCGGCAGCGGTGACAGTATATTGTTAGGCATGATGTTTTTTTTCCAGTGGCAACACTGATTGCACCACACAATGGCACTACTAAATGCAAATTTATCACTGACATTGGAAATAGAATCCGTAATTCATTTCTAACCGATCAGACCATTACATTAACCAAAATTATTAAAAACTAAAATACTAAGAAACGATATACAGTGTAAAGTTAAGAGGTATTTACACATTTAGCCTCAGTAAACCATCCATAAAAATGTACACATAATAAATAGATAACTTCTATCTAAACTCTCACGTAAATAAACAGTTGTAGACGATCTCGAAATAAATATGCTAAAACTTATGAGACTTAATACTAAATGAGTATAATTATTATGATCGAAAATTATGCGTTGTACTTAAAATAATAATTAAAATCAGATCATTCCCTCTCACGTACAAAAGCAAGTGCAGATAAAATTCACATTAAAATTACCAAAAAGGTTGTACACCTTTGTGCCCCGCCTTTAAAAATATATTTAAGTTGTAAATTGTACAAAAAATGTATAATTAAAAATACGTGGTAGAAGCTATAGTGAGATTACACGTCTTTGCATTAAATTGTGCCAAGGGACGGAACACGTCTTGTAAGATTAGAACACCCGACTCAAAAGATACCAACATCAGCGCAACGAATCCAAAAAATTTGAGCGTCATTTGTCAACCGTGTCAAATGTCAAAAAGCATTTTTTTTTGTAGCAAGAGACACATTTCGTTGCTGTTTACAGCCTAATACTTTTTACACTTTTAATCACAGATTATAAACGAGTTTTCTAACAATGGGTTATTTATATACATTTTTACTCCCGGGAGGGATCTATATAAAGTCTTCCCAACGCAAAGGTGTTCCTTTGCTTCGAGGCACCCTATAAGAGCAATCTCATTGTAACTACATCTATATGATATAGCGGCAGTCGGCACTACCACTGGCGCTACGACTTGGCACTGCTACCTTGAGAACCAAGTATTCGCGATACGAACGAGACTGACAACTGTACTGGGGGAAATATTATAGTTATAAATACATACCAATTATTCTAATTCATTAATTATACATGTGGCTTTAAGCTGTGATACAACTACACGTGAAATTTTGAGAAAATCGAGCACTTACTAGGACTAACATAAATAAAGGTTACATGGCATTTGTATTTCATTTCACTCCAGCAAAATTGTCAATCCCATCACTATAACATATCACAAGCGAATTTAGAGAGTAACCGATATAATAAGAAATCTACAATCATTGAGAAAATGTTATAGAAAACGGCATAAGTTTATAAAATCCCCCTGGCATACCGTACTTCCGTCTAATTCGCTACGTATATAATATTGCGTGTTGCGTTGTAGCACTACAGCGTGTTCGATCCGTTGCGGACAAACAACGCGTGTTAATATCCCAGTGATCATAATAATGTTCATCACGTGCAAAATCTACATTTTTGGTCATAAATATACTGATATACAAATTTTATAATTACAATACGTTAGACTAAGGTACATAGTTTTACCAAATCCCATACATTTGGTAAATGAATACATGTCATATTACATTTATACAAGAGCCACTCTCACGACCGTTAGGCCAACATGAAGAAATCACATTCTTTGTCTTTTCAGATGTGTTACACTATTATGCTGATTAGCAAGTCATAGAAAAACACAATAATGGAAAAATCGAGAGGTTGAATCACGAAGTGAAAATATTGCCAGCAGATATCACAATTTAACAATTCCGAAGGTGTAGTTCTGTTTGGTTCGTCACTGCAGCATGAGTGATTCTAGGTTACGATTGAGGATTGTGTCTTTAACGGAGTTGAAGACCACTTCGATATTGTGCGTGTCGATGGCGGTGGTGAAGTGGTGGTACAGCGTGGTCTTGGGCTCTCTGCGGACATTCGCGAACATGTTGAGCAGGAACACCTGCACGTCTCTGAGGTTGTGGGGGTCGCCGGCGAACTGCGGGTAGAACCAGCGTATGTCGGTCTCCTTGCTGGCGACCTTCCGTGCGAGCAGGTCGGACTTGTTGAGGAACAAGATGATGGAGATACCCTTGAAGTTCACATTGTTCACGATCGTGTCGAAGATATTTAGCGCCTCTTCTAGGCGGTTCGTTTTCCTGGAATTAGAGAAGGATATATAATTAGTCATTTATAATTTTTCGCCGATTCTTCCGCTTAGATTGTTAAGTTATTGGCGAGCATAAATTAAGGATGGGACCAGTTTTTTAATATGATTTGACAATTTCCTGGTTATAACATATTACGAACGAACACTGCCATTATTTTACACAGACTTTAATTAAAAATAACCGTAAAATCTTCCTCAACCCTGATAACTACACAACTGAATATCAGAAGACTAAGCAATTTTTGGGTGAGCAGCGGTGGTGAGTGGTAACGGCCCATAAGTTACATGTCAGGTCGTGGGTTAGAACCCAGGCAAGCGCTTAACTTTGTGCATTGCTCTCAAAAAACGGTGAAGAAAAACATCTTGAGGAAACCGGCATGTCCTAGAACCAAAAATTCGAAGATATGTGACCGCGTGGTTGTTTACGGCCCACTCCCTCTCAGAGAGGAGGCTGTGACCCAGCAGAGGAAAAGTTATAGACTTGTTACGCTTATGATAAGCAATTTAATCTTTACATCTTTTAGATCTCGCATCCGTGACTAGTCCAACACAGCATTGAATAAATATTTAATGGACGTTACGGCATAACTAATAATGCACATAATTAAATGTCCTCAATGACAATGCAGTGCATAATCGCGACCTTGATCTCGACTTGCGGATGTTGTTGACATAACATTACGGAAAATCAATCGGATGGTTATCACTCTACGACATGTGGTAGGTTGTTATCAGTAGCCATTTTAAACTCGTGATTTTTCCTAGTAAATATATAATGTCCGCCGGCCGCATGTGATAATTTCATCGGCTTGATTATTCATGTATAACCCCAGTTTTCCCTTTGCGTGACTTTTTTGGTGTGGTCGGAGCAAGGTCAGTATAATGTCAGCTAGACGATTACGTTATTTACTTATTTTGTCAGTTCAATCCAATCTGCCTAGCCTTTTCACAACTGTGTTGGGGTCGGATGCAGCTGAATCCAAGTATTTTACAATGCGTGCCACGAAAGATGAGACTTGACACACCACGTGGTTTGACTTGCTCAGAACACGATTTTAGGTATCTTTAGCGGTATGAGGTCTGAGTGCGGGACGGGACCGGACGTCATAGGGGCAGCGGGAAGAGCGGGGGAGGCGGGGTCAAGTCTCATCTTTCGTGGCACGCATTGTACGTGAAGCGACTGCCTATTTGACCTCGACAACCCAGTTACAGTACTGGGTAACACGATGCCCCATGGTAAGACTCGTTGGCAGACTTTCGGGCTCCTGATTGTGCGTAACATCTGTCAGAGATCTATAAATGACAGCCGGGACCATCGGCTTAGCGTGCTTTCCGAGGCATTGAGGGGTCTCGATATGTTATGAATGGTCACCCATCCACGGACCAACCTCGGCAAACGTAGCTTAACGTTCTACCGACCCATACGACTGTCATTATTTACCTCCGCTCTTTCCGCCGCCCCTATGACGTCCGGTCCCGTCCCGCACTCAGACCTCATACCGCTAAAGATACCTAAAATCGTGTTCTGCGCAAGTCAAACCACGTGGTGTGTCAAGTCTCATCTTTCGTGGCACGCATTGTAACTACAAATTTACGGTTTTCGGATATTTTCCTTTACTTGTACTACATGACATTGCTTCTTGCCAAATTTCACGATTCTAGGTCAACGGGAAGTACCCTATAAATTTTGATTCCCTTGAGTGTCGAAATATACGTTTTTTGCGACATAAACGGCCGTATCTGTTTTATTTTACGTTAAATTAGAAGTTTGATTTTTTCACAACTTCAAAGGAATGTAGACCTGAGTATATGGTTTTAATTTCAACTCGATACCTCCACGCGTTCCTGAGCTAAGGGTCTTGACAGACAGACAGACAACAAAGTGATCCTATAAGGGTTCCGTTTTTTTTCCTTTTGAGGTGCGGAACCCTGAAAAAAAAACAAGCTTTGATTACAGTAATGCTGGATAATTCATATCTCTACGAAAACTGTGAACTTCTATAATAAATACCAAAAGAGTTCCTGTCTACCTGTTAGAGATTATTAATTTATTGCACAGTACATTCTCTAAACAGCAAAACCGACCTATTTAATTCCGTGCACGAGAACCAGCCCCAAACACGTTTACGTAGTAACGCAAAAATCGAACCGGCAACATCAAACGAATCTGGCAAACCAAAGATATGTTTAGCAAATATTTTAGGGCAGCAATAAAAAGTTTATTAACAAAACTAGCTGTGGCTGTGGTTTCACTCGAGTCAGAAATGTTGAAATTGAGTTTGTGATCCCTCGGGCACCTTTTGATTTCGAAATAGGATTCTAAATTAAACTTATCGTTAGATTACTTTGTGACTGTGATTATATGAGTTATGTGAGCGAATTGTTTGTGATTCGCAAGGGAAAACTCTACTCTAGTTTGGTGCAATGAAATCTGTATCATCTGTTATGATTTTACGGGACTGACATGTTCTATAGTTCTATACTATTAAAAAATATATAGCCTATGTAACAAAAAATTATCACTATCTGTGTACAAATAGAATAAGATCATTTGTAAACACTGTTTGTAACAACCTTTGAAGTAATAAAGACCTTGAAAAATCAATCAATCAATCATATTAAAAAATAAGTCTCTTAATCGATAAAGAAATATTTTTTTAAACTTTATGATTGTATAGCGAAAAAATATTATCTTCTAATATTTTAAACATATTGTATGTTTACCTTTTAGGGTTAATTTTTCAATCATCTGATAAGTTTATTCGAGGAAAAATTTTGACAGTTATTTCATACAAAAACTGTCAAACGTCAATTTTATTCCGCGAATAAAAGTTATCAGATGGAAAATCAGCCCTTAGTATGTTTAGCAAAAATTAAATAGATCAATGATTCTAGTATGTTGTGCCAGTATCAGAAGATTGCTTCCATAGCTTTCTGCTATTGATGACACGATTCCCCTTCTTTTTAAGACGTGTACCTAATCATAATCCTGCACCCTAATTGCGAATCATACTTTCAATCACAGTCCGAGGAGTTTAAAGAAAATAAATAATCCATAAAAAAGACAAATAAAAAAACAAAATATAATATACTACACAAGTATAATAAAAAACTGGCCAAGTGTAACTCGCACACGAAGGGTTCCCCGTATCTCAAGGCAAAAATGCCTAAAAAAAAAACGTTTGTTGTATGGGAGCCCCCCTTAAATACTTATTTTATTCCGTTTTTTTGTTGTTATAGCGGCAACAGAAATACATCATAGTATTCAGCTGCATCCGGTTAGACTGGAAGCCAACCCCAACATAGTTGGGAAAAGGCTAGGCAGATGATGATTAAAGAATTTTGTTCAAATAAACACGTACGTATTACGCACGTAAAACCGCAAAAGTATGCAGAAAAATTTTTACACCACACATATTTGTAATTTTTTTTTATAATTATACATTTTATTGGCGTCAAATGTTTAACGATGTGAACGTTACGAATGGGGGAGTCGACGGAAATAAAATTAATGTATTTTTAGTATTCGTGTAACGTCGGTAATTTCATACCGATGTTTTCGACGAATGGGAAAGAACGCGGAAAAGAAAGTTCTTCAATTAACACCTTTATACACCTGCGCCCTAATTGGGTAATACACTAGCAATCTCAATCTGAATCATTTTGAAGGATACTGCTAATCCATTAGTTTATAAAGTGTCAAAATTAAGCCCATTGCTAATTATACATAGTATGTTAAGCAATTACCCCACTGATTCCAATGTAGTTTATTTACCTTAGTGTATATGGAGACTCCAATTCCCTTTTATTTTCACTTTACAGTATAATGATATGGTCGTCACAAATGTGACCACGTAAGTCACCTGACAGGTAAAATTGGTGATCGCTGCGCTGACATTAGTAAGTACAAATAAGTATATAGCTGCAGCTGCCCATTGTAGCTTGTTCAATGTTTTCACCCACTCGTTCATAAGTACAATGCGTGCCACGAAAGATGAGACTTGACCCCGCCTCCCTCGCTCTTTCCGCCGCCCCTATGACGTCCAGTCCCGTCCCGCACACATACCTCATACCGCTAAAGATACCTAAAATCGTGTACTGCGCATGTCAAACCACGTGGTGTGCCAAGTCTCATCTTTCGTGGCACGCATTGTAATCTATTCAAAAATGCATTTCCAGTTTTCTCCATTAGATTGCCACCATTGGCTACTGTTTCTACTTTCCAATAAATCTGCCTAAGCTTTTCCTAACTATGTTGGGATCGGCTGCCACTCTATCCGGATGCAGTCAGTATTTTACGACTGCCCCTATTTGACCTCCACAACCCAGTTACTGTGTAACACGATACTCCTCGGTAAGACTTTTGGTCTACATTGTCAGTCTGGTCGTTACGGGGACTACCCGTAACTACTGTCAAAAACATGCTTGCCGGGGCACGGAGGGATCTCGATATGTAATGGATGGTCAATCACCCACGAACTGACCGCGGCAAGTATAGCTTAACCTTTGATCAAAAAGTCCGGCTGTTTATAATTACACCCGAATCCTAAAACTCACCTTGTATCGTTCATTAACGTACTAAAAAACCATTCTGATACAATGAAGTAAGTTGTAGTGAACACGCAACCGGATTCGGGTCACCAGCAAATTTTAAATGTCTTGTATCGGAGACATGAGTTTAAACACCGTAACTAAGTAAGGAATATTTAATACGACTACCGTACGTGACTTTCACCGTCCATAGGCAGACTGCCTATTTGAGGTACTTGTACTTTCGTACCTGCAAAGCATTTTTCATGTCCTGGCAGTTACTCAAATTCTGCACTTAAGGCGAAAGCGTCAGGGTAACGTAAAATTCAAATTTTCTTATGTTTTTTGCAATTTGCAGGTCAGTGTCAGGTTGTATCTTGATCAAAATATGATTCGCGACTATAATAGATATGTATTTTATTTACAGAATTATAGTCATTAGAATCATTAATATATCTCTTTAAGTTAGATTTGTTCGCTAAGCACTTTTCCATAAGAGATATGTTCTTATGGAATAAATCTTAACTTGGAAAGATGTATGAATGATTGTAATGATTATAATTCTGTAAATACGTACCTGTTATAGTCGCGAATCATATTTTCATCAAGATACAACCTGACACACGTATGCTAGTTGCGCGGTAAACTCTGCTTACGAGATGCAGGATTGTGCGTGGCGTCAGTATGATGCATTGTTCTCACGTGGCGTTGTAGATACCGCTACAAGCTTATCCCGAGGCGGGGCGATTACATTACGATTCCGATTAGTATGCGTTGCATTAGGGAATTTCATACAAAGAATACTGAACGGCTCGAGTTGATACGGTGTCGATCCTTTTCCGGTTTGATACCTTAATTCTGTAAAAAAAAAATCATTGCTTTATGTTCACTAACCAGAAAGAAAACAGGCGAGAGCGTTTCTATGGAGAAACGACCACCCGCATTTCCTCTTAATGACGATTAGCGCTTATGCGAAAATACGCGAGTAAACATACTTTTCTTTTTTTGAAATCGAATGAATAAAGAGACACCTTATTGTTTTCCGATATCCACGCGAACGAAATCGCGGGCACAGCTAATATTATAAAGGCGAAAGTTTATGAGTGTGTTTGTACGTTTGTTACTTCTTCACGGTCACGCACAAACTGCAGCACGGATTTAGATGAAATTTGGCACACAGATAGTTTATAACCAGGATTAACACATAGGACTTTTTATCACGATATTCCCACAGGATTGACACTTATGCGGGTGAAACCGCGGGTCGCTGCTAGTTGTAAATATTTATATACATCAATTATTTCAATAAACAATTTCAACCTTACGATTTGGTGGACATGCTTCACATGCAGTAACAGGCTTGAACATTTACGAAGCGCCTAATTCATCTGACCCGATGCGAATCAACGCAACCTCCAGTGTCACAGACAAAAAACGATAATATTTTATTTGTGGTGACGATATACCGGCTGACTTTCTGTCCCATAGGATTCTACTTCGTTCACCTTTTATATCCTGTTTTTGTCCAGACGGTAAAATAGTCAGGCCATATGTTATGATAGTTTCAAATGTCGAGTCAGGTGAGGTGGTAGCACAGTGTAGTCTCATCAAAACCCTGACTAAGATTTGAAATCACGTGGTGATCAATTGTTATTTTCCTTTCCGTGTGAGACGAGGCTTTTACCCTGTTGGAGACTATTGTCGGTTGGTTGTATATTGAGTCATTAACTGATCATGATAATCATGTGTCATCCTCGAAGGCCACGACAGAGCTGTACAGTCATCATCATGTCCGTGGCCTTGTCCCAACTATGTTGGAGTCGACTTCCAGTGTAACCGGGTGCACTCCAAGAGCCGTAAAATCATATAATCATCATAATTTTTTCCCAACTATGTTGCGGTCGACATCCAGCCTACACGGATGTACTCAACATTCTGAACCACAATAATCCACCACAAATGCAACAATAATAATAATTTTATGTGTATGTTGCCTCAATTTTTCGGGCATGTAAATTTTTTTGTATGGCTTAGGTACAGACGGGCTTAAAGGCTCGTACACACAGGCGCGACGCGACACGCGACACAAAGGCACCGCAAGTCGCGCAACGAGCGGTGCCTTTGTGTCGCGTGTCGCGTCGCGCCTGTGTGTGCGAGCCTTAAACCTTGGCTGATAGGCTATTTTTTCGAAAAATCAGTTCTATTAAATTTCAGTACATATACAACAGGCCAGCTAACATTATTCATTAATTATTACATACATAAACAAAGAATGATTCCGTCAATGACTACATATTTTAATTATACCTACGTCCCCCATGAGTGCTGTCATGAAATGTGATTTTCTCGTCACACCGAACACCCGCTGATTCCATCATGACGCCTGAGTCATTAACTTGTAATCCTGACGTAATACTATATTTATTTGCTCGTAGATAGACAACGTTTTGCCTCTGCAAGAAAATTACGAAACGATGCATTACGGGTATTAGATCATAGATAAGATTAGCACTCCCGTTTAGATTTCGTTTACCATGTTATATCCAGGTGTTATGAATCAGGCATCAAAGATTAAAGAAGAAATGTTTCGCTTCAGGGAAACTTCATTCTTAAATCTGCTTGAATGACGTGCGTAACTAATCCACACTGCGTTCGTTAGTATAAAAAATAGCTCTCGATTTTTTTTTGTTTATACTCCCCCTCAGTTTTACGTACACGCTAATTATTTTCGAATAAATGTTTATGTAATTAGCTGTATGACTGTTTTATGGCATGGCAGCGTGGGCGGTGCTTAAACTGTAATTTGAATATTAAATTCTTTATGACGACACTGCAGTAAGTCTTAATTACCTTTCGCATTTTATCAGTTGATTACCTAATACATGAATATGTATTGGAATATGTAATGTAGGGTAGATTGAATGCGGAAGGTGGGTAACGACGAGGCTTATGTCGACTGCAGTAACTAGATTATGAATTTATTATGAGTTTTTTTTTTACAAAATGGACAGCAGTTTCCCATCTTAGCATTGCAATTCGTGAGAAACCTAATACAACAATTGCGAAACATTGCATCGCATTTATTCGCGCTCGCTGTGCTCTAGTCAATAACCACTAGATTTCTTGTTGAACTTACCTGTCTTCGGACAAGACTTGGTCGAACTCTGAAGAGGAGACGAGGAAGAGTATGGACGTGACAGAGTCGAAGCACTGCGTCCATTTCTGCCGCTGCGTCCGCTGCCCCCCCACGTCGACGAATACAAATGGCACATTGTTGATGTTGATGGTGCATTCCGTGATGCCTTTGGTGGCCTTCCGGCAGTGCAGGATATCTTGGTGAGAGGGCACGTAGTCGGGTCTCGCGATGCGTTCGAGCTCATCGAAGAAGTAACTAACTGAGTCGCTCTGAAATTGAGAGAAGAGTTACGTTAACATAATGACGCGTGAATTCCCCGAGAGATAAGGCAGAGGTTTGTCCACATTTCGCTAGTATCTTTTAGTCCCGTGAACTCCCGTGTAATAGGGAGCGAGCCTAATGCATCAACCGGCACAAATCCAGGCTGTGGGCTGCTAATTCCGTTAATATGTACAATGCGTGCCACGAAAGATGAGACTTGGCACACCACGTGGTTTGACATGCGCAGTACACGATTTTAGGTATCTTTAGCGGTATGAGGTCTGAGTGCGGGACGGGACCGGACGTCATAGGCGCGGCGGAAAGAGCGAGGGAGGCGGGGTCAAGTCTCATCTTTCGTGACACGCATTGTAGGTTGGTATACAACAGTCACGATAGTTAGTTAAAGATTCCAGTAATCTTTTCCTCATGACTTGCTGTCTTGGGATATTCTTTCACAGAATCTGTACGACGACCATTCGTAGATGATTGACTCTCTTCTTCGTTGATTTGTAATTTGGGGAGTACGCTCTCCTTTTAACTGAGAATACTTCAACGAATGGTCGTAACAAAATACGGATCATCTAATTAATAAAAACCTGGCAAGAGAGAGTCGGACTCGCGCACCGTGGGTTCCGTACCATTATATGTTTTTAAAATTTCATCTGCGCGGCCTACATTCGTCTGATAATTTTAACATTGCACGCTGCGGTGTAGAATATTGCAGTTTTAGGTCCGCGCCATCTCGTGACCGATAGTGTAACTAATGTAACTTTGTTGAAAAAGTGTGAGAGACATCGTTTTATTTTTCCTGTAATCTTTACATAAACTTCTATCACATAGAATAATTTCAGGATTTTTCTCTATGGAAATTTCGGAGCAATTTGGTGTGGGTACTTCCATAGCCATACCAAAATAATAAATGCGAAAGTAACTCAGTCTGACTGTCTGTTACCTTTTCACGCCTTAACGGCAGAACGGATAGACCAGGACCTGGTTTAGAACACAGGATATACTGTTTAACCCGGTAATACGATCCCATGGGATGATTTTAACCTCCAAGCGGGCGAAGCCGAGGGCAAATGCTAGTGCCAGTGTAACTATCAGCGTCCAGGTGGACAGTGGACATAGCTGCTCATTCATCTAACACCAACATAGTCGCCTCTTACAATATCCACGTCAGAAACAGTGACCTATTTTCGCCCGGCACAGGAAGGCTCGCATGGTACAAAATAAATAAATCTGTTTGCCAATAGCTATATATAAGTTTAAAATGTAAGCTAAATAAGTACAAATAATAATAACAGTAATTTGTTAACAGGTGGGACATGGTGGGTACGTCACGCCCACAATCTGCGTTAAATATAAACGTACACAATGAACAAGTGACACGATTATTATGGAATTTAACAAAACTATTTATTAACAATGTAGTGAATGGGGGCAAGTCTTGAAATGAGTCCAAAGAACTGGCAACATTCATGATTTTACTCTGAGAATTTTGCATATACTGTGTTCTGTCGAAAACACACGTTGAAACTTCCTAGCTGTTGTTACATTTCATGTTGCACTGCATAAAGTAGTACGTCGTATTAGTGTTACGTTTCACTAATCTGTTCCCGGCATTACATCAACCATGCATTACTTTACTATACTCTGCAAGAGACCAAGAGTTAAAACACGACTAGTACTAAATGTTACCATGTCTAGCATAAAGGCGGTCAACCAATGAATGCTGATGACAATTCCTACGTAGTGTGATGATAAGTCAACTGCTTATCTAGTTGATAGGACTGCAAGATTTGAAAAGACTTTTTATCTTAATACTATTACAGTGACCTCATTGATGATGGCTTTCAGAAAGGTCTGGTGCGTAGTGCTCGCAACTTTATATGAACGTAAACGAATCAAAAGGGCGTTTTGTAGTTTCTGCCTACGCTCATGTGAAGAGGGCGTGAGTTTACCTATGTAAACTCTATTCAAATTTATGTTTCAAATTGATGTTATTTCGAGTTAAATAAATATCAACTTTATTGTAATGTTAATTAAGTTGATTTCAGGGTGACTAGGACTATTGATAAAGTTATAAAAATGTTTGAAGTTGTAGCGTAAATAAACTGCACATTATTGTGTAGGAATTAAAGTTCGATACTTTTCCATAAACTCATATTTGTTTACATTTTTAACTAATAAGTCGCGAATGCAGATAATGTCTATGACATAAACTGTAGGTATAAAAAGCAAGATACCTGTGCCAGTCAGACATGATTTAATATTTAGGTTTTTATTCTAGACTCAAATCAACAAAAAATACAGCTTCATAGACTCGACAGTTTATAGAGTTCAAAGAGTATAAAAATAGGTAACGGCTTACTTTTTTTGCAATAACACCAAAAGTAAGGCGTCATTCAGCCAAGTTGTCGTCAAAATCTAGATTAACTACAATAAAAAGTTTAAATTCACGCACGCTACAAATGAATTGCCATTTTCCGTTTTTATTATAATTGTTTTATCCATTATCGATTCAATTCACCTTCACGGTAATAACTAGAGAGAAAGGAGATCGTACCAGCACCTAGCATTATGCAACATAAATTAAGTACAATATTCTATTCAAACTTGGCGTTTCCCGGAACTAAGTATTCATGTCATACAAAGAATGCAATATGACGTAAGGTAGTTGTTCGATAAAAAAGCTGAGCCCATAATTGCACCGAATTATGTACAGACACCAGCACATCAACCTACTACAATCTGTCAAATTTGTTTAATAGATTTCAACTTTATCGCTAAAGCATAAGTTTCAAAGTTGATTGGGAAAATTTGAGAGTTTCGGGTAGCTTGATGTGCTGGCGTCTGTACATGTGTCTGTGATTAGGTGGTGTGCTGGGTGGCCAGTCGCAAAAACTTTGAATCATGTTGTTCTCATATTTCTATGTCATATGATGCATTAGTGTCGTACGAGATACGAACAATAGAAAATTACTACTAGGCTGTGGATGCCGACATCAGGACGAGCTGCTTCTCACACGGACAATTGTACGTCGCTTGCTCTCGCATCACCAGTCCTGACTCTCTTCATATTTTGGCTGCAGAGACCAAAACTACAAACGCAGTATACAAGACAGTTTTATAAAAACTGGCCAAGTGCGAGTCGGACACGAAGGGTTTCGTACCACACGGCAAAAACGCCGATAAAAACACGTTTGTTGTATGGGAGCCCCCGTTAAATATTTATTTTATTCTGTTTTTAGTATGTGTTGTTATAGCGGCAACAGAAATACATCATCTGTGAAATTTTCAACTGTCTAGCTATCACGGTTCATGAGATACAGCCTGGTGACAGACGGACACACGGACAGTGGAGTCTTAGTAATAGGGTCCCGTTTTTAGCCTTTGGGTACGGAACCCTAAAAATGTGGCTGTTATTTTAGTATATTGTAGTCTCTCTGTTCGCGTGGAAGTCACCTAGGTACTTCAAGCCTCATGCTAGTACATTAATAAAATTTCTGTAAAGCTAAGCGCATAGCCATGCCGCATCTAGCCGCATTACAGCGCAAGAATGCGTACCGTACAGACCACTTCAATACATTATATGTGAACGTTTCGCAAAAAAAGGTTGCCAGACCAACCGGAAAATCGATGTAAACTCTAACTAAACAACATAGATCAGCTTACTTGCTACGTAATTAATACACGTTAGTCTTCAAGAAGCCTCACAAAATGTGGGAAAACCGGATATGCTTAAGTCCGGTAACGAACTTTTTAAGGAAAGGCTATGTATGGCTACAAAGGCTACGCCCAATCGTCTGGAAACTTTAGACATAAGAAAATTTGTTGTTACAGCACCAAGTATTTTTGGGCGTAAATAATCTCGATGTGAAAAAAATCCTGTTTCGTAGAAATATAGACAATGGGGTTTATTCATTAACTTTGCTTAAAGTTACGAGGCGTTTAAACGTCAAAAATGTTTGCTTAGATCGTAGCTAATCATTACTTAACTTTAAACAACGTTTATAAATAAACCCAATAATCTATTATTAATATTAATCTATACTAATATTTTGAAGTTTTCACTTCAAAAAGTCAGAAAGTACGCTAAGCAAAAACGAAGTAATAGCGCGGGCAGGCGATGCGATGCGACGGGGTGGGTCGGAGTAACAAGAAATTTCACGCGGATGAAGTCGCGGGCAGAAGCTAGTCTTCTATAAATATAAAATTCAAAGTCCTGACCGCTGGTCCTAGAGACATGAAATTTGGAGGGTATGTTCTTTGTGAAGAGTAGGTATCCACTAAGAAAGGGGTTTTCGAAATTCCACTCCTAATAATGTGAACGGGGGAGGGCGAAATTTCACGCTGACGAAGTCGCGAGCAGAAGCTAGTATAAAGATAATGCATAAGGGGGAAGCGCTAAGGTAGCCCGCAAAATTCAAATGTTCTTACGTTTTTTGCAATTTTCTGGACAGTATTAAGTAGTATGTTGATTAGAATATGATTCGCGACCGTAACAAATATGTGTTTACAGAATTATAATCATTAAAATCAGTAAGTAATACAACTTGTTAAGTTAGTGTAATCCTAAAATGTCAAGGTTTCATAAAATAGTCATTCAGTAGCATTACTTGATCTTAGAGAGTTGTGTTGATGACTTTAATGATTATAATTCTGTAAATACATATTTGTTTTGGTCGCGAATCATATTTTAATCAACGTACAACTTAATACTGACCAGCAAATTACAAAAAACGTAAAAAAATAATAATTTCGTGGACTACCCTGGCGCTTTCGCCTTAAAAACCACAGCCAATCAGATTTTCTTTGATTTTCCACTTTAAATTCGATACACAATAACAAATCAAATAACACGCTTCACTTTTTTGTTATTAGATTTTGATTTAAAACTACATACTTTTAAGTTTACTATATTAAACTGATACAGTAATAAAAGGCCTTTAAAGGTTATTAACTTTTAAGTTATCTACGACGAACTTAAGACTACAAGTGACCCGAGTGGTATCAAAAACATTACTTAAATATTAGTTAGAGTAAGAAAAAAAATAGGATTGTGGTTTAGCTAGTTCCATGGACACTGGAAGCTTTTTAAGGTTCCTACAAACGCGCGACACGCGATTTAATCGCGCGCGACACAAAGGCACCGCTCGTTGCGCGACTTACGGTGCCTTTGTGTCGTGTCGCACCTGTTTGAAGGAGCTTTTATTGGATAATATTATGCATATTACATAGCAGCATTACTAAATGTCTCGAAGACCCAATACAGAAACGTCTGGCGAAGAATGACGAGGGGGGCTATTACCCCAAATGAGATGGATATAAGACTAGGCAGAGAAAGAGAAGTATGTAATCCATTTTCAGCGTAAAAAACACCGTGAAACGGGCTGGTGCAAGTTATTACATTCAAACACAAAATCATGATCCTGCACTTTAAACTGCACTACACTAAAACTTTAAATATAAGAACAGTGCACCAAAATTCTACATGCGGGATTCATAACCTAGGAATATAAACTCGATCTAGTTCTAAAACTGTTTAATTTCACCTGCGGCGCATACGCATACTCAATACATCACTCCCGAAACACCACAAATCCACGGTAACGGTGAAAAATTTCTTAGCAGCAAAATGGCTGGAACTTATTTCACGATAAGCGTCTCGGGTCAGTCCGCCATGAATGAAACTGTGTTTATGGTCAACGACATATAACAAAGACAGCGAAATTCTACCTCAGATATGAACGTAAGGTATTATAAAAATATAATTCTGAGCGAAAAAATATGCATTTATTCACTCTCCTTCGCAGAAGTCTTCCGGAGCTGGCCTTGTTTATTAAACAAATTTCTTGCTCGGGAACTAATAGAGTAGAGGAAAATCTTGTGATTATTAAAAGTTAGGTGTAGATTCACCATTCGCGTAATAATAACATTCTAGAACATTTTTTAATCAGAGATGAATCAGACAGCGCCGGTTGCGGCGGCGGCGCTTCGATAGCCCACATCACAAATGACGCGTTTCGACGTTTTTGTGACTCAAATAATTTCCAACAAAGGTCAAAATGTAACAAAAACGAAAGATTTTAATTTCCACATTTTTCTATATAGTAATTACTTGCAATCAAGTTACAACTTGATAGTTATCTGAAAGTAATATTAACCTGTCAGTTGTGATGTCACTCAATCACATAGTTGCAAATTGCTGTGAGCGAATGTGACTACTTATTGCAAAATTCACGGGATGTGAGTTTCAAAATCATGATCTTAAGGGGCTCACAGGACCTAAACACAAAAAACGAAGTTTTAGAAACAATAAAAATATATGATCGACTACAGTAAACAAAATCAGAAAAATATATGATATTCTTCAGGATGTATGCTAGATAGATAGTGTGTTGAAAACATAATACAACTAATTTGATACGATAGAAAAAATCATGAAGATACCTCTAAAAACTTTCTTTTTACAATAAAAACCATACTAATATACAAGTACATGTAATCATTCTGTTTTTTGTCAGATTATTCTACAAGCAACATACTAAAATACTAGTGTTTTAGTTTTTTAGTCCAAACAATAGACTTTTCTGTAATTAAATAATTGCTTCATATTTTGCAATAAATTACCAGCGTTGTGTCATCGCGCTTCTCTTTCTTTTCTATGCAGTCCGACAGTGACCGCGGTTTAGGTCATGTAAGCCCCTTAAGAATTCCCGCCAAGTATTTTAAGACATTAACAGAAGTGATATACAAACTAAGCTCTTGTATCTTTTCTTAGACACAATGCAGAAAAGCCAAAAGTATATCATTAACGAAACGGGAACAGTTTACTTAGTGTTTATTAGTCCGAGGCTATGGTCTGTGCTATGGTGGTGTGAACCAATGCCGATAATTAAACCTTTTGTACCTACAAAGGTTTAACCGTTTCACACCAAAGAGAACAAAAAGGAAATATACTTGATAGCAAGGCACTGTTTGATCAAGATAAAAGCTATCATGTAAATGAAATCAATTTATCGCAACTGATTAGGAAAACAGTTGAGTTAGCAAATAGTTTTACTACGCCTTGCATACTGATTCATAAGCGTGTTGTGAAAAATAAAGAAACAAATAAGAAAGAATGACGTCTGCGCTATGCTCCGTGTGTTGTCAGAGTCAGCATCAATTGCTTTTTTACAACCACAGATGTGCTGTGAATCACATTTTAAGGCCCTGTGCCAATTAGCCAGAACATAATTATAATAAGTTGTAGTTTAGGAATGTAATTTCGATCAAGAACAAAAAGTTTTGGATATCTACTGTTCAACACTCAACCCCACGCCCAGGACACAGCTGATTGTAATCCCATAACATTAGGGTGAAAAACTATAAAAAGTTTTCGTTGAAAACTTAATGAAACTATACACACTGGAAGTTCTCACCAAGGGTTATACAATGAAGTGTTTCAGTCACAGTGTATGACCCTCGATTTAGCATTCAGGGATCGGTTCAGTAATACTGGTAATACAAAATCGCTGGATATAACCAAGCTAGAAGTGGAAGAGGGTGGTACCATAACAAAAAAATATCTGATATAAATGAAAAACGAGGATACGCAAATGACTACGAGACTTTTTTGGCCGAGTAGGGAAGCATCGACAGGATACTCATACTACTATGTATATCGTAATGGAATGAAGTATAAAGATTATGGTTATCAAAGCACACCTCGAAGCTTATTATAATTTAATTTCCCATGGTGGTCGGACAGGTCGTAGTAAAAAAAAACAATAAACTCTACGTTTACAATAGGGATGCCCAAAAAAGACTGTTGTATCGATATATCGCATCGTAACCGTATCGAATGCGCTTGTATCGATACGCGATATTATCGTATCCCTTTGTATCGATATATCGCATCGTAACCGTATCGCTTTGGTATATCGATTGGGTAGGTTATTTCGTAGGTAAAATATTATTATAAGCCTAAATATATCTTAAACATTAAAGAAAGACATACCTTTTTTTAATTTTTACAATATATTGTAAGTTATAAAAGAAAAGTATTTATAGTATGTATGAAAGGTTAGTATAGTACATAAATAACTCTAAATAATCCTGACCTCTACTTATTACGAATAACAATATTATGTCTAAAGGTAGGTAGGTTTAATATAAACAAAAATAAATAAATTTTAATCAGTCATAGTTTGATACGATACGTTAATGCGTTTTTTTTTTGGAATACGATATATCGAGGCGCATCGTATGACCAAAATATCGTAATAAATATCGATATATCGTATAGCGCTGTATCGATATTTCGATATATCGCATCGTATTGGGCATCCCTAGTTTACAATATAAATTCCAACGTTATTAGAAAAAACGTTATTACATCAGCGGCTTGTTATTCGCGCAAATCATAAGATTCGATGTAGTTTTACCGAGCGATAAACTTCAATATAATTATATGGATTAGAACTGCTGAAATCTCTGCTTACTTCCTTGGTTAATTAATCACGAGTATTATATGTATATGTTTACGTGGTAGACGCCAGTCGAGAGATGATTTAGAAACAGCTGTATGACCGACAGTTGCCAAAAGCGGCCATATGCGGTCACTTTAAAATCGCATCGATCACGCAGCTAAATACCCAGACACATTAACAAGTCAGTTTCAATCATCGTTAAACGTCCGACGAACTGAAACATCGTGAATTAAGACTAGGAAACGTTACGGCTTAAAATCTTGGAAGACAAGCAAGACCCCTGCTGTCGTAGCTATGCTGTAATTCCGTGAGATAATAGGACTTTAACTAGCTAAGCGACTTAATGCTTCTAGTCCTGCCCTAATTACTGGAAATGTAAACTTAATCCCTAAGGATTAGCGCGACGGACAGTGAGCGAGTAATTAACCTGAAGAGCCGTTTCTAGTGCACGTTTGGGAGTTAGATATTGAACGTTGCACAATTAATTATCGATTGTCGAAAGGCTCTAAACAACCTGAACTTGTTTTAAACCAAACTATACCAAATACAACATGTGCTAATTAAACTAAGTTTGACCGAGAAAATCTGTGTATATAGTCAAAGTTTTCGCAACATGCGACAAGAACAGTTTATGGGTAGGTATACTGGTATGTAGGTCGACAAGCGATGCGCCGGTTACGCTGTGAATGCGAAAATGACGCCAATGACAGGGAAAGCAAACCAGGATGTAATGGTCGGGATTACTTAATTATTGTTTAACTATTCTTATTTATTTATAGATTCACGTTGTATTTATGAATAAAGAGGTGAGACGAATGAAAGTGGCAATACTAATTAGTTTCGCTGTAATGGTAACTTTATTGTTTACTTACTGTCGGGTTTCAACTTGCACTGTATTTTAAGTGACAAAATGAAGCTCTTCTTGTTGCAAAACTACCGTAAGAGGAGGTCTACTCTCGAAGCACGAAATCCGTAGTTTTGGCTGAAGTAACGGGCGTTTCCTACTCCGTATCACCTACAGACATAAGCTTAGTTTGGGGCCCGAAAACTCGATTTGACGGTTGTCCTTACTTTCAATCAACGACGACGACGACGACGACGACGACGACGACGACGACGACGACGACGACGACGACGACGACGACGACGACGACGACGACGACGACGACGACGACGTGTTTTTGCCCGTCTGAAAAAGTTAATTAATCGGGAATAGGGATCACTCCGAAGTATCGTATCGTATCTTAGTTAACGGACTTAGAAAGTAAGGTACCCAGTATCAAGTCACATATTGTCATAAGCCGAGGACTATACTACTACCAGAAGACTATAGATGTTGTGTTTTAAAATCTGGAAAGCTGCTATTGGCCTTTGAGAAAAAGAGGAACACCATACCAGAAAAGACAACTCTCTGGGAATGAAGACGGAAGGAAGGACATAAGGACCTCGTTAGTAACTATGTCACATTCTTAGTTGCATTACCACCTTAAAGGGTCCTACAAACAGACGCGACACGCGATTTTATCGCGTGTCGCGCCTGTTTGAAGTAGCCTTAAGACCCAAGTGCACAACTGCACTTTGAATAGCTCAACAAGGCCACAGACAACACGACTTGCGTGGGCACTTATTGGACGAAAATAACATAACAAACTAGCATAGTGAAAAAATAAGACTTCATTTGGAGATGAGTAAACTCTGTCTATCTGTCTGTCTATATAACATTCAAAGTCCTGACTGACTGATAATAT
Organism: Luperina nickerlii; assembly: GCA_963855955.1. NCBI lineage: Eukaryota > Metazoa > Arthropoda > Insecta > Lepidoptera > Noctuidae > Luperina > Luperina nickerlii. The sequence continues at coordinate 4,700,460 of OY979666.1, read as the reverse complement.
CAACACACAGCTTAAACCGCTGGTCCTAGAGACATGAAATTCTGAGGGTGGTAGGTATCCACTAAGAAAGGGTTTTTCGAAATTCCTCCCCTAAGAGGGTGAATGGGGGGAGGGTGAAATTTCGCGGGGACGAAGTCGCGGGCAGATGCTAGTAGATAATAAATCAATCTAATCAATAACGTCAACCAGGTAATTAAACGTATTATAGAATCTGAAACAGGTAAAACGTATTTTTTTTTTGTTGTTTAGTCAAGACTGTGATAATTATGATTTTATGAATAAAGAAGTCAGCGTCAGTTGAGAGAGACAAAACGCATTTTCAATTGTAATCCGAAAGATATTAAAAGAAATTGCTTATCGATTCATATATTTGAAAAATTCGTATGCTCATCTACGCAAATAAAGCAATCAATGTTATTGGACTGTCAAAATGAAAGTTAATTTATTTTATTTAAATAATTTATTTAAACTTTTCGCACAAAAAGGTACAAAGGCGGACTTAATGCCTTAGACATTCTCTACCAGTCAACCAAGGGTGGTGAAGAGATTGGATGGCAGGTGCTTTGTTTGAGAGGAACAATGAATACTATTATTAGTGGGTTACGCAGTGACCCCCACAGATCCTTAACGACATCTTTCAAATAAACTTGGCAGTCCTTCATTTGGATTTATCCTAAATCCACTGGACCTTGAAGACGTTAAGATATTCATAATATCCGCATTCAAAAAGGAAAAGTTTAACGATAACTGCGTCGATCGATTCCAAGAATTGACATGATAATGAGCAATTTCGAATTAGGGCACGCCCCTCGTGAACTAAGGACGAATTCAATTTCAATTTCCTATTATACTCAGCATTATCTAGTCCCACAGCGTTTGTTTGAACTTTTTCTAGACCAACGTACTAGAATGGTGTAAAATGCTTGAAAGGAAAATATTTCGTGAATACGCTATTCTCAAACTAGTGACCTGAATTGGATGGATTTTCTACCTTTCAAATGGAAAGTATGAACTAGGCATAGATAATTCTAAAATATATTATGGAGTGGAAACTTTTTTTTTTATCGACTATTGGTAAAACTGGTACTTAACATTTGAAAAATTATTTAAAAAAGGTTTTTTTTTAATTCAAAAGCCCTAGTTACGATCGTGAATGTGGACGATGAAGTAGTTCTTGATGATTTTTTTAAATACCTACTGCATGTATTTGTATAGGTACTAATACTTCATATACAATTGCATGGAAAATAATACAGAAATAATGACTGATAAATTCAACAGAGTGTGTTATTCGCAATCGATGACAAATATCCCGATTACAAGATAAGGTGTTCCTCAAACGAACGAAGTCGCTGAGTTCCCTAGTAAAAACAATTTCAATTAATATCAACGCATTATAGATTAGTTCGAAGGCATGTGAAGAACACCTAACGCGTTGCCACAGAAGGCATGACGCAACACCAGTGTGACTAATCAAATAAGATAAGGAATGCAATTACAATTATTTTATTTATGCCCGACCCAAGACTTTATAGGAATAAATTCGTTCTTCAGTCAGATGGTCAACTAGAATTGAATGATATATCGAGCAATATTAGGTATATTTATGGCATAATTAGGTAGGTATTTACATTACTTGTTCATAGAGTAAATTGTCGAGGTTATACACTTTATAGTATGATCTTTGACCCTTAAAAATAAAACCTCGGCGAGTGTCGTTGAGTTTTTAATGTTTAAAGTTAAGTAAAAATACCTCATCTGCCTAGCCTTTTCCCAACTATGTTGGGGTCGGCTTCTAGTCTAACCGGATGCAGCTGAATACAAGTATTTTACATGAAGCAACCTATCTGACTTCCACAACACAGTTACTGGGTAACACCGATACCCTTTGGAAAGACCGGTTGTCAGACTTTCTGGTTTCTGACGACCAGTAACGACTGTCAAAGATCCATGAATGACAGCCGAGCCCACCGGCTTTACGTGCTTTCCCAGGCACGGAGGAGTCTTGGTATGTAAAGATGGTCGGGTGAGCATCTTTACATACCAAGACTTCTCCGTCCTCAAGCTCCTCAAGCGTAGCTTAACCTGATCGATCGATCGACCCATGCGGCTGATATACCTACCTATTGCATAATAATTGTTTTTTCTGACGATAGACTCAACTATTAAATTAAAGTCGATATAATCACATCATAAATCTAAAGTAGGACATGCATCGCTCTCAGAGGAAAGGGTAAAATGACTAACTGACTAAGTTAAATTACCAATCTAAATAACTAAGCGAGCGAGGGGCAAGGCAGGTGCGAAAATGCTGTCTTTTAGGTCAACAACCCGACAACTAAAGGACAATATAGACTGCACTTTGTAGACCTACATCTTGGTTAAGGCTCCTACAAACAGGCGCGACACGTGATATAATCGCGCGCGACACAAAGGCACCGCTCGTTCCGCGACTTGCGGTGCCTTTGTGTCGCGCGCGATTTTATCGCGTGTCGCGCCTGTTTGAAGGAGCCTTTATGAAGTTATGACTACGATCGAGTGGCGAAGAGTGAAAGTTTTCATTAGGGAAGCCGTTCCAAAAACCGTGCAAATATTGATACGAAAGTAGTTATTGGCCTTTTTTATAAAAGGTATGGGTAACAGGAATATTTACATAGACCTTTTAACTTTGCGACGGCGACTTTATGATGCGAGATAATCTGTTGAAGATCCGCGAAAATGTCTGGCGGCCGTAAGTTCAAGCGAGCGCATTCACCGATATTTCATACTTCCGGATAAAGGGTCAGGTGGGTACTACTACTGATGTAATCTTTTATATCTTTTTATGAGGTTTTACTCTGCAGTCCGTTGCGTGGATATTTTATTTGTTTGAATGTGGTTTCTATAAGAGTTTCTGATGAAGCTAATTAAATGTTACCTTGTGAAAAGTGGAAATCTACTGAATTTTACAGATGATTTTAACCGATTTCAATAAAAGGAGGAGATTATGCATTCAGGCATTCAGTCAGGTTTTTGTTTAACTGCCGTTAAAGGGCTATATGTAATTTTTCCAATACGCAAACGATGTATCAACAATTTGAGCCGTTCTAAACGTAAAATGTTGCCAACAGGCAACTAAACCCTAATTAGTCGCAATCTTATTTGACCCTCTAAGCACGCACAACTTTCATGATAACAAGACTAAAACCTGCTTTAAGCTTTAAATATACCTAAGGGCATAAATCGATTCCGGAGCGAATGCCGAAAGACAAAAAATGGAACGGCCCGAACTGGTTTCGCAGCTAAATTACATTAATTGAGTGACAGGTTATCTCCATAATTCACGAGAACCGACCCTTGTGGACGGAACGACGATCGAAATACATTTTATTTATGTCATTACTAATGTTTAAAGAAAACAGTTGGTATATTTCATCACCTCATGATGAATATAGGCATTTCATAGCATCTAGCCTACATATTCACCGCGTCTCCTCGACGTTATTTTCTGCTAGCTTCCGCCTGCGGCTTGGCCCGCGAGGTATGTCGATAAAAACTATCCTATGTTCTTCCCCGGGATGCAATCTATCTCTCTGCCAAATTTTATCGAATTCCGTTCAGCGGTTTAAGCGTGAAAAGGTAACATACAGACAGACAGACAGAGTTACTTTCGAATTTATAATATTAGTATGGATACAATCATGGGGCCTACGTTCTAAGTCCGTCAACGAAGAAACGGGCTCCACCGTAAGTGGATCGATACTTCGGAGTGAACCCTACTCCCGGGCAAAAACACGTCGAGAGTAAGGACAACTGCAAAATCGTGTTGTCATTCATTGTTATAATTCGGACCCCATACTAATCATATGTCCGTAGGTGATGCGGAGTAATAACGCCCGTAACGTTGGCCGAAACTACGGATTTCGTGCTTATGGAGTAGACCTCCATGTCCGAAGCAATGCTAGCGCAACTTCTACGCGACATCAACCAAGTCCGGAGCGAACGCATCCCTATCTTTTGTAAAACCAATAATTATGCACATGACTCAGTTTTCAATAGATATTAAGTACCAACTAAAAAAAAAAAAAAAACAAAACAAAGATGATTCAGACGTTAATGATATCAAAGGAGGTAATAATAAAAAGTAGTCAAACAAAGTGTTCGCTGGAGCAAGAATTTACCTACAGCCACCTAAATGTGTCAGCAAACTGGTTTTAAATAAATTAACTGATAAAATTCATTCATTTATCTGTAGTCTATGTTCTAAGTGGGGCTAGCAGTCTATCAACTAGTAAATATTTAAGTTCTCCTAATTTATTTTACACTAGCAGCGCCCCGCGGTTTCACCTGCATAAATGTCGATCCTGTGGAAATATCTGGATAAAAACTATCTTATGTTCTTCACCGGGATGCAATCTATCTCGCTACCAAATTTTATCAAAATCCGTTCAGTGTTTTAGGCGTGAAAAGGCAGACAGACAGACAGAATTACTTTCGAATTTATTATATTAGTATGGATTCTGTAAAATTGTTTAAGCTAATTTTGAAAATATTTTTTTCTAAAATTATGGTTTAATTTTATTTTCTTTATTTTAGTGACGGAGCGGATTGTTGTATACTTAACACCTACCCCAAGTTTCATACCCAAAATACTCCGTTCAATAGCTCTCTGACAAACCTCGAGCGAGGACCCCCGCCAAATTGTCGAAGACCATGTTTGCAAACAATGTGATTCTTTCAAGCATTTTCTTTAGTGACTTAAATCAAGGTATTTAAAAATATAATGCAAGGCTCTAGTTACTTTGGCTCAAAAGAAGGTAATGCAGAATAAAATAATGAGTCTATCTATTAGCTTGAAGTCATGCCTTTATTATGCAAAGTAAGCAAAACAAATGTAATGTTGTCTGTTGGTGAATCATTGTCAAGATTAATGAAAGTGTATACTATTGCATCATTCTGGTCAAAACAAAGAAACCACAAATATAAATGAAACATAAGGAAGGAAATATCTATTGTTATTGTTAGCTGATAGATAGCTAGATTCCGTGGGAATATCAGGACAAAAAGTAGCCTATACGCACGCACGCACGCACGCACGCACGCAAAACGCACGCAAAACGCACGCACGCACGCACGCACGCACGCACGCACGCACGCACGCACGCACGCACGCACGCACGCAGACACGCACGCATGCATTAAATATTTTTTTTAAACATTACATTATTTTTAAGTTCAAAAAATATCTGAATAGCCTGGCAGCACTTCTTTAGCTTACGGATACGGTGCTGCCACACCATTCGTTTTGGGAGAAACTGCAGTCTATGATTTAGAAAGGGCCTTTCCAGCAATACCTTTTGTTAATAGTAATATTTAATGGGTAGGCAGCACATATAAGACAGCTGTGTTCAAGAATCAAACATAATAAAATCTTATCAGTATAAGATACTACAAACTACATAGTTATTACTGTAATTCACCTAACACATGACCTATAATCAGACCTTATAATGAGATCAATATTTAAAAGACCATTTCAGATACTAATCAATGTACAGACGCCAGCACGTCAAGCTACCCGAAACTGTCAAATTTTCCCAATCAACTTTGAACCTTATGCTATAGCGATAAAGTTGAAAATCTATTAAAGAAATCTGACAGATTGTAGTAGCTTGATGTGCTGGCGTCTGTACATGTTACTCACATGATCTGACCAAGATTATGTCTGGACTCTTTGACCCCTAAGTTTGTTTTGCCATTTCTTCTCAGGGGTAGTCAGAGAGGCAATGTCCATTTTTTTTTTGTTTTTAACTGATTCTGATATCTTATTATTAAAAAAAAAACACTGGCACTCCGGTAGTGCCGACAGAAGTGAAAACTTGAACAATTACGAGTGTATTTTGTGAATCGTCTTATAAACAAAACACGCGTGTTAAGGTGTGTTCCTTATTTTATAGGGTTTTTTGCAAATCAGGTATGATGACCAAAGTGACTGGTTTATTCTTCTCGTGAAAGGAATTTATTCAGATTTGCTCGTCGTCAGTTATATATCCGTGGTTCAGCGCCATCTCGTCGTTGTTGGATGAACTACGTAGTTAGTACGCGAGGCCTACGTAGTTAGTACGCGAGGCCCTCGTAGTTCTTCCCGATGTGCATAGATGGCGCTGTCCTCAACAACGCGCGTCTTAAGTTTTACGTCTGACGTTAGTACGCGAGGCCCTCGTAGTTCTTCCCGATGTGCATAGATGGCGCTGTCCTCAACAACGCGCGTCTTACGTTTTACGTCTGACGTTTTACGTCTTACGAATTTTCGATCAGGGTCACGTGACCTGACGCGAATTTAGAAGTTTTTACCCATTCCAAAAAAAGTACACAGCGCCGCTAAAGAAGTTTTCACTTCAAAAATATTTATTAACTAGACTTCAAGTGTAATTCTTAAAAACATCACAAATGTACCATGGTTTACAAGAAACTGCAGGAATCCTGAATACCTTAACCAAAACACAATGCATCAGGAAGTGAAAATCTGGGCAGAACACTAGAGCATGCCTTTAGAATCATACAAATCCTTTGGCGAAAGCGGTTACAAAGCTGGATCATAAAAGGCAGCTGTAAAGGTTTGCAGTTATGGACCTTGCCAATGCCAACTAGGACATGCTGCCATGAAATATAAAGTGGAAAAGCTTGCTGAACCAACCATTCAGCACAGTCCAGGGACTGATTGCAAAAGAGCATAGAAAAAAATAAATAAAGTTGCAAGTAGTTTAGCGCCACAAAAAAATTACCACAAAGATTTTCAGATAAATTCCTTACCAAATTGCCAATTCTAAAAAAAACAAGTTCCTGATAATGAATGGAACATTAACATACTATGCATGCATGTTACATATGCAGGTGTAAGCCAATGAATAAACATCATACAAATTGCAAACATTATGATAGCAAAGTAATTGATATTCCTAATGTGTTACTTGATCGATGCCAAACTTTACTCATTAATAAATCAGTGTGGATCATTTCACTTTTTAGTGAGGATAGGTTGTATTGTATGAAGGAACTTTGTTGGTAATTTGGACAAATCTTTTGATAATCTAGTACAACTACACAACTTTTAAATAGCATGTATCTTTCAGTGTTTAGTAGTTTACGCTGTACTCTGTCTTTGATGAATTGCTGTATTTTGGACATGTAGAATTAGTACTTATCCCTTCTAAATAATACACATATGATTTATTTAAAAAAAAATCCTCGGTAAAAACCCCAAGCAAAGAAAATTAGAACCTGTATTGAAATCTATGAAATCATATAAGAAATAAATTGGCAGCAGCAAAAATAAACAAAGTTTACTGCGGGTTGCAGACCAAGAGCTAAGCTCAGTTAGTCTAGCTAAGCTCGCATAGCTGATGTAGTTTTTCATTCTTGTGTACAGACCGCAAACAATGACATGTAGGAAAACCTGGCACAACTATGCAAGCTAACCTAAACCAACTTAGCCTAGCTCTTGATCTGCAACCTGCATAAAAAACACAAAAAAAATATCACAAAAACAAGGAAGAAAATTGAGAAGGAGTACAGATGTGTAACGATTTCCTGCAATAAGACCTACTTTAAGAATGAGTTAAAGTAGCACTTACTGGCAATTATAAAAAATAAAATATCCTGTTCCCTCTATGGTTTTAAAAACAACAAAGGCTGAATGATTCAATTCTGATTTTGCACAAAGTTGAATATAGAACAAGGTGAAAAAGAATTCCACAATAATTAACAAAACCTACCTTTATTATTATCAGTGTTGATCATATTCTATGTTATTATGTAGGAAAAACAATGGCCTACCAATAAAACAAACAATAACAAGTTTATTTTATCAACTGCAGTCCTTTGTGATAATAAAATAATTGCCTATTGATGTTTGGTTAACACAAGGTGATTAAACCTACCACATTAAAACACAACCTGTGAATTAATCATTAGGGATAAGTAAACATTGGGCTAAAACCTCAACAGAAATCCCCAGAGGACACACAATGACACATCTTGTACCATTGTTTACATGGCAAACATTGAACATTGTAACTTACCAATTGAAATTCTCTCCGCCTGTCATAGGCCCTCTTTATGGCTCTGTCTAACCACAGAGAGTGTATGTGAGGCGCGTAATGCACGAATAGCCGACTGTCCAGCGATGACGTGCTGTTAAAGTGCAGCGCCTGTTGCCCGATGTCCAAATTCCTCGGGTTCTCCCACGGTATGGCGAGCTTATCCCTCGCGTCCACCAAGACTTGGATCCCCTTCACTATGTTCTGGTATATCACATGCTGGTACTCTCGCACCAGTTCCGGCTCAAACTTCACTTTGTGTATTATCCTCATCTGTTTCAGGAATGTTGACTTTCCGCTTTCACCCGCGCCGAGCAACAATAGTTTTACCTGTCGTCGCAGTGTCTGTTTCTCCTTCTCTAGTATTCTATCTATTTCCTTGCTTCTGTATCGCTGCTCTATTTCCTCCGGCGACAGTTTTAGGCGCAACCAACACGTAAGAGCCTCCGTACAACAGGTACATGACCACAAATCGTTGGCCATTTTGCATGATTATCAACGCCCATAGAATAGAAAGAAACTGAGCAAAGTATGTTACACTATAGTTATAAGTTCATTCAACACACATTTTCGCAATAGCACAACGTACACACTATTTAACGACAATACATAATAAATTAAAGCATAAATCCGGAATTCAGAAATACACACGCATTCTACCCCTCCCAAACTCATTGAGAAATGAAAAACCACAGATAGCAAAACAGAAACTGGCTGTCAATATCACACTCTGTTCCACGAAACCAAAATAATTTTGAGTAGACTCTATACTAAAAAGTATTGAAATACCACTGACCTGTATTATAGAAGTGTATGACATGAGTTCAGTGTGAAATACCCACCCATACCCATTCCAGATTGAAGCTGGGAAAACATTTTATAAAAATTTAACAAACAATTTTTATTTATTGAATAGATCACGCCAAATTCACATTTTGATCGTGATTGTGATGTATGTAACATACTAAATTATAAGTTTTTTTGTATGAAGATTTAATATTATCTAAGAAAAGACCTTGGGTTTCTGCACTTTTTAATAAATAATTCCTGTTTCTAAATTCATTATCCGTTGGTAAAATGAATCGACTAAAAGCTTTGAAAGCTTTTGAAAGTTACTACTAAAGAGCAAGGCCAATAAAAAAAATAAAAACTTTTTTCCTTCTCTTTCAGGCACCAAATAAAATGTTCCAACGTCATCTCTGTGCGACAACTGAGGCTGCGTTCCGAGTTGGGAGATAATCGATTTGAATGTGCTTAAACCCGTACGGATTTCTTTTGCGTTATCGCAAGATGGCGCATGTCATGACGTCATATATAACGATTCACGGGACAACGTTATCGCGCTCACGCTAATTCGGTACGGGTTTAAGCACGCTCAAATCGATTATTTCCCAACTCGGAACGCAGGGTTAGAATAATATCACCGTAAGCGCTGTAAAAATTACAGTGTATGTGTGAGGATGTGTCAGTATGTGTTTTGTTTTGAGTTGAATCATCTTTAAATTAAACTAACGTGGCATTTTCGAAATTGTGCTTCTGGCTGACAGTCACCACCTAACCAAGCAACCTAAGCATTGTGATTGCGTTCACGAGCGCTCCGAATTGTTGACAGCTCACAGCTGTAATAATCGTAAAATCTAAATCGGAATGCATGTGAGATTATGTGAGTGCTGTGAACGATTAGATTATAGCTAATTTAAATTTGGAATGCGGCCATAGAGTGTCAAGTCAAGACTGTCAAGTGTCAAGTTTTGGTTCCGCGTAGATGTGCACGTGTTTCCTATTGTAGCTAATTTTTAACCATAAAAAGATACATTTTGGATATAAATAGCACGAGTGAAACTATAGGAACATACAACTTGTGCACTAAGCTTCACTTTACGTTCGTAAAGTATACTCTTTACGATGTAAAATTTACGCAAAGCTATGTCCAAAGAAGGTTATAGTCCGGAGAAAAAAGAAGGTGACAACAAAGTGGTATTGGAGAAATTGCAAAATTATCTGAAAGACAAGAGGTCTTCTGAAGCCTCGGACCCGAGTCTCGGGTACAACAAGCCGAGTACCAGTTACGAACAGCCACCGCAAAGCTTGCCGACACTTGAAGACAGTAGCAGCATATTGCGTGAAGTTTTGAACCACAAGAAAGCCGAACTGCTACGGCAGCCGGAAATAGTAGAATACCTAAAGTCAATATCGTCAGATCTTAAGAAATAGAGATGGCAGTAACGCCGAAGAGTGTTGCATCGTTGATGCAGAAGACTATTGAGCGGCAGGCCGCCCTGGCGCGTATGAGGTTGCGATTCACGAAGAGCCAAGTAGAGCAAATACTTGTAAATTACGTCAGCAATAAAAGCAATGGACCCTACCACGAGTTGGTGAAGGTTTTGCGAGAATATCCTTTAAATGAGGATAACTTTAGGATAGTGTTTGATGATAGTCTTTCATGCGTTGTTTTGTTAGGGCGGGACTTGACTCAGTTTGTGGATGTAGTGTGTAATATTGAGTGGATTAGCCGGAGTGAGGGGCTAGTGGAGCTGTACCGCAGGTTTGTGCTGGACCTGGTGACGGCGCACACGTACCACTGCCCCCTCGTCATGTTGCGACTCGTCACACTGTTCAAAGGTGAGCATTAATAAATATTGCACAATGAAAGTCAACTCTACTTTCTGTGTGCAATAAAATGGCAACAGACCTGTGCTTTTGTGTACAACAAGCAGAGGTCTTCAGTAATAGACTGCAGCAGACTGGTAATTCATAAAAAAATCCAATCCAAATCAATAATATTTATTGGGATTACCCTAAAAGAAAACAACTAATCCACACTACTTTTTTATCATGTTGATAAACATTATGCAATGTTACTACCAACGTAATTTCACAATGTTTTTAAATCATTTGTAACTTAACTTGACATTAAGGAAATGTTTTTTTTTCTTTTTCAGGTGATTGTGAAAACTGGGAAGATAGTCCACCGCCAGAGCTTTTGAATAAATGGTCTCACATACATGATATAATAGGACACATAGTAGCCATAATGCCCATGTAAGTATTCAATGTCTTTATTTATTTCACAACAATTGCCCAAGAGCCCTAAATATCAGGACCCTATTATAGAGCTTCTCCAGCAACTTGAAGAAAATCTGAGTAAAAAGAAAAGTGTGTGTCACTTTAGGAGTGCTGACAGAAGTGAAAACTTGAAAAACCATACTAATTTTATAAATATGTTTGAAGGTCATTCTTCCCAATGAAAGAGTACCGCGCGTTGATGTCTTTATAAAGGCCAAAACTTAAAACAGAAGGTTCAGTTACAGTAACAGTGTCGATGGTAAAAAGCCCAACATGAAAAAAAAATAGCCTTAAATAACAGGAACCTAGCTAATCAAAACTTTGGTAAGCAAATCTGAGTAAAAATACAAGAAAATGCTGAACAAAATTAAAATAATGATGTATAGCAACACTTACAATTTAGATATTAAAATATCTATTTTACAGCTTCATGTGTTACAAAACATCATCAATTTTGTCAAACATGTTACACAAATCAACAATGTTGTTGTTGTGTTTGGACCATGTCCCTCACCTACTTAGTGACATACAGTTATGGTTTGAGGTGTTAATTGATGGCCTTCATCAATGTGGCCTGGGACATTGACTGATATGATGAAAAACATCTTATTTTTAGGAAAAGTTGAGATAACTAGGTCATATTCAATTTATTCTGAAATTGATATTCAATCATTTTTATTGGCTATGGTTTGATCAATTATAATTACAGGTAAATTGCACAGAAATAACAAGTTATTGTAATAAGAAAGCCTTTTACTACCGGTAAATTGTGAAAAATATTGATTACAGGTGTATTGCACAAGATATACTTATGCACTGTCACCTGGTCTGACATACTGCATAAAAATAGTTAAATAGTCTTACCTGAAATTGATTAACTGAACTTGTTAAGTGTGGCATGAAAAATGTTTGTCATAGTCATGTCCTAGTCTTCACATTGACCACAGGAAATGGCAACAAACCTTGCATTAACCTTGATTAACTTTATGGGAAATTGTGCAACAATGCCTAATAATGTGAATTCAATTGTTATGGCTGTTGCTTCCTTCCCTCACTAGCCATGCAGGAGGTCATGCTGTGTATCAGCATAAAAAAAATATTTGCCAGCTGTGAAGGCGCCCTTTTAGACTTATTTCATGTAATATCATATTGTACTACAGTAACTCACACACTTGTTAAAATTCTAGGGACATCATCTACTTTTACAATATTTGTAAATATGTGAGCACCATATATCTATCACATAATTGATTTACCTGTAATTGCTTCATTTTTAATTCTTTTTACTTTTTTGTGGTAGACTAATTTTATTCTAGGTGCATCGTCTTCACATATAATGTAATTATATTATGTATACAAAACCTTGTAAAACATTTTAAAAGAGTAACGGTGGAGTTTCTTGCCCATTCTTCTCCATACAAACACTACCTTTTGGAAGGGGTGACTAGAATCAATTCAATTTTACTGTAAGTTTTGACATTCAAAAGTGTCTTTAATGTGCCTATTTGAAATAAATGATTTGACTTTATTCATAATGGATTCATTTCGTCATAATAGAAGAAATGGTAATGCACAGTTTACACTAAGCTTCTCTAAATTCTAGGGGGTGGGTTGGACAGTTTGATGAGAGCAATCACAAGATGTGAAAATGAGCCAACTACATAACATTCTGAAGAAATTGCACCTTGAAACAATGCTGAACATGTCAAAAACCAAATGCATTGGTAAGAAAGATTTGTACATTTGGAATTTGTACAAGTTTTGGAAAAATTATTTTCCTAAAACTTTTTAATTTTGAATGCATACCAAGATTGGTCTAAACTAGTTTAAGGTCAACTAGACGGTGGGTTTTAGTCAGTAAGAGTCTGACACTCCCTTCTGCTCCACCCAGAGCGGGAGGAGTCATTTGATGATTTCCCATCCTGAAAAAAAAAGGGTCAACTAGACAATATCTTTTGATTGAGCCAATTGACCTACTAGCATACTTACTGATTATGTACTCATCTATGAACACTTATGAAAGCTGGTAAAAATAAAACTCAAAATTAGAATGGTTTATTTTTAAAGGAATTAAAGAATTTGTTTACTGTTCCTACCTTTTGTTCTTTGATGTTCATGAAATGTAAGGCTCAATAGTAAACTTATGTACTGTAAAGCTAACAAATAACATTTTTCAGTAAACTTCAGTTGTCTTTTAGTGGAGTTTGATGAATGATGTTATTTAGACAGATAGACTATAATACAGGTTCAGTCTTTACAGGAACTGGTATTGTTGGAGAATTTATTGTTGCAAATTCTCTCTATTCAAAAGTTATCTTGAACAAGTGAGATGCTTTTACAGTTGATGTCTTTTCAGGCGGAGGGACCCTGGCAAAGTGCCAGTCTGGACCTTTCAGACCAAAGGACACCCTGGCATATTGCCAGTCTGATTGCCATTGCCATCAATCAAGAAAATATGAATATTTTCATATGATGCATGTGATTTTTAGGTGATGAGCACCTCACTGCACCCTAATACAATTTTCTTTTGCAAAAAAAATACGACCAGTCCACGTTAGTCCTGGATCGCAATCACTGGAAATCATGGAGAGAGGAAGTGGGATGGTACAGGCTGTGTCTAAACACACTATGCCGAATGTACGCGACCGAAGTTCGGCATGATTACGCCTGCAATGCTATTTGAATTACTGACGACACATTATGCCGAAATTACGTTGCGTTATAACATACAGCCGAACTTCGGTCGGGCGTAAGTTCACCGGCAATTCAGCGGCAACGTATTCTGTAGAGCACACAATATTATACGCGACCGAAGTTCGGTTCGATTGCCGAAGAAGATCCGGGGCGGGGAGCAGGCATCTTCTGGCCACGCTCATTCAATCGTAGACCTCATCCATCGGTTTCTATCAGGCGAGGTCGAGGTCAAGAGCACGGGTCTGCTCTTCACCTCGATCATCAATCTGGACCTCTTTCACATTAAAAAATAAAATAAAAAGATGCCAACAAACTAGATCTAAATCCAATAAAAGTTTTACCTTAGGTAAACTAAAAAACTTTCTTCACAAGTATTCATGTAATTCTGAGCCTATTTATTTTTATTTTTGTATCCTTTGTTCACAGGACAAGTAATCTTCTAATGCAAATAGTGACAGAACAGTTCCCGTACTACAAAGCTGGATGTAACGTGAACAGGGCTTACATATACAATTTAATATGGATGAGCAAGTACATCCCATCCCTCCGAGAACAAATTATGATGGCTGTTGTTAATAAGTAAGTTTTCAAAACAAAAACAAAACTTTTCTTGGAAGCATCTGTTCAAGGAAATGTCTTGCCTTCAATGGCAACTGATTTTGTGTCATCAACGTCAACTGATTTATTTACTTTGTCCACTTCCCCTGTGTAAACGTTTACAGCAATTAGACTTATGGGTTTTAAGCTGCTTCCATCGCTTTCCGTCAAGCGAGAACTAGGTCAAAGGGTAGGCCAATTAAGACAATAAAAATTAAAAAGGCTGATACTGGAACTGTAAATAAATGGTACATCAAATACTAATTCCTATAAAAAAAAATCTTTTCAATTTCCAGAATGATACTTATGGACGTAAATATAGCAGAAATTGAAAAGAGTAAACCACAATCGGACACAATGTTCGACATGGAAATAGACGACCGTGACGAGGTCTCTGAAACCCTGGACTATTGCATGCTGGAAGTTCTGAAGTGGTTGGAGGATGAGAGGGAACCCACGATGAACATACTCTGCAATGTGTTCGACAGGATTATACTACCTACTTATGGGATTAGGTGAGTGAGATAACTTTTGGTGTTTTCAACATAAAATATGGCTCTAATTTAAAAAAAAAATGTCATCGCGACTTTATTCTCAGAAGGGTTCGGCAGAGCTGTACCTATAGTACACCCACATTCTTTGAAAAACATGTTTTTTTTTTCATGCCCAGTTTAATAACTGATCCAAGCTAGATCAGATAAAGCACCTGACATGATTATAATAATGTGATAAGGTGTTAACATTGTTTACAACTTAATTACATGTATTTCGGGACTGAACGACTACTTATATTTTCAACCATAGCCTGTAGCTAGGTCGTAAGACCCCCCTTGAATATTTATTTTATTCTGTTTTTACTATTTGTCGTTATAGCGGCAACAGAAATACATCATCTGTGAAAATTTCAACTGTCTAGCTATCACGGTTCATGAAATACAGTCTGGTGACTGACAGTCAGTGGAGCCTTAGTAATAGGGTCCCGTTTTTACCCTTTGGGTACGGAACCCTAAAAACCAATGTTGACAGGCTATATTTGTAGAGGGAGAGGTAGGCTGGTTGGAATAACCAGCGACGACCGACCACGGCCCACATACAAGGGTCCACTTGAAGGACTAAGTGCGGAAACCAAACCCAGCTATATTTGTCATTAATCCAGTTTTTTTCTTATTACAGGCACGTCCAATTCCTCCTTCTATACACGATATCTATAAACCAACAGTGCGCTGACCGTGTCCTCGACAGCCTGTGGATAGTAGCAGCAGGCCTACAAGGCTTAGGACCTGGAGCCCTAACCACACGCCGAACAGCGGCTAGCCACTTAGCAGGCCTCCTCGCCCGATGCGTTCGAGTACCTAACACAAGGCTGATAAAGTACTTGAAGAACATGGCGGAGTGGTGTCATTCCTATATCTCGGCGACGCAGGACTCCACGACGGCGAGCGATAATCTGAAAGCCCATGGAGCGTTTCATGCGATCTGCCATGCTGTTTTCTACCTTGTTGCTTTTAAGCATCATTTGCTATTTATGAACAAAGAAAGTGAGTATTATTTTCGTTGTTAACATCCATTTTACTACATCGCAATGGGTTGTGTTTTATCACAACCATTGCAGTCCCATTACACTAATGATTTTCTGATTCAAGGCCAATATTTCTTTGATAATTAAATGGCTCTGAGTGGCAACTTAATATTAAATGGCACTGAGTGGTTACCTGTAATGTTAAAATGCAGGGCTGTACAATTTGATACTCGTCAATCAATTATCTTACTGCGCTTTTAAAACTATCCTTACCGTTATTTTCAGACGTAAACTTCGTAGAGTCCCTGAACTTACCTCGACTAGTGACGTGCGCACTAAACCCCCTCCGGACCTGCCCCCCGCAAGTCACGCGAGCATTCTCGTCAATAACGCGGTCACACCAAGTTGTCTACTGCCAAGGAATCATCGAGAAAAACGCGAGGCATACGCTGCAAACAACAGCAGTGCAACAGTACGATGAGTGGTTCCCTTATGACCCTTATAATTTACATATGTAAGTGGTTTTGGATTTATTTTTTACAAGCCCTTTGAATGGGTGCGACCCACTGATGTTATGATAATATGTCGAAACATCTAGATTACGTTAACTAAATTCAATATTAATGTATAATACACGTTTTTTATATAAATGCTCCAAATCTAAATGATAGTGAAAACCTCGTCAAAATCCCAGCAAAACAGATTGATATGAAAAGTTACTTTATTTTATACTATTTAGAGATGTAAATAAGAAAGAATTTCCATATTTCCTATGTAGAAGAATTTTTGAGAACTTATCAACTAATTCACTTTGTAGTCATTTTTCAAATATTCAATTTTTTTTTTCAGTTCTGGTAAAGTAATATGGCCACTGTGCATAGACTACAAAGATTGGCAGAAGCAGGGCGATGGCGAAACCCAGTACTCATCTATGAAGAGAAAACTAGAAGAAGATGACGATTACTTAGTGATGACCAGTCCCACTCAACGACTGGCCACCTCACTATCAAATGGCATCTCCCCCGGTTTTAGAACTAGTGAAACTATATTTATATAACCGTTATTAGTGAATAGGAAAAATATATTACTCCTCTACAGACCTGTAAACACGTACCACAACCATACCACACCACATCGCAGCGACGACGAGCGAGCATCGGTGGTTTCGAGTGAAGTGTCACTGCAGCTTCTTGCAGTTGCGTTATCGCTAGTAGTTGCGATGTGGTTACGTTGTGGCTAGTGTTAGCAGACAGACCGTTCGTTGTGGTTGGGTTATGGCTGTGGTCGGTATCGCCCACACGGTTGATTTTGACGGTCAAATGTGGTCCGTGTGAAATTAATTTTCATATAAATTAGCGCCCGTCCAAGTGTTGTCGTTGTGGTACAGACGCCAGCACATCAAGCTACCCGAAACTTTCAAATTTCCCCAATCAACATTGAACCTTATGCTTTAACGATAAAGTTGAAAATCTATTAAAGAAATTTGACAAATTGTAGTAACTTGATGTGCTGGCGTCTGTACATGTGATCCGGCCCTTTCAGTTCCTAGTCGTTAGTGGCGAATTTCTGATTTTATTTTTATGTTTTACTATATAGTTGATAAAATTGTTACATAGATACATATGTATATGCTACTAGTATCTCAGATAAAGTATTGTATCACTTTATTTATTTTTTTTTGTTTTCCATACAGTTCGCTACCTATTTAAGAAACATTCTAAAATATGTTTTGTTTGCTGTGTATATGACTCAATATCCTTTGAGAAGTGAGCTGTTGTTGAATTAATGCACAAATCTTCCTAATTATTATTATTCAATTTAGAAGTAGTAACTTTTAAACATCCCATCGTATACTAGTTTCTACCTTAAAAAATGTTCTGTTTTAAAAATTAATAGTTTTAATTAAAACCTCTGTAGCGGATACAAATAGATTTTATATTTTGGTAATTTGTACAATTTGTCTGATTGTTATGTACATATTTTACTTAGTTTAAGCGACTGATGTACATTTTTTTGGAATGCATTAATAAGCTTATTACATAATAAAATTTATTTAATGAATTTCGTCTATTTTACTAAACAGTCCGCCCACGACTCTCTGGACCCAATTTTGAAGTCCACGCATACGGAATGCGTGGACTTCAAAATTGGGTCCAGAGAGAAATTAAAGCTTAGCCCAGCTCGGCATTTACCAGGATAAAACGTATCCTACTTGTATGTTTTAATCCAGGTTATAAACTGTGTGCCAAATCCGTTCAGCCGTTTTTGCGTGATTGAGTAACAAACATACGGACATCTGTATTAGAAGTATAGTAGGATTTTCGCAGACACAAAACTTCCATATTTATTTTAGGGGACTAAAGAAAAAAATATTTTTCAATGTGGTAAAAGCTAAATTTATTCACAACAACCTGCACACAAATCACTTATGGTAACCGTAAATATTTTGAACTATGAGTATTATTATTAATAAGTTTGCACGCCATCTTGATAGGTATCGTGTACTTAAAAGCGATTCGTTGATTACTTTCATAGATTTAACAAACACATAGTTGAACACACTGATGGTACAAGGCTTAAAACTATCTGTATACAAGACAACAATGTCAAAATCTAATTTTTTAATCACAAAAATACAATAATTCATTTCTAATATTAACAGCACCCTAATTGCGTAACACACTATCAATCACAATCCGAATCATTTTGAATGATATTGTTAATCCATTGCTTCATATGTTCGAAAAATTTGTCTGCTCAACAACGTAAATAACGCAATGAATGTTGTTGAACTGTCAAAAGGAAAGCCATTGCTACTGATAGCGTTGTTACGCAATTACCCCGCTGATTGACAAATTCTCAATAAGCAATCGACATTCCTATCTGTCGATACTATTGTGACATCATTTCACTTCATAACTTAAAAACTAACATTAAATTATCGTAATACTTATAAATAAATCACATTTAACGTCTTACCGTTGAAACTAGCATTATTTGCAAAAAAAAAAACAACGCTATACTAATATTAAGTGACGCTACTGTGATACCTACTCTGCATTTCTTAGTAAAATTTTTCGTCTAATTTAGCAGAAAGTTGATTATGAACTAGTTACTAGATAATTATTTTTTATGTCGCAGCCAACTGGTTGAATTAGCCGTTTAGTTAACCGTCTAGCCTTTTAACTAAACAGCGGCCGTTCAACTAACGGCCTGAGTGATATTCAATTATAGATTAGGTTGGAACTGTAAATCACGCGCGAGCCGAATTGGTCGCAGTAAATAAGCCAGGGCACCCCGACCAAATGGGTTAACTTAGGTTAGAACTGTGATCAACCACGTTCGAGCGGAGAGAGCGAAGCGAGGCGAGCACTACTTCCAAAGGTCAGGCGGTTAACTAAACGGCTAATTTAGCCAGTTGGCTGCGACACATACATCATGTAGAAGCTAGAGTGCAATATGGAAATTTTTAATTAAACAACAAAAAAGCATTCAATTTACAAATTGATACACGCTTGTTAAAAATTAATTTGTTGGATATCTTAAACATTTCTAGATCTGATTATATTATACAATAATAAAGTTAAATAAATACTATAAATATTATCAGAATTTAACTTAACATCACGCCTGGAATTCCCAAAGGTGTCGGTAGTGGTGTACCTAACAGTACACTCACATTTTGCCAGTTATGCTCGTGTTATATAAGATTTTTTCCTGTTATAATGTTTTCAATCAAACAACTTAGCCAAAAACTGCCTGGTGTAGACCCACATTGTACACACTAAAATAATTTAAAATGAGACCCTAAAATAAGTACAAAGCTTGAGATTACCATGACCTTACATCTAGACTTCACAGTAGCGCCTGCTTGCTCATTAACAAATAATTAAGGCATTTAATATTAACCTAATACCATTTTATCTCTTCTTATGGTATGGATGCCGTCTTCTGAAAGACGAAACAGACTTGTTCTGAGGTTGATATTGCTTCGTTTGATACTGAGTAATGACCGGAGTCTCGTTTGCAGCTAATTTATTGATGACAAAGTCATCTCCTGCCTTCATGTTTTCCATCATTTTGAGTTTAGCTTCGATGGACTGGATAGCGGTCTTTTTGCTTAGCTTGAGTTCTGGTTTTGCTCCTGCTAGAACTGCTATGCCTAGCTCAGGTTTAGGTTTCTCCTGTTCATCCTGTAAACAGAAATGCTCCAGTAATTATAGGTATAAAAATAATGAAAAGAAAGAGTGGAATTTAAATTTGTTTTAAGCCTTCGAAATGAAAGATGTCAATATGGGCCAAATATTCCCTAATAGATCTTGTTTTCTTTAAGAATGGCTATTATGATTGAGGTTGCTGTGTTCTTAAAGAAAAAAAGCTCTTTTATGATAAATAAAATATGATTCATCATCAACTCACAGTGTTCTTAGCAAATTTCACGCTCATCCTTTTTGTTCCAAGCATCTGGCCATTCAAAGAGTTCATGGCTTTGATAGCATCCTGCCTTAGCTTATACGTGACAAAGGCAAAGCCCCGTGGCTGTCCTGCATTGGGACCACTTCGATGAAACAGCATGTCAAACTTCTCGATGTTTCCATACACACGGACCATTTTCAGTAGTTGATACCGGTAATGAGAAAAGGTAATTTGTTAGTAACAATGTTTTAATAAAGTAATAAGTTCAAAACAGAAACTCGAGTTTTAGTTTTATTTGTCTAGGTTGCCTAAAGATATTTCTTAAGCATTTATTGTTGATACAAAGAAAGTAGTAATAGTTTTGGTTTTTTCTAATATACTAAGTATATGTACAGTTTTTTCTTGTATTTTTTTTTTTATAAAAAATTTAAATACCTAGATTTTCATAAGTATTTAAATGAAATAATACATACTTAATACAACAATACATATTTTATACTTAGCATAAAACAGCAACTTTTGTCTACATGAAGATTTAAATTTATAGAAACATAAAAAGTGCATGGAATAATAGGTTTAAAAGATAAAATAACCATACTCATTAACTCTGGTGTCAAGATTCCCGATCCAGATTCTCTTGTCGGACACTTCTCCGTGCTGAAAAGGCTCTAAGTGCAGAGGCACCTGAAAAGGAGGTCAAGTATTGATCGATTATATTTTTAGCAAAACTGAACACATAGGTACATATTACGACCTTTTGCAGTATACTGCTTAAATAACTATACAAGTATATGAATGGCGCAAAAATGAGACATAAACGAGAAATACGCTTTAGCCTAATATTTAAAAAAAATTGTCTACATACCGTAGCGTCCTCCATGGTTATTGTTCTCGAAAACGCAGAGGTCAACACATAAAACTAATTTTATATGTACACGAACGATATCTTATTATCATAAATTAATCATTATTTCTCTATCAAAACACAATCAGAAAATATTAACTCCGTATTTGCATCGAAATGCGATCACGACCAGTCAGATTATTCCGAATTTCGGAAGAAAAGCTGATTCTTCTGACAGATGCGAGAATGAATGGAATGGAATGAATGTTATGAATGATATTATTTATTGATCAGATCAGCATATAGATAATAATGTCTTTGATCAGCATAGACGCCATACATGCGCCATCATACATTCATGATTTGATGAACGAGATCAGTATTTCCGAGTAATTCATGCGGATCCCTTCAGAGCGTGGTATAACATGCACCTGGCCGGTTTTAACTAAAAAGACGCTGGATCAAAGCTATTGATAAATAGTATTTTAAAAACAAAATTTGACAGACCGTGACTTGTCGATGCCATTTGAACTTGTTTCAAAATAATGTCATTTCATCATTTGCCTTGGGAGAATAACAAGTTAGGGTAAACATTAAATAAACGTGCTTTTTTCGTGATACTCTTACAGAATGATAATCTCTGTTTACTTGTCTTAAACTATGAAGACAATAAACAGAAGGATCCCAGGTATATTGCCACCCCGGCCAAAAACCGAAGTCGACGGCAAGATCACTGATTTGTCATCAAAAAACACTGCAGAACTTTGTGAATTACGAGATAGGCAACTGAAACTCTTGAATAATAAATCTTTTATATGTAAGCTGCCTGATAAGGGTGCGAAGATCCAAGCTTTTCATGATAAAATCGTGAGTGAACTGAGGGCTAAACAAGATGAGGATCAGGCATGTCGTATGATGGATAACTTAAAACTTAGTGGTGTAGACAAAAATGTTGTGCAACAAGTCGAATGGGTCGGCAAGATACAAGGTAAAAATTACTCATATCTTGACTCTGATGATGACAGTGAACCAGAAGATGTATTACATATCCTTAGTCAAACATCAGCTATGGAGAAACAAGTGAAAGTATTATCCCCTGAAACACCACTTATAACCACTGAAGATTTGTTAAAAATTGGTGAGTTACCCCATGTAAAGTACATAATAGATAAAACGGAGGTCAAACCTAAGTCTATATCTTCGAGGAACTTCAAACCGTATCAGACTACAACATCTAATGCCCATAATCGAGAGAAAGAGATATTGAGGAAAAAGCACAAGCACTGGGAGGTGACCTCTGCAACACCTCCACCCAGTGTTTATGGCGCAGCCAAAGTTTTGTCTATAGATGAATCTTTGAAACTTCAAAAAGAACATCACACACATTTAAAGGAAGTAGAGGCGCATCATGCAGCTGAGAAGTTGCTGGCTCGTGCAGGAATCAAGATGGCGGAAATGCCAGCAAATAGAAGTAATTTTGTAAAATATAGAGAGGGAAATAGTGATGAATCTGATGTATCAGACCCTGAAGGTAGTGATAAGGAGGTACATGACACAGAGCCTGAAAGGGACGGAGCGTTTATCACTGTCATTAAAACTGAGTATTGATTTCATAAGTGGTTTTTAGAAATGCATTTTGTGAAAAATCAGATCAAAGGTGACTCTTGATCAATCCTTGAGATATCAGATCCATCTCAAAGCATATAGTGACATAAATGTTGTATTGAATCTATGTAAATAAGGCTAATATTTTATACTAAGAGAATAAATTATTTTGGTCATAGAACTTTTTTATTCTTTTTTTTTATTTTATTTTTTTCATAATCTTAAAAACATAAACTTTTTTATTTAAATTATACCTTTCCTATGTTTCAGTTGCTAAAGTTACCAAACCTTTCATATGTAGGTACACACACTTGCTTCCCCAGGTTATTAGTCTTTGCTTTAGAGTTGCTAGAAGAGTGATCTTTATCTTTTTACTAGCTGCACCCCGCAGTTTCAACAGCATAAGTTCCTGATCCCGTGGGAATATCGGGATAAAAAGTACCCTATGTGTTAATCCTGGTTATAAACTGTGTGCCAAATTTCATCCAAATGTGTTCAGAAGTTTTTGCGTGAAGAAGTATCAAACATGCAAACAAACTCACAAACTTTCGCCTTTATAATATTAGCGTGACTCAGCCCCGGATCTAAGGGGGGGCAAACTGGGGCATCTGCCCCGGGCGGCAGTTTCACGGGGGCGCCAAATCCTTGAGACAAGAATTCGAAATATCGAACAAATGAGGCTTCATTTGTTTGTCTTTTCCTACAATCTCATAGGTTTTGTAACAAGTAATCGAATCTTAATAATTATACTTAATATGTTTGAAAAACAAACTTTTCTATTGCCATACGCCCAGTTAGTTTTTGAACACTTACTAAGTGATTTATGAACGCATTTTAACAGATCAAGTAAATTTTTGAATGCGTGCGTAGTGTCCGTGATCTTTCTGCCAAGGGAATCCCCGTCACATCTATACGAGCCGAGCCGAACAAATTCAAACAGTTGAACGTCAAGTGACAACACTGTTTGTTTATGTGGTTGATTGCGTTTACGAGTAATCAGCGTTAATAATATAAGTAATTTATTAGTGAAATCATATATTATCGTAGTGGAAATCAACAATTTGCAAATTTTTCTCAAACACTAAAGGGAGGGGGCGCCACTATCAAGGTTTTGCCCCGGTTCGAAAAATCGTAGATCCGGGGCTGGCGTGACTAGTTTCTGCCTGCGACTTAGTCCTCGTGAAACTTCGGCACCCGAACCACCAGTCCCACCCCACGGTCGCATATTTACGCCCACCCGCGATATTACTTTAATTTTCTAATTTGTTTATTTTTTGCTCGGATCCTGTTTTAGCCCAAATATTTCTTGGGCGTATCGTGATACGTCATTAATTGCAGCTATCTTGTCCGGCAAACCTTTTATTAAAATAAAATCTATACTTACACTATTTAAGATGCTCATTATCTCCAAAGTACGCAGATATAAGCAAATAGTTTCTTCGAGCGAATTACTCAGAATGATTAGTTTTCTAACATATATGATTGCCACCTCCACATCGTTTAACGTTTTTGAGAAATTAAAAAAAAATGTAATAATTCCCTATACAAAAAAAAATTAAGTATACGAAACATTATTTGAGGTACGGTACGACAATAATATTTTTTGTCTTATTTGATATCACTGCCACAACATTAGAAAAAAATATCAGCGCTCTAGGATCAATGTCCATTTTTTATTAAATCGGGACCAGCCAGTGTGTGACGTCCCAGTGTCTTAGCGCTCTTTACTGGAGTACTTTTTGATAGACTGTTATAGATACAATAGATAGTTTATGAATCCGATCGTAAACAAAACACAGGCATGCGGTATCAAACCTCTCTCTACTACGCACAAACGTCTCCCTACCACGAAACGGGTTTTCAATTTCGATTCGGACATCGGAACCCGCGATCCGAACTCGCCCAAACAAAGAGTCCGAGTCCGCTCGTCGCTCATTCGTTCGCGCGCGCTCGCGAGTGTTGTACGTACATAGATCTATATTTTTTATCAATCGCGAATTCGCGATAAGTACATCGAAAACTATCGATAGTAAACTCGTAGCAGTTTGTGAAAATGGCACCTTCTTCTAATGCTGTTGTTGGAATTGACGATGATCAGCGTTTCGCTTTGATGAAGGTATGTTTTATGGAAAACGACTTTGTTTTTATCAAAGAATCTGTGGTAAAATTACGCGGTTAAATGCTATAGAAATAGCATTTAGTGTTGGTAGGTAGCAATTTTGTTGATGTACGTAGTGTTATAAATTCTTTGTCAGCAACTTAGGCTGGAATCGGTATCAGTAGGTTATTGCATTCTTGCTCCCGCTTACCTATTCATAAAATTATTTTCCAACTTTGGCAATTTAAAAGGTTTTATTTTAATTTTGGATAGGTACTTGTAATTCCCTAATTAAAAAGAGTTCTATTAGACTATTTTTGTAGTCTAGTGCCAAGTTAGAAAACAAAACGAAGTCGTTTTACATCGCAAATTCTATGATGCTCAAGGTTGGGGATATGCAAGGCATGCATGCCTAAGCACAAAAACAAATCTCTCGCATACCTACTAATTAGTCTAATTACCTACAATCATGTTTGTAAACTAGTTTCTAATAGGCCTCTTTGTGGACGAAAGCGCAAGCGCAGCTTCTATCGGTTCATCGATCTATAATTATTGCCATAACGATAGGCCGCAGTAAGTTATCGTCTGCATTTAGGAAAACGCAACGATGCGCAACTAGGTAACTAATATATTTTAAATGTTACGTAGGTAAACACCTATCTAGGTACATTTATTCACAAAAATCCTGATATCATAAAGCGATTTGGAGATAAAATTGTTATGGAATCAAAGTCTTTAATTAAATAGGAAGATTGGGTAATAAATACCTCGTTACGTAGATACCTAAACCTACGTACCAATGTATAGGTATTTAATCAGCGATAATTAGGGGCAAAGTAATTTAATATTTTTTCCGTATTATCCTAATTTTACTCATTGTTCTACACGTCGAGACCCAACATGGCTAAGAATTCCTTCACATCAAAGCACATTATGTCATAAGAATAGCTTTATCACAGCAATTAAAATTTTCAACAATATTCCAAAAGAAATAAGGGAACTCCCTCTAAAACGCTTTAAATCAAAACTACAAAAATGGCTTATTGGTACTTAATTGTTTTTATAGCGTAAAAGAATTTTTTGATAAAAAAGTAGCAGATAAATATAAAGATGTGATGCTGAGATTTAATTATATTCATTGTATTACGCTAATTATTCTTGTGTTCAAATTGAAACGAAACCCATTGGGGTTTCATACCAATGTCATTAAAAATGTTTTAATTTTAATTACCTATAACAAATTAATGTGTTAAATTTGCTACATTTAACATGTTTAAATATTTGTATTCCAGTCCATGGCGAAAAATGTAAGATAGCTTTATTTAAAAGACCTTAATCACATTAATGTACCATGTATTAAAGCAAATAAATATACATAAGTATTCCATTCTAATGCTTTTCCTCTAACTGCATTAAAATTTAATATTGTAGGATCGGACATTAGGTATACTTAAACAAAGAATGAAAAAGTATTTATTCCGACTCGTACAGGAAGATTACAAACTAAACACATTCAAAAATAAAAAAACCAAATTATATACATAATTTATAAAAAAGTAACAATAGGAAAAAAACTGGCCAAGTGCGAGTCGCCGTTCGAGTAACCACGATTGATTCACATATAAATGACGACGTCATGCGTCAGGTCGACGACGACGGAGCCCCGGTGCGCGGGGCTCCTATTTCTGTCAGGAACGAACCTCGGGGTGTATCAATCTACCCTGTTTTACGCTCGCGGAACCTGATCTACTAAAACATACAAATAGCTCGCAAGTGATGCATTATTTTAGGTATTTTGACCATTTGGTATTACAAATGTTGGTGTATCAAACTTACGTGTTTGATATTTTACATTTGATATTTAGTCCAATCAGTATTTTAAACTTAAGTAATTCGAAGGTAGTTGTCAGTTGCTTTGGTATTTAAAAACATTAGCTATTTAAATTTTAGGGATTTTGAACGTAGGTTATTTTAAGTTAGTTCTTTTAATTTTAGATATTGCAATATACGTACCTTCCTCCGATGCTAACAGGACATAGTTATGTATACGTAAATAAATAATTACACCAATTTTGACTGTTATTGCTATTCAATTAATCCATAAAATGATTCTAATAGCTACCTACCCACCTACCTACAAGCTGTATTTACCTACGTCATCTTTTAGTAGGTAAACATGCAGAGGTACCTATAATTTAGTCTTATCTATCATTAATCATAGACCTAGGTATCAAAGGCTACTGAATTAAATACAAACTATGTAGTTAAGAATGCTTCATTAACTTCATCATCATCATCTGTCTAGCCTTTTCTCAATTATGTCGAGGTCGGCTTCCAGTCTAACCGGATGCAGCTGAATACCAGTATTTTACATGGAGCGACTGCCTCCCTGACCTCCACAACCCAGTTATTGGGTAATAAAATACCCCTTGGTAAGACTGGTTGTCAGACTTTCGGGCTTCTGACTACCCGTAACGACTGTCAAAGATCCACGAATGACAGCCGGGACCAACGGCTTTACGTGCTTTCCGAAACACGGAGGGGTCTCGATAAGTAAAGATGGTCACCCATCCACAGGCCAACCGCGGCAAGCGTAGCTTAACCTGATCGATCGACCTGTGCGGCTGTTCTTATTTAGCAGGCCCCTCCATGCTTCATTAACTTCTTGACCTTAATTAAAGCCAGGCAATGGAGTGCAGTGGTGACCCAGTGGTAACGGCCCCGAGTTGCGAGTTGTTGGTCGTGGGTTCGAAGACAGGCGCACGATTTTCTATTAGTAAATAATTTCATCACCACTGTTCTCAAAACGGTGAAGGAAGCCGGCGTGTCTTAGAACCAAAACACTGGCACTCCGGTAGTGCCGACAGAAGTGAAAACTTGAACAATTACGAGTGTATTTTGTGAATCGTCTTATAAACAAAACACGCGTGTTAAGGTGTGTTCCTTATTTTATAGGGTTTTTTGCAAATCAGGTATGATGACCAAAGTGACTGGTTTATTCTTCTCGTGAAAGGAATTTATTCAGATTTACAAATAAGCACACAGGATAGACTTCAGTTCGTGGTGTTGGTCGCGGCAGTGGTAAGAGAAGCAAGCCGCTCGCATGGAGCTCGTCGTCAGTTATATATCCGTGGTTCAGCGCCATCTCGTCGTTGTTGGATGAACTACGTAGTTAGTACGCGAGGCCCTCGTAGTTCTTCCCAAAGTGCATAGATGGCGCTGTCCTCAACAACGCGCGTCTTACGTTTTACGTCTTACGAATTTTCGATCAGGGTCACGTGACCTGACGCGAATTTAGAAGTTTTTACCCATTCCAAAAAAAGTACACAGCGCCGCTAAAGAAGTTTTCACTTCAAAAATCAAATTCGAAGAACAAGTCCTTCAAATTGTTGGTTTTAGGATAGTATGCTGGTTTCCACATCTACCAACCCGCGCTGGGCCCGCGTAGTACATTATAGCCCACTCGCTCTCAAAGAGAGGAGGCCTGTGTCCCAGTAGTGGGAACATTATAGGCTGTACTGTAATGCAAGGCAAAATTACTTTAAAGCAGAATAGACTCAAACTCAAAGCATTTATTTCAATTAAACCATGTACAGGCACTTTTGAATTGTCAGAAAGTCGGTCAGTCAGAAAATATGAAGCTAGTTGCCCATTCGAAAATCGTAGGTACCTATGGAGAAGAACGGGCAAGAAACTCCACGGACACTCTTTTAAATTATATTTTTACAAAAATATTAGTTACATCATTAATGTGAATTTATAATCATATTTTATGTGAGAACGATGTAAAAAAGACGTACGCGTTAAAAGCGTCCAGAGTACAGAAAATAGTAAGAAAACAACAATTCAAAATTAAAAATAAACCGAGCCAGCTAAGAGATGATGATAGAATAGAATACTCTTTATTGTGAACACCATATAGCCACCAGGTAGCTTCATTTTAAAATCTCGGATACTGGAAATTTTTAACGTGAATAATGAATAATTATGACCAGCCAAAAAAATTTGGGGTGTCATTGAAATGATCAAATTAACTAAGTACCTACCTACATAACAATGGTACACAAAAACAGCTTGCAGGTACGTGCTTGAAGATTGTGCTCGATTACAACAAAGCCTTTGTTTGATTTGGCAAACTTGTCTGTTATTATAATGCACACATACATGCACAATCATTATCTCTTCTCAAATGTTAAAGTCAGACAACGAGTACTACCAAGGGCTATAATCGAGTAAAGGCTCCTGCAAACAGGCGCGACGCGCGACACAAAGGCACAGCTCGTTGCGCGACTTGCGGTGCCTCTGTGTCGCGCGCGATTTCATCGCGTGTCGCGCCTGTTTGAAGGAGCCTTTACCCGGTACAATGCATGCCACGAAAGATGAGACTTGACCCCGCCTCCCCCGCTCTTTCCGCCGCCCCTATGAGGTCCGGTCCCGTCCCGCACTCAGACCTCATACCGCTAAAGATACCTAAAATCGTGTACTGCGCATGTCAAACCACGTGGTGTGTCAAGTCTCATCTTTCGTGGCACGCATTGTTAGTGGGTTGTGGAGGTCAGATAGACAGTCGCTCCATATAAAATACTGGTACTTATTCAGCTGCTTAATTGAGTAGGTAATTGCACTATCAATCACAATCTCAATTTTTTTGTAGGATATTGCTAATCCATTGCTTCTTATGTTAGAAAAATGTGTCTGATCAACAACGTAAATAACGCAATGAATGTTGTTGAACTGTCAAAATGAAACTCATTGGTACTGATGCTGTGTTACGTAACTACGGTACCCCACAGGAAGCCTAAAGTGATTTTAACATAACTAAGTAGGTGCCTACTACGTTTGCCCAACTTTTTACACGGCTCGGACACAGTACCGTGGCTCGGGACCTCGGGTAGTTACCGACAGATGAAGTGATGCAAGTGATTATTACAAAATGTTTCAATTTCGCACTAACAGGCGAGCAGAGGCTGTCAACATTACTGCACACGCGATAACCATAGACACGTCATAAAATATTAATGAGTAAGGACGTAAAATGGACAATATTGCACAACAAGGATGCTAAAAATTACGTCATGATCACGATTATGAAAATTATAAAATACATAGGCAGTTCATTCGCAGCATTTATTCTCTTTTATCGGATCGAACGATATGAGAATATTAGCTCAAGTCGTGGTTAACACCGGCCAAGTGCGAGTCGGACTCGCACACGACGGGTTCCGTACCGACTTACAAAAACGCCGAAAAAAACACATTTATTGTATAGGACCCCCTTTAATTTTTAACTTTATTAAATTTTTTGTTATAGCGGCCATAGTAGTGTACTCTGTGAAAATTTCAAGTGTCTACATATTACAGTTCAAAAGATACAGCTCAGTGACAGACGGACCGAGCCTATTACTATAATAATATTAATATAATAATTATAGTAATAGGCTCCCATTGGCACCCATTAGGTACGGAAACCTAACAATGTTAGCCCGTTAGCAAGGTGATTGTGGAGCGGGCTATCCAGGTGTCCAGAGTAGACAGAGTAACTACATACCTTTCTGTAATCGTTCAAAACCTTCATAACTCGCAGTGGTTAAAAGTGATCTAAGAATTAATTGTCTCTGCTGTGTTTTTCATCACATCTCTACAGCCGGTCGATTCTGTAAAAATCAATGTTGAATGAATGTTGGAAATATAAATCAATAAAATTATATGAACTTCGGGGTGTGTTAATGATTATAATTCTGTAAGTAAAGTAAAATTTCGTCGTTGCGCGTGCAAAAGTCTCTATGTGTTTTTAGCGGACTTATTTGAGCTATATAGTATATGAATTATAACATTTAGCGTGTTTGTATGGAACTTTCGATGTACGAATATCACATAGCTACATTCCTTAACTCTTTAAATATTGCACTTATCACGTAACTGTTTGTACAGTATGTGTGTATTGAAATAACGATTAAAACTGCATAGAGAACCGAAAATAACTAAATAACACATAGCCACTTTTACACGCGCAACGACGATTTGTTGCGCTCGCGAATCATAATTATTTTAATCATCATACAAACTGACACTGACCTGCTAATTATGAATTTCGCTACCATGGCGCTTCCTCCTTAAAAATAACTGGCGAAACGTGAGTGCACTAATAGGTACACCACCGCCCAATTTAACCCTTTGGGGTAACAAGGCGTGATGTTAGATGTTATGTTGTCTACAGCTGTGCTCTATCTACAGAATTAAGGCTCCTACAAACAGGCGCGACACGACACGCGACACAAAGGCACCGCAAGTCGCGCAACGAGCGGTGCCTTTGTGTCACGCGCGATTATGTCGCGTGTCGCGCCTGTTTGTAGAAGCCTTTACACGTAAATCGTACCTATTATGTAGTGATTGAGTCATAATCTGCGCGAACGTAAGCGCATTGCGATCGTGAAGCAGTCGACAGACAGCTACCCACAGATCACAGAGTACTTTTATACCACAGATATACTGTGCAGCGACCAATCACGGTGACACTTCTTTTTTAAATTGTGTCACCTACCTTCACTTTCGTATGCGGTTAGGAAACTTTTTTTTTTTCGTATTTACGTTTTTATTGATGGCAACATTGTAATTGTGAAGGTTATGTGCGTATTTGGAAGAGCGATTCTCTTAAAACTTTCAAAATACGTATTTAATATAGCCTCAATGAACTTTGTTTTGGATCTTATATTTGTTTTTTTTTTATATTAAGGCGACTACATGACCTAAAGCGCGGTTTTTGTCGGACTGCATAGAAAAGAAAGAGAAGCGCGATGACATAACGCTGGTACTTAATTTATTGCAAAATATGAAGCAATTAACTATTTACAAAAAGCTATTGTTTGGAATAAAAAATTAAAACACTAGTGTTTTAGTATGTTGCTTGTAGAATAATCTGACAAAAAATCAGAAAGATTGTGTGTATATTTGTATGGTTTTTATTGTAAAAAGAAAAGTCTTTAGAGGTATCTTCATGACTTTTTTATATCGTATTATCGTATATTATCGTATATAAATTAGTTGTATTATGTTTTCAACACACTATCTACCTAGCATAATATCCTGAAGAATATCATATATTTTTCTGATTTTGTTTACTGTATTTGATCATATTATACTTTTATTATTTCGAAAACTTGCGTTTTTGCGTTTTGTACCTGTAAGCCGGATTGTCCGAAAGGGTTACCGCTGGCCCGGAACATAAAGGGCTAAGGAAGGAACACGGGTGGGTTTTAGTCAGTAAGAGTGTGACACTCCCTTCCGCTCCACCCAGAGCGGGAGGGGTCATTTGATGATTTCCCATCCTGAAAAAAAAAAGCCCCTTAACTTTTTATTTGAAATGGGTTTGTTCTTGACTCTAGTCTAGGTCAGAGGTGACAGAGATAAAGTCGAATTAACTGGACACCATTTGAAGCGAAATAGGAAAAGATAGGTGTGTAGGTAATAAATTAAGTACAGTCAGCAACAAAAGTCGATTAGTCGACACTTCAGTTTTTTTAATCTCAGTTATTGAGCAAAATATTAAGACTTCAGTTTTTTAATCTCAGTTATTGAGCAAAATATTAGGACTTCAGTTTTTTTAATCTCAGTTATTGAGCAAAATATTTGTTCATTGTGCATTATACTTCTGCTGCAATTTTGAACAAATGTTTTGCTCATTAACTAAGATTAAAAAAAACTGAAGTGTTAATCAGCTTTTGTTGCTGACCGGACCTAACTACTAAGTTTAGTTAGCTACTAAGTTTTTCATATTACTATAGGTTTGTAAGTAAATCAAATTCTTGGTTACATGATACAAAACAAAACACAAATCTATAAAACTATTCGATAGTTTTAAGTAGGTTGCTACTTAAAACTATCGAATAGCTTTGTATCAAATTATTAATAATATATTAATATTTAAATAAAAAACACCAGAAAAGATAAAAGCAAGGTACGGTCAGCATAAAAGTCTGTACAATTAAAACAAAATACAATGTTGCTTAGCTATACTTGCAAGTTTGCAACACAACATTTGAAAATGAAGACATTATTTTTACTTTTTTTTAAATTTTATTTTAATGTGGCTCTGGAAAGTCCGGCGCGGCGGGGTAATTGCGTAACACGCTATCAGTAGCAACGGTTTTCATTTTGAAAGTTTAACAACTGCATTTATCGACTTATTTACGTTGTTGAGCAGACAAACTCTTCGAACATACATATGAAGCAATGGATCATCATCAATATCCTTCAAACGAGATTGTGATTAATAGTGTATTACGCAATCAAAGTGCTGAACTGTCTCTGCATAGTTAGGTACAGTACCCGGCAATAAATATTGCACATCGACCTTTGGTAAGAGACAATCGGCTAATTTTGGCTTCGTAGAGCGTTATCTCTGTCGCACGAAATACAAACAGTCCTCTTTTGATAATTATTTTTATTTTTATTATAAAAAGGTAAAGGTCGATGTGCAATATTTATCGCCGTGTACTGTAAGTTTGA
Source organism: Luperina nickerlii (assembly GCA_963855955.1). NCBI lineage: Eukaryota > Metazoa > Arthropoda > Insecta > Lepidoptera > Noctuidae > Luperina > Luperina nickerlii. The sequence continues at coordinate 4,667,038 of OY979666.1, read as the reverse complement.
CTAAATGAAGCGAGTTATAAGTTTATAACACAAGTAGGATGAGCTTATCTTTATCTTTACATAGTATAAAACAAAGTCGCTCCCGCTATCTGTAAGCTTAAATCTTTTAAACTACGTAACGGATTTTAATGATTTTGATGCAGTTTTCAGCAATAGATTGAGTGATTCAATACAAAGGTTTATATGTATAATACATGCATATTATAGTAGAAAGAGATTTGTAATGTGATGTCGTAACAAACATATTTTTGCGCGCTTACATTGCAAACGCCGCCGCGCTGGCTAAACCTTACATGAGATATATCAAATTACTGTACTTGGGAAAATAGTCCGCGATTGTATATATGTTTATCTCCTAAGGATAGCCCATAGTAACCATTTTTATCTTTTATATAATATGTACAAAAATAATAATTTTAGGTTCTTATTTACCAAGTATTATTCCTTATTCAATTAAAAACATTAGATACGTTGTGCATTTCATGTAGATCAAATTGCCCTTTACAGCATATCATTAAAATGAATATATTAGAAGATATCAGAGATTTAAATAGCGTGGGCAGAGCGGCTGGCGGTGCGGTATCTACGAAGTTCACCGGGTCAAATAGTTAAGGTGAATGGGTAGTTGAGACCGCGAAATTCAAATTTTCTTATGTTTTTTGCAATTTGCAGGTCAGTGTCAGGTTGTATCTTGATCAAAATATGATTCGCGACAATAGCAGGTACATATTTAGAGAAGTATAATCATTAGAATCAATAATACATCTTTGTAAGTTAGATTTCTACCACTAACACTTTTCCATAAGAGATTGGTGGTTGGTGGTAGAAATCTAACTTAGAAAGATATATTAATGATTCTAATGATTATAATTCCTTAACTATGTACCTGTTATTGTCGCGAATCATATTTTGATCAAGATACAATCTGACACTGACCTAAAAATTGCAAAAAACGTAAGAAAATTTGAATTTCGCGGTCTACTACTACCCATTCACCTTAAGACTCCTACAAACAGGCGCGACCCGCAATATGATCGCGCGCGACACAAAGGTACCGCCCGTTGCGCGACTTGCGGTGCCTTAGTGTCGCGCGCGATTCGCGTCGCGTGTCGCGCCTTTTTGCAAGAGCCTTTACAGATTATCGTTTAATTTATGGGTCGTTGTCTTACCTAACTAGTAACTAAACCCATGTAAAGACAGTTTGCGTAACACACAATAGTGTGTTACGCAAACGGTCTTTACATGGTTGGTTTAGATTGTGATTAATAAATCAGAATGTCATTTGAAGGATATTGATAATCCATTGTTTCATAAGTTCGAAAAGTTTATCTGCTCAACAACGTAAAAAAGTCGATGAATGTTGTTAAGCTGTCAAAATGAAAGCCCTTGTTAGTGTGTTCCGCTTTTACCCTGCCGGACCTTCTGGAGCTCACTTTTAATTTTTTTATTATGAACTAGCTTCTGCCCGCGACTTCGTCCGCGTGAAATTTCTTGTTACTCCGACCCACCCTCCGACCACCTACTTCGTTTTTGCTTAGCGTTCTTTCTGAGTTTTTTTTTTCTTTTTGCTCGGCTCCTAAAGGTCACAGCGTGATGTTAAATAGCCTCTAGCCTACCTCTAGAATTGGGCTATCAAATGCAAAAAGAATTTTTCAAATCCGACTGGTAGTTCCAGAGATTAGCGCGTTCAACCAAACAAACAAACAAACAAACTCTTCAGCTTTATTATATTAGTATAGATATGTAATATCACAACCTCAAATAAATTTTACATGAAATAAATAGTAAATTGTGTTAGTAAATATCCATTAATAAAATAAATACATAGTTAAATTAATATACGTAATGGAACTGGGGTGGCACATCTCTATGGTGGTATGGTTCGTCCCAACCTACCCCCAGGGGTATGGCCAGGGGTATGATGGGTCCGGAGTGAACAGAATAGCATTGCTGCCGGTCGACTCTGTAAAAATGTCACAGTGAAAACTTAGGTGATAACAGCATTTTTGCTAGGATTTGACACTATTGACAGCTCACTCCACGCTCACTTCACCTAAGTTTTCACGGTGAGATAATATGGTTACAGAATCGCACTGCTGGATTGACATAAACTTTTCGGTATGTCCCGTAGCCGTAGGTCGTTATCGCTCATAGAATGCCAGTTTGTCTATGTCCTAAGGTCTATTTGTCTATGTGTGACAGTTACATAGTGAAGTTTAGAGGAGACTGGAGACTATGTACCTACCAATAGCGATATGGGTATGATATTGTGGCAAGTGGCATCAAAATCTGACTTGGCATTTTTGAGAAAAAAACATTTTTATAATATACCTACATTCGGACGAGTCGTAAGGGCAGGTACTTTAACTATTGTAGCAACATCAACGTCCTTCTGTAGCTACAGCAGCGCCTAAGGTCCTTGAAAATCCTGTAAATTCTAAAAGTATATTTTTCTCAAAATTGTTGGATCAGATTTTTGCACTAGGGTATAGAATAGATAAAGTATTCCTACACAAACATCATACCCCTACCGCTATTGGTCCGCAGACCACACCCAGTCTGTTTTACGGGAATAGAATAGAATACACATTTATTTTGCAAATATGGGTAGTACAAAATAGATGTTAAAATACATTAAATCTCAGCCATATTTCACCATTCTGCATGCAACATTTACATGATTAACATTAACTTAAGTTTAGCCAAAATTCAGAGCAATTAAAGCAAATCCATTTCTGACTGTAGTACGTTTTATCTATCAAACACTCACGCAATCTGCTCTCAAATAGTACTGTTGTCAAGTCTTTCCAACCAGTTAGGGGCCGCCTCCACGAGCGAGAGAATCGCAGCGATAGTCCCCCGCCGCCGTAATATTAAAAATTAAATAACACAATATATAAATACGATACAATAGGGATGTTGCCTGGGTAAAAATAAATCGATTCGATTTAGTCCCTCAGTAAGATTATTAAAAAATATTGAACACGTATTTTTTGTTTTATCAATTAGATAAAAAATTACAAAGATATATCACATCAAAGTTCAGGAGTGGGGGGCTTTGACGTAATAACGTGCTAAAATTTGTAGCACGGCGTGACGTCATACGAAATTTCCAAGCGCTGTATCTTCGTAATTTTTTTGTTTGCCAGACAAAAGAAAAAATACGTATACAATATTTTTTAGTAATCTAACTGATGGACTAAATATATTTTCTTAGTCAACTACCCTATTCTAATAAATTAAAAGTCTGATAGGAATATTACATCAGAAATCATAAATACAGGACAAGAAATTTTGTCAGCAAGAAATTCGTCAATGGTATAATAGTAGCATTTATATATTAAAAAATTACTTAGGCTGCGTTTAAATTGAGTCAAGTTTAAATCTTTTATGTCATTTGGTAGTTTATTACAAATTTAAGGAGCCATGCAATGTATGGTCTTGCACATAAGGGCGGTTTTTGGCATAATTCATGTCGATATATCGATGACTTTGCTCTGAAGCTTTTTTAAATAAATCACCGTTTTTTTTACGAACAATGCGGTCTCGTAAATGGAACTTGCTTTCATAAATAACGTTTCAATGACGTCATTCGACGGTAAATTGCGGACGCTGTGTAGCGGCTACCGCAGTCTTAGGAAACCATAACTTTACATAATTAGCCTGTACTGAACCTACGACCTACAACTCGGTAACTCGTGGCCGTTACCACTGGGCCACCATGGCTGCTCTTACATAACTTTAGCTTTAACGTAATTTTATAAAGATACGCAATACCTTCTTGAGAGTGCACTATCGCTGCCGCTTCCATAACTTTCTACTCTACCGTAGCACCATCGTTTGTGGGTTATCTAATGACAACCATTCACAATAAAAGTAGTGGATAGCATGTGCCATCTCATTGGAAGTGCTTTACTCAGCTGTCAACATAATTGCGCCTTTCAAAGAGTTATTAGAGTGCCATTGCTTCAAGCAATCTATCAATACCAGCCCGTCGATTCTGTTAAAATCTCACCGTGAAAACTTAGGTGAATTGAGTTTGTTTTTGCTAGGAATTGACACTATTGACAGCTCACTCCACGCTCACTTCACTTAAGTTTTCACGGTGAGATTTTTACAGAATAGCACCGCTGTAATGCTATTCTGTAAAAATCTCACCGTGAAAACTTAGGTGAAGTGAGCTTAAAGTGAGCTGTCAATAGTGTCAATCCCTAGCATCAGGTGGAATGACAGCTCACTTTAAGCTCACTTCACCTAAGTTATCACGGTGATTTTTTTACAGAATAGCAATGCTGAATAGTCTACAGAAATAAGTGTCTGCATATCGATTCTGTAAAAATCTCACCGTAAAAACTTGCTTGGCACTCCAAGCTAGTTTTTACGGTGAGATTTTTGACTGACAGCTCACTAGCTGTCAGTGTCATCCCACTGATCCCTAGCATCAGTGGGATGACACTGATGCTAGAGATCAGTGGGATGACCAACCAAACATTAACAATCATAATAGAAATTTTTGTTAAATTTTTATGCTAATTCTATTGATCATTTTATCATTTTTATTGTTCGTGCGTGACGCGTTCGCGCCTCGGGCTATATACGAAAAAAAACAACGTTGAGGTTCTAACTAAGTTTCTGTTTTGCTATTTTAATGCCCCGAAAAATGGTTATGTTTGGGCAACTAAAATATTAGCTTCGAAATTATATAAAATTATCAATAGATATTATTAGAATCTCGATTATGATTCTAAATGTATTCATTGACTTGAATGTGCCCTGGCAGCTGATAGTATGTCATGACAATGACAGCTCACTCCACGCTCTCTTCACAAGTTTTCATAGTGAGATGGTTACAGAATCATACTGCTATTTGTAATCTCAAATGAACAGCTTTTTACTAAATGCATATGACAGTATAATTTACGGTACGTACCTACTTATAACAAAAAAATTTTTTTTGTCTATTTGTTTGTTCCGGCTAATCTCCGAAACGGCAGGCTGGGATTTCGACGGGACTTTCACTGGCAGATAGCTGATGTTATAAGGAGTAACATAAACAGGCTACTTTTATTTTAGAAAATAGAGTTCTGCGCAAATTTATCGCTAATGCATAAAGTTCAAATTTCATTGGGAAAATTTGACGGTTTCGGGTAGCTTGATGTGCTGCCGTCTGTACCCAAGTGGTTGGTCTTACTAATAAGTCGTTGGCCAAAATGTTTGAATTTTACTTATTTTCAATTGATGTGTAACTGCCATTCCTTGCCTGTCATTGACCTAATAGCCAAACTCTAAATTATATGCTGATATATCCACAAACTATAATCAAGTTTAATTTAGATTTAAAACGTACCTACCTAATTGATAATGGTAATTACTTTGCATAGTATTTTTAATTAAACAGACAGCTGAGAAGTTTGTAGCGCCACTTCTCTCCAGCCGATCGATTCTGTAAAAATCACACCGTGAAAATTTAGGTGAAGTGAGTTTGTTTTTGCTAGGAATTGACACTATTGACAGCTCACTCCACGCTCACTTCACCTAAGTTTTCACGGTGAGATGGTTACAGAATCGCACTGCAGCTAAAGCACTAGGAAGTGGTGAAGGGCGGGCGTTTTGGGAGACTATCTTATACAGTGTCCCAGAAGTCGACGTCAAGCCGGAAGCTGGTAATAGGCCAAGTGGGAGTCGGACTTGCACACGAAGAGTACGACAAGGCAAAAACGCCGAAAAAAACACGTTTGTTGTATAGGAGCCCCCTTAAATATTTATTTTATTCTGTTTTTAGTATTTGTTGTTATAGCGGCAACAGAAATACATCATCTGTGAAAATTTCAACTGTCTAGCTATCACGGTTCATGAGATACAGCGAGTTTAGGTTTAGTTCACACAAATCCTGACTCCGGGTTGATACTGAGAAACTAATGGAAAAACCCAATGACACTCTGCACGACCTAAGGATCTTACCCAGGAACCCATACTCAGCGCATAAAAAGCGCTTATTGCAACCACTAAACTAAATAGTATTACATTAAGTATTGCATAAACTGAAGAAGCCACAAGCCCACTAATGAGTGCATCTGCATTGCATAGGTACTGTATAACGATACCCGCTCGCCTAAAGCGATCTAGCTGGCATCAAACAATATTCGACATTTCGAAAATGGAATTTCGGTTGAGAAACGATTGTCCTTGGTCACCGACAGAATTTCGACAATTTAGAGATGGAATTGAGTAAGTAGAGAGAGATACGTTAAAAGTGTTCTAAATCTATTTTTAAACGCTTTATGCGCTTTTTTTTTACGCGTTATTGTTATTGCACGAGTCCAAATTCTCACAATTAAAATGGCAAAGTATGTAAATTGCCTAGTGCTATTATACGGCATCGGCATGACATCATTGTTTCCAGTCATAAAAATATAATGACAGTTTTTTTATTAACTTTGTTCTTAAATTAAAACTAAATTACCTACCTACAAATCAAAATTCCAACTCAAACATGTGACAAGATGGTAACCGGCACCTAATTATTATGCTGGGAATAACTTCAAACAATCACAATGGCATCGCAGACAATAAAACAGTTTGTAAACAGTGCCAATGAACGGAGTGGAAACTAAGGGAAGGCGTCGCAACTTTCAGGACGACAATAATAATCATCTGTATTGAAATAAACCGCGTAAATTTTAATTTGTTGAAGCACCCTAAAAGCCAAAGGGTCAAATTTGCATTAAATAAAATGTTCCGTTGTGAATGGACTACGCGTATCTAAGATCCAGTTGTCGATGAAATTTTTTTTGACGCTAACACGAATTAGATCTAGATCTATTGGATCTCTTAGATCTATTGGATTTACAAAAACAAAGAAACATTGAATAATTAGTAAGGCTGATTTAAATTCAATGAAGCAGGAAGAGATACTGTCGGCTGACTAGACCATATTAGACTTCATAGTGTCAACACGACAAAGAACACAGACAAATCAGGAATAAGACGAGATTAACCCATGTATTATATATGTAAGTATACAAATAGTGAGTCAGCATAATTATAACGTTGACATTATAATTTTGATGACTCACTATGAAATTAAGAAACATTAATTAAAAACATTAATTCATTCAACTTGATTGATCAAGTTGAATAAATTAATCGTTTCTTCATCGGTGAGCATTTACTCATTTGACAGTCAAATCTGTCATATGAAAAGTTGCACAGTAATTGGGTTAAATAGCTTTTATAACATATTTGCTCGTAAAGGGTCTCTTATTTCACCAATTTCAATATCGTAATGTATCTCTAAATCTTAGCAAAGAGTTTTTATTTCAGAAAAGATGTCAACATTTTATGAATAAAATTAACTTTGGGAGATAAAATATAATAAATAAACATTTAATTCTTTAATTTAATTAATTTTGACAATAAATTACAACCATTAATATCTTTAACAAAAACAATAAATAACAATAAGCATAAATAATATAGCGTAACAATGGCTTTCATTTCGACATTTCAACAATGTTCATTGCCTCATTTACGTTGTTGAGCAGATTTTTTTTCGAACATATGGAGCAATGGTTAGCGATATCCTTCAAAATGATTCAGATTGTGATTGAAAGTCTGTTGAGCAATCAGATTTTAAAGATCTTTTTGACGATTTGTCATTTACTCTTTACTCTAATATTCTGTGTATGACTTAGGGCGAATTTACTAATGAAACTAGAACGCGATCAGCACATCTAAACCGCGCTTAAGAGCTGTCAGTGTCAATATTTAATACCTACTGACAGCTCCCGTACTAACCCAACAAGATCTACGTTGTGTTCAACTGTATCAATCGAATAATTTTACTTGTGTGTTCAGTTGTGGTTTTTCTTTTAATTTTGTTTTTTTTTTTGTTATCCACACTTGTTTTTCCAATTCACTTGAGACATTGGCAGAATAGTCGACATCGGCTTTGGTTGCCATTTATTAAAAATAGAATATAAAATGACAGCTCTTGAACATGGTTTAGATGTGCTGATCGCGTTCAGTTTGTCTGGTAAAATTCGCGTTTAATCGCGAACATAACACCCATTGGCGATAATAGGGTAGTTGACTAAGAAAATATATTTAGTCCATCAGTTAGATTACTAAAAAATATTGTATACGTATTTTTTCTTTTGTCTGGCAAACAAAAAATTACGAAGATACAGCGCTTGGAAATTTCGTATGACGTCACGCCGTGCTACAAATTTTAGCACGTTATTACGTCAAAGCCCCCCACTCCTGAACTTTGATGTGATATATCTTTGTAATTTTTTATCTAATTGATAAAACAAAAAATACGTGTTCAATATTTTTTAATAATCTTACTGAGGGACTAAATCGAATCGATTTATTTTTACCCAGGCAACATCCCTATTGTTATGTCTATGCCATTATTGCAGCTGTGTGTAATGCAGGAAGTCTGTTATATTTATAATAGAAGCTACCGAGCTACATTGTAGTATATTGCATGTGCAAATGTGCAATCTCTGTCCCAAGTCCTAATTTGTTTTGCCCGGTTCCGTGATACGTAACTCTACGCTACATGGTTACTGACTCATGCAAATACTATTCAGGAAGTTGTTAGACAGTTTATAATGAAAAAAAAATGTTTACACTAATTAATACAGCCCGATTTTTTATTGTTTATTAATAAAAAACAAAACAGTAACAAATCCTTGTTGAACAATTAAACATACCTACCATACAAACCATCGCGGGTTAAACAGCGGTATGGCCAGATTCGGCAACTCGGTGCAATTATTATGTTAGATATTTTATTTTCCATATCGCACTAAAACATTATAGCGGCTCTGAAATCCGCTACTCGCTGCGCAGTACCAGTACCTCACCCCTCACCCCCGCTGACATGCATTTGTTACTGCCACCGACTCGCCTCTGTTCCGAGCCGCCGCGCGCCGTAAAGCTTGAATGGGGCTGTATTTACTCGCGGGTAGGTTGTGCCAGAAATATTCAACATTTCTAGATCTGTCTTTATTTATAATCCAAGATGGATATCTACATAATTGCATCGTAGCCTCATTATGTAAACAATGAAAAACTTCAGTTGACCCAAGGGCTAATTATTATTGATGTAGGTACCCATTATTTTCTGTGACGTCACGTCATTCAGTGTGTCAGTGCTAAGCCATTGTCACAGTGTCACTGTTTACAACGGTTCGCAGTGTCCCCACGTTGAAAAACCTCATTGGCGAAGGTCAGGAACTGCTACCACTCGCTACTTGCATGCAATCATAATGAGCGCTTGCGCAAGAAAGTGTATCTACGTACTTATCATACTTAACTTCATGCGCATTTTTTTTATTTTTAGAGTTCCTTGTGTTTACGTAAAATACTAAACGCATTTTGTTTTTTTTTTTTATTTTCATTTGATAGTAGACCAGGTATCTGTTCTTTTTTGTCGTGCCATACCATAAATCGCCAAAGAGAATGTGATACTGCGTAGCCGTAATATAAATTACCTACTATCGTCACTTAAGGGCATCAAAACGAAAGTTATTTGATATAAGTATTTGATTGTTAGTGAACAATAGGTACTTAGTAGGTAAATTCGAGGAAAGTAAATATTAAAAGGTTGGTTTAATTTAGGCTTAGGAAATGGGGTTTTGTTGAATGGGGTATTTGACAAGGTAAAAATACCTATGTACAGTTTCAATTTTTATGTTAAGCAGCGTTTTTCTGCAAAAAGTTGACAAAACTTGCTATTGAAGTCACTTGTGTAGTTCTGTACGTGTACTTGGTATATGAAAGTGACTTCGACAATATAACTTTTATGGCTTCTAAAATTTTAAAGTCCAGGTACCTACGGAACTCAGAAGCCACATCCAACTCGCGACTTATTCCAAGGCATATCGGCTTAATAAACTGTCAATATTCTACCGACAGGTGTAAGTCGGTGAAGGTCAATTCACACGACTTTTACAAGAGTAATGTTTCGTCAAATGTTTGTCGTCTATTTTTTGCTCCAAACGTTTGTAAATAACGCATGACAAACATATTTTGTTCAAGCGCTCAAAAACGGAGGGATTTCCTGCCACTTTGAATGCTAATTGGCGCCTACAAATCAATAGAAGTGTGTCCAAATACGGTTGTGACTGTCTTTTTTATGGTGTAGAAATACTTTCTCTACATTATAATAAATTTTTATTTATCGTCGCAGTTGGTGTTAACAATTTGTTGATTACGGTTGTCAGATCTGAGTTTTTTCAATTTGTGCAACCAATAAATTGTTTGTTTACCAACACCTGCCGATCTTTCTGTAAAAATCTCATCATGAAAACTTAGGTGAAGTGAGGTAGGTATCTAGTGTCAATCCGTAGGTAACATCATTTGGAGTGACGGCTTACTTAAATCACACTTCACCTAAGATTTAACGGTTATGTTTTTTCAGAATAGACTGTCTGTAACTTCCACCAGCACAGTTCAGCGTGAGGTCCCCGTCAGACTAAAACAACACAGGTAATTAAGGCTTATTAAATATCTCACTGGGACACCATGGTGGCGTAACCATGGTTGTCCTGCCAGCAAAATATAAACAACTTTATGGTGGGTTTTTTGGCAGTGCGATCATGGTTGCGCCGCCATTGTATTGGTGTCCTAGTGAGATAGGGCCTAAATGTGTGTGAGGATATAGTTCAAGATAATCTTAGGGGAATACCCGTTGGACGAGATCACGAGACCATGAAAACTTAGCGATAATAGTTGGCCAACTTATTTGCTTTTCGAAAATGATTCGACGAACTACAGATGACTAAGCTATGCACATAAATATGAATATTGACGTCAAAAGAGTCCGCGTTTTAAATCAAGGTCATTGTAGATAACAATGCGAATTTAAAACTTTTTGAGTAGGTACCTAGTTAGATTGAGCCAATGTTTTTTTCCACGGTTCATTTAACGGAACTTTCCACACACTTAATCACAATAGTGTCCGCACTTGATCGCAATCTGAAGGATTTTGAAGGAAATTTCTAATCCATTGCTTCATATATTTGAAAAATATGTCTGCTCGACAATGTAAATATCGCAATGGATATTGTTAAACTTTCAAAATAAATGGCCCCCTATATTGGCTAAGTCATTGATGGTATAGGTTATATCTTTCGTGATATTCTGATGACATGAGGTCTCATATATTCCGATGCTACACCATGATCGCGAAGTGACTGGTTCATTGCGGGTGCGGGCGGTTTTGAAACTACATAATGCAACACTATAAAGTTTCTGCGGGGTACATTGCGTGGCACGAAAGATGAGACTTGACACACCACGTGGTTTGACATGCGCAGTACACGATTTTAGGTACCTATCTTTAGCGGTATGAGGTCTGAGTGCGGGACGGGACCGGACGTCATAGGGGCGGCGGAAAGAGCGGGGGAGGCGGGGTCAAGTCTCATCTTTCGTGGCACGCATTGTACTTGCGTAACACACTAACAGTAGCAATGGCTTTAATTTTGACAGTTCAACACCATTCATTGCGTTATTTACGTTGTTGAACAGTCCAATTTTGCGAACATATGGAGCAATGAATAATCAATATCCTTCAAAATGATTCAGATCGAGATTGATAGTGTGTTAGGCAATTTGGGGTGCTAGTCCTGTGCTAAGAAACTTGTGTTCTTAACACGTCTCAAGGCCTATTTATTACCTACGCTTACTACAAAGCAATCTGACACCGTAAAGGTTACCTATGCAATTAAAACTTATCTTGACACGTTCATCAGTAATTACACCGCAATTCCCTTACCTATCTAATCTAAATGAAGTCACCATTTCACAATGAATTAAAAAATACAAAGTAACATTACAGGTAAGCAAACAATTAAATGCAAGCCTTCAAGCCAAGCTTTTCGGAAGACCGGACATAATGTATAATTGTCACATGAATATAATTTATCACTGCGCCTTAATGAAGTAATCTTGTAAACCGTCACTTGTATTGCCAAATGAAATGGTTTATAAAGCGTTAATGAAATACTTGCGAATATTAGCGTTTTAGTGTTAGTTAATAACCGCAAAGTGTGAATCCGACATTCGGATTCGGTTCTTTTAAATTCCGTAATCTAAAAGAGTAATTGGCTATTTTTTGACAGACTTCAAAAAGGAAGACATTCTCAATCCGACAGTATTTTTTTGTATTGTAAGTATGTATGTTAAGTGATGATCTTCGGCAATTGTATTAGATCGATTTCGAAAATTCGCCCTTCATTTGATGATTTCCCATCCTGAAAAAAAAAAGTAGTGTATTGTATGTGGTGTAGGTAGGTACAACTAAAAACAAAATTGTCAAAATTTTCTAAGCTTAAGTACGAGTATCTCTTTAACTTAATTTAATCTTTTTGACATTTCCATTCCTAATATATTATTTGACTAATTGACAATTTGAATGTTATTCTAATTTATTTAATTCAATGTTATATCTAATAAAATAACCAAAACCCTGAAAATGTATTTGTACGCCGGAAACGGCAGAATATTATGAACTTTTAAAAGTATGTAACAACTCTGTAACAATATTCTAACAAATAAATGGACTATGACTATGACTATGAGGCTTAACTACGTTGAGTGTGTATTTTGTGTTTTTTTAATAATTTTTAATTTTTTTTTTAAGTGAAAAATAAAACCTTTTTTACAAAAAAAACAACCCTCTTCCGAATCATAGTTATATTTTACTTATAATCATTCTAAAAGTCTATGCCCTACTCAAGATCTTTTAAATATGTGTACAAAAATAGAAGAAATTATCTCTATCACGTTGCCTATTTCGAAAACGACACTAAAAAGCCTTCATCTTCAGCAACGACCAGCAATGCATTGCGCATTTGAAAACTTGTTGGATGATTTGCAGTTTTGCTCAACGCTTTTGTTTAGTTTGCAATACACAAGAAAATATAAATGGACGACCTTACTGAGCGAAGTGTTTATATTATTATGGAGAAGTTAAAGATGATCTTCGGACTGCAGAACGATTGGGGGCCAGTCTCCTTTACAATGGGTCAAATTTTAATAAAAAAATAATAAAAGTCACTTCTGTAGTCCAACCCATCTTCTATATCTATAGACATAAATAAAATTGTAGCGTCTGTTTGTAACGTCGAAATAACGGCTTTTTATTAAATGCATATGAAAGTGTAATTATAACAAAAAAAAAAACCTTTTTTTTTTGTCTGTCTGTCTGTTTGGTCCGGCTAATATCCGAAACGGCTGGAGCGATTTTGACGGGACTTTCCCTGACAGATCGCTGATGTTATAAGGACTAAATTAGGCTACTTTTATTTTATTTTTTAAATAAGATTCTGCGCAAAAAAAAAACAATGTGTTTTCTGGTGCTTTCCGATATGCATGTGAACGTTGTCGCGGGCACAGTCTCTTTACTAAAATTCCTCTCTCAGTCAAGCCCTTGGGTTTGAAGGTACGTCCTACTAAGTAGGTACAAGACTGCATAAGACTGATGTAACTATTACAAAACCAATGTCCTTGCAAATAGACTTGTGTTCCAAACGCTACCGCAACCTTCCTTTCATTTACCTTCCCAGTGGAAACTGAATGAAGTAATAATATAAAGTGCTACGAATTGAAACTGCAATACATATGTACAGCATGTCTCACTATGAGAATGTTATTGTTTAATATTAATGAAAAGATAATTGTGCAACTGACAAACGAGACAGGAGCGACAAGAGTCACTTCTGTAGACATAATAGGGTTTATTTATAAACATTGCTTATAGCTAAGAGACGTTTAAACGTCAAAACTGTATGTTTAAACAGTTGCTAACACTGACGTGCATTATACAAGGTGGTTGCTAATAATCACTAAGCACAGACGCCAGCACATCAAGCTACTACAATCTGTCAAATTTCTTTAATAGATTTTCAACTTTATCGCTAAAGTGTAAGGTTCAAAGTTGATTGGGAAAATTTGACAGTTTCGGGTAGCTTGATGTGCTGGCGTCTATACACAACTTTATCCAGTTTTAAAAATATGATTGACATTTAAAAGAGCTTTTACAAATCTAATTACAGAAATAAAATCATTTATCATTTAATAAAGAGGTCTATTGTACAAATCTTGAAATATCTTACACTTCTCTGGAGTGACAAAGGTTAGCTTTCCACTAACTCGTCTCTAGGCTACAAATATTAAGGTAGATATGAGGAAATCTTAGTAGATGCAACGAGCTACAGTTGCAATACTAAGCCAACAATTTTGCAACAGTGCCTTTTTCCGCCCGTTGATATCACAGAAACAAAGTTACTCTTACTTTCTTGGCATAGTTTGTCTATTTTGCACGCTCTGTTATACATTGACCGGCTAAACACGATAAAATAAAAAGCTTTGATGTTTTTTCGGTCAATGATCGCTGTTAGTGTTGTTACTTCAAGTATGAGTTGAGAAAACTGTTTTCTTGTGTTTTCGTGTTTAGATATCGACATCACGTCTGTAAAGATTACACAAACAAAAACAGAATTTTTAAACTGATACTTCAAGTGACTAAAATAAATGACCCCATAAAAAAAACATCGAATTATTTTTTATTTTTTTTCCGACTGGGATTGGAACACTTAGAGCCTTTTTTTTTGAGGATGGGAAATCATCTAATGACCTCTCCCGCTCTGGGTGGAGCGGAAGGGAGTGTCAGACTCTTACTGACTAAAACCCAACCGTGTTCCTTCCTTAGCCCTTTATTATCCGAGCCAGCGGTAACCCTTTCGGATAATCCCGCTGACCCGGCAGGCTTCGGCCCTGACGGGCCCCTCCGTATGATGCTGATATCTCTTTGAGGCGCGCATGGAACACGTACGCGCCGTCCGGCACGGGCCTGGTCCTGATCGGACGGTGAGCTACCCATTACTCACCGCCCGCAGGCCCGCGCCTACGGTGGCCGGGAGTCGTCACGCCCGGAGCGTCTCCCGCGGCGGCTGGGACGGGAGGCTCTCTCCCTCAGCCGTCCCGCCGCCTCCTTCGCTAGCATGACTGCTTCGCAGAAGGAGGCGACTGCCCCCCACTCCCTCTCGCCCCGGACCATGGCTTGAACCAGGCCCGGACGCTAGATGTCGCCGCCGCTGCCGATCGCCTCTACGAGGACACGGCGGTGCTCCGCCCAAGCGGGGCAGACCTCCACCGTATGCTCCACCGTGTCCTCTGGGCGGTCCTGGCAATGGTGACACCCGGGCGTTTCCTCCCGCCTGATTATGTGCAGGAATCTCCCGAAACTTCCATGTCCGGTGAGGACCTGTGTCAGGCGGTAGGTGAGGGCGCCGTGACGCCTCTCTAGCCACTCCTCAAAGAGGGGTCTTACCGCCGCTATCGTGGCGTGCCCTGCGCTGGGTTGCGACAGTCGCTCTTTCCATGCCACCATGAGATCGCGCCGGAGCGGAGGTCCGTCCGCTCTGCCGCGATTTGCTGCGGAAGCGGAGTTTCCCCCCGGGACAGATTTTTCCACAACAACTCGGAAACTCACATGGGAAATCTATAGTTTTTAAATGTAGGTATAGGTACTTATTATACATATTTTTGTGTAAGTACTCATTTATCTGCTCTGGGGTCCTATCGCCCCATTTAATTTTATTATATGATAAGATAAGATAAGATAAGATAAGTCTTTATTTGCTTTAAACATGGTGCGATCTTCACTAAGATTTTTTGTGTAATAACATTCAAATTGCATGTAACAACTTTATGTGGTCGTTATAATTAAATAAATGTTCTTCCTATCTATTTTATTATTCTAATGACTGCGCATATCTCATAAGCATAACAGTAGCAAAAGTAAACTTATTACGAAATGCAATGGACACATCTTTTTCAAAATGAAATATTTTAAGTGCATAATGAATGAGTAAAAGGATCTCTCGTGAACATTAGCTTATCTCAGACAGTTACTTGTAACTTGCATAAGTAGATTACTTAACTTCAAACTGGTCGCTGTTAAAATAATTAGGTATTCGTAGCAAACTTTCTTCACAAGTTACGCAAAATATGAACTTGAAAATCCGTCTATACCTTATTTATTAATTATATATACTTTATTGTACACCAGAAAATACATTAAAAAAAAATACGATTATGAATACAGAACATACAATGGGCGGCCTTATCGCCTTCGACCTTATACCTTCGTCTATACATAAAAATAAATAAAATTGAAGTGTCTGTTTGTAACGTCAAAATAACAGCTTTTTACTAAATGCATATGAAAGTATTGTATACGTATATGTATACGGTACTTACTTATAATTTATTTTTGCCCGTCGTCAGTCTGTTTGTTCCGACTAATCTCCGAAACGGCGGGTCCGATTTTGACGGGACTTTCACTGGCATAGGGATAGCTGATGTAATAAGGAGTAAATTAGGCCTTTTTTTTAAGAATTAGAGTTCCGCGTATAAAAAAAACTGGCACTCCAGGAGTGCCGACAGAAGTGATAACTTGAAAAAGCATAGTAATTTTATAAATATGTTTGAAGGTCATTCTTCTCAAAGACAATGTACCGCCCGTTGTTATCTTAATAATGGCCAAAACTTAAAACAAAGTTGTCGGAGTTATGGTAACAGTGTCGCGAGTTCAATGGTTTTTTCCCATCTCAAAAAATGCTCAACGCGCATAAAAAAGTTTTCACTTCAAAAATCCATGATATCCAATTGACCTTTTCACGCCTAAAGCACTGAACGGATTTCGATAAAGTTTGGCAAGGAGGTATATGTCATCCTGGGGAAGGACATAGGCTACGTTTTGTTCCGGTAGCAGGTTCCCATGGAATAATTTCCCATATCCACGCAGACGAAGTCGCGGGCAAAAACTAGAAATGAACAATGTCAAATCCTGTTGTCTATGAGCTAAACTTAGTATGATGTTATGGTCACTTAAAAAATACTTTACTATTTTTATAAGATGTTGACTACAAGAAGAGAGCTCCGTAACACACACATAACATCATCAGTCTGCATTCACATTTCGGAATCAATAAATTATGTCAGAGAAAACATCGATACCTATTGTCGAGCTCTGTCGTAAGAAATGTCTGAATCTCAAAGTTTAAAGTTCAACTCGATCAGTTAGGTGAAAAGGGCATCTATACAAATAAGTAAAATTGAAGTGTCTGTTTGTAATCTCAAAATACCAGCTTTTTACTAAATGCTTATGAAAGTATATACGGTACTTATAACATTTTTTTTTGTGTCTGTTTGCTCCGGCTAATCTCCGAAACGGCTGGACCGATTTTGACGGGACTTTCACTGGCAGCTGATGTTATGAGTAACTTAGGCTAGTTTTTTCAGAAAAAGAATTAGGTGTCCACGCAAACAAATTAAAACCCATGAAATCCAATTTGTTTTCCGACATGCACACGAACGATGTCGCGGGCACAGCTCTAATAAATAATATCTAATCTGCATTCGCAATTTATTTGCCAAAAATGTAAACAGATATGAGATTCTGGAAAAATAACTTTAATTCCTACACAATAAAGTTCAGTTTACGCTACAACTTCAAGCATTTTTGTAACTTTTTCAATGGTGCTAGTCATCCTGAAATCAACTTAATTAACACTAAATTAAAGTAGATATTTATTTAACTTAAATAACATAAATTTGAAACATAACATTGAATAGCAACTTTACTTGTGACTGTGAAGCAACTACAGTTTCTTTGGTTTACGTATGACCACAAATTGTATAAGTAGGTACGTATATTATACTAAGCAATAATTACGTACAGCCAGCAATTGTAATTTGTATACAACTCAACGTCAAAGATCAAACAAACGTGATTACAAGGTTTCCTCATCTATTTTCATACAATGTTACACAGTTTTTTGTATGCATTTGAAGTATCTACACCGCGGCACCGGTACGAAACGATTAGCGTATATTAATATCTATGCCGATGACGGATAAGGTGTACCTACGTGTGGTGACTTTGTGTCGCGTGCGATTTTATCGCGTGTCGCGCCTGTTTCAAGGAGCCTAGCGCCAGGGTAGCCCGCGAAATTAATTTTATTTTACGTTTTTTTGCAATTTGCTGGTCAGTAAATAGTTGTACGCTGATTAAAATATGATTCGCGACCATAACAAATATGTATTTACAGAATTATAATAATTAAAAATTCAAAGTCATCAACACAACTCTTTAAGACCAAGTAATCCTACTGAATGACTATTTCATGAAATCTTGACATTTTAGGATTATACTAACTTTACAAGTCGTACTTATTACTGATTCTAATGATTATAATTACATATGTAAATAGGGTACTTACATATTTGTTGCGGTCGCGTATCACATTTTAATCAACGTACAACTTAATTCTGCCCAGCTAATTGCAGAAAACGAAAGAAAATTTCGCGAGGCTCCTGCAAACATTCATTCCATTTTTGGTTTAATGGTACAAAATAGTGATGTAACGAATGTTGGATTTTTCACATTCGCGAATGCGAATGCGAATATTTATCTTCAACATTCGCGAATGCGAATGCGAATGCGAATATCTGTTACATCACTAATTCATTATAAATATATTTAATTCCTCAGATATATAAAGTGGAATGAAAAAATATACATTTAAAGCCAAAGGTTATAAACAAAATTATTAAACTTTAAATATCTAATGTATTAAGATATTTAAAGTTTAATAATTTTGTTTCAAGTAATTGTTTAGTTTTTTAGTAAATAGAAACTATAAACTTTATTTAAAAATGGTAGTAAAGTAATAATATACTACTAAATAAATGCAAACCTTACATAGTTGTAACAAGGCTGATTAATGTTAGATTTGATCAGATCTCTGAAGTTCTTTTTTCATAAATGAGATTTTTTTTTTTGAGGATGGGAAATCATCAAATGACTCCTCCCGCTCTGGGTGGAACGGAAGGGAGTGTCAGACTCTTACTGACTAAAACCCACCTGTGTTCCTTCCTTCGCCCTTTATGTTCCGGGCCAGCGGTAACCCTTTCGGACAATCCCGCTGATCCGGCAGGCTTCGGCCCTTAAGGGCCCCTTCGTTTAATGCTGACATCTCTTTGAGGCGCGCGTGGAACACGTATGCGCCGTCCGGCACGGGCCTGGTCCTGATCGGACGGTGAGTTACCCATTACTCTCCGCCCGCAGGCCCGCGCCTACGGTGGCCGGAAGTCGTCGCGCGGCTCCCGACGCCCGGAGCGTCTCCCGCGGCGGCTGGGACGGGAGGCTCTCTCCCTCAGCCGTCCCGCCGCCTCCTTCGCTAGCATGACTGCTTCGCAGAAGGAGGCGACTGCCCCCCACTCCCTCTCGCCCCGGACCATGGCTTGAACCAGGCCCGGACGCGAGAGGTCGCCGCTGCTGCCGATCGCCTTTACGAGGACACGGCGGTGCTCCGCCCAAGCGGGGCAGACCTCCACCGTGTCCTCTGGGCGATCCTGGCAATGGTGACACCCGGGCGTTTCCTCCCGCCTGATTATGTGCAGGAACCTTCCGAAACTTCCGTGTCCGGTGAGGACCTGCGTCAGGCGGTAGGTGAGGGCACCATGACGCCTCTCTAGCCACTCCTCAAAGAGGGGTCTTACCGCCGCTATCGTGGCGTGCCCTTCATAAATGAGACTTTAATTTAGAATGTAGAAGTATGATTTAATAAAAATATCTAAGTGTTATCTATTGTATTATTATTTCACATGCATGCATATAATAATTTCCTTTTTGATTATTAAAAACATTCGCTAAATATTCGCATAATTGCGAATGCGAATGCGAATGCGAATATTGAAAAATATGCGGATATTCGCGAATGCGAATGCGAATGCGAATATCCGTTACATCACTAGTACAAAACAAACAAGCCTGTATTAAAGACTGTACGAATAAATAAATAAAATAAAGAAAACGCGCGACGCGTTAAAATCGCGCGCGATAAAAGGGACCGCAAGTCGCGCAACGAGCGGTGCCTCTGCGTCGCGCGCGACTATATCGCATGTCGCGCCTGTTTGTAGGAGCCTTAACGCGACACGTACACCTTATCCGTTATCGTCATAGATTTTTACATTTCTATGGCCATCGGCCTATGCTCGTACAAAATTACTTCAACCGACATCGTACGATGACGGCCGATAACTAGGTGTACAGTGCGTGCCACGTAAGAAGAGACGACACACCACGTGGTCTGACATGCGCAGAACACGATTTTAGGTATATTTAGAGGTATGAGGTCTGAGTGCGGGACGGGACCGGACGTCATAGGGGCGGCGGAAAGAGCGGGTGAGGCGGGGTCAAGTCTCTTCTTACGTGGCACGCACTGTACGCGCTCAATTTCTTTGTTTAGTTTGGCTTTTAACGCCAGAGTTCGGCCGCCGCTGTACGAGCATATTTCGGCCGTTGACGGATTAGGTGTATCCAGAGCCGTTTAGACCGAGTATTCTTCAAAAACATTAAAATTTAAAATTATTAAACTTGACGTCAGTTCGTACGTGATTTAGCATTTGGCAACCCCAATTTTCCATAGTAAGGTACTTATTCGATTATTGATTAGTTACCTAATCAACAATCAGTTCTTTTAAAACCGTGATTGATGTGTGTGATGTGTGAACGCCTTGAATTATAGATAATGATAAATAACCAAATCACAAAAAGAAGATATGCTGATTATCATGGGTATTTCGTGATTTCCGAAATACTTACAATCCAGCAGTGCGATTCTGTAACCATCTCACAGTGAAAACTTAGATGAAGTGAGCGTGGAGTGAGCTGTCAATAGTGTCAATTCCTAGCAAAAACAAACTCAGTCACCTAAGTTTTCACGGTGAGATTTTTACAGAATCGACCGGCTGCATGCTGTCTTGCTAGGGACGGCCATAGACACTATACTTCTTCTTAGCGTATCGCGATGGTTTCACTTGCAACTTCTTTATTTTTATTTACTTACCAGATCCATGCAATCACTGTTGGTGCATTTTGAAATGCATGAAGTGTATTTTGCTAAATTTAGAATCAGCTAAACTTGAACTTTGTTCATAATTATACCAACTACCTACCACCCATAGTAAAATGTAAGTAGTGTAGTTTTTATTTCAAGCCATATATTTTTTATGACCTTATCTAGGTAATGACTCGCTGAATGGTTTTAATAATAAACAAGTAGGTAGGTACTTGTGTTAGATCATAAACTACGAAACATAAACGGGCCAATCACACAATAATAATAAACCTATTTAGAGGTATGTAAAAAATATAACTATAGCAGTCTTTACATTTCATCGCCAATTCTAAGTTTATTTCTACTGATTTCAAAAAAAGGAGGTTATCAATTGGACGCGTATATGTAATATTATTGGAACTGCTTTCATTATATTCACATACATATGACAATCTATCAGCGCTTCCAAACAAATACACAAAATCTTATAGAAGTATGTATGTATGTTTGTTCACGCATTTCTCCGCAACAATTATTTGGATCGTGACCATTTTTTTTAATGGCTTACATTTAATTCAACTTAGGGAACAGTGCAAATTTCATCAAAACAGATCTTAAGACACCGACTTCCGAAATTAAATTTATTTCATAATTTTGAGTTAATTTCTTTTTGAAGTCGGTTTAATTTTTTTAAATTACTTTTTGGGTCACTATTTGACCATTTATAACAAAAAGGTCCTAATAAGTTTTGGTTGCAATGGAATTTGAACTTTGTTCGTTCAACATTCAGTTTGTTATTCCTTAACTTGAAAATTAACTCAAATTCATAATTTAAATTTAAGATAAAATAATTTAGGTAATCTAACCGCGCGGGATAAAAGTTCCTGGAAGGATTTGGGGGAGGCCTTTGCCCGGCAGTGGAACAGAACAGCCTAACAAAAAATAAATAAAACAGTAGCACTCCGGGAGTGCCGACAGAAGTGAAAACAATTGCCATCACTCACTGATATAATATTATAAAAAGAAAAGGAAAGAAAATTAGTTTATTCTGCACAAACAAAAACGCGCATAACAAATAAAAATTAAAAAAAGAACACCGATCAGACAGACCGACCAGACCGTTCAGATTATCGGATATAGGTACATTAAAACCGAGGACAGCCGAACACCTCCGAAGCGGGTATTTTTATAATCGTCGTATAAACAAAACACGCGCGGTGTCGCTTACGGTAACGGTGGCGCGAGTTCAATGGTTTTTCCCATCTCAAAATGCCCAACCGCCTAAAGAAGTTTTCACTTAAAAAAAAACAAGTAAAATATATAATTATGTATTTATAACCTAATTCATAGGACAAAATACATAGTTTTGAGGTCCTCTTCATTTCAAAACCAGTTGAGGAATTTCCTTATCGAAATATCTACAAAAACTGAATAAGAAAAACGTTAATAAACTGGAAATATTACCTAAAGAAAACTAGTATTTTCAGTGGAAACATAAATATATATACTTATATTTTTTTTATGTCATTGGTGCAGTTTTTATGCAAAGCAAATAAGTTCCGCAAAAATCCAATAACATTCATTTAATTCAATGACTACGTACTCTAAACAGCACAAAATAAACGTCTACATTTTTAATTTGACCTTCTCGGTGGCCAGTGCTAGTTTTCTGATGTTGCAGAGACAGCCAGCCGATGCCTCTTGGAGGATCGGGTCTTTGGATCCTATTGTCTCCAGGAGGAATTGGACGACGCCAGCCTGGAAGCAGATAAAAACGAATTAATTGTAATCTCTGCTTTCTCTTTTCTTGTGCCAATCCCCACATTCTGCGAACCCCCCCCCCCCTGCGGGGTAATTACGAAGTTCCCATCCCGCCAGCGGGGTAATTGCGAAACACACTAACAGTAGCAATGACTTTCATTTTTCACACAGTTCAGCAACATTCATTGCGTTATTTACGTTGTTAAGCTGATAATTTTATCGAACACATATTATGTATGAAGCAATGGATTAGTAATATCCCTCAAAATTATTCAGATTGTGATTGAAAGCGTTACGCAAATAGAGTGCCAGTTTTTCCCGCGATTATAACAATGTCGTCCACCTATCTCGCCGCCGGACTCCAGAGGGTGAAAATGATGATGATGATGATCTATGGTCGCAGCGCAGCGTGGCAAACAAAACGCCAATGTAACGTATCTATGTGTTATGTTGTAAGTTTTTAGAGGTAGACTTATAGGAAAGGCTCCAAAACGGGTTATAGGCACATTCCGTAGCAGGATAATCATGCGTAGCCCATAATAAAAACGGATGTTATGCAGTATGCACACAAACGAAATTTTTAGAGAACCCGAACCCCACGTAACCCACAAAACGGGGTGGCCTAGATTTCTCTGGAAGTCGTTTTACCAGACTAAAAAAGAATATGTAAGAAAGAAAGAATACATTGTAGAATTTGTAACTTTTCCGGGACTTTTCATGATTTGCAATATTTGAATTTAAAAGGCCAGTTCATCAGACACGATATTATAATAAAATCAATAAAATTATAGATACCAAACCAAATGTTTATTAACACTTTATATGTTAAGTTTGTGTTGGCGTCGTGATTGCATGACATATATTTAGCAGAAAAAATACCATTATCGATCTCTCATGACATTTACGTGTTTATTAGTTTACTTGAACGATCTCCTTGTTTCATGTAGTTTCTCAATATCTAAACATGATTAAGCATAAAGAAATTAATTTGATGGTTTTTTTGAAAGATCAGTTTAAAAAAATACCAAAACAAACCAGATTTTCTCAACTCAACCTTCAAGTAACAGAACTACCAGCAGTCGTTGACTCCCAAAAAATACATCAAATCCTTTTATTTTTTTACTAGCTTCTGCCCGCGACTTCGTCCGCGTGAAATTTCTTGTTACTCCGACCCACCCCGTCGCATCGCATTGCCTGCCCGCGCTATTACTTCGTTTTTGCTTAGCGTTCATTCTGACTTTTTTTCTTTTTGCTCGGCTCTTAAAGGTCATAGCGTGATGTTAAATAGCCTTATAGCCTTCCTCAAGAATTGGGCTATCAAATGCAAAATGAATTTTTCAAATCCGACTGGTAGTTCCAGAGATTAGCGCGTTCAACCAAACAAACAAACTCTTCAGCTTTATATTAGTATAGATATAGATTCAGATATCGATACCTACCCCATCACGTCTGTAGAGTTTCGCTAGCTAATTTAATTTGACCCTGTTTTGCTTCACTGTAGTTAAGGATGTTTAACCGGAGTCTGTACTAACAAAAGAACAAGTTTAAACATTTACTTAAGCACTTACTTAAGTAACATTTACCCTATATGGCTAAAGATAATGTTTAAACTTTTCCCATAAAAGGTAAGGAATAAGGACGTTTTTAAGCAAATATGCATGTCAAGTTGATCTTTTGTTGTGGCCCAGATTTTTGTAATGTAGGGCATTTAAAGTTAAACAAGTCGTATTCAAGTACCTACCGTAGGTACCACCCAATATCAGGGGCTATATTATTGCCATAACAGCGGGGAAATTGCGTAAAGGCTCCTTCAAACATGACAAGGTACCGCAAGTCGCGCACCGAGCGAGCGGTGCCTTTGTGTCGCGCGCGATTCGCGTCGCGCGTCGGGCCTGTTTGCAGGAGCCTTTACACACTATCACTGACTATCAGTAGCAATAGCTTTAATTTTGACAGTTCAACAACATTAATTGCGTTATTTACGTTGTTAAGTGTGAGTAGACTAATTTTTCTAACATAATATGAAGCAATGAATTAGCAACATCCTTCAAAATTATTCAGATTGTGATTGAAAGTCTATTACGCATTTAGGACGTAGGTTAGATTCATTAAACTTATAATATTTGTTACAAAAGCCTGACATTATATTGTAAAAATAGTCATATTTTTAAGTAATTAAACCTACCTACTAATTAATATAAGCTACGTTTTAGCAGTCGCAAGTTTATTTATGCATAAATGACACTTAAAGACTTCTGCAAACAGGCGCGACATGCGACGCGAATAGCGCGCGACACAAAGGCACCGCTCGTTGCGCGAAAAAAAAGAAAGAACAGATTGTAGACTGTAGTAGCTTGATGTGCTGGCGTCTGTACCTTCTCTGTATGAGAAGAGGGCTTAGACCACCAGCAGTGGGGCAATAATAGGCTGATATTACTATGAGCATTAACTTGTGCCGATCGATACGAGGGAAAGCAAAAGGTTTTATAAACAACAGTTTTGTTACAAGACAGACAAGGTATCTATCGATTAAGGCCTGTGCACACCACGTTTTTGAAACGTGCGTCGACGACGCGACGGCGCGCGGCGGCGCGCTTTTATCCTACAGAAGGTCTACAGTCCGCGACTAACTCGCGTGCGTATCGCTACAAACACGCGGCAACGGCGCGTTTAAAAAACGTGGTGTGCACAGGCCCTTAGGTGTAAAAATAAGTTTAACTAAGCCGCGTCGCTTATTTTTATACTCCCAGTGATTGTGATCCTTTTTTAAAACTGGATCATACCTTTTGGTTACGGAGATATTGAAGGTCAAAGTTGCAACATTTTTTTAATTTTTTTCATGAATAAGTACCCGTTTTAAATGTTAACTTTAAATACTATTAATGTGCCCGTTGCATGCACCCACACACAAGCACAATGGTTTGCTTTCATTACATTAATACATACATTAAAAAAAAAATAAGAACCGGTCAAGTTTCGTACTTTGTAGGTATGTAAATAGTTTAACACGGTTTTTTTTTAAATGTACCTACCTAATTTACGGTTTTCGGATTTTTTCCTTTGCTTTTGCTACTTAAATGATCTCCCTTCTTGCCAAATTTTATGATTCTAGGTCAACGGGAAGTACCCTATAAATTTTGATTCCCTTGAGAGTGTCGAAATATAGGTTTTTTGCGGCATAAACGGCCGTTACTTTTTTTTTACGTTAACTTAGAAGTCTGATTTTTTCATAGCTTCAAGGGACTGTAGACCTGAGTATAATATAGTAGACTGGAATATAATTTCAACTCGATACCTCCACGCGTTCCCGAGATAAAGGGTCTTGACAGACAGACGGACTGACGGACAACAGAGTGATCCTATAAGGGTTCCGTTTTTTCCTTTTGAGGGTACGGAACCCTAAAAATAAAAATTCTTATGCCAGCAATAATTTTTGCTCTATATAACTTAGTTTGATGTACAGAAAGTGTAGATCTTCTTCTACTTCGTCGTATCGATGATTCCATTTGTTTGTATTAAATAAGCTTCGGTCATTTTGACAGCGTTATCGTTGGCCTCGCGAAGGTGGAATACCTACAGGACCTATGTGGAATATGGTGCTGTGATAACAGCTATGTGCGGACTTTTGACACCCTGTTTAAGGCTCCTTCAAACAGTCGCGATACGACACGCAACACAAAGGCACCGCAAGTCGCGCAACGAACGGTGCCTTTGTGTCGCTCGCGATTATATCGCGTGTCTCGCCTGTTTGTAGGAGCCTTTATAACCGAGCTTGATAGATGACTGATGATGTGATGACTCACAGTGCTATGTTTACATTCAGAAGCGGGGTTTATCCGCAAATTACCTTTTGCAACACACTTAGAATTATGAAGGTCAAACCGAGCTAAAAGTGGCCGTCTGCTCTATGGACGTCATGGTACCAAACAAGTACAAAATGAAATGAATGAAACCAAAACTTGCGACTCGGTTTGAGGCTGAGGCTACATTAGGCCGCGACGCGACCTGCGACACATGAGCGATTAAAACAAGTAAATAAATGCTCACGTATATGGCTACACCGTACATCAAATATTACTAGCGATCTTTGATTTCTTTATGCGATAGGAACAACATTACTGAAATCACGGCATCGGCTACATCAACATGAGCGAAATTGAAGCGAATTTATTAGAAAATTGCTTTTTTTTTCGCTTGTAATGTAGCCATACCATGTTTTTCTCGTTTTGCTCTTCCAGTCGCATCGCAAATCGCTGCCTACTGTAGCCTCAGCCTGAGACAATTGCATTCCTCAAGAGTCAAGACTGTCTGGGCATGCAAACCTATAACAATAGGTTTCATTGTGACAGTTCAACAATATTCATTGGGTTATTTGCGATGTTGAGCAGACAAATTTTTCGAACATAATTATGGAGCAACGGATTACAAATATGCTTCAAAATGATTCAAATTGAGAGTAATAGTATGTTACGTAATTAGGATGCTGGCTATTAATCCAGGATTGGAATTGTGTGATGGTTATGCCGATTACTTCAATTATTGGACCTCAAAGTCAGGCCGTTATCAGTGAGGTACCTACAGACGCCAGCCCATCAACCAATTCATCTCTAAAGTATACGGTTCAAAGTTGATTGGGAAAATTTGATAGTTTTGGGTAGCTTGATATGCTGGCGTCTGTACACAGCACGGAACAGCTTAGAGGTGCCATCGATTTCCTGATTTGACGACTACGCTCAACTTGGCTCTGCCGGTCCTTGCTTGAGCTCTTTGAAAATCAAGCCGCGATATTTCGAAAGAGAACGTGTTCGCGATATTTTTTCTACGGAAATTCTACAAAAGTGTGTGTTGTGTCTGTCTAATCTTAAAAAAAAGATTATTGATTGTATAAAACAGGTTGCTAAAGACGATGACTATGCAAAAACCCTTAAATATTAAAAGAACTTGTTGTTAGTTAATTTAACGTCGCAAATAAATTAAGAACCAGTTTTGAAACATGAACTAAGAAATTATAAGTGTATTTCTGTACCTACTTAAACATAAATATATTTAAAGACGTTTGAGCTGAATGAGGAACAAAGAGCGAATTCTAGTCCTGAGAAAAACCAAGGCTAAACAGATAAGACACAGCCGGTCGATTCTGTAAAAATCTCACCGTGAAAACTTAGGTGAAGTGAGCGTGGTGTGAGCTGTCAATAGTGTCAATTCCTAGCAAAAACAAACTCACTTCACCTATGTTTTCACGGTGAGATTTTTACAGAATCAACCGGCTGTACTATTTCAAACTATGGTACCTACTTTGAATAATATTTCTAAATAAATCTAAAAGGAATTATACATGTAAGTAAACGCAAAAAATGAAAGGGAAACCTATACACCTATTTCTTCTAAGCTATCAAGCAAGACTATAATTGTAAATAAACCTCCCACCGGCCCACGTGGGAGTACATTCTTACTGGAATGGATAGAGCAATAACCCTGAAAATTTTATATAGCTTTACGTTCATTTTTGAGGAAAAGTCCCCCCTCCCTTCAAGTATCCAGCAGTTCTACTTACGGCATGCATGGTGACGCAGTTGAGCGAGTAGAAGGAAAGATGATACAGCGCCAGCGCAGTGGATCGGTGCACGTTGGGGTCTCGTGACGTCATGTAGTTCACCAGGGGCGTGATGGCGCCGCGCTTGCCGAACTCTTGGCGGTTTTGCGCCCATTCGCAACAGTACGCTATCGCAACCCCAAGGTTCGCTCGCAGATGGTCATCTGTCGTGTTCACTGTGAATGTAATCAGGAAAAATTACTTTAACGTTTCAACTCCATGAAAACATCAGAATAAAGTCCAATGAATTAAAAAGACCAGCGGGTAAAAGTAGCAATGGCTTTCATTTTGACAGTTCAACAACATTCATTGCGCTATTTACATTGTTGAGCTGACAAACTTTTCAAGCATATGAAGCAATGGATTATCAATACACTTCAAAATCATTCAGATTATGATTAAAAGTGTGTTTCCTCATGCAATTAAGGTGCATGGTAGTACTCACCAAGTTTCGATAGTTTACCCACAACACCATGATCGGAGATAACCGCCAGATTCTCCTGATCTTTTGCGATGGTCGCAATGGCGGCGCAGATGGCAGACAGAACATTATGATCGTCAGAATCCAACAAGTCGACCGTAAGTTCCAAAGCCCCTACAAAGGATCTGACCATTTCACCGGAATCTGCTGCGTTCTGCACGCAGGGACTCAGTGCTAGAGCCGCGTTCGTTTGAACCTTCTTAGAGTCGTTCTTCAGCAGAGACCAGACTAGTCTCACGCCGTCCAGCTCGTCGATTTCATACATGCAGTTCTGTGACTTAGCGCACTCCATTAGAACTAGTGGAACGTTTTCCAGCAGCGGCTTGTGAGTGTTGTTGAGGTGGTGAACTGCAATAAAAACATAAGCTGTAGCCTAATACTTACATTGCTGTTAAATATTATAAGCCTGTGTTGTCCCGCTGCAAGGTAATGACCAGCCTTCCCTATTCCCACTTTTCCCGGACTATTGCGATTGTGGACCAGTCCTTTAACAAAGAGTCCAGCTAATCCTCGCATATCTTTCTGGACCTGCCGCGTAGTCGTTACTATAGCTTTATGCTCATCATCTGCTCATCTGCCTAGCCTTTTCCCACCTACGTTGGGGTCGGCTTCCAGTCTAACTGGATGCAGCTGAATATTAGTATTTTACATGGAGCGACTACCTATATGACCAGATTAATTCAAATTTTCATTGCTGTTATCTATTAGCAAAAATTTCAGGCAACACATAAGTAGTAATTTAGAGATCACCGCAACGTGGTCGGTTTAATCATTTAAAATTCTTCGTTAAAAAAAGGTAACTTACTTAGCATTGGAATTCCACCAGCATTTTTAATTTTATCCCTATTGGGAGGGAACTTGGCGCATTCTGCTAGTGCACCAGCTACATTCGTCAGTACTCCGTCATTCTCATCATCTAACAATCGAACCAGTATGGGAACGGTTCCGAGGGAGTCCAGTCTATGGACGCTAGCATCACTGCTAGCACATTTCCATATAGCACCAGTTGCAGCGGCCATCAGCGGTTTGTTTGGCCTGTTGGTGGAGTCTGACACGGCTTGCACCAACAACTCCAGCCCCCCAGCTTCACGAATCATGTTCCTCGTCGAAGCATCGCTTGCGCACTTGTAGATCGCTAAGCTGCAGTACGTCTAAAAATATTGCACATAGTTCAATATTTATTTATGTTTTAGACACACAAATGAGTACAGGTTGATTAAATGCTTTGAGCAGTTATTATTTACGAGCAAAACTAATTGAAAAACCTTGCGAATACTCAGATGGATTTCAAAATCTAACCTTAATCAATGTTTGCATACCTTCAGATCTTTGTCTTCGTTCGCTAGATGTTTGATCAAATCATCCACCATCTTCTCAGTTTGAATAGCGAGTTGGAATGATGTTTCGTTTGCGCACATTTGCAACAAACCCGCAGCGGGGATGGCAACATCAAGATGGATAGTTTTCAACATCCTGGCTATCAGCGGTATCATGCCATACTTTCTCATAGCTTCACGGTTTCTCTGGGAAGAGGACATTGACCAAAGCGCTTTCGCTCCTGCTCTTGCAATGTCCAAAAACTGAAGCTCATTTAGATTTAACTCTTCACGAGGTGTTTGCAAAGCCCTGAAAGTAATACCTAATATTGTTAAAGTATACGAAATAGTTAAAGTTTTTGTACCAGATTTTGTACACTTACTTATCTCTAATATCGAGTAAATCAATTAACTTTGGGATGCCACCAAATTTTCTGCAGAACTTCCTGCTCTTTCTAATTCTGCCCAAATTAGCGATTGTTTCTGCTGCCAGAATCTGGACGTCTCTTGCCGGATCCGATAACAGTCCCACCAATAACGGGATTGCTCCTAAGTCCGTTACTTTTTTTCTTATTTCAATATTCGGAGTAATATCTTTAAGGACAGCCAAACCCCCCAAAATACAGCACAAGTCTCTGGTTTCC
The DNA here is from genome assembly GCA_963855955.1 of Luperina nickerlii. Taxonomy (NCBI): domain Eukaryota; kingdom Metazoa; phylum Arthropoda; class Insecta; order Lepidoptera; family Noctuidae; genus Luperina; species Luperina nickerlii. The sequence continues at coordinate 4,636,319 of OY979666.1, read as the reverse complement.
AGTAAATTGACAAGTAGTTCCAGGCCTCCGATCTCTTGTATCGCTCTTTGATTTACTTCTATTGTTAGGTCGTGGTCTTTGAGGCAAGACAAAGCTACCATAGTAGCAGTCTGGTTTCCAGCCTTCATATACTTGACGAGTTTCTGTATGTGCCAGTATTCAGGAGGTATCTCTGATGACTTGATAAGGTCTGCCCAGTTGTCTTCTTCCGGCGACGTAGACGAGGGCGACGAGATGGATGTGTCGGAGCCTTCTGTCACCATCACAATGCGTGGCAGCCCGACGGTGTCCTGCCCGCCATCGGCACTAAACGTCGATATATTATCTACCTCACCCATGATTTATATTTCAAATTGATTAATTTACAAAACAAATTATAATAAGTGTACAAAATATCTCTCGTTTGATAGTGTTGACTAGATTTGACAAGCTTGTGTCTCGTCAATATGGTTGCATAGCAACGATTCTTTCTTATTAAATGCAAAAAGTATTTTGTGATTGTATGTGCCACAACCACTGACCTTTAATAAACAAGTTTGTACTCGTATATTACAGGCACATTACAGATCAGTGGACACTGCTAAATATTAGTAATCTGTGGTGGCCACAACCCAGCCAGCCATCATGACCATCATGACCGCACTTTTCTATGAGACTGCTGATTTTTTTTTATAACCGGCAAATTACGGAATCATGTGCATCAGCACTCATGGTTACTGTTACACCCTGTATTTAATAGATGTACATTATTGTTACTTATTATTCCACCATTACTAAATATTATGTCTATTAGGTTGTGTAATTAAATTATATTGTTCATCGACGGCAACTAAAACCTATGAAGTGAGAACTCTTTAAAAAAGTTTTTGTATGGTAGAACTTTCTATAGGATTTTGTTGGTTGAATTTTAAAATCGCATTATGCAACAGCGGGTCATAATGAAATTCAGTGCAATAATGCCCGGCTAGAACCTAGGTCTGGGACTCTGGGTCTGTCTTTAATGGATTGCTTTACGTTAGGTTTGCATGACATATACCTAATAAGACATTAGCATGCAGGTGGTGTGAAAATAAAATGTTCTTTAATTATTTTAATAATCTTGTGTATTGTTCCAGTTCCGAAGGAGCGTGAAAGATGTTCTCAAGCCGGAACACAATGATCATTATCTACTGCGGTGGCTCAGAGGTAAGTTGACTGTTACAATCATAACACAGTTAAGTACTGTATTATGATTGTAACAGAATGTGCAAACTGCGCTCTTTCATATGATACCCCACATAGTAAGTAGTAGCCCCACTTCGAATTTTTCAGAACCCCTTTCATCCATGTTGCAAAAAAAAAATCTTTCTTATTTACAAAATAGTTGGGCAAACGTCATCTAAAACTATTCTAAATTTCAAGTTGATAGCATTAGTAGTTCTTGAGATATCCAGCTGTGACAGACGGACAGACAGACGGACTGAGTCGCACCATAAGGGTTCCTTTTTACCATTTTGGTACGGAATCCTAAAAAGACCTAACGAATATCTCATTAGGTGTTTTTGTTTAAGACACTAGCTTCTGGCCGCGGCTTCGCCGCCCGCGTATTTGTCGGAAATTAACCCACGGGAAAGTGCTATCGGGACAAAAATTAGCCTGGGATAAGCTACTTTTGTCACCTATCGTTATCTATCTCCCTTTACCGTTTTAAAATTGTTTACACAAAGTAAAGCGCTTGTCAGAGTTCGAACCCGCGACCTACAACTCGTAAGTCGGGGCTGTTACCACTGGGCCACCACTCTGCCTTCAAAATGTATAGAAGTACTAGTAGCGCCGCGCGGCTTCACCCGCGTAAGATTCGATCCCGTGGGAATATCGGGATAAAAACTATCCTATGTCCTTTCCCGGGACTCAAACTATCTCTAAACCAAATTTCATCTAAATCGGATCAGCGGTTTAAGCGTGAAGAGGTAACAGACAGACAGACACACTTTCGCATTTATAATATTAGTATGGATATCTTTAAGATGGCTGTTGTACGAGGGTGATACTGAAAGTTCTTAGAAAATCAAAAACTAAACAAACCAGCAAGTTATTAGTTTTATTATATCTTTTCAAAGTAGTGTCCATGAATACATCGCTGCATCCGATGGACCCACTGAGAAAAGCACTTTGCCCACTCGTCCTTAGGGGTCTCTTCGACAGCATTTCGAAACGCAGCCACTGCTTGCTCGGCGTCCATAAAACGTTTTCCTCGAAGTTTTTCTTTTATTTTCGGAAATAAATAAAAACGTGTAAGTGAAAGGCCAATCGAAGTCTATCATAACTTTCTTGTTGACTTAAATGACATCGAAAGTCATAAAAATCATTGTACGAAAATTTTCTCGTGTTAAATTCATGCAGACGTGACACAGACTTATTTTCAATTTGCCGCCAAATTGTAAACAAATGACAAACGAATAAAATACATACACAATAATATTGGCAAAGAGTTCCATTTTCAAAATTAGAACTTATTTTTTTATTACCTATATCGTTTTCAAAACCTTTTGAGTTAGTGTAGTGTAAAAAGTCTAGAAATAATAGTGCTAATGACACACATAGGTAATAACACATGAACAAAGTGTTTACATCATCATATCAGACTCTAAGAAAGTGGAACGGACTTGTGTAAAGTTCAATAAACACTATTCTAGTTTTAAAATAATTATCACGTAAAAAATTAAGTTAGATTAAAATTGCTTATTAGTCTTATAGGCTAGATTGTAATTAATTATTAAGAACCTAGTTCTATTTAATAAAGGATAAAAAAAAACCTATATCGTTTACAAGTGGCCAGTTCTAACTTTCAGTGTCGCCTTGTACTGTTAGGTTCTCCGTACTCGCCGCGTTTGGAAAAGCTTTTGTTCTACAGGGCTACAGTGTAGGTAGACCAAAATTGCGTAGCGCTTACACTGCGGCACTACGAACGCGCTACGCAGGTTGCGTAGCATACCTACCTACGCAATTTCAGTCCGTTGCTTGACCATGAATTTCAACTTTCAAATTAAATGTTTTTTAACCTAGGCCTATTTTACCTTAAAAGTAAACTGACTGACTGACCGTTTTATTTACGAAACCAACAGATACTTACCTAATAACTTAATACCTATTCTTTACCCATTGATCATTTAAAAAAGTAATACCTTAGACATATTGTGCCTTGGGCATCTTCTGGGCACGCTCGTTCCATCATAGACCTCTTCCATCGCATTCCATCATGCATGATCTAGGTCAAGAGCGGACCCATTTAGCAATACAAAACCATTTTTTTAAACCTGAGGATGGACAGCGCCACCGAGGCCAGTCCAAAAAGTGACGAGACGACCTAGGCGCGTACCGCAAGGGTTGGATCAATGTGGCTCTGGAAAAGGATGCTTGGAAGGATTTGGGGAGGACTTTGCTCAGCAGTGGGGGACAGTGCAGTCATACTCATACAGGACCTCAACAAATTATTATGTTTTATTATAGGTAGTTAAAATATGCCATTTTAAGTATTTCTTTGTCTTTTGTCTAGAGATAAAGAATTAAATTGGTAGGTCCGCTTCGCAGAAATATTTAACTTTTAATTTTTATATTTCCAGCTAGACAATGGGATCCACAGGCAGCAGAAAAAATGCTCAGAGATGTAAGTACCTACATTCTTAGTTTTAAACAAACTTGCAGAAAATCTCAATAAATTTAAAATTACAAGTTTTTATCACAGTTTGCGATATAACTATAATTTTATATAGGAGCCTAGGAGTTAAGTAGGAGGGACACGTGGCTAAACAGCCGCACAGGTCAATCGATCAGGATAAACTAAGCGCGCTTGCCGCGGTTGATCTGTGGATGGGTGACCATCTTTACATACCGAGACCTCTCCATGCCTCGGAAGTTGGTCCCGGCTGTCATTCGTGGATCTTTGACAGTCGTTACGGGTCGTCAGAAGCCCGAAAGTCTGACAACCGTAAGACAAGCGGTATAATATTACCCAGTAACTGGGTTGTGGAGGTCAGATAGGCAGTCGCTCCATGTAAAATACAGCTGCATCCAGTTAGACTGGAAACCGACTCCAACATAGTTGGGAAAAGGCTAGGCAGATGATGAATTTTAAACAGGTAAGTTTATGTCTAGAATAAAATGACAAGGTTACGCAATTAGGTTAGGATTAATTAAAAATTGTCAAAGCTGTATTATTAAACTTGCATTCTCCATAAAGGTTCCTACAAACAGGCGCGACACGCGATATAATCGCGCGCGACACAGAGGCACCGCTCGATACGCGACTTACGGTGCCATTGACATTTTTCCTCTTCTGCGGGGTAATTGCGTAACAGACTACCAGAGTATCAGTAGCAATGGGCATTTTGACAGTTCAACAGCATTCATTGCTTTGTTTACGTTGTTGAACAGACACATTTTTCTAACATATTTAAGCAATGTATTAGCAATATCCTTCAAAATAATTGAGATTATTTATTTATTTTATAATTTATGTACACACAGTAAAATACATAGGGATATATCATGATTATAATTAGAGTACAAAGATTAATAATGTGTTACGCAATTAGGGTGCAGGTAGGGTTACCAGATGACAGGAATTATCCTGACATGTCCGGAATTTCAGCTGTCTGTCAGGGAAACAGGAAAAATTGGAAATTTTCAAGAATTTAAAAAAAAAAGAGAAAAATATAAGAAATAAAAATTTAAACAAAGAACAAAATCTAACTAACAATCAATTAATTAATTATTTATTAATTATTCATCTAAACCTCGTGCTTTTCATTGCTGGATATAGCTTTCAGCAACTGCTCATGTTTCATAACAATTTTATGAAACTCTTCACATGATGTATTCTTCAGATTGAACTTTGTCAACAGTAGGTAGAGACTTAATAGAAGTTATGGACAGTCTATTTCTCTATTTTGTTCACTGCGCACCTATTAATGAAAAATGTCAGGAAATTTAATGCTTAGGTAGGGATTTTTCCAGGAAAAAGCTCTACCTAAGCATTAAATTTTCCAGGAAAACTTATTTTCGGATCTGGTAACCCTAGGTGCAGGGCCCTAATTCACTGTGACAACTTAACGATTCCTTACTTCGAATCCACGTCAATTCCTTATCTATTCCCGCCAATCTCGCGTTCATTCCGCCCGGTTTCATTCATTGTGTCATAGAGAAAAAGCTGTGACACACCACGGTTTAAAATTCTGGTGATCCAAATGTTTAAACTGCTATTTTTATTGACTAATTCAACTCATCACCATCTCATCTGCCCAGCCTTTTCCCAACTATGTTGGGGTCGGCTTCCAGTCTAACCGGATGCAGCTGAATACCAGTATTTTACATAGAGAGACTGCCTATCTGACCTAATTGACTAATTCAACTACCGTTGACATATTATCCATACTGATATTATAACTGCGAAAGTGTCTCTGTCTGTCTGTTACCTCTTCATGCTTAAACCGATGAACCGATTTAGATGAAATTTGTTATAGAGATAGTTTGAGTCCTGGGAAACGACGTAGGATTTATATCCCGATATTCCCACGGGATCGACACTTCTGCAAGTGAAACCGCGGAGCGCTGCTAGTACAAAATAATCAAGTAATACCTTAGGAGTACTTGATTATTTTTTTATTTTAAATCATAATGTAGCAGCTGAAGTGGAAAAATGTCAACTATAGTCCGCTCGGAACTAGTTGGCCGCGCCTTAGGTATGTGAGCGGTGGGACGTAGGGGCGGGGGCGCTTTGTCATTACTCAGTACGTGCGTTGCGAACAATAGGCAACCCCGCCGCCTTCACCCCCGTCCCCACCCAAGGCGCGGCCAACTAATTCCACGCGGGCTTTTGGAACTTTTCGAGGCCACTGTACATAAACTCAAGCCTTCTTCCCACGGGGATAGGCAGAACCTACATTCCCCATTATTATGTATAAAGATCTCCCAAGATCTGCTCAAGGCTAATAAACTGCGGGGAAATGGAAGTATACCGACTTACACTTGACCCGCGCACTACGTAACACAAAATTATAATACACGCTTCTTATGAAACACCTCAAGGCCATAGTTAAATAACGCGTTCCGGCTGTTTTGTGGCTATCAAAATACGAAACTATTTATAGATTTAAATAATTAAGAAATAGCTGTTACAAAAATTCTATTGTTAGACATGACGGAGATGGTACACAAGGGTCTCGTTTGATAACCAGACACTAATAAATTAAAATAAAATTGAATTAAAATATGGCTGATGATTCAGCCATATTTTAATATGGTATCACTTTTATCACTGCTGGTATCACTTTTACTTTCAAAAGCGAAAGTGACTGGGTTCCGGCTAAACTACCAAACCGATTTTGATGAGACAAAAATGTTAATTTGCCTTGATGATGATTTCCAGAAGAGTAATTTTGTCCCATTCAAAAAAGACATCAAAATAACCATAATGACATCGTTGAGTGATACTTCGCGTGTCTCAAAACAAGAGGTCTCTGCGGGGTAATTAATTGCATAAAGGCTCCTTCAAACAGGCGCGACATGACACACGACACAAAGGCGCCGCAAGTCGCGCAACGAGCAGCGCCTTTGTGTCGCGCGCGATTATATCGCGTGTCGCGCCTGTTTGTAGGAGCCTTAACAGTAGCAATGGCTTTCATTATGATAGTTTAACAACATACCTATTCCTTGCGTTTCATAGGGTTCCTTACCCAAAGGATAAAAACGGGACCCTATTACTAAGACTCCACTGTCCGTCTGTTTGTCTGTCTGTCACCAGGCTGTATCTCATGAACCGTGATAGCTGTCTAGCATTTCAACTGTCTAGTTGAAATGTTCACAGATGATGTATTTCTGTTGCCGCTATAACAGCAAATACTAAAAACAGAATAAAATAAACATTTAAGGGCCCCCCTTAAATATTTATTATATTCCATATCCCATACAACAAACGTGTTTTTTTCGGCGTTTTTGCCGTGTGGTACGGAACCCTTCGTGTGCGAGTCCGACTTGCACTTGGTCAGTTTTTAACGTTATTTTTTACCGACTTCAAAACAAGGAGGTTATCAATTCGACACGTATGTATGTAATATTATTGGAACTGCATATTCACATAATTATGACAATCTATTAGGGCTTCCAAACAAAAATACTTACAACATTTTATAAATGTATGTATGTAGGTACCTAAGTTTCTCCACGCATTTCTCCGCAACTATTAATCGGATCGTGACCATTATTTTTATTGGCTTACATTTACTTCAACAAGGGAATAAGTGCAAGTTTCATCAAAATCGATTCAATAATTTTCAAGATTTTCGGTTTTCGGCCATTTTCGGCAATTTTCGTTATTGACCGAAAAAGTTCAATTACTAGGTGCGGGAAAATCAGTAGCTGTACTTTCAACTCATTTATCTAGGCATAGTCACAACAACTAAAAGCGCAATCGCTGAGAAAAATTGTTTTTCTTGCATAACATAATCAGATCGTTTGATTTTATTAATAATTATTTGTATATTACTTACACATTTGAGAAAGTTACGAACATTGACATATATTACATTATATTACTACGAAATTTCGTGTGAATTCAGTTCAAACGATTAAACATTACGATGAAAAGATTGACATTACATTTCTTTTACTTTTACCAAAGAAAACCCTAACGAAAACAAAAAAAATCTTACGTTTTCAGATTTTCAGCCGAAAGTGCAAATCAGGCCAAATTTGAATGAACTCTAGTGCTTTGTTGTAATAAAATGGAGGTAATAACCATGTAATGTCTGTTAGTTATTACCTGACCGTTTGCCGGTTTACGACTACATAAAATAAATGTAGACACTAGTATTTTAATGATCAACCATAACCTATTTTAATGGCGGGGATCTTAGGTATGACCATTGACCAAACGCAGCAAGCAGCTTATCTGGTTAACAACGCAACCAAGGTAGTAATATTTATCGCTACAAGAAAACGATTTGATTAGCATTCTTAGTGCACCTAACTTATTACGTATAATGAACACATAATTGTTATGCAAAATGGAAACTTAATATTTATGTATGTCTTCAACTCTTGAGTAGATAAGTACTAGGTAGAAAAATAGATAGATATACATACATAGATTATTTTAACAGACAGGAAAAACGGTAAGAAAGAATAGTATTCTATGCCACTATGGTGTTAAGAGCCAAGTCCAACTATGTTGGGTTCGGCTTGCTGTCTAACCGGATGCTGAATACCAGTATGTTACATGGAGCCCTGCCTATCTGACGTTCACAACTCCACTGGGTTGTGAACGTCAGATAGGCAGGTGCTCCATACTGCCCACTGGCAGTACGATACCCCTTGGTAAGACTGGTTGTCAGACTTTCGAGCTTCTGACGACCCGTAACGACTGTCAAAGATCCACGAATGACAGCCGCGGCGGGACCAACGGGAATGTGCTTTCCGAGTCCGACGCACGGAGGGGTATGTAAAGATGGTCACCCATCCACGGACCAACCGCGGCAAGCGTTGGTTAACCTGAGGGGGCAATTTTCGTAATTTTAAGAACGTTCATAACATAGTCTGATCTCAGTCTCAATGTGTCAAAAACACCTCTAATTTCCGTAGGGAAAAATGCAGATTTTTGACAAGTAGGTACAGACGCCAGCACATGAAGCTACTACAAACTGTCAAATTTCTTTAATAGATTTTCAACCTTATCGCTAAAGCATAAAAGTTGATTGGGAAAAATTGACAATTTCGGGTAGCTTGATGTGCAGCTGGCGTCTGTACATATTTGACATTTGTTACAGTTTGTCGCCGATATGAGACTGCGTCTAGATTTTGAATGTTTTAAATTACGAGAATTCGGAGAGTTGGCCTTGATCGATGGACCCGTGCGGCTGTTTACTTAACTAAGTCTAGGTATTAGGTATAGTTACGAAATAGACTAAAAAACCAGTTCTAGTACCTGTTTGAGGAAACTAGTTTGACTTGTGGAGTTGTGGCACTACCGGAATGAAACGTAGGCAGTCAAATACATATACGGTCCTTCAAACAGGCGCGAAACGCGATAAAATCGTGCGCGACACAAAAGCACCGCAAGTCACGCAACGAGCGGTGCCTTTGCGTCGCGCGCGATTCGCGTCGCGCGTCGCGCCTGTTTGCAGGAGCCTTATTTCGTAAATGCTCCTATTTATACATGAATGTCTTTATAATTGTTTCCACTGTAATAAAAAACTGCCTCACTTCAGTATAAGTATGTATTTATTGTTTTGGTTCTACAACTATGATAACTTATATGCAGATGGAGACCAGCAATGTAAAAGACCAATAAAATTATTGTGCGTCCGACCACAGAGCATGACACTTTACATCCGACCTCGACGCAACAACCGTACAAGAAATATCTCCCAAAAGCAATCACCCACCATTTTTTTTTTATTGACAACCTTTCCAAAGAGAATTAAATCAATTGAATCACTGACCTGTATTATACAAGTATGCTGGACACTATCGATGACAAAATGAAGACATTTGATTTGAATTTGTATGTACATACAGACGCCAGCACATCAAGCTACCCGAAACTGTCAAATTTTCCTAATCGACTTTGAACCTTATGCTTTAGCGATAAAATTAATAATCTATTAAAAAAATCTGACAAATTGTATTAGGTTGATGTGCTGGCGTCTGTACAAATTCAATCGAATTCACTCAAAGTGAATGCCAAAAGTGAACCGTGTAACATTACCTTACCATGTAGTCATTACTAGCGGAAAGGAGAGGGATTCCATTTTCATTATTAGGTATTTGGATAGCGTGCATACTAATGGAAAAAAACACAAAAAATAACAAAGTCAAGTCATATAATTCAGGGACTTTTGAACGTCAAAAATTACAATAAAATCGAAACAGTCCTCAGTGAAATGTTTACTACAAAGATGATAAATTAGATTTATGACTCAATGACAATTTTCCATTTTCATGTTTTTCAGCCATATCTGCTTAGTCGAATTGGTGGGAAATCTGAAATTAAGAATGACTAAAGTACATTGTAGATGGCAAGTTTTATTTCGATGTTAGGTCTTTATTACTTCGGAAACAAGTACACATTACATACATATACACTTACTTTACTTATTTATCTTTTGAAATTAGAAACTAGTATTTGCTAATTTGTTTTAGCTAATGAAATTGCAGAAATTTCTGGCGACAATTTTATTTGAATTTGTTTTTTATTTCTATTTAAAAGACGTAAATTTAAATTATTTACTGTCTGAAGAAAATTATCGACACATTATCGACATGGAACATTTACAACCCTATTCAAATGATTGTAATCATTATAATATGTGAAAACTGAACCCTAATTATGGCTCCTGCAAAAAGGCGCGACGCGCGATGCGAATCGCGCGCGACACATAGGCACCGCTCGTTGCGCGACTTGCGGTGCCTTTGTGTCGCGTGTCGCGTCGCGCCGGTGTGTTCGAGCCTTTACACTTAAATATGATGAGATATTAATGAAAACATTTATTCTAAATATAAAATATTATTAAAAATGCTCACATAAGCAATCGAAACATTTACGAGGCATGAAATTCACTTACTTGTTATTCCGGTTATTCCGCTGCCTTACTGATAGCGAGTTTTACAAAATGCGCATGCTTTCATAATAAAAATGTTCTAAATATCACGTGGTAAACACAAAATACACAAAAAAGTGGTTTTCCACAATTTAGACCTAAATCATCAGAGACGAAACAAACATGAACAAATATTAAAAGCTCCTGCAAACAGGCGCGACGCGCGACGCGAATCGGTCGCGACACAAAGGCACCGCTCGTTGCGCGACTTGCGGTGCCTTTGTGTCGCGTGTCGTGTCGCGCCTGTTGGAAGGAGCCTTAAAACTCAATGTCCATTTGAAAGAACGTGCCAATTTTAGTTCCTGAGGACCTCGAGCTTTGAATCGGCACAAAAAACAACTGTCATTTCGTAGAGTATCGTTAGTCCAGCGTACTTGTATGATGGAAGACAGTGTATTAGACAGTGAATTGAATTCAATTGAATCGTTTCGGTGTTGTCAGCACAATAAGTCGATTACAAATAATCGAATACAAACATAAATTAATTAAAAAGAACTAAATTACAACAAATGGCGTCAAATAATCTAAATAACATAACAAAACCTAACACCACGATAGGTACCTACGTAACCGTAATGTTATGTCAGTGAGGGATTTTCTTTTGATTTTTTTTTAAACTCTTCTTTAGTCGCTGGATAGATGTCGCTGAACTTGGTAAGTTACTGCAAGGAACGGAACGTCACATCATTTTTTGATTATTTGGATGTAATTTTGTGATCGAAAAACTAAACGTACATAAAAAAGTAATTAATTAATTAACTACGAAGTAATTAGTTAGCTTCGTTTTGGCTTTGGCACCTAGTAACGTAGTCAGTTCAACGCCATCTACAGAGTTCTTGGACCCTATGTTCTACATAGATATCTAATATTGAAGCTTTTATTGACCCGTATGGGTCAAGAACTAACAATTCTGATAGTAGTTCTGCGAAAAACATATTTATCAAACAAACATAGTTAGGTCGTATGTTATACAAGAGGAGACGGATTAATACTAGAATATGAGTTAAAAAGTACTATGTACTACTAGTACTAGTAATATAAAGTCGTATAAGTAATATAACTAGTACTAGTAATATAAAGCGGCTAAAAGGTGTATAAAACAGTTTTAGAAAATATTTATAAAATTCATCGTTATATCATGGTGCGACTCCTTAGGTACTGAACCTGCTAAACAAATCAAGTTTCCTTAATTCGTTTAAAATTGTTGTATTCCAAATTTTATACATTGGTCGAACTTTGTCGAGGTCTCTGCCCCAGACAGTTATTTTTAGTTCAACATTTTCCTCAAGAACTAAGGAGCGTACACATTTGTAACATTTACATGGTCTTCTCGGCTACCAATTTCGTCATTTTGGACGACATTCTGAAATCAGTCAAAATTCCACCGGGTCAGCGGGATTGTCCGAAAGGGTTACCGCTGGCCCGGAACATAAAGGGCTAAGGAAGTAACACGGATGGGTTTTAGTCAGTAAGAGTCTGACACTCCCTTCCGTTCCATCCAGAGCGGGAGGGGTCATTCGATGATTACACATCCTGAAAAAAACAAAAGTCAAAATTCCACAATGTCTGAAGTCCCGCCACTATGACCAATGTCGTGTGTTCTGCCCACCATGATGTATGGTGCTGAGACGTGGACGCTCACGCAGGAGGCTGTGTATAGGATGAGAGTTGCACAGAGAGCCATAAAGCGTTCCATGCTTATCATGGCATTATCATAGTGTATTGTCCGTTGAAACGTCACGAATGTTGAGGCAACACAGTTACGTGACGATTCTCAAGACTTCTAAGAAAAGTTGAGGACTTCCAAAATTATATCACGAATCACCATTAAGGCTGCTGCAAATAGGATATAATCGCCCGCGCGCGACATAAAGGCACCGCTCGTTGCGCGACTTGCGGTGCCTTTGTGTCGCGTGTCGTGTCGCGCCTGTTTGAAGGAGCCTTTACAGATTTTTTTTATTGAGTGCGCCTACACTTGACCTCGATTACGCCTGATGGAAAGCGATGGATGAGGTCTATGATGGAACGAGCGTGCCCAGAAGGTGCCTGATCATTCTTACTTTGAAGGCAGACGGGTTACCTATATGTGGAAGGGAACACAAACGCTGACAGAGAGTTCCACATGTGTGAACAGACCGTTACAAAAACACAACAAGATATGTATATTATTGATATGTATTTATCAGTGGCGTGGCAGAGGTTGACGGTGTTTTTGCAACCAGTTGAGTAGGATCCGAATATAAATACAGCCGTTCCAAATATTCTTCAGTCCAAGAGTAATCGTCAGCAGTGTCTATATTTTTAGTAATCATGTGGAAAATAATAAGTTTATCTGCCCTCCTAATCGTTGCTCGGGCAGCAAACGAACATGATTTCTACGGGGACTGGATCGAGGTCGCTTTTTATCCAGATTCTAAGTCCTTTATCCCTGTGTGCATACGCTTCTCGTTCGCTAAAGGCTCAGGAAATTTGCAATGTACTTATTCTGATGGGAGAAACGCAACTGTATTTCAAGTCTCTGCGATGATGGCAACTGGAATTATAATGGACCGTCGACAGGTACCGATGGCGGTGGTAGATACGCTCGCGGAAGTGATGCCGGCGTTGAACATCAGCGTCATATGTGATGGCAAGGAACTTAAAGATAATGACCGTGCTGTATTAAGGTTGGTGAACGAAGACTACTTCATTTTGTATAGCAATATTCCGGCATCCAAGGAACATACTCGCAGTGCGGTAGAACAAAATTCAGCATTACTTTTTGCAAGAAAGGTCGTGTCTGCGGATGAATTACATAATGTTATGATAAGTATTGAAGATTTCAAGAACAGACGAGGAGCCCAAATGTGTTCGACAGAAAATTATCGTGGATTCAATAGTACTTACTGAAAACGAAGTTGTAATGAATGATTAAAATAGACATCATTGCTACCTCAACGTGACTGAATAATGTCTCCAATAAATGTCTCATTAAGATTTGAGCATATCGACGGCGAAGTGCCAATACCTCCTATCTTAACTGACATTTTTTAAGAAATTCACTTTTTATCTTTTTGAAGGCGTTATTCGCATGTTTTAGTGAAATCGCCTAAGTGTACCTATTTTTAGTTGCAACAGCATTAAATTAAAATGTGGAAATATGTACCTCCCAACTAAACCAACGTGTCTATTTTTTAACGTTTTTTTTTTGTTTGTGTAAATTTTTGACTTTGTCAGTTAGGTGTTATTGGCGCTTCGCCGTCGATATGTAATTCTGTATTTTTTATTTAAGTAATACAAGCCTGTGTTGTATTAAAATCATGTTATCAACAGGGCAAAGGCCTCCCTTCCCTCTTTCCACTTTCCCGCCGGATAATTGTGTAACACACTAACAGTAGGAATGGGTTTTTTTTTTAATAACCAACAGGTTTATAGGTTTCATTTTGACAGTTCAACAACATTCATTGCGTTATTTACGTTGTTGAGCTGACAACATTTTCCAATATATGAAGCAATGGATTTGCTTCAAAATTTATCAGATTGATATTGATAGTGTGTTTCGCAATCAGGGTACAATGCGATTGGTGGCCAATCGTATTGCTTTAAAGCTCCCACAAACAGGCGCGACACGCGATAATATCGCGCGCGACACAAAGGCACCGCTCGTTGCGCGACTTTTTTTTGCGACTGGCGGTGCCTTTGTGTCGCGTGTCGTCGCGCCTGTTTGATGGAGCCTTTATAATAAACGTGTTTGATGGGTGTTGACTAACTTATTTTGGTTGAGTCAAAAGTTTTTCTTGGTATAATTGTTAATCTCGAATCACACGTAGCAGCACATAAACACAATTGTCTGATAAGGGATTCTAGCAGTAAATGAAACATTCACTATACACATTTCCAATCCACTGATATAAATCAGGACATAGACTGTAGTTAGGTATAAGTAGATAATAAGTTTTATATATCCTGTTGTATCTGTAAAGTAGGTACAGGTAGGTACAGACGGCTGTCTTATCGCTAAAACCAAACACCCGGCTCCTGTGTAACCGATCGATTATCATAATTTTATCTATAAATTCCATCACTCGTCACTAGATGGCATTACTGATTTCAAAGCAAATACAATCAGATAAAAATGTGTAAAAAAAATCTCTACAAGTTTTTTTAAGTAAATACTTTTTAAAAACTAGCTTTTTAGAAAGTACTAAATAAAAATTACGTTCACATAGAAATGTTTAAATGTTTTCTTAAAAAACTTGAGGAGTGTACGACCTTTTTACACTTCAATCAAGATAAGCCTAAAGACTAATGAATAATTATAAAATTTTACTTTTTAGTTCATTAGAAGCTTGTTTTTAAAAATGTTTTTACTTATACTAAACATAAAACAATAAACAAATAATAACTAACAACACACACAACACAACACAACAACAAACTAATTTACATTATACTAAACTCACTTGGTACGGTTCCTGTAGTGTGAATCAGAACGTCCTACATAATCCTGTAGAGTGAATTAGAGCCAGTTAATTTTTAAATTGGGTTGTAATAAACTTTGATCCCTGTCATAAATCACCAAACCACTCACTCGTTAGCTATTTTAATAAAAAAGCCAACAAATGGCTTGGTAGTTTGGAGACTTAAACTGTCAAACCATAATATTTAAGGCTCCTTCAAACAGGCGCGACACGACACCCGACACAAAGGCAACGCAAGTCGCGCAACGAGCGGTGCCTTTGTGTCGCGCGCGATTATATCGCGTGTCGCGCCTGTTTGTAGGAGCCTTTATTCCTCAGATGAAAATTATCTGACTATTGAAAAATCAGCCCTTAATTAGTTACTGACCTATGTAGTGTTGCCCAAATGCAAGACCAAGACAAGACCTTAGCCAGTCTTGGTCTTGGTCTTGCGTCAATACACCTGGTCTTGGTCTTGGTCTTGGTATTGCGCTCTCAGTCTTGGTCTTGGTCTTGGTCTTGCAGCAAGAGTCTCGCAAGTCTTGCGAGACTCTACTACTTAGACTAGACTACATTCAAATACCTATTAGTCTTTTGCTCAGGGTGGCAGGGACATCGACGCGGAACCGCTTACCTACCATGGATTCAGTACATGATTCTGGACCCTCCTGCGTTGAAATTTTTCGTCGGCTTTTTCTTAATTTTTTAGGTTTTTTTCTACAATTTTTTTTACTGTAAACTGTATAAAATCATTATTTCTATCTGACCCAATGAGATTTTTTATTAAAAAATAGTAAATTCACTTGTTTCACTTAAAACAGCAATGTAAACAAAATTCGAAAGGGCTACCTGATCAGCTGTATTGCTAAAGTTAATTTGCGAGGTCAACACTGTCTTCGCGCTCACGCTATTCGCTTTCAAATGCCGCGACAAAGGGACCGCAGCGCCAAGCGGTCTCCTCGTATTATTAACGCACTTGAAAATAAACTTTAAAATTATTACAATAAAGTGCATAAATGCTTGAACCTGACAAAAAATGCGGAAGATTGCGGGAATCCCCGCGCGGCGTCGAGTCGGCCATGAATCCCAATGAATCTAACAGACGCGTCACATGAGGCATTTTAATCATCTACATAATTGAATGACCCATTTACTACTTTTATTTTAGATTCGTTATGAGGGGATAATTATTTTTCTAAAGCTTCATCGATTTAAGGGGGAAGCGCTAAGGTAAATCAACCATGAACCTTAATGCTTTAGCGATAAAGTTGAAAACCTGTTAAAGAAATATGGCAGATTGTAGTAGCTTGATGTGCTGGCGTCTGTACCATAACATCGGCTGGCTTAAAAACTGCTACTAGTACTAGACCTACTCGACTCGCTGTTAGTTTTAAATTTTGCTGAATAAAAGAATAATATAAACTTTGAAACATAAATACCTAGGTACATAATTTTACCAACCTACTAACGTTAGATCTGCACATTAGACTTATACAAGTATAACACTCTAAGTAGATATACCTACAAGGTATGAAATGAACTTTGCTAGAAAGTTATGCTAGGTACATTTTTATCACATATGGGAACTTTGTAAGTAACACGCCTACTTAATAAATAGTTGAAACATATAATAATTAATACAATACCTGTTAATGTTATGACGATACGGATACGGTTTTGATACTGGGGAACGTCTATCAAAATCAAGATTGAAACCAAATACCTACTATAACGCCCAAATCTCAGTTTGACTTAACTGCGAGACGCAAGAGTCTTGCAGGCTTAGTCTTGTTCTTGCTCAAGTCTTGCAGGGGTCAGTCTTGGTCTTGGTCTTGCTACAATAAGTCGGTCTTGGTCTTGGTCTTGGTCTTGCTAAAATGCAAGAACAAGACCAAGACTGCAAGACCAAGACCGATTTTGGGCAACACTAGACCTATGTATAGGTTCCCTCTCACAGAGAGGAGGCCTGTGTCCCAGCAGTGGGATTGTTATACGGCTTATTATGCTATGTATACCTAGGTATAAAATAGTCAACACCCTTCCACTAGCGCTTTTATTAGACCTCTACTGTCCTGTTAGTGTTTAGAGGTAGAAATAAAAATCCAACATGTGTCTCTCCTGTAAAACTAAATGGTTCACTTTTGCAGAGAGTTGGCCCACTTTAAATATTTGGACCACATTGTTACTGAAGAATTAAGGCTCCTACAAACAGGCGCGACGCGAATCGCGCGCGACACAAAGGCACCGCTCGTTGCGCGACTTGCGGTACCTTTGTGTCGCGTGTCGTGTCGCGCCTGTTTGAAGGAGCCTTTAAAAGACGACTTGGATATGGAAAGAGAGCGCAGGGCACTGGCTGTGAGGGGAAATATGATATGCAGAAGGTTTCATAGTTGTTCAGCTCCCGTGAAACTAACTTTTCAAGGCCTACTGTCAAACATTTTATACCAACAGCCTTAGGGATAACCATACCCTAAAAGCAGACAATGCCCTGCGCATTCACTACAACAATACCTTCAGGGCGATGTTGAGGCTTCCGCCTCATTGTAGTGCGTCAGGTATGTTCGCTGATGCGCACACTGACGACTACTTTGCGATAATGCGGAAGAAACTTGCCTGAGTAATATCCCGAGTGAGGGGACGCAGCAACAGCATTGTGAAGGTGTTTGCAGAGTGGCTGGATGGGCCGACAATGGGGAGGTTTACCAAGCCACATGTTGGCAACAAAGCTTGTTAAACCTTCCTGTGATAGTGATTGTCTTTTTCTTCTTTTTTAGTGTTCCTGCATGTTACTAATATAGTTTTTTTAAGTAAGATGGAATATTACCCTATGGGCCTTGATGCCTGACAATAAAATATATTTTTTTTTAATTTATTTATTCTACAAAATTGCCGTGAAATACCATAATAACCATAACGAAAGATTGAGCTGCCCATCTTTGAAATATTTTTTTTGTACTTTTTAACAAAACTGAAAGACTGCTCTTATTTAGTGTCCCATCTAAGTATTCTCTTACCTTTTCAGTCCCAGATATGGCGAGAAAAGTGGGGCATTGACACAACTCTTCAGACATGGCAGGCTCCAGAGGTTCTACAGAAACATTTCCCTAGCGGAAGCCCCGGCTTCGATAAAGAAGGATCACCAAGTAAGTTCTTTTTCATTCTTCAATCCGCTCGCTTTGACCCTGACTTACATGTCTCATGTATGTATTACGAAACCATTTAGGTACTTTGAGATTTTTTTTCCTCACCGCTGCTCTAAAAACAGTGATAGGAAACATCGTGAGGAAACTGGATCCTGGAACCAACAAATCCAAAGACATGTGACAACCTCGAACCCGCACTGGTCCACAGAGAGGAGGTCTATGTCCCAAGCGCTGGGTATGTATATTATAGGCTGATTATTCTAATCCGCTCGCTTGGTTTGACATCAAACTAAGCAAGCGGCATTGTAAGAATAAATGAGAGTCGGCCAATTTCTGCATAGACGTATGTGAAGTCTGCAATTGGCCGACTCTGATTTATTCTTAAAATGCTCTTGCCTAAAACACTAACCTCGTTATATTAGAGCAACACCATTGACCCGCGCTATTCGGGTTATTAACGATCTTCACGTGAAGATCGATATATTTACATGCCATTTGAGTGAACTCGCAAAAATACTGCTGTTCTTTTTATGTTATAAGGTAGATTAGACTTAGAGTAGGCTATATATTGTTGTTTTATTTTATTTCATTTAGGGAATTTAGTCCATAATATTATTTTAGATGTTAATACACACATCAAAAGTGTCTAGGGATCAAGCATTTTTATGCGGATTTCTTGAGATTGAGATGTGGCTTTGTAATAAATTTATGATTTTATAAATTTATATGGATCCTTTTTGGTGCATTTCATAATTTGAAACAGGAACTGTTAATCAAATTCGAGTAAAAGATGAAAATCAGCTGTCAATATTTTCCCTATAAAAACATACAACGCATTGAAGACATTATTAGTGCTATTGTTTCCCTACTACTGATTAAAACCAACGTTATTATAGAGCGGCGACGTCATTTAAGCAGGGAAGAAATGCTCAGAGCCGTGGGAATGATAGAAGCTGGTTCCGGGCAACGTACTGTGGCTTTAGCTCTGAATACAAGTCAGAGTGTTATCAGTCGACTATGGACACGTTACCGAAGCACTGGTACCGTGGCTGAGCGCCATGGAGGACGGTATCGCTGCACCACACGGAGACAAGACCGATACATTCAAATCTTAACTCGAAGAGCTCCAACAATAACCGCCATGATGTTAGCCGTGAGGCTTCATCACTCTTCAGGGAACTTAATTAGCGACCAAACAGTCAGAAACCGCTTGCATGAAGTGAACCTTCATTCCCGAAGACCGCTACGGGTACCACCTATAGCAATGCACAATCGTAGGATTCGATATCAATGGGCTCTTGAACACAGAAATTGGGCAGAAGAACAATGGCGTTTCGTGTGCTTTTCTGATGAGTCTCGTTTTGGTATGAGACCGGATACAAGACGTATACGACACTGGAGAAACCCTGGACGCCAACAGCGATTAAAATCCTGCCAGGAAGTCCATCCTTATAGTGGTGGAACCATCATGGTATGGGCGGGTATTTGGATCGGCGGAAGAACTGAGTTGATTTGGATCAGAGGCAACCTCAACGCTCAAATTTATGCTGAGACGATTGTATCTGACGTCATCGTTCCTCTACAAGTGCAAATCGGTCCCTTATTTCAGTTAATGCATGATAATGCACGACCGCACACCGCAAGAGTTGTAAGACAGACTCTCGCCGCAGCTAACATCAATGTCCTGCTCTGGCCTGCTCAGTCGCCAGACTTGAACCCGATTGAGCATGCATGGGATATGCTACAGAGAAGAGCTCTGCCGAATATGGAGGGTATCCAGTCGCAAGAAGACCTTTTTTTGTTGTTGCAACGAACATGGGCGGCCATTCCACAGCGTGATTTGGATGAACTCATTTTGAGTATGCCAAACCGATGTTCTTGTGTTGTTAGTGTTCGCGGTAGAAACACGGATTATTAATTGTTTAAGTTACCCAATAAAATTTTAAAGAAAACTGTTATTTCAGTCTTTTTTTCGAACTTTAATGTTAGTGGTTCAAATGTCAAAAATCCCTTTATTAGGAAAATGGCAAATTTCTTTATTAATGCAAAGGTGACTTGGTTTATCGTTACTGTGACAAACGAAAACACTTTATTTGATGAATCCTTAAAGAAAATTTTAATTAATATCAATCAGGAGAAAATTTATTGCAAAAATATATGTTGATCCCTAGACACTTTTGATGTGTGTACTTGTAATACTAGTTTTTTACGTTTTTCATAGTTTTAAATTGTAAGATCTGAAGTTAATTTTAAGACCACGCTATCGCATTAGGTATACACCTGTAATGATACTGGTAGTGAGATTTTAATAAATAAATAAATAAACTTCGAGTTCAAAGACCGACATCCTACAACGAATTTACGTGTATTTCGATTATACCGGTTCAGCAGTGCGATTCAGCCGGTCGATTCTGTAAAAATCTCACCGTGAAAACTTAGGTAAAGTGATTTTGTTTTTGCTAAGCATTGACACAATTGACAGCTCACTCCACGCTCACTTCACCTAAGTTTTCACGGTGAGATTTTTACAGAATAGCACCGCTGTAACAGTCTCAACGTGAAAACTTAGGTGAAGTGAGCGTGGAGTGAGCTGTCAATAGTGTCAATTTCTAGCAAAAACAAACTCACTTCACCTAAGTTTTCACGGTGAGATTTTTACAGAATCGACCGGCTGTAGTTTTTACGATAAGATTATAACTACTTCGAGCCGATAAACAAATTTTTCATTCATCTTTGATAACTCTCCGTGTTAAAGTTAATTAATAATATCCTCCCGACCGAATTTCGGTCATGGCGGCCAATCTCTTCGGTGATTAGCCAGGTACAATGCGTGCCACGAAAGATGAGACTTGACACACCACGTGGTTTGACATGCGCAGTACACGATTTTAGGTATCTTTAGCGGTATGAGGTCTGAGTGCGGGACGGGACCGGACGTCATAGGGGCGGCGGAAAGAGCGGGGGAGGCAGGGTCAAGTCTCATCTTTCGTGGCACGCATTGTACACAGAAGATAATATTAAGATATAGTGCACAGGTGTGTGCGTAAACATATTCCGATGAGGCGGCACGACCAGGATCAGCATCCTAACTGTGTAACACTTTCAATCACAATCGGAGTTTTGAAGGATTTTGCTAATCCATTGCTTCATAGGTTTGAAAAATTCGTCTACTAAACAACATAAATAACGCAATGAACGTGGATGAACTGTCAAAATGAAACCCATTGCAATCAATTACGTGTGTTACGCAATTACCCAGCTGGACCTTTAAGGCTCGTACACACTGGCGCGACGCGACACGCGACACAAAGGCACCGCAAGTCGCGCGACGAGCGGTGCCTTTGTGTCGCGCGCGATTCGCGTCGCGCGTCGCGCCTTTGTGTAGGAGCCGTTACGTGCTTTCCGAGACAAGGGGGTGTTAGTTAATTAACGTTTATGCAATTCGGGAATCGCATTCGAATGTTTGTCTCAAGTAGGCCCTCACATTTTGATGCGCGCGCGTCGCTTTCGAAACAATGAGGGTTTTCGTGAAAATTTACGACACCAGTTGGCACCACTGTGACAAGAGGTCTTCCAATATAAAATATATGATGACGTTCATCATTCGATTCATTCATTCGTTCATCATTCAGTCATGACTAAAGAAAATATAGGCTCTTTGACAGATGTCTGGACCTGACGTCTCAGTGCTGCCACCTGGCGAACGTCATTTCAGAAAACCCTCATTGGGTCATTGTCACTGTCACTCGCACACAGCGGAGTTACGCGACATGAACTTCCCCTCGATTTCTTGACTTCACACTCAAACCTTGGCCCTGACTACTCACTACAGCATTTAAGTACGTAAGTGGTTAGGTTTGGAAATAAGATGAATATATGGCATGATAGAATTACAGCGAAAGGTCAGCTAAAGTATGCAGGATCGTCGGATGTACAGACGGCAGCACATCAAGCTACCCGAAACAGTCAAATTTTCCCAATCAACTTAGAACCTTATGCTTTAGCGATAAAGTTGAAAATCTATTAAAGAAATTTGACAGATTGTAGTAACTTAATGTGCTGGCGTCTGTACCTAGTTAAAGTTTAGTAAGAAACCGATGGATGTTCTCGAATAAAATTTAATTTTATTAATAGAAAACAACCTTCAGTTTTTCAATCGACAGATAACTTTTAACTGTGGAACACAGTTAAAAGTTATCTGTCGAATGAAAAATCAGATAATTCGAGGACTAATTTTGAATTTTTGACAGTTCTTATATTATTTATTTATTTAATACTTCAAGCACATAAGTGTACAGAGGCGGACGTAATGCCATAGGCATTTTCTACCAGTCAACCTTTGGGCTTATTAAATAATTTTGTAATTGTAATTTGAAACAACGCTTTTTTTAGTTAGCACCATTTTTGACGTATACGCGTGCGTCAAGTGGACCTGAAACAACCCGCCCTCAGTAGATACATGATTCTGGACGCCCCTGCGTAGATTTAGAATTATTCTGCGTAGATTTATCACTACATAGTATAAAACAAAGTCGCTTTCTCTGTCCCTATGTCCCTTTGTATGCTTAAATCTTTGAAACTACGCAACTGATTTTGATGCGGTTTTTTTTAATAGATAGAGTGATTCAAGAGGAAGGTTTATATGTATAATAATAATAATGTTTCCGTGCGAAGCCGGGGCGGGTCGCTAGTATTATTATAAATTCGAAAGTAACTCTGTCTGTCTGTCTGTATGTTACCTTTTCACGCATAAACCACTGAACGGATTTCGATAAAATTTGGCAGAGAGATAGATTTCATCCCGGGGAAGGACATAGGGTAATTTTTATCCCGATATTCCCACGGGATCGACACTTATGCGGGTGAATCCGCGGGGCGCCGCTAGTAAAAAATAACACCGTTTAAAAATGCTGTTTCATACAAAAGTGCAATACCTACGCGGTCAAAATTTAGTTCCACCCTTGAGTTGTATTACTTGTATAGTATGTTTAACTTACTATCAACGTTATTTGTTTTCAGTAATCATTATCCCTTTCGTGGGGTTGGATGTGTGGGGTCTCCTGCACTCCGTGACCAAGACCGACGTCATCCGCATGATCCTCAGGCACCTGGAAAATTACCTCGCGACCGGCAGGAAGCAGGCGGAGAAGCATGGTCCGGCTGCGCTGAAGGTTCGTAGTATCACTGTACAAGCTTCTGCCCGCGACTTCGTCCGCGTGAAATTTCACCCTCCCGCCATTCACCCTCTTAGGGCTGTTTAACAGCCCAGTTTTTTAGTTTTATTTGTTAGATTTTGTTATTAAAACAAAATCTAACAATGCTGCCCCGAAGCTCAGGAGCAACTCCGACGTTCGACTTTTCAATGAGAATTTAGACCAGCACCCCAATTGCGTTGCACACTTACTTATTATCACAATCTATAATCCATTGCTTCACGTGTTTAAACAACTCGTCTGCTCGACAACGTTAATAACGCAATGAATGTTGTTGAATTGTCAAAATGACACATTGTCATTGTAAATATCCAGGTGACTGTGATCTTCGATCTGGAAGGCTTCAACCTCAAACAGTACGCATGGAAGCCGGCTGCGGAGATGGTGTTCACGCTGCTGCAGCTGTACGAAGCCAACTACCCCGAGATCTTGAAGGTCTGCTACATTATTAATGGTAAGTGTTGTAGCGGTATCTACAACGCCACATGCGAACAGAATCCTGCATCTCGCAAGCAGAGTTTATCGAGCAACTAGCATAGATACAACGGCCCGACGTGAATCATCGGGCAGTTGCCCGCCAGACACAACACCCGTCTGGTCGGAGGATCCTTCCTTTTCTATGGAGTATGAGTGAACTGGACACCCCGTTCTTCATACGTCTATAGTGTTAATTTTATACAGTTTAGAAATTAGGATGGGAAGGCTGCCAAGTTGACTTCGATACCTGTTCTCCAATCTTGGGCCAGTTGTGAGACCCTATGTTGGAACCAGCGGGGTAATTGCGTCACACACTAACAGTAGCAATAAATAGCTTTAATTTTGAATTTTTGACAGTTCAACAACATTATTTGCGTTATGTAATAATAATTATGTATATGTAATAGTCTTCTAAAAATGTCAAGTATATTTCATATTTTATTGGCTTAATTATAGCTAATTAAAGCCTATTTAAAAATGCCGGGAATCCGTTAGATACGGGAAGTACCGAACCAATCGAAGTGGAGGTGCTTGGGGGAGCCCTATGTCCAGCAGTGGACGTGTTTCCTCTGAAATAATGATGATGAAGTAGGTCGACGATAGGTACCATAATAAAACATAACGATATCTACTAACACAATAGAAATCGTGTACTTATACCTATGTATACTCCATTTGAAATAAGATTAGACATTTAAATAAACCTTTTTTACAGTCCGTTCAACCGATTTTGAATTCTAAAGCGTTGGTGGCATGACTTAAGGCAGCTGCAGTAAACAGTTGGTATTGTAACCAATTTTTTTTGCTATTGATACCATCCTTATGCCTACGGTATAGAAGTCAAAATCGGTTGAACGGACTGTAAAAAAGGTTTATTTAAATGTCTAATCTTATTTCAAATGGAGTATAGGAAGGAAAAATCGTGCTAAGTGGGTGTAATATGCTCAATCTTTTTTCCGGGTTGGAACAAGTTTAATAAGTGGCTTGTAGGAAAATGAAATTCTTAACCTAAAACGGCTAGAATTTTGCTTGAAAACTTGAAAAAATCAGGATCTACCCACTGCCCAAACCGTCTATCTAAAGAATCTACAAGAACTTTCAGATTTTCTGTATTTACTCGTTGCTCCTTATAAACCCCATCTTCTTTCCCATTCCAGCGCCAAAAGTATTCTCCCTAGCGTTCTCAGTGATCAAGAAGTTCATGCACGAGTACACGATCTCCAAGATAAAGATCTTCAGCTCCGACGCCAAGAAGTGGCAGCCGCAGGTGCTCACCATGATCGACAAGGAGAACCTGCCGCAACACTACGGAGGAACCATGGTCGATGAGAATGGGGATCCGAGATGTGCGCTTATCGTAAGTTAATTGTGTTACTGGAATCTGGAATGGTTGATAGAAGCAAACCGACTAAATAGGTATTCCTGGAATAATAACTGATTTAAAACACACAGCCTATACCGCTGTGTCTAGATTCGAATTCAGAAGTATGAAAATTTGCACAATAGTTCCTTTTATTATAACTAAAGTGACCAACAAGCAAGGATTTTTGGAAAGTCATCCTCTAAAAGTGTGAAATAGGGCATGAAAATTTGTATGGAAGTTTTCTCAACGCTTCATTTTTTAAGTCGAAAACATTTTTTTGTCTATGGTTAAGTCGGAGATGTGAAGATGTCCCATTTGACAATAACTTTATTTTGTTCTTCTTTTCAAAAAAATCAGCTGTTCCCTACATTTTGACGAGTTATACGAACATAAATGTAGGGAACAGTTGTTTTTTTTTTTACGCGATTTCAGTTTTGGTCCCATAGTAAAAGTTGTTCATAATGATGAGTACAATAACCTCTTAAGAGGTTGTTAATGTTTTACCAATAACCCTGTATATAGTTTTTGCTTATTAAGAATGAAAAATATTTTTCTGTTTGCAGGTGAAACCCGGTGGCAAAGTTCCTAAAAGCTATTACTCCAGCAACCAGACCTTTGACTCTGCGAAGGAGTTCAAGCGAGTCACCATCAAGACTGGAGAGAAGCACGTCATCGACCTGCTTTGTTCAGACAATGACAGTGTTTTGAAGTGAGTTATACCTTTGTACCAGCACCTTATTCTTAGGGATTAGAAGCTTAATTAGTTTTGAAAAAGAAAACACGACACGGCCTACAACTATTTATTTAAATTACAAAAACCGTTACAAGAAAATAATTCAATACGATCACTAGTAAGCGTCCGTCCCATCCGAGCTCCGCAGCAAAAGTTTGTCTATGGCAAAAGTGCTAGAGGCGAGTGAGAGTGAGCACACGGCTCATGGTGTGCCATCCCCTCCACTGACAGCGTCATCGCAGCGACGTGATGTCCCCGCCCTTTCTGCTGTCAAAACCTCTAAGACTATAATAATTGCATAACACACTAACAGTAGGACTGGCTTTCATTTTGACAGTTCAACAACATTCATTGCGTTATTTACGTTGTGGATCAGACAAATTTTTCGAACATATGAAGCAATGGATTAGCAATATCCTTCAAAATGATTCAGATTATGATTGATAGTGTGTTACGAAATAAGGGTGCAGCTTAAGTCCAAAAGGGTCAAATCTATTCAAACAAAGGTTCCTTTTTAGGGTTCCGTACCAAAATGGTAAAACGGAACCCTTATGGTGAGACTCTGAGTTCCCTGGCAGCTGATAGTATGTCATGCTCACTCAAATGTCTCGCTGACGATGGCGCGTGTGTTGGATCATTTAGCTCCCTTCAAAATGGTTGATCTAAATGGTGCTGATTTAGGCGTCATGTTCGTGAACGGGCGCCGTCAGTTGGGGCTGGTCATCACTTAGCTGCCTCGGCTTGTTTTTCAAAGCCGTTTCCCGTGTGAAAGCAAAAATCTAGCTCTTTTAGGATAAGAATTTAATCTTCCTACAAGCCACTTATTACACTTGATCCAAGCTTTCACACGGGTGAAAGTCATCGATTCCTTTCGATCCTTGTTTAACAATCTACTATTCCTTTCCTTTAAAAAAGTGACACCTTCCTCGATTACATCTTCTTCATGTCGCTGGCATGCCAGTTATTTAAATTTTGTTGGCCCACAACTTCGCCACTTCCAGACTTCCACGGCCTTATCGGTGGCAGTTGAGAGGTCATTGGTCTGCATGTTTTGGGGCACGAAAGGCAGGATAGGAGGTGGAGCATATTCCCAATTGCATGATAAACACTTACCCACACTATTTTTTTCAATCAATTAACAAGTTCATTATTTCAGATGGGAGTGCGGAGTAGACCACCACGACATAAAGTTCGTGATCAAGCGTCGCGACGAGGAGGGCAACGAGAGCGTCGTGCACGGACCCAGGAAGGTCACGGAGGGACCCACAGACGTTGGCGTCCTGGCCGTCACTGGCCCCGCCACTTGTAAGTTGAAGCATTATCTAGACTTATATTTAAAAACCACGAGACTCAAGTGGAATTTAATTACTACCTACTTAATTTTGAACAACTATCTGGGGCCGGAACCATCAATTTGAACCACTGTTCTAACGAAGCCGTTAAAATTTTTGTCTGTCGGTTTGTTTGCTCCGACTAATCTCCGAAACGGCTGGACCGATTTTGACGGGATTTTCACTGGCGGGTAGCTGATGTTATAGGGAGAGTACCTAACTTAGGCTATTTTTTTTTTATAAAAAAAAAGAGATTTCGAAGAGCCTGTGTCACAGCAGCATTATGAACATCAAAATATGTTCCCAACATTTGACGTACCTACCATAATGCGTAGTTGACGGCTACGTGATGTGTCTTTTTACACCCCACGTATTTTATCGTGTTTATCCCTACCAACAGATTCAGTGATATTCGACAACAAGAGCGCGTACCTGCGCAACAAGAAGGTGTACTACGACGTGCTGATCGCAGTGCCGACGCGCGACCTCGCGCTCGGCCACGAGCCCGGCGACGACCTGCCCGCGCCCGCCTGCAGCGACAGCGCCGCGTCGTAACGACTGAACAAATGGTGTAGCCTGAACAAATGCGGCGTTTAATGCAGTAACTAACAGTTGTAAAACTCATAGACCATCATCATCAATACCTAAAATCACCGCTCCACAGCAGGGGGTCGGTATATTCGCCTGAAATTACGGGCGTTTCCTAACCCGTATCACCTACTGACATAAGATAAGACTTATTCTTACTCCATATGTGTTTTGTGTCTGAAAAAGTTCATTTATCGGAAGTTGGATTCACGCCAAAAGTTTCGGACTACTACGGGCCAGTGTCTTCGATGACGAACTTCGAGAATAGGCCCCCTGCAGCCCACAGACAAGCTACTTCCGTGTACCTACTTAAGTTTCGCTTTGTATGAAAGTATAGGTTGAATCGTGTACTGCGACCCACAGCCAGGGCACGCACAAATACGTGTATGTATGGCAACCAAATGCACCGCGCAGCTAACGTGCAAAATCTCTCCTTGTACAGACGCCCAGCACATCAAGCTGCTACAATCTGTCAAATTTCTTTAATGGATTTTCAACTTTATCGCTAAAGCATAAGGTTCAAAGTTGATTGGGAAAATTTGACAGTTTCGGGTAGCTTGTGCTGGCGTCTGTACATCCTACGTAGCCGGTGCCCCGTTGGTCTCGTGGTCGCAAGCGCGACTGCTGAGCATGGGTTTCTGGGTTCGATTCTCAGTCAGGCAAAGTGTTATTGGGTTTTTCCATTAGGAATTTCTCAGTGACAGCCCGGAGCTTGGATGTTAACGATGTCATACACCCGTGACTTGGTCCTGAGCTTGATTTCTCTTTGGCCGTGTCGGATTGCCGTCCCATCGGACTATGAGAGTGAGGGAAGGGAGAGTGTACTTAGGTACCAGTATTGCTCTTCTGTAAAAACTTAGGTGAAGTGAGCTGTCAATAGTGTCAATCCCTAGCATCAGGTGGAATAACAGCTCACTTTAAGCTAACTTCATCTAAGTTATCACGGTGATGTTTTTACAGAATAGCACCGCTGTGTCTATGATATCTCCCGCGCCGAAGGCTCTCCGTTGAGATTGGCCGCCATAGTCTAGCTGGAGGACTATTACTATTACGTAGCTTTGGACGATCGATTTTAATTTCATACAGTTGTGACTTATGATTGGTTGACGGAAGTTGTAACAACCAAAAATATAAGTGGTATTGGCAGAGTCGAGAATAGGCTCACAGAAATGGAGTGCTTTGTTTGAATTCGCATTTGAATCAATACCTACAGGAAACAAAGCAGTTTGTTGCGTTGGCGCATATTTTCGCACCACAGTTTTTACCGCATCGCGTTCATTTTAGTCACACTGGATTTTCCTTACAAAATAAGGAAACAGTGCAGTATGTACCCATGTAAAAAATCATGACTAGCAAAATAATTGCTTTAAGTGTCACTACTAAGCAAAAATTTAAGGAACACCCATCTTTTAAACATTGTCGGATAGCACAGGCTCCATTAATTTGTACTATATTGCCAGATTGAACTATTACCGACAAATTGTGCCTTTTTATGGTCGGGGTGTTAGTTGTGTCGCAATTTTGTAGCATCGTATTAACATTTATCGATATTTTGTGCGTCGACATAACGTACCTATTCTACTCGTGTGGGAGATGCTCTTTGGCGGCGCCTCTAGGCTCAGGCCTTAGAGGGCCTTGATCTGGGCAGGAGGCCTACCAACATTACACAATGTGAATGCTTCAGGGTAGCTATTTTGATTACGTTTTTTGCAATTTGCAGGCTAGGTTGTATGTTGATGGAAATGTTGTTCGCGGATGTCCCTCCAAGTTCATATAATTCGAGGAATGACTTTGACCTCGAAAAAGTCGTTCCTCGAGTTATATGAACTTAGGGTATTGATTTTGATGATTATAATTCTGTAACTACATACGTCTTACACCTGCAAATAGCAAAAAAAACGTAAGAAAATTTGAATTTCGCGGGCTACCCTGACGCTTTCACCTTAAGGCGAAAGCGCCAGGGTAGCCCGCGAAATTCAATTATTTTTAGGTTTTTTGGAATTTGCTGGTCAGTATTAAGTTGTACGTTGATTAATATATGAATCGCGGCCGTAAGAAATATGTGTTTACAGAATTATAATCATTAAAGTCATCAACACAACTCTCTAAGACCACGAAAGTCCCAAGAATAACTGTTTCATGAAATCATCATTCTTTGGACTTACGTGGTCTTAGAGAGTTGTG
This sequence comes from Luperina nickerlii, assembly GCA_963855955.1. Lineage (NCBI taxonomy): Eukaryota > Metazoa > Arthropoda > Insecta > Lepidoptera > Noctuidae > Luperina > Luperina nickerlii. Next base: position 4,606,214 of record OY979666.1, on the reverse strand, counting down.
TTGATGACTTTAATGATTATAATTCTGTAAACACATATTTCTTACGGCCGCGATTCATATATTAATCAACGTACAACTTAATGCTGACCAGCAAGTTGCAAAAAACGTAAGAAAATTTGAATTTCGCGGGCTACCTTAGCGCTTCCCCCTTAAGGGTAAATGATAGCTTTAACTCATCATCATTTCAGCCGAAAGACGTCCACTGCTGGACATAGGCCTCCCCCAAGTGTGTAGCTTTATCTATCGCTTTATATTAGATCGTTGTCCATAAATAAATAAAAGATAAATAAAAACTATAAATTAGGTATCATGTTATAATTTACTAAATAGGTAAGTACTTTACATTGTTACATTTTATGTAAATTGATTAGGAATGGGGAGGAAAACTAACTTTTTATCACGCTAGGAGGCGCATGATCAACTGTCCGGCTGTCATTGATTTGACATAACGAACGATTGTCAAATTGTATGGATTTGTTTGTTTACTTTTCACATGTTATTTATTTTAGATTAAAATGCCCAAATGTTCTGCTTTAAACTGCAAAAATAAAGGGATTCATCTGTTCCATAAGTACTTACAACTCGCAAGAATTAATTTGAGACTTCGCTCGGATGACATAAGCGCGCGATACTTACTGAGACGTCGATGGCGAGAGCGGTAACAGCGCGTGGGGCATGAGGGGCCGCCATTGGCGTATCTAGGGCTTTTTTCCAGGGGGGGCCTGGCCCTAACTTTTTTTTATGGTGAAATACTTATGGATACCTCATACCCTCCGTCTGGGAAGAACGGAGGGTTATGTCGGACTCCTACCGACTCAAACCCCACTGTTCCTTCTACCACCATAAGTCGGGGGCCCGCGAGATACTTGTAGTGACGCCAGCACATCAAGCTACCCGAAACTTTCAAATTTTCCCAATCAACTTTGAACCTTATGCTGTAGCGATAAAGTTGAAAATCTATTAAAGAAATTTGACAGATTGTAGTAACTTGATGTGCTGGCGTCTGTACATTCGCCGCACCCCCGACTGGTAACGACTGGTTCCGACGTGCGCCCGCCTGTCACTTTGAATTGTGGCGCAAAATTTAAATGTACCTACCTACTCTAGCTTATTACTTTGCGTATTATTAGATTCAATTATTTTTGTGATTTTAAAAGTAACTAAATGGAATGTATTATGTAGGTAATAAGTTTGTGTAGGTCTTGGTGTTAGATTATAAATATTTCATTGCTTTTGTGTGAAGTTATATTATGTAAGTATCCAGCTTAGAATTTCGAATAGGACCCCAACATCCTGGGGTGGGCATCAGATCATTCTAAGGTGGGCACGGCCCAACCTTTATATGTCTATGGGGGGCCGTTCGAGTATCAGGTTAATTCATGCAAGTTGGACCTACTGTCTTTTACAAATATAATGTAGTTGATAGATGGGTGTTTGTTTTAGATGATTTGTGTTATAGATAGGTAATTAGGTAGTTAATTATTAGTTATCTAAATGTACTTATGAACATTCCAATTAAGTTTTAAGATAACAATGTTTTATATTGATACAGAGGAGTTAGGTAATTAAGATAATTAAGAACAAAATGCGATGCATTTACATACATCTTTAGAAACGGAAGCATTTCTGTGATAGTTTCCAATAATGTAGTAAAACATAGCCTCTAAGGTATGTGGAATGGAACAAATCTAGGTAGGTATATGAAATGACATGGGTAGGTAAACACGCAGGCACAATCATAGCCAATTATCACGATAGGCAATGAGAACGCCCCCTATTACGGGCATCCGGCTATTGGGCGTCCCCAATGTTTATCGAAATAATAATTTTGTTTGTTGACTAATAATAATAAGCATTTATCAAAGGAATACTGCTCTACCCTTTTTTTTCCAATGTGTTAATAAAACTTAGGGATTGCAGCATCACTATTATTTAATTTAAGTACTTGGTGTTTACAAATTTTGAAAGCTACCAGTCTTAAAATAATAATAATAATATGTACAAAAAACAAGGAGGGGAAATAATCAAAGGTATTTTGATTATTCATTTTCAATATGGGTAGAATAATTTGATCTTGATTCTTATAAGATAATGATTGCTCAATTATTGTAATAATCTATGATTTAGATACCAGTATGTGTATTATAGGAATGGAATAACAATAAACATTGATTATACAAGCATTTTTTTTATCTGTCTCACTCCTTTATCTTTTACTTATAATATTCTATAGAACAAGGTACCTAATAAACGTCTTTCAACAATAAATTTTTGTCACGCAAAGTCGCTCAGACGTAAATTGCAGAAATAAACCTATATTATATGAATTTATTTATTTTTAGTCTTATTTCAAGGTATATGTAGTTACAGTACAAAACAACTTCAAGTCCTGAGTCTCTTGTGCCCTTTAGCAAAGGCATCCTCTAACCCCTTCTAATTCTCCCTGTTCCTCGACTGTCTAATCCTGAGTTATACCAATACAAAGTCATTAAAATAAGTCATTGAACAGGCTTCTTCTGGATAAGCTCACTCCATCATAGACTTTATCTGTGTTATCTCTGACCTAGATTAGAGTCAAGAGCAAACCCATTTCAAATTAAAAAAAAATAGGAAACAGTTTATGGGAAGTGGTCTATGAACCAATAGCGATACTGTAGATGTATTTCTGTGGGGATACCTCAATGATATCCTTGTGCAAAGGGGCATCAAAATCTAACCCGGTAGTTTTGAGAAAATTATACTTTAGAATTCACATTTCTTTTTTGCCTAATGAATGTATACGTAAAAAGTCAAAACTTTGTCTAGCAGTAAAAAAAAGTTTAGACTTTTTTTATTACAATAAAAAATAAATAAATCTGACAAAATGAGTTCATAAAATTATTTAATACACAATTGACATCACCTTCTTTAAAAAAACATGTTATATACAGGGCTATGTATGACTCCACCAGATTGTTGACCGCAACCACCGTCAGTCCTCATCCTCAAAGAGCATTTGAAGCAGTTCTCTCTTGGTACACTGGGAACCTTCTAATCTCTGTACGCCCTTCCAACGAATGATTGTGGGGATTACCATGAGCTTCAATCGGGTGTCTGTCCGGAAAGAGCAAGCTTTGTCCTTCCACCTGCAAGGTAACATGAAATTGGATAAGAGAAGAGATATCGAGACGTGGAGTGGCAAACACTAGCTGTCATACAATGCCATAAAATAAATCAGATAAGATATACCTAAAAGAAGATAACAGAAATGTATAATTTAAAACAGAGGCAGATTGCTGATTAACCCTTTAAACATGGATGCGAGACACAATGGCTTTTTAATTGTTTCTGTAAATACGGCATTCAACCCATTAAGATCCACAATATCTATTATTAAAACGATTTATGTCACAAGTCACAGTATTTTAAATAGTGTAATGGTTAACATGGCACTATCATAGCATTACGAAATACTTACGTATCTCTGCCACCAACATCAACGTAAACAAATATGATATCCTTTTTTAGTTCACTCAGGAATGCCTTCACCACAGGCTCAGCTGTGAACAAAGATTTCTGATATCAAGAAGAATAAGATCTACGTTATACAGGCATACTTTTTAACTGACACAGTGCCTGTGTAGCCTGCCTAATGGGGAGGGGTGTTGACGCGCATCATTGGCCTAATGTCTGAGCTGTCGCACCACGTCACCCCACCCCCATGGTAGGTATGGATCATCTTACCCAGTTGGCAGTAAATACACCAACTGCGGCCATTATCTTTCCTTTTACCAGTGAAAAAGAAATAAACTTTAGGCCCCTTGTTTGGTAGCTTATCAATGAACTCTGTAAATTGACCATAATTTTGAAGATCTTCCATTTTTATTGACATTATTGGTAAGTGTCAAAAAAATGAATAATAACAGATAATCAAGTACTGTGGTTTGGAGTTCAAAAGAGTTCTCATTTCGATGATTATACGACCTCCTTATAAACAAGAAGGTAATGAAATCTGTAGCTTTTTTAGCTGTAGTCTGTTACTATAGACCCCGCCTAGGGTATTAGTGTTCTGTGCTATAGACTCATAAAACGAGTCACAATGTCTTGTCATGTATTGTAACGCATCAGTTTTTCGTCGATGTATAGCCAATCAGTTAATCTAATTAATATGATTAATTTTGTAGGTATGAGCTTGTACGTACCTTCAACACAATCGATACACCAACTTTCCCCAGACGGCAGTTTTTCACCAGAGAAGTAGAAAACCACTGGAGGACCCTTTGGATCTATAGCTTCAACATATTTCGTAAACTCTTCATACCCGTGCAAATCTACCATAGTCACCATTTTTAATACAAAACACAAGCCCAATACACCCGGTACTATCGATAAAATGAAGTGGAAATGAACTTATGAACAAACAATGCACAGTGACACGCGCAAGTTGATAAAAATGACAGCTTGACATTGACTTTGACAATTCATTATCAGCGCCACCAGCGTAGCGTTATTCCTATAAAATTATTTTACTCTTTGTCGTCAGTTTATAATAAAGTTTTCGACTTTTCTCCGCTAGTAAGGAGGGTCCGTTTATATTTTTTCCAGAATACAATATAGGTTATGAATCTCATAATCCCCTCCAAAAGGTCATGTTAGGAAATGGGCTTAAAATAATAATTATTTTGAACAGCTGTCATGTATGGTTTTTCTGATAGGGAAACTTATTCAGGATGGCCTGACAAAAACAGAAAAAATATTAAAAGCACCATTATTGAATAAATACATATTTTAAATCCAGATATTTTTGGTGTCATAATATTATTTTTGCACATTGAAACAAAGAAAAAATGGTTAAATATCATTTTTTAAAGCAAATTATACACCTTATTGTTATTTAAAATATTCTAAAATAATATTAGATGGCTTAAAATAAAACCAACTCCATGATATGTATGTATGGCATTAATTCCTTTGCCTACTAATGGAATCTATGAAAATATTACCTGTGCCAGTAAGGTTGTCATACTTGTCAGCTGTCAGTACACAGGTCAAAATTGAATTGAATTTGACACTTGATTGACGTTCACAATTCACAATGACTATAATGACATCCAACCGAAAAGTGTTGCCAAAATCAATAATTACTGTGGGTTGCAATTTATTTTTTAAATAATGATTATTAAAATGTATAATAATTAAGGAAAGGGTGCTTTCAAAAAAATTTTTAAAAATATACAAAGTCTCCTTAATTTATGTACTTTCATAAAAACATGATCTCTTCCCTGTTCACAGTAGCTTCGAATAAAAGCCCAGCCTCCATACAAAAACCTAACATGTCCTTTCAAAGATTGAAACTCACTATGATCGGTCTCGGTTCCCCTTGCCTGTCCCAGAAAGGGACGAAATGAACAAAAAAAAAATCACTATGATCGGTACTAATTGCCATAGAGAAAAACGGACCAAGTGCATGCCTGTGTGCATGTCGGACCACGCACAGTGAAGGGTTCCGTAGTTGGGATGAATATTAACTCATGTAAAGTATTTATCTCCGATGAGAACAATACTGTGATTTTGTGTATGTTTTGCGATCGATACCACCAAAATAAACTTGTAACGTATTCACGTAGAACACACGGCCGTGTCCATGACACAGCCACACCCCATTTTTTTTTTTTACGAAATTTTTCCATAACGCAAATACATTTTTTAAGACGTAAGTTGTTGACTATAACTCGTTATCAACTAACTCGTTAACTTGAAAGCCTACTTACAGTAGTACTTGTAAATGTGATAGTAGTTTGCTTTTAACTTCCATATATTTACTACTTTCGTAAGTACTCCAAAAACAACGGTTTAGCTGGTTGGGTGGAGGGATACCCGGACACTTGACTCTAACAAAAATCACCACAACCTAATATTTTACAAATGGATCCCTGAAACAAATAATGCTCACAAACCCTCAATATATTAAAATATCTTTCAAAGGACAGCCCTAACATTGGAATAGACTACTAAAAACATCGAAAACCCAACCATTTTTTTTTCTTTCAATATTTAATTTCATAACTATTAGAGTAACCATTTAAAATTACAGCTTTCTTTTGGAACCCTAAGTAAACCGCGTTAACCCGCGTCTATCTATAAATCGTCCGCGTTAATCCGAGTTAAGCCGCGGACAGACAGACAAAAAGACTGACAAGGTGAAACTAAAAGGTTCCTTAATTTGATACTGTCTTTAGAGAACCCTAAAAATAAATATTTTATGATTTTATGACCAAATGCGAGATTGCCACTTGCAAAAACAACGTTTGCCGTTCTGTTTTACATTAGGATGTTTGATTTTTCCTGAAATATGACTTATGGTGCCGGTGCCGGACAGATCAGATTCTGCGTACAACAGAACTCAAAATTCAAGCCAAATCAAAACGGTTTTGACGGATTATACGGTTGACAATAAAAAATATTTGAATGTTTTCATGTTTATTTGAGTTGTTTTTAAACTATTATCGGAGCCTGAGTGATAATATCTATCACAATGGATACAACGACGGGTATAAAACCTAAGTCAATGGCTGAATTGCTGCCCGGGCTTAGCGGTAAGTCAAATTTGTTTACTCCCCTCGCTAAAGCTAAGTGTAGTAGAACAACAAGTAACATTAATAAATAAAGCCGTTTTTCTAAATTATCTCAAGTGTTTTGAGTCGTTTCAATCCGCCCCTAAGACGACCCACTGACCGTCGTTTCTGATAAACAAAAAGAAGTATTTTTCTCAGTAAACCTTTAACATAGAAACAACCTCACCTGTTGCCAGTCGTTTCAGTTATTTGATAAAATAATATTTTCAATTAAAAGTGATTCTTAGAAAACATCCAAACTGTTTGAGTTTATTCTAGTTTATCGACCTTAAGAACATACTCATAGAAATACATTACTCAGAAACAATTCAAGCGGACTGAATTTGTTCAGCAAATACATTTTGTGTGCTCTGTTTATTATGACAAACAAAATGTATAAGGCCAACCACGCCAACCGCTAACCACTTTTTGCTTGTTAGGTCAAATTCTTCAATTTTCCTGATAGGCATCTTGAAGACTCACACTTAAATGATGTAATTAACACGAATTTGATTGATTTCCTCGTCACCAGTTGTATTTATGGATTAACCCATCGCGCGTCTAATTAGCAGACACAACAGAAATTTTATTGTTATCGGTACACATGGTGTACACTCGACGTGCAAAGAGTTAAAATAGTGGGAAGCATTAAGTGAAACTGCAACTCCGAGTGACAACTGTTTTATTGACGGATACCCACATCTAATATTTATCAACATACCCAACAGTATTGTTTATTTTATAGGTATCCTGACCAAAAACAGTATGCAGACTCTGACTGCAAAGAAGGAACCTCGCCAAACAATTCTAGACACTCGCACCAATGAGAAGATTAAACCTTTAACTATCGCGGAAATGAGGGCTGACCTCTTATGTAAGTAAATAAACGTTGAAAACAAGGCCACTAGCTTTACAATAAATGTTTTGTATGGTAAGTAATAATAATAATCAGCCTGTAATGTTCCCATTACTGGGACACAGGCCCACTCTAGGTGAGAGGGAGTGGGCCTGGGACACAGGCCTCCTCTTGGTGAGAGGGAGTGGGCCTGGGACACAGGCCTCCTCTTGGTGAGAGGGAGTGGGCCTGGGACACAGGCCTCCTCTTGGTGAGAGGGAGTGGGCCTGGGACACAGGCCTCCTCTTGGTGAGAGGGAGTAGGCCTGGCACACAGGCCTCCTCTTGGTGAGAGGGAATAGGCCTAGGACACAGGCCTCCTCTTGGTGAGAGGGAGTGGGCCTGGGACACAGGCATCCTCTTGGTGAGGGAGTGGGCCTGGGACAGGCCTCCTCTTGGTGAGAGGGAGTGGGCCTGGGACACAGGCCTCCTCTTGGTGAGAGGGAGTAGGCCTGGGACACAGGCCTCTTGGTGAGAGGGAATAGGCCTAGGACACAGGCCTCCTCTTGGTGAGAGGGAGTGGGCCTGGGACACAGGCCTCCTCTTGGTGAGAGGGAGTGGGCCTGGGACACAGGCCTCCTCTTGGTGAGAGGGAGTGGGCCTGGGACACAGGCCTCCTCTTGGTGAGAGGGAGTGGGCCTGGGACATAGGTCTCCTCTTGGTGAGAGGGAGTGGGCCTGGGACATAGGTCTCCTCTTGGTGAGTGGGAGTGGGCCGTAATCCGCCACATGGGCCCAGTGCAGGTATGATATTAATAGGTATCAATTTATTTTTGAAGTGAAAACTTCTTTAGCGGCGCTGTGTACTTTTTTTGGAATGGGTAAAAACTTCTAAATTCGCGTCAGGTCACGTGACCCTGATCGAAAATTCGTAAGACGTAAAACGTCAGACGTAAAACGTAAGACGCGCGTTGTTGAGGACAGCGCCATCTATGCACATCGGGAAGAACTACGAGGGCCTCGCGTACTAACTACGTAGTTCATCCAACAACGACGAGATGGCGCTGAACCACGGATATATAACTGACGACGAGCTTATTTGTAAATCTGAATAAATTCCTTTCACGAGAAGAATAAACCAGTCACTTTGGTCATCATACCTGATTTGCAAAAAACCCTATAAAATAAGGAACACACCTTAACACGCGTGTTTTGTTTATAAGACGATTCACAAAATACACTCGTAATTGTTTTCATTTCTTACATACCATACTTTTCTACTATTCAATGTCTGTTTCAGCCCTAAGAGTACAGTCTCCCAGGAGACACGCCACTGGAGCCACTAGTGCTAAGAAGAAGAATTGGAACTCATCAGTTAAAGTTGACAAAATAGTAAGCCACACAGCCAATGGGAAAATGAAACACAATCCTGTCAGAAAAGTGTTGAATTTTCAACCACCCAAGCCTAAAGTAAGTATAAGCATTAGTTGTATTGATAATTTATAATAATTATGTATATTGATGGGGCTGTTTGATAGTCAATACAGCTCCATTTGGTAGTTTCAAGCAAAGAGAAATGAAACCATTTTCTAAGAAAGAAAAATGTGTTTAATGGCAATACAGCAAAAAAATACACTTTGAAGCTACAAAAAACAATTATTATACTAAAGGGCTTAGCATAATGTCAGGTGTAACCGCCTGATGCTGATTTTCAGCTGCAACCTACAAGTGCCTCATGCTGGAATAATAAACACTTAAAGAAGTGTTATGTCCATTTGTTTAAAGCATTCACCATTTTAATCACGTTTTCTATTGATTACAGCCAGTATCCAGCATCAGAAAAACAATGGCTCTGGAATCACCAAAGTTCATGAGGCCTGAATTTAGGCCGAAGAAGTCTCTATTTGCATTTAAAGGTAATTCAAAGTTTTTATTTCTTGAATAACTTCATCATTATACACAGCCTGCATGTGACAGTCTCCACGCTCTTGTGCCAGTCTCATCTAGGTTCTACCTGTGTTGGCAATGATGTTGTCCACCCATCTTGCCGCCAGACAACGATTAACTTGAATAACTTACTGTTACCTAAAACATTTTTGTATAACACTAATATCCATTTTATTTCAGCTCGTAACAATGTGAGAATAAGTGGCATAACCAATATAGCTGAAACACCAGTTGTGAATAAGCCCATCAAAAGTCGAATGACACTAGTTAATAAAGAGAATGTCTCCAATCAGCCTGGTATCCAAAAGTTTGTTCCTCCACCAAAACCTTTGTTAAAGAAAAATATTATTATGATCACTGTTACACCTGACACTCCCATGTCCAATGAATCTTGGAAGTCCAGCTGTGACGCTAGCTTCTTACAAAAAGAGAAAGAGATTAATGATGCAGAAGAAAATATTAAAGCAATAATAGAGGAACCAACACTAGAGAACATAGCTGCAGTCACACCACCAGCATCCACTCCATTTAAAGAGTACAGAAATGTTCAAGAATATTTCAACCAATCCAGTGAATTGGAAAGTTCTGTGGTCTACCATGATAACACAATCATGAGCTTCGAGAAACCTGCTGATACTAAAGAGAACAACAAGAGAGAAGAAAATGTCATTGTCTCATTATGTGAACTACTCATCAAAGCGTCTGTTGCTAACTCAGGGAAAATGAGCAATGAACTTGAGAATTTATTACAGATTGAACAAAACTTGAAAATGATAGACATCAGCATTGCTGCATTGAATAAAATTAAACAGTCACAGATGTCACAGTTGACTTCTCTGCTGCATGTCAGAAAACTAATAAAAAATAAGAAACCTGGTGAGAGTGGAGACAAAACTTTAACTGATACCAAAGAGACTCCCAAAGTCATAAAAACAGAGAAATTCAGTCCGGAAAGAAAAACTATTGTTAGTAAGCCATGTTCAGTTATAAAGTCCTGTTCAAAGTCTCCATCTTACAAGATACCAAAAAAGAATTTGTGTTTAAGGAAAACGGTGGTTTGCAAATCAATGCCGAATATTGCGAACGGACAAATCACCCCAGTGAAAGCTGATATGGGTAACAAAGCTCTAAGCATGTACATGAAAATGAAAGAACACATGAACTTTCTGAGCACACCTGTTGCTAAACGGGAGTCTCGTGTGCCCGATACACCAGCAGTAACCTCACATAAATTACAAAAGCAGCTTGATAAACTTTATGATGAAAATTAGAAATTCTTTAGAAAATATCGGAAATAAATTAATTATAGAATAAGATTGTAAAGAAAGCATTAATGTTGTTATTTAATTATTTTAGATAAAAATTAATTTAACTAACTAATCGACTTATTGTAAATTTAGGAAATTTTCGCCACAGGTATGGTTGTACTATGTAATCATCACACTTACAATTTAAAATTAATTTAGTAGGTATTAACTAACACCGATTTTCTAAACAATGTAAGTAAATAAAATTCGTGACTGAAAATTTGTTGTGATGAAAATGTTCTAAATTGAATTTCCTAATGTAGTAGGTATTGTATGTAGTAATATATTTAAAATCAGTCTTTAATTAGACAAAATTTAGCTAACTATTTACACTAGATACTGAATTAAATTGCTAACTAACCTACTATACAAATAAACACAAAAACAAAAGGACACTTAGCCGTCGAAGTACTCGTCCGCATCGTCATGTCATCCGGAAACGTGTCCAGAAGACTGGCAGCATTGCTACGTTGAATGGCAATGCTAATTCTTTGGCCAAAGAACGACCCAGCCCTCTGGTCACATGAAGTGTCAACAGCCGGCGAGAAAGTTCCTTAAAAGGAGACGCGCACTCGGACCCCATGAGCGTTTCGACCCCAAACGGCTCAAAGCTGTAGTTGCCCATAGGTTACAGTATTTGCGCCGCTTGATGGTCTCAGCAGCCGCAGCAGCGGCGCCAGCACAGCCCGCCGTGCTAGGAACCAGAGGCGTCTCTAGCCCTTGTGGCGCCCGTGTGCAATCAGTACCCTGGCGCCCTCTAGTCTAGTAGGAGCGGGGTCAAAATGAAATACTAACAGTTATATTTTCAAACGGAAATTCGGATGCAAATGGTGCAATTTTAAATGATGTCGGGAAGCAAAAAGTTTTTTAGGAAAGTTGTGATTTTTTTATTCTTATAACCCCTTCCGGGTTATAAGAATAAAAAATCACAACTTTCTAGTTCTTTCAAAAATATTTAATTGAAAAACTATTATAGTAACATAACAAACAGGACGCTCGTACACACAAATATATACACACAAATGTATTTACAAAAAAGTTACTTTGCGAGCTTTTGCATTAGCGAAATCTTTAACAATGTCACTAACTTCAATTTTGATTTCATTTTCAATACTTATTAATGATAAATTTGTCAACTTTGCGACAGTGTTGATCTAAGGTAGTTTTTAATTATTTTTAGTTTAGAAAATGACCTTTCGCTATGTGCGACCGTGACTGGAAGTGTCAGGTATATCCTCAGTGCTGTGGACAGATTTGGGAACACTGAAATTAATTTATTCGTAAACAAGTGATTTAAAATATCCAACGGCGTAGTGGAATCATCAATAAACATCGGTAATAATCCGATTTCATTATAGAGCTTGAACTGTTCCACATCTGAAGAGCCAGCATGGCAAATTTTATTTTCTAAATTAGAGCAATGTGTTTTTTTTGTCCAAATCTTTCCAGTGTTTCAATTTTTGAAGAAATGAAAAAATTACATTATTTTCATTCAAAAGCTTGAACCGTTCGTCGAACTTAGTAATTGCGGTGTCTAACAAATAGTAGTAAAAATTTACTTTAAAATGTATTTTCGCGTCTGTTATCGGTTCATCCTCCGCCTCATAATTAAAAAACCTTTTACGAGTGCGAGGGCGTGCAGCTTCTACTATTGCCTCGACTTCTTCCGCAACAGTTTTCGCCCGGTTAAGGAGCTCCTCAAAAGCGGATTCATTACGGAATTCAGACAAACTTATTTTTGCATTATCAATAATTTTCACGGCTTCTGACAATACAACGCCTGACTTTTGAAGGTACTTGCTAACTATATTTATCTAGCTTGATACTCTTTTTTGTACGTCCGTACTCTTTATTTACCTCCTTCAAAATCAGATATGCTCTATTTCTTCTAAAAAAGTTGGCAACCCTATGTGCGGCGCACACGAGCGCAGGGTCTTTGAGAGCGCCGGCATCGACGCATCTTTGGAGGTGTCGCATTAGAGGGCGCAGGGCAGAGGCGCCCCCTTAGACCCGGCGCCCGTGTGCGCCGCACACCCTGCACCATAGGTAAAGACGCCTCTGCTAGGAACATAAAAAATCTACCTAATTAATTATTATAATTTAAATAATGTAAACGTTTTTGTGTACAAAATAAAGATTATACGTAAATAAAGAATATTGCTTGTTTTTCATTATTGTTTCGCCTCAAAATACTCTTAAGCTCTCTGAAGATGAGGAATGACCGCTTGACGGAAAAATTAACTGTCTCAATGTGCTCCATACAGTATTTCGGCAATGGCGTTCAATCTCGGCTTTCGGCGCGGGAGATATAGTGCGCAGACAGGTGTAATTCCTCTTCCTCACTCTCATAGTCGACGGGACGGCAATCTGGTATGAGGACCAATGGCTTAGTACTTCTCGAGGCACGAGGGTATCACACCGCTGACTTCCAAACTGCGCGCTGTTACTAAGAAATTCCTAATGAAAAAACTAACTATCTATATACCTGGGAATCGATTCCAGGACCTCACGCTCAATCAATGTCAGCGCGACTCTGCAATGCATACTACCTACACAACGCTAAAGTGGACCATGTGCACCAGTTGCCTAATTGGCAATGGAATGTTAATCACCTAAGTCCCGAATCATTTTCTGAACTCGAGTAGATTTTTCAAGATGATACTTTCACCCTGCACCACGTAACGTGAGCGTACTGACGATGACGTACTCACTGTTGCAGGCTTGCAGCGTCAGCATACCAAAAGAATCGGGGACATCGTATCGGCAGGTTACAAAGAGCGTCAGTAGCCAGGACAGTTGCTGACCCTGCTATTAGAAACAAAATAAGTTTAAAAACTAAAGCCCGACTACCGAAAAGGATGAAACAAAAAAGTACCTTCCCGTGGTCGCATCTGTACTAACATACTAATAAGCTATGCTAGCACGCGACCACGGGAATGTATTTTCTTGTTTCATCCTTTTCAGTAGGTAGTCGGGTGTCAGTTTTTAAACTCAGGGTCCATAATGATCTCAATATATTTTATAACATATTTGCTCGTAAAGGGTCTCTTATTTCACCAATTTCAATATCGTAATGTATCTCATTACGCACTTGTGCGGTAATGTAAAGTAAATCGCACGGTTTATCAAGATGCTCCGTCAAAACGAACGGTACTTTTTAAATCTTAGCAAAGAGTTTTTATTTCAGAAAAGTAGTCAACATTTTATGAATAAAATTAACTTTGGGAGATAAAATATAATAAATAAACATTTAATTCTTTAATTTAATTAATTTTGACAATAAATTACTTACAACCATTAATATTATCTGTAACAAAAACAAAAATATTAATTTACTTTATTAATAATACTGGCTGTTTTGTGCCTATGTCTGAAAAAAAAAAGCGCGAACGCGCATCGCTTATCTGTTAAGAAGTAAAAAATATTCCGCGCGCTTTTTCTTTTCGCTGTACTTGTTTTTATTTGAAAATGTCGTCAAGTAATGATGAATTTATTAATTCCACACCGCCAGAAGTCTCAGAGGCAGCGAAAAAGGCTACTCTAAGCCTCGCCCGAAAAATCGGCCGATAGATACTTACAAGCGTATCAAAATTTCATCATAATATGGAAAACAAGCAAATATGCAAGTTCAGTCCGAGTTTTATTTATTTCCTCGCAAATATGTTATAAAACGTCGTATGACATACGTGCGCTTTGAAAATTACAGCCTCTGCTTTCTTTTAGCCCTCGCCTACGGCTCGGGCAAGCAATATCGCCTCGGCTGTAATTTTCAACTTACCGCACTTATATCATAATCTACTATTACAGTTCGCGTCAAATAACTTTGCCGTTCTGGCAACAAATCACTGGGCAGTAGTTAATCACATCACACTAATATTATAAAGGCGAAAGTTTGTGAGTGTGTGTGTGTTTATTTATGTTTGTTACTTCTTCACGCACATACGGCTGGACCAATTTTGTATGGAGGTAGCCGACACCCTGGATTAACACGTAGGCTTAAGCATAGGCTACTTTTATCCCGATATTCCCACGGGATCGACACTTATGCGGGTAAGACCGCGGGGTGCAGCTAGTCCTAAGAATAAAACAGCAGCGCGCATGAGCGGCTAGCGAAAAGCCTAGCTTCAGAGCGGCAAAGTTATTCGATGCGAACTGTAATTTACCACTTGTATGTACACATGTGGTATTGTGGAAAGCAATAAATTATTAAGTAGCAGCGCCCCGCCCGCGGTTTCACCCGCATAAGTGTCGATTCCGTTCCGTGAGAATATCGGGATAAAACTATCCTATGTCCTTCCCCGGGATGCAATCTATCTCTCTGCCAAATTTTATCGAAATCCGTTCAGTGGTTTAGGCGTGAAGAGGTAACATACAAACAGACAGAGTTACTTTCAAATTAATAATTTGGGTAGGGATGAAATGATGAGAGGAATAAGCTGAGTAATACTATTGTTGTCTTTGTAAGCTGGAAAGAGTCAACTTCAACTTCAACTCTTGGTTAATGGCTTCTGTGGATCAAACACCACAATTTTGCCAATTTCACGTACTAAAATCCACTAAATGAAAAAATTAAATCTCTGACACGTGAGACAGCTCGCTACTGCGGCTGATGTGTCTCCAAAAAATATGATGATGTGATGATGATTATCAATGAAGAATGGCTTATGGCGGGCGCGTGAACCGATTTTATACTTCTTCTTCTTCTCTTCGTTTAATGGCTTTTGCGGAAAAACCACCACAATTTAGCCAATGTCAAGTGTAAAAATGTAAAAATAGTATACTCGGCAACGTTGTACGGTTCAATCAATAAAAATCTTCCAAAATCATTCGTAATCTTTGGCAGCCATCGTAATGGCTGCCAAAGATCCCGAAACCCTGGAAAGAGTCAGACTTTACTTTTTGCAAGCTTTTTGCTTATGACAAAAACGACATTTCTGTCATCTGTGCATGGAGAATAGAAAGTAATTCTATTGCCCCTATATCAGTGGCGGCACTAATTGATGACTAGGCAGCATGGTCCCTGACCCTAGCCTGTTCCACAGGGAACAAAAGTAAAAAAAAAATCTGTGGCGGCTGACAGCTCAGACTAAGGAAAAGGCTGACAGCGAGATGTCAAAACAAATGTCGTACGATTCATCTATATTCTCTATGAAGAGTGCTACGTTTGTTGATAAGCGATAACAAAATACTTTCATTATCAGTAATTTATTCTGTAATTACATGCAGAATCATCGAACTAAATCTTAGGAGAACTTACTGTGATACTTCAAAGTAACATTGTCTCATTGAACTTAAGCAAAAATGTCCTTATCAAAACCAATTATGAATATGCTGGCATCGTATTTACAAAACTTATACATACATCCCATTAAAACTAAAGCAATTACAAGGTAAGATAACTGAATAATTTATGAATTAGAAGACATCAACTTATCCTTAGCCCAGATTACGTAGTTGTACAAAGTTTGGTTCCAAAGTCTAACTTGTTATGCATTGTATTTTTTTGCTTGACCAGTGACCATGAATGTTGCTAATTGTATAAATAATTAATTTCAGCTGCGTGGTGGGTACAGCCGGCAGCATTGCGTCACAGTTAGTAGCTGGTGACAGTATCAGGATAGATCCTATCTTAGCCTTTGGCCTGTATGGGTAAGTACCATATATTTGAGTTTGTTATCTGGAAACTGACTTAAAAGTTCACCAGAAACAAGATGTAGGTACTTCTGGAGTATATCAAAAGCATTAATATTTAGTCTGGAGCATCCACCCACCCTAGCAAGCGTTCTACCCAAGTGCTTCATAAAGGTGGATTCGCGTACCCTATGTAGTATGATACAATAGAAAATCAAATGTGTTTCATTAGCGGAGCTTGAGAGCATATTTAGACCGAACAAACATAGAACCAGAACATTCTATTTTTTTTATATTCTTGACATTTCATACTTATTAATTTATCCCTTTTATATTTCAGATTATTGTTTGGTGGTACTATCCCACATTACTTTTATGAATTCATTGAGAGGTTTTTCGCTGAAGAAGTTGTTGCATTCCCACTGGCCAAGAAGCTTTTATTTGAAAGATTAATATTTGCACCTATTATCCAAGCATTTTCACTTTACACATTGGCTAGGTTTGAGGGCAAGAACCACAAAGCTGCACTGAAGCAGCTCATAGCTCTGTACTTACCTATTTTAGAAGCTAACTGGAAATGGCTGACCTTGTTCCAAGTTATCAACCTAGCATTTGTGCCTCCTATGGTAAGTCGAGCTCAGAATAATTTATTTATTTTAAATTAGCATCCTGCCCGCAACTTCATCTGCATGAAATTTCTACTATCATAGAATATATCTTATATTACCCAGCAATACTATTCTATAATAATAGTTTCGCATTAGTGAATGAATTTTTGGAATCGGATCAGTAGTGCTGAAGATTACTTACCCCATAAATACAAACATACAAATTTCACCTCATTATAATATTAAGTACTTATAGATTTTTCGATAAATAAATTGGTGAAGGATGATAATCCAATGGTGTCTTATGAGTGGGATTTAGTATCCACAACATAGGTTAACTCTTTATCTTGTACAATTTGGTGTTTTTAGGGTTCTGTACCAAAATGGTAAAAAGGAACCCATATGGTGCGACTCAGTCTGTCTGTCTGACTGTCACAGCTGGATATCTCAAGATTGTAATTTGGAATAGTTTTAGATTGCCCAACTATTTTGCAAATAAGAAAGATTCTTTTTTTGGAACAGGGACTGAAATGGGTTCTTAAAAATTCGAATTGGGCCTACTAGGGCATGTGAGGTATCATATGAAAGAGAACTGTTTGCACATTCTAAATCATTTTTTAGTTATTTTAGGCCGCATAGTTTTCGACTTTTGAAAAAGTTCCGTTCCTTATCTCTGAAGTGTGTATAGAGAAAAATCTGAAATTATTCTAAGTGATAGAAGTTTATATAAAGATTACAGGAAAAATAAAACGATGTCTCTAAATTGCAAACTTTTCAGAAATCACCAACAAAAATTACATTAGTTCCACTGTCGTTCAAGAGGTGTTTCTGACCTTGAAACTGTAATATTCTACACCGCAGTGTCAAAATTCTCTGGTGAATCCCCCCGTCGATGAAAATTTAAAAACATTTTACGTTTCACAACCAAAATGTCCCTAATTTTCCAAAGTGAAACACCGTCACGCTCAAAATAATATATTATTTAAAATTGAACACCCATAGAGTCAGCGACATGATGGAAATCCTCAAATTTGACTGTGCAGCGAACACAGTTTCCGATGGTAGCCGCAAGAGGAATAACAATTCACAAAAGCCAAGGTGCAATAATGGAGAAAATCGTAGTGCATCATAGTAAAAACGTTCGTCAGTCTATGCTCTACGTAGCGTGCTCTAGAGCTACTTCAGCCTCAGGGTTGTTTATAGCGACATATAAGGCAAAATTCAAACCCTCCCACACCGCCTTTAAATACCAATCGTGATGTTAAAGAGATGCAGACGCTTTCATTAACCCGTCCTCTACTACCCAGATATCGATTTCTACAAAATGCCTGCTGACGTAATCAACTTATTTTTCATAATGTTCAGTCTTTTCATAAGCATGCACCAGATGAAAATTCAGATACTATTGTCAAGAGTTCTCATATATAGCTGTTTTTGTAGAAACATGTAGTGCAGGGAGTAGGATAATATCACATTAAGAGGCTTTAGCGAAATAGCAAGGAAAGACGGTCCCCCGACTAACCAAGTAAACCGAGGTTAGGGATCCATACTATGTATTTGTGAGGCCTGACATAGTGCTACAAGTGAAGAGTGATAGATGCCGTTGTTTTTGTTCTGACAGCCCGTGAGGTGGTCATTGTGAATGTATAGCAATAATTTACAAATGTTCGTATTATATCCGTCGACAGATCTCCTAATTGTTCTACAGATACGGCAATAGATTGTCTCGATACAGCTATCAAAACATTTAAAAGTACATACTCCTAGCACTCCACTGATTGTGGCAGGATACTTTAATGTTGATTGACCAACCCCAAATATCTACCACCAAACCAAACCAAATATTACACTAAAATAATTTTAGGAAGAAGGCTTTAGTGGTGTTTAAAGGTGTAAATAGCAAAGATATTTGGTTATTTATTGAGCCCACAACGGTTGACATGACTACTATCGATAACATTTTTACTAGCAATGGCTGAAATGTTTTTCAGTCACCAAAGCAGTTGTGGCTAAGATTTGTAAATCCATACTAATAGGTATTAGAAATGCGAAAGTGTGTCAGTCTGTTACCTCTTCACGCTTAAATGGCTGAACCGATTTTGATGAAATTTGGTATAGAGATAGTTTGAGTGCCGGAAAAGGACAGAGGCCAGTTTTTATCCCGATATTCCTGCGCTGCTAGTATTCATATATATATATGATGGTACGAAACCCTCGGTGCGCGAGTCCGTCTCGCTCTTGGCCGTTTTTTTTTACCAATAATTCTTGAATTAAAATAATAAAATTACTGTTACAGTTGCGAGTTCTATTCATGAATCTTGTGGGCTTCGGCTGGGCGATGTTTCTTGCCACTAAGAGACGACAACAGAGCCAGAAAAAGAACTGAAGAAAATTAACTTTTACTCAACAGAAGGTGGTGGATGTTAATATTATTCTGTGATGGATGTTGAACATTCTATAAAAATCTTTTATTAATATTTACAAGTGTTAGTGGCAGTCGCGAATTTGTGGGATCAAGGGTTCATGGGGGCATTTGATGACCCCTCTAGTGATGTCAATATGTCTGTTTAGATGAACTTGTGTGTATAGGACAGTGTTATTTTACTGATAAGCAAAATCTATTTGGAACACTTGTAATACTTCTTGATACTGCCCTAACAAAAGTTAGTTAAATTACGCATTTAATGCATTTGCTTTTTTTATTTAACTGTTTTACAAAAAGCCCATGCTCATCACAAGGGAATGCTGTTAATTATATGTATAAAATAAAATGGTCAATTACATATTATTGAAATTCTTGCAAGTTGAATTGGCACTATACAACATTCTTGAATAAGTAGTAATTTCTAGTTATGTAGCATTGAATTAGTAAGGTGCGAGGACCATTATCTAATCTTGTATTGATAATTTTATTAATTATACAGTCCCAGTTCGAGGAGGTATGTTTATATTTTTTTCATTGTCAGGATATGGGATTAATGGATTGAAGTAACATGCTTTGTTAATAAAAAATAATATTTTTGTATCAGGGAACTTTATTTGACAACAGCAATCCATCCATTATCTATGTACCAGTAGGTTTTTACTTGATTATTAAACATGTTTTTGTGGAATTGCCTAACACTGTTACTAAATTCAAATCTGCAAAATCAATTCTTACGCAGTGCATTTAATTATGATGAGGTTTTTCTATACAAACCAACTATGTATAAGTTCTGTGTATATTTTGATATTCGTATTAAACTTTTTTTACTGTTACACTTGAGTATTATTATTTGATTATATCGTCATATTTATTGCTTAGGTTATTTGAAACAAATAGGCAGTTTCAATTGTTTACAATACATTAACTTACATGCTAGAATAATTTAGATAACAGGTTATCACCTATTCTATTAAGAGTTTAATTAAATAGAAAATAATTGATTGTAAAATGACTAGTACAATTAAATTAATAATAAAATAAGTTAGTGTAAATATCAGAGGTCAATAAAATATATTGCACTTTATAATAATAAAGTAGGTACTCGGTTTTTTGACTAGAGTATTATCGTTACTTACCAAAATAAATTAGAGAATAATTTAAATAAGATTACCAACAATTAAAATAAAAACAAAATAAATATTTTAGAGATCAAGTAATCGTTTCCAATAAGGAATTGATAGATTAAGCACATTTGACTAGGTAAACAGTATCTTAATTTATTTTTTTGATAAAATATCAATCAAAAAGTCATGTAATTTGGCTTATTAGCTACCTCACACGCGGAATGTATTTACAATTTCGACCGAACATTCAAACCTCATAAACCATGTTTTTTGGAGTGTGAATATGGGATGAGAAATTCTATTGTGGAAAATTAAGTGGATAATAAAATTAATCCTTGGGTTTGAGTTTTAAGGGTACCTATGTAGTATATTATAAGCGTGTGTTGTGAGACGTGATGTGGTGAGCTCGCGAGCGTAGTGGGGGTTATTCTCTGTTGTCAGGCCGTGGAGAGCGCGACCAGCTGTGATGCGACGAGCGGCTGCTGACGGTGGAGGTGGGCGTCGACGGCGTGGGCCTCCGGTACGGGATGGGGCGCTTGCGCGCGCTGTCACGGTTAATGTGTTAGTAGAGGCATGGGTATTAGTGTAGTTAGATGAACATGCAACATTTGAAAGCGTTTAAGAAAAATATTAATTGGCATTCAGACAGTTCAAAAAGTTAGTTTATTTATTTTCCAACATTATTACTCAGAAAATGTAATTTAAAAAAATGCAGACAGTTCAAAAAGTTATTTTTTTATGTTTCAACATTATTACTCAGAAAACGTAATTAAAAACTATCTACACAAAACTGTTAAATTATGATGTTCGATGCAATTTAAAAATTACAACTTACCTTTTCTAATTTCTTAACAAGTAAAAAAGTACATCCATAATTGAAAGCTTCTTCTACAGTTCAAATCTCTAGCTTCACTACCATGCAGAAATAAAAAAATAAATAAAAACAACAAAAATTTCGCAATAAACTTTAATGTGATAAAACAAAATGAATAATCTTGAAACAGAAAACACACTTGCAGCATGTTTTAGAGAAATAGCACACTGTCTACACCTGGCGGGCATCTCTGTAAACTGCGTAACGTGAATATCTCACTGGCGCGTTATCTTCTTCTACACTTGAATTTGTTTGGCGGGTATGTAAGATCTATTATGGGTGCGCTACGGAGGAAAAACAACTATTAATTATGTTCCCATTCCAGTCGGAGTCTCTCGCTTAGTTCATATATAACAAAGATTTGATTTTTGTTAAAGTCCATGTCTAAAATCCAAAACATCAAAAGTATTAAAAATACTAAAAACTAGTAGCACACCCTGTTAGCATGATCAGTGTTAGAAGAACGCACACATCTAAAGTTGTTATAATATGATGCAGAGACTGACCAATGAATGAGTATTCGAATATTTTTCACAGCCAATGGGGGATATTGCATACATGATTTTTTTAAACCTAGTCAGCCGCTATACAGATATGGACACCCAGATTATAATAAGAAAGATAATAGAGAGTTTAGAGATATATTAAGTGAAAGTAGGGCTTAATATTTTAATACAATACATAATATTACTTAAACTAATTCACACTAGCACAATCACTTCACTACTCGGAGCTACTATTCGTGTCTTCAGAACTCGTGCTATATTTTCGCGACTTTTTTCTATAAAGAAAACAAAAACAAAATAGATAAAAGGAAAAAAATGAATAAAATGCCATATCATGGCGTAACTAGTGCATTGGACCCACAGACGTGTTAGTAGGTATTAAGGTTCTCCCACGACATGTTTCCCAACATTTGTAAACTTACTGTTTCCCAGCTATAAATAATGTTTTCAAATATTGAGAATTTCGAAACTGTGCAAAAATGTGTTTAGAAACGCATAACTTATAGATGAAATTCAATTCGTAACATCGACCAGGGAGCACCTCTAAACATCAAACATAATATTAAAATGAATCATGTAGCTACCATGATATGACAACAAACGCAAAATAAAATAACAAGCACGCCTATAAAATCAGGATAAAAAGCGACACACGGAAAAAAGTTAAAACACACTTGTGCAGTAAACATGACATTCATTTGACAAGCTTACAACAATACTGTACAGGAGCCGTATTATGAAGTGTTAATGACATCATTGCATTGAAAAAAAAAGCGACGGTGCTTTCGATCTTCTATAGCTCCCTCTCTCTCTCACACTGGAAAATGGTTGCATTAATACATCATAATACGGCGCGCCAGGATTCAAATTTTGTTAAATAATATCAAATGAAATGTCATCATTGATTGCACTTACAAAATCCCTATTTGGCAAGAACACAGTGCTTTTAACAGACATATTATCTGTACATGTTTTCTGTTTTTTATTTTAGACTGCCACCGTCACAAATAGATGACAAACCCGATAGTACTTAGCATTTCACGATCTTTGCCTTTTACTCATTACATTACGCTGGCGTGCTGGGTACAACTAGCCACTGGGCTCGCGTGGTGGATTACAGCCCACACTCTGTGCCAGAGAGTCCTGTCAGTAGGGGGAGGGAACATTTTAGGACGATTATGGTGGGCTTTTTCTTTTTTATTTTCAGGATGGGAAATCATCAAATTACCCCTCCCGCTCTGGGTGGAGCGGAAGGGAGTGTCAGACTCTTACTGACTAAAACCCACCCGTGTTCCTTCCTTCGCCCTTTATGTTCCGGGCCAGCGGTAACCCTTTCGGACAATCCCGCTGACCCGGCAGGATTATGGTGGGCTCAATTTGACATGTCATATAATTGTGACCGTGGGTGTGAATATGTAGGCCAAATGTGAGCATCGCATGATGCTTATTTATTTTAAAAGCACTGTTCTTGTTAACTGTTATACCTCGTGATTCGTCGCCTATCCAAGAAGCTGGGCGAGCCAGCCCGGCGCGGTATGGAGAGTGAGCGAGAGCGCGTGCGCGCACGCGACTCGGTCGATCTACGGTAATCCGCGTATACGCCGGTCATTGTTCTGATCGATACCAATCGCATGCATTGATTGTATTCCGAGTTGATTCAGCGGAAAGAGAAATTGTATGTTAATATTTTTGGTTAACCTTTTTAGAGAAATGAGCAGTTTCATTGTTTTCGTTTGATTGAAAAAATAATGGTTTATTTCTCCAAAATACTTTCTTTCAAAACAGCCTATTTTGGAAACAACTCATTTCTTGCATTTCGTATAATGAGTATAAAATAATTATATGCCAGAGAAATATAAACTATATTTAAACAAACACAACCATAGTTATGTCTGTGCAGTTGTTAAATATCATATCATAAAAACAGTCCTTCATTTATTTTTCGTAATTTGGACTCGATCTTCGCGCAAAGAAATGCCATGGATTGGCTGTCCTATAGGAAATAAAAGGTTTCCGAATTCGCAGCGCGAACATCTCTAACGCTGAATGCCCCTCGGGGTCCACTTTGATGTCATTTGTTTTAGGACTCGACGACGCAACTATAGATTTTTTAGAACATCTTAATGCTAGTCTTGAAAAATATGTGTTTAGAATCGAATACAGACTCGAAAGAAACATTTTGATTATTGCTAGTGTCTATCTCAAGGTTCTGCGTTACTTCTGTTGTACGCTGATAATAATTAATATCCAACAATAAAGTTTGGGTTTCAATAATTAGGTACTGATTGAACAAGTATTTCACCACTTATAAATAACAGTATTCAGTGTCATTGAACAAGAAACCAAAACTAGGGCACAAATATCATATCACAAGGTACTGCAGTGATTCAATTAAGGGGGATGCGGTAAGTTATAGGCCGACGCTTAACTGAGATGTTGCCTGAGGTAGCTGTGCGGTGCGAGGGGGGCGGGGGGCCGTATAGTTTTTACAATTTGACGAATCACTGAGCTCCCGCATCACGTCACCACACCCCTCCCGCACCGCGCTGCTACCTCAGGCAACGTCTCAGTTAAGCGGTCGGCCCATACCCCGCGTAACTTACGTTACGAGGGTGCGTTTTTAAGTTCGCGGAATGGGGGGTAGGGATAACAATAGGTCATTATCGGGATGGCCACAACTTCAGCCACTCAATATTAGTATAAATACCAGGTTTTATCTTAATAGGATCATTAGTTTTTGAACTATCGTCAAGCAAACAACTCAATCGGGAAGAAAGTGTGAATTATGGAAAAAATCGAGTACCGTGCCGTAATAAAGTTCCTTACCAAGCAAGGAAAGTCAGTTTAAAATATACTGGAAGAGATGGAATCCGTTTACGGGGACTCTTGCCCGGGTAAAATCATGGTTTACAAGTGGCACAGTCTCTTTAAACAAGGCAGGACCTCACTTGAAGACAACCCACGGCCCGGACGGTCGATCGAGGTGACTACTCCGGAAATCATTAAAAAAGTCGAAAACATAATATTGGAAGATGCCAGACTAAAGAAGAAACAGCTTGCAGAAATGATTGGAGTATCGGATACGACAATTTTCAAAATTCTACACGATCATCTTGGCATGACAAAGGTCAGTGCAAGATGGGTGCCAAGAATGCTCACGCCGCCTCAAAAACAACACCGCGTGGAGTGTTCTCGCACGTTTTTGGACCTCTGTAACGAAGATAAGGATGGACTAATAAGTCGAATTGTTACTGGAGATGAAACTTGGGTTCATCATTATGAACCTGAGTCGAAACAGGACTCTATGCAGTGGCACAAAAAGGCACACCACCACCCAAGAAGTTTAAAGTGTCACAATCGGCTGGAAAAATCATGGCAACAGTGTTTTGAAATTCAGAAGGGATCCTGTTGACCGATTATAAAGATAAAGGCGCTTATGTAACCGGAGAATACTATGCTTCTATCCTCGAGAGGTTGAAAGAAAGCATTATAGAAAAAAGGAGGGGTAAATTGACTAAAGGTGTCCTTCTTCTTCACGACAACGCGCCTGTTCACAAGAGCCGTGTTGCGTTGGCTGCCCTGCATAAGGTGGGCTTCGATATTTTAGACCATCCACCCTACAGCCCAGACCTGGCTCCCAGTGATTATTACCTCTTCCCAAAACTGAAAAAAGAACTTCGTGGGAAGAAATTTTCAACTGATGAAGAAGTGAAGGGCGCGGTTACAGCTTATTTTTCGGACAAAGACAAAACATTTTTTTATGAAGGTATACATAAGCTAATTGAAATATCTGAAAAATGTATAAGGGTAGCAGGTGAATATATTGAAAAAGAAAAATAATTTAGTATTTTTATTTTCACTTCTCACCCTCCATTCCGCGAACTTAAAAACGCCCCCTCGTACTTACGTTTTTTGCAATTTTCAGCTCAGTGTCAGCGGGGTGATTGCGTAACACACTAACAGCAGGACTGGCTTTCATTTTGACAGTTCAATAACGTTCATTGCGTTATTTACGTTGTTGAGCAGACACATTTTTCGAACATATAAAGCAATGGATTAGCAATATCCTTCAAAATGATTCAGAATGTGATTGATAGTGTGTTATGCAGTAGGTGTACGTTGTATGTTGATTAAAAATTTAAAATATGACTTGCGACCGTAACAAATATGGATTCACAGAATGAGGGTTTTCGTGAAAATTTACGACACCAGTTGGCACCACTTTGACAAGAGGTCTTCCATTTCGACAATGATTATAAAATATATGATGACGTTCATCATTCGATTCATTCATTTGTTCATCATTCAGTCATGACTAAAGAAAATATAGGCTCTTTGACAGATGCCTGGACCTGACGTGTTAGTGCTGCCACCTAGCGAACGTCATTTCAGAAAACCCTCATAGAATAGAATCAGCAATACAATAACATAACACATAACTTGTGCTAGGATCAGCAAAGTTGTGTAACGCAACCGTGAAGGATGACCATTATTATAAATTAGGATTATGTTTAAAGTAGCTTTACTACACGGAACAAAAACAAACTCACATTAACGTACAGACGCCAGCACATCAAGCTACTACAATCTGTCAAATTTCTTTGATTGATTTTCAACATTATCGCTAAAGCTTAAGGTTCAAAGATGATTGGAAAAATTTTACAGTTTCGGTTAGCTTGACGTGGTGGCGTCTGTACATAATTAGGTATAACTCCTTGAGTTAAAATTGGCCTCAAATGATGATTTGATGAAATAGTCACTCAATAGGTTAATATGAACTGAGAGAGTTGTATTGATGATTTTTATGATTATAAATCTATAAATAGATATTTGTCACAGCCGCAAATCATATTTTAATCAACATACAACCTGATACTGAAATGAATATTGCAAAAAAACGTAAGAACATTTGAATAGCGGGTTACATGGGCGCTTCGCCTTGAGAAACAAAACAAATAAAAACACAGTAAACTTTATAAGTGATGTAAAACATTTTTTATTACTTTACAATAAATGTTGAAATGACGAAAGAGTAAAAGTAATAAATCACACAACTTTATTGTTGGTGTATGTACTTACGAGTACTGCATCTCACGAGTGTTAATCTTTGCAATTTATACCTAATGTCAATGGCATAAAGACACATGTCGCGAGCTCGTGATTTGCAACAATGCAAAATAAGGAAGCAATAGAGGTCTTTACTTTTTTGATTTTATTCGTGAAAACCGTTGAATACAATGATAGATATCGATTCAGATCGATTAATAGACTTTGTTTTTTTAAATAAAGGTTACTAGAATCTGCTTACTAAAAATCTTAACTTCATTCATTGATTGACGGACAACTCGCAGCCTAAATCGCTAAATTAAATTAGTCCCCCAAAGGGGTTAAATAGGGAATGAAAGTTTGTATGGAACTTCGTAATTTTAAAATCCCATCGGGCAAACGACTTTTCTTTAAAAATAAATGAGGGTGGGTCAATGACCGCTAATGCCGCCTTATTTGGCACCAACTATAACAATAGTTTAGTGTAATATATTGGAGAGCTCAAAGATAGTGTTTACCTAGATGAGCGGGTGGAGCGAGAGGAGCTGCGAGACGAGCGGGAAGAGCTCCGACTGCTGTACGACGACGAGCGACTTGAGCGGGACCGCCTGCAACAAACATAACGGATTGTGTACAAAAAACGGTGTAGGGTCTGAGAAAAAAATTACGTCACAAAAGGAAGAAAATAGTAAAGTCTTATTCATCTCTGTAAACCAAAGTTGAGCAAAATCACTGCAGCAGATTTTTTTATTTCTTTTTCTTCGTATCTAAACTAAACAGTTTCACAGAGCGATAATACCGCGATTTTAATACTTTTGGAACAATTCACTTCTATGCTAAGTACAGTATATAAGTATAATTATTTTTCTATGACAGGATTTCAAGAAAACTGCCCGGGTAACGTTAGCTCAGTATACCTATATATAATTAAGAGTTTTCATTCTATTAATAATTCCGGGCGTCACTTGAGCAGTGTTTTGGAACTAATATCTAATAGTTACTTTGCTGAAGCCGAGCTAGATCAAAATCATATAAACACTAGGAATACAAAAGTTTTCTGGAGTCAACAAATTATAAATATTTTGCCATTGCGCCTTATAAATTCGCTGAAAATGTCTATACAGAACGAAAAATTAAACAATAATAAAGAAAAAACTGTACCTTGACGAAGAATATGAGCGCGACCTGGACCTCGACGATCTCGAGCGAGAGCGGGACCGCGAGCGGGAGCGCGATGATTTGTTGCGCGAACGCGAGCGAGACGACTTGTTGCGCGACCGCGAGCGCGAGCGCGACCGCCGCGACGCAGACTGCGAGCGCCGCGACGACGAGCGCGACCAGCGACGGCGCGGCGCACCCGACGCGCCTCCCTTCTCTTCAACTTTCTTCACTTCCGGCGAAGATTCTACGTTCACAGGCGGACTTTTCTCTTTTGGGGTCTCTTTATCAGGCTCCGGACTCTTCTGAACTTCTACAGGAGGCGTTGGAGATTTCTCTTTGACCGCTTCTACTATTGTGGGACTGACACTTTTCCTTTTGGGTTTCTCGACAACGACTACTACGGTTTCCTTCGGCTTGGAACTACTCCGCGGGGCCTGCGCCGTCGACGTCGAGGCAGCGGCCTCTTCCTCTAGCCTCCTCCGCTCCATGGTCGCTTTAGCGAGTAGGGCCAGTTTTTCTTTCAGTTTATTGATTTCTCTGTTTTCTAAATCCTCCTGTCGGTCCCTGTCGTCTAACCTCAGGAACTCGACCTCTGAGTCGTCGTGTTCGCTGGACGAGCTGCGTGTGCACACAGGTTTAGGTTTGTAGTTCTCGGCCAAATCTTTACTTTTCTTCTTCTTGGGTTGTAGATCGGATGGCGACTTGATGTATTTGCGTTTGTCTTTTTCTGGTAGTTTTTCTATGATGTCACGGTACCGCTCGGGACTGCGGCGCGCCGGCGAGTAGCTTAGACTGGACGTGCTGCGACTCTTGCGCGCCGAGCGGGAGCGGGAGCGCGAGCGGTCCCTGTGCGCGTCCTTGCGCTCGTGGTTCGTGTCCTTGCGCTCGTAGTTCGTGTCCTTGCGCTCGTGATGCCTGTCCTTGTCTGCGCGCTCCCTGTGTTCAGCTCTCGCCGGCGACGTGTGACGCTCCGCGGTGCGACGTTCAGATGACTTTTTACTCTTCTTAGCTGGCGTCACACTCTTCCGCTTTTCCTTTTTTGAGCTTTTCCGCGGAGATGGAGATTTGGACCGACTGGGCGCTTTACGTCGTGGTCTTTCTTCTGGTGAAGGAGACTTCCTTCTTGGTTTACTGCTCTCACGTTTGCTTTCTACTGATTTTCGATTTGATTTCAAGTATTTATGCGCTTTATTTTTTGGCGGAGGGGACTCTTTCCTCTTGTGTTCGGGAGACGGACTTCGTTTCCGCTGTTCCTTCTGTGGTGGAGATTCACTTCTCTCTTTGTAGTATCGAGCCTTATTTTTAGAACATTTGTCAGGATTCTGTTTAGGTGGTGGTTCTGACTCGGATTCAGACGACGAATACTTTCTTTCTGATCGAGAACTTTTATGCGATTTTTCGGTGTCCTTCCGGGATTCTCTATTTTTGTAACTCTTGCCGACAGGTGACCGTTCTTTATATTCTGGAGACGTATCCCTTTTTTCTCTAGAAATACTCCTGTCCTTCTTTCTTCGTGGTTTCTCAACATTGGTTTCCCTATCTTTTCGCTTCGTTGGTGCTTCTTCATAACGGTCATGATTATTTCTATTATATTTTTCATATTTGGCATCTTTATCTTTCCTAGGATGTGACCCCTCACGCCTGCTGTGTCTAGAACTTGGAGATTCACTTCTCCTAGGAGCTCTTCGTTCATCTCTGTCTTCTCTATGATTTTTACTATTTTCTCGGATTGATTCTTTCCTGTTATAGTAGGTGTCTTCCCGCTTCCTGTACTCTGGAGAGGGACTCTTCCGCCGCCTCTTTTCTGGCGGTGGGGAGGAACTGGACTCTCTGGTGTAGCTTTTCTTATTTCTCTTGTCGTGCCTGGTTTTGGGGGCGGGTTCTGGTTCTGACTCGGGGGAGGAGCGTTGGCGGTCGCGTTTGGATCGCTTGGAAGCCTTACGTCGATCTGATTCCACTGATGGGTCCCGTTTCTTGTTCTCTATCTTAGTGATGTAGGAGCGCTGGCGGTACTCGGGCGAGTGGTCGCGCAGACACCGCGAGATGCTGCGCTCGCGCCGACGCTCGTTGTGTCGCGAGTCCCGCACGGGCGTGTCATCTCGCTTGTCGTACTTTTTGTTTCGCTCCTCGCGCTCCTTATCTGTTTTTCTGTATTGGAAATCATTGTTTCTATCTTCGACGGAGCGATCCCGCTGCTTCTCTTTCGTGTATTTCACTGGGGAACTAAAATACAAGGATTAGTGGTGCGATGCTGAAACTTAAAATAAATATGATCACGATATTAGGAGTGGTCTCACCTGTCACGGCTCGATGGTTCACTGCTGCCGCGTCGCCGGCTGCTCAACTTTTTCTGTTCAAAAATTCGACAACAAGCGTAAAGATCATGGTTCCAATAGACGGGCAGACAACACCAGTGCCAATACAATAGACTATAGTGGTAATGGCAAATAAACATATTACACTAAAAGTTACACGAGAAATTCTTCAGGGGCATCAAATGAACCAGATGAAGAATTTCAATAAAGAAACATAATAAAAATATATCACTTGTACACATGCATTCTAATAAGGAATATTAATAAATAGAGGCATCAAACAAAAGGTAATAGTAGAAAATAAAATTATACTTAAAGCTATTGATGGAAGCAAGTATAAATAAATATGTATTTTGTTTGGATGTGTAATTATTTTTCTGGACGATCTCATAGAATGTTATTTAATAGCGTATCCATAACATTCTCGAAGTGTGAACTCAAAGTAAATAAATAAACAGATAGATAGAAGGGAACACCAGAACATATTGGTTGGTTGGCACCGGTGCGTTACTCGCTTATTAGAATGATGTTAGTAACACAATACGGCTCAACAGAATTAATCATAAATACATGTAATACACAAAAATCAAATGTAAATATAACACTTCGGTAACGTACCTTATTTAACAAACGGTGGTGGTATTGTTTACCATTTAAACATGTGGAGCATCCTTAATTAGTTTTGGGTAAATGAGAAGAGGGAGAATGTTATGGATTAGTTACATTTTAATAATCAGACAGTCTGGATATTAATAAACTAACACGTGTTACGAAAACATGCTCACTCGCTGAATAGATGACTATTTACTTAGTCGCGTATTCACTTCGACAGTGTTGTGCAAGACAAATAAATAAAATTGTAATAGTTTTATTTGTTCAATAACAATGGGATAGCGGTCTTGTTATCATGGGCGTTCACAAATAGAGCACGTTTTTGTAGCACACGCAGTCGCGTAACACGAACAAGTTTAAACCACCATCTGTTTGTAAGAACTACACACCATGCATAAGGTAACTGTGCACACTCGGACCCACGATCGCACATGGATGTAATCTCAGATCTCTGTGTTAGTCACAAATTCGCTAGTTAACAATGCATTACCAAAATTATCACGGAGTACATAATTTTAGTATCACCTAACATAGTGTCTTACTGAGTGTTATTGCTTTGTGATATACTTACAGTATACGTTATTTCTTCAGATAAAGATGGCTATCCTATGAAATGATGCACAGTTAAACAGATAATTTTTACTGGCTATTTCTTGTATTTACAGAAAATAAAATAAAATGAGATAAGAAGACAATAATATTTAAATCATACATTTCGTGTGCCCCACACGGACCGCTAGAGGAGCGTTCGTAAGATCGCGCGGAGCGACCAGCTATGCACATCAGAAGCTCGGAAACTCTAAGGTAAACTCTGAGGCTGCTACAGTTAGTTCGACAGAACGATGCAAGTAGAGGGATGGACAACAGGACCGTGTGAGGAAATTATACACAAACCAAAATTCGTGAAGCCAATATTTTATGCAAAGGAGGTGCCGAGAATGTCATATCCATTGTATCAGGCCAATGTGTTCGTCACACATTAACATAAAAGTAAAGAAAGCAATGTGCTACTCGAGCTAATCGGTTGTTGCGAAGTCACTATAACATTATACTATTTTACTGAAGGATGGAACATTATCTGAGAGGCAGTGGAGTCGAGAGGCTGGAGGCACGCGGAAGAATCCCAAGTTAATCTAAACGAGGCATCGTGTGGCATTATACTGACTAGTTTGTAGGCCCAAACCCCCATCACACACGGAGTAGTAACGTTAGATCTCAAGAATCAAAGATTATGTTTTACATATTCCAAGATCAATTAAGTACTTCAGAGCAATCAGTGCTGCTTTTTACTATAAAAAATATTAACTCAAGTATTTAAAATAATTTGTCATTTTAAAGTTTAAAAACAAAAGTAAGATATCCAAGCTAAGAATTATTCAGTTCCAAATGAATCTGTAAACATGTATGTATTGAAGCATAGAGGTTTTTTTGAAGCGAACCAAACATAATCTTTGAACTGCAGCACTCCTATCTGAATAGCTAGAGTATGGTATCGACATTACAACATGGACTAGGTAAATATGTTAATTACCTTCTTTTTCTTCTTCTGGCGTTCATCCTCCGAGCTGGCGGAGTCGCTGTCTTGCTGTCCATCGGAGCTGCTCGAACTCTCGGTGTCAGGCGACTTGGAGCGCTTCTTTTTTTTCTTACCGGACTCTTGTCTATGACAAATAAACATACCATAGATACTTCAACATGTGGTGATATGACCTTCGTGTTGAAAACTGCTGTGGTAATAAGGTTGATCAAATAAGGTTGTTGTAACTTTCATAATTTGGAAACCTATGTGACCTCTACTCATTAAAGGGGCATACTCATTATTGGCTGATTAAAACATGTTTTATACTATGGGGTAATTGCGTAACATACTAACAGTAGCAAAATGTTTTCATTTTGACAGTTCAACAACATTCATAATATGATGCAATGGATTAGCAATATCCTTCAAAAAGATTTAAATAGTGATGGAAAGTGTGTTACGCAATTAAGGAGCTTCAGAGCGATTCTGTAACCATCTCACCGTGAAAACTTAGGTGAAGTGAGCGTGGAGTGAGCTGTCAATAGTGTCAATCCCTAGCAAAAACAAACTCACATCACCTAAGTTTTCACGGTGAGATTTTTACAGAATCGACCGGCTGGATATTGTAATAGTATATTAAAAGAATCGTTTTATGATTCACGTACTTTGTACAGAGGCCAGCACATCAAGCTACCCGAAGCTGTCAAATTTTCCCAATCAACTTTGAACCTTGTGCTATAGCGATAAAGTTGAAAATCTATTAAAGAAATTTGACAGATTGTAGTAGGCTGATGTGCTGGCGTCTGTACGTTATCTTTGCACTTTTAAAAGTCAATATTAAATGGGAGTAAAAAAAACCGTTTCAAAACTATAGCAAATTTTATCTTGCTCTATTCACTGAAACAGCAATAAAATAAAATCTTTATTTCCGGAAGGAACATAAAAAATAACCTTGTTCAATATAATAATAAAAGTTTATATTCAACCTCATACCATACCTATTCATGAAGTTCCATAACATTTTTCTTTCACTGAAATGATGACCAGACATATTTGATACTTGAATTCATAATAATATATCAAAAGAATAAAGGCAAAAGGTAAAAAGTTTTGATACTTGCCTTGTTGACAACCGAAGCGTCACCTGTCTGGGTTCAAATGTAATCTATGAAATTTACGCCAACATTTACAAAAATTATACAAAAAGAGACAAATAAATAAATATTTTGTATATGAATTGCTTAGGACTGAAACTTACTTCTCCTTTTTATTCTTTTTTGACTTCTTCTTCTTTAATTTCTTAGCTTCTGGTGACACACTGAAACATAAATTCGATTGAGTAAGCATGGATTTATAAACAAAAGAGGAGTGTGTTTAAAAAATGAAAAAAAAAAGTCACTGGCCGATAGCCGTTTTATTTTATGAAGATTAAAAAAATAAATCCTAAACGAAGAAATACTTCACAGATTCAACAGTTAGTTACCCAATATAATTTGGTCCATCGATCCTGGGTGATCCAGGATGAGACATTGGTTCATTTATTGCATTGCTTTGAACTTAGAACAAAATCGACATTAATTTGGTTCGAGACTTTTAATTTGTGTAAAATGTTCTGTCCAGTGTTATTCTCATAATAAGGTCCCATAAGCAAACTCTATCTAATAAGCAAAGAAGACACATTGTTAGCTTTTTTCCTAGTTGTAAAAGAACCCATGATCTAAATACATAGTTCTAAAAATAAAAGAATAGAAATGGCACAGTCATAACACAATGAATGAAAGATAAGTTTTATTTATGAAATGTAAAAAAGTAAGTAGGTTTTGCCTGCGACTTCGACTGCGTGGACAACCGAGACAAGAATGAACCTGTACATTCTTCCAGGTCATAGTCCACCTGTGCGGTAAACTGTGTAAATAATGTACAGGATTTTGTAATATCTTGATTTAAAAGAGTATCCTTGGAGTTTCTTTCCCGTGCTTCTCCATAGAGATCTACGTTTTGGAATGAGCACCTACCTCCAACCAAATCTTTCACATTTCAAAAGTGTCTGTAAATGTTTTAATTGTATAAAAAAATTGCAATACACGTTCAGCCGTAAATAATAGAAGAAAAAAAATACACTTATTTATTCCATAAAGCGTCATCCAGTACCAAACAGCCAAACAACAAAAACAAACAAAACAATAAATGAAATAGAAATGTCTATATATCTGCTTTTGACATTGCATGAAGGAGAGGAAGAAAAAAAGAAGGTACCGCGAGACTCATACCTTCTCTTTTTCTCCTGTTCAGGCAAGTGTTTGCCGCGGTCAGGGCTCGGCGATCTGGAGGAAGAGGGCCGCTGTGCGCGACGGTCGTAGCTCGGCGAGATGCCGAAAGCATCCCGCATCCGAGCATTCTTCACCTTCTGCGCATCCGAGAACGCTTGCGTCTCGGGAACGCTGATGAACAGTTTCAGTCCATATAAAGCAGGAGGGATATTACCGGATCTAATATCAAAAATAGCCAAGTCCCGAACCAGCAGAGTGAAGTGAGAGGGTTCAAGGCTAAACAAAACCAAAGCGGCCCCAAACTGTCTCCCTGGGGCATTCCTCACTCAATCCTGAAAGACTCACCGTTTCTCTGAATTCTTCTGGATAGCGAAGGACACTACTCTATTTCTACACATACGACACCAGGAAGTTGTAGCTATTTTATTTATCTCTAGCACCCTCATAACCCGAAAGTCGAATGTGTCACCGACTCAAAGGCCTTCTTTATAATCTATTCAAAATTACGACAGACCCCGATTCCCGGATCGGTTGGTTTATGACCATGTCAACGAGAAGCAGCTCCACAGTATTGCGAGGTTTATTCCTATCCATTACGAAAGGCAGACATAATATTCATTAGTCATATTTATAATTGTTTGTTTTGTGGACGTTGTGGCCGCATTATTTTCAATCTTGCCCATGTTTTTAGACTATTAAGTAGAACGTTTTGCTGAAGGATATGCTCGTAATTATGCAAACGGGTACTTTTGGTGGTTTTGCTTATGAGACCTTATGTCACAAAAAGGAATGTCCTACCTTCTCTTTTTCTTCCTCTTGGGCGGGTGATCGTCGCGCTCATGGCTGGGCGTCCTCACCAACGGGTACCTGGCCGCTTGGTCACGCGCGCGCCGCTCGGGGTCCAAGCTCGAGCCCTCCACGAAGCGCGGCGAGATGCCGAACGCGTCCCGCAGACGAGCGTTCTTCTCCTGCTGCGCCTCCGCGACTGCGTGTGTCTCACGAACGCTGACAAACAACAATACTATATAGTCGACTGAATTCATGAGCCTGGAAATATCTCAATAGGTCGGTACTAAAACAATCATTCTACTAGGTATGTAGATACACTGTTAAATTTTGTATGTAAGAATCAAATATAATCCTTCTCACACATCACATATTTACCTGCACAGCACCTAAGTGCGCTAAAAATAGGGAAACATAATTTTAGCATGACAATCTCGACTATTTTTATTAAAAATAAATCTTGACATTTGACATTGCATACAATCAATGATCTACGCATAGTATATCTAAAACGTGTGAAATCGTGTATATATTTCATTTAATACCTGTTTGTACTGCAAACATGTAACTTTTAATTAAATGTTTAATGGAATGCATATAATTCGTTGGGTGTTGACCCAATTAAGTACAATAAGCCTATAAGGTAATCGATAAAACTCTGTGCACACCTTATGACGGATCGCATGGACTTCCTCTCCTCATCGTTGGAGAGACAGACCTGCAAATTGTCGTTAAAGTTGTTTCGATCTGTCGCGGAACAGTTACAGTGGCAGCAACACGAGTTGCGCAGGCCTTCGAGGATGGTGCGGAGCGCGGGCTCGAGCGCGAGAGGCGGCGGCGCGCGGCGCGGCGGCGCCATGCTGGCTAGCGCTGCGTCCGTGCTGGGCTCAAGTGAAGAGGCGCGGCCGCGGCGCCCTCCCGCCAGCACGGCCTGGAATGTGCCGCGCCACAGCCGTTCGAACACGACCCTATTATTCTGCGAAGCGTCGCGTCGCGGAGCCCTGCCCCTTTGCATCTTAATCTACTTACTTAACTAATGGAAGACTTGTTTTCTTAATCCTAATAATATTTTTCTTAGACTAATGCATGGCGGCTGGGCCGCGGAAGACTTGTTTGAGCAGAGGAGCGTTGAGGCTACATTCTGAGCGGCCGGCAGCGGGCCGGCGGCGCTACTGCGGGGCGTCGGGCGCCATAACAGGAAACACGCAGACGCGCGCAGCCTGCGCAAACATCGGATACGCGCCCTGTAGCGACTACCACACAAAGGGCTCTCCCCACACCCTTTTGTGCACCCTCAAGTAATTTATTCTCATTTGCTAAAATATTTTCAATTCTACTACTGCTCTTAAAAATATGAAAGGTTTTGAGTATTTAATCAATTATTGGGAACCTGACCGAACCTAGTTATTTGAACCTGCGCAGTCAGTAAAGTTGTTGTTTACAACGACAGTTTAATAGGCATCCCATCCATTATAATATTCTCGTATACATGTGTTCCTATAAAAGTCATCTGATTAGTAGTGAACTAGTGATGTATCAAATCGGATTATCTGCGGTCGCGCCTGTTTACTGACGACATAAAATACATATGTTTTTTAGACGCCGCTGTTATATAGCGTCGTCTTTAGTTCTATTCTTGAACAGCACGTATGCACACGCTATTGAAAAAACTGAACATCTAAAAGAATATTTTTGGATCGATAGTACTATTTTTACATTGTAATATTGTTGGAATTCTTTCACTTCAGCGGTTCATTAGAGTAGTGTCCTAGGAGCAATTAATTCGTTGTAACGTGGAGTAATTCGCTGTAATTAATGAGTGTCGTTGTAACAAACACGTCGGCACGGTCATTCTAATCGTAATAGTAAATCAATCTTGCTAGTAATCTCAGTGCATTAGACGTGTTGTTTTGAATTATGCGTATGATACGTATCTTAAGGAATGTATTTAATAATAATAATGAATTCATTTATTTCAGAACCAGTCCATATGCAATTACTTTTTATTTTTTATTGTATTTAATTGTGCGTTCATTAATTCAGAGTCATATTATCAATTTAATTCATTTAAATGAGTTTTTATATTATTTTAAATATGAGTATGGGCAAGTATGGAGGCAAAATCGTTACATAAAGATCGTGTTCCAAGCCTGAGGTACCAATACGATTTATACATTTACACCTGCCAAGATTTGTGAGAAAAACGTAAACTGAATCAACAAGACCTAGTTTATACAATAAAACACAGTTTAGTTTATTTCCCGTGTTGCGATAACGAAAATAATAAATGTTTTTACAATAAACGCTGACCCAATTTGTTGTTAACCTTGATGTAGCCGTGGTTTTTTTTCAATATGTACTTGTAAATATTTTTACGAGTATAGTGTGCATCAGCGTTGAGGCCACGTAGACACTAATGATACGATGCGGTGTCGCGGCGTAAGAATCGCGTTTGCAGAGACTACGCGGCGCGCGGCGTTACCATTATGGTTCCAGTCTACGCGGCGATAGCGTCACGTTTACACGGAGTCTACGGGACGTTAGTAATGTTTTTGCAGTAAGTACGCGGCATTAGCATCGCGTTTGCAGTATCTACGCGGCATTAGCATCGCGTTTGCAGTATCTACGCGACATCAGCATCGCGTTTGCAGTATGTACGCGGTATTAGCGTCGCGTTTGCAGTATGTACGCGGCATTAGCATCGCGTTTGTAGTATGTACGCGGCATTATCATCGCGTTTGCAGTATCTACGCGGCATTAGCATCGCGATTGCAGTACCTACGCGGCATTAGCATCGCGTTTGCAGTATCTACACGGCATTAGCATCGCGTTTGCAGTATCTACGCGGTATTAGCATCGTGTTTGCAGTATCTACGCGGCATTAGCATCGCGTTTGCAGTATCTACGCGGCATTAGCATCGCGTTTGCAGTATCTACGCGACATTAGCATCGCGTTTGCAGTATGTACGCGGCATTCGCATCGCATTTGCAGTATCTTCACGGCTTTAGCATCGCGTTTGCAGTGTCTACGCTGCGTAAGCGGTGCGCTAGACGAAAGAAAATAATTTTCCTGAAAGATATATCAGTACCTACTTAGCTTTTTTTTTGTATACCGCTTAGAGGTATAAAACAATGGATCCAATACGGCATTCAGGCAGGGAAACAGAGCCCCCTGAAGTCTGTCTAGTGGTCTTTAAGAGGGCTCTATTCTCTGCTGTGAATGGGAGCAAGCAATTAACTTTCACACAAAGAACTATAATTGGATCATTAGGAAAAGGTTTGCCAACCAACCAGGTTTTATACCGTGGTGTGATTGAAATAATTATTATTTATGTGCTAGCTACGGCAACCAGAATCAAAAAATATTTTAATGAACCAAAGTGTATTACGCACGCCATCAAGATAGGAAACTAATGTATTATGTTTTAATTATTTGGTTACGCGTAGTTTTTTAGGGAAAAAAATATACTTAACCCTTTTGTGAAAACTTAAACACAGCTGTAATGGTTGTTCCTATTCGTTTGTGGTTTATTGTGGAAAACGCGAGATTTCAAAAAGCCCCAAAGAAACAAATCTGGCGCCGGCGCCGTCAGATCTGGCGATCTGGCCGACCAGTTAAAATCGAAAAAACGGGAGATCAAACAGCCCCGAAATATGGTGTTTCAAAATCTCCATCATTGCTTGAGCTGCGTGACTGTGTGTATCGCTCCACTGCATTGTAAACTAATTCTCTATCTGACTAGAACATAAATATCAAATCACAATGACATTATAAAGCCATTACCAAAAATTATGACACATTCACATTATGACATTACTTTTGCCCCACCTTGTAATATAGGATTGGAAGTCTCCGAAAATAAAGCAGTTTTAAAAAAACAG
The DNA here is from genome assembly GCA_963855955.1 of Luperina nickerlii. Classification (NCBI taxonomy): domain Eukaryota; kingdom Metazoa; phylum Arthropoda; class Insecta; order Lepidoptera; family Noctuidae; genus Luperina; species Luperina nickerlii. Next base: position 4,566,775 of record OY979666.1, on the reverse strand, counting down.
TGACACATATCACAACACTTTTTTTTGTATATTCCCAGAACGAAACCGAAGAAAAAACGGGCTAAATATTTTTATTGACAAATAATAATTGTCACAGTTACACAGCGCAAGCATCCGAAAATGAGAATTATTACCGTTCAGCGTACATTATGCACCTGTGCCTGATCGCTCAGTGCCACACTGCCGATCGTAGTGTTGATCCTGGCAGTCGGGTCTCATCTCGTGCCAAATACCCATGTATCACGGGGGCGAGTATCTTTAGCTATACATAAGCACGGAGGCGCGGTTTCTGGCACGCACTATGCCTATCCCGCGGCCGCTCCCGTTAATTACGATATACGTCTGTCCGTCTCAACGTTCATTTGTTTCGCGATCGCGTGACTAATAAATAAATGTGCCAAAATTTAGTGCGTGCTCGGATTTAATAGCAGGCTCGTTATGATTTGTTAGAATTTGGATTGTTTATTAGTGGGCTTTATTTTCCTGGTGTACGTGAGCTTTTTGTAAGCCTAGGTACGCACGGGAGATTTTTCTCACGCGCTGGATTTTCAACTCTCGGTGTTTTGCCGAGCTTTGAGATTCCAACAGAGAGTATCCCAGGACGTCAACAAAATAAATTGTTGGATTTTCAACTCTCGGCGCTAAGCAGTGCGTTGAAAATCCAAAGTGCGCGATAAAAAAACTTCCGTGGGTAGAGGTACGAGAGCTAACAGTGTCATGTATATAATGGGCGACCAATCATAATGTTTCGGATATAAATAAAATCAAAACAGTATATTATTTGGGGCGAACTAAAACGAAAACAATTAGTCCATTGATACACCCCACCTACTGAAATCAAGTTTTCTATGAACTTTAGAATTTGGAAATGTTATTAGTGGACTTTTATGTTTGTCGTATAGGTACGCGAGCTTTTTGTTAGTGTTATGTTTATAAAGCTCAAGACATCTTTTATAAAAATTACATTATTTGGGGCAAACTAAAACAAAACTAATTAGTCTATTGGTTTGGTAACCCCACCTTCGGAAATCAATGAAATTTTCCATGGCCTAATTGTCGGAACTATGGTAGGATGTTGGTCACAAAACTGATTCACATAGGTATAAATACCTACTACATGCCTATATCTTTTGACACCAACTCAACATAGATATTTTTAGTAGAGCACGACACACCAATATTATTTATTTTATGTTTCATATAATAGTGCTTGTAAACACGCAAGTAAAAGTCGTGGAAATACAATAATTATAACAGCCGGGCAGTCTGAGAGAGAGATACTCACCTACCAATACCGGGTGGCGAGGACATCGACGCGCTAACTGAAACCATGAATTCATTACATGATTCTAGACCCTCTAGCGTAGAAATCTTGTCTTTTAATAACCGATGAAAAACTACAACACAATCATATACTTAATACTTAATCCACGGTGACAGAATGAGCGTCGATGTCCATGACAGTCTGTAATAAATGTTAAGAAGTCTACAACTAACATAAAATTAAAATACTAGGTATAAGAAAGCATGAAGCAATAGATATTTTCCATACCGAAAAATGTACCGAAATAAAAACACAACAGTACTATTCTTAGCGCATAGTCATAAGTTAGGTCAGGGGAGTTTATTTCGAAACGTTACAAGTTAGGTCAGGCGAGGTAGAAAATTCGATCTCAAGTGTGGTGCCTATCCGTGCCACGAACTACATACGTTTAAATTTAATCTAAATTGTCAAGTTATTTGGAGGGGTTTATTTTGCGTCTGTTACACGATTTCAGGACGGTGCACGGTGTTATGTTATGTTTTACTCCTATTACAATAATATACTGGCTGACGCTGACTTGGAATTCTTTAGCCAATTCAGAGGGTGAAGGTACTCATGAATAGGTTATGACCAACGTTTACTTCAGGGTCAATTCGTTAAATAGCGACAAAAACATTAGGTATTGAATTTTTTGTATGAAAGAGCACTTTTTATACATGGTATAAAAATTGGATTTTCAATATCTCCGTAACCAGAAGGTTCCCTCCCAGGTATGGTCCAGTACAAAACAAAAATCTTTATAATTTAGTGTTAGTCCCTTTGCAAAAACTGTTCGAATTTATGAGTACTTACACTTAATGGATCACCAAAGAATTTAAAGACAACCTGTATTAACTTTAGAGTTCCGAGTTTCTGACCTTACTTATTAAGAGAGCGGGGGGCACAGCGGGGTGCGAATGCGACTTCGACATATTAAAAGTCCTGTGACCTGTCTCCCCTTGCCGGGGCGCGGAGTGGGTCGTGGGGGACAGACGTCATCCGCGATCGATATGCAAGGACCCTAGAATATCGGTAACGTGAGGAGAGGTCCGCAAGTTTAGATACGTTATATATAGAACAGGTTTCAAAATATTGAAGCTATGGTTCTGGGAGTGGCAACATTTTACTTTCGTCTTACTACTGAGAGGATCAACCGCTCAGCGTATTTTTGATAGCGGGTTCAGTTTGTATAAAATAAATAATAAGTTTATTGTACAAAGGAAAACACACAAGATTAGACATACACTAATCATTGTTGAAATGTTTCCGACACGTTATAATATTTTATACTCTATAACTACCAACAAGTTCAAAGACCTGTTATAATTTTGTTTAGCAATATACAAAACTATTAATACTCAATACTTTTATTGCATTCCACATGTGGGTATTCTTGGGTGGTAAACTTATAATTAGATCATATGGACCCTATCGGGCACAGTAAAATAAGTGAGTTAGGAGAGAGGAAGCATTTGTTAATTTTATAACATTACATAACAAACTACTATATTATAATAATGATGTAGGTATTTTTAGAGATAAACTAATGGCTTCTATATTTTTTATTTTATTTGAAATGGGTTTGCTCTTGACTCTAGTCTAGGTCAGAGGTGACAGAGAAAACAAAATATAAACAGAATAAATATAAATATTAAGAGATGTAATAATCCATACTAATATTATAAATGCGAAAGTGTGTCTGTCTGTCTCTGTCTGTCTGTTGGCGCTGCTAGTAATAAATAAATAAAGTTTACAAGTATCGAGTTCTTCTTAAGTTATGACTTAAGTCTATTACTTAGATATTCGTTTACAGAGTAGTAGCTTTTATTCAGCAAGAATTGTCTAAGTTTATTTTTTAATCTCCTCTTTTTTATTAGTGCGGGTAGTTTATTATATAATTTAATGGACATTACATAGGGACTTGTAGAGTGCATTTTTAGTCGAGAACTTGGTAAGTTTAGCCTAGATCGGTGTCTGAGTAGATAGCGTGTCTGAATGTCTTCACGTTTTGAATATAATTCTTGATGTTTTTTTTCGGACAAATTTGCATGTTTCTAAAATGTATATGTAAATATATATATACATATATATTATCATGTAAACGAGTACAACAGCATATAAATCAGTTTGGAATATGGTTTTCCTCGTAGGATTTAGCCTTTTCTGAAATGAAATATTCAATCAATAAGCTAACCTGTTGATAACCGATATTGTGCCCACTTTAATCGGTTTGCTAACGAAGAAAATGTAATAAAACCCATGAAAATAATTCCGGGCACTATTTTATGTGAGAACTGAGGTAATTGGCTTACCCAATTACTACTGTTGAGCGGTAAAATGTCCGTAGTCGACTCTTTAGGGGTTCCCTAGAGGGAAAGGTCCAGCAGTGAAGAGCTCTTTAAAATAACTTATACACAGAAACCATTTTTTTAAATAAATAAAATATATTATTATAGCCTCTGCCCGCGACTTCGTCCGCGTGAAATTTCTTGCTCCCCTAACCCATCGCATCGCATCACCCGCCCGCGCTATCACATCGTTTTCTCTTAGCATTCTTCCTGGCCTTTTTCTTTTTGCTCAGCTCCAAAGAGTCCTGGCGTGATTAAGCTTTCCACATGGATTGGACAATCTAATGCAAAAATAATTGATAATGGGGATTGTCCAAAATTTCTAACCATTATATTTTTTATTTTATTTTTTGTAAATTTAGAGCATTTTGAGAAACTAATTTGAATATTTTGATGATTGGCTCAATAGTTATTTTAATAAAAATTATTTAATTATTTTAAGTTTTTAAGGTAGGTGACGTCATCCAGTAGCATAAAGATTAAGTGCCGTTGCCTTACTAGTACATTATTAAAAATTTTAATCTGTCAACACAACGTCAACAATGTCACATCTGTCAAAGTGTCAATAGGCCGAATAGACGTCTTAAATAATCGAATCCTAGCTTAGCGTATTTATTTACAAATGGTTTTTTTTATGTGTAAGTGTCCTCCAAGGAATATACTACTCTCTATCGTCACTAGAACAATCGACGCGGCGACTTAAAAATAGAATAATAACGCACGCGGCGACATTATTACTATTATTGCTGCAAGTTGGAACAAAGCACTTCCTGTATTCTATAACTCTTCCAGTATATTAAATATTGTCAAGTGTTGAAATAATGTATGTAATGTAATAATGGGATTTATAAACAAGAATGTTTATATTTTTGACATATTTACAATAATTTGACATTTGACAGATTGTAGACAATACTTGCCTCTTACTTTTTATTTTCTGAGGCAACGATACAAAACTGTACAGCCAGTCGTACGTAATTTGAAGGGCAAAGAAGGTCAATCGTATTTTATCAAAAATATCAATAACATATGAATATTTTTCAAAATTAATTAGTCCGTAATGATCAGTAACGCTATTCCTCGAAATGGTTTTTCAATTACAACATTTAAAAAAATATGAACAATGCCCATTCCAGAGATTAGCGTGTTCAAAAAAACAAACAACAGTTTGTTTTTCCGTTCTATTAACTGCTAAAGGTAACTTTATTTAATAATAGCTGTGCCCCGCCGTTTCACCCGCGGTAATTTCAGGAAAAAACCTACTAAAAACTTGTTGACAAAAAAATACAACCGACTTCCAAAAAAATACAAAGTGAAAAATAACTTTAATTTCGGAAGTCGGTGTCGTTGGTTCTGTATTTTCATTTTTTGACACCGACTTTCGAAATTTGTTATTTTTCACTTTGTAGTATTTTTTTTTGGAAGTCGGTTGTTTTTTTATTTTTAAGTTTTTATTTTTCACTTTTTAGTTGTACCTGCCTACCCCAAACAAATTCATATAACACTACTTGGTATGTGAATATCAGTGACAGGAAGCTATTGAACACATCTGCCTACCCCTTTCAAAGGTCCAGGCGTAATGTTATGTTGTGTGATTGCGTAAACAATACATACATATGCTATAGCAGCAATCGCGGTTGATTTGCTGGCTTTTATTGAAGAGTTCCGTTGTCTGTCTCCGAAACTCATCATCAGATCTTTATGAAATTTAAATTGGTCCTATTTAAATTTCATAAAGATCTGATGATGAGTTTCGGAGTAAAAATATTTCCGGAATAAAAATATTTCGAACAAAAAAAATTTTGCAAATCCGTCTGTCTATACATATTATATGAGGGAGTTATGCCCGAATATACATAAAAAATAAAAAATAGAAACATCGGAATTGAGAACCTCCTCCTTTTTTGAAGGCGGTTAAAAATATATTCCATTACTTTAAGATATTACTTAAGATTATTACTTATACATGTAAACTATGCGACTATATTACTTGTAAACTATGCAACTCCTAAGATATTCATTGAAATCAAATGATGTCAAGGGCAATTTTATTCAAAATTAAATACTTGTGATGAATAACGTATTTATTTTGATAAGGATTAATATCATGTTTATAAAAAAAACCTTCGCACATAATGCATTAGTTTAGAAGAAAGATTACCATAAAAAAGGTTATAGTGAGTAAACCTTAAAAGATAGACATATGCTGTCGCAGACTTTTTTTTAGAACTTTTAAAGGGAAACAATTCCGTCATACATGATTTTTGCGTAACTTTAACCGTTTACGCAGCGTACGCAACGAAAGCTCTCAAAAGGAATATTTTTTTCTCGTTTTTGCATCATTTTTCATTGATGCTCCGCTCCTATTGGTCGTAGCGTGATGTTATATAGCCTATAGCCTTCCTCGATAAATGGACTATCCAACACAAATAAATTTTTTCAATTCGAACCAGTAGTTCCTGAGATTAGCGCGTTCAAACAAACAAACAAACAAACTCTTCAGCTTTATAATATTAGTATAGATATATTTTTAAAACTACTGTAAGCCTTGAGGGACCCATTTCCACTTTCATTGCGAGTTTGAATGTAATCTATTTAAAACCTTAGTAATCCATTAACGTACAATAAATGTGTTAAATTGTAAGGTATCATTCAAACCTTTTTCGATAGCAAGGGACTTTGACACCCGGAAGCAATTTCCCCAAAAGACTTCCCTTCCCTTTCGACAAAATTTTCCCGAAAGAAAAACATTTCGTCAAAGACAACAACACCCCATTTTATGGGTCAAGTGAGACCATAATTATACTCCGACCATAACACGTTACACGTAACAATGTTGCCGATCTATCGGTTATATGAGACAAAGGTTTACCTGAGATTTACGAGACAATACGCTGCTGGTATTATGTTATCGATGTGGAGCAATTGAAATAGATCGGCGTACTAACGCAAATAGATTGTATTCGTTTTATGATGTATTGAGGCAGAGTTTACTTGAAGTTACACTGCAAGAATGAGGAAAATACATGGAAGAAGCGAATGTAGAGCCAAACTGAGGAAAACTCGATAGAAGTGAAAACTTACGAATGAAGCCGAGTATACGCGATTCAACGTCATCGGCCGACTGGAGCAGACTTTATCCAATTCAGCGTCACCAACTCGTGTGATGGTTCAGTTTCGTGCACAGTTCAGAAAGAACGCAAAGTGCGCCTAAAGAAGTTTTCACTTCAAAAACGAAATATAAAATTAGATGACATGTGATATCCACCAAACCTCCCTGGGCCTTCGTGGTAGGTTACGAACTAGGGGCCACTATCTTTAAGATATAGAAGTCCCAGCAGTGGATAAATTATATGCTAAAATAGGCAGCTAAAAACACTAAAATTGAATAGTGTAACATGCAAATGCAACACCGAACAGTGCATGAAGTTTTGGATGCATTTTACCTGGTATTAGTTGGCGGATGCGTGGTCTATTTTGCATGTGTTTTCTTGTCTGAGCTTGAATGTATTAATCGGACTCCCATTCACGAAGGCTGGATAAAGTCTTTATATAAAGATTGGCTTTAGTCTAAGATGTGTTAGTTTCAGCTTACTTAACAAACAATCAGCCTTTAATGTTCACACTGCTGGAACATAGGTTTCTGTGAGAAGGAGTGGGCCATAATGCACCACACGAGCCCAGTGCAGGTTGGTGGATGTCAGATATCTTCGATTTTTTTTTTGGTTCTAGGACATGACAGTTATCTCGCGATGTTTTCGTTCGTTTTGAGAGCAGTGGTGATGGACTATCAGCTTAGCCACTTCACATCTACATAATTATTTTGATCTTAACAACGCTCCTACTTGTTCTTAGCCAAAGAAATGTTGGAATTAGAAGTAGGGCTCAAATTATAAGCAACTAGCTTCTGCCCGCGACTACATCAACGTGAAATTTCTCGTTCCACCGACCCACCGCATCGTATCACCTGCCCGCGCTATCACTACGTTTTTGAAAATTCTTGTTCCACTGACCCACCGCATCGCATCACCTGCCCGCGCTATCACTACGTTTTTGAAAATTCTTGTTTCACCGACCCACTGCATCGCATCACCTGCCCGCGCTATCACTACGTTTTTGATAATTCTTGTTCCACTGACCCACCGCATTGCATCACCTGCCCGCGATATCACTACGTTTTTGAAAATTCTTGTTCCACCGACCCACTGCATCGCATCACCTGCCCGCGCTATCACTACGTTTTTGAAAATTCTTGTTCCACCGACCCACCGCATCGCATCACCTGCCCGCGCTATCACTACGTTTTTAAAATTTCTTGTTCCACCGACCCACCGCAACGCATCACCTGCCCGCGCCATCACTACGTTTTTGCTTAACATGCTTACTGACTTTTTTTTTCTTTTTGCCTAACTCCTAAGCGTTATGATAAATAGCATATAGCCTTCCTCAAGAATTGGCCTATCAAATACAAAAATAATTTATGAATTCCTACTGGTAGTTGCAGAGATTAGGTACTCCCAACACAAACTTACAAACAAATTTTACCTCTTTATACAATTAGTATAGTGTATAGATGACATTTTCCTCAGGTATTTTTATTTACGTCAAAAGTGTTACAAGAGGCCACGGCTATCTAATTCAACAAGTAATAGGCGGTGAAAATTAATTTAACGGTGGTAAATTGCCAATTACATTAATTAAAACCGCGATTATTTCGGCCACATCTCAGCAGTGCAGGAGTTTCCCTATGTATTAAAGATGAAATGAAACTGAAATTCGTTAATTTCATGCATCGGATTATGACTAATTAGATTATGTAGCAATGGTGAGCGTTTGTAAATATGTTTTATGAAACGAATGGCATTTGTTTTTTCTATTAGCTCTGCCAAAAAAAACTGAAGGACATTTTTTTTTGCCTATATAACTTCTGACGTGACGAGATTATCGTAGACGTCCACGGCATCACGATAACACAGGGAAGTAAAATGTATAGAAATATATGAAGACGCTTTAAATTTTTCGTCCACTATAACGTGTACGTATTTCCAATATTTTTTTGGACGTGGACATACACGACAATATCGTGAAAAATATAAAAGCGCACATTAGGTAGGTACTCATACTGTATGAGAAAATTGAAGAACCACAAAACGTTTTCCGGTTCCCATGTCATACGTAAACGGAGCGAGAATTTCTTTTATTGACACATCAATTGACAAATTGAAAGCGTAGATCTTGAAGATCCCTAGTTCCCAAGTGATAGCTCCTTTATAAAAATGTGAAAGCAACGTGACCAGTGACATAGGTACGAAAATTATAAATGGCATACTAATGTTCCCATTAGTAATATACCTACATTATCATATTTATTTTCGCCGAGCTTATTAACAACCTATTCCAACTAGAAAATTAATCACGTTTTTTGCTTAAATAAAAACCGATAAAGGTAAACGTAATGCGTTAAATTGAATGCTCGATAATCGCGCATTATGTGTTTTTTCTCCTTGCAAAATTATAATAACTATAATAAAATACTTGATAATTTCAACACCACAGTATGCGCGTGCGCAAGTATCAATCATAATAGTTTGGATGCACGACGGTTTTTAACAGTAAATTACCATTAGTACGAATTAAAATTAATACATGAATTACTTCCTACTATAAATATTATTTCCTCTTCCAAAAACAATAAGTATTGTTTCTATAAAAAAAACTTACTCCTTAAAAATTTTCTTGAAGGGTTTTCTTTTAGCTTTTAATAAATAAAATTCTATATGATGCAGTCCCAAGTTCCAGTTGATAAATAAAAGATGACTCACACAACTCTCCCGAACTCGTCCTTCGGCACGTCCTTGTCTCCAGCGCCGGTGGTGCACAGCTTCGCTCGGAAGGCAGCCACGCGCGCCGCGATCTCCTCCTTCGGCAACCTACGCAACCATACCAGTGACACACTCATTATTCACGAACTAAATATTCCAATACAAACGAAAAACTAAATAAAACGCGTGCGCCGACGAACGCGCGTGAACGGTTTACTTGCAGCCAATGGATTCACGAATGTCTCAGTGAGCGACCGCGTACCGACAAGCGTGGATGAAAATCTTATAATAAATTTCTGAGTGTAATACCTACCAGTGCATGATACGCTGAGCCGCTATAACGGCGTAGAATTACTTTTCGAAAACAATAAAACGCGATAAGACGTTCTCGTTGCACGACTGTTAACTGAATGCGAACGGTACAGCTTATTGAATACTTGAATAGTATACACGAAGGGTGACCCGCGGCCCAGTCTCGTACTGTTGAATTATTGATCGGACTCCGGCGCAGCGGCCATCGCCCCTAAACAAGGGTGCGATCTATCCGTATGGCCTTTGAGGGGTAGGTACTCTCAATTGAGCAAAATAAAACAAGGGATTTTTATTGAGTAGTAAATCGATAAGGCAAGGTGAACTAAGTGAACATGTGCAAGTGCATGTAAAGATAATAGAGAACCTGCTACAACTCCCGAGTTACAAATGCCAACAAATTTTACAAATTCGAAGCAGGGTTTGGACGTTTGTTTCTTCATTACGGCTGATCGAATGAGATTTTGAATTATAGCGATGACTTTTTTCTTTTTTTTCGTTTCGATTCAGTCTCCGATTAAGTAAGGGAAACGGAGCTTGCAATTTCGTCGGCTTGCAATTCTGGCGTCATGATCGTTTCGCGGCTTTTCGTTAAGCTACTCTATGAGGACCTTAACGTATGTTGTTTTCTTTGATATTTTGATTATATTAGATGGCTTCTGCAATTCTTAATAGACCAATACGTCTATCTACTATTGGATTTAACTAAGTTTCGACTCGTTCTACTTTGACTAAAAAGCGCGCAGTTTGGCGGAGCACGAAGGCGGTTTGCGATTAATGTGACAGGAAGATGAAATAACAAGGAGTTCCCAAAAAGGAAGACTGTGGCAAAAGCACTCATCTAAAAGAAGATTTATGTTGATAATTTTCAGCAAGTCATGCACGATCAGGTAAAGAATGTAGGGTTAGTATTATAGGATTATAGGGACAGTGGGCGTACCTAGCAGTGTGACTATGCACAGATGCTCTACAATAGACTTATGCCCGTTTTCACTACCAGTAAGCGACACCTAAATGAAAAATGAATGACTAAACAAAAGCGCACTGTTTGAATTTCAACGCTCGGCTCAACGTCAAAGGTTGGAAATCTAATAGCGCGCTTTTATTTAGGCACTAGCTTCTGCCCGCGACTTCGATCGCGTGAAGTGTGATAATGTAGCTTCTTATTAGTGAAAGAATTTTCGGGATCGAATCAGTAATTCCGAAAATTACCCTCTACAACCTCACAAACACCTCTTAATAACGCGCTTCAATAACACCCGTTTTCACGAACCCTAAATTAATCTATACATGCTCCGTGACAAAACGGGTGACTCCCGCTCCGGCTCGTTCTTGGTGCAAAGGTTAGCCATTGCCATACAACGTGGCAATGCAGCAAGCGTTTTGGGCACCTTTGCGCCGGGAACTGTTCGGGGCGGGTTATTTGACTATGTTGTCTTGTGACTCTTATTATTATTATATTAATAAAATTAGTAGACGAGTTTATACATTAGTATAGATTATTATTGTTTGCCTCGCTAGTCTTGGAAAAGCAGCACTACTTGCATTTGCAGCGCGTTTTTATTGAAAGTCACGGCGTGGACGGCGCCTAAAATACGACCAGCCAGTATATTCTGTAAAAATCGCACCTTGAAAACGAAGGTGAAGCGACCTTTAGGTTAGCTGTCATTTATTTATTTAATACTTCAAGAACATAAATGTAAAGAGGCGGACTTAATGCCATAGGCATTTTCTACCAGTCAACCTTTGAGTGATGCAGAGACAAACAGTGGTAGGTGCAATCATGAAAATTGAGGAATAAATATTTTGTCATTCAGTAGTAGTTCAATATTTTGTTCCGTACCCAAAGGGCAAAAACGGACCTTATTTACTAAGACTCCACGGTCCGTCTGTCACTAGGCTGTAGGTATCTCATGAACCGTGATAACAGACAGTTGAAATTTTCACCGATGATGTATTTCTGTTGCCGCTATAACAACAAATACTAAAAACAGAATAAAATAAATATTAAAGGGCGTTCGGCGTTTTTGCCTTGTGGTACGGTACCCTTCGTGTGGCAGTCCGATTCGCACTTGGCCGGTTTTTTTTTGTCATTCAATTAGGGATTGACACTATTGACAGCTCAATTCACTCAAGTTTTCACGGTGAGCTATTTACGGAATACCACTGCTGTGCCAGTGCAAAGAGCGTAATTCAAAAGTTCTAAATTAACCAACGCCACCCAAAAAAGAAAAATTAACATAACATTACGCCTATAATCACCTAAGGGTTAGGTAGGTATGCAAGCAAAATCTCAATTTTACAGGGGACCACTTTTAACGGTAGGTACCAACAGTTTTTTTTTATGTTTTTATTGCTGAATAGGTCCGCTCTTGACCTCGATCACGCCTGATGGAAAGCGATGGATGAGGTCCATGATGGAACGAGCGTGCCCAGAAGATGCCTGAGGCACTGGAACTCCCACGCATCGACGAAACACAGCAGGCTGCTTGACGTCGGACTCCGTTGGGAGAGGTGGTCGCAAACCAGGCGGGCGCTAGCCCTACTACCGCAAGGGAAGAATTGGCCAGTCAAATAAGGTGTTGGGTGTGACTGTCCAGGATGCGCTGAGCGCTCGGTTCATTTGAGTAACTGGCGGAACAAACGCGCGCTACACGAGGCTTCTTCATGCATCCCAAAAAAATAGTAAACACCCGCAATTGAAAATCACAAAAAACATAACAGCATCACGACTTATTTCCCCGAAGGGTTGGACAGAGGTGTAGGTACCAATAGTATACCCACATTTCGTCAGTTATGTTTAAGTCTCATGATATAGAGGGGCGAGAAGAAATATTTTAACAAATAAACAAAAGACAAGGTTCCGAGAAAGTAAAGGACACGTCACGTTTGCTGGCGTCAAAAGTCTGCGTGTTCGGTGTTATGTTCATTTATTATTACAGCACTGCCAACAAAGGGGCAAGAACTGGAAAGCCCGCGCAAGAATGCTTACATGAAGAAGCGGTTTTTCGGCCTCGACTTTCGGTACAGGTCTCTGCAGGTTGATCTTCGGAAAGAAACGGTTACACGTTTTATCAGTTTCTTTATGTGTGAGCGCATAAGTTAATGTAGGATTATTTCACCTGCATCGATCGGTACCGACCCGCCTGACTCGCCTGCACCGGAAACCAGTTTCTTTATGTAAGCACCACAACGGGGTAAGCCCTTTGACTTGTACCTATTAAAGGTATAGCCTTGTCTCACTGTGTTGAATTATTTATCAACTCTGGCGCAAAGCGGCGCGGTTGTTGTGGGGGATGACAGGTTAATAGTTTCTTGTCTAAGTCAAGGAGGAATATTACAACGGAGTGCTACGTGAGAATTCGTAAGTCTCAATGCTGGTTTGGAATATAATTCAAAAACCTAGAGCAAAAAAATTACCAACGATCAATTAAATTTCTACCCGGGATCCGTTTTCCTGCATTTTGTTTGCGTAAGCGATGGTATTGTTAACATTATAGAGCATATTTGTTTAGCTTATCGACACTTCCCATGTAGGCATTACTAATAGCCCAAAGATTTTATTCTCTGGTGTTTTATTGACATTAAAATTCAACACAGACTCCTAAAATAATCGTAGATTTTTCCGATATGATAAATATATTTTTTTTTTCTGTGGAATCTCTCAGTGGCAGCCTGGAGTTTGAGTTTGTACCCGGTTGTTGGCAATAGGCTCGCCCCCTATTACGTGGGATTTAAATATACTGGTGACATGTGGGACAGCTCTGCCCATAGATATATGAAAGAAGGAGATATGCCCAGTAGTTGAAAATGTATCAGAACCTCATGTCGCTAGGTTAGCCCCACCACCGCGCCACTAGCCACTACTACACATGTAGTACTACAATTCATAAATCAGAACGTACTACACAATCAATTATAAACCTTAACTCATCAAACACAGCGTGCATTTACCATGCAATGTTCAACTTACACAAAAACATCTATCGCTATTGTTGTGCTGTGCAAGCCATTTATTTTACATACACGCTAGTGGTTGACTAAATCGAAAATTTATCGATTCTTCATTCATTATTGTATTTAAAAAATTAAGGGTCATGAAAATAAAAGAAATAAAAACGATATGTCCAGAACATATTATATTATAAATCAATAAAATGTAGCTTATAAAATAATTGCAGTAAATAAAAAATATTAACATTATTTTACATCTTCTCAAGGGTCTAACCAACCGGATTTAAACGTCATCTATTCAGGTTTTCTACAAACTGGGTTAAAACGGTTGACAGATTGAAAAATTAACTATAATAGCAATATATTCGTTGGGCAATCGACATTGTTGTAGATAGCCTACGTTAGTGGATCTTCACAACCACATCAATCTTGCCGCAAAACACAGAGGGCGTACCATGCAACGCACAGTGGATTGACGCCATACAAGCAAAGTGACATAGGCAACTCAAAAATACATGTGTCAGTTTTTAAAAAACAAATCATTCCGTCGTATAGGCCTACTTTTAAGCTGTAAAAACCTATGAAGCATTTTCTTAACGGAATCTTATATTGAGAGCTATGGCACCAAACGGAAAAAAATAAACACCCTTTTATAGAGATTAGCTAGTGATAAGAATTACAACGAAAAGGTCATTAATACACAAAAGGTGAGGTAATCAGTAAAACTTCATAAAATATTTCCTCTTTGCCAAAAATATTGTTGAGCCAATCAATGTAATTTTTATCATGGGATGTTGAAAGAAGGCAATAAATGTTTCCTGACTTTGATAACACATGGCAAGTTTGAAAGTGATAAAGTATTGTTATGTTCACTTCCTTCATTTAAGGAAGTGCCAGGGTAGCCTACAAAATTCCTATTGAATAAAATATTTCATGAAATATCAATCAATAGGGTTATATGAATTTAGAGTTCTATTGATGATTTTAATTCTGTAAATACATATGTTTAATAAATATCCTATGACATATGCTTGCTGTTTGTTCGTCTCAGAGTTGTGCAAGCAAAGTTGATGACATGTTGAATCATCACAGATTGCATTTGTGAGTTTATAAAGTTATATGTATGCTATGTTATATGATTACTTCCTTTGTTTTATTCAGATAATACTATTTAATTCAATGCAATGTTAAAACCGAGCAAAGCATGATCATTTGATAGTTCAAAATGATAGTTTCAACATTAGAATATGCTAATTGCATTGATCTCATTTACAGAATTTTGGTGTTGGGTTTAGTTTCAAGATGGTTACAAGTCAGATTATTCTAGACTCAGCATGACGTGGACGATAAAAAGTGCATGAAAAATGATACTGAAAAAATAATTACTTTTCTGATTACTTACCTACTTCAAAACTCAGAAACTATTACGTCACGTAAAGATATTAAAAACAAGGCAGCTTCGCAAGTAAAAATTACGGAGTTACTCACCCCTGCTCCTCGAGACTGTCTTCAAGTTCCGCACACTTCACCTCTATCTTCCTCTTTCTCTCATGGTCCAGAATCTCCCGGTTTGGTTGTTTATTTGACGCAGAGTCCAACTTTGCTATTTCTTCTTCGGTACGATAATTCACAGAGTCTTTGGTCTTCCGCACTCCTGCCCAGTTTCTTTGCACATAGCCATTAGTACCGGAGCCCCTTGGCGTCGTTAAACCAATACCATTATACATTTTGCCGGTTTATTTACCTAAAAATCATAAATCAATTTTAAGGCATGCTGTGCGGGGTATGGCTGCACCGGACAATCACAATGTAGGAGTCAAAAGGGAAATGACTTCACTAAAATGTCGTAAACAGGCTTACACAGTTATTTAGGTGAACTACCAACAAAAATATCTCACCATTTACAAGCACCTCTTTATTTTAATTTTTATTCATAAGACACGTCCATCTTGGCTGGTTTTGATTTTTTTTGTATGGTTGACTTTGCAACAGAGTTACCATTTCGAAAAAAAGATAAGAGAGTATCTAGCAAATTATTATTTACAACTAATATTTCATCAAAGAGACAAATATTTAGGAAGGCAAGTTACTTGAAAATCATTTTATTCTGACATTTAATTGAGATAAAAACATATTTTAAACCTATTAAACCGAAATGATTTGGTATCAATTTATGACTTTTCTCCGGCGTGTAATAAAAAAAACCATTTGACGTTTAAAATGAAGTTTAGTTTAGTGTTGAGGTTATGTTTTGTTTACACACCAAATTAACCAAACCAAACTAAAACAAACCATAAAATATCGAATATTCATAAATTGTAATTGCATTTAAGTGCAATCAGAAACTTTAATCATGCTTGATAAAATTTTGTACAACACTATTCTCTCGCAAACAGTCTCACCTTGTGGAAAATATTTGGTTGCCGGTAATATTTATAGTCAGATTGCTGTTTTTGAGTGAGTTTTCCCTGTGTAATATTGTCTAATGATACAGTACATTCGATCTCTCTTTCATTAGTCACAGTCGCTCCACCTCTTAATCACTTACTCTTTGTTTTCAGTCTGGATAGAATCCTTAATCCTGTCGCGGAGCTGCTTACTTCAGATTATAATAAGCCAAAACACACCCACACTCTCGAATCTGGTCGCCAAGTCTGTAGCTTGGTCAGCACAGAAAAGTTTTTAATAGCAGGTACAGTTAATGAAATCTTTGGATGGGATTGGAAGAATGCGGTCAGTTCAAAGCTAAGCAAACCTTCATGGACCATCAGGATACCTTCACAACCATCATCCTTTGAACAAACTGATGTGAATAGTCTATGGTTGTCTGAAGATGAAGCAAAACTGTATGCAGGATGTGGTGATAGTAAAGCTTATGTTTTTAACTTGGAAGATGGTACCCTGGTGTCTACTTTGAAGGGACATAAAGATTTCATACACTCTGTTCATGGAAAGTGAGTATATTTTTATAAAATTTTATACTCATTCACTGTAGAATAACCATTGTAAGGCAGATCTTATTTACTACTACTACTACTTATCTCAGATTAATGTAGGCATGCGACCAGAGCGCTTGGTACAGTTAGATCCAGGGTAGATTGCAATAGAAATCTACCCTAGATCTAACTGTACCACTTGCTCCGGTCGCACGCCACTCTGGTGCGCGGTAAACACTTGATTTTCTACAAACAAATTTAATAAAAATGGTCTTACGCACAAGGCCTTTTGCTCCGTTTCCTGCACCCCATTGCATGGTACATTCTAGTGTGAGATCCACCTAAGGGTAAATTTCTATTGCCTCCATTAATGATGATCATTTTTCTTGTATGATAAGTTACTAACAAATAAATCCTTAATCTTATATTAAATAATTCAGGACTTTAAATAACGAAAATGGGCTAGATATAAAACATGGAAAGGTTTTTGTGGTATCCATAATTGCAGACTGTAAATTATCCTTTTTATTATAATTACAGCAACCAACAACTAATCACTGCCAGTGAGGATGGCTCAGTGAGGCTCTGGGACACCCGCACTTGCAAGAGTCACAATAAAGTGGAGCCCCATACCAACAGCAAAGTGAGCCGGCCTGATGTTGGCAAGTGGGTGGGGTCTGCTGCTTTAGGAGATGATTGGATTGTGAGTATATGTTGAGACTTTATTTATCTCATCTTCTCAATGTCCGTGTGTCACTGCAGGGATCCAGCAGAATATCACATGCTGAGCTGGACTCCCATTTGGTGCAACCTTGAGACGCGCACCGCACTGTGTATGTTTCGTTATTAATTTTATTTTGATATGTGTTTATCATTTTGTTTTTTATCTGCACCTTGTTTTTATATTATAATCATGTGGGTAATTTGGTTATCATCTAATATTGTACTTTTGTGTGCTGTGCTATCTTTTTGTGTGCGCCAAATAAATGGTTTATCTATCTATCTTATTTATTTCACTTTAATGGGGGCAGTAGTAGAGTTTAATGAAAATAATTACTTTGATTGCAAAAGCTGTTTAACAGGGAAATTATGATATTAGGCAAAAGAAGTATGTAAGGATGATAGTTTAGGTGGCATTCTGTAGTTTCTGCCTACCCCCATGGAAAGGCATGAGTTTAATGATTATTTTATGGTAGTCTATTACAACTTTTTGAATTTGTATATTTTGTATTGAAAGGTTTCAAAGGTTAAGGATGTTTTAAAGCTTCTAATATGGCAGATATCTTGTAGTGGATAAAAACCCCATTTAATTATAAAGACTCAGGTTTTTTTTAAAATTGCAAATTATTCTTTTCCAAGACCAGACGTAATGATGATACTTTAAATTATCGTTATTATATTAATTCTTATTCAAATTTTAATAGGTTTTTTAATATCAAGACTTAGTACTCTTGTTATAAAAGAACCTACTAAAATAATAATTGAAATTATAAAAATCAATTATAATAATTAGATAGGTCTAATTATATTAATCGATTTTTATTAGAAGGTCAAATAAAATCAATTAATTTTGAACCATTTTGCCAGCATAATTCTTCACTTTAATCTTTATTGTTTTACTTACTTTATTGTTTTAGTTTATTATATTTGTTAGATGAATTAAATAATTCTTTAAATACTTTAAAATCTAGCTTATTGTCACAAATTCACGCAGGCCTTTACCTTGCAGTGGGATGACATAGACAGTCATAGAATAGATAGATTAGGTTGTCAAGAAAAAAAAAACTAGTAGGGGCAGACCCGTGGCACTGACATTCTATGACAATACCCATAAATAAGCATAGAATGACATCTGTGTATGTGCATTTTATCCTCCACAAACCTACATGAGTCTTATCATTGACTAGGTTCTTAATATTTACTCAACACATTGCATTTCTCAGCTGAATATAACACTATGCTACTCTTAGCATAATGTTATATTCGGTGGCTTGTGGCTAAATAATAACAGCCGCACGGGTCGATCGATCAAGTTAAGCTACGCTTGCCGCGGTTGGTCCTTGGATGGGTGACCATCTTTACATAAGACTCCTCAGTGCCCCGGAAAGCACGTTAAGCCGTTGGTCCCGGCTGTAATTTGTGGATCTTTCACAGTCGTTACGGGTCGCCAGAAGCCCGAAAGTCTGACAACCTGTCTTACCAGGGGGTATCGTTTTACCCAGTAACTGGATTGTGGAGGTCAGATATGCAGTCGCTCCATGTACAATACTGGTACCTACTTAGCTGCATCTGGTTAGACTGGAAGCCGACCCGAACTTAGTTGGGAGAAGGCTAGGCAGATACTGCTAAGTACTAGCTCGATTAAAAGAGCCTACTAATAACAAAAAACTGCATTGAAATTGGACCACCCGTTTAGGAGTTACGATGCTACAGACAGATATTTTATTAAATAATTCTTTATCTAATCTAATCAATGTTATCTGTCAGGTGTGCGGCGGCGGTCCTCGCTTGGCTCTGTGGCACCTTCGCTTCCTGGATGCCGTTACTGTCTTTGACCTCCCTGACCACGGTATCCACGTGTCCTTCTTCCACGATGACTGCGTTTTCGCGGGAGGAGAAGCCAAGCACCTTTACCAACTGAATTACTCTGGAGAAGTGAAGGTTGAATTACCTGTCTCAGCCACTTCGGTATACTCCGCAATCTTAAAAACAACCCCCAACAAAGTTCTGGCCATTGCCGGCTCTAGCCCAGAAATAGATCTCTGTACCACCTTCAATTATAGAGATCAGGTCCTACACTTCCGATAGGTAAGTTAAAGTTTTAAGTTTTTTCTGTTATCAGTAAGTGCTTTTGATTATCAGTCAATAAATGAATGGATGTAACAAAACTTTATTATTTACAATTTTTATTGCTAAGTGGAAACTATTAAGCGTAAAAAAAAGATCAGATGTCACTTTTAATTAAATTTTTATACTGGCAACACATCAAAACAGAGTGAGTATTGCTACACAGCATCACAATTAGGGACGCATTAGCTTTAAAAACTAGTTTGAACTCTATTGACGAACACTTAAAGTTCCATTTCAAACCCAAAAAGTTTTATAATGTCAACCATAGAAACTAGATGTTTCCTTTGCTGTATAAAAAGCTTAAATATAGCCATGTCCAGCCACTACAGCCGGGATGAACCCTTGGCTGCCATCCCTCTTCTTAACATAGAACCACTCCGCATCCACGTCAGTTTCTACACCCCCACCTTGCACTAATACAACCACATCCCCTTTCTGCACTGTCAAAGTTTTATTTAAAACACTCCCGGTATAATCACTGTTCACTACTAACAGAATCTGTCTCTTCACTTGTTTGTAGTCCCTATTCTCTTTTTCGTGTATCTTATCAATATTAGAGCAAACGGATTTGGTCTTTAAGTATAGGGTGTCAAAGTCTTTTTCTGCGCACGAGTTCTTGGACTTGCGACGTGTGGTTTTGGAGGGGTAGCGGCACTCAGAGCGCGTGCGTCCTCGCAGCTGTTCCTTCTCATTATCCGTCAGGTTCCCGCATGGACGCGGGTAGATGTCCGTGCTGCTCTCCCAACATGGCGTCTTCTTTTGTGGTGATTTTCTGTAAAGTTGGGGAAATATGTTTAGTACTGGAACTTACGTGGAATACCTACAGCACTCGATAGAAACCAGACGGCATCAGCGTTTAACTGTACGCTAATAAGATACAGCTAAAATTATATAATTTGCTATACGTCTTGTCTTCAAAAACCTAACCCCCCTTTTTTTCAGGGTGGGATATCATCAAATGACCCCTCCCGCTCTGGGTGGAGCGGAAGGGAGTGTCAACCTAACCCCCTTACTAATAAACGTTGTATAACGTCTGTATAGTTACACAAAGCTTTGTCTTCTTCTTTCGAAAGTCAAATTACTGAAGACTGAAAGAGACAAATTGGTGTGTAACTATTCATCTGATATAATATAATACATTTATTAGTAAGGGGATTAGGTTTTTGAAGACAAGACGTATATCAACTGTTGTGTGATTTGTAATTACTCGAAAATGAAACTGTTTTATTATATGTATGCTTATACAGACATGCCTTTATTTATCCAAGCGCTTTTCTACACTACTTATCCTTTTGGTTTTGCTCCAATTATTTGAACCTGCTGCGGGAGCAATGGTAGCCCAGTGAGAGCAGTATTGGCCCAGTG
The DNA here is from genome assembly GCA_963855955.1 of Luperina nickerlii. Taxonomy (NCBI): domain Eukaryota; kingdom Metazoa; phylum Arthropoda; class Insecta; order Lepidoptera; family Noctuidae; genus Luperina; species Luperina nickerlii. Next base: position 4,545,888 of record OY979666.1, on the reverse strand, counting down.
GTTACGGCCGCGACTTACGAGTTGTAGATCGTAGGTTCGAACCCAGACTGGGGCTTTACTTTGTGTAAATTATTTCATCACCCCTTCTCTCAAAACGGTGAAGGAAAACATCGTGAGAAAACCGGCATGTCCTAGTACCAAACATTTCAAGACGTGACATCTACCCGCACGGAGCCCGCGTGGTGCTCCCTTACACTTAGAGGATCCTGTGTCTTAGCTGTGGTAACATTAGGCTCATTATGCCCAGCTGCATGCGTTATAGGTACAGCAATACAGCACGTGCTGAATAACGCATGCTTGCAGCTGGGCAGATAGGTATCCTTCGTCGACGTGCGGTGTCTGCGCACAGCCGCTGTTAGTTCATGAACATTGCGTTAATTACCTGGTACAGTCACAAACTCACCTATTGGGCAGTATTCCCAGCGGCAAGCACGCGCTATACAGCACGTATCCCTCGTCGCCGTGAGGCGTCTGCGCATACAGCCACTGTTCGTTTTTAAACACTGCGTTCACGACTGTACCCAGCGGTAATGCCAGCTCTTGCTGGATGTCCTTCTGCGTTTGGTATAGAGTGCTCGGGTACGCGATGACTACGGGAATGTTGCCGGGACGGTCTAATGTAGCCTGGAAGGAGAAAAGGAAGGTTCTGTAGAAGTGCAATAATATGTAACACAGGTCGACAAAATTTGACGAACACTTTTTCCCAGAAACCAGACTATACTTTTCCGAAGGATTTTGACGCGATGAATTCGAATCTGGCCTCAAAATTGCTCTATCACGTCAGGGTTTCGAGATATCCTAACCTAAAAGTGCAAAAAATACCGTTTTTTCTGATTCTTGAGGTTAACAATCCACGTAGGTACACGAAAATTTCAAAATGCGTTATCTCAGCGAAAAAAAAAAGATATTTAAGTAAACTCAACGTCATTTTAAAGAGTAAGACTAGTCCATTGAGATGCTGTTAATAATTTTTGAAAGAAAATAGGATCGACCGTGCTACATAACCTCAAAAATGAGAAAAAACGGTTTTTTTTTGCACTTTTGGTTAGGATACCTCGAAACTCTGACGTGATAGAGCAATTTTGAGGCCAGATTTGAATTCAGCGCGTCAAAATCCTTCGGAAAAGTAGGTATAGTCTGGTTTCTGGGTAAAAATTTTGTATGACCTGTGTAATTACAAGGGTAATTGTGTAACATACTAACAGTAGCCATGGGTTTCATTTTAACAGTTCAACAACATTCATTGCGTTATCTACGTTGTTGAGCAGATAAAATTTACTAACATAATTTTCTCGTAATGTATTAGCAATATCCTTCAAAATTATTCAGATTGTGGTTTAAATTGTGTTACGCAATTAGGGTGCTCTTTGCGTAACACACTTTATTGACCTTTAATAAGGTCTAAAAAGTTGATTGTCAAATTAAAAAAAAAAGTTTCTCCATCATAGACATGGCTTGTTGTTATGACAATAGGCTCGCACTATTACATGGGACTTGTAAAATAACTGCAGGCTATCCATTCGACCGGCTGAAGGCGAAGTCTAAATGGAGGCGTGAGTACAGTGAGAAACTTCGCAGTGCAGCATAATCCGTCTATAATGTTCCCACTGCTGGGACACACGCTTCCTCTCAGTGAGAGGGTGTAGGCCATAATCCACCACGCGGGCCCAGTGTGAGTAGATATCACATGTCTTTGATTTTTTTTATTCTAGGACATGCCGGTTCCTCACGATGTTTTCCTTCACCGTTTTGAGAGCAGTGGTGATGAAATAATTTACACAAACTAAAGCGCCTGTCTGGGTTCGAACCCACGACCTACAACTCATAAAGACTCCTTCAACCAGGCGTGACACGCGATAATATCGCACACAACACAAAGGCACCGCAAGTCGCGCAACGAGCGGTGTCTTTAGGCTCCTTCAAACAGGCGCGACACGCGATAAAATCGCGCACGACACAAAGGCACCGCAAGTCGCGCAAAGAGCGGTGCCTTTCGGTCGCGCGCGATTCGCGCCCCACGTCGCGTCTGTTCGCAGGAGCCTTTTGTGTCGCGCGCGATACGCGTCGCGCGTCGCGCCTGTTCGCAGGAGCCTTAACTAGCGGCCGTTACCACCACGGCTCCCCTCGCACTTGTCACACTTTCATATAGTAAAGTACTATTAACATTTTCCCAGATGAACTCCTATACCTATGCGATGAAAATCTAAAAACTACCAACGTTCTCTGCATCCTGTTTATTTACCACAAATAAACGTATTTTCTTTCATTCTTATTGGGATTTTCCACCAAGAATGTGTTACATTAAACTTTTTACTATCAATTAATAGCATCACATTTTTTAAGTCGGCATTTTCAACGTATCGTATTTCACACAGATCATATTATATGTGGTCGTCCAAATCAAAAGGGACCTTATGGCGGTAACTAGTTACCGAGATATATTAATAAATTTGTAAAATTCCTCAAAAAAATCGTTTTTTTATTAACTGTATTTTTAAAAAGATGATTGTATTTACTACATGTAGATGTGTTCAACTTTTCGACAAAGTCAATTTAAAAAAGTTTTGTATTCATCTAAAGTTTAGTAAAAAAGGAACCTTATCGCGGCAAGACCTAACAAATCGTTTTTCTTGTAATTCAAACCATATATTATATCGACATTTTAATATGTTCCCACAACAAACAAGTTTATGCAAGGATTGTAAGAATTTCCATTATTAATAATCATAGTCAATCAAAGTATACCATCAGTTACATAACTTCACACTAAAACATACATAACTTTTTTGTACGGCATACTTATATTGCGATTTTCTCGAAACTTATAATTTCGATCAGTGAACTTCAAAAATTCGTAAAAAAATAACGGTAGTGGTTAGAAGGTTGGTTATAGTTCGGTACATTTATGTAGTTTTCAGCACTGTAGATAACTCATTTCCGCCATAAGGTCCCTTTTGATTTGGACGACCACTATGATCTGTGGTATTTCACTACTATAAGTAGGTACTTAGAACATTTTCCATTTTCTTATTATACGTTGCAAATGCCGCATGCCGCAAGGTAAAATGTATCGGGGCTATTCATAAAAATTCCTTCACCCACATTAGAAGCAAATATTATTATTTTTTCGTTTCTATAAGTATTGTTAAGGTTTTTATAGGTGAAACCTCTGGTTGGACCGGACCGTACATAGGACTTTAACAACATGACTGACAAAATTAGTTCTTGTCCTTACATAGGTAATTTTATGTTTATCTATGTTCGATTGTTCTTTTTATTTTCTTATTATTGTACACCAAAGGAGAGACTTTTTAAATAACTTCTATTAGGTAGAAAAAAAGGAAAAAAATGCATTATAAAGAAAAAAAAAACTCCTTATTCTGCTATTTCGGAAAATATTAGATAGTGAATTGTAATGTCATTTGGTTTAAATAGATTTTAATTTTTTTTACTTGCTTGCGACTTCGTCCATTTGAGGACCCCCGACTCACCGCGTTACATCGCATCGCCCGCCTATGCTATTACTTCGTTTTCACTTAGCGTTCTTATTAACTTTTGCTCGGCTCCGAAAGGTTGTAGCATTTAACAACTTAAATAACCTATATCCTACGCCAAGACATAGGCTCTCAATTGCAAAAAGATGTTTTCAAATCCGACTGGTAGTTTCAGAGTTTAGCGCGTACAAACAAACAAACTCTCCAGCTTTATTATTAAAGCCTCTGCCCGCGACTTCGTCCGCGTGAAATTTCTTGCTCCCCCAACCCATCGCATCGCATCACCCGCCCGCGCTATCACATCGTTTTCTCTTAGCATTCTTCCTGACCTTTTTCTTATTGCTCAGCTCCAAAGAGTCCTGGCGTGATTAAGCTTTCCACATGGATTGGACAATCTAATGCAAAAATAATTGATAATTCCAGAGATTAGCGTGTTCAAACAAACAAACAACAGTTTGTTTTTCTGTTCTGTTAACTGCTAAAGGTAACTTTATTTAATAATAGCTGTGCCCCGCCGTTTCACCCGCGGTAATTTCAGGAAAAAACCTACTAAAAACTTGTTGACAAAAAAAAAACAACCGACTTCCAAAAGAATACAAAGTGAAAAATAACTTTAATTTCGGCAGTCGGTGTCGTTGGTTCTGTATTTTCATTTTTTGACACCGACTTTCGAAATTAGTTATTTTTCACTTTGTAGTATTTTTTTGGAAGTCGGTTGTTTTTTTTATTTTTAAGTTTTTAGTTTTCACTTTTTAGTTGTACCTGCCTACCCCAAACAAATTCATATAACACTACTTGGTATGTGAATATCAGTGACAGGAAGCTATTCAACACATCTGCCTACCCCTTTCAAAGGTACAGGCGTAATGTTATGTTGTGTGATTGCGTAAACAATGCATACATATGCTATAGCAGCAATCGCGGTTGATTTGCTGGCATTTATTGAAGAGTTCCGTCGTCTGTCTCCGAAACTCATCATCAGATCTTTATGAAATTTAAATTGGTCCTATTTAAATTTCATAAAGATCTGATGATGAGTTTCGGAGTAAAAATATTTCCGGAATAAAAATATTTCGAACAAAAAAATTTTTGCAAATCCGTCTGTCTATACATATTATATGAGGGAGTTATGCCCGAATATACATAAAAAATAAAAAATAGAAACATCCGAATTAAGAACCTCCTCCTTTTTTGAAGTCGGTTAAAAATATATTCCAAAAAATATATTCCATTACTTTAAGATATTACTTAAGATTATTACTTATACATGTAAACTATGCGACTATATTACTTGTAAACTATGCAACTCCTAAGATATTCATTGAAATCAAATGATGTCAAGGGCAATTTTATTCAAAATTAAATACTTGTGATGAATAACGTATTTATTTTGATAAGGATTAATATCATGTTTATAAAGAAAACCTTCGCAAATAATGCATTAGTTTAGAAGAAATTTGATTACCATAAAAAAGGTTATAGTGAGTAAACCTTAAAAGATAGACATATGCTGTCGCGGACTTTTTTTTAGAACTTTTAAAGGGAAACAATTCCGTCATACATGATTTTTGCGTAACTTTAACCGTTTACGCAGCGTACGCAACGAAAGCTCTCAAAAGGAATATTTTTTTCCCGTTTTTGCATCATTTTTCATTGATGCTCCGCTCCTATTGGTCGTAGCGTGATGTTATATAGCCTATAGCCTTCCTCGATAAATGGACTATCCAACACAAAAATATTTTTTCAATTCGAACCAGTAGTTCCTGAGATTAGCGCGTTCAAACAAACAAACAAACAAACTCTTCAGCTTTATTATATTAGTATAGATAGGATAGCTATACATGTAAGTACTAGCTTCTGCCCGTGGTTTTGCAGCGTGTATGTCGGAAATTATCCTACAGGAAAGTGCTACCGGGACAAAAAGTGGCCTATGTCCTTCTCCAGGATGACATCTATCTCCTTGCCAAATTTTATCGAAATCTATTCAGTGGTTTAGGCGTGAAAAGGTACACTTATTGGATATCGTGGGTTTTTTAATGCGCGGAACCTTAATTATTTTTTTTAATAAAAAGTAGCCTAGTTAGTTTCTAAATAAAAAGTAGCTAGTTACTCCTTATAACATCAGCTATCTGTCTGTGAAAGTCCCGTCGAAATCGGTCCAGCCGTTTCGGAGAGCAGCCGAAACAAACAGATAAAATTATAAATAGTTTAATAGTTAATTTTTTAATTGTTTCTGTTATTTAGTAAAAAGCTGTTTTATTAATATCGTCGTTACACACAATCAATCAATCACTATCATCCCCGCTTATTGGTGTCAAAAGTTTTCATCTAACACAAAATTATTTACAGCACAGAAAATATTTATTAATTTGAATGAATACTTATCTGTTTTTAAAATGTTGAATGCACAGACTTATAAGTCTGTGGTTGAATGCTAATATAACCGTATGTTTTATTGGTAGATTTTTAAAACACAATTTGGTGCTCACTTAACATTTTTATTTCCTTACAGTTATTTATTATTTAGAAGTTTGTTTATTAATAACATCATTACCTGTAGCTTAGACCAGTCTAAGACTAGCTAAAGCTTGATAGTAAAATGCTGGACGAAAACCTAACAATTAATTAGATAATAATATGTTGACCGCACACGCTACAGGTAACAATTTTCCAAAAACCTTTTAATCTTATGCTCAAAAAAGGTCAATTACAAATTATAGTGACCTCGGAAGTCGATTTTTAAAAGTCTCCTCGTGATATATTGTATTGCCGTCCCGTCGAACTGGCGCAATTAACACCGTAACGTTTAACTTCTACAAAGATAATATATTGTTGTTTTAAATAAACCGCGTTGATGAATGGCCTCTCCTCTCGAGATTATCTTGTAACCCAACATAGGCTAGTTGTAAACCCTAAAAAACATTCACTTAAGACCCATTATCCTGAGCACATACCGCAGAAATAAAATTGCTTCAATAATCTGCCAGTCTCAAAATTCGGCCGAATTTATACGTATACTAAAAACTTCGGAAAGGATATCGAAATTTTTAAATGACTTGCAATTTATGCGTTGCCGTTGTCCAATTTTGCGCCAATTTCGCGGCTTATGTTGTACAATCGGGTTTATGCTCCGAGGTAACGCACAAAAACCGTATGTACATCGTAACGTCATAATAATCCCAAGAAATGAATAATGATCGAGATTTACAGGTGCATTCTTTTGTAAAAAAGATCCGTTAATATCGCAATAACGAATGCCAAAAATAATAAATGACTTTTTACAAACTAAATTGGGTTATGTGATACATTTTTTTTTAAAGGGTTTTTATGTTTACGAGCTTTTAAGTGATAGAATTGACTTTAACTGTAAATCAACAATCAAACAGTTTCTCACCTCTGTAAGGAAGCTGTCCAAATCTCGGATGTCATATCCGAATTTTCCACTTTGGCTCCTCTTCTTTCTTCTGTGTCGATGCCTGTGTTTCTTCCTCACGTACTCTTCTGTCCCAACACTAGTGTCTGAGAATGTGTCCTGAACGTTAGCGAACTCTTCACACGCATTCCTAAACCTAAGATTATGGTAATACTCATTACGTCCCACGACCCTATCTTTCACATCTCTAGGCTTGCACTTTCTGTAACGTTCGATTTCATTTGGCTTCTGATTATTATGATTCTGATCCACTTCGCTTTTGATTATAGTATTTTTTATTCTATCTTCAGTTTGCACCTTATCACCCGTCAGCTTCGCATTCTCTAAGTTTTCTTTCAACACCCATGTAAGCGATATCTTGGATTTATGACGATGGGCTAAGGGTGTGGAGTGCCACAGACCCATATCTCTAATTTCAGCGTATTCAACACTGGTATCTGGGTTGTCATCTATTGGAGACGTTATCTTGCAGTTCGCTAGCAAGTCTAAGACTTCGCATACTGGAGGTGCGTTACTCTGGAATTTACAAGTCACTAACTGTAACAGCAATTCACGGTTATTAAAATGTTCATGTTTTGTTTCAAAGAAACGTACCGTATTGTTCAATCCTTGATTTTCAATACCATCAAAATCATTCACTCGTTCACTATACGGTGGCGGTAACTCTTTAAACGTGATTTCTGAAAGTTAAATAATGAAGAATTAAAAATCACAATCGGCCGTACTGAATGCCCTACCGGATACTATTAATAACGAGATTTACACCATAGTCAGCTGAGCGGATTATTGGGCATAAATAATCAAGTTGCAGTCATAACAATGAAAGTGGGCGAGTGCGCGAAACAATGCCCTCCCGAGGGGATGCGCGCTCCCGGACTACCCGGCGGCTCCCGTGCGTAGGCGCACCAGCGACTCGCGCTCGTCTCTCGGCATAAATCCCGATGCGCGCGCCGCCCACCGTCCGCGGCTTCGCGCCCAACACTGGCTCCCCGTGCTGATACACTATCGACATCGCCCTCCTCTAAAAAAATCTCGGCACATTCTCACAGTTCAAAGTGGGCGCACTCATGCGAGCGCAGTGGAAGACTTTGAATTAGCCTCGGGACACGATTTGCAGCCGCCGCAAACATTCGGTCAGACGAAGGCTCTAGCCATCCATCAAACATTGATTTCCATAAATCAATACACTATCTATGCTCAAAGCACACGTTTTATGAAATCGGGTGAAATTGTAGAAATGCGGCAGTCACGAGCCACTAATTGTCAGGTGCTAAGAGTCAAACAATAAGTTCTAAAGGCAAGCGTTTTAACACTTCTCACGGTTTTCGAAGCGCACAGAATAAACACCTGTGTTTGTGTTTCGTACTTGATTTGTATTTTTTTCTTAATAGACACGAGATTCCTGTACGATTGAGCTAACGTAACAATCGTAATTACTGCACATTATAAATTAAAGCTTTCCCGCGTGCATTTAGATATTGTAGTTAAAATTATAATACAAACTTTTTAGCCCCTATTGTGCTGATGAATACTTGGACTTAAACTGTGTACAAAGTTATATTTATATATCATCGCGGATTTCTGATATGAACTATGCACGTGATTGACGTGTAAAAGTGTTTGTACAAACCTACTTACAAAAATAAAATCATTTATCATTTATCACGCAATGCGTATTTGTATATGTAAATCCGCATTGAATGCAGATATATACATTTATACTTTTCTTCGCTTTAGACGACCGACGGAAATCTTTTGCGATTTATTTACTTTTTTTTTGTTTCGTGGTCTCTACTGGCTGAATAAGTCATTATCGTATACAGGGGCGGATCTTGAATTTGTGGGGCCCTGGGCTAATCCTGCTTAGGGGCCCTACCTAATTACTCCGCCAATTGCCATTTTATTATGATCAGTTTTTTTTAATTCTAGATAATTTTTATTATTGACAATATCGTCTATTGTTTTCAGTTCGGTTGGGGGCCCTCTGTACCCACGGGGCCCTGGGCTGCAGCCCAAAAAGCCTTTAAGTAGATCCGCCCCTGATCGTATAGTATTAAAGTTTCTCTTCAGTCGATTAGACGTTGGTTCTACTAAGAGTTCCCTCCTCCGCCCTCCCTAAGACCCTTCGCTGAGATTGGAGATTCAAATAAAGAAGTCAAGCCTTATCGGCCTATCAGTAGCAATGGCTTTTAATTTGACAGTTCAACAACATTCATTGCGTTATTAACGTTGTTTAGCAGATAAATTTTTGGAACATATGAAGCAATAGGTATCCTTCAAAATGATTCAGATCGTGTTTGAACTTGTGTTACGCAATTAGCTGGGGTAAGGGCGTAAGGGTTCTGATGACAGTAGCTGAAAGGAGTGATGGTGTATTTGAAAGTTCCTGATAATTCGTTCATGCTCCTACATTATTTCAGTCATTCCGATTATCCAGCCCAAAAACATCCTTAACATCCTGGTTTACAGAAATGCATGTTATAGATATAGAATCCACTATATTAGCCAGGGTGGATAGTGGAAATAATGATATTACCTACTTTAGCTTTCGGTTTCCTGCGTAATATCAAACCACTGCTGGACATAGGCCTCCCCTAGTCACAAGGTACCCCACAACACTCCTCCTTCTGCATTCGGTCTGTTCCAGCCGCCTTTTCAAGGTCTTCAGTTCATCTTGCCGGAGGGCGTCCCACGCGTACCTAACGCGGGCTCCACTCGTGGACTCGTCTGTTCCAGCCAACGGGTATCGGTCCTACTACAGACATGGCTGGTCCAGCACCAATTCAGCTTTCTAACGTTGCAGACTATGTCGATAACTCCAATTCATATCCGGATAATTTAATTTTGGATTTTACCCTCGGCAATATACCGTCAGGGAAATTTATTGTTACGCCTACACCAATTTGCCGTTTTTGGAATATACGCCTAAATTGAGTCATGTTTGTTAAACTGTATACGTGTACTTGTAGGATGAAAAAAAGGAAGAGCAATCTGTAATTTCGTTTAGCCACCCAGGCTTTTGGCGAATTCTCGGACGCGGGACGTAAGTACGTACGTTATTCCCCGAGAATTCGTGTTTCCGTATTTCCACCGCGTGGATGGTAAAGTTCATAATATGCATTTTTTTAGGGTGGATGACGAATAACTGTATTATTTGACAGCTTTGTATTTCGCATTACCTGCAAACGTAGTAAAGCTTTTAATTTAAAATTCGCTCTGTGACAGGGTTTCACGAAATGCTTTACAGCTTGTTTCTCATCTTCTACGATCATTTTAGATTCTGTCCCTGACCCGTCACGGGTCATTCACACGTCCCCAAAAATACCTACAGCCTACGCGGCACGCCGCGTCAATGGCGATTTAGGTTTACCCCAGATGGTGACAATTTTATTACTTTCTTTATTTACGAACACCATAAAATAAATGCGACAGCTATAATATTTACGCGTTTTACATTCCACGAAATTGGAAAGTGAGACAGTTTGTTGAGGCTGTGTCGCGTACGTTACTCCGACGCCAATTTCACGGTTTTATTGCGTCCAGTATTACTTTACCGCTCTCACATAATAATTGTTATTACATACTTGAAATACGTACGTAATTATACAATTCGTTACAAACTGTAGCCTCACTGGTCACAACAGACACGGTACGGTTCCGCGGAAAACGCATTTGTCTGCTTTTATTATCGTTTAATAGACGAAATTAATTAGTTTCATTAGACACCTTCGCGGGCCACACACGTCGGGGCTTTTATTAGTAACTAAAGTGGTTAGTTCCACAGATACATTGTTATATATAAATAAAATTATTAGCTTATTTTTGTTATAGCTTGTAAATAAAATCACTCTTGATCTTAGAACCTTCGATCTCTCGATAGCGTGGAAATTGTGGGGCTTTTTGCGAGTCTCAGGTTCTGCTAGGATCTTGTTCATGCCATGGCCGGAGGACGGCAGTACATCAAGAATTCTAATGTACAGAAAATCTTTTTTTTTAGCAATTGTGTTTAAGCACTGACCTCTATCATACAAATAGGTCAGTGTGTTTAAGTCATTTGACATGTTACTGTAAGTTATGCTAATGCTATGGGGGCTTATTTTTCAATCGACAGATAATTTTTATTTGTGGAATAAAATTGACGTCTGACAGATTTTGTATGGAAGAACTGTCAAAAATTCAAAATTATTCCTCGGATAAAACTATCTGGCGTAGGAAAAATCAGCCCGATCATTCGCATAATTTATAAAAGTTAAAAGAGGATTCACACAAATAGTCACCTTACTGTAGCTTGTTACTTAAGTAACGACACTCCACTTACAATAAAATACAATCCATTGGCAAGTATTCCAAAAATATTTCATCAATTTTTTTCCGTATTCTTTTCATGGTTTAAGAAGCGTGAAAACGGAAGACAATGCGTTTAAGCCCAAATCACGAGCATATCGCTATGTGGGGAATGTGTCCCCACAATGAGGAGGAATGCCGCGCAGATCACGACAACTGCCGAAAACGTGCGCACACGCATCCGCGGGCATCCCGTCGCGCAAGCAAGCAATGCACCTCATAAAACAAACAAATGATCATTAAATCATTATTTCAGACGACAGACGTCCACCGCTGGACATAGGCCATTAAAAACTAGAAAAAAAAACTGCGCAAAACTGGCTGGATCATTAAATATTAGTTATTTTTTTTTTAAACGATAGATTGTGACTGTGTGTAAGATGATATGGGTAGAAACGGTGACTATCGAGATGGTGACTAATAGAAAAGTATTGTAGAAATAGACATGTTGCACCGAACCCAAATAAATTGGGATAATGAATGATGACTTACAATTTTTATGATGCCTGTTTGATATAATATTAAAGTTCCCATTAAAATGGCGATGAGTTTCGTTCACCGTTCTTAACAATATTGCAAGGATACATTATAGATTTATGCTTGATATAATGGACGATAAATAATAAATTACGTAACCGTTCCACTTGAGTAATTTAAATGGTTTGAGTTCCAAGTTAGGCTAAATTCTAGTCGGAGTCGTTGGGTTCGCATTTTCGTTATTTGCCACCGACATTTTTCAGTCTGTAATTAATATCTATTTTGGAAGTCGGTTATTTTTTATTTTTGTAAAAAACTTTTTTCTAAAAAGGAGGAGGTTCTCAATTCGGATGTTTATATATATTTTTTTTAAAGTGACATGACATGTAGGCAGTCCGTACAGGTACGAATTTTGTATTTTTTTTTTCAAAGCTCCTACCATCTTCATCGATTAGTGTTCAGGTATTTTACTTTTTAACTGCTCAGTCATACTAGTGATCGCGATTTTATATTTTTGACATAAAAGTACTTTTTTTTTAAATTCTTAAATAAACTAAATCACCTTTAATGTATTTTGAACGGCTTTAAATTTATTTTGTCGTTATTGATATACGAATTTATTACAAAACATTAAGTAATAAGTATCTGATGTTATTTATGTTATTGTGATATTATAGCTTTTTTTGTCGTAATTAAGTTTAGCCAACATTCATAATTTTAACATTTATGGATTTTTAAAATTTCGTACGGCGTACCCAAAGTGTGCCAACGGGACTCTGGAACCGCTGTCCGTCCGTCTGTCACAGGGCTGTATCTTTTGAACCGTAATAGGTAGACACTTGAAATTTTCACTGAGTGTGTACTACAAATCAACTATGGCCGCTATAACAACAAATACCTAATAAACATAAAATTTACTTAGAAAATAATAAAAAGGAGTCCTTTTTTCAGCGTTTTTAGAAAATATAGTTAAATTTAATATTGTTTGTTTCCACTCGAGCCACCAATCTTTTTATAATGTTGATATATTATCTTTTAGGTTGTCAGTGTGCATAACAAAATAAAATATCATTTTGTAAAAGGGCGGAGACCTGCGGGGTAATTGCGTAACACACTCTCAGTAGCTATAGCTTTCATTTTGACAGTTCAACAACATTCATTGCGTTATTTACATAGTTGAGTAGTTACAATGCGTGCCACGAAAGATGAGACTTCACACCACGTGGTTTTACATGCGCAGTACACGATTTTAGGTATCTTTAGCGGTATGAGGTCTGAGTGCGGGACGAGACCGGACGTCATAGGGGCGGCGGAAAGAGCGGGGGAGGCGGGGTCAAGTCTCATCTTTCGTGGCGCGCATTGTACATTTTTCGAACATACGAAGCAATGGATTAGCAATATCCTTTAAAACGATTCAGATTGAGATTGATAGTGTGTTATTTTTATTTATTTATTTATATGATAGATAGTGTAATATTTTTATTTATTTTGTTATTTATTTATTTTTATTTACTTATTTTTTATTTTTATTTATTTATTTATATGTCAGATTACAAATGATCCATAATGGTTAGTACAGACGCCAGCACATCAAGATACCCGAAACTGTCACATTTTCATTTTCCCAATGTTATGCAATGAGGGTTTTCGTGAAAATTTACGACACCAGTTGGCACCTTGGCACCACTGTGACAAGAGGTCTTCCAATATAAAATATATGTTGACGTTCATCATTCGATTCATTCATTCGTTCATCATTCAGTCATGACTAAAGAAAATATAGGCTCTTTGACAGATATCTGGACCTGACGTGTCAGAGCTGCCACCTGGCGAACGTCATTTCAGAAAACCCTCATTAGGGTGCCGATGTTCTGAAATACAGGCCTAGAGCTTATTTTAGGCACCAGTCTCCCACAATATTAAAATGTTCTCTGACTCTGACACCATGTAATATGTATAATTTGTATCTAATATTGTGGTGAGTAAATAAATCTTATCTTGTCATACCGTTGTACGGTAGTACGGAACCCTTCGGGATTGTCCGAAAGGGTTACCGCTGGCCCGGAACATAAAGGGCTAAGGAAGGAACACGGGTGGGTTTTAGTCTAAGAGTCTGACACTCCCTTCCGCTCCACTCAGAGCGGGAGGGGTCATTTGATGATTCCCATCCTGAAAAAAAAAAACCCTACGTGTGCTAGTCCGACTCGCACTTGGCCGCGTTATAGGTATCGTTTGCTCATTTATCTGAGTTACCTACTTATTCCAAAAGAAATTATAGATGTTCTTCAATAATATTTAAAATTCACCATATAAACTACAATATGAACTAGCCATTAGTTGAAACGTATTATTATGTCGATCATTATCGGTAAGTCATTATGTTCGTCCACGAAATATTTTTTAGGAACGCCTACGTTCCTCGTAGATACAGTAAACTTAATAACATTTTAACTTTATCTCGCTAAAATCTACCATAAGTTTATATTAAAAGGTGCCAAGTTTTGATAATTTATTCTGTTTTTCGAACTTAAAACCTCCCGCAGACGGACGCGACGCGACGGTGCGACGCGACGACGGTGCGACGCGATTCTGGTAGAACAATTTCCATGAACTTTTCATAGAAATTGTTTTACTAGAGTCGCGTCGCGCCTGTCTGCGGGATCCTTAAAGCGTGCTTGGACGATTCTGTGATGTCTCCGGTAACGAGTTTGGAGGTAATTTGTTACAGTTAATTTATAAAGAATTCTAATTGGTCATTTGGATAAGTAACTGGTTGACACTTGAGCATAATGGTTTGTGGTTTCGTAGTTTAACTTGAATTATTGTTGACTTTGTCAGTCATAACGATCGAAGGTCTCAACCTTTACGACGGCGACGCTATGAATATAATTATTAGTTTATTACTAACTGCTGCCCGCGACTTCGTCTGCGTGAAATTTCTTGTGCCCACCCCGTTGCATCGCATTGTCAGCTGCCCGCGCTATCACTTCGTTTTCACTCAGCGTCTATGACGTCTGCCTTTTTTCATTTTGCTCGGTTCCTAAGGGTCATAGCGTGATGGTAAATAGTCGGTAGCCTTCCTCAAGATTTGGGCTGTCAAATTTATTTTTTTCAAATCCTAGGTAGTTCCAGAGATTACCTACATACAAACTTACAAACAAACAAAAATTTACCTCGTTACCTATAATATTTAACGCCTCTACACGCTATTTTAACACGATCTTTATCGCTTCAAAAAAGTTATATGTAGGAACTATTCATTCAAATCAAACAGGCATTCATCGATTTAAAACTCCTTGAAAGATTTATTCTCTCCTAAAGAATCGCACACATTATGTGCGTCCGTGACTCAAATTCGTGAACGCGTCAGAGAAGCATCATTGGTGAAACTGGTAGGAGGAGCAGGGAATTAAGGGTAAGTGTAGGCAACCGATAATTGCGGCGTGGGAACGCTCCCCGCCGCGCCCGTGGCCTGCGCCTGCGCCGATAGCACAAAAGTATTGCCAACTTAAAATTCAAACAATTCATAAATGTCTGTAAATGGTTGGTAAATGAAAAATTGAAATAAATTTCTTTATTTATTTCAATTAAACAATTTACAGACACAGTTTACGAATTGTCAAGGAGTCGGTCAGCAGTGAAAGTAAAATAATACATTTATTATTAGTTCTTAGATAATTATCGTTGTGTAATAAACTTTAATATTTATCTGTTTTGTTAATTAGACGGAAGAAGACGTAACAGTTTCTGCGTCTCGCAATTTGTTGGCACCGATTCCTATTATTTATTAATCGATCCGTGATTTTGCGATTTTATGTAACTGATTGAGAGAGTTAAGCTGCTAATTTTAGTTTTCCAGTGAGATAATCAAGAATTCAAGAGTCATCCATCACAGTCATCACGGTTCATTCCAAAGGTCATGTAAAAAAAACTTCGTTTAAAAGGTTATGACATTGACATAGTTTTGTTTAGGTACCTATGTACTTAATTTTAAATTAAATAAAAATATTTTTAACTCAGAAATCTTAAATGAACGTATGATTCAAAATTGTATTAGGTAATTATTGTACGGTGACTTTGCGAACTCTACTTCCCCTATGCACCGCCTACATTGCATTGCACGCCACAATCGGCGAAAAGGCAAAATTGCAGCGCGGGCGCATTCTGCGTCCCGAGCGCGCCAAACCATATCACAAGCAACTACAGAAGATTCATGACCGAACTTTACTTGAAAAATGTATTTATCGAAGTAGTCCAAACGTTACATTTTATTTCTAAGGACAACTCTAAAACTAACGGAAATTTTTCCCATGATTTGTATCCAAGTTTCTAGCTCGGCACTATTGACAGGAATACGCTTACTGCAGAGCAATTTACGGTGGTTTTCTGCTGCTCTGCGCATACGACGCACACCTGCACGAATCATGCATTGTGTGCATCACACGGTGCATATCGTAATGACTGCATGTATTCCTAGATATTCCCCTTTAAACGCAGACGCAAACATGTGGATGCGGTCACGTGAATGCTGCGGAAATCGAACCACTTTTAAAAGGCTCTTAAATCCATTTGAGCAGGATTTTGATTTTGACCGTTATCAATATACTTAGAATAAAACTGAAGAGTTTGTTTGTTTGAACGCGCTAATCTCGGGAACTACCAGTCTGATTTGAAAAAATATTTTTGCATTTGATAGCCCAATTCTTGAGGAAGGCTGTTTAACATTACGCTAGCACCCTGAGGAGCCGGGAAAAACGAATCAAAGCGAAAACTAAGTAATAGTGCGGGTAGGCAATGCGATGCGCCGGGTTCGGTCGGGAGAAAATAAATTTCACGCGGACGAAATCGCGGGCAGAAATAAAAAGTTAAGCACATATAAAATTATCCATAAATTATAACAGCATCACACTCACTCAATCCGGTGGACCAACACTAATCTCTTATTTATCTAATTTATGTATTCGCGTGCAAACTGGTTTTTGCTACGGAAAGTGGCACTTTTTATCTGCCAATATTGGGATTCTACGTCCAATCCAAATAATGTTAAAACTGTGAATAGAAAGTGAAATCCGAAGAGGTTAGTGGAACGCTTTCCTAATGTCACAAAACATAGTATGACTGTAGCGAATAGGTAATCACAAGTACGGGCTGCGCGATTCGTCCCGCCCACCCGGTGCAACCACTGACGATAGGTGTTGACATCTTTACAAAATGAACATGCAATTAAGGCTCCTTCAAACAGGCGCGACACGCGATAAAATCGCGCGCGACACAAAGGCACCGCAAGTCGCGCAACGAGCGGTGCCTGTGTGTCTCGTGCGTCGCGCCTGTTTGCAGAGGAGCCTTTATGGTTAAATCCTTTATTACGTGCATTACCATCTCGGGCCAAAGTAAGTGCATTACAATTTTATTGATGGTGATACAGCTACTGGAAGCGATAGCGATAGCATGCGGCGGGCGGCGCACGGTAGGCTGAAAATCGGCTTTCATAGACTTAGGGATTTCAATTTGCAAGTGCTTGTTTTTATGCCGGATATCGCTTCTATTAGTCATTACTATGTACAAAAATGACACCCGAGTTAATTCTGCCCAAAAACGAAGGAAATATAATTTTTTTACCGAAAAATTTGTATGAAGCTAGTATGAAAAATCGAATTATCTCCTAAACGGCATGTTTAACCGTAATATCCTTGGAGATGGTCATAGTGCTAATTATTTATGATTTTTTGGTTGCCGATTTGACGAAAAATTTAATGCCGTTTTTTTTTTAAAAATCGTCAAAATATTTTTATTTATTTTTACGTGTAAAACGATCCCTTTTAATGTTTATGTTGAAGAACACGGACTTTTAACTACCTACACGTAACATAAAATAGTATCACTCCTACATATATTTCCGAAGGAGTTGGCAGAGAAAAGGCGCTTGGATTGCTTCTTTCGCTAAAACTCTCAAAGTGGCGTTACGTTACGAGAGGCTGCCATTCGAGAAGGTGCTAAGGATATTTATCCATCTTACTATAAAGTGCAACAAACTAAGCTTGATTGCTACCCTCCGAAGCAATCAGTGACAGTTACTGATTCATCGGCTAGGATTACACTTCAAGCTTTACTTGATATCACAGTTACAAGAATCCTTCAAAGCCTTTCTAACAAAGAGCATAAGTAGCAGTTGAAGCTGATATCCAAGTGGGGATTTGATGATGCTTCTAACCAAAGTCGATACAAGCAGAAAATGGAGGGTGAGGAAGATGACTCGAGCATTTTCATGACCTCCTTGGTGCCACTAAAACTGACAGATGGAGACAACATCTTATGGACGAACCCAAAACCATGCTCATTGTATTGTCGTCCAGTTCAGTTTACTTTTGTAAAGGAGCGTGAAGCAGTTGTCCTTGAGCTGAAAAAACAATTGGATGAAGAAATTGAGGCCCTTATCCTCACAGAGTGCAATAATAATAATAGGGTGACTCATGAACTAATGATGACGATGATCGACGCTAAAGTTTGCACTTACCTTTCTGAAGCTAAATCAAATGCATCGTGCTTCCTGTGCTTAGAAAAACCTACAGAAATGAACCGCTTAGATGCTGTAACATCAAAAATTGTGTGTTCTGACCTGTATGAATTTGGCTTGTCATCCCTACACGCCCGTATAAATTGTATGGAATGTCTGTTACACATTGCATACAGGCTCGACTTCAAACGGTGGGCAGCGAGAAGTGATGAGCACAAAGAAATGCTACAGACAAGGA
This sequence comes from Luperina nickerlii, assembly GCA_963855955.1. Classification (NCBI taxonomy): domain Eukaryota; kingdom Metazoa; phylum Arthropoda; class Insecta; order Lepidoptera; family Noctuidae; genus Luperina; species Luperina nickerlii. Next base: position 4,527,388 of record OY979666.1, on the reverse strand, counting down.
AAAAAATAATTCAAAATAAATTCAAAGATGAGCTCAATCTGTGATTGATATAGTAAAACAAGGCTCGGGAACCACCAATGACGGGAATACTGCAAGAAAATTCTTTGAGTTTCCTAATAAAACCGCAGCTATAACCGGTTTGGATGAAGACCTCATCAAAAGATTTGCTGTAATTTTACAAGCAATTACATCTGGAGAGCAGGTCGATATAATAAAATTTAGAGATTGTGCCCGCAAAACAGCAGAAAAGTACGTATTATTATACGACTGGACCGTTCATAAATTATTAATCCATGGGGCTGACATAATCGAGAAAAATAATATTATGCCGATTGGGACTCTCTCGGAAGAAGCCTCAGAGTTTCGAAACAAAGATTTTAGGAGGTTTCGAGAACATCATTCGCGGAAAAGAAGTAGGCAGGATTCCAATCAAGACATTTTAAATATGCTTGTTGTTTCTTCGGATCCTTTGCTAAGTGCACAAAGGCCTATGTTAGATGCCAAGAAAAAGCAAAGCTTTTTTGCTGAAACTCTCGACTTAATTCAATTTCAGGAAACTGAGTTCGAGTTTTTGGATATATCCAATCTGGATGCTGACTCAGAATTGGAGTCTGACAACGAGAGCGATAAGGAAAATTTGTAAAAAAATTATATATGTACATATTTTAAAATTTGTATTTGAGTGTGTTTGGGTTTTTTTTTGTAATATTTAATGATATTTTGTCTTTTTTTTATTTATTTTACAAATGCTTAGTATTAATTCCTTAAATTAAATTATTTTGTATGTAATATAACTTTATATGTTACTTGAATAAGAGTTTGATAACCTTTTTTTATTTAAATTCATAAAAATGTGTCAAAAAACAGCAATTTTTGTTATTTATTTTTTCTTGTTTTGTGTGTTCTTAATATTTGGGTTAATAACGTATCGAACTTTTTAACTTGGACACTAAAAGGGATCGTTTTACATGTAAAAATAAATAAAAATATTTTGACGATTTTTAAAAAAAAAACGGCATTAAATTTTTCGTCAAATCGGCAACCAAAAAATCATAAATAATTAGCACTATGACCATCTCCAAGGATATTACGGTTAAACATGCCGTTTAGGAGATAATTCGATTTTTCATACTAGCTTCATACAAATTTTTCGTAAAAAAATTATATTTCCTTCGTTTTTGGGCAGAATTAACTCGGGTGTCATTTTTGTACATAGTAATGACTAATAGAAGCGATATCCGGCATAAAAACAAGCACTTGCAAATTGAAATCCCTAAGTCTATGAAAGCCGATTTTCAGCCTACCGTGCGGCGGGGGCCGGGCGCCGGGCGCCGGGCGCTGCGATGATGCAACATTTAGCACAAAATTATATACGCGTTGCACGAAGTTATTGTTAGGGGTGGGGAGGCGCACGCGGGCGGCTTTGTCTTGGTAACGCCCACATGAGCAAGGTCAATGGCGTAGATCCAGCCCTTAAGGCTCCTACAAACAGGCGCGACACGCGATATAATCGCGCGCGACACAAAAGCACCGCTCGTTGCGCGACTTGCGGTGCCTTTGTGTCGCGTGTCGTGTCGCGCCTGTTTGTAGGAGCCTTTATGGTTAAATCCTTTATTACGTGCATTACCATCTCGGGCCAAAGTAAGTGCATTACAATTTTATTGATGGTCATTTGCGTGTTACGCAAAATGCCGAGGACATTCTGTCTTTGCGGATATAACGACAAAGATGTTAGAAGTAGGTAGGTACCTAAGTACCTACGTAGGATTTAGTAGCGAAGCCTCTTTTGTTGTTCTGCAGCCGCAATATGTTTTTAGTTGTAACTATGTCTGTGGATGGACAGTGATTCATTCATTGAAGTTTAAATTGCAACCCCTTAAATTAGCTCCGAATTATATGTATAAGGTCCCATTAAAATAGATGGACAAACTTTTTGAAATCATTCAGACCACCAAAATAAGGACGATGGTAAAGGAATACATAAGAAAAACACATAGATACTTACAAGAAAAGTAATCAGCTAACGAAAATACACTAATGTGCCGTCAATTTATGATCTTAGGTTAAAATAAAATCACTTAATTGAGTGTTTCTTTTTTTTTGCTTGGATATCTTTAGTTAGACGTACTGAGCGCTGTGTTAAAATTTGTCCATCTATTTTAATGGGACCCTGTAGAATCGCTATTCACTAATGTAACTTTTAAATTTTGATCTCAGAATGCTCAAAATAACTCTAGAAATGAAAATATCGCACCTCCGATAAAAATATGGTTACAACTCGAAAAACCTGGATTTTTAGAAAAGCGAAAATAAACTCAATCAGTCGTCGTTAATCAATATTTATTCTTACACTATTGAAATGTGATCAAAATTATACATACATGAAAAGCTTACTTACAAAAAAATCTGTTTTAATGGCATACGCTGTTTTTCAATTTTCCTGAAAAACAAGCAGCCGGTCGGTTCTGTAAAAATCTCACCCTGAAAACTTACGTGAACTGAGTTTGTTTTTGCTAGGAATTGACACCGCCTCTTTGCTTCAATAACATGATAAGTCCGACCATTTCAATATTCAAGATAGGTAACACATTATTGAAGCAAAGAGGCGAGTCACGAATTCACGATTGACAGCTCACTGAGATTGAGCTCACTCCACGCTCACTTCACCCAATTTTTCACGGTGAGATTTTTACAGAATAGCACCGCTGTAAATGACTTTTTCGAGTTGTAACCCTATTTTATCGGAGGTGCGATATGACAATATTGCTTTTGTATATAGGTACATTTTAAATTCCCTCTACACTTGTCCCATTTGGCGGCCATTAGTTTCCTACTCCTATTTAAAGTCATAAGCACACGTATTAAACCGGAAAGGGATCTGCACCGTGTCAACTCGAGCCGTTCAGTATTCTTTGTATGAAACTCCTTACTGCAACGCACACTAATCGGAATCGTAACGTAATCGCCTCGTATCGGGACAAGCTCACCAACCGCGGTGGTGCGGTGCGTTACGGCTCGTCGTCGCGCGTCGTCCCCGCGCTTACGTCTCTCCGTACCCGAGCTTACGTCTCTTCGCCCACCATTGCCCCTCTCACCCCTCCGGCCTGCCTGCCTGCTGCACCATCAAACAGCGGTCGGCGAGCCGTAAGCGCGGCGTCGCCTAGCCGCAGCCGAATCGACGTATCGGAGCTTCTGATTTGGTTACGTGCTTACGTTAGGTTGTCGTCTGTTTGACGGCGAGGCGTCACGTAAGACGATACGGTGCCGATCCCTTTCCGATTTGATTCGATACCTTTAGTAGGATAGGTATCTATTCATAATAGTTCCTACCAACATGATAAGTTACCAATCAAAATGTATCTGTACCTACATCGAAAGTGAGCCAACAATAGCTATTGTATACTCTACCTTTTTGATAAAATACGCCTTGATAGGAAAAATAACAATACCTACTACCTACTAATAAATAAAAGTATGCCATAATAGAGAGGATGACCACTTATTATGCAACCATGTCTGTGAGGTCATTACAATAGAACTGCAACTGACACAGAACAAGCGAAACTGGAAGCACAAAGCTGTAGGTATTCATTTATATAGGTCGACTAGCTTCTGCTCGCGACTTCGTCATCGTGAAATTTCTTGTTCCCCTGACTCACCCCGTCGCATCGCATCGCCCTAAGTACTTTGTTTTTGCTTAGCGTTCTGTCTGACTTTTTTTTTGTTTTTCTCGGCTCCTAGCGAGATTTTAAGTAGCCTTCCTCAAAAATTAGGCTATCAAATGCAAAAATAATTTTTCAAATCCGACTGGTAGTTCCCGAGATTAGCGCGTTCAAACAAACAAATCAGCTTTACTCTTAGTAGATATACAGGGTCCCATTAAAATATGTAGATGGACACATTTTAACACAGCAGCGCACAGTTCGTCTAACCAAAGATATACAAGCAAAAAAAAAACACTGATGAAAGTGATTTTATTTTGACCTAAAATAAATTACATATTTTAGGTCAAAATACACTAATGTGCCGGCAATTTATTATGTATTTTAAATAATAAATTGCCGGCATATTAGTCTATTTTCGTTAGCTGATTACATATTTATTTTTCTTGTAAGTATCTAGGTATGCGTTTTTCTTATACTATATGTTTTTACCATCGTCCTTATTTTGGTGGTCTGAATGATTTCTAAAAGTTTGCCCATTTATTTTAATGGGAACTTATACATATATGTAGATGACTAGCAGCGCCCCGCGGCTTCACCCGCATAAGTGGCGATCCCATGGGAATATAGGGATAAAATCTATCATGTCCTTGCCCGGAATGCAATTAGTCTAGCTCTCTTGCCAAATTTTATCGAAATCCGTTCAGTGGTTTAGGCGTGAAAAGGTAACATACAGACAGACAGAGTTACTATCGAATTTATAATAATATGTAGTATGGCTGAAGACGTGTTGAATAAAGCCAGGTAAAGATGGACGACACCGTCATAATCATAGAAATGTTTTTTTTTAACTATGGTCATAATAGAGAACTATGGCCGGGTGAATTGATGATTACGACGATAGTCGACGGTTTCAGTCTCAAGGTGATCCGGAAGAAATTACTTGTCTCCTTAATCCTGCAGGAAATGACCACAATATGAACAGCGCTAAGAAAAAAAAAATATTTTCCGTAAGTTTCCTAATTTTCTTTGAAGGTCAAGAAAATAATGTCTACCGTATTGTTTACTAGTAAGTATGTATTGAACGGGTAAGTTGACCCGATGCAGTTCCGACACATTATGGCGTGTCCAAGGTATACGCACTGACGTGACATGGTCAAGGAAGGGCCTGTCCCTTCCAATCGAATCTACCTCACTGGCCACATTCCTATTCTTCTCGGATTACAAAATCTCGCATAATTTATCTTAACAGGGGAATGCAATTTGTTTAGACTGACGTTAAGTGGACGACGCAGCTCGGACAATGCTCTATGATTCGTTTATGATATCATTTGTTTTACAGCGCCTAAACACAGCCTCGTATTTGTCTCAAGCTCAACTTGCAGGGAATCGAGAGTTCTATTATCTGTATATAATCTGTAACCGTAGATTACCCGATGCTTACATCGCAAAACGTTTAATTATTGCATCTATGGCCAGTTCCAAACGTATCATTAACAATTCGACGTAGCGATGGTATCATAAAAGAGCGATCATCGCTCGGCTGCTTTTCGGCATCCTCATGGAATTCTTGCTACACTGGCATTCGGGAAACCGATTAAAATTCAGAAAAAAGAGCTTTACGTACAATAATTTAAGGTCAAGAAGGAGCGTGATCTCGACGCAGTGGATAAAAATTATTTATTTGCGTGGGGCGCGGCAATTAGGGGGGCGGAGCGCGTCTGCGCGCACGACCTCTCGACCCTCGGCCTGCGCCCGCGCAGCCGTGCCGCCTGTGGACACTCGTCCTGTCACGGTGACGCGGGCGGCCCAGCGAAACAATCTCGAAATTGCATTCCCTCTTCGCTCTGCAGCACGATCTCACCTACTTTCGTGAAATATGTTCAACATTTTTGCATTTTTCGATTTTTTCGTGTGCAAGATATTAAAATTACTCGTGCAGTTTATCCAAAAAGGTTTAAACTTTAAAGAAAAGTAATTACACGTTTTCAAAATAATAAGACGGACAATGAACAACAACATTGCCATTAAAATCAATTAGGTAACAAAAAAATAGCTCATCGTTTCTACAATATTCATGCTCTAAATACCCATATGCCACGGGTCGCCTGGTCAGTTTTATTATTACATTCTTAAAAGGAGAGATGCAATTACCGATACAGCGTATATCGATGGACGCACGCGCACGCATGCGCTCATCGGCAGAGCGCGCCGACGAAATGTAGGCGGCGCGGGTAGAAATTAACCTGACTCTAGTATCTGATAGCATACCATTTTGCTCTTTAGCTTTTGTAGTGCTTTTGTTTCGGACGATGGGAGCGACGGGAACTAGCCATGAGACGATTAATATACACGCTACATGACAGCCACTCATGTTATGTGCAACGAAATGAACATATGCGTGTATTCCCGGTATTTTTGCAGAATAAAAATGTTGTCTGACCTTTATAAGTACACGCTTATAATGATCGGGGCTGGTAGGATCTTGAAAGTGAACGGATATTAGTTTCATGTCTAAGTACCGTGCATAATATCATTAATTAAACGAAGAAACGGCAACAAATCTCTAAAAGCCTGCCTCAGTGATTCACCGGCGCACAGACTCACAGTCGCTCCCGTACTTGACCAGCATCAATTAGCTCACATGTAACAATTATATCATAATGTTAAATAACTGACATTACGCAAGTTGCTGTTCAACTTACTCTCTCTGAATTTGTTGAAGATCCTCTTCATGGTGAACAGGCTGGCCGGCTCAACCCTTTGCTTTTAGTGATAGTTCGGCAGGTGGGTTACTGTCACAGGGGGACTCTTTGGCCAGGTGTTCCCGCGCACGCGCCCGCGACACTAATGCTGTCTGCGCCGAGCTGGCCACCGTCACGCTTGGCTGCGCCTGCGCCGGTAGCGTCGCGGGGTGGATAAACTTTACATCTGAGTGTAGGGCCTCCTGATACGGTGTGATCGTTTAATTTGCGAATGACTAAGCTTTGTTTTTGATTCGGTCTTTGTGTCCTTTGTTTTTGGTTTAGGAGTTTGGGAGACGGAAATGTGATTGTCATCCTTAAGGCTCCTACAAACAGGCGCGACACGACATGCGACACAAAGGCACCGCAAGTCGCACAACGAGCGGTGCCTTTGTATCGCGCGCGATTATATCGCGTGTCGCGCCTGTTTGTAGGAGCCTTTATCTTATATCTTAGGTAAGTACCTGCATGTCTGGAATAAGGTTATTGGCTGTACTTCCTTCTTAAATGGAGAACGCAAGATTGTAGCAAGGTAGCCTCCTACCTTAACTGCATCATCGTCAGCCAATTAAAATAAAACTGAAAATGTTCGACCGAATTGATGATAGCAGTATGATACTGCGGACCATGAAACTATAGGTACGTACATAACGTACCGTTACATGATGAAAACAAGATCAATCACAAACTTATTGTAAAACAAAATTAGCTCAAAACAGTTTTCCTCAGCTTACCAATTATAGCTCCAGCCATAATGCCTGCTTATAAATAACAGCTGTTGCAATTAAAGTAATGGCACATAATAACAAAACTGTGACCCAAGGCGAGTGATTAAGACCACAGACAAGTACTGTGGGGTGAGGTGAGGCCCATAAGCGGAATCACGCTCGGCAAAGCACAACGCGGGTGAACGGCGTGCGATATGCTCTGCGGAACCCATATCTTACACATACGACAATATATGCTATACGTACCGGCACAACACGGCAACAGTACAGATTTTTACAGACAGAAGGTTACATGCTCTGTGATACTGCGGAGTAATTGCGTACAATGCGTGCCACGAAAGATGAGACTTGACACACCACGTGGTTTGACATGCGCAGAACACGATTTTAGGTATCTTTAGCAGTATGAGGTCTGAGTGCGGGACGGGACCGGACGTCATAGGGGTGGCGGAAAGAGTTGGGGAGGCGGGGTCAAGTCTCTTCTTACGTGGCGCGCATTGTAATACACTAACACTAGAAAATGGCTTTCATTTTGACAGTTCAACAACATTCATTGCGTTATTTACGTTGCTGAGCAGATTTTTTTTTATAACAATACAATGGATTAGCAATATTTTTCAAAATTACGTAGGTATTCGGGTACAACCATGCATATCATGCATGGATAGCAGTTATTGCCATACATGCTATGATGCTACCATGAATAGCACAGCATGCAAGGCATAGCTTGCATAGCATGCATGCATGGTATAGCGTAGTATAGCATGCATGCCTAGCATGGCATAGCATCATACAAAAAATTCAAATTTTCTTACGTTTTTGCAATTTGAAGGTCAGTACCTATCAGGTTATATTGTTGAATGACTATTTCATGAACTCAGGCAAATTCCAACTTCAGGAGTTTTATTGCTGATTCTAATGATTATAATTCTGTAAAGCCATATTTATTACGGTCGCGAATCGTATTTTAATCAACATACAATCTAACACTGACCTGCAAATTGCAAAAAACGTAAGTAAATAAATTTGAATTAAGCAGGCTAGGTACTTATCATGAAATAAGTCACACGTAGACGCGTTGGGCAGCAAAACAAAGTCGCGCGCGACACAAAGGCACCGAAGTCGCGCAACGAGAGGTGCCTTTGTGTCGCACGCGATTCGCGTCGCGCGTCGCGCCTGTTTGCAGGAGCCTTTATTTATAGTTAGGTAGGTACTAGCCGGGGTTCAAGGTATTTAATTTAAGCACAAAAATCTGATGATATGATATAACTACTGAATTACAGTTGCAAGGTTGTGTCCGATGGGCGATCTTAGATGGTGAATAAACTTCGACATTTGTTCGCAAGCGTTTTTATTATCACTACCCTCATCGCAATAAATAACTAGTTATACTAATTACATAATTATTTAATTTAAACATAAAGTAGTTCGTTTATTAAACTTCTAATAAAATTAAAAGATTCATACTCGCGCACATAAGGGATCCGTAGGTACTATCATAACTATAATACAGTATTCTTTCTTTTTATTATTTGCCTTGTTAAGGGGGAAGCGCTAAGGTAGTCCGCGAAATTCAAATTTTCTTACGTTTTTTGCAATTTGCTGGTCAGTATTAAGTTGTACGTTGATTAATATATGAATCGCGGCCGTAAGAAATATGTGTTTACAGAATTATAAGCATTAAAGTCATCAACACAACTCTCTAAGACCATGTAAGTCCAAAGAATGATGATTTCATGAAACAGTTATTCTTTGGACTTACGTGGTCTTAGAGAGTTGTGTTGATGACTTTAATGATTATAATTCTGTAAACACATATTTCTTACGGCCGCGATTCATATATTAATCAACGTACAACTTAATACTGACCAGCAAATTCCAAAAAACCTCAAAAAAATTGAATTTCGCGGTCTACCCTGGCGCTTTCGCCTTAATGGCCACACGTACCTTATACACACAGGCACGTGTACCTATTCTGTGAAAATTTCATTTGGCTAGGTACCCGTGTCTTGTGAGCTCTGGGACACAGACGGGCCTTGGCGGGGTACCTAGGCTTAATAACTAGGTTCTGTTGGCATTCTTTAAGGTAAGAAAAAAATTGGGAATTTTTGGTTTTTGGCTACGGAAACCTAAAACAGCCATTAGTTATTGCTTTTCCTTTGTCGTATCTCGCTCTTTAAACTTTAAAAGTTTATCGAGTTGCTTAAGCATGTCCGGCCTAGTGCAAAGAGCTTCTTTTATAGCATCATCCAACATTTTCCTCTGGTCGTACGGAGGTATTGGAGTGTCCTCTAAATGGAACGTATGAAGTCTACCTAGTGTGTCCCCGACAAAGACGTTATGCCCCGATTCCTCAAACCTTACATACGTCAATGTCACATTAGCGGGTAAATTGTATTCTGCACATGGCTTGTGTATTTTTCGACGAAGATCCCAAACCGCTAGCGAGTTCCCACTCGCGGAAAGTAGAATAGTCGCATTTATTGGACAGAAAGCGATCCCGCTCACTGCACTAGGACAAGTTAATGTCATGATGACGTCGTCCATGCCGTCTACCCAGAGTCGAATTGCGTGATCAGAGCCGCAAGATGCCAACAAATACTTCAAAAAAGGTGAGACGCACATGTCCGTGACGGGGCCTGCGTGAGCGCGGTACACGTCCATGTGTTGGTTGAGGTAGTGTGTGGAGCACTTGTGTATGCAGCCCTCGTCAGTGCCCACCAAGTAATAGTGGTCAATAGAAGAATGCCATAACATGCACAACACAGCTGGGTACCTTGTGATAGGAACGTCCACTTTTAAACAAGTTTTGGCTATTTCCAGGCCCTTTAACTTTCCCTCGACAGTAGATATGCGCATCAAGGGAGAACTAATAAAGTCGTGCGTCTTGGTACTCTGCAACCTGCGGATCCTTCCGTCCTGACAAGTTGTTATTACGTAATCGTCTCTGTCTATAGTGCGCCAAGTAATTACCCATATTGGCTCGAAGCAAGGATTTGTATCACGTTTGCTTCTAGCTAATGTCTTAATAGTGTACGAAGTAATATCCAATATTATCACATCACCATTACAAAACCCACATGCCAACCAGTTCGGGTTCTTGTCAGAGAAGCACACAGACGTGACAGAATCCTCGAAGCGATATACCCTTTCCGGTTCACGAGGATTTTTGGTACACCAAATACAGACTACACCTGTACAATAATCAGCGTACCCGAATTTTCCATGAGCTATTGCGCATATATTTGGACATTTTGGGTTAAAAGATATACCCGCAATTGGTTTGTTCAGAGACTCCTCACATTCGTAAGTCCACAAAGGCTTTAATGTATAAACATATACCAAGTCTAATGCTAGTGGATCCATAGCAATGAGTCCTCGGAACTTCTTCTGGGCGGCGTCATATTCTAATGATGCGAGCACACGTTCTGTCAAAAGCACCGCATCTAAATATTGCGGCGTGACCGCTATTTCTTCAAAAGTCTTGCCTCGACCTGTATCATGGATTTTCTTCTTCTTCTTCCGTAACAAATGACGTGCTGCAGATTGATACATGACCATTTCGTCTTCCTCCTCCTCGGCCTCCGCTGTGGCCATACGTGAGTAAGTATCGTGCATGTCCCACATCGACGCGAATGACATCGCGTTCTTCTTCTGGGGCCTCGTAGCAAGTGTATGTCTCGACTGCTTTATAGTGTCTTTGGTTTGAGTTTCTTGACCGACCATTTTTCGATTTCTTCCTTTTCCGACGGTGATGTACTCATAGTAAGTATTTTCTTCTTCAACTATATTGCCCTCAGCCGTTCCTTTATCGAAAGTTAAACTTGGTAAAGAAAATAAAAAAACTGTTTCAGTTTCTTTAAGTGTGATGGCTATTTCTGATGGATAGGATGTAACCGGGTACATTTTTGGTAAATAGAATGCGGACGGGGCTATAGAGAGGTCGCCGTCGGCGGGCTCTATGCCCTCCTCGGTGTTGAGTGTGTGATCGATTTGTATGTCGTCAAGGTTGATAGTGGTTGCGTACACCTTCGTGCCGTCCGGGACTAAGCCGCCCGTCTTGGACTTTGATCTCGACAGTTTAATAGCTGCTTCGCTTCTAGCTCGAAATTTAGCATCAAAAGCGGCGTGTGGTTGCGATTCATCCATAGCTACATACTTCGGATTAGTGATGGGATCCGGAGTGACGTCAACATCGTTGAAGATTACTTGGTACATCACCCGCTTGTTCGCGGAGGGGAGCTTCACTTCTTTCTTATTTGTCTGAGATTCGGCGATAGTATACGCTGACGGTTCTAGGTTTTCAGAAGCATTGCTATCTATATCGAACTCACTTTCGTAATCAACCATTATCTTTTACTATAAAAAGTAACGATAAAAATAAAATTAACTTCAGTCAATAGGTACCTAGCGATAATAATATTTTTATAATTATTGATCTTTGAGTATTATATTTTGAAATTGACGTTCTAACATAGCGTTCTAATGTCTTTGGGTGACAATAGTTTGACCGTTTGACGCAAAGGTTTGAATACTATGCGATAACCTTTCATCACTGATCTCTATCATACAAGCGTACTTGTATGATAGAGGTCAGTGCCTTTCATGGTGATAGCTTAGTACATTGATGTTTAATTTAAAATTGCACGCCCCTTCACTAACAATTAATAAATCATTGAACTACTTAGATATCTACGTACGAAATAAGCAGTGGACGAGCGCGCTTTTAAAACAATTAGAGCTGTCTATGTCGCAGGCAATTTGTATGATTCCGCGTTTTACAAATGACGTCTTCCGTTTACAAACGCTCGCCGTTTTACCTACCAAACCGAACCTCGGGTGCCCTTCGCTCGCTCTTGCATCCTATGTCGACGTAGCCTCACTTCGTGGGGCTCCTATTCCTGTACAAAGGGTTTAAAGTAACCTAACCAAACCTAATTTCGGGGTTCGGAATATTTTAAAACAGCGAGCGTTTGTAAACGGACGACACCGTTTGTAAAACGCGGAATCATACAAATTGCCTGCGATATCTATACCATTTTTTATGAAACCTACACTTTCCCCACCTGCTCACACCATTATACCAGATTATATTTCTTATTTTCATATCGCATGCTCTGGCTTCACCATTATAGTTCTGATGGAGCACTAATCTGTATCTACAGCTCAATGATGTAGTGCAACTCTCATGCAGAAATTCGAATGCCGGACCCAAACGCAAAAAAAGAAAGTTTCAGAAACAATAAAAGTACCTATATGATCGACTCCAGTAAATAAAATCAGAAAAATATATGATATTCTTTAGGATATACTATATGCTAGGTAGATAGTGTATTGAAAACATAATACAACTATTTTTATACTATAGCAAAAAATCGTGAAGATACCTCTAAAAACTTTCTTTTTACAATAAAAACTATATTAATATACATACAATCATTATGATTTTTTGTCAGATTATTCTACAAGCAACATACTAAAGCACTAGTGTTTTAATGTTTTAGTCCAAACAATAGATTTTTTGTAAATAGATAATTGCTTCATATTTTGTTATAACTTACCAGCGTTGTGTCACCCTGCTTCTCTTTCTTTTCTATGCAGTCAGACAAAGACCGCGCTTTAGCGCTTTAGGTCATGTAGTCGCCTTAAATCATAGGATTCAATAAAAACCTCGCAAATAAATTATGAACTTTATTCTTATGTGTCATAAAGTACAAAATATAACAACAGAGTGTATCTTGACAAGGTAAATAAATTATAATACAAAAAGTGATATACATAGGTACTATATATAAATCTATATATTTGGAATGACTAGGACTAGTTGGAGAGTTTTTGCAGTTGATATTCCCTTTTCAGTTCTTTCAAGTTCTTCTCCAGTATTGCAACCTGCGAAAATAACAAAACGTGTTTATTAGCTGCTTCGTTCAAAGATTTATATAGTTAGACTAGCTTCTGCCCGCGAATTCGTCCGCGTGAAATTTCACCCTCTCCTCATTCACCCTCTTAGGGGTGGAATTTCAAAAAACCCTTTCTTAGTGGATACCTACTCTTCACAAAGAATACACACTCCAAATTTCATGTCTCTAGGACCAGGCAGCGGACAAGTAGATTCACGTGTGTATTGGACCAGTGTCACAGTTGGAAGGGGCATGTTGCCACAGATAATATAATGATTTAAATTTTTAATGTTGGTGTTGCAATACTAAATACTAATAATAATAATTATTTATTTGTTAACATAGGTAAAGAAATACAGATCTTATGTTTGATGATCAGAGCGCTATGTTATGCCAGGAGGCGTACAAATATGGTATATGGTATACAATATACTAAAATACCCAACAAGCTTTCAGTAAAATTCAAATGTTGCCGAAAGCAATTTTTGTTTAAGTTGTGCAATAATTGCAATCTGTTACCTGAAAATTTAACTCTAACTAACGTAACCAAAGATTTAAGTCGTGAGATTCCCTCTAGTCTCTATCATCATACTTAGAACACGCCAAAAACTAAAAGCACCCGTACTGAGAAGAATGAGATCACAAATCCCGCATGGGACGATTTTCAGTATGAGTGAGCGAGACAATACTATTCAAAACGTGACCATTTTTTGACGCGGTCGGGCGAATCTATATATATATTCAAAGTCCTGACTGAATGATACATCAACGCACAGCCTAAACCGCTGCGCCGTTTTATTTAATCTTCCTTGGCACCAACGCTACCAGCACCTCATCAGCACCCAGCACAATTACACCGCTGCACAAGGCTATAGTGGAGGGTTAGTAGCAGGGTGTTAGTACATAACGGCTCTGGAATGGGCATGGCAACACATCTGCGATGCGTCTAGTAGACTAGACGTCTAGACTACGGCCGGCTGTGACCACTTAATGGTGATGCGCTAACTTAGCCCGCGAAATTCATTTTTTCTATGGTTTTTGCAATTTGCAGGTCAGTATTCGGTTGTATGTTGATGAAAATAAGATTCGCGATCGTAATAAATATGTATTACAGAAATATAATAATTAAAATCATCAGTACAACTCTCCAAGTTCAAATTGCCTTATTGACAATTTCAATTGAAAAAAAACGTAGGAACATTTGAATTTTGCAGGCTACCCTGGCGCTTTCACCTAAATATTAGGTAGAGTGTCGAATTGTCTTGGCTATCTAAAAACATAAAGACTAACCTCTTCAAACTTGAGTTCTTTCCGCGCCTCCTTAATATACTCCCTGATGATATTCATCTGCTCCAGTAGCGGGTTATCATCATCATCCTGAGTGATCTCGACCCTGGTCGCGCTAGATCCTGCCACCGCCTCCATTTTGCCTCTCTGTCGCTCCATCCTCTCTCTTTCCATCTGTATTTGTTTTTCCGCTCGCTCATATCGTTGTCTGCGTACTTCTTCTATTTGAGCTTCAGTTGGCAATTTCCGTAATGATAGGAGGTCTTCCTGAAATTATGAATGTTGAGGTTGTAAGGAAGCAAGAAATTTGTTTATTTGGAACATGTCATAAGTACACACAATGACATACTAAAAAAAACCGGCCAAGTGCGTGTCAGACACACGCACAATGAAGGGTTCCGTAGTTGGAATGAATTTACCCCAAGAATAAACTTAACATTGTAGTTGAAAAACATGTTCTCCCATACATTCCAACTGAAAATGTAAGTTTGTATGCACAATATTGAGAGATTTACAATGTTGTTTTAAGACCACAGCCTTCTTACAGGATTTTCTGTAATCTATAGATATAGAACTATATTCTGTATTTTTTCGAAAATTTTAGGCACAGTGGTTTCGGAGATAAAGTGGGAGGAATGGTCAATTTTCGTCTATTTTCTTAAATAACTTTAATACTATTTATTTTAAAATTATGAAAAAAAAAATATTTGAGATCCTCACAGTAAGTTAATATGTCACACGGTACAGATTACGAAACTTTAAAAATAAACTCTATTTGCCCCCCAAAAATGGCCCCATATTCAAAATTCATTTATTTACGTTACACGTCTGTGTTTGGGTCACAGAGATTCATATGTGCACCAAATTTCAACTTAATCGGTCGATTAGAATCGGAGAAAATTGTCTGTGACAGACGGACAGACAGACACACGAGTGATCCTATAAGGGTTCCGTTTTTTCCTTTTGAGATACGGAACCCTAAACACTAAATTCAAAGGTTGAAATTCAAGTCAGGTTGGTAATACTGCTACTAACAAATTCCGGTTGGAGAAACTCAATAACACTTTGTCCGATGTTCAGCAGTCGCGTTTGCGGTCACTAGACTAACGATATACAGGGTGTAGAAAAACCCAACAATAAATTCCACGCCCACGAAATAATCAACTTCTGGAGGGAGGTGGGCTGAAATAACCACCGACGGCCGCCATGGCACACACGCAATGGTCCACTTGAAAGACTAAGTGCGGAAACCAAACCCATATAAACATAGAAACCCACCAATAAGCCGAAATTTTACAAAAAAAATAATATATATTGGATAATTAATGTAATGAATTGCACGCCGTAAGGTAAAATGTAGCTGATCTCATTTATTTATGTTATTAATCAATATACTGTACCTACATTTAGAGCAAATAAAATTCTGATTCTGATTGCTTAGTTGCAATTAAATAAGGCATGAAGGTTTGTATGGAATTTTATCATTTTTGCCGATGGGAAAACCCATGGAACGGGTTGCCAGCTTGTAATAAAGAAATATCAATGTTTGGCAAGTCGTAAAAGCCGTGCAAAGCAGGGGCGAGACGCTATAGTTACCTTTATATAATGAGCAGCAGCTTGTCTAATAGCAGTCTGTAGCCTCGCCTGCCGGGTGCCGGGCTCGGCAGGGAAGGTAACTATCTGCTTACTCAGCAGGTCAATGCCCTCTGCCAGCTTGCCGATACGTCCGCGCATCTTGTTCACGTCAGTCAGGTTGTACGTCGTCTCACCGTCGAATAGGCTTTGACACATCTGAGGAAATAATTTATTATTGGTTAGACGACCAAGGAAATTCGTTCCTTCCTCGTGGTCAAACTTAATGGTCAAACTGATTTGACCACGAGGAATTCTGTTCCGGATAGTCAAACTACTTAGTTTAACAAAAAATATCCACCCTTTGTATACTTGTACAGTCATTAACAAAAATAATTTCCTTCCTCGTGGTCAAACTTAATGGTCAAACTGATTTGACCATTCTGTTCCGGATAGCAAAACTGAGTGGCTGTATAAACTTTTTATCAAGCTGTATAGATTGTAGTCTTATTGTACAATTATAAATAAAACATTATGTCAATTTGATAACACATGCCACATGACCACTCAAATTATTATCCTGTTCTTTGCTGTTTTATTGCGATTTGCATTTTGTAATTATTTGGATAAAATATGGATTTAGATATAAAATACATTCATCGTAAAGGGGGAAGATTACTACTTTTCAAGGGTCGGCAGTAGGTACTAGAAATTGCGTACGTACAGAAATGGAATCATTTTCTGGACTTGCAGTAATCTCAAAAAAGAAAAATGTCGGGGCTCAATTACTCTGAAGGTATGGTCATAATTAAAACATATTTATATACTTATCGTTTTTAATTACATATTATTACATAGGTACCTATTATTTTAACCATACTATTTTTTTTGTTTAGGATGACAATGATGTGGTGAAATGTAATGACCACTCATGTAACGCTGATTATTATAAAAATGAAGTTGATATTGCTATTGACGAATTAAAACAAAAAGTTAAAGACAATGATATCCCCATCCCAGAGGCAGGTCACCAAAAATTTTCCAGATTTTGAATTAGCTGCAAGCAGAAAGAAAGAAAGAAAGAAAATCCGTTAAGCAATGCATTAAGGTGGAAGCGCTAAGGTAGCCCGCGAAATTCAAATTTTCTTACGTTTTTTGCAATTTGCTGGTCAGTATTAAGTTGTACGTTGATTAATATATGAATCGCGGCCGTAAGAAATATGTGTTTAAGAATTATAATCATTAAAGTCATCAACACAACTCTCTAAGACCACGTAAGTCCAAAGAATGATGATTTCATGAAACAGTTATTCAAAAAAAAAGATGACAGGAGAATAGTGGGAATGTGTGCAGCACTTGCTTTATTACCCGAAAATAAAATTGAAGAAGGATGGGAGTATATAAATACTGATACTCCCAACACTAGATACCAAAACTCAAAAACTTAAATATTTTGAAACTACGTGGCTTAAGAATAAATTATTCCAAAAACAATGGTCTGTTTATGGCCAGAGACATCGCACAAACAATGTGGTCGAAAGTTGGAACGGCCAACTAAACAAATCCATGAATCGTAATAATCCAATTACAGTTGCTCGTTTACTTGAAACCTTAATACAAAAAGAAAAATCTTCTAATGAAAAAGTGTCTCCCGCCAAGACCAAATATGTCGAGATGATTTCAAATGAAGTGACAGCTGCAATTAATGCATGGCGATATAAGTATTGGGTACTTTTTAAATAAACTAATATAATTATTTTTGTTAATGACTGTACAAGTATATTTACGAACTATAACAAAGGATGTATATTTTTCGTTAAACTAAGTAGTTTGATTATCCGGAACAGAATTCCTCGTGGTCAAATCAGTTTGACCATTAAGTTTGACCACGAGGAAGGAACGAGGAAATTATATCATACTATACATACATACAAGCTGCGCTCCGCGGTTTCGCCCGCGTAAATGTCGATCCCGTGGGAATATCGGGATAAAAAGTAGCCTATATGTTAATCCAGGGTGTCAACTACCTCGTCGTGGTCCGAGCCGCGCCGCAGTCTCACCGCGGCGATCGGAACGGACCTCTCGCTCCCCGGCTTGGTCAACGCCATGCTGAGGGACGAGGGGTCCTGGGCGGCAGTCGCCTCCTTCTGCGAACTCGTCATGTCCCAGAAGGAGGCGGCGGAGCGCGCGCGGGAGGAAGACCCTCTCGCGGCGCCGCTCCGAAGGCGGAGGAGGGGTCGAAGACGACGTCAGTATGACAGTCACCTCAGACTCCTCCCAGGTGGAAGCCAGCAGGCGACGGGTGCGGGGGCACCCTCGCCTGTATTGCACAGGCTTCCACCAGTGCCGGACGGGAATGGCCAGGTGTTCCCGGCCATTCCCGTAGCCCCCCAGCCGGGGGGACATGCGGGGCCCGCCAGTTAGGCGGGCATGCGCCGGGGGGTTGTGGACGCAAAGGCTGAGCCGGATTCCCATGACCCCCCATCAAGGCGATGAGGGAACACCGCTGAGTTTTAGTGGGTATACTGCCATCTTGGCAGGGAGTCCCACATACTCCGTGTCGTCCCCCGACGAGCGGTGATGCGTAACGTCATTTCTCAGCGACAAAAAAAAAAAGGTGTCAACTACCTCCATACAAAATTTTATCAAAATTGGTCCAGCCGTTTGAGCGTGAACAAGTAACAAACATATAAACACACACACTCACAAACTTTCGCCTTTATAATATTAGTGTGATAGTGTGATAATCAGCAGGTTTAAAAAATAAAATCTGCTGTTCCATACATGTCGATTTTGTAAGTATTGTACTTTTTTATGGAACAGCTGATTTTAAAAAAATCGTCGTTAACAATCATGTACTGAATTCATGAATACCATTTTCCAATGTCTATTTACGCGTATAAAATAAAGATACCAAATAGCGTATAAATTGCAATCGTCAAAATACCGGTCTGGGTGTTATTGCGGCCGTTATTGACGGCACCGCTGTCTTAGGAATCCCAAGAATCACTGACACTACCTAGTTTCTAATTTTGACTTTGTAACTTTACTTGTTCACACTAAATAATCACCTTCTCATACATAGCTACATCCGGCCGAGCCTTGTCCATCAAGCTCCTCATCTGCTCGTAGGCTGTCACCAGCACAGTCTTAGCATTCCGACTCTCTTGCACCTGCTTCCGTAACTCTATGAGATTGTAGCAGTGCTCACATAGACGAAGACCATTCTTCTCTGTTATCTCATGGTCCGGCTGGCTTGATGTCTGCGGTGCTGATGGGTCTACAATCGCTCCTGTAACATAAAACATAACAAATAATGAGCATATAATTCTCAATGTTTGAACTCATGGCTCCCCTGTGCGGGATCAAGCAGACTGTAATTAACTATGCGGGCCCAATGTGACTCGAATTGAATTTTTGGTTATAGGCCATGACGGTTTCCTAACAATGTTTTCGTTGACTGTTCGAAGAGCAGTGGTGATGTAATTAATTGCACTAGGTAAGCAAAGTTCATAACTATAGTCGGACTTTTAACTAGCTGCAGTAAAATGACAGCTTATGTGTTATTTAAATGACTGAAATAGCCGTCTTTTTGTTTTTTCGCGGCCATCAACAAAATCTTGTTATTCTAGTACTGAATAGTGTAACAAACGAAACTTATTTGACATGCATATCTCTAAATTCAGTCCGAAATTAGTTATTAAGGAGTGTCATTTTACTGCAGCTAATTAAAATTAGGACAATAGGTTCAAAGCGACTACCTACATCTCCTTAGCCAGGGTAGTTTACCTGTAGGCCACCACTACATTAGAATAGTTACAGTCAAATTATACATTCACTGGAGTTACCATTCTCTTAGCCTTATCCCAATTTATTTGAAATTGGCGCAACCTACAGAGTGTAAAAAGACTCATCAGATAACCGTAAACTACGCATCTGTACATCAAACTTAAAAAATAATTGCTGGGAAACGACTTTTATTTTTGGTGTAAAAAGGACATCATTCAAGTGTTTTATATCCAAAAATTAAAGCCAGCCAGAAAAATAAAGTACTGTTTTCTTATCGGAAATACCATCTTGAGCATTTTTTACTATTACAGCGAAAGTTTATAATTAAACGCCCAGCTGCTTTTCGAGATTGAAAATGCCATGAATCATGTTTTTATAACAAGTATTTTAAGCATAACTTTTAAAATATACCAACATTAAATTGAATATAACATCCCGAAAATGCAAAATTTTTGGGTACGATTGATGGCTTTCGCTGTTTGCGGTAGTGCGCAATGTAACACATGTGCAAAACATTGTGCTTATGGGTATGGGTGCAAGCAACGGTACAGGGGTTGTAGGGGTATTTAAAGTTGAGTTATGACAATTAAAACTTGTTTTCGTAAAAAAAGTCAGTGAAAATTGGATTTCCGACCTTTAATACCTCCGTAACCATAAGTTCCTCTATTTTTTTTTCCTTCAATGGCAACTGAGCCCTCCCAATTATGGTCCAATAAAAAAAAATTATTACAATGACGGGGAATGCAAGTGACTCTCGGTAAACCCGATATAGATTCTCTCAAGCAAAATTTGAAAAATAAAATGGTTTGTTGGTTTATGGTTTATATAAACTATGAAGTTATAAATACTATAAAAATACTTACTTGCTACATTAATATCTAGGAACAGTGAGCAGTCATGGCAGAGGATGGAGCCGCACAGTCGACAGTGGTGCTTCCGCCGTGTCAGGTTGAAGGCCTTTGCGCAGTTGGGGCATAGTTTCACTGAGGACCCGTCTAACCAAGGGACTACCTGGAAATAAGACACCATTTATTGACTAAGATGTACACTGTCATATACAGATACACAGCCGTCCCATACATTTGGTTTGAGCAGTTATTGAAGTTGTGATAGGACAGTTGACAATTTATCCGTGATTACGATGTTGGTCCCAAGGAGAATGTTGTTCAGTTTGATGATTTGCACCAAACACTTAAATATGATCACACCTTTCTGATGCATGCTGTCGATAAACTCTGAGTTTTGTCTTATTAGACTATGTGCAGATGAGATAGTTATGTTGTCACGTGGGTCACCACTCCCAGTAAAGTCTGCACTCTTCACACTGCCTGTTCTGGTTGAAAATGTCCTGCCGCTTTTTTAATTAGCGGATGCAAATTCTGAGTGACCTATTATATTATTCAATCAATTGTGAAACTGCTATTATAAATCAAAAACTTTATTCAGTAAAGCACATCTCATGCTTATCTTCATTACCTAGGTCATATTAATAGAGATAAGTAAACATAACAAACTGATTAAATGAATGAAAAAAATTAATAAATAATTTTCTCCATTAGAAGAATAATTCAATGAGATGTCCCTGCCTGAAATAAAAATCAGGCAACGGGATGTGTACTTTTATTAGTATTTCATATTTTTAGCCTACTATTTTTTTTTTTTAAAGTTAGTAACATTTCTAACATTTTCATTTTTAGTATGTACCTAATGCAAATAAATGGTTTATAAAAACCTAAAACTATCACATTCATAATAAACAGGCTGGTGTTCACAACTCCACGTCAATGCGCGTATTTTGCGTACGGTTCGCAATA
Organism: Luperina nickerlii; assembly: GCA_963855955.1. Classification (NCBI taxonomy): domain Eukaryota; kingdom Metazoa; phylum Arthropoda; class Insecta; order Lepidoptera; family Noctuidae; genus Luperina; species Luperina nickerlii. The sequence goes on along the minus strand of OY979666.1, from coordinate 4,505,892 downwards.
AATATTTAGAGAAAAAAAGGCTATCCAATCCAAAGTTCGACTCACTTCCTGTTCATGTAGTTTCCTCTGACTGGGTTCAGTAGGCATGTTACACACGAGCTTATCCAGCCTTATCAGCAGCTTGTTGGTCTCAGTCGCATATCTCTCCAGCCGCGCAGACCTCACTCCCTTCAAATACTCCGTGGAACTACGCGACACACCTACACTTTGCTCCTCATCCAAGTACCGATGCTCCTGGTAACTAAACTTTAACGCACGATCAAACGTCTCTTTCAAATCAGAATCGTCATTGTTCAATATTATCTTCTTCGCTTTACCAAAGATATCCTTCAAGGATCTTAGGACGTCCTGTTCTTCAGAGTGTAAACTCTCGAAGTGGCTCGTTAGTTGAGAGGGGGATTTCAAGTCTGCTTTACATATTGGACAGAGAAAACCCTCTAATATCTCCTCGTCATTAGCCGCAGCCATGGTGAAAGAGTTTTAATTAATGCACCATTATAAATGTACAGTAATCAATTATAATTTCTAGGAGAAAGAAAACTGTAACACCCCTCAACCTTCGCACAAATTATGACAGCAACGATTAGTTTAGCCTAATAATACTCTGATGACTCGAGGTTTCTTTTCTAAAACTTCTGTGACTTAGGATGATTTGCTTTACCTTTAAAAATACATGAATAAAATGTATAAATTACGGTTAAAATTCTGAAAATGTTAAAAGAAAAATAATAAAATAAAATTAGTGTTTAATTTTTTTGGGAGAGGAACGAAACGTCGAAACGTAGACTGAGAATATAGGTAGACAGGTCCTCAGCGTATGCAGTATGAGATAGCGATAGTTCGACATAAGTACATTACTCCAGCTACGTGCAATTAATATTGCCATACCTAGACGTTTTCCCCCATCGTGTGGGTAATCTGGCACAGTATTTTGATCAAAGAGTACAGTATACAGGGTTATTTTGCAACCACCATCCAAATTTTCAGAAATGATTTAGAATCGATAACCTTATCAATTAATGAAATAAAAAAAAATAAAAAAAATTATATGATTTTCACCATTATCCGCTACTAAAATCACAACGTGTGGAATAAATACAGTTGAACAATAGGTCGTTGAACTGTATGACCGCACACGCGCTTACCTCAAAATTCGGGAAAGAACCATGGACTACGCCCCCCTCCCTCACACGTCGCAACCCGCGCAGCCCCCGATCGGCCCTGCGCCCGCGCCGGCTGTCAGTTGACCGTGACCTAGTTACGTGTGAACGTGTGCCATATTTTTTTGTCACTCTCGCTGCATTTTCGCTTCAGAATTCCGTTCGATCATCATCGCACACATGGCGACTTTTTATTCTAATGCAGAGTATTATGAAATGGTCAGGTGTTATCTTTTAAGTGGCGAAAGTTTAAATAGTGCGCAAAGAATGTACCGTACAGAAAGTTTACCGCGTTTACAAAGACGAGGAATTAATTCGCGAGTGCCTAATAGACAAACAATTTTAGCAGCAAATCAAAGGTTGTTAGATTATGGTCAGTTTACCACACCAGCCCATGCAACAAGTCATGGCGGTCATAACGAAATAACACCAGCAGTCGAAAATTCTGTACTCGAGTTTTTCGAACGTGACCCCTGCGCTAGCACTAACGAAGCTGCTCGGCGCTTCGGTGTCAGTCAGTATTACGTGTGGAAGCTGCTGAACTCTTCTGGTTATCACCCATACCATTACCAACCAGTGCAATCTCTTCATGATAACGATGGACCCGCTAGAATGGAGTTTTGTGAATGGCTGTTAAGAAACATTAATTGTAACATTTTGTGGACCGATGAAGCATTATTTACGCGAATCGGAATTTATAACAGCCGAAACGAACATTATTGGGCGTTAAGCAACCCCCACGTTATTAGAAATAACTACCACCAAGTGCGTTTTAGTGTAAATGTTTGGGCGGGTATTATTGGTAATGTTATCGTGGGACCGATTTTTATTGAAGGACGCTTGACGGGTACGAATTATTTAAACATGTTACGTGGTGTTATTGAAGAGTTACTAGACGAGGTGCCACTTTCATACTACAACAATCATTATTATCAGCATGACGGTGCACCACCTCATTACACAAGTGCAGTGCGTGACTTTTTAAATAATAAGTATGGCGATAGATGGATTGGTCGCGGAGGGCCTGTACCATGGCCTCCCAGGTCACCAGACTTGACTCCGCTTGATTTTTTTTTATGGGGTGAAGTAAAAAGACGTGTTTACGTTGAAGAAGCACAAAGTGTTGAGGACCTCCGTAGTAAAATAATAATAGCATTTAATGACATTAAAAATCAAACAGATACTTTAAACTTATTAAAAAATAGTTTAGAAAAACGTGCACGTTTGTGTATTGAGAGAAACGGACTCCATTTTGAACAATTGCTGAAGTACACGTGATTTGTAGGTTAATCGAGTTTATTTGGTAAGTTTAATTATTGTAAATAGCTAGTTGATTCCAATTTTTTAAATACGCCATAATAAAAACTAATAATTTCACATTCCTTATTTTATTATGTCGGTCCTAAGCCCGTAAAGTATGAAGGGAAAATTGGAATCAACCCTTTTAAGAACGCGTAGGTACCTACATCAGTCGCACTCGCAGCGAGCGAGGTCAATAACCTTGCTGTGTCTCTCTACATTCTGTTATTTTTCGGATATTTTCTTTTGAATGTTTTTTTTTTGTTTTTGTTATTATTTGATTATAATGTTTCACATATGAAAATAAGTTAATTAAAAGTCCTCGATTTTAAAATTTGGATGGTGGTTGCAAAATAACCCTGTATATGAGAATTTTGATTGTACTGTCTACTAAGTCATTCAATTAATTGTCATTAGACATTCAGGGGGTGACATATTTATAACTTTTTACCCGACTGCGCCAGAAGGAGGGTTATGTTTTTCGAGCGTATGTATGTTTGAAAAGTACATAATAGCAAAACAAAAACATCAGTTTCATGCATTTTTGTATGAAACAGCAGATTTTTATTTTGATATTTCAGGGTTAGTCTCATAGCAAAACTTTATAATCAAGTGGTGAAGGTGAAGCGCGAAAACAAATGAGTTGTAATTGTTATTTTAATACAATTTAAACTACGATATAAATTTATTTTCACCTCAAGATGTAAATAGTATAGTTGGATTTATCCTACTATTTACATCTTAGCTTATCTCAGCGCGTAAATAAGTTGTGCTACTTATGATTTATCATAAGTAGCACAACTTATTTACGCGCTTTATCACAGGCCCTGAAATAATTCAGTTCGCGCGCGTAGTATAGACGTGCTATAATTTTAGATGCAATAAAAAACTGTGTAGATCAAGTATAGTTTAATTAAAACCTTGTATGACAAAAGTATACATAATAAAATGGTACTTAGGACTAAAGGGCAAACTAATCATTCCTTTTGATCTGTGTCCTGAAAAACGAACGAGATCTGAAAAATGGTTCATTCGGAAAACTAAAAAAAAAGTAAAGAAATTAAATACGTTCAGTGGTAAAAATAATTAAGTGCTGGTATCCCCGTCAAGTTATTATCCGACTATTGACAAATGACACGAAGTAAAATAGATAACACCCTAACATAAAATGCCTCACACTTTGGTCGGTTAGTACAAAAAACAAGTTAGGATTTTATCGTCTTTTTAGATAAAATTATCAATAAATTTTGCCTAAAATTGACACAAAATAGTCTTGTGTACAATAATTCTTTGATTTACTTGCTGTAATAGTTAAAAAATGCTATTTACTGATGAAAGGTTATGTTTGGTTGATTTCGTTCACTACGACTTTTACAGCCATATATACTGCAATTCACCATCGCTAGACACTAAATATTACCTTTTGGAATATCACTATAGTCACAAATTACACAAAGTATGCGTTTCACAGTTTATATCAACAAAAATATTTTGACACCACAATTTGTTTGCCATCAACGGCCATCAATGACTAGTGATGGCAAACAACAAAAACCGATACGCAAATAGAGATAGAAAAATTATGCTATGTCCTGCTCACACATATACATTTTGAAACATTGTCATCTCGCTTTCGCAATTATTATTATTTTAAGAGCATGTCTACCTCTATTCTCTGTCTACGCGTCGAAATAAGAATTTGGTTGAAGTGTTACCAACGCAAAATTAAATGAACCACTTTAGTAGATTTTAACAAAAAATATATTATTGGGTCTCGCATTCCAAAATGGTATTAACGTGTGATACGATGATGGCCGCAGGAAAACCTAGTGATGGCCGCAGGAAACCGCTGGATGCGAGAAGCACTGAACCGGTCGATGTGGCGGTGCTTAGGAGAGGACTATGTTCAGCAGTGGACGTATTTCGGCTGAAATGATAATGATGATATCGTGTTTGTGGAGATACCATAACCAGCTTTTGATCTTTAGGAGTTAGCTTATGAGATCAATATCTTAGTATGAACTTTTGTGATTTAAAACACTATCCAGGCCTTACAGGCCTCAAAAATAGCATTGTGTGCATGTACATGTTTACACCCGTCACCTTTCGTAAACGCGATGAAAGAAAAATAAAAAAACCATTTACGACATTACTGATTTCATATATTCTGTAACACTAGAAAATAACGTTTTTAAATCTTCCAAGCCACTTTTAATATCAGGCCAGTCTTGTTTTTCAGCTGCCCTGATGACCGCCTGACCAGTTAGTCTTGCAGAAGACAGTTGTTGATTAGCTTGAAGTATATCCTTCTCTTCAGATTCTTCCCTAGCTTTTTTACTTAGTTCGAGAAGGGCTTGAGCCATTTCTACCACTTTTTTACACGTGTCTGGATTGTTAGCCCAGTTACCACTCTGAAAATATAAAACATATCGAATTGATTCAAAACTGAAAACACCCTTTTTTTATTTGGTTACGTAGTTATTATTAGACAGTATCGTTACCTGGGTAAAGCCTTTGTATGCTTTTAGTAAGCGTTGCGCTTTTAACAAATATGTTGGACTTAAGTCTGAGTACAGCTGCCATAATTCGGGGTTATTTTGGTGAACCGATGTTATCCTTCCGAACAACTCCAAAACTCGTTTTCGCAATCTAGAAGAAATGTACATATGTATCATTAATAAATGAGCAGATTGAATGTAAAAAAGACATTTACAAACAACAGGTTTTGTTACGATTAGAATTAAAAATCTCACCTAGCTGCACTGTTCCCATCAGCATCTGTACTGTCCTGAATAACAGCTCGGACCAGTAGTCCTAGCACTTCCACATCTTCAAACTTCTGCTGCAGGTCGAGCATACGATGGCAACCACGAATCACGTCTTCGAAGTGCCCCGTGTCCATACTCACAATTATTACGTTCTCCCAGAGCTGCAACGGATTTATTTTGTTATTTTATACAATGATGGGCCAAGAAATGAACAGAATGATATTAATAGATGCTATTTATTATCTTAGTAGCTGCCCGGAGTCCGAATTTGCGCCCGCGGATTGCAGTTACAAGTCAATAAGCTCGCCCGGTATTAGATAAGACATCGACATAACTGGCGATATGTGGTTGTATTAAACACTCTTTGTAATAGCTGCATAATTTAATGTTATTAGGCACAATTTTAAAGGACTTTATCGAAATAGTTTACAACAAAAACGAACCTTCCAGTTATCATAATTGAACCTGAGTGCCTCAATCAGCGCCCTGTAAGCTCTATTTTTGTCCCCCTGTTTTACGTATACTTTAGCGAGATTGTTCCATGCTTCAAACGTGTTCGGCTGCAGATATGTATAGCGACGATACGCCTTTGCTGATACCTCCCAGTTCTCCATCATAAGGGCTGCGTAACTGAAATAAATATTGATTAGTATGCTGTTAGCAGAGAAATCTATATACATACTAATAATAAAGCGGAAGAGTTTTATTTTTTTTGTACGCCTGGAACAACCAGTCGGATTTGAAAAATTATTTATGCATTTGATAGCCCAATTCTTGAGGAAGGCTATAAGCTATTTAACATCACGCCCTAGCGTGAATTGCTCGGTTCTTAAGAGTTCTAACTATTAGGAACCGAGCAAAAAAAAAAGGATACGAAAAGGAACTAATAGCGCGGGCAGTCTATGCGTTGCGACGGGGTGGGTCGGGGGAACAATAAATTTTACGCGGACGAAGCCGCGAGCAGAAGCTAGTAATCTATAAATAGGTAAGCTAATAATGCCAGTTATCTATTATAATATGCCACTGATAAGCAAAGGCACACTCCTTGATTTCCAAAAGAATCATGATATTGCTCTAAAGATGTCCAAAAGAAATAAAAGTTAATTGCTGACAATTCATTATTTATTTGGTTTTTCTTTCCTCTCTGAAGAGGGTTTTATTTTGCTAGATTTATATTCTCATGGTGAATCTATTTGTATCATCACAATTTAAACTGTTTTACGTATTTAAAACTCACCCTAATCTAAGCCAAACTCTCTCCTGTATTGAATTAATTTCGACTGATTTCTCGAAATGTGGAATGCATTGTTCATATTCTTTGTGGTCGAACAGGAAGTTGCCCCAATGTCTCTGGGCTCTACTGCTCTTGTGGTTTGAAAACTCCCAAGCTTTCTCAAAACATTTGACATCATCTGGAAATAAAAGAAGTGTTAAAATATGATTAAAAATAGTAGAATTTATATCCCATGATGGCAACACTACAACTATCATTGACAACTAATTTTTTATGGAAAGGCTAAGGCAAAACTTCTTTTGATTCTGAAAATAACCTGGGAAGTAATTAATTAATATTGAATGTAGGTTGTATTGTTACAACATTGTACCACATTCTATGAAATGAAATCATAAAATCACTAACCTGTTGCATCACCTAACAGGCAGTATAATTTTACTGTTGGGTTCAAATCAATTTGCTGTTGTATCACTTCTGCTGCCTGAAAAATAGATAAAGTTTTATTAAAAGACCCACACCTAGACTTTTCTATCACTGGAATACTCTAACAAAGTATTTAAAGTTTATCAGCGCCAAACTTTCACTACAGTTGACTACCACCGCGGTCGCGCGGTGTCCGCCAACAATAGATTTTCTATTGTGTCTGTTGTCTGGCAGTCAATGTGTTAAAGAAAAGAAAGACATAACATTTCATTGCTACAAGGCCAAGTAGCTGGCTTGCTAGAGCTAAGAAAATCATATATTTTTATTCTATTTGCTGCAGTAAAGAATACCACCAAAAAAAGCTATAATATTGTACCTTATGTCTCAACTGCAGTGTAGTATAGCATAAAATAACGTCTTCCCATAACTGTAACTTGAGGTATTCTTCCAGAGCAGCTTTCACAAGTCCCAAGTTGAGGTACAGGTCTGCTAGCTGCTGCCTCCACATCCATGCAGGTTGTAAACCAGTTGCCCACAGGTATGATAATCTGGAGAAAATAAAATAATTCCAATAAAATTTATGAAAATAATTATTTATTCAATAGGGCATGGGGGTACTTAAAAAACAACAGGAAAAAGTAAATAAAAAAAGAAACAAAAATTAATGCCAATAATAATTGATCATCCAATTCTGCCTTATAATTATCAAACGATAAATATCGCGTCATAGGAACATTGATGGGGCACCCTTTCAAGAGCATATTATTTGTCGTTTTGGCGTCAATAATCAAATACACAATTTGCAATAGTTAACAACTGCACACTATTAGTACTATAAGTTTATTTTAAGACCTACCTCGTGGTAGAACTGGCTCCCGTCTTATCATTGACAATTGTCTCGCACTGTAGCATGGCTCGCTCCACAGTTCTCTTATGGTTGGCCTCAAGTTTGCACCTGATGAGCAGGGCAGCTACCCTGGTAGGCCAGGCGCCTTTCTTCTGTGTTAGAACAGCTTCGATGTAGGGGGCGAGCTCTTCGTTCAACAACTCATCTTTCGGCTGAGCCTTCATTAAATATTGGCTGAAAAGAAAAAAACAACATCCTACGTTTAGTTTGTACAGTACAGTTTCTGAGTAACCGCTCAAACAAATCAAACAAAACTGTTTGATTTTACTATCTGTGGCATAATCAGCCTATAACGTTCCCACTGCTGGGACACAGGCCTCCTCTCTGTGAGGAGGAGTGGACCCTAATCCACCACGCGGGCCTAGTGCGGGTTGACGGAAATTATCCGTGGCCGATGCGTAACTTTAGTTTTTTACTAAAATTATAAACTTATTACTTATGGTAACAATTGATGCCCCTGAATTTTGTATTGCGATGTCGCATCGCTTTTATATTCTGTGTGTCGTGCTTAAAACATTCATTTCAAAAATAATGATTAAGAAGTTTCTATTTTTTTTTAATTTACCATAGGGGTTGGTTATCAAATATAATACTCACACAGTCAGCAAACATAGAATCTGCTCCAAACTTGGCAGTTCAGCTTGGCTGATAGTCTCAGTATATGCTATCTTGTTCAATCTAACATCATCTTGCAGTTCTAGGTCGGGAGGTAACTGAGAACCGCCATGACTCTCCTCAGCCGAAGGTCTTTGTATGTTGGAGTCTAGCTCACTGGATAAAGCGAGCTGGGGTATTATTGTTTGTTGAAACTTTGTTCTTTTGCCAAGGATACCTGAAAATTTTTGATGTGATGTATTATTTACTCATCCATCATTTACATATTTACCCATTTGTAAGAGGCAAAGTAACTTTTAAGTGAAGAAAACTTCCAGTTGAAAGTTACGAATCAAGTTTAATTTTGTCACACTGTCCTGTTGTGGTCTTAATATTACTTTGAACAATATTTAAAAACTACCACATTTGGTGTAATAAAAAAAACTTAAATACCCTACAAATCACAAAATCATATCCTATTAAATCAGAAAACATTTTCCAGATACCTTTTAACTCCAGCTTCAGTCCTGCAAGATCCCTGGCCCTGTTCAGATACTCCTCGGTCCTCTGCACTCTGCCATACATCAGATAGGCCTGCCCTATCTCCATACACAGCAGGATCTGAAGCCTTGGCTTGTCTTGTATGACATGCAGGAGGTTTGTCAGCTTGGCTATTATGATCTCAAGTTCAGAGTATAAAGTGGCGCTGGTATCTTCTAGAACTTTCTGATGGACAGCTTTGCTTCGGAAGTACCACCATAAGTGTAGCTGGAAAATTAAAGTTTTAAAAATGGAGGTTTTAGTTTATCATGTTAATGTTGTGTTGTTTTTGGCAATTGGTTTGATGCGCAGGGATGGGCTGTAGACTTTGCACTTTGTGGTAGGTCTATACTCTACAGGTTCTGTTGTTGTGGTTTTATAAGCTGTTTACATATAAGCGCTCAACGGTTTTCAAGATTATACTTTTATTGGTGTTTGAAGTGTATTTTTCTATTATGAAAAATTGCTAGTTCATATGACATTTGTAAGGTTAAAGATAGCAAGTACTTCTCAGAAAATTTCTGACATCATTTAGAAACTAGTAATATATAACATTTCCATCAAATTCATTCATAAATTTATAAGATATCCATTACCTACACAGTCAGTAAAATGATAATGCAATAAAATTTTACTTGAAACTACAAAATGGTAAGTCAATCTTTCTGATTCATAGTATTGTACTAGTAAATAAACTTACCAAACTTTGATCAGCATTACACAGCACATTGAAAACTTGTGTAGAGAAGTATAAAAGTTCTGGATGAAGAATATTTACATATATTGGCTCTGAGTCCCTCTGCAGCATCACACTAGCATCAACATGTTTAGGCCATTCTATACCAAAGAATTCTTCTATACTCAATGTTTCTGGGTGCGGGTTCCAATTGCGATCACAAAATGTTAGAAATGAACTCACTGATACAAAAAGAATATTTTCCATAGCATTATTATCGTTTTGATACTTTTTTTTTAATACATCCTTCAAATCATCTGTTTCAAGGCCAGTCGCTAATAGTTCTTTACATATCTCCATATCTCGGACTGACCATTTATCCGACCATAATTTTTTTATAGTTTCATTATCTGAAAGTAGAGGGTATTTAGATGGAAAGGTGAATTTTTAAGATTAATTATGGATATTAGTTTAAATAACCTTACCTGTGTTCAGTTGGTCGTCATAGTTGCATAAAAGTAAAATTGATTCCGGCGTCATTGTAGTATACTTATTGAATATACGATTATTTCTGTACAATACACTGTATTATATTATTTCGGAAGTGATTTTCAGTCGTCTCCTGCAATGTTTACGTCGTGTTTTTGTGTTTTTTGACATAACATAACAACCTCAAAACTCGGCCGCATTCCGAATTAGCTAATAATCGTAATCGCTCACAGCACTCACATCATCTCACATGCGGATTTAGATATCACGATTATGACAGCTGAGAGCTGTCAACAATTCGGAATGCTCGTGAACGCGCTTACAGTCGGCTGTCCCATTTCAAAACCTAAAATAGTAAGGGACACTTTTTACAAAAATCGTTTTATTGCATAATCTTATAACCTAGGACAGTCTCTACCAAATACAAAAACACCAGCGTTTTAAACTTACATAAAAGGAGATATATTTAAGCATCGCTACCTAGTAAGTGCACCTTTCACTCCTTCATCATCAGCCTATAATGTTCCCACTGCTGGGACACAGGCCTCCTCTCAGTGAGAGGGAGTGGGCCGTAATCCACCACGCGGGCCCAGTGCGGGTTGGTAGATGTCACATGTCTTCGAATTTTTGGTTCTAGGTCATGCCGGTTTCCTCACGATGTTTTCCTACACCATTTTGTGAGCAGTGGTGATGAAATAATTTACACAAAGTAAAGCGTCTGTCTGGGTTCGAACCTACGACCTACAACTCGTAAGTCGCGGCCGTTACCACTTGGCCACCACTGCTCATCATTTCACTCCTTAGTGACCATTTATAACCTAGTAAGTCACTTTAACCAATCCAAAAAAGTTGACCAATATTACGTTTATGCGCTCTCCTGTAAAATTTCATTTTAAGTTCTTACTAGGTTTTGAAATGGGGTAGCCGACATGTCAGTGGTGTGCTATAACGGCTTACTATTATTTTTCTCTATGCCTAGCGCTAGCCTTTTTGGGTGAAAAAAAAACGTATTACATGCTCTGTCAGCTCTGTGAAAAAAACCAAAAAAATTGTCTATAGCAAACAAAATGGGTGTACTTTTAGGTTAGGGAATTTAAGAATTTTTAGGAAACAAAGCTTGACAAAAATGAAATATATTTATAAAATGGAGTCAGTGCTGATAAGTATAGCCATTGTTTTTTGTACAGTGTTACTCGTGAAATTACTTTATAAACTACGGTGAGTTGGTGAGGTTATAGATAACGCTTTCCCGCCCGACAAATTAAAAAATATGTTTTAATTGTTTTTTCAGGTCTGCTTTGCCATGGCGCGTAAACTGTTGGTTCTGTAATAATAATTTTTGGGTAAAATATCCAGCTCGTAACAGCTGGACTTGCCCAAAATGTGAACAGTATAATGGGTTCACCAAGGTAAGGTTATTACTGATTAAGAATGTAATTACTATTACAATTAAGTGTTACATAATATACATTGTTTAATTAGCTATAAGTCTCTTTAAAAACTCCTTTAGTGTACGGATTTGGGAAGAAGTTTTTTAAATTTTCTTACCTAATCTTTTTGATAGAAATTGGCAATGTTTCAGCTGTGTTAGTCATTTGAGATGTTATAAAAAACGCCTAGAAACTGGCAGTATATTTGCTTGTTCCTATACATCCCATAAAGAAAATAACATGTGCTTGATAAACATCTATTGACAAAATTCATGTTTTGTTCATTTACTTGTACTGGATGCGTCAAATCCCTGTATGAAAACACCATTTGGATAGCTTAAGGACTTCTGACAAGACAAAAGCATTAATTGCTGTCCTCATAATCGTATTTTTTTCATAATTCTAGGATGGTGACTACAATAAACCAGTTACCGCATTCAATGACCAGGGTCGCCAAACACCTAAAGTATTCAGGAATAGCCCACCCAAGAATGGTCTCTGCAAGATGTGTAATATTAATCAACAGTTGAAAGTGACACAACTAGCCAATTTTGTTCCTATGAATGAGAGGAAGTTTGATGATGAAATAGAATCTTACAGGTAACTATATTTTAAACTATGAACGTACATTATATCTTGTTTCTAGGTCAAGGTGACTACTAAAAGTACCCAATACTAGTCTTTAAAATATTGAACATGTTAAGGACTTAATTCTTAAAACGGAAAGAAAAATAAGAATTAATTTTCCTTTACTTTAGTTCAGAGTGTAAAAACTGAGTTAATTTCTTAATGCAGGCCACAGATGTTACGATGTACACAATAGTATGTGTGATGAATTAGCACAAATATCCAAGCCATTCAGTGTCATGCAGACTTGTGAAAGTCTAGACTTGTGCATGTTGTAAAGTGCATGGCTACTGAAACTCCCACTCAACCTTGTAAATGTTTCTAAAGAGACAACTAAAAAAAAGGAAATAAACAAAATATCTATTATCATGTCTTGTATTATTTGAAGTGCAAACACTTATTTTCAGGGCCATTTATTAGAGGCCACATTGTTTAGCACATTTTACTTATCTCAGTCGCTGCTAATTGTTTAAATAATGTTATCAGTCACCATAAGAAGTCATGTTTACTGATCCAGTTTGGTATTAACCCTTGCCATATCAGAAAATGTGCATACCAGTTGTATTCTACAGTTATTTAGAACCACTAGGTTGGGTTTAACTAGTAAATTATCACAGTATCTTGTGTGCTAAATGGGTGCTTCGATTTGGAATTGGTGAACATACCTAAAATTGATAAAATTACCATCTAATTTAATTGTGTACCATGTATTTTTAATTCAGGAGACGTTGTCTTGCGACTTGTTATTTTAATGATGTGTGTAATATTGTTGCTTAGGAAGTATTTCTAATTTTCAGGATGCAGTTAGAGAAGGCATACAAGCTATGCAGCCCTTGCCGAAAAGTTCTTCAAATGAAACTGCACAAAGAGAAAGAAACCCTACTGGGGTCCAAATTATTAGAAATAAGGACATCAGATAAGATAAAGCAGAAGCAGTTGAAACAAAACAAGCTGCTGAGAACACTTATAAACAATACCTCAATGCTTATAGCAGTTATACTTTTTATACTGGTTTCTTTTGAACTATACACAAACCTAACGTTAAGACACAAGAATTTACTTAGTACAATAACTAATATAAAGGAAATAGTACTAGGTCTACTACAAAGAATATACTCTATCATTGAGATGAAGACAACTATGACATTCCCAGCATTAGAAAATTATTTCTATGACATAAATATTGTGAACATGATGCCAAAAAGTTTTAATTTTAGACAGACACATTTAGACCAATTTAATATGACCACACAGGAAACTTTAGGAAGTTTTGTATGCTTTTTACAAATAATTGGACTCATCTGGAATGTGAACAGCTTGAAGAATACTATATTAATTGACTTGCAATGGCTGATATTTGTTATTGCTACGATAGGATATCGCTATGTGGCTGTGGAACCTATTTATTTGAGCCTCATTAAGGTTAGTACCATCAGATCTTTCCAAGTCTTGTATTTCAAAATTCTAGTCAATTTCAGAACCAAATTGTATTGTCAGAGTTTGAACTAAATATAATCATATTTGCTGTTTCAATTATGCAAAGCAATAAAACAATAAAGTAATACTAATTAATTTTATTCTAAAATTAATATTCTTGCCAGTCTAAAAACTAGCTAAAATTTATACAAATAAAATTAATCATAAAATCTTTTGTTGCAGACATTATGTACCTTTATAGTAATATTGGTGTATAAATCAATCAAGACAGAAACCAGAAGAGTAGAAATGAGATCCCCCCCTAGTTCACCAAAATGGATGAAGAAGCTGGCAAACTCCTCAGCAAGCACGCGTATTGATGACGACGACGACCCTATGCATTTAGACAGTGATGACGATGTCTCGTTAAGTAAATTTGGTTTACACAACTTTTCTGAGTCCTCAAACGAAAATATTGGTGTGCTAAATGCCAGCATGATGAATGGCAGGACCTTTACACCACGAGCTGACAGTATGTGGACAAAACCCAAACTAAATTCAACATTTTGTGTCAATTCTGTGTTATGCAAAAGTCCAAGTTCTGTATCTGACACTGTCTTTGTTAAACCTTCCTTCAATAAATATCAAAAACTCATAAAGGATGACTCAGACTCTGAATTAGATGAAAGCATTAGTTCCTTATGTATAGGTAGTCCTACAAAGACAAAGAAGAAAACTAATTCTATCTTCTCTTTAAGAAAATTTACTGCTACTCCCAGTTTTGTTGCTCCGACGCCTATGGCTCGTTCTAGGCCTCTAATATCACCGAGCAAGCTTGGTCACAGTACTTCTTGGGTGGCAGGTGGCTACTGGGGCTCTGAAGGCGAGCGTCAGATATTCAATGTAGACGGAAGTCGTTCCTCGAGCCAAAGTTCGGGTTTCGAATCTCAGACGTCTAGCTTGAACCAACGCAACGTGTTCTCGCAGCCGCCGTCCCGCGAAGAGTCGGTCTGCGGGGAACCAATGGTGTTAGACCGCTTTCCAGCCATGAGTCATCATTTTAATGGTTTTCAATCGCCGCAAAACTTTAGCCGAATAAGCTCGCCAGTATTTCCACAAATGCAGTATAATGGTCATGTCCACATACCTCAGGCTCAATTTGCTCAACAAAACATGATGTCTGCGAACTCGTTTGCTCAACACCAGCATTACGTACAAAGCAGTATGTTCAAGACACCCGGCGGGTCCGGTCTTATAAAGCTGCCGAAAGTGGATTCCTTCTCATCTCGCTGACGCATGATGACTAGTCAGTAAGTCAACTGCCTTGACATATTTTCTAACATGTTGTTTTCTTTAAATTCGTACGTATTTTTGTCTTACCTCTTTATTTTATAAATTTTTATGAAAGTTCCGTGAACTGCCATTATGTTAAGAACATTTTGTTAAGTTATATCATGTTAGTTGTAAGCGATTGTTAGTTGTAACGTTTGAGACTAAACTTAGTTTATAAGACGTATTTGCTGATCTCGTGTTGGTGCCAGGTGTTGGCGATATGAAAGCATTAAGAATTATTGTATTGTTAACAATTTTATATGGACGTCACTGTCCTATTCTCGAACAAAATGTGATATTGTAAAGACTAAATAATATTTTGCAAAAAGTGGAAAAATGATTCTTGATGTTATCATTGTTTTGGTTTTGTCATCTTAAAACAGAAACTTTTTGTGAAACTCCTGCAATAAAAAATGTAAAACTGTATAATGTCGTTTGATTCTTAGACACGTGAAAGACGACGATTTTTTGGGTGGAGCGAACAACAAGCAGCTGTACAACTACTCACGAGTTTCGCGCCTTCCTCTCGTTTCGTTGTAGGTATTGGTCAGGCCGTGGGGGCACAAACGTGTCTTCATACAGGGTCGATATGTAGTCAGACACATCTGTGCACTTCCACTCGTATTTTAACTGCTTTCTCAACCCCCACTCGGTCACATTGCCCTAAAAAAGGAGGGAAGTAAGTTGTAACCCAATACAGCCTGCCCGACCAGGGAATCGAATCCAGAAATCCGTCTTTTGTCGCGCACTGAATTTTCAACCCTCGGTGTTGAGCTTAGCATTGAGAATCCAACACGGCGCGTCAAAAAAATATTGAACTGTTGGACTTTTAATTCCGCTCTAAGCAGTACGTTTTAAATACAGTGCTCGATAAAAAAGTCGCCCGCGGGTACGAGGGCTAACTCACGAGATACTTCATAGTGAGTAGTGTGGTTGTAGTGGTCGCAATGAGCTTTGGAAGAGATGAATACGTTACGTACCTACAGTAAATAGGAGAGTACTTACAAAACATTTCATGAGGTCAGGTTGAGGATAGAACTGATGCTGCGCTCTTTTATAATAACGCTGATTGGGACCACACAGAGGCTTCGGCAGATGGTGGTACACAAGGTCGTTTGTCGTCGCGTAATTATCACACGCGTCATGGCTATCGTGCCGTATTATTGATGAGAAATTACTCTGTAAAACGATTCCAGTTTAAAGGGTCAATCCGCTACTTGTTGGTGGTAGGCAAATAACGCGACATGGTGATGAGGGACTTAGAATATACTAACTTCTGCCCACGACTTCGTCCGCGTGAAATTTTACCCTCCCCCATTCACCCTCTTACTTGGTGGAATTGGAATATCGAAAAACCATTTCTTAGAGAATACTTACTCTTCACAAAGAACACACGCTCCAAATTTCATGTCTCTAGGACCAGCGGTTTAGACTGTGCGTTGATATATCAGTCAGTCAGGACTTTGAATTTTATACATTGGTATAGAAAGATTATTATAGGATAAAAGGAGGCAACCCAAATTAAATATTAGGTAGATACCTATCTACCTACTATTTAATTTGGGTTGCCTCCTTTTGCGAGGATGTCATGTCTGCAAAGGAGGCGGCCGAGCGGGAGAGAGAAGCCGTACGCGCGCGCCACTCCAGACTGGGTGCGGCCATTGTGGGAATGACCGCACTGGGAGACAGGTGAGGCCCGCTGAGGAACAGCGAGTCGGGGAGCGATGAATGCGAATCCCGCACCTCCGGCCATAGGCAGAGGTGGAACACCGCGGTGGTTTTAGCCGGTAAGAGTCCGGCATGCCCCTCTGCCACCCCCACGATGGAGGAAGTCCATGAGGATTTCCACCAAGCACCAAAGAACAGTTACTATTTAATTTATGTAAGTACTACCTATTTAATAATTTATTTTGCCTGACCTGTGTACTATTTAATTTATTTTGTCTGAAGTCTCGCTGCCTCGATTCTGGTTTCATTTTTTTATAGTCTATTTCTTCTTTTGGAGGGAAGTAGAGGGCTCCGTTTTTTATACATTCTATCCGGTCTTCCACCCAGTTGGCTGAATGGAGAAAGTGATTGTTCAATGATGTAGATATACAGGGTGGTGAAGAACTAGAAATATTTATAAGTTAATTTTAGTCAAAGGAATCTTCCGTGTATGTTTTAATTATGTATATGTATGTGTATGCCTTCAAAGATTTTCCGGAATCGAGAATTCCAGATTTACATGCCATAACTATGCTGGTGCCAGCAATGCGATGGAGAAATTTACGTTTATCCCGAATATATTGCTTTAACCATCTAGGGGCCGTTTTTTAAATTCAATAACTATGATAAGAGCATTATTTTAAATGCTCCATTAGGCACAATTCTGGGTAATATAAGATGGCTATTGGAACAGATGGGCATTAGGATTATTGTGTGATACTAGCCTATAAGAACACCATTGCTATATATAGGCCGATTGACTAGAGCTTTAGTAATCGCCTCCGTGCGACTCGGCGATTTCGCTCTCGTGCTCACTGTGATCTCTTCTGGCATTTTTACAACAGTTCAGCAGTTAGCTTTTTTACAAAATTCTCATTTTTTTTAGAGGAGTCTGATGAAACTTGATTAAAAAAATTATTGACAGTTTATTTTTTAAGACAACATCATAGATAAAAATACTAAATGCACAGATTTTCCTGTTATGGAAAGAGATTTTATGTTGTCCAAAAAGTTCAGATACAAAAAACTCATTGCACCGCCATATTCGTGAGGAAGTTAAGTACTGAGAAGGCACTTTTTTCATTATATTACTAAATATCTACCTAGGTAAGAGATACCTTTTTTTACGGATGGGAAATCATCAAATGACCCCTCCCGCTCTGGGTGGAGCGGAAGGGAGTGTCAGACTCTTACTGACTAAAACCCACCCGTGTTCCTTCCCTTAGCCCTTTATGTTCCGGGCCAGCGATAGAGAGATACTGAGATACCTCATCTGCACTGCATGTAGAAACTATATTGCTCAACTCGTCATTGCTATATGAGTTGAGCAGTACAATATAATACCAAAGCAATGCTGTGGAACATGGAAGAATCAATTAGACAATAGAACAAAATGTAACTAAGAAATGAAATAACCATAATTTTGGTAACAATTTTTAATTTAAAATACAGTTATTATATTTTATTTAGTTAAATCTACACTAGTGGAATGCCTTATAATAATTGATTAATTTTCATTTCTCAAGAATGTTATCCTGGTTCATATTATTTTACAAAAATTCAATCTTCATTTTAAATCAGATGTTGGTTCTGTTTTTCTGGTTCTGTTCTAATAAATCTGATGGTGGTCTTCTTAAATACTTATCCCATATCTTAAGTATTTTTACTCCAATATTATAAACAATGTCATTTTTAATCAGTTTCCATAGGAAGGTTAACACAAGGTTTTGGCAGTGATTGTAACAACACAGACAGTTGACCCTCCAGAGGACCGGCTACTTGTATCAAGTTCTTAAGATTGTTTTCAACTTGTAATATGTCCTGGTTTATTGATTCCATGTTCTGTAAATAAAAGATACCATTACAAATATATTCACTAAACTAAAACCTGCTATCTTGGGAAAGTTTAGAAATAGATAGATCTAGTTAAATAATAGGTAGGTAGGTAGTATTTTACCTCTATCATGGAAGTGTACAAATCCTTTACATCTTTATTACTATAACGGTAGAAACCGCTGACATTTGATTCTGAATCCGAAGGTGCATTTGATGCCATATTCCAATTTAATTTATTATTTTCTATGCAAACAAGCAGAGCACAGTTCAAACTTTGAAATTCAAATAAACAACAGAATCGTAATTCAGAACTTTGAACGTTGTGATTATTTTTATCTCTGTCTCACAAGCGTTCATTCTTTATTGTACCCGGACGAAAATAACAAAATCAATGCTGAAAATTGTAAGTCACCAGAGGTCTGATTTTGAAACGTTTTCTTTGACAGCCAGTTGTTCGTTTAGTAATCTACAGCTGCACGATTTACTCGTTCTGTAACTTGACATTATTAAAACAAAGTGAAAATCAAATCTTTTCGGTATCATAATATAGAGGAATGAAATATTAACTTTATTTCAATGAGTCGTATTCTATTTGTATAAAATACTCGAAAGCCTTGTAAATAATGTTTACTCTTTATGATCCGTATTCAATTTCTAAACAAATCAAATGTCAATGTCATCCGCTGCGGAAAGAATCGCCTGCATTGGAGAAAAGCCAATTTTTTTTTCGAAAATCTCATAGTAAAAAATACCGACGGTGAATTTTGTGTGAAAAACTCAAAATATTTTTCCGAAAAGTGTTTATAGTGGTGTTATATTATTTTCCTTCTATTGCGTCTCATAGGATATATGTGGTGGATATTGTTTTTATTGCATAGTTATTGATTTATAGAAAAAAGTAAAAAAAGTAACTATGCATTCAAAGAACAAAATAATTTACAAATTTTACACATTGAATACGTTTAAAAGTGATACGTTTATCTAAACATTTAATAACAACAACTAATATGCTAATTTTATTCCTATTTATTTTGGTTGCATTATCATTTTTATTTATTAGCTTTATACCTTGCTATTCCATAATTCCTTTCTATCTATTACAGGACGAGACATTATTTGCTAGATATTTGGACTTTGTTGTGCCCTACTAGAAAGTTCTTTCTGCATTTCTCTTGGTACCAACCTGCAACCCACAAATTGCTGATTGTGGTCCTCGCTATAGTTGAGTGTTACCCAGTCTATAATGAAATCTGTACTGCAGGCAATGTGTGCAAAAGAAAAAAATAACCTGCATAAAGATTGAATACAACTTTTATACTTAATAACATTATTTTATTCAAAATTATAATTCATTTGAATAAGAACATATATATGAATAAGACCCCCTTATGATTTTACCAATAGAAAACCATGTTTTGTTTATGCACAGTCTTCTTTTGCAAACATATGATCTCTGTTATTCTACGTTATCTCATATTATCATACATTCATCTGCTTGCGCTAAGATATGTACTATAAGTAGTATGGACTTATTTACCTTGTTATCATGTTTTATGTACCTAAGTAAAGATACTTTTAAAAAACTTGGTTGCTTACATTCAGTCAAGCCTTTAATGCAAACTTATTAAAATAAATATTAAAGAAATTTCCTGATGCAGATTCTTACTTCCATTTTTTAAAATAGTTTCTATTGGCTATTCACTACTCGCATAATGTACCACTGAATGTTATGTTATTTCATACAATTACCATTTTGCATACATTCCACTCTTAAAATAC
This sequence comes from Luperina nickerlii, assembly GCA_963855955.1. Taxonomy (NCBI): domain Eukaryota; kingdom Metazoa; phylum Arthropoda; class Insecta; order Lepidoptera; family Noctuidae; genus Luperina; species Luperina nickerlii. The sequence continues at coordinate 4,485,675 of OY979666.1, read as the reverse complement.
AATAATTGTCTCAGCAAATCTGTCTCTTATATGACAACTGATATTTTTGAAAAATCTCTGTGACACTGAGAATCCTTATGATAACAGTATCAGTAATGATTACACTTGTAGTGATTTGCTGAGACTTGAATAGGGCACATTAGTGGGCAGTAGGTCGACGGCGGCGGCGGCGCCGGCCGGGCTGGCGTCGCGACGTCGCCGCCCGCCCCCGCCCCGCACTCGTCTCGCTACCCCCTCACACCCCCCAGCGTGTCAGTCTCAGTGTCCCTTCTCACTAACTACCCTTACATTCTTGCTCCTGCATCTTGTAACTATGTGAAGTTTGTTTGGCTACTCTCACGATTTTTCTTTCCTGTTTTGTGAGTTTTATTTATTGCATCGTAGTTTATTATGTGAACTTATTGGTCTCGAATTGTAGCATACTTACGAACGTTTCTTAGTTCTTTTGCGATCCTAACATATTGGAATCTTTTTTCCCGAATTAAAAAATTTTGTCAAATAAAAAAAAAACAATGTGTACGTAATTGAATCGTGTGATTGAGAAGTCATGTCTGACCAACATGACGTGGATTGTCCCATGGAAGATGAAAAACAGACTGACGAAAAAGACGAAAAAGTGGTCGAAAATGAAAAAACAGTGGTTGAAAACGGCGAAGTAGTGGTCGAAAACGACGAATCTGTGGTCGAAAATGCCGAAGAATGTCCAATGACGGTAGATACCGAAGAACCAAGTGCCAACACATCCAAAGAAGACAGTGCCATAGACAAAGAGACATTGAGTAGCGAAGTTGATGAGAAAAAGGACTTATACGGTGCCAATGAGAGAGCGACACTGAGCTGGACGGCGGAAGGGAACCAGTTCAAGATTGCATGGAACCTGCCGCAAGGAGCTGCTACGGCGAACGACTACATCGCTCTATGTTGCATTGGTAAGATATCTACAATTAAGGCTACTTTATATTTCAAATTGTATATTTAATTTTATATTACAGCCGCACAGGTCGATAGATCAGGCAAAGCTACGCTTGCCGCGGTTGGTCTGTGGATGGGTGACCATCTTTACATACCGTGACCCCTCCGTGCCTCGGAAAACACGTTAAGCCGTTGGTCCCGGCAGTCATTCGTGGGTCTTTGACAGTCGTTATGGGTAGTCAGAAGCCCGAAAGCCTGGCAACCAGTCTTATCAAGGCGTATCGTTTTACCCAGTAATTGGGTTGTGGAGGTCAGATAGGCAGTCGCTCCATGTAAAATACTGGTATACAGCTGCATCCGGTTAGACTGGAAGCCGACCCCAACATGAGAAAAGGATGATGATGATGATATTTAATTTTATATTTGAAATTCGTGAATAATTCCGTCGAACTTCCCCTTACCTTTAGAAATTTCGGTTCCTTTTGCTAAGGTAAACTTATTGCTTGAACTATTCAATGGCAAAAGCACGGTCTGTAAATTGCAGGGCTATGAACGTCAGACATGCGATTTATTTCACACGGACGATGTCAAAATCACGTCGGTTATTTGCTGTTCCTGCTCAAATATTCAATAAGAATATCCAGACTGCAGGATATATTAAAATGCTACGTTCTACTAGGTCTCGAGTTCAGAGTATAAACAGGGGCGAGTCCGGAGAAACGGTAGTAATATGAATGTAAAATCGAAGGCGCCTCGATAGAAATATTCAGCGATCGACCATAGGCAAACGGATCACAAATGCTAGAACATAATATGAAAGATTGTTGATATACTTCGCGTGGCTGTTATCTGCATTTAATTACATCTAAGTTACATAATGGTAGCATTGACTTGTTATGCCTTCTTATGGTTATATCACGCAACCCAGTTATGTTTTTTTTTTCTGAAAACAATAATAAGGCAACAGAAAAGAGTCTGCCTTTATTGCAATTTTTCTTTTGTGGAAATTGAAACCAAACAAAAAGCGAGAAATTTGACCGTCTGTTACCTAAAATTGCGCTTTGAAATGACATGGAAATCTACTCAACGAATGTTTAAATTCACTCTCTAGAGCCTTAATATCATTAATTCAAATCCAGCGGTTTTGATTCCCGCTGAGTTCAATGAAGTGAGTCATGAGTTCCTGTTCATAATTCTCGCTAATTTGAAAGCGATACATTTCTCTAATTGGATGGGTTAGGTAGATATTATGTACCTATATTGTTTTTGTCATATGAAACTACTTAGTAAATTAGTTTTTGCAGCTTTGTTTATGTTGTTGGTCTTCTCGGTATGGTAGTTTTATAGTAACTACTTACTTACTATCACTTTGTAATTGACTAGCTAATGCAAATGGCGAAAATCCGAAATCCTTCTCACAGTGCACCTGCACACAATAAGGAGATACGGTTTTTCTGGAAGATTGTGCACCCTTTCTGAAAAAACAATTTTTCCCATCTAGCTTTTATTAAAACCCGTAATTTTGGAGTAGGTAGTCAATCTTAATTTGCGATGTTGGTACATTTTATTGATAAATCATAACAAAAACGCGAGGAAACTCCAGTGAGCTTATGGTTGTATAGTGATTGTATCCATTCCTTCCATTCTTCCGATTTCCTCAGCACATCCTCTACCATTGGTGGCAAACCACCAAAGATCTAATTGGACAATGTTGTTTATCATCAAAGTCTCTCGTAATCAAGAGCTTCATCAAAATGAATGTATGCTAGCTAAGCGAAGCTTTGGCTAAAGCCATCTTTCAAGAGATGAAGGTGATGTTATGAGTACTAATTTAGTTTTGTTCGCAAGACCACTGTTTGTCTATGAATCTTCTTGTCCCATACTGGGAGCCCTAAAGCTGTGAGTTGTATTAATTTTCAAACCGACACCTCATAAAACAAAATGCAATTATTGATTAAAGCTTCTCTGCTGTACCGGCAGTCAAGGGTTTTGACAACTAATGCCCATGTAATGTAATTGGTTGTAGTTAGCCAGCATGTAGAGACAGTGTTATATGACTCCCTGCACGGCGAGGATTGGTGTTATAACTGTATACAAGCGCTGCGGTACCGGTCATTGCATTAATTGACAACAGGAAGCCGCGTGAGTAATCGACCTACCCCCTGTAGATGCTATCACTGGCGGGAAAATATGAGACGTATACAGAAGATCGTGCGAGGTTAGGGCTGTAGAGAAGATTTAGCCGTTGGTGTTTTCTAGAAATGAGTATGACGGATTGACGATAATATATGCAGGGTCAAATTAAATTAGCTAGCCAAACTCTGCAGACGTGATGGTTATCCATATCTATATGCAATGAAATAAAAAAAGATTAGATGTTTTTTCTTAGGAGTTAACGACCGCTGGTAGTGTTTTTACTTGAAGTATGAGTTGAGGAAATGTGTTTTATCGTTTTTAGATATCGAAGCCAATCACATTGTGAAGTTTACATTAAAAAAAAACAGATTTTTAAACTGATGTTTCAAGTAAATACACCGAAAGTGGTCGACGACCCCACAAAAAAAAAATCATCAAATTAATTTCTTTTTTGTTTTATCATGTGTAAGTAGTTATCGATAACCATCACGTCGGCGGAGTTTCGCTAGCTAATTTAATTTGACCCTGTATACTGCTAATCTGTGGTGGGTTACGCACTCCTATTCTTTTCAAATTCAAATAGAATTTTCATCTGGTATCCGTATACGTCCATCTAACCAAGCTAAATGAAATCGGCCTACGATTAGGTTCAACAAAGTTATTTAAACGGATATCAATTGACCCTAGGACCTCTCGATTGCTGGTCAACGCTTTCGAGCGGTAAGAGCGGTTACGCACTACATCCGATCCGAATCCGAATTAAAGATCCGAATTCAATCCGAATTGGGAATGTTCTAAATTCGGACGGATAGAGTTCGGATCTAGTGCGAAACCCCTCATACAAATAAGACTATGGTCACTTCGGATTTCTCGGATTCGGATCGGATGTAGTCCGAAACCGCTCTAAGGCTTAGTTGTTTCCGCACATGCTACAATTTGGTGTAGTTTGATTTCATGGCATAAGAAGCAAAATAGACTTGAATTATTCTTGCTTGCGATTGTTCTTACTTTGAAAGGTATCGTTTAGAACAATTTAAACTATTTTGTCTTTATATGGAATTGCATCAGTTCCAATCAAACTATTTAATGGCTTACATTTCTCATCACCCATTGATTGATTATTTGAATATCTGATTCCTTAACATAGTCGGCTTAAAATCGAGTGATTGATATTGTGTTATAAAGAATAATTAACTAAGGACAATTTAGCACTTCAATGATAAATGATTTTATTTTTGTAAGTAGGTTTGCACAAACACTTTTACACGTCCATCATATATTTTTTAAACTAGATGACGTCGGCGTTTCATATCTGACTACTCTGAGAAGAAAGGCCGAAACAAACTCAGAGGTCATAGTCTCTTTTAAAGTCCAGACATAATCTTGGTCAAGTTATATGAAGACCATGTAGGTCGATGTCTGAGATGGTCTTTTGAGGAAAGAACCACACAGATTGAGAGGACCTGTCCAGTCAGTGCACGCATTTGTCAGAAATCGTGCAGCTCAACTCAAGACTTAAAGGAGCTCATTTAAAAAAAAAAAACATTAATGTCAAATGTATAAAAAAAAACACTCAAAATGCAGAAATTGGAAGCAGCTCAATCCCAAGCCTTTGTATCCTTAATATAATCTTTAACAGTATAAAAGCATAAGGCTTTCTTGCTTCAAAAAAGAATTCATATTTCAATCACACGTAGTTCACCAGTTAATTTCGTAACAATACAATATTGGACAAAGTCCATTCTTTTTTGCCAGGTAATATGAAAACAAGCCCAATTTGATAGTGATATCGTGGTTGTTTTGCAATTTAAAGTGAGTACTGGGAACATTGTATTTGCGTGAGTCAGAATGTTCCCCTGTTAATTTTCCGAGGTGCCCCTAGGAGCTATCCTGGGGCCATAGTAATTCTAAAATCCGGATTGATGATCTCACCGTGGTGATATTAATGTTTTTGTCTTAAGTATCTTGCCTCTTCCACCCTAAGCTGCACTTTTCATAGCTGAGATAAAGAATTCTATGAAGCATTCATTACTTTTGTAGAGTCTGGCTTGAGGAAACACATTCAGTCAATCATTGTGGTGAAGTCATTAGCGCAGTAGCGCTGATGTAATCTTGGAAGAAGCTTTCTGCGGCTTCGTTACCAGTTTGTCAGTTCTTGTGAGAACCGTCTAATTCAATAAATTACTATTGTGTATCCAAATCAGATAAAAATGTTTTCGAGGACCCCGTAAGAGATATCGTTATGAACACAGACATAGTAATGCTTAACGAAACAATAACACAAGTTTATAATTATAATTAACTCTCAATTTTCTCTGCTAATCAACGTTCTTGCATTTCCAAACAGGTTTTAAATCAGAGATTTGAAAACGAAATGAATTTCGTTCCGTTACCACTAATGTTATCGTATAACGTTCCAAAATTTGTCACGATACTAAAACTTAAAAATATCAATAACGTTACAAAAAAAGGTTATAGAATATTTATAATATTGTTTATATATTGTTATAACTTATAATATTGTTCCACGAAAATATCACTTTCGTAGAACAATATTATTATAAGTAACGTTATAGGTACTTATCAGTAACATTAAGCTTATCCGCTTGTAATAACGTTATAGGTGAAACGTTACATATTCATTTATAACGTTATTCTTCATACTTTTTCTTCATTATTATAAGTCATGAAGCTGGCTAAGTTGAGTATCGAAATGAATAACGTTATTATAATCGTTATAGGTACTCATAACGATATATTGATAATATTGAACAGTTTAAGATTTCGTTCCGTTTGTCAGTATCTTTATATCCAAGGAATTAATTTTGTTACGATCCTGGTGGAACGGTACAAATTCTCGGTACCGGAACTACGCGTAACGTTATTTTGAGTAACGTTTCAAGACCCTGTTTTAAATGCAATATAACTAAAATTATATGCACTGCAGTGCGGTTTTAGAAATTCGCAAGACATTCGCATGGCTGCACTGAGTAGTAAACGAATTTATAAGAGCTTGTGATCAATATATCACTATGAAGATTTTATTAGATACCGATTTAGAAAGCGATAAGATCGTTTAAGAGCGGCCCCCTATGAAAGCTACACTTAGACACATATACCGTTAATTAGGCGACATTAGTACAACCAGTTATTGCCAAGTCCATAAAGTTGCGTTGCAGTTTGCAGCCTGATGCCGTTTGCTGCTTATTTAAATGTAATTAGCCAACTAGTTAGCTTGGTATGTGTTAGATGTTTTATTTTTCCACTTTTCAAACACGATGCTTAGCCTTTTAAGGGAAAATTGACTAGGATTACCACTTGAGCTGCATTTCGACGCTATTAATTAGTGTTGCCCAAAATCAGTCTTGGTCTTGCAGTCTTGGTCTTGTTCTTGCATTTTTGCAAGACCAAGACCAAGACCGACTTATTGTAGCAAGACCAAGACCAAGACTGAACCCTGCAAGACTTGAGCAAGAACAAGACTAAGCCTGCAAGACTCTTGCGTCTCGCAGTTAAGTCAAACTGAGATTTGGGCGTTATAGTAGGTATTTGGTTTCAATCCCGATTGTGATAGACTTTCCCCAGTATGAAACCCGTATCGTCATAACACTAAAAGGTATTGTATTGATTATTATATGTTTCGACTATTTATTAAGTAGGTAGGTAGCGTGTTACTTACTTTGTTCCCATATGTGATAAAAATGTACCTAGCATAACTTCCTAGCAAAGTTCATTTCATACCTTGCAGGTATATCTACTTAGAATATTATATTATACTTGTATAAGTCTAATGTGCAGATCTAACGTTAGTAGTTTGGTAAAAATTATGTAGATATTTATGTTTCAAAGTTTATATAATTAACAGCGAGTCGAGTAGGTCTAGTACTAGTAGCAGTTTTAAGCCAGCCGATGTTATGGTACAGACGCCAGCACATCAAGCTACTACAATCTTAAATGAATATGGATGTATTTTTTTTATGAAACAGTAAATTACATTGTTGAATTGCATTCAAAACTAAAATTAATGTTGATAATAAAAAAATATCGAAAAATTACGTGACTATCAATACATTTCTGCACGTTTTTTTTTAATCTTCTTTACTTAAGGGGGAAGCGCTAAGGTAGCCCGCTAAATTCAAATTTTCTTACGTTTTTTGCAATTTGCTGGTCAGTATTAAGTTGTACGTCAATCAAAATATGATTCGCGGCCGTAACAAATATGTATTTACAGAATTATAATCATTAAAGTCATCAACACAACTCTCTAAGACCACGTGACTCCGAAGAATGACGATTTCATGAAACAGTTATTCTTTGGAGTTACGTGGTCTTAGAGAGTTGTGTTGATGACTTTAATTATTTTAATTCTGTAAATACATATTTGTTACGGCCGCGAATCATATATTAATCAACATACAACTTAATACTGACCAGCAAATTGCAAAAAACGTAAGAAAATTTTAATAGGCAATAGGCTAATAGGTATTTGAATGTAGTTTAGTCTAAGTAGTAGAGTCTCGCAAGACTTGCGAGACTCTTGCTGCAAGACCAAGACCAAGACTGAGAGCGCAATACCAAGACCAAGACCAGGTGTATTGACGCAAGACCAAGACCAAGACTGGCTAAGGTCTTGTCTTGGTCTTGCATTTGGGCAACACTACTATTAATCAAAGTTTACGATAATGTTCTAGTTGGCTAGGTATATGTGCATCTCTAATCCTGTTTCCGTTACCAGTGAGATTAGTAGCAGACACAGTGATTAGTAGCAACGCCACACAGCTTCTATCACTATTATTATATCTCTCACTATTATTGATCGAAGCCACACAGAGTTTTTCTATTGGCCATAGGATTCTCTTGAAACCTTCTTACTCACCTGTTGAGTTTTTTGTTGCCACGTCATAACGCCTCAAAACGTAAATGACAAACCATCAAATGATGTGTCTCACCTTAGGTCATTCTCTAGTTTACGTAGTAGGTAATAGTGACGAGGGCGCCGAGCAGTCTCTCGCGTGGTTTAAGAATAATACATTTGTTTTAACCGGGAGTGACGAATAAACGAAAGGTCAAGGATGAAATAAAACGGTCACGTATTCATTGGTAGGATGCAATAAAAACCACTGTTGCTGTCGTGCAACCAAGACAGCACAAAATTATGGGCCTCGAAGAACATGTAACATTGTTATTTTTGACTAAAGCTCTACGCCGAATATTCTGAGATCATCACACACCGTGCGAATGTTAATGTCTTCAGTGCAATAAAAAGCAATATGCATCGCAATAAAGTGAAGCAACCCAGGGCACGTGCGATGCAGCCACTTTGTTACATAAACCGCTTGTGCCTGTACTTAGAGCCTTTCACCGGCACTGTTGCTTGTCATTTTCTTGCTTGCAAAGCCATTATTGCTGTAAATCCGTCGGTGGTGCAACGGGATCTGATTTCAAGTCACCGTTTTATACGTAGCGGTTTTAATCGTGATATAACGATAAAATTGTCGTCATTTATTATGAAGCGAATACCCGCAATGTCGATCTTTATGGAGTCAATCGCAAAGCATCGGGTACGCATGTCTTTAATTCAGCGTTATCTGAATTATGCACAGATGTCCTCCATAATACAAATACGACTCTCGAATTTCTCCTGACTTTCGCCGGTTCTGTAGTCGCATTAATTGTGTCAGGTCGCTGTCGCAATTGCGCACACGTATGACCGGTCGTATTGCCAAAGACTGTTCTTGTATATTCATTGTTGTGTGCAATCAAATTCTCCAAATTGCTACTTACGTTATGCGGTTCCACAAACCGGTGTTTCGGCAAGAACAGGAAGCTGGCATGGTTTTCTTTGCATTACAATGAGTTTGTTGGAATGGTTACTCACAAGTACGGTGTGGTGGATCGGGCGATGCCCGTAGCGTTAGGCCGCAGGTCACCACACCGACTTGGTAATCGCATGAATGAGCCTATGGGTCAAGCCCCCGCGCTCCGGTCCCCGCCATTCGATTTGTGAATGAAGCCCCCACCGGCGCGTGCCGCGCTCTCGCCGCTCACGTTCAGTCGCGCCGCGCGCCCTCGATGAACGCGCTACCATGCGAGCGCATGCGAGTGCGAACATTTTGACGTTTTCAAATTTCAAATAGTACGTGTTTGTCTGTGTTAAAGTTTGATTGACAGTTGACTTTTAAGTGAAAATTGCTTTCCTGCCTGTTTCTGTTGCGATGCACTTTCCGCAGTGAGACTCTGGACGTTATTACTGTAAGAAAACCAGCCTTCGGGAAAGCCGCCAACGGTAGACATAGTTTGACATATACGGTGAGTAAGTCGTTACGAATTTTTCTTTCATTCACTATTATGCTAGGATGCTCCTTGCATTAGCAAAGGTGACACGTAGGCTTTTGGCTTATTGAACGAAAAATAAGGTTGTGGGACGGCCTGTAGGTGGGGTGCCCACGTACTTTTAATATTTGTAGGTGTACTCCGCCATCGTGTCTTCTTGTATCTAGCACAATTAGCTTGAGCAATAAATACATGTTAGAATGAATATTATATTTAAATAGTGCTCATTCATATTGCTTATCTATGTGTACCGACTAGAACTCGCCTCTAATATAGCTTTCCTGTAATTAAGTACTTACTTATCATGAACATTTAGAAACGTCCGGAATAGATACTTCTGTCACTCTAGGGAAATTGTAAATGTAGTTTTAAATTTAATTAAAATATCTAACTATACTTGCGAACATAGTCTAATGTGTTGTTGTTGATTTAGACTTCTTAATAGCAATCGATCCTAAAATACTGGAAGTTAAATATTCAGGGCTAAAGCGGGGTCCCACAACGAGACAGATGCGTTCCGTTTTTGTTTATAATTGTCTGCAAAAAATGGTCAGAGTAGGCGCCGGTTGCAACACAATAGACCGTTTAATAAAAGCTGAGGCGCTAAGCAAACTCTACCTGGACTTTATTCTCGCCAATTTTTTCTCGCCACTCAAGTCGTCGGTTTGAAATTGATGAGCCCCTATTGTTTGCGCGTGATATCGATCGGTTTCGGTATGACACCGTTTCGCGATTTCCCTTCAATGGACATCAATTAAACATTTCGATCGAGGTTGAAGATTTTTTATCCCATAAATCTCCAATTTGCGTTTGGAAGTGAGCTTTCTAATGTTTGAAAGCTGGAACACTAGCGGCTTTCTTGATAACATCGATTGATGTGTCGTGTAAGTACGTAAACTCCGTCCGGGGGCTAATAAAACAGCCATCCATCATGAGTCCACCAGCGGATATTAAATTGACACGCCTCGCTCGGAACACTCCTTCATTTCATCCCATTACGATGATATTACTACATACGATTCTAACTGGTCGCTTGTGGCGAACACTTTTTGTTACGATAAACAGGTGCAAGAAATGGTTATTACGGAAATTACATCTAGTACTATGAAGGAAGATAATCTTGTTTTATATGATGGTGTAATGTGATCGGTTCCTTAATTAAGTCTCAATTGAACAGGAAGCTGATTGACGGCACCGTCTTATCTCATAGAATTATCAAGTGTCTTTGACGAGAATTTTCATAGAGCATGTTGTAACTAGCGGTTTTACTTCTTTTTGTATCTACCGATGGTTAAGAGCATCTTATTGGGTTAAGTTGATTTCGATCTTGAAGAGGGAATAAGTATACTATAATCATCCACATATGAGAATTGCTTAGGTCGATATTAATATTTATTTCCGTCAAACTCGTTTGAAAAACACTGTAAATTTATAATATAAATTATCGAGCTTTAAAAGCACTGCGTGATGGTCAGCGGAAATTAAATGGACACACCCTCTTTCCTCCCAGCACTGCGGCGCGGCGTTGCATTATCCCATTAATGAAGACAAGTACGAGCTCTGTCAATACACTGAATAACATCTTATTTTTTTTTCTAAATGTAACAAATCCGATTACTTATTGTGGCCGAGCCCGTTTTAGGACCCCTCAACTTCCGTAATTCATTATACCAATTCCATTAAGCTTACAATTTGCTCCCTTTTCTTTATTGCGACATCCAGTTTTATGAATACCATCTACTCGATTTAAGTAATAATTTCCTTCGTCTAGGAATTATCCAGTCATGTCTCATTATACACATCCTACAGGTATACAGTATGTTAACTAACAGAGGGCGTTCCCGTTAACCCGCAATAGTATAGCATCCATACATGCTAAAAAAAATATTACCATTCGAAAATAAAATGTTTTTATTTTTTTTTATATTAAAATATTCACTAAAAATCGTAAATTGATACGGTAAAGAAACACTCTGTACACGCGTACTTGAAGGACAGCAATGTCGGAATTTATTTATGAATGACGGGCCGCGTGTGCGGCGATCTAATTGATGCGCCTAGCGCCGCCCCCTGCCCACGAATGTCCACCTAATTTTATTCGGAACTAATCTCACGCGCTGACCGGACGTGCATTATTTTCGCATTGCAACATCTTACGTCATTCTTGAGTGAGAAATGCTGCGTTATCAGTTCAGTGGTCAGGAGTATGTGAACATGGTGCTCATTTATGCTGAGTGTAACTATGATGGTGCATGTGCTCTGAGGATACATGCTGACAGGTACCTACCCCAATGTACATCAACCGCGGAATTCTCGTGTTATGTATTGTGAGTGCCCTAGTGCGTATTCGTAACAATGAACCGGTAGTGCCACGTCGTTCTGGTGGCCCCCGACCCGTGATCTCTGTGCGGCAGGAAGAGAACGTGCTAAGGCATTTTGAGGAGGAGCCCGGTTCAAGCACTAAAAGAGCCGGCCGCCTGTTTAACATGAGTCACGTCGCAGTGTTTAAAATTTTAAAGAAGAACAAGCAGCATCCGTACTCACTTCAAAAAGTGCAAGGTCTGCTTGGTCCAGCTGACTTCGAGCGCCGGTTAACGAGACCGACGCGCGACGACGAGCGACGAGCGACGTGTATTCTGTATTTTAATTTTAATGTTATTGAAACGCGGCTTAGATAGGCAGGTACATGAATTTATGTTTTTTAATTTACTATGTTTGTGAATAGGTCCTTCCAAGCCCAAGGTGCCTTAGTGACGCGTGTTCCTTTGTCACCGGCTGACATTTGAGACGGGTTGTTAAATGTTATTGCTAAAACTAAACATACTTGCATAATGTTTAATTTTACTGATAACAACGCGACGACGTCTTTGTAATTCAATAAGCCGCCTTTATGAGTCGCCGCTCGCCATTCAGCGCGGAGAGCGGCGCGGTCGCGGGGCGGGGCGGGGCGGCCGGCTGACTCGGCTTCGTGAACTCTCGGAGACGCTCGGCCGGCATCGTGCGCATTGCGTTTGGGCAATACTACTACGAATACTATTCCGCGCTACTATTTTGATTTTAAACAGGAGGTTTCGAATTTATTGACAATTAATTATTTTTTTGAATTCGGATTATTTTATGCTTATTTTTCTATGCTGATATTTTTACTTTAATCTATTAATGATATAGATTAACGAGTTTAAGGGAACGCCCTCTGTTATTTAACATACTGTATTTCTCACCATTGTATTTGATGGAAATGATTACACTAATATTATAAAGGCGAAAGTTTGTGTGTGTGTGTTTATATGTTTGTTACTTCTTCACTCTCAAACGGCTGGACCAATTTTGATAAAATTTTGTATGGAGGTAGCTGACACCCTAGATTAACATATAGGCTACTTTTTATCCCGATATTCCCACGTGATCGACACTTATGCGGGTGAAGCCGCGGGTCGCAGCTAGTGTCTAATAAAATTTAATTCAGAGCGGAAAGTACGTCAAACTCTAGACTCCGAGATACAATGTCTTGCTGGAATTAAATCATTTAAAGAACGTTCAACTGTCCAGCTTCCAGCCAGGTTATAAGTTGTTACTTGCAAATATATCATTAAACTTTATGCTGGCTTCCACAGAACATTTTTCTGTTCTGTGCTGGCTTCATTATCTGCGGCCGTCAAATGATTCTCACGGAATTTCGACGTAGACACTAACTGCTATTAGTCATTGGTGTGTTGCGATAAGTGAAAGAAATTGTGAGACAGTGGCGCCGATTCCCTTGTTCACAAACTAAACTAAATTTAAGTTCAGTGCATCTTTTTCTTTCTATTTCATTAAGAAAAGGACAGATGATAAATTTTAGTATAGTCCTGTCAAATTAATCAGCGCCTGACACTACTTCATACAAGTTTAGACGTCATTAAAAACTTGCCTACTAAAATTACGTCAATTTACTAAACTAAAATATTTCTTCTGTCCTTTTCTTAACGAAATAGAAAGAAAAAGATGCATTGGACTTAAATTTAGTTTAGTTTGTGAACAACAAAATCGGCACCAGTTTCTCACGAGGCGAGCTCGCTAAGAAATGATTCGGGATCCCGCTGTTTCGCTTGTCTCTTGGACTCTTAATTAGATTTCTTTTTTGAGCATTGTTTGTTTTTGTGTGCTTTATAACAACTGTTTTAGGATTTTATTATAAGTTTTTGCGGTTTGCAATTGGAATGATCCTAGGTATTCTAACACTGCAGTGATAATGTGTAATGCTATCATCATACTGTGTCCACAAACTCGTTAAAGCAAATTACATATCGACACGTCGTAAAGCCATTAACTTCACACTTGGAGAGGCGAGCATTGTTGCCGAGTGAAAAACACAGAGAGGAAGCGATAAATTATGTTCGAAGTTTATACGATCGGCCGGTAATGGGCTATGAGCTCGCGATCGCAGCGCTCGCACAGCATCATACGAACCCTCTCAAAGGAATTGTTCAGTATTTATTTTCGACGGTAGCTATTTTGAACAATATTCAGAGACTTTGATTCGTATAAATAAATAATAATAATACTAACCGAATCAAATCGGAAATAGTTCATTTTAACCATAGGTCTTGAAAAAAAGACACTTTCAACTCTTGGTTGGCATAAGTACCTACTTGTTGTAATAAAGTTGGTTCTAAATAAACAACACTATTGTATGCTTCTCTATTTGTAAAAACCGGAAGTGTACAAATTCAGAACAAAGGTGCGGTTGACTTTTAAGCACTTATTAATATGTGTCCCTTCCGGAACAGCCCTCGCTAGGGGTGGTTACCGGTATATGCCAAAACGGAAGTAACAGACGTCTGCCATACCTTGGTTTTGTAATTGGCGGCACGGGCGTACTTCCGGCTTCTTCCAGGAAGATTAACTAAAAATAGAACAATGTTTCCTTTAGTTGTTATAATGCTTTCATCTAGCTTTAAACCTATTGAAGCTCTCTTAAACCTTTCTTTACAATCGGAGTTTGAGGTCTAAAATAGCCAAACCAATTTCTTAAGAAACAATGTGCTTGGTTTCCCGTTAGTCTATGTTACTGAGTCTTCACTGGCTAAATTTTGAATTGGATTCATTGGACATATAAAAATATTTCTTAGGTACGTTTACTTCGAAAATAGTTTCTGGAACTATTTTGAGGAGGAAATTCCCGATTTTAAAACAAAATAGTTTGTTTTAAAATTCGGGAAACATCAAAATACGTAGTTAAGCTATATTTAGAACGAAAAATAAACCCCCACTCTATATTTTTGTCAAAATTTAACGTTTGTCATTTCAATTCATTGAGCAAAAGTACTTAAGCGAGAGAGAGTGTGAGGAATTTACGTTTCTCCAAAATAGCTCTGCTCACTCATTTCATTGCATCAATGTTTTCAATATTTTGGTATTTGTGAATTCCCACAAGCTGATCTATTTTAGGCTCACAACAATGTCAGAACTCCGACACGTGGATTTACTCCAGCTGTAAATAGTTGGACAGATTTGGCGACACTGAAATGCGTTACGTTTCGAAAATAAATAGAGCTCTCATGAAAAAACGTTCCGCCTGGACGTACCGAGCTCATATAGAACGCGCATTGAATACAATTACTCTCGTGTCCTCCACTTATGGATGTAATTGTATGCTTAGCAAGTTTTATTGTCCTGTACCATAGGCGGCTCGGCTCAGGAGTTAAGTAGCTCAACCAAGGACGATTGCCTATGGTGTGAAATCCGGTCAATGAAGTCACGTCTCCGCTGCGTATGTGACCGTATTATTGACAATAAAATATTCTTGACACCTTAAGGTTTCGCGGTTCTGTATATTTTCTTAAGGCGTTTTTTAGTTGTCATAAAAATATTAGTGAAGTATGGAGGTGCTAATGCATGTGTATACGCACATCCGGTCCGATGGGGTCCGTTAATTGGTCCGCGTAAAAGGGATATCGTGTAGTGTGCCCCCGCGCCCCTTGCCCCGGCTTCCTGTCTCGCGACATCAGGCGACGACAGCCGAGATCGTGAGTCTCTGTTACTTTGAAGAAAATCTGCCGTAAAAGGTCGCCTGTCCAATTAAACGTCGTCGGGATATCAGTCAGTATCACCCCCTGCCGAGTTTTGTCTTCTTTCGGTCTGCAGTCACGACTCCTTATTCGTTGTCATTTATTTTATATTATGGTCATGAATTAATGTTCCGCCGTTCAATATCACGGATGTTATTGTTTTTAATATGTTACAATCTAAATCGCTAATGAGTGCGGTCTCCAACATTATCTTGCGAAGTCGTGCTATGGTTTGCATTTACAGCAGCTAACTTGTTCTCCGAATGTTTTTGTGTCGTGTTCGTGAACGTCAATGCTTTTTATCGTTTTTTCTCAGCTAATGAACAGGTCCGCTTCAATTATCTTTGCAATGATTATCTTCTTTTTTGTTCTATTGATGTCTTATAGTGTATAGACACAGTATAAAGACATACAGTATTGTATCTCGGCCGTAACCTTGATGTAAATGCCTACAGCCGCGCGGTACGTAAACATGCGATAGGGCTGCCCGCCTCCAGTATTTTAATTACATTTGCCTACTTTGTGTTTCCATTTAGTTTTGTTATTGTATTTTACTGTGTGTACGTAAATAATAAAATAAATAAATAAATATACTTCTTTTTATATAAACAAATAAAATACTTTGTGAATTGAATACAGTGTGCATTCACAGATTGATTTTATTTAAAATAAAAAAAACTGTTTATTCGGTAATTTAAAAACTTGGCTACATGCTCTAGTGTCTTTGCCAACATTTTCACGCAGCCACGGCAGAAAATAATCCTCGCGCCATTTTTCTCAAATTTTCTTTTCTTTGTACTTGTATTGTGAAATGTTTTTTTTTTTTCTGTTTCCTCGCAAATGTGTTAAAAAACGTCGTACGATATACGTGCGTATTGGTTATAACATGCTCGGCTCAATTACGCCCTCGCCTTCGGCTCGGGCTGAAATTCCGCCTCGCATGTTATAACCATCTTAACGCACTAATAACGTAATGTACTATTACAGAATTATAATCATTAAAGTCATCAACACAACTCTCTAAGACCATGTAAGTCCAAAGAATGATGATTTCATGAAACAGTTATTCTTATTACAGTAACAGTTATTCAATAACAATAATTAATTTTATTCATAAAAGTATGCAATCATTTCATTAATGTTTTGTTATGATGTTGTCACGTTAAACTATCGTCCGTAAATCGACTTTACAGACAACCAATTTTTTTCTAGTATTATTCATACACACAGTACAATAAACAACTATTATTAATAATAAAAACCACGTCTTTACTTTGAATTATACAAACTAACAAAACACACATGCCCCGAGGTTTTAACACCAGCGTACCTACCGTTTAATGATTCATGAACCGCCTATAACTACCTACCTTACTCGTGTTTATCACTTTCCTTTACTCTATTCACTTCATTTATTAATCCAGACATCTTTTTTTCGGGAGATAAAATGAAATACTTATCCATTAAAAAGACACACATTATGTACCTACCCATTAGTAAGTAAAATAGTCTTACCTTTCCGAGTTTCCAGGTAATGTAAAAAAAGCTATCTCTGGATGCGTTATTGACGAATTCATGCAACCAAAAACAGCACAATATCGCCTACTCGTCATATTAAATATGTACTTGAACTTATTTTTAGTGAAAAAATCGCGCGGTTATTGTTATAAAAAACAACACACCGTCCGTTCGTCACTGTTGCACAGTCGCGACTCCGAGCCGCCTGAGCGCACACGGTGATCGAAGCGCGTAGGTATAGCCCGCGTTTCGTCCGTTTGTATGAAGACGACCTACTGTATATATTATTACCGTGGTATAGATGTAAGTTATTAAAGGATTTTTACAAGCTTGTTAATAAGCTCAGTGTTATTAATGATCATCTTGTTTAACAACTGCAATTGAATAGACAAATTGTTATGTCATGACTATGAACTTGTAGTGAATTGTTTTAATTTAACTAATATGGGAACTTTTTAGTTTTCCCACGAGGTAAAGCTCGATTCAGTCTGTGGAACGGTACAAGTAGAACTTGATTATAAATCGCATCTTCATTACAGACTGTAGTCATAACTAGACTCGTTTTCCCATGACGAGCTTCTGGACTGTGACTGACTTCATGCCATCAAGTACGTCTATGCTCATCCTTGCATGTAGCTTATGAGTTGTAGCATGAAATCACAGACATTTGCGTTGCGTTTTCATTATTGTTTCCCCTATAATTTACCTTAACTTTGCAGGCGGTAAATAAAAATCATGGTGTTATTTCGAAGAAACACTTGGATGCAGATTTTCCAAGCTACAGTGGCCAAAGGTGCCGTCCTGAGAACTAAACAATCGAAGTAGTTCCTAGAAACAGTCAATGGGCTCGTTAGGTGTGGTGAATGGAAAGAGTACTCATCGACGGAAACAATAGGTGTTAACTTGCACATTTAGTACGCGCGTCTAAAGAGGATGTGAACTGATTACTGACTAGTTCAATGTGAAATGTTTGCCCTATCTCCTATCTCACAAGTAATCTACAAACAATGCTACTTCTTTCGTGAATTTCACCATTGACATCGTCTAAAGTGGCCTCTAATTTGAAACAATTTTCTTCTCTGATATCTTTAAGACCGTCGAAGCTAGCACATATAGAAATATTGTAAACATCTTAATTTATGTTTTTAATTTACAACAAAAGTTTGCGATGAATGTGTTTGTCGACTAACGAAGTAGCCGCCTGTACGCGTGTTTATAGTGTGTATGGTATGTAAATATACTGTGTGTATCGGTGGCGATATGAGGCGGTTTGTTTTTGTTAGTAGACTGTATTGTTATCATTCACAGCTCACACGAATAGACAATAACGTCGGACTTGTGAATGGGTGATTGATGGTGTTAGTCCCTCATTGTGCGAGTCCAGCTTGGTAATAGGTTTATTGTGTTGACTCTAGTGCTTATACGGAAATCTCATTACAACTAGTGTCCATCCACATATTTACCGGTGCGGCAGAAAACAAGGAACCGCGTTTTATATCCTGAAATTTTAAACACCTTTTTTGTGATGCATTGGTATACCTACTTTGGGCAGATATTCGTACTAGATTTACCAGTTGTTTGTATAAGTTCATGAGCGACGACGTTGGAAACCCGTATGGTTTATTTATTACCAGTGGAGAGTGGGCCGGTTCCGGTCGGTGCTTGCGCAGGAAACCCGCAGGATATATCAAAATTAGAATCGCGAGCCGATGAACGGTGGGGTACTTGCGCTATGTCGACCGCACTTCCCATATCCGTTTATCAAAGTCCTAATAGTAAATCGTACACAGATTTCCTGAATTAGCGTTTAGGTAGCTTCGTCTGCCAAAATATTAATTGGATAACGATGTCTGTTAAAAATTAGTTGGTCATTCTAAAAAAAATGTTAAGGCTTTTCTTCTATTTGTTTTCACAATCTTTAGATTTTATAGAAATACTTTCACTGCTTTTGGACAATGTGTTTTTTATCGAATCTTTCAATCTTCGCAATTCCAAGTTTATATCTGCGTGTCGTTTTATTTTCGATGTTTCTCGTTGTCCGACGAACGGAAGTCATTATGCGCTTTCCGCTGTTCGTTGTACTGCTGCCCTGTAAAATGTATTCATTAAATCAGCGATCATGGGTTGAATCGTCGGATTTCTTCTTGCGAGATCATTGTTTGACGTCAAATTCACGTTTATTTCTTTGTGATCGAACGTTGATCATTCGACGACTTTAAATCGCCTCTTTAGCTGTCGTTTGTTTTTTATTTGTTTTAACGACTGGTCTCGCTTTTTGATCCCCGCGTTTGTTTGTGCACATCAAAAGTCTGTAGGATGCGGTAGGCTGAGGGCGGCCTCTTGCAACACTCGCGGCAAATATTGACATGACAAATGTTTGTGTAGTAGAAAAAGCACGTACGTCTCTTATGACTACTATGTTCACCATAGGTGGTGCGGTGGTGCGCACAGATAATATGGCTGTAAACCGCCGAGATAACACACGGTGTTTGCACAAAACAAATCATGTTTGCTTACTTTATGTCCTGAGGATAGCTGGCACGGATCACTAGCACTTGGATATTATGCGTCCTCACGTTCTATTTGCATTGGTTTATGGATACGCATTTACTGTCGGCACAGGTTAGGATTTGCCAGAGGCTAACAAATAAACAAACAATACAGGAGAACTTATGTGCAGTTGTTTATTGTCAGGTATATTTGTTGCTTTTGGCTAGTATTTTTGTTGTTTGCATGTGGTTATTCATCAATTAAAGTATTCAGCAAAACATTGGTGTCATCGTTTTACAAAATTAACTTCACATTCGAGTTCATTTGCCAACGCATTTGTATCCGTAAACAAGCGCTGGCCAAGGCCGCGTATGTTTACGAGTCTACTAACTCTAATAACACGAATACATCGACAGGTTTATAATTATAAAAGGCAATATTAGCTAGACATCACACATTATTTATTTAGATTTATTTGCAGCGTCTTTTTATTCACTGTTCGGACAAAAGTCGTGAGGAGAGTTTTGAGTATGGATGTCGATGGCTACAAGAGTAGGGTAAGACCAAAGAAACGATGGATGGAATGTGTGAATGATGATATGGTTAGAAAGGGGGTGACTACCGAGATGACGACTAATAGAGAAGTATGGAAGAAAAAGACATGTTGCGCCGACCGCAAATACATTGGGAGAAGAACAAGAGAATGATGATGATGTTAGGATGAAAGAGTCAAATGATCCAACACAAGATAGATCTCAGATGTTTGAGATGAACATAGCGTTCATTATCTTGGAAATTGGATTCTTGATGATGACGGTGACATTTCTGCACAGCAAACGGTTTACCGTAATGAGAAAAGAGTGACAAAAAATGGCCTAAAATCAACGGCAATCTCTGATTTGCTCTTATACAGAATGAAACGGTATGTACACAACTTATTTATAACGTAATAAGCCTGCTGATATTCCAATAGGCCGCGATTTATTCGCGTGTTGCGAATCACCAACGGAAACGTATGCCAGTAATGAGCTTCGGATGTCGCTCACCTATTGTGACGAACTAATAGATATTGACTTCCTTAGTTCAGACCGTGGTGGTAACAACACCGGTCTATAATGAGGCATTGTTCACATCTTATTCTGTTTTCAAGACGCAGATCCGGGCTGTGAACCGATTACTAAATTGGTCATTTGTGCATTGAATATGAGTGCAGTATCATATGCTGGTAAGCCGTTTACAAATCCAGGTCAAAGTTCCTTCACGGATCTGCAACGGCCATTTTAACCGACACCAAATGATAATGGATCTGGCATTTACTCGGCAGTGCAAGCACCGTGAATCAGAATTCGTGCTTGAGTTAGGAGCTTATTACAAACATACCGTGGTCAATCATCGGTCACGAGTTGACCCTCTGCCTTTATCCGCGCCGCCGCCGTCCAATTTCAATACATTTTTTGTGAGTAAATCACACAGAAAAGATGGAAGTTTGGGAACGTCGCTGTGCATCAGGATCGTTCAAAAAGTCAACATAGAGATAATTAAAATATGTCTTTTCAAAGAAATGCATTGTACATATTTCAATGAACAATTATGCGAGGGCGTGTCTTTATTGGCTACTCCTATAGGCGTCGCTCCGTTTGTTTGCTAGTGACAAAGGTTGGTAATTATTGGGCCAATAAGAGCCAATGCTCTTCTTGCTTGAATGTTCATTCGGAGAGACGGATGGTCGGCTACATGACGGCGTAACGTTGCTTCTTCCGCACGTTCCGCGGCTTGCCTGAGAACCATCGTCACCAGTGGGACGGAACTCCTTAATGTTTACCTGACCATTCGTCCGCAGCACCACGGCTTCCGAGAGCTTTGGGAGGCGAACAAATACTGCATTTACTTTGTGAACTTCCGATTGTTTGTGTTATTGACCTCTAGTGGCATATCTGAGAGGAGAACAAGAATATATTCGATGCCTTTTGTTTAATCTTTAATATGAGCTACATATTTAGCTTTAAGTTAATGCTCAGCACTTGTAAATCACTATTTGTATGAATGTTCGTGAACAACTAAGAGCATGGCATTGAATTGTATTCGCAGGCAAAAGTTGTATGATAAAATTGAAAACAGTCTTATATTATTAATTCATGCGTTAGTCTTAGTTTCATGTAAATAGCAGCGAACAAATAAAAGCAAATCACCAGATGTTGTAAATGGTGGCGTCATTAGCTCGAGCCGTAATCCCTTGACGGCACGCGCAAGCACGCAGCGTTAAGTGGGTTAGCATGTCGATCCTGGCCTGTTCAAGGTCGCAATCATTTACCTGCACAACTATATCAACAATAGACGCACTGCTATCCTTAAAGCATAAAACTGGCTCCAAAACTGTTATGAAATAACGAATGCCGATGTTACCATCAAACAGGTTATGCAAGAAATAAAGTTTGAAATAGTTGCCTTGGTGAATGGAGTAACAAATCATGTTCCAATATTAGCGTCCTTGATATAGTTGGACTCGTTTCACTTCCTGTTACGAGGCGAATTGTATACGCTGAGCACGTCACTCATTCAAACTCAATCAAAGGATCGTGAATGAGATGTTTACCGCGCTCGTACACGCGTATGTGTGCAAGACTTAAAGCATTTCCTGTTTTATAATGTAGTACATCATAGATATGTATCACCCTATCGAACATAATCATGTTTCGTTATTAAACAAGCTTTACGATTTTCCTGCTTCTTCAGTCGAAGAAACATTATTTTGGCTTTTATGCAATCTTTGACAGCAGATTAGGTGCTATTGAATGTGCTAATGCAATAACTCATCATTACAACAGTATTTATGAAAGCAATTCAGAAGAAAGCAATACATCACGAGGAATTAATGGTTTTATAGTGCTAGATGGTAAGTTTGTGTCCGTAGCTAGCCGCGGCACTGGAGGGCCGCAGGGCCGTCCTGCCAAGGCCAGCGAGTTCGTTAGGGCCATTCATGGATGCCTGCGCGCAACCTCCTCCCCACTCTCCCGCGGCGACAGGATATTCTCCCTCGCCGTGTGCTATGCTGGCCGATTGATCGGTTTATTTTTTTAAATCGAACTCGGAGCAAAAAGACACCACGCGCAATCGTAATTCACCGGATGCACTAACGAGTGTTAAATTTTTTAAACCTCACCGTGTAGCATTAGTTTGTTTTTGTTGAAGGCCGTTTCCGCCATGACTTAATCCATAACTCAACCGGTACATATAGTATGCGATAACCATTAGAGCTTATTAGTTTCTATTAAAAGAATCCACAACAGATTAAACTGTCTCCCCGTCGAACATTCCGTTCACGTAAGGACGCAGTAGAATGTATCTATACGATGCTGTGCGACATCTTGTATGCAGTTTCCGACTAGTTTAGTCGTTGAATAGACTTTAATAAACAGGAGATGAGGCTTTTGATCTGAATCTGAATATAAATGTGCTGTAGACAGAGGGATACAAAGCACGTCGTTGACATTTGCAATGCACTATAACATAACAGTCTCGTGAACAGTACTTCTGGTAATTGCAAGTATTTTTATAACCACTGCATTCCAGACAGTGCCCTTGGAATGAAATATTAATGAGTTCACAAACAACCTTCGGCAACTCGTAACTTCATTTAATTTCCGAAAAGGTCTAAGGATAACATCTTCATTCATACGAATATGGTCCCTCGGTGGGTGGAAGTGGGCCATGAATCACTTTGCTCTGTGTTGTGGATGAACATCGGCGTATTTCGGCTGCGCATTGTGGGCAATTCGTCATGATTTGCGTATGTAAATCAATGGAGTTTGGTTGTGCGGGCGTAACGGTATTTTCGTCGGTCCACAGCAGGAAGGCGGATGCTATAAACACACTTTCAGCAGCGTTACCATAGCGGCGTACCTATAGCGCTTTTGTTTAATAAATTCGTTGATGACATACGGTGTTCGGCTAATCTTTACAAATATCTTGGAAGGTCGTGAGTTCTCTGAGGCACGTGCCCATACACTCGGCAGACGGATTAGCGAGTACCCTCGCACCCTGTTAAGGCTGGACTTAATGGATGCCAAAATCGCATCAAGAATTTTTATGGAAATTGTTTTATGAATATTTGATCAGTCATTTAGGTATCATTCTTGAAGTTTACTGGTGAAGTCGTTTGGTAATCTACTTTTTCATTGAATGATTAATTCTATTTGCATGTCAGTTCTATTTGATTTATGGTTAGGTTTGCTTTACTCTTGGAGTGACCTTTTGATTTTTAATATCAACCTGTTACCTTGCTAGCCTTACCACCAAGGGTCTGCCGGCAGAAAACAAGTTCAACTAAAGTGACTGGCCAGTAATATTTATTTCCTACTGGCAGCGCCCCGCGGTTTCACCCACATGAGTTTTGATCCTGTGGGAATATCGGGATAAAAAGTATCATATGTGTTAATCCAGGTTATAAACTATCTGTGTGTCAAATTTCATCCAAATCCGTTCAGTAGTTTCTGCGTGAAGAAATAACAAACATATAAACACACTCACAAACTTTCGCCTTTATAATATTAGTGTGATTTATGAGGCACTGTTAAAAATATAATATCCACTATCCAGTCAAGTCAGTGTATAG
Source organism: Luperina nickerlii (assembly GCA_963855955.1). Classification (NCBI taxonomy): domain Eukaryota; kingdom Metazoa; phylum Arthropoda; class Insecta; order Lepidoptera; family Noctuidae; genus Luperina; species Luperina nickerlii. Next base: position 4,461,624 of record OY979666.1, on the reverse strand, counting down.
AATGAACGAGTGAGAAAGCTATGAAGTTATGTGGTTTGCGGTTTCTTACCACGTACAGGAATTTATTAGAGAAATATTTCCCTTACATTTATTGTATCACTAACATGTTGAGCATCGCATTACTGAATTCTATTTCTTAGTGTCTAAACACACACACTATGCCGAAGGTACGCGACCGAAGTTCGGCATGATTACGCCTGCAATGCTATTTGAATTACTGAAGACACATGCCGAAATTACGTTGCGTTATAGCGCTGATATAAAATCAGCCGCGGAACTTCGGTCGCGTACCTTAGGCATAGTGTGTTTGGACACTTTAGATTGTGTAACTATCTCAGAGTATCCAGGTTATAACATATCATCCTTTAATCCCCGAAGGGTGGTCAGCGGGATTGTCCGAAAGGGTTACTGTTGGCCCGGAACATAAAGGGCTAAGGAAGGAACACGGGTGGGTTTTAGTCAGTAAGAGTCTGACACTCCCGTCCGCTCCACCCAGAGCGGGAGGGGTCATTTGAAGATTTCCCATCGTGAAAAGAAAAAAAAAGGGTAAGGCCATAGATATACAAAAGAAGTTTTGTTTATTATTTTCTTCTGTTTTTTTATATTTCTATGGTGAAGGAAGAGGTGCACCTAAAGTACACCCACATATCGCCAGTTATATCTATGTCCCATGTAATAGGGGGTTGAGCCTATTGCCATCAACCGGGGACAAATACAGACTCCAGGCTGCTGCTAAGAAATTCCTGATGGAAAAACCTCAAAACACTGCTCAACCTGGAAATCGAAACCAGGACCTCGCGTCCGCTACTGCGTTTGCGACCACTAGACCAACGAGGTACAGTACCCGGCGATAAATATTGCACATCGACCTTTACCTTTTTTGTATTTTATACAAAGAATAAAAATAATTATCAAAAGAAGCAAATCATAATTGTTTTAACAGCTCCTAATAGATACCGGACTGTTTGTATTTCGTGCGACAGAGATAACGCTATACGAAGCCGAAATTAGCCGATTGTCTCTTTCCAAAGGTCGATGTGCAATATTTATCGCCGGGTACTGTAATCGAATCCAGATTAATCCTGCAAAATTAGGAGAGTGTCTGATTCTGATTAAGTGATAGCTAGCTAACTAATTACTGTGAAGTAACGCAGCTGCAGTGGTGAATATGACACATGGCCGTAACTAAGACGGTGAGGTGAAAGTAACAGTTTGAGCCGTTGTCTATTTTTAACCGACTTCTAAAAAGGAGGAGGTTGTCAATTCGGATGGTTATATATATATATATTTTTTTAATGTATGTTCGGGCATAACTCCATCATTTATAGACAGATATGCAAAATTCTTTTTTTTTCGAAAGAGGTTTATTCCGAAATGGTCCCATTTAAATTTCGTAAAAATCTGATGATGAGTTTCGGAGACAGACAATGGAACTCTTCAATAAATTCCAGCAAATCAACCGCGATTGCTGCTATCGCATGTGTACCTATGCATTGTTTACGAAATCACAAAACATAACACCACGCCTGTACCCTTAAAAGGGGTAGGCAGATGTGTTCAATAGCTTCCTGTCGCTGATATTCACATAACAAGTAGTGTTATATGAATTTGTTTGGGGTAGGTAGGTACAACTAAAAAATGAATAATAAAAAAAAATACAAAATTGGAAGTCGGTTGTTTTTTTTTTGGAAAAAGATTTTCTATCATAGGAATATAAATAACATAGTGTGCTTTGCTGAATATCTAGTAGAAATTGTTTTTCTCTCGCTACTGGTGTATCGCAACCACTTTTTTGTGCTGAACCGTGGAATCATAAGAATTATAAATCTTGAATTCATTCATTCACTGACGTTAAATGTTATGCTTCTAGAAGCTCGAAATTTAGCACAAGAGTTCGTCTTATAACGAAGGTGCACCACTAAGGAAGGATTTTTGAAAATTCATTACCTGATGGGGTAATTAGGTGATGGAAGTTCATCATTTTTGGCCATGGGAAATTTGTCACATGGCTTGCCTATTTAATAAAAAAAAAACTTTCACTGATAGACTTCGCATAGCCGGGACCGCTGGGTCTAGAAGTATAAAATGTATCATAAGCGTTATTTTTAAAACGAAGTTGAGCATTAAGGAAATATTAAAAGAAAACTTGTTTTAAACGACTCGAAACAAAAGAGTGTTTAGAAAATCATCAGATCGTCCTTTTTTTTTACAAGCTTTTATTTAGCTTGCACTGTTCGTATGTAGTATGTTGTTATTGCTCTGTAAAATAACAAATGGCAAATTTGTGTTGTCTCCATAAGCAAATCTTTACCCTGTCATTTCCAAGGTGTCTTTCAATCATCATTTACTTACATACAAAAAGTGGTATGACCGTCTAAAATGACCTCACGTTTACAGTGCATTAAGTAGTGTTGGTAAACAAATAATTATATTGAGGCGTTCCTAAGCATATAATACGTCAAAGAATTAATGTAATTCTGTGGTCGGCAGTCGATCTCTTGTAAATATTGCCAATCATAAGCCTGTCCCCCGCATAGTTTACGTAATAACAAGTATATAATGTGCGGTATTCCGCGTTTGCATAACATACAGTGATTGTTCACTTCCCGTCTGCTATTATTCTAGTTGCATTGTATTATGTAAGGCTGCTCAGGCGTCACTATCACACGTGAATAGGAACCAGCTCATTTCAGCACTAACTAGACTGTCGCTGGAGGGAGAAATGTCGCCGCCCCCGACTTACACCCACGCCCGCCTTCGTAATTCTATATACTTTCCTCCTGCCCACGGGTACATAAAGAATCTTTAGAAATACTTATTTACTACCAACGTATTGTCGTCACGAGGGCGTTGCATCAATAATAATAATCTCTTTACGAGCAAAAATCATAAAAACTGTCACACGTTTGGATGGCTGTCACTCCCACATCAAGGTTGATCAATCAAAAAGGATCGGCTGAATGGGATCAATAAGTATGGTGAATGTGATGTGGTGGGCGATCGGTCGTCGAACTGCGCGGGCGCAAGCCGGTGGTGCGCACTGCGCTCTAATTCAATTTAACGACAATCCATTGCGCACTAGGCTAACATTCCGCCTTGATGCCACCCATCCATTAGTTGTATTACTCAACTATCTACACGAGTGTTGCCTTGGCCCTGCTGATTGTCCCGCGGATTATATTACGGGCTTTAATTTCAAATCTCACGTTGAGTAATGATTCAGTATTCTATTGACCATCATTATGATTTAACGGTTAATGCTGAATGCTTACCATAATAATGTTGGACATTAAAGCATTCAGTAAGTGGCGTTTAATGTTAAAGGTTTCATATTTCTTAGGATTTATGGAGGCTACACTATTAACATCAAGCATTTATACTCTAAATGTACTGTCAAGATTATCCGTCTATTGATTTATGATAATGGGAAATGGCTTTCTATGTTTTTTCTCATGATAATTAAGCGCTGACTATTGTTTCTTTGATAATACTACTTTGGTCGGGACCGGATCTGCAAGGATGGGCCGTGTCACCTTGAATGCCGGATGCCGGCGTTCTGTCGGAGGAGCTATCGGCCGTCAATCGTGTGAGCGTCTCGCCATATTATATTATAAGTCATCTGTCTGTTTGTCTGTGAGACTGCGAGGGCCGTTTTTATTTTACGACCATCCACGTCCGCTGTGCGAGTCCTCCGACAAGGTCGACGGTTCTTACAACCAATCAACCAATGCATTAATCGGAACTATAAGTTAGTTGCAATCAGATGTAAGTGCTTAAAATGCTTCAATCCAATAGCAGACATACCGTCATGTAGAATCGATAGGATCAAAATGAATAAAACGTTTGCAAGAATTTCAAGGGAAGAACGTGTCTCGTCTCTAAGTCCCCAACGGAAATGGATTGGACGTGGGCGACACCTACGGAGTGCGCGAGTGACCACTCTCAACACAAAGTGACAAATTTAATATCGTTATCTATTTCTGTAACTCCTCATTTCAGCTCGTTAATATTTATTTTCTGCTCGTTTGTTCCAGGTAAGTGATCCGCAATCATCGTCACGATCCACTGAAGGTCAAGCTCTTCATCAATCAATTACATTAGATGGTAATGCGTGGATATTAATGACTAGTATATTTATCCTTATTTACTCGGACCCTTCGTGTTTATTACAATGTTAGACACGTGTCTACTGTAATCAATTGAACTCTAATATGTCAATGTCAGTGAATACAGAGTAGGATATATCTTAATCATACAATAGGATATTGTGACCGTGCTCTCTCTGGGCGTGGAGTGCATCACAATTTGTAACACTACGATGTATTTCCGCATCCGCTATTGTATATCGTTGTCCACTGCAATTTAATCATCTCTTCGAGTGACAAGATGTATTAGAGCAGTTTCACGGTGGCTGTTATCAAAAGTGCTAGAGTGGGCTCTTTATTCATAATTTTAAGGTTCAAACTTGTTTGTGTTTAAAATTGAGTGGTTCCCTTTGATGTAGTACGGGAATATCGACAAAGACGGATGTCCGGCGCCGGTCAGGATTTGTTTCACATGAACGTTGCTTCTCTGTGGCTTCGTCAAGATGAAGACAGAGCCAACGATTATTTTTCAATATTTTTTCGGAAAATATTTTTTGTAAAGCTAAATACGAAGGACCTTAAAATGTAAAGACACTGAAACGATGATGAATAACGTAATACAAATTTTCTGTTCAATATTGCTTGTCTAAAAGTATCGTATTACCCGGTTACTGGGTTGTGGAGTTCAGATAGGCAGTCGCTCCATGTAAAATACTGGTATTCAGCTGCATCCGGTTAGACTGGAAGCCGACCCCAACATGTTGGGAAAAGGCTAGGCAGATGATGATTGCTTGTCTAAAAGGTATCAGAGGTGCACAGAGACCAAACCAAGGTGAAAGAGTACGTAGCTGTATTCCCAGAGAAAGCGGAAAATAAATCACGTAAAGCTAAAACTTATGGTTTTTCTTAAAAATACCTCTAAAACTGAATATTGGCCCGGTATATACCTACGCACGAATGGCTTTATCGTAAACATAATATTTTTTTTTGCTAAAGAGTCGGCTTCAATTTATTACGAGCTGTCAAAAAATATCTTTTGAAGTTTTAATCTGATGCTGAAAGGAAAATCATAAAGGTTGTTTGCTTAAAAAATTAACATTAGTTAGCGTAAGAAACGGAGGAAAGAAGCTCAAAATCCTTCCGGTCCTTTTGATATCGCGGATAAGCGGCGTACGCGCATTTCAAAGGGCCGGTGTGTTTGTCCGACGAAGCTTGGGTAAACATCATTCGTTGAACGGGTGTGTGATTTCAGCCTTTTGTGTTTTTACTGTACATTTGTTGCCTGGAGAACGATTTAATCTCATTATGTATGCACGTCTGGAAGTTTGCCAGCGTTGGAATACAAAAAATATTTGTGGACATAGCTACAGTAGCCGATTAAGGTTTTAATTTGTATAATACCCTATGTCGGTGGGTTTTGTTCTCCGGTATTCCCATTGATACATATTTGCATGTATGAGCATACAATATCGGTTAGTCAGACAATAATATACTGTTTTCCCGGGAAACCATAAACAGCGGAGTCTTCTAACAATGGGCCGGGAAACGAAAGGGTCCACAAGCACGGAACTAAAGGAAAAGTAAAATAAACTGGCGTCAGTTTTTAATACAGTGGATTTCTATGGTTTTAATCAGGGCTGTGGAATGCACTTCTTCTCTCTCACTCTCGTGGAAAAATCTCGTCTTCTACCAACTTAATCTATCCATGTTGAAGAATCTGCACAATTTCCCGATACCCTAAATCCCTATTAGTAAAGTACCGTTAACATTCGGTATTTGGCGATCGGTGCGCGGACGTTTTGCATACAATGCCCATGTTGGTGCGCTTGCGCAACGAAGCGGTCATCGGGCCGGATGTGACGCTGCGGCGCAGCCCGTGCCAAATTGTACCTACATTATGTGGACTAAATAGCCTTTCGATGTCCAAGGATAATCAACTATGTTAAAACTACATCGAACTTATTAGAAATACTCTTGAGAGTTATAGCATTTTTTCGTTACTAGGTATGTAATTCGGACGGTAGTTTAAGGAAAGAATGTGTCGTCCTTTTTACCATTCCACATTGGTACATACCTAGTTTATGGTACTGGGTCATGTGCCACAGTAAATATTCTTAGACAATATACATGTGAATAAGTGTTAAGAAGTTATTATTCGGTTGATGATGGGAAAATCGTGGACATCCTTTGCATTTTGGGTCATAATTTGACTTTCTGATTGCATAGTGCAACGCCAAAAGCAAATGCTTCACTGCCACTGGTTCAACATTGTAACTGTCGGATGCGATTTTGTACTTAGATTCTGTGTTTCACTCGATCACTAATAAGTTTTAATATTTTATGCATTTGTAGTATTGTGTGAACTTTAAACCGGATTATATTGTGTTTTTTTATGCCAGAAAACTTTAGTCACGCTAGCTTTTTTGATGCCGACTGAGAATCAAATTATCTAATTGTGGTCTAGAAATATAGGTAAGTAACAAAGTATTTTATAAACCGAAATTGAAATACATTACAAAGATATTGCGCATCTACAGGGGAACCGACCTAAAACACTAATAAATATTAGGAAAAACGAAAATTTTATCAGCCTAGGGTAATTTAGGAACAGTCACATTTTTATCTCTAAACTAATTAATGGTTTGGCGTTGTAACCAACTGAATTTCTAATTCAAATATACCATACCACAAATAAAAAATTGCAATATCTATTTAGTATTTTGTAGTTCAGTTCGTGGTGCCATTCAATTATTATCACTGTGACCCGCATCGTTATTAAACTAACCTAAAAAATCGCACAATCATTTGCATCCGCCATTGCAGTTTTTTTTAATAAAATTCTGATAAATCTTAATTAGATACTATTGTATTCTCTGTGAGAACCAAATAAGAAGTTAAAGAAAAAATCTCGATTTATTTAAACTTCTGTAACCTCGAAAGGCAGTCGACCAATATGGACAAAGTTTAACGATGGCATTGTTTTTGTTCGGCAAATATAGCCCAAAGTATTATTTTCAGAATGCATAAAATTGGTAACGAGGACTTTTGCAACACATGCAACTGAATTTTTTATAGTTGTCTGTTAAAACGGTGTGTTGATGTGCTCATCGCTGTATGTTAATTAGGGCTTTCAAATACCGGATTTTTTCAATACCGGTATCAATACCGGTATTGGAAAAGTCAATACCGTGATCCCGGTATCAATACCGGTTGTCCGGTATTGAACGCAAGTTCAATTAGGACATTAATAAAACCAATAAAATACACCTTTTTGTATTTTCAAATCGGTATTGTTCTTATTATTTTATTGAAAATACTAAAATAAATACGTTATACATAGCTTTCTTAATTCTTTTATAATAATTTGGTATTGGTTGATTATTTAGGTAGGACTATGAATTAGGAACATAACTGAATCTACTCTTTTTGCAGGAAGGCATTTCACATAGACTTTGTTTGCACAATATAAAAAAAAAATATTTCTTATTATTACCTAAATGTCATCATGTCTCATGTAAAAATCAACATAGGTATCATTATTTGTAGAAATGCAAGTAAGTTAAGTATAGCTTAACTAGCTAAGTAGCTAGCAATCATTTTAGTAACATTATTAATAATTATGTAATAAAAAACAATCAAAATCTAAAACTAAACAAGTAACAAAATAAATCAAGCGTTAATAACAATTTCTGAAAAACCGTAAAAAAATGTAAAAGTAATTATAGACGCGTTATCCCGTCGCCTTTGCGAAACTGACTGACAATAGTGACAATAACAAAATCGACACATAAATACAGCTCGATTTCGGGCATTGTCTCAGGCGGGGTGCGGGAGGGTGAGCTTGAGATAACAGCGGGACGCTTCCGCTGAAGAAAACAAGTGTGAGAATAAGATCACATAATTTTCAGATCTAATGTTTGTAATACCGTAATCACGGTATTGGGGCGTCAATACCGGTATTGTAAAAGGGCAAAATAAAATCCGTGATCACGGTATTACGGGATCCCGGAATACCGGTATTGAAAGCCCTAATGTTAATAACATGCTCTACTGCACTATTGCAATTGCAATTACATCCTCGACGAATTCTAAAACCTCATTTTAAGAAACAAGTGCTCAATGTGATAGAATGTCTTGAATGCATTGGGACGATTGAGCTTCATTCGGCTGATGTAAGGCCTATCTAGTCTGTGCACCGAGCGGGTATCGTGAGTGATGTCGCCTTGGGAATTCGTTTCTATGGATGTTCTGTTTCTTATCCTGTCTAGACACTAGACACTTCTTAATCGTATGAATTGAATACATAGATTTGCATTTACGAAATTTCCAAATCCTCTCACTAATTTCTGCCTAGTCTTTGGACACAGAATTCTGTATAAATTATTTCAAATCTTACTCTGTATTCATTGAAGTAGATTGTATTGAATGTTTTGAACGGACCACTCCATACTATTATGAATTTATGACCCGTTGTATGCGTGGGTTCCCTCTTCGGGCCAGCAAACAAATTAGCTCTTCACCGCAAATCAACACACAGTCTTGCCTTTCAACTACTTTCAAGACAATTAGACAGGGCTAAAAGTACTAATGGAAGAATTTATTGTGGTGGGTTTCCTCCTCTCTGATTTGACTAGAAAACGGCGTGTAGCTAACCAAAGTGTCAGAGGTGTATAAAGAGATGATTTAAGATACTAGGTATAGAGGGCAGCCACTGCTTCCTCGGCGTCCATAAAACGTTTTCCTCGAAGTTTTTCTTTTAATTTCGGAAATATATAAAAATCGCAAGGTGCGAGGTCGGGGCTATAGGTCGGGTGACCTAGTAATTTTTTCCAAGACAAGTGGCAAACAATTGTTAGTGTACCACTCTGCAGTAACTGTTTTTCGATCCACTAAAACAATTGTTGCGTAATGATCTTCCGAAGAACGAGGCCACCATCTTTTTTCCCATGCTTTGACATCTCTTCACTTTAGTTGGCAACTCCTCGAAAGGAAACACCCAGACAGCAGACTGTCTCTTTGTTTCAGGATCATAACAATAAATCCAGTTTTCGTCACCCGTAAGTATGTCGAACACAGCATTTGAGTCACCTCCGTTAAATCTTTGAACCATTTCACGACAACAATCAACACGTCGGAGTTTTTGGGCCTCTGTCAAATTATGAGGTATCCACCGGGCACAAAGCTTCCTGACTGCTAAATGTTCATGGAGGATTTTGTGCACTTGACTCATACCGATGCCTATGCATGTCCGAATCTGCTGATAAGTCACTCTTTTGTCAGTCTCTATCATACGCCGCACAACACTGATGTTATCTTCAGTCATCGCCGCAGAAGGCTGTCCCTCACGCAGATCATCGGTGAGATTAGTGCGACCAAGTTTAAACTCATTAACCCAGCAAGGCCAATCGAAGTCTATCATAACTTTCTTGTTGACTTAAATGACATCGAAAGTCATAAAACATCATTGTACGAAAATTTTCTCGCGTTAAATTCATGCTGACGTGAGAGAGAAAATTTTCAATTTGCCGCCAAATCGTAAATAAATGACAAATGAATAAAATACGTACACAATAATATTGGCAAAGAGTTCCATTTTCAAAATTTGAACTCATTTTCTTATTATATCGTTTACAAGTGGGCCAGTTCTAAAAACTTTCAGTGTCGCCCTCGTATAGCCCTCATATACATAATTGCCAAGTTACACGTGACACTTTTATCGACTCAATCTTTGAGTTTTCTTATATTTTTAAATAAAAAAATATCAAACCTTTATTATTAAAAATGCCTTGCCTTAGTAAATAATTGATTATTAAAATATTATTAATGAAAATTATTATGTTATCTAAATTCGGGTAAATAACAAAATAAACCTTAGTGAAGTCCAGTCGTTTTATCACTACGAGATTTGCAAAACCACAAAGTATAATTCGGCATTTTTTTTTAAATAATAGTCTTAGCACACAACACGAGACATAAAAGGAAACTGACCGAAGTTTGACCAGTAGGTTGTTTCATGTAGATAAAGAGTTGTTCGCGTTGTGCCGTCTATCATAAGTGAAGAGATAGAAAGTATTTAGTGTCTTAAATATCTTTAGTGGTGTATGATGTTAACCAATGACCATGTTGTGCCGTAAATACCTTGTAGCCTAGTACTCGCGGGTGGTCTTATCAAGGTCAGCCTTGACCGGCTGCATCAGAGCAAGCGCGAACATGCACCGCACGGACAAATGCTGCCGGTGCCTGACATCCGGTCACAAGCTATGTAAATTAGTATCACACTTCGACACATGTATACGCACAATTGTCCTTGGTACTGTTTCAATCAGGTTTTTCGTTTTATTTGCTATTAGCTACTGCCCACGACTTCCTCCGCTTGAAATTTCTTGTTTTAACAATACAATAAATGTAGCTTTCCATTAGTGAAATAATTTTCGGAAACGGTTCAGCAGTTCCGACGAGTACCCTCTAAATACAAACTCACAAATTACCTTTTTTAAAATATGGTATAGATAATGCGTGATATTGCGGTAGCACGGACTAGACAAAATTAATCTTAACAATTTATGGTCATGCTGCAAAAGTTGGAGACATGATTCCGTTTTCTGAATGAATATTTAATTTGCCGACATAGTTACTTAGTTTCCTTTTAATAATTTGTTTGAATAAGCTAAAAATAAAGAAAAAAATATAAGTTAATTTTAGTATGCGGATATTAACCGGACGTCTGGTATTAAAACTGGAGCCGCTATTTATTTCTAATAGCGACATTTAACTGGTTAATCACTTGTCTAGTTAATATTAGTTTTAATTGAATTAATTGCTTATGGTTTGTGAAGCGTGCTGTCATGGGGATAGACCGCTGCCACGTGAATGCACGTAGAGCACGAGAGCCGCACATGAATTAAAGCTTGTAAGTCTTTGACAATCCCACTGGATATGATCATCATCTGCCTAGCCTTTTCTCAACTATGTTGGGGCCGGTTTCCAGTTAAACCAGATGCAACTGAATACTAGTTACTGAGTAGCTAATACGATACCCCTTGGTAAGACTGGTCTGGTTGTAAGACTTTCAAGCTTCTGACGACCTCTCAGAGTTCCACGATTCAAGTTGTTAGTGTATTTTCGTCATTCAAATGAATATTTATTTATTAGCACATAAACTTTAGCACACTTTATTTTACGGTAGTTCCGCTGGACAGCTTTATTCAGAGGAAAGCTCGAAAGCCAGGTAACAAATAAATACTAATTGCACAACGCTACTGTACCGGTAAAGAACTGCACGTATCTAACTGAGATCGATAGTTCAGTCTCATACCGCCTGCCGAGCGATATATCTCTGTTCGTCGGTATATATTCGTTTGTGCAACAAAGTAATCTAATGTAATTGTGTTATGTTGTAATCGAGGATGCTTTCAATAGCTAATAAAAAGCTCGTAAACGGAATAGTGTGCGGTTATGTTACTTGTTGCCTCTCATTGTTGTCGCATACGCCCGTCCTTCTCGCAGGGCGATGTCTGCGCAGTACTTTACTGATACGTACAAGTACATGCGTACTGATAACGGACGTCATCGGTCAATAACGCATTGGGAGAAAGTGAACTGTGCACTTTCGGTTTCTAAATCATTGAAAATCGCCCAACCCTTGGATTTGATCCCAGAAATTGATTCCGAAGGTAAACTGATAGTGCTAAACGTTATTAGACTAACATTTTCAAGTTGGAATTCGTGCATTGATGTGCTATCAGTGATTTTTCTAGTGTTTCATAATGGGTGCTTCGTCGACTAAGCGGTCAAGTTAACGCCTTGCAAATTGGTTTTTTGATAAAGCACGTCCGCGATCGCGACCGATTTTAAGGTGCCTGCAGGCTCTTGAGAAGTGAGGGTTCTAGTTTTTAAAACTGTTAGTAGCTATTAATCGTGTGGTTTTATGTGTTGATATCATTAACAGCGTTTCTTTTTGACATTTCGAAGGCACTAATCAGGTCTTCAGTGAATAGTAAGATCTCAGAGATGAAGATTGTTTTTTCTGGTGGGTGCTGTTTTGAAAGTAATGTTTTTGTTAGTAGGGTCAGTAAGGTCACTGCTTTCATATTCAATACAAATAAACAATAAAACACGCATACATCCACCAACTTTACATAGTCATTAGTTTACACATACAATTATGAGGTTTGTCACGACATTATTTCGTTGTGTCGTGAAAGGCATTCACTGACGTGTGAATGAGTAGGTATAATATGGGTATAATTAAAAGAAAAGCCATAGAAAGTTTGAGAAGCTCTCTGACATTATTAGAGTAGGTAGTGCACTAAACAATGACAACGGTTGGGTTATGGGATTATGGGCACTTTATCTTTGAAAGGGCTTAGAAACGATTTTGGTGCTTAGCTGTTAAGTGTATGTCAAACTTTCAAAACTTTTAAGGAATGCCACCATGTCATGGTGTTTAGGGTTGAGAAGTCTGGAGGCTGGGCAAAAGTGCTCTTCAAGAAACGGTTTTAGGAATTTGATTTAATTTAAAATACTAAATTATAATCAAATAACAATTTTATTACTATGTTGGGAACTTGGGACTTGGGAATGGTTCTCGTGTATCCTTAAACGGGAACTTTTTAGCAGGCTAGGACTACTTCGGTGTTTTATTTTCTTGTAAACATCTGCACGGCAGTAAAAAGGTATATATTTTTTGCCGTCACGTTTTAATATTTTATGCGTTTGATCTGCTTATGGCACATAAGCTCGCCAGATAAAGTGAGATATCGGGTGTTGGGTGTCCGTAACTCGAGAACGCACCTCGTACGTCGCACGAAGGGCTCCAGTGACACAGCTTGAGCAATTTATGGATTAATTAATATTAACGAACGCATTACCATAATTATGTCCAAACCGAGATAAAGCGAGATTACCAGACACATAAAAACCTTTATAATAATGAGCGAGCCTCTTACAGCTGCACTCACTGCTTCTTTTATAAAATGAACAGTTAAAATCAAATAATTTTTAAAATTGGCCGTTATCGCGACGTTTATGAGTGCAAAATATTGCATCTCCAAATTCGCACACCATGCGACGAAATGTTTCAAATGCATGTTATTAAATGTGAAGATGTAGTGGTTTAGCAAGTAAGGGAAACAGGAAGTTTCACGTGTCGTTCAACAGTTCGCGCTATAACTGGAACGTCGTCATGTCATCGAAATATAAGCAAGTGTTGGTATGTTAAAAATAGAACTTGAAACTGCATACGCGTTTCCGTAGAGCACCGGAACACAGCCGACTAAACTCGCTAAAAACGTTGGGCTTCCCGTCCGTCAGTTTCTGTTTCAACATACAGGTATTTCGACGACATTAGTATTGGAATGGAATAGCACTTTTGGGATGGCTACGAAGATTTCGCATGCATTATAATTTGGACGGCTTATAACTGCATAATGGCAAGGTTCCGGACGCAGGCCATCGTGGGAACGGAGCGATGTCCAGAGCAGCCCAGTATCTCTGACAGAACGATACGGACTTCCGCGGCGATCGCGTGGGAACATGCAGGATATCGATCGTATCAGTGCCAAGTACCAGTACTATTTGCATGTTTACGATTCCTAGGTTATAAACGAAGAAAGTGGTACTGCGTGGTTGTTAATGGCCGTTTCGAAACAATAATAGAGGTGTGGTGAAGGACGTTGGAACCTATGGAACATCTTCACTTGTAATTACGATTTCTATTTCATTTATATGAAAAGGAAGGAAATGTTTGCATGTGAATGTTCTGGAAATTAAAGGACCTACCTACCTAGTACAACTGCTGTTTTTGTGCTAGTTACGAATAAGTCAACTAAGATTAATGAGTCTTCCAAAGCAGCTCAACGCCTACAACAATCTGTGAACTGTTGCAATTTTTGCATCCAACTCATTGCATCATGGAGATTGCGTTGAGGTAACAATGCACCTTCTGTTGAAACCAGTGATGGAAAGAAATCTTATCTTCCATTTTAACATCATTAATATTTTACGCCATCTTTTGCAAAATTAAGATAAATCTGGCTTAGCAGAGCGACAGTCTGCGACCTTTCTATTTCTGAGGATATATTTATAGACGCCTATCCATCATTAGGATGGTCAAGCGACAATATCTGCCCGCCGGTACCTGCAATTAAGTATACTAAACAAACCTGAATCATTCTAGCCAACGTTTTGCGGGTGATGCAAAAAAACAGTCATTGAAGTTGACTGTCTTTGTTATAGGTACAGTTGCTAACAGGACTCCCCTTTTATTTTTACAGTTTTAACAGTAAGTAAAGTTAAAGACTCACGAAATTCGCACGGCCCATGCAACAATTGAACGGAAGCGAATTGCAAAGATAAATCAGTTCCCTGCGTAGAGAAGGCACCACAATCGTCAACCAGCGGTACTTATCATGTGGGAATGCAACGCTCTACTTACGATTGCACTCGTTACACGAGCCTCTGAATATGACACTAAAATTATGTGTCTGTGTACCTACTTACATATTGAATACTGAATGAATGCGTTTATTACCCAATAAGTGAACCATCTGCACGGTGACAGAATATGATGAAATTGCACGCAAACTAGTTTGCGGTACGGAAAAAAGACGCATCAATTATTCATGTTGACGGCAAACCCCGCAGCCAATTATGTGGTGCTCTACCTCGATGAATCTGTGATTTGGTTATTTTGCTATGAGGTGAAAAGTGATTTAAAAGGCATTTTCAAATTAGGAGCATAAAATAACTGCTTTAACACAATTTCCTCAATTCTTATTTATGGGATACCTACTCAAAGAAAGAATTGTAAACGGTAGTAGGATATTTGTAAATCACCGAATTCCTAAACTAATGCTTAAATTGCGTGAGTTTATTTGATACAGGACATCGTAGAACACAGGAATGTTTGGGGTTTCGTTGGCAAAGTTGCCCGATGGCACGGCATCGGTTAGATAAAGATTTATCCAGGAATGTGGACGCGCGGGACGTGGCCGCTCGCTCGTCGCTATTCCACCGTTACCGGCTCACCTGTCTGCCGTCCACTTCCCTTTCTCAGAAAAAATAGTACCATCTCTAATGTAACGAACGCTGCGTCTGACTCTGACGCCACACGACGCAGGAAGGCGCGCCAGCCTATTATACAACTCGTCAATTAGTCGGGAATCTAAATCTACACAATTAACGTTTTGTAAGAGTAGTCTCGGCTATCACAGATAGCCTCGCAATACCTTGATATTTTCGTGATGCAACGTTTTCTGGCGTGTTCACCCAATCTCCACTCAAAATATACACAAACATTTCAAAAGCCTTTGTTAATTCAGTTCTCACAATAAATATAATTTAAAAAGCCAGTTAATGAGACTGCACAATCACACGCTACCTGTCTGCGAATTTTTTGCACAACCATTGTTTGCAAATATGCAAGAATTAGTTCTCACATTAGGTATATTCCGAAATTGTGGAGATGAAGAGATTACTTTAAAAAACGTAGGTGCGAACATAGCAGATTATGATTATACTATTATTACCGCGATAGAATATATTCGATAACATGGAGTTATAAGCGGAAATCCTAGTCGACAACGACCTTTGACATTTGGACGAGGATCACGGTCAATGGCACACTATGCTATCCGAAGCAATTTGATCTAGCACGTATGTTATCATCTCGTTACAAGCCTTACAAACGGTTATTATTAGTGGTCGTAGTTTTTTGCCAATTGAACACCCGTAGTACAGGAAGTGCGTGTTAGTATTCGGCTCGTTGAAAGGCCGCGCGACAATACCGCGGCAATTCGGTGAAGCTGAAGGTGCTTCGACGCTCAAATTTTAATAACTTTTGTTAACGGCTGCCACATGAATATGCTAATTAACAGCCTAATTTGTAATACCTTTGGGCACAATGATGTCACTGGTATAGATTAAAAAAAAGATTCTTTCATCGTATTTTATTGATTTAACGATCTTATATTATGTTGCTGTGGTCGTCGTGTGTACTTTTATTGCAATCTTGCAATGAATGCAAATAAGTTTCTCGTTATTATCCCATGATTTATTACACTTCTGTGCTGACTGCTCACATTAGTCGACTACCCGATTAGGACATTTGTATTCGTTTTGCAGATGTGGAGGTCGTTCGTCCCGGTTCTCGTCTGATGTCGCTTATTCTTTTGCATGCCGCACTCTCAATCCCGATTCCGCTTGCGTATTTGTATTAACACGTTGAAAGCACTACACCCATTGAATATCTTATTGAATGGAGTTTTAACTTGGAATTCCCCATCGCACGCAACTGGTTCTTTTACCCTATCGCTCTCACCTCAACTGTCACTCTCGCGGAAGTTATACGTAGTGTACAATCGAAACGTAACCGATTTCGGTATCTTTAAAATTAAATAGGTATCGCATTCCGAAATAGGTATTCGAATTTACGACGACCATTACGTGTCCGGAATCGGAGTAGACAAGTGGCCAGTCGATAACCGGTCGATGTCGATGGGCGAGGATGTCGCTGGCAACGTTCCCATAAATTCCGCAGAATCGTAGGAGATTTATAATGGCGGCAGCGTAACGGTGGGCGCGTCGCGCATGCCGAGCGCACGCGCCTACGTGACGCGTCACTCCTGGCAGTGGCACCACCACCGCGGCACCGCCACGCCGTCATACCGCACTGGGACCGCCCCCGCTCGCGAACTGTCATACACACTTGTCACATAGATTAGTATTGTCCCCTATACGGCACGATGCTAAACCTCTGATTGGGAACAATATGTGATAAAGAGAAGTATTCATATTAAAGTTACAATAGGGAAGGAGTTCGTAAGCGATGTTTGTGGATCGATACTCCGATGGGAATGGTGTGATCGAGTTGCTGATAAAGTTTTGTTGTTGTATCCATGATGTGCACATCACGCAGTGTTGTCATCCTCCTTATGTTTATGCTATTTTATTTACTAACTTCTAACGAAATTGTACGCATGCTGCATGTTAAGTATGGTTGCATTACCGTCTTGTTATTTGTTTTCCTATACCTACTGGTTTACCTCGCTAGTTGTATTAGATTTACATAATTATGCCCTTAGAGCTACTGCAACACTTTACTTCGATGGAAAAGATTTAGCCGCCTCCTACCATCAGATATAAATGTACCTTGCTTCAATATCTATGAGGATGTTACGCAAATTACCATAACCACTGTCGTAGGACTTATGACATCTGAGCGTGATTTTAATTCTATCATTAACACGTATGTGGTTAAATGTGGTAATTTCTATGAATGAAGCCTGTCAAGCCTTTCAATATTTGCGTTCCATCTGTACCGCACAAAAGCAAATTGATTTCGCCCCCATGCACTTTCTAGTTACTCCATTTCGTAGTGTTAGCTAGTAAAACATAGTGGGAGTTTATTGACTCGTCGTGCGCGGCACGGCCGCCCGGCATGCGGCAGGTTGGCGGATGTAGGTGTCCGCAAATATTAACACTTGCCTAATTCGCCAGGCAAACGCAGGTTTACTTTATTACCTAATCGACTAGTTAATTTAATATTTTCGTTGTCACCTACACTCACCTTTAGAATCAACATTCCACGTTACTTAATTGCGGTGTAGGCGTTATAGTCATACGACGTCCCACTGACAACAAGTCGTTATTATTGAATGGGACGTCTGTCAACAGAATTAGAGATCGATCCCGATCGAGGATTAAAGATAACGCGATCTTTCATAACAATGACGTCGCAAGAGTTCATTGGCTCCGTTATGGATTAGTTCGGAATGACAAGGCGTCGGAATAATTTATGATTATGACACTAAGTAATGTGAACCATGCATTTAGCGGTGAGTGCGAGGAGTGGCGCGCGGTGCGGGCGGCATGCGCCGGCGGCCGCGGCGAGGTCGCGATCGATGCGCGTGCGCAATATGAATGAATGAAATCCCCCCCACCTCCGCACCATCCGCACGATCAATGGACCGCACGTGGCGATCGATACTGCGCTCATCTATCTAAACTACATTTCTTTATGTTATATTTAGAATGTATCTAAATTAGAGGGTCGAGGTGTGCTCGCAGTGAATGTTTATCTCACATTCCGAAGAAGAATGCCGATTCGAAACAATAGTAGAGGAAAACCGGGTTATTATTTATAATTTAATACGCAGAACTGACCAAAATACCATGTTTTCGGTGAAAATATACAGTGATTCAAAGCAGTCATTCGTGACTGCAAAGTACCTTCAATTTGATAAACAAAATTTCTAATCTCCCATCCGTCTAGCCAGCTCGTTGACAATGGTATCTATCTGGAACACTTATCTGTCGAGCGAGTCGATCACTTCTTGTAATTGACAGCTAAATGCCCTATTAGACCTGGCTACCATAATTGAGTGGCCGGCGATTGCCATGATACAGTCGGAGTTGCGCCCGCGCCGCCCACGCGCCCGTCTATCGCTTCAATTACATCTTTTGGGATCTGAATTTGTTTTCGTAACCGCAATGATAATAAACTAGGCGAATGAATATATACACAGTATAAATGTCGATTTCTTTGATTCTGAGGTAAGTTATTGGCTTGCCGCATCCATATCACCTTAGATGGTGATAACGGGCAGCTCCGTCTAACACTTGAATCCCTTATTGGGTAACTAGCGCAGCCATTGTGGGAGAGGCATGGATGGCTAACGCATGGGCGCAGTGTGTTCCGGCCATATTCAGTGGCCCTTATGAGGTGACAACCATATCAAATGGTCAGATAATATCACGCCTTATTTGGCACGGGTGAGGTGGCGAGGTTGCTCGGTCGGGCACCACAAGGTTGTTTGTAACTGATGTAGGTAGTTGAGCTTAGTAATTAACGCTTAAACACAAACCTTACTACCACAAATCAGTGTTTATCAGTAATTGTTTAGACTAAACACCTTTTAAAAACGACAAAATTATATGGACTTTGACATAACACTGACATTAGACACACGTTCAGCAAGTGTTTAAGTTTTTATAGTAAGACCCTTTAGTTTTTCGAGACAGGTCTTGTATTCATTGTGAATTGTGATGAACCTCTCCAATTTCGATTTGTACTACCTGTCATGAACTCATGACATCACACAATAACGTGAGGCCCTCATTCACGTGCTAATGAATATTCTATTATAATGAATCACAATCAGTTCCAATAGTATCGGAGTGTGTTCCAGGGGCCCGGCGCGGCGTACGCGCATTCTACTATTGAGATTAGACGTTAATGAGTCACGCCGGATTTACATATGGACGGCGGAAAATCAACGAAGGCCAAACAGCTGAGGTTGTCTTTTCCATGAACCGATCAATTAAGATGACCATGTGAATGGTTTTGCAGACTTCAGACTCGTAATTAGTTTGGTCCTTGCACTTGGTCTTCACTTGGTCTTCCGCCGTGCGGGTGATTGCGTAACGCACTCTCGGTAGCAATGGCTTTCATTTTGACAGTTCAACAACATTCATTGCGTTATTTACGTTGTTGAGCAGACAAATTTTTCGAAAATATTAAGCAATGGATTAATGATATTCTTTATGATTCGGATTGTGATTGATAGCGTGTTACGCATTTAGAGTGTTGGACTTGAATGTTTTAGTACTTACAAAGACTGTTCTTTGCTTCTAATGTTTTTCGTCCGTCATCAATCTTGGGTACATTGACACATTCGTCATCCTATTGGCAGTTGGTAGACTTAAGTCGGTAAATGTCAACGTAACTTATCAGTGTAGGTGCTAATGGACACAGACGATTCTCTGTCCGCAACATTCAATATCCGAGCCGATTTGTGCCCACCCTTCGGAATTTTAAGTGGTCTTTACTCGTAAAATTAACCGGTCCTTAATGGACCTTTTGAATGAACGGAAAGGTATTTTAAAATAAGTATTAACATCGGCCAGTTTTATGACGGCGAGTAGGTTCTTCACTCATTTATTAAATAAGTTTTGACTCTGGCTCAATTGTTACGGTTTCAATTTCTTGTAATGAGTTCTTACAGCAATACTTTCACTAGTTAGCATGCGGGAGTGTTGATGCTGCGCTTACGGTACTGTCGAAGTTTTCAAAGCCGAGAACAACACGTAACACATCAATAGACAATGGTATGGTTTTGTACGAAAGAATGTTCGCATAGAATATGATCAAACAGTTTTTGAACGTGTTGTTAAAAGCACTAGGGGATTGTCAAACATTTTTCAACAAGATCTCATAACGGTAACAGTTCTGCCTTAAGTATTTCTAGAAATAGGAAATTAAAAGCTCGTCCTAGGTTACCTTACACAATTTCTTGGGAAACCAAGCCAGTTAAGGCAAACGCAACACTATCTCAAGCATAAAGAAACAAACAATAGGTACAAACGCGTTGAATGACGTCCAACATGCAACTGCAAACATCTTTACAATCCTAAAGGATGTGAAGACAAAAATAAAGCTGATTTAAGATCCTCTCGTCAACAAGTTGTTAATACGCTGAAAGGTATTCGTGTGAAATGGAAACAAAGCTCTGTTCAACGTCCAAGTCTCTAAACAGAGTTTAACAGAGTCGTGAAACTGTCAAATCGTCACTTGCCTAATGGGACTCTGTCATCGAGCCGACCCCTTTAAACTGTCATTTCTTCACTTCGAAATGTAATTTCGTTTATTTTAAGACGGATACTGGTAAGTGTCTGGTCTATTTTTGGCTTGGGTAAAAAATGTGTGGAGCATTTGTAATTATGATGATGACTGCTCGCTTTATGCGAAAGGTACGTGTTATTTGCAGTACCAATTATAAGAGACCTGTTATGGTGATAATAATCATTCTTATCCTTAGACGATGATTGACCATTTAGGTAAATTATAGGTCCTGTCTCTTTGGAAATAATTCAAATAAAGGCAAAAAACTAAACTGCTGGTTTACATGAATGTCTCACATATGGGATCAAGTGAACATTTGTACCACTGAATCCTTTCCCCCTTGCTTCCTAAAAGTAAAAAACCATCAAGTGGCACACACGTAACTGTCATCAGCACCGACAGCCGTATTGTTTACCCAATTCGAGGATACGAGGTGTCTGACACACATCGTGTGAAACCGAGGGCACCACTTAAGACATATCATGTCGCCGTATAAAAAACTCACTTAAACACATCGGGGCGTAGGCGTAAAGTGACAGATGTGTTCAAGGGGTCGTGGAATGACCGGCGTTTAGTTTAACTGCTGGCTTCCGCCAAACGGTCGGTTATGTGACACATAGTCCGCATTGCCCTTGCACTTCTTACGTATGATAATCTTCTATGCGTTCCATAAGTGATGTTAATAGTGATTCATGTAATTGCTGCTATGAATTTTAAATTTAATCGCATGGTAATTTGTTTTCATGCTTTAATAAATACTTCCTTTGGCTTTTCCCATGCTGGTGTTTACTAGAGGAGCTTGATGCTGCTTGAATTTCTAATGCATAGTTCCCATGAACGCTATGCAATATTGGTTGCTTTCAAGCTTAATTAATTTGATAAAGCTCTGGTATGATAAAGCCGCGTATGTGCGTGGGCGTGGAATTGTGACTAATGTCTAAGCGTGTATGTGAAAGTTGCACTAGAACATTGTTATTTTCATTGATAATCCTCTTTTATGGTGCTACTGGTAAATTATGTTCGTGAAAATAATTCGTGTAAGCGGTGTTGTTTTTATTCAAAGTCCAAGTGGATTTCGCTTTATTGCGTTCCAGCTTTTAGATGTTTGAATGTTAAATTGTTTTGTGTATCCGTGAGGTATATCAAATACTGTTTATTGTTTCCTACTCCCGTAATGCACTTAGTTTCAATATCGCAAATATTTATAAATCCGTCATCGCCTGTTCGCTGCATGAAGCTTGTAAATAACGAACATGTATTTAATGTACTACCCGATACATCACAAGGCATTTTTTTCTAAAAGTCCAGGAAGTGTACTGAATAACAGATGTTTCCTTTTCTTGTAGATATGTATATTATTTATACCTACATCATTTTTATTTAAAATATGATTATTATCTCTTTTCCCGAAATTGAGCGGAAACGTAGAACTAATGTGAATATTTCTCTCCCTCGTCACCCTCCCAGAAAATTGATGAGTGTGTCTATAAGTTGTTTAAAAATAAACTTTGTAGATAATCCAAGAATTTACATTTTGTCATCCGTTGTGTTTCCCGGAAATAAAGAAAAATAATTTTTCGTAGTTTCTGGAGTTTTAATATCGTCTAAAATTCCAAAAATTTAAGCCTGTCTGTTGGGTGTTTTGAACCTCGCTACGTATAACAGAACACCTATCGCTTCATCAATCATATCCACCAATAAATCCTTATGGGTGCAAATAGAAGAATATTATGACAGCCCCTTTGTTTGTACATACCTACTTACGAGTACGTAGGTACTATACGGAACAGTAATCATCACCGGCACCGCCGATTATAACGTCGATTGCTGCGTAACCTACATACCTACTACGTCTGGTGTAGTCATCAGAGTGTTTATCATCATTATCGCAAATCCCGCGGAAGCACAGCGGTTGATCTCCGCAGCGTCGCGGCATTTGTATCTCCTCCGTATCCTGCGGACGGAAGCGTGCGGATGTTGCGTCACGGCCCGGAAATAGACGCCCTCTGTGTCACCGCGCGCGTCACTCTGTCCACGACCACACTACCACGTGAACTCTGACTCGACAACACTCCATCATCACCCCTTAAAACAGATCACTCCAAAGGAAATTGCCGTCACTCAACAAATTTCAATGTGTGTAGCTACGTGCTTATCTGCTAATGTCCTTACCTAAAAAGCTATAACAAATGAGTTGAAACAAAAAAGTAATGACAGCGATCGATCTTGTGTCTGGAAAACGGAAACAGTTTCGAGATAATACTGCGATTTATCCTGTCCTACGTGTATCCGCCTGAGTATTTGCTCCACGACGCGCCCTTTCCTTTTCGTGCAGATATCGCGATGTTTTCCTGGACAGGACGTTGGTGCGGTTCAAAATACAGGCAAGTTTTGACGTGGAAGCTAACGTGCGCACTAAGTTTCGATATTTATTACGGCATCGAACACTTAATCAGCGACAGGAAGATGTTTAACCGTCCGCTCGTATATTAGCCCAATCAAAATATGGTAATGGCCGGCTGAGCCTGGTAAATTTACTTGCGGAATCAATTTGCCCCCGTGAAATTTATGGTCGTGTTTTCCCAATTAACTGGCAATTCGGTGGCTTCGATTATTTCGCATAAAATGTGTGGGCGACTCCCGCATCCGGTGATTACGTCGGGCGCATAATTTGTGATGCGCCTGCGCCGAACTGCGCCCAGCCAGCCTACGCCTGCTTGATTTTTGTTAGATAAAAAAGCGGAGGGTTCTCTGAGCTCTGTTACTGCGTACTTGCCTCATTTGTTGTTTGTTTTTAATGTCTACTCTTTTGCACCTGCGCGTTTTGTATTTCATGCTGGTACCCGCTCGCCCGCCGGCCGCTCCAAATGAGATTTTGCGAGCAAAGTTTTGCTTTTGTTTATCACTAACGTAAACTGATGGTTTCCTTTTATTATTTTATGCAAATTAGCTTCATTGAATATGCATCTGATTTAAAAACATTAATATGTATCTACCTATTTTAAAGTTTTATGTAGGTACCTAAGATAACATGGTTGAGAAGTGTCTCATTTTCATAACTTCAGGTTTTATTTTTTGCGTTTTAGGTCGGCTCGGCTTACTTGTTTTTATTTTTTCTCATTCAGATCTTTAGGTTGTTCATCGAGTGTATGTTTGTTAACTTATCAGATTAATAATAAGTAAAGATTGTCTGTTGGTTGCAGAGTCTGCGGGCTCCGTCAGTGTCGTCGGGCGCGTGCCGGCCACCGGATGCGCCAGCGGCGACATAATGTGGCTTCTTGACGAGCCTAATCAACCTTATGAAGGTAATTATTATATTAACTGTTTATTACTCACAAACACGCCTGGCATGCTGTACTACGCTACATCCAACCTAATTATGTATATCCCTCTTGTTTATCAGTAATAATTAAAACATAATGACTTTGATATTTTTTTCTGGTTATTCCAGACTGTGAACAACTGCTATGCTTCCGCTACTACAATGGCGAGGGCGAGGAGTGCGCGGCGGAGTCGTCAGCGCTCCCCGCGCGGTTCAAAGTGGACCTCAAGAAGCTGCCCCTGCGGCTCAAGGAGGGCATGTCACGGAAGCGGAGCGGCGACCACGTGTCGCCCTTCTCCTACAACAACGAGAGCTTCGAGATGAACTCGGAGAACCCTCCGCGCATCGAGTTCGTGCCCGGCACCAGTCCCGATATCAAACATCTCAGCGAGAACGTCAACAAATGCTCAATTAGTGCTTTAGAAAGAAACGGGAACAATCTCGAACAAACAAAATGTGATCCTAGTAAATCTCTAGTTAGTAATTTAAGCCAAGAATCTCAAAATGTAAATAGTGAATCTCGAAGTGCTACAGACTGCAGACCCACGTCGTCGGGCGTGAAGAAGAAGTATCCTCCGCCCGTGGACACCGGCGGCGGGCAGGCGCTCAATGGCGTCAAGAAGAAATCAATAGCTAACAGCGGCTTTGACTCACCTACTTCACCAGGCACGGAGTACTATAAAATTTGGTCACCAAAGAATCCTTGCAAAATAATGAAGTTCGTATACGACGTGGAGAGTGCGAATGTGCCCAGTGAAGCAGAAAAGTCGCCGGTGCCACCCCTCCCGCCCAGACAATCACACAAGCCGCTCGAGAGAATGCACGCGTTATCCCCGCCACAGGTACCCAGACATAGAAAGCCAAAAAAATTAACAAAACCCGAAGACGCGTTCAACTTTGAATTGATAGACACGGATGAACAATTCTTCACTGACAATAACATAACAAACTCAGCTGCTTTACAAGGAGAACTAAATGATTTCAAACCAGGAGAGTTTTATTCTGGCAATCAGATAGCGACGTCGTCGGCAGCGAGTTTTTGGAGGGGTGGCCAAAATGTCGCGCCCTTAGCGACACCTGAAACTGACGGCAGCTTGTGTGAATCCACAATTTCATCGATGAAATTATCTAGATTAAACGAGGAGAAGAGATCTAAAGATGTACCTGATAGCGTCCCGAGCGTAAGTAGGAATAAGATACTGTTTATAAAAGATATAGGTCCTGATAATTATATTACGACAACATTCGCACGGAAAGAAAAACCCAGTCCTCCCAAAGATGTGGTGGACGGAGTGAACCGAACGCCAAATCATGCCAAGTCTGAAGAGAAAGCTCAACACACGTTTTTAAACGATATTAGTAATCATTCTGAGTTTGAGGATGATAATAGGAATCAGATAGAGGAGAAAGAAATCACGATATTGAAAGGGCACAAGCCTCTCACGAGACAGAACTCTGGTCGTGCTACACCTACAATGATGACGGCGTTCCTAAATTCTTCTCATGTAGATCCTCCAACGAGAGAGACAGATAACAACAGTTCTAATGGTCTAAGTTCCTGCAACTCCTCTCACTCGACGTCACCGGTCGATGAGTCAAACAAAATGATGCCAAGCGTGGGAACGATGATCATGAACCGGAAACATTCGTGCGATTCGTCAACGCCAAAGCATTCTAGCTTACCGAGGCACTTGATAAAGAGTCTTGGATGTGAGGGGACTCCGAAGCACTCTCCTCTTAAGACGAATAACGTTGAGAGTCCTGTGCGACCTCACCCGAGGGTGTTGACTCGGGTAGCGGCGTTGGCTGGTGGTGCAGTGCCGCAGTGTCCGCCCACGCCGACACATCACGCAAGAAGACCGAGGCCGATGCCGCCACCGGACCTACATCCTCCCCCGGTCCAAAACACTGACGCAAGACTACAAGAAAACTTCGAAATGGTTGAGTTCACCAATGAACTAAGAACGTCAGAAATTAGGTCGCCAAACATGGAATTTGTGAACAGCAACCACTTCACGATAGTCCACGCGGGGCCTCCTGAAGACGTGGTGCTAAGGAGGCCGAGGCCAGTTGAAGATATCGATGACAATGACAACGCGGTGGCGTCACCCACGCCTTTGAGGCACATGGCCGGTATAAGGCTACCTTCGATACCAGAAAGGGCATCAAGGCAGATGGCTTTGACGGGCGATTTTCCTGCTAATATGATTGGAGGGATTATTGAATGCGAAGAACCTTTACCGGCAGGTGGGTAATGTATTATTTTGTTGTTTATTTTTATGTTTATTTCGGATACATATTTGGGAGGTGTATTGTGCTATATGAAACAACTAGCGCCATCTAGCGATTCGGACGTAAACTATGATGTCCAATGTCGTTAGCTAAAGTTTTATCACATCTTGTTAGTCATTTTGAAAAAAGTCTTCACTCTGGGGTTTATTTTAAATAGACAAATATATGCTATGCTATGCAGCTACATGTTCCGCTCTGCAGCTATATGCTATTTGCCAAAGATATATATATATATATATTTAAATATAAAATTGTTTGCTGGAACAGCCTGCACCCTAAATGCCTAAAACACTTTCAATGACAATCTGAATCATTTTGCAACATATTTCTAATCCATTGCATCATATTTTCGAATTGGTCTGCATTACAACTTAAATATTACAATGAATGTTGTTGAACTGTCAAAATATTGCTACTGTTAGTGTGTTATGCAATTACCCAATGGGTGCGGATGACAAGAACTGGGGGCCTAAAAAGGCCACTTTGGCAGAATCATAAAAGGATAACATCATGAATCATAATATGGCGAAGACAGTCCGTGTTTTTCTTTTTTTCGCTGCACTACGTAGGTATAATCAAAGAGATAGGGATTGGATTTGGATTGGACTGATTAGTATTTTAGCACAGACAAAAAAAAATAACTGAAAAATCCTTCATCAATGGCATTTGATTCGATTAACTTAACAGTTAACTGTCCATTACGATTCATAATGTTATCCTTTTATGATTCGCCAAAGTGGCCTTTTTAAGCCCCCCAGTCATGTTCATATGTCTAGCAGTGGACTGTGATAGGTTGAATTTATTAACAGCGGGGCAATTGCTTAACACATTGTCAATCGGAATCGGTTTCATTTTGACAGTTCAACAATATTCATTGCGTTATTTACGTGTTGAGCAAACAAATTGTTCCAACTTATGAAGCAATGGATTAGCAATTTGCTTCAAAATGATTCAAATTCCGATTGAGTGTTACGCAATCAGGGTTCTGGTTGGTCTTCTATATTATTGGTTCTTTATCTCAAACGTTTACTTTTTGTCTTCCAGGCTGGGAGGCGCGCATGGACAGTCATGGCCGCGTGTTCTACATCGACCACATCAACAGGACTACCACGTGGCAGAGGCCTGGACTCAATGGAACC
Source organism: Luperina nickerlii (assembly GCA_963855955.1). Taxonomy (NCBI): domain Eukaryota; kingdom Metazoa; phylum Arthropoda; class Insecta; order Lepidoptera; family Noctuidae; genus Luperina; species Luperina nickerlii. The sequence continues at coordinate 4,434,165 of OY979666.1, read as the reverse complement.
ACTCCAAGGTCACCAGCTCCTGAGGTGCAGAGGCGGCAGTTAGATCGACGGTGAGTTTTCCAAGCAAATATAGGCTTAGTTCGACAGGTTTAAAACGAAAACACATGTGTCATGTCAAATTTGTTTTTAATTTCCAAGCGAACGAGCGAACGATCGAGCGATCTGAATCTAATTTCCAAGCGCGGTCTAAGTACGGTGACTCTGAACTGAAACATTAAAACTGTAGGATTAGCAACATTCCACTTGATTGGCAATATTCATCGGCAAATCATCCCGATCCTGCGCCTAAGAGTGGGGTTTAAGTGTCAGGAAAATATCAACTTTATTTTCGTTGAAATAAAGTCGAAAATTAATAAACTACTACGCGTACCTCTGTCTGCTCTTATGCTTTTGTGGACTATGGTTGTATGGCTGTATGGGCTCAGTTCCCCTTGCCTGTCCCAGAAAGGGACGAAATGAACCAAAAAAAGGACTATGGTTACGCCACGCAGAATTCTTCCTATTCTAAAATCAAATTTTCTCTCAACAATTTCAGCTACCAATCCATCCGCCGCACTATGACGCGCACACAACTAGACGAGGAGGAGGCGGGCGCGTGCGCGTCCCCGCCCCCGCCGTGCCACGCGCACGCGCACGTGGCGTGCGCCGGCGCGTCCACGTCGCGCGCGCCCGACACCTCGCACGTGCCGCACCCCGCCGCCTTCTTCCTCGCGCGCCCTGACTTCTACTCCATACTACATATGAACCAGGTATGTGAACAAACACTGAAGCCCGCTTGAACAATAAAAATATATGTATTTAAAACAATATTGTGTCTCAGTCATCTTGAAATGATTGACAGAAATAAAACGATGTTTTATTTATTTATTGGGCTAGCGCTAAATATATTTAGTGATTTGTGGTGCAAGCGGGCCTAAGTGATGCTACGAATATGAAAACAAGACGGTATGATCACTGACCTCGTCTATAAGAGGGGTTAAAATAGTAGTCACCAATATGGTCACCCAGTCAGTGTGCAGAACAAAATTGTATACCAGCGAGGCTGCCGCTTTTTGGCACTATAATCTGTAGCTTTGACACTGTCAAGGCCATTTTATGGTCAACGATGTAATACAAGGCAGTACATGCGAGGTGGCAAGCCTCCTTGCCGGACTGCCGCCATGGGATCTGAAGGCGGTAGTCCTCGCGCGCCTGTATGAGTGGCGCGCGGAGGCACTACGCCGGGGGGAAACTCCGCTTCCGCAGCAAATTGCGGCGGAGCGGACGGACCTCCGGCGCGATCTCATGGCGGCATGGAAAGAGCGACTGTCGCAACCCAGCGCAGGGCACGCCACGATAGCGGCGGTAAGACACGGAGAGGACACTGTGGAGGCCTGCCCCGCTTGGGCGGAGCACCGCCGTGTCCTCTGGTCGATCCTCGCAATGGTGACACCTGGGCGTTTCCTCTCGCCTGATGATGTGCAGGAACCTCCCAAAACATCCGTAGAGGCGATTGGCAGCGACGGCGACCTCTCGCGCCCGGCTCTGGTTCAAGCCATGGTCCGGAGCGAGAAGGAGTGGGAGGCAGTCACCTCTTTCTGCGAAGCAGTCATGCTAGCGAAGAAGGTGGCGGCATGGTTGAGGGACAGAGCCTCACGTCACAGCCGCTGCGCGAAACGCTCCGGGCGTCGGGAGCCCCGCGACGACTCTCGGCCAGGCTGAAGCCTGCCAGGGCAGCAGAATTGTCCGAAAGGGTTACCGCTACCCCGGAACATAAAGGGCTAAGGAAGGAACACGGGTGGGTTTTAGTCAGTAAGAGTCTGACACTCCCTTTCGCTCCACCCAGAGCGGGAGGGGTCATTTGATGATTTCCAACCCTCAAAAAAAGGCAGTACATGCTACAGCGTTATTCGCCTTTTATGAAAACCAGAATGTGTATAATTTCACTTCAGGGACTATCTCCACAACAGTTCCAAGAGACCTGTCAGAGTCCAAGTATTCTCTTCCTCATCCAATATCAACTCTTACTAATCCACCAAATCTTATACCTTACAGGAAGCATCCATCCTTTACAACGGCAACTCCACACTAAAGCACATGATCTCCAAGATCCGAAGAGATACGACCTCCTTCGAGCGCTACCAACACAACCGCGACCTAGTGTCACTGGTCAACATGTTCAGTGAGTCTGACAGGGAGCTGCCCTTAGGATGGGATACCAAGCTTGATCGGAACGGGAAGGTGGGTGGAGTTACCATCTCCTTCGGCTATAAGGCCCGCTTGCACCACGACTTACTAAATACATTTAACGGTAAACGTATTTATAACATAATTTGGTCTCTGTCATCGATTGACAGGTACGGAACGATGTTTTAAATTCTTTTAGCGCCAAACGTGTTTAGTGATTCGTGGTGCAAACGGGTCTTAATCTATGTAATTATACGTAGCAGTTCCGGAACAGATTGATGCGGTGGTGGTTTTGGATTATATGGAAGGTGAATGGAACGAAGGGAAAGTATGACGACTGATGGAGAGAAATTATAAGTAATCTGATTGAAGATGATTGAAGGTTTACTACATAATATCACGGATTCGAGTGGGAACTCGAACACATCATAAATAGTCGTATATTAAGTTAGTTCAGGGACGAGGCGGTACAATTTATACCGGTTGTAGTAGACATGTGTCGCTCGTCCTAATTAAGTAAAAAGATGTGAATCGAATTATGAAGTGCTAGCCATTAGATTTTTTAAATCTGCGTTATCATAGACAATCATTAATTTTGGCAATAGAATATAGGACAGTTTTTTCGTTATTACCGTGTGACAAAGAACCAGCTACATGATATTCTGGTGTGGCAGCGTTTCTTCGTGGACCACGTGATGCGTCGCACCACGTTCATCGACCCGCGAGTGCCGCGCACGGCCGCGGCCGGTCCGTTCAGCCCGCTGTTGCCGCAGAGACGGAGACCCGCCATCGAGCCGCCACCGGTGACTTACATGAAACAAGCTTGCTTGCTTTTGATCAGTTTTTGTTCATTTTTTGGTTCATTTTGGTACGCCATTTTATGATTGTCTGGTTAAATGCCATATGTCCTGTCATAGCACGTAGTTATGTGGTAACTAAATGGAGGGCTTAGTAATGGGTGGTACACATTTGTTCAGGTCGGCATGACCCAAAAAAGTTTGTAAAGCTTTGGTTTCTTAGGAAAGCGGTTCCGTCATTAATTATTATAACGGCTGTCGTGAAAATCTGTCATTCAGTATTTGACATTCAATCAAACCACGCTGCCCTAAGTTTTAAATCGCTAGATTTGCTCTCACCGTACTTAGTCACGCGAAAAACCGTCCATGCTGAGAAGAGTGAGCTCACTCATTTTTGATAACGTTTCCATGACATTCATAGACATCATCCGTCGCTTTCCATCAGGCGTGATCGAAGTTAAGAGCGGGCCATACGACAATTAAAAAAAAAATCAAGTCAAGTCACTTCGTCATTGTGTGACAGAGGTGTCAAAACGAAACAGAAATACGACCGTCTTTTGACACGGTAGTGAGTATCTAACGATTTAAATCATTGCCGCTGTCATAATTTTCGTGAAAGCTGGCACCGGTCTTCTTGGAAACCGTAGCTAATGCACAATTGCACATTGTCATTCCATTTAGTTATTACTGGTTTCATACTCTCATTGGACACCATGGAAGCGTTCCAGTTTTATTGGACGAGATCGCCTCATTCACCAATCGTTATTAAAAGCATAATCTTCTAGTGATTACATTTTTATCTGAGAATTTTTTTTTTGGCGATGAATTTTTCTCTATTCTCATACATTTTTAGTATTGCCATTTTCTTTTTTTTTTTCTATTGCAATGTTTTTCGTACCTAGCATGGTTTGAATGTTCAATGTTGTGTTGTCTCGTTTTCACGCATGTTATTCGTGTATGTTCATTTTTATTGTTTGAGTTGGCTTGTTTTGTTATTTGTTATCGTCTAGATTTTTGTCTATGCCTGTTTTGTCTTGTCTTTGGTTATTTTATTTTTGGTTATCTTGTTTTTGCCTGTTATTATTTTCTTGTGACGTTATTTTATATGCGGTTGTTTTCGTTTGATTCGTTTATTTATCAATTTCTTTGGTTATTTTTTCCCATTTGCTCAGTATAGTTGCTTATGCGCAAGTGGGTTTTATCTGTACAGGTTTTATTTTTGAATATTTTTACTGTGATCCTCTTTATTTCAAGAAATTAATTAATTTTGTTGTGTTTTTATTTTAGGCACCAACGCCCCCTCCGCGGCCACCGCTATCAGCTGCGGACGCGCAGATACAGAACACGCATCAAGAGATACCCGTCGCGTATAATGACAAGGTGAGATGCGATAGATGAATATAATTAAATAAAAATAGGATCATAATTTTTATTTGTCAGAATTTGGTACATTATATGATCTTTAGTCAATGGTTTATATGGGGATAGAGGTGTCTTCGACTTGGGCGAGAAGGAAAAACCGTCGCTGCACTTAAGGTTTGGACTTCCTCGATTCGCTCAGGAGTTAACCCCTAATTTGGCCGTAGAATCTTTCGTTACGCTCGAGATTTATTATAGCGCACGTAACATAGACACTGCTTTATCACCTTGGTAAATAATCTACCATTGTGCAAACATGTATTATATTTACCCGCTTTCCTAAAAAACAGTATCTCCTTGGCCCAGGTGGTAGCGTTCCTGCGCCAGCCCAACATAATGTCGATCCTGCGCGAGCGCTGCGGCGGCTGCGGCGGAGCCTTGCGGGAGAAGGTCAACACGGTGCGCGTGGAGGGGGTCCCCGCGCTCAACCGGTACCAGAACGACGTGCAGCTTACTTGCTTGCTCAGGTTAGTAACAATATGATGTTAAAACAACAATAGTCCTCCAGACCGTATTTCGGCCACGGCGGCCAATCTCAACGGAGACTAGCCTTCGGCGCGGCAGATATTACTTATAGTGCACAAGTGTGAGCGCAGACACAGGTGCTCTCTCTCTCTTCCGTCACTCTCATAGTCCGATGGGACGGCAATCCGACACCACCGGAGAGAGATCAGGCGCAGGACCAACGGCTTAAGGCGAAAGCGCCAGGGTAGCCCGCGAAATTCAATTTTTTTTAGGTTTTTTGCAATTTACTGGTCAGTATTAAGTTGTACGTTGATTAATATGTGATTCGCGGCCGTAACAAATATGTATTTATAGAATTATAATCATTACAGTCATCAATACAACTCTCTAAGACCACGTAAGTCCAAAGAATAACTGTTTCATGAAATCATCATTCTTTGGACTTACGTGGTCTTAGAGATTTTGATCGACGTACAACTTAATACTGACCAGCAAATTGCAAAAAACGTAAGAAATTTTGAATTTCGCGGGCTACCTTAGCGCTTCCCCCTTAACTTGCGCACCGAGGTATCACACCGCTAACTTACAAATTCCGGGCTTTTACTAAGAAATTCCTAATGGAACAACTTAATGATGCTTTGCACGAACTGAGAATCGAACCCAGAGCTCCTCGATCGAAGCCACACGCTCAGAATTCGCGCTTGTGAGTTGTGATCACGAAACCAACGGGGCAGTTATTGAAGAACATAATATGTATTATGAAAACCATACTATTAATATAGGGTATTTCTCAATGCAATTTTTATTTCACGAGAAAAACGGTCATACACTCCATGTAAAAAAATAATACCCGTTGGCAGGGATGTCAACGTGCAACCTATCACCATGGATTCAGTAACCGTCAGGTAACCGTCGGTTAAATATAAAAAAAAGTTGGTCCATACATTTTGACCGCGTTATAGGTATTGCATTTTTCTATAAAACAGAAGTTTTTTGTCAAGTGAATGCGGTTGGATTATAACTTCATATTACTGTTTCCATGATGGCAATCTCTTCCACATTGTAATGAGGATCTCGACCGTACCTTGCACACCACTAGTTCCCTAGCATCTCGCCAATTGCCAAATGATGGAGAGCTTCGACTCAAACGTTTCGATACCGAACCGTATCGATTACAAGTTATAGAAATAGTAGTTAAATGCTCACAAATGAGTTGGCACCAAGGATTGGCACGGTAACACGACAATTTCGATTCGACATCCATAAAATTACGACAAGTTGGCAATCAATGCTAATATCATTAACTAATCTAAATAATGAAATGAATAAATTAAGGTTGACTGGTGACTTTTATTAACATTAATAATATATGACATAGGTTTATAATTATTATAATAATTTCAATAAAGTAAAATATACATTTAAAATTTAGAAGTTAAATAGCGAACATGTATAATATAAATTAATTATGTTAGTTGTATTTTTGTTTGCACGTGTTTTTGTGACAAATAAACCTTAGTATTTTTCTTTCTTTCTAATAAAAAATGTTAATTATGCACAAACAAAAAGCACAATACAAAAAAAAAACTTTGTGAATAGTACGGTCAGCAACAAAAGTAATCGACTTTTGTTGCTGACCGTACTATTCACTAAGTTATTGAGCAAAATATTTATTCATAATTGTAGCAGAAGTACAATGCAATTTTGAACAAATATTTTGCTTAATAACTCAGATTAAAAAAACTGAAGTGTTATTATTTTGCTCAATAAAAAAAACTGAAGTGTTAATCGACTTTTGTTGCTGAGTGTACGACAAAGGTCGTGTCCTATTTTAAACCAGTTAGTTATCAAAATGTTGTTCAAAACTTGATCTTTTCATCCCAATTCGGTAATTAAAGCGAGCGTATGAATGCGGAAGCCCACCGGCGATACTAAAATAGAAGTAGGAAAACTCTGACGTTTTTGTTTTGTTTTGCTTTCGTACTTAGTATTCGTCTCAATAGATGGCGATAGTTGTCTCGAATTACCAAACAGTCTTGTTGTTTTGTTTGGTCTTTATCGCAGTTCGAAACACGTGTTTGAAATGTTAGTATAGGTTATATTTCACATAACATTATACAATCACGGCTGTTTTACACTATGGGGTAGGCAGATGTGTGTAGTCAAATACTATTCTATATTTTAAAACATACAGAATATATTTTAAAATCGTTTTTCATAAGTACAGAATTCCGCGAAAGGGTGCTAATTTGAAATAAGTCACAGCAATTATACGGTAGCGCAGTGAACTGTAATGACAATGTCAGAAATAAATATTACTTCTGAAGAATTAATAACTAAATAACGATGGATTATGTAGTTATTTATATTACTGACATAAACCTTACTTACCTAACCGACTTATAAAAGCGGTGCCAAGGTGCATTAGTTCTTCCAGGGTCGCGGGTTGTTCGAAAGAGTTACCGTGGCCCCTGGCACAGGCAACTGAAGGAACACGGGTGGGTTTTAGTCAGTAAAACTCTGACATATCGCTCCGCTCAGAGCGGGATAAGTTGAAAAAATGCCTAATTAGTTAGTACGTACTTAACAATATATGGTCTACCGGACATACTTATACTAGTATCAAGCATGTTATCACGGTAGGGGTAGACAGATATGTATAGTACACTATTAAAATAAATAAATAAATAAAAATAACATAACATCACGCTTGTGTACCTCGAAGGGCTAGTCAGAGGTGTGCCCTATTTTTTTTTCGAGGGTGGGAAATCATCAAATGACCCCTCCCGCTCTGGGTGGAGCGGTAGGGAGTGTCAGACTCTTACTGACTAAAACCCCCGTGTTCCTTCCTTAGCCCTTTATGTTCTAGTACCACATTTCGCCAGATATGTTTAAGTCCCTATGTAATAGAGGGCAACCCTATTGCCGACAATCGGAAACAATTCCAAAGTCCAGGCTGCTACTGAGAAATACATATGGAAAATCCGATACGGGAATCGAACCCAGGACCTCATGGTCAGCAATAGCACTTGCAACCACTTGACCAACGACGCAGTTTAATAAGTACTACCAACATCAGAACCACCATAATAAATCCCATGTCATGGGAGCTGAGACTATTGACTAAGATGAATATCCTTCAGTGGCCAACCTGGGAGTCGACGCCAAGGTCTCCACGATCAACAGTAACACTTGTGGTGTCAAACGACGTTGCATGAAAATAATGCATGCGATTGACAAATTCGATAGTATTTTTTCTGTCTTCGTAACAATGGGTCAATTATTTTCCAGACAGTGCACATATGCGTCACGTTCCCACAAAAATTACACTTCCTGCCACAATCAGTGACACAGTTACCACTAAAATTTAAATCCACTAATATATTTGTAATTCCATATAATTCAGTGGCACAGATCGTTACACTGGGTGCCACTCAGTCTACTCAGTAATGTGTAGTTTACTATGCTATTTACACTGGGTGGTATAATTAGTCACAGATTGTGAATGTATAACTGTGCTGTAGATTTCGTGTCCTAAATCTGATTCACTGGTTGAAAAGTTGTTTGTTTTCTAGAGCGAGGTTTGGTGGTATTTTCCGAGGCTTCTAGCTAATAGAGATAATTTCTGAATTTGTTTTTGGTCGTTTAAATAATATAAATCTATTTCTGCAGTGCGATTCTGTAATCATCTCACCGTGAAAACTTAGGTGAAGTGAGCGTGGAGTGAGCTGTCAATAGTGTCAATTCCTAGCAAAAACAAACTCACATCACCTAAGTTTTCACGGGGAGATTTTTACAGAATCGACCGGCTGTAAATAAATCTGTATCCCTACGTGGTCGAATTAGAAATGAAGAGATCCGCTGGAGAACAAAGGTTTCCGGAGAATTGCCAAACTTAAGTAGCAGTGGACAGGGCACATTGCTGCCGATGGGGCCGAAAGATTCTGGAGTGGCCACTGCGTACCGGAAGACGTAGTCTTGGAAGGCCTCCCACAAGATGGACCGATGAACTTGTGAAGGCCGCAGGATGCGGGAAGAACAAAATCGGTCGAAATGGTCGTGCTTGGGCCTATGTCCAGTAGTGAACGTCTTTCAGCTGAAATATTGATGATGATTTCTGTCAAATTGTGGTTTATCATGATTCTTCTGCCCTAAGTATTCTAATTTATCTGTGGTTCGCCAGTACACAGCACTTGTTACTAAGCCTTCCACAAAAAAACCGTATTTTTTTCCGTATTTCTTTGGCCTGCAGTGGGACACTATTAGACTTTATAGACTGGTATTATTATATCATCTGCCTAGCCTTTTCCCAACTATGTTGGAGTCGGCTTCCAGTCTAACCAGATGCAGCTGATTACCAGTATTTTACATAAAGCGCCTGCCTATCTGACCTCGACAACCCAATTACTGGATAATACGGTACCCCTTGGTAAGACTGGTTGCCAGACTTTCGGGCTTCTGACTACCCGTAACGACTGTCAAAGATCCATGAATAACAGCCGGGAACAAGGGCTTACCGTGCTTTCCGTGGCACGGAGGGGTCTCGGTATGTAAAGATGGTCACCCATCCACAGACCAACCGCGGCAAGTGTAGCTTAACCTGATCGATCGACCTGTGCGGCTGTTGTTATTTAGCCACGGGCCTATTATATATATATTGAGTATACTACTAAGTTATTTTGTTACTGCTGAGCATAAGGCCCTGGGTTCCCAGCACCCTAATTGCGTAACGCACTACCTACTAATCAAAATCTGAATCATTTTGAAGGATAATCCATTGCTTCATATGTTCGAACATTTTTTTCTGCTCAACAACGTAAATAACGCAATGAATGTCGTTGAACTGTCAAAATAAAAGCCATTGCTACTTATAGTGTGGTACACAATTACCCCGCATATCGGGCAAAGTGTTTTTAGGATCTTCAATTAGCAATTTCTTAGGAGCAGTCAGCAGAGTGCTTACTCTTCAATTTAATTCCGATAGATCGACATTGGAATTGTGACGTTTCGTACTCTTGAGTTCGATGCTAGCGCCAAATGATTTTTAGATTGGGTGTCCATTTTGGAGAACTAAGTGGAATTGGGTTCGGGCTTGGCGTGGGGTAATTGTTGACAAAATTATTTTCAAGAGTACCGAATCCCGTGACTGTAAAATTAACATTGGAATCATATTGGCATCTCATTGGAATTAAAATTAGTTTGAAGAGTAAGCCCCCAGCTTGGAGTTTGGATGATTGCCCGGTTGATGGGAATAGGAATAGGCTCGCTCCCTATTACATGAGACTTAGCCGACGTCCGCACTGGATTTTCAACTATCGCTGTTGAGCCCAGCATTGAAAATACAAAAGAGCGCATCCCAGCGCATGAAAAAAAAACACACACTTGGATTTTCAATTCTCAGCAGCGCGTTGTTAATTCGGTGCACGAAAAAAATCGCCGCGGGAAATCACGCCCGTGCGTACATAACTTGTGAACCGCGAAATGTAGCTGAACTATTGGTACATCTCTTTCTAACTGCCTTTGGGATGCATGAAGAAGCCACCTCGTATAGCGCAGTTTGTTCCGCCAGTTACTCAACTGAACCGAGCGCTCGGCGCATCCTGGACAGTCACGCCAAACACCTTAAGGCTCCTTCAAACAGGCGCGACGCGCGACGCGAATCGCGCGCGACACAAAGTCACCGCTCGTTGCGCGACTTGCGGTGCCTTTGTGTCGCGTGTCGCGTCGCGCCTGTGTGTACGAGCCTTTATTTGACTGGCCAACCCTTCCATTGCGGTGGTAGGGAGGGCTAGCCTGGTTTGCGACCACCCTCCCACCGGAGTCCGGCGTCAAGCAGCCTGCTGTGTTTCGTTGATGCGTGGGAGTTCCAGTGCCTCAGGCATCTTCTGGGCACGCTCGTTCCATCATGGACCTCATCCATCGCTTTCCATCAGGCGTGATCGAGGTCAAGAGTGGGCCCATTCACCAATAAAAAAAAACCCTTCGGAGAATGCAGGCGTGATGTGATGGTATGTTTATGTTATTATTCATTTTCACTTATGAATAAAATAACTACATAACTCTATGCATCTTATCAATAAACGATAAATCATTATCATTTCTGTAAGTACCTACGTATGTATCTTTTTACAATTCGATAAATAACAATATATTTTCCATTCATATTCAGTCATTGTAATAATATGACCCAATGAAACTATTATTTTCTATGATAAGTACTAATTATCATAGCATTGTTTGTAATAATGCAATCTATACTAGTATCTACTTCTATACTAATATTATAAAGAGATAAAATTTGTTTGTTTGTCAGTTTATATGTAGGGTGTAATCTCTGAATCTACCAGTCGGATTTGAAAAATTCTTTTTGCATTGGATAGCCCAATTGTCAAGGGAGGCTATAGGCTTAACATCACGCTATGGCCCTTAGGAGCCGAGCAAATACTAAAACATGCAAACGCTAAGCGAAAACGAAGTACTAGCGCGGGCAAGCGATGCCATGCGATGCGACGGGGTTGGTCTCGCAACAAATTTTACGCAGACGAAGTTGCGGGTAGAAGCTAGTTGTTATTATAAAATGAATCATAACTACTAGTCGGATTTGAAAAAATATTTTTGGATTTGATAGCCCGATTCTTGAAGAAGGCTATGGGCTATTTAACATCACGCTAGGACCCTTAGGAGCCGTGTAAAAAGAAAAAAGGCAGAAAGAACTGTAAGTGAAAACTAAGACAAGCGCGAGCGGGCGCTGCGTTGCGACGCGGTGGGTTGGGGTCGGGGAACAAGAAATTTCATGCGGACGAAGTCGCAAGCAGAAGCTAGTAATTTAATATTGCTACTGCGCAAAATCCTAAGAGTCGAAATATTTTATAATAGTTCTAACATTACGCATGCGCGGCTTTGCGGTTGAACGTCAGACGTGCGTATTTATAAAAACTGGCCCCTAAAAATTGCCTTATAAACAAAACAAACAAGCAAATTTAAACCTTATGATTTGACAATAAAGTCCATTTTAAGTTTGGATAAAAAAACATCCCTTCTACATGTAATAATTAGGAGTTATTATAGTCAGGTCTGTCGAACTAAAATTACTTAAGTATATGTTTTCGTTTGACTAGTGAATGGCATATTATCTACTCGATACTGTCAATATTTTAACCATTTTAATGTACTGGACTTGTGACTCACAGCACAAAGAAATTATTTTAAAAGTTTATTGCACTTTCATTGAATAAAGAATGAAGGTTAAATACAAAAAAGGTTTATATAACGAATGTGACGAATCAATTTTATTTACTCATTTTATTCGCTCAGAAAAATATAGTAAGAGAGTTAATTATTTATTTTTTTGCTGTCGTATCACCAATAATTATCTATTACTAGCTGCGCCCCGCGGTTTTACCGGCGTAAATATCAAGTAGCCTATATGTTAATCCAGGGTGTCAGCTACCTCCATACAAAATTTTATCAAAATTGGTCAAGCCCTTTGAGCGTGAAGAGGTAACAAACATATAAACACACATACGAACTTTCAAATATAGGCTACTTTTATCTCGATATTCCCACGGGATCGACATTACGCGATTGAAACCGCGTGGCGTAGCTAGTTTAAAATAAAAACAAATTATAAGAAAATTAATGCTCATCTCTCTAATTCCTTTCATCCCAATACATTATTTCATACTGTCAGTGCTAGAACTACTTCCTCTATTATTTCCTCACTGGAAGTTATAAATATGTTATGGTAGGTCTACCTTAGTTTTTGCCTCACGTCTGAGGCCGCCACTAGTTTTATTAATGATTGCAAATTAATCCTTACTCCTAACCCTAGGCTACACGTATGATGCATTATTTTTTACAAAAACTAACATCCATTTTACTACTAACCACTGAAACTACAACTCTATTGCATTAGAAATAAAGTTGATTTTGGTGTAACAAAAGATAACATCAAGTTTTTTTACTAACCACAGAAATAACAACTCTATAAACTTATTGATAAAGTTGAATTTCGTTTGGCAAGCAGTGTATTAAAAGCATTTCTTTCATGGTTCCCTAATTATGTACTGCAGTTAATTACAATGATTGCAAGTACTAAGGTAACTCCCTTATATTATGATGTCATATTAGATTTCAACAGGATGTGTCATGCTTTCAGAGGAAGTACTTGTACCTATGTAGTTATCGTTAAATTGGCACTATGCTTGTGGTGTTAGGTGTACGATAGTAATTATACGGCAATCAACTGAATCATACTTCTTTTCGCTTCAATGCTGGGATGACGTTTGTAAATAGCAGTAGTTACTTTAAGTGGCAAAGCAGTAATACGCTTCTGAAACTAAAATTCCAGTTTAGCCAATTATGTTACATGTTTTTTTCTTTTTGTTAGAAAGGAGAATGCCGTCAAATATAGGGCGCCCTGTACCAAAACGAATAAAGTCCATTGTCACAACCAAACCTAGTGTATTTGGAGGAGAATTTAATGCTCTTCCTATATTTGAAGTCAATTTTAACCTACTTCTAATGGTCATTAGAAGTAGGTTAAAATTGACTTCTAAGGTTTTTTTTTACATTTTTTGTTAGTTATAAATGAAACTAACAAAAGCGTGTAATCCTCTCTCACTCAAATCTCACTTAAGAATAAATCCTTAGCTCAGTGAGTTTCGTACAATAGTAAGTACTCGCACACATTTTTTTAAACTATCCTAGCATCTAATTATTTGAAAGTGCAACCGGTTCGTGTAAAATTTTGAATTCTATCAAAAAGTTATTGCAGACTCATCAGTAACTATGATTTGTGACAATGTGAACGCGATCTAAGCACAGATAGCCCGGACTATGAATAAAAACAAACATTAAGTTCTTGCGCGAATGTAGTTTTCAGAATGCACTATGCATTTGACTGTACCGTTATTATTGCAAGGATGGATAGGGCTGACCCGTGAAGGGATTACATTTTCGGTGTTATCAATGGGATTTATTTTGCGTTTTAAAGTTGTGGTCATATTATACAGAGAGAGAAAGGAAACTTTGACTTGGTATTTAAATTTAAAAAAACACTTAATTCAAAGGGTCTCCACTCTGTCCAATAATGAAGATACGGGTCCGTCCGAATATCGTTCGAAACTTTGGAGTAAACGCTACATCCGAGTAATTATTTTTTTCGGATGGGTCACATCGGAAGTAGGGACATCTGTCAAATCGTGGTCTCATTAATTCTAAGTCGGGCCTAGGTCGGACCCCCAAACTTCCTAGAACCTTGTGTTATGTCCGGTGATACGGAGGAGGAATTTTCCGTAACTTCGGCCGAAACTTCATGCTTAGGGAGTAGACCTTCTGGCCACGATAAACAGGAAATTAAAAAAAATAGTTTATAAGAAAAAAAATTGTAAATATAAGTAACAGGGTGTATAAAACATCTGTTATCCTTACGTCTGACAACCCTACACATAATTCCTTTTGTCTCCGTTAGGTCTACATTCCCTTTTATAAACGCAGATACGTAGGTAAAAATCTGGGTCATTTTCCATAACGGGCAATAGAAAAGAGACGGGCATATTTATGGCATACTAAAATTAATTTATGCATAGATTAGTTTATAATATTTCTGCCTTTGTTTCTACTTTCCCGGATCTGTTCTATCTAATCTTATGTAAGTCCTCGTACCCACGGCCATTTTTGATCTTGCTCTTGATTTTGGACACTCTGCTAAGCGCCGAAAGTAGATAAACCAACAGTGTATTTTTTGACGCGCTGGAATGCGCTCGGTTGAATTCTCTATGCTCTGCTCAACACCGAGAATTGAAAATCGAGTTCGCAAAAAAAAAATCGCCGTGTTAAAAATCGCCAGTGCGTACCTGGCCTTAGTTTTGTAGTAGTGTCGAACAAATTACTGAACAATTTCTCTGGCTTCTGAAAATTGATGTCAATTTCATTATATTATATATAATATTTTTGATGTCGTTAACCAAATTACAAAAACTACTGATTACTTGTCGCTTAGTTCAAGTGTCTTTAAACTACTGCACACGTACAAACTCTTAATGTTTGAAACTATTTACTTTAGATTTTAGGCATTGACAAAGAATCTTGTATTTATCATGTCATTAGCCAGTTAGCCTGCAATGTGGACTCTCCTATATCATATTTATATTGTGCTCGTTAGATAGCTGAGTAAATGAAGATTTCTTCCCTGTAATTTGTCATATTAAAATTTTGAGATAACTGGTGTTATAGCTCATGTATGTTACCTACAGATGATTTTTGGAAATGGTTAATAAACTTCTTCCTTTAACATTTAACTGTTGGATGTTTTAGAACATTTGGTTACATTGAAAGATTTGTTAAAGTATTATGTATACTATTGAAAAACAATGAAGGCCATTAAATTCGAGAGTTTAGAGAAAAATCATATTAAGACTCTTTCAAACAGGCGCGAAACTACACGCGATCACGCGACACAAAGACACCGCAAGTCGCTCAACGATCAGTGCCTTTGTGTTACGCGCGATTATATCGCGTGTCGCGTCTGTTTGTAGGAGCCTTTAGATACGAATTTTGGGAAATTTTCAAAAATACATAAAAACTGAGTTTTCTTGAGTCTCATGTGCATTTTCCCCTAGGTTTTCGCACTATCACGTCCTGGACGGAATACGTCAAATTATTAAATTAGTCACCCCGATACTTATGTAAGCAGATTCAACTGAATAAGTTCCTAAATCCGGAAATCAGGGTTAACTCCACCATTACCTATCTATTATTTAAACCTCCACCATTAACTTTTCAGGAGGTATTCAACTTATACTAAGTAGGTCGAGTTACCGACTGTAGGTATACTACCAAAACGTATTATCGTTTAACCCAAAAACTCGACATCCATTTAAATAGTCGGCATTCTCATTAATCGTAAAATGTCATCCATTTAGATCGTTTACCGACTAGCGAGGCAACACAAAAACCTAATTGTTTGGAACCAAAAAGAAATGCTGATAGTAACACAAGACTCATTAGTTGGAGGAAAGATAGAAAGACGACCCGTTAATTAGTATGGTGATACTAAACGAATAGTTTCGCAACTTACCGGTAGATAAGAAGGCGTACAGTCCTTTTAGCTCTGACAGCTGTAAAACAACAGCAACCTTCTTATAACAACAATAAAGATCACTGTCATTTTGACAAACTTGACAGTTGCAGCAACTCAACAGTAACCTTATTCTCACGAGTTTAAACATCACTGTAATATTGACAGTGATGCAAAATCAGACGTAAAATAAATCTACTGCTATGTAAGTTAAAACAAAACTTTTTGGAAAACAAAAGACATTCAATTGTTAGAAGGAGAAGAAAAAAAAAAGGTGTATGTGAGTACATAAATGGTGATATAAGTAACTAAGGAGGTACTACAGGATAAATAGAGAGCATGGTACTGAAGAGCAAATATTGATGGATGGAGAGAGGAATGATATGAAAAAGAACAGAGTGAAAAATAACGTGACGATTGACAGGGGAGAATGCAAAGAGAAAACGTATTCAACCAACCCCAAGTAACATGGAACGGAGGCAGAGGTGATGATGTACTGTAAAGCAAAGAGGTGCTTCAAAGCACTTTAAACCTTTTGACCGCTACACGTCAAAAAATCAAAAACGTGCCCTCGGCGTCAAAGTCTGCCATGTAGTCGAACCGTGGCGTGCTGGGCACATTTTAGTACATATGTCATCTATACATGACTGTGGCGGTCAAAAGGTTAAAGTTGCAAAGCGCTAGTGAAATTGTCGAAGAGAGTTTCACATTTCTAAAAACATATTAAGACAAATTGAATAAGTAAGACTGGTTTAAATAACTTTTACAAAAACATAAGCAAGCAGTTTCGCATTGCGACAAACGAATAGTTAAACCACATCATAATAAAGCCAGCGGTGTCACGGCACTCATATAATTGCCAATGTTAATAACATTTTAACAACAAAACGTTTTAGTTTATCTATCCTTGTATTGGTTTGAACAGAACGGTATTATTGAATTGCAGTAACAAGGCCCCGGAGAATAGGAGTGATGTATTTGGGCAAAGTAAACAGACATATGGATGTGTAAGAGCGTGTTCAGATTCTGTTCTTGTAGGTAATATTTAGGTAGGTACACTTGCAGAGCTTTGGCTACCGTAGGGAAAAATAAGCATGTAATTCTTTCTGATATGTATGTGTCTGACAGGCCATATTCGCAACTCCAAACTGCGCTCCAAAACACAGATTACATACTGACATTGCTCAAAAAGCCGCTAAGCTGAAGTGGGACTGGGCTAGCCACGTCTGCCGTATGCCTAATGAGCTGTGGGCCAAAATAACTACATATTATGTGGATCCCTGACACACCCAGAAGGCGCGGGAAAGACCCCGTAGAAGACGGCGGGACGAGCTGGAGAAAAGAAACGACCAGTGGGCCACTTTATTCCTGGATCGAATCAGCTGGAAGTCATTGGGAGGGGCCCATGCCCAGCTGTGGGATGTTGCAGGCTAATATTATTAGTAGTAGTAATACGTATCTACTAGATAGATTTCAGTAGGGTTACTACGCTAAAAAATGCATTTTATGTGTGATTTAATATACAGTACCCGTCGACCTTTGGAAAGAGACAATCGGCTAATTTCGGCTTCGTAGAGCGTCTGTCGAACGAAATACAAATAGTCCGGTATTTATTAGGAGCTGTTAAAACGATTATGATTTGCTTCTTTTGATAATATTATTTTTATTCTTTGTATAAAATACAAAAAAAGGTAAAGGTCGATGTGCAATATTTGTCGCCGGGTACTGTAGACTTCCTTTTGTCATTTTAGGAACACCATAAGCCCTTTATCTCATTTAGCGCTGATTTTTCCAACGCCAGATAACTTTATCGGAGGAATAATTTTGAATGTTTGACAGTTCTTTTATACTAAAACTGTCAGACGTCAATTTTATTCCACGAATAAAAATTATCGATCGATTGAACAATCAGACCTTACAGTTTTGTCACTTAAGTTGGTACCATTTACCTAATAATTGACCCTTTACTCCCATTAGTTAAAGTTCCAACTCAGTCTAAAACCTACACTTAGCGTATCTGAACAAGCCTTTAAGATAACACCGGATAGTAATATTTGTTTATGCCATTATCACGCTTACGATCATTTGTTGAGGCATAAGTGTTCGTTAAATGAGCTACCGAGTTACCGAGTCACCGGAGCATTTCAGGGTTATCACCAGCCTTGAAGATAACAAAAGAAATGTATGTGATGACCTTTGTTCGTGGTTATCAGCGGATTAGGGCTATGTTTGTTTTGGTTTAGTAACTATGGGCAACGATGTTGTTGACACGTGGCGCGTGGTCGCGAGTCATGTATTATTGGGTAAATCGGCCACCCTGCTTAAAATTATGTTAGTAGAGGTGGGGTTAAACTGCGTGTAAGGGGTTATCATTCATCCAACCGTTAGATAGTTAGTAATTAGAAATGTATCTAAACTTCTAACCTACATATCCATATATATCCATACTTATATAATATTATAAATGTGAAAGTATGCCTGTCTGTTACCTCTTCAGGCTTAAACCGTTGAACCGATTTGGATGAAATTTGGTATAGAGATAGTTTGAGTCCCGGGAAAGGACATAGGATAGTTTTTATCCCGATATTCCCACGGGCTCGACACTTATGCGGATGAAACGGCGAGGCGCTACTAGTATAATATTGAGAACATATTTGTTTTTTTTTTGTATGTTTGTGTATTACGCTTTCACGCTAAAACGGCTGAAGGGATTTGGATGAAATTAGGCACATGGACACACCATGATCTGGATTAGGACATAGGATACTTTTTATCCCGATATTCACGATCGAGATATAGCGTGTGAAACCGCGGGGCGCAGCTAGTGGTTTTATAAAGACAGCTGCATTAACGGGTAAGTATACTTCCCCCTTACGAATTAAAATACGTCAAAAGAGGGGGAGATTAAATCAGCTGTTTTTATAATAATTATCAACTGTATAAAACTGAAAAAGCCCTAATATTTAGTGTCTGAAACTAGATTCAAGGTATGATATACATATATGTATGTACCTATAATATAACACCTCGCTTTGGCTATCGATTCTTTGAATTTAGAATTTTAGCCTTGTTTATCAAAGGTGACAGACACTGCAATAATTCATAACACCAATGGTTTTTGTATTTGATCCTATTGTCTTGATAAGTTTAATATTCTATAAGCCTTCCAAGAAATATAACTTCTAGGTTCGTGCGTCGTATATTTATGACGAGGTCCACAGTTTTACGATTATGAAGCATACCTAAATATCGAAATACGTAACGTACAGGCGCGACCGAAATATATACCACGTAGATGGCAATATTTTTGTCTACTGTTAATTAGCTTACGTCGAGATGGCTATGCCAAAATTAAAAAAATATTCTCTGTATTTTAACCGACTTAAAAAAAGGAGGAGGTTCTCAATTCGGTTGTATTTTTTTTTGTTTGTTACCTCAGTATGC
Source organism: Luperina nickerlii (assembly GCA_963855955.1). Classification (NCBI taxonomy): domain Eukaryota; kingdom Metazoa; phylum Arthropoda; class Insecta; order Lepidoptera; family Noctuidae; genus Luperina; species Luperina nickerlii. Next base: position 4,414,794 of record OY979666.1, on the reverse strand, counting down.
CGTCATTTATAAAACGATTTGGAAAATATTTTTTTTATTTAAAAGGATATACTTCCAGATTGGTCCCATTTTTATCAAAATCCAGTTCTGATGATGGGATCCATGAGAAATTGAGTGTACCTACTCCTCAAATATTAGGTACAGGAACACCTATAGCAATTTGGGTACTTTTTATAGTAACTCGTGAATTTGGTCTTGTAAACCACCATTTGGTAAAGTGGAACTGGTGAAAAAGACCACAGATGGCCAATGGAACTACTCAATAATAAGTATTTAACGGTTGCGATTCGATTACTTTAATAATTTATACTCGTCACAATGCGAATGTTGAAATGGGGCTGATGGTGGAATACTAGGAGAACTCCTCAATAATTAACGTCCCTGCATCGGTAAAAGCAATAATTTGTAAAAGGCGATGGGCAAGTTGACATTAGGCTGTTAACTTAGATACTTTATAAACAGACCCACTTAAAAGCGAGAAATAAAAACTTGTTAACAAAAAAAACCGATTTCCAAAAAAAGTTTTTATTTTGTGATGTAAGCGATGACGGACATTACAGGAAAGCCGACAGTTTAATTCTCATAGGTAGGAGAAAATCTGGCTTTTTCATTGAAAAATCCCGAGACATAAATACTTATAGAACGCAATAGTTGCCGAGAGACGGCAGAAGGTTCGTTGATATACCGACGGCCAGATGGGAGGACGACGTACAGAAGATAGTAAGACCTGGATGAGACTTGCACAGACCAGGGAAGCATGGTACAAAAGGGAGGGGGCCTGTACTCAGACGTGGGTAGAACAAGGCTTCCAACGATGATGATAGACATGGTACCTAGTCGTTTATAATTATGCAGTTGATCAGTCAATATTCTACTACGATTAGGCACTAGCTATCAGTAGCGAAGGGTCATATGATTATATTATTTGTCTATAGAATACTGACTGTGCCATTTTTCATAGGGTAGGAATAAAGTTGTTTGGAACCTACCCACTGAACAACTGCATAATTATAAACGCTGAGTTATTTGTAAATTGTAATAAGTGTGTCATTGTTGCTCAATGGTAATCAAGAATAGCTGCGACTGCGTGAAACGAAGTAACGTCGTCCAATCTTGTTGCCAAGAAAATAGAAATCACCATGACTCTTTGTTTTAGTTTGATCAAGTTTTCCTTTGATTAGGAAATGTTGAATTAACTAATTTAACGTAAAACTCTAACTCTAGTGGAATAATTTTGAAGTCGACTGTATAAACTTAAGATGTTCGCATTTCAAGGACTCTTGACAAAGGTTAAAAATTCCAAGTAGGATTTTAGACTGTTAATTTCAACAATGTTGACAGGTAAAGTTCCTTTGCAGCTTTTAATTAGCCATATTTCTGAGAATTCAAATTTATTCATAGTTCGCAAATGGCAAAACGCAAAAGTTTGTTTTGCGTCATTAAATTTAATATTATCTGGATTCAACAATGGAAACAAAGTATAAAGCAATTAAGTTATAGGTATTGAGGATTGAGATAACTTTATTCTCATATAAAAACAATTATTCAATTATATATGTATGAGAATATTAAAACTATAACATAAGTCAATATTATTGAGCGTTTGTAAGTACAATTATTATCATTATTTTGTGGGTAGATAAAAAAATAAAAAATCTCAATGTTCGCTTGCTACACGGGCTCAGCATCATGTATTGCACAAAACACCAACTGAAACACATCATTACTGTTGTCATACATACATCTAAAACAAAAATATAATCTGATTGTACAATCTAACGTTTTATGTTGTAGTGTAATATACTTTCAAACTGTCGGTTTTCACCCGGTGCGCCTGCGCATGTTTTCATTTGCATTCAGAATCTGTCAGACCATGAACACATTCATCTTTTAAACGTAGGTACATCCATACTATTATTATAAATTCGAAAGTAACTCTGTCTGTCTGTATGTTACCTTTTCACGCCTAAACCACCGAACGGATTTCGATAAAATTTGGCAGAAAGAAAGATTGTATCCCAGGGAAGGACATGTATAGTTTTTACCGTCAAACTCCCGGCGAAGCCGCGGGCGGAAGCTAGTTATACTATAAGTTCTTAGGAGGCACGGATTCATGTGACATGTCACTCTTTATTAATAGAGCCAAGCCCAAACATAAAACAAGCTTTTCGAACTCGGTTTGTCTACATTAGAAGAGATTTTATGGAAATTATTAAGTTCGAGCTTAAAAGATCAAAAGTATCGAATCGATCATTGTAGAACTTCTAAAATAGGTATTTGAAGCTATGTTATTAAGTACTGTTATGAGTATAGTGAGGAATATTGTGTGAAGACTTTAAAATGATACAACGTTATAATTACTGCGTTTATTCCAAGCGAACGTCTTTAAATCACTACCGCTATTATTATCATTATCACCGTTTTCTTTGAAACAAAAATCTAATTAAAAAGTTTGAAAGTTCATTCTAAATTCGCTTGAGTGTTCGAATGCAACCAGAGTTATTTTACTGCCAACCTGCACTACATAAAGTCGACTTTTGCAGACAACCAACAATATATATATGTTTTTTTATATTTCTATGGTACCTACCTATAGCACAGCTTGCTAATAAGCATCCATACGCCTTTATACCTACATCCAGTAATTTTTCTGACACTTCATTGAAATTGTCAAGAATATGCTGTTTTACTTTTGTTCGCCAGCAAGGTTTCCAGGTTCAAGGGAAATATCTTTTCCACACCCATTTAAGAGTGGAAGCATTAAATTATAAGTAATAAAATAACTATTTATTAACATATCTCATTAATATTCGCAATCAATTTCCAGGGAACCATGTCCTTAGGCGGACATAAATGAGCAAATTTTCCAACATGGAAATAATTTAACTCGAACACTCAACGCATATGGTTAGCAAGTGATTCATTGTGTGATTATGGCTTTAGGTTAATTATCTTCGTTAGTTTGCGTCGCGAAATATCTTTGAAGCCTTTTAGAGTGCCTTAGCGGAAAGCTACCAAGGAAACTGGGGAACTTTACAGTGATGTTATTACGTTTTAGAAACATGATTCAGCTATATCCGGATAGTAAATTGGGAAGCCGACCCGAACATAGTTGGGAAAAGGTTTGGTAAATGATGATGAGAATCATGATTGTTACAGTGTGAGAGAGATGCAGCTACACAGGATGAATGCCACTATCTCTTTTTCGCAACGGAACAATGATGGCTTTAATACTTATCATAATATACGGCTTACGGCGTAATATATAGCTTTACGAGAACTAAATGATCAACCATCTTTTTCGCTCAGGTTTCACTCTAAAATGCACTTAGTGTGACATTTATGGGCAAAAAGATCTTCGAACCATATGTACACGTACTTGCACATACGTCTATTGCACAGTATTGTCTATCGCATACTTTAGACAACCTCAGAGGTAAGCTACCGAAGGAATTGGGAATTTACAGTGTTACAGTACCCGCTACTTGAGTCTCTCTCATTACACAAATGATTGGTTATACAGCGATGATTAGGTACATAATTATATAGTGGAATTTGAAGGTGGATCAGAACGGCGCGCGGCGGAAAGGTTCGTTTTTTCATTCATCAACGGAAGTTGCCATTCATGAGAAGTTTTTTGCGTACGATTCTCAAATGAATCGGGTTCTCCCATTTTGATAGGAATATTTTGAAGCAAGCAACCATTTGGTAACTTGGAACGTATTTTTTTTTATTTTGCTTAAGTATGTATATCTCTTCGGAAAAATATTCATTTATTATTTTATTATATTTATTTATTTCAGGCGACGCAGGCACATAGATAAATACCTTAACCTAAACATACATATTTTTTTTACAAAATAGTACTTCACTTCACTAGCTCGTTCTTGTGCTGTTCTGTGGTACTTGTCTGCGGAAGCGACGGAACGCCACGTCCTGCGGCCAGAAGTCTTCGCAGTTATAATGATACGCAGCCCCTAGTTTACATACGTAAACTCGAGCCTTCCCATGGGGTAGGCAGTAACTAAAGAATGCCACCTGCTACGATCCTTACTCACTTATTTTGCTTCGTTTACGTTCATAGTAGTTTCTTTGTATTCTATTATAATATTTAACATATCATTAATTACCTAATTCATTACTATTCCTTAGAAACGATGACAAACCTCAAGAATGCGATGGAATATAACCATATGATATGGAAGCTCTTTATTACTAACGTTTTCGCGAATATCTTTATTGTTATTTTACATTTAACGCCTTTATGGTATTTATTTCCTCATATACTATTATTATGCTTCTGTTATAGCTGTTGGTTTTCCTATAAATAAATAAATAAATTGAACCATTTATCCTATAAGCAACACTTCGTACACTTCTGCAAGTACCATTTGACGTTTAAATTGGATCTGTTAATTACTTGATCGCTGACTTGTTAATTTCTACATCGTTTGCATTTCTCATTATGCCTGCAAATCACTTGAGAATTTTCCGATGGAATTGTTTTTCTGCTAACTGCCAACTGGGAATCAAATAAAAGAGCGTTCATCTGCATCCAAGTCAATTGTGAAACCGTTCTACATGACTTGTGTGATGCCTATAGAAGTTCAAAGTACCAATCTGATTGAATTAGCCTTTATTAAATCTCGAAAATAATCTAATATTTAGTTATGAAAATTATAAGTCTCATTATAAATGAAAGGTGGAATCTTTAGCAGCAGCTTTAAGGCTTCTACCAACAGGCGCGGTACGCGATATAATCGCGCGCGACACAAAGGCACCGCTCGTTGCGCGACTTGCGGTGTCTTTGTGTCGCGCGCGATTTTATCGCGTGTCGCGCCTGTTTGAAGGAGCTTTTAAAAGCTTATTTTTGAGCTTTCGTTTTTCTTAACCAAGGATGTGTGCGAACTCTTTCTTGTCTTCATGCGGTAGCTTTATCATTCAAAGTTTATTAGAATCAAATTAAAAACTAAACAAATATCTGGCTCGAACTGACTGAATCACATGTAAAGCCTGCATAACCGTCTACCTATGTCAGTGAAAATCATTTCCCACATATTGACCGCACGTTCCATTCAGAGTCGATATATAATCACACACATCAACTAGGTCGGCTTACCAACAAAATTATCGAATGGAATCCTGTCATTATCCAGAATACTGTGTGGGAAGGTCATGGGAATTAATGCCATGACCATTAACATTCAATTTTGAAAGAAATCGCTTTTTGTTTTAGAACCATAAAGTGGGTTTGGAATCGACTTGGAATTTTCTCGATTTAGGTATAAAGGACCACTGGTGGCCCAGTGGTAACGGCCGCGACTTACGAGTTTGTAGGTCATAGGTTCGAACCCAGACAGGCGCTTTACTTTGTGTAAATTATTTTATCACCACTACTCTCAAAACGATAACGGAAAACATCGTGAGGAAACCGGTATGTCCTGAGAAACAATAGCGGCCAAGTGCGAGTCGGACTCGCCCATGAAGGGTTCCGTAGCAGCAAACTACTTAGTAGATCTCGTTCAAACCAATTTTCGGTGGAAGTTTGCATGGTAATCTACATCATATATTTTTTTTAGTTTTATCATTCTCTTATTTTAGAAGTTACAGGGGGGGCACACGTTTTCGGAAAAAAGTGGCTGTGACATACGGACGGAGAGACAGACATGACGAATCCATAACGGTTCCGTTTTTTGCCATTTGGCTACGGAACCCTAAAAATTAAGACACTTGATATCTACCAACCTTCTCTTCTCTTACAAAGAGAAGGCCTGTGTCCCAGTAGTGGGCACATTAGAGGCTGATTATGATGGTAAGACCACCAAAGTGCTTTTCTTTACAGTATAAAATAAAAAATGTTTTAAATGATCTAGATAATATTTAATGTTAAGCAGGAAATTACTAAACACAAACAGATAAATAAAATAAGATAATTTAACTTCATGACCTCCGCTAAATAAATCAAAGTAGTTAAACGCAAAGTATAAGTAATTATTTTAATTTAAAAATAATCTATACTAATATTGTAAAGCTGAAGAGTTTGTTTGGTTGAACGCGCTAATCTCTGGAACTACCAGTCGGATTTGAAAAAGTCTTTTTGCATTTGATAGCCCAATTCTTGATGAAGGCTATAGGCTAATTAACATCACGCTATGACCTTTAGGAGCCGAGCAAAAAGAAAAAAAGTCAGAAAGAACGCTAAGCAAAAACTAAGTAATAGCGCGGGCAGGCGATGGGATGCGACGGGGTGGGTCGGAGTAACAAGAAATTTCACGCGGACGAAGTCGCGGGAAGAAGCTAGTACAAATATAAACATGTTTACAGACTGATGTAAATTGCCTCATATTTACTTTAGTAAATATGAGGCTATTAATAATATTTACTTTAGTAATAAACATGTCTGGTAATGAGGGCCTAACTTAAAGATAAAGATTTACATATAATTAAAGCTTACACCAAATAATTACGTACTAAATTAAGATAGTACGGTCATATTATGTCACCATAAAGTTAACCTTAGGGCTGGCACTTAATGAAGGCCGTATCCCGTAATTAAAAATGATCAAAATCTGGTCGCAATCTCATCTAGGCGACAATAAATGTCAAAAACTTGACAAATACTTACGGAAATTAGAGGTATTTTTGACAGATTGAGACATGAGATCAAACTGTGAACGTTCTTAATATTACGTATATACCTCTGTATATTTATATATACCGTACGCAAAATACGCGCATTGACGTGGAGTTGCGGACACCAGCCCGTATTACCTATTACCTATTAGCTCTGTATATAACGTACGCGTCTTGACTTGTAAAAAAAATACATTGTATTATTGTGCCAACAATTAAGAAATTACCGAAATAATTCTACAGTACTTATGACATTTTAATTTTTTCTGCTTGACCATAAAACCAACAAAAGTGTCTTTGGTAACTATTATTTTTTTATTTATTAACTATCTCGCCAACCAGGTGTATTACTACAGCAGTTTGTTTTGTTGTAATAATTAAAATAGTGCGGTGTAAAGATTAACCGTGGAGTTTCTTGCCGGCTCTTCTCCATAGGAAACAACTAATTGGAACCGTGTACTTAGCTACTGACGTTTCTTAAGTGCCCATGTGGGTTTATGTGAACAAAAATTTTATTTTTGATTGATTGAGTTTTCTTTTTAATAAATTGTCACAACGTCATTTTTGTTCTCAACATCGAATAATAGCTCAACTGTCACTAATCAGACACAATTACTTTTTAGGGTTCCGTACCCAAAGGGTAAAAACCCTATTACCAAGACTCCACTGTCCGTCTGTCTGTCTATCTGTCACCAGGCTGTATCTCATGAACCGTGATAGCTAGACAGTTGATATTTTCACAGATGATGTATTTCTGTTGCCGCTATAAAAACAAATACTAAAAAAAAAATAAAATAAATATTTAAGGGGGCTCCCATCTGTGCCGGACGGCGCGTACGTGTTCCACACGCGCCTCAAAGAGATGTCAGCATCAATGGAAGGGGCCCGTCAGGGCCGAAGCCTGCCGGGTCAGCGGGATTGTCCGCTGGCTCGGAACATAAAGGGCTAAGGAAGAAACACGGGTGGGTTTTAGTCAGTAAGAGTCTGACACTCCCTTCCGCTCCACCCAGAGCGGGAGGGGTCATTTGATGATATCCCATCCTCAAAAAAAAAAGGGGGCTCCCATACAAGCTAATATTGTATAGATAATGGTACGGAATCCTTCGTGCGTGAGTCCGACTCGCACTTGGCCGGTGTTTCTATTGTTACCGATCTCTAGGAGATTTCTTGATAGTTGAAGGGAGATAAAACGATAAATATGTTTATTATACAACTAGGGCCACTCGCCTAGATCTTAAAACGTATAAAAATGATTCAAGCGCTGAAGCGCTATGTAACAGATTTCTAGCGAAAACCACTCGTTTGAGAGCCCTACACGTAACCTAACGTGAGTCAAGGTAAAACATAACCATATCGGCGTGGTAATGGGCGCAATTATAGTATAATAAAAATATTGCACCTGAACTTGTACCTAACCGCTAATAACTTAGTGCATCCGTTGTTCACGTGCCTAGCTTTGCGTAACTGTTTCACAAGGCTTTGAGCCGGACTCAGACAGCACATGATTCTAAACCACTTTTTTGGACTTTGGAGGGAGGCAGGGGAACATTAGTGGCTGTTTATGCTTAGGAAAGCATAAACAGCCACTAATGTTCCCCTGCCTCCTCTCTGTGAGAGAAAATGGGCCACAATCCACCACGCGGGCCCCGTGCGGTTTGGTAGATGTTACGTCATGTCTTCGGATTTTTGGTTCTAGGACATAAAAATTGGGTTGGTCTTTCTGCCATCATCTAATATACCATTTATATAAAAAAAAACTGAAACAAAATCTTTCAATATAATTCTGCAGGCCATCACCCTTTGTTATCCAACCTCACGTACGTACAAATATTTAAAAACAGCAGTAAAGGCTCCTGCAAACAGGCGCGACGCGCGACGCGAATCGCGCGTGACGCAAAGGCACCGCTCGTTGCGCGACTTACGGTGCCTTTGTGTTGCGCGCGATTTTATTGCGCGTCGCGCCTGTTTGTAGGAGCCTTAAATGTCAAAGAGTTACGCCTGCGGAGTTGATCCAGGCTTTATACATTACTAGCTTCTGCCCGCGACTTCGTCCGCGTGAAATTTCTTGTTCCCCCGACCCACCCCGTCGCATCGCATCGCCTGCCCGCGCTATTACTTCGTTTTTGCTTAGCGTTCTTTCTGATTTTTTTTCGTTTTGCTCGGCTCCTAAAGGTCATAGCGTGATGTTAAATAGCCTATAGCCTTCCTCAAGAATTGGGCTATCAATTGCAAAAATAATTTTTCAAATCCGACTGGTAGTTCCAGAGATTAGCGCGTTCAACCAAACAAACTCTTCAGCTTTATAATATTAAGTATAGATAAGTATAGACTAGTATAATAAGCCTATGGTGTTCCCACTGCTGGTACACAGGCCTTCTCTCTATTAGAGGGAGTAGGCCATAATCCATCACGCCGCCGGCCCAGTGTGGATTGGTGGATGTACTCATTACTAGCAAATATACGTATTGACATCGAAAAAAAAAAGAGTAAGTATACAAAGTTTGAACTAGGTAGACCAGGACGAAATGGTCTAAAATTAGCTTGCCATAACTCATCCATACTATCAAAGCTGAAAGCCTTTGCCATTGTTAAAAGTTTACCTATATTGAAGAGCCTCAAGTTTAGATTGTCCTCGGTATTTCATATAGCGTATAAGGTCTTCTACATCTTGTTGAGTTGCGCTTTACAACATTTGTTTACTTCTGAAGTTGGTCCTTCAAATTCGCTGCAAATATTCTTAACCTTACTCAATCAAATATGGTTGTTATAAGAGATTGTTGTTGCCTAACCTGCAAAGCCAAAACCACATTATAATATGCGTCTAAATTTCTCTCTGTTGAAGAACATTGGTCCTTTCATCCTCCTCCCCTTATTTTTTACTAGCTTCTGCCTGCGACTTCGTCCGCGTGAAATTTCTTGTTCCCCCCTCCACCCTTACCTTCGCATCGCATCATCTGCCCGCGCTATCATTTCGTTTTAGCCTCCCGTTATTTCTGACTCCTTTTCTTTTTGATCGGCTCCTAAGGGACATAGCGTGATGTTAAATAGCCTATAGCCTTTCACAAGAACTGGGCTATAATACAAAAATATTTTTTCAAATCCGACTGGTAGTTTAGTTACAGAGATTAGCGCGTTCAAAAAAACAAACAAAATTTTCAGCTTTATTATCAGTATATTTTGTGGTTACTGCAACATGCTTTCTTCTTTCAAACATAGATATTTCTGAAAGAAGAAGGCAAGTTGCAGTTCAGGATCATCAAGGATCAGCTGTCGTACCAAAATTTACTTCAAATAACCTTATTATACTGCACTCCGTGGAACGTTTCTTTTTGTCTTCTACACTTTTAGCGTTAACAAATTTTCTCAAGATATGTTTCGCATTACTCCGTATCACATGAAGAACATTAGTCATTGTTTCTAAAATCGTCCGGTTTTAGAATACTTCTCTTTATTTACGTGTTCCGTCTAAATTCAGTGTGAGTTAACCAGCGCATCTGAAATAATTGGCACAATCATCGCCATATTATTTCTAATTTTAGATCAAAGCCGAAATCCAATAACGTTAGCCATTGAACCGAAAAATTACTACATGCCTACATGGTATTTAAAAATTAAACCAAATCGTTTGTAAATGCGAAGATGCGTTTAATTGGAATTCTAAGTACATTGTTAATTCTTGTATTAGTTCCGAAGCTTGTAACTGTTTTTGGGCGTCGATTCTGTTTTGTTTCAAATGTTTAAGCAAGTTGCCCTCACTTTCATAATCAGTCTATAATGTTCCCACTGCAGGGACACAGGCCTTCTCTCGGTGAGAGGCAGTGGGCCGTAATCCACCACGTGGGCCCGGTTGGTAAATGTGGCATGTCTTCGCATTTTTAGTTCTAGGGCATGCCGGCTTCCTCACGATGATTTCCTTCAACGTTTTGAGAGTGATAATGATGACGTGATGAAATAATTTACACAAAGTAAAGCGCCTCTCTGGGTTGGAACCTTCAACCTACAACTCGTAAGTCGTGGCCACAACCACTGCGCCACTACTGTCCTAAGCTTATATGGCATTAATTTTTCCAGCTCTTTAGATTTTAGTCGATGATCTATTAATCTCAATATTGTCGTTTACTGTATTTAAGTATTTACTCTTCAACTAAGTGATGTTAAGTTTAGTTAAGCACGAATTGACCAAAGTATGAAAGGACCAATGAATTGCCCAAAGGTATATATGTATACTAAGAGGAGAATAAGTTTGATCACGCGAGAACTGGAAACCACTAACAGCGATGCGGAAGAATTTTTTGGTGCCCAATGAGCTCTTCCCTTTTTTTTCCTTTATATTATTCATAACATATACATTTTAGTGTTTGATTGTATAATGTATTTAAGATTTCTTAATAAACATGTAAATAACTCAGACCAAATAAAAAGTCAAGACATAGGCGCTGCGAACAATACAGTGAAGTATGCAAAAACTACACCTCCGCTCTGTGCATACACGCTCACATGCACACATTTACAATCATTTACAATCAAACTTCACCTCACTATGTGAACTCATGTTTACCAAACCGGTTTCACTTTACTATTGACAGCCCTCTGTCTTGGTTTTTTTTTGGTCTGAGGTAAATAAATAGAAAAAAAATAAAATAAATAACTGTTTGTTCATAAAAGCAAATTCTGTCGAAAACGAAATACATACTCTCAAAACTAACAAAGACTCTTGTAACTGTGGCCACTTAGTTCACAATACATTATAATAATATATTCCAATTGCAAGTCAAGTCGTTGTTTTTTCACACGCAGCTCATTCAAGTCGCTAATTGTGCCTCAATTAGGTCAATAAGTACTATTGTAATGATCATTATGTAATAAGTGGCAGTCGGGCCGCAAAATAATAGTTCTATGTAGCTTTAAGGCTCAAACAGGCGCGACACGCGAGAAAATCGCGCGTCGCACCTGTTTGCAGGAGCCTTTATGATACCTCCATGCTCCACCACCATATGTGGTATTGTATTATCCAGTAACTGGGTTGTGAAGGTCAGATAGGCAGTCGCTCCATGTACAATACTGGTACTCAGCTGCGTCCGGTTAGACTGGAAGCCGACCCCAACATAGTTGGGAATAGGCTAGGCAGATGATGATGTTTGCGTTTTCTTGTTGTTTTGTTCAGCAAAATATGTGTTAACGTGCATTACCTGAAGAAACTCAAAAATTTGACCTGAGATTTCAATGATGAAATGAAATAAATGTTGAATATTCTTGCGTGGAACTGTTTCGTGGTTATTCGCTTTCATTTCTGCCGTCTCGTGTACAATTGATAAGTAGGGCTACAATGATTTTCCAAGTTGATGATAATCAAAGACGGTTGGATTTCACTTGCAGAAAGAAAAGTCGTAGATTAACTTGTAACTTTTTTTTAACTTTTCATTCAACTCCAATGGTGTCAACACGCACTTGTTCATCATGACACCTTACTTACTCCACAAGATATGCGCGTGCACATACATTTAATTGTCCATTGTTTTAATAATCACTATTGACAATCACATAACTGCATTGTCGTTGTATTTCTCGCTATTAAGTAATAGACGAGGGCTCCTTCAAATTATCGCGATAGTGGAGGAATGAGGAAGTGGAGTGGATGAGATGGCCTCTTGTAATGTGGACTAGTTGGACAATATGGAGTGGTTTCCAAAGGCGACGAAAGAAATAACGTATGTCCATTCAAACTAGCTTCTGCCCGCGACTTCGTCCGCGTAAAATTTCACCCTCCCACCATTCACCCTCTTAGGGGTGGAATTTATTGTGTAGATTTAAAGATATTTTGTCCATAAACTCATATTTGTTTACATTTTTTTAGCAAATAAGTCGCGAATGCAGATTACATACACTCACCTTTCTTCCAATATATGTCATACGAAAGATGTAATTGCACTTATTTATGCATCCAGAAAAATGGCGCCATTCGTTAGTCCGGCTTGCTTTTAATGACGAAGAAGCATGCTAGAAACTTTGCGCAGTCTTTTTTGTTTATCTGCTCATCATTTGGAACGTTGAGCAATGGAACAGTTTCGTTTATGATATGATTTACTTCTAATCGTTGTTTTCTCAGTTGCATAATATCAAGATTTCGGTAGAATATAGATCAGAGAGAAACGTGACGCTAAAATTAACCATAAGCTAAAGTTATTTCTAACTTAGATTCTAGTCTACCAGTTTGATTTGCGAAGTAATTACTGAGAACAATATTGGAGTACTAAATTACCCTTTCATAAGCGGTAGGTTACTGAACAACAAAGGGTTTCGCAAGACTATATTTATATTAATTAATTGCTACCAGTACTATGAGGGATCGCCTGCCCTCGCTGCGCAAGCGCTTGCGATGCGGGTATTTGCATACAATCGCCCCCTGAACGAGATTAATTCGAGTAACCCACTTGTGGCGAATGATTAAAAACAATTTAATTGACACTGTATACAAATATTTGAGTTTCTCGGAATGTTTTAACTTAGTTCTGGGTATTAAGTATTTAACCGTTCAAAGCTTAACACCAATAGATTTGGTGCTCGCAAAGTAGAGTCGGATTTAGTAGAAGCTAGCTTCTGCCCGCGACTTCGTCGGCGTGAAATTTCTTGTTACTCCGACCCACCCCGTCGCATCGCATCGCCTGCCCGCGCTATTACTTCGTTTTTGCTTAGCGTTCTTTTTGACTTTTTTTCTTTTTGCTCGGCTCCTAAAGGTCATAGCGTGATGTTAAATAGCCTATAGCCTTCCTCAAGAATTGGGCTATCAAATGCAAAAAGAATTTTTCAAATCCGACTGGTAGTTCCAGAGATTAGCGCGTTCAACCAAACAAACAAACAAACTCTTCAGCTTTATAATATTAGTATAGATTTATAAGATCTAGAGGATATTTCTAAAGGATACTTCTGCGGGTTAATGGCGTATCACACTATCAGTAGTAATGGCCTTCATTTTGACAATTCAACAACATTCATTGCGTTATTTACGTTATTGAGCAGACAAATTTTTCGAACATCTGAAGCAATGTATTATTATATCCTTCAAAATGATTCACATTGAGAATTGACATCGCAATTAGGTTGCTGGTTTTATGCCATCATTATTTAAGGCTACGCCGACCGCCTAGTGGCGCCCTCATCGTTTGTTTGGTTATTTCTTTTATTTTAGAATGAAAATGCAGAAAATAAGCACGTTAAGTTGTGCTCCACAAGATTATACGTTAATAATATTATAAACGGGTTGGATTTTAAAACGAGTCGCCTGAATTTGAGGGTATTGGTGGTGTAGGGGGCTTAAGGGAGTTAGTCTTAATCCCCCCAAAGTAATTTTGGCTGCCGGAGTTGCGTCTAAATATTTTTAAACAATTTCCAAAAATTCTTAAATACTATTGCAATTATGCAAAACGGAACGTAATTTTTATGCTTTAGTACAGTTTTTCAAATGTAATTTTTAGGTTTTATGTGAAAAACTTGAAACGAAACGCAACCCGCCATCTTGGATGGATGATATTGACAGCTAATGTCAAATTTGTGCGTCATTCCTTTGGTAATTTTTTTTTTTTTAAACGTTGCCCCACACTATGAATTTCTCCTGTATCGTGGGTGCGTTTACAAACATTTAAATTCACATACACAAACAGCCAGACCCGGAACAACTACCTGTAGGCAATACAAATATTTGTTCCGTGCGGGAATCGAACCCGCGACACGCAGCACAGCAGTCGATCGCTCAGCCACTGCGCCAACCGTGTCGCCAATTAATAGCAATGTATTACTCCGTCCGAGTTGGCACAATCCGACTTCATTGGGTTAGGTTAGATGGCTAAGGCGGGAGCGTAGCGCAGCGAAGCTCCCGCCTTAGCCATCGTGGTTATTTTTTTTTAAACCACCCAGAAATAGGAGCTCCGCGTAGCGGGGCTCCGTCGACTCATAATTGAAGCCAAAAACATGTTTATACAGTGGAATAAACAATTTTTGTACAAATTTCTGTTTTTTATTTTTTCTAAGGAAACTAAGTACTTCCGGCGGGTGAAAATGGTGAGGGGGGGATCGGACCCCTCCCCTCCCCCTCCCCCAACCACTCACAACCCCTTAAAATGGCGACGTATTTCGAAATTTTTACCTTATAAACGGTAGTTTTGCATTGTTTAGTTTTATTATAATCACTACAACGGAAAATGGTGGCCACTATTATCCGGCGCCCTCTTAAGAGGGGCCCGATATTAGTTTTGGAAAACATTCTGGAGAGCTACTGTTAACTTCTTGTAAATCTGTTTCTCAATCCTTTATGAGCGCTACGTGATCGTTCGTTCATTCCAAGTACATCATGGAAATAAATTCGGCACTGGACTCGTTAGATTCCCCTCACAACTAACTTTAAAAGCTAATTCGCTACACAAAGCTCTTTTAGCCGTCAACAGCACTCGTCCGTTTATACACAACAGTTTCCAAATGTTTACGAATTTAGGAGTGTTCCACTTTGTGCAGGGTTTTATCGAGTGCCTAATACCTACCCGTGACGTCACTTGTTATGTTCGCACGTCAATCGCTGGTAGAACAGTTTATCTTTAGTTGATTTGGACTGTTTACTAAACAGGTTAGTTTGGAATTTCTTTGATTTTTTTTTTTTTAGGTTGAGAGTTCATTCGGGTTCATTTGAACTTTGACCTTTTTGTCTAGCCGTTATTTTAATTATTTGACCTTATTTTAGTTTAACTACCTCATGTTTATTAATTGTGACGCTTAAAGAAAAGTCAGTTCGTGGATGGGTGACGATTGATCAATTGCATATTGAAACCCCTCGGGAAGCAAGTTAAGCCGTTCGTCCCAGCTGTAATTCGTAGATCTGTGTTAGTCATTACGGGTGATTAGAAGCCCAAAAGTCTGACACCAGTCTTACTAAATGGTGTCGTGTTAAGGCTCCTTCAAACAGGCGCGACACGCGATAATATCGCGCGCGGCGCGAAGGCACCGCAAGTCGCGCAACGAGCGGTGCCTTTGTCTCGCGCGCGATTCGCGTCGCCCGTCGCGCCTGTTTGCAGGAGCCTTTACCATTACCAAGCCACGGGGTTGTGGAGGTCAGATAGACAGTCTGAAAATACTGGTATTCAGCTGCATTGACTTATTCGGTTAGACTGGAAGCCGACTCAAACAAAGTTGGGAAAAAACTGGGCAGATTGAAAAGTCACGGTGTTGTATTTTCAGCCCTGAATCAACTTTGTGTCATTTGTATTTAAGTACATAAGAACTTTACAACATTGAAATACAAAATCAATCGACATTATGCTTCTGTTATTTCGATGTGTATCTATTACAAATTATAGGGTCACAATCAATAAAAGCAATGTATTTATGTTATCATATCAATCAATGCGCATTGCAGCTCTGACGTTTGGTATAGCGGAACCTTTATATATAATAGATAGTGTCATTCTAAATATGCTAATTAGTGAAATGAAGTATTCATATATCGCATTCCTCGTCTCTTTGGTTTCGGTCACCTACTGGTATTTGATGATATAAACTTTTGGTCTCAGTGCTCATCGAATACAGCTCCGTCTTCGACAACAGTAGAGTGGTTCTAATGGGACTATGTAGTCATGATCATTCGGGCGGCTTGCCAGTACATATACAGGTACATAACATATATTCCTGTCAGCACCCATCTCCCACAACACGATTTATTTGCGCCGCAATTATTGCTAATAAACAATCGTTTCTTGTATCGATTACTCAGAAGCCCGAGTGCTTCTTAACTGCTTCTAAGACCTTGTAAATACTCATCTCATCCATTATTTAACGTCGATTCTTCTCGTTTTAAATACAATACTTAGGTACTTGGAGCACCGTTTTTACCGTTCGCTACCTTGATTATATTTTCAGAATAATAAATAATCAGTTTCACGCTGGAAAACCGCGCAAATATAGGGTTTCACAAAGAAGCGCGTGCGCAGCTCGCCGCGTGGAGCGCTATTTTGGCGCGCGCGCATCGCCCGCGTCGACTATATTCAGTCCGTTCAGTGATCCTTCGCAAACTCGCACAAAACAAACAAACATATCCTTACCATAATAATATTATTTTCATAACGTCGAGGAGGTTAGCGGAATGTTCCCAATTTATACTAAAAACATGATATTGTTGTTTCAGGTAAGGGTTCTCCCGAAATTCAGCTGTAAACAAACGAGTGAGTACCTACATTGTCGAGAAATTGCTTGGGGAGGGAACATTAAAAGTACCTATGTACCTAAGAGGGTTGATGACGTGGGCGTACGCGAGAGGCTTCCAGTTCACGTGACGCACTGGATGTGGTCACGTGACGTAGAAACCCTTCAAACCAATCTAGTTAATTATACACAGCCACACGAGCTATGGAAATAGCTTTTATCTGAGGCTCTGCACGCGAGCATAATATGAAACGAAGCGGCGATGTTATATGTTATTACAGCTCTACTGGTTGGGAAATTAATTTGTATCAAAGGCATTTGAAATATCAAATGGAAAATAAGTAGGTAAGTACTTAATTTGCTGAACCGAATCGAAGGACCAAAAAAGATTTCAAAATAACTAAAAGTACTTACTGAAATTTTTAAACAAAAAAAAACTAAGTCCCTTAATGGCCAGAATAATATGGTTTTCAATGTCATACCAGACAATTAAGGGTACCTACTTTATTTATTCTTATGTAGCTTTATATGCCTGACTATTGAAAGTTAGGTACACCCTACAACCTAACACACTTTCATACACAATTTGAACCATTTTGAAGGTTACTAATCCATTGCTTCATTTATGCTCAAAACATATGTCTGCTCAACAACGTAAATAACGCAATAAATGTTGTTGAATTGTCAACATGAAAGCCATTCTAGTATTGTACAATGCGTGCCACGAAAGATGAGACTTGACCCCGCCTCCTCCGCTCTTTCCGCCGCCCCTATGACGTCCGGTCTCGTCCCGCACTCAGACCTCATTACCGCTAAAGATACCTAAAATCGTGTACAATGCGTGCCACGAAAGATGAGACTTGACCCCGCCTCCCCCGCTCTTTCCGCCGCCTCTATGACGTCCGGTTCCGTCCCGCACTCAGACCTCATACCGCTAAAGATACCTAAAATCGTGTACTGCGCATGTCAAACCACGTTGTGTGTCAAGTCTCTTCTTTCGTGGCACGCATTGTACTGTTAGTGTATAACGCTATTACCCACTGGTTCCATTTCTATTTGTCAATTTCCACTACATCACCTTTATTACTTCCTACCTTTTGCGTCATTTCATTAATAATATTATAGATATATAAAAGAAATGAGTGCTCCATTTTTATTAAGGTCATGTTCATAATAAAATATAATATATTGGGTGGGGTATGACAAATTTAATATAAAGCTGTTCAAATAACAACCATCTGGGTGACATTTTCCAAATGTCAAGGGTTGAGACTTGAGACGCTTTCAAAGAAACGCTCTATATTTAAGTACATATATATTGGCGATACATGCATGGCAATACAGCATGGAAAATAATATTGAGTCGCACTCTTAAATATTAATGAAGTAACCTAAAGGTTGTCTGCAAAAGGGAACCTCACGTCATGCAGGCTGGCGGAAAAATTACTCAAGCAACATTAGAATTAGGTTTAAAATTGAATAAGCGGAGATTGTTTTTATAAAACAACAGTTTTGTGAGAGGCACGTAAAAGTGAGCTCGTCCTCTTGAAATAAATAGCTAAAATTCAGTATTGCTTCTTATTTTCTTATATAGCGCCTTTCTCGTAAAGATTAAGGTACTACCTACGCTCCTCGATTTGTTGGCTTTTGTACTTATCTAAGTAAAATTACGTATTTGTTTCATGAAACAAAACCTACATAAATCTTCATGAAAAGTTGACATTCTTGTACATAACAGTTTCAACCTTACCTTACCAACCAAAGAGACAATAGACCAAAAAATTATGCCTAAGTAAACTTTACGCCTAATCTAAGCCCATTATGCGATCCAAAACACAAACGGAGCCTCAAAAATAGCCTTGTCCTAAATACTGACCTGAAATTTTAATCGCATGTCAACAGTACCATCGGCATCCACTCGGTTAAGGTATTACGTATAATTAGTCGCGCAAGCAATGGACGCCTGATGGAAGATAAGATCTGCGATGGATTCTCTGGACAATGTGATATAGATAAGCCCTTCATGTTGGTGAGCTTGAAGGTAATTAGGGCTTGAATCTGATGCTAGGTTCTCAGGGCTAAAAATAAATAAAATTGTAGGAATCTGCTGGCAAGTTTAATTGCTGGTATCAACTTAATTGGAGTGCAAAGCCCACATTTCTTACGCCCGCAACTTTGTGTGCGTGTTTTTTTTGATGTTCTCGTTATATTTTTAACTCCCTATTTTCCATTCATAGGAGTTTTTCAAGGCAAGGTTTATGCTATCTCTAAACATAATTCTTTAAAAATTGGTTCAGCAATTTAACTGATAGAGCCACTTTCACATATACAATCTTAATCATAGATGCCTAGCGTTTTCCCAACTACGTTAGGGTCCAAATCCAGTCTAACCGAAGTCAACAGTCTAAGAAGCAGCTGAATACCAGAATGAAATATTATAATTAGGTATTAATATTGAATTTACAATATTAATATAGATTCAAAAGTTCCGCTACGTACCGCATCAAGACTAATTCAAGCTGGACTTCTAAGAATGTAAAAATATTAATTCGTTTTTGTCTCTAGCCTAGAAAGCTCTAAGAATAACTTATATTTGATTTTAAAATGAACTCGAATTGCTATAAATTTTATTCAGATTGTATTCAAAGGTGGAATAAAGTAATAAACTATAAAAAAAAAACCGCCATTCAAAACAGTACACAGTTCCCACGACGAAAATAAAAGATTCGCCAAGAATAGCTAACCGTAAGATGCGTGCGCGCAGGTGTACACGCGACAATGCGCAGCAATTGTGCAGGAATCTTGTATTGTCGATCCTTTCGGGAGTCTGGTAACGGAATGCTGTCAGGATCTGACGGAGGAGCTACGAATTTTTTCGTACTTCGGCCCTTGTGTCGAGTTCCAAATTATGGGTTTGCGAATATATCAGGTGTTGATGTTGACGAGGATAAATAGTCAGAATCTTGACGGACTTCTTTAATGAAAAGACTCCATTTTGAAGTTGTTTCGTAATTAAAAGTTCTATTGCCTGAAATCTTTGAAATGCTTCAGTTGCGAAGGGTGAAAGTTTTCAAAAAGGAAGCCAACTCAAAAATGGTTGCTAAATTCAGAATGACAAAGGAATTAAGGAACCCGAAAGAAGTTGCGTTGTATAAAAACCCTTTGCCATTTATAGCTCCTTTTTAACCATTCGTAGGCACATTCTGTTTTTTATTGCCTTTTTAGAGGGGTCTGTTTCTGTGTCACTATTCCGTCTTTATAGTTTTAAGTTTACACAAGGATTTGACGATAGCTAGTTTGTTTTACTTTTCTCTTTGTGTGTAAACGGTACAATTGTATCTTCTTCATTCAATTGGGTCACAGTTACGATTGAGTTATCTTTTATTCCAAAACAGAGATTACTGCTGTTTATACATATATAACATCAGGCCTTGTTTTGTTTCCCCGAAGGATCGGGCAGCGGTGTACTAGCACACACACATTTCCCCATTTAGGTATGTTTTTTATTAATTGGGGGCGAGCCAAAGACTATACAGGTTGAAATTGAAAACATGCGACAAACCGAAATGGGAGATTGTACTCATCATTATGAACAACTTTTATTAAAGGACCAAAGCTGCAATCGCGAAAAAAAATCTGCTGTTCCCTTCATTTTGCGAACATAAATGTAGGGAAGAGCTGATTTTATTTTCGCGATTTCAGGTCCGCGCGGGTCCGCTCCGGGCTGCCACTGAGAAATTCGATATAGAAAAACTCCATAACACTTTGCATGACCTGAGAATTGAACCCAGGACCTCATGCTCACCAGTGTCGCTTGCGACTGACTGCTACTAAACCAACGAGGCAGTCAACTCTAGTTAATGCATTTACTGTTGTTTTTGCAGCGCCCCGCGGTTTCGTGTCGATTTCGCGGGAATATCGGGGTAAAAACTATCCTGTCTTTTCCCCGGAACTCAAACTATCTCTATACAAAATTTCATCTAAATCGGTTCAGCGGTTTAAGCGTGAAGAGGTAACAGACAGACACTTTGGCATTTATAATATTAGTATGGATTTGACTTTAAATGATCCCGTTACATTACAGTTTAGTTTATATCCGTCAAATTATCCGTTTTACATTGTTGTTCTACAAAAAGTTTAAAGATGCTTTCACATGTCACGAATGTATCACACAGCTGTCGTAATTTCACGGATTTGTGTGCCTTTTCTTGGGGTTCCTTTGGCAGAAAATATACATCCATTCCATCTGTGTCCTTGCTATCTCTTTAAATGTAATGACAAATAAGTTATTGCCTTGTGACTAAACAAAGGATAATTTGCTGTGGTTACTGAAAAATTTAACCTCGTAAATGTGAAGTTAGATTATTTTTTGTAGTATGTATTATATAATTTGCCTGAGTCTTCTATTATATATTTCCTTCTTGATGAATATGTTTAAGTATTTTTTTGTAAATTGAATTTGCCGAAAGCAGAAATTACCGAAAGAACCTACTGCCTCCATATAAAACTGTCTTGAACATATTATTTCGTGAACATAATTACCTATAAGGTCAGCCCACTAATCGCTGCACCCTTTGCTTCCCTGGCAACAGCCTGGGGCCACAATGGCGTTTTTTTTCATCTAACGGTGCGCAGTAGTACCCTGACGCAGGTAGATGCGTCGCACCCGCCCGTTTCTGAGGATTCAATTCTTTGATTTACCATTTCTTTGAACTTTCCTGAGCTCGGGCTATAATTATCGGCTATATAAGTAGATACTTTGTGCTGCAATGTGTTCTGTTTCATACATCTGTTTGTTTGCTCCTATTGTGAGCAATCTTGAATATTTGGATCAGTTTAAAAAAATGAGATTAGTAAATTATGTCGGCTTTAACAATTGTAGATCAAAATATTGCAAAGGCTTTTTTTTTTTCAGGATGGGAAATCATCAAATGACTCCTCCCGCTCTGGGTGGAGCGGAAGGGAGTGTCAGACTCTTACTGACTAAAACCCACCCGTGTTCCTTCCTTCGCCCTTTATGTTCCGGGCCAGCGGTAACCCTTTCGGACAATCCCGCTGACCCGGCAGGCTTCGGCCCTAACAGGCCCCTTCAGTTGATGCTGACATCTCTTTGAGGCGCGCGTGGAACACGTACGCGCCGTCCGGCACGGGCCTGGTCCTGATCGGACGGTGAGCTACCCATTACTCTCCGCCCGCAGGCCCGCGCCTACGGTGGCCGGGAGTCGTCGCGCGGCTCCCGACGCCCGGAGCGTCTCCCGCGGCGGCTGGGACGGGAGGCTCTCTCCCTCATCCGTCCCGCCGCCTCCTTCGCTAGCATGACTGCTTCGCAGAAGGAGGCGACTGCCCCCCACTCCCTCTCGCCCCGGACCATTGCAAAGGCTTTACGTAGGAATGATGTCATTTTCGTATAACAGACACATATATTATTTAGTATGCTGTAAAGTGAAACAGCTTCTGCTATTTTCCATTTAAGGCAAAATAAACATACTTATTTTAGTTTTCAATATTTGCCATTGCATGACACATTCAAACATTTACACAAATTAGTTAGGTATAACAGAATTCAATTGTTAAAAGGCCTCGGTTTGCCGAAGGCGGAGCTTTGGAAGGACGCGTGTCACTAACAATAACAAATGTAACAAAAATCCTTTTCTCAACAACCTAATGGCGTAGTAATTAGATGACAGACAAAGTAACGCTACATTGAGCGTTTGTATAGAGTTCCGCGCCCTTGTCTCTTTGTTACGCCGGCTTTGAAAGTAAAAGTTCGCTTAATGAACGGCGCCCATTTTATGGCACCTCTGAAAACTTTACAATGCAAGACGATAAAAATAAGGAAATCATTTCTAAAAGTGTCCACAATGGTATTATGACATTTTGGTTTTAACTATAGGCTAGTAAGGTTACGACTCTTACGAGTTACGACTGTTTTAACTAAACATTTATCTATTATACAAGTCGGTTTTACGGCTTGCTTGCTGCTCCTAGTAAAAGTGAGAAGCGAAATAGAAAAAAAAACTAGGCAAAAAGAATCACCACGGGGCATTTTATACTGCGGTTATTTGACGCAAACCTGGTCTTTCTCGTCTCCTAGCTGGCTTGAGGCTAGTATCTTGTTTCCAATAAACACATTCACATCTTAAATAATGATTGGAAGCGATGTTGCTCTCCTCAATATCGTGTTACACCACCACAGTTTACCATCACACATAAAATACAGTGAGTTGCGCACGCGCACATAAGCGGTCCATCTTCCAAAACCATTTCTGTGTTCAATAAAGCGGTTTAATATGAGGTTGGATGTGGGACTTAGGATGAATCGCGAGCAATCACAAAAATACAAGCTATCCTTTTGCATAATTTTCCTGTTTATAGCGAAAGATAGATGGGACAAGAACAGGATAGCGAAGTAACATGGGAGGAAGGAAGTAATCTGAATGGAGAGGAGCATTTAAGCGCCTCTAGCATTAAGGCTCCTTCAAACAGACACGACACGCGACACAAAGGCACCGCAAGTCGCGCAACGAGCGGTGCCTTTGTGTCGCGCGCGAATCGCGTCGCGCGTCGTGCCTTTTTGCAGGAGCCTTTACAAAAATTTGACGGATTGCCATCATATAAAGAACAAATTGACAACATTCGAATGATTGAAATAACCGCTACGTTGGCTACGATCAAAGCCTACAAATGACTCTACATAATATAGACTGTAGTATACAAACAGTGCCGCAAGCTGTTATTCTACACCACGACGTTTGACAGCATAGAACATGACAGTGCGTGGGGCACGCGCACGGGAGTAAACCGGCCTGCCAGGCCATTCCTCGTGCGCGATGACCCATCCACTTCCTCGGGGAGACAGGGATACATGAGATGTATCCGACGTATTGTTGAGTTGATGGAAAAACGAATTAGCTTAGGAAACGTTCGGACGGTAGGACCAAGTTCTTCGAAAAAAAAATATGCAGAAATGAGAGTTGCAACACTGATGCCTGTTTTCAGTTAGACGACAGATAAGTGACAGGGAAATCATCAAATGACCCCTCCCGCTCTGGGTGGAGCGGAAGGGAGTGTCAGACTCTTACTGACTAAAACCCAACCGTGTTCCTTGCTTAGCCCTTTATGTTCCGGGCCAGCGGTAACTCTTTCGGACAATCCCGCTAAACGCCTATAACTCTTAGGTAGTAAAAACGGACATGAGAGGAACTTTCAGTCGAATCTATTCAGTTTGGAAAACTATTCAACAGCTCAACCAACTTCGGCGTTCAAACTCAAAGAATTTATTTCAATTAAACCATTTACAGGCACTTTTGAATTGTCAAAATGAAATGGTCAGTTAGTCAGAAAGTTGAAGCTAGTTGCGCATTCCAAAATGTACTCTCTATGGTGATGAACGGGCAACGGGTTACGTTATTTGATTGATTTAATAACGAGGACGATTCAAAACGTACTTGAAATACCTAAACACTGCCTTCCCTGTGCCAGCAAATAGCATGACAAACGTTTTCCTCAGTAACAGCTATTCACAGGATAACATCTGTAAAAACGAAGAAACATGAAACACTGGCATGTTCTTCATTACTGTGGCAATTAAAGAAAACACGTACATATCAGTTACTTCCGGTTGGTTGTGCGTAATTGGAGGGATGCATTATAATAATTTTTAACACTTTATTATTAGTATATAAAAATAATTAATAATAACTAAATATGAATACTTATGTTATAAAATAAGTCTTCATAATTATGGCAGTCGCTCCACGTGAAATACTGGTATTCAGCCATTCGGTTCAATTGGAAGCTGACCCCAAATATAGTTCGGAAAAGTCTAGGCAGATTTTTATTTTTATCCTTTATTAAAAAGAACCGGGTTCTTAATAATTAATTACAATCTAGCCTATAAGACTAATAAGCAATTTTAATCTAACTTAATTTTTACATGATAAATATTTTTTAAACTTAGAATAGTGTTTATTGGACTTTACACAAGTCCGTTCCACTTTCTTAGAGTCTGATATATATGATGATGTAAACACTTTGTTCATGTGTTATTATGTGTGTGATGTGATTTTGAGTCATCTTACATCTTTCATGACAAACGAAGTTTAGATGAAGTCATCATCATCTGCTTAACCTTTTCCCAAGTTAAAAGTTTAGATGAAGTATTAATTTATTTGTTTATTTTATTTTAAAGAAGGCTTACAGACTAACAAACCAATGAAATAAAGAATGTATAATATTAAAATGCTAATAACAAGTCCCCACATATATTGCAAATCTATACTTAATATTATAAAGCTGAAGAGTTTGTTTGTTTGTTTGTTTGGTTGAACGCGCTAATCTCTGGAGCTACCAGTCGGATTTGAAAAATTCTTTTTGCATTTGATAGCCCAATTCTTGAGGAAGGCTATAGGCTATTATTAACATCACGCTATGACCTTTAGGAGTCGAGCAAAAAGAAAAAAAGTCGGAAAGAACGCTAAGCAAAAACGAAGTAATAGCGCGGGCAGGCGATGCGATGCGACGGGGTGGGTCGGAGTAACAAGAAATTTCACGCGGACGAAGTCGCGGGCAGAAGCTAGTAGTATTATACAAATAAGATTTTGATGAAATCAAAGCTGATTAGGACTAGCGGTTTAATTGCGTAACACACTAACAGTAGCAATGGGTTTCAGTTTTGACAGTTCAACAACATTCATTGCGTTATTTACATTGTTGAGCAGACAAATTTTTCGAACATATGAAGCAATGGATTTGTAATATCCTTCAAATGATTCAGATTGGGACTGAAAGGGTGTTACGCAATGAGTAAGCAAGACGAATAACAGCGTTTTCAACTCCGATCTCCAAAATGTGGGTTCTGTACTGTAATTCCATAGAGGTTAGGATTCTCTGAAAGAGATGGAGCTACGCTAAGAGCTATGCAGGGACCAGAGTACTGGAACAGGATAGAGTTAGGTAGGAAAAGGTCATGAGGCCATTGTCCCGCAATGAGGCAACATGTACTAATAATAGCTAAACGAATAACTAACACATATTTTCCTGCAGATAATGTTATGTAACGCGCCATTAATGAAGAGTTGAATAATAAAGCATTACGAGCTTCTCTTCCTTCATGCTAAATTGTCTTGAATACTATGTTATATGGTGGTGGTCCTATAAGGAGCAGTGATGGCACTGGTGGGCCAGTGGTGACGAACCCAGACTGGCGCTTTACTTTGTGTAAATTATATCATCACCAAACATCGTGAGGAAACCGGCATGTCCTCATCATCTGCCTAGCCTTTTTCCCAACTATGTTGGGGTCGGCATCCAGTCTAACCGAATGCAGCTGACTACCAGTATTTTACATGGAGCGACTGCCACAACCCATTACTGGGTAATACGATACCCCTTGGTAAGACTGGTTGTCAGACTTTCGGGCTTCTGACTACCCGTAACGACTGTCAAAAAATCCACGAATGACAGCCGGGACCAACGCCTTAACTTTAAACCGGCATGTCGCTAGACCATAAATTCGAAGACATGTGACATCTACCAACCCGCACTGGGTCCGCGTGGTGGATTACGGCCCACTCTTTCTTACAGAGAGGAGGCCTGTGTCCCAGTAGTGGGAACATTAGAGGCTGATTATACTGTACTACTAAGCCCTATGCTTTTTATTTTTTTAATGAAGAGTCTGATGTAACTAATTAGGGTCAGCTCTAGTTATTCGCGATTGAGGACACTTGGTACCAAATAAATATTTGGAAAAATCGTCTCATCTCAATTAATTGTTTATAACGAAGTCAAGGATGAAGCAATTAAATAAATATTAACGAATTTCACAAATTCGTACGTCATAATTCTAGATAATGGGAAACAGCGAATTAGAATAATAATTAATTTAAATATTTTAATGTGGGTTCTTGCATTGTTTTCACAGTAATCTCAGGATATAAAACTGACAAAGAGATAATATATAATTTAACGTATGACGTGATAAGCAACGTTACAATTAATTTTGAAAATTAGGCCACCGCTCAACAAGTTGGTGTTACATATAAATTATGTTCTTAATCTAAGATCAAAATGTATGAACATTTGGTCTCAGCTGAATAATAAATATGGCCTCCCCCGCAGACTGCTATATCGATAGATCCTGGGGGAATCATGCCACAATTAGTTCCGAAGGTCACCCAGTGTACGCATGACTTCATCATCTACTTATTCACGGGAAAAGGGTATGACCTAGATATAATTACAAAAATATTCAAAATATTACACATCTCAAACGCAAGAATTGACGTAGGATAGGAAAAAATATTCATGATAAATACCTGCAAAGAAACATACTGGCATATGCAAGGGTAAAATAATCAATTGCACCATTATAAGTAATTCCGATGTGTCAGTTAGCAATTAGCATAGACTGTATTTATCTAACTATAGTTATTCATCTATAAGGTATCTTCACGTATCTAGTACTAGCTTCTGCTCGCGGCTTCGCCCGCTTGGATGTAGGATTGTAGGATATTCTCCCACAACAACGTGCTACCGATATCGGGACAAAAAGCCTATGTCCTTCCCCAGGATGCCATCTACCTCCTTGCCAAATTTTATCGAAATCCGTTCAGTGGTGCTGGCGTAAAAGGCGGTTATAAACATACGGACTGTATTACTTTCGAATTTATAATATGTATAAGTATGGATGACGTAGATAATGATGACTAAGTTACGTCTAAGTCTGTTGTACAATTTTTTCCAACTGTACCTTCAGTTGCGTTGCATTAGGTATAGGGAAGATCCTATACGTAGCAGAACGTCATTTGTTTTCCTATTATGTGTATGTTGTGATGTTCAGGTTTTGACTGGTCTGCTTGAAGAGTCATTGTCGTTTCCAATAGGTACTGATGTCCCAATATTGATACATATTGTTTCTTCTTTCATGTAATACAGAAATGTGATTAGTTTGGGACCCGCTATAAGAATAAAGGCTCCTGCAAGCAGGCGCGATTTTACCGCGTGTCGCGCCTGTTTGAAGGAGCCATAAATGACACCACGATTTGACAGTTGTCACTATTATACTTCCAATATGTTTTAATCGTACGAAAAGTTAATTAATTGGGTGTAGGATTCCCTTCTATTATTTCGAACAACTTTCGGACGGGACCCGTCTCTTCGTTGACGGACTTAGAGAGAAGACCCCCAGCTTAGAGCGGCATTATTTTTCTAAGGTGCAGTTTAGTGTTTAAAATTTTCAATACGTAGTAAAATTTTCTAGTAACGATATTACACGTTTATGACAAGAGCATTGCTCTGGAGCTACTTTGTCGCTTTAAGGCCATACCATGACTACAACAACATTGTATTATGCTAATTCAAGTAGGCCATAATGACCGCGGACCAAATTTCAAAAGGACCACATTTTTAAGTCGCTAATTCGTTTAGACACGCGAGACAATGTTGCATTATTCTGCTAATATTTAATTTGACAAGCATTGAGGAAGATATTTTTTGTTAACACGACAGCTTAGTTCTTATGGAAATGTATATAAGGCCGCAGCTAATGTAAACTGAACAAAAACTGGGCGTAATGTTTCAGGGAGTTAACATACCTAAACTAAAATTGATTTCAATTAAATAGCTCTCTGCTAAATTTAAGTTTTTAGGGACTTTATTTCTGAATGTCTTTTTCATTCAAGATTAAAACTTTCCCAGCGGATGGAGCCTTCAACACAGCTAGTTTTGCTTACACACACAAATATACACACACATGTTTACGCTTTTCAGTCGTTACGGGTAGTCAGAAGCCTTAAAGTCTGACAACCAGTCTTACCAAGAGGTATCGTCTTACCCATTAACTGGGTTGTGGAGGTGAGATAGGCATTCGCTCCATGTAAAATACTGGTATCCAGCTGCATTCGTTTAGACTGAAAGCTGACCCCAACGTTAGGAAAAGACTAGGCAGATTAATTTTTTGACACACATAGAATAGAATACTCTTTATTATCTCACTCTTACTCTTTATTTCTCTTTTTTTCTCTTTTTTCTCACATATTCATGTTTACAGTGCAGACAAGACTGGATTTCGTCAAAAATGTTTGATATTACTAATGTTTAAAGACACCATCCATTTGATCCTCTTTTTCGAAAATAGGTTATCATCAAAAATTCAAAACATACCCACAAGTGAGGCTGAAACGGCAATTAGGGGTAATTACTGGTGAACAAGGACGTATGAGCAATATTAATGAAAAATAAACTACATTATTAAACCCTCGTGGGCGCCCTGATGTCATAATATATCGAATGACCCATCAGGCCCTCGAGGACAAATTAATATCGGTGGACAAAAGTCTAATAATAAATATGTCAGGGAAACTCTTTAGAGAGTTGTTTATTCCATTAACGACAAAGCCTGTTGGAAAATAAAGAAGAAGTTAAATAGTGAATTGTTTTTCTGTAGCTTTCATAGTATCTACGGTAACGAAAATCGGCTAAAGCCGTGTTACGTTTTTGGTCCTTCCGACCGCGCAATTATTTTGGTCCTTACGTTCACAATTGTTGCATAATGTATCTTACATTTATGCTTTAAATCTTTGCTCAATCTAATAACATTATGGAGTAAGTATCATTATTTATTCCAAACACCCGTGTTTCCGATTATACTCTGATAAAAATTTTTATCCAAAATAAACAGGAGTTACAAAGCAGGTCGTGACATACGGGTGCAGAGAAAAGAATGGGATGAACATACTGCCGCAGATTTAGGTCAGCGATATGTTCACACGTGTGGTTTTAACTTACACGCGTTACGTTTGACGTACCTATATGTATATGTAATCATTGATGATGCTAAAGTTCTATTGCTTAGGAAAGGGACGTCTTTAATTCCACTATCGGGCCTCTTACAAGCAAAGGTTACAAAAAAAAATTGTTTTTATTTTTTATTTTGTCGTCACCCCTGTAATATATAATTTTGAAGCAATTTTGTGTGTCTGAGTTGATTCCTTCTTTGTGTGTTAGCAACCAAGCCTCGACTGACCTTATCGTATCACTAAAGTGAAATCCTGAATTCAGTAGAATTATATGCGTAGGACACGTCTAAATGATGCCGAAAGTTCAATTAACATTCATCAGATATTAAAATAGACATAGACATGTCGCAGATGGAGCGGTTTTAACATGCCAAGGCATTCATTCAAATAGGATGCAGTTCAATAAATTGTCAAAGAATTCCTCCACGTTCGCTCCTTAACGTGTCTCAAGTCGGGATTGCGTTTATAAATAGTCTATAAATACTAGTAATAATGTACCGGTTGAGCATGAGATCGTAAGTGGAGTTGCGTGCTGATGGACACTTGTTTTGCGCACATTCGTTCAGAGCCGAGGATGTAAAGGAATGACTTAATGCCAGGGTAGATGCTGTTCTAGTATAGCTAGAAACGACTAGGTGCGAATTGAAGAAATATATATTACTTTACCTCTAATAATTCATATTTTGCTTTTATCCTTAAATGTTTAAATAGCTTGTTGGTATTTTAGTGGTCTGTTTTAAATTACAGCTTTACTATCTCTTAGTGCCGATATTTTAAATGCAGCCTACTCATGCGTTGAACCAGTCATCCATAAAGTTTAAAGACTTATGCATATTTCTTCATCGATGAATAACAATGAAATTTTAAGTAAGTTCTATATGTGGATCATAATATAAGGTCTTATTATGCCTGCACAACAATGAGTCAGGAATCTGAGCTCACTCTGACATCAACAAATTGGCACTGCACGAAAAGATTGCACTCCAACATCCTTGCAGATTTCAAACATGCGTAGGCGATTACTCTACAATTTGTTGAACAATTACGTCACTTCGCTCTACCCGAAGTCTATCCAGCACTCTGACAGCGGTCTAACGGCCAGACGTTCACGCAAGAAACACCTCTAGGCGTTCAATGAGTTACATGAAAGCGAGCACCGTTTTTGAATCGTGCGTAATTGTCGCGTGCAAAATCCGACAACGTGCCCGGAGGTGTCTTCCGCGTAGACATTTTCCGTTAAATTGAAAAACATAACGCCGTAAAACAACGCAATTGCAGCGTTAGTCAGGCGAGCTTACGAAGTTGAACAACACCCCCGTAGCGGCCGTAGAGCGTCCCCGATAGCCGGCTCTACGGACTACGATACAATCACAGTATCGTAACTTCACGTCAGTCAGTGTAGTCTGCGCCACCACGCCGAGCGCACGCATCGTCCGAACACTCATCACTACGAGTGCGACGTGAATCGAACCTTCCGTGACTGTGCACCGATTTGATATTCAAATTGGACAATCGAAATAAGTCGTCAGGAGTGGATTGTATTGTAATGAGGAGGGCCGTACGACGACAGGCCAGGGTGTAACTCTTCTAAAATTTGGACATACAGTTTCTTTGATGAGTTATGGAGTTTATGCAGTGCGGTAGTAAGTTTGATCCGTGAAGTGACTGGGCCAGTGATGAGGAGTTTGGTTACGGGCTCCAACTCCGAAGGCCGGCAAAATTAATTCTTACACGGAGCTCGGGGCGCGCGCGGTGCCGCCCCGTGGGGCGCGCCGCCGCCAATTCATCAAGGGCTGGAAGAAGACCATGGGGGTCATCTCTAAAACCTTTGGCGTTGTCTTCAGCCTGTAAGTAATTAGAATTTTTGCATTGAGTTAAGCGAGAGAGAGAGAGATCAACTTCCCAAAATTTTATCTTTCCAAAAAATTTCTCCTATTACCATTTTACTCGGTCTGGAGGAGAAAGTGACATCTGAAATTCTAGTTATCACGACAATTTATCATAGGACGCAACTAGAGTAGACAAAATAATAGTGGTAATAAAAGCCCCATAACTCGGCAGTGAAGCAGCGAGTCGTCTCTCCATGCGCTTGCGCAAGACAGTGTTCCTATTCGCACGTTCGTCGCATCGTAAAGATGCGTGCGCTTTCAGCTGCATGCGTAACAACCGAACGTTTTTATTAATGTGTTCATTCATCTCAAAACTTTTGTTTTCCGTTGTCCCACAAAGTAGAAACCTATAGGTTATGCAAAAATTACGCCACATACCTGTTCTGCTGCCATCCACTGTCGTGCCATTCATCATTGTTAATTGTAAACGACTATTCTCACAGATTAAAGTCTGGACTTTCCCCTCAAGCTGCCGTTTTAATTAACGTTCCTCACATAAACCTACAGGTAAATTAACATACGTTTATAACGTTCATACAAATAACAGGTAACTGCGTGCTGTCCAATCAATTTGAATGTAGCACTCGTAGTACATTTTTTACAATCTATAAAAGGTTCCCATTATGTGTCCTTATTAGTCAACAGTTCATGAATTTTCCAACAGTAATTAACATTGTCAATATCGATTGGAGGCATGAAATCGCCCCTTAATGTCCTCTGCAATAGCCTTGGTGGGCTGTTTGAAGGATTCAAAAATAGAGTTGATTACAACAAACTTATTAAGTATGGGTTACATGGCGTTGGAAGCATTATCGTCACGGCATGATGAGACTCTAAGATGACCCTTAAATATAATTTGGGCAATTTAGTCGTCATCATTTTTGATGAATGTACACCTCGAATGAGATTAGCACGCATAGTTTTTTGATTATGTGCTTATGCATTTTTCTACTTTACGTAATAACTTTATTGTTCCAAGTGAAACGGTTGTGAAGCTTATTTAGGTGAAGGTAGTCGTAAAGAAACTAGGTGTCAGTTATGAACTACCGATGTCGAGAGTGGATTGTGAACCATATTAATTAGTATGTTAACCTGTCAAAAGACATAATTTTGGTCTTCAAATGATTCCTGTCAGTGTCTATCTTGTCTCCAATCGTTCATCTTCGTTACTAACAAAATGATTTGAAAAAAAAAATCCTTTCCAAAATTATTTTAATTCCATAAGGACCAAAAAAAGTAATACCTAAATTACGACTAAACAATGTAACTGTATGAGAAAAAATACGTCTCTTAGCCCTTTGAACCCATGAATAATAATGTAGAGGTCGTTCGCGTTTCCGGACGACCTATTTTCTTGCATAAACACGGGAGTCCACAAAGCCCATTTTACAATTTATATCACGGAACAGTGACTGGACACAGACATTGATCATAGTAAGTCGTTACAACTCACGATTCCGATCACCGAGTTGCGAATAAGTGGTACACCGTGTAATTTCGCGGGATAGCCAATTATAATGACGTCACAAGGCATTGGCCAACACCGGTGCCCGGCTGCTGCTATCGGACCCTATCTAAAATTAATAGGGCAAAGTTCCGTAAATGTGGCAACGTCCGCCCGTAATAATATGACCTTAAAATGTTTAAGATTGATCTCCATTAATTTTCTTGCTAATTATTATCTGCTAAATGTACGAAACAACACACTTCATGGGGAAAGAAAAGCTTGACGAAGCTCAAGGAATGGTAATGATCGTAACAATGCGCATCTAAATGTAAACTCGATGGATTTCGCTTTATTTGGCTCGGCCGGAAATCAACATACCTTGCCTTGTTTCCGGCGCATCAATAATTTAGTAACTTTATGAAGCTTGGTCGCTTCTATTTTTCAAATAATTTATCCGAATGAATCTTCAATTTCCAAAAATCTGTTGCATGATTGGATTATTGCTTTCAACTAGTTTTAACTTTGATCTTAACTACCATACCGTAATTCCTATGACACACGGCTTCCTTTCTCAACTTCTCCAGAAACATACTATATCCCGTTCTAAACTTAATGGTCGTGAGAATACTTAATTTGGAGTTTTCGTCTATGTCCTTTTTATAGCGTCAAATATATAAGATAAATAAAAGTGAGTAATGATCATTGATCGCTCTACGGACACTTGAATAGACATAATGAAGTTAATAGCCGGTGTTGAAACTCAACGACAATAGTGGAAGCGAAAATTACCGTAAATTAAATGCAGTATTGGATACTTAATAAATCACGGGTTAACATCTAGGTAAGGGTATTAAAAGCGAAGGAATGGCTAACGCACAAATGGTTGATATCAGCACTATCTGTTATATTATTTGTAATTGCAAGCAAACGATTGAGTAGTTTACTCTCTGATGGATGATACAAAAAAGTGTTTATCATCAGCCATTTTATAATCCTTCACTCTAAATACTTGTCTCAAACGGAAATATTAAAACCATAAGAACTTCCGAAAACGAAGGGTTAGACCTATTCCACAATCGTAATCTTTATCCCAAACAAATTCAAACGTTCTACGTTTACATTTTCAAGCAATTCCGATGCTTCGCAATAAACATCCTCGGTAAACACTACAGATGTTTGCAATTTAATCTGGTCCTTTGTCGAGGTGCCCTAGAAGGTGCACAATTGTGTGCTGGTCTTTGTGCTTCGAACCCAACATTTCGGGAACAGCGGTGATTGTCAAAGAAACGCTCTTAAATGTTCAATGGGACGTTTGTTGGCAGCGGATAACCGTTTTTTAATACAGGTCTATCCCAATCCCAACCTTTTTATTTGCGCTGGCTTGAGTGCCTTTAATCTTGAAATGGAAAAAGGGATAGGGAACTTCATCTATTTAATTTAGCGCGAGTACTTTCAATTATTTCGTGCTATCTTGTAAAGACTTTAAAGCTAAGTAGGTATGCGAGAATCAACACAGGAAGAAGTCAGAAAGGGCTAAAAATGTCTAAATTCCGTGAAATTGGGACATCTGCCAGATTCTGCCTAAGACAGCAAATGCCTTTGTGTGATATTCACGAGTGATAACACTTACATATCTAGATCAATTTTACATTGACGTCAGCAGGTATTTCAGTAACCTTTACACTTGGTACTATTTCCATCGTTCTGTTCATTACTTATTCATATTTTCGAGCATGGTCCTTCATTTTCTTTTGTTGCTACGATTTTGTTATTTGCTTTTATTATATTTGATGAATCGGATCAATTCTATGGAAACGTCAAAGTTGTTCTTTTTTATAATAATCAAGTATTCTTTCTAGTTCAGATATGATGTATTAATAAAGAAGTATCGATTTAGATGAGATTCTAAGAGAGACTTAGTACTTCAAAATTTCAAGCATTTTTCCAATCGTTTTTCAGGCGTGGTATTTAGTTTCCTTTTATCATCAAAAATTATTATACTAGCAAACACCTCACATTGTATGAAATCGATAAGAAATATCAAGATTTCGTAAAACAAACAAATCGTAAAATAATAACCCGTGCGCCGTTATCGATGCCTAAAACAAACGTTGTTAATGTGAGTTATCGCCGTTCATCGCTTTTAAATTAACAATAGGACACAAGTTTTACGAGAAGTCGTAAATTGTGGGCTTTTTACGTGTAGGTACTATACTTTATACGGTGTTGGCGTGCTCCTATATCGTTTGTTGTGGGGTACCAATCAAATCGTCGTAAAGCGTTATGGTTTCGGTCGTAATCCACTCGATATGGGAACTATCATTCTCTTAGATGGACCCGATGCGATACAGATAAACAAATTCATCTGGGCACATTAGCTAGGTGAATTTAGACTTTATTTCTTTTGATATAGTGGTGTTGTAAGGTGCTGATTCTCTTGGTGTTCCTAGAATTTTGGCCGCGTTAGCGTCGGTTCTCGCGTTTGGGCAAACAGCGCGCTACAGATTATAACGTGTGTGGAGAATCTTCGTTTCTTATGCTCATTGTTTTTATAACACTATTATCATATTTTTAACGGTTCATCTTTATATTATGTGGTCCAAAAATAAAATTGTTAATATGCGTATACTATTTAAAAAGAGCTTATAAATAGTAAGGGATTTCCGATTTTTTTGTTAAACGAAACCAAGGTTGGTAAGAAAATACTGTCAGAAACTTAATATGACCCTTTGATTTCAATTCAACTACAAATATTTTCATTATACCAATACATGGCCCTTTTTTTTAAATGTACACAACAAAATTTATCGTCTACTGTTACCAAGGCGATGTTTTTTCTGCGCAAGTGCAAAGTGCGTGACAATAGGGCTTAGTTGGACACTAGGGGCAGTCGGCTGGAATGGCATTGTAGGACGAGTCTAACTGGTGTGTCCACTCACATGCCCAAGGACTGGCTGGATTGCTGACAACCCACAATAGACTTGTCATATCAGTTTTTTGAACGTTTTCGTAACACCTTGAACTTCATTTAAAAAGGAGATGAGGTTTTTAATTTGTATGAAATGACAGAATGGTTTGTTGTTTAAAGTGTACTGTATAACTGGGTGGTAGGGAGATCGACGCGCAAACAGAAACCATGAATTCAGCACATGATTCTAGAACCCATAGCTTAGAAATTCTTTGGCGGTTATAAAACAAAATCTGCTGTTTCATAGAAAAGTAGGTACAATACCTACGCTGTCAAAAACAGCTATTTTTTTTTTAATAACTGATGAAAATTTTCAACGCAGTGGGTTCACTTGTCTTCATGTCCTCCACACTGTATAGAAATATTCAATAATATGTAGTGTTTACAAATAAGTATCTCAAAGCGTGAATCATCAAAGCTGACTATCATCTCAATGTTTTTTCGCAAAGCTATTTGCTTTTTCTTTTGCTATTACTATCTACTGTCAAATAACAAATATTTAACAGTCCGATTACTACGCTGTGTACTCAAGCTTACATTAGAAAAGAAACAAAGCGAAGGCAGCGCTTCAGCCGGTGCGCAGGAGTGTTCAGCCAATCGGTCATTGTCCTTGCGTTTCCTGTCATTAAAACATTACTCATTGCACGAGTTACCCACATTACGTTTATAGATCGTTCCCTTTGGCTTTTTATGTCAACAGTTGTAAACATAAACTGAACTTGTGTAATAAGAAATAGGGCTTTAAAAATTCTTTGACGTCTTAGTGCTCATACACGCACACGCGTCACTCGACATTACGTTTTTTTACAGGAAATTGACGTATCGTAAAAACACTTCTAACACATGTAAAGTGCTCTAGTTTCGCAGTTTTTTTTCTTTCTCGTAATTGTTTCTTTTTTTGCGAAAGTCATGTTACAGAAAGTAAAACTTTGCGAAAGTGAAACAAAATAGTTTTGTGTCTAAATTATCAGATAAGCGGCTTGCATTCATTGAATAGCGACACTGTTAGCATCGCTTTCAGTAATAACCAGTCACTTTACCAAGTATGGTGATTAACGGAATTAAGCGAGTTAACTATATCTATACTAATAATAAAGCTAAAGAGTTTGTTTGTACGCTCTAATCTCTAAAACTACCAGTTGGATTTGAAAAATTCTTGCATTTGATACCCAAATTCTTGAGAAAGGCTATTTAACAACACGCTAGTACCCTTAGGAGCCGAGCAAAAAGAAGAGATTTAGAAAGAACATTAAGTGAAAACGAAGTAAAAGCGCGGGCAGGCGATGCGATGCGACGCGTTGGGTCGGGGTACAAGAAATTTCACGAGGAAGAAAGTTGCGAACAGAAGCTAGGGGCTATAACAACCTTCCCATCATTATATAAAAATTTCGTGTCACAGTGTTATCGAACTCCACCGAAACGGCTTGACCGATTTTTATGAAATTTTTTGTGTATATTTGGTAGGTCTGAGAATAGGTCGTAGGCTATTTTTTATACCACTAAGTGAGGTTGGCCCTCTCCAGAATTTTTTTGGAATCGTAACTTACGCGGGTGAAACCGCGGGGCGTAGCTAGTAATTAATCAATATGATGATTTTAGAGCACTGTACCTATGCGTGCCACGAAAGATGAGACTTGACCCCGCCTCTCCCGCTCTTTCCGCTGCCCCTATGACGTCCGGTCCCGTCCCGCACTCAGACCTCATACCGCTAAAGATACCTAAAATCGTGTACTGCGCATGTCAAACCACGTGGTGTGTCAAGTCTCATCTTTCGTGGCACGCATTGTACCTATATCTCAACTCATCGATATCAACTCTTTGATAATTGAGCGTTGCCCATAGCGATTGGGAGGTAAAAATTTAACAAATTCCCATGTCAGCCATTGTTTCCCCCTACTAACGCCATTGTGTCGACTTCCGGCGGCACTCGTATAAAACCGTTCATTAATTACAAAGAAATGAAGGGTTAACACCTTATCAAGTGGACATGTTGGAAACGTTTACATGGTAATTTAACGTAAATATGTATGTTTCTCTCTCTGGCTTTAGTTAAAACGGTATCAGTGCATAATAAACTATCGCAGCTTTTACTTAAGTTTGGTTATGTATCACAGCACAGCTCATTGTTATTGTTAGTTTTATGATAGTAGAATATTTACAAAAATGTGATACAACATTAATTACCGTCAAACAAGCCAACTTTGCCCGTTTTTTTAAGAAAATCGAATATATTACAAGTTTTTTCTATAGGACTTAAGTATATTTTTTCATTTACTACCACTATATGACCATATGCACGCATTTGCTATGTAAAACATTTAAAAAATTAAAATTTAAACCAAGATTTGATCGATTTTGATGGTGGGCAAAATAATCCGGACTTTTAGCCAACATTGCCCACTTCGATTTTTGACGCAAATCAAGCTCTTATAAATACGTAGAAAGCACCACGAATACAATTTAAGGCAATCTTAACCTACGTTTTAAAATACTGTTTGTAGTTTAAATATTTTCGTGATAAAAACGGTGGGCAATGTTACCTAGCGGTTAGTGGCCTTTTCCATACAAGGCCCAACAAACGGTTTAAGATTTGTCAGGGTTGTCACATTGCAGTAAAATTATTAAATAAATGTTATTTTCACTTTTATGTTGTGTTGGTTGCTATGAATATACGTTAAAATGGTAAGTAATTAAATGAAACATTGTGTTCAAAATTAAATGTTTATTCCATTTTCGTCGACAATTCGACATAATACCGTTGTTCTATTTTGAACATTTCAATAACGTCAGCTTTAATCTGTAAATGCTATATCAAAAAATGAGATCAATATATGTCCAAACTTGAATAATATTAATCAATACCGTTGTTCTGTTCTGAACACTTCAATAACTGCTTCACAGGCAAGCTTTAACATCACGTCGGAGTAATTTTTATATGCTCGGGACCCAAACTCACGTCTTGGCTTTCTTGGTCTAATTCTAGACTTGTTTGTTTTTCTGAAATTAAAAATAACAATAAAATTAAAGCTAAGTTATTCTGCAGATGTATAATAAAAGCTACCATCTACTCTAATAAAATATAAGTACCCTATTTCCTATCCCTATACACAAACAAACATACAATCAGAATCTTCACCTCTATACATATACTGGGTGAAATTTTAATCACTGTTTTCCTCTTACGGGGTCATTGTACTCATCATTATAAACAATTTTTACTATGGAGCCAAACCTGAAATCGTGAAAAATAAATCAGCTGTTCCCTACATTTATGTTCGCATAACTCGTCAAAATGTAGGGAACAGCTGATTTTTTTTGATGAGGTAATGATGAGTACAATGACCCCTTAAGAGGAAAACGGTGATTAAAATTTTACCCTGTATAAATTATACATCAACTGCACTAGGTACTAATATATTTTAAAACATAAGAAATTAAGTACTTTATTTTAAAGTCGTTACTTAAGAAATATGTCATTGAGGTGTTTGATGTTTTGTTTCTGTGGTTTTGCGTTAATTCAACCTGTTACAAAATAACTAAAAGTGACAACCCTGAGTGCTTTTTGATAACGGGCAATGTTGGCATGGATGGGTCTGAATAATTCAGGGTAACTTTGCCCATCATTAGAAGTTTTGATTCATAAAGTCCTGAATAATGAAACTATATTTAATATACTCAACAACTGATATTCTATAACATACAGTAAAATACACTTACCTGTGTTTTCGCCATGAGGTAAAATCCACAAACACTTTTCTTAGGAAATTTGCCCGCAAAAACATACACCGCACTCTACAAGTTCTGGCAAGTTACTAAATGAACTTTGGAGCGTTAGATAGTTTTGCCACAAATATAATCAACTTTCCACCCAAATAATAAATGTTGCAATAAAACTAAAATTGTTTCTTATGTTAGCGGATTTGCTTATAAATTGCTTTTAGGGCAAAGATACCTTGATTGGCAAAGTTGGCTTGTTTGACGGTATACAATATGTCCGTTTCTATTTACATAAATTTATCTTCCATTAGAGATTAATTATAAAAAAATAATTATAATAATTTTGAAGACGTGAAAAATTCGAAGCCATAGGACATCCATCAACCCGCACTGGGCCCGCGTGGTGGATTACGGCCCACTCCCTCTCACAGAGAGGGAGGCCTGTGTCCCAGCAGTGGGAATATTATGGGCTGATTATGCTCTTGCTATTATCGTCCTGTTCTTTGTGGTAAATTTTAAGGCTCGGCTCCCACAAACAGACACGACACGCGATTTAATGTCGCGCGACACAAAGGCACCGCAAGTCGCGCAACGAGCGAGCGGTGCCTTTGTGTGGCGCGCGATTATATCGCGTGTCGCGCCTGTTTGTAGGAGCCTGTATACGTAGACTGCCCCGTTGGTCGCAAGCGCTATACTGCTGACCATGAGGTCCTGGGTTCCGATCTCAGGTTGAGCAAAGTGTTAATGGATTTTTCTATCTGGAATTTCTTTCGCCCGGAGCTCGAATTTGTACCCGGTTGATGGCAATAGTCTCACCCCCCCCCCCCCCTATTACATGATACAGTAGCCGGCGATAAATATTGCTCATCGACCTTTGGAAAGAGACAATCGGCTAATTTCGGCTTCGTAGAGCATTATCTCTGTCGCACGAAATACAAACAGTCCGGTATCTATTAGGAGCTGTTAAAACAATTATGATTTCCTTCTTTTGATAATTATTTTTATTCTTTGTATAAAATGAAAAAAAAGGTAAAGGTCGATGTGCAATATTTATCGCCGGGTACTGTACTTAAACATATCTGGCGAAATGTAGGTGTACTATGTAGGTACACCTCTGCCCGACCTTTCGGGATAACATGGTATGATGTTATGTTATGGTTATAGGTATACTAGCTGTGCATGCGACTTCGTTCGCGTGCATGTCGGATAAGTTTAATTTTTTATTAATTAGGCGTGGCGTGGCGCCATCTATTATCATAATAACGTTATTGTTGTTTTCCTCGGGAACAGCACTTTTTTTCGGGATGAAAGGGTATCCTATGTCAGTTTCTGTACACCTGACAACGTATGCAAGGATGATCAGTTCAGTGGTTTGGGCGTGAAAAGGTAATAAACAAACAAACTCACTTTCGCATTTATAATATTAGTTAGGATGTAAGTACTAAAACTTAGTAAATTTTATAGGTTATCTGTGGTGAAGTGTCCACGCACGAATATTCTAAGAACTGACTGCATGGATTAAAACAAACTACATTCTGGCCACCCGGCCGTCGAGAGAATGCGTTCCCAGTGCAACAATTCTAGTAGCTAATAAAGATCAAATTCGCGAAACATGTATTCGTTTGTATGAAACTGATAGGTTCCAAGAACGCATTCTCTCATCGGCCGAACTGAAGGTTTAAAAATGTGGTCCTTATGGGCATTGCCACTAATCGTTTACTACTGTCATATTCTATCAAGTTATAAAGTCCGAGTACCCTTGCACTTGACTACGATACCAGATTAATCAATTAAGTACCGAGGAGTATCATTAACGCAAATATACTAGGATAAGTATATAGGAAATTTAATCTTAACCACACAAATAAGTACACAATTCATTAATTTATATTATAATGTAGAATACAACAAAAACTTGTGTGGATATCGGCTGTAATGTTTGGCATGTGATACGCAGGAACGAGGAAAATCTCGTGAGGAAACTTTGGATTATGAATGTCGATGGCTATAAGAGTAGGGGAAGACCAAAGAAACGATGGATGAATGTGATAATATGACGACTAATAGAAAAGTATGGAAGAAAAAGTCATTGCGCCGACCACAAAGTAAATTGGGATAAAGGCGGGAGAATGATAAAATTGTAATCTAGAATAAATAAGACCATTAAGTAAATCGATCCTCGTCGCTATTCACAAAATGGTGTTACCGACCAACAATAAAATAAGGATCATCATCATCTGCCTAGCCTTTTCCCAACATGTTGGGGTCAGCTTCCAGTCTAACCGGATGCAGCTGACTACCAGTATTTTACATGGAGCGATTGCCTATCTGACCTCCACAACCCAGTTAAGGCTCCTGCAAACAGGCGCTACGCGCGACGCGATTCGTGCGCCACAAAGGCACCGCTCGTTGCGCGACTTGCGGTGCCTTAGTGTCGCGCGCGATTTTATCGCGTGTCGCGCCTGTTTGTAGTAGCCTTTACTGGGTAATACGAAACCCCTTGGCTCGGACTTCTGACGACCCGTAACGACTGTCAAAGATCGACGAATGACAGCCGGGACCAACGGTTTAACGTGCTTTCCGAGGCACGGTTGGTCTTGGTATGTAAAGATGGTCACCCATCCACGTACCAACCGCGACAAGCGTAGCTTAACCTGATCGATTGACCCGTGCGGCTGTTATTACTTAGCAACAAGCCCCCTCATTAATTGATTTGTTTATTATTTCTAACGTGACGATATTATTGTGGACGTTCACGCCACGGGCATCACGATAATACAGGTATCTAAGTAAAAACGTAAGTATGGAAAAATATGAAGATGCTTTTAAATTTCCGTCCACGAAAAAGTTATAACGTGCACGTATTTCTATACCTACATTTTATGGACGTGGACGTCCACGATGATATCAACACGTTAGAAATAATAAAAGTGCACAATAAAAGGGGTGTTTATATAATTATTGCATAAATAATGTGTGTATTCGCATGTTGCCATAGCAGCAACCAGCAACGGAAGTCCTTCGTAATATCCTAATGAGGGTTTTCTGAAATGACGTTCTCCAGGTGGCAGCACTGACACGTCAGGTTCAGACATCTGTCAAAGAGCCTATATTTTCTTTAGTCATGACTGAATGATGAACGAATGAATGAATCGAATGATGAACGTCATCATATATTTTATATTCATTGTCGAAATGGAAGACCTCTTGCCAAAGTGGTGCCACCTGGTGTCGTAAA
This sequence comes from Luperina nickerlii, assembly GCA_963855955.1. NCBI lineage: Eukaryota > Metazoa > Arthropoda > Insecta > Lepidoptera > Noctuidae > Luperina > Luperina nickerlii. The sequence goes on along the minus strand of OY979666.1, from coordinate 4,371,923 downwards.
TTTTCACGAAAACCCCCATTGACGTAACGTGGCGGTCATGCATATATAGCCATGCAATTTTCAAGATCATGATGATTGCACTTCACTGCAATGAAAGATGTTTTTCTATTGCAGCGTGGTCCAGCACTCTAATGAGGGTTTTCGTGAAAATTTACGACACCAGTTGGCACCACTGTGACAAGAGGTCTTCCAATATAAAATATATGATGACGTTCATCATTCGATTCATGCATTCGTTCATCATTCAGTCATGACTAAAGAAAATATAGGCGTTTTGACAGATGCCTGGACCTGACGTGTCAGTGCTGCCACCTAGCGAACGTCATTTCAGAAAACCCTCATTGCGTAACACAATATGAATCTCAATCTGAATCATTTTGAAGGATATTGCTTATCCATTGCTTCATATTTTCGAAAAATTTGTCGGCTCAACAACGTTCGTATGTACAGTACCCGGCGATAAATATTTCACATCGACCTTTGGAAAGAGACAATCGGCTAATTTCGGCTTCGTAGAGCGTTATCTCTGTCGCACGAAATACAAACAGTCCGGTATCTATTAGGAGCTGTCAAAACAATTATGATTTGTTTATTTTGATAATTATTTTTATTCTTTGTATAAAATGAAAAAAAAGGTAAAGGTTGATGTGCAATATTTATCGCCGGTTACTGTAACGCAATGAATGTTGTAGACCGGTCAAAATGAAAGCCAATCCTATTGATAGTGTTACGCAACTACCCCGCAGTTATGGAATTGTCAATACTTGTGTTAACTGTTAATATAACTGTTCTTATATTTTTATCAATTACCTGGGACGTGAGTAACGAAAATATTGTTTTGAAGATTTATTTGAAACGTTTTGGGATTTTGACAGCTTCGTCATTAAATGATAGTTTATTTTGTATACATTTTAAATCTCTTTCTAGTCTTATATGTTTTAATAACTAAACCCTTCATTCATAAACGTTACTTTACAGTTAAGAAGTAGTGATAAGCGACTGTTTAACCAAACATTTTTGGCACTTAAACGTCACTTAACTCATCGTTTATAAATAAACCCCTTAATATGTTATGTGACATAAATCAATGTCGGTTTCGTAATCGACTATTAGAGAGCTTTGAAGTCGACTAATCGATTATTCGTGAAGCTGCAGCACACCTCCATTCAGAAAAGAAACTAAAACAAGAACATTAATGTATTAATATTCTCCATAAAAGACTTAATTTAACGCTAATTTAATTTTTATGCAGCACCCCTATTATCACCGCGGATTTTGCACTTTATAAAATTTCTTGGAAACTTAATTTGTAGGTAAGACGGGGGTCGCTATGATTTATGAATGAAATAAAAAAATGTTAAGTTACCTGCATAATATGAGGCGTCAGCACAAAATGCGCATATTTAGAACAAAAACCTAATTCAAAAGCAACAGGAGAAGAACTTAATTTTTGGTCCTTTGGTAAGCAGGACGCTGTATGCAAGTCTAAACTTTCAAGTTCATAAATGATTTTGTAATTTTTCTGCATAAATGTTTATCGTACTAGCTTCCGCCTGCGGCTTCGCCCACGTGGTCCTTCCCCAGGATGCCATCTATCTCCTTGCCAAAGGAGATCACCCATTTTGTTCGGCAACGGGATAAAAAATAAAAAATCGGCGGCCAGGAATTAATTACATTTTATTTGAATGGCCGCAGTAGTAGAAAGAAACACTTATTTGTAATGTATGGTGATAGCACTGTAATGAATTTGAGAACAAATATATAACGATCTTATCTTTCCATCCACCTCCAAATATTTATGTATACTCGTATAATTTTATATATCTCCGAATCCAAATATTGTTCTCGACTTTGACGCCTTAGTAAAAATAATCCTTTTTCTACTAATATATATATATATAGATATAGTATAAACACGAAAGTTTGTGAGGATGGATGGATGGATGGATGGATGGAAGGATGGATGTTTGTTTGTTACCCTTTCACGCAAAAACTACTGAACGGATTTGGATGAAGTTTGGCACACAGATAGTTTATAACCAGGATTAAAACATAGGATACTTTTTATCCCGATATTACCACGGGATAGAAACTTATGCGAGTGAAACCGCGGGGTGCTGCTAGTGAGTTATACGTGTACTTTAAAAATATGTAATTAAGTAGTATTAAGGGCCGCCAAAAAAAATATATCCCAGAATGGGTGATGTCCTTTTATCATAATCCGTTCAGTGGTTTAGGCGTGAAAAGGTAACATGCATACAGACAAACAGGCAGAGTTACTGTCGAATTTTTACTATTAGTATGGATTTATTTAACTGCAAATGGATTTATTCGCAATTAAGCATATCCCAAGTAGCACAAAATAGCTTTATAATCGATGGATAACAGAATTAGCATATTATTATAGCTTTATAAGAAGTCTACATATAGGCATTATAAACCACTATACAGCTCTTGTAATGCTAATTTGGGCCCCAAATTATACAGCCTTAAGTGTAAGAATGGCATTTTAGCAGCATTATATTGGTTGTCTACCGGAATGATAAACGCATTATAATGGGCTGTGAAAACAGGTTAAAGCAGTGCGCATGTGTTAAATGCGGCTCTTATACAGCTTGTACCATTACAAAGGCAAAATAAAAACATTTTCAAATATTATTTTTAATTTCTGTTATTATTAATAAATCTTGTGTAAAAAGAACATGGATACTTTCAACAAAAAAATATAAGTGCTACAAGGCAAGTAATTAAACTCTTGTTTTTGTTCTCTATGAGTGAATTAAGGTTGCGAGTATCAGTTTACTGTGAAAATATGTATATATTTGAATCAAATATTTCATGCGCCTTCAACTTAAAGAGCTATTTATTACAAAAATATTATAAAAATATGTGGAATTGTAAAAAAAATTATGCTCTTACGAAGAAATCTTTAGTTTTAGTCATTATGATACCTGTATTGTACCGGCCGGTCAATACCATAGGTTGAAGTCCTTTCTAAAGGACTATTTACCATAAAATTAAATTTTAAATATTATCGATACAAAAAGCAAAATGGCGTAAGCATAATTAAAAACTTTAGGCATGCGGATCGGCCGGTATACGACTTATTGCTTGTTAAAATTCTTGTCATTATACGTTTGTATAGATAAAGGCTATATAATATTATGATGAAATGCTTTTAAAAAGCTGGCATTAAAACAGCACCAATGTACACCGTTAAACAGTTGTGACCCATGCGAAAGGTCGTTATAAAACATAGAGCAGTTTTAAAGAATTTTAAAATGCTTTTTAATAGCCTAAGCCGTAATTAATGCTTACATACGGCCTACACTTTTGTATAATGCTTACAGCTGTATTAGAAGCTGTATAGAGACATAAATTATGTCTAAAATAAAACTTTTAGCTGCACAAAAGACTGAAAAAGAGGATTATATAGCTTTAGGAACTACAAAGTTAATAAAATGCTGTTATACAGAAGCAAGACATTGCTAAAACCCTTCAAATTCTATAACGAAGCTAGAAGAAATTTTCTGGTCATCACTTTTTCCATTATATCGATTTTGTGTTACTTGGGATCTTTATTTTTATTTTATCACTGTACTGTAAACCACAGGACCACACTATTCTATCCTCCTTCTCCACAAAGGGAAAAACCATTGAGATTTATGGTAAACTAGCTGAGCCACGCGGCTTCACCCGCATAAGTTTCGATCCCGTGGGAATATCGGGATAAAAAGTAGCCTATATGTTAATCCAGGGTGTCAGCTACCTCCATACCAAATTTTATAAAAATTGGCCCAGCCGTTTGAGCGTGAAGAAGTAACAAACATATAAACACACACACATATACACTCACACAGTCACAAACTTTCGCCTTTATAATATTAGCGTGACTAGCAGCGCCCCGCGGTTTCACCCGCATAGGTTTTGAATTTTTGATCCCGTGGGAATATCGAGATAAAAGGAACCCTATATATTAATCTTGGTTATAAACTATCTATATGCCAAATTTCATCCAAATCCGTTCAGTAGTTTCTGCGTGAAGAAGTAACAAACATACAAACAAACTCACAAACTTTCGCCTTTATAATATTAGTGTGATGAATAGCAAAATATTATATTAAATGCCTACAAATGTACTATTCCACTTAATTAGCGGTTTGTCGCCCGGAATATTAGGTCATCACACACCACGCTTCAATAATAAGATTTATCGCGCGTGTACCGAGGACAAAAACACTAGTTTGTTTGTAACAACACAAACAAAGCCAGCGGTTTCTTGACGGTATATTCATCATAGGAAGTAATTTAGCAAAATTATTAGACACGTATCTGCTTCTAATTCCGCTGAGGTCGCTCCAATGTCGACCATTTCATAATTCCGTATTGCCTTCTAGAAATCATTTGGGACTTAAGGTGAATGGGTAGTGGCAGACCGCGAAATTCAAATTTTCTTACGTTTTTTGCAATTTGCAGGTCAGTGTCAGATTGTATCTTGATCAAAATATGATTCGCGACAATAACAGGTACATATTTAGAGGATTATAATCATTAGAATCTTTAATATATCTTTATAAGTTAGATTTCTACCACCAACCACCAATCTCTTATGGAAAAGTGTTAGTGGTAGAAATCTAACTTAGAAAGGTGTATTATTGATTCTTATGATTATACTTCTCTAAATATGTACCTGCTATTGTCGCGAATCATATTTTGATCAAGATACAACCTGACACTGACCTGCAAATTGCAAAAAACATAAGAAAATTTGAATTTCGCGGTCTCAACTACCCATTCACCTTAACTTTTAAACAAGACGGCCATTGTTACGATGCAATTCGATTCGGATCTACGTGTCAATATACGATTTTGTTGTCGGAAGTAATTTGATATATTTCGAGTAAGTACAACTGAAATGGCAACAAAACAGAAGAGATCTACAGGGTCAAATTAAATTAGCTAGCGAAACTCCGAAGACGTGATAGGAATTGATATCAAAACATGATAAAACAAACAAAAATGATTTGATGATAATTTATTTTGAGGTCAACGACCGTATTTGCTTGTGAAATATCAATTCAAAAATCTGTTTTTGTTTCTGTACACTTTACAGACGTGATGTGTTTCGATATCTAAACAGAAAAAAAAAACTGATTTTCTCAACTAAACTTCATGTAACAACATACGGACATACGGTCGTTGACCCCAAAATAAATTATCATCAAATCCTCTTGTTTTTTTTTTTTGTTTTATCATATTTAAAAATCGATTTTCATCACGTCTGCGGAGTTCCGATAGCTAATTTTTTTTTTTTTTGTTGTATTTCAGTAGGCATTCAAAGTTATTAAAGGTCTATAACTTAATAACTGCACACGTAGTTTACGACGAAGATAATGACTGGCCGCAAGTATTATTATGACAACGAATTAGGGAGACGCTATTCCAAGTCGCCTACCGTGTGACGATTATGAATTAGTGACGGGTACAGGCCCCTCTTTTCCATTGGGCACTCTGGGCAAGTCCCCAGGGCGCCGCGATCTTCGGGGGCCCCGGCCTGCTCTCATAAAAAAACAATCTTTGCAGCCACCGTTTCATTCTACGCATTATTAGTACCCGATTCAAAGACAAAACAAGTGATTTGCAGTGCGATTTGCAACAAGTTTCTAGCCACCCAGTTATGAAATATTTAATAGTATGTTTCTCTTATTGTCTCTTATCTACACAGGGCCCCGTCATTCTTATGTGCCCAGGGCCCCCAATAGGTTAAAGACGGTCCTGGACGGGTACAACAGACAGATGCAGCGGTTGCCTGCAGCGATACCCCACCCATCTCTCCGTTGACTTATCCCAATAAGTTTTCTTGACGCTTCAAGTAAATGGCATAGAGTGTGTACCTAAGTGACCAGGTGCCAGTGGGGCCAGCAATCAGCTTTCCTTTCCCCCAGCGAGGCATTCTAACGCGTTGCCATCGAGGGCCCGCGGCGAAGAGAGCTCATCATGGGTGATTATCTTTAGGGGACCTTAATTACAAGCTCCGTGCCTAATAATAATTATGAAGCTTTATATCATACAAGCAGCGCGCCGTGGTTTCACCCGCATAAGTGTCGATACCGTTCGAAAAACACGTGGCGCCATCTATTGTCAAAATAACGTTATTGTTGTTTTCATCGGGAACAGCACTTTCTTTAAAAGGTAACTTACGTCCGTTTCTGTACACCTGATAACGTATATGCAAATCCAGGATGATCGGTTCAGTGGTTTAGGCGTGAAAAGGTAACAAACAAACAAACGTACTTTCGCATTTATAATATTAGTTAGGATTTTTGAACCACCAGTTAACGTCAAAGTTAGCGTCATGGTAACTAAAGTTTATTTATTAGGTTAAAATAAAAAAAATAAAGACCATTTCGAGTCTTGAAAGCACGCAGCATATGTCGCGACTAGGGAATCCAATCCCGCATCAAAATCGCGATCCCGCAAGCATGCGGGATCAAGGACATCAATCCCGCGGATCCCGCGGGATTTGCGGCATTGCTTTTATTTACTATTATTTTTGTTTTGTGTAGTGAAATGAAAGACATAAAGACGATTATTTTTTTAGTATTATTATCAATATGAAGCTAAGTTATTACTCATATTATAAATTGAATATAGGTAATTATGTTTAAGAAGCATAAATAATCAACTTCTTTACAATATGTATTTAACTTTTCATTAATATTTAAAGTATTGAAAATAAAAAATATTCCTTTGTTTTAGAGACATAAGAGGTGAATTAAGTAAACGCCGGGTAAAAAGTGAGCTTATTTTTTCTGAAAATGCTTTCGAAGAAACAATAAGGTATCTAACGTTTCATCTTTTAGATTTGATCTTATCTTATTGCATAAATAGCCAGCGGCGGAAAAAGCACGCTCGGCTTCCACACTTGTAGGCGGGATTGACTTCCGCCTACAAGTGTGGAAGCGCGTTACTTAATTCACCTCTTTATGTCTCTAAAACAAAAGAATATTTTTTATTTTCAATACAAATTTAAATATTAATGAAAAGTTAAATATTAAGATAAGATAAGATATAAATAATAAGATAGTCGCCTGAGCCCATTTTCCTTAAATATATATTTTTTTCAATCCCGCAAATCTGCGGGATCCCACGGGTGTAATCCCGCATTTCTGAACCCGCAAAAAAGGTGCGGGATCCCGCATTTGCGGGATCCCGCGTTTGCGGGATTGGATTCCCTAGTCGCGACATGTGCCGCGCAAACTTTCCGTAGTTTTATTGTTGCAGACAATAGTCAATATGTTATTTTAAACATCAGAAGTATTCATTCATTCGCATTGTTACCAAACGACTTGGAAGTGTTCTTAGGAATCATCAACGGCAGCTGTTCGGCGATGAGTTACGACTACTTACGACCGAGGGCAGCGCAGGCGCATGTTGCGGTGAAAGTACGGCTTTACGCTACACACGTGCATACATCCCGGCCGTTTACTTCTAAACTATACCATCCAAGTTTCGTAGCATTACCTATATAGGTACGTATGAGTCTCTAAGCTGTCCCACATCATAACTTCAACTTTGACGAGGCTTATCAACCATCGTCTGGACACGGTCACTGTTAATTAAATAACTACTACAGACACGAGATTGGGATCTCGCAGCGTCATCTTCGATTCAGCCCTGACACAGAATGAAGACGTCAGGCACGCACGGGTAGCGTCCGCGTTATCTGCTCAGCTATCACAGTTGTGTGTGTACAGTGAGCGGTGGTCGAGACACTCCTCGCGCACCTGTCGGCCAGCGCGGGACGTGACCGGCGCGCGCGCTGCCTCGGGCGCGTGCGCCTCCCCTCCTCCGGGGCTTCGGGGGAATGCCTCCGATACTCATTAACTTTCGGGGATTGGTTGGTGGCATTCGATGATATATGTCGACGATGCCGGATGCTTGTGTAATGACTACCCCATCATGCTATCACGAACACACCAAACTCCACACGAAACTGCCATAATACCCTTTGTTGACTTTTAGAGAACAAAAATGCGATTCTAATTCGCTCTCGCATTGCGTGCCGGAAATTATTTTCTCACCGATCTTATAACAAACCGTACAATCTACACGTACACAACACACATCTAACAGATAATATTATGTGTATCGTTGCGGGTAATTTTAGGTCATTCCCATCAAAACGGGCTTCGCGGTCGGTCGGGAGACGGCCTTGCGTTGCGCGCACGCTGCTGCAACAGACGCTGCGCGCTGGTTCAAAGTTTCCTCAATTACCTACCTTCAACGGTGTCGCGCGACTCGTTCCAACACACAATGCTGGAACCGATCAATATAAAATATTACGCACGTGTCTAACATAAAGTGCCTCTCGCACGTCCGTTTTAATAGATCAACTAAACATTAGCCGAAGGTTCCCCTGTAAAAGGGCTCGATAGGTTCATATGGCCGACGCGTACGTGATTTTGAACGATCTACGTTTCGGCGAACTCATTGTTTCAACATCGAATTACATCGAAAATTCTCCACTTTTGTTTTGTCTACCCATTTTGTTCGGCGTCTGGCCTAACAATAAAAAATATCGATTACAATTCTAAGCACACAGAGCTGTATCTAATGATCTAGGCAGCGCTGGGAGGTGTGCGTGCGCGCGCGGCGTGTCTTCACGTATAATTCTCCGGGCCCAATGCCCAAATGAAATTATTATACTAATTACCGAATCTCGATCACGAGCGGGGGGCGTTGCGGTTCTAAATCTCCCGCTCTCCTAAATCGATTACGGGTATTACGGGCCTAGAGTCCGGCGTTTTGTCTCTGTCTTATGTGGGCCGGCCTTGCTCTCGTCTTTTTGGTCATAATCTATCACGGTTCATTGCTCCTAGTGGCCACTTGGCCAGTTTGGCCGACCAGTGCGAGAGTGCGGAGACGGACTTCGAGATGTTCTCTAGATGCTCTTATCTCGTTTGTTTAATGAAGTTTTTAATAATGGCTGGTGTTGTAAATTGTTTTAGAAGACAGTCGTGTCCCAAGCCTCCCACATTAGCGTCAGATGCTGGCCGGCCGCGTTATGGATGAGCGTCAGTTAGTTTCACACCGCTCGCCTTTATTATTATACTTTTAATTGTCTACGCTCTGGTAAATAACGAAGGAGTCTCACTTTCACATGTTGGGCCTATTTTTAATTGATATTACGAGACTCGTCTACTTAGAGTCGGCGAATAATGGGGCTTTTTACTATATGCACGTCGTTTACTTTGTAGAAGGACGCAATTACCGTTGCATTAATTATAGTGTTTATTGTTTAATGTTTTTGCATGTAACAAGGTTGAAAATGAACTCATCAAATTGTTATGTTCGACCTTTGAAGAGATTTCATGTGCGATAGCTCCGTTGTATGCGTTTATCATTACGATGACACATACCGCTGGCGTGTCTGTCTTTAATCGTCTATTGCATTTTATTTCTTATTTCAGTCCTGTTTCAATATAAAAATAGCCTCCATAAGAAACCGCTTTATAAATTCAGAAAGGATCTACAAACATTGTTATGCCGCTATAATACGCTGCAATTATAAAGCCTTGAACACGACCTACATTGCGTTTTAGAAATACAAGTATAAATCTACTTGGTATAATTTATTTCCTCATGTGTTAATAAAGGAAATTACTTATTTGAGGTTAATAATACACAGTTTGCAAATAAAAACATAATTTAAATTGATAATTTTTAGGGTTCCGTACCCAAAGGGTAAAAACGGGACCCTATTACTAAGACTCCACTGTCCGTCTGTCACCAGGCTGTATCTCATGAACCGTGATAGCTAGACATGTTGAAATTTTTACGGATGATGTATTTTTGTTGCCGCCATAACAACAAATACTAAAAACAGAATAAAATAAATATTTAAGGGGGGCTCCCATACAACAAACGTGTTTATTTCGGCGTTTTTGCCGTGTGGTACGGAACCCTTCGTGTGCGAGTCCGACTCGCACTTGGCCAGTTTTTTCATTATTTATCTCACTGTTTGATCTAAGCTAACGTTTTATTGCTGCTAAAATTGTTTTTATTGTATGCATCTATGCTTTTTAATTTTGCGTATAAATAAGAATTTATGAAATTAAATAATTAATTAATTATTTATTAAATTTATGTATGACGTCCGTACAGTCGCCGTCAGATATATTGTAGCAGACAAGGTGACCAAATACTTCTGAACAATTTAAAATTTCAATAAGTTCCATACACTACAAGTTACCATTAATATCTGAACATTCATTACTTCATTAATATCTGAGCAGATGCTTGTCAATAATTTCTATACACACAACTAACCAAAAATATCTGAACACTTACAACGTTACACAAAATACTAATATTTTATATACGTACGTTGTCACAAATAAAAAAATATTTACAATCATTTATAATTTCAATACAAAACCAAGATCTATTTTCTATCAATAGTTTGACATTAACATAAAATATCAGTTGTATCCTAAACAAATGATTTTCTATACAGTTTGTATTCCCTTTTCATCGTATTTATACCTAGAAGAGTCATTTTGTGTTCAAAAAGGGTGTGGAACCTGGAATTTTACCCGGGAGTTTTGAAAATTGGTTATTTTACTGAGTTCGACGTGTTCTCTTCGAATTTTCACTTTGTCGCTCATTGTTTTATCTTTGCCGCTCGCACCGCCATATTGGAAAAATGGCGCCTAATAATAGTTAAAAACACCAGCCGGTCGATTCTGTAAAAATCTCACCGTGAAAACTTAGGTGAAGTGAGTTTGTTTTTGCTAGGAATTGACACTATTGACAGGTCACTCCACGCTCACTTCACCTAAGTTTTCACAGTGAGATTTTTACAGAATAGCACCGCTGTTGGTATATAAGATGAATAATAGTTTGCGGCGCTCGTACGCCAAAACTATTGATTTTACAAAAAATTGTAACACATAAATTGAAGGAAATTTTCTCGATTTTAATTTTTTTACATTAATGTTTTATCGTATAATGAGTCACAAAGGAGATATTGTCTAAAACCAGTTATTAGGCGCCATTTTTCAAATATGGCGGTGCGAGCGGCAAAGAAAAAACAATGAGCGACAATGTGAAAATTCGAAGAGAGCACGTCGAACTCAATAAAATCACCTGTTTAAAAACTTTCCAGGTAAAACTACCAAATGACTGGACTAACCACAGATAGTCAAGTCGATAGTAGTTTTTGATTCGTTCTTTATATCACGCAGTAACGAATTAGGTAAGCTCAATGTTTGTCTGCGTAGATACACTTGACGTTGTAAGTGTTCAGATATTTTTGGTAAGTTGTGTGTATAGAAATTATTGACAAGCATCTGCTCAGATATTAATGAAATAATGAATGTTCAGATATTAATGGTAACTTGTAGTGTATGGAACTTATTGACATTTTAAATTGTTCAGAAGTATTTGGTCACCTTGTCTGCTACAATATATCTGACGGCGACTGTACATAAAAAGTTAACAATGAACATAAATATCTCCTGAGATATCATTATGTTTTATGTGATACCTATTCATCTCCCAGGGGGCCATAAATAAATAATAATTAATTTAAAGTGTAGCTTAAACCCGCACACCTCTTCCCTGAGAGAAAAGGTGTACCAATATACAGGGTCACATCAAATTAGCTACCGAACCTCTGCAGACGTGATGATATTGATATTGTTTAGATATCAATATCCATAATGTCTGCAGAGTAAAATAAAAGTTAAAAAAGATTCGAGGTTTTTAGGGTTCCGTACCTAAAAAGGAATAAACGGAACCCTTATAGGATCATTCGTATGTCTGTCCGTCCGTCTGTCACAGCCAATTTGTTCCGAATCTAATGGACCGATTAAGTTGAAATTTGGTACACATATGAATCTCTGTGACCCAAATACAGACGTGTAAAGTAAATAAGTGAATTTTGAATATAGTCATTTTTTTTACCATTACCCCCTTTTCTCCGAAACTACTGAGCCTAAAATGTTGAAATAAATACAGAAAATAGTTCTACACCTATAAGAAGTCTGTGGTCTTAAAAACAACATGGTAAATCTCTAAATATTGTGCTTACATTTTCAGTTGGAATGTATGGGAAAACATGTTTATCAACTACAATGTTAAGTTTGTTCTTGGCATAAATTCATTCCAACTACAGAACCCTTCATTGTGCGTGGTCCGACACGCACTTGGCCGGTTTTTTTAGGACATCGACCGCTGGTACTGTTGTTACGTAAAGTATGGGCTGTTTTCTTTTGGTTTAACGTGTTTTGATATCGATAAGTACCAATCACGTCTCTAAAAATAAGACAAAATGGATATTTTAAATTGTCACTTTATCTGACTACACTTTCAGCGGTCGATGACCTCACAAGAAATCTGCCTACATATTTTTTTGGTTTTTCATATTCAGATGTCAATACCCATGGATATCAATACCTACGGAGTTTCGCTATCTGATTTTATTTGACCCACACAAGGTCAAATTAAATCAGCTAGCGGAACTCCCTAGTCGTAGTCTCCGTTTACTGTACAAGTGAACCCACATTTCGCTTAAGCTTACCTTAAGCTCCCGCCAAACATTTCGCGGTAAACCACATCACGTAACCACCCACCCTCTGAAGAGGCAGCCAGCTGTGGTCACATATTGCGGCGCGACGTCTGCTTAGTGTGTAATATGTAATGGCTTATTTCGTGGTTAGGTTAACGAGGTACCTGGGTCTACAAACTAGTTTAAAATAACATTGTGGCGGCATCTACATTGCCCCATACGAACTACGCATCATTCTGACGTCACGCAAAATCCTGCATCGCGCAAGCACAGTTTACCGCGCAACTAGCTTAAATACAACGTCCCGACACGACATCAATCTTCGGGTAGTAGTAGACCACCCGACATAGCACCCGTCTGGTTGAAGGATCCCTTTTCTGCAGGATGATGAGTGAAGTTTCCACCTCTTCCTCATACCTCTATAGCACTTATGTTGATAAAACTAACATATTTGGTAACTTCTTTACCTTCTGATTAAGATTAGGCTTCCGTTCAACGGGACCTAAAAACTGCCCTACTGCTGGATAATCTTCTCTCAAATTGATTTAATATAAGCCTGTAATCCCTGAAGGGATGTTTTGCCACGAACTGGGCCCAAATCCAGACTCCGGGCTACTAATAAGAAATTCCTGATGGAAAAACACAATAATACTTCGTCCGACCTGGATACCTCATTCTGACCCTCATGCTCCACAGTAGCGCTTGGAGCCACTAGATTAGCGAAGCACACGACATTATCTCTCTATGTTTCCATTTTTGGCCTGACAACATTTGCCAAAAAAGCTTTCCTTTATTTTATTTAAAAAAAGCCTGTATCCTTAGAAGTTCAATAAGTTTTAGAGGATCAATTATACATTTCCCTTTCTTTTACACCTTATTCTAACCAAACCTTTTCCATCTTCCACAGCCTCTTCGAGCAGGAGATCATGAGTTACGTGCCCGCAGGCGGGTGCTCCATAGCGGCGGCGTCGGCGGGCGCGTCGCCCTCGCCCGCCGCGTCGCCAGCTGCCGCGCGCAGCACCCGCGCTCCCGCGCCGCAACGCCGCGACTTTGAGGCCAAGTTACGAGCCTTCTACAGGAAGCTCGAGAGCAAAGGATATGGTCAAGGACCTGGCAAGTTAAAGTGAGTATTCTCTTGTAGTCTTCTTCTGAGCGTGGCGATGACATATTTTTTTTATAAGCAAGTTACTTTTTTTTATTGGCCCAATAAGTACTCCTCAACGCCAAAATCATTCGCTGACGCACCCAGGCATTAGATTCTCACGTGTACAAGTGCCAGGGCTTCTTGTAGTAAAATGATGATAGAATTCACTGAAATCTTCTGTTCTGGTGAAAAAAAATCACATAAAGAAAAACTTACATATACGAACTCTTATTTTTCGCTTCAATAGACTAGGTACTGTTTCTGCATTTCCATGATGTGAGAATGAATAAAGAGGGATACAGCTTATAACGGTTCAATCGTATGAGTATTAGCAGAGGTATGTGTCTAGCAATAGACATCGTTTGGCGGGTAGGTATGGGTATAAGGACAATTACGATGTCATGCCAACCAAATGAGTGATTTTAAAACACCCCTTACAATCTTCCAAATACAATTCTAACCTCAAGCCAACCTCTTTTCAGACTGCACATTCGTCGCGAGCATCTTCTGGAAGACGCGTTCAGAAGAATCATGTCATGTGGCAAGAAAGAACTACAAAAAGGCAAACTCTGCGTGCTATGGGACGGAGAAGAAGGCTTGGACTATGGCGGGCCCAGCAGAGAGTTCTTCTTTCTCCTCTCGAGGGAACTCTTCAACCCTTACTACGGACTCTTCGAGTATTCAGCGAATGACACGTACACGGTTCACGTGTCACCCATGTCGGCGTTTGTCGATAACCATCACGAATGGTGAGTTGGTTTACTTATTTAGCTTGTTGAAAGAGCCTAGGCTTTAGTTAGTTAATGCGGCCTAGGCTAGGACGTTGGCAGCCAGTACCTTTATTGTGGTTTTAGTTGGAAAGGGTCCAACAGAACTCGCCTCCCCTTGGCGAAAGTTAGATATCAATGAGAATTATCGATCGCAAAAAAAGTTATTATGATAAATAGCAACGCCCGCGGTTTCACCCCCTGTTCGAAAGACACGTGGCGCCATCTATTATCATAATAACGTTATGGTTGTTTTCCTCGGGAAAAGCACGTTTTTTCGGGATGAAAGTACCCTATGTCCGTTTCTGTTCACCTGACAACGTATATGCAAATATTTCAGGTTGATCGGTTCAGTGGTTTAGGCGTGAAAAGGTAACAAACAAACTAACTTTCGCATTTATAATATTATACTCCATTTGAAATAAGATTAGACATTTAAATGAACCTTTTTTACAGTCCGTTCAGTCGATTTTGAATTCTAATTCGTTGGTGGCATGACTTAAGGCAGCTGCAGTAAACAGTTGGTATTGTAATCATTTTTTTGCTATTAATACCATCCTTATGCCTACGCTATAGAAGTCCAAATCGGTTGAACGGACTGTAAAAAGATTTATTTAAATGTCTAATCTTATTTCAAATGGAGTATAGTTAGGATTCTAAGCTGAGCGGTAGGTATGAGTATGACGTGCTGGTAGTTTCATACAGCAAAGATTACGGAGGTAGACAAATTACTAGGCGGTGTTATACTCCATTCAGGCACGGTTGCGGTTTGAAGGATTATCGTTGCCGCTATCACAAGCCCATTAGACATAGCTTTGACAATGTATCTACGATGCCTCTGATATTGCAGATGTCCTTTACCTATTTCGTTAATCCTCTCATACCAATTTGGAAGTATTGTAAAAGCCAATCAATTTCAAAAGAATAAAGTTATAGGAAATAGGTTCTGCACTACATCCGATCCGAATCCGAGAAATGGCGGTCCGAAGTGACCATAGTTCTATTTGTATGAGGGGTTGCGCACTAAATCTGTACTCTATCCGTCAGAATTTAGAACATTTCCAATTCGGATTGAAGTCGGATCTTTCATTCGGATTGGTATCGGATATAGTGCGAAACCGCTCTAACCGTGGAGTTTCTTGCCGGATCTTCTCCATAGGAAACGACCAATTGGATTATTGGAACCGTGCCCCTAGCTTCTGACGTTTTATAAGTGTCCATGTAGGTTTATGTGAAAAAAAATATTTTGAATAATGTTAAAAAAAACTTAACTAACAAAGCTTTAAATAATCCTAATTTTAATTAGCTTCATTATCTTTGCTCACACAGATAGTCATTATAATGATAGTTATAGAAATATCTCATGACATGCTTTTGTTTTCCATTTTTGGCAGACATTGAATTGCAAATGAGTGTCATAATCGTTTTCCACGATCATAATCTGGGAGTTTGAGAAATAAATAATGGTTCTGAGATAAATCTAGCGAGATGGAAGATTAGATGCCTAAATCTTGTGTGTTTTCCATATCGAAAACACAAATATTTAGGTACTTTGGACGATTTTGTTTTCTTGGTAATTTCACAGTTGAAAATATGTTCTTCAACTTATCACACAGAAAAGCGATGTAATAATCTACACAACAGTATTTTGATGTGGATTTCACCTTGGATTTCATTTTAGAGCATTTATTCCAGAAGATTTATTTGCTGAATACATTAAGATGAATCTCCCGGTTTTATTAACCGACTTCAAAAAAGGAGGAGGTTCTCAATTCGGATGTTTATTTTTTTTCAAGTCACAAAAACCGTGCGGAGCAGGGGCGGGTTGCTAGTTTAAGTAAACAGAAAGCACTAAATTGCATACAATCAGTTCCAATTACATTGATTACTTTAAGAAATGCGTGCTTCCTGGCGTCAAGCGATACCTATTATCTTCTTATTGAGACAATCGATATTATAACATTATGTATTTGTTATTACATCATTAGGATATACCAGTAATAACCATTATATTGACAGTGACATACTGTTAGGCGTAATGAGTATAGTATTTGTATCTCACGAAGCGACGCGCGCTTTACTTGTGGTTATTTATTAAGCGTTCAAACACGCTTCGTTACCATGGATTCAGTAGGTACATGATTCTGAACCCCCCTGAGTTGAAATTTTAAGTCGAATATTTAAAAAAAAAATAGCTAAGTATTCCATACATTTTGACGGTTGACTGCGTAAGTATTGCACTATTCTATGAAACAGCATTTTTTTTTATAGCTGGCTAAAAATTTCTACGCTAGGGAAAAGAATCTAGAATCATGTGCAGAATATATGGTAACAGTTTGCGCGTCGATGTCCTGCCACCTTGTAAAAAGCCTAATTTTCATATAAAGTGACAGCTTGTAACTGAAAACTTGCAAACTCATTTTAGTAGCGCCCCAGCAAAGTTCTTATTGCCATCGACTGGGCACAAACCCACATTCCGGACTACTACTGAGAAACTCCAGATATAAAAATCCAATATGTACAGACGCCAGCACATCAAGCTACCCGAAGCTGTCAAATTTTCCCAATCAACTTTGAACCTTATGTTTTAGCTAGAAAGTTGAAAATCTATTAAAGAAATTTGACAGATTGTAGTAGCTT
The DNA here is from genome assembly GCA_963855955.1 of Luperina nickerlii. Taxonomy (NCBI): domain Eukaryota; kingdom Metazoa; phylum Arthropoda; class Insecta; order Lepidoptera; family Noctuidae; genus Luperina; species Luperina nickerlii. Next base: position 4,354,798 of record OY979666.1, on the reverse strand, counting down.
GATGTGCTGGCGTCTGTACTTTGCCTGTCCCGGGAATCAACTCGCTCATGCTCAACAGTAGCGCTTGCGCCCACTAGACCGACGAGGCAGTTATTGTAGTAGGTACTCATTATAAGTAAAAATTTTTACCATAACGTCCATAACAAAACGATAAAAAATAAGTTTATCATTAAAATCATCAATACAACCCTCTAAGTCCTTATAATCCTATTGAATGACTGTTTCATGAACTATCAATCGAACCCTGGCGCTTCCCCCCCTTTTTGTTTTCAGTATGGGGAATCATCAAATGACCCCTCCCGCTCTGGGTGGAGCGGAATGGAGTGTCAGACTCTTACTGACTAAAACCCACCCCTGTTCCTTCCTTAGCCCTTTATGTTCCGGGGTAGCGGTGACCCTTTCGGAAAATCCCGCTGACCTGGCAGGCTTCGGCCCTAACGGGCCCCTTCAATTGATGCTGACATCTCTTTGAGGCGCGCGTGGAACAAGTACGTGCCGTCCGGCACGGATCTGGTCCTGATCGGACGGTGAGCTACCCATTACTCTCCGCCCGCAGGCCCGCGCCTAAGCGCTTCCCCCTTAAATGGCCTGCAAGTACATATGTAGACTACCTACTACATATTACATACTACCCTATACTTTGTACTACATACTAATATTTTCGTCGGTAGTAAACATTATAATTATACATAGTGACACATTGAATGCATAATCTATTCTATTGATTTATACTTATCTGATATAAACTACTTTTGTAGCACAATGTAGTGTCTAGTGAGTAACCATACCCATTGTGTAACCACTCAAGCAGGTAAGTACTACTTATTTATTACCTATCTGAGGGGTTCGTCGTAATAACAGCCGCACGGGTCGATCCTACGCTTGGCACCGTCGCGGTCGGTCCGTGGAAGGGTGACCGTCTTTACATACCGAGACCCCTCCGTGCTTCGAAAAGCACGTTAAGTGTAGTCCGTTGGTCCCGGCGGCTGTCATTCTTTCTTGGATCTTTGACAGTCGTTACGGGTCGTCAGAAGCCCGATAGTCTGATATCAGTCTTACCAAGGGATATCGTGTTACCCAGTAATTGGGTTGTGGAGGTCAGATAGGCAGTCGCTCCATGTAAAATACTGGTATTCAGCTGCATCCGGTTAGACTGGAAGCCGACCCCAGCATAGTTAGGAAAAGGCTAGGCATATTGTAGATTGAATATAAAATAGATAGGAGATAGACAATACCTACAACTTTTATGAAATTACATCATTGAGTAAGTTTAACAAATTCTGGAATACCTTATCTATACCTATTATTTAACAAGTTACAACAGGTAAACGATAAACATAAGCAAAGCACTAACATAGTAATATCTAAAAAACAGAAAGGTAACAAAAAAAATATAGGTACGCGTCGACTTGACAACCTCCTTCGTTTTATCGTCGGTTAAAAATGAGAAGAGCATCCATCAACCTTTTGCAAAAAATTTGGCCTATAGTAGGTATTACAATAATAAACTACTTTATGGAAAACAGTCACCGAATGAGGTGCTCCTAACCTCTTCATACATTGGACAGCTTTACCGAAAACACCACGCGTGCTGCACCCAGCTTAATGTAACGGTGTATGACCTGTAATAAAATCTGACCCATTTACTCCCCAGTAAAGATAATCTTCCTGTCATAATAATAAACATCGCATCCCTTCCACAAAGCGCTATGGCTTTGGCTACAGATATTTCCGTTATTATGATTTATTTTTACACCGCCGCGCGCGCCCTCTGTGTTTATTTTTACTCAGCGTCGTTCAGCGCAAGCGCACCCAAACCGTTCGCGTCTCGAATTACAATAAACACCATGTATTTGGTTACAAACAAACAGACAGATTTACGAAGTTTTTGTGCACGTTCTAAAGTAACTATTTAATAATATCATGTTTCGAATGAACTGATGTGTAACGAGTTCTACGCACCGTTGCTTGGGCTATAATACAAGCGTAGTTAGTGATATTTTCAACATATTTCATTATATAGGTCATGTGTTAATTTTAGGCAGACTGAGTTGTTCAGGCATCTGTAAATACAAATTTATATGTACATATATCCTGTTAGTAGTGTCAGGGCAATTTTTTCCAACGCCAGATAATTTTATCCGAGGAGTAAATTTGACAGTTCTTTCATGAAAAATCTGTCAGACGATAATTTTATTCCACGATTAACAATTATCTGTCGGTTGAAAAATCAACCCTAAGTGTTGTATACTTACCTGAAGTTTTATACATTGTTATGGTACTTATTTATCTTAACGTTTCATTCATACAAAATACCATAAGGTAATAAGTTAGGGAAGGTAAGCCCAAAGCTTTGGGTACTTTTGGCAATGTCAGTAACGTCAAAGATAAACTTAGAAAGTAACCAGTACTAGTATGGTAATAGTATAGCCATCAGTATACTGGTAACAGTATACTGGTAACAGTATACTGGTATAAACATATATATGTTTGTCTGCAGGTTCCGTTTCTCGGGTCGCGTGCTGGGCCTGGCGCTGGTGCATGGGTACCTGCTGGAGGCCTGGTTCACGCGGGCTCTGTACCGCGCCTTGCTGCGCCTGCCGCCCGCACTTGAAGATGTTGATGCGCTTGACGCGCAATTCGCCGCGTCGCTGCGGTGGCTGCAGGTGAGATAGCTGGCCAATAGCAACTTACCATTGAGCCCCAATCTGGCATACTAACATATACTTATCAATATATTTATATAGATAAGTATTTATGTAAATGGTTCAACACAGACTACCTGCAGTATTGGTCTCTCTTTCTCCCTTAATCCATCCAAAGGTTATCTTTAAAATATTGCTTTTAGCGATAAGACCGCTCAATCTGTCGCCCCTATGTAAAATTTTACATTTATATCTGTAATTTGAAAGAAAGAAAAAACGCCGGAAATGTCAAACGTCGGTAACGTTTGACGTACAGGCGACCGCGCGTCGATTGTAACACTTTGACCTTGAGCCGGCCTAGCGTAGAACGGAAGTAATTTCAATAGAATAAGAGGCCGTCTTATACTGGTTTTGTTACATCTGAGGGGCAATTCTACTAATTTTAACAACGTTCACAGTCTGATCTCAGTCTCAATCTGTCAAAAAATACTTCAAATTTCCCTACATTTTGACAAGTTTTTGACATTTCTTTGTCGCTGAGATGAGACTGCGACTAGATTTTGAACGTTTTAAATTACGAGAATTGGCCTTCTGAGGTGCGGCCTACCGTACCATAAGGGTCACGTCACACCGAGACGCGACGCTGCGCGCACATTTCAATAGAGCTATTCAAAATCTAACTCTATTTACTACTCGAAAAGATACACATTTCGCAACGCAGCTCGACGCAGCGCGCCGCCGCCGTCGCGCTGCGTTTTAATAGCGACTCAAAATCTAACTTTATTTACTACACGAAAAGATACACATTTACACTATTGTTGCGTCACGTCGCGCCGCGTCGCGTCTCGGTGTGACCTGACCCTTAGTGATCAGAAAGTTCAGAAACTATTGAATAAAAGAAATCAAATGTTTATTAACTAGAAGTACATTGAACACTGACCTGCAGTGACCACTCACCCACTTAGCCTACATCTGGCACATCCGGAAGTTTTGATTTTACCAAAATACGATAAGACAGTAAAAAATATTTTTCCGTCGAATTAAGGCAGCTTTATCGCTTATTCATAATTATGACACAGATTAAACGTAATAGAACATTCAAGGACAGCAAGTGGTCCATGGTTCAGATCTCCAGGTCATTTCTCAGTAGCAGCACTGAGCCTAGATTTGTACCGCTAAAAAGCTATGAGTAGGTACGACGTATACTATGTACAGACGCCAGCACATCAAGCTACCCGAAACTGTCAAATTTTCCCAATCAAATTTGAACCTTATTCTTTAGCGATAAAGTTGAAAATCTATTAAAGAAATTTGACAGATTGTAGTGGCTTGATGTGCTGGCGCCTGTACGTAGAAAATTCATCCTGTAAATTGGTTTAATAGTGGATAAAAGGATGTATGGAAGTTCGACTTTATGTTGATAGGAAATCCTAACGGGCACACGGCTTGTACTTAATGATAATGGTCTCTCTCCCAATTCCAGTCAGCCCGTTGCGTGTCATCCCTGGAGCTAACATTCGCGGTGTCGGAGCGTCTCGCCGACGGGCGCGTGCTCGAGCGCGAGCTGAAGCCGGGCGGGCGTGACGTGCCCGTCACCGAGCGCAACAAGAAGGAGTACCTCGAGCGCGTCGTGCGCTGGCGCGTCGAGCGCGGCGTGGCGGAGCAGACCGAGTGGCTGGTGCGGGGCTTCCATGAGGTGAGGGACATTGCGCATTGGAAGAACGAAAGAAAAAGTATTTATTTAGACAAGCACGTGCACAGTGCCGTCATGCCGCAGCATCCAGAGTTGAATGATTTGTACCAACCACAGAACTAATCACATCACTTGACTTGCGTTTAATTTGAACGCGTCGATAATTTTCGTTCCCGAAATGTAGGTATGCCTTATTTTACTTTGATTGTCAATTTGTCAGCATTGTCTAATTTGGTCGTCTGTGCAGGTGGTGGACCCGCGGCTGGTGGCCGCGTTCGACGCGCGCGAGCTGGAGCTGGTGATCGCGGGCGCGCCCGAGCTGGACGTGGCCGACTGGCGCGCGCACACGGAGTACCGCGGCGGGTACCACGACGCGCACCCCGTCATCCTGTGGTTCTGGCAGGCTATCGACAGGTACGCATCGCACATTTATAACTTGCCGGACGGTAAATAATCATCATCGTTCTCTCTCTTGCCCTTATCCCAATTTAAATGGGGTCGGCACATCTTTTCTTCCATACTTCTCTGAGTCATCTCGATAGTCCAATTTCTAGCCATACCTTCGTTCACACAGTCCATCCATTGTTTCTTTGGTCTTTCCCTACTCTTATTAAAGCCTTCCTATCATCTTCCTTTAGGATAAACTAGCCGCGAGCTCGAACTGACTAGTGGCACGTTAACATCCATCCAAAGGTTGTCTTTAAAAGATCGCCTTCTGCGATAAGTCCGCCCATTGTCACCCTATGTAAAATTTATACATTTATATCTGTAATTTATATATGTACCTATTACATCAATTATATGAATGCGACCGAAAACGTCGCCATCACACATAACCACTGTCACATCCATCCAAAATGCAGAAGTGTCTGACTCAAGCCGTCGCTATGTGAAATTAATACATGTATTTATTTCTAAATTTGGATGTATTCTTAGTTTAAACCTATATTCATAATGTATGTTTGGGTTACTATAGACTAATTTAATTTCCCTGTACTGCTTTTCACACTGTCTACATCTCTCATCCAACTCTACTGTCGCAGGTCTGCCGGAAATTTCTAATGTAATACCTTTGTGCTCTTCTATGTTTATATTTTTCCCTAAGTGTTTTATGTATACATAAATAACATTAACGTTGTGCTTTTCCGGCAGGTTCACGAACGAGCAGCGCCTGCGCCTGGTGCAGTTCGTGACGGGCACGTCGTCTATTCCGTACGAGGGCTTCGCGGCGCTGCGGGGCTCCACGGGCCCGCGCCGCTTCTGCATCGAGCGCTGGGGCCGCGTAGAGTCATTGCCGCGCGCGCACACCTGCTTCAACCGCCTGGATCTGCCGCCCTACCCCACGCCGCACCTGCTGCACGAGAAGCTGTTGCTAGCCGTCGAAGAAACCAATACCTTCGGCATTGAATGAACACATCAGCACGACTGATGCACCACTTTTATAATGCTTTACGAACGACGCTCTATTCAGCTCGATTTCTCGAAAATGTAGCATTTTGTCTTAACGAGCATTACCTAGAGCGCTCCAGTAGCGTGTGCTTCGCAAAACCTTAGACGATATCAAGATTCGGCCCAACAACGACTTAAAATGGGCATGTTGTTGGACATTTAAATTGTGGTACAGTCAGCGACAAAAGTCGATTAACACTTTAGTTTTTTAAATCTCAGTTATTGAGCAAAATATTTGTTCGAAATTGCACGGTACTTCTACTACCATTTTGAAAAATAATTTGCTCAATAACTGAAATTAAAAAAACTGAAGAGTTAATCGACTGTTGTTGCTGACCGTACCTACAAATGTTATCTGGCACAATATGATATATGATATGAGGTAATAAATATAAAGTAAATTATTATACATCGTATTATGTGAAACTTAACTGTATCCTTGAAATTAACACACTTATTAACATGATTGTAATAAAGTTAATTCAACCCAAACAATGAGAGTATACTGTATGAAGTATTGAAAATACATTTGCAGCTGTAAATAATTGTGACTAATTACAAGTATTGTGGTCAATGTAAATAATAGTCAATTGATAGTGTAATGGACAAACAAAGATAGGAGTATTTTAGCAGTTTAATAAATAAACATGTGTAGATGTGCCTAGGTATTTATTGTTATAATAACTGGCCGCGTATTCTACGAGGTTTGTACTTTATTATCGCTTTTATTATAAGTGAACGTATATTGTGGCTGTGAAATGGGACTCAAGTCCTGTGTTTAGTAATTACGCTTTTACGTCACTAATTTATAATATTATAAATGTAACCTTTATCACCCTTGATAAGAACAGTTATTTTTAAATTATTGCGAACACTATGTATTATTGCTGCATACTACAAAATTTTATCATTGAAAGTAAATAATTTAATATTCGCAAATTGTATAAATAATTTAAAAGTGTTTTTTTATCAATTAAGGTTCTAAATCTCCCAATTACAAGCAACACTAGTCAGCTACAATGTTATTATTATTATTATCAATATCAATAATTTTGTTTGAACTACATCAAACACTTGTATATTATTATGTATTTCCGCTACCCGCAGTCCTAGCTATCCTATTCTGGAATTTATAGATGTACCATTTTTACTATAAAACTGACATTATTGAGTCATGAATGTGCAAGTCACATACGAGTTCATTTAATAATTGTTTATGTTCCTTTATTATATTATAAATTAGAACAGTTGTATAGTTAGTAATCCTGCAGTTCATGACAAACGGTTGCCCGTCTCATAATTATGCAGATATAGAACAGTATTGAATGTCTTGCATGTAATGTAAATATATTATTTATTGTGCTTATGAACTCTACACTTCTGTGTAATTGATGTTTATTTTTGTAAGTAATAATTCTATTATGTTGAATATTTAACTCGAAATGTGTATTGTTTTATTATCTCTAAATTTTAAGTAAATTGTTTTTGCGTGAAAGTGATAAAATGTGTCAATATACAACATTACTTGAAAAATATTGCTTTTATTTTCCCCTTGACTTGTAGAGTACATAGAACTATACAAGATATTCATAATATGCTACTTGATAGAAGGCTGGGGGAGGAATACAGAAAAATAGGAAAATAATTAAGAAAAATATCACACATACAAAATGTTTATTTTTCTGAAGTTGTGTAACAACAAAAATCAACCTTGTTATTTTTAAGACCTTATCTTTTAACATATATCAACTATTTACAGTTCCCAAAGTCTGCATTTGTCAACACAAACTCATGATAAAAAAATGCAACAAGGGTTACTTTGCATGTTCTACTCTAAATTGTGACGGAGTAAATTCATAGCTTGTCACAGTCAGTAAGTTTTAAAATCCTTATTCCATAAAACTCATAGTTAAATCATAAGCTGTGATTACAATATGATAAAAGCTACTGTTATTATAGTTCCGTATGCATACTGTAGCTATGTGAATCCAAAATTAAAACTCTTAAAAATAATCCTCCCCCTCTACAACATCCTATGTGATTCGCGAGCAAGACTAGTCAACCCCCATATCAATAACTTTCAAATTGAACCCGATCAAGTCAATTAGTAAATTGAAAGGTGGTTTCCGAAGAAATCAACTAAATTTTAATGTAATATAATACACGCTCGTGTAAATATTTTGTATATTTACTTCAAAAATAACGGTACATACAATATTTTTAATTTGTAACTCTATCGAAAGGGAGAAGAGTGAAGGCTCACTGTGAGTCTAGCCAAGAGAGGGAAAATCCTTGCTGTCATCAACCTTGGGCGGTGCGACCGGCGCACGCAGCGGCGGGCGCTCCTCCACCGGCTCGGGCTCACGCGGCGGGCCCCGGCCGCGCCCGCGCCCGCGCCCACGGCCTCGCGGCCCGCCGCCGCCGCGCCGCGCCGTGTCGTTGAACGTGAACTCGATGCCGAGCACGCGTTTCTGGCGCCCCACGCGCTGCGGGTAGTCGGCCATATCGAATTCGTCGTCGCTGTCATCGTCCTCACCTCGTTCGCCTTCCTTTTTCTTCTCGAGCATCACCAGATTCTTCCACTGGCTGAGGTCCTCGCCCTCGCCGGCCTTTCGCAGGTTGTACTGCGGCTGAGTGCGTTGGGCATTTCGGAGCGCCTTGTACTCGTCAAGTGTGAGTTCGCGCGGCTCCTCTTCGGTGGGAACGGCGGCGCGCTCTGCCTCGGGCTGCTGTCCGTCGCCGGCGCCAGTCGCATCAGCCGCTTTCTCCTCAACCACCTCACCTTCGGAACCGGTCTTGTTGAGCTCGTCAATCTCATCCTTAAGTGTGCCCCAGTTATGAGGACCGGCACCCTCACGCTTGTCCACCGGCTTCACACCGGTCTTGTCGGAGCCGGATCTCCTATCAAACTCGCGCTTGCCTCTATTGTCGAACGGACGCGGCCCGCGCGGTCCATCACGACTGTCGCGAGACTCGCGAGGTTCACGCGGCGGCCTCGGCCCACGGCGCTCGGCTCCCTCAGGATTATCGCTGAAATTGCGTCGTTCAAAATTGGGCCTGCGGTCACCAAACTCACGCCGAGGTGGTCGAGGGGCTCCTTCCTTGTTCTCGACGGCGCCATTCTGCGGCCGTTCCTCGCGGCGACGCGGAGGAGGACGTTCCGTGTTGCGGTCGACAGGCTTGGGAGGACCCTTAGGCTTCTGTTGCTCACCGCTCCTGTTTTCTTGAGACTTTACATTTTGGGTTTCCTTGATTCCCTTCCTGATAGCGGGAGCGCCACCTTTAGGTTTGGTTTCAGGTTTGCCCTTGTTCTCCTTTTCGGCTTCTTTGGTCTTCTTTTTGAGCTCCTTCGCTTGCTCTCGCGCTTTTAACGCATCAAGAGGATCGGACTCATCGTCCAAGAAAAGAGCATATCTGTTAACAACCCCCACACCGTAGGAATTCTCCATTGTGATCCTCTTGATGATTTAATCACACAATAACTGGATGTTGGTGGATTATTTTCACGCACTTTAGTAAGGCGACATTTTGTCTTATTTTATTGATTTCATTTAATATGGCGGACGTAAGCGAACGCACCTAATACGCCATATGACGAAAAGGAATAGAGAAAAGAATGAAAATGGCGGCACAGTTTTCTTTTTAAATTATTGTCTCTGGTTTTCCGAGCTCTATTTTATAACCAGAGACAATAATAACACTGACATTCTGTGTTATAGTGTTAACAAACGATCAAACTTGCTATGGATCGCGGACGGACAGTGAACGAAATCCGCTAGATGCATTGACCTCTATCAGTATATAGTGTTCTGTGCCTCTATCATACAGTATAATACAGTCAGTAGCTAGTTGAGATAATCGGATCTGCCATTTCTTCCAGAAACGTTGTGTGCACAGTTAGATATGCGCTCAATCACATTATGCTTCCGATTTTTTGTAGCGCGCGAAGATTACGATAGCTGTAGCGGCAACGTTAATGCCTCCATAAAAATCAAGAAAGATAGTAAAATGTTTAATTGTCTTAGCTCTTAAAGAACTTTCTGGTAAACCTTTAAAAGTAAAAAAAACAATTATTTGTGCGTACTTCACAACCTTTTTCATCGTCACTTTTAACGCTTACTAAGTTATGTGGTATTTTTTAACACTTATCCGTCACTTGTCCCTACATGTCGCTAATGGCTCATATTTTCTGCCATGGTGTGAATGGTTCACCATGAATCTGACCAAGATTATGTCTGGACTGTAAAAGAGACCTCAGAGTTTGTTTTGGTCTTTCTTCCCAGAGTAGTCATAAAAAACGCCGACGTCATATAGCTTATTTTTTATTTTCTTATAATATGGCATGTGACGACCTTGTGAAGGCCGCAGGAACCCGTTGGATGCGAGAAGCACAGAATCGGTCGAAGTGGAGGTGCTTGGGAGAGGCTTATGTCCAGCAGTGGACGTCTTTCGTCTGAAATGATGATGATGATGGCGTGTAAAAGTTATTTATATCCTATTTACAGAAGAAAGGATTTCATTTAATTTTATTTCCACAACAACGTTTCGATCGTAAATGAAGGCAAGTCAGGGTAATGTTCTATGAGGCGAATTGTCTGATCCGACCGTACACATGTGCGGATTTGGAACGGAGCCGACCAAGTTCGGCATGCCAACGATCGGACTGGGCGGACAATCAATCAGTTGGTGTTATTGTTATGTAAATTTATTAATGCATATTTTTGAAAATTTTGTACATTTAGTAGTAAGTAAAACTGAGTGAATTTAGTAAATAATCGCATTTTATTTGGCTTCTCAATCCTGACGTTACTGTTACTACGGACCACTGACCTGTATTATGCTACAGACCTACCTGAGATCACAACGGAATCAAAAATCAGAGACTAACATTTAGTATATATTAAATACAACAGTGCAGATCAACATTGTACATATTCGGCACTGACCTGTATTACACAAGTACGCGTACTTGGACGATAGAGGTCAATGATATTCGGTATCTGAAAAACAAATTACTTTTCGATTCGCTATGAAAGTTGACTATGTTATATGAATGAAACCAGGATATTATATAGAAATATAAAACGCAAGTAAATTCTTGAGACAGAGATTGACCTTTTTGAAGTCGTCGGTCCGTCTATCTGGGGGGTGTCCCACACTACGCTTGGCGATCAGGACTCGCCTGCTCCACCGGCCATCGGTCCTTCGAAAACATGGCCAGCCCACTGTCACTTCAGTTCGCTTACTCTGTAAACTATGTCGGTAACTCCGGTTTTTTTCCGGATAATTTCATTCCTGATTTTATCCTTCAAAGAGTCTCCAAGCATAACTCGTTCCATAGCGCGCTGAGCGACCTTGAATTTGTGGACATTGGCCTATGGAGGACCGACGGACCAGCCCGGCCGTTCGGTGTCCACGTTTCGGCACCACAACATGTCATGTATGACGCCCCATATGTCACCAAGCTATACAAGTCAAGTTTTAGCTGACCTCGCAGTCAGCTTATACTAGTAATGTATAGCTTGATGTGTAGCCGTGCGTACGCGTTAAAACATTAAGTATCAAGCAAAATAAACCTTATACCATACCACAAGAGTACATGGTACTTTGAAGGCCCATTTGGCCACATGATTAAAATAAAATTAAACCATAAAACAGTTGTCCCACCGCCGGCAAGGAAGCAACTAACTGTCGGCTATATTCTCGCTCAAGAAACGCACAATAGATATACATTCCGAGTAAACAAAAGAGATGCAAATATTAATAGTTGATCGCCGACTGTTCACACTGCCGGCGAGGACTCGCTCCACTGGTTTGTCGCTGAGCGACAAGAGCTATCAAAAATAATACTCGCTCAGCGTTACTCACTCAGCGATGCTCGTTTGGCGGTCAGAGCTCACGCTGAGAGACCAACCAGACAAACCCTTGTGGGAATTTCCGCCCCGAGCGAGTGGTGCGAGTAATCACCCGTCCCACTCGGACACTCGCTGAAAGCCCAGCATCGCTCACTAATAAAGAACTAAGTCCAGCGGCAAAACTATCGGAACTCTACACACTCGCTGCTCGCCAACTCGTTTTCACTTGCTAGTTCTACTTGCTACTCGTTCATCGCCGGCGTGGCGGTGGGACAACTGCCTAAGACGAACGCATTATGTTTTTTTTTTAACAGGAAAAACAGAAAAAGAGCCATCTACAAGTTAAAAAATCAAATTCACAAAATATCCAGAAACGAAGGTTGCAGGCATGAACTACTTGCAAAATAATGAATATTTTTGTTCTGGATAACTATTCCAAAATGCAATTCGAGCGACATAATATAAAGCCCTAATATAAAGTTTCAATTTCCAATGCACGCGCAGTCGGTTACGCGACCAAAACAAGACCTACGTCCGTACCTGCAGGTACAGACTATCGTTCCCGTGTTCTCGTTTTATTTGCGTAACCGACAACTGGAACGCTTAGTCCGTACAAGGCTTATCGATTAAAATAAAAAAAAAACTCGCGTGTCACATATCACACAAAAAAAAAATTTGGCAGATTTGAAATCCAAGACTTGGTCCCTCCATCTTGACGGTAACGTGTCAGGACCACCGTCAACTATTTATGCAAAGTACAGACACCAGCACATCAACCTACTACAATCTGTCAATCGCTAAAGCATAAGGTTCAAAGTGGATTGGGAAAAAGTGACAGTTTCGGGTAGGTTGATGTGCTGGCGTCTGTACGATTTACACAGACTGACTCGCATCGTGTTACATGCTCTGTGCTCCTAGCGCCGGAGCGCGACGCAGTGGCCTAGCGCTCGCTTGGTCATGCTGCCAACCATACAATTTGTTGGCAACACGACCTTGCTGTGCCACCATTGCATGAACTGCAGTGCGATTCTGTAACCATCTCACCGTGAAAACTTAGGCGAAGTGAGCGTGGAGTGAACTGTCAATAGTGTCAATTCCTAGCAAAAACACTTCACCTTTTTCACGGTGAGATTTTTACAGAATCGACCGGCTGCATTGCATCCAAGCGAGGTAGGATCCTAAAAGATATGTAATAAACGATTGCTCCAAATAAAATAAAACTTGTCAAAAAAAAATTACTTCAAATTTAAGCACTAACATATTAGTTGAAATATCAATAGAACTAAAACAAGATTTTTTCTAGCATTTCCTCTTGCCACCACCATCAGCGGTTCTCCCCAGACAGGTTTCCATTAACAGTCCACATACTTGGTAAGGGTCACAATCTCCAGCAGGTCTACGGTCCTCCATGAAACCTTTACCTTTCTTTTTAATGTGTCTTTGAAGACGGATCGATGCCTTCCTGTTAGCGATACCCCATGAGAATTTGTCAAATGGTGCGGTTTCAAATTTTCCTGACAATCGCATTCTGTTTCCAGCTTCATCAACACTGTATAATTTCATGTGTTTCATGTGGTTCTTCTCCAACCGCTTTATGCATTCTAGTATGAACTCATATCCTCCATCTGAACGCATCCTCTTCGTACTGAAGTTATGATGCATTCCGATTCCTGGGTGTAAATGGCCGAAAGGCTTAGGATGGTACGTAATGTCTACTCCGTATTCCTCGCCGATACGATTCATTATGTAACGTGACATCCATAAATCATCTGGAGCTTTAATGCCAAGAGTAGTACCTACTTGCCACTCCCAACAAGAAACCATCACTTCAGCATTAGTTCCTTCAAAATCAAGTCCAGCAAATAGACATGCTTTGCAGTGAGCTTCGGCTACCTCTCTTCCTGCTATATATTTTGCTCCGACCCCGCAATATGAAAACTCGTATTTGACTGCAGGAAAACCACCTCCTTTAGGCCAACCCAGGCCCCATCCGTCATTGTCCAACATAGTATACTCTTGTTCCAAACCGAACCATGGCTCTTCAGCTTTATGTATCTCACACAGCTCATGACAAAAGTTTCTGTTATTTGTTGATGCTGGTTTGCCACCTTCACCTAGATATACTTCGCATAAAACGATGACGTGAGGATCAGCTCGAAACGGGTCTCTATAGATGGCAGCCGGTTTTAAAGTCGTGTCAGAACTGTCTGTAGTGGCTTGTCCCGTGGAACTGCCGTCAAAAGCCCAGCCTGGTGCAGCTTCTGGGCTGTATGGAACACAATCCAGGATACGATCTTTGCATCTCAAATTAATGCCGGAACCGTCAATCCACACGTATGTAGCTAATATTTTATTACATGGCAAAGGAAGTCTTAGATATCGATCCATTATTTTTTTGTTAATAATATGATTAATATTATGTGCCAATAAGGTCCTTTTACTTAAAACAATGCAATTTCTAGGCTTACGAATTACCGAAAAAAATGTCCGTAGAATTGACGTCATTTTTATCAAACTTGAAATTTTAACAATTTAGACTAGCAAAATTATTTAACCCCGAGTCTTGTACTTCTGCGGCTGCTTGTTTTCACGAAAAATTTTGAATGGTTCCAAAATTCTGTAATTTTACTTCTTTGATGTTTCAAATATATTTAGAATAGTGTGTAGCAAATTTTAACTGCCAGTTACTTCTTTAAATCACACAAACAAATCAATAAAGCCGCTAATACACAGAAATACACTAGGGAACAAAAAAACGCAACGCTCAGTCTGTTTGCGTGACGCTGCAACGTTGCCCTTTGTCTCGCAACATGATTTACGTGACGCGGGACATGTTTTAAGCTCCCGTTCCGAGAGTAAAGCCTGGGATACACTAGTTGGCAAATGAAGAAACATGTTGCGGAACATATCCCTCAACAACTACGTGAAGTGTCCCGAGACAATTGTCGCGGAACATTTTGCCGGCCACACTAGTCAGTGCTCATAGCTCCAGAAGTGAAAGGACGGTATCATTTCGCCACACTAAAGCCATGTTAAGAGGCACGTTGCGTACGCGACTACACTCGGTGACAAATGGCGCGACACTGACGCGAGACACGTGCGCTCGCTCTCGAGGCGGGAGCAAGCAACATGCCCCGCGTCACGTACAAAGTTGCGGGGCATGTTGCGGAACAATATGCAACGTTGCAGGCGTTGCAGCGTCACGTAAATTAAGTGTTGCGCGTCATGTTGTGGGGCAAAATGTTCCCTAGTGTATCCTTGGCTTAAGCGCATGTGTTGCGCGTCAGTGTCGCACTCAGAGTTAAATTGAAATTGAATTTAAAAAATATAAGTATATCAATGTCATTTTTGTTAATTGTTAAATTCCTTGATATTTGTTTATTACTTATCTGACTTACTTATTTGACTGGTGTTTTGGATTGTGTTGGTTCCCAGGGAAATAAAGCGACTCTTCCGGGTATAAAGTTATAATGTCTTTATAATCTTATTGTGCTAATTACAAGTTACAAATTGCTCTTAAGAAAATCGTTATAATTTAAAATACAAAGTTAAATAATGAATTTACAATTGTCCTCCGTTATATTAATGCGAACGAGCGGCAAAAGGGAGCGAATTTAGAGTCTCTTCGAGTGAATCCGGGCGACGGCTTATATACTGTAGGATGCGTAGGAGACAGCGCCATCTCGTCCGTCGCTCCGGAACTATTTGATCTGGTTCGATGTGATGCACGTACACGTGCGCCGGTGCGTCGCTCAGTCGCTAGATGGCGGTAGGTGTCGTGAACATGCCGGCGGGCCTTGAGAGTTCCACCCTTGCTCTCAATGACCTTGACCTGGCTTTGTTGCTGCTGCGTCCTCTTCGTTTGTGGAGGCCGGTAAAGGGCAGATTTTGGGAAATGCCCTTTCGATGACCCCGTTAGCTGTTTGAATGCGGGCCACTCGGGGTACGCCGTCCTTCCCTGGGAACACAGATAAGATTCTTCCCAACCGCCACTTCAGCGGTGGGAGGTTATCTTCTTTTATTAGCACCAAAGTGTTAGGTGCTAAAGCTCCTTTGCTCTCCTTCCATTTTGTGCGGGTTTGCAGCTCTCCGATGTACTCTGCTGACCATCGCCTCCAGAAGTGTTGCCTCAGTTGTTCCAGTCGCTTGTAGCGGGATAATGCGTGTAGTGGAGTACTGGAGACATCTTCGCTTGCATGTGAGGTCAGTGGTCGGCCGATCAGGAAGTGTGCAGGTGTGAGGGGGGTATAATCTGATGGATCTGCGGACAGAGGATACATAGGACGGGAATTCAGGACAGCTTCTACTTGTGCCAAAACTGTACTGAACTCCTCGTAGGTTAAATGACTGTTGCCTAGCACCCGTGTAATGTGGTGCTTGCAGGATTTTACCCCTGCCTCCCATAAACCGCCAAAATGAGGTGCATAAGGTGGTATAAATTTGAATTCTATACCGTTAGACGATGCGTAATCGACAATAGGTTGAGACTCCTTAGATAAGAAAGTTGTAAGTTCCCTTTTTGCTCCTACAAAATTCCTACCGTGGTCAGAAAATATACAATGTGGTTTTCCTCTACGGGAAATAAATCTTTTTAAAGCTAAAATGTAATATTCTGATGTTAGATTAGTGACAAGTTCCAAGTGTAAAGCCTTAGTGGCAAAGCAAACAAATAAGCATAGATAACACTTCTCAAGTTTAGAGCCTCTTCCCTTCCTGTTTAGAATGTAAAGTGGGCCTGCATAGTCAACACCGCTGTTCATAAAAGGAAACTCATTGGTTAGCCGTTCCTGTGGTAGGTTGCCCATGATTGGTTGCACTGTCTCACCTTTCATGCGAGTACACACTTTACATTGTTGTATAATTTTCCTGGCTAAGTTCCTACCACCCAGGGGCCACCAGGTCTCTCTTAGGTGAGCTAACAGCTGTTGAGGCCCAGCGTGTAATAATCTCAAATGCCCTTGCTTGAAAATAAGTTGAGTGACATAATGCTTACCACATAATAACATGGGATGCTTCTTGTTATATGAGAAACCAGGCGAATTATACAATCTACCTCCCACTCGGATAATGCCTTTGTCATCTAAAAATAAAGTTAAACTTAATAAATTACGAGCTGATTTAATTGGCAGCTTGTTTACTAAGGAGTTATATTCATCTGGAAATGATTCCAATTGAATTCTTTTTACAATAAAGTTCAATGAGTTGTTTAACTCTTTCACTGATAAGGGACCTGTCAAACGGTTAAGTTTGTTTTTTAGGTTAATATTATGAATAAATCTTAAAACAAACGCATAAGCGCGTTGTAGTTTGCAAAATGAAGAAAACTTTTTAAAATCTACACAAGAATAATTATTATTGCAAGTCATGACGGTCGTTTGGTTTGTTCTTAACTCTGGCAAACTATCTTGAAAATTATGTGGTGGATCGAACGTTTGAAACTCCGTTATTCCTTTCCATAAAAAGGAGGGACCGTTCCACCACTTTTTATTTTGTGTTAATTCATTTAAGTAGGTACCTCGAGAAACTAAGTCGGCTGGATTATGCTTTCCATCGACGTGCAGCCATTTTGTATTGCTGCTATATTCACTAATTTGCACTACACGATTTTGAACAAAGGGCTTTAACTGTTGAGGCGACATTCTTAACCAGCCCAGCACAATAGTCGAATCCGTCCAGCAAAATATTTTATCAAAGTTAAGCTTGAGTACTTTTGTTATTCGTTCTAGTAATGACGCGCCGACGTACGCGCCGCACAACTCTAACCGCGGTATTGTTACTCGTTTGACAGGAGCGACACGGCTCTTTGAACAAATTAGTCTCACTGTGACGTCACCGGTCTCGTTGAAGCTACGGGCGTATGCACACGCGCCATATGCGGATTCACTGGCGTCAGTAAATATATGTAACTCTGTTCGAATAGGATTAGTACATATCATGTGACGAGGGACTCGAATATTGCGTAATGCGGTCAGGGAAATAACGAACTTTTCCCACTTGTCTTTAATGTCAAGTGGTACTTCGTCGTCCCAATCTAGTTTGCATAACCACAATTTCTGTAGTAATATCTTGGCTTTAATGATAACAGGGCTAAGTAAACCCAATGGATCGTATACCTGCGACACAACCGATAATATTAAGCGTTTAGTTATCGGAGTTGAGGTTTCCTTTATTCTAGAAGTGAAATGGAATTCATCCTGGTTGTTCAACCAACCTAAACCCAGAGTTTTGTTAGAACAATTCTCATCTATTGTGAAATGTTTCGACTGACTGTCATCATTTTTAGCGATTTCTTTTGCAACTTCATTTGAGTTAAATACCCACTTTCGTAATGGTAGACAACCCGACTTACATACTTCAATAACACCTTTACAAATGCGTATTAATTCCGTTTTATCATCATGTCCGAAAATACAGTCGTCAACGTACATGTCATTTAGGAGTGTACGCGAAATTTCTGCGTTCGTGCATTCATGCCCTAACTGTCTGACGCATCGCATGCTAAGATAGGGAGCCGACGCAGTTCCGTATGTCACGGTGTTAAGTTTAAATACAGAAAGTTGTTCAGAAGGGGATTCACGCCATATTATCATCTGTAAATGTCTTTGATCCTCCTGTATTAATACCTGCCTGAACATCTTTTCTATGTCACCACACGCAACGTAGTTGTATTGACGGAAGCGTAAAAGGATCGCAAACAAATCATTTTGTAAAGGAGGGCCCGTCATCTGGATATCGTTAAGCGACTTTCCCGATGACGTTGGTTGACTAGCATTAAACACTACCCGTAATTTTGTTGTGATACTATCTTCACGGAATACACCATGGTGAGGTAGAAAATAATTTGTTTTTGCTGTGCAATGTTCAACGCGAGTCATGTGTCCTAGCCTTAGGTATTCTTTCATGAAGTCGCTATACATTTGTTTGTATTGACTATTACGTTCAAGTTTTCTTTCTAGTGACAGAAACCGGCCTTTAGCGATTTCAAAACTATCACCGAGCTTATTTATCGAGTCTTTGAGCGGTATGCGCACAGAGAACCGACCATCGGCTAAACGTTTAGTTGTGTCTATAAATAATTTCTCACAGGCTTGTTCTTCCTGTGAATAGAAGTTATTATTTTGACATGACACTTCCTCTATCTCCCAAAATTTTCGTAACTGTTCCCCAATTTCTAAAGTTTGAGTAAAGTTACATTGAACCGGAATAATGCGCCTAGGTTCAACGTAAATGGGGCCAGCGACTATCCAACCTAGCTTGGTATTTTGGAGATGAGGTCCGTTACTTAAGCGAATTCTACCTTCGATTAATAAATCCCAAAAATGATCTACCCCTAACAATAAATCTATTTTGGACGGATTGCAGTAGGTAGGGTCTGCTAGACTTAATCCGTTAGGTATATTCAATGAGTTTGAATTAATTTTAAAAGTAGGTATCATATTAGTTATTGTGGGTAGGACTAAACATTTAACATTTATATGATAACTGTTGTCGTTTAAAGATCTGAGTTTAATTTCACATAATTGAGCAGAATGTGAGACCGACTGTCCCACTCCTACGATTTGATAAGCGGACTGTATCGACTTTAAATTTAATTTATTACGGAATGACTCAGAAATGATACTATGCTGACTGCCACTATCAAGCAAAGCGCGGGCCCTATGATATTTGTTATCACTATCCGCGACTTCGATAATTGCAGTTGACAATAAAGCGGTATCTAATAACTCCGACTTCACGATAGGATACTCGTTATTACGTTCCGAACATAAATAAGTTTGCGTATGTAGAACTGCAGATGAGTCGGAAGGTTCAGATATTAATGCGCTGTCCTTACTACCTTCATCGTGCAATAAATTGTTGTGTTTGAGATTACATTGCTTACAGGGCCCGAAATAACAATCGTTCGGGGTGTGTCCCTTACGTAAACAATTTGCACACAGATTATTCTTGTTCACAATATCCAACCGATCTTTCATCGATAATTTCAAAAACTGGTTGCACGCATACAACGAGTGATTACCGTTACACACGACACATTCACGAGTGTGCTTATTCTTTGGTTTATTCTGATCGGAGTTATGAGTTGACGCAAAACTATTAGTTTTCCGCGAGTTTAACTTATTATCAGGAACTGACTTATTCCCTGGAGGGTGAAGAGAATGATTAGCTTGCACCATCTCCAACGTATTAGCTTTATTCGTTAAGAAATCTAATAAATGGGACAACTTTGATGATTTATCAGTACTTAGTATGCTTTTATGTTGTTCCCATTCCTTTTCCGTAGCTAAATCTAATTTAGAAACAACTATGAAAATAATGAGGGTATCCCACCACTCTGTGGGTTCCCCGAGCGTTTTTAACGCGCGTAAATTCTTGAGCACCGTATCGATTAATGTTCTAATAAGATGAGGTGATTCTTTTGACATCGATTGCGAAGAAAATAACGCTTTTACATGATTATGCACTAATAAGTTGCTGTTGTTAAATCTATGGTTCAGCAAATCCCATGCTATCATGTAGTTTTCAGATGAAAACTCTAAGGATTTTATTACCTGACTGGCATTTCCTGTTAGAGCAGATCTTAAATAATGAAATTTTTGAATATCATCAAGTTGTGTTGATTTATGGATCAAGGAAAGGTAGGTATCTCTAAACTCAAGCCACGCATTGTATGACCCATCAAATGAAGGCAAAGTTATAGTGGGCAATTTAACTAACGGGTTTGAGTTGCACCTAGATTTATCACTAATAGCAGAACTAGGGTTACTGACGCTTTGCAATAAACAGTCAACTTCTGTGAAGACCGTATAGTAGGAATTTTCAAAGGATTCACGAATATCTAGTTGCTGAGATAATTCTTTTTCCGGTACTAATTCCTCTATAGAACTCTGAATAAAGTTAAAATCTTGCAATATTGATTTAGCACTTTCAGACCTTAACTTTAATTCCGTTAATTTTTTATCGTTTAACGGTTCATTGATTCGGGAAGTTACAAATTTCGTAAAAAGTGTCAATCTACCCTTTATTGTACCCCTTTTTTTATTTAAATCTTGAATCTTATCGTTAACGCTTTGTAACACTGGTATAGGAGATTTACTACGTACTGAAACTTTATCTAAATCTTCCGAACCTAGACTCATTTTGGCGATTTATGAAAATAAGGGTACTCACGGTTTTCCTGCAAACACCTCGGTATAATTACGCGAACCAGAGGCGAGTTACCTGTAATCAGTCACAGTTTTAGCACAAATAAAAGGGGGAGAAGGAAAGGAACGATACGGATGACCAAACCTCTGCTGATTCTTCTTCTCTTCTTCGATGAAGACCCAATGTTCGGCTCGAAGGTCCAATGTTTTGGATTGTGTTGGTTCCCAGGGAAATAAAGCGACTCTTCCGGGTATAAAGTTATAATGTCTTTATAATCTTATTGTGCTAATTACAAGTTACAAATTGCTCTTAAGAAAATCGTTATAATTTAAAATACAAAGTTAAATAATGAATTTACAATTGTCCTCCGTTATATTAATGCGAACGAGCGGCAAAAGGGAGCGAATTTAGAGTCTCTTCGAGTGAATCCGGGCGACGGCTTATATACTGTAGGATGCGTAGGAGACAGCGCCATCTCGTCCGTCGCTCCGGAACTATTTGATCTGGTTCGATGTGATGCACGTACACGTGCGCCGGTGCGTCGCTCAGTCGCTAGATGGCGGTAGGTGTCGTGAACAACTGGTAGAAAATTCCTCTGTACATTTATGTGCTTAAAGTATTACTTAAATAAATAAATAAAACAATAATTGATAGTAATCGTCTGCCAAACGGACCGCGTCAGTTATATTATTTTTGAAAACGGTCCCCCAATAAAACGAATTGGTTATCCCTGAATAGGTATACTATATTTATAATACTCTATACTTTATCAGCCCCGGACCTAGGGGGCAAGCTGGGGCCCGAGCCCCGGGCGCCAACTTCAGAGGGCGGCAAATTCAAGCTTGGCAGACAAGTGCACTAGCCAGTGCACCGCAACTGAGCGATAAATGAGATGCATAGCAGTTATAATATTTCTCTACGATAGCACCACAGAGTACACTATAATATACTGAAAGATGGCACACTGCGAAAATCACAACGTGGTTGGTGTAGGAAGATTTCTCCATTTTTAAAGCACATGCTCCACTTTTATATGACGAATATAAAAAGGCTAGCTTTATATATCTTGAAACATATCTATGCCGCGGCGAACCGTAGGTAGATGAGCGCCTCTGTGGTCATAAATTTAAGAAAAATGTCCTTTATTTTAGAAATGTTACTTCGTGTAGAGTAAAACGTGCTCTGTGGTGTACAGGAGGCGCCGGGCGTCCTGTATTTTCCGACGCCTGCGTGCAAACGCACGATTGCCTTAAATTTTTCGCGCTCACTTCGCTCGCTCGTGCATTCTAGATCGTCTTAATTTGTGTAAAGATTTTCTGCATTTAAGTCGAGTCACGCGATCTTAGCAATCGAAAATCATAACAGGACAATCAAATTAATTACGACAAGGCCATCGATTTTTTTGCAGAACAAAAAGCTCTAAGAATAAAATTGTAATTATAATCTATAATAATAATAAAGCTTCAGAGTTTGATTGTTTTTTGTTTGAACGCGCTAATCTTTGCAACTAGCAGTCGGATTTTTTTTCATTTGACCGCATAATTTTTGACGAAAGTTGTAGGCTATTTAACATTACGCTACGACCCTTAAAAGCCGAGCAAAAAAAAAAGTCAGAAAGAACGCTCAGCGAAAACGAAGTAATAGTGCGGGCGAGCGATGCGCAGCGACGCGGGCAGGAGCTAGTATGCTATAATCTCACGATTTAGTTCAAACTCTATCCTTTCCTATGCTAAATAAAATAATTGTTCGACATGTACATGTATATTTATAAAAGATAAGGCTTCATGGATGAGGTTAAAGGATTGGCGGGGCAGGGGCGGCAGACTACAGGCTTTGCCCTGCTTGTAAACAATTCTAGATCCGGAGCTGTAGGTACTTTACCACTCGATTTACTTGTGCATTTTTTTGTCATCGACACACATCATCTACCGACTTTTCACAATTTAATCTCTAAATAGAAACAAAATTACTTATTTTTTTCGCTATCGAAGACATGTTTCTGCTATAAGAGCGCAAACTCTGTATGGATCACAGTCACCTGCAGGTCTACGGTCTTCTAAAAAACCTTTCTTTTCTACCTTAACACTTCTTTGTAATCTTATCGAAGCACTACGATCGGCGACTCCCCATCTACATTCTTCAAATGAAGCAGTTTCGAATTTCCCAGTTAACCTTTTTCGGTTTTCTTGACCATCTCCTAGTCCGTAATTTTTCATATAATATTCATGCTTGGCACATAAGTCTTTACATACCCTTTCAATTTCTGTAATTCCTCCTTCTTCACGCATTTTTTTTGTGCTAAAGTTATGGTGGCACCCTATTCCTGGCTGGTTTTTCCCCACAGGCTTTGGGTGATAGCTTATGATAATTCCAAAGTTTTCGGCAATTCTTCCTAGCAAATATCGTCCTACCCATAAGTCGTCTGCAGCTTTGATCCCCATCGTTGTTCCAACTTGATACTCCCAAGATCCTTTCATGACTTCTGCATTAGATCCGCTATAATCCAAGCCAGCATAAACGCACGCTCTGGCATGACATTCAACTAAATCCCTCCCTGCAACATGTTCGCCCATACCGCAGTAAGAAAACATAGACTTTATTACAGGATATCCACGAACTTTCGGCCATCCCAATGGCCACAAATCCAAATCAAACATTGTATATTCTTGTTCTATACCAAACCATGGATCTTGGTCTGATATTTTGCTCAGTACGTTTGCACAATGTGCCCGATAGTTTGAAGGAGTGGGGGTCCCATTGCCATAATAAGTTTCGCATAGCACAATAACGTGGGGACTTTTGCGAATCGGATCTCTATATAAAGCGACTGGCAATAATATAGTGTCCGAGTCATCAGTTTTTGCTTGTCCAGTTGAACTTCCGTCAAACGCCCATTTCGGGACCATACATAAGTTAGAAGGCACTTTGTCTAAAAGACGATCTTTGCAACGTAAAGTAATTCCACTGCCATCAATCCAAACGTAGGTGGCAAAAACCTTATTTTCAGGCAATTTTAAATTTGTGAAATGATGAAAGTAAGCATTTAAAGGCGTATCAATCTTTGACAAACCAGATGTAAAGTTTTGTTGGCTAAATTTTCGTATTTCAGCTCTTGGAATCATTGAAAATACTCTAGACATTGCGCTGCTTGTCACGTAAAATTTTGTCGATAATGTTTTGCACAACATCGTTACATACATATTATATTTATAAAACTAATGTTTGTTGTCAAAATTATCTCAATATTATAAAACGAAAAGAAAAACTAGATAGATCTTGGTAGGCCGTGAAATTTTTTAAGTAAAACTAGCTAGCCATGGGAATGGATAGTGAGACGAAACAACAGGATCACCTACCGAATGACACGCTTACTCTCAGACTATGGCTGTTTCTCGAAGCCTGAGTTGCATAGAGTCGGAATTACAAAATCAACACAAACTTTGCAATTTTACCATCGGTATTTTTATATACAACTTCTATAACTTACCACCTTAGAGGGTATGCCAAAAACGAGACATGGAGATACAAATCTATGTTACATGAGATTGATTGATTAATTCCTCAAGCAGAGAATTGAATGTCTTGTCTAGAATAGATTCTCATATCTCTATTTTGTTTCTGTAGATCATATACCTACTAAGAATAATCCTTGGAGTCAAGTTAAAAGACTCATATCCAAAACTCAAACCTCTCTACAGTCTCTGATTTTGAACATTACATGTCACCTGTTATTCCTGTCAGTGTCAATGTCAAAGTCAGTAAAATTTTTGTGAGCTTGGCGGTTGACGGTGCCTCCTTCGTGCTTCGCATATTTTCTTTGTTTACTAAAAAAAAAAAAAAACTTTTGAACTTACAGAATACAGAATGATAATGTGATTTGTTATAGAGCTACCTAGTAGAAGTTTATAAATTTTTTAGCAATTTGAAAGGCTCTTCCTGATGGAGACGTATGTATTTATCAGAATCATAGTAGAGTAGGGTCAGTGGGTTGTCTTAAACTCAGATCGCTTTTAGCGTAAAAAGTTCAAATTATGATATACAAAAAAACGTTGGTTAAACTTTTTGATTGACCTAAATCAATCAGTTTTTGATTGGCGGCTGTTTTTACTTAGTCACGAACCCTTTTTTGCTACTAATTAATTAATTAAAAAAAACCCTAACTATCAACAATTTTTAGTACCAGTTGGTGTAAGAATTTTTTTGTTTATTCAAGATTCAAATTTTAAGTTGTTCCATTATTTTTAGCACTAAAGTGAATGCAGCTTTCCTTTGTAATTATGAGGTGATGCAGATCTTACTACAGCTTAAAGACAGCACACAGAAGAAGCACAAACGGGAAGGCTCATTAGCAACTGTCACTTATGAGGTCAGTTGCCAACAGTTTCTAGTAATGCATTTATTAACACTATGATTTATTATATTCTTGAATAAATTGCACACACACACACCAGGGCCAGATTAGCCATGTAGTAGATGTAGCAAATGCTACAGGCCCCGTGCTTTGAGGGGCATCATGCTTGCACATACAAAATACAATTTTGTTTTATTTACTTGGGAAAATAAACGGTTACACATTACAATATTACATAAAATATGAGCTACAGAGTGGGTAAATGTAACCCATGACATTTTCCACATATTACATATTATAACAAGACATGGTAACAACAATAAGTCCAATGGAATATTATGTATGAATGATCAAAAGTACTTCTTTGATTAGTATTATATAGACTTATAGAGAAACGACCTACTGGGTTCAACTCATTGAATTTCTGACATTTTTAATGATCTACTTGAAATAAATGATTTACCTTTGACTTTAATACAAATCAATTGATACAAAAAGAAGAAAATATTGTGAAAAACTATTTTGCAAAAGTACTGTTTCTTTTATCTTTAGAACCTAAAGACAAACCAAGTCTTACCAAGAATTAATAGCATTTGCTACAGAACCCACACTGGCTTGATCTAACACTGACACACACTCTGTGTCACAGATCTTACATGCTTTGGAATCTAAGCAGTGGCTGCTGCCTGTGGTTGATGCCTGTGACCATAAACTTAACACAAACTGGTTTAATTCTGCAACAAAACTGAGAAGTGTAAAGTTGGCGACTAAACAGGACACAATAGCACACATACATACTGTTTTATACAACAGTTGAATGGCAGGTATTGTCTTGGTAGGGGCGTGTGGTCCACTGTAACCCAGATACTTCGATGGGCCTTTTAAAAGACCCAAAAACGCATACACACAACATGCAGGCCCGTCTTTCCCATTGGGCACTCTGGGCAAGTGCCCAAGGCCCCGCGATCTTCGGGGGCCCCGGCCTGCTCTCATAAAAAAAACATTATTTGCAGCCACCGATCCATTCTACGCGTTATTAGTACCCGATGCAATAACAAAATAAGTTAATTTCAGTGCGATTTACAGTAAGTTTCTAGCCCCCCAGTTATGAAATATTAGTATGTTTCTCTTATTCTCTCTTACCTACACAGGGGGCCCCGTGATCCTTATATGCCCAGGGCCTCCAATAGGTTAAAGACGGTCCTGACAACATGCATACAACCCCTATATTACGACGGGCCTTTTGTAAGGCCACCGTTTCCTGGCTTTCCTGAAAAATTGTTTCAGTAACATCTGGGTTTCACACTATCATTGAAAATTTAAGTATAAATAACTAAAGTAACAAACACTGGACTTATATATACTTAATTGTACATCAGAAAATACATAACAAAAAAAAAATATGATTATTAATACAAAACATACAATGGGGGCCTTATGCGATCTCTTCACATATTCAACTTCTCATACTTAACTTTTAGCATTGTAATGATAAACCTATTTCAGACAGTCCATTATCTGCAAGACACAGAGTGTAAGAAACAAAATGCACAATCAATACAGAAGTTTCTAGAAGCTATGAAGAAGTTCAAACTGACAAAGACTGAGAAGCTTATGATGGTGAACACCCCTCCACGGACAGAGCTAGAGATTCAGCTGGTGAGCTATTTATTATATTTCATCATCATCATCATCCTCATCAACCTGGGCTTCCCTCATCCAGCCAAGATTCTCGTGACTGATTTTGTATTGTGATTTTGTGTACCTTATGTAGTAATTAAAAGAGATAGTACCCAGATGGCTTACTACAACTTCGGTTTGATTGGCTCTAAAAACTAAAGTAGAGACATAAAATTACAAAAATCCCTGTGTAACTTCTTTGTAGACTGATAAAAGAAATTTTAATCAGGGCGAGCGAAGCGAGCCCTGCTATGTCCCACAACCTGAGCATTTTGTGGTACACTTTACGGAAAAACTATTACGCCTATTGATTTGTGCTTTAACATAATAATTTCTATTTATATGTAGATGTGTTATCAGTAAAAAAAATAATAATTTAAATTACGAAAAAAAATATTAAAAAAAACTGCCTTAAAGATTATTACCACGCAGAAAAACGACGCGAGCCCTCACAAAGCTCTGCTTTTAGCTAGTATATAAGTACAAAGTGAAGGCGACAATACGACAATAAATGAAAACACTGCCAATACTAATGCAGAACATAGATATAAAAAAGAGTAGATTGTTTGCCACGGGAGCAAACAACTACTTTGAAGGCGAGAGTGTTTCTTTGAATCCAGAACGGATCGAAGGATTCTAGAATAGAATCCCGAGGAGTTCTAAAGTAGAATCCTGAATGCAGCGAGGGATTCAAAATAGTCTCTCGAACTTAAAATAGTATTGCTCCCGAGGTGGACACTACTTTTTGTCACCCTCTATGAAATAAAAAGATATGCATGGTCATACATAAAAAAATATATACAGGGTTATTGGTAAAACATTAACAACCTCTTAAGGGGTCATTGTACTCATTATTATGAACAACTTTTACTATGGGTACAGTCTTGAAATCGCGAAAAAGAATTTGCTGTTCCCTACATTTATGTTCGTTTATCTCGTCAAAATGTAGGGAACAGCTGATTTTTTTTTGATGAGTACAATGACCTCTTAAGAGGTTGTTAATTTTTTACCAATAACCCTGTATACGCGTCGACTTGAGAACCTCCTCCGTTTTTTCGTTGGTTAAAAATAAGTAAGTGGAACTTATGAATAAGAATAGTATGTTTATTTATTTATATACAATTTGGAGTAAACAATCAAAGAAAGAAAGAATAAAGTTTATTTGGACACAGTTCGTGAAACACAAAATACGAACGAAGGCAGAATGCTTTTCACGCGTTTTTTTATTTTTTCACACACATTTTTTTTTTAATTTGACTCTCGCGCGTTTTCTTTATCATATAGCCTGTTACTTGTTCATACAATGTTCGTGATTGATCTCTTTGGTGATTGGGACTTTACTAACAATATCCACATTCCAAATTCAAATTAATTTTAGTCCCTAGGGATTAAAGAGCTATTAGTGTCATCTTCACTTTGTATTTATAGCAATAATTATGTACACGATGGCTATAGTGACCTTTCCATTCACAGATCGTGCAAGAAAGTGAGGAGCGTTTATCAGAGGATGAGGTCCGTAAAGTTATTGAGCTGGTTAACGAATTTCTACCACCAAGTGAACCCTCAACATAACACACAAACACGGAATCAACTGCTAATTAACCAGGTTATTTCGTGAAAATATTTTTAGTGCTTTTTTACTTGCATTTATTAGGTCTTGAAGCACTTAGAAAAATTGTCTCCCTTTAAACTTGTAAGGGGTGTAGTAAATTCAACAGAGGTTTTTAAACTATGTGTGAATTGAATGAAATATTGTAGACTTTACTATGATAGTGCCTAAGAACTATAAACTACTACTCCATGTAAACTTTGTTCTAAAATATCATGGTGTGTCGCATCAAGGTTTGTAAATAAATAAAAATTTGTAAATCCTGCTGTAAATAAATAAAAATATATAAATCCTGCTGCTCCTAACTTCAAGTATTTTATTTAATAGGTGCATGAGTTAATAGTGTTTAAACTCAACTTGAGTATTCCAATCCTTGCTGAACTGTAACTTAAAATAATTACAAAGAGACCTTAGGCTCGGCGCTTACAAACCACCTGTAGCCCAGCGACAAGCAGCTCTCATGCTTTTTCATACGTATTGTATGGAATCGTCGCACATGTGTGGTTGGTGGCGGCCAGGGCCACCCGCTACAGCAGTACTCGACAACAACAACGCAGCAAAAGGCGACAGCCACCGGTGTGTCCGGTGGCTTGTTTGTTGAGGCCAAAATAATATCTAAGTATACTTAAGGGGCTTACAGGACCTAAACGAAAAACGCAAGTTTTTTCAAGTTTATTAACTCAAGGAATAAGATTTTTCGTACAAACAAAATCCCCACTTTTCACCCCCTTAAAGGTTGAATTTCCTAAAAGCCCTTCTTAGTGCTCCCCTACATTATAAAAGGAAGCCATGGGCAAAATTTTTTACATTCCTAGTCCCAGTAGTTTCGGCTGTGCGTTAATAATTTGATATGTCATTCAGTTAGTTTCTCCTTTTGTATTAGATAATATAACATTAAGTACCTACCAATATGAAAACGGTACATTGCGTTTTTCGAACATAATGTAGGTTAAATCTATATGTTTTGTTTTGGCACACTTCTACATGCGTGCGAGCAAGCTGTATTTATCATGCGTATCAATGATCAAGGCCGCCCGCACCTTTTGAGGTTAGAATCACGTTGCTGTGTTTATCATTTTTATCAGAGTTTATTGTTATACGATTGAACGTGCAAGTGGGTTTGCGAAAGACGCATTTGTTCCGTTGTGTGTGAGTATAAAATATTGAAGTTATTTTTTCTAAGTAAGTAAGTAGGTATAAGCATTAATTTGTTAACTAGCTTATGTCAGGTTAGGTTAAGAATGGAATGTTATAAATAAACATATTAACAAATATGAGTTTATGGAAAAAAAAATTCAATAGTGCTAGTCCACTCTGAAATCAACTTAATTATCATTAAAATAAAGTTGATATTTGTTTCAAATAGGCTTTAGGGTAGGTATTTTTAACTTTTGCGCGAGTAATGTTGCTAGCTTTTTTTAATTAGCCGTTTTCTATGCGGTATCATTGTTGTTACATGTATACATTATAATTTTTACAACAAACTATGAAAAAAAAATGCTTGTAGGATAAATAATGTGTACTTATCATACTTGCGTTTTTTAAGAGGAAGGCAGAGAAATTGGTTGTTTTTCGAACATTTTTAAAGACTCAGCACAGACTCAGCACTTCAGCAGAGTCAGTAGTCTTAAAATAAGCCCATCTATTAATCTTTGTCGATTATAATTATGGAGTTTGTACCTACAATCTAAACTAATAAAAGATTAGATTTTTTACAAGTAGGTAAGTGTGTCGGTAACACACAAACATAAGTAAGTACTTAAGTTACTTTCACGCTAAAACGGCTGAACGGATTTGGATGAAATTTGGTACATAGGTACTTACTTACATCGTAAGTAATTATAATCACGAAAAAAAATCAGCCGTTTCATACATTTTGGTCAAGTAGATATTGAACTTTTGTACGAAACATGCAGCTGATTTTTTTTCGTGATCAGAGTTGGTCCCATAATGAAAGTTGTTCATATTCAGGGATAGAACACCCTGTAAAAATTTGGAACAGGTAAAAAAAATCATTATGTAGGAATTTTTTTTCCGCGATCCGCGATCAGTTTTACTTTTAGCGGATTAGTTGGGGGGCTTGGGGGTATACTAAGCAGCATACAAAGGTCTAAAAAGTTACTTAAGAACATTTTCGAAATGTCTTGTTTAAAAAAAGAGAACTGGAAATCTCTGTTTCTATGGAAAATTTAAAATCGGTCTAATTTGGCTGTAACACTATTTTTCGAAAATGTTCTTAAGTAACTTTTAGACCTTTGAATCCTGCTTATGCGTATAAAGTTTCATTAAAATCGTTTGACGTTTCTTTCAACAACAAGGGCTTGAAAGTTTGTATGAAATGCCGTACTGCGTAAACGCTCTTAATAAATAATTTATTTTCCAAAAGTAATGTACAAATTAGGTATTCGCAGCATTTACAGCGTAGGACTTAGGTACAAGTGCACAGAGATTTGATCAATGACGCCCATGCTAGGTGGAACCTGTGTTACAGGGGTCAGCCATTCGTCCATTATACAAGATTAGGTACTTACATAGGTAAGTAGTGCTTATTTTTACCCGACTGCGCCAGAAGGAGGTTTATGTTTTAAGGGAACTATTAGTATGTTATTATCACAGATATAGATAGACCTAGATAACGCAAGTATCACGATCTGTATGAAAACCAGGCGTGCAATTTTTTGACCTACCTACAATAGGATGATGTATTGCGAAATCGTGTCCACGTATCTAATACTGGCTTTAATTCTTTCCATTTTTCAGTGGCCTCCCAAGAAGTTGCACATAAATAGAGATGTCTCGTCTCATACTACACCGGGTGCTGGGCAGTCCGCCGGCGCGCGCCGTCATGATGCTGAGCGATATACTGGAACTGCAGGTGCAGTTCAACGATGTCAAGCTACTGCAGGGAGAGCACAAGTCACCGGAGTTTAAGAAGGTACCTAGATGTGAAAAATCAATGTTCCCACTGCTGGGACACATGCCTCCTCTCAGTGAGAGGGAGTGGGCCGTAATCCACCACGCAAGCACAGTGCGGGTTTGTGGCTGTCACATGTCTTCGAATTTTCGGTTTCAAGACATTTCCCCACGATGTTTTTCTTCACCGTTTTGAGAGCAGTTGTGGTGATGAAATAAATTCTACAAAGTGCCTGGTTGGGTCGGAACCCACGACCTACAAGTCGCAGCCGTTACCACTGGGCCATAATTGCTCTAGAGAGGTATAGGCCACCTCGTAATTACTTTATCACTGGCTGAATGTCTTTTACAATGTCATAAAACGACATGGTATATTTGTCTATGTGACAAATAGAATAGATAATGGTGCCGATTGCCTTGTTCACAAACTTAAACTAAATTTAAGTTCAGTGCATCTTTTTCTTTCTAATTCATTAAGAAAAGGACAGAAGATAAATTTCAGTTCAGTCCTGTCAAATTAATTAGCGCCTGACACTACTCCATACAAGTTTACACGTGATTAAAAACTTGCCTACTAAAATTACGTCAGTTTACAATGCGTGCCATGAAAGATGAGACTTGACACACCACGTGGTTTGACATGCGCAGTACACGATTTTAGGTATCTTTAGCGGTATGAGGTCTGAGTGCGGGACGGGACCGGACGTCATAGGGGCGGCGGAAAGAGCGGGTGAGGCGGGGTCAAGTCTCATCTTTCGTGGCACGCATTGTACATCAGACGCTGATTAATTTGACAGGACTAAACAAAAATTTATCTTCTGTCCTTTTTTCTTAATGAAATAGAAAGAAAAAGATGCACTGAACTTAAGTTTAGTTTGTGAACAAGGAAATCGGCGCCAATGTCAACCCACTGACCTGTATTATACAAGTACATAGAGGTCAGTGTGTCAACCAAAAAGTAATCATGCTCTGTGGTAATTTATAAGTCAATTTTGTCAACCTTATTTAAGTTTCGATTGATTGGGAATGAGGGTATTCTGAAATGACGTTCGCTAGGTGGCAGCAATGACACGTCAGGTCCAGGCATCTGTCAAAGAGCCTATATTTTCTTTAGTCACGACTGAATGATGAACGAATGAATGAATTGAATGATGAACGTCATCATATATTTTATATTGGAAGACCTCTTGTCAAAGTGGTGCCAACTGGTGTCGTAAATTTTCACGAAAACCCCAATTGTTGCCATGTATGCTCCTCAAACATGGCCAGAGATCAACATCCCTTTCATCCTCTCATCCCTCTAGTACTGACAACTTTAACATTCTGAAGGTCAACGGAGCTGTTGACGTACTTATTCTAATTTCGTGATAGACCCACTAATACGCTGTCCTTTTCCTTCTGCAGTTAAACCCCATGGGTACCGTGCCAGTGCTTCAAGATGGCGAATTCGTTTTGTCCGAAAGGTAAACTAGCTATAATAATCTATCGGAAATATGACGAACTTCTTTACAAACTTTCATCCCCTATGTAACCAGTAGAGAAACTCTTAGTGAAATTAATTTTCAAAAATTGTTTCCCAGTGAGCACTAAGAAACGATTTTTCACACCCAGCAGTTTATGTGCGTTGTCTGTCAGTGAATGAATGAATGAATTTAAGTATTTTATTAAGTAGACTAGCTTCTGCCCGCGACTTTGTCCGCGTGAAATTTCTTATTCTCCCGACCCACCCCGTTGCAACGCGCCCCCTTCCTGCGCTATCACATCGTTTTCGATCAGCGTTATTTGACTGTTTTTTTTTTTAATTTTTGATCGGCTCCTAAGGGTCTTAGCGTGATGTTAAACATAGCCTATCGCCTTCCTCGAGAATTGGGCTATCAAATGCAAAAAGAACTTTTCAAATCCGACTGGTAGTTAGGTACCCCCTACATACAAACAAACATACAATTTTACCTCTTTATAATATTAGTATAGAAGTACAAATAATTCGCACACCACTCGAAACGGTATCCTAATTGTTAAGGTCAGCGGGATTGTCCGAAAGGGTTGGCCCGGAACATAAAGGGCTAAGCAAGGAACGCGGGTGGATTTTAGTCAGTAAGAGTCTGACACTCCCTTCCGCTCCACCCAGAGCGGGAGGAGTCATTTGATTATTTCCCATACTCAAAAAAAAAACAGTATTATTTATTAATATTTTCAGTCACGCTATAATGAAATACCTGTTGTCGGTGTACGGAGGCGACAAGAGCGAGTCGTTGTACCCGAGCGACGTGCGCATGCGCGCGCTCGCTGACCAGGCCATGTTCTTCAACGCTGGCGTGTTCTTCAGGGCGCTGGCAAATGTTGGGGTATGTTTATACTCTTTATACATCATTAGCTTTTACCCGCAGTTTTTCTACCGTGCTCTATGTCGGTACACGCTACCGTAACCATGAATTCAGCACGTGATTCTAAACCCTCTAGCGTAGAATTTTTTCTTAGTTATCAAAAAAAAAATTGCTGTTCCATACATTTTGACCGCGTTGGTTTTCTATGAAATAGCAGATTTTTTTTGATGCAACAAAAAAAAGATTGTACTTATTGTTGCGCGCCAAAAATAATGCTTGATACATCGCCATGTATCGCCATTAGTTACCACTAGCGCCATCTTGTATCGGGTAGCAGAACTAGTACCTTGGCCTTGGTACTAGGACATTGACCCTTCCTGTAGGTACTAGTAGTTCCGAGAACTATCGACGTCGAGTCAGTCGGGACCGGTATGTACTCGAACGTTCTAGATGTTTATGTACTAGCTCTGCGGCACTATATAAGGCGGGCGCGAGCCGCGAGACACATAGTTTCGATTAAGCGATAAGAGCGATAACATCGAAGGCGATATTCGAGTGCGACTTAAGAGTGATCAGTAAGTGCAATTGTGTTCTTAATTAGTGTGTTTGAATTGTAATTAGTGTTGGTGAGTAAAGTGTCATTTTTTTGGTTAATAAATCGGCAGTTTTTATTGTCACGAACCCCAAGCTCGTAACAATTGGTGTCAGAAGCGAGGTTTAAAATGCCGATTTTACCCAAAGACGACATGGAGGGTATCCGTACCCGGAGTCAACGCCAGCAAGAGACGGATCAGAGGCGATTTGGTGGAGCAATGCCACAGGGGTCGGAAGGCCAGCTACCGACCACGGAGGCCGGCCCGTCCACAGCTGCTCCAGCATCACCAGCACCAGATTTTGCTGCTCTGATGATGATGCTGCAGGAGCAGGCTCGCCGACAGGAAGAGCAGGCCCGTCGACAGGAGGAACAGGCTCGTCGGTTGGAGGAACAGCTCCAGCGGGACAAGGAGGAGCAGGCCCGTCGACAGGAGGAACAGGCTCGTCGATTGGAAGAACAGCTCCAGCGGGACAAGGAGGAACAGGCTCGCCGACAGGAAGAACAGGCTCGTCGGTTGGAGGAACAGCTCCAGCGGGACAAGGAGGAACAGGCCCGCCAACAGGAGGAGCAGGCGCGCCGCCAGGAAGAGCAGATGCTCCTTATAAAGGACCTTCACGCTACCTTCGGGAAAGACATGAAGGAGGTGAAGGATAAGGTTGCTCAACATGACAACCGCCTGTCGGAAGCTGAAATCCGAATCGACCAAGTGAATAATCGGGTTGACAACGTGATGGCAGACGTGAAGGAAACCGTGATGGCTGACGTGAAGGAAACCGTGATAGCTGACGTGAAGGAAACCGTGATGGCTGACGTGAAGAAAACGCTGGATTACCTGAAACTGGGTGATGGAATCGCAGCTCCCGTAGCTACAACACCTTCGCTACGTGGATTCAAAGTGCCACCGTTCGACGGAACTTCTTCCTGGTCGGCCTACAAAATCCAGTTTGAGGCTGTCATGAAGGCGAACGGGTGGAATAAAAGTCAGGCCATGACTGCCCTCACCCTGGGTTTGCGCGACCAGGCCTTAACTGTTCTGGAAGCTCTCGGTAAGGAAGTGACTTACGAGCAGCTCCTTGAGGCATTGGAGGCTCGGTATGGCGACGCTCACCTGGAACACGTGTTTCGGGCGCAGCTCAAGGATCGCGTGCAACGCAGTAACGAAAACCTGCAGCAGTGGGCCCTTGAAGTGGAGAAGCTGGTTCGTAAAGCTTACCAGTCCGTACCTGCGCTTATTGATGGGAACCTGGTGCAGGCATTCATCGACGGCATCCGCGACCTTGAAGTTAGAGCTGCTGTGAGGCTCGGTCACCACGGGACGCTGAAGGACGCCTTGGCCCATGCATTGGAGGTGGAAGCGGTGCGGCAGGATCATCGTTCCCATCGCGTCAGGGAGGTTGCAGCGGCTACAGTTCGCGACCGCAATAAAGGATACAGCCCTAGGTGCTACGGCTGTGGGGAAAAGGGCCACCTTCGATCCAGTTGCCCTAAGCGAACTGCAGAAAGAGAAGACGGCCGATCTCCGGAGGGCAGTGCGGTTAACAGCACCGCCCAACACCAGCAGCAGGGAAACGAGTAATAGCCAGGACTGCGGGGCGGGTGCTGGCTGATGTTCAAGGAGCCCCAAGGATTTCGATCACACAAACCCATGACGGGAACAGCCTAATCATCAAGGGCGAAGTCAACGGAACACCTTGTAAGCTGACCATAGATACAGGAGCATCTCGCACGGTCGTCAGTTCCCAACTTATAAGTCGGTTCCTTGGGGACTCCGCACACAGCCGAGAACACATTAATTTGGTAACAGCCACCGGTCAGCGCATACCCGTCCATGGAGAAAAGAAGATGGAGTTGAAGCTAGGCAACAGAATCTACCTGCATAATGTCATTGTGGCTGATATAATGGACGATTGCATCCTGGGCCTTGACTTTATGAGGAAGAATTGTTGCGAGATCGACGTCAAGCAAGGTGTATTGAAATGTGGACAAGAGGAACTTTTCGTGGAAGGGGCGTTACCAGGAAATGTATACAGCCTTAAGAAGATTATTCTTCCGCCGAGATCGGAAACGATTGTGCCGGTTAGTCTTCCTCGGAATCCTGGGCGAACTCCTCGTTGTGTACTCGTGGAAAGGGTAGACAATGATCTTCCATGGAAAGTGGCACGAACTCTGGTCAGAGCCACCGACATCTCAGGGGTACGTGTGCTGAACCTTTGTGATCAGGAACACATTATAGAAAAAGGCACACTAGTTGGTACTTGCGAGGAAGTGGATTGGTTGCGTCGATGCCAATATCTATCGACTGGGACCCTCAGCAAGGACGCACCAACGAGAGTGACCACCCTTTTAGAAGACTGCCGCAGCGCTCTGTCCCAAAGTGAAATGGTCAAAGCAAAGAAGATGTTACTCAAGTACGCCGATGTTTTCTCGTCAAACGATGCTGATATCGGGAGGACTGGCTTAGTTCAACACAAAATCAACACAGGAGAAGAATTGCCTATCCGTCAGCGGCCAAGGAGATTGCCGGTAGCACGTGAAAAGGAAGTGGAAACCATGATTGAGGGAATGGTGAAGGATGGTGTGATTGAACCTTCATCTAGTCCATGGTGTTCACCTGTAGTGCTGGTAAGAAAGAAGGACGGCAGCATGCGGTTTTGTGTTGACTATCGTCGTCTGAACGACATCACGAAGAAGGACAGCTATCCTTTGCCAAGAATTGATGACACGCTGGACATGCTTACTGGCGTAAAGTGGTTTAGCACGCTAGACCTGAAAAGTGGCTACTGGCAAGTGGAAATTGATCCCAAGGACAAGGAGAAGACTGCATTCTCGACAGGAAAGGGTCTGTGGCAATTTAAAGTGATGCCGTTTGGATTGTGCAATGCTCCGGCAACATTTGAAAGGTTGATGGAACTTGTACTTACCGGGCTAATTGGCGATGCCTGCCTGGTCTACTTGGATGACATTATCATCGTAGGCCGTACGTTTGAAGAACATCTTCAAAACCTGGAACGCGTGCTCATGAAGATCCAGAGTGCCAACCTCAAGTTAAGTCCGAAAAAGTGTTCGCTATTCAAACGACAAGTTAGTTTTTTGGGATATGTAGTGTCTGAAGAAGGTATCCGCACGGATCCAGAGAAAATTGCTGCTGTCAAGGACTGGCCAGTTCCAAAAGACAAGACGCAGGTCAGAGCGTTTCTGGGTTTGTGCTCCTATTATCGGCGATTTGTCAAGAACTTTGCAGACATAGCCAAACCCCTGCATAAGCTAACCGAGGAGAAGCGACATTTCTGCTGGGATAATAGTTGCGACATCGCATTCCAGGAGCTAAAGGACCGTCTGTGCAAAACACCTATTTTGGGGTACCCTGATGCAGGCAAGGAATTTATAGTTGACACAGACGCAAGTGACATAGGACTTGGCGGTGTGTTGTCCCAACGGAATGGTGACCAAGAGGTTGTGATAGCGTACTTCAGCAAGTCGTTGTCAAAGCCGGAAAGGAACTATTGTGTTACGAGACGGGAACTGCTTGCTGTGGTAAAGTCATTGCAGTATTTTAGCAAATATCTTCTGGGGCGGAAATTCCACTTACGAACTGACCATGCTGCACTGAAATGGCTATTGCAGTTCAAAAACCCAGAAGGACAAGTTGCGAGATGGATTGAACTACTGCAGGAATACGACTTCGTGGTCGAACATCGCAGCGGAAAATCTCATGGCAACGCAGATGCATTGTCAAGAAGACCTTGTCCTGAAGACTGCAAGCATTGTACTAGGCAGGAGAGTAAGGAAGTGGTACCTGTGAGGATGCTTAAGACAGACCTCAACAACGAGTGGAAGGAAAGCCTACAACGTGCACAGCAGGAAGATTCGGACATCAAGCCAATTCTGGAGTGGATGAAGGCCAGAGCTCCTAAGCCCAGGTGGAGTGACGTCTCAGCGATGAGTTCGGTCACAAAAAGCTATTGGGCCCAATGGGACAGCTTGGTGGTTCAGGATGGAGTCCTGTGCCGTAAATGGGAAAATGCTCGGGGGGACAGCTGTCATTTGCAAATGGTTGTCCCTAAAGCTCAAGTACCGGATGTTCTACAGCTGTACCATAATGGTTGTTCAGGAGGTCACCTGGGTGTAAAACGGACTCTACTGAAGATACGAGAACGGTTTTACTGGGTCCACTGTCGGGACGATGTCGAGGATTGGTGTCGCAAATGTACAAGTTGTGCAGCTGTAAAGGGACCCCAGACTCGCAGTAGGGGTGCATTGAAATTGTACAATGTTGGTGCACCATGGGAGAGGATAGCCCTTGACGTTGCGGGGCCGTTTCCGGAAAGTGAAAGTGGTAACAAGTATTTCATGGTTGTGATGGATTATTTCACTAAGTGGCCGGAAGTCTTCGCCATTCCAAATCAAGAAGCTTCGACAGTTGCGGATAAATTAGTTCATGAAGTCTTCTGTCGTTTTGGAGTACCTTTGGAGATTCACAGTGATCAAGGAAGGAATTTTGAGTCACAAATATTCCAGGAAACTTGTCGAGTTATGGGTACTCATAAAACAAGAACGACTTCTTACCACCCACAATCGGATGGAATGGTGGAACGATTTAACCAGACACTGGAGAGGTACCTAGCAAAAGTTGTGGAAAATCGGCAACGAGATTGGGACAAGCACATACAACCGTTTTTGTTGTCATATCGAAGCGCTGTCCACGAAAGTACATCGGTGACGCCAGCTTTCGCAAACTTCGGAAGAGAACTACGGCTGCCTGCAGACCTGATCACCGGAATACCACCTGATGCCCCACGCAGTGTAACTGATTATGCGAATGATTTGCGGAACAAGATGAATGACATTTATGAGCACGTCCGACAATCGGGCCAGCAAATGTCTGAAAAGATGAAAACCCGTTATGACCGCAAAATGAACAATAAAGGGTTCGACGAAGGTTCACTAGTGTGGTTGCACAATCCAGTCCGCAGCAAAGGGAAATCTCCTAAGCTTCAAGCTAAATGGGACGGACCGTACCGGATTGTGACAAAGATCAATGATGTAACCTACCGGATACAGAAAGGTGCAAGAGGTACTCCTAAGATCGTCCATGTGGATCGACTGGCGCGTTATTATGGAGCCAATAATGCTCGGGACGAGCATGTCTTAGGAGGGGGCAGTGTTGCGCGCCAAAAATAATGCTTGATACATCGCCATGTATCGCCATTAGTTACCACTAGCGCCATCTTGTATCGGGTAGCAGAACTAGTACCTTGGCCTTGGTACTAGGACATTGACCCTTCCTGTAGGTACTAGTAGTTCCGAGAACTATCGACGTCGAGTCAGTCGGGACCGGTATGTACTCGAACGTTCTAGATGTTTATGTACTAGCTCTGCGGCACTATATAAGGCGGGCGCGAGCCGCGAGACACATAGTTTCGATTAAGCGATAAGAGCGATAACATCGAAGGCGATATTCGAGTGCGACTTAAGAGTGATCAGTAAGTGCAATTGTGTTCTTAATTAGTGTGTTTGAATTGTAATTAGTGTTGGTGAGTAAAGTGTCATTTTTTTGGTTAATAAATCGGCAGTTTTTATTGTCACGAACCCCAAGCTCGTAACATTATAAATGTAACACGTATACTTAAAATCATTTTATGTCTGAAAATTCGTTCAGTGGAAGTAAATCACGATATATTTCATAGGGAAATCTGAACCATATCTTTAAAAACGTAATACCAGTCATTTGTTTTTGCTATCGTCCCTCCTTCCCTTCTAGGACTGGTCACCAACGAAAAACTCGGCTTATAATTAATAATGTAAATAAGAATTATTATTTATTAATATATAGCATCATTTTCACTTACATATAATTAGAATTTTTTTTTTCGCTTTTGAAATTTCTCGACAATTCGAGAATTGGAAACTAAATTAATGTAAAAACCCTAGTAGGACCAAGTTACAGACGCCAGCACATCAAGCTACCCGAAACTGTCAAATTTTCGCAATCGACTTTGAACCTTATGCTTTAGCGATAAAGTGGAAAATCTATTAAATAAATTTAATAGATTGTAGTAGCTTGATGTGCTGGCGTCTGTACATAACACTATCGTGTAATAATCTCTTTTATATCAACAGCAAGCCACCTTCTCGGGTGACATCATACAGCCGACCATCCAGCACATTAAGGAGATAGAGTCGTCATTCTCAGTAGTTGAGGCGTACGTGCGAGATCGCCCGTACATCGCGGCCGACCGACTGACGATCGCCGACTTGGCTGCCGGCTCCACAGCTACTGCAATACAAGTGTTCCATAAATTGGATGCTGATAAGTATGTATTTTCTCTTTATATCTTGTTACAGTATATGAAAGCATAAACCGCCGAATCCCAAGACCAAGTGCCCTCTCTATACTTACCACAAAACTTTACAAGTCTACAATTCTACAAATTGTTAAATTGTGGAAAATATTGCGGAACACAGTAATTACAAATATGTATGATTTACAGTTTACATTCTACAATTATTTCGCATTTTTAAAAGGTTATGGCTATGTATAAGTTGTAGACTTGTCACTGCAATTTACATATTTGTAAGGTTCTTCCGTTACAACTGTGTGGCTTAGAGTTTTGTGGCATACGCCACACGGAGTTGTAACATTTGCAAATTGAAACTTGTAAATTGTAATTGTAAAGTTTTTTATTTATTTACTTTTAAAAAATATTAAATTTTTAAATGAAAATACAATTCAAGTGAACTGTCTTGAACTTATGACACAACTTCGAGTAAAGTTATTATTTGTATAATAATACCAGCGTATTATTGGTCCGCTGTGTCCGCTGTGTCCGCTGTGCTGTGTGTGTGTGTGTGTGCTTCTTCTCATACAGATAAAGCACAAGCATCACCACGCTTACTCAAGGCGGATTGGCGATTTTAGACTTTTTTTTATTGCTGAATGGGCCCACTCTTGACTTCGATCACGCCTGATGGAAAGCGATGGATGAGGTCTATGATGGAACGAGCGTGCCCAGAAGATGCCTAAGGCACTCCCACGCATCGACGACACACAGCAGGCTGCTTGACGTCGGACTCCGGTGGGAGGGGGGGCGCTAACCGGGCGGGCGCTAGCCCTACCACCGCAAGGGGAGAATTGGCCAGTCAAATAAGGTGTTGGGTGTGACTATCCGGGATGCGCCGAGCGCTCGGTTCAGTTGAGTAACTGGCGGAACAGACTGCGCTACACGAGGAGGCTTCTTCATGCATCCCAAAGTTAACTACTAGCGTCCGCACGCGGCTTCGCCCGCGTGGTACCTATGTCGATAAAAAGTAGCCTATGTCCAAATGATAATGGCTCGTATTGTTATTATTATTATTTTAATAGTAATTGGAGCGTTTCAATCTATTTCAGGTTTCCCCGCTGTGCTGATTGGGTGTCTCGTTTGGAAGAGGAGCATGTCTTCAAGACTATCATGACCCCGGGAGTCGCCTACTTCTCTAAAATTATGAACAAGTTATGGGAGCACAATAAGGCTAAAAATAATAAAAAATAAACTAGTATTTACTGTAAATAACGAAGTGCTGTGTGATGTCTTTCAATAATCGCCCTTTTAAAACCCTTTTTGTGGAAGAGGTAAGCAAAGCAAGCACTTTTTTTTACTTTTGTAGTATTTTTCTCTTGTACAGGCACGGACTATATGAGAGTACAGTCGCACGTAACTCGGCAAGGTTTTGGCGCAGTGGGAGTAAGTTCGCGCGTGTACACTTGGTCGTCATCTGCCTAGACTTTTCCCGATGATGACCAAGTGTACGCGCGCGAACTTACTCCCACTGCGCCAAAACCTTGCCGAGTTACGCGCGACTGTACTCTCATATGCACGCGCATGTACACTTGGTGCAACATAAAAATGGTCACTTTTATCACTTATTCTGTGGTTATTCCCATAATTTATTTTTAGACGTGTCTATTTAGAAGAAAGTTCAAGAAATGCAAGAAACAACTAAAACATTTAAAAAAAAATGTGTGTGTAGGTATATTTAGTATTTACTGTTGTACTGTTAATGATAACAATAGGGTGTCTGTTGACCCCGGTCACTACTTGGGGTGAAAATTCGGAAGAACAATCAGAAGTGAATTCCGACTATTCACTACGCCTAGGGTGGATAGATGAACACGTCACCCTAGGGTGGCTGTTTCAGGGTGGATAAACGGTATAACAATTTTGAGTGAACATTGGCTATAAGGTTTTTAAAAAATATTGACTGCAATGGAATTTGTACTTTGCTTTTAGTTTGTTGTTCCAAAACTGGGTAATTATCTCAGACTGATTTCAAATACCTACATATAATATCACCACTCGTGGTCTCGTGGAGGGTATTTTATCTTTATAATGCATTCGTCCGCGTGAAATTTCTTGTTACTCCGACCCATCCCGTCGCATCGCATCGCCTGCCCGCGCTATTACTTCGTTTTTGCTTAGCGTTCTTTCTGACTATTATTCTTTTTGCTCGGCTCCTAAAGGTCATAGCGTGATGTTAAAAAGCCTATAGCCTTCCTCAAGAATTGGGCTATCAAATGCAAAAAGAATTCATCCGACTGGTACGAAATCCGACTGGTAGTTCCAGAGATTAGCGCGTTCAACCGAACAAACAGCTTTATAATATTAGTATAGATTGGTTTATTTTATAACATACTCATAATTAGATAACTAATATTACATAAAACTATAGCAGAGATAGCAAGGCATCTAAAACGATTCGATTTACACAAAATGTTGGACGTTGAACTCGGTATCCAAATATTACTAATCTTTGATAATAATTATTATCATTGACTAGTAGCGCCCTGCGGTCTCACCCCCATAAGTCTCAATCCAGTGGGAATATCGGGATAAAAGTATCATATGCCTTAATCCAGGTCATGGTCTACCCATGTGCCAAATTTCATCAAAATCCGTTCAGCCGTTTAGCGTGAAAGCGTAACAAACAAACATAAAAAACCCGAATCTTTTCTCTTTATAATATTAGTTATCATTGATATATGATATTTATGTCGGTTATCGATGTTTGATTATGTTATCATTATCAGTTTGATTTTTGTTTTAATAGAAGGCTGTTGGTAAGAATATTTAATATACTTACATAACATAGTGTTTTTTTATTTTATTTTCTGCATAACGCTATTTGATATGGTTCCTACATTGTTACATGTTATAAAACGCACCGTATCTTCGTCCGTCCGTTAGTGAAGTTATTTTTATTCATACTAGATGTGTTTTTATTAAGGGGCTTACAGGATCTAAATACAAAAAACGCAAGTTTTAGAAACAATCAAAGTATCTATTTCAGTAAACAAAATCAGAAAAATATATGATATTCTTCAGGATATATGCTAGGTAGATAGTATGTTGAAAACATAATACAACTAATTTGATACAATAGAAAAAAATCATGAAGATACCTCTAAAAACATTATTTTAACAATAAATACGTACTAATATACATACAATCATTCTGATTTTTTGTCAGATTATTATACAAGCAATATGTATACTAAAATACTAGTGTTTTAATTTTTTAGTCCAAACAATAGATTTTTAAAAATTAAATAATTGCTTCATATTTTGTAATACCAGCGTTGTGTCATCGCGCTTCTCTTTCTTTTCTATGCAGTCCGACAGTGACCGCGCTTTAGGTCATGTAAGCCCCTTAATAAGCTGTGACAATAATATTAAAAAATAATATAAATATAATAAAAAATAATATCAATATTATGAAATTGTAGAAAACTTCCGACATAGCTATGTAAAAATATAGGGGAAACCTTTGGGTCTCCCCTATGTAGTACTTCACTTTGTGCTGTGCCTTCTGCGTCTAATCGGTCAAGAACGAGTCCCAATCGTCACGAAAGCGT
The DNA here is from genome assembly GCA_963855955.1 of Luperina nickerlii. Lineage (NCBI taxonomy): Eukaryota > Metazoa > Arthropoda > Insecta > Lepidoptera > Noctuidae > Luperina > Luperina nickerlii. The sequence goes on along the minus strand of OY979666.1, from coordinate 4,310,645 downwards.
TTCTCTGCCTCGTCTATTTATTTAGCAATTAGTATTAAAACTAGCTTGTACAGTCACGAGCATAAGTATGTATATACTTGGCTTTATTCAAAGACGATTTTCTCCTTTAGTTTTGAATGAAATTTTATGTTATTACGAACGAGGTATTTTCGAACCCATACGTTTGTGTAAAGTGTCGTTTCAACGTTGCATTTGTTATTTCACGAAAAAATCGCAATTGAAGGTTGCCAAGTGTTGACATTTAGTGCTCGTGACTGTACTACTGTCGCAGTTTGGTAAAAACAGCTTCGCTCGTCTTTCCTTCAAGCACACTTTTGCTCTACTTTTTGTCAATCCTAATCAAGTCGTGTTCCACCGCGGTCCCGTCTCGCTGCGGGTAGTTACGTTACAAAAACTTCGCTGCCACGCTAAAAAATAAACAATCATTAAGTTTAACTGGCCAAAATATCTTAGCACATGACAAAAAAAACACTGGCACTCCGGTAGTGCCGACAGAAGTGAAAACTTGAACAATTACGAGTGTATTTTGTGAATCGTCTTATAAACAAAACACGCGTGTTAAGGTGTGTTCCTTATTTTATAGGGTTTTTTGCAAATCAGATATGATGACCAAAGTGACTGGTTTATTCTTCTCGTGAAAGGAATTTATTCAGATTTACAAATAAGCACACAGGATAGACTTCAGTTCGTGGTGTTGGTCGCGGCAGTGGTAAGAGAAGCAAGCCGCTCGCATGGAGCTCGTCGTCAGTTATATATCCGTGGTTCAGCGCCATCTCGTCGTTGTTGGATGAACTACGTAGTTAGTACGCGAGGCCCTCGTAGTTCTTCCCGATGTGCATAGATGGCGCTGTCCTCAACAACGCGCGTCTTACGTTTTACGTCTTACGAATTTTCGATCAGGGTCACGTGACCTGACGCGAGTTTAGAAGTTTTTACCCATTCCAAAAAAAGTACACAGCGCCGCTAAAGAAGTTTTCACTTCAAAAAAAAAACACGATGAAATATTCTCAATCCTACTTCCTGCTACCATCTGCCTAGCCTTTTCCCAACTATGTTGGGGTCAGCTTCCAGTCTAACCGGATGCAGCTGAATACCAGTATTTTACATGAAGCGACTGCCTATCTGACCTCCACAGCCCAGTTACTGGGTAATACGATACCCCTTGATAATACTGGTTGTCAGACTTTCGGGCTTCTGACGACCCGTAACGACTGTCAAAGATCCACGAATGACAGCCTACTTCCTACTAACATTATAAATTTTAAGTTTGTATTTTTTTTACTCAATCACGCATAAACGGCTAAACAGGTTTGGATGAAAGGACAGACAATTTATAACCTGGATGTATACATAGTTTAAATAATATATACTTTTCATCCCGGTAGTACGTTCCCGTGGGATAATTTCCGACATTCACGCCGTCGAAACCGTGGCCAAAAGCTAGTGTAAATATTATAACGTTTTTCATGAATGATGTTCCAGGATCAAAGATGGCACCGCTCTTATACAAACTAGATGCGAGTCCGCCTGCGTGTGCGGTGCGAATGGTTGCGGACATTATCGGCCTGCAGTTGGACTTCAAAGACCCAGACATTAGCCAGATGGAGCACAAGTCTTCAGGCTATTTGCAGGTAATGTTCCACATTGTGTGAATTAAGTACGAAACTTATGGAAAGAAAAAAAAAAACCGCCCAATTGCATGTCGTACTACGCACAATGACGGGTTGCATAGTTAGGTTTATCCCAAAAAAAATACTTTGACTTAATCACACTAATATTATAAAGGCGAAAGTTTGTGAATGTGTTTGTATGTTTGTTACTTCTTCACGCACAAACGGATGGACCAATTTTGATAAAATTTTGTATGGAGGTAGCTGACACCCTGGATTAACATATAGGGTACTTTTTATACCGACATTCCCACGGGATATTATCCCGGTATATCCACGGGATCAACACTAATGCAACGCGGGGCGCGGCTAGTGTCAAATACTGGTGAAAAAGACAGATTTTCACGACGGCCGATATAATATGATGGAACCGCTTTCCTAGGAAACCGTAGCCGTTTTTTCCTTTTGAGATAGGGAATATTAAAAATGCAAAAAATTGCTAGCAATCGCCAAGAGCGCGTCAATGGGCATTGTTCATATTTTTTTAAATGTTTTAATTGAAAAACCATTTCGAGGAATAGCGTTACTGATCATTACGAACTAATTAATTTTGAAAAATATTCATATGTTATTGATATTTTTGATAAAATACGATTGACCTTCTTTGCCCTTCAAATTACGTACGACTGGCTGTACAGTTTTGTATCGTTGCCTCAGAAAATAAAAAGTAAGAGGCAAGTATTGTCTACATTCTGTCAAATGTCAAATTATTGTAAATATGTCAAAAATATAAACATTCTTGTTTATAAATCTCATTATTACATTACATACATTATTTCTACACTCGACAATATTTAATATACTGGAAGAGTTATGGAATACAGGAAGTGCTTTGTTCCAACTTGCAGCAATAATAGTAATAATGTCGCCGCGTGCGTTATTATTCTATTTCTAAGTCGCCGCGTCGATTGTTCTAGTGACGATAGAGAGTAGTATGTTCCTTGGAGGACACTTACACATAAAAAAACCATTTGTAAATAAATACGCTAAGCTAGGATTCGATTATTTAAGACGTCTATTCGGCCTATTGACACTTTGACAGATGTGACATTGTTGAAGTTGTGTTGACAGATTAAAATTTTTAATAATGTACTAGTAAGGCAACGGCACTTAATCTTTATGCTACTGGATGACGTCACCTACCTTAAAAACTAAAAATAATTAAATAATTTTTATTAAAATAACTATTGAGCCAATCATCAAAATATTCAAATTAGTTTCTCAAAATGCTCTAAATTTACGAAAAATAAAATAAAATATAATGGTTAGAAATTTTGGACAATCCCCATTGTTACCATTGGTTGACTATCAACAGCCAATCCAATCACTTCACTTGCCACAAAACTTTACAATTTACAAAATTTGTAAATTTTACAAGTTTGTGTAGGTGCCACAAAATACTAAGCCACACAGTTGTAACGGAAAAACCTTACAATTATGTAAATTGTATTGACAAGTCTACAATTTATATATAGCCCTCATGCTTTGTGTTACGGTTTTGAAAATGTATTTTCTGTGTTACGCAATTTTTTTCTACAACTTATTAATTTCGTAGACTTGTAAACTGCCCACTTATTTAGTAATACAAAACTCTAAGCCACACAGTTGACAGTTGTAACGGAAAAACCTTTCAATTATGTAAATTGTAGTGACAGGTCTACAATTTATATGTATAGCCTTCATGCTTTGTGTTACGGTTTTGAAAATGTATTTTCTGTGTTACGCAATTTTTTCTACAACTTATTAATTTCGTAGACTTGTAAACTGCCCACTTATTTAGTAATAGCTTTGTTTAGTAATAAATTGCAAATATGTAAATTGTAGACTCGTCACTTGACATTTTTGTAAGGTTTTTCCGTTATAAGCTTAGAGTTTTCGTGTTACAGACACTTGTAAATTGTAAATCTTTGTGGTGTAGGGCCCTGATCTGTAAGATGAATGATGTTAATACTTATTTATTTTTATTTTACAGTTAAATCCGCTCGGAACCATACCGGTACTTGTGGATGGGGACTTTGTTTTATCTGACAGGTAAATATGTATTATCATCGATACTAATATTATAATAATTAAGACGTCGCCTTTTATGACATTGTAATTAAAAGCTCTGCCTGTTCCTTTGGCAATACAGGCGATATGTTACGTTATGAGGTTTGAGATAGCTTGGCTATAAGTCTTGTATATGTCGCAGCCAACTGGTTAAATTAGTTGGAAGTAGTGCTCGCCTCGCTTCGCTCTCTCGGCTCGCACGCGGTTGTTCACAGTTCTAACCTAACCTATCCCATTTGGTCGGGGTGCCCTGGCTTAATTACTGCGACCAATTCGACACGCGCGTGATTGGTTACAGTTCCAACATAAACTATAATTGCATATCATTCAGGCCGTTAGTTGAACGGCCGCCGTTTAATTATAAGGCTAGGCGGTTAACTAAACGGCTAATTAAACCAGTTGGCTGCGACATATTATATATTCATTCACTCTCAGGAGAATATTAAAAACATAAATCAATATTGTTTGGCGTATTGCAAAAACTAGACATTGGTAAGTACAATATTATTTTGTGGGTAGATTAATCAATTAATAAATAAGCTGTGCTGTGCTTACACATTCACAGCGTATCATGTACACGTACACTTGGTAACCACAAGCAAAGCGCGTGTCGCTTCGTGAGATAAAAATACTAGTAACGTAAAAAATTGAGATTGTCCACGCCGAAAATACAGGCAGGGGTTTATTTATAAACGACTAGCTTCCGCGCGCGGCTTCGCCCGCGAGGTATGTCGATAAAAACTATCCTATGTCCTTCCCCAGGATGCAATCTATCTCTCTGCCAAATTTTATCGAAATCCGTTCAGTGGTTTAGGCGTGAAAAGGTAACATACAGACAGACAGAGAGACAGAGTTGCTTTCGAATTTATAATATTAGTATGGATGATTAAAGTTAAGTGATGTTTAAACATCAAAAATGTATGGTTAAACAGTCGCTAATCTCTACTTAACTTTAAGCAACATTTATGAATAAGGGGTTAATCAATAACAGAAAGTACAGTTGTTTATTCTGCACAAATAAAATAACATGGCCCATCATGAGGATGTTAGGTCTATGTCTATCAAATTTTGATCTTAACCCGTAACTCCGTAAGGCTGGCAGTTTGAGAAATTTATGTGGCCTACCCAAATGTCCTTTCTTTGGTTTTGTTCGTCGGATCGTTGAGCTCCATAAGTCTTGAGTTGAGCTACACGATTTCTGACAAATGCGTGCACTGACTGGACAGGTCCTCTTAATCTGTGTGGTTCTTTCCTCAAGACCATCTCGGACACCGATCTACAGTGTCTTCATATAACCTGACCAAGATTATGTCTGGATTTTAAAAGAGACTGTGACCTCTGAGTTTGTTTCGGCCTTTCTTCTCAGATTAGTCATAGGGAACGCCGACCTCATCTAGTATAAAAAAGATTGACGTGTAAAAGTGTTTGTACAAACCTACTTACAAAAATAAAATCATTTATACACGGACTGCTCCAGCAGTAAGCCAGTGATCAACATATACGGACTGTTCGTGCAGTCAAATTCAACCGCTTATAAAGCTGCCATTGGATACATGCCTGCTTGCTGCTGCAGCAGTCGGTATCAACTGCTCTGCGGTTTTTATTGCCGGCCTTAACACACGTGTCGTGGAATGAAGAGCGCGGGCGGAGGTAACTGTGCGAGAGCAGTCGACAGCTCGAGCAGTCAGTGTATGGCTGGCGACTGCTTGACCGCACGATGAAATTTCACCGCGCTGCCGACCGCCCGAGGCAGTCGCGACAGCTCGGGCGGTTCCGTGTATATGTGTACGTAGAAGACTATAGTTTGCTATGCAGTCGCAGCTCGAAGCAGCTACTTCAGCAACAAGTATCAACAGCTTCAAGCTGTCCGTGTATGGCCGGGCTTGCACGCACATTTCTCTTTACAGCCACGCCATAATGATCTACTTGCTATCAAAATACGGCGGCGACAAGGGCGAGGCGTTGTACCCGAGTGACATCCGCACGCGCGCCATCGTCAACCAAGTCTTGTTCTTCGATACTGGCATACTGTTTGTCAGGATTAAAGTTGTTGCTGTAAGTAAAGTATAACAATATTATTACCAACGTATCATTGCTCCACTGCAAGGCACGGGCCTCTTTCAACAATCTACCAACCTCTTCATTGGTAAACCGGAACTATTGTACCAAAAGTTGTTTTTTTTATAGTTCCGTTGTCCGTCTGTCTGTCCAGACCCTTTTTCTCAGGAACGCATGGAGTTATCAAGTTGAAATCAATATCAAATGCGCTACAATCCCTTGAACTTTGAAGCCGTGATGAAATCAAACTTCTAAGTCAACGCAATCAAAAGATACGGGCGTTTATGTTCAGAAATCAAAACATGTACTTCACGTTGACAATTGTGAACATCACAAAAAAAAAAATTGTTTACATACCTACTTTGTACGGACCCCTCGGTGCGCAAGTCGTCGGAGTCCGTATCGCACTTGGCCTGTTTTTTTATCGAGGGTTGAAGGAATCAAAATTCCCACACACGTACACTGCGTTATTTGATCTAAACATGCCTTAACTGTAACAAAACACTACACTACTACATATTAATTCCCATTCCAGCTACCGACCATAATGGAGGGTATGAAAGCCCCTACAGAGAAGCACCTCCGTGACCTAGAGGAGGCCTATGGCATGATAGAGGCGTACTTATCTCGCAACAAGTACATCGCGGCGGAACGTCTGACGATAGCCGACCTCTCCGTCGCGACTACACTCGCGGCCGCTGAGGCGATACTTCCGTTGAACAAAGATAAGTGAGTACACCTTTTTTTTTATCGTGGAGAAATGCTCATGCATTCTGCACTGCCACGGGGAGATAGTGCAGTTATGTGGGACTCTAACCCACTAAAACTCCCCAGTGTCCTCTTCTGCCGCTTACGGCGGGAACACGGGCACGCGTTAGCACTCATCCGTGAACCCGCCGCGGTTGTCCGTCACTGGACCCTCCTCTGGGGAGCATCACCGACAAAAAAAAAACAGCTGTTCCCTACATTTTGACGAGTTAGGCGAACATAAAATGTACCTAGGGAACAACTGATTTTTATTCCGCGATTTCATATTTGGTCCCATAGTAAAAGTTGTTCATAATGACGAGTACAATGACCCCTTAAGAGGAAAACGGTGATTAAAATTTCACCCTATACACGAGTGTGTGCGCGTGCGAGTATCGGTAAGGACCTCTTGACGGGGTCTCCCGACCCGCACACGTTTTTTTTTAACAAGTTCTCAACTTCAAATTGTCAATTGGGAACCCGTGTATATGCCCGTGTAAATATCGCGATACCGAGTATAATAAAAAGCTTGACGTCTGTGACAGTCACTGACTAAAGCTCGATATTTATTTTCTTTTAGATTATTGAAGTACCAACATCGCATCGATTCTGTCCGCGCCACTTTCTTAAGGTCGTCGGTCCATCGAAGTTAATATGCCGAAGGCTCCTGCAGAGGTGCTTAGAACAATCACGAGCACTAATATGTCAGCACTTGGCAACTTTCAATTGCGATTTTTTCGTGAAATGACGAATGCAACGTTGAAATAAGACACTTTACATAAACCTATGGGTTCGAAAATACTTTGTTCGTAATAACATAAAATTTCATTCAAAACTAAAGGAGAAAATCGTCTTTGAATAAAGCCAAGTGTATACATACTTATGCTCGTGACTGTACACCTAAATATAGCCAGTCCTTTTTAACAGGGAGCAAGCCTGTTGTCAGCAATCGGGCACAAATCCAGACTCCGTCCTACTACTGAGAAATTCCAGATGGAAAAACCCAATAACAGTGCCTGACCAGAGAATCCAATCCAAGACCCCATGTTCAATACAGCAGTGCTATTCTGTAACCATCTCACCGTGAAAACTTGGGTGAAGTGAGCGTGGAGTGAGCTGTCAATAGTGCCAATTCCTAGCAAAAACAAACTCACTTCACCTAAGTTTTCACGGTGAGATTTTTACAGAATCGACCGGCAGTTTTCATATCATTAAAACATGCTGTCTTCCGCTTCTCAGGTTTCCCCTCACCGCTAAATGGCAGGCCCTGATCCAAGAGCTACCTTTCTTCAAGAACATCGCAACGCCCGGCATCGCCAAGTTCAACGTCGCCATGCAGTACTACTGGAAAAAGAACAACAAACAATAAATATTATGATGAAACGTTAGTTTTTTTTATTATTATTTTTACTATGTCTATTAAAATACCAGCACCCTAACTGCGTAACTCACGATCGCTTACAATCTAAAACATTTTGAAGGATACTGCTAATCCAATGCTTCATATGTTAGAAAAATTCATCTGCTCAACAACGTACAATGCGTGCCACGAAAGATGAGACTTGACCCCGCCTCCCCCGCTCTTTCCGCCGCCCCTATGACGTCCGGTCCCGTCCCGCACTCAGACCTCATACCGCTGAAGATACCTAAGACTTTAGTAGCTTGATGTGCTGGCGTCTGTGCAACTCGTTACTCTTTCAAGGCGACTACATGACCTAAAGCGCGGTCTTTGTCGGACTGCATAAAAAAGAAAGAGAAGTGCGATGACACAACGTTGGTAATTTATTGCAAAATATAAAGCAATTATCTATTTACAAAAAAATTATTATTTGGACTAAAAAATTAAAACACTAGTGCTTTAAGTATGTTGCTTGTAGAATAATATAACAAATAAAACCTTTTTTACAAAAAAAACACAACCGATTTCCAAAAAAAACACTACAAAGTGAAAAATAACACTTTAATTTCGGAAGTGGGGACACCCACTTCCGAAATTATTTGGTATTTTCATTTTTTGACACCGACTTTCGAAATTAAGGGTATTTTTCACTTGTAGTGTTTTTTTTTTAAGTCATTTTTTTTAAGTATTTATTTTTCACATTTTAGTTGTACCTACCTACCCCAAACAATATCATATAACATTACTTGCTATGTGAATATCAGTGACAGGAAGCTATTGAACACATCTGCCTACCCCTTTAAAGGGTACAGGCGTGATGTTGTGTGATTGCGTAAACAATGCATACATATGCTATAGCAGCAATCGCGGTTGATTTGCTGGTATTTATTGAAGATTCTGTCTTCTGTCTCCGAAACTCATCATCAGATCTTTACGAAATTTAAATGGGACCATTTCGGAATAAAGCCAGGTAAAACAAAAAAAAAAAAAAATTTGCAAATCCGTCTATTTACGAAGGAGTTATGCCCATAACATACATTAAAAAAAAACATCTGAATTGAGAACCTCCTCCTTTTTAGAAGTCGGTAAAAAAAAAACAAATGGCGCGCATTTTGTACCATTGTAAAACTTTGATACTTCATATTTAGCAAGAAAAGATTAAAAAAATGGAAATAGCGATAGCGATATGAATGCAACTCCAGAAAGTATAAAAACAGCTGCAAATTAAATTGTTAATAACCTTTTGCCGCAAAACTCGCGGGATAAATATTTAAAAGCTTAGGAAAACTTTGTTTCCATTAACTTGTGTATTACAGACAGACAGACAGACAGTACAGTCTTAAACTGTACATGTTTTGCTGACGCGGTGCCTCGCACTATACGTGCGTCATTTTAGTGGTATAAATATTAATGCCTTACAATAAATCAATGAGTGCGATTACTGCTACGCGGTGACATGGCGGTGACTAACATTAGAGAAAGGAATCGTCAACAATTTTACCTGTAAACACGAATAAATTTATCGGGAACTAAGTGATCTTTTCTCTACGCGCTCCAACCTCAACTTTAACAACTCTACAAGTGTACGAACCGTACAACTTGAGTTTTTATTTTGAGTAAGTATATGTTATCACGGTTGGTAGATTGGTAGTAAAAGAAAAGTAGATTACGCACCTTGCTAAAGTGAGTAATTATTGCACTCGCCCTCGCATGCGCTTGGGCACCAACATAAGTCTCGTGCATTAATAACTCACTTTGCGCTCGATGCAACAATCTGCTATTAATCCATTGACGAAACTGCATCAATTGGCATCTTAAAAATAAAACTTACGAATTTATGTCTTTTGTAGCTGACTGTACGATTTTTCCACAATGCAGTTGGCAATGACCCAAAAAGTTAAGGAAAGTCTCCTAAGTACGTTTTCCTGTTCGATCGACCCGTACGGTTGTTATTACTTAGCCAAATACCTAACCTAACGTCAAAAATTAAATGAATCCAAATTCACAAGTCACTTTCGATTGTGGATTGACATAATCATCATTGATGGACATCATCATCATTTTGCGTTATCACCGTTTATGTATCTGTAAAAAAAACACAGCCGTATAAAGGCCAGCTTTATCTTTCTAGTTTTACTCGAGATTATATCTATAAATTAGATATATTTATTTCACAGCCAGTGTTTATCATTACTTCGTTCAGATCAGACGGTAAGTTTGCTGTTTGCACGCATTTCAATTTATTGTTAAATATTTATGGAGTGAATATTCTGTGTTAGTATTGAATAATAGTTTTGCTATATCTTTCGTATTATAGCAGTGTTCAGAGATCAGATAATTTACATTCCATCACCACTTAATCAGTTATTTAACTTATCTGCTGTAGTGAAATGTATTATGTATAAGTTAATTTTGAAGTGACCATTGTAACAAAGGGAACAGCATACAAATCACCATCATCATCATTCTTATTTCTTCCTAAATAATGCCTCTAGAGCAAAATTACTTTTTCATAAAAATCAAGGTCTGCTTTAATTAAACACGTCCCTGTCATTTTCTTTTTTCAGCAACTAATTAGTAAAGAAAATATGTGGTCGTCCAAATCAAAAGGGACCTTATGGCGGTAACTAGTTTCCGAGATATTAATAAATATGTAAAATACCTCAAAAAAATCGTTTTTTTATTAACTGTATTTTTAAAAAGATGATTGTATTTACTACATGTAGATGTGTTCAACTTTTCGAAAAGCCAATTTACAAAAGGTTTGTATTCATCTAAAGTTTAGTAAAAAAGGAACCTTATCGCGGCAAGACCTAACAAATCGTTTTTCTTGTAATTGAAACCATATATTATATCGACATTTTAATATGTTCCCACAACAAACAAGTTTATGCAAGGATTGTAAGAATTTCCATTAGTAATAATCATAGTCAATCAAAGTATACCATCAGTTATATAACTTCACACTAAAACATAACTTTAGTGTACGGCATACTTAAATTGCGATTTTCTCGAAACTTATAATTTCGATCAGTGAACTTCAAAAATTCGTAAAAAAATAACGGTAGTGGTTAGAAGGTTGGTTCTTGGGTCTATAGTTCGGTACATTTATGTAGTTTTCAGCTCTGTAGATAACTCATTTCCGCCATAAGGTCCCTTTTGATTTGGACGACCACATATGATCCCTTAAAAAATACTAAAAATGCCCTATTTTTACCGCCGTGATTAGAGGACTATCAGACAAATTAGAAAAGTATTTAACAAAAAAAAAATGATAGGAACCCATATATACTTTTTCTTAAAATGTGAATGTAAAAATAATTTAATCGGCTGAGATTTCGAGGAGAAAAAAAGGGGAATACGACACGTCGATCTCGTCAAAATTTTTGTGATAATTTCGGTCTGAGCTGCAGCTGTCCCTATCACACATTACGGGGTCAGACTTGAGGTAAGGTCGTCACCTTGCCTCATTTGAAAAACTAATGCCGTCGCATTAGTTTCTTCAAATACCTATTTTTCAAATTCCTCGCAGGCCCCGTCCCCTCTTAATAAGTTTTTGGTTGCAATGGAATTTGAACTTTGTTGAGTTTGACATTCAGTTTGTTGTTCCAATTTCTTAATTCAAATATGAGTAGGTACCTGTGTCGTTTTTAGGGTTCCGTACCAAAATGGTAAAACGGAACCTTTATGGTGAGACTGTCAGTCTGTCTGTCTGTCATAGCTGGATATCTCAAGAACTACTAATGTTATCAACTTGAAATTTGGAATAGTTTTAGATGACGTTTTCCCAACTTTTTTGCAAATAAGAAAGAGATAAGAATATTTATATATTTTTTGCAACATGAACTGAAAGGGGGCCTGAAAAATTCGAAGTGGAGATACTGAAGCATGTGGGGAATCATATGAAAGAGCGCAGTTTGCACATTCTCAAACATATTTTCTTTTTTCTTTAGGCCGCATAGTTTTTGACTTTTGATGAAAAATGTAAAAAAATACCGTTCGCCTTATCTCCGAAGTTTGCAAAGAGAAAAATCTGAAATAATTCTATGTGATAGAAGTTTATGTAAAGATTACAGGAAAAATAAAACGATGTCTCTAAATAGCACACTTTTTCAGAAATCATCAACAAAGGTTACACTAGTTCCACTATCGGTCAAGAGATGGCGCTGACCTAAAACTGCAATATTCTACATCGCAGTGCGCAGTGTTGAAATTCTCTAACGAATATAGGCCTCACCGATGAAAATTTAAAAACGTGATGGTACGGAACCCTCGGTGCGCGAGTCCGACTCGCTCTTGCCCGGTTTTTTTATTGCCTATCACTTATTCAGGGTGCCACCCCAGGGTGGCAGGACATCCACGCGTAAACTGTAACCATGAATTCAGCGCATCATTCTCAACATCTCTCATAGCTTAGAAATTTTTCGTAGGTTATAAAAAAAATCTGCTGTTTCATATAAAACTGCAATACAAACAGTTATTTTTTTTTTAATAACCGTTGAATTATTTCTAAGCTAGGTCGGGCGTTGAGAATCATGTGCTGAATAATTCATGGTTACCTACAGTTTGCGCGTCGATGTCCAGCCACTCTGTATAATTCATTCGTTTATTCGAAGACAACTTTTTCGTCCACAGTAGGTGTTAGTAGCAGATACTCATTACTTAATACTATGTTAGTCCTAAAGTAAATATATAAGGTGTTTGGAAGCTGGATGCAAAGCCTTAAGAGGGTGATAGTTGACACCATTTATTAGAGCATTTTGATCCATACATGTCTTAGACGAACTATGATTTTTTATTTGTTTCCCAGTTAAAGGTGGTATGCTATTTTTGACTAAAAATGCTGTAAATGGTGTCAACATCACTCCTTTAAAGCTGAGTGCAAAACTCAGCTTCTAAACACCCTGTATAATTAAAAACTATTCATACATAATAAGTCATTGAAAATACTATAAAGTCAAGAATAGTAATAAAATTAAAATATTCAATACAATGTCACATTTCCATTTCAACTGTTTTTCTTATACCTACAGTTTTTTTTCTATTTAAACATTTTATAAAAATAAAGTATACTTTTGCGATTATTACGTATATTCACGTACTTTGATAAGTTATCGTTGCCAAATTCTGCCATGGTAACAGTTGACACCTAATATATCACGAAGTAATTATAGGACAGCGGGGTGATTACGTAACACGCTATCAGTAGCAATGAGTTTCATTTTGACAGTACCTAGACCTACAACAACATTAATTACGTTATTTACGATGTTGAGCAGACAAGTGTTGCGGACATACGTATGTATGTACTAACTTCTGCCCGAAACTTCGTCCGCGTGAAATTTCTTGTTACTCCGACCCAATTGTTAGTAACATTGTTCTTAAAAACTATTGTTAATAAACAAACGGAAACAAAAACAAAAAGAAAATTGTAAGGCTCATAAGAAGTAGGTATGGAAAATCTACTCCTTTCACCCCTTTTTAGTCCTTTCTTTCTCATTTCCTTTTTTATGTAAAACCTTGAGAACACAGTCATCAGAATATTCTAAAAAGTAATGAACCACTTAATCCCGGCGTGGTACGATATCGGCCCATTACAATAGAAAATCTATTTTGTCTCATTAGCGGTTAATATAAAGTGGTATTTCATATTTATTCATGTTGCTTTAATTCTGCAGTAATGTGATTATAGGTAATTATACTCTGCAGAGAAAGCTGCTAATTATTTTCTGAACATAGCGAGTACAAACTACCGTTTTTATCTGTTTTCCTATCACAGTCCAGTACTGGACATACTCGTAGGCGTCTCCCAGGCTGCGCCACAGCACCCTGACCTCTGCCTTCCGCATCCAGTCTGTTCTAGCTACCTTTAGGTCGGCCGTCCAACTAGCAGTGGGCATCCCTCACTACTCTTGCCGATACACGGTCTTCACTCCAGGACTCGTCTGCTCAACCGGCCATCAGAAATATTAAAGAAGTAAACTTGAGATCTCGGACTTTTAACTTTAGCTCTCGCCTCTCGACGGTCGAGAATCTCTCCTCGTGTAAGCTTGACTGCTTATATTGGAAAATAATATTTCAAACTGCTCCTCTATCCAGATAACAAAATGGCGCCGATACTATACAAGATAGACCCTAGCCCGCCGTCGAACGCGGTGAGGATACTTGCAGATATCATCGGGTTGGAACTGGAGCTCAGAGACCGCGACTTTGGCACTCTGGAACACAAGTCTCCCGAACACGTTAAGGTATGACAATAACATAATATTAAGATTTATTCTTAGACTGGATTCCATAGGTTAAAAATACAATCGAGTTACTCAATAACTAGTTTCTACCCGCGACTTCGAGCGAAATTTCGGCCCCCGTCCTAATTGCGTCGCATCTTATCGCGCATCCGGTTAGACTGCAATGCAATCCGACCCCAAAATAGTTGGGAAAAGGCTAGACACATGATCTTATTTATTTATTTTATTTAAACTTCTCGCACAAAAAGGTACAAAGGCGGACTTAATGCCTTAGGCATTCTCTACCAGTCAACCAAGGGTGGTGAAGAGATTGGATGGCAGGTGCTTTGAATGAGAGGAACAATGATAAAAAAATAAATCTATTAAACTAGGTACACAAATACTTAAATAAGTTATATACACATACATACTATTTACTATAATATATACTTATAATATATATATGTTACAAATTCAAGGGAGAGAGGTTTTGAGATGACTCTACGCTATTTGTTTTGTAAATAACTCTGCAATTTCCGCTTAAATGCATACCGACTGGTGGCCGTCCTGATATCAAGAGGAAGTGCATTCCAAAGAAGAATGGACTGAATATGAAAGGAAGAATGAACAAAGTCAGAAGTATGAGAAGGACAGAGTAGGAGAAGATTGTTAGAAGAACGCAGATTCTTAGCGTGAGAAGAACATAGATATTGGAAGTGAGACACGAGATAAGAAGGAGGAGTGGGAGAGTTGAGAAGGAAGAAAAGCGTGGTCAAAGCGCGCAAACTTCTTCTTTGGCGTATGGACATCCATTTGAGCTCAGACCTATAGCTCGACACATGGTCATATTTCCTGAGGTTGAATATGAACCGGATACCATTGTTGAGCAATCTGTCGAGCTTATCCAGCAAGACCGCGTTCAAGTCAAAGTAGCACACGTCACCATAGTCGATTATAGGGAAAATTAAAGTCTGCACAAGCATGGTTTTCGTCTTAGCGGGCAAAAAGTTTCTCAGACGATACAGGGATCGCAGAGTACTGTTGACCCTTTGGCTAACACTAGAGACCTCGCGTTACCAGCTAAGCGTAGAGTCAAGATGCAAACCGAGATCTTTCACAGTAGGGGTAATGGGTATGACTGTACAGTCGCCGTCAGATATATTGTAGCAGACAAGGTGACCAAATATTTCTGAACAATTTAAAATGTCAATAAGTTCTATACACTACAAGTTCCCATTAATATCTGAACATTCATTACTTCATTAATATCTGAGCAGATGCTTGTCAATAATTTCTATACACACAACTAACCAAAAATATCTGAACACTTACAACGTCAAGTGTATCTACTGGACTGACTAGACTAACCACAGATAGTCAAGTCGATAGTCGTTTTTGGTTCGTCCTTTATATCGCGCAGTAACTAATTAGGTAAGCTCAATGTTTGTCTGCTTAGATACACTTCACGTTGTAAGTGTTCAGATATTTTTGGTTAGTTGTGTGTATAGAAATTATTGACAAGCATTTGCTCAGATATTAATGAAGTAATGAATGTTCAGATATTAATGGTAACTTGTAGTGTATGGAACTTATTGACATTTTGAATTGTTCAGAAGTATTTGGTCACCTTGTCTGCTACAATATATCTGACGGCGACTGTACCATTGAAAATAAGAGGAGGAAGAGAGCTAAGCGTCACCCTACCCATCATGCGTGGGCTTCCAATTACAATGGCTTGACACTTTGAGGGGTTTACTGACACCCCAAAACTATCAGACCACTTTATGACAGAATCTAAGTCTCGTTTTACATCTGCTATAGCGTCCGACAAACCTTCCACCCGCCCAGATGTATACAATTGAAGATCATCAGCATATAGATGATACGAAATGATCATTACCATGAAAGAAAAAATGATCATTACCATTATTTGAATACCGGTCGATGAGTCGTCATCCAGGGCATGATTATTGGGCCATCCATTCTGTTGTCCACAATAGCAACCAGGCTGGATGAATTGGTCATTTGTTTGTTATATTTCAGCTGTCTTTGTCTTAGTTATTGTTAAAATTGATGTCGAATTTGAGAGAAAATCACGGACATACACACATACGGTTCTAATACAAAACCTCCTTTGTGGAAGACGGCTAAAAGTCTTTAATTTGTGACTATTTCAGAAACAGCGTGTTTTTAATATGAATTATAATGTAACAACCGTTATATTTACCTAAGTACCACATTTTATGCAAATAAAGATACTTACTATAAAATGATAATCTGTTTATTTTACTCTACAGCTGAATCCTATGGGCACAGTACCGACGTTGGTGGACGGTGACTTCGTCATCTCAGAAAGGTAACGATTATTGATTTTATTTTTTCGTTCTTATAACCGCAAATAAGAATGCGCGCCGGGAGCCACGTACCGGAAGACGTAGCGTTGGAAAGCCAGACAAGGTGAACCGACGACCTTGTGAAGGCCGCAAGAACCCGTTGGATGCGAGAAGCACAGAACCGGTCGAAGTGGAGGTGCTTGGGGGTGCCTATGTCCAGGAGTGGGGGTCTTTCGGCTGAAATAATGACGATTATAACCACAATTGCTAAAGACAGTTTGACCGTTGAAGCCCGTTCAATAAACAATATGGAGAGGCAATCTTTATCATTTATCTTGTGTAACATACTTTTGATGTTGGGAGTTTTGAAAAACCTTGCATCACATGTTCCAATATTTGAGGGAGTCTAAGTGCGGAAAAGGGAGTCCCTTCATCATCATCATCCAATATTTGACTAAATACCTAATATTTAAAACCATCTTTTACGGCGGTTAGGCTTCGCAGTAAAACCCTACTCTATAAGCTTTGCCAACCCTTTTAACCCCGTAACGGGTTGATTTTCGAAAATACCCTAGGGACCTAATTATCTTTTTTTTTGTAAAAAGTTTACGAGTATTTACCTAGTTTCAAGTAGCTCGGATCGCGCATTAAGATTTTTCGACAAAAACGAATACTTTTTTTCTACATTTGATGGAAAGTTTTGAAAAACGTAAAAACGCAAACATTATTAGTTCTTTAGATTAAGGCTCCTGCAAACAGACTCGACGCGCGACACAAAGGCACCGCTCCTTGCGCGACTTGCGGTGCCTTTATATCGCGCGTCGCGTCGCGCCTGTGTGTGCCTTTAGCATTCATGGCGAGTGTCATGTTAATCGGATCACGCATTTATATTTTTCATACAAACTTTGTCATCCTGTAGCTCCTCTGTATCCCCATGGATTTGGGGCTTGTAATCTGACAGGATTATTTCTTACATTTTAAGGAACGGAACCTATTAATATAGCGCTTATTCTTATCGATTACTGGGTTAATAAAAATGATATGTAGGTACTTATTTAAATATCCAGGTAGGCTACCAATCGCGGGTAGTTGAAAAATAACTTTTTGTTTTTGATCCTTTACCTTGAATATTCTTAATCGAAGCATAAAGGCTCCTTCAAACAGGCGCGACACGACACGCGACACAAACGCACCGCAAGACGCGCAACGAGCGGTGCCTTTGTGTCGCGCGTGATTCGCGTCGCGCGTCGCGCCTGTTTGCAGGAGCCTTAAAACATACCTTCTCATTACTAAACAAGTTCTAATTTTAGTCCAAACCCAAATCTTATTGTATTTGGAAATTTATTCCGACAACAGAACTGACAAGACAACTTACATTCGGAATTACGTCAGTTTTTGTAATTAAAACTTTAACTTTGTCGGAATAAGGTTCGAAATAAAAAATGGCTTTACGGTCCAAACCTGGTTCTAAAACTTTGTTTTGTACTAAGACCTAAAGATTTTACGAGGCAAATTTCATTGTTTTTTCTAGTCACGCTACAATGAAGTACCTGTTGTCTGTATACGGCGGTAACAAGAGCGAGTCGTTGTACCCGAGCGACGTGCGCACGCGCGCGCTCGTCGACCAGGCCATGTTCTTCAACGTTGGCATCTACTTCATCAGGCTCAAAGTTATTGTTGTGAGTATTATTGTATGAAGGTACTTATAACCATGATGACTTAAAGTAAAGTCAGGGAAATTAATTTTAAGCAAATGGACTACCAAATGAAATTGTACAGACGCCAGCCATCAAGCTACGAAACTGTCAAATTTTCCCAATCAACTTTGAAGAAAGATGCGAAAAAGAAACAGTACCTATTCAATTAATTATTCATTGCCTTCTATGTTCTTATGAGGTCACGGAGTCTGATCCATTTGTTGTCATTTTCATGAAATTTCATTTGGGACATATAGAATCATATTGATTCTGTTTTTATGTTGAATATATCACTTCACTGGCTCACTACCACACCAAGCACTGTGCAAGCACTATAGTTTAGTTAGACCTTGCTTCACTTCTCTGTTTTCCCGCCATTCCTCGTAACAGATGACATTAGTGACAGCAGCTACCCCGCGTGTGTGAATGAGATAGTGTTTACATATCTATTAAATAGATACACTACAGGACAGATTATAGTATTAATAACCCGTACGCAAAATTCGCGCTTTGACGTGGCGGACACCAGCCTGTATTATCTATTACCTAGTATTAATAATACGATAATATTTAACAGCTACCAGCTATATTCGGAGACCTAGATGGCCCCACAGACAAGCACAAGGCGGACATCGACGAGGCGTACGGCATTGTGGAGGCATACCTCGCGAAAAACAAGTACATCGTCACTGACCACCTGACCATCGCTGACCTTAGCGTCGGAGCTACCACCGTGGCTTTTCAGTACTTGTATAAACTGGATCCTGCCAGGTTGGTATTAGCTATACTTTATGCGAGTAGCTCAACCTTTCCAGTAACTCATCCCCTTGTAAAAATTATATCTGTATTATATTGGTGTGCTTTTATTTGGTTTTCTTGGTTGCACATATTGCCACACCACAGTGTGATCCTTAGAATTGGTCAAAAGCAAAATCAAAATTGTGTAGCCAGAAATACCTGCGCTACAAATATTTGGCTGGTTACGACTATGTAGAGGTCAAAACAATTTATTTTGTTTTCAGTTATTTATCAATATCTATAGTCTGTCTAGGTGCAGTAGTATGGTCCAGTGATAACGGCCCCAACTTACGAGTTGTATGTTGTGGGCTTGAACCCAGACAGGCGTTTTACTTTGTGTAAAGGCTCCTACAAACAGGCGCGACACGCGATATAATCGCCCGCGACACAATGGCACCGCTCGGTGCGGGACTTGCGGTGCCTTTGTGTTGTGTGCCGTGTCGCGTCTGTTTGTAGGAGCCTTAAATAATCGCATCACCACTGCTCTCAAAATGGTGAAGGAAACCGGCATATCCTAGAACTAAAAATTCGAAGACATGTGACATCTACCAGCCCGCACTGGGCCGGGCGGCGTGGTGGATTACTGCCCACTGCCTCTTACAGAGAGGAAATCTTTTAGTAATGGGAACTTTATAGGCTGATGCTATTGCTATTGGCTATTGTCTGTCTGTGAAGCTGGCTTCTTCTAATATTAAACTCTAACGTTGTCCCTTTGTTTCAGATTCCCCCGTACCACTGCGTGGCTGGCTAGATTAGAAGAACACCCTTCATTCAAGAAAATCCTCATTCCCGGTTCCAAAATCCTCGGAGAAGTTGTCAACGCGGCCTGGCAGAAGAATAAGAAATTATAAAATCGAATAAATAACGAAAAATGAAACTGTATTTATTTATTTTTCTACCTAACAAAAAGTAATATTCTTACCTAAAATTCTGGGGGATCAGCTGACTTACTATTTATTATCGTAGGACCCGTAGGATACAACACACAAACAAGGGTTTTGTTTAGTTACGTTAGTTTAGTTTCTTTTGATTATATTATTAATTTTGCTCCCTACTACAGTTACGTTTGCCTTGAGTTCAAGTATCAAGTTGAACTCTATGCAAAGGCGCGAACTTCCGATTTTATAATAGCTTTCAAGTCTTCGTTTCATGTCCCGTTACAGGGAATAATAGCAAAAGTCTTTATTGTAGTCTGGTAAAATACAATAAGCAAAAAGAAAGACTCAGTGTCTATCTACTCTTTGGTGATACACTCGCAATGGTTGTGTTGTGATACTGTCACAGCGGCGCCATCGTGTTTTTTACTTTAAAACTTGAATGATCACGATTTGAAACTTTGTCAATAGATGCCACTGTAAGCTGTCATAATTTTCATTATTTCAATTTTATTGTACAAGAAACTGTATTTTGTCAAATAGGTATTTAGTTATAAAAAAAGGTAGTTATTACAAACAGTAAATTAATTTAAAAAAATACCTAATTATCTTTTTTACTAGTGACATCTGTTATGTAGTGATATTTTCAGTTTTATGAAAACTCGAAGAAGCGCCACCTATTAGTTCAAAGGGAAACTTCTAAGTTATTCACGCATTGACCTTGCTTTGCAACTTTCGAACTTAGAACGTTGGAACAACGACATTCGCTGGAATCGGAATTTGAATGGTATGGGCAGGCTCGGCTCGAGTCTCAACGGAACGACAGAAACGTGTACGGCGAAGTGCGATCGACTCGTCGATGCGCAGCTGTCCCGCCAGTCTTGTCAATTTTTAGTTTTTTCGGAACGCGTGTGTAAATAAACAAATTATTACTTTTCATTGCAAATTATTATGAAGTGAAACTTAAGTTTGTTTAATTATCGTGGCGATTCAAAGTGGAGCGTTTTGAATGAATCCGTAACCGCTTCTCGCAATGACAAGGGAGAGCACTCAGTTGCCTTTTGAGAAACCGGAGGCATTAAAATGTTTCATGTGGTCTAATTGATGCCATTTTTTACATAAATAAGTGTATACGTTGATTTTAAGGACTATTGTGAATCGTTTAGTGACGCTTTGAAGTTGTAACCGTCGTTTCGACTCGGTCGGTAGTCGTCTACACGTTTTAAAAATGAGTGTTTTAAGTGATTTGAGTAAGGCTGACTTCAAAACAGCAAGTGATGGACTGCTGGAACTGCCTGAGGAGCGGCTCCGCAGCCTCATGCGAACAGAGCCCATCACCTCCGTGTACCACGTTGAACAGACACCCTTTGCAAGGTAAACTAACTTTCAAAAGTTTCAAACTTTTACACTACCTACCTGCGCAGAGTAGGCAACTAACAATACGTTTTTTTTTACTCGTAAATGTGTCATAAGGACACAAGCAAAGGAGCTGCAAGCAAAAACCACGTTGTATATTTTTTGCTTGCATATTTTTTTGGTCTTGATAGGTCCCACACTAGACACGACCCACACACTCAGCTGTCAAAGTTGGTAAAACTATTTGCAAACTTTTTTCTGTTGTAAATTTATCAAGAATCAATTAATTCTACAAAGAATGAGATCAAGGGCATGAATGTTACACTATCTATTAGTTTTAAATCTCTTCAAAGTGTATAAACGTGCTCTAAAATGAGATATTTTATATATGTTATTGATAGCATAAACTGTCTGGAAGGCAGTAATCTTATATTTATCATAACTGTGTGTCATAGAGTAATACAATAGATGTAACGTGGCAGAATTGAAGATACCTGTGCCTAGTGCAATTTATATTGTTATCAATATGGTTACAAAATGGCCAAGTTATAGTGTTTATCTTGGAATTCATGATAAAGATGACTTATGAGTGTGGAGGAGCAAGATAAATGTGATAACAATAGTGTTATTTTTGCTGTACAGGAAAACTTGAACAAAAATTTTTAATGTACCTATTATAGGTAAATAATAAAAACATGTTGTCACATACACATGTTGTTTTCATTTTTTATAAACTTTTAGGCACCAAAAAATATTTTTTCTATCTGTTTAAGTACTTTTATTTGTTTTCTAGAAGTTTTTATTATGAAATAACAATAATTGCTTGTTTGAGGACTTTGATAACATACTTATACTTAATACTCATGACTTTAATAAATTATTAGCATCTAATTACATTTATAATTTGTTATGAACACTGCCTTTTGGGATTACAACTTGAAGGTGGTAATGAATAAAACATATTAGGATATTGGTTTAATAATGAAAATACAGTTTAGTATTAGGTATGGTAATTCATGCTGATTCTATAATGAAGCAAATAAATTAAACATTGTAAATAATCCTTCAACAGCTAAGTACTTATAGGGAAACCAATGTAAAAGAGAAAAAAAATTGTCTGTGGATTATGATTTGAAAACCAAAATAGTTTAAATTTGGGGGAGGCCTTTACCCAGCTGTGGGAAAGTATATGCTAAGAAAAAAAAAAATTCGAGTTGTTGTATGATTGTGTTTAAATTTTATTACACTAACTAAAAACATAGAAATAGATTACTTAGTTCAGACGTCAGCTGTTAAGCCTGCTTTTAATCACTGGTTGTACATTCATATTTAGTCTATGTTTAACTTTATGGGTTTTTATTTTTTAACTTTTTATTACTAACAGTAAATATTTTTGACAAACAAAAGAATAGAAATAAATTTGACAAAAATTGATCATTACTGAATGAAACTCACAATCTCTTACTGTCATCAATGTTTAATGAATGATTTAAAACTTTGTGTTTTTCATATCTTTAGCAAGTACAATAAATATCTCCGAACAGAAAAAAATAATAAAAATATCTTGGACAAAAATAGACCATTATTGAATGAAACTCACCATCACTCACTATCATCAAATAATTTCTAAGGTTTTTTAAAAGCATTCTCTCCAAATAATCTGAATCAACTGTATACCTTAATCTTACGAAACCCAGCCTACACATGACATCAGCTTCCCACTAAACCGTAAACAGCCGCCTTGTCGCCGAACGTGACATAGTTAGCCAATCGAACTGCATCAGTCGTATGCGCGTCGCATGCGCAAGTATCGGCATTGTGGTCAAATATAGAGGAACGTAGACGATGCTGCATGTCTGACTAGTTTTCGTGACGGTGCCTGCCGTCTGCCGCCATCTTTCTGTGCGGTCTGCGCTGGCGCAGCTTAGCTTAGCTTCGTCGTGTATTCCTAAACTTCTCATACAGAGAAGTTTAGAAATTGATAAGAAAGGTCTAATGATGTTGTGCAATCATATTCACTGAAGGACAACGTATTTTGGCTATTTCCGAATAATTTTTCCCCAAAGGATCTTAACTCGAAAACCTGCCAATAGTAGTTATGCACTTACAACGAAATGTAAGGCATTAAGTCCGCCTTTGTATCTTTTTTGTGCGCAAAGTTTACAATAAAAAATTTAAAAAAATAATAATTGTATTATCATTTTTTCGGCGCATGATTGCATAGTATTGTCCCATTTATAGAGTCTATTCTCATAACAGAATTTTGAAACGCGTGTACAAATCGAGTTTTCACGGTCTTGAATTATTACAGAAATTCACAACGCTTCAGGTTGCATGTTCCGAAAAATACGTTATTGATTACATTTTTTGCGCTGACTTTACATGAGAACTCGATAACACGAATTGTAAAGATTTTATTTAACCCTTCAGACGTAGGTACCAAGAATGTTATGTAGGAGCTCAACTGTCACTAATGAAACAATTACTTAAATCTATTGTTCATCTTATCGGTCTAGCCTTTTCACAACTATGTTGGGGTCGGCTTCCAGTCTAACCGGATGCAGCTGAATACCAGTATTTTACATGGAGCGACTGCCTATCTGACCTCCACAACCCAGTTACTGGGTAATACGATAACCCTTGGTAAGACTGGTTGTCAGACTTTCGGGCTTCTGACTACCCGTAACGATTGTCAAAGATCCACGAATGACAGCCGGGACCAACGACTTAACGTGCCACGCAGGGTTCTCGGTATGTAAAGATGATCACCCATCCACAGACCAACCGCGGCAAGCGTAGCTTAACCTGATCGATCGACCTGTGCGGCTGTTATTATTTAGCCACGGAACTTAATACACCGAACTTAATAAGTACGCTGTGCAAGATCGCGGGGAAGGCCTGGATGAGACTCGACAGACCGGGAAAAACATGGCACAAAACGGAGGAGGCCTAAATTCAGCAGTGGCTGGAACAAGGCTGCCAACGATTCTGATGACCGTTTGCATCTGCATAGCTATTGACAACTACTCGATACGCTTCGGCACGGCACCGTATCGAACAACAATCAATGTTGTCGTAGGAGTCGTCTCATCGCTGTTCACAAGTCCAAAACCTGAAAATATTGTCAGTTTAAAGGCTCCTACAAACAGGCGCGACACGCGATATAATCGCGCGCGGCACAAAGGCACCGCTCGTTGCGCGATTTGCGGTGCCTTTGTGTCGCGTGTCGTGTCGCGCCTGTTTGAAGGAGCCTTAAATCAAAAAGACTCGCTATTCCTCTGACAGCTGTTTGCTGTTGCGGGCAAGGCAAATCAGGTTATAATCGAAATGTGTGTTAATATAAATACGATAGCCTGTCGGATGATTGTGAATAGCTATGCAAGTCGTAAATTAAGGCCATTCAAAATAAATGAGCTATGTTAAGTAGGTGTTAGATTATTACATCCTAAAACAGATTATGGTAACAAAAAAATACCGGACTATCTTATCTTGTTGTGAGGTAGTTTAAGCTTTGTTACTGGAACAGGGTATTGTAAAGGCTCCTTCAAACAGGCGTGACACGACACGCGACACAAAGGCACTGCAAGTCGCGCAACGAGCGGTGCCTTTGTGTCGTGCGCGATTATATCGCGTGTCGCGCCTGTTTATAGGAGCCTTAACACGACATTCATTATTTCCCTAATTCGTTCCTACAGAAGCGAGAGTTTTAACTAGCTTCGTCCGCGTGAAGTTTCACCCTCTTAGGGTTGGAATTTCGAAAAACCCTTTCCTAGTAGATACCTTCTCTTCACAAAGAACACACCCTCCAAATTTCATGGACCAGCGGTTTAAGTTGTGCGTTGATCAGGACTGAATTTTATAAGATGGTAGCAGTTCGTAAAACTCTGTTTGTTTCTTTCTAATCAGTTAGGGTCAAAACCCTTATTACACCACGCGATATTCAAGGATCCTTTTCCTAAATCCGGATGGTGTAATAAGAAGAGGAAGGGTCCCGATATTAAAAAAACACATCGTAATAGGAGTTTTAGGTAGATAGCGTAATAATAAATACCTCACGATTAGATGTTACTGGTTATAATTCACTTATTAATTACTAGCAGCGCGCCGCGGTTTCGCCCGCATAAGTGCCGATCCCGTGGGAATATCGGGATAAAAACTATCCTATGTCCTTTCCCGGGACACAAACTATCTCTATACCAAATTTCATATAAATTGGTTCAGCGGTTTAAGCGTTAAGAGGTAACAGACTGATAGATAGACACACTTTCGCATTTATAATATTAGTATGCATGTTATTAATAATAAAATTGTATTGTTTGTTAACAAGCGTATTACCCGACCTGGTTTCATGAATTAATTAAATAAGATGGAGAAATTTTTGGACTTGATACTTTTGTTAATATTGACAACTTCGATGAAACAAGGCGTCATAATATTATATTAGGTCTGAAAAGTACATTGTACCAACGTCGAGTGAAACAAACAGCTGATTGGCTGTTATCAGCTATGTTATTGATTATTGGCGCCCTTGTGTTTTTTACTTTACCAAATTTAAAAACGTGTGAGTAATTATTCCTAGAACAGACAAAATGGCAGTTGTCATATGATTAGCATTAGCAAAGGATAATGAGCACACTCGAATAGCGACAAATATGTAAAAGAGTGACGTGTCTGTCTTAATTATCCACATTTTGTGTAAATTAAGTAAAAATTACCCATTTCTATTCTTCCTGTTCGTAGATACGTACTCAGAAACGATATGACACAGACATTCGGCATTCTGTACTGGACCTTTGCCTGAGGCGCCTAACCTTTTTCCAACTATGTTGGGGTCGGCTTCCAGTCTAACCGAATGCAGCTGAATATCAGTATTGCACATGAAGCGTCAAGCGATTGCCTATCTGACCTCCACAAGCCAGTTACAGGGTAATACGATACCTCTTGGTAAGGCGGGTTGCCCTTCTGTACTGGATCTATTCTACGTTAATAAAATGAATGTAAAGTGCGATGATAATTGAAACACACGGCTGTAATAGTCTGAATATCATTAACAAGGTCCATTGTAACGTCAGCCGTAATAATAGTTATAATTATGATGTGTTTATGACGTGGAACTCATCATACGGTTGTTTCGAGTAGCATCGGGCGTGTCGAGTTACGAACACGATAGTAGCTCTACCTTACCTACGTAGATGATACCACACTATGGATACGACACGTACAGACAAAGAGACGTAACGTTTGTTGTGTTGTACTATTAGAACGATAGAATCTATTCTTTTTAGGGGTTCCGTACCCAAAGGGTAATAACGGGACCCTATTTCTAAGACTCCATTGTCCGTCTGTCACCAGGCTGTATCTCATGAACCGTGATAGCTAGATAGTTGAAATTTTCACAGATGGTGTATTTCTGTTGTCGCTATAACAACAAATACTAAAAACAGAATAAAATAAATATTTAAGGGGGCTCCCATACAACAAACGTGTTTTTCTCGGCGTTTTTGCCTTGCGGTACGGAACCCTTCGTGTGCGAGTCCGACTCGCACTTGGCCAGTTTTTTGTGTAGCTTTAAATGATAACTGTTTATTTAAATCTAGTTTACCCATTATTCTCCAATATTTTTTCACCAAACGTCTGCTAATACAGGTTTATAATATGGTGTATGTAAATAAATTGCTATATTTGTGGCAGAAATCGAGAAGACGGAATATATTATTAGCTGTGCCCACGGCTTCGCCCGCGTGTTTGTCGGAAATCATTCTAATTCTTTTTGTAGCCTAAGCTACATCTTATAACATCCGCCGTTTCGGAAATTAGCTGGAACATGCAGACAGACAGACAATATTTGTAAAAAATCTTTTTTTATCTAAGCACACAAATGTACAGAGCTGGACTTAATGCCATAGGCATTTTCTACCAATCAGCCTTGTCGTTGTTTTTTTTTATAAGTACCGTATATACTTTCATATGCATCTAGTAAAAAGCTGTTATTTTGACATTACAAACAGACACTTCAATTTTATTTTAAGTATTAATGGAAGAAGGGAGAAAACAGATAACTGCAGTTGGATAGTTGATGACGAATGACGATGGTAGAAATGAATATTTAACAAAAACGGCAGGCAGAAGAAGAGACATAATTACATACTTATTGGTCCAGATTGTTGACTTCTAATTTATATGTTAGAACCATAGATATTAGATTTATAATGTCTATGCTACAACTTATGTTCTGTTCTTCTAGTAACGTGCCTCATTTATCAGCTGTAAAACCATTACCTACTATACTTCGAATCGTGATACACCACAGTCACGGGTAACCGTTCGCCACTACCGGTCCCACTTAGCTACGTGTTCCAAGTCCTAACCCCACTTAATTGTAGTTTTTGTCAAATGATTACTATTCTCCCCTCTGCATATACCGGCTCACAACGGGTTACACTGGTCGGCGAAACGATTACATTTCCCCTTACCTTGTGCTGTACGACGGTTTTTATCTAAGATTTCCGCAGATGTCGATCGATGTGTTTATGCCTGGATACAATAAATTGTTCAAAATACTCTGCGCTTCTCCTCCACATTTATTATGCGCACAGCCAGTGTGGTGGATCTCTGTGCCAGTGTCTGTGTTCCCTTCCACATTTAAATCGTCAGCCTTTAAATCAAGAGTGACAAGGCATTTTCTGAGCATGCTCTTTCCATCATAGATCTCATCCATTGCTTTCCATCAGGCGTGATCGAGTTCAAGAGCAGTTTTTTTTTTATATAGCTTATGTGGCTTGTGAAATGCTGCAAAACTTAGAATAAAGCCACAGACACATAACTGTATCATGTTGTGTCGCGATTCGGGATATACCAATCAAACGAATCTATTCAGGTCTACGTCAAATCGCAACGAGTTTTGATTGGCTGACACTGCGTCAGGACGCGACACTGTAATATGAATCCGGCTTTAGTCTATGACCACAAACATATTGTCGACATTGCATTTCTATCAAAACAATTAAAAACGTGTGCTTGACTAACCAATGCTAATTTAGATTAAACAACAAACTTGAACAATCTCCATGGTTGTAGTAGCAACAGGACAGCCATACTGTTTCCCTTAACAATTCTACTATTAAAAAGTCTCGATTTCCAGCAGACAGGCGCGGCGCGACTTTAGTAGAACAATTTCTATGAAAACTTCATGGGAATTGCTCTACCAGATTCGCGTCGCACCGTCGGTCGTGTTCGTGCGCCGGTCTGCGGGGAGCCTTAAAGTTACCAGAACTCGCAACACATACACAAGTCAATGTGGAAGTTTTCGTTCAATGAACGTCTTCGTTCTTTGAACCCCACATAAATTACAAGGTGTAATTATTCCTAGGAATGCCTGGTCTTTATTAGAACCCATATGAAATTAGTACTTAGAAGTGGTGTTAATTACCATTCACAAAGTCATCGTTTAGTATTGCTCATTAGATTCACGTATTTACTTAGTAAGTTTCCGTTGCAAACAGAACGACTACTAAACTACTACACCAATAAAGGAGTGGTCATCATATGAGTCCACAAATGGATATTAGTGGCAACAAACTTAGGCTAGCACTCAAACCAGTCTGAGGAAGCCAACTTACACACCATTCAAGACGATTACGACAAACGCTTTTGACTACCAAGTGCTGTATTATGGAATATTGCTATGAAACTCGAATGACTTGGCGGATTAGCTCCATTCGGTAACGGGTCTTGTCTATCTAGATCACCTCGCATTTTAGCTAAATCACGATCCGTTTTTATTTCTAGGCTTGACTTTAATTTGGTTTCAAACACTTCAATGACTTCTTATGTATTTTTATTGAACAGACATTTAGGTTACAGTTAATGTTCGAGGATAATCTTATTCCGTCGCAGCAATCGTACTGGCTGAAGAAAAATATTAAAGACACGGAAAAAAACCTGTTCCAAGTAAAAAGCTGGAGGTAACCCAAACCGGATATGCAAGTTCTTTCTAATACATATTATCATACGAATGACCATACATAAAAGTAACGTTAGATAATTTCTACGATTAGACCATTGAAGTGATTTATTTTGTATATTATCACAAAGTCAACTATCGGAAATAGCCCCCGGTCACTTGGTTACGGTTAGTTTAAGTGAAATTTAACATTTCAACAAGCCATGGCCAGCTGGCGTTTGAGTAAATGAAAGGAATCGTTTAGCGCCCGCCAGCGGTTATTGGCAATTTCTCCGCGCGACGTTGCTCGGGGCGCCTCGTTTCCCGGGAGCGGGCGCGACTCGACGCGATAGCAGTTTTTGCTCGTCCGGCGACGCCGGCGCTGGCGAGATGTAATCGTGGACTTTCTACAGCTGAGCGGTTGGTCGCCGAAGCGGTTTCACTTTCATGCGGCGGCGGAATGCGGCCGGACCTCCGACCCGCGGCCGGCGTGTCACCGCTCGCAGCCTTCCCCCACACGCGCCCCCTTACGGCTCGCCAAACAAACGTATGCACATGCACGCCGCCGATCATGCTCAACACGCTTTGCATATCAACGACGCTTCCGAGCCAATCATCGTAATATACAGTTGGATTATTGAATAACTTTCATGTGGCGGCTATAACGGTTCTCTCGCATACGATCACCGCCTGCAGGGAACCAGTCCCGATTCCGACATTTGGTATCGTTAGCGTTAACGCATCATTTACCTATAGATAGATAGATTATCGGTCGCGGGTTAATTTTGATTCTACAAGCGGCCCGAATACCTGAGTTGGATGCCGGCGCCGACTGGCGAGCTATCCGTGCTAATATCTTATTCGTGTCATTAGTGCGAAATGCCAGCCGTTTGGCACCCGCGGCGCCGGCCTCAGCGTTCCCTCGCGGCCGATGCACCGCCCTGGGCCGCACCAGCTAAATTCGGGTCCGTTGCATCACGCATCACTTTCGGTTTCGTTTGTCACGCGGCGATTTTAGATCGAGTGTCGATTATTAGAACGCTGTTTTTAGCCGTAGCGACCCGTTAGACATTTGGAACGCTCTGGCATCATGACTAACCCGTAAAACGCTCAGGAAACTTAATTAATTATTTTACTATAAGAGTAACCTCGTATTTCTTATTCAAATAAGACGACAGTAGCTAAGAGAGGATACAATAAGGCTAGAGCTACGTTTCAAAGTCGGCTCCTAGTATGCAGTGAGTCTCGGCGTGCTGCAGTTATCTCGAGTTTGCGGAACGAAACCCGATCCGTATGCAGCGGCACGCGAGCGAGGCCAGCGCGTCCGCCGCACATATACCATACCTTATCTACCGTTGGACCAAACAACTATTTTTCTTCACCCGCGAGCCGATTCGCTGCACCTCCCTTACGTGTAGGTAGGTACGAGTATACCATGCATCCGGTCTCGTCGGTTCTTGGGTATCAAAATACACGTTGATGGGGAGGCGGTGGTGTCTCGTTAGTGCTCGCAGTCGTCACGCTCCGCGGACGTCCCGGTCGCTATGTGGTCAGCGGTCTTGCCCTTCATTCGCAAGGCCGTCGGGCAAATGGTCACCTGCGCTGGGATCGCAGGCAGGCGTGCGCCGACCGCCGGTTGTGCAATCAGCGCGACACCTCGGTGCACGTGGGCGATCGCCTGCCGCTCGAGAACAATCGAGCCTCTCATTCAACAACAAGCCCGCTGGAATGCGGGCTTTTGATATCGTTACAAAACCAACAGTAACGGTGGGCCAATGTCAACACGGCTCCTGTATTGACTTTTAGATTGTCTGTATGGTAATGCGATCGCCGCAGCGCGCGGTGTCTGCATCGCGTATTAGCCGCACATTCGTGTAGGCGACTAGATTTTCCGACACTCGGGTTGGGCCACTTGGTATATTGTGGCCACGCAGCGTCGCTACGTAGCGAAAGTCTGGCCGACCTTCGGCGTCTAGATATGGGCAGTAATAAGTACCTCAGATCTCGATATACCTAATTACGAATCGACTAAGAAACTGCTCGGTGACAAGTTGTATGAATTAAATGTTGACTGATTATTATACGCTGCTCGTTCCTTATCGCGTTTAGTTACGTGATCTACACTCGATACAATAATTAACGCGGTCTTATTGCTTCATCACGAGAGTCGTTTATTCTGTGTCTATGTTAGAGCTGGCGAGAATATCGAGTCTCGAAATAGTTGGATGGATCGCATGCCTAGATATTTCCCGAGATATGATCGGCTCGGCGACGGCGCTGTCCTGTCTATCGTTGACAATATTTTTAGTAATAACAATCTTGAATATGCACTGTCGAGATGGCATCACTTTATCAGCCGTGTGTCATTGGCTAATTTTAGAATACGATATATAGTGGAATGTTGTGTAGTACCCTTTGTTTTTAAATCTCTTTATCTCTACACTGGCACGTTTTTCATGACCTATTAGTAAACAGTCATGATTTCTTGAAGTTCGGATATTGTGTTTATTGAAACTGAGAAAACTAATAAAGATGGTTTATAGTTCGTGTGGGCGTTATGTGTTAGTGTTAGACTAGATAGATGGCCCAGTGAGCTCAATTGCCTCTCGGCTGAATCGGCCATGTTAGCATGAATCACAAAGTTATGAGATTTCGTGATATAACGTGTGGACTTTCCCAAGCCAAGAAATTCGGACACGTCTGCAAATGTGTCACATTAATAATATTGCAATTTATAAAAACGAAAACGTTGCTTTCGTTTACATATGCGAGTGTTTTATTATCATATCAAGTCACCGTGTAATGTTGACATCAATTAGTTTATACAATATCAAATCACGAATTTTCCTATATCAAAAATCGAGAAATATTTCTCGTGCGTCATCCACTTCGCATTGCTTGTAAATACGAGTACCCTTATCGTTGTTATCTACGGCTGCAAATGCAATAAGCTGGTACATATCTGTGCTGAGGTCTGGGACTAATATTGACGTGTCTCGGTTACTCTGTTTGCACGCTTGATGGATGCGGTTCGCCTTTGAGACTGTTTACACTCCCTTCCATAACCTTGGGCCGAGTTCAGTGACTCGTCCGTCATACGCATCTCGCTTGTCTTTAATTGTAGACTTCCGGAGTATTTCCATCCAGTCGGGACCTACGGTATCGGGAGTCACGTTCACGTGCATCCTGCCCAAGAATGCGTTCTATTAATACGACGTGATTTGTGTAGCGCGCCGTGAACTAAACTTCTGTAAGTGATGCTGACTGTAATGCTGAAATGTATTACATTTTATCGCTAGTTTAATAATTTTGGGCTAATAATCGTGTCAGCGGTAATCGATCCTACGAGTTCGGCCCTTATTGGCTGTAAACGGCGGTGTTATTCCAACATACCACGGTGAGGATTTATAGCGCGTCGACCGGCGCTGCGTAAATATAATTAGAGAGGCTATTAATTATCAGCACGGCGGAAGGGCGCTCGCTATCGCTGCCGTAAATCTCCTGCAGCCTCTGACGGCTCAATCCGGCGAAGAAATGGAATGTCATGCTAATCGCGACGGTGAGGACCGCGCACGAATTTGTCCGTCGGCCGCGCGGATCTATCCCCCATACGTTACAATCAGCCGCGATTACGAGCTGCACTCCGCTTATTTGCGTAGACGGAAAGACGAGAAGCCAAGAACCGCAGCCGCTGCTTATGCTCAGGATTAATTTATGCTTATTCTAACTGAAATCTAGCCGGCATTCCATTCCGTACGCATAGGAACTGTAGATATTTTGTTTCGGTTATATCGTGTGTGAAGTAAGCAGCTAGTCCAAGGGCAGCGTCGTCGGCGGCGCGTGCGCAGCGGGGCGGGTAATAATTGGAGCCGTCGCCGGCCGCGCCGACTTCGTACACATCTTACTAAACGCACACGATACAATATCACTGCTATACTGGACTATAAAATTTATTGAAAAATAGTATAAACCAAAAAGTTTTGTTTATGAAATTGACGTGGATTTGATTAATATGTTTAAATGCTATATGATTATGTGATTCATGCATTTCATAACGAATAATTATTAGGTAACGTCTTAAGGTCACTCATTAATCATTAAGTTTGTTTTTGAATGAAGGATTTATGTTATTATTTTACATAATATTCAAATGTATCCGCCTTGGCTTCGCCGGTGAATCCATGCTGTAGCTATGAAAAAGATTTTTTCCCTAGGTTGTGTGAAATGTAAATGCAGTTTTTTACTTATATACACCTAAATTCTTATCCGATGCAGCCGGAACTGCTGGTGATCTGCCTAATCGTCCGAGTTGATCTTAGACGCTCGCATAATCGATGTATTATGTGTAAGGTTGACAACGTCGTTTGTTACATTGTAAGGTACGTTGATGTTGGTTGTGCTTGCGGGGTGGTCATGCTCAGGGCTGCGCCGGCGCAGCTGAGCATTAGCATAAACCGTGCTCGTGCGCCGCCCCGCGGCACAGCCACGATACATGTGGTGCAAGTGGAGAAATAACCGAGGGGATACTTTAAAATTCGAAGAAAGACACTGTAAATATAAAACTAAAGCTTTAAATAAAATAATTGGTGAGGGGTGCGAGAAATGAACAAGACCACCCCGTCTTTATCCAGAATAGGGAATATGCATGATTTTTTTTTATTTAAAAAATTAATCCTCATTCATGTAATAAACAGTTTAGTAAAACTGTTTTTCGGATAACTATGAAATTAAAAAAGATATGAGCCATCGAAGATTTGTTTCTATCTCTTTCTCGCAAAACGAAATTTAACACGGAGTTTATATGGCCGTAGTGACATGTGACGTCACAGTCTATGTCGGATCTCTCTGTCTAATTGGTGTGTAATCAATAGTTTTAAATGCTCATATCGGCCGTGTTTCTTGGCCGATTTATTTTAATTTCACTTTTTGTCATCTCTACTACGGTATTTTCAAATTTTGTTAATAAATGCCATGAAAAAAATTCATGCATATTCCCTATTGGTCTTAAAATTAATGCAGCTCTGTAAATCTAAGAAAAAAAGCTTACGCAAACAAAATTAAGTAAATCAAACAAAAACATATCAAGATGTCTTCCTAAATCATTTTTCAAAGCCGCCGTAAGACTCTGCAAATATTAAACGTACTTAAAATCAGAGTACAAGGAAATATAATTCCGCAAAGCTCAAAGCCTGAGAGCCACTGTCCGCCGCCGGTCAAATCACGTATTCTCAATGTCACCGTGTACCATTTTATGATGCGAGTTCACTGGTAAAGCGTTATTTCCCTCTCTTATTGCACCAAGCGCATTAAAAATATTTTCTTTGTCATACAATACGCGAATACACCCATGAATATTTAATGGGACACTCGCCGCAGCCCTGACCTTTATTTTGGCCTTTCCCTACGCCCATTGTTCTTCGCTAGCCCTACGCTTTGTAGAACTTATCTAATGTTGCCTTATTTTGTTTCAGGTGAGTGAATATTACCATACAACAGTAAGTTTATTCAGTTTTTTACCACGTCGATATTCTTCGACCATCTTTTTTGTTTAGTTCAAGTCTCGGAACAAAAAATATTTATTTACTACGACGCTTACGCAATCGATGACCGATCCAAATGTTTATCCTTCCGACCGCTGTCGCTGACTCATCCGAGTGTGCCACAAACCTGTGGGAGATTCGAAATATTCGGTTTTAATTAACCTTTTTCTGATGACTAATAAAACGAGAATTCGTATTTGCATCTCTTCAAGACTCTCGGTCGACTGGCGAAACATCACCCGACGAACCAATATTTTATTGGAATATAGAAAATGTTCTTGTATAGGATTGAGTTCAATGTTCTAGGAGTGATGAACTGAAAACAGCCTCGTGGAACGTTGTTGTTAACGTGTCTAAAAAGGCCATTAGGAGTGAGGGCCGTCGCCGTCGGCTGTATGTCGTCACTCAACTCTCGGTTTTTTGTCGCCAAAGAACACTAGTTATCTTCTTCCTAGTCGGCTGCTTTGATTAACGACCGTAACCCGATCTAGTGTGTCTTCGGTCTCCTACCGAACGGCCCGCATGAATAAATTAATTCAAAAGCCGATACACACCCACGCGTGGTGCTAACACGGACGCTTGTAATAACAAGAATTTAATGATGTCGAATAAGTGTAAATCAATTGTGGCGTGGCCAGGCAAAAAATACACTACTGGAAACAAACCTACTTAAAATAATTACTGCCAATCTAATTCGAAGCGAAAAAGCTATTCAAGCCGAGATGGACCTCCACTGCTAATATATTTTATTTGATCTGTAACTGTGTCAGCTGATGGAATTGTAATGATTAAATCACCGGAAATTACATTCAATTATGTACTTGTACGGTTCGGTGACCGATTATTATGGTAAACATGGATGATGATGACCGCAACGAGATGCCTCGATTGCTATCTGCTCGTTGAGAAACCAGCATCGTACGCTCCGATAAATAGGTGTTCAGATGGCGTCCGGATAATGCTGTCGACGCGGAATCCTACTGATGTGCGAGATCAAACAACTCGTGAAACGGAGTGCGCGGATGCCAACACGCCAAATGTGCAACTTCAATGTTCTCACACAATGAACGACCCTCTCGTTTTACCTTGCTCTAGTCTGCATTTGCTTGTCTCTTTCTATCGTCAGTTTGTTCGATTTTGGGCGAGTGTGGACGATGACAAAGCGTCACTTTCTACGGGGCGCACGCGCAGCGGCAAATGAAGTGTGTCGCGTACGCAGACAGCTGCGCGATAGACTCTGCTCTAATGTGCGCCGGAAACCATCAATTTAGATAGTGCGCCGGATTGCCGCCGCGAAGCTTCTGCCGTAGGATGCAACTGTTACACGGAGGAAACTGTGATTTATGACCTTCATTGTTTTGTGGCCGAGATCTCTTACTCTGCATCCTCATTTAATTAAACGCTGGCTGGTTACCCACTTAAAAACAAGACGTAATACTCTTTTCCGCCTATTATACGTTTTATATTTTGCAGTTAGTCTTGCTCTTAAATAATATTAAAACAACATTGCAATGATTTGGAAACTATCAACGTCATTGTTAATCCAATAAGGGTAACATCTGCTCTGCTATTCCCCCAGTCTAACGGTACGATGTCCCTCTGAATAGATAATAATAATCTGTCTCAATTAAGGTAGCGTGTCGCATCAAAACATGACTGTGCGCTTCTGTGGTGGGTTTTGTTTATCACCTAGTGCATATTTGTTTTGGAAATCTATATCAGTTTATACGAATCGTGTATCGCAATAGTTCACACGGTAAATTAAACTGCGCTCGCAATCGGATTCTGCCTTTCTGTGACCAATTCGGTATTCGGATTCTTATTGCAACATGCATCGGCAGTGTTGTTCAACAGGCCCTTGTTATGGCTATTGGTTAAATTGATAGAGGAATCGCCTCTTGCATGTTATCGGCTACTTTCTCGCGTCCGCACGACCTGTGCGCCGTTGTCGAAGTATTGTTTATGAAAAGCGGGTCAGAAGAAAGCGATAGAGGGGCGAGAGCGGCTGGGCAGTCGCTGATATCTCCCGGTGAAGAGGTCACGGCCATTACACGAAAATAAACTGAAGACAGAACATGACAACAGCGCACAGAATGTTTATTGCAACCGTAACCGTAAACTGTAACAGCAGCTGATTTTTTGTACGCCGGATCCGTGAACGGCCGATAATGGAATCGATTTCTCTTTTTGCTCATTTTTCTGTTGCTAATTGGTTCTGTGTTTATTGTGGAAGCATTTTTATTTGCTTCGACAGTACTTTCAAAATGTGTTCGTTAT
Organism: Luperina nickerlii; assembly: GCA_963855955.1. Lineage (NCBI taxonomy): Eukaryota > Metazoa > Arthropoda > Insecta > Lepidoptera > Noctuidae > Luperina > Luperina nickerlii. The sequence continues at coordinate 4,273,677 of OY979666.1, read as the reverse complement.
CCATGCAAGCGCTCGTGTAAATATTCATTTGCGCGAGTGTGAATACTGTGAATGTGTTTGTACACTTGCACCGTCGCTAGTGCAGCGTTCTCTGTATCGAATCAGGAATGCGTTCGCACATCATGGTCGGTGTGGCAACGGTCGCGGCTTGTCACATGCACTCGCACAGTAGACAATGGTATTGTCTGTAATCACTCTTTGTTTAAATGTTTTCTCGTCTCAAGGTCGGCCGGTGCTGCGATCATTACTTTTATCTTTCGACTTCATCCTTACAATTTCCCGGCCTATTGCTCCGCTTTGTTTAAAGGCAGTCGTTCGCTCTTTCAAGCTTTTATCTGTACAAGTTTATATTGCGTTCCTGCACTTGACACCCTTAGTTTAGTGTTCTATTGTGTCCGGGATCCATACCGGTTTCTACAAACATATCTCTATTGTTAATCTCTATTGTAGACGTTTTGTTTTATGTCTGTATCAGATATTTCTTATGTAGGTATTGAAGGGTGTAAATCATGTAATTCAACACTGCGTAGTTTGTTACTCCTAGGGCAAATCTTACCGGTATCTGCGGCCGCGCAGCCATATTTCACGCCGGTGCTGGGTCCCCCATAATTGGTATGTGGCATTTTGTCCAGGCTCGCATCGATAAAGCATCTCTTCCTTCTCGTATGTAACGTAAGCTTATTGGAGACCAAGATTTAGAGGTTCCTTGAGCTCGTAACTTGTAGAATTCAGAAATGTTTTGTAAGTACTCTTAGTTTGGCTCCTTATACGAATTTAGTCAACATTCTAAAGAAGGAAGTATTCTTTATGTGATTGTTCTTGTTAAAACCAATGGGAATCGTATTCAGAGAGATGGTTAGCAGCTAAAGTATTTATAGTCCCATACACATGTTGCTGTGCTATGAAGAAACCGCTGCCTATGACATGTATTCTGGTTCCTGTTTTCATTACTAGACAAGTTCTCACATCGTCGGCCAAGATTTTACGATTGCTGGTTTTATTAGAAATACTGTATGTACAACATTATCTGTTATTAATTGCATGTGTTCATCCGTTGGGCTGGATGGATGTGATGTTCGCATCGTGATTAATTTGTGTAAACATTCCTGCTAATTGCCCCTATTAGTGTAACATGTTATTTAATGTTACGGCCCCCAGTGCTTTGATGTCTTGCGTTTTACCTGGATGATTTTATTTTATACTCCCGCTGGTAAGAAAAACATTAATGAAGAATGTTTCAATTGCTTGTTTTCCCGCGCTTCGTGCTTGTTGATTGAGGGAAAGGTTGCTTCTACGAGGGTTCAGCAAGTTTTAACGGCTGAATGTATTAATATTCTCAGTTTTAATTGACTTAATTTAATTTATTTATTTAGTTCGATGACTCCGCCGAAGTGGCATTTGGTTGGTGTTTAAATTTTAAAAAGGACGAAATTCGGACTTATTTTATTCTGATATTTCAATACGAATTAGTTGACTCATGCTCTAGAATTCTAGATAGTATCTGTTATATTTCATAATTATATAATTATCTTTGTTAGTCCAAGTTCTCCAACTGAATTTTTTGCTACATGTCAATAAATATGAAATAGTTTACTGCCATATTAATTACGACTAGATTAGGTATGCGAAAACGAATTAATTACAGAACGATCGTCCATCTTTATTTAAGTTAATGGCATGTGGGCTGCGCCCACGCACAAAGAGATCAATAAATTATAGAGACGCGTGGCGTCCACGACCTTTCCGCAATATTTACCTGCTTAAATCGTTTAGTATATCAAATGTATCTTTAATCTGGAAAATATCTTCATTAGACCAGAATAGACACTGGACATGACACTAATTATAACAGCCCGTAAATGGTAGCGAATGGTTGGTTGTAATTTAAATAAACAAATAACAATATCATGAATATTCATCTGACATGAAATAGGAAAAGTAAGGTCAAAGTTTTCAAAACACATTAAAGAAAAAAGGAAGTAATAACAACATAGTAGAGTATTAAATTACTGGTTGATTTATAGGTTGAATCTTATTAGGTGGTTGGGAACGACGCCAACTTCGATCGCAGAGACATTCTATGCCGGAGCCGTGTCACTAGACTGTTCTGCATAGAAATGGTGATATGATTCAGTTTGTTCCATTCTCGGGCCAGATATACTCACTGTACATACATTTTAGAACAAAAGAAACTATTTCGTATGATAACATAGAATGTAATGATCTCAATATTTCTAGAGCTGAAGATGCAAGTAAAGATTCTGTACTAACTATTGCATAAATCGAAGTTTACTTCTATAAACACATAGAATCAATGCTGTCCTTTATAATGAAGGATAATGCAATAACAGTGCAGCCTATTGATCATAAACTTGACCATGAATAAATAATCCATGTACGTAACATAACCAATGTTTGTTGTAAGCTCCTTATGCGAAATCGACATGGCTACCATATTCGTTACAAGGAAAGATTTGCAAGGGATTTGCATAATTCTACATGTGTATCTGTTTGTAAGCCAGCTTCATCGACTCTATATCATAGCCAATCAGTAATCCATATGTAAGGAGAAAAAAAACATGATACTCTATGCATAAACATATAGTCTAAGATACGTAGAAGAAAGACCTTCACCGATCGAGTAACCGGACGAAATGTGTTTTTTACGGAATAACATATGTTAACGAAAGTAACGGTGATGGGTTGCCTAATGAAATCCTGTCAAGGATATTTTTAATTAATTATGTAACAGGTAATTTTTTTTCGAAATCTTCACCGATAGCGTAACCAAAAAAAATTAATGCTAATCGAAAGTATGGAGTCTATAGAATAAGCAAACATAGGGTTGCCTACCTTTTTCTTGTCAAGGCTATAGGGTTGCCTAGTTTAAAAAGGTGATTCGAAAATGGTACCTTCACCGATCGAGTAACCAAATAAATTATATATCAAAATGAAGATTATTTTTTTGCGAATACGATGGTACAAGGTTGCCTACGAAAAACCTGTCAAAAATCAGGGTTGTAAGGCGTTGAAATTTGAAAATAGAAACGTATGAAAGTGTGCAAGAGAGACTCCCCATTATATCCAGTGCGATAGAAGAGGAAGCAGCATTGCAGCCGATCGCGCCACATCAGATGCTTGAAATAGTGCGAGAGAGAGAGCATATACGTAGTATCAAATGCGGTAGAGGAAGACGCACCATAGCGACGGGCTCCGCCCCTTCTGGCCTATGAAACGACGACATGGTTGGCGCAGTGGCTGAGCGATCGACTGCTGCGCTGCGTGTCGCGGGATCGATTCCCGCACGGAACAAATATTTGTATTGCCTACAGGTAATTGTTTCGAGTCTGGCTGTTTGTGTATGTGAATTTAAATGTTCGTAAACGTACCCACGATACAGGAGTAATTCCTAAGGTGGGGCAAGGTTTAAAAAAAAATTTGAAAGAGAGTGCGCATGCTCTGTACGGTTGACAGATCTGTGTATGAATGTCAAGCGTTGTTTTGGAGCAACTTCCCGCCATTCTCATAGAATTAATAGCTTGCTACGGAATATAAAATCGTGCTGTTTGTCTGATGTGAACATAACTGAAGGCCAATTCTCGTAATTTAAAACGTTCAAAATCTAGTCGCAGTCTCATCTCGGCGACAAGCAAATGTCAAAAACTTGTCAAAATGTAGGGAAATTAAAAGTATTTTTTGACAGATTGAGACTGAGATCAGACTGTGAACGTTGTTAAAATTACGAGAATTGCCCCTCTGATATATTATCACTCGATTTAGTTGGTTATCACTCACAGTGTTACAAGAAAATAACTGTTTTAAAAAAAACTTACATTGAAGAATTCAATAATTTCATTGCAGAGCAAGAAATAAGTGATACTTATATATAATTTTCCAAATTATTACTGAAATACATTTTTTATATTTTATTTCTAACAAAACAGAAATTGACAGAAACTAGGCACATTTTTTTTAGCAAATAAATTATTATAAATAGAATAAAAAATATAGGATAAAAAAATTTAACCTACAGTTATTTTAATTTTAATACGCATATTTTTTAAATTTTTTAAATGCTTTATCCGAAACGCCAACTTTAATTTGCAGTTTTTTAGCGTTTCATCATCAAAGTCAATTACGGACTCTTTCAAGCCACATAAAAAGCACGTTTTTGAGATTTTTAATTTGTAAGTAAAATTCACTAATGAATTCAATTAAAAAAAAATAATAAACAGCACGATTTTATATTCCGTAGCACGCTATTACTTCTATAAGAATGGCTGGAAGTTGCTCCAAAACAACGCTTGACATTCATACACAGATCTGTCAACTGTACAGAGCATGCGCACTCTCGCTCATAGGCCAGAAGGGGCGGAGCCCGTCGCTATGGTGCGTCTTCCTCTACCGCATTTGATATTACGTATAGGCTCTCTCTCTCGCACTATTTCAAGGATCTGATGTGGCGCGAACAGCTGCAATGCTGCTTCCTCTTCTATCGCACTGGATATAATGTGGAGTCTCTCTTTCTTGCACACTTTCATACGTTTCAATTCGCAAATTTCAACGCCTTACAACCCTGATTTTTGACAGGTTTTTCGTAGGCAACCTTGTACCATCGTATTCGCAAAAAAATAATCTTCATTTTGATATATAATTTATTTGGTTACTCGATCGGTGAAGGTACCATTTTCGAATCACCTTTTTAAACTAGGCAACCCTATAGCCTTGACAAGAAAAAGGTAGGCAACCCTATGTTTGCATATTCTATAGACTCCATACTTTCGATTAGCATTAAATTTTTTTGGTTACGCTATCGGTGAAGATATCGAAAAAAAATTACCTATTACATAATTAATTAAAAATATCCTTGACAGGATTTCATTAGGCAACCCATCACCGTTACTTTCGTTAACATATTTTATTCCGTAAAAAACACATTTCGTCCGGTTACTCGATCGGTGAAGGTCTTTCTTCTACGTATCCTGTACTAATAGCACGTTTTGCGCTGGCGAATAAAAAAGGAAAAGTTCAAATTCAGAAGAACGTTCAACTGTCAGCTCATGGGAAATTAAGGACAACGAAATTACAGATTTTTACCAAGAAGCTGTTTACTTTTTACAGTTTTAAGCGGCCAGGTTTACGAGATTCTTAAGACCAGAGAGAAAAAAGCGGCCTGTTGGTATGATTCGCTTATCTAAATGACTGTTTGCTACTCTAAATACATCAACAGTACAAACTTCCGTATAAAGGCTCGTGCAAACAGGCGCGACGCGCAACCGCGCGCATCGGCACCGCTCGTTGCGCAACTTGCGGTGCCTTTGTGTCGCGCGCAATTTTATCGCGTGTCGCGCCTGTTTGAAGGAGCCTTAATTCAGGCACATGTGTTTTAGCACAATTTTGTTTTGGTAAGAACCAATTTGAACGCCATGTGGGTGGTAAATTAGGTACTAGCAGTTACAGGAACGTTTTTTTCGCCTTCCAAATATATTCTGATGATTCAGACCTCCTGCGTAGTAGGATCTAGTGAGATGAGTTTTAATCGCAATGCGTGACAAATGTGTTTGATGAGAAATGATTAATGCAAAGTACAACTTGTTTTTCTCATTGTGGACTTAAGCAGCTGAATGATTTCATTCGAGTTCGCTGAAACTTCTGGAATCGTCCTGAGGCCATGTTTTGTTAAGTAAAACAACGCAGTAGGTAGGTACAGATAATAATTTGATATCAGTTTTATCGCTTTGTGGTTTATCGATTGGACCGAGATAAGCTTAAACCTTATCTATTTAAGAACCCATGAGCGATCACATACAAAAGTTTACGAAGTTAATAACAAGTTGGGTTTCGATCTTAACTATTTGACAACTACTACTAATAGACAAAAAACTATCGAATACCGTACCAACCATAGTATGAGATGGAACAGTTCTCTTCTTTCAGGGGTTTGGATGACGTACGCAAAGTATTCCGTCGATGACGCAAGTATAATTTGTAGGCAAACCATCAATCGTGCTCGCAGTTCTCAGATTCTGCTGACATTCATCGATCAATATGTTCTTCGGCCAAATTTTTTCATTGTGCGCCTGATCTGTCGTTTGTGTTACATAGATGAGATTAATGATGCTTCAGAGATGACCCGGTCACGAGGTCCATTACATAAGAATGAGCGATTAGTTAGCTGTGGTTTGCTCAGCGATCCATCTTGCGTAAATAAATTCCTATCAGCCGTGAAGGTTACTGATATGATAACATTTAACATAGAAATAGACACGAGAGGCACCGGCGAGGATTTGTTCGGAAGATAAGGTTTTAAGATTTAACATTTTGTGCGAAAACTTTGTAATTGGTTGGTATCAAATGCAGGAGAAGAAGTCTCCGACTCTCGATGAGAAAAATGCCTTGGAATGGAATTATTGTTTGTACATAGTAGCAATTACTAACTAAGTATCTTCGTACAATATCTCTTCCGAGGCAATGACTCGTGTTGCATCTAATGTTATTTAATTATTAACGCCTGTGTCAACACATACTTGAACGTTTTTCTTGTACTGTTGACAGCTCATATTACATACTGCATATTGATCAAACCGTTACTTAGAGATTTTACGGGTCGATAACGCCAGCGTTAACTAAAAGGGATTTCAGTAATCCTCTTTTGGAAAGTTGGCTAATGTGACCCAAACGAATTTAGCTGTTATTTCCTTTTCTATTAAAGCTTATATTGAATACAGTGCTGCACTGACCGGCCATTTCCGCTATGAAATTGATATCTCCGTTGAAAGTGATTTAAAAACAAGTCAAGTATGCAAAATCTTTTCGCAACAGAAATCTTCCATCTGAGTCGTCAAACCGAGTCAAAGACGTAATAAAATAAAATGTCACTTGTCTATATTTTGAAAATAAAATTCGTTGATCAGGTTATAACTTCGACAAACACTCCCCAACAATTTGTGTAAGTGCATAAAATGATTTCGTCTTCTGTCCCAAATATGGTATAAAATATTATATGGCCGAGTGCGTGAAATCGTGTTAACCAATAATCATTGTTCATCTTGAAATTAAATGTAACCTCTGCCGGCTTAAATAAACATTTCGATTATTCGCACAGCATCAACTACGGAAGCTCGTATTGTTAATTAATTTCAGTAGATATTCGACTCGTAAAACGGCAAAGTTATAGCCGTTTAACACGGAATTAATGGGGCGACAAGTGTGACCTCAGCCAGGCTTCTTTGTGACTTCATTTTATCTCAATAGTGCTATTTTGTTTCTGCTGGAACGTACGCACTCGGCTAAATCGTTTTTCGCCATTTACAGAATGTTTATTTTAATATTATTTTTCTTCTTCCGTCTGGCTCTTTTTCGAATACGTCAGGATGATAAGATTATGTCCAATAATACAGATTATGTCTGGGTGCGACGGCCACGGGTGTCATTGCTTTGCGCTATGTTATCATAGCCTCTTGAACACTATTTTGGCACATTCATGGTGGTTTTCCACTGACCTTTGTCAGAGTTCACCGTGGAATTGTTCTTGCGTTAATTTTTTTCTTCTCACTTCAGTGGCTTTCAATTATGATTGGCCGATGTCACACAGTAATCTTAAAATGAGTTCTTGAAAATTCTAAAGCCAGGCCCAACTAACGAAGATCAACTGGGAGGCTAGTTATGTTAACCGACAGCTTAGCACGTTCTCGAGGATCCTGTACCAACAACATTTCAATAAATCAACGTTCCTTTCAACACGGGTGGTGGGAAATTTATTGCTAGAAACAATGTTGCGGCGGCTTTGAAACAAATTGGATACGGCGGATACACTCACTGCGTAGTTACTTCATCAGAAACACTTGGACTCCGAACCTTCAGCATCCCAGATTGACTTCCGACTGCCATTTCATACAATAAATCACCTATTTTCTTTGCTGTTTACGCTCATTTCTAAAAGGTTCAATTTAACTTCACGCCATTTTGAAAGCTCATTAATAATTGTAATAGAAAACACCATGTTAAGAGGTTAATTGATAATCTAATGGGGGCCCTATGGAATGTAAGGAAGCGTTTCTATCGTTGCATATATGGTCCATTTCAAGGACTAAGTGCGGAAACCTAAACCCCATGATAGATAGATAGTCATAAATTACAGCGTCCATATCCTACGTGCCATTTATCATAATATTGTCTGGCGGCCGCGTTTTATCTCCAGCATGGCAGGGCAGGTGGGTGTCTGCCTATTTCAATATTAATTGATCCTGCTGCGTTGCGGAATTGTTTTGTTTCTTTGTCTCGTCTGTCGATCTGTTTTGCGATCTCTTTGGTATGTTAGTTTGGAATCCGAAGTGGCAGGAGGCTGGGCCGCAACCGAACTTATGATCATGGCCTGACAGCTCCTTTGGCGACTTAGGGAGGTGAATTTTGGAACGCCCATCTGAGTTAGATTTATTAATTAATGTTCGCTAAAGTTTTTTTGGCTACTTTTTTGTGAGGGTCGGATATAGATGACTTATTAATGTCTGTATCGATATGCGAGGAACATTATCCCAACTCACTCCTCAATGAATTTTCCATTATGTTTAAAAGAAGTTAGTTACAAGCACAGAAGCCGATTGTTATCCAAATAGCCCAACGAGATCTTTATTAAACACGTTGATTGTATTACGTTGCTTAATATTTTGGATGAAAGTCTCCATATTGTAAGACGAAACAATGCTTACCTTACGTGTTGCGGAACATAGATAGTTATTTAGTCATTTGTGGGTATTCATCACGTCATTCGTGGGAAAACTTAACTCATTATATGTACTCGTATAAAACGGTATGTCTATAATCTAATGAGTAATAGCTTAACAGGCGAAGTTGCAACACTTTAGTCAAGCCAAAGGTATCTGAATCAGTAAACGGATGAACCAGCTAGTTAGCAACAGATCGTTTAATGTTACTCTCAGATGACAACGCAAGGTTATCGGTGAGATCTCTGAATCATGACTCACGTGTAACTTTAATTTGACGATACTTGCCAATGTTTATTTATACAGTTATTCGGCACACATAACCTAAGTCTTTTGACGCTGCAAACTAGCCGTTGTAGTGCTCTCGACCTCTCGACCTTTATTCAAAGTGCTGGATAAATTCACCAGTCAATGTAGATCCCTGGGTTCCCAGCACCAAGTGCAGTGTTTCACACGTCTGATAGCTTCCGAGTGGCTGGTCGTCCGGAGGGATGCCCGTTAGACTGGAGGTCATCGGCAGGTGCGGATTTCTTGACGAGCGTGGTTTTCCTATTTTGGTTGTGCATTGTTAAAGAAATGAGCGTGTCTCGTTACGGCTGTGTCTCGGTGTCGGGTTCCCATCGTTAGTTGATGTGTTCAATACGGCGGCTCTTTTGTATTTGTTTTTACGTCGTCAGTAGGTATTGACCGTAGGAAACAGGATAAATTTAATTCGAGGTGTTAGGTCACGTCTGCACCGCAAAACCGACAAACAGAATATAATTGTCCATATTATTGTTCACCTATTTTAATTATGCTTTGATTAATGAGATGCATCGACGTTTATTTTATCATCTATCAACTGGCCTGTCTGGTCTTTGTTATTTAAATATTAAAACAATTTATAAATGTATTCGGTCGACTGTAGTTAAAATTTATGTTGAAGTTAAAACGTTGGAGTGCATGTTTTAAAATATTACCATTTAATGGAATGAAAACAATGTTGTATTTTATTGCCGTGAAATTATTCGTGTGTAAAATAAAATTAATCGCGCGTTCCATTACGGAAGGATAAAAAAAAACTCCGTTGTTCTCAAAAATAACAACATTGTATGAAAAATTTAAATGGAGGATTCGAACCTCAAATTGATTATTAATAACGCATCCATTAATAAAATAGCTAAAAGCGCATGTTGGATGAGTGGCTACAGTAATTTGCATGAGATTGATGTCCGTGCACAGTTCTCGGATGACTTTTTGGTCGTGTTACAGTATGCTATTAACATTTTTACTGTCATTGCTTGATAATCGAAAATTATGGATGAGGCACGCTCCGCAATCAAGCTGACGGAAATGATAAGTAATTTTAATCCCCTGCAATTTTTACGGATTCTTTTAAGTGAAATGAAATGAGGATAATACGTTTGTCTGCCCTGAAACGTGGAACTCGAGACTGGTATTTAGAAGACTTCTATAGGAATTAGGTGTAAGTACTTTATAGCACTTTGACGGTTTGATCATTCTTTCATGCGCGATATAACTCAATACAAAGCTGCAATAATTGCCTAACAATACCCAGTTTTTCCATCATAATGGCCTGTGACCACGAAATTCGAACCACGTCATATTATAAATTCGTAATGTTTCCTGTGGTTTTATGATATTAATGAATATTGATGAAATCTTTACTATCACTTAAATAAATGATGTCGTAAAACGATCTTCGGGTGTCTGTGGTTGTCCTCATGTGCGGTGGCCATTACAAGATAAATAATGTATTAAAATACCATTTATACTCCATTTTACTATGTAAGTATTTTTTAATAAATATTTTTATGAGCACTTAAAGTGGATGGGTTTTATTTTTTCGTGTAATGTAGTAGACTATAAATACTCGACGTAATAATATAAGCCTGACGCATGCATGGGAAGTTGTTGAAACTTTAGCAGCTCACAGAAATAAAATTGGATAGTTTGTTGGATCTAGACTTGCCTTGTTATTCATTTACTGTGCAACGTTTGTTTACCGTACTTTTTTGGCCACAATTTGTTTTAAGGCTCCACAATCGCGCGCTCCACAATCGCGCGCAACACAAAGGCACCGCTCGTTGCGCGACTTGCGGTGCCTTTGTGTCGCGCGCGATTTTATCGCGTGTCGCGCTTGTTTGAAGGAGCCTTTAGTCCACATCTGTCAGTGTATACAAACGTTAATATGAACATGGGAAACGGTTACTAATCATCGGATTTTTCGCTTTAATTTATTTTGAGAAATTTTAAATACAATAGACAAGCTAACACTAAAATATTTATATTCTGTATAAATATAAAAAAGCGACCAAGTGCGAGTAGGACTCGCGCACGAAGGGTTCCGTATCCGATTCCGTACCACAAGGCAAAACACGCCGAAAACAACACGTTTCTTGTATGGAAACCTCCTTAATTATTATTATTTGATGTTAAAGCGGCAATAGAAATACACACTATGAAAATTTCAACTGTCTACCTATTACGTTCATGAGATACAACCCGCTGAAAGGCCGACAGACGGACAAACAGCGGAGGTTTAGTAATAGGGTTTCGTTGGGTATTAATAAATTCGTCCGCATCGCTGTCAATGATTTTTCGTTTGGAGAAAAATTAGTTCAATGATTATATCTTAATAATTGCATCCTGTACTAGTGCAAGAGACATTAAAATCATGACTTCTAAAGGCCCAGTCTACCATCATCATCTGCCTAACCTTTTCAAGTACCACTAAGTATCACATTATAAGTATGTAGTAAGCACAACATACTCTGTGCTACTGTACCGTTTCTCATCTGTGACATAAAGTTATTAGTTGCGGTTCCAATATCTAAATTCTTTAATTACTATCCACTGTCACAGCAATTAAACGGTTCCTCACGTGTAATGCCAGTGTACAATTAAAGATAAATACTGTTATAAAAGTTACTAACTGGCCGTAACTGGTTGGAAAGACGTGGCGTTTTGAGAACTTCTGGGGTTGAAGAAAGAGTTACTCTATGGAAATGTACAGACGCCAGCACATCAAGCTACTACAATCTGTTAAATATCTTTAATAGATTTTCAACTTTATCGCTAAAGCATAATGTTCAAAGTTGATCGGGAAAATTTGACAGTTTCGGGTAGCTTGATGTGCTGGCGTCTGTACACCGCAAAAAAAAAAAGCCGGTCAAGTGCGAGTCGGACTCGCGCACCGAAAGTTCGTACAAATTTGTAGGTATGTAAATAGTTTATCACGGAGTTTTTTTTTTAATGTAACTACGAATTTACGATTTTCGGATTTTTTCCTTTACTTGTGCTACATGACCTTGCTTCTTGTCAAATTTTATGATTCTAAGTCAACGGGAAGTACCATTTTTTGCGGCATAAATGGCCGTATCTTTTTTTTTTACATCAATTTAGAAGTTTGATTTTTTCACAGCTTCAAGGGACTGTGGACCTGAAATATGGTTTTAATTTCAACTCGATACCTCCACGCGTTAAAGGGTATTGACAGACAGACAAACAGACAACAAAGTGATCCTTTCGTTTTTTCCTTTTGAGATACGGAACCCTAAAAAACGCATACAAATGACGCTAACCTTCAGTAAGTGCATCTTTCTTCTTCATAATTGCATTATTCTTCATCATCTTCAGTACCTACATCATCATTATTCATTATACAGGGTGGCAGAGGGACGTCGACGCAAAACATGTTCCCATGGATTCTGCACCCTAATTGCGTAACATACTATAAATTACTCTCAATTTGAATCATTTTGAACGATATTGCTAATCCATTGCTCCTTATGTACACAAAGTGTGTCCGCTCAACAACGTAAATAACGCAATGAATGTTGTTGAATTGTCAACATGAAACCCATTGCTACTGATAGTGTGTTAAGGCTCCTTCAAACAGGCGCGACACGACACGCGGCACAAAGGCACCGCAAGTCGCGCAACGAGCGGTGCCTTTGAGTCGCGCGCGATTATATCGCGTGTCGCGTCTGTTTGTAGGAGCCTTTATGCAATTACACCGCTGTATAGGTTCAGCTGTACTTATTGATTTTGTCGGATTTCCATTGTCTATGTTTAATTTAGAGATTTTCCAATCACGCAGTTTGGTTTATTAATAAAATTCCCTGTACATATTGTTTATCTATTTCTGTATTTAATACTAATTTTCCGTCCATCGTGCACCATATGTCACAGAAATCAGAGTTACATTATATACAGTCCAGTTTTATTATAATAATACTAGCAGCGCCCCGCGGTCTCACCCGCATAAGTGTCGATCCCGAGGGAATGTCGGAATAAAAAGTACCCTATATGTTAATCCAGGGTGTCAGCTACCTCCATACAAAATTTTATCAAAATTGGTCCGGCCGTTTGAGCGTGAAGAAGTAACAAACATATAAACACACACACTCACAAACTTTCGCCTTTATAATATTAGTGTGATCTACGCAAAAATAAATAATAATAATAATCATGGTACGCAAAATACGCGCATTGACGTGGAGTTGCGGACAACAGCCCGTTTTACCTATTTTACCAAGTGTGATCTAAAGAGTCTCCGTTTAAAAATATTGCCCTCCTACCAGAAGTTTCTTGGTCGTTTAACAAGGAGGCTCAAGGAGGTAAAAAAGGAATACACAAATAAACAAACTCCTACACTAGTGGAGGCACCGAGGCACACGGCGGCTAAGTTGACGTTTCCCACGAGGCTGTTTGTGCTCATGAAATGTAAAATATAATGGTGCCCCGTTAGTTTGTGGTCGTGTTGGTATACTTACACATCGAAAAAGCGATACTAAAGCTATGCTGAGATAATAGAAAGTGCCACAGAAATATTTCTTTTTATCCCGAATAATTTGGACTTAGTCTGAAGTGAAGATTATCAGCAGCAGTATCATCAATCCCTCTTCTACTAAAGTTATACTCATCCTGGGTTCCCGGATAATTAATGGAAGCAATGTCTATGACAAGTTGACCTTTAGTACTCGTATAGCACTCTATACTAAATTCTGACAACCAGTCTTAAGGCTCGTACACGCAGGCGCGACGCGACACGCGACAAAAGGCACCGCTCGTTGCGCGACTTGCGGTGCCTTTGTGTCGCGTGTCGCGTCGCGCCTGTGTGTACGAGCTTTTACCAAGTGGTATGGTATCGTGTTACCCAGGACCTATGTGGAAGTCAGAGAGACTGTCGCTCCATATACAATACTGGTATTCAGTCTGGTACTGGTACCAGTATTCTGGTATTCAGTATTGCATCTGGTTAGATTTCATCATGGTTGGGAAGAGGCTAGCCAGAGGATGTATTGTGGAGTTTTTGCAATCATCTTCATTTCTAACCCGTTCTACAACCTTACCACAAACAGGGACCTCTTCAGTTGAAGCCTTAAGGCTCCTTCAAACAGGCGCGACACGCGATAAAATCGCACGCGACACAAAGGCACCGCAAATCGCGCAACGAAAGGTGCCTTTGTGTCGCGCGCGATTATATCCCGTGTCGCGCCTGTTTGTAGGAGCCTTTATTTCGTTTTTCTTAAATATAGCCTACAATAGTTTCTTCATAGCACTGCTGCTGTACTTGTAGTAAGATCTCGCAGCTGTAATAAACTTGACATAATATTGTTGTTGGCTCGTAAGTCTCGTGACAGATCTGTGATGTGTTTCACCGTTACACCGCATGCTAATTCACTTAACTGTTTCTGTCTTAATTTTTATTTTAAATTGCTAGACGTTTCACACAGACCGCAAAACTTAATAAGCTACATTTATGGAAATGTTACAAGCTGTTAATTCTGTCTCCTTCGTCGGATCTTTTACACTCCCGATAAATAACGACATCTTCGAACAGGCGACCTTATTTAAGCTTGTTACGAAGTTTAATTAAAATCATGCAGTTCATCCGATATTTACGAGCAGCCGGATCGCCTTTATCAAAGCTGAACTTCAGTCACCAATCAACAGATCGCACGCGACCGATTTCGGTACGTTACCGTTAATTCGCAACGTGTCGTCTGTCCGGTCCGGATTCGATTTATAACCGACGTAATCGGGCCTTACGGTAAACTTGGATCTCCTCTTACATATCGCTCTATAAAGCATGGAACACACGCTCAACACGCATGCTGAGTTCAACAGCGACCCTGTTTTGTGACGATACGTGAAGACTAGTTTTCAATTAGATTCGTAAGTTGGTCCTAATTGAGAGTCAGTGTGTTATAGGGACATATGCGAATGAGGAGGGTTTGTGTGACAGATGTGTCGTTATAAAGTTCAATTCGTAGCAAGTATATCAAATTGTGCTTCAATTAAGCGAGTTATTTCTCCAATCCCATTCAAAGAGTTTTATTCAAAATCCTCTTGCGGAGAAATCACACTACATAGCTAACCTTCACTCCCAAAATCACCTCTAGAACAATCTCGGTGTTACATAAATCCCATGTCAGTGACAGTGATGTCTTGTGGCAGTGAGATGTTCAATTTCCCCGCTCGCTTCCCATCAACCTTTTTGCCGTTTGTGCTGACAAAAATGTGCTTAATGTCGCTCGTTAACCTTTTAGTAAGAGCAGATGTAACCCTCCGGCGTCGGCGCATAATTGCGGAAGTAGAATCTGTCTCCTCTACCTGTTTGTGTACGTTTAAAGTGTTATCTTTGTCATCTGTTTTGCTAAATGGCCCTTTAAGGACTTTTGCTACACTCTTTGTGTCGTTTTCATTGTGTTTATACCTGCGCCCTTCTGGAACGTGTGACATTTCATATCCGCGTTTTTATCCTTTTATTTTCAGTTAAGTATCAGGTTTAGTCCTCTTAACTGCGTAAATGTGAGACAGTCGACTTTGTCTAAATTATTTGGCAGCACTTTCCACATCACTTTCTATTTCATATGCAATTAAAACACCTCATCGCGTTAGGTGTGTGCGTCCACCCACTCAATGCTCGTCAATTAATTAGTCATGCTTTCAACCGTTCAGGAGCAAGCAAGGAACGTGAGCATATATCTCAGCTTAGGTAAACAGTGCACGCACGAAGTGCGCGGCGCCGGCGCACGCCAACGACCTAATTCTTTGAGTGGTGGCGCAGGCGTCGCGACGCCGCGGTGCATTTGCTCATTACATATGTTTTAACAATTAACAATTCAATCTTGAATGTTTTATGCATCTGTTTGTTAGTTTCCGCGTTGGATGGGAATAAAGGAAACGTTGTGTGATTTGTTTATCTAGAGCGCCATTTCTTGGAACCATTTAGGTTCACAACTCAACTTTGTCGAGGCAAATGGGTTGTTTGTTTTTGTACTCATGCGCTGTTAGAGCTTTACAAATTGCTTAATAACTTCGATTGACTGCGGCTTGAACGTGACTAAAACTAAGCATTTGAATTTGTGTTGCTGAGATTTTCGTGCCAGAAATAGGTAAGACACTGTCGTTCTAACATGTACGGCGAATCATTAACCAAAACAAGTCTTCCATCTTAATAACAAATTTATTTGTTCGGAATCTTATAGATTGTTTAATTGTCACATAATATACGTAACATTGACACGATTCCAAAGTAATTAAAAGTGATTGGTTACAAAATAAATAGACCCTTGATATTTGTCGTTGAATAGTATTAGTTAGCTGGCTACAAGGGCGAGGAGTTCATGTCGACATGTGACGCGGCGGTCACGAACACCTATCGACTCCTGCGCACGACTTGTGCACTCAACTCATTGTGCAATTAAAATATAACTAACCCATGAAAGCTCCAAGGTCAACACTAATTTCACGTCAATACAACCTAATTGAAATACTCAAGACCACTACCATACAATTAAGATGCAATATCATATCTTCAAGTCTATAATTAAAGTCTATGTCCCAATTAATTCGATACAAACCTCTCAATGTGACGAAATGTTGCGGTTTCACTTTGCGATAAATAGTATCGATAAGGGACACCGTCATCGAGTCCAGTTATTAGTGTCGATGCTTTTCAGTTTCGTCCTTAACATCGATGTTATTATTATAATCGATTTCTGAATTCTTGATTGTTTGAGTGATGGGAAAAGATCAACGACAACGCCTCCCGATGAATTAAATTTGAATCGATTCGCGCTTAAAAGGCTGTTTCGTGTCTTGTCTTATTCATGAGGCTGCATAATGATGAGCGGTTTTAGAGCAAAATGAAGAGTAGATTTACTGTATTTTTTCTGCATGTAGAAATTTTTGCGACGATGCAGTGTGTTAATAAAAAGAAAGTGCATGTCTACTTTTCTTTGTGATGCATTGATTGATGTCCAACTGACCTTGCAAATTCTATGAATATGTAGGCCTATTGGCGTGATTTTTAATAAAATCGCGACGTAATACACTGTATGTCTTCTACTGCGTGTCCGATCAATCATTCGCAGCCCATTCTAACGCAATGCCTGTCAACAGTCATGATGAATATTCCTACACACGATCCAATTCACTCGCATTAATATCGTTATGAAATCGAGCGTATCGAGCACTCGATTCAATGCAGCCGTGAACTTAGAGTAGCGAGTTGACAGTGCACAATGAGCGCTATTAAATCATTTGTTATTAATCGAGTACCATGACAATATAGAATCGAATCGGTTCAATATGATGCGAGTCCTTGAACGGTATTAACCTTAATAGTTGTGCAATCGCTGGCCGATACAGTGCCGAAACGAATCAGAATCGATTCGGCCCACTTGGCTCCTCCCGTGTCAATCGATCTTATTGCGAAACTACTGAGCCCAAGAGCCCTGCATTGACGAAGATGAATGGTAAATATTATTATCAAGTCTATTGTGACTGTGAGTACTCAAGGATAATAATGATTAATAAACAACTATCGTAAACAATTACATCGATTGATTTTTAAATCGAAAGCTCTAATAAAAATATACGAGTTCGATTTTAGTTGCCTATCATGTTTAATTCAGTTTACCTAGTTAGATCATTCTTAAAAAAAACGTAGTCAAACAAGCTAGACACGTTTTGTTGACCAATTAGGAAGAATAACAAACGGAATCTCAGTCTCGATCGGTTGGCCAGTTGGCCTATTTATTCAGTACACGTCAGAAGTAGTCCGTCTGTCCATCTGTTTGATCAGTAGTTAATTTGTGTTTATTAGCCGTGATTGGCTCCCGGGTCAGGACGTCACGCCAATTGTTAGAACTCAACAATTGCTATTCAGCTATTTGCCACTGATACTTGATTATTAATTTGTTTTGTACCTTCAATTGCTATAGTGACAATTAAACGTAGTACGTTGTTTTCTTGTATTCGTGATTGTTCCGTTTCTTTGTGCAAAGATAATGTCGCTCATTAAAATTGCGATGTGATCACGGTTAAACGTGTGACTAGATTTTCATATGATTGCTGAATGGCTTGGTGTCAGTCGAATCGATAAGGAATGTTACAGTTTTCTTGGGAACTTCTTTCTCATTTCGAAGAAAAAAATACAATATCAGCATACAAACTTCGTGTAGTTTAGAGAACCATTAGTAATGCAGCAGATTTTCAATAATATCCCATTTCGTAAACATCCCGGGTTCATTGGAAACATGGCGATGACGTAGCCCCCAATGATTCGATCCGGCGATTAAATCGATTACAGATGCGCGACACGTCGCGACACATAATCGATTTATCGCATCACTAGCTCAACGCCCATTCGGTATTTTCCTAACAGAATATTATCGGATAACCGATCGATGAGATTGCATACCAATTTTATTTCGCCTGTTGCGCTAACGTGTATTAAATAAAATAAACTTTATGTTGGCAAACTAATAATTTAAGTAATCCTTACTGTATTCTAATAAATTAGTTATAATTTATATACTTTATTTTCACATTAACTAATAAAATATTTAATTTTGTTTCAGGTAATTATCAAAACTATTTGGTGCAGATTGCTCATATATAGATGAGTTTGCTGCTCTATCTGCAATACTTTTTCTCGGAAATAATCAATTCGAGGCAGGTAACCTTTGTGGCAAATATATTTTTAGATTTTTCAGTACTTAACTACCTACTATAGTCTGTTTCAAAGGTATTTGATGAAAGTACTTAATCAAACCCAGTTCAAATTAAATAAATTCTTGCGCAATCACTCACTATAGGGAATCAGTAACTCATTCATCTGTATTTGGGTTTGAACTTTATATCTCACCACCAGCAATTATTATTTATATAAAGCTCGATTATTATATTATACTATATAAAGCTCGATTATTATATATATTTTATACTATATAAAGCTCGATTACCACTCACTGACTCACTGACTCACTGATTGACATAATTGTTCTCCCAGATGGTGAAGGGGGAGGTGGGTATATTTTTACAGATTCGTATAGAAGTAACTCTCACGAGTATGGGAAAAATCCCAAACCTCCCCTTTTCCACCCCACTCTCCCCCCTCCCTATCGTATCTCGGAAACTAAGAGTCCCGTGTTTTGTTGTTTTACGGATTCGTATAGAGGAGGCTCGAAAAGTAAAATCAATTTTTCAAAGTTGCCCCCTTGCCCCCCTTTTCCCCCCCTCTAGAGGTAGATCTCGGAAGTTAAGAGACCTGGAACATTTTTTTTTTTCAGATTCATATCAAGGGGCCCAGAGTTGGTCAAAATCATTTTTCAAAACTCCCCCCTCTCCCCCCCTTCACCCCTCCCCCCATCGTATCTCGGAAATTAAGAAACCTGGGTTTTGTTTTTTTACGGAATCGTATAGAGCAGGCTCGGAAAAGTAAAAACCATTTTTCAAAATTCCTCCCATTCTCTCCCCCTTCTCCCCCCTTTAGGCGGATCTCGGAAGTTAGGACTTGGAACATTATTTATATTATTATACTATATTAAGCTCGATTACCACTCACTGACTCACTCACTCACTGACATAATTGTTCTCCCAGATGGTGAAGGGGGAGGTGGGTATATTTTTACAGATTCGTATAGAAGTAACTCTCACGAGTATGGGAAAAATCCCAAACCTCCCCTTTTCCACCCCACTTTCCCCCCTCCCTATCGTATCTCGGAAACTAAGAGTCCCGTGTTTTGTTGTTTTACGGATTCGTATAGAGGAGGCTCGAAAAGTAAAATCAATTTTTCAAAGTTGCCCCCTTGCCCCCCTTCTCCCCCCCTCTAGAGGTAGATCTCGGAAGTTAAGAGACTTGGAACATTTTTTTTTTCAGATTCATATCAAGGGGCCCAGAGTTGGTCAAAATCATTTTTCAAAACTGCCCCTCTCCCCCCCTTCACCCCTCCCCCCATCGTATCTCGGAAATTAAGAAACCAGGGTTTTGTTTTTTTACGGATTCGTATAGAGGAGGCTCGGAAAAGTAAAAAGCATTTTTCAAAATTCAAACCTCCCCTTTTCCATTCCACCCCACTCTCCCCCATCCCTATCGTATCTCCAAAACTAAGAGTCCCGTGTTTTGTTGTTTTACGGATTCGTATAGAGGAGGCTCGGAAAAGTAAAATCCATTTTTCAAAGTTGCCCCCTTGCCCCCCTTCTCTCCCCCCCTCTAGGTAGATCTCGGAAGTTAAGAGACTTGGAACATTTTTTTTTTCAGATTCATATCAAGGGGCCCAAAATTGGTCAAAATCATTTTTCAAAACTCCCCCCTCTCCCCCCTTCACCCCTCCCCCCATCGTATCTCGGAAATTAAGAAACTTGGGTTTTGTTGTTTTACGGATTCGTATAGAGAAGGCTCGGAAAAGTAAAATCCATTTTTCAAAGTTGCCCCTCTTGCCCCCCTTCTCCCCCCCCTCTAGGTAGATCTCGGAAGTTAAGAGACCTGGAAAATTTTTTTTTTCAGATTCATATCAAGGGGCCCAGAGTTGGTCAAAATCATTTTTCAAAACTCCCCCCTCTCCCCTCTTCACCCCTCCCCCCATTGTATCTCGGAAATTAAGAAACCTGGGTTTTGTTTTCTTACGGATTCGTATAGAGGAGGCTCGGAAAAGTAAATACCATTTTTCAAAATTCCAACCTCCCCTTTTCCATTCCACCCCACTCTCCCCCATCCCTATCGTATCTCGGAAACTAAGAGACCCGTGTTTTGTTGTTTTACGGATTCGTATAGAGGAGGCTCGGAAAAGTAAAATCCATTTTTCAAAGTTGCCCCCCTTGCCCCCCTTCTCCCCCCCCCTCTAGGTAGATCTCGGAAGTTAAGAGACTTGGAACATTTTTTTTTTCAGATTCATATCAAGGGGCCCAGAGTTGGTCAAAATCATTTTTCAAAACTCGCCCCTCTCCCCCCCTTCACCTCTCCCCCTATCGTATCTCGGAAACTAAGAGTCCCGTGTTTTGTTGTTTTACGGATTCGTATAGAGGAGGCTCGGAAAAGTAAAATCCATTTTTCAAAGTTGCCCCCCTTGCCCCCCTTCTCCCCCTCTTTAGGTAAATCTCGGAAGTTAAGAGACTTGGAACATTTGTTTTTTCAGATTCATATCAAGGGGCCCAGAGTTGGTCAAAATCATTTTTCAAAACTCCCCCCTCTCCCCCCCTTCACCCCTCCCCTCCTCGTATCTCGGAAACTAGCCGTGTTTTGTTGTTTTACGGATTCGTATAGAGGAGGCTCGGAAAAGTAAAAACCATTTTTCAAAGTTGCCCCCCTTGCCCCCCTTCTCCCCCCCTCTAGAGGTAGATCTCGGAAGTTAAGACTTGGAACATTTTTTTTTTTTCAGATTCATATCAAGGGGCCCCGAGTTGGTCAAAATCATTTTTCAAAACTCCCCCCTCTCCCCCCTTCACCCCTCCCCCCATCGTATCTCGGAAACTAGGTAGCGGTAAAGCGAAGCGTAGCGTAGCGTAGGGATAAGGTCACGATAGCTTTCCGGTGGTAGGTAGGTCCTGAGTGGAGCGAACCTGCGAGACCGAGTTATTATATTATCGGGCAATCAGCATTCGCTCAGAGACTACGAACGAATGCTATAAGTGTACTCATTTGCGAAGTCACGTCGTTAGATTTAGTCAACACGAGTTTTGGTGACATCTATATTTAGTAGCATAAAATAAAACGCTTTCAACTTGAGAAGTTCGAAAACGCATTGGGATCATTATGCTAGCCTGTAGTGTCTAATTTGGATGGGTAATAACTTCACAGCGCTGTCACTGTCAATGTAATAGACATAAGATTTAACGTGGGAGCAAATGAGACAGAAAGCATTATACAGTGGTTTTGTGTTTTTGAGTGTTATTGAGTGTTGTTGAGTGTTGTTGAGGGTTGTTGAGTGTTGTTGAGGGTTGTTGAGTGTTGTTGAGTGTTGTTGAGTGTTGTTGAGTGTTTTGAGTGTGGTTGAGTGTTGTTGAGTGATGTTGAGTGTGGTTGAGTGTTGTTGAGTGTTGTTCAGTGTTGTTGAGTGTTGTTGAGTGTGGTTGAGTGTTGTTGAGTGTTGTTGAGTCTTATTGAGTGTTGTTGAGTGTTGATGAGTGTTGTTGAGTGTTTTGAGTGTTTTGGGTGTTGTTGAGTGTTGTTGAGTGTTGTTGAGTGTTGTTGAGGGTTGTTGAGTGTTGTTGAGTGTTGATGAGTGTTGTTGAGTGTTGTTGAGTGTTGTTGAGGGTTGTTGAGTGTTGTTGAGTGTTGTTGAGTGTTTTGAGTGTGGTTGAGTGTTGTTGAGTGTTGTTGAGTGTTGTTGAGTGTTGTTGAGTGTGGATGAGTGTGGTTGAGTGTTGTTGAGTGTTATTGAGTGTTATTGAGTGTTGTTGAGTGTTGTTGAGTATTTTGAGTGTTGTTGAGGGTTGTTGAGTGTTGTTGAGTGTTGTTGAGTGTTTTGAGTGTGGTTGAGTGTTGTTGAGTGTTGTTGAGTGTTGTTGAGTGTTGTTGAGTGTGGTTGAGTGTGGTTGAGTGTTGTTGAGTGTTATTGAGTGTTATTGAGTGTTGTTGAGTGTTGTTGAGTGTTTTGAGTGTTTTGGGTGTTGTGTTGTTGAGTGTTGATGAATGTTGTTGAGTGTTGTCGAGTGTTGTTGAGTGTTGTTGAGGGTTGTTGAGTGTTGTTGAGTGATGTTGAGTGTGGTTGAGTGTTGTTGAGTGTTGTTCAGTGTTGTTGAGTGTTGTTGAGTGTGGTTGAGTGTTGTGGAGTGTTGTTGAGTGTTGTTGAGTGTTGTTGAGGGTTGTTGAGGGTTGTTGTGTTGTTGAGTGTTGTTGAGTGTCGTTGAGTGTTGTTCAATGTTCTTGAGTGTTGTTGAGTGTTGTCGAGTGTTGTTGAGTGTTGTTGAGTGTTGTTGAGTGTTGTTGAGTGTTGTTGAATCCTGTTGAGTGTTGTTGAATGTTGTTGAGTGTTGTTGAGTGTTGTCGAGTGTTGTTGAGTGTTGTTGAGTGTTGTTGAGTATTGCCGAGTGTTGTCGAGTGTTGTCGAGTGTTGTCGAGTGTTGTTGAGTGTTGTTGAGTGTTGTCGAGTGTTGTTGAGTGTTGTTGAGTGTCGTTGAGTGTTGTTCAATGTTGTTGAGTGTTGTTAAGTGTTGTCGAGTGTTGTTGAGTGTTGTTGAGTGTTGTTGAGTGTTATTGAGTGTTGTTGAGTGTTGTTGAGTGTTGTCGAGTGTTGTTGAGTGTTGTTGAGTGTTGTTGAATGTTGTTGAGTGTTATTGAGTGTTGTTGAGTGTTGTTGAGTGTTGTTGAGTGTTGTTGAGTGTTGTCGAGTGTTTTCGAGTGTTGTTGAGTGTTGCCGTGTGTTGCCGAGTGTTGTTGAGTGTTGTTGAGTGTTGTTGAATCTTGTTGAGTGTTGTTGAGTGTTGTTGAGTGTTGTCGAGTGTTGTTGAGTGTTGTTGAGTGTTGTTGAGTATTGCCGAGTGTTGTCGAGTGTTGTCGAGTGTTGTCGAGGGTTGTTGAGGGTTGTTGAGTGTTGTTGAGTGTTGTTGAGTGTCGTTGAGTGTTGTTCAATGTTGTTGAGTGTTGTTGAGTGTTGTCGAGTGTTGTTGAGTGTTGTTGAGTGTTGTTGAGTGTTGTTGAATCTTGTAGAGTGTTGTTGAATGTTGTTGAGTGTTGTTGAGTGTTGTCGAGTGTTGTTGAGTGTTGTTGAGTGTTGTTGAGTGTTGTTGAGTATTGCCGAGTGTTGTCGAGTGTTGTCGAGTGTTGTCGAGTGTTGTTGAGTGTTGTTGAGTGTTGTCGAGTGTTGTTGAGTGTTATTGAGTGTTGTTGAGTGTTGTTGAGTGTTGTCGAGTGTTGTTGAGTGTTGTTGAGAGTTGTTGAATGTTGTTGAGTGTTATTGAGTGTTGTTGAGTGTTGTTGAGTGTTGTCGAGTGTTGTTGAGTGTTGTTGAGTGTTGTCGAGTGTTTTCGAGTGTTGTCGAGTGTTGTTGAGTGTTGCCGTGTGTTGCCGAGTGTTGTTGAGTGTTGTTGAGTGTTGTTGAATCTTGTTGAGTGTTGTTGAGTGTTGTTGAGTGTTGTCGAGTGTTGTTGAGTGTTGTTGAGTGTTGTTGAGTATTGCCGAGTGTTGTCGAGTGTAGTCGAGTGTTGTCGAGTGTTGTTGAGTGTTGTTGAGTGTTGTTGAATGTTGTTGAGTGTTATTAAGTGTTGTCGAGTGTTGTCGAGTGTTGTTGAGTGTTGTTGAGTGTTGTTGAATGTTGTTAAGTGTTTTGGGTGTTGTTGAGTGTTGTTGAGTGTTGTTGATCACAACAAATCACAAAAGACGTTAAGCCACGTCCCCACTAGAGCCATGCAGCTTAACGTCTTTTGGCGCGAAAACTGTTTGACGCGCTAAAATAAGAAAAAAAAAAGACTTATTTTGTTGGTTGACGTATTTTGTAGAAACAATTTTCTTGGTATAGTTTAAAGTTTGGCGGTGTAAATCACAAGTTAAAATAAGTGATTCCAGTGACAATTATAGCAATTTATTAACAACAACTCCACAAGTGTAGTATAAAGCAGTATATATCACTCGAGGGTAAGTACAGATTACTCCCCTTGGTGAATAAATAGCTATTATTACAAAATCCTATAAGTGCTAAGGATTACTGTCCAATTCTCAAAATTTTACAAGGGTAAGAAATACTCCTCAAAAACACGACCCCGCGAGCTGCTTGCAGCTCGCGCAACGCCCAAAATCTAGTTATACTATATAAAGCTCGATTACCACTCACTCACTGACTGACTGACATAATTGTTCTCCCAGATGGTGAAGGGGGAGGTGGGTATATTTTTACAGATTCGTATAGAAGTGACTCTCACGAGTATGGGAAAAATCCCAAACCTCCCCTTTTCCACCCCACTCTCCCCCCTCCCTATCGTATCTCGGAAACTAAGAGTCCCGTGTTTTGTTGTTTTACGGATTCGTATAGAGGAGGCTCGGAAAAGTAAAATTCATTTTTCAAAGTTGCCCCCTTGCCCCCCTTCTCCCCTCCCCTCTAGGTAGATCTCGGAAGTTAAGAGACTTGGAACATTTTTTTTTTCAGATTCATATCAAGGGGCCCAGAGTTGGTCAAAATCATTTTTCAAAACTCCCCCTCTCCCCCCCTTCACCCCTCCCCCCATCGTATCTCGGAAATTAAGAAACCTGGGTTTTGTTTTTTTACGGAATCGTATAGAGCAGGCTCGGAAAAGTAAAATCCATTTTTCAAAGTTGCCCCCCTTGCCCCCCTTCTCCCCCCCCCCCTCTAGGTAGATCTCGGAAGTTAAGAGACTTGGAACATTTTTTTTTCAGATTCATATCAAGGGGCCCAGAGTTGGTCAAAATCATTTTTCAAAACTCCCCCCTCTCCCCCCCTTCACCCCTCCCCCCATCGTATCTCGGAAATTAAGAAACCTGGGTTTTGGTTTTTTACGGATTCGTATAGAGGAGGCTCGGAAAAGTAAAAACCATTTTTCAAAGTTGCCCCCCTTCTCACCCCCTTCACCCCTCCCCCCATCGTATCTCGGAAATTAAGAAACCTGGGTTTTGTTTTTTTACGGATTCGTATAGAGGAGGCTCGGAAAAGTAAAATCCATTTTTCAAAGTTGCCCCCCTTGCCCCCCTTCTCCCCCCCTCTAGAGGTAGATCTCGGAAGTTAACAGGCTTGGAACATTTTTATTTTCAGATTCATATCAAGGGGCCCAGAGTTGGTCAAAATCATTTTTCAAAACTCCCCCCTCTCCCCCCCTTCAACCCTCCCCCCATCGTATCTCGGAAATTAAGAAACCTGGGTTTTGTTTTTTTACGAATTCGTATAGAGGAGGCTCGGAAAAGTAAAAACCATTTTTCAGAATTCAAACCTCCCCTTTTCCATTCCACCCCACTCTCCCCCATCCCTATCGTATCTCGGAAACTAAGAGTCCCGTGTTTTGTTGTTTTACGGATTCGTATAGAGGCGGCTCGAAAAAGTAAAATCCATTTTTCAAAGTTGCCCCCCTTCTCCCCCCCCCCCTCTAGGTAGATCTCGGAAGTTAAGAGACTTGGAACATTTTTTTTTTCAGATTCATATCAAGGGGCCCAGAGTTGGTCAAAATCATTTTTCAAAACTCCCCCCTCTCCCCCCCTTCACCCCTCCCCCATCGTATCTCGGAAATTAAGAAACCTGGGTTTTGGTTTTTTACGGATTCGTATAGAGGAGGCTCGGAAAAGTAAAAACCATTTTTCAAAGTTGCCCCCCTTCTCACCCCCTTCACCCCTCCCCCCATCGTATCTCGGAAATTAAGAAACCTGGGTTTTGTTTTTTTACGGATTCGTATAGAGGAGGCTCGGAAAAGTAAAATCCATTTTTCAAAGTTGCCCCCCTTGCCCCCCTTCTCCCCCCCTCTAGAGGTAGATCTCGGAAGTTAACAGGCTTGGAACATTTTTATTTTCAGATTCATATCAAGGGGCCCAGAGTTGGTCAAAATCATTTTTCAAAACTCCCCCCTCTCCCCCCCTTCAACCCTCCCCCCATCGTATCTCGGAAATTAAGAAACCTGGGTTTTGTTTTTTTACGAATTCGTATAGAGGAGGCTCGGAAAAGTAAAAACCATTTTTCAGAATTCAAACCTCCCCTTTTCCATTCCACCCCACTCTCCCCCATCCCTATCGTATCTCGGAAACTAAGAGTCCCGTGTTTTGTTGTTTTACGGATTCGTATAGAGGCGGCTCGAAAAAGTAAAATCCATTTTTCAAAGTTGCCCCCCTTGCTCCCTTCTCCCCCCCTCTAGGTAGATCTCGGAAGTTAAGAGACTTGGAACATTTTTTTTTTCAGATTCATATCAAGGGGCCCAGAGTTGGTCAAAATCATTTTTCAAAACTCCCCCCCTCTTCCCCCCTTCACCCCTCTCCCCATCGTATCTCGGAAATTAAGAAACCTGGGTTTTTTTTTAACGGATTCGTATAGAGGAGGCTCGGAAAAGTGAAAACCATTTTTCAATATTCAAACCTCCCCTTTTCCATTCCACCCCACTCTCCCCCATCCCTATCGTATCTCGGAAACTAAGAGTCCCGTGTTTTGTTGTTTACGGATTCGTATAGAGGAGGCTCGGAAAAGTAAAATCCATTTTTCAAAGTTGCCCCCCTTGCCCCCTTCTCCCCCCCCCCCCTCTAGGTAGATCTCGGAAGTTAAGAGACTTGGAACATTTTTTTTTTCAGATTCATATCAAGGGGCCCAGAGTTGGTAAAAATCATTTTTCAAAACTCCCCCCTCTCTTCCCCTTCACCCCTCCCCCCATCGTATCTCGGAAATTAAGAAACCTGGGTTTTGGTTTTTTACGGATTCGTATAGAGGAGGCTCGGAAAAGTAAAAACCATTTTTCAAAGTTGCCCCCCTTCTCCCCCCCTTCACCCCTCCCCTCATAGTATATCGGAAATTAAGAAACCTGGGTTTTGTTGTTTTACGGATTCGTATAGAGGAGGCTCGGAAAAGTAAAATCCATTTTTCAAAGTTGCCCCCCTTACCCCCCTTCTCCCCCCCCTTTAGGTAGATCTCAGAAGTTAAGAGACTTGCAACATTTTTTTTTTTAGATTCATATCAAGGGGCCCAGAGTTGGTCAAAATCATTTTTCAAAACTCCCCCCTCTCCCCCCCTTCACCCCTCCCAAACTCGATTACCACTCACTCACTGACATAATTGTTCTCCCAGATGGTGAAGGGGGAGGTGGGTATATTTTTACAGATTCGTATAGAAGTAACTCTCACGAGTATGGGAAAAATCCCAAACCTCCCCTTTTCCACCCCACTCTCCCCCCTCCCTATCGTATCTCGGAAACTAAGAGTCCCGTGTTTTGTTGTTTTACGGATTCGTATAGAGGAGGCTCGGAAAAGTAAAATCCATTTTTCAAAGTTGCCCCCTTGCCCCCCTTCTCTCCCCCCCCCCCCTCTAGGTAGATCTCGGAAGTTAAGAGACTTGGAACATTTTTCTTTTCAGATTCATATCAAGGGGCCCAGAGTTGGTCAAAAAAATCATTTTTCAAAACTCCCGCCTCGCCCCCCTTCACCCCTCCCAAGCTCGATTACCACTCACTCACTGACATAATTGTTCTCCCAGATGGTGAAGGGGGAGGTGGGTATATTTTTACAGATTCGTATAGAAGTGACTCTCACGAGTATGGGAAAAATCCCAAACCTCCCCTTTTCCACCCCACTCTCCCCCCTTCCTATCGTATCTCGAAAACTAAGAGTCCCTTGTTTTGTTGTTTTACGGATTCGTATAGAGAAGGCTCAAAAAAGTAAAATTCATTTTTCAAAGTTGCCCCCTTGCCCCCCTTCACCCCTCCCCTCTAGGTAGATCTCGGAAGTTAAGAGACTTGGAACATTTTTTTTTTCAGATTCATATCAAGGGGCCCAGAGTTGGTCAAAATCATTTTTCAAAACTCCCCCCTCTCCCCCCCTTCACCCCTCCCCTCATAGTATATCGGAAATTAAGAAACCTGGGTTTTGTTGTTTTACGGATTCGTATAGAGGAGGCTCGGAAAAGTAAAATCCATTTTTCAAAGTTGCCCCCCTTGCCCCCCTTCTCCCCCCCCTTTAGGTAGATCTCGGAAGTTAAGAGACTTGCAACATTTTTTTTTTTAGATTCATATCAAGGGGCCCAGAGTTGGTCAAAATCATTTTTCAAAACTCCCCCCTCTCCCCCCCTTCACCCCTCCCAAACTCGATTACCACTCACTCACTGACATAATTGTTCTCCCAGATGGTGAAGGGGGAGGTGGGTATATTTTTACAGATTCGTATAGAAGTAACTCTCACGAGTATGGGAAAAATCCCAAACCTCCCCTTTTCCACCCCACTCTCCCCCCTCCCTATCGTATCTCGGAAACTAAGAGTCCCGTGTTTTGTTGTTTTACGGATTCGTATAGAGGAGGCTCGGAAAAGTAAAATCCATTTTTCAAAGTTGCCCCCTTGCCCCCCTTCTCCCCCCCCCCCCTTCTAGGTAGATCTCGGAAGTTAAGAGACTTGGAACATTTTTCTTTTCAGATTCATATCAAGGGGCCCAGAGTTGGTCAAAAAAATCATTTTTCAAAACTCCCGCCTCGCCCCCCTTCACCCCTCCCAAGCTCGATTACCACTCACTCACTGACATAATTGTTCTCCCAGATGGTGAAGGGGGAGGTGGGTATATTTTTACAGATTCGTATAGAAGTGACTCTCACGAGTATGGGAAAAATCCCAAACCTCCCCTTTTCCACCCCACTCTCCCCCCTTCCTATCGTATCTCGAAAACTAAGAGTCCCTTGTTTTGTTGTTTTACGGATTCGTATAGAGAAGGCTCAAAAAAGTAAAATTCATTTTTCAAAGTTGCCCCCTTGCCCCCCTTCACCCCTCCCCTCTAGGTAGATCTCGGAAGTTAAGAGACTTGGAACATTTTTTTTTTTCAGATTCATATCAAGGGGCCCAGAGTTGGTCAAAATCATTTTTCAAAACTCCCCCCTCTCCCCCCCTTCACCCCTCCCCTCATAGTATATCGGAAATTAAGAAACCTGGGTTTTGTTGTTTTACGGATTCGTATAGAGGAGGCTCGGAAAAGTAAAATCCATTTTTCAAAATTGCCCCCCTTGCCCCCCTTCTCCCCCCCCTCTAGGTAGATCTCGGAAGTTAAGAGACTTGGAACATTTTTTTTTTTCAGATTCATATCAAGGGGCCCAGAGTTGGTCAAAATCATTTTTCAAAACTCCCCCTCTCCCCCCCTTCACCCCTCCCAAGCTCGATTATCACTCACTCACTGACATAATTGTTCTCCCAGATGGTGAAGGGGGAGGTGGGTATATTTTTACAGATTCGTATAGAAGTAACTTTCACGAGTATGGGAAAAATCCCAAACCTCCCCTTTTCCACCCCACTCTCCCCCCTCCCTATCGTATCTCGGAAACTAAGTGTCCCGTGTTTTGTTGTTTTACGGATTCATATAGAGGAGGCTCGGAAAAGTAAAATCCATTTTTCAAAGTTGCCCCCTTGCCCCCCTTCTCCCCCCCCCCCCTCTAGGTAGATCTCGGAAGTTAAGAGACTTGGAACATTTTTCTTTTCAGATTCATATCAAGGGGCCCAGAGTTGGTCAAAAAAATCATTTTTCAAAACTCCCGCCTCGCCCCTCCTTCACCCCTCCCAAGCTCGATTACCACTCACTCACTGACATAATTGTTCTCCCAGATGGTGAAGGGGGAGGTGGGTATATTTTTACAGATTCGTATAGAAGTAACTCTCACGAGTATGGGAAAAATCCCAAACCTGCCCTTTTCCTCCCCACTCTCCCGCCTCCCTATCGTATCTCGGAAACTAAGAGTCCCGTGTTTTGTTGTTTTACGGATTCGTATAGAGGAGGCTCGGAAAAGTAAAATCCATTTTTCAAAGTTGCCCCCCTTGTCCCCTTTCTCCCCCCCCCTCTAGGTAGATCTCGGAAGTTAAGAGACTTGGAACATTTTTTTTTCAGATTCATTTCATGGGGCCCAGAGTTGGTCAAAATCATTTTTCAAAACTCCTCCCTCTCTCCCCCTTCACCCCTCCCAAGCTCGATTACCACTCACTCACTGACATAATTGTTCTCCCAGATGGTGAAGGGGGAGGTAGGTATATTTTTACAGATTCGTATAGAAGTAACTCTCACGAGTATGGGAAAAATCCCAAACCTCCCCTTTTCCATCCCACTCTCCCCCCTCTCTATCGTATCTCGGAAACTAAGAGTCCCGTGTTTTGTTGTTTTACGGATTCGTATAGAGGAGGCTCGGAAAAGTAAAATCCATTTTTCGAAGTTGCCCCCCTTGCCCCCCTTCTCCCCTTCTCTAGGTAGATCTCGAAAGTTAAGAGACTTGCAAGTGTTGTTGTTGAGTGTTGTTGACTGTTCTTGAGTGTTGTTGAGTGTTGTTGAGGGGTGTTGAGTGATGTTGAGTGTTGTTGAGTGTTGTCGAGTGTTGTTGAGTGTGGTTGAGTGTTGTTAAGTGTTGTTGAGTGTTGTTGAGGGTTTTTGAGTGTTGTTGAGTGTTGTTGAGTGATGTTGAGTGTTGTTGAGTGTTTTGAGTGTGGTTGAGTGTTGTTGAGGGTTGTTGAGTGTTGTTGAGTGTTGTTGAGTGTTGTTGAGTGTTGTTGAGGGTTGTTGAGTGTTGTTGAGTGTTGTTGAGTGTTGTTGAGTGATGTTGAGTGTGGTTGAGTGTTGTTGAGTGTTGTTGAGTGTTGTTGAGTGTTGTTGAGTGTGGTTAAGTGTTGTTGAGTGTTGTTGAGTGTTGTTGAGTGTTATTGAGTGTTGTTGAGTGTTGTTGAGTGATGTTGAGTGTTGTTGAGTGTTGTTGAGTGTCTTGAGTGTTTTGGGTGTTTTGGGTGTTATTGAGTGTTGTTGAGTGTTGTTGAGAGTTATTGAGTGTTGTTGAGTGTTGATGAGTGTTGTTGAGTGTTGTTGAGTGATGTTGAGTGTTGTTGAGTGTTGTTGAGTGTTGTTGAGTGTTTTGAGTGTTTTGGGTATTTTGGGTGTTGTTGAGTGTTGTTGAGTGTTGATGAGTGTTGTTGAGTGTTGTTGAGTGATGTTGATTGTTGTTGAGTGTTGTTGAGTGTTGTTAAGGGTTGTTGAGTGTTGTTGAGTGTTGTTGAGTGTTGTTGAGGGTTGTTGAGTGTTGTTGAGTGTTGTTGAGTGATGTTGAGTGTGGTTGAGTGTTTGTTGAGTGTTGTTGAGTGTTGTTGAGTGTTATTGAGTGTTGTTGAGTGTTGTTGAGTGTTGTTGAGTGTTGTTGAGTGTTGTTGAGTGTTTTGAGTGTTTTGAGTGTTTTGGGTGTTTTGGGTGTTGTCGAGTGTTGTCGAGTGTTGTTGAGTGTTGTTGAGTGTTTTGAGTGTTTTGGGTGTTTTGGGTATTATTGAGTGTTGTTGAGAGTTATTGAAGTGTTGTTGAGTGTTGTTGAGTGTTGTTGAGTGTTTTGAGTGTTTTGGGTGTTTTGGGTGTTGTTGAGTGTTGTTGAGTGTTGATGAGTGTTGTTGAGTGATGTTGATTGTTCTTGAGTGTTGTTGAGTGTTGTTAAGGGTTGTTGAGTGTTGTTGAGTGTTGTTGAGTGTTGCTGAGGGTTGTTGAGTGTTGTTGAGTGTTATTGAGTGTTGTCGAGTGTTGTCGAGTGTTGTTGAGTGTTGTTGAGTGTTGTTGAGTGTTGTTGAGTGTTGTTGAATGTTGTTGAGTGTTTTGGGTGTTGTTGAGTGTTGTTGATCACAACAAATCACAAAAGACGTTAAGCCGCGTCCCCACTAGAGCCATGCGGCTTAACGTTTTTTGGCGCGAAAACTGTTTGACGCGCTAAAATAAGAAAAAAAAAAGACTTATTTTGTTGGTTGACGTATTTTGTAGAAACAATTTTCTTGGTAAAGTTTAAAGTTTGGCGGTGTAAATCACAAGTTAAAATAAGTGATTCCAGTGACAATTATAGCAATTTATTAACAACAACTCCACAAGTGTAGTATAAAGCAGTATATATCACTCGAGGGTAAGTACAGCTTACTAATCGAGTGTGCATTTGAGGCCCGACGCGCAGCGGAGGGCCGTTAACCACACGAGTTTGAATCTGTGCCTTACTCCCCTTGGTGAATAAATAGCTATTATTACAAAATCCTATAAGTGCTAAGGATTACTGTCCAATTCTCAAAATTTTACAAGGGTAAGAAATACTCCTCAAAAACACGACCCCGCGAGCTGCTTGCAGCTCGCGCAACGCCCAAAATCTAGTTATACTATATAAAGCTCGATTACCACTCACTGACTCACTGACTCACTGATTGACATAATTGTTCTCCCAGATGGTGAAGGGGGAGGTGGGTATATTTTTACAGATTCGTATAGAAGTAACTCTCACGAGTATGGGAAAAATCCCAAACCTCCCCTTTTCCACCCCACTCTCCCCCCTCCCTATCGTATCTCGGAAACTAAGAGTCCCGTGTTTTGTTGTTTTACGGATTCGTATAGAGGAGGCTCGAAAAGTAAAATCAATTTTTCAAAGTTGCCCCCTTGCCCCCCTTCTCCCCCCCTCTAGAGGTAGATCTCGGAAGTTAAGAGACTTGGAACATTTTTTTTTTCAGATTCATATCAAGGGGCCCAGAGTTGGTCAAAATCATTTTTCAAAACTCCCCCCTCTCCCCCCCTTCACCCCTCCCCCCATCGTATCTCGGAAATTAAGAAACCTGGGTTTTGTTTTTTTACGGAATCGTATAGAGCAGGCTCGGAAAAGTAAAAACCATTTTTCAAAATTCCTCCCATTCTCTCCCCCTTCTCCCCCCTTTAGGCGGATCTCGGAAGTTAGGACTTGGAACATTATTTATATTATTATACTATATAAAGCTCGATTACCACTCACTCACTCACTGACTGACATAATTGTTCTCCCAGATGGTGAAGGGGGAGGTGGGTATATTTTTACAGATTCGTATACAAGTAACTCTCACGAGTATGGGAAAAATCCCAAACCTCCCCTTTTCCACCCCACTCTCCCCCCTCCCTATCGTATCTCGGAAACTAAGAGTCCTGTGTTTTGTTGTTTTACGGATTCGTATAGAGGAGGCTCGGAAAAAAAAATCCATTTTTCAAAGTTGACCCCCTTGCCCCCCTTCTCCCCCCTCTAGAGGTAGATCTCGGAAGTTAAGAGACTTGGAACATTTTTTTTTTCAGATTCATATCAAGGGGCCCAGAGTTGGTCAAAATCATTTTTCAAAACTCCCCCCTCTCCCCCCCTTCACCCCTCCCCCCATCGTATCTCGGAAATTAAGAAATCTGGGTTTTGTTTTTTTACGGATTCGTATAGAGGAGGCTCGGAAAAGTAAAAACCATTTTTCAAAATTCAAACCTCCCCTTTTCCATTCAACCTCACTCTCCCCTATCCCTATCGTATCTCGGAAACTAAGAGTCCTGTGTTTTGTTGTTTTACGGATTCGTATAGAGGAGGCTCGGAAAAGTAAAATCCATTTTTCAAAGTTGCTCTCTTGCCCCCCTTCTCCCCCCCTCTAGAGGTAGATCTCGGAAGTTAAGAGACTTGGAACATTTTTTTTTTCAGGTTCATATCAAGGGGCCTAGAGTTGGCCAAAATCATTTTTCAAAACTCCCCCCTCTCCCCCGCTTCACCCCTCCCCCCATTGTATCTCGGAAATTACGAAACCTGGGTTTTGTTTTTTTACGGATTCGTATAGAGGAGGCTCGGAAAAGTAAAAACCATTTTTCAAAATTCAAACCTCCCCTTTTACATTCCACCCCACTCTCCCTATCGTATCTCGGAAACTAAGAGTCTCGTGTTTTGTTGTTTTACGGATTAGTATAGAGGAGGTTCGGAAAAGTAAAATCCATTTTTCAAAGTTGCCCCCCTTGCCCCCCTTCTCCCCTCCTCTAGGTAGATCTCGGTAGTTAAGAGACTTGGAACATTTTTTTTTTCAGGTTCATATCAAGGGGCCTAGAGTTGGCCAAAATCATTTTTCAAAACTCTCCCCTCTCCCCCCCTTCACCCCTCCCCCCATTGTATCTTGGAAATTACGAAACCTGGGATTTGTTTTTTTACGGATTCGTATAGAGGAGGCTCGGAAAAGTAAAAACCATTTTTCAAAATTCAAACCTCCCCTTTTCCATTCCACCCCACTCCCCCCATCCCTATCGTATCTCGGAAACTAAGAGTCCCGTGTTTTGTTGTTTTACGGATTCGTATAGAGGAGGCTCGGAAAAGTAAAATCTATTTTTCAAAGTTGCCCCCCTTGCCCCCCATTCTCCCCCCCTCTAGAGGTAGATCTCGGAAGTTAAGAGACTTGGAACATTTTTTTTTTCAGATTCATATCAAGGGGCCCAGAGTTGGTCAAAATCATTTTTCAAAACTCCCCCCTCTCCCCCCCTTCACCCCTCCCCCCATCGTATCTCGGAAATTAAGAAACCTGGGTTTTGTTTTTTCACGGATTCGTATAAAGGAGGCTCGGAAAAGTAAAAACCATTTTTCAAAATTCCCCCCATTCTCTCCCACTTCTCCACCCTTTAGGCGGATCTCGGAAGTTAAGACTTGGAACATTATTATTATTATTATTATATTATACTATATAAAGCTCGATTACCACTCACTCACTCACTCACTGACTGACATAATTGTTCTCCCAGATGGTGAAGGGGGAGGTGGGTATATTTTTACAGATTCGTATACAAGTAACTCTCACGAGTATGGGAAAAATCCCAAACCTCCCCTTTTCCACCCCACTCTCCCCCCTCCCTATCGTATCTCGGAAACTAAGAGTCCCGTGTTTTTTTGTTTTACGGATTCGTATAGAGGAGGCTCGGAAAAGTAAAATCCATTTTTCAAAGTTGCCCCCTTGCCCCCTTCTCCCCCCCCTCTAGAGGTAGATCTCGGAAGTTGAGAGACTTGGAACATTTTTTTTTTCAGATTCATATCAAGGGGCCCAGAGTTGGTCAAAATCATTTTTCAAAACTCGCCCTTCTCCCCCCCTTCACCCCTCCCCCCATCGTATCTCGGAAATTAAGAAACCTGGGTTTTGTTTTTTTACGGATTCGTATAGAGGAGGCTCGGAAAAGTAAAATCCATTTTTCAAAGTTGCCCCCCTTGCCCCCCTTCTCCCCCCCTCTAGAGGTAGATCTCGGAAGTTAAGAGACTTGGAACATTTTTTTTTTCAGATTCATATCAAGGGGCCCAGAGTTGGTCAAAATCATTTATCAAAACTCCCCCCTCTCCCCCCCTTCACCCCTCCCCCCATCGTATCTCGGAAATTAAAAAACCTGGGTTTTGTTTTTTTACGGATTCGTATAGAGGAGGCTCGGAAAAGTAAAAATCATTTTTAAAAATTCCCCCCATTCTCTCCTCCTTCTCCCCCCTTTAGGCGGATCTCGGAAGTTAAGACTTGGAACATTTTCTTTTTCAGATTCATGTCCGTGGGCCCAGAGTAGGTTAAAATTAGTTTTTTCAAAACTCCCCCTCTCCCCCCCTTCACCCCTCCCCCATCGTATCTCGGAAACTAGGTAGCGGTAAAGCGAAGCGTAGCGTAGCGTAGCGTAGGGATAAGGTCACGATAGCTTTCCGGTGGTAGGTAGGTCCTGAGTGGAGCGAACCTGCGAGACCGAGTGGAGCAAAGGGGGGAAGAATACTAACATGGCGGACAGCGTTTTTGTTTGGGGTGCGTTTAAGTCAATTATTCAGTTTAAAATTGACTGCCTAAGGGCCGAGTTCACGGACTGTCATTTGACCAATGTTTGAGTAATCGGCCGATGAATTCCTAAACATCGTTTATGCAGCCGGTTAAGTATTCACTGCTCACCACGAATATTTTAACCGTGATTATTAAATCGGGCAATCAGCATTCGCTCAAAGTGAATGAACGAATGCTATAAGTTTACTCATTTGCGAAGTCACGTCGTTAGATTTAGTCAACACGAGTTTTGGTGACATCTATATTTAGTAGCATAAAATAAAACGCTTTCAACTTGAGAAGTTCGCGCAAAACGCATTGGGATCATTATGCTAGCCTGTAGTGTCTAATTTGGATGGGTAATAACTTCACACCGCTGTCACTGTCAATGTAATAGACATAAGATTTAACGTGGGAGCAAATGAGACAGAAAGCATTATACAGTGTTTTTGTGTTTTTGAGTGTTATTGAGTGTTGTTGAGTATTGTTGAGTGTTGTTGAGGGTTGTTGAGTGTTGTTGAGTGTTGTTGAGTGTTGTTGAGTGTTGTTGAGTGTTGGTGAGTGTTGATGAGTGTTGATGAGTGTTGTTGAGTGTTATTGAGTGTTGTTGAGGGTTGTTGAGTGTTGTTGAGTGTTGTTGAGTGTTGTTGAGTGTTGTTGATGAGTGTTGTTGAGTGTTGTTGAGTGTTGTTGAGTGTTTTGAATGTTGTTGAGTGTGGCTGAGTGTTGTTGAGTGTTGTTGAGTGTTGATGAGTGTTGTTGAGTGTTGTTGAGTGTTGTTGAGTGTTTTGAATGTTGTTGAGTGTGGCTGAGTGTTGTTGAGTGTTGTTGAGTGTTGATGAGTGTTGTTGAGTGTTGTTGAGGGTTGTTGAGTGTTGTTGAGTTTTGTTGAGTGTTGATGAGTGTTGTTGAGTGTTGTTGAGTGTTATTGAGTGTTGTTGAGTGTTGTTGAGTGTTGTTGAGTGTTTTGAGTGTTGTTGAGTGTTGATGAGTGTTGTTGAGTGTTTTGAGTGTTATTGAGTGTTGTTGAGTGTGGCTGAGTGTTGTTGAGTGTTGTTGAGTGTTGATGAGTGTTGTTGAGTGTTGTTGAAGGTTGTTGAGTGTTGTTGAGTGTTGTTGAGTGTTGATGAGTGTTGTTGAGTGTTGTTGAGTGTTTTGAGTGTTGTTGAGTGTTGTTGAGTGTGGCTGAATGTTGTTGAGTGTTGTTGAGTGTTGATGAGTGTTGTTGAGGGTTGTTGAGTGTTGTTGAGTGTTGTTGAGTGTTGTTGAGTGTTGTTGAATGTTGTTGAGTGTTGTTGAGTGTTGTTGAGTGTTGTTGAGTATTGTTGAGTATTGTTGAGTGTTGTTGAGTGTTGTTGAGTGTTGTTGAGTGTTGATGAGTGTTGTTGAGTGTT
This sequence comes from Luperina nickerlii, assembly GCA_963855955.1. Taxonomy (NCBI): domain Eukaryota; kingdom Metazoa; phylum Arthropoda; class Insecta; order Lepidoptera; family Noctuidae; genus Luperina; species Luperina nickerlii. Next base: position 4,236,082 of record OY979666.1, on the reverse strand, counting down.
GTTGAGTGTTGTTGAGTGTTGTTGAGGGCTGTTGAGTGTTGTTGAGTGTTGTTGAGTGTTGTTGAGTGTTGTTGAGTGTTGTTGAGTGTTTTTGAGTGTTGTTGAGTGATGTTGAGTGTGGTTGAGTGTTGTTGAGTGTTGTTGAGTGTTGTAGAGTGTGGTTGAGTGTTGTTGAGTGTTATTGAGTGTTGTTGAGTGTTTTGAGTGTTGTTGAGTGTTGATGAGTCTTGTTGAGTGTTGTTGAGTGTTTTGAGTGTTGTTGAGTGTTGTTGAGTGTGGCTGAGTGTTGTTGAGTGTTGATGAGTGTTGTTGAGTGTTGTTGAGTGTTGTTGAGGGTTGTTGAGTGTTGTTGAGTGTTGTTGAGTGTTGAGTGTTGTTGAATGTTGTTGAATATTGTTGAGTGTTGTTGAGTGTTGTTGAGTGTTGTTGAGGGTTGTTGAGTGTTGTTGAGTGTTGTTGAGTGTTGTTGAGTGTTTTTGAGTGTGGTTGAGTGTTGTCGAGTGTTGTTGAGTGTTGTTGAGTGTTGTTGAATGTTGTTGAGTGTTTTGGGTGTTGTTGAGTGTTGTTGATCACAACAAATCACAAAAGACGTTAAGCCGCGTCCCCACTAGAGCCATGCGGCTTAACGTCTTTTGGCGCGAAAACTGTTTGACGCGCTAAAATAAGAAAAAAAAAGACTTATTTTGTTGGTTGACGTATTTTGTAGAAACAATTTTCTTGGTAAAGTTTAAAGTTTGGCGGTGTAAATCACATGTTAAAATAAGTGATTCCAGTTACAATTATAGCAATTTATTAACAACAACTCCACAAGTGTAGTATAAAGCAGTATATATCACTCGAGGGTAAGTACAGATTACTCCCCTTGGTGAATAAATAGCTATTATTACAAAATCCTATAAGTGCTAAGGATTACTGTCCAATTCTCAAAATTTTACAAGGGTAAGAAATACTCCTCAAAAACACGACCCCGCGAGCTGCTTGCAGCTCGCGCAACGCCCAAAATCTAGTTATACTATATAAAGCTCGATTACCACTCACTGACTCACTGACTCACTGATTGACATAATTGTTCTCCCAGATGGTGAAGGGGGAGGTGGGTATATTTTTACAGATTCGTATAGAAGTAACTCTCACGAGTATGGGAAAAATCCCAAACCTCCCCTTTTCCACCCCACTCTCCCCCCTCCCTATCGTATCTCGGAAACTAAGAGTCCCGTGTTTTGTTGTTTTACGGATTCGTATAGAGGAGGCTCGAAAAGTAAAATCAATTTTTCAAAGTTGCCCCCTTGCCCCCCTTCTCCCCCCCTCTAGAGGTAGATCTCGGAAGTTAAGAGACCTGGAACATTTTTTTTTTCGGATTCATATCAAGGGGCCCAGAGTTGGTCAAAATCATTTTTCAAAACTCCCCCCTCTCCCCCCCTTCACCCCTCCCCCCATCGTATCTCGGAAATTAAGAAACCTGGGTTTTGTTTTTTTACGGAATCGTATAGAGCAGGCTCGGAAAAGTAAAAACCATTTTTCAAAATTCCTCCCATTCTCTCCCCCTTCTCCCCCCTTTAGGCGGATCTCGGAAGTTAGGACTTGGAACATTATTTATATTATTTATACTATATAAAGCTCGATTACCACTCACTGACTCACTGACTCACTGATTGACATAATTGTTCTCCCAGATGGTGAAGGGGGAGGTGGGTATATTTTTACAGATTCGTATAGAAGTAACTCTCACGAGTATGGGAAAAATCCCAAACCTCCCCTTTTCCACCCCACTCTCCCCCCTCCCTATCGTATCTCGGAAACTAAGAGTCCCGTGTTTTGTTGTTTTACGGATTCGTATAGAGGAGGCTCGAAAAGTAAAATCAATTTTTCAAAGTTGCCCCCTTGCCCCCCTTCTCCCCCCCTCTAGAGGTAGATCTCGGAAGTTAAGAGACCTGGAACATTTTTTTTTTCAGATTCATATCAAGGGGCCCAGAGTTGGTCAAAATCATTTTTCAAAACTCCCCCCTCTCCCCCCCTTCACCCCTCCCCCCATCGTATCTCGGAAATTAAGAAACCTGGGTTTTGTTTTTTTACGGAATCGTATAGAGCAGGCTCGGAAAAGTAAAAACCATTTTTCAAAATTCCTCCCATTCTCTCCCCCTTCTCCCCCCTTTAGGCGGATCTCGGAAGTTAGGACTTGGAACATTATTTATATTATTTTTATACTATATAAAGCTCGATTACCACTCACTGACTCACTGACTCACTGATTGACATAATTGTTCTCCCAGATGGTGAAGGGGGAGGTGGGTATATTTTTACAGATTCGTATAGAAGTAACTCTCACGAGTATGGGAAAAATCCCAAACCTCCCCTTTTCCACCCCACTCTCCCCCCTCCCTATCGTATCTCGGAAACTAAGAGTCCCGTGTTTTGTTGTTTTACGGATTCGTATAGAGGAGGCTCGAAAAGTAAAATCAATTTTTCAAAGTTGCCCCCTTGCCCCCCTTCTCCCCCCCTCTAGAGGTAGATCTCGGAAGTTAAGAGACCTGGAACATTTTTTTTTTCAGATTCATATCAAGGGGCCCAGAGTTGGTCAAAATCATTTTTCAAAACTCCCCCCTCTCCCCCCCTTCACCCCTCCCCCCATCGTATCTCGGAAATTAAGAAACCTGGGTTTTGTTTTTTTACGGAATCGTATAGAGCAGGCTCGGAAAAGTAAAAACCATTTTTCAAAATTCCTCCCATTCTCTCCCCCTTCTCCCCCCTTTAGGCGGATCTCGGAAGTTAGGACTTGGAACATTATTTATATTATTATACTATATTAAGCTCGATTACCACTCACTGACTCACTCACTCACTGACATAATTGTTCTCCCAGATGGTGAAGGGGGAGGTGGGTATATTTTTACAGATTCGTATAGAAGTAACTCTCACGAGTATGGGAAAAATCCCAAACCTCCCCTTTTCCACCCCACTTTCCCCCCTCCCTATCGTATCTCGGAAACTAAGAGTCCCGTGTTTTGTTGTTTTACGGATTCGTATAGAGGAGGCTCGAAAAGTAAAATCAATTTTTCAAAGTTGCCCCCTTGCCCCCCTTCTCCCCCCCTCTAGAGGTAGATCTCGGAAGTTAAGAGACTTGGAACATTTTTTTTTTCAGATTCATATCAAGGGGCCCAGAGTTGGTCAAAATCATTTTTCAAAACTGCCCCTCTCCCCCCCTTCACCCCTCCCCCCATCGTATCTCGGAAATTAAGAAACCAGGGTTTTGTTTTTTTACGGATTCGTATAGAGGAGGCTCGGAAAAGTAAAAAGCATTTTTCAAAATTCAAACCTCCCCTTTTCCATTCCACCCCACTCTCCCCCATCCCTATCGTATCTCCAAAACTAAGAGTCCCGTGTTTTGTTGTTTTACGGATTCGTATAGAGGAGGCTCGGAAAAGTAAAATCCATTTTTCAAAGTTGCCCCCTTGCCCCCCTTCTCTCCCCCCCTCTAGGTAGATCTCGGAAGTTAAGAGACTTGGAACATTTTTTTTTTCAGATTCATATCAAGGGGCCCAAAATTGGTCAAAATCATTTTTCAAAACTCCCCCCTCTCCCCCCTTCACCCCTCCCCCCATCGTATCTCGGAAATTAAGAAACCTGGGTTTTGTTTTTTTACGGATTCGTATAGAGGAGGCTCGGAAAAGTAAAATCCATTTTTCAAAGTTGCCCCCCTTGCCCCCCTTCTCCCCCCCCCCCCCCCTCTAGGTAGATCTCGGAAGTTAAGAGACTTGGAACATTTTTTTTTTCAGATTCATATCAAGGGGCCCAGAGTTGGTCAAAATCATTTTTCAAAACTCCCCCCTCTTCCCCCCTTCACCCCTCCCCCCATCGTATCTCGGAAATTAAGAAACTTGGGTTTTGTTGTTTTACGGATTCGTATAGAGAAGGCTCGGAAAAGTAAAATCCATTTTTCAAAGTTGCCCCTCTTGCCCCCCTTCTCCCCCCCCTCTAGGTAGATCTCGGAAGTTAAGAGACCTGGAACATTTTTTTTTTCAGATTCATATCAAGGGGCCCAGAGTTGGTCAAAATCATTTTTCAAAACTCCCCCCTCTCCCCTCTTCACCCCTCCCCCCATTGTATCTCGGAAATTAAGAAACCTGGGTTTTGTTTTTTTACGGAATCGTATAGAGCAGGCTCGGAAAAGTAAAAACCATTTTTCAAAATTCCTCCCATTCTCTCCCCCTTCTCCCCCCTTTAGGCGGATCTCGGAAGTTAGGACTTGGAACATTATTTATATTATTTATTATACTATATAAAGCTCGATTACCACTCACTGACTCACTGACTCACTGATTGACATAATTGTTCTCCCAGATGGTGAAGGGGGAGGTGGGTATATTTTTACAGATTCGTATAGAAGTAACTCTCACGAGTATGGGAAAAATCCCAAACCTCCCCTTTTCCACCCCACTCTCCCCCCTCCCTATCGTATCTCGGAAACTAAGAGTCCCGTGTTTTGTTGTTTTACGGATTCGTATAGAGGAGGCTCGAAAAGTAAAATCAATTTTTCAAAGTTGCCCCCTTGCCCCCCTTCTCCCCCCCTCTAGAGGTAGATCTCGGAAGTTAAGAGACTTGGAACATTTTTTTTTTCAGATTCATATCAAGGGGCCCAGAGTTGGTCAAAATCATTTTTCAAAACTCCCCCCTCTCCCCCCCTTCACCCCTCCCCCCATCGTATCTCGGAAATTAAGAAACCTGGGTTTTGTTTTTTTACGGAATCGTATAGAGCAGGCTCGGAAAAGTAAAAACCATTTTTCAAAATTCCTCCCATTCTCTCCCCCTTCTCCCCCCTTTAGGCGGATCTCGGAAGTTAGGACTTGGAACATTATTTATATTATTTATACTATATAAAGCTCGATTACCACTCACTGACTCACTGACTCACTGATTGACATAATTGTTCTCCCAGATGGTGAAGGGGGAGGTGGGTATATTTTTACAGATTCGTATAGAAGTAACTCTCACGAGTATGGGAAAAATCCCAAACCTCCCCTTTTCCACCCCACTCTCCCCCCTCCCTATCGTATCTCGGAAACTAAGAGTCCCGTGTTTTGTTGTTTTACGGATTCGTATAGAGGAGGCTCGAAAAGTAAAATCAATTTTTCAAAGTTGCCCCCTTGCCCCCCTTCTCCCCCCCTCTAGAGGTAGATCTCGGAAGTTAAGAGACTTGGAACATTTTTTTTTTCAGATTCATATCAAGGGGCCCAGAGTTGGTCAAAATCATTTTTCAAAACTCCCCCCTCTCCCCCCCTTCACCCCTCCCCCCATCGTATCTCGGAAATTAAGAAACCTGGGTTTTGTTTTTTTACGGAATCGTATAGAGCAGGCTCGGAAAAGTAAAAACCATTTTTCAAAATTCCTCCCATTCTCTCCCCCTTCTCCCCCCTTTAGGCGGATCTCGGAAGTTAGGACTTGGAACATTATTTATATTATTTATACTATATAAAGCTCGATTACCACTCACTGACTCACTGACTCACTGATTGACATAATTGTTCTCCCAGATGGTGAAGGGGGAGGTGGGTATATTTTTACAGATTCGTATAGAAGTAACTCTCACGAGTATGGGAAAAATCCCAAACCTCCCCTTTTCCACCCCACTCTCCCCCCTCCCTATCGTATCTCGGAAACTAAGAGTCCCGTGTTTTGTTGTTTTACGGATTCGTATAGAGGAGGCTCGAAAAGTAAAATCAATTTTTCAAAGTTGCCCCCTTGCCCCCCTTCTCCCCCCCTCTAGAGGTAGATCTCGGAAGTTAAGAGACCTGGAACATTTTTTTTTTCAGATTCATATCAAGGGGCCCAGAGTTGGTCAAAATCATTTTTCAAAACTCCCCCCTCTCCCCCCCTTCACCCCTCCCCCCATCGTATCTCGGAAATTAAGAAACCTGGGTTTTGTTTTTTTACGGAATCGTATAGAGCAGGCTCGGAAAAGTAAAAACCATTTTTCAAAATTCCTCCCATTCTCTCCCCCTTCTCCCCCCTTTAGGCGGATCTCGGAAGTTAGGACTTGGAACATTATTTATATTATTTTTATACTATATAAAGCTCGATTACCACTCACTGACTCACTGACTCACTATTGACATAATTGTTCTCCCAGATGGTGAAGGGGGAGGTGGGTATATTTTTACAGATTCGTATAGAAGTAACTCTCACGAGTATGGGAAAAATCCCAAACCTCCCCTTTTCCACCCCACTCTCCCCCCTCCCTATCGTATCTCGGAAACTAAGAGTCCCGTGTTTTGTTGTTTTACGGATTCGTATAGAGGAGGCTCGAAAAGTAAAATCAATTTTTCAAAGTTGCCCCCTTGCCCCCCTTCTCCCCCCCTCTAGAGGTAGATCTCGGAAGTTAAGAGACCTGGAACATTTTTTTTTTCAGATTCATATCAAGGGGCCCAGAGTTGGTCAAAATCATTTTTCAAAACTCCCCCCTCTCCCCCCCTTCACCCCTCCCCCCATCGTATCTCGGAAATTAAGAAACCTGGGTTTTGTTTTTTTACGGAATCGTATAGAGCAGGCTCGGAAAAGTAAAAACCATTTTTCAAAATTCCTCCCATTCTCTCCCCCTTCTCCCCCCTTTAGGCGGATCTCGGAAGTTAGGACTTGGAACATTATTTATATTATTATACTATATTAAGCTCGATTACCACTCACTGACTCACTCACTCACTGACATAATTGTTCTCCCAGATGGTGAAGGGGGAGGTGGGTATATTTTTACAGATTCGTATAGAAGTAACTCTCACGAGTATGGGAAAAATCCCAAACCTCCCCTTTTCCACCCCACTTTCCCCCCTCCCTATCGTATCTCGGAAACTAAGAGTCCCGTGTTTTGTTGTTTTACGGATTCGTATAGAGGAGGCTCGAAAAGTAAAATCAATTTTTCAAAGTTGCCCCCTTGCCCCCCTTCTCCCCCCCTCTAGAGGTAGATCTCGGAAGTTAAGAGACTTGGAACATTTTTTTTTTCAGATTCATATCAAGGGGCCCAGAGTTGGTCAAAATCATTTTTCAAAACTGCCCCTCTCCCCCCCTTCACCCCTCCCCCCATCGTATCTCGGAAATTAAGAAACCAGGGTTTTGTTTTTTTACGGATTCGTATAGAGGAGGCTCGGAAAAGTAAAAAGCATTTTTCAAAATTCAAACCTCCCCTTTTCCATTCCACCCCACTCTCCCCCATCCCTATCGTATCTCCAAAACTAAGAGTCCCGTGTTTTGTTGTTTTACGGATTCGTATAGAGGAGGCTCGGAAAAGTAAAATCCATTTTTCAAAGTTGCCCCCTTGCCCCCCTTCTCTCCCCCCCTCTAGGTAGATCTCGGAAGTTAAGAGACTTGGAACATTTTTTTTTTCAGATTCATATCAAGGGGCCCAAAATTGGTCAAAATCATTTTTCAAAACTCCCCCCTCTCCCCCCTTCACCCCTCCCCCCATCGTATCTCGGAAATTAAGAAACCTGGGTTTTGTTTTTTTACGGATTCGTATAGAGGAGGCTCGGAAAAGTAAAATCCATTTTTCAAAGTTGCCCCCCTTGCCCCCCTTCTCCCCCCCCCCCCCCTCTAGGTAGATCTCGGAAGTTAAGAGACTTGGAACATTTTTTTTTTCAGATTCATATCAAGGGGCCCAGAGTTGGTCAAAATCATTTTTCAAAACTCCCCCCTCTTCCCCCCTTCACCCCTCCCCCCATCGTATCTCGGAAATTAAGAAACTTGGGTTTTGTTGTTTTACGGATTCGTATAGAGAAGGCTCGGAAAAGTAAAATCCATTTTTCAAAGTTGCCCCTCTTGCCCCCCTTCTCCCCCCCCTCTAGGTAGATCTCGGAAGTTAAGAGACCTGGAACATTTTTTTTTTCAGATTCATATCAAGGGGCCCAGAGTTGGTCAAAATCATTTTTCAAAACTCCCCCCTCTCCCCTCTTCACCCCTCCCCCCATTGTATCTCGGAAATTAAGAAACCTGGGTTTTGTTTTTTTACGGAATCGTATAGAGCAGGCTCGGAAAAGTAAAAACCATTTTTCAAAATTCCTCCCATTCTCTCCCCCTTCTCCCCCCTTTAGGCGGATCTCGGAAGTTAGGACTTGGAACATTATTTATATTATTTATTATACTATATAAAGCTCGATTACCACTCACTGACTCACTGACTCACTGATTGACATAATTGTTCTCCCAGATGGTGAAGGGGGAGGTGGGTATATTTTTACAGATTCGTATAGAAGTAACTCTCACGAGTATGGGAAAAATCCCAAACCTCCCCTTTTCCACCCCACTCTCCCCCCTCCCTATCGTATCTCGGAAACTAAGAGTCCCGTGTTTTGTTGTTTTACGGATTCGTATAGAGGAGGCTCGAAAAGTAAAATCAATTTTTCAAAGTTGCCCCCTTGCCCCCCTTCTCCCCCCCTCTAGAGGTAGATCTCGGAAGTTAAGAGACTTGGAACATTTTTTTTTTCAGATTCATATCAAGGGGCCCAGAGTTGGTCAAAATCATTTTTCAAAACTCCCCCCTCTCCCCCCCTTCACCCCTCCCCCCATCGTATCTCGGAAATTAAGAAACCTGGGTTTTGTTTTTTTACGGAATCGTATAGAGCAGGCTCGGAAAAGTAAAAACCATTTTTCAAAATTCCTCCCATTCTCTCCCCCTTCTCCCCCCTTTAGGCGGATCTCGGAAGTTAGGACTTGGAACATTATTTATATTATTTATACTATATAAAGCTCGATTACCACTCACTGACTCACTGACTCACTGATTGACATAATTGTTCTCCCAGATGGTGAAGGGGGAGGTGGGTATATTTTTACAGATTCGTATAGAAGTAACTCTCACGAGTATGGGAAAAATCCCAAACCTCCCCTTTTCCACCCCACTCTCCCCCCTCCCTATCGTATCTCGGAAACTAAGAGTCCCGTGTTTTGTTGTTTTACGGATTCGTATAGAGGAGGCTCGAAAAGTAAAATCAATTTTTCAAAGTTGCCCCCTTGCCCCCCTTCTCCCCCCCTCTAGAGGTAGATCTCGGAAGTTAAGAGACTTGGAACATTTTTTTTTTCAGATTCATATCAAGGGGCCCAGAGTTGGTCAAAATCATTTTTCAAAACTCCCCCCTCTCCCCCCCTTCACCCCTCCCCCCATCGTATCTCGGAAATTAAGAAACCTGGGTTTTGTTTTTTTACGGAATCGTATAGAGCAGGCTCGGAAAAGTAAAAACCATTTTTCAAAATTCCTCCCATTCTCTCCCCCTTCTCCCCCCTTTAGGCGGATCTCGGAAGTTAGGACTTGGAACATTATTTATATTATTTATACTATATAAAGCTCGATTACCACTCACTGACTCACTGACTCACTGATTGACATAATTGTTCTCCCAGATGGTGAAGGGGGAGGTGGGTATATTTTTACAGATTCGTATAGAAGTAACTCTCACGAGTATGGGAAAAATCCCAAACCTCCCCTTTTCCACCCCACTCTCCCCCCTCCCTATCGTATCTCGGAAACTAAGAGTCCCGTGTTTTGTTGTTTTACGGATTCGTATAGAGGAGGCTCGAAAAGTAAAATCAATTTTTCAAAGTTGCCCCCTTGCCCCCCTTCTCCCCCCCTCTAGAGGTAGATCTCGGAAGTTAAGAGACCTGGAACATTTTTTTTTTCAGATTCATATCAAGGGGCCCAGAGTTGGTCAAAATCATTTTTCAAAACTCCCCCCTCTCCCCCCCTTCACCCCTCCCCCCATCGTATCTCGGAAATTAAGAAACCTGGGTTTTGTTTTTTTACGGAATCGTATAGAGCAGGCTCGGAAAAGTAAAAACCATTTTTCAAAATTCCTCCCATTCTCTCCCCCTTCTCCCCCCTTTAGGCGGATCTCGGAAGTTAGGACTTGGAACATTATTTATATTATTTATACTATATAAAGCTCGATTACCACTCACTGACTCACTGACTCACTGATTGACATAATTGTTCTCCCAGATGGTGAAGGGGGAGGTGGGTATATTTTTACAGATTCGTATAGAAGTAACTCTCACGAGTATGGGAAAAATCCCAAACCTCCCCTTTTCCACCCCACTCTCCCCCCTCCCTATCGTATCTCGGAAACTAAGAGTCCCGTGTTTTGTTGTTTTACGGATTCGTATAGAGGAGGCTCGAAAAGTAAAATCAATTTTTCAAAGTTGCCCCCTTGCCCCCCTTCTCCCCCCCTCTAGAGGTAGATCTCGGAAGTTAAGAGACCTGGAACATTTTTTTTTTCAGATTCATATCAAGGGGCCCAGAGTTGGTCAAAATCATTTTTCAAAACTCCCCCCTCTCCCCCCCTTCACCCCTCCCCCCATCGTATCTCGGAAATTAAGAAACCTGGGTTTTGTTTTTTTACGGAATCGTATAGAGCAGGCTCGGAAAAGTAAAAACCATTTTTCAAAATTCCTCCCATTCTCTCCCCCTTCTCCCCCCTTTAGGCGGATCTCGGAAGTTAGGACTTGGAACATTATTTATATTATTATACTATATTAAGCTCGATTACCACTCACTGACTCACTCACTCACTGACATAATTGTTCTCCCAGATGGTGAAGGGGGAGGTGGGTATATTTTTACAGATTCGTATAGAAGTAACTCTCACGAGTATGGGAAAAATCCCAAACCTCCCCTTTTCCACCCCACTTTCCCCCCTCCCTATCGTATCTCGGAAACTAAGAGTCCCGTGTTTTGTTGTTTTACGGATTCGTATAGAGGAGGCTCGAAAAGTAAAATCAATTTTTCAAAGTTGCCCCCTTGCCCCCCTTCTCCCCCCCTCTAGAGGTAGATCTCGGAAGTTAAGAGACTTGGAACATTTTTTTTTTCAGATTCATATCAAGGGGCCCAGAGTTGGTCAAAATCATTTTTCAAAACTGCCCCTCTCCCCCCCTTCACCCCTCCCCCCATCGTATCTCGGAAATTAAGAAACCAGGGTTTTGTTTTTTTACGGATTCGTATAGAGGAGGCTCGGAAAAGTAAAAAGCATTTTTCAAAATTCAAACCTCCCCTTTTCCATTCCACCCCACTCTCCCCCATCCCTATCGTATCTCCAAAACTAAGAGTCCCGTGTTTTGTTGTTTTACGGATTCGTATAGAGGAGGCTCGGAAAAGTAAAATCCATTTTTCAAAGTTGCCCCCTTGCCCCCCTTCTCTCCCCCCCTCTAGGTAGATCTCGGAAGTTAAGAGACTTGGAACATTTTTTTTTTCAGATTCATATCAAGGGGCCCAAAATTGGTCAAAATCATTTTTCAAAACTCCCCCCTCTCCCCCCTTCACCCCTCCCCCCATCGTATCTCGGAAATTAAGAAACCTGGGTTTTGTTTTTTTACGGATTCGTATAGAGGAGGCTCGGAAAAGTAAAATCCATTTTTCAAAGTTGCCCCCCTTGCCCCCCTTCTCCCCCCCCCCCCTCTAGGTAGATCTCGGAAGTTAAGAGACTTGGAACATTTTTTTTTTCAGATTCATATCAAGGGGCCCAGAGTTGGTCAAAATCATTTTTCAAAACTCCCCCCTCTTCCCCCCTTCACCCCTCCCCCCATCGTATCTCGGAAATTAAGAAACTTGGGTTTTGTTGTTTTACGGATTCGTATAGAGAAGGCTCGGAAAAGTAAAATCCATTTTTCAAAGTTGCCCCTCTTGCCCCCCTTCTCCCCCCCCTCTAGGTAGATCTCGGAAGTTAAGAGACCTGGAACATTTTTTTTTTCAGATTCATATCAAGGGGCCCAGAGTTGGTCAAAATCATTTTTCAAAACTCCCCCCTCTCCCCTCTTCACCCCTCCCCCCATTGTATCTCGGAAATTAAGAAACCTGGGTTTTGTTTTTTTACGGAATCGTATAGAGCAGGCTCGGAAAAGTAAAAACCATTTTTCAAAATTCCTCCCATTCTCTCCCCCTTCTCCCCCCTTTAGGCGGATCTCGGAAGTTAGGACTTGGAACATTATTTATATTATTTATACTATATAAAGCTCGATTACCACTCACTGACTCACTGACTCACTGATTGACATAATTGTTCTCCCAGATGGTGAAGGGGGAGGTGGGTATATTTTTACAGATTCGTATAGAAGTAACTCTCACGAGTATGGGAAAAATCCCAAACCTCCCCTTTTCCACCCCACTCTCCCCCCTCCCTATCGTATCTCGGAAACTAAGAGTCCCGTGTTTTGTTGTTTTACGGATTCGTATAGAGGAGGCTCGAAAAGTAAAATCAATTTTTCAAAGTTGCCCCCTTGCCCCCCTTCTCCCCCCCTCTAGAGGTAGATCTCGGAAGTTAAGAGACTTGGAACATTTTTTTTTTCAGATTCATATCAAGGGGCCCAGAGTTGGTCAAAATCATTTTTCAAAACTCCCCCCTCTCCCCCCCTTCACCCCTCCCCCCATCGTATCTCGGAAATTAAGAAACCTGGGTTTTGTTTTTTTACGGAATCGTATAGAGCAGGCTCGGAAAAGTAAAAACCATTTTTCAAAATTCCTCCCATTCTCTCCCCCTTCTCCCCCCTTTAGGCGGATCTCGGAAGTTAGGACTTGGAACATTATTTATATTATTATACTATATAAAGCTCGATTACCACTCACTGACTCACTGACTCACTGATTGACATAATTGTTCTCCCAGATGGTGAAGGGGGAGGTGGGTATATTTTTACAGATTCGTATAGAAGTAACTCTCACGAGTATGGGAAAAATCCCAAACCTCCCCTTTTCCACCCCACTCTCCCCCCTCCCTATCGTATCTCGGAAACTAAGAGTCCCGTGTTTTGTTGTTTTACGGATTCGTATAGAGGAGGCTCGGAAAAGTAAAATCCATTTTTCAAAGTTGCCCCCTTGCCCCCCTTCTCCCCCCCCCCTCTAGGTAGATCTCGGAAGTTAAGAGACTTGGAACATTTTTTTTTTCAGATTCATATCAAGGGGCCCAGAGTTGGTCAAAATCATTTTTTAAAACTCCCCCCACTCCCCCCCTTCACCCCTCCCCCCATCGTATCTCGGAAATTAAGAAACCTGGGTTTTGTTTTTTTAGGGATTCGTATAGAGGAGGTTCGGAAAAGTAAAAACGATTTTTCAAAATTCCCCCCATTCTCTCCCCCTTCTCCCCCCTTTAGGCGGATCATCTCAGAAGTTAAGACTTGGAACATTATTATTATTATACTATATAAAGCTCGATTACCACTCACTGACTCACTGACTCACTGATTGACATAATTGTTCTCCCAGATGGTGAAGGGGGAGGTGGGTATATTTTTACAGATTCGTATAGAAGTAACTCTCACGAGTATGGGAAAAATCCCAAACCTCCCCTTTTCCACCCCACTCTCCCCCCTCCCTATCGTATCTCGGAAACTAAGAGTCCCGTGTTTTGTTGTTTTACGGATTCGTATAGAGGAGGCTCGAAAAGTAAAATCAATTTTTCAAAGTTGCCCCCTTGCCCCCCTTCTCCCCCCCTCTAGAGGTAGATCTCGGAAGTTAAGAGACTTGGAACATTTTTTTTTTCAGATTCATATCAAGGGGCCCAGAGTTGGTCAAAATCATTTTTCAAAACTCCCCCCTCTCCCCCCCTTCACCCCTCCCCCCATCGTATCTCGGAAATTAAGAAACCTGGGTTTTGTTTTTTTACGGAATCGTATAGAGCAGGCTCGGAAAAGTAAAAACCATTTTTCAAAATTCCTCCCATTCTCTCCCCCTTCTCCCCCCTTTAGGCGGATCTCGGAAGTTAGGACTTGGAACATTATTTATATTATTATATACTATATAAAGCTCGATTACCACTCACTGACTCACTGACTCACTGATTGACATAATTGTTCTCCCAGATGGTGAAGGGGGAGGTGGGTATATTTTTACAGATTCGTATAGAAGTAACTCTCACGAGTATGGGAAAAATCCCAAACCTCCCCTTTTCCACCCCACTCTCCCCCCTCCCTATCGTATCTCGGAAACTAAGAGTCCCGTGTTTTGTTGTTTTACGGATTCGTATAGAGGAGGCTCGGAAAAGTAAAATCCATTTTTCAAAGTTGCCCCCTTGCCCCCCTTCTCCCCCCCCCCTCTAGGTAGATCTCGGAAGTTAAGAGACTTGGAACATTTTTTTTTTCAGATTCATATCAAGGGGCCCAGAGTTGGTCAAAATCATTTTTTAAAACTCCCCCCACTCCCCCCCTTCACCCCTCCCCCCATCGTATCTCGGAAATTAAGAAACCTGGGTTTTGTTTTTTTAGGGATTCGTATAGAGGAGGTTCGGAAAAGTAAAAACGATTTTTCAAAATTCCCCCCATTCTCTCCCCCTTCTCCCCCCTTTAGGCGGATCATCTCAGAAGTTAAGACTTGGAACATTATTATTATTATACTATATAAAGCTCGATTACCACTCACTGACTCACTGACTCACTGATTGACATAATTGTTCTCCCAGATGGTGAAGGGGGAGGTGGGTATATTTTTACAGATTCGTATAGAAGTAACTCTCACGAGTATGGGAAAAATCCCAAACCTCCCCTTTTCCACCCCACTTTCCCCCCTCCCTATCGTATCTCGGAAACTAAGAGTCCCGTGTTTTGTTGTTTTACGGATTCGTATAGAGGAGGCTCGAAAAGTAAAATCAATTTTTCAAAGTTGCCCCCTTGCCCCCCTTCTCCCCCCCTCTAGAGGTAGATCTCGGAAGTTAAGAGACTTGGAACATTTTTTTTTTCAGATTCATATCAAGGGGCCCAGAGTTGGTCAAAATCATTTTTCAAAACTGCCCCTCTCCCCCCCTTCACCCCTCCCCCCATCGTATCTCGGAAATTAAGAAACCAGGGTTTTGTTTTTTTACGGATTCGTATAGAGGAGGCTCGGAAAAGTAAAAAGCATTTTTCAAAATTCAAACCTCCCCTTTTCCATTCCACCCCACTCTCCCCCATCCCTATCGTATCTCCAAAACTAAGAGTCCCGTGTTTTGTTGTTTTACGGATTCGTATAGAGGAGGCTCGGAAAAGTAAAATCCATTTTTCAAAGTTGCCCCCTTGCCCCCCTTCTCTCCCCCCCTCTAGGTAGATCTCGGAAGTTAAGAGACTTGGAACATTTTTTTTTTCAGATTCATATCAAGGGGCCCAAAATTGGTCAAAATCATTTTTCAAAACTCCCCCCTCTCCCCCCTTCACCCCTCCCCCCATCGTATCTCGGAAATTAAGAAACCTGGGTTTTGTTTTTTTACGGATTCGTATAGAGGAGGCTCGGAAAAGTAAAATCCATTTTTCAAAGTTGCCCCCCTTGCCCCCCTTCTCCCCCCCCCCCCTCTAGGTAGATCTCGGAAGTTAAGAGACTTGGAACATTTTTTTTTTCAGATTCATATCAAGGGGCCCAGAGTTGGTCAAAATCATTTTTCAAAACTCCCCCCTCTTCCCCCCTTCACCCCTCCCCCCATCGTATCTCGGAAATTAAGAAACTTGGGTTTTGTTGTTTTACGGATTCGTATAGAGAAGGCTCGGAAAAGTAAAATCCATTTTTCAAAGTTGCCCCTCTTGCCCCCCTTCTCCCCCCCCTCTAGGTAGATCTCGGAAGTTAAGAGACCTGGAACATTTTTTTTTTCAGATTCATATCAAGGGGCCCAGAGTTGGTCAAAATCATTTTTCAAAACTCCCCCCTCTCCCCTCTTCACCCCTCCCCCCATTGTATCTCGGAAATTAAGAAACCTGGGTTTTGTTTTTTTACGGAATCGTATAGAGCAGGCTCGGAAAAGTAAAAACCATTTTTCAAAATTCCTCCCATTCTCTCCCCCTTCTCCCCCCTTTAGGCGGATCTCGGAAGTTAGGACTTGGAACATTATTTATATTATTTATACTATATAAAGCTCGATTACCACTCACTGACTCACTGACTCACTGATTGACATAATTGTTCTCCCAGATGGTGAAGGGGGAGGTGGGTATATTTTTACAGATTCGTATAGAAGTAACTCTCACGAGTATGGGAAAAATCCCAAACCTCCCCTTTTCCACCCCACTCTCCCCCCTCCCTATCGTATCTCGGAAACTAAGAGTCCCGTGTTTTGTTGTTTTACGGATTCGTATAGAGGAGGCTCGAAAAGTAAAATCAATTTTTCAAAGTTGCCCCCTTGCCCCCCTTCTCCCCCCCTCTAGAGGTAGATCTCGGAAGTTAAGAGACTTGGAACATTTTTTTTTTCAGATTCATATCAAGGGGCCCAGAGTTGGTCAAAATCATTTTTCAAAACTCCCCCCTCTCCCCCCCTTCACCCCTCCCCCCATCGTATCTCGGAAATTAAGAAACCTGGGTTTTGTTTTTTTACGGAATCGTATAGAGCAGGCTCGGAAAAGTAAAAACCATTTTTCAAAATTCCTCCCATTCTCTCCCCCTTCTCCCCCCTTTAGGCGGATCTCGGAAGTTAGGACTTGGAACATTATTTATATTATTATACTATATAAAGCTCGATTACCACTCACTGACTCACTGACTCACTGATTGACATAATTGTTCTCCCAGATGGTGAAGGGGGAGGTGGGTATATTTTTACAGATTCGTATAGAAGTAACTCTCACGAGTATGGGAAAAATCCCAAACCTCCCCTTTTCCACCCCACTCTCCCCCCTCCCTATCGTATCTCGGAAACTAAGAGTCCCGTGTTTTGTTGTTTTACGGATTCGTATAGAGGAGGCTCGGAAAAGTAAAATCCATTTTTCAAAGTTGCCCCCTTGCCCCCCTTCTCCCCCCCCCCTCTAGGTAGATCTCGGAAGTTAAGAGACTTGGAACATTTTTTTTTTCAGATTCATATCAAGGGGCCCAGAGTTGGTCAAAATCATTTTTTAAAACTCCCCCCACTCCCCCCCTTCACCCCTCCCCCCATCGTATCTCGGAAATTAAGAAACCTGGGTTTTGTTTTTTTAGGGATTCGTATAGAGGAGGTTCGGAAAAGTAAAAACGATTTTTCAAAATTCCCCCCATTCTCTCCCCCTTCTCCCCCCTTTAGGCGGATCATCTCAGAAGTTAAGACTTGGAACATTATTATTATTATACTATATAAAGCTCGATTACCACTCACTGACTCACTGACTCACTGATTGACATAATTGTTCTCCCAGATGGTGAAGGGGGAGGTGGGTATATTTTTACAGATTCGTATAGAAGTAACTCTCACGAGTATGGGAAAAATCCCAAACCTCCCCTTTTCCACCCCACTCTCCCCCCTCCCTATCGTATCTCGGAAACTAAGAGTCCCGTGTTTTGTTGTTTTACGGATTCGTATAGAGGAGGCTCGAAAAGTAAAATCAATTTTTCAAAGTTGCCCCCTTGCCCCCCTTCTCCCCCCCTCTAGAGGTAGATCTCGGAAGTTAAGAGACTTGGAACATTTTTTTTTTCAGATTCATATCAAGGGGCCCAGAGTTGGTCAAAATCATTTTTCAAAACTCCCCCCTCTCCCCCCCTTCACCCCTCCCCCCATCGTATCTCGGAAATTAAGAAACCTGGGTTTTGTTTTTTTACGGAATCGTATAGAGCAGGCTCGGAAAAGTAAAAACCATTTTTCAAAATTCCTCCCATTCTCTCCCCCTTCTCCCCCCTTTAGGCGGATCTCGGAAGTTAGGACTTGGAACATTATTTATATTATTATACTATATAAAGCTCGATTACCACTCACTGACTCACTGACTCACTGATTGACATAATTGTTCTCCCAGATGGTGAAGGGGGAGGTGGGTATATTTTTACAGATTCGTATAGAAGTAACTCTCACGAGTATGGGAAAAATCCCAAACCTCCCCTTTTCCACCCCACTCTCCCCCCTCCCTATCGTATCTCGGAAACTAAGAGTCCCGTGTTTTGTTGTTTTACGGATTCGTATAGAGGAGGCTCGGAAAAGTAAAATCCATTTTTCAAAGTTGCCCCCTTGCCCCCCTTCTCCCCCCCCCCTCTAGGTAGATCTCGGAAGTTAAGAGACTTGGAACATTTTTTTTTTCAGATTCATATCAAGGGGCCCAGAGTTGGTCAAAATCATTTTTTAAAACTCCCCCCACTCCCCCCCTTCACCCCTCCCCCCATCGTATCTCGGAAATTAAGAAACCTGGGTTTTGTTTTTTTAGGGATTCGTATAGAGGAGGTTCGGAAAAGTAAAAACGATTTTTCAAAATTCCCCCCATTCTCTCCCCCTTCTCCCCCCTTTAGGCGGATCATCTCAGAAGTTAAGACTTGGAACATTATTATTATTATACTATATAAAGCTCGATTACCACTCACTGACTCACTGACTCACTGATTGACATAATTGTTCTCCCAGATGGTGAAGGGGGAGGTGGGTATATTTTTACAGATTCGTATAGAAGTAACTCTCACGAGTATGGGAAAAATCCCAAACCTCCCCTTTTCCACCCCACTTTCCCCCCTCCCTATCGTATCTCGGAAACTAAGAGTCCCGTGTTTTGTTGTTTTACGGATTCGTATAGAGGAGGCTCGAAAAGTAAAATCAATTTTTCAAAGTTGCCCCCTTGCCCCCCTTCTCCCCCCCTCTAGAGGTAGATCTCGGAAGTTAAGAGACTTGGAACATTTTTTTTTTCAGATTCATATCAAGGGGCCCAGAGTTGGTCAAAATCATTTTTCAAAACTGCCCCTCTCCCCCCCTTCACCCCTCCCCCCATCGTATCTCGGAAATTAAGAAACCAGGGTTTTGTTTTTTTACGGATTCGTATAGAGGAGGCTCGGAAAAGTAAAAAGCATTTTTCAAAATTCAAACCTCCCCTTTTCCATTCCACCCCACTCTCCCCCATCCCTATCGTATCTCCAAAACTAAGAGTCCCGTGTTTTGTTGTTTTACGGATTCGTATAGAGGAGGCTCGGAAAAGTAAAATCCATTTTTCAAAGTTGCCCCCTTGCCCCCCTTCTCTCCCCCCCTCTAGGTAGATCTCGGAAGTTAAGAGACTTGGAACATTTTTTTTTTCAGATTCATATCAAGGGGCCCAAAATTGGTCAAAATCATTTTTCAAAACTCCCCCCTCTCCCCCCTTCACCCCTCCCCCCATCGTATCTCGGAAATTAAGAAACCTGGGTTTTGTTTTTTTACGGATTCGTATAGAGGAGGCTCGGAAAAGTAAAATCCATTTTTCAAAGTTGCCCCCCTTGCCCCCCTTCTCCCCCCCCCCCCTCTAGGTAGATCTCGGAAGTTAAGAGACTTGGAACATTTTTTTTTTCAGATTCATATCAAGGGGCCCAGAGTTGGTCAAAATCATTTTTCAAAACTCCCCCCTCTTCCCCCCTTCACCCCTCCCCCCATCGTATCTCGGAAATTAAGAAACTTGGGTTTTGTTGTTTTACGGATTCGTATAGAGAAGGCTCGGAAAAGTAAAATCCATTTTTCAAAGTTGCCCCTCTTGCCCCCCTTCTCCCCCCCCTCTAGGTAGATCTCGGAAGTTAAGAGACCTGGAACATTTTTTTTTTCAGATTCATATCAAGGGGCCCAGAGTTGGTCAAAATCATTTTTCAAAACTCCCCCCTCTCCCCTCTTCACCCCTCCCCCCATTGTATCTCGGAAATTAAGAAACCTGGGTTTTGTTTTTTTACGGAATCGTATAGAGCAGGCTCGGAAAAGTAAAAACCATTTTTCAAAATTCCTCCCATTCTCTCCCCCTTCTCCCCCCTTTAGGCGGATCTCGGAAGTTAGGACTTGGAACATTATTTATATTATTTATACTATATAAAGCTCGATTACCACTCACTGACTCACTGACTCACTGATTGACATAATTGTTCTCCCAGATGGTGAAGGGGGAGGTGGGTATATTTTTACAGATTCGTATAGAAGTAACTCTCACGAGTATGGGAAAAATCCCAAACCTCCCCTTTTCCACCCCACTCTCCCCCCTCCCTATCGTATCTCGGAAACTAAGAGTCCCGTGTTTTGTTGTTTTACGGATTCGTATAGAGGAGGCTCGAAAAGTAAAATCAATTTTTCAAAGTTGCCCCCTTGCCCCCCTTCTCCCCCCCTCTAGAGGTAGATCTCGGAAGTTAAGAGACTTGGAACATTTTTTTTTTCAGATTCATATCAAGGGGCCCAGAGTTGGTCAAAATCATTTTTCAAAACTCCCCCCTCTCCCCCCCTTCACCCCTCCCCCCATCGTATCTCGGAAATTAAGAAACCTGGGTTTTGTTTTTTTACGGAATCGTATAGAGCAGGCTCGGAAAAGTAAAAACCATTTTTCAAAATTCCTCCCATTCTCTCCCCCTTCTCCCCCCTTTAGGCGGATCTCGGAAGTTAGGACTTGGAACATTATTATATTATTATTATACTATATAAAGCTCGATTACCACTCACTGACTCACTGACTCACTGATTGACATAATTGTTCTCCCAGATGGTGAAGGGGGAGGTGGGTATATTTTTACAGATTCGTATAGAAGTAACTCTCACGAGTATGGGAAAAATCCCAAACCTCCCCTTTTCCACCCCACTCTCCCCCCTCCCTATCGTATCTCGGAAACTAAGAGTCCCGTGTTTTGTTGTTTTACGGATTCGTATAGAGGAGGCTCGGAAAAGTAAAATCCATTTTTCAAAGTTGCCCCCTTGCCCCCCTTCTCCCCCCCCCCTCTAGGTAGATCTCGGAAGTTAAGAGACTTGGAACATTTTTTTTTTCAGATTCATATCAAGGGGCCCAGAGTTGGTCAAAATCATTTTTTAAAACTCCCCCCACTCCCCCCCTTCACCCCTCCCCCCATCGTATCTCGGAAATTAAGAAACCTGGGTTTTGTTTTTTTAGGGATTCGTATAGAGGAGGTTCGGAAAAGTAAAAACGATTTTTCAAAATTCCCCCCATTCTCTCCCCCTTCTCCCCCCTTTAGGCGGATCATCTCAGAAGTTAAGACTTGGAACATTATTATTATTATACTATATAAAGCTCGATTACCACTCACTGACTCACTGACTCACTGATTGACATAATTGTTCTCCCAGATGGTGAAGGGGGAGGTGGGTATATTTTTACAGATTCGTATAGAAGTAACTCTCACGAGTATGGGAAAAATCCCAAACCTCCCCTTTTCCACCCCACTCTCCCCCCTCCCTATCGTATCTCGGAAACTAAGAGTCCCGTGTTTTGTTGTTTTACGGATTCGTATAGAGGAGGCTCGAAAAGTAAAATCAATTTTTCAAAGTTGCCCCCTTGCCCCCCTTCTCCCCCCCTCTAGAGGTAGATCTCGGAAGTTAAGAGACCTGGAACATTTTTTTTTTCAGATTCATATCAAGGGGCCCAGAGTTGGTCAAAATCATTTTTCAAAACTCCCCCCTCTCCCCCCCTTCACCCCTCCCCCCATCGTATCTCGGAAATTAAGAAACCTGGGTTTTGTTTTTTTACGGAATCGTATAGAGCAGGCTCGGAAAAGTAAAAACCATTTTTCAAAATTCCTCCCATTCTCTCCCCCTTCTCCCCCCTTTAGGCGGATCTCGGAAGTTAGGACTTGGAACATTATTTATATTATTTATACTATATAAAGCTCGATTACCACTCACTGACTCACTGACTCACTGATTGACATAATTGTTCTCCCAGATGGTGAAGGGGGAGGTGGGTATATTTTTACAGATTCGTATAGAAGTAACTCTCACGAGTATGGGAAAAATCCCAAACCTCCCCTTTTCCACCCCACTCTCCCCCCTCCCTATCGTATCTCGGAAACTAAGAGTCCCGTGTTTTGTTGTTTTACGGATTCGTATAGAGGAGGCTCGAAAAGTAAAATCAATTTTTCAAAGTTGCCCCCTTGCCCCCCTTCTCCCCCCCTCTAGAGGTAGATCTCGGAAGTTAAGAGACTTGGAACATTTTTTTTTTCAGATTCATATCAAGGGGCCCAGAGTTGGTCAAAATCATTTTTCAAAACTCCCCCCTCTCCCCCCCTTCACCCCTCCCCCCATCGTATCTCGGAAATTAAGAAACCTGGGTTTTGTTTTTTTACGGAATCGTATAGAGCAGGCTCGGAAAAGTAAAAACCATTTTTCAAAATTCCTCCCATTCTCTCCCCCTTCTCCCCCCTTTAGGCGGATCTCGGAAGTTAGGACTTGGAACATTATTTATATTATTATACTATATAAAGCTCGATTACCACTCACTCACTGACTGACTGACATAATTGTTCTCCCAGATGGTGAAGGGGGAGGTGGGTATATTTTTACAGATTCGTATAGAAGTAACTCTCACGAGTATGGGAAAAATCCCAAACCTCCCCTTTTCCACCCCACTCTCCCCCCTCCCTATCGTATCTCGGAAACTAAGAGTCCCGTGTTTTGTTGTTTTACGGATTCGTATAGAGGAGGCTCGGAAAAGTAAAATCCATTTTTCAAAGTTGCCCCCTTGCCCCCCTTCTCCCCCCCTCTCTAGGTAGATCTCGGAAGTTAAGAGACTTGGAACATTTTTTTTTTCAGTTTCATATCAAGGGACCCAGAGTTGGTCAAAATCATTTTTCAAAACTCCCCCCTCTCCCCCCCTTCACCCCTCCCCCCATCGTATCTCGGAAATTAAGAAACCTGGGTTTTGTTTTTTTACGGAATCGTATAGAGCAGGCTCGGAAAAGTAAAAACCATTTTTCAAAATTCCCCCATTCTCTCCCCCTTCTCCCCCCTTTAGGCGGATCTCGGAAGTTAGGACTTGGAACATTATCATTATATTTTATACTATATAAAGCTCGATTACCAGTCACTCACTGACTGACTGACATAATTGTTCTCCCAGATGGTGAAGGGGGAGGTGGGTATATTTTTACAGATTCGTATAGAAGTAACTCTCACGAGTATGGGAAAAATCCCAAACCTCCCCTTTTCCACCCCACTCTCCCCCCTCCCTATCGTATCTCGGAAACTAAGAGTCCCGTGTTTTGTTGTTTTACGGATTCGTATAGAGGAGGCTCGGAAAAGTAAAATCCATTTTTCAAAGTTGCCCCCTTGCCCCCCTTCTCCCCCCCTCTCTAGGTAGATCTCGGAAGTTAAGAGACTTGGAACATTTTTTTTTTCAGTTTCATATCAAGGGACCCAGAGTTGGTCAAAATCATTTTTCAAAACTCCCCCCTCTCCCCCCCTTCACCCCTCCCCCCATCGTATCTCGGAAATTAAGAAACCTGGGTTTTGTTTTTTTACGGAATCGTATAGAGCAGGCTCGGAAAAGTAAAAACCATTTTTCAAAATTCCCCCATTCTCTCCCCCTTCTCCCCCCTTTAGGCGGATCTCGGAAGTTAGGACTTGGAACATTATCATTATATTTTATTATATTATACTATATAAAGCTCGATTACCACTCACTCACTGACTGACTGACATAATTGTTCTCCCAGATGGTGAAGGGGGAGGTGGGTATATTTTTACAGATTCGTATAGAAGTAACTCTCACGAGTATGGGAAAAATCCCAAACCTCCCCTTTTCCACCCCACTCTCCCCCCTCCCTATCGTATCTCGGAAACTAAGAGTCCCGTGTTTTGTTGTTTTACGGATTCGTATAGAGGAGGCTCGGAAAAGTAAAATCCATTTTTCAAAGTTGCCCCCTTGCCCCCCTTCTCCCCCCCTCTCTAGGTAGATCTCGGAAGTTAAGAGACTTGGAACATTTTTTTTTTCAGTTTCATATCAAGGGACCCAGAGTTGGTCAAAATCATTTTTCAAAACTCCCCCCTCTCCCCCCCTTCACCCCTCCCCCCATCGTATCTCGGAAATTAAGAAACCTGGGTTTTGTTTTTTTACGGAATCGTATAGAGCAGGCTCGGAAAAGTAAAAACCATTTTTCAAAATTCCCCCATTCTCTCCCCCTTCTCCCCCCTTTAGGCGGATCTCGGAAGTTAGGACTTGGAACATTATCATTATATTTTATTATATTATACTATATCGACGGGCGCAAAGTAAAAAGAGACATCTACAAAACAGCTACTTTTCAGGAGAGCGCATAATAGGAAAAAATGCTCCCATTTTGTCAATTTTAAACCAAATTTATTGAAATTTTCATCATTGCTTCATTATTTAATAATATATCCACATGTATATTTCATTTCTTCTAATTATGTTTAAATTACGAGATATTGTAGTTGTCTGCATCTACATTGCGCTTAAAAATATGACAACTGTGTTAACTACCACTTGGTCGTTTCTACGTGGGAATGCAAATAGATCTTCTCGGTTCATAATATCGCATTGTCGTCTCGTTTTGCCCAAATTCACCAATAATTTACGTCTTTCCATGTCTATTGTGTTGAACCCAAACTGTTTACTAATATGATAACACTTTTACACACACTTATCACTTAACAAACCAAAAAAAACAAAATTCGTGCCGGCCGACGTAGAACATGTCATCTGACTGATGACACAATATGACTGACCGCTGGTCCCCCGCGCGTCCCGCGTATAAACGGCCAGGCGGTAGTTATCCGCATCTACATCGTGCAATTTCACAAAACAGGCGTAGTTGTCTTCTTTTACGTGACAAAAGTACCAAAAATAAGGTGATATTTGTATTTTTGTTTTTGTTATGTTGTAGAACATGATATTTTAAGTTAGTTTTTACAAAAAACCAAAAATCTCAAAATTGCAGTTGTCTTTTTTTACTTTGCTCCCGTCGATATAAAGCTCGATTACCACTGACTGACTGACTGACTCACTCACTGACATAATTGTTCTCCCAGATGGTGAAGGGGGAGGTGGGTATATTTTTACAGATTCGTATAGAAGTAACTCTCACGAGTATGAGAAAAATCCCAAACCTCCCCTTTTCCACCCCACTCTCCCCCCTCCCTATCGTATCTCGGAAACTAAGAGTCCCGTGTTTTGTTGTTTTACGGATTCGTATAGAGGAGGCTCGGAAAAGTAAAATCCATTTTTCAAAGTTGCCCCCTTGCCCCCCTTCTCCCCCCTCCTCTAGGTAGATCTCGGAAGTTGAGAGACTTGGAACATTTTTTTTTTCAGATTCATATCAAGGAGCCCAGAGTTGGTCAAAATCATTTTTCAAAACTCCCCCCTCTCCCCCCCTTCACCCCTCCCCCCATCGTATCTCGGAAATTAAGAAACCTGGGTTTTGTTGTTTTATGGATTCGTATAGAGGTGGCTCGGAAAAGTAAAATCCATTTTTCAAAGTTGCCCCCCTTGCCCCCCTTCTCCCCCCCTCTAGAGGTAGATCTCGGAAGTTAAGAGACTTGGAACATTTTTTTTTTCAGATTCATATCAAGGGGCCCAGAGTTGGTCAAAATCATTTTTCATAACTCCCCTCTCTCCCCCCCTTCACCCCTCCCCCCATCGTATCTCGGAAATTAAGAAACCTGGGTTTTGTTTTTTTACGGATTCGTATAGAGGAGGCTCGGAAAAGTAAAAACCATTTTTCAAAATTCCCCCCATTCTCTCCCCCTTCTCCCCCCTTTAGGCGGATCTCGGAAGTTAAGACTTGGAACATTTTCTTTTTCAGATTCATGTCCGTGGGCCCAGAGTAGGTCAAAATTAGTTTTTTCAAAACTCCCCCCTCTCCCCCCCTTCACCCCTCCCCCATCGTATCTCGGAAACTAGGTAGCGGTAAAGCGAAGCGTAGCGTAGCGTAGCGTAGGGATAAGATCACGATAGCTTTCCGGTGGTAGGTAGGTCCTGAGTGGAGCGAACCTGCGAGACCGAGTGGAGCAAAGGGGGGAAGAATACAATATGGCGGACAGCGTTTTTGTATTGACTGCCTAAGGGCCGAGTTCACGGACTGTCATTTGACCAATGTTTGAGTAATCGGCCGATGAATTCCTAAACATCGTTTATGCAGCCGGTTAAGTATTCACTGCTCACCACGAATATTTTAACCGTGATTATTAAATCGGGCAATCAGCATTCGCTCAATGTGAATGAACGAATGCTATAAGTGTACTCATTTGCGAAGTCACGTCGTTAGATTTAGTCAACACGAGTTTTGGTGACATCTATATTTAGTAGCATAAAATAAAACGCTTTCAACTTGAGAAGTTCGAAAACGCATTGGGATCATTATGCTAGCCTGTAGTGTCTAATTTGGATGGGTAATAACTTCACACCGCTGTCACTGTCAATGTAATAGACATAAGATTTAACGTGGGAGCAAATGAGACAGAAAGCATTATACAGTGTTTTTGTGTTTTTGAGTGTTATTGAGTGTTGTTGAGTGTTGTTGAGTGTTGTTGAGTGTTGTTGAGTGTTGTTGAGTGTTGTTGATGAGTGTTGTTGAGTGTTGTTGAGTGTTGTTGAGTGTTGTTGAGTGTTGTTGATGAGTGTTGTTGAGTGTTGTTGAGGGATGTTGAGTGTTTTGAGTGTTGTTGAGTGTTGATGAGTGTTGTTGAGTGTTGTTGAGTGTTTTGAGTGTTGTTGAGTGTTGTTGAGTGTTGTTGAGTGTGGCTGAGTGTTGTTGAGTGTTGTTGAGTGTTGATGAGTGTTGTTGAGTGTTGTTGAGTGTTGTTGAGGGTTGTTGAGTGTTGTTGAGTGTTGTTGAGTGTTGTTGAGTGTTGTTGAGTGTTGTGGAGTGTTGTTGAGGGTTGTTGAGTGTTTTTGAGTGTTGTTGAGTGATGTTGAGTGTGGTTGAGTGTTGTTGAGTGTTGTTGAGTGTTGTTGAGTGTGGTTGAGTGTTGTTGAGTGTTGTTGGGTGTTATTGAGTGTTGTTGAGTATTGTTGAGTGTTTTGAGTGTTGTTGAGTGTTGATGAGTGTTGTTGAGTGTTTTGAGTGTTGTTGAGTGTGGCTGAGTGTTGTTGAGTGTTGATGAGTGTTGTTGAGTGTTGTTGAGGGTTGTTGAGTGTTGTTGAGTGTTGTTGAGTGTTGTTGAGTGTTGTTGAGTGTTGTTGAATGTTGTTGAATATTGTTGAGTGTTGTTGAGTGTTGCTGAGTGTTGTTGAGTGTTGTTGAGTGTTGTTGAGTGTTATTGATGAGTGTTGTTGAGTGTTGTTGAGTGTTGTTGAAGGATGTTGAGTGTTTTGAGTGTTGTTGAGTGTTGATGAGTGTTGTTGAGTGTTGTTGAGTGTTTTGAGTGTTGTTGAGTGTTGTTGAGTGTGGCTGAGTGTTGTTGAGTGTTGTTGAGTGTTGTTGAGTGTTGTTGAGGGATGTTGAGTGTTTTGAGTGTTGTTGAGTGTTGATGAGTGTTGTTGAGTGTTTTGAGTGTTGTTGAGTGTGGCTGAGTGTTGTTGAGTGTTGTTGAGTGTTGTTGAGTGTTGATGAGTGTTGTTGAGTGTTGTTGAGTGTTGTTGAGTGTTGTTGAGGGTTGTTGAGTGTTGTTGAGTGTTGTTGAGTGTTGTTGAGTGTTGTTGAGTGTTGGTGAGTGTTGATGAGTGTTGATGAGTGTTGTCGAGTGTTGTTGAGTGTTGTTGAGTGTTGTTGAATGTTGTTGAGTGTTTTGGGTGTTGTTGAGTTTTGTTGATCACAACAAATCACAAAAGACGTTAAGCCGCGTCCCCACTAGAGCCATGCGGCTTAACGTCTTTTGGCGCGAAAACTGTTTGACGCGCTAAAATAAGAAAAAAAAAAAAGACTTATTTTGTTGGTTGACGTATTTTGTAGAAACAATTTTCTTGGTAAAGTTTAAAGTTTGGCGGTGTAAATCACAAGTTAAAATAAGTGATTCCAGTGACAATTATAGCAATTTATTAACAACAACTCCACAAGTGTAGTATAAAGCAGTATATATCACTCGAGGGTAAGTACAGATTACTCCCCTTGGTGAATAAATAGCTATTATTACAAAATCCTATAAGTGCGAAGGATTACTGTCCAATTCTCAAAATTTTACAAGGGTAAGAAATACTCCTCAAAAACACGACCCCGCGAGCTGCTTGCAGCTCGCGCAACGCCCAAAATCTAGTTATACTATATAAAGCTCGATTACCACTCACTCACTGACTGACTGACATAATTGTTCTCCCAGATGGTGAAGGGGGAGGTGGGTATATTTTTACAGATTCGTATAGAAGTAACTCTCACGAGTATGGGAAAAATCCCAAATCTCCCCTTTTCCACCCCACTCTCCCCCCTCCCTATCGTATCTCGGAAACTAAGAGTCCCGTGTTTTGTTGTTTTACGGATTCGTATAGAGGAGGCTCGGAAAAGTAAAATCCATTTTTCAAAGTTGCCCCCCTTGCCCCCCTTCTCCCCCCCTCTAGGTAGATCTCGGAAGTTAAGAGACTTGGAACATTTTTTTTTTCAGATTCATATCAAGGGGCCCAGAGTTGGTCAAAATCATTTTTCAAAACTCCCCCCTCTCCCCCCTTCACCCCTTCCCCCATCGTATCTCGGAAACTAGGTAGCGGTAAAGCGAAGCGTTGTTCTCCCAGATGGTGAAGCGGGAGGTGGGTATATTTTTACAGATTCGTATAGAAGTAACTCTCACGAGTATGGGAAAAATCCCAAACCTCCCCTTTTCCACCCCACTCTCCCCCCTCCCTATCGTATCTCGGAAACTAAGAGTCCCGTGTTTTGTTGTTTTACGGATTCGTATAGAGGAGGCTCGGAAAAGTAAAATCCATTTTTCAAAGTTGCCCCCTTGCCCCCCTTCTCCCCCCCCCTCTAGGTAGATCTCGGAAGTTGAGAGACTCGGAACATTTTTTTTTTCAGATTCATATCAAGGGGCCCAGAGTTGGTCAAAATCATTTTTCAAAACTCCCCCCTCTCCCCCTCTCCCCCCCTTCACCCCTCCCCCCATCGTATCTCGGAAATTAAGAAACCTGGGTTTTGTTTTTTTACGGATCCGTATAGAGGAGGCTCGGAAAAGTAAAAACCATTTTTCAAAGTTGCCCCCCTTGCCCCCCTTCTCCCCCCCTCTAGAGGTAGATCTCGGAAGTTAAGAGACTTGGAACATTTTTTTTTTCAGATTCATATCAAGGGGCCCCGAGTTGGTCAAAATCATTTTTCAAAACTCCCCCCTCTCCCCCCCTTCACCCCTCCCCCCATCGTATCTCGGAAACTAGGTAGTGGTAAAGCGAAGCGTAGCGTAGCGTAGCGTAGCGTAGGGATAAGGTCACGATAGCTTTCCGGTGGTAGGTAGGTCCTGAGTGGAGCAAACCTGCGAGACCGAGTTATTATATTATCGGGCAATCAGCATTCGCTCAGAGACTATGAACGAATGCTATAAGTGTACTCATCTGCGAAGTCACGTCGTTAGATTTAGTCAACACGAGTTTTGGTGACATCTATATTTAGTAGCATAAAATAAAACGCTTTCAACTTGAGAAGTTCGAAAACGCATTGGGATCATTATGCTAGCCTGTAGTGTCTAATTTGGATGGGTAATAACTCCACAGCGCTGTCACTGTCAATGTAATACATAAGATTTAACGTGGGAGCAAATGAGACAGAAAGCATTATACAGTGTTTTTGAGTGTTATTGAGTGTTGTTGAGTGTTGTTGAGTGTTGTTGAGGGTTGTTGAGTGTTGTTGAGTGTTGTTGAGTGTTGTTGAGTGTTGTTGAGGGTTGTTGAGTGTTGTTGAGTGTTGTTGAGTGTTGATGAGTGTTTTGAGTGTGGTTGAGTGTTGTTGAGTGTTGTTGAGTGTTGTTGTTTGAAAAAAAAAAAAAGAAAACTTTTTTTGTTCGAAAACTGTTTGACGCGCTAAAATAAGAAAAAAAAAAGACTTATTTTGTTGGTTGACGTATTTTGTAGAAACAATTTTCTTGGTAAAGTTTAAAGTTTGGCGGTGTAAATCACAAGTTAAAATAAGTGATTCCAGTGACAATTATAGCAATTTATTAACAACAACTCCACAAGTGTAGTATAAAGCAGTATATATCACTCGAGGGTAAGTACAGATTACTAAACTCGTGTGGTTTACGGCCCTCCGCTTCGCGTCGGGCCTCAAATGCACACTCGATTAGTAATCTGTGCCATACTCCCCTTGGTGAATAAATAGCCATTATTACAAAATCCTAAGTGTTTTGGGTGTTGTTGAGTGTTGTTGAGTGTTGTTGAGTGTTGTTGAGGGTTGTTGAGTGTTGTTGAGTGTTGTTGAGTGTTGTTGAGTGTTGTTGAGTGTTGCTGAGGGTTGTTGAGTGTTGTTGAGTGTTGTTGAGTGTTGTTGAGTGTTTATGAGTGTTGTTGAGTGTTGTTGAGTGTTGTTGAGGGTTGTTGAGTGTTGCTGAGTGTTGTTGAGTGTTTTGAGTGTGGTTGAGTGTTGTTGAGTGTTGTTGAGTGTTGTTGAGTGTTGTTGAGTGTTGTTGAGTGTTGTTGAGAGTTGTTGAGTGTTGTTGAGTGTTGTTGAGGGTTGTTGAGGGTTGTTGAGTGTTGTTGAGTGTTGTTGAGGGTTGTTGAGTGTTGTTGAGTGTTGTTGAGTGTTGTTGAGTGTTGTTGATGAGTGTTGTTGAGTGTTGTTGAGTGTTGTTGAGGGATGTTGAGTGTTGTTGAGTGTTGTTGTGTGTTGTTGAGTGTTGTTGAGTGTTTTGAGTGTTGTTGAGTGTTGTGGAGTGTTGTGGAGTGTTGTTGAGTGTTGTTAAGTGTTGATGAGTGTTGTTGAGTGTTGTTGAGTGTTGTTGAGTGTTGTTGAGTGTTGTTGAGTGTTGTTGAGTGTTGTTGAGCGTTGTTGATGAGTGTTGTTGAGTGTTGGTGAGGGATGTTGAGTGCTGTTGAGTGTTGTTGATTGTTGTTGAGTGTTGTTGAGTGTTGTTGAGTGTTTTGAGTGTGGTTGAGTGTTGTTGAGTGTTGTGGAGTGTTGTTGAGTGTTGTTAAGTGTTGATGAGTGTTGTTGAGTGTTGTTGAGTGTTGTTGAGTATTGTTGAGTGTTGTCGAGTGTTGTTGAGTGTTGTTGAGTGTTATTGAGTGTTGTTGAGTGTTATTGAGTGTTGTTGAGTGTTGATGAGTGTTGTTGAGTGTTGTTGAGTGTTTTGGGTGTTGTTGAGTGTTGTCGAGTGTTGTTGAATGTGGTTGAGTCTTGTTGACTGTTGTTGAGTGTTATTGAGTGTTGTTGAGTGTTGTTGAGTGTTGTTGAGTGTTTTGAGTGTTTTGGGTGTTGTTGAGTGTTGTTGAGTGTTGTTGAGTGTTGTTGAGTGTTGTTGAGTGTCGTTGAGTGTCGTTGAGTGTTGTTGAGTGTTGTTGAGGGTTGTCGAGTTTTGTCGAGTGTTGTCGAGTGTTGTCGAGTGTTGTTGAGTGTTGTTGAGTGTTGTTGAGGGTTGTTGAGTGTTGTTGAGTGTTGTTGAGTGTTGTTGAGTGTTGTTGAGTGTTGTTGAATGTGGTTGAGTGTTGTTGACTGTTGTTGAGTGTTATTGAGTGTTGTTGAGTGTTGTTGAGTGTTGATGAGTGTTGTTGAGTGTTGTTGAGTGTTTTGAGTGTTGTTGAGTGTTGTTGAGTGTTGTTGAGGGTTGTTGAGTGTTGTTGAGTGTTGTTGAGTGTTGTTGAGTGTTGTTGAGTGTGGTTGAGTGTTGTTGAGTGTTGTTGAGTGTTTTGGGTGTTGTTGAGTGTTGTTGAGTGTTTTGAGTGTTGTTGAGTGTTGATGAGTGTTGTTGAGTGTTGTTGAGTGTTGTTAAATGATGTTGAGTGTTTTGGGTGTTGTTGAGAATTGTTGATCACAACAAATCACAAAAGACGTTAAGCCGCGTCCCCACTAGAGCCATGCGGCTTAACGTCTTTTGGCGCGAAAACTGTTTGACGCGCTAAAATAAGAAAAAAAAAGACTTATTTTGTTGGTTGACGTATTTTGTAGAAACAATTTTCTTGGTAAAGTTTAAAGTTTGGCGGTGTAAATCACAAGTTAAAATAAGTGATTCCAGTGACAATTATAGCAATTTATTAACAACAACTCCACAAGTGTAGTATAAAGCAGTATATATCACTCGAGGGTAAGTACAGATTACTAAACTCGTGTGGTTTACGGCCCTCAGCTTCGCGTCGGGCCTCAAATGCACACTCGATTAGTAATCTGTGCCTTACTCCCCTTGGTGAATAAATAGCTATTATTACAAAATCCTATTTAAGTGCTAAGGATTACTGTCCAATTCTCAAAATTTTACAAGGGTAAGAAATACTCCTCAAAAACACGACCCCGCGAGCTGCTTGCAGCTCGCGCAACGCCCAAAATCTAGTTATTATATTATACTATATAAAGCTCGATTACCACTCACTGACTGACTGACATAATTGTTCTCCCAGATGGTGAAGGGGGAGGTGGGTATATTTTTACAGATTCGTATACAAGTAACTCTCGCGAGTATGGGAAAAATCCCAAACCTCCCCTTTTCCACCCCACTCTCCCCCCTCCCTATCGTATCTCGGAAACTAAGAGTCCCGTGTTTTGTTGTTTTACGGATTCGTATAGAGGAGGCTCGGAAAAGTAAAATCCATTTTTCAAAGTTGCCCCCTTGCCCCCCTTCTCCCCCCCCCTCTAGGTAGATCTCGGAAGTTGAGAGACTTGGAACATTTTTTTTTTCAGATTCATATCAAGGGGCCCAGAGTTGGTCAAAATCATTTTTCAAAACTCCCCCCTCTCCCCCCCTTCACCCCTCCCCCCATCGTATCTCGGAAATTAAGAAACCTGGGTTTAGTTTTTTTACGGATTCGTATAGAGGAGGCTCGGAAAAGTAAAAACCATTTTTCAAAGTTGCCCCCCTTGCCCCCCCTCTAGAGGTAGATCTCGGAAGTTAAGAGACTTGGAACATTTTTTTTTTCAGATTCATATCGCGGGGCCCCGAGTTGATTAAAATCATTTTTCAAAACTCCCCCCCTCTCCCCCCCTTCACCCCTCCCCCCATCGTATCTCGGAAACTAGGTAGCGGTAAAGCGAAGCGTAGCGTAGCGTAGGGATAAGGTCACGATAGCTTTCCGGTGGTAGGTAGGTCCTGAGTGGAGCGAACCTGCGAGACCGAGTTATTATATTATCGGGCAATCAGCATTCGCTCAGAGACTATGAACGAATGCTATAAGTGTACTCATTTGCGAAGTCACGTCGTTAGATTTAGTCAACACGAGTTTTGGTGACATCTATATTTAGTAGCATAAAATAAAACGCTTTCAACTTGAGAAGTTCGAAAACGCATTGGGATCATTATGCTAGCCTGTAGTGTCTAATTTGGATGGGTAATAACTTCACAGCGCTGTCACTGTCAATGTAATAGACATAAGATTTAACGTGGGAGCAAATGAGACAGAAAGCATTATACAGTGGTTTTGTGTTTTTGAGTGTTATTGAGTGTTGTTGAGTGTTGTTGAGTGTTGTTGAGGGTTGTTGAGGGTTGTTGAGTGTTGTTGAGTGTTGTTGAGGATTGTTGAGTGTTGTTGAGTGTTGTTGAGTGTTGTTGAGTGTTGTTGAGTGTTTTGAGTGTGGTTGAGTGTTGTTGAGTGATGTTGAGTGTGGTTGAGTGTTGTTGAGTGTTGTTGAGTGTTATTGAGTGTTGTTGAGTGTTGATGAGTGTTGTTGAGTGTTTTGAGTGTTTTGGGTGTTGTTGAGTGTTGTCGAGTGTTGTTGAGTGTTGTTGAGGGTTGTTGAGTGTTGATGAGTGTTGTTGAGTGTTGTTGAGTGTTGTTGCGGGTTGTTGAGTGTTGTTGAGTGTTGTTGAGGATTGTTTAGTGTTGTTGAGTGTTGTTGAGTGTTGTTGAGTGTTTTGAGTGTGGTTGAGTGTTGTTGAGTGATGTTGAGTGTGGTTGAGTGTTGTTGAGTGTTGTTGAGTGTTATTGAGTGTTGTTGAGTGTTGATGAGTGTTTTGAGTGTTTTGGGTGTTGTTGAGTGTTGTCGAGTGTTGTTGAGTGTTGTTGAGGGTTGTTGAGTGTTGTTGAGTGTTGATGAGTGTTGTTGAGTGTTGTTGCGGGTTGTTGAGTGTTGTTGAGTGTTGTTGAGTGTTTTGAGTGTGGTTGAGTGTTGTTGAGTGTTGTTGAGTGTTATTGAGTGTTATTGAGTGTTGTTGAGTGTTGTTGAGTGTTGTTGAGTGTTTTGAGTGTGGTTGAGTGTTGTTGAGTGTTGTTGAGTGTTGTTGAGGGTTGTTGAGTGTTGTTGAGTGTTGATGAGTGTTTTGAGTGTTTTGGGTGTTGTTGTGTTGGTGAGTGTTGATGAGTGTTGTTGAGTGTTGTTGAGGGTTGTTGAGTGTTGTTGAGGGTTGTTGAGTGTTGTTGAGTGTTGTTGAGTGTTATTGAGTGTTGTTGAGTGTTGATGAGTGTTGTTGAGTGTTGTTGAGTGTTGTTGAGTGTGGTTGAGTGTTGTTGAGTGTTGTTGAGTGTTGATGAGTGTTGTTGAGTGTTGTTGAGTGTTGTTGAGTGTTAATGAGTGTTGTTGAGTGTTGTTGAGTGTTTTGGGTGTTGTTGAGTGTTGTTGAGTGTTGATGAGTGTTGTTGAGTGTTGTTGAGTGATGTTGAGTGTTGTTGAGTGTTGTTGAGTGTTGTTGAGGGTTGTTGAGTGTTGTTGAGTGTTGTTGAGTGTTGTTGAGTGTATTTGAGGGTTGTTGAGTGTTGTTGACTGTTGTTGAGTGTTGTTGAGTGTTATTGAGTGTTATTGAGTGTTGTTGAGTGTTGTTGAGTGTTGTTGAGGGTTGTTGAGTGTTGTTGAGTGTTGTTGAGTGTTATTGAGTGTTATTGAGTGTTATTGAGTGTTGTTGAATGTTGTTGAGTGTTGTTGAGGGTTGTTGAGTGTTGTTGAGTGTTGTTGAGTGTTGTTGAGTGTGGTTGAGTGTTGTTGAGTGTTGTTGAGTGATGTTGAGTGTAGTTGAGTGTTGTTGAGTGTGGTTGAGTGTTGTTGACTGTTGTTGAGTCTTATTGAGTGTTGTTGAGTGTTGATGTGTGCTGTTGAGTGTTGTTGAGTGTTTTGAGTGTTTTGGGTATTGTTGAGTGTTGTTGAGGGTTGTTGAGTGTTTTGGGTGTTGTTGAGTGTTGTTGAGTGTTGTTGAGTGTTTTGAGTGTGGTTGAGTGTTGTTGAGTGTTGTTGAGTGGTGTTAAGTGTTGATGAGTGTTGTTGAGTGTTGTTGAGTGTTGTTGAGTGTTGTTGAGTGTTGTCGAGTGTTGTCGAGTGTTGTCGAGTGTTGTCGAGTGTTGTTGAGTGTCGTTGAGTGTTGTTGAAAGTTGTTGAGTGTTGTTGAGTGTTGTCGAGTGTTGTCGAGTGTTGTCGAGTGTTGTCGAGTGTTGTTGAGTGTCGTTGAGTGTTGTTGAAAGTTGTTGAGTGTTGTTGAGTGTTGTTGAATGTTGTTGAATCTTGTTGAGTGTTGTTGAGTGTTGTTGAGTGTTTTGAGTGTTGTTGAGTGTTGTTGAATGTTGTTCAGTGTTGTTGAGTGTTGTTGAGTGTTGTTGAGTGTTGTTGAATGTTGTTGAATCTTGTTGAGTGTTGTTGAGTGTTGTTGAGTGTTGTTGAGTATTGCCGAGTGTTGTCGAGTGTTGTTGAGTGTTGTTGAGTGTTGTTGAGTGTTGTTGAGTGTTGTTGAGTGTTGTTGAATGTTGTTGAGTGTTATTGAGTGTTGTCGAGTGTTGTCGAGTGTTGTTGAGTGTTGTTGAGTGTTGTTGAATGTTGTTGAGTGTTTTGGGTGTTGTTGAGTGTTGTTGATCACAACAAATCAAAAAAGACGTTAAGCCGCGTCCCCACTAGAGCCATGCGGCTTAACGTCTTTTGGCGCGAAAACTGTTTGACGCGCTAAAATAAGAAAAAAAAAAGACTTATTTTGTTGGTTGACGTATTTTGTAGAAACAATTTTCTTGGTAAAGTTTAAAGTTTGGCGGTGTAAATCACAAGTTAAAATAAGTGATTCCAGTGACAATTATAGCAATTTATTAACAACAACTCCACAAGTGTAGTATAAAGCAGTATATATCACTCGAGGGTAAGTACAGATTACTCCCCTTGGTGAATAAATAGCTATTATTACAAAATCCTATAAGTGCTAAGGATTACTGTCCAATTCTCAAAATTTTACAAGGGTAAGAAATACACCTCAAAAACACGACCCCGCGAGCTGCTTGCAGCTCGCGCAACGCCCAAAATCTAGTTGTTTATATAACATTATTAAATTGTAATTGAAAAAATCATCGACGAAAATTGATGTTATAAAATTAACCTCGATTGTCAAAACAGCTTTATGTTCATTTAAAATAAGAATATCGTGTTTAAGTATTCAAGTATTCAAATTAAAACACTCGATTTGTAAGTAGCACAAATTGGCACCCACAGAACGTTATCTGGTTCATTTGTTTACATTTTTATCCAATACTTTTGGAATAGACTTTACTAAAATGCCACTTTTTGACTATGTGGTTCCAACTCGTTAAATGTAGCATTTTCCCCCTCTTTAGCGATACTCAAAATCTAACAAAAGCAATTACTCTCCTCTCCACTAGACACAGTAACGTCAAACTGTCTTCATAATAGGACAAGGTAGTTTGACATGCTGCCTAAATTAGGTGTGTGTCGCAACACCTCCTTAATTACCTATGTCAGTTAATTATCACTTGACACACATATGCCTATGCCTTCATTTACCAATTGGCTTATCCGATTAGAGGAGTAATTAAAACACTGATAGACTATGTGATTAAATGGCTCAGGTCGTGAAGGGTCCGGGAATGTTGGCATAATTAGATTATGTGGTGCTTTTAATTAGTTGGAGGCTTTGATGTTAATTAGGACTAGGCTGAAGAGTATTGCGATGATCCCAATGATTCGATAATCTTGTGAAGGCCGTAGGAACCCGCTGGGTGCGGAAAGCATTGAACCGGTCGAAGTGGAGGTGTTTGGAAGTGGCCTATGTCTAGCAGTGGACGTCTTTCGGTTGAAATGGTGATGATGAAGAGTATTGGGTTCCAGTCAGTAAAGAAAATGGAGTCAAATTGTATTAGGTGTCTGAGATACTATTTTTATTGCTGAGTGGGCCTGCTCTTGACGTCGATCACGCCTGATGGAAAGCGATGGATGAGGTTTATGATCTAACGAGCGTGCACAGAAGATGCCTGTTCATTATTATCTGACTTCTGAATCCACTTATCACAACAACATCACCATTCTCTTGCTCTTATCCCAATTTAATGGGAACATGTCTTCTACACATTAAAAGTTGATTTTCTCATGACTGTACTGTACCTGTCAAAAAGAGTAAGGGGATCAGACCTAGTTATAAGGGATAAGACAAAAATTAAAACATAAGAATAACTAGCAGGATCGAGGGGAGGGGGGGGGTTCAGGAAATCAGACCGAAATAAATATTCCATTCTTCCTCTTATCAATAGAGGTTAATTTCCGTGGAAAACACAACAGTTTTTTTTGTTACAATCAACCAAGATAACTTAAAGAATGACGCGATAATGTCAAGTCAACAGTTTACTGATTAATTTATAAATAGCGAAGATACTCGACCTTGTGCCGACGACCTTCCAAATGTTTTAGTCATAACAAATTGCACTCGTACTGTTGAAGTTACTACATAATGTCATGAAGTTACCTGGGTGACGTAAGATTTGTTATCGGTTCTGGTGTAAACACAAAGGTTGGGTACCACTGTGATATAAATTATTGTCAAAACAGAGGTTTGATAAGAGAACCTATTAGTTTTGGTCGATAAAAATAGTTTAACGAAGTAGCCTGCCTCGTCTCAAATGTACATAAATGTTCAGCCACCAAAACAGATACATGTAACCAGGGTCCTCGGATATAGTTCAAGTTTAGTAAGAAACCGGTGTGGTAGATGCCCATCTACTTATATCCGAGGACTCTAGTTACTGATATCCTTTGGTGACCGTACCTAGTTCATAATTCAAATTCAAAATATTTTATTTCACATAAACCTACATAGTACATCATACATGGCACTTATGTAGCGTCAGAAGCTAAATGCACGGTTCCAACCGAAAGTTTCCTTCCTATGAAGAAGAACCGGCAAGAAACTCCAGGCAAGCATGAAAATGAGAAATGTATTGAAATATTCAAGTCTATATTGCAATATCAAAACAAAGTAGTTGGCCAGGAGAAATCGCCATCGAATAAAACGATAAAATATCCTAGTGCATCGCCCAAGGTGCTACATCCATTGCATAAGACTAGCGTTGATCACTGCACTAACAAATTACGATAATATTTTACGATCGTACAATAATCTTATCGTAGCAATTAACTGGTATTACTTGGCGTGGTCGTCGTTAATTTATAATCGATAAAGTTATAAAAATATCGATAAATAAATCGATTTTACCAAACGATGCAGGTTGGAACTCATTCTGAGCTGGCCATCGGGTTTTTCCGCGGTTCTTGGATATGTTGAATAGAATTAGGATTATACTTTTTTGTGTTTGGCTAGACATTAAATTGGAACAATAACAGTTTCCTAAAAGTAGATTTACGACTATTCTTCTCTATAATAAAAATATCAATATTAATGCCAGGTTGCCATAAAAGCCATTTTTTTATGCCACGAAGCCTTGATCTTGCTATAGCGGACAACATCCACAAAATGAAAAAATAATCTACAGTAAAATTCTTGCTTCCTACTGCGCAATATAATTAGTTTTCTTTATTTGTTGGTTTATGCTCATGCGCAGGTTATAGATAAGACAAGTAATCTGTAGCTACGATTCATAAATTTTAAGTCCTTATGACGTAGGTGACATTACAGACTATCAAATGTACATTTGTACACAAAATTGGGTTACTTACATATAATGATGAATGTTCTACGTATTTAAAGATAAATACGTTTGTTTTCTTCTTTATCGTGACCAGCATAAGGGTGTTAACCTTAGGACCATGTAAACACGCGAAGTACATAGCTATACTTGTAGATATCTGGTTGATACTAAACACAATAGAATATTGAATTGTAAGCAGCACTGCAATAATAGAATTGAAATGGAGGTTATGCCTAGTTTACTCCTTAATACATTATCAATGTTGACTACAAATTACGTTATTCCCTCTGTTACTTTATCTCCTAGATTCTTCCCTATTTCTTTTGCTTTTACTAAGAAAAAATATCCAGACATTTTACACACCGGTATTTTCCGTTAAAAAACTTTAAATATTGATTTGAATCTGTGTTCATAACGGAGTTCACAAAATAGTGAACTCGTGACTAAATTCAGGGTTCAAATTAGAAACTTGAACCCTGAATCTAGTCACGAATTCATTTTGTGAACTCCGTTATTTCATAGAAATGTCAAACTTCAGCCAAAAATTCAAGCGTATTTCAGCGTAACCAAAGCCCTAGAGATGTTAGTACATGAAGAAAAAATTACTCACATTTCTACATATATTTTGCTGATTGAGCACTTACTGAGATGTCTTTTTTGTGACTGACTTTTGACTTGAGTGATTACTTTGTGTATTTAATTTTATCACCACTGCATTCAAAACCGTGATGAAAAACATCTTGAGGAAATCGACATGTCCTAGAACCAAAAAAATCTAAGACTGGCAGCCACCAACCCGCACTGGGCCCGTGTGGTGGATTATAGCCCACACCCTCACAAAGAGGAGGCCGCCTGTGTTCAAGCAGTGGGAGCATTATATGCTGATGATGCTTATGCTGATTGAGTACAACTTCATTGTTCTACAAAAAATAGCAATGGACGAATAAAAATATTGGCCACTTAAGGCTGCAGTCTTGCAAAATTCACTCGCGGCGAATTATTTGCGCAACTTTGTATTTTTTTTTTAAACAAAGCTATGAAATAACATGAAATTTTATTATTGCACATAAATAACCACAATATAAGTAATAGCTAGTTATTTTTTTTAAGTTCATTTAGATGGGATAAGTTAGGTAAATCAAGCGTTAAATACAGCTCTTTCGCGCCCAACATCATTTCGAGTTCTGTTTGGGCGCTTAGTTTAGGGCAATGAAGAATTAATTTGGAAATCTGTTCAGCACATATTTATCTCAACATTCTCGTCTTCAAAATGTGCTGATTAGTTTTTTCTAATTATATTCCATTTTCTTAATTTAGACGTCACAATTTCATCAAAATTCTCTGTTTTTATCTCTTAATAAACGTTTTTTTTCATAATAACTATGCATCGTATGTACTTATGTAATTAATTAGATTATTTTAATGCCAAGAGTTCAATAAGCAATTTATACAAAAAAAATAGCACCTAAATCACCTTACCCTAACAATAGTAATATTTTCAAAAGACATACAAAAAAGGGGTTTATAAACAAGAATTGAGAGAGAAATTTCTTAGTGGCCACTGCACGGTCGGAGCGTTCAGACGTGTGGTCCACGACGAATTTTAACTGTTCCCTCTCGCTCTAACTTTGCTCCTGCTCTAACATAGGATGCGCATTGTTGTGTATCTAAAGTTGCTCTACTTTATTATTTTTTGTATATAATTTTTCGAGTTTTTTGTAAATATTTGTATATCAGTAATAGTTTTGTAAATACAGTGTAAACTCTTTATAACGAAACTCAAGGGACTGAGCATTTTTTGTCGTTATAGAGAGTTATCGTTATATGGAGTGAACAAAAAAACAACCAAATTAACAAGTATCACACAAACTTTTTCGTCAACACTAATCGCTTTCCGTTTACTGGCCATGTTAACAGTTTCAAAGTAGGTTTACGACTGATAATACGATAGGTACCCAGTATGCTTGGTCGAAGACCATCACTTCCGAGAAAACAATGCGTCATATTGCACGTGTTCAAGGCAATTAAGGATAACAAAAGCTAGACCGACTTCGGATGTTTCGGAGCTTCGAAGTCTTTTGTTACCTGATAACATAACATAAACAATAATACCGATAATAAATATTTACTGTCTAAAAATATGAACACATTTCTTCGTAATAGAGAATGGCGTATCGCTATAAAGAGTGTTTCAATATGTGGGTTTTAACGCAAACCAACCAAGTTGGGCTCACTTCAACGTTACAGGGAGTTTATTGTTATAAAGGATGACGTTATAAAGAGTTTACACTGTATTTGTGTATCAGTAATAGTTTTGTAAATATTTGACTTCAAAATGGATCGTAAACGTAAAAAAAATATGCCTGTACAAGAAAAAGAAAATTGGCCTCAAACGTAGAATTGATGAAGAGAAATAGAATCCAAAGGTAAGTAGAACTGTTTACTGCAATGTTTACTGTATTCATGTTTAGGGCCTAACTACAAGGTCAAATTAAATTAGCTAGCGAGACTCCACAAACGTTATGGATATTGATATCTCAACACGATGAAACAGATTTTATCAACTCGCACTTCAAGTAACAATACTACCAGCGGTCATTGGCCTCAAAAAAATCATCAAATCTTTATTTTTTGTATTTCGTCGTGTTTAGATAATATCGTATACAGGGTCAAATTAAATTAGATAGCGAAACTCCGCAAAAGTGTTGGGTATCGATATCTAAACGTGTGTGGGGGGCGTGAGTGTATGTGGGGAGGGCGTGATTATGTGTTGATAGATGTATCTGTATAAGGTATGGGGAGTGAGTGTGTGGGAGTGAGTGTGTGGGGGTGTGTGTATGGGGGGTGAGTGTGTGAGGGGAATGTATGGGGTGGGTTGTGTTTTTGGTGTTTATGTATGTATTAGATCGCTAGTCTACTATACTTTAGGGCTATTTAGACCAAAGTCGGATATCTTTTAGTACGATGATTTTTACTAATAGGTACTTCTGAAAACTCTGTTAATAATTTATGACTTTTTTATTTTCACAGGTCCACTGCTGGCTCTCGGCAACCTTTTTTAGATGTTACCAACTTGTCAGAAGCTCGAAATAAATAAAGTATATCGAAAAAAATAAAGTATATTATTTGAGCGTTATGCGGCATTTAAGAGAGCAAATTCGAAGAAAAAGGCCAGATTTGTGAAAGAAAATTGTTGGATTTTGCACCACAATAATGCGCCTTCGCACAAGGCCATCTTTGTAAACAAATTTTTGACCAAAAGCTCAACAAATACATGATTCGTGATTATCGAGCAACCACCTTATTCACCAGATATGGCTCCAGCCGACTTCTTTCTTTTTCCTAACCTCAAATTACCACTTCGTGGCACCGTTTTCATTCGGTAAGACAAAGGAATATTCGCGGCGAGAACTAAACTCAATTCCGGAAAAAGCGTTTAAAAATGTGTTACCGAGCGCATACAACCTGAATCTCTTCAAGGAGAGAGTGAATAGGCTTCTTCTGGGTAAGCTCACTCCATCGTCGACTTTGTCTCTGTCACCTCTGAGCTAGACTAGAGTCAAAAGCAAACCAATTCCAATTTAAAAAAAATGTTTTGATGATTGGATTATTCGTTGGCGTAAGTGTATCGTTTCTAAAGGAGCATACTTTGAAGGCGATAAAATATAAGTCTGCGATGAGCATGTGTTGGTGTCTGTGTTGTGTTGTGTCTGATGTGATGTGTAGTGTCTGTGTGAGCGATTTCATGGCGTTCTTTGGGACTAGCGCATTTTTTTTTCTTCCGTTGAGGGAATTTTTCAATTTTGAATACAACCATCTCTCGACGGTTATATTGGGGTAGATTTCTGATAATTCTCGTGGTCTTGTGGGTGTTGTCATTTCACAAAGTCTGCGGTAAAAGACGTGGTTCTTATTTCTTTTTACTTTTTTCTCAATAGGTTGAATTATATTTATGGCGGGTCTTTTAAGGCGGGAATCAATTAGCTCAGGGAGCAGACAATGCAAATAAAATTTTGTCAATGGGCCTACCATTTTGTAGTGCCAGAACGTAGGGTCTCTTTTTATATTATTCGACTTTCATTGAGTAGTCCACTCCAGCCCATACGGAATATAAGCACATATCCATCTCCGTAATGTTTAATTGGCTCTGAGTATGGAAATAATAGACGTGGTTTTTGTCAATCGCAAACGTATTTCTCCTAATGTTACATTTCCATTTTTTTTTCTTTTATCGTTTCTTCAGATTGCATATTTTTTGCAGAAAGTGGGCATTTTACTTCTACCAGTCCTGTTTTTCCATCTTTGTGTTTATAAATACCATCAGGACTGGCTCCTAAATATTGGACTGTTTGTTTAATATAAAGACCGCAGCTGGCAATTGTGACGTTTTCCTGCAGAGATAATGCTTTTTGTCCATTATCTCTACCATAATATGTGATCGAAACTTTGGTCTATCGTTATTTAAGGAGTTATTTTTTTGTCATCTGAAAATCTTCATCGGTCGTAACTTGTTTTTTGGTATTACTATCTAGCATGAACGAATTTATATAAAAACCGGAGGCGCGAAGGAAGAGCAACCCCAGCCAAGGTACCATTCAAATATAAATAAATATTGAGAAAGAATAATATTGAGAAAGAAGACTAGGCCCTTAAGGGCCTAGTCTTCTATTGCACAATTTAAGAATCGCGTGCGGCGAGTCCACGCGCCGTGCGTCTGCACCCGGGCTCCCTGCAGTCCCCGCATTCATCCTACCTAGCGATATTTGACACGGTCGGAAAGTTGCTCTACTAAGTAATAATCATTATTTATTTATATTTGAATGGTACCTTGGCGGGGGTTGCTCTTCCTTCGCGCCTCCGGTTTTTATATAAATTCGTTCATGCTAGATAGTAATACCAAAAAACAAGTTACGACCGATGAAGATTTTCAGATGACAAAAAAATAACTCCTTAAATAAACGGAACCTTCTGACCAAAAAAGAGATGAACTACAGAAACAGACGATAGACCAAAGTTTCGATCACATATTATGGTAGAGATAATGGACAAAAAGCATTATCTCTGCAGGAAAACGTCACAATTGCCAGCTGCGGTCTTTATATTAAACAAATAGTCCAATATTTAGGAGCCAGTCCCGATGGTGTTTATAAACACAAAGATGGAAAAACAGGACTGGTAGAAGTAAAATGCCCACTTTCTGCAAAAAATATGCAATCTGAAGAAACGATAAAAGAAAAAAAATGGAAATGTAACATTAGGAGAAATACGTTTGCGATTGACAAAAACCACGTCTATTATTTCCATACTCAGAGCCAATTAAACATTACGGAGATGGATATGTGCTTATATGCCGTATGGGCTGGAGTGGACTACTCAATGAAAGTCGAATAATATAAAAAGAGACCCTACGTTCTGGCACTACAAAATGGTAGGCCCATTGACAAAATTTTATTTGCATTGTCTGCTCCCTGAGCTAATTGATTCCCGCCTTAAAAGACCCGCCATAAATATGATTCAACCTATTGAGAAAAAAGTAAAAAGAAATAAGAACCACGCCTTTTACCGCAGACTTTGTGAAATGACAACACCCACAAGACCACGAGAATTATCAGAAATCTACCCCAATATAACCGTCGAGAGATGGTTGTATTCAAAATTGAAAAATTCCCTCAACGGAAGAAAAAAAAAATGCGCTAGTC
The DNA here is from genome assembly GCA_963855955.1 of Luperina nickerlii. Classification (NCBI taxonomy): domain Eukaryota; kingdom Metazoa; phylum Arthropoda; class Insecta; order Lepidoptera; family Noctuidae; genus Luperina; species Luperina nickerlii. Next base: position 4,191,887 of record OY979666.1, on the reverse strand, counting down.
CCAAAGAACGCCATGAAATCGCTCACACAGACACTACACATCACATCAGACACAACACAACACAGACACCAACACATGCTCATCGCAGACTTATATTTTATCGCCTTCAAAGTATGCTCCTTCAGAAACGATACACTTACGCCAAGGAATAATCCAATCATCAAAACATTTTTTTTAAATTTGGAATTGGTTTGCTTTTGACTCTAGTCTAGCTCAGAGGTGACAGAGACAAAGTCGACGATGGAGTGAGCTTACCCAGAAGAAGCCTATTCACTCTCTCTTTGAAGAGATTCAGGTTGTATGCGCTCGGTAACACATTTTTAAACGCTTTTTCCGGAATTGAGTTTAGTTCTCGCCGCGAATATTCCTTTGTCTTACCGAATGAAAACGGTGCCACGAAGTGGTAATTTGAGGTTAGGAAAAAGAAAGAAGTCGGCTGGAGCCATATCTGGTGAATAAGGTGGTTGCTCGATAATCACGAATCATGTATTATTTTGTTGAGCTTTTGGTCAAAAATTTGTTTACAAAGATGGCCTTGTGCGAAGGCGCATTATTGTAGTGCAAAATCCAACAATTTTCTTTCCACAAATCTGGCCTTTTTCTTCGAATTTGCTCTCTTAAATGCCGCATAACGCTCAAATAATATACTTTATTTTTTTCGATATACTTTATTTATTTCGAGCTTCTGACAAGTTGGTAACATCTGGAAAAGGTTGCCGAGAGCCAGCAGTGGACCTGTGAAAATAAAAAGTCATAAATTATTAACAGAGTTTTCAGAAGTACCTATTAGTAAAAAATCATCGTACTAAAAGATATCCGACTTTGGTCTAAATAGCCCTAAAGTATAGTAGACTAGCGATCTAATACATACATAAACACCAAAAACACAACCCACCCCATACATTCCCCTCACACACTCACCCCCCATACACACACCCCCACACACTCACTCCCCATACCTCATACAGATACATCTATCAACACATAATCACGCCCTCCCCACATACACTCACGCCCCCCACACACGTTTAGATATCGATACCCAACACTTTTGCGGAGTTTCGCTATCTAATTTAATTTGACCCTCTATACGATATTATCTAAACACGACGAAATACAAAAAATAAAGATTTGATGATTTTTTTGGGGCCAATGACCGCTGGTAGTATTGTTACTTGAAGTGTGAGTTGATAAAATCTGTTTCATCGTGTTGAGATATCAATATCCATCACTTTTGTGGAGTCTCGCTAGCTAATTTAATTTGACCTTGTAGTTAGGCCCTAAACATGAATACTGTAAACAGTTCTACTTACCTTTGGATTCTATTTCTCTTCATCAATTCTACGTTTGAGGCCAATTTTCTTTTTCTTGTACAGGCATATTTTTTTTACATTTACGATCCATTTTGAAGTCAAATATTTACAAAACTATTACTGATACACAAATATTTACAAAACTATTACTGATATACAAATATTTACAAAAAACTCGAAAAATTATATACAAAAAATAATAAAGTAGAGCAACTTTAGATACACAACAATGCGCATCCTATGTTAGAGCAGGAGCAAAGTTAGAGCGAGAGGGAACAGTTAAAATTCGTCGTGGACCACACGTCTGAACGCTCCGACCGTGCAGTGGCCACTAAGAAATTTCTCTCTCAATTCTTGTTTATAAACCCCTTTTTTGTAGGTCTTTTGAAAATATTGCTATTGTTAGGGTAAGGTGATTTAGGTGCTATTTTTTTTTTGTATTTGCTTATTGAACTCTTGGCATTAAAATAATCTAATTAATACATACATACGATGCATAGTTATTATGAAAAAAACCGTTTATTAAGAGATAAAAACAGAGAATTTTGATGAAATTGTGACGTCTAAATTAAGAAAATGGAATATAATTAGAAAAAACTAATCAGCACATTTTGAAGACGAGAATGTTGAGATAAATATGTGCTGAACAGATTTCCAAATTAATTCTTCATTGCCCTAAACTAAGCGCCCAAACAGAACTCGAAATGATGTTGGGCGCGAAAGAGCTGTATTTAACGCTTCATTTACCTAACTTATCCTATCTAAATGAACTTAAAAAAAATAACTAGCTATTACTTATATTGTGGTTATTTATGTGCAATAATAAAATTTCATGTTATTTCATTGCTTTGTTTAAAAAAAAAAAATACAAAGTAGCGCAAATAATTCGCCGCGAGTGAATTTTGCAAGACTGCAGCCTAACTAGATTCATCCACCAAATTATATTTTGGCCACATTTTTAAAGTCCCCGTTTCCAGTCCAACCTGTACTACGATACAATTTTTCACATTATTCAGCAAAAGCAATCGGCCAGTGTTCCGGCGCCATTGTTCCGTGACGTCACCGCATCTAATAAACCTGTTGATCCATTTAACAAATTGCTAGCGCCGCGAATCGCCTGGAATGTCTCTGTTCTAGTTTCCAAACAAACCCAGTTAAACTGGCGTTTCTTCGCGGTTTATATAAATATACAAACCAGCATTTATATCTATGAACAGATGCTTCAGGCTTTCTTTATTTATTTGTTAAATCTTAGGTCGTTGAACTGGGCTAATCATTATATTGTTATTTGTTTTTATTATCTGTGAAAACCTGACCTGAAATTATGTCTATAACTTCACCAGTCTCACCGTCTCGTCTTTCATTCCTACAGTAACTGTATTCATCTGTATCTCCCAACAGTGGTTCAATTTCTGTTCAGATACAGACCTTAGTTGAGTAACAATTCACGTCCGAAGGAATTTATCGCTATGCAGCAGCAAGTGAAGTTGTAGTCAAGTAGCATTAGTACTAAAATGAAGCACTATTTACATTTAGTATCCGAACTCATAACAGATTCAGTTTCGATAAGTGGGTGGCAGCGGTGCGCCGGCGCCGCTCCACCTGCTTACTTGTGCAAGATTTATGCGATCAGGACTCAATAGACAACTCGAAAGTTGAAACTTTTACACGTGTGTTTACAAACCATAAACAAGGTTTTCCCTTTACGATCGTTGGTACTATAGTAACGTTTTGATCTTAACCATAGACGGGAATGTGTTAACTCATAAATATCCCATGTTTTATTTAATCGCTGTCATAAAGAGTCTTAATGTGTCAAAAATAAACTTGAAAACAGACGGCAATCGTTATGCGTGATGACTCAGTGGTCTACACATGCAGAAAACTAACACAGAACGTTAAACATTTCAGTGTTCCAACGCAGGCATCGATATGTTGAAAGTGGAATTTTCACATCTGATTCAATATTTCGCTCTTGTTCTAGACCGATATTTTGTATTTATAGAGCCAATACTTCATCAAGTGAAGCAGTTATGGACAAAATGAAAGAATGTTTCACTCAGTCTATTTAAAACCCATAAAATATTAAATCTCATCGATACACACGCGTAATTTCTAAAACACGATGAAGTTATTATAATCGGTAGTTTGGATTCAACCATTAAGCAAACTTTCGACATGTTTTGGTTACGTTCGCTTTGTTGTCTTATGACGGCTGGGGTCATAAGTCGTCGATTACGAAACCCCCACTGACGATTTCTTTAACGAAAGTATCGTGATCTTGAACCTGTATTTGGGGTGTTTGGGATCCAATCCAATCTCGGGCGTCGATTCGTCACGACGACAGCTTTCGCGGTGACCAACCGGAAATTCGCCATAAACGTTCGCCAATGAAAGGTGAATGTCAAGATTTGTTGACGCTCTAATGGAGCCGCAAATCGATAGATATTGAATTCATTAGTGAAACTCTTTTATGTAAATAAACGTGTCGCTGATGCTTTTTACTCACACTTTATAGAAAACCAGTCAGTCAATTAGAAATAAAATAATAAAAATATTTCATTAGTTGTTGTCTTGAAAGCTCAAGTAGCAACGAAGAATATTGTATTACCCTAATCGGGTTAATAGTGGTAAAGAGTACATCTTTACAGCCGTAGCGAAATGTGGGTAATCAAACAAAACCTCAATTCAGGTCAACTTGCCCCGGCGCCGGCGCATGTAGAGCCGTAACACGGTAATTTCCCTTACATAACTATTTGCTCACAGGATATTACATTGTTGGTCTACAAACGAGCTTTTAATGTTCGCATCGGAAGTGCGGATTAGAAAATTGCAGTTGCACATCGCGTACGGGACCACTTTCTCTGACATTGAAACATTTGCGAGGCTCTTAGTCCTCAAAGAGAAATTAAACACTCGCTTTTAATTATAATTTATGTGTTATCTTAACTGTGCTAAGTAGATTATATCATGCTGGAATATTAAGCTGCCTAGACTTAGGAAGATCGAAGGGCATCTTGAAACCTTCGATCATTTTTAGAAAAATTGCATTTGTCAGATTTTGATGTTGAAAAACGTAGTTAGCTGAAAACGCTGATACACAAAACAAAAAAAAACTTCAGTGTTCAATTCAACGTACGTCTGAGAACAATAACCTCTGATTAATATAGTCCAGTACATAATAGAAATACTTTTTAGTCATACATTTGCAATATGTATTCTCCTCTGGGGTATTGTTTCAAGTGACGTACATATCGCATGCTTAATGGAACATTGACCCATTAGTAGATAGGTCAGAGAATAATATTTTTTTTTACTCAGATATCATTAATAGATTATCGTTCGTAATACGTTCAAAATACAAGCATCATGATTAATTAATAATCGACTTAAATCAGTTTTAATTTTATGTGTCAACAAATAGGATAAATCCTCATAGCAAGATCTTCTTTAGCAATTTCCCAAAAATCATCTTTTTGAGTTAAGTCAGTATTCCATTAAGCATGCGATATGTTAGCTTACCTGTTGCGACCTGCCTCTGACTATTTGCTTTAATTTGCTCATTCTATGAAGCTGGGGTGTTGAAATTCCATTCCTATGAGGTTTTTCTTTATCGTGTTCCATGATGCAATAGTTTGTAATCCTATTTGTCGTAGCCTATTAGTTTAGAACGCGTTGCATTTCCGGGTCAATGTGCCTCTCACGCTCTGTCCATTTTAATAACATCTCCTTTATCTGAAAATTTATTTCTTAGGACACGTTATTGGACGAAAACCTAAAATCAAAAGGCGTACAGCAAAGAAAGAAGTGTTGGTCAAAGCATGCAAGTAGTGTAAGTGGAATTGTCATTGAAAATCAGGTCACGTTCAGATACGTGCAGGGAATACTGCGCAAAAAACAACCATATATTCATCGATTTTGATACAACATTTGTATGGACACTATATTGCTTATTGATGGATTTCGTTATTGCTTGGGAATCGGGGATTGGAAGGTAATAAAATCCTGCGGTTTTCATTTTGTGAATGATCAAAACATTTTTTAAACTAATCTATGCACAGACATAAGTGATAGGATCTAAGTAATAGATTAAATAGATCCAATTATAATATAACTTCAGCAAGACCAGAAAACAGTTAAGATCAACAGTCTCCGTTAAAAGACTTAGCTGTGGTAGACTCATAAACATCATGGACAAAAACGAAATCGATTTATTAAAACGGGACCAAAACCAATAACAACGTGCAGAGGCATATAAAATAAACAGTATTTCATATAAGTGCAGTAACACGATAGAAGGCAACGTCGTTCAGTTAGAATTGCAAACCGGCCGCGATGAATAAGCACCGATATGGAATAGTTCTAACACATGATCTTGTCTATGTAAAATTGCCGAGTTATAGTTATTGCGTAATGGTAATCGGCGGATCGGGATCCATGGGAAAGAACCGATTGAAGTTGGCTGCTGTATTGTTCTTGAACTTAAAGTACTTGCTTGTATCGAAGATACTTTTTCTACAGACTTAAAACATTCTTCAAATGTAAGTTTTTGTTTCAAGGAACTCCAGAAAATCCAGCACGAGTCTTTTATCATATATCTGATCTAACAAATTATCTCATAATTTGTAAGTAACACATCTGGCTGCAGTCTTTATACGATCAGAATATAAATGTTACTTCGCCTATTCACGATGACATGCACACGAAACACGTTCTCCACTCTTTGAATAAGAAGTGTCCACTACATTAACGCATGCCTACACGCGTTATGTACTGAAACCCACTCAAATCTGCTTTGTTTGTTTCATTATAATCGTGTCTATTACAACAGCCATTAAAATTATCTTCGGCATTATTGACCGCTTTGCACCAATCGAATTTATACGACTCGCCGACATTAAGTGCGCTTGGACTTAGAGCTTTGGTCCGTAACTCAATAATATTTTCAATTTGGTCAGCAATATAAAGTTTATTGTCAAACGTCATCACAAGTTTTATCTTTATAGTCGTATCATCCTCTCAAGATGGTCTGGCAATGATACCGCTCTCGAAGTCTCGAAGTACAATGCCGGTCCTTCGCTTTCCATATACAATTTTGCTTACATAAAAGGTACGTGAGCCCTTCGTTTTAAAAAATGTTGTGTAACATGGTCTATAGAAAGTGTTTCTACGATCACTATGGTGTTTATCGTTCACACGAAGTAATTATTTTCTCTTAGCCCTGCAATTTGCTCCGCTGCTAGTTGCACTATGTTATAATGTTACTGAGGAAAATTTCGTTGGGAACTCAAGAGAACAGCAACAAAGGAAGGAAATTGGAATTTGCGCACTTTGAAACTATTGAACTAGTTTATGTTGTCATTATTAGTTATGGGTTTTAGGCGAGTTTCTGAACATTTTACTCGCGTCGTTGTTGAAAGGGAAAGCACCGGTTAAAGCCGTTTGTGTTGTACCAAACGTAACGGTTACCATAACTTATAATTTAAATGGTATTAATTTCCATTCTCACTTTATGATAAAAGGGAGATAATTATCTATGGCTTGAGGTCGAAATAAGTGCTTACGACAATCGTAAAGCAGCGCGACAGCACTTGAGTCTCCCTGACACCTTTCGCAGAGCATTTGCATGGCGCGGGCGCAGCCGCTCACCGCTCTCTATTAATACGTTAGATATGATTATGATAGATCGATTTGCTTAATTGGCGCATGCGCCACTTGCCCACACAATTATAATGCATAAATATTAAGTGCTGGCGACAGTGCCAAAGGACAAGCCAACCATTTAGCGATCATAAATTTTATTCAGTTTTATGAGGTCTTTCACATCATTTTATCGTCCGTATTTTAGTCTGAAGTCTGAAATATTTACACACTATAATTAGTTTTCTGATTCATATACTTGTTAAGTCAATTAATGAAGTAAAACATCTTCAAGTTCCATTAGTGGTTTCAATTGAACAGACATTTATTCATCATTACATGAACGATGTTATTTGCGGTGTTAAATAAAATTATTCATTTATTGTAAGTAGGCCCACTGAATGTCGACTCAATGTGAAATATGGTATTGCATGTTGATCAATTTATTTGAATCTCTAATTATATCGTTGGCGTAATGTTGACAAATAACGAAGACAGCGAATGACCAAGATCTTAAAAGTCAAAAGTAATTTACTGAATTGACAGAATTTGAAATGCTTATTTCAGAAGACTCGAATGTTGTGCAACACAAAATATCATTCGATTTGATAGTTGTTTTGTTACCACATCTTAAATGCCTTCCACTTCAACAAACACTTAAAAATAAAACTCTAGCATTTGCTCTTTCTTTCGCACCTAACCTCTCTCTCTTTTGACTACTTTTACACGTAAGATCAAAATCGAGTGAATCGAAAGCCTTAATCAAAACCAAAACTAAATTAACACGTTCCCAAGTAAAACACCAAAAATATAAATTTTAATGTCAACAGTATTGTACCTTAACAAGCCCGTTCGAGTTGGCATGTGACCCTAATTACTACAGCGGTCTAAAAAGATAACATTGTCCAATGGTCAATCTTATTACATGATTGAGTAGTTAATAATGTACACTGGCAAATCGACAGTAATGTTGCTTTTATTACCGCAAAAAACTCTTAAGCAACACTTAACAGCCGGTTCGGATGGTAACACTGGTAATGTGCAGTTTTTAAACATACACTTGGGAGAATATAGTCATTTGGCTTGCACTTATTATGGGTAATAGTAGGTTTGGCAAGAGTTTTGGTAACATGCAATTGAACATCAGGCATGCGATTTGGACAGCTGATTGGTTCCTATTTGTTTTGTAATACTGATTCTGTTGTCATCGAAATGCCATGGAAAATAGGAGCAGAAATAAATAATTCATGACGTGCAAAATTGCGTGGATAAGAAATGGGCTCATATTTAACACCGTATTTACATACAATCCGATGCCACAAATTGATACCTGCTTACAATATCGTGGAACTTCACCATTTAATGGCATATTACGCAGTAGCTACTTACCAGTTGCCGTGAACGCTCGTAATCCACTTATCATTACTCATTTTCCTTGGATCTTGACATGAAATATATGGCAAGTTTTATTGATTCACGATATTGTTCGCGGTTCGGTGGCCACTAATTGCTGCGTGTTACAGCGGCACGTTAACGTACTCGTTATGTAACATGTTACACAGGTTAACGTGGTGCCAACACCCGTCCTGTCAACAAATGAAAATCGCATGCGTCGGCGGCCTATCTGGTCGTCGTCTGACCGTTATTCCTAGGGCTGTCTGAAGACTTTGAAGTACCAAATTTTATTCTCTGTTTAACTATAGTCGGGTCGTTAGCAGAGTGTTAACGCCCAGTTATTTAAACAGCGTGAAGTAGGACTGTTTGGACGCGTCCTATAACTTATCCTTAAAGTCCTGGCCGGTTTTACCATCCCAAGGATGCCAACCACAATGTAACTTTCCAATCTTAAAAGATAATGGAAAATATCATCTGTAACTGCCAGTCCTTATCTAATTATTTTCTAGTGTAAACACTGCGAGATGACTCCAATGAGGAAAACAGGTTGGTACGACTTTCTCTGTTAAGAGAATGCTGCAAGTCCTTGTTTCTTTTTGAGTTAAACTAACAATATTGTATCTGCCACTTAGGTGCTTAATTTTTCTGACTGCTTCGACGATCTAGGTCGTCACATTCTTCATACCCTTGCCATTTTATCATCAAAGCCAGGTTGCTCTTAGCTCAAACCTGGTCCCAGACCCCAAGAATGTTCTCCAACCCAGCCCTATCTACAACCGACATTTTAGTCGTTTCCTACTTGCGTCTGGCGGTAGTCGGGCGACAAATTGCCGACGGACGCCATTTCGGCGACGCACAATTGCCCCTTAACGGCCAGTTCCCCAGATTTATTCGCCTACACGTAAGTTAAGAGCCCTGTTCACAGTACGCATTTCGTTTAAATCACGGCGACACGCTATTCGTCGTCAACACTGGCGCTCGTCAAAATTCTTGTGTGTAATATTCGAACCACGAACGCAACGCTTCCGTGTTTTGGTTCTCAAGTAAAAACTGTTAGACGAGAATTGGATGATTGTGTTGTTGTCTATTAGCTGTTTTGGTATCCATTGATGATTCTCAAGGGTAATTGAATGATTTTTTTTGTACTCTAGTGTCCGAATTATCATTGAATTTAGAACTAGTCGATTTCTTTGCATGTTTTTTATTATCAGTTTCCAAAAAATCTTCAGTTCCTTCTGAAGCATCAACTGATATGTTCATAAATTCCAATAACTCCGACTCATTCCTCGTACCGTGAATGTTCTTCTGTACCCGTACGGGTAATGGCGGCGCTAACGACCAAACACCAGTAACGTGATCCCCGAGGTGTGAACTTACGAGGCGTTCTTGAGAAATTCGCTTATTACATATTAGTACCTGGAACTGTTCGCCTTTCCTGATCTAGTCGTTTAACACCAGTCGGACGCTTTCGTCTGGTTGCTACCCGATCGGAATGTGGAAGTTCGTTTCAGGATTAACAGACACCATTAACGTTGATCTATTAAGTAGAACAATCTTGGCAAAGTTTGGATGTCTCATTTTAGACATGGTGAGGCCGTTAAAGCTCAGATATAAATTATTTAAACTTTACATTTTATACTCCTCTGGTATGAGCAAACAGTTCGTGTTGATTCTGCACAAAACACAAAGCTCTTTGCTTAGATCTAAAATTAAAACATAATTCGTATTGGCCAATATCAGCTATTTTATTGTTATTGTATCTGAGCGCGAGTATCGGACATTATGGCTGGGTGGAACATTAGCATGGTGGAGGCTCAACAATGGCGGAGCGGCGCCGGCGCACCGATGCCCACAGCATCCACCGATAACGTGCACTCCTCTAGTCTACGGGATACAGGGTGGTTGGTTGGGAATTTCTAAACGTTTTGAATAATTTTGATACTTCGTTGGACGAAATTTGTGTTTGAGGAATTTAATATGATCTCAGAATAAAAAACTTAAAAGCTTTCTTTCATTTAACTACTTAAATCTTATTTTCGACTTTTAGAACAAAAACTTCATAAGCAAACTTCTATAATTTAGTCAATTGTGATGCAATTTTATTAAAATATCCTCTTCTTTTGGTAATTCTCTGATCAGATTATTTTTCATCCGATTGCTTTGTTGTTAAAATAAAAACATTCTTATATCTAAATGAATTCTTAAAAGATTCTGGCCGCGAAAGCCAGGTCAAAATGTGTCTCAAGCTTTGATCAATAATAGCATTGATCAAAGATCTCGAGGCAGAAATCTCAAACGCTTTAGAATTAAAAAAATTCTCAAACAATTCAAGAATTCCCATAGCACCCTGTATCATGAGGTCGGTGGCGTGCGCCGGCGCCGACTCCTCTAATAATAGTCGCATTCCATTCCCTCGCCCTGGAAGGGCTCACCTCGCGATGCGCGCGCGCACCTGCCGTACACCACTTTCCTTTTTCATTTGCCAAATGCTTTCGCTACTCCGTGATTCTGAATTAATGTTATTGAAAAATGGCTTACATTATGCTTGTAAATTCCTCTGAGTATGAGTGAGTTAATCGTGTTTATGACCAATAAAATTACAGTAGTTACCATCAATGGAAGCTATGCCGTAAAACGACGGATTAATACTTCTACAGTATTGATTATATTAAAAGGCGTTCATACAAAACACATGTGCAATGTGAATATTTAAATGACTTGATAAACAGAGCTTTTGATTCTGATTCAAAACATGTTCATCTGTTTAAAAAACATTGTATTTAACTGCGGGAAAAACAAAGTTACGTTATCCAGAAAGTTCCTCAAGAAATTTATCAGATGTTTCATTGTTCAAACGGAACTCATTCACCGTGAAATGCCAAGGGCAACGTATTCAAAAGTGTAGGGGAGCATCTGGAGCCATTAGGGCGTCCAGGGACCGTGTCGAACTTCTGGCGTGGAACCACGGCTAAGGGCGTGCGCGTACGCAGACTCGTGAGAATATCGTTACCTTTAATGTTTATGTTTCTATTATCGATACTATCTTTATGTATTGCTTCGCACAGGAAAAAATCCATAGAAATTCTTGAGTTTTTCTTTTTCTTGAATTATCTGTACAATCTTTTACGCTTCGTCGCGTTTCAGAATTAAATATTTCTACATTTTCTATATTTCATGTGCAATGTGTCGGAAAAAAGACATATTTCCTAATTGCTATGATTTATTTATTATTACGTAGTATTACTATATAATTTAATAGTACATATTATTGCGTAGTTTAATTGTTTCCACGAGTAACAATAGATTGCTAATTATATCTGTGTATTCATCATGGTTATTTTTCCTTATTGCACGTATGTCATCAGCATTATAAATAGCAACATTAATTTCTACAATCCAGTATACATCTAAATTGCATCCAGTATTAAATGCCAGTATTTTTCTGTATAGATAGGCATTGTTATTGTTGTCTACTTCAATCTACTTCAGTCCAACGTAAATCCCTTTTCATTTAGCACTCCAAGCACTATTGTGTACGGGCTTAAATCCAGGTCTTATTCTGATGGATTGCCCTCCTTTATTCCATTTCTTGTTCCATTCCATTGTTGACGTTCAATCTTGTGGTTTTACTTCACTATGTTAGTGGTTATGACTATGACCGTCATTGTTAGGATTTATGGTGATAAGCAATGCTGTTTTCTCTGTCTATTGCTTAGGGAAAGTCAGTAGTTTGAAGATTAGTTTTGGTTTTCCGACTTCATTAAATAGTTTTTACCAAATGTGTGATAGTTCTTCGGCTTTTTTGGCTACGTTTTCAAGTTTTGGTGTAGCGTTTTTTGCCCGTATATTTTAAAATCTCGTTGGCTCACGTCTTTATAATCCGCCTATAATGTTCCCTCTTCTGGGACACAGGCCTCCCCTCTTCCAGAGGGACTGGGCTGTAATAGATAACAGCCCACTCCCTCTCGAAGAGAGGAGGCCATCGCCAGGAAAAAATCGAAGACGTGGTAGACCACGAACTCGTCTTCGAATTTTTGGTTCTAAGACATGCCGGTTTTCCTTTATCATTTTGAGAGCAGTGGCGATGAAATTATTTACACAAAGTAAAGGCCCGTACACACAGGCGCGACGCGACACGCGACACAAAGGCACCGCAAGTCGCGCGACGAGCGGTGCCTTTGTGTCGCGCGCGATTCGCGTCGCGCGTCGCGCCTGTTTGCAGGAGCCGTAAAACGCCTGCCTGGGTTTGAAACCACGACCTATCGCTCGTAATTCCCGTTACCACGGGGCCGCCACTGCTCTTTTGGCTTACATTAAGGATGTTATTGTTACTCTAGTGTATACGCATCACGAGGATTCGGAGTACTGAAGCCGGCATTTCTCAAGGGAAATAGGAAGGTTACTTGGACATGCATGAAACTAATCAAAAGACATGTACCAAAGGAGGCCAAGGAAATATGATTAACTGACATCTTTTTTTTAAACGGTTAAAATATTGCTTAGGTTCTTTATAATTGACTAGCTTCCGCACGCGGCTTCGCCCGCCAGGTATGTCGATAAAAACTATCCTATGTCCTTGCCCGGGATGCAATCTATCTCTCTGCCAAATTTTATCGAAATCCGTTCAGTGGTTTAGGCGTGAAAAGGTAACATACAGACAGACAGAGTTACTTTCGAATTTATAATATTATATTAGTATGGATTAATGTTAGAGAATATAATATTAATTATACATTATAGTTTGCTTGTATTTGATATTCCTAATCATTATGATGTATTGTACTTACTAAATACTTTAAGAGGGCTTTGTAATAATGATAAAGAGTGGAACTCTCTACCTGCGTCTGTGTTTCCGAGCGCATACCCAGGACCGTCTTTAACCTATTGGAGGCCCTGGGCATATAAGGATCACGGGGCCCCCTGTGTAGGTAAGAGAGAATAAGAGAAACATAATATATTATATTTCATAACTGGGGGGCTAGAAACTTACTGTAAATCGCACTGCAATTCACTTATTTTGTTATTGCATCGGGTACTAATAACGCGTAGAATGGAACGGTGGCTGCAAATAATGTTTTTTTTATGAGAGCAGGCCGGGGCCCCCGAAGATCGCGGGGCCCTGGGCACTTGCCCAGAGTGCCCAATGGGAAAGAGGGGCCTGCGCATACCACCCGAATCTCTTCAAAGTAAGAGTAAACAGGCTTCTTCTGGGTAAGCTCACTCCATCGTAGACTTTTTCTCTGTCACCTCTGTCCTAGACTAGAGTCAAGAGCAAATCCGTTACAAAAAAAAAGACATTTTATCTACAATTTCTTTATAAGTACTCTATATACAATATTTACTCAAGTCTCTTATCATAAAACATTTTCCGAGAGTCATTGAATGCCTTGAGGTATTTTAATAGCTAATAAAGGCTCCTTCAAACAGGCGCGACACGCGATAAAATCGCGCGCGACACAAAGGCACCGCAAGTCGCGCAACTAGCGGTGCCTTTGAGTCGCGCGCGATTTTATCGCGTGTCGCGCCTGTTTGTAGGAGCCTTAATTTTAAGTATAATAATGCCTACCTACATATTTACACGTCACTCTTCTCATAATGATGTTATCAATTACTTTATAACAAGTACAAAGGTACTAGAACTGCTCCAAATACTTGCGATTGCACAGCTTATAAAACTTTTTTTTTTTTTTTTCTAATTACAATTACATGCCTTTGAACAGTGAAAGTCTCACTAAAGGAGACGTTTCTGTTTTGTATGGAACTTTGGCTAGGACGTGTACATTTCAGAAAATCTATGGAATATATCTATAAACACATAATAGGCAATGATTTATAGAATTAATTTGTATTAATTTAGTACAAAATTAAAATTGAAAATGTTTGACATTTGTTGTGAGTAAAATGGAGACATATTGAGTCAATGACAGATGACAATAACGTTAATGTCATTATAACCTAAAACGGGATATTTTATGTTTTTGCTTCATTGTTAGCCTTTTGACCGTCGATTAACCCATATTGGTTAACGGTAAAACATTGTTTATCTGTTCACTAACCTATACGGGTTTCGATGTCATGACGATGTCCCATAGGATTAACAGACAGTGTATGTCAAAATAAAACGTTCGGAAATACACTGGCCAAGTAGATGATTAATCGAACTAGGATATTATTTTCAAAATATTATATTGATATTATTTTCTTTTTACATGTGTCCATTAATAAGACATTAGAAATAGGTGTAATAGATGAATTAATAACACACTGATACCTTTTTATGATTACATTTAATGTTTTTCTATTTACGGTTTTGCACTCATTTCAGATCCATACTGGTTTCAGAACGAATGTTTGCTGTCAGGACGCCGCCATATTGACCATAACGTTATTAAATGGCAATAATTGAAAAACTTTAATTTGTTTGTACACAAAGGGTTATTCTCAAATTCACTGATTCATATTTTTCCTAAATTCAGAGTATTTTTCCCCGTTTTTTGATATATTGTACAAGTGCTAGCCAAAAATGAAACATCTCCTTTAACAATCAACCATTTAGCAATACCTAAAAAAAATAACGTTGTTGGCAGTTCGTTCGTTGGTAGTTCTGACCTAGAATAATAACAATAATGTACTGAATAAACGTTTTCAAAATATTTTGCAATGCATAGACAACTTGTCTCCCTGCTCTATCGTAATAATTAGCAAATAGTGGCACCTAATAGATAAATACTATAAACAGTCTCACGTGCCAGTAGATCGTGCAATTAACGTGTTATTTACTTTAGGCAGGTCTGGAAACGTTTTATACACTATCAGCTGATTATGTTATGAACAACTTAGCTCTGGAGGCAAAGGTTGAATAAACAATGTAACTGAGTATCCACCTGACTTGTGTAATATCATTTAGAATTCTACACGAAGTTGGTGTTTTTACTTATTCATCCTTGTCTCGTGTCTGCTTGTATTTCCAAAGTTGGTCAAAGCCCTCCTCTGCATTCCGTTAAAAAATTTTGGTCATGCGCGAGCCTACAAACATTTTCTACCAAAAAAGTATTTTCCTCGATTATTTTCGGGAAACGTAGCCCGATTTCGAATAAACTAAAATCATAACCCTTACTTTTGCTTCGCCATAGTCGGATAAAAATACAAAATACTTTCCCATAACCCCAAGGACTATCCGTTAAAGGACAAAAGAGGTATCATTTACTTTCATACCAGCAACGTAGTTAGCAGCAGCATTAATTAGCTGCATTGAATATGCACGGCAGCTTGCCGGGCTCGTGCCGGAAGACCGGCTTCCGTCGCCCCCGGCGCCCTGGGACTTTCCAACGGGATTCGAAGCCGCCAAGGAGTACCCAATGTGTCTTTTATTACGTGCTGGGAGTACCTTGTTGGTTGCTCATTAAATATACCTTATCTTATAGAGAGGATTGGTACTTACTTAGATTATTTTTGGGCATAAAGTTACAAAGTTTCTTTGCACGCCTATAATGCTGTATTTAAAAATGCCTTAAAAACCTCGCCCTAAATGATAAAGAGTGTACTTCATGCAATATTATAACTATCGGAAAAACACACAATTACGTCGCCAGCCACCGTTCCCGACCACAAAAGGCTCAAACAAACAGATAAGCAATAAGGAGTGTACTCGGTACTGCGCACACGCAAATGGCGTACGTCGTTATCTAAACGCGCCGATCGTTTACATACAGTTAGAGGACGCAATTATCACCTACCGTACACCTGTTCCATGTATGCTAATGACCACAGTAAATCACTATCGATAGACCAGATATCTCCGATTATATCTCGGATGGTCACGCGCTTACCATTTTCGGTGCACTGCCTATGTGGGGTCCAATTACTGAGGACCAAACGACACTTTCCATGTCCAGGCGTGCCCTTTTCAGACCTTAGATAGTTCCCGTCTGTACACATCCTGATCGTAACTTTAGATCAGTTTGTTGAGGAAATCTAGTCGAGGATGTTGAAAGAACGGAATGCTGCTGAGGAGGGCCCTGCACCAAATAAACTTGACTTACCTGATAAGGCTTTTCTACTAACTTTTGCAGTCTGACGCGATGAACATCTACCTACTTCTTCTTCGTGTCTCTGGCACGACTATATTTTAGATCTTGTTGGCCTAAAACTTCGCCAGTTCACAGAGGTCACTTTGTCTGCATGTTTTATGACACAGGGCAAGATAGGACGTGGTGCATGGTTTGCTACAAAGCTCCACAACCACACACCCTAATAATAATAGCCTCCCGACCGATTTCGGTTACGGTGGCCAATGACAACGCAGATTAGCCAGGTACGCAGGAGACATAGTGCACAAGTGTGTGCGTAAACACAGGTGCACTCTCTGTTCCTTTAAGGCTCCTTCAAACAGGCGCGACACGCAATAAATCGTGCGCGCAATTATATCGCGTGTCGCGCCTGTTTGTAGGAGCCTTAAACTATCATAGTCCGATGGGACGGCAATCCGAAACGATCGGGGAGAGATCAGGCGCAGGACCAACGGCTTTACGTGCTTTCTGAGGCACGGGGTATTAAACCGCCAACTTCCAAGCTTCGAGCTGTTGCTAAGAAATTCCTATTGGAAAACCCAATAACACTTTTTCCGACCACACACCCTACTGCTATTCCGTTGAGGTAGCACTTTGGAGTTAAATCTACCTACTTATCGTACAGTTGAAAAAGTGTATTTAATTTCGTTCAATGCTCATTCTTGTCTTTAATCAAAAGCGATCAAAATATGTTTCATTTTAATACGCATTTGCGAATTAATCTTGCCTCTGTCACCATCGAAGGTCGACCGTTTAAGGAGGTGGTTAATTAAACCTAGCTCTGTCGACGACTCAGAGTCGATTTCCTCGTTAAACGATTTGATTTACGCATCATGGGCATCCTTGGCCGATGAGGTGTTAAACCGTGACCTTACGCAAAAGGCGTCGCCCGCTGAATCACCAATAATTTTGTTGTTTTGTTTTTATACAATAGATGTGGCCATATGCGGGCGGCTGCGGGCGGAGCTTTGTTTGGGCAATCAGTCAACGACCGGCTTCGCAGCTTCCCGACGCATTCTTTTGGTGCTCGTCACCGGGAAGATTCATGCAAGCGATATGCAATGCCCGCCGTTAGGAGCTTGCTCTCGCGCCGCGCTTCAACCGAATCCGAGCGATTTTTTCGCGATGATAGCGCGCCGACAACCACCTCTAGAGCCCGCCTCTTGCGACCAACAAATGCGTTCCCATTTATAAACACGTTCTCGGGAATAGCTGGCTCGAATTAATACGTTTCCGTAAAAATATTGCGCAATTATAAATTTCTACGGAAAATTGATAATGTTCTCACGAACGGGCGCACGATGCGTTAATTGGTGTGCAATCCGCATTTTAAGCGAATTAATAGTTGCCCGCGGACTCTCTCGTTCGCCACCATCTCAGTCATTCAATTTTTCGCTCAGTTAACATACGACCAAGCGACGGCCGTTTTTTGTGTTTACAAAATTAAGGTAATTACCGTAATACCCCTGTCACAACCTTTTAAGTTCAACGCACGCATTATGCGTCTCGACGCGGTTTTCGGCTCGGAAAGGATTTTGATTCTTATGTCTTGGGGATAAAGGTGTTAGCTGAAATATTATGGAATTTCGAGTGAAATATTGTTGTAGTGCGCCCTTGAACGTTCAGTTCCGGGCTATTTTAATGTCGTTTAAATTAAAATATGCAGCGCGCTCTGGGCGATATAATTGCGCGCAACGAAGTCGCAAATCACGACATTGCGCTATGCTTCATCGAATTTATCGAAATGTGTAAATTTTTCACGGACGTGATAAGTTTTTTTTACTTGGTTTTGCACAGATTTATTCGTAGGAAACATTTGCATGATTACTATTAATTATAGCCATGTATCACCCTTATTTGGGTGCAAGGCAAAGTTCCTGCAGTGATAGAAAGCGCGTTATATTATACGATATTTACAACTTCCTAAACTGAGCACACCAATAAAATTACGGGCATTACTGTGAGTTTATCTGAACGGAAACACGCTTCATATCAGCGCAGGAGACGTATTTATGAGTGGTTATTCTAAGGTTGTTTGGAGTTCCCATCGCGGCTCGCAGCGTTCAAACATAACGCCGTATGTGATGGTGCGATCGCATGTAATCTCCCATCTTACGGGCGAGACTATCTCGCCGACGAGACGCTCATAATATCTGATACAACCACGCTTCCCCTGCAAGGGTAATAATCTTTTATGCGACGCGATGAAGTTATTAAACCCGTCGATTGGCCCATGGACATCAGATATCGACCGCTCGAGGTTCTCAGTTGCCACTTTGTAGAAGCTCGAAAAACTCACATTTAGATTTCCATAATGTTGATTAAAGTATTTCGCCCAAGCCACTTCAGAGGCATGACTAAAATTGTAGCAGAAGTCCGGGCATACATGCGTCGTTGCGAAAATAACTTGATTTTGAATAACGCGTGTCACAGGTGAGGGTCACGGCACCCAAGTTCAGATAACAATGTGGTGTTGACGCCTGACCCCGGCTGCGGACGGCGTCAATTTCGGCGCGTCAGCCGGTCGCGGTCGTGTCGTAATGCGATTACAATGATGCCCGATTCGCAAATTGGCAGTGACCCAGTTCGGGTACCGGTGGGCGTTTCGGAGGTCCACCGGCTCCTGCGCTCGCGCCTTTTCTACACAGAAAGTTCCACGCACTTGCCAAATAGAACGCCTGTTTAAGTAATCATGTGACAACTAAACGTTCTCGTTTCGCTCGACTCGATCCCGTTACATCGTTTGCCTCTTGTGATTGAATTTCTTCGTACCGTTTTTCGATTATTTTGTCTCGGTGTGTAATGCCAGGTTGCGCAACCGAATCGGCGTGTAATTGTGGCGGGTCATTGTTTGTAACGGCACGGCCCGGGTGCAGCGCGCGTGGTGTGAGATGAATTCCATTAGTCCGGGTGAGGTGAGCTTTGCCGCTGTAGGTCGTTTACACCGGCTAGCAGCGCGCGACGCACCGAACCGATCCATTTTAACTTAACCGCAACCCGTAAAATCGTCCTTCTCCATTGTTAGCAGCCCATCGGGCTCTATTTCAACACAAAACATGTTTTGAACCTTTGAAAGTATTCGCGTTCGCACATTAGAAGTTCAGATGTTTGTTTGTAAAGACACTTGCTCTTTATGCGTCCTTCGAAATGTGCACACATTTTAGGTCTCCCATTCACAATAATTAGGACTGTGCATCAACCAAATCGTGCATGCAGATCTTCTCGAGAGAAATAAAAGCTTAAGAGTATTGTTCATTTCAACGAAGCGATGATTAATCAAGGATGTAATATGAACTGTGTGGCTTAATGATTTGTTTGTATTCTGGTCGCGCAGTGTCGTTCGTCATTTTGCCAGGCTTTTCCTAGAAAGCGCAGTGTCCTATTTGGTGCTAGGAACCCCGACCACCACCGGATACGACGGCCACGTCATACTAACTGTTGATTTTCACTTTTATAATGCAACTCAGCGATGAAATGGAACTTATTGTTTACACGATGCACCGTGCACGATAAGTAGGCACGAGTATAATACAATACTGTCGTCTGGCCTAATTAAGGTGAGGTGATAGCACGAACAATAAATTAGGCGTGGGGTACCATAATTATCTTATCAGTGTATAGTTAGACAATGCGCCCGCTGAGATGCGCGAGCGCACAGCGCATTATCGCGACCACCCGCCGCCACCGGGAACCGACGTCGATACAACATTATTATGGGAACATGAATCAGCGAACATCGGCCGAACATACGAGGCGCAACGCCATACTTCTTAGAACAAGCGGACCCTGCACACCGTGTGATCGAACTCATAAAAATTGCTGACTGCGGAGCGGTCGTACCTTCTTAAGTGAGGGCGGCTAGCAAGAATCTCGTCTTCTCATAACCAGATAGAGGAGCAACCATTACTCGGCTCCTTCCATGAAGTCGTTAACGATCCCGGCGACACCTCGTCTAATCGCCCGCGTGTGTACTTAGCTATGCAAATCATTGCGCGACTCCGGGCGCGCCGCGACATCGTCAGGCCAGCCTTGCGCAATTATTCATTATTCTCTTTAAAATATTACCCCTTGCGTAATCCAGCCTGATAAATGACTACTATCGATTTATTGTTCCCCGCGAAACTGTTAACCCGCCATTTCAGTATCGCATTATTCTTTCAGATGTTATTTAGTGCCGCGGCGGTATTATCTCGTCGTGCTGCTCTCCTAATAAAGTCTCGTTATGGGAAACTCTCGTTTGTGACCAATAAAATAATTGAATATCTGTGCGTTGATCGGCCCGAGAACTAGCTCTTATCTGGGGCGTAATAAATCGGTGCTGCCGATCGCGATCGGAGTGCGGCCAGGCGCCTGATTAATGAGTTAACATTTTTTTAATTAAAGATCTCGCTGCAGCGAGGAATTATTGGTCCGCTGAGGGCACCGCGAGTGTAAGCACGCGCTTCGACAGCGCACATAGCTTTCGCCGGAGCGACGTTCAGCTAAATTATAAGCTCCGGCTGAAGAGTTAATTGTGTGTTTACTATGTTTACCATCGACATTAGGTATTCTCCGTTCGATAATCGCTGCGGGGCGGTCGTGTCGTGATATGAAGTTTTCCCGCGTTATGCAACCAGCCTTTTGTTGCGTTCGCTTCACATGGCCCCGTACACGAAGCTGCACTAGGTACTCACTATGATCTGTATCGGTTTCGGATAGTAACGTCTCGACATTGTTATTTTTGCCATAGGTTGCACGTTTATGACATCCCCATCACGATTGTTGACGTAATATCAGTTACCACGCTCCGATGACACATATGTTTTGTGTGTGTTTTCTTGCGGTAACTTAACTAATTGTAATCTGGTTAGTCGCTTGCTTTAGTTAACCTCAGTTTTAATAAGAATTATTAGAATATGAATCGTGTATGGTTTGTGTATAATATTAATATCATGACCTCAGTGTCGGGCGTAGTTCCCCTCGCTCGCCTAATGTCAGCTCGTCAGCGCGCATTCAGTCTCGACGTTTCGCAAGTGAAAACCCGAGACGAGGGCTGTATTCACTTGACCTGGACCCTCGCGGCTCGGTGTAAACGATGACAGTGAAACATGACCATTGTTAAGTTACGAACAGAATTCATACGGCTTTCTGCTCGACACGCATCAATTGGAGGTCTCCTATTGACGTGGCGACTGGCAGTGTGAAGTTCGTTAGCGAACCATTGAGTGGACTCGCATACCACCGCTATTTCACACGTATTGTTATAGCGCACGATAAGTGCTAAATTGTCTTTAGAAACGTAGTACTTGAAGACCAATGCCGAGACGATGTAGACAATGTATTAAAAGTCGCATTCCGCATTCGTACTTAAACGAGTCGTAGCGAGTTTGAATAGCAAATAAATGTTTTGCAACGTAAAATGCATTACAATCATTGAATCCTTGACAGTAAAAGGACTGCCCCGTTGGTTTCAAGGTGGCAAGAACAACTGCTGAGCGTGGCGTCCTTGGTCAGATTCCCAGGTCGTGCAAATTGTTAATAGGATTTTCCATTAGGAATTTCTTAGCAACAGCTCGAAGTTTGGAAGTTGCCGGTGTGATACCCCCGTGCCTCGGAAAGCACGATAAGCCGTTGGTCCTGCACCTGATCCCGCTCCAGTCGTGTCAGGATTACGTGCCGTCCCATCGGACTACGAGGGTGAGGGAAGAAGCATTGCACCTTTGCGCATACACTTGTGCACTATAAGTGATATCTCCCGCGCTGGAGGCTTGTCTCCGTTGAGATTGTCCGCCATGACCGACATACGGTCTGGAGGACTATTATTAGTAAAAGGAGAAATTGCTTCATTGGGTTACAAGTCTATTGCTGTAGATAACTAGATAGAAAGTGCGAAACAATTTTTTCAATTAGTATCAACACGTTGCTTATCTAATCTCAAAAACGTGATACACATTTAGAAACAAACTAAAGTGGTTGCGAGTGTTGCGACACGGAATATTACGGATTGATAGAATCGATGTTCGATTAAAAAGGCCACCTTGAACTGTTTATGCCGTTTCGCGTCCAAACGTTGCACAACTGTACCTTTTTGTTAGCTGCGAGCTACCGATTCGTTTCATACCTAATTCAATTACAGAAACATATGTAAATGTCATAGTCTCTAATGAAACTATTGCACGTGGTACTCTCTGCGTTTGCGCAAACCGCGATCTGTCTCTGCAGATTCTGTTTGTTCTTGAGCAATTGTTGCGTGTTGCGTTCACCTCGCAATTATATTGGTTTATGGTGTTGTAGTAAAAAAAAAACAATAAGCAACCACGTTTTGGATTACTTTGTAAATTATGATTGCATGGAAACGTTTATCATGCTGATAGTATCGGATGTTAGGCCACAAATGTGTTGCAATTTGTAATGTTTTCGTTGTTTTTAATGTCTCTATCCACTCCAGTGATTCTGTAACATTGAACTTAATGCGTTAATTTCTTTTTCCAGGTATGTGTGGTGTTGTGGAAGTGCGTCTACTCGGTATGTGGCAGCCGTTATGAGTGTCAGTAAAACATGGTCGCTCGTTAGGCATGCACGGAGGGCTCGCGGTTCGTGCCCGCATCAATATGCGCCCGCGCACCTCACGGACACGATTTGACGAATGAATCACACCATTTTCTTCGTAGTCGACTTGTTCACGTGACGTCACGATTTCGGTGTCGCACGCGCACCACGAAATTAAATTATAATAATTATACATTTCCGCTTGCATAGCTGTCGTAATCTTGAGGATGAAATCTCCGAGGATAATGCTGAATGACTTCATATAGACGAATTGTGGTAATTGTTCAAAATTTTGATACCATAATCGTACCTTTATTTTACAAAAGGCAGTAAAAACAATAGTGTTATTCTAATTAGAAATTGAGAATCTATTATTTACTTTTAACTTCAGCGTCACGTGACATCATTCGTGAGCCGCAGTCGTGATCGATTGAACATGCATCAATTTATGCCTTATTCACTTAGACTGATATGTTTATATCAACATTTCTCAGATTCCGTCAAACCATTTAATATTTGAGGTCAAGTCGTATTGAGCGCATTGTAATATGAATTATAGATATACCTTGTCTATTCTTAACGTTTATCGTGGCACAATAAATAGCGTGCTCGGATGAGAATAAACTCTATCGTATGGAAACATACATCATATGGAGCGCGTTCAATCGTCGTCAGAACGGGACAAAACTATTGTCGGAGCCGCAAGCTTTAATGGCCAATCGGTCAAATGACGACGGGAACCATTTAGTTCCTGCCATCTTTTACGACGACCGCTCGCCATTGTGTCGCACTCTTGCGCAGCCCTCCATTGGCCGCGCACTACACGTACGCAAACAATAGCGCTCGGAAACCCGCTTACTTTTGTTACAGGAATTGTAAATGTCAAGGTGCGATTACGCTACAGCCAACTCTGGAATGCAATGTTGTCTAGAATGGTGAGGCATTAAACGCGTGCCTGGAATGATAGCATCCCCGGCTCCGATGGCATGGCGGATATGCGCCGCATCGGACCGGCTCCCATTTCCATCATTATGCTTACCACGCCTTTATCTCGCGCGAGTATCGGACATATATCGGTGAAAAACGGCCCGCGAGAGCCGACGCAAAATTGAGATGGCGTAGCGGTTCCACCGCAGGGCAGGCCAGGCCCGCAAGTGGGTTGCGTTACAGCGTTTCCTCGATGTTATTAGCCGTCGACAAAGACCGTGGTTTGCGGTGATCGCGCCACCGAGCCCTCCGTTTCACACCTTGTCACGGAGCGCGAGCCCCGAGACAACGGTGTTTTCCAGCGATATTCACATTACACATCCGTGGTTGTCGTTCACATTTGAAACGGACACTCGTAACTCGATACAGTGTTCCGAGCAACTCTCTCCTTTTACCGCACAGATAGAAATGCAGAGCGGAACGTTTCCTAGTGTGTCCCGGAGAGTCCGCGCCGCTGTTTTGTTTCTATTGTTTTCGGAGGCGCGTGTGTTGCCATTCGGTCGCATTGTAGTTCAGAGGGCAATCGCCGTTACGGCGGCGGATTCTCACAATAGGAGCGAGAGTTGGCTCCCGTAAGTGCAGCTTCCGCAGATCGCTATCGTGCTCTTGGACCCCTGACACGTCCGTATGTAACTTCCGAGGTACATGGCTTCTCTCGCATATACACAAACACTACTTCAGATATCTAAGACTTGATTATGCTAAAATAATTTATTTAATTGAAAAACAGATTATTTACACAATTAATTAATAAAAATAACAAAAAGATATCCTAAGTTAACTAAAACTATACAGAAATTAAAAAATAGCGTCGAAAAATTCATCCGCAACGCTGTCGACTGGTAATGTACCCAAGAGACTGGCGACATGACCACGTTGTATGGCGATGCTTAGCCTCTGGCCAAGGTAAAAGCCAGCCCTTGGGTCACGGGAACTGTCAACCAGCCGTTTCGAAATTTCGTTATGCTTAAATGAGATCGTCAAAAAGGACATTTATTTTTAACCTGTGAGCAAACATCCTCAATTTCTCACGCGAACTACCGCGAAACAACGTGTAAATTTGCACTTTACGCTTGAAGAATGGGCACGAGCTTTATGTGCTTACCCTAAATTGAATCCGAATTCCTGAACATTACATCATACGGGTCATGACGTAACTCAGAAATTTAAGCCACGAATTTCGAAATGCCCAAAAGTATCCTTTGCAACAGCATGTCGATCATTTGCCCTCGATTTTTCGCCCTGCCAATGCCTGCCATTAAGTTGTTTGTGCGTGGTCCATGGCTCCCCATGTATGGCTTGATTCGCAATAAAATTGGCTAACGAGACACGTCTTTGTCGTGGGTGACCACCTCGGTGCCAAGTTTTCGTTGGAAAACAGCGGATATCACGTTGAAGGTCGTGATAATGATCTTTGCCGTATCCGAGGAGGTCGTTGGAATTTTGCATTTGTTTTTGTTAACATCATCCTTCAAACTAACGGTTCATATCAGTGTATTAGATGGTAAACAAACCACTATTTTCCTAAAGCATTATCTATCTATCTCATAATGTTGCGTAGTTTTCCATTATCAAAGGAGTGCTGCCGCCTTTAATTAATCATACAAGTAAGCCACCGGCATACTTAACTCTGAGTTCATTGGAAACGTTTCATATCTAGTTTCAATATAGAAATACATATATTCATCTGGGTTACCGCAAGATTCCGTGATATTTCAAGTCGGGAGCGCCTCGAGCGGGCTTGCTGCTTGCATTATATGAGGCCACGTCGACCACCCCGACAGGGATCAACTACTATACTTTGAAAACTGAACAGCCATTTATCGTGTGCTCTTTCTAAAGCATCGTCAATCGCAGTGCGTGACTGACATCTGCCATTTATAAGAAATCAGATGATATAAACACCAATCAGACTACGTCTTAGCAATCAATGTTTTTTTCCGACGCAACGTCAGATATAGATAGAAGGCTGGTTCATTATGCAGCTAACATCCTTTTCTGCTGGCTAATTTCGATTTTTAGTTTTGTTTTATCTTCCATCAATTAGTTGATACATAACCTGATCAGTTATGAGATAAATGTTAGAAATAACAAACTAGTATTAATCGATTGCATAATTCTTGTTTATCTCAACTGAAGCTAGACTCTCGAAATTATGTGCGAAGTCCCTGAACCACTTGTGATTGTTACATACATGCGAAACATAAGGAAGCGTAGCTCAACAAATATTTTCGAGATGACATGACCACTAAACTGTGCAAAAATAAAAAGGCGTCAATGAGTTCCGTTGGCCGAGGCTTGCGTCATCAAAATCTTTTCACCGAAAACAATAGTAGCCGCCAACCGGTGATTACTTTAAGTGTCGGATATTTGCATGAGTTTGTCCGACCCCCTAACCGAGGGCATTGTTCACCACCGTTTGAATGGCTGATAATAACTGAGCCTTCAGCCGCTTTCGTAAGTGGAACGGACTTTAGAAACTCGACAAATTATTTAAAGGTTTTTGGGTGGTTCCGCGCTACAATGTTTCATGCTTTGGGTCGAATTAGCCGAATTTGAAACTTCAAGGCGACTGACATTTTGGCGTTCCGTTAGCGGTGCCAAATTGGCAGAAATAAATATTTCGATAATAGTTTGCGAATGTTGTGTTTAGAAGCGATCAATTACGTCAAGATTAATGGCAATCGGTTTTGCTTTTAAATGAGTACAGATAACAGCACCTGGCAGTAGAATAGATATCTTATAGGTCGAAGTGAATGGATGTAAAGCGTCCATGGTGGAGTGGATGCACGATTTAAGGCTCCTGCAAACAGGAGCGACACGCGACGCGAATCGCGCGCGACACAATGGCACCGCTCGTTGCGCGACTTGCGGTGCCTTTGTGTCGCGTGTCGCGTCGCGCCTGTGTGTACGAGCCTTTAGACGCACACCCTCAAGTGCTATGAACTTTCATTCACATTTCGCCCTCACACTCACACTCGCGCGCCTGTAGAGGGAGCCTGTCAGTGACCCTCGAGTGGCGCGGTCCGGCGCCCATTAATTATTCTATTACAGCAATGGCACTCGTGATCGGTGCGCGCGCGCTCTCCTTTGATCACGCCATGCGCTTCAATTCACTACATCGCTCTTCACACGAACTGCACAAAATCGAAGCGCGTTGTCGGATAACACTTTTATTTTTCATCATTAAGAGTTTTTATCTTGATTGTACAAGAGTTACAAGGCGGCTGATGTATCTGCCTGTAATTTTTATGATGGACTTTTGAATTCCTGTAGATAATGTTGGAAGGAATTAAAGTACGAGAATGTTTTGCTATCTTGAAATTCTGCATTCTAGTTTTGCTCTTTTGTGTAGGTGAGTCTATTTTATATTCTACGGTACTTCATCGAGATAGACTGAATGGAATGGGGACAGCAATAAATTGCGGTTGCTTTCATTAACTAATTATATTATGTTTGATACAAACGTGTGGCACACATTTGTATGAAGCGTCGGTGTAGTCGGTAATGATGCGTTTCCATTCGGCTCACACATAATTTACTAGCGTTTAATAAAATAATGCGCTTGCGCCTGCTAATGACACTTGAATGGTCGATACGTGACCCTGCATGATTTGTGGGTGGTAACTGTTCATGAAAAGGGGTACTTAATTGAATTTTAGCACAAAGGCGCTTTCAAAGAAATCTAATTATCAGGCTATCAAAGTGAATGGAAAGGCTTATTGGTTGCCACACAAAATTTTGAAACAATAAAACGAATTGTTTAAAAAAACGATTCAAGTTCTTAATTTTTCTCTGCACTTTTTAGTATTACTACATATTAAGGACATAAAAAACGTTTAAGAAGTCGCTTCTCGCTCCCACTGGCAACACAAACACAAGGTGAAAGGCGGGCGTCGTGATCTGCGTGTTCCTCCCGCGGTTGCGCACGCGCACATTGCCCCAATTCACTAAGTGCCTGCCCCGCTGACGAATGGGGATCAACTGCACTCAGATAAAAACTATTTATTGCTCCATTCGCCCCTAAACCAAACCACCACTGTAAAATCATCAATTTGTTTATCGCTAGTAAAATAGGCCGTTCCGCACTAGTTGCTTTTTTGGCTTAATTGAATAATAAATCACTGCAAATCTATAAAAAATTTCCAGTACTTTCCATAACGCACATGAAGGCAAATAACTGATGAATTAAAAAAAAATATTATATACATTGGCGGACAAAAAAATATGGCTATGTAAATAATATCCTTATTCTTACAAGGCTCTGCATATTGTTATGATAATAGGGACACAAAAGCACTTATTAGTGAATAATTCGAGAAGAATGAACAATCAGTGTGTCCAAGGATTAAATCTTTACAAAAAGTTCAACAGCAGATTTAAATAACAGTAATGAGAGTGAAAACTTTTGTGTAAATGCAGTTTGCAATACTTTTTTTAAGTTGCACATGCGGAGTGTGACCAATTTGCCAAGTCTGGAAGCCTGAATATATTAAACCAGTCTGTAACAATGTGTCTGAGTTAATAAGGCAGACGGTACGAGTAAAATAAGAAGAAAAAAATGGCATAATATTTGTTACAAATGTATTACTTTATTTTTGGGCACCTCATTTTTAAAATACAGTTGATGTAATTTGCATGAGATCCTACTACAAGTCATCATCATTATTTTAGCCGAAAGACGTCCAATATTATTGGGCTCTAACCTTCTCACTAGCTTCATATTTTCTGACTGACCGACTCCTTGACACTTCAAAAGTGCTGTAAATGGTTTAAGGGGAAGCGCTAAGGTAGCCCGCGAAATTCAAATTTTCTTACGTTTTTTGCAATTTGCTGGTCAGACCACGTAAGTCCAAAGAATGATGATTTCATGAAACAGTTATTCTTGGGACTTACGTGGTCTTAGAGAGTTGTGTTGATGACTTTAATGATTATAATTCTGTAAACACATATTTCTTACGGCCGCGATTCATATATTAATCAACGTACAACTTAATACTGACCAGCAAATTCCAAAAAACCTAAAAAAATTGAATTTCGCGGGCTACCCTGGCGCTTTCGCCTTAATTGAAATAAATGCTTTGAGTTTGATTAGAAGTTCAACATTATGAGGTCTTAGATACGAGTGCAAAACCTATTACCTAAAAGATTATCAGGATTGTTTTAGACTGTCAGGAATTGACCAATAAATTGTACCATAAACAATAGAACTTCATAATCTATTTAGCAACCGTATTACCATTTTATCTGGCGCTTATCTAAGTGAGCGGTTATTGCAACGCGTGGCGCATGCGTGCTTGTTGCGACAGATCAGCTTCTAATTGTCTTAATGAGCCGCATCCTCCGGCGTCCGCGCAGCAATGAAACGATCGATCAATGATACTGAAAAAAAAGTATGACGTTTTCTTAATAAAGATAATAAAACACCAGAATTGGAGAGGCTAAAATTAGGAACCGAAAAAGATGACATTATCCAGCCATTGGTGGAATTAATATTTGGTTGTTGACTTAAGGAAACTGCTGACATAAAAGCGAAGATATTATGACGCCCTAAAAACTAAAACCAACATTTTATTTAGGTGCTTGAACCTGTCAAAGCAATAAACGTATTTTGGAAATCAAAATACGTATAAGCTGACTCATTATCATGACCAACGGTCACGGAAGATATCAGCCAAAATCAAATACAACAGATAAAAAGTTCACTCACCCTAAAATGTTTTGGGGAGAGGAGTACCGCGGCACAGCTTTAGAATCTCCAAAGGACCGTTGAGTTAACAAAAGAAATGCCTCCAAAAATATTGAGGAGCTATGCGTGAAGCTAATCCTTACAATAAAAGTGAACCTAATCCTGACAATAAAACCTGATTATTATGCGGACAGCTGCGGAAATTATTATTTCGACTGTTACACTTCAAGGCCCTTTGATGGGCAAAAAAAAAGATATATTAAAAACATGGCCACCGGCCACAGGGAAAGGATATAAAATATTAAAAGTAATAGCAGTTGAAATCTTTAGTAGTAATTAAAAGAAATGTTCAGTCCTTTACAAATGGAAAACTGAATAAAATCATTGACTGTGAAAGAATTTAGAATTCAAAGCCTGGGGTCTAATAAGCTGTATGTTTTATAGGAGTTTATAATATGCAAAAATCTAGCCATAATGTCACCACACCTAAGTGCAGCTGTCCTCAGCTCAGTGAAGGTGCGTGTGCGCAACCCAACTCAAGCGCACAATAGAATATTTTACTCGTTATTAGAATACAATAACAAGGTCGCACTACTCCAATTTGAACTGCATATAACACTGCCAAATACCATATAGCTTGCCTTCTTCGTATCTCATCGGATCTATCTGCTTTCACAACGTTACCGGGTTATACACTATTAGTGGGATTGACATCTGAATGAGTCGAGTGCCGGTGACCGATGGTCGATGTAGTCGCGGTCGATATGCGCATGTCTTGTAATTAGGCGTGTCAATGTCAATAGACGATTGTGTGGGCATCAATAGGAGGACATACGTCGGTACGGCCATGTCTATTAGGTTTTTGCTCGATGCCAGGACATGATTAATATTTAATGAGCCGGGACCCTGGCGGGCTTTGTCTTAAAGGACTCTTAAATGACAATTGAAATATATGAGGTTTAAATGACAAAGGTAACTGGTCGAGTGCGGGTGGTCGTCACTTTAAATTCATGCTTTATGAAGTTGTTCTCTTAATTGCCTGAATGCTTTGTTAAACGGTCCTGCAAAAGGAAGCATGAATTTTATCGACGAAACGGTCATGAGAATCCCACATTACATCGTAAAAACAAGATTTTAGATGCTCATGTATCAAAATCTGATCCAACTCTAATTCAAGTTTGCATCGGAGAGTTCAAAGAGCTCATTAGGCCTTAAAGGCGGCTTTATCACAGCATTTTAATCAGATGTCAAAGAAACCTAATCTTAATCTTTGTGTATCTAGTTGCTGGTACATGAAGCTGCTAGTTTACAGCTAGACATCGCCGTGTTTTTGCACAACACAGCGTCGTAAAATGTAAATAAGGCTCACGTATCGCTCCGTTCCACTGACATATATCTATCTATCACCTAGCTAGCCAGACGGTGTCAAGATCATGCTCTTGCGCACCCAAACATTTTGCAAATGACCCGCATCCAAATGTTGGCAAACTCTGAATAATCACTATTGTAATGTAACTTAACTATTGAGGACAGATTTAATGACTTTCTACGATTTGCATCGATATTTGATTATCGTATATTCACAAAAAATTAATTATGTTAAAACGATACAAATCAGTACAAATTCATCACGAGCTCTAAGCTCACAAACACTAATAAATAACGTTTTATAGTTGTCACAAGCAATAACTAGTTCCATTTCTCAGTTCCTTCGACTGATATAATCTTGGAGTTCCAATAGTTGAGATCTAGCTTCGGGACGGTCTCCACTCAATAAGGAAATGCCTTACGCTAGGAGGTAGGTATTAGATATTTCTGCCTCACGGATGCTAAAGGACTTAGTATGGATGCCTTGACCTAAATGTTTGAGTCTAACTGCGAACTTATGTTTTGAAAGCTTGTACGAGAATGGGCTTAGCGAGAATTGGTATGAAATTGTAAGTAGTAAGTTATCAGATAATGTCATAGTTGATCCTTAAACGGACTTGGCAGAAGCGGCTTTAGCTTTTTCTTTAAAATATTGAAGTTGAATTTAGCAAATAGCACTAAGGTCACTTCAGACCCGGCATTTCTCGGATTCGGATCAGATATAGTGCAGAACCGCTCTAAGTGAACACAAAGTAATAGCTCGATACGATGTGACGCGGTGGGTCAGGAGAACAAGAAATTTCACGCGGACGAAGTCACGGGCAGGAGGTATACCTAATTCTAATAATTGTCAGGTAGGGGTGTCATTATTAAGGAACCATGAATAATTTTTACGATGTAATCAATATCATATCAGCTATGTTACACGGGTCAAGAACAACAATTTACTTGCGGATGGTTATTAGATTTTTTATTGCAAATGGAGCCAGCATTAACTGTAGTATTACAGTTAATATGAGTTATTGTATGTGCTTTAATGATTTGAGACTCAGTTGCGATACGCAGCGGGTTGCCTCATGTCCTAGATTCGGAATTTGCATGTATGTATTAGACCTTCGTGCTATGTGTTTAGGATGATTCAAGTAACACAGCTTCACAGCCAATAAGCAGAAGTATTGTTATTTGACTTTCAAATGAATGTGTTCTCACTCTGAGAATTTTGGAATAGAAAATAAATAAGTATCTCATAAATCTTGCTTAGAAAATACCATCCTGTGTTTCATGTAGTCCTTGCAAGTCTTTTAAAATTCACTGCTCGAATACCGTCTTGTTATTTATTACAATAACAGACACTCCGAATTGTCAAACAAGCTAGCCACAACACGGTTCAATGCGAATTTGTCAATTTTTCAACGGTTCCTCGTTATGATTCCACGGGCGAGGCGGCTCCATGACTCACCGAGGTTACTGTACCTACCGGGCGTGTCTCTTTGACGATCCGGTCACATTTTAGCGAACACAAACGCAAAACACGAACGACCGTTGTAAATTACTGAAGAAAACTTTGTTTCGGAGCCAACAATACGAAGAATGCACTCGCCGTCGCTAACTCAGAGTACATACATGATCCTCTGGCGGCGTGTTTACACAGTTGTACGCGTTTTCATTGTGTCTCCTATCGATAACAAGATTCCACAGCTAAAAACATAGTTCAAATACACAAGCTACCCGTTACACATACTCGAGCGTCGGAAGTGTCTGTTATAATTGCTTTCTAAGAATTGTTAGTGATAAACACATGCATTAACATGTCCATCCTATCGACAGATACCGTACGACCATACAAAAAAGCTGTATCGATACAACAGTTAGCGCTCCGAGGTGATAACTGACCGGCTGTTAACTTTTTCTCTGACTCATTGAGACACTCATTTGCATACTTTTCCCTCTTTAACTAAGATGTGAGAATTTTTAGATGTCTGTTAGACACAATGGCGTCGAGTTATTTTTATTGCACCTCGTAACGAGGGTCCCGAGTGCTGTCTAAGTCTAAATACGGAATATTTTGCAGAAGCGCGAGGCACGCACGACCCAACAAAAGGTTATTGTCGCATATTTGTCGCCGGCTGTTCCCACGCCGGTCAGGTTGCCGATCGAAACTCGATCACACCCGGAGACCATTGTTTTCTACGTACATTATACGTTTGCCAAGCATCGACTCAAGATTTTTTATGATAGTCGCTGATTTTCATGATCTTTAGATGATCTGATTTTTAGACTTTGTCTCTGTTAGCTCTGACCTAGACTAGAGTCAAGAGCAAACCCATTTCAAAAAAAAAAAAATCTGAACCTGAAAGGAAGAATTTACATTTTGGTTAGCTATCGCCAATCACCCACTGATTTGCGAAAATACGATAAGAGAAGCAATTTGGTGCGACCTAAATAAGAGCGATATACAAGCCGATACGGCTGGCTATTGCGACGTCAGATAAATCTGTGTGCGTTGCCGTAATTGTAACACAATATAATATTAATTTGGAGCACGCCAACGCCGTGAGAGCGAGTGGGCGATCCGGGGGGACTCGAGGGCTATTCGGTTCTTTCGACATCTTCGATAGTCCGTCGATACGATCACATGCAAATTACGCACAACATTAAGGCGGGCGACTTTCAATCGTATACTCGGGATTCAATTGGGATCCTGTTCAGCTTTATTTATGACCGCGCGGTAAAGTAATTCTCTCGCCTTATATCACGAACTTAGAATGGCTAGAAGCTTTAATCGTGGGCAGCTATGCTTAATACCCTGTTTAAATTACCCTAAAGATTTCCGTGATCCGTAAATCGAGAGATACAAGAGTTTCACGTTGTTTAAGTGCTGTGTGCTTGCGCAAACCGGTGTCGTGCCTCACGCTGGCGCAACGCATTGTCTCCACGCATCTAGAGCGACGATTCGCGACACGCTGCTAACGCCTACCGTCAGTTACGCAAACACGCAAAACATTCGCTGAGAACATATTTGAGGGCATCGCGTCCCAATCGATTCATATTATACGGATTTCGCTGTTCATTACTGGGATTACGTGAGATTGGATTCATGCTAAGAGGCACAATAATTGGCTATGTTAGTGTCATGTGCGCGCGCTCTACATTTACTTGCAGCGGCTGTGTGTTGCAATATTTGCACGACTCTCACGAGAGACGCCGCTTATCACCTCGCGTCGTGATAACGCGCCGATTGTGCAAACGGTTGCGACACCATTCCACGAGAGTTGGGATTAGTTGCGACTAATTGAAACGTCCGCGTCTTCACAGTGGGCGGCGCGGGTCCGACAGCTTAATTACCTCTGTAAACAACTCGTGAATACCTCGCCGCGACCGTTGTGCAACGAGACAGTGACCGCGGGAACCTACGCTCGATGTACTAACGCTAATGTTGCATACACACCATCACAGACTCACAGTTGCAACCAGACGCTATGTTGCATTGTTCCTAAATCGTTACGTTACTCAGATTTCGATTGCAACAAGCCGTTCGGCATTAATATACGCCTAACGTCCATTTGTTTAGTTTCGGAGAAGTGAACTTCGTCGAAGCGGAAAGAAAGGAAGTCGTTGATGCGTTCACTCGTGTTTGTTTACTTTGTGCCCGGCTTGTAGCATTGTGCGGCGCCGGAGAGGCGCGTGTTTTAGGATGCTTATTTAAAAACTGATGATGAGGAAAATCGCGGCTTCGATTGTGAATAACCGGCGCTCCCCGGGGTGCACCTCGTTCGATATTCGGAAGTCCGCGCGGTAACACTGCAAGCGTGCGCACGCGCAATTACTCGCTCTCTGCGAGCCGCGCCCTCCTG
Source organism: Luperina nickerlii (assembly GCA_963855955.1). Lineage (NCBI taxonomy): Eukaryota > Metazoa > Arthropoda > Insecta > Lepidoptera > Noctuidae > Luperina > Luperina nickerlii. Next base: position 4,157,044 of record OY979666.1, on the reverse strand, counting down.
TGACATAATCTCACCGCCAGAGGCCGAGCCAAATGTAAACAAGCTTTGAACAATTCACCTGTAAAACTCAGCTCAGGGTCTCCAGCCACTTAGGTGTCATTTCCGGGAAATAACACCTCAGCATAACATTTTATAACTGTTAATTATTTCAGAGGGCGTCGTGCGTTTCTCGGAGCGATATTTCTAGCTAAATGCGGGTTGTTGGTTGTTATCTAATAATAGTTTACAGAATGAAGTTGAGTTGAGCGGCGATTATCCCTTGTCAGAGCTTCACCTCGCCGTGTGATTAGCACTTCCGACGACGTTGGAATTAATTTATATTAAAATCCCTGTTCATGTGAATTTCGTGCCCACGTAAACGAGAGTACGGCGGGTATTCAAGGTGCGTAGGCGCCGCTTAATAGTTGTAATTGCAATCGCTTTACCGACAGGTCAAGGCTGCCGGTACACTAAACCGAACCGACAAACAAAGAAACAATAACATTCAATATTCAAGTAATTACAAATGTCAAAGTCAAGTGCTTACTGCGATATGTCAAAGTGAACGATATATGGACGGGAGGGTAGTTAATGTTGGCAGATTAAGATCGGTGGCAATTAGTTGGACATAATCGTATTACAGCTGACAATGGTAATAGTAGACCAGCCGCGGGGTATGCTAATAAATGTACTGTCGTTCTGTATAGTATCCATGTTGACCTTACGTTCACCGCTTGTGCTTGCTTGTTGGTAACTAAATTGCTATTATAGTGGAACACGGTTTAGTACCTACTCCCATTTCTGTTTATTTATATTCCAAGAGTTTAGCATAAAACCTAATTGTCGTATTTACAGTTATTTTTAGGGTTCCGTACCCGAAGGATAAAAACGGGACCCTATTACTAAGACTCCACTGTCCGTCGGTCTATCTGTCTGTCAACAGGCTGTATCTCATGAACCATGATAGCTAGACAGTTGAAATTTTCACAGATGATGTATTTCTGTTGCTGCTATAACAACAAATAATAACAATAAAATAAAGTTAAAATTTAAAGGGGTATAAAACAAACGTATTTTTCTCGGCGGTTTATGCCTTGTGGTACGGAACCCTTCGTGTGTGAGTCCGGCTGGCACTTGGCCGGTTTTTTAATAGACACTTGGAAATTATTGTTAATGAATGTAGCTGTAAAATGAGACATTAAGCAAGTACCTACTGGTATTTTTTAACTTAATGTAATAAATCAACCCGTTATACAGAGTGAAACTGTTAATTTTGTCTTTCATTTTGATGACATTAATTAAAATAAGTAGGTACCCCTTAGTCGTGAGGATAATTAAGATATATTTCAAGAACAGTAATCCTTACATCTCAATATTTTCTCTTCCACTCGACTAGCAAAAGAAATAAATAAAAACTCTTACTGCATTTCTAAATTAACCTCAATGACTAAGAAAAATAACGAGCTGTCATTCGAGCCAGATACTTAATCAGCAAAAAATGTAAGGACTAAATTAAATTAAGGTTATATACACAAATACTAGGCAGCGATATAAGGAAATGTCAAAAATGTATACAAGGTCGATACAATTCGTACATATTTTTTATGAACTCGAGACAATGTCGGACATAGCGCGCCCTGGGTGCGCCTGCACATGTAAATACATATAGTCAATAGTCTGGTGACATAATTGTTTGAATTGAATGCAAAATAGTTGTGTTATTATAAAATCTAGACAGTTCAATGTCGTTTCGATTGTAATCTCTAGAACAAATCCGTCTACCAAAGACAGACAGTCGATCATAAAGTTAAGATAATCTAAATTTGAAAACATCTGACTAGTAAAAAATTATTTACTTACCGCAAAGCAAAAAAATATTGCAATATTATCAAACAAAACATCCCGTTCGATGCAAAAAATATATTATCCTTGTGTTAGAAAAAAGCAATGTGTCTATTTTGCCCTTTAACAATGCATGTTACTTCCAGTTCAGCTATTGAGTTCCGACCTTCGAGGCTTCGATAGACTCAATGGGACCGAATGACGGACTAAATTCTTTGTTCCCGACGCATTGTGGCGGCATATTCTTCGTGGAATGGAACGCAATATTTGTTATTTTGTTTCCTTTCAAGTTCCAGCAAGTGTTAACGTCTTTTCAGGATGTGCATTCTGCATTTCACTCTTGTTACGACGCAAATTTTTTCAAATGGAGCAATATTTCGAACGGTTGTATATAATTTGCATCTGCTCGTTACCATTGTGCTATGAAAATGCTTCCAAAAAATAAATGGAACTAACTTGTTCATCGATCCACCGTAAGTAGCCTATAAAGTGATTCTGGTACCAGGATTCTCCCCAAAAACCACTTTGAAAACTACCACTAATTGAAAATCTGTAGGTCATGCAGTCGTGTTACTTCGTAAATCGAGTCCAGAAAGCGGACGCATCGCCTTTAGGTCGTCAAAGCCAAAGTGCTAATGCATTCGACATATCTTCAAATTAATTGGAGGATCACACGGCACCTCATAAATATTTAGTCAGGTGTTGTCCCTTATGTAGGAGCACGGGTACGAGAGCCGACGCGGTTCCGTGCCGTGACCCGGTCACGAGACGAGTCCGACATCCACTTGATGATGGCTTGGGTTCCGTAGGTGCAATGCTTTTTTGTTTGTTGCATTTGATGTCTCTGAGAGAAGACAGTAAAGTTTCTTAGAATTGATACTTCATTGAGTCTTGGTATTCAAAGTTAGGATGTGATCATTAAAGTTGCCAATTCGGAATGCATTGGACATAAAACCATTTAAAAGTAGTCTATTGTCATGGTTTTATGGTATGTTTTTAGGTTACAGAATACCTATTGATACAAAAATGTGCCTGCGACAAAAACGTCTATATATATTTGCGTTGGGGCCAGTAACGGGTCCAATTGTCACGCAGATTTTAAGACAAAGCTTTCATACAGTTTCAAACAATTTAGTTCACAGGAGTATGTCCTAAATATGAACAAAACCTCTTCTAAATTCCGTAGCATATCCTAAATCATCCCTACGATCTATTTCCCAATGTGTGTCAGTTCTACAGAACCCTATAACGACTACCTTGCACTTGGTCACTTTTTTCTACTGCATTGCCCGAGGTAAAGTGTCGGTTGCTCTTAGAACCCGCGCTAATTGTGTGTGGACGCGGCCTTTTTGATGTTTTTGCCTCTCCTCCGTACAAATGGTGAAAGAATCTATAATGATCTTTGCTACTGATTGTATTCCTGAGAATCGGTATTAAGGTAACAACATTGCGTATTAAGGTTTGAGATGTGTGACGGCTTTCTTGCTAGTTTATGTCGATGTGTTACTTTTTAGCAAATCGTCTTTACTGAGTACTCATTACGACATTTTTATTTACTTAAGTATCTTATAGTCAGAAAAGTCTGCAATTACGAATCCAGCAACCCATCCACAGGGTCGATTGCATCGGTATCCCTTCATGAACATATTTTAATTTGACGAAGTTACTGGTTTCTGTTAGCCGGCATCATCCACTGCTGGACAAAGGTCTCTCCCCATGACTTCCAGCTGTTTTGACCCAGGGCAAAGTGGACCACTGGTCGTTTGTTTTCTCTAGCTCGTCTCGCCATATTCTACGGGGTCTGCCGCGACGCTTTCTAGCTGTGTCAGGGCTCCACTTGGTGGTTATTTTAGTCGACGAAGTACTTTGGGTCAAATAATTAGTAATCCAACAAAGTCTTTGACATTGTCGTCACCAAATCGATTATTGAGTAAGAACCCTGTAATTTTACACCATTATATCCAAGATCATTTATTATGTATTAGCCATACGTCACCAACAAATTAAGGCTCTAACAAACTATTACTAATTCATCATCGTCAGTCTCGTCAGAGGAACATTAAGTAACATGATGCAATGTCTAAGGAATGTCTTGTTGTTCGTCCGACCATCGGCCTACTGGGGATAATAGGTCAAGGGATTATAAAGCTTATTCACACCTCCGGATATTGTGACAACTGGGATTATACTGGTCTTGGCGCCGTTGGTTCCGGATATACTGTGGTTCTGTTGAAAATGAAGTTGATACTTTATAGATTCTTCTTTTTTTTTGGTAATTTCACTAAATATATCCATAAGTCAGGTAAGTGCAGGGCATCCAGCCTGCAGACCTTGCACTACTATCGAACTGCAACTTCAGTGACCCGGAAAAGATCACGTCACAGGTGCAGTTACTTAATGGTTGCGATAAACAATCATTCTGCACGCTTTTAGTCAGAAATTAGCGGTCTGAAATTCTGTATCTCATTATTAGATTAAAGTATATTCACTTCTCGTGCTGGTTTTCGTAAGGGTCTTTGAGGTAGATGTAGTTTAAACTACCAACTCTGAGCACATACTCGTAGATGAAGAAACTGACCGCGCGTTTGCCAACGATCCCACGACCAGTTGCCTAAGCTGAATAATTTTCTGACAGTACGCCAAGAGGAGCCTATAAAGAGATGTGTGTACATTTCACACCTTCACCATTACTAGAATTTCGTTTTAAACTCTACCAGTCTTAAAACCTCAAGCTTTGTTATTCTTTGCAGATAATTATACAAAATTGAATAAAGAAAACAATGTTAATGATGATTTCTTTTCCATTGATTAGTCATACTTACTGTTACTCTCCCCATGACTTCCAGCTCTTTCGATTCAGGGCTAAAGTGGACCACTGGTCGTTTGTTTTGTCAAGCTCGTACCGCCATCTTATGCGGGGTCTGCTCCGACGCCTTCTAGCTGTGACAGGGCTCGACGTAGTGGTTATTTTGGCCCACAGCTCATTGGGCATACAGCAGACGTGGCCTGCTTAGTGCCACTTCAGCTTAGCGGCTTTTTAAACAACTTCAGTAATCTGTGTTTTGGACCGCGATACTTAATTGATTTTAACATTAAATACAGAACCCTAAATCTTGAACCATACGTCGCGTCGACTCGTAGATTATCTCGGCTGCCTAGATGTCGCTACATTTTGATGGATAGTTAAGATAAGAGCAGACGAGTCGCCACCACGATTGAGATCTTAATTAAACGTTAATGTTGGGGAATTCTCATAAACAACACCGCAATTAATTATCTGAAAAATGTACGAGTCATGCTGTTAAGAAAGTAATTAGTGATTGTATTTCTTTTTTATTAACTAAATCACTGAATCTGACGTCTGAAAACTGTCTCTCTGTAAGATCTTGAATATGAATTTTGTGTTTGCAGATTTGAGTTCAATATTAGTAAGGCAAAAATTCGCCCGTGGCATCGTTTAATATTTGATCTAAATCGAGAGGAAAACATAACCTAATAAAATTATTATATCGCACATAAAATTCGAGTTATCTCACATGAATAATTTCCGTGAATTTCATGTCGAATGTAGTCCGCCATTTTCATAGAATCCTAAAACCAGTAATAATTCAATGATATAATCAGTTACATTGAATTAAAATTGCAACCTAAGATTTTAATCGGATTTATGAATAGTGTATTCTTAGTAAGATGTTGCGATAGTACGGTGCATAGCTAGATTTTGGTCTGAAATCCATTCATTAGACTAAATTTATGTTACGTGCACCTGCCTACGCGGGTATTTTTCCTCTTGGTACATTATCGGTGGATCTGCGCGGGCGCAATAACGAGCGGACTCATCGGCCTTGTTCGGCATTTTTCGCCACATCTTCTAGGTTAGAACTAGGAGCACGTTTGTTGATGAAATCAATGTTTTTGGGTGAAAGACCTTGCAAGTTCTAAACAATACACATGTCCGAGTGCTTGTCTTTGCTTAGCTATTTGAAGTTGCTTCTGAACGTTGATCATCAACTGCTGTCAGTAATTTATATTAAAACAACAAAGATGAACAGACTAAACTGCTGTTAAACAAGTTTTCTAAACACGCCATCAATATTAAAGACTACTAATACTCTCAAATACTGCACAAGACAATTAAGAAAACTAGTTCCAGCAGCATTCGAAGACGGAAATCTACAAAGAAAGTACAATAAAACTGAGATGTACGCTCGACAGCTATTTCAGATAATTCATGTGATTCCGTTAGCTCATGTGAAATTGAAAACCACTCGAAAGCCATTACATACATGGTTGCTTAACCCATAAACGTTGCTTTCTCAGTTTACTGCAAAAGGCAAAACAAATTAGTGTAGTTCGATTTACTTGCTTCCTAGTTTGCGAGCGATTTCTCCCATAAACCCACCGTGCGGCTGCCATTGTTCGTTTCGAAACGAAAGTAATGCTTATTCCCATTTTTAGTGTTCGGAACCTTTGCTCTTTGGCGCTGGCGTGACATGCGGCCACTTTGTAATGCTTATGCTCTTGACAATAGCGATTCCAAACACAATTGTACGATAGACTTTATACAACATAAGCTAAGGTGTACTTTTGTTTGGTTCATGCATTGATATCGTGTCCCAGTCTTGCGGGCCAGAGGGTAGCCCTTAGAACTGGCCGCAGGCACCAGGGGCGGCTTAGTCAAACCCATAAAATTTGCAATTTAACCGTGCCATAGTGCACGTTTTGTCTCTAAAACACATTTCTAGGAAGGTGTACTTTGTAATAGTTTATTGCTCCCATGCCGCGTAACAAAAATGGGCCCAGGTTGTTTATTCGGATCGTAAAAACATTACGAATGAAAACGTTGAGTGAAATTGAGGATGGGTCCATTACAGTAGTAGTGCTATCAAAGATTAGATAGAGTAGACGTAAAACGGGTGAGGTGTTAATGAAAATTTCAATGAAATACCTTTGTACCAAGCCATAGCTACTAAAGGCAAACTTACTATGGAATGTAACGTGACATGAAAGAGAAAATTTGGATGTTCGTATATCGTTGCCCAAACAGACGTTAATCACTAACTGTGTCAGTAATTTTAGCCACAGTGCCAAATCATCCCGAAAATATCCTTCCAAGAGAATAAGCCATTCATCAAGACTTCTAGTTTTAAAGCAAAATCATGTTTTCGGTCTACAAATTGCATCTAATGATGCCAAAACGCAAATTCAACTACAAAATGTTGCTTATTTATTGTGCCGTGTTGCGCTGGAGATGCGGCAATTTTCAAACACGCTTGTTTGGAAAGTGGCTGCCGGATGTAGAATATTAAGCGCACGACGCAGGCGCATAAATCTTGCATCTTCGAGAAGACGGTGGCGCCCTCTTGTCGCAAGCACTCGATCTGTACCATAATGCGCGTCTGATATCGGTGGGCTTTCTGAAGGAAATGACGCAAGTATTCCCGAAGCATAATATTACGGGTCATATTTTCGAACTGGGGTTTTAAGTGGGCCGAAAACCGACTGCTTTAAATACACAGTGGCTTTAACTTAAGTACGTACTTTTGCTGTCCTATGTATGGATGGTATCCTTACACTTGAGGTTGTGATCTTACTGTTATCAATAATCGCTTAAAGAAAAGAAAAGAAATAAAATAGGATTATTAACGGGCTGTGCTGCATAGTAAGAATAATCTAACTTCTTTAGCCAAGAAGTCCATGTTCAGCAGAACTTTTAACATGTCACGTTCTAATACCTCAACTCATGCATCAAGCGTGAATTAATGTAAACCTAAGAAGGTAAGAGAACAGGATACGGCTAGATTCTTACGATTGCGTTTGGTTACATCATCTGAGGGAGTTCTGTTACGCTTGTGGGACACAACGTCACTGCAGTGCATGTTATGTTACACCACAAATCCACAATACAAGTTCTACTTTGTTACATTCAAGTTGCCCAGATGTGCATCCCTAGCTGTTACGATGTCTATTGTTACGGTTCGAAGCAAAGGAAAAATTACATGAGCAATGTGCACCAGTATCTGATTGTTGCAACTCACTCTGGTCTAACACTAGCTATAACATAAATATGGTATTTAGAAGTCATTTTCATGAACAATTCAAGTATATTTGAACCTGTAAACAAGCCAGGACACGCGGAAAAATAAACATGAGAATTCTTGAAGAGACAAAGAGTAATTGAACGTCAAACTGACAAAGAAGAAAATACAAAAACTGGCTCACACAGCAAGCTTCAGTTCAATCGTGGCCAGCCATATGTAACGTTCTCACAAAACTTATAATTGTTGTTATGTATAATTATGTTGTGTGCTGTAATCGTCGGCGTAATGTTCGCAATGTTATGCTGCATCGCGTGTGCGCATATTATTAGCGCACGACCTCATTATACTGAAGGTAGCGAAGATTGACAATGCTGTTGAAAATTGTGGTGAGTTCCTTGTGTGTGCGCTGGTTTTTAGTCTTTTGGATCATGCGAAACCTCAAGGACCGACGAATTTTTTGTTTCAAGTTCTAGCATTCTGAATTAAAGCTTACTTCATTTTCTGAAGCATATACGTCAATGCGGAAGCGCTAAAAGACCCAAAAATAAATTATAACTATATTTAATAGCTTTCGCTGGTGTTTAGTAAACACAAGAAGAAAATGCGCGTGTGAAATATTTTTGTGCGTGCAATTGACAGCCGCAAATAAGTCAGAAATATGCTTTCGACAGATATTAATCGTTCAGCACAGATACAGTCGACTGCCCCTGACACTTAGACTTAACATTAAACAAAACAATAAATCCGAACACAGAATTTATGATCACATTTCATCCCGATGCATTGCAATGAAGATATTTATCACAGTAACACTTAATACCTCTTTATTAACTTTTTGTGGAGCCCTAAAAAGTCAAGAGCGATAATCGTTTCTGACACCTTAACATTTTGGTTAATGTTCGCAATTAAATCAACTTTCTCAAATGTCAATTAATACGCTTGTTCTGGGAAGGGGACGGGCATTTCTCTCAGTGCCGGCAGAGGCACGTAATAGAGCTATTACATCGCCATTAATCACATTGCGTATTACGTGGAATAGGGCTGGTGCCTATTAAGGCTAGCTGTTGAAGTAAAGTGAGTCCTTAGACTCATGCAAGTGCATCTGAGGGCTTTGAACCAACTTCCGAGATTTTTAATGAATAATTGCACATGATATGATTTCATTTTGTAAACCTGCTGCACAATTAATGAGGTACCCACATTCTAATTGGAATAAGAGACGAAACAAAACGGGAAAGGGGTGAGTGCTTTTTATTTTACCTTACATGTTTTGTAAAAAAATTAGTTTAGGCGCCAGTCTTCTACAAATTAAGTACAAAATTTTATCTGTAGACTAATTTAACTTTAAGCTGTAATTTGTGATAAGAAAATAAATCTGTTTCATTATGATGTAGTGTGTTTGTTTAGCATTTACCAAAGCGTTTGGGATATATAATTAATTCTGCTATCTTTTTCATACTGACAGCAGAAAAAAGGTGATTTATTCTAAGCTTTTTTCGATGGTACAGCCCTAGTCGAGAGAGTTGGCGTTCCTTACCAGTTGCTGCCGGCAAATGCAAATGTGCGGAATGTGGATAACGTGGATTTTTATCAACACTCGTTTGCGCAGTGAAAAGAATATGAAACGCGCCAATTAATGTAATTGGCCTCTTCTCGATGATGTAGACCTTAACGAGGGGTACAGGAGCTCGTGCGGAATTTAACAGATTTTTATTAATGGAAGCTTTAGGTTGAAAAGTTATGTTGCGTAAAAGTTTTGTCGCTTAAGAGATCAAGGCGTCAAATGATTGCCATTGACAAATCGGAATAGTAGTGCTTACTATTGCACATTGTCTGATAAGTGCTAGTTCGACGTCACTTGTGAGTTGTGATACTCCGACCGTTGCGTAAAACGTACGCACATGCGAAAGAGTACGAGTACAACAATAACAGATAGAGCTGCAATATTGTACGGCCATTGTGTTCCACGATAAAGATTGAATAGGAGCGAACTGCGCGAGCGCAGCGGGCAGCGCGTTTCCGGTATACTTGACCCTATTCGCGGTTATTATATCTGTTTAAAACATTATAAAGTAACAAACAATGGTTTTGGAAAATTAATTACTCATAGAAAAGAAAAACGTAATTCATATTACATCTTTTCTCACGGGAAAGGCAACCGAAGGTCGTATTCTGAAACCTCACAAACAGTTGCAGTTATTTGCTTGATAAATTGTTGGTTGTCACTTTGCGGCGATTCGACGTTTGCGTTTGCGCAACGCGCGTGCGCAAACAAACGCGGCAGTTGCAACGCTATTCGGAATATGAAATCGCGAAATTTAATCACGTATATAATTTTGCACGCGATATCTCACGTTCCATTTACGAAAATCTCGGAATCGACCCGTTGATGTTGCTAATCCGTTGTGGTTCTCGCTTTAAAAGCATTGTCTTGTACCCACATAAATTATTTATATTTTTAAGCCGCCTGTCAAAAATTAGGGTCGCTCTTTCTAAATTAACTTCTCATCAGACACGACATGCGTGAAAGCCTAAGTTAAATCTTGAGAAATGATTTATAAACATGGAAATAACATGCTAAATCAATCCTTCTTGTTATTCTTGGAACGAACTTTACTGTATGCTGTTTGATTTTCACTCAACAGTAAACATGGCTGTCCTTTATCATGACTAATTGAAGAACGATTTCAATCTCTCAATAATGCTAACAGCTTTACAACCATAAAAACTATATATTATGATATGACTAAGATTAGTCGTAGCAACAGACCTCATGAGTCAGCTGAATGAACAGGCTCGCACGTGTTATCCTAACTTGGCAAAAACCATAAGTACTGAATCTGTAGCAGGCGATATTTACATACAAACGCTCGACTATCGCGTTGTCGCGCGACTTATCGCGGTGTCGCACGACTTATCGCCTCTAAGTATATCGCTTGTTTATCGCATTTATTGAGCACGCTCGACTTTTACACGGCTTAAGTCGATTTGGTGCAAGTAATGGGGTTTTGGGGAGGTTGTTAAACATGGATGTCGTCTTCATATACACAAAGGGAGAGACTGCAAGGCTACGTAAAATGCAGGCCACTTATTATAGGGATACTAGGCCACTTATTATTATAGGGATACTAGAGGGAGGAGGGCTATACCTACTCAGCAGTTGGTGAAACCAAGTGTGCCAAAGATGATGATGTAACACGAACAATTAGAAAACAAAAGTGGCTAAGAAAATTTAACGATTTCTACAGGAGTGTAAGATGTGGCGCTCAAATGAAGATGCATTGCCAGCATAAGTTGATAAATAAATGATGACGCTGATATGGAAAAGCTACAAACAATACCCTTGCCTGTGCCGAAAGCTTCTGATTTTCCATTTGTGGCGCCAAGGTCAATTGAAAACTGATTCCCAATCTATGCTCGATGTTCTTGCATAACTTGGACCACTCACGCACCTGAGCGCGCGATGCGTGTAACATTCAGTGCCTCGGTGTAGCTATGCACCTATTGACCATAAACAAAATAAATCCACATGTAGGGACGCTGTTACACTAGCCATACACGCCGGCGCTGTTCGCAATAAATCTACTCTGTGGTCTCACTCCGGTCACAATGCATCATTGCACTACCCGTGTGTGGTCGCCATACATGACCGCTGCACCACAAAAAACTCAGCACAATTCATGAATTAATATTTTTCCTAGGCTTTATATGGATTTTTATTACGACTGTAGGTAAAGCCACCGGGCGGTTTAATGAACGTATTGTGTCGGTGAATGGATTTATTATATTTATGTGTTTTTGTTCCGTGTGACTTGATTATGATGAAACGTCGCGGAATTTTTCCAAAACTTGTTCTTTTATCCATTACGAGTCATCCTGACATCTGAAGATGGTCACAATTTATGTGTCCAAAAAGACAAAAACTTATTGTTTATTTGTTTATCAGTTTCACACACATTTTATTGTAAAGTAATAAAGATTCTTGAAAATTTATGATAAAAAAATACATATATGCCACCTTTGTGGCATATTTTATTAGTAAAATATTCGCATTTCTTATCTGGCTATGCGGAGTCGCCCTCATAAACCCTGGTGCAGTTGATATGCGTCAGGGGCGTTATCGTAATCGATATGTGCGCTTGCGCATTGTGGCCGTGTTCCGCTTCAGATCGCGCCGATAGCGTGCGGGTCAGTGACGGCCGTGTTTTGTTATTAAATATGTTTCGTTTCCAACACAATGCCATTCAGTTTATGTTGGGCGGGTTTAAAAATAAAATGAATGTATCAGCTGTTCAACAACACGCTCGACCGGTGTAAACACTAAGAATAAGCCTGCAAGTAATGCCTGTTCGTGTTTTTAGTAATTACTGATAAGAAATAAATGATACCGCTAAGCTACTGTATACATTTACTCCATTATCGCAGTTTCTTGCTGACCTCGTTGTTATTCAACAGCCTTTTCTCATGTATCTTGATAAAAAGCTTAGATTTTATGAGCAGTTTTCTGATTTACTTATATTTACGCAATACTGTGATTTATTACGTCAGTTTTATCATATTTGTGTTGCACTTTGCACCTACTTCCTTGCTTAAAATTATATCAGTGTTTTGGTATGTTAATCTGCAAACATACCTTTTCTCTCCATCCAGTCTTTTTCAATTCTCAATACTTTTATGAAAGATTAGGTCCTGCCTTCGACTTCGTTCGCAAGAAATTTTTTGTTTTAACATAAAATATATCCTATGATACTCGGCAATGCTGTAGTATCCTATTAGCGAATGAATTTTCGGAATCGGATCAGAATTTCTGAAGATTACCCGCTACCTACAAACACATTAACACACACATTTTATCTGTTTCTAATATTAGTATCATAACTTAGCACTTCAACTCTGATTTCTGAAACTCTCAAATAAAAGCCACAAGTCTCCACGATACACGATTTCACACAGAAAATTGCATTGGACCCGTAAACAGAGGGCGTTTGCGAAACTCAGTTGATATTTAGAATATAAATGGTGAAGGCTTAGCTAATCCTTTGTTCCTAGCCCGCTCGGATGTGAGGCCAGATTGATTGGGGCCGTAAAGTGAGCGGGAGTGGTTGGTATTTACATATTTAGACAAATGAAATGTCAGCGATACGATACTGTGAACAGTTTTTGTGTTGAAATCTTGAATAAAGTACGACCTTAAAAGGTTTCAGAAAGACTACGTTGCGTTGTTGACTTTGCTAGAGTGCCTTTATACTGCCTAAAGTCCTAAAAGTTCTGAAAATTCCGATTCTCCGAGATTTTACAGTGCCGCACAGTTCAGCACACTGGTGGAATTGCACCTTCAAGACACATAATTATCATAACATCACGCTTGTTCAGTTTTCCCCGAAGGGTTACGCAGAGGTGTGCCTAGGGTTGCCAGGTCTTAAAACCGAGAAGCCGGATAGACCAGCCAGTTTAGCCGGACATTTGGGTAAAAAAGTTGGACACCCTTAATTTTTTAGTCTTAGAATTATAACACATTTTTTTTTAAGTAAAACTAGGCTTTTTTATCTTAAAATTTTCTTAAATTTTAATGAAACAATGCAACCAAAAAGCCTGTCTGTGTCCGGGTTTATTCCGGTTTATCCGGACGCCTGGCAACCCTAGGTGTACCTATAGTACATACAATATTCGCCAGTTATGTTTAATTTCCATGTAATGGGGCTAGACCATCCATGTAGAGGGGTCATTTGATGATAACACATTTTGAAAAAAAAAGGTGGGGGCTAGACTGGGAGCAATATTTGAAAGCTTTACCATCAATAGCCTAACTCTACAGTTATGGGTGCAAATGGTAAAGCTTTGTTCTAAGATTCTAAGCCATAACTTCATCTCTTAAACCAGACTATCACCTCGCGGTTTAAATGGCCGCACTTTATAAAGTGTACATATTCTTGCACTGCTAACCGTATCTGTCTTTGTTCTAGGTAAGCCGTTTGTCGACACTGACGTTTCTGCGAGCGCTGCTGATCTCCATTGTCAAGCGATTCCAGTGATTGTTAGTCGGTGAGCCGTGCTGAGACACCTTTCAAATCCCTTTAGCTGTATATTTCTTGAGAAGGGTCTCTGAATATTGAAACAAATGATGAGGGGACTGGCTTTTTGGGATGCTCAGTCTAAATCACTGGTTTTTAGGTTGCCATTCTAGATGAGAAATAGAGTTTTTAGATATAGGTAATTTCTATAGTATTCATGGTAAGAGGTTTTGCGTCGGTCTCTGTATAATGAATATTTTATTTCCATGAGTTCGGTGAGCGATAGGCCGTTTTTAACCGTTTTGATTAACATAATTTGTTGGTCATTAATATTATAAACATTGAAAATAGTTGAACATTTAGAACCTTTAATAGTCAGTTGTTATATCCGCTGCACACTTCAACCTTGCCAACTAAAATCATAATTATTGCTCAATTAATATATGCAAGTAAGTCACCTACTTCAGAGCACACTTGACGAATATTAATCAGTCCACAATTAAACGTACAATCATTTCCCGTCTTAGAAACAGCTTTATAATTTTTTTATGGTGAAATAAACTCAACATTTACACAACTATATATCATTTTTGAGATTTATCAATACAACACAATTATTATTAGTTGTCCGTTGCACTGGGGCCTATTATAATTGGCGCCCCCGGCTTCGCTCGGCCCTACAGCCAGTTCCTACAATTATAAGGAGACTCAATTGGCCCCCTACCATTAGTCTCTATCTACGGAGGCATGTAAATACGCTCTGAATATTAATGAGGTCCTTGGGAATGCAAAATCTTGTACGTAGAAAACCGGGCTAAGAATTTTCCTTACTTGTTATGTATCGAGGAAACTCGAAAGGCCACAATGTAGTTCTGTCAAGATCACGTTCTTATTAGTACGATAGACACACCATTTCTAATGAAGCTATGCTTCCGCGCATGTTAGGATTCGAACGCAATTAGTGCCGATGATGATATTCAAAACAACACAAGTCGGTAACGTATTGTGTTATCATAAATTAATCTCAATTAATCAACAAACGCAAGTAACCTTGTGGAAAGTGAAAATCGTCTAATTATAATGGATTAAGTCAATATCGCGGAGCTGTCGTGTAAAAACTTCAATAATTGACGTTTATATGAATACCAATAGGACGGTTTTATGCGTACATTCAGCTTTTATTTTCATTCCGGTGCGCTGGCGCAGCCTATACGACGACACCGAGCGCATCTCGGAACGGTATCAACGACTTGCGTGCGAGTGGTTATGCAACGCCGGGCGACGTCCTTGCGACGCGGCCGCGGGGCGGGGGGGAAGGCCGCGCGGGGGCGACGACCCGTCTCCGTTCGGTAACCACCCCGCTTTTTATTGCAACCCAACCCAACCCGCCTACGGAACCTGTCCAGACGAGTTATGGCCACCGATAAAATAGACGTACTTACGCCAAGGAATTGCAAATTCTATCGGATATTTTTTGGTCTATTCAAGGGACGCAGACCAAGAAAAAGAATAACGATTAGATACTTAGGCTGTACCTACATAATTATATCATTATACCATTTTGGGCTAGATTAGATTATGTAGTGTAGCATGGTTCCACGGGCGTGACTTTTATGTTGGTAGCGACTGTTTAGTGTTCAATCTTTTAAGGATATGAAATGATCACCTAAAATAGGGTTGGTCATATTTAAATTGCAATAAAAATACACCATGTAAAACACTGCAATTAGTACAGACGCCAGCACATCAAGCTACCCGAAACTGTCAAATTTTCCCAATCAACTTTGAACCTTATGCTATAGAGATAAAGTTGAAAATCTATTAAAGAAATTTGACAGATTGTAGTAACTTGATGTGCTGGCGTTTGTATATAGGCCTTAACACATTACAATATTATGCCTATTTACTGTTCAGCTTTTAGAATTTAATTTAATACAATACGCATATTGCTTTATGACTTTTATTTCTAGTATTCGTCTAAGACAATGATTGAGGTGGATTTGCGCTGCGCACGCGTCGGTCCCACCGCAACATGGCGCCACAATAAATTATCACCAGATATGAAGTATGAACTGCGAACATACACTCATGTTCACTTGTTTTTTGCTTTGTTTCTCATGATATTTATTCGCAAACGTGTAATATATAGCCATGTGTTCATGTGTTACACAACGCACGTCATGGAAAATGTTTTCGTTTTACAAGTCCTGCATAACATGAAGTAACATTTCATTTTGGTTGAGAGAAACTGCATGATATATGCTCGGGGATGATAGACTAATTATATTACTCCTGATTCCTGAAAGTACTTCAAGTTTAGTAGTTACTGCTCTTCAGTAGAACTACAAGACCACAATGACGTATGATGTTTGCTTGTCGATCGTTCTCTCCCTTGCCTTTGTCTGGTATAGTTATTGTTTGGGGTTTTTATTGCGAAAGCACTAGGACCTCACCACTTCATATCTTCTTCCTTACTTCCTAGTGGGAAGTGGTGAAAGGCGGACATTTTGGGGGACTGTCTTATGTGATTTTGACGTTTGAAAAGTGCTATTTCTCAGCCTAATTTGAATTGAATGACTCTTGATTTATTAACTTCCTTGATTTCCTTTCGTTTAGCAAGTCTAAACCTGGGCCATTATAGCATAGTCCAGTCATTTCTTTTTCTGCACATTTTCGCCTGTTTAATTTCCTGTCTGCTTTGGAAAAATCTACCTCCAGCATAATTAATTCCACCTCTTCTCTAAAACCTTTTGGCATTTTATATTCCCCATACATACATGTTCCAGTAATTTACGATACCATCAGCAACACGTTCAAAGTGTGCAAGTAAATCACTGTCCAATATTTGCACATTGAATCACGCGGGTACATACCGCACACTCCGTGTCATGTTTTTGGCAACTCGGCAAAGTGGCCAGGAGATTTATGCAATTCAACTGTTTAATATTTCTTAATAGCGAATGAGAGGTATTTTTTTTTTGTTTAATCTCTATTTATGAGAAGGGTTTTATCACTTAGTGATAATGTCACCCCCTTAACAGAAAACATTTAACAACTTAAACTAAACATGGGTAATTAATATTTACTTAATATTATAATTATTAATATTACTCTATTGTTAACTGTGGAGGCTTGTAAATAGCTTGTTGTAAATTACCTCACTTCTACTTCTGTATTTGATAGCTGTAAGCCACCCAAACACAATAAAATAAAATAATATGACCTTAATTAATAGTGTTGTCCCTATTCGTTTTGGTAGACAACGAACAACAGTCGACACAACATCCTAGCCTCCTCCGACAGAGGGGACGCTAGGATGCTGTTACACGCACCCACTTCGAATCCCCCACCAAGCGAATATTACGGTTCAAATATCATTTATTTCTCAAAGATTTACATAATCACTTAATGAGAAACAAAGTTTTAACATGCAGGTAATTGTTAAAATAGTCTATCGTGTGCGTTCCGTTCACATTCCATCAGCACGTGGTAAATATCCGAATGAGAGGTAATTGGTCAAAGCTTTGATGGATAAACAAGTGGTGGTTTTTGGGGATGTGAGTAGATTTTTTGGAATTCATGCGCACGTTACCAGTTTACCGCGGTTACGGGGTAGGTTCATCTGAATATGTTCCAAGTCCCACGTATTCATATCTGCATGCATTATCCTATAAATGATGAGATAAACGATGACGATTGTTAAGACTTCTCAGCCCTATGCTTCTGAATTTCGGGACAGGCCAAAATGCCCAATGGATTGAATTACAATAAAATAAACTGTTAGAAAATTCAATTTATGAGTTAATTTTGTAAAAGCTCAGAAAGCTCCAGACAAAATGCAAATTTTCCTTCAATATTCATCGGCTTACGATACTTCGGATTTATTTATTATACAATAAAAGGTCGCCATCGATATAAATTGAAAGCCTCGAAGTGTATCCTTAATATAAATCATACTTTCACTGTACGAAAGTGATGCAGTGTCAAACTCCTGCGCAACGTGCGTCCCGTCATTGTGTTACATCAATTTAATGCAGCGTTATGTAAGGAGGTCGTTCTTCTGCCTTGGGTTTATCCCTTTATTGCTAAGTTTTAGGGCTGATAAATTATTATTTGCATCGTCATTTTACTTTCTCTTATCCTTACGCGCGTTTGCTTTAGCTTTATCATCATCAGCATACATAGTCCACTGCTGGATATAGGCTTCCCCATTCATGTCGATTCTCGACCAATGTTTTCCTTACCGAGTATAAAGGCTCCTACAAACAGGCGCGACACGCGTTAAGGCTCGTACACACAGGCGCGACGCGACACAAAGGCACCGCAAGTCGCGCGACGAGCGGTGCCTTTGTCGCGTGTCGCGTCGCGCCTGTTTGTAGGAGCCTTTATAATCGCGCGCGACACAAAGGCACCGCTCGTTGCGCGACACAAAGGCACCGCTCGCTGCGCGACTTGCGGGGCCTTTGTGTCGCGTGTCGTGTCACGCCTGTTTGCAGGAGCCTTAAAACTAAAACCTTATTACTGAAAAGAATGAAGGCTCCTGCAAACAGGCGCGACGCGCGACGCGAATCGGGCGCGACACAAAGGCACCGCTCGTTGCGCGACTTGCGGTGCCTTTGTGTCGCGTGTCGCGTCGCGCCTGTGTGTACGAGCCTTGAAACAAGAAAGTACCTTCCCGTGATCGCATGCCGTTGTATTAATATATGTACTTATAAGCTATGGTAGCATGCGACCACGGGAAGGTACTTTTTTGTTTCATCCTTTTCAGTAGTCGGGTTTTAGTTTTTAAACTTATTTTATACTAGCAGCGCCTCGCGGCTTCACCCGCATAAGTGTCGATCCCGTGGGAATATCGGGATAAAAACTATCCTATGTCCTTCCCCGGGATGCAATCTATCTCTCTGCCAAATATCGAAATCCGATCAGTGGCATAGGCGTGAAAAGGTAACATACAGACAGACAGACAGTTACTTTTGAATTTATAATATTAGTATGGATTTACATAATTATTTCTGGTAGAGGTCTGGTAGTTGCCGCCATATTCAATTTAATGTGACGTCACATAGCCTATAACCAGCGGACGATCAAGACGCTACTTACGACACCTCAACTGTCAATTATGACAAGTAGTTTAGAAGTTATGAGGGAACAGATGAACATACATACCTACATACATACATACTTACATACATACATACATACTGGTCAAAATCATAATCCGCCTTTTTGCTTCGCCGTAGTCGGGTAAAAATAAGCACTAACTTATTCTTTTTTGTGTTTGTGTCTCTGCATCATGTTTACCGGAAATTATACTATATAAAGCTCGATTACCACTCACTGACTCACTGACTCACTGATTGACATAATTGTTCTCCCAGATGGTGAAGGGGGAGGTGGGTATATTTTTACAGATTCGTATAGAAGTAACTCTCACGAGTATGGGAAAAATCCCAAACCTCCCCTTTTCCACCCCACTCTCCCCCCTCCCTATCGTATCTCGGAAACTAAGAGTCCCGTGTTTTGTTGTTTTACGGATTCGTATAGAGGAGGCTCGAAAAGTAAAATCAATTTTTCAAAGTTGCCCCCTTGCCCCCCTTCTCCCCCCCTCTAGAGGTAGATCTCGGAAGTTAAGAGACCTGGAACATTTTTTTTTTCAGATTCATATCAAGGGGCCCAGAGTTGGTCAAAATCATTTTTCAAAACTCCCCCCTCTCCCCCCCTTCACCCCTCCCCCCATCGTATCTCGGAAATTAGGAAACCTGGGTTTTGTTTTTTTACGGAATCGTATAGAGCAGGCTCGGAAAAGTAAAAACCATTTTTCAAAATTCCTCCCATTCTCTCCCCCTTCTCCCCCCTTTAGGCGGATCTCGGAAGTTAGGACTTGGAACATTATTTATATTATTATACTATATTAAGCTCGATTACCACTCACTGACTCACTCACTCACTGACATAATTGTTCTCCCAGATGGTGAAGGGGGAGGTGGGTATATTTTTACAGATTCGTATAGAAGTAACTCTCACGAGTATGGGAAAAATCCCAAACCTCCCCTTTTCCACCCCACTTTCCCCCCTCCCTATCGTATCTCGGAAACTAAGAGTCCCGTGTTTTGTTGTTTTACGGATTCGTATAGAGGAGGCTCGAAAAGTAAAATCAATTTTTCAAAGTTGCCCCCTTGCCCCCCTTCTCCCCCCCTCTAGAGGTAGATCTCGGAAGTTAAGAGACTTGGAACATTTTTTTTTTCAGATTCATATCAAGGGGCCCAGAGTTGGTCAAAATCATTTTTCAAAACTGCCCCTCTCCCCCCCTTCACCCCTCCCCCCATCGTATCTCGGAAATTAAGAAACCAGGGTTTTGTTTTTTTACGGATTCGTATAGAGGAGGCTCGGAAAAGTAAAAAGCATTTTTCAAAATTCAAACCTCCCCTTTTCCATTCCACCCCACTCTCCCCCATCCCTATCGTATCTCCAAAACTAAGAGTCCCGTGTTTTGTTGTTTTACGGATTCGTATAGAGGAGGCTCGGAAAAGTAAAATCCATTTTTCAAAGTTGCCCCCTTGCCCCCCTTCTCTCCCCCCCTCTAGGTAGATCTCGGAAGTTAAGAGACTTGGAACATTTTTTTTTTCAGATTCATATCAAGGGGCCCAAAATTGGTCAAAATCATTTTTCAAAACTCCCCCCTCTCCCCCCTTCACCCCTCCCCCCATCGTATCTCGGAAATTAAGAAACCTGGGTTTTGTTTTTTTACGGATTCGTATAGAGGAGGCTCGGAAAAGTAAAATCCATTTTTCAAAGTTGCCCCCCTTGCCCCCCTTCTCCCCCCCCCCCTCTAGGTAGATCTCGGAAGTTAAGAGACTTGGAACATTTTTTTTTTCAGATTCATATCAAGGGGCCCAGAGTTGGTCAAAATCATTTTTCAAAACTCCCCCCTCTTCCCCCCTTCACCCCTCCCCCCATCGTATCTCGGAAATTAAGAAACTTGGGTTTTGTTGTTTTACGGATTCGTATAGAGAAGGCTCGGAAAAGTAAAATCCATTTTTCAAAGTTGCCCCTCTTGCCCCCCTTCTCCCCCCCCTCTAGGTAGATCTCGGAAGTTAAGAGACCTGGAACATTTTTTTTTTCAGATTCATATCAAGGGGCCCAGAGTTGGTCAAAATCATTTTTCAAAACTCCCCCCTCTCCCCTCTTCACCCCTCCCCCCATTGTATCTCGGAAATTAAGAAACCTGGGTTTTGTTTTCTTACGGATTCGTATAGAGGAGGCTCGGAAAAGTAAATACCATTTTTCAAAATTCCAACCTCCCCTTTTCCATTCCACCCCACTCTCCCCCATCCCTATCGTATCTCGGAAACTAAGAGACCCGTGTTTTGTTGTTTTACGGATTCGTATAGAGGAGGCTCGGAAAAGTAAAATCCATTTTTCAAAGTTGCCCCCCTTGCCCCCCTTCTCCCCCCCCCTCTAGGTAGATCTCGGAAGTTAAGAGACTTGGAACATTTTTTTTTTCAGATTCATATCAAGGGGCCCAGAGTTGGTCAAAATCATTTTTCAAAACTCGCCCCTCTCCCCCCCTTCACCTCTCCCCCTATCGTATCTCGGAAACTAAGAGTCCCGTGTTTTGTTGTTTTACGGATTCGTATAGAGGAGGTTCGGAAAAGTAAAAACCATTTTTCAAAGTTGCCCCCCTTGCCCCCCTTCTCCCCCCCTCTAGAGGTAGATCTCGGAAGTTAAGACTTGGAACATTTTTTTTTTTCAGATTCATATCAAGGGGCCCCGAGTTGGTCAAAATCATTTTTCAAAACTCCCCCCTCTCCCCCCTTCACCCCTCCCCCCATCGTATCTCGGAAACTAGGTAGTGGTAAAGCGAAGCGTAGCGTAGCGTAGGGATAAGGTCACGATAGCTTTCCGGTGGTAGGTAGGTCCTGAGTGGAGCGAACCTGCGAGACCGAGTTATTATATTATCGGGCAATCAGCATTCGCTCAGAGACTACGAACGAATGCTATAAGTGTACTCATTTGCGAAGTCACGTCGTTAGATTTAGTCAACACGAGTTTTGGTGACATCTATATTTAGTAGCATAAAATAAAACGCTTTCAACTTGAGAAGTTCGAAAACGCATTGGGATCATTATGCTAGCCTGTAGTGTCTAATTTGGATGGGTAATAACTTCACAGCGCTGTCACTGTCAATGTAATAGACATAAGATTTAACGTGGGAGCAAATGAGACAGAAAGCATTATACAGTGGTTTTGTGTTTTTGAGTGTTATTGAGTGTTGTTGAGTGTTGTTGAGGGTTGTTGAGTGTTGTTGAGGGTTGTTGAGTGTTGTTGAGTGTTGTTGAGTGTTGTTGAGTGTTGTTGAGTGTTGTTGAGTGTTTTGAGTGTGGTTGAGTGTTGTTGAGTGATGTTGAGTGTGGTTGAGTGTTGTTGAGTGTTGTTCAGTGTTGTTGAGTGTTGTTGAGTGTGGTTGAGTGTTGTTGAGTGTTGTTGAGTCTTATTGAGTGTTGTTGAGTGTTGATGAGTGTTGTTGAGTGTTTTGAGTGTTTTGGGTGTTGTTGAGTGTTGTTGAGTGTTGTTGAGTGTTGTTGAGGGTTGTTGAGTGTTGTTGAGTGTTGATGAGTGTTGTTGAGTGTTGTTGAGTGTTGTTGAGGGTTGTTGAGTGTTGTTGAGTGTTGTTGAGTGTTTTGAGTGTGGTTGAGTGTTGTTGAGTGTTGTTGAGTGTTGTTGAGTGTTGTTGAGTGTGGATGAGTGTGGTTGAGTGTTGTTGAGTGTTATTGAGTGTTATTGAGTGTTGTTGAGTGTTGTTGAGTATTTTGAGTGTTGTTGAGGGTTGTTGAGTGTTGTTGAGTGTTGTTGAGTGTTTTGAGTGTGGTTGAGTGTTGTTGAGTGTTGTTGAGTGTTGTTGAGTGTTGTTGAGTGTGGTTGAGTGTGGTTGAGTGTTGTTGAGTGTTATTGAGTGTTATTGAGTGTTGTTGAGTGTTGTTGAGTGTTTTGAGTGTTTTGGGTGTTGTGTTGTTGAGTGTTGATGAATGTTGTTGAGTGTTGTCGAGTGTTGTTGAGTGTTGTTGAGGGTTGTTGAGTGTTGTTGAGTGATGTTGAGTGTGGTTGAGTGTTGTTGAGTGTTGTTCAGTGTTGTTGAGTGTTGTTGAGTGTGGTTGAGTGTTGTGGAGTGTTGTTGAGTGTTGTTGAGTGTTGTTGAGGGTTGTTGAGGGTTGTTGTGTTGTTGAGTGTTGTTGAGTGTCGTTGAGTGTTGTTCAATGTTCTTGAGTGTTGTTGAGTGTTGTCGAGTGTTGTTGAGTGTTGTTGAGTGTTGTTGAGTGTTGTTGAGTGTTGTTGAATCCTGTTGAGTGTTGTTGAATGTTGTTGAGTGTTGTTGAGTGTTGTCGAGTGTTGTTGAGTGTTGTTGAGTGTTGTTGAGTATTGCCGAGTGTTGTCGAGTGTTGTCGAGTGTTGTCGAGTGTTGTTGAGTGTTGTTGAGTGTTGTCGAGTGTTGTTGAGTGTTGTTGAGTGTCGTTGAGTGTTGTTCAATGTTGTTGAGTGTTGTTAAGTGTTGTCGAGTGTTGTTGAGTGTTGTTGAGTGTTGTTGAGTGTTATTGAGTGTTGTTGAGTGTTGTTGAGTGTTGTCGAGTGTTGTTGAGTGTTGTTGAGTGTTGTTGAATGTTGTTGAGTGTTATTGAGTGTTGTTGAGTGTTGTCGAGTGTTGTTGAGTGTTGTTGAGTGTTGTCGAGTGTTTTCGAGTGTTGTTGAGTGTTGCCGTGTGTTGCCGAGTGTTGTTGAGTGTTGTTGAGTGTTGTTGAATCTTGTTGAGTGTTGTTGAGTGTTGTTGAGTGTTGTCGAGTGTTGTTGAGTGTTGTTGAGTGTTGTTGAGTATTGCCGAGTGTTGTCGAGTGTTGTCGAGTGTTGTCGAGGGTTGTTGAGGGTTGTTGAGTGTTGTTGAGTGTTGTTGAGTGTCGTTGAGTGTTGTTCAATGTTGTTGAGTGTTGTTGAGTGTTGTCGAGTGTTGTTGAGTGTTGTTGAGTGTTGTTGAGTGTTGTTGAGTGTTGTTGAATCTTGTAGAGTGTTGTTGAATGTTGTTGAGTGTTGTTGAGTGTTGTCGAGTGTTGTTGAGTGTTGTTGAGTGTTGTTGAGTATTGCCGAGTGTTGTTGAGTGTTGTCGAGTGTTGTTGAGTGTTGTTGAGTGTTGTCGAGTGTTTTCGAGTGTTGTTGAGTGTTGCCGTGTGTTGCCGAGTGTTGTTGAGTGTTGTTGAGTGTTGTTGAATCTTGTTGAGTGTTGTTGAGTGTTGTTGAGTGTTGTCGAGTGTTGTTGAGTGTTGTTGAGTGTTGTTGAGTATTGCCGAGTGTTGTCGAGTGTTGTCGAGTGTTGTCGAGTGTTGTCGAGTGTTGTCGAGGGTTGTTGAGGGTTGTTGAGTGTTGTTGAGTGTTGTTGAGTGTCGTTGAGTGTTGTTCAATGTTGTTGAGTGTTGTTGAGTGTTGTCGAGTGTTGTTGAGTGTTGTTGAGTGTTGTTGAGTGTTGTTGAGTGTTGTTGAATCTTGTAGAGTGTTGTTGAATGTTGTTGAGTGTTGTTGAGTGTTGTCGAGTGTTGTTGAGTGTTGTTGAGTGTTGTTGAGTGTTGTTGAGTATTGCCGAGTGTTGTCGAGTGTTGTCGAGTGTTGTCGAGTGTTGTTGAGTGTTGTTGAGTGTTGTCGAGTGTTGTTGAGTGTTATTGAGTGTTGTTGAGTGTTGTTGAGTGTTGTCGAGTGTTGTTGAGTGTTGTTGAGAGTTGTTGAATGTTGTTGAGTGTTATTGAGTGTTGTTGAGTGTTGTTGAGTGTTGTCGAGTGTTGTTGAGTGTTGTTGAGTGTTGTCGAGTGTTTTCGAGTGTTGTCGAGTGTTGTTGAGTGTTG
Organism: Luperina nickerlii; assembly: GCA_963855955.1. NCBI lineage: Eukaryota > Metazoa > Arthropoda > Insecta > Lepidoptera > Noctuidae > Luperina > Luperina nickerlii. The sequence continues at coordinate 4,132,291 of OY979666.1, read as the reverse complement.
CCGTGTGTTGCCGAGTGTTGTTGAGTGTTGTTGAGTGTTGTTGAATCTTGTTGAGTGTTGTTGAGTGTTGTTGAGTGTTGTCGAGTGTTGTTGAGTGTTGTTGAGTGTTGTTGAGTATTGCCGAGTGTTGTCGAGTGTAGTCGAGTGTTGTCGAGTGTTGTTGAGTGTTGTTGAGTGTTGTTGAATGTTGTTGAGTGTTATTAAGTGTTGTCGAGTGTTGTCGAGTGTTGTTGAGTGTTGTTGAGTGTTGTTGAATGTTGTTAAGTGTTTTGGGTGTTGTTGAGTGTTGTTGAGTGTTGTTGATCACAACAAATCACAAAAGACGTTAAGCCACGTCCCCACTAGAGCCATGCGGCTTAACGTCTTTTGGCGCGAAAACTGTTTGACGCGCTAAAATAAGAAAAAAAAAAAAGACTTATTTTGTTGGTTGACGTATTTTGTAGAAACAATTTTCTTGGTATAGTTTAAAGTTTGGCGGTGTAAATCACAAGTTAAAATAAGTGATTCCAGTGACAATTATAGCAATTTATTAACAACAACTCCACAAGTGTAGTATAAAGCAGTATATATCACTCGAGGGTAAGTACAGATTACTCCCCTTGGTGAATAAATAGCTATTATTACAAAATCCTATAAGTGCTAAGGATTACTGTCCAATTCTCAAAATTTTACAAGGGTAAGAAATACTCCTCAAAAACACGACCCCGCGAGCTGCTTGCAGCTCGCGCAACGCCCAAAATCTAGTTATACTATATAAAGCTCGATTACCACTCACTCACTGACTGACTGACATAATTGTTCTCCCAGATGGTGAAGGGGGAGGTGGGTATATTTTTACAGATTCGTATAGAAGTAACTCTCACGAGTATGGGAAAAATCCCAAACCTCCCCTTTTCTGCCCCACTCTCCCCCCTCCCTATCGTATCTCGGAAACTAAGAGTCCCGTGTTTTGTTGTTTTACGGATTCGTATAGAGGAGGCTCGGAAAAGTAAAATCCATTTTTCAAAGTTGCCCCCTTGCCCCCATTCTCCCCCCCTCTCTAGGTAGATCTCGGAAGTTAAGAGACTTGGAACATTTTTTTTTTCAGATTCATATCAAGGGACCCAGAGTTGGTCAAAATCATTTTTCAAAACTCCCCCCTCTCCCCCCCTTCACCCCTCCCCCCATCGTATCTCGGAAATTAAGAAACCTGGGTTTTGTTTTTTTAGGGATTCGTATAGAGGAGGTTCGGAAAAGTAAATACGATTTTTCAAAATTCCCCCCATTCTCTCCCCCTTCTCCCCCCTTTAGGCGGATCATCTCGGAAGCTAAGACTTGGAACATTATATTATTATACTATATAAAGCTCGATTACCACTCACTGACATAATTGTTCTCCCAGATGGTGAAGGGGGAGGTGGGTATATTTTTACAGATTCGTATAGAAGTAACTCTCACGAGTATGGGAAAAATCCCAAACCTCCCCTTTTCCACCCCACTCTCCCCCCTCCCTATCGTATCTCGGAAATTAAGAAACTTGGGTTTTGTTTTTTTACGGATTCGTATAGAGGAGGCTCGGAAAAGTAAAAACCATTTTTCAAAATTCAAACCTCCCCTTTTCCATTCCACCCCACTCTCCCCCATCCCTATCGTATCTCGGAAACTAAGAGTCCCGTGTTTTGTTGTTTTACGGATTCGTATAGAGGAGGCTCGGAAAAGTAAAATCCATTTTTCAAAGTTGCCCCCCTTGCCCCCTTTCTCCCCCCCTCTAGAGGTAGATCTCGGAAGTTAAGAGACTTGGAACATTTTTTTTTTCAGATTCATATCAAGGGGCCCCGAGTTGGTCAAAATCATTTTTCAAACCCCCCCCCTCTCCCCCCCTTCACCCCTCCCCCCATCGTATCTCGGAAACTAGGTAGCGGTAAAGCGAAGCGTAGCGTAGCGTAGGGATAAGGTCACGATAGCTTTCCGGTGGTAGGTAGGTCCTGAGTGGAGCGAACCTGCGAGACCGAGTGGAGCAAAGGGGGGAAGAATACTAACATGGCGGACAGCGTTTTTGTTTGGGGTGCGTTTAAGTCAATTATTCAGTTTAAAATTGACTGCCTAAGGGCCGAGTTCACGGACTGTCATTTGACCAATGTTTGAGTAATCGGCCGATGAATTCCTAAACATCGTTTATGCAGCCGGTTAAGTATTCACTGCTCACCACGAATATTTTAACCGTGATTATTAAATCGGGCAATCAGCATTCGCTCAAAGTGAATGAACGAATGCTATAAGTGTACTCATTTGCGAAGTCACGTCGTTAGATTTAGTCAACACGAGTTTTGGTGACATCTATATTTAGTAGCATAAAATAAAACGCTTTCAACTTGAGAAGTTCGAAAACGCATTGGGATCATTATGCTAGCCTGTAGTGTCTAATTTGGATGGGTAATAACTTCACACCGCTGTCACTGTCAATGTAATAGACATAAGATTTAACGTGGGAGCAAATGAGACAGAAAGCATTATACAGTGTTTTTGTGTTTTTGAGTGTTATTGAGTGTTGTTGAGTGTTGTTGAGGGTTGTTGAGTGTTGTTGAGTGTTGTTGAGTGTTGTTGAGTGTTGTTGAGGGTTGTTGAGTGTTGTTGAGTGTTGGTGAGTGTTGATGAGTGTTGTTGAGTGTTATTGAGTGTTGTTGAGGGTTGTTGAGTGTTGTTGAGTGTTGTTGAGTGTTGTTGATGAGTGTTGTTGAGTGTTGTTGAGTGTTTTGAGTGTTGTTGAGTGTTGTTGAGTGTTGTTGAGTGTTGTTGAGTGTTGATGAGTGTTGTTGAGGGTTGTTGAGTGTTGTTGAGTGTTGATGAGTGTTGTTGAGTGTTGTTGAGTGTTATTGAGTAATGTTGAGTGTTGTTGAGTGTTGTTGAGTGTTTTGAGTGTTGTTGAGTGTTGATGAGTGTTGTTGAGAGTTTTGAGTGTTGTTGAGTGTTGTTGAGTGTGGCTGAGTGTTGTTGAGTGTTGATGAGTGTTGTTGAGTGTTGTTGAGTGTGGCTGAGTGTTGTTGAGTGTTGTTGAGTGTTGATGAGTGTTGTTGAGTGTTGTTGAGGGTTGTTGAGTGTTGTTGAGTGTTGTTGAGTGTTGTTGAGTGTTTTGAGTGTTGTTGAGTGTTGATGAGTGTTGTTGAGTGTTTTGAGTGTTGTTGAGTGTTGTTGAGTGTGGCTGAGTGTTGTTGAGTGTTGTTGAGTGTTGATGAGTGTTGTTGAGTGTTGTTGAGGGTTGTTGAGTGTTGTTGAGTGTTGTTGAGTGTTGATGAGTGTTGTTGAGTGTTGTTGAGTGTTGTTGAGGGTTTAGAGTGTTGTTGAGTGTGGCTGAGTGTTGTTGAGTGTTGTTGAGTGTTGATGAGTGTTGTTGAGTGTTGTTGAGGGTTGTTGAGTGTTGTTGAGTGTTGTTGAGTGTTGTTGAGTGTTGTTGAATGTTGTTGAATATTGTTGAGTGTTGTTGAGTGTTGTTGAGTGTTGTTGAGTATTGTTGAGTATTGTTGAGTGTTGTTGAGTGTTGTTGAGTGTTGATGAGTGTTGTTGAGTGTTGTTGAGTGTTGTTGAGGGTTGTTGAGTGTTGTTGAGTGTTGTTGAGTGTTGTTGAGTGTTTTTGAGTGTTGTTGAGTGATGTTGAGTGTGGTTGAGTGTTGTTGAGTGTTGTTGAGTGTTGTAGAGTGTGGTTGAGTGTTGTTGAGTGTTGTTGAGTGTTATTGAGTGTTGTTGAGCGTTGTTGAGTGTTTTGAGTGTTGTTGAGTGTTGATGAGTGTTGTTGAGTGTTGTTGAGTGTTTTGAGTGTTGTTGAGTGTTGTTGAGTGTGGCTGAGTGTTGTTGAGTGTTGTTGAGTGTTGTTGAGTGTTGTTGAGTGTTTTGAGTGTTGTTGAGTGTTGATGAGTGTTGTTGAGTGTTGTTGAGTGTTTTGAGTGTTGTTGAGTGTTGTTGAGTGTGGCTGAGTGTTGTTGAGTGTTGTTGAGTGTTGATGAGTGTTGTTGAGTGTTGTTGAGTGTTGTTGAGGGTTGTTGAGTGTTGTTGAGTGTTGTTGAGTGTTGAGTGTTGTTGAATGTTGTTGAATATTGTTGAGTGTTGTTGAGTGTTGTTGAGTGTTGTTGAGGGTTGTTGAGTGTTGTTGAGTGTTGTTGAGTGTTGTTGAGTGTTTTTGAGTGTGGTTGAGTGTTGTTGAATGTTGTCGAGTGTTGTTGAGTGTTGTTGAGTGTTGTTGAATGTTGTTGAGTGTTTTGGGTGTTGTTGAGTGTTGTTGATCACAACAAATCACAAAAGACGTTAAGCCGCGTCCCCACTAGAGCCATGCGGCTTAACGTCTTTTGGCGCGAAAACTGTTTGACGCGCTAAAATAAGAAAAAAAAAAAAGACTTATTTTGTTGGTTGACGTATTTTGTAGAAACAATTTTCTTGGTAAAGTTTAAAGTTTGGCGGTGTAAATCACAGGTTAAAATAAGTGATTCCAGTGACAATTATAGCAATTTATTAACAACAACTCCACAAATGTAGTATAAAGCAGTATATATCACTCGAGGGTAAGTACAGATTACTAAACTCGTGTGGTTTACGGCCCTCCGCTTCGCGTCGGGCCTCAAATGCACACTCGATTAGTAATCTGTGCCTTACTCCCCTTGGTGAATAAATAGCTATTATTACAAAATCCTATAAGTGCTAAGGATTACTGTCCAATTCTCAAAATTTTACAAGGGTAAGAAATACTCCTCAAAAACACGACCCCGCGAGCTGCTTGCAGCTCGCGCAACGCCCAAAATCTAGTAAAAGTATAATCTTTCTTTTTCTAAAATTCATAAAAGCTTTTTTGAAGTAAAAGGTCAATCCAATCGTCTACAACCATTTGTTTTAAAACTCGTTTCCCTCACTCAACTGTGACATGTTATGTAGTTATATGCAATCGGTGAAATCATCCACCTAAACAGATGATTGGTCCAAATCTGTTGCCAACGAGACCTCAGCTCCGGCGCAGGAGTCGTCATCCTTACATAATGCACATTAAGAGAATGAAGAATTGAGCAATTGCTAATAATTATGTGTAATTTATTCGCACTACCTGGTGTGGCGAAACACACTAAATGTGTGATTGGGTATCTCGACCTCTGTCCTAATTTCCATAAAAAAATTAGATAATTTGCACAAAATCTCTGACCTCAGGTTTACGGCCTGTTGATTGAAGAATAATAGTTCATGTATTAATTAATGTGTTTCTCAATTAACAATGTTACGAAATATTTCATTTTTACGTTTTGCCAATTAACCCTTTAGATTCAGAGTGATATAGCAGCACCATTCCTAATAAAAGCCAAGGGCAGCAGTAAAAAATCTTGATTGTCCTAAATTTAAAAGTTTTTAGCATTTTTTTCGAACCGAAAAGAATCGATTGAACCGAGACGAAAGCTTAAACTACAAACTCAAAATCTTAGGAAGTTAGCGAATGTTGTCGAATAAAAACTGTTAACTGTAGGTACAAAGCCGGATGTAGAATTAACATTTAGAATTAGACGATCGACAAGACGCGCAGACGGCGAAACTTTACTCCGTTGACAGATATTATCTTACAAGCGTAATGGTTCTGTCGCTGCTAATAACCATGTCGAGATTTGGAAGTGTACGTATTAAGTTCCTTCGTGTTATCTTATTGTTCGTTCTGATTCTGAAGAGCTAGCGTCACACTGAACATACAATATTATGCAGAGGCAATGCTCTTCGTTGAACGCCCTAACTGCTTTTCTCATATAATATGCTGGATTCGTGAGTAAGACTCACTTTGGAATTGAGTATCAGTCTTCCACTCCATTCTATCACATTAGAACAAGAACCCGGACCAGGAATATCTGTTTTTTCTTGGTTTTACATACTTTTTGCTTTTACTATTTTTTTTTTACTTTTTTAGTTTCTGATCCTTCTGTGGGAGTCCCGGAAATGAATAATTATCTTTTTTCTTTCCCTCGTTCTGATACATTCCATTCTTCATAAATTACAAACAGATTTGCAAATCGGCACTGACCCGCTAAAGCTTCCTTGTCTCTTTGTTTATAACCATCCTCGTCGGTTTTCCTTGTTACATCACCGTTGTCATAATATCGGATAATAGACAGTAACGCCACGTTATAATAACAATAAATACCCGTATAATATTCTGTATTAAAATCTAATGGAACTTTCCACCCAGGTTTCGTAACATTGCCAACTTTGTCTTAATTGTGTTGAATTGAGATGTAACTCAGACTATGCAGATGTCTTAACTGCTAAGCCAAGATTTATTTTTACGGCGCTATCGTATTGTGTTTCGTAATGAAAATATATTACCTACAGCTATTCAATTACAAATCCTCCTATGTTTTTTAGATGTAGGTACTCATGTATTGTCTGAAAGATGGTTTCTATAGGTTAGTCTCCCAATGTGGCTTGTATTTCCAAAGCCGTATCATTAACTTCGCATTTGATTCCGATTAAGCTTTTAGGATGGGCTGGCCATAAATCCCTTTAATTTGAAAATGATTCGTAAATTACGTTTTCCAACACATGCTATAACAGCAAGTTTCGGTCCGAATACCTGCAGGCTTGGGTTGCTACACGCGTCTAACCCCAAAAGGCGGCACTCTTTGGCGTCGCGATTCGGACAAAAAAAAACATTTTAAAATTCGAACTCCGTGCCGATCCGAACGTTCGCGTTCGTCCGGACGCGGCGTCCTTCGTGCCGGTGCCTGGAACGGCGGCCTTCGCCCGGGACGCGCTAAAAATAGCCGCACGCCCTTGAAGTATAACGTCGAACAGGATTTATCGACCGCCAGTCTCGGACTCCCAGACGGCTTTAAAATAAAATTTTTCTTCAACTGTCAATTTCGAATCTTATTGTGTTCCTTATCCGAATGCGAGTGTTCTCTGGCTTAATATTACATTTCGCGCGTAAATTATGACAGCTGTCAATGTTGCCATATCAAATATCCGTGAAGTTTATAAAAGACTTGCATGACGATCGGTTTCAAGAGAACTCGATATTTTTATTACAAGACTCCAATAAATAACATATTTGTCGTCCATTATGTTACCAAGAAATTGTCTACATGGCATTAAAGACTCGCGTATCTCCCAGATATGTCATATTTATGGTTGTTGCATACAAAAACGCATTAGTGTTACTTACCAATATTACTCTGAAGGTTATAGTTTTATCATGATAATGGACTTGAATGAAAAGTATTGCCATACGAAACTGTTTCTTAACTGTGTTCCTATAAAGTTGAAGTTTATAATGTTTTAAGGTTTGTCGATATTCGATATCAGCACACGTGGCCCATTAGTATACAGAGTCAAGATATATCAATAATGCACAGCGAACGATGCGCCCGCGCACCACATACAAATGGACTATTTTTATGTGCCAAATATGGCTTTTTAACAACAGTCGTAGGCGTTTTATTGCAGGTTTTCGTGGAATTTAAAACAGGAAAATCCTAACTTACAAGAATTCAGTTCTTTTTTTTTTACTTTAATAAAGATGTCCCGTCGCGTCGCGTCGGTGTCGTTAAACTTCCAATAGTAAATTAAACATGGAGTTGTCATGGTTGTTGTTTTAAACTTTTAACTCTATCTGTGGCTAATATATTTTGTTTTTAATCAGCAAAAATGGTGGCCTTTTCTATGCAATGCTCCATTGCAATAATTTAATTCTCTAGAATCTCAACATCTCAGTATTTATTGCCGTCTGCCGTTCAAGCCTCACTTTTCTTGCCTTGCCTTGTCCAACTTCATAAAGCTGCATTGATGAGGGACTGCCTGTCAATAGAAGTAGGTCGGCTCATTATAACGGTCAACGTAGGCGCTACAATGGCACTGGCATGGAATTTCCAGATCCGTTCCTGTTTGTAGAAAGATGCTCCGCTGGTTCGCCCGCGCATTGATATCCAAGATTTGGTTCTGATTGTGAAATGGTGTCTACTTTCTTATTTGTAACTTCTTCCTATTTGAGCTTGATAGTCTGAATGATGATTTGAATGAAATGGTGAACCCTTTTCTGTCAGCGTTTTGATTATTTAGAACAATTTAGAAACATCAATTAGATTCCAATGAAATATTTCTTGTGTTTTCATATTTTTGCATGTAATTTATATCAAGGTTTGCTAGGGGTTTTCATTCAGTGTTTGTATGTTTATTTTCAATTGACTAATTGCATTTACTCAATCAACCATTGTTATTTGCATTGAAACATACTTAAAACTAACGGCCTAAGCAACTGTTTACGTTCCGATTTGCCATTGTTTGGTAAATTTCCATTAGAATTGTCACAGTCACACGTCACGTTAACCAATCACAATGATTTATTCGCAATTAGTTTCAATATTGTTAGCTTTCTCACTCGGAAATTATTAACGGCGGTCTGCGAACACGTGGCTAGCACATTTACAAACTAAGTACATTTCGCATTGTGTTTCTACTGGGGATCGCAAATATAGGGTCTGTCAATGAACGGAGGGAACGCATTTTGTGTATTGAGCTGCGAAATATAAACATAGAAACATAAGTAAGGAAGCATAAAAGCGTAAACAGGAGAGTGCATCACGTGTCGGGTGCTTAATCCGAGGCGCCCCAGTGGCGCCCGACGTGGGACCGTGTTTGTTTGAACATTACTTAGCGCGCGAAATGCCCGCGTGTTTGCCAATCCATACGAAAATATTCTCCCTTGTTTAAAAGGTAAACAACTTCATTCCAACAACTGCACCGTTTACTTAGGATGCAAATCTTGAAACAGCCCACAATTTCTGGCCAATACTTCTCATTGTTATCTGAATCGCAGCGAAGTAACGGTTATCTAAATACTTTTGACATTCTATAATACTAATATTATGCGTAACGGTCTTTGTCGTTTTACCATAAAGAGCTCGCAGCCGCTGCAAAATAACCGTATAATGTAGAAAATATCGGATATGTTCTCGACCAACCCACACGGCACATAAATGACGATTAATCGGTATCATTGGATCAGACAATATTGTTAACATGTACCACGGGCGTTCTCTTTGGTGTTGTGAGCTTGTGACAAGGCACATAAATCAAATTGCACAATTAACGTGTTGCATACATTTAAAACAGCTGACATACATATATGGGTTTGTCGTAATTGAATCTCGGCGACAATAGTGTTAATTCTAATGCAAAGTGATCGCCGTTTAATTTGGTGTAGGCGGTTGAATAACTAAGCTTCTATCGGAAGCGTTCATGAACAATGCCGACCAGTCCGTGTTTAATTGAGCATTTTATTGCGATTCCTGCTTCATCGTGTTTAGCAGAACATCGTTAGCCAGATTATAGACCAGTTTATTTTGATGCCATTAAGTTTTTCTCGCAACATAAACGACGGCGACGTATCTTGGGTGCGTAGGCGCACGTTAGAATGCCACATTCACGTATCAGATTCCTAACTGTACCAGCGCACGGTTTACTGCCGCGACATAGATACTCAGCTAAAACGACTATAAAAATTCAATTCACCTATTCTAAAAGAGTTTTTTTATGTATTATATTGCGTAAAACCCTCGTTGACGTTGGCGCCATGCTTTTGAGGGCGTCGGATGCATTCGGAGAGAGATGTTTGTTAGTATAATGCAGTAATTCAACATTCTTGCGGGTCGTTTGTGTGACATGTGGTGTGTGGCATTTGGATCAAGTCTAGTGTTACAATGTGAGATGAACCAACTGTTGGGAAATTGAATACCTTTGTTTCATGTGGAATTATCTTACGACTTGAAATAACATTTCCAACAAGACACTTTGGAATTTAATGTTTAATTTATGATTTTTCTTAAGTAACCCATTTGGGCTGGTCACGTCGGCCGCATGGAACGTGACCGCTGGGCACCAGTCTCCACTCGGTGGGTGCCGCCGCCGGCCAGGGAAATGGTGGCGAAACGACCTAGGCGCGTACTGCAAGCGTTGGATCGAGGTGGCTCTAAAAAAGGATGCCTGGAAGGATTTGGGGGAGGACTTTGCTCAGCAGTAGGAGAGTGTAGGCTAAGTAAACAAAAAGTCTAGTGTCCGACCGAAACAGGTTTTTCAGCCGAAACCGAAACCGAAACCGAACTTTCGGCCTTGCTCTTAGTTTCGGCCGAAACCGAAACCGAAACCGAAACTTACTTAAATATATTTAAAATTTCTATCGTATACAGAAATCTGGTGTGTTATTTACACATTTATTTGAATATAGGTACAATGTATATTATACATACAGACAGTTGAATTTACCTAATCATTTATGAGGTCGGTCCCATAATGAACTGCCCTGGTATAGTTCTACGCGACATGTCGCTACATGTTGTGTTGCATTAAATAGTACGTTTATCGTGCACTTAATATAAGAAACACGCATCGACATGAAATGCTTAGTCTTAGTTTAGCAGGCATTAGCATAACGAGAGTCGCGTATTTTTTCAAAATGTCGAAAACTGAGTATCGAAGTGTCATAAAGTTTTTGTTTAAAGAAGGTTTATACCCTGCCCAAATAAAAGAACGATTGGATGACGTGTATAAGGAGTCTGCCCCCTCCTATAGCACAGTAAAAAATTGGGTGAAAGAGTTTCGCCTCGGGAGAGAAACCGTCGAAGACATTTGCCACGACGGTCGACCTGTGGAAGTGCTCACTCCCGAAACGATTGCTCTTATCGAAGAGGAGGTTCTGAGTGACCGCCGTTTGAAGATTAGAGAAATTGCAGCTAGGCTTGGGCTCTCTTAAAGTACGTCATCGTGCGATCCATGAACATCTTCACATGAAAAAAGTGAGTGCAAGATGGGTAGCGAAACTTCTTTCAGCGGTACAGAGACAGGAAAGAGTGCGTTGCGCTTCGGAGTTTTTGGATCTTTGTGGCGAAAATTCAAAGACTGATCGAGCGGCTAATGACTGGTGATGAAACTGTGATCTTGTATTATGATCCACAAAGCAAGCGCGAATCAATAGGATGGCGTTATAAGGGTGAAAAGCCCCCTAGAAAGGCAAAGGTGCAACAATCGGCTAAAAAACTGATGTGCACAATCTTTTGGGATTTTCAAGGCATTTTAATGGTGGATTTTAAAGAACGTAATACAGTCGTGTACGGCTAATATTATGCTTCTTTAATATATAAATTACGAGACAATTTAAGATAAAGGAAAAACGAAGAGGCAAGCTGTCTAAAGGTGTCCTGTTGCTCCATGACAACGCCCCTGTTCATAACGTTGGTGTTTCGAAGGATGCAGTTCGTCAATGCGGGTTCACAGAAGTTGAACATCCACCTCACAGTCCAAACATGGCTCCGTCCGACTATTATTTATTTCCAAATTTAAAGCGAGACTTAAGAGGAAGAAAATTTTCAAGCGATGAAGAGTTGCAGGCGGCCGTCTTCGGTCATTTTGAGGCTAAAAATTGTGATTATTTTTATAAAGCTTTAGAGATATTGATTCACAGATGTCAGAAGTGTATTAGTAGTAGGTATTCATGGTGATTATATTGAAAAATAAAATTGGTTTCGTTTCATTTCCTTCATTAGTTCATAGTTAGGCCAATTCATTATGGGACCGCCCTCGTATGTGCAAAACACAACCTTAACTCCATGCGATTAACGATGGACGGCGGCGAACTGGGCCGGCGACGCGACGAGCGAGCACGAGCTAGCCGCGAAGTTCGCCGAACGATGGACGATAATTCATGAACACTCGAGTTTCGGCGCGGCCGAAAGTTTCGGCCATTTTCTGGCCGAAACCGAAACTAAGGCCGAAACTAGATTATTTGGCCGAAACTGGCCGAAACCGAAACCGAACTTTCGGTCGGTCACTAACAAAAACACATATATTATTTCTCACATCTTTGATTTACAATGATAAATTGGCAAAGCACTGTTGCTCCAAAAGCACTGGAACAAAAAACACATCGAGCCTTGTTAGACCTAATAACTACTATTAAAATTGAGCGTGCAAAAAATTCGATTACTATAATATATATATTCGATTACTATAATAGCTTATTATAATTTAGTCCACGGCGAACTACCCACATGAGCGAATGACGAAGTTGTAACAACATTGTCAACAGCTATTGACGTGTAATCTCAGAGTCACGCCTGTAATATTTCAGTGGTATGTATTATCGTTTATCTTAAGATTTTTTGTTCAATATTTGTTCACGTGTATGGTTGTCTCGTCTCTGTCGTCGTCTTTGTGTTGTACCAATCTGGGTATGAAATCATTGTTGAGTGGATTACTGACTAAGTATTTGATCTATGGCAGTAATTGTAGTTTTGGAGTATTAATGTTTAGTCATTTCTTTGTCACTAGAATCGTTGTGGAAAGTCCTCGTCTAAATCACACGCTCGATGAAAGAAGACGTTGTTAGGAACCAGGAAGTTTTGTTTGAGTAAGTTATGAGGTCTTTGATCTCGGTTATCTGCAGATTTCGTGTGAGTGGCGGCACTGGTGGCCCAGTGGTAAAAACCGCTTCTAACGAGTTGTAGTTGTAGTTTCGAACCCTGACAGGCGCTTTATTTTGTATTAAGGCTCCTTCAAACAGGCGCGACACGACACGCGACACAAAGGCACCGCAAGTCGCGCAACGAGCAGTGCCTTTGTGTCGCGCGCGATTATATCGCATGTCGCTCCTGTTTGTAGGAGCCTTTAATTGTTTCATCAAACAACAAATCATCGTGACAAAAAACCGACACGTCTTAGAAAAAAAAAATCACATGTCAGTCTCATTGACATGCCCATTCCTCTCACCGAGAGACCTGTGTCCCAACAGTGCGAACGTTATAGACTAGATATGCTATGTTATCTGCACTCTACAGGTTTCATGTTTAATTGGAACTTGTAATAAAAAAAATTATTTCCCACAAGTATCGGAACAACGAATTCATGCATTTAATTATTTTCCTGTGTTTACATTGAACACGAATCAACAACGCGACTTAACATTTTAATTACAATATTATGCAAATTGTATACTTGGATGGTGTTATTCGTGTGTGTAAAAATAAATCTTAAACGCATATTCAGTTCCCATCAAGGAAGACATTTATTAAACGCTATCACGTGTTTTTGTGACGATTAAAAGTTTTTAATGTGCGAATGAGAAGACACCCGTAGCGTTTTAGTATCGTTTCGACGCCTCCAACGCTAAATATTGGCTTTTTACCCTCGTAAATTAACCAACCTTTGGTTTAAAATGACTAATTTTCATTAGATACAAATAAATATGTTGTAATACTGGCATTGGTAGATCTTTGACAATCGTTACGGGTAGTCAAAAGCCCGAAAGTCTGACAACCAGTCTCACCAAAGGGTATCGTATTACTCAGTAACTGAGTTGTGGACGTCAGATAGGTAGTCACTCCATGTGAAATACTGGTATTCAGCTGCATCCGGTTAGACTGGAAGCTGACCCCAACATAGTTGGGGAAAGGCTAGGCAGATGATGACGATTGTAATTTGTAATATTGAATTATTTGCATTCAATTTTAAAACTTAATATTGAATGCAAATAATTCAATATTAAGTTTCTGTCACGATGTTTCTTTCCACCGTATTTTGTAGTATTTTGTTTAGAGTGCATGTTTTAGTTGATTGCATTCGGAGTTCTGCAGCAGGATTGTGATGTAACCCGAGTGTATTGGCATATAAAATTACGTCATATTAACCACATCCGGTATTCTTTTAAATTTAGCCCGATACGATATTAAAACTGCTGTTATTTTTACTGTTTTTAAATTTTTTATAAATAGTTTCAAAATACATGAGAATCTCTCTCTGCATTTCCTAGTCACCTTTTATAATTATTCCTTATTAAAATCTGTCCCCTCAAAGAAGTTTTTTCAAACATATGCAAATAAAGAACTCATCTGTCTGGGGGTTGTAATGACGAGGGTGGAATGCATATGCGGTCGGGGGGTAGATTAATGCGAACAGGAGAAACGCACTCAGTTCGCGGAGCTTTAGAGTTTAGACAGAAAGTGTCATATTTGGCTAAAAGATTGTCTCTTAGCAAATGTGACTGTATCCGAATACAATGCTGATGGTGGTGGCTTTTGTGTTCAGAAACATCGGTAAAAAGGAAGAAAGAATAGTTGAGATGGCAAGGAATTTAAAGTTGAAAAAAATGGCAAGGAATTGGGATCAATGCTTCGAAATTCAAGATGCATACATATATGGAAGGTTTTTTTTATCTAGAATTGGGAATAAAAAGGCTTGTTTTGGCTCGAAATTCAAGTTGTCTGAGTAAATAAAACCGGTCAAGTGCGAGACGGACTCACGCACCAAGGGTACCTACCGTATGTAGCTAAATAGTTTTTTTTTTATGTATGTATCTACAAATTTATGGTTTTCGGAATTTTTCCTTTACTTGTGCTACATGACCTTGCTTCTTGCCAAATTTCATAATTGACCTAGGTCAACGGGAAGTTGACCCTATAAATTTTGATTCCCTTGAGAGTGTCGAAATATACGTTTTTTGCGACATAAACGGCTGTATCTTTTTTTTTATATTAACTTAGAAGTTTGATTTTTTCACAGCTTCAAGGGACTGAGTATATGGTTTTAATTTCAACTCGTTACCTCCATGCGTTCCCGAGGTCTGTCTGTCTGTCTTGGACAGACAGACAGACAAACGGACAACGAAGTGATCCTATAAGGGATCCGTTTTTTCATTTTGTGGTACGGAACCCTAAAAATGTCTGATCAGCAAGACTTGGCAGCCTTCCAAGATCTTGTTAACATTTTTATTGTCATACGATACCCACTTATGTAGTTGGTGAAAGTGTCTCAAGTCTGTATGTGATACCGCCACCACACCTTTTATTATTCATTTTATTATCCAACGGGTTGCGACTGCCTTATCATGTTATCATACGCCACGTTATCAGCGAATGGGAATCATGACGCGACGCGACGTGCCTTATCGGCGCAGCGGGAATCCATATGTCATAGTGAAAACAAATGCTTCCTATTTTCCTGCTAAAAGGTGGCAGTAGATAAGGGTACTTTTTTGAAACTGATGAAAGGAACTTATAGTGTTATATTACAATCTCCGTTCATTCATTATGTAAATAGGTTTTGCAGCTTTTAGTAAAAGCTACAACTTCAATAATAAAGCCGCCGACTGCTGCACAGACTTTCACAAAAATCCACGCTCGTTTTAATATCTGAGCTTTTTCTTGAGTACCACTCCAACCCTAAAAGGCTAAAACAATAATTTTTCACTAAATCTGTAGTTATTTATTTCCGATATCACATTAAAAAACGCGCCAGAACAATAGGTGGCATTAACAGCTACTCAATAGGAATTACGGCAGGTTAACGAGCTTTTATTGAATAAAACACAATGACGTGAAAAAATGTGCCGGCGCCGCGCGGTGCGGGGGGGGGGATGTGATGCGCGCGCGCAAGGCCGCTGAGTCAGCGACGTCCGCGACGCCTATTGTTTTGCCGTCACCTGATGCGGTGATACATTAGATATCGTTACCTTGAAAAATACGTGCTTTCAGACTTTTAACTGTAATAAAGGAAGGTACATGATTGCCTGTAACCTACTTGCAAATCGTTTAAAACTTGTTTTTGTAAAACTTTTGTACCTTTTAACAAAGAGTGAGATGATTAAAGGCTCCTTCAAACAGGCGCGACACGCGATAAAATCATCGCGCGCGACACAATGGCACCGCAAGTCGCGCAAAGAGCCTTTGCGTCACGCGCGATTTTATCGCGTGTCGCGCCTGTTTGTAGGAGCCTTAATGTGTGATATAGATATTTCAAAGCTACTCCATGTACTTAGCTACAATGTATTTAAAAAAAAATATTACCTTCCATCTATCACCTTTTTCACAGTACTATGAATCTTCTATAAGTGACCTGAAAATTAAAAAAAATAAAACATTTTTTCTTTTATTTCGTTGATATTTTGATTGGTAGGCCATGACGCATTTGTATGAAATTACTAAAATTGATTACAATAGATCTTTTGTTCAAGCGTTTCCACTTCATTTGTTGATTTGGATGTTACAAACAGAAGTGAATATTTCGATTTATAATCTAGATTTTTTCTAGTATCAAATTGAAATGTTATGCTTCATTGAACTTTGTTTTGGCAACGAACGTAATGAGAATTATATTTTTTCAGCAAAAATTTCATTATATGAAAACGTTTTCAACATTACATTTACATTTTACCACTAGCAAGCAATGATTTGATTTACCACTGGTATTGAGAAAATGTGAGATATACTAATTCAATTAAGGTTGATAAATAAATTATGTACCAATACCGACTTCGGTGATCTCAACGCAAATAAAGGCTCGTACACACAGGCGCGACGCGACACGCGACACAAAGGCACCGCTCGTTGCGCGACTTGCGGTGCCTTTGTGTCGCGTGTCGCGTCGCGTGTGCACGAGCCTTAAATAGTAACAAAAGGTTTTGATGATTACGTAATAATTTCGGTCTATTACAATTTACTTTAGAAAATATTGTTGAACAGTATCATGAACAAAGTTACTTGCGGTTCCATCCTTCCGCCTTATGTCAAAATCCCATCATTCGTAAAATTGCCCCAGCTTTCTTAATGCAGATGTCACAATAGCAAACCGCGGTACGCAACGCTTTTCAAATAAACCGAGCAAAAGCAATCTTAATCTCGGTGCAGACCGTATCATTATTACCCATATTTACCCCCGTATTTCATTCAAGTGTGTGACTTTTTGTCGTACGTGTGGGAATGTCTGAATACGTCGTTTATACGCAATTAGTTACTCATTACCGTTTGTTTTGTCCTTTAATAACGACTATTTTGTTACTTTTTCATATAATTTTGCCATGTTTTATTACTTTTGAATGGCTCTTTATTACGACGGGCATATGTAAACTATGCGCCACTTACTACTATGTTGGTGACGACTTATTGCGGACTAAGGCCGTTTGTCCACCGCCACGTCAACGGGACAAACGGTCTAAAGTGCCACCGAGAACTTGGTCACTCATTTACTTAAAATTTTATCGAGTTTCGGATCACTATCATGAGTTCATGACATGGGCAATACATGTCATTACTAATTTTCTCCTACATGTGATCTTTGCGGAAGATATAACGTGTGGACAGCTTTTATTGCCGTCAATTATGACTTATCGGGCAATATCCGATTAGTATCTCCCCTCGCAGAGGGTTAGCCTGTTGCTAGGGTTAGAAAAACATTTTCAATCACATAGCTACGAGCTGCCACAACCTGCCTGACTCACGCGAAAGACCCTCGCCGCCGCCCCGCCCACCTCCAAACACGGACATACATACATCACATAAGTACATTTTTATCCCTTTTAAGACACATACGTGGGAATAACTCGACTCAATCGTTCCGTGGCATACTGCCAATCGCTAACCTATTACTAATACCTACTGCATACCACGGACCCCGACCCATTGTTTCTCAACGACAGTGTGTCGCTGGGTTGACATTTTACACAGCGGAGCTAATCTGATTTTGCTAACGAATGTATCGTATACACAATAACCGTGGATGTCATAATATCCGCTTAATGGAGTCGATGTACGCAAATGAAGCGGTGAAGTTTGGTGCGCGTGCGCAACTGTGGCGCCATGAAGTTTTAAATTTTAGAAGGTTCACTGCATTCATAATTTCATACGTATGTAACAACATAGTAACAAGTACCAACTGCGTAGATGTCAATTGAATCAGAAGTACAGTCAAATCTGCGTTTTCAGATAATCGAGACTTCCATTTATCAAGTATTCTGAGGTCCTGTTAGACATTAAACGCAACAAGCCTTCTGCATCTTAATTCGTGCTGTTATTAAAGGGCAATAAATCCGGCGCACGCGCATGGCTTCGTCGGCGCCACGGTATTGTTGTTGTTGCATTGTGCAACCAGAACAGTCTGACTGTACCCTTTGTTGTGTCTCCGACTACTCCGACATGGGATAACACATACACCCTCGTAGAACACTAGTTAGCCATTGGTCACATTAGCATATTGAGTCTAGACACAGTCGCAGTGGCTAACTAATGTATTAGATACCATCAGTATACGACCCTCTATAAACGAAGACATTAAAGTATACATCCCATCTAACATTCTGTAAACATCCGTGTTGATATACAACCCTCGATCGGAGCCTCCATAAAGCACAATAATTAATGATCAATAAACATCTTTCAGCATCATTACTCTCAAACATAATTTCCAACAAACAGCTCCCAACCACGCAGATATTTCATAATGGCGCCATCGAGCGCATTTAACAAATAATTAGCGGCGTTTATGTGCGTATGTCGCTTCCCTTAACCGTTTCTCCGGAACTATAAAATTACAGCAGAGGCATGTTGGCCGACTCGAAGCAAAAACGTCGGACGATAGCGGACGGCCGAGCTAAAAATAAGCCGTAGCCGATGTTAATGAAGAGCAACCGGATTGCTGCTGACAGGGACTCACGGATCAGGGTAAGGTCCAACCACCCGGTGACCGTTGCTAGCTTGACTCCCGATGAGAGGATCATTCAAGTGCTTTTACGGTGACAATACTTCCTACAGGGTTTTGACGAAAAATACAGGCTAATGTAGCTGGCTACATTAGCCTATATTTTTAAGCCCTGGGCCTTATTGTTATCAGTTGGCAGCTGACCAGAAACTATCTTTGGGCATAAATTGTGTACCATAATCCTAATTGGTATTCTTGCAAGTCCTGTTCTGTGTTCTATTCAATGCAAAGCGTGAGCGATATTCACGTGTAATATTCTTGTTATTGTTGTCTATACGACCTTTCGAACAGTAAATCCCTTTTGCTCGCGTTGCGCAAGCGTGCCGTGCGCCTGCACCGAACGTATAAACGACCTATTTCGATTAGATCGCCCACCTGGAACTACGATTGTTACCGATCCGAGCACGACTCCTTTCGCAAAGGTGAAAAATATTTTGAGAATGCCACGACTTGTCATTTTGCAGTCACGATCTGCGCCAGCCAAATGTCATCTAAATGTGTGGAGATATTTTGTGTTGAATGAAACCAGTTGCAACATATGAAATATCGAGGTCTCTCGAAAGTAACTAGCTGCAGTTTATATTAGACATATTTATAATGGCAATAAAATGAAAGAATGTTGCTCCATGACAGGTCATTAATATGTAGTCTAATCCGTTTTGCTATTTACCGGCTGTAAAGCTTCTCTAGCTTTTATTAGTACTAAGAAGTACCATCCAGTTTAATGTCTTCCTATCCGCAGCACGAGTGATTCCCTCTCTGCTTAGTTACTGCAAGTAGGGAAGGCGGTAAGTGTGCGAGGTCGTCACTGGCGCCGTGGGACACAGCTGGTATTCAGCTCGAGGCCTACCATCACTTATCGTCCATTATTCCAATTCTTACAGTCATGTGCATGTCTTCAAAAGCTAACAAGCTTAAGACATTCTCAAGGAAGCCCTAATACCCTACATTCGTCTTCCGCTGTCGCGCATTCCTCACATATTTAAGTTATTTTTCCAATAATTCGCGATAGACACGAGTCGTTGACTGGCTTGCGTCCACCCCGTTCTAAAGGTCGGCATTTTTATCTGCCGCATTGATATGTATTAAAGCGTTTAATTAAATAAAGATTACTTTTTCGCGGCGTGTGCGCAGCGCGCTGTTTGCGGCCCTTCGCTGGTATTTAGTGGCATTAAAGCTCGTGTTACTTGTAATGGAGATTATTTACGTGCACTTTCTTTCGGTAAGGATGTCCTGAGTATTCATCAAGATGATTGATAGTCAATAAAGTAGCTTTTTCTTAAAGTAGTCAAAGGCGATGATCTTTTCTCATTATTATCATAAACACGGTGCTTGTTTATTAAGCTCCGAAAACACGAGCCTCAATCACCCCTTTCATCGCTCAAACTCAATCCACCTTTGCCATTACAACACCATATATTGAGCCCAAACCCCTGTACTACACAGTCTGAATATTCAAGCCAGGTGACCTCAAACAGCTACACACTCCTTACATACCTTAAGCGTGTAGGTAGGAGGAGCAGATTCTCCAATTAGCCCATGGAAGTGGCCGCGATAATTCGCCATGTCGCTTCCTGTTTCGCTAATGACTATGGACATTATCTACGGGAGCGTCCATGTCCATGTGAACAACGTTTACTATTCATGGTCTTTGTTATTATAAGTCCATTAATGCCTCGAGGGCGTGTAGGCTTTTGTTTTGCTTCTTGGGTGGACTTAAGTGGACATGTTTGTGCGTTCTTAGGAGCGAACAGTGATGTTACAAAATATTTAAATCTTGGGTTTCTTAAGAAAGCTGTGCCTTCATTGAACGGCCGCAATATGACGGCCGTTATGAAAATTATGGTGGGTGTTTGTCAGCGACAGAAACTTTTGTATTTTTGGAGTTTCTTCTTCTTAAAGTATGTATCTGTTATCCATATAATTTTATAATTAACCTACCCTTTGTGGTCGTAAGCGTAACCATTACTTTAAGAGTTCTATAATTAATGCGCTCTATAACTATGGCTGTCTCGCTTTAATTAGTACAAAATGACAATGACAGCTGGATTTATGGATCGTTTATAGGTGTGAAGTTTTTATGAACACTTGTAAGGCGTTATTTATGAGATCCTTACACCCGGAATGATGCTTTTACGATGCTTAATTAAAGTACAATCAGGTTTCATGTAGATGGTAGGAATATGGTTTAGTATTCGCACATTGAATATTCGTTCTTTTTATATCTTTAAATAATCGTTTCTTTTCAATAATCCAAGACATTCTCCTTTTTTAATTCTCATTTATTAGTTTCTCTACAAATATAGCGGGTACCGTACACGATTGAAGTGAAAACTTATGACGCGATACTTATACGCGATTCAGCGCCGAGTATACGCGATTCAGCGTCACCGACCTAAGCGTGACGGTTCAGTTTGGTTCACTGTTCAGAAATGGCGCAAAGTGCGCCTACTTTGAACTCTGTCTGACATAAATAAAAGCTTCTTTCAGAATTTCACTTCAAAAGCCTATCTAGCTAGAATATTTGTGTTCTGACAGTCCTGCTATTCGCACCATTTTCAACTCAAAATACACTACTAGGACTACTGACACTTCTGCCTACCCCATAACTACCATACTTACATACAAGCAATGCAAAAACAAGTGAAGTGTGCAGCATGCCAGGTCAGTGGTACTCCGAGCCGGATTGTGGAGGAACGCGACGCGAACAATACGTACTATGTTCTCACTTCATAATGTTCCTAGGAATGCCATGATTGATGCTGCGGGTATGTCCGCGTTAAGGCTCCTTCAAACAGGCGCGACACGACACGCGACACAAAGGCACCGCAAGTCGCGTGTTGCGCGCGATTCGCGTCGCGCGTCGCGCTTGTTTGTAGGAGCCTTTAGTTGGTACTGGGGCTCGTTAATATTATCTACACTCTAAAGTTCGTTATTTATATATGCAATTCCAAAATGTCGTCGACGTATGGAGAAAAAGTTCTTCCAAAGTTTGCGATGAAACGGGTTGAAGCTTTATGTTTTACTCAAGTAATAACATGTTACAACAAGCTCAATTTAAGCACAACAACAGTGGCGACGGTTTTATACGAAGTTTTGAAGAGTACGCTACTGGTCTCGGTGCCAAGTTGTGACACCATTAATTTTTCGCGTCGTTTGTCAAATCCCCCATTACTACTTTAATAGTGCAATTTGCAAGCATAAAATTAATTGCAAGAATTCATCTTCTTCGACCATTATAACAATGCCCATAGTTCGTTACACTCTAAGAATCAATTTCAAGTAGATCATTATTTTATCGCCATCCAATTATTTGCTTGAGCAAAATATAGCAAACTGTTGCTGGAATGTTTTCAATTACTTTTTGAGCATAAAAAGTAGATGCACAAAAACTTTTTGATATTTATGTGGTAAGGCTTAAAATTGATTTCTGGTAGTTCTGCTACCCGGATTGTATTTTCTCGTGATTAGGAAAAAACTAGTAGTATTGAATCTAAACAATTAATTGAAACAGGTCTCGACACTTGGAATTTATCAATTGAGGAAGTTTGTCGTCGTTTACACGTTAAAACTCTTTTTTGTGTGGAAACTTAGAAGCGTCTGCTAGAATAGTTAAATCAAATGGAATGTTCACCTCCGTTAAATACGTAGATTACGTAATCGTAAATACACACATACATAACATCACGACGCCTGTATTCCTGTTTTCATGAAGGGTAAGGATAGGATAGGTACGTATAAAGGCGCGACGCGACACGCGACACAAAGGCACCGCAAGTCGCGCGACGAGCGGTGCCTTTGTGTCGCGTCGCGCCTGTGTGTACGAGCCTTAACGGCTCCTGCAAACAGGCGCGACACGCGACGCGAATCGCGCGCGACACAAAGGCACCGCTCGTTGCGCGACTTGCGGTGCCTTTGTGTCGCGTGTCGCGTCGCGCCTGTGTGTACGAGCCTTAATAGCCTCCCGACCGATTTCGGTGACGGTGGCCAATCTCAACGGAGATTAGCCAGGTACGCAGGAGATATTATAGTGCACAAGTGTGTGCGTAAACACAGGTGCACTCTCTGTTCCTGTCATAGTCCGCTGGGACTAGGGTTGCCATACGTCCGGAATTTTCCGGACAAGTCCGGAAATATAGGTCTTTGTCCGGAATGCGGGGGGAATCTTAAACCGTCCGGAATTTCTACAAATAAGTGAAGAGTGAAATAAAAAATGAAAAAACCGAAACGAAACGAACGATTTGGCAATCGATTTGGTTAGTTTATTTACTTGCACGATGCGTAACGATTTTAATAAAAAATTAACAAGATTGTCCGGAAATTTCATGGAATGTCAGGAATTTTCTCCGGATTTTTGATATTTTGATCTGGGAACCCTAGCTGGGACGGCAATCCGACACGACCGGGGACAGATCAGGCGCAGGACCAACGGCTTTATGTGCTTTCCGAGGCACGGGGGTATTAAACCGCCAACTTCCAAACTCTGGGCCGTTACTAACGGAAAAACTCGATAACATTTTGCTCGATCCGTGAATCGAACCCAGGACCCCCCACGCTCAGCAGTCGCACTTGCAACCACGAGACCAACGAGGCAGTTACGTAGGTGTACGTATAGTACTGTAGGAGAGGTACTTACATAAATGAAACAATATCTTTCAAATGAAATAATTATTACGGGATCGTTTCTTTACACTTTTACCCTTGTCACTTGACCGTGTTACCCAAATCTGACGCCTACTCTTTTCTGTCTTCTCAATTCGTATTGGCGCTTATCTTATAATTACCAAAAGGTGGCAAGGCACAAACCATGCAGATCATAATCTCTACAGGCCAGGTATGTTTAAGTCCCATGTAATAAGAAACGAGCCTTTTGCCAACAACAGCGCACAAATCCAGACCCCGTGATCGTTACTGAGAAATTTGAGATGGATAAGCATAATTACAATTTCCGTATGCTAAGCAGTAGCGCTTGCAGCCACTATACGACAGGTATAGATATAGTCCATCTATATCTGTATACAGTCTATCTACATCTGTGTACAGTTTGTCTATATCTGTGTACAGTCTATCTATATCCGATACAGTCTATCTACATCTGTCTTCAGTCTATCTACATCTGTGTACAGTCTATCTATATCAGATATAGTCTATCTGTATCCTTGCACTATAGCAACGAGGCAATCAGTCGAGCCAGGGAGACAACGTAAATACTTGACTAAAAAAAAAATCCCATTCTAGATTGCCTAGCCAGACATTAAAATTAATGAATGGTTTTATTTACAGCAGTCTAATAATAGAAAGAAATGACAAGTATGGCGACCGACCTTGTCGCGGCTTAACAAGCAATTACATGAGCCTTCTTAATAGTCCCTAATGACGTGAGCTTCCTCCACACAAAACGTGACCAGACCATTCAGGTTTCATTCCAATTGTCTTAATGAACGAACGAATGAACGTCGAGACGAATCGCGGACAAAAACTGCGTAGCCGGGACAAATCTGATGAATCCATCTGCATTATAAGGAAGGTTCTTTTTTTGGTTAATGGTAGCAAAAAGCTCGAGGCAGGTTGTTGACGCTAGTTTTACTGCATTTACTAAATACATTGGTATGGTGGTTTTGGTGAGGTATTCTACTCAGAGGTACTATTATTCTAAAACAAATCAATATATAGATTAAGAGTTCTATCTTGGCAACAATAGGTTGGTATGATGCTTTGCGTTATTTTATTTATTTCTTGGATCGCCAACCGAGACTACACAACTATCATGCACGTTAACATGAACAGGGAAAAATATAAGTTCGGGCTTCCCATCATAGGAACATCATTCACTTATTATATGTATATTTTTTTTTTTTTTTTTAATTTATTTATTTATCTACTTACACAAACCATTACAGGATATAAACCCAATGCGGTAAATGCGCTTATCTTAACTTCAACATACTAAAATCTATAACTTATTATAAATAATGCATTCCTTGTGAATTCACTCGGAGAGCAACAGAATAAGTCAGTCCCTCTCGCTATATGTATTATTTAGATACAAAAAGTTTGACAAGAACATCATCCTTTTTTTTTTTTTTTTTGTTGCCGGGGTGGAAAATCCTCATGGATGTCCGCCGCCCTGGGGCGGGCGGCGGGGTCTGTCAGACTCTTACTGACTAAAAACCACCCCGGTGTTCCATCTCACACCTACGCCGGGGGTCGCGGGAACGTACGATCCTTCCGCAACCCCCGGCTGGTGCCGGCCCGCCGCAGCGGGCCCCGTCTGGTCGGGGGGGGGGAGTGAGGTGTTTGACTCCCCCCGCGACGTCTAAGAGGGGCGCGCGTGGAACACATCGCGCGCCGCCACCTCGGGTCCTGATGTGTGGGGGGCGACGGACGTCCCCGAGTCCGTCGCCCCTGGACCCGTTTAGGGGGGCCGGAAGAGGGCGTTGTCCGCCCTCCGCCGACGCCCGGTGCGCCTGCTGCGGGCAGGGTGAGCGGACGAGATCTCCCTCTCCCTTTCCGCAGCCTCCTTCTGCGAGACGACCGAACGACGACGACGAAGAACATCATCCTAGCCTAGCCTTTTCCCAACTATGTTGGGGTCGGCTTCCAGTCTAACCGGATGCAGCTGAATACCAGTATTTTATATGGAGCTACTGCCTAAGTTAACAAGTTTGACAAGAACGAGAACATTAACGAAAATAAAAAATAACCATAGGCAACAGAAAAAATAACAAAAGATTATGCCTAAATTACGACTTTTATGTGTTTTATAAACTTTGATATTTTACTAAATCCAAACGGAATATTTATGAGCAATAGGAACAGTGAAAGTGATATTATTTGTTAATTCGATGAAACTCGAATATGCCAATAATTGCAAAGTAATAATTGAAAAGTTAATGTTAGAAAATTACTTAAAATATTACTACTAGAACATGAACTAAACAATCAAGTCGTATTTTAAACAGCACTTTCCAGCACTCAATGTTTGAATAATTGAAAGCTGTATTATTGTGTCGAACTCGGTACAGCTAAACTATATTTACAATAGCAGAAAGTCTATTAAGTGTGTTGAAGTGTGGTTTTTCTATTTCGTGTAACTTGTTAATTATTTGGAATAGGGATTTAACATTTTGGTATATGTTTTTTTAACTCTTTGGTCTAGTATCATGTAAAATTGCAAAGTTATATATCTATTTTTTTACTTTTTTGACATCACGGCGTAGCGCTTAAGAGTTGTTCAATGGAATTTACTTTAAACCATAGAGAATTATCATATCAAAGTAGTTTTAAATTTAATTCATTTATTTTCTTAAAAAAAGGAGTAAATTCGTTTTGACACACGTCGTTATATTCCAAGCGCACGCACACTGTAGCCATCATTCTTCTTTTGCGTTTCAAAGTAATTTCATCACTTTCGGTCGCTTAGTAGGTTTTCGAGGATTTTAGATTTCCGAGGTAGCCCCTTGGTGAGGGGTTTGAATGTTCCCGTTGAACATCCGACGTATGAGTCCAATAAGGATGCACGTTCATTGGGTTTGTCCTACGATAAAAGCAATGACGTTGCAGCCTAACAAAGCTGTGGTCAGAAAATTTTGGACACATGATGGTGTTGGTGCATGTTTTAACAGAATAATAAGCAGACTTTGACTATTTTGGCTAACCATTATTCAATTTACTTCTTTCATTTTTCATTCTACTTCCTCCCATGCCGTTTTCCATTCCCACAAAGCTTTCATTATGTGAATTTTTTGGACAGGCAAATACTAGTTTATTGCACAACACGCCTTGTATTTTCTCTCATTGTGGAGTGCACGCTAGCCCTAAGGCATGGTAATTAGTGATGGGCCACGAACGCGTTGCTCATCAGCGTTTACCATAAGCGGCCAGCGTTGGCGCTCACACGCTCCAGTTTGCGAAGCGCCCGCGCGCGCGTTTGTCCGCGTTCGATATACAAAAGCGGCGAATCCGCTTACGGTAATTAGAAACGATGCGTACCGTGCGTACGCGCGTGAGAGATGTGCGTGAATGGCGAGGTGTGTGACAGGGAAGCTCAGGAATTTAAGTGTCATGATTTGCTTTTAACATTAGAGCTAATGAAAATTTTAATGAGTGCCTTCAAAGAAACCGTCGAAGCGGCTGCTTGACTCTTTTGAAAAAGACTAACTAGCGCTAAGCTAAGCTAGCGATAAGGCCAACTAAGTAATAAATGTTGGTATTTTAATCAATGCTCGACCTTTACCAATCTGAAATCCATTGATACCGTCGGCACATACTTTATAAATTGTATGGCCATCTATTCCAAAACATTGTAAGCTTCACGGTTCCGTTTTATAATAATGTACAATAGGGCGTGGTGCGTGCAGCAGTATTATCGGGTGTACCTACCGCAGTTGCGCTGGCGCATTGTTTTGCTCTCATTTACCGCGATCGCCGATAACATCGGCCGATCGGCACGGGCCGAGCGATAAATTTAATTAAACCACCTGTCGCACGCTACCGCCAGATTATGTTATCTACCGCGAAATACGCACACAGCTTGAGAGAAAAAATAATGACCAGAATGCATAGATAAAGTAGGATTAACGCAACATTGTAACCATAGTTTCTTGTTTGTTTACATGTTGGAGATATTAAAAATATTATACGTAGGAGCTTCTTTATTGAGGGTTGTCCTCAATATACATGTTCAGTAACCAGTTTTACTTGCATAGTTTTAATCCTCGAAGAGAGCTGGTATTTGTTAAAAATAAAGGAGTGTTTCTGGGATAATATACCGCTATATCAGCCTTAAAAAGGCAAATAACATAAACCGTAGCACATATGCAGAGTTAACATTAAAAGACAGGATGCTGTCAGTTCTACATGAAAATGCCCTTCTGTAAACTATTCACAGAGAAACAAGGCTGAAAATTAACGGCCAAAATTGAACAATGTGCGATCGTTAAGCATTCATTACGCGCCCGCGCGTGTTCGTTCAAATTTTATTTTCGCTCGCGACATCCCCTCGCCCCGTTTCCGGCTCGCTAATGAGCCTCGCTCGGTAACAAGGTTTGTTACTCACACGTTACACCTAACAGATAGGCGTTGTCAAGTGTCAACTTATGTTGTACAGTCCTACTCACTTGAACGCCAAGAAATACTCTCAATTCCTCACTATTTTTAACTTATTCTCTATATTCATTCTCAATTCCTTTGTCGTCTTTCCATTTTGCATTACAGTACGCAAATTATTCTAAACCATAACAGGTTCGTGCTCTGTACAATATCAATTTCTATAGTACGGTCTATTACTTTGACAATTCTAATTATTGTAAAACATGGTGCCCGGATTGAACAACTCTATTGAGTTATGACGCACGCCATTGTAATAAAGCGAAGTACTCGGATTAAATGTACTTGAGAGAAAATGGCGACTAAACAAAATGCTCCTTATGAATAAAAAGATCATTGTTTATACATCGGAATCGATGATCGATGTTGCGCAATCGATAAATGGAAACAAAGCCGATGGTTGGAACGTCTCGAGCGTTTAATCGATTAGACGCACAGCAGTCTTGGTGCTTTTTGTCCGTTTGCCATCGAGATGCTTGACCGAACATCTGAAGAGTTCATTTACGTTACGTAAGTGGTAACAAAAAACATCATAGCAAAGGAAATATTGCGAGCTGTGTTGAATGACCTCCGGTTTAGATAAAACATTTCAAGGTCTGGGATAATTCAGAGAATGATGAGAAGAATTTAACAAAAGAAAATATTCGTAATATTTTGCGTGATTGTCCGTGATTAGTAACGGACTAGTGGATAGATAGAAGGCGGCTTGAGAACGTTACCACTTTTCACGATCTATAAGCAACAGATAGAAATGTAGCCTAAAATCTGAGATCATTTCGCAAATAACCAAATCGTATCATATCAATAAACATTTCGAAATCTGATTGCACGATACCGTTTCATTTATCAACCTTTGTCTACGACATACGTCAAGCTGTCAGAACGTTCGGTTTTCGCTGTAACCTTTGACCTTTGGCACGAGTCACGACCAACCTTGGGTGCTTGGGTATTGGACCAGAGACCAGTGTGATATCTGCGAGTCTTTCTAAACGTGACTAGAACGCGGCCTTCGTCCGCCGCTCCCTTTTAGATTTGCGATATAGATCTGCCGTTCTTATTTATACTCAGCTTTTGTTGCTATTTGTGTGTTGTGGGAATTAGGTGGGGCGTGTGTTGTCAATTCTCTCTATGTGGTGAGCAGATCTTCAAGCTTTTGTTCATCTAGTTGGTTAAATTCATTTGTTTTGCTTCTCCTTCATTGTTGTTATTTTCCAGTCTCATACTAGCTCTTCCTTCTTCAAAGTCAACAGGTTCTCTTTAATTAAGGTTTGACTTTATTACTAACAACAACATTTACTTCATCCACTTTGGCTTAATCTTGTTGAACGGGATGATTGGCCTTTCCTTACATCGGCATTAAATATAGCATTGCAGAATTACTGACATTTGGATCCTCTGATTGCAAATGCATAAATGTTACAATCATACTTAAATCTGTTCCATTCCAACTAATTACATATATCGAATAAATAACCTACATAATTGAATTTCATAATAGCGTTGGTGTTTTCAATTCTAATTCACATGCGGAATTCTTTTACCTAGTCCTATATCAATAAAAATATGAATACTAAATAAGAAACATGTTGCGAGCACTTAAACTATTATAACATAAAACCTTGTAAGCCATTATTACTGTCACAAGCCACGTGAAATATGTATGAGAGTCATTACAAGGACAATTAAATACGTATCCGTGATGATATTGTACTATTATCTGCTTGTCTGTGACAATTATTGCTAAGACCGGCTACGTTACGATTATGATTTCTGTGTATGTCCTAACTAATAAAAGATTATGACTTTTTATAACGCAATGCAATTATATTTATTATTTAAGAGCTCCACTCTGTGCAGTATCACTTTCAACCTGTATTACAGCCACTAGTAACTTGATCTCTTTGGATCTCGCTAAGTTATTAATTATAATGTATGTAATTTACCTAGCCCTCTTCAATACATAGTAATTTTATAACGAAGTTATTGTGTATCGTGTTTAACATGCACATTAAGAGGTAATTAAGAATACATTTTCGGAATCATTCTCTTAATGTATTCTATGACCTCCGTTTAGGTTGTAACATGCTGCATATTTAAACAAATTAATTCTATGTACACGTGAACATATATTATGCGCATACGTTAGTACAATATTGTTAGAAAATACAATATAGCTCTTATTATATTTTCTAGCAATCTTTCCCACACGCGATCGTTCACAAACATTTAAAATTATTCTCGTGTTTCCAGTATATAATTACGTTAATGATATACCTACTTGCTCTAGATTTGGGACCGCTGTCTTTTGGATCTCCATCTTCGTTATTTTTATCATAAATTTGCTGCCGATGTAATTCCAGCTGATCCATTTGGCAAGGTCAATCAACGACAATTCACCAGGCAATAAAACTCCCTTAACGTATGACAATTTGCATGAAACCATCCCATCGTTTTTGGTGTGCGGGCCAAGTTAACCGCCTGTCGTAAATTCTACCACCGAGACATAAAAGACGATAGCAAAAAACGTTGACCTTGTCATCTGAGGTAACCGAGCGATCCCTTTGCGAATAACATTAGTTACGCTCCAAGGGTCCACACACAAAAAATGGTCCAACTTTGGCCCGTTGACTTCACTGTTATTATTTGAATTTTAGAATACAATCCTTCGAAATGTAGAAGTTGTTACCCGTTCCTTTATTAAAAGTCTTCGCTGTGTCACCATAAATGGTTGGATAATCCTACATTTTGGCGTACCGTGTAATCTTTAGCGTCGTATTCTCAAGGCCTTCCGCGTCTTTAGCGCCGTGTAATTATTCCCATTGTGTGTGGTATCTAATTTCAGCATGGGCGTTTAATGGATCGTTGATTACTGCATCCATGTCTACCGTACGATTCGCTGCGGTCTCAGAACGCGGAATGAGCAATAAATTGCTGCAAATCCATTTTGACAATGCGCTGAGAGTAACAAACCTTGAACTTTTAGTTTCGCCCAGCCATTGTGTGTTTGACATACCTAGCAACGAATTGTGAAGGACAAAATAGAGTGTTATAGCTTTGCCTAATCATAATACCTATTGCGCGAATAGAAACTTTAGGAAAAAATAATTCTATTTTAAGCTTTTCACTTGAAATTTTCACGGTTTGTTTTGCTCATTAGTGTCGCCCATTTTTTTAATAGGTTTCGATGAATCTGTAGCACTAACAACGTTCGTTAAGAATGCGAACCACTTCCGCCATATGGCCAGCGGCGGCGGCGGCGTGGCGTCCGCTTTACGTTACGACGCATGCGTGCTGTCGCGGTTACACTTTGTTGGTTTTTATCTAAACACACCACTGTAACTCGGACCCTTTTTAACTGGACCACACGTAGTGTTCCCTGGAAGTTCATTGCATCCTGCTCCAGATCACCTGTTTACATACATCCCATCGACGTCTCCCCTGTCCCCTGTGTGGTCTTTACTCCGAAGACTTAAACTCGACCGTTTGACGCGCCCTTCCTCGTGTTTGTACACTGAATATTGTTCTTAATGCTTGTTTATTCAAGCCCTTATGTTAACGGACACTATAAATAAACGTGAAACTCTGACTGTAACCGGTCCAAGTTTCTTAACATCTAGTACGATAATTTGTCCTTGAGTAATTGATCGTAAAACACTTTTTCTTTTTTTTTTACAGGTAAGGAACTTTATTGAGCCACACACGGCACCTGTCGGACGAGCCCTGGGCGGAGGTATGGACCCTAGTGTCAATAAATTAACTATTTAACACAGGTTTGATGTTTAGAAAGGCCCCCGTCGCTATAAATGCTCTTTTTATGCCGATGTTCACTGCATTGACATAATAATACTACATGAATAAACCCATAAGATCCATTGCTCCATTTCTAAGAAAAATCTGAATTGAATGGACTGGTATCTTCCAACAATATACGATTATAAATTATATCATGCTTTTGATGTTTCCGATAGTATACATATTTTTCTAAGAAACAAAGCTTGTGTCGTAATATTGATCTTTATCAGCATTTGATTTAGGAAGTATATTTGGTTTTCTTTCGTCAATATTGGTCTTCATTTCGGTGTTTATTTGTGGTTTGTGATCATTGAAATCCGATCATTATTCAAACTTGTCAGAAACCAGCCATTTTATAATAGTATTACGTCTAACGCTTTTTTTATTGCTAACCTTTTGACTTTTATTATTATTCTGTGTACTATCGAAATTTATGTCTATGATACCAGTAACAATGGTTCAAAACATTGGAATCATCCTTGACCCGATCTCCTAACACCTGTCTCGCATCCTTCCTAGTCGGACGTGCGCTTACACATGAAACAATGGCCCCTAATTCCGGCGCCGCCCGAACAATAGCTTCTAATTCGGCCCTACAGCCCATCTGATACACCCATTGTATAAAATTTAAGATTTGGTTTAATTGTTGACTTTTCGAAAAGAATTCGAAAGGAGACCTCGTCTCGAGACGCTTCAATAATTAGGTTCATTGAAATTGGTCCTCAGGATCTAAAAGTCATCAAGGTTTTGTTAATCGGTGTCCAAAAGCTTTTGTCTACTAACCTGGCTGGCTCTATAAAAATATTTACATAAGTGTAAAGGCTCCTTCAAACAGGCGCGACACAAAGGCACCGCAAGTCGCGCAACGAGCGGTGCTTTTGTGTCGCGCGCGATTATATCGCGTGTCGCGCCTGTTTGTAGGAGTCTTAACGCAACTGCAACTTAGCGAAATGATTATGCAAAAATTCTGCGTAATAAGAGATGGCCCATATATTCTCGGAATAAAATTTAAATTTAAAATTCCGTGAGGTCGCCACTAATTACAGCGTCTTCCGAATTTCCTGATCGTATATCCAGCGAACTGTCAGATCTGAACGGGTAATTGGTAACCAATCATGGTGAAAGCCAGCGACGGGCAGTCTGCCGCTCCTCGATCATTCCACGTCATATTCAGTCCCCATTCACGGCTGTGACCCACTTTGAGAAACCATTGTCCAAAAAGAAAGACAATCCAGTTTACGTCTTCTGCAGTTTGCGATGCCAGTTAATTAATGGTTATTAATCATAGTCACGACGAAGCAGTTTCTAAAATAACAACATCTTTTTTTGTCATGTTTTAGTATCTATGTTTTTGTTTTGGACCTTGTTTACAGCGTCTTCAATTCTTCACGGTTACTTTTGTTGTCTTCCGTGATTCACTTTTTTTGCTATATCTGGCAAATATTTTTATTGCACTTAATTATCGTCTACAAATTCCACTGACCTATAAATAAACCATCACGATTCTTCTTCGTTTCGCAAACCTAAGCTTCTCCTCATTTCTCTGCAACTGTCAAGCTTGTGTGGTCTCACAAATTTTTCCAACAATTACGTTGAAAATTAATGGGTGTCATAACACAACCTCAAACTTCGACTATATTTTATCATTTCCATCAAGAATGCCGTTATTTTTTTCACATTGTCCCCGTAAATAAATCCGGTTATATATGTTATTATCAGTCGGTCCGGTAACACCGTAATTTGGCCATAAGTCAACTGTTAATCTGATGCAAATTGCCTCTTGTATCACGAAGTTTGGTTGACCGATATCGGGCAAAATGGATGAAGTAACATTTGCGTGCAACAAAGACATCCAACAGAGATAAAGGTTCAGAACAATACTCTATTCAAATTATCTTATGTTTAATGCCAGCTTAGCTCTAAGCAGAACTTAAGACGTTATGAGAGCTGCCAACTTGAAGCTAATACGTTCTTAGAACAACACTGTATCCTCTTTGATGTTCTGTAATTGTTTTAATGTTGTATAACCGGTGATCTTTTCTGAAATGATTTTTAAAACGTGGTCATTACTCCTAATGGGCATGATGTAACTGGATGGGTCTTCATCTCTGTTGAGTCGTGTTCGTGCGTTCAATGGGTTTTAACTGCCATGTGTTATGTTTTGTTACATAAATCCAAAATACCATTAGATATATTTATTGTAATGTTCTTCAATATTTTTGGAGAAATCTAGATATGGTTTACTTGATTGTGTTTTATCATGAGTTCTGTCGTTCAAATTCCATTTTCATTTTCTGATAAAAGTAAATGCGTGTCATTAACTTGGTTGTCAATAAAATACCAATAAAGTAAATTAATTTCGGTTCCATTACAGTTGATTTGAATTGATTCAAAAGAGTCCAAAGTGAAATTAATTCAACAGTTTTTTTTATGCAGATTGCAACTTGATCTTTGCAAAAATGAGCGGCGTTCGTCGATTTTTAATCGGTTTCTCTTGCAAAAAAAGTTTTGTAATCGTCCAAGTGTGAATGCGTATGGCGCCTCTGAACGATCGTGACAATTGCTAAAATTGCCAGAACCCGCGAAAGGTGTTGCATAATGCCGAACTCTTTAGCGATTTCATGCTTTCTAATTAATTGCATAATTTACACCGCCTGTTGTAATTGGCGCACCACTGCACTTTAGTCAGGTGTTAAAATAACATTTTCAATAATAACAAAGTAGTCTATCCTCAGGTCATTTGTAAAGATCATCTTTATTAGCAGGCGGACATGACATCACTTTGACATGCATACGTCAAATGTGAAGACATAATTATCAACCAACATGCAACATCCTGAATCACTGATGCCAACAATCTGGTATTAAGTCGGTGAAATGTTCATTTAGCTCTCAAAGAGGTCCACAGGGCTCGCGGCCGGCTATAATCATAGTTAGTACAGAATTTACAACCGCGTAAATTCCTATCTGTGACGAGCAAATATTTTTATTTGTCTGCGAACTAGTTACATTCAGTCCACTAACCTCGTTATAAGAACGGGTCGGGTTCTTTCATTACTTCTCGATTAAAATCGACTAACGATTCCACAAAATCGATTCGAGTATCGTTGTGTGTTTACTCTTCGTATTTTTTCCTAACAAATGATATCGATTAATTTGTCGGCAGGCCATTCGTGGGTAATTGAAAAGTTTTAATGTTTGTATTGGGCAAATACCTCGTTAAGTCGATGATGTTACATTCATTCATACGAGTATTAATTATTTGATTAGTCGATTGTTGGGAGAATTCTTTAGTGTAGGATTGCTTTTTCGTTTCTAGAGTCTGGATCTTCTGTGTGGCATTTTAATTGGAACATATTTACGCATTAAAAAAATATATATATGATCTCTGCTCGTTTGTTTCTCCACATTCCACAAACGTACGTTTCAGACATAAAAGTTAGCGAAGCAATAAACGCGATAAAATTCCGCGACTAATGGCCACTCTCGAGCAGAGACAATAACGAGGAGTGCAGTATTATTCTCTCTGCTTATCCCTCATGTCGTGAGTGCAGATTGCAATTTTACATCTGTCACCGTTTTATTTGTGCGTCAGTTTTGATGGCTCGTTGCGTAGAGCAAACGTCATGCGCGGTGAAGCCGCGCGTCCAATTGATGGCGCCCACGCATCGCGCCGCGCGCGTATGCCAATTATTTTGTTTGTAATTGTAGCTTTATTACTGCAAACCATGAAATACAAGCGTTTTACTCTATAGACTTTCACAGTTTAAAAAAATATTAAATTTGCATATTGCAGTTTTTTTCCAATTAATAACGTGACATTGCATACCAGTGACAAATTGCATGTCAATACCGAATGCTAATTGCTTCAAACTTTCATGGTCATTATAAATTGTATTTCTAATACTAACTAGAAACTAATTCTCTTTAACCTTTAGTCTCATTAAGCTCAAATTAATAGCGCTATTCATTTTAGAGGTTAAGTACTAAATAGCATGAAGAGTTTTGTTTGGAAGCACGCACACCGGCAAACACTAAAGAATGGGTCATGTATGAAAATATTAAATTGTCTCGATTTTTTTCCTGCACTTATGAATAAGCTAATACTATCTACAAAAAAAGTATCAGATTTATCTGATTAGTATTTCCAGAGAAATAAATTAAATTCTGTTAGAGGCGGCCATCGACAGTAACCCACGGATTTTTATTCAATTTCCTTAGCCTACTCAATTAAAAAGTAAAAACTGTAGATAATCTGTACCGTCTGACATCCATCCATCATAATTTGTCATAACATAACCTCACTTTTCACCTCTTGCTTTGTGTTTGTTTGCGATTTTATGGATATATCTTTACGACGACCCTCACGCTTTGAATACTGGATTAGATTTCGACTGCCTTCGCGACGACCCCCACGCTTTGGACACTGGATTAGATTTTGAGAGACCTTTGTTATGATGGATGGATGTCAGACGGTACAGATTATCTACAGTTTTTACTTTTTAATTGAGTAGGCTAAGGAAATTGAATAAAAATCCGTGGGTTACTGTCGATGGCCGCCTCTAACAGAATTTAATTTATTTCTCTGGAAATACTAATCAGATAAATCTGATACTTTTTTTGTAGATAGTATTAGCTTATTCATAAGTGCAGAAAAAAAATCGAGACAATTTAATATTTTCATACATGACCCATTAAGGTTGGACGTATATCAATTAATAAAATTGCTGGTTTATTAACCAATTCAATTAATTGTAATACGTACGTGATAATTATGAAACGCAAAACCTAAGGTCTTATTATAAGCGATGGACACTTTCCCATAAATAGAAAAATGCAGCTTTTAAAAAAGGGCCTAACTGAACGTCCAAGTTCCAACATTACTTACATTTGTTTAAGTAAAAACTGCCAGAAGTAAGGCAGAATTGCATAAGAGGGGCAATTTTTCATAATTTTAAGAACGTTCACGGTCTGATCTTAGTCTCAGTGTGTCAAAAATACCTCGTGATTTCCCTATAGTTTTAACAAGTTTATAACATGACTAGCTTCTGCCCGCGATTTCGTCCGCGTGAAATTTTTTTGTTACTCCGACCCACCCCGTCGCATCGCATCGCCTGCCCGCGCTATTACTTCGTTTTTGCTTAGCGTTCTTTCTGACTTTTTTTCTTTTTGCTCGGCTCCTAAAGGTCATAGCGTGAAGTTAAATAGCCTATTAGCCTTCCTAGCCGACTGGTAGTTCCAGAGATTAGCGCGTTCAACCAAACAAACAAACTCTTCAGCTTTATAATATTAGTATAGATATATAGTATAGATGGTCGCTGAGATGACATTGCGACTAGATTTTTAACGTTTTTAATTACAGGAACCAATTCCTGTAATTAAAAACGTTCAAGAACGGTAACGAAAATGTACCAGAAGGCCAACTTTCTGGTAAATTTTCGTTACATAGTGATTTCCTTGCCCTAATAGAAACAATTCACACATTTCCGAACATAAAAAAGCAAAACAAAATTAACGTCAGTGAACTGACAAAAATGATAAACTCATTACAGAAGGTACAGCCATGTATACTCCTCATTAGGGTCAGAGCATGGATAAACAAAGTTCGTCGCATGATCGATAGACTGCATAACGGGCCGCGTCCGGTCACCGGTGTCACTAGCAACGGTGCGTGTGCGCATTGTATGTGTCGGAGTGACGGCTCAATGGTGTATGCTGTTGTGTGCGAAATGTTGTCATGAAATTAGGTTCTGGGAGGATTAGGAGTTGTGATTTATAGTAGTTATTTAGACATAATAATACATACATATTATGTATTGTATTTTGAAGCCAGAGATTAATACTTTTCCAGAGCTTTTGTCCGCAGCTTCGCTCGCGTGGGCGTCGGAAATTATTCCATGGGAACGTACTTTTGGGACAAAAACTATCCTATGTCTCAACCCAGGCATTTTGAAATTTTATTGGATTCCGTTCCGCCTTTAAGGCTGAAAAGGTAACAGAATGACTGAGCTACTTTCGCATCCATACTAATATTATAAATGCAAAAGTGTGTCTGTTTGTCTGTCTATCTGTTAAACAGATTTAGATGAAAATTGGTATAGAGATAGTTTGAGTCCCGGGAAAGGATAAAGGATAGTTTTTGTCCCGATATTCCCATGGGATCGAAAATTACGCACAAACCGCAGGGCGCTGCTAGTCTTATATATATAAAACAAAGTCGGGTTACTTACACCATTTATAACTCAAGAATGGCTGAACCGATTTTTATGATCAATGATTTGTTGGATTTGTCTCCGCCCCGAATAGCAATAACTATTAAAACATGGAAAAAAAAAAACAAAAAAAAAAATTCTGATCCGGTACGAAGTTTGCCAGGTTAGCTAGTTTATAATATGAAGTATGGATATTTTGTCCCACTGCCTTTATTTTGCCTGATATTTTGCCTTCCCATGGTCTTCCCAGTCTCTATTCTCTTTCCACTTTTCCCGGTCTATTGCGATTGCGGTCCAATCCTTAAAGGGAGTCCAGATCTACCCGCCATCTTTTTCTGCTATTTGGGATCAACTGAGTGGTTCCTTTTGCCTGCACGAGCATTTGTAATTATCTTTGTTAAGGGGCTTACATGACCTAAAGCGCGGTCAGTGTCGGACTGGATAGAAAAGAAAGAGAAGCGCGATCACACAACGCTGGTAATTTATTGCAAAATATGAAGCAGTTATCTATTTACAAAAAAATCTATTGTTTGGACTAAAAAATTAAAACACTAGTAGTGCTTTAGTTTGTTGCTTGTAGAATAATCTGACAAAAAATCAGAATTATTGTATGTATATTAGTATGGTTTTTATAGTTAAAAGAAAGTTTTTAGAGGCATCTTCATGATTTTTTCTATCGTATCAAATTAGTTGTATTATGTTTTCAACACACTATCTACCTAGCATAATTATGTCCTTA
Organism: Luperina nickerlii; assembly: GCA_963855955.1. Classification (NCBI taxonomy): domain Eukaryota; kingdom Metazoa; phylum Arthropoda; class Insecta; order Lepidoptera; family Noctuidae; genus Luperina; species Luperina nickerlii. The sequence continues at coordinate 4,093,933 of OY979666.1, read as the reverse complement.
AGAATATCATATATTTTTTTCTGATTTTGTTTACTGTAGTGGATCATATACTTTTATTGGTACTAAAACTTGCGTTTTTTGCGTTTAGGTCCTGTAATCTCCTTAAGTTCATGTCTAGTTTTCTTCTTAACGTGTCGATGGCGAACTAAATTGAGTTTACTGTGAATTTCGTTTCGATTTTGGCACCTTTAATAGCGACCATCAGTTCCTGTAACGTCCAGGCAACAGGACACGTAGGACAGGATATTAATGTCCCATTGTTTGTGGAACAGTATCATTGCAATCAGTTTTTAAAAGAGAGATGAGTTGTGGGAAGAGCTGTTCCTCATCAGGAGCAACTCTTTTATTAGTAAGGCAGCTCTCTACAAATGATCTAAGTAATTGTAGAATGTTGCGTCTTTTGAGTCGACCTGCGTCCGGAGTCTGTGTGTATGTCTAGCGTAGATGACATTTTCTGATTCAGTTAATTAATTAAATAAACTCTTTAAACCAGTCACTATCAGTACGAGTTAATGAGTAGATTTCGACTTCTGTGCAGTTGTTCTGTCCGGAGATGTTGTTGCACCGTTAAAGGTTGCGCCCGCGCCGACCTCTCTTGTTTAATTAAGTTTTATTTACACAACAACATAACTCTGGCTTGTAGATAAACTCGGTTTGTTTACCAGTTTTCTCTTTTGTATACGAAGATAAGAGTTGGTGTTTATAAGGCCTAATTTTCAATAGTGATTAATACTTTTGACTAAGAATTGATCGAATATCTGTCAGAGATTATAGTGCGATTCTACACTTAAATGTTGATGTTTGTCTCTTGCGTCATAATTGCAATAAATATAACAATAGGTACTATTCTCTTTATCGTTAATCCTGCGCTACAAATAACTCCAATTCGATAGAAACTATTGAGATAATAAGAGTTCAGTGACTCTGCTCTACTGCGTTGAAACATAGCCAGTAATAAGTCACTACGGACAAGCATTTATTGTATTGTATTCCTTCCCTTTTGAGCCTGATGATTAATAGCACCGCTGAGAATAAATTAGAACAAGTCCGGCTGCGAACTAACGACTACTGTCTCGTTTCCGACATTACTAATTACTGAACCATCAGTGCTTTAAATTATTGTTTTTTATTCCACATCTGTTTTAATGGGAGATGGTTCTTAATTAATTTAATGGTATTAAACCTGTCATCGCACGTTAAGCGGTTGGTTTGGGCTGTGAGTCGTAGATCTTTGACAGTCGTTAAGTACCTAGTCAGAAGCCCAAAAGTCTTACAACCAGTCTTACCAAGGGCTATCCCGTTACCCAGTAAAGGCTTCTACAAACAGGCGCGATACGCGATATCATCGCGCGCGATACAAAGGCACCGCTCGTTGCGCGACTTCCGGAACCTGTGTCGCACGCGATTTTATCCCGTGTCGCGGCTGTTTGAAGGAACCTTAACTGGATAGTGGACGGCAGATCGGCAATCACTCAGGTAATTTAGCTGCATCCGGTTAGACTGGAAGCCGACCCCAACAGATATACCTGGGAAAAGGCTAGGCAGGCACATTTTTTTTAAACCTGTCACTGGCCAGTTCAAACAGGCGCGATTATATCGCGTGTCGCGTCTGTTTGTTGAAGCCTTTATGATCGTAAGTTTGTCACATTGTCACAGACTGGGCTAGGATGTCATTGAAGAAGTAACTGACTACCAGATGGCCAATAAAAGTGAAGGAAAGTTTAAATGAATGTAAGTTGCTCTATCACTGTTACTGAGCTACTCAAAGCAATCAGTTTTTGACGTTTATGACGTGATTACCTTAGCCGCATTATTAGGCCTATATTTATTTCTATGTCATTTTAAATCAGCCAATATAACTAACAGTATCCGGCATTAGCATTGTGTAATGTTTAAAACAATTTGTTATGGCCGTTTTTAATCATTATAACTTGTCAAACTCAAACTCAAAGCATTTATTTCAATTAAACCATTTATAGACACTTTTGAATTGTCAAAAAGTCGGTCAGTCAGAAAATATGAAGCTAGTTGCCCATTCCAAAGCGTAGGTACCTATGGAGAAGAACGGGCAAGAAACTCCATGGACACTCTTTTAAATTATATTTTTGTAAGGTAAATAAGTACCTACTAGTGTAATTAGTATTCATTAAACCATAAATTCTTATTGCATTGACTAAGGCTGGCCATACACGGACTGCTCCAGCAGTAAGCCAGTGATCAACATACACGGACTGCTCCAGCAGTAAGCCAGTGATCAACATACACGGACTGCTCCAGCAGTAAGCCAGTGATCAACATACACAGACTGCTCATGCAGTCAAATTGAACCGCTTGATTCTGCCGTTGATACCTGCCTGCTAGCTGCTGCAGCAGTCAGTATCAACTGGTCTCGCCGGCATCACACGCGTCGTGGAATGAAGAGCGCGGGCGGAGGTAACCGTGCGAGAGCAGTCGACAGCTCGAGCAGTCAGTGTATGCCTGGCGACTGCTTGACCGCACGATGAAATTTCACCGCGCTGCCGACCGCCAGAAGCAGTCGCGACTGCTCGGGCGGTTCCGTGTATGTGTGTACGTAGTTTGCTATGCAGTCGCAGCTTGAAGCAGTCGATACTGGCTGCTTCGAGCTGTCCGTGTATGGCCGATCTAACTGTTTTTGCCAGAAGAGATGCTGCCGCTATCTAACCTAACCAAACTCACAACCTATGCCCACAGTAAAGGCTCCTACAAACAGGCGCGACACGCGATATAATCGCGCGCGACACAAAGGCACCGCTCGTTGCGCGACTTGCGGTACCTTTGTGTCGTGTGTCGTGTCGCGCCTGTTTGAAGGAGCCTTAAAACTATTTGATTTGGCCAGTCAACAGTTTCAACGAGTGATCAAAACATTTTCTAATCCTTTCTACGCTGTCGCTGGCACAACAGTATTTCTAATCTTGTTGGCTCAACATTTCGCCACTTCCACAACGTCGTCGGTGGCAGCGCCGAGGTCACTTTGAATGCATGTTTTTGGACACAGAAGGCAGGATAGGAGGTGGGGCATAGTTTGCGACACAGCTCCACATCCACACCCTGCTGCCGTTCCATCACTTTACCAGCGGGGTAATTGCGTAACACACTAACAGTAATACTGGCTTCCATTTTGACAGTTCAACAACATTCATTGCTTTATTTACTTAGTTGAGCAGACAAATCCTTGGAACATATGAAGCAATGGATTAGCAATATCCTTCAAAATCATTCAGATTATGATTGATCGTGTTTTACGCAATTAGGGTGAAGATTGAAGTAACATCTTCCAACTTATAAAGCGTACTATTTCAAAAGAAATGAGAAATGTATTATTGCCTTTAAAATTACCCTCTTCCCTTCACATTAAAGACAAACAGGCGCGACACGCGATGTAATCGCGCGCGACACAAAGGCACCGCTCGTTGCGCGACTTGTGGTGCCTCTGTGTCGCGCCTGTTTGAAGGAGCCTTAAAACTCAGTTACTCATATCCATTACCTTCAGCTCGAACACTTTACCAAAGGTTGACGTGAACGTTCTTATAAAAAATAAAGTATAAGTAATAATTTCATTAATTCCCAAGTGACAGACATTATCGTTCACCGAAATGAGACAGTCATCTCACAATTATTGTGGTCATTAAATATGGTGGCATGAAGTTATAAATTACTTTGTATTTGTATGAGGTTAATGTTAATAAATCAAGTTTTCGTGCGAAAAATATGAGCAATTGTGTAAAGGTTTACCTACTGGAATGAAAGTATACTGTAGCGGGGTATGACGAGTCTACTGTTACAAAAGTATACTGTGGCGGTGGAGGGCTAGTTTATGATTATTTTATTTATTTATTTGTAAGAATATAGTTTTACATAGTGTTAATATTTTTGAAGTTCTAAACATTCTACTACAACATATGTAAAAGATACGTCCGAATTATATTTGCCGGTCAAAAATTGTGTATGCAAACGTTATTTTAGGGGACCATAACTCGATTACTGTTGATTTAGCGTTTATCGTTATTATTTTGCAGTAATTTGAATTGAAGTTACTGGTGACCGCAAACAATTCAAGTACATATCGTCGTTGCGCGTGCAAACGCCGCTATGTGTTTAGTTATTTTCGGTTCTTTATGCAGTTTTAATCGTTATTTCAATACACACATACTGTAAAAACAGCTAATGTGATAAATGCAATATTAATATTAAAGAGTTAAGGAATGGAGCTATGTGATATTCATACATCGAAAGTTCCGTATAAACATGCTAAATGTTATAATTCATATAGCTCAAATAGGTAAGTTCACTAAAAACACATAGCGACTTTTGCACGCGCAACGACGATACATAAAACTATTTTCCATTATTCCAAGTTTTAACTCTTGAGCGTGAAAATTGCAGTGCATATAAAAAACAGCTCATTTTGCAGGCATTCAAAACATTAGGTAGTATGATATCATTGAAATGTAACCTTTACCACAGGTGGTTGCTATTAAATTAATAGTGATTAATGTGATTATAAGTAGGCTTGAAATAACGTGCGATATTACGTGACACATGCTATGCATTTCGAAATAGACTGCGCTATGTAATAGCAAATAATCTAATTATGCTAGGAATCTATATTTGCTACTGAGGATAATAATATAAATAAATACATAATCAGACCGATCTAAATAAACAATGATAAATGATTTATTTCTGTAAGTAGGTTTGTACAAACACTTTTACACGTCAATCATATTTTTTAATAAAACTAGATGAGGTCGGCGTTTCCTATCCGACTACTCTGAGAAGAAAGTCCGAAACAAACTCAGAGGTCACATTCTCTCAAAGTCCAGACAAATCTTGCTGAGATCATGTCGGACCCATGTAATGAAATGGTATTTTGAGGAAAGAACCTCACAGATTTGATCGGACCTGTCCACTGTCCAGTCAGTGTACGCATTTGTCAGTAATCGTGCAGCTCAACACAGAACTTAAGGAGCTCAACGATTCGATGAACAATACCAAAGACAGGACATTAGTGTTAGCTGCATAAATAATTGAAACTGCCAGACCACCATTAAATTAAAACTAACTGAGAAAAACAAACAACGACCCACATAGTTTTTTTTTTGAGGATGGGAAGTCATCAAATGACCCCTCCCGCTCTGGGTGGAGCGGACGGGAATGTCAGACTCTTACTGACTAAAACCCACCCGTGTTCCTTCCTTAGCCCTTTATGTTCCGAGCCAGCGGTAACCCTTTCGGACAATCCCGCTGACCACCCACATAGTCTTCACATCGAGAATAATTAAAATCCTAACTAATATTATAAATGCGAAAGTAAGTTTGTTTGTTAACTTTTCACGTCTTAACCAATGAACCGATCATCCTGCAATTTTGGATATACGTTGTCAGGTGTACAGAGCCGGATGTAGGGTATCTTTCGTCACGAAAAAAGTGCTGTTACGAGGAAAACACCAATAATGTTATTATGTTAATAGATGGCGCTACGTGTCTTTCGAATCAAAAACAGGACAACGTCTGTCGGGTCAGCTAGTAATATAATATTTTTGTTTTTTGCCTCTGCAAAAATAGAAATTATATTCATTCCATTCCTCTCGTCTCATTTCCCCGCATTTCCAACAGCTTCATCAAAATTCCGTCGCTATTCTGTCGCTGACACTTCAGACTAGCCGCATATAGCATTGGCAGGCAGGCTCGCTCGAGTGCCGACCCCTTTTGTTTGAGGCGTGAATAAGTGCGGAATCTGCGTGCAAAAGCTTTTTTTTTCTAAGCTAGGCTAGAGCTGAAGATCGCTAGGTGATGGGTCGAGTTCACACGGCCGGAGACTGTTGTAATTTTATGAGCTCCTGGTACGCACGGCTATATATCCAGCTATACATACCTAACCGGTATAAGCTGACTTCTGATTGTACGAAAAACCTATATAATGCAAAGTCAGCTGCAACTGGAAATATATAGTTTTATTTATTTATATATATATATACCTACTTTATTGTACACCAGAAAATACATAACAAAAAAATACGATTATGAATACAAAACATACAATGGGCGGCCTTATCGCTTTCTGCGATCTCTTCCAGGCAACCTTGGTATTATAGCTGTGTTGCCGTGTGTACTTCGAGAGATGAATTTCTTTGACTTAAATCTTTTATTTATGTTTTGGTTGACGCATTATAATTATGTATGTAGATTTTGCGTGCGATTTAGTTTCCAAAAATATAAACAAAACTGTTTTTTGGAAAAACAACTTTAATTATGCCACGTATAAAGTTCGCTACAACTTCAAATATTTTTATGACTTTTCCAACAGTACTAGTCATTCTGAAATCAACTTAATTGACAAAAGTATAAAGTTGATATTTGTTTAAGTGAGAATAACATAAATTGGTAACAAAGATTTGTATAGACTTCGTATAATTTAGGAACATGAAAATCCTCAATGGAGTTTTGCAACACAGCAACAAGTTATACTTGACTAATTTGTATAAACCTGCAACCTGTATTGTGTAGTCTAAACAAGTAACAAAATGTTAATAATATTATGTAAGGCATTGTTCGTAAAACAAAGAGAACTGCATAAGTACACCCTTCATTAACGATATTGTGAGTACAATAATGACGACATAAATTACTAAACAAAATATTTATTCAAACACTGCAGCAGTTATTAATTTAGTCAAGTTCTCTGAAATTAACAAAATTATGCAGAATACAGCTTAAACTAATACTAGATTTATTGCAACGACATTCTTAATTACCACACAGTAATTAAACGTTAATTATTTGACGTAGACACAGAATCATATTTTTCTTAACATATTTCTTCATGGGAAAAAGTCGTAAACTTCAAAACTCCCGTTGTTCCGAGCGATTTCGGAAAACGGTGAAACGTGCGTTCACTTCGGCAGACTTCGGCTAAATTGATCATTGTCATAGCGCGGTGTGTTGATTGATTTGCGCGATGTTAAATCACGGAACGGTCGGCGCTAAAGTCCTGTTATGCAAGAATACCGTGGGATGAGCCTCAGGCTACGAAGTACGGGTAGTGTAATCGCTGGTTATTTTGGGAAAGAATTCCTTTTTTGTTGAGAATGATCCTCGCACCATATAAAGTTTGACATGCACCAGACTGTAAAGACTTTCAACGTCCAAAACTGTAAACGAAGCTTAAGAATTTGCAGAAACTACCTTTGAAGGTACGTTTAAAACAATCAACCTGTGTATTGACATCTGTCAAATTGATATCAAAGTTTTAGACAGACTACCTATAGTTACCATAAAGCAATACATAAGTGAATGAGACATTGACAACTTAGATATTTCTCATCGTAAATCACATGTTCGCGGAACCCCTTACTTAGGCTGCCGGTTGTACAAAGGAGGTATGTTTGTTGTCATAGAAGTGGGCACACAATGACTATGTCACGTGGTTCGTGTCACAAGAATGCGGATGTGACAAGACAACACAAAACATAGTCTCTACGTTTGTATGGTTTTGTCAACGGTTCATGACAGACTTCGATATGCAACGTTCGAGTCTTTAAATTGAGACTGTGAGTCGTAAATAAGCAAGAATGTTCGCGTATTGCTTTTTCATACCCGTCATTCAGTTTTCCTATGCCTTTAGTAGCAAGGACCTTTTTCATTTCTTCCGTATTCGTTATATTGGGAGTAAAAAATATATTTTATAAATAAAATATTGATTATTGTCCGATTTTTAAATAGTAGGCACGAAGGTATTGTCTTATTTGGGAAGCGGTTCTATTCATAGGGTTGTCGCTATGCCATTCACATTCACATACACAAATCCAATTATATTCCAACTTGACTTTTTATAACAATGTCTCAATTAACTTGCATACAAATAAAAGAGAACCTCCTTATATAAATATTATAGCAGCGTACATTACAGATAGATGTCTTAATTAAGACCTCATTTGCAGTATTCCCATACGAGTGCATTTACTTGGACGACATTCCTGTCAAGTCAGGCTTAACCGGCGAATGTTCAAGACTTGATGGAGAGATAGTCTACATAATATTATTATTTGTCTCTTAATTGTGAATGCTTGCTTGAATGATGTATCATAAAATTGGTTGACTAGGCTGTTTGTTAAGTCTATAAAATTATGTACGTTCTAAAATAACATAATTAATGTGTGTAATTTCTTGGGAAATTTACGAGTAGTTATTGTGGCTGATACATGTTTTAATTCACATTTTTAATGAAAAATATTCTTAAGTTTCTACGAAACCTCGCAGCGATCATATTTCGTTTCTGGTTTAATTAACCAAAGAGTTAACTACCGCTATATCTTTGTAAAATATTATCTCCGGTTGAGATGTAGTGCCAGAAATCACGCCAGCCTCAAATTTACGAATTTCTCTCGCCAATTACCGCCTCACGAGATGTTCTTCGAAGACATGCTGACTACCGACTCTTGGTGTCATTTGGTTATTGCCTTGTTTTTAGCATGGTCATTTAACTCTGTCTTGTGAAACTGCTTGACGAGTTCAAGATTTTCTTAAATGTCAAGTTGGTTTATTTTCATTATAATACCTATTTGTATAAACATCAGTTTACTTGTTAGTTTACAATCAACATTTGATTAACCTTTGAAGGTAAATCACGAATGTATAGAGAAAAAAATTAACACCTCATTGTTAAAAGGTAACTTTTTATACTAAACTTAGTAGCGTAATCTCAACATGTTTGCAAATGCCGTTTAACATGCGAACACTTGACAGGTTAAAGGCTCCTACAAACAGGCGCGAGACGCGATATAATCGCGCGCGACACAAATGCACCGCTTGTTGCGCGACTTGCGGCGCCTTTATGTCGCGCGCGATTTTATCACTTGAGGAGCCTTCACTTCCTTGGCTATAAAAATCAGCTATTATCAATCAATCAGTGCTGGATATATTCAAAATTAAAAATAATTAACTGCCGTTTTACTTCACCTACAGATGCTAAATTGCAAGGTCAGTAGTAGCTTTAATTTCAGAATTGCAAAAAAATCAATATCCAGGTGCCATTCGGGGACTGAAAATAATATTATTAAACTGTACCACTGAACCGCATTTTACAAAATTTGGTTTCAGTGTGCTCAGGTACCTACACAATTTGGTGTCAGAGTGCTCTGAGAAATACCTCGATTTATTCATTTTAAAATCTTAATTCGATTTCAACCCTGAAGGGTTGTCAAAAATGTCACTTAACGAGTGGCATTCGATTTTGGGTAACCGTCGTTTTCAGTGCTTTGAGTGGAATACCTCGATTTATTAATTTTAAAATATTAATTCGATTTTTGACAACCCTGAACACTTAACGAGTGGCAATCGATTTTGGGTAACCGTCGTTTTAATTATTATTTAAATTGGAATTGAGAATTACGTAAAGGTATGCTTTTAATACTTTTTAAATAATGCCAATACTTAACTATTTTTAGTCGAGTCGCCGTATAACAGGATGATGTAATAAAATTGTTGTTTTTTCTTCTCTTTGTCTCATGACACGACGAACGTCCTTGGGGCTTGGATGCAACCGTGTGACGGTGGTGAGTAAACCACGAGAGAACCACTGAGAGTATTGTCTAAAATGCATTAGAATATATACTTGCCAACAATTAAGTTTTTAATTACTCCAAAGAGGCAGCACTAGCGCCGCGCGTCGCCATGTTGATTTTCATTGGGGATTACTTACTATAAGGTAATGCTGTACGCTCGTTGTTAATCTATCAATCTATACTAATAATAAAGTTGAAGAGTTGGTTTGTTTGAACGCGCAAATCTCTGGAACTACCGGTTGGATTAGATTTTTTTTTCCATCTGTTAGCCAATTTTTGAGGAAAGCTATGGGCTATTTAACATCACGCTATGACCCTTAGGAGCCGAGCCGGAAGAAAACAGTCGGAAAGAACACTAAGCGAAAAGGAGGTAATGGCGACTGGGAGTGTTTGTTTAGTATAGGCAATGTGTATTTTACGACCATCACGCGAACGAAGTTTCGGGCGGAAGTCTAAAATAAAGAATATCTAAAATATAAATAAAGTCTAATAGTGGAATTAACTAATTACTTCATTAAAAGATAACATATTGGCGACGAGAGTGAGGGCTCCTGCAAAGACGCGCGACGCGCGACGCGAATCGCGCGCAACATAAAGGCACCGTTCGTTGTGCGACTTGCGGTGTCTTTGTGTCGCGTGTCGCGTCGCGCCTGTGTGCACGAGCCTTAAAGGCACCGTTCGTTGCGCGACTTGCGGTGCCTTTGTGTCGCGCGCGATTTTATCGCGTGTCGCGCCTGTTTGAAGGAGCCTTGAAACGAATTACTTTTTAACCGACTTCAAGAAAGAAGAAGGTTCTCAATTCGACTGTTTTTTTTTGTATATTTGTTACCTACGCGATATCTCCGGCAATTGTAAATCGATTTCAAAAATTCTTTTTTAATGGATGGGGTATGCTTCAGGGGTGGTCTCATAAAAATTTTAGTAGTTAACTTAGCTTGGGTAGTTTTTGAGTTAGCTTCAATAATAAATATTTTTGCCACTATATTGATGATGTTATAATGACTTCCTGTCACTGATATTTACATAGCAAGTAGTGTTATTCGAATTTGTGTGGTATAAGTACAACTAAAAGTGAAAAATAAAAACTTATAAAAAAAAACAACAGACTTCCAAAAAAGACTACAAAGTGAAAATTAACTTTAATTTCGGAAATTGGAAGCAAAGATCGACACCAACTTCCGAAATTACCTAAAGTTATTTTTCACTTTGTAAGTGTCTTTTTTGGAAGTTTGTTGTTTTATTTTTGGAAAAAAGTTTTAGTGTATGACTGTAATATACTGTTTATTGTGAAAACAATCAGTAAGTACCACACTTATTATGAGAAGCAAAAGTAAGTGCGTGTGCTAGATATAGATGTACTTTTATGGATTCAAAATAACTTTAATGTACAAAAGCAGCTTAAACGTCAAAACTGACAGTTAACATATAAATAAACGTCAAAAGAAACATTTTAGTGAATGATCTACATGGGATATTTAACGAATTTAAAAACACGTTAACACGCGCGACATTATTACCAACTGTTGGTACAACAATGTAAACTCAACCCCGCTGCGCCGGCGCATGTTTAATTGCTTGTATGTCACTTTAATGCCGGTTTTAAGTCGTAATGTTTGCGCTGAAACGCGTAAGAATTTCGCACGACTTTTTCCTTTTCGTACAAGACCGAGGGCCGGTCTATGTACAGTCAGTCTAAAAAGATGTTACATCAACAAGAATTCATTTAATTGTCTACAAGCTTTGTGCCATAATATGTAGCCAGAAAACTTATTACACATTGGGTACTTAATTGTAATGCTACACATTGATACAGTATTATAGAACACAAATTGTAGACACCAAATTCTTTTTGAGGCTGACTGTACCAAGTTTATGTTGCTATTCCCATTATTAAGTCGCTCTAGAGAAAAATACTACGTTTTCTGCAGTTCTGATAGGTGTGAATGCGCTGGAGTTGTGTTTGCGACGGTTTTAACGACTCTGCATTGGGGAGACGTGTTTATGGTTTGTTACGACTTACGAGTGTTTTATTTGAATTTAGTAAAAAAAAATATAGTTTTTTCACATCCCACGTAATGGTACCATAGAATTCAAAAACTTATTGAGCTTATTGATACTAAAATTCTTACTTATGCAACCCAAAACATCAATATTCAAGCTTAAATAAATTAACTATGGCAGAGAAAAAAAAACACTCCCAACACCTCAATTTGTACCACTCCTCTCCACTAAAAGATTGTTATCCTCCGGGACAAAAGATAAGCCAAACACAAGCGAGCAGAGCACAACAGGATCCATCATGTAGATAAGCGGTTGCTTTGTTCCCCACCGTCTCCTCAAACATGGAGGCGAAATATTATCATAAGCAGGACTAGAGGACTGCAGGACTTGCCGCTTGACTAATGTCGGTCTGAGTGTCACACACGCACGCTGCGTCATCGCAGGACGGCGGATTAGGGGATTTAAGTTATAGGCGGTAGTGGGTTGTGTCAGGAGAAAGGAAGGAAGTTGCGACGTTCTTAAAAAAATAATGGGCGAGGGAAAAACTGAGAAGACTTACGTAAAATCAAATATACGCACTCACTGCCACAAATAGTAAACAAATATTTCCAATGATTAGAAAAAAGTTTAATTGTGACAGATGTCAAACAAAGCCTAGTTGGAGTGTTTAAAAATAAAAATCTCTCAACCCTCAACATGTCATATTCAATCCGCTCCCCGTGCATCACTCATCGCAGCCATCTTGAAATATGCGCGTGCGCGCCCAACCAGCCCCCCTTTTTTGTGTGCACCACGTAGGTGGGAACCTTTTTATAATGTTACCATTGGTAATAGTCCTTCGCTCGAGATACACAGCCCCGAGGGTCCCATTGTCTTATTCGTTTTATTTATTGTTTTCCGTTGCTTTTAATTTAAAAGTCGAGTGGGTTTTTTGTACGTCTGTCTGTAGTAATTAACACAATGGTAGGGGACGAAAGTCGAGGGTTTTTTTTTGTTTTCTGTGTTACAGATTTATTTTTTATTCTTTTTGCATCTGTTTTGTTGAAGGATTTTACTTCATTGGACATAACATTCACATGTAATAAGTCAAAATTATGATGACAGTGCAAATTCCGTCTCCCGAATTCTCTATTACCCCTCAAAAGGTTCTACTAAACTAGTAATTTTAATCTAACGTTACCATAATCTAAGATTTACTACTCGATTTTATAATCGATATAATCGAACACTTTATCGATACTTAATTTATAGCATCAGTCAATAACAGTCGGTACCTTATTATTTATTATTCACTTGTAAATCGATTTCCAATGTTTAAACTTTCTCTCGGTTCGCGCCTCGAACAGTATTTATATGAGCATTACCTCTCCCGTGGCCTGCTGTATTTCGACCATGTGTCTTTGAATACATTAGGTGGGTAAACGGCGGAGAAGGTCCCACTTCCTCTACCGTGCACCCACCCGCCACATCAATACCATTCGGACTCTTTTGGTTTAGAACTTATTTTTATCAAGCAACTTGTGTTTCTGTCTCCATGTTTACCTCGTCCTTTCTGCCCTTGTTCCATATTACTTAGGGTCGGTGAAACACGTTTTGTTCTTCCATTCTCCCCTGTCAATCGTCACGCTATCATTCACTCCCTTCTCATAAATAGACCTAATGAGAAAACAATCGCCACTAGATCCGTCATGGATCTGGCCAATGGATCTTCTGAGATGGAACGTTCTCTTTCATACCATTCCTCCAACCTCTCCCTCTCCATTCATCAAAATTTATATTCATAAGTCTGTGATTACCTACGTGTGTTAATAACGTTTTGTTTTATTGTTACAGGTAAATATCAATTCCATGCCAAAACACCAGATAATTCAAAGTATTTGAGTAAGTTCGGAATCAGAAAATGACGGATTTGTCTTTCAAAAATTTCCATTATTTTCGGACTAATCTGCATTCGCGATTTATTTGTCAAAAATGTAAACAAATATGAGTTTACAGAAAAATAACTTTAAATCTTACACCATAAAGTTCAGTTTACGCTACAACTTCAAACATTTTTATAACCTTTTGAATAGTCCTAGTAACTCTGAAATCAACTTAATTATCATTAAAATAAAGTTGATATTTGTTTAACTTGAAATAATATTATGTAATTTGAAACATAAGTTTGAATAGGTATCATCATTATCCCAATTTATTGATTTCTTCCATTCTAATCACCTAAACCCCCCTCCATCCCCTGCTAGTTCGTCTTCTGTGTAACATGTATGTATCTTCCATACTTGTCTATTAGTTGTCATCTCTGTACCTACTTACCCCCTGTCTGGCCAGAGCACATTCCGTCTCCCTGTTTTTCCACTGCCTATCTTTGAAAATATTTCAAGTTACTCAAAAACGGGGGAGAACTTCAATGTCGTCTTTCACACGATTCCAACTAAAGTTCGATTTAGAGAATTACTACTCAATTGGAGTCACAGCAGGAGGTGAAACTATGCCCATATATCCTTAAAATTGATTCTTGATAATTAACAAGTCAACTATAATTCACGTATGTTTTACCTTTGAAACAACCGAACCGAAGCGGGCGGCGTTCCGTATTGGTTTTCAATATAGCAATGCATTTCCCTGTCATACATAATCATGTAACGTGACTTGTTGCGCCGACCCCAATTATATTGGGATAAGTACAGGAGAATAGAGGATAGAAATACGAGCTTAAGAGCGTTACTCCAGAGCGGCGCGCCTCGCGTTTAGGTAAATTTACTCACACAGCTATACAGTTAAACGCACACACAGCCGTCTGTGTTGGAGCGCGTATCATACACCGCTTAGAATCATCTTGATACTTAGCCAGTTTTTAGTTAGTAGGGAATGTTTTCGTTTTCCGTAAGCGGGGATTCAGTTTTTTGTTTATTGTAATAAATGAGCAATAAAATTATTATTAGTTAGGTTAAAGTAAATAAAAACAATTTCGTGTAAAATAAAATCTTAATATTTGTTGTCTCTAAGTTTCATGGACCTAGCTTTTCGGGGATCAACAATTTCGGGTAACAGGCATTTATTGTAAAAGCTGACTAGCCGATGTTCCATATTTTCGCTCCAAAATTTATCGTCCCTGATTATGTTTTCAGTCTTCAGTTTAAAATCTTTGCCTGTCCACACAGCAAACAGACAGTAATTTCTGTTAGTTATATGCAGCTGCCCCTGTATCTGATAAAACCAGTCATGGCGTCGATTCACAGATCCATCTATTTTCCAGAATTTTTTTTTTTGGCTAATAGCAATATCTGCCTCTAATCCAAATGCCGAACTAGGACATTTAATTTCGGTGATGCCATCATCGTCGATTAGTCCATCCGGCGAAGCACCTGTAATCATAATAATTTGAAACTCAATACTCTAATTACTTCTTTTTAATAGAATTTAAGAATACAAAAATAAATTGTTTGTTAGAAAAATCTAAACTTGTACCTGCAACTGTTCTATGGTCACTTTTTCGTTTACTTTCCCATGTTGAATACTAGGGATATGGTCCAAGGAATATGAGTAAAGAAATTGTTTAACCAAAGGGGCTGGGCTAATAGTCGATCGCCGTTTGCACACTTTACAGAATGAAGAGGCTGTCAATAAACAACATCGTAGCTCTAGCCAAAGTGCACTCTCTGCCTGAGGTACAGTATCCCTTTCAACTTCTTGTCTATTATTTACCTATAACATAAAATTTGGAAATATATATTTTTAAGTCTAATATTATCAGAAACAATGTACAACATGTATCTGAACTTATGAAAGTATACTGTAAATACGCACTTGTTCTTGAAGGTTCTTGTTTTATTTGTCCTAAAATATGTTTAAAAAGACCAAGTCATTCTTACAAGATTCCCTGCGTCAGGATCTTGAATTGAAGCCGTTTCTAATGCCTGCAAGTTTTCCTGAATTTCCAGTGTTTTATCACTGTCTTTTTCATTTTCTTGAGTCTGAAAATAATATGTAGAGTATAATATAGTGACACAAACCGTATGCACCATGACAGGCGATCGATTGTCGGCTTAAGATAGCACATAACTAACAATGTTTTTTTTTGTGCTAAAATATGTATACAAATGACCAAGTAATTCTTACAAGATTCCCTGCGTCAGGATCTTGAATTGGAGCCGTTTCTAATGCCTGCAAGTTTTCCAGAATTTCCAGTGTTTTTCACTGTCTTTTTCATTTTCTTGATTCTGAAAATAATATGTAGGGTATAATATAGTGACACAAAAAGTAAGCACCATGACAGGCGATCGATTGTCGGCTTGAGATAAATAAATAATGAAGAAAGGTCTTATTTAGTTTTGGTTTAACAACTACTCAATCAAAACCAAGGAAACACGTGTCTGACGCAGCTAGTAAAATATAAAGTAAAAAAATAAAACTTACAACAGCATTTTTATTTAAGTCCTGGTTTTGAAGTATTTGAACTTCTCTTTTCTGCCTATAACAACGAATTGGATATTAACTTTATCTTATTACTACTGTGTTTCATAAAAATATCCAAACAAAAAGTAATAAAAAAAAATTACGGCAAAAAGTAGTAAGTATATTGTTTCTTATTACACCTAATAAAAATATATTTTTTATAAGTAGAGAACCTCGGTAACATACCTTTTAGCTTCATTAGCCTTGGCCAAATTTTCGTTTTTTTTTTTGTTCCCATATAGCGCCTTTTGTTAGCCATATCTGAAAAAAAAAGTAAAATGAAAACATACATAAAGAAGTCTAATTTAATTTTTCTTAAGTTAATAGAACACCATTACATTAAAATATGTACTCACCAAAGTTTTGTAATATAATAAAAATATATTATAATAAAAAGTATCAACATGTCCTAGACGCGCTAAAAACTCGCGAAAGTACGATAATATTTTACGCGACTCGCGGCTACGGGAGCGACACACGTCCTACCTCTGAAAGGCCTCAGCCGGCACTGAGCGCTGGCGTGATTCCGCGCCGATTATATAGCAGCACTAAATAATTCATAGTAAAATAAAAAAATAAGTTATTAAAAAAATATTTGTACCATGTTTTAGAACGTAAATGTCTTCGTTTACTAGGCCTAAAATAACATATAAATATTTCAGATTTCATCCTAAACTAACGCGTTTAAAATATCGAAAAATGGCTAAAATTGACACTTTTGAATATACTTTTCTTGAATGAAAACTTACAGTAATCGTTTTTTTTTTCAGCCATGCACTAATAAATGCTATTATTATTTATAAAGCAACGTTGTTATAAGTTTGTCGTATATGGTTTTACTAATATCTTGCATTTGCGTAGACCGTCGATCGCTAGTTTAAAAAAAGGCTTGCATAAAAACTGTTCTAATGAGAAAACTGTACGAATAAATGAAAATGTTTTTCAGCCATGCACTAGATTATGAAATTCCCATTAATATGACGTCAATATCTTATCTATAAATTAAACAGATTATGGTTTTATTGTCCGTCGGAAATCATCAATTTTGACTCCAGCGTGGCTCTAACGGATCAACCCTCTTAAAGGAGAATGAGTAAGAGCGTACCCCCAGACACAAAGTTAATTGTACCATTATGGACTATAGGTACATATATCGATCTTTGTTGTCCTAATGGAGTTGAAGTCCAATACAAGTGAAATCAGACATGCTTTCTTTGGACTAAATAAACTACTCCCTGAGGGCCATAAAAAATAAAAGGCTTTTTAGCCATAAAAGCCAGACATCACACTAATGCATATAAAGGCGAAAAGGAGATGGACAAAATGTGCCCCAAAGTGTACACAAATAAATGTATTGTAATTAATTTAAATAAAAAAAATCAAGAATTTTGAATAACTATTTATGGCTTAAAGCAGCAGATAATAATAAATCATAATTAAAAGTCTTTTTCTGTTTTATTTGACGTAAAGTACCCTTAGTGTTGCCATACAAAATCAAAACAGGGAAAAACATTAACTATTACGCATAGCGGACCTAAAATGAAAAATATTTAAAACCCAAACTGTAATCAACTATTATTTTTTATGTTTTTCTATCTATAAATAGTACCATCTATTATTGAATTAACACTACAAAAATCTAAGTGCAATTATTATGGATAGGATTATTTCGCTTTTGTGCTGGCAGCACTCAAGTTACCCCGTCAAATGTCAAAACACGTTCCTACCCTCTTCGAGTCTTCGATGTCCGTTGCGCGCGCGCAAGTTCTCGTCATTTGTTTTCTTTTGGTTTTGTGTTTTACTTGACAAGTGTACGTTTATATTTTATAGTGTCGTAGCACAGTATAAAGACATACAGTACGAGGTCTTCATACAAACGGACGAAACGCGAGCTATACCTACGCGCCTCGACCACGGCATGAGCTCAGCATGCAGACAGTCGCGACTGTGCTGCAGTGACGAACGGACGGTGTGTTGTTTTTTTTAACAATAACCGCGCGATTTTTGCACTAAAAATAAGTTCAAGTACATATTTAATATGACGAGTAGGCTATATTGTGCTGTTTTTGGTTGCATGAATTCGTCAATAACGCATCCAGAGATAACTTTTTTTAGATTACCTGGAAACTCTGAAAGGTAAGACTATAAAATAATTTTACTTACTTGTAGGTAGGTACATAATGTGTGTATTTTTAATGGATAAGTATTTCATTTTATCTCCCGAAAAAAAGATGTCTGGATTAATAAATGAAGTGAATAGAGTAAAGGAAAGTGATAAACACGAGTGAGGTAGGTAGTTATAGGCGGTTCATGAATCATTAAACGGTAGGTACGCTTGTGTTAAAACCTCGGCGCATGTGTGTTTTGTTAGTTTGTATAATTCAAAGTAAAGACGTGGTTTTTATTATTAATAATAGTTGTTTATTGTACTGTGTGTATGAATAATACTACAAAAAAATTGGTTGTCTGTAAAGTCGATTTACGGACGATAGTTTAACGTGACAACATCATAACAAAACATTAATGAAATGATTGCATACTTTTATGAATAAAATTAATTATTTTTATTGAATAACTGTTACTGTAATAAGAATAACTGTTTCATGAAATCATCATTCTTTGGACTTACATGGTCTTAGAGAGTTGTGTTGATGACTTTAATGATTATAATTCTGTAATAGTACATTACGATATTAGTGCGTTAAGATGTTATAACCAATACGCACGTATATCGTACGACGTTTTTTAACACATTTGCGAGGAAACAGAAAAAAAACATTTCACAATACAAGTACAAAGAAAAGTAAATTTGAAAAAAAATGGCGCGAGGATTATTTTCTGCCGTGGCTGCGTGAAAATGTTGGCAAAGACACTAGAGCATGCAGCCAAGTTTTTAAATTACCGAATAAACTGTTTTTTTTAATTTTAAATAAAATCAATCTGTGAATGCACACTTGCTTTCCCGCCATTTTAACAGCGCGCTAGCGCTGCCTACTGACTGGCGCCGCGCGGCGATTAGTTCGAAATTTGAATAGCAACAGCGCGCTGCTGCTCACTAGCTGGAGTCGTGCGGCGGCGATCAAAACAACACGCATTTTTATTAAACACTTCCTATTCAATTCACAAAGTATTTTATTTGTTTATACAGGGTTATTTTGCAACCACCATCCAAATTTTAAAATCGAGGACTTTTAATTAACTTATTTTCATATGTGAAACATTATAATCAAATAATAACAAAAACAAAAAAAAACATTCAAAAGAAAATATCCGAAAAATAACAGAATGTAGAGAGACACAGCAAGGTTATTGACCTCGCTCGCTGCGAGTGCGACTGATGTAGGTACCTACGCGTTCTTAAAAGGGTTGATTCCAATTTTCCCTTCATACTTTACGGGCTTAGGACCGACATAATAAAATAAGGAATGTGAAATTATTAGTTGTTATTATGGCGTATTTAAAAAATTGGAATCAACTAGCTATTTACAATAATTAAACTTACCAAATAAACTCGATTAACCTACAAATCACGTGTACTTCAGCAATTGTTCAAAATGGAGTCCGTTTCTCTCAATACACAAACGTGCACGTTTTTCTAAACTATTTTTTAATAAGTTTAAAGTATCTGTTTGATTTTTAATGTCATTAAATGCTATTATTATTTTACTACGGAGGTCCTCAACACTTTGTGCTTCTTCAACGTAAACACGTCTTTTTAGGCACTCGCGAATTAATTCCTCGTCTTTGTAAACGCGGTAAACTTTCTGTACGGTACATTCTTTGCGCACTATTTAAACTTTCGCCACTTAAAAGATAACACCTGACCATTTCATAATACTCTGCATTAGAATAAAAAGTCGCCATGTGTGCGATGATGATCGAACGGAATTCTGAAGCGAAAATGCAGCGAGAGTGACAAAAAAATATGGCACACGTTCACACGTAACTAGGTCACGGTCAACTGACAGCCGGCGCGGGCGCAGGGCCGATCGGGGGCTGCGCGGGTTGCGACGTGTGAGGGAGGGGGGCGTAGTGCATGCTGTTTTTTCCCGAATTTTGAGGTAAGCGCGTGTGCGGTCATACAGTTCAACAACCTATTGTTCAACTGTATTTATTCCACACGTTGTGATTTTAGTAGCGGATAATGGTGAAAATCATGTAATTTTTTTTATTTTTTTTTATTTCATTAATTGATAAGGTTATCGATTCTAAATAATTTCTGAAAATTTGGATGGTGGTTGCAAAATAACCCTGTATAAAATTATTTTTGTACACACAGTAAAATACAATAACAGAACTAAATGGAAACACAAAGTAGGCAAATGTAATTAAAATACTGGAGGCGGGCAGCCCTATCGCATGTTTACGTACCGCGCGGCTGTAGGCATTTACATCAAGGTTACGGCCGAGTAACAATACTGTATTTCTTTATTCTGTGGTCGTAGTCCCACGCGAGTTCTCCACTAATTGTTGTTGTAAGTCCAGAGCTAGAGTTTTCGGAAGAACTTGTAATGCACATAGGAGGTAATCACCCTGTTCTATTAAGAGGTCGCATTAAATCGAGACATACATCTCGACGTGAGTATTACACTAATATTTTATATGATGAGCATCCCTCAAGCCAAGACCAACCTAGAAACGCTTTATTAGGTTACTGGTGTAATTGTGTAGCTGGAAACCGGACTGTTGGATGTTGTGCATATAATATCATGACAATTCTTTGGTACTTGGTGTGGGCGAGATACCAAGAAGGTATTGTTCCACCAGCAGTATTTTTAGATAATGTATTGACGACGTTAAATGATTAAAATACATAATGTACCTACGTTGTTTTACTTGTATTCAATGTTACAAACAATAGATTTTCAGATGAAAAAATACTGTTCTCCCAGTTTTTTGTAACTAATACGCTATGCATATTAAACTTCTAGGACAGATGTAAAATATATACATTAATATACATAAAACTGATTTAGTCAAATACTGAAAAAATCACTTTTTGAAACCTTTATAACTTCTGTTCCCTACTGCTGAGCAATATGCACCTTTTTATTTATTTTTATAGAAGATCTGTACTATGAAATGACAAGATTTTATTTATGTACTTTCTGGGGTATATGCCCATACAATTTTTGGCCATCTCCTTTGTGTGTGTTTATATGTTTGTTACTTCTTCACGCTGAAACGGCTGGACCAATTTTGATAAAATTTGGTATGGAGGTAGCTGACTTTTTATCCCGATATTCCCACGGGATCGTAACTTATGCGGGTGAAACCGCGGGGCGCGGCTAGTTGTTTATAATTTTACAGACAATTTCTTTTTGGGTACGTGTCTCATATAAAATTGTCAATTCTCCTTTAAGGAAGATTGGATAATATTATGTGAATATACTGTCCATCCTGTGAATATATATGTGAACATCCTTGTAGTCCCTGTATGTATACCAGGGACTACAAGGATTCTGAACTCTTCTGTCTTATAAGACAGAAGAGTTAAAGACATATTGAAACCACACTAGTCAGAAGAATATTTAAAAAATAAACTCTTTACCGAGTAGGTAAGGTAAGAATCTTAATTGAATCCTAACGGACTAACTCCTGAAATAAACCTTAATTACACCATAAAATCGCCAGGCTATCTTAAAAGTCGTAATGGGCGTTAAAACTAAGTTTTTCTATCAGTCGAAACGCATCTATATTAAAGTCTGGTTACTTACTACTTTGAATCTTAATACAATCTCAGTAGCGTTGCCGTGATGGACTGCGTTGCAGGCTATAAACGGTTTATAGACATTGCCGCGGCAATGGATACTATATTTTAATGTATTTATATTATATTTCAAGCACATAAATGTACAGAGGCAGACTTAATGCCATAGGCATTTTCTACCAGTCAACCTTTGGGTGATGCAGAGACAAACAGTAGTAAGTATTTGCTTGTATTGTAAAGACTACGGTTTACTTGTTTTAGATTAGTTTTCACACAAAACCGGCCAAGGGCGATACACGCACAGCCTTTGTGTGCGTGTCCGACTCGCACTTGGCCAGTTCCGTACCACAAGGCAAAAAAACGCTAAAAAAACACTTTTCTAAAACACTTCTTGTATGGTATTGTCACACTATCTATCACACTAATATTATAAAGGCGACAGTTTGTGAGTATGTGTGTTTATATGTTTGTTACTTCTTCACGCTCAAATGACTGGACCAATTTTGATAAAATTTTATATGGAGGTAGCTAACACCCTGGATTAACATATAGGCAACTTTTTATCCCGACGATATTCCCACGGCATCGTCATTTACACGCGTGAAACCGCGGGGCGCAGCTAGTATGGAAAATAAAATAAAGTTAAAAATCAAAGGTCTTCATTCTTTTTAACTTTATATTATTTTTTATTGTTTGTTGTTATAGCGGTAATAGAAATACATCAAATACACAATGTGAAATTTCAACTGTCTATCTATTACTGTTCATAATATACAGCCGACGGACAGACAGACGGACGGCCCTTAAATCGTTAATCGGACTTAAATCTTTAGAGCTATCTGAAGTTCTGAACCTAGTTTTTTCGGCTGTATGAAATATTATTTTATTGGTGAAACAGTCCCACGTGTACTACGTACAGAGAGCAAACAATGTTTAAAATAGAAGTAATATCCGTGACAATAACTTTTGATGAGGGACCCCTATCTATTATTTAGTAGAAAATAGACGTTTCCGGCTATCACGTTCTATCAAAATGTAAGTTTTACAAGGTTTCCTACTACCGAGTAGTGGTGGCCTATTGGTTGCTGCCGCGTCTTATGAATGTAGGTCGTGGGTTGGAACTCAGACATGCGCTTTAAGGCTCCTACAAACAGGCGCGACACGCGATATAATCGCGCGGGACACGAAGGCAGCGCTCGTTGCGCGACTTGCGGTGCCTTTGAGTCGCGTGTCGTGTCGCGCCTGTTTGAAGGAGCCTTTACGTTATTTTATAAATTACTAGCAGTGCCCCGCGGTTTCACCCGCATAAGTGTCGATCTTGTGGGAATATCGAAATAAAAACTATCCTATGTCTACTAAATTATCTCTATACCAAATTTTATCTAAGTCGGTTCAGCGGTTTAACCGTGAAGAGGTAACAGACAGACAGACACACTTACGCATTTTGTAAGATAAGTATGGATTACATCACCACTCTTCTCAAAACGCTGAGGGCACCGTGTGGAAACCGGCATAATTATCCTACAACAAAAATTTTGAAGACATGTGACATCTGCCAACCCGAACTGGACCCGCGAGGGATTAATGCCCACTCCTCTCACCGAGAGGAGGCCTGTATTCCAGCAGTGGGACCATTATAGGCTGGTTATGTTCCTAGTACAGACGCCAGCACATCAAGCTACTACAATCTGTCAAATTTCTTTAATAGATTTTCAACTTTATCGCTAAAGCATAAGGTTCAAGGTTGATTGGGAAAATTTTACAGTTTCGTGTAGCTTGATGTGCTGGCGTCTGTACCAATCAATCAAATACAATAAATACAATGTATTAAGGCGAAAGCGCCAGGGTAGCCCGCGAAATTAAATATTTTTTAGGTTTTTTGGAATTTGCTGGTCAGTATTAAGTTGTACGTTGATTAATATATGAATCGCGGCCGTAAAAAATATGTGTTTACAGAATTCATCAACACAACTCTCTAAGACCACGTAAGTCCCAAGAATAACTGTTTCATGAAATCATCATTCTTTGGACTTACGTGGTCTTAGAGAGTTGTGTTGATGACTTTAATGATTATAATTCTGTAAACACATATTTCTTACGGCCGCGATTCATATATTAATCATCGTACAACTTAATGCTGACCAGCAAATTGCAAAAAACGTAAGAAAATTTGAATTTCGCGGGCTACCTTAGCGCTTCCCCCTTAAATACAATAATGTTAAACAAGAATAAAAAAACTTGACATTGGCACAAAGCCTGCTAGTGCCATAATTAAAAAAAAAAAAAAAAAGAATAAAAAATATCTTTTAATTTATGACAAAACCCAACAGCATCCATCTTTATACGATTAAACTAAAATAGCTCACATAATATGGGACCACCGTATTTCGCCGAAAACCAATATGGGACCCGTTAATACCACGTAATAAATTGAAATGACGCCCAAAATTGAATAGACCAAATAGGCCACAATGTCTATAATCCTCCCACAATGTCATAAATTACAAAACTACGTATAAATGTGGGTAACAGTGTCAAAGATGACGGCAGCATGAGAATCGTTTTGTAGAAAAAAAAGGGGAACAGCTAACTTGTGAATAAAATTACCGTTTTAATTTCCTGTAATGAGGGTTTTCTGAAATGACGTTCGCCAGGTGGCGTCAGGTCCAGACATCTGTCAAAGAGCCTATATTTTCTTTAGTCATGACTGAATGATGAATGAATGAATGAATCGAATGATGAACGTCATCATATATTTTATATTGGAAGACCTCTTGTCACAGTGGTGCCAACTGGTGTCCTAAATTTTCACGAAAACCCTCATTGATACAGGATGTGGCAGGTTAATACCTGTAGGGATTTTGCAAAAGTAATTTTTCAATGGGGAAATGGTAGAAATAACGGGTGTAAAATTTAATGTTATCCAATCTTACGTAAATTTATATTTTGTCCAAAACATTTGCTGGAACGAGTACATACTGACAGATTTCTAGTAGTGTTTTTCATCCCGACTTGAGTTTATGGATCTCTCTTTAGGCCCGCTTGCACCACAAATCACTAAATAAATACGTTCTGTTTCTGCCAATCATTTGAAGATGACAAGAGACAGAATAAATAATATGTATTATGTTTCAGTGGTTTGTGATGCAATCCTGAGTTAGGTCTATAGATTCGATTTAAAGCTATCAAATCTAATATCAACCCATGGTTAATCTCAACAGCTTCTATTCAGAGACTTAGTAAATTTTCAGGCTTTCAGTAACTTGGGTTACGACTTACGTCTGCTCAATTTCCTCAGTTGGTTTCCTAGTTCGAGTCTGCAGCCACAATTTGCGCAGTTGACAAATGACTTACGTAAATTCCTTCCAGAGCGACTGGTATGTAAAATTGCATTTTAATTGCAATGTTGCATGACTCACCTTATTGTTTTCTGTTGAAAACGAAGTGAATTATTTCAGTATATACGTGTACTACCTGTAATGCAAATATTGACCTGTTAGAACCTAGGTATAATACATACCTAGGTACCAAACAATGTTAGGAATTCTTCCACCGTTGTCGGATTTCCCTGTACACTATATATAGCGTTTTTCCTGTTGTTTATTAAATGACAGGTCGTTTTAATTAAGTGCGCAATGATTGTTGTTCGTCGGATCTTAATTAGAATTAATGCAAATAGTGATTTGTATAATTGGTGGGCCGGTGTCACGTTTTTCGTAACGCTGCTGATGCGCTGTACATGAGTTAGGGAAGAATTATAAAGTTTTATTTACAGTGGTTTTATGTTAACCACAGTAAATAACATGGAACTTAAAGTAAACAAGAAAATAATTCTAAAACAGCTCAGTTGGGTGGGTATTAGTTAACAACAGTCTAAAACATTGTTATGCAGTCTCCGCCTTCGCTCAGTTTTTCGTTACAACTGTGAAAATATTAGTAACCAAGGCACAACTGACTTTTTCTAAAACATAATGTTATGTGCGAGCACGTACGATTTTCGTCACAATGCATCCAAATTGGGCTTATCGCACATCGCATGCGCAACTCGCGGCAATGAACTTGCTCGCTGTCGTCGCGCCCGCGCAAGCCTTTGTCTGTGATACTACGATCGGGCCGGTGTGCGTATACTCTTCTTCGTGTAGGTACACCGCTATTTATTTATGTAATGTTAATTAACTGATAAGGTGATGCATTTTCTTATTTATTTTGTATAATGTTGATTTATTTTCTCTTTGATGTAAGCCGGTGGAATAAATCATGATGCATACCGTTTATAAGCAAGCAAAACAAGGTTTTTTTTTTGATGTTGTACTATATAACACGGAAGTGTTTTTGTGCCATTATTATATTGTTATTGTTGTGTTTTAGACACAAAAGAATATAAAAGGTCAAAGTGTAGTTAATGTCTGAAAAGTCAGTCATTTTACTTCCTGATTGACCGGTGTCCTAACACTGAATTATTAGATTTCGTCGTAACATTGAATCTCTTCCGGATTTCCAATGATAATTTTATTGACATTCTAAGTTACTGGCTTCAGGTTGTCTATAGCTAGGTACCTACCCTGTGTTTGTATGTACAGCAAGTCCGGAATAATAAAACCGATTAAAAACTTTAAATGTTTATCATCGATGCGCATGCGACGATCTGTGACATTGATCACTATTTTTAAACGATCTTTAAGAGGACTAGTAGAGCTAAGTTGTCCTTGAGAAACGCATGCACACATATACACAATCGACGCGTACGCCATCTAACGACGACGCCCATCACAATTATGACATACAGCATACGATTTACGATTACGCCCGAGTATTCCAATAGATGACGCGGAAACAAGTAGTTATGACAACAAAATTATTAACCGATTTCTAAAATGGAGGAGGTTCTCAATTCGGATTTGTTTATTATTATTTTTTTTATTTATGTTCGGGTCCTATATAGACGACCTCCATCATAAATAGACGGATTTGCAAAATTCTTTTTTTGTTCGAAAGAGGTTTGTTTCGAAAGGGTCTAGACTTAGTGCTTTGTGTATCAATTCTAGACAAACGTATCAAAATAGTTATTCATCTACCGTCAGGAGTAATTCACCAGTTATAATAAAACGCGTAAGCGCCGCAGATAGCACGGCGCATACGACGTTCTTCTCGCGAGCTCGCTGTTAGTTCGCTCGTTGTATTGCGCAGGGCCTTTATTAGAGTGCACTTTTACCAACAAAGATTGAAGGGGTCTTTAATAGTGTGCTTGGAACAGTATACATTTTTTTCTTTTTAATAATTATTTCGGCATTGGAATTGTTGTGAGACTGACTATTAATTGGAATGGCTTCGTCAACATCATTATGGGGATACTGTGCTAATGAAGACAGCAAGGATGGAAAAAAATCGATTAATTGTTCCAAATGCAATAAATTGTATCATTTTGAGTGCCTGTCTCTTCCGGAAGTTTCCAAGGACACGGATGTCTACTGTAAATGGAGGTGTTCTAATTGCGGGAGTCACATCTCGAATACCTCCAAAAAGGAATATACTCCAACCCGTAATGTCTCCACCTCTAGGGGGAACAAGAGAACTGCTTTGAACTCGCCCCCTGAAGCAACCTTTGTGACTCGTGATGATGTACGCGATATCCTCCAGGAAGTAATACAGGCTGAATTCGCTTCTATGCTTCGTCAAATAAACAATACAATACTCAATGTCGTAAATAAAGAGCTTGAACCGATTAAGAAAGAACTTACGGAGATGACGGCGTCATTGAATTTTCACATACAGGAGTTTGAAGAATATCAGTCTGAACATAGGGCTTTGAAAGTCTCAGTAAAAGACTTAGAGACAGAAAATACTAACCTTAAGAGGTCAGTGGCGGATATGGGCCAGCGAATCAACTATTTGGAGCAACAGGCACGTTCGACTTACCTTGAAGTTCATTGTTTGCCCGAAAATAAACAGGAGAATCTCTATACAGTCGTTAAGCAACTAGGATCAGTCGTTGGATGCAAGTTGAGCGATACCGATATCCATCATTGCACCCGTGTAGCCAAACTACAAAATTCTAGTGCCCGCCCGCGCTCTATCGTAGTCCAATTGGCCTCCCCAAGAACTCGTGACCTGCTCTTGGCTTCTGTCATTAACTACAATAAAGGCAAGAATAACATCGAAAAACTAAATACAGCGGACCTTGGACTGGCTGGTGAAAAGAAGCCAATATATGTGCAAGAACATTTGTCTCCTTCTAACAAAGCGCTGCATGCTGCTACTAGACTTCAAGCAAAAGAAAAAGGATATCAATTCGTCTGGGTTAGAAATGGTAGAATCTTCGTCAGGAAAAGTGATGGGTCAGAACATATCCTCATTAAGAATCTAGAGTCCCTAAATAAGTTGACGTGAAAAAAAACATACTTTATATTTAAATTAAAAATACATGTAATTGTAACTTGAATATAATACAAAATTCGATAATTTACAAATTTATTACCAGAATTGTAGAGGCGTGAGAACAAAAACGCATATTATCATCTTTCGTAATGTATGCTGTAATAACTATGACATTATCATTTTTACAGAGACTTGGCTTAATAATACCGTACTGAGCAGCGAGCTGTTCGACGACAGATACATTGTATACAGAAGGGACAGAGAAAGTTCTTGTCTACAGAGTAGTAAAGAAGGTGGGGGTGTTTTGATAGCCGTAAAAAAATCTATAATTTCCAAACGAGCAGAACAATTTGAAAGTAATTGTGAAGACCTTTGGGTAATTTTAGATCTACCTGCGGCTCGATCTGTACGTCGGGCAGCTCTCTGTTCTGTATACCTGCCACCACCTGTACGTATCTCGTACTTGGAACACTTTTTGGACAAATGTAATGCAGTGTTTGAACAGTTAAACTTATCATATGTCTGCATCGCAGGTGATTTCAATATCGGTGATATCGATTGAAGTATAGTCAATAATTCTGATAAATGCCTTAAGTTGTCCAATTTAAGTCAAACTTTGATAGATTTCACGTATGTTAATAGGCTTAATCAATTTAACAATGTATGTAATGCTTCAAGCCGCATTTTAGATCTTATACTATGTAACCATTCATTGTGTAAAGTGAGTCAAAGTGAGGATCCGATTGCTAATATTGACCAGCATCATCCACCCCTCGATATCGTGATTTCTCTAAATAAGGAAGCTAAACTCCCATATAACACTACCTGCGGTAGACCTAATTTCCGAAAAACGAGTTACATACCAATTCGGAAATATTTGAGTGAAACTGACTGGGATGAGTTACTTGAAGCACAGCAGGCAGTTAATGAGATGGTGGAGGTATTTTATGACGTTATTCAGGAAGGTATAGAAAAATTTATAACTAAGCGAGTGCCAAAAAAAAGTAAATTTCCACCATGGTTCAATCGAGATCTAATCAAATTACTTAATTGCAAAAATAAGATCAGAAATCGCCACAATATTTACAAAAACCCTTTAGACAGAATTGAACTGCAGATTATAACTAAGCGCTGTAATGACCTAGCAAAACTTTGTTACAACAATTATATGAAGCGATTGGAAAACGAACTCAAAAATAATCCGAAGTTTTTCTGGAGTTACGTTAAAACTAAAAGAGGTGGGTCAAGCTCTTATCCCGTTATTTCTTCTAGTACACGTTTAGATGAATATGTACTTTTATCAATAACTTCACAATCGTGATCTTCCTGTGGTACCACTGTTTCCAATCTATAAAAAAAAATAACATCACATATCATCACTTATCATCTATCGCTTTCCATCAGGCGTGATCGAGGTCAAAAGCGGGCCGCCCATTCATCAATAATAAAATGAAAAAAATAGAAGATTTTAAATTACGTTTTTAATTATTTTAAATTAAGTTAAAAGGAGGCTCAATAATTTAAAAAAGTGCATCATTAGAAGCGCAAAAAGTTTTTAGAGGTTCATTAATTTCAAAAAGTGTCCATCATTAGCAGGTCAATAAGTTTTGAAAGGATAGGTTAAATATTTCCTTTTAATAAATCAATTCAATTTCCTCACATAACTTTTTTCTCCAAGTGAATTCAGACATGCTGTCTTAGGATTAATTAAGCAAACTACTCCATGAGGGCAATAAAGATCAACATAGTTCATAATGCTGCAATTAACTTTGTGTCTGGGTACGGTCTACCCATTCTCCTTTGTCAAGTAAGTAAGGCCTTTTACACATTATATGCCGTGTCTGCGGCAGCGCCGCCGCGCACCGCCCGCCACGGTATTTTTATCTATACAGTATTCTATCTTCATAAAAACGGTCGGAACGCGAATCATACCTACGCGCCTCGATTTCGGTTTACACTCGGTTAACAAACAGTCTCGAATGCTCCGCAGTGACGAGTGGACGCCGGACGGTGTGACGGTTTCGTAAGCAGTAAGCGTGCAATTTGTGACAAATATTCATTGAAATAAGTACAAGTACTTACTTAATAATATGGCAAAGAGACTATATTGTGCTGTTTTTGGTTGTTTGAATTCGTCAATAAGTTTTTTTAATTAAATCTATTGATCAAAAAGACCATGTATCTTTATTGAACTCTTTCTATTCCATTCACAACGTGTTTCTATTTTATAAATGAAAAGTCTTTTTTACAAAAAAAAAAAAAACTACGGACTTCTAAAAAAAAACAACACAAAGTAATTAACTTTAATTTTGGAAGTCGGTGTCGTTGGATCTGCATTTTCGTTTTTTGACACCGACTTCCGAAATTAAAGACTTTATTTTTCACTTTGTAGTATTTTTTTTGGAAGTCGGTTGTTTTTTTTTGTAAAAGTTTTATTTTTCACTTTTTAGTTGTACCTACCCCGCCCAAATTCATATAACACTAATTGCTATGTTAATATCAGTGACAGGAAGCTATTGAACACATCTGCCTACCCCTTTAAAGGGTATAGGCGTGATGTTATGTTGTGTGATTGGGTAAACTGGCATGTATTGAAGAGTTCCGTTGTTTGTCTCCGAAACTCATCATCAGATCTTTACGAAATTTAAATGGGACCATTTCGGAATAAACCTCTTTTGAACAAAAAAAGAATTTTGCAAATCCATCTACATATTTTTATGACGGAGTTATGTCCGAACATACATAAAAAAAATGGAAACATCCGAATTGACAACCTCCTCATTCTTAGAAGTCGGTTAAAAAAAATATTTACCTATACCTATAGGTAAATATTTTTTTTAACTTCTTGAGTTTCTTTCTAGTTTTGAGACTGTGGGTACAGTCACAAAACTAGAAAGAAACTCAAGTAGGTTGATGAAATTAAAATACTGTAGGCGGGAGGGGTTATCGCGTGTTTACGTACCGCGCGACTGTAGTACATTATAAAAAAAAATTATATAATACAGCGGCGCCGCCGCCGCCGCGGTGCCGCTGTATTGGTTGCCCTTGGATTTGCATGAACCCTTGCACACGGCGGCGCCGCGGCGGCGGCAGCATGATTCGGCGGCGAGTATTGCTACGGTTTTATCAAAACTCGTCGCCTCCGCCGCGGCGCCGTGTGTTCATCATCATACAAATCCAAGGGTGACTGATGCAGCGGCGCCGCGGCAGTGGCGGTGCCGCTGCAGCTGCGGCATAATGTGTAAACAGCCTCAAAGATAGGTACCTAACATTCATACATAATATTATGAATCTATTTATTATAAACGAAATCAATAATAATAAAAACCAAAATCTTGCTTGTGATAAATTTTCATCGCAATTTTTAGATGAATTTGTTATTTCGTTATGCCCAATATCAATAAGTTAGGTGCTTTTAGTTTTTTTTTAATTGTAGTTTCGCATTAGAAATAACTTCCGTGTTGATATTTACGACTGTGTTTCTCCTGTGAAAGATAATTACATTGTAGACGTTTTAATTATTATTTATAAAAAAATAATAAATACATAATATATATAAATTCAAAATACATTTAAAAAGAAAACTTCGGTTAGAGAATCCCTGGGAATCGAACCCGGGGACTCTTGAATACAAATCTACACATCGGCCTCATACGCTAACGTAACAGTTACGAATGTAGTCGAAAAAGTTGAGCTTATGCGTATATGCGTCATGACTGCACTATCTTAGACGTTTCTAAATTCATAGTTTTATTGTTAAAAAATAAATATTCAATAATAATAAAATGCTCTTATTTTTTAATTTCGTATATATATATATATAATATGTTCAGCGTTTTATATGAACGTTTTGTAGTCCGAACGGAATTTTTCACTTCATATTTACAATAAATGATAATTGATAACAAGGTTACGCTATTTTAACTTCAAAGTATTTTATATTTACACGAAATAAAAATATTTACGCAAAGAAGATTATGCAAATAATAATAAACAATGAATTTACAAATAAAACTTTACAAAAACATAACAATCTTGGCGGAAATATTGCGGCGAAAAGAGCGACACGTCCGTATAGCATCAGGCCTCGGCCGGTAGTGTCGCTACACAGTGTTAAGCACACATGCGCACGTATTTTGTTCGAAAATAAGAATATGCGATTTACAAAGAATCTATTGTTTGGACAAAAAAATTAAAACACTAGTATTTTAGTATGTTGCTTGTAGAATAATCTGACAAAAAATCAGAATGATTGTATGTATTTTAGTATGGATTTTATTGTAAAAAGAAAATTTTTAGAGGCATCTTCATGATTTTTTTCTATCGTATCAAATTAGTTGTATTATGTTTTCACCACACTATCTATCTAGCATATATCCTGAAGAATATCATATATTTTTCTGATTTTTTTTACTGTAGTCTATCATATACTTTTATTGTTTCGAAAACTTGCGTTTAGGTCTTGTAAGCCCCTTAACCACGGTACGCCGATCAATCAGCAAAAGGATTACGCAACTTCTTTCATAAAGCCATTGAGCCTATTCCTGTGCCTTCGACCGGAGTTATGAAAAAATAAATCTATCTGGTCTTCAAGTCGAGCAAGTTTTCTATAATCCAGTCCGATAGACTTAGACCTACTTTT
Organism: Luperina nickerlii; assembly: GCA_963855955.1. Taxonomy (NCBI): domain Eukaryota; kingdom Metazoa; phylum Arthropoda; class Insecta; order Lepidoptera; family Noctuidae; genus Luperina; species Luperina nickerlii. The sequence continues at coordinate 4,061,166 of OY979666.1, read as the reverse complement.
TATATGGAAAATATTTTTATCTATTTTAAATTATATCTCACTTGTTTCTTGTCCTATAAAATGCTGTGTGTCTAGGTACTTGTGCTAGCTTGTAATTACTTATATGCTGGATAAATACTGGTTATGTACTATAAGTGGTTGCAAGCTTGAAATTCATAAGATTCAATGTCTCTGAAATATTTTTCTGAACATAAGTTATCGACCACTCTTAACTCCAAATTAATTCGAGTAATCATTAAATTCGTTACCATAAAAAGAGCATGACGTAATCTCTAATTTGATGCCTATGTCATGCCATATTTAAAAACAAAACTTCAATCAAAGCCCACCCAGGGATCCAATTTCAAAAAGCAAAAAAAAAGGATGTAAAAAAAAGTATGTATTCCTGTATTCGTACAATCGCAGCGGTAAAACGTTAGTCAACAACTCAACATGTGCGTTTAAAAGTTCCGTTTGCTCTTCGCCGAGTTACACGCTCAATAGACATCAGAATCGCTGTCGATGTCGGTATGAAATTTCATCGCAACTTGGTTTTTTTCTCTCGCTCTGAAATCGTTTCCGTACCGGAGTGCGTTGACCGGCCCGTTGAACCCTCGCGGGTTCACGACCGTTACCGACATTTGGACGCGAAAAAATCAAGCTCGTTTGATGAAAATTTGAAGGGGGAGTCTGCCGAAATTAAGTTTTGAAGGGGAGATTGCGGTGCGATGAGGAAGCGAACAATAAGTGGAGTGTTTCAATTAGACGATCAGTTGGCCTAAATTCTCTGACGGAAGAAAGTTGAATTTTATTCAGTAAATGAATGTTTTCAGGCCTGTTTGCAAGTATACTTTAAGGCGCTTTTCCGCGCAATAATCCCGATATGGGTGGGCCATAAAATATTTAAAATTAAAATGCTTTTCATGTAATGCAATAAATTGTTGACTTTCCGTATCAGTCTAGCATGAATAGACATATCAAATCCAGCTCATCAGAATGCAAACTGACTATCACATCAATCGATCGGTACACATTGTTCAATTTCGTTAATAGTTTATCGACCGAATACCGAGAATTCGTGTACAACCACATAAAAACATCCGAACTGAAGTATCTACTCGATTGAATAGTTTCATACCACATTCCACTGCGTTTTCTATCAGCTATTCTTATTGCCAACTCTTCAGAAAAAGTGCTATGGATAATAATCGGGTCTTGGAACTCCGCCATAGCAGTATACAGTAGTGGTATGATTGTTTGACATTTAAACCGTTACTGATTAATTTACGTCTTGAAATATGCATTGTGCGTGTGTTCCAGTATCAAACAAAAGGCAATATCCGTTAAGTTGACGCGTGAATTGGGTTCCGTACGAATTTATTACTCGACTATCAGATTTCAGTTGAAACAATCGTTTTTAGGTCGCCGTACTAATAATTAAGTATGATACCTCGAAAGACTGTAATAAAATAACTGACGAACAGAGTAACAAAATTATTACAAAATTCCTTATTTCATGGTCGTTTTTGGAGTATTCGAGAGACCGTTAAAAACGTCCACCTTCCGCATTCAACACCGCTAACTTTGAACAATTTTCCGTTTTACACCAACAATTGGGCACCAAAACGGTGAAACGTAAATTACATAGTCTGTTGGATATGTAAACAGCTTAATGACACATGCGTACTTGCGTAGTGATGGAGGTACACGTGCGCGTACTCCGTATGTACGATTTCGATGAAACAAGCGATTGGATGATCGCGAATTGATAATATAGGATTTATCGTAAAATAATTACTGGTACACGTGTATAGATATAAGGTTTTTGATAGGATTATTGAATCTAATATAGCAGCGTACCATGAGCGTACCCTTATCTGTTACACAAAACTAATACTGTTGTTGTGGATATAAGGGGATGAAGGCATTAAGGCCCCTACAAACCGGCGCGACACGCGATATAATCGCGCGGGCGGGACACAAAGTGTGCGTCCACATTGCGAGCCTAGTGCGATTGCGACGACGGGCGCGAATTATCAAACAAATGAAACGCGCCTTTGCGTCCATAGTGTAGTGACTAAGGCGGAAGCCTAACGCGACGGGCCTGAGCGAGACAACGCACGTAGTTTTCAAACGTTCCCGTCCGCGCGTTCTGGCCACACTACGGGCCTAGTCAGCAAGCGACACAACGTGCGGGTAGCGGGAGTAACAAACCAGTTCGGTCTTATCGCTCGGCGTATGCGCGTCTGTATATTGTTTGTTGTAAAATGGCGGTGAATACTGAATTGTTCATAACTGCGATTCAATCTTCATAATAATCTCAATCTCTCTAATCTCAGTTCTTCATATAAATTTAAAAATTCACCAAATACTTCCCGGTTTTTATTTATTTCGTGCACACCATCTCTAGTGTTCAACACCTCCCATCTCAGGATCGGACTGTCTAGTAAAAATATCAAATCCTCGTCCATAGTTTGCAATCCCTGAAATACGTCGAACCGCTACAAGAGCTCGCGCGTCACTGTGGCCACCGCACGCGCCCGCTCGCCGCGCCCGCGTTAGGCCCCAGTCACTCGCATTCAGTGTGGACGCACACAAAGGCACCGCTCGTTGCGCGACTTGCGGTGCCTTTGTGTCGCCCGCGATTATATCGCGTGTCGCGCCTGTTTGAAGGAGCCTTTATGATATGGGAAATAGGATGGATTTATTTGGTGTTAAATTGCGAAAGAATTAATATTGTCAACGAATACAATGAAAAACAAAACTGGGCATAACAGGGAAAATCAAACCTTATTATTATCCGTATTACCTTTTTGTTTTTCAGTGGGATTTCGCTGGATGGTCGTAGCGCCTTCAGTAAATTGCGCACCTACCAGCTGATAAGCTAAGCAATAACTTATCCAAATCTATCGCTGTTTCCCATCTATTCGTCATCCGCGCAATCTTATCGTTCGCGCCACGCGTTCGGGCGTCATCGTCGGAAGAATACTGAAAAACTCATGCAATATTAAATATTGCATGAGTTTTTCAGTATTCTGGCAACAATGTTATAATGAGTTATTGTGATTTGTGCAAACAAATAGACAATAATTCCCCACGTATCGATGCAATTACTGTTCGCTATTGTCAGCCGTCGCCTCTCCAAAGCTGACAATACGCACTTGAGCCAAGTGGACTTCAACAAGGATGTGGTTCTAGATAGGATTGTTTGTTTGTGTTCTTAAGGATGGTAATTGAGCGAGTAGATTATCTTAACATTGTTCATGTCTTTATAAAGTCTATTATTATGAGCCACGACCGATTAGACCAAGGAAATCCATTGTCTGAACTCATTACACTTTTCGGTTGTAACTGAATCGAAGATGGCATTTTAGAATTTTGATTATGGTGCTTCTTCCCGGTCTCAAAAGCAGGAAACAATTTACAATTCCGACAACGTGTCACCTTGCCTTAACTGGGCGACATGTCACATAAAATTTTAGGCTATCTGACACCCCTAATGTCTCACTACGTCGCCGCCTGTCACACTGTCAACGTTGACATAAATATATATGTCATCACTTATCATTATCTTCATTACGATGCTATGTAGTCAGCAATTGATTATCTGTGCCGCCAACCGCGCGATGTACGCGGATAAAAATGTTGCCTTCTGATATTTATGGGATATTTATGCTATGCTATCGCGTGTTACTAACCACTTAGCATATTTATATAATAAAGAAAAGTTATGTTGTTTCTTTGTTGGAGATTGACACGAAAGGTTATCCGTTGTGATTCAATCAGATAACCGGTTGTACCTTTATTACTTGCATATCTTCCGTCAGGTACTTTCTTCACAGGCATAAAATAAATATAATTATCATCATCATCATTTTAGCTGAAAGACGTCCACTGCTGGACATAGGCCTCCCCTAAGGGGGGGGGGGTCGCCATAATCGCCACGCTTGGCAGGCAGGCGGGTTGGCGATCGCAGTATGGTATGGTGGTGGAATGCATAGAGAACGCTGCTGCCCATCCTTCGGTACGACCTTTAACCCGATTCTTTAAGTCCGGCACCACACAGACAAATAAATATATAATCACTCAATAATAACAGCCCGACTGTCATTCGTAGATCGTTGACAGTCGTTACGGGTAGTCAGAAGCCCGAAAGTCTAACAAACAGTCTCACCAAGGGGTATTGTGTTACTCAGTAACTGGGTTGTGGATGTCTGAGAGGCTGTCGATCCATATAAAATACTGGTATTCAGCTGCATCCGGTTAGACTGGAATACGATCCCAATAGAGTTGGGAAAAGGCAGACAGATTTATTGAAATCCTTTCTTGAAACAGCTATGTATTGCGACGTTAAGAGTAAACTAGTCGCGAGCTCGAACTCACTGGTGGTCATGGCTAAAAAGCACGCTATCTCACCTGGCTTCGTGTCTGACAGAGCTAGTATCAGTGATGAGCAACTGCTCAGAACTGAGAACTGCTGAGAACTAGACGTTGTGCGTGTAGACTAGTGTCTAACTAGACACTAGTCTACAAGCACAACGTCTAGTTCTCAAGCACAGAAACACCGTTCCGAACTGATAGGCGTGTAAAAAAAATCGAAAAGTGCTTTGGAAAATCGAGTTTTATGAAAAAACCACTGCATAAATCAATTACAAATAAAGTTTATTGAACTCTTCGATAACTGAGCTTTGTCGGTACGGACTTGGTTTTGAAGATTTTATAGTTCTTTTATTGCTTATTTACACCCAAAGTTACGTTAAAAATAGCAAGTAAAACGAATCTTTGTTGGCTCATAACTTTTTAATGGCTTTTCATTTTACTATTCTATTTCCGTACAGACAAAATTAAAAATAAGCCAAAACGATATCATATTTAACTTTGGATGTACAATGTCAAACAGTGGAGTAATATTCTCTTAGCTATAAGAAACAGCAAAGTAGATATAACATTTTAAGATATGAAGATATCACTGAGAAAACCAATTTGTTTAACTACATCTAAACAAAAGGTTTTAACAGAGTCCGCAGAGCTCCACAAACCAACGCAAGACGCACATTGTATTTGTGCAGTCATTGTCTATGGGCGTGAGAAGCAGGCTGTTAACGGACCCCGCAGACACGGCAAATTGACCCTAGATCGGTTACCGACCCGGCAAACTGCCACCTCAGGCTATTTAGTCATAGATGATGTTATGAGACTGAGAAGTCGGTTACTCTGAGGCGCATATTTTCGGGGCTAAAGTCTTGGACGCGTTTATAGATGAATGAGCCAGTAGGAAATGTACCTATATTTTGGAATGTGGCGGTTCTAATAAAAGACAGCTGCTGCTCCCCGAAAACTTCCACATAATATTCCTTATAATATGTATCCATCATCTTTCGTAATACGGTCACCATCTTAGTTCAGTTTAGAATTAGGATTTTCGCACTAGGTAATGTCAGTGCATTTAAATCTAGATTCTTGGTACACATGAATATAGGTCTTTCTCCAACTTTGAGTGCAACCAATTTAACAAATAGCTGCAAACCACCGTAAGCTCTTTGTCTTTTACTATTTAACTTAAAGTTTGGTCATGCAGTACTTACCCGCGTCAAGTCACATCGTATGATGCGGTGACGTTGCACTTGCGTCGTGCGGGGTCTTGCGGTTTTCCGATGAAATTGCAGTAATAATATTTATTATAGGCACATGAATGGATTTGGTTAAACGTTATTTGAAAGGATTTTTAGAACTGGAAGTGGAAGACGTGAACCAACAAGCAAACATCGGATTCGGTCAAGCTAAACCCTGAATTTTAGCTATTATAGTATATACCTGTCTTTGTAGCCAATATTAAAGGAAGGTCCTAAATTGTTATGTAAGGAAAGACACATAGATTTATAGTTCCTACAAAAACTTCGACTTCTAAAATATTAAGGTGTTATTTTCACACCAGCATGTCATATATGCTTATCCATATTAATGCGTCCATAAACATCTAATTCTGACCATGAGGATGAGACTCATTCATCGCTACAATGTTTTGAAAGAACAGCCATCATTAAATCCTGTACTTGAACAAAGTTCAATCAAAACAATTTATTTAAATAAAGTTCTTTTGTTGTTGTTGCGGTTTTCGACAGTCCAATTACAACACTTCCTATTATGCTCGATGTTAATGATTATTATCAATCAGTGAGTGACCCTGGTGATTGGCTGCAAGGCTGTCTCGGAGACGATGAGGCAGCACATTCTGGTGTACGTAAACAACGCTTGACACTGGGTGACATGCTCTGAGGTGTTCCTGGTACGAGGTTCAATAGAGGTCAGGTCGTTCTTGGAACATGTTTATGTCATTTTGTTTGCCCAGAAGTCGTGTTTGATTTTCTCACTCAAATCTACTTTATGAATTGTTTTCATGGTTTTGTTTTGGTAACGGTTTCTGACAACGGAAATTGGCAGTACTCATATTTTTATCTTCATTTTTCTTATAATACTTTATGTTAGACATTCTTAAGAGAGATCGCCTCAAATTCTTCTGAATTCGTTTCTTTATTTTGCTCATTAAGAAGCTTGTTATTGGACTTTCTCATTGATTGGGACCGCTTCTCCATCAAAAGCGTTCAATTGAATTGAAATGATCCATAATCGATTCCTTTTTGCAAACACACTTAAAAATATGTACTGTAATAATTTTCTTATTACGCAATTTCCGAAATCCCATTATGATTGAGCAGTCGCCTTGACCCAATCAATTTCACGGCTATAAGTAGTAATCGTCCAAAATCGCATATATATAATTACAATACATTTGTAATAGAAATTACAGTGTAATTGTATTGGGTTCCCGCGATTCGTGAACAACTATCATTGTTCGTCGATTTCCGCGTTTGGCTTTCCCATGACCCGTTGTTCTAGTTTAGTGGAAATTGTTCAGTGATGTATTGGTAGTTTCTTTCATTTTTTTCTTTGAGTCATGGTGTAGTTTGCGTGTCAAGGGTTTTGGTAGTTCCGGGTGTATGGCTGTGTACGTATCGTGTTCGTGTTACTTTAAGTATGTGATATTTTAGTTTTTACTTGCGTCATTCTTGTTTGATATTTCGTTGTATTAACAACGAAATATCAAACACATTAGATACGTCATGTGTTATATGTATTATTGAGTTTTGAACAATTGGTTTCTTTCTAAGGGCTTATTAGAAAACGAATGGCACTTTAATCATTGGATTCTCATTATTCTTATTTTTAACTTCACCAAAGTTTCATATATTCCACTTAATTGCTATCGCTCATTCAAGTCTTCTTCATTCAAAGTGATAGTTTCATCAATGAAACTATTCTTTATTGGCAATGTTCACCATTCTATCTTATAAACTTATCTAAAGGTAGATGCAACACGTCCATTGGTATTTTTAGCCGGTACTATGGCCAGGTCACCGGAGTCACACACGGCATGCGTGGGTCGCTTGAATGGGCGTCTTTAACAGGCGCTCGATGAATGGCCGGGCCATTCACGGCGGCGGACAGAGGGACGTTATTTGTGATCGCCCCAGGTCAAATAGACCAGAGGGACAATTCTACTAATTTTAACAGCGTTCACAGTCTGATCTCAGTCTCAATCTGTCAAAAAATACTTCAAATTTCCCTACATTTTGACAAGTTTTTGACATTTCTTTGTCGCTGAGATGAGACTGCGACTAGATTTTGAACGTTTTAAATTACGAGAATTGGCCTTCAGGTTACGGTTAAAGTGTGCATATGGAATTTGTTTTAAGTGGTAAAATGGTGGTGCATTCTCGTGTGTCTTTTAAAATGGAGTAATAAAGCGGTCGACAACAAGCGATAAATTAGGTTAATGATTCGAAATCGTAAAATTTTATTTGCATGCCCGCAAAATAAATTAGCAATTTTAAACGATAATTGGTTTTTATTTTCACCGCCATTTATCTATTCTTAAATGTCAAACGAAAACACCAGCCATTAACAACCGCCTACACTTTGAATAAAATTGACCGATTTTTTAGTTCACGATTTAAGATGTAATCGACTTAACTAATCGCAAGTTCGTCGCCAAGTTGAATTACGTATACGGGGAATAAATCTCTGCATAGTTTGACAGTAAGTGTCGTGTCACAATCACTAACATTCACACCATAATAGGTGTCACGTGTTGTGATGCTTCATGACAGCTTACCATATAAGGTGTTATTGCTATCAATACATTTAATTGGTCGGCTGGCGTCGGGACGCCGCACAGGCGCACCGCAATTAAATTTCCATATCTGCTCAGAAATATGCATACCGAATATAGAAAAGCTTAGTGCATTGGAATAACAATGACAGTTTATGTGATTATAATGTAAAAATAGCGGACGTGAATTCTTAATAAATAAATATTTTTTCATGCGCCTAAACTTTAAAAGTCTCGAAAGTATGCTATTGCTTGATACATGTTATTGCTTTACAAAAACTTATAATAAAATCTAAAGATGATTGAAGAAAATAAAATAGGCCTTACGGACGTTGCCCAGTGCACCATTTTAATCTGAAACTCATAACAGCTGCCCTAGAAACCGTTACTTTATTTCCTGCTCACACGATAAGCTCTCACCTCGTTTAAGAGCAATTTATTAAAATTAATCATAATGAAGAGATTATACAGGCATGGCTAGCAATAATTAATAACTACAACAAAACTGTGATTAAACATGCTAAGACCATTACTCTAGATGTAAAGCCCACCTCTGCGATAGCATTTGTAATTGTGTGGAGAAAACATTAATAAAGCTAACTATGAAGTATGGACTCAATCAGTGCGCAATGGCGGCTAATTGAGAAGATTTGCGCTTGCGCAAGCCGTACGAATCAGTTAACTACTGCACTTCTTGCCATATGCTCTTGACGAGACCTCAATCGTTCATATGGGTTGCCTTAGCGTCGAATCCATTTTATAGACCGCCAATCAAACAATACCTGTATCTTTTATTAATACAGCATTAATCCAAGATGGAAATAATTTTCAATTAGCTGTTTTTGATCAGAAACAGTAGACCTCCCCACTATATGACTAGACTATTTCTTGCAATTACAATTTTGCAAAGTCTTTGCTTTTTCTATGACATTTGAGCTCACTCATCACGTACCTATGTTTGTTATTGAAAAGAACACGCATTCAGTACGCATGGGTAAACTCATGGGCAAGAAAAATACGAAGAAAGGGTTATTAAATCATTTCTGGTTACCTCTGGAGCGTGTAATTTCTGTATATCGCTAAATCATTTTGCTGATTCAATTAGTGTTTCCGAGATTCTCGTGAACGTTTCGTCTTTGAAGTTTGCGGATGCTTGCGAATGCATGAATTGCTTAATTGTTGCTTTTGAGGATCCTGATTCAAAAAGATTCATTCGCTGTCACTTTTTTTCCTTTTACAAACGGCTCTTCTCAGTTGTAAAAATGCATTTTGACCGAGGACCATCAACATGGAACATGATTGTCTATTCGAAGTTGCCAGACCTCCCAATATATCACTAATTTATACCTAACCAAAAGGCCTCAATCTTCATTCACACTACAAGTAGTAAATAATACGATTATGATAGTGCGTGAATCGGTTCAACAGGGAGTCAACGAGATCAATATGAACATACGCAGTCGCGACGCTGTGGGGTCATAGTCGCGAATAAATTGCTGCGCGTCTGCCGGGTTTGTCTAGACCGACGCCCGTGTGGTCTTAGGATACGGACACATTAGGTTTTAGATCATTTCTTGCGAGAACAGCAAATGAGGGTTCGGTTTTGTGCCAAGAAATAGCTGGGGGGGAAACAACTATATAGTGCACAACTAAAGGATTATATATCCCAAGTTTTAATGTAACACTGTCTGCAACACAGTACTCAAAAAGTTTAATGGATGATACTGTAGACTCAGGCCTTGTAATTGTTATTCAGGGCGTAGTTTTCAACGAGGATTCCATTTCTAAGCTCCTTAACAAGTTTCGGTCACAAATATAGAAACTGCGCCAGACGTCGTTATTGCTCAAAGTTTGGCACAACACTGTACTTAATATTTTGCTCTTTTAAGGATTGCGCTGGACAGCTTCCAAGATTTTGCATTCATAGGCGAATAAAACCAGTTATTGTGGAAGTTGGAAACTGATATACCAATAATGTTAAGTAAATAGTTCAATCTGGTATTACTTTGTCAATAATAAGGTGAAGAGCCCTCAAAAATCCATATGCATTGGTTAACCTGAAAACCTGACTCAACAAGCCATCTGTGATATCAACGAAAACAACATCTTAACGGTCAAAAAGGGAAAATACGTGGCAGACTTGATTTTGCCCACTTCCTTAGATAACAGGCGCAAGGATCGCTTACTACTAAATGAAGTGGACATTTATGTAAATGAAGTAGCAGCTATCAATGGGACCGCGTTTAAAAATGTGTTTGTACTATTTGTAGATACATAAAAACGACCACGTTATGTGGTAGGAAATGTGATTTCATTTAAATATGAATAAGGTTTAAAAGGGCCTCAGATCCTTTGGTTGATAACCTTCGTAAGTTATGTCGAAATTGTATTGCAGGAAAAAATATACAAGTTTATATTTTTGGAAGTTTAATTTTTTTCCAATGAATCATGTTAAGTAGTATTCTTTGTAGAATCTGGGTCAGGCTTAGCTATAATAGCTATTCAGACATCGTCCCTTCAAGGTTAATCCAGATAAAGGCATGGCTCATTAAATAAAATAGATAAAAGTTAATCCAGATAAAGGCATGGCTCGTTGAATAAAATAGATAAAACCTTTAACTCTTAACGTACGATTCGAAAAATGTTTAACAATTACGATAAATTCAATACAATCTTACATCAAGAATTTCCGATTGAACGAATTCAATGAGCGACCTTTGGAATAGCGTCGGCGTTTATTTGATTTTCAACTTTCAATGAACACCTCATTTATGTAAATATCATAATTTCTTGGTTAAATAATTTATTAAATTACTATCGTATCGTACATGGCCTTTGTAGTTGACAGCCAAATTCATTTACAGAGTCGTCATTACATCTTGTTAAATTAAATTTAATGTAAATATCGCTTTCATCATCCAATCAGATGTTGAAATGTGACCTCTACTATCGTGTTTATGTAATTACTTACAATGTAAACTCCGTCCAAAAATTGTTGTTACTTCTTCGTTTATGTAAATCTCCATGATAATCTTTACACCATCACCTTGTCACCCTTTTTACAGTTTTTATATTTATGTCTGTAATTTATATGGGTACATGATAAAGTAATATATATGTAATTAGGTATATATTAGTATCAGTTTTAATAGGTTTATGCGTACATATTTAAAATATTCATTCCTCAATGTTAATGATTGCACCTACCACTGTTTGTCTCTGCATCACCCAAAGGTTGACTGGTAGAAAATGCTTATGGCATTAAGTCCGCCTCTGTACATTTATTTGCTTGAAGTATTAAATAAATAAATAAATAAAGAGTATTCTATTCTTCTATTCTATTCTTTACGTGTCTGTCATCTGACAATCCTATAAACAACATAATCCACCTATAATGTTCCCATTTTTCCATTTCCCACAGGCCTCCTCTCTGTGTGAAATCCATCATGCGGCCCCAACGCAAGTTGGTAATTATGTCATATGTCTTTGAATTTTTGATTCTAGGACATGCCGGTTTCTTCACGATGTTTTCCTTCACAGTTTTTGAGTGCTCTCAACAACTGTGAAGGAATAGTGATGAAATAGTTTACACAAAGTAAAGCGCCCGTCTGGGTCGAACCTACAACCTAGTCGCGGCGGTTTCCACTGGACCACTGCTGCTCTTCGCCACATTCTATAGATAGCTGGTAATTTATTTTACCCATACTGAAGGCAACAAAAAGACTTTCAAATAAATAATTGTCATCTGGATATCTGCTTTGCAGTCGTGACCATGTTTTCTATTGAATTATCAACTTTCTATCATTATGTTTTCTACCCAAGATTTTTATTTTTTTAGCCTAGCTCTCAATTTTCTGATCAATTGACTTTAACTTCAGCTTCTAAGTTTCCAATTCAACATTCACTTTCCTTCAATCATCCATTACAATGACCTCATCATCTTCAAAATCTACATTTCGCAAGTTTTCAAATAGTGTGGAAGTTAGCGCGTTACCTATGTCTTCAGAACTGCGTGGGCGCAGAGTAGTGGCCGCTGCACCAGCCCACGCGCCGTATGTTGCGACACGTCTGCACTGACCACTGCGATCGTTTCTATTAACACATCAACGTTGTTTGCGCTCGCTTGACCATCATGATGATGTGTGAACTTGATTTCTCTATCTTGTGGAGGAGATGGATTCTTGTTATGCTTTTCAATATTCTTCGGTTACCTTTCGTTACAGGGCTTTAAAACTAAAAAGTATTTAAATGTCATGTTAGGTATAGATAGCATTTACGTGGCCAGAAGAACTTCTTATTAAAACGTTATTGACCGACTCCTCAAGAAATAGCGTATCCTTCTAAATGTCATTGCCAGACAATGTGTCACAAAGTTTCAAATGTTGCCAGTTGCTCTTAATTTAAGTACCAATCAATTTTAAATATAGGTTAAAACAATGATTACTTTAGCAACGGGTCTAACGTTTAATGATCTCTTCCCACGACCGATTTGATTTACACACTCGCTTTTTGTGTGTTAAAATCTCGTATAATAGGTCCGATTTCGCGACTCCTGCGCAGTCATGGAAATTTGTTTGTGCTTTAACTAATTCTTGTTTTTTTGCTTGTTACAGGTGAGTCACAGACAGACGAGGTTATATTATTGAAGATTTTGGTTATGAAACTCAACATAAAGGTTTGTTTACATATTAAGAAACATAATTTTCTGAGCTGTGGCGCTCAAATCGCAAAGGAAGGATCACAAGTATTAATAAACAACACAATATTGCCTACTTTCAGTTCCGGGTACGAAGGTGTGAATTCAATTTTAAGTAAACGACCAAAACAGCTCCTTACAAACTAGTCTCCTATACAAAATGACCACAAAACCATATAGACCAGACCCCGGCAGCCACACGAGATCCCATACATTATTGTAATTACCAACGTGGTGAACAAAGCAGTAGATGCACAACACGTGCTCAATTGAGCGCCACTGAGAATTAATTGGAGGAGCTATGCAAAGTGCTGTGTTAATTAATATTGTGAACAGTTCGCAGCGGAAATGCCACTGTCTGATATGTTTTAATTTTCGTATTTACGAGTACGTGCGCTGAGTGCGGTTTGTTTGGGTTGCAATTGGTCTTATTTGAGAATTGGCGAGTTCTTTGTTTGGCTGGTTTTCTTTTTCCATTGCTTTTTTTACTGCAGTTCTTTCTCCCATCATCATCATCACCTACCTGCCCTCGTCCCATGTTATTTCATTCTCCCCAGTCAATCGTCACGCTATCATTCACTCCCTTTTCTTCCATATCTTTCCTCACGCAAGCCATCTTTTAAATTTTTTCTTCTCTTTCTTTACCGTCATTGATTACTTCAATATGTTTGAATTTATTATCGGCTTAAATATTTGTATCTTATCCTTTTAATGCCACATCAATTTTGAAAATTATAGTAGCATCCTCTTTATTTAGACGACCTCGATATTTCTGTGGGAGGATGCTCTCATATTTTGGTACTCCGAAATTATTTTCCCAAAATATTGTCTGCCCGGAGCTTTTAAGCTCTGCTAATATAATTTAACGACCAACTCCTCTTACTATCTGTCAAATATCTCGACCCACACTTTAAGCTTCTTATTTATAATACCAAACATTAAATGTCAGTATTTGGAGCAAGCTATAATTTAGTCTAAATACCCACTGGCGATTCTTCGTCGATCTAGAACTAATTTGAACTGGGCTAGTCATCCATATAGGCAATATAAAACCGAACCAGTTTACCCACAATGTATGTAGTTATGTACTTTACTAACATATGTCTGCCTGCATGTGTTAATGGACCTACATATGTATGTATGTATGTGTTGCGTGTTTACTTTTTTTTACCTAAACAGCGCTGACCTCCCGGTTGAATGAGTCAGCTTGAATGTCACGCACTACTAGGGCTAAAAGTAAAACCTGCCTTGATTTTTATATTTGTTCGGTTATTTTTGAACTTACAGTTTATTTTTTTATAAAGTTCCTTTTATGTTTCGTCGTTTTTGGTAGCATAACAATCATAAAATAAGGCAATTCCCAAAACATCATTTCATGTAAATTAAATATTGCTTTTATAAAAATACATTTCAGGGAGCGAAAATAATAATCGAGAAAATCTTGTAACAAAAAATTATATAAAATTTATCGGCGGGTATTGGTAACCCTATAAATATCAGAGGCGCCTGGACTCAAATTCCAACGTAAATATTGCCAAATATTATCCTTGTGCATACACAAAACAGCCCCACGTTTTTAGATAAGGCTATCAAACGTGTTTGGTTTTCACAAGTATTTGGGACCCGACACAGCCTCAATTTCATTTTACATTGGAAAATTTATAACGCGTAAGAAATTGGGGTATTTTTGGCTATAGGTACGTGGCGTTGTATGAGAACGATTGTTGTGTTTACCCATAGATCCCAGAAACTTGCTGTAGTTTAATACCCATGTGAAAACCACTTATATATTTTCTACCCATAAATCAAGCACTACCATTTAAAACCTTGTATTCCTAGAAAGTACTAAACCTGACTACAACAAGATTTGCATGCGACTAACAAAATTATCGTCGTGGGTTTCTTGAAACATTTTTAACACTCAAAACGCATTTATATGAATACATTTCCGAGACGTCGCACATAAAACCGTGCATCCTGACGTTAGTAAAGTGCGTTTCCGAGTTTTCAAACGTAAAAGTTAACGTTTTACGTGCCACACGAAGTACTGACTCCTCGGATAAAATCTCAAACAACGGTTCACTACGACGCGACGTTAGAATAAAATCAAATACATAATGAGCCCATTCCAGCTAACTTCTTAATGTGCCAACTGTACAATAAATACATTATTTTAATGCTCCGCCACGAGTGGTTACCGCAAATAATCCTTGCGCGGTACTATCACTGAAAATATTAATGGTTCTTTGTCTTTCTAGAGAAATTGCTTGATTTTGAGATATAGTCCCTATAAATTACAAGTACGGTCTGCAAGAAATTGTAAAGAAACAGATTTCAAAGTATTATATTTAATCGATTGATGGAACCTCGTGACGTTAACACGAATAGTTTGAAGGGCTTCCAATCCTATGGGGCGCATTCCTTCCGCTCATGTTACTGCGGGTGTCACACGTGCCACGTGCCGAGGAATTTGTCACTTCACTACCCGCCGCCGCTTTCACTCTCCATATTAGAACGGAGCACGCAGTGGTGTTTATTCTGGCGCAGTTCGACGAACCGAAATTATGTTTATTTAACAAATCGCGAGCCGTCAGCGCCGCAGCCAGGAATGCACCGCGCCACCGTACTCGGCTTAATGAACCATAAATCCATTCGATATTATTGAGTGTCTGAGCCTGAAATGAAAGCGGCCTGCGGCTGAACGTAGACTGTCGGCCCGACGCGCGGCATCCCATTCATGCGAAGGCCGAGGGGCAAATAAACGAGAAAACGCGACTTCGCCGCGACGAGCGCCGCGCCGCGGTTTCCGTTATTCTAAAATTAAAATCACACACGGCGTCCAGACGCACCGGATTCACCGCGCATGAAACCGAAAGTGAACTCTCGGCTGGAGAAATTAAGAATAAAATCGCATCCACCAAAAAGAAAAAAACATCCCAGCGGGAGTCGTCATCACAATGGACGCGACTCCATTCCGCGGCGTACTATGTGGCGGTGATGACTCACTGCAAGCGCGCAGATTCAGCCACGATCCTGTCAGACTTACTACAGACGCCACTACAGCATCTTGAAATTTTGCCAATGGTAGTTTCGCAAGCGATTATCGTAAAATTCAACGGCGCTCTGGCAATGACCCATATTGAGGTAGGTCACGGGCAGGGATAGACTGCTAATAGTCGGGTGCTGTGCACACCATTGAACGGCATGTGCCGACACATCCACCGTTACTCTGTGTTGAGATAAGCATGTAATTTACTGCGCCTTTGATGTGAGGCGGCTCGCCGTGCCCGGAATACTAAGTGTCGCGCTCCGAGGCATTGTGCGCGTACAGTTAGCGTGGCCGCACTGCCGCCGCGCCGTGGACAAGGCTCTGCTAATGCAGGTTCCTTGTCTAGCAGCGCACCAAAATGCGGAAATAAAGGTTCACCATTGTGCCTCTGATAATAATACCCCGCTTCAGTCATATTATCATTCGATGCAGCTATCGCGCACTCATCCCAAAGATGGAGTCAAGTTGGCAGCCGATACCGACTACGAAATGCACTCGGTCCAGTTAGCCTGCAGCTGTAATAGGCTAGCTATCAATAAAATTTCAATATTTATGAAGCTACATATTATGCTAAGACAGTCGTTGACGTTCTACTGCGGCGGATAAATGGAATGAATTGAAATATACATAACAATAACAAAGACAGAAATATGATTTCAACATGTCAGAGCTTTTATACTTGAGATGTTCAATGCAGAAATGTTCAACTATGCCTTTGTTTATACAAGCGTCAATGAATTTAAAATTTACGTTTCAATCGAGTCTCCTTAGCATACATTACCGTCCCTCGCATTATTGCAAATGGCACGCTAACCCCGCAGTGCGCACGGCGAGCTGCGCGGGCGCATCGTTATCATAATATCCATTTCCGCCGATATCGTTCGCCCTCCATCCCGGTGCGTCAACCTCAGAGATGATTTATTACACCTCATTACCAGTCGGCATTAGATATTATATACCTAATCGAGATCTCGATGTTTGTGTCGATATAGCAATTAGCTTGGCTCGTAAGATACGAATCGCAGTCACCAATTAAATGCTACGACATCAATCACCGCCTGTCATAAGTGAATTAACAAACTCTTTAAATGAACAAATGAGCATGTCTAGCCTTGAATGTTAAGTAGGTAATTGTCATTTTTCATAACGTCAGTATGTTGCACAGTAACTGAGTACCTACTAAATTAGTTAGTCCAGGCGACCGTTTGGGGCGTAATTACTTGTTGACAAAACATTAATTGCTGGTGATCGTCTGTCGGTCGTCGACAATGTCGAACACGGAGCAAGGAACGGTAATGGCTGTAATATTGATTCGTCTTCTTCAAATTACTATCGATAGGGGTTCAGATATCGCGTGAAAGGTCCTTAATGACTGTCATTATACAGTAGCAGGGAAAGTGGTGTTGTTCCACGAAGGTAGGCAGGCATCAGACGTCTAGACGAGGGCGTGGCGATATGTTAAAGGTGTTCGCACACTAATTGCTCCAGTAGGCAACTTTTCAAGCGCAAGTGCCCAACCCATGCTGTCAAGAATAGCGTTTCCCTTATTCGCTTAGAGAAAAAAGTACAAATCTTTTGCTAAGTGCTACTGACAAGCTGTAGAGTGCTTGCTTATCATGAATAATTAGAATTATCCACACTGATTCAAGTTGTGAAACGTATTGGCAAATACATAAATCAATGTTACAAAAAATATTTAACTGACATTTCTAACAAAGCCATCTCCTTTGTAACATCATAACTGACAATGACCCACATGAGTGCTCCAAATGTTATTCTAAATAATATCTAATTAAATATTAATACCGTGCAAAAAACAATAACAGCCAACTGTGTTGATACAACAATGGTTGCGCACGCGCACAATGCGCGACCTTGCGCTCTTTTCGATCGTATGGTATCAAGATAACTCTGTACTCGGTAGATGCTATCGATGCATCGGTCTCGTGTTTTTGTCGTGTCTGTCTGTGCGGAACTGTGCTACTTTTTAGGTTAAATCGGGTTCAGCTTAGATTGTTCTTAGGTTACCTTATAGGGCTGCTAGCTTTCTTAATGATCATGTAAAATGGCTCCTGAATTCAAGAGATTTGCTACCGCAGCATGTTACAATGTGCTGATCGTTCGTTAAGCTCTTATATTAGAGATTCCTCAATAGATATATGCCCTGCCATTTTAGGACGATATTAGAGCCCTGCCATTTTAGGACGCAAATTATTGCAATTTCTAAAGAAGCAATTTAATCGCATATCTAAACTTCTAATTAAGGCCGCAAAACATAAATTAACTTTCATTTTCCAACCAAATAAACCACCAGCCCTATATCAGACACGACAAACAAACGCCCAAGCTATCAGATCGCATCACATTTGGAGTAGAATAGAGTAGAAAACGAGCAGCCACGTACGGACTGCAAAGAACTCGTCGTGAGGTCAAGCGATACAAGATCAGTACGAGAGTAACCGAAAGGTTATCGGGAGAAAGTTTAGTACGAGTAGCTACAACGCATCTCTTTGTATATGCTGAGGTAACTCGTCTGACGAGATCGACGAGTTATTGGTGATTGGGTGCATTCATTTGCAATGGAATTAGTGTGGCCATCTTTGATTTAATAGGCTATCATATTGTGGTTAGAGAAATAAGTTTAATATGCCCTTTATAGCTTTTTCCAACGCCTCTGTCAACGTTCACCGGTTCGAATAATCTCGTTTCTTGTTGACGGACGTGCGGTGGACACACAGCCATAGTAAATGTATGTATCGCTCCTTTGGCGCCGTCTTTTCGTTCATGTTGACGTCCCGTTGACGTGGTGGTAGACAAACGGCATTATGGTCTTTTCCCAACCTAAAATATGAAATAGCATGGCTACTTCACGCTGCTTCTGCCAACATAGATAGAAAATATTAGGTACACAAGTAAGTTTTATTTGCCCCTTTGGTCTCTTCCCAATCTGAAATATGAAATAGCATGGCAACTTGGCTTGGCTTAGCTATTGTTATTTCAGCTTCTACTACTATCAAAATCGATCGGTCAGGCATTAGGAATACAGCATGAATAAACAATGATAAACTACTAATGGCTAGAGGCTGCAGTGACGTCGACTTTTCATTAGTCAATCCATGTGTGTGTGTCTTGACTTTTAAAGTCTTCCATTAGTTAAAGTAGGAAGAAAATTCCAACTTTCCTATCGATATTTCTTAGGTTGCCCGCTATAGTGATTCTAGTGAAGTCAACTATCTTCATTCTTCAATTATATCTTACTACTGGCTTCTGACAGCGACTTTGTCCGCGTGGAATTTCGGCTCCCGAGCCACCGTGTGGCATCTCAT
Source organism: Luperina nickerlii (assembly GCA_963855955.1). NCBI lineage: Eukaryota > Metazoa > Arthropoda > Insecta > Lepidoptera > Noctuidae > Luperina > Luperina nickerlii. The sequence continues at coordinate 4,041,946 of OY979666.1, read as the reverse complement.
CGCCCACCGTGCACCGTGGGCTATTACTTTGTTTTCGCTTAGAATTCTGTCTGACTCTTTTTCGTTTTGGCTCGGCTCCTATGGGTCCTAGCGTGATGTTGAATAGCCTATAGCCTTCCTCGAGAATTCGGTTATCAAATGCAAAAATACTTTCTCAAATACGATTGGCAGTTCTAGAGTTTAGTGCGTTCAAACAAACAAACTTTTCAGCTTGATTACTATCTAGTATAAATAACGAAATACGGGGCCTGGCATGGTCTTCAAAAAATACTACGAATGTGTAGCACTTCCAACTTTCCTATCGAATTTCTCTGCCATTTTGCCTACCATTACCAAATCGTTATTTTATCACTACGGACAGTGAGGTATTGTCAACTAGCACATGCCATTGTTAACACGCAGTTGGCAACGCGACACAATGTGCTAAACTGGGCGATCTATGTGGGCCCGGCCTTGAGACATGGCGCTTTCTTTCTGCGCAGGCGGCGGCACCAGTTCTAAGTAAAGGAGTATCTTGTTCGAAGTATTGTCGGACTAGTTTTTGAAGTGCCTTGTTGGATGTAGAGCGATGTAGTTGTGTGGTAAAGTGTTTTATCTGATAGTCCCACCTTACTACAATCCTCCAACCTTGTTTTTCCTTGCGGTGCGTTAAAAACTGCTTTGATATTGCTTAAACCTATGTAGCCCTATACAAACTGATGATATTTATGATGAACGTGAAGGACGGGCGTTTTGGGAGACTGTCTTATGCAATTTGGACGTTCAAAATGTGCTGATTCACAGCCTAGTTTGTATAAATGACTTTTGATTTTTATGTAGCTGTCTACATAAGTGCCAATTTCATCCATTTATCATTGGAGAAGCTTTTGTACAGACGCCAGCATCTCAAGCTACCCGAAACTGTCAAATTTTTCCGGTAGGCTTCGGCCCTAACGGGCCCCTTCAATTGATGCTGACATCTCTTTGAGGCGCGTGTGGAACACGTACGCGACGTCCGGCACGGGCCTGGTCCTGATCGGACGGTGAGCTACCCATTACGCCCGCAGGCCCGCGCCTAGTGTGGCCGGGAGTCGTCGCGCGGCTCCCGGAGCGTCAAAATGGGGGGCTCTAGTAATATTTTCGAACTGGGCGGTGGGCAAAATAAGGTTGAGAACCTATGGTCGAGGTAGTAGGTACCAAAACAATCCGTGATCGCATAAGTGCATTTGTAAAGACATTGTGCAACCAGGAAGGACTTGCAACTATAGCTTAATTAGCAAAGGCTTTGTCTACATAATTACGAACATCTTTCCACGTTTCCGCTTTACTTTCTAGAGACCCCACTATGACCGCTCGAATAATCGACTAATCATTCGAATACAAAAGCATCTGATGTTTCATAATCGAATAATTTCATGACAAGTTAAATGAAGCATTAATTAATCAAGGTAACGATTATTGATATGTGCTGCGTATAATGGACTAATCAAATCTATTTGGTTACCGAATGAATTTCATAATCGATTGGGCTAATGATGAATAGTTCACTAATTGAGTAGATGATTTAATTTCTAATTAATATGAGCCCGTTGATGAAACATCCTGTATGTGCAATTTTTAATCAAATTTTATTAAGTTACTCAAGTGCGAAAATCTTTTAATTGGAACAAAATAAAATTAAAGCAGGCTAGCTTTAGCTAGCTTTTATTTAAGCTAGTTATAACTAAAATTTACATACGATACCGAAGTATCGTATGTAAATTTTAGTTAAAACTAGCTTCTGCCCGCGACTTCGTCCGCGTGTTTCTTGTACCCCGACCAATGATATATGTATATTTATACTAGCTTCCGCCCGCGGCCTTGCCCGCGAGGTATGTTTATCTCTCTGCCAAATTTTATTGAAATCCGTTCAGTGGTTTAGGCTTGAAAAGGTAACATACAGACAGACACAGGGTTACTTTCGAATTTATAATATTAGTATGGATTATAATATTAATATGGATTACGTTATTGACCCCAACCCACCGCGTCGGATCGTCCGCGCTATTACTTTGTTTTCACTTTGCATACTTCCCGAATTTTTTCTTTTTGCTCGGCTTCTAGGGGTTGCAATAACCTTCGTTAGGAATTGGGCTATCAAATACAATTTTTTTTTTTCAAATCCTACTAGTAGTTTCGGAGATTACCCCCTATACATACAAACTTACAAACAAACAAATTTTACCTCTTTTTTTAATATGTATAGATTGAAATGGACGACAATATTTCATTATTAGATCGTTATCTAAGCGGATTATCTACTAACAAGCAGTGACAATACGTTTAGACCCGGAACCGGTTCCCTAGACTATAGGTAATTGAATTACATGTCACGTACAGACGCCAGCACATCAAGCTACCCGAAACTGTCAAATTTTCCCAATCAGCTTTGAACCTTATGCTTTAGCAATAAAGTTGAAAATCTATTAAAGCAAATGGACAGATTGTAGTAGTTTTATGTCCTGGCGTCTGTACATAGAGCTACAGTACGTATAACATTTATTTATTAATATTTTATTTTATTTCATTTCTTAAGAGGGCTATCACAATTTTTTCTTGTTTAGAGCGTTTGACTCGAGTTTTGATTTGTGATTATGGTTTAACTAAAGTCACAATAGTAAAAAAAATACATGCCCGAGAAAGTTTAATTCCTTCTTTTGGGAGCGCATTCAATAAATATTTCAGTTTGTTTACATAAATCAGTAAAAAACTTGTTCCTGCAAAGGCTGTTTCATAAAAATTTACTTTCGGGCATCTCGCGATGCTCTGTTACATCGAAGATATAATAGTTTAATAATTTATAAAAATGCCCACGGTACAACTGTATCTTCTACTTTAGTATGCATACATCAATTTATTATGTTTAATACAGTAATAAACCAAAAATAATTCCGTAAAACAGAGAGTTAATGATATTTTTTCAGCCGAAATGATATTTTTTATCTCTGAATATTTAATAGAAATTCAAACAAAAAGTGTTTAATAACTAAGGTTACTTTGTCACCTTGCTTGAAAAAAAAAATACTCTATTTTGAAGTAAAATAATATTTTTAAGCAATTGTTTTATGCAATGCTTTTTTATCAATATAAATCTCGGGATGCACGGTCTTAGCTTTAGTCCGTGCCGAGCGCTTTCAGAGGGAGGACGTACCGCTCACTCGCTGCTGCCGTCACGTGATCTCGTTCGACAATTCGCCACGAATAAAAAGCGACCAACACTTCTTGATACAAGTGAGTTTTTTTTTTAATTAGTTATGTTCTGATTGTAATGTATAATATAAGTATTTTCCTATGATGTTCCAACGCGAATATAATTATAGAAAAAAAACATACGTAAATATAGTTGTTGTTTTTAATTTTTCTGACTTTTTTATTTATTGTCATCTCCAACTTTAATTTAATTAATTATTTTCAGACAATAGTTCACAATAATGGGCAAAATAGAAAAAAATAGAACTTTTGGTGCTGTCAAAATAAAAAAAAAGGTTTTGGCCGATAATTTGAAACGCGCAAGAGAAGCTCAGCGGTAAGAATTTTGTTTTATATTTTTTGTTTACTTTCTTTTCAATCAAGCAACAATTGCATAGAATATAGCAACTAATCGCCGCGTCACTCACGCCAAACTTCATTTCGCGGTAGGAATAGGTGCACTGTGTATACTTGTAAGCATTTATATTTTGTACGTACGTTTTTTTATTCCATTCCATCCAAAAAACATGTTTCCTATTTACAGGCAAAAAAAAAACTGAAATGCAGCAGGGGCAAGTAAACTCGCCAAATCAAAACATTGGTTCTCATTTAGGAAAGGTTAAATTTGCCCAACTTTATCTACACCATTTCCATTTTCCATTGTTTTTTTTTCATTTTATTTCTATGCATATTTCTGTTACCACACATTATATGTATAGGTACATTTATCGCAGTATTTTACTTTTACAGGAGAATGAAAGCACATTTGACACAACGACAGTTTTTACAGTGCATTCTGACAGAAATACAAATAACATGATAATTTACGTTTTAATATCATGTAATATTATTTAATTATTTTTTATAGTTATGTACATATCTGCAGATTTAAATAATCTATGAGCTACCGCATAATGAATGGACTTTATATTTCTTACAGGATAATGAAAGTATATTTAATTTAACAACACATCAGCCTCAATCTCAATTTTTATGGTTCCGTACCTTAAGGGTGCCAACGGGACCCTATTACTAAGGCTCCGATGTCCGACCGTCCGTCTGTCTGCTAGTGTCTCATGAACCGCTACAAGTTCACAGTTGTAATTTTTAATTTTAATAAAACGACTTTTGATTTGTCTTTTTTATTTTCTTTTGACTTTTTTATCCAAACTGTAGACACAACATCACATTGCATTTATTTCTATAAATAAGTACTAAAATGTCTTCCTACCTGCTGAATAAATTACATAATATATATTAAACTTCGTAAAAAAAGTAGGTACAAAAAGTAAAAGTAGCAAAAAAGTACATATTTGTAAGTAATGTTAGAGGCTGGCAACGCGCAAGTAATGCAGCTTCTGGCAATGCAAGCGTCTTTAGGCTGCGGTAACTACACACCATCAAGCGGGCCGTATGCTAGTTTGTCACTTTAGTGGTATAAAATAAAAATTAAAAGTGAAGTAAATTTGTATGACCCTATTGTAACTCAAACCGTTGTAGGTAACACTCATCGGTACAAATAATATTTCATGAACTATAATAACAGTAATTTAATTTATTTCGAAAACAAAGGCTCTTGTTGGTTTGATCCTGACGTCCGACGCATAGCGGTTTGTATGTGTGCATAGCGTTCTTTCCTAGACGCACACGTGCGCATCTGCTGCCGCGCGCCGTCGAATTTACCTAAAACTGAGCACTTCGGTTTTGTAATAGCGCTCTTAAGAAAACTTACAGCTAGGATACAGATAGTTGACAGTTAGTGTCAAAAGAAGGCCAATTAAAAGTTATCACTGACAATATTAGGGAAGCACTAGAAACAGTAAATAGGTAAGCGAGAGCAAGAATAAGTAAGCACTCGGAGAAATTTAAGAAAAGACTGAACAGGATTTAGTGGTACCTAATCAAAGAAGTTTTTACACAGTATTTTTTTTTTTAGTTTAGTAGCACTGGTGGAGAATAAATCAAGATCATCAACACTGATACATGTTAATGCAGCCAAAGCATAATACTTTCTGATATCTAGGATAGTACAGTGCAGCGGAAGATATAGAAGGACCAATTTCAACAGTGGCAGTAACTCCAATACACAATATTATAGCCAATCTGAATCTACGGCTATCGGCTACAGATAATACTGGTAATAAAAATTGAACAAACTCGATCACACAGGCGCGACGCGACACGCGACACAAAGGCACCGCTCGTTGCGCGACTTGCGGTGCCTTTGTGTCGCGTGTCGCGTCGCGCCTGTGTGTACGAGTCTTTAAACAACAATTATAGGCTCGTACAGGCACCGCTCGTTGCGCGACTTGCGGTGCCTTTGTGTCGCGTGTCGCGTCGCGCCTGTGTGTACGAGCCTTAAAAGTGACAAAGGATAAAGAATCTTCGTACAGCATATTATTTGGAATTGACCCAGTCTTCAAAAACTTTCTCTAATAGGAAACCTCTGCAAATGATTCTCGATCCCAAAACGTATGCAATACACGGCAGATTAAAAACATTATTTCCATCAAATTCCATCACTACACAAAATCATCTTTTCCCGCTCACATAATAATGTGAGCGGGAAAAGATGATTTTGGTTTGGTTGTTTTTGGTTTGTTGCAATAGCACTTACATTCAGCTGCTCACTCCTGCTCAGAAGTAATCTATCACAGCTCACCGATACTCAGCTGCCATCTTATCGGAACAAAGTGATCTTAATAGTGAGCGACAATGTACCGGTCAATTAGACCGGCGCGGGCGACCGGTTCGTATCGATGCAAATACTATGATACATTCTTGCGCAGGGTTACTATTCGTCCGGATTTGTCCGGACATATCCGACTTTTTGGCCCCCCCGTCTGGACTTCCTGAAGAAGGGCTTTTAAGTTTTCAGAAAATAAAAAGTTAAATGAGTACTAGAAAAAGAAAGATAAAATGTCGGGATTTTTTTTGCAAATGTCCGGCTTTTTGTCAGGGCTTTTCAAAAGTGCTTCGTGGGTCTAGAGGCCGCAAGCGCTACTGCTTCAAATTTCGAAATGGTTACCCTGCTCGTGCGCAACAATGTACACTACACGAGGCAGCCTTAGATTTTAAACCAGCGTTTGACTGGATATCTGTTCCGTGGACTGGATTGCGTGTTTAAAGACTGTTAGGTTTGGTTGTACGTTGCGGGATATAGGGCTTGAAATTACATTATTTATAATAAGGAAAATATTGAATTAATATGTTTGATAAGGTTTCGTGTGTACCAACCCTTATTGATTTTTTGTTGGATATCAATCGTAAATTTTAAGGAGTTGGGTTTATTTTGGATGCGTCTTAAAGTCTTGACAGCAAAAAACGTTTTCACACTAATTCTCTAAAAGGTAAGGTGATTCGTAAAACTATTTCATCGTAAAACTTGATAACGGCATTAGCCAAAATTCTCGTCGATACTTCTTTATACCCCGACTTATTATCCGACCCCATGATACAAGCCCAAGCAGGGCCTGGGGGCAACGGTCAAAAGGAAAAAAAAATAGATGTACTAACCTGTGTTTATGTAAAATGACTGTCTGTCATCACCTTTTCTTTCTGCCAGTAAATCTTTTTGTATTCTATCCCCAATTGATAACGTCCATCCATTGAATTCGACACAATAATTTCTGGGACTTGTTAGAGAATGATATGATCAAGCATCCATAAGAAATGCATTTGCACACTGACAATTAAAATATCTGTACCTACAATTATAACACCTCATAAAAATCGATGGTGAAAGAGGCAAATGGTTTTTATTTATTTACCGCACTTGACACCAATAAGAACCTGTTTGGTGTTTACTCTTTTTAATCTTGAACTTCAAAACCATACAATTATTTGCTCGTAAAACGTCAGGTGACGGTGTATCAAAGGCGATGGCGGCGTTACGTGGGCGCACCTATTAAGGCTGCAGTCTTGCAAAATTCACTCGCGGCGAATTATTTGCGCAACTTTGTATTTTTTTTTTTAAACAAAGCAATGAAATAAAATGAAATTTTATTATTGCATATAAATAACCACAATATAAGTAATAGCTAGTTATTTTTTTTAAGTTCATTTAGATGGGATAAGTTAGATAAATCAAGCGTTAAATACAGCTCTTTCGCGCCCAACATCATTTCGAGTTCTGTTTGGGCACTTAGTTTAGGGCAATGAAGAATTAATTTGGAAATCTGTTCAGCACATATTTATCTCAACATTCTCGTCTTCAATATGTGCTGATTAGTTTTTTCTAATTATATTCCATTTTCTTAATTTAGACGTCACAATTTCATCAAAATTCTCTGTTTTTATCTCTTAATAAACGGTTTTTTTCATAATAACTATGCATCGTATCTATGTATTAATTAGATTATTTTAATGCCAAGAGTTCAATAAGCAAATACAAAAAAAAATAGCACCTAAATCACCTTACCCTAACAATAGTAATATTTTCAAAAGACCTACAAAAACGGGTTTTATAAACAAGAATTGAGAGAGAATTTCCTTAGTGGCCACTGCACGGTCGGAGCGTTCAGACGTGTGGTCCACGACGAATTTTAACTGTTCCCTCTCGCTCTAACTTTGCTCCTGCTCTAACATAGGTTACGCATTGTTGTGAATCTAAAGTTGCTCTACTTTATTATTTTTTGTATATAATTTTTCGAGTGTTTTGTTAATATTTGTATATTAGTAATAGTTTTGTAAATATTTGTGTATCAGTAACAGTTTTGTAAATATTTGATTTCAAAATGGATCGTAAACATAAAAAAAAATATACCTGTACAAGAAAAAGAAAATTGGCCTCAAACGTAGAATTGATGAAGAGAAATAGAATCCAAAGGTAAGTAGAACTGTTTACAGTATTCATGTTTAGGGCCTAACTACAAGGTCAAATTAAATTAGCTAGCGAGACTCCACAAACGTGATGGATATTGATATCTCAACACGATGAAACAGATTTTATCAACTCACACTTCAAGTTACAATACTACCAGCGGTCATTGGCCCCAAAAAATCATCAAATCTTTATTTTTTGTATTTCGTCGTGTTTAGATAATATCGTATACAGGGTCAAATTAAATTAGATAGCGAAACTCCACAAAAGTGTTGGGTATCGATATCTAAACGTGTGTGGGGGGCGTGAGTGTATGTGGGGAGGGCGTGATTGTGTGTGGGGGCATGAGTGTGTGTGTGGGGGCGTGTGTGTGTGTGGGGTCGTGGGGACGTGACTATGTGGGGTTGTGGGAGGGCGTGTGTGGTAAAATGTGTGTGTGTCTGTGTGGGGTGTGTGTCTGTGTGTGGTGTGTGTCTGAGTGGGGTGTGTATATGTGGGGTGTGTGTCTGTATGGGGTATGTGTGTATGGGAATGAAGGTGAGAAAGTGTGTGGAGGGAAGTGTATGTCTGTGTGGGGTGTGTCTGTGTGAGGTGTGTGTGTATGGGAATGAAGGTAAGGGCGTGTGTGGAGGGATGTGTGTGTGTGTCGGAATGAAGGCGAGGGCGTGTGTGGAGGGATGTGTCTGTGTGGGGTGTGTGTGTATGGGAATGAGTGTGAGGGTGTGTGTGTTTGTTTTGATAGATTTTTGTGTATGAGGTATGGGGAGTGAGTGTGTGGTGGTGTGTGTATGGGGGTGAGTGTGTGAGGGGAATGTATGGGGGTGGGTTGTGTTTTTGGTGTTTATGTATGTATTAGAACGCTAGTCTACTATACTTTAGGGCTATTTAGACCAAAGTTGGATATCTTTTAGTACGATGATTTTTTACTAATACTTCTGAAAACTCTGTTAATAATTTAATGCTTTTTTATTTTCACAGGTCCACTGCTGGCTCTCAGCAACCTTTTACAGATGTTACCAACTTATCAGAAGCTCGAAATATTAATCCTACCCCTTCTACTATGAGAGTACCAGTGATGATTGAAAATATTGACAGGCCTGAAAATGTAACAAACTCAAATAAGAAAATGAAAAGGAAACGAACACATGAGGAGGCTTTTCCTTTTCGCCGAATTTTCGTAAGGAAACGTCAACAACCTATAATTATAAGCGACGACCAACAGCTACAAACTGAAAATGAAACAGAAATTACCAATGATGACGAACTTTTTTGCCTAGAAGGGCGCAGAATCGTATCGATCAAATATTTTTTAGAAATTCTGGGGAAGATTGCTGATCATAACGAAAATTCTTTTGGATGCAGGTATAGAAATTTGAAATGTATCGGTGAGCAACGTAAAGGTTTTATATCAAAACTGCGTTTCAAGTGTGAACTCTGTAATTCTGAGTTTGACATAAACACTGAAGATCCATCCAACACTTGTGATGTGAATCACGGTATAGTTGCAGGTATTATTAGTATTGGCTGTGGGTTGGGAAATTTAAATGAATTGGCAGGTAATACTGATATACCTGGTATGTCCAAAAATTTGTACGCTCAAACAAGCAAACAAGTTTACGAATGGTTCCATAAGACGGCAGTAGAAGAAATGGCCAAGGCAGGCATCGAAGAGGCAGAACATGCAATAGAAATTGGCAGTGTCGACTGTGAAGGTACACCAATGATTGATGTAATAGCTGACGGGTGTTGGTCCAAAAGATCTTTCCGTAATAACTATTCAGCATCATCAGGTGCAGCTGCAATAATCGGCGCATACACTGGTAAAATTTTATATCTTGGTGTAAAAAATAAATACTGCATAGTATGTGCTAAAGCTGAAAATAAAAAAATTGAACCTGCAAATCACATATGCTATAAGAACTATTCTGGTAGCTCTTCCAGTATGGAGTCATCGTCGCTTGTTGAAGGATTTAGTAACTCTCTTGAAACTCATGGTTTAATATATGCTAGACTGATATCAGATGGTGATTCAAGTACTCACAAAAAAATATTAGAAAGCAATCCATATAAAAACTGCAAGGTTCAGAAGATCGAGTGCAGAAACCATCTGCTAAGAAATCTATGTAACAAACTGAGAGCACTTACTAAAGATACTCATATTCCTATAAAATTAAGGAAACTTTTAACTGACTTCAAAATCATGAAGTTACGCAGATACACAGTGCGGGCTATAAAGTTAAGGAAACACGAAGACATTTCTGATAATCAAAAAATGGTTAAACTTCGTGCAGATATTTTGAATGCATTACACCATTCTTTTGGTAGTCACTCTGATTGCGATGACGCTATATGCCCAGCAACTGACAAAACTGACCGAAATACGGCACTTGAAGTTGCTAACACAGTTTTGTGGAGGAAAATGAGTCAAATTGTCTTGTTTTTGGCTGCAAACGCTAAAAGTCTAACTTTTGACGTTGATAGCAATCCTGCTGAGACATTCAATTCAGTGATTGCCAAATATGTGGGGGGGAAAAGAATTAATTACACACTTAAAAATTCATACCAGGAAAGGTGTTCCGCTTCAGTTATTTCCTTTAACACCAAGCGACCAATAAACGCTATCCATAAATGCATATTTGGTAAACCTACTGGCAAATACACAAATGTATATGAGGCACAAAAAGCAAAAAGAAAAGTTTACAAAAGATTATTTCGAAAAAAATTACGTAGAAATATGAATGATCCAGATTATGGACAGAAAGCTCAAAGACCAGATATGACCGATGAAGATTTTCAGATGACAAAAAATGAATTTCTTAACCAAATGGAACTTTCTGACCAACAAAGAGACGAACTACAGAAACACACGATAGACCAAAGTTCCAGTCAAGAATGGTTAGAAAACAGAAAAAATAGATTAACCGCGTCTATGTTTGGAAAAATATGTAAACGGAAAGAAAACATTAGCTGCGCTCCTTTAGTGAAAACTATTGTGAAACCGCAAAACTTGTCAAATGTTCCATCGATCACATATGGTGGAAATAATGAACAAACAGCATTAACCCAGTTATCTCTGCAGGAAAACGTCACAATTGCCCGCTGCGGTCTTTATATTCATAAAACACTCCAATATTTAGGAGCCAGTCCCGATGGTATTTATAAAGACAAAGATGGAAAAGCAGGACTGGTAGAAGTAAAATGCCCGTTTTCTGCAAAAAATGTGCAAGCTGAAGAAGCTATAAAAGCAAAAAAAATTAAATTTTGGAAATATAACACTAGGAAAAATACGTTCGTGATTGACAAAAACCACGATTATTATTTCCAAATTCAGGGCCAATTAAACATTACGGAGATGGATATGTGCTTATTTGCCGTATGGACTGGAGAGGACTACTCAATGAAAGTCGAATATATAAAAAGAGACCCTACGTTGTGGCACGACAAAATGTTAGAATCATTGTCAAAATTTTATTTGCATTGTCTGCTTCCTGAGCTAATCGATTCCCGCCTTGAACGCTCAATGCCAATAAAAGACCCGCCCTACATCATTCAAGCTATTGAGAAAAAAGTAAAAAGAAATAAGAACGCGCCCACGTCTTCTGCCGCAGACACTGTCGTTCAGGAAAATTAATTGCTGCAGAGAGTAATCGTAACACTGTGCACAGAGTTACGTCCATTCAGTCAAAAAGTATTGGGAATGTATAATTTGCTTGTGGTTCCGAATTCAGTCAGTCGAGTTAAGCTGGAAGATTTGCCTCGCCCTGGTAGGCCATCAACGTCTTCCACTGAAGTTAACATCGCAAGTTAAGTGAAGAAAATAGTGACTGAAAATCCTCATTCAAGTTGGAGAGTGATAGCCGCTGAACTTTCAGTGTCTCACGAGTCGATTCGTATCATTTTAAAAAATCACTTGGGTATGAAACATGTTGCCGCTCGTCTAGTCCCAAAAGACCTGAATTGTCTCCAAAAACTCAATCGCTTATGAGTCGCTGAAGACATGCTAGAACGAGTCAATTTCGACCCATCATTCATGAAACGCATTGTTACTGGTGATGAGACGTGGGTTTACGAGTTTAACATGCAAGCTAGTCAACAAGCTTCGAAGTAGCACCTTCCAACTAAACCGAAACTGAAGAAAACCACGCCAAATTCGATCAAAAGTCAAAGTCATGTTGACTGTTTTCCTTGACTATCCCGGTTTTGTGCACTCGAAATTCTTACCGGAAGGTCAAACGGTAAATAAAGTATATTATTTGAGCGTTATGCGGCATTTAAGAGAGCAAATTCGAAGAAAAAGGCCAGATTTGTGGAAAGAAAATTGTTGGATTTTGCAATCGCACAAGGCCATCTTTGTAAACAAATTTTTGACCAAAAGCTCAACAAATACATGATTCGTGATTTATCGAGCAACCACCTTATTCACCAGATATGGCTCCAGCCGACTTCTTTCTTTTTCCTAACCTCAAATTACCACTTCGTGGCACCGTTTTCATTCGGTAAGACAAAGGAATATTCGCGGCGAGAACTAAACTCAAACCCAACCCGAATCTCTTCAAAGTGAGAGTGAATAGGCTTCTTCTGGGTAAGCTCACTCCATCGTCGACTTTGTCTCTGTCACCTCTGAGCTAGAATAGAGTCAACAGCAAACCAATTCCAAATTTAAAAAAAAATGTTTTGATGATTGGATTATTCGTTGGCGTAGTAAGTGTATCGTTTCTGAAGGAGCATACTTTGAAGGCGATAAAATATAAGTCTGCGATGAGCATGTGTTGGTGTCTGTGTTGTGTCTGATGTGATGTGTAGTGTCTGTGTAAGCCATTTCATGGCGTTCTTTGCGACTAGCGCATTTTTTTTTCTTCCGTTGAGGTAATTTTTCAATTTTGAATACAACCATCTCTCGACGGTTATATTGGGGTAGATTTCTGATAATTCTCGTGGTCTTGTGGGTGTTGTCATTTCACAAAGTCTGCGGTAAAAGACGTGGTTCTTATTTCTTTTTACTTTTTTCTCAATAGGTTGAATGATATTTATGGCGAGTCTTTTAAGGCGGGAATCAATTAGCTCAGGGAGCAGACAATGCAAATAAAAATTTGACACTGGGCTTACCATTTTGTAGTGCCAGAACGTAGGGTCTCTTTTTATATTATTCGACTTTCATTGAGTAGTCCACTCCAGCCCATACGGCATATAAGCACATATCCATCTCCGTAATGTTTAATTGGCCCTGAGTATGGAAATAATAGACGTGGTTTTTGTCAATCGCAAACGTGTTTCTCCTAATGTTACATTTCCATTTTTTTTTCTTTTATCGCTTCTTCAGATTGCATATTTTTTGCAGAAAGTGGGCATTTTACTTCTACCAGTCCTGTTTTTCCATCTTTGTATTTATAAATACCATCGGGACTGGCTGTTTAAATATTGGACTGTTTGTTTAATATAAAAACCGCAGCTGGCAATTGTGACGTTTTCCTGCAGAGATAATGCTGTTTGTCCATTATCTCTACCATAATATGTGATCGAAACTTTGATCTATCGTCTGTTTCTGTAGTTCATCTCTTTTTTGGTCAGAAGGTTCCGTTTATTTAAGGAGTTATTTTTTTGTCATCTGAAAATCTTCATCAGTCTTAACTTGTTTTTTGGTATTACTATCTAGCCTGAACGTATTTATATAAAAACCGGAGGCGCGAAGGGAGAGCAACCCCCGCCAAGGTACCATTCAAATATAAATAAATATTGATTATTACTTAGTAGAGCAACTTTCCGACCGTGTCAAATATCGCTAGGTAGGATGAATGCGGGGACTGCAGGGAGCCCGGGTGCAGACGCACGGCGCGTGGACTCGCCGCACGCGATTCTTAAATTGTGCAATAGAAGACTAGGCCCTTAATAATTGTTTGTAAAGCAAAGCTTCCGCGGCGCCCGCGCTTGTGAGACCGTTTTAGCACTGATAATGACTTATTGAGGAGACTTGGTTCATGCTAATGACTATATTAGTCGCGGATCACTAGGCTGTGTCATAAAACGACGTTTGATTACAGTCAGTCGCCTTGGAGCCCTGATCTGGTGACAAGGACAGCCCCGACTGTTACTATGCCTTCCTATACTGCCGTGCTAAGCACAAAAGCGGTATCTCAAAAAAATTTGTAAAGTTGATTTTTGTGGTATAGGATAGCTTAAAGAAATATGCATCCAATGAGCTCAGTCAAATAACGGTATCTTAATAAAAAAGTCCCTAGAAAAGTGTTCCCTATCTCAGCTTTACCTCAAATCACTGAGAGAATAAAAAACAAAACTTCAATTTTCTCGAAACTAGCTTTTCTTGAGATACCGCTTTTGCGTTTAGCACGGCAGTATAGCCATCAGAACGTTATTTTAAAACGAAACAAAGGTAAATGATGATTAAGTGTCCGCTGATTTGTCTATATTTCAATGTCATGCGATAGAAAAGTAAATATTTTATTCATATATTTACGTAGACTTGAAATGACGAGTTTTGTAGACATTGTAAATTACACATTGTTTGAGGAAAATAGACTTATGGTTATTTATACATATTAGTTGGTCAGGTGTCAATGTCTCACGATTTTTCCTTTTATAATTCCTATAAAATTAATTAGGTCAAAACCGTATAACCGCAACAGTTTCGCAATGCAGAAATATTTTAAGTGGAAACTCCACGAACTCGATATTTAAATTAGTAAAGCATCTGACACAATGGGTCGTTATCCGCAAACCTTGATGAATTAAACCACCATTTTAATTCTGTTAACGAACAAATTCCTTTTCAATTAAAAAGTCTCCTTCATCCGATGTTAAAAAGCCAATATCAGACTCTTCAGTTTTCGTTAATCTTTGCCTTCCATTGGGTTAAACGTCTGAACACAAAATGGTTCAAAAGGGAAATGAATTAATTCGTGAAATAGTGAACCGATCCAACGATGTTGGATTTCGACACTTGACATCTTTCACTTGCCTACCGAATAATCGAAAAATTAAATAAAAGGAGCAGATGGACGTTTACTAAGCAGGGTGGCAGGAGGACATCGACGCGATATTTGCTAGCATGAATTTTGAATAGTAAAACAAAAAAATTTTTATTGAGGGTACAACTACAATGTTGTGCTTGCTGAATTTATGGTAACTGGTTGCGCGTCAATGTCCCTGTCACCCAGTACAATGAAACAAAAATCAACTTTCACCCGAGTGACGCTTCATTTTCTGTTTTGTTAGCGTGACCTGATATCGATCTTAAGGTGCCACTAGTCGATATATTTTTTCATACAAATTTTGGGAGAGGATTACTCCACTGTTTGACATTGTGCATCCAAAGTTAAACATGATATCGTTTTGACTTATTATTAATTTTAACTGTACGGAAACAGAATAGTGAAATAAGAAACAGAATAGTAAAATAAAAAGTTATGAGCCAACAAAGATTCGTTTTTCTTGCTATTTTAACGTAACATTGGGTGCAAATAAGTAATAAATGAACTGTAAAATCTTCAAAACTAAGTCCGTACCGACAAAGCTCAGTTATCGAAGAGTTCAATAATCTTTATTTGTAATTAATTTATGCAGTGATTTTTTCATAAAACTCGATTTTCCGAAGCACTTTTCGATTTTTTTTACGCGCCTGTCAATTCGGATCGGTGTTTCTGTGCGTGAGAACTAGACGTTGTTCGTGTAGACTAGCGTCTAGCTGCTCATCACTGATACTAGCTCTGTCGGACACGAAGCCAAGTGAGACAGCGTGCTTTTTGGCCATGACCACCAGTGAGTTCAGCTCGCGACTAGTTTGCTTTTAAGAGGTAGACGCTTCACTTCTATGCGTCACCCACTACTTGCGCCCTAATTAGCTGTTACGCTACTACACTATTGTTAGCGTTATTGATGGGTCTAGGTAGCTATCGGTATCACAGCAGCACATTTCCGTGATTGTTTCTGATCATACAATGTGCTCGTGGGCGATATGATTGCCAGGCGGCAGCTCTATACTTGTATAGAAAAATGTAATTGCTTTATGAATCATTTAACAGTTGTCGGATTATGGAGAAGTACCTTTTATCAGTGGCGCGGCGTGTCGTCATAAATATCTTCATTCATCATAATATCGTGAATAGTGATTTAGATCTGTGCATAGAGGATCTGTATGACTGAATTGAATGGATGGAAAACGGCGATCAGTCGTCCCATTCACAATAATATTAGCTTTCTTACACGTGGCTCTTACTATTCACTCTTTATTATAATAATAACCAGAAGTAACAAGGAACACGAATCAAAATTCAACTCCACCTTATTTCACAGAATCCATAATCCGGCTGCACCTGGTTTACAAAACAGACGCCACAATCAAAATTTTATAAGGTGCCCTTGCTATAAATTCCCAATTTCCATATTTCAAGCGTCAGCTGCGCACGCGCTGGCTCGGCAGGTGCTCGCGCACCGATTGCTCCGTCCTCCCCGCATTCCCCTTGCTTGTTTCATGTTAGGGCTACTACGCAATTGGCATTTTACTGTCAAAAGATTTGGATTGATAGACGAGATTGATATTAAGATAAAATAGTTCGAATGTTCTAACTCTCATAAGTTGTGTCGCGCGTTTGTGCGCGTGTTGTCTTACGTGACTTGCATTCGAAGAATCCATGCATAGTGGCGTTATTTTGTATTCGACGGGTAGGACCAAAATGTGTCATCAATTTAGGAATTGGAAAATAATATTTATGCCAGTAAATTAAAGCTATCCATATTTTAAGCCATGCTGTCTGTATTGTTACATATTTGGCACCACCATCCCACAACAATATGGCCGAAGGCGCCAATACCAGGAATTTTGATAACGATTGCTGCTGTCTTCAATTTTTTATAACGTTCAATGCGAAACGATTAATTTGTCACATATTTGGTACCATGATGAATATTCAATCGCTTCTAGTCATAGAAATATAAAAACCAGATCTATGCTTCTAATTATACGGAGTGAATTAATTTGGAAGAAGGTTCTATCAACTTTATTTATTTATATAGGTATTATACTTTATTGTACACCACAAAAATACATAACTTGAGAAAAATACACAAACACTACAAAATATACAATGGGCGGCTTTATCTATTTATCGCAGTCCATTGCTTACCAAAATCGCCCAAGGAATGAAAAGACAAGAAAACAAATTCTTAAAGTGGAATTGGGTCCCTTTCCCACCTAAAGGGTCCTTCAAACAGGCGCGACACGCGATAAAATCGCGTGCGACACAAAGGCGCCGCAAGTCGCGCAACGAGCGGTGCCTTTGTGTCGCGCGCGATTATATCGCGTGTCGCGCCTGTTTGTAGGAGCCTTAAGTAGGGAATCCAATTAGCTAATTTGTCATAGAGATGATTCATGAACTTACTGCTCTTTTCCTGACTTAATTCTAAGAAGATAGATGATGGAGGTACTTGCAGCTACCTTTGTGGTCAAAGGGCCAACCCTGGCGCTTATACAGGGAATTTTAATTAATCTTATTTGCATGTTTGGCCGCGACACGCCCGGCGCGCAATAAAATTTACATTTTGTTTCTAACATAGCGCACGCTGAGGCGGCGCCGGCGCAGCTCTGCAGTTTTAGGACAAAGAAACTGAGATATCTATTAAACAGGGCAGGAACAAAGGAATCTAACAGTTACCGGACTGATTACACAGATTTTGTTTAAACGCCAATGCTTGACGATAAAGACTTCAAAATTTTGAAAGCTTAAAATCTAGTATGGAAATTAAAGAATCAGCCAACTATGAGTTATTCATATTTAAACTAGAACGACTTTCAATGCTTAGCTTTTTGGAGCGAACCATGCTTCCCTTAAAACTCGACAAAGCCTATTTACTTAAGTTAACTTTATCAAGCAATTTCTATTCTATCCTATCGACAATAGAATCATCGCAAAAAACAAACCCTCGCTGCGGTGATGCAGCTAGCTGCTTTTAAAAAAAAACTGGAGGTAGAGACAAACATTTCTATGATATAAAATTCGCTCATAATCCAAATAACTTATTCAGTAAGCAATAAATAATAATTAATAATATATTAGCGGTAACAATTATATTTTATAGCGCAGCGTGTAAGCCCGTGTCTCTATTTGCGCGGCACGCCCCCGCGACTATAATTATTATAGCAGATCGGCGCGGGCGCACGACGCTCCAATAACATTAATAACCGACTAGATGTTATCCCACTTAGGATATGGCTAGGAAATCGGCGAGAACCTGGATATTTTAATACTTACGGAATTTTCGTGCTTCTTTAACACTTCCTTTAGAGAAATATTCATGAAGACAGAGGATGCAGACAGGCTTCTGTTTACGTAATCCTTATGATGAGGATCCTGGTTTCGCAAGTGCTATGTAAATATAGGAAACCTCGGCGCAGGAAGAGGTTGCGAGACAACCTATTTGCTCAGTTCTGGGAGAGAGTAGACTCAGAAAAAAAATTCTGCTGAAAATAAAACGATCCCAACCATCTGGTAAAAAAAATGTAGGTCTGCCCAAAATAGCGCGAAAACTGTTCTTTTCTTATATGACACTTATGAGGGCACAAGAAAAGGAAAGGGCGTCCTCTCCAGCTCATTTTCTAGTCCTAACCAAATGATAGTCTATAAGCGTCAACCCCACTTATATTCTCACTAACTTTTCGCAACACTAAAAGCTCACTAAGAATATTTTATTATTCACTAGCTGCGCCCGCGGTTTCACCCGCATAAGTGTTGATCCCGTGGGAATATCGGGATAAAAAGTAGCCTATATGTTAATCCAGGGTGTCAGCTACCTCCATACAAAATTTTATCAATATTGATCCAGCCGTTTGAGCGTAAAGAAGTAACAAACGTATAAACATAAACACACACACACTCACAAACTTTCGCTTTTATAATATTAGTGTGATTTAATTCGATTTTAACGATCGCCATTCACATAATTATGTTATTCTTTGCACAATATGTAACTTTTGTCTTATATGGACATGGTTAGGACATCGTGTCCATTAAATATTCATAGATATGGACTTTTAACGGCTTTGGGTCTGACACAGGACTGCGAAATGTTTATTGTTTATTTATGATATTAAATTGTTGTTTTGCTCTTTTCTTTGTTTATTTGATTTTGCAAAAGCTTGCGTTTTCACAGTTCTATAATATGTTTTTGACTGGTCTAAAACTCTAAAGTGATCTAATCTTCGTCGTCCCGTCGAGATGATGTTTTGGCCCTTCAGAAGATGCTGCTGCTGCTTGACTGTTATGGTCCACCTCGATGGTATGACCATACCGTTCGAAACCGGCTGCAAGAATTAAGTAGTTATTATTTTGAAGTCAATTTACCTGCGGCTGTTCAACAATATTACAATTTAACTCTATCGACATCCAAAATAAATAATTATGATAGTTTTCTAATACAATGATTTGTTGTTTCAAGATGTTTAAAATGTTCTTAAGCAATACTGACGTCTGCCACACCCTCAAAATGACAATGAAATTACACACATTAAACTTCTTGTGATCTATCTCTTCGCTATCAGCATTGCGAGAGCGATGTCGTGGTGCCTCGATAAGACCCGAGTACTCAACTCATTGTTACAGAGCCCCATCAATCTAACGTTGCGCAAACTACATTAGATGGCATCGGCGTGAGCCAACCGTTGCTCCCAAACTGTCCGTAATACCCGCCATCCCCGCCCAGATAAAACCTCATCACTTAGCAAAAAGATAATAACTGCAATCCACTTCTGATTGGGGCTATTTCTTAAGTGTACCAACATGATTGCAGCCTTCGTAGAAAGGCTGATTAAAACTTTAGCCGTCTTGAATTTCATCATCTCCAAAGTTATATTTAAACAGAGAGAGCTAACTTAATTTTGTAGCCAGAATCGTAAAGAGAAAATTGTGTTTTATTAACGACACATTAATTTGTATTTCATGTTCAGCCCCATAAAAAATAAGCCATTACTGCCACAAATCCTTGTTACAGTTAACAATGGAAAATTCGATCTCTTAAACTAATTAACTCCCCAACTAGGGGTGTAATTCATTTCGATTGACGCACAATACTATTGTACACATTTCTAATTTAAAATTTGATTGCATCTCGTCGGAGCACCCCTTGCGTTCGCTTTGTCTGCTCGTGCGCGAGTCACGCTGACTGGTGTGTTGACCCCTGCTACTGCTGCCCATTTGCATGTACCAGCACAAGGGAGCAGTAAAGCTTTCTATAAATCTAATCGAGGACCGGCGACAACAGTTGTAAAATTTTACGACTTCCGTCGATCGCGGGCTGCTGCGGCCATTTGCTCGCCTTTCCACACGCGAGCGTCCGAGATACAAATCCCAATGTCATGTGCACAATCGCCCCACTGATGCTGCTTGTGCATCTCGCGCTCCTTATAGTAATTAACTAGTCGCAAGGTCGCCGCGTTTTGTTATTCTCCATATTTATGCGACAGCAATCCTCCTTGGGACACAGTTAGACGTCCGCGGCCACTAATCACAACCAAATCGGGCTCGCGACCGTCCACTCCGCCGCCGCTGTGCCGTTTCGTCCATCCACGTTTGACCGTAACCGCTTCTAGATCGAACCTTTTTAGTACAGCAGCTAGACGCCGGCGCTGCGAGGGCACCTGTCCGCCGAGCCTTATTTATAAAGCAAACATACCAGCGCGCGAATCTAAAACTTTTATGACATTCGCGGCAACTGAGTCATGATTCAATCTGCTCGCGAGACGCGCTCCGATGTACGATTTAACGCATTATCTATAAGATGCGATTAAGAAATACGATCGAGATGATGGATGGTGCTGGAGGCGTCCTGTTAAGCTGAGCGCGATCGATGGAGCGTGTCGATAGCCATCGGCGTGGAGGTATCGGGCGCGCATCGCTCGTCGGCGCGGGCGTCGTTGTGCAACGCTTATGAATAATTACCGGCCGGTAAGGCGGCGGACGCACTCGATTCACTGCCAAGGACGCCTTTTCGCTTTTAGTCGGTCATCGATCGCAGCGCGTTGCGCAACGCGACGGGGGTTTCGCTGTCGGGCCCGTCGCGCCCGTCGCGCCCGTTGCGCAACGCACCGTGAGAAGTGCACGCGACTAATGATGCGTTGCTCAAGCAGTGCAACCCGCCCACAAATCGCTTTATTATGCAGAAAGTGAGTCGGAACAAATGGACGCGCCGCGTTGCACCCGGACCGCATTTATTACGGGACCCCGGCGGAAAGTGAACGCCGGGTATGATGAACGGATTCATATCAACCTGATTGTGATTTATAATGTCGCACCGCCAGTCTCGGCGACGTTTTATATGAAAAAATGAGCGTTTTATCGGTGCATTACCCGCGGCTCGCATATTCATAAAGCTGACGGGCCCTCATAAATATTTGTTGCAGACCAGCTTTATCAATGTTATATGGAGCGATAAATAACTAAATTACAAAGATCCGATGCACGGATTGCGTTGTAACTGATTATGACATTTTTAATAAGACGTTGTTCGATCCATAAAACGCGAGATGTTGCATCAAACTTATAATCTTGTGATCTAAAATGTTATCGCTCTCAATCGTAGTTCGATTCATCATAGCTATCTTATAGGAGGGGCAGTAAATTCTAGTGGTAATGCAGTTCATTTCGATT
Source organism: Luperina nickerlii (assembly GCA_963855955.1). Classification (NCBI taxonomy): domain Eukaryota; kingdom Metazoa; phylum Arthropoda; class Insecta; order Lepidoptera; family Noctuidae; genus Luperina; species Luperina nickerlii. The sequence continues at coordinate 4,020,265 of OY979666.1, read as the reverse complement.
ACGCTATCTTCAGCATCGATCTTCCAATGCACTCCCATTTTACTTTATTATTTGATGATGATATAGAATTTCCAAGGGCAATGAACTTTGTTTCGTAATCTTTAGAAAGAAAGACTCGTCCAAACTTCAACCAAACTCGAACAACGTAGCTACAATTTGAAAGATTTTCTCATGTTTTTTTTTTGCAAAATGTGGACGCAAACAAGTTTTTTAATTACACCAACGTTTTATTTGATTTACAACACCTGGCATGCAGCATGGCAACCAGCATGGGCAACCAGCTTTGCAAGTGAGAATTTCCTTTCACACTATTATCGTGTCTCAAATTAGAGTTTCCTAAAAAAACAAGCTCTGCGTCCGTTCGGTGCGGGTTGCGTTTTTGCCACTCCTGCGCAGCTGTCGTTGTCGTCGAGCAGGTGCGTTCGTTTTCGCCGAATTTCCAGCACAGGCTTCTTGCTCAAAAGACGTAATCACTGAAATAAATGCCGACTTTAAATGGGCAAAAAAATTTGATGCTATTTCGGGCATCCTGTGAGTAAGTGCTGCGGAATGGTTCTGATGTCTGCTGGGAATTTACCAGTGACGTCAGATAGTCATATAATAAATATTTGTAATAATACTAATAATAAAGGACATATTGTTCATAAACGAATTAACCGGAATACGTATATCTAGTGGTCCTTTTATATTTTGGTGACGGTCAAATAAGGAGTGATTAGCAGTCCGCGTTCCTAGGTCGCTGAAGAAATCTTCGGCGATGCTGTATTTACCGGATCACGCTGAATAGGTGGAGGCTGGTACTGGAATGACGTATGAAACTCCAAAGTCCAAGTAAAATACTAAACATTTGTTGTGTACGCAATTGCTAGCGCAGAATTGCGCAGTTGTTTCCTTCCCTAAATAAAACATGGATCTATTCCGTTATACTTTACGTCAGCAACAAAAGTCGATTAACACTGTCTTCAGGTTTTTTAATCTAGGTTATTGAGCAAAATATTTGTTCAAAATTGCTTAGTTCTTCTGCTGCAATTTTGAACAAATATTTTGCTCTCACTTTTGTTGCTGACTGTACACTCAAAGGTACACTCTTCAATAAAATAATCAATTGTTAGTTCTCTTTCTATATTCACTGGTACCTAAATCTGCCTACGTAGTCAGTTGCACTGCGCAACAGTTGTGTGGAATGCGCACGCGCATCGCAGGTCAACGCGCGACTTGACACAGTGACATGGTGTCAACAGTGTTTTCTTATGTTTTACACGATAGATAAACTTCTTAGTACTTGCGTTGGCAACATAGAATTGTTCTATTTCTTTTAATTTTCTTCCGTCTTACTAAGGGTGGAGAGGCGAAGATGTTTTTACTACTTATAAAATTTTAACCATCGTTATTGTATAATTGAGTCACACATTCATTTAGTATGTGTAATAGGAGTACCGGCTTCTCCTTTTCAGCAACATCTGGTGCCTACTTTAAAAAAAAACATCATTGCCTAAACAGAATCTGACTAAATATACGTACCGAGAAGCCTAGACTACAAAAAATCAAAAAAACCCAATCTGCTACACCATTTTATGACCACCCCGACTTGGGGTGAACAGCCCTAAACGTAAACAAACCATCCCCCATCCACAATATTACGATTTCCATCCTAAATCAGGATAAGTGTCATTGAATTAATGTCAATTTTACACGCGATAAGCGCTGTGTAAAGATGAGCGTCATCCCCTTTCACGGCCTATTTATTTTATGTGGGTTACGGAGGCGGGGTCTATCGATCCGTGCCTTACTGCCGTCACGCCCTAAGATAGCCAAGTACAGCTGTAGAAATGTACATGGTTACTGCGGAGTACCTAATTACGTAAAACACCGACAGGAACAATGGATTTAATTTTGATAGTTCAAACAATATTCATTGCGTTATTTACGTTGTTGAGCAGACAAATTTATCAAATACTAGCTTCTGCCCGCGACTTCATCCGCGTGAAATTTCTTGTTACTCCGACCCACCCCGTCGCATCTCATCGCCTGCCCGCGCTATTATTTCGTTTTTGCTTAGCGTTCTTTCTGACTTTTTTTCTTTTTGCTCGGCTCCTAAAGGTCATAGCGTGATGTTAAATAGCCTATAGCCTTCCTCAAGAATTGGGCTATCAAATGCAAAAAGAATTTTTCAAATCCGACTGATAGTTCCAGAGATTAGCGCGTTCAACCAAACAAACAAACAAACTCTTCAGCTTTATAATATTAGTATATAGTATAGATAACAATCAATGGATTAGCAAAATCCTTCAAAATGATTCAACCTGAGATTGATAGTGTGTGTAACGTAGACTGAAGTAGAAGTTGGGGGATGTAGATAAGGTTGTTAAAAAAAAATCTAAATAATTTCGGTGTTTTTCGAAAAAGATTCTACTAGTTGTCTTGGAATTTGTTTTATCCTACAAAAGAAATTAAAAAGTAGGTATTGGCAAAAAAATACCGTGCCATGCTGTGAGTTCATTTTTGTTTCAATCGCGCTTTTTTATCATATTCCCTGTAAATTGAGAGCTCTGGCCCATGTGATACAGGAACTTCTAGTAGAAGAACCAGGGCTACGCTGATGTTTGTGTCTTAAAGTGAAATAAATAAATAATTAATTTATTCTCATTTTATTAATTTATAATTGTTGAAACCAATTAAATATGTATAACAATAACGTCCATAAATAACTGTTACTAAATTACCTCACAAAAACAATTCCCATACTTATATGTACAGGGGTTGTTTTCTTGTTCCTAGAGTTTTTTTACACAAACTCTAGTTATAATTACTCAACTCAACCGAACCAATACGATCCCAACCCAATCGACCTTCCTATTTTCGAATAAGACCCAAAAATAGCCGTCTCGCCGGCCGCCCCAGCCGTGACCCGGGCGAGGTCACTCGGCCACGGGGTGGCGGTACGCCCTCTAGCCGCCCCCGATTGCTCTCCAATGCCCTCCGTTGCCCTCTGTTGCCCTCACTATGTCCTCCACGTGCCGACATTGGCCTCAATACCCAATTGTTTTACGTTTACGTTACGGTACGGTTTGCGTAACCCGCTCTGGTTTTGCGTACGCTACGGTATTAATTCATGATTAAACAATGAAGTCGCTAGTAATGTTTTTTGTTAATTATTAGAATATAGTCATTTACCCACGTAACGACATTGAACTAGATACGTGGGAAATTCTCTTAACTTAGATTTTTTGTATTTTTTATTGTTTGATATTCATTATGGGTGTCCCTTTTTTGGTGATTGTATAATTTTGAGAAATACTTTGAATCAAATATTGTTGAATCAAGAAGGATTCATCTCATGAGTCAGATTACGCAGAATTTTAACGAGCTTTTGATTCACCAGTGTATGTTCATTCTACAAGGCCCATCTCAGATGCTTATGTTTCTACGTTCAATATTCATCTTACTTTGGATAAAAGTAACGAAGCAGCTTAGTTGCTATCTACAGTTTGCAGCGCCATCAGCTTATATTCGCGTTAATCGGTCTTGAAACGTAACCCGCCCCTGCTTCGCTCGGTATATGACTTGACAAAACATCAAGATTTCTTTGTTATATGCATGTAAGCATAAACTTTCATACATAACAATGTAATGCAATTTAGTTGCCAAAAATGTAAAAAAATATGAGTTTATGGCAAAAATAACTTTAATTCCTATACTATAACGTTCAGTTTACGCTACAACTTTAAACATTTTTATAACTTTTTAATAGTGCTAGTCACTCTGAATCAACTTATTTACCTACTATTAAAATAAAGTTAATATTTGTTTAACTTAAAATAACATCAATTGGAAACATAAATTTGAATACACTTTCCGGAATAAACTCCCAAAATGATGCTGAAAACCGCATCAAGATCCGTTTTGTTATTTAGAAGAATAACGCGGTCACACATACATACACGAAAAACTAATTTATAATATGTACAGGCAGATAAAGCTGTAGCCTTCAGTTGAAATCGATATTCAACACGAGTTAGAGAATCCTCTCATGTTTGGCTGATGACTAGGTACCATAGAATTATATGATGAATTAATAAAGTACACTCGATAAGCCTTCTATTGTCTCTCAACTCTGATACAGGATCCTAACAGCATTCGCGTAATTCATGCAGATTTCGACCATATTAGTGACAAATTCGGTCACATAACAACCACATACCACCCAAATGCAATACCGCGAAATATTTTACGCAGTGATCTTTCGTTTGGCCAGCCGTAAATCTTGAATCATACACGCGTACATTCCGGGGAAGGGTTTTGGTGGTGACCGTGAAGTAATATAGGTCAGAAAACCCATTGAAACAAGGCCTCTCATTGATATGAAAGGAACAGAAAATATGTATTTCCTGTTGTAGTCGCTTTGTTAGTTTCTTCGCTTTTTTTGACAGAAGTCAGAGAAACTGCCAATAAAGAGCAGTAATATAACAGAGGCTGCATGACAGATGTTTGCAACACCGCTTTTGCATATACTTAGCAGTTTTAGATAAAGATGATGCTGCATGCAATGATTACGATGTGGGTTGCCATTAAATTGTCAAATCCACCAAAGCAAAGAGCAAAGAGTGATCTTTCTGTTGATATCTCGTGATGTGGCCGGCGCTGAGCCCGCGCCACGCAGCTAATTGCGAACTGCGCGTGCGCAATCAAACCACAGATTTATGCGATACTTAGAATTAGCCGCAAACCTAAACACCTCGCTTTCCCAGTCATTGTTGGTATAACTAAATTACTTAATATGTGCGCATAATGTAAATAAACCTTTGTTCCGCAGCATAACAGCATCGTTTACGGACCTAATGAGCCCTATTCTAGGAAATTTAGTGCTTCCTCCAGCAACTAGTTTTGGGAAATGTGTTCGTTATGCGCGAAAGAGAAAGTCTAAATAACGACCTATGCTAATTATGCTATGCTAATGTAGATAGGTACCCAACATTCTGAGTTCCTGATACCAATCAGGAACCTAACATGTGATATTCATATGTTTCGGTACTTACTGAAACATTATCTACAATTTTCGTTTCTCCGCCGTTCCAATACATTTGAGCTGTCTCATAAAAATAGTTCGGAACCAATTCCCATAAATCCTTGATGTACGGCGTCTCCATAGATCACCTGAAAGGATCCCATCACGACTCTGCGGCTGTGCGCGTGCGCCGCTCATTTCGGCTGGTAATTATTCCGACTAATGCCGCCTAATGGCCGCCCCTGATGTGTTTACGAGCAGCACTTCATCTCAAACGGCGACAGTGTAATGAAATCAGCCGATTACAATGACGGTAATATCACATTTGCCTTCAAACCTGATTTAAGGGGTTTCAGTCAATTTCGTAGGCTGTAAGACTTTCTATTGCGATAGCTTTCGCGCTGGCACTTGATTTTATATCCTCCGCTTTACTATCGCACTGGGAACTAATTTTTAGATTTGCACATTACATAAATTTGTTTAAGCCCTTCCTACTGGCCTAAATGTTGGAAATATATTGTATATACGAGGCAATTGTAGCCATAACGCTATTTCTCTTCGTGAGAATAGGGATGTTGCCTGGGTAAAAATAAATCGATTCGATTTAGTCCCTCAGTAAGATTATTAAAAAATATTGAACACGTATTTTTTGTTTTATCAATTAGATAAAAAATTACAAAGATATATCACATCAAAGTTCAGGAGTGGGGGGCTTTGACGTAATAACGTGCTAAAATTTGTAGCACGGCGTGACGTCATACGAAATTTCCAAGCGCTGTATCTTCGTAATTTTTTGTTTGCCAGACAAAAGAAAAAATACGTATACAATATTTTTTAGTAATCTAACTGATGGACTAAATATATTTTCTTAGTCAACTACCCTATTATCCATAACGATTTGTATTTAAGCGTCAAATTGTGAAACGTTTTCGTGTCCTTATCAAAAACACCTCTTTATCAACATCGATATTAATGCTCTCCTTTCTGTTCTTTCAGGGGGAAGTTCGCATCAGTCCGCAAGATTCGCCACCTAGTTTCGGGAGAAGAGTACGCGGCAAAGATCATACGCAAGAGGAGACGCGCGGCCGACACGACGCGCGAGATCCTCCACGAAGTGGCCGTGCTCGACCTGTGCGCAGAGTGCACGCGCGTCGTCAGTCTACACGAGGTAAGAAGACGTTACATAATAATATTATGAGAATTATGAAGTAGTATCGGTTTTCTGCTGGATTTTCGGAGCCCAGAAAGTAAATGTGGCGACGATTTTGACATGCAGGCAGATGTGGAGTTTGCCAGATCTAAAAAGTGAAATATGAAGTGATGCTGAATTCTGTCTTGGTTGGCTTAAATTTTACTAATCTATATTAGTAAAATTTAAGCCAACCAAGACAGAATTCAGCAATCTCTATAGATTGAAATAGAAATGTGACCTCTCTAAGAATACCACTTGGATGTTACAGCAGATTTATTTTTTTAACATACATTTGTTGGCCCAAACATTACACCAAAACTTTTCGTGAAGACTCATTAGTAAAAATGATGCTATAAAAAAGATGATCCAGTATTCAACAGTAGTCTTCCTTGTCTTTATTCATCTAACAATCCACCTAAATGTTCCAGGTATACGAAACCCGTTCAGAAGTGGCGATTGTACTAGAATTATGCGCTGGCGGGGAACTGCAGCGTCTCCTTGACGAAGAAGACCGCCTATCCGAGGGTGCAGCCCGAAGAGCCCTCCGCCACGTGCTCGAAGGCCTGGCGCACCTGCACGCACGAAGGGTGGCGCATCTGGACCTCAAGCCACAGAACCTACTCCTCACAGCTGGTGGTGAAGAACTGCTCATATGTGACTTCGGTATAAGTCGCGCCATACAGCCCGGAGCACACGTCCGGGAGATACTAGGCACAAGAGACTATGTTGGTGAGTGTTATAGAATGTTTTTTTTTTTAGTTTTTATGCGTAAGCTGCTAATGACCTTGTTATCTACGACACAATTATGGGGAAAATCTTGTGTCTAGGAACCAGGTGATGCGAAAAACATGCCAATATCTCTGCATACGATACTTACTGATATTCCGTCGCCTCTGGGTCCCCCTAGTAACCACCCCACCTTATATCGAAAACGACTTAGCAACTGTCTAGACATTAATGAATTCTAATACAATGCCTAAGTGAAAGTCCAGGTCTTGAATTAGAAATCACATGACGACAACATTTAAAGAGTTGGTGCCATCGAAATTTAATGAGTAGTGAGCGACTTGTTCTATAAATTGGGGAAAGTCTTTATCGGCACGTATTTAGAAACCCTTCGTGATCGAAAAGCTGCAGGTTAAGGTAGCTTTTACACGCCTAATGTGGGTCAAACGAAATTGGTTCGTCAATATGCTAAGAAAGTCCCATAAAATTCAACTTTTACACCTCATATTATAGAAGTCGTGAAAATGCGTGGTTTTCGCCAGTGTTGTTAAAGTCACGTAAAAGGAAACATGTAGGCACAAAGTTGAAACTTATCCATTAGATTTTATGGTTCCGTACCCAAAGGGTAAAAACAGGACCCTATTACTAAGACTCCACTGCCCTTCTGTCTGTCTGTTTATCACCAGGCTGTATCTCATGAACCGTGATAGCTAGACAGACAGATAATGCATTTCTGTTGCCGCTATAACAACAAATACTAAAAACAATAAAATAAATATTTAAGGGGGGCTTCCATTCAACAAACGTGTTTTTTCCCCGGCGTTTTTGCCTTGTGGTACGGAACCCTTCGTGTGCGAGTCCGACTCGCACTTGGCCAGTTTTTCATTCATCTTATGCGCGAAAATCGAAACATAACCTTTTACGGTCTTTTTAATTGAACCGTTAAATCGATTTTTTTAAGAAGAGAACATAAAATTGTTGATGTTTAAAGGACTATTTTTGAAAGAACAACAATTGTTTCAACAACTCAGCATTGGGCATGTCATGTCGTGCTTATCACCATACTTTCTTTACTCAGCCAGGCTATGCAACATCCTTCCTAAAGTTTTTAGCCAATCACACACCACAAACTTGGACTAAATCGTAACCATTTTCTTCCACAGCCCCAGAAATCCTATCCTACGAGCCCCTTTCACTCGCTGCCGATATCTGGTCTATCGGCGTGCTAGCCTACGTCCTCCTCAGCGGCTACTCGCCGTTCGCGGGCGAGACCAAGCAGGAGACGTACCTCAATATCGCACAGTGCCAGCTCAGCTTCCCCAAGGACCTGTTCCGAGGAGTCTCGCAGAGGGCCATACAGTTCATCAAGGAGACGCTTGTTGTTGATCCTAAGTGAGTATTGTTCGACTGATTTTTGCACGATGAGATAACACTTCTTCTCTGAGAGCCCTGTGGCAGCAAGGAGGGTTGTGACCACTTAGTGGCGGGACGAACTAGAAAAAACTCAAAGGCAATATTCCACACTAGCTCTGGTACTGAAATAGCTGGAAGTCATTGTCCCGGGAGGCTTTACAGCTGTGGGATGATGCAGGCTGACAGTATCCAGGATAACTCTTGGCTTTAACTCTAGGTGCAATATGCAGTTAGCAATACTTATCGGAAAGCTATAAAACTGGCTCTCACGTTTTGAACGAGCCCTAGCCTAGGTTATAACCTTAAATTAAACAATAACCTAATATTTTACAAATTCTGGTTCATTTTTTGGAACCTAGATTAATTCTTTGGACTTTTAGAGCTTTGAAGAATTTGCAAAAATATCAAACTTAAAAAAAGTTTTTTTTTAAAGTCGAAGACAATTGAATTTTGTTGTAGGAAACTGAAACTCGTCATTAATTAAATTGTGTACTTTCAGGGGTCGTCTTACAGTGGAAGAGTGCCTGGAGCACCCCTGGTTGAAAGACGAGGCGGACTTGCCGCGCGCGATCGTCGGCGTCGGTTTTGACGCCACCGAGCTTGCCAGCGACGCCGACGCGGATGCCGACGACGACGGCGCCGACGACAGCGTCAACGGAACTAACGGAGTTAACGGAGTTAATGGCGTTAATGGAGTTAATGGAGTTAACGGGGTAAATGGATTTAACGGGGTTAATGGAGTTAACGGTCATAATGGCGTCAACGGATGCAATGGGACCAACGGGTCACATGATGATGAAAAAGGTGAGTTAATGTACGTTATCATCAACATCATATCATACTATCACTTACTTTCTTATTACTAACTTTAACTAATTGCTTGTGGAGAATATCGCCGTAATTCTAAAGCTTGGTGAATGGATCAAAATCTTTATTTTATCTAAGAGGAGACTGTCGTCTACTGGTCATGTCATAACAACGTTAATAGTCTTTGTCAACAACTTGAAACTGTTTTGACAGCATAGATTGTTAAGCTGCAGCATTAAATAAATCTAAATGATGAGACATATTTTTTGAAAACAAAAAAACAAAGACAATCAATACTTATTACTTAACAATCCACACGTAAACAGCCTATGTTCTATTTATTATTTCAAAGCATGATCTTGTCTTAAGTGGCACAACTCGGCAAAAACTAATCATCAACTGTCTTTCCAGAATCATCAGAGTCCCGTCCATCATCACCGCTGGGTCACGAGTGCGAGGAGCGCGACAAGCCGCTGAAGCATGCGCACGCGCGCGACGTGTCTCCCCCCTTCCCCGACGCACCCTCCACGCCTAAGGTGAGACGCGGTCACGCGCCAGTGTGAGCCCGCCCTAAGGACCACGTCACGACACACACACGCCCATTCACTGGCGGTCAGGTTAGAAGCAATGTGTACAGTGTGAACGTAGTTGTGCTTCACGAATGTCCGGGGCTGCGCAGGAGTTTGTCTCGGCTGAAACTATTTTATAAATGCTAGTAAAGAATACTCGTGTTGTGTTATGTGACTTGCAGCAAACGCTTGCATGTGAGTGACGCTTCGGTGACCGCTAGTCGTAGTCGTGAGATGTAGTTAGGTTGGAAATTAAATGAAAAGGTACTAATATAATTTTTGCAACAGGTGTCCCGCAAATCCCACCCGCACGCGCCTTCTGTGCTGGCGCTGTGCAAGAAGTTCCAGCCGGACTACGAGAAGCCGGCCAAGCTGCACCACAGCGTGGGCCATGTGGGCCATGTGGGCCACGTGGGCCACAGCGAGTGCGGCTCGCTGGAGTGCACGTGCCGCGCGCTGCGCTCGGCGCGCGCGCCGCCGGACCGCGCCGTGCTGTGCTAGCGCTACCTGTGCTGCGCGCGCCTGCGCACGCGCCGGTAGCACTGCACGCCCTGTACATATAGACTAAGTGTCGCCAGACAGTTGTATATTTTCTTAGCGAAGCCCCGATCGCGCGGACTGTTCGTTCGCCGACGATCGCGGCGCTCCCACGACGGTACAAAATGCATAATGATGCGCCCGCGCACAGCTAGCGCTTGTAAATGTGTAAGAAGACGCGTTTGTACATAACGCTGAGTTTGCACCGTCCACATGTACGTGAGAAATGTTAAGTTCATACTATCGTAGTATTGGTTTACGTTCGCGCTGCAGAAGACACGTTGTAACATTACAAGTGTAGAGACATTTCATCTGAAGTATCAGAGACTGCTGCTACCCAGGAGCTTGTGTATTCTCAGTGCTAACGTAACATCGACAAAATGTTTTGAGGCATGTTTCGACTCTTGTGTTGTGAGCGTGGCAGCACGCGGCATGCGGCGCGTGCAAGCTGCAGTGGTGTGTGACTGTACATACATACATAGGTCGCGTCGCGTCGCCGTTATATTTATTGGGCGCCGGCGCCGCGCCGCTATTACTTACTTAGATAATAAAATTGTTGATGTGTCGATCACATTTTATATTGTAGTATCTAAGTGTTCAAATGGTTTAACAGATGATGTACGTTGTATGTTAGCCGAGCGGTATAGATATATTACCGATATGTTCGAGTGTTGGGACCAAAATTTCGTAAAGTAGGAACGATTCCATATCGGTGCAATTGTTGTCTTGTACAATATTAAAATTTTATCACCGTGTGTGACCGTTTACGGGATGTTGCTTAGGTAGGTAAATTGTTTATGATTGTCATGAGCTCAAATCTTGCGACTTAATTTTCTTTGTAAATGTGCTTAGATGAAACTTCATCGAGTTTTTAGTTAATTCATCCTCCATACTGAAAATATTTTCATAATATTGCATACTTTTGTTTTTCGTCCATTTTGAATTCATTTTAACCATTTTGTTTAACTAAACTCGAAGATCCATTACCTTTGAAAGCTGTTGTGATCAATAACTCATTTGTAAAAAATAAATTATTGTGATATAAAATACTCATTGTTTTAATTTACATCAACCCTAATACACACACACACACACACTTAACTGAAGGCAAAGTAAGTATAAATACCGACCAAGAAGGTACCTAATAAAAAAATTATATGCTAGCAATAAAGGCGCAATTTCACCGCTGCGTGTGAATTGCAGAGAGGTTACGCACATTAATCTATATTTCATTTAAAATTCGAAGACGCGACATCCACCAACCCGCACTGGGCCTGCATGGTGGATTACGGCCCACTCTGACACTTCTGTGAGCAGCCGGCTGAGATGATCCATTTTGATCTTCTTAGCGTATCGATATCAAAAAGTTCAAACATGTTTGGCCATGTCATGCCCTTGCCCGTGTTTCAGCTGCGCGAACTCCGCTCAGTAACGCAAGCATAATTGCACACAGGTGACGGTCACGCGGCGCAGGATGGAAAGGTGGGCCATTGTCTATGTTTTCATGACTGCAAATGAGATTATAAACCATTGGAGCCATTGCGATTGCTCAGGCAACTTGTAACACCTATTTTATTATACTGGTGTCATAATAATAACTGTATGCACAGAGACAAAAGTGCACAACCACGTTATGTTGGAAGTCCCATGTTCCTAGACATGCACTAATGGAAAATTTGAATTTAGTACAGACGCAAGTAAAAAAAATTGGTTGCGGGCATGGTCTTCTAGGCAGCCCCGGATCTAAGGGGGGTAAACCGGGCACTTGCCCCGGGCGGCAGTTTCATGGGGGCGCCAAATCCTTGAGACAAGAATTCTAAATATCGAACAAATGAAGCCTCTTTTCCTACAATCTCATAGGTTTTTAATTTTTATCAAGTAATCGAATCTTAATAATTATGTTAGAAAAACAAACTTTTCTATTTCCATACGCCCAGTTAGTTTTTGAACACATACTAAGTGATTTATGAACGCATCCTAACAGATCAAGTAAATTTTTGAACGCGTGCGTAGTGTTCGTGATCTTTCTGCCAAGGGGAATCCCCGTCACATATCTATACGAGCCGAGCCAAACAAATTCAAACAGTTGAACGACAAGTGACAATACTGTTTATGTGGTTGATTGCGTTTGCGAGTAATCAGCATTAAGTAATTTATTAGTGAAATCATATGTATTATTATCGTAGTGGAAATCAACAATTTGGTAAGAAATAATCAGTTTTTCTCAAACACTGAAGGGAGGGGGCGCCACTATTAAGGTTTTGCCCCGGTTCGAAAAAATCGTAGATCCGGGGCTGCTTCTAGGCTCGATCCTTTTCATTATTTCAGCCGAAAGACTGCCGACACTGACTGCTGGACATAAGCCTCCCCCAAGCTTTGCCATGTATTTCTATTTAGCTGCCCCCCTTGAGTCACAGCAACGAATCCGGTGTAGACTGTTAGCTAGATGAATGTACCTGTCTAATCGGACGAACATTTTCAATGTAGGGACCTCCACCACAAAAACAGAAATAGCATTTAATTTCGGTTACCACCCAGCGGGGTTCTTCTATTGCTTAGACTATAAAAAAAAAATATTGGAGAAACTTATTCCTCCCAATGTATCGTTCAAATTATCAATTTATTTTTAAAATGGATAGTAGGTACAGCAGAAATTACATTCAAAAGTTTTTCTCTATCCAGCGGGGCCCTTTCTAGATGTATGAAATGTGGGCGACGACGGTTTGGATGGTGACGACGTTACGATCTATTCCATAATTACTCTGAATCAGACTGTGAAATGAATTAAAAGTCAAAACTATTGGAAATACATGTTTTATTTCTAAAACTACAAAACAGTCTTGCTGGGAAGTTGTATGTTGGATTATTACACAATTATAAGATACACAAGCTCGGTAACCTCTTAAGGCTGTACTCATCATTATTAACCACTTTTACGATGGGACGAACAACCCTGAAATAGCCATGAAAATCAGCTGTTCAGCCAATCTATTGTTTAAAAAGCTCACTCACTCATACATTTGTGTTCACATAAATCGACACCCAAGAGATACTTGGGTGCGGCGGGACGGCTGAGGGAAAGAGCCTCCCGTCCCAGCCGCCGCGGGAGACGCTCCGGGCGTCGGGAGCCGCGCAACGACTCCCGGCCACCGTAGGCGCGGGCCTGCGGGCGGAGAGTAATGGGTAGATCACCGTCCGATCAGGACCAGGCCCGTGCCGGACGGCGTGTACGTGTTCCACGCGCGCCTCAAAGTTACCACTGGCCCGGAACATAAAGGGCTAAGGAAGGAACACGGGTGGGTTTTAGTCAGTAAGAGTCTGACACTCCCTTCCGCTCCACCCAGAGCGGGAGGGGTCATTCTTGGGTTGGATATACATTTGTATAGGATAGCTGATATTTAGGTTGGGTTGGTCTTGCACCCACAGTAAAAGTTATACATAATGATGCGCTAAGGTAGTCCGCCAAATTCAAAATTTCTTACGTTTTTTACAATAAGGTTAGAAAATTTTAATTTTGCGGGCTACCCTGGCGCTTTAGAGTGGCCTTAACCGGTTTAGGGTAAACAAAAACTAAGGTTAATAACATATAGGTTAAGGAAAGGGAATTGGCACTATTTTAAGACGTTCATAGGTACAAGTAATATGTACTAGTAGTCTAATCTCGTAATTTACAAAACTTCTGTTTGTAAAAATGATTAGTTACAAAACTGGATTACTTCATTGTTATACTAGGCCAGTCAACGTAGACACAAAACATGCATTAAGTCGCAAAAAAATACACTGCACTGATGTTTTTGGGATGTTGTGAGGATAGATGCCAATATGTAGTTTAAAACAAAGTTTGCAGCTTCGAACTTTTTGAGAAAATTGGCCAATATTTGAAGCAGGGACTTGAAACATCACTCAAAATAACGTTATGCATAGTTCCGGTACCGATACTTTGTACCGTTCTACCAGGATCGTAACAAAATTCCTAATAACGATATATTGATAATATTGTTAGCGAACAGTTTATGATTTCGTTCCGTTTGTCAGTACCGTTATAGCCATTCCTTGGCTATTATTAGGCTTCGTTATTAGGATAACGATATAATAAGGTTATTACTTTCGATAATCAACGTTGCCAGCTTCATGACTTATAAGACGATAAAGTATGAAGAATAACGTTATGCGCCTGCCACACACTCGACGAGTGGCATGGGAAGTAACGAGGAAAGGAGGCAGAGACATAGTGTGGCAACATTACTCGTCATGCCACACGTCATGCTCCTCGTCCTACCCACTGCTCCCTATTTTGTCGGTTTTTGCGCGCGAGTCAAAGGACCGGCAATACGAGTGCGAGTGGCCGGCCACATAATCGCGCGGTCGCAGTCTGCATGGAGCGCTCGCGCAAGACGCACGCGTATGCAAAATTGGAAATTATGTCGTCGCCAAGCGTGGAATGGTCAAATGAAAAGGTGTTAATGTTTATTGTTGGCGAGGACGACGACGACGATGTATATTTCTTTTTACTACATTAATATAATTGTCGTTGTCGTTGTTGTGTTGTTGTAATTGTTGTTGTTGTTGTTGTTGTGTTGTCGTTGTTGTTGTTGTTAATTGTTGTTGTTGTGTTATTTTTGTCGTTTGTTGTTGTTGTATTGTTGTAATTGTTGTTGTTGTTATTGTTGTTGTGTTGTTTGTTGTTATTTGTTGTAATTGTTGTTGTTGTTGTTTTGTCTGTAATTTATATGGTGTACATAATAAAGAGTATTCTATTCTATTCTAATATAATTAGCTATACTAAAAATGCATAGCGCGCACGCTGCCACCGTTTCAACGTCCATTGTCTCACCAAGGCAAATGACAAGTGAGGAGCGTCGCGATTAATTGCGCGAGTAGAGCAGTGTGTGGGCAGAGAGGGCAACATCGCGGCAAATCACGGCAGCGCGAGGAGCATAGCGATGAGCAGCGCAAGGAGCATAGTCTGGCAGGCGCATTACAAATGAATCTGTAACGTTTTACCTGACATCTATAACGTTATTTATTAGTATTGTTCTACAAACATGATATTCTATAAGTAACGTTTTTTTTTTGGTAACGTTATTGATATTTTTAAGAAGAAAGAAAGAAGAAAGAAAGAAAGAGCTTCTTTCTTTCTTTCTATTGATATTTTTAGGTTTTAATATTGTTACAAATTTTGGAACGTTATACGATAACGGAACGAAGTTCATTTCGTTTTCAAGTCCCTGATTTGAAGTGTTGTATCTCGGGTACTATTGGACCAATAGAGAAAAAAAATGTATCAAATCTTGTATACTTTAAAAATGTAACGATGACTTTTTTACGTAGAATGCACGTTTTAGAAGTTATACGCAGAAAACTGACAGACCCGAAAATTTTGAAGTTTTTCGACCATTATGCAAGTTACCACAGGTCTTTCGAAGCTGCAAACTTGGTTTTACACTAGTGATATCTATCCTAACAAAATCCCAAAAAACATAGTACAGTGCAATTTTTTGCGACCTACGATGTTTTAAATGACTGGATTACATGTTATATTGGCAGTTTTGAGCCTTATTTACTATAATAATTATTATTAACGGTACTTAATAAAATTATCGTACGTGTCAAAATACATAATTTTTTTCAATATTTTTTTATTTAAAACATAAATAATATTTAAACTATTTATTGGAAGAAAATACAATAAGTAATCGGATTCGCATTGGATTGATATACTTTTCTATTGAATGCACATTACATAGAAGGAAAGTGAAATATTAATATTACAATAATTGAAATTAATTATTTTAGCTGGACAAGTCACAATTGACATTTTTTATTTTCTAATTAGGTACTATTAAAGAAGTACCACTTTCTAACTGTAGTCCACCAAGGCCATACCAGAAGACCATAATATTTTAAATGATCCTGAGACAGAAAGAATACTCTTTATGAAAAACAGTCATCTTTAATGATCTTTGTTATTTGTTTAAATTAAAGTATAATTGACGCCGTAATTGTTTTACCACTTTTGACAACATCCTCATTCTTTTGCCGTTATCCCAATTTAATAGGGCCACACAGTCCATCTATCTTTTCTGTGGTCTTCCCCTAGTTTTATAGCTATCCATATTCATAGTTTGAATGTGGACGGCAAGGGGAAAGTGAGTTTGAATTTCAAACTCAATTTTGACAATCATTCCCACTAGATTAAAACTTTAATAAGGTTGATAAAATAAAATAAAAATATCATGTGACATTCAACCAAAGGTGGTAAATCAATTACGAGGTCGATTACCACCTATACTATTTCACAGGGCGGACATTTTTGAGTCAGGATAGTAACGACAGCTTCCTAAGTAAGTACTTCTTTAATAATTAAGAAGTAATACTTTTAATAGGGAACCAATTTGACTAGATCGGATAAACAATTTTCCGAAATATGAAAACTTAAATATAAATTTCCTAATTTTCTCGAGTATAATTCCATAGTTACACACATTAAACCTAGATACAGACAGTTCCTCAGTTTATAACTGGATCCATTCAAACAAGGAATAATGAATAGAAACAAACTATCTGACAGTATTTGAATTATTGATTTACATCGAGACATCATTTAAGTAGAGGGAGATGAAGTCCAAAGACAAGATTGATGGATTGTGTGAGAAATGATATGAAAGAAAAGGGAGTGACTGATAGCGTGACGGTTGACAGGGGAGAATGGAAGGAGAAAACATGTTGCACCGACACCAAGTAACATGGGACAAGCGGAGGAAGATCATGATTGAGACACAATATCACGCTTGTTTGCCCCAAAGGCCGAAGGCAGGCAGGGAAGGGTGTATTTTCAGAGACCAGCCAAATTTAAGAGTTTCGTACAGACCATTAAGCTGAACTTTATCCATGGGAACAATGAAACAAGTCTGGGACAGTTGATAATTTTTTTGCAATTACAATAATCGCAAAAAAATTATCAACTGTCCCTCACTGTTCCATATAAAACTTTAATACCTACTCGACCTAAACGTATGGGACGACTGAATTTTTATTTGAGATTACGATGTTGGCCCTATAAAGTTGTTCAGTCTAATGGTCTGTACTTAAATTTGGCTGGTCTTTGAAGACTAACCCTGTATAGTATAATATTACACCCACGTTACTCCAGCTATTTCTTAGAAATAACGAGTAATTCATCTAAGTATCGTTATAAATATATTTATTTTCATACACATTAGACTATGTGCGAACGATTAATGATTATATAATTGGTGTTTCAATTATTAACACTAAGGTGGCTTGGAGAGTGGCGAAGTCACATAGAAAACGTTTTATTTTGGCAAGGCTCGCGTTAGAGAGCCAGGGTCCTAACCTGCCCCCGCCGCCGCCGCCTGGGCCTGTTTTGTTGTACGAATTCTTTAAATTTTCGCTACGCCACGCTTCGCCCGCTTCGGAAAATATTCCACGGGAACTGTAGGCTATGTATACCTATCCAGGTTATAAACTATATAAGTGACAAATTTCATCCAATGTTTACGCGGCGCTCCAGTAAAAGTCCCCGTCGGCATGATTTTTCCGACATCATCAACAATCATCGTCATATTTCAGCCAATTTACACAAAACCATAATGA
Source organism: Luperina nickerlii (assembly GCA_963855955.1). NCBI lineage: Eukaryota > Metazoa > Arthropoda > Insecta > Lepidoptera > Noctuidae > Luperina > Luperina nickerlii. The sequence goes on along the minus strand of OY979666.1, from coordinate 4,002,399 downwards.
ATTATACACAGATAAACCTTCCTCATGAATCTCTTTGTCCATTGGTGAAAACCGTATGAAAATCAGTTGGGTAGTTTTTGGAGTTTATCGCGTTCAGACAGACATACAGACGCGGCGGGGCGACTTTGTTTTATAATATGTAGTATAATATGTGATGTAAGTTTTCTAAAAACGAATTTTCATTGTGTACTGGATCAAAGAAAACAAAAAAACATTTTTTCACTTCTCATGCTCTGAAAGTGCTTCTTTGTGCAGGGTATAAGCTGCACAAAATCGAATTTTGTGCACAAGGGCATTAACGTATCTACTCATAAATTTATTATATTAAGGCAAAGAAAATGAGCCATACAGCCAAATGCAATAAGAAGTTCATAGATAGAATTTGTTATTATATAATATTTACTTTAATTTATTTGCCTTATGTGTTTAAGATATAATAGATATTAAAATATTAATTCAAGTACAGTAGGTTAGTTGATTTAAGAAAATTATTATTACAAAATTAATTTAATAGTAGGCTGTATAGGTCTGCAGCCTAATATCAATGTCGAAAGATTTAAAAAAAAAAATTCCTTCAGTATTCAAAACTGTTCTAATTTTACTTTGAATTTTAATTAAAGAAATGTTATGTTATACTACTGTTTTATTTCCTCGCAATCGAAGTGAAAAGCAGAGTTTATAACTCGTCCACAAAACCATTTCTATCCTCGACATTACTATCAGCCCTCGCCTTCGGCTCGGGCTGCTAAAAGTCTCGGATAGAAATGGTTTGTTTTGTGCACTTGTTGTAAAATCTACTATTTCAGTGCCAAATGTGCATGCCGACTACCCTCCAAACCACATTTACAAGTGAACACGATATACAACGTACTTATGGCTATTATATCTACTTCATAAGATGATATGAACACAACTATACTGGCGCGTTGTGTAGTACATTATATAACTTATTATTTATTATCCATTACAGTGTATTTCACCTTACATGTCTTATTTAGTAAACCAATACGGTACGAACACGATTCGTTGAGCTTCTTTAGTTGAGAGTTAAGGCTCGTACACACGGGCGCGACGCGACACGCGACACAAAGGCACCGCAAGTCGCGCTACGAACGGTGCCTTTCGGCTGCCCCATTTCAAAACCTAGTAAGGACTTAAAATGAAATTTTACAGGAGAGCGCATAAACGTTAATATTGGAAAAATGCTAATGGTTGTAAAAGATACTAAGGTTTTGAATTGGTTAAGTGACTTACTAGGTTTTAAAGTCACTAGGGAGTGAATGGTGCACTTACTAGGTATCCATGCTTAAATATATCTGCTTTTATGCAAGTTTAAAACGCTGGTTTTTTTTGTATTTGGTAGAGACCTTCTAGGTTAGCAAGATTATGCAATAAAACGGTTTTTGTAAAAAGTGTCCCTTACTAGGTTTTGAAATGGGACAGCCGCTTTGTGTCGCGCGCGATTCGCGTCGCGTGTCGCGCCTGTTTGCAGGAGCCTTTAAGCTACACGATTACTGACACACACGAATACTAATTGGTCAGCGAGGTGCGAGAGAGCGTGTAAAGTGTTAAAACCTTTACCGCATGAATCGAACCTTATGGTTTGATCCTTATAAGGAACACGCGCGGAATGAATTACACAGATTTTCTCTAAATCGAAACCTCAGTAGATCTAAGCCGCATTTGCAAACGAAATAAGACATGCTCAGAAAAAAAAAAACACTTTATTTATGCCTATATTAAATAATCGGGTACCCTTTACGCATACAATTGCGTTAGAAAAGGACCAGTTAATACAGGTTTTCGCACAATGGTCATTAATTTTGTTTCACCAATTTGTTTTTGGGTATTTACGTACAGTACCCGGCGATAAATATTCCACATCGACCTTTACCTTTTTTTTTGTATTTTACACAAAGAGTAAAAATAATTATCAAAAGAAACACATCATAATTGTTTTAACAGCTCCTAATAGATACCGGACTGTTTGTATTTCGTGCGACAGAGATAACGCTCTACGAAGCCGAAATTAGCCGATTGTCTCTTTCCAAAGGTCGATGTGCAATATTTATCGCCGGGTATTGTAACCTACAGGGGCTGCGATACTTCTGGCGAACCTTGGATAATGCTCCACTGTCAACTTGCTGACTAGCTTGTATGTTACTGTTAGCCTGCATCAGCAGTGGGGCTGGGCAAAGGTGACTGACCCCATGACTTCCAGCTCTTTCGATCCAGGGCTAAAGTGGACCACTGGTCGTTTGTTTTATCCAGTTCGTCCTGCCATTATCTACGGGGTATGCGGCGACGCCTTTAACCTGTGTCAGGGCTCCACGTGGTGGTTATTTTGGCCCACAGCTTATTACATACGGCAGACGCGGCCAGCTCAGTCCCACTTCAGCTCAGCGGCTTTTTGAGCAACGTCAGTAATCTGTTTTTTGGAACGCAGTTATCGCACATATTACACAAGAGGTTAGACGTTAACTAGAACCACGATGAGGTGTTTCTTTAGTACATGGCTGCTGAACCTCAAGCCCGCGGCCCACCAAGAGCTCTGCCTACGCATTTGAATTGGTTCTCCAAAAGCTATCAGCTAGCGAGTCTTTTGAGAACAGGACTTCAAACCAGCTCTAAAAAATATTTTGCTTCTTATCAACGCATTCTCAATAAGACAACAATAAAACATATATGACTCAATTTTACTATCGACTACAGATTTGTCGCCAAATATTGATAAGTTGTTAGCATGAAAATTTCTTCAAAAATCTCAATCTCAGTGAAGTTGTTTTAGATTATTCAAACTATGTATGAGTAACTTGAAAGTTTCGTTTAATTAAAAGATAAATGTAGGCAAGTTTTATTCACAAGATCAAGCCGCCGCGTTGACACGGAATCAAAATTTTGGCCCACCTTCAAAATTGGTTGGGCACGGGAAGCCTTGTTTAATTTGTACTACCTGTGGAAATTTCGAAAAATCTGGCCTTCTAACTTGCCTATATAATAACTTGGCTTGGGCTGGGAGTTGATGAGTATTAGTCCCTCTTATTGTGCAAAACAAAATAGAATGACCATTTCAATATAGGAACTTATGAACTAGACAACATACATAATTTACTTTAAGGCGGATTTCTCTCCATACTTTTTATTAATGATTAAACGAACCTACCTGAAGGCCAATTCCCGTAATTTAAAACGTTCAAAATCTAGTCGCAGTCTCATCTCAGCGACAAAGAAATGTCAAAAACTTGTCAAAATGTAGGGAAATTTGAAGTATTTTTTGACAGATTGAGACTGAGATCAGACTGTGAACGTTGTTAAAATTAGTAGAATTGCCCCTCTGTTAGTGAAGTTCGATTATTATAATACGAAGTGCTTCGTCTGGAGGGATTAGAAGATATTCAATTTGTAGTAACGCGTACGTGTTGACATAATTACACTTATTAGTGGGTTCAAAAATAAACTTTTTCCAAATATTGTTTTATGTATCTTTCGTGTTGATTTGTTGAATTAAATATTTATTTTTCTGGGCATGTATCCAGATGAAAGTGACGACTACTTCGACGCCTAAGTGTCATTTTGTTTTTGTATTTATTTGTATAGTTAGTTAATTATTCATTTAATTTAGTACCTATTAATTAAAATATTGTAACATCTAGTGTCAAAACAAATCCTTAATATAAACTCATATTTAGGAGTTGTTTTGAAACTTCCGTCGTAATTATTAAAAATGTAAACTACCTCTAGAGTTTATATTAAGGATTTATTTTGATACTTCCGTTTGATTAGTTGAATATCTTCTAATACAGAAGGACGAAGCACGAATATAATACAAGTAACGCCCATAATTATTGCTTCGACACGTTCACAATTAGTTAAAATAACACATTAATAAAGAAACTGCCCATCTACATTACAACCTTTAATTTCTAACATCATTCACATAAGCACATCGAACTATCAACCTTAAGAGTTCATTATAAGGCATATTTTATAAATACATTCAGAACATACATATACTTTTCTTGATTTGTAACCAAAGATTTAAATCGTTAGATTCGCCTGACCGTGTCAAAAGATCACGATTCTCTTTCGATGTCTCACTTACTCATAGTGAAAATCGTATCTATTGTTTCATACGGGATGTGTGAACTCACTCTTCTCAGTATGAATATTTTTTTGCGTGACCTATGTACCCGAGAATTGGGCGACATGTGACATCAACCAACTCGAACTGGGCCCGCGGTGGATTATGGCCCATTATTTTGTGGCCCCTCTTACAGAGAGGAGGCCTGTGTCCCAGCAGTGGTAACATTATAAGCTGATCATGCTAAGTACGGTGATGGCAAATCTAACGATTGAAACCTTCACACATCATAACCTCACGCGTTTATTTCCCAAAGGTGTAGGCATAGGTATACCTATACTTAATACACCCACCCAAAGCTTCGTCTGTGACTATTAAAAATGTCTAATGCCTGATTTCTCTGTTGTTCTGTTTCACTGTTCAACAGTGTGCCATTGCTTCAACTCACCTATACATTACAAATACCTAAGCGATGTTGCTTTATTTTAATAGTAGTGGAAGTCTTTTACAATCCTTATTTAATATCAACTAGCTGACTCAATAGAAATTTTCCTGTCCTTTCTATTATGGTCTTAAGTTCACACAAAAATCCTATAAAAAGAGGACGTTCAGTTTTCCCGAATTTTATAGTTTTCTGGGAAACTATTTAATTAGTTTTTTACTATAAAAACTTCGATCAACAATGGTACTAGATTTCTGATGAGCGCATCAAACACAACTGGGAAAATAAGACCACAAACAATGTTGTGTTTTTTTTTGTAACATAGTTTTTTCAACCTTGTCGCTTACATATATCTTTTATTTTTATTTAAAAAATACGTTTAGTTTTCAATCAAATCAGTAAATATATTGCAAAGGATAATAAACTTTATGTTTGAAAGGTAAGGTTTATAATCAAATTATATGCAACCGCGGCCACTGCGATGTGTTTTTGTTCTAGTGTTATTGTTGATCGAATCATAAAATAATTCGGACTGTTACGCACATTTTAAAACAACAAATAGTCACATCAGTCCAGCCGTTCTCAAGTGACGCGCTTACTAAAGAACAGCATTTAATTTTTATTATAATATATAGAAAGATACATACAGAAATAATTACAGATACATCATACAAATCGCAAATCGAATTAAGAATAAGTTACACTCACAGAGTGCTTCAAAGTAATAAACTTATAAGGGTTCCATTTCCCATTTTGCTACGGAACCCTAAAAAGAGAGTTGCCAATATTTTTCTCGATGCACGAGATCATAGAATAATTCATTTATTTTAAATAAAAAAAAAACCGAGCACAGGTATACCGAAAACTCAAGAACCGAATTATGACAACACTTTCATGCAAAATTCATTCCGGGATAACCTATAAACATCTGATCTTTACACTCGAGATCTTCTATCTCACTCTAACATATAAATATGCGTTCAGCCTACTCTTTCGCATGTGGTGTCAGTGACCGTTGACAACGGTACCTTGTGTCTTCATCTCAGTTAGTTGGTCGTTGTATTCTGCGTACATTCTCTGCCAGCGGAGTTGACGAATTAGGAGGGAGAGCATCTGTTCTAGCAGTTCGTGTTTCTTTATACCCTGGAAGCAAAATCTTAAATTATTATCATGTTTTGGAACTAACAACTCAATGCCATCACACTAATATTATAAAGGCGAAAGTTTGTGTGTGTTTATATGTTTGTTACTTCTTCACGCTCAAATGGCTGGACCAATTTTGATAAAATTTTGTATGGAGGTAGCTGAAACCCTGGATTAACATATAGGCTACTTTTTATCCCGATATTCCCACGGGATCAACATTTACGTGGGTGGAACCGCGGGGCGCAGCTAGTACATGATAAAATCCAAACAAGATTTAGAAAATAACACTTTAATAAGACACTAAAAAAGATAGAAGTAACTATGAATTTTAATTATTATTAAGATTCGAGTATAGTAAATTTTAAGCAGTTTTCTCCGACTAGTAGCATAATAAAAATTTTGCTGGTCAATTGATCTGCGAGGTTTATTGCGTATGTAACCCCTCCGTATCTCGACAGGTACGGTTAAGAATCAAACATACTTACGAATAACTATAGCAGTTATTAATATATCCGAGCAGTCACAAGTCTTAACACAATACCGCTGGACAAACCTTGATTAGGGTATTGACTGCGCAAAGTTATTAAATAACTCAATGCAAAAATAAAAGTAGTATTCATGGCCGGGTAAAGCGGGCTGCGGGGTACACATCGGTGATAAATGTAACACAACAAATAGGCTTTGTTTCAACGTGTGTTACATTTCACCAATTTGAACCCGGAATTTCTTAATATTACTAATTAATATTTAAAGCCGCTCACCAATATCGTGGCCTGCCATTTCTTTGGCGTTGAGGTGCAGTGACTCGGTCCCAGCATGTCATCTAATATCGACCGCAACTGGTCTTCCGTGCCTGAAAAATGTTAAAAATTGTGTTACCTTTTGTCTAAGTAAGAGCACGCTTGGGGTCGGCGCTAGGACATTTTTTCTACCATTCTCCCCTGTCAACCCTCACGATATCATTCACTCCCTTTCTTTTCATATCACGCTGCCATTTACTTCGTATTTCCGAATGTAGACGACGGTTCCCGAAGCGCCTACTTTTATTTGGAAAGCTGTAGTTGTAATTACCATGGTTGACGAGGTGCGTGAACAGCGCTGTGATCCAGTGTCGGTAGTCTTTAGCGAGTCGCAGGTGTAAGCACGACGCGACCTGCGCCTCTAACCAACTGCGAGCTGCGCCTGCGCTGTAGCTACTGTAAATTATAATTAAAGGAATATTAGTTGCACTCGTATTTCTTGATAACTATAACTTTCATTTTGATAAGTATAAAATAAATAAATAATTATATTTATTAACAATATAATTAAGAGTGTCCATGGAGTTTCTTGCCCGTTCTTCTCCATAGGAACCTACTAGGCTTTAGAATGGGAAACTAGCTGCATATTTCTGACTGACCGAGTTTTTTTTAGTTGTATTTTTTTTCTGTTCTTTTTTTTGTGGTTTTTGTGTGAATATTGTGTGCCTTACTTAATTAAGCTGGGTCAAATTAAAATTATTTTTTTCTTTTGACAGTTCAAAAGTGTCCGTAAATGGTTTAATTTAAATAAATGCTTCGATTTTGGACTTCTCTTTACGTCTTTATGGTCTGTCTTAGGCTCGCTTGAACCAAAAATCACTAAAAACATTTAGCGCTAAACATCACCGTTCCGTTTCTCTCAAGCGTTTGAAGATGACAGAGATATGATGAATGAATTGCGCCGATCCCAGCGTGGTTAAACCAGACTCGATATATCGAATTAACCTCAAGATTCGCACTAGCATCATGTTCATGGTGCTACAGCGACCATTGCATATCAAGAAATAGACCGGGGGGCGCGGTAATGGTAGGGAAGACGTGCCCGTAGGATAGGGAAGGATTTAAGGGCCTACCGGATATGCATCCTAGAGTAAGCCTTGAAGATGACAGAGATATGATGGTTTTAAATATGTTTAGCGTTAAACAGTTTGTTATTTCCTTTCATTACATTTCAGTGATTTGTGGTGCAAAAAGGTTTTATTTTTATTTTATTTTACTTTATTGGGACATAAAACAGTTACACATTACAATTTTTAGTGTGACAAAATAAATTAAAAACTATGTAAACGTGTAACCCACACCAATGTCTGCGAAATAATAGATTATAGACACATAGTATAATGCGTGCGTTAAATATACAGGAGAGTAAGAAGTACTTGTTCATATTTTTGGAATAAGAGGTATAAGAATGCTATTTTAAGGATTCAATAGCCATCTTTTTGAATAGTGTTTTTGTTTTAGTGTTTACCTGTTGGCGAAGGAGTTAGGTCTGTTTCTATTCATCTTAGTGAGTGGATACAGAGGAGCTTTAGGCGCGCGAGTGTTAGTAACCGCGCCACTGCAGCGCCACACTGGGTCACATGCGTCTGCCCATACCACCCTGCAAAGAGAGAGGGGACATTATTTAGAAAGAAAGAAATACGTTTATTTGAGGCTAACGTGACGCATAAAAAAAAACAAAACAACAATTTGGGAGAAAACATGCGTCACATCTACGCAAAACGGCCATCGCTCAGTATAATGCTAAGACCCTATACGAGACAGAGCCCCAACGCTGGTTATTGCCTGTTTAGTAAGAGATTCTCTTGTGAAAGAATTATAAAAAAAAAAAACAATAATAAAGCAAAATGTATCGAAAATCCATCGTTTTCCAGGAATAAGACTCAACGAGACATGCAAAAATAGTGGCCACTATTATCGGTTTTAGTGATTATAATAAAACTAAACAATGTAAAACTACCGTTTATAATAATATTAACGTATAATCTTGTGGAGCACAACTTAACGTGCTTATTTTCTGCATTTTCATCCTAATATAAAAGAAATAACCAACCAAACGATGAGGGCGCCACTAGGCGGTCGGCGTAGCCTTAATAATAACCAGTGATCGGAGTAGGTAGAGCTGTTTTTGCTACTTGCGACATGCGGACATAACATGGATATGCCAAATATTTCCCGGAATCCCGGGAATTCTCGGAATATATAATAATATTTCCTTGTGCAGTAAAGTATATTTAGTATTGTTTCTAACAGTTTTACTTAATTAATTCATATTTCACGAAGCTACCTCTAACAACATTCCAGGATCCCTGCGTGTATATAAGTAAGTATATACTGTTTGGGTGCTCACCTACTACCTACTAGATATGAGCGCCGCGCCGGCGCGCCGCCGTCGCCGTGAGTTCATGTCGACGCGTCGTCGCCGAGTGAAACACGCGGCGCGCCGTCGCGACGAGTCGCAACTTGCTCTCCCGCTCGCACGCGCGGCCCGGCCGTATTAGTTCGCCTAGTCGCCTCGCGACGCCACGCTCGCTCGTCGCTCACACTCAGTCGAGTCGAATATTTCACCGAGTGAACGTGTATTAACTTAAAATGGCTGTTTCTCATAAAAAAAAATAGTGTCCGGCCGAAACAGGTTTTTCAGCCGAAACCGAAACCGAACTTTCGTCCTTGCTCTTAGTTTCGGCCGAAACCGAAACCGGAACTTACTTAAACATATTTAAAATTTCTATCGTATACAGAAATCTGGTGTGTTTTTTACACATTTATTTGAATATACAATGTATATTATACATACAGACAGTTGAATACTTACCTAATCATTTACGAGATCGGTCCCATAATGAACTGGCCTGATATAGTTCTACGCGACATGTCGCTACATGTTGTGTTGCATTAAATAGTACGTTTATCGTGCACTTAATATAAGAAACGCGCATCGACATGAAATGCTTAGTCTTAGTTTAGCAGGCATTAGCATAACGAGAGTCGCGTATTTTTTCAAAATGTCGACAACTGAGTATCGAAGTGTCATAAAGTTTTTGTTTAAAGGAGGTTTATACCCTGCCCAAATAAAAGAACGATTGGATGACGTGTATAAGGAGTCTGCCCCCTCCTATAGCACAGTGAAAAATTGGGTGAAAGAGTTTCGCCTCGGAAGAGAAACCGTCGAAGACATTTGCCACGACGGTCGACCTGTGGAAGTGCTCACTCCCGAAACGATTGCTCTTATCGAAGAGGAGGTTCTGAGTGACCGCCGTTTGAAGATTAGAGAAATTGCAGCTAGGCTTGGGCTCTCTAAAAGTACGTATTCGTGCGATCCATAAACATCTTCACATGAAAAAAGTGAGTGCAAGATGGGTACCGAAACTTCTTTCAGCGGTACAGAGACAGGAAAGAGTGCGCTGCGCTTCGGAGTTTTTGGATCTTTGTGGCGAAAATTCTAAGACTGTGATCGAGCGGCTAGTGACTGGTGATGAAACTATGATCTTGTATTATGACCCACAAAGCAAGCGCGAATCAATGGGATGGCGTTATAAGGGTGAAAAGCCCCTTAGAAAGGCAAAGATGCAACAATCGGCTAAAAAACTGATGTGCACAATCTTTTGGGATTTTCAAGGCATATTGATGGTGGATTTTAAAGAACGTAATACAGTCGTGAACGGCTAATATTATGCTTCTTTAATATATAAATTACGAGACAAGATAAAGGAAAAACGAAGAGGCAAGCTGTCTAAAGGTGTCCTGTTGCTCCATGACAACGCCCCTGTTCATACCGCTGGTGTTTCGAAGGATGCAGTTCATCAATGCGGGTTCACAGAAGTTGAACATCCACCTCACAGTCCAGACATGGCCCCGTCTGACTATTATTTATTTCCAAATTTAAAGCGAGACTTAAGAGGAAGAAAAATTTCAAGCGATGAAGAGTTGCAAGCGGCCGTCTTCGGTCATTTTGAGGCTAAAAATTGTGATTATTTTTATAAAGGTTAAGAGATGTTGATTCACAGATGTCAGAAGTGTGTTAGTAGTATTCATGGTGATTATATTGAAAAATAAAATTGGTTTCGTTTCATTTCCTTCATTAGTTCATAGTTAGGCCAATTCATTATGGGACCGCCCTCGTATGTGCAAAACACAACCTCAACTCCATGCGATTAACGATGGACGGCGGCGAACTGGGCCGGCGCGGGCGACGCGACGAGCGAGCACGAGCTAGTCGCGAAGTTCGCCGAACGATGGACGATAATTCATGAACACTCAAGTTTCGGCGCGGCCGAAAGTTTCGGCCATTTCCTGGCCGAAACCGAAACTTAGGCCGAAACTAGTTGATTTGGCCGAAACTGGCCGAAACCGAAACCGAACTTTCGGTCGGTCACTAGAAAACATTGAAATGATTATTATTCAGTAAGTAAACGTGATCTCCAATTTTATTTAAAAGACTGTAAAATTATATTAACAATTATTAAAAAATATAGGTAAAGCTTTTTAATACGGTTTTCTTTAAGTTTTTTTTAAGAAATCTTTCCCTGATAAAAAAAATTCTAAGGCCCACGGCCGGCCACGTCGCGCCGCCGCGACGCCGCCGCCGCCGTGGAAATTTTAAGGCCACGCCGCCGCCGTGGTATTGGCCATCGGCGCTCATATCTACTACCTACTCATAACTGCCCACTTACCCATATTGACTCAATCAACAATTTCAAAATCCCGGGATTTCAGAGTCCAGGATCCATGTTAACATCAATGTTTGCGGTCATTCACCCCAAACAGCTCTACCTACTCCGATCACTGATAATAACATACCATGCGCACAGTCCTTTACTGTAGATATAACTCTTGCCGTTGCTCAGTGAGATCATAGGGTTGCCGTCATCCAGCAGGGAGCAGTTGGTCACCGTCACTGTACAAATATTATTATTTTATCAATCAATATTAGCTAAGCTAAGTAACACAGCAATATTGTGGCAGCGGCTATTGTTTATTTTTCTTTTTACCACTTTGTCTCTTAGCACTTCTTTTAACCTCTAGTTAAAACGTGGAAAATGGGGTTACAAATATTTGTTAAATCTTAGTTTAAGTACTCCCTGCATTTCTTCAGTGATAAAAAAAAAACAGTGGCACTCCGGGAGTGCCGACAGAAGTGAAAACAAAACAAACAGTCAGTGAGTGACGGCGCGCGTCGCGTACGCATCGCTCTCTCAAAAGAGAAGCATTTAATTCCAATGTTTTTCTAAAGAGGGAGCGATGCGTATGGTACGCAACGCGCACGAAAAAAATCGCGCTCGTGTGAACGCGCCCTGACTGTGCAGGATGCGCCGAGCGCTCGGTTCAGTTGAGTAACTGAACCAAGCTGGCGCTACACGAGGGAGGCTTCTTCGTGCATCCCTCGCTTTGAGCAAGCGTGTTGATCAATGCTTGTGCCTTCTCTGTATGAGAAGAGGTGGGACAATAACAGGCTTATTTTTTATTATTATTATTGAAGTCATGTATGATGAATATTTTAATCGCTTACCGCCGTGCGACAGTAGCGCTCTGAAGCTGAGCGGTCGTATGACGCAGGTGGCCGTGCTTAGTTCCCACATGGCCAGTTCAGCCGATGTGCTCACTACTGCTAGAGTATCACCGGATAATGTCAGCTTGGATGCCTGAGACATTAAGGCTGTGGAAGTGAAAATAATATATTAAACTAGCTTCTGCCCGCAACTTCATCCGGGTGAAATTTTTTGTTCCCCCGACCCACCCCGTCGCATCGCATCACCTGCCTGCGCTATTACTTCGTTTCAGCTTAGCGAAAACTTCTGACTTTTTTTCTTTTTGCTCAACACCTATGGGTCCTAGCGTGATGTTTAATAGCCTATAGCCTATAGCCTACCTCAAGAATTGGGCTATCAAATGCAAAAAGACCTGAAATCGCGAAAAAAAAAATCTGCTGTTCCCTACATGTTCGTATAACTAGTCAAAATGTAGGGAACAGCTGACTTATTTTTTCGCGGTTTCAGTTTTGGTCCCATAGTTAAAGTTGTTCATAATGATATTACAATTACCTCTTCAGAGGTTGTTAATGATTTATCAATAACCCTGTATAATAGAATAGAAAACTCTTATTTCAGACAGGAGTCCATAGGATTAGTAACAATTTTATTTAACTTATAGTATTAGTAAGTAGGTTACAGACACAGACATACAATAATTGTATAATACTCACCGATAGGTGGAAGTGCCCGCTGCGCCGTGTGTCGCGCGAGCTGCCACACGTGCAGCGTGCCGTCCGCGCACGACACGCACGCCCAGCGCACGTCGCACGCGATGCACGTCACGGCTGACCCTGCGCACGCACAATACTTTAGTGGGAAAACGAAAACGACATAGTCTTTCAAGTATCTCTCGGCGCTCGAATGACGTTGATGGATGTAGCTGTTGGTAAACATATTGTGAAATGTTTTGAAAAAAAAAAAAACAGTGGCACTCCAGGAGTGCCGACAGAAGTGAAAACTGGAAAAAGCAGAGTAATTTTATAAATTTGTTTGAAGGTCATTCTTCGCAAAGAAAATGTACCGCGCGTTGATGTCTTTATAAGGCCAAAACTTAAAACAGAAGTGTCGGTTATGGTGTCGCGAGTTAAATCGTTTTTTCCATCTCAAAAATGCCCAACGCGCCTAAAGATTCCACTTCAAAAACAAGAGGGCGCCGATTTTGGACACGCACCAAACGAAGGGCACATGTCACCTTTTGTAACAGCGGTGCTATTCTGTAAAAATGTCACCGTGAAAACTTAGGTGAAGTGAGCTTAAAGTGAGCTGTCCTTCCACCTGATGCTAGGGATTGACATTATTGACAGCTCACTTCACCTAAGTTTTCACGGTGAGATTTTTACAGAATAGCATTACTATTATGCATTCACAATGTTGTCGAATGGAGTGCGAAAGAAACTGCATGTCGCATGAACTAGGCATGTAAAAACGGCCGCAAAACTTTTACACTGCTGGCAAACTGGACAGTAGTATGGCAGTACATTTGTGTTTTAACAATCTGTACAGTACCCGGCGATAAATATTGCACATAGACCTATTCGATCCTATCGATTTTATACAAAGAATAAAAATAATTATCAAAAGAAGCAAATCATAATTGTTTTAACAGCTCCTAATAGATACCGGACTGTTTGTATTTCGTGCGACAGAGATAACGCTCTACGAAGCCGAAATTAGCCGATTGTCTCTTTCCAAAGGTCGATGTGCAATATTTATCGCCGGGTACTGTACAATATTTATATAAAAAAAAACAATAATAAAAACTTTTCCATTCTTAAACTGAGTTACTAAGTTAAAACTACTGAGTATAATGTGAATTTATATGTGATGTAAAAAAAAGGTTGCTTCAGTATGCAAAATACGCGCATTGGCCCGAATCATCTGAAGTTTACGTATCGTAAAACATTTTTTGGTATTTACCTAAATAAGTCTCCCACACAGGCTCACTGGAGGCGGAGTTATTGGGTAGCAGCTGCAACCGGGATAATGTTCCATATTGAGTGTTGCACGCCTTGTTTACTACCTGAAAGACACGGATAATGTGTTACTAAAAGACACAGATAATGTGTTACTGAAAGACACGGATAATGTGTTACTAAAAGACACGGATAATGTGTTACTGAAAGACACGGATAATGTGTTACTGAAAGACACGGAGAATGTGTTACTGAAAGACACGGATAATGTGTTAGATTGCGAATGTTGTATTTCGGATGAACGAATGCTACTAATTTTGCAGTATGTAATTGTAAACTATTTATTTTACATTTTATTAAAATTTTGTAAAGCCAAATATTGCTGGCATTTAAAACGCCTCAAGACTGTTTCATTATGTTTTATGGCTAAAAATAAATTGTGAATATATAGTAGCCATGTTTAAACTTGTCTAGGGGAGTATACCTGCAGTCTCAGCTGTCCGGCAGCTCTAACGACAGGCCCGGCGGTGCCGAGCGCGGGCGCCGGCAGCGCGGCCACGTAGTGCAGCGCGGGGCCGGGCGGCGCGGCGGGGGGCCCGGCGCAGGGCCGCTTGGGGGCCAGGTCGCCGGCGCGCGGGCCCGGCAGGCTCGCCGCGCCGCGCTTGCGCAGGCGCTGGTCGAGGCCGCTGGGGAATTACAATAATAGCTTGTTAAGGGCTGTTTTTCCATCGCCAGATAACTTTATCGCAGAAATAATTTTGACATTTTTGACAATTCTTCCATACAAAATTATCAGACGTCAATTTTAATGCACGAAAACAAAAAAACAATAAAACGACCGTCCGCGCGATTCCATACAAAAGTGCTCCGTTGCGGGGACCCGCGCCCGCGCTTCATACATAATAATTAATAAAAATGGGGTGTGGATGTGTCATGGACACGACCGTGTGTTGTACGTGAATACGATTACGTAACGGGGTTGATCCACTCGGCCGCATTCATTATTTTACGTTTCCGGCACTGCTTGACTCGGTGTTTTGTGGTACCATTCGATAGCTCTTGAGAAGCCCTTTTCAACCCTATGTGATCTCTGTATTTGGCTTTTTGACGCATATAGTCCGCCATTATATGTTTTTGATATTATTTTTCTTTATATTTTAACACATTATATTCACTGTCACTATTTTACACTAATGTTTTGTATACAATCGATAGATTTTGACGAGAGCCGACTATTGAAACTTAAACGACAGAAACGCTACGGGGCCCGCCTCCGTGTGACGGACGCCCGCGCGGGGAGGCGGGCCCTACTAAATTCATAAAATCTAGATCTTACTAATACCTAATAATCAATCAATACTTACTTATCACTGGTCCGGGAGTTGTTTTGCTGTGTGGAGGTGGCATGGTTGCTGACGTTAGGGTGTATGATAATGTCGTCGCGCACTTCCACCTTTATCCTCGACTTGCTCTGTGACGATGTGCTGAAACAGTTCTCAGTGCCGCCTGGCTGCGAGCCGAGAGATTCACTGGAAAATAAATGTATTATGTTAGATGAAGATGGACGAGGTGGCGTGTGACGACTTGCCAACACGAACTTAAGATGGCACTGGTCGATATTTTTTCCATAAAAATTTCGGGAGGGTATTACTCCACTGTTTGACATTGTACATCCACAGTTAAACATGATATCGTTTTGTCTTATTATTAATTTTGTCTGTACGGAAACAGCATAGTAAAATAAAATGCCATTAAAAAGTTATGAGCCAACAAAGATTAGTTTTTCTTGCTAATTTTAACGTAAGTTTAGGTGTAAATAAGTTATAAAAGAAGTGTAAAATCTTCAAAACAAAGTCGGTACCGACAAAGCACAATTATCGAAGTATTTAATAAACTTATATAGTATTTAATATACTTAATATAATAATTAATTTCACTTAATATAATAATTAATTAATTTCATACTTAATTTAATATAATAATAAATTATTCGTGATTCATTTATGCACTAGTATTTTCATAAAACTCGATTTTCCATAGGACTTTCCGTATTTTTTACGCACGTTTCAGTTTGGAACGGTGTGCGTGCGAACTAGTCGTGCGTGTAGACTAGCGCCTAACTGCTCATCCCTGATAATATCTCTGTCGTACACGATGCCAGGTTAGAGAGGTCAGATTTAGATATAAAAACTATTAAAGAGGAACTGGTATCACAACATCATAATTTCTGCCAAAAGACGTCCACTGCTGGCCATAGGCCTTCCCCAAGCACCTCCACTTCGACCGGTTCTGTGCTTCTCGCATCCAACGGGTTCCTGCGGCCTTCCAGCGCTACGTCTTCCGGTACGCGGTCGCCACTCCAGAACCTTTCGGTATCACAACATACTCCACCAGATTAAAAGTCCATCCAAATTAATTGGCAAGGCAATTAATTGGCAAACCCATTTACCTTCACAAGACTGAAGAGAAGGGCACCCCAAGACCTACTTACAACCAGCGTGAAGGAGCTGTAGTACCGATCGGATGGGGCAGAGGTTTCAAACCGTGCAAGATTGAAAACCACCACCTACTTATTGCTGAATGTCTCAGGACAGACTGCATTAAAAAGGAATAGTTTAAAAAAAAATCTTGGTCCGATCATGTGAGGGCCTGAGGGCTAACTAGGTTTCCAGAATACGTGGGTCTAAGTTCGAACTTACTTGGCATCAGCGTGTGTGAGCGGTATGAAGACGGGCGTGATGCGTCGCTTGCCGTCCGACGTGCGCGTCTCTATCTGTCTGTCCATCGGACGTAATGGCGTCGAGGATATGCCACTCGAACCCGCTGAAGGACTTAGCAGGCTCTTCGGCTGTAAGATAACAAATTATTAAGAGTTTCTGACTAATTCTGACCCAACTACTAAAAAAGCAACATGTTCTATTACGTCTTTAGAACCTCCTTTTTTAATTCGGTTATAAAATCTTATTTATTTATCAATTAGCTGACCCGGCGAACTTCGTACCGCCATCGAAATCAGACAATCCGTTCACGAGATATCAACAAAAAAGCCGTTCCACACAAAATGTATGAGAAAATGAATTTTCTTTTTTTTTTTGCGTAACTTTTTCCCATGTTCTTATAGTTATTCTGCTATGCGAGACGGAGACAAATCCAACAAATCTAAGATCATAAGAATCCCTCCAGCCGTTCTTGAGTTATAAATGGTGTAACTAACTCGACTTTGTTGTGACGTGTACCTGCGACATATCACTCTTGGGCGTGGTCTCCTCTTTAGCAGCCTCCTTTTTAGCGTCTTGTTTCTCTCTGGCCAGCAGTATCTCGGGGCACTCGACCAACAAGTTGGCCGACAAGTCGCTGCCCGACTCGTTGGCCAAACATTTGCCGTAGATCTTTTCGTAGAAAGCGTTCTGAAAACGGAGAATTTTTTTTAAGAAAGAGTGGCTCATTACTTAAATTGAAAAGTGGTGATTGATTGACAGTTTTTTTTTAATAGTAATATTATTAAAAGGGAAGTTTTATTTTGTAACTAGCTACAGCCCACGACTTCGTCCGCGTAAAATTTCACCCTACCCCCATCCACCCTCTTAGGGGAAGAATTTCGGAAACCCCTTTCTTAGTGGAACACACCCTCCAAATCTCATGTCTCTAGGACCAGCGGTTTAGGCTGTGCGTTGATATATCAGTCAGTCATGACTTTGAAGATTCAGAATTTACAGCAGTTTCCAGCTGTTGTCAACTGTTTTAGCGTATATTTAAATATTATATCCAATGTGCTATACAGTTTAAAGTTCGTTTTTCATTATTCTTGTGAGGAGAGGCGTAAAACGTACCTTTTCATCAAAAGTAAGCGGTGTTCCGATCTCTTTGTTAGTGAACTGTATGCATGCTACAGTGCCGTCTGAACTGCACGCCAGTAGGTTCAGACCTGAACAAATAAATAAAAGGTGTAAATCCGCAGCCGAGAGTTACTCGTACTCATCGTAAATGTTTTTTTTTTTTGTACTGAACCATTCCTGGGAACATGCTTACGGAGATATTTTAGGTAAAAGTACCAAATTTTTTTTAAGGAAAACCAGTTTTAAATGTTATGTTGAAGGCTGCGCTGACGATCGCGTCGGGGTCAGAGGTACAAGGAACAGGGTGTAAGGTTCATTCATCCTCCGTAGAAAAGGGAGGATCCTCCGACCAGACGGGTGTCGTGTCTGGCGGGCAACTGCCCAATGATTCATGTCGGACCGTTGTATATATGCTAGTCGCGCGGTAAACTCTGCTTGCGAGATGCAGGATTTTGCGTGACGTCAGTATGACGCGTAGTTCGCATGTGGCGTTGTAGATACCGCTACAAACTAATATACCGCTTTGTGCACCAAAAAGCACAATGTTTTTTTTTTTTGCGTGCATTACATTACCCGCTGCCGTAACCAGCGATTTTATTTACACCAAAACTAAGTCATATTCCAGCATTTTTTTTTTGGTTCCTTGTTATCGGTTTTTTTTTGTCGGTCAAACAAATAATTTATTTCTTTCATACTTCTCTTAGAGTTGTCAACCCAGTATTTGCCCCGTTTCTAGACAAATAATCTCTAACACAATCCTTCCTTGGTCTTCCCCTACTCTTTGCCCTTTGTACAGACGCCAGCACATCAAGCTACTACAATCTGTCAAATTTCTTTAATAGATTTTCAACGTTATCGCTAAAGCATAAGGTTCAAAGTTGAATGGGAAAATTTGACAGTTTCGGGTAGCTTGATGTGCTGGAGTTTGTACATGCCACGGTATTTTTACGGCACGGCGTAAAAACCGTTCTGAAGGAAAAACGTGTCCGTCAACAGGCTTCCGTAGTCATCCATACAACACTGACGACTGTGCCTACACACGGCAAATATACCGTAGTTTTTCACGGCAAAAACAACGTGCTTACAGTACCCGGCGATAAATGTTGCACATCGACCTTTTTACACAAAACCATTTTATACAAAGAACAAAAATAATTATCAAAAGAAGCAAATCATAATTGTTTTAACAGCTCCTAATAGATACCGGACTGTTTGTATTTCGTGCGACAAAGATAACGCTCTACGAAGCTGAAATTAGCCGATTGTCTCTTTCCAAAGGTCGATGTGCAAAATTTATCGCCGGGTACTGTACAAAAGGCCTTACAGCCACCCATTTCATCCACATTCATACATCCATTCAATAGCTGCCGCCAAGCCGAAAGGGTTACCGCTGGCCCGGAACATAAAGGGCGAAGGAAGGAACACGGGTGGGTTTTAGTCAGTAAGAGTCTGACACTCCCTTCCGCTCCACCCAGAGCGGGAGGAGTCATTTGATGATTTCCCATCCTGAAAAAAAAAAAAAAAAAAAAAAGCAGCGTTGCTATGTTCCGTAAGTATAGTGTTTGTTATTTTGTTTGTCTTTTCAGGAAGCAACGAGATTTTTTACATAGAGATAGTTTTTGGGCCGGCATGTGACTTTTTTGACAGCAGTGGTGGCTCAGTGGAATCGGCCCCGACTTACGAGTTGTTGGACGACCAACAACCCGTACCAAAAAAAAAGAACCTACGAAGGTTCTTTTTTTTATTATTTGAAATGGGTTTGCTCTTGACTCCAATCTAGGTTCGAACCCAGACAGGCGCTTTACTTTGTGTACCCAAATTATTTCATCATCACTGCTCTCAAAACGGTGAAGGAAAACAACGTGAGGAAACCGGCATGTCCTGGAACTAAAAATTCTAGGACATGTGACATCTACCAACCTGCACTAGCTGCACCCCGCGGTTTCACACGCATAAGTTTCGATCCCCAGGGAATATCGGGATAAAATGTATCCTATGTCCTTTCCCGGGACTCAAACTATCTCTATAGCAAATTTCATCTAAATCGGTTTAGCGGTTTAAGCGTGAAGAGGTAACAGACAGACAGACACACTTTCGCATTTATAATATTAGTATGGTGGTGGATATGGATTTTTTTCTCAGTCAAAGATATTGAACTTACTACCAGTACACCGAGCGAAGATAAGATTTCCCGTAAAAAATTGCACGTTGTGGCTACGAGAGCGAGAGCCGCGGGTAAGTATGCATACAAACGACAGGCGTTGACGACAGAGGCGACTGCAACCGTCGACAGCTGCTGTTGACATGTCGCTCGCGTATTCGAGTTAGACATGGGCGCCGCTCCCGAATTTTGCGGAGGTGGCGTTCTGTTGAAATTAATCCGGCGGCGGCGTGGCAGAGTTTGAAGGTTTAAAAAAAATAATTACAGAATTTCACTATGAAATAACTCGCTTTATTAATGAAAAACCAAATAAATTTAAAATTTACCTAACTAAAATTTTAACAACTTAACTGTCCATAAAGTAGACACAAATACACAATAGTTAAACAATCAACATGAATCATTATATGACTCATGGGACAGGGAAACTGTTAAGTCGACACGCGTCGACGGTTGCAATTGCCTCTGTCGTCGACGCGAGTCGTTCGTGTGTGCACTAAAACATAGTAAAAAAAATCTCTTACCATCAGAGCTCCAAGACAGATCCAGCACGCTGTCACTGAACAAGTCGTGCACGACCACGAGCGGCCGCTTGAGTGACGTCAGCCAGATGCTGAGCGCGCGGTCGCGGGACCCTACCGCCGCGCAGCAACACTTCTTGCCCTCCTTCACGAATATGTTGTTGTTGAAGCGCTGGGGACAGAACGGTCACCAGTTAATGAAATAATTGCCAATGGTGTTTTCAATTGCCAGGCGCGTCGATGTCCCTGTCAGACTGTATTTATGTAGATAACACAATAAAAGTGAAAATTACCGCATTCGAAAGTGAGGGCCGAAACACCAGACGCCATCCCAAGCGTGTGCATTCACCAAGTGACGGGTTTCAAAAGTCAAAATGTGGCCAAACACTACGCGACATTGCCGTCGCATGGCGTGTTATAAATATGTTTCCGCATTTATAGCCAAAAACTCAAACTCAACAAATACTCAATCTCCAAGTTTAAAAAGCATAAACCACTCATCTAATTCTATGAAGCTCTCTACACTCTTACACCTCTCCATCTCACTCTCACGTTCAACGTGAAAGCATGATAGCTATAGTTCTAAAGTAACTTACAGCACACGTGACAGCTTTCCTATGTCCCACGAAGTCCTTGTCGCACCTCCATCCGTCTCGCTCTACCACTTGCGCGGTAGGACCACCTCCGTTCATGGCGTGCGCAGATAATACATACTGGCCGTCCGGAGACCACGATAGGCGTAAAACGTGGGTTGTACCTGTAGAAAAATTTGTTGGTAATGAAAGTAATAAGTTTTTAAACTATGATTAGATGGATGGGGCAGTTTAATGGATCTGTTATAATAAGAAGGCGTTTTGTGGCTATACAATAGAATAGAATACTCTTTATTATGTACACCATATAAATTACAGACATAAATATAGAAAATGTAGAAAGGGTGACACAATGGGCGGTCTTATCGAGATCTTAGGTAATAGCCTAGGGTCTTCCCTAGGTCCCATGGGCGCCTGCGCGCGTCGGTTGTTTTAATGATTATGCTACGGCTACATTGTCGTGATAAGAGTCACGCGACTATTCGCGCCAGTTTGTACACCTCCATACAAGTTAGTTGGCACAATCGGCGCGAGAGCATTTCGTTACGCACTCCGCGTGGAATTCGCCTCAGAGTGTGGTCAAAGCTTTACTCTATACCTCTCACAAAGGCGACCTGGGTAAAACCACAATCAGAATCATTAAAAAAAGTTATTGCTTATTCATTGCTGTACATGTTCAAAATACTTGTCTGCTCAACAACGCAAATAGCGCAATGAATGTCGATGAACTGTAAAAAACATTACTACTGTTAGTGTGTTACGCAATTACCCTGGTGTTTTTGCAAGCATTGGGTATTACTATAACATTAAGATAGGTATCTTTACCTCCACATTCCTCGAATGGCTCTGTGATAACAATTTCCGGCGCCCAGTCAGCCGTCTTCCACACCCTCAGTGACTTATCATCAGACTGTGACGCTAGATATTTGCCCACCTGGAATTAGTTATGAAAAAATAATCAATAACTAAGATACTAAGATGGATCATAGCAGGAGGCGTTTAATCATTTCTGCACGCGCTCATAGGATGGCGTGATTGTTAGAAACTCAAAATTAGCAATCCAATATAAGAAACTCAAAATTATCAAACCAATGTTAGAAACTCAAAATTATCAAACCAATGTTAGAAATTCAAAATTATCAAACCAATGTTAGAAACTCAAAATTATCAAACCAATTTTAGAAATCAAAATTGTCAAACCAATGTTTGAAACCCAAAATTATCATACCAATGTTAGAAGCTCAAAATTATCAAACCAATGTTAGAAGCTCAAAATTATTAAACTAATGTTAGAAACTCAAAATTTCATTACTAAACTACAGCCAATCAACAAAGCTGCTCTACGTTTTATATCACTATATTTGCTGTTGGCAATCTTCTCTGGACTCTAGATGAGAGTCCGCGTTACACTAAACCGGCTTAAAGGATTTGGATGAAATTTGGCATTTGGGTAGATCATGACTAGGATTACGACATAGGATACTTTTATTCCCATATTATTATATTAAGATATAATAAGAAGATATATAATATATTAAGATATATTTTGATTTTATTATATTCAGACGTGATTGAGACTTATGCGGATAAAACCGCGGGGCGCAGCTATTATTTGTATTCAGAAAACTTATCTAGGCTTTGAAAGATACAATACTTACTGGATCCCACGCCACACCCTTCACAAGCCCGCTGTGTCCGTTCAATACGCACACCATTTCTGGAAACTTCTCTGCATTCCAGATGATGATTGAGTTGTCCACGCTACAGCTGGCTAACCACTTGTCTAGCGGTGACCAGGCTAAGTCTAACACATCACCTGTTTAACAAGAGGTAGTGTAAGTACTTTAATATAAAAAATCTTATTGCTGTTATTAATGTAAGCTCAGTTGCATTTCTAAGGCAAGAAAAGTAGGTAATAGGTAATACGGGCTGGTGTCCGCAATTCCACGTCAATGCGCGTATTATGCGTACGGCAAGAAAAGTATTTCTTTCATAAAATGTTTCCTTATAGTTGACTATTTACTTATAGGTAACCAATATCGCATTATACAATAATTTCGAAAAACCGGGCAAGTGCGAGGCGGTCTCACTCACGAAGGGTTCCGTACCACAAGGCATAAAACGCCGAAAAAAACGTTTCTTTCATACCCCTTTAAATTTTAACTATATTTTATTTTTATTATTTGTTGTTATAGCGGCCAGAAATACAACATCTGTGAAAATTGCAACTGTCTAGCTATCACGGTTCATGAGATACAGCCTGGTAACATACAGATGGACAGTGGAGTCTTAGTAATAGTCCCGTTTTTACCCTTTGGGTACGGAACTATCACATAATTGGTAATATTATAAATATTACAATAATTACTTACATTTCTTAAAATATTAACTTATAATTAAGTGCCAAAAGAGGTAAATAAAAAAAAATTGCTACACACCTGCATGTCCTCTCAATGTAGCCAAACACCGCCATGTCTCCGCTTTGTGTTTGCCAGGAGTGCCCATAGCAGCTACACTCAGCCCCCACACCATAACTAGTCGGTCATCACCGCCCGATGCCAGGTATTTACCGCCATTGCTCCAACGCACACAGTTTACGCAAGCTGAAAATAAATCCAATAGTTCTTTCAAACTTTGAGTATTTTATGACAATAAATGGCCATTATTTTGTTCTGGGTGGAGGGCAATAGAGGAGGCCCTTGTGTCAAAGAGACTTGCTGACCAGAGGACTGATTTGAATGAAGTAATTAATTAAGTTGTTTAATTAGTTGTAATGAGTTGAATGGCGTGCAACAGGAGAGGGCTATGTCCTGCATTGGACTGCTGTAGGCCGACGAAGATGATGAATTAATCATATTAAATTGAACTTTTGTATCTGGCAGTTTGAGTAATTTACATGGCCTACCCAAATGTCCTTTCTTTGGTATTGTTCGCCGAATCGTTCAGCTCCTCAAGTTCTGAGTTGAGCTGCACGATTTTAGACAAATGCATGCACTGACTGGACAAGTCCGCTCAATCTGTGTGGTTCTTCCACACAGATTGAGCGGACTTGTCCAGTTGAGGAAAGCCTTAAAAGACCATTTCAGACACCAATCTCCATGGTCTTCACATGATCTGACCAAGATTTTGTCTGAACTTTAAAAGAGACTGTGGCCTCAGAGTTTGTTTCGGCCTTTTTTCTCAGAATAGTCAGATAGGAAACGCCAACCTCACCTAGTTTAAAAAAAAAATGATTGATGTGTAAAAGTGTTTGTGCAAACCTACTTATAGAAATTTAAACCGAACCAGACTTTAAACCGAATTAAAGAAACTATTCTGTTATAAAATAATTTAATTAATGTGGAGATGCCTAGATGCAACATTGTAATATTGTATGTAAACTGTGCCTAATGAACACATAATTATACTGCTATGAAAAGAGTCTTTGATACTGAAATCTGACCATTTTGTATCATATATTGTTTTGCTATTGTGGCTTTGCTGGCCCTCCAGTTTGGACTAATATAAGCCCAATAAACATAGGAGCAAGAAGGAGAAGTGAATACGGACAAGGTACAGCTATTGAAGTACATAATACCAGAGTTACTAACCTAAGTGATTGTCCATTTGACAAAGCATCTTGGGAACATTGGGGTCTACTTCAACTGCTTCAAACAAAACGGGGTTCAAGTTCCAAACCACAACCCGCCCGGAGTCGCCGCCCTGACCCCCGGTCGCAAACCGCTTCCCCGTTGGATGTATATCAACGGAAAATATCGGTTTATCTGAAAAAATGCCACTTTTTAACAAAAATCCTCACTCCAATTTACGTATCTTTTCAACGACAAAATCAAGAATATCTACCATCATGATTAACCCAACTGGGTTTTAGCAGCTTCATTTATGATGTATTGATTAAACTAAACTGAAAATAACAGCTAATGATGGAAATAAATAAAGATTTTCCCACTTTATTTATTTTATTGTAAAATGACACTGACAGCATCAACACCGCCCGCCGCCCGGCAATTTACGGCGTGCGTTTTGTTTTTTACTAGAAAAAAAACTGTTGGTGAATATTAAGAGGAATAAAATTACCACGAATATCTGAATTTGTGAATTCTAGGTAATTTGTGATGTAATTTAAATAAACCAATTTTTGTAATGGTACTAGGGTTGTGGTGATATTATATGGAAATACATTAAAATTAAAATTTAATGTATTGAATGTGACATCGCGTTCATCGCCGCTATGGAATGCAATTCTACGTTCCTCGTTCCAGATACATTTTTGTCTCATACAAACTCCATACAATAGAAAGAGCAAACTGCAAGGCGCTGCAGTATTACAAGTGTCAATCAAATTGAACCCTTTAGGGATAATATGTTCTGTGGGAATTGTGGGATTGAAGTGGAACGCCGGAGTTTTTGGCGGGATTTCTTCGAGTGAAGTCTAGTTGGCTGTTTTAATTATTCGCGAATTGATTCCTAGTGGATATTGTGATGTAAAATTGGTGTAGTTTTGTATCTCAAGTGTCTGCGCAACTGGACAATATGTGTAATCATTGAAACAGACGCGATCCCGGTAAAATGGAGCTGGGAATTTTTTTGTAGTTTTGGCTACCTCAGCGAAGTTTACCGGGAAACTTGATTCGATACATTTGCTGCCAAATACTCCTAATACATTAGAATGTGTACACCCATATTCTAATGTCATGTTAGACTCAAGATATATGTAAATAAAATGAAACAAAGACGTGGCTAAAAGGTCTTAGCAACCAGGCCATAAAATTATTATAAAAAAAAAAAAGAAGTGGAACGCCGTTTGTGTGCACGTTTTGAAGTTGCTCACAGAGTACTTTTATATAAGTTGCTGTTGCTGCTGCCAGTTCTGAGTTCATGTCAGTTGCTGCTGCCCAGCTTGTTTCTTGATAAATTGAAAAAACTATTTATAAAAAAGCGGTATGAGAGGGGCGGACACTCTGATACCGGCTAGATTTTTAACTTTAACTAGTCATTTATCAGCGGTAGTAACTTTGCTATGGGAGAGCCAGGAGAGCACTCGACACTGTTTGCCGAGCCACTTTCACGACGATCATTTCCAAATGTATCACAACCGGTAAGCTTTCTTTACCTAGATTTATGAGGTACTGCAGCTGTCAGAATAATCTAAAAGTAATTGCTAATAAAGGCTACTAGAAGTATGTTACTTTTTTGTCATAATTTTTGCATTTTATTGACCTTATTGTATACATGCACGCATGGCAGGCAGATAGTGGAAACACGATACGGGCTTGTTTGTGTAGGGCATTCAGCCAAAATTTAAATTGGGACAGTGGGACAGTCTCATACTGGTTAAACTGCGGCATTTTAGAACTAGGAAATTTTTTAAGGCACATTATTACTTCGCGCTCTTATTATTATTTTCAAACGCCTGAAGAAATCGCTATAGCAACTTAGAGGCTACTGCATTGATAGAGCTTATTAGACCTACTGTATAACTTTAAACAATTTATTTAGTGTTCATTAATTATTTTATTTCTATCAAGTACACAGAAAGACAAGACTAGAAATACATTGATAAGAAAATATTTTATATGCTACATAATTTAAGTTAAAATTACACTCAATCATTACATAAATATGTATATTGTTCTATTTTACATAGGTATCCAATCTAATCAATAATATTTATACCTTCACAAGTACCTATATTTGATTGGTATAACAACATCTAAGCAATATGTTTATAATACAATTAGTAAATGGTCACTCTCAAGTTATAGCAGCAATAACCTTAGAAGGAAGCTTTGCTATGTAAACATCTTGTAAGTTTATGTTACCAGCATGAGGCAAACAGAGAAACGCTCTTGTTTACAATTTATGGTCTGGTCTCTGTGGTCATGTAGCTGATATTAAACACAATGGTCATGTTGGCTTGAGTAACTCATTAGTTTCAAGTCATAGTTACCATGTGATGGAATACTCATGTCTACTTAAGCTTTATTAGTTTAAAAATGAAGACGATATTACAATTATATTCAATAAAAACAATAATAGTATGCAAAATACGTGCATTGCAGGGAGTTGCGGACACCAGTCCATATTCCCTAAAAACAATAAATGTTGCCAGTGACAGATTTTGTTGTCTTTGGTTGGTAGTTATACTTTAAAGGACCTCTTTGTTAAACATTTATCTCAAATTGAAAAATATGCTGAGCTATTATAATTAACTAAAATTAAAAAAACCATGTGCTTCATTTGAATGTTCAATTCTTAATTAATATTAATAGGTAAATTGTTGGAATTCAAGCACATAATAAAAACATTGTCATTATTATTAAAAAAGCTCGCACCTAATTTGTGAAAACATTGTATTTCAAGATAATATTTTCTCATTCCACGCACATTTGCAGAATTGAGTCATATTGTTCTCAGAAATTAATTACATTAAGTATTCCATGTAATTCAATACCAGGTGGGAAATGCTTCACTGTGAGAAGTTAAACCAACTTGAACTGGTATAATGGGGTATGCCTGTTTACACTACTTCTGTGTTTGGGATTAGTGAGCCATTGTAGAGCACCTATGTGTGTGCTGGGCTCGATTGTCGTTGCGGCGACGTAGGGCTGATGGCTTATTTTTTTACCTACACTATCCAATTGCTGGGCAAAAGTCTCCTCTATGTTTTTTCATTCTTCATTGTCTGTTTTCTTTTCCGGCTAATTAGTCAATCAGTCGCGCCAGAGCGTTTTAAGTCGTGCCTCAGTGACGACGCCCGTTTTTTGACACCCAATGCGCAGGGCTGTTTCTAACTTATTGGAGGCACTAGGCACTTTAGGATACTGGACAATCTAAGATGCAAAAGGGAGCTAAGTAAGCTCGAAATTGTTAGCACCCTGCCCCTGATATCTATGACGCTGGCTGAGGCCCCATGAATGGAGGGGCCCTGGGCCCTGGCCCAGAGTGGCTCTGTCAGACAGGCAAGCTACCTGGTCGGGGTAGTTTTGGGGCTCCTAGGCTGGGCCCCTAGGACGGGGTCTTGTAGGCCTAGTCGTAAATCTGGGGCTACCAATGCGTGACGATATTCGCCCATCGCGTTTGCAACTGATATCGTAACGTCATCACGATTTAGCATTAAACAAGCTGTACCACACCTAGTCACTAGCAGCAGTATAAAAAGCAAATATTTAAGCAATTAAGTCGAAACCATAAATCCTTTATAGCCTGCATTGTTTCTTATTTATCTAACTAATGCATTATTGTTTTTCTCTAATCTTTTACAGTTTTATCAGTGTTTGTACTAGCTACTTATACAGTCTAGTACTTACCAAAGTACAATTATATAATTTCTAGCAAATTAATCGCTTTATTGCATAAAGATAATGAAATGATGTGAAAGAGATCTCTTATCTGCCGACAAAACCAACAAGAGAATAAAGGCAATTTCCGTTCATTTTTAGTAGTGCCCTTAGCTCTTGACCACCATACCTTACCCCACCCACCATCACCATGTCACCATACCTTGGCCTTCACTAATAGCTCTTTTAAAGCATTGATGGAAGGAAATGTCCCGAAAAGGAATGTCCCGGATATTAGGCCGACAATACTGCAGTTGCGATCAGAATTTCTGATGTTATGGCACCGGCTCCCGAACGTACTTCGACAATGCTGTTATTATCTCAGCATCGTCTTAGGATGTTGTTATTTGCTGTGTAATTTCTCTCTTGTCTCCTAGAGTCTCATCAGAGAGCCGAGCTACTCAATTCAAAGGGCGTAGACATTTGGTCCTACCTACCACTTTGTGCCATCCCTGAACGCCTTGACCTGTCTTAATATCCAATTATAACCGGTTAAAATTGCCACCGGCAATCCAAAGTTTACAAAACACGAGGTGTGGAGTCGGTTCTCCGGACACTACGGCTGTAGTGCGCCTGCGCAGCTCCGCAGCGGTCAGGCGACCATAGCGTGCACGTGACTAGTGTCCGTGTAAAAGTTAGATTTTTAAATCAATTTGGCTATATCGAGCTGTTTTGTACCTTTTGGTTTTATTATCAGCCAGATTTTAGTTTTTAAGTGTCCTCCAGTTAAATATATGGGGTCAACGGCCTCTAGCGAAGTAAGTTTCTTTTTTTTATCCTATTGTTACAATGACGGTATTTAACAATCGTTATGCTTGAGATTCGATGTCGGCGAGTATTATGCGATAATTTTAATGTGCACCTTAGTGGGAATAATGTGCTTATGTAGCACAAACATCTAGCGGTCTACTAGGGAATCTCACTATTCCCGACTCACCAAATCACCTAAAGAGGCGCATGATTCCCAATCTGGAAAGCCTGCAACCCTGCATATCCTGCAATGAATGAGCTACCGATTACAAACAAACGGCCAATTCCAGGGGGAACTGACTCTACAGTCAGTATTACACTTAATCTGCTGAACTGCTCGTGGTTATTGGATTAACTAACGTATGATAAGCCAAGAAATAAAAATTAAATCCGTCTGCCGCACTTCACTTGCTTAGCATAAAGTTCGTAAAAAAGTAGTAATATCAATTACCGTTATTCCCAAAATCAGTTTTTTTGTATGTTACTGGCAAGGGCCAAAGGCTTATGAAAGATTGGTATTCAATGTTGGCCAAAATGTAGTTCAGAGTCTTTAATTTACACTTAAAATTTCGCCCTCGGCATCCTTAAATCCGACGACGCGACACCAGAAAATTAAGATGTAAAAAAACCTAAGTCTATAGTAATTTCTCCTGCATTCGACATAGAGCGCAGTGATATGAACGCAGTAGGACCGATCACGATCACATTTACTGAATTTTGACGTCCTAAGCTTAAAGGCCTTTGTGCCTTTATGTCGGGCGCGATTCGCGTCGCGCGTCGCGCCTGTTTGCAGGAGCCTTTAATCTTTTCCGTTAAGGCTCCTACAAACAGGCGCGACACGCGATATAATTGCGCGCGACACAAAGGCACCGCTCGTTGCACGACTTGCGGTGCCTTTGTGTCGCGTGTCGTGTCGCGCCTGTTTGAAGGAGCCTTTAAACGGTTAGTGTCGTCATTCGAATTTGTGCAAGAATTAGTTTTAAAAAAGGCAACATAGACCTGTCGAAGCTGGGTATAATTTGTCAAAACAACAAAGACCAGCCCGAAACCCATGAAACAGAGAGTTTCTCCACTTATGAAGTTATGGCTTTACTGAGACATTGCATTTGGTCTCTTAGACAGCAGAAAAGAAGAAATATGCGATTTTTAATTCATTCGTTAATTTTTTGTTTTAATTCTGTCGGCGCCGGCGCAAGCTACAGAAAATACTATGACGACTAACAGAAGCTCATGCCATGGTAATCATGCCATGCCATACTAGTAAGCAAGTTGGTAAAGCTGCTAGACTGTCCAAGGTCAGGATACCTTGGACAGAACTGATTAGAATTTAGAAAAAGTGTAGACAAAAGTTGTAGAAAATTTTATTAGCTTTCATCTCCCTTCCACCAACTGAGAACGCAGCAAAACAGCATTTTCCTATACACTTTTTCTAAATTCTAATCAGTTTTCGAGCATCACGCTCTGAAAAGCTCCGCTGGTGTCTGTCTGTTTGTTACCTCTTCACGCTTAAACCGCTGAACCGATTTAGATGAAATTTGGTCCCGAGAAAGGACATAGGATAGTTTTATCATCCCACGGATATTCCCACGGGAAACTTATGCGGGCGAAACCGTGGAGTGCTGCTAGTACAGACGCCAGCACATCAACCTACCACAAACTGTCAGATTTTCCCAATCAACTTTGAACCTTATGCTTTAGCGATAAAGTTGAAAATCTATTAAAGAAATCTGACAGATTGTGGTAGGTTGATGTGCTGGCGTCCGTACATAGATAAAAGTTTCGATAACTCAACGGCTAAAAGGATTTGGATGAAATTTGGTAGGTAGATAGATTACCTTTTTTTATGTCGTATATGTATTTTACTGTGTGTACATAAATTATAAAATAAATAAATAAATTAGGACCTGGATTAACGTATAGGCTACTTTTACCCCAAAATAACGCGGACGAAGTAGCAGGCAATAACTAGTGTTTTATAAAAGTTTTTTTTCGAAAAGTTTCACTTTTCCGGATCGTGTAGTTTGAAAATGGGTAAGAATTCGAAAAAAGTGTGTAAGATAAAAGTTGTAGAAAATTGTATTAGTTTCATTACGTAAAAGATGTTTTTTCTCTACGGCGACGCACCGTTATGAAGATATTAGCGAAAAACTCAAAAGTGGGAAATTTATCCCCCCCAACTCTGGATCACTTCCCAGACGCGGGGACTTTTAGTATGTTTACTCCCTAAGCACCCTGAACAACTTTCTGATGAAATCGCTTAGGACCTAGCTCACGCACTCTACACCTCCTTTTGGGTAATTCTGGTAAACCTCCAAACCCGACGTGAAGTATCAAATCCGTTCGGTTATTGGCATCTTCGCTTTTGTGTATCTGCCCCAGTCCCTAATAATCTATCAAGTGCTTTAATAATAGAGCAATAGGAAAGGAAGAAGTGGCATTTGAATCCGTCATCATTGTCATCCTCTAGCTCCCATTTTAATTTATTTTTGGGGTCGTTCCAGGACCTGCGTCTCTTTCTTCCATACATATTGTCTAAAGATGATTTTTATCTGCCATTATGTATAAAACCCCAAACGTCTTGTGCAAGCTGTTTTGTAACCTGTTTGCAAGTTATACGGTTCTACGCGCCTCCGAACAGTTACGAGAGTTCAAGGTTGGTTCCTCCGATCGCACGCGGTATCAGACTATTTCCCTCATTCACGATTTGTCTCGCAGAAACTTTGGTAGTGTTTAGGTAACACATAGTATTTTAACCATGGTTCGGGAACACGGGGAGAAAAAGGTTGGCAACTAAAAAGTTTTATTTATTTTTGTTGTGTGATCAGTGATCACTTGATCAGTTGTGTTTTAATTGTTGTGTCAGTGGTAATTTTTTTTTGGTATCGTGTTTTGAATGTGGTCTGTGGTGTCCTGTTTTTAGAAAATAATGTATGGATTAAGTATAATTTTTTTCTGGGTAAGAAATTTAATTTTACTTGTGGAGTTGCGGGCAACAATTTCAACAACATTGTTGTTTTTAAATATATTTTTAGCTGGCCGACCCGAAAATACGACTAGAAGGATATTTTAAAACAAAAAAATTGCCAAATCGGTCCAGCCGTTCTCAAGTGATGCGCTTACCAACGAATAGCATTTCATCTTTATTTATATAGAAGACTAGCTTCCGCCCGTGAGGTATGTCGATAAAAACTATCCTATATCTTTCCCCGGGATGCAATCTATCTCTCTGCCAAATTTTATCGAAATCCGTTCAGTGGTTTAGGCGTGAGAAGGTAACATACAGATAGACAGACAGAGTTACTTTTGAATTTATAATATTAGTATGGATAAATTAAACCGAATTAATTTTAGCGGTATTACCCGACTGTGATGAAGGGGTATAGATACCTTTATTAAATAGCTCAATTATAAATAACAATAATTAATTAACAATTTTGCTAACATTGTTAACAGAATTATTTACTAACAATTTATGAAATGTGAAGTATTCTGAAATAAAATGATTAATATTAATGACAACTGGGTCGCAGCTGTAAGTTGACAAACACAGAAATATGTAGCTAAACGTTTAGGATATCCTTGTAGGTACTTAATTAAAATGGCGGGAAAAAATAATACAATGGTGTGGTAAAAAGGACCATTTAGAAACAATTTGAACGCTACATTAGGTACCTATGTAGTAAATAAAAAAATATTTTAGGTAAATAATCAGTGATATTATAAGTGTGAATTTTACTTATAATATCATTGTAAATAACACCCATTCCCAAATATAAACTAACAGATCCATACAATATATACTATATAATATTATAAATGCGAAAGTGTGTCTGTCTGTCTGTATGTTACCTCTTCACGCTTAAATACTGAACCGATTTAGATAAAACTTGGTATAGAGATCGTTTGAGTTCCGGGAATTCAAATTCAAATTATTTTATTAGTCACAATTTGTACAGGAATAGAGTAGAAAGGACATAGGATACTTTTTATCCCGATTTTCCCACGGGGTCAATACTTGGGCGGGTTAAGCCGCGGCGGGGCGCTGCTAGTATCAAATAAAATCAAAAGGACCAGACGACCATTTAGATTAGAAACTATTTTAACGCTACAGTACATACTTATCGTAGAGAAAATTTATTCAAACAGGTTTCGTGCGGCTGCGGCCTACTGATCTAAATCCCTTTTATCACCAACCTTGAAAACTTTGGTACACGTTAAGCAAACTGTGATTATTAAGGCAACTATAACTTTAGGATAAAACTTGACGAATGGAGATTATTTGTTTTCAATCATAGGCGAAATCTAACATTATCATAAGGAAGAGGAGTGGAGGAGCGTCGTGCGCTCTATTCTAATTCCGAATTTCGATGTGAATAAAATTGTAATTCCAAAAAAATCCACTCGAAGACCCAAAATGATAGGCCTAAAAGCTTGAGATTGATTAACCGAGCCAACTATGTGAATGCTTGGGTGAATGTAGTGAAAGCGAACTTTAAAATGGATTTTAACGTTGAAATAATATACGAGTACTTACATAGTTTGTTTCCAACAAGGGCGCATATCCTTTTTGACTACAAACTACCTTAGTATGTTGCTTGTAGAATAATCTGACAAAAAATCAGAATGATTGTATACCATACCAACATAATCCATTAGATTGCATTATATCCTGAAGAATATCATATATTTTTCTGATTTTGTTTCATGAATTTTTTGTCATTACAAAACTTGCGTTTTTTGCGTTTCGGTCCTATAGTCCCCTTAAATAACTCATTAATTAACACGGAAAGGGCACTGGTGTGATTATCAATATTATGAGTGTATGCCAAGTATTGTCAAGGCAATACTCCCACGCAGAGGTTTTTAACTCTACTAGCGACCCGCCCCTGCTTTGCATGGTTTTTACGACAAGAAAACAGTTAGATTTCCTTTATTTCTAAGTTTAATATTATTGTTTTGTACACATACCGGATTAAAGCACTAAATGGTGGTGAAAACCGGATCAAAATCCGTTGCGTAATTTAGACAGACAGACACGAAAACCGACTTTAATTTTTATAAACTCTAACTCAAAGCATTTATTTCAATTAAACCATTTACAGGCACTTTTGAATTGTCAAGAAGTCGGTCAGTCAGAAAATATGCTAGTTGCCCATTCCAAAGCGTAGGTACCTATGGAGAAGAACGGGCAAGAAACTCCATGGACACTCTTTTAAATTATATTTTAACAAAAATATTAGTTACATCATTAATGTTGAATTTATAATTATATGTGAGAACGATGTAAAAAACGCCTTAAAAGCGTCCAGTGTAT
This sequence comes from Luperina nickerlii, assembly GCA_963855955.1. Lineage (NCBI taxonomy): Eukaryota > Metazoa > Arthropoda > Insecta > Lepidoptera > Noctuidae > Luperina > Luperina nickerlii. The sequence goes on along the minus strand of OY979666.1, from coordinate 3,967,971 downwards.
AGATTTCAAAAAACGAATGCTTAAAAGAACGCTATACCGAATAACTTCAGTGAAATGATGCTAACCTGCAACCTAGTTGCGTAACACACTTTCAATCACAATCTGAATGATTTTGAAGGCTAATCCAATGCTTCATATGTTCGAAAAATTCGTCTGCTCAACAACGAAAATAACGCAATGAATGTTGTTGAACTGTCAAAAAAAAAACAACAAAAAAAAAACTAAACAAAAAACAAAGAAAAAAAAACTCATTGCTGCTGTTAGTTACGCAATTACCCCGCAGAATCACTCTCTGTGCTACCCCAAATAACACCAAATACAGAGATTCGGGCGTTCATTTGTAGATATGGAGTAGGCATAACAAATCGCTAGATACATTTGCCGCTCTAAAACATCGTTCTGTTTCTGTCAATTGTTTGAAGATGACAAAGACGGAACGACGATTTAAACGCTTTTAGTGATTTGTAGTGCAAGCGGGCGTAAGATTCTTTATGAAGATTCTTAATTGCATCTGATTGATTAATTGTCTGGTCATGACATCACAATGCAGCAAATTCTTTTGCTAAAATATGGCACATTGCAAATGTATAATTAGTCATAATTATGATCCCGTTATGACCGTTATTTTTAGCGGTTATTGGATGGTTCACTTCAAAGAGTATTTTTTCTTGCATTGTGACTATTATGGGTGTCACCTTGACCATAATTCATCCTGTCATCGCTGTCGTCTGCGCTCTAAATAACCTAAATATAGATAAAAATGCAGACATGCATCAAATGGCTAATAACCTTTACGCTAAATGATTAAAACATCTCGAAACGGGTCAATATGAACTGAGCTGAGTCTAAATGAATCGGACAATTTTGCTAAATTTGAGTTACAAGATCATTTTTGCCTCTCACATCGCCAGTGTTTTAAAAACAATGATCTTATGATGTACAAAGACCTGTCCGCTAAATGTACAACTTTTGGGCGGAGTAAAAGTAATTTAAGATTCTATTCGTATCTAATCCATACTAATATTATAAATGCGAAAAGTGTGTCTGTCTGTTTGTTACCTCTTCACACTTAAAATGTTGAACCGATTTAGATGAAATTTGGTATAGAGATAGTTTGAGTCCCGAGAAAGGACATAGGATAGTTTTTATCTCGATATTCCCTTAAATAATTTAAGGGAAAGATGTGCGAATTGAAAGGCTAATTATTAGCCTTTCAATTCGCACATCTTTAATCGATCTTGGTCTACTGCCAGCCACCCTGTGAAGATCGTCACTCCTAGCCTTCGTCTATCTATATTCTATGTTATAGGGTTTGGTTTCCGCATTTAGTCCTTCAAGTGGACCATTGTGCACGGGCCATGGCGGCCGTCGGTGGTTATTCTCACCAGCCCACCACCCTCCAGAAGATGATTACGTCTCCTGGCCTGTTGAGAACATCTGTGTAAGATCTGGGTGTCCCGAGGGTTTCTGACCTAATCTGGGTGACGCCTGTGTACATGTGCAGCAAGGTTTCCTCAGCCTCCGCGCAGGCCCTGCACAGGAGACTGTCCTTTATGCCTATTGTGTGGAAGTGCGAATTAGTGTGAAATTCTAGCATACTTTAAAAATAAGGTTTTATTTTGAATAACGACCATTGATCGTATCTTATCGTGTTGTCAAGTGCACTGTGCACGTAACCTTTGTTCAGGTGATGTAAACGCACTCGTTTGACCGCACTCATCGCACGTGTAACGTCTGCATTGACTCCTTTGTTTTCGGTCACGCGAGTAAATGCGTGTGTTGACCGTACTTCATTATATTTTTTTTTTCAAAAGCTCTAACCTGACATCCCTATAAATCGTCGGTTGATATAATCTATATTTGGTTATGTGTGGTCCAAAAACCCAAAAGGAACAATGATTTCGTGTTTTACAACAGTTTAAAACTGCGGGGTAATTGCGTAACAAACTAACAGTAACAATGGCTTTCATTTTGACACTTTAACAACATTCATTGCGTCATTTACGATGTTAAGCAGACAAAATCTATCGAACATAATGAAGCCATGGATTAACAATATCCTTCAAAATGATTCAGATTTTGATTGAAAGAGTGTGTGCGCAATTGGAGAGTAGGTGTTGCTGTCTCTGCCATCGTACACCTTTGCATTCATCATCAGACAATGCTCAATAAGCATTTCTGCTTACTTAATTTTTTCTCACAGTAATGTTAGAAACAATCAAAGTCATTGATACTTTGTTAGAAAGAAATATACCTTTGTTTTACATACGTACCTAAGTATTCATTCATTGTAACTGCGTGATTGACATTGTGTGTCCTTTGTTGAATTAGTTAAACACTCCTACGATTCTATTCCTTGTCTTTCTGTTGTCCTGGTATAACCGTGTAGTATTTGTAATGTGGAAGATAAAATATTATTAAATAGGTCATATACTATGATGAATATAAATACTTTATACTTGCGCAAGATTCAAAATCGATATTTTCCTAAAATATAAAAATTTCATAGTTAAGATATTATTTATTAAATTTTATATTAATATTTAGTTTATTATAGATATTTATTTTTTATGGTGTTACGAACATGGTATTCTTGAAACCATACTATTATCGCAGATCGGTAGGATTCCCAAATGTTGCGGAGGTGTATGCAGCTCCGCGCTGAATTTTAATTGTATACATAATTATGTTAATTTGTGTCTGTACCTATTAACACTAGAAGTTAAGTAAAATATTGTTACTAACTCTAGTGACTCCTGTCTAAAATAAAAGTTTTCTATTCTATTATGAAATAGGTATTTTCTCAAAAGTGCAATCGTGATTCAATTTTCACGAGAATATCGCTTTTGAATTTTGCGTAAGTGTATTTATGCTCGAGACTGCACCTACGAGGAGTATTCTGTACGCGTTCCAGTTCATGCCTACCTAGGTATTTAATTACCTTTTAGTAAAGTTAGGTACTGCAAACTCATAGAAAAAGCTTGTACTGAAGTAGGTAGTACCAAGTTCTTTAGGGAGGGATGCGCTAAGGTAGTCAGCGAAATCCAATTTTTCTTTAGTTTTTTTGCAAACTGCAGGTCAGTATCTGGTTGCATGTTGATCTAATTTATGATTCGCGGCCGTAACAATAATTCATTTATAGAATTATAATTATCTGCTTGCATTCAGTGTTTCTTAGCTTTTTGTAGTTTGTTTTATTTCTTCTGTGTACTGTGTTGCTATTTAGTTCCTTTTAAGTTCAGTAATCAAGTAGTGACTTAAACAGCCCGATTCAAACTTTATGGCGGCTCGGAACATGAGGCGAGTCGCTGCGCAGTAACTAATTCACCTGTCAGCGGGGGTGAGGGGTGAGGTACTGCGCAGCGTGTAGCGCACTTCAGAGCCGTCATAAGCCCGTAATACACATGCCTATATTACATGCACAAAAGTACGCGAGTATGCCAATGTGAAATTCTCTAATCAGAAGCCATTTTGGCATACTGGTATGCAAGCTACTTGTATACTTCTGAGCTAGTTGCACGCATGTGTATTGCGGGCTATAAAGTTTGAATCGGGGCATGCGCATGATTGCAGGTTGGTAGCTGGCTTCGGGTCATCGCTAGCCCTTATTCTGCTAGAGTACTTCACCTTCCTGTCCGGACTAACCATGTTCTCCCCTGCAGCCTGTCTTACTTGTATCCTTTTATGTTTCGCTTCTAAACGTCTCACGTTAGTGGCAACTAAATCAGCGGGGTAATTGCGTAACACACATACAATGGCAATCAATAGCAATCCCGTTCATTTTGACAGTTCAGCCACGTTCTTTGCGTTAACGTTGTTGACTTGTTGAGCAGACGAATCTTTCAAACCTATGAAGCAATGGATATGAAATGGGTTTCTTTCAAAACCCTCGGACTGTCATTGAAAGTGTGTAACGCAATTAAGGTGCTGTATAATCTGGCCATCCATTCTATTGAAACTATATACAGTGATACAGTCACCAAAAGTGATAAGACAAGTAACCAACAGTGCTATTCTGTAAAAATCTCACCGTGAAAACTTAGGGGAAGTGAGCGTGGAGTGAGCTGTCAATAGTGTCAATCTCTAGCCTCATGTAGAATGACAACTCACTTTAAGCTCACGTCACCTAAGTTATCACGGTGGTGATGTTTTTAAGGAATAGCACCGCAGGGTCGTCGAATATAGTTGAAGTTTAGTAAGGCACCGATGTATGTGGATGTTTTCGTATTAATTTAATTTAATAAATGTACTAGTTCTCTATTAATAAAATTAATTTTATTCGAGAAGATCCGTCTGAAATGACGTTCGCTAGGTGGCAGCACTAATACGTCAAGTCCAGGCATCTGTCAAAGAGCCTATATTTTCTTTAGTCATGACTGAATGATGAACGAATGAATGAAATGAATGATGAACGTCATCATATGTTTTATATTCATTGTCGAAATGGTAAAACTCTTGTCAAAATGGTGCCAACTGGTGTCGTAAATTTTCACGAAAACCCATTTATTAGCAACTAGCTGACCCGGCGAACTTCGTACCGCTATCTATCGAAATCAGACAATCCGTTCTCAAGATATCATTATCAAAGAAGCCGTTCTATACAAAATGTATGAGAAAATGAATTATAAACTTATCTTTTTTTTTCTCTCGTGAAATTTTCCCATGTTTTCTTGTGCTATTCAGGGCGGAGACAAATCCAACAAAGCAAAGATCATAAAAATCGGTCCAGACGTTCTTGAGTTATAAATGGTGTAACTAACCTGACTTTGTTTTCTATAAAAATAGATATAAGTAATAGTGGATGGTTATAACATTTTTTTTTAATTAACTGATTACACTAATAAACAAAATACAAACCTTAAGTTGCTTTGTCATTTAAAATTTAGGTGTAGCTCTAGAGTTAAGGAACCCTCTTAACTTTTGATAACTTGCTTAGATTTTACGTTTTTTCGGAGCTTTCCAATGTTTGTTGTTTTATGTGTTGGGGACATAATAATGCTTCCTTTTCTATGGGCCGCTTTTACAACGACCTAAGGCAATGTCGACCAATCAATAAATAAATTACCGTAATTAAATTGAAATAGTCTGTCAGATAATAGTTGGTCAAAACTTATTGTGTTACATGGCGAAGCAGGCCATATCCTTGTAATGTGTTAAAAGTTACGCGTAATTAAATAGTCGTTTGTAACTATGTATTATAATATTGGCCAAAAAATACTCGTGCTTAGAGTCCGACGGAAAATGGCTTTTTTTAGCCGAAAAAAAAATCGACAGGTTTTTTGTATGTTTTAATCGTGAAATTTTGCCGTTTTAATTTAAATTAACGTTATACTTTTTTCAAAGGCATGATTATCTGCATTTCCTCAGTTGTTGTGCTTTAATGGATGGATTGTGAATTAAAGATGGATTTTATCAGAAAAATTATACGGATTTGCCGGAACAAATTTTTTTTCGCCAAAAATCTCAAAATGTGTAAGTATTTCTGCTGGCAAACCAAATTCGGCTGGACTCTGTATAATTATAACTAATAGTTTAGGTGTCTGTACAACAAAAATTATGATAAATAAGTTACTTACATACTTATTTATCATCATTTTTGTACACGAATGGTAATTATAAGTAAAAACGAATGTTATTTGTGGGCATTCGAAGGTCAATATTGTTATTAAATTACGTCATAGCAGGTGTTATTTCGTACTAAAATGGTAGTTAATTCACATTGTTGTCTCGTCCTGCATGTTCAATTCTATTTTGTATAATGATTAATTGATTATATATAATAATATCTACAAAAAAAGTAGGTAATAATCAAGGAAATATTGATAGTTTCTTTCTGCTATGGTTGCTATGACAGCAAGCTTATCAAGATACTAACTAGAAAACCAGTCTTCAAATTGTTGCTTTAATTCAAACTAAAAACATTCAAAATAAGCCTAAAATTAGTACATTCTAAATCAGGTTCCACAGTGAACAAACTTGCTATACAAATAATTACATGAAAAAAATTTACAAAATATGTATTATTTTAATAAGTACAGCTCGGTCATTAGTCATTACAAAGTAAATAAATAACGGTTGTCCAATCACGCGTACCCGCCTACAGTAACCAAATACAGACTCCAGCACATCAAGCTACCCGAAACTGTCAAATTTTCCCAATCAACTTTGAACCATATGCTTTAGCGATAAAGTTGAAAATCTATTAAAGAAATTTGACAGATTGTAGTAGCTTGTGTGTGCTGGCGTCTGTACCTAGATTCTAATAAGCCTCAGTACAGTCACTTTCTTAACTGTTACTTCACAAACTTGTTTTAGAGTAGAGGACCTAGCTGTCTATAAACTAATTCTTGAACAATTTCCAGTTTAATGTCTTCAAGTATCCACAGCTTCTAAAGGCCTAAGAAAATCTCTGATCAGTAAATCTGCTGGCTCTTTTATCTCATGAATTTTATAGCCCTATATACATAGCATAAACATAATTAGCCTAGCATAAACATAATTAGCCTAGCATAAACATAATTAGCCTAGCATAAACACAATTAGCCTAGCATAAACATAATTAGCCTAGCATAAACATAATTAGCCTAGCATAAACATAATTAGCCTAGCATAAACATAATTAGCCTAGCATAAACATAATTAGCCTAGCATAAACATAATTAGCCTAGCATAAACATAATTAGCCTAGCATAAACATAATTAGCCTATAATGTTCCCAATGCTGGGGCACAGGCCTCCTCTCTTCGAGGGTGTGGCTGTAACCTACCACGCAAACTCGCAAGATATGTGACATCTACCAACCCGCAGTGGGCCCAAGTAACTGTTCAACACCAACATCCGACTGCAGCAACATCCTTTACACATCCTGTCACTCAGACTGAATCACGAGACTCCAAAAATAACACTTCTTACAACAACAAAATTGCTCCGTTCACAATAATAACTCCTTGACGATGTATATCAGCGATTGCCGGCCATGGAGCAGCGACAATAGCTCTCACATACTTCGTGATAGAAGGTTGGCTCTGCGACTGGTACTGGCCAATATTCGCCCTGTGTAGCGTGGTCCCGTCTGTCGTAGATGTGGCCGCAGCCTTGCTTACTATGTGTTCTGTGAAATGGTGAAAGTGGACGTTTTTTAGACTGTATTTAGAATAGTGTTTTTTTTTTATTTAGGATAAGTTCTTTTTTGTGCACGCAAAATGAAGATGAAGGATTTTTTTAATTTCTTAGTAAGTTGGTTTCTTGGATTTTTAGACATTTTTTTCTGATTTAAACTGCTAAGGTATACAGTAAAATAGGAATAACTCGTGAATGCTGCAATATTTGTACAAAAATTGTCATCACGCTGCGCGCTGTTCAAATCATTGCATTCTTCTAACCTTGAATTTATAATGAAATCTCTAAATGCAAAAGCAAGTTTTTTTAAATATTCAAACATTTATGTACAGACGCCAGCACACTAAGGTACTACAATCTGTCAAAATTCTTTATTTGATTTTCAACTTTATCACTAAAGCATAAGGTTCAAAGTTGATTGGGAAAATTTGACAGTTTCGGGTAGCTTGATCTGCTGGCGTCTGTACCTCTAGAATAGTGATGTAACGAATGTTGGATTTTTCACATTCGCGAATGCGAATGCGAATGCGAATATTTATCTTCAACATTCGCGAATGCGAATGCGAATGCGAATATCTGTTACATCACTAATTCATTATAAATATATTTAATTCCTCAGATATATAAAGTGGAATGAAAAAATATACATTTAAAGCCAAAGGTTATAAACAAAATTATTAAACTTTAAATATGTAATGTATTAAGATATTTAAAGTTTAATAATTTTGTTTCAAGTAATTGTTTAGTTTTTTAGTAAATAGAAACTGTAAACTTTATTTAAAAATGGTAGTAAAGTAATAATATACTACTAAATAAATGCAAACCTTACATAGTTGTAACAAGGCTGATTAATGTTAGATTTGATCAGATCTCTGAAGTTCTTTTTTCATAAATGAGACTTTTTTTTTTTGAGGACGGGAAATCATCAAATGACTCCTCCCGCTCTGGGTGGAGCGGAAGGGAGTGTCAGACTCTTACTGACTAAAACCCACCCGTGTTCCTTCCTTCGCCCTTTATGTTCCGGGCCAGCGGTAACCCTTTCGGACAATCCCGCTGATCCGGCAGGCTTCGGCCCTTAAGGGCCCCTTCGTTTAATGCTGACATCTCTTTGAGGCGCGCGTGGAACACGTACGCGCCGTCGGGCACGGGGCTGGTCCTGATCGGACGGTGAGTTACCCATTACTCTCCGCCCGCAGGCCCGCGCCTACGGTGGCCGGGAGTCGTCGCGCGGCTCCCGACGCCCGGAGCGTCTCCCGCGGCGGCTGGGACGGGAGGCTCTCTCCCTCAGCCGTCCCGCCGCCTCCTTCGCTAGCATGACTGCTTCGCAGAAGGAGGCGACTGCCCCCCACTCCCTCTCGCCCTGGACCATGGCTTGAACCAGGCCCGAACGCGAGAGGTCGCCGCTGCTGCCGATCGTCTCTACGAGGACACGGCGGTGCTCCGCCCAAGCGGGGCAGACCTCCACCGTGTGCTCCACCGTGTCCTCTGGGCGATCCTGGCAATGGTGACACCCGGGCGTTTCCTCCCGCCTGATTATGTGCAGGAACCTCCCGAAACTTCCGTGTCCGGTGAGGACCTGCGTCAGGCAGTAGGTGAGGGCGCCATGACGCCTCTCTAGCCACCCCTCAAAGAGGGGTCTTACCGCCGCTATCGTGGCGTGCCCTTCATAAATGAGACTTTAATATAGAATGTAGAAGTATGATTTAATAAAAATATCTAAGTGTTATCTATTGTATTATTATTTCACATGCATGCATATAATAATTTCCTTTTTGATTATTAAAAACATTCGCTAAATATTCGCATAATTTTTGCGAATGCGAATGCGAATGCGAATATTGAAAAATATGCGGATATTCGCGAATGCGAATGCGAATGCGAATATCCGTTACATCACTACTCTAGAATCATCATTTTTTTCACCTGGTGAAAACATCACGGAAAACCTTGGACAGATGAAGGTTTAAATTTCCGATAAAGCACTTTCTTTCCATAATGGTATCCCTTGCGCGCGCGCAGTCATCCAGCGTCCTGACTGGCAACAATCGACTTGACAGTCAGTCTATTCACATAAGCATAAGATCAACCCATCCTCACCCCCACACCCTTCCCGCACCCTTTTAAGGGGGACGTAACAAATGTGATTCGACATAATTATAAATATTAAAATCATCAATATGACTGTCATGGTTTCATAATTTTCATCATTCATTCAATAGGGTAAATTGATCTAGAAAAATCTTAAGAAAATTTTGATTCCGTGTGCTACCCTGGCGCTTTCGTCATAAGGACTCTTGAATAGCCATTAACCTCCACATGGTCGTGTCCCCAGATAACCAACGAGCATCAACACTTAACCACATCGCACGACTACAAGGAGGGATGGTCCTTCTACTTAGTTCTTGCTGGGATAGTCACCACACTGGGCTCTTCGCTACCTGTCGGCTACAATATAGGAGTTATTAATACGCCCGCTGAGGTAAGTGCATATTTTTAGTAATTACTAGCTGCGCCCCGCGGTTTTTCCCGCATAAGTTTCGATCTCGTGGGAATATCGGGATAAAATGTAGCCTATATGTTAATCCAGGGTGTCAGCTACCTCCATACTAAATTTTATCAAAATTGGTCCAGCCGTTTGAGCGCGAAGAAGTAACAAACATATAAACACACACACACACACACTCACAAACTTTTGAATTTATAATATTAAGTGTGATTAACTGCAAAGGTCGGCACAGACAGCAGCAATTTGTTCATTGATATGTAATTTGATAATGAAATTAATCTCAAATTGCATAGAGTTCAAAATAGCGTGCAAGAGATAGTCATCTTCTCTGTCAGAACCCTCCTGGGGTTCTAAAGGAGAGGAGGGCTAATAATGTAAGCGTCAGCACAGACAGCAGCAAAATGCTCGAACACATGCCACAGGCGATTGCCTGTGTGAAGACGACTATCTCGTGCACGCTACTTTGAACTATATGCAAGTTGTTTCAAAGCTTGAAATTATCGTCACAACCATGGATGAGCAGTTTCAGCCTATCTTTGACAAAGAGGGTAGTTGGAATTTTTCTATTTAAATAATACCAGCCTCTCATAATGTCAAAGCATCTTGAGATGGAAGGAGTAGTGATCACTGAGCTCCCTGATACGTTTAGCATCAATAACTCGTAATGATTTCAGAGCGATAAAAGGAGTAGTAAATAATTACCCGCCATCTTAAAATGTTTATGGTTTCTCAAACACGTGTATGCAAGAAGAAAGCAATCAACTAGAGTCGCGGATTCATTGATTGCTTTTCACTCTTTTTTTATTGTCCATGCTTTATTGAATTGGCAGCCTTATAAGTGTGAAGTAAAAAGGGGAAATCTACTCTTATTTATTTACTAGCTGCGCCCCGCGGTGTCACCTGCGTAAATGTCGATCCCGTGGGAACATCGGGATAAAAAGTAGCCTATATGTTAATCTAGGGTGTCAGCTACCTCCATACAAAATTTTATCAAAATTAGTCCAGCCGTTTGAGCGTGAAGAAGTAACAAATATATAAACACACACACACACAAACTTTCGCCTTTATGATATTAGTGTGATGCTCCTACTGGAACGCCATACAGCAATTACACTAACGAAGCAAAAAAAATATTTCATGTGCTGCTTTCCATCCACCCTGTGCGCGGTGGGCATCGAACGGGTAGCGATGGAACACGCGCGCTCACAGCGTTAACTCATAGTTCCATTTCCACTTCATCCAAATTGCGCACATTTTTTGCGATTTTTAATCTTGAAGGATATTGATAATCTATTGCTTCAGCTGTTCGACAAAATTGTCTGCTCAACAGCGTAAATGACGCAATGTATGTTGTTAAACTGTCAAAATGAAAACCATTGGTTTTGTTAGTGTGTTATGCAATTACCCCGCAGCAGTCCTACCACTCTTGCTGTTAGGATTAAGAGGGAGGAAAGGTGGGAATTATTAAGTAAAATAAAACGCCTCAAAAGTACAGTACCCGGCGATAAATATTGCACATCGACCTTTGGAAAGAGACAATCGGCTAATTTCGGCTTCGTAGAGCGTTATCTCTGTCGCACGAAATACAAACAGTCCGGTATCTATTAGGAGCTGTTAAAACAATTATGATTTGCTTCTTTTGATAATTATTTTTATTCTTTGTATAAAATCGATAGGATCGAATAGGTCGATGTGCAATATTTATCGCCGGGTACTGGACATGTTTTTATGTGAAACAGACTGGTTGGCTAAACAACTAACTTACGAAATACTATCGAAGATTTCTTTTGATATCTTGACAAAGCCTGTTAGGTATAATGAGGTTCAATGGAAACTAGAGTAGTAACCGCGATCAAAATATTTGCGCAACATGTTGTGCAGGACAGCAAATGTCAATCAATCAATATCTTTATTGTAGATCATAGGTAGGAACCGACGCCAGCACATCAACCTACCCGAAACTGTCAAATTTTCCCAATCAATTTTGAGCCTTATGCTTTAGCAATAAAGTTGAAAATTTATTAAAGACATTTGAGAGATTGTAGTAGGTTGATATGGTACATAATACAGGTCTTAAATAAATAAATTGTGATCAGTTATGTCCGGCCCTTAGGGCATACAACAGTTAAGTACATAATAAATTAAATTAAATTTACTTACAATAGTTACAAATTATTAAAATGTCGCATAAAATAAAAAAAATATAAAAATAAAACGGATCGAATTTGAGTAGGTGCACATACAGTGGGCCACTGAACGCATCATGAATAAGGGACACTGTATTGGAGCAGTGATTTGTCTTATAGGAAGTCTTTTATAGAGTAGTATCACTTGTCTATTAACAGATCATGGAGATTTTTTTTTAATTTCTTAATTTCCGTAATTTTTCTGATAGGCCCCGGAATATTATTAAAGATGCGTGAAGCTGTGCAAAATATACTATCATGCATTAGATGAATGTCTCAGTCTACTACCTCATACACAGCGGGTGTCAAATGTGACAACACACATACAACACATCTTTAGTTTGCTCTAGTTCACATTGAACCTAGAATTGACCAAAACTTTTGGACAATATAAAATAAAAATAATAAAAGAAAAAAATGGTGAGCAATACTCGTTCTTCTTCGATATAAAAGGAGAACTTTGTCCTGCAGTAGAAAAAATAATTGATACGATAACTTCTGAGTCATAACGCGCCATAGGACAAGATTCATAAAGCACTCTTTGACTGTTAACTAAAGTAAATGTTTTTACATATTCATCATATTAGAATGAAACGCTTGATCATAGAATAGAATAGAATAGAATACTCTTTATTATCTCTTCTCTCTTTACTCTTTATTCTCTTTTTTATCATATTTGCGTTTACGAATATGAACCTTAAACCCGTAATAATAAATCAAATCAAAAGTCATTTATTCAAACTAGGCTGCGAATCAGCACTTTTCGAACGTCAAAATTACAAAAGACAGTGATCCCCAAAACGCCCGCCCTTGACCACTTTCTAGTGCTTTCGCTGGGGAGAAGAAGTGGCGTAAGTCAACTAACTCCCCAGCAGAAACAACATAAGAATTATATACGCTTGTTTTATTTAGCAAGGTCAAAGTGCAATCTGTAAAGCCCTTAATCATATATTACTCTGATTGGACGTATGAGGCTAATATTAAGTGACTTTAACATTTTCCAGGTAATAAAAAGCTTCTGCAACGAGAGTTTCATCACCCGATACGACGTGGTCCTCGACGAAAAATGGCTGAACGTGTTGTGGTCTTCCGTCGTGTCCATCTTCATAGTGGGCGGGTGCACCGGCTCGATACTCGGTGCTGTGCTCGCCAACAGTTTAGGAAGGTAAGAAGAACATAGTTAGTCTACCATAGAACAGGGGGCCTAAAAAGGCCACTTTGACAGAATCATAAAGGGATAACATTATGAATCATAATATGGCGAAGACATCGATCATATACTTTTAGGCATTATGAAACTTGCGTTTTTTGCGTTTAGGTCCTGCAGTCCCCCTAAGCTTACCCGTTTCTTTTATCCCTATGCACTAACTTTCTAGTTAACGCAGTCTACCTGCAAAGCCCTAGCCGTTACAGTGGTGATTTTTCTCAAATGTCTCCATAATATGTGTCTTCTAATGTGTAGTTGTGTAGTGTGCGTTAACAACCCTGTCTTTTGAACAGGACTGTTAACGTCACTGAGCCCTGTCCAAAAGACGGCTGTTATGATATCAACCCAACACAATCCACTGAAATACTTGTCTCTTCCAAAGCAAAGCCGTCAAGGGTGAAAAGTTAGTATTTACATATTAGAAGACACATTATTATGAAGACATTATTGAGAAAAATCTTTGTTTGTGTCATATTAAGTACAAGGAACAGATCATGTTACACTAACACTACAATGATGCTTAGCTTCTCGCGGCCCGGGCCAGTTTGCATAACATTCACCGGATATATTCAACACGTGGTGTTTTGATGTCTTAGTTAATCCTTTATTTATAGTGAGGAAAATTATCCTGTGAGTATATCGTTTCCTTAAAAGGTGCACCAGCAGTTGTTGTAAAAGTCAAATAGTCCTTGCCTTTTAAATTTTTTTTTTGCGGGTTGCTAAATGCTGAACCTGACAAAACTGAATAGGAAGACACTCCCAACTATTAATATCGAAATTAATAATTCGGAGTGTCTTCCAATTCAGTTGGCGGCTATTGACATGACGATAACATTGCAAGTTATTATATAAGTTGTAATATTTCTCTAACTACTATATACAGGGTTATTTTGCAACCACCATCCAAATTTTAAAATCGAGGACTTTTAATTAACTTATTTTCATATGTGAAACATTATAATCAAATAATAACAAAAACAAAAAAAAAACATTCAAAAGGAAATATCCGAAAAATAACAGAATGTAGAGAGACACAGCAAGGTTATTGACCTCGCTCGCTGCGAGTGCGACTGATGTAGGTACCTACGCGTTCTTAAAAGGGTTGATTCCAATTTTCCCTTCATACTTTACGGGCTTAGGACCGACATAATAAAATAAGTAATGTGAAATTATTAGTTGTTATTATGGCGTATTTAAAAAATTGGAATCAACTAGCTATTTACAATAATTAAACTTACCAAATAAACTCGATTAACCTACAAATCACGTGTACTTCAGCAATTGTTCAAAATGGAGTCCGTTTCTCTCAATACACAAACGTGCACGTTTTTCTAAACTATTTTTTAATAAGTTTAAAGTATCTGTTTGATTTTTAATGTCATTAAATGCTATTATTATTTTACTACGGAGGTCCTCAACACTTTGTGCTTCTTCAACGTAAACACGTCTTTTTAGGCACTCGCGAATTAATTCCTCGTCTTTGTAAACGCGGTAAACTTTCTGTACGGTACATTCTTTGCGCACTATTTAAACTTTCGCCACTTAAAAGATAACACCTGACCATTTCATAATACTCTGCATTAGAATAAAAAGTCGCCATGTGTGCGATGATGATCGAACGGAATTCTGAAGCGAAAATGCAGCGAGAGTGACAAAAAAATATGGCACACGTTCACACGTAACTAGGTCACGGTCAACTGACAGCCGGCGCGGGCGCAGGGCCGATCGGGGGCTGCGCGGGTTGCGACGTGTGAGGGAGGGGGGCGTAGTGCATGCTGTTTTTTCCCGAATTTTGAGGTAAGCGCGTGTGCGGTCATACAGTTCAACAACCTATTGTTCAACTGTATTTATTCCACACGTTGTGATTTTAGTAGCGGATAATGGTGAAAATCATGTAATTTTTTTTATTTTTTTTTATTTCATTAATTGATAAGGTTATCGATTCTAAATCATTTCTGAAAATTTGGATGGTGGTTGCAAAATAACCCTGTATATTTAGAAAAACGAAATTGAAACGAAACGAACGAAACGAAACGAAACGAAATTGTGACGCACGAAAGAGCTACTAACAGAAACAAACGTAACATTAGCTCTCAGATCAAAAGTTGTTGTTTCATAACCATTCCCTCATGATGATTATTGAGCAGAACAGATCTGCCCATCTACTACTCCACTGCGTCCTAAGTTGAAGGCTTTTCTAACTCTTTAAATGTCTGTAATCTAAAACAAATATTATTCTTTCTTTCTAAAATGGATCGAAGCCCACATCAAATCATAATCAGTTGAATTTCATATGAATAAAATTATATACCTTGTATTTTATTTGTTTCAGAAAAATGGCCACAGTAATAACGAACGTGCTGTCCATCGCCGGGGGAGTATTGTTTTTCTTCTGCCAACAAGCTAACTCAGTTGAAATGCTTATTTTAGGAAGATTACTAGTCGGTTTGTCTGGAGGTAAGTACTCACATACAATTTGAAACCCTCTTAATTTTTTCTTAGCGGTCCGCCCCATCTACGCTCGGGTGCAATTTTTTTTTTTCGAATTCCGTAATTTTCGTTCATACAAACCTTGTCTTGGCAATACCGCAGGGGTCGAAACTAGTCAGTAAAATCAGTAAAAGTCAGTTTTTTTTTAGCATGGTCAGTAAAAGTCAGTTTTTTGAGAAAATGGTCAGTTTTTTCAGTTTTTTGAGATCAACACATATGTATATTGCTCCATATATTTTTTTGGAACCTTATTAATTATTTACTGACACAATTTTGCCTGTCTGTGTCGTTCCTTTTTACGCCTACCTTCTTCATTCTAGATTTTGCTTAAGAAATATATATCTTATAGTATACCTACTAGCAGCCAAACCCGGCGTTGCTCGGGTTTCACCTTTCAAGTCCATTCATTTCATCAGTTGCAACACTTTTTCACATTTTCGCCACCCACAACCGCGACCAAACTTCCTTACTTTCACCAGGAGACCAAAGGGGAGATGATTGGAGTTGGTGGTCATAGAGAAAACCCTGTCTTCCCGTCCTAACATTAGCATTTTAAATATACATTTAGATTGTGTCAACAAAAAACAAATTTCTAGTCATTTCTAATTTTCTTAGCCGGGCCCAGTGATGGTTTGAGGGCAACTAACAGCTGATGCTCTATTATGATGTCTTGTGGCAACTTAATATTGTAGCATCATTATTTCGAGGAAAAAAGTCCAATCCTACTTTTTTTCTCGAAATAAATACATATTTTATTATTGTATGTTTAACTTTGCATATTTGTTACAGCTTCAGCTTTTTAACCTGCATTGTATGTGATTTAATTTGACTGCTGTGTGATTTGTTTGTGGCTACTAACCAACTAACTAATATGGGGAAATGTAAATTTAATGAGGACTGGCTTAATAAAAAAGATAAAAATGGACACTTTATATCTGAATGGGGAAAAAGGGATGGTGAAAATGAGGTTTTTTGTTACTACACTACTAGACTACGAGGAGAAAATTAAAGAAGAAGAAAACGTACAAAAAATTATAGATAAAAAGAAAAATGCTTTGATTACTAACTTCTTCAAGAAATCATAATGTCTAATGTTTCTAACTTTTAATATTATTTGCATGATTGGATGTGTGTCATTTGCTTATTAACAAATATTAAAACTGATAACTATTTGTAAACTTTTTAATAATAAAAAGGTGGTGATGGTTGGCTATGGGGATGGTGGAGGCCAATAATATTTTTTTTTCAATTCCACATGAAACTTTTATTTTAAGTTAGTTCAGATGGTCAGTAAAAGTCAGTTTTTTTAGATTTCTGGTCAGTAAAATCAGTATTTTTGAACACTGAACCTGTTTTGACCCCTGTACCGAACAAAACAAAAAAAAAAAAAGAATTATCCAATTTGGTGCAGTCATTCGGAAGTTATGCGCGTACAGTTGACAGCCCTCAGCTATCATAATCATAATATCTAAATCGGAACGCATGTGAGATTATGTGAGTGCTGTGAGCTATTGTAGCTAATTCGGAATTTGGACTGTGTTGTAGATAAAAATATTGATATAATTGGTTGCCCCCAGGTCTAACCACCAGCATAGTGCCTATGTACCTCACGGAGCTGGCGCCGCCGCGGCTCACGGGTGCCTTGGGCGTGGCGTGTCCCATGGGCGTCAACGTGGGCGTGCTCGTCGGGCAGGTCATGGGCTTAGATTTTATATTGGGTAAGCAGGAAAGTGTAAGGCCTATATGTATGGTTATATAGAGGTATGTGGAACAGGGTGTAAAATTCACTCATCCTCCACAGAAAAGGGAGGATCCTCCGACAAGACGAGTGTTGCGTCTGGTGGGCGATTGCCCGACTTGATGTCGGGACGTTGTATATATGCTAGTCGCGCGGTAAACTGCTTGCGCGATGCAGGATTTTGCGTGACGTCATTATGATGCGTAGTTCGCATGTGGCGATGTAGATGTCGCCACAGTTATTTTAAATATCTGTTGTATTGTTCCAGGTCGTGATGTTGACTGGCCCTACCTTCTGTCCGTCTACGCGTTGCTAGTCATTGTTTGTTTACCGTTGTTATTTATACTGCCAGAGAGCCCAAAGTACTTATTTGTAGTTAAGAAAAATGAGGAGAGAGCTTTAAAAGGTAATAAAATAAGTTTACATTGTTCCGCCTAAAGAAACACACACACACACACACACACAAACAACAGACACACAACACACACACCACACACTCGCTCACGTAACAAATTTGAAAGAGATATTCACCGTATCAACTCGAGCCATTCAGTATTCTTTGTATGAAACTCCCTACTGCAACGCACACTAATTGGAATCGCAACGTAATCGCCTCGCCTCGGGACAAAATCACGAACCGCGGTGCGGTGCGTTACGGCTCGTCGTCCCCGAGCGTACGTCACTTCGTCCACCCTTGCCCCTCTCCCCCCTCCGGCCTGCCTGCAGCACCATAAACCAGCGGTCGGCGAGCCGTAAGCGCGGCGTCGCCTAACCGTAGCCGAGTCGACATATCGGAGCTTCTGATCCGCTTTGGTTACGTGCTCACGTTAGGTTGACGCCTGTTTGACGCTGAGGCGAAAGGCGATACGGTGACGATCTCTTTTCGAGTTGATGACGTTGATGTGTGTGCTATGACCTTAACCCGTCTTATATTTTCCGTGTTCCGTTGTTCCGTGTTATGTTTAACACGCCTGTAATTCTCGAAGGGTTAGACAGAGATGTACAGACGCCAGCACATCAAGCTACCCGAAACTGTCAAATTTTCCCAATCAACTTTGAACTTTATGCTGTAGCGATAAAGTTGAAAATGTATTAAAGAAATTTGACAGATTGTAGTAACTTGATGTGCTGGCGTCTGTACCTATGTGAGGGCACTCCCATATTTCACCAGTTTTGTTTCAAGTCCTATGTAATAGGGCACGAGCATATTGCCATCAACAGGCCTCAAATTTAGACTCCGGACAACCACAATACTTAAACTGCGAGATGCCATATTAAAAAAACCGGCCAAGAGCGTGTCGGGCCACGCTCAGTGTAGGGTTCCGTAGTTTCCCGTCCGTCACAATAAGTGTTCCCACTTATGAGTTTAAAAGTGGGTATCCATTATGTTCGCGTAATAATCGTAGTCGATCTTAGATCTTAAAATATTGGGATTCGATTTTAATAATTCTTTTTTGTTATTGTTTGAAAAAAGATACGTTCAGTATAATAAAATATGTAAACGATGTTAAAAAAATGCTTGCAAATACGATTATACTACAAACTTAGTCCAGAAATTATTTTGTACAACTTTTTGTCCTTTTTGTACAAAAACTGTTGTTTCCATCAAGTTCAAAATAATTTTCCTAGAAAGTCCTTATAAAGTTCTACTTTTCAGATTTTTTTCATATTTTCTAAACTTATGGTTTTAAAGTTAGAGGGGGGGACACATTGTTTTTTACTTTTGGAGCGATTATTTCCGTAAATATTGACATTATCAAAAAATGATTTTAGTAAACCTCCATTCATTTTTAAATACCTTTCCAACAATATATCACACGTTAGGGTTGAAATTAAAAAAAAATCACTTCCCACTTTACATATAGGGCATATTTACATATACCCTAATAAAACATTTTTTTCCAATTTTTATTTTACCACTTTGTCGGCGTGATTGATATACATATTGGTACCAAATTTCAGCTTTCTAGTGCTAACGGTCACAGAGATTAAGCGAGGACGGACAGACGGACAGACAGACATGGCGAAACTATAAGGGTTCCTAGTTGACTGCGGAACCCTAAAAATAACTGGTATCTTTTACAGAACTGAGTCGCCTCCGCGGCCTTTCCCCGAGTCTTCTGACTGATGACGTGGAACTCCTTCGTGAAGAGGTTCGCTGCGGGGTATCGGCCACAAATAACGGCGAGACCTGGTCTATGGTCCGAGTGTTGCAAGACAAAAGGCTGCGACTGCCACTCCTGCTCACCTGCTCTATGCAAGCAGGCCAGCAGACCAGCGGGATTAATGCAGTGAGTTCTGTATTTATTTATTTAGAGACGTTTACCAACGGCTTCTATAAACAATATCTCCCCCTCCTTTGGACGCTTTTTACGAAGTATCAGAATATCGAGAATTGCATTATATTTAAGTTTAATCTTAAATGTATAAACCTTCCGGAATGTATTCTCTGAATGATGGTGAACACCGCATCCAAATCCGTTGCGTAGTTTAGAAGAACAACGCGATCACACAGACAGACACGAACAGCGACTTCAATTTATAATTATGTATACTAAAAGTTTACTAAAAGTTTCTTTTATACATGTTGTATGTGTATTATTTTGTCTTTTTAGGGTTCCGTATCTCAAAAGGAAACGGAACCCTTATAAGATCACTTCGTTGTCTGTCTGTCCGTCAGTCAAGACCCTTTTTTCTCAAGAACGCGTGGAGATATCAAGTTGAAATTAATATCAAGTACTCAGGGCTGCAATCCCTTGAAGCAGTGAAAAAATCAAACTTCTAAGTCAACGCAATCAAAAGATACGGGCGTTTATGTTCCGAAATCGTAACCTATAGGGTACTTCCCGTTGACCTAGAATCAAGTTGGCAAGAAGCAAAGCAATGTCATGTAGCACAAGTAAAGGAAAAAGTCCAAAAACTATAAATTAGTATGTAGTTACATTACAAAAAAATAATTTTAAAACTAATTTAATAGCTGTACGGAGCCCTCGGTGCGCGAGTCCGACTCGCACTTGACCGGTTTTGTTTTTGTAATGTGCGTTTTGTTTGTGCAGAATAAACAATTTTTCTTTTTTTTTCTTCCTGTCATTTTGATCGTCGAAGAAAAATCAGTTGATCCATACATTATGTCGAGTTATGCGAACATAAATGTATGGATCAGCTGATTATTTTTCACGATTTCAGTGTTGGTCCCATAGTAAAAGTTGTTCATAATAAGATGAGATGAGATGTTGTTAATGATAAGTACAATGACCCCTTTTAAGGGTTTAAAACGATCAAAATGTAACGGTGTATAAGGATTATATCTCACTGGGAAATATACACAGCTTTATGGTAGGTATTTCAACAGGCGTCCGATCGGTTGCGCGACCAACCATACATTTTTTTAGCAGTGCGACCATGGTTGCTTCGCTACTGGTGTGGTGTCCTAGTGAGATAGGGCCCTTAAGGGGGAAGCGTAAAGGTAGACCGCGAAATTCAAATTTTGTTACTTTTTTTTGCAATTTGCTGGTCAGTATTAAGTTGTACGTTGATTAAAATATGATTCGCGGCCGCAACGAATATGTATTTACAGAATTATAATCATTAGAAACAGTAATACTTTTTTAATAGGGCTTTTGAAATTTCTAGAGCCACTAGTATTTTATCAGCAAGGGCAAAATACTTTTATAGTTAAGATTAATGCATTGCAGTACCTACATAGACACGAAAGTCACGACAACGTCAAAGACATTTGACGCATTTTATTGTAAACAAAATGATCTATAGACAATTTTTCGACAGTTTACAATCTTGCGAAATTTAATTATAAACTGACCGCCGGTGTCCGCAATTATCCGGTACATGAATGTATACCGATTTCGCCGTGATTCCTGCGCCGATTCACGTGTTCCTTTTTTTTATTTGGTAAAGGAAGCCCGCGCGGTGGCCCTATTACTAACTTCGGATGATTAGTTTTTGAGGTAACTTCCAAATAAGTATTTAATCCATCCTACTGATTTTTAAATTAAGATCGTGCAAATGAAGTTTTCCTTATAAAATGGTTTCATCATATACAATAACTGGTTCGACAACTTCATCTGTGTCAAACTGTATTGTCAGTGTCAATTTCTTCATTTCTTATGAAACGTTTATTTTGTAAGCATTTCATATTTATATTTTAAATATTTTGTATATGCTATATATTCTCTTTGACCTTATTCAATAATTCTGGGCAAAAATGGATGAATCAGACGAAAGCAGCACTGAGGCGATGCCGATTGAAGTGGTCCTCTCGGTCCATTCCGTGGTGAGTTCCGAGGAGCCGCCGATGGAAGAGTGGTCTTCATTAGAAATAATATTGCCTGAAGAAAACAGGAAGAAAGCTTTATTCAATGAGGGGTTGTATGACCGTGGTAGCGGCGAAATATGCGGCAAAAACATTACCATGTCAGCCAGTTCTGTGTTTATACACCCTTACTACAATTACCCGGCGATCATAGATCCAGGAATAGAGGACGCTTTGTTTGAATCTGTAGATGCAATCACATATCCGATCGATGGGCAAGCCTTGTACCTAGCTATCTGCAAGGAGATGGATCAGTGCCCAGTCAGAAGTTTCCATAGAGGGCTCCTTGAAAACCGAATAGATCTAAAGTATTATTGCATCAATCCGAATGGGTTCCGGGCAATGGCCAAAGCTTTGCAATACAATAAGACCGTTCAAGAATTAAACCTAACTGATAACTTTTTGAACGATGATGCTTGCTATCATATGGGAGAACTGCTTTTGACAAACACCGTAATTACTGAAATTAATTTGCGTGGCTGCAGAATTGGCCCTCAAGGTGCCAGACAACTGTTTTGTAGCTTGCACCGTAACAAAACACTCAATGTTCTTGATTTGAGTTATAACAAGTTGGGCGATGAAGCGATGGAGTATTTAGCAAAGTCTATACTGTTCGGACTTAATGTGAAAAATCTTAATTTAAGTTACAACAACATAAGTGGGAAAGGCGTCGCGGTACTAGCAGAACCATTCGAAACCCATAATAATTTTACTCACTTAGACCTTTCGTGGAACAAACTATTTACTACAGGAGTTTACGCGTTTCTCGTAAAATTTTCAGAAAGTACTTGTCTTGAAGTGTTGAATTTGTCTTGGAACTCATTGACTGGCGCTCGGATTGCCCTGGGCGTCAGTCAAATTTTACTTTGTCCGCTCTTGAATGAGCTAAATCTTAGCAATAACAAGCTACAAGGAGAAGATATAACGACAATCATAGGAAACTTAACGAAAGCTAAAAAAATGAACACGTTGAACTTGTCTTTCAATCCTATGTCCCCTAAGGACGCTTTAAGCGTTATGCAGCAAGTAGCGATGAACGCTTCGAAAGTGAAAAATGTACTAATGGAGAACGTGGTCGTTAATAAACAATTTTTAACTTTGCTCGAAGGTACAAAAAGAAAGAAATCAAAGAAAAACTTAGTTGTAACGTACGGGGACGTTGAAGGCCTTTTTAAAGCTAAAGGGCCAGACCCCAGGGAAATAGTTCTTAACAGAATTGAATATGTTACAAAATCGAAAAAGCACAAGTCTGATATTGCATTGATTGCGCTCCAACTACAAAAAGATAATCACGTTATCATGAATATTAAAGATTTTACTACCGCTCTAGAGGCGGGTGGAGCGCGTCTAGATGAAAATCTTATAAATGAATTGTGCATCGTTTTTCCGGCACCATCGAGGAGTGCTAAACTGAAAAATATAAATTTAAACACATTGGTGGAATATATCAAACGAAAATGGCCAGATAGGAAGTTACCTCCCACTCCTCCTCCTGAACCGGAGCCGGAACCGGAACCGGAACCCGAACCTGAACCACCGAAAAAGAAAGGAAAAGGCAAAGGGAAAGGAAAAAAGTGAATAATCAGATTTACTTCAATGTAATCATTTTCACATTTGCATAAATGTATTTTTTTGGAATATTTAGATATATTTTTGGAAGATTTTATTTTTTAAGACTTAGCTCTAATGCTTAAACTAGCTAGCTAGTAGCTTTGATGCCAGTTTTGCTTAGATTTATTTTTGAAGCATGTTTTTTTAATAACGTTATTTTTGAAGTTCATGCTAGAAGTTTTGTTAAATAAATATATTTAGTTACTCTTTATATGTTTAATTTTCAATACTTTCGTATAAAAAAATACAGACATTTATGTCTAATTCTCACGGGGTAGACGTAAACTATACAACGTATAATCCCCACTCGGTATGTTAATATGTAGCGGCATCTACACCGCCACATGCCAACTTACGCATCATACTGACGTCACGCAAAATTCTGCATCGCGCAAGCAGAGTTTACCGCGCGACTAGCATATATACAACGTCCCGTGATCAATCATCGGGCAGTTGCCCACCAGACATGACACCCGTCTGCTCGAAGGATCCTCCCTTTTCTATGGAGGACACCCTCTTCCTCATACTTACATCCTGTTCCTCATACCTATAATAAATAATTACAATCCGCACTCAACGTCACTAGCTGACGTAGGCTGTCGATACCGCACCGGATCGGAGCATCCTCATTTTTACTGCGTGATCTCGACCCAAGGCGATGCCGTTAGGCCCTTGGAACTCGACACGGTTTCTACGGCGTATTAACCGCACCGTAGAAAAATCGTGCGACCTTGTATATGACACAGTTATAAATGGTATGCGGCGACGGCGTTGTGCCGTAGTGCCGCCGTGTCGTCAACGAACTAAATAAAAAAAAAAAAAAATAATTAACCATACAACACTGACGACCGTGCCTACACGCAGCGAATAAACAGTAGTTTTTGACAGTAAGTAAAACGTGTGTATACAAAGGGCCTGACAGCCTGGAATACCATGGAAATATTAATAAACGACTCTAGTCGCGGCGATGCAGATCCGGTGCAGTGCTTAAATGTGTGCATTCAGCTTATTCATCTACATCTTTAAGTATTATAAATCACAGTCACTTGTGTCTGTCTATGCGCTTGGTTCTTCGAAACTCCGCAATGGATATAGCACAGAAATCTCAATGTTTTGACATGCCTCGAACGTGATTAAATAACATTGACATTAACTCACTTACCAATTTCTGCTGACGCAAAATCATGTCATGTGTTGTTTAGCTAAGTTTTAAAGTGCAAGAAACTATTTTACGCTGAATAAATATTTAAGAGTATAAGACTTTTGTTATTTTTACCTTTAAGGGGCCTGGCACAAAATCGACTAATATTGATCAATTTTGTTCATTCGTTGCGAGAAAGGGCAATAGAATTTAAACAAAATTATTTGTGCTTTGACAAGTCGAGTTCTTTGTCTTGCATGTGGCGGAAAGGGATTTTTCAAATAAACTAAGTATTCGTGGAAAATCACTAATCTTCGCAACAAGTTTTCCGAAAAATGACGCGAGACTGACGTTTGATCGTTTGGTTATAAGAAACTACTTATGATTTTGAAAATTAAAAATTATCTTTAACATCATTATATGGTGTACTTGCATGTGGTGGAACTACTTTTCTCAATTTTCATACAAAATATAGCAGAAAAAAAATGTTGAAATAACGTAATATTCTAAAAACTTCCTGACAAATAAGTATTTTTTTCTAATACTTTGAAACACTTTTCAGAAAATTTAAAAATTACATATTAAAGTTAAGATAACCATTTAATAGAATCAAAATTTTATTTTATAAATAAACAATAACTTAACTTCGTAAATAAATGGCAAAGTGAACTATATTATCGACCGCGCAAAATCGATCCCGTCAGTAGCAACCGGGCCTTCCCAGCGTGAGGACGTATCACTTTGTATCGCAGGCGCGCACGTGTTCTCCGTAAACATATTCCAGAAATGGTACACCGACTACCACTTTTTGATCCGTTTAGTATTTATTTTATTTTCAGTACTTTGCTTGTTTTTGAACAACATTAAAATTGTGCATGCCTGATTTTTATATTATATAAAATAGCGGTGTGCTTGTGTTCGTAATTCTTCTCATCCTAAATGGCTTGACTGATTTAGATGTATTTTTTTTTAATTCTTATTGTGTCACTTGGATGGTTGGTCAGTGGGTTGTCTTAGGAGCAGATGTTCTTAGCTATTGTCGCGGGCCAACGTCTGCCTACAGCGACCGCTAGTTATATATAGACTGTATATTTCATCGATTTTTTTTAAGTGAAAACTTCTTTATGCGCGTTAAGGGTAAAAACTTATGAGTTCATGTCACCGACATGCCCGCACAGAAATGCTGTTGTAGCAGTAAGAGAAGTATTTTTTTGGAACAAAGTTCTTTAAAGTTACTGAAGTCAAAATGTAAATCCAAGATGGCGACTGCGAAAATGTTCAAGTTTTCGTCATGGGTATCGTTTGCATGGTTTTCGATGGTGGTAAAGCCGATAGTGGGGTCAAAATGAAAATCCAAGATGGCGGCTGCGAACATTTTCAAATTTTTGATCATGGGTGTTATTTTCATAGATGCTAACGCCGATAGTAGAGCCAAAATGAAAATCCAAGATGGCAGCCGCAAAAAATTTCAAATGTTTTGGTAGAGGGAAATCTTATTCGTTCGTGTCACCGACATGCTTATGTTATCAGTATCCATAATGTGGCTATAAGTATGACGTGTTGAGCTTGTCGTTGCTCGGAGTTCCGATAGATGCCATGGCTGCATATTATTTTTAATGGTTTACAGAAAAAAAAAATTTAGTCGCCGCCGTCGTCGTTTTTTTCATGGTTTTTGAGGGTTTTAAAACCGATAGTGACGTTAAAACGTAAATCCAAGATGGCGGCTGTGAAAATTTTGTTTTATTTAAATCATACGTGAAAAGGAACCGCGTTCCTGACGGAGGCCCTACGACCACACACGTATTTTTTTAATGGTTCAAAACCTTTAGTTTGACTAATCAATCGATGGAGAATTTTAGTGATTAAGCCCTACACTGCCCATAAGTTACTGGTATTATCCCATGATCTACAACAAATTTGTATATTAATATATACAAATTTGTTGTAGATCATGGGTCGATAAAAAGAATCGCATTACCAGTGCACCGCAAAAAAAAACGACAAAACGTGGGACTGGCACGTATCAGACAAATTCTAACAGAACGTAATTCGAATCAAATCGCTACGACTTCGTCTCAAGAATATGTAAGCTTTTACTTTCGATCAACGCTAGAATTGCATAAAGAAGTATTTACGAGTACCTACATTCTTATTTTTAAATGCTGGTAATTTTAGGAAATCGATGACAATGGAAGTTCTGAAAATACATTAATTACTAGTGTTATG
Source organism: Luperina nickerlii (assembly GCA_963855955.1). Classification (NCBI taxonomy): domain Eukaryota; kingdom Metazoa; phylum Arthropoda; class Insecta; order Lepidoptera; family Noctuidae; genus Luperina; species Luperina nickerlii. Next base: position 3,941,417 of record OY979666.1, on the reverse strand, counting down.
TTCTATGGTAAAGTTGACATGAGTTGTTAAAACTCATATCTATCAGCTTGATCTAGGCATGGCATCACCTTTGTCTTATATTTATGTTCGTATAACTCGTCAAAATGTAGGGAACAGCTGATTTTTGTTTTTGCCATTTTAGGTGTGTGTTTGTCTCATAGTAAAAGTTGTTCATAATGATAAGTACAATAATAACCTCCATTGTAATATATTATAAAAACACCACGAATACTCGATACCTATGAAATTGTCGTTTTATTAAACTGCCACTTCGAACTGTAAATGTTAGTAGTTACAGTTTGACTTGGACTTCCCAATTCCTTGGTTCGCGGCCAGTAAAATAAAACAGCAATTTCACAGGTATACACTTAATATTCAAATTTAGTTGTTTTGCATTTTCCAAAACTATATTTTTTATCCCAATCCAATTCCAATCTTCCTATTTTATTTTTTTCAAATAGGTACGGGCCCAGTCCCAAGAAGACTTTTTCAATTTGTTTGAAATAAGTTTATCTTAGTCATCATTGACATCGATGAAGGAAAACATTGAATTACCTAAATATGCATACTACTCGTAGATATTTATGTAAAACGCTTACCTCAATGTTATTGAACGTCTTAATGTACAGACGCCAGCACATCAAGCTACACCTAACTGTCAGATTTTCCCAATCAACTTTGAACCTTAAGCTTTAGCGATAAAGTTGAAAATCTATTAAAGAAATCTGACAGATTGTGGTAGGTTGATGTGCTGGCGTCCGTACTTAAATGGATCTAACACCAAATTGTACCATTTTTATGTTGATTTTGGTAATTATACTAAACGAATACTATGTTAGACAAATATTCCAGACTTATATTTCTTAACCGTACCTCTATGAATAAAAAAATATATAGGATCAAAACTGTTTAAACGATCGCTACGCTCGATTTTTAGGCGTGTGTGCGTGAACGTTGCACACAAACATAGTATTGCAATGAATTTACCTAAACTCTAGCGAGGAAATTTTATGCACGGATTCTTAAGGTAAATAGTATTTAAGTAAACTAGGTATAAAATAATGAATTAATACAATTTTGATATTATTCCAAGTCTTCTAATGTTAAATATTGTTAAGAATTTTGTAGTCCTACAATTACCATAAAGTGTGCTCATGCCGCCCGTGATACAGGTTTATCCTAGTACAGGCATCTAACATTATTATACCTTTGTAAATAATTTCTAAGACTTTATGTAATAATTTTACCAATTTTAATACTGAATAAAACATTTTTTTAAATGTTGTCACATCGGTAGAGAGCATCCGCTCGACGACATTTGGTAATGGTGGGCGCCGTCGGTTGAGACTGGTCATCTCTTAACTGCCAAGGCTTATTTTTAATCTTATATTTTGAAATGTTTCATCATTTGTGTCTTTTTTTTACATTGTTCTCACATATAGAAGCAACAATAATAATGTATCCAGGATTTTGTAATATCTTGAAGAGTGTCCATGGAGTTTCTTGCCCGTTCTTCTCCATAGAGATCTACGTTTTGGAATGGGCAACTAGCTTCAACTTTCTGACTAACTGACAGACTATTTAAATTTTGACAATTCAAAAGTGCCTGTACAAGGTTTAATTGAAATAAATGGTTTGAGTTTGAGTTTGATCGAAGACTAATTTAAATGAACGTTCCTTCCAGGTATTCTACTACTCGCAGACGATCTTCAAGCAAGCTGGCCTAACGCAGAAGAGCTCGCAGTACGCGACGATCGGCTGCGGCTTCATCAACGTGTGCACGGCGGTGCTGGTGCTGCAGCTGCTGCCGCGCTGCGGCCGCCGCAAGCTGCTGCTGGCGTCGCTGCTCAGCGCCGCGCTCATACTGGCCGCGCTGGCCGCTTGCTTGCGCTTTATGGTTAGTGTTTTCTTTCGTACCCAAAGGGTGCCAACGGAACCCTATTTCTAAGGCTCCGCTGTCCTTCAGTCTGTCTGTCAGCGGGCTGCATCTCAAGAACCATAATAGGTGGACGGTTGACATTTTCTCAGTATGAGTATTGCCGCTATAACAAGAAATAAAGTTAAAAATTAAATGAGTCCCCATACAATAAACGTTTTTTTTATGGTTCCGTATCTCAAAAGGAAAACTGTACCCTTATAAGATCACTTCGTTGTCCGTCTGTGAAGACCCTTTTTCTCAGGAACGCGTGAAGTTATCAAGTTGAACTTTAGGGAGAAGCGATAAGGTAGCCCGCGAAATTCAAATTTTCTTAAGGTTTTGCAATTTGCTGGTCAGTATTAAGTTGTACGTCGATCAAAATATGATTCGCGGCCGTAACAAATATGTATTTACAGAATTATAATCATTAAAGTCATCAACACAACTCTCTAAGACCACGTAAACCCTAAAGAATGACGATTTCATGAAACAGTTATTCTGGTGTTGTTGTTGTTTTATTGTTGTTTTGTACAAAGATTGGCTTAAATTCTTAAAAAGAGTTACTTTTATTTTACGTGTATTAAATAATGCAGATTATAAAAGAAACTTAAAATTGTCGGATTGTGGCTAAATACCTGTCGATTTCAGAAATGAAGAGATCTGCAGGAGCAAACTTAAGTGGCAGTGGGCAGTATTGCTCGCAAAACAGATGGCCAATGGGGCCGAAAGGTTCTGGAGAGGCGATCGCGTACCGGAAGACGTAGCGTTGGAAGGCCTCCTACAAGGTGGTCTGACGACCTTGTGAAGGCCGCAGGAACTCGTTGGATACGAGAAACACAGAATCAACATCGAATTGGAGGCCTATGTCCAGCAGTGGACGTCCTCTCAGCTGAAATGATGATGATGATGACCTGTCGATTTTATTTAATAGGCCCCAAATTACAGGGTATACTTTCATCTGCAGGCCTACTACGAAGTGATTATTTAGTAAAATGTACCTTGCTTAGAAGTGTTTTCTTTGTTTCCAGGATGTGGTGTCATGGATGCCTAATGTGTGCATGATAGCGGTGATGTCGTATGTTCTAGTCTACGGGTTCGGACTCGGCCCGATACCGTACTTTATTGCCTCGGGTGAGTTAATAATATAGTGCTAGTCGCGCGGTAAACTTTGCTTGCGCGATGCAGGATTTTGCGTGACGTCAGTGTGATGCGTAGTTCGCTTGTGGCGGCGTAGAAGCCGCCACATGTGTTTATGTGCAAGTTGAGCGAGGAAGACGGTTGGACCGTTTTCTGTCTGCCCTCCAGTTTTAACACCCTTCACCAACATTTTTAGGGTCAGTACACCCAGACAAAACATAACGCGCCCTTTCAAAGATATCAACACAATATGGAACTTGATTACTACATGAACAATTATCATTTCATGGCGAGCATGAACGCGTATTGAATTACGCTGTGATGCGCCGTGCTGTGTATACCTTATTGTATAGTCAATATGTTCCATTTTGTATCGTGATCTTAAAAAGTGAGTGTCGCGTCGCGTCACATGTCGGCGTGAATTGAACCTTAATGGAAACGCAAAAACTATACTGGATTATTGTTTAAAAATCAAATAAGCAAACTGTTTTTTCTCCCCCTACAGAGATATTCGAAGTAGGTCCCCGGCCAGCAGGCATGGCGTGGGGCTCCCTCGCCAACTGGGGCGGGAACTTCCTCGTCGGGATGTCTTTCCCCAGCATGCGCGAAGCCATCGGACCCTACTCCTTCTTGATCTTCTCCACTATCACTACCGCGCTATTTGTGTTTCAGAAGTGAGTAATCTGCGTTCGCGATTTATTTGCCAAAAATGTAAACAAATATGAATTAATGGAAATTATAACTTTAATTCCTAAACAATAAAGTTCAGTTTACAACTTCAATCATTTTATAACTTTTTCAATAGTGCTAGTCACTCTGAAATCAATTTTATAGTTATTGAAATAAAGTTAATATTTGTTTAACTTGAAATAGGGTGGGGATGTCAGCACTGCGCACTTTTACTATAGATGTGGAAGGTTTTTAATACAGGGTGTATCAGAAATGTGTGGTCAAATTTAGGGGTGTGGTACGGACCATCAAACTAAAAAACTTTCTCCATGAGACTAATATCGTAATCTAGAAGAGATAATATCTACCGTGCCTTGATTAGAAGTAAAAAAAATATGGAAAACTTCAAGTCCTACTCGACCCAAATGTATATTGGGCATTTGGGTCGAGGTGGACTTTTGGGGGGTTTTTCGGGAGAGCTGATAATTTTTGCCTACAAAATATTTCTGATACACCCCTGTATACGCCTCTAGTTGAGACACTAGTTATTGCTATTTCTAGAATGGTAAGACGAAAACAAAATCGTGTTATCGGGAATCTTTCTGTTTTGGCGCTCGAATGACTGTTACAACATGCCTATGGCATTAAGCCCGCCTCTGTACATTTATGTGCTTGAAGTATTAAATAAATAAATAAATAAATGACGTTGACAGGAAGGTGCTGTCTGTAAACGTTTGTGAAATTGTTTTGTACAGACGCCAGCACATCAAGCTACCCGAAGCTGTCAAATTTTCCTAATCAACTTTGAACCTTATGTTTTAGCGATAAAGTTGAAAATCTATTGAATAAATTTGACAGATTGTAGTAGCTTCAGATATTGTAGATCATGAAATAACTCTCCCTTTTTCCCCGCCCTTCTTGATTGTTATTCCTACATCAAATTTATTATTTTTCTTTCCCAGGATCTACTTCCCAGAAACGCGAGGTAAGACGCCTACCCAGGTGACCCAGTTATGCAGTCGTGGTTTCAAGTCGAGACCTCTCTCAACCCCCGACCTATCCAGGGTATGACGGCTGAACACGTTATGTTTTTTATGTGTAATACGTAAGTGGACTGTGATGTTATTGTAATCAGTTTGGAAGTGAGAATTTGAGTTACATGTTGAAAATATGTATCTAAAAAAAAATATAAAATATTTCTACTGGTTTTAGAGGCCCGATATGCATATGTATGACTTTTCAACAAGACTACAGGAAAATAGTATACTGTCGAAGAAGTTTATTGATTCAGTCATAGAGCTGGGAGATGCCTCGGCGTCAAATATTAAGCTAAGGTTCCTAAAAGATAGTTTCACTAACGGTCGCAGTGACGATTGTCATGAAAACGATGGCAGTGGCTAAGATTTAAATCGTTAGACTCCTACCGCGTCAAAACAGTCGCATTTCTATGATTTCATGGAAACGTTATTTTATAATGTACTAGCTGCGCCCCGCGGTTTCACCCGCATAAGTGTCGATCCTGTGAGAGTATTGGGATAAAAGTATCCTATGTGTTAATCCTGGTTATAAACTATCTGTGTGCCAAATTTTATCCAAATCCGTTCTGCCGTTAGTGCGTGAAGAAGTAACAAACATATAAACACACTCGCAAACAATTAGTGTGATAAACTTACTGTTCTCAGTATAGACACTTTTTCGGGTGCTTAAGTACGGTAGGGGCAAATCTAGCGATTTAAATCTTTCGTGCAGCAGGGTTTGACTTAATGTCAAATACTGATGAAAATAATAGACTCATGACGGGCGTTATAATATGATGGAACTGCTTTCCTAGTAAACCAACGCTTCAGACTGTCAACACTTTTCGTACAAACCATGCGTGTCAGTTGCCTGTCACCGTTTACTCATAGAAACTGACGGCTCGTGACAATTCTAACAATACCCTCTGACAGCTAGCTTGCGCTCAGTTGCACCCGGACACTTATTTTTGTCGTAAAGGCGTGTCTCGTCGCTGTTGGCGCGGCGATTTATGCTCTGTGGATTCAGTGTTCTCACTTCTACAGCTGGCTAAATTGATAGATAAGCTCAAATTTTTAATAAATGACTATTGAAGAATGACAGTACTTTGCAGGCTGTTACATCGGTAAGCTTGACAAATATAACTCTTAAAGACAAAAGGGCTCGTGCAGCTTCTTAGAAAAAAGTTAAGTATAAAATATAGATTGGTTTTCGAAGATTATAGATGTGATGCATCACAAAAAAAAAGCATCACAAATTATGATGATAATAAATGCAATCTCATTTAAAATGATTCAACTGACATTGGTATAGTGAGTAGATCTGTTAGGTATAAATGATTAGTAAATCAATTTTTTAAAAATCGCCTGACGTTCTTCCAATTTATAATTAAATACTAATTGAGTATATCGGACCCCCCCCCCCCACCTATCATTTTCGATATTTAGCCAAATATCCAATTATATTTTTATACTACTCGGCAAGGAGATTAAAATTCATTTTATATCATGTTTTGGTGAAATCTTTTAGTACGTCTGTACTAAAAGCCAGCACACCAAGCTACGAAACTGTCAAATTTTCCCAATCAACTTTGAACCTTATGCTTTAGCGATAAAGTTTAAAATCTATTAAAGAAATTTGACAGCTTGTAGTAGCTTGATGTGTTGGCGTCTGTACCAGTAAAGAGCCCAGGACCTGATTTATCGTTTTACGAACAAAACCGTATAATAAAATCAATAGATTTGGTTATTCTAAATCCTAATTTCAGAAATTTTACGCGTAAAAATAGGTAATACGGGCTGGTGTCCGCAACTCCACGCGTGGTTTTGGTCGTGGGCTCGTACCATCTAGCATCAAAATTGTTTTTATTATTTTTGTTAATTTAATTTTTTTTATATTAATTTAATGACTTCGGAATACGCCCGTTTTTGTACTATTACGAAATAGTTTATGCGTAAAGCTCAATACACAAGGTATGATAAATCGTAGCGATTTATCTGAACAAACCCTAGAAACTAGTTTATATTTTTTGTACAACCTGTTACCATGGATTCTAAACGAGAGTATTTTTCGTCGGGTATTAAAAAAATTTTTTGAAAATCCAAAAGATCACGACTCATGCTCATTTGATCGTATAAAAAACCATAAATATAGATATTATATTAGTTTCTTTATTAATTATAATTAAACTACTTTGAATAAAAGAGCCATTTTCAATTGGGTTCCTCCTATGGGTGAAGAGAATCTATAAAAAAAAAATACCCAATTAATTTATTTTTTCGCAAGCTACAATGTTTTTAGGCTTCACACTTGATTGACGGATTTTTTTTAGAAATATGTTTTTTTTTCGTTTCTACTGCATTAAATCAATTTTTGAAAAGCACAGAATTATTCTCCATTAAATTATCTATACAGTGGTATATAAATTAAGTAGATTCTGTGTACTAGCAGGAGTATATCAATAGAAACGATTACAGAAAGGAGGCAAAAAAAAAAATGTATTAATTAGCTGTTTCATAAATTTTGACCGCGTAGGCATTGGACTTTTCTATGAAACAGCAGATGTTATATGATAAACCGATTAAAAAAATCTACGCTAATCCGTCTAATATTTATGGATATATTATGGTAACGTTCAATTAATTAAACACAATTATTACAACATATCAATCAGTTAAACGCTACGATTTATGACAAAGTTTTCGGTTAGTTCATTAGCGGATATAAGGATAGTTATACTAAAGTAAAGCCCGATTCCTGTAAGGCTGATCAGGTAACCGAATATCAAATCTCATGTTCTAGCTTTTGAGTCGAATCAAATTGTAACGAAATCGCTGTTCCCACTGGCGTAAAAATCTCGCGGCGGGATTTTCAACTGTCGGTGTAGAGCTGAGCGTTGAGAATAAAAAAACAGAGTGCATCCTAGCGCGTCGACAAAACACACAGTTGGATTTTCAACTCTTGGCGCTAAGTAGCGCGCTGAAAATCCAGTGCGCCAAAAATAACCGCGGCGGGAAAATATTGCCTGTGCGAACCTTGGCTAAGTATAACTGTAAGTACAAGGATCTTTTGGCGAGTGACGAAAAGCGGATATAACACCGCCATTTTGTTTTATCAATATAATAACACAAAATGGCGGCGATAGTTCCGATTTTGGCCACGAGCCAAAAGATCTTTATAAAACTAAATGCTCGAAATGAGATTTGAATTGGGAATCAGAAACCACCCCCAAGAGTTGAACGTGTTATTAAGTTAATGTGCTCGGTGCATTGGTATTATTATATCATTAATATTTATAGTTTAAGTGCACTTTTTTTACTATTTCGATAGTAGATATGCCAAGAGTCCGAGACTTTTAGGTAACTTCCAGCGTTTTTGTATTTTGTTACTTAAAGCAGATATCAAACGCTTCACTTTTTGATCATTCTTACCTATCTTTCATTCGACAGAACACAAAATAAAGCAGAAGTGAAAAATTAATTCTTTAGTGAACCAATTAATTAAAAATTATGTTCGAGTTCGGCGCTGCGTTTCTTTCATTCGTTCACCGAATGATCGAAAAATTAAATGAAAGGACCAGATGTGATCATGTGTGGCATGAAACAAAAATGAATCTTCATTCAAGTAAAGCGTTTGATATCGGCCGTAATAATGCTAAATTTACATTAGTGACAACTAAAAGCGAATGGGTACCTATGCATTTTAAAATGGCCTTCGCATGCTTTCAGCAATTAAGGGTCCGATCACACGTACTACAACCACACCAGAACGACACCACGTGGATGCCCGTCCATGTGATGTCGCTAATTTGTATGAAAATGAACAGTTTATTCACATAGACCACACTTGACCAAAAATCGTGGACTATAACGAACCACATCAAGGCGATGTCGCGGCCATAACGTAACCACACCGCAGCTACTAGCGACAACGCAACCATAACGCAAAAGCAAGAAGTTGCAGCGACACTATTCGCACGTAACGACTGCTTGCCCACATGTTGTCGCTGCGATGTGGTGTGGTTGTGGTACCTACATGTGAACGGGCCGTAAGTCAAACTGTGACTGATGTAAATGTCATTATTAAACACTAACCCCCCTTACTCATAAACGTATTATATCAGATAAATAGTTACACACCGATTTCTCTCTTTCAGTCGTCAGTAATTTGACTTTCGAAAGAAGAAGACCAAGCGTTGTGTTACTATACAGACGATACACAACGTTTATTAGTAAGGGGGTAGGAACAAATTAGCTATAAGTTTGAAGGAAATAGTTTTAACAGTTACCTACTTTGCCTCATATCGTCATTGGGCGTGCAAAAGCCGCTATGTGTTATTTTCGGTTCTTTATGCAGTTTTAATCGTTATTTCAATACACACATACTGTATAAGCAGCTATGTGATAAGTGCAATATTTAAAGAGTTAAGGAATGTAGCTATGTGATATTCATACATCGGAAGTTCCGTATAAACACGCTAAATGTTATAATTCATATAGCTCAAATAAGTTCACTAAAAACACGTAGTGACTTTTGCACGCGCAACGACGATATTCAAGTATCTCAGAGATCCATACTGTTTGGTGCTTGCAAGTTTTATGCCGACCGAAGTTAGAGTACCTAAATGTCAGAACAAAAGTTAAGAAAAGCCCTACCTCGTTGATGTAGGGGTAGCAAGTGTGACTGCTGAGCGCGGTGTGCTGTGTTGAGTGTCTAGGACGGGCAGTGTGTGTTTCTTTTCGCCATACAAAATTCTCAGTCCTGCGCTGTTGTAGCCTGGATAATCGCAATAGGCTTGCCCAATATGATGTGGGCAAGATAAAATTCATATAATTGGTATTACACGGGACTTACCTAGCGAAATGTGGGTGTGTACTAAATTGCACCTCTGTCTAACGGGTATAACAGCCGTGATTATCTTTACACAGTATAAAACAAAGTCGCTCCCGCTGTCTGTAAGCTGTATCTTTTGAACTTCGCAACGGATTTTAATGCAGTTTCAGCAATAGATAGAGTGATTCAAGAGGAATGTTTATGTGTATAATACATGCATATTAGAGAAAAGCCGAGAAATTCAAAGATTTGTAATGTGATGTCGTTACAAACATATTTTTGTGCGCTTACATTGCAAACGCTGGTTAAGCCTTACGAGATAGATAAAATTAATGTACTACGGAATTGTATATCTTAAGAAAATCGATAAAAAAGTCCGGGATGTTATATGTTTATCTCATAAGGGTAATCCACACTAACCATTTTAGTATATACATATTACAAAAAAAATATGGGTTTATTTACCAAGCTATTTTAAACAATACAGTATTATTCCTTATCCAATTAAATACATTAGGTACGTTGTGCATTTCATGTAGATCAAAATTGCCCTTTACAGCATATAATTAAAATGAATATCCTAAAAGATATCAGAGATTTCAAAAGTAGGGGCAGAGCGGCTGGCTGGGCGGTCCGAAGTTCGCCGGGTCAGCTAGTGTTTTATTATCCGGTACTCTAGCTTCGGGACGGTGTTCGTCTTCAAGACGTTTTAAAGTACAAAATACTTAGTAACAATTATAGTTTCGTACCAACTTTGTAAGATTAGAAATGAATACAGATCTTCCATTCATATTTCAAATACCTAGTAATTTACTTTGGCGTTTAGTATGCTTGGTAATAATTATCATACTGAATGCAGACTTCGTGGCAAGCACGGTCTTAAAAAAAATTGGGAGCGAGATGACATGAGACAGTATAGACGTTTAAAAAATCTCTTACTAAATATTCACCGTCCTGCTCACACGTTTTGAGATCACGACTGCCGTGAGTCTTGGCGTGCTATGTTATATTGTGATGAATTCGTGCATCGTTTGGCTAGTCTAAGATTGGTAGGGAACCTACAGTTAGGCTAGGTAGCCTCTAGTATGGCAGTTTTTTATTCAAAAATTTTTATAAGGCATCATCGTGTCTTCAATATCGCACAAAGGTTTTTTGTAGGCACTGAATCCTTCCTACTGTAACGTCCATCAACTCGTGTCTTCGAAAATATTTACAATTTTACTTTTATCCGAATATTCCCAGTCGCCTCCACATGGATTGCCACCAGGTGGCAATCGGCGAATATTCCCAGTCGCCTCCACATGGATTGCCACCAGGTGGCAATCGGGAATAAAATTCCCAGTTCCACCGGTTGGCGACTGGGAAGTTATTGCCTCCACTTCAAATCGCTGTACACTGCGGCGTGGATCGCCAGCCAGTTATTGTAGTCTGTCATACGGCCGCGATGAGGGGATTGGTGGGCAGACTTTTCCAATGTGGTTTTATTAGTAGATAAGTGATTAGGGACATATAAACAAAATATCTTCATCGTAGTTGCACTCAGTTATTGTAAAAAAAAGTCTCAAAAATAACAATCTTAATTAAATATGCAGGTAACAATCCATGTGGGCGACTGGGAATATTCGCTTTTAGCGCATAATTTATAACTAAGTATAGAGATAAGATTCTTTTTTTTTAACAAATTTGTTTTAAATAATTATAAGTTTGAATGTAAGCTCCAATTGTATGGGTAGAGCATATTTTATCGTGCATTTTTATAATAAACATTGAAGTACCATTTATTTGTGGATTTTATTTCTTCTAACATTTCTAGGTTATATCTTGTCATCATCTGAACTATGTTGGGGTTGGCTTCCAGTCTAACCAGATGCAGCTGAATACCAGTATTTTACATGGAGCGACCGTCTAAACGACAGCATAGTTTATAATCGTAAATATTTATGCATAAGAGAACTTATTGGGATCTTTAAAAATGGCCGTTGGTAAAAAGAAAAACCTACAATTAACAAATAAAAATAATTTTATTAAAAAAACATATTAATACTGGTTTTTAACAAAATAATATGATAAAACCTGTAAATATAACTTGTACTAAGGGCAGATTTTTTAATCATCAGATGATTTTTATATAAAAGAATATTATAATTTTCTATAAAAAAATCTGTCCGCCTTACTATGTATTCCGTTATAAAACGTTATCTGACTATTGATAAATCAGTCTTAAATAAAACAATGTATAATAAAATGGTAATGATTCCTTATCACAGAGGTTTCTTGTCATTATAATTTACAAATTTTTGTTGAGATGTGTCAATTCCAGTAACAGAAAAAAATAAAAATATTCTAGTGTTATAACCACGCACAATAGCTGTCTTCATAAGAAAATAATATATCCTAAATGTGGCACTAAAATGTAAAATTAAAATTAAAAATGTTTAGCACGTAGTTTTTTATTTGAAATGGGTTTGCTCTTGACTCTAGGTCAGAGGTGACAGAGACAAAGTCGATGATAAGTGATAAGATTAAGAGGAAATGCGGTCAGAGGACTTTTGAAAAAGCCTAAGTATAAAGTTATAATTCGAGGTTTGGCTCCTCCAACACGACCAATTTAAAAGATATTTCATACACTAAATAAGAAGGCTATATACTGTGTCCCTATGTTTATCTTTTTTCTTTAATAGTTGTCAAGTTTGTACACTACGACTCTGTTGACAGCGGTTTAAATCGGCAATTTTGAGGGTGCTTATAAAAATAATGTATCATAAAAAAGGAAAACAGGGACATACAGGTAGTTAATAATTATTATTCTTTAAAAAAAATCATTGCTTTATGATCATTAACCGTTTCTATGGAGAAACGACCACCCGCATTTCCTCGTAATAATAAGAGTTATTTACGTTTTATTTGACACAGTATACATTAGTCCTAACCCACGAACTACTGATATTATTCCATTTACATCGACAGTCTGCGAGGTAGAGGCCACACAAAAAGAAACCTGAATAGTACTTTCAACAAAATAAAGTTATCAAAATAATTACGCTTATAGCTAAAAAAAACTACGTTAAAAATATAACATCGGATAGAAAGATCATTTCCGCTCTGATAACAAACTCTAATTTAATTTAAACCCTCACATATAATTTAAGGGGTCAACTGCGAAGGTAGTCATCAATATCCTTCAGCTTGTCCCAACAAACAAGCAGCAACACCGTATGGGGGCCAAGTCTTAAGTAGTTAGCCCCTACTCCTTTGTACAAGGACAGTGGTCCTTCGAGTCGGATCATTTTTAATCCGCAGTCTATCATGCCTTTGTAGAGTTTCCCTTTGTTTTGGGCGTCGACAGCTGAAATAAAACGTGTTTAATTAGTCGGCTACGCAGTTTAATTAATTTAGTTTAGTAAAATCTAGCTGCAGAGTTTTTTTCGCTACAAAACTCAAACTCAGTATCAGTTGACTTCGTGAGTATAAACTATTTCTAGCAAGACATTACAAGGTCTTATAAAAGCATGTCTGCTTTGACCCCAAGATACAATCACCGCCTAGTTTAGGTTGGGGTCCACCGCCTAGTTTGGGGTGGGGACTGGAGACCACCGCATATAACAAAATGAATGTCACCAACAGTCACAAATAGAATTATTATGTGAGACTGTGTGGTAATAATTGTAACAATGTTTCAATAAATTCATAGTTAATACGCATGGTTTGTTTTTGAAGAGCGATCACTATGTGATCTATCGCAACCGCCACTAGAGATGATAATAAAAGAGGTTAGAAATCAATCGACAGGTTTAGAAACGTTTTATTATTTTTTCCAAAAAAAGTTAAATAAATTACTTACGTTGATTACAAAGTCTAGTAGCGATAACATCGAAGGGGTTCAAGCACAGCGTCATGACAATTCCTCCGAGGTTGGCGCCGAAAAACGAAAGCATCAGTGGCTGTTCATTGAACCAGTTGTTTGCACGCAGCCAGTCTTTAGCATAAGTGAAGCTTAGGATTTGTGAGGCGCTGCCCACCATGCCGCGCGGGATTTGAGGACCAACGCCCCGGAACAGACCTGTAATGGTTATTATCAAAAGTGGTTAGAATTTTCTTTTCACTTAATGTCAATTTAACCATTAAAATATCAAATCCGGCTGGTTTCTAGCATATCTGTGATAGCTGAAAATGGAGCTTGGATACAATCTGTGATTTTTAGCACGGTTTTAATCACCCACAACTCACAAGCATGCTTGTGGTAGCTGGTTAACACGTGTTTTCACTTTTAATCGACCTCCAACTGATCGGTCTGGTTAAATCTGGTGCTCAAACCGTTGAGTACCGGGTTTTATTTCCATTATGGAATTATTATTAGTTGAGATCATCGTATCTTGTCTCACTCCTGGTTAAATACTTCCCTCCATTTCCCGACGATCCAGTGCTACTTCTTTCCAGTTTATAATTACTGCTCAAATAAATGTAATACCTTTAACACCTTCCTTTTTAAATATATCAGCCAGTGCACTCATGGTGCCTGTGATTTCATGCTGATGTCCCACAGCTATAGCCCTGGCGGCCTGGGACTGCAGCCTGACTTTCACCAGGTAGTAAGGAGTACCGGCTATGGAACCCAGGGCTCCGCCGACGCCTGCGACGCCTGCGCCCCTTAGCAACGATGTGGTGCCTGTTGAATCTTTTAGTATACCCCGTCTTTCAGCTATTCGGAAGGAACCTAATCTGAAAAGTGAGAATAGAAAAGATTAGAATACTCTTATTATGTACAATTGTACACCATATGTATAAATTAAGGAGAAGCCTATGTCCAGCAGTGGACTGCTGTAGGCTGATGATGCTGTATAAATTATAGATATAAACTAAGAAACTTTCGATAGCGTGACACATTGGGCGGTCTTATCGCTAAAAGCGATCTACTATAACATGAATTGTTTCCCAACAGTTGTTGACTGAGATACGTCTTAGCTTAGGGTATATGTATATGTCTATTCATTATTTTAGTCATGCCAGTTTTGTAACTAATCCGGCTCGAAGGACCAAAAAATCATTAAGAGGTCTCTATAATTTTTTTTTTTAAATCTTACCTAAAAATATTCAAAAAGAACTGAAACCCAAGCATAGCGGTCAGTCCACTCTGAAGCGCAACAAATCCTTCATTCTTCCCCACAACATAGAGGCCGTGGGGTACATTCTTGTAGAATATAGCATGTGTCCCGCTCGCCTTCAGTTCCCCTTGTAGTTGCATTCTGACCTTCACCACTTCTATGGGGTTTGTGAAGACGGATGCAAACATGGCCGACACACCACCCATTAGCAAGTCGTTTATGTCACGACCAAACTCGTTTTTAATTTTCGGTTCTTTTTGTTTCGTCATCTTTTCTTAAGTTCTGTGGAAGATCAGATAATTTTGTTGGTAAGTCTCTAAAGCTATAATTTTAATAAAATGATCTAGTCATCTATGTCTTATCTCACTCAAGCGCATACAGTGAAATAATTGAAGCTAAGCGAGTTGTCCTCGTTTTCACTAACGTCAAGCTAAACAAAGCCAAGTTACGTAATGTCTGTCTAATAGTGTTTTTGAAGTGAAAACTTATAAAGGCGCGTTGGGCATTTTTGAGATGGGGAAAAACCATTGAACTCGCGCCACTGTTACCGTAAGCGACACCGCGCGTGTTTTGTTTATAAGACGATTAAAAAAAAAAACCCGCTTCGGATGTGTTCGGCTGTCCTCGGGATGTACTCGGTTTTAATGTATATCCGATATGTCTCTGAGTGATGGCAAAGTATTCTGTGTTTTGTTTTCACTTTTGTCGGCACTCCCGGAGTGCCACTGTTTTTTTTGGGCTATTTAACTGCTTAATGTTTACGCATTACATATAGATATGTCGTAGGTTTTTCATAAAATTAGGTTTTTGATGAAAAACCTAGGTTTTTGATGAAAAACCTAGGTTTTTGATGAAAAACCGTAAGATGACACATTTTAAACTCAATTTCATCATAAACCTCTAACAATCCAGATTTTTGATCAAAAACCTGAACTAGTTTGGCTTTATGATAAAACGAGCGCGCAGTATTATTTCTAACGACGTCAGGTCGACGGAGCCCCGCTGCGCGGGGCTCCTATTTCTGTCTTCAGGGTTTAAAGGAACCTAACCAAACCGAACCTCGGGGTGCCCCTGACGTCGACCGTCTTCTTCTGGTTCAAAAGCACAAAAATAGACAAAATCACGTTTTTAACCGTTTCGTTTTTCGCCGTTTCACACACACATCACACATATTATTTTTTAAATGTAGGTATGTAGGTATGTAATTTCATAACAAATAAATCATTGTTTATTGTTTCTTAATTGTTTTATTTATTTAAAGAAATAGCAACCAACATTGTTTTTATCATAAAACTAATACAGTCTAGGTTTTTGATAAAAAAAACTGGATTTTCTCAGGTTTATGATAACATAAAGTAATAATTTTGTCTTCTTCCGGTTCTTGATCAATAGCCTAGGTTTTTGATCAAAAACCTAATTTTATGAAAAACCTACGACAGATATCCTCTACGATGAAAACGAGAATAAGTGTCGTTTTTGAAGTGAAAACTTTTTAAGGCGCGTTGGGCATTTTTGAGATGGGAAAAAACCATTGAACTAGCGACACTGTTATCGACATAACGCTACATTCGGATGTGTTCGGCTATCCTCGGGATGTACTCGGTTTTAAATCCGATATGTCAGTAAGTGATGGCAAAGTACTTATTCTGTTTGTGTTTTGTTTTCACTTCTGTCGGCACTGCCGGAGTGCCACTGTTTTTTTTAAATATCTACATGTCCACGTTTCAACTTAAAGGTGAGTATAGACCAGAGCATTTTCTTGTAACAAAACATCTAGCATTCGCCGTTTTATAAATTGATGGAACCGCATTTCGAACACGACGCGCGATGTTTTGTTACAACCTGATTTTTAAAACCAACGTAACATTTTATCGATCAAAGGCACGAGTATTCAAGAACGCACATTCATCAAAAATGAATGCAAGGTAGAAAGAAATGTTCACTCGCCGTGAGCATTACATCGAACGCAGCGTCAAGCATTCGCAGGAACGTTACATTACATGAACATGCTTTTGGAAACTGAGCTTTTGCCTGTATTGTACAATTCGTACGAACGTTAAATTACATGAAAATACTCTAGTGTATACTCACCTTAGTAAAAACGGACACTAGATGGCGCTCATCTAGTAAACATACTATATACAGTGCTCCTAATATTTTTTTTCAAAATATTGTAAAAGTGTTAAAGTGAATAATAAAACATACATAAATAAAGTGATAATGAGTCAAATTTACAGCACAAGTGTTATCTCGTCGCGGTGCTGCGTTAATTTTAAATAAATCGCAATCATAGCACAGTGACTTGACAAAAACATTTCAACATTAAAACTGATGTGCAGTGAACAGAACAGACGGGATTCATTATACGAGCATCGAACATAGTACGAGTGAGTTGACTGAGATATTGTTGTTGCAACGAAGTGAATTTAATAAGATCTTGTCATATGGAAAAAAATTTGAACGGTTGGTGTTCAAAACTTCCATAGAAAGTGCTGCCATCTAATAGAATTGCACCAAAACATCTGCGCCTGCGCATACATACCTTACAACAGCGTGACGTGCGTTCACTACCCGATAAGAAACTTTTGAGACGCATAAGATAGAGGGCGCTGTCACAAATTTTAAATTAAACGATGGAAAGTGACAACATAACACTAAGGAGACACATGAGGAGAACTAAGTCCGATATGAACGTGTCTGAGTTCTGTTTGGATGACACATTTCTCAGTTCTACTCTGCATGATGGCCTAGACTTGTCAACAAAAAGTGTTCCTGAAACTACTAAAATGGATCCGGCCGAGCTTCAACAGTTGCGACAACAAATAGTAAACCTCAAAAATGAAAATGCCAGCGCTCATGAGGAGATAGCACATCTCAACCTGGAATGCTCTAATCTACGGAAAGAATTAATGAAAAAAACACAACAAATAAGATTTCTTAAAAATGTTGCCAGTAGTTCAAACTCCAACAGCCCGGCCGATATGATTCCGAGTCGGCAAGCTGCCTCGCCTTCCTTGAAAAAGCTTACTAATATAAGGATGCGAATATCACGATTTTCACCATTAAATGACTACAAAACAGTGGGGCCCACTGAAACACCCAAGCGACATTCACAACTATCACCTAACCGTCGAATCCTGAATCCGCAAAGATGGAACACACCTCAAACAGAGACTGGTAGAATAAGCGCAAAGGAAAATGTGGGGGTGGGAGAATTAAATGCAGCGCCAGTATTATGCACGTCAATTCTAGAGGAATTCCAACCAACAGATGGTGCTACACGGAGCCAAACTAAGAAACTGTATATTATAGGAGACGAACAAACTTGTAGTTTAGCTTCACAATTGACTTATGATTATGACCGCAATCATACTAAATTTAAGTATAAATACGACTTTTGTGGTGTCGTCAAGCCGGGGGCAAGTAGTAGCGAAGTGTTGAAGTCTTGCGAAAACTTGAGTAAGTCGTTAAATAATGGTGACATAGTTATCTTGTCAATGGGCTCAAATGATAAAAATCCCTATGAAGTGTTATCGGCCTTGAGTAATTCATTACACATATTGAGGCACCATAAAGTATTTGTAATAAATGTCCAACATAATCATTGTTTAAACGAAAAATTTTTGAATAACAATATAAAATTATTACTGAAAAATCATTGTAATTGCCAATTTATTGAAATAAACTGTAGAGAGATATTGAAATCAAATCCGATAAGGTTTATTGGAAAGTTAAGCTTTAAGTTACTTGTAGAAATTGCATTTTTGGAATGTAATATAAAAATTAAAAAAACACAGCCCACTTTGAGCGACACTAATTACTTACCTAAATTGTTTGAATGTAATACAAGTAAACCAGATGGCGGGAATTGTGCGCATAACCCTATAAAAAAGGGTACTATTCCGTACTATTTTCGAACTCAACCGAAGTTAGATGAGACATATACTAATTTGGCAGTATCATCGGACATAGCACAAGTAAACGTTAGTGACATAGTATCATTGGACCAACAATCACTACAAAATACAAGCAAAAACGAGTTTTTTCTTGACTAAAGGTAAATCGGAAATAACTATATTTCACCAGAATATCGCAGGGGCTATAAATAAAACCGAGGACATTATTTTTGCTTTACACGAATTTTCACAAAAATCTTTGGAAATCGACATAATATGTTTTACTGAGACATTTATAAAAAAAGGTACGGAACATTTACTAAAGATACCAGGTTATAAATTGGTCACATCGCACTCACGCAACTCAAAAAGAGGAGGTTCCTGTATTTTGATAAAAAATGACTTTGACTACAAATCGTTAACGTGTACAACTGACTTTGCGTGTAATTTTCACTTTGAATACTGTGGCGTTGAGCTACTAACACAAAAAATTATAGTAATATGTGTTTACAGGACCCCTACCAGTAATCCTTATACCTTCGTGGAAAAAATGGAAAAACTACTTTTGAAACTTTCAAATAGAACAAAAAGAATTGTTTTATGTGGTGATTGGAATTTGGATATGCTTAAGCCAAGCAAAAATTGCTTAGACCTCATAAACCTATTCAAAAACTTTAATATAGAAATACACATTAAGTTACCTACCAGAAAACAGACGTGTATTGACTTGTTTGCGAGTAATGTAAAACAAACCCGAGCAGATATTCATTACTTAGGGCTCTCAGATCATGAGACAGGGCAAACGCTTACAATAAAGACCAATATTAAACGTCAGAAGCGCACTTGGTACGAGGAGGTCCGAGATTTTAGCAAGGAAAATGTTGACAAATTCTGCCGTTACATCTCATCATTATCTTTCTCTAATGTCTATGAAAAATCTAACTTGAATGAAGCTTTCCAGGAATTTCATAGTCTGTTTTCATTGATTTTTGACTTATGCTTTCCTAAATTTAAAATAAAAAAATGCAATAAAGTAAACAAAGGTACATGGCTGACAAAAGGCTTAAAAAAGTGTTGCATAAAGAAAAGGATTCTCTATTTAAAAGGCAAACAAGTGGGAGCTGATAAAAAGAGAAATATCAGTTCTTACAAATTATATTCTAAAATACTTAAGCAATGTATACATAAGTCGAGACGGTTACAAAACAATAAATATATAAATGAGAAAAAGAATAAATGCAAAGCAGTATGGGAAATAATAAATCAAAATATTGGAGACATAAATACTAATACAGAAATAGACAAAATATCATATAATAATCAATTATACACAACTACAGATAATATATGTGATTTATTTAATACTTTTTATATTAAATTGACTAATGAGAATGATTTTAATTATAACAATAGTGACATCAATGAAACCATGGACATGGATAATTCCAATTCTATTTTTTTAAGCCCGACAGACCCATTGGAGGTATTTACACTAATTAATAATCTCAATAATACTAACTCCGTAGGTATCGACGGGATTAATACAAAGATTCTGAAACTGTGTGCACAGTCCATATGTGAACCCTTGTGTTTTATAATTAACATGTCTTTTCAACAAGGCCTTTTTCCTACAAGCTTAAAAAAATCTATTGTTAAGCCCTTGTATAAAAAAGGAGATGCAACAGATATGAACAACTACCGTCCGGTTACCCTTATACCAGTCATCTCAAAAATTTTTGAAAAAGCCATGTTAAAAAGACTACATGACTTTGTACAAAATCAAAAAATTCTAAAACAAGAACAGTTCGGTTTTCGCAAAAACAGTAACACTACACTAGCCTGCTTCAATCTGATTAAAATAATTACTGAATTTATTAATGACAGGATACCTGTAACGACCTTATTCTTAGATATGAGTAAGGCATTTGATTATGTCGATCATAAATTGCTTCTTTATAAATTAGGAAAATATGGAATTAGAGGAGTAGCGAATGACTGGATAAAGAGTTACTTAACAGACAGGTATCAGTGTGTCGAAATTGTAAAAATAGTAAATAATGCCAAAAATACAAGCAGATCGAGTTTCAAACTAAATAGATTTGGTGTGCCTCAAGGGACCGTATTGGGACCATTTTTATTTATAATGTATATTAATGACCTACCTAATATTACTCACCACAAAACAATTTTATTCGCGGATGACACGACACTTGTTATCAGGTGCGAAAATAAAGACACATATGAGACTGACATAAATTTGACGCTTAATAAAACAATTGAATGGTTAACTAATAATAATTTAAAAATTAATGTAAATAAAACACAAATGATACAATTCCAAAATTATAGAAGACGACATATTGATTTAAATATAAATTATAATAACAACAAAATAGAAGAGGTAAGCACTGCTAAATTTTTAGGGTTGATGCTTGATAAGCACCTCAACTGGAAGGAGCATGTAGAATACGTTTGCAATAAACTTGATAGATTCGTATATGCTATCAAACGTTTACGACAGACCGTTTCAACGGAGGCGGCACTTAGTGCGTACTACGGATACGTATCATCGGTGCTCTCTTATGGTCTAATAATGTGGGGTAACTCGGTTGAGATTGAAAAAGTATTTCGGGTACAAAAGAAATGCGTGAGAGCAATATGTGGAGCCTGGTCTACAGACAGTTGTAGGCCACTATTTACAAAGTTCCATATTTTACCACTGGTTTGCATGTACATTAGAGAACTATGTGTCTTTGTCAAACTGCATCCACAATATTTTAGTAAATATTCTGAAAAAGTGGGTAGACATAATAGATATAAATTTGAACTTCTCCGACCTAGGTGTCGGTTGGATATTTATGAGAAGAATGTCTATGTGCAGGCGATAGATATATACAATAAGTTACCAGATAATTTCAAAGAATTAAGACTTACTCTGTTTAGGAAACAACTTACAGCGTGGCTTGCAGAAAAATGTTTTTATACTTTGAAGGATTTTATGACATATAAAGAAAATGATGTACTTAACTAATTAATGTTGAAATTTCTTAATCTCACTGACATGGGAACAAAACACTTGACTTTTAAATTTGGTTCTTTGCTTCTTCGTACAATTATTTAAATTAATACAATAATTAATTATTCATGACATACATTTTGACATTAATTAACTAATCAATTTATATTATTTTTAAAATCAAGAGATTTCGTACAACTTTGACATATTTACGCACCATTGTTATGGTAGAATGTGACGGGATTAGAATTACCTTACCACCATTATGTAACCACATTTCTTGTGAATAAATGATTATCTTATCTTATCTTATCTTAACGACCATTGTTTTAAGCTGAAACGTTGTAACGCGGTGGGTAGGTTTATAAATCACGTTTTATGTCACTCGAAAAAATCAATGAAGGAAAAAGAATATCAGAAAATATAGTAAATATAGCATACTTTTATGTAGGAACTTGAATGTTTTGCAACGATAAACACGTTGGACTCCGGATTCCGATAATATTATGTCGTTGTCTTCTTAGGAGTGTAAACTCCATATTTTATTGTTTTTGTTTTGTTACTGAAACATTTTAATTAATACTTGTATGAGTTCTCAGAAAATCTGAATCATGTCTGAAATAAGAAATACAGGCTGACTTTCTACGAATTAAATCCAAGATATTAACGGCAATTAATCTAAATTTCTTGCTCCTCCAAAAACCGTCTTTATACTGTGCCATCACCATGGGCAAAAAAACGTGTGTATTGGCAGTAAATGAAACACCGTAATCAATTTAAAACTTTATTGCTACTTACATAAAGCTCAACTTTGAATAGCACTACTCTAAAAACATGATTGTAAATTTTTCTAGATTTATTCATTTAAGGCTAACAATACAAAATTTGTTTAAAAAGGCACCGAGATTCGTTTAACAAAGGAGTTTGCAACATTGTACAGGTCATTTAGCAAAAGATAATTTTTCTAAGAGAAAAACGTATCTATGCTTTTAATCCGATTTCGGAGAGAAGTTATGAATGGTCTTTAGTTCCGCATATGTAGTCTACCTCGTAATTTAACTACAATTTGAGCCATTTGACACACAGTAAATTGAAACATCACTAAGGTTGAAAATATCTAACTATTACATAGACAAACAGACTTTGTCGTTTTAAGACGTGCGTGGCGTGCGTGTTGGTTTGAATAGGCTTCGATCAACACCAAGCAACGTTGTGGTCTTATTTTGCAATATAGGTTTTTCAACCTTATTGCTTGAAAAATATGTTTTAATTTTCCGTAAATGTATTTGTTTTTATTTAAACAAAATACGTTTAGTTGTCAATCTAAGTAGTAAATACATTACAAACTATAATAAACTTTGAAAGTTAAGGTTTATAACCAAGTTTTAAGGCTCCTGCAAACAGGCGCGACACGCACGATTTTATCGCGTGTCGCGCCTGTTTGAAGGAGCCTTTATGCAATCGCGGCCACTTAAGCGATGAGTTTTTGTTCCTAATACTTAATCTAGTGCTATTGTTCATCGAAGTGCCTGGTAAAAGAATTACGAGGTCGACAACACTATTTGTCTCTAGACCCATTTCAGTGTAATTTTTTAAGAAATAACAACAATGTCGACAATAACAATTTAACTAATAAACAATACAAATGTGGTTTAACTATATAAATAATAACATGGTAACAAAATTATTAGTTACATTGCTTTGGCTTAAGATTTCATTAAATGTAAGGAAAATAATATCAACTATATTTTATTTCGATTAAAATAGTATTTTTACTTCAGTTCTACTTCAGTTAAATGCTATTATTTTAAAGAAACACTAATTAAGTAAATTAAAATGCTTAGAATAAGGTATTCGTTTGTAATAATACTGAGATACACAGGGTTCGGGGATATTAATGATGATAAAATGATCAGGTACTAAAATGTACGTATAAACTAATCAATACCACTTTCAGCTTAAAATTACTAACATTTACTGTCAATGCATTAAAACCGTTTTCTACACTATTAAAATGTATTTTAAGTAAAAAAAAAAATTTTTTATCGTATGTTAAAATAATATCTCGCCATACGACCTTTTTACAAGCGGAAGTGAAAATATACGTTATGTAAATGTATACCTATATTTCACTAAGATAATGTCAACTAAGCAAAAACTAACATAAAAGATTCTTCACTCAAGGTAGTAACGCAAATTGACGGTAAACTAGGCTCACGGAAGATTATTTTCAACACAATATCAATGTAACAAACGTGTTTGTTACGTTATCACTTGATAACGTAACAAACACGTAAAACATTTAATTTATAATATCATGTTTGTAACATTTTATAGTGCCTAAAACGATAACAAAAAATTGGATAAAACTTCTTCGATTTTAAACAAATTACTACTACTTAAAAACTTACTTAATAAAAGTAAAAAAGTCAATAACATTGTAAAGACAATCTTTAAAATCCATCAGAATAAATATAATCTCACTTTTCTATTTTACGCCTCGAAACGAGGCATAGTACACCTTTCCGCGAGGCATAAAAAACTTCACCTACAAAATTAAATAATAATAATAACTACGTGTGCAATTCAATACTTTTTTGCAGATCTTTAAGCATATCCCAGAAAACTAATAGCAGAACAGTGTGAGGCGCTTGCCGTAAGTAGGACGGTCCCATGCCTTTACAAAAGGCCAAAAGGCCTTCTGCTTTGACGATCTTTCTCGCACAGTCCGCGATGCCGGCGTACATAACGCCTTTACCGTTCGCGTCAACAGCTGAAACAAATATTTTGGTTTAGACTTGGTATGTTTTTATAGATGCCTATGACACTGCAATACTGTAGCTTCCTAGTGAAAGAGTTTTCGGAATCCGTTCGGTAGTTCCGAAGATTACCCCGGGACAAACAAACTCACAAATTTGACCTCTTTGTAATATAACTATAGTTAACTTAACGCTAATAAAATAGTATCAAAAGTAATGATGTAACTAATATTTTTGTAAAATATGATTTAAAAAGAGTGTCCATGGAGTTTCTTGCCCGTTCTTCTCCATAGGTACCTACTCTTTGGAATGGGCAACTAGCTTCATATTTTCTGACTGACCGACTTCTTGACAATTCAAAAGTGCCTGTAAATGGTTTAATTGAAATAAATGCTTTGAGTTTGAGTTTGACAAATTCTTTCATGACAAAAAAAAAAACCAGAAATATTTTAGTCATCTTTAACTTTTTCTGTTTTTTTACTCAGTCAAATAAACGAATCAATGTTCGTGTGCAGATAGATGACGTCACATACGTAGTATTTTTTTACGAAAATAAACAATTTGATAAGGAATATATTTTTCAGAGTCATTCACGCGCGATAGCGAAAAGGTATGCTCCATTTTCAAAGCTAATGCGTACGGCATATTAACACAGGTTGGGTGCAGAGGGGTATTTTCTCACCAAGAATTTTATCCAAGCAATCTACCAAATTTAAAACATAACTCGTCTTTGCTGTGACGAAGTCGGGTAAAAGGCATACAAGTGCCTTTTTAACCGACTTCAATAAAGGAGGAGGTTCTCATTCGGTTATTTACTTTTTTATGTATGTTCGGGCATAACTCCCTCATATTATAGACGGATTTGCAAATATTTTTTTTTGATCAAAAGAGGTTTATCCCGAAATGGTCCCATTTAAATTTCGTAAAGTTCTGATGATGAGTTTCGGAGACAGACAACGGAACTCTTCAATAAATGCCAGCAAATCAACCGCGATTGCTGCTAAAGCATATGTATGTATTGCTTACGCAATCACACAACATAACATCACGCCTGTACCCTTTAAAGGGGTAGGCAGATGTGTTCAATAGCTTTCTGTCACTGATATTCACATAAAATTTGTTTGGGGTCGATGGTTCTGTATTTTCGTTTTTTGACACCGACTTTCGAAATTAAAGTTATTTTTCACTTTGTAGTGTTTTTTTGGAAGTCGGTGGTTTTTTATTTGTAAAAATGTTTTTATTTTTAACTGGTATATTGCTAAAATTGCAGAAGCTTCTAGAAAAAGGATGCCATACCTTGGTTGTAAAGCCGCGTCATGATGACATCCATTGGGTTCAGGAACACGGTTTTCGCCAGCGCCCCGATGTTACTCGCTATGAACGCTGACAAATATTTGGATTGTTGAAAAACGTCGTTGTTGTCCATCCATTCTTTACACCTGGAAAAACAAGAAAATATACGTTAATTATCATAAAAGTGGTTGGCTGGATAAAGAGTGGTTAATAATCGAGATAGATGGCGTGCGATATGAGAAACCTCTCAAATCGGTCAGGAAGGGTTAAGGGAAGGATATAAACGAGGTGGAAGTCAGGAAGTGGGTAGGAAGTGGGTAGGAAGAGAGAGATTAGAAACCTTAGGTAGTGGACGAACATAGGGTTTGAGTCACAGGGAATGGAATATTCCCGTGTATAGGGATTTTTTTTTTCAATGTGAGTAATCGTGGGTAGGAGATCACCCAGAATAGTTACGATCATACCACGGCACGGGTGATAGTGTCACATCCCACCGCTTTTGATTTAATAGATAGAATGATCTCTTTGATCTCTCCCGTTTCAACTGGTATAAAATTGAAAGGATTAATAGGAGGACGCGTTAAACCAGAAATTAGGAACAGAGTTTGTTGCTTGGTTAGACGAACCGTGGTAGCAACAGTGGAGAAATTACGGTTGAAATTGTCTAAGTCAATTAAATTAAGAAGGTCTAAATGTCGCGGTTTGCCGATACCAAGATTTCCAAGAAATTTCCAAATATCGGCATACGACGAAGAATTGATAGTATCTAGAATGTGGCGGCGTTTAGCATTGCATATCCCCAGATTACAACCATTTCTTGCAGCTTTAAATAGTGTCCAGTTCTCATCAGTAGATACGATCGCTTTTAAATTTACGAAACGCGCGGTCCCTATGTCTCATTGCCATCTGTGTTCCTCTTGTCATGAATGGTGCAAATAAGCGTTTTAACTTCAATTTTTTGACGGGAGCATAGATGACAAAAAGGTTGATAACACGACATCATAGAAGATCGCACTTTGCCATCAGCGGAAATGGCAACTTCAAATAAATTTTTGGCTACTTTAATTTTGGGTAGGTACAGACGCCAGCACATCAAGCTACCCGAAACTGTCAAATTTTCCAAATTAACTTTGAACCTTATGCTTTAGCAATAAAGTTGAAAATCTATTAAAGAAATTCGACACATTGTAGTAGCTTGATGTGCTGGCGTCTGTACAAAATGTTCGAAACTTGAATGATGATTTTTGTTGCACATTTTCAAAAAAAGTTTGAATTTATAAACTTATGTTAGGCTCCTCCTGTGCTCATAGCCCTCTCGGGCCGAGGACCCCTAATGGCTCGGGGCCCGTGGCATTTTGCCCCAATGCCACCCTATAGTTTCGCCACTGTCTAAGTACATAATTTGTCTATCCCTTAAAAGGGGCATAAAGGTTTTAATTGTGGACTGTGGAACTGTGGCCGATTGTGGATATATTACACAAAGCGACGGATATTTACTAAAGTTCGATAGTAGAGGTCAGTGTTACATGTCTTGGCTGCAAATAACCGGGTGCTATTGCTAAGTTATCGCTAAGGCCTCGGTATTGAAGTCAGCGATTGCGGGGCGGGGGGGGCGGCGCCGCGGGGAGCGGCGCGGCAACGCAGTTCGCAAACTCGGTCTCGAAATCAGCGGGCAGATTGCGCGGCGCTAGAGCGTCGTAGTGTTGTGTTATGGGAAATTAGTCTCTGTTCTCGAACGAAATGCTTAAACAGCGACGACAACATCTTTTTGATACAACATTTTGAAACGTCAGTCGTTAAAAAGCAAAAAATAAAATGCACAACACTACGTCAATATAGACCCGCGGGCACCGCTAGACGAGTGCGCATCGCTCGTATGCCGCTCCCCGCGCCTTCGACGCCAGTTCCTTATAAGGCCTCTGCCTCGAATTTTGCGGGCAGCGGGGCGGCGGCGGCGGCGGCGCGGGAGCGGCAGGATCTTATGCGTAAAATCAAATGGACCGGTTCTCGAAAACAGCGGCGCGGGGGCGGGCAACGAGCGGCGCACTCCAGTCAAACGGTGACCGCCGCCGCCGCCCCGCTGCCCGCAAAATTCGAGGCAGAGGCCTAAGGCACCGCTCGTTGCGCGACTTGCGGTGCCTTTGTGTCGCGCGCGATTTTATCGCGTGTCGCGCCTGTTTGAAGGAGCCTTAAATCTATGCATAGAAACGCGCCGCTCCCCGCGCTGCCACCGCCCTGCGCCCGCTGACTTCGGGTCCGTAGCCTAGCGGGGCGCGTGCAAGTAACTTAGGATCTGTATAATAATAGAACGAGATAACAACCACGCTACGGTCACCCAGTGTCCTTAGGTGCAGTTAGCAACAGAAGTCGATTACAACTGTTACATAATATCATCTAAATTGATTCGATACAATGCTTTTCTGTATTACCTAACATCATGTTATACCTAAGAGTTACAGTCTGACTTTTAATTAGCTGCAGTAAAATGATAGCTTATGTGTTACCACTTTGTAACGAAATTTAAATAGTGATGTGACAAAAGAATCGATTCATTCAATTAGAACTTAGTTCAAAATCGATCAATGTTAATTGATTTTATAAAAGAGGATAATATTAATTATTGTGAATGTAAAGACGATGTGGGTCATTTATTTTATTCATTTTATATTTTTTATTATTCTCGCCATGGTCTGGCAGTTTGAGTAATTTATGTGGCCTACCCAAATGTCCTATCTTTGGTATTGTTCGTCGGATCGTTGAGCTCCTTAAGTCTTGAGTTGAGCTGCACGATTTCTGACAAATGCGTGCACTGACTGGACTGGTCCTCTCAATCTGTGTGGTTCTTTCCTCAAAAGACCATCTCAGAAACCGACCTACATGGTCTTCATATAACTTGACCAAGATTATGTCTGGACTTTAAAAGAGACTATGACCTCTGAGTTTGTTTCGGCCTTTCTTCTCAGAGTAGTCAGATAGGAAACGCCGACCTCATCTAGTTTAAAAAAAATAGGATTGACGTGTAAAAGTGTTTGTACAAACCTACTTACAAAAATAAAATCATTTATCATTATTAGAGGATGATATTTATAAATGAAATTAAGGTTGATATAAATTTACAATAAAGAAAATTGAGCAATGGTTAATTATTGTTTTGTCATCACATCAGTGATCGGATCGGATTTATAAAACGCATTCATTCTAATCACAAACATTTCTTTTAAATATTCTTATTTTTGAGGTTTTGGTGTTTTTCAAATAAAGCACTAATAAAAAATAAAATTGCGGCTCTTATTTTACAGGAACTCCTATAAGTACACGAGGTAGGGCTTTTTTTTTCAGGATGGGAAATCATCTAATGACCCCTCCCGCTCTGGGTGGAGCGGAAGGGAGTGACAGACTCTTACTGGCTAAAACCCACCCGTGTTCCTTCCTTAGCCCTTTATGTTCCGGGCCAGCGGTGACCCTTTCGGACAATCCCGCTGACCAAGAGGTAGGGCTAAACTGATATTTGTGTCTTGAAGTGAAAATAAATAAATAATATTAGGTATATTACTAACGAGGCTATCTCTGACGCAAGAAGGCGTTGTGTAGCAGTGGCACTGCGATATGCCGTGATGATAAATAAACGATCCTCAAATAGCGACAGTTTCATCAGCTGACTTGCAACACGCTACGTCAGTACGTCTTTCTTATCCTACTAATATTATAAATATGAAAGTTTGTGAAGATGTTTGGATGTTTGTTACTCAATCACGCGTAAGGGTCAGCGCAGACAGAGAGGAATAATCCCCGCGCGGTCTCGGGCATTTTCTTTACGGATCGCGTATCTTTTCCCGCATATCTTCGAGGACGCGCGAGCATTTTTTGTCAGGTTCAAGCATTTATACACTTTATTGTAATAATTTTAAAGTTTATTTTCAAGTGCGTTAATAAAATCCTCTCCGCTGCGCTCCGTTCCGTCTGCGCTGAGCCTAAGCCGTTGAACAGATTTAGATGAAAATTGGCACATAGATAGACCATTTCCTGGATTAACACATAGGATACTTTTTATCTCGATATTCCCACGGGATCGAAACTTAAGCGGGTGAAACCGCGGGGCGCTGTTAGTCATTGTTATTTTAAGAACACGTAAGTCCAAAGAATAACTGTTTCATGAGACTTACGTGGTCTTAGAGAGTTGTGTTGATGACTTTAATGATTATAATTCTGTAAACACATATTTCTTACGGCCGCGATTCATATATTAATCAACGTACAACTTAATACTGATCAGCAAATTGCAAAAAACGTAAGAAAATTTGACTTTCGCGGGCTACCTTAGCGCTTCCCCCTTAACAATTTTTTTTGAGCAGTGTTGCCCCTTTGCTATCGGCCCCGACTTACGAGCTGTAGGCTGTGGATTCTTTACTTTGTGTAAATAAATTGCACTGCTCTCAAAATGGCGAAGAAAAACATCGTGAGGAAACAGCCATGTCCTAGAACCAAAAATTCGAAGACATGTGATATCTACAACCCGCACTGGGCCCGCGTGGTGGATTATGACCCACTCCTTTTCGAAAAGAGGAGGCCTGTGTCCCAGCAGTGGGAACATTATAGGATGATTCTGCAAATTTTTGGGCCAGTCTCGTTTTAACTGCAAATACATATATTTCGAATCCAAACTCGAAGCATTTGTTTCAATTAAACCATCTATGTTCATGTTAGAGGGGTCCTTCACGTGGACCATTGTGTGTGGGCCATGGCGGCCGTCAGTGGTTAGGTATTCAATTAAACCATTTACAGGCACTTTTGAATTGACAATGGAGTCGGTCAGTCAGAAAGATGAAACTAGTTGCTAGCTATTGAAAATGGACATTATCTTAGATGTATCCTGTAATTCATTGCTTGGTTTGTAGGCTTCTGACTTGCACCAATATCTTAAGATTTAAGAAGAACATATGTTTTGGGTTCTTCAGTACAAAAAGTTATAAAAACTTTAGAAACTACTTACACAGCAAAAGAAGCAATTTGCGACGCAGACCCAATGGAGTTCCTCATCATCATTCCGTGGGCACCTCTCCACAATCCTAATAGACCATTCTTGTTGTAAATATTCTTCATAGCCACTACCATCCCTGGGTGAGCATGCTGGGTCCCCACAGCTATCTTCTGTGAGGAGTAGGACATGAGCTGAGTCTTCACCAGTTGTAGGGGGCTCCCGCAAAGTCCCCCACTCATTCCTGATATGCAGCCGAAGAAGAGACTGTTTGAGAATTTAGTTTTGTTGTCCTTGTCTCTCAAGAGGCCATAGTCATCTGCATGCTGGTAGATGCCTAACCTACAATGGAATTACTTATCAGTGAAAGTTTTAAAATTATTTTAATACTTATAATATTTTATTGCGATTTTTTTATGTTGGTCTGTTGAATGAATTTACTTTTTGATTTAAACCATGTTCCTGGTTTTCACATCTTTCTTTGAATGCTTTTAAAAAAATTAAGATTGATCTTTTACTACAACAATACATATTTAAATGTCAATGTGAAAAAAAAACCTGTTTAATAAAAACATAAAAACCTTACAACATCAGATCACAACATACAACATGCTTTCGAGATTCTATTGGAAATAACTGACAGCTCAAATTCAATCAAACATTACCATAAACAAACAAAAAAACACATTAACTAAACAAAACCAAAAACAGCTTACCTTACCCCATTTACAACAAGTTGGAACCACAAAGCAGGTACAAGTCCCTTCTGCAACGCAGCTAATCCATCATGTTTCACAATGTTGAACATTGCATGGGGCACATTTTTATAGTGGACAGCGTGCTTTCCCCGGGCCCTGAGCTCCCCTTGCAACTGCATGCGGGTCTTCACAACGTCGAATGGGTTGCTGAAGAACCCAGCACCCACCCCCGCCAAACCACCCACAATGAAGTCCATTGTACTACGGAAGGTATGTTCTTTCAGCGCACAATATTGAAAAACTACCATAAGGCAAATAAGCTAGTACTTATTCAATGCCCAGAAAGTTATAGGATTCTGAGGAAGGCTTATTGATTTTGCATGAACATAATTCTAATACAATTTTTAAAACAATAAGCGTTAATATTTTTAAAGAGAACAGCATGCAATCTTTTTTCACATGTATAATATGTATCATCATCATGTGTGTGTATGTATTCTAATCTATCTAAAAAATACACAATTAAGCAAATAGAAATACTAATTACATATCTGTAGGCTATCTATTAATGACACATCCTGGAAGGTGGCTTTTTGTTGTTGGCTCTGTTCCCATTGCTTAGTTATTTTGCTATATATATCTCATTTGTCATTTAAACCATTGTTTTAAGAGTCTCAAAGCTAGTTGATGAATCAATCCTATGTTTTCTTTATTTATGTACACATGGTTCACATTTGACGCAGACAGTTAATTGCCAAATGACCTAGTTTTTCTAATGACAAATAAGTATTTTCTATTTATACTGGTTTAAATATGTACAGAGAAGCAAAATAATGGAAAGAAATTTTAAAAAAGTTAAAAATTATTATTAAAAAATAATATACACCGTGTTCTTCACATTATCCATAAATTTTGGCAAATGCTTCTATAGCTTTACAAATCAAATCTAACAAAGAAAGTAGTACTTAAAAAGGCTTTGTTACAAAGATATTTGCAATTTCATTTAATAAAATTGAATTGTGCTATGCAGTAAGAAAGGGTCTTAACTTAGTTTTGACATGTTTCAGCCCGTCAAATCTTACAAATGAAAATACAATGTTGCCAATTTGGATAAAGAGGCATGCATATCGGGTGACTTACGTCAAGGTATTTAGTTTGTATGATAATTAATACAAAATAAGAATTAATTAATGTGTCCATAATGAAAAATGCTTATTTCCATGGTCGGAACAACAGGTCGAAGTCTATGTATATCGTCCGGAACACGGTGCTTAGGTACAGTTTGGTTATGCAGAGTGAGAGTTACTTTAATTTTCAGTTCAAGAATCCAAGAAAAAATAAGGAAGAAAATCAGAAAAGAATAACTTTTTTAATTTGAATAAGATTAGAATACCTAGAATATTATTTATGTAGCTGGTCAAAATAAAAAAAATAAGCTGGTCAAAATAAACAAAGTATCTCTGCAGATCAAGTTTAGTTCTTGTACTTTTTATTATTAACTTAGTATCTGATCAGACTTCTGTGGTTTTTAGGGGTTTACCTACAGAATAACTGCTATAATGAGTTGTCTATTAAAAAAAAGGTTTACACACCTTGTTCAGCAAAGCACACGTTATACAACAGCCAAATGTAAACATTGCATTACACTTAGTCACTCTTACATCTTTAGAATGATTAATTTGATCTTGATTTTATTAACAACAGACGATTTTAGATTATTTTATTGTTTTAAATAATTAATAGAGTATTGTTAAACAATATTTTAGTCGCGGGATATTTGTAACGAAGTTTAAACTTAGAGTACAGAGTACTTTTAATTCATAAAAGATAAAGATTCCGGTTTTCACACGATACCTTGTTGTGGTGGTAGTCACGTGTGAATTGACGCAAAAATTAACGAACTGTGATGTAATAACAGTTATTTTACTCTGTATTATCGCACATGCGTCACTTAAAACACTTATCAATATTTTATTTAGAGAAGAAATACGTGCTTTTGTAAAATCACTTACCTAAATATTCAGTGTCGTTGAATATATGCTGCAGTCATCTATTGTATTCTATTACTGATATATGGTTCACCATCATGGGCCGCTGTGAACTCGATTACGCCACGGAAAACTTATGGGAAAATGTTATAATTATATTTCCACTATGATTTCGTAATACAGGGATTTTTCGTATGTCAAACAAACACAGAGACAGAGTTGTCAAATTCGAAATTGACAGTAAGCAATCAGCTGATAAAAAACTGCGTTCGCGTTCATTCATCTAAATGATGAGTTCTTAACTCATCATTTCAGCTGAAAGACATCAACTGCTGAAAATGGGCTTCCGTAGGGGAAGCCCATTTTCGCCATCATCGCCACTTAGACCGGTTTTGTGCTTCTCGCATCCAGTGGATTCTGCGGCCTTCAACATCATCATCATCGTTCATAGGTTCATCTTGTAAGAGGCCTTTCAACGCTCCGTCTTCCAATACCCAGTAGCCACTCCAGAACCTTTCGGCCCCATCCCATCTGCTACTGTTCTGTGAGTAATGTCAATGCCCATGCTCACTGTTCTTCCCGCGCGGGCTGGCAACGTCGTATTTCTAGTGGTTTTTACTGATTATTTTATTTAAACCAAAGTACAAAAAACTTTTCTTTACTTTTTCTTTTGATCTTTAGTGCCACATGTAGATGTGACATGCTGGTTTTCTCACGACGCGATGTTTTCCTTCACCGTTTGAAAGCAGTGGTGACGAGATAATTTATACTAAGTAAAGCGCCTGTCTGGGTTCGAACCTACGACCAAGTCGAAAAAAAATATTTTTTTTGAAGTGATAACTTCTTTAGCATCGTTGTGATTTGAAATTTTATGAAACAAAGCGACAGTAAAAAGAGACATATAAGATTTAACGTGGGAGAAAATGAGATAGGAAGCATTATACAGTGTTTTTGTTTTTATTATTAAAAATGATATCACATTTAATCCTATGCTACTAATTTGTGGTTGTGGACGTGGACGTGGACGTGGATGGATGGATGGATGGATGGATGGATGGATGGATGGATGGATGGATGTTCTTTAGCATCGTTGTGATTTGAAAGTTTATGAAACGAAAAAGCGACAGTAAAAAGAGACATGTAAATTCATAAGTTTTAAGATTGAAGGTTTCACTTCTACCACGTGTGAATTGCACACATGCTGTTTTTTTTTTATTCAAGTATCGGCCCGTTACCACTTGGCCACCACTGCTTTTATTGGTTGGAGAAGCTCCAATTAAGCCATTAGCATTGTAGTTCCTAACTCCACGTTGACCAAGGACGCCTCATTAGATGTTTCAAATCAAAAAATCTTGCGTGGAGGTCGGAATCTTAATAAATGATCTGGCTGAAAATAAATAGTATGGAGAGAAAAAATGTCAACACAGTGAACAAATAATATCGTTTGACAATTTATTATATAATAAAAAAAATTAAAAAGTTTTGGGCTACTAAATGAATAAATTTACACTATTATAATGTAATTTACATTCATATTTAAACCAAGTTTAATAAAGAAACAAAAAAAACATGGCTGTTAGGACTGCAATGTTCCTATTTGAAGTGGTGGTAGAAAGCATCAAGAGTGTGAGTGTGCTAGAGACTCGAGGCTTGGTTATAAAAAGTGATTTTGCTAACATATTTTCATTGGAACTTAGAGATCCGAAACAAATGCATATAGTTATGCCAGAACCGCTCCCTCTACCACCTGAGCCACCTGGAAAGAAAGGCAAAAAAAAGAAACCAAAGCCAAAACCCAAAAAGGGCAAAAAAGGTAAAAAGGGTAAAGTGGAGGAACCACCACCGGAACCAATTATACAATCCGGCCAGTCTGTATTATTCGCAAGTAGCGCAGAGGTATTAATACAAAATATGATGAACTCCCCTCTGGAACTGTCCTTATGGAGTAAGGAAGAAAAATTAGTCTTTATCGGCACAACAACCATACCTTGGGACCCAATATTTATAACGTATTTATCACAGATAGCTAATTGTGAGGTACCTCCTCCGGTGACCTTAAAAGACGAGTACAATATATTTGAAGAAGGCAAAGCGAAACTGATAGCGAAAATATCAATTCAAGTTAAACTGTCATTCTTGAACGATAAGCTTACAACAGCATTTCGTACACTTTCAGAGGATCCTTCTATCAGAAAATTTCTCTACACTGGAATTAATTCAAAAACGACGTCTTACATGTGTACTTTGAAGTCGACGGATGAAGCTTTTGAGGAGAATTGTAAAAAGGTAGAAAATCAATTCATTGTAGACAAGCCAAAGCCAACTAAAATTGCATATGCCGATTACAAAAATGCTCCTGGGGCCAATCTCGCCTTCTTTAATGAAGGCGATTATTGTTGTATGGGTCATGCGGATAAACCTCCCGAATCGATATACAAATCACCTGAGACTTGTCCCGACATCGATTTTATTATTGACTACGTTAGGAAGATCATTGTGTCCTGTAATGATAATTTGAGAATGTTAACACCTCGGCCAACAATAACTCCGAGAGTGAAAGCTACCGATATTGACAGACTTTGCTACTGTCGGGAGACAGCATGGCCAAAGGGCGCATTCGCTGAACGGTTTAAGAACGAAGCACAAACTGGTCCGTGCCCACTTTGTATCGATTCTGGCAAAAAACCCAAGGGAACTAGGGCCGCTACTTTCGACATTGCTAATATTCGAGGCCCATGCGGTAAACCAGAATGTAAAATTGCGAGAGATATAAGGGCTTATATTGAAAACCTCGTAGATGAGGATAATGAAGAATTTAAAATCGATGATCTTATAGGGCCGTGCGGAAACAAAGAGTGTACAATAGCTGCAACAATTCAAGACTTTTTGCGGCATGAAGGCGTGTTTACTCACGGAGCAACACATGAGGGCACGTCTACTCAATGCGC
This sequence comes from Luperina nickerlii, assembly GCA_963855955.1. Classification (NCBI taxonomy): domain Eukaryota; kingdom Metazoa; phylum Arthropoda; class Insecta; order Lepidoptera; family Noctuidae; genus Luperina; species Luperina nickerlii. The sequence goes on along the minus strand of OY979666.1, from coordinate 3,905,171 downwards.
TTGCATAGAAAAGATGAAAGATTCACTGACCAAGAGAGAGTCATGCGAAACTATATGTAGTAAAGATTGCGAGCATGCGTCGAGCGAAGCGAGTGTATGTGATGGGAAAGGGTGCCCTTTTAGAAAACAGATAGTGTATGATGTGTTTTATTTCACAGTGCAATATGATTTTGAAAATAAACCTGATGTTAGTCCATTGCCATCAAGCAATGAATCCGGTATAAAAACTCCTGCAGGCAAATCATCTGGTTCAAAAACTCCTGAAAGTAAAACATCCGGTTTAAAGACTCCCGAAAGCAAAGGCTCCGGTTCAAAAACACCTGAAGGCAAACATAAAGTTAAAATTTGTCATCCCGAATGCCCTTCTGGACAACCGCCGGAGACGATGCCATGCTCTAGACCCGTGTGTAATGTCGACGTTGATCAAGAAGTTGACGCCGAGTCTCTGAAGTGTATTGCACCAGTATGTCCAATATTCAAACACGATTTCCCTCCTAGTCCTGCAGACAGTGACATAGAATTACGGCTCGACGAAATTCACAATATGTGTTGCACAAAGTCATGTGACGCAGCCGGAATAGTTAAAGATTTCATCGCTGAAGGGGTGATAAAGAAACAAAAATGCCAAGATGAAGAAAAAGAGGACCCTTGCTTCTGTGACTGCGTATGTACATTTAAATTTTCTAATAAAACTACTTACTGTGCGGTTTGCGGAGGCTACGAGTGTCTGGGCGACGATATGCGATACCAGCCAGAGCACATTAAGCCTCATCCATGTCCGGTGTACCACAAAATGTACGATAAAAAGTATATAAAAGTTAAAAGTCCATGGGAAGATGATCAAACGAAGGAAACTGGGAGTACAAAGAGTTCAAGAGGCGGTTCAAGAGCTGGAGATAGGAATAGGGCTTCAAAAGGAGTTGTTGATAAAAAGGGTGTTCCTGAAAAAAAAGTGCCAGAAGAAAAAAGAAGAAGAAGTATAGAGAAGAAGGAAGGAGAGAAGCCATCTCAAGAGGGTGCTGAAGAAGAAAAAGTTAAGAAGAAGCAGAAAGCTAACAAGGGAGAAGGTGATGAGAACAAGAGAAAGAAACCTAAAATGGAGAAATCTGGTAAGGCTCGAAGCCTCCTGCCGCAACGAACCGTGCTTTGTGTACTTAAATTGTTTTTAAGTTGTATCTGTAAGACTGTAACTGCTTGATTATCTTTCAGTTGTGCAAAAAGCACCCATCAAAAAGGAAGATTTGAAATATAAATATCATTATCCTCCCGTTCCTGGTAATATGGGTTGGAATTGGGTAGCGGAAGACATACCGGGAATGAAAGTAAGACATTTGATTTAGTTTTTTATTTAGTTTTATGCGCTACAGTCATCTACGTCCACGTCCACGTCACGTCCATAGGTAAAAGTCAATATTGACAGCGGCTCGTACCAGTTAAGCGAAAGTGTCCTAGAAGAGCGGTCTCCGCCACATAACGGCCGCAGCGACCGCTGTCATAAAAATGATGGCAGCGGGGTCTAACATTACGGTGTCAAAAACACTCTACTAGGGACTACACTTCCATTAATAATCTCGTTTTAGTGAAGTCATTCGACGGTAAATTGCGGACGCTATGTGGTGGCCACCGCAGTCTAAAGCTTTGGTTCCCTATGAAAGGGGTAAACGGTCACACAATAACGGCCGTCCAAATAAAGTTCTTCCAAAAAAGCACTTGATTATGACATGTTTTGGGATGAAGAAGCCTCCTCGTATAGCGCAGTTTGTTCCGTCCGACCGAGCGCTCGGCGCATCCTGGACTACCACAAGAATTGGTCAGTCAAATAAGGTGTTGGGTGTGACTACACATGCTTCCTGGACGGTCAAACCCAACACCTTATTTGACTGGTCAATTCTTCCCTTGCGGTGGTAGGGCTAACGCCCGTAGTCCGGCGTCAAGCAGCCTGCTGTGTTTCGTCGATACGTGGGGGTTCCAGTGCCTTAGACATCTTCTGGGCACGCTCGTTCCATCATAGACCTCATCCATCGCTTTCCATCAGGCGTGATCGAGGTCAAGAGAGGGCCCATCCAGCAATAAAAAAAAAATGTTGTGACTGCTTGCTAATAGCCCTCGGCTGAAATCGCGAACTCCGACTGTACTCATTGTTTCATACGGATATGAACCTTATGACGGTGTCAATAATGTTCATATTCCTATGAAATGCTTAATCGCAGTCCCTTAAAGGAATTTGCACATTAATTTCATACAGACAAGCTTCATTTTCGTATGAAACGTTACTGTTCTTAGCTTGAGTGAAGTATAAGGATATAGATCTCTACAGAAGTTATCTAGTTGTAGGTATGTGTAGAATGCGTAGATTTCGGTTTGGTGTTGCTTTATTTACACCCAGTATTTAATCATATTACGATCAATGTGAAAAAGCAAAAAACCATTTTAAAAAAACATCAATTAAAAAAGAATAAATAAGCAGTACCTTTGTACTCAAAAGTTATATTGAGCGCCCATAAATAAGTAAGTAAATAACCCATTAATAAGCAGTACCTTTGTACTCAAAAGTTATATTGAGCGCCCATAAATAAGTAAGTAAATTTTATAACCCATTGAAAATTACACAAAAAAAAGTAAAATAAAAATATACCCCACGCTCGTTAAAATTTTTAATTAAAATTAGCGATTTAGGTACCTATCGACCCCCACCCCTTCTTCGCACGATTTTTACTTGGAAAAACGTCGTTACCTATTTCTTTATTGTGTGTAGGTAAGTAAGTTTAATATTCACGTATTATACACACAGATATAGATAGACCTAGATAACGCTAGTATCAAGATTCTCGATCTGTATGAAAACCAAGCGTGGCATTTTTTTTACTACCTTCTATGACGTCACAAGCACTAATTAGTGATGGGAAAATCAAATCGATTCAAAGACGCCGCCGCCCGCGCCTCGCCAAACCTTGCGCCAGCGGCTGCGCTCACGCTCACCCAGCCAACAGTACACAGCGATGCTATTCTTTAAAAAATTCACCGTGAAAACTTAGGTGAAGTGAGCGTGGAGTGAGCTGTCAATAGTGTCAATTCCTAGCAAAAAAACAAACTCACTTCACCTAAGTTTTTACGGTGAGATTTTTACAGAATCGACCGGCTGGACTGAGCGCGAAAGTGGCGGCTTACGATTTTTGTACGTAAGCTGGGCACGCGAAGTAGTTGCTCTTGCGTTATCTGGTGTATCTATATCTGTGATTATACACATAAACCTCCTTCTTACAGAGAGGAGGCCTGTGTCTCAGCAGTGGGCACATCATGGGCTGATTATGATACCCATAAATGATAAACCTTCCGGAATAAATATTCTATTTAAATTATGGCCGAAAACCACATTAAAATCTGTAGCGGACTTTGGAAGAACATCGAAAAGTCACAGCAGATGTGAAAAGGAAGGTATAGATTTGTCAGGGTTCATGAAATGCTTCCAGAAGTGGCGATACCTACTTACCTGCAATTGGATGTCTGGTGCAGCTTAATTAATGGATAATAATCATGCTTATTATATCGCGGCGCATCTATACAGGGTAACAGGGACATCGACGCGCATCGTGAAGCTAGAGGAACTGACATGGAAGAAAAAGAAGACCTTCCCTGTAGCAGATATGACAAGGTCAAATTATTTAGTTAGCAAAGCCCCGCAGACGTGACAAAACATCATAAAACAAGAAAAAAATAGATTATATTTTTTGGAGTCAACGATTAATCAATCTGCCTCTTCTTTTCCCAACTATGTTTAGGTCGGCTTCCAGTCCAACCGGATGCAGCTGAATACCAGTATTTTACATGGAGTGACTGCCTATCTGACCTCCACAACCCAGTTACTGGGTAATACGATACCCTTTGCTAAGACTGGTTGTCAGACTTTCGGGCTTCTGATTACCCCTAACGACTGTCAAAGATCCACGAATGACAGCCGAGACCAACGGCTTAACGTGCTTTCCGAGACACTGAGGGGTCATGGTATGTAAAGATGGTTACCCATCCACAGACCAACCGCAGCAAGCGTAGCTTAACCTGATCGATCGACCTGTGCGGCTGTTATTATTTAGCCACGGGCCCCGCTTTTGTTTATCTTGAATATGTTAGAGATAATTCTGAGCCCTTACCGGTGTATTTACTGTAGCATTTTTTTTAAATTATAATAATATTTTATTGATACGAGTTTTATTTTTATTATTTATGATTTACTTGGTAATACCAACGTAGAAATACAAGATTAGGTTGAGATCGTATGAAAGGCATACACAAGAACCAAATAGTTAATCAATTCTTAAATTTTTATGTTTCTTTTTGCATGTCATTAGCATTTATAACAATGGGTAAAAGACTTATAATTTAATTTTATGCCATATGCCATACGTAATAAGTACTTTTATGGAAGTTTAGCGTTATAGTACCTATTATATTTTGTAGGTCCGGCCTAACTGGAAACCTGGCGCTGCAAACGCAATCTTGGTGAGAAGGTACAGGGCGCAAAGAGAGGGTGGGGACAGCTTGAACAAGAAGAAGCGAGCTCTGATGCAGCGCAAGAAGAAAATCGAAATGAAGCCCACATTGGTCGTTACAAAGCGTGATGGAGAGTTCACCGTGCAAATGGAAGTGTTCAAAAAATTCTCTAAAGAGCGACTCCTATTTCAGTATCCATACGATGAAAAACCGCCTCTTATATACACAATAGGAAAGACGGCAGAAGAGAAACGTAAAATTCAGAGGCAGCGCGATAGAAGAGAACGCAGGGAGACCAGGAGAAAAAGTAGATTATTGCAGTCCACGTTCAGGGACAGGTGCCAAGAGATTTGTTTAAAAGCGTACAATCAAGCGATGGGGGTACTTCCTTTACCAAACCCTAACGCACCAGACTGCCCTTGCTCAGGTAAACCTTTGAATGTCTCTCCACCTATTATAGATTCCTGTTCGTGCTCTGATGTCGCTAGTACAATTTCGACCAGTGATACTGATAATGATGAATGGGTCATAGAATTCACACCACCTTCAGCAAGATGGGATGCCAAAGCTAAACATCCACCAGTACTTGTTGAAAGTGAAACTATGTACAGTTATTTAGATTATAAAGTGAAAGTACTTGATAAGAGTGGCAACCAAGTGCCGAGGTTTTTCAAGGGTCCTGATGGAAAACAGGAATGCAGCGATTTAGGCGGATTCTGGGGTAAGGTTAACAATGTGAAAACGTGGCTGGAGATAAATAAAGATGGTTTTATAGGGCCAGATGAACGGTGGGTGCCAATGAACTTTACAGGACCTGATGGAATGATATATTCATCAGAAGAAGGTGTTTTCACAGACACTCAGATGCGGGTATGGAAAATAGGTGTAGACGGATATGTAGACAAGGATGCTAAGTGGGTATTCTATTCTAAGAGGAAAGGACCAAGTCCACCAAAATCAAAGTCTACCCCAACGGCGTCAACAGTAGATGCGAAGAAAGGGGTAAAAATTTCTCCGACTGGATCAACGAAGGCTGGTGATTGCAAAAACAACAAAAAAGAAGCTGCAGGTACAAAAGCCAAAGCATTGAATGATAAGAACAAAACTGTAAAAGTAACTGCTGCAACACCATCTCCGATACTGAAACCCCATAAAAACTCGGCAAATGTAAAGAATTTGCATAATCCTAATAAAACTAAAACCCCTATAGTCATGAGCCTTTCCACGAACTTTGACAAAAAGCCATTACCACGTGTGTCACGGGTGGACCGTAAGCCGTATATGGACCAGAGAGCACTGGCAAAGTATCGTGAAATAATAGAAGAACTAAGAGCATACGACGATATAGGAGAATTAAAGCCCCCTCGAAAAGCCAATAGAGCTTCGAATACGCCACTGTCTCAGCTATCTACCTTCACAATGCAGGGTCATTATACATACGATAAGAGGGCGCCAACATTTACAGCGGATAGGTCTTTTGAATTCGGGACATCAGCCACTTTGTCACCCGCTGATTCGCAGATGGGTAAATTAATTAATGTGATAGAATAATAGAGAATCTCCAACATCATTTTTAAAAATATTTTACATGTGTAAATCCAAAGAAAAGACTATTAAGTATGAGATATACATATATCATATTGTTTATATTCATTTTTTTATATAAGTTATTTAAAAAGATAAAAGTTAATAAATGCTTGTTTTGTTGTAGTTTAGCTGAAAGACCACTGAATCACAATATAAAAGCTCTTTGAATGTTTCATGATCATCTTTTCCTTCTCCTCTTCACTCCTCCTCTATTCTTCCGAACGTCTGTCGTCAAGATGATACACTATAAATTGTGTAGTCCAATGTGTCCTTGAATGTTTGATCCCATTTCATTTTATTTTAACGTGAATACAGGGTGCATTCCACCAAACTTTTATACATAGAATAAGTCTTAAACTTACTGAGAATAAATTTTGAATTTTTGACAGTTTTTCCATACTAGTAGAACTGTCAGACGTCAATTTTACTCTACGGATAAAATATATCTGACTGGTAAATTAGCCATAAGTAGTGATATTATAAGTGTAAAAAGGCTAAGTCATTCGCCACCTATACAGCGGTGATATTCTGTAAAAATCTCACCGTGAAAACTTAGGTGAAGTGAGCTGTTAATAGTGTCAATTCCTAGCAAAAACAAACTCACTTCACCAAAGTTTTCGCGGTGAGATTTTTACAGAATCGACCAGCTGCATAGAGTTCATAGTCTTCTCATAGTCTACTCAGGCTGAATACTATGCCATGACATGGTGCTAGTTTAAGAGGAAACATTTTGGTAATAGGTTCTCTTCACTGACCTCTAAAAACAAATAAGCTGGGCTAAGGGCTGGTTTTTCCATCGCCAAATACCTTTATTCGAGGAATAATTTAGATATTTTGACAGTTATTTCATACAAAAACTGTCAAACGTCAATTTTATTAAAAGTTAGGACGATGGAAAAATCAGCCCTAAATATAATACACAAAATGATAGTTGTTTTTTGTGCCGATTCAAAGCGAAGCGAAGCTCGAGCGTCTCGGGAACTAAAATTGATATACAAAATAAAATTGATATGCAAACGGTGTTTTGGTACGTCTCTGATGATTTAGATCGAAATCGTGAAATAATCTTTTTGTGTTTACTACATTTAGAACATTTTTATCATGAGAGTATGCGCATTTTGTAAAACTCACTATCTAAAATATTAGTTACACCGACGCTTACGTTGTTATCAGCGCCAAAATGGCGAAAATCAAATGTCTTCGTTTTATCGATAGTATAAGGCAGTTGTCCCACCGACGGCGATGAACGAGTAGCGAATAGAACTAGCAACTGAAAACGAGTTGGCGAGCAGCGAGCAGCGAGTGTGTAGTTCCGATAGTTTTGTCGCTGGGCTATCAGCGAGTGTCCGAGTGCGACGGGCGATTACTCGCACCACTCGCTCGGGGCGGAGATATACGAGTATGTATATAGCGGGCGTGAGCTCTGATCGCCAAGCGAGTATAGTATTAGATAGCTCTTATCGCTCAGCGACAAACCAGTGTAGCGAGTCCTCGCCGGCAGTGTGAACCTGAACAGTCAGCGATCAACCATTAATATTGCATCTCGTTTGTTTATACGGAATGTATATAATCTATTGTACGTTTCTTGAGCGAGAAAACACCCGATAGTTAGTCGCTTCCTTGCCGGGCGGCGCAGCGGTGGGACAATCTGCCAACCTGCGGGACTGCCTGAGGATATTTAGTCTGAGGATAGTATGATGTATAATACATATATGTCAGTGGCTCTCTTACTATACAGACCTGCACACACAGCCATCTTGTTAGTAAAACCTTGCAAAACATATCGAGGTAAGGTTGAATTGAGTTAGAATCTTTTTTAAAAAACAAAATGCATAATGTCAAAACATGGCTGTCTCGATTGATGCCTTCAAAAATCATAGAAAATGAATTTTAAAATTTAGGAAACCATGTTTTTGGCAAACTTTTAAATTGAAAACATTCTGAAAGCTAAATTTTATAGTTTTTTGTTTAATTCTGGACGTGAAAGGTGAGGAAAGGCGCATCATTTAAATTAAATACCAGTCAAGTCGACATAAATAAGTATACTTAAATAATTAATAATGGCTCACACGGATTCAATGTTCTTGTTCGAGATTATAGTTGAAGAATTGAAAAGCTTTATCAGTTGCACAGATTTTAGCATCAGAGGTCAATTTGCGGATGTGTTTAGTGTTCATCTAAAAGATCCCGATGAACTAGAATGGTTTTTGCCAAAGCGGCCTGGGAAACTGAAAAGTAAGCGGAAAACAAAAACTAAGAACGGCAATGGCCCGGACAGGTCGCCGTCGACGGCTGCAGTGCAGACGGGGCAAACCATTTTATTTGCGGCTAATGTCGATACACTGATATCAAACATGAAACAGTATCCATTAGAGTTGTCGCTGTGGAGTAATGTTGTACCAGATTATAAAATAGGATCGACTCATATTCCGTGGAGTGCGCCGTATTACGAATATTTGAATAAGCTCCACAGGAAGCTAGGACAGCAACCCATCTGTGTTAGAGGCGATTACAATGTATTTGACGAGGTTACTTCTAAACGTATGGCCGTCATTAAACTGCACGTAAAATTAACACACTTTAAAGATAAAATTACTACTCAAGTTAGGTCTTTATCTCGGGAAAGCCAACAGACTGTTATGAATACTGGCTTAAATTCTAAGCCCGTTAGCGCGTTAAGCAGAACGATTAAAGATATACCAATTAACTTAACTGAAGAGACTGGTACTATTAAAACTATTTACAGTGATGACAAACGTAGACCTATTCGCACCAAAAAGAGGAACATTAAAAAGAAAGAAACTGAAGACCTTAGCAGTAAAGAACGCGTCACTGAAGTCGAAAGTACTGAAGTGGATAGTAAAAACTATAGTAGAAGATTCAATAGGCGCATTATCACTTTAGTAAGAAGTGATAGAAACTTAGACAAAAACCCAACGTTATCTGTTATAAGATCCAAATCTTGTTCATCAATTGAACAAAGAAATTCTAACATATTAAATAAATACATTTTCGGGGGCACGCCTGCAGGGCCATTTGGTAACCAGGTCTATTGTGTTAGTTATTTTACGGTAAAAAATGACTTTGCTGACTCTCCATCTGCAAAGTCTGCATCACCAAAATCTGTATCACCAAAGTCTGTATCTCCAAGCTCTCCTTCACCAAACTCTCCAATGTCTGAAAAATCTGGCTCTGAACATTCGAAATCCGAAAAACCTGACGAATTGCAAGAGGAAGAAAAATACAAAATTAGACTATGCGAGAGTGAATGTGCTAATGTAAAAAGAAAATCTGGGTTACCGGGCACACAAAGTACTTGTTCTTTGGATTTACCACAAAAAGCATCACATTTGATCACAGTGAAAAAATGTGATGATATCAAATGCGGATTTGAAAAAATGAGGGACGTCCCCACGCCGCCAGATGATCGCATTTTTTTAGACCTGAGTACGCGGAGAGCAGACTGTTGCGATCTCACGGAGAAAGTGGAGCAAGTGGTAGCGGGAATAAAAGCGAAGATGAAATTTGGTAGCGAACCTTGTTATTGTGAATGCGAATGTAAATTTGGCTTCATGAAGAAAACAACATATTGTGAAATATGCAAAGGCTTTGAGCATTTTGGCGAAGACTTCGGAAAAAAACCTGGATACGAACTACCTTTTCCTTGTCCAATATTCCACAAACTAAACGAAAAAAAAAAGGTGGCAGCGTCTGGAAGCGACACTAAGAATAAAAAAGAGAAGCAAGAATCCGAGAAAGAAGTAATAAAAAAGGGGAAAAAGAGAAAAATAGACAGCAGATTCAAGTTTAACTACGGCTATACAGGTATACGTACGTATTTTTTATTTATTTTTACTTCTGGATATGCTGTCTACTGAATTTTATTTGATTATTATTATTGTAATTTCCTTCACATTATAGCGCCTCATATTGGTCACAGCCGCTGCGCATTGCCTTGTGTTGGCACTTTGAATGCGGTACCCAAGCGCATGGGTTGGCTCTGGACTTGTGAAAACGTACCTGGAATGAAGGTACGTACTGATGACTATAGCTTTCACCTATTGGAAGTAGTGAAGATTTTTATTTATTTTTTGTTTATAGTTCCGTCCGTTGTGGAAGCCTGGTGCATCAAATAAGCATGTAGTGAGATTACTTAAAATGGCCAAGAATCCTGGCGAATTCTTGGCTAAAAAGAGAAAGAAAGTTCCAGGTAAGCCAAAGAGACCACTAAAACGGCCGTTACTAACTGTGCATAAGAAAGATGGTGAATACACTGTGACTATGGAAACCATGAGAACTTTCGCAAAACCAAGGACTTTTAATCAATACCCCTATGAAGACAAGCCTGTGGTGACTTACACGATCGGAAGGACTTCAGAAGAAAACCTACAAAGAAAGATAAAGAAAGAACGTGCACAAAGACGGCTGGAGAGACTTCAACGCGACTTCGTTCAGAGCGCATTCAGAGATATGTGTCAGGATATTTGCGTAAAGACATACCAACAAGCACTTGGTATACTGCCCGATGCCGAACAACCCGACTGTACCTGTTACCCAGCACAGCCTGGTCCCGAGAACGTAGACCAGGATCACTCCTGCTCTTGTTCCGAAGACAAGGACTTGTCCGAGTCTGACACTGACTCTGATGAATGGATAGTTGAATTCACTCCCCCTACTGCTACATTTGATCCAACGTTCAAATCCAAAAAAGTGATAACTACAGACAACTCTACTCAATATGCGTTCACAGACTACAAAGTAAAACTATTAGATAGGTTAGGAAATCCAGTGCCTAGATTCTTTAAAGGTCCTGATGGTAAGCAGCAATGCAGCGATTTAGGTGGATTTTGGGACCCAGATCATAAATGGCTAGAGATTAACGTGGACGGTTTTATAGGACCTGACGAGAAATGGGCTCCGCATATTTTCCTAGGGCCTAATGGAGAGCCAGTCGATGGCGAGCCTGGAAAATTCCAATCCATGGATGGTAAGTGGTTGGTTATTGGAGTTGATGGATATGTTGATCAAGGCAAATGGAAGTTTTACCCTAAGTCAAGAAGTCCAGTGCCGAAAAAGCACAAGTCTTGGAAAAAAACGGCCGCTGAACCAAAGGAAGACAAGCGATCCGAGGCCACTTGGAGTTGCTTCGGTAGTGTATCTCCGAAACTGTTATCTAAAATGGGGATTGTCGGTCATGGACACGATAAGAAGGTATTATATTCAAAATTACAAGACATGTTGGCGCAAGGAGAAGATGTAAATATTCCACAGCCTACAACAGTACCGCGGTCAAATAGACCTAAAGGAATACTTGGCGCTGATCGAAACCGCACTTTTACTGAGAAAACACAATGTAAACATGCCACTCCTTCAGATAAAGGAATAGTGGCTGTAGATGGTCATGGGAATAAGACATATTTTAGATTGAAAGATTATGATAATACAAGGCCCAAAGACAGGATGGCCACGCTTACAGATAAGGGTATTAGTGTAAGCTCATTCCATGTACCGTGTTTCCATTCGTTCATTAGTAGTGAAATTATGAAAAAGCAACAGTATGACCGCCTGGTGGCGCTCGCTGAACGGCGGGCAGCGGGTACCAACCAGAGCCAAGCAAGTCGAGGGGCGCAAAGCACTGCCACATCCACACAAGCCGACTATTCCGGTGTCTACGTAATATAATTAGTTCTGGGTTTATAATATATGAAACGATTTGGTTTAGGAATTTATAAGGTTTAGACAGTTGCAACTTTTAAGTAGAATTTATTTGGTATACGTCCTAAGTCAAATTTTGTAACGTTATGGTAACTTGTAAGATAAATAAATTATTTATTTGTATGGACGTTTTATATTTTTACGATTTTATATCTTTATAATTATTATAATATTATGTCACAGGGTGCCATTGATGAAGTGTTTTTTTTAAAAACTTTTGCCGGTTGTGTCGATTACTCTAAATAGAAATTGTTACATTTTATACACATCACACACACAATCAAACTAAAATCTTTCCACAGCTATGAGTCAGGCTGGCTTCTTAAATGAGTGGGAGTGTAGGATCGGTAAGGCCATACACTAGTGTTGCCCAAATGCAAGACCAAGACAAGACCTTAGCCAGTCTTGGTCTTGGTCTTGCGTCAATACACCTGGTCTTGGTCTTGGTATTGCGCTCTCAGTCTTGGTCTTGGTCTTGGTCTTGCAGCAAGAGTCTCGCAAGTCTTGCGAGACTCTACTACTTAGACTAGACTACATTCAAATACCTATTAGCCTATTGCTTAGGGTGGCAGGGACATCGACGCGCAACCGCTTACCATGGATTCAGTACATGATTCTGGACGCCCCTGCGTTGAAATTTTTCGTCGACTTTTTCTTAATTTTTACGTTTTTTTCTGCAATTTTTTTACTGTAAACTGTATAAAATCATTATTTCTATCTGACCCAATGAGACTTTTAATTAAAAAATAGTAAATTCACTTGTTTCACTTAAAACAGCAATCTAAATAAAACTCCAAAGGCTACCTGATCAGCTGTATTACTAAAGTTCATTTGCGAGGTCAACACTGTCTTCGTACCTACCTACGCTATTCGCTTTCAAATGCCGAGACAAAGAGACCGCAGCGCCAAACCGTCTGCTCGTATTATTAACGCACTTAAAAATAAACTTTAAAATTATTACAATAAAGTGCATAAATGCTTGAACCTGACAAAAAATGCGGAAGATTGCGGGAATCCCCGCGCGGCGTCGAGTCGGCCATGAATCCCAATGAATCTAAAATAACGTTATTGTTGTCTATATATCATCAATACAATACCTTTTAGTGTTATGACGATACGGTTTTGATACTGGGGAACGTCTATCAAAATCGGGATTGAAACCAAATACCTACTATAACGCCCAAATCTCAGTTTGACTTAACTGCGAGACGCAAGAGTCTTGCAGGCTTAGTCTTGTTCTTGCTCAAGTCTTGCAGGGTTCAGTCTTGGTCTTGGTCTTGCTACAATAAGTCGGTCTTGGTCTTGGTCTTGCAAAAATGCAAGAACAAGACCAAGACTGCAAGACCAAGACCGATTTTGGGCAACACTACCATACACAAAGAGATTTCAACAACGGCTTCCCGCGACTTCGTCCGCGTGAAATTTCTCGTTCCTCGACCCACCGCGTCGCAACGCATCGCCTTCTTCTCCTTACTTCGTTTTTGCTCAGCGTTCTTTTTAACTTTTTTGCTCGGCTCCTAAGGGCTCTAGCGTGATGTTGCTTTCCTCAAGAATTGGGCTATTAAATGCAAGATTTTTTTAAATCCAACTGGTAGTTCCGGAGATCCCCGTATATACAAACTTACAAACAACAAATTTTACAATATTACATATTTATTCATACGCATCGAAAGACCTATTTCAAACTACCAGTACCACACAACTTATCTCGTTGATAATTGAATCAAGTAAGCTATTTTATTTTATTGTTTTTTCATTTGGTGAAATGTGGATGCACGATGAGGTACAAATACTACGCCCACAGAGGTGTACCTATCTAACCCTCCATGAAATATAGGGTTCAAATTGTTTAGTTTTTTTTTATTTTCGTTAACGCTATTTAAATTTTTCGTCATTGAGAACTCATTATCATTTTCTCCAATTTCAGGTGGCTCAGGGTTGGAAGCCAGGTGCGATATCCAAACGTCTTCTTAAGAAATTAAACAAAGTGAAACGGCAAACGCAACCAGAGCAAAGAGTGAAACCGCCAAAGAAGATGAATAAAAAGAGGGTTGAGGATAAACCGACTCTCATCATTTGTAAGAGGAACGGGGAGTACCGCGTCGAGATGCAGGTCTCTCCCGAGGACAGTGACGTGAATGTAGACCAGCAGCAATGCAGTCCACTGGTATACAGGATCAGCAGAGAAGACAATGAGGAAAGGATTGAAAAACGGTTGAGGAAACGGCGACGTATTGTTAAAGAGGCCGTCGACAAAGTTTGGGTGGATCCCTATCATCCCGAAGTTTGCGAGAAGACCTGTCTTAGAGCCTACAAAGAGGCCATAGGACTGTCCAACCCTAACAATCCCGAGTGCATATGCAGCGAAGAAGATGACGGTGAATGTAGTTGTTGTAACGACGAAGAAGATGACGATGACAGCTCTGATTGTAACTCCTTAGATCTCGAATGGGAGATACAATTTTCTCCACCGATCGCGGCCCAAGCTTGATGTTTTTTGCAGTCCTATATATCTTGTTTTTGAGGTGAAATAAAACAACGTTTAAACGACGATTTTACTGTCCATTTTACTATTCGCCAGGAGGTTGTTCAGCATGTCCCATATGACGAGTGAGAGGGTAGTGTGAGGTGCTATCCTCAAGTAGAGTGGTCCTAATCCTTTGTAGAGGCCGTGGATGCCTTCGGTTCTGTATATTTTCGACAGGCAGTCGAGTATTCCGGTGTATAGGACGGCACCGGTTGCTGCAGACCCTGGAAATTGAGTTGGACGTTAAAATAGTAAGTAGTAATATTATGTTATTGTAAAGATTATTAAAATCTTTAGAGAAAGTCATAGGAAAGTAATCGTAAGATTTTCAATCCATACACTCAAGTGGGTCTATACTCTGTACTAATAATAACTTTAGTAAGAATCGGGAACTGAGTATCTGATCTGTGGTTGTGCAGCTCTATTAAATTAAGTATATTACTACTTAGATCTACTACTACTTTGCCTTTACTTGGAGAATAATTTAGAAATGAAAGAGTAACTAAAACTGAAGTAGGATAACACTCTAGAAAGTTATAAATAAGACCGATCCATTTATCCACCACAAAAAATCCAGCCTAAGGCGGATATACGGCATCGAGTTCGGGGCGGTCGGTCAACGCATGCTCGAGAATCCACCCTGACCCTAAAAATTATCTTAGGCTTAGGGTGGATTCTTGGACATGCGATTTCGCGTATCAACCTAAGGTTGGATTTTTGGGATGGAGCGGAATAACCCCATAAGACAGACTGAAGTATCATCAGAACATCGTCCTTCTACACCTTGGGCCTAAAACCCAAAAACATCTGCTGTATCAAGACACATTAAAAGCAAGCTTCCCCATAGTCGTGCACCAGAGAGCACCCGACCACCAATAAGCAGCGACAACATTACCCTGGTTAAAAAGCCGCGTATTCACAACATCCATCGGTGTTTCAACACAGACAACGATCGCACCGCATATGATGCTCGCCACGAAAGACAAAGTCACTGGCGACTCTTCGAAATACCCCCGAGCAAGTAGACTTTCCTTGAACCTGTAAATAAACTTTAGAATGTAGTGTACGAACCCTGGTTGTATAAACGGACGGTGGTGACGTCGAAGGGGCATATTGTGAGGGCTACCACTAGCCCACTCACAGCGCTGGCCCCGAAGGCGAGTCCAACCGGAGAGTTTGTGAAAAAGCCGTGTGACAGCAACTCTTCTTTGGCTCTGAAGTGGAAAATATTAGTTGAGTGTTTGGTTCTAATATTTTTCCGGACTGGCCTCTTTAGGGTTTCGAACCTACCCGAAGAGCGCCAACGGGGTTCTATTACTGAGGCTTAGTTATAGGGTTGGCGCACTTCGTAAGTCCGTCTGTCCGTCCGTCAGTCTGCCCTACAGCGCACTGTGGTTCCGCCCATAGGTCATAAATCCATAAAACTCATATTCGAATTTCCAGAAACCAGTTACATATTTCGATAGACCATTAAACGAGCTATCCGGTGATATAAATATGTCACCTATTTGTTTTAATTATCACTAACTTTTTGACCTCGGAAGTGAACGCATCGTTACGTTGCACTCGCTGTTATCGGTGACTCATAATTAAAGTATTTGGTTACAAGTGAATTCCCGGAATTATTTTGTTTGTGTTGTTGTTTTGTGCAATGGAAATTCAAAGAGTAAGGTATGTTTGTCACATTTGATTGTATTTTGAATAAATTGTCAGTATAATATTTGTACTATTTACGTGCTACGCCATACATAATTTATTGTATATTTTTTCTAATATAATAACTTTGCTTAGAGCTACAAAATTTTGCAAGATTTTGCAAACATTCGCAACTATCTTAAATTGTAGTTTAGACTGTATATTTTTAAAATATTATACTTTGATTTGCGCCATTCTGCGCCGATGGCTGCTATAAAGGGCCTACGCCTGGGTAGACGCAATCGTAGCAAGGTCTACGAAATTCGCAACTGATTTCAAACTTTTCTTTCAGGTATTTTGATCATGTGTTCCTTCTCAAGGATGCATATCTTTGAGATTTGGAGTATTGTGAGTGGAAAAGCAACCAAAAAACACCAAGGTATATTAGAAGTTTTGCTGTCATCATTCAGTGATCTCAAAAATATAGACTTTAAGGATTTAGATGATCGTATACTGTGTTTATGTAAAAGTCTTGATTATTATTGGAATCAAGTAGGTAGGAGTAAATCAAAGTTATTACTTAAGTATTCTGATTGGCTGAAAGACATTGAATGTATTGAGTTAAGAAGGAGCGTTGAGCAACGTGTTCATGGAGAAATTCAACCAGAAGCGGGGCCATCTCGCGGGCGTCCAAAAAAAGATTTTTCCCAGCGTAATCAGAGATCAAAACGTAGACGGGTCAATATCAACAAACTGAATATTTTTTCAATTTTGGTGGCGAAATTTGTATCTTAATACAAAAATAACAAACAATATTTGTATTGAACATTTAATGATTTCAGATGTCTTACACAATGTTAAGGGTCAATATCAACAAACTGAATATTTTTATCAATTTTGGTCGCGAAATTTTTTCTTCAGTTTACGTGAAAAATAAGGACCGGTGGCGTGAAAACGCCACCAAAACCACCAAAATTGAGCCACCAAAATTGAAACCAGATATAAAAAAAATCTCTAAAAATAGGGGTTTTTAGTTACAATTAAATTAATATCACTGATTTATGCGTAACCCAAATCACTATCTATAATGTGTAGCTTACTATTAAAACACTTTAAAATTAACAGCAAATCGATCCACCAAAAATTGAACAATTTTTGTCCCCCGTGCCACCCAAGATGATACTTACGTTTTTGGCGGAAAATCATAGCACTAATCACACACCTGTTACGCGCAAGTGCACAACTGAGAGATGTGAAATAATAAAATGTGATTGATCGCACACGCACGAACACGAAGCTTCATTTTATAGTATGTTGAAAAAGTGCCACCAAAATTTTGATTTTTACTTGGACAAACTTTGATCGACTACCCTGTGCTTTTAAATTAGATTTTCTAATATGGTTTAATTGTTTTTAGATAATGTGTCTTAAGCATATACTAACGAATTTATTTATTTTTTATTGTACAGCAAATTGTTGCTTTGGTGAATGCAATTATATCAAAAAATGGAGCTGGGACAAGCCACCTAACTTGAATTTTAAGGCGATTTATTTTTTCCCTATTTATTTAAATACACAGTTATAAAAAAAAATGTGGCCCTAATTGAAACAAGTTACGTAGCTTACTATAAAAAAAAATAAGAAACATCCTATCATTTAACACCTCGATTCTCAACGTGGACGCGTAAAATTTGCTGCTGGGATATTCACCCAGACGATTGAGACAGCTATCTCAAGTGGATATCTCTGCTGTGAAGACATTGCTCGACACTTCTGATAAGTCTGATACTAGTTTTACATGAGATATTAATGCAGACGAGGTTTTGTCACTTGTTGTAGAGGCTAAATTAACTAAACACCAATATTTACCAATTTGAAATTTTGTTAATAGTAAAACTTCACGTAATATTTTACCGTCCTACCAAAGTATTTTAAATACTAAAAAGAAGTGCTACCCAGATAATATATCCATCTCAGAATCTAAAGCCGAAATTGAACTGCAAAGTTTGTTAGATCATACAGTTTCCAGAATCCTCGAATCACAAAAAGATGTTTTAGATAAAGTCGTCCTTATATTACTGGCCTTGGAAATCTTCCCCGTAAGAAAAAGAGCGCAATGTCAAAGCAAATTTTAGATTTAGTGCAAGTCTAGCTAATTTTAAATCTGTTATGTAAGTTCTAATTTTAAGTCGATTTCATGTAAAATATCTATTGATTTCCATTTTTATTTTTTCATTTATCTATTTAGTTGTGTCTTTTTGACACATAGAGAATACACCCTAACATGAAAAGTTTCGATTTATTGTCAAAAACGCTTCACAACGGGGGACAAGCACACTTAATATTTTGATATTTATTTTATTATTCTTTTAGTGTTAACAAATTATCAAATATATATCATTATGTATTAATTTACATATACACTAATATATTATGAGTTTTTATTGCTACCGGAAAGTGGTTCCGGTAGCAATAAAACGAAAAAAAACCATTAAATAAGATTTTCAGTATTTATGACCGCCTTTGTTCGGCGGCGGTACCACAGTGCAGCGGGCTGTATCACATGGACCGTAATAGGTAGACAGTTGAAAAATTTAAAGAGTGTGTATTGCCGCTATAACCACTCAGTGTGCATCCATAAGCACGATGTCTTGCGTGTGTTATATTGCGCACTACCGCAAACCGCAATTTTCACACCAAATATAAAAGTCGTTTCCCAGCAATTATTTGTGTGCTTATATTATATTACTATAGCAACACCCCGCGGTTTCGCCCGCATAAGTGTCGATACCGTGGGAATATCGGGATAAAAACTGTCCTATGTCCATTCCCAGGACTCAAAGTTATCTATATACCAAATTCCATCTAAATCGTTTCAGCGGTTTAAGCGTGAAGAGGTAACAGACTGACTTTCGCATTTATAATATTAGTATGGATTATTTATACTTAATTTGATGTACAGAATGCGTAGTGGGCGGCTAAGTGATGGATCTTTTGAAGTGAAAATTTCTTTAGGAGCGTTGGGCATTTTTTTTGGTGGGAAAAAACCATTGAACTCGCGACACTGTTACCGACAGCGCGCTACATTCGGATGTGTTCGGCTGTCCTCGGGATGTACTCGGTTTTAAATCTAATATGTCAGTGAGTGATGGCAAAGTATTCTGTTTGTGTTTTGTTTTCAATTCTGTCGGCACTCCTGGAGTGCCACTGTTTTTTTACACCCTGTATTAAAACAGGGACTTCGTGACTTCAATTGTCGCATTCAGGCAGTTGAGTTGAATACTAGGTACGTGGTACCTAAGTGTTAAATCCTTCATTTTTTTATCCTCATCATCATTCGCAGTCTTGATCCACCCACTGCTTAATATAGGCCGGCATAGTCCTACATAGTTGCAATCATCGTTATTTTCTAGAATGTAGGTATACGAATAAGTGTGTGGTCGTGAAGAATTAAAGTTCAGCCATACATTTTGCCCAAGAGAATATGAACATTAAACACAATTCAGCCAAAATACAATGAATATAATAGTCAAAATAATAAATAATATGAGAGCAGTGGTAGCAAAGTGGTAACAGCCGCAACTTGCGAGTTGTAGGTCGTATGTTCGAACCCAGCCAGGCGCTTTACGTTGTGTACATTAACTTCATAAACCACTTCTCTCAAAACGGTGAAGGAAAACATCGTGAGGAAACCGGCATGTCCTAGAACCAAAAATTCGAAGACATGTGACAACTGCCAACCCGCACTGGGCCCGCGTGGTGGATTACGGCCCACTCCCTCTCATCGAGAGGAGGCCTGTGTCCCAGCAGTGGGAACATTATGGGCTGATTATGATGATGATGATGAGACAAAATAAGATAAAAATGACAAAAATAATGCAAATTTTAATGTCTACTTGGTTCTCACGTATAGTTTTTCCACTATGTCCTTTCCCCACGACCGTCTACTGTTACTATTTACTAGTAGGCCTTTCCAGCATGGGAAGCCTTTAGACCATAAGTCTTTCTTACTTGGAAAATGTGGTGAGTTGTGCAGCGCTGCCTATGGCCAGCCTCGTGCAGGTCGCGGAGACTCCCGCGAAGAACCCCCTCATACCTTCAGTCTTGTAGATCGTGACGACTCCGTCACACATTCCTGGAACGATAGGCAACAGATGAAATGCATTGTAGGGAATATGTTTTGTTCGAGATGATTGGGCCTGATGATTTGGAAAGGAAAGAGCTCTGGGAAGGGCACATTCCAAAGCTCAAGAATTTATGTTGGTCATTAAAGGTCATAGTACACATATCAACTCGGAACGAGATCGTCACCGTATCACCTTTCGCCTCGCCGTCAAACAGGCATCAACCAAACGTAAGCAAGTAACCAAAGCGGATCAGCAGACGCGATACGTCGACTCGGCTACGGCTAGGCGACGACGCCTTCGTTTGGCTCTCTACAGGGTCAAATTAAATTACCTAGCGAAACTCCGCAAACGTGATAGGTATTAATATCTAAGCACGACAAAACACAAAAGAAATTAATTTGATGACTTTTTGTGGGGTCAACGACCGCATTTACTGGAGACATTTTAAATATCAGTTTAAAACTGTTTTTTATATAAACTTCACACATTGGTATCAATTTCTGTTCTGAGCAATTTCTCAACACGATAAAACAAAACAAAACAGATTTTCTCATCTCATACTACACTGCCAGCGGTCGTTGACCCCCAAAAATACACATCAAATCCTTTTTATTTTTACTTTATCGTGTTTAGAGACGCAATCGCGCGCGCGCGTTTTAAATTAAAATGTATTATTTTGCTTTTGGTACGCTATACCAGTAAAGCGTTTTAATAACTGGTTGCTTAATTTGTCATAAATACTTTTTGATGAATTATTGTTTGCTGCACCGTGCGACGTCATCACGTCGGCGCCGGCTGTCGCTGAAAACCAGCGCTGGGGCTCTGTCTTGCATAGGGTCGCAGCATAATGCTGAGCGATAGCCGTTTTGCGTGGATGTGACGCATGTCAACCTTTTTTTATTGTTTTTATTTGTTTTGTTCTTTTTTGCGTCATGTTTACCGCAAATAATCGTATTTTCTTTCTTTCTTTCTTTCTTTCAATACCCATCAGGCTTGCAGAGATTCGATAGCTAATTTAATTTGACCATGCATAGAGAACCCTACAATATAACTTCAACAAAAAGACCCGAATTTACCTTTATATTTATGCTGCCTTCCAACAGCTATGCTAGGGTGCGCGCCTGCCTGTATCCTGGTCTTCACCACCGAGGCCGGGTTGCCAGTAACTCCGCTCATGATACCACTCACTCCTGACCAGAATATGGCCTTTTCTATGCTTATTTCGCCATCTTTGTTTTTAGTCCAGCCGTTGACCTCTGCTACGTGGTACATGCCTAACCTGAAATGGTGGTATTTTGGAAAGTTAAGTTGTTCAGTTTGATGGTCTGTCATCATCATCATCAGCCTATAGCAGTCCACTGCTGGACATAGGCCTCCCCTAATGAGCGCCATAGCGCCCTGTCTTCAGCTTGACGCATCCAGCATCTGCCTGCAGTCTTTCGCAGATCGTCATCCCACCTGGCCGGAGGGCGTCCTACACTACGTTTGCCGAGTCGCGGTCTCCACTCAAGAACTCGTTTACCCCAGCGGTTGTCGGTTCTTCGCGAGATATGGCCGGCCCACTGCCACTTCAGCTTGCTAATTCTTTGAGCTATGATGGTCTGTACCACACCCTTAATTATGACCACACGTTTCTGATGCACGCTGTAGAAACTAAAGCAAGGTTAGTCACCAGCATCATCTGCCTAGCCTTTTCCCAACTAAGTTGGGGTCGGCTTCCAGTCTAACCGGATGCAGCTGAATACCAGTATTTTACACGGAGCGACTGCCTATCTGACTTCCACAACCCAGTTACTGGGTATACGATACCCCTTGGTAAGACTGGTTGTCAGACTTTCGGGCTTCTGACTACCCGTAACGGCTTAACGTGCTTTTCGAGGTACGGAGGGGTCTCGGTATGTAAAGATGGTCACCCATCCACAGACCAACCGCGGCAAGCGTAAGCTACGCTTGCAGCGGTTCCTGATCGATCGATCTGCGGCTGTTATTGTTTAGCCCCGGGCCCCTCATGGGCCCCTAAGCCAGGTTAGTCAATGGTACCTAAACAAATAAATGTTGAACAAATTTGTTGTAGCAAAGCCTTTCTTATTGCTGAAATTGCACTAATAAAATTTGTGGCGGCAAAAGTGCGTTTAGCGCACAACTTCTGTCATGGACCGCCATTGAAAGCGACGGCTTTCAATGGCGGTCCATGACAGAAGTTGTGCGGGAGCAGAGGATATGCATGGGAGCTCGTCGCATCGGTCACTTGCTGCGGAGGGTCATATCTAGAAATGGTAAGACGATTTTTTTTTCACCATTCTTATCAACAACTGTCGGAGTCTTGATTGTCAATAGAGACTATTAAATTTGCTACATAATTATACTGCTACTGTTATAGGTTGTTCGTGTTCTATGTTCTATGTTATGGGGTTTGGTATCCGCGCTGCCCATAATCGTTTAGATGAGTTTCAATACGTCATTTGTGTTGTAGTGCGAGTAAACGGTGACAGGCATGGGAAATCATCAAATGACCCCTTCCGCTCTGGGTGGGGCGGAAGGGAGTGTCAGTCTCTTACTGACTAAAACCCACCCGTGTTCCTACGGTGACAAGCTTGGTTGGTATGTAAAGTTTTGAACTATTGACTAACTCTGCCTCTAACAGTGGCCGCCGAGGCATTTATTTATATGGGTAAATATATCAAAATATCAGAATACTAGCAGCGCCCTGCGGTTTTACCCGCATATATATAAGTGTCGATCCCGTTCGAAAGACACGTGGCGCCATCTATTATCATAATAACGTTATTGTTGTTTTCCTCGGGAACAGCACTTGTTTTCGGGATGAAAGGTACCATAAGTTCGTTACTGTACATCTGACAACGTATAATATGCAAAATTTCAAGATGATCGGTTCAGTGGTTTAGGCGTGAAAAGGTAACAAACAAATTTACTTTCGCATTTATAATAACAGAATATTACCTCACAGAATTCATAGTGAACCCCAACACCATAGCTGGTCCTAAACCTTTCTGCAATGCCATCGCACCATCGGCCCTTGCGATCACATACAACGCGTGGAAGATCCCCCGATATCGCGTATTAGCTTCGGTGCGCGCGCGCAGTTCTCCCTGCAGCTGCAGCCGAGTCTTCACGACGTCCATCGGATTTGTGAAGATGGTCGCGCCGGCGCCGGCAAGGCCGCCAATTATGAAGTCCATTTTTAAGTTACTGCAATTTTAAGACCAGAAATATTATTTTATGCATTTAAAATTGATTCTTATTACATTGAAATAAGATTTAATTTTCTTTGGCTCAGTTTGGCCAGTATGGCAAAATTGGTTTCAGGATGTTGTTGGGATTTCCTCGCTACTGCAGCGCATCGGAAATGTTTGCGCAGCTCGTACCGACGGGTTTCACGCGATTATACGCAAAAAACAGCGTCACTATCACTACTGAGGAGAGTGAGAGACTTTCGGCTCTCCAATTGTAAAGCATTTTGTGCGGAGGGTGATTGGTACTAACACTAGATAATAAGTTTTTTGAAGTGAAAACTTCTTTAGCGGCGCTGTGTACTTTTTTTGGAATGGGTAAAAACTTCTAAATTCGCGTCAGGTCACGTGACCCTGATCGAAAATTCGTAAGACGTAAAACGTCAGACGTAAAACGTAAGACGCGCGTTGTTGAGGACAGCGCCATCTATGCACATCGGGAAGAACTACGAGGGCCTCGCGTACTAACGTCAGACGTAAAACTTAAGACGCGCGTTGTTGAGGACAGCGCCATCTATGCACATCGGGAAGAACTACGAGGGCCTCGCGTACTAACTACGTAGTTCATCCAACAACGACGAGATGGCGTTGTAAATCTGAATAAATTCCTTTCACGAGAAGAATAAACCAGTCACTTTGGTCATCATACCTGATTTGCAAAAAACCCTATAAAATAAGGAACACACCTTAATACGCGTGTTTTGTTTATAAGACGATTCACAAAATACACTCGTAATTGTTCAAGTTTTCACTTCTGTCGGCACTACCGGAGTGCCAGTGTTTTTTCTTTTTTAATATTATGTTACTAACACTCTATGGATTCTTTGGTCCGAAATAAAAATCATTATTATAATATACATAATTTTTGAAAAATATACCTATCTCAAAAGTTACCGAAATTAATTCAGTGATCAATTAAGAACAAACTACTTTCAGGACTTAATTTATTTTGTTACACCTTGTTTATATCCCATAGATTGGTCTTAATGCTTATTGAAATTTGTGAATGGATAATTCGCCTAACGCCTAAAATACCACTTAACAAGGATAAGTGACTTAACTTTATGGTTAAGATCTTTTAACAGAATACAGAAAGATCTGAAGTAGCCTGTAAGTCACTTTCCACACCTTTATGATAATTCAAACATATCATTCCGTTACTAGAGTTAACAATAAGAGGGCCAAAAAACGCCACTTTAAGCAATTCGTCTAAAAGCGATTCATTTCCTGAATTCTCAGAGTCAATACCAATGATATACTAGATGCAGGTCAATACCAAGAAACTGTCGAACGTATAAAAGTCTGGCACATCGCCATCCGCACTGATAGATATGTTAGAAGCTATTTAGTTAATTACTTATAAACATAAACAACATGTTTGCTTTCTGGAGTTCCTAACTACTTATGACTAAATCTATGCTACTATACCGCCACATGCGAACCACGCATCATAATGACGTCACGCAAAATCCTGCATCGCGCAAGCAGAGTTTCTCGCGCACTAGCATTAATATACCCAACATCAATCGTCGGGCAGTTGCCCACCATACACGACACCCGGCTGGTCTGAGGATCCTCCCTTTTCTATGAACTTTACACCCTGTTTCTCATACCCCTATACTGCCCGCAGTGCCTACCTTTATGGAATTAGGCGTAACCACTTATAAGGCGTGATTATTAGGAGAACCATTCAGGGTGGCAGAGACACCGACGCACAACCAGTTACCATAGATAACAGTACATGATTCTGAAACCCCCTGCGTTGAATTTTTTCGCCGGTTATAAAAAAAATTGCTGTTCCATACATTTTGCCCGCGTACGTATTGCACTATTCTATGAAACAGTAGTTTTTTTTTTGATAATCGACAATTATTTCTACCCTATGGGTCTAGAATCATGGGGTGAATTTATGGTTACAGTTTGCGCGTCGAGGTTCGTGTCACCCTGTACTTTATTCTGCACACTAATTGCGTAACACTCTATCTATTTCAATCTGAATCGTTTTGAAGGATATTGTTAATCCATTGCTTCATATGTTCGAAAGATTTGTCAGCTCAACAACGTAAATAACGCAATGAATGTTGTTGAACTGCCAAAATGAAAGCCATTGATATTATGTTACGCAATTACCCCGCTGGTTGACATTTCTTTGTCTTTCTGTACTTTTGTAACTTGTATTTGTTATAAGTACTTAATATTGTTACCTAAGATTGTTACGTATTAAGTTCATAATATTGATATTTGCCTCTTAGTTATTTTCTACGACCCTTTACAGCATCATTTTGTCAAAGCGCCAGGGTAGCCCGCGAAATTCGTTTTTTTTAGGTCTTTTGCAATTTGCTGGTCAGTATTAAGTTGTACAGTCGCCGTCAGATATATTGTAGCAGACAAGGTGACCAAATACTTCTGAACAATTTAAAATGTCAATAAGTTCCATACACTACAAGTTACCATTAATATCTGAACATTCATTACTTCATTAATATCTGAGCAGATGCTTGTCAATAATTTCTATACACACAACTTACCAAAAATATCTGAACACTTACAACGTCAAGTGTATCTACGCAGACAAACATTGAGCTTACCTAATTCGTTACTGCGTGATATAAAGAATGAATCAAAAACGACTATCGACTTGACTATCTGTGGTTAGTCCAGTCATTTGGTAGTTTTACCTGGAAAGTTTTTAAACAGGTGATTTTATTGAGTTCGACGTGCTCTCTTCGAATTTTTACATTGTCGCTCATTGTTTTTTCTTTGCCGCTCGCACCGCCATATTTGAAAAATGGCGCCTAATAACTGGTTTTAGACAATATCTCCTTTCTGACTCATTATACGATAAAACATTAATGTAAAAAAATTAAACTAGAGAAAATTTCCTTCAATTTATGTGTTACAATTTTTTGTAAAATCAATAGTTTTGGCGTACGACCGCCGCAAACTATTATTCATCTTATATGTATACCAACAGGTGTTTTTGACTATTATTAGGCGCCATTATTCCAATATGGCGGTGCGAGCGGCAAAGACAAAACAATGAGCGACAAAGTAAAAATTTGAAGAGAACACGTCGAACTCAATAAAATAACCAATTTTCAAAACTCCCGGATAAAATTCCAGGTTCCACACCCTTTTTGAACACCAAATGACTCTTCTAGGTATAAATACGATGAAAAGGGAATACAAACTGTATAGAAAATCATTTGTTTAGGGTACAACTGATATTTTATGTTAATGTCAAACTATTGATAGAAAATGGATCTTGGTTTTGTAATGAAATTATAAATTATTGTAAATATTTTTTTATTTGTGACAACTTACGTATATAAAATATTAGTATTTTGTGTAACGTTGTAAGTGTTCAGATATTTTTGGTTAGTTGTGTGTATAGAAATTATTGACAAGCATCTGCTCAGATATTAATGAAGTAATGAATGTTCAGATATTAATGGTAACTTGTAGTGTATGGAACTTATTGACATTTTAAATTGTTCAGAAGTATTTGGTCACCTTGTCTGCTACAATATATCTGACGGCGACTGTACGTTGATTAATATATGAATCGCGGCCGTAACAAACATGTATTTACAGAATTATAATCATTAAAGTCATCAACACAACTCTCTAAGACCACGTAAGTCCAAAGAATAACTGTTTCATGAAATTATCATTCTTCATCATTATCAGAGCGGGAGGGCCGCTCTGGGTGGAGCGGAAGGGAGTGTCAGACTCTTACTGACTAAAACCCACCCGTGTTCCTTCCTTAGCCCTTTATGTTCCGGGCCAGCGGTAACCCTTTCGGACAATCCCGCTCGCAAAACATTGTGCTTATGGGTGCAACATGCAACGGTACAGGGGTTGTGGGGGGTACATATTTAAAGTTGTGTTAGACTTACTTTTTGCGTAAAAAAGTTAGTAAAAGTTGGTCCAGTACAAAAAAAATATTACAATGACGGGGAGTACTTTACACCCGTTATACTATATTATTATCTACAAATTCTAAAATCTTCAGGGCTGAGTAGTCAGTTAATTTACCTAAGTCATTAAAGTTTTATCATTCAAGTGCATCAGCACAAAAACATCAAATTAGGCTTAAAGGTTCCTACAAACAGGCGCGACACGCGGTATAATCGCGCGCGACACAAAGACACCGCTCGCGCTCGTTGCGCGACTTGCGGTGCCTTTGTGTCACGTGTCGTGTCGCGCCTGTTTGAAGGAGCCTTAATCCTCTATCAAACAACAGCATTTTTATGTTTGTATTTGTTTATCGAGGTCAGCTTCCAGTCAACCTCGAAGATTAGGTACTTACTGCATTGCGGGTATTAGCAATGGTATTATTCAAATGTCATATGAATAATGTTTTGTACTTTTTCACATTATTTTGTCCTAATAGGTATAAATTGAAATAAAGATATGAAAATGAAGCATAATTTGTTATATTTTATCACATACATAATCAAGAAATAATAGCCAATGGAATGATTAAATGACCCAACTACTTAACATTTAAGACTATTAATAAAACAATATTCATACGCAATTCAAGAAGACAAAAAAAAAACAGTTAAACTCACCTAATATAATAATAAACGTTATGTTATATCACAATCAATACATTAATTACTAAATAAGTTTAAACAAGAACCGCATTGACGTTACATCGTCCAAATACATTGAACTTTTTAGCACATTATAAACTGTAGCGATATAAAACCGAAAACGTTATCAATCGCTCGTGACATTGAAAAACACAGGTAAAAGCATAACAGATACGCGAGTTTTATATTCAAGCGATTATCACTACTATTTTAAAAGGTATAGAGTTAAAAATCGAACTAAAATCATTTGACAGTTGAAGTACCACGTGTCTTGGTATGTAGTGTCAGATAATGACGTATAAGTGACGTAAGAAATAATTTTGGCGCGCGAATGAGGAAGTGCGACTGTGTTACGTAACTCAGTCGACGCACGGCTCGACGGTTGAGCGACTACTGGCGAGCCGCGAGATGCACGCGTTATCACGGCCACTGAAATGCGATTGAATGAACGATATTGTTCCTAGAATGTTGGCATTGGGGATTTCCTATAATATGGGGAAATTCCCCTCGTCATTGAATGACATAAAACGTAGCGTATACTATCTGCTATTGAGTGTGACTCGTGTGTGTGAGTTTGAGTCTGGCTCGAAGGACCAAAATACTTTGGAAGGCGGAATAAAGGCATACCTACCCCAAGTTATATAAAGACTCCTTCAAACAGGCGCGACACGCGATAAAATCGCACGCGACACAAAGGCACCGCAAGTCGCGCAACGAGCGGTGCCTTTGTGTCGCGCGCGATTCGCGTCGCGCGTCGCGCCTGTTTGCAGGAGCCTTAATAGGTACAGACGCACATCAACTTACTACAATCTGTCAAATTTCTTTAATCGATTTTCTACTTTATCGCTAACGCATTAGGTTCAAAGTTGATTGGGAAAATTTTACAGTTTCCGGTAGCTTGATGTGCTGGCGTCTGTACATAACATTACGCCTGTAACCCCCAAGGGGATAAGGAAAAGTGTACCTATAGTAGGTATACCCACATTTCTCCAGACAAGGTAAGTTCCATGAAATGGGGGGGGGGGCGAACGGGGCGAGCCTATTACTTTCAACCGGACATTAATCCAGACTTCGGGCTGCCACTGAGAAATTCCTGATAGAAAAAACCATTATAAATAACTAGCGGTTGCCCGCGACTTTGCCTGCGATTCAGGATGAAAAGTAACCTATGTCCTTACCCAAGAAGTTCCTAATATCATTCAATCATTATTCGAAAGACACGTCATGGCGCCATCTATTATCATAATAACGTTATTGTTGTTTTCCTCGGGAACAGCACTTTTTTCGGGATGAAAGGTACCCTATGTCCGTTTCTGTACACCTGACAACGTATATGCAAAATTTCAGGATGATCGGTTCAGTGGTTTAGGCGTGAAAAGGTAACACACAACAAACAAACAAACTTACTTTCGCATTTATAATATTAGTTAGGATAAACGCGAAAGTTTGTGAGAATGGATTTATGGATGTTTGTTAATCTATCAAGCAAAAACTATTGAACGGATTTGGATGAAATTTTGCTCACAGATAGATTATAACCAGGATTAACACATACGGGATTGAAACTTATGCGGGCGAAGCCGCGGGGCGTTGCTAGTTATAAGCGCTTGGCTGGGTTCGAACCTACAGCTCGTAAGTCGCAGTCGACTGGGCCACCACTGCTCACTTAGTCTGCACAAAAGGTTAAATAAAGGACTTGCCGGGTCAGCGGGATTGTCCGAAAGGATTACCGCTGGCCCGAAACATAAAGGGCTAAGGAAGGAACACGGGTGGGTTTTAGTCAGTGAGAGTCTGACACTCCCTTCCGCTCCACCCAGAGCGGGAGGGGTCATTTGATGATTTCCCATAAAAAAAAGGTAAATGACTACATTATTATCAAGTATATTCATCCTACTGCTCAGCAGCTGAGCAGAGCACTGCTGAGCAGTGGTGGCCAAGTGGTAACGGCCCCGACTTACGAGTTGTAGGTCGTAGGTTCGAACCCAGACAGACGCTTTACTTTGTGTAAATTATTTCATCACCACTGCTCACAAAACGATGAAGGAAAACATCGTGAGGAAACCGGCATGTCCTAGAACCAAAAATTCGAAGACATGTGACATCTACCAACCCGCACTGGGCCCGCGTGGTGGATTACGGCCCACTCCCTCTCACTGAGAGGAGGCCTGTGTCCCAGCAGTGGGAACATTATAGGCTGATGATGATGATATTCATCCCGTCCTATATTGATTTGAGGAAAAAAGCATCCTAATTGGTAACATACTATGAATCTCAATCTGATTCATTTTGAAGGATATTGCTAATCCATTGCTTGATCTGTCCGAAAGATCTCAAACTCAAACTCAAACTCAAAGCATTTATTTCAATTAAACCATTTACAGGCACATTTGAATTGTCAAGAAGTCGGTCAGTCAGAAAATATGAAGCTAGTTGCCCATTCCAAAGCGTAGGTACCTATGGAGAAGAACGGGCAAGAAACTCCATGGACACTCTTTTTAAATAATATTTTACAAAAATATTAGTTACATCATTACTTTTGATTTTAAAATTATATAATGTGAGAACGATGTAAAAATTAAGAAAGACGTACGTGTTAAAAGCGTCCTGAGTACAACAAATAGTACTTAACAAACTACAATCCAAAAATAAATAAATTAAAAATAAGCCGAGGCAGCTAAGTGATGACCAGCCCCAACTGACGGCGCCCGTTCACGAACATGACGTATAAATCAGCACCATTCAGCTCAACCATTTTGAAGGGAGCTAAATGATCCAACACACACGCCACCGTCAGCGAGACATTTGAGTGAGCATGACATACTATCAGCTGCCATGGCACATTCGAGTCAATGAAAGACATATTATTACCCGGTAAATGGTAGCTATAGGGTACTTACATAGAACTCACATCTGTGCTATGCAATTATACAATACTCGTACAAAGGAAATTGATTTTATACAATGCAAAGATAGTCTTACAATCTGCAGCAGCTCCAATAGTTTTTTCATGTGTTAATCAATTAGTTGTGGTTGTCTGTCAGCTCAACAACGTAAATAACGCAATGAATGTTGTTGAACTGTCAGAATGAAAACCCATTGCTACTGTTAGTGTGTCACGCAATTACCCTAGGTCCGTACTTCTGGGTCACAAGATTCGTGATAAATAGTTTAGTAGGTCACAATCGTCTCAAAAGGTCGCTGCGTTGCCAAGAAAATCAAAATGTCTTAAAGGCTACGTATGGTATGAGTGTATGACGTTGAACATTTGCAACGGAGCACTTAGGTTTAAATTGAATGTTTTTCCTAAGGGCCTAAAAAGGCTAGTTTGGCAGAATCATAAAAGGATAACATTATGAATCAAAAACGGACAGGTAACTATTAAGTTAATTTTATCAAGTCCTATTGGTGAAAGATTGTTCAGTTATTTTTTTTTGTTTGTGCTAAAAACCTAGTGTTGCCCAAAATCGGTCTTGGTCTTGTAGTCTTGGTCTTGTTCTTGCATTTTTGCAAGAACAAGACCAAGACCAAGACCGACTTATTGTAGCAAGACCAAGACCAAGACTGACCCCTGCAAGACTCGAGCAAGAACAAGACTAATCCTGCAAGACTCTTGCGTCTCGCATTTAAGTCAAGCTGAGATTTGGGCGTTATAGTAGGTATTTGATTTCAATCCCGATTTTGATAGACGTTCCCCAGTATCAAAACCGTATCGTCATAACACTAACAGGTATTGTATTGATTATTATATGTTTCGACTATTTATTAAGTAGGTAGGTAGCGTGTTACTTACAAATTTGTTCCCATATGTGATAAAAATGTACCTAGCATAACTTTTTAGCAAAGTTCATTTCATGCCTTGTAGGTATATCTACTTAGAGTATTATATTATACTTGTATAAGACTAATGTGCAGATCTAACGTTAGTAGGTTGGTAAAAATTATGTACCTAGGTATTTATGTTTCAAAGTTTATATTATTCTTCTATTCAGCAAAATTTAAAACTAACAGCGAGTCGAGTAGGCCTAGTACTAGTAGCAGTTTTTAAGCCAGCCGATGTTATGGTACAGACGCTAGCACATCAAGCTACTACAATCTGCCATATTTCTTTAACAGATTTTCAACTTTATCGCTAAAGCGTTAAGGTTCATGGTTGATTTACCTTAGCGCTTCCTCCTTAAATCGATGAAGCTTTAGAAAAATAATTATCCCCTCATAACGAATCTAAAATAAAAGTAGTAAATGGGTCATTCAATTATGTAGATGATTAAAATGCCTCATGTGACGCGTCTGTTAGATTCATTGGGATTCATAGCCGACTCGACGCCGCGCGGGGATTCCCGCAATCTTCCGCATTTTTTGTCAGGTTCAAGCATTTATGCACTTTATTGTAATAATTTTAAAGTTTATTTTCAAGTGCGTTAATAATACGAGGAGACCGCTTGGCGCTGCGGTCCCTTTGTCGCGACATTTGAAAGCGAATAGTGTGAGCGCGAAGACAGTGTTGGCTTCGCAAATGAACTTTAGCAATACAGCTGATCAGGTAGCCCTTTTGAGTTTTATTTACATTGCTGTTTTAAGTGAAATAAGTGAATTTACTATTTTTTATTTAAAAATCTTATTGGGTCAGATAGAAATAATAATTTTATACAGTTTACAGTAAAAAAATTGCAGAAAAAAAACGTAAAAATTAAGAAAAAGCCGACGAAAAATTTCAACGCAGCAGGGTCCAGAATCATGTACTGAATCCATGGTAAGCGGTTGCGCGTTGATGTCCCTGCCACCCTGAGCAATAGACTAATAGGTATTTGAATGTAGTCTAGTCTAAGTAGTAGAGTCTCGCAAGACTTGCGAGAATCTTGCTGCAAGACCAAGACCAAGACCAAGACTGAGAGCGCAATACCAAGACCAAGACCAAGACCAGGTGTATTGACGCAAGACCAAGACCAAGACTGGCTAAGGTCTTGTCTTGGTCTTGCATTTGGGCAACACTATAAAAACCAATTAATCCAATCCCAATCTCTTTGATTATACCTACGTAGTGCAGCGAAAAAAAGAAAAACACGGACTGTCTTCGCCTTATTATAATTCATAATGTTATCCTTTTATGATTCTGCTAAAGTGGCCTTTTTAGGCCTCCTGAACGTTAAAGAAGCATTCGTTAGCGAGTTATTGATGTCTACTACTTTCTCGTTTTTTATGTATTGCCTTACACTGGGATAATTTAAACAGGGTCTTTAATTAGCTAGCGAAACTCCACAGACGTGATGCGTATCTAATATCTAAATTCTCTCAAAAAAATCCATTTTGTGGCCTACCCAAATGTCCTTTCTTTGGTATTGTTCGTCGGATCGTTGAGCTCCTTAAGTCTTGAGTTGAGCTGCATGATTTCTGACAAATGCGTACACTGACTGGACAGGTCCTCTCAATCTGTGTGGTTCTTTCCTCAAAAGACCGTCTCAGACATCGACCTACATGGTCTTCATATAACCTGACCAAGATTATGTCTGGACTTTAAAAGAGACTATGACCTGAGACCTCTGAGTTTGTTTCGGCCTTTCTTCTCAGAGTAGTCAGATAGGAAACGCCGACCTCATCTAGTTTAATAAATATGATTGACGTGTAAAAGTGTTTGTACAAGCCTACTTACAAAAATAAAATCATTTGTCATTTAAACATAATAATAAAAAAAAATAATTAAATACATGATGTTTTTTTGAGGGGTCATCGACCGCAGTTAGTGTAGTCACTTGAAATATCAGTTTTTTTTTTGTGTAAACTTCACAGACTTAATAGGTGTCTAAGCATGATAAAACATACTAAAACAGATTTTCTCAATTCACACTTCAAGTAACAACAATATAAGCGGGCGTTGACCCCCAAAAAGAACAGCAAATCAATTTTTGTTTTTCTTAAGTCGTGTTTAGATATACATATTCCCATCGCAGTTTCGCTAGCTAAATTAATCTGACCCTGAATCAGGGTGACATCACATCGACGCGCAAACTGAAATCATGAATTCAGCACATGATTCTAGATCTAGTCAGCGTAGAAATTTTTCGTCGGTCACTAAAATATAGCCGCATGCGTCGATCGATCAGGTTAAGCTACGCTTGACGCGGTCGGTCCGTGGATGGGTGACCATGTTTACATACCGAGACCCCTCCGTGCCCCGGAAAGCAGTAAAGCCGTTGGTCCCGGCTGTCATTCATGGATCTCTGACAGTAGGTAGTTACGGGTCGTCATTAGCCCGAAAGTCTGACAACCAGTATTACCAAGGGGTATCGTATTACCCAGTAATTAGGTTGCGGAGATCAGATAGGCCCGTTGGTCCCGATAAGCACCTAATATATAGAACCGAGCGCGGCAAGTCGATCTACCCTCGCGATTTTTATCATATTGTAGGTACCCACGAGGATCAACCCAACTGTTCCACAGTTACTCAGGAATTTATCATGCGTTAGGTAGCTGTCACTTACCGATAAAATTATATAGTTGTATAAAAAATACGCCTAATTGCACCAATTGAACTGAGAGCTAATTATTTCAGTATCGATGTGTTATCAGAATGTAAATAAGTAATGATGATAACAACTTTCGTTCAATTATTGTCGTATCGACCTCGCCCCAACAATGGGGATTGTCCAAAATTTCTAACCATTATATTTTATTTTATTTTTTGTAAATTTAGAGCATTTTGAGAAACTAATTTGAATATTTTGATGATTGGTTCAATAGTTATTTTAATAAAAATTATTTAATTATTTTAAGTTTTTAGGTAGGTGCCGTCATCCAGTGGCATAAAAATTAAGTGCCGTTGCCTTACTAGTACATAATTAAAAAATTTAATCTGTCAACACAACGTCAACAATGTCACATCTGTCAAAGTGTCGATAGGCCGAATAGACGTCTTAAATAATCGAAGCCTAGCTTAGCGTATTTATTTACAAATGGTTTTTTTATGTGTAAGTGTCCTCCAAGGAATATACTACTCTCTATCGTCACTAGAACAATCGACGCGGCGACTTAGAAATAGAATAAATAACGCACGTGCGACATTATTATTATTATTGCTGCAAGTTGGAACAAAGCACTTCCTGTATTCCACAACTCTTCCAGTATATTAAATATCGAGTGTTGAAATAATGTATGTAATGTAATAATGAGATATAAACAAGAATGTTTATATTTTTGACATATTTACAATAATTTGACATTTGACAGATTGTAGACAATACTTGCCTCTTACTTTTTATTTTCTGAGGCAACGATACAAAACTGTACGGCCAAAGTCGTACGTAATTTGAAGGGCAAAGAAGGTCAATCGTATTTTATCAAAAATATCAATAACATATGAATATTTTTCAAAATTAATTAGTCCGTAATGATCAGTAACGCTATTCCTCGAAATGGTTTTTCAATTACAACATTTTAAAAAATATGAACAATGCCCATTCGACAAAATTGCAATAGTTATTCACTGAGCTGTAAGCAATTATAATGATTGTTTTTATGTGTACTTTAATTGCATTTTTGTTTTATCACATGAGGGGCTGTGGCTAAATAATAATAGCCGCACAGTTCGATCGATCAGGTTAAGCTACGCTTGCCGCGGTTGGTCTGTGAATGGGTGACCATCTTTACATACCGTGACCCCTCCGTGCCTCGGAAAGCACGTGAAGCCGTTGGTCCCGGCTGTCATTCGTGGATCTTTGACAGCCGTTACGGGTAGTCAGAAGCCCGAAAGTCTGACAACCAGTCTTACCAAGGGGTATCGTATTACCTAGTAAGTAACTGGGTTGTGGAGGTCAGATAGGCGACTGCCTATCTGACCTCCACAGCTAGTATTTTACATGGAGCGACCGCTCCATGTAAAATACTGGTATTCAGCTGGTCTCGGTTAGACTGGAAGCCGACCCCAACATAGTTGGGAAAAGGCTAGGCAGATGCGGATGATGACACAACAGAATGTAACTAACTGACGCCAGGACGCGGTCGCTGAGTCAATGCTCTAATCACGGCTCTAATGGACACTTTGCACACAATAGGCACGTCAGGACCACAACACTACTCTTTCAAGTCACCTGATTCTGTAAAGTACCTAAGTACTTACCTACCTGTTAGCAACGCACATAGAAACAATGGTGCTTATAACATTAATGATATTGATATCTTTTGCTTCTGACATGTTTTTAATTAATTTAATACTATACGAGTATGTTATTGTTTTTAGTCCGTTGTATGTCTATTGTTTGTGTACGGTGAATACTTTTAGTGGTAAGATATCACGAAATGTGTCCGCGTGAAACTTTTTGTTCACGCGACCCCCCCCCCCCCCTCCTCCCCCGTCGCATTGTATGGCCTTCCCAATGATATAGGTAAACTAGCCTGCCCACGTTCTCTCTTACTTTTTTTCGCTTGGCCCCTAAAGGCGCGTTCACACTAGGACGATTTTATCGCGCGCGCGCGTCGCGTACGCGTCGCTCCCTCAAAAGAGAAGCATTTAATTCCAATGTTTTTCTAAAGAGGGAGCGATCTGCGATGAGTACCCGATGCGCGCGGAAAAATCGCCCTCGTGTGTATGCGCCCTAAGAGTCCTGGCGTAATTTTATATAGGTATCCTTTCTTATTAGATATTTTTATTTCGTTTTGTTTTTTAAGTATAATCTGTCGGCGGAAACCCAGTATTTCAATTGTTAGTGGCTTTTTTATATTGTTCGTCAGTGTATTTAGGTACTTACTTCCCTATTTTATTTTATTTATTTTATATGCTATACATAAGTCAAGGTCGCTCAGCGCGCTATGGAGCGAGCTATGCTCGGAGTCTCTTTGAAGGATAAAATCAGGAACGAAATTATCCGGAAAAGAACTGAAGTTACCGACATAGACTTCAGGCTGGCCATGTTTGTTGAAAGACCGAAGGCCGGTGGAGCAGACGAATCCTGGAATGGAAACTGCGTATCGGCAAGCGTAGTGTGGGACGCCCCCCAGCTAGATGGACGGACGACCTAAAGAAGGTGGCTGGGGTAGACTGGATGCGGAAGGCGGAGGACAGGGTGCTGTGGCGCAGTCTGGGAAATCTATGTCCAGCAGTGGACTGCAATAGGCTGCGTTGATTGACATAACTCTTAGCAAACGAAAGAAAAGTCTCGCTTGTCAAATTAAATGAAGTCTACTCTAATATTGGTAAATGGTACAGACGCCAGCACATCAAGCTACCCGAAACTGTCAAATTTTCTTAATCAACTTTGAACCTTATGCTTTAGCGAAAAAGTTGAAAATCGATTAAAGAAATTGAGAAATTGTTGTAGCTTGATGTGAGTCTGTACCTACCTCAGGTATCATCTATTATACCCTTTCAAACAAAAAAAAATAATTTTTCAAATCGGTTTATAAATAAATGACGGAGTTCAAGAATGCCAATTCTAGTCGCTAGATTAATCTCATCTCAGCGACAATCAATGTCAAAAACTTGTCAAAAATTACATTTGAGACTAAGATCAGACTGTGAACGTTCTTAAACCGAATTAAGAACCTCCTCCTTTTTTTGAAGTCGTTTAAAAACTAAACCTAATCCACAGACGGTTTGTTAAATGAGGACTCTGCTGCCCTTATAACCTTTTGCCACAATCAGCCACACCTACAACAACATGCTTATGGGTAACAGATTTCCAGATTACGCCAAAAAGGTCTTACGCATCAATTATATTGTATTTCTATGCAAATTCTCAGATATCTTGGTGTGAGATCGCTAAACGCGAAGGAATTACTCAGACTCGTCTCCGGTGTACACGCAAAGGTTAGAAGGTCACTCATTCATGAAGAAAGTCAAGGTCAATGTCATAGTTAAACATTTAAAGGTCAAGTGCTGTTGACTAATACATTTCCTTAGATATTTGAGTACGGTGGATATCCGAATTTGCCTGTTTTAATACCAATTTTAAATGGTCAAAACAGTTCTCCCTACACGGGTTGCATGGTTGCGGTCGGTCGATAGGCGACGTAGGATGCAGGAGCGAGCGAAGGGCACCCAGAGGTTAGGTTTGGTTAGGTTACTTTTGGGGGGCCCGAGCGCCGCCTGTAGGCGGCTCTACGTGGGGATTGTGCGATCGATGGCCCTGTATGGGGCCCCAATCTGGGCGACTGACCTGACGGCCGCTAGCATCGCAGTTCTGCGAAAGCCGCAGAGAGCGATGGCCGTCAGAGTCGTCCGGGGGTATCGCACGATCTCCTACGAGGTGGCTCGCGTACTGGCTGGATCCCCGCCCTGGGACCTGGAGGCGAAAGTACTCGCGTCGCTGTACCGGTGCCGCGAGGAAGCGCGGGCGCGAGGCGAAAGGCTGATGCAGCGCCATATGGAGCTGCGTCGGTCTCAGCTTCGCGAGAAGTACTAGGCGGGAGATGCGATGCGACACGGTGGGCTCGCGGCCTCAATTTCGCGCTGACGAAGTCGCGGGCAGAAGCTATAGTGTGTTATAATATTTATGCTCTAATCTAGCACTAGTCACGAGCACTAAAAAATATACACTGAGCAACTTTTAAAAGTGACTTTCTCCTACTATTGATTTTAATTTTATATTGTTATGAATCCATACAAAGTTTTATGATAGATCTTATCTCAAAGTAGCAAGCGATATTCAATTTGAAAATCTCTTTAAATGCTTACTGTAAGTATACAATCATGTTATTTGTGCTTGTGATTCGTACACATTCTTTATCCAATATGTTTAGACCCACATTCACATATACTTATTGATCTATTTTATTTTAAAATATTAACTTATTTTATTACAAATTATTTACACTAGATACTAAATTAAATGACTAACTAACTTACTATACAAATAAAAAACAATAATAAAGGCCAAATCAGGCGTCGAAGTACTCGTCCGCATCGCTGTCATCCGGAAACGTGCCCAGAAGACTGGCAGCATTGCCACGTTGAATGGCAATGCTAATTCTTTGGCCAAAGAACGACCCAGCCCTCTGGTCACGTGAAGCATCGACCAGTCGGAGAGAAATTTCCTTAAAAAGGAGACGCGCACTCGGGCCCCATGACCCTAGCGTTTCGACCCCAAACGGCTCAAAGCTGTAATTGCCCAAAAGGTTAGAGTATTTGCGCCGCTTGAGGGACTCAGCAGCCGCAGCAACGGCGCCAGCACAGCCCGCCGTGCAAGGAACATGAGATGGCGCAAGGGCATCGACACATCTTGCGTCCCATACCAGAGGCCTACCCACCTTCCAAGGCAACAACGTCATGCCGTCTGGTCTCTTCCCATCGTCACGTACCAAGCCGTTTGGTTCTAACACCGCTGGTACGCCGGCGGAGACAAGGGCTCGACAAATAATATCGTTGATGCTGGCAATATTTTGAAATAAAATAGATTGAAACAGATTACATCTTATTGATTATTACGATGACCATTGTTTAAATACCTGTCATTTCCACCCCATAAGTTAGTATACAGATACAGACCGATTTTATACGTACTACTAGCAGCGCCCCGCGGTATCACCCGCATAAATGTCGATTCCGTAGGAATATCGGGATAAAACTATCCTATGTCCTTCCCCGTGATGCAATCTATCTCTCTGCCAAATTTTATCGAAATCCGTTCAGTGGTTTAGGCGTGAAAAGGTAACAGACGGAGGGCAGAGTTACTTTCGAGTATATGTATAGTATTATAGTATGGATAAACAAACATAGTTCATTAATGACCACGTGTTAAGGATCCGATACATTTTTGATGGGAACGTAACACGTCCTTGACATGTTACCTTATCTTGCCCTAAATAACGTAACAACTACTATCTACTGTGATTTTATTGAGCTTCCTAATAACTATTGCAACAGCGAGGTTAAAGCGAGTTTGTCCCTGTGGCTAAATAATATGGAGTAGCCTTGTGTGATCGCATCAGATATATTATATGGATTTGTAGAACATTCAAAGTAGCCGACATGGTCCGAAGACTACAATAGGTACTTAATACACACGTAACGTTGCAGTAGAAAACTGATTTACATCCGTCACCTCACCAGTTGAAAA
Source organism: Luperina nickerlii (assembly GCA_963855955.1). Lineage (NCBI taxonomy): Eukaryota > Metazoa > Arthropoda > Insecta > Lepidoptera > Noctuidae > Luperina > Luperina nickerlii. The sequence continues at coordinate 3,865,196 of OY979666.1, read as the reverse complement.
CCACGGCGTCAGGCACTAGTTGTCTGCCATTTTTGTTGAACGGGCCTTTTTGACCAGCCCTCTGGTCACGTGAAGAGTCAACCAACCGTTTGGCGATGTCCCGAAATATTCGATGAGCACTCAGACCCCAAGGCCCTAGTGTTTCAACCCCAAACGGCTCAAACATATAGCTCCCAATAAGGTTGTTATATTTGCGCCGTTTGAGGATATCTACTCCTGCAGCAGCAGCCCAAGCAAAGCCCACCATGCTAGGAAGATGGAATGGCGCGAGCGTGTCGACAATGTTTGCACCCCACACCAACGGCCTACGCAACTTCCAGGGCATTATGGTGATTCCATCTGGCCTCTTCCCATCGTCGCGTGCCAAGCCATTGGGTTCTAAAACAGCTGGCACCCCGGCGGTGACAAGAACGGATGATATCATTAATGCTGGCATGCCGTGCCGTCTCCCAGCATAGTGCCTATGTTGGGTGACGGTAGCGCCTGAAGTCAGAGGCCTGACTCCTACTCACCTACAGCCAGCAAGCGGCCATGTTCAGCAGTATTGTTGGACGTATTAATAAGTTTATTCCGGCCCAATCTGCGGAGCGGCTCATCCCATTTTCTCTAGGAAGACGGGTCCCGCTTTTAGGAGCCGAGCAAAAATAAAAAAAGTCAGAAAGAACGCTAAGCAAAAACGAAGTAATAGCGCGGGCAGGCGATGCGATGCGACGGGATGGGTCGGAGTAACAAGAAATTTCACGCGGACGAAGTCGCGGGCAGAAGCTAGTAATTCTATAAAGTAGCAAAGGCATAATCGGCCTATGAAGTTCCCACTTCAGGCCCAGTGCGGGTTGGTGGATGTCACATGTCTTCGAATTTTTGGTTCTAGGACATACCGGTTTCCTCACGATGTTTTCCTTCACCGATTTGAGAGCAGTGTTGATTAAATAAATTACACAAAGAAAAACGCCTGTCTGAGATTGAACTTACAACCTGCAACTCGTAAATCGAGGCCGTTACCATATGCCACTGGGCCACCATTTCTATAAAGTGCCTACAGCGGTGCTATTCTGTAAAAGTCCCACCGTGAAAACTTAGGTGAAGTGAGCGTGGAATGAGCTGTCACTAGTGTCAATTCCTAGCAAAAACAAACTCACTTCACCAAAGTTTTCACGGTGAGATTTTTACAGAATCGACCGGCAGTTATTTGCAAGAATTCTCACTTGTAAAAATTGTATAAGTATTTTTATTGTATGTAGTTAGTAATGCTTCCAACAATATAATTTTTTGTCCTTGGCTTTGACTATTCACTCATTTATAATTCAGTATCATTTTTATCGAAGAACGGCGCATTAACTGCAATTAGTGACCAATCATCCACTGCAAGTAGTAGGTACTTACTAGGGGTTTCGGTAAACTAGATTTTTTCAATACCAGTATTAATACCGTATAGAAAATTTCCATTACCGGGATCCTGGTATTAAACTCAATTTTTGTCCAAAATTGTTTAAAAAAAAATTAAATATCTAATATGTTTCACCAGGAAACAATAGTTAAAAAGCATTTTTTTTTATATAACTATATGGTTTGTGGTCTTGCGTTGTCGTGAAGCAGCAGTGGCCTAGAGCGATTGACCAATCTCGGTTTTTTAGCAGCTAGTTCTTCCTTCACGGTTTGCTATAAAGTATGGTATTTTGACATGGGGCAGTAAGGGCAGCTGGCTTAACCGTTGTAGCCACAGGAAACCGGTCTTAGGAGACTTTCCTTAACTTTTGAGAAATTTAGTTTTGCATTCACAGATTTTGCAATGAATGCATTATGAGCATATTTCCACGTTGAAAAAAAAGTGTATGTCTTGTAATTTATATTAGGTGCATAATAACTAAAATAAGTAGATATGTCATTAATCTTAAACTAATTTGCATACCATAAACGGCAAAATATGGACTGTGCACAAACTGCACATGCATTTTTTTTAACAATCAACATTAACCTCGAATCTTCTTGGAATGGAACCACTCGAGCTCTGCCGACAACAATGATTGGATTGGCCGACCAGTCGGTCTTGTCGCAACCGATTAGTCGGACAAAGTAATAGCCAGCTCATCCCTAGTTGTGAATGTTGTGATGTATGAATACCGGCTGTTCGGATGTTTACAGATGTGAACGCGTCGAGGTGCGAGCCTTTTTTTTTTTGGGAAATTATCAAATAACTTCTCCCGCTATGGGAGGAACTAGGGCGTGTCAGACTTTTACTGACTTAAAACCCACCCGTGTTCCTTCAGTTGCCTGTGCCAGGGGCCACGGTATCTCTTTCAAACAATCCGCGATCCTGGCAGGCATCGGCGTAGCGGACCCCGTTAGTTAGTGCTGACATCTCTAGCAGGCGCGCGTGGAACACAATGTGCCGTCGACTGGGACCCTCACTGGACGGCGAGCTGCCCATTGCTCGCCGTCCGCCGAGTTGCGAGGCTGGCGGTGTTTTATCGGATACATTTCTGAGTGTGCATTGGAATGGGTCAAATAAGTCCATCCAGCTATTTCAGTCCTACCCAGGATATATGCTACGTAGCAATGATGTGAACCAGTAGGAACGACGAATGTGAGAAAAGTGTGGGTTCGAATCCGGACAGGTGCTTTACTCTGTGTAAATTATTTCTTCACCACTACTTTCAAAACGGTGAAAGAAAAGAACCAAAATGTTTTTGATCCTAGAACCAAAAAAAAAAATCGATGACATGTTACATCTACCAACCCACACTGGGCCCTTGTGGTAGATTAACGCCCACTCCGTCTCACTGAGAGGAGGCATTATAGGCTGATTACCTATGCTATGTTATGTCATATAAAATTAATCATATTGAAAGGTGTATGTATGTCCATACGCGTGTATCACCTGACAAACAATATTTTTCCGACTCGCCGCCTGAAGGTCATCGCAGTCGATCGATGGTGGTAATAATGGTCATTACTCCTCGACCCGCAGTCCCACCGTTCCGCCCAGCGTGACGATATTAAAGTGTGACAGGTGGTAAGTACTCCTTAAAGTAATACTTTATTTGTCACGCTACTAAAGAAGCTGTTTATTTTTGGCTGATGTTGTACATAAGTCCGAGTGAGGGGCATTTCTCTTAATTTATAAGAACGTTCACTGGCCGATCTCTGTCAAAAATAGCTCTAATTTCCCTACAATTAAAACAAATTTTTGAAATTTTTTGTCGCTGAGTTGATATTGTGACTAGATGTTGAGATGTTTTTAATTACAGGAATTGGCCTTGTGGTATGGATAACGTAACGTGATCATACTATACATACGTCCCGCTTTGGGCGGGACAGTCCCGCTTTCAGGCTGTCTGTCCCGTTGTCGACAACCAGAGCAAAAATGTCCCGCTTTTACTTAGGGCCCAGGGGGCCTAAAAAGGCCATTTTGGCAGAATCGTAAAAGGATAACATTGTATCTGAATATCAAATATAAGACAGCACAAAACATAAAATATAAGTACCTAGTCGATAAATTTTAATTACAAAGCACTAACATCGACAAATCTTGTGATAAGCTCCATTCCTACTTAAAAAAAAGACCCGACATTTTAAAACTAATTTGCTTCACCGACAAATACAAAACGAATGCGCCTTCAACTGCAATGTTAGGTTAAAATTGTTTAGCTAATTTATTATTTTTCATGTCCTTTTCTCTTTTTAATAAACACCTATAATTTTTTTTTTTTGTTTAATGCTCCTAGCGTCTCGCTCTGACAAAAAAAAAATGGTCACATTAGGTATGGATAGTGTGCCTGAACTCTTACACAGCTTTGGTATGATTATTATTGTGGCACTAAGTATTTTTCTAGGGACTGTTTCGATATCCAGTAACGCAAGCGCGATTGCTAAATTGTCATAGGTTCAATCCCAAGGTAAAGGGTGTGATTGAGTTTTTGCATCACGAAATTCTGTTTTAGTAAATTCGGAAATGTGTCCGATTAACGACAATAAACTAACCCATGATTTTAAGGCACTACTTATTATAACCTAATGGCTTAAACACGAAAGGTAGGCAGTGTAAAAGGTAATTTTACGGAACAAAATATTTCCTAATTTTGCTAGATTAAACTGTCTACTTACTTAGGTATTGGTAGATATGTAGAAGAAACTTTTCTGAGGTTAACAAATTCACTTTTGTTGAGCCTGAATATCGGGGAATTGAAACTGTTGCTTGCTACCATTCAGCACTTTTAAACGTTGCGCGGACAACCTAGTTTTATTAATTGTATTAGTTTGTACATACTAATTTAACTTAGATAATACGAGAGTCGATCAAAAAGGATTTGCACCTGTGGAAAAACCATACTGGCTACTTTAAAGACCCCGTGACAGTTGCTTTGACAATTAATTTTGGAAAAAAACTATGAAATCGTCCAAATAACTGAAATGCCAAGAAATTAATATTCTTCGAGAAAATTTGGAAACTGCAGCGGTCACCGGCCGTTGAGGGATACGTTTACATGGTGCGTTGTTCGTTCAGACGCCGTGCGTTGTTGCAGCGGTGTGTTTGTGTGCGCACGTGGTCAAGCGAGGGGCAGCGCGCTTGAGCGACGCACGGGGGGGCGACGTCAGCCAAGGCCGGACGCGGCTGTCGGCGGGCAGGCTCGCGCGCCTCCGCACGTCCCATGCTGCCCGGCCCACTTGCGCCGCTCGACCCGCACAAAACGCGCGCGCTCACCACGATATACGCGCCGCGGAAGCTCAACACGCGGAAGAACAAAACGGCACAAATGAGAATGCTCGACAACGACATTCAAATCAAACCGTCCCTATCTCCCTTCCATCCTCTCCCGGCCATCGGACAGAAGCTGGAGAGGTCCAACACAAAAGTGATCGTGTTTGACCTGAACAAGAACGAATCAGGCTCGTTGGACCGCTCCGTCAAAATTCGCGATGTGCTCAAGCCTCTGACTCCGTTGCGGATACATGGGTTTACGAGGAAGAGTTCCCTGGACCAGCTGGACGTGAAAAGGCCGCAACAGTTACTCAGAGAGAACACGTACGATGTTATAAAACCGATATTCGTGACTGCAGAAAGTGTTAATGTGAGTAAAGATGACATGTCCATTACAAAGAAGACGCAAATAATTCATCCGGCACCAAACTCAGAGAATACGATAAAGAAAGTAGAACAGCCAATAGCTTCACCGAAGACGAGGTTTAAGAAAGCAGCTTTGCAAGTAGCGAAGATGTCGACGATGCCGGAGACTGGAAAGCTGCTGTGTTTGAGAGAGCGACAGACGTACAAGGTCTGTAGAGAGGAAGAGGACAAGAGTATATGCAAACTGCAAGAGTTACCGCAGAGTCCGGCGCAGAACCTAAACAAGTTATCCGAGATATTCCAGAGCCTAGAAATGAAAGGTCGCCACAGAGATAAGTTGAAAAAGGAGAACAGTTGGTTCTAACACTTAGATTAAGAGAGTGCAATCATTTACTTGAATATGTGAATATCCGTTGACAAACATTGCGTTAGTTAGTTACTATGTTAAAGTGAAAGTTTATTTTTGTTAATGTTGAATATATACGAAGATATTGATATTGCTCAAAGTGTAGTGTTGTGTCCGTCTTAATATTTTATTAAAGTGTGTCGAACTTTCTAATGGAGGCTCTTATTTATTAAATCCTTGGAAGAGTATTATTTTATAATCTTTCCGTCATCGATAATGAATGTGTGGGAAAAGTCATGTGCACTGAGTAGATTCAATGTCGTGACCTTGAATGAGTTTGTCAACAAGTGGCGGTTTGAGACTTGCGTGATTTTCCACCAGTTCTTAATGAACCTTTTACACAATCGCCAGTGTTGGCCACACTTCTACATCCATTGAAGAATTATTAACAGGTTTGATTAAGCTTTTGTAAACAAACACCGCGATGGATATCGAATTGACAAACAGCGTGGGTGTACGACAGCACAAAAAGCGCGATGTTATCGGTAGTTTAGGTGCTGATTCATTATTCCAGCAAATGATTCATTCCTGTGGTTTCATGTCGAATCGGAATGATCGATATGAAGACTGAATGGAACTATTCGTACTAAGGCACATTCTTTCTAAATATAAAAGCTAAAAGTTCCACTGGGACACTTAATTGTAAGCGATGTAACCAAGAAAGGTCAAAGACAAATCCAATGACAAATCATTTATTTCTCAACTAGCAGCCCGCCTCAGCTTTACACGGGTGCAGCTTTTTTTCGAATTTTCTTTCATACAAACCTTTTCCTGGCAATACCGAACACAACAAAAAAAATATTATCCAAATTGGTGCAGTCATTTCGAAGTTATGCGCGTACAGATATTTCGGCGATTTTGTTTATAAAAAGCACTTTTGAATGACAAAAACTACAAGTAAGAAAATAGCATTGATTCTATTCGCCCCATTAATTACAGTCAAAGAAAGTTGCAATCACTCGTAGCGAGTTTCGTAGCGTAGCCCGTAGCGCAACTTGTCGCGTAGTACGTAGTATCATACGTAGCATCTCATTCGTAGACGCTCCGCGCCGTTTCGTAGCGAGGTCGTAGCAGATTGGAATGTCTTTTCTTGGTCTACGTTTAAAACGTAGGTACGAGCGTATATGTTAAAAATATAAATGTTTATTTATTTATTTTATTAGAGTAAAACAAACACTAATGTACAGACGCCAGCACATCAAGCTACCCGAAACTGTCAAATTTTCCCAATCAACTTTGAACCTAATGCTTTAGCGAAAATGTTGAAAATCTATTAAAGAAATTTGACAGATTGTAGTAGCTTGATGTGCTGTCGTCTGTACATGTTATTTTCATAATCTCCTAACTATTTACACTAGGTATTAAATTAAAATTACATGTTTAATAATCTTCTCTCAGCCGGTAACAATGTGCGCGCCTTCAACGGTTGGGTAATGCCGGTTTTGATGTACTCTTTCGGCATACTCAAATGGACTCAGACCGAACTCGACATCCTGTGGGGTAATTGCGTAAGGGGCTGTCCATTAATCACGTGAGGCTCGAAAGGGGGGGGGAGGGGTCCATAAAAAATCACGAAATATCACAAGGGGGAGGGGGGCGTAGTAATATATCACGCGTATTTATTTTTTTCGGCAAACGCGCGATACTGAACCGAAAAGCGGCGTTACGTGTATTTATTTTTTCGTCAAACGTGTTCAAAATCGAAAGCGGCTTGGCCTTGTGTACTAAAAAATACGTGACACGTGATATAAGGGGGGGGGGGGGTTAGTCATAAACCTCATCATGAATCACCAAGGGGGAGGGGGGAGGGTTACAAAAATGCCAAAAAAAAACATCACGTGATTAATGGACGGCCTAACACATTATTAATAGCACTGACTTTCATTTTGACAGTTCAACAACATTCATTGCGTTATTTTCGTTGTTGAGCAGACACATTTTTCGGACATAAGAAGCAATGTATTAGCAATATCCTTCAAAATGATTCAGATTGAGATTCATAATGTGTTACGCAATCAGGGTGCTGGATAGGGAGGTCCGTACGATGCTGACTACAAATCGAATGCATCACACACGGTCATCGGTAATAGTAAAATAGAAGTACCTATGTTGTGTCACTCACAGGACAATATAAATGAGTGCCCTTGCTTGATAGCCTTGAATGGGCTATCCTTACATAACTTTGGTGTTAATTGGCCACATAAACATCGAGGCATGCGGGTTATATGTTAAGTTACGACATTTCACCTTGTTACACTTGTTTGACATTAGATAAACTAATTTAAGGTATTTCTAGTGCTTTTAGGTTACATAATTAAAGGTTCAAATTAATTAAGGTACCGAAACTCTGCAGACGTGATGGGTAAATCCATAATAATATTATAAATGCGCCGCTGCTGCGGCTGCTGAGACCCTCAAGCGGTGCAAATACTGTAACCTTTTGGGCAATTACAGCTTTGAGCCGTTTGGGGTCGAAACGCTCGGGTCATGGGGCCTGAGTGCGCGTCTCCTTTTTAAGGAAATTTCTCGCCGACTGGTCGACGCTTCACGTGACCAGAGGGCTGGGTCGTTCTTTGGCCAAAGAATTAGCATTGCCATTCAACGTGGCAACGCTGCCAGTCTTCTGGGCACGTTTCCGGCTGACAGCGATGCGGTCGAGTACTTCGACGCCTGATTTGTCCTTTATTTTTGTTTTTATTTGTATAGTAAGTTAGTTAGTAATTTAATTTAGTATCTAGTGTAAATAGTTTGTAATAAAATAAGTTAATTATAAATTCAAAAGTAACTCTGTCTGTCTGTCTGTATGTTACCTTTTCACGCCTAAACCACTAAATGGATTTCGATAAAATTTGGTAGAGAGATATATTGCATCCCGAGGAAGGACATAGGATACTTTTTATCGACATACCTCGCCGGCGAAGCCGCGGGCGGAAGCTAGTATTATTAATGCGAAAGTGTGTCTGTCTGTTGCCTCTTGACGCTTAAACCGCAGAACCGATTTAGATGAAATTTTGTATAGAGATAGTTTGAGTCCCGGGAAAGGACATAAAATAGTTTTTGTACGGTGCACGTACATGGGTTTTAAAATATATTTATTACAATAAGTAAGCCAGTAGGCTCGCGTATTTGCACTTTGGACGCGACCTACATTTGGCAGTGCATTGACACTGGCATATTGCATTGTTCTATGCATTTTATGTATATTACATTTTAGTGTTCAATTAGACGTGGTTTGAGTCGGACAACTTGCAGTTTTATTTAGATTCATCCGTTGAGCATTCACTGACATTTTCTGTATTTAAGTTTAAGTTTGACATCTGCATTGACATTACGTCTTGTGTTAGGGAAGCACCCTACAGTTTTTATCCCGATATTCCAATGGCATCGACTCTTACGCGGGTAAAACCGCGGGACGCTGCTAGTATTATTTAATTATTTTCTAACTAAAAAAGTGGAGTCATTTTAATAGGTAACATTTGACAATTCATCAAATATTCAACAACGTAACCTTGTAACGGCGGGCATAAAATAACATATTTTTTCGTTTTGTTAGAACTGCACAATTGCTTACCTTTTTTCAATTACGATTACATATTTATTGTAATAATGACCGATACGAGTAATTTTACGATTTGCTTTCATTAATAAACCATTCTAAACATAATAAACAATTTCTGATCTAAAGAACTGAACGTCGTTACAAGGTTACGTCAGTTAACCATTTTTCTTTTTAAACACTAACTAGTCCTCGTAATTCACTAATGTTACGGCCACACTACTGTGATATGCCAATTATTATTGCCATAACTTCAATAACGCCTAGGTGTAACCACGATTTATGGTCATAATTTTACAATGCCAATCAATATGGCAAATGACGGTAGACAATAGCTCCAGCGGCGGTCTTTTTTCGCACATCAAAGAAGATTACCGCAGTAATTATTGCGTTTATGGCCACACTACCGTTTGTCCAGTGTGCAACATGAGCTTAATGTTGACGCACGTATCGACCGACAAGGAGTGGTCAAATGAAAAAGCGCTCGAATTTTGAAAAAAAACCTTGTAAGGCTTCTGTGCATTTTTATCATCCACCATCTTCTTTTTAGTCTTGCTTTAGTTTTGTAATAATTTAAATGATTCATGTAAAAATAATTGACACTTATAAAATACAACCCAGCTGCAGCTTCAACCTCCATCTTGAAAAATGAAATTTTTACCGCCTAATTTATTGACATATCTAGGTAAACTCTAGTGTAACCATACCACTTCACGCAGTAATTTAAACGGTAATTAAATGCTATAATTATTGCGGTAACAACCCGGTAGAACGGTAAGGTAGTGTAGCCGTAACATAACACTATGCAGTATTATCCCTAGAATTTCGTCCATTACCTACACAGCTAATAACTAGCATGATATCGATACAACAGATAGGTGCACGCTTCACGTCAGCATGTTCACGCGATCTGTGGAACGACGCTCTTTGAATAACCTCGATAAAGCGTTTGTTGACCACCTCATTTGTTCGGTAACTTTGAATTTCTCTTTTTATTAGAAGAAAGGGTTAATTTGTCATACTACGTCCCACTGTTCCATTGGTGCGTGGTCCTAATAGTAGCTGAAAGCACGACTGCAGAGCGCGGCGTTATCGTCTTCCAGGTTCGAGTCCTAGTTTCGGAAAAGTAAACTTAGCTAGCATAATCAGTCTATCATGTTCCCACAGCTGGGACACAGCCCTCCTTTCTTCAGGAGAGAGTGGGCTGTCCACCACGCGGGCCTAGTGCGGGTTGGTAGATGTCACATAATTATATGTCTTTGATTTTTTGGTTCTAGGACATGCCGGTTTCCTCACGATGTTTTCCTTCGCCGTTTTGAGATAATTATTTACAGGAAGTAAAGCGCCTGTCTAGGTTCGAACCCACTACCTACAACTCGTAAGTCGGGGCCAATTGATGCCACTGCGCCACCACTGCTCGTTAGCTTAATTTAGCTAGTTATTGTGTTTTTCTATGGAGATTTTCTTAGCAGCACGGAGGTTGTTTGCATTTATGCCCAGTTGATGGGGACAGCTTCGCCAAGGAAAAGAATGCTGAAAGACCGACATTATAATATTTTCATCCCATCTATTCGAAAAGAGCCAAAGGGTTCCTCGATAAGTGCGAGCAAAATGGGTCACTCGCACTTAATAACAGTGACGAATAGACTTTTGAATTTGGAAAACTATTTATACACGCGTAATGTTATGTGATAACACTGATAGACCCATACAATGCTATTTCAGTTGTTGGCAAACTGACGGAAAAGTCCATTATTATAATAACTCTTTTGTGTTACGTTTTCGTATTTGAATGCAACGATGAATGTTTTCATCAATGTGGGTCAATTAGATATATCAGGTACCTCTATGCCAATTCTATTGAATAAGGTAGTTCAATGTCCCGAGGTTTCAAATCAATAGATTTACAAAATTAGCTAGTTTTTAGCAACGTTCCGTTTAGCGACAAAGGGCGCGGCCAGTTCCAGTTTTTTTTTAATTTTTTACTTATTTTTAAGTATAAGTAGTAACTATTTAGTAATCTGTGGTATAAGTCATCATCTGCCTAACCTTTTCCCAACTATGTTGGTAAACATTAAAAACTTTTTTTCACTTCTCATGCTCTGAAAGTGCTTCTTTGTGCAGGGTATAGGCTGCACAAAATCGAATTTTGTGCACAAGGGCATTAACGTATCTACTCATAAATGTATTATATTAAGGCAAAGAAAATGAGCCATACAGCCAAATGCAATAAGAAGTTCATAGATAGAATTTGTTATTATATAATATTTACTTTAATTTATTTGCCTTATGTGTTTTTTAAGATATAATAGATATTAAAATTTTAATTCAAGTACGGTAGTAGTTGATTTAAGAAAATTATTATTACAAAATTAATTTAATAGTAGGCTGTATAGGTCTGCAGCCTAATATCAATGTCGTAAGATTTAAAAAAAAATAATTTCCTTCAGTATTCAAAACTGTTCTAATTTTACTTTGAATTTTAATTAAAGAAATGTTATGTTATACTACTGTTTTATTTCCTCGCAATCGAAGTGAAAAGCAGAGTTTATAACTCGTCCACAAAACCATTTCTATCCTCGACATTACTATCAGCCCTCGCCTTCGGCTCGGGCTGCTAAAAGTCTCGGATAGAAATGGTTTGTTTTGTGCACTTGTTGTAAAATCTACTATTTCGTAAAGAAACGTCAGTAAAAGGTGGAATTTTGACGTTCAGTATCTCCGTAACCAGAAGATTCCCAGGTATGGTCCTGTACAAAAAAATGATCACAATGACGGGGAGTACAGTGACCCTCGGCTTCGTTAAGTGTCTTTTTACACCCTACAGTTACGAAGGCCAGACAAAACAGTAGTCGTATGGTTGGAAGTTATACCGTAAGTATTAAGGGGCTTATAGGACAGAAACCCAAGTTATAGAAACAATAAAAGTATATGATCGACTACAGTAAACAAAATCAGAAAAATGTATGACATTCATCAGGATATATCAGCCCCGGATCTAAGGGGGGGCAAACCGGGGCACTTGCCCCGGGCGGCAGTTTCATGGGGGCGCCAAATCCTTGAGACAAGAATTCGAAATATCGAACAAATGAAGCCTCTTTTCCTACAATCTCATAGGTTTTTATCAAGTAATCAAATCTTAATATAATATGTTTGAAAAACAAACTTTTCTATTTCCATTACGCCCAGTTAGTTTTTGAACACATACTAAGTGATTTATGAACGCATCTTAACAGATCAAGTAAATTTTTAAACGCGTGCGTAGTGTCCGTGATCTTTCTGCCAAGGGGAATCCCCGTCACATATCTATACGAGCCGAGCCGAACAAATTCAAACAGTTGCTAACAGCTAGTACATGAAATTAATGAAAAATCAAGTGCCTTCGACCTGTTACAACATCTGTACAAGCATGACTTGCAAGAAGCATTTCCCAATGTTAGTATAGCTTTAAGAATTTATTGCACATGACCAACAACATCTGCAAGCTATGAGCTAAGCTTCAGCAAACTGAAAATAATTAAAACTTATCTACGTTCTACAATGAGTCAGAATCGTCTATCTGGCCTCGCGATCCTAGCCATTGAAAACAAAACTAACTATGCAACGGACTTTGAGGACCATAGATTCTTTCGCAGAAAAGAAAGCACGCCGTGTAAAGTTGTAGTCTTTCCTGGTCATATATTTTTTCTGTGTTTCTGTTTTATGTCACAAATGAAAGTTATTACTTATGTTGGCAACACAACGACCGGTGGGAGCGAGACAGCACGCTCTACCGGACGACGGTGTCAACCTTTTTTGAAAAATCACGAGTAACTGCCGCGAACGACAAACTCGGACCACGGGCGGCATTAACTGCTAGAGATTGATTGTGATAGGTTATCCTGAGACTAATTAAAATATCGTTTAGAGTCATAAGTCTATATTTTATAATCACCCGCCTCCGCCTTCAGCCTAGTTAGATAACACTTATTAGATAATAAAAAGTTTAAATTTACTAAGGGATTATTATTTTAACAAATGGTCACAAAAATGCTACTCATTGGCAGTATTAACAGTTTTTCTCAAACACTGAAGGGAGGGGGCGCCACTATCAAGGTTTTGCCCCGGTTCGAAAAAATCGTAGATCCGGGGCTGGGATATATTGCAGGTAGATAGTGTGTTGATAACATAATGCAACTAATTTGATACGATAAAAAAAATCATGAAGATACCCCTAATAACATTCTTTTTACAATAAAAAACATACTAATATACATACAATCATTCTGATTTTTTGTCAGATTATTCTACAAGCAACATACTCAAATACTAATGCTTTAATTTTTAGTCCAAATAATAATATTTTTGTAATTAAATAATTGCTTCATATTTTGAAATAAATTACCAGCGTTGTGTCATCGCGCTTCTCTTTCTTTTCTATGCAGTCCGACAGTGACCGCGCTTTAGGTCATGTAAGCCCCTTAAGTATTTTATTAAAGGCACAGTTGATTGGTATGCCCTTTTGAGCACTCAACCAATAGCGACCTGTCCTACCTAAGTACATAATATTAATACATTGCTTCTAGAGACCAATTTCTCCATTTCCCTCTAACCTTTTGACCGTCACACGTCAAAAAATAAAAAACGGGCCCTTGGCGTCAAAGTCTGTCATTTAGTCGAACCGTGGCGTGCTGGGCACAATTTGGTTTGTCATCTATACGTGACTGTGGCGGTCAAAAGGTTAATCTTCATAGTAATTTTAAATAATAGCCGTTCATTCTGAAGTCCATAAGATATTGACGTATAACTCGTGCGGCCACGGGCAAAGGCCACGTGTGGGAGTGCCTGCACTATGAGAAAGAGTTTTGAATGTGAAGGCTCCGGAATAGCACAGTGCATGATTCATAAATGGTTCCGGAAATAATTACTGGAAAAAGCTAGATATTAGCAACTTGATAATATTGTGTTGTTATTAACTATAATATTGATCGCGTAGGTACATATATGTACAGATGCCAGCACATCAACCTACTACAATCTGTCAGATTTCTTTAATAGATTTTCAACTTTATAGCTTAAGCATAAGGTTCAAAGTTAATTGGGAAAATTTGACAGTTTCGGGTAGCTTGATGTGCTGGCGTCTGTACAAGGTATAACAGAATTACAGAATAAACGCAAGTCCTGAAAGTAGTATAGAGGTATGAGGACCAGGGTGTAAAGTTCACCCATCCTCCGTAGAAAAGGGAGGATCCTCCGACCAGACGGGTGTTGTGTCTGGCGGGCAACTGCCCAACGATTGATGACGGGACAATATGTTAGTTCGCGGTAAACTCTGCTTACGCGATACAGAATTTTGCGTGACGTCAGTATGACGCGTAGTTCGCATGTGGCGTTATAGATATCGCTACAGTAGTTAGTTCATAATTTACTGCTGAATCGATTTCAGTAACTTCCAATATAGGTAAGAAAAATAAAAAAATAAAAAGTATTTTGCCATACTGACCGCCGATTGAGTCCATAGAAAATTAAATCTTATTTCAATGTAATAAGACTCAATTTTAAATACATAAAGTAATGCTAGGATAAGTACAAATATTTCATATGTTTGGGACTAGAAACTTACTGTAAATCGTACTGCAAATCAATAATTTTGTCATTCAATGCGTAGAATGGAACGGCGGCTATAAATAAATTTCCCGTCAGTCTCGGGGCCCTGGGCACTTGCTTAGAGTGCTCAATGCATAAAAGGGGTTTGAAGTTATTGCATAGAAAGGGAGACGACTTCATGTTTCATAAGTGTGAAATTCCTGCACAGTACGTATACGTAGTACTCGCAACCGGGCGTGCTTGTTTGATCAGAAGGCATTGTCCTTCTTTTAATTACGGGACGATTTTAACGTTCTTAATTACGGGAATCGTCCCGTAATTAAAAACGCTTAAAATCTAGTCGCAATCTCATCACGACAGTCAATGTCAAAAACTTGTCACAAATGTAGGGAAATAAGAGTTTTTTTTTGACAGGTTGAGACTTTGACTTGAGGTTTTGACTTATAATTACGAGAATTGCCCCTTTACTATATGAAACCAAGCAAAACGATATGTAATAGTACATTATGATATAAGTGCGGTAAGTTGAAAATTACAGCCGAGGCGATATTGCTTGCCCGAGCCGTAGGCGAGGGCTAAAAGAAAGCAGAGGCTGTAATTATCAAAGCGCACGTATGTCATACGACGTTTTATAACATATTTGCGAGGAAATATATAAAACTAGGACTTCGGAATAATTTTTACTTCTTAACAAATAAGCGATGCGCGCGCGTTCGCGCTTTTTTTTCAGGCATAGGCACAAAACAGCCAGTATTATTAAAAAAGTAAATTAATATTTTTGTTTTTGTTACAGATATTAATGGTTGTAATTTATGGTCAAAATTAATTAAGTTAAAGAATTAAATGTTTATTTATTATATTTTATCTCCCAAAGTTAATTTTATTCATAAAATGTTGACTACTTTTCTGAAATAAAAACTCTTTGCTAAGATTTTAAAAAGTACCGTTCGTTTTGACGGAGCATCTTGATAAACCGTGCGATTTACTTTACATTACCGCACAAGTGCGTAATGAGATACATTACGATATTGAAATTGGTGAAATAAGAGACCCTTTACGAGCAAATATGTTATAAAGATCGTTTATACCGCAGGTTACCTAACCACATGGGAAGATGGCGTGAGTTGAAAAATCTCTTTAGGATCGAATTTAAGACCGCTTAGCGACTAAATAATTAACTACTGCGAACAACGATACCTACTGTTGGTCTACTGCCATGGGAATCTTTGCCAGTAAGTACCTAGAGGTACCTACCTAAGTTACTTAGGAATGTTGGGAATAATAAACACATTTTTGCGACGTTGAACTTCCGCGTAACATCGATCGATATCAATATAATGAGTGATAACTAAAATGCTTAGGCTTATAACGCTCTAAGACACGATGGTGGCGCAGCCATGGTCGCGCTGCCAGCAAAATATATGTACAAAGCTTATTTGGTGGGTATCTCACAGCTCACTAGGCGTCCGATCGGTTGCGCAACCAACCATGCATTTTTTGGCAGTGCGACCACGGTTGCGGCGCCACTGGTGTCCACTGTCCAGCCTTGTGACATAGGGAACTTGTGACAAAGAAGAAAAATTGTCCTTAAATATTGTGAAAATATCTAGTCAATTTGCAACATTCAAAAACCTACCTACGATAACTAAGAATTCTACGACCCTGGCGTTGGTTTTCGAAATATTTGTTCACGTAATAACATCACGCTAATTCCTCCGGACGGATTGGGCAGAAGTGTATAATATAACACTGACTTGTCATGTTTTGCTATAATTAGATTCGTTAGCCCCATGTTATAGAAGCCTAAGGCCATTTACTAGTCAGTGTTTATCTTAACTCCGGCTTACCTACTAGGCCTTATTTGAGAATCAAACCCAAAACCTCACGTTCTCAGCAGCCGAACTAGCGAGCACTAGACTGACGCGACAGTTTTGTTAATCTGCCTAGCCTTTTCTGTTCGGGTCGGCTTCCAGTCTAACCGAATGAAGCTGAATACCATTATTTTACATGGAGCGACTGCCTATATGATCTCCACAATCCACTTACCTACTGGGTAATACGATACCCTTGGTAAGACTGGTTGTCAGACTTTCGGGCTTCTGACTACCCGTAACAAATGTCAAAGATCGGCGAATGACAGCCGGGACCAACGGAAGGGTCTCGGTATATAAAGGTCACCCATCCACAGACCAACAGCGGTAAGCAGTTTTGTTAACATTCTAAAATAAATTAATATTCATATATCTCGCTTGATGGATTATGTTTGATATCTATAGTTGACAAGTTACCAATACCATCGCGAGCGAGTGCGGATCGATAGTAAATAACTAACATTGTATTGTAGCTAAAAATAGGATGTTATGATGGCTCAGGGGTAAGTTAAGTGATTATGAGCAGTCTGTCAAGCTCTTGAAAGACAGGACTTTGTTAGCTTGGATAAAACAACTGCTCGAAGTACAAAGGTTTCTATCGGTGCAGCCAGCCTCAACAAGATGTTCACATCTACAATAATTTATGTTTGTCAATGTCTATCTATCTATCTATACTATACTAATAATAATTTAAAGAAAACTGGCACTCCGGGAGTGCCGACAGAAGTGAAAACAAAATACAAACAGAATACTTTGCCATCACTCACTGACATATCGGATATACATTAAAACCGAGTACATCCCGAGGACAGCCGAATACATCCGAAGCGGTGTCGGTTACGGTAACAGTGGCGCGAGTTTAATAGTTTTCTTCTCCCACCTCAAAAAATGCCCAACGCGCCTAAGGAAGTCTTCAACTCTTCACTTGAGGAATTAATCTTATAGCGTACCGAGGTCGGGTGTTCTCTCTGCTTCATGAACTTGAACCAGCCGTCAACATCTCCGCCCAACGAATGTCGGATCAAGTGCGCGTCATACACAATCAAAGATGGGATGACGCTATAGTTGATCCGCTGCGCTCGGAAATGCAGAGCTCTGCCCTACCCCATCCCAGAATGTCGTGGATGCGCCCACCCAGGTTCCACTGCGGGTAAACCAGATGAGGAAGAGGACGGGCTATATCTGCAGATAACCTGTGCAATGTGGAATTAAGTAGCATTCTGGAGGATGCGATCCTTGAGTACTGTTTCACATCACCTGACCTTAATTTGGCGACTTTTTTTGTGGGGAAATAGTTGAAAGAATAAGCTTGTTAAAAGTAAAGTATTGCATTTTATTTATTTGAACCGAACAGCTTTTGTTAGGAAAATATAACAAGGTGACAACAATAAAGTAAAGAGTACAAACCATAACTTTTTGTACAGACGCCAGCACATCAAGCTATACAATCTGTCAAATTTCTTTAATAGATTTTCAACTTTATCACTAAAGCTTAAGGTTCAAAGTTGATTGGGAAAATTTTACAGTTTCGGGTAGCTTGATGTGCTAGCGTCTGTACATAACACATAATAGGTATTATATTAATATACAGGGTGTTATTGACAGCCCTCCGCAAACTGATAGGGTGGCTTCAGTACATCATATTAAGATAACCGGTACATGAAATTCTTTCAGGAACATTAAGGGAATCCAAAAAACTAGATTTGTTTTATTACCGTGCACGCAATGTATCGTTACCGTGGCAAAACGCACGTAGCGGACGGCAGCGCAGCGAGCTTGAGCGAGGCTGCCCCCGCCCCCCGCGCGCTCCCCGGCGCAACATCCATTGCTGTTTTTTTCAATTCAGCTGTTTTATTTACATAAATGGAGTGTTGCATACAGAGAATGTAATTTTACATTGAAATAAAGGAATATCAGCAGAAAAAACGGCATAATTTTTTTTTTCCTGAGAAAATTTCCAGTGGGATATGATTCAGAATAAGGAGCTGAATCAATCCTGTGTTTTTGTGGAGGGCTGTCAAAAACACCCGGTATACAATAGTCATTGACCTCATTCAGTGTAGTCACTTAAAATATCAGTTTAAGAAATCTTTTCTTATTTATGGAAACGCCACAGACGTGATTTATATCGATATCTTAACAAGACTAAATAAAAGATACACCTCATTTTTGAAGTATCAACTATAGCTACCTACCTACTACCTCGGCCGTTAGCCCTAAAAAAAATCTAGTTTTTTTAATATTTTTTTATCCTGTTGTCGACTGCGGAATTTCGCTAACTAATTTAATTTGACCCTGTGGTTTTGATTTTAAATTTTGCGTAGCACTTTTATGCTCATTTAAATATTAATGTGTGTAGGTACGTAGATTTTAGAGGCAAGGTGGATTTTACATTATTATGTAAAATTAATAAATTAATTATATTACCTATTACTTATTATTTTTTATTATTATTATAATTACAAGTGCACAATTATGTGACCGCGAAAGGACATCATTCAAGTGTCGAACATTTTATACCCAAAAATTAAAGTAGGTACCTACTATTACTAAGCCAGAAAAAAAACGTACTGTTTTCTTATGGGAAATAACATCTTGAGCATTTTTTGCATTTAAAAAAATGCTCAAGAGGTCATTTCTCATAAGAAAACGGTACTTTTATTTCTGGCCACTTTGGGTAGAGATAAACCATTTTAAAAATGAACGCCCCTACACTGCTTTTTGCACACACATTTCAAATGTTTGTATAGAAATTTTAGTGGAGGGACGTGCAGTCTTAGAATGGTTTATCTCTAGGAGTAAACATCCGATATTTATTTATTATTCCCAACACAAATTAACAAATGAATTTGCGTTGCATTTTCTGTGCTAGGGCGGCAAATCGGTTTACGACTTTTTGTAGATTATAATAGACGTATTGGGAACAGTTTGTAAAGTTCACTCATCCTCTGATCTTCCACCGAAAAGGGAGGATCCTCCGACCAGACGGGTG
This sequence comes from Luperina nickerlii, assembly GCA_963855955.1. NCBI lineage: Eukaryota > Metazoa > Arthropoda > Insecta > Lepidoptera > Noctuidae > Luperina > Luperina nickerlii. The sequence continues at coordinate 3,845,720 of OY979666.1, read as the reverse complement.
TCGTGTCTGGTGGGCGACTGCCCGACGATTGATGTAGAGACGTTGCATAAAATTATGCTAGTCACGCTGTAAACTCTGCTTGCGCGATGCAGGATTTTGCGTGACGTCAGTCTGAGGCTAAGAACTCACGGAGCGATTTTCGCCCGCAACCGCCGCGGTCGTGGATCTGCGGTTTTATTTCAAAACTCACGAGACCGGTTATTCGCGCGGTTACGCGGCCGCCGCGGTTGCGACCATCGCCCGCAAACGTGGCGGGCGATGATCGCAAGATTGCAAGACGGGCGGTTAACGATCAGTTGAGGTCCCGCCGCGCCGCCCGCCGGCCCCCGCGGTGCCCGCCAACCGATCGCAAAGCGCGCGGGCGCCACCCGCCGAGGCTGCGGGTAACCACGGCCCGCGCGATTCTACTAGTTGCCCGCCGGTACAGCGGGAGCCGCATACAACCGCGTACACCGCGGGCGTAAAACGCGTCGTGAAATGTGCTTTAATTTTTTATATAAATATTTTCATTCTACAGAAGCTGCGGGCCCGCAACCGCAGCGGCCGCGGACGAAAATCCCTCCGTGAGTTCTTAGCCTGATGCGTAGTTGGTATGTAGTGTTATAGATGTCGCTACAAGACTAATGAGCAATATTAATAAAACGACAGATTCCACATCTTAGTTTATTTACTTTTATTAAAATGATCACTTATGAGAATACAATTTTCAGTAGGTACGGTAGGTACCTAAAGGTATCAAACCGGAAAGTAAACATAAAATAAAAGTAAGTCTAAACTTTCAAAAACCTCACGATGCTACACTCCATTTTAGGGTTCCGTGGCTAAATAGCAAAACGGAACCCTTATTTTTTAATATTCAGGTTCAAAACTTATATTTCCATCAAATATCGGATGTTTACTCCTACCCATATCAGTCTTCTTGCCATTAAATTACAACTTTTGAACATATTCAAGTACTTTTCAAAGGACATCATTCATTTCGTACCCAAAAATAAAAGTGGCCAGAAATAAAAGTACTGTTTTCTTACGGGAAATGACCTCTTGAATGTATTTAAAAATGCTGAAGATGTTATTTCCCATAAGAAAATAGAATTTTTTTTTCTGGTTTAATAATAGTACATACTTTAATTATTGCGTATAAAGTGTTCGACACTTAAATTATGTCCTTTCGCGGTTACATAATTAATTATATTAAGTATGCACGTGTAATTATTATTATGTAAAGTCCACCTTACCTCTAAAATCTACGTACAGACATATTAATATTTAAATGAGCGTAAAAGTGCTTCAATAAATTTAAAATCAAAACCACACCAAATGCTTGAGTGACTATACAAGGTCAAATTAAATTAGCGAAATTCCGCAGTCGTTATCTATATTTAAACAGGCTAAAATAAAAATTGATTTATTTTTTTGGGGCCAACGACCGAGATGGCTCCTATTGTTGTTACTTTAAAAATGAGGTGTTTCTTTTGAAATCACGTTTGTGCCGTTTACACAAATAAGAAAAGATTGCTTAAACTGATATTTCGAGTGACTACACTGAGTGCGGTCGATGACCCCCACAAACAAGTCGACAAATTAATTTATTTTTTGTTGTATCATGTTTTGATATCACGACTGCGGAGTTTCGCTAGATAATTTAATTTGACATTGTATAAATTCTGCTAATTGCTACAGTTTTCACTACAGATTTACTTCAATTACATCTATAGAAAAAAACCACCCAGAGGAACATTAAAAACACAGTAGGGTAAATATTTTGTAGATGTTTAGATAGTTAAGGGTGAGTTTCACGAATGAAATTGAAGATCAGAATGCTGTTTAGACGTGCTGATCGTGCCAGTCCATTGGTGAAATTCGTGTGATGCGACAAATTCAGACAGTAGTCGGGAGAGAGCGACAGCAAAGCAACTTTTTTACTAACTGGTCGGCAGCTTTTTGTCGCCGTACGCGTAATTGCATTGCAACCAATATACGGGCGATAGTTGCGTCGCCAGTCTGTTTTCAAACCGGCGGACAAAAAAGTCAACCTGCTGTCGCGTCGCTACATGCGCGCACTTTTATACAAACCCGACCAATACTTGATGTGAGAGACAAATTAGTTGCGGAGACAAAAGTTGCTCGTGAGCACCATCTCTAAACACATTAAGAGTCCTTTTTGGCAACCAACTATATTATTTAAAATGTTAAAAACCCTTTTTTTTCATCCCGATTCGCCCCTGCATCCCTATTCACCTTGTTTGTAGGTAAATTCTAATAATTTTATTTTATATTATTCTTTTTTCTTATCAATACAACTTAGATCCCAGTTAACATACTACCGCCCCCACTATTTTGTAGCTTGGCTATTTCGTCTTTGAACTTAGAGATGGTTTCCTTGGCCAGGTGTAGCTTGTCCTTGAGGTCTGATATCTCTGTGCGGACCTTTGTTTGTGCAGTTACTATCTTTTGTAGGGTTTTTTCTTTCTTGTCTTCAACTGAAATAAAACGAAACGTTTATCATCATCGTCATTTTAGCCGAAAAACGTCCACTGCTGGACATAGGCCTCCCCAAGTATCGCACTTCGACCGGGTTTGTGCTTCTTGCATACAGTGGATTACTGCAGCCTTCACCAAGTCATCCACCAAAAGTTCATAATATAAATAAATAAAAAGGAGCTCTATTGGTATCTAAAGAATTGTTTCTATATTAAAATACAGTCATAGTAAAATACATATAATTATGTTGTTTGTTTAACTAATCATTTAACACAAAAAAAAAACAAAGGAAATCAATGCTAATCTAATCTTAGTTTTGTGTGTTTTACCTGTAAAACCCACAAAAATAACACATTTTTAGGAATTTCCTATCTTTTTTCTTTTGCCATAGAAAACAAAACAGCCATTATGTATATCAAACTTACAATCAGTATCATGGTTCCAGGGTCCATTAGTGATGGGCTTTACATTGTTGAGCAAATGCTGCAGTAGCTGTGTCGGCTCTTGAAAGACTATCTCCTCATAGGACTCACTGACGAGGTTCCGGCCCACTGTGGGTTGGGCACTGGCACCCTCTGTTGCTGGTGATTGGAATAGCTTCAGAATGTGGTATAGGGTTACCTGTAATATATTGTTTTGTTAGTGTTGATGACCTGTGTGTCTAGGTGTGATAATTAAGCAAAGAATTTGACTATAGTGGAAAGGAATGACAATATAGAGGTATAAGGAACAGGGTGTAAAGTTGGCTCAACCTCCATAGAAAAGGGAGGATCCTCCGACCTGACAGGTATCGTGTGTAGTGGGCTGCTGCCCGACGTTTGTTTTTTTTTTTGGGAATTGTATCTCACAGTTAACCTAGGAGGTTGTCTGCTTAACCGGAATCGCCCGTTCGCCCGTGGATGCTTCAATATATTAAGGCCTCCAGCCAGGGCTTAAAAAACTTAAAAACTAAGTGACTACACGCTAAGGGCACCCCCAATGAGGCATGGACCTGGATTAGGGCGTCGCCGTCGCTGGGAGAGGGACAGGCTGGATCGGTATTATTTAGCGCGGGCTGGTTCGAGCAAGGGTCAGGGCGGCCGACGATTGATGTCGAGACGTTGCATATATGCTAGCTGTGGTGTAAACTCTGCTTGCGCGATGCAGGATTTTGCGTGACGTCATTATGTGGCGGTGTAGATGCGGCTACAACTTAATTTTCAGAAAATACTAGTTCGTAGTCTTGCCACTTAGAACTAGTATTTTCAGAATCAACAATAGTGGTTCCTAGTATTTTAAAGATAATTACTAGCTTAATGACAATGTTTTTAAAAAAGAAATACAAGAAGTGTTTTGGTTGTCGAGTTAAGTGAAGCTGAATATACCAAGTATGTGGTTTACTTTTAACTCAATGACAAAAATCTTAGTATTTTATTTGTAAATAAATTGAAAGTATCATCACCACAAAATATCAAAAAATAAAATAGAATTAGAAACTCACAGGTCTTTCATTAGGATCATGGAAGTATATTTTGATGACAATCTCGAACTCTCCCCAGCCAGTCTCCGTCAGCTCGTATGGTGGCTTTGTTATTATCCTGTTGGGATTCGCGTAACTCTCGTGCAGTTTGAAGTGAATCTTCTTGATGTACGCTGACATGTCCTCGTTTTCATAAGGCTTGACATACACTGTCCATTGATGAGTATGGCCGTCTTCCTCACGTTTTTTACCAAAGTATCTTGCTATGTTCCCATATATCACTGGTTTTACGATTACTAGCCCCTGAAATGGACATGAAGTATGTTTGTTAGATGCAATAGTCTACAGGGTGACAGGGTTTTTAACAAAATCCCAAAGCAAATCAAACAGTTAAATTTAAATGGATTTAAAAAGGAACTTAAAGAATTGCTGTGTAAAAAGTGCTATTATACCTTAAAAGAGTTTTTGAACGATACGACTTTGCCATCCTAATTTAATTGTAATCTTTTATATTTTGAAATTTCTCTTTGATAGTTTATAGTTTGACATTGAATAATACTCTGACATTAACCTAGATTTAACTGACATGCCTCATATTGTAATATTAATTCATAATTATTGATTCAATAGTATCATCATTAATTTAGTATCTGTATTTTTGTACTTGTAAAATTTTATTTGTGTACCTACCTGATATTTGCGCGCCCCACGTGGCAGAATGTGAGACCATTTATTAATTTATAAGACCATGTAATGTACCATGTTCGGACAAATAAATGAATTTGAATTTGAGGGACATTGATGTGCAAACTGAAACCATGAATTCAGTTCATGATTCTAGAGCCCGAACATAGAAATTTTTCATGGGTTATGAAAAACAATTCAGCAGTTTCATAGAAAAGTGCAATAGCTACGTGGTCAAAATGTATGGAACAGCAATTTTTTTTTTTTAATAACTCGTGAAATATTTCAATGCACGTAGGTATAATATAATTATAATCATGTACTGTATGACACTTCGGTGACAGTTTGCGCGTTGGTGAGGACCTTAAGTCCACACAACAAAGATAAAAAATTTAATATGTTTTAAGTACTTACTATTTTTTTTTTTGTATTCTAATATTTAAAAATATAATTAATAATAAAACATATATTTAATGAATATTACCGAATTAAATGAATAAAAAGATTTCCCGCCCGAGTTTAACCTTTTAGGGACATTTACATACTGCAAACACAACTGCCATCTGCAATCTGTGTACCTATTTATTTGAGAAGACTCGTAGTATTTAGAGAATTAGAGACTGCAATAACTCAACGTAGCGATGTACTAGTTATGGGTATGTTCAGTGATGATACCGGACATTTATTTTCAAGATTTAGCCAAGTATATTTTTACCAATAAGAATGTCAACAAGAGTTCGTAAAAAACCATAGTAAACATCATAGTTACGGTAACATACCTTGACTCTTCCCCCAGAATCGGGTCCGAAGTCTGTTTGCAAGCTCATATCCAAATCCTTTTTGGCCGACAGCTTGAAAACTGTAATTTAGCTCTTTTGTATACAAATATAACCTCACTTTTGTGAGAAATTCGTCGTACAGTACAACAATCACTTTGACACTAGGTAGGTTTTTTTTATAGGTGCTTGGGTTCATGTATTTTAATACCTATTTTAGAATCTAATACAACATACCTTAATATGATAAAAAAGGAATAGAGACACCATCCGGATAGTTAGCAAATTAAGCAATTGCTTAAAGCATCGTGACTCGGGGGGCACCATAAACATAAACATAAAGAGGGCTGTCAGAGCCATCTACAAGCTCAGTAGACGCGAATCTCTACGGGAACTGTTTCAAAAAATTAACATCATAACGGTTCCTTCCGGGCAGAAGATACATTTTAGTTGGTTTAGTCCTGTCAAATTAATCAGCGCCAGACACTACTCCATACAAGTTTAGACGTAATTGAAAACTTGCCTACTAAAATTACGTCAATTGACGTCAGTCGAGGACTAAACTGAAATTTATCTTTTGTCCTTTTCTTAATGAAATATAAAGAAAAAAATTAAAAACAGCATGTGTGCAATTCACACGTGGTAGAAGTGAAACCTTCAAAAACACTGTATAATGCTTCCTATCTCATTTTCTCCCACGTTAAATCTTATGAATTTACATGTCTCTTTTTACTGTCGCTTTTTCATAAACTTTCAAATCACAACGATGCTAAAGAACATACATACATACATCCATCCATCCATCCACATCCACATCCACATCCACACATCCATTAAATGTGATGTTATTAGTACCTGCTAATAAAGAACAAAAACACTGTAGGATAATGCTTCCTATCTCATTTTCTCCCACGTTAAATCTTATATTATTATGTCTCTTTTTACTGTTGCTTTTTCGTTTCATAAAATTTCAAATCGCAACTGCTTAACCCTTCAGAGATTATAGGCGTGATGTTATTGCAAGAATATTTTTTTAATAAAAACATTGTTTTGCCAGCAATTTTTAATTATTTACCCTAAATATTTCTTATTGTGCTACGCGGCGCGGGCGTAGACAGGCTAGTGACCGAAGCAATTGCTCCATAGAAATATGTATTCCGTGTAATATTTCAAGGTACCTAAAATTATATATTTTGAGCTTATCAACAAGACGTGGGTGTCAATATTTACATGTATTTACAGTAGGTACCTACTGGGTATAGACCCGAAGAGATATTGTAGGAATGAAACACACGGTTTATATTTCATATTTATTATTACATCTTATTAGAAGGCAAGTGAACAATGGTCCAACAAGCTCTTTTCTTAATCGCGATATCATATTTGAATAATTATCATTAAACTAACTACATACTTAATTGCATACGCTCTAAGATAATAATGAGCACAGTAAACAATCACAACATTAAGAATTGAATGTGTTGTCGTCACACGACGGCTACGGTGCAGGTTAGGGGTTCAATGTTTAGGCCGTTTGGCAAAAAATACACCAATATTAAAACCTTACGCTATTACATGCATCTATGAACATCGATGGAGATCATAATCAAGGGTCTGGATTAGAGCATATTTATGAAAAAAAGTATATAAGCAATCATTTAGCCTCGTGTGACATTTAAAATTTGTGGTCCGTACGTGTGTTTTCTGAATCTGCCAATAGTGGATCGCTCTCCTCCTTGAACTTTGACGAGCGTGAGCCATGTCGCGACGCTGATACTCTCTGCGAGAACGTGAGCAGAGTTGGTACGAGAGAACTGCATGGTGTGGCTGGTGCAGAGCGCGATGAAGTCCGAGTTCCGGGTGAGATTCGTGAAGTCCTAACGGGGTAAGCGACCGATAATGGCATGTATAAGCTCGTTTTTCTTTGCCTTGGCGTTTTTTTTACACTTTCAAGGCGTCGATGACGACGTTCGTCACCCGTCCTCCTCAAAGTTGAGTCCCTGGATGTCTGTGTGGGGCTCGTTGGCTGCGGGGGTGACTCAGGTGGATCAGGTTTACCAGTGTAGTACTGTCGCAAACTGCCGTATGCCTCATGCATGTACATATTGTTGTCATCGTCTTCATCGAGGTTCTGTTGAATTGGTGGGGATGACCCGAGCCTCGGCTTGCACCCTCCATCGCAGTACATCTCGCAATCAATAAGCTCCAATTCAAGGTCAAAGTTAGAGTCCTGAAAAAGTATAAAAATGTGAATTGATGATGGCTACTTTGGCCATAATCTCTTTTATTAACATCAGTCATAATTGAATGACTTAACATTGAAGGTGTGGACTATGCATATCTATAGATAATTTAAATTTTTTTTTGTAACAAAATTAATGTATCTTAGAGTATACCCACTAACCAAGGGTTGGACTGGCGAAGTAATAAGATTGTCCCGGAATGCGGCGGGTGGTTCACGGGGTCTGGTGGGCGTGGGTTCGGTGCGGGAGCGCTGGGGGGCGGGGGCGGCGGGGGTGCGCTGCTCAGTCAGTGAGGACAGGGATCGTAGCAGCGGTCCGCACCCCACGCCGCACTCTTCGTAGTTGCTCGCGCACGAGTACGGTGGTGGAATGATTGAATTTGCCTGAAGAAAATATAGGATTTCATTATTTTTGCCATAAAGCCTCCTAAAGCTTAAGTTTTCTAAAACAGTGACAGGGATGGCGTCCCTATAAAGAGAGTTTTTACGACCCCATACAGTACAACTACATCTGGTAAATAGGTGGCTGCCACCAGTGTCTTAGAAAACCCCAGACTAACGGCCTTGCCACGTACAACGCTCAGCAATTAGGTTAGAATCAGCAAATATCGCCACTGCATTATGTTTTGTTTTCCAACTCGAAATTGAAATGCCATACATAGATAGGTCTAGTAGTAGTAGTAGTCTGAAGCCCCACTTACGACAACAAAATGTGTGTAGGCACCCTCCTTAGTTTACCTACAGTAGGTATGTACATACGTTAATGCCTTATCATATTTCCGCGTATGGACATTGTAAATGTCTTTCACCGTCTCACGACCGGTTCATGAATAATATAGCGACCCTGGCGCATAACGGGCCAATCAAACGATTTACTGTTGTGTTAGCTTTTAAAATTATGTTACCATGAAATAAATAAATACACTTATCAAACGATCGATGCGGTTGAAATATCGGATTCAATATTTACCTCATTTGCCGCGTTGCATATGAAACTGGAGTTGAGAGATTCTGCAGTACTCGTCGCTGATAGAGAGCCTGAAATTATGAAGAACTTATTAATTAAACACACTGGAATTTTTATAAACCTCTGTCGTTGGCCAAATTCATACTGACTGTGGTAACGTTAAGTTTGGCAAGTCTCAACACTCCTTCGCGTTTTTTAAAAGCTTTTTTGACGGGGTCTAACATTTTTGAAGATCGCAACCGTTTGAACTGATACACGTTTTTACAACGACTGTTTAAGCTGCGAGTGTAGTTACGTTATTACTACTAAGTAATTCAATTAGGTTGAAAACTGGTTGCGCTCCCTGTCTCGTCGATAAAGCTGATTAGATGCAGATCGCTTGGATGGTATTCATTTTTAATTATTTGTATGAAAAGTGAGTACATTTTTTGACAATATCTGACTGACTAATATGACTAAAGTGACTGTAATTTCAGATGAAATCGGTAAAAAAATAAAAAAGGTGAATTTAATATTAATGGAGTTAATCTATGTACTTTCTGTAAAAAGTGCGAAAACATACCTGGTGCACGAATTACGTAGTTTCTGAAGTAATGAACCATGAGATAGTTTCCGGCTTTACCATCTCCTTCTCCGCAAGTGATGACAAGTGGGTAAAGATCAGGTTTAGATGCAACCTGAGATAATAGAAGAAAATGTTAGAAATAATATAGTATATAAGGTCCCATTAAAATAGATGGACAAACTTTTAGAAATCATTCAGACCATCAAGATAAGGACGATTGTATAAAAATATAATAAGAAAAACGCATTAGATACTTACAAGAAAAATAATTAGCTAACGAAAATACACTAATGTGCCGGCAATTTATTATTTTTGGGTCAAAATAAAATCACTTTAATCTATTTTTTTTTGCTTGGATGTCTTTGGTTAGACATACTGAGCGCTGTGTTAAAATTTGTCCATCTATTTTAAATAAATAAAAATACACATTAAAAACTATGAAAAAGCTTTTTAACCCCCTATATTTTAATAAAATTTAAAACATAAAAACAGCGATGCTATTCTCTAAAAATCTCACCGTGAAAACTTAGGTGAAGTGAGTGTGGAATGAGCTGTCAATAGTGTTAATTCCTAGCAAAAACAAACTTCACGGTGAGATTTTTACAGAATCGACCGACTGCATACTAAACATGCGAACATCGAAAATAACAAACAGCCAAATTTCTTTTTCCAAAAAAAATGATAAGTAGGGTAAGTATCAATAAAAATAAAACTGGCGAAAACAAATAAACCTCCAACTGTAGTAGTTTCACAATAAATCACTTCAGAATAGGGTGGTGGAGCCTGATGGAAGGATCCACAGCGGCTGTAGCGAGGAGGGGGGTACACGGAGCCGGCTGAGTCGTGCTCAGAGGTGGGCCGACGCACGCAGCATGCCATCGAACACATGTACACGCCATGAGTAGAAGACCTCTTGAAGAACAGGCACCAGATGCAGCAAATCAAAATACCGCCGAGAGTTCCCAGAAGAAAAAGCACGGGCCTGTGAAGTAACAAACATTAAGAATTTTATTTTAAGAAACTACATAAATGCAGGTGACTTTAGTTTGCTACAGAAACTGAAGTCTAAACCCAAACAGAAAACAACTTTCACATATAGATTCGTTTTCTAATGATTAACTCATAAAAAGGGTATTTCTTTAAACGTGGCAACATCAAGCATGATTTTACTATCACACAGCGGTAGACAAAAGTTCATTCTGCCAATGGCATTGGAATTAATAAGTACTATCGTACATGTCGCCAAAAGATCTTTTTCGGCAATTTCGGCAAATCCTCACCATTGCGCATACCAAGCATAAGTGTATGGTAAGCTATGTTCCTTGAGCGGTGTATCGTCGGCATCTCGCAAAAGCGGCGCGGACGGAGTGTTGTTGAGGTGCATCTGTGTCATGTTGATGCGCCGCGGCTTGGCCATACCGGTGCTGATCTCGCAGCAACCGAGGTCGCAGCACACCCAGTGTTGTGGACATAGATGCCCTTCCCTGCATTCCGCTTCAGATACGCACTAGAAAAAAATGGGATTTGTTAGACATATTAAGCTATTTGTTGGCCGATTTGGTTCTAGTAAATGAGTTAGAGCCCAATCACACGTAGCACAACCACACCACAAAAACAACCACAACAACAACAACACATTTGTAAGAAAAAGAATAGTTTATTCACACGGACCACATTTGGACGTCAAAATAAACCGTGTGGGCGATGCCGACCACAACCACATCGAGGCCACGTCGCAGCCGCAGCTGCCGGCCACATCGCAAACATAACGTTGCGTCGACGTCGTCCTATACGCAAATCGATCTCTCTATCTGCAAGCGCACTAGCCACAACGTAACCATATCGTAACCACTGCTTGCCCATATTTTGTCACTGCAATGTGATAAGTTATTGTCGGATAAAAAAAAAGCTGTTCCATACATTTGACCGCGTCGTTATGACACTTTTCTATGAAACAGCAGTTTTTTTTACAGTGTTTTATTGCTATGCTAGAGGATCTAGAATCATGTGCTGAATTCATGGTTAATATAGTTTGCGCGTCGATGTCCCTGTCACCGACAGTACAACCTAAATTCCTCCACGCAGTGCCGACCGAGCCCCTCGCTCCATTCAGCTGCCAGTGTCTACAGCCCAGGCGAAGCCCCTGCAAAAGGAATCCGCTAGCGTCACTGCGAGTGCTCCAAGTCTGAAGCCTATGCCAGAAAAGGCACCGAATAGAGCTGACGATGAGGGTTTCGTAACGGTGCAAAGGAGGAAGCGCCGATCGCGAACGATCAAGGACCGATGCGGCCGCCGCATACATCTCCCGCCTACACTACACCACTCAGGCGGAGGACATCATGAAGTACGTGCGCCAGAAGATGAGGTACACGCCGAGGGTGCAGTTACTGGAGTCGCACCGCAACGTCAACTTAAAGGCGTTCGTGGTGGGCGTGCCGAATTGCTAACTGCCCGTCGCCATAGAAGAAGACTTCTTGCCGCAAGACGTGGTGTTCCGTCGCTTCTGCGGACAAGTAATACTTGTCCGCAGAAGCGACGGAACAACAACAACGTCAGAACAGCACACGAACAAGCTAGTGAAGTACCAGCATCTTCTAGTAAAAATATGTATGTTTAGGTTAGGGTATTTAATATATAGGCCTGCGTCGCCTGAAATAAATAAATTAAAAATAATAGGCAACCCTAAACCCCAACAAAGCCTGTTAGTGCGTCATTCCAGAGGGTCTATTTCAAGAACGTTCGTAGTCTGAAGGTCTAGTCGTAATTTAAAACGTTCAAAATCTATCGTAGTCTCGTGAAAGTTTTTGATTACGGGAAATGGCCCTCTGTTCCATTTCCAAACAGATCTGATTTATCAACAAACCTGATCCATTTTAGTATTTTTGTATGAAAATCAAAGTAAATAAGTACGTAGATCTAACTAATTACGTACTATCTAACAAATTTCAGAAAATCGAATTTGTTAAACTATTTCCAGCCATATTTTTATTTCAAATTGATGTCGATATTTTGGTTTGGGCTCCGCTCGCCCCTTGGATCTTGCCCCTAATTGCCTAAGTGTATCCACTCGCCCCCTTGAATATTAGATACCCCAAATCGCCCCCCATTGTTAGTAAATGAAAAGTACTGTCAGCACTCTAAGTTTTTAAAATTATTGAAATAAATATTCTGTGTTAAAACTTTAATAGTCTCTCTTGGGATTTAATCGTGAAGATTAAAATGAGTTGGAAAACGCGGCGAACCCACTTTGATTTATATGAAGGCTTTAGCTCTCTGAAAAGCGCATGGAGAAGGCTCTTACATCAGTGAATATGGCCTATAAATACGACAGAATGCAGACTGGCTTTTCGTATTGAAAGCTATGCATTTTCTAAAAGATGCTTCAAGAGGTCGACTTCTTTCTGAGTGGCTCTTCATGTGAGCTAAGAGATAGTGGTCGTTTTCTCATCTGTGACTTGTTTGCTGTTCTTGGTTCTTTCGGTACCTAGTTTTTTTTGGAACAGTTGGCTTTATGGTGATATATTGAAAAAAATGTGGTCTTTATATTTAGTGTAACTTGTAAGGTAAGTATGTGGAATAAGGATTTAACATTTTGCTATGGTTTTTGACTCTTTATAGTATCATGTAAAAGGAATACACGATTCAATGAATTTGTAAAGTTATATCTATTTTTTTACTTTTTTCGACATCACGGCGTAACGCTTTGAGTTGTTCAATGGAATTTACTTTAAAACAGAGAATTATATCAAAGTTTATACTCAAAGTAGTTTTAAATTTAATTCATTTATTTTGTAAAAAAAGAAGTAAATTCGTTATGGCACATACGCCGTTTTATTCCGAGCGGACGCACATTATAGATTGATACTCTTCTTTTGCGTTTTAAAAGTAATTGCATCATATTCGCTCGCTTAGTAAGTTTTCGAGGATTTTCGAGGTAGCTTCCAATCTAACCGGATGCAGCTGAATATCAATATTTAACATGGAGCGACTGCCTATCTGACCTCCATAACCCAGTTAGAGGGTAATACGATACCCCTTGGTAAGACTGGTTGTCAGACTTTCGGGCTTCTGATTACCCGTAACGACTGTCAAAGATCCACGAATGACAGCCGGGACTAACGGCTTAACGTGCTTTTCGAGGCACGGAGGGGTCTCGGTATGTAATGATGGTCACCCATCCACAGACCAACCGCGGCAAGCGTAGCTTAACCTGATCGATCGACCTGTGCGGCTGTTATTATTTAGCCAAGGGCCCCTCTATCATTGTTGTAAAAGATATAAGAAATTAGGTACCTAGTTATCATATAAATAAATTAGCTTCTGCCCCGCAACTTCGTCCGCGTGAAATTTCACCCTCCCCCATTCACCTTCTTAGGGGTGGAATTTCGAAAAACCCTTTCTTAGTCGATACCTGCTCTTCACAAAGAACACACCCTCCAAATTTCATGTCTCTATTACCAGCTATTACCAGCGGCTTAGGCTGTGTGCTGTGTGTGTGTGTGTGTGGCGGTGTGGCTGTGTGTAGGGTGTGCATGTGGATCAGTCAGGACATTGAATTTTAAAATATAGTATAGATTTCATACTACTTACAAAATCGAAATTAAGGATCAGTCAAAAATGTCTGTACTTATGTATCTTAACAGTTTTGAGTTGCTAACTTAATGATATTTAGGTACTTACTTACGTATTGTGTAAATTGGTTAAAAATGACGAGTTTACAAGTGTTTTTTTTTTAATTAAATTAGATCTTATAGGACTACTCTGAGAAGAAATACCGAAACAAACTCAGAGGTCAAAATCCCGAATTAATTAAGGGTACTACGTGACCTAAAGCGCGGTCACTGTCGGACTGCATAGAAAAGAAAGAGTAGCGCGATGACACAACGCTGGCAATTTATTGCAAAATATGAAGCAATTATCTATTTTAAAAAAATCTATTGTTTTGACTAAAAAATTATTAAAACACTAGGTAGTGCTTTAGTATGTTGCTTGTAGAATAATCTGACAAAAAACCAGAGTGATTGTATGTAGGTATATTAGTATGATTTTTATTGTAAAAAGAAAGTTTTTAGAGGTATTTCATGATTTTTTTTCTATCGTATCAAATTAGTTGTAATAGGTTTTCAACACACTATCATATCCTGAAGAATATCATATATTTTTCTGATTTTGTTTAGGTACTGTTATGTAGTCGATCATAAACTGTTAGTCCTGTAGTCTCCTTAATTTTACCTACAATCCTTTATTCAATTAAAACAATACCACTATGTAAGGTGATGTAAGTACATACATTATGTCGTACATAAAAAATATTCAAAATGTAATAAATAAATGAAGGGTCTGGTTGCCATAGCAACCCACGTTGTTTTGAGTTACGATAGCCATTGTTTTGTTGAAATATTTTCAATTTCTAAAACTTAAAAAATACTTGATTTAAAAGAGAACTTATAAAATGGTCTTCTTAAATCCTGTGCGCCGTAATATTGGAAAAGCGAGGCTTAATTTGAAAATATATAGTCAAGTTTTAAACTCCCACGCTCGAGCCCACACGGGACACGGCAAAGGGCATAGTTCATACAGCCATAAATCAATACTCCGTTGTATCCTAGTTAATAATACAGGTGACCAATGATAAAAATACGACGTACGTAGGTAGTTTTAGCGGGAAACCGGGTTGTCTGCAACGCGCATGATTTCCATCGATCGATCGCGATATCAAGCCGCCCACAGACAAAGCTACAAGTGCTTCTATACAGCCTTGTTACCTGGATCTGAGCTAAAATTAGCTATTAATTAATTTATTATGTATTGCGCGGAAATATTTTGGTTAGGAGACTGTCTGAGTTTGAGGAAATATGGTCTGTATTGACGCTGTGGGCATTCGCTTCACGGTATTTTGATAAATGTTTGTAATAAGCTGTGACAAAAAAAAAAACATTGTATTTGAAAGGCTAGTTAGTTACATTCTTAATGACTAATATAAAACACAAAAATCTAAATATTGAATAAACAAAATACTTACAGGAGCAGGTTTTATCATTAAAATTCCGATCATAGAAAAAGCATATAAGACGAAAATCATTGTGGATATAATGAGCAGCAATTTCTGGCACGACATGGAGTAATTAATCACATCATTAATTATAATGAACGAAAGTGCAGTGTGCACTAACACCTAAGTCACTGGGCTGCTGTAAAGGCTATATTTTGGCCATAATGACATCTGTCCTCACCGCGGGCGCGCGTGCCACTGGCTGGCTCTCTCTGCCGCTATGCCGACGCCAGTACTGTACGAAATGCAGAGCCAAAGAACAAGAGAAGGCCAAGTCCAAACAATGTTACAACACTGCTACAAAAATCTCAAGGAGTATACTACTCTCTGATGAGAGAAAAATCTTTTGGCGCTTGAATGACGTTGGCAGGGGGGCGTTGTGGGTAAACATTTTGTGCAATATTGTTTTGTGAAATGTATTGAAAATCCAAGATGGCGTTAGTTCAGTAAAGCAACAAAACTAATTTGCTAAAAACGTAAAACTGATTCTATCTATATAAGTAACTAGCTTCTGCCCGCGATTTCGTCGGTGTGAAATTTCAGCCCCGAACCCATCGCGTCGTCTCCCATAAGTCAAGAATAAAATTGAGCTATCAAATCAAACAGATTTTTTAATTTTTTTATTTATTTTATTTACATACAAACAAACAAACAAATTTTACCTCTTTATAATATTATTAGTATAGAAAATGATAGCTGTTCGTTGGGTATCGCATCACATGAGCACGGCTGGACAGATTTGGCTATTTTATTGTTTTGAAATGTTTTAATATACCGAATTAGGTTTTTAGGAAAAGAAAAATTAAAGGGAAAGGTTTCCCGGAAAATTTTGAATACGGGAAAAACTTAAATTCCTTTTTTCTATTGGATTTTTGCATGAGTTTTGTTTGGAGAGAACAACGTCTATCGAGGTGAGCTTGTATATTAATGTTCTTACTGGGAAAAATTAGTTTTTATTTAGTACCTGGTACTTGTTGACAGGTCTACACTAATAGCTATTAATACTGTAATAATTTGAAAACATTGTAAAAGCCAAATATTTTTAAAAGGGTAACCGAGGAGTTTCTTGCCGGCTCTTCTCCATAGGAAACGAGAAATTGGAACCGTGCACCTAGCTTCTGACGTTTCATTAAGTGCCCATGTAGGTTTATGTGAAACAAAATATTTTATTTTTAGAACAGTTTCAAACTGTTTCAAACTTCAAACACATACAATGCGTGCCACGAAAGATGAGACTTGACCCCGCCTCCCCCGCTCTTTCCGCCGCCCCTATGACGTCCGGTCCCGTCCCGCACTCAGACCTCATACCGCTAAAGATACCTAAAATCGTGTACTGCGCATGTCAAACCACGTGGTGTGTCAAGTCTCATCTTTCGTGGCACGCATTGTAAATTGCCTGTCTTCTATTAAGCCAAGCGCACATTACCGCAACGGGCCTCAGAGCATTTTCATACAAAAACGTGCAGTGCAGACCGCCTGTAGTGTGCGTTCATAATAAAATTACGATTGCGATGAAAATGCGTTGCGTTGCGGCTCGCTCCTATCTACGCTAGCCTTTAGTTGCCCTTCTGTTTCCATTTACTAGTGGTTCGATACATCCCCTTCCACGCCCGTTGTAAATATAGAAGCTGCCGCCATAGTATAAAGAGGGGAAGTAGGCTATCTCCGGCCCAATCCGCGATATAATTGCCTACTGTCTCAGGGTTGTCACTAAATTTTAATTCAATGCCTATAAATTGGCAAGGGTCGGGAAGTTGTATTTTTTACTTGTTGTCTGGGTAAATACAGGGTTTGTGAGGTCGGTTTTCCCTAAACGATGATCAAAACTTTCACTATGAAAGAAAGAGCGACGGGCCAGCAGACGGGCGGCGCGGAGCGGTGATGAGCACGAGAAAACGGTGGGTTACTGATAGTACCTACTGCCTTCGAACTTTGCTCTATTTATCTGATTCACAATTAGTCAATTACTTTTTTAATTACGATTTTATAACTGTAAGTAGCTACTTAGTTACTATACCTACAATACTGAGAAATCAGCATGACTATACGTAAACAAAGCAATAGTGGCAAATCAATTGACAGATCAAAAGTACCTAATGCATTCTAGTGGGAAAGTGGGTCTACCTACTTTTTTTGTCTGATATAAAACTAGTACTTACAACAAAAACTAAGTAAGTAGGTATCTCATCATCAAGTAAAAATTATATGCTAGAATAAGTGACATACTTAACTTTTTTTTTTTTCAGGATGGGAAATCATCAAATGACTCCTCCCGCTCTGGGTGGAGCGGAAGGGAGTGTCAGACTCTTACTGACTAAAACCCACCCGTGTTCCTTCCTTAGCCCTTTATGTTCCGGGCCAGCGGTAACCCTTTCGGACAATCCCGCTGGCCCGACTTACTTACCTTTCCTGTTCAATAGGTAATCTGAACAGAGACAATTCTGGAATCGATGCATTATTAAGACGTCCAAACACACAGCAATACGTTCTCCTGCGATTATCAAACATTTTTCATTCATTTAGCGGTGTCGAAAAGCCGTGACGCGCGAATTTCATGCTGTGTTAGCCCCGACTGGCGCACTGAGAAACGGGTCGAGATTTTGTTAAGTGTGCGTGCGGCGACGCATAGATACGATGACGCACACATACAAGCCGCGCGCGGTGCGTTTGTATGAAGATAACTTACTTCCCCTCTTTATACTATGCTGCCGCGAACAAGCGTGGGTACTTGGTTTTTTTCCAAGCACTGGATACTTGGTTTTTTCCACCAACATTACATTTGCGGCGTAGAAAGAGAAAAGGAGGAAAGTTTCCTCTAAGTGGTCGTTTGTTGCGGGAACATTGTTCGAAACATGTTCAATGTAAAAGCGAGTTTCTTTTTCGAACTGTGTTCGTATGGCTGTCTGTTGTAAGTAGTACCAGGAGTCCAGGAATGGTATGCAATCAATTGTTGTGTTCAGTACTGATAGGTTTTGCAAGGTATAAAGGTCGAAGTTGGACGCATTACTGTGGCATTATGTAGCTTACTTAATGGTGATATTTTTCTAATCCGACGGTAGTTCCAGAGATTAGCGCGTTCAAAAACAAACTCTTCAGCTTTATTATTATTATTTAACGCATCTTTTGTAGGAGATCCTAAATCAATAAATAAATTGTATAGATTATATTCCTACCAGCGTCCCGCGGTTTTACCCGCATAAGTGTCGATTCCGTGGGGATATAGGGATAAAAACTACCCTATATTCTTCCCCGGGATGCAATCTACCTATCTCTCTGCCAAATTTTAACGATATCCTTTCAGTGTTTTAGGCGTGAAAAGGTAACATACATACAGACAGACAGAGCTACTTTCGAATTTACAATATTAGTATGGATATATTAATTATAGGTAAAGCTATGAAATTGCCGGTTTTTGATACTGCCTATTATGAAAATCGATATGATCTTTCATTCTATTTATAATTCCAAATTCAAATTAATTTCAATAATATACAATGACATTAATGTTTATCAAAATCAATAAGTTGTTCATTAATTGTTTTCCCGCCGTTCGATTTTTTTTAAATATCGGGTTTCTTTAACTATGGAAAAATCGAAATTGAGCGCTTTTTTCGAATATAAGTTCCGTCGGGGCACCAAAGCAGCACAGTCAGCACGCAATATTAACGACGTGTATGGACTTGGTACATGTGAACGCACGGTCCGTTTTTGGTTTGATCGCGAAATTTTTTACATCAACAATGAACCCGCCGGCCGACCGGAACAACGATGTATTGAAAGCCATAGTGGAAGCGAGAGATGTCGTGCGGTGTTCCACAGGGTTCGGTTCTGGGGCCGCTCCTGTGGGACATCGGTTACGACTGGGTGCTGCGGGCCGACCTCCCTGATGGCGTCAGCGTGGTTTGCTACGCTGACGACACGCTAGTCCTGGCGCAGGGGAGGTCGCATCAGGCGGCGGCCAACGCGATGACACGCGGGGTTGCGATAGTCGTTGAGAGGATCCGGCAGTTGGGTCTCGAGGTGGCATTGCACAAGTCCGAGGCCATGTCGTTTCATGGGCCCCGGAACACGCCACCATCGGGATCCCAACTAACGGTAGGAGGGGTTCACATCGGCGTCGAGACGACGATGAAATACCTGGGTCTCGTCCTCGACAGCCGGTGGAACTTCGTTGAGCACTTCCGACGTTTGGCTCCCAAACTGGAACGGACCGGGGCCGCCTTCAAGCGGCTCCTGCCCAACCTGAGGGGGCCAAACGCCTCCTGCCGGAGGCTTTACGCGGGGGTCGTGCGGTCCATGGCCCTATACGGGGCCCCGGTGTGGGCGCGTTCACTGCGGCGGCGAGCCGCACATTATTTGAACGCGCCCCAGAAGGTGGTAGCCGCAAGGCTGATCCGGGGCTACCGCACGATCTCGGGCGAGGCGGCAAGCCTCCTTGCCGGACTGCCGCCATGGGATCTGGAGGCGATAGTCCTCGCGCGCCTGTATGAGTGGCGCGCGGAGGCACTACGCCGGGGGGAAACTCCGCTTCCGCAGCAAATTGCGGCGGAGCGGACAGACCTCCGGCGCGCTCTCATGGCGACATGGAAAGAGCGACTGTCGCAACCCAGCGCAGGGCACGCCACGATAGCAGCGGTAAGACCCCTCTTTGAGGAGTGGCTAGAGAGGCGTCACGGCGCCCTCACCTACCGCCTGACGCAGGTCCTCACCGGACACGGAAGTTTCGGGAGGTTCCTGCACATAATCAGGCGGGAGGAAACGCCCGGGTGTCACCATTGCCAGGATCGCCCAGAGGACACGGTGGAGCATACGGTGGAGGTCTGCCCCGCTTGGGCGGAGCACCGCCGTGTCCTCGTTGAGGCGATCGGCAGCGGCGGCGACCTCTCGGGTCCGGGCCTGGTTCGAGCCATGGTCCGGGGCGAGAGGGAGTGGGGGGCAGTCGCCTCCTTCTGCGAAGCAGTCATGCTAGCGAAGGAGGCGGCGGGACGGATGAGGGAGAGAGCCTCCCGTCCCAGCCGCCGCGGGAGACGCTCCGGGCGTCGGGAGCCGCGCGACGACTCCCGGCCACCGTAGGCGCGGGCCTGCGGGCGGAGAGTAATGGGTAGCTCACCGTCCGATCAGGAACAGGCCCGTGCCGGAAGGCGCGTACGTGTTCCACGCGCGCCTCAAAGAGATGTCAGCATCAACTGAAGGGGCCTGTTAGGGCCGAAGCCTGCCGGGTCAGCGGGATTGTCCGAAAGGGTTACCGCTGGCCCGGAACATAAAGGGCGAAGGAAGGAACACGGGTGGGTTTTAGTCAGTAAGAGTCTGACACTCCCTTCCGCTCCACCCAGAGCGGGAGGAGTCATTTGATGATTTCCCATCCTGAAAAAAAAAAAAAAGCCATAGTGGAAGCAGAGTCATCTCAAACCATGTTGGAACTTGCAGCAGCTTTTAACGTAAGTGATAAATCGATACTGATTTGAATTGGAAAGATTAAAAAGCTCGGAAAGTGGGTACCGTATGAATTTGCTGAACAATAACCAAATCGCGTCGAAGCAGCGGTGCTTCGACGCGATTTTGTGGTTGTTTAGTTTTGAGACAGCCGGTTGTGCGGACAATCGGCTGTCTCAAAACTATAGGAGTTACGACAGGAAACTCTCCATCACCCACCATATAAACCTCCTTTAAAGTATATTACCATAAAACCAGATGTCCTCGTATATTTACATACTATTCGTGCTGTCTGCAAACTTTACCTTGACCTCTGCCAGATCCATGTTAAATTTGGCGCAATGAAAGTCGTATAAAGTACATAAAATATTTCATTCAGGCGCCGCGCTGGCTACGGCGTAGCGATGTCGTAGCTATGCTCGTAGCACCGTAGCACCGTAGTAAACTTACTGAATTCAATAAGTAATAATATGTCCAATGTATGAGGCAATTCCCTTGGGATGTAAAGGTTTGAATGTTAGAGGAATTTGGGTTTTCTATGTAGGTAGTTTTGTACTTCACAAAAAAACCAGACAAGTGCGAGTCAGACTCGCGCACCGAGGGTTCCGTACAAAATAGGTATATAAATAGTTTATCACGAGTTTTTTTTTTAATGTAACTACAAATTTACGGTTTTAGGATTTTTTCTTTTACTTATACTACATGACCTTGCTTCTTGCCATATTTCATGATTCTAGGTCAACGGGAAGTAGCCTATAAATTTTGATTCCCTTGAGAGTGTCGAAATATACGTTTTTTGCGGCATAAACGGTCGTATCTTTTTTTATGTTAATTTAGAAGTTTGAATTTTTCACAACTTCAAGTAACTGCAGACCTGAGTACATGGTTTTAATTTCAACTCGATACCTCCACGCGTTCCCGAGATAAAGGGTTTTGACAGACAGACAGACGGACGATAAAATGATCGTATAAGCCTACAAGGGTTTCGTTTTTTCCTTTTGAGTTACGGAACCATAAAAAAAGATAAGTATCATTGACTTCTTAGTAGGTATATATAAATAAGCTGTAACAGCAGCCGGTCGATTCTGTAAAAATCTCACCGTGAAAACTTAGGTGATGTGAGTTTGTTTTTGCTAGGAATTGACACTATTGACAGCTCACTCCACGCTCACTTCACCCAAGTTTTCACGGTGAGATGGTTACAGAATCGCACTGCAGAGTGGTGGCCCAGTGATAACAGCCGCGACATACGAGATGTGTGTGCGCGGGTTTCGATCCCAAGTATAAATATATACCCGGCTATAAATATTGCACATCGACTTTTGGAAAGAGATAATCGGCTAATTTCGGCTTCGTAGAGCGTTATCTCTGTCGCACGAAATACAAATAGTCCGGTATCTATTAGGAGCTGTTAAAACAATTATGATTTGCTTCTTTTGATAATTATTTTTATTCTTTGTATAAAATACACCAATCAAACAAGGTCGATGTGCAATATTTATCGCCGGGTACTGTAGACACTTATCGCCACTGCTCTCAAAACGGTGAAGAAAAACATCCTGGGGAAACCGGCATGTCTTAGAACCGAAAATTCGAAGACATGTGACATACACCAACCCGCACTGGGCCCGCGTGGTGGATTACGGCCCACTCCCTCTCACAGAGAGGAGGTATGTGTCCCAGCAGTAGAATCATTATAGACTGATTTTGTTCTATAAGATAAAAAATAGGAATGCTATCCCGCAGCTGGGAAAAATTCCCCTTGCTACTCATTTAGCAAGGGGAATTTTTCCCAGCTGTGGGATTACAATGAATATGGGTAATTGATATTTACAATGAATGCATTGTCAGTGCAGAGAATCAGTACCTAGGTAATAAATACTACCTACCTTACGAGTATACATGTTTATAAAACATGATACACGAGGCTCTCGGCTTAGAAACATCCCGCTCTGAATTTCTGATCATAGATTTTGACGCTGCATCCACGTTATTTTTTCCAAAAGGATGAGTTATCTTCGTCTTCCAGTTCATTACCTTTTACGGTGCAAGTAGCTATAGACTGTACTTATCACCATTTGACTTGTCGTGACTTTGGGATTTATGATTTATCAATAATCGGGGCAATATTTTTTTGCAATCTCCCAGTTTGGTATCTATTTTTTCAAACGGAAGATCTGTCAATAAATATCATACTCATTTTGCTTGCTTTTAAAAATATCTTGTGTCGGCTAGGGTAGCAACTATAGCCAATATACCAGAAATATAAAAGATGCCTTGAACCTATTATAACATTGTTGTTGCTACGCGCCGTAGCACAGGTGCTACGCCATGCGTAGCAACAACGATATTCTGTCGATCATTTAATATACTTAGGGCTGATTTCTAAATAGTCAAAATAGTAGAAATATGCATCCAATGAGCTAAGCCAAATAGCGGTATCTTAATAAAAAAGTCCTCAGAAAAGTTTTCCCTATCTCAGCTTTACCTCAAATCACTGAGATATAAAAGTAAAACTTCAATTTTCTCGAAACTAGCTTTTTCTGAGATACCGCTTTTGCGTTTAGCACGGCAGCAAAGTACCGTCATTATATTCATCCTTTTAAAAAGTTCCCTGAGAGATTCGCGGCGACGTAGATTATAAATGGCTCTAACGATCGATGACGCTACTAATGATCGTCAACAACGTCGAGTGTCCGATCTTCACGAGAGTGGGTATTATATTATGAGCATTTGACATGACTTTTGTTTTATCTATGGAGGGTAGAGGTAAGGAGAACCATCTCTTAAAGGGGCAAAGTTGAAAGTGTCCAGCTATAAACAGTAACGGTTCAAAAACCCTCAAAAATGGCGCTAGAGTAGGCCAAGGGCATAGTATGAATGTAGCAGTTGTTCGTCAACAACTTTCTAACTCCGCATATACTTTAACCCGTCGGTTGAAGTATGCGGAGTTATTACATAAAAATTTAAATACTAAGTTATTTAAAAATAAAATATACGAATGGTTATGTGTTAATAGTTTTATAGTGTTAAGGATATCATTGAGAAACAATGTTAATAATGTCAGTTACATACTGAAAAATTTGCATGCTTATTATTATATTGGCAAAACATGTTTTGTTCTACATTGTACTTTTACCATCTTTTTATACCGTGTTTTTATGCAACTAAATATTATTATTATTTGAGTGTTTTTTTTTTCTCAGCTCTTAGGCTGGTTTTAGCTACATTTACGGGCCAAAGCCAAGTAAATGCAGCGTGTGGTGTGTATTAGGGTGTGTTTTCTTCCTCTAACTGCATGAATTTCCTAACTATTCTGCAGGTATTTAAGATGGCAGCTTTCTGTAGGTTGATATAAACGGATTCTTCTAAGTCTATTAGTTTTAGGCTACTGAGAAGGTGGTTGGGAATAACGCCAGTCGTGGAGACAACTATAGGGATAACGTACACTTTTTCTTGACTCCAGATTCTTGTGACTTATTATTATTATTATTACTTTGAAGTTTTAAAATGTAATAAATTATTCATTAACTTTATGAAGTTATGGTACCTAAACGTATCCAAAGCTCAAATAGGGCCATACTCGCCAGGGGCGCCAACTGGTGAGCACAAAAAAGATAGCCCCCATTGGGTTAAATGAAGGTCATAATGAAATAAATCGTTTTTTTTTTGGTTGCCTTTATTGAGAAAGATCTAAGTTTTACAACACTGATTAGTTATTAAGTATGAGTATTTCTGTTGTTAGATAAATTTCCTTGATGTTAATTGCTTTCTCGACAACGAGATTAGTTGTTCGCCTATTATGGAGTAACTACATCGATAAATATTCTATGTATATCAAAACATTCATACTTTCAAAATTGCCTGTTGGCTTTCCTATTATACTATTTAAAATGTATTAATATTTAAGTTTAACTTACTACCCACTTAATACCTATAATTTAAATAATAAGTACGTAAATGGTAGTACATATTATAATTAAAAAATCACAGACGTTTTGTATAGAGCTGACCCGAAAATACAATAAGAGTTAATTAATTAAATTAATATAAAAAAAAATTACACGAATTATGATCTCATGATTTCCTTATTTACTAAGAACATCGATAATGAATTGATGATTAATCTCTAACACTGAGAATAATAATAATATGATTAAAATGCGATTAAATATATTTGGCTTTCGCCCCTGTATGACCATCATCATTTATCATTCCACCTCATTCATTCCGAAATATTAACACACATTCATGATTCATTCTGCATTGTATACAATTTCTTTATCACACAAATTCCGCCCCTATCTTCCACCCTGATCAGTCCGAATAACATTCATCCTCATCCTCTACATTTGTTCACTCTCATCCACACTCATCCTCCTTCACCCACCCTCATCCTCTCCCACCCACCCATCGTCCTCATTCATCCACCACTTAGTTGTCGCCGCAGCGATGTTTCCACAGGTCCTTAATCATGTGGATGCGGCTCTGGATAGTAGCAATATGCTCCACGAGCTCGCGGGACACGATCTGGAGACGGTCTAGCTGGTTCTCCAGGATTTGCTTCTGAGGTTCGCCATCATCTGTGGATCAGACAATACTATTTTATTTTATTCTATTTTTTTGGAGAAATTTATCTTATATTGAACTTCTCGGAGTGTACCTATAGTTGGGTGCGCAATGTTAATAGCATACCTTATCCAGCGGTGCTATTCTGTAAAAATCTCACCGTGAAAACTTAGGTGATGTGAGTTTGTTTTTGCTAGGAATTGACACTATTGACAGCTCACTCCACGCTCACTTCACCTCAGTTTTCACGGTGAGATTTTTACAGAATTGCACCGCTGCGGGGTAATTGCGTAACACACTATCAGTACAATGGCTTTCATTTTGACAGTTCAACAACATTCATTGCGTTACTTACGTTCTTGTGCAGCCAAATAAATCGAACAAATGAAGCAATGGATTAGCAATATCCTTCAAAATGATACAGATTTTGATTGAAAACGTGTTGTACAGACGCCAGCACATCAAGCTACCCGAAACTGTCAAATTTTCCCAATCAACTTTGAACCTTATGCTTTAGCGATAAAGTTGAAAATCTATTAAAGATATTTGACAGATTGTAGTAACTTATGTGCTGGTGTCTGTACATATTATAAGCACACAAGTCTAGTCTAGGTGATGCAATAATGTGTTTTGTGCAGGAACCTTGCCACCTCTCGAAAATAAGAAAAGACGACGATTCGCATGCCAATGATTCGTGTTTTAAGTTCATCAGACTTATTATCATAACCTACGAATCAGCAAACTCCTAAAATATTGATATATTTTTTATGGCGTTACGAATATACATAGCATATCAGCATATAATGTTCCCATTACTGGGACACAGGCCTTCTAGTTCTAGGACATAGTTTTCAGTGGTGATGAAATGAGGAATTCACACAACGTAAAGTGCCTGCTTTTGTTCAAAGCCACGACCTACAACTCATAAGTCACGATCCCTTACCACTGGGCTACCAATGCTCGTCATTTGGTGCAACCATGAGACACACACCGCCCAGTAGTAATCGACCGTTATAGATGTTTATGAGCTAGGTGTCTATGGTTCAATTTATCTTTTTAATCTTTGTTATTTTTTTTTCACCTTTTTTGATGTTTTTAATGCGCCTGCCAGACTATGCTCTTTGCGCTGCTCATCGCTATGCTCCTCGCGCTGCCGTGATTTGCCGCGATGTTGCCCTCTCTGCCCACACACTGCTCTACTCGCGCAATTAATCGCGACGCTCCTCACTTGTCATTTGCCTTGGTGAGACAATGGACGTTGAAACGGTGGCAACGTGCGCGCTATGCATTTTTAGTATAGCTAATTATATTAATGTAGTAAAAAGAAATATACATCGTCGTCGTCGTCCTCGCCAACGGAGATGGTGGATTATTAACACCTTTTCATTTGACCATTCCACGCTTGGTGACGACATAATTTCCAATTTTGCATACGCGTGCGTCTTGCGCGAGCGCTCCATGCAGACTGCGACCGCGCGATTATGTGGCCGGCCACTCGCACTCGTATTGCCGGTCCTTTGACTCGCGCGCAAAAACCGACAAAATAGGGAGCAGTGGGTAGGACGAGGAGCATGACGTGTGGCATGACGAGTAATGTTGCCACACTATGTCTCTGCCTCCTTTCCTCGTTACTTCCCATGCCACTCGTCGAGTGTGTGGCAGGCGCATAATACGTATTGTGTCTTTTGTTGCACTGGATAAACGTTTTATTTATCTATCTATCTATCTAAAACATAGTATTGTGGATGCGTGCTAATATGAAATATACTTATTTTCTCAAAGTTGCAACCGTTATTTCACGAAAAAAAAAACGAAAAGATCGCTTTTGAATTTTGCGGAAGTGTAAGTTATTTGTGCCAGTGACTGTACTCATGTAGTTCTACACTCACCAATATTTTCATCAAAGATGGTCTTGAGTTTCTTTGTCACATCAGCTGGGTCTGAAATCAAAATACATTCGAGTAATTATGTATTTAACTTTTCTACTCTTTTGGAAATAATCTCTCTCTTAGCGTGTCGATGGCAAAAATGACACGAAAAAATATTTATAGTATTTATTTTTTGGCCCAACTTTCAGCAGCATGAATACCTACGGTTCGCTGACGCAGCCATTAGGTCCTCACGTGTAGAGGTGACAGGGCATGCGATGCAAGATGGAAGATGAGCCATTGTCTGTGGAGAGACACCGCATACACACCGGAGGTCTGGGCCGTCCATGAATTCCCACATCTGGAGGTTGTCTACTTGGGTACGAAATCTATTTCTTTTATGGAAAGCATTGCAGGGTATTATGAAGTTCTAAAAAGCCATCAGTGTTCTTTTGGGAAAAAGAGATACCGCCATTTTGGCTGATATAGCTCTATCATAGTCTCGCAATGGAACACCACATTAGTGGTTGCAGCACCTCATAATAAGCCCTTTGTTGAGTTTTGATTGCTTCCAAGGGAACAATTTCTCACCAATAGGATCATCTTCCTTCACGTGAATGGTCCTCTTCTTAGGTCCATCTGGGCAGGCGTTCTCGTCATTCGTAGAATGGAATACATTCATCAGCTGGACCTTCACCTTTATACCATTATCTGAAGCGCCAGAGATGTCTTGCTTGGGCTCCTCGGCACCGAAATTGCCCGTGTAGGTCACATCCTGGGAAAAAGAATGTTCGGTAAATGCTACGGCTGATTTAGAAAGTAAGATCGAATTCTAGTGGGTTTTTAAACGTCCTCTTTATAGCAATGAGATGTCCACAATTTTCAAACATCTCTAAAATGTCTATGTGTGTGTGTGTGTTACTTCGTGTCCACATGACTTACAAGTACTAGACTTGGGTACTTACATTATAAAAACCTCACTTTGATTTAGTCTTGAAATTATTTTAAACTTACGACAATCTCCTTGGCATCTTCCCTTTTCATGAAATTGTAGAAACGCCTTTCTAACCGAGTCAGCTCCTTGGCTTCTTTAAGTGTGATGGCTGGATTCGACTTGTTGAATGCAAGCCGCTCTCTGGACATTACGTCCACCCCTTTCTTTACATTGTCGGCCCAGTAACGCAGCACCTGTTATAGAAGTACGTGTACGATTTTCGGCTTATTTACTTTGATACTGTACGTAGGTATTTTAATCCAGGGTGAAAGCAGTAGCTCTGGATCGGCCATCGGCTATTCAAAACCAGCTGGATACAGCGGGGTAATTGCGTAACACACTAATAGTAGGAATGCTTTTCATTTTGACAGTTCAATATAACGTTCATTGCGTTATTTACGTTGTTGAGCAGACAAATTTTAGCATTAGCAATACCCTTCAAAATCATTCAGATTATGATCGATAGTGTGTCAAGCAATTAGGATGCTGGATTGTATAAAGTGTTTGTACCTATTGGTATGTAAATAAGCATTGGTCGAACATAGATTCAGCGTCACTGGATTGAAATAGATTGGGGGGCGTTCAAGTATTACGTAACGCAATTTTTGAAGATTTTTGACCCTCCCTCCCCCCATGTAACGCGCCGTAACGTTTTTCTGTAACCCCCTCCCCCTCCCTAAAGATTACGTAACACCCAATGACCATTTTTACCTAAAAGTCACGATTTAGTTGCGCAAAGTATCTACCGGAAAGTCAGATAGCCGATAAGCCCTAGTTTTTTTATTTAAATAAATAAAACAATGTTACATAACGCGTTGTTCGAACCCCCCTCCCGCCCTTGTAACGCATCGTAACGTTTTACAAGACTCCCCTCTCCCCAAATTGCGTTACGTAATACTTGAACGCCCCCTTGGTTAAATGTAAACCAGCCTTTACGGAGGGGATGATATGACTGGTTAAATATAAACCAGTGAAACATGTAAACCAGTGAAACATATAAACCAAAAAATGATGAATAGACTGGTTAAATGTAAACCAGTCTTTAAAAAGGGGAAGGTCAGGTCGGCCATGAGTCAGGGACAAAAGGAACATGAAAAAGAAAAATCTAACATTTTAATTAATCTTGAGAAAATTGCAGAATAAAATAGAAACTTAACGGTGTAATTCGTAGATATAAGAAATAATTGTTTTGGTTTTTTTTTGTTCTTATATTTTTTATATGATGTGAATGGTTAATATCCTCGCAACGAAAAATAAGTTTTGCGGTTGTGTGAGAGCACGCTTGCAGGCGCTATGTGCAACTGTACGACAGGTTTTTGACAACTGCAAAGCCCAGCGCAAAGTTTATGTTTCATAGCAAGGACTGCAAGTATAAAGACTTACATATTTCCAGTGTTGAGTATCAAGAAGTGCGCCGCCGTAACATTCGTTCAATTTATCAGAAAGATCCAGCCATTTATGAATGTTCAGGAAAGAGATCATATCGGACTCTGATGCGTTGTACAACGACGGATCATTCTCGATTGCCGATAATAGTATCCGTAGCTGAGATACCGACACTTTCGGCTTGGGTCTGGGCCTAAGTCCAGTCCTAGTTGCCATCTAGAGGTAAAACAAGAAAAGATTTACCTATGGGATTTCTGTGTCAATTAGAACATGTAGGTAGTCTTCGCAAAAAAAAAGATGCAAGCGCTACGCACGAACTATTTAAAATTATTAGGTAATACAGATCGACTTGTCTCCGCTCTTTTCAAGCCTTCGCTCCGCTCATCTCTGCTCTCCTCCGTCTCAGTGGAAACGCACCCTAAGACTGAGCGCTTTTAGGTATATAAATGCTATAATAGATCTTAGTTTTAATACCCAAGTTATTAGAGTACCTACCTTCGTGGCTACGTACAAACAGCAACGAAATACAGTTAACAATTTTTTAATCTTAGTGAACGCCACCGAGGTTGACCCAGAAAGCAGTGGCGATGCGATGTGACCAGGGGGCCTAAAACGGCCTCTTTGGCAGAATCGTAAAAGGATAACGTTATGAATCAAAATATGGCGAAGACAGTCCGTGTTTTTCTTTTTTTCGCTGCACTACGTAGGTATAATCAAAGAGGTAGGGATTGGATTTGGATTGGACTGATTAGTATTTTAGAATAGACAAAAAAATAACCGAAAAATCCTTCATCAATGGGATATGTTCATTACGATTCATAATGTCCTTTTATGATTCGCCAAGGTGGCCTTTTTAGGCCTCCTGGACGTGTGCCGCGATCGAAGGCTGGTTCGAGGTGGCCCGGGAATAGGAAGGAGGCCTGGAAAGTCTTGTGGAAGGCCTTTGCCTAGCGGTGGGATAGTATAGGATAAACAAGAAAACAAAGTGAACTCAATAATATTTAAAAACGGAAAAAAATGTCGTTCAGTCAATCCCACATCCATTATAACTCTTGAACTACGAAAACTGCTCTTACTGCTACGAAATAAACACACCGTCGAAGTCGAACTTACAGTATGGGCATGCAGCTGACTGTACCTGCATTAAAATATTAATTTTAATATTTTAATGCAGGTACAACAACGTTGAAACTGTATTTACACTGTTTCAACGACTAGACTCCGTCAAATAAGGTACTAGAATTCCAAAGTATCAAAAAAATTAATCCATTTGGCGACTTCCGTTGCTGACCGTGTCTATGTACCTGCAGCCTGCTGAAGTGGTACCAGCCATAGTACCAGACTATGGCTGGTACCTATATACTAATACATGTTACATAGCTTCAGGAGGAACTACACTATTTGCGCTGTAGCATGGTGCGGGTGACAGTTGCCCGTATGACGTTGACATTTGTCAGTACCACGTACAATAGGGATGTGAGGTTATGCAATTCATTTTTATCGCTAACGATACTCGCAGCGTGAATCTAGTTCTCTTTAATATTGTTATGAAAATTAGTGTATTATTCAGTTGTGCAGTGTAACTACGTGTGTGCTACGTGTATAAACTTGTCAATATAAATGTTTTATGGCTACATAATTATCTTTGTACTTATATAAAATAATCAAAATCGGGTTTATGTTTTTTTTTTCGTGACAACATTTTTGTAAACATAAATGTTCTGTTGTATAATTAGACCTTTTAAAAATAAAAATTTACCTACGCACAATATACGTTTTTTATTATAAAAAATATCGACTATCCATCGTAGCAGTACATCCCATCACTAAATACGTCTATGGCGTTACGTTATACGCATAACACTTTGCTTAATTTTTCATTCAATTTGATTTTATTTCTTGATTAGAACATTCTGGTTGGGTTTAATTTAATTTACTACAGTTATTAATTATTTAATATATTACGAATGTGGTACAACTGAAATATTATCTAAGTCATAAATTGTAAATCGCGGCAACTTTCAAGAGTGAAACGAAATGTTACTGAAACTGTCACCCGCACCATGCTACAGCGCAAATAGTGTAAGTTGACAAAAACAAAGGATGTTCGCGGCGCAGCATTACCAAATATAAACCACCTCAATGCCGTAACCGGGTAAGCCGTACCTATAGGGTATCAAAAATATACACACTGTACACATGATATCAAAATAACAATTTAAAGAAATAATATGCAAAAGCCTTATCGCTATTACCGAAAATATGATAGGTATAGCTAGAGCTACCCTAAAAAATGGCCGTCCGCCGAACAAATCTACCTACCGACGGCAGGGTGGGCGGCTAAATAATTTTCTCCAATATTATGAGATGTCGAAATCTCACGTAGCTCCAGCACCTAGTCCTTAATTATAAAACGCTAAGCTCGCACATGTTACTTAAATTATAAAAGAATGGCACATAAAAAATTGGACATGGATGGGGCATAAAACAAAAGTAGGAAAATACCTACCTAATAAAATGGAAGAGGAGTAAAATTTATAAATAGAAAAGAAAAACAGTGTTTATTTTTTTAAATTATAATATGGAAATATTGAAAGTAATTAGCATAATTATTACCTTTAATATTTTGTAAGGTGCACCGCGATGCAAAAGGCAGCAGCAGCAAAAAGGAAACAGTATCAGAGATTTATCGATCCAAAAGTGAAGGGACAATGCACTAAATTTTTATTGCCAATGTTTAGATATCAAAATATTGGCACAGCCTGTTCCTCTGTTTACCCCACAGAGATAAAAACCGAGAAGATGATACCGAGCCATGGCATTGTCATTTGTGACATGCAAGCAAGAAAAGTACTATGAAAAAGTAGAAAAGTGGACATGCAAGTAAAAATGTCAAACTGTAAAAATACTTTAGTTCTTTGACTTTTGTAATTTATTATTATCCTAAGATAAGCATAATTACCCTATAATTTCTGCTATAAAGTTATACTAAGGTCTACGCTTTTCGGATATAACATAATATTATAAGAATTGTTTATTATTTTAACAGAAACCTTATTAGTCGATTAATCACATTGAAAACTTAGTATTATTCGTGTTTGATACCAATAACATCACTATGGTCCAGACAGCTGGTGAGTTGTCATTGTCAAATTCATGTGTTGCGAATCTGTCAAAAAAAGGAAAACCGTGACCGCAGTTTTGTCCCAGCATTGCACAAAAGTAATATGATTTTTAAATTAAAAATAGATTGAGCTAGGCTTTATAACATGCGGTGGTGTTTATTGGTTTTGTGTACGCTCGTTTTGGGTACGAAGGCATGGGATGATGGTGACTTGGAAGTGTTCGACGTGGTCGAAGAAGTAAACCAGAATTTTTACGAATTAATAGGAGTTGCACAGGTAAGAGCTAAGTTTAGCTTTCCAGAGTAACTACGAAGCTTAATTTTACATAAGAAAAACCCATCAAATATGATAATAGACGAGTTTCAGACGTTGGAATAACTAACCAGACTGATACTTAACAAGTTTCGTCTTCCTTCGGCAGATTTAGTCGTTATCTTTAAATACAGATAATATTCTTGTAGAAGATAATTGAAATCTTAATCCAAGTATTAATTAAAAGAGTTAAGAGATTATTAAATACCCAATCACAATGAAAATATATAAATTTATATTATATTAACTATAACTATAAATGAGTCATAGCTAACATTGTTTACTAAGCTGCTACACTCATTATGCTATTGTTTCCCAATATGACTCTTATGATAATCAATCATTCATTTACTATAAGCTAATTAAACATTGTATAGTCTTCACATAGAGCACCTCTTGTTTCCGGAAGCCTGAACAAGTTCCGGACCAAGTAAAACTGTTGTCACTTCTTATAGACTAGTAGAAAAAAAACTAAATGTAAAATAAATAAATAAAATAATAAAAAATAGAAATTTTATTAAAGTATAAAGTAAAGTAAAAATAGGATTTACATTAATTACAATCAAGGAAAATTAAATTCTAACTGTAATGTAGACCCCGCCTGATCTAGGTTTACGTAAAACCTGTGTTTCAGGCCATCACAGCAAACATTTAAAAAGAAGACAACAATAAATGTATTAGAAGCTAAATTGAAAAGAAGGTATAATGTGACATATTCTACAATATTATTATTTCAATTAACATTTGCAGGATGCTTCACCATTAGAAATCAAGTCTGCATTTAAGAAGCTCACATTGAAACTCCATCCGGATAAGAATGACTCTCCTGATGCTGATGTTCAGTTCAGGAACCTGGTGTCGGTGCACAACATACTCAAGGACCCAGGGAAAAGAGAAAAGTATGTAGTTTTAAAATCCCTGGTGGATAAGTGCTAAAATAAACTAAAACTTTAAAGTAGTTGAAGTTACTTTAGCTGCTAATATTGGCTAAACTTTTAGATATACGAACACCACAAATCACTAAATTTTTTAAAATTCACCGAGCACTACAATGCATTTAGTGAGTTTTGGTGCAAGTTCACAGCCTTAATCCAAGACAATTTCATTTTTATAACCTATGTTCTGTTTACATAAGCTGCCATGCTATCAACTTTGAATTGCAAACAATCAACTTTGGGATAAGAAATCAAAATTGGTGTAGCACATGAAGCATACTCATTTTTGTGAATGTCTTTGAGCTAGGTTTTTGGGTAATTTTGACAGACAGCTGTTAGTGGAGCTGTGTAGTCACAACTAAAGCACCTTGTATAATTGTATTGTATAACAGGATGGGACATGTGTCTGCAACTCCAGGTCCAAGCGTGTATTTTGTGTATGGGTGTAAAAGTTGATTATTTGATCCACCCCAGTTCTAACTGCAAATAACTTAAACATAGCATTATATTTTAACAACATAAATTTCAACTTTAGGTATAATGAGGTGCTCAAGAATGGTCTTCCAAACTGGCGCTCCGCCATATATTACTACCGCCATGTGAGGAAGATGGGCCTGGCTGAGGGCTCCATCATCCTGTTCATCATCATCACATTTGGACAGTATGCTGTTGGCTGGGCTGCTTATGCTGAGAAACGGTTTACTGCGGTAAGTGAATATTTAGCTGGCTGGCTGGTTGGTTGGCTTTATAGTTTTTGGTATGCTGGGAATATCATAGTAGTATGTAGAATATAATAGTCGTCATCTAAATGCGGAACAAGGTTTAGGTAAAATAGGTAATAGGCAAAACGGGCTGTTGTCCGCAACTCCACGTCAATGCGCGTATTTTGCGTACAAGGAACAAGGTTTTCTTAATACTCCTTTTTCAAGTTTTGAGGAATTTGTCTCTTTCATCATGCATCACATAAAGAATGATGTATGTCGAAAAAAAGCATAATTACTATGCTTGTGTACTACATTATAAAAAATACTGGTCACATTTTTCCAAATCCACAGAAAAGTAGTTGAAACCATTTTCCGACTATGTTTGGACTATAAAAGAGACTGTG
The DNA here is from genome assembly GCA_963855955.1 of Luperina nickerlii. Lineage (NCBI taxonomy): Eukaryota > Metazoa > Arthropoda > Insecta > Lepidoptera > Noctuidae > Luperina > Luperina nickerlii. Next base: position 3,810,764 of record OY979666.1, on the reverse strand, counting down.
ACATCTGTGTCTGTTCTGGCCTTTCTTCTCAGAGTAGTCATATAGGAAATGCCAACCTCATCCAGATTTTTTAATTTATAATATGTTGTGTAAAAGTGATTCCGATATTTACAGAAACAATTTCATTTCTTGAGAGTCTGTCCTGGGTGCAATTTTATTTGAAATTTCCAATTTCTGTCACACTAATAGGTATTAACTTTTCCAGGAGCAAATACTAAACAGTAGAGGCAAGAAGCACTCCAAAAAGTCGGGATTCGACCAGGGCTTGTCTGAAATATTGGACCAGCTGCCCAAACCCAGTGTTAAAGACACATTGCCGTTCCAAATCCCGAGATGTGCATGGTGGATGGTGACAGCCATACCTTATGGAATCATAGAACTTAGGAGAAGGTTGAAAGAGCAAGAGGAAGAAGCTAAGAGGCAGAAAAAGAGGTATGTTAATTTCTTGTTCCCCCGACCCACCCCGTCGCACTGTATCACCTGCCCGCGCTATCACTTTGTTTTCACTTAGCGTTCTTTCTAACTTTTTTTCTTTTTGCTGGGCTCCTAAGGTTCTGAGCGTGTTGTTAAATAGCATATAGTCTTCCTCAAGAATTGGGCTAAAAATGAAAAAAAAAATCAAAATCAAATCCAACTGGTAGCTCCAGAGATTAGTGGGTTCAAACAAAGTCTTCAACTTTGTTATTACTATAAATTTACTGTTTGAAAGTTAATCAATGAATTATTTTCGAAATATTTCTGTATTTACAAAAAATTATGAGGTGCATGTGAAATTGATAGTCCCTCTTTACTTAATTTATCTGAAATTGCAACATATTTGTAAAAATCTAAGAAAATTTACACATTTTCACGAGAGGTTCTGTTTACTAAAACCGAAAACTATAAAAGAAAATTGTCGTACATTGCAATTAATCGGCCCCTGGGGTATTATATTTACTTAGCACTAGCTAATGCCCACGACTTCGTTCACGTGACATTAATACCTTTTCATTGCTTTTTTTTTCTAAAATAAAACTAGCTTCAGTTCCTCCTTATAACATAAAAGTCCCGTCAAAATCGGTCGAGCCGTTAAGGAGATTAGCCGGAACAAACTGACAAAAATTATAAAAATTGTTTTTTTGCTATTGTCATTTAGTAAAAAACTGTTATTTTGGCTTAATAAATAGACACGATAGATTGGCCTAATCCTGTTGGATTTTCGAAACCCAGTGTACTTTAGGTTGTATCGTGAAATTGAAATCGAATTGCGTTGCTGCACGAAATAAAAGGTTGTATCGTGAAATTTAAATCGAATTGCTTTGCTCCACAAAATAAAACGACACGACGTTGTTAAATAGTTGCCGCACTGCAATCGTTTTTATAGCAACGCATGAATGACTTTCGTTGAAGTATTGCAGACGATCGAATCAATATTATGTAATAAAAGCCACGTAATAATAGGTGCTATAGTTGTATTAAAATAATAAACACAGCGGCTAACGATTGCCAATTTGATGATTAGTCAAGGGTTCAATACGGTAATTGCGTTGCTACTGTAATGCGTATCGAAGCGTATCAGGATGGATTTCATCGAGTTCTGCTTGTTTTTTTTACATTTTAATTAATTGTAAATTGTAAATTTATACTTTTTTTTTTGACATTGATTTACATTCTGTAACTACTTTACTACTCACACCCTGACTTATTACTTGTATTTTTTTTTTTTTTTAAATGAAAATCGTTTACTTTTACCATGTTTGTAAATATGTGAGCACCATGTATCTATCAGATAATTAATTTATATGTCATGGTTTCATTTTTAAGTCTTTTACCTCTTGTGGTATAGTAATTTTATTTTAGGTGCATCGTGTTCACATATTATTATATAATTAATGTATGCAAAATTTTGTAAAATATTTTAAAAGAGTAACGGTGGAGTTTCTTGCCCGTTCTTCTCCATACGAAAACTACCTTTTGGAATGGGCGACTAGAATCAATTCTATTTGTTGTAATTTCTGACGTTCAAAAGTGCCTTTAATGTGCCTATTTGAAATAAATGCTTTGACTTTGACTTTTGGCGCTTATCATTAATTTGATAGAAGCGTAGGTATGCTGTTTTTGTTAAACAAACACGTAACGAGTTGTTAATTTAAATTAAACTTGAATTGGATGTGAGTTTATTGATTTAAATAATTATTTTTTTTGTATTCTAAATTAACTAAGTATAGCTTACTATTTATACACGTTAAATCATTATAAAAAAACAAATAAAAACCCTTACTAAACTTAACAATAAATTAAAATATGGCGACGAAAAATTCCTCCGCATCACAATTGACTGGTAATGTACCCAAAAGACTGGCGGCTTTGCCACGTTGTATGGCAAAGTTTAGCCTCTGCCACATGTAAAAGCCAGCTCTTGCATAGATCCAAAGGATAATTTGAATTACAACAAAGGATACTCTTAACCACATAATTGTAACGTGGAATGCTAGTTTTCGTCATAAAAATCAGAAAAAGCGGCGCACGACCTAAAGATTAAAATATATTTTATAGCACTGTGTGACATAAGTCACGCTTTTCTGTGACTTAAGTAGTCCATTTTTACACAGAAAAGCGTTACTTAATTACGGGTTCAGGTCACACGAGCTATTAAATAATACGTGTGACTTAAGTAGTCTATTAATGCACTAAGGACTTAAGTCACACGTATCGTAATGTACTACTTCCTCGACACTATCAATATGTCGGCGACGTCATTAAAAAATGTATAATACTACTAATCACAGCCACATCACATCACACAGATTCATAGACCACATCCCACCTAAAGCTGTCGCCATACTGCAGCGAGTTGCGCGCGGGATTAGCCCGTGCCTATCGTGTCACCTGGTATGGAGGTGTTCAAACTGGGTAGAATAGTTGCGTGACTTCCTAATAATCTTTATTACTAGCTACTGCTCGCGATCTCGTCCGCGTGAAATTTCTTGTTCTCCCGACCCACCCTGTCGCATTCGTTCTTCTTTCTGACTTTTTTTTGCACGGCTCCTTAGGTCCTAGCGTGATGTTAAATAGCCTTTTCTCCTCAAAAATTGGGCAACCAAACGCAAAAAGAATTATTCAAATCAGACTGGTACCTCCAGAGATTAGCGCGTTCAAACAAACAAACTCTTTAACTTTATTATTAGTATATAAAATCTTAGATAACGACCAACGCGCGCAGTCACGTCTCACGTCCCGCGCTTGATTAACTTTAACTTTGCCCAAGTTCATTTATTAAATTATAATCTTATTATCCTCAGGGAAGAAGACGATAGAGTTCGTGCAGACCGCGAGGCGGCCGCAGCGGCTGAAGCCAAAGCAGCTGGCGGCGGCGTGCGCAAGCGACGCGGGTTCGTGCCGCCGGCGAGAGATGCGGACTGTTTGCTGGATCCTGCGGATGAGCCTGAAGGGGGTCCTGTCGTTATGGCTGTTAAACAGGTAACTTTTAGTTATAAATTCTTTAAGGTGAATCTAAACATACACTAAATATTTTAAGCGAGCACCTATAGGTGGTAAAACAGCGATTAAAACGAACAAAATTGATTGAAGTATATTATTTAGAAAAAAAAAACTGACACTTAATAAATACTGGCTCTTTCTTATTTTTTGACATGTTTTACGCTAGTTTGTACGTAGCATATAGTACTGTCATTGAAGCGGAGTAAAGGGCTTATGCAAAATGTCTCAAGCTATTTTTAAAATTATAATAATTAAGTACATTAAAAAAACACTTAGATATTTTTTTTTCTTTGCTATGGTTTCTTTGTCACCTATAGATGCTGCTCTTAAAATATTTCTTGTATGAATAGATAGACCTTATATAATACTTGTAGCGGTATCTACAACGCCACATACAAATAACGCGTCATACTGATGTCACGCAAATCCTGCATCGCGCAAGCAGAGTTTACCGCGCAACTAGCATAGATACAACGGCCCGACATGAATCAACGGGCAGTTGCCCGCCAGACACAACACCCGTCTGGTCGGAGGATCCTCCCTTTTCTATAGAGTATGAGTGAACTTTACACCCTGTTCCTCATACCTCTATATACTCACTGCGTGCGCAAGCGACGCGGGTTCGTTAAACAGATAATTTTAATACACTGTCCTTAATCAGAGACTGTCAAGGGACACTTGCAGCCAGCTGCACATGCACATTGACTTACATAATCAGTCTATAATATTCCCATTGCTGGGACAAAGGCCTCCTCGGAGGAGTGGGCCATAATCCACCACGCGGGTTGGTTGATAGATGTCACATGTCTTCAGAATTTTTTGGTTCTGGGACATTTTTGGTCGTTTTGAGAGCAGTGGTGATGAAATTAAATACACAAAGTAATTGATTCGATTCTTGATTCGACCTCACGACTCACAACTCGTATGTCCTGGCCGCTACAACTGCACCCTTACCCCGTTAACTTAAGGGGCTGACAGGACTGAAACACAAAAAATGCAAGTTTTAGAAACAATAAAAGTATATGATCGACTACAGTAAACACAATTAGAAAAATATATGATATTCTTCAGGATATATGCTAGGTAGATAGTGTGTTGAAAACATAATACGTCTAATTTGATACGATAGAAAAAAAAATCATGAAGATACCTCTAAAAACTTTCTTTTTACTATTAAAACCATACCTACTAATATACATACAATCATTCTGATTTTTTGTCAGTTTATTCTACAAGCAACATACTAAAATACTAATGTTTTAATTTTTTTATTACAAACAAAAGATATTTTGTAATTAAATAATTACTTAATATTTTGCAATAAATTACCAGCGTTGTATCATCGCGCTTCTCTTTCTTTTCTATGCAGTCCGACAGTGACCGCGCTTTAGGTCATGTAAGCCCCTTAACGATTAGTTAAAATATATCGTTTTTTTTTCACTTTATTTTTCAGCCCGTCACACCATTGGTAACCGGCGGTCTGTGGACAGACGACGACTTGGCTGAGTTAGTGCGCCTCGTGAAGAAGTACCCAGGGGGCTCGGCAGAGCGCTGGGAACGCATCGCGGAAGCCATGTGCCGTAGTGTGCCGGAAGTGACGCATATGGCCGCCAAAATGAAGGTATCCAAGTGAATTAATTTCTTGAAATAATATATAATATTAGCTGTTTTCCCAGAGGGGTGTGCAGAGGTCTACTTATAGCCCCATTTTGCCAGTTATGTTTAAGTCCCATGTAATAGTTGGCGAGCCTATTGCCATAAACCGGGAACAAATACAGAGTCCAAGCTGCTACTGAGAAAAAAAAAAATGGTAAATGCGCCGAAATTAAAGACAGACTAAGGCTGCGTTTCCACCAGAGATGAGCGTGGATGCGTAGCGAGGAATGTGTGTAAAACTAACCAATAACAACGCGAACTTAGTTCAAGCTATGAAAATGAAGCGATGTTATTGGTTTGTTTCACACGCATCTCTCGCTACGCATTCTCGAACATCTCTGGTAGAAACGCAGCCTAATACCCGTATTCACAAACATTACTATGAGGTCTCGCAGTGCGCGCGGACGCACAGCGTTCCAAAAACCTATTCAAAGGCAATACTTGAGTGGCGATCGGCACTATGCCCCCCTTAATGGTAATGAATTTAAAGGCTTGTTATGTGGAACGCATTGAGAAATACCTTACTTCGCACAGAATTGCTACTTTACTGAGACAAGTATTGTTTGTACACGGGTATAAGAAGTCTATGTAATTACCTTTATCCTATGGTCTCTAAAACGTCACACGCTACCGACTGCGTGCGGTGACGTCACGACGGATGACCGACACGCCGTCAGTTGCCAGAACGTTCGTTGTCGTCGTCGCACCTGGCGCGGGCGGCGTGCGAGCGAGACCGCACCCGTGTATTTACAAACATAGCATTCGGTCGTCGTCGGTCGCGGTCCGCTTGTGGTCAGATAGACCCCAGCATAAGAACTTTCTGTACATTATTTACGCAAATAAATGATTTTGTTTATTTTGATTTTTGAAGGAGAACTGCTATAAGATACCTGGACAGGAGCCTGAAGTGCCGGTAGTGGTGGAGCCGCCTAAGAAGGTTAGTTTAGATAGTATGTGTTTTTAACTTTTCAAAATCTGTTTGGACGATTGTTCTGCTAAAGCTGTTTGTACAGACGCCAGCAAGCTACCCGAAACTGTCAAATTTTCCCAATCAACTTTGAACCTTATGCTTTAACGATAAAGTTGAAAATCTATTAAAGAAATTTGACAGATTGTAGTAACTTGATGTGCTGGCGTCTGTACATTGGCTCACTTGATCGGTCAAGTACCACGTCAGCGCAGAATACCTTAGAAACGTTCAAAATCTAGTCGCAATCTCATCTGAGCGACAATCAATATTTTCAATCGATATTTTTGACAGATTGAGACTGAGATCAGACTGAAATTATGAGAATTCCCCCTCCGCTCATGCTGCTACTACATAGTATTGAGAGCTCTTTACAAGCTCGCGGTACTGGAAGGAATAAATTAAGGAGGGTTTGTCGAATAACTTCAAGTATCTATATTATCTATGGAAGAAGAATATATGGAAGTATTTAAGGTGAATGGATAGTGGTAGACAGGTGGTGGTGGGAGAAAAGTGTTAGTGGTAGAAATCTAACTTAGAAAGATGTATTATTGATTCTAATGATTATACTTCTCTAAATATGTACCTGCTATTGTCGCGAATCATATTTTGATCAAGATACAACCTGACACTGACCTGCAAATTGCAAAAAACGTAAGAAAATTTGAATTTCGCGGTCTCAACTACCCATTCACCTTAAGAGAAGAGTATGCTAGTCTTAAAGATTGACAAAGTATCAGCAACTCCTCTACTATAACAAGTTATAACGTCATTTTCTCTTTTTTTAAAGAGAAAACTCAATGCTTATCTATTGTAAGCATTTGGGCAAGAAATGGCTTTTGTTAAGTTATTCAAATCGCCGTGCATTAATAAGCTACTTAAGTCACACGTATAGTACTGTTTTATAGCTCGTTTGATCTAAACTAGCACTTATGTCACGCTTGTGTGTAAAAATGGACTACTTAAGTCATAGAAACGCGTGACTTATGTGCGGGTTTAGGTCACACAGTGCTATAAAAGACTTTGCAATCACATCGGCAAAGATATCAAGAAGAAACTAATTTCAAGTTCTTAATCTTATTTCCAGGTAAAAACGCGCAAAGCAGAGGAGACGAGTAGCGGCAACTGGTCGCAGACGCAACAGAAGGCGCTAGAGAACGCGCTCGCCAAGTACCCCAAGGGCGGCGCCGGCGACCGTTGGCAGAAGATAGCCAACACTGTGCCTGGGAAGACCAAAGTACGTTCTATACAATCATTTGGAGATCTAATTTAATATTTATCTATACTAATAATAATAATAAAGAATTATTATTATTATACTAATACTAAAGCTGAAGCGTTTGTTTGTTTGAACGCGCTAATCTCTGGAACTACCAGTCGGATTTGAGAAATTATTTTTGCATAAAATGATAGCCTAATTCTTGAGGAAGGCTATTGGCTATAACATCACGCTAGTTCCCTTAGGAACCGAGCAGAAATAACTAAGCAAAAAGAAAGTTATAGCACGGGCAGGCGATGCGACAGGGCGGGTTGGGGGAAGAAGAAATTGCACGCAGACAAAGTCGCGGGCAGAAGCTAGTTTATGTACAAAAAGCTAATACAAAAATTCTGAAGAACACGATTTAGAAGATTTTCGAAGGTGAATTTGAGGTCCTTGTTGTAAGCATATTAGCCTGAGAGGTGTGAATAATTCCATCAGAGTCTTGCAAATCTTTATAGACACGAGGTTAATTTGCCCTTAAACGCTGGATTGAGACACTTCCACTCCACTTCCATTGTCATTTCTGTTCATTGAGGGGTTTATTTAGAAACGATGATTAAAGCCAAGTGAAAAGTTCAATCGTAAAAATGTATGGTTAAACAGTCGCTAATCACTACTTAGCTTTAAGCAACGTTTATGAATAAAGGGTTAAGTAAGTCACTCAATCAACTCAGCATATCAGTCAGCTGCCGAACGTAGGTTTCTCCCAAGTAAAAATGACAAATTATTATATTAATTTATAGCACTGGCGACCTAAACCCGCGTTTAAGTCACTCTTTTCTGTGTAAAAATGGATTACTTAGTCACGTGTATTGTAATGTACTACATAACACTGTGACCTAAACCCGCACTTAAGTCACGCTTTTCTGTGACTTAATTAATCCATTTTTACACAGAAGAGCATGACTTAAGTGCGGGTTTAGGTCACACGAGCTATAATACTTTATAGCTCGTGTGACCTAAACCCGCACTTAAGTCATGCTCTTCTGCCTGCCTCTTCTGCATGCTAGCCTATACTACTGTATAGGCTACGATACGATGGACTACTTAAGTCACACGTATCGTAATGTAGTGTTATGCTTTGACAATATTTTAACTACTTTTATTATTGTTATTACAGGAGGAATGCATGCAAAGGTGTAAATATCTATCAGACATGGTCAGAAAACAGAAGCAAAAGGAAGAAGAAGAAGCGCAGCAGAACGCAGAAGGTGACGTCATCACAGAAGATCAACAAGACGAAGAGTGATAACAGGAATAGGTACTAATTGAAACTCGACACACGATTCACAACTTTATGATGTAAAGCATAAGGTTCAATATCCATTATATGAAATTGAATCAGTTTGATATGGTATGTCATGGTATCCGGTTTTTGTTTTGGTACCGCTGAATAAAATATTGAAATTGAAACTATTTATGCTTTATTTTAAATTTCTTATCACATTACTCATCTTTTTATCACCCAGTGTTGGTTGCCAGAAAATACCTATGGAATGAGCGGCTTCACATTATCTTCAAGAGGCCACAGGCTCGTAATATAATCTATTGCATTTTTTTTTTCTGGCGCTCAGTTAAGTATACAGGGTCAAGTAAAAAGACCCATTTTTTTTACTTGAACATAAACATAAAGGAACATAAAGGGCGAAGGAAGGAACACGGGTGGGTTTTAGTCAGTAAGAGTCTGACACTCCCTTCCGCTCCACCCAGAGCGGGAGGAGTCATTTGATGATTTCAAATCCAGAAAAAAAAAAGTAAAAAGACCCATCACATAGCTGTCAATATGAAACTAACTAACTTTGTGCAACAATATTTGCTGGGAAACGACTTTCATTTTTGGTGAAAAATTCTCTGTTTACGGTAGTGCGCAACGCAACGCACGCAAAACATTGTGCTTATAAGTGCAAGCACCCATGTACTTCATGGGCTGTGGGTTGTGTGTTATTACATTAAAAACTTGGTTTCGTTAAAAAACGTCTCTAAAAATTGGAATTTTGACCTTCAATATCTCAAATCAAAACCGAATTTATCTTATGTCTGTTAGTACGAAGTAGGAAATCATACAGTCTGTACCGTCGCCGGCTCGCTGCCTTGTTTGGACTTGTTCGGAGGTTCTTCGAGGAGTGAAATGCTAAAATCTTCGTCCACATTATGCGTAACATGTTGGTCACTTTTTTGGTAGGTTTCTGGCGCGTTTGTTACAACTATGCAGCTTTATACAGCGTTTATCAGAAATGTGTGGTCATATTTTTGAGGGTGTGGTAATTGCGAAAAAAATCTCTGCCGTCTCATACATTTAAGTCTCTAGAGGTATGAGGAACAGGGTGTAAAGTTCACTAAACCTCCATAGAAAAGGGAGGATCCTCCGACCAGACGGGTGTCGTGTCTGGCGGGCGACTGCCTGACGATTGATTTTTTTTTTTTTTTTTTTTTTTTAGAATATGGCATCTCGTAGTTGACCTTGAGAGGTCGTGACTACTTAACCGGACAATCCTGCGGCTGCCTTGAGAAAACTCAAAGCCTCCAGCCAGGGGCTTAAAACTAACTAAATAAACTAAGCGACTACACGCTAAGGGCACCCCCTGTGGGGTACGAGCCTCGGCTTAGGGCGTCGCTGGGGGGAGGACAGCAAGTTGGGACAGGCTGGATCGAATTATGATTATTTAACGAACGATGGGGCCGGCATTTCCTAATTGACTACTCTGAGAAGAAATGCCGAAACAAACTCAGAGGTCAGAGTCGGGAATTTAAATCTACAGGCTCAGCTGCGGCGCGGGCTGGCATTACATCGAGCAAGGGTCGGTGGGGGGCATTTACTGGGGGACGTCGCGAGGGACCTCGTCGGCGAGGCCGGTATGTCGGTTTCTTGTGTCTGTTTTTCCTAAGCGTGCTGGTTGCCCTACTGCTCTCTTGGAGGACGGTTATAGGGTCATCTGGGTCGGTGAGAACGTGCCTTGGACGGCGGAGTTTACTGATTCGGGAGGGAGTATATCTGGCGGCCTCGACAACCAGCGGGTTTCGATGGTTGGGGGCGGAGTCGAAGAAGTGCTTGGAAAGGCGCTTCATGAATTGGTGGATAGTGGGGATTTTGAGATCGACATGGAGGATCTCATTTCGAACGAACCAAGGGGCTCCCGTAGCCTTTCGGAGGAAACGGTTCTGGAGGGTCTGCATCCTATGGATGTGGTGGGGCTTTGCGTGTGCAAAGACTACGCAGGCATAGGTCATGATAGGGCGAATGCACGCTGTGTAGATGCGCAATTTGCACTTAAGTGACAATTTGCTGCGTGCATTTAGCATCGAGTGGAGGCTACCGAGGGCGAAGGCGGCGCGCGAGCGAACCGCCTTTATGTGCTCTGCGAAGGAGAGGTGCCTGTCGAGGATAACACCGAGATATTTGGCTTGCTTCTCCCAAGGGATCGGCTTGCCGAACATGGTGATAGGTCGGGGGGGGATGGGTTTGTGTCTCGGTTTCGAATAGAGAACCGCTTGACTTTTGTCGGGGTTTACTTCTATTCTCCACTTCCTAAACCAGTCAGCGAGCTTGTTGACTGAAGTTTGGAGGATGTGGGAGATCTGGACTAGGCTGCGGCCAGTGTACAGAATGGCAGTATCGTCTGCGAAGAGAGCCAACTGGGTCTTTTTACTCATTGGGATGTCACTGGTGTACAGCGTGAATATGAGCGGGGCGAGCACAGAGCCCTGGGGGACTCCTGCTCGGATCGGGTGTGGAGAGGATATAGCTCCTTCTACTTTGTAGCGGAAGGTGCGGTTTGACAAATAGTCTCGAAGGATGAGCACGAGACGGTCGGGCACACCGAGTTGGTATAGCTTATATAGTAAGCCATTGTGCCAGACTTTGTCGAAAGCTTTTGCTATGTCGAAGTATATCACACCTGTCAAGTATCCACGCAGGATCCCTGCGTGGATCTGTTCGGTGATGCGGTGGACTTGCTGGACGCTAGAATGTTGGGTTCGAAAACCGAATTGTTCATTAGGGATTAGGCCCTTGGTTTCGGCATAGTTTCTGAGACGCTTATAAATAAGCCTCTCGTAGACCTTGCCTAGTCCATTGAGCAGACTGATGGGGCGGTAACTCGTGGGTTCCGACTTGGGCTTGCCGGGCTTGGCCTGACGATTGATGTTGGGCTGTTGTATATATGCTAGTCGCGCGGTGAACTGCTTGCGCGATGCAGGATTTTGCGTGACGTCAGTATGATTCGTAATTCGTATGAGGCGGTGTAGATGCTGCTACAAGTCGAGTAGGTATTGAAGTCTCGTATGGGAGAGTTGATAATTTTAAAATTTGACCACAGCTTTCTGATATATGCTGGTATAATCGAAATTTTAATAAATTAAACCAGAATTATTTTTCTATAGTTGCTGTATTTCTTATTTACACAAATATTACTGGTTTGACACAGTAGTCTAATAAACTATTTGAGCAAAGTACCTATTTGCGATTGCATATTTATCGTTTGAACTTTATTGCGTTGAGTTAAGGAGTATTATCGTTTATCGTATCGGGCGAGGGGACGATCCAAATCGTCGGTATATGTCTGGAATGGCGTCCTCTTCGGAAAGTTCTGGTCTTGGAGGAGTCTTCACTCCGGCGTAACCTGTAATTAAAATTATAGTAGGTATTTTGTTAAAGCAGACGATAAATTAATTAGTTCACTTTGCCTTCAAAGACAGAGTGAACAAGCATCTTCTAGGCTCGCTGGTTCCATCACATACCTCATCCATCGCTTTCCATCAGGCGTGCAAGAGCGGGCCCATTCAACAATGAATAAAAAAGTTGATGTAATTCTGAATTAATAATTATTTTTGTGTAGTCTGATATTAAAGTCTTACAACGGAAAAGAGGTTTTAGAAATCTTGCTAAGCACGGATTTCATTTCACAAACAAAAAAAAATTTGGAGGGGAGTGAGTCTCGCTTACACAACACACGATCAAATGTTCTAAGACAAAGTCTACTCTCATGCTAGCGGGTCATAGAATTATAGACAAAATAATGACAGCCGCAGGGTTCAGAAGGTTAAGCTACGCTTGACGCGGTCAGTTCGTGGATGGGTGACCATCCATTAGATGTGGAGAATTCTCCGTGCCTCGAAAAGCACGTTAAGCAGTAGATCCCGGCTGACATTCGTAGATCTAATAACAAAACTAAAGGCCAAAAAAACCGGCCAAGTGCGAGTCGGACTCGCGCACCGAGGGTTCCGTACAAACCTGCAAGGTTTACAAAGTTCGTTCATTACGACAATCGTGTCATAACTATGGTATTTTTATTGCAAAATGAAATTCATAACATTACAATGGGGAAAGATGGAGGAGCATAAATTTAAGACAAAGATCTCTTTGCTCTCTGTGCTGTAAGCTATTGCTTCTTACCAAATTTCGAGATTCTATGTCAACGGGAAGTGGTCTTTAGGTTTTAATTCCCTTGCGTGTAGTTGCGAGTTTCAAAATATGCGGTATCAATGGTTGTGCTTTTGCGTTTTGCGTTTTTGCGTGGACTTAGAATTTTTTTTTTTTCACGGGTTAAAGGCAATTAGATCTAAGTATTTGATATGAATTTCAACTTGATAGCTCTACGCGTTCATGAGGAAAAAAGTAATAAGTTTATATTTATTAAAAAATAAATATATATTTTGTAATGTAACTAAAAATTTAAGGTTTTCGGAATTTTTCCTTTATGTGTGCTATAAAACGTTGCTTCAAGCCAAATTTCAAGATTCTAGGTCGACTGGAAGTACCCTTTAGGTTTTGATTCCCTTGCGAGTACTTGCGAGTTTCAAAATATGCAGCTTAAATTGCTGTTTCTTTTGATTGCGTTGACATAGAAGTTTGATTTTGTTACAGCTTAAAGGTATTATAGACCTGAGTATTTGGTAAGAATTTCAATTTAATACCTCTACGCGTTTATGAGGAAATGGGTAGTAAGTTTAAAATTATAAAAAGAAAAAAAATATTATGTGATGTAACTAAAAATTTATGGTTTTCGTAATTTTTCCTTTATCTATGCTATAAGACGTTGCTTCGTACCAAATTTCAAGATACTGAGTTCACGGGAAGCACCCTGTAGGTTTTGATTCCCTTGCAAGTGTCGAAAATTTGCGGCATAAACGGCTGTATCTTTTGATTGCGTTGGCTTAGAAGTTTGATTTTTTCACAGCTTCAAGGGACAGTAGACCTGAGTAATTGATATAAATTTCAGCTTCATACCTCCACGCGTTCCTGAGAAAAAGGGTCTTGACAGACGGACGGACAGACGGACAACAAAGTGATCCTATAAGGGTTCCGTTTTTTCCTTTTGAGGTACGGAACCAAACCTTTCCGAATAAATTCTCTATATGATGGTGTAAACTGCATCAAAATCCGTTGCGTAGTTTAGAAGATACTTATAGAATTGTAAATATTTGTTTTATTGATTTCATGTCATTCGGCGAGTGATATAATAACCCTGTTGAATAAATATTTCGTGAAATCGAAATATCATTTGAGGCCAACTCTAACTGGCGAATGCATCGCGTTCCTGAGAAAAAGGGTCTTGACAGACGGACGGACAGACGGACAACAAAGTGATCCTATAAGGGTTCCGTTTTTTCCTTTTGAGGTACGGAACCCTAAAAGGCTAAAAATATCGCCATATTTTTTATGTTCTAGTCTTTAGTTTTGTTATTATTATTATTATTTGTTGGTATACATTTTTGTATCTCAGCATTGATGTGCCGGTTTTATAGGATAACACGGGCCGAAGCCAAGTGCTAACCTAAACGATAGATGATAACATATTATTATGATGTGTTTTGACTTTGTGTTGTTGGTGATGTTTGTAGGTGTGATATTAGGGCATCATTGTCATTCTGAAGGAATTTTCGGACAATTCTGCAAGTGTTCAGAATAGCAGCTTTCTGTAAAGTTTGGTAGGTGGAAGGAGATAAATCTAACGTTTTTAAAGATTGGTGCAGTATTATTATTATGTGTGATCACTATTTCTGAGATTGCTGGTAAACCTATAATTGGCGACTGTGTAAGACCGAGACTGTTGTGATGTGTTGTGTTGTGTGTGTGTGTGTGTGTGTGTTGTTGTGTGTGTTGTGTGTGTGTTGTGTTGTGTGTGTGTGTTGTGTTATGTGTGTGTGTGTGTTGTGTTATGTGTGTGTTGTGTGTGTTGTGTTTACGTTACCTGGTTTAGTCTTGCTGGGCCACACCGGCTTGTCGCCCCCCCCGCAGGCGGCGCAGGCGCACGTGAGCGGCGACGCCACGCGGTGCGGCTGCGACGTACCGTCCTGGCAGCTCAGCGTCACATCTAACGGACCGTACTTAGTCGCCTGGCAACACTCGCATTTGGAGTCGTGGACACCGGTTTCTGGAAGAAAATAAATATGAAGCTGGCTAATGGAAAATTAGAAAAATCGGTTAGCTATTTCATCGTCTCGTCTAAAAAGTTAAACAACATCACAGAAATTGACAAGAATGAGTACTGCAAAGTTATTGAAAGATTTTAATAAAACGTCGGAATGATTGGAGAGACACTATCACTAGAAGAATAAATCGATAAAACCTTCACTCAATATAATCTCCCTAAAGTAGTTTTACGTGAACTTATTGAGCGGGCCATAATAAACTTTGGATTTTAAGATCTCTAAGGTATAAAACAAAGTCGCTTTTCGGTTTTCACGTTGCGACCGCTAAGATCTAAATAATAAAATAATAAATGATTTTTTTTTTTTGTAAGTAGGTTTATACAAACACTTTTACACGTCAATCATGTTTTTTTAAAACTAGATGAGGTCGGCGTTTCCTATCTGACTACTCTGAGAAGAAAGGCCGAAACAAATTCAGTGACTAACACTATTGAAAAAGTTATAAAAATGTTTGAAGTTGTAGCGTAAACTGAACTTTATGGTGTAGGATTTAAAGTTATTTTTCCATAAACTCATATTTGATTACATTTTTGGCCAATAAATCGCGTACGAAGATTAGGCTAGTAGGCTTGTATGGGACTTTTAAAACATAACACGAAAAGTAGATATATATGTATGCTAAGGTACAGCGCTGCCTAACCCTTTGAGGATTACTGGCGTGATGTTATGTTAGTTATAAATATGAAATAACAAGACTTACGGTTATTATAAAGAGTGCCCGAGTCGCAAGTACCGCGGCACTCCTTGAACCCTTTGAGCGGCTGCTTGTTGACGCACAGCCCGTGCGCGCCCAGCTGGATGCGGAGCAGGCCCACTGACTCCGAGGGAGCTATGCTTGTCGGCACGCATTTACCTGGAAAGGTGAGTTTTGTGAGTTTCCTATGAAATAGGTGTTTTAATTTTCATGACATCAGTTGAAAAGGTCTTTTGCAATGTGTGTATGATTGAAATATTTATTAATTAATATACCCTTCATAAGAAATCTATGTATAAGTAGATATCGAAATTGGCGAATAAACGTATTTGTGTTTGTGTGATGATCACAGTTTAATTGTTATTTGTAAAACGACAAGCATCTTATCATGCCAAGATTTGAAGTCACGATAACCTAGGGTTACAAAATCGTGTTTTCTATCAACAAGATTGACCCTTCAACATAAATTAATAGCTAAGTAAAGTATGTGGAGAAATCATTTATATACATTTGGGGTCACTCAAAAGTAGAAATTTACCTCAAAAAAAGTTAAAACAATTTTAACTTGATTTTTACAACGTAAATTAATTTATAGACTCTGTTTTTGCTAGTAAAATAACGCTGCTTTATTTTCTTCTTTATATTGTTACTAGCTTTCGCCTGCGGCTTCGCCCGTGAGGTATGTCGATAAAAACTATCATATGTCTTTCCCCGGGATGCAATCTATATCTCTGCCAAATTTTATCAAAATCCGTTCAGTGATTTAGGCGTGAAAAGGTAACATAAACACAGACAGTCAGATAGACAGAGTTACTTTCGAATTTATAATATATGTAAGGATTAATTAATGTCTATAATCATTCAATCATAATCCCGTCAGCAGTAAAATATTGCTCCAGGCGAGGCTCGAACTCGCAACCCCGGCATCGCTCACGAACACTGTCTTATAAGTACCGTGCGCTAACCAATTGCGCCACTGGAGCTATGTAAATGCTTGCCTAATATACGAGTAGTACTTCGAACCTATTCTCAAATTCAAACTCAAAGCATTTATTTCAATTAAACCATTTAGCCTTGTTTTCACCAACATTTAAATCAACTGATTAAATACTTAATCAATTCTGTATTTAAAATTTCCTTAGGAAATTTGACATAAACCAACTGTTTAAATACCTAACCGGCGGTGGTTTGAATGTTGGTGAACTCAGGCCTTACAGGCACTTTTGAATTGTCAAAAAGTCGGTCAGTCAGAAAATATGAAGCTAATTGCCCATTCCAAAGCGTAGGTACCTGTGGAGAAGAACGGGCAAGAAACTCCATGGACACACTTTTAAAATATATTTTTACAAAAATATTAGTTACATCATTAATGTGAATTTATAATTATATGTGAGAACGATGTAAAAAAAGACGTACGCGTTAAAAGCGTTATTTCATTGTTAGCGTATTGTTGAATGCGCGGTAGAACGCTGGACGCAAAAGTACTTAATATTAATGTTTGTATTGTTATTGCCAAAGATACATTCTGTAGAACTAGGCACGCGTATATAGGATTCTCATTATACCCTAACTTATGTTGAAAACTGGGACTGTTTCATTTAATTTGAGGAGTAGGTAAGGTACGACATACTACATCAGGTACGACATTCTGCAGAAGATACATAGCTTAAAGCCAGTTTCCGGTGACCTTATAACTTGCATGCACAATAAGGACACCTCTATATATTTAGGGTTCCGTATCAAAAGGGTAAAAACGGGACCCTATTACTAAGACTCCACTGTCCTTCTGTCTGTCTGTCACCAGGCTGTAACTTATGAACCGTGATAGCTAGACAGTTGATATTTTCACAGATAAGGAATTTAGCTGTTGCCCTCTATAACAACAACAAATAATAATTTTAAATTTAATCCATAATGTTACAGTTTTATTATCACATCACACCTGCCAAACTGCAAAACAGTTTATCAGAGGTAGGTTCTCATGGATTTTACGAATTTTTGCTTAATTAAACATTAAAATTAACTCTTAGTAACAGTTAAACTAAGACTAAGACCACTGCACTGTGGACAAAGACTCCGTATATGAATATAGAGTAGTTGGGCACACTACTACAGATTTTACGAATACAGCTACTAATATAAAGTTTTACTTACTCAATGCCTCAGGCAGCTCCTTGCACACCTGGCAGCAGGTCTCGTTGACGATGTTCTCGGGCGCGCACGACGACACGTCGGGACAGAACTGTCGCGATGTCGTCACGAACACCTCATCGCCGGCTGTGTCGCAGGAGTAGGTGGTGCAGTTGTCCTCGGAATGCCATGTTGTGCCTGGAGATGGTGGAATGAATGGTGGTGATATCAGTAGATAATTCAAAGATTTTACTGCTAGTTTCTGACCCTGAGCTTTGCCAATCCTTGTCGCTTATTTTGGGAAATCATTGATAAGAATTAATTTGTGATTTTATTGCACACTTCTGCCAACTTCATCCGAGTGAAATTTCTTGTTTTTAAGCGACTGACTTTAAATAAGGAGGAGGTTCTCAATTTTGGATGTTTATATACTTATATATTTTTTTAACACAAAATATAATATACGACACTCTGCATTCGTAATCTGATCATTAGTTTTGAAGATTAAGAACTAATGATCCGATCGAATCACGGTCGGTTGTTGTGTTCGAATGACGATATGATGGGTTTATGTATAGGGTTCCTAGGTGCCCTACAGATAAACTGATATATTTTCCCATTTTATAATATTAGACGTGATTAGGCTTCTAGAAACTGGCGATCTCCATGGTGCTGCACGACAATGATTTGGGTTAAGAACGCCATTAAATAAGATTCAAGCCTTTGCTTCTCGCCATCAGTAAACTCAGATTTCGTAAATGAATGAATAGGTGTTGTAGCAAACATATTTTTTGTAATTTCGAAATGAAGAGTTCATTTTGAACGTCGTATTTTCCAACTTTTTCCAAATGCGACCTCTTCCTAATGGTAAATTATGGTCTACCCTAAGTCTCACCCGGTTCCACCAGCTTGTCATCGTCCACACAAGCAGTCTGCTGGCAGTGGCCGCAGCACTGTCCCTTGGCCGGCGCGCGGTATGTCCAGCCGCGCGCGCAGTGCGTGCTGCACGCGGCCACGCGCTCCGCGTGCGCGAGGCGGCCGTTATAGTCGCGGCTGCACGTGATGTTCTTGCAGGGGTCGTCGGGGGAGGGCCAGGTTTGTCCTTCCTGGGGGTGCGGCGGGTGATGAGTGGTTAGGTAGGGGGAGAAATCGTGAAATCGTGGGGGGATTTATGCAGAGATAGAATTAATTTTATCAAACTTTTATGAACCATTTTTGGCACCATGTAATCCGAGTAAATCCAAAGTTGGCACTATTAACGTAAAGTAACTTAATTACTAAAGGTATATTTAGTTAGATTGGAGGAATTGATTGAAATACAGATATGCGATCCATATTGCTGAAAATATATATAGCTCTACGGACAGTTTTCATCTATGACTAAATAAAAAATGCATTGAACTTTTATCAAGAAAACGACCCTCAAGATGCAAAGATGACAAAGATTATAATAATATTTCAAGGCACAGTAATATTTTATAGCATCGTATTGACACAATTTTGCTGTAAGGCCGCTATCCCACTGGCGTTTTACGAGCGTTGACGTCGTGTCATCGCATATCAAGCATAAAACATCCGCTGAACGCGACGTCAACGTCGCGTCTGCTTAACGTTAACGTCGCGTTTGTTGGCAATAGTATCATCTGCGCGATGTTAACGTCGCGTTCAACGGACGTTTTATGCTTGTTACGCGATGACGCGACGTCAACGCTCGTAAAACGCCAGTGGGATAGCGGCCTAATAGTGTTATAAAAATTTACGAACTTTTGAATAAATAACATAGTTTTATTTTAGTTAAAAATACTAGCAGCGCCCCGCGGTTTCACCCGTATAAATGTCGATCCCGTGGAAATATCGGGATAAAAAGTATGTGTTAATCCTATGTGTTAATCCTGGTTATAAACTATCTGTGTGCCAAATTTCATGCAAATCCGTTCAACCGTTTGTGCGTGTTGAAGTAACAAACATACAAACACACACACAAACTATCCCCTTTTATTAGTGTGATGTTTTGTCATATAACTGTGTACCTATTCCCTAGTCCGATTCATTTATTCTTGAAGTATGTGTAGTTCACCTGATAGATTTTGTTGCCAACTCTGCAGGCGACGGGCTCTTCGTTCGGACAACACTTGCCCGGCAGCTTCTCTTGCTTCAGCACGAACTGTTTCTTAGTGGCGTCCGACACTTCTGCGCACGTCTCGTTTGAGCATTGTACTTGTAACTGTAACGAGAAATACGGATTTGGTGTTATTTTTTCCAGCAACATCTTGGGTGGGGGGAGTCTTTATTCAGGTGACAATTTTAACATATACAAGGAGTATGTTAGGATCATAGCAGGTGGCGTTCTACAGTTTCTGCCTACCCCCATGAAAAGAAGTCGTGAGTTTGTGTATAGTCTATTCAAACTTATGTTTCAAATTAATATTATTTCAAGTTATACAAATATCAAGTTTATTTCAATGGCAATTAAGTATGATTTCAGAGTGACTAGCACTATTGAAAAAGTTATAAAAATGTTTGAAGTTGTAGCGTAAACTGAACGTTATTGTGTAGGAATTAAAGTTATTTTTCCATAAACTTATATTTTTTTTACATTTTTGGCAAATAAATCGAGAATGCAGATTAAATTGAATGTCATTCGCAATAAACAAAGTTCTCTATTATTCTCGAAACTAAGTAAATTTAAATTAAGTGGCGAAACTTTACAGACATTGTGGATAGAGATATCTAATGATATATTGATGAAAAAAGATGTATAATTTTTAATCTCATAATTTCAAGTACCTACCTAGGTAAGTGCTGCTAACAAATGTTTACGGGGGGTCAACGGCCGCTTGTAGTGAAGTAATTCGACATTATGAGTTTAGAATATTTTTTGTTTGTTTTATCGTCATTAGATATCTAAACTTTCCACCTTCCTACCTATTTCTATCCTGTGCTGTTTTTTTTTGTTTTTTGAGTTTACTTATCTTTTTTATCTGCACGTGCGTTTGTGTCAAATAAACCTATAATTCTGTGGAGATCAGATTATGTTGATTAATAGCATGTAACAGAAGGTGTCATCGAACTGAAAAACTTTCTCCATGGGACTGTAGCGGTATCTACACCGCCACAAGCGAACTACGCATCACACTGACGTCACACAAAATCCTGCATCGCGCAAGCAGAGTTTACCGCGCGACTAGCATATATACAACAACTTCAATCGTCGGGCACTAGCCCACAAGACACGACACCCGTCTGGTCGGAGGATCCTCCCTTTTCTATGGAGGATGAGTGAACTTTACAGTGTGTTCCTCATACCACTATAATTCTTACTGTCTTTTTTACCACGTCTGTAAAGATTCAGCAGTTATTTAAAAGTATTCTTGTATTTATCTCTGTTATAAAAAAATTACAGAATGCACTACGTTGTGTGTGTATATTTTATGTTTATTTTTTTTCAATTTGCAATGTCCGTTTTTGTTTGTGCAGAATAGACAATTTTTCTTTCTTCTTTCTTTCTTTACTAACCGTCCCGTTCAAATCGACACAGGTATAGTTAGCGCAGAAATCTGAAGAGGTCCATTTCTCTCCGATGACTCGTTCCTTGCCGTCCACAACACATGCGACAGGCTTGCAGTTGCCGCAGCATTCGTTACTCTCAGGAGTGGCTGGGAAGTACTTCGAACCCTGGAGAGGAGGAATAAGGGGAGGTTAGTTTCAGAGCAAATCTTGAGAAGAGGTTTTCAAGGACCTTACCAATTACAAGATAAATTGATTTCTAGATAAATTCTTAAACGTACCCTAGCAGGGATATGCACTTGAAGGCTAAATCTTGTAATTTAAAACGTTCAAAATATAGTGGCAGTCTCATCTCGGCGACAAACAAATGTCAAAAACTTGTCAAAAATTTAGGGAAATTAGAGATTTAGAGATAAATATTACACATCGACCTTTACCTTTTTTTGTATTTTATACAAAGAACAAAAATAATTATCAAAAGAAGCAAATCATAATTGTTTTAACAGCTCCTAATAGATACCGGACTGTTTGTATTTCGTGCGACAGAGATAACGCTCTACGAAGCCGAAATTAGCCGATTGTCTCTTTCCAGAGGTCGATGTGCAATATTTATCGCCGGGTATTGTATCATTATTTCGCGAAATCGTGCAGATAACAATGTCAGTCTGGAGAAAGCACCATAACTAAGAATATAATTTTGACTGCTGGATCGCATCAATCCCTGTAATGCACCTTTGTCCAAACCTACAGGACACAGTGTTTACTCACCAGCTGGCATTCAGTGTGGCATTGTTGAACTGTGGTGATCTTCTCAAGCTTGCCGCCCGTATCGGTCTGCTCACACTTGTAGCTCTCGCACGGATTCGTTGGGGACGTCCAGTTTTCGCCGACCTATACGGATTAAATGATTACTACAGGTGAAATGACATGTTTCTAAAACTGAAATGGAGTTCAATCAACGTAGGAATAACAATCTGATTAATAATATAAATTTCGGAAGTCGGTGTCAAAAAACAAAAATGCGGAACCAACGACACCGACTTCCGAAATTAATGTTATTTTTCACGATGTAGTGTTTTTTCTTGGCCGTCCGTCGGTTGGTTTTTTTTGTAAAAAAGTTGACATCAGCAGTATGAAACTTTCTTTCTATTAGAGCAGTGTTCATAATTTCAGATAATTTACATTCCTTTAGTAAAATGTATTCTATGTTGATTTTTGAGTGACCATTTGTATGTAACAAAAAGATCCTAATAAGTTTTTGGTTGCAATGTAATTTGAACTTGGTTATCTATGACATTCAGTTTCTTGTTCTTCTTGAAAATTATCTCAAATTTTTATTTCAAATATAAAGAATGCAATTCTGCAAGATAATTTTATTACTTGAGGGACACTTAAAGTTCGTAGTCCCGCGGGATCTATGTGATTGCGGGATGTGTACGTGTGCGAAAGTCTCTTGGCAGAGACGATGATGGTGTTGTTACCTTGTAAATATTATCAGCAT
This sequence comes from Luperina nickerlii, assembly GCA_963855955.1. NCBI lineage: Eukaryota > Metazoa > Arthropoda > Insecta > Lepidoptera > Noctuidae > Luperina > Luperina nickerlii. The sequence goes on along the minus strand of OY979666.1, from coordinate 3,788,137 downwards.
CTCTACACGCGACATACTGCGGCTGCGGGCAGCACTGGAAGGGCACCGGGCGCGGCTCCAGCACGAACTGCTCCGTGCTGACGACGGCGCGGCACTCGGTGAGCGTGCAGCGAGCTGCGGCACCTACTGCCGTGGCCTCGCAGCGGCACGTGCGGCACGGGCCGTCCAGCCAGACGGCGTCGGTCTGGGTGGAGGAATTCAAGGTGAGATGCTAAAATCTTAAAATTTTCTTACACTTATAATATAAAACTACTATAACAATCATATAAAACTACCTACAACTGTAAATGTGTATGGCATGAGAACGTGGGAATATATATTACCAGATACTATGAATAAAATTCCTAAAACTGTGCAGTCAAATATTGTCACTAGTACATATAAAAAAATGTAAATCTACCTTAAATTATATTATTTTATATATTATACTATATAAAGCTCGATTACCACTCACTGACTCACTGACTCACTGATTGACATAATTGTTCTCCCAGATGGTGAAGGGGGAGGTGGGTATATTTTTACAGATTCGTATACAAGTAACTCTCACGAGTATGGGAAAAATCCCAAACCTCCCCTTTTCCACCCCACTCTCCCCCCTCCCTATCGTATCTCGGAAACTAAGAGTCCCGTGTTTTGTTGTTTTACGGATTCGTATAGAGGAGGCTCGGAAAAGTAAAATCCATTTTTCAAAGTTGCCCCCTTGCCCCCCTTCTCCCCCCCCCTCTAGGTAGATCTCGGAAGTTAAGAGACTTGGAACATTTTTTTTTTCAGATTCATATCAAGGGGCCCAGAGTTGGTCAAAATCATTTTTCAAAACTCCCCCCTCTCCCCCCCTTCACCCCTCCCCCCATCGTATCTCGGAAATTAAGAAACCTGGGTTTTGTTTTTTTACGGATTCGTATAGAGGAGGCTCGGAAAAGTAAAAACCATTTTTCAAAATTCCCCCCATTCTCTCCCCCTTCTCCCCCCTTTAGGCGGATCTCGGAAGTTAAGACTTGGAACATTTTCTTTTTCAGATTCATGTCCGTGGGCCCAGAGTAGGTCAAAATTAGTTTTTTCAAAACTCCCCCCTCTTCCCCCTTCACCCCTCCCCCCATCGTATCTCGGAAATTAGGTAGCGGTAAAGCGAAGCGACTGAGCGACTGTCATTTGACCAATGTTTGAGTAATCGGCCGATGAATTCCTAAACATTGTTTATGCAGCCGGTTAAGTATTCACTGCTCACCACGAATATTTTAACCGTGATTATTAAATCGGGCAATCAGCATTCGCTCAGAATGAATGAACGAATGCTATAAGTGTACTCATTTGCGAAGTCACGTCGTTAGATTTAGTCAACACGAGCTTTGGTGACATCTATATTTAGTAGCATAAAATAAAACGCTTTCAACTTGAGAAGTTCGAAAACGCATTGGGATCATTATGCTAGCCTGTAGTGTCTAATTTGGATGGGTAATAACTTCACAGCGCTGTCACTGTCAAATGTCACACGTGCTAAAATTATTCTTCGTGTTGACTGTTGAATATTAATAAGTTGTGTTTGTGTTGTGAAAGTGTTTAATTCTATCCTACGACTTACTATTTACCTTCTACTTGTAAAATGGCAGCTCAGAAAAAGAGAACAAATAATTTTTCAAGCGATGAGAAGCGTATTTTAACGGAGTTGGTGTTAAAAAATACCAAGATCTTGTCGAAAATAAGCGCACCGATGCCACTACGAATGCCTCTAAGTTAAAAGGGTGGATTCGTATAGCAGAAGAATTTAATACTGTCAGCACGTTTTGCCATCGAACTCACACAGTCCTAAAATGTTGCTGGGAAAATATTAAAAGGCAGACGAAAAAAGATCAAGCAGACAGGAAGAAAAAGCTATTTATGACTGGTATGTACAATAACAATTCACGTGGTGTATTAGGTATCTTTTAGGATATTGCATAATCATGCTTTTCTTTTGTGTTTTTGTATTGCAGGTGGTGGAAAACGCCAACACCGCCACCGTCTAATACCGAGTCGACAATAGTGGAGGCCATATTAGGACCAGCACTAAAGGGAATACCAAGTGATTTCGACACCGACAGTCCCACATTCAGTGTACCTACTTTATTTCTTCCTGTTATCCAAAAGTGTGAGTTCAAATCTGATAATTGACCACTATATCTATAGGTATAGTGCACTCAACAGAGAACCTAATTCCTCCTGATTCTGCATCCAAAATTGTTGTATTTTGACTGATATAATTAATGTTTCAACAGGAAATTATAGAATGCAAGACACTGGATCAAAATGAAACAGTCTATGTAATAGAAGGCAATACTGATTATGCAGGCATAGAGGATAATGTGAGTTGATAATATTTAGGTATAAGTTATAATTTACCTAGGTACCTACCTACCTGTTATCAATTTTAACTTATTGTTTTTTACAGGAAAACATTGAGACTATTGTTTCAACGGTTGATGAGTATGAACAGAATGCTCACACAAGTACTGGTTTATTGAAAGAAAAGAATGTAAGTTAACACAGTTTATAAGTTGAATATACATGAAACATCATACCAATTAATAATTCTCCTAAAATATAGACAATATATTTTTTATTACATGACATAGTGCTTTATTATGGTATTTTTTGTGAACAGGACAATGATACCTGGAGTTCATGGACTCCGAAGAATTTAAAAAAACCAGTATCAGGTCAGAAAGTAACCAAAGAATGCGAAGAAGGGTGGTTAAAAAGAAGAAGACCTAAAATTGACTGCTTGGGTGATGAATTTGTAAAAGAAAAAAAGAAAAAATTCGCTTGGTAAAAATTTTACAAGAAAATGCTGAGAAGGAATCCCGTATTCGATTAGCCATTCTGGAACAGCAATTACAGCAAGAAAAAATAAAAACCCAAAAACTTAACGATAGTTAGTTATTTTTTAGCTTTTAAGTACATATTAGTAATAAAAAAAATCAGTTTATGCAAAACATAGTTTTATTTATTGGTTAATATCTGGAACAGCAATTACACCAATAACAAAGACCCAAAAACTTAAGGATAGTTAGTTATTTTTTAGCTTTTAAGTATTAGTAATAAAAAAAATCAGTTTATGCAAAACATAGTTTTATTTATTGGTTAATATCTGGAACAGCAATTACACCAAGAACAAATAAAGACCCAAAAACTTAAGGATAGTTAGTTATTTTTTAACTTTTAAGTATTACTAATAAAAAAATTCAGTTGATGTAAAACAGTTTTATTTACACATACATATATACCTACATAACTTATTTATCAAACAAGACTTTGATAATAATTTGATATTAGTGATCTTCTGCTGAGATTTACATCTCTTATACTATTATCTAAAAAGCGCTGTACTCTTCCCTGGTGTAATATTTCTTCCCATGGTGCTGGCAAGGCTAGATTTGGGTCGTCTAAAGGCATTTCATCTCCTCTCATTTGTAGGATGTTGTGTAATACACCCGTAGCCACTATAATAGGTGGTGTATTTTTCAAATACACCCTAATCCCAAGGGCTAACACTGGGAAGCGCCTTTTCCAAACCCCAAATAACCTCTCAATTGGGTTGCGAGTCCTGATTTGGGATTCATTATGTAACGATTCTGCTGGTGTAGCAACTCGATCTAATGGCATCATCATGTAGCTCCTATTCATGTAGCCACTGTCTGCAACAAGTACTGAATCACCATACATTCCCAATTCAAACATGGCATGTCTTCTAGATGCACTGAATATCCGTTCATTATGGTTACTTCCTGGCCAGTGGCCACCTAACTACTAGGTCAGTTATTATCAATTGGGCATTACAGATAGCTTGCACATTTATTGACATATAGCCTTTTCTATTCCTGAAGGTTTCAGCATGGCTTCCTCCTGGTCCTGGTGATATTATCTTTATATGTGTGCAATCCAATGCACCTATAACTTTTGGAAATCTGGCTATATTGTAAAAGTCTATTTGCGTTTTTCATTTTTTTTCTTTTTTTTTTCATAATTTCCACATCAACAAGCTGTTTAATTTATTATAGTCACAAGGTGCATTTAATATATTTTTTAATTAGCCCCCAAAACTTTTGAACGCGACTGTACGGACCGCTTAGGTATAATACGTCCAATAAAGAAGGTCATCGATATGTATGAATCAGTCGCTTTTTAGTAGTCATTGGAATTTGGTCGGACAACCAGCCGTTGTTTACATATTTTGGTTTTTTGTTTATATTTACTTAATGCGAAACATTCCAAGCTGAATATTTTCACCATATATTTTTGACTAAAGGCACATGATTTTGGTTTACATCTACACATCTCGGATTGAGCCGGTTCCTTGTATTTTGCCGTCAAAGTTATGACACCATCGTTTTGACTTTTAGCAAAAACGCATGCATGAATAGTTTTGAAACTTTGTATGGTTATTATTAGCGTCAAGAAGGACCGAATACAGTTTTCAGCGAACTTGTTTCTTGTCTAATTTAGGCGCTGCGATGTTTTTTCGGGTTTTCATAAAACCGCTATAACTTGAAAACTATAAATATTTTCTTAAATCTAATTGGGGCACTAAGGGGCACACATTAAGAGCTACTCGTGTATGTTTATTCTACAGGGGCACATGCAATGGTTGTAGAGATATACGATTCATCAAAACGTTACTCCAGCAGGAAATGCAATATCTCGAAAACCTGAAGGGGCACAGATTTTTTTTTTGGGGGCACATTTTGGCACACATATAAGCTCTCTGGCCATGCACAATTTTTCTCTCTCCGATCATTCGTTTAGAATTTTCCTGCTAGAAAAACGTTACCCCAGCAGGAATCGTTTTTTCCGTTTTTTTCCAAAACGACAGGGGGCACACATTTTTTATTTGGGGGCACATATTATACGTTCTACTCCTATAACTAGGAGACACTTTCTTGCTGGGGTAACGTACACGGTGAACTCCGCCCTAAACGTCAAACACCCCGTTTAAGCACACCGCGAGGCGCAAATTAAACTATGGATAATTAACGAACTTTTAAAATAAAGTTTTCCTGTTTTCTAGGTCTCAAAAAAATATGGTAATATTTTTTTTGAGATAATCGAGAAATTATTAATCATTTAAATATGACCTATTTAAAAAAAGAGTCGATTAACATATTTCCAACAATCAAACAATCGACCATAGAGTCCATCAATTTGAATTTTGAACTTGACATTGAATTAAAAAAAAACTTGAAAAGAGCGCCAAAATAAAGCGTCCTACTTTTGTCGTGAATCGAGGTTTCTTGTTGCAAGTTGATATTGATTGATAATTATCAAAATAATCAATTTCCAACATGAAACGAGCAAGTACTGAAGAGTTATCAACTGTTCCGCGTCGCGGAGGCACAGCTGTGGAATATTCAGAATGTCTTATTTCTGGTGAGTTTCTGAATACTTTTGTTAAGTGAATAACGTAACCTTATTAGCAGGCTTCCAAACCTAGGTACTGGCGTCTCGGGAGCTTTGGACCATGGACGTTTGTGTTGCAGCGTTTAGCCTTACTTGCCCATGGACAACAAGTTTTAGTGCATCTATTTTGCGTCGGTCTTTGAGGCTAACCGTACCTACATGTTTTTGCGCCATACAGATATATTGGAAAAACCAAACTTCTCGGCAGGCGGACTTTTGTGGCTTTGCTGATAAATGAAGTTTAGATTTGTTTTAGTGTTATGTAAATCGAGTAGTTTAGGTGGATTAGGCCTTTAATATTTTTAGTTTTGATATACATACCTACTTAATATATGTAGATGTAGTATAGATATGATTTAGTGTTATGTAAATCGAGTAGTTTAGGTGGATTATGCTTATAATGGGGATACCTTGAAATAAAACGCACCAGGAACCAAATCTTCTGGTAGCGCGGAAATTACTATCTTGTGAGTGAATCGAACCAGGAAATAAAAAAATCAATGCGACCTTGGTAATATTGCATACTCCCATACACATGCTAAATAAATAAATAAATATTACCCTGGGGTAGAGTAGTTTTGAAAAGCATAAAAGTAGGAACTTATTTCATTATTTACTTACCCCCGAATACTGAATCGTCACTCAACATTTAAGGGCTGCTTAAAATTTGAGCAGTTAAACCTAAACTTAAAATTTTGTATGGCCAAACGTCACTTTTGAGTAACTGTTAAATTTAAGTGCTACTTAAATTTTGAGTGAGGTTTCAGCATTCGGGGGATAGTCACTTACAAGGAATATTATTTTATAGTTTATTCGTACTGACTTTTATATAAATCAACTGTAGGAATAAAAAAAAACATTCAGTTGATTTACTTAAAAGTCCATACATAAATCCGTACAAAATATTTAAGAGATTTTATTACAAAATCCTATAAGTGCTAAGGATTACTGTCCAATTCTCAAAATTTTACAAGGGTAAGAAATACTCCTCAAAAACACGAGCCCGCGAGCTGCTTGCAGCTCGCGCAACGCCCAAATACTAGTTATACTATATAAAGCTCGATTACCACTCACTGACTCACTGACTCACTGATTGACATAATTGTTCTCCCAGATGGTGAAGGGGGAGGTGGGTATATTTTTACAGATTCGTATACAAGTAACTCTCACGAGTATGGGAAAAATCCCAAACCTCCCCTTTTCCACCCCACTCTCCCCCCTCCCTATCGTATCTCGGAAACTAAGAGTCCCGTGTTTTGTTGTTTTACGGATTCGTATAGAGGAGGCTCGGAAAAGTAAAATCCATTTTTCAAAGTTGCCCCCTTGCCCCCCTTCTCCCCCCCCCTCTAGGTAGATCTCGGAAGTTAAGAGACTTGGAACATTTTTTTTTTCAGATTCATATCAAGGGGCCCAGAGTTGGTCAAAATCATTTTTCAAAACTCCCCCCTCTCCCCCCCTTCACCCCTCCCCCCATCGTATCTCGGAAATTAAGAAACCTGGGTTTTGTTTTTTTACGGATTCGTATAGAGGAGGCTCGGAAAAGTAAAAACCATTTTTCAAAATTCCCCCCATTCTCTCCCCCTTCTCCCCCCTTTAGGCGGATCTCGGAAGTTAAGACTTGGAACATTTTCTTTTTCAGATTCATGTCCGTGGGCCCAGAGTAGGTCAAAATTAGTTTTTTCAAAACTCCCCCCTCTTCCCCCTTCACCCCTCCCCCCATCGTATCTCGGAAATTAGGTAGCGGTAAAGCGAAGCGACTGAGCGACTGTCATTTGACCAATGTTTGAGTAATCGGCCGATGAATTCCTAAACATTGTTTATGCAGCCGGTTAAGTATTCACTGCTCACCACGAATATTTTAACCGTGATTATTAAATCGGGCAATCAGCATTCGCTCAGAATGAATGAACGAATGCTATAAGTGTACTCATTTGCGAAGTCACGTCGTTAGATTTAGTCAACACGAGCTTTGGTGACATCTATATTTAGTAGCATAAAATAAAACGCTTTCAACTTGAGAAGTTCGAAAACGCATTGGGATCATTATGCTAGCCTGTAGTGTCTAATTTGGATGGGTAATAACTTCACAGCGCTGTCACTGTCAAATGTCACACGTGCTAAAATTATTCTTCGTGTTGACTGTTGAATATTAATAAGTTGTGTTTGTGTTGTGAAAGTGTTTAATTCTATCCTACGACTTACTATTTACCTTCTACTTGTAAAATGGCAGCTCAGAAAAAGAGAACAAATAATTTTTCAAGCGATGAGAAGCGTATTTTAACGGAGTTGGTGTTAAAAAATACCAAGATCTTGTCGAAAATAAGCGCACCGATGCCACTACGAATGCCTCTAAGTTAAAAGGGTGGATTCGTATAGCAGAAGAATTTAATACTGTCAGCACGTTTTGCCATCGAACTCACACAGTCCTAAAATGTTGCTGGGAAAATATTAAAAGGCAGACGAAAAAAGATCAAGCAGACAGGAAGAAAAAGCTATTTATGACTGGTATGTACAATAACAATTCACGTGGTGTATTAGGTATCTTTTAGGATATTGCATAATCATGCTTTTCTTTTGTGTTTTTGTATTGCAGGTGGTGGAAAACGCCAACACCGCCACCGTCTAATACCGAGTCGACAATAGTGGAGGCCATATTAGGACCAGCACTAAAGGGAATACCAAGTGATTTCGACACCGACAGTCCCACATTCAGTGTACCTACTTTATTTCTTCCTGTTATCCAAAAGTGTGAGTTCAAATCTGATAATTGACCACTATATCTATAGGTATAGTGCACTCAACAGAGAACCTAATTCCTCCTGATTCTGCATCCAAAATTGTTGTATTTTGACTGATATAATTAATGTTTCAACAGGAAATTATAGAATGCAAGACACTGGATCAAAATGAAACAGTCTATGTAATAGAAGGCAATACTGATTATGCAGGCATAGAGGATAATGTGAGTTGATAATATTTAGGTATAAGTTATAATTTACCTAGGTACCTACCTACCTGTTATCAATTTTAACTTATTGTTTTTTACAGGAAAACATTGAGACTATTGTTTCAACGGTTGATGAGTATGAACAGAATGCTCACACAAGTACTGGTTTATTGAAAGAAAAGAATGTAAGTTAACACAGTTTATAAGTTGAATATACATGAAACATCATACCAATTAATAATTCTCCTAAAATATAGACAATATATTTTTTATTACATGACATAGTGCTTTATTATGGTATTTTTTGTGAACAGGACAATGATACCTGGAGTTCATGGACTCCGAAGAATTTAAAAAAACCAGTATCAGGTCAGAAAGTAACCAAAGAATGCGAAGAAGGGTGGTTAAAAAGAAGAAGACCTAAAATTGACTGCTTGGGTGATGAATTTGTAAAAGAAAAAAAGAAAAAATTCGCTTGGTAAAAATTTTACAAGAAAATGCTGAGAAGGAATCCCGTATTCGATTAGCCATTCTGGAACAGCAATTACAGCAAGAAAAAATAAAAACCCAAAAACTTAACGATAGTTAGTTATTTTTTAGCTTTTAAGTACATATTAGTAATAAAAAAAATCAGTTTATGCAAAACATAGTTTTATTTATTGGTTAATATCTGGAACAGCAATTACACCAATAACAAAGACCCAAAAACTTAAGGATAGTTAGTTATTTTTTAGCTTTTAAGTATTAGTAATAAAAAAAATCAGTTTATGCAAAACATAGTTTTATTTATTGGTTAATATCTGGAACAGCAATTACACCAAGAACAAATAAAGACCCAAAAACTTAAGGATAGTTAGTTATTTTTTAACTTTTAAGTATTACTAATAAAAAAATTCAGTTGATGTAAAACAGTTTTATTTACACATACATATATACCTACATAACTTATTTATCAAACAAGACTTTGATAATAATTTGATATTAGTGATCTTCTGCTGAGATTTACATCTCTTATACTATTATCTAAAAAGCGCTGTACTCTTCCCTGGTGTAATATTTCTTCCCATGGTGCTGGCAAGGCTAGATTTGGGTCGTCTAAAGGCATTTCATCTCCTCTCATTTGTAGGATGTTGTGTAATACACCCGTAGCCACTATAATAGGTGGTGTATTTTTCAAATACACCCTAATCCCAAGGGCTAACACTGGGAAGCGCCTTTTCCAAACCCCAAATAACCTCTCAATTGGGTTGCGAGTCCTGATTTGGGATTCATTATGTAACGATTCTGCTGGTGTAGCAACTCGATCTAATGGCATCATCATGTAGCTCCTATTCATGTAGCCACTGTCTGCAACAAGTACTGAATCACCATACATTCCCAATTCAAACATGGCATGTCTTCTAGATGCACTGAATATCCGTTCATTATGGTTACTTCCTGGCCAGTGGCCACCTAACTACTAGGTCAGTTATTATCAATTGGGCATTACAGATAGCTTGCACATTTATTGACATATAGCCTTTTCTATTCCTGAAGGTTTCAGCATGGCTTCCTCCTGGTCCTGGTGATATTATCTTTATATGTGTGCAATCCAATGCACCTATAACTTTTGGAAATCTGGCTATATTGTAAAAGTCTATTTGCGTTTTTCATTTTTTTTCTTTTTTTTTTCATAATTTCCACATCAACAAGCTGTTTAATTTATTATAGTCACAAGGTGCATTTAATATATTTTTTAATTAGCCCCCAAAACTTTTGAACGCGACTGTACGGACCGCTTAGGTATAATACGTCCAATAAAGAAGGTCATCGATATGTATGAATCAGTCGCTTTTTAGTAGTCATTGGAATTTGGTCGGACAACCAGCCGTTGTTTACATATTTTGGTTTTTTGTTTATATTTACTTAATGCGAAACATTCCAAGCTGAATATTTTCACCATATATTTTTGACTAAAGGCACATGATTTTGGTTTACATCTACACATCTCGGATTGAGCCGGTTCCTTGTATTTTGCCGTCAAAGTTATGACACCATCGTTTTGACTTTTAGCAAAAACGCATGCATGAATAGTTTTGAAACTTTGTATGGTTATTATTAGCGTCAAGAAGGACCGAATACAGTTTTCAGCGAACTTGTTTCTTGTCTAATTTAGGCGCTGCGATGTTTTTTCGGGTTTTCATAAAACCGCTATAACTTGAAAACTATAAATATTTTCTTAAATCTAATTGGGGCACTAAGGGGCACACATTAAGAGCTACTCGTGTATGTTTATTCTACAGGGGCACATGCAATGGTTGTAGAGATATACGATTCATCAAAACGTTACTCCAGCAGGAAATGCAATATCTCGAAAACCTGAAGGGGCACAGATTTTTTTTTTGGGGGCACATTTTGGCACACATATAAGCTCTCTGGCCATGCACAATTTTTCTCTCTCCGATCATTCGTTTAGAATTTTCCTGCTAGAAAAACGTTACCCCAGCAGGAATCGTTTTTTCCGTTTTTTTCCAAAACGACAGGGGGCACACATTTTTTATTTGGGGGCACATATTATACGTTCTACTCCTATAACTAGGAGACACTTTCTTGCTGGGGTAACGTACACGGTGAACTCCGCCCTAAACGTCAAACACCCCGTTTAAGCACACCGCGAGGCGCAAATTAAACTATGGATAATTAACGAACTTTTAAAATAAAGTTTTCCTGTTTTCTAGGTCTCAAAAAAATATGGTAATATTTTTTTTGAGATAATCGAGAAATTATTAATCATTTAAATATGACCTATTTAAAAAAAGAGTCGATTAACATATTTCCAACAATCAAACAATCGACCATAGAGTCCATCAATTTGAATTTTGAACTTGACATTGAATTAAAAAAAAACTTGAAAAGAGCGCCAAAATAAAGCGTCCTACTTTTGTCGTGAATCGAGGTTTCTTGTTGCAAGTTGATATTGATTGATAATTATCAAAATAATCAATTTCCAACATGAAACGAGCAAGTACTGAAGAGTTATCAACTGTTCCGCGTCGCGGAGGCACAGCTGTGGAATATTCAGAATGTCTTATTTCTGGTGAGTTTCTGAATACTTTTGTTAAGTGAATAACGTAACCTTATTAGCAGGCTTCCAAACCTAGGTACTGGCGTCTCGGGAGCTTTGGACCATGGACGTTTGTGTTGCAGCGTTTAGCCTTACTTGCCCATGGACAACAAGTTTTAGTGCATCTATTTTGCGTCGGTCTTTGAGGCTAACCGTACCTACATGTTTTTGCGCCATACAGATATATTGGAAAAACCAAACTTCTCGGCAGGCGGACTTTTGTGGCTTTGCTGATAAATGAAGTTTAGATTTGTTTTAGTGTTATGTAAATCGAGTAGTTTAGGTGGATTAGGCCTTTAATATTTTTAGTTTTGATATACATACCTACTTAATATATGTAGATGTAGTATAGATATGATTTAGTGTTATGTAAATCGAGTAGTTTAGGTGGATTATGCTTATAATGGGGATACCTTGAAATAAAACGCACCAGGAACCAAATCTTCTGGTAGCGCGGAAATTACTATCTTGTGAGTGAATCGAACCAGGAAATAAAAAAATCAATGCGACCTTGGTAATATTGCATACTCCCATACACATGCTAAATAAATAAATAAATATTACCCTGGGGTAGAGTAGTTTTGAAAAGCATAAAAGTAGGAACTTATTTCATTATTTACTTACCCCCGAATACTGAATCGTCACTCAACATTTAAGGGCTGCTTAAAATTTGAGCAGTTAAACCTAAACTTAAAATTTTGTATGGCCAAACGTCACTTTTGAGTAACTGTTAAATTTAAGTGCTACTTAAATTTTGAGTGAGGTTTCAGCATTCGGGGGATAGTCACTTACAAGGAATATTATTTTATAGTTTATTCGTACTGACTTTTATATAAATCAACTGTAGGAATAAAAAAAAACATTCAGTTGATTTACTTAAAAGTCCATACATAAATCCGTACAAAATATTTAAGAGATTTTATTACAAAATCCTATAAGTGCTAAGGATTACTGTCCAATTCTCAAAATTTTACAAGGGTAAGAAATACTCCTCAAAAACACGAGCCCGCGAGCTGCTTGCAGCTCGCGCAACGCCCAAATACTAGTTATATTATACTATATAAAGCTCGATTACCACTCACTCACTGACTGACTGACATAATTGTTCTCCCAGATGGTGAAGGGGGAGGTGGGTATATTTTTACAGATTCGTATAGAAGTGACTCTCACGAGTATGGGAAAAATCCCAAACCTCCCCTTTTCCACCCCACTCTCCCCCCTCCCTATCGTATCTCGGAAACTAAGAGTCCCGTGTTTTGTTGTTTTACGGATTCGTATAGAGGAGGCTCGGAAAAGTAAAATTCATTTTTCAAAGTTGCCCCCTTGCCCCCCTTCTCCCCTCCCCTCTAGGTAGATCTCGGAAGTTAAGAGACTTGGAACATTTTTTTTTTCAGATTCATATCAAGGGGCCCAGAGTTGGTCAAAATCATTTTTCAAAACTCCCCCCTCTCCCCCCCTTCACCCCTCCCCCCATCGTATCTCGTAAATTAAGAAACCTGGGTTTTGTTTTTTTACGGAATCGTATAGAGCAGGCTCGGAAAAGTAAAATCCATTTTTCAAAGTTGCCCCCCTTGCCCCCCTTCTCCCCCCCCCCCCCCTCTAGGTAGATCTCGGAAGTTAAGAGACTTGGAACATTTTTTTTTCAGATTCATATCAAGGGGCCCAGAGTTGGTCAAAATCATTTTACAAAACTCCCCCCTCTCCCCCCCTTCACCCCTCCCCCCATCGTATCTCGGAAATTAAGAAACCTGGGTTTTGGTTTTTTACGGATTCGTATAGAGGAGGCTCGGAAAAGTAAAAACCATTTTTCAAAGTTGCCCCCCTTCTCACCCCCTTCACCCCTCCCCCCATCGTATCTCGGAAATTAAGAAACCTGGGTTTTGTTTTTTTACGGATTCGTATAGAGGAGGCTCGGAAAAGTAAAATCCATTTTTCAAAGTTGCCCCCCTTGCCCCCCTTCTCCCCCCCTCTAGAGGTAGATCTCGGAAGTTAACAGGCTTGGAACATTTTTATTTTCAGATTCATATCAAGGGGCCCAGAGTTGGTCAAAATCATTTTTCAAAACTCCCCCCTCTCCCCCCCTTCAACCCTCCCCCCATCGTATCTCGGAAATTAAGAAACCTGGGTTTTGTTTTTTTACGAATTCGTATAGAGGAGGCTCGGAAAAGTAAAAACCATTTTTCAGAATTCAAACCTCCCCTTTTCCATTCCACCCCACTCTCCCCCATCCCTATCGTATCTCGGAAACTAAGAGTCCCGTGTTTTGTTGTTTTACGGATTCGTATAGAGGCGGCTCGAAAAAGTAAAATCCATTTTTCAAAGTTGCCCCCCTTCTCCCCCCCCCCCTCTAGGTAGATCTCGGAAGTTAAGAGACTTGGAACATTTTTTTTTTCAGATTCATATCAAGGGGCCCAGAGTTGGTCAAAATCATTTTTCAAAACTCCCCCCTCTCCCCCCCTTCACCCCTCCCCCATCGTATCTCGGAAATTAAGAAACCTGGGTTTTGGTTTTTTACGGATTCGTATAGAGGAGGCTCGGAAAAGTAAAAACCATTTTTCAAAGTTGCCCCCCTTCTCACCCCCTTCACCCCTCCCCCCATCGTATCTCGGAAATTAAGAAACCTGGGTTTTGTTTTTTTACGGATTCGTATAGAGGAGGCTCGGAAAAGTAAAATCCATTTTTCAAAGTTGCCCCCCTTGCCCCCCTTCTCCCCCCCTCTAGAGGTAGATCTCGGAAGTTAACAGGCTTGGAACATTTTTATTTTCAGATTCATATCAAGGGGCCCAGAGTTGGTCAAAATCATTTTTCAAAACTCCCCCCTCTCCCCCCCTTCAACCCTCCCCCCATCGTATCTCGGAAATTAAGAAACCTGGGTTTTGTTTTTTTACGAATTCGTATAGAGGAGGCTCGGAAAAGTAAAAACCATTTTTCAGAATTCAAACCTCCCCTTTTCCATTCCACCCCACTCTCCCCCATCCCTATCGTATCTCGGAAACTAAGAGTCCCGTGTTTTGTTGTTTTACGGATTCGTATAGAGGCGGCTCGAAAAAGTAAAATCCATTTTTCAAAGTTGCCCCCCTTGCTCCCTTCTCCCCCCCTCTAGGTAGATCTCGGAAGTTAAGAGACTTGGAACATTTTTTTTTTCAGATTCATATCAAGGGGCCCAGAGTTGGTCAAAATCATTTTTCAAAACTCCCCCCCTCTTCCCCCCTTCACCCCTCTCCCCATCGTATCTCGGAAATTAAGAAACCTGGGTTTTTTTTTAACGGATTCGTATAGAGGAGGCTCGGAAAAGTGAAAACCATTTTTCAATATTCAAACCTCCCCTTTTCCATTCCACCCCACTCTCCCCCATCCCTATCGTATCTCGGAAACTAAGAGTCCCGTGTTTTGTTGTTTACGGATTCGTATAGAGGAGGCTCGGAAAAGTAAAATCCATTTTTCAAAGTTGCCCCCCTTGCCCCCTTCTCCCCCCCCCCCCCTCTAGGTAGATCTCGGAAGTTAAGAGACTTGGAACATTTTTTTTTTCAGATTCATATCAAGGGGCCCAGAGTTGGTAAAAATCATTTTTCAAAACTCCCCCCTCTCTTCCCCTTCACCCCTCCCCCCATCGTATCTCGGAAATTAAGAAACCTGGGTTTTGGTTTTTTACGGATTCGTATAGAGGAGGCTCGGAAAAGTAAAAACCATTTTTCAAAGTTGCCCCCCTTCTCCCCCCCTTCACCCCTCCCCTCATAGTATATCGGAAATTAAGAAACCTGGGTTTTGTTGTTTTACGGATTCGTATAGAGGAGGCTCGGAAAAGTAAAATCCATTTTTCAAAGTTGCCCCCCTTGCCCCCCTTCTCCCCCCCCTTTAGGTAGATCTCAGAAGTTAAGAGACTTGCAACATTTTTTTTTTTAGATTCATATCAAGGGGCCCAGAGTTGGTCAAAATCATTTTTCAAAACTCCCCCCTCTCCCCCCCTTCACCCCTCCCAAACTCGATTACCACTCACTCACTGACATAATTGTTCTCCCAGATGGTGAAGGGGGAGGTGGGTATATTTTTACAGATTCGTATAGAAGTAACTCTCACGAGTATGGGAAAAATCCCAAACCTCCCCTTTTCCACCCCACTCTCCCCCCTCCCTATCGTATCTCGGAAACTAAGAGTCCCGTGTTTTGTTGTTTTACGGATTCGTATAGAGGAGGCTCGGAAAAGTAAAATCCATTTTTCAAAGTTGCCCCCTTGCCCCCCTTCTCTCCCCCCCCCCCTCTAGGTAGATCTCGGAAGTTAAGAGACTTGGAACATTTTTCTTTTCAGATTCATATCAAGGGGCCCAGAGTTGGTCAAAAAAATCATTTTTCAAAACTCCCGCCTCGCCCCCCTTCACCCCTCCCAAGCTCGATTACCACTCACTCACTGACATAATTGTTCTCCCAGATGGTGAAGGGGGAGGTGGGTATATTTTTACAGATTCGTATAGAAGTGACTCTCACGAGTATGGGAAAAATCCCAAACCTCCCCTTTTCCACCCCACTCTCCCCCCTTCCTATCGTATCTCGAAAACTAAGAGTCCCTTGTTTTGTTGTTTTACGGATTCGTATAGAGAAGGCTCAAAAAAGTAAAATTCATTTTTCAAAGTTGCCCCCTTGCCCCCCTTCACCCCTCCCCTCTAGGTAGATCTCGGAAGTTAAGAGACTTGGAACATTTTTTTTTTCAGATTCATATCAAGGGGCCCAGAGTTGGTCAAAATCATTTTTCAAAACTCCCCCCTCTCCCCCCCTTCACCCCTCCCCTCATAGTATATCGGAAATTAAGAAACCTGGGTTTTGTTGTTTTACGGATTCGTATAGAGGAGGCTCGGAAAAGTAAAATCCATTTTTCAAAGTTGCCCCCCTTGCCCCCCTTCTCCCCCCCCTTTAGGTAGATCTCGGAAGTTAAGAGACTTGCAACATTTTTTTTTTTAGATTCATATCAAGGGGCCCAGAGTTGGTCAAAATCATTTTTCAAAACTCCCCCCTCTCCCCCCCTTCACCCCTCCCAAACTCGATTACCACTCACTCACTGACATAATTGTTCTCCCAGATGGTGAAGGGGGAGGTGGGTATATTTTTACAGATTCGTATAGAAGTAACTCTCACGAGTATGGGAAAAATCCCAAACCTCCCCTTTTCCACCCCACTCTCCCCCCTTCCTATCGTATCTCGAAAACTAAGAGTCCCTTGTTTTGTTGTTTTACGGATTCGTATAGAGAAGGCTCAAAAAAGTAAAATTTGTTTTTTCAAAGTTGCCCCCTTGCCCCCCTTCACCCCTCCCCTCTAGGTAGATCTCGGAAGTTAAGAGACTTGGAACATTTTTTTTTTCAGATTCATATCAAGGGGCCCAGAGTTGGTCAAAATCATTTTTCAAAACTCCCCCCTCTCCCCCCCTTCACCCCTCCCCTCATAGTATATCGGAAATTAAGAAACCTGGGTTTTGTTGTTTTACGGATTCGTATAGAGGAGGCTCGGAAAAGTAAAATCTGTTGTAAAATCTATTTGGAAGATACTTTTTGTTAGGTTTTATGTCATTTGTAATGTCGATAAAAAGATATTCGAAATTTAATATGCTTGTAACTTGACGTTTGAATAGCAACCATCGTACAATGTTTTCTGAGTTTTTCTTTTCCTTTCTTATTTCCCTATTTCCACGAACGTGATTCTTCATATCTATTATCATACCTATTACAATCTCAACACGTTATCAGCACGAAGCTCTGTATATTTTATCTACGATCGAATTTAAAAGGAGATTGGTGGTGAAAATATGTCGTCTGCAGTTTCTGGTATGTCACTAAATGGTATTCCGATACTTTGTAATAGAGAAGGATACACTGTGTGGAAATTTAAAATGAGAATGCTATTAATCCATGAAGGATTGTGGGAAACCATAAGCGGAGTAGTTGTCGAAGGCAATAAGACGGCCGACGATGTACGGAAGGATGAAAAGGCTCTTTCTAAAATATGCCTTACTGTGGATGGCGCTGCTATTTCGGTTGTTCGACCAGCTAAGACCGCAAAGCAAGCGTGGGATGCTCTTATGAAATCCTACGAGGATCGAAGTTTGGGTCGTAAACTGTCGTTGGAACGTAAGTTGTACAGGTACACCTTATCTGACTTTTCTAATTTAGAAGCTTACATAAATGCAATAACTACAACAGCACTAGACCTGGCCGATATTGGCAAAACTATAGAAGATAGTTCTTTAGCAGCTATTATATTGGGAGGTCTAACGTCTCGCTACGAGCCTATGATAATGGCGCTTGAGAATGGGAGCGTTGAAGTCACAACAGATTTGGTGAGGACTAAGTTGTTGAGTGAAATGACGAAGGAGACTAAAGATGATGTGGCTGCGTTGAATGCTAACAGGCAGGTTATTTGCTATCGTTGTAAGAAGCCAGGGCACAAGAGTCCTAATTGTCCTCTCAAAAAGAAGGAGAAAAAGGCAAAGGCGAGTTGCTCTATAGAAAATTGTTCTAAAGATAAGGGAATGAATGTTTCTAGTTCAGGGAATATGGATGCATGTGTCACAGAATTGGCTTTGGATGGTGTCAAGGAATTGGCTTTGTCTGCACCAAGTATTCAGATGTCTGAGAAGTGGATTATCGACTCTGGTGCGTCTACTCACATGACTCCACATGCTGAATGGTTTAATAGTTACCGACCCTGTGATGGGAAGATAACTGTAGCAAATGGTAAAAGTTTGCCGGCTGTGGGTTTAGGAGATGTTGCTATTGACACAAAAACCGATTTCAAGAAGATTAAAAATGTTGTACATGTTCCTGGCCTAGATTGTAATTTACTCTCAGTCAAAAAGGCAGTAGAGAAAGGTTTCTCGATTGTTTTTGATACGAATGGCTGTAATTTTTATTATTCTAATGATGTTTCTTTTATAAATGATCCTGTTTTACATGGTTCTATTTGTGGTGGATTGTACACTTTAGATTGTACAGTAAAACCGCAAGGTGTTTCAGCTTATAATGTTCACACTAATTTGTCCCAGTTTCAGCTTTGGCATAAGCGTCTAGGACATCTCTGCCGTATTGGTATGGATCTACTCAAAAAAGGTCTAGCTGTTGGTGTTGAGTATACTGAGGTTGACAAAGAACCATGCGTACCTTGTGTAGAAGGTAAGCAGGCCCGGAAGCCTTTCAAAGGGATAAAGTATAAGAAGGCTTCGTCACCATTAGAATTGGTCCATACGGACGTTTGTGGTCCCCTGACCACTGAATCTTTTAAAGGTAATAAATACTTTATTATTTTTGTAGATGATTATACACGTTTTATATCCCTTTATTGTATGTCATCTAAGACAGAAGTTCAGAAGTATTTTTGTGCTTTCCAAGCACTTGTTGAGAGACAGACTGGCAGTAAGATTCAAACCCTTCGGTCAGACAATGGTACTGAGTATGTCAACAAGGAGCTGACAGATTATTTGCAGGCTCAAGGGATTCGACATGAAACCTCTGTACCATACAGCCCTCAACAAAATGGGGTAAGTGAACGTTGCAATCGTAGTATTGTGGAGAAGGCCCGTTCCTTGCTAGCACATAGCTCTCTGTCGAAAGCTTTTTGGCAGGATGCTGTTGAGACTAGTGTTTATTTAAAGAATAGGTCACCTCATCGTGCACTTGATGGTAAGACGCCATATGAAATGTGGTGTGGTAGTAAACCCGACCTGTCTCATTTAAAGGTGTTTGGTTGCCGAGCTTTAGTTCACGTGCCTTCATGTCAGAGAACTAAGCTTGACATGAAAACTTCTGAACATATCTTTGTTGGATATTCAGACGATCCAAGGAGTTATTATTTCCGTAGCGCGGAAAACCCTCGGAGGTTGATTAAGTCACGGGATATTACGTTCTTTGAAAATAATTTTTCAGGATTGAAGGATAAATCTCTTCAGCCTGAAGTTGTTGTGAGCCCTAATGTCATTAATCTTTTTTCACAAACTTCTTCAGATACCACATCGCCACAGGAGATTTCTATCTCATCTGCTTCTATTTCTTCACCTACTTCAGAAAGTGTGGACATGGAGGTAGAGCAAATTGACGATTTTGTGGACGCGACTGATGAAGCTGGTGGGGTTGGCGACACAGAGTCTCTACATTCAGGTGAACAACGTGATCTGTCCTTGGTTCCTTCAGATGAACCCAACGATGTATGTCCTGAGAGAAGATATCCTAATAGAGTACGTAAACCTCCAGATTATTATTCATATGGCACTCACGGTGTTGATTTGTTGTGTGATGATCCGAAAAGTTATCGTGAAGCTATTAATAGCGATGATAAAGATAACTGGATTTCCGCAATGAAGGATGAGTACAATGCCTTATTGAAAAAGCAGACTTGGACATTAGTGGATAAACCAAATAAAAAGGTTATACCATGTAAATGGGTATTCAAGGTAAAGAGGGACGCGAACGGTGCAATAGTTAAGCATAAGGCGCGACTAGTTGCGAAAGGTTTTAGTCAAGTTTGGGGGACTGACTATAACGAGACTTTTGCCCCTGTAGTTCGAAATTCATCTCTACGTACGCTTATAGCGTTGGCGGCAGAAATGGATTTAAAGATCCAACACATGGATGTGGATACCGCATTCCTCAATGGGGACTTAGAGGAGGAGGTGTACATGCAACAGCCTGAGGGATTTGCTGAGCGCGGGGCAGAAGGTAAAGTCTGTTTGCTCAGAAAATCAATTTATGGTTTGAAGCAGGCAGCTCGAGCCTGGAATATCAAATTGCATCAAGTTCTATCGAAAATTGGCTTTGCACGAACATCTGCGGAATCATGTGTTTACTTGAAAAAGTTTGGTAATGAAATCATAATACTTGCAGTCTATGTTGACGATCTAATTGTCTTTTACAAAGAAAAATGTTTGTTTGACGCTGTCAAAAATGACTTAGAAAAATTTTTCTCGCTAAAAGATTTAGGTGCATTATCATATTGTTTAGGCATAAATATTAACCGTGTTGACGATAAAATCATGGTCAGTCAGAAGACCTTTATTCAGGCAGTGTTGGAGCGGTTTAATATGAGAGATTGTAAGGAGATGTCTACACCTTTGGAGAATAACAAGTTGGAGAAAGGTAATCCATCATCTCTTGGTGAATATCCTTACCAAAACTTGATAGGATGTCTCATGTACCTAGCTGTGAATACGAGACCCGATATAGCTTATGCCACAAGCTATTTAAGTCAGTTTAATAACTGTTACGATAAGAGGCATTGGTTGGCCGCTAAAAGAGTGTTACAGTATTTGAAGGGTACTATGGATTACTGTATTACTTACAGGAAAGTCGGTAGACGTTTGTGTGGATTCACGGATGCTGACTGGGCGAACTGTGTACATGACCGTCGGTCGTACACTGGTTTCTACTTCACGCTAGCGGGCGGACCTATTAGCTGGGAGTGTAAGAAGCAGCCGACGGTAGCCTTATCGTCTACAGAAGCTGAGTATATGTCCTTAACCAGTTCTGCAAAGGAGGCTATTTTTCTCAGACGGTTAGTGTGTGACATTACTGGTTTTTCTGATAGGGTGTTGCTATACAACGACAGTCAAAGTGCACAGAAACTTGTGCTAAATCCAATCCACCACAATAGAACCAAACACATTGATACGAGATATCATTTTATTCGTGAAAAGGTTACTGAGGGTGTTATAAATATAAAGTTTATACCTACGGATAAAATGACAGCCGATGTTTTAACCAAGCCCTTAAGGCGCATAGCTCATCTTAGGTGCGTTGTTAATATGGGTTTAGTGATAAACAAGTAGAATAATCTTCTATTTATTTATTTTTCGTCGGTTTATATTTTGTATTTGTGTTTAGTCTGGTAGTAATGTTTTATTATTTTCTATTGTGTTTAGCATTACTACTTTATCTTTTTATTTCCATTAAGGGCGGATGTTGTAAAATCTATTTGGAAGATACTTTTTGTTAGGTTTTATGTCATTTGTAATGTCGATAAAAAGATATTCGAAATTTAATATGCTTGTAACTTGACGTTTGAATAGCAACCATCGTACAATGTTTTCTGAGTTTTTCTTTTCCTTTCTTATTTCCCTATTTCCACGAACGTGATTCTTCATATCTATTATCATACCTATTACAATCTCAACAAAATCCATTTTTCAAAATTGCCCCCCTTGCCCCCCTTCTCCCCCCCCTCTAGGTAGATCTCGGAAGTTAAGAGACTTGGAACATTTTTTTTTTTCAGATTCATATCAAGGGGCCCAGAGTTGGTCAAAATCATTTTTCAAAACTCCCCCTCTCCCCCCCTTCACCCCTCCCAAGCTCGATTATCACTCACTCACTGACATAATTGTTCTCCCAGATGGTGAAGGGGGAGGTGGGTATATTTTTACAGATTCGTATAGAAGTAACTTTCACGAGTATGGGAAAAATCCCAAACCTCCCCTTTTCCACCCCACTCTCCCCCCTCCCTATCGTATCTCGGAAACTAAGTGTCCCGTGTTTTGTTGTTTTACGGATTCATATAGAGGAGGCTCGGAAAAGTAAAATCCATTTTTCAAAGTTGCCCCCTTGCCCCCCTTCTCCCCCCCCCCCCCCCTAGGTAGATCTCGGAAGTTAAGAGACTTGGAACATTTTTCTTTTCAGATTCATATCAAGGGGCCCAGAGTTGGTCAAAAAAATCATTTTTCAAAACTCCCGCCTCGCCCCTCCTTCACCCCTCCCAAGCTCGATTACCACTCACTCACTGACATAATTGTTCTCCCAGATGGTGAAGGGGGAGGTGGGTATATTTTTACAGATTCGTATAGAAGTAACTCTCACGAGTATGGGAAAAATCCCAAACCTGCCCTTTTCCTCCCCACTCTCCCGCCTCCCTATCGTATCTCGGAAACTAAGAGTCCCGTGTTTTGTTGTTTTACGGATTCGTATAGAGGAGGCTCGGAAAAGTAAAATCCATTTTTCAAAGTTGCCCCCCTTGTCCCCTTTCTCCCCCCCCCTCTAGGTAGATCTCGGAAGTTAAGAGACTTGGAACATTTTTTTTTCAGATTCATTTCATGGGGCCCAGAGTTGGTCAAAATCATTTTTCAAAACTCCTCCCTCTCTCCCCCTTCACCCCTCCCAAGCTCGATTACCACTCACTCACTGACATAATTGTTCTCCCAGATGGTGAAGGGGGAGGTAGGTATATTTTTACAGATTCGTATAGAAGTAACTCTCACGAGTATGGGAAAAATCCCAAACCTCCCTTTTTCCATCCCACTCTCCCCCCTCTCTATCGTATCTCGGAAACTAAGAGTCCCGTGTTTTGTTGTTTTACGGATTCGTATAGAGGAGGCTCGGAAAAGTAAAATCCATTTTTCGAAGTTGCCCCCCTTGCCCCCCTTCTCCCCTTCTCTAGGTAGATCTCGAAAGTTAAGAGACTTGCAAGTGTTGTTGTTGAGTGTTGTTGACTGTTCTTGAGTGTTGTTGAGTGTTGTTGAGGGGTGTTGAGTGATGTTGAGTGTTGTCGAGTGTTGTTGAGTGTGGTTGAGTGTTGTTAAGTGTTGTTGAGTGTTGTTGAGGGTTTTTGAGTGTTGTTGAGTGTTGTTGAGTGATGTTGAGTGTTGTTGAGTGTTTTGAGTGTGGTTGAGTGTTGTTGAGGGTTGTTGAGTGTTGTTGAGTGTTGTTGAGTGTTGTTGAGTGTTGTTGAGGGTTGTTGAGTGTTGTTGAGTGTTGTTGAGTGTTGTTGAGTGATGTTGAGTGTGGTTGAGTGTTGTTGAGTGTTGTTGAGTGTTGTTGAGTGTTGTTGAGTGTGGTTAAGTGTTGTTGAGTGTTGTTGAGTGTTGTTGAGTGTTATTGAGTGTTGTTGAGTGTTGTTGAGTGATGTTGAGTGTTGTTGAGTGTTGTTGAGTGTTTTGAGTGTTTTGGGTGTTTTGGGTGTTATTGAGTGTTGTTGAGAGTTATTGAGTGTTGTTGAGTGTTGATGAGTGTTGTTGAGTGTTGTTGAGTGATGTTGAGTGTTGTTGAGTGTTGTTGAGTGTTGTTGAGTGTTTTGAGTGTTTTGGGTATTTTGGGTGTTGTTGAGTGTTGTTGAGTGTTGATGAGTGTTGTTGAGTGTTGTTGAGTGATGTTGATTGTTGTTGAGTGTTGTTGAGTGTTGTTAAGGGTTGTTGAGTGTTGTTGAGTGTTGTTGAGTGTTGTTGAGGGTTGTTGAGTGTTGTTGAGTGTTGTTGAGTGATGTTGAGTGTGGTTGAGTGTTGTTGAGTGTTGTTGAGTGTTGTTGAGTGTTATTGAGTGTTGTTGAGTGTTGTTGAGTGTTGTTGAGTGTTGTTGAGTGTTGTTGAGTGTTTTGAGTGTTTTGAGTGTTTTGGGTGTTTTGGGTGTTGTCGAGTGTTGTCGAGTGTTGTTGAGTGTTGTTGAGTGTTTTGAGTGTTTTGGGTGTTTTGGGTATTATTGAGTGTTGTTGAGAGTTATTGAAGTGTTGTTGAGTGTTGTTGAGTGTTGTTGAGTGTTGTTGAGTGTTTTGAGTGTTTTGGGTGTTTTGGGTGTTGTTGAGTGTTGTTGAGTGTTGATGAGTGTTGTTGAGTGTTGTTGAGTGATGTTGATTGTTCTTGAGTGTTGTTGAGTGTTGTTAAGGGTTGTTGAGTGTTGTTGAGTGTTGTTGAGTGTTGCTGAGGGTTGTTGAGTGTTGTTGAGTGTTATTGAGTGTTGTCGAGTGTTGTCGAGTGTTGTTGAGTGTTGTTGAGTGTTGTTGAGTGTTGTTGAGTGTTGTTGAATGTTGTTGAGTGTTTTGGGTGTTGTTGAGTGTTGTTGATCACAACAAATCACAAAAGACGTTAAGCCGCGTCCCCACTAGAGCCATGCGGCTTAACGTTTTTTGGCGCGAAAACTGTTTGACGCGCTAAAATAAGAAAAAAAAAAGACTTATTTTGTTGGTTGACGTATTTTGTAGAAACAATTTTCTTGGTAAAGTTTAAAGTTTGGCGGTGTAAATCACAAGTTAAAATAAGTGATTCCAGTGACAATTATAGCAATTTATTAACAACAACTCCACAAGTGTAGTATAAAGCAGTATACAATGTGGGGCAGGACGATTGACATTCCTTTAAACCACGTAAAGAGTGGCATCCACTTTACCCGTATACAAAAAATCAATCAAATCCAATGAATACTTTAGCCACAGGAAATTATTTTTCATTTTCTTATTTTTCAACATGATGTAGAACTGAGTCCGTAATAATAGGTAAACATTGTAAGGTCAAGAACCTGTCCAAAACCGTACGATTCTATTCTCTACTTCGCAATAGATAGATGCTTGAAAGACAGAGAAAAGTGTCATACGATCCCTATCTGACACGCCCCGCCCACTCCCGCAAAATACTACAATTAGAAAGAAAAAGAAATATTACTTACGCAAATAATGCATTAGTGGTGCATAGAAAATTGCGAGTGTGTGTGTGAGCGGAATTTTTCGGCAAAAAGTCCTTGACTCGGTAACTATGTCAGTCAGTGCATAGCGGCGCCCTTTGAGGTTAGCACACGCCGACTTTTTTTATCACAAGACGAGCCGCGCGCGCATTGTCGTTATTTTATGAAAAGTTTTAGTTGTTATTGTGATTAAAGACGATTTATGATAGTTGGATTAGTGCATAGTGTGTGTAGTTTAGTGTGACTTATTGTTAAGTGATAGTGTAATATTAGTACTTAAGTTATTTAGGCATTTATTAGGTAGCTAGTTTTGTGATTTAGGTTAGGTTTGTAAGTTTTTTAGTTTAATTATGCCTCAAATAAGCTGAGGAGTACACCGACATGGTACTTACGTAGGTACGGAGAATGTCACCAAAATGCGGCTTTAGCATTGCGTACATATCGGGAGAGATATGGTAACACAAAAAACGTGCCCTACCAATAGCCGTGTTTTTACCCTGGCCGTTCAGAGGTTACGAGAGCATCAGCCTTTGGTTCCTCAAGGAGAGGGCGTGTCTTCAAATTCAAGTATCGAGGACCAGATATTACAACATTTTGAAAACAACCCGATTCATAGAATTTTGAAACGGCATGCACGGCGACCTTACAAGTTCAGAAAAGTTCAACAACTTTTATCCAGAGATCTGCCATGGACGATTTAAAAATTAAAATAATTAATGCCTTCGACAAACTTAAAAGAATGGCAGATGGGGACCTTGTTAAGACGAGTCCGTGAAAATTTAATAAGACGATGTCGCTTGTGCATAATGAACAACGGGGGACACTTTGAAAATTTGACTATTGATGATTTAAAGATTGTGATGTGATATTATGTGATTAATTATTCAATCAGTGATCTTTTATTAATTAACAACTCGCAACTTAGTGAATTTATGCCGCTGATTTGTTGAAAGTACCTCCGCCCAACACCGCGCCGCGGCCGCCCGCGCCGCCCGCTGCACCCCGCATCACGCCGCGCAATAGGTCAGTGACTTTTCGTAGATAAAGCGTGTTTACTTTTTATGCAGTTGATTCTGCCATTTATTTTGTTTGAAAATTGAAATTTTTAAATTTTCCATATCCTACTAATCTTCATGTTTTAAAATGTTTTGATGGACTAGTACTGTGCTCGTTTTAATTTAATGTCGTAATTCCTGTTCCACATTGTATATCACTCGAGGGTAAGTACAGCTTACTAATCGAGTGTGCATTTGAGGCCCGACGCGCAGCGGAGGGCCGTTAACCACACGAGTTTGAATCTGTGCCTTACTCCCCTTGGTGAATAAATAGCTATTATTACAAAATCCTATAAGTGCTAAGGATTACTGTCCAATTCTCAAAATTTTACAAGGGTAAGAAATACTCCTCAAAAACACGACCCCGCGAGCTGCTTGCAGCTCGCGCAACGCCCAAAATCTAGTTATACTACATAAAGCTCGATTACCACTGACTCACTCACTGACATAATTGTTCTCCCAGATGGTGAAGGGGGAGGTGGGTATATTTTTACAGATTCGTATACAAGTAACTCTCACGAGTATGGGAAAAATCCCAAACCTCCCCTTTTCCACCCCACTCTCCCCCCTCCCTATCGTATCTCGGAAACTAAGTGTCCCGTGTTTTGTTGTTTTACGGATTCGTATAGAGGAGGCTCGGAAAAGTAAAATCCATTTTTCAAAGTTGCCCCCTTGCCCCCCTTCTCCCCCCCCTCTAGGTAGATCTCGGAAGTTAAGAGACCTGGAACATTTTTTTTTTCAGATTCATATCAAGGGGCCCAGAGTTGGTCAAAATCATTTTTTAAAACTCCCCCCTCTTCCCCCCTTCACCCCTCCCCCCATCGTATCTCGGAAATTAAGAAACTTGGGTTTTGTTGTTTTACGGATTCGTATAGAGAAGGCTCGGAAAAGTAAAATCCATTTTTCAAAGTTGCCCCCCTTGCCCCCCTTCTCCCCCCCCCTCTAGGTAGATCTCGGAAGTTAAGAGACCTGGAACATTTTTTTTTTCAGATTCATATCAAGGGGCCCAGAGTTGGTCAAAATCATTTTTCAAAACTCCCCCCTCTCCCCCCTTCACCCCTCCCCCCATTGTATCTCGGAAATTAAGAAACCTGGGTTTTGTTTTCTTACGGATTCGTATAGAGGAGGCTCGGAAAAGTAAATACCATTTTTCAATATTCCAACCTCCCCTTTTCCATTCCACCCCACTCTCCCCCATCCCTATCGTATCTCGGAAACTAAGAGTCCCGTGTTTTGTTGTTTTACGGATTCGTATAGAGGAGGCTCGGAAAAGTAAAATCCATTTTTCAAAGTTGCCCCCCTTGCCCCCCTTCTCCCCCCCCTCTAGGTAGATCTCGGAAGTTAAGAGACCTGGAACATTTTTTTTTTCAGATTCATATCAAGGGGCCCAGAGTTGGTCAAAATTATTTTTCAAAACTCCCCCCTCTCCCCCCTTCACCCCTCCCCCCATTGTATCTCGGAAATTAAGAAACCTGGGTTTTGTTTTCTTACGGATTCGTATAGAGGAGGCTCGGAAAAGTAAATACCATTTTTCAAAATTCCAACCTCCCCTTTTCCATTCCACCCCACTCTCCCCCATCCCTATCGTATCTCGGAAACTAAGAGTCCCGTGTTTTGTTGTTTTACGGATTCGTATAGAGGAAGCTCGGAAAAGTAAAATCCATTTTTCAAAGTTGCCCCCTTGCCCCCCTTCTCTCCCCCCCTCTAGGTAGATCTCGGAAGTTAAGAGACTTGGAACATTTTTTTTTCAGATTCATATCAAGGGGCCCAGAGTTGGTCAAAATCATTTTTCAAAACTCCCCCCTCTCCCCCCTTCACCCCTCCCCCCATCGTATCTCGAAAACTAAGAGTCCCGTGTTTTGTTGTTTTACGGATTCGTATAGAGGAGGCTCGAAAAAGTAAAATCCATTTTTCAAAGTTGCCCCCTTGCCCCCCTTCTCTCCCCCCCTCTAGGTAGATCTCGGAAGTTAAGAGACTTGGAACATTTTTTTTTTCAGATTCATATCAAGGGGCCCAGAGTTGGTCAAAATCATTTTTCAAAACTCCCCCCTCTCCCCTCCCCCCATCGTATCTCGGAAATTAAGAAACCTGGGTTTTGTTTTTTTACGGATTCGTATAGAGGAGGCTCGGAAAAGTAAAATCCATTTTTCAAAGTTGCCCCCCTTGCCCCCCTTCTCCCCCCCCCCCCCTCTAGGTAGATCTCGGAAGTTAAGAGACTTGGAACATTTTTTTTTCAGATTCATATCAAGGGGCCCAGAGTTGGTCAAAATCATTTTTCAAAACTCCCCTCTCCCCCCCCCCCCCTTCACCCCTCCCCCCATCGTATCTCGGAAATTAAGAAACCTGGGTTTTGTTTTTTTACGGATTCGTATAGAGGAGGCTCGGAAAAGTAAAAACCATTTTTCAAAATTCCCCCCATTCTCTCCCCTTTTCCCCCCTTTAGGCGGATCTCGGAAGTTAAGACTTGGAACATTTTCTTTTTCAGATTCATGTCCGTGGGCCCAGAGTAGGTCAAAATTAGTTTTTTCAAAACTCCCCCCTCTCCCCCCCTTCACCCCTCCCCCATCGTATCTCGGAAACTAGGTAGCGGTAAAGCGAAGCGTAGCGTAGCGTAGGGATAAGGTCACGATAGCTTTCCGGTGGTAGGTAGGTCCTGAGTGGAGCGAACCTGCGAGACCGAGTGGAGCAAAGGGGGGAAGAATACAACATGGCGGACAGCGTTTTTGTATTGACTGCCTAAGGGCCGAGTTCACGGACTGTCATTTGACCAATGTTTGAGTTATCAGCCGATGAATTCCTAAACATCGCTTATGCAGCCGGTTAAGACAGTATTCACTGCTCACCACGAATATTTTAAGGCTATTGAATAGTTGATCTCCCAGCTACTTTTTCGCGAGATGGCAGCACATTCGCAAATTCGAACATTTTCAATTTTTACGCCTAACTCAGAAATCTTTGAGGGACAACTTCATTATATGCGTCAACTAGAGTATTGACTTAATTTTTTGAGGTATTCACTTTGCTTGATAACTCGTCTCATACAAAGATTTGTACCCCTAAACGTTTAGCCGTTTCACTTTATTTGATTACACACACATGTACAGTAAAATAGTTTTACTTTCGATACCACTAGATGGCGTTGAATTCATACACTTGGTTTGAAATAAGTATGTCGAGATGGCGTTTATTGAAATAAAAGATTTTTATGATGACCATCCTTCATTCAATAAAGTAAAAACTGAAGAAAAGAATACTTATATATTTTTATTTTGTTTCATAAAGGCTCATATCATGATTGGCCACCTTTTCAACACCACAAATTATCCAATTATTTAAATGGTTTTGTCGTGTCTTAACAGTTATTACACTAAGGGCAAATTTTTCCATCGCCAGATAACTTTTATTCAAGGAATAAAATTGACGTTTGACAGTTTTTGTATGAACTGTAAAAATTTCAAAATTATTCCACGAATTAAGTTATCAGATGATTGAAAAGTCAGCTCTAAATAAACAATAGACTCAAAGTCAAGTCAAAGAATTTATTTCAAATAGGCACCTAAAACTAAGGCATTTTATAACATCAATATTTATAACAAAAACTGACTTGATTGAAATGTTTTACAATATTTGTATACATTAATTATATAAGTAGGTATATATGAAGACGATGCACCTAGAATACAATTACTATACCACAATAGTTACAAATAATTAAAAATCGTTATTTCGTCGTTTACTAGATGGCGCTGATGTAAAAGTAATTTATATGATTTCAAAAAATCGGGAAAACAGTTAAACTATGTCACAATTTTAATAAAACAAGTATAGTATATGTTTATAGAGTAGTTACACAATTAATGACATAAAATTACTTAACAATTTCTCAAAAACAAAGAAGTTATAATCAAAAATTCTACATCGCGCAAACAGAATTTTCAACACAATAAGCTTATGGTCGGTGATTTTAAATAATTAAGTGGAAGTTTGTTCTTTAGTGTGATGTTACAAATGTGTACGACCAACTCCTTGTCACAATCTTTAAAATATGAAAGTCCGTAGTCGTTCAATTTTATTACGAATATTTATTTTTGATACTAATAAAATACGTCAGTTTTAAAATACGTCGTACATCATCGTCGACATCATACGAATGTTATTATAACTTGTTATAATAAAACATTTCTTACCCTAATAAACTTTACTATACCTATAGATAATTAGGTGAAATATAATTATGCTCGTTTCACGTATTGAAATGTAGTTCACAAGGCACAATATAAGTAATACGTTCAAAAATTAAAAAGACGTCGTACTTACCTACTTGCCTCACTCTTGCTTCACTGTTCGCTAAACATTTATTTATATTGATTGAAATAACGTTTTCGTATTGCTTGTACCTAATGAATAAATTATAAAATTATTCTTATTTGAATTAGTTTGCAGTTCAGTTTCTGAACGAATGGTTTTCAGTAGGCGAGACGCCTAGCTAGTTGACAATGACGTTGACCTTGACGCACTATGTGCTAATAACACTGAAAAGCGCAAATACTATGAAAAAACAAATCGTTTGTTTGTGTATTCGCTTTCCTGTACCTACCTTTTTGATTTGAATGCTGGTTTCACAAGAATTATATAGGGTGAGTGGGGGCAAGATCGAACGGTTTTTTGATGAGATGAGCAGTGTTGTATTTGAAGTCTTGTAGAACAGTACATATGAGCTTATGCTGAAAAATTATTTGTTTGAGTAAAGAGCAAAGAGTATATTTTTCTATCATATTAATAACATCCTGTTAAATCTGCTCCAAAGCATTAAAAAAATTAAATTAAATGTTTTTATCACGAAAATGAACCAGGGGAAAGATGAAAGGGTGATGGGGAAAGATCGAAATAGTTTCTAAAATCGTTTAAATGATTGTCAGACGCTGTTGGTGGTCACTAGTCTATAGTTTGAAGTGCCCTAAAAACTGAGAACTGACTGAAGTGTCAAAATTCCTTTAGTTAAGAAAGATATAACGTTTTTATATTTTTATATATTTCAATCTTACCCCACCGGGGGAAGATTGACAAAGAGGTTCTCAAACTTTCCACTTTAATTGCTTAAGGTTATACTGAAAATAAAACATTGCTATCAATCAAATATATCCTTTAATTTTACTTTATCCTAATACTTACCGAGATATTACAAAACAGAGAGTTTGCATTTTTCTTTCATCTGAGTCTACAAATGTAGCGCAATACGTAACAAATAAAAGTGACATAAAGATAAAATATTTCAAAATTAAATAGTTATCCAAGCAACAACATAGAAAAATAAAAAATGTATGGCTTCATGCCCATAACAAAAACATAAAAAGACTCTTCAAAGGCAAAAAAGCAATAACAAATCACTTATCTTACATTAATTTGCCATATTTAGGATCAATATCTTTAAAGATTCAATTTTAATCTTTATTACATCTAAAGGTACGAGTTCGTAGTCGACTGCAGACAGCAGCAGAATACGACGTGTCGCTGCGATACTACTGGGGTCTATGTATTTCTATGAAAACAACGTGTCGCTAGCTACGGAAGGTATTTCATAGAAACACATAGAAACCAGTAGTGTCGAGGCGACACGTCGCCTGCTGCTGCTGCTTGCAGTTGGCTACGAAGTTGTACCTTAATTCTTAACATAATAATCTCGACTTCGGCACGGATTTTTCGGGATGTCTTGTTCTTTCACACTATGACGTATTATATTAAAAAGATTCCTTCCGTTTTACTTTCTCTATGGCCAAAATTAATTCATTCAAAATTTGCATAAACGATATTCTATAAGAACATCATAAAATCATAAAAGGGTAGGTACCGATTATTTTATTTTGTATACTTATCTTATCATGAACAGTTTGAGAACATCTGACTATTAGTATGACTTTTGAAAACGGGGTAAGGTCGAAACTTTTAAATGTTTTTCTTACCCCGTCAAATATTGGTGGGTAAAGATGGAAAATTGAAATAAATCCTAAAATACGAAAAATAGCCATATTTGGATGTAATAACACAACTAAGAATTAAAAATAATGAGTAGATATTCCAATAAAACATTCGTATTCACCTCGTAAGTAAAGTTACAGAACACGGGGTAAGATTAAAACACTCGATTAATTTGCGTAAAAGTCACTGCGCAGACATTTGCATTTTTCACACAACCATTCACTCAAAGCGGTAAACGCTGATTGATATGTGCAACGTAACAAAATGGCGATCTTAACAATGTTGCCATAACTGCAAAAACTGCATTAAGTCTGACGTTATGGACAACTTTTTGTGTTACCCCGTTTTCTATCTTCCCCCCACTCACCCTACCTATAATTCAATTATTCGATTAGGTACTACCTACGCAACGGTGAATCGTAGCTTAGGGAAAAAATAGGTAAATAGTTTGTACTTATACCTACCTTGGACCTCCTCCGCCGCGCCGTGCATGAACTTCTAGCTAGTAAATACCAAGTTTATGGATTCTTCAACCCCAGACCATGGATTAGGGTAATCGTGTCAGAAATTGTGGAGCAGCCAAACTTGAAACTTGCTCAAAAACACGTATTTCCCGGCAGGGGCGGATCTACTTAAAGGCTTTTTGGGCTGCAGCCCAGGGCCCCTTGGATACAGAGGGACCCCAACCGAATTGAAAACAATAGACGATATTGTCAATAATAAAAATAATCTAGAATTAAAAAACCTGCGATCATAATAAAATGGCAATTGGTTGAGTAATTAGGTAGGGCCCATAAGCAGTATTAGCCCAGGGCCCCACAAATTCAAGATCCGCCCCTATTTCCCGGAACAAGTTTCATATTTCCGCACACTATTTTTCGTTCAATTTTATCGCGTTCTCACTTGCTTGTTAGTCGACAGGCGGTATGAGGTGCGCAGGAGTCGAGTCGTGCGGGGTCGGGGCGAGGTGAAATGGGGAACTTGATTGACGAGCGCCGCTGGCGCGCCCGCTCGGCTCGATTTTTTATAGTGTACAACCGGCCTATTCTGTACAAATATCACCGTGAACAATGACGTATTATATATAGACACGTTATCAACCAACATCTCGGCGCTTAAAAACGGCGAAAATACTAGATAACTACTTATACGCGTAAAGAAAGGGAAAGAAAATATGACACCGTACGGCGGGATGTCTGTTGCTAGAGGGAGATAAATAAACATCTTCAGTTACGTCACAGGATAAGTAATAGTCAAATTACATGCTCATTGGTCGAGCGCATGAGTGACGTAGCTATCAGAGGCATATGGGGAAAAAGGACACTCGATTTTCTAGAGTTAATAAAATAATTGATAATTGTACCGTGTTACCTACTTTACGAATAAAGTAATACCAATATTATATCTTTTAAATGTTTATTACAATCCGGTTATTTCACAAAAACCAATACTTTTAAATAATGTGTTTTAAATGACGTATAATTTTACCATAATTATAGGAACTGCAGTCTTTTTTATTCTTCGATAATTTTTTTTCGTCACATAAATATTGTCAGCTGAGAAATGCATTGAGCAAACTTCAGTATAGGTAGCCAATCGTTTTCACGTCTTTGAACCCTTATTATGTTAAGCCACTTTTCTTTTATCAGCCCATCTGTAGGCAATCTAAAATGAAACGGAAAACAATAATGTAAGTATATTCATAACATAAAAAGTGCATAATATTATATTCAAACAATATTATAAATTCTAACAACCACAAAAATCTTGTGTATTAGTGTCCCAACCTCCCCTAACGTCATGTGATTACTAACTTCATGCGCCGGCCGCCATTAGACGCAGCGTCGTACAAAATAAAATAAAATAATCTAGTTTTGTAAACTTACGCGTGAAATGACACATTTTTGTCTTTAACTTTTGGGGTATAATTTTTACATCCTCTGAAAACACACGACGGCATATTTTCTTTATGTTTTGCACAGGTTTTCACACACGACATAAATTAAAAACAAACATAGCGTCGCGCGACAGGTTGGTGCGTGACTGAGCGCAATGTGGCCAATTGGCTTCATTTCATGTTGCCATTTTAGAGTGCGGACAACGTATCTATAGTTTTATACATCATTGACCGTGAAAACCTAAGTGATGTAAGCTGTCATTCCACCTGATTGTTAGGGATTGACACGATTGATAGCTCACTCCACGCTCACTTCACCTAAGTTTTCACGGTGAGAGGGTTACAAAAACGCACGGCAATATTCTACTAGTCAAGCCCTTTCATTTGATACCTACCCACATTGAGGGGGTTGTGAGAAAATATGTAATCCGCCATTTCGTAGCGGCGGCCATCTTGGATTTACAGTGATACTGATGTATTGTCATCAAAACTAAAGTGTGTACCAAATATCAGATCAATTTGCCAACAGGAAGGGGGTAAAATTTCAAGTACCTACCTACTAAATTTGAACCAAATAAATAACAAACAGGTTAAGCTAAATAAAACCGTTTAAAAAAGTATCCTACATAATTATGTCCTGTCCTAACCCAGCACCCTAATTGCGTAAAACATTATCAATCTCAATCTCTCGGACCGCTGCGGTGCCGAAGCGGTATTGCGCACGCACGGTCGTTTGTTTTTATACAAAGCGCGCGGTGCGGCAACAGTGCGGCATCGGTACCGCGAACGCTCGACAACAGGACGGCAACGTCGCAAACAATAATAACACACAACAAACACTACACTAACACTAACACTAGCATACAAACGCACCGCGGCAGTCGGATACGCTTTCGATTTCGGCGTTTGGTATCGGACTGCTACCGTACTGTAGAGGCCCGGGCACGGTAAACGTGCGGCAGCGGTCCGACACGAAACCTCTAAATTGAAAGAGCCCTAAGATCTAAGAATACCAATTTTAGGATTGTTCTTTCAGCAGGATTGCAATAAAACGCAATAAAGCAAAACTAACATTTTGTTAATCAGCTGATTGATAACTACCGTAGGTTACTACTTACAGTAGGTCAATGAACTTTTCTTTGGGGCACTACTACTTTCATTAGTAAGATTTCCGCATTCTTATGATACTTAAAAATGAGTTAATTATCTAGCGTAATTTATGACAATAATGAAGGTGATTTTCGAATTCGAACTAGGATAAAGTATGGCCATTTATTCGGTCACTCTAGGTATAAAGCGCGCACGTGCGCAAGCGCGTTTATGTGTGTCGTAGTACCTAAGCGGGCGGTACCTCGCGCGTGGAATGGCGACGGTGATTCTCCTCTTTTATGAATAGCTTCATTCTGAATTAGTGTCAAATGTAAACAACAAAAAAAGGAGCGTTTATAATTATTGGCCAGGTACCGTAATTTAAATTGATTATTTACGTCTTTTATGACAACCTCCTGAATTATGACGAGGATGCAAAGCAACATCTTGAATATTGACTGAATCAGTGTGGAACTCGGAATCGATAGTAGTACTGTGATATTTAGGTTTCGGTTTTGTTCGATTCATGTACAGACGCCAGCACATCAACCTACCCGAAACTGTCAAATTTTTCCAATCTACTTTGAACCTTATGCTTTAGCGATAAAGTTGAAAATCTATTAAAGAAATTTGACAAATGGTAGTAGCTCGATGTGCTGGCGTCTGTAGGTACATCATTGTATTTTTTTTGTAACTGTATAAGTACTCGAAATCAGTGAATGTATCGTTTGGTATTGTTGTTGATAATATGGCACTCTGAAATGAAACTAATACAGCCGTTTCGGTTTTTTAGATTTATATTTTTATAATTCTTTCCTTCTTTCTTTCTTTTTAGGGTTCCGTAGTCAACTGGGAACCCTTATAGTTTCGCCATGTCTGTCTGTCCGTCCGTCCGTCCTCGCTTAATCTCTGTGACCGTTAGTACTAGAAAGCTGAAATTTAGTACCAATATGTACCTATATCAATCACGCCGACAAAGTAGTAAAATAAAAATTGGAAAAAATGTTTTATTAGGGTAGCCCCCCTATATGTAAAGTGGGAAGTGATTTTTTTTTTAATTTCAACCCTAACGTGTGATATATTGTTGGAAAGGTATTTAAAAATGAATAGGGGTTTACTAAAATGAACTAAAATCATTTTTTGATAATTTCGGAAATAATCGCTCCAAAAGTAAAAAACAATGTGTCCCCCCCTCTAACTTTTGAACCATAAGTTTAGAAACTATGAAAAAAATCTGCAAAGTAGAACTCTATAAGGACTTTCTAGGAAAATTATTTTGAACTTGATGGAAACAACAGTTTTTGTACAAAAAAGACAAAAAGTTGTACAAAATAATTTCTGGACTAAGTTTGTAGTATAAACGTATATGCAAGCATTTTTTTAACTTCGTTTACATATTTTATTATCCTGAACGTATCCCTTTGTGTTCGCGCTAAAAACCGTCACGTTTCGGAGCGCCTGCCGCGGAGCGTGCAATGTTGCACGCTCCGTGTTCGCGTACGTACCCACTACCGGGAGCAGTTGCAGGAGCGCGGAGTGCTGCTGGAGCGCGAACATAATGGATAGGTACCCACTTTTAAACTCATAAGTGGGAACACTTATTGTGACGGACGGGAAACTACGGAACCCTACACTGAGCGTGGCCCGACACGCTCTTGGCCGGTTTTTTTTTTGTCTACTTTATAAAGTAAAGAAATCAAGCAGAGAAATTCGGCCAACTGCAGCTAACGCGACGCGTAACTAAAAATAGAACACGAAAAGTACCTACGAAAACAGCAAAGTGCAATCAAGGTCAACGTAAAATGATTTTAAAACTACGAGTACCTACCTATTTTTGTTGAGAATGCCATACGATTTAAAATCCTTTGACATTTATTGATGGTTACCTGTTTACAAAATAATGTATTCGGTATTAAACTCTATGCTCCTGTAAATAATGTTTAAAATTAGTATTAGACGTTAGCTTAGCGCGCTTTCTCGCTCGTTCATCTCTAGCTAGGTACATCACTCCCGCCCGCGCGCATCAAGGATACGGTACCTAAAACCGTGTAACTACTACCACAGTACAATGCATGCCACGAAAGATGAGACTTGACACACCACGTGGTTTGACATGCGCAGTACCTACACGATTTTAGGTATCTTTAGCGGTATGAGGTCTGAGTGCGGGACGGGACCGGACGTCATAGGGGCGGCGGAAAGAGCGGGGGAGGCGGGGTCAAGTCTCATCTTTCGTGGCACGCATTGTACCTGAATCAGTTTGAACCGAATATCATAGATCATGTGATACGATATCGGTATAGTGTCTCGTTCTAGGTACGCTGATACCTGATATAATATAGATTCAGTGCCGTACGATATATAGGTAGGTATTGGATATTGTACCGATACATAGATATTATCGATATACGATTTGTATCGCCCACTCCTACTAAAAGAAAGGGCTCTCTCAATAGGTAGGTACTTACCTACATAATGCAGAATGATTTTTATATCAGAAAATTTCTCGAAGAGTTCATGTGTAAGTTAGTATGTACCTACTTACTAAATGCATGTAGGTACTTACTTGAACTTAGACATTCATTACAGTAATATCGAACCCAGGGTAGATCGCAGATAATCCTATCACTAAGTAATGCATTTTGTCTCACTTCATGATTAAATTGATAAAATATAACTCACACACCCACACACACACACACAGCAAACCTACGATTCGAAACTTGTCAACAATATCACGCATGTTATAAAATTGGCCATCCGTTGACAAACAACGCCATCTAACGATCAAGATTACAGTAGATCTTGATCGTTAGATGATAACTGATAACTTTAGCAAAAATGTTGTTCTGTTTCTTGATGGTTCTTGAAATATCCTGTAGAGGGCGTGCCTCCGCCCGCGCACACATACAAAGATTTATCGTATTTTGTCAGGCCTAAATATCCTACAAATAGTGTTTTTTTATAAGTTTTTTTACGATATGCGTCAATAATAGATCATAATCATTTAATGTACGTGCTTTTATTCTGCAAAAATCGTTTAAGTATCGAGATTTGTACCCCGATAGAATGTATGAAAAAGTGTCAGTATCCAATCACCTTAACCGTGATTATTAAATCGGGCAATCAGCATTCGCTCAAAGTGAATGAACGAATGCTATAAGTGTACTCATTTGCGAAGTCACGTCGTTAGATTTAGTCAACACGAGTTTTGGTGACATCTATATTTAGTAGCATAAAATAAAACGCTTTCAACTTGAGAAGTTCGAAAACGCATTGGGATCATTATGCTAGCCTGTAGTGTCTAATTTGGATGGGTAATAACTTCACACCGCTGTCACTGTCAATGTAATAGACATAAGATTTAACGTGGGAGCAAATGAGACAGAAAGCATTATACAGTGTTTTTGTGTTTTTGAGTGTTATTGAGTGTTGTTGAGTGTTGTTGAGTGTTGTTGAGGGTTGTTGAGTGTTGTTGAGTGTTGTTGAGTGTTGTTGAGGGTTGTTGAGTGTTGTTGAGTGTTGTTGAGTGTTGGTGAGTGTTGATGAGTGTTGATGAGTGTTGTTGAGTGTTGTTGAGTGTTGTTGAGTGTTGTTGAGGGTTGTTGAGTG
Organism: Luperina nickerlii; assembly: GCA_963855955.1. Lineage (NCBI taxonomy): Eukaryota > Metazoa > Arthropoda > Insecta > Lepidoptera > Noctuidae > Luperina > Luperina nickerlii. Next base: position 3,749,620 of record OY979666.1, on the reverse strand, counting down.
TTGTTGAGTGTTATTGATGAGTGTTGTTGAGTGTTGTTGAGTGTTGTTGAGGGATGTTGAGTGTTATGAGTGTTGTTGAGTGTTGATGAGTGTTGTTGAGTGTTTTGAGTGTTGTTGAGTGTTGTTGAGTGAGGCTGAGTGTTGTTGAGTGTTGTTGAGTGTTGATGAGTGTTGTTGAGTGTTGTTGAGTGTTGTTGAGGGTTGTTGAGTGTTGTTGAGTGTTGTTGAGTGTTGTTGAGGGTTGTTGAGTGTTTTTGAGTGTTGTTGAGTGATGTTGAGTGTGGTTGAGTGTTGTTGAGTGTTGTTGAGTGTTGTTGAGTGTGGTTGAGTGTTGTTGAGTGTTGTTGAGTGTTGTTGAGTGTTGTTGAGTGTTTTGAGTGTTGTTGAGTGTTGATGAGTGTTGTTGAGTATTGTTGAGTGTTGTTGAGTGGGGTTGAGTGTTGTTGAATGTTGTCGAGTGTTGTCGAGTGTTGTTGAGTGTTGTTGAGTGTTTTTGAGTGTTGTTGAATGTTGTTGAATATTGTTGAGTGTTGTTGAGTGTTGTCGAGTGTTTTTGAGTGTTGTGGAGTGTTGTTGAGTGTTGTTAAGTGTTGATGAGTGTTGTTGAATGTTGTTGAGTGTTTTGGGTGTTGTTGAGTGTTGTTGGTCACAACAAATCACAAAAGACGTTAAGCCGCGTCCAGAGCCATGCGGCTTAACGTCTTTTGGCGCGAAAATTGTTTGACGCGCTAAAATAAGAAAAAAAAAAGACTCATTTTGTTGGTTGACGTATTTTGTAGAAACAATTTTCTTGGTAAAGTTTAAAGTATGGCGGTGTAAATCACAAGTTAAAATAAGTGATTCCAGTGACAATTATAGCAATTTATTAACAACAACTCCACAAGTGTAGTATAAAGCAGTATATATCACTCGAGGGTAAGTACAGATTACTCCCCTTGGTGAATAAATAGCTATTATTACAAAATCCTATAAGTGCTAAGGATTACTGTCCAATTCTCAAAATTTTACAAGGGTAAGAAATACTCCTCAAAAACACGACCCCGCGAGCTGCTTGCAGCTCGCGCAACGCCCAAAATCTAGTAAATATTATATTACTGGTGACATCACATCTTAAATTTTTTAATATTTTTATGTAATGTGTTGTGAGCGAGCTTGCTTCTTCCACTTTGTCACATAAACCTTCAAAGGTTTTTAGACAAGTGTACCTATGCTTGTTTAATAACACTAGTTTACAAAAATATATTTTTTTTTGTTCATTAAATGAAACATATATTATTTATGCAGGCTATGGACGGTAATTAAAAATATATGTTTTTATTTTTCGTAGCACGTCACAATTCTGAGATATAGAGGTCTTTGTTTTTATCTACCCGCAATCGTTTAAATACGTTTATCGTTTGATTTTGTAAACAAATGTGTGACTGAAAATCTTATTTTTATATCGAAATGTCATCTAGAGTGTGCAAACTACATCCAAATCGATTTTGTTATGTTTGTGGGAAAATTGTTCAGTTAAATCGTAGTTTCCCTATAACAAAACCATTGCAAGAAGCCTATTTACATCATTTTGGATTTTCGGTGTCAAATCAAGATAAAAATTGGGTTCCTCATGTGATTTGCACTAATTGCAGATTGGTCCTTAGCTCCTGGTATTCAGGTAAAAATAGATCACTGAAATTTGGTAAACCAATGATATGGAGAGAGCCAACTAACCACGTAACTGACTGGTACTTTTGTCTTTTGGTTTTAACTCAAAAAATAAAGATAGTATAAAATATGCAAACATTCTAATCTTTCTGCGGCTAAATTAAAGGAAGGAATATTTGTGGGTCCTCAAATCAGGAAAATATTGGACGAACAAAATTCGAGAGCCTTTTAACCGAGGTAGAAAAAGCAGTCTGGAACTCTTTCAAAAGTGTCGTTAAAATTTTTTAGGCAATAAAAAAAGTGATAATTACAAAGAAATTGTTGAAAATCTATAGCAAAATTATGAGCGTATGGGTGTAAATATATCACTAAAAATTCATTTTTTACATTCCCATTTAGATTTTTGTCCAGAAAATCTTGGTAGTGTGAGTGATGAACACGGTGAGCGATTTCACCAAGATTTAAAATCATTTGAGCAAAATTATCAAGGTTTTTGGGACCAAAATATGCTAGGTGACTATTGTTGGTCTGTTGTAAGAGATACAGATAAAAATATTTATAAAAAAGAGCAAAAATTACCCATTTTTAACTGTCTGTTGTTTATGTACATGTAGTAATTTGTAAAAATCTTGTTAATTAATATTAAAAAAAACTGACGTGCTGGATTTTTTAAAATATTTTTTCCGAGATGTAGATACCTAAAGTAACTTAACCGTATGTATTCCATTTCATGAACAAAAGTCATGTAAACTAGTGTAATTAGTGTAATTTAATGTATTGAAAAATAAACGAAAAAAAAAATATTGTATATCAGTCTCAATCCTATCAAAATGGTTATAACACTCAAGAGTTTATTAGTGCCATTTTAGGGTGTTATTGTCAAATTAAGAAGATACAGTATAATTCTCAAAACGGTGAAGGAAAACATCGCGAGGAATCCGGCATGTCCTAAAACCAAAAAATCGAAGGTATGTGACATCTACCAATCCGCTCTGAGCACTCATGGTGGATTACGGCTCACTCCCTCTCAACGCAAGAAAACCTATGTCTCATCAATGGGAATATTATAGGCTAATTATTATGCAGTATCATTCTCAGTTACCCTTTCCATAAAATAATTTTGAAAAACATCAATAAATCAATCTCAAATGGTGTCAAAAATGAGAAAATCAAATGGGGTTTTAAACTTACGTCTTTCAAGATGGTTTGCGGTGTGGTACGAGACTTCTCACCGCCCTTAGACGCTGCTTCCCATTCAAGTGTTACCACACATTTGTCCTTAGGCAGTTCTGAAACAAATTACACAACATTTCAACCTGATATCCCCGCTCAGAACTATTGCAGTATCTCAGTAAATCTACATTCGTCAATGTAACTATTCCCATTTTAGCCATTTTAATTGGTTGACCAATTAGCCAAGTCACATTATAAACGAGATTTTACAGAAGGTGACTCAATCTTTGAAACCAAAATGGGGTCACATATTAACAAAGTCAAGGAAAAAGTAGCCAAATTTTAAAATACCATTCATCATCTTTTAGAAAGACATACTCTTTTGTATTGTATATACGTCGCAAGGTACTTCCCACTAACATTATTTGAACTGTTGTTGAATTTTAACCTGGAACTTGTGACGAGGTGGTTGAGGACAAGTCTCCACTCGACAGTGGTACTGCACACGAGAGTAATACCCACGGTTGTCTACTACTTTTGACTTTTAAGATGAACCCGCTTTCCGTTATATCACTTACCACATTTATACTCTGCGCAGCACTTCCCAGTAACATTATAAGTCTTCAAGTCCTGGAACTTGGGGCACTCAGGTGGTTTAGGACACGTCTCCACTCGGCAGAGGTACTGGACACGAGGACAGCACCCACTGTTGTCTACGACTCGCTCCATGCCTGGTTCGAACACTTCTACGTCTTTGTCGTTCAGGGAGGCGCATTGGTCGGTTGGCATACATTCTGGAAGGGTAGGAAGGTTTCATACACCAATACTGACCTGATTTCGCGATTTTATCTCCAAACATGACTGTGATTATGGAAAAAACAACTTTAAAACTCACACATAAAGTTCAGTTTGCACTACACCTTCAAAATATTTTTATGGTTTTTTGAATAGAGCTAATCATTTTGAAATCAACTTAATTCCCACTACCATAAAGTTGATATTCGTTTATGTGGAAATAACATCTCAATTGTATCAACCAGGTATTGAATAAACTTTAGATATGGTTTACGAGATGTAATGTAATGTAGGTACAGTATCTGGGTGTTAGTGTAACCACAGGTAGGTTATGTGTAAACACAGGTAACCAAAAACCTGATTTGTTTTATAAAACTCGATGTCACAACAGGCCCTCACATAAGAATTATAATGATTAGTAAAGTCGACCGGAGATGGCGGGATTGCCATATGTTTATTTATTTTAAACTCAAAAAAAAAATGTTTGCAAATAGAGTAAACAATACTACAAAAAGTCTAAAAGCTTAAAAAGTTGCCAAGTTATAAACATTTTAAAATAACTGCTAGACAAAGATGGCGCTACCATAGAAGTGACGTCACGACTACGTAACTTCATACTAGCGCCATACATTGTCAGTACCGCGCGACAGGGACGGGAATAATGCCCTCCAAAAACTTTTAAAGCGTGTAGCTTAATCTCCAAAATTCCATCGATTTTACAGATTTTTTCAATCATCTCATTTCGCCCTGAATGTGTGTGTAAATAAATAAATCTTTCAACGGACCATATATTTTTCAGTTTTTTTTTTGTACTTAAATAAAGTTCCGAATATTATTTTTAAATTTGACATAAAGCGACCAAACGCCAATGACATTAGTTTAAAACCGTGAAGGACCGTTTCTTCTGTTTGGTATAAAATGCTTACCACAAGCGAATTCCGTGCATCCATCAGGCGTGGTCTTCTGCTTCAGCACTTGTCCGAAACCGCAGTCCATCTTCTTGGCTTCAGTGCAGTTCTTTTTCGGTTTTGGTACTAGAAGAGAAATTATTTAATGGAAATAAAGAAAGTTTCTTTTGACTTGTTTACGTGACTACATTAACAGCCAATGGCACTAGTCATTTGCACAACTGAGGGGTAATTCTCGTAATGTTAAGAACGTTCAGTCTGATCTCAGTTTTAATCTGTCAAAAATACCCCTAAATTCCCTACATTTTTGACAAGTTGTTAATATTGATTGTCGGTGAAATGACATTGCTACTGATTTTGGACGTTTTTAATTACAGGAATTGGCCTTCTGATATTCGGCGGTGGCTAGAGCTAGAATCATTTATATTTTTACCAAGCATAGTTAAGAGTTCAATATTCTAGAAGTAACGATTGTATCCGGTCATTGCTGCGAATCGGCAAGCATAGCATGGGACGTTTCCCGGCTAGATGAATCGACGACCTTCATAAGGTGGCTAAGACAGACTGAATGCGGAAAAAGAACCGAGTATTCTGATGAAACTTGGGAGAGGTTTATACCTAGCAGTGACCTGCGCTAGGCTGCGTTATCAAAAAGCTGTTGCAGATGTCTAGAAGGTTCATTTTCATCAGCAGATCGCGTCTCTTCTTCTCTTCTGCTTTTTCTGTATCTCTAAAGAAGATGCTCTTACCACACAAGTAGTCAGCACAGCAATCTCCAGGCTTGGCAGGCTTGGTGATGAGGTCCTCAAGCTGTGAGCACACAGGCGCCACACACGTCTGTTTAGTGCACGACACGTGCGCTGTGTTGTCTCCCGACAGTTTGCTGCACGTGCATTTTGTGCAGGCGTCCTCCTGTGAATACAAATTACGTTTGAACGTCCGAATACCTTGGAAAACTAAATACGAGTATTTTCTGTGATCTGTTTACTGTTTTTGCGAGGACTCGTAGACGTAACGCGTTGCCGCTTCCACTCAAAATACTAATATGGTTTGTTTTAATATTGGGAAAATTTTCGTCTCATATGAATTTTTGTTTTTGTGGAAGAAATTGTTCTTACCTGCCATTCGTCGCCAGCATAGTGTTCCTTATTAGCGTCACATGGGAAGCATTTAGTGGGTTCTATGCATGTGTTGTTTACTCGCACCTAGAAATTATAGACCACCGATTTAATTCAAACAGTAGCGGTTACATAATTAAAACGTTAAAAGAGATTGGTAATGAGTAGAAAAATTTGCCGTTCATTTTGGGCTTTAGATAATTTACTATCATAGAAGGTAACAATAGTTTTAAATGGACGATGGTCGATTGGTTTACTGATGAATGAAGTAAAATCAGACATATAGGTATATCTGGTGTTCTGTGAGAGAAAGTACCTATACAAGGGAGTCCACTGTTCCATGTTAGTTTTAAATTAAATTATATTATTGTCAACGCAATAATATTGTCTCTATATTAATTAATGTAATGGTATTGTACAGTTTTAATTAACTAAGTATACTTAATAAATAATAATAAATAAATAATCTTTAAAGTATTCTCTGCTCTTTAATATACCTTTTTTGTGTTTATCTTGCTTGCTGTACCTGGCAAATGGCGTCAAAATAATGAAAGATTTATATTTTCGTTACCTTTCCTTCAGGACAGAAGCATCCTTCAACAGCTGGTTTGTCGCACTTGTCAGGGTTCTTGGTCAGCTCGTCACTATTCTCGCACGTCATCTCGCACTTCACACACGTACGATACACTAGAGGCTCATCACTACGAATCAAACAAATACAATATCTTGTTAAGCATACTAGAAAGTATTCTTTACATTTGTCCATATTAAAATACTTATTCGAACAAATAATATAATGTTAGCGTAGGAAAATTCTTTAGGAAATGCAATGCTTTTACCCAAATTTTCCATATTTTCTTAAAACACATTAAGGTCATTTGGCTGGCTAAACATATTTACCGCATTCTTAAAATGTAGGACATCTATACAGGAAAAAAAAATAACCAGTGCGCAAACTGTAACTATGAATTCAGCAGATGATTCTAGACAGAAAAAACGAAGGCAGAATTTATTCGTTGGTTATTAAAAAAAAATTGTTCCATAGTGCAGTTTTCTATGAAACAGCTTTTTTTTTATAACCGATGAAGAATTTCTACGCTACGTCTAGAATCAAATGCATGAATTCAGCATGTGGTTATAGTTTGCGCACTAGTATATTTTTTTTTCCTGTATGTTCTTTTAAGCCGGCCACGCGCGGACAGCTTGAAGCAGCCAGTATCAGCTGCTTCAAGCTGCGACTGCATAGTAAACTACGTACACACATATACGGAACCGCCCGAGCTGTCGCGACTGCCTCGGGCGGTCGGCAGCGCGGTGAAATTTCATCGTGCGGTCAAGCAGTCGCCAGGCATACACTGACTGCTCGAGCTGTCAACTGCTCTCGCACAGTTACCTCCGCCCGCGCTCTTCATTCCACGACGCGTGTGTTAAAGCCGGCAATAAAAACCGCAGAGCAGTTGATACCGACTGCTGCAGCAGCAAGCAGGCACGTTTCCAATGGCAGCTTCAAGCGGTTGAATTTGACTGCACGAGCAGTCTGTGTATGTTGATCACTGACTTACTGCTGGAGCTGTCTGTGTATGTTGATCACTGGCTTACTGCTGGAGCAGTCCGTGTATGTTGATCACTGGCTTACTGCTGGAGCAGTCCGTGTATGTTGATCACTGGCTTACTGCTGGAGCAGTCATGTTGATCACTGGCTTACTGCTGGAGCAGTCCGTGTATTGTCAGCCTTAGATGTCAAAATTAAACTTGAAATTGATTTAGAACAATTGGGGCTACTCAAAATGTATTACCGGACTTTGTTCGTAATAAAGTTATTTCATATTTTTCTACTTTTTAAAAGGTCACTCACCAAGGGAACGGACAGAGGTCAGTCCTCCAGTCTTGCAGACAAACTCCTTGTCTCCTACACTCGGCGACGTATCGTTCCGCCGCGACACAGAAGTCCGTTGCGTTTGCGCACAGATCCGCTTCACAAGCTTCCACGAATGACTGCGGTTCTACTAGCGCGTGGCACTAGACGTACAGATAATTTTGTATTAGAAGAAAATATTTACTAGAAAAATTCACTACAATTAAGCTACCGGTATTTGTTTAGCAGTAGGTAACACAACAAGACTAGACAAGGGCACTATACGGCTATAGCCGTCATAATAAAAAAAAAAAAAAAAATAATAATAAAACTTCTATAGTCTCGCTTAACGCGCCGGAACCTGTTAAATACACTGTAATTTTATGACACTTTTACAAGTACTTTTTATCTGACATCCTTGAAAATAAATACAGAAACAGGTGAAAGCAATTATCTTAAGAGCGTTTACGCCGTACGGCATTTCATACAAATTCTCAAGCCCTTGTTTTTTTTTAAATGAATGAACCGATTTTACGATTTTAATGAAACTTCATACGCATAAGCAGGATACAAAGGTCTAAAAAATTACTTAAGAACATTTTCGAAATGTCTTATTTAAAAAAAGATAACTGGAAATCTCTGTTTCTATGGAAAATTTAAAATCGATCTAATTAGGCTGTAACACCATTTTTCGAAAATGTTCTTATTTGTATGTTATACAAAGGTCTAAAAAGTTACTTAAGAACATTTTCAAACATAAAAAATACAAAATTGACATTAAACACTTACAGCTCCAAATCTATCAGCATTGTAGAGATTGTAGCAAGGGTTAGACTCGGGCGGCGGTAGCACACACTCTGGTATGAGAGGCTGGTCACACTGAGCTTGTTCTGAGATGTCCAGGGTTTTCAGGGTGTCGGGGGTAGCTTGCCAGGATTTTCCGTACTGTTGGGGAGAGGTAAGGGGTTGTATTTAGTTAACGTTAAACGCATCTAATTGTTGAAAGAAGATAGCGCTTAGATCAGCACACTTACAGTACCCGGCGATAAATATTGCACATCGACCTACACAAAATCATTTTATACAAAGAATAAAAATAATTATCAAAAGAAGCAAATCATAATTGTTTTAACAGCTCCTAATAGATACCGGACTGTTTGTATTTCATGCGACAGAGATAACGCTCTACGAAGCCGAAATTAGCCGATTGTCTCTTTCCAAAGGTCGATGTGCAATATTTATCGCCGGGTACTGTACTTCATAATCAGCATATAATGTTCCCACTGCTGGGACACAGGCCTCCTCTCCGTGAGAGGGAGTGGGTTATAAACTACTACGCGGGCCCAGTGCAGGTTAGTAGATGTCACATGTCTTCGAATTTTTAGTTCTAGGACATTTTCCGGTTTCCTTACGATGACTTCACCGTTTTGAGGACAGAAACACTTGTAGAACAGTTCGTAACAATATTGATTGATTTCTATTTTACATTGATATTATTATAATATATGGCGTTTAGTGAACTGCAAAGGACGAAGGTCTTCCACGACTCCTTCCAATATTTTAAAACATGAACGCATAAGAAAATTTTTGTAATATTTTGCTATCAGAAAAACGGGGTATGATTTTACATAGAAGAATTTAACTGGAAACTGTGAAGATATTCATTAGATCCAACAAAAAAGTTCGGCTAGGTATTAAGTGTACCCATATTAGTGTTATATCTTACCTCTTCAAAATCCTCAGTTTCAGTACCATTGCTGGTGACCAACACGTCTTGGTAGCCGGCGCACACGCCGCACAGACCCTCTGTCTTGTTAGCGTACACGTAGGAAGGCACGCGGACCCTAAACTCCATCTTGGATTGGAGGACTGTTAGCTGTTGAACAAAATTCAAAGAGGCGGTATTACATTTATGTTTTTTTTTTAGCTAAGTATTACTTAATAGTAAAAAATATGTATCCAAAAACCAGTTGTCTTTTTCGTTACTGAAAGAGGAGGAAGGCTTGGAAAACTTTATCATGGCGAGAAAAAAAGATGGTAAACCGGACAACAGATAAAATATGCTATCCCTTCACTGGGGGGCTGATCTAGATCCGAGGCACCCCAAAACAGGACCCAAAGGTGCCCAAAGATGTGGGATCCTGACAACTAGTACCTAATCTATGTAAAGATATCTGGACAAAACCAATAGTATGAAAACGTGTTTTCCCAGAATATTATTGGCTTTTAATTGTGTCTAAGAACCCAAGTTAAAGTATTGTGTAAGTATTTGGAAACGCATTTGATGGAAGCATAAACATTTAAATGAGCGAACCTCAACATGTATATCCGGTAGCAATATGGTGACGTCCTGTCCGTTGTCCTGACTGATGGTCACCCAATCTTTCTTCATCGGGTATTTGAATAGTGCCTCATCGTCGATCGTTGTTAGCAACTGTTGAAGAAAAATATTTTAGTCTTAGATAATGTGATTAAAATTATGATAATAATATGTTGTAATATTTTAAGGATGATATTTTTATCGTAACGTAAAAGTTTGTAGCAAACATTCAAAAATACGGACAAGGGGCTCAAAACTTCCTGATACAGTGTCGATGTCAAGAACCCCAAACAATAATGTCTCTACGACTTATGAAAACTTCAGGCAAGGCCGAATACAATATTATTTTGAACCCTATGGAAATGAAAACTTTGCTACACCTTAAATTCTTCTCAAAATTTTCGTTTTGTCGCGGAATCACCTATAGGCATTTTTCTTTTCTGGCACTCTCTGTCACTTATTGTGTTGGCGTTTTTCCGTTGTTGCAGTAGTCAAGAATAGTTTAGCGGGCAAAGAAATAGGCAAATCAATAGGGTGGATTAGGGATTCCACCCTATTTATCAGAATGAACTGTATTTTAGGGGATCTTAATCTCAAAAAGTAACTATACAGCAATGAATAACCTTCAACTCACCTTCTTAGTCTCTGCATTCTTGCTAACATGTATAACCTTCTTCTCATAGAGCAGATGAACCACTTGAGTACAGACAACGTCACTGTTGTCCTCACACGGTCCATTCGTCGAGTACACCTCATACTTGTGCTGGCCACTTTCGTTCCTGTCTCTGGAGGCTAAGTAGGTGCAGTTACCGAGGAATGGAAGGTCGTCACCTTCGAAGGTCACGTACTTGGCTGGGGTTCCTACCCCGTTACAGGCGCCTAGGGAAAGATGGGTGGATAGTATCAATGTGGTTTTAGTTTTGTCATTAGAGTAGGTCAGTTTGGAAACTCGTCTAGAATTTCGATTTTAGGATATTTTAATTTTAAAACGTATGAAAAAATTACATGAAAAAGGAACCTGTTTAAACAAGGTGTAAATTGAAATAACTGATAACCTGAAAAGGAACCGGAGTTTAGGGTTGAACCCATAGCAACAACGATTTTTTTTAATTTAAAAAAAAAAATAATAATAAAAAAAAAATTAAAACAGATCAAGTATCTTGACTCGCGAGGTTGTCGACACGGTTGTGGGGTGTGGACTCAGCGATCATTGTGCCGATAGTCGTGACAGCCAATGGTTTAATAGCCAAGAGCCTCGACCAACACCTAAGGAGGCTTTCATTGGGCAGCTGGGTCAAGGGCTTGATTCAGAAAGCGGTACTTCTGGACACGGCCCGCATTGTTAGGAGGTTCCTTTCTCTGGAGCCCTGACCGCCGGTAGCTTGGACCCTGTTCCCGATACTGGTGGGCTACTATTTTTTATATTTTTAAATGTTTTTATATTTCTTTTTATTCTTTTTATATTAATATTTAAAAATATAATTTATATGTATTTAGTTGAATAAAGGATAATAATAACACTCCACTTACAACTCATCTCCCTCCTCCCCCACCAACCTAACTTTTCTTAAATTTCTTTAACTTTTTTAACTTTTCTTAAATTTTTTATTAAAAAGTAATAAAAAAAATTCTTGCTAAAAAGATTACTTACAGAGATTTTAACATTCGCCCCAAACTAGGCAAGACTGTATTTTGGGCGCCAATAAGTACCTAAGTTAGGTGAGGCTGGGGTTTAGGTGGTTTTTCATAATGATCAGTTCAATGAGCCTTTTCAGGTTGTCAGTTATTTCAACTACATCTTCTTCCTATGTTTTTGCATAAAACATAATTTCTGTTAAGAGGGCGCCGACCAAACGCCGACCGCGCAATGGCGCCTTCGTCGTTTGTTTGGTTATTTCTTTTATTTTAGAATGAAAATGCAGAAAATAAGCACGTTAAGTTGTGCTCCACAAGATTATACGTTAATTTTATTATAAACGGTAGTTTTACATTGTTTAGTTTTATTATAATCACTAAAACGGATAATAGTGGCCACTATTTTCATATTTCATTTTCATTCTAAAATTTATAACCAAACAAACGATGAGGGCGCCACTAGGCGGTCATCGTAGCCTTAATTCTAGATAAACTTCTTCTTATTAACTTATAACTATTATAGACAGGCAGAAGTGTCAGAGATTTTTGCAACACTTTCCAACCATAGACACTAAGAAGTATTTGAGCGCGGGCGTTTAGAGTCGGTCTTATGATAAATGCTTTATTTCTGTAAATATATTTAAAAAAACGACAAAAATAAACTATGTTTTAAAACTAAATGAAGTCGGTGTTTCTTATTCGACTACTCCGAGAAGAAACACCGAAAAAAAAACTCAGAGGTCAGTCTCTTTTAAAGTCTAGACATAATCTTGGTCAGGTCACATGGAGACCATGCAGATTGGTGTATGAGATGGTAATTTCAAATTATGCACCATTCTACCTGCAAAAAGTGCTGCTTCTCAGCCTGTGTTCATCTTATTTCCTCAATACTCACAATCCAGACATTCAGTAGGCGGTATACACTGGTCTTTCATCCTCAGCTTGCCCTCGGGACAGTAGCAGCCAGGGAAGCACTGGCCGTCTTCAGTGGGACAGGAGCGCGTGACTGCGCCGAACTGTGAGCAAGTCGGCTCGCACTGCTTACGGTAGCAGTCGTAGTGGACCAGGGGGGCTGGGCAGTCGGCGGCTGTGGGAAAAGAAAGGATTAATAAAAATTTGCAAGGTTTTCGTCGTTGACATCTGAGGAGATTATAGATCCAATGTATCGTTTATCGTAAATATATCATCATCTGTCTAGCCTTTTCCCAAATATGTTGGAGTTGGCTTCCAGTCTAACCGGATGCAGCTGAATACCAGTATTTTACATGAAACAGCTGCCTATTTGACTTCCACAATCCATTTACTGGGTGGACTTTTACTTATACCCTTTGGTAAGACTTACTGTCAGACTTTCGGGCTTCTTCTGACGACCCGCAACCACTACCAAAAATCCACAAATGACAGCCGGGACCAACGGCTTAACGTGCTTTCTGTGGCACGGAGGGGTCTTGATATGTAAAGATGGTCACCCATCCACGGATCAACCGCGGCAAGCGTAGCTTAACCTCTAAGATCGTTAGCGAGTTATTACTTAGCCACAAGCCTCAGTACAAGATAGAAGATACTTGATAAAAGATTGCTAAATAATCTTCAAATGAATACTCACGGCAGTCCATCATCATCCTCCAGTTGGACAGGTCTACATTCTTGTCAGCGGCGAGACACTCGGCCACCAGCTGTTCCACCAGCAGACAGCGACACTCCTCCTCCGTCCGATGGGTTCCGTTGACGATCAGTTGAGAGCACTCGCAGATCTTCTCCAAGCAGATGTTGCGCCATTTGTGGAGGTTGAGGACGTTACCGCATTGGGAGAGAGGTTCTTTCCTGACGGGAGGATTAGATATGTGAATATGAAGTGTCACATAAAAACCTTTTATTGTTTTTGTAATCCATACTAATATTATAAATGCGAAAGTGTGTCTGTCCGTCTGTTACCTCTTCACGCTTAAACCGCTGAATCGATTTAGATGAAATTTGGTATAGAGATAGTTTGAGTCCCGGGAAAGGACATAGGATAGTTTTTGTCCCGATATTCCCACGAAATCGACACTTATGAGGGTAAAACCGCGGCGCAGCTAATACTCCTATAAAAACTAAACTTGTCCACGATGACCCTTGCTACAATAGTTTCAGTACGATAAATTCCGTGATTTATTTAATTTGCGCTTCGTTTTATTAACTAAGTATTGCAAGTTAGGTTTGGCTCAAAGTTCTCCAGGACTTTTTACTCACGGTAGGTAAGTCAGTATTAGGATATGGAATGGAATAGAGGAGTTTTGCTACCTGGTGATTATATAAGAAAAAAATTGGCAGGATTTTATCGTGCACTGGATTTTCAACTATCGGCGTTGAGCAGTGCGTCGAAAGACCTGTGCAATATTTTTTACGTCCATACGAATGAGGGCTAAAAAACTTGCAATATGAAGACGCGAAAATGAAGATATTCCCCGCAATTTAAAGGTCATGTGTTATGACCTTAACACGTATAAGTTCCGTAAGCCCCTTCAACAAGCCTCATCACGGAAACGTGTTTAAATCTCGTTTGACGTCTAGTCTTCCTACACCAAACATAATACTTACGTAATAACTTCACAGAGCTCCCAAGCCTTCTTCTGCTTCTGATCGGAGATGACCTTGGTCTGGCATGCGTTAGCAGGCAGGCCAGGCTTGGCCCACGCTCGGCCAAACTCGTCGATGCTGGTCGCTAGCCTGCCGTCGGGGAGACGTCTGTCGTTGTTAGGTTCGCCGTCGAAAGCGCCGCAGAGACCGTCTACAGCTCCCATGTAGCTTTTGAAGACCTGGTAAGTTTCGGAGAATATTTGAGACCCTCAATTTCAGTGCAGGACATGAGAGAGGCTACAATTTGGAAGATTTTACTGACTTCTAGGATTTATTTCATAACTTAAACAATATTATTTGTTCATCCAGTTTAGTTTTTTCTGCTTACTATCTACTTTATTTTTATCCGACTGTCCGAAGGAGGGTAATGTTTTTCAATTTAAAGCTACACAGTTTATACAAGTATTCAAAATATTGTTTGGTTTTAAAATATAATTATTTCTTTTTGACGTGCAATGGGGATTGTCCAAAATTTCTAACCATTCTATTTTATTTTATTTTTTGTAAATTTAGAGCATTTTGAGAAACTAATTTGAATATTTTGATGATTGGCTCAATAGTTATTTTAATAAAAATTATTTAATTATTTTAAGTTTTTAAGGTAGGTGACGTCATCCAGTGGCATAAAGATTAAGTGCCGTTGCCTTACAAGTACATAATTAAAAATTTTAATCTATCAACACAACGTCAACAATGTCACATCTGTCAAAGTGTCAATAGGCCGAATAGACGTCTTAAATAATCGAATCCTAGCTTAGCGTATTTATTTACAAATGGTTTTTTTATGTGTAAGTGTCCTCCAAGGAATATACTACTCTCTATCGTCACTAGAACAATCGACGCGGCCGCCGGCCGCGGTCGCCGCGTGCTTTATTATTCTATTTCTAAGTAGAAATAGAATAATAACGCACGCGGCGACATTATTACTATTATTGCTGCAAGTTGGAACAAAGCACTTCCTGTATTCCATAACTCTTCCAGTATATTAAATATTGTCGAGTGTTGAAATAATGTATGTAATGTAATAATGAGATATAAACAAGAATGTTTATATTTTTGTATGATTTTTGTCATATTTACAATAATTTGACATTTGACAGATTGTAGACAATACTTGCCTCTTACTTTTTATTTTCTGAGGCAACGATACAAAACTGTACGGCCAGTCGTACGTAATTTGAAGGGCAAAGAAGGTCAATCGTATTTTATCAAAAATACCAATAACATATGAATATTTTTCAAAATTAATTAGTCCGTAATGATCAGTAACGCTATTCCTCGAAATGGTTTTTCGATTACAACATTTAAAAAAATATGAACAATGCCCATTGTGTTTTTTAAAACAATTTACAGAAATACAATATCATTGTGGTCTGTGTATTGATACATTATAATTTTAAACATAGGTTAAGATAAAAATCGCATTTACTTTAAAGTGTCACTTACGATAAGGTCGTACTGGTTGGCTCGATAATACAGATATTAGAATATAAGATGCAATTGGAATAAATATGGCCAACTAGACAACACCCACCAAATATTGGAATTATAAAGATATTGCTCTTGCTTTAAGTGATTTTAAAAACAAAACTAAAACTCACCCCAATCTTAATATCGCCTTCAGAACTATAAAGCACGGTAAAGTTGTACTTCCTGGACTTGATAGCGATTCCATTGCCGAGCCGGTCCACGTTGAAGCTGTTCTTCTGGAAGCAGATCTTGCTGGTCTGTTCCACCGTATATTCGTAGTTATCGTACTCGATCATCATGTTCGGTTTCACTAGGATGAGCTGGTCGTCTTGGAGAATTAGGAGCTCATTTTGGCAGCCCTCTAGGCGGCACTTCTTGCGGACTGTGGGGAAAAGTATGTTTTAACTTTTGAAAAGAACAGTTGTGCGTGAGCCCATACAATTTAGTGTTCCTTTCATTATGGTAGTGGTTTTTAGGCTGTGTGTCAAGGTATCAAATTATGTTGCAGCCAAAGGACTTACTTGGTCGTAATTCTTTAATTACGAATTATTTTGGCGAATTTATTCTGATCATCATGACATAGTTAATTTTACTAGTTTCACCGTTTTTGGTACTGCTGTCGCCCTCACGGCGATTACCGCGCGCTCCGTGAAGCCTCCGGACGAAGAACGAAGGCAATTATGCCATATTATCTCACGGAGTTTCGCTCGTATTTTAAAAGTACTTGTGAGTCACATATCTAAATTCTGTTTTTTTTTTTAATGAACCTGTTCAAAAATGGTGACTAGCACATGCCACCACTTTATTTTCAGCCAGAAATTACCTAATATAGTCCATGCGTCGAATCTGTTCTCCCTGGCGAGGATGTGGAAGCAGGCGTCATACTTGTACTCGGTGCCGTCAAACGTGTTGAAAGTGCGTCCAGTCACGTTGCAGAACACGGGGCGTTCCGGCGGAGGCACGCACTCGTACCTGATGGTGGGAATAAGAATGGAAGGTAGAATTCTTTTTGTTTACAGAGACAGTGTGATCGCCACGATGGACCGATGTAGTTTCGGCTAGCCATTTTGCCACAAGATGGCATTTAGTATAGAGGATCTTCCGACCAGACGGGTGTTGTGTCTCGTTGGCTACTGCCCGACTATTGATGGCAAGTTGCGCGGTAAACTTTGCTTGCGCGATGCAGGATTTAGCGTGATGTCACTGCGATGCATAGTTCACATGTGGCGATGTAGATTGTCGCCACTAAATATTTACTCAGCAGGAGATGTCATAGGCTCATGGGCTCAAGGTTGACCTATGTTATATCATATGGTCTTCATTAGTAAAGTTAAAAGAAGACGAGGTCAAGCCTTGGCCCAGGAGTGGAATGTCATAGTAAGTGACTACTAGTAGCAGTGGTATCATTAAGTCAAGTAATAAGTAAGTTACTTCTCTCCAATAGTCAATAAATGTGAAATAATTTAAATTATTATTATAGGTACTAAACAATTATTGTAATAAGGTAATGTTACTTATTACAATAATTGTTTAGTACCTATAATAATAATTTAAATTATATATTTTTATGTAATAATATTTTTTCCCCTTAAATTATATCAATTATTTTCTCTGGTTTTATCCTGTTTACACCTGTAATATGATGAAAATAAATTAACATGCGCAATCTTGACATGTTAATTTACTTTTCTTTTCATAATTTATTTTCATCGTTCATCACTTATTTTCTCTATTTCTATTTTTATCGTGTTTACACTTATTTATACATAAATAATATACATTTATACATAAAGAATTCTTTCAATTACAGGAGATCACAGCACATAATGTGATCTCCTGTAATTGAAGGAATTCTTTAATTGCGTAAAATAACCTTTTGTATTATGTGATTTATATTGAGTATCTGTATCCTTTGTTAGACAAATAAATAAATATTGTCAGAAAAAAAAAACTCATGAGGTGGTAAAATATGTGGTGTGGTCTAGCCTACTTACTGGGGACACTTATTGTATTCTTTGGCTGCGGTATCCAACTTCAGTGAGTAGCCAGGTGGACAGGTGACTACAGAACAGATGGGCGCTGGAGTCACACCTCCAGGTTTGTAGGGAGGAAGCTTCGGGATGCACTTGAACTGCTGGCATTCTTGTTTGGGAGTCTGAGGTGTTGTGTTCACGTCTGGTTTGTCGAGAGAGAAGGCCTGGTTTGGACGAGATGGTGGTGGCATACCTGTGGAAGACATTGTAGTTGAGTTAAGTAACTTATTTTAAAAAGACCTGGTTGATTTTCACCCAAAAAAGTCTTAAGCCGTATTTATATTACTGTGTTGTGTCGTGTCGTGACGCCTTCTGACGCTGTTTTAGCCAATCAAAACTCGTTGTGATTTGACGTAGTCCTGAACAGATTCGTTTGATTGCAGTATCCCGAGTCACGACACAACACGACACAGTAATGTGTCTGTGGCTTTAGTTGTTAAGCTATAAGAAGTCAATTGAAATCAGTCAGTCTGAGCAGAAAACAGCTGAATAGATTTTTACTCTTAAGCATAGCGTTAAGCTTTTTTAACGACTTCTAAAGAGTTACGGTTTTACTGAAGTACTACTAAGGGAACTCTCAATCAAGAGCTTATCACACGTATTTATACCAGAAACACTTAGTTCAAATACCAATGGTGAATCAATTTTGAAAATTTTATTTCAAAATTCATTCCCCATTCGAATTATTTTGTTTGTGGAAATCAACAAAATATATCCTTACCATAACCCCCTTTAGAGAATCCTCCCTTAGAGTAACCGCCCTTCGAGAATCCAGTCTTGGCGTATCCACCCTTGGAATATCCTCCTTTAGAGTACCCTCCTCTCTGGTATCTCTGATAGGAGTACCTGGGTCTTGGCGGTGGTAGTTCAGTGGCAGATCCGTATGAGGGTCGAGAGGAACTGGGTTCAGTGGTGGTGTAATGGATGCTGTAGCCTGGTGGACATTCTACCTTCGGACATACTAAAGCTGAAAGAAATTGTGGTAGTTAAGATTTTAGTTGGATTGTTTCGGCCTTATTACAAAAACAAGGCTTTTCTATAGACATTGTTTAAACCACAGCCAGTTTTGCTATAAGAACCTAACTTTGATCGAAATAAAGTTCAGACAACTTAGGCCGGTACCAAGATGCCAGTTTTGTATTAAGAACTTTTTCTTAGTCAGAATAAAGCTCAAAATACAACAACTTGCTCGAAAGTTTAGACTCTGGCTATAAGTTAGATCTTGTTTTGTAATAAAGACGGTTTAGGTTTGGTTAATTTTAAGTTGTTATGTTGAGTTGTGTCTTGTAGTCATAAATTTGGAGTCACTGGACTAATTTGAATTTTGAAGTCATTTTGGTGTTGTGTTATTCGTCTTTCCATATTAAAATGATCAAGTGATGGTCAATGACGATAGTGATCACTATTTTTGGGATGAAACCCAAGGATGATAGAAAATAATTATCATCAGATTTTCGTATGCACTAAGCAAAATAAATTTCTTGGTCATGATCTTTGCTATGTAAAGATTAATAGTTGGCAAATTAAATGACAACATTTGGGTCATACACAAAAAGTGAACATTACAAAATATTTATAATAAAACTTCATGATTTTTTGTGAAACGTTATATTTATTTAAAGTTAGAAAATAATATTCTTACAATAATATCACCAGAGATCAGTCTTGGATATTTTAGGAATAAATCACGTTTTTAGTTTTTTTACGTCTACAGGAGAGATTGTGTTGTCTGCAGAAGGGAACAAAAATTGACCTTATATAATCATATCAATAAGATCAAGAATAGAAACAAAAGAAAATAAAATAAAATACAGTTCTCCTCAACCCCTAAATAAGTCATAATCAAAAATCTATACCAAATCAGTACAAATTAATAATCAAAATTTGTCCACAGAACAGACATTATGCTTCTGTAGGCATATAAAGGAACAAAATATTAAAATATGTTATCCTCGTCCGAATCGTCCCACATGAAATTCGTCAGCCGTTTTTTCTGTGGTGAATCTTCAGAGGCCTCAGAGTCGTCTGAATAGATTCTTCTCTTCTGGGGTCTATGCCTTTCGTTAAATATTTCGATAGAAAGATCTGGTGTCAGTCTATCTGATAATCCTGGTGAATTTGGCTCAGTCAGAGCCTCAGGAGTAGCTGAAGCCACAGGAGAATCACGGATAGGCAAATGCTCAAATGAGGAGTCTGGTGATCCTGATCTTTCAGGGCAATCAGGCGACAAATTGTACAAAGATGAATCAGGAGTGGCTATGTTTCTAGATGTGCCAGGCATTATCGAATCCCTTATGTGGTTTATTTGGATTCGACCCATTTCGTAATGTGGACATATCTGGTGAGGGGCACACACCAAGCAACTTAAACGTCTCGCGTGGATAAGTCCTGGGTCTTTAACACTCCATGTTAACTGGTGAATTCCAAACGTACCTTTGAAAGGTCGTGTAGTGCTGTTGTCAATGAGTTGTTGAATTTCAGGAACTAGTGATTCATTGATCCTATAAACTTCGATTCCCTTACAATTATTCCCCAAGCATAACATCATCTCATCCAAACTAGCCACATCATGGCCTCTTGCAACGTGGTTATCGCAAGTTCGTTTGATGCAACCACCCACTCCATCAGGTGCACCTTTGCCATGTCCCCGTTCGCTATAGTGCCAAATGATAGAATCAACGCTAAACTCTTTGCTTAAATATGATGCTATCAAGTGAAACATAGATTTGTTCCGATATTGCGTAGAAGGCCCGTCGCTCAAAATGTGCAAGTTTTTCAGATCTGGAGATAACTCTTTAACTCTATTTACCAATGCCTGTAAATGAACACAGATGAGAACTGGATCATGCCTAACATTTTCTGAGACGGTGCAGAAGGATGTACTTTCTGAATAATTGTGTGGAGGTTCTAATTGGGTAGAGTAGTAGACGGAAGTATGTAAGGATAATTGTATCTTTGAACCGCCAAAGTGAGCAGATTGTACTTCTTGACCGTATTTGCACTGATAATTTTCTGAAAAATCTATATGGAGAAGTCCGTCTATTGGCGTTAATTGTGATTTTATATTTTGAATGGCCTTGAATTGATGCATTACGTACGCAACATGTTTCATAAAAATCGGTAAATTAGCGTTTAATATGTCTACAAGAGCCTTCTTCGTGGTTTGTACTTTTTCTTTAATAGTTTTCTTGCACTGTCTTGCTTCTCCCTTAATAACGACAGTCACCATTTTTGTTACCCATCTCTCGTAAGTTATAGTGTCATTTTCAACAAACTCATTACACTGAATAGTTTTGTCTTTGCAATCAGGGCAATTTCGTTCTAAGCAGATTACTGCCAGGGCATTATTGCAACACAAATCCTTCATCAAAGAAGAAGCAGAGACATACGGAATTAATTTTGAATGATATAATGCTCGAATAATATAATCATTGTTTGTGTGTATGGCACATAGGCAAGTGTTCCTAGCATCGACTTTAGGGAATAAAACCCAAAATGGTCGATTTCTTCGGAATGTTTCATAGGAAATAAGTATACCAGTCTTATTCACAAATGCCTTATGCAGATTCAAAAGTGAGTCATTTAAAAAGCGAATTTGTTTCTTGATCTTTCTTCTTGTAATTGTATCTTTTTTTCCAGACGTCAATCTGCTGTGTTCATCTTGCAGTAAAAAGTCATGGATTGCCTTTCTTATCTCTTGAGTCTTCATCGTTTTTATTCTTCTTTTAGCACTTTCTTTTTTCTTTTCCAGTTTACTATTTGCTCTTATATACCTCATTCTATATTTGGCAACTTTAGACTCTAATTCAAGAACTTTTATCTTTAAATGTTTATTTTTTGCAACAAGTCGTCGTCTATTCCGTGTAGCCACCGCTCTGCCAACATGTAAACGCGAAAACGATGGACTTGATGGAGGTGTGTTCTCTTGCACAAAATCAAGTTCTCTTTTCTTAATTTTTTCCTTATCGCGTTTCTTTTTTGCCTTTTCTCTCCATATTTTTCTTATCTGCCTTTGTTCTCTTGGCGTGTAGTCTTTAACAGTCTTAATTTGACCTGTTTTTTTCTTTTGTATCTCTCCCTATCCTTCCTTCTTCTTTCTTCGAGAGCTGCGTCATCCATTTTTGCCCGAGCACGGCGTATACTAAGTTTTTTCTGCTCACGCCTGCGTTTCTTTTTTTCTTCTTCGGTAAGCTGCCCTGATCGACTTGTTCGTGGCATAGTAACTGAAACAAAAGACCCCAACCGTCATGCACTGCAAGCAACACAATGCAAATGAAAGCAAACCAAAGTGGAAGACCAAAGTGAGCAAAATGAATGATGAAAAAAGAAACACAAAACAAAAAAAAAGAAACACAAAAAGAAACAATTTTTACAAATAATACTCTAATTATTTACG
Organism: Luperina nickerlii; assembly: GCA_963855955.1. Lineage (NCBI taxonomy): Eukaryota > Metazoa > Arthropoda > Insecta > Lepidoptera > Noctuidae > Luperina > Luperina nickerlii. The sequence goes on along the minus strand of OY979666.1, from coordinate 3,727,651 downwards.
AAATTCATCATCCGACAAATCATTATAAAATTTGTTTAAAAAAAAGGATTAAAATAAATATGTACATTGTAATTCTGAACCTCCTTTTTTTATTAATCTGTTAAAAAGCGAGTAACACTACTGTTTTTTTTCAAATGCTGTGAAATTTCATTGTTTATTCACTTCTGTGGACATGCCTCCCTTCTGTAGACACTAAGTCTACAGTAAAGATGTCTACACGAGAGACAAATTTTCAAAAATGAAAGATGGCATCCTACATTTTGAGGTTAGGATTTAAACATGGTGATATTTGCATACCGCGCCCATACGCATATACTATCTTAATGTTTTTATTTATTTGTAAAGGCTACTTACTCAGGTATCCCTTGCACAGGAAAGACGCACTGATCTCGACCAAAAACTTGTGTAATTAAATAAAATTGGAGTTTTTTATGTGACACACACTTCACGTAAAATGACAACCGAGCAAATGACAGAGAATACAGTGCAACCAACACAAAAAATAAAATAATAACGATGCGTTCATCTTTGGCAAATTTTGGCTAAATGTATGCGTCTACAGAAGTAGACCTAAAATCTGTGAACAACATGTTGATATGGTTTTTTTTTTAATTTAGGACTATATATATTTTTAATAAGTTATGTTACGAATATTTGATAATATAACTGATGTAATGAAACGAAATGAAAGTATAGAAAGTATGTGTATATATTTTTAACCATCACTTAAACTCAACTACTTGGCATCCGAACAGTCTACAGAAGGAGATTTTATCAGATTCAAAAGTGAAAAAAATAAAGTAAATTCCAGTACAGCGCTAATTTTTTAAGAAACATGACAAGTTTTCAAGACGAAATAGCTATTAAATGTATTTAATGTTGATATAATATTAAAATAAGGGTTTTAAGTTGCATGAACATTTTTTTTTCGTTTTTTGTGTTTGACCCATTTATTTTTGCAATTGCAATGGGCTCAATCTCAATTCATGGTAATAATAAGTCCTTACCACGTGGTTTAGTATACATTTTGTGGTACAATTTAGTATGCCCATTGGTTTTGAGGAGACGAGGTCGGGAAGCTCTCCTTCTTGAGGATGCTAACTTTCTTGGAATGGGCCTAGACTGGCCAGCAAAACGGTATCCTAAAACCATATACACATCATTGTTTTTCGTCCAATTCAATACCAATTAAATAATTGTCAAAAATAAAAATTTGATTTCGTCATCACAGTCCAGTCAAGTTGTTAGCCCGAGACGCGAACGCGCCCTCCTTATCTAAAATTGAACTCACCGATGCGATCTACTGCGATTTTTTTTGCTGCACGTATCATCGAAAAATTTACATTTTGTGACTAAATATTTATCACTATACTACTAACGTAAATTAACTTAGCCGTCGACAAAGTGCCGCTCGTGTATTTGAGTACGGTGCTCCACGAGTGGCATTTTGTCGACGGCTGTTGCCTCTGCTACATGTGTCGCCCGTGTGTATAAGCACTTATATATAAGTAGGTATGTATATAGATATGGATAAAAGAATTGCTTGCAACAAATGTTTGTGTTGCAAGGACACAAAACAACAGATATAGATAACGCAAGATCAACTACTTCGCGTGCCAAATATCACACCAGCTTACGTACAAAAATCGTAAGCCGCCACTTTCGCGCTCAGTCCTGAGTACTGCTGGCTGGGGGAGCGTGAGCGCTGGCGCTAGGCCCGGGGGGGGGGGGAGACGGGTGTCGCACGCGGCGGCGTCTTTGAATTGATTCGACGCTTAGTGCTTGTGACGTCATAGTAGGTAGTTAAAAAATGCCATGCTTGGTTTTCATACAGATCGTGAAACTAGGTCTATCTATATCTGTGCACAAAAACTTTTCCACAGTTATGCTGGATTAGTTTTAAATAAATGGAGTGAATCACCTATGTGTACTAATAAATAAATTTGTATTTGAATTTTCAGTGTTCAAAGTCGCTGCCATAGTATACTCTAATGAATATTACAATTTAAAAGTTCAAACTGCCATGCTTTAATGGAATTGGGCTGGACACATCTGCCACGACCACATGTCAGACGATCAATGGGCCAAAGTCACGACCCAGTAAGTCCCGTTTTATGGCAAACGATATCCCGACAGGCTCATACGGAGATAGCGAGATGAGTTGGACTCCTATATTATAGATTGGTCATTAGCAGCTCTGGACAGAGAGCGGTGGAAAGAAAGTAGAGAGGTCTTTGGCTAGCAATGAGACAATAATAGCTAGTAAAATATTAAAGGAGTTAAAAAAATATATATGATCCGCCATCTTGGAGCGGCGGCCATATTGAAATTATTACAATATTGAATATTGCACATTGTATTGTTAACAGACCTAAAGGTGTATGCAAAATTCTAGCTCAATCGGATACCAATTATTAAATGTTCGAAGAATATATAACTTATGTACAAACACCAGCACATCAAGCTACCCGAAACTGTCAAATTTTCCCAATCAACTTTGAACCTTATGCTTTAGCAATAAAGTTGAAAATCTATTAAATAAATTTGACAGATTGTAGTAACTTGATGTGCTGGCGTCTGTACATACATACTTACATACGAACAATGCAAGTTTAATAGCTTGTAAAAATGATGTAAGTAAATACAATTATAGTCATTCTATCCAACACTACTCACGTTTAGGCGTAGTAACAGCAGCAGCAACTGTAGCCGGCGTTTGAGTGCTAACAACCACTGGTTCAGTGACCATTGTCCTCTGCGTGGTGACCGTGCTGGTGGTGCAGACCTTCTCATCGTCAGGGCAGTCTTGCAGGCCGTCGCACCACTTCTCAAGAGGCAGGCAGAGCTTGCTTGTGGGACAGATCTTGGTACCAGCGGGACAAGGCTCGCAGATGCATTCGCAGGTCGATGGGGAGAGCTTTGGTACTAGGTCCTAGAGAGGAAAGTATGGATTTTATAGTTGAAACAGCTGTTGTCTTTGGTTTTAACTGGCGTTATATGGGAACTTGTTTATGTAACCGTATTAAAAGTGAGCTTCTCAAATTGCACGCCATTAGGCTCGATTCTCAGCAACTCTCATTCAGCTGCTATCAGCCACCCTGCAAATATCACCGCTCCACCTGGCTTGAGGGCGCTAATATGGCCGGCACGTTGCCAACTTTATCTTACTTACTCTCAGAGCTATGTCGGCAACTTTGGTTTTCTGCCGGATCTACTCAATCCGGATTCTATCCCCAGAGAAACTCCAAGGATGGCTCGTTCCATAGCCCGCTGAGCGACCTTGAATTTATAGACCAGCCATACCGTGAGAATCCACGATCGGCTCTGTAAGTCATGACAGGCAGGACGCATGATTGAAGACTTTAGTCTTTAGACTCTGCGGAATACGCGACGAGAAAACTCGACGAAGCTTCTCAAACGCTGCTCAGCCCAGCTGAATTCTTCTGTTAGCCTCCTTCTCTACTTTTCTAGTACTCTGTTATTCGTTCGTTACTTTTTTATTACTTACCGGTGCACAGTTACATTTGTTAACAGGCTCGCACGCGGTGATACCTCCGAGCTTGCACACGCATTCATCGCAGTTAGCACCACGGAAAGTTGATCCTACTGGGTACCTGTTGAATTAAACATGCCATATTTTATAATCTGCATACTAACTGCGGAACACACTCACAATCAAATCCCCATTATTTTGGTAATTCAAAAATATTTATTGAGTTATTTACTTAAACGTTGTTTAGTGCAGACGATTTTTTCAAAATTAATCTTTGGATATTTAGTTGTTTTTTTTTTTCAAACTGGCAGTGATTGAGTTACACAAATGCTGCATTCGTACTTGAATTATTTACTTAAGTAAGAGAAGTTTGGTAAAGAATTGGACTTCAGTTCAATCAGAATTGGGTTTCAGTTCTGACCGTTAAGAAAGTCGGTTAAGAAAACCGACTTCAAAAAAGGAGGAGGATCTCAATTTGTTAGATAACTTAGAAAACGGCTAGACAGAACAATAAGCGTTGAAATAAGGTGTTTAAAGGACATGTTAGGTTTTTGTATGGAGGCTGGGCTTTTATTCGAAGCTGCTGTGAACAGGGAAGAGATCATATTTTTATGAAAGGACACAAATTAAGGAGACTTTGTAATTTTTTTTTATTTTTATTTAAAGCACCCTTTCCTTAATAATTATGTTTTTTAATAATTATTATTTAAAAAATAAATTGCAACCCTCAGTAATTATTAATTGTGGCAACACTTTTCGGTTGGATGTCATTATTGTCATTGTGAATTGTGAACGTCAATCAAGTGTCAAATTCAATTCAATTTTCACCTGTGTGACACTGACAACTGACAAGTGTGACAACCTTACTGGCACAGGTAATATTTTCATAGATTCCATTAGGAGGCAAAGGAATCAATGCCATACATACAAATCATGGAGATAATACAAACGTTTTACCTGAAATAAAACGTAAATTAAATTACTTACCTAAATTTGAAGCCTAATAATACATGAGAGAGAGGCCATCGTTCTGTCCCTTTCTCGCATCCGTTCTCCCCCCTTGTCGCGTACTATCGCCTTCTCTGTCTCTCCTCCCACCACCACTAGCAGTTGCAAACGTTGGTTTGCTTTTGGATTTGCCTCATTGAAGTCATTGTAGACCCAGGCAGAATTTAAGTTATTAGGCTTCAAATTTAGGTAAGTAATTTAATTTACGTTTTATTTCAGGTAAAACGTTTGTATTAAATAACTTGACCGTAAATTTGAAGCCTAATAATACATGAGAGACGTGTTTGTTATCGCCTGGTGGTGGTGGAGACGTCAATGTGACTATTAAATTAAATTGAAGATTTGGATCACACAACAATGAAAAGGAATGGTCCTTAGTAAGATTGGTATTATGCTATTAACGCACAGGCGGGCGAAAGCAATATAAGTACATGGTATAGCTTCCTTGTGAATAAAGGTATGTTGTTACAGATGTGTTCAAAAATAAAAATTATGTTTACAAAAAATAAAATAGTTTTATTTTCAGAATAAAAAGCAAAAAGTATCCTTTCTAACACAAGTAACAAATAACGGAAAACGACTCGCTCAATTAATTAAATATGTGTGCAAAAAGTACACAAGCAAATCATACAAACATTTTGAGTAATTATTATATAATCACACTGCAGTAAACAAATTAGAAACAGAGTTTTGAGCCTCTGTTTTCTTTACTTCTTTACAGTAAAAACGCCTAAATGTATTTTCTGATCTCCAATTGCCTCTGGAGAGAATTTCATCAACTGAGCAGTTCTCATACCAACTTTTTGAAGCTACAGCAGACCTAAAACTTCCAGCTGGGGCTTCAATCCCAGCATCCTTTAATATTTTCTTAACCCAATTAGCTATAACACAACGTGAAGCAGGTCGAGCTTTACCATATACAGTAACAAATAAATTATTACATTTAGCTTCGCTTCTCCTGTTGTCTCCAACTGAAATCAACTTTAAAATCCAATGTACTGGATCTAAGCATTTATTATCCTTATTGATCATTAGCTTCCAACCTGATTGACGATAAGTTGCGGAATCAGTTTTTGAGCCGAACATTGGCCAAAAGATAACATAATCATTAGTAATTTCGCAATTATTAGCATTGATGCTCAAGAGGGTCAGGTCATGGACCCTACGACCAGAACATAGTAATAAGAGGCATGCTGTGTGTTTCGATACCTCATAAACTTTATCTATATCAGGATTCTGTTGACATAGTAAAGATACAACTTGGTTAACGTCCCAAACTGGGGTCTTTGAGAGTTTTGGAATGGCTAGTGCTATAGACTTTAATATTCGCTTGACCAAAGGATGCTCGCTTAGCCGTTCTGATGACTCCGGGCAACATAAAGTGGAAACTACGGCTTTATGGACAAGAATAGTATTGTAAGAGAGCCCATCATTTTGGTAAAGATCAGCTAAAAATCTAGCTAGCGCCGAACCGGTTGGCTCGCTTACAGAAATATGATTAAGCTTAGCCCATTTTATCCAACGAGCCCAGGCTGGATTATATGTTCTTATTGTAGACGATCGCCAGCTTTTCATGAGAAGATGCCTTTGTTGGGTTGTCCAGTCACTCAGTTTTTCGTTCCACCCCCACATCTCCAAACCTCCAACGTCATTTTGTTGGCCTTGTGAGGGGGTTTGTTGGTCGATGTGTCTACTAGCACTTTGCATAGGTTCCTGATCGTCCAAGGGCGGTCTATTGCCCGATTCTTGAGGTCCGGTCTCCAAAAGACTTGGTCCCATTTCGGGGCAACTATCAGAAATATTCCTCGACATTTGTTCAGATGGATCAGCACTTTGGGTATCAAGAACGGTGGCGGAAAGATCCATGCCAATGGATAGTCCCAGATCTGGCTGAAAGCATCTTGAAGCTCGGCTTGCTGATCCCGACGATCCAGAGTGCAGTACCTGGGGACCACATGGGCTCGCTGAGACGCGAACAAGTCTATCACCGGGGTTCCCCATTGGGAAAATATTAGGCGCGTTACTTGAGGGAGTAAGTGCCACTCTGGTAGTCTCTGCAGTCGAGATAGTCTGTCCGCTTCGACGTTGTATACGCCTGGGATGTGGTAAATGGTGAAGTGAATCTGGTAAAAATCTACGAGCTGCAAAATCTGGTAGGTCAGGTCTATAAGCGCTAGTGATTTTGTACCGCCTTCGTTTCTCAGATAAGATACCGCGGTCTTGTTGTCGCACTGAACGTGTAGGCTGGCTTTGCATAGGCTCTGACCACAATGTTGAATTGTTTTTAGGATCGCAAGCATCTCTTTTTGGTTGCAATGAAGAAGTTTTTCTTCTGCTTTCCAAGTGCCGGACACATAGGTGTTGTTTATGTAAGCACCCCAGGCGTTGTCTGATGCATCGGTGACAATGTAGTGTGTTGGATGTGAGACATGGATAGGAGATGAAGTCTCGAGATAATTTTGCCATCATTGTAAGTCCCTCTGAGCTGCCTCGGGCAGTGAACTTCTTGCAGTAGGTTTCAGGTGTAACATGCTGATGCATAGCTTTTGAAGCTGACGAAAATTTATCCTTCCCCGAGGTACAACAAAGCTTGCAAAGTTCATCATTCCTATGATGATTTGTAATTCCTTTAGGCATGCTTTTTGCTTGTTGATTAAGTGAGTGATCATGGTTTTCATTTTCAGGCACTTTTTTGTTGGAAGTGATTTTATGTTCTTCCACGGATCCCATAATATACCCAGATACTCTATCGCTTGCTTTGGTTGCAGGATAGACTTTTCGTAGTTTATTATCCATCCTAAATATTGTAGGATGCCCACTGTGGTTTTGACCTGGCTCACCAGTGTATCGTAATTTTGATTGACTAGCAGGTAGTCGTCTAAATAAATTACGACACGTATACCGCGGTCTCGAAGAGTCTGGGCAATCCAATTGCTCAAGGAGGCAAATGTTTTCGGTGCTGAACTGAGCCCGAAGGGAAGGCAGTTCATTTGAAGCAATTGGCCTTGGTAAACAAGCCGTAAGAATCTCCTGTGAGCCTCTGTAACTGGCAGATGGAAATATGCTTGGGATAGGTCTATTTTTACCATCCAATCGTTTGGTTGAAGGAAGTCTGGGATTCTGAAAATATTCATCAGCCGGAAGGTGGCGGCGTTGACGTATTGGTTCAGTGCTTTGAGATTGAAAATTGGTCTGAAATTCCCGTCTTCTTTGGGCACCAGAAACATTGGTGAAATGAAACTTTGAGTTAGTGGCACGACTGTAAGCACCTCTTCTGATATCATTTTGTGAATAATATGGTCCATTTCTGGAGAATGAGGCGTCGACTGGACTGAATTTTGCAGATTGGGTATATGGAGTGGAGGCTTTCGTACAAACGGAATTCGGTAGCCGGATATTATTTTTAATATATAATCGGGTGCGCCCATTTTCTTCCACCGGTCGTGAAAAAGTCGCAGCTGACCGGCGCGAAACGAACTCGTTGAGTCAGAATCTGCGTGAATTGCCTCTCCTATCCCGGTGGGATGAGGGAGAGCTTTTGCGTCTGGTATTTGAATCATCATTGGATCTGCGGTAATTTGATTGCTTACCGCCCCGGCCCCGAAAGGGCTTGCCTCTGTTATTGATAGGTGTGCTATTTGCTCCTGAGGAGGTATGCCCCATATGTTTATAGGTCACCTTTCTCTGACTCGGAAGTGATAACTTTCGCTGAGTCATGGATGTGTTTGGATCGGTCTGCGGTGCAGAAGCGCGATCCTTGTCACGAGGCCAGAAAACTTTATTCACGCCTCCAGCTTTTTCTAACGTAGAAGTAAGTTGCTCAGCTCCGAATAGATTATGACAAGATGGTGGAATTTTTCTCATTATGCTCTTGTGCAGGGGATCCTTGACACCAGCCAAAATAGTTTCCCTTCGCTGCTGAATACATTCAGCGCGGTGTCCGCAAATCATTTGTAAAGTATCGCTAGAAATTGTAGCATACTCACCATTTACAAAAATATCCGTTATTTTTTCACTAATCGTGTCAGGATTCAGATTATCTGTTTGCCTAGTCCAGCTTAAAAATGAGCGAAGCTCCGTTTGTAGCTGTTCTTTTTGCTTAATAAGTGCAAAAGATAACGACCCAAAAGCTTTTTCCATATTAATTAGAGAGCGCGCGCCGTCGTAACGTTTCAACTCATCATTCGCATCGAGTTCTGTGAAACCGGGGGTATGTCTATAATTTTTTTGTACTTCGGAATACCTCACATTTGTCCAATCGGGATCGTCTAATCGTTGAATCTTTCTTAATATTTCTAAATACGCACTGGGTGTCTTTAAGATATCGGGATCTTTTATTTTCGTTCCTATTGACAATGAAATTTCCGGTCCTAATTCAGAATTATCCGGTTCATTTATAGGTACATCATCGCAATATAGCTGGCGGCTCACATTATCATCTAAACAATCTTCATCATGTTCATATAATGACCCGCGATCATGTTCACTAGCACAATACACAAAATTTTTCTTAAGATCGGCTACCTGTTCTATTAACTTCTCTAATTTACGGTCTCTTTGACTGCGTTTGTTTCTTTTACGCGAACGACGAGAACGTTTATAGTTTGGTGAACTATCAGAGCTGCTAGAACTTGAACTAGAATTTGATGATGTGGTTGAGCTACTTATATCGCGAACACGGCGTTTTCTTTTCTTAGATTGCACGTTATTATTATCTTTACTTTTATCTTGAGTGCTCGTATTTTGGTTCGGTAAAATATTTTGATCACTCATTATTATAATTCGTACGCTGAAATACAATTAAAATAACTTTATGCAAAAAAGTAAAAATTAAGAAAAAATGAGGGTACTACATAAATAGTAATTCGATATTACTTAAAAACGAACGGTAACACCGTTAATTAAGAGTATAAACACAGAAAATAGAAGTACAGATTTTGTACAAATTATTCGGTTCTTAAAAGTGTTATTAATTCTTGCAAATTTCACATAAGCACTTTGTGATAGGTAAATGTCTTACCTTCTTTAACCGGTGTTGTCAGGACAGGAACAATGACGTCAATGAGGCAAATCCAAAAGCAAACCAACGTTTGCAACTGCTAGTGGTGGTGGGAGGAGAGACAGAGAAGGCGATAGTACGCGACAAGGGGGGAGAACGGATGCGAGAAAGGGACAGAACGATGGCCTCTCTCTCATGTATTATTAGGCTTCAAATTTACGGTCAAGTTATTTAATTCGTTGGTTTTATTTTAAGCCATCTAATATTGTTTTGGAATATTTTAAATAACAATAAGGTGTTTAATTTGCTTTAAAAATAATATTTAACCATTTTTTCTTTGTTTCAATGTGCAAAAATAATATTACGACACCAAAAATATTTGGATTTAAAATATGTATTTATTCAATAATGGTGCTTTTAATATTTTTTTAGTTTTTGTCAGGCCATCCTGAATAAGTTTCCCTATCAGAAAAACCATATATGACAGCTGTTCAAAAAAAATATTATTTTAAGCCCATTTCATAACATGTCCTTTAAGTAGCAACCAAAGCAATAGCAGTTTTTTCAGCGTAAGTCAGGAGTCTTAGCCGGTAAGACTCTGCCCCTATGTCACCCCCACGATAGAGGAAGTCCACGAGGATTACCAACGCGGAACAAAAAAAAAGGACTCGGCCATATCTGGTGACAATAATTTCCTCTCTTCAATTAGTTTTTCAACTTTTTACACTATACTCACGACATAAACGACTCGATACAAGGACACTGGTCTCTCGTGACGCAGTTCTCCCCGTCGTAGTACTTGGCAGGTGCCTTGCAGTTGCAAGCGTCTTCCTCGGTCTTCTGTACTCCGGGACAAAGCTCGCAGGTTGCACGCTCTGTGACTATTGGTTCATTGTATCGAGATGTTGTTACTTCTGGTAGCTTCTCGGTCACGGCTAGAGGAAGAATGTCTATGGTTAATCGCAATGTGTGTAAATCTATATACTAATAATTCAGCTGCAGAGTTTGTTTTTTTGAACGCGCCAATCTCTGGAACTGCCATTCGGATTTAAAAAAATCTATATGTATATTCTATTTCAGCAAGATACATATACATGGGAATAATAGAAACTCAATCATACACACACTCTTACGCACACTTACACTCTCTCAATCACACGCTCACTCTCACATACACACCTCTACGTTCACACACACGATTACTCTTACTCACATTACGACTCCGTTTAATAAATTCCTTACTCCTAGTATTTTTTTAAATAATTTCATTGTACAAACGCCAGCACATCAAGCTTCCCGAAACTGTTAAATTTTCCCAATCAACTTCGAACCTTATGCTTCAGCGCTAAAGTTGAAAATTTATTAAAGAAATTTGACAGATTGTAGTAGCTTGATATGCTGGCGTCTGTACTTTCAAACCTGTTTTTGCCATGATTTTGTATAACGATATGACACACTTTTTAGTAAAGGTTTTTGGTATCATAGTGACAGCAGAACACTGACTAAGTCACAGGATTTCCTAGTTTGGTAGTCAGGGTTTACTCTATCTGTATGACCTTTATTCACTGAAATCATGCGACCTAGTTTTCAAGCATTGTTGAAGGTATTTTTTTTTTGTATAAAGATTTTTATTTATTTTTTATTTTTATGTAAAATTCAATGTACTCACGGTAAGGCTCAAAGCAGCCAATAGGCTCAATCCTCATTTCAATATTATCCTTCCATGTTAAAGGCAACACCTTCAAGTACTGCGCATGTATCGGGGGGTAGAACTCTGTAACTTCTGTGGTATCTTTATCAAAGTTCCCTGGGAACACCCGGTCTGCCCCCTTACTGTCCACTACAGGGTTGAAGGTAGATAAGTCTGAGGTGTACATTATCTTGAAGGTGGACACCCACCCGTAGGGACCACCTTTAGTTTTAATGCCTGTTATGTTCCGCGGTGAAGTGAAGTTGAACTGGGAAAGGAAAAATGGTTGTTAAATTCAAATGTTTGTATAGGGAGATTGAATGGTCTACCTAAATACTATTCAAGCCTAAGTTTAAAATTATTATTATTTCAAGTTAAACAAATATCAACTTTATTTTAATGGTATTTAAGTTGATTTCAGACTGACTAAGCACTATTGAAAAAGTTATACAAATGTTTGAAGTTGTAGCGTAAACTGAACTTTTATTGTGTAGGATTTAAAGTTATTTTATATAAATTCATATTTGATTACATTTTTTTCAAATAAATCGCTAATGCAGACAACCAGCCTTACCAAGGGGTATCGTATTATTTACCCAGTAACTGGATTGCGTAGGTCAGATAGGCAGTCGCTCCATGTAAAATACTAGTATTCAGCTGCATCCGGTTAGACTAGAAGCTGACCCCAACATAGTTCGGAAAAGGCTTGGCAGATGACGCTGATGAAATGACGAATGCAGGTTACAGATAATCATCAAGTCGTGATATAAAAATAATTAAATACGGGGCATTTTCGTATAGCTCCTTTGTGTGATGATTTGTGTGTGTAAAATAAAAATAAAGATTTGTTTAGCAAGTGGTATCGGGGCAACAGGAAAATGCGTCATACTTCTTACTACGATGGAAACGGCTACAATTCCTGGTTGTAAAAATGGCACATCCGAGTTATTAAAAACAAAATCAGCCAAGCGAAAATATCAACTTTCTACATATTACGGTTTATGAGATACAAGCCCACTGATGGATGGATGGACAGCGGAGGCTAAGTTATAGGGTTCCGTTGGCACCCTTTGGGTAGAGAACCCTAAAAACCGTTTGAAGAGCGTCGTCTGCTAATCATACACCTGAGTGAACGTCTCTTTCTAGTGCTCGATTTGTCATATTTACGCTCGGGTATTGTATTACGGGAAATTCATTGTTAAGCAAATCGACTCTTGTCCGTATTATAGCAATTTCATATAGACAATTTAAATTGGTAGTCAATTTGCTTCACAATTAATTTCCCTGACTTTACATTTGTTCAAGATTTAAGGGTCAACTAGATTGATAGATAGATCTTCAAAGTGCCATAATTTTTAGCGAGAAATATTGCTGTTTAAGCTGCGAGAAATAAGAAGGTTTTTATTTATATATTTATGTTTTATGATCTCTCACCATGATCCATTCCCCAGGCGTACTGTATAGCGGCCTCCAGCCCCTGTCTCCGTCCAGCTTGAAGTACTGCCTCGCATCGTTGTTGGAGCTCACTTCTATCATCTCCACTGGAAGGTTAGCGCCTAAGCCGAGAGGATCCATGCAGCGTTCAGGAGGGGGCTGTGGAAAGATGGGAGAAATTATTGTTTGAAATGTCCAAGGAGATAACTATCTCAAAAGTAATTATTTTTTTAATCGTCTTGTAAACAAAACACGCGCGGTGTCGCTTACGGTAACAGTGGCTAGAGTTCAATGGTTTTTCCCCATATCAAAAAATGCCCAACGCGCCTAAAGAAGTTTTCACTTCAAAAATGTAGACCTAACGAAGAGCAAAACAACTGCCCTGTTCTTTGTATAGACGCCAGCACATCAAGCTACCCAAAACTGTCAAATTTTCCCAATCAACTTTGAACCTTGTGCTTCAGCGATAAAGTTGAAAATCTATTATAGAAATTTGACAGATTGTAGTAGCTTGACGTGCTGGCGTCTGTACGTTACGCATGTTGATTCTATGTTCAAATTTCCAAATATCAATAGATAATAATAATAATCCATTCTATTATTTTAAATTAAATGAAACTTACTTGAACAGTAGTGGTCGTAGTGTCCATATAAGACGGTTCCCTGCAGCCAATCAGCTCGAACCTGACGGCGATCTCTTCGTGCCACGTCAGAGGCTGAACGCGGTACACCTTGGCTTCTATTGGAGGCTCTATCATCTGCTTTGATGGGGTCTTATGGTCTACTGGGCCTCGGAAAACCTGGGGTAATAGATAGTAAAAAAAAAGTTTATTAGAATTAGGCAGAGTATCAGCACATTTTGAACGTCAAACCATACGCTAGCCCCAATAAGCTAGCCCACAAAACGCCCTTCCCCACTTTCTAGTAAAGAAGAAAAAAAAACATAAACATCGTAGCGCTTGTATTTCTTCGAAGGGGAAAATAAAAGTGTATAATACACCCACATTTCACCAGCAACGTTTAAGTCCCATTCATGGCTATTTCAGCCATGAATTGGTCAATTGCCATCAACCGAGCATAAACAAACTATTCGTGCTGGTACTAAGAATTTCGTAGTGAAAAAACCCAATAATCACAGCAGTTTCACTTGCGACTCTCATGGCTACGCCGACCGCCTAGTGGCGCCCTGATCGTTTGTTTGTCGGATAAAAGTGGCCACTATTTTCAGTTTTAGTGATTATAATAAAACTAAACAATATAAAACTACCGTTTATAATAATATTAACGTATAATCTTGTGGAGCACAACTTAACGTGCTTATTTTCTGCATTTTCATTCTAAAATAAAAGAAATAACCAAACAAACGTTGAGGGCGCCACTGCGCGGTCGGCGTTTGGTCGACGCCCTCTTGAAACAAATGGGGCAGGGTTTTTTTTTAAATATAATCATTCACTATTAAATACAACTAACATAACAGCACGCCTGCATTCCTCAAAGGGTTGGACAGAGGTGTTTAGAAGTTTCTCACCTTCGGCTTCCCATCAGGTCCATTAACAGTGGAGAAGGTGGTGCCATCGTCTCCGTACAACACATGGTAGCTGGTGACGTACTGGTCGAAGATCGGGCTGCCCTGCATCACCACGCCATACACAGGCTCACGCCGAGGGAACTGCACTTGGATGTACTGGTTCGTGTCCTGGGTTGCTGGGTTCCAGCTGCCGGCTAGATAAAATTGTCAGTTGAAGTAAAATGTAGTATGATTTCAGTTTTCAAAATATTGCTTTTGAAAGGTAACATTTGACAAAACTGTTTCAACCAAGAAATTGTTATTTTGTTGTGTGCAACAAGGCTGGAATGTTTGTGAATGCCTGATAAAGATGTCCGATTTCAAGAATAGATATAATTGAGAATATCTGTAATCTTAACTTGTGTGGGATGTTGTAAAATAAAACCAACCAATCACAGAATTGCGCATAACATATACGTTGAAATCGAAAACGTTTCTGAAAGTAGCCGAGATAAGACAGACAAAAATAAGGCGCCAAAGAGTGAGTTGACATCTAATTAACACTATAAATACAGCTTCCAAATTTAATCTTTTGAGGGCTCAAAATAACATAATTATATTCATCTTACTCGTATTACCTGTGACATCAAGGGGATGACCGTTGAGCTTGGCGTACTGCGGCTCAAACAGTCCGCTGGCGATGGAACTAGCGCTGAACGAGGAGTCAGGGAGGGGCTGGTCTCCCCACATGAGGTCTATGTAGCTGTAGGTTGGTGTTAATAAAAAAATAACTTATAGTTTTAATGTGGGTTGCATACTGACTACTGTTATTGTTTACATACAGTATCCTAACTAATATTATAAATGCGAAAGATAGTTTGTTTGTTTGTTACGTTTTCACGCTAAAACGGCTGAACCGATTTTGATGCACACAGATAAATCATGACCTGGATAAGGACACAGGCTACTTTTCATCCTGGATCGCAGACAAAGTCGCGGGCGCTAGCAAAATAAGCTAAGTCATAAATCGCATTTTGGACATGATGAAAACCATGACAATACGCTCACAAATTTGATACCCTAGTGGCGAGGGATTTGCCACTAGATAGTCTAAGAAAAGTTGATTGAAACATATAAATGGCAGGCAATAATAATGGAAACTATACCTATATATACCGGTTGATTTTTCTTACCGTCTGGACAAAAACAGGGTATATAAGGTGAACTAAGTAGAAGCCTATGGCACTTTTTTTTTTCCTCTTTCTTTATATTGTTCTAGCTTCCGCCCGCGACTTCGCCCGTGAGGTATGTCGATAAAAACTATCCTATGTTCTTACCCGGGATGCAATCTATCTCTCTGCCAAAATTTATCGAAATACGTTCAGTGGTTTAGGCGTGAAACATACATACAGACAGACAGAGTTACTTACGAATTTATAATATTAGTATGGATGGTATGAATATCTATCTATTTATATAAAAGAAAGTCCGGGGTAGTTACACCATTTATAACTCAAGAACTACGGGACCGATTTTTATGATGTTTGGTTTGTTGGATTTGTCTCCGCCCCGTATAGCAGAATAACTATTAAAACACGGGGAAAACTCACAAAGAAAAAGAAAAAAGATTTTCTCATACATTTTGTATGGATCGGCTTTTATGATTCTGAGGCGATACGAAGTTCGCCGGGTCAGGTAGTATTGTATAAAATGAAATTAGCAATAGGTAAATACTATTAATATAAGTAAACTTTTCATACTAAAACAAGTCTCACCTGTCGGGATTACACTGAGGCGGCGGAGACACAGTACTCGTTATAATCAGTGGAGCAGCAATCGTAGTCTTATGTACAGGCTTAGGCGTAGTTGGCATCGTAGGCGTGGTTGGCGTAGTCGGCGTCGTAGGCGTAGTTCGCATAGTCGGCATAGAAGGCGTAGTTACCGTCGACTTAGTCTCTTCAACCTCGGTAGTTGACGCTAGTGAGATATATAGAATACTGTAGTAGTGCATCAAAAAAAGGAATATATAAAAAATACTATGGATACTTGCATATCACATTTAGCGATTTTAGTCAGAGACACTACAATAAAATCGATAATATTTTTGCGCGCCACAATTAATGCCTGGTACATGGCGACATTAGTTACTACTAGCGCCATCTAGTATCAGGTAGCA
Organism: Luperina nickerlii; assembly: GCA_963855955.1. NCBI lineage: Eukaryota > Metazoa > Arthropoda > Insecta > Lepidoptera > Noctuidae > Luperina > Luperina nickerlii. The sequence continues at coordinate 3,711,344 of OY979666.1, read as the reverse complement.
GAACTAGTAGAGTCAAGATCCTTCTAGAAAGTTCGACGCTAGAACTTTCTGGAACTTTCGAGAACTATCGACATCTGGTCAGTCGGGACCGGTATGTACTCGAACATTCTAGACGTTTTCACAGTAGAAGGTTCTACAACCCTCTGAGGCACTATATAAGGCCGGTGTGGGCCGCGAGCCGGGCAGACTGGATATAGCGATACAAGCGAACACATCGAAAGCGATCTTCAAGTGCGACTAAGAGCGATCAGTAGTGCAATTGTGTTTCATAATTAGTGTGTTTGAGTTGTAATTAGTGTTGTTGATTAAAGTGTCATTTTTTTGTTTAATAAATCGGCAGTTTTTATTGTCACGAACCCCAAGCTCGTAACAACATTAAACGTCTTTTTAATTAGTTTGCGAAACTTTACTGTTTACTTGAAGTTGTGATTTTAGCAAATCATTTTACTCTTGTTTTATTGTTATTCGGGCGAATATCACTGCGTTGAAGACCTCTCAGTGTCAATATTCCACAACAATGATAACTAAATTTAGATATGCCGATCGCGTTCAGTTTCATTGGTAAAATTCGCCATTTATTGCCAATACCTAAATCTACCGTGAAGTTTCGCCAACTAATTGAAAATATACCCAGTTTACTTTAATCACACACGTACTTGGTTCCTTGCAGCCAATAAGCTCGAACCTGACGGCGATCTCTTCGTTCCACGTCAGCGGACGGATGCGCAGGACCTTGGCTTCTACTGGAGGCTCTATCATCTGCTTCTTGGGAGTGTTGTTGTTTGAGGGTCCTTCGAATACCTGAAGGAAATATGTAGCTTAGGTAAGCAGTTTTTTAGGTTCTTTGATTCAGTATCTGACGGCTTTTCCTATTTTCATCTGTGAAAATCAACACCAGGCAAATCTGAGTGAAGTTTGGTTTTAAATTCCAAACGAATTGGAGAATTAACGAATATAGACGTTGTCAACCATGACCATGTGTAACCTACCTTAGGTTTCCCATCAGGTCCCTTCACAACGTTCAATTTTTCAGGACTATCTCCATACAAGACTTCGTAGCTGGTAACGTACTGGTCGAAGAGCGGGCTGCCCTGCATCACCACCCCAAAGATAGGCTCAGGATAGGGTAAGTTTACTTGGATGTACTGGTTTGTGTCTTGAGTTGCAGGGTTCCAACTTCCGGCTGGTAAAGAGTTAAAAAATATATTAAACGGAGTGACTTTTTGAGAATTTTCCCCCTTACACGACCCATCTACAGATAAGTCAAGAAAAATAAGTCATGAGCTCGATTTTAGAGGAGTCTAGAACGGTTTTTTAGTTTTTAAAATAGTTCATTTTTACTATCTGTTTTAGACTCGAACGGAGCTCTTAAGTAGTGATGTCATAACGTGACAAATAATGATGATGGTCGATAATGTGATGACAACAAATACTAAAAACAGAATAAAATAAATATTTAAAGGAGGCTCCCATACAACAAACGTTTTTTTTTTCGGCGTTTTTGCCTTGTGGTACGGAACCCTTCGTGTGCGAGTCAGACTCGCACTTGTTTCTTTGATACCATTGTTTTAACCGTTTCTAATAAACAAGTTGTAAATATTTTTTATCTTATTGTTTCATTACACTATCATCAATAATTACCTGTGACATCAAGGGGATGACCGTTGAGTTTTGCATACTGCGGCTCAAACAATCCACTGGCGATGGAACTGGCGCTGAATGCGGAGTCAGGGAGGGGCTGGTCTCCCCACATGAGGTTCATGTAGCTGTAAGGTTAAGGTGGAAATGAGAAGTACATAGAAGAGAAAGAGAGGAGATAGGGGAGATTTACAGGGTCCAATGTTGCTTCGGCCAATGAAAAACTGATAAATAAAAACTTCGTTTTCAAACTAAATAAAAATCAGTAAAACTTCTCCAGTTTTGCGAGAAAAGTGTTGAGACGATTTCAGAAGAAATCATTTCAAAACTAAATCCAGATTTCATGAAATCGGAATTGTTTAACGTAGGTACTAAAAAGGGATACCTAAGTACATTACCCGGCGATAAATATTGCACATCGACCTATTCGATCCTATCGATTTTATACAAAGAATAAAAATAATTATCAAAAGAAGCAAATCATAATTGTTTTAACAGCTCCTAATAGATACCGGACTGTTTGTATTTCGTGCGACAGAGATAACGCTCTACGAAGCCGAAATTAGCCGATTGTCTCTTTCCAAAGGTCGATGTGCAATATTTATCGCCGGGTACTGTATAACAAAGAAATATTCTGATTAACAATCTTATCTCTTCATGCAGCAGTTTTTCTCACATGAACATCACATTCGTGGCTAAATTAAAGAGCCATAATATAAATCTGCAAGTTCCTTACTCATTTGGATTACATTCAGGCAGCGCCGCCAAACCGTGCTTCAACGTGGTTATCATAAGACCTAGTCTTATGGAGGTGTGGGCAGGATGTGCACTATGCTTGGTTGGTGAGTGGAGGGAGCCTTCTAGAAGAGTACTAATACCACGCATTTGCTGGAGTCACAGTGGAACTCGTTCAATCTAAATAGCTTTACTCCATCTGTTGCGATGTTCGGTCGGCTTCCAGTCTAACCTGGCAGGTGAATACCAGTATTTTACACGGAGCGACTGCCTATCTGACAGTTACTGGGTAACACAATCGTCATTGATAAGACTGGTTGTCAGACTTTTGGGCTTCTGACTACTCTACTTCCTTCAGTCACAGATCTACGAATAATAGCTAACGGTTTGTCGTTTTGCGTGCACGGAGGGGTCTCGATATGGGTGGTCACCCATCCACGAATCAACCGCGGCAACCGTAGCTTAACCTTCGGTCGGCCAGTGCGGTTGTTATCATTTAGTCAAAAGCAAAAGATCTCATTGTTGAAAATAAATTGTAGCGGTATCTACAAACGCCACACACGTCATACTGACGTCACACAAAATCCAAGCAGACAGCAAGCAGAGTTTACCGCACAACTAGCATAACCACGGCCCGACGTGAATCATCGGGCAATAGCCCACCAGACACAACACCCGTCTGGTCGGAGGATCCTCCCTTTTCTATGGAGGTTGAGTAAACTTTACACCCTGTTCGTCATACGTCTATAAAATAAAAGTCCCTTACTCATCCGGATTACACTCAGGCGGCGTGACCACCGTCGTCGGCTTCCCCGTGGTAGTGGTACGGCGTCGAGGCGTCCTGGTTCTGGGACTGGGCAGGATGTGAGGCTCGATGATGGGCTGGTGAGTGGAGCCTTCCAGCGGAGTACTGATGACCACGCACTCGCTGGAGTCGCAGTGGAACTCGTTGTCGAGGCACTGGCATTTGATGCAGCCGTCTACTACCACGCCACCTGGCTGTTAGGGGGAAAAGAGGATTCTTAATGTTGGCAAATAAACGAGTGTTTAGAAAGTATTTTCAGTAGTGTCGTCTCTGACTTACCTTAACGATCTTTTCATCAGAGAAGCATGTACAGTCCTTCTTGGACACGCAGGTCTTCTCGTCACGCCAATAAGAGTCGGAATCGCACGGTTGACCAACGCAGCCTTCCACGCACATCTGTAAAAGGAAGAACATTTAGCAGGTGTCTTGTTATTTACTAGAATGTTGGCAAATTTCCTCATATTTCGAGTTGACACATGACACATATTTGAGGAGATTTGGGTGGTTTTTTCGGCGAAAACCGTTGGTGTTAATTTCGATATTTTCTTATTGCAACATCTTGGTACCTTGAAAATACTATGAATCTAAAATTATCAGATTAGAAGGGTATTAATTATTTTATATTTTGTGTAAACAAATAAACACAAAACCCAGAAGTATATATCACACATTCTAGCAAAGTTCAGCTAGAACGCAGAACGTCGTTTCTGTTACCCATATTTAAGTGAAATGTAAACCTCGAAGTGTCGTATTAACGTCCGGGTATTGTACAGACGCCAGCACATTAAGTTACTACAATCTGTCAAATTTCTTTAATAGATTTTCAACTTTATCGCTACAGCATAAGGTTCAAGATTGATTGGGAAAAGGACATGTTAGGTTTTTGTATGGAGGCTGGGCTTTTATTCGAAGCTACTGTGAACAGGGAAGAGATCATATTTTTATGAAAGTACATAAATTAAGGAGAATTTGTACGTTTTTTAAATTTTTTTTGAAAGCACCCTTTCCTTAATTATTATACATTTTAATAATCATTATTTAAAAAATAAATTGCAACCCACAGTAATTATTGATTTTGGCAACACTTTTCGGTTGGATGTCATTATTGTCATAGTGACAACTGTCATTATTGTCATATTAATTGTAAACGTCAATCAAGTGTCAAATTCAATTCAATTTTGACCTGTGTACTGACAGCTGACAAGTATGACAACCTTACTGGCACAGGTAATATTTTCATAGATTCCATTAGGAGGCAAAGGAATTAATGCCATACATACAAATCATGGAGTTGGTTTTATTTTAAGCCATCTAATATTATTTTAGAATATTTTAAATAACAATAAGGTGTATAATTTGCTTTAAAAAATGATATTTAACCATTTTTTCTTTGTTTCAATGTGCAAAAATAATATTATGACACCAAAAATATCTGGATTTAAAACATGTATTTATTCAATAATGGTGCTTTTAATATTTTTTCTGTTTTTGTCAGGCCATCCTGAATAAGTTTCCCTATCAGAAAAACCACACATGACAGCTGTTCAAAAAAATTATTATTTTAAGCCCATTTCCTAACATGTCCTTTGACAGTTTCGGGTAGCTTGATGTGCTGGCGTCTGTACTTCATGTTCTTTGTGTTCTTACCTCTCCAATACAGCGTCCTTTAGTTACGAGCGATCTTCGGAAGTAGTCGCACAGTCTGTCACACCGGTACGCGCATGCCCTGTACTCTTGTCCGGGAGGACAACGCGACGTGGTCGCCGTAGGAGTGTATTCCTGTGATGATCCTGGAGAGAAATAGATACCAGGTAAATTTTTTGTGGTATGAAATAATTTCCCTGACAATGAAACCAGCGGGGTAATTGCGTAATACACTAGCAATGGCTTAATTGGCTTTTTTATTGCTAAATGGTCCCGCTCTTGACCTCGATGACGCCTGATGGAGGCAATGGATGAGGTCTATGATGGAACGAGCGTGCCCAGAAGATGTCTAAGGCACTGGGAACAACAAGATTAAATAACATTCATTGCGTTATTTAGGTACAGACGCCAGCACATCAAGCTACTACAATCTGTAAAATTTCTTTAATAGATTTTCAACTTTATCGCTAAAGCATAAGGTTCAAAGTCGATTGGGAAAATTTGACAGTTTCGGGTAGCTTGATGTGCTGGCGTCTGTACTTTAATGAGCAGACAAATTTTTGGAACATATGAAGAGAAAAAAAAATATACGCGTCGACTTGAGAACCTCCTCCGTTTTTTCATCGGTTAAAAATGACACATTTAAAAGATTGTGATTGATAATGTGTTACGCAATGTGGGTTTTCGTGAAAATTTACGACACCAGTTGGCACCACTGTGACAAGAGGTCTCCCAATATAAAATATATGATGACGTTCATCATTCGATTCATTCATTCGTTCATCATTCAGTCATGACTAAAGAAAATATAGGCTCTTTGACAGATGTCTGGACCTGACTGTCAGTGCTGCCACCTGGCGAACGTCATTTCAGAAAACCCTCATTAGGAAGCAGCAGTATGATATAAGTGATAACCAAAAATATTTGGAAGGAAGGAACCTTCAGGTTGAAGGAATATTGGAGATAACTTTATAAAGCATTATGACAAATTGATTGTGGCTGGTTGAGACGTACCTGGCGCCACTGTTGTGGGTGTCGTCGAGATGGTCGTCTTTACAGCACCTACAAATTAATTACTAGAGAAATAATTTTAAAAAAATAGCCAACATCTAACAAAATACCGTGTTCGTCTGAGTCCTGAACTTGTTTTTTTCCCCTTAATTGCGTTCAGAATGGCCCTGTCGTTTCTCACATAATAGGTAGGGTACGGCTAGACCAGACGAACCCCAGAGTAAGTTACGAAGGAGAACTTTTCTGAATACCTTTTGAGCCATGCATATTACGCCATTTTACATTTGCCTGTCCCAGTTCCAAAACGGATAATATATTTCTGAATTAATTGCATTTCAACCTTTAAAAGTCCTCCTAAGGCCGCCAATCAGTGGGATAATAATGTAAAACCAAATGGCAATTACTTTCACTTTGACAATTTAACCACGTTCATTGCGTTCTTTACGTTGTTGAGCAGACGGATTTTTCAAACTTATGAAGCAATGGTTTAGGAATTTCCTTCAAAACCCTTGGACTGTGATAGAAAGTGTGCTGTTTCAGGTTGAGACTGAGTGAAAGAAAAAAATTCTACAATGCGTGCCACAAAAGATGAGACTTGACACACCACGTGGTTTGACATGCGCAGTACGCGATTTTAGGTATCTTTAGCGGTATGAGGTCTGAGTGCGGGACGGGGCCGGACGTCATAGGGGCGGCGGAAAGAGCGGGGGAGGCGGGGTCAAGTCTCATCTTTCGTGGCGCGCATTGTACTTACCAGCAGTAGTCCCCCCACACTCGGGCCTGACCACGACCACATTGTAAGGCCAGTCGCACACCATAGTAACGTTGTTGTACATAGTGCCGGGGCCACACGACTTCACTACGGGGCCGCTCGGGGCGCATTCGTAGAACTTCGTGCAATCCGTCGGGTGCGGCTCGTTCGGACGGACTGAGTTCTCGCACAGAGATGGTTCTGTGTGAATTGCAAGATTTAAGTCAAAACCGGGAGAAATAAGCTGTTTAGGTGTTTTTTATGACCCCTTTGGGTTGACAACAAGTAATATTGGTAACCATACTATAACGCCTGGTTTTTTAAGGTAACAAAAATTAGCAAATGGCTAATTCGTTGCCTTAGCCAGACTTTGAGAAGGTTGGAAGGAAGGAAACTTTAGGTTGAAGGAATATTTGAGACAATTTTGTAAAGCAATATGACAAATTGATTGTGATTGGTCATGAGTTTCACAGCGTATCGATAAATTTTTGTGTTGAGCAGCCTGGCAGGAATCGGTTGTTAGAGTTTTTTTCACTTCTTCTCGACCTCCTTGCAGTACAGCCGGTCGATTCTGTTAGAATCTCACCTTGAGAAGTTAAGTGAAGTGAGCAGTCATTCCATCTAATGCTAGGGATTGTCACTAATGACAGCTCACTTTAAGCGCACTTCACTCGAGTTATAACAGTGAGATTTTTACAGAATAGCACTACAGTCCTCGTTGTAAACCAAGCTCCGCGCGATACAATAGAAAATCAATTGTGTCTCATTAGCGGAGCTTGAGAGGTCATGTCCCATTTCTTTGGGAGACTTCTGCTGAATGGCATTGTATCTTCTACATTATCATTAGTACTCACCCTCACACTCGCAGTACACTCTAATCTCGAAGTCTAAACATTTTTTCCCGACCTCCTTGCAGTACAGCCCTCGTTGTAAGCTACATTCCACGTCCAGTCCTGTCTCTTTAGGAGACTTGTGGTCGCCCACTGTGCGGCATTCTATATCCTTCATCATGCTTTCTTTGCACATTGGTGTACCGATTGCCTGTTTATGAGAAAAATATAGTTTATTCCAGAAATCCCCACCGACAAATCCCCACCAGTGGGGTATTAGTTCAAATCAAAGGAACCAAAAATTACAAAACAGGTCAGTAAATAAAAATACTGTTTTCTTATGGGAAATAACATCTTGATCATTGATCATTTATTTGTAGAAATTTGTGATTGTGGGTACCTATGGAGAAGAACGGGCAAGAAACACTCTTTTAAATTATATTTTTACAAAAATATTAGTTACATAGTTTCTTACCAGTTCGTTGGGTCGTGGTGGTGGCTCGTTGTCAATAGATTGTCCATTGGGCCCCGTCTCGGGTGCTCCTCTGTTGATCCAAGATGTCCAGCCGGTCATGCACTTCAGTGGTTCGTCGTGAGGCTTCGGGGATGTCACTTCTTGCGGCTGGGAGAATAAAGTGCAAGTTTATTTTTGTCTAATCACTTAGACAAGTATTTTATGAGTAAAAAGTCTAAATTATGTACTGCCGAGTTTAAAATAACGATAAGAAAAATATTACTAAGGGTAAGACCGCAGTCGATTGACAATATTTTGACATATCGGTCGCAAATACGACACACGCAGTTTTCGAAAAAATTTAACTTTGAATGATTCTATTAGAAGTAATCTTACTGATATTTCGGGCAGCCAAATCATTATTGAACTTTCTGCCTTTAATTCTACTATCTCTCTTATGTTTAATGTTAGTATAAAGTTTTTTAGTTAAATGTTATGTTGTTGGCTTACTGCGCATTGGCTTACTTTTAGTGCAGCAAGCAACTGTTATATAAATAAATAAATTATCTCCGTCCAACAATTTCCTTATTCTATAGTTAGAAAAGCCAAACACTTACTGCCTCAATAGTAGTACAAGGCTGGCCCGTACAAATCTTCTGCTTCTTGGAGCAGCGGCAGGTGTGGCACTCATCCTCCTCCACGACCTCCCCCTCCGCGACCTCCCGGCCTCCCTCCAGCGTCATGCACACTGGCTTGCACTTGGCGCGCGGCACGCAGTCCTTGTGAGTACTGTTCTTGTACACTTGGCCTTCGGGGCAGGACTTTTTGGGTTTGCAACCTGTGGTGAATGGATGGTATGTTTGTTAAATGTGTACTTTTGAAATAAACCTTATCTCTGATTAAATCAGGACCAGTTTAGGAATTTTATAAATTTTTTGAATGTTTATTTGGTGTTCAAAATGTGACTTTTCTGTACCGTGCGTACACTAATTTGTTAAGAGATCTTGAAGCATGACGAAATAACGACTTTTCCCCCATATTTTTGACTAGCTTCTGCCTGCGACTTTGTCCGCGTGAAATTTCTTGTTAGTCCGACCCACCCCGTCGCATCGCATCGCCTGCCCGCGCTATTACTTCGTTTTTGCTTAGCATTCTTTCTGATTTTTTTTTTTGCTCGGCTCGTAAAGGTCATAGCGTGATGTTAAATAGCCTATAGCCTTCCTCAAGAATTGGGCTATCAAATCCAAAAAGAATTTTTCAAATCTGACTGGTAGTTCCAGAGATTAGCGCGTTCAACCAAACAAACTCTTCAGCTTTATAATATTAGTATAGATAGGAATGAATCTAAACGTTAAAGCAGCAGATAATTACTTAATTAAAAGCTTTCCTCAGCCTTTTGACAGTTCAAAAACACAAGTTTCTATTCTAAATTGCAAAATATCTAACAAAATTTCCTGAATCGTTTTATATTAGATATTTCTGTAGGTTACCTTCAACACAAGTGTCCTGTTCACAGTTGGTCTTCATTTCCGTGTAGTACAGGGTGTTGTCGCAAGTCTCCACCGGGCACGGAGACAGACACGCATCGTAGTTGGAGCATTCCTCGTCACATTGCATTGCTGTTAGGCAAATAAATATAGGTACACATTTTAGTTCTAGAGTAAATGTAACATTAGGAATGGGGGTTTTCGTGAAAATTCACGACAACAGTTGGCACCACTTTGACAAGAGGTCTTCCATTTCGACAATGAATATAAAATATATAATGACGTTCATCATTCGATTCATTCATTCGTTCATCATTCAGTCATGAATAAAGAAAATATAGGCTCTTTGATAGATGCCTGTACCTGACGTGTCAGTGCTGCCACCTAGCGGACGTCATTTCAGAAAACCCTCATTGATTCCTGTTTTAAGAGGAAATTAAGTGCGTTTTTTATTTAGGCAGTGGGTAAAATCACGAAGATGATAAATATTTCCCACATTTCCTATGGCTATTGACAAAGCTCTAATGACTGACAAATGGTGACATAACAATCGAAATTAGCATAATTCCCACTGCTGGGACACAGGTCTCCTCTCCGTGAGGGAGAGTATAGACGTATGAGGAACAGGGTGTAAACTTCACTCATACTCTATAGAAAAGGGAGGATCCTCCGACCAGACGGGTGTCGTATCTGGCGGGCAACTGCCCAATGATTCATGTCGGGCCGTTGTATCTAAGCTAGTCGCGCGGTAAACTCGACTGCTTGCGAGATGCAGGATTTTGCGTGACGTCACTATGACGCGTTGTACGCATGTGGCGTTGTAGATACCGCTACAAGACAGCGGGCCGTAATCTACCACTCGGGCCCAGTACGAGTTGGTAGATGTCAATTGTCTTCTAACTTTTGCTTCTAGGACATGACGGTTTCCTCACGATGTTATCCGTCTCGGTTTTGAGAGCAGTCAGTGGTGATGAAATAAATTACACAATGTAAGGCCTGCCCGGATTCGAACCTACGACCTAAACTAAAACGACTAAAATAACTCGTAAGTCACGGCCATTACCACTGCTCTTTACAATAAAACTTACTAATCTGTAAACCCTGGACTGCTAATAGGCATCAGAATATCCATAGACTACTTACATCCTTTTCTTTAGCCGAATTTAGATTTACGAAAGTTGTCTTAACAACAGATGCCATAAATATTCAGTCAACACTTACGACAAGTCGCCTGCGTCCTCCACTTAAAAGTAACGCCTCTCGCAGCACAAGCGTGCGCGTACGCCGCCAGCGCCGTGCACGCGCACGCGCAGTCCGCGCCCGCGTCGCACGCGCACGCGTCGCGCGTGCAGCGCTCGATGTACGGCGACGGGGACACCTCCGCGTGGCACAGCGTGAAGGGGTACTGTTTCATTGTGCTGCAGATTGAGGACGCCCACTCTTTTCGTTCGGGACGTTGTTTGCAGTGATCCTGTATAATAAAAAACGAAGCTGAATACGTTGAAGCAACAGTTTTCCTTTAGCTTTTATACCTTTAGAAATACAGTAACTGAAATAACCGTATAAACAAAACTCAAAACACTAATTAGCTTAAGTTATGACCTTGGAACTGGACAAGATTCTCTAAAAATGACACTTTTTTCAGGGCACTTACCAAAAGCCGTTGCGGTTTAGGGCACGTGGGTTTAAGTTTCCAGGAGTCAGCGAAGATAAGCGCTGAAGACTCCGCCATGCCACCTCCTGAAGGCGTCTGGAAGTCGTCGCGTCTGTCGCTGTTGTAATTGCCGCATAGACCTTTCACCTAAAAAAGAGGTTTGTTAGTTGATCAGTAAACAGGTCGGGATCAAGTTGAAGTCTCTATCTTTCGCAGGGTAAAGAAAGCTTAATTTTCATCCAGGAGAAATGCTACGTCTTGGTCATGATGAAATGAGTACTGCAAAAGATCGAGCATTTTTTTCAATTGCAGACGATGTATTTATGAGTCCATGCACGTGATGAAAGGGAAGCCCTTTAATATCGTCATCATGGGGTCGGCTTCCAGTCTAACTAACCGAATGCAGCTGAATACCAGTATTTTACATGGACTGCCTATCTGACCTCCATAACCCAGTTACTGGGTAATACGATACCCCTTGGTAAAACTGGTTGTCACCACAACCAACGGCTTAACGTGCTTTCCGAAGCACTGAGGGGTCTCGGTATGTAAAGATGGACACCCATCCACAGACCAACCGCGGCAAGCGTAGCTTAATCTGATCGATCGACATGTGCGGCTGTTATTATTTAGCCAAGGGTATCCAATAATATATAACTAGCCCTTTAATATATAACTAGCCATATAACGCATCAGAAAAAAGAAGCAACTTGTAATGTTCCGGTGATGATTATAACTCACCCTCCCTTGCCAGATGGAGTCCACTTTGACGTACACTCTCATGCCTCTGTCCCACTGCAGGCTCATCCCGAGTGATGGGACATCCAGGAAAACATAAGCACCCGCCATACGCATCTTAATCCTAGAGGAAGAATGTATTATGTAAAGTTAAGTTCAATAATTATTTATATCACACTAATATTATAAAGGCGGAAGTTTGTGAGTCTGTATGTGTGTGTTTATATGTTTGTTAGCTCTTCATGTTCAAACGTCTACGTAACGTAACGTCGTATTATCAGAATTAAAAAGATGTCTGTTTGTATACCTCTTCAACTTGGAGATGTCGGGTATGGGTGAATCCTTGGTGAGTGAGACGATCTCTTCATTACCACCGCTGCCAACCTTCAGAGTCACCGACTTAGAGCAGGTGGCTCCGGTTGTGCCGCATGGAACATTCTATGGAAAACGAAACAGTGTATTTTACTACTGAACAGAGAAGGTTACTTGAAAAATACGTCGAAATAGTTATAATAGTTTCGTCAAAGTTTTACATAGATTGCAGGACGTTTACACGACGACGACGTCGTCAAACGTTCATTGGTGTATACAAAATATTGTAAAACATTTTAAAAGAGTAACGGTGGAGTTTCTTGTCCTTTCTTCTCCATACGAAAACTGCCTTTTGGTAGGAGCGACTAGAATCAATTCTATTTTATTGTGAATTCTGACGTTCAAAGGTGTCTTTTATGAGCCTATTTGAAATAAATGCTTTGACTTTAATTCTAGAAGTAAGTATATTAACCTTTTGATTTTCTGACGTGTGGCGGACGTCAGAAAATCAAAAACGTGCCCTCGGCGCCAAAGTCTGTCATTTAGTCGAACCGTGGCGTGCTGGGCACATTTTGGTTTGTCATCTATACATGACTGTGGCGTTCAAAAGGTTATACACCAAATACGTTTATCCTATTCGGCAATATCCAGGTGTAGTTTGTATTAAGTAAAGCATTCTTATATCGTCACTTCCTTCAGACTCCTTCACCACTACGATGAACAGTGATATTCAACACTGCTTTTTAGAATTATTGCCACCTCTTTAAGGGTGCCTTTGAACTGGTTTGGAAAGACAGGAATAGAGTAAATCAACGGCTCACCTTAATGTGATTGGTCTTTACCTATTTTGGTTTCTCTTTGCCTCAGTGCAAACGCTGCCTTAGCCGCATTTACGGCCAGAATCTACACGCTAACAAGGTCTCACCTGAATTTCTACATCGAATCCATCTTTGCTGTCCATGACGCCCTTAGCTAGCAGATAGGTGCAGACCCCTTCGAAGTCGTAGTCGGTTCCATCGAAGGTGACCACGTGCGAGTCGCCCCATGCTGAACATACGCCGGCGCATTTACGTTGACCGCACGACCAGTTGCCACTCTTGCATTCGCTGTGCGAAAATTATGGAATATATATTTATTAATTTATTTAAAATTACATGCACAATATTACAGAATTGAATCCCAAGCCGTTGTACAGACGCCAGCACATCAAGCTACCCGAAACTGTCAAATTTTCCCAATCAACTTTGAACCTTATGCTCTAGCGATAAAGTTGAAAATCTATTAAAGAAATTTGACAGATTGTAGTAGCTTGATGTGCTGGTGTCTATACATTAACAAAGTAAAAAGTGACACAAAAACATGCGTTAGAACTACCTCTGTCATCTGTCAATTAAATTAGTAACTTTTGTAAAGAATACATCCGCCGCATCCGCCTTTGTACCTTTTTGTGCGAAAAGTTTAAATAAATAATAAATACATGAATATTGTATTTAATTTATTTTTATATGTAGATAAAGGTGAAATGAATGTATCTCAATTATTAATTGAAGAAATGTTTATAGGTACATACCTATTGTTTTTATTTCTTATAATGATTTTATTTAAGTGTAAATTTAGATGCAAGTGCTTTTTGATATATGGTAGAATACAGACTTCTTTATTTTAATCCATACTAATATTATAAATTCGAAAGTAACTCTGTCTGTCTGTCTGTATGTTACCTTTTCACGCCTAAACCACTGAACGGATTTTGATAAAATTTGGCAGAGAGATAGATTGCATCCCGGGGAAGGACAAAGGATAGTTTTTATCCCAATATTCCAACAGGATCGACATTTCTGCGGTTGAAACCGTTGGGCGCTGATAGTTATACATATATGTATGTACAGTACCCGGCGATAAATATTGCACATCGACCTTTGGAAAGAGACAATCGGCTAATTTCGGCTTCGTAGAGCGTTATCTCTGTCGCACGAAATACAAACAGTCCGGTATCTATTAGGAGCTGTTAAAACAATTATGATTTGCTTCTTTTGATAATTATTTTTATTCTTTGTATAAAATACACCAATTTGAATTAGTCGATGTGCAATATTTATCGCCGGGTACTGTATGTATTATATAGGTATATATTTTAATACTACCTCTTAAATGTCAAGTTTTGGGAATTCATGGGAATTATAAAAATTAGAGGAGCATCCAGCTCTGGTAAATGATACTTATTCAAATGGTGTCTTCTTTCCTCTCGCGAACCCTGCTAAGTTTAACAGTTCTAACTTCCATAATTATTCGAAAACGATAACGACATTTTCATTTCCAATACTTATTTAATAATTAATTTATGATTTGATAGGCATTTGCCGATGCTCTATCTTATCAAATCATAAATTAATTTGAGTTTAATATTTATTTATTGTTATTTTGTAATCTTCAGTAATAAATAATAATGTAAAAACTTAGGTATCTTCAGCTATCGTGGCCATTTTATTAATTCTAGATCTGTCATCCCATTAGATAAAACCATACTTTTTTTATGGGTCGATGAAATGTGAAGGCGAGTTTTTAGTAAAAATAAGCATAGGTATCGCAAATTGGCGTCAAGCCAGCAACTTTTATGTAAGTATATTTAATTCTATAGGTATTAATTAACTTCAGAGGAGAATTGGTGAGGAGTAAATTAAAGATAACATTTTCTTCCTTTTTACAGAAGTACAGGAAAATGAATAAATGAAAAAACTGGCCAAGTGCGAGTCGGACTCGCACACGAAGGGTTCCGTACCACTAGGCATAACCGCCGAAAACAACACGTTTGTTGTATGGGAGCCCCCCTTAAATATTTATTTTATTCTGTTTTTAGTATTTGTTGTTATAGCGGCAACAGAAATACATCATCTGTGAAAGTTTCAACTGTCTAGCTATCACGGTTCATGAGATACAGCCTGGTGACAGACAGACAGACAGACAGACGGACAGTGGAGTCTTAGTAATAGGGTCCCGTTTATACCCTTTGGGTACGGAAACCTACAAAGATTAAATTTAACAATATTAAATCTTTAAAGTTTTTTTCTTTACTGTAAACCAGTTTGCTGGAGCAATAGTGTGCCAATGCTGATAAAGCAGTATCGATAACACCTTGGCTCGCGTTCTACAAAGAAAGTGAAAGGCACGTACGCATAATACATACAAATACACGCAATGTCCACTAAGTATTGTTTTATTTGAAATCAAAATATAACGGGGGCGTAGCTCAGATGGTAGAGCGCTCGCTTAGCATGCGAGAGGTACCGGGATCGATACCCGGCGCCTCCAAAAATTAGTATATTTTTATTGAGGGAACGTCAGTTTTACTTTAATTTTTTTTTTAAATCAAATCTATCCTAAGGCTGTAATACTCTCACACCCTTACTAATAAACGTATTATATTAGATGAATGTTATACACCGATTTCTCTCTTTTATTCGTCAGTAATTTGACCTTTGAAAGAAGAAGACAAAGCGTTGTATATCTATACAGACGCTATACCACGTTAATTAGTAAGGGGGTCAGAAAATTGTACGCGCGTTAATTCAACTACATAAATATAATTTAAACCTGAAGGCCAATTCTCGTAATTTAAAACGTTAACGTAAAAGTACCTACAATCACCAAAACCACAAATACTTTACTATTCTCAATTTTAATTAAGGGGCTTACATGACCTTAAGCGCGATCACTGTCGGACTGTATAGAAAAGAAAGAGCAGCGCGATGTTATAATGCTGGTAATTTATTGCAAAATATGACGCAATTCTCTATCCTACAAAAAAATATTTTTCGTTTTCGGCAAAGTATTGTCATGCGGAAGAAGTCGCGGAAAGAAGCTAGCGTTTTCTATAAAGCTACTGACCATTTATTGCACTCCTCCTGCATCATATGTCCGTCAGGGTAGCTCCTGCCTCCGTGGTGACAGGGGCACTGAGATGGTGGCAAACATTTCTTGGACATGGTGTCTAGGACGAAGCCTTTCTTGCACTGGCAGCCTGGGCGACATTCTGAGGTTGTTGATGTTGGCGGGAGATGCATGTTCTGTGTATGAATTGTAAACGTTACAAAATGGGAGAATAGGTTTCTGTAATCTTCCGTTAATCCAGATTAAATTGTGAAAAGACGATATTATTGTATAGTTTTTATTTGTGACAAAAAAAAATCCAACATGTAACTTTTATAGATTCCGTTTGACTACAGGATGCTAAAGTGTCGTAAATTCAGTCATCAGTAACAAGTAGTCTGTCAAATTAATTACATTTAAATTCATAATTATACATTTAATTTTATATAACGGATGCGGGAAGCAGAGAAACGGTCGAAGTGGAGGTGCTTGGGGGAGGCCTATGTCCAGCAGTGGACATCTTTCGTCTGAAATGATGATGATAATGAACGCCTTGGCTCAAAAGGAACCTTGTAATCTGCTTTAGCGATTTATTTGCCAAAAATGTAAACACATATGAGTTTATGGATAAATAACTTTAAATCCAACACCATAAAGTTCAGTTTAGGCTACAACTTCAAACATTTTTATAACTTTTTCAATAGTGCTAGTCACTCTGAAATCAACTTAATATTCATTGAAATAAAGTTGATATTTGTTTAACTTGAAATAATATTAATTTGAAACATATATAAGTTTGAATAGACTATAACGTTAGCGTGCATACCTTGCAAGTAAGCGGCTCAGCAATCTCACAAGTAGTAAACTCCATGTTGTTAGACGCGCTACAGTTAGTGCGCAGATCTTCAGCTGGCGGGTAGTTCTGTATCTCCATCGGAGTGGCTGGCTTGCAGTCCCAGCGAGCACCAACGCATGTACTGGGTGAATACAGGATAATAATCAGTAAGAGAGAGTATTTCATGCAAATAAACGATTATTATTATTTATTATTATTATTAAGAATTTTTGGGACTTAAAACTATGCTTGAATGATTTTATGAGAAGTTCTCGATGTGGCATGCGTAGTTCATACAAACGTAATACCATTTTAATGAAACTTCATACGCATAAGCAGGATACAAAGGTCTAAAAAGTTACTTAAGAACATTTTCGAAATGTCTTATTTAAAATAAGATAACTGGAAATCTCTGTTTCTATGGAAAATTTAAAATCGGTCTAATTTGGCTGTAACACACACTATCTATCGAAAATTTTCTTCAGTAACTTTTTAGACCTTTTTATCCTGCTTATGCGTATGAAGTTTCATTAAAATCGGTTCATTCATTTCGAAAAACAAGGGCTTGAAAGTTTGTATGAAATGCCGTACGTCGTAAACGCTCTTAATTGGTGTGTGTTCATTTGGTGTTTTTATGGTATGGATAGCGTATAGAAGAAGTTGGAAGTGTAATTATTTTATTTCTATTATTGTCGTTTCGACGACTTTTTGACAGGATAAGTAGAAGTAAAATGAGAAGGACGACGTAAAATCATGGGAATAACCAAAAAAAAGTGTGATAGTAAGGAACTCTTAACGGAAATCGGAATGAACAGTAATTAATATCATAGTAGGTACAGTCAGCGACAAAAGTAGGTTAGAGAAGTAATTTAGGTAAATTCCGAAATGATCAGTAAATTGTGTCGCTGTCTGTACCATTAGCATTCAAACACGTTTCGCGGATTACGGGCATGAATGAAATTATGCAATTCCGCAATACTACCCGAAGTGAAAGGTAAACAAGTTTTACGCACTTCAATATTTTACGTAATGTTCACCATAGTGCAGGTTAATTTCGATGTAGTTCACAACGGGGGCGTAGCTCAGATGGTAGAGCGCTCGCTTAGCATGCGAGAGGTACCGGGATCGATACCCGGCGCCTCCAAAATTATCTTTTTATTATAGTTTTTCGACTTTTTAAAGATGTCAAGTGGCAGTTAATAGATTAAGCACCTGGCTTTGTCTCCGATATGTTCCGATATCCTACCCGACACTGTCTACCAAATAAATAAAAAATCGAGCAGAATTTGCAATAATTATCTCTGCCATGTGCCAGATAAGTTAACAAAAGTTATCGGGAATAGGAGAAAAAAAAATGTTAATTTCGATTTTGTACAAAAAACCTATATTTATAATAAATTCAAAGTCCTGACTGACTGATATATCAACGCACAGCGTAAGCCGCTGCTCCTAGAGACATGAAATTTGGAGGGTGAGTTCTTTGTGAAGAGTAGGTATCCACTAAGAAAGAATTTTTCGAAATTCCACCCCTAAGAGGGTGAATGGGGGGAGAGTGAAATTTCACGCGGACGAAGTCGCGAGCAGGAGCTAGTTAGGTCATATTTGAAGCGGACGAGTGCATATTTTAATAATTGTGAAAGACTTTTCATACAAAATTGTGTCATCTCAAGTCAGTCAATGTCATATTTCTAAAAGAATCAGAATACTTATTTGTGAAACATAGGTATTTACATAAAGGTCTTTATAGGCTAATAATATGGGCGCTATGTTATGCCGTGAAGGCGTACAAATATAAAAAAAAAATAAAAGCAAACAATAAAACAAAAAAAAATAACAAAAATACAAAATTAAATACCTACTTACAAAAGTACTTACCATAATTCTCTCTCTCGCCTCCCGGCCCTGACTTCTTTGTATCCAGCATTGAACTGCATTCCTTTGTGGTAGCACGGACAAAGCCCGGTGGGCACGCATACGTTGTTGTCATCCAAAAGCTATAAAAAAAAAAACATAAACCGACTTATACCAAAACGAATTCTAACTTTAGACCCAGCCTAAACCTTCGAGCCAGTTACTGTATTTTGAACTTTATTCCGACAAACGTAAAGTTCTTAATGCAAAATTGACAACTTAGACTCGGGTTTAACGTCAGTTTTGGTAATAAGAACTTTAACTTGAAGGGCTCGATGGTTTAAACCTGGTTCTAAAGATAAACCATGTTTTGAAATAAGGCCGTAAAAATTGAAAAGCATCAGAAACATACATTCACACCTACATCGCGTCATTGTATCTGCACATACTAGGGGCTTCTGCACCTCAGGCCCTAAGGTTAGATCGTCCTCCCATTATGGATGAGAAATGGGAATGGAATAAAAATTACTTGGAACTTTTTCTCATATATGTCCGTTGTCAGAGCTTCGGGCCGTCTGAGCCCTCGGCGTTAAACATACCGTACCGTAACAATACTCTGACCTCAACAAATTCAGAACATAGCGTCGTTGCGCGTGCAAAAGTCGCTGTGTCTTTTTAGTGAACTTATTTGAGGAATTATAACACTTAGCGTGTTTGTACGGAACTTTCGATGTATGAATATCATATAGCTACATTCCGTAACTCTTTAAATATTGCACTTATCACAAACCCTTTTTTACAGTATGTGTGTATTGAAATAACGATTAAAACTGCATAAAGAACCGAAAATAACTAAATAACACATAGCGACTTTTGTACGCGCAACGACGATAGGCTTCCTGAATTCTGGAGGCTCTTCCGGAGGCTTTAAGACCTGTTTTAAAGCTAATTGGAATAGCTTGTGGGGTAATTGCGTAACACACAAACAGTAGTATTGGCTCATTTTGACAGTTCAACAACATTCATTGCGTTTTTTACGTTGTTGAGCAGACAAATCTTTCGAACATATGAAGCAATGGATTAACAATATCCTTCAAAACGATTCAGATTGTGATTGATAGTGTTTTACGCAATTACGGTGCTGGATGTCGATGCCAACGCTTTTTTCTACTGTCAAAAGGCTAAGTGGTATTATTAGATCAGTGGCGTAGCTACCTGACCAGGGCCCCGGTGCAAAAAAAAATAGTTGGTGCTCTATTTAAACTGGATAGGTTTTATTTTATTAAGTAAAGGGCTGATTTTTCCAACGCTAGATAACTTTATCGGAGGAATAATTTTGAATTTTTGAAAGTTCCTCCATACAAAATCTGTCAAACGTCAATTTTATTCCTCGAGTAAAAGTTACCTGGTGATGGAAAAATCAGCCCTTAATAACATAAATACTTACCTATATATGTAAATGGTTTAGGGAGTACCGTAACAATGTCTTGTAGAATATGTCAAGGATATGGAATTTTGTGAAAAAAGGGAGTGCAGTTCATTACTAATATTTCAGTAGAGTAAAGCTAGTATTCATAAATCGGTCGCATAACAGCCGATTGTTTGAAGTGGCTAAACACAAGACTTAAACTTGCACAACACAACAGAAAATAATTTATTACATTTATGTTCTGAGGGTGGAAGAAATTTTTTGCTAGGTCAGTTCGAGGTTTGCCGGTCCTGACCGGGGTCCCCAAGCTCAGGGGGCCCCTTGGCCCAGAAGCTAAGGGGGCCCCGGTGCACGGTACCGCTCAGCCCCGATAGCTACGCCACAGCATGAGGTACCTGTCCCGGCGGACACGCGCAGCCCTCGACGCAGCACGGCCGGCACGTGCCGCTGGCCGACAGCGACATGTCGGCGCACTTGCGCAGGCAGCTGTCGGCACACACTGTGTACTCTTGTCCCCCCGTGCATTGAAGTTCTGGAGAAAACGAGCTTGGTCAAAGTCTTATACAGCTTTTAGGTAAGTACACGCTTCGGGAATCATCGTCTATTTTCGGAAGTAGGTACCTACGAACGTGCGATGATGAGATCTAATATAGAGCTGTTACGACCATGGAAATATTTGACTATTTTGTATTAATAACGTTTATACAAAATTATAGCTTGACAACTAGGTATATCTAATTCCAAAAAACTTTTGAGTAACAAATAACCTAAGAACGGATAGGTAACCCGACAGAAAGAAAACTTTAGAAAAAAGTTAGAATATGCTTCAAATCTCATGATTTCATGAAATTTTTTATTAAATAGGATCATTTGGCTTTAGAAAGATTGATGATTTTTATGATTATAATTCTGCAAATTCATACTTTTTACGGTTGCGAATCATATTTTTGATACAACCTAATACTGACCTGAAAATTGCAAAAAACGTAAGAAAATTTGAATTTCGTGGGCTACCCAGGCGTTTCTTCATTTTCCAATGCCCTGTGGTCACAAAAGACAAGTATGAAACTTCTCTGTACACATACCGCACTCCTCCACATTGTACCGCCACTGTATGACGACGCCCGCCTTAGCGCAGGTCATGGCGTAGTCGCCCAGCACGGGACACAGGCAGCGCGTGACGTCAGAGCCGCACGCGCACATATCGTACACGCACGCTTCGTAGTAAGGTTCAACGTCCACGTACCAGTGGCAAGCTGTGGGAAAGAAACGTTGATTAATTTTTTTTTTCAATCTGTTAATATAAGCATCTGTGATGTTTTTTTATCGTAAAAGACCCGCTTCAGATATGTTCGGCTGTCCTCGGGATGTACTCGGTTTTAATGTATATCCGATATGGCAGTGAGTGATGGCAAAGTATTCTGTTTGCGTTTTGTTTTCACTTCTGTCGGCACTCCCGGAGTGCCACTGTTTTTTTTTTGGTTGTTTCTAATGTAACTTTGTTAGTTTTAAATGCTCCTTTTTTACTATTTGCATTTCCTGTGTGTGTCCCAAATAAAATATTTTTCTTTTTTCAATAATGAGTTTCCAAAACCGAAGATTTTGATTTTTTATCCTCACAACGCATCCTTATTACATGAAGGATGCGTTATGGTGGATGAATTAGTAGCGATAAAAAATCAATATCAATATTACAATGTTAACGTTTCACAATCGTCAAGCTCACGACCGACGTAACTCTTACAAAACTGTATCAAGAGAAAGGTACGTGATTTTTCGAAGGTTATTTTAAAATGTTTCAATGCAGCGTATAAATTTATCAAGAGTAACAACGGGGGCGTAGCTCAGATGGTAGAGCGCTCGCTTAGCATGCGAGAGGTACCGGGATCGATACCCGGCGCCTCCAAACTACCCTTTTATTTTTCAACGAATATTTAGGAATTCTTAAAGTTATAAAAAAAGTCTATTAACTTTAGTTGTACAAAAACACTTATCTTAACACTATGCAGCGTTACAACTAAGGGATAGAGTGATTTCGATGAACTCTGGCACCCAAAGTAAGATTTAACTTGTGTTTAGGGTGGCGGCGTCCTCGCCTATAAATTGAACATGGTATATCAGTAGTTGTAGGACGAGCACAGTATATTATGATAACTACTTACTAGTAAATGCATAGATGTGACCCATTAAAGTACCTATGTGAATGTATTGAGAGAGAGATAAATGCAAGTCTAGCATTCAAAAGACTACAAGTTAATTATAACCGGACCAGGAAACGAATGCTGAAGATATATCAGTTAGGTCATATCGATATCCTTATATCAACATGGGATTCTTCTAAGATTCTCTGTAAAAACATTTTAATGCCTAAACAATAACTTTGTGTGGATTGTAACAAAGATTACTGATAAGTACCTCTTTTCACTAACACTAGATGATGAAATGAATGAATGCCCAAATAGAAGCGCGCTGTTTGATCCTCAACGTCGAAAATCCAAGAGCGGGGTTTTACTTAGCTACTTCATTTAGGGACCAGGGGGCCTAAAAAGGTCACTTTAGCAGAATCATAAAAGGATAACATTATAAATTATAATAAGGCGAAGACAGTCCGTGTTTTTCTTTTTTTCACTGCACTACGTAGGTATAATCAAAGAGATTGGGATTGGATTTGGATTGGATTGATTGGTATTTTAGCACCACAGACAAAAAAAATAACTGAAAATCCTTCACCAATAGGATCGGATACGATTAACTTAACAGTTAACTGTCCATTTCGATTCATAATGTTTTCCTTTTATAATTCAGCCAAAGTTGCCTTTTTAAGCCCCTAGTACTAAGTTAGACGAATAAAAGACCATTTCTGGGTTATATAACCTACCTTCAAACACCTTACTCTTCAGTTTGCTACAGTACTTCTCAGCAGCCTCCTTGTTTTCCATGTTGGCTTTACATGGATGCTCGGGCTCTTTCGTGTCTATGTCGGAACAGAACTCTCTGGTCTTCCACTTGTTGGCGAACGCCAGAGCTGATTGTTCTATGTCGTTTTCTGGGGTTAGGAAGTCGTCTTTTTGGTTTAAGTTGAAGGTGCCGCAGAGACCCTGGATGAAAAACGTAAGTTAAGCAAACTACACAAAAATCTTTGTGTGTGAGCTGAACGCGTAGGACCCAAACCCACACTGGGCCAGTGTGGTGGATTACAACGAAATCGCATTCAGTGAGTTCTGAATCCCAGCAGTTGGAATATTACAAGATGGTGATTTGTCCTCTACCGGTTTTAACTTCAATTATTACTAATCCGTTTACCCAAACTCAAACTCAAAGCATTTATGTCAATTAAACCAATTACAGGCACTTTTGAACTGTCAAAAAGTCGGTCAGTCAGAAAATATGAAGCTAGTTGCCCATTCCAAAGCGTAGGTATCTATGGAGAAGAACGGGCAAGAAACTCCATGGACACTCTTTCAAAATGGCGGATATAGCCTTGAGATCAGTAAAGACTTTAGGCAAAAACTATATACAAGCTGTTGTCATTCTTACCTTGGTCTTCCCTTGGAATTCAGCAGGCACGTCAATGAAGACACGAGTGTTACCATCCCACCACAAGTCCACTTTGTTGGGCAGTTGCACTAAAATCAAAGAAAAACACATCAACACTCAAGTGACAAGATACAGATACCGCCTAGTTTGGGGACCACCGCATACAACAAATCAAATGTCACAAACAGTTAGGTACAGACAGAATTATTAAGTTATACTAATCTTAGGGTAATATTGTAACAATCATCATCTACCTAGCAGCCAATTTTATTCATTTTAAATGGCCTCAATACTGTGAGGAGGTGGCCAATGATGCTAGATTTCTTGTACGAGATCTCTAATTTAGTTATTACTAGCTGTGCCCCGCGGTTTCACCTGTTTAAGTTTCAGGGTGTCAGCTACCTCCATACAAAACTTTATCAAAATTAGTCCAGCCGTTTGAGCGTGAAGAACAAACATATAAAACACACACACACACAAACTTTCCCCTTTATAATATTAGTGTGATTCTGCAATTTTAACTTACCAATAATGAACATAGAAGACGCAGCTCTAATCCTAACATCGCCAACCATGACAGGGAGCGTCGACACCTCTTTCCCGTTCACAAGTATAAAGCCTCCTTGTTTCATGTGCACGTTTGCTCCATCGTAGTTCAGGTTGACGGCTTTAGTGCAGGACGGCTTGCCCTCACCTTTGTAAGGGCTAAGGTTCATTGCCTAGGAAATAATAGGGGTTTTAATTGTTTATTTGACTTAATAACTTAAAATAATATGATTTCTAAAGAGAACAATTCTGGATATTGTTGATCTGCGAGCGAGAGGGGGTTGGAAAAACTGCCTGACCAACAATTTTGACGACACGGTTGGCGTAGTGGCTGAGACTGCTGCGCTGCGTGTCGCGGGTTCGATTCCCGCACGGAACAAATATTTGTATTGCCTACAGGGGCTACAGGTAGTTGTTCCGGGTCTGGCTGTTTGTGTATGTGAATTTAAATGTTTGTAAACGCACCCACGATACAGGAGTAATTCCTAATGTGGGGCAAAGTTTAAAAAAATAAATAAAAAGAAGAATTAAATATTTTCTACATTCGTAAACAACTTTTAGCTTGACTGTCTTCCAGGGTTAGGGCCGAAGATATCCTGAACAATGAATCCGCCTGGAAGCAGCATCTGCTGCTTCCAGTTAAACTGGAAGCCGACCAGTATTTTACATGGAGCGATTGCCTATCTGACCTCCACAATACAGTTACTAGATAACACGATAACCCTTGGTAAGACTGGTTGTCATACCGTTGTGCTTCTGACTACGTAACGACAACCGGGACCAACGGCTTAACGTGCTTTCCGAGGCGCGGAGGGGTCGCGCTATGTAATGGATGCTCACCAATCCACAAACCGACCGCGGCCATTTTATTTTATTTAACCCGAAGATAGCCTGATCCATGAGCTATAATACTGTAATTACTAACTTTGCCATATAACAGAACAACTTATACAGAGTTAAGTCTGGAAGTAAGTAAAGCCATTTATTCAATGAAAACGATTGAAACTGAACTTTGGCTACCTAAGAATACGACTGAAATCACTTTAACACCCGGCTGGTCTTCTGACATACATTTTTTTTTCTAGCTTTCCCATACCTCAGTAATAGCTCCAGAACACGCCACATTTTCGACCTCGATCGTAAGGTTGTCGGCCTGAAGCATCGTGTAGGTGCAGTGGCCCATGAAGTCGTACCGCAAGCCGTCGAATGTTGAGTAGTGCGGGTCACCGACTGCCCCGCATCGGGCACCGCATGCTACTTTTGTGCAAGTCCATTCGCCTGATTGGCATGTGCTGTTGGGTAATGAGATGAATAGATGAGTTAAACTTATGCTACATATAGCTATGCTTCTCGAGGTTGAGGTTCTAAGCTGGCCCAAAATACAGGGTGACAGGAACACCGAAGCGCAATCTGTTATCATGAATTTAGCACATGATTCTAGATGATGACGCGTTGAAATTTTTCGCCGGTTTTACAAAAACTCGTTCGACCATCGAGATCCAACTTGTGGGTCTAAAGTCATGATATTAACGCTTAAAGATACTAAACGACCCTATAGCCAGCCTTTTTGGCAACATACTGGGACAGACAATCAAGATTACCATAATTATAGCAGTCATTGGCCATTTTCAGTAGTAAGCAATTCCAGACTGATTTGAAACGATTTTTCATTATTGTTTCAGAAACATTTGTTTTTAGCTCACTTAAATTCCTACGAACATAATATCTACTAGCTGTGCCCGCGACTTCGTGTGAATGTCGGAAAGCCAATTGCATTTCATTGGTTTTCATATTTTTTTTGCGGAATCCTGATTTGATTTTCTAAAATAAAAGTTAATCCCTATAACATCAGCTATCTGCCAGTGAAAATCCCTCACAACCTGTTCAGCCGTTTCGGAGATTAGCCCCAGAACAAACAGACAGACAAAACATATTAAATTAAATTAAATATTATTTTTTTATTATAAGTAAAAACCTGTTGTTTTGACATTACAAACAGACAATTTGATTTATTTGTACACATCAACAAGTGATACAAATAGTCATTAAACCAAAATCATCGAAGCACTCACCAAGTATTACAATCCTTCCGTATCGTAGCTCCAGGCTTGAAGTTCTTATTCCTCAACCTACATGGGCACTCGGTCTTGGGCACACACTTGCCGCCCTCCAGCAATAGGCCTTCGGGACAGAAGCATCCTTCCACGCAGGAGCTGTTGCCTGTCTTAGCTGGGACCAGAGGAAAGGCACAGCTGGGTTGGAAGTCGGGCCCGCAGGACTTGTAGATCTTGCCTTCGGGACACTTCATTGCTGTTTGAAAGGTGAATGGAAATAAGAACGGGGTTACAGACGTTTGCTTATATCGGTTTCTAAGAGCCTGGTAAATTGGCCAGGATATCTTAATGCCAATCCTCGTAATTTTTCTTTCTTTAATTAAAAACGTTCAAAATCTAAATTCGTCGCAATATCATCTCAGCGACAATCAATGTTAAAGACTTGTCAAAAATGTAGGTAAATCAGAGGTATTTTTGACAGATTGAGACTGAGATCAGTCTATGAACTCAAACTCAAAGCATTTATTTCAATAATTTAACCATTTACAGGCACTTTTGAATTGTCAAAAAGACGGTCAGTCAGAAAATATGAAGCTAGTTGCCCATTCCAAAGCGTAGGCACCTATGGAGAAGAACGGGCAAGAAACTCCATGGACACTCTTTTAAATAATATTTTTACAAAAATATTAGTTACATCATTAATGTGAATTTATAATTATGTGTGAGAACGATGTTAAAAAGACGTACGCGTTAAAAGCGTCCGAACGTTCTTAAAATTACGAGAATTGCCCCTCCGATGTCAATGTTAACTGGTGTGATTATGGGGGGGGGGGGGAGCCAGGGTAGCCCGCGAAATTCAAATTTTCTTACGTGTTTTGCAAATGACATGTCAGTGTTAGGATGTATGTTGAAAAAAAAATATGATTCGCGACCGTTACAAGTATGTTTTTGTATTTACGGAATTATAATAAACCCTCTAGGTTCATACAACCCTATACAACCCTATTGATTGATATTTCATGACATAGTCATTAAATACATATACAGTGGACTGAGATTTGTCAGCAGATTAAGTTGAATAGGATTTTTTGTAATACTTAGAACAGTGTAAATGCAAAGATGAAACACTTATACAGATTTATAGAGATTACAGTCAAGTTGGATGTAGGTATACAAGATGAAAAAAAACGAAGCAAAAAAAGTCAGGAATTTCATATCTTTTTTTTTTAGGTAGCTTCATAACAATTTTCATAAATTTTGCGTGCCTATTTCCAGGCAGAATGTACATGGCTCACTCCTATCTACTCCACCTGTATTTTAATGTACAGACGCCAGCACATCAAGCTACTACAATCTGTCAAATTTCTTTAATAGAATTTCAACTTTATCGCTAAAGAATAAGGTTCAAAGTTGATTGGCAAAATTTGACAGTTTCGGGTAGCTTGATGTGCTGGCGTCTGTACCTACATTCGTTGCAAATAAATGATTTGATTGATTGATTTGATTATTATAGAAGACTAGCAGCGCTCAGCGGTTTCAGCCGCATAAGTGTCGACCCCGTGGGAATATCGGTATAAAATACTATCCTATGTCCTTCCCCGGGATGCAATCTATCTCTCTGCCAAATTTTATCGAAATCCGTTCAGTGGTTTAGGCGTAAAAAGGTAACATACAGACAGGCAAATAGAGTTAGGCACTTTCAATTTTTTAAAATTTGTATGGATATTGAAGTACTTACGACAAGTTTCAGCGTCACGCCAGTCCTTCATCTCTTCAACTCCGTGTCTCAAACATTCCTTCGCATACACAGACACTGTACTGCACGCACATTCCTCAGGACCTGAACGAAGACACACAGATTAGTTTAGAAATAGACCTTTTCCTAGTCCCTAATTATTATTTTGGGGGTAGTTACTCACTCAAACTGGTGGTGCAAGCGCAGAAGTCCCATTGACATGCGTCGAGCAAGAGCGACACGTCCATAACCTATATAAAAGAAAGTTGTTCAAGAATATAAAACAATAACAAATGCAAATTGTGAATAATTCAAAAGAACAGTAGGACACAATAGAACAATGAAATTACCGCAGATAATCTGTAGTACGTACAGACTCCAGCACATCACGCTACCCGAAACTGTAAAATTTTCCCAATCAACTTTGAACCTTATATTTTCGTGATAAAGTTGAAAATCTATTGAAGAAATTTGATATATTGTAGTAGCTTGATGTGCTGGCGTCTGCATACGTACTTTACAACTACTAATTCTTCAAGACGAACCATAAACAAAAAACAGGGGCACTACCTACCTCTTCTCGAAGCATTTCGTCGTATTTTCAAACGATAACTTTTTACTTTAGACCTGGAGGCCTAAAAAGGCCACTTTGGCAGAATCATAAATGAATTACATTATGAATCATAATGGACAGTTAACTGTTAAGTTAATCGTATCAAATCCCATTAGTGAAGGATTGTTCAGTTATTTTTTTTTATCTGTGCTATACCAATCAATCCAATCCAAATCCAATCCCAATATCTTTGATTATACCTACGTAGTGCAGCGAAAAAAAGAAAAACACGGACTGTCTTCGCCATATTATAATTAATAATGCTATCCTTTTATGATTCTGCCAAAGTGACCTTTTTAGGCCCCCTGTTAACTTTTTGATAATGAAAGCCGTATGTAAGTTTTGGCAAACGACTTCACATTAAATGTTTTTGGTAGGATTCAATGTTACCTTAATATTGAAACATCAAAAGTACGTAAGTAAAGATGCCGTGGCAGATATCTACATATGCAAAATCGTTGATAACATATTGTTGCATAGAACTCACCTTAGAGCATTTCCTGAATTTTTCTTTAGCGAAGATCGTGGTGCAGAACTGCTGAGCTTTCTTCATATCATCGTCAGATTTGGCAGCACAAGCGCTAGTCTCAGTAGGTTTACTATCACATACATCTGCAGAATAAAAATCGAATTAAAATGTGCCAGTGTTTATTGAAGACATGAAAACTGAAATTGTGGGAGCAATATTTTTACAGATTTTAATTACTTATAACAGCTCTTGTGTGGACCGGCTGCATATATTGGCAAAATAAATAAATTCCTTGTAAAGATAAAGATAAAGATTTATTTATTTGCAAAAACATGTGTAGATAATATACATGATATAACGTTTATTCAAAAAAAAAAAGAAAATTATCAAAAAAACAAAAGAAAAAAGAAAAAAAAGCGACGGCGGCGGCGGCGTAAAATCAATAAGTCAAAATAAAGTAAAACTAAAAACTATTATATTATATATTTATATAAGCTAACAGACATATAATAATAATATGTACATGTATATAAAAAAGAGGAAAAATATCATAGTGCATCAAAAAATCTGTCCGCATCGCTGTCAACAGGAAAAGTGTCCAAAAGGCTGGCAGCATTGTCACGTTGTATGAAGATGCCGATTCTTGGGCCTTCTTAAAAATAGTAAAATCATCATCTGCCTAGCGTTTTCCCAACTATGTTGGGGACGGCTTCCCGTCTAACCGGATGCAGCTGAATACCAGTATTTTATATGGAGCGACTGCCTATCTGACCTCCACAACCCAGTTAATTATTGGGTAATACGATACCCCTTGGTAAGACTGGTTGTCAGAGTTTCGGACTTCTGACTACCCGTAACGACTGTCAAAGATCCACGAATAACAGCCGGGACCAACGGCTTAACGAGCTTCCCGAGGCACAGAGGGGTCACGGTATGTAAATATGGTCACCCATCCACAGACCAACCGCGGCAAGCGTAGCTTAACCTGATCGATCGACCTGTGCGGCTGTTATTATTTAGCCACGGGCCCCTCCAAAAGATAGTAAAAGTAAAACGTATTTACATACCTCCAATCTTATTAACCTGCCACGACGACGCGAGCACAGACTTGGTCTTAGCGATAGTTTTGTCTCTTGTCATGAAGTCATTCTCAGGGTTTCCATCTAATGTCCCACAGAGACCTTCCGTGTTGTTCCACAGCAGGACCGAACCTTCCACCAGGATTATGTTCTGAAAAACAGTTTTATGTTTCAAAGGCATAAGGCAAACAGTCCATGCTACGCGCAAACTGTAACCATTACATAATTCAGCTTATAATTTACGTTTTAATCACACTAATATTATAAAGGGGAGAGTTTGTGAGTGTTTGTGCGTGTGTGTGTGTGTTTATATGTTTGTTACTTCTTCACGCTCAAACGGCTGGACCAATTTTGATAAAAAATTGTATGGAGGTAGCTGACACCCTGGATTAACGTACAAGCTACTTTTTATCCCGAGTTTCCCACGGGATCCAAACTTATGCGGGTAAAACCGCGGGGCGCAGCTAATTAACTATAAATAAATAAATGCATTGGTTTGCCAGACCACGGTAATGTTATCTAATTACCGTTGCCAGACACTTTCGTAAAGCTCGTTTTATATAAATGACAGATAACAGACTAAACATAATTGCTTAAATAATTACTTATTTTTAAACATTGAAATGCATGTTCTCTTCTAAAATTATAAGCTGTAAGTCTTCGATCAATAATTGTACTATTATTGATCGAAGCTGTAAGTAGTCCATGTATTTTTCAAGTGCTTTATTTGTTTTATTTTTTACTAGCTTCCGCCCGCGGCTTCGCCCGCGAGGTATGTCGATAAAAACTATCCTATGTCCTTCCCGGGATGCAATCTATCTCTCTGCCAAATTTTATCGAAATCCGTTCAGTGGTCTAGGCGTGAAAAGTTAATAGACAGACAGACAGAGTAACATTCGAATTTATAATATTAGTATGGATTTGTAATTATTTTTGCCACTGTCCACACTTAAGACGCAATTTCGTTTTCATTTTTTTTTTCATAAATAATTGGTTAAGTTTTTATTTGAAAACAGAGTGGAGTTTAGTATTACAACAGGCTTTATTAATCCTAGATTAGAATAATATTTATTTATTTGCATTATAATATAAATACAAACTTATCATATAAAGGATGCAGACAGAACGGATGTAGATTATCCAGGATCATAATATAATATTAGCGGATGTTCGATAAGCTATGTGTCGCGAAAAAAAAAAAACTAAATAAATGAAATAGACAGTTAGACACTTCGCTAAACATTATAAACTTTTATGCAAAGTGGTTGACCTAACAAGGTCATAGAAAAGCTTATCACCGAGTTTCTGAAAGTCAATTTAATTGTTTTAATTATCTTTTGTTATTTCGACCTACAAACCAAAATGGAGTACTTACCTACATGAGATCTAGATCCCTTTGTACAGTTTCTATATTTATGTCTGTAATTTATATGGTGTACATAATAAAGAGTATTCTATTCTATCTAGGGGCCAATTCCCATAATTAAAAACGTTTAAAATCTAGTCATAGTCTCATCGACAATCAATGTCAAATACTTGTCAAAAATGTATGGAAATTAGAGGTATTTTTGACAGATTGAGACTGACACTTTTTAGTTAATATACTCTATGGACTAACATCAGTCTATGAACGTTCAGTCTATGCCCTTCTATAGGAGATTAACTGTTTTGGCTTTCAGAAACTGGGTGTAAGACTAGGTACACTTTGCCATTGTAAGAGGCACCAAGTTATTTCGGACAAACTGCACCCCGCGGTTTCACCCGCATTAGTCTACATTTCGTCGGTATATCGGGACAAAAAGAATCATATGTCATGTGTCAAATTTCATCCAAATCCGCTCAGCCGTTTTAGCGTGAAAGCGTCTGTTACCATTTCCCATAAAAGACTTTTTCATTACATAATTTATAAATGCATATTTTTTTCTTTATATATTTATTTATTACACATACTCTATGCTTAAAACCTAATATTAGTACTATGACAACAACAAAATAAAATAACATGAAAAAACAATAACTGCAAAAGTAGCGTAGGTCGAAACCAGACTAGACTAAAGCTTATCTACACAAGCTTCAGGGTTTGAGGTTAAGGTCCTAATTACACTGTGGCAGGGACATACATGCGCCAACTGTGACCATGAATTCTGCTCATGTGTAGCGGTATCTACAACGCCACATACGAACAACGCGTCATACTGACGTCACGCAAAATCCTGCATCTCGCAAGCAGAGTTTACCGCGCAACTAGCATAAATACAACGGCCCGACATGAAATATGGGACAGTTGCCCGTCAGACACAACACCCGTCTGGTCGGACGATCCTCCCTTTTCTGTAGAGAATGAGTGAACTTTACACCCCGTTCCTCATACCTCTATACATGATTCTAGTCCGTAGCGTATAAATATTTCGTTGATTATAAAATAAACAGCTGTTTCATAGAAAAGTGCAATACCTACATAATCAGCCTATATTTTTCCCACTGCTGGGACACAGGCCTCCTCTTTGTGAGAAGGGGTGGGCCGTAATCTACCACTTGGGCACAGTGGGTTGGTAGATTTCACATGTCTTCGAATTTTTGGTTCTAGGACATGCTGGTTTCCTCACGATGTTTTCCTTCATCGTTTTGAGAGCAGTGGTGATGATATAAATTACACAAAGTAAAGCGCCTCACTGGGTTCGAACCTACGACTCGTAAGTCGCGGTCGTGACCACTCGGCCACCACTGCTGCTACAATACGTACGCGGTCATAATGTATGGAACAGTAAATTTTTTTAATGGTTCAGAATCATGTACTAAATCTATGGTTGCGCGACGATGTCCCTGACACCCTGTCTTTTAATCAACATTTACTTAATATTTCACTCTTTTTGTAGGAACACAGTCAACCTTTCACATAGTTTGACTTTGACTCTGCCTTTATTTCGTAGCACTAAGGGCTGTTTTTGTAGCACAAGTGTTAAAACTAACGTGCTGTTGACCGTAACTTAAAAACAACCTTTCTATTAGGTACTACCGATAGGGGTGCGTTTGACCACTATCCCACTTCCCTCACGTAATTTATTTTTGTTATTTTATTTCACCGACAAACTTCACAAATCAGCACCAATCTAACTAGAACAATTAAAGTGAAGTATATCCTTACGTTGGTATCCCACTTGATGGTGACGCCCACAGCGTCCAGGTTAATGAGCACGAAGTCGCTGGGCATGGCCACGCGGATGCCGGGGAGGGAGGCCGGCATTGGGATCAGGCGCTTGGTGTTCCTGAAGAGTACGGAGCCGTCCTCTGTTGAAAACACGAAAACCAGGTAAGAAATTAACCCAAAGGATTAGATATGTCATATTTTATACTTATATGGATAGCTGTAGATTAGCTGCATCCGGTTAGACTGGAAGCCGACCCCAACATAGTTGGGAAAAGGCTAGGCAGATGATGATGGTGTATAGCTGTAGCTCCTTGCTAACACAACACAACAGAAATTCCTCTAATAAACCCTTTCGGAAGAATTTAACATATCACACAAAGGATTAACTAAGACAAAGTAGTTGTAGACTAAAAGTTATCTATATTAAAACATACTGAATAATGAAAAGTGTACAAGTAAGCGCCATAATTATAATATATTCACGATATTGAACCTTATGACACAGAGAGCAAGGTTGGTTTTTTTAATAGGTATTTTTCAGGTACATGACACCCTTTATGTCTGTCTCTAGGATTCATCTGGATGTGGATGATCTCAAAACATCTGCGATGCCTCTGGTATGTACAAGCGGCGAGATGGAGAAGCTGCTTGTTTGCCATTCAATAACTTAAAAAAGTAATGTTTGAACGAAACGAAAAAAAAACCAGCTGTTCCCTACCTTTATGTTCGCATAACTCGTGAAAATGTCGGGAACGGTTGATTTTTTTCGCGATTTCAGGTTTGGTGCCTTAGTAAAAATTGTTCATAATGATGAGTACAATGACCCCTAGAATTATGGGATATAAAAAAAACTGTTGTATATAAGTTTTACCCAGGGCCGTCTTTAAACTATTGGGGGCCCTGGCCACATAAGAATCACGGGGCCCCTGTAAGTAGAGAGTAGATAAGTAATACCACCGCGGACTACCTACAGTATTTGTCTGTCCTTCCCCCTTTTTAAATCCATCCTAAGGTTGTCTTTAAAAGATCGCTCTTAGCGATAAGACCGCCTATTGTGTCACCCTTTGTACAGTTTCTATATTTATGTCTGTAATTTATATGGTGTACATAATAAAGAGTAAGCTATTCTATTCTATTCTATGTAATTCATTATTATCAGTTTTCAAATATTCTGCTACAAAACCAATAAAAGAAACATAATATGTACTAATATTTTATACATTTGTATTTGTATGTTGGTACAAAAAAAAAAAAACTAGAAACTTATTGCAAATCACACTGCAAATCAATTATTTTGTCATTGAATCGGGTACTAATAATGTTTAGAATCGGACGGCGGTGGCTACAAAAATGATTTGTTCGTGGTCAGGCCGGGGCCCCCGTCGATCGCGGGGCCCTGGGCACTTGCCCAGCGTGCCCAATGGATAAGAGAGGCCTGGTTTTACCTCCCACAGAGAGCACGTAGAACTTCTCATCAAGGTAGACTGTCAGCTCGCTGGGGCAGTGCGCTGTGTTCTTGCACTCGCCGTGTTTGACCTCTACTGAGTATGTGTGTTCTTTAGCGTCGCGGACCAAGATGTGTTGGCAAGGGGATTGGAAGCTGTGGAGAGTGCATGTTGTTTGGTAAAATAAATAAATCTTCTGTGAGACATTTTTCGAGAAAAATGTCTGTGGCAGACAGGTTTATCATAAAATTAATGATTCAATTTTCCTTTCAAGGTGCGGAACTTCAAAAAAGTACTGAAATCAACGGATACCTTGACTCGACATTTTGATACTGTCACATAAGCAAATTATCTTTCAAGTAAAAAATATTAGGTCCAAAGAGTGGATTATTCATTCAGAAAAGTCTGATCCCAGAAACCACAAGCATAATTTAAGTTTTTCTTTTCAATCGATGCAAAGGTGTAACTTATGAACAATCTTATTGTCCTTGGGTCCGCGTCCTCAAGGATCACTTTAAAGGGTTACCTACGTCAAAAAGTTCCCCGAAAATTCAGGACCTCAAAAAGATTAACTTACCTATAAATCTTCCCATCAAAAGTCTTATAATGCACACCAGCCCAGCTAAGACAGGTCCCTCCTTTGGGCGTCATATCCTGCACAACGACGATAGGCCGGCCCGTGCCGTACGTGGTGAGCGTGCCGTGCGTGCCGTGCGACGCTTGCGCATCGTGCGAGCTCGTGCCGTACGTGCCGCCCGCCAGGGAGTGGTGCGTGTGACTCTCACTGACTTGTTGTTGGTGGCCGTGGGATTCGCTTGTTGTTTCGGAGTAGTAGGTGTAAGTCTGTAGGCAAAGGGTGTGGTTTTAAAGAAGTTATGTTATTAACTAGCTGCGCCCCACGGTTTTACCCGCATAAGTTTCAATCCCGTGGGAATATCGGGATAAAAAGTAGCCTGTACGTTAATCCTGGTTATAAACAATCTGTGTGCCAAATTTCATCCAAATCCGTTTAGTAGTTTAAGCGTGAAAGAGTAACAAACATCCAAACACACTCACATACTTTCGCCTTCATAATATTAGTGTGATAACTTATAACTTTAAAGTAATTAGAAGATAATTAAGTAGGTTCCCACCTGATGCCTAAGTGGATACCGCCGCTTATGTACCTCTGCAATACCAGAGGCAGTACTCCTAGCGTTTGTATTGTCAACAAAAATTAAGAAGACTTGCAATCGAGTTAAAGTTCTATCCATACTAATATTATAAATACGAAAGTGAGTCTGTCTGTCAGTCTGTTACCTATTCACGCTTAAACCACTGAACCGATTTAGATGAAATTTGTTATAGTGATAGTTTGAGTCCCGGGACATAGAATAGATAAGTAATGTAAACTTACGCTGTTGTATCTATGACTGCCTGGTGTGATAACGACGACTTCGGCTGTAATAAAGAAATAGTTATTTAATTACCTACTTTACAATAAAAAAAAATTAAAATAAAAACTTTTTTACAAATAAAAAACAAACCAATTCCAAAAAAAAAGGACAAACAAAATAAAAATATATATATAAACATCAAAATTGAGAACCCCCTCCTTTTTTGAAGTCGATTAATAACGGTCCTTGTTGGTTACATAAATTAATAGTCTGTATTTTTCAGCATTCCCACATCAATTCCAATTTAGCATTTAGGCACTAAGATAGCAACCCAACTTTTCAAACATCAGACTATAGGCTGACCGCTTAACTGAGACGTTGCCTGAGGCAACAGCGCGGTGCGGGAGGGGTGTGGTGGCGTGATGCGAGAGCTCAGTGACTCGTCAACTTGTGACAACTCACCCCTCCCGCACCGCGCAGCTACCTCAGACAACGTCTGAGTTAAGCGGTCGGCCTATAGATACTCTTTAAACCAGTCGCTATCCAAAACAATCTAAACTCACGGTAAACGCAGTGTGGTATCGGCTGAGGCTCAAACACTCCCGTAGAATATTTGCACGTGTACAGCTCAGCGGCCGGAGAGCTGTAGGTACTGCCGGATGGACACGTCAACATACAGCTTGAAGACTCGCTGTCGCCGAAGCAGTCGTAGGCACCATTGAAGGCTAGCTTGCGGACGTCGCATTCGCTTACGGCTGCAAGAACGCAGGTGATGAAAAGGAGGATTTATTTCATGTTTAAGACTAGATCAGAAATGAGCTCTTCGTTAGCTTTAACTGGTTTCCACATGTTTTTTTAAGACCTTTAAGATCAAGTCGGTTTGGAACGCACAAGGATTCCAAAAAATTAGTTGTTTATAATATACCTGTCAAGTTTAAATTATTATTATTATTTGCAATATTTTCTTGCTAAAGATTCTTTTTCGTTTGGAGATTAATTAAACCATTGGAAAGAAAACTACTTTAACTGATTTCTGGAAACCTCAGAATCTTCTTCAAGATTCCCACATTTTCTTTGATTAATAGTATTTAAACAATCCATCAATCTGCCTAGCTTTTCCCAACTATGTTGTGTTCGGCTACCAGTCTAACCGGTTGCAGCTGAATACCAGTATTTTAAATCGAGAGACTGCCTATCTGACCTCCACAATCCAGTTACTGGGTAACACGATACCCTTGGTAAGACTGTTTGTCAGACTTTCAGGCTTCTGATTACCCGTAACGACTGTCAAAGATCTACGAATGACAGTCGGGATCAACGGCTTGACGCGCTTTTTGAGTTACAAAGGTTACTGGATATGTAATGGATGGTCACCCGTCCACGAACCTACCGCGGCAAGCGTAGCTTAACCTTCGACCGACCCATGCGGCTGCTACCACGAGCCCACTTAATTAGCCCACTTAGATTAATAGCTAACAAAAATACAAGTCATACTCACAATACTGACACTGAGCCCCCCTAAACTCAGCCGGACACTCGCACATGTTCACTGCTAGACAAACCCCCCCGTTCGTACAAGGCGGGCTGCATTCGGGCATACAGTCAGGAATGGTGGAGAAGTCGGCTCGGGTTGGCAGCCATTGGCCGTCTGTACAACGCATGTTGGCGACGTTGGACCCGTCTATGAATTTGTGGCCTTCTATGCAGGTTATTGTGCATGTTCTGGAGAGGAAAAATTGTTTTTGTGTTGTTACAATATAGTAAATTTTTTAACAATATTTAAGGAAAAAGGATATTTTGACCAGGACGGTCAAAATAGGCCATTACCTCGTTTCCTCGTTTCGACCGGTGAAGGAACAGTAGCATTTTTTTAAATGGGGAATTGCCAATAACTTCTCGCGCTCTTCGTGTCAGACTTTTACTGACTAAAACCCACCCGTATTCCTTCAGTTGCCTGTGCCAGGGGCCACGGTAACTCTTTCGAACAACCAGCGATCCTAGCAGAAGGATCCCTACCATCTATAGATGGGCAATCCACCCGGGTTTAAACCCGGTGCTTTGATAAACACCCGTAAACACCCAATTTTCTGGGTGTTTATCGGTGTCTACGGGTGTTTATCGGGTGTTTATCGGGTGTTTATCAAAAGCACCGGGTTTAAACCCGGTGGATTGCCCATCTATACTACCATCACATACAAACTCGGTTAAGCAAACAGCGCTACAGCTTAGTTGACGCTGACAATAAGCACTTCTCTTTAGAATTTAGATTAACAATATACAACAAAAGAAAAACAGCCACGAAACTTCGAAAGCCCACCCTTCAAGTATTTTCTAAGTGAACAGACAACTGTGCTGCTGGGGAGTTTGTTGCGCCACTTCTTCTCTCCAGCGAAAGCACTAGGAAGTGGTGAAGCGTTTTGGGGGTCTTTTGGAATTTTGACATTCGAAAAGTGCTGATTCTAAATGACTTTTGATTTCATTTGATTGTTCATCCCTACCTAGTAATTAAGCTGAGAATCAGAAGTGGCGTTGCTTAAAGCTCGCAGTAACACGACTTTGATAGGAGATTTTTTAACTCTGTAATCTAAAAAGCTAGGTTTAATTACAAAATCAAGATTACATACTCAGGTGAGCATTTCCTCGCAGAGTTCATAGGTAGAGGAGGGTAGGAGAGACACGGCTTCTTCTCGAACTCGCAGTACTTGCCGTGGAAGTTGGCGGGGCACTCGCAGGTGTTCGTGTCGATGCAGATGCCAGAGTTCTTGCAGCCCGGCTCGCATGTTGCTGTTCGAGATAAAGGAGAATTATAAAAGTGTAATTTTCAGCCGAAAATACAGGCTTGAATAAGAAAATAATCAGCGAAGATCTAAGTTTTCTTCTGACTTGCTTTGTTCAGTAGTCAAAACAAGTATTTTTTGTTAAAAATATAAATTGTGATTATTGAAATTGACTCAAAAATTGTTTTCAGTACCCAAAACAAGTCTATTTTCTGCTCAAAACCCTTGAGCTATCAAGGAAGCGACTCCAGAAACCATCAGTCAGACTATCCTGTAACCGTAAACAAGTCTAGGACACAACCTTGACCTGAACTGCATCAACTCCCTGCATTATCAATGACATTGACGACAAATTGGGTCGCAGTTTATTATTTGCAAATCGGACGGACGGCAACGCCGGGCGCCGGCTTAGATTTGAGCCGCTTCCGTTAGGACAGATAGCGTGCCCACGCGCATTGATAATCGCTTATACCTACTCTGGTAGGTATTGTGTCTATTTTGATCTTATCGGGACTGTTGTTAAGTTTGATTTTGATTTCAAGTTCATTTAGGTATTTTAGAAGTTTGATTCTGCTATGAGCTATCAACTTATCCGGCTTATCTAAGGGCACAATTCACAGAGCGCATTGTGGCGTTTCATACGAATATGAACATTAATGTTAGAGAATATTTATATATGTACATATGCGACGCTTAATTTTGGTAGTAGGTACCTACTTAATAAGTAAGTACCTACTAAGTAGGTCACCTAGAGTAAAAGAGTGCGGTCTGTGAATCTTGCCCTGATTGTTTACTTTGAACGTGAATCGTGACGTAGGTAACTAGACCAATTGTGTTCTGACTTCTGACAGTAAAGAGCTATTAGGAGACCATTCTAAGTACGACAATGACGATGATACAGGACTCACTTAGCAGTGACTAAGCCGCTGATGATGTACGGTCACCAAAGTATATAAGTAACCAGGGCCGTCGGATATAGTTGAAGTTTAGTTAGAAACCGATGGGTATTTTCGAATTTAATTTCATTTAAATTAAAGAAAACATTCAGTTCATTTACCAAATTAAACTTCATTCGAAATTCGAAATCTAACGGTTTCTTACTAAACTTCAACTATATCCGATGACCCTGATTCCTTATCTCTTTTGGTGACTGTACCTAACTAATCCTTATCATCATCATTTCAGCCCGGAACCACCCACTGTAGGATACAGGACTCCTCTTTCGTCTGCCATACTTCCCGGCTCTGTGCATCTCTCATCCAGGTGTTTCCTGCTACTTTAACAATATCGTCAACCCAATGCGCTTTTGGACGGCACGGGTTTTTTTTGGCCGAACCTTGGCCACCATTCGGTCACAGCTTTACTCCATCGGCCATCTCTTCGACATAACTAATAAATGCTAACAACGCACAAAATCTTAGTCACCCATACCTTTCATGAATGCCAGGATTTGAGGAAAACAAATTACAAGCGAAAACGAGTCACAGGGATTATGACTCTTATTTTCTTGAAATTACTTTGAAGAAGAACGCTGACATTAACACCAATACTCACCCACGTTTCTGAAAATCTATTCAATTTAAACTGTGATCTCACGTCACCTTTTGACTGGTGATGATTAGTTGTATTTGTCAAACAGGAGTTATTACTTAAGTTAGAAGAGCGGTGCCCGCCACATACAGTTCGCGTCAAATAACTTTGCCGCTCTGAAGCTAGGCTTTTCGCTAACCGCGCATGCGCGCTGCTGTTTTATTCATACGATTAATTACTGCGCAGTGATTTGTTGCCTACTTCAGAGCGGCAAAGTTATTTTAACAGACGCAGTGAAGGCTGTCTTGAAAAAATTATGGCACCGGTCCGGGGTTTGACTCTACGGTGTCAAAAAACGCTCTCTAGGAAAACGAACCAACTGATTTTCATAAACAACGTTCTGTGACGTCATTCGAAGGTAAATTACGGACTCTATGCCACCACCGTTTTTCTAGGAAACCGTATATTTACAAAACTAGGCTTCCAGAGACGGTGAACTTTACTAAATTATCTGAGGATTAGGAACAGACGATGCACATCAAGCTACCTGAAACTGTAAAATTTTCCCAATCAACCTTGAACCTAATTCTTTAGCAATAAAGTTGAAAATCTATTAAAGAAATTTGACAGATTGTAGTAGCTTGATGTGCTGGCGACTGTATATAGCAGGGGTGGCCAACTTGGCTTGACCTAAGATCTACTGTTCACTGACGACACCCCGTGCGATCTACCAATTATACTTCTTGAAATCTTAAATGAAAAAGCATAGTTCAGTACACAATTATGTAGTATATTTTATTTTATTAAGAGGGAAAATATTACTCGTAACCACTCGTAACTCCGATAAGGCTCCTTCAAACAGGCGCGACACGCGATATAATCGCGCGCGATTTTAGCGTGTGTCGCGCCTGTCGTCAAATGACTGACGGAGTGACAACCGCCCGCGCCCCACTGCCGCGTCCCACACGCTTCCCGCTTTATCGTTATCGCGCACCGAAAACAAAAGAAAGCTATGCTGCATAGAAGAGAGGATAAATAACGTGACAGAACGGCGATTGAAAAATGATACAAGATGATGCGTGCAGCAGTTAGTGGTTAGGTACGTTATGCAGTCTGTTCGACATATTTATATTTTTTTCCTTGCCACGATCGACTAGTCTAATAGTCGCGATCGACTAGTCGATCGCGATCGACCGGTTGGCCACCCCTGGTATAATAGTAAAGTATTTACTTACGCATAAATGGCTGGTTGGCGTTGTTGTGGAATTCGTAATAGTTGGGCCTGAAACATGGGTTGAAATTGTAAATAAGAGTCTCTTTTCGCAAGATCCCTATGTATATTTCTGGTTCCGTTAATGTTATACGAAGAATAAGAAATGAGGACATAAGAGGAAGTCTAAAAGTGGCACTTGTAACTGAAAAGTTGTGTGGAGATCGGTTGACATGGTATGTGTGATGTGATGCAGAGGTATGAGAACAATTTGGAAAATC
Source organism: Luperina nickerlii (assembly GCA_963855955.1). Taxonomy (NCBI): domain Eukaryota; kingdom Metazoa; phylum Arthropoda; class Insecta; order Lepidoptera; family Noctuidae; genus Luperina; species Luperina nickerlii. The sequence goes on along the minus strand of OY979666.1, from coordinate 3,669,503 downwards.
CAAAAGTGCATGGCTCATAATGCTCATTTGATCGTATAGAAAACCATAGATATTATATTATAGTTTCTTATTGATTATAATCAAACTACTTTGGATAAAAGAGCAATTTTCAATAGGTTTATCCTATGGGAGAAAAGACTCTATTAAAAAAAAATGTTGACTCAATTAATTGATTTTTTCGTAAGCTACAATATTTCAGGTTTCACAATTGATTGGCGGATTTTTTTTTTTTAAGTAGTTTAATGTTTTTTTTTCGTTTCTACTGTATTAAATCAATTTATTTAAAGTACAGATTTAATCTCCATTAAATTTCCTATACAATGGTATAAATCAAGTAGGTAATACGATACCCCTTGGTAAGACTTGAGAAGACTTGAGAAGATTGACTGGACTAGAATCGAGAAGTACTTATAGAAGAAAAAGGCATGTTGGCGCCCGCCAAACCCAATTAAAATTGTGATAAGTGCAAGACGATGTTAATGCAAGTAAATGTGAGAGTTCTGTCATGAGTTCTATATCACATCGGTAACTTGATTATGGGGGTGGACGTTTCTCCAAATAAATCGCCTGTTTTCTTTCTGGTTAATGACAGTAAAGCAATGATTTTTTACAGAATAATAAATATTAGCTACTTGTGTGTCGCTATGTTTTCTTTTTGATGATGCATAATTTTTTAAGCACTTAGAACCCTCAAAAAATGCCGATTTAAACCGGTTTTAACGGAGGTCTATTGTACAAATTAAACAACAATTAATGAAAAAAGAAAAACATAGGTAGGTACACCACATAGGTAGGTAGGTATTCAGTTTTGAAATATCTTTTAAATTGGTCCAATATTGGAGGAGGAAATAGGCGAGAGCCAAACCTCGAATTACGATTTTATACTTAGGATTTTTAAAGTCTCTCCGACCACATTTCCTCTTAAGGCGAAAGCGCCAGGGTAGCCCGCGAAATTCAATTTTTTTGAGGTTTTTTGGAATTTGCTGGTCAGTATTAAGTTGTATGTTGATTAATATATGAATCGCGGCCGTAAGAAATATGTGTTTACAGAATTATAATCATTAAAGTCATCTACACAACTCTCTAAGACCACGTAAGTCCAAAGAATAACTGTTTCATGAAATCATCATTCTTTGGACTTACGTGGTCTTAGAGAGTTGTGTTGATGACTTTAATGCTTATAATTCTCTAAACACATATTTCTTACGGCCGCGATTCATATATTAATCAACGTACAACTTAATACTGACCAGCAAATTGCAAAAAACGTAAGAAAATTTGAATTTCGCGGGCTACCTTAGCGCTTCCACCTTAAGTACCTACACTAACAACATCTACAAGCAAGATAGAAATACAAAAAAAAACCTAAAGAAATAAGAGAAGGTACTTACGCGGCTCCATTATTAGAATACCAAGTTTTACTCTCGGAATATTTAGACTTAGTCCCAGAATACCCATTCTTGGTACCCGAATACCCGGTTTTAGTCCCACTATAACCGGTTTTCGTCCCACTATAACCGGTTTTCGTCCCACTATATCCGGTTTTAGTTCCTCCGTAACTGGTTTTGATCCCACCATAACCGGTTTTAGTGCCACCGTATCCTGTTTTAGTACCGTACCCATGTCGTTGATTCTTTAAATACGCCGGTACGTATTCCGGGGCTTGCACGTCCGATTGTCTGTAAAGATAAATTATTTGTAATACAGTCTGTTATTTTAAGCTTAAGTTTCTTAGTTATCCATGAAAGAACACATGATAAGCAAGTGATAAGCTCAGCCGAGATAATTACACAGGGTCAAATTAAATTACCTAGCGAAACTCCGCAGACGTGATGAATATCTATTTACAGGTAAATATCTATATTTATGAAAGTATATAGACAACATTAAAGTATATAGCTTTACTAGATCAGCTGCCAAATTCCTATGAGATGTTTGCTTTTTATCCGACAGCATTACAAAAAAAAAATAATGAGTTTCTTTGTAATGCTAAGTACACACGCAGCAACTTTACCTAGCATTATATAAACGTTTGGAGACTATATTGTTTTAAGGGTTATTATAGTTTTTATTAAGCCTTTTACCCTAAGCCCGTGTTGATTGAGAAAGGCAGATATCATGGTATACTCACAGCTTTTTAATAATAATTAGGTACCTCCCTAATAGATTTTATCTGTTGTAGTAGCATCTAGGTGGTAATTGAGTTTCTTACCCATTCTTCGAAACTACTTTTTGGAACCCATAGAACTAATTCTATTTTCTTGTGAATTTTGAAGTTCAAAAGGTCTAATGGCCAATTTGAAATAAATTATTTTGACTTTTCTAAATTATTTTGTCTAGACTTTATGGTGAAAATGTTTAGTATCCAATCCTAACAACCAACTACGCATTAAATACGCACACGTTACAAAAACAAATGAAATGTAATATAGGTAAATGCTTCCATTCTTGGGTTTAAGTTCTAGTTTCTGCTTCGTATTTTTGCTAAATTTTAGAAGAGTTTTATAAATAAAATAAAAATAAAGATTGACGTTTTACCAGGTACCAAAGAAAAATAATAAAATTATTCCTAAATAAATCATTTTTAAGTAATGCCTAGGTAGGTAATAGGCAAAAAGGGCTGTTGTCCGCAACTCCACGTCAATGCGCGTATTTTGCGTACTAAGTAATGCCTAACGCAGATAAAGGTGATAAAATTTAAAATAAATACCGGGGGTAATACAAAATGGCGCGAAAATTATATATAAGCTACAGTGGTATTGTTTCATACAGCCACAAGTCAAAAATGTGAGCGAAACTTACCCATAATGTTCGCCGGATGATGCCGGTATCCCATATCCAGCATTGCTGAGATATATTGCTAGTAATAAAATAATTACTTGAGTTACCAAATACATTTTTACTGTAATTAATTATCCATGAAGAGTTCTAATAAACCACAGTTGTCGTGTCGGATGACACGGGCAAACTGAGTCCCGAATGGTTTTGCGGTATATTATCGTCAGTTTATATAACACAGGATACTCAGAAATCATCCTCCTGATAACTGAAAAGTTATCAACAATTGCAGGATTTAGGATTCAACTGCAAATAATTTCAGGCGAGAGGAAACTGAGTTTTATGCTGAAACAATATGTATCACATATCAACAAAAGAAAATTTAATAAAAAGGTTCTATCCAAACCATAGATCCAAACAAAAGCAGCGTAGAAAAAAAACATTTAAAAAAATATTTTACCTTTTTCAAAAAAGGCGCCGAACTAAATTCGTGAACCCACCAGTTCTATTGCAAAGAAATAAATAAAATGCCTAAAAAAAGAAATACATCTTGGTCCCGAAATAAGAAAGAGGTAAGAACTGATTATATACTTACCTATAAAGTATTGGAAAATGTTTGGGAAGCAATTTGTACAAATTGTATTTGCCTTGCCTACAGACCTTAGGCTTGAAGTGACGTGTTTCTTAGTTCTGTCTTGCAAGAGCTAAGCTTTTCACGGCGAAGTTAGCAAGAGAAAGCCCCGTAGTTATCTACTGATTCGTTCGAGACTTTTCCTTGATATATAGCGTATACTCAATTTGTTTTTTTTTTTTCACGTCCTAACTCTGATAGCGCTGGGCATAATGTTAAGTAAATAAGTATAGTTAAGTAAGCAAATGCCTACCTCATACTTATTCACTGAAAACGCGTTTTTTTTTTCTGGCTATCATGTTGCCCATATCCGCTAGCAGACCTTTTCAAAATCCACGGTAATACTTGTGATCTTTGCCACCACGAACCTACATATTTAAAGACATGACTGTAGCAAGCATGGCTGAATTTCCCTTTGTGCATTCTTTCTCCATCAGTAGCTAGGTATAGTCGACCTAATTGTTTCATAACCCTAAGATTGAATATCAATTACTCGTCATAAAACGATGAGGTCTGTGTTACAGTTAGATAGTTTCAACTTTAGAGTAGTTTCGTTTTACTATAGTACCGTGGAGTTTCTTGCCGGCTCTTCTCCATAGGAAACGACCAATTGGAACCGTGCACCTAGCTTCTGGCGTTTCATAAGTGCCAATTTAGATTTATGTGAATTAAAATTTGACTGGGAGGTGTTGTCAAAAGTGGAAAAGAAATTACGAGGTCGACTATACGTACTAAAGCAGGGAAGAAGTACCATGCATGCAGAATCAAGCCATGCTTGCTGGTCAGCGGGATTGTCCGAAAGGGTTACCGCTGGCCCGGAACATAAAGGGCGAAGGAAGGAACACGGGTGGGTTTTAGTCAGTAAGAGTCTGACACTCCCTTCCGCTCCACCCAGAGCGGGAGGAGTCATTTGATGATTTCCCATCCTGAAAAAAAAAAAAAAGCCATGCTTGCTAAGTTATGTCTTTGTGTGTCGATTTGTGGTGGCAGTGCAGAGATCACAGGTATAACTGTGGTTTTTTCTAAAAGTTGACTAGCGGATATGGACACTATGGCCAGAAAAAACTACCGCTTTTTTCTGGTGTCCATATCCGCTAGTCGACTTTACCCATTTACTACATCAATTTATCTATACTTTTTACAGAAACAAATCGTAACTGCAAGGCTGATTGAAATAAGCCTCAAAGTAGACGATTACATTTATAAACACAAGCTGATCCCAGTATGTGAAGCAGAACAGTACATGAGAGAGGTGTGCTCCTACAAAACACAATGTAACCAAGACGAGCGCTCCTTGCAGGTAATAACATTGGTCCGCTGATGTAGTGTAGGTCTAATCTCACACTAAAATTATAAAGGCGAAAGTTTGTGAGTGTGTGTTATGTTTGTTACTTCTTCACGCTCAAACAGCTGGACCAAATTTGATAAAAAAAAACACTGGCACTCCGGTAGTGCCGACAGAAGTGAAAACTTGAACAATTACGAGTGTATTTTGTGAATCGTCTTATAAACAAAACACGCGTGTTAAGGTGTGTTCCTTATTTTATAGGGTTTTTTGCAAATCAGGTATGATGACCAAAGTGACTGGTTTATTCTTCTCGTGAAAGGAATTTATTCAGATTTACAAATAAGCACACAGGATAGACTTCAGTTCGTGGTGTTGGTCTCGCATGGAGCTCGTCGTCAGTTATATATATCCGTGGTTCAGCGCCATCTCGTCGTTGTTGGATGAACTACGTAGTTAGTACGCGAGGCCCTCGTAGTTCTTCCCGATGTGCATAGATGGCGCTGTCCTCAACAACGCGCGTCTTACGTTTTACGTCTTACGTCTTACGAATTTTCGATCAGGGTCACGTGACCTGACGCGAATTTAGAAGTTTTTACCCATTCCAAAAAAAGTACACAGCGCCGCTAAAGAAGTTTTCACTTCAAAAATTATGGACGTAACTGACACCTTGGATTAACATATAGGCTACTTCTTATCCCGATATTCCCACGGAATCGAAACTTATGCGGGTGAAACCGCGGGGCGCAGCTGGAATATTTATATTTCATAAATATAATCCAGAGGTCTAGTAGTACAGCCGCCAGCACATCAAGCTACTACAATCTGTCAAATTTCTTTAATAGATTTTCAACTTTATGGCTAAAGCATAAGGTTCAAAGTTGAATGGGAAAATTTGACAGTTTCGGGTAGCTTGATGTGCTGGCGTCGGGTACATTCATAAGCTCACGACTTTTTCCATGGGGTTAGGTAGAAAGTACAGAACGCCACCTGCTATGATTCTTGACGAAACAAAAGGAGTATGTACTTTTGCTTCGGTTCGTTCACACGTCTGGTCATACACGTACGCCGGTTGCGAATACAACGTAACTGGCTTTTCTGAAGAACATCACCAATAAGGTCACTAGATGTCCTTCTAGGGCCTCCTGTAGTAATAGCGGAGGTTTTAATGCAGCAGGTGGACTGAGGGAGTTTTACTACCATCATCACCTGATCAGTCTGGAACCTCAGCAGTTTTGAACAGAGAGAAGTGGAGAGTATGGAGGCCTTTGCCCTGCTGTGGAATATCACAGGCTTTTAATAATAATAATAACATTTTTCTAGCTTTTTCCAAACTATGTGACCGCAACATGGTTGGGCTTGCAGTTTAATCGAATGCAGTTGAATATTTTACTACCATATACATTTCTGCCGCCAAGAAGTGTTGCTTTATTCCGGTTTGAAGGTCGTGTAATTACAGGCACATGAGAACAGCCTTGTCTCTGGGATGACAGCACACCTGCAATATCTCTCGTATTGTAGGTTACCATATAGACTGACCAGTTACCATCACATGAATATAAAAAAAAACAAACAAAAAAAATTATTAGTCGGTAACACTTTGATACATTGTTTAGTGTGACCTCATACAGTTTGGTTTTAAAGCTTATCAACGTTAGCCAAATTAATCTTTATCCGTTACAATTAAGTTCTAAAAATAAATTACAATTTGAACTTAGTAACAGAGCCATGAATTATTACGTTTAGATAAACTGCGCTGACACACAGACCGTCTGATAGTCCAGTCAGTAACGGTATCTGTACTGTCCCTTAAAATACCTAACCACCACTTTCTTATCAAAAGGTTCTTTAAAATAACCGTTACTGCTACTTATCATGAAAGTAGCATAAAGCATAATCAGCCTAGAATATTTTCTACTGCTGGAATGTATTCCAGCAGTAGAAATCTCCTGGCCTGCTGGCCTGTAGGCCTGCTCTCTTCGAGAGGGTTTGGGCTGTAATTCACCACGCGGGCCCAGTGCGAGTGGGCCCCAGAGGAGGGTCCGGTGACGGACAGCCGCGGCGGGTTCACGGATGAGTGCTAACGCGTGCCCGTGTTCCCGCCGTAAGCGGCAGAGGAGGACACCGTGGAATTTTATGGGTTAGAGTCCCACATAACTGCACTATCTCCCCGTGGTAGTGCAGAATGCATGAGCATTTCTCCACGATAAAAAAGGGTTTGGTTTGTAATTCACCACGCGGGACCAGTGCGGGTTAGTAGATATCACGTCTTCGAATTTTTGTTTCTACGACGTGCCGGTCCCCTCACGATGTTTTTTCACCGTTTTAAGGGCAGTGGTGATGATATTATTTACACAAAGCAAAGCACCTACCTGGGTCTGAACTCACGACCTTCAACTCCTAAGTCGGGGCCGTTACCACTGGGCCAAAACTGCTGCAATCATGAAAGTCATTATTTATTTATTTTATTATTTATGTAGGTACCTACATACACACAGTAAAATACATAGGGATATGACATTACCACTATTGATCTTCTCAATTCTCAGTTCTTGCCCTACCCTAAAAATCTTAAAAACTAAATAATGAAGTATGAAAACATGTCTTTTTGACTTCAGAATTACCCTTTTGACATAGGACATGGGATGTGATACCCACTAGCGCCGGCGCCGCTTCCGAACGGAAACTCAGAGGCGTAGATATCTAGATCTACTTGGAATTATGCATATTATTAATTTTCCTTTTAGATTTATAGCTAAATGCGTTAGTTGATAATGATTGTACAGTTTTTCTACATTTTAAGTGGATTTTATGACGCGTTGTTTATAGGACTGATAAGGCCACTGATTGCAAAATCTGTTGAAAAAATACAGTACCTAACTGTTTTGCTCCCACATTTTTAAATTAAGATAATAATATCCTGATGACCCAGATTTGAAAATAAAATTATCAACTTCAGGTACAAGAATACATTTTGATTTAACCGACTTTAACTGCATCCCCTTTTTTCAGGTTATTGAGAAACTAACAGGCTGCATGAAAGCAATAATTTTCGATCATCAAGAACTAAGGCCTAACATTCATGGCGAAAACCATGACAGTTCTATCGATGACGGTGGTGATCGTGCCGATTCCACATCACCAGTATACTCTATAGCTGATGAAGACAGGACTCAACTCACGCAAATAGCTGAAGCAAGACCTGTAGACATTACGGTAGCAAATAAAGATATTGAAATGATAGACCTCTCCAACATTGACGATGATGATGATTCAATTCATAGGGAAACTAATACTGCAACAGCCGATTATCCAGGTTCTAGAATAACTGTTGAAGTTGACATACATAGAGTTATGTCTAGTCTTTCTCTAAAAGATGTAAGAGCTCCACATATAATATCTTCTGATGTAAATTGTTCACAAAGTATACTCAATAACTTTGAAGGCGTAGATCAAATGCAGCAAAATGAGATAAATATAGTTTCTAAAGGAGATGTTGCTGGTGGGTTAGTGAGTAATGTTGCTGATGAAGGAAAAACCATAAACGTAATGCAGGCTGGTAACAACACTAGCAACATCACTCTTGGTAAAATACCGAACGAGCAGACAACCCCTATTATTGAGCTTAATAAAACCATGAAAACTAGTACTTCCCCAAATAAGCCAATAATTTTTCGTAATACTAACAGCAATTTAAAATACAAAACTGTCGTACAAAATAAACAACCCACAAGTGTGATCAATACTGCTAACTACAGTCTAACAATGACTTCCAATCAAGATGATAATAATATCATCTCATCGCTACTACCAGTTTATCCAATAACCAATAATAATAATAACGAAACAACCAATCAACTAACCAATAATATTCCTGAAAATCAAAGACAAACTTGTTATGATTCAAACAGAACCTGCACAGTCAATGATTCCAGCCATAAATTGCAAGATTCTAATCATTTAACTCAGCTTGCACAGATTTATAAAGTTGCGAACCCAATAATAGTTAAAAAGGTAGATAAATTGAACGTCAATATTCCAACAAATACTTTTAACGCAGCTGAGAAAGAAAACCAACCAATCAAAGCTGCTGAAAATCCAAGAGCGCTTACTAATAATACAGCTATCGTACATGATGATTCTACAACTATTAAAAAGAAAAGAGGTCGCAAGAAGAAAGTTTTAGATGAAAAAGATATAAAACCTAAAAATAAAAGAGTATACAATCGAGCGCCCAAAAGTAATAAAGAGAATACTTTTACTGAATCTGCTAAAAACAAAATAATACCGATATACAACGAACATGTTATAAACGATCTATCATGGATAGAGAATATAAGATATGTCAGGGAAATAAATGTCGATGAAAATGATCCTAAACTTAATTTAGAAGAATCTTTTTGGGATAATTATTACTTACCTGCTAACTGGAGTGACAATGAGTTTATGTAACTAATGGTTTGATTTGAATTCTATTAAAATTATTTTCATGTATGCACTTACTGTTTTAAATTTGTGTTCTAGTTCTGGTCCAAAGTGAAGTTGTGTTGTATTTCTATTTAATAAACATATTTTCTTTCTTTCTGTATAAGGGCTGATTTTTTCAACCCAGAATTACTTTATCCAAGAAATAATATTGATTTTTTTCATATAAAACAAGTCAGTTATCTGCCTAGCCTTTTCCCAACTATGTTAGGGTCGGCATCCAGTTTAACCAGATGCAGCTAAATACCAGTACCTACATATTTTACAAGGAGCGACTGCTATCTGACCTCCACAACCAAACTGTCTAGACAACAATTTTATTCCACGAAAAAGATATCTGCCGTTGGAGAGTAGGGGGTTTCGTTTATAAATGTCGCTTAAAGGGCTTTGAAGATCCATGGCATACCTGTCGCGCCATTTTTATTTTATTTTTCATAATGGCGGCCCCACATGGAGCCTATATAACGATAGCTGACTTTAATACAGAAAACATAATAGGACCAAACCCCGTAAAGCGTCACGTAGCCGATATATTAACGATCAAAGTTGATCATGTGACATCCATATTTTTTTAACTATCTCGTTGCATAGATGTTTGGAATAACCACTCTGAATGTTTAAAGTAGGAAACATTTATACGCAACAAGATGTACGCATGTACAAACAATTGTGAGGCCGCCATTAAAAAAAAAACAAAATGGCGCGACAGTACCTAAGTACGCCAGGGTCCATATAAAAATCTTCAATCCCCTTTAGTAATGATTAACGTGTGCTTGACCATAATTTTTTGACGTTTAAAGTTAACAGATTTTTTATTCGTATAGTTTACCTATGCTTGTCAATCGACATCGATTCTTTTGGTGATGTAGGTGTATGTGTTGTCAATAAAACTACATAAAATTATGATTCAAATATTTAATATAGTTAAAGATAACAAGACAAACTTCAATGACACGAAAGTCAAAACTATACGAGTACACAAACAGCAACATAATATAAATTGTATAATTAATTAATAATAATAAATTATTATTAATAATTAATTATTATTTATAATTAATTAATTATTTTTTGTATAATTATTACTTATTATTGTATGTAAATGTGTAAATATAACGTTTTCTGTGATAACATAACAATTACAAACTTTCTATGCTTATTATTGCTTCAGTTGGTGTATTTGCAAATTTTCACATTATTTTGGTAACACAAAATAGACTTAATTCAAATGGCAATAGGGTATATTTCATATTGGCCAATTGACGCAAATATATCGTCAAATATCCAAGTTGAGTGCCAGCATTAGAACCATTATTTTAGTGTAGGCCTTCAAACATGAACGCACCCTAAAGTATTGTGTTTGGTGTTATGTAATTACTAATTTAATTATGTATATCGCTGATCTAACTTGTCATTAAACTGTTTTTCAATATAAGTATCTAATTATCACTAGGACATTATTTATGAAACCACGTGAAGCACACTGATCAATAGCATTGTTATACACCGTCAAATCGTGTTTTGTGACATCGAACTGCAAAAACAATTTATTAGTACATTTTAGAAACATTAAATTTATTAATTACTAGCTGGGCCCCGCGGTTTCACCCGCGTCAGTGTCGATCCCGTGGGAATATCGGGATAAAAAACTATCCTATGTCCTTCCCCGTAATGCAATCTATCTCTCTGCCAAATTTTATCGAAATCCGTTGACCGGTTAAGGCGTGAAAAGGTAACATACAGACAGACAGACAGACAGAGTTAAATTTGAAGTATTTTTTGACAGATTGAGACTGAGATCAGACTGTGAACGTTGTTAAAATTAGTAGAATTGCCCCTCAGATATGTAAGAGTATTTTTCAATATACTGTTATATTTTGTTTGAACATCACCCATAACTTCAACAGATTTGAATTAACCAACCAAGCCGTGTTTTAAAGATACCTAAATGTCGCTTTATAAATAAAAAAAATAGAAAAACATTGCTAACTCATACAATATAATATATTATAATATAACTAATAATAATATCAATCAATTGAAATCTACGTTCATTTGATTACCTATAGACAATCACATTTATTTTCGAGCCTGCCGGTCGATTCTGTAAAAATCTCACCGTGAAAACTTGGGTGATGTGAGTTTGTTTTTGCTACAAATTGACACTATTGACAGCTCACTCCACGCTCACTTGACCTAAGTTTTCACGGTGAGATGGTTACAGAATCGCACTGCAGTTTATAAAGCATGTATCTGAAAGGTGGGGTCATATTTAATAGTGCGGTTCAGGGGGTCTCGTAAGCCCGTTAACGAAGATACGGTCCCGTCCAAAAAACATCGCGAGTAGAGACAATAGGGAATATGCATGAATTTTTTTCATGGCATTTATTAACAAAATATGAAAATACCGTAGTAGAGATGACAAAAAGTGAAATTAAAATTAAAATCGGCCAAGAAACACGGCCGATATGAGCATTTAAAACTATTGATTACACACCAATTAGACAGAGAGATCCGACATAGACTGTGACGTCACATGTCACTACGGCCATATAAACTCCGTGTTAAATTTCGTTTTGCGAGAAAGAGATAGAAACAAATCTTCGATGGCTCATATCTTTTTTAATTTCATAGTTATCCGAAAAACAGTTTTACTAAACTGTTTATTACATGAATGAGGATTATTTTTTTAAATAAAAAAAAATCATGCATATTCCCTATTGTCAAATAGTGTTGTCAATAATTGCCTGTTTATTTATTATGTAAGACAATGTTTATTACAACCTGTTTATTTATTATGTAAGACAATTTTGATCACTTCTTGACCCCCTATCCCTAAGTAAGAAAAAATAAGACTTGGATGAACCTTCCGCCCCTTTCAATCTTTCGTGAGATCAGTATCTACCAAAACTGCAAAGAAAAAAAAATAAAAGCTTCCTTTTTGCTTACTTTTGAGATCTTACTAAGAACAATCTAGAACCCTCAACCCCCACGTAATTAAAAACAAGGCTAGTTTGGACCCCCTCCCCCCTCAAATAGTCTTACGTAAAAAATGAACAGTCCCATACGGAGTAGCGAACGCCAGTAGATTCAGCCAAAACTACGGATTTCTTGCTTAGTGAGTAGACCTTCAGACTATCAAACCGAACAAGTTTCTCTATGGGACCAACGTAATCGCGCTGTTATGAAGTCGCCGACTAATTCTTTATTGTTATTTCAACGGAATCAGGGTGGAAATTACATTATTGTTACCGGTACACCGCAATCTAATACTAATAATAATTATAACTGCACAAATTCCAAAAATATTTAAATATATCAATGTATAACCCATTCGCGCTAAGTTTGCCGGTCCGTTACCTAATTTATTAACTTCAAACCTTCAAAAGCCATTATTACAAATAATATTTATACACAGCACATAATTAAGTATAACATCAACTAAATATATTCTACGAGTATATAAAGTATATTTACATAAACTTTAAGCACAAATTCTAATGGTAGATATGCAAGCAGGTACATTACATCAAACTATGTATGTATAACTAACAAAATATAACTATATTTAAAACTGAAGAAACAGTTTAATAAATAAATATAGTAAAAAGTATAATTTTTTATAAAACAATGCCAAATATAAATAATAAAATCGAGGCCAAAATACCTATGCATAGGATATTGCAAAGATCAAAAGTATTGTCGAAGAACCGATATGACGAGCCTTAAAGATTCATATCATATTATCCTAGTGTATGCCAGCGGCTTCGCCTGCGTGGATGTAGGACATTATTCCACGCGAACATGATACCAGGACAAAAAGCGTCAGATATCTGCCAGTGAGTCCCGTCAAAATTGGTCCAGTCGTTTCGGAGATTAGCCGGAACAAACAGACAGACAAAAATTTAAATAAATGTTCTTTTGTTATAAGTAGCGTATAATACTTTCACATGCATTTAGTAAAAAGCTGTTATTTTGATATTACGAACAGACATCAATTTTATTTATTTGTTTAGATGTATATATAGATTAAACATAATTCATGATAGCCGTATATAATCACATTATTTCTGAGCAAAACTTACACTAAGTACAGCAGATACTAAATTATTGATTATAATACCTAACTGTTATTATGATTATGAAATTGTCATTAGAAAATGTGGTGTAATGGAACATTCTATAACTATTATATGAACAAAATTAATAAATGCAATTAAATATGTAATTTTACATAAATAATAGTAAGTACAGTGGTTTGAAAATAAATAAGTACATAAGTTATTATATTTTTTGTAATAACAAATATTAACATTATCAGTGCTATAATTTATCGACATATGAACAGCACTAATCCAATTCCTTCAGTCGGTGTTTTACTAAACTAGCTAGGTACTTTCAATAATTTTCTTTCGTTTTCAAATTCAGACATGTGAGTTTATATGGACTTACTTTTGCAAACCGGCTGAAAAAAGAGGAAATATTCATAATTTTTATGAAAGCTAACTTGACCGAAAATTGCGAAAATTTTTCTTTAATGTTCGCAAAATTATCCAATTATAATTATGAACAGTTTATTTTCACACTGTGTTGGATCCCTTTTGCATAAGTACGCCCATTTCATTGTCTTTTCAACTGATACTGTCTGTCAGAGACTTCTATAGGATATCTTATGTAGTTTTATAAATACATATATAATATTATTATGATGTATCGTAATATTAGCCACATATATGTATGACCTATTTTTATGAACTGTTACAATTAAGTTTATTATAACAAATATATAAAGTATGTATAATATTTGTTTGATGCAAAAGCTACGATACGCTATTCAATATTCTCTTTCTAATGCCAATCATTGTGTTATTGTATTTGGAGACTACTTTCTTATCACTTACTCATATACAATATTGTTTAACTCCTTTACGAATATTTTATAATAACCATGAACAAGCTGCTATACAGTACCCTAGCATTCGCAATTAATTTGAATTAAATTACATACTTGAAAGACAATTTAGTATTAAGAAAAGTATTTTTTTTATAATTAAGGGATATTATTATATTTTAGAGTTTAAAATTATTTTCCAATGTTTATCAAATTGGTTATAAAAACTATATGTTTATTTGTATTTTACAAATTATTCAAGAATTAAACATTCAAAAACACTGTGCTGGGGCACAAGAAGATCTCTATATAATCTAGAATGAGATGTATGTAGTTAAAAACCCAACACAGTGTATTTACAAAACATAATTAGTAAATGCAACATAATTAAAAATATATATTTTTATAATGTGGCCATAATATTTAAAATTATCACAATCAAGTAATGCCCTAAAACCAAGAATTCACGACGCGTCCTTTCCCGCCGCGGCCCCGATTGGTCTCAGAGACCTACCCCACCGCCGGCGATTAGCGAGAAGCGAGTAAACTAAGAGCTAGCAACTAAAAACGAGTTGTTTGTTTGACAGAGTGCTCATCGGTGGAGTGAACAGTCAGGCGATCAACTATATGATCTCATTACTGAGACGGGACCTACAAACTTTTACTGCTACGCTTGAGAGACAATTGTCTATAGCTCGTCGCTTCCTCAAACACAGCCAAGATGGAAATCTCGAGCGCTTAGACTTGTTCGCAGCTGATGACTGATTGTAGGCAATGATGGCACCGACGATGGTGCATGTTGAAAAGTCATCTACAGTACCCGGCGATAAATATTGCACATCGACCTTTACCTTTTTTTGTATTTTATACAAAGAATAAAAATAATTATCAAAAGAAACAAATCATAATTGTTTTAACAGCTCTTAATAGATACCGGACTGTTTGTATTTCGTGTGACAGAGATAACGCTCTACGAAGCCGAAATTAGCCGATTGTCTCTTTCCAAAGGTCGATGTGCAATATTTATCGCCGGGTACTGTATATACTCGAGATTTTTAATATTCCTGATTATAGCCATCGGAATACAGCTCGATTCGACTAGCAGCAACGTCCAACCACAGTTGCTGCTACTGGAAATCCAACTTTGAATTTTACTTTGAGTTATAGACCTACAACCGCGATGTGACATTTTTTTTAGTTTGCCTGCTCTGTCCCACTGCTGAGAAAAAACCTCCCCCAAATTCTTCCAGGCATCCTTGTCTAGAGCCACCTCGATCCAACCCTTACGGTATGCGTCCAGCTTGTCTCGCCTCCCTTTCATCTCACCATTGTGACAATAGAAAACTAATTTAAATGTAGGCACACAAGGTGCAAAATCGCAATTCCATAGGCGCGTGCGGACATCGTGTCTTGGTCTCCTAGTCTAAAACTTATATCTCTTTTCAATCCTACCCCGATCTCTTTCTAAGTGAGCTTCTATTAAGCCTTTTGGCGAGGCTTATCCTAATAATGCGCATTAAACCAGTCACAAGCTGCACCGCTTGCAGTAATTTATTATTTTACTATCATAAGACCTAGAACATACGAATCTTTATTTAAGTAATTTAACAATATTATTGATTAAGTACTCGTAAACTGGAACCTTGCTACATTCACTTTTGAATTGCAGCGACATATCAGAATAATAACAATAAATGCAATTTGAACAAAACTGTAGAAAATAAGACAAGTAACACATCTCTTAGAACTCTCTTAAGAGTTCTTTTGACACGAGTTTTTATCCGATTACTTCAAATCCCAAAAGGAAGGTAATGTTTTTCTTTAGAACATTCAGTTACATCTCAGCGATCAAGAAAACCGAAGTCCCGACAATGAAAATTCCACACTAGATATTCATAATAATAATATTCAGGCCATTTATGTTACGCCTTCTTTTATAAATAACTCTAACAATTAAACATAACAAAGTCCCTTCATTATCTAACTGGCTTCAATTTTATAACATCACCATTAACAACTGCTATCTCATCGTAATAATGATATTCCTTAACAAAGGGTTGTACCTTCAAAGAAGCCTTCTTAGAAGCTGAACTTCCCCCTGACCTTGAAGAATCCCATGCCAGTCTTGTTGTGGAGTAGTGACGTCACTCCTACGTAGCTCTGGATGACTATGGGGGAGTGGTGTATGCAGCACGCTGATGACGTCATATGCTCTATTGCTCTTTGTAGCTTTGTGGCGAATGTTTCCATGTCGTAGGTTGATTTTTCTTCTGCTGTTCCCTCTAGAATTAATTATGGTAGATGTGAATATGTGTGTGATATGGTTTCCGACGATATTGTTGCCACCGCGGGTAGAACCTGCACTCTCATTGCGTAACACACAACCAATCACAATCTGAATGATTTTGAAGGATGTTGCTAATCCATTGCTTCATTAGTTCGAAAAAATTGTCTGCTCAACAACGTAAATAACGCAATGAATATTGTTGAACTGTCAAATAGAAAGCGATTCCTACTGTTACCGTGTTACGCAATTACCCCGCTGGTCCAGGTGGCTTACTCTTCAATTTAATTCCGATAGATCAACATTGGAATTGTGACGTATCGTACTCTTGAGTTCGATGCTAGCGCCAAATGATTTTTAGATTGGGTGTCCATTTTGGAGAACTAAGTGGAATTGAGTTATGTTGTTTTTCTGTTGTTTGTGTTTTTTTATTTTTATGCGTCATGTTTGCCGCAAATAAACGTATTTTCTTTCTTTCTTCTTTCTAGTTCGGACTTGGCGTGGGGTAATTATTGACAATATTGTTTTCAAGAGTACCGAATCACGTGACTGTAAAATTAACATTGGAATCATATTGGCATCTCATTGGAATTAAAATTAGTTTAGAGAGTAAGCCCCCAGGTTCTACCTGGATGGGGCTAGCAAAGGAGCATGGGGATTGACCAAAGAAAAGAGATTCCTATGCCCAATAGTGGGCGAGAAGACGGTCAAGCGACACGCATGCGCGTCTCCTTATTCGCTTGTTTGTCGCTCTGCAAGTCGTGCGCGGTGACTCGTGGCATGCACTAAAACCTTCTTTCAACTGTTTTCTTCGCATTCGTTGTCGCAAGAGACGTGTCGCTTATCTCGTGTCCACGGGGTAACTGGTAGATGTCGCGACTGCTGATTCTATCTTAGGCTTAACAGATAAACAGACGCAAACACATATATAACAAAAAAGTTGTCTGTACATATCACCTTCACCTTTATGCCAGAAGATGGGATGCGAGGCGTATGTGAGGAATGGCACATCGTGACTGAAGGGGTTCCACACCGTCTTCAGTGGAACTGGCTCGCCTTTGTTCCACATCAGGCGCACGCCGCGGAGGTGGCGCTCTCTGTAGTCAATGTTTATGTAATTAGCAATCTTTTCTTTAATTATAGGGTGGGAAGGTTGAGTTTGTTCATTGGGTGTGCTAGAGTAAAAGGATTGCCGGTCATCAACAGGGTCCTTTCTCCTTTTCGGAAGCCGACATTCCGCAAAATTAATGCCTATAAATTCTTTTCGCGTGAGAGTTCTACAGAGGACAGCTGGCCGTCCCCTATTTTCACATCATTGTGCTGTGAACATTTGTGAGAGTAGCTGTGAGGAGAAACATAAAAACTTCGCTTTGTATAGCCATGTTATTGTCTTTCTTCACAACTCGTCTTGGGATATACTTACAAAAGCGAATAATACAACTTAATACTAAAAATGTTTTTCTAGATAACAACTAAACTAATGCAACTAGAAACATGCATGTTTTACAATGTATTATAAAAAGTTTTAAAGTGTAAATAATATTAATTTTACGGACGCCAGCACATCAACCTACCACAATCTGTTAGATTTCTTTAATAGATTTTCAACTTTATCGCTAAAGCATAAGGTTCAAAGTTGATTGGGAAAATCTGACAGATTGTGGTAGGTTGATGTGCTGGCGTCTGTACATGCTTTAGATATAATGGCAAGATTTTAAGTAGTATTTGCGTGACCAGGCATCTTCCGGGCACGCTCCATCATAGACCTCATCCATCGCTTTCCATCAGGCGTGATCGATGTCAAAACCAGGCCCATTCAAATTAGACACATTGAATAACGCTGTGTACACACGCTAGGCGTTGCGCAGCATGACGCAGAACAACAATTAACACTTGTTTAGCAACATTGTTTGTGCAACAACAAGGCGCCCGTCACGTAGCTAGCAACAGCATGCGCTGTTGTTGGATTGTCACGCCTATTGATGCCTAGCAAATACAAAAAGCCATACTGTTGTCTACTTTCTAATTTTATACTTTACCTGCTCGGAAATAATCTTGTTATTTTTTTTTAAATAAGACAGAAACTTCGTAACAATTATTTATTATTTAAACTTCACTTTGAAAAAAGACCTAATATTTTCCTCGTCGATATAGTGTAAAGCACTATGTATCACTCGGAAGAAAGTGCGATTCCTAACTCGTACCCTCGTTTGTAATCGGTCACTTTCTTCCCTCGGTGAACTATGTACAGACACCAGCACATCAAGCTACCACAATCTGTCAAATTTATTTAACAGTTTTTCAACTTTATCGCCCCAGCATAAAGTTTAAAGTTGATTGTGAAAATTTTACAGTTTCGGGTAGCTTGATGTACTGGCGTCTGTACTATTACAACATCGAGATATTACAAAAGCGCAATCATGTTCATGATTATCATCCTCATTCTTCCATAGTTCTCTATTAATCATCATCTCAGTATAAGTATATTTTTTAATTACTCTAAAATAAGTAGTATATCCCGAACATATTCTAGACAAGGAAAATAGTCTATTTGTGGTAAGCTAGGCGAGCAAACATAGTTGCAATTATTGTAATTAACATGAGTGTTAAAAATTCCCCACTTAATAAAATGTTGTTAACTAATGAAGAAACCACAAATAAATGAAAACAGCCAGGCATACACAGAAAACCTGTTAGTTAATTAATGTATTGCAGACATTACGTTTGTTTTATAGTTCCTCAGCATTCTGTCTACACAATTTAGTCCATGTTAGGTAGGCATTACTCAGAGAGGCTATAGTGTCCGTTTCTAAAGTAAGACCATAGATTTAACGCGAAAAACAATCACGTTCTTATTACAAAACTAGATGTGCATGTCGGAAAAAAAATTGTTTTTTTTTTGTGTAGAACCCTAATTATTTTTCTAAAATAAAAGTAGCCTCAGATACTCTTTGTAACGTCAGCTATCTGACAGTAAAAATCCCGTCAAAATCAGTCCAGCCGCTTCGGAGATTAGCCGGAACAAACAGACGGACAAAAAAATAAAAATTGTTTTTTTGTTAGAAGTACCGTATGTATGCTTTCATATGCATTTATTAAAAGCTGCTTGATTGACATTACGAACAGACACTAAAATTTTATTAATTTGTATTGATGTTAAGTTATTGTTTTTCTTTTGGACATTTAAATCATCGAGACAGTTTTTTTTAAATAAGAGCGTAACTGTGATTAATACACATTACACAGTTCTTTATACAAAACTGAAGTGAAATTAGCTCAGTTGTCAGTTTTGTTTTAAGAACCTTACCATTGTCGGAATAAAGTTCAAAATAAAAAAATGGCTCGTTGGTTTAAACCTGAGTCTGAAGACAAATCTTGTTTTGTAATAAGGCCTTTATTAGCGTTAAATGTAAAAAAAAACTTACACTAGATAGCAGATACATTCTCAACATCAAGCTACGCAAATATACATCAAAATACGAAATTAACTCAAAAGAAGCTAGCAACGTTTAGTGTATTCTACAGCAACTGAAAGGTACCTAGGTTCAAAATACTTGGGATCGAACAGTTTGCTGTTCTGGTGGTCCACGTCTTCGTGCGAGGGTCGGCGGCACAGCCGGTCTATAACGCAGTCTTTCACGACCGTCGTGACGCCGGAAGCGATGCCGTTCAGGCGACTGTGTACCAACACATGGGTTATGAACTTTAAAGTACAGACGCCAGCACATCAAGCTACCCGAAACTGTCAAATTTTCCCAAGCAACTTTGAACCTTATGCTTTAGCGATAAAGTTGAAAATCTATTAAAGAAATTTTACAGATTATAGTAGCTTGATGTGCTGGCGTCTGTACGTATGCGTGCCTACCCGCACCCTAATTTCATAACACACTATCACTCACAAAGTCACAATCTGAATCATTTTGAAGGATATTGCTAATCCATTGCTTGATATGTTCGAAAAATTTGTCTGATCCACAACGTAAATAACGCAATGAATGTTGTTGAAGTGTCAAAATGAAACCCATTCCTACTGTTAGTGTGCTACGCAATTATCTCGCTGAATTGGAATTGCATTTCGGAATTAATTTTTAGGTTTACAATGTACTTATATTTTTTTAAAGACATCATTAGTCGATGGATATTATAATAAAATCGGATCTTAGGTACAGACGCCAGCACATCTTACTACAATATGTCAAATTTCTTTAGTAGATTTTCAACTTTATCTCTAAAGCATAAGGTTCAAAGTTGATTGGGAAAGTTTGACAGTTTCGGGTAGCTTGATGTGCTGGCGTCTGTACATTTGCACCACAACTCACTAATAAGTGTTCAGCGCTAAACCTATTAAAAAAATCGTTTTGTTTCTGTCAATCGTTTGAAAATGACAGAGAAGGAACGTTGTTTTAAATTCGTTCGTAAGCGATTTGTAGTAGAAACGGGTCTTAGACTTGAACTTAGAAATAGTAATTAAATATAATCCTTTCGAATTTTTAATCAAACTATGTCAATGTCGTTTTAATATCGCTGTATATTTTAACAGTCCTTTCACAGATATTTTAACTCTGATTTTGCATCGCTCTCGAAATCACAGTGATCTTTATTCTCATTCCAATAAGGTTATTGTTGTGTTGCTGCCACTGACAAGTCTGTCAAAAGCATTGTGATCTTTATTCTCGTGAAAATAAAGATGCATTTTGGTTACTGCTGTCAAAGGTAAACATAACTGTGAACGGACAGTAGTTTATTTTTCGATGGTGCTTCAGAAATCCTTACCAATTTCTTACAAATACACACTTTCAAGAACATATGTCATGACACATAACAGAACTATTAAATAACAATATTAAAAACATACAAAATCTCTGTTATAATTACAACTAGCTTCCGCCGCCGCGCCGCTTCGCCCGCGTGGTATCTAGAAAAAGTAGCCTATGTCCTCTCCCAGGGTTCCAAGTATCCCATACCAAATTTCATCAAAATCGGTTCTGCAGTTTCGGAGATTAGCCGGAACAAACAGGCAGGCAAAACATTAAAAAAAATGTTTTTTGTTATAAGTACCTACCGTATACTATACTTTCCTATGGATTTAGTAAGACGCTTGTATTTTGACCTTACAAACAGACACATGATTTGTATTGTATAGATGTCATCTAATAGGTCTGTGGCACATAGATATAATTTTACTATAAGGTACTAAAGAAATCCTTACCAATTTATAAAAAATAAAGTTCATGAACAAAGATTATAATGTTATCTATTGTATTGTAATAGGTCCGGGACGGATTATAAATGAAATAATTATAAGCAATATTCTGTCATGACTAAACATTTTACCTACAGAGATTACACATAGATTAGATAAGTCAGCAACATTTTAATTCTTCATGTTTTCTTAAATAAATATTGGCAATACTGAGTCTCTATCTAGCTTTGCCATTTTAATTAGGTTTATGTGTGTAATCTGTATCAATAATAAAGCTGACGAGTTTTTTTTTTTGTTTGAACGCGCTTATCTCTGGAACTACCAGTCAGATTTGAAAATTCTTTTTTATCACATCTATTCAAAAAGAGCTAGTGTATTCTTCGTAAACAGGAAGTAAAATAGCTCTTTAACACGTAGGAACTAAAAGTGATTTGAATTTGGAATGTGGATATTGTTACTAAAAGTTCCCATCACCAAAGTGATGATTCACGAACATTGTATGAACTAGTAACAGGCTGTATGATAAAGAAAAATGCGCGAGAGTGAAATCTAAAAAAAAAAGTTTGTGAAAAAATAAGAAACGCGCGAAAAGCATTCTGCCTTCGTTCGTATTTTGTGTTTCACGAACTGTGTCAAAGTAAACTTTATTCTTTCTTTCTTTCTTTATTGTTTACTCAAAATTGTATGTAAATAAATAACGGTACTATTTTTATTCATAAGTTGCACTTACTTATTTTTTCATAGAGGGTGATAAAAGTAGAGTGTACGCCTCGGGAGCAACACTATTTTAAGCTCGAGTGACGTACCTACTTTGAATCCCCCCTCCCGCCTTTAAATTATGTAGTTGTTTGCTCCCTTGGCGAACAATCTACTATTTGCATTTGATAGCCCAATTCTATAGGAAGACTAGGCTATTTAACATCACGCTAGGACCCTTAGGAGCCGAGCAAAAATAAGGAAAGTCAGAAAGAACGCTATGCGATAACGCAGTAATAACGCGGACGGGCGATGCGACGAGGTGTGTCAGGGGAACAAGAAATTTCACGCGGACGACGTCGCGGGTAGAAGCTAGTAAATAATGTATGTAGTAATTCACACAAGGAAAGATGAGATACTAGCTTGAATTAACAAATTACTTGATTAGTTAACTTATTGCAGTTGGAATTCTTGCAAATAAATATTATTCTATTCTAAAGGTTTTTATAAAATCTTGTGGTTAATATCAAATACATACAAATAATGATGTCGTATTCTAGATCTATCACAAGAAAAACCAGTTATTGGCTAATAAAAAAACAATACTTAGGCAAAAGCTATCAAGTATTTTTTCCCCTTATTTTGTACTAGCTTTACCCGCGGCTTCACCCGCGTGGAAGTCGGAAAGAATCACACGGGAAAGTAACTACCGGGATAAAAAAGTATCCTATGTCCTCACCCAGATCATGGGCTATCCGTATGCATCTCATCTAAATCCGTTCAGACGTGAAAAGGTAACGGACCATAATTGAAATTTTGCATATACGTTGTCAGGTGTACAGAAACGGACCTTTCATCCCGAAAAAAAGTGCTGTTTCCGAGGAAAACAACAATAACCTTATTATGATCATAGATAGCGCCACGTGTCTTACGAGTCATGATTGAATTACATATATTAGAAAAATTTCATGCGGACATAGTCGCGGGCAGCAGCTAGTTGCCTATAATTATGTTAGCCAAGTTATTTTGCGACTTCAAATTGTAATAACTTTTGACCTAGTGAACCAATTTTAATGAAATAAGGCTAAATGAAAGACTTATTATTACCCCAAGATACGAACTATGACTATATTTCTAATCCCATAACAATCTTTTAATTAGTGATAGGTGCCTACATAATTATTTCAATTTTATATGTGAATTTTAAAATCATGCCATATTTTATCCCCTTGGGGGATCTCCGAAACACGTAATTCATTTCTCATAAACTTGAATTTCCATATAACTTAAACCTAACTTAAAAATTGCTGAGGTTTCCGTATAAATTTTCATTCTATATCCCCCCCTTTAGGATTATTTTTCAGACAAAAGTAGCCTAGTCCTTCACCAAGATGACCTATCTCCTTGGCGAATTTTATTGAAATCTGTTCAGCGGCTTAGTCGTTCAAAGGTAACATACAGACAGATAGAGTTGCATTCCATTTTACAATATTAGTATGAATGAGTATTCAAAACCAGTTTTCTTTTATGTTATGTTTTCCTGTTTGCTTCTTGTGCCTCTCAGTGACGTTTCAAGTTTTTTTTTTTCTATTGGCAATTCAAATACATTTTTTTCGTATAAGAATTTTTTTAAATTTTCTTTTTTTGTCATTAATATTACATACAGCCTTCTGTAAAAGGTCATACTTACGGTACTAAAGATGAGGGTGGGTAGACCAGCTCCCCTATAACGATAGTGTCCAGTTCATCCAAATATGTCTTCTTGAATTCAAGCTGCTTCATGGCAATGAAGTCATACTTGACTGTCATCACCAGTCTTGAAGTGAGGAGCACAATCCTCTCCCTCTCATTATCCCATAGAGTTATCCTGGAAAGTTGTTATATAATTTTGTATGAGAGACAGGGTGGTCAAACTGAAGCGGATCCCGCACGGAATGAGAGACGAAAATCGGCATAATCAACGTATAATATTCCCACTGCTGGGACACAGCAGGCCTCCTCTCTGTGAAGGAGTGGGCCGTAATCGACCACGCGGGCCCAGTATTGGTTGGTAAATGTCACATATCTTCAAATGTTTCGTTCTAGGACATGCTGGTTTCGTCACGATATTTTCCTTCAGCGTATTGAGAGCAGTGATGAAATAATTTACATTAAGTAAAGCACGTGTCAAGCTTAGAACCTGCGACCTAAAACTCGTCAGTCGCGGCCGTCACCCTTGGGCCACCATTGCTCTAGACTATTCGCGCGCGCCGATTATGTCAACAAACTTGAATAAGATTATTTTCACATAACATAACATCAAATCTAGTTGTCCCGAACGGTTGGGCAGTGGTGTACCTACCCCCAAAATTTCGCCAGTTATGTTTACATCTCACGTAATAGGGAGCGACCACAGATATAAATACACCTAGATAACGCAAAAGCAACTACTTCGCGTGTCCAGTTTACGTACAAAAATCGTAAGCCGCCACTTTCGCGCTCAGTCCTGAGTACTGCTGGCTGGTTGAGCGTGAGCGCTGGCGCTAGGCCCCGGGGGTGGGGCGAGACGGGTGCCGCACGCAGCGGAGTCTTTGAATCGATTTGATTTTCCCATCACTAAATAGAACTTGTGAAGTTATAGTACCTAGTCAAAAAATGGCACGATTGGTTTTCATACAGATAGTGATGCTTGCGTTATCTAGGCCTCTATATCTGTCGGAGCAATCCTATTGCCACCAACCGGGCACAAATAAGAGTAGTTTATTTGCTGAAAACACAGGTTTTACCAGATTAATTATTGGTTTATGCACAGTCCATATTTTGGCTGTTTACGGCATGCAAATTAGTTTTACATTATTAATATCTACTTAGGTACGGTCACCAGAGGAGATAAGTAACCAGGGTCGTCGGGTATAGTTGAAGTTTAGTAAGAAACCAATTGATTTTTTTAATGAAATTTAATTTGACGAATAACTGTTTGTTTTCTATTAATTTTATTTTATTCGAAAACATCCATCGGTTTCTTATTAAATTTCAAGTATATCCGCCTACCGTGGTTAATTATCTCCTTTGGTGACTGTATATTGTGTTGGCTTCAGCCCCTCGAACGCCTTCCAGAGGTCCCGGACCCCAGGGTCGCAAGATATGTCAAAGATACTTTAAATAATACCAGACTGACACTGTCCCATTTTCCCGACTTTACCATGACATACAAATAAAGTATATTGACGATGTTCTTACTCTGTCAACAGCCAGGATCCCAAGTACTCTCCATCTTCAGGGAACAGTAGTCCCGTAATACATTCCTGAATAGCAGTGTCCACAACTCCCTTGCGGAATGTAAAGAAGTCTTTAATGTTCTCCTTGTCAAACGGCACATCGTAACGAGGGAATACTGCCTGTATGCCCGTGGGTGAAGTTACTGCTGCTGCTGCTGGAGGATTTGTTTGATCCTCAGGTGCTCTGGCATCTGTAGCACGAGTTGACATATTGTAGTCTATGTGTATAGTGTGGAAACTTCTTTGATGATAGCATGAGAATGAATAAATTCTAATCAAAGTAACCCACTTTATATTAAATTTAGTAGGTAGATGTTCTATGTACTTATATAGGTAATGGATTAGTTCTATTCCATATTGGGAATTTTATAGTTATCTACACCAATTATAATGTTCACCTTCGCGCCGTATATAGCATACCTACGTTATATATTTGTATACAGTCTATTATTGACTAAGTTTATTTTTACCTCTCTGTTAGCAACTTAAAAAAACATCCGACATGGTATGTGCTATGGCTTAATATTTTCAAAACATACCGGCAAAGGAAGATGTGGAAGAAGTCAAGGAATTTTCACCAGACAACACCGAGGGATTAACACTAGTCGGGGGTTTCTTTCTCGCCGAATTATCCGTAGTATTATTGCGATTACTTTCTGAGCTCTCCGCCACGGTGGTTTCCGTCGACAGCTGCAGGGTACCGCCGCGGAACTCCAAGTCTTCATCTTGCAAGTCACTCATCCTGTATTTATGTAGTTTTCTTTATTTTAAGCACTGTTTTCTTTGATTAAAATTGCTCTGCGTAAATAAAATAATCGACCGACGGACTGATAAGCTACGTCAATGTCAAATGCGTTTTGTTTCAACGCTATGATTATTTTATGTGTTAAGCGAGTTTACATTTTCTTGAATCGAATAAACGAAAAAGTTTTGTATAATTATATTAAAATATTCTCATTTATTCACCTTAATCTCAAGGTTACGACTTTTATTTTTTTATTCATTAAATAACAAAAATTAGTAGAACTAAACGAAGTATACTACCAAAGGCGGAATGTTTAAAATTTTTCTTATCTATCAAAAAGTTGTTTCCCTGGCTTTTTATAAAGTCGAAAGTCTCTCTCTCCCATTCTCCTATTTCATATTTTTGTAATGTGTTTTTTGTGTTATTCTTAACAAATTGGTAATTCCAGGTTTGCCGTTTGATATTACTTCACAGGTTGCCTGGAAGTGATCGCTGAAAGCGATAAGGCTGCCCATTGTATGTTTTGTAGTGATAATAAAATTGTTCAAAACTGACCAAAAATAAAATTGACCAAAACTTTTATTATAAGAAAATCGTGTTGACTTTAGCAATACTTTATGCATTTAAAATTGAGTCTTATTGCCTTGATATGACTTAATTTTCTTTGGCGCAATAGGCGATCAGTGTGGCAAAATACATCATTCAAAAAAAAAACTATCCAAAATTCCTACCTATATGACTGAATGCAGTAGGTAATACCTATCCTCTAGAGAACGGTACGTAACACGGACTATACTAAAAGTTACTGAAATCGATTCAGTAGTCAATTATGAACAAACTACTTTCAGGACTTGCGTTTATTCTTTTACTCCTTGTTTAAATAAGCGTCACTATTGGCTGGTGTTTACTAATAGGTACTCGTCATTTCATCATCATTCTCCAATTTATTTGGGATTTTGGGAACAGCGCTACATATATTTTTCTTCCATACTTCTTCAGCAGACGTCATCTCTGTTGTCGAATACTAATTAGGTATGCCATACGGCGACTAAGTATGTACATACATGGCCAAAAGCGCGGTCTTTGTCGGACTGCATAGAAAAGAAAGAGAAGCGCGATGACACAACGCTGGTAATTTATTGCAAAAATAATATGAAGCAGTTATCTATTTACAAAAAATCTATTGTTTTGACTAAAAAATTGAAACACTAGTGTTTTAATATGTTGTTTGTAGAATAATTAATCTGACAAAAATCATAATGATTATAACTATGTATATTAGTATGGTTTTTATTGTAAAAAGAAAGTTGTTAGAGGTATCTTCATGATTTGTTTTCATTGAAAATCGGGTCAGAGGATAGATACGTAACGGGACTTTACGGGACCCAGGTAAAATGAAATTTTAAACAAAAAAATTGTATTTTTCGCAAATCGTTAGTTTCTTGATTCTATAGTATAGAACACTTAAATATACCTAAGGCTAAAAGCATCTTGGTGTTTTTTTTTTGTCTCCGACCAGCCATTTGTCGCAAAAAATGATGTCGAAGGGATTCTTTTATAGGAGGCGTCTTCAGGCGTCTTTTTGTCAATTTTTTAATTTATATTTTATTTTTCACAAATCGTTAGATACTCGATTCTATTGTGAAAAAGACCTAAATATAAGACATTTCGGAGTAAGCCGGGGCTGCGGAGGCGAGCTAGCATAGGTGCTTGCGCCTTCGCCTTATTACCACAGAACAATATTAGGTACTCCTAGCGGAGCTTAAATTATTACTAAAGATCGAAGAGGTTGTAAGTACCTACTTCCTATAACACCGGAGAAGCATTGCGAAAATCGGCCTCAATTTAAGACTCCTTTAGTGTTTTCGCCTTTTAATGGCCAACGTGATTTCCCATAATAGACCTTCTGATTCAGACCGAAATAATAATGAGACTCTTGATTTTGATACTGAAATACAGAAAGTATTGTATACCTAGGTAGGCATACCTACTTTTTTTTTCTGTATGGGAAATCATCAAATGACTCCTCCCGCTCTGGGTGGAGCGGAAGGGAGTGTCAGACTCTTACTGACTAAAACCCACCCGTGTTCCTTCCTTAGCCCTTTATGTTCCGGGCCAGCGGTAACCCTTTCGGACAATCCCGCTGAGGCATACCTACTTACGTTTGTATGAGGCACATAATTAATTTTATGAAAACAACAGTTACACAATATTTATCTATTTATTTTACAAAAATAATTGGAACTAAATAAAAAAGAACTAAAGTCTTACTTTCTACTTTCTGGCACAATTTATCAAGTAATATGGCAAAACAATATTTAAACCGGTAAATGTTCGATACGTAGTACATACACTATTTTGCTTATGTACTTAGTATTGACAAAAATCCACTTAAATAATATCCTAAAAACTGTACAGTGTAGATACCTATGTCTTTTATAAATACAAGATATTTAAATTACATACTTTAACGTAATTGCTCAGATAAATGACAGTATTGCAAGTTCAACTTGTACAACAAAATTGATTCAAGAAAAAACAGAACCCCACCTGGGTAATCACTTTCTATCAAAATCCATTGCTTCATAATTATGTACCTATAAAGCATTCGTCTACTCGACAACGTAAATAACGCAATAAATGTTACTGAATTGTAAAAATGAAAGACATTGCAATTGTATTCCGTTACGCAATTACCTCACAGGTTTTGTGTACAAGCATAAATATAATTATTAACTTCGAAATCCCTGCAAAATCGACTTTATAAAACCAATAACCCTTGAATGCGATATGGAGGAATTCAATTATACATACTTAAATAATTATACCACATTATACATAGTCAGTCACTCAGCTGTCAAAATCCTTCTGACAAGTGAGGGAATGAAGTTTTGAAATATTAAGAATACACTAAAATTATATACTTATTTTTATAATATTATACAAATGTATACAAAATTTGAGCTACTTCGAGAAAATAAAGGAACGGTGTTGTTTTTTAATTAAAATTGTTTATTTATCCTTTCTTTTCCACATGATCCTTTTAATAATTTGAATTGGTATATTGGAACAACGTACCTACACGTGTTATTTTTACAACCAATATAATATTTCTTTTTCTAGAATCTTAAAAAGTAGCCCAAAAGATAATCCTTTCAGTTGTTTTGCCTCTGATTATGCATCACTGTCAAAATCACAATGATCTTTAGTATGCAATAAAGTTGCTGTTGAGTTACAACCATTAAATTTTAATAGTCTGTGAAAATCACAGAGGTCTTAATGTAGTTACAATAAGGTCGCTATTGAGTTGCTTCTGTCAGAGGTAAAATTACAGGAAAGGACTGTAGACATCCTAGTGACAGCTACACCGGTTGGCAGGACACTGTGGCGGGTACACGATGCACTGGTCCATGCAGTACACATCAGCCCCCTCGCGACCTTCCAGCTCGCCCACAGCATCGCATTCTTGCCTGGAAATAATCACAGAAAAATATTTGCAATGTGGGTAGTTTGATATTGAGATTTGATAAACAGAACTAATATTCATGACACAGATGGCGCTACTTGTCTGTTCTGTAGCTATGATTAATTTTTAATATATTTACATAAACTATTGTTTCCAAATTGATGTTAGTGTGGCATCCACATAATCCCGAGTCCGGACCCTTGGGTACGGCCCTGTACAGCGGGGGACCACGCGGGGCGAAGGAGCGGGGGTCGCCTAAAGATCCCGTTATAAGCAGTGCGCGCGCGACGCCGCGTCAGTGCACCCAGATCGTCATAACGAACGCCTGTACTACCTTGCCTCAGCCACCCGCGCTTATAAACTCGCTCGTAGAAATCTCTAGTGTTATATAGTTTTAGCTTCAGTTCCGCCTTATCACTCTGTATCGTTTCTTCTTCATTCTTACGCCTGTAATAATCATCTATCCTCATTAAACTTCATCTATCGTTCTTCTTGCTGTTTCATATTCACCGCCGCCTACCTAGCCGCTTGCTACACACTATACACGCATACAACTCCATAGTGGTGACCCCGACGCAGGAATAATGGCAAATAATAATAATCGATCTCGCAACAACGGACGGAAGGCCCGTAGCCGCTCGACCTCAAGACATAGGTCAAGGTCACGAGAACGCCCCGCTGATCATCCGCATTGTTGGTACCATTTTAATTATGGCGGCAGAGCAAGGAACTGCCGGCAGCCGTGCAATTACAAAATGGCGGGAAACGCCGACGGCAGTCATTAATAGCGGTAGCTGACTGTCCCATATCTTCAGGCCGCTTGTTCATTACTGACCGGAAATCAAAGGCACAATTCCTCATCGACACGGGTTCAGACCTGTGCGTTTTTCCAAAGTCAGCCGTACGGCAGCCTCGAACAAAAACTAAGTACCAACTATTTGCTGCAAATGGAACACTAATACCCACATACGGTTACATACAACTGAACTTGGACTTAGGACTACGACGAGCATTCAGCTGGAGGTTTACCGTGGCTGATGTCACGAAGCCAATAATTGGGGTAGATTTTTTAAGTTTTTACCATCTTTTAGTGGATTGTAGACAGCAACGCCTCATCGATGGGATCACCATGCTCGGCATCAACGCGCCGCAGCCTAGGGATACATCTGATATTTCATCCATCCGTACCACAGGTGATGATACCGTCTACGGCAAGCTGCTACGAGAATTTCCAGACATCACGCGGCCAGCTGGTACGCCACGGACGCTTAAACACACCACCATGCATCATATCCGTACAACACCAGGACCCC
This sequence comes from Luperina nickerlii, assembly GCA_963855955.1. Taxonomy (NCBI): domain Eukaryota; kingdom Metazoa; phylum Arthropoda; class Insecta; order Lepidoptera; family Noctuidae; genus Luperina; species Luperina nickerlii. The sequence continues at coordinate 3,638,469 of OY979666.1, read as the reverse complement.
CTATTTCTAGTCGACCGCGCCGTTTGGATCCAGAACGACTGAAAATAGCTAAACAAGAATTCGACGAAATGCTGCTTAATGGCACCGCGCGAAGGTCAGAGAGCGCCTGGTCGTCTCCTCTTCATTTAGCTAGGAAAAAAACCGACGGATGGAGACCCTGCGGGGATTACAGAGCCTTGAATGCCCGAACAATTCCAGATCGTTATCCTGTACGACACATCCACGACTTCACAAACGACCTTACAGGTAAAAAAATCTTCTCTACTATAGACTTAGTCAGAGCATATAATCAACTGCCGGTCTTTGAAGACGATATACCGAAGACTGCCATCACAACGCCGTTCGGGATGTTTGAATTCCCGTACATGACCTTCGGTCTAAGGAATGCGGGACAAACATTCCAACGGTTTATGGACGAAGTGTTAAGTGGCCTAGATTTCACTTATGGATTCCTTGACGACATCCTCGTTTATTCCACTGATGAGGAACAGCACCTGGAGCACCTTCGCATACTATTCGGACGCCTGAAGGATTACGGCGTCATAATAAATACGTCGAAATGCTGTTTCGGACAAAACACAGTAAAATTCTTAGGTTTCAGCGTCTCTGCAGAAGGAATTAGTCCTTTAGAATCGAAAACACAGGCTATTCTCGACTTCCCGACACCTAAAAACACAAAGGAGCTTAGAAGATTCTTAGGAACCATAAACTTTTATCGAAGGTTTATTCCAGACGCAGCAGCGAAGCAGGCGCCTCTAAATGCTATGCTGGCCGGACAAGGCAAAGGTTCGAAGCCGATTCAACTCACGACTGAACAGCTGGAAGCCTTCAAGAACTGTAAGTCAAGTATTTCTAAGGCTACTCTGCTGGTGCATCCTGATCCCAGTGCTGAACTGGCTATACAGACCGATGCTTCCGACGTAGCCATCGGTGCTGTCCTACAGCAGCGGAAAGGTAATGACTGGCAACCTATGGCATTTTTCTCAAGAAAGCTCAGTCAGTCACAAAGAAAGTATAGTCCATATGACCGCGAGCTGCTGGCGATATACGACGCCATACGTTACTTCCGCTACATGGTGGAAGCTAGACCATTCATCATACTGACTGATCACAAACCACTTACGTTTGCCTTCACCACACGAAGGGATAAATGTTCACCGCGTCAGTTCAGATACTTGGATTTTATCTCACAATTTTCAACTGACATTAGGTTTGTCGCAGGTAAAGACAACGTAGTAGCTGACACTCTTTCCCGCATCGAAGAAATAGCTACGCCCTTAGATTACCACAGCCTAGCCCGAGCCCAGGAGACAGACGCCGAGCTACAAGCGCTACTCGAGAACGGATCCAGTCTACAACTGCATAAGGTTTCCCTACCTGATGCCATAACGCAAGTATACTGCGACACTTCTACATCTAATCCTCGACCATACGTTACTTGTACCTTTCGACGTCAAGTTTTTGAATCACTTCATAACCTCAGTCATCCCGGCGTTAAAGCTACAGTACAATTAGTAACTTCTAGATTTGTTTGGCCGGGCATAAGGCGTGACTGTCGACAATGGGCTAAGGAATGTCACCAATGTCAACGGTGTAAAACCACAAGGCATACGACCGCACCGTTTACAGAATTCAAACCACCTTCAGCACGCTTCCAACACATACATATGGATATTATAGGTCCCTTACCTTTGTCTGCTTCCCACAGGTACTGCCTCACGATAGTCGACCGCTTCACACGTTGGCCTGAGGCGTACCCCCTCGCCGACATCACGGCCGACACCTGCGCGTCAGCCTTCATCTCTGGCTGGGTCGCACGGTTCGGCTGTCCCGCACGAATCACCACCGATCGCGGCCGCCAATTCGAGTCGCGTCTCTTCAAGTCCATCGCGGCACTCATCGGAGCCGACCACCTTACGACGACTGCTTACCACCCAGCCGCCAATGGTTTGGTGGAACGTCTACATCGGCAGCTCAAGGCCGCCATCACGTGTCACGCGTCATCGCAGTGGACCGAAACTCTTCCGATGGTGCTACTGGGCATTCGCAGCGCATGGAAAGATGATATCCAATCATCAGCGGCGGAGCTTGTCTACGGTGAGCCTCTACGCTTGCCTGGGCAGTTTTTCAACACGGCATTAGAAGAGGAAGTTGATGTCACTGACTTCGCTGATCGCCTACGCAGTCGCATGAGCAAACTAGCACCAACACCGACTTCGTGGCACACACCTCGTCCTTTCTACATACCGAGAGACTTGTGTACCGCGACGCACGTCTACCTACGCCAAGGCCCAGTCCGACGTCCACTCCAAGCACCATACGCCGGCCCGTACAAAGTCATGCGCCGAGGCTCCAAAACATTCGACATAAAGGTACAAAGTAAGGTACAAACCGTTACCGTAGACAGACTCAAACCCGCGTACACAGCGGACGAAAACATCACACTACCACCAACAACTCCAACGCCGACACCAACACCGGTACCGATGTCAACGCCAGCGCCGACACCAGCAACCACGACTAGGGTGACACCTCCCGCCGCTACAGCTCCAGTTCCAGTTCCCGACGGCCTATCTTCAAACAACAGTAGGAAGACCAAGAGCGGAAGGACTGTGAAGTTTCCCGACTACTATCGATCGTAGTCACGATCTCGGCAGGGGAGTACTGTGGCATCCACATAATCCCGAGTCCGGACCCTTGGGTACGGCCCTGTACAGCGGGGGACCACGCGGGGCGAAGGAGCGGGGGTCGCCTAAAGATCCCGTTATAAGCAGTGCGCGCGCGACGCCGCGTCAGTGCACCCAGATCGTCATAACGAACGCCTGTACTACCTTGCCTCAGCCACCCGCGCTTATAAACTCGCTCGTAGAAATCTCTAGTGTTATATAGTTTTAGCTTCAGTTCCGCCTTATCACTCTGTATCGTTTCTTCTTCATTCTTACGCCTGTAATAATCATCTATCCTCATTAAACTTCATCTATCGTTCTTCTTGCTGTTTCATATTCACCGCCGCCTACCTAGCCGCTTGCTACACACTATACACGCATACAACTCCATATTAGCATACTAGTTTAAAGTAAATTGGTTTCAGATTTCAGTTTGAAAGTGTCATAAAATGTTTGAAGTAGTGCAAACTGAACTCTATGTGTTTTAATTTTTTTTTCTTAAAACACATGTGTACGGTACTAGCATGTACATATTTGAATGTCAACGAAACACCGATGATACTCACGGGCAAGTACACAAGTCTTCAGGACAGTTGGGAGGGTACCGCAGACAGTTGGTCTGACACCAGCTCAGCATGCCTGGAAGTCTTCGGTAAGCTTTAGTCGGCACACACACTTGATCCCTGGAAAGTTATTAAACTCTATTAAAGCTAGCCCACAATTGGCATATTTGGCGTTTTTGTATAATACACAGCCAATGGTCGAATACCTATAGCCTGGGAGATCGTTTGAAACCAGTTCGGTTGGTGACAATAAACAAGAAACTAATAGAAACAAGTTTTACATTATTGCGGTACACCTAATCAAGAATACCTATACTATGAAAATAATCGAAATACCTGGGGGCCTAAAAAGGCCACTTTGGCAGAATCATAAAAGGATAACATTATGAATCATAATGGACAGTTAACTGTAAAGTTAACCGTATTAAATCCTATTGGTGCACATTTCCAGTTTTTTTTTGTCTGTGCTAAAATACCAATCAAACCAATCCCAATCTCTTTGATTATACCTACGTGGTGCAGCAAAAAAAAGAAAAACACGGATTGTCTTCGCCTTAGATAATAACATTCATAATGTTATCCTTTTATGATTCTGCCAGTGGCCTTTTTAGGCCCCCTGTACTAATAATAAAGCTAAAGAGTTTGTTTGAACACGCTAATCTCTGAAACAACGACTCGGATTTGAATTTTTTTTTTGCATTCGATAGCCCAATTCTTGGGGTAGGCTATAGGCTAATTTACATCACGCTAAGACCATTAGGAGCAAAAGGAAAAAAGTCAGAAAGATCGCTAAGTGAAAACAAAGTAATAGCGCGGGCGATGCGATGCGATGCGACGGGTTAGGTCGGGGGAACAAGAAATAGGTTTTAAGAAGTAGGTAATGCGCGCGAATCAAGAAGCTATGAGGGTATTTCAACGCATCTACATCGTAGCATAGTTTTAATGCATCTACAACAATCAGAGGAACTAAAGTCGCTGAAGATCGGTTTCGTGGTAATACGTTATCATTTTTGGTCAACCGTTCCTGAAAACTAAAAATTCATCGCTAAGGCATTAATTTCTATAACAAAGCCTAGAAATTAAGCGTCTACTCTAATAAACAGGTAAAATACAAAGGTTTCTTCTGTACAATTATTGCAACACAAGATCATTGTTAGTCACAACTAAGTATATACAACTATACATTTATTATTATACGAAGAAAATAAGATTTGGGGTTTGGCAGCTTGTTAGTTACATCATAAGTTGGACGCAAACATGAGAACTAAACTACAACACATAACATCCAAGAGGGGTGGAAAGTTTATTCACAAAGACACCACCACGTCGTCAGCCAAAACCTTTAAATCATTCCAAGGACATGAGAAATTATACCTAATGACCGGTGGATTAAAGTCCTCCACAGAATCTGTATCAATATCGTTGCTGAAAGAAAATGATCAATATTATAGTGCACGTTATCGACAATATACATATAATTTTATACATTACACATATATATTTATGTTTTACCTAATGACGTACGATTCCTTTCGGATATACTTCAGTGTTTTTCTGAAATAATGAAGCCACAAGATACATATAGCATTATAGATGGTACTTACATAAATAATGAGATACGTACAAAGTACAAACATGTATAACAGATAATAATAATGTGACAAAAGATACACACAGTATAGACAAATGAAACATGGGGTGAACAAAATTGTAAATAGTGTGATCGAACCTGACGACGAGAGGGTAGACATTTTTGGGCATGTTAAAGTCCCTGTAGTATAGGAGGAAGGGATAGTCCCTCCTGAGGTCTCCGGCGAAGGCAGGCGGCAGCCCGCCGGTGCTGGTGACCACGCTGACGTCAGCGCAGTTCCGGAAGGTCTCCGAGCGGCCGCACCCGACGGCCTCCGTGCCGTTAGAACATACTCCCCACATATTTCCTGAAAACGGTAAGGGGACTTTAGTTTTCACGACGAATTCTCGAGAAATACCTTTATCTGAGTACTCTAGTAAAATACTTGTATTCAGCTGCATGGAAGCTGACCCCAACATACATAGTTGAGACAAGGTTAGGCAGCTGATGATGATGAAGTATAATCTAAAATTATCCCACAGCTGGTACACAGGTCTCTCTATGAGGGGGAGTGGGCCGTAATCAACCACGCAGACCCAGTGCGGGTTGGTAGATGTCACATGTCTTCGAATTTTTGGTTCTTAAACATGCCAGATGATGAAGTGCCTGGAATTATAGGCCGACCGCTTAACTGAGATGTCGTCTGAGGTAGCTGCGCGGTGCGGGAGGGGTGATAGTGTCACAAGTTGACGAGTCACTGAGCTCTGCATCACGTCACCACACCCCTCCCGCACCGCGCTGCTACCTCAGGCAACGTCTCAGTTAAGCGATTGGCCTGTAAATATTCTCTTCATCATATCTTCAATAATCAGTTCATCTCACCAGTATAATAAGTCCACTGCAGCACACACTGCGTGCACGTTATGTAGGGAGGCAGCCGCACCCTGTACCTGAAGATCTCCTTCTTAGCAGTGTCCAGTGGGATCAGGAATCTGTCTTCTCTCGTCTCGGATATGTACAATGGGAATCTGTAAAACATGAAATTCAATATTTTAAGGACGCGTCTCTTTTAAAGGCTTATACTTTATACTTTATCATATTATTCGTTAGCAATAAGGTATTACAACCAAGGTGCCACCAGAGCAGCACGCGAAATTAAAAAAAAAAACAAGATTTTAAGTTTGCGTGCTACTTTATCGCTTTCCCTTCAGCCGCAGCTTTTTCAATTTTATAAGTGAAATCTTCATTGAGGGCTGGAAGGGCTAAGATTATAGAAACCGGTAAAAATAGCAAGCTCTTAGTTCTACTTATACATATAGATATAGCTGAGAGAAACAACTCAACGCACTATCATAGTGTTTTTTTTTTTTCATTTTCAAAGCTGTGTGTCCAATGCTGTAAGTCCTCCACAGTATGGTGTCGCTGTCATTGACTGCGTTGCTAACAGTCTACTAAACTCAATTGTTTTTTATTTTTTATTTTCGCAGTGCCCTGCAGGGTGGCATCGACGCACAAACTGCGATCATGAATCCGCACATGATTCTAGATCCCCTAGTAAAGAATTTTTAAATTTTTTAAAAGAAATTTTAAAAATTGCTCTGTCATACGTTTTGACCGCGTAGGTACGTACTATTGTACTTTTCTAACAGCAGTTTTTTTTTTTTTATAACCGGCTTTAAATTTCAATGCAGGGCGGTTCAGCGGGGTAATTGCGTAACACACTCCCTATCAATCGCAATCGCTTTAATTTTGACAGTTCAACAACATTCATTGCGTTTTTTACGTTGTTGAGCAGACATTTTTTCCGTCTTGGAAGAACGGAGGGTTAAGTCTGACTCCTACAGATTAAAACCCCACTGTTCCTTCCACTACCATGAGTCGGGGGCCCGAGAGATACTTGTACATTCGTCGCACCCCTGACTGGTATCAGCCCGCCATGCCTAGCGGGCCCCATCACCAATGAGGGTTTTCTGAAATGACGTTCGCTAGGTGGCAGCACTGACACGTCAGGTCCAGGCATCTGTCAAAGAGCCTATATTTCTTTAGTCATGACTGAATGATGAACGAATGAATGAATCGAATGATGAACGTCATCATATGATGACGTTCATCATTCGATTCATTCATAAAAAGTATAAAAATAATAAATAGTAATAGTATAAAATATATATTTTATACTAGCGACCCGCCCCGGCTTCGCACGGGTGCAATGCTGATACTAAATACACTACAGAAAAACTGTGAACGTTGTATATAAAAACATAGCGGCCCGCTCCGGCTTCGCACGGGTATAAAATATATAGCCTATGTGATTAAAATCGATTCAGTAGTTTTGATTTATTCATTACTGCCCGTGGCCCGCACGCGTTAAATTTGGAGTAAAACAATCCCCCTTTCCCTATACCATGAAGATTTCCTGCTATCTTTGGAATATCTAAATTCATACACTACATTTTTACTTATTTACTTTTTACATTTTTAACTATTTATTTTATTTTTACAACATATTACAGAATGTCTTTATAAACAACGTTCACAGCTTTCTTGTCATTAGACAATACAAACATGTTTTCTCTGGAGGTCACTCTTGAAAGAGCGACATACAGTTGTCCATGTGAAAAACAGTCAACGCTCAAACCTAAGCCTGCAACGTTGAAGGTTTGACCCTGCGATTTATTAATGGTCATTGCAAAAGATGTCTTTACCGGAAACTGTACACGTTTAAATTGGAAGGGTAAACCGTTTTTATAATAAACGCGTCCGATCGCTGCTAAATTCAAAGTGCTATAGGGAAAACCGCGGCCTCAGACGCGCTATTTATAGGCACGCTCTTGCCGCACCGGGCGGCCGGCCGGTACCGCCGCAAACGCTACGTCCCGCAATTTTTAAATCTGTAATATCTTCGAAAATATTCACTTAAATCATACAGTGTAAAGGGCCATATAGATCTATATTAAATGAACAATGTATTCAAGGTATTTAATTGGTTAAGGATTAATGCTGTATTGGTTAAAATCGCTTCGAAAATTAGCCATTATTTGTCGTAAAAAGTAAATGACAAAAAAAAGTTATTGTGGGTTATCCATAAGAGATAGACATATACCATCACGGACTTTTCTGTGGACCTTTTCAATGTGTACAATACTTAGTACATTATTTTGATAAAACTCGTAGGGTTCAGCCTGCGTTTGCAATGTAAGCGGAAAAAATGTAATTATTTACGACATCACATTAGAAACCTCAAAAATAACAGTACTTCTCCACTATTTAATGGATGTTATTATACATATAAACCTTCCTCTTGAATCACTCTATCTATTAAAAAAAACCGCATCAAAATCCGTTGCGTAGTTTCAAAGATTTAAGCATACAAAGGGACATAGGGACAGAGAAAGCGACTTTGTTTTATACTATGTAGTGATTGGAAGACCTCTTGTCACAAACCAACTGGTGTCATAAATTTTCACGAAAACCCTCCGGCCGATCGCGATCCCAGAACGTCCTTCCATTAAGACGCGCATACTGCGTACCACCTCTTCGAGCCTGACTGCTCGAGCGACAATAGTGTGTTACACAATTAGGGTGCTGGATCATGTACCGAATCCATGAAAACAGGCTGTGCATGGATGTTCCTGCCACCCTGTAGGTATATGTTTACCAACCTGTCAAAACATTCCTGTGTGGCTTCCTGGTTCGGGTTATTGTTTGGACACAGCTTCATTACGAACGTCCCGAGATGGTTTGCTGTCAGCTCCACTTCCACTTCGATTTCCTGTTGAATGCGATTAGTTTCCTACATAACTGCACTGTACTAGAATTGCCAAATGTACAGTGTGAGTATTCTTGGTTAATTTTGCTACAAATTGGTCGTGAACTCTTAATATTTGAGACATCGCTGAAGTTCTTGGACTGGCTGACTCTTGGCCTCATTCCATGCTTTGAAAATTTGGATTTGGAATGAAGAATTTATTACTGGCAGGACAATGAAGTAGAATGCCAGTCAAACAATCGGTGATAAGTCTTCCTCAGTACCTAAACTATGACAATATCCCAATGCGAGAACGTGAAACTCTTTCGGGTTACCAACTTTCCATTAATATATTTGCTATCACTGACCTGTCCAACGCTGTAATGCCTGGTGACGATACCTTTGCCGTACATACCACCAGCTTCATGAGGTCGTGGTTCAGGTTCGTGGTGCGCGTCTCCGCAAACCCCACATTTCCCTTGGTTCTGCTCCCATTGGACTGAAATTAAAAGAATTATGAAAAGATGAAACAGATCCAAAATGTTAAAACGCGGTTGAGGAGGAAAATCAAAATATTATCCTCCTATTCTGTGTTATTATCTACACTAATAACAAAACTGGAGTTTGTTTGTTCGAACCCGCTAATCTCTGGCACTACCGGTTGGATTTGAAAAATTATTTTTGCATTTGATAACCCAATTCTTTAGGAAGACTATAGGCTATAACATCACGACCCTTAAAAGCCTTAGGAGCCGAGCAAAAAGGAAAAAAGTCAGAAAGAACGCTAAGCCAAAACGAAGTGATAGGGCGGCACTCCAGACCCACCATACCCCTGGCCGCTGGCCATACCCCTAGGGGTAGGATGGGACTTAACCATACCACCATAGAGATGTGCCACCCCAGTTCCATTATAATACGTAGGTATATTGATTTATAGGAATGGAACTACTGCGAATAACAGTCGGGATGCGATACGACGGGGAACAGGAAGTTTCACGGGGACAAAGTCGCGGGCAGAAGCTAGTTTATTAATAACTTAGATGTAAATAATATTTTTAGGGTTCCGTACCCAAAGGGTAAAAACGGGACCCTATTACCAAGTCTCCGTCTGTCCGTCTGTCGTCTGTCACCATTGCAGGTCGTACCTATTTCATGAACCGTGATAGCTAGACAGTTGAAATTTTCACAGATGATGTAGTTCTGTTGCCGCTATAATAACAAATACTTAAAACAGAATAAAATAAATATTTAAGGGGGTTCCCATACAACAAACGTGTTTTTTCGGCGTTTTTGGCTTGTGGTACGGAACCCTTCGTGTGCGAGTCCGACTCGCACTTGGCCAGTTTTTTTGTAGATACGAATAGCTGTTGAAATGGATAATAATCTCAAGCCGATCATCATCATCTGCCTAGCCTTATCCTAACTATGTTGGGGTCGGCTTCCAGTCTAACCGGATGCAGCTGAATACCAGTATTTTACATGGAGCGACTGCCTATCTGATAATCTCAAACCGATGAAATATAAATTTATTTTCGTTCCTGCGGTGCTATTCTGCAAAAATCTCACCGTGAAAACTTAGGTGAAGTGAGCTGAGCTGAGTGAGCTGTCAATAGTGTCAATTCCTAGCAAAAACAAACTCACATCACCTAAGTTTTCACGGTGAGATTTTTTACAGAATCGACCGGCTGATCTGTCTTTAAATTTTTTTTAAGTTATCAGGTACATGAAGAATGATAATTGAAGAATGAAAATAACTGTTGTCTAGAAATATGACAAAGGCTGGAAGACTGTTTCATTGACTTTGACCATCCAAAATGGTCAGATTCTTTAGATGAAAATACAGAATTCGCTATAGAGCATTTAGGTACTTATAACGGAACATCGAGCATTCGCCGTTTTATAATTTTATCGAACCGCACTTAAATACGACACTCGATATTTTGTTATAACCTGATTTCAAAAACCAATGAGCGTATTGGAGTAACATTTTATCGAGCAAAGGCACAATCATCAACAATGAACGCAACTACCTACTTAGAAAGAAATGTTACAGATAAACGTTCACTCGCTGCGAGCATAGCGTCGAACGCAGCGTCGAGCATTCGCAGGAACGTTACATTACATGGTGCATGCTCGAGAAAATTCTCTAGTGTATACGCACGTTTACACGAACGTGACTCGAATTCTCTATTTAGTAAATTTACAAATGAAGTAGACTTTGACCTTGGAGGCTTGTAATGGTAGGTCATTGAACTTAAATTGCCGCAAGTAGGTACATTGGCTCCTCGCATCATTAGTGAAATCAATAGACTAAGATAAAAAATAATGTTTGCTGTAATGTTCAAGCGAATGCAAGAATAATGCTCCTGTCTAGACTTCTAGAAATTCAATACGGATGTGATTAAATTATAAATCAATCTGTCAGTCTTTTCCCAACTTCTATGTTGGATCAGCTCCCAGTATAACCGAATGCAGCTGCATGGAGCGACTGCCTATCTGGCGGCCTAAAAAGGCCACTTTGGTAGAATTATAAAAGGATAACATATTGTGAATCATAATGGACAGTTAAATTAATCGTATCAAATCACATTTGTAAAGGATTCTTCAGTTATTTTTTTGTCTGTGCTAAAATACCAATCAATCCAATCCAAATCCAATCCCAATCTCTTTGATTATACCTACGTAGTGCAGCAAAAAAAAAAGAAAAACACAGACTATCTTCGCCATAATATGATTCATAATGTTATCCTTTTATAATTCGGCCAAAGTGGCTTGTTTAGGCCCCCTGACCTCCACAACTGGGTAATACGATACCCCTTGGACAGACTGGTTGCCAGACTTTTAAGCTTCTGACTACCCTTAAGGATTGTTAAAGATCTACGAATGACAGCCGGGACCTACGGCCAGGGCCGTCTTTACCCGGGGGTGCAAGGGGTGCGTGGCACCCGGGCGCAGGGTCTTAGGGAGCGCAAGCCAATCCTTAAACCTACACGTACCATGCGTAAACCTTCTCGAAATAAAAATAATAAAAACTACTTACGATTAACTATGACTCAAGTTAAGATAGATTGACAAATTTGGTTATAGTATACTTATCGAATTGAAAGTTGATTACAAAACAGACGATATCATAAAAATAGTTGTCGATTTTAAAGCCGGAAAAATTAAATTTGTTGTTTGAAAATGTACCTAATTTTATTGTAGAGTAAGTATTACTTAAATAAAAAAATAAAATACAAAAATTGGGGCGCAGGCTGATTTTCGCACCCTGGCGCCCAATATGGTTAAGACGGCCCTGCCTACGGCTTTACATGCTTTCCGAAGCACGGAGGGTTCTTGATTTGTAATAGATGGGCACCCATCCTCGAACCAACCACGGCTTCGAGCGACCCGTGCGTCTGTTATTAATTATTATTATTTTAGCCGTGGAACCCTCCACCTCTATGTGATTCAATTATAAACGACAAAAAAATGTTTGTGATTTGTTGACAGTTATAATGACAGTTTATTATTAGATATAATCCACTAATTCCATACATTATACGACATTAAATAGATACATTGATGCATTGATCCTTTAAAAATGACTTTAATCCACGCTTAGAATTATTATAATCTGTTTGATATTTGGTTTAAGTAAGCATGTTTTTATGTTTGTTTTTTTTTCTTTTTGTATTATAATTCTGACATTATGCTGGTATTTATGGGTTAAGGCGGGTGCGTTTTGAGGTGGGTACCTACATACCATTCTTTCGGTATAAGTACTTTAATTTAAATATTTTTTAACATGAGCAAATACGGAAGTATCTTGTTACGTATTGTGTTTTTACTCTAAATTATCATTGTATACCTATAGAGTGTCATATTCGCATGTAGCGAAAAAGCTCTTTAAATAAAGATTAAAAAAAAAAAAAAAAAAATGACATTGTGGTATGTAATATGATGTGCAAGCTTGCAGTAATGACTTGCAAGCAGTTTACGTAGTATAGGAAATATGTATTATGTTTAATCAGTGAATAAATGGATAGCACGACATTCGGACGTTTCCTTATAAGTACTAGCTAACCCTCAGACCAATCCTACATGGCGACCCTGCCAGTCGAATTTGCGGATCAGAAGATGCCAGGATTTCAACCACGTTTTGGCATTATTTAAATATCTACATGGACAATTAACGTACCTACATCAAAATGTGTCGCTCAGATATCAAGAAGGACGAAGTATTCATCACTCAGAGTGCTTCCGGAGGATCAAACAGCAGCGCGGAATATCACCTTTCAAACATAAGCGTCGTGATGTTCGTCATCTGCACAATACTGTCTATTGCAGGACTTTACGGACTATACGTTTTGTACAAAAAGTGTCATCAAAATTGGATTAGGAGCGAAGTATTGACACAAAACTTGAGACGGTCCTTTCGCCGCGTGACCACTAGATCCGGAGAGGAACCTACCTGCGTTTCCTGTACCTGCCGTAAATAAAACGAAAAATAAATAAATAATGAAGAAGTGAAGCAAGGACATAAAATAATAGAAGAACGAAGAACAATTATTGAAGAAAAATAAAAATTACAGAAGAAAAAAAGAAGAGAAGATTGAAGAAAGAAAAAATTTATTAATTGTTGGAGGAGTCAGGGTATTCCCGGCTCAGTTACCTGTGGTGTCCAGGGTATAGCCCGGCCCAAGCTGACATTCCTGAGGATGAGCCAAGCAGTGACTTCAGAGGACAAGCCAAGCAGCCCTTCCAGAGGACAAGCCTAGCAGCCCATCGCCATCGAGTCGGACCAACTCGATGTAAGGTATGAGTGCAGTGCTCATGAAGTGTTAAATAGACTCTATAATTATTCATGGAAAGACTTAGTGAAATATATGAAAGTTTACTAGATTTATGTGTTACTATTAGAAAATTAGGCCCTAAACGGCGAGGCGTAAAAGTAGGACAGCGAAAGTTTCAGGAGGCTGATAATTTGTATAATGAGTTTACTTTATTAATTGAATACGGACGTATACGTAAAAAGGAATTACATTTAGATCCATCAATACCTAACGAAATTGAGAAAATATATAGAAAAATCTTGGGTTATAAAGAGGTAACGGATATTTCAGAAAGTTCGTCCGACGAATTTTTAGATATAGAGGAAAATAAGACAACATACAAAATGGAGAGTTTCAGTTTCAAAACGGCTAGTACTTTGATTCCAGTTATGGACGGAAAGGAAGAAACAGTAGAGAGAATAATCGAAGGTATAGAGATGTATGACAGTTGTTTGAAAGAAGAAGATTGTAAGAAACTGTTAGTTTCATTTGTGTTAAAGACTCGTCTGTCAAAAATAGCGAAATTAAAACTGAAAAAAAGTTACGAAACAGTTTCTGGTTTAGTAAAAGATATACAAACTTATATTCTGACAAAAAAATCTGCCAATTCAATAATGGCACAGATAAATAATATAAGTCAAAACAACTTGACTACAAGCGAATACGGAGAGAAACTAGGAGATTTGTTTACTACCCTTACCATAGCGCAAGCAGACGGAAACCACACAGCCGCCGAGATACTAAGTCCAATAAACGAAAGGTTAGTAGTTAAAAGATTTGCAGATGGTCTGAGAAATCGTCGACTTAGCACCATTTTAGCAGCTAGAAATTACAGTCAACTGAAGGATGCAGTACGAGCAGCAGATGATGAGGAGCTGTCACTTCCCGGAACTTCAGGTCAGAATGCCGTGTTATCTTACACACGAGGTAGAAACTCAAGGTACAGTCGGAGTCGCGGAAACTATCATCGTGGGTATACTCAATACCGTGGAAATCCTTCCTACTACCGAGGTAGCAACGCAGCCCAGCATTACAGGGGTCAGGGACCCGCACAGCGAGGTTTTTACCGTGGCAGACATTACCAACAGCGTGGATACTCTAGGCCACCGCATAAAAGTTACTATAGAAGTAACAGGGGTCATTACAGAGGTGCCAAGCAGGACAACGTAAATGTTGTCACTGAGCCGAAAGAGGAAAAGGATAAAGAGGAAAATTTAGCTCAGTTTTTTCGGAGCAACTAAACTAATTATGGTTTAGTATGTAAAAGTCTCGATTTTATCTATTTATACGCTGGCAAACAAAAACTAAAATTTTTAATCGATACGGGCGCATCTATTTCATTAATCAACAGAGATTCGGTAACACGCGAAACAAAATTATATAGCGATCAAACAACCATAAAAGGTATCAGTGGAAAACTACAGGCATATAACTACGCGTATATCTTTGAAATTAGAAACGGGTGTACAATTCCGTTACAAATTTTATTTGTTCGATAATATTCCATGTGAATCAGATGGAATACTTGGTTTAGACTTCCTGAGAACTTATAATGCAAACATTGATTTACCGACAAACGTACTCAGTTTACAATTAAAAGATAAAGCGCCGCATTATCGCATCGAAATACAAAACCGTCAACCAGTTCATACGAACTCGGAAAATTATTTGCTTATTCCAGGTCGAAGTGAGTCTATCCACTATATCGACATAAACAAAAATGTTTACAAAGAATGCGTTTTACACCCTAAGCAAATAAATGACGACTTATTCATAGCAGGTTGTATTTTTCAGCCAAAACGAGGTAAAGTACCAGTAAAAATCTTAAACACAAATGAAAATTTAATCAAAATACCGAAATCAAAATTAATACACAACGATGATTTCGACTTCTATTCTAACAAAAAAATGTGCATTTATATGTAGTTGTAGGTTACATAGACATACTACTGTATGTCTATGTAGTTGCATCTGAGCCTCTGAGGCAAAAAAATATCGCACAAAGGTCACTTCAAAGAGGCACGTTCCTTGTCCGAATTTATTCCATACGGCTATGAAAAACCACAGTACGAAGCGATCAGGACCTTAATTCACTACGACCACTCAAAGATTCCTTACTTCGAAACCACGACAATTCCTTAGCTAATCACGCCAACCTCGCGTTCATTTTGCGCGGTTTCGTTCATTTTGTCATAGAGAATACGGTCCCAGTTTGGGTAGATTTGGAAGTATCACACCACCCATAGATACAAGAAAGATGATATATTTCTATGACACCACCACTACTATAAGGCGGATCACTCTTCAAAGCGCCACCCTACGGGGGCGTATACGCCCCAGCGCGTGATTTTTTTCATACAAATTTAATAAATAAAAAAAAAATAGAATTTGGCTCCGGTTCCCGCGCTATGCTTTGAATGCTTTGGGAACTGCAGCTATACCAGTCATAGTGACAACCGAGCATAAGTCTTCATCTGCACGATGCAAGTTTCTTGCTTGTGGCATATTAAACACGACTTCGTCCGCGTGAAATTTCTTATTACTCCGACCCACCCCGTCGCATCGCATCGCCTGCCCGCGCTATTATTTCGTTTTTGCTTAGCGTTCTTTCTAACTTTTTTTCTTTTTGCTCGGCTCCTTAAGGTCATAGCGAGATGTTAAATAGCCTATAGCCTTCCTCGAGAATTGGGCTATCAAATGCAAAAAGAATTTTTCAAATCCGACTAGTAGTTCCAGAGATGAGCGCGTTCAACCAAACAAACAAACTCTTCAGCTTTATAATATTATAGTATAGAGTATAGATTATCTAGACGGTGCAAAATTGCAATACATTGCTTCAACTTATAATATGCCACAGGTATTTAATCGCACCTTGTTAATTAGCACCTTAATTGCGTCGCACACTATCAATCTCAATTTGAAAAAAGAAAAAGGACATTGCTAGTCCATTGCTTCATATGTTCGACAAATTTGTCAGCTCATCAACGTAAACAACGTAATGAATGTTGTTGAACTGTCAAAATGAAAGCTGTTGATGGTGTGTCACGCAATTACCCCGCAGGCTTAAAACACAGACAAAAAGTAGTTCGATTACCTGCATACCCTCCACAGAAGAGTTCATTGTCATTGTAGTTGACAGGATTTGGGAAGCCGAACCGCCACATGGAGTTGCGCGCTGGTGGGTCCATCAACCTACCGTGACCCTCGGCTCCACGTCGTGCACTTCCTAACATCTGGAACACAGAAGAATCCCCTATTTAGTTTTCTGTAGATGCTAGTTTTACGTTTTTAGCCCATTTGTTTACATTTTCATCAAATACTTTTTGAACAGACCATACCCCCAAAATTCGCCGATAACAGCATTGAGTTGACTTGACACTTATAATTTATACTAGTGTTTTTGATTTGAAATGAAAATCAAAACATAACAATTTTTTTGCGTTCGATTTTTATTTAATAGAACTAAAACTCAACTAAACAAATAGGTTTTTCATCCCCCCATCTCGGAAAGAGTATTTTTGCTCTTCGATATCTGAGTGCAAAAGCTGTTTTTATCCGCTAGAGGATAAAGTAAATTGAATTTAGAACATCGTGTGCACTAAGTTTGTGAATTCAAAACATCATTAAACCTATTTACTTCTACCTCCATGGTGCCGAATTTATCATACAACTTTTTTTTAATTTTTTAAAAACTCAGACTCGGAACCTTCTTGGTGTACTTTTTTTTTAATTTGCTTTGCGCGCGCAATTTTCTTTTCACGTCATATTGTTAAAACCTTAGGTTAAAAATAAAAACAAGAAACTTGCAAACAAGTGAAAAATCTAAAATGAGTGAATCTAGCGACGACGAAGTTTATTTGACGCCAACAGAATTGACTGAAACTGTAAAAAATGCGCAAATGAGCTTTCTCCCTCAACAATCACGCGAGAAGTATTTGAAACAGTACGATATGTTTAACACGTGGCGACTAGCTAAAGGAGCCAAAACTTTATCAGAAAACGTTTTGCTGGCATATTTTATTGAATTATCCGAGACCAAGAAATCAAGCACTCTATGGAGTACGTATTCAATGCTAAAAGCAACAATAAAGATGAAAATAAACATACATATAGACACCTATCCTAAATTAGTGGCGTTTTTAAAAAGAGCCTCATCTGGTCATCAACCAAAAAAATCGAAGGTTTTCACAGCATCTGAAATTGAAAAGTTTCTTAACGAAGCACCTGATTCCGTATATTTGGCGGCAAAAGTAAGTCAGTTGCACATTCAGTATCTACTATTAATTAACTAGGTACTTAACATAATCCAATACGTACTTAGTTAGTGTTGATAGGCATAATTATGCATGCATATCAATTTTATTAATTTATCTACTACAATACTCTTTACGTTACAGGTTGTTCTTATTATTGGTATAAACGGAGCTTGTCGAACTAATGAACTAACACAACTTAATGTCAAAAACATTGAGAAACATTCAGATGACTTACTATTAATTAATTTACCCAATACAAAGACAAAAAGAGACCGCAACTTCGTCATTCGCAAGGAATACCTAACAATTGTTGAGAAATATGAAGCCTTACGCCCGCCTAACACTCCAATCAATCGATTTTTTCTACAATATCGCAACGGAAAGTGTGTTAGACAGCCTATGGGTGCTAATAAAATTGGCAGTATCCCACGAGAAATAGCAACATTTCTTGAACTTCCAGAACCCCTGTTGTACACGGGTCATTGTTTCCGACGAACTTCAGCCACACTTTTGGCCGATTCAGGAGCTGATCTCCTGTCCCTTAAGCGCCATGGAGGCTGGAAGTCCAATGCGGTCGTAGAGGGATACATAGAGGATTCCATCCAAAATAAGTCTAAAATATGTAAAGGCATCGTAGGAGCCATTAAACTGAAAGAGCCTCAGTCAGATCCTTGGACTGGCCCTTCTACATCAAAAATGAGCCGTTACGAAACACCTATCAATCGCCCTCTCTCGCCAACATTTACACCAAGGGAATCCGAAGAATCGGTACAACTATTAAGTATGACAGATAGTTTACCGAAAAACAGTACACAAGTCACTAACACCAACATTACAGTACCTAACAAAAATATTACACTCAACATAAGTAACTGTAGCAACGTTACTTTCAATTTTTCTTAATTATACTTAGGTATTATTTGTTGTAATTTAAAGATTATTCTGTAAAACTTACCTATCATAATGTAATTAATACCTAAACTGAAATAAAAGTATCTTGTGATTGTAAATGTTTCTTTTTTTTGCATTTACTCATTTCCTCGCTGAGGTGGGATGAAAAATTACGTGTTGCACTCGAGTGCAAAGATTTTTCACCTCGTGCTCTTTTGATTCCCTCGCTAACGCTCAGGATTCTAAATTTTGAATCACTCGCTGCGCTCGTGATTCAATTTTAGAATCCTTCGCTTGCTCGGTCATCAAAATTGAGCACGCGGTTAAAAAGCAACTTTGCACTCTTGTATAACAAATAACTAGTAAGGAATGAAAAAAGTTGCAAAAGAAAACTTAATGCGCAATCAATATTCAACGAAACGATTGTAGCAAAAAAACAAAAAAACTAAAGGCCACTAGGACAGTCCGTAAGCTTACCTAAGTACATCATTAACATAATAGTTTATGTATAACACTTCCCGTTCCAATTCAGGTAGTTAACGACAATCCCATATCAATAAATATTAACCTATCTGGAACTTATCCGAAGCCTTTTTCGCCTTTTAACCACGTGACTAAGGGCCAGTTTCTCAAACAAACATTATCATAAGTTAAACTGGCCCTAAATATGTAGGTAATTAAACCAATTCTACTTTGACATTTACGAAGTAGACAGACACAAAATGCACGTTTATAAGAGTGCCTCGACCACTGGGGGCCTAAGCCACGGGCCACGGTACGGACCTGATATGAATCGCTGTACCTACTCTTATAGGACTTATTGTTTCGAGACGCTTAATCTCTCGTTTTGGCAAATTGCACTGTCGGGCAAGATCGCTTGATTAACCGCTCCAGACTTCTTTTTGTGGGGTTTTTTGAATAGACGAGTCTATGTCAAGAAGCCTCAGACTCTTGAAGCCTTCGATCAATAATTTGATCGAAGCTTGAAGCCCTCAAAGAGAATATCCGTCAAGAATGCGAGGACCTATCGCCGGAAGTTCTGCCAAGAGTAATGGAAAATGCGGAATGCCATAAATCAGGCCGGAATGGTCATCAATTCTCTTAAACATAATGAAAAAAATAAATAAAGACATGATCCAAAAGCAGGACCAAAGTTTTTC
This sequence comes from Luperina nickerlii, assembly GCA_963855955.1. Taxonomy (NCBI): domain Eukaryota; kingdom Metazoa; phylum Arthropoda; class Insecta; order Lepidoptera; family Noctuidae; genus Luperina; species Luperina nickerlii. Next base: position 3,618,801 of record OY979666.1, on the reverse strand, counting down.
GTTCATTAAAAAAATTACAACCAAAGAACATGAACAATAATAATTATAATTCTGTAAATACGTATACGTTACGGTCGCGAATCGTATTTTGATCATTATACAACCTAACACTGCAACCTACAAATTGCAAAAAACTTAAAAAAAAGGAATTTCTGGGGATGATCCCCTTAATTAAATTGTTTATGGAATTCACAACTTACCTGTAGCAAGAAGATCCAGAAAGTGAGGAAAGACGTCCCACCCGATCTAGAGCTATGCCTCCTTAGTTCCATCTGAAAAAGAAATAGACCTTTTATTAATTTTCTTTCTACTTTCAAGAATGGAAAGAAATCTTTCTACTCACGAAAAGTTCCCATCGACTCGAGAAACAGGCTTGTCACATGTAGGTAAGTAGGTCGGGAGAGCAAAGTTATTTTCAAATTTTAATATACATAAAAGATGTAACTGAAAACCTGAACGGTAAACATAAGCTGATATTGTTTTACAGTTAAAACCTGAATAGAATGTTGTATTCATAACTATTTAAATTATTTTATACACAACTTTTACGATGGGACCAATCCTAAAATCGCGATAAAAATCATCCCATAATAAAAGCCCCCATAATAAAAATAATAAAAGCCCATAATAAAAGCATAAAAGAATTAAAATTTTTCAGGTTTTCAATTTAGTATTTTAATTACATAGCTCATTTCTCTTACCTACATTGTTTTATGCATGTGGTGTAAACACCAATTAAAATAACAGTTAGGTACTATAATTTTAATAAAAAAAAAATTATATGTTTGTGTGTAATCAATTGTTGGTGAACCGAATAAAATAAATAAGTAGATATAAAAAAAACATTTGGCCAGGTATGTTTGTGACTGATGCTAAACTCGAAAATCAGATGCTTAATAGTATTTTTATCGTCGATTTAGATAACTGACAATCCCATAGGAAGTCACATGCTCGTAAACAGTTAGGTACCTACACCTGCAGATATTTTCGTCTTATTTTGATTAAACAACCGTTCTTTTGCAGCTGTGCAGGAATGCGACCAACTTGGTCACATCGTAAAACCAATAGATTTATTTTTTTAACAACGGTAACTGCCTACACGGAGAAATTTGATAGTGTCCTGAATGATCCTGGTGTTTTGTATATAAAATGTGATTTTATCGCTTTAAGTCAACATTAGTGTCAGTTAAACGAGGTTTCAAGATAAAAGGTAATTTATTTTTTAGATACACAACGGCACTTATCGTGAAATTGACCAATATAACGTGAATCATTTATTATAATTTTAAGATAATACATATTTGCATAAACTAACAGATTTATAGTCGGACTTTTAATTAAATGACAGCTTATGTGTTACTTAAATTACTGAAATTGGCGTATTTTTGTTTTTTGGCGGCCATCAATCAAATCTTGTTTTTCTAGTACAGAATAGTGTAACAAACGAATCTTATTTGACATGTGGAGTTTCTTGCCCATTCTTCTCCATACGAACACTACCTTTTGGAAGGGGCGACTAGAATCAATTCTATTTTACTGTAAATTTTGATGTCAAAAGTGCCTTTAATGTGGCTATTTGAAATAAATGATTTGACTTTGACTTGACATGCATATCTCTACACTCAGTCCGAAATGAGTTATTAAGAAGTGTCATTTTACTGCAGCTAATTAAAAGTCGGACTATAGGGGCCGTGTAGGAGTCGCGACCTAAGTGGTGATAGACCTATGCTGCTAAATTAAACACTTCAATACACTTTATAGGTTTATTGCTAAAACGGTTGCTATACTATGCTACGCTAAATTCTTATGAATGAATTGCTAATAAGTACGAATGCACCCGGTTTGCTGTCCGACTATGCACTGATGCCGCGCCGCACTTAGCGCGGCGTAATTGGTTAGCTACATAGATCAGCAAAACGTGTTCGATCGTAATTATTACAACGAACAGGCCGTCTCCACGAGCGGGAGAATCGCTGCTCTGGGTGGAGCGGAAGGCAGTGTCAGACTCTTCCGTGTTCCTTCCTTAGCCCTTTATGTTCCGGGCCAGCCGTAACCCTTTCGGACAATACCGCTGACCCGGCAGGCTTCGGCCCTAACGGGCCCCTTTAATTTGATGCTAATATCTCTTTAAGGCGCGCGTGGAACACTTACGCGCCGTCCGGCACGGGCCTGGTCCTGATCGGGCGATGAGCTACCCATTACTCTCCGTCCGCAGGCCCTCACCTACGGTGGTCGGGAGTCGTCGCGCGGCTCCTGACGCCCGGAGCGTCTCCCGCGGGGGCTAGGACGGGAGGCTCTCTCCTTGAGCCATCCCGCCATCTCCTTCGCTAGCATGACTTCTTCGCAGAAAGAGGTGACTGCCTCCCACTCCCTCTCGTTCCGGACCATGGCTTGACCCAGGGCCGGACGCGAGAGGTCGCCGCCGCTGCCGATCGCCTCTACGAAGACACGGCGGTGCTCCGTCCAAGCGGGGCAGACCTCCACCGTATGCTTCACCGTGTCCTCTGGGCGAACTTGGCAATGGTGACACTCGGGCGTTTCCTCCCACCTGATGATGTGCAGGAACCTCCCGAAACATCCGTGTCCGGTGAGGACCTGCATCAGGCGGTAGGTGAGGACCCCGTGACGTCTCTCTAGCCACTCCTCAAAGAAAGGTCTTATCGCCACCATCGTGGCGTGCCCTGCGCTGGGTTGCGACAGTCGCTCTTTCCATGCCGCCATGAGATCGCGCCAGAGGTCCGCCCGCTCCGCCGCGATTTGCCACGGAAGCGGAGTTTCCCCCTGGTGTAGTGGAAAACGGCCCCTTAGGGCTAATTTTTCCATCGCCAGATAATTTTTATTCGAGGAATAAAATTGACGTTTATATTAAGTTAAAAAAATTAAGTTATCAGATGATTAAAAATCAGCCCTAAGGGCTAATTTTTCCAACGCCAGATAATTTTATCAGAGAAATAATTTTGAATTATTGACAGTTGTTCCTTACAAAAACTGTCAGACCAGTTTTATTCCACGAAAACAAATTATATGTCGTTTGAAAAATCAGCCCTTAAAATAATAAATGTACAGTCAACAAAAGAATAAGTATGCAGGATCGTTGGATATAGTTGAAGTTTAGTAAGAAACCGATGGATATTTTCGAATACATTGTAATTTAATTAATAGAAAACAATCACTTCATTTATCAAATTAATTTTCATTTGAAAACATCCAGCGGTTTCTTACTAAACTCCAACAATATCCGATCACGACCCATGGTTACTTATCTCTTTCGGTGACTGTACTACTCGTACCTACATAATTTTAATCAGCGTTGCTATTCTGTAAAAATCTCACCGTGAAAACTTAGGTGAAGTGAGCGTGGAGTGAGCTGTCAATAGTGTCAATTCCTAGCAAAAACAAACTCACTTCACCTAAGTTTTCACGGTGAGATTTTTACAGAATCGACCGGCTGAACGCAGAAGGGCAATTCTCGTAATTTTAAGAACGTTCAAGTCTGATATCTCAATCTGTCAAAAATACCACTAATTCCTTTACATTTTTGTAAATTTTTTGACATTGACTGTCGCTGAGATGAGATTGCAACTACAGTAGATTTTGAACAGTTTTGATTACGGGAATTGGCATAGATATATTTACATTTCTATGGGAATTGGCCTTCAGACCTTTAAAGCCTCTAGCACAGCATTACAATCCAATAAGGGTTACCGCTGGCCCGGAACATAAAGGGCTAAGGAAGGAACACGAGTGGGTTTTAGTCAGTAAGAGTCTGACACTCCCTTCCGCTCCACCCAGAGCGGGAGGGGTCATTTGATAATTTCCCATCCTGAAAAAAAAACCCATACTTAATACTGTGGCTCTAATTTTTGGAATCTGCGTTAGTCGCTATCCCCAAGAATTCTCAAAACAGAAAAATTATCCTTATAAATTCGAAAGTAACTCTGTCTGTCTGTATGTTACCTTATCACGCCTAAACCATTGATCGGATTTCGATAAAATTTGGCAGAGAGATAGATTGCATCCCGGGGAAGGACATGGGATAGTTTTAGCCCGATATTCCCACGGGATCGAAACTTATGTGAATGACACCGCGGAGGCTAGTTGTTGATAAAATCAAGTCTATTGCGAGCTTTTTTGCTCAAGGAATGATAAATAAACTTGTTTGCTTTATCACGTCGGCAAATGAACAATCTTTTAAACAAACATGCTAAAAATACTATGTAAACAAGTTAAAACTCTCGTAAAACTTAAAATAAAAAATACATGATCTTAAATGACGGTCAAAAGATTGTTTTAGGAGCTGCCTTAATATTGTTTCCTTTTAATCCTTTTAAAATTTTGTATTTGAAGATAATGTCAGACTATAAAAAAGGGAAATAATTAAAAGCGTGTCAAAAATTTTTTTGTAACTTCTTATTATGAACACTTTTTTAATTAATATACCTCTTCCAATCACTTTTAGCTGTTCTAATGATGCACACTTTTTTTAATTGAGCCTCTTTTTAACTTTTTTGCCTTTCTTACAGCTGGTCGCAGTAGGTAACTAAGCTCGGGTACCCCGAGCAAACGGTCCTAACCCTAACCTAATCTGGGGGCCTAAAAAGGCCACTTTGGCGAATCATAAAAGGATAACATTATGAATCATAATGGACAGTTAACTGTTAAGTTAATCGTATCAAATCCCATTGGTAAAGGATTTTTCAGTATTTTTTTTTTGTATGCGCTAAAATACCAATCAATTCAATTCAAGTCCAATCTCTTTGATTACACCTACGTAGTGCAGCGAAAAAAAGAAAAACATGGACTGTCTTCGCCATATTATGGTTCATAATGTTATCCTTTTATGATTGTTGCAAAGTGGCCTTTTTGGGCCCACAGGTAGGGGAGTTCAGTACTATTAAGTGGCACAAGTTGGTCGCAGTTACTTGGCTATTTTATTTTCTACTAGCTTCTGCTTGCGACTTCGTCCGCGTGAAATTTCTTGTTCCCCGACCTACCCCGTCGCATCGCCTGCCTGCGCTTTTAATTCGTTTACCTTTTTTCCGACTTTTTCGGTTTTGCTCGGCTCCTAAGGGTCCTAGCGTGATGTTAAATAGCCTATAGCCTTCCTCGAGAATTGGACTATTAAATGCAAAAAAAAAAATTCGAATCCGACTGGTAGTTCTATAGATTAGCGCGTTCAAACAAACAAACTCTTCAGCTTTATAATATTAGTATAGAAGTATAGATATTTATAACCCCAAAATAGATAATAAATCATTTGAGGTTCACAAAAAGAGGCGCAATCATTATACAGGACAGGATACATTTTTAACTAGTGCGCAAACTGTAACCACCGCGTTTAAATTTTTTCGTTTATTTTTTTTATTTAATAAATTAACTCTGCCATACTTTTTTTACCATGTCTATTTCAGGGGGTCTAAAATCATGTGCTGAATTCATTTATTACAGTTTGCGCACTGGTTTTTTTTTCCTGTATTAGAGTTCTCAATTATGTTTTTAGGAGCGAAAAGTAATAAGTCCCATTAGATTTTCGATTAAATACATGCCATTTAAAAAAATATGTAAAGTCTAACCTAAGTTCCCGACCGCAAACCATAACAGTCATCGTCTAACTAATCCATGGTTTACTCATTCATTTTTCGCATGAAATTAATCAATAGGATTACCTACAACGAATCATTTGCATAGAATGGTTAATTAAATTGTTACCTCAACGACTCAATAACATTTTTAAATTAAACCAATTTAGCACCAAACGTGTTGATAATAGAGTTGGATTTCATTTGATAGCGTTGGGAAGATATGCTGGAAAATGTGTGGTACAAGGCATAAGCGTTAGCGGGAAAAATTTTGCTTCGTTGCTGTTGCTGCCTGCTTAATGATGCAAGAAATCGTACATTGTTGTGTTGTAGTTGTAAGGCACAATGGATGTTGTCGAACTGTCAAAATGAAAGTGATTGTTTTTGAGAGTGCTTGATTCTGGCTCCCAACCGAAAGCGACTGTCGCGCGAATACGCGTCAAAAATACCACTAATTTCAATGGTTCTTAATTTTTAATCAATATTTGACATGTTTTTGATATAGATTGTCGCTGAGATCAGATTGCGACTAGATTTTGAACCTTTTTAATTACGGGAGTTGGCCTTCTACTCAGCTTGACCTGCTAAAGCGTATGACTCACACCATGCTCTGAACTTAGGGCGTTGACAGGCCAGCACTCTTTGTAGGCGTGTAGGTCAAGATCCTCGTGGCCTTGACAGCTGGCTTAGATGCGTGTGCACATTTTTGGCGATTTGCACATTATGGCAGCGGGGTGTCTAATATCATACATCTACATAATATATGTATATTAATTAATTATTGTTGAATGAATTGTGATTTAATTATGAATAGATTGCGATTTAAAATTGATAATTTACTTCGTAAATTGTGACAGTACTATTTACTATACTAGCCACTTTAATTACGATGAGTGTAAGATTTAGGATACAATGGTTTTAATATATTTTATAACATATTTGCTCGTAAAGGGTCTCTTATTTCACCAATTTCAATATCGTAATGTATCTCATTACGCACTTGTGCGGTAATGTAAAGTAAATCGCACGATTTATCAAGATGCTATCAAGTACTTTTTTATATCTTAGCAAAGAGTTTTTATTTCAGAAAAGATGTCAACATTTTATGTATAAAATTAACTTTGGGAGATAAAATATAATAAATAAACATTTAATTCTTTAATTTAATTAATTTTGACAATAAAATACAACCATTAATATCTGTAAAAAAAAATAATATTAATTTACTTTATCATTAAAACTGGCTGTTTTTTGCCTATGCCTGAAAAAAAAAAGCGTGAACGCGCGCGCATCGCTTATCTGTTAAGAAGTAAAAATTATTCCGCGCGCTTTTTCTTTTCGCTGTACTTTTTTTATTTGAAAATGTCGTCAAGTAATGATGAATTTATTAATTCCACACCGCCAGAAGTCTCAGAGGCAGCGAAAAAGGCTACTCTAAGCCTCGCCTGAAAAATCGACCGATAGATACTTACAAGCGTATCAAAATTTCATCATAATTATGGAAAACAAGCAAATATGCAAGTTCAGTCCGAGTTTTATTTATTTCCTCGCAAATATGTTATAAAACGTCGTATGACATACGTGCGCTTTGAAAATTACAGCCTCTGCTTTCTTTTAGCCCTCGCCTACGGCTCGGGCAAGCAATATCGCCTCGGCTGTAATTTTCAACTTACCGCACTTATATCATAATGTACTTATATCAGTTTTAAATTAACTTATTTCTCACTTTAGTCGGTACTTAGGTTTCCCCCGCGTCCTAACCTCATCTCCTAACCTGTATATGTATATTATAAAAAAAAACAAAAACACTCAAAATTATTAAAAAAATTTAAGGCTAATAACTAAATTTATTTAGACCTCGAACGTGGCTTGGTAGTTTATTATAAAAGCGTATACATTGGCATCTGGAGCCACCTATTTTCTTGAGCCTTGTTGTAGGTACAACAAATTTGTGTTCGTCATAGGAAAAGACTTCTTTTCCTATGACGAATGTAATCCTCCAGAGTTCAGAGAACTCTTGTCATAGCTCTTCTCTTGTGTTCTCCCATCACGTCCTACAACTCGAGTTATTCCGGTCTGATCCCCTGAAACAAACCCCCCCCCCCCCCCTCGATCCCCTAACTCACCACAAGGTATCCTAAAACCACGTAGAAAAACATAGAGGGAAGCGGATTTTCGATACCATCGATTTTCTACCGTGAGTAAACATTTATTACCTCATATATTAATAAGATACTTAATTTTTTTTTTTTTATAATAAGTAGGTAAGCAATTTAAAAATAACTTCAAAATTAATTCGACGATGTTCATAACTTTTTCTCATTATCTTTTGACGAAGTAATTGGAGGTTCATCCGTTGAGAAATTAACATAATGACGGGTAATTGAGTATATCACGAGAAGGCAGAATAAACATCATATTTTATGTAGGTACCTACTGCCAGCCAATACAATAAATATTGGGTAATTCTTCGTGATAACCACTTGTTGGAGAGAGTAATATTGAAATGAAATGAAATTTATTTGCCAGAATATAGGTGCTTACATGATATGGTAAAATAATTTTAGTTTCACTATATTCGACTTATCAGTCGTGCAAATATTTTTAGTACATGCATAATAATATCATATAATGTCATTAGTCATACACAATATAATAGGTACATCATTGTCATAGATAATAGAATTTACAGTCTTGCTTCGATTAGTATTAGTTAGGAACATTAATTACATTATAAAAAATATTTATTAAAATAAGTAGTTAGTAAATTAGCTATTTTTAGGTATAAAATTATATTTCATGGTTACGACAATTCATCAATGATTAATTTATAGATAATGTCAATTTAAATTTAAATAAGTCTTCATTAATTTATGTACATCATGTCTGTTTAAAATTTAAATAATCATCTATTGAATAAAAACATCTGTCACAAAGCCAATTCGTTAAAGTTCTATTAAATTCTAAGTTATTCATTATTCTTATTTTTTCCGGTAGTTTATTATAAATTTTCACCGCCATGGCGTAGCAGTTTCTGTCACATAACTTTAATCTGCTTCGAGGTACTACCAGAGGTTTTTGTACTATTTTCCTTTAAATTGGGCCTTATTATCCTGCTCAAAAAGTGAAAGGTGGTTTCTAACGAATTTACACAATTCAAAGACATAAAGGGATGGAAGTGTAAGTAGACGCTTATCAGTGAACACTGGCCGGCACGAATCAGACCACTAAATTAAACACTAAACTATTAAATATCATGTTTATGTAAGTGTAACCACGAATTCAGCGCATCATTCTAGACAGAAATTTTAGTTATCAAAAAAAATCTTCTGTTTCATAGAAAAGTGCAATACCTCATCATCATCTGCCTAGCCTTTCCCAACTATGTTGGGCTCGATTAATAATTTCATTTCAATCACCCTATTTATAAATAGCATAGAAATATGAATAAAATTAATAATAATGTGAGTACCTATGTTTTGAATGATTGATAGTATATTTTTAGTAAAAACTAGACTTGCAACGAATATTCGGTTACTATTCGGTATTCGGCCTATTCGGCTGCTTTTATTATATTCGGCCGAATACCGAATATCTACATATTATTCGGCCGAATACCGAATACTTAAATAATATATTTTTTTGTCGATTCTTAATCGATTTTTTTATTATTAAAGTACGTTCGTAATTATTTAAATGTTTATTTGTTAAATTTCACACTATCACACTTACAAACAGATCAAAACTAAGAGAGCACAATAAACTGTACTTAACTTAATACGATATCCACGAAATGAACTTGTCGAAACATGCAGTGCGTTAGCAAAGTACCGCGCAGAGCAACAGCGGGCGCGCGGGCGATGACTACATTAGAACAAAACAAAGGAGCGCGAAATAATCACGTCTGTACAAGTTTTTGGCGCTAATATCCAGCCGAATACTTTTGCCTAATATTCGGCTATTCGGTCAGGGGCCTCGCCGAATATTCGGTATTCGGTATACTGCCAAATATACTATTCGTTGCAAGTCTAGTAAAAACTGATTATATTGATTGTTTTTTTATTTACAAAATATAACACGATTAATCTAAGTAGATGCAGGTTTTTTTAAACTAGATATTCCAAATTAGGCGAAATCTCGGTCACGAAAATGACGAATACGAAATCTTGCCTGATTGTCGGACGAGATCACGAATCGATCAGTCAGTCTGGACTCGAGTTTGCATTCCCTTATAAGGGCGGCTTAATCAGGGCTGCCAGTAGAGCCTACTTTATTCTAATACTGCGAGGCCTCAGAAATTATACAAAAAAAAATTTGTTTGTGCGAATTAAAAAGCTGTTCAATAACGTAGGTAGTTTAATTTCAAGCGAATTCGTCCGTCTTGACTTCAATCTTTTACATCTCGAAGCATATTTTCAAATCCTAAACATGGCTTATGCAATTTTCAATGTAACGGCTCCTTCAAACAGGCGCGACACGACACGCGACACAAAGGCACCGCAAGTCGCGCAACAAGCGGTGCCTTTGTGTCGCGCGCGATTATATCGCGTGTCACGCCTGTTTGTAGGAGCCTTGAGTCCTACATACGAGCTCAACACTAAAAAATAGTAAAGTTCGCTAAAGGCGACGCTCGGGTTATTTTTTTATCACGTTTGATTAATAAGAAAACAACTGTTTCAGGCTAACGACTGCGTTTCAAGTCAATGTTATATCAAGTTGCTCGCACGATGTGGCTCAAGACCCCAACAACTTATCATGATGGCAGTGTTCAAGAATTATACATATATACTGCGACAGACTATCTGAATGAAAACGGAAAGAAATAAACAAACGTCGCTATAGGAGTATGGATAACTTCTGATGGAAAATTGACGTCATACAATCCCTTCAGATCCATTTTACAAAACATATGCTACGGACGCATGAGATCAATAAAAGCCTCCACAACCCAGTTACAGTACCCGGCGATAAATATTCCTTTTTACACAAAACCATTTTATACAAAGAATAAAAATAATTATCAAAAAAAGCAAATCATATTGTTTTAACAGTTCCTAATAGATACCGGACTGTTTGTATTTCGTGCGACAGAAATAACGCTCTACGTAGCCGATTGTCTCTTTCCAAAGGTCGATGTGCAATATTTATCGCCGGGTACTGTACTGGGTAACACAATACCACTTGGCAAGATTGGTGGTGGGACTTTCGAGCCTCTGACTATCCGTAATGACTGTTACTAACTGCTTAAAAAGCTTTCCCAGGCACGGACAATGATTGGCTTTTAGTATTTTTATCTCACGTAGCAACGCGCGCTTTAGTTGTGGTTTCCAAGTGTACAAACACGCTGTGAATGTGTGCGTGAAGACGAGTAGCGTACATAACACACACACGCACACACACACGCACACTCACACTTCCGACTACACCGTTGTCTCGGACGGTACCGAGAGGTCCTGCGTTTACACATACATTCACAGCGTGTGTCTTCACTTGGTAACCACAAGTACCTATAACGTGCGCCGCATCATGATATAAAAATACTGAAAGAACCATAAAATATATCAATATCTACACTAATAACAAAGCTGAAGAGTTTGTTTGTAACTCAACAAATAGGGAGCTTATTTTTAAGGCCCAAAAAAGTGCATCAGGGCAATGTTTGCGTTAAAATTCACAGACACTTGTAAACCTTTTTTATTAAATGTAAAATACATACTAACATTACCCTGTATGTATATTTTCGAAGCTGCAATATTTGTAAAAACCAACCCAGAACTATTTCCTAAGCTATCAGATAGAAATAACCGGAGTCGACGGCACGCCAATAATGTTGTGCTCAAGGCAATCAAAAACAGCACTGATGCGTAATAGTATTTTCTGTTTTTTTTTTTCCAATGATTTATGATCACATACCAGAATCAATTAAAATGTTAAACATTATTTTTATTAAAAGACATTTAAAGAACTTTCTTGTTAGTAAAGCCTACTTACTATACTATTTCTGAGTTTCTGGAAGATAAAATTTTAGGTACCTACGCTAACCTAAAATGTTTTAAATACTTTGTGTGTTTTATGTTTGTGTTATTACCCTTTATTTAAATTACTGACATCTGACATTAATCTGTAATAGTGTAAGCCTTAATTTTGACATGACATTTTATATTTTATGGTAATTTTGACATTCATTTGACTAAAGTTTTTATATACATCGGGCATATTTTGAAATTTGATAAATATTTTGACATTAATTTATTTTCACTTTTTTTTTTACTATCAGCATATTTTGTAACTAAGTATCATGTTTTATGTTCATGTGTTATTTTAATTATTTAACAAACATAATATTTGCACGCCATAGTATGTGGCAAACATGGCTCTGAACTGTTTCTTTGATTTTATATTGTCCTGCATGCAAGTTATTTATTTTTATTCTTGTATGTGTACACATGTTTGGGAAAATAAATATATCTTATCTTATCTTATGTATGAACGTGCTAATCTCTGGAACCACCCGTCGGATTTGAAAAATTATTTTTCATTTGATAGCCCAATTCTTGAGAAAGGCTATTGTTCGCCCAGAAGACACGGTGGAGCATACCGTGGAGGTCTGCCCCGCTTGGGCGGAACACCGCCGTGTCCTCGTAGAGGCGATCGGCAGCGGCGGCGACCTCTTGCGTCCGGCCCTGGTTCATGCCATGGTCCGGAGCGAGAGGGAGTGGGAGGCAATCACCTCCTTCTGCGAAGCAGTCATGCTAGCAAAGGAGGTGGTGGGATGGTAGAGGGAGAGCCTCCCGTCCCAGCCGACTCAGGAGACGCTCCGGACGTCGGGAGCCGCGTGACGACGCCCGGCTACCTAGGCGCGGGCCTGCGAACGGAGAGTATTGGGTAGCTCACCGTCCGATCAGGACCAGGCACGTGCCGGACGGCACGTACGTGTTCCACGCGCGCCTCAAAGAAATGTCAGCATCAACGAAGGGGCCCGCTAGGGCCGAAGCCTGCCGGGTCAGCGAGATTATCCGAAAGGGTTACCGCTGGCCCAGAACATAAAGGGCTAAAGAAGGAACACGTAAGAGTAAGAGTAAGAGTCAGACACTCCCTTCCGCTCCACCTAGAGCGGGAGGGGTCATTTGATAATTTCCCATCCTCATAAAAAAAGGCTATTTTGATAAAAAGCCGAGCAAAAACCAAAAAGTCAGAAAGAACGCTAAACGAAAACGAAGTACCTAATAGCGCGGACAAGCGATGCGATACGACGCGACGGAGTGGGTCGGGTGAACAAGAAATTTCACGCGAACGAAGTCAGAGGCTATACTCTTATATGTATGTATATACAAATACCTAGGTAGCTTCGAGAAATATATTTTTGTACAGTTTTAATTCTGCAATTATTTTCGTGTTACTCAATGACTTTGTGAACACCGTGTTGGACCATAATCATCGTTTTATTGCTACAGGGCATACCTACTATTCGGTAATTATATTGTCATTATTATTGATGTGTCAATTAAAACATGCTTTCGACTGTATTCGGTGTCTTTTCGTTCTTCGAATCGGTTTTTAAGAAATGCATTAACAATTATTGTTATTATCACCTACTTAATACTTAAATAAACGACTTCGACTGCCTCGTTTGCTTAGTAGTCGCAAGCGCGACTGCTGAGCGTGGAGTCGGTTCGATTACCGGTTTGGGCAAAGTGTTATTGGGTTTTTCCATTGATCCACTGATCTCTCTCCGGTCGTGTCGGACTGCCGTCCCATTGGACAATGAGAGTGAGGGAAGAGTGAGTGCACCTGTGTCTGCACGGACACTTGTGCTTTAATACGGCTGCCACATTTCAAAACCTAGTAAGGACTTAAAATTGAAATTTTACAGGAGAGCGCATAAACGTAATTTATTGGTCAGCCTATGGAATGTATTTTTTTGAATTGGTTAAAGTGACTTACTAGGTTTTAAATGATCACTAGGGAGTGAAAGGTGCACTTACTAGGTATCGATGTTTAAATATATCTCCTTTATGTAAGTTTAAAACGCTGGTGTTTTTGTATTTGGTAGAGACCTTCTAGGTTAGCAAAATTATGCAATAAAACTATTTTTGTAAAAAGTGTCCCTTACTAGGTTTTGAAATGGGACAGCCGAATATATGCCGCGACGATGGCTAGTGTCTGCCGAGATTGGTCGCCATGGCCGAAATGCGGTCTGGCGGACTTTATTTATTTCAAGGAAAAACATAATATATGTTCCTATACCGTACTTTTTACGTCCAAAGTATTCCACGTAGCAATGCTTGATCTTTTCAATATCGCTATCTGAGTAATTTTACAAGGTGGGGCTCGCGCCAAATTAATGAAGATCACGATTCGAGCATCCATTCTGTTAAATGATCGCTTACAAACCAAAATTAATTGTAATCCATTTATCTGGACGTATTGTAATGTAACCACAGAAGTGAGGAATTATATGATTTAGTAACTGTTATAGAGTGCAGCGTTTTTAATAATATATTGAATTTATTACGAATGTATTTATTTATTGATTTCTTTAACTAAAACGGTTTGAAACCAATTACATAAATTACAGACATAGTTTATACATACACATAAAAGATAAAATAAAAACACTTTCATAAAGGCTCCTTCAAACAGGCACGACATGCGAAAAAATCGCGCGCGACACAAAGGCACCGCAAGTCGCGCGATAAGCGGTGTGTCGCGCCTGTTTGTAGGAGCCTTAAACCCCTCTCACAGTAGGTACTTTTGACATGCTGACAAAATCTTCGTCCATTCATCTGCAAACAGAGACCTTCGAAACAAAAACGCCAGCTAGTTTACATAGAAAAGTCTATAGGTGTTTGTGAAGAGGTGATGTTCTCTTCAAGGAGCCGGGTGGCATAAAATTAAATCAAATTACCGTTTATCTCGTACTAGCTGCGCCCTGTGGTTTCACCCGCATAAAGGCTCGTTCACACAGGCGCGACGCGACACGCGACACAAAGGCACCGCAAGTCGCGCAACGAGCGGTGCCTTTGTGTCGCGTGTCGCGTCGCGCCTGTGTGTACGAGCCTTAAGTGTCGATCCCGTGGGAATATCGGAATAAAAAGTCCCATTTGTGAATCCTGGTTATTAACTATCTGTATGCCAAATTTCATCCAAATCCGTTCAGTAGTTTCTGCGTGAAGAAGTAACAAACATACAAACACACTCGCAAGCTTTCACCTTTATAATATTAGTGTGATGTGATGTTTAATAATTATTTCTATAAAATATACTACGTATATTTACATCTTAATCCTTTTGCTTGTCAGCCTAATCTGATGGCTAATCTCTTCTAAATCTTCATGCTTGTCTCGTATTTTACACCAATCACTTTTAACAAACTCGCGTATGGCCTAGTACCTACTGATTACATAGTTGTACCCGCGGTTTTGCTCACGTAACTATGTATTCTACTGACATTAGGTAAGCATAAGTTATGGGAACGTGCTAATCAGTTGTCAGTACGAATGACAGCCAGGACGGGGCACGGAGGGGTCTCCATATTATGTAAAGAATAGCCGCCATCCACGAAGCGATCGATACCTAAATGAGTTACAGGTATCCCAACTCTATCTAAATATATGTAATAAATACATGTAATAAAATATAAGTAAGTGCCTACTTCATAACGATAAAAAAGCTATTCTTTTTTTATGATTTCCCAGAGACAAGCATTGCTTTTATTTAATGATTACAAAACAAATCACGTCTCTTTGTATCGAATGACACTCGGTCGATGCACCTTCGAAGCTATTCTGTAGCTCAAGTCACCCGAAAATATGTTGTTTGTTCTGGGCCCTATTTTATAAAATGTACAATTAATGACAATTATTATTCAACATATTATTATAGTACCTTATAGCATACCTTGTACCATACTAATTCCATGCATATTTGTCAGGAAATGACATCATAATTGTATTTTATTCAGAATTAGTATGTACTTTAATTTCACAACAAATGCGTTAGACAAAATAAGCACAGTTTTTGCTGGAAATTGATGCTTGGTTTTAATAAATAGGTCTTCTGAATAAAACTGCTATTGCTCCAAGCTCCTGCGTATTTCGTTTAGTGAGTGTAATGGATCTGTACTGTTTAATTTACTTGTGCCATTTTGACAAATACGAAACACGCATTGTTTCGTCAGTTTTACAGAGTTACCAGATTAAAAGCCGTTTGTAAATCCACATTAGTAAAGCAACTAGGATTAATGTTATTAAATATTATGTTACCTAGCCTAGGTATGGCGTAATGAGATATTGCCATCGCGAAAACAATTACAGTTTATAAAAAAAAACTGTCTTGTTACTTTTAGGCAATCAATTAAAAGCTACAAAGACCTTTCCACTCCACACCTCATCCAACATAAACGGCTGTCTGATTGGTTAATTAACAACTTCTTAAACTGTTAAGAAGTTTATATACACTTTCAGATGCCTATCACATGCTCACAAGACAACAGCAATATATCCAAGGGAACAAACTATTGACAGCCGACGATAAAGTCATCAAGCTAATTGTTTACTTTAATTACAACATGAACAACTAGTAAGCAGAAACTGTGCAATTACGAAGAAATGCCTTAAAAATTCACATTGACCTACATACTGGGAAATACGAAGTACGAGTATTTCAGTGGAATTTACTTGAGTCGTTGAGTTTTATGATGGATATTATGTTGTTAACAAATTAATTGTAAAACGTCTTTACAAACATTGAGTCTTAAACTTAAACTCATATTGAGATTTTTTGTGAAATTTTGGTGTTGTATAGGAGTCATCAAAGATACAGACAAATGATATTGTAACAGATAGTTAATGGTCGAAGGGTGTGGTGATGGAGGTGGGTGGTGGTGGTGGTGGTTCCTGGGTTTAGCTTAGCTAAACTTCTGGAGGTTTAGCTAAGCTGAGCGTTGTCTGTCAGTGAATAAATGGATGATTTTTATTAAGAAGACCGAAGATAGACCTAGACACAGCCCTAAGTTTCAACTGTCAACCATGCAGCAACTAGAAAGGGGATTGAAGATTCTTATATGGAGCCGGGCATACCTACCTGTCTGCCATTTTTTTTTCAAAATGGCGACCAAGCATTAAACCTATATAAATCGATAGCTCACATCAATGCAAACAGAAAGCTTAATATAGGATTTGGTCTTATTATGTTTTCTGTTTGCATTATGCCATTTTGAAAAGAAGAAACAAAATGGCGGACAGGTAGGTTTGCCACGGACCTTCAAAGCCCTTGGTCCTTGGTAAAACTACATAAGTAGCATTTGGATGGAATTTACCGAGAAAATCAATACTTACTGTATTGATTTTCTCAGTAAATTGCATCGAACGTTTGTGACAATTTAATAACAGCTTCACACAAAGTAACGAACAATTTGATTGATACCTACATTACTCAGTAAAAGGAATAATCGTCGTTCTGCATTTTTTATATTCTCTGAATCGTTAATTTGCGACTGCAAAAAGTGTGTTTTATCAACATTTTGACAACATTATTTAGTATTGACAACCGAAGCCAATTCGCGTAGGTCAGATGTGTGTGGGTAATTAACTTTTTTCTTTGTAGGGGAATTCCCCCGCAGCAAGGATATGTCAAACCTTCCTGATGATGGAGGTGCACGATTTTGGGTTTGGAGGTCGAGGTAACTACCACATTTCAAACAGTGTCCATGGAGTTTCTTGCCCGTTCTTCCCCATAGGAACCTGCTACGCTTTGGACTGGGTAACTACACACATCAAAAGTGTCTAGGGATCAACATATATTTTTGCAATAACTTTTCTCCTGATTGATATTAATTAAAATTTTCTTTAAGGATTCATCAAATAAACTGTTTTCGTTTGTCACAGTAACGATAAACCAAGTCACCTTTGCATTAATAAAGAAATTTGCCATTTTCCTAATAAAGGGATTTTTGACATTTGAACCACTAACATTAAAGTTCGAAAAAAAGACTGAAATAACAGTTTTCTTTAAAATTTTATTGGGTAACTTAAACAATTAATAATCCGTGTTTCTACCGCGAACACTAACAACATAAGAACATCGGTTTGGCATACTCAAAATCAGTTCATCCAAATCACGCTGTGGAATGGCCGCCCATGTTCGTTGCAACAACAAAAAACGGTCTTCTTGCGACTGGATACCCTCCATATTCGGCAGAGCTCTTCTCTGTAGCATATCCCATGCATGCTCAATCGGGTTCAAGTCTGGCGACTGAGCAGGCCAGAGCAGGACATTGATGTTAGCTGCGGCGAGAGTCTGTCTTACAACTCTTGCGGTGTGCGGTCGTGCATTATCATGCATTAACTGAAATAAGGGACCGATTTGCACTTGTAGAGGAACGATGACGTCAGATACAATCGTCTCAGCATAAATTTGAGCGTTGAGGTTGCCTCTGATCCAAATCCACTCAGTTCTTCCGCCGATCCAAATACCCGCCCATACCATGATGGTTACCACCACTATAAGGATGGACTTCCTGGCAGGATTTTAATCGCTGTTGGCGTCCAGGGGTTCTCCAGTGTCGTATACGTCTTGTATCCGGTCTCATACCAAAACGAGGCTCATCAGAAAAGCACACGAAACGCCATTGTTCTTCTGCCCAATTTCTGTGTTCAAGAGCCCATTGATATCGAATCCTACGATTGTGCATTGCTATAGGTGGTACCCGTAGCGGTCTTCGGGAATGAAGGTTCACTTCATGCAAGCGGTTTCTGACTGTTTGGTCGCTAATTAAGTTCCCTGAAGAGTGATGAAGCCTCACGGCTAACATCATGGCGGTTATTGTTGGAGCTCTTCGAGTTAAGATTTGAATGTATCGGTCTTGTCTCCGTGTGGTGCAGCGATACCGTCCTCCATGGCGCTCAGCCACGGTACCAGTGCTTCGGTAACGTGTCCAAAGTCGACTGATAACACTCTGACTTGTATTCAGAGCTAAAGCCACAGTACGTTGCCGGGAACCAGCTTCTATCATTCCCACGGCTCTGAGCATTTCTTCCCTGCTTAAATGACGTCGCCGCTCCATAATAACGTTGGTTTTAATCAGTAGTAGGGAAACAGTAGCACTAATAATGTCTTCAATGCGTTGTATGTTTTTATAGGGAAAATATTGACAGCTGATTTTCATCTTTTACTCGAATTTGATTAACAGTTCCTGTTTCAAATTATGAAATGCACCAAAAAGGATCCATATAAATTTATAAAATCATAAATTTATTACAAAGCCACATCTCAATCTCAAGAAATCCGCATAAAAATGCTTGATCCCTAGACACTTTTGATGTGTGTAGCTTCATCTGACTGACCAACCGCGACCCCTTGGCAATTTTAAAGTGCCTGTAATTGGTTCATCTAAACTCATGTTGGAAGGAGAAAACGATTACGAAAACGATATTTGATTTTTTATAATGTGTTTGGTTGTTACGTTTAAATACGCGCTTTATCGCTAAAACGGCTGAACAGATTTGGATGAAATTTGGCACTTGACCGGAATTAGGACATAGGATAATTTTTATCCTGACATTTTTAGGGGGTCTAGACTAAAGGCTCCTTCAAACAGAAAAAAGGCACCGCTCGTTGCGCGACTTGCGGTACCTGTGTGTCGCGCACGATTTCATCGCGTGTCGCGCCTGTTTGAAGAAGCCTTTATGCGGGTGAAACCAAGGGGCGCAGGCGCAGCTAATTCGAAATAAATGCTTTGAGTTTGAACATTAACCACCCTCTTAAGAATTACCTAAGTACCTACCAATTTTATAAAACGACACAATACTTTACAATCTATGCAAACAAATAATAAGATAACGATATTTATGTCCAATAAAGTGTTTCAGCACACATATTATGTATACAAATTAGTCCTACGAACGATGCCCTCGAGCTGGTCGTAAGGTGATATGGGAGTCTGGGAGGTAAAGCGATAAATATACCGGAGGACGGCGGACCATCGAGCAGGAGGGACCATCGTAAATTACGTGTGTCGATATCACCATCGTGTTTCAACATCAACAAATAAAAGGAGGATTTTTATGCGTTGTTTTTGCATTAAAAAGGATTCTGGTCAAAAAAATCCGGTCAGGTCCATCATCAGTTGTTTGACCCTGCTAATTAATTTCACATTAGGCGGGTTTTCCTTGCCTTTTAAGCAACTCATTTGTCGGTAAACAATGTACAGACGCCAGCACATCAAGCTACTACAATCTGTCAAATTTCTTTAATAGATTTTCAACTTTATCGCTAAGGCATAAGGTTCAAAGTTGATTGGAAAAATTTGACAGTTTAAGGTAGCTTGATGTGCTGGCGTCTGACAGATTTGAAACTTTATCACTAAAGCATAAGATACAAAGTTGATTGAGAAAATTTGACAGTTTCGGGTAGGTTGATGTGCTGGCGTCTGTACAATGATTCCGAACCTCCCAGTGTTGCAATTCTTATATTATATATTTGACCGCTTGCTTAGGTACCTATTGCACTTTTCTATGAAACAGCAGATTTTTTTAAACCGACGAAAAATAGACACTTCTATTTTAAATCGCTCTAATTTGGCTGTAACACTACGAAAATGTTCTTAACTAACTTTTTAGACCTTTGTATCCTGCTTATGCGTATGAAGCTTCATTAAAATCGGTTCATTCATTTGGAAAAACAAGGGCTTGAAAGTTTGTATGAAATGCCGTACGACGTAAACGCCAAACCGACTAAATTTAGATTGCCATCAACATGCTAAGAAGGGAAGAGTCTTATAAGCACACTGCACAACACACATGAGCGACTAATCGCATTCAAATGTCAAGGACGTTCGTTACAACAAACACGACTATTCGGAACTGACAGCAACTACTTTTTTGCCCAAGAGCCATACCTCCGACAATATACTTACTTCAATACTTAATATAATGAACTTATAAGATTTTGTTTGTTTGGACGCACTAATCTCTGGAACTTCCAGTTAGGTTTGAAAAAATATTTTTGCATTTAATAGCCCAATTCTGGAGGCAGGTTATAGGTTATTTATCATCATGCTACGATCTTTAGGAGCCCAGCAAAGGAAAGTCATCATCAGAAGAAGCATAGCGCGGGCTGGCGGGCGATGCGTCGAATATAATACACATGTGGCTGTTCCTAAATTAACCTTGGCTGATAACATTTTCATTATTCCCTCTAATATTTATTCAGGAAAAACAAAAATTTTATCTGCCTAGCGTAATTTAGAATCAGTCACTATAATTAACACTAAAGCGAAAGCGCCAGGGTAGCCCGCGAAATTCTATTATTTTTATGTTTTTTGCAATTTGCTGGTCAGTATTAAGTTGTACTACGTTGATTAAAATATGATTCGTTCGGCCGTAACAAATATGTATCAGAATGAGATGATTGAGAATTAAAATCATTAAAGTCATCAACACAACTCTCTAAGAAAAAGTAATCCCACAGAATGACTATTACATGAAATCTTGACAGTTTGGGATTACACTAACCTAACAAGTTGTATTACTGATTCTAATGATTATGATTCTGTAAATCCATATGACCAGCAAATTGCAAAAAACGTAAGATGTGAGATGATTCCAGGTATGCTGGAAGAGATTTCTTATGAAATAAGCATCACCTTTGTACCTATTTTTCTGTTCTGATTATTTCGTATCTGTTTATATATGTGTGTACATAAATAGTAAAATAAAATAAAATAAATAAATAAATAAAAATAAGAAAATTTGAATTTCGCGGGCTACCTTAGCGCTTCCCCATAAGATAATAAATTTTCATTTTGTGTTGGAATTTTTAGGAGAAAATACGAAATTCATGCGAACAATGTCGCAGGGGAAGTGTTAGTCATATAATATATTGCGAAGTATCAATCACGCTTATTAAATGCACGATAACTCGATAAGGTCGGTGACGACAGCAGAAAGGCGTCCTTATCAGTTTAATTAATATAAAATGCTACGAGAAGTGGCAGGTGCCTTGAAAAAGGTGGCTTTGATAAGTGTAGAAAATCTTCTTGTCTGCGCTTGTTCCAATAAAGTTCCAGATGTAGCATTTGTGGAAAATAAATGTCTGATCAAAACGAGCAGACTTTGGACATTCAAGTGCCTTCCAATTAAAGATATAGTCTTATGAATAAGTAAGTATAGTTACTGAGGCCCACTTGCACCACAAATCACTAACCGTTTAACTCTAAACAGCCGGTCGATTCTGTTAAAATCTCACCGTGAGAACTTAGGTGAAGTGAGTTTGTTTTTGCTAGAAATTGACACTATTGACAGCTCACTCCACGCTCACTTCACCTAAGTTTTCACGGTGAGATTTTACAGAATAGCACCGCATATTTTTTAAATTCATCATTATGTCTCTGTGACAGCAACGAAACGATTATTCAAATTCGTTTAGCGCTAAAGGTTTCCTAGAAGAGAAGTGAGTGCAGTGACCGCGACATGTGGCCGTATTGTCAACCTTTGTTTTGACGTTTATTGACACTTTAATGTCAAATGCAGATTTTCATGACGTCCATTATAAACATCACGGAAACGCTTCTCTAAGAAACCGTTGCTATAGTAATCTGTAGGGCAAGCGTAGGTAGGTCTGCCAATTGAACAAAACGTCCAAGGCAACTGACATTTACAGCAACTAAGTAGGTACAGACGCCAGCACATCAAGCTACCCGAAACTGACAAATTATCCCAATCAACTTTGAACCTTATAATTTAGCGATAGAGTTGAAAATCTCTTAAAGAAATTTGACAAATTGTAGTAGCTTGGTGTGCTGGCGTCTGTACATAGTTAGTGGAAGGACCAGTAGCAATTAAAAGAAAATGCTCGGCACTTGACGTATTCAGGTAATGAGGTAAACAAAAGCACACACTATCAAGTTGCATCGCTAAATTCCACACATTCCCGACATTGTTGTCCACTAAAAGTACTTTTTTCACACTTTTTACTTAGTTATTAGTGACAACGGCTATACTGACACTACTGTTTGTAAAACAGTTTCTTATTTAGTTACCAACTTACCAGCTACACAATAATTAGGAAAACTAACAATTTCTGACTGAGCGCCGGCAAGTCAGTGCAGTGTTTGTTCAGTTACCTACTTGGAATTTCCTACTATGCAATTCTAAAATGGTTGCTTTATGGGTGAGTCACCCAATTTGAGAGTTCAACACAGCATTTCCAGGTGACTTTTAAGTAAATTTTACTTCCAGTGTTCTCCGTTTCTCAGTAAATCTTATATTAATGGTTCAGACTTCCAGGATGAGGGCATAGTTGTCAATAGTAACAACATATACTTCTCAGAATCAAGCCTCGACACCTATAAATCTTAATATCCTGCTTCAAAATCCGACCAACGATAGTTCGAAGTCAGTACAAACACCTATAAAACAAACTGGTTGTCCCACACTTCGAACAACGCCTTGAGTAAACATTTGTCAGGCGTAAATTAGGAATTCGTCAATGTCAACAGTGGTTCGTCTATAATTTGACAGTTCAAAGAACGCGCGGCATGTGGACACTGTCAATAATTAGCAGTGTTTATGCCTCTCGTCGTGGGGAGTCGTCGCACCCGCCCTTGGCATTCACTGCGACAGTGCTCGGGGGCTTGTCTGTCGCGCGTTTTATCGATAGCTTGCAGACTTACTAAGCGAATAGACGAGGGAATGTGCTCAAACAGTCACATCATACAAATTAACTTGTACTTTTATGTACCCAAAATAAAGAATGTGGATAATATTTTCTTTGAATAAATTTAAAACAAAACCTTTCTATACCACGTTAGAATGGTTTTGTTGTTTTGATGTGCTAAATAAAGTACAAATAGAGTTTCTACTAACACTGTACAATATTTTTTTTCGTATTTTAAGAACATTCTAATTTCAGTCTCAATCTGTCAAAAATTTCTCTCAAATACCCTACATTTTTGGTTCTGATGTTGATCGCTGAGATGTGATTGCCACTAAATTTAAAAAAACGTTTTTAAATACAAGACTTGGCTTTCCGTTAGCGGTCGCAAACCGGGATACCGAATTTCGAAAATACCGGAATACCGGGCCAAATTTAGGTCTAATTAATACCGGTATTCATTTGACAAAAACCGGGATATTCGGTATTTTCGGTTTTAGTAAAATAAATAAAATACAAATAGAAAAAGTTACGTGCCATTTAATTCAAATTACATGTTTTATGAGAATTAATTGGAAGTGCATTTTGTTGGTTTGTTGTTAGTTTTGTTTATGTTGAGACTGTTGGAGATGTTTAAGTTTGATAAACATTTTATTTTTAGAACTGATTCCTAGTAGGAATCCTACTTCCTAGTCAAACACTACATTTAATTAAAGTATTTGAACTAGTTAACCAGTAACCTAATTTATTTTAATAAACGGGCATTTAGTATTAGTAAATTATTACTAAGAACTAACTGATTGATTACCAACATATCAAATAATAAACCTTGTGTCAATGAATATTTTGTTTTATTTAGAAGATAAATTCATTTAGGTTAGGTACCTACTTACTATTCCTCCGCAAACTAACTTTTAATAAAGTTAAATTCAGTATAATTACTGAATTTGCTAACTTTAGCTTAATCCCGGAAATATCGAAAATACCGGATCTATCAATCAATCTATCATGGGGTTTAGGTTTCCGCACTTAGTCCTTGAAGTGGACCATTGTGCGTGAGCCATGGTGGCCGATTACTCCAACCAGCCCACCTCCCTCCAGAAGCAGATTAGACTTCCCGGTCTCCTCAGGGCATCCGCAAGGGATGTTGGTGTTCTCAGGGTCTCCTCGCGAATCTTGGTAACGCCTGTGCACTCAAGAAGTACATGCGCCACCGTTTCCTCCGCCTCCATGCATGCTCTGCACAGGGGACTGTCAGTGATTCCCAGGGTATGGAAGTGTTTATTTAGTGAACAGTGTCCAGTGATGGTCCCCGCCACCAGGCGCAGGCTGTCTCTGTCCAGGCGCAGAAGGCGCCTGGTCAGCTTTGTATCCAGGGATGGCATAGCTTCCTTGGATTGCCTACATCCTGGTGTCGAGGTCCACCATTTTTCCGCTTGTATTCGAGTGTGATCCTTTAATTAACCAGCTTCTTAGCTGCTTGAAAGGAATGGGCACAATGGGTTCAGGTCCGTAGGGTCTTGTGCTGGATCCTCTTCTGGCAAGTTCGTCAGCCGCATCGTTTCCAAGTGATCCACTGTGACCTCTAATCCATTGTAGCGTTATCGTGTTGCGATTTAGTACCGTGATTCGTTCTAGGGCCTTGTGGCATTTTAGTGTTAGTCTCGACGTGATCTGATTGCTCTCTAGGCATTGAAGAACTGAGGCACTGTCGGAGAGTATTCGGATATTGGTGTTCGTAACCCCCCTGGCCTCTATAGCGTGTGCCGCTTGGATAATACCTACACACTCTGCTTGGTAAACGGAGTTGAGCATTCCAAGTGGTTTGGATATTTTAATGTTTAGGTCGTTGGAGAACACCCCGACGCCCGTCCCTTCGTCGGTCTTTGATCCATCAGTGTAAATTCTTAGCTCTGTTGTACCTGAGTAGTCACACAACTCCTCTATGAGCTCTATGTTGTAGTGTTTTTGGAAGCAGTGGGTCTTCAGGGTTCTGTCGATGGGTGAAGTCATCATCGGTTGTTCTTTGATTGCATCTTCTCTGATGCGTGTGTGTTTGATTCTAGAATCATTGCTTAGGGAGCCGGATACTTCGAGTCTGAAAGTCGCTATGGCCGCCTCCTCTCTTACGACGAGGTGTAGGGGAGGTAGCCCCAGCATCACCTGTAAGGCAGCAGTGGGGGAAAATACCGGATTATCGGTATTGGTCTGGAGCCAATACCGAAAATACCGGTTTTGCTTAAATGATTCGGTATTGCGACCCCTACTTTCCGTTCATAATATCAAAGGCTAAAACAAAATATGTCGTACGAAACTACCATGTGATCCCAAAATTCTACAGTAAAATACTATCTTACTCGATACTGATCAACGCGGTCTGAACGGGGCCTCCGCCAAGGCGAGAGCTCCCAATAAACGTCCGTCCATGTCCATTTCAGTTTCAGTTACATACTCGTATTATATATCCTTCCTTACATAGTATAAAACAAAGTCGCCGACATGTCTGTACACGCATAACTTCCGAATGACTGCACCGAATTGGATAATTCTTTTTTTGTTGTGTTCGGTATTGCCAGGACAAGGTTTGTATGAATGAAAATTTCTGAAATTCGAAAAAAAATGCACCCGTGCGAAGCTAGGGCGGGCCGCTAGTAGGTAGGTAATAAAATATCAATAAGTAAGACAATGCGTTGATTAACATGCATGGTTGCAGTCGCTCTACATCTGTTACTAAAGGCATAATACCGTTACCAAGACGGCACCGTTACTTTTAATGAACCCATTGTTGTATAAGGAACATTTTACGATCACTATGACTCGGCAGATGCAAATTATAATTTAATCAAATTCTTCATTCAAAAGAACCGTTCTTTACCAGCGATCATAGATATTGGATTTAGTATAGAAAACAAAATGTTGCTGATTTGCACTTTGTTAAAGTCTTCCTCATCATCATCTGTATCATCTGCCTCGCCTGTTCCCAACTACGAGCGAGAACTAAAGAAAGCATGGAAGCGGTTATCAGGGCTAGGGGGGGTAACACTAGGTTTTAAGTTGTTTTTAAGGACTTTATTGTAACTTTCGCTGATAAAATAAAATTTAACTTTTTAATCATTTGCATTAGCTTCCTTTTTTTTATTCCATGGTAAACAAAAAATCAAATCTATTGATTTATTCTGAAATTTAAATAAATTGCCTTTCCAATGATACCTTATAGTTATATTTCTACCATTGATTAATAGTGTTAAAATGACTTTGAAGAGAATTCTTAAATAGGTGCGATTTTTGTGACGACGAGTGTATGTTGGGGTCGGCTTCCAGTCTGACCGGATGCAGCTGAATACCAGTTTTTTTCATGGAGGTATTCATTTAAGTCATCCTCATAAATGTAAAATTATAATATTATACTAATGAGGGTTTTCTGAAATGACGTTCGCTAGGTGGCAGCACTTACACGTCAGGTACAGGCATCTGTCAAAGAGCCTATATTTTCTTTAGTCATGACTGAATGATGAACGAATGAATGAATCGAATGATGAACGTCATCATATATTTTATATTGCGAGACCTCTTGTCACAGTGGTGCCAGCTGGTGTCCTAAATTTTCACGAAAACCCTCATTGTTAGGGTTTTCTAAGGGTTTGTGGCCATGTAATAACAGGCGCACGGGTCGATGTGCCGCGGTTGGTCCTTGGACGAGTGACCATCTTCACATACCAAGACCCCTCCGTGTCTCGGAAAACACGTTCAGCTGTTGGTCCCGCCTGTTATCGTGGATCTTTGACAGTCGTTACAGGTCGTCAGTAGCACGAAAGTCTGACAACCAGTCTTACCAAGGGGTATCGGACACAACCCAGTTACTGGGTAATTACAATACCCCTTGGTATTGTAATTACTCAGTAAATGGGTTGTGTCAGATAGGCAGTCGCTCCATGTAAAATAATGGTATTCAGCTGCATCTGGTTAGACTGGAAGCCGAACCCAACATAGTTTTGAAAAGGCACGCAGATGATGACCTCAAGTGCATCATGTGCGACCTCTCTATTTGTGGTCTAAAATAAACATAAAGAGAAAATAAGTCAATTAAATATATTTATGCATATGTTATAAATAATTCTGACCTCATATTAGAAAATCTTGTTTGTTGAATATCATTTCATTTTGTTCTTTTTTATTAGCTTCACTTGTAACTAACTAACAAACATTGTAATAAAATCATGCATAGAGCTGATTTTTCCAGACAATTTAATCCGAGGAATAATTTTGAATTTTTGACAGTTCTTCCATACAAAATCTGTCAGATGTCGATTTTATTCTACAAATAAAAATTATCTGTCTGATCTAATTGTTTAATTTTATTTCTTAGCTAATCTACATTTAATAACAAGGATAATGAGCAGTGGTGGCCCAGTATTTTTGGTTATAGGACATGCCGGTTTCCAATCTGAATCATTTTGAAGGATATTCCTAATCCATCGCTTCATATGTTAGAAGAAAATATCTGCTCAACAACGTCAATAACGCAATGAATGTTATTGAACTATCAAAATGAAACCCATTGCTACTGATAGCAATTACCCCGCTGCGCTGGTGCCGTATTATGACGTAATGCCATCATGATTTCAGTGCGAGAGAGAGACGGAGCTATACATGATCGATAACACATCCCTTTTTCAGACTGGAATCATCACTAAAGGGATATATTAATACATTGATGTGTATTTACAAGATTTTACTTTTGTATCTTACCACTTTTTCAACAATTATTGTATGAACTAGCTTTTACCAGAGGCTTCGCTCGCTTAGTGGTCGGAAATTATCCGACAGAAACGTAGTACCGGGATAAAAAATCCTACGAGTATGTCTTGATTATAAAATATATTTGTGCCCTCGCAAATCCGTTCGGCCGTTTTTACATGATTGAGTAACTAACATCCAAACATACAAACTTTCACATCTTGTAGATATTACTTAGTAGGATTAAATGATTAAGTTGTAATTGAAAAATCATTATCACAAGGTCTGATTCATCTGTTTAAAATTTACATTGTCATTAAATAGTTAATAGAGTTGACTATATTTCCGGTCATTAAAAATCGCGCAGTGGACTTCTCGCACGATTCCTAGGTCTACAGACAAAAAACTGGAGCAGAAAACCGGCACTGAAGTAAAATAATCCAAACTAGTTCACTTTATTTACGTAGGTAGGTACATCAGGTAGGTAGGTATAAATAATTGGTTAATCTTATATTATCACAGATTCCGATCGCCGCGCCTCCAAACCGCGTAGATATTTCTTCCTTGTACAGACGCCAGCACATCAAGCTACTACAATATGTCAATTTCTTTAAAAAAAATTCAACTTTATCGCTAAAGCATAAGGTTCAAAGTTGATTGGGAAAATTTGACAATTTCGGGTAGCATGATGTGCTGGCGTCTGTACATACCTATGGAAGTTTCAAGTTTTTGTTGCAATTAAAGTATCACTTGATAAAAAGACACGCTAGCTATTATTAGCTTGAAGTTTATAATTAACTAGCTTCTGCTCGCGACTTTGTCTGCGTGGAATTTCTGGTTTTAACATTATACTTTATTTATTGTAGGTATTATGTAAATGGTACACCACAGACTACCTACAGTATTTGCCTTCCCCTTTTTAAGGCTCCTTCAAACAGGCGCGACACGCGATTATTATAATCGCGCGCGACACAAAGGCAGCGCTCGTTGCGCGACTTGCGGTGCCTTTGTGCCGCGCGCGATTTTATCGCGTGTCGCGCCTGTTTAAAGAAGCCTTTAATCCATCCAAAGGTTGTCTTTAAAAGGATCGCTCTTAGCGATAAGATCGCCCATTGTGTCACCCTTTGTACAGTTATATATTTGTGTCTGTAATTTATATGGTGTAGGTACATAATATGTAGTTTTCTTTTCTATTCTATTCTGTTCTTGTTCTTGTACAGAGCAACTGTGCCCCCATTACTTCATTTTCGGTTAGCGTTCTTTGTGACTTTTTATCCTTTTGCTCGGCTCCCAGGGGCCATAGCGTTATTTTAAATGGCCTATAACTTTCCTCAATAATTGGGCTATCAAATGCAAAATAATTTCAAATCCGACTGGCAGAGCGATAAGCGCGTTCAAACCAACAAACAAACAAACACTAGTATCTAATGAAGAGATGTTTAATTAATTAATTCCGGATAGTGAATCAGAAATCAATTTAAATATGTAGATTATCCAGTGCTGGATTGGACCAGTTTTTTTATGCTTTTCTTTAAAAACAATCTAAAATAAATCAAAAGAAAAATAATAACTTGATTTATTAGGATAATAGGTAATAATAATTTCGTATGTATTCATAAAAATTAGGAATTAAGAATGATTTCACGGTACGATTTAATTGCCCGTGACTAGCCACCGTAGCAACAACTAAACAGAGTTTAGACGATGCAACTTTTTTTGTTGACGAGTCTTACTTATGGGTATCCCGTATCGTATTATACGATACCCCTAGGCAAGACTGTTTGTCAGACTGTCGCCGTCGGGCTTCTGACTACACGTAATGATTGTCAAAGATCCACGAATAACAGCCAAGACCAACGGCTTGCCATAGGTACTTTCCGAGTCAATCGTAGCTTGACCTGATCGATCGACCCATGTAGCTCTAAATAAAGCAAACTTCACAAATTAACTATAATAGGAATCCAGAAAGACCTAACATTACAGTTGACAGATTAATTAATTCCTAAGATATTAAAATGACGATGATATCGAAATGTCAACCGCTTTTTAAATTTATTGCTCTGCTTTATAATTTGAAAAACAAAAGATGATTCAGTCACTGTTTTGTATGATAAAATTGATTTATCCGTATTTTAAATAGCCGCGAAGACATTGATCCCATCGGAATGATTATTTAGATATTAATGACAATAATGTTCTGTTATAATCTCGGTCTCCCACGCGGCTGTACATAGATCAGCCTTAAAAAGATCGACAACAATTGATTGTCTACAATTTATGTTCAATAATACTGTATCAATGTTGTAGAAGTAGTATGAGTCATGTCCATCACAGAAAGAGGGAATTTATATCTTTAGTTATGACTTATGTCCATGCGAACTGCCGCTCTATTCTGTAAAAATCTCACCGTGATAACTTGGGTGAAGTGAGCTTAAAGTGAGCTGTCAATAGTTTCAATCCCTAGCATCAGGTGGAATGACAGCTCACGGTAAGCTCACTTCACCTAAGTTTTCACGGTGAGATGTTTACAGAATAGCACCGCTGTCCAGCATCTTATTTGGTAATACATTATCAATCTCAATCTGAATCATATTGAAGGATAATGCTAATCCATTGCTTCATATGTTCGAAAAATGTGTCTGCTCAACAACGCAAATAACGCAATGAATGTTGTTGAACTGTCAAAATGAAACCATTGCTACTTATAGTGTGTCACACAATGAGGGTTTTCGTGAAAATTTACGACACCAGTTGGCACCACTGTGACAAGAGGTCTCCCAATATAAAATATATGATGACGTTCATCATTCGATTCATTCATTCGTTCATCATTCAGTCATGACTAAAGAAAATATAGGCTCTTTGACAGATGTCTGGACCTGACGTGTCAGTGCTGCCACCTGGCGAACGTCATTTCAGAAAACCCTCATTATCCCGCAGAACTAAGAAACCAACTATTGAATCTGTCCGATTGACGCAAAAAGCCGAGGCATGTCGCAGCCATTACCTACATCCGCTGACTGTAAATATAGGTAGAAAGAAACGAAGAACCAAATTCAATTGAATCAGGTACAGACGCCAGCACATCAAGTTACTACAATCTGCCAAATTTCTTCAATAGCTTTTCAACTTTATCGCTACAACATAAGGTTTGAGGTTGGTTGGGAAAATTTGACAGTTTCGGGTAGCTTGATGTGCTGGCGTCTGTACCTAATAGGGGGCGAGCCTTGACATCATCCTGGCACAAATCCAGACTCCGAGCTGCTACTGAGGAATTCCAGAGGGGCAATTCTACTAATTTTAACAACGTTCAAAGTCTGATCTCAGTCTCAATCTGTCAAAAAAATTCGTCTAATATCCCTACATTTTGACAAGTTTTTGACATTTGCTTGTCGCCTAGATGAGACTGCGAGTAGATTTTGAACGTTTTAAATTACGAGAATGAGCTCTTTTCAAATTGACATAAGAAAAAAAATATAAGTTTTCTATATCCCCGATAGATGGCATAGCTTAAAACTAAAATGTCAAAGTTGTTTTCAAATCTGAGTTTCAATTCAATCAGCCGTGAAAAAAGTTCAAGCAACAATAAATATATTTTTTTTAACTGCCTACATCTACTACGTTGATCTGACATGGCTAGCCCGTGCTGTGTACAATACTGTACACAGTAAATATCGGCACGCACTTTTTTCCTAAGAACGAAGTGCGAAAGACCCAATGGATACAAGCCATTAAATACAAGCATGTTATACGAAAAACTTCACGGATATGCTCTGCTCATTTTCGTCCAGCCGATTTTGCTGTAACTCCTACTTCTTTTACAAAATTAGGTAAGTAAATTGTTGGGTAGATAAGTACTTAAGCACTGTGATAAGCACAATATTTCAATACAAGACCGGATCCAGGGGAAGAAAGTCATGATCCCTCTCAGCTCGTCAAATGTATGTAAGTAATTTTGTGAGCGGAAAAAGCTACTACAGCCCCTGCCATGCCAGCATAGACCCACTAACAGAGCATAGAACAAAAATTAAAATTAAACGATGAGGTCGTCAGAGGCAGCGGAACCCAGTATGCGATAGCCTAGTTGGTCAGGTCAGAGGCAGCGGAATCCAGTATGCGTTTGCGAGGTCGATCAAGTCAGAGGCAGCGGAATCCAATATACGATAGCAAGGTCGGTCAAGTTAGGTAGGCAAAATTCAAAGTCCGGTACAAAGCGCTTATCAATTCACAGAAGTCCAAAATAAAACACCACGATAGATTATGCTCACAAGACAACGTCAAATCGAAGTGAGTGAAAACAAATAATAACCAAACGTCAAACGTCAAAAAAAGTTGGCAACACCGACGATGTGTACATGATCCGCGTATTTAAAATTAGTAATTAATTGAAATAATTAACCAAGTTAAATAAAAAGTTGTGAAAGTGCATGTGTGGACAACAATCTCCAAGCTATATTGTTTGTGACATCAGACGTTCAGTGAAATCACCAATTCGAAAAAGTTCCCGTAGAAACTTATTTTAGTAATAAACATTAATAAAAAATAAACAGTGTTCTCAAGAATTCTACCAACAACATTTGAAAACACCAAAATCAGTAAAAATTAGTTTATTGGTCAATGTTTAAGTTTAATAGTAACTTTGAACCCACTTTAGAAAACGTTGCGAAAAAATATTCAAAAACTGAACTTTGAACTTACTGCGACAACTAGCGCCACTCATACATGTGACGAGCAGACGAACTACGCAGTTACTACTAGCGCCATTGTTAACTCGTAGTGGAGAATAGAGGAAACTGTTTTTGTATGACAATTAGCGCCAATTGTGCCTCTATTGAAGAGTAGTAGAAGCAGTAGTGTTGCCACTTAAAATATTAATTTTCCATTTGGTAGAAAATTAAAAATCTACCATGGCTGATGAAAATATCACAATAAGGAAAAAACTGATGTTATCGAAATCCGCTTCAGAATCATCATTGTTTGATGCTACGGCTATGAGCATGCCTGAAATTTCAATATACGACGACGATATTGTTGCAAAACTTAAGGAGGAAATTAGCAGCTTAAAAAATAATTTACAAAGTGCACACCAAGAAATTGAAAACCTGGTATGCGCCAATATGCAACTAACATTGGAATTAGATAAATCTAAAAATATGGTAGAACTATACAAAAAAGTTAAATTAGGAGAAGTTAGCTGTTCTACTCCTACAGATAAACGGAAACCAAAAAAGAAACTTAGATTAAGCAGCCTAACGTCCACCCCGGAGAGAAATACTCCGAGTGCCACCTCTTCCCCCAGAGCCCTATTAAAGAAAAATACAGATAAAGAGACACAGACATACGAGTACAACATTCAAAAACCGGCACAATCAACGCCAAATACTGAGAGACTTCACTTGTGTACTACTTCGCATAATCAATTGTCGCAACCGAACCCAATGAAGCTAAAACAAAAGAATAAGCTGTGTATTATAGGTAGCAACCAAACAAGAAGAACCCTATCCATAATTGAAGATATTTTTTCAAATCATTTTACTTTCTGTCACTATGTTTCACCCCATGGTACCACAAAAGAGCTTGTAAATAATATAGGAAAAAAATTGACCGGTTTTACCGTAAATGATTACTGTCTCCTATTTTTGAGTGAAAGTGACATTAAAAGGCAGGATAATTATATGGACACGATTAACACGCTAAAGAAGTCCCTTCAAAATATCACCCATACTAACATTATTATCTGCACTCCCACTTATATTAAAGGTGCGCTAATTTATAATTATAAGACTGAAATATTAAACAACCTCCTTTACATGGACATACAAAACAGTGAGTACGCATATTTTTTTGATAGCAACCAAACGCTGTCGCATGAGATGTTTAATTATAGAACAGGCAAAATTAACTATGACGGAATAAGACATATATATAATGAAATCATGAAGAATATTATGATTGACTACGAATTAATTACTAACACTATTGCTAATAACCCAACAAACAGTATGGACACAACAATAAATAATAACTTGACAACTGTTACATCTGACAAGAGAGAGCTCAACTGTAATAATTTATTTCGTATATAATTATCTTACAATTATTCATCAGAACGTAAACGGACTTCTCAATAAATCTGACATGCTCTCTGTTTGTGTTGAGGATTTGGCTTCTCATGGTCTCGCTGTTGATATAATATGCATTACTGAACACAACATGACTAACGGGGATGAAATTTTCCTCAAAATTCCAAACTACAAGCTAGCGTCATGTTTTATGAGAGACAGCAGGCATGGAGGTTCTTGTATACTCATTAAAAATAATGTCTCATTCAAGCTACTTCGTGATATTGCAAAATTTTCAATTTCTAACTTAATAGAATGCTCAGCAATTGAGTTACTGGAACATGATATCACTATTTTATGCATATATAGACCGCCAAAGCAATCACCAATGCTAATTAACAAATTCTTAAATGTGTTAAATAAAATTCTGCATACTATTACGTGCTCAAAAATAAATAAAGTTATACTTTGCGGAGACTTTAATATAGACATACTAAAAGAAACTAATCTCTCCAGAGACTTCAGAGAGCTCTTAAACTGCTACAATTTAAAACTAGAGTTTGAAGAAGTAACTCGATTCGCTAGTAGGACTTGTTTAGATAACATAGCTCACAACATAAAAGGGTGTAAGGGCTCACTCAAAGAATTTTCAATATCTGACCATTGTGCACAAATAATTAAAATACCGATAAAAAAAACATGTACATTAAGATATTGGTACAAGTTAAAACGAGATTACTCGAAAGAAAATAAAGCTATTTTTATAAAATATCTAAAGCAATTAACAAATAATGATGTCTATGATTGCTCAGATCCTAATAAAGCTTTTAACGTATTTCATAACAACTTCCAATTACTGTATGACCTAAGCTTTCCTGAAAAAAGAGTTAGAATGTTTAATAAGTCAAAACCGAAATGGATGTCCCAAGGAATAAAAAGATGCAGTAAACGCAAATGGGAACTTCTGTGGAAATTTAGGAAAAAATCGACTTCAACTAACAAAACCACATATAAAACGTATGCAAAGAGATACAAGACTATAATTAATCTAACAAAAAAGTCACAAAATGACTACTATATTATATCGGCGACAAATAAATCTAAGGCAACATGGAAAGTAATAAGTGACATTAAATATACATTCCCTATTGAAAGTGTGAATCAATTAAGTATCAATGACAATATAATAACAAACCCAACTGAAATTGCACAATCTTTTAATAACTTCTTTCTTGACATTAACACTAGCAATATACAATATACTAATAATATTTCTGATAATTCAAATAATTTTAATAATACTGATAATTCTAATAACTTAAAAAATCAATCTATAAATTCAATTTTCATGACACCCGTAGGACCTGACGATATACTTAAAATTATTACAACCCTAAAAAACACAAACAGTTCTGGTTATGACGGTATTATTACAAACATTGTGAAAGAAGTCGCTACCGTAATTAGTGAACCCATGAGTTACTGCGTCAATTTATGTATTGAGAAGGGTATATTTCCAGATAAATTAAAAGTATCAGTAATAAAACCAATTTTTAAAAAAGGGGATAAGTTAAACGTCAGTAATTATAGGCCCATAGCTATTATACCTATATTTGCTAAGATTTTTGAAAAAGTTATATTCAACTCCCTGTATAGGTTCTTTGAGAGTCACAATATATTTACACCCGCTCAATATGGCTTTAGGAAAAATAAATCAATAAATGTGGCCATATATAACTTTTTATATGAAATTATGACTAACCTGGACAAAGGACTCCCTGCTGTAGCTCTATACATGGATATTTCTAAAGCTTTTGACCGCGTGGATCATGAGATCCTTCTAAGCAAAATGTATGCATATGGAGTAAGAGGTAATGTTTATGATCTCATTAAATCATACCTCACAAATAGGAAACAGTTCACTGAAATAAAAAAGCTAAATCTTGCAACAAAAACTGAAGAAGTCTATGCTTCAGAAACAGGAACTGTTCGGCTGGGTATTCCACAAGGCACTATTGTAGGCCCGTTATTCTTCCTCGTTTTTATAAATGATATGCCTTCCGTGTTAGACTATGAAACCATACTTTTTGCAGACGATAGCACTGTTTTATTCACAAATGACAATCCCAATAATCTAGAAAACGACATTAATCAATCTTTGACTTCCATAATGTATTGGATGAATAAAAATAATCTTAGGTTAAATATTGATAAGACAACAGTTATGAATTTCCGAATAAGAACCAGCCGTACCCCCCCATTAAATATTAGATATATACAGAATAATATAGCAGAAACCGAAGTGA
Organism: Luperina nickerlii; assembly: GCA_963855955.1. Classification (NCBI taxonomy): domain Eukaryota; kingdom Metazoa; phylum Arthropoda; class Insecta; order Lepidoptera; family Noctuidae; genus Luperina; species Luperina nickerlii. Next base: position 3,582,462 of record OY979666.1, on the reverse strand, counting down.
CAAAGTTTTTAGGATTAAATATTGATAATACAATTAATTGGAAAATACATATTGATAAATTATGCAAAAAACTAAATCAATACTCATATGCACTCTACAGATTAAGAAAGGTGGTCAACAGGGCAGTGTTATTAACAGCGTATCACGGATATGTAAGTTCGACTCTCAGATATGGCTTAATATTCTGGGGGAACAGCGTAGACAAGGAAAGAGCATTCAAGGCTCAAAAACGTTGTATCAGGTCTATGTTTAATTTGCATCAGACCGATTCTTGTCAGCCATTTTTCACAAACCTTAGAATACTAACATTACCATGTTTGTACATATTCGAATGCGCGGTATTTGTAAAGAGCAATATTCACTTATTTGAATACCGTAGCCGAATACGCCATCAGGATAAATTGTGCACAATCACGAGCAAGACACGTTTTCTGCAGCAAAGTGTATTGTGGGTTGCTCCAACAATATTTAATAAAATTCCAAAACATATTAGAAGCATCTCTGAAATTAAATTATTTAAAAAGAAACTTCATGACCTGTTAGTCGATAAATGTTATTACTGTTTAAGAGACTTTATGTCAGACAAGTCCATTTAAATTATGTTTAGAACAAGACCATGGCGCAGTCAGTGCTCCTACTACTTATTTTAAGGATATTTATTTCAACTGATCTCTATTTTGTGTTTATTTTTTGTTTGTTAAATTAAAAAAGTAATGTTAATTTCTTATTCTTATTATATCTTTATTAAAAAAGTAATGTTATTATGTTAATAATAGGACACAATGTTAATAATTTGAATAATTTGTATTGTATGCCTAAAAGGCGGGACATAGCTGATCAACATCACTGTAACTCTTAACACCTGTATATATTTCTGTACCTATGATCCACAATAAACATGATTGATTGATTGATTGATTGAAACTAGTGATAAACTTTTTACTCATAGCTTAAGCAAAGATATCAAATTTATGCAGCCAATTTTGACAGATCATTTTTTACTAGAGCCATCTATGGGAGCTTTTGAAAACTTTTTTTTTAATCATGCTATTGAAAAGACCTCATTGGCCTTCTGATATATAAACTATTTTGTTATTAAGTACCACGACTACAAAATTGTAGATCAACAACTCTATAATTTTATTATACTTTTCAAAACGTTTAAGGTGTAAAGATGGCTCACTGACCTTGTGCATATGGGCGGAGCTAAGCGTCCTACTCCCGATGCTTGCAGTGGCGCGCTACACTAAAACGATGATCAAAGAATATGCAGAGGCGCAGACATGCCGCACGTAGGTCGCCATTTTTGCCTACGATTCCAGAAGGGAATGGCGAATGCAAGACTGATATATTTTGTACTAGCTGTTACCCGCGACTTCGTCCGCGTGGAATTTAAGAAAAAAGTTATTGTTGAGTTCGCAGAGTTTACGATAACTTATTAATTCTGTATTCCGCGTAAAGAAATACCTATGCTAATTTTAATGAAATTCTTCTAATATTTCTCCATTTAGTTCTTTTTGATCGTTTTTGCATTTTTAGTTTAATTATTATTTATTTTTAGTTTTTCGTATTAGCCTTTTTATATACAATATTTGGTGTACGATTTTCTTAAACAAAAACACTAAGTATATTATTATATTATTTATTCAATCAATTTCTATGGAGATTAAGGAATCTTCACGTATAGGATCCACTTATAAACATAACTATACTCCGTTTCTTTATTATGATTTGATTACATTTGGAAGTACCTAATTAAACGGAGTATAATACAACCTCCCTATTTGAATCGGATATTATTCAATATTTCATTTCATTGATTTTAATTTTTTTTCGTAGGAACCTATTTTGTTTTTTTTTCTAAAATAAATGTACCTAGTCTAAGTAACTCCTTATTCACCTATCTGCTAGTGAAAGTCCCGTCTTAATCGGTCTAGCCGTTTCAGAGATTAGCGGGAACAAACAGACGACAGACGGACAGACAGACAAAAATTGTAAAAAAAAATATTTTGGTATATGTGCAATTTAACAGTCAGAAGTCGACTAGCAATCTCACAAAACTATGGCATAGCAATATTAGTACTTATGACCTTCTTCTATAAGAACGTTTGACAACACTACAAATTGGCAACATGATTGTTATTACAAATTTCAAAAAGTTTCGTAAGCGTTACGGTGGCCAAAGTGGCTAGCACTGTGCCTCGCATGGCGAACGTTCGGGTTCGAGTCTCACATCAAACATGAAAAATATTTTTTAAGTATTACATGTGAAATTAGAATGCCGAGTTGCTAACCAATAATTATGTTAAATATTCCACAACTAAACGAAGATTCTTTTGTTTTACAATTATTTTCAATCTTAGCGTCGTTTTTAAAACATGAGGGTAGATTTCAAACAGTGTTAAGTTCACTCTGTTTCAAATCTATCCTAATTTTTTAACTACTTTACTAGTTCACATAAATTATTCCACTATTCGCGGCAAAAATATCTGTGCAAATATTGTAGCGTCTATGCGTCGACGTCTCATTAGCTGTATCGAGGCTAACGGAGGTCACACGAAATATTAAAAATCCTAAACAGGTAGGGTAATTTTGTGTCAGGGGACATAGTGGTCGTAACTTACCAAATTAGTATTTATATTATTGTAATATTGAGGTTAAGTTTCAATCCTCTTTTCATTGAGAAAATGAATAATTAAGCTGTAACCTCTTAAATGATATCAGAATTTTCATAATATCCATAATATATAACCTAAAACCTTATAGTTCAGTCATAAGTATTCCGGCCTCAATTGATAAAGCTGCCTTATTTCGATTCGTCGTGAAATAGTGATCAACATATTCGCCACGGGATACAAGTAATCAGTTGGTCTCGGGGCATAGTGCCTGGTTAAGATTTCTCGCCGTGGGTTCGATCCCAGTCGGAGGATCTTCTTTGCGTCAATCAAGACATTTTATTTTTATTTCGTTTTTTTGGTATACTTTGTTCTATTTTTAATTGTTTTTTTTTATGTACCTACTTTGCTTTATGTTTATGTTGTTTACTTTTATTTGTTTCCGTTATTTAGTAATTAAGGTGTGTTTTTTAACATTCAATACTATAATAATAACATAAGTAAGTGTAAAGGATTTCTTATGTATAAAAAATATTACAATGTTACCATATCAAAATTTATTTCATTTGTTATCATATTATAATAATAAATTACCTTTATTGTAATATCTATTTGTTCAAAGTAATTTACAAAAATAAATTACTAACACATAATAATAATTATATAAAACTTCAAAAAAAACTGGCCCAACTCGGATTTGAACTCACATCTATCCCGATCACATTAGCGAGTGCAGCCTCGTTACCGATCTAGCTAATGTTTACTTATGTTATGTTATCGAAATTTTGCATTACTATGAAAAAAATAATCAGACGGCGATAAAAAAAACAAATTACTGATATTGTCAACCTTGTCTCTTTAACTACTCGTAGCGATGCTACACGGCATGTTAATTTGTTAGCGTTGGAGCGTCACTCACACGGATAAATATGCGCATTGTGTATAGACGCCGCAGCCCGTATAGCGCAGGCGATAATGGTCATTGCGGTGTAAGTGGACGTCTAGAGGTTGACTGTACCTACCGTGTATACATTCATATGCATTTAGTAAGAAGCGGTTGTTTTAATATTACAAACAGACACTCCAATTTTATTTATTCGTATAGATAGATAGATACTTATTAGTCCACTCAACGAATAACTATTAAGAGATAGAGATAAGAGGTGTAGAGTGCGTGAGCTGGGCCCTGAGCGATTTCTTCACAAAGTTGTTCAGAGTGCTTAGGGAGTGAACATAGGTACTAAAAGTCCCCGCGTCTAGGAGGTGAGCCGGAGTGGGGGGTATAAAAATTCCCACATTTGAGTTTTTCGCTAATATCTATAAAACGGTGCGTCGTCGTAGAGAAAAAGTATTTTTCTTGACTTGCTTTGCTTTGGCATTTTTATTTATTTACAAATTATCTTATATTTACAAAATAAACAATATAAACAAAAACAGTATTTAGAAATGGCACCACTAATAAAGCGTCCACGCGGACAATAGAAATGGGCCCTCTGCAGCGAGCTAATCTATAAACGCATACTGATACAATTCGTTCATAAATATTTGCACTAACACAGCCAAACGCGCGTAGTCGATCGATAGCCGGGCGGAGCAGCGAGCGACACAGCCACCCCGTCTCAGTGCTAACGCACGACTGCCGCCCGCGCCCGCGCAGAGCACCTCTGAAGCTCTATCTCAAAATGGGGCATTGTCTTTGCAACTGTTGATTGATTTAAAAACGCTATTTCAAATATGTAGTACTTCTAACCATCAATTTTTCAGTGTAAAAATATTTCCAAACATCAAAGCCGTTTAGAAGTTATAAGGAAATATTAGCCAAAATAGCGTTTTGGTAAATATTTTTTTAAGGCAAAAGTATTAGCTTTATGAAAAAACCCTGTTTCAAAAATGCTGTACATGAATCTATAGCAAACATATATTTTTTACAGACCTTCTAACCAAACCGTTAATAAGTTATAAGCTTCATAAAGTGACCGTGTTACGGTACTAAACGAGAGTAAGGCCCTTAAGTGACAAATGACGATCTTCGAGCGAAGCGCGGAGTTATGAACTCGATAAAGAGGAAACTTTATGGATACCTACCCGCAATAATAGGTGCATTGCTACAAAGCGCGGTAATATAAAATTTAGGAGCATTTCCTCTGCAGGGGTTACTCTGTTCACTGTCCGTGCTAATTCGGAAACCCGAAGACTACCGAAGCGCATATATTTTTTGATTTACCTGTTTATTACTGCTACGATTTTTTAAGTTGATAGGCATAATAGGTATCCACACTAATATTATAAATGCGAAAGTGTATCTGTCTGTCTGTTACCTCTTCACGGTTAAACCGCTGAACCGATTTAAATAAAATTTGGTATAGAGATAGTTTGAATCCCGGGAAAGGACATAGGATAGTTTGTATCCCGATATTCCCACGGGATCGAAACTTACGTCAGTAAAACCGCGGGGCGCTGCTAGTTTTTTAATATTTTCGACGATACAGATCTCTTTAAGTGCTGTTATTTACTTTGAACTCGATTAATTGCTTCAATAACGACTTAAGAGAAGTTTTTAATACACCTCGCATAAGATGGTTTGATGTACCTAGGTACTGACTACTGTAAAGGTTATCTATAAAAGGGAACCTTATATGATGCAGGTTGGTAGAAAAATGAATCTGGTTGCATTCGAACGCTCAAACGAATTTAGAATGACAGTTCAGCCGACGAGAGAATGCATTCTTGACACCTCTCAGTTTCATACAAACAAAAGCCTTTTGCGAATTTGATCTCTATTAGCAATAGAATATGTGGCGTTTTGTGAGAGGCGCTTAAAGGTCATAGCACATGTAACAAATCGGAAAGGGATCGGCACTGGCGCTTTCGCCTTAAGTAAGTAATTATTACCAAGTTAAAAATATTCCGCTTTGTTTTTCATAATCATAACAAACCCTTTTCCTCATTGGTCTATTGATATTGGCAGTGTTAAGCTTTAAAAGGTTCGTGACTCGACTAGTGATGAGTTGATGACCGATATCGATAAAAAAGTTAGGTATCTAGATTTAAGTCGACTCATTTTGAGCCAGGACCTAGCATTCAAATTATCATTTCTAACATTTGTAACTTACACATTCAATACTCAATTGTTAATAGTAGGTACCTACATTGTATTCATTCCACAAGTGTACTTATCGTCTAGGTATTCAAACTTATGTTTCAAATTAATATTATTTCAAGTTAAAAAATATAAACTTTATTTTAATGGTAATTAAGTTGATTTCAGAGTGACTAGCACTATTGAAATAGTTATAAAAATGTTTGAAGTTGTAGCGTAAACTGAACTTTATTGTGTAGGAATTAAAGTTATTTTTCCATATACTTATATTTGTTTACATTTTTGGCAAATAAGTCACGAATGCAGATTAAATGGTAATTTTAAAAAAGAAATAGCACTGGGCGACCTAAACCCGCACTCAATTCACTTTTCATTTATGTGACAAAAGTAATCCATTTTTACACAGAAAAGCGTGACCTAAGTGCCGGTTTAGGTCACACGTGCTATAAAATACTATACGATACGTGTGACTTAAGTAGTCTAATATTTTTTTTTTATTTACTCAAGACAAAGGATTGTAGAATAGGTACGTCAAAAATACAAAATAAGTACTATTTCTACAAGCATGTGGATGAGCACTGCTCTCCTAGCTAGGTTATGGAAACCTGTGATAAGGAGAAATATGACTAATAATGCACGGCGTTTAGCATGCAATAATAAACTCGTAACGTATTGTACCTACTAATGTGAATTGTGATTATTATGGATCCTGTGGGGCACAGCAAAGTAGTAGGAGAGTTAAGGAGAGAGGAAGCTTTGAAAACTAAACCTATTGTCTTCTGAACTAAATTTAATGTTATTTTAGAATAGAATAGAATACTCTTTATTATGTACACCATATAACCATATATATTCGGTTTTTTATATTTTTGATAGCATTTACATATCTGCAGTGCCATTCTGTAACCGTCTCACCGTGAAAGCTTAGATGAAGTGAGCGTGGAGTGAGCTGTCAATAGTGTCAATTCCTAGCAGAAACAAACTCACTTCACCTAAGTTTTCACGGTGAGATTTTTACAGAATCGATCGGCAGTACTTTATTGTATTATTCATTTTTCGCTAACAATCTAACATTGTATGGTTTACAAACCTATCATTTCTGTATTTATTTAGAAGTAAATCACGCTTAAACCTATGAATTTTGCTCAGAACAGTTGATTTTCAAACAGAATTTACATAATTTATCCGCTTACGTACATAATGCGTGACAAATGGTCTATAAAATACATAGAAAAGGAAAAATACCTGTCGGGGTCTTTAACCCAGCCGAGGACTTTTAAATATTTGGATATCTGCGTGTTTTTCTCTTAAATGCATTTATTTTATTGACTTTATTGACTTTTAAATACTTAAATATTTAAAGTCTTGAGTGCCACGTGTGTTTCAAAAACATTTGACGTAGATAACAAAAAATGGCAGTACATTTTATAAGTACGAGTTAAAATTTTACGAGGTACAAGTTTGCATCAAAACGTGCCTCACCGCGAATTTTTTTTTCTGAATTAACTCACATAATATTATGCGATGGTCGATGACCTCCCATCTTCGATACCATCTCAAACTACCTCTGGAGATCTGCTGCTGCAATGCAACACCTGATATTGTTCTCCGAAATCGAGCTCATGCTTTCTTTTACCACTTTTGTTCAACTTATGACAATCTTATGCTTTCACCCTGTATTTCTTACAGGACGCAAAAAACGCAAGTTTTATAAACAATAAAACATATACTTTTATTGTTTCTAAAACTTGCGTTTTTTGCGCAATATTGATTTCCTGAGTGATGGTGAATATTACATATGGCAAAGGTAATGGCCCATTTAGTGTAAAAATATACCCACGGCGTACAGAAATAAAATATGGCGGGAATCAAAGACAAATGATTATACTTTTCAATGATAAGTGGCGCATTGCTGTGGCTCATGGGGATCATGAATTGCAATGCATTAATGGAACAAACATCCAGGATGTCGGAGAAAACATCGAGCATCTGCCACCTCTAGAGGCCCTGACTTTCAAGTGAATCATCTGACAAGCCACATAATGACAAGTGGACAAGTCACGACTCCCGCGTCACCTCGCAGTGAAGGTGTTTGATTTACGCACGTATACACACGCAGGCGGGTAGTTTGTCAATTGTTTGAAGACACGGAGGCTCTTGTCGTTGAAAGGACAATTCGTTTCGTTTTTTGGTCTTTTGTGGCGCAAGGCTGTTTGGTTTTTATGTGTAGTTTGTATTCTTTAGTTGTTTTGTAGAATGTGCTTTTAGTGATTGTTGTATGGTATGTGTCAAAGTTAAAGAATTACGGAGTTTCTTCGTCTGGTATTCTCAGAATAAATACGGGTCGGGCAAAAAACGGGTTAGTATCATTCTAGTTTTCTGTCCTTCTAACTCTACCAGAGAGTCTAGACAAAGACATTCTATCACCGATAATGATGATGGAAATGTCAAAAATATATCGGATTGATAAAAGCTAAATACCGAAATGCCTAGGTCAGTCCTGTCGAATGCCTTTGTAGAAATACGAAACGCTTTGAAAGCGATTGCCACTTGTCTACCCTTCTGATTTCTCAGTCATGAAGATGGCCGCACCCCAATCACAATCAACAATGATCTCCACTACCCAGTTATTAGGTAACACGATACAGCTTGGTAAGACTGGTTGTCAGACTTTTGGGCTTCTGACTACCCGTAACGACTGTCAAAGATCTATGAATGACAGCTGGGACCAGCTTTCCGAGCCACGGAGGGGTCTCGATAGATACTTAATAATATTGTTGTGATAATAGGAATATATACTAGCCTAATAATGTCCCAGTGTGGGACAAAAACTTCTCATTCAGAGAAGGCACGAGCTTCATGCTAAAGACTTCAGCTTTAATCAATTTTAAATACTTTAAACCCGTATAAAAACAACTCCGCAATTAAATAACCTCAGATATAATTATTAGTACCTATTATAGGTATGCACATTGACAATATAATAATATCCTGTATCATGTACACACTTTTTTGTTGGTTTTTTGTTTCAAGGAATGTGAAAGGGACTACATATAGCGATCACAAAAAAGATACAATTTAATTTGAATACATTACCCACGCTATTATTTATAATATTCATTAGTCGATTAATAAAATGCGGATTTATATAATAATAGGCAAACCTATTAAATGGTGACTTATTTATTTTATTGCACTAGTTTGACATTAAAAATAATATTATGTTAAAAATGCATTCGGACATGTCGTAATCTGTTGATATCGAATTAAGTCTCCTTCAAACAGGCGCGACGCGTGATAAAATCGCACGCGACACAAAGGCGCCGCAAGTCGCGCAACTAGCGGTGCCTTTGTGACTTTACGGCTCCTTTAAACAGGCGTGACACGACACGCGACGTCAAGGCACCGCAAGTCGCGCAACGAGGGATGCCTTTGTGTCGCGCCTGTTTGTAAGAGCCTTTAATGTTATTAGAAGAAATAGGTACCTAATTACCTATTGTTTTGTGTATTAAAATAACTTTTCGATATGAACACTTTTTGGCTTTTCCTGTAAGTGTAATGTAATGTAAACAAATGCACCAATGACAATTAAAACATTAAATTGGAATATTCTGCAAGCTTGCTGCACACTCTATCGACATTTTATTACCCACAAATGAGATTGCTGTCAAATTAAAAACATTAGTTATTGAATATTCTGCAAGCTTCCACATTTCATAGTCATTAGTCGGTAAGGAATTCCTACAATAAATCACCACAATAAACGTCATTACATTTAGTATACAAGTCATCGACGACCGGTCGCCTACACGTGAGAGAGGGAAGTCCATAAAGTCTGTATAAAGTCAAGACACTATCACTCACTATTCCCGTAAGTAGATTACGATGTTTCCTTCCAAAATGAATAAAGTACAATTCCCTACAAATTGATTTAAACACATTAACCTTATCAAAAGCTTGCATAAAAATCCATGCCCGTCACAACTCAGCGTCCAACCATATCGGCTTACATTAAAAACCTCTCATTAAAGGTCAATCTTTCGGTAGCCCGTGAAATATCGGACGGAAACCTTTCACACAATCGGACAACGGTCAGGTAAAGCGGGGTACAGGCCTTCAGTTTTAACTGAACAGTTGAAAGTCGAAAATTTTTATTTTTTTTTTCTTTCTTTGTGTTCTTTTTTTCAAAATGCGCAATAGTCCAATAATTGCCACAGCGTCATCCGATGAAGCCATGTGATTCCGTGAACGTGTTACTTCAAGGGAAAAGATATTAAAACTCAAAAAACTCCACGTGTGTAGACACTAGGAATGTCAGTTGTAACTGCATAGTTAGACTGTTCAGTTAATTAAAACTGAACGCTTGAGAATATATACATAGTAAGTATTATCCTTATGTACTTACTATTAATTATTCTGTGACTTAAGTAGATCAGAATATGCAGTTGTGATATTTTATTAGGTACTGACGGATAAATTACGAGCGTGACTATCAGCTGGTCGATTCTGTTAAAATCTCACCGTGAGAACTTAGGTGAAGTGAGTTTGTTTTTGCTAGGAATTGACACTATTGACAGCTCACTCCACGCTCACTTCACCAAGTTTTCACGGTGAGATGGTTACAGAATCGCACTGCTGACTCGCATATCATTCTCCCTTCCTTATCCCAGTTTATTTGGACTCGGCGCAACATGTATTTTTGAAGTGAAAATTTCTTTAGCGGCGTTGTACACTTTTTTTGTAATGGGTAAAAAATGTTAAAGTGCACAATCATGCATCGCAATCATTTGTCACTTATTTCTTCGGAAAAGGCTAGGAATTAACATTATTGACAGCTCACTTCACCTAAGTTTTCACGGTGAGATGTTTACAGAATCGCACTGCTGATCTCAGTCTTATTCTGTCAAAAATACTTCTAATTTCCCTAAATATTGACAAGTTTTGACATTTGCTTGTCGCCGAGATAAGACTACGACTAGATTTTGAACGTTTTAAATTACCGGGAATTGTCCTTCTGGAATTCATTAAATAGACCAGCAGTGCGATTCTGTAACCATCTCACCGTGAAACTTAGGTGAAGTGAGCGTGGAGTGAGCTGTCAATAGTGACAATTCCTAGCAAAAACAAACTCACTTCACCTAAGTTTTCACGGTGAGATTTTTACAGAATCGACCGGCTGAAGGAAACATGGTTCTCTTTCAAAGTAACAGGGACGGAATCATCCTCAATTAGGAGATGAAAAGTTCACTTGCGTGCTATTTACGACCGCGACGGTGCCATTTAACACGGGCAGATAAGAAAATAAAAGTCACAATATTAAGCTCTGTTTTCATAGCGATATTGATAACCAAAAATATTTATTGCGACCATAAAATAAGCTCTGATCTGCACATAATACTTAAAATAATAATGAATAATATATGTATTTATATGTATTTAGTCGAATAAAGGATAAATCATGAATAATCATTATTAATAAAAAGAGCTCTGGCCGATTTACGAGTATTTCTTATTATTTTCACCGAACTTGGGTGTTTTACCAGACGTTTTCTTAAATCAGTGACTGACGGACTTTTTCCTTATTACTTTCTTTCTTGTGACACAGCTTGGGAGAAGCCTTAGTGTTCTATCATATAGCAGCATTATGCATTTTTGGCTTCGCGCTGGTCTTTTTTTTCTTTTTTTTTTTCGTTGTTTTTAATGTAATTTTGTTAGTTTTAAATGCTCTTTTTTACAGTTAGTATAGTCTGTGCGTGTCGCAATTAATTTTGATTTCTTTTCTATTTCCAGCAGTGGTGGTTTTCTGATGGTATACTTTTCCCTGAGCATCATTAAACCACTTGACTATCACAAATTCACAATGAAATCATCTAGTTAGCTTAGAAAACCTGATCTAGCTTCCAAAATAAATGCTGGTGGTCCAGCATTTATTTAGCCATAACTAGGAAAGGTATTACCTACTATAATTTCTTTGGTTAAAAACTTCTCAGTAAATTTCAAAAGGAGCTGGTTCGAATAGCTGTCCGAATCCATTCACTCCCTTTCCATTCATGCCAATAAACTGTCTTCCCTGTTTATTTATTAAGTAACCATGAATTTTATACGCATTCCGCTTTTTAAACATGAGCATGCAGCTTGTAAGGAAGAATCTTCATTATGATGTCAATGAATAAAAATGAAATATGATTTAAATTCGCTCATATTTAAAATCGTACATATGCACTCGACCGGGGAGGTAGCGACTATAAAGTTATTGTATGTGCGTAGTAAGTAGTACCTAAAATAGATCGATCTTTAAGGAAGGAATGCAGTACAGCCTACGCAGTTAGCAAAACGCTTAAGTAAAAGGTGTACGATAAACGTCATGAATGACCCAGGAAATTGGGTTCATTCAGATGTTTTTGTTTTGAAATCTAAAGATGCATAGCCTAATGTTATTAGAGCTCATATTCGAATTCAATATATTCCACACTGTAGAACATTGAAAATCAAAAATATTTTACTAAAATTAGCACAAGCAAAATAACAGAAGACAGTCCCAAAATAACAGAAGACAGTCCCCCAAAACACCTGACCTTCATCACTGGTGTTTAGCTGGAAGAAGAAGTGACTCAACAAACTCTCCAATAACATGTAATCTTCTCTCAAGCGGCGAAAATATAATAACCTTATCGGAAATTATATTTTCGAGCCGTTTGGGGTTGAAACCCTCGGGCCGTGGGGTCCGAGTGCTCGTGTTCTTTTAAAGGAAATTTCGAAACGGCTGGTTGACATTTCCCGAAACCGAAGGGCTGGCTTTCACCTTGGCCAGAGGCTAAGCATTACCATACAACGTGGTAATGCCGCTAGTCTCTTGGGTACATTACCAGTCGACAGCGATACGGATGAATTTTTCGATGCTAAATTTTTGTTTGTTTATAGTTTTAGTTAAGTTAGGATTTAATTTTGTTATTTCTATTAATTAATTAGGTATTAGTTATTATTTGCTTAGTTATTTACTATTTTAATTTGCAACAATAAACTTATCCTTAAGTAACACATAGAAATTGCTTCTCATGAATAAAGAAAAGAATGATGACAAGAATGCTACGGAAACAGTAACCTTCAATTTGCCACACAATCGTGACTAGAAGATTTCTATTAGAAGATATACTGGCTCAACAATCACCATAGACCAATAAAGCCCCAAAGCTCATTACTGGTCCAACCGCCTTTGTATTAGCTCGCGGAACCGATGCTACTCGGAATAATAATGGTATAATGTCAGGGTTTTGTATAGAGATCGATAATGCACGCACACCTAATGATATTAAAAATCCAACTGGCATTGGAGTCTTTCCGCAATCAGAACATTGCTTCTTAGGAATAAAGAAAAGAATGCTATGAACCTGAAACAGTAAGAAATTACCATTATGAGCCTAAATGTTTCCACTGTTGGGACCAGCGTTGCCAGAATGTTACTTTTGTAACATTTTACGTTACTTTTGACCCTCTCATGTTACCTCCATGTTACACGCCTCAAAATGTTACTTTTATGTTACTTTTAAGACTTAATAAAAAATATTTCTCAGCAAACAAAAAATAAACTTGAAACGGAACGCATACAAGAAAGGTTTCGTTCGTCATGTTGGCGCACTTCATTGTCTTGATTTTGTGACCAAATTCTGACGCGACGACAGCGCGAAAATCTTTCACTTCGTTTGTCGTATCGCATATTCACTCACTCACTCGCGTGAATTTCTAAATGACCCATCCCGCTTACTTAGGCGAGTGAGCGACAGTGGCATCCGTGTTGGTTCAGTTCAGTTTGTTATTACGATTCTTTCGAAGCCTACTAAGGGGACAGCTTTTTTTTATGTAATAAAGTGCCATGTTATTATTAGTGTCGTTTTCCACAAAAAATAAGGTAATGTTACTTTTCTCGTGAAAATGTTACTTTTTGAGCTCTCTCATGTTATATTTGACTATCTGTCACTGGCAACACTGGTTGGGACACAGGCCTCCTCTACGTGAGATGGAATAGGCTGTAATCCGCCACGTAGGCCCATTGGGTTGGTAGAAGTAACATGTCTTCAAAAAAAAAATATTTTTTTTTTAAATAATAATAAATTTTTGGTTCTAGGAAATGCCGGTTCCTCACGATGTTTTCCTTCACCGTTTTGAGAGTAAAGCAAAGTAAGGCGCCTTACTGGGTTTGAACCTACGACCACTCGTAAGTCGCGTTTCAACTGGGTCACGACTGCTCTCTTTTCTTCATACAATTAATGACCTTCAATTCGCCACACAATCGTGACTTACGGATTCCGTTTAGAAGATATAGCGCTCAAAATAGAACATCAATCCCCAAGAGGCTATTATTGGACCAGCCATCCGAAAAGAGTACTTTGTATTAGCTCGCGGATCCGATGCTGTTCCGAATAGTGACGGTAATGTCAGGGTCGCCAGCGAACTGGTCCCGCTTGACATTCTACCAGCCGATCCGTAGGTGTCACTCATATTCATTATATAAATCAATTCAGGAATGCTGTTATGATTAGAGGACATGATACAACTGTGTTGGCACCCGAAATTGTATTATTTAGTTTACGTTGTTTTTTTTTTATTTGTAATTTTGAAGTGAAACTTCTTAGGCGACGATTCGATAATTGAATGAGAATTGACAGTGAAATTTCAAGGACGCGTCACGTTTAGGCACATTTCGTTACACGAGAGAGAAGAAAGATATCACTCTCTCTGTCTCTTGAGCGCACTTAATCTCTCTTATTCTCTTTTTTAAACGTTGCTTTTATGACGTGTCCGGTGCAGCACGTGCATTTTTTGTTGACTTATTTCGCTTCTGAGTTATGTTAATGTGTAAATTATAGGTAAAGGGTTATATTTTATTCATAGGCTTCAGTGATGTAGGTACAAAACTGAGAATTTATTTTCTGCCGTATAAAGGAATAATCGATTATTTTAACATCGATCAATTCGACTCCAACTGGTTTTTTCATGAGTTACGCTCAGATTCCACATGCAATACAGGGTAACATCGACGCCGACGCGCAATGCAGCGTAGAAATTTTTCGTGGGTTATAAAAAAAACTGCTATTGCATAGAAAAGTGCCTACGCGGTCAAAATATATGGAACAGCATTGTTTTTTTAAATAACCGGCTACAGGATTTTAAGCCCATGGTAACAGATTGCGCGTAGATGTCCCTGACACCTTGTTTAGGTCCCAGGACAAAACCGAAAATGCCAAATTACAAAAAAAGAAATTTTTCATCATAATTATCCAGTAGTCTAAGTGGCAAAGCCTCTCTTAAATGGAGCCATGAAAATACTAAATTCGGCTTCTTAAAAAAACTGCATCCTTACCCGTCGTGACCCAATTTCAGTCAGGTTTTTCTTTAGGCCCTTTGCACACGGTACGGTTTCTTTACGGTACAGCGGCGTATAAAACATGCTGTCGTAGAAAAAACGTGTCCGTCAACAAGATTAGACCCGAACGTGTCCGTTAATGCCTACGGCATTAAGTCCGCCTCTGTACATTTATGTGCTAGAAGTATTAAATAAATAAATAATAAATAAACAAGCTGCTATAATAATCCATACAACAATGCGAATAAACCCTAGTTTTTCACGGTAAGAAAAACGTGTATACAAAGGCCCTCAGGATATTAAAAAAATTGCCCCTAAGTCACAGTACTAACACTATCACGAATACCGAAGATCGATAACATTACATAAGCATTGCTTAATCCTCATTGTGAACCAGAAGACGGCGGCCGCTGCGCGTGCGCATTGCCAATTACCGACACCAATACACGCCGCCGCCGTCGAATTGTAAGTTATAAGCGTTACGGGGAGATAATGCAATTGGGAATTTTGTAAAAGTACAAAAAGAGTAGGAAGTGAGAAGTTGTCTTTTTTTATATCTGCTTGTTTCTGTGACAAAGTAATCATTGTTTCTTTCTTTCACTATAAGTTTTTGATACATAGATACTAAACAGATACTTTTAGGTACCGCATATTGTGGGTAGAGATTTCCAAAATCTACATTGACTTGTACCGCTTTTGTATGTAATCCATAATATGATAAATTCGAAAGTAACTCTGTCTGTCTGTATGTTACCTTTTCACGCCTAAACCGCTGAACGGATTTCGATTAAATTTGACAGAGATATAGATTGCATCCCGGGGAAGGATACATAGGATAGTTTTTATCGACATACCTACCTAGCGGGCGGAAGCTAGTAATTGAATAAATATCCAATATTTTTTTAGATATTCTTGCTTATTGGGCTTAAAATTACAATTTAGTCTCTTGCTATGGTTAAATATTTTATGTTACTAATAAATTAACGTTTTGTGGATCATGGAATAACTTTTAAGAAACCGCGAACACGGAGACTTAATTTTAAACGATTAAACCTTGTAGCCCTTTCACTGAAAAGGTATAAGTACCTAATTATTTATTTATAAGTCTCTCAGCAACATTATTATTTGTTCAAATTACTCGACACGCAACCACCACCAGGGGCTGTCAACAGGAAAACAGTTCCAAGGAAAAATCAACCTTAACACAAGCCTTTGAGGTCCATTTTTACAGAAGTCCCAACAAAACAAATGAGAAAGATATTAATGATAAATGTAAATTAGTTTATTTATTTGAGAGTTCCGTAAAAGGTAAGATATGTCTTCTCAGTAATATCTCTTTGCCTTGTAAACATCGATAGTGAGTTCTGAATGACTTTTATAATTATGTCAATTTGAAGGTGTTAATCATAATCAGCATATAATGTGTCCCACTACTGGGACACAAGCCTCCTCTCTGTGAGTGGGAGTGGGCCGTAATCCACCACGCGGGCCCAGTGCGGGTTGGTCTTGGATTTTTTGGTTCTAGGACATACTGGTTTCCTCACGATGTTTTCCTTCACCGTTTTGAGAGTAGTGGGGTCGAGCGTGGTTGTTCAGTTTCGTTCACTGTTCAGAAAGAGCGCACAAGAGAAAAAAAAAAGTTCAAAAGAAATAAAGAAGTTTTCACTTAAAAAATATTATCATTTTGATGTAATATTTTCCTGTAAATATAACCGTAAGTTGAAAGTTTATTTGAAGGATAATATTGTTAGTGCACTTCGAGATTAACAAGTCAATGAAAACGATAATTGTTTCATTATTTTAGTTGTTTTTTAATCACAAAATAATTGATTTACGTAGTTATATATAAAAAACGTTTTATCTAATGACCAAAACCATTTAAAACGTTCTACATTACTTTTGCTCAAACTAATCGAAGTCTATCGAGACTATTAATTATTTTGAACCGAGTTAACGACCAACCTAATTCCACTTGATAAATTTATTGCTTGAATATACTGCCTCTACTACAAGTGCCAAATGCCAAGGATATTGACAAAAAAAGGAACCGATTTTACTTAATATGCTGTTTCTCTTAAAAACTCTGATAGTTACCTATTTGATTTTTATCTGATGTATGTATCTAGTTTGCCAACCAGTCTTACCAAGGGGTATTGTATAACCCAGTAACTGGGTTTTGTCAGATAAGCAGTCGCTCCATGTAAAATACTGGTATTCAGCTGCATCCGGTTAGACTAGAAGCTGACCCCAACATAGTTGGGAGAGGGCTAAGCAGATGATGATGATGTATGTATCCGGTGTATTGTGAGTCTTTTAGTCTGTGTTAAATAAATGTATTTTCTTTCTGTTTTTCTTGAGAAGAATGTAGGTATTTGAAGGAACTATGACTTTCCATGGAATTCATAGATAGGTACCTAGGTAAACTATTCAGCACCAGCATAAGGGTGCGAAAAAAGGGTAAGTAAGTACGGCTGTCCCATTTCAAAACCTAGTAAGGGACACTTTTTACAAAAATCGTTTTGTTGCATAATCTTGCTAACCTAGAAGGTCTCTACCAAATACAAAAACACCAGCGTTTTAAACTTACATAAAAGGAGATATATTTAAACATCACTACCTAGTAAGTGCACCTTTCACTCCATAGTGACCATTTTAAAACCTAGTAAGTCACTTTAACCAATTCAAAAAATACTTTCTATAGGCTGACCAATATTACGTTTATGCGCCCTCCTGTAAAATTTCATTTTAAGTCCTTACTAGGTTTTGAAATGAGGCAGCCGAGTACTTACTTAACAATATTTAGCGACCAAGAAAAGCTCTTCATGGATATTACTAAAAAACATTCTTTAAGCGGCAATTACTCACACTTTTTGCTCCATTGTGCTTAAAATTACATTTCAGACTCCAAAATTAGCTACGGTTAAATATTTTTATGCTACCACAACAAAACACATCATGTCACGAACACAATGGGCGCTTAAACATTTCCTTTTGAAAGATAACCACCATTACTTGACACACGACAAAAAGAGAATTAATATTTAAGAAGACTGGTTAAAAGGGCTACTGGTTGCAAGCGCTAATGCTGAGCTTGTGGTCCTGGGTTTAATTCCCGCATCGAGCAAAGTCTTATTGGGTTTTTCTATTAGGACTTTTCACCAACAACCCGATTCGTGCCTGATTGGTGGCAATAGTCGCGCCCCCTATTACCTACATGGGAATTAACTGGAGAAAACTAAGTGTAGGTACCTACTATAGATACTACTCTGCCTAACCCCACGGGGAAGCAGGCGTGATTCTATATAATGTTGCGTATGTTATATTTAAAAAAAAAAACGACAAAATTTGACAAATTCTTGATACTTTACTTGGCAACCATCGCCACAATGAACGGTCAAAATTAATTGGTCACCCTACGCCCGTCACACTTGTTATATTAAATAAAAAGTAATAAAAGTAGAAGGTGTTCTGAGCCTGCCCAGTTTTATTTATTACCTTCGATTTCGTTCAGGTTAAGATATCACAATAATTGGACTTCTGTTTCTTTGATTAATTATGCAGGAATACGAATATATTGCAGTTCATTGATCTCATTGTGCTTAAACTAGATTTTATGAATATTTATTTATACGACTCTGGTTTCAATGTAAATAGTTGAGGAGATAAGGATTTAATTAATTTATGCATACAGATGTGCTAAATATTTTTAAGCTAATTAAAACTCAGCATTTTTCTACTTACTTTAAAATTATCGGTATGTAAATCTCACAAGTCAGACTTTGTGATATTTTGCATAAAAGCTTTTGTTCAACTACAAGACACAGAGAATATACTATAAGAATCCTACTTTTGTGATGCTTTTTCATTCAACTGATTCCTCTACCCTAAAGCCGAAAGGACTTTCTTTTTAGGAAAAGTGAAACTGTCAACCACAGATGAAGATATCCTGACATCTACCGTCAAAAATCACATACACGTATCCACATATCTAAACTACGGCGATCTTCATTATTTTGTTTTCTTGAATTTTTCACATGTTTTGATAGTTATTCTGCTATTCGGGTCGGAGACGAACCCAACGAATACAAGTTCGCTGTTCTTGAGTTATAAATGGTGTAACTAACCCGACTTTGTTTCATTTATATAGACACGAAAGAAAGTCTGTATGTCTGTCTGTCTGTAACCTATCGAAGGTTTTGCACAGGTTCACAGACAGACATATGTGGGCTAGTAGTTTTTTATCCTGATGGTACGTTCCCTTAGGATAATTTCGACCTCCTTGGGGGTAAAAGCTTCATTCGAAGGCAAAGCATTAATCGAATCGAAATATCGGATCCTGCGCTACGAAAAATACCAAAAAGATTCACCCAAACAGAAACAACAAACAACAACAGACCGCCATAACAAACCTTCCCCGAGTAGGTCAATACTTATTAATAAAAAACCGTGTTGTAATAAATAACCAAAAAAAAATACGTCGAAAGACAACGATCCATCAAGTTTTATAGGCACCAAGATTGTTTTTCCGCCAATTATAACACGGCAAAGTTAAATGGCGGTGTTATGATTGGTAGCGTATTGTAATTTCACCCTAATAATCTTGCAAGAAGTGTAAAGTGAGCCTGCAAGCCAATCAATATAGTGTACACGTTGTCTCCGTCGGGTTATAATATGTGTTGTTAAGTAATTGGCAGACATGAGAGAAAAGCCCTACGATTTAATCTTGAATATTTTTTTATGGATAAAGTAATTTGTATGGTTTTACACCTCGTTACAACTACACTGTTGGTAATTTGGTATGGGATTTGCTGTTTGCTTACATTGCTGACATGTTTTTCTTTAGATATATAAAATCTGAGACTAAACCATTTTGGTTATAGGAACCTCATTAATTTTATAGTTTTTAATTGTTATTAATTTTATAGTATGGTGCTTGTGGCACAATTATTTTTATGGTGCTAAGTGCTAACCTATAAGAAATTGTTACACTAACCTTAGATTTTACAGATATTTTAATTTTTTATTTAAGTAAGACCGTAGATTACAGTGCAATCAATTGTTGGCCATAAAAAAAAATAAACAAAATATTTACAGGACCTACTCTCAAACTAAGTAGTATTAACTTTTGGCCCTCTTAACCATAATTGAAAGGAGAAAATCAACTCAAAACGGTATTGATATATCAGTCAATTAAATCAATTAGAGTCCTTTATTGTCATTGTCACGCATTGGTCACAAGTATAAAAGAAGTGGTCATTATTATGACCACTTCTTATTATGAATACAATTGTAATCATTACGAGGCAATTTGTTTGCCGGTCGGTTGCGATACAGGAAAAGTATCGAAAGATTCGGTATCGAGATCTACCTTCGCAAATATTCAGGGTCGAATTAAATTAGCTAGGGAAACTCTATTTATACTGACTGATATTTCAAGTGACAAATTATCAAATAAATTTCTTTATTGAGTAAACCTAGATGAAGTGGATAAGACAGAGATTAAAACAGAAGACGAACGAGCAGAGATCGAGGAGGGGCCTGGCCATCACGACTGCGGAGTTTCGCTAGCTACCTAATTGAATTTTACCTTGGATAAGCATAATCATGTCAAATGATGTGATTAATTCGAACGGAATCTACTTAGGTATTGTTGCTTTTAGATGACTCGTCCAGTTTCTGGAAGTCTGTTCAAATCTCTGCATTTAAATGAGGAAACCCTCGGTAAAATACGAGCTAGTATGTTGGCCGCTGGTTTAACCCAAATAATCAAGAGCAAAATCAAAAAGGATTCAACAATAAATTAAAATTCCATTAATAAGCTTTCAGAATTAATATTCGGTAGTTTGTAAACAATTTACACCATACCTATATCAGAAATGTATGTACATGTGTGTGTGTGATACATTTTTGTTGAGTAGGTACCTATTGAAGTTTTGTATGAGAATTTTTTCGCGATTACGATGTTGATCGCATAGAGTAAGTTGTTCAGTTTGGTGGTCTGTACCACACCGTCAAATATAACCACACATTTCTTACTTACGCAGTACTCGTATACTTGGGTACTGCATTACCTAGACCTCAATATCGCAAAGTCTAGCGTACCTAATTATAAAAAACATAAAAAAAAACAACCGATTTGAAAAAAAAAACACTACAAAGTGAAAAATAACTTTAATTTCAGAAGACGGTGTCGTTGGTTCTGTATTTTCGTTTTTTTGACACCGATTTTCGAAATTAAAGTTATTTTTCACTTTGTAGTGTTTTTTTTTCGCTTTTTTGTTGTACCTACCCCAAACAAATTCATATATCACTATTTGGTATGTGAATATTAGTGACAGAAAGTTATTGAACAAATCTGCCTAACCCTTTACAGGGTACAGGCGTGATGTTATGTTGTGTGA
The DNA here is from genome assembly GCA_963855955.1 of Luperina nickerlii. NCBI lineage: Eukaryota > Metazoa > Arthropoda > Insecta > Lepidoptera > Noctuidae > Luperina > Luperina nickerlii. The sequence continues at coordinate 3,560,985 of OY979666.1, read as the reverse complement.
TTGCGTAAACAATGCATACATATGCTATACCTAGCAGCAATCGCGGTTGATTTGCTGACATTTATTGAAGAGTTCCGTCGTCTGTTTCCGAAACTCATCATCAGATTTTTGCGAAATTTAAATGGGACCATTTCGGAATAAACCTCTTTCGAACAAAAAAAGAATTTTGCAAATCCAATGGAAGATAAATAAATAAAAAATAGAAACATCCGAATTGAGAACCTCCTTTTTAGAAAGCGGGTAAAAAGGCAAACTTACGAATAAAATCGTAGACAGCGGTTACGATAGATAAAGCGTAGACTCGTAGACCGTAGCGGCCGTATCTCGTAGCACTAAAGAAAGTACATCCCTCGTAGCGCCACGAGTGCTATGCTTCTACGACCCTTATCGCTGTCATTGATTCCCGAGTTATTTATGTGCGACTGCGCATATTTTTTTTTCAGTCAAAGTTATTTTCATTGAATAAGTACCTCATCATCTGCCTCGCCGGATGCAGCTGTATACCAGTATTTTACATGGAGCGACAGCCTATCTGACCTCCACAACCCAGTTACTGGGTAATACGATACCCCTTGGTAAGACTGGTTGTCAGACTTTCGGGCTTCTGACTACCCGTAACGACTGCCAAAGATCCACGAATGACAGCCGGGACCAACCATGTGCAGGAGCTTCAAACGACAACAAATGGCAAACAGTCATTAACAAGAAAACGCCCCTCAAGGCAGTGTCGGCTACGGCTGAGAGGCCAAAAGGCGAGGCTGCCACCGGCGCTAAGCGCAAGCGCAGCGAGAGGCCAAGAGGGCGAAAAAATGTAAACAAAACCAACATCATACCACCGACCAGGGCGCAGAAGCGTTCGCGTCCCGAGGATACCGTCACACCGACCGGGGTTAGCAAGAAGAGCAAACCTGCTCGCTCCCGGATGGTTGACGGAACCTTGGTGAGCTACGCTGAAGCGGCTGCGTCATACAAGAACAACGAGCTTTGCGTTGCCGTCATGACCGAGCCCTTTCAGGAAATGACGCAGGAGCAAGCGGAGGGGATCCGCCAGGTAATAGAAAACCAGCTCCGAGCTCTGCTAAAGGCTCCTGAACCAACAGAACCAACAGACACAGATCAAAGCACCGCGATCCACTTTAGAGGCCGGGCCCACTTTGCTGAGGGCGTCCTCAAGACTTGGTGTGAGGACGACTTCACAATGGCCTGGCTCAAAGGGGTCATAAACAACATATCGTCCCCATTACCGGGGACCAAGCTCACCGTTCGGCCTCAAGCTGACATACCTAAGAAGGTAATGTGCATGCTGTTTGTCCCCGAGAACAGCGAGGACACAGCTGAACTTCTTAGGATGCTGGCGAGGCAGAACCCTAATCTTAAAATGAACACCTGGACCCTGACACACGAAAGGGCTAGACAGGAGCCCCCGGGTACCTGTCTCTTCTTTCGTGTGCCGGAGTCCATGGTTAAAACAATAAAAGACCAACAACGGCGGGTATACTACCTCATGGGCTGTATTTACATCCGCTTCCTGGAGGAGGGTGGTACCAGGGAGGATGCCGCCGAAAAAATATCAGGAACAGCCTCGGGTGCGCCTGAGAGGGAGCCTGGTTCGCCGCCTCCTGGACGTTCCCCGTCGCCTCCCGCGATGGGGACTGTTGAGGGGGCGGTGGATTTGGCGACTTCCATGGCCGCGCTGGAGGTTCTCTCAGCAGCGGGTTCAACGAGGGATCCACCCTCGTCCGGTCTGATTTCGGACGAGGATTGCTTTCCGCCAGGGGAGAGTAGTGAGGGCGAGGACAGCAGCCTCTGCTCCTCTCCTTTGCGGGACTAGGATCCTGCAGACCAACCTCCAGCACAGCCAATCTGCGTCGGCTACCTTGCGCAGAGTGCTGGAAAAACAGCAAGGAAAGACCATCGCCCTCATCCAAGAGCCGTGGATCAGGGGTGGCAGAATATGCGGTCTTGGCAACATCGGGGGTAAGTTGCTACTAGACACCTCCGTTAGTAACCCGCGCACCTGCATCTTTATTCCAAAACATGTACCTAACCTTTTAATTAACGAATTCTGTTCAAGGGACCTGACAGCAGTCAGGCTTTTCAGAACTGAACAAGAACTCCCGGACATCGTACTAGCCTCGGCATACCTGCCAGGCGATGAGGATGTGCCTCTGCCAGAGCTCGCCTCACTGGTTGAGTACTGTGAAAAGGAGAAACTGGAACTAATCATCGCGACAGACTCCAACGCGCATCACACGCTATGGGGTAATGATAAAACCAACAACCGAGGTGAGGAAATGCTTGATTTTATTCTTAGCAATAACCTTGTTTTACTCAACAAGGGCTCCGAACCTACCTTCATAAATGCGAGATCTCAAACAATAATTGACTTAACTGTAGCAACAATAGGCATATCAAACTCCATACAGGACTGGCATGTGTCCACCGAGATATCATGCTCAGACCACAGATGGATCCGTTATACCATTAACTTCAACCTAACCAAACCACAGCCAAGAAGGGTTCCGCGGAATACGGACCAAGTCAGATTCACTAAACTCGTCGAGGCTGAACTTGGTAGATTACCCGCCCTTCCGGCTGAAATAACAGTAACCAACTTAGACGAACATGTAAACAACATCACACACATACTTCTATCTAGCTTTGAACAGTCTTGTCCCCTCACGGTACCTAGACAGGGAGCTCGCCATTCCTGGTGGAGTCCTGAACTGGAAAGACACCGGCACAAGCTGAGAAGACTGTTCAACAGAGCTAGGAACACACGGTCGCCAGTAGATTGGGACCGATATATAACAGCTCGTAAAATATATAAAAAACTGATACGCCTCAGAGGTAGGAATAGTTGGAGGCGTTTCTGTACTAACATTGAAAGTAACAACCAGGCAATGAGGGTCAAAACCTGTCTTGCCCAAGAGACTAACCACTCAATAGGATGCCTAAAAAAACCAGATAACACATACACAACAAACGACGCTGAAACAAGTGAACTACTCCTAACCACACACTTCCCAGGATGCCAGATTGCCGCCCAGCAAAGCTGGGAACTACATAGGGATAGGGCCACAAACAGCCTAGATTGGGAAGTGGCGTTGGAAGTAATTGATAAAGACAAATTAACATGGGCAATCAACACCTTCCTACCTTTCAAGGCAGCAGGACTGGACGGTATTTTCCCGGCTCTGCTCAGGTGGAGTCAAGATGTACTGGCCGACTACCTCGTTAGGGTGTTCCGAGCCTGCCTGGCCCACCGCTACATTCCCTTGAAATGGCGGGAAGTAAAAATAATATTTATACCGAAACCAGGTAGGGGCGACTACACCCAGCCCAAATCTTTTAGACCTATAAGCCTTTCTTCGTTCTTCTTGAAGACACTGGAGAGGCTGGGGGATAGGAAGATCAGATCCCAGGTTTCGGTACAAAGACCTCTACATCCTAATCAACACGCCTACTGTGCAGGCAAATCAACTGAATCAGCACTTCATAGCGTAGTCTCACGCATAGGTAATGCTCTAAAAGCCAAAAACCCAACCCTAGGCGCCTTCATTGATATAGAAGGTGCTTTCGACAAAACTAACTTCGTCAGTATCGAACAGGCACTTGCCACACACGGTGTTGCGCGAACACTCATAGAATGGATTAATAACATGTTAAAATACCGAGCTATTCAATTCACCGTGAACACCACCACACGAGGTATCGTGAGTAGAGGCTGCCCACAAGGTGGGGTGCTGTCACCACTGCTGTGGAATTTAGTCGTTAATGAGCTTATCTCAGAGCTCAACGCCAGCAGTCTGTACTCAGTGGGATACGCGGATGACATAGCAATTCTGATTTCGGGTAAATTTGAGGGCATCTTATGTGATCTCATGAGAAAGGCCTTCAAAATAGTCGAGAGTTGGTGCACGAAGCACGAGCTATCGGTTAACCCCTCGAAGTCAGAACTAATAATGTTCACCAACAAAAGAACTCTTGGACCTCATAGGCTCCCAAAACTTTTCAACACAGAACTAACATTGAAAGACGAAGTCAAGTACTTGGGGGTGATTCTAGATAGCAAACTGCTCTGGAACAAGCATCTTGACTACAAACTTAATAAAAGCACAATTGCACTCTACCAATGCAAAAAAATGTTAGGGAAATCATGGGGGCTCTCTCCGAAGATTACTCTGTGGATTTACAAAGCGCTGATCAGGCCAATGTTGGCTTATGGCGCTCTGGTTTGGTGGACGAGGACAGAACTCTCGACCACCATTACCAGACTACAACGCTTCCAACGACTGGCCTGCTCAGCTACCACTGGCTGCATGAAAACCACCCCAACAGCAGCCATGGAGATAGCCCTTCAATTAACTCCCCTTGACCTGTACATACAGCAGGAAGCGGCGCTAGCCGCCATCAGGCTGATGCATCTGGGCATATGGGGCAAAAACATTACCAGTCCACACGCTAAAATCCTGGACCGGGCGATTGAGTACCAGCCTCTCATCGCTGCCCCGTGTGACAGAACACCAAACCAACCGATGTTCAACAAAAACTATATTATACAAACAGCTCAGGAAGAAAGGGATCAGTCAGGAGTCAATGAGGTGCGCATCTATACAGACGGCTCTAAAACACAAAACGGTTCAGGTGCTGGCGTACACTCCCTTGACCTCAATATTAACTTTCACATACCACTAGGCACACATAGTTCGATCTTTCAATGCGAATGTGTTGCCTTAACACAAGCTGCAACAGCAGTAAAGCGCTTAGGCATCCGGAACTATGGCATTAAATTCCTATCCGACAGCCTATCTGTGCTCAAAGCTTTAGCAAGCAAACAAACTAACAATAAGCTAATTTTTGAGTGCCATCTAGCTCTGGAGAGTTTATCGACGTCTAATCGTATTACTCTCCAGTGGATCAAGGGGCACAGCGAATCTCTGGGCAATGATGCTGCAGATGAACTTGCGAAGAGAGGCTCTGACATGAGGGTGCTAGGCCCGTACCCACTTCTCCCTTTGCCTTTCTCACAATTTCGTGCGTGGATTCGCCAAAGATCGACCGAACTCCATAACAACAGATGGTCACGGGCAACAGACTGTAGACAGTCAAAATTGGCTCTACCAATGATACACCCGCGATTAACCAAAAAACTTCTCAACCTGAGTAGGAATAACCTTAGAATAATAATAGGTACAATTACGGGCCACAACCTCCTTAACAAACATCTTTTCAACATAGGCGTCACGGACAGCCCCCTCTGCAGGGGCTGCCTTGATGCCGAGGAATCAGCCGCCCACGTCATCCTGGATTGCGAGGCCGTGGCTTCTCAACGTGAAGAAATCCTCGGAACAATGAGGTCGCTCCGCGAAGCCTGTGAAGCTCCCAGGAAGCTTCTGTGCTTCTGGGCGGAGCTAGGCTGGCTCTGTTAGCCAGAATCCCCACGCACAACGGACCGAATGAGAGTCTAAGTGCGGAAAAGGGAGTCCTATCATCATCATCATCATCATCAGCCGGGACCAACGGCTTAACGTGCTTTCCGGGGCACGGAGGGGTCACGGTATGTAAAGATGGTCACCCATCCACAGATCAACCGTGGCAAGCGTAGCTTAACCTGATCGATCAACCTGTGCGGCTGTTATTATTTAACCACGTACAAGAAGAATAAGAAATATCTAATATAAAATAATTGAATAAGTATTATTCTGCCGTGCTAAACGCAAAAGCGGTATCTCAAGAAAAGCTAGTTTCGAGAAAATTGAAGTTTTGTTTTTTATTCTCTCAGTGATTTGAGGTAAAGCTGAGATAGGGAACACTTTTCTAGGGACTTTTTTATTAAGATACCGTTATTTGGCTGAGCTCATTGGATGCATATTTCTTTAAGCTATCCTATACCACAAAAATCAACTTTACAAATTTTTTTGAGATACCGCTTTTGTGCTTAGCACGGCAGTATTAGCGGTTTATATTTTTTTTAGCGACTTCAGAAAGTTAGTGAGTGTGTGTATTTATATGTTTGTTACTTCTTCACGCTCAATCGGCTGGACCAATTTTGATAAAATTTTGTATGAAGGTAGCTGACACCCTAGATTAACATATAGGCTACTCTTTATCCGGATATTCCCATGGGATGGACATTTACGCGGGTGAAACCGCGGGCCGCAGCTAGAACTTATATATTGTTTTGAGAAATTATTGAAAATAAAGAAAAATATTCAAGTTTTTTTCGTTTTGCTTAAATACCTATAGCGTTCTCATACTTTTTGCTTTATTTTTTTTATTTACTTGTACATAATTATTACTAGTACATAAATTATTTAATATAATATATAGAGTTATAGTAGTTGAAAAGAAAAAAAAAAGAAATTAATTGATTCACTTGAATAATGCATGCAGTTAGTAACTTCACTCGTACCTACAACATTTTATGTAAATAAATTATTTTAATTTGAATCATTTTACTCGTAGCAGAATTTCTGCTACCAACCAATCATCTAATCTAATCGAACTGCCCGTCTCGTTCTAATGCAGGGCAACTGCCTCCCTCTCCCATTTCCACACAATTCTGTCTTATAAATATAATTTAAAAAAAAAATGCTGTTTTAACAAATAAGCGTCATTTTCGACCAGCATTCGCGATCGGATGACGCGATAGTAGTGAAACATGTGTTTACAGCAGCCATCATTTAGTTATAGCGTCCGTTTTCGGAGTTGAAGTCATTTATAATTTTGTTTTTAAATTTATGCATTACGTATCGAGACCCCTCCTTGCCACGGAAAACACGTTAAGCCGTTGGTCCCGGCTGTAATTCGTAGATAATGACACTCGGAGGACACCAGGAGCCCAAAAGTATAAAAGGGTACGTATTACCCATTAACTGGGTTGTGGAGGTCAGATAGGCAGTCAACTCAAGTAAGATACTGGTACACAGCTGCATCTGGTTAGACTGGAAGACGACCACAACATAGTTGGGAATAAGATTAGGTAGATTGCTTGATTGATTTATACGTAGATACCTACAATTTTAAATTAAACACTGTTTCGTATTTTTTGCTTATAAACTATACTCGAGGTCAACGATTTTCCCGATTTTTTTACTCCAAAAAGCAGTTGATTGTACCTAATTAAGTTTTTTAAATATGCTGAAGTTCAAAAGATAACTTCGTTGAAGTAATCATTAGTTATACTATTTTATTAATTATTTTGAAAATCAAGATGAGTAAATTTTACAGTAGCTCACTATTAACCAGTTTCGTGAAACCGATCGCAGAATCTCCACTTGATGCCAAGGACTGTTCAATTATGATATTTTTTAATTGGAACCCTTTTTGGATGAGTAAATTGTTTTGTAAAACAAGCTTCATTATTGTTAAAAATATGTAATTTTACCTTTCACTCATATGTAGGTTTTGTAAATGTAAAATTAATTATTTAATTAAATGACTCTATATCGTTTACATACCCACTCATCTCTGATCCCTTAGGTACTTAAAATAATTTACTTAAGATAATTTTCCTACTGCAGGGAAATGATCTCTTCTTAAACAGAGAAGGTATTGACTGGTTTTATAAGTTCATGTTTCCTCATGGTATCTTTTTTCCTTAGACGATGTCAATACTGTCTGACAAACTCAGGAAGTAGGTACGTCATCCTTTTCCCAACTATGTTGGGGTCAGTTTCCAGTCTAACCAGATGCAGCTGAATACTAGTATTTTACACAGCCCAGTTACTGAGTAATACGATACCCCTTGCTAAGACTTTCCGGCTTCTGACGACCCGTAACGACTGTCAAATATCCACGAATCACACAAAGCGCGGTCACTGTCGGACTGCATAGAAAAGAAAGAGAAGCGCGATGACACAACGCTGGTAATTTATTGCAAAATATAAAGCAATTATCTATTTACAAAAAATCTATTGTTTAGACGAAAAAATTAAAACACTAGTGCTTTAGTATGTTGCTTGTAGAATAATCTGAATGACTGTATGTATATTAGTAAGTATGGTTTTTATTGTAATGTATTATGTTTTCAACACACTATCTACCTAGCATATATCCTGACGAATATCATATACATATTTTTCAAATTTTGTTTACTGTAGTCGATCATATACTTTTATTGCTTCTAAAACTTGCGTTTTTTGTTTTTAAGTCCTGTAATCCTCTTAATACGAACAATAAATTCTCATTTATCATTTGCATATCCCATCTTATTTGTATCACTCATCAAACTGGCACTTCTCGAAAAATAATGGCCGAAAATTGTTCCATTTATAAGCAAAGGTTGTGAATATGAATAAAACATGAGGAGTATCCTTTAACCATAATTCATAACAGCCAGGCTATATATCTTGTAGGAAACAAAACTGATCGTTACATCGCAAAACATCGAATCATTGCGGTAATTTTGTATTTACTCGTCGAATGAGGCAGTTTTTTTTAATATGCCCATTGACTTAAAAAGGTGGTAATATTTCATGTAGATCGTCCACTTTTTAGTTCGGCGAGTGACCATAATCAATGGAGGAAGCCATTACAGAGAATATATTGGTGCGGGAATGCATCGGAGCCGCCCGCGCCGCGCCGTGCAACGCATCAATATTGTTAAGAGTTAAGTGCGAGCAAATATGTATTTATTTATCGAAATATAAAAATGATTTGTTCCAAGTAAATAGCTATAGGTACCTAGGTACTTTATCCCTAGACAGTAAAGCTAAACGTGATAGTGACTAGCAAATAAAATGAGAGTAATTGGTTAATAACTAAACTGGTACATATTCTATCAAAATCAAAAGTCATTTATTCAAATTAAGCTGAGAATCAGGACTTTTCGAACGTCTAAATCACATAAGACAGTCCTCCAAAACGCCCACCCTTCACCACTTCCTAGTGCTTTCGCTGGGAAGAAGTGGGGCACAAACTCCCCACCCAGCAGCACAGCCGTGTGTTCAGTTAGATCATTCTTAGTACCTAGATAGCTATTACTAGAATGAAAAGTCATTCTGGCAATTCGCAAATAGCCGCATAAGACACGTCAAACAACACCTACAAAATAAGATACAATTTAAAAGAACAACTTCTTAAAAAGAAAATAAATAAAAAGCTACTTCCAAACGAAAATAAACCAATGCGTCCGCTCTATCTTAAATTACCCGAGAAGCAAGAAAATCTGCTTGTGAGAAACCAGACACTAAAAAACGAGCACTCTACCAAGTTTCAACAAATTGTAAGCGAACGTTAATTTGTCAATAAAATCGCCTTTTAGCACTGTGAAGCCAGAAGAAAAGGTATCTGATATCCGATTGTTTCTCCTTATTATAGGCGTCACTGGGCGGCATGACGCGGCATGGCACGGTAGAGCATTAACATTTGTATGGTATGCCGAAGCCTTCCGCGGCATACCGCAGCTTCCCGTGGTATGTTGAAGTCCTCTTGTGACAATATCAACGAAATGCGAGTGCTAAGTGTACGAAAATAAGATTCAAAATCATTTCCGCTTTCGCAAAGCCATACCTTGCCGCGCCGTGCCGCTTGGCCTTTACACCTACTTATCTTGTTGCAAAACTCGGTGCAGTAATTCAAGAATTTAAGGTATCTGAGCTAGGAATCGAAGCCTGTTCTCTGTTCACCTCACACGTCGATAAAATCTGCTATCATAAACCATGGCGGGTTTTATGAAGTGACGAGTAATTTTGTTTAAATACTTTTGGTCAATTAAAGAGTAAGCAGACGTTTCTGCGAAGCACTTAATTGTATTTTTGGTAGTACCTACATCTCAAAACAAGTTGTGGATTCTTTTGAAGTATATTCGTGTGAAACACTTGTCGGGTTCTTTAAAAAACAATGTGCTTTACACCTACGCTAATTAGCTCTATAATAGGAAAAACAGCGCATCGACCTTTGTTACAGAAATAGACACGTGTGGTCGGAAAAACAAACAATGTCAGTAAATTATACTTATGACGAGCCAAAAAAGCTGAAGTTTGCTTAGTATTAAGGCTCCTGCAAGCAGGCGCGACGCGCGACGCGAAGCGTGCGCGACACAAAGGCACCGCTCGTTGCGCGATTTGCGGTGCCTTTGTGTCGCGCGCGATTTTATCACGTGTCGCGCCTGTTTGAAGGAGCCTTTAGCCTATAATGTTCCCACTGCTGGGACACAGGCATCCTCTCTACGAGAGGGAGTGGGTTGTAAACTACCACGCGGACCCAGTGCGGGTTGTCATACGTCACACGTCTTCGAATTTTTTGTTCTAGGATTTCTCGATGTTTTTATTCACAGTTTTGAGAGTAGTGGCGATAAATTTTTATGCACAAAGTAAAGCGCCGGGCGGTTTTAACCCACGATCTACAACTCCATAAGTCGGAGCCGTTACCACTGGACCAGCACTGCTCCAGTGCATGCCTTTCCGCAGAAAAATCGTCAATGAAAACCAACTTTCACAAAGTTAAAATTTGCGTGTCGACATAAACGCCACGCAAGATTAAACGGCGCCCTTTAATTAATACAGCGAGACACAACACAAACGAATTCTGTTTTTAGTGTCGAATACAAAGAATAACATTGAACTTGAGATGTTGAAAGACTGGATTCAATTCCACACATTTTTTTGTAAGCCCACTATACAAACTTGCTCTATATTCGCTCCAACTCTAGCTTGACCTTTTCCAATAATGACAACAGAGAAAAAACTGGTATCTACAATGTATTTCTGTTCTGCGATTAATGATAATACATGATAAATGTTTTATAATTAATATAGGTAATCATAAAAGAATCCCTAATTTGGAGAGTAATCATTTCCAACAATATTGGTGATCATTGCATGAGTGTCGATGGCTATAAGAGTAGGGGAAGACCAAGGAAACGATGGAGGGATTGTGTGAAGTATATATGGCCAGAAAGGTGGTGACTCTGAGATGACAACTACTTAAGGGGTTTACAGGACCTAAACACAAAAAATGCAAGTTTTAGAAACAATAAAAGTATATGATCGACTACAGTAAACAAAATCAGACAAATATATGATATTCTTCAGGATATATGCTAGGTAGATAGTGTGTTGAAAACAAAATACAACTAATTTGATACGATAGAAAAAGTCATGAAGATACAACTAAAAATTTTCTTTTTACAATAAAAACCATACTAATATAGTTTTTTTGTCAGACTATTCTACAAGCAACATACTAAAACACTAGTGTTTTATTTTTTTTGCCCAATCAATAGATTTTTTGTAAATAGATACTTTAATCATTATAACCCAGTGCCAAAAATATTTAGTTCCGATATAATTCATTGTTTTGAGGGACCGACACAGATTACTAATATGAATTAGGAAAATAAATAAAAAAACAAACTACCAACAACTTTGGAGATCGCTCTGGGACTGCCAAATGCGTATGAAAAAAAAAACCGAAGAAGCCGATTTAAATAATGGAACCTCTTTTCCTTGTACGGAAATATATTACTTATACGTCGGAAAAAGATATTGGTTTTGGGTCGGAAATAATGGTTATTGAAAAATCCAACCGATTTAATAAAGAGCAGAATATAAATTAAAGTATTTTACATTCAAGACCGAAAAAAAAAAAGACAATTCTCGTAATTTTATGAACGTTCCGTCTCATGCAGTCTGTCAAACATACCTAAAAATATTGTGTGAAATTAGTTTTTTTTTTTTTTTTTTTTTTCTCTTCGCCCTACTTGGGCAGGCTAAGGTCTTGGACCATACCGCCTCGTCTTCAGTGTTTATTTATTGTCCTTCTTGACTAAAAGTAAGGCCAAAGCCTCGTCTTCAGTTTGAACCTTAATGTTCAAAAGTAAGTAAGGCCGAAGCCTCGTCTTCAGTTTCATCCTTCTTGTCTAAAAGTAAATAAGGCCACAGCCTTGTCCTTAGTAGTTTAAACCTTGTTTTAAATTTAATTTAGGCCAAAGCCACGTCTTCAGTATTCATTAGTCAAAATCATAATAATATGGTGTCATATCCGTGTATTCGTCATAAACATTTTGTGAAGTAAGGTCATATCCGAGTCATATCCTTCGATTAAGTCGCCCCGAACGGTTAAATTGCCCATCCAGTGCTGTCAATAAATTCATACAGTTCTATGTATGTACTGTAATTTTCCAGCAAACTTTGAGTGTCACGCGGGATGCTTGCTGGCGTTTTATATATTTCCAATAATTTATCAACTAAAGGAATTCTTTGTAAATCATAAGCAGGGCATTCAAAAATTATATGATCTAGGGTCTGATCACTTCCTAAGTCACAATTGTTACAAACTGGCGATGTTATAATTTTCATTCTGGCTAAATGTGCGTTGAATCTTCCATGTCCAAGTCTAAGACGATTTAAAGTAGTATAAAATTTTCTGCTCTTAGGAAGAACAGATCTGGTGAACCAGGGCGCAGAACCAATGTTTGGATTTATTTTCGCATACCATTTTCCTTTATTTTTTAGTGTTTCTTGCCAGTTCTCATGCCAAATACAGGTGTTTTGTTCACGTAATTTAGTAAGCAGGTCAGAACTTGGTATGGCAACATTTCTTGTCACTGGGATGTCAACGTCAACAATAACTCTTGCAAGATAATCTGCGTTTTCGTTTCCTGCTACTCCTATGTGGGAGGGTGTCCATATTAAACTTATTGTAAATCCTCTAGAACCAAGATCAGCGTATAAAGTCCGAATCTCATATAAAATATTTCCGGTATTAGCGTCCAGTTTCGGGTTTTGTAAGGCCATAAGAACGCTCATACAGTCGGTCACTATAAGCCAAGTTGTGTGACCAAGATTCTTTTCATGTATATACTGCAGAGCTGATAAAATGGCTAGAGATTCTGCTGTAAATATAGTCATGGCTCCAGGTAACCGAACTCCATGTCCAACAGTAAGATGAGGTAGATATATAGCTAGCGAAACATTTCTATTGTTTTTGGATCCATCAGTAAATATATGCCTGTACCCAGGGAACTCTGCAATTAACTGATATACGTCTTCTTTACTTCTTAGGTCACGATTAACAGAAATGTCCATGGGCCAGAATTTGCTGATATAATTACCAGAATAACATGGCCATCTGCCTTTACATTTCTCAATTTGATATTGATCATCAATACTGATTAGATTAGAAAAGTCATGAAATATATAAGGGACATTTACGGAATTAGAGGGACTGTATACTCTATAATAAAATAATATTTTCTTTAATAAAGGATGATTTTCAAAAGATAAAAGCTTGAGAATGTATTTGGATTTTAAAAACTGAAATCTTATATTCATAGGAGGAGTATTACACTCAATTTCAAGCGAATTAATTGGAGTTGTCTTCATTGCACCAGTTACGCATCTAAGATTGTGGTTTTGAAGAATCGCCAATTTGTGAACCAATCTCTGATCAGCCCCAAAGCATAAAAATCCATATTCAAAATGACTACGGACTAAAGATTTATATAGCATAAGCAAAATTTTAGGATCAGCTGCAATTGACAGTGACTTTATAAAATTAAATGCTTTATTAGCCCTACCTAACAGATAATCAACATACTTAGTCCATGAGAGGTTGCTTGTAAAAATTATACCCAGAAACTTAACTTCATTCACTATTGGAAGAACACTATTATTGTAATAAATATGTAAGTCTGTTTCACACTCTCCAAACACTATAACTTTAGATTTTTCTGGACTAATATCCAAGTTTAGATAATGAAAATAGTTCTCTAGCCGAGTTAAAGCTGTGTTTAAAGTACATTCAACAGAACTTATATCTGAACCTGAAGCATAGATAACCAAATCATCTGCAAACTGCAAATTTGCCACATCAAGACCAAGTACAATGTTTAGTCTATGTAAATAAAGAAGATAAATCAATGGACTGAGGATGCCACCTTGACATACCCCTTTGTATGAAAAACGTGGCCCTATTAAACGTTTATTCACCTTGACATATACTTCTCTACCATGTAAAAAGTTAAAGATCCATATTATAATTTTTTCAGGGATACCAAGGGCACGAAGTTCACCACACAAAATGTGCAGATTGATGTTGTTGAATGCACCCACTACATCAAAGAAGACACCAACTAAATGATTGTCCATTTTATTAGAATTGTATATATCTAATTGCAAATGGGAAATGCTGTCTCGAGTGGAGCAACCGCGTCGAAAGCCAAATTGATTGGATGGTAATAGACTATTACTTTCTATGTAAAATTCAAGCCTTTGTTTAATTAATTGTTCAAAGGTTTTTCCCATGCATGATGTTAATGCTACTGGCCTATATGATTCTGCTTTGTGTCTTACTTTGTTAGGTTTAAGTACTGGAATAAGACAGTCTGTTTTCCATTCATTAGGGATGATCAATTCCTGCCAAAGTAAATTAAAAACACTAAGTATGTCAGAAAGTGCCTTAATTGAAACATTTTTCAACATTTTATAAGGTATTCCATCAAGGCCAAAAGCAGAATCACGTCTAGATGATATCGCAGATTTTAATTCCTGAAGAGAAAATGGATAAATTAGATATTCATAATGTACTGAAGCTTTTACTTCATAAGGAATTGATTGAAATGGCCCCTCAACTGTATCTGGAGTATATTTTTTAAGAAAATTGAATACCCAAGGAGAAATATTATTACTCGGAGGTGTAAATGTTTTGTTAAATCTTTTTGAAATTTGCCAAACTCTAGATAATGGAGTAGTTCTATTAAATGACTCACATAGAGAAATCCAACTTAAATATCTTTCTCTTTTTAACACTAACTTTTTAAGAGCTTGTAATTTTTTAAATTCAATATATTTTTCCAATGTGGGATTTTGTTTAAATACTTTATAGGCATTCCTAGAGTCTTCTACTGCTTTAGTGCAATTCAAATTCCACCATGGTAATGGAATGCGTTTTTTACGATTATTATTTACTGATGCTGTATCAAAAGATGTAGCAGATCTTATAGTTGATGGTAATGATTTAATAACAGCTAAATTTAATAATTTTATCAAGTGATTATATGACTGTAATGGGTTATATTGATTAATTTTAAAATCCATTAGCAAACTATCAACACTCTCCTTGTATATTTCCCAATCAACCATGTTAAAATTAAAATGTTTTGGTAAATTTGAAGTTTCCATATCATGTGGGATATTATAATTGTTATTAATAACTAACCTTGTAATTACAGGCAAATGGTAACTACCTAAAGGATCATCATGGACAGACCAGTAACAAGACAATGAAATTGAAGTCGATACTACAGTTAAATCAAGTGCATTTCTTTGCCACCTATCAGAGCCTACAGTAGTCATTTCTCCATCATTTAATAAAACCAAATTATAGTCATTAATGATTTCAAGCACATCTCGGCCGCGTATGTTCACACTATTACATCCCCAGGCCGTATGATGTGCATTAAAATCTCCACCCATCAAGAGAGGACCAGGGATATTGCGAATTAAATGATCAAACTTATACTTAGTAAATGAAGCATTTCCGGGACTATAAAAACTGACTAATGAAATTTCTTTATTATTGCCATATTTTAAACGAATCGCTATATTTTGTATGGCATCGTCATATAAAGTATCTATTTTACTAAATTGTAAACTGTTATGTATTAAAATAGCTACACCATTGTGTGTATTACCTGAGTCTAATCTTACTATATTATATCCTTTAATACTAAATCTCATGTGAGGCTTGAGCCAAGTCTCACACAATAAAGCTACATGTATGTTATACTCATGTAAAAAATACGAAAAAGCATGTTTGTTACTATTGATGCTCTGAGCATTCCACTGTACAATATTTAGCTGATCCATAAAATTAAGGTTTATTTATATTATTCTGAATTTTTGATAATAGAACATCTTTTATGCTTTGAGTGCAAATACTCTTTTCGTTATTTTTATTTTGAGAAATTAATGTTACTATTGTCTGTATTAAAATATTTAAAATTGGTTCTGTTTCAATTAGTGATTTTAATTGTTTAGCAGGACTGGACTTTGAGAGAGATGGAAATGACTTTTCATTGAATAAGTCTGCATATGATTTTTTATTAATTTTGTTTTTGTTTTCTTCCACTTTTTGTTGTTTGACTGGGCACTGTGCCGAAATAGCCACATGTTTACCTTGACAATGACAACATGTTGCCTCTGTTGGTGGTACTTGACATTCTTTATAATTGTGATCCTTTGTACATATGGAACATCTTTGGGAGTTCTTACAAAATTTAGCTATATGACCATACCTTAGACACTTCAGGCATTGTTTTACCGGCGGAATGTACGGACGTACTTCGAAGCGCCAGCTGTTCAGGTCTACACTATCGGGTAACGTCGCACACGAGAATGTGATGGACACCGTCTTCGTAGGCTGGAAGGACACCCCCCCTCCTTCTGAAATAGTGCGACGCATAAATCTTCTGACAGAAATAATATTCTTTGTGCTAGTTATT
Source organism: Luperina nickerlii (assembly GCA_963855955.1). Lineage (NCBI taxonomy): Eukaryota > Metazoa > Arthropoda > Insecta > Lepidoptera > Noctuidae > Luperina > Luperina nickerlii. The sequence goes on along the minus strand of OY979666.1, from coordinate 3,544,535 downwards.
GCATTATAAATGCGTTCGTTGCTCAAGTCAATTGGAACATGCATAATAACACCTATATTTTCCGTAGCGGCTGCAGGAATACTGGCTTTCAATTTATAACAATCCAGAAATTTACGGTTCAGTAACGCTGCATTAGCTAAAGCAGGACGTTCGAAGATAACACCGATTTTGTAACGGTTCATACGTAATAATTGTTTTACGCCCTTATTGTATTTTTTTATATTGGTTGAAAGGGACATCATGTCTCTATCACCTATCGGGACTAAGTCAATGCTTTCAAAAAATACAACATAATCAAAGTTGCCTCCGTTTTCAGGATATGACCTAATGTAATCAGGAATCCTGAATTCCCGATACTTATCCTTTTCTGGTTCCTCCTCTGAAGAGCTTGAAGTTCCACCGTCGTCTTCAGAGGACACCAATGTTGGAGCAGAAGACGAACTATCTTCTTTTTTTCTTTTTTTGGGATTCCCTTTCTTCCCCATCTTGGGAAAAGCAACGAAATGAATTTAACAATAAATAAAATGATTATTTGAAATTTGTTTTTAAAAAAGCCGCCCTTTCGTGATGAATTTCCCGCGCTTTTTCTGTGAAATTAGTTCACAATATTTTTGACAAGTTTTTGACATTGATTGTCGCTGAGATGACAGTGCGACTGTACAAGATATGGTTTTCTGGAGTCTTCAAAAATTCCAGCTTCGCTCTATTAATAGAGGCTCTAGGAAAATTCCACATTCCACAAAAATCTTAACGACTTATCACATAAAATGAAACAGATAATAAGTATCTATAAATATAACTATAAAAGGAAAAAATTCAACATTGTAACGCTTAACCGGAATTCATAAAAAATAATAAATTTCACCAAACCGGTGAGTAATTCACAATATTTATCGTTTGTCGTTAAAACGGGATGTTTGGCTATTAGCAAAAATTAACTGTTGCCTCCTTTAATTACGCCGAGATTAATGCTAATTTTGGCATAAATCTATTTATTTTAATTTTAAAAGTGTGCCATGAGTTTAATTGGCTTAAAACTAGAATATAAATCTTTATTTAAAAATACTTTCGACCCGCCCCTGCTGCCCTGCTGCCCTGGCTTACGACTTAACAAAACATTCAGATACTTACAGTACCCGGCGATAAATATTGCACATCGACCTTTGGAAAGAGCTTAGACAATCGGCTAATTTCGGCTTCGTAGAGCGTTATCTCTGTCGCACGAAATACAAACAGTCCGGTATCTATTAGGAGTAGTGTTGCCCAAATGCAAGACCAAGACAAGACCTTAGCCAGTCTTGGTCTTGGTCTTGCGTCAATACACCTGGTCTTGGTCTTGGTCTTGGTATTGCGCTCTCAGTCTTGGTCTTGGTCTTGGTCTTGCAGCAAGAGTCTCGCAAGTCTTGCGAGACTCTACTACTTAGACTAGACTACATTCAAATACCTATTAGCCTATTGCTCAGGGTGGCAGGGACATCGACGCGCAACCGCTTACCATGGATTCAGTAGGTACAGACGCCAGCACATCAACCTACTACAATCTGTCAAATTTCTTTAATAGATTTTCAACTTTATCGCTAAAGCATAAGGTTCAAAATTGATTGGGAAAATTTGACAGTTTCGGGTAGCTTGATGTGCTTGGCGTCTGTACATGATTCTGGACCCCCCCTGCGTTGAAATTTTTCGTCGGCTTTTTCTTAATTTTTACGTTTTTTTCTGCAATTTTTTTACTCTAAACTGTATAAAATCATTATTTCTATCTGACCCAATGAGATTTTTAATTAAAAAATTGTAAATTCACTTGTTTCACTTAAAACAGCAATGTAAATAAAACTCGAAAGGGCTACCTGATCAGCTGTATCGCTAAAGTTCATTTGCGAGGTCAACACTGTCTTCGTACCTACGCTATTCACTTTCAAATGCCGCCACAAAGGGACCGCAGCGCCAAGCGGTCTCCTCGTATTATTAACGCACTTGAAAATAAACTTTAAAATTATTACAATAAAGTGCATAAATGCTTGAACCTGACAAAAAATGCGGAAGATTGCGGGAATCCCCGCGCGGTGTCGAGTCGGCCATGAATCCCAATGAATCTAACAGACGCGTCACATGAGGCATTTTAATCATCTACATATATAATTGAATGACCCATTTACTACTTTTATTTTAGATAACGAATCTAAAATAAAAGTAGTAAATGGGTCATTCAATTCATCAAAAATAATTATCCCCTCATAATGATGAGGGGATAATTATTTTTCTAAAACTTCATCGATTTAAGGGGGAAGCGCTAAGGTAGCCCGCGAAATTAAAATTTTCTTACGTTTTTTGCAATTTGCTGGTCAGTGAATTTCGCGGGCTACCTAATACCGCTTTCGCCTTAAGTAAAGAAGATTAAAAAAACGTGCAGAAGTGTATTGATAGTCACGTAATTTTTCGATATTTTTTTATTATCAACAATAATTTTAGTTTTGAATGCAATTCAACAATGTAATTTACTGTTTCATAAAAAAAATACACCCATTTTCGCATAATCTGGATTGAAACCAAATACCTACTATAACGCCCAAATCTCAGTTTGACTTAACTGCGAGACGCAAGAGTCTTGCAGGCTTAGTCTTGTCTTGCTCAAGTCTTGCAGGGTTCAGTCTTGGTCTTGGTCTTGCTAAAATAAGTCGGTCTTGGTCTTGGTCTTGGTCTTGCAAAAATGCAAGAACAAGACCAAGACTGCAAGACCAAGACCGATTTTGGGCAACACTAATTAGGAGCTGTTAAAACAATTATGATTTGCTTCTTTTGATAATTATTTTTATTCTTTGTATAAAATGGTTTTGTGTAAAAAGGTCGATGTGCAATATTTATCGCCGGGTACTGTATCTTTATAATACCACATGATCAGCCTATACAGTTCCCACTGCTGGGACACAGGCACCCTTTTTCGAAAGGGAGTGGGCTAATCAGGGCTAATAATCTACCACGCGGGCCCAGTGCAGATTGGTAGATGTCACATGTCTATGTCGATTTTTGTTTCCTACACCGTTCAGAGAGCAGTAGCTGCAGCTTTATCATACGTAAGTTTAATATTAACGTAATACACATGAACATTTTGGAATAAATTATTTTAATAATAGTGAAAATGCATCAAAATACGTTGAGAAGTTTAGAAGAACAGCGCAGTCACGCAGACACCAAAATCGACGTCCAATTTAATAATATGTTTATATATATAAAGATTTATAAATAAAGTTAGCTTTTGTTAGAACGATGTCTGAATGATCGGGTAAAAAAAATGTAGGTACGTATACAATTAGGAGTACTTTTAACTAATTACATACTTCATAATCATCATCATAATATCACCTGCCTATCATTTTCCCAGCTATGTTGGGGTCGGCTTCCAGTCTAACCGGTGCAGCTCTGAATACCAGTATTTTACATGGAGCGACTGCCTATCTGAACTCACAACCCAGTTACTGGGTAATACGATACCCCTTGATAAGACTGGTTGTCAGACTTTCGGGCTTCTGACGACCCATAAGGACGTGCCAAAACACATTTACCTATATAGTAACGTGAAAGAATATTCATTAGAAAATATTTATTTTGCGGTTCAGTAGACATCTTATTTTTTCATTAGCTACCTTAAAAAATATCCAATGAGTATGATTTATCAGTTCACAATCATCACAGCTGCGCCATAGAGGTCAATGGTCAATCACCATAACATAATAGTAGCACCGTTTAGCAAATCCGCTGATCTTATAGGACAAATATCTCCATAAAATTGATTAATCAAATTTTTTTCACAAAATGAAACATAAAAACCTAGCTTTATTTATTTCAAACACTAATATTATAATAATCCTGACTAACTGCGTACTTATAACTTATTGATTTTCGAATTCTTAAATCGAGAAAAGGTCAACAGCCATTAAATTAAAGCTATCGATTTAGATAATAGAAAATTAAATTGGTAAAATATGATATAAAAAAAGACACTAATGTAAGAATATGGCGGGCACTTCGCGGCTGACAAACATGGCGAACGAAATTTACATTACAAAGCGTAAAATTACCATCTGCCGTTCTTTCTTGTTGTTAGGGCTGACAGTTTCGGAGTCCTCTGAACGGTTTGGTTTAAAAATAATTTATTTTTGTTTATGATGGAGCTGCCTGGCAGGACTTGGGAGAGGCCTTTGCCCAGCAGCATCATAGACTAAACAAAAAACCGGTCAAGAGCAAAGTCGGACTCGCGCACCGAGGGTTCCGAACCATCATATTATATGTTTATAAATTTTCATCAGCGAGGCCTATATTCGTCAGAGAATTTTAACACTGCGCGCTGCGGTGTAGAATATTGCAGTTTTAGGTCAGCGCTATCTCTTGACCGATAGTGGACCTATGTAACTTTTGTTGATGATTTCTGAAAAAGTGTGCTATTTAGAGACATTGTTTTATTTTCCTGTAATCTTTACATAAACTTCTATCACACAGAATTATCTCAGATTTTTCTCTTTGCAAACTTCGGAATTAAGGGAGGGGGGAACGGTATTTTTTTTTTACATTTTTCATCAAAAGTGGAAAAAAATGCGGCCTAAAAAAAAGAAATGTTTGAGAATGTGCAAACTGCGCTCTTTCATATGATACCCCACATGCCCTAGTAGCCCCACTTCGAATTTTTCAGACCCCCTTTCAGTCCCTGTTGCATAAAATATACATATATTTTTATTTCTTTCTAATTTGCAAAATAGTTGGGCAAACGTCATCTAAAACTATTCTAAATTTCAAGTTGATAGCATTAGTAGTTCTTGAGGTATCCAACTGTGACAGACAGACAGACAGACTGAGTCTTACCATAAGGGTTCCTTTTTACCATTTTGGTACGGAACCCTAAAAAAAATGGACCTACCTTGATAAATTTGACATTTTGTTTACAGATCTTGCAGCACTTGTAAACTTGATATTTTATTAAAGTGAGACAGTGTTTATGGTCCAAGCTAACATCAAGTAGTTGTAAGTACTTACCTACTTATTATAGATGATAATAGCCATGATGATCACTGTCTCCTAAACTAGACAAAATACATGGAATTCCAAATAACTTAGTTATTTCAAAAGACGCACAGAGCACATCGAAATATAAAGCATCCATGCGAAAATTCCATGTTTTGTATTTTGACAGGGCTTCGAAAGTGCAACGCTGTTTGCCATAAGAATGAGTGACATAACTTCCAATGAAACAAGCATATTAACTAGAAGCGTAGGTGCAATACGTACTGACATGTGCAACACGGAACTATGAGCCATTTGGAGCCCACTAGTTCCGAAACGATGGCCCTGGATCTATTTTGAGCCATCTAGATAGGTTCTTCGCACTAGGTACTGTGCCTAGAGTTAAATACCTTTGCAAAACCTTTTTGGGCCAAAGAATCAGGACTGACATACAACGTGGCAATGCTGCCAGCCTTTTAAGCGCTTTCCTGTTGACAGCGATGCGGACGAATATTTTGATGCCCTATGATTCTTTCCCTTCCTTTTTTAAATACATTATTATTATTTAACACAGTTAGCTTTGTATATTATGTAAATAATATCTTGTTTAAATCTAATGAAAAATATTATCTTTCTTGCTTGATTTTTGCATAAGTGTTTACGGAAATTAATAATCTTTAGACACCCTTGCATGCATAGCGTTTATTTATAACTATCTATCTGCTTTGTCACGTGTGTAATTGTCTACCATTCACTTTGACAGTAATACTAGAGTCGTTAAACTTGAAATTGGTTCTGAAACGTTTGTCGTGTTATTGTAAACTTTGGCCAATGCCCAGCCAAGCTGATGATATGAACTTCCAGTGATGTTGTTTTTATATTGACCATTGTTGCTGAAATATTCTAAATGTTGGTAGGTGCCTTCTGCATGGTGCCTAAGTGGATACGATATTTTGGGTGTGACAATTTTTTTTATAGATACGTCATCAGTTCGTCATCGTCTTCGTCGTCAAACGAAGCAAAAGGAAAATGCAAGGATCGTAGCCGGTGGCGATCTGTAGTTACTGCCTATCCCCAAGGGAAGATAGCGTGAGTTTTTGTTTATGTGCGCGTACGTCATCGGTTTTTTTGCAGTTCTTGATACTACGATGGTTTATTTCTAAATTACAATTACCTATTCAGTTATCGTACGAATGAGATGAGAAAACCACTGGGCACGTGGAACAAGGTCCTGGCGCCATTACGTGCCAACCCTACCTGATAGGTATCACATCACATGAAACGGACGGCATATCATCTTTTTTTTAAATGAAAATGTCAGCCACTATAAGTTGTTTTAATATTATTACCAGTCACCGTTTATTTGTCAATTCGTTTGTGTTCTCTTTTGTTTATTAGCTGTTAACACACCCAGTCCCGGTACTTAATCGTCTCTTGACTTTTCTATAAACGGTAAACTTTAAAATCTAGTTTAATATTCATATTAAAGACTTGTAAGTCACGACGCAAATGGCTGGGCTCGAATAAAAATAGACATCGCGAAATTATTTATGATCAATTAAATTTTAGAGTCGAAATCAAGAATGTAAGCTCTCTCATTTCGACGTTGAAATATTAATCAGCTAAACAGCTCTTATGACTGGATCTCGAATATTATTCTTATTTTCAGTTTATAACATTGTACAACATAAAATAAGCGAGTGACAAGATAATAGTGGACATGCCTTTAAAATGCCCGGAGCTCGTCGCTCACCGCGGTGCATTTAAATTAATTTTAAATTACTTAAGAATACATAAACTTTATTGTCTTGGCAAACTCGATAAGTTCATCGAAGATGCGTATTATAATTTCTAAACTCACCTTGTTAGAGAACTCCAAGGAAAAAAATCACACAGCCTTGTATTCACTATAATCCCGATCAATTTGCACGTGGTACTGGCACAAGAAATGTCAAAAATCACCGAATCGTAAAAAAAAAACAAATGAAAAACTATTCTAAATTCAAACGGCGCGCGAAACCACAGAAATGTGTCAGTGGCGCGTCGCGGCGGACGGCCTAGGCACTAAACGCGTGTAGAATAGTAATAATGGTGGGGACCAAAATCGAATTTTTCGAAATTTTGAGAATGGTAGTGTCGCATCGGTGGCGAGAATTTGAATGGCGCGGCGGGCCGCTGTACATCCGAGACTAGCTAACAAAGCGGCAGGACATCGACTTTATAAATTGATTTTGTCCAACACGACGTAACTGTACCCCGCTGTAGATTCGGCTAGAATGCTAGATAGAAGTCTCTTCCATGCCCTTACTAAGTAAAGCCTCAGTCTAACTATTAGAATACTATCGCTAATGAACAGTAAAAAAGGCTAACCATTGTTCTTGCATCTAGGTTTATAAGCTTAATTATCACTTTTTTGTTTCGTTAATAAAATTGATATTAGTTAATTGCGTATGTATCTCATATGCGAGTGTAAATATAGGAAAAAGCCGGTCTTTGCAAGTAAATAACTACCTATAATAACATGGCGCATGCAAACTAATTATGAATGTGTGAAACAGTAAACAGGCTTTCAAACTGTCGATCGTGCGGCAGTGAGTTCCATAGAATATCCATTAATTTCATAAGAAAAGCATAACTTCCAGGAACATCTAGAAGAAAATCTGGAAATCTAAAAATCTTCGTTTTTGAAACAGAGCATTTTCGAGTAAGTAGGTAAGGCTTCTAAGACGACCCACTGACCAGCATCTTCAATGCATGGTAGGAGGAGGAATCGCAGGGTTTAGTCGGTAGGACTCAGATATGATTCCGTCCTCCTCAAATGAAGAGTATTCTCACGGAAATCGCAATCTTCGTTCTTCCTAAACCTGAAAGTTAATAAAGTCGGTTTAAAAATAGTACCTAAAATACTAATTATGTAAGCAAGGTAGGCAAGTAATTAAGTATCTACCTGTCTATCAAACACGTCGTTAACTAATCCATAATGTGTTTGAACTCGTACACTCACAAAACAACACTTAAACGGTAGGTACTATCAATTTCCTACCTAACAACACTTAAACGGTACTTTAATTTCCTACCTCATAACTACAACATCTTAATTTGATAGCATCACTATTCTGTTGAACAAATATCTGAATTCTACAAACAAAGCAAATGTGGTTACACCGCTTACCATAAACCACTTTGTCTCTATTACAAACTACCTCACTTCAGTGGTCAATGACGGTAGTTGGTAAACAGTGGCCAAGTGCTGGCTGAAGTGGTGTGATTCATGACCACAAAAATACGTAGGAAACTATCCTTAGTTATTACCATGCAAACAGTCCAGTGCAGCATTGGTGGGGTGGGCCAGGGGTAATGGCCGCGACTTGCGAGTTGTAGGTCTTTTTTTTTAGGATGGGAAATCATCAAATGACCCCTCCCGCTCTGGGTGGAAGGGAGTGTCAGACTCTTACTGACTAAAAACCCACCCGTGTTCCTTCCTTAGCCCTTTATGTTCCGGGCCAGCGGTAACCCTTTCGAACAATCCCGCTGACCCGGCAGGCTTCGGATCTAACGGGCCCCTTCGCTGATGCTTACATCTCTTTGAGGCCCACGTGGAACACGTTCGTGCCGTCCGGCACGGACCTGGTACCCATTACTCTCCGTCCGCAGGCCCGCGCCTGCGGTGGCCGGGAGTCGTCACGCGGCTCCCGACGCCCGGAGCGTTTTCCGCGGCGACTGGGACGTGAGGCTCTGTCCCTAGCCATCCCGCCACCTCCTTCGCTAGCATGATTGCTTCGCAGAAGAAGGTGACTGCCTCCCACTCCCTCTCGCTCCGGATCATGGCTTGACCCAGGGCCGGCCAGGAGAGGTCGCCGCCGCTGCCGATCGCCTCTACGAGGACACGGCGGTGCTCCACCAACGCGGGGCAGACCTGGAGGTCTAACCACGGTGGAACATACGGTGGACCGAATGCTCCACCGTGTCCTCTGGGGAGTTGTAGGTCTTAGGTTAGAACCCAGTCAGGCACGTTTACTTTGTGTAAATTATTTCATCACCACTGCTCTCAAAACGGTGAAGTACCACATCCACCAACTCGCATTGGGCCCGCGTGGATTACGGCCTCACAGAGAGGAGGCCTGTGTCCCAGCAGTGGGAATAACAAAGGCTGATTATACTATTTATGCTAAACTATCCAGAACTAAGCAACCAACCATTAGAATTGCCGTCTGACGCAAAAAAAAACTAAAGCCGTCACAGTCATTATCTGCTAAAAGGTAGAATCGGCAAATCTACTCGCGTTCTGTGAATTAGATAGAAGTCAGAGATGAAAACAATTTCAATTCAATTACACTTTGAATATTGTGAGGTCCAAAACACAGAGTTAGCATATTTTGGGTGAGATCGCAAAGGTAGCCATGCCCTTGGATCAGTTAGTACATTAAAGATAAATACATTCCTCGAACTGTAACTATGAAAAACGGCACCTACCGGATTGGAAGCTGCAAAAAATGCCGCATCTATTTTAGTCATCAATATAAAAGCTCTGAGGTCATTCAAGTCTACCCAGAATGTTTTTAATTTTATCTTTCATAAACAAACTAATGAACTTTAAAACACTTTGTGCACCTGATGGTAGCATTTGGACGAGAAGAATCTGTAAATAAAATTAGCGACTCAATAAATTCAATGATAATAATCTACTGGTGATTCTTGATCTGTTTGGGGCAAGTTTTAAAAATTAAGCGGTCATTCGCTTGCAAGAACTTCAACTAACGACCAATTCGAATTTCGAACCATACTGATACGGACATTCCGCTATAGAAATAAGATAACTAAGGAAAAACAATCTAACATTGGCAATTATGTCGCCAATGTAGGTACTTACAGTATTTTTATCTAACGAAACGACGAGCGCTTTACTTGTGGTAACCAAGTGTACAAACATGCTGTGAATGTGTGCGTGACGACGAGTAGCGTCAACACATAACACACACACATAATACACACATATTCTGAATTTGCAATTGTCTCGGACGGTTCCGACAGCTTCTGCGCTTACACACATTCACAACGTGTTTTTACACTTGGTAAACACAAGTAAAGCGCGCATCGCTTCGTGACATAAAAATACTATTATAGGTAAGTAGGTATGTATAATTATGAAGTGAGTTAGGACGGCTACATTGTTATCTGCACAATCTGCACAATTAATACACTCTCTCTCTCTTTGTTTCCTTTCAAATGGTTATATTTTGAGATCCAAATAACATAGAGGTTCGGCGGTTAGTAAAAAGTGTAAGGAATCACGAAAAGAGGCATGGTAGTTGTCCTGGCTCAAATCAGCTGAAAAATGAGATAGTACTTTTAGTCATGCTAGCGACGATATTATCGGTGGCACTGTTGAATGCCTGCATAATAACATAGCACAGTATAACAACACTGGACCTGTACCGACATAGGGTCTGTCTGTAGTGTTTTATGGTCTGATTTATCTTTTTATTTACCTGTGAATTTTAGTAAGTAATAGAATAAGTTCCTTATAATATTATAATAATGTATGTTGTGATATTATCTATTATGCAATATTTTATGAGCTAGCTATAAGTTAAATAATGTTATTACCTACTCTGCTGTCCCTGACAGGGTCATGTACAGACGCCAACATATCAAGCTACCAAAATCTGTCAAATTTCTTTAATAGATTTTCAACTTTATCGCTACAGTATAAGATTCAAGGTTGATTGGGAAAATTTGACAGTTTGGGGTAACTTGATGTGCTGGCGTCTGTACTAAATTTAGGCTAGTCATAGCCTGTAACTGTTAGGTTATTATGCAGTAAATAAATAAATAAATATCCATAATTTTCAAGGTTCTCGACTACTCAGATAAGCAGCACACTATTAATTGCGTAACAACACTATCAATACAATCTGAATCATTTTGAAGCATTGCTAATACATTGCTTCATATTATGTTTTAAAAAGTTGTCTGCTCAACAAAGAATGTTAACAACAATGAATGTTATTGAACTGTCAAAATTAACACTATTGCTACTGATGGTGTGTTACGCAATTACCCCGCTGCTCCCAAAAAGACATCCCATGCCGAATTTGAATGACTATGGTGGATTGTCAATATTTTCTCTCGGAAGACATGAAAATATTCAAGATAATACACGACCTTAATCAATTATGTATTGAGATCAAGTATATAACAATCCAGTAACCTAACAAACTGCAGATTGTTGGCACAAGTGCACACACTCGGCACTTGCGCAATGTTTGGACATATTGTTACATAAATTAATTTAATAAACAATGGTAAGTCTCTTCGTCCAGTAGGTACAGACGCCAGCACATCAAGCTACCCGAAACTGTCAAATTTTCCCAATCAACTTTGAACCTTATGCTTTAGCGATAAAGTTGAAAATCTATTAAAGAAGTTTGACAGTTTATAGTAACTTGATGTGCTGGCGTTTGTACCTAAGCTATCCCTCACCTACCGCCTGACGCAGGTCCTCACCGGACACGGAAGTTTCGGGAGGTTCCTGCACATAATCAGGCGGGAGGAAATGCCCGGGTGTCACCATTGCCAGGATCGCCCAGAGGACACGGTGGAGGTCTGCCCCGCTTGGGCGGAGCACCGCCGTGTCCTCGTAGAGGCGATCGGCAGCGGCGGCGACCTCTCGCGTCCGGGCCTGGTTCAAGCCATGGTCCGGGGCGAGAGGGAGTGGGGGGCAGTCGCCTCCTTCTGCGAAGCAGTCATGCTAGCGAAGGAGGCGGCGGGACGGCTGAGGGAGAGAGCCTCCCGTCCCAGCCGCCGCGGGAGACGCTCCGGGCGTCGGGAGCCGCGCGACGACTCCCGGCCACCGTAGGCGCGGGCCTGCGGGCGGAGAGTAATGGGTAGCTCACCGTCCGATCAGGACCAGGCCCGTGCCGGACGGCGCGTACGTGTTCCACGCGCGCCTCAAAGAGATGTCAGCATCAAGTGAAGGGGCCCGTCAGGGCCGAAGCCTGCCGGGTCAGCGGGATTGTCCGAAAGGGTTACCGCTGGCCCAGAACATAAAGGGCGAAGGAAGGAACACGGGTGGGTTTTAGTCAGTAAGAGTCTGACACTCCCTTCCGCTCCACCCAGAGCGGGAGGAGTCATTTGATGATTTCCCATCCTGAAAAAAAAAAAAAAAAGCTATGTTTAGTTTGAAAAATCTGCTTGCCGGGATTCCTAGGTAGACTTAGACAAATTCTATATGGACAGCGGGGTAATTGCGTATCACATTAACAGTAGCAATGGCTATAATTTTGACAGTTCAACAATATTAATTGCGTTATTTACATTGTTGAGCAGACAAATTTTTCTAACTTATGGAGTAATGGATTAGTGATATCCTTCAAAATGATTCAGACTGTGAATGATCGTGCTGTGTTACGCAATAAGGTTGCAGGCAAGGAGGGCGAAAGCGTTCATAAATTTGATTAGGTGGTGGCCAGGAATGGCTGGCATGGCGTTGTTATTCTAGAAAGAGACGTCATTGTAAAAATCAATTACCTAGATAGCAACCAGACTTACGACTAAAGACATGTTTGAGAGAGGTCTACACCCAGCTTCAACAGCCTTCAATTTGTTTAAAGGATTTTTATATGGTGATATAAAAAAAAACACTTCATACACCCAAATTGACAAACCTCAGAGAAATTGGCCAAAAAAAACAAATCCGTTACCAGAATTACCGAACACTTTAGAAAGGTATATTAAAGAATACAACCGTGAACTTTCGTCACTTGCATTCGAATACCTGCGCGTGAGCATCATAAACAAATGAATGCTATAAATCAGTCCCTACCTTGTACCACAGCCGAAATAGGTATATGCAAATCAGCCGGATTATCTTGTTCAGAGAGTAAAACTGACAAAGCGCGAGCTTATAATGTTTAAAACGAATGAAGTGCCTAATCTAAACGATTCTTGATGGATTTTTTAATTAAATCTATACTATAAAATAATAAATCTGAAGAGTTTGTTTGTTTGAACGCGCTAATCTCTGCAACTCCCAGTCGGATTTGAAAAATTCTTATTGTATTTGACAGCCTAATTCTTTAGGAAGGCAATACAACTAACAATTTAACACACGCAGATCAAAAAGAAATGAAATTGAAAGAACGCTAAGCTAACTGCTAGCGCGAGCAGGAGATGCGATATGATGAGGTGGGTCGGTGGGTGGCAAGAAAATATCACGCGGCCAAAGTCGCGGGCAGAAGCTGCAGGGTGGTTGGAAGATGAGTAGGTACAGAAAATTTAGGACCATTTAAGCCATGGTTGTCGACGAAGTCTTATGAATTATTTTTAATCTAATTTTTGTGTTTTTTTACGTATAATGCCACAGAGGGCTAAAACATGTTTTGCTAGATTGCTTACATGTTACTCTAATTAAATTAATTAAAAATGAATTCATTTATCATTCAATTTGACCAAAAATAAGCAGTTTACCTAAAATTTTGGGAATTTAGGAAAAAAACAATACTTAATTAGATTTTAAAAAATTGGCTCTTAAGACTTCGTCTAAGACAATTACCAATTACCATGGCTCAAATGGTTCTAAATTGTCTGTACTTATAATCCATCTTCCGATCACCCTGTATAGGTAATAAAGCTGCAAAGTTTGTATGATTGTTTTGTTTGATGGTCCAATTCTTGAGAAAGGTTTGTTATTGGTGGGTGGCTTTTTAACATCTCGGTATGACAGGAGCGTGGGGATTTGCACAAGAGAATCCTAACACAGGAGTACTTACGTGAAGACGGGCTATGACCGCTGTGGATGATGATGTGATCCTTAGGAGCCGAACAAAAACAGCCGAGGGAGTTTTATAAAAATGTGGCATATTCACTCACGCGCACTCAAGATGGTGTAGGTACGTGGCGGCACTGCCTGTCCTTCCTCCACGCCTGTTTCCCGTATATTTTAATATATTATGTATCTTACGACTTCCACGTGAACGTAGTCGCGGGCAGAAGTTAGTATTACTGTTATCTGACATTTAAGCTCAAGTAGGTAATACTGTGTAATCTGACAGTTTAATAAAGTTACCAAGTTAGTTCATAAAGGTTTTTGTTCTTCATTCATATTATTTCATACATATTTTACTCTTCATTTTTTGGATAACGGAAAGTGAACATGGGATAACTGGTTTTGTTCGATTTGCGACAAGACTTGATTCCATTAGTATGATTATTAAGATGCTAAGCAGCGGGAGAATCCTCAATTTGCAGGTGGGTTGGCTGTAAATCCTTTCATTTTATAGGTATGTACGTATTTATTTTTCCGAATTTGCAAAATGAGTAGGTATGTCTTAACAAGACTCAACAAATTGTAATACATAATTCGTATAGCAGTAAAACTCCTGCTGATCTAATCCGTTTCCGTGATTTGGCAGATTGTAGTAGCTTGATGTGCTGGCGTCTGTACCTGATTCAATTGAATGGGAACCAGCAATGCACAACACAGCAATGCACGGCACGAGAACGCACGACATTGGAATGAACGTGTTTTGAATTCCAATGACGTACATTGTCATGTCGCGCATTCTCGGCCCGGACCAAGAGTGTCCGGCTTGATAATGTACAGCACGGGAATTGGAATCAAAACAAACAGTGACGTCACAATAAAAAAGTAAAAAGCCATGTGAAACTAGGGATGAGATTTTGATTGATTAAGGATTGATTTTGATTGATTTTGTTTCATTTGACGTGTGGTTGACGTTCTGGAAGAAAACAAAAGTTAATGAAATACTTAATAATAACATCAGCAACGTGCAAGCGTTTTCAACAAGAAATTATATTTCATTTGTGATCTTGAGATGTTGCAAAATGTTTGGCAAGTAGGTAAGTGCCTATGCTATTACAAATTACAACATCATTGGTGTAAGTACGTAAGTAATACGGAAGTTTTAATAACAGCATCACAACAATTTCTCCATGAGCAACAGTGCCGGCAGTCTCGACAGAGATAACGACAAAATCGTTAACTTTTGATCGCTGATTACTAACGAATAAATGCGGTTGCATTATCGGTGCTTACGGAAAACGTAAGTCTCCACATCCAAGATGCGATTCTCGCAAGCATCATTATTGCAACTGAATGTTTTCATTGATAATTTTGCAATCGAAAGTTAACGATTTTGTCGTTATCTCTGTCGAGACTGCCGGCCCTCGTTATTAAGAGCTGTTTACTAACCCATCTCAATAGCATTATTCTCTATGATTCTTTCCGTAACTTACAAATGGTCTCAATTATGATACCTTAGATTATCAGTGTGTAAATTATTAGAGCTCATAAAACTGGGGGCTGTCAGTTTGGTCCCTTTGGCTTTGTGATGTAATTAGTCAATCCTTGTAGGTACTCTATATTATGTATGTAGGTCCTTACTATCTGACAAAAGATCTACAACATAAGACATACCTAGCTTTAATACATACATACTTATTAAAAATAGTAATACATAAGTAGGTACATACTATATCTATACCTACGTGCTAGCAAAGTGTAGCTATGAAAAAATTTCATCAGTGTTTATTTTATTAAAACTAGTAATTTTGTAGAAGGTGCCTTTAGCTGCCATCTTAATAACTTTCTAATTAATCATATTTATTTTTAGATTTTCACTGCAATCATAAGATGTGTGCGACTCACACTTGATGGAGATAATTAAAAAAGGAATGAAATATTTGCCCCAAACATAGTCCATACCACTATTGTGTTGCTGCTTGCTGCTCAAGAGGACCGCAAGCCTGACATAGAATTCCATTACATTATATATATTATATGGTTTCATCGCAGAAGAAATGAACACTTTAGTAAAAAGTTAATTGGTTATATCTAGTCAAAGCTGCCCTGAATTACATACCTAACTGCTAAGGCAAAAGAAATACCTACTATGAAACAAATTCAAGAATAACATCAGCAACCAGGACCATAATAAATTGGATAAACTAAATTATGGGCGCAACCAGAGTTATGAAGATTAAGTGTGGAGACAGTTATTATGAAAGTGGCAAAGTAAATTATTATCGGGATAGCATTATAGTTACTGCTCTATGAATGCTAAAGCTTATCTCTCTATCTAAAATAATCAAAAAAACCAACTAGGTAATACTTATATTTTTGATCCTTGACGGATAATAATAGAATAGCCTTTAAAATAGTAGGTACCACCTACTAATTGTTTATTATATAATTTTATTTGTAATTAAATTAATTATATATTTAATTTCATTGTCTTTTTTTCACTCTTCCTCGTCTGTAGTAGGTACGTCCTGCAGGATAGTCCTTTCCCTTGTTCTCCACACACATCCCGCGACCACATAAATCATCTCTTCTCTATTTGTAGCTTGCTTCTTTCCATGATACATAAAAGTAAAATTAAATAAACAAAAATGCAGTATAAATATTATCATCATCATATCAGCCATAGGAAGTCCACTATTGAACATGGGCCTCCTCAATATAATCTTAATATATATAAATTACGTGTCACGTTGTTTGTCTGCGATGGACTCCTAAACTACTTAACCGATTTTAATCAAATTTGTACACAGTGTTCAGTTAGATTCAACTTGAAAGATAGGATAGCTTGCATCTCTATTTATGATCCGCAGACGAAGTTGCGCGGGTCAGCTAGTAGTCTATACTTATTAATTACCTAAGTAAGAAAGACCAATTTAACCTCTAGACCTTGTGGTGCACCTTGGCGGAGGCCTATGTCAAGCAGTGGACTGCAATTATGATGATGATGAACCATTAGCTATTTTTATTAGATCATCAACAAATTAACAGCCTCCATGCGATCCGAGGTTCTGGATTCGATTACCGGTGGGGATGGGGACACTGTCTCATAAAAATATCTTTAAGGGACTGTTCCAAGTTTAGTTAGGGCATTGCAGGTTAAAATCACCTGATTGTTTAGAAAGTAAGATGATTCCGTGCTTCGGATTCGGAGTGCACGTTACTGTCGGTCCTGGTTATTTTCTACGCGATGTAGACGAAACAGCCACAATGTTTCCTAGTTTTAATGCATGTTATAATCTCGCCGAAGTTTAAGTCACTAAGGAAAGCCCTAATGTTAATTCTGTATGAAAAACTTCATTCAAATCCAGTGGCGTAGCGTGCCTTGGCGGGGCCCCGTATAAAAATTTGTTTGGGGGCCCTTAGGAAGGGTAAAGATTTCGCACAAAAGAAAAAAAATGTTTGCATATAATTAAAAGAAATATGTAATTATATTCATCATAATTATCTATCTGTCACTTATTCCAAATTTATTAATTTTTGTATTTATTAATTTTGGCTTACGCACGTTGGGGCCCCCCGTGGCCCGGGGGCCCCATATAAATTGATACGGCAGATACGGCGGTAGCTACGCCCCTGTTCAAATCTGTCCAGTAGTACCTACTGGATATAGAATGGTTGAATGGTATGTACTAAATGCGGTTTCCAGCCCGATTTTCATTAGAAACAATGTTGAAGATCACGATAGATGACCAATCAAGACCTGTTTGTCTTATTTTTGGATTTCAAAGTTAAGAACTTTAATATAACTAAGTAGGTGGGTCAATGACCGATAGCACGACCATAACTAGCACTTACACAGTTACCTACACTATAGTAGAGGTCAGCGTGCACGCACCGCTCGGCTCACTCGTCCGGTGATCCAAGCAACCGAATTAAGTGTCACTACTAAGCAAAAATTTAAGGAACACCCATCTTTTAAACATTGTCGGATAGCACAGGCTCCATTAATTTGTACTATATTGCCAGATTGAACTATTACCGACAAATTGTGCCTTTTTATGGTCGGGGTGTTAGTTGTGTCGCAATTTTGTAGCATCGTATTAACATTTATCGATATTTTGTGCGTCGACATAACGTATTCTACTCGTGTGGGAGATGCTCTTTGGCGGCGCCTCTAGGCTCAGGCCTTAGAGGGCCTTGATCTGGGCAGGAGGCCTACCAACATTACACAATGTGAATGCTTCAGGGTAGCTATTTTGATTACGTTTTTTGCAATTTGCAGGCTAGGTTGTATGTTGATGGAAATGTTGTTCGCGGATGTCCCTCCAAGTTCATATAATTCGAGGAATGACTTTGACCTCGAAAAAGTCGTTCCTCGAGTTATATGAACTTAGGGTATTGATTTTGATGATTATAATTCTGTAACTACGTACGTCTTACACCTGCAAATAGCAAAAAAAACGTAAGAAAATTTGAATTTCGCGGGCTACCCTGACGCTTTCACCTTAAGGGTAAATGATAGCTTTAACTCATCATCATTTCAGCCGAAAGACGTCCACTGCTGGACATAGGCCTCCCCCAAGTGTGTAGCTTTATCTATCGCTTTATATTAGATCGTTGTCCATAAATAAATAAAAGATAAATAAAAACTATAAATTAGGTATCATGTTATAATTTACTAAATAGGTACTTTACATTGTTACATTTTATGTAAATTGATTAGGAATTGATTATTATAAATGTCGGCAGGTAGGTACTTCTGGCTTTATGGCTGGTAGGCCGTCCGTGCTACGTAGGTAGGTACTGCTGCTTCCAGGATTGGGAACCATGGTATTCAGAATTCTGTAATGCACAAACCACAAATTGTATTCCAAAAACATTAGCTTTGTGCGGTCGAGTTATTTCAATCAACATACAACCTAGCACTGGCCTGCAAATTGCAAAAAACGAAAGAAAATTTAAATTTCGCGGGCTGGTTGAAGCCAATCACCTTATCGGGTAATCGGCGTGATTGCAATAATAAAACTAGGAGCTTTTTTTCTTCGTGGTCCATAAAATACTGGAAAATTCCGTGGTTCCTTCTTTTTTTCTTCGTGTTCCTATATTACGACCGTATTTATCCTATGGGCGGCATGAGCACCGGGCCGTAGGCCGACGTAGGAGGCCGGCGGAAGCCCGGCACTTCGGGGACAGAAGATGGATGGAGTACCTACAATTTGTATTTCTTGGAGGAACCACGGGCAAAAAAAATACTCGCGGTCCCTTTCCAGGGACTAAGGGACCGGGACCTCGGGTAAAAAAGGACCGAATCTATTATTAATCTGTGACCGACTATGAAAAAGACTACCGTAGCTTCGTAAATTCTTAATCTCTAAAAGGCTAATTCTTAAAATGGCCAATTCGTGAGGTTCGTATTATTCTCGTAACTAAAAGAGCTATACTTAGTAGGTAATTATAAATGCCAACTCAAAAATAAACTAATACCTATATTTAAAAAAAAATGTGAATGGTATTAGGGCGGTGCCTTCCTCCTTTTACGGGCTTAGGACCGTCACATTTGTGCATGCTATTCTCTGGGGCGCAGAAACATTTTACATAAAAAAAGTAATACGTAGATGGTATTTACTTATCAGCGGAGTATGAAAATTTAAGGTTCAGTACTTGCATGGTACCGTGGGCTTGCCACAGATCGTACTTTCTAAATCATTACCCTGATGGTGGCCCTGCCAGTCATTACACATGTCGCAAGACTCGTTCTGATATCTATGGGTGCGCCGGTGGCGCTTGATGGAGTTGGTGGGGCGCGCTTCAGTTAATTCTCGTTTGGCAAGCGGTCATCGCGCGTTTTGCGATACGTAGGTACCTACGTAGCTATACAGTGTTGTATCGTGTTATGCTTCAACCAGCCCGCGAAATTCAAATTTTCTTTTGGTTTTTGCTATTTGCAGGCCAGTGCTAGGTTGTATGTTGATGTTATTTTGATTCGCGGCTGTAAGACGTATGTGAGCATATTTTTCAATTTGTGTCAAGTACGTTTTTTGCTTGTCCCTAGGGTTTAACTTAATTTTATTCGTAAACCCATAAACTATTCGAGCTTTTAAACATACTGGATCAAAGAAAATACATTTAATTTATATTTAATTATATAATTTTCTGCTTAATTATTAATGATTTTGTTTAACCAGCATTTAAATAAACAGGAGTTGGCTATTTTTACCTGTCCCCATCTGAATTTGTATGATTGGATCACGAATATTGAGAGATTTTTCCAAGGACGATGTACTTTTTTTATCGGATTTAGTTTCTAAATATCATCATTAAATAATATTCATCAATTAATTTTTAATAATCTGGATTAGTTACATAAAAAACCATATAAAATTACGATGTTGAAATTTTGATCCACCCGGAACATTCAGTATTGTGACCGCATTTTAAAGTACTTTTAACCACTTTTTTTGGGAAATAATACTTTAAAACAAGCAACACGTCAACGTATTCCTGCTCAGGAAGTCATTTTGGACTTAGTGTCAAAACGATTTTGAGTAACGTAGACGTCTTGTTGATGGCTCGGTACAAGAACGGAATTTATGTTCAGGTGTGTGTTTGAATTTTACTACAGCGTAACCAAATATTAGGATCGCTGTTTATTTCTAAAAACTGCCATTTCTTTCAAGTTACTGTTTAAAATGACATCAAATGGAAAAGAACCACGAATAATAATTTATTTAATTATTTAAATCGGCAAGTAAGAAAATGTGACTTCCGTTTTGTGACCATATCTGTGGACACGTACGGGCTGAGCTTAAAGTCACAACATGACTGAACCTATAAAGTTAAGTTCACGTGGATACAATGATGTTGTTTCAGAAAGTCAGAATAATAGTTTTATGCGGGAATCGATTTTCAAGAAATATAATATTGTGAGTACAGGTAAGGCCTAATTTTTGTTATTGTAAAAGGTTTCGTAATTAATTAATTGTTTATCATTATTAAATATTTCATACAGAAACTCCTGTTTTTTTATCGAATACACAGGGTGTAACAGAATACCTTAGACACCAGAATTTGATCCTTATTAGCAACACTATCGAATGGTGTTACAATACAGGCTGTGTTTTTTTTTCAAAATCAGCTGGTTCGATTCCTGGCCAGCTTTATTGATTTTTCTAAAATCCAATGATGCAGTTTTAGTTTTCGTCAAAATCGGCCTCGAGACCCCTTTCAATGTTTTTCAATATTCCTCATAGCTTCAGATTTAGCCATTCACGCCTAGTTGAAAATTCATTCTGTATAATAATATAGATAATTAGCCGCCTTTTAACTATTGATAAATGTAAGAGATATTTCTGCAAGACTGATTCATTTAGGTAAAAAACAAAGCTTAGATAAGTATATTCGTGCTTCGATTTGAGACTGTTTATTATTACGATTACTATTTTAGATATTAATTCGTTATGTTATAAGTTTTAAAGAAGAAGCTTGTTAGTAACTTAATTCGATTTTAATAGGTATTAAATTTTTATCTTATTATTTTATTCATGTTAACAATAGTTATGTAAACGAGGTACAATATTTTTTGTTATTATTGACTCCACTATTGAAAAGATATAGTATTTTTTAATTATTATTAAATGTTCGTCTGGAATATTACATATTATGAATAGTCTGATAATAGCGTCCATGTAGACGAAGCTTTACCTTATTAAGACGTTCAGTTGTGTGACTGTCCCTATTTTTTATTTGAAACAAAAAAATATTTAATATTCTTTATAACATACTGTTATTTTGTGTTTTCACTCGGTGGACAGGAATTTAATTTTGATTCATAATTAGGGATCCCTGTGGAAATATATTTGTATTACAACTAAATATTTATAAAAAATATATCCGATGTGGATCAAAAGTCACATAACTGAAATTGAAGAGTGATTTTTGTTATAGAATGTTCAAAGAATTATCGTGTTTTGTGTTTTTTCCTTTTGACAAAGTTGTTTTTTTTAATAAGTAATAAAAATATAAATAATATTTTGTGTAGTTTTTTGTTAATATCATACTTAATATAGTCACATTCTGGAAGTGATCACACAGCTTCTTCCACTATGTATTGGGATATTTTTTATTCTAGCTATAATTTTGGCGTTCTTAATTGCTTTTCGTTAATTTCAATCTATACACTATTTTAAAATAAACAATAGTTGTCATAAATTAACATTTTTTAAAAAAACGAAGTTGCTCACAGGTTGACACAAATAAAAAAATATGCTCATGTATAGTTACAGAATTAAAATCATCAATAAAATCCTCCAACGTAATAATGGTGTAGGAACAAAAAAAAAAACAGAAAAAATCGTTTATGCACCATTATGAACTTGGAGGGTTGTATTGATGACTAGCTTTTGCCCGCGGCTTCGCCCGCGTGGAGGTCGATAATTGTCCCACGGTATAATTCTTTCATCCCCTATTTTATCCCGTTAGGCGTGGAATTTATCAAAATCCTTTCTTAGGGGATGCCTACATCATAGTAGCTTTATGCATGCAGTCTCAGCCCGATCGGTTTAAAATTGACAAAGTTTCATACAAACTCATCCCCTTGGGGGTAGAATTGATCAAAATCCTTTCTTAGCGCCTGATCCGTCCAGTGGTTTGGGCTGTGCGTTGATAGATCACTGTCAGTCAGTCAATCACCTTTGAGTTTTATATATATAGATCGAGCTTTATATAGTATAATTATAATTCTGTAACTACATACGTCTTACAGCCGCGAATCAAAATAACATCAACATACAACCTAGCACTGGCCTGCAAAATGTAAAAAATGAAAGAAAATTTGAATTTCGCGGGCTGGTTGAAGCAATCTGTCCATAAAGTAGACACAATAGATAAACAATCAACCAACCATATGTGGTTCATGGGACAGGAAATGGGTTAAAGTGTAATCTCAAGTAATTTGTTAGTTTACTCAGTGTATGTTAGAAAAGAAAAAAAAAAATGAAAAAAAAAAAGTTTATTGTTTTGCTTCAAAGAGTGACCATGGAGTTTCTTGACGGTTCTTCTCCATGGAAATAACCAACCCGAACCGTGCACCTGAAAGAACAGTCTTCTGCCCACATTAGTCCGAGCCTACAGAAATAATTCCTGACAAACCCGACACACATATTGAGTATTTATGTATTATCATTAGTAAAAATGATTACAAATCAACTTTTTATACTCTGCTTTCCATAATTATTTTATAATACCTACGTGAAGTGTTTGTGCCTCAGAATATAACATATTTTTACACAATAATGCGGCGGAGTTACACAGCCATACCATTCTCGCAATTGGTCCGTAAGTAGGTATAATATTATTACACCATATGTAGGTAGTAATATAATATTATACCTACAAACAATAAAAAAGGCACACTGTTCATACGCATGCACTGGTTTCCCTACTACATAAACGATGGCATGCAGTATTTATTCTTCCCTAACTCTATCTTATGACTATTCAACGAAAAAAGAAACAAAAACCTGTCCCGATTACGACGCAAACGCAACAAGGTCTTAACAAATTTTAACAAGAAAAGTGAACGCGCCTAATAAATTTGGAAAAAAATATTTACATGAAAATACGCAAGGTTCTAACTATTGGAGTTCTGCAAAATGGACAAATATGCTCGTTAAATTCCTGGTGTTGTGCCTGCTGTAATGAATTTAAACAACCTGTACAAATTAAATGACCACACGGAATTAATGCGGTATTTGGGGCAGACTCCCAACAAATGCGACATACTGCTATAACGGCAGGTTCAACAGCAGGCTCTACAGGAGGGGGTGGGGGAGGGGCGACTGCTGGGGCGAAATGATGGTCTTCGCCCAAGACGACTTCATTGGCTACTTCGGGTAAGTCCTCTACAGCCGGGGGTGGGGGAACTAAAGGCTCTACAGCCCGGGGTGGGGGAACTAAAGGCTCTACAGGCGGGGGTGGGGGAACCAAAGGCTCTACAGGCGGGGGTGGGGGAACCAAAGGCTCTACAGGCGGGGGTGGGGGAACCAAAGGCTCTACAGGCGGGGGTGGGGGAACCAAAGGCTCTACAGGCGGGGGTGACGGAGGGGCGGCTGCTGGGGCGAAAAGATGGTCTTCGCCCAGGATGACTTCAACAGCTACTTCGGGTACATCCTCTGCAGCCACAACCTCTACGTTTACGTCCAATAGTTGGGACGTTGCCGTCAAAAATTGACGCAAAGAAACAAGACCCCTATCAAGGGATCTGTTGTTGCCATTTAAAATATTATTATTGATGTAAGACCTTTCGCGGTTACGTCTTACCAGCCGACCTAAGCGCTGAGCCTCGAATCGTGCCGCAGTCACTGCCATCTTCTGCTGAATGATCTCTAAACAGACAAAAATTGGTCATTACGTACCTATCATGAAATTAAGATAAAACTTCATGAAAAAAAAATTGAAGTGGACAGTGATAATTAATTTCAAAAATAATCAAGGTACCAGAGAAAGATTCATAGGTATGCAAAACATTACATTTCACAGACATCTTTGTTCATCACTCAAATATTTTGCTCAAGGCAAAAATATAACCCACGACTTTTTGGAGCCCAAGCCAACCATTTCAACTATCGAATCAGTCTTAAATACGAGCAAATACCTTTGAACACTCATGCAATTGTGATTTTTTAAATTGGGTAATATTACTAATTGGGGAAAAAAATAAACATTAAACTTACCTTCAGTAATGGGGTATTGGTAGAGTAAATCTAGCTACGCTACGTACGTAAATACATCTGAAACATTCATTTTATCAATCGTAATTTTACAACACAAATACGTACAGAATATACTCTACATATATAATAATAAACAATAATGTAACAAGAATATCTGAAATTTGATTCATTTGAAAGTTACATTAGAAGTGAATAAAATATTTAGGAAGAAGAGAAGTTACTTTAGTTACAAGAAGGGTATTTAATGACTTGACTGATATACTAATAGTAAGCGAGATTGACACGAAAGGGTCGGGACCCCCGTACAAACTGAAAAAAAAACACTTATTTTCGTTATTGGCAGTGGCCGTAGTAATAAATAAGACTGAGTCTACCTATTATGGTGTAAAAGAAACAGGCCTGTGACTGAGGGATAGGAACGAAAATGGAACAGTGCTATTATAAATCTATGAATTTAACACTTAAAATGAGTCAACATCCCTTTTTATATAATGGAGAAGATTACAATTTTTTTTTTTCATAAATTTGAAAATATAAGTAAAATTAAACATAGGTGTAAAAGATTCATGAAAATATCTCTACAAATAGAGAAGTTATAGGGCCTTAAAATTGCGCTTGCAAAATACTTTCGCGCCAGGCGTGTGACGAAACTTCTTCATTAAAAATATTCAATTTACTACTTTCTAAATAATACTATTTTGCTGAACTACAATATACTTTCTACTAAATAATTGCATATTTGTTCTACCTGTGAACCTCCACACATTCGGGTTTCCGGAGAGAGATCTGCGCAAAGAAGCGTGAAAACTCTCCGCCACATTGGAGGTCCGGTGGGGCCTTTGATAGACCGAGATCCTCTCGGGTCCCTCCTGTAAAATAGAAATTACGTTTTCTATGTCCTACAATGTCTTAATTACCTAAACTAGAAACAAAGACACAAAGTTGTTAGCGGCAGGTTTGAAACATAATAAAAAAAATTATGTTTAGCTCACCCTGACCATCCATTGTGCAATAAAGTAATTATGAAATTCTTCATTGTATGGCAGACCTCTTTCTGCCGCGATAGCTGGCACTTCTGCCAGCCCGAGCGCAATGCGATCAGCTGGCAGATATGCCAGCGCGGCGTACAGCTGCACCAGCTTGTACCCAGCAGTGTTGCGGTGGGCCGCCGGGATGCCCTGTCGTCTCGCTTGTCGAAGAAGCGCCTGAAATAAATGAAAAAGGCACCCTGACACTGGCACATTTGTAACAGACTGAAGCGCTCTCTGAAGAGCCTGCTCATAGTCTGTTACTATGTGGACAGGCCTTGGGTTTCCGGCAGCCTGCCAAACGCGCAAAAGGACCGCTTCGTAAAGCAGCCTGCGACGATTCTGCATCAAGACGATGACTGGATGAAATGAGTGACCAGCGATCACCACATGCAGGGTCAAAATTTGGGCTGCAGGTAACCCAGCCGGCACTGTTAAAAATGTGCCATCCACAACCACTGTTTCAGAGGCTTGGAGGCACGCAATAAAATTAGGCATTATAAAAATGATAGCCGAGGCGCCGCCCGCGGAAACAGTCCCTAATAGCAAATTGCTATAAGTGTTATGCTCCGCGAGCGCCACCCCGTATGCCTCAAGGGTCCTGGGTACTGGAGGGACGACTGATCGCCGCCAGATACGCATCGACGACACCACTGACTCGTAGAGCAGATATGGCACAGCATCAGGATACCTATAAATAAGACATGCACTAATTTTAATAAAACGTGCAAAAAGACACAAACAGGTCAGAGAGTCAAATTTGGGGTGGGATTTAGGAGTTTGAGTATAGCCTTTTGGGCACTATGAAACGCAAAGAAAACAAATCAATTTTTTTTTCAAAGTCCCAAAAGAAGTTATGGCCCACTAAAGTCCCAGGGACCTATAAACATTTCTATCAAAAATCTGACCCCCCCATTTTATGGTTCCATCGGGTGGAGGGTCTCGAGGGTGTCAACTTTTATTTAGGTCATTAGACAATGTACTGCTTTGTGATGCAAATTTAAGCTACATCTCATATACATAAACAATAATACCTTTTAACTGTTATCAACAACACAATAGTTAATCAATTGTCATAAGACTCCTGGAGTCTTCGTAACAAGGGTTTAAGTTAGATACTCACCTAGCTGCCTCCTCTTCATATATACCACTAAGTGGTGTTGCTTCTGATGAAGCTCTCCTTTTTAGGGCTTGAAACAGATTGTTCCTGTAAAACCGAATAACATCCATTAAATAGGTATTGGTAAACAATACATATCCTATAATTAATAATAAATGATTTATTAACTACTAGCTGATGCCCGCGGCTTCGCCCGCCCGCATATTTTATACTAAAACCTTCCTCTTGAATCACCCTAGATCTATTAAAAAACACCGCATCAAAATCCGTTGCGTAGTTTTAAAGATCTATGCATACATAGGGATATAGGGACAGAAAAAGCGACTTTGTTTTATATTATGTAGTGAAGTGATAGTGTTAAGATACGTAGCGTAATGCGATATACTATCAGTCTGTTTATACTCGCCGATACAGATAGGTAAATATGTAAAATCTGTAGTGCTAGGTACCTAGTTTCTCAGTCTTCTCATAAAGCACACACAAGGCGATATGGATGGATTTATCCCGGCATCGGCAACCATCTACGACAACTTTAATTGATTTTACTAACCTGTTTCTAACCCAAGGAGTAGGCTCATGGTCATGTTCTCCTTGTATGGGTCCTGGCTGACCAGCTCTCAGGACCCATGCGACGGGGCATCTATGGGTGTGGCACCTAAGATAGGTGCTGAGCCCTGACGACCGAAAGACAACGAAGAAGTGTCCCCCTCGTTGATACCAGCGCGTAGCGCCACGGAAGCCGGGTATTTCCTCGAAGTTGTCCATACCTAGGTGAGCAAGCAAGATGACACTGAAAAAAACAAACAAGACTTTTATTTGAATAAACAAACTAAACCAGAAGATTCGTTTTTTTCAAATTCAATTCACACAGAAGCGTCACGCGTCAGACAGAATCTACCAGGGTTGCCACCTTGGATTTTCATTTTTTTAAGGCGCTAGGTCAAGAGTAAAATGTCGCCAGATTTCAGGAATGTGGATTAAGAAAAAACCACCAAATTCCGCTAAAATAATTGCTTTTAAAAATCTCAGACAAAAGAAATCCTTTTTTAAATTAAAAACTAACGAATATGTATGAGATGCTAGAAAATAATTGTATAAAAGCTAAGCTCAAAAAACCTTTATTCAATTGACCAACTCTCTAAGGATTTCCCGGTCCTCCGTGTCCGACAGCTTTTTAACCTAGATGTAGTACTACAAACACAAAAAATTAAAATCCAGACCAGACTACGACGCAGAGATAATCAGACACGCAGGCACACACGCATTCAAATTGAATCTTACAAGAATCTTATTTAGGAACATTGTTACCAAGTTTTTGTTTTTAATTACTCTAAATTTCTTTGTTCTTGCCTTAATTCAGAAATTTTGTAAATAATCACATTTTGCTTATTATTTTAAGTTATTTTTAATGTTATTAGTTACCTATAATTTTAATTTTTTTGTTTTTATTTTTTAATCAAATGATAATTATTCCAAGCTATTTTTCTTGCGCTAGCAGAACATTGTAATTTGTTTTAACTTGTGTTTTGTCTGGGTCACCAAGATACATCCACCGCTCGGGCATGATGCCGCACTGGGCAAGTAAATTCGCCAGCGTAACTTATGGATTTTCTCTTTGTGAATCGAGTCATTTTGTTTTTACACGACTGCCCAAAAAAAGGAGTGTTATTTATTTTATTGTGTTTGTCAGTGGCGGCGCTAGACCACACTTGGACGTCGGCGAAATTAGGTCCGCGAGGCCTTTTTTATTTCCCAGTCAAAAAGAAAACGTTAGATTACATGAGCCGAACTATAGTGAAACTAACGTATGAGTAAACGAGTTTTATTGCTAATCAAATGATGACAAAAATTACACAAATATAAATTAAAATAGACGAACTTTTCGGCTTTTGGCCTGACTGAACTTTTTCAGGATTACGTCTTATGGCCGCTTTACATTTGGCTTTTAGCTAGCTAAATTCAGACACGAGTGTTGAGCGAGAAAAAAGATTGCTCTTTTTATAAAGACTTCTCTGCTTAAAAACTTATCAATCGCGCAATCAATCGTCTTTCGGAACAGCACTATCTAGCTCAATTACCTAGTATCCAAGTCCCAAAATTTCGAGTCACCTGATTGGCCAACCAATCGGCCAATCACGCGATGTCGCCAATTCATGTGTTGTACACTCTCGGGTCGGACCATCAAGGTACACCCCAGGAATTGGAGACATCGCGATGTCGCCAATTCTTGTGTTGTACATTCCTGTGTTGTACAATCCAGTGTCGTGCATTGCTGGTACGTGCATTACAGTGACGTGCATTATAGGGACTCAATTGAATTTGGTTCTTCGTTTCTTTCTACCTATATTTCAGTCAGCAGATGTTGGTAATGGCTGCGACATGCTTCAGCTTTTTGCGTCAATCGGACAGATTCAATAGTTGGTTTCTTAGTTCTGCGGGATAATTGCGTGACACACTATCAGTAGCAATGGGATTCATTTTGACAATTCAACAACATTCATTGCGTTATTCACGTTGTTGAGCAGATACATTTTCGAACATACGAACCAATGTATTAGCAATAACCTTCAAAATTATTCAAATTGAGATTTATAGTCTGTTACGCAATTGGGATGCTGAAAACATAGTTCAAATGAGCTTGAAGTGAGCTCGAAGACTAAATACTATCAATCCCTAGCATCATGTGGAATGATAGCTCACTTTACCTACCTAAGTATTCACGGTAAGATTTTAACGGAATCTGACCGGCTGGACTTTTACTGTTATTAGGTATATTTTAATATTCCAATCTATTCGGGAAACTTACAGGTAATATATACAGTGTTCTTAAATAATATGCATTTGAAGGCCATTTTACAAGTTTCCACTAATAAACATTTAAAACAAAAAAGACAACAAAAAAGTTCGGTATAAAATACCTATATAACATAAATTAGCAAACAAAATAACACGACTAAAAATCATTCAGACGTAAAGAATTACTTTACCGTAAAAAAGCTTCTCACCGACAAATACTAAGCCGAGGGACACTGGAATGAGGGTTTTCTGAAATAACGTTCGCCAGGTGGCAGCACTGACACGTCAGGTCCAGACATCTGTCAAAGAGCCTATATTTTCTTTAGTCATGACTGAATGATGAACGAATGAATGAATCGAACGATGAACGTTATCATATATTTTATATTGGAAGACCTCTTGTCACAGTGGTGCCAACTGATGTCGTAAATTTTCACGAAAACCCTCATTGAAAATGTCCATAGCTAGCACGAATTTTTCCATTATTTTCGTATTTCGTTATTTTTATTCGAGGAATAAAATTGACGTTTGACAGTTTTTGTATGAAATTATTTCAATATTTTATTTAAAATTATTCCTCGAATAAATTTCAGATGATCGAAAAATCAGCCCTAAGTAATGTCATTTTCTATAATAATATACCCTACTGTTGTGTTGTGTACTCATTGGCGTATCTAGGGCTTTTTTCCAGGGGGGCCTGGCCCCGTAACTTTTTTTTTTTCGTTGGGAAATTCTCACGGAACCCCTCCGTCTGGGATGAACGGAGGGTAATGTCGGACTCCTACCGACTAAAACCCCACTGTTCGAAGGAACAGTGGGGCCCCTGACTTATGGTAGTAGAAGTACTACCATAAGTCAGGGGCCCGAGAGCCCCGAGAGATACTTGTACATTCGCCGCACCCTCGACTGATATCAGCCCGCCATGCCTAGCGGGCCCCATCCCCAAGTGCGGGCGATCCCACGACCGATCCTTTTCTTTTAGCACGTTTTTCATTATTAAACATTCTGCTCCTAAAAGAGTTTCGTCAATTTGGAGAATACCCTTATACCCCACAAAATGCTTTCCACTTTCGAGGAGGGCGTCGACCAAACGCCGACCGCGTGGCGCGGTGTTCCGACGTGCGTGCGCCTGCTTGTCACTTTGCATTGTGGACTGTGGCACGAAATTTAAATGTACCTACACTAGCTTATTACTAGGGGTTTTTTTTTCAGGATGGGAAATCATCAAATGACTCCTCCCGCTCTGGGTGGAAGGGAGTGTCAGCATTTGATGATTTCCCATCCTGAAAAAAAAAGTATGCATATCGGGTGATTTAAGTCAAGGTATTTAGTTTGTATGAAAATTAACAAAAAATAAGAATTCATTAATGTGTCCATAATGAAAAATGCCTATTTCCATGGTCTGAACATCTGGTCGAAGTTTATGTATATCGTCCGGAACACGGTGTAAATATATTAGTTCTGCTATAAGAGCGGCCTCAGACATTACGGCAGCAAAGAGCCACGACGAGTCGACGACCCACAAACCCACTTCAACGCTTCATTATTTTGGTAACAAACAGTTAAAAATAAAACAAAAAGATCACTTATAATACATAATATAATTAAAAGATCTTGTCTCAATATCATTTACATACGTAAAAACTTCTCATACTATTTACATCTCAATTCACAACTCATTTACAATAGTAATAAATCACAAAAAATATAAAAAAAACAATCTGAAATAAAGGGGACAGTACAAATGTCCTCATTTACAAAGAACCTCATTTGATCATATACTACATACAATGTACATTATTTACATTCAATACTGCATTTTGAATCATAGTCGTAGTCACTGGATTCCTTCTCTGTGCATGGATTTTTGGAGACACATTGGGCCTAAAACTACAAACATATTATGTGTTTCAAAATTATGTACATCTTTATTACATTGATAAATTAAATCATGAAGGCTACGCCGACCGCCTAGTGGCGCCCTCATCGCTTGTTTGGTTATTTCTTTTATTTTAGAATGAAAATGCAGAAAATAAGCACGTTAAGTTGTGCTCCACAAGATTATACGTTAATACTATTATAAACGGTAGTTTTACATTGTTTAGTTTTATTATAATAACTAAAACTGATAAAAGTGGCCACTATTTCCCGTTTCATTTTAAAATAAAAGAAATAACCAAACAAACGATGAGGGCGCCACTGCGCTGTCGGCGTTTGGTCGGCGCCCTCTTAACGCATCAGCCATTGGAGTTCTACTTATATGTATAGACAATCTCAAAATAGCTTTAACACCCTAAGGTTGAATTTCACTTGCAGATCGTAAAACGACGAGAAGGCCAAGTCCAGTAATCAAAAACGTTCAAAATCTAGTCGTAATCTCATCTCAGCGACAATCAATGTCAAAAGCTTGTCAAAAATGTTGCGAAATTAGAGATATTTTTGACAGATTGAGACTGAGATCAGACTAATGAACGTTCTTAAAAATACGAGAATTTCCCATAAGGTCTATTGGCTGAGCGTGGCTGTACAAGAATTTTTTGGCATAACCAGACTATAATGTTCCCACAACAAATATAGATACACTTAGATAACGCAAAAGCAAATACTACGCGTGCCAATAATCGCACCAGCTTACGTACAGAAATCGTAAGCCGCCACTTTCGCGCTCAGTCCTGAGTACTGCGGGCTGGGGAGCGTGAGCGCTGGCGCTAGGCCCCGGGGGGGGGGGGGGGTTGATTTTCTCGTGCTCGTGACGTCAGTAGGTAGTCAAAAAATGGCACGCTTGGTTTACATAATGATCGTGATACTTGCGTTATCTAGGTCTATATATATCTGTGGTTCCGACTGCTGGAATTCAGGCCCTAACTCTGTAAGCGGGGATCTTTTGCCGCGTGGCCAAAATCGGAACTGACGCCACCAAATTAGTTTTTCAATACATTTCACAAAACAATAAACTGTGCAAGTTTGTACAAATGTTTACCAACAGCGCCACCCTGTCAACGTCATTCGAGCACCAAAAGATCCTTATAGCAGTATATTTGTCTATGTGACAGATAATTTCAAGCTTAGGCGAATATCACTCTACCACGCGCCACGCTCCGGTGCGTGAGACGCGCCCTCGCGCGATTTCTACAAACAAGTTCAATAAAAACCGCGTTTTCGCGCTGGGCATTTGGCTCCGTTTCCGCTGTAGTGTGAGATCCGCCTTAAAGACGTTTAAATTTATTGAGAATTGTTTTCATAAAGTAATTACGAGGACGGCCATGCAGTCAACCGCACGCCTAAAATAACAGTTTGATTTTCACACCACCTTTATTCAGGTAGCAGTAAGGGCAGTTTTCGCAGTTCAATTGATACATCTCACATGCCACTGCCACAATATACCAACAAAATGTATTAAACTAAGGATCTCCACAAAATCTTCCAGCGAACTACTTTTATATAAATTATATACAAACAATAATTCATACCATACATTGTGCTTAAGTTTTGAGATCATAGTCAATCTTAGACCCAGTAGTGTCGCTCCATAAATTCTAAATAGGAATGAGATCTATGGACTCATGTGCGAAAGACAGGAATTTTGGTTACAGACAAAACGAGGCACCGAGCAGATGCTTGTCTGATGAAATTGAATAATACACTTTATAATAAGTGTTTAAAGTGCAAAGTTGTACTTAAATCGACACAGACTTCTAACGTTTCCTAGGGCGTCCTTGAGCGTGTTTATGTTTGCACTCTATGACATTCATTATAAGGTTTATTATCCAATGTACGCTTTTATAATTACTAACGTGCCGATATTATCGTGGTCGTCCACATCCATGATTACGTCACGGCATCACGATAAAACAGAGATATGATAGCGCCTTTAAATTTCCGTCCACGATAACGGTATAACGAGCAAGTATTTCCATCGATTTTATAGACGGGAAATTATAAAATGGGAATTATAAAAGTGCACAATGCCACAAACAAATATCTGCTCTGCACTTCTTAGACTGCACAGAGCCTAAGGTCTTCACAATAACTTGATTAGCCTATGGCGTAGCATAGGATACACATAAATTGGCAATTCTAGTAATTTAGTGGATCAAGGCGGACTTTTTAAACCAGCCTTACACCCTGGCCCTTCTTACATTTTTCTCCAATTTGCAGGTGCAGTATTGGTTGTATGTTGATTCAAAACCGTAACAAAATTAAAATCATTAATACAACTCTCACATATTTCATTCATATTTTGATCAACATACAACCTGACTTGCAAATACCAAAAAACATAAGAAAATTTAAATTACGTGGGCTATATTAGCGCATCCACCTTAGGGCCAGTATTTTGACCGTCGAGCGCGCGTTACCTGCTCTGATAGATTTAATGATTTATCATCAACCAATCGCAGCAGTTTCACACTAATTTTGCGACAATTTTCGTTCGAGAGACTGTCCCTTCGTTTCATGAATGCGATAACCCTTGCAAGACGCATGAGTGCTGCCAATGCTACGCAACCGCTAAGCTCACCAATCTATTGCTTTTTTAGAGTGTAGTAAACTAAAATAAAAACATAATTATACAATTTCATGTGTGCCACAGTCAACCAATAGGAAAATTGATTTAAAATCACAGTGTATGTGCTTGGAATAAATTAAAAAAATAAAATAAACTCTGATCAGTTTTTTAGGTGTAAAAACAAATTATATTTTTAGACACTCATGTCAATTGTTTTTCCGTGGTTTCCATGTACAGGTTTGATTGGTTCACAAGTAATTTAAATTCAATGTGTGAGCAATAGTTCACTGACTGATTTAGAACTTTCGACGCCAAGTGCGATGCCTGGCGAGTTTCGTCTACAAAATTGAGATGGTCATTCTCGCCTCGAGCGAAAAACTCTCGTCGTATAAATGAGTCTTTATTCATCAAAATGCAACTAAATAGAGATATTAAAAAAAACCAGTCAAGTGCGAGTCGGACTAGCACACGAAGGGTTCCGTACAAGGCATAAAACGCCGAAAAAAACGTCTTTTACCTCTTTAAATTTTAACTTTATTTTATTTTTATTATATGTTGTCATAGCGGCAACAGAAACACATCTATGAAAATTTCAACTGTGTAGCTATCACGGTTCATGAGATTACAGCCTGGTGACAGATAGACAGACAGACGGACAGTGGAGTCTTAGTAATAGGGTCCCATTTTTACCCTTTGGGTACGGAACCCTGAAAAGAAACAAATACATTTGTATTTTCTGTCCTCTTTCTTGAGATTAATTGGATATTTACGACCCCGTAATCGGTAGAATGCCGTAATCACAGGAACAATTAAAAAGCCATTGTGTCTCGCGTGGATCCACGTTCCAGCGATACGAAGGATTAAAGGTGTTATCATCGTCATCGGCATCGAAAGTTCAGTGCTATATTATGCTTTCTACACACCTACGAAAGTGACTCGCTCATGTGGACCACTTTAAAAAAAAGTTTATTCGCAAACGCTAACGAACGTCCATAGACTCGGCTTGTATAGAACGATTCTTAATGCTGAGTGCATTACTACTGGTCCTGATTCTGTAGTGAACAACGATTAACTTGAAATAATGCTATATGTTACTTGCAGATGATTAAGAAAGAGGCGGTTCTGCCAAATAAAACAATAGTTAAGTAGAAATAATTAAAAGATGAACTAAAACTTACTATGTCACCAAAGAAGTGGAAATGAGAAGAGAATGAGACCGCATTCCAAAACAATCCGCGACGCTATTCAGTCGCAGTTATGGAAATAACTGGCGGTAATTAAAATGCTTCGCGACTATGTGATCACTAACGATGGTCACGACACTCAGCATTTTGGAATACAACTGTAAGCCAGCTCAAAATCGAATGTCTGTTTCCCATTTAACTGCTAGAAAAAGATAGCAATACTCTCAATGTACTCAGTACACAACTCTCACAAATTGACATGACATGTACCGTCGTCCCACTCCTGCGCAGCTGCACATCCGTTTCCGGCCATGTTTGAGCACACCACACTCTAGCGTTTGCACTAGTAACACGAACACTCTGTCTTGTCTATGCGCTAGCGTAGTCTATGACGCCCGCCGTTTTAACGTTATCTTGCCGCGGGCTAACTGTGATATGTATATCCGTACCCGCTCTAGGTTGGTTTTCTTTACCCATATCTGGAACAAGGAAATAGATTATTATTATATGTGGTCGTCCAAATCAAAAGGGACCTTATGGCGGTAACTAGTTTCCGAGATATTAATAAATTTGTAAAATACCTCAAAAAAATCGTTTTTTTATTAACTGTATTTTTAAAAAGATGATTGTATTTACTACATGTAGATGTGTTCAACTTTTCGAAAAGTCAATTTAAAAAAGTTTCGTATTCATCTAAAGTTTAGTAAAAAAGGAACCTTATCGCGGCAAGACCTAACAAATAGTTTTTCTTGTAATTCAAACCATATATTATATCAACATTTTAATATTGCAAGGTAGGTATAAACTAAAATATTCATTCAGGATGGGAAATCATCAAATGACTCCTCCCGCTCTGGGTGGAGCGGAATAGGGAGTGTCAGACTCTTACTGACTAAAACCCACCCGTGTTCCTTCCTTCGCCCTTTGTTCCGGGCCAGCGGTAACCCTTTCGGACAATCCCGCTGACCCGGCAGGCTTCGGCCAATACGGGCCCCTTCGTTTAGTGCTGACATCTCTTTGAGGCGCGCGTGGAACACGTACGCGCCGTCCGGCACGGGCCTGGTCCTGATCGGACGGTGAGCTACCCATTGCTCTCCGCCCGCGCCTAAGGTGGCCGGGAGTAGTCGCGCGGCTCCCGACGCCCGGAGCGTCTCCCGCGGCGGCTGGGACGGGAGGCTCTCTCTCTCAGCCGTCCCGCCGCCTCCTTCGCTAGCATGACTGCTTCGCAGAAGGAGGCGACTGCTCCTCACTCCCTCTAGCCCCGGACCATGGCTTGAACCAGGCCCGGACGCGAGAGGTCGCCGCCATGAGATCGCGCCGGAGGTCTGTCCGCTCCGCCGCAATTTGCTGCGGAAGCGGAGTTTCCCCCCGGCGTAGTGCCTCCGCGCGCCACTCATACAGGCGCGCGAGGACTATCGCCTCCAGATCCCATGGCGGCAGTCCGGCAAGGAGGCTTGCCGCCTCGCCCGAGATCGTGCGGTACCCCCGGATCAGCCTAACGGCTACCACCTTCTGGGGCGCGTTCAAATAATGGGCGGCTCGCCGCCGCAGTGAACGCGCCCACACCGGGGCCCCGTTATAGGGCCATGGACCGCACGACCCCCGCGTAAAGCATCCGGCAGGAGGCGTTTAGCCCCCTCAGGTTGGGCAGGAGCCGCTTGAAGGCGGCCCCGACCCGTTCCAGTTTGGGAGCCAAACGTCGGAAATGCTCGACTAAGTTCCACCGGCTGTCGAGGATGAGACCCAGGTATTTCATCGTCGTCTCGACGCCGATGTGAACCCCTCCTACCGTTAGTTGGGATCCCGATGGTGGCGTATTCCGGAACCCATGAAACGACATGGCCTCGGACTTGTGCAATGCCACCTCGAGACCCAACTGCCGGATCCTCTCCACGACTATCGCAACCCCGCGTGTCATCGCGTCGGCCGCCGCCTGATGCGACCTCCCCTGCGCCAGGACTAGCGTGTCGTCAGCGTAGCGTATAGCTGCCATTAGATAGTGTCGCACGCCGCCGCATGCGGCATTCTTTGTATATGCGTCTTAGGTCTAAGGTCCCACTATTGTAGTCCATATTTTGTTTAGGTACTTTTAATAGAGGTAAACAATCTTGTTAGGTATGTTTTTTATCATAAAATATATTTTTAAAATAGGCTAAGGCTAATAGCAAAAGTAATTCATTATAACATCTGTTATTTCATTTTGCTTTATCTTGTAATGGCTATAAATTATTTCATAAATATATTTTTCGACAAAAACGTATCAAGATTGTTTACCTTTATTAAAATACTTAAATTAATTAACTATACTAAGAGATAAGTGTCAGCAGACTGCAACGGACCGCCTTAAGGGCCCTTTTTTACGTATATACTTGTTACGAATTTTCATACCTTGTGATAATTAAAAAAAAATTGTTAAATAAGTAACATTTTCATACCTTGTGATAATAAAAAAAGAAAATTTAAGTTATCGTGAATGTTGCACTAAAATATTGATTATGCATGCTAAAAATAAAAAATATTGTTTAGTGCCCACCATTAGGGCCCTTTTTTAATTTGTTTGAAGAAATTGTTCAGTTCTCTATGTAACTTTACAAGATCATAACTAACAGTTATCATTGATCTCTTAGCTTTATTAGCATCTAAACCAATTATGTATAACCTATTTAGTGATTAAGTGTTGATTTTGTTACTGTCAGATCTCAAAGTTTATAAAAAATAAGAATTCTTGCTAGTAAATAAAAACTATTTTTTTTAAATTATGTGTTGTTTTTATTTACATCTAAGGCCTTTCGCAAATCTATGTAATTAGTAGCAATATAGAAACGATAAAAGTTTAGTGAGAAACAGGCGGTTTACTTATTTTTAATACTATTATCGATACTTTGCATCTCATTGATAATGCATTATGTTGGCGGGTCTAGTTCCCACAACAAACAAGTTTATGCAAGGATTGTAAGAATTTCCATTAGTAATAATCATAGTCAATCAAAGTATACCATCAGTTACATAACTTCACACTAAAACATAACTTTTTTGTACGGCATACTTAAATTGCGATTTTCTCGAAACTTATAATTTCGACCAGTGAACTTCAAAAATTCGTAAAAAAATAACGGCAGTGGTTAGAAGGTTGGTTCTTGGGTCTATAGTTCGGTACATTTATGTAGTTTTCAGCTCTGTAGATAACTCATTTCCGCCATAAGGTCCCTTTTGATTTGGACGACCACATATTATGTTATTCTAATGAGAAATTTTCTTTTTTTTTAACTCATCCCTAGTCGCTGGATAGATGGCGCTAAGCTTGGTAAGTTACTGCAAGGAACGGAATGTCCACATCATTTTTTGGTTATTTCAATTGGATGTAATTTTGAGATCGTAAAACGATACGAACATAAAAACGTAATTAATTAACTACGAAGTAATTAGTTAACTTCGTTTTGGCTTTGGCACCTAGTAACGTAGTCAGTTCAATGCCATCTACAGAGTTC
This sequence comes from Luperina nickerlii, assembly GCA_963855955.1. NCBI lineage: Eukaryota > Metazoa > Arthropoda > Insecta > Lepidoptera > Noctuidae > Luperina > Luperina nickerlii. The sequence goes on along the minus strand of OY979666.1, from coordinate 3,505,926 downwards.
TTGGAAACTATGTCTTTTTAATACTCAAAAAAAAACCTCTCATTACGTTACGTTATTTTTTCTTTCCGTTAGCATCGTCAGAATTTTTTCTTTTTTATAATGTTAATTCTCTTCAGTCTTATGGGACTAAAAGCTCCCAATGTAAGCTTGTACTATCGCGGCTTTTTCCGCCTGATCACATAACAAAAATTTCGCCTGAATCCTGCGGCAGCGCCAAGCCACGACCCCTTCAAGTTTTCGTCTATTAGAAAAGCGATAACGTAATTAGTTGCAACCTGCACTGTGCAGCTTAGTGACGCATCACGTGTACTCGTTTTGTGAATTTACGGACGCACTGTTTGACCTTGGCGCGGGGCTAGAGAGCGCTTCTATTTTTTGAGTGCAAGCAAAATTTAATTTAGTGGCGGTCAGGCGCACTTATGATTCTTCCGATAATGCTGATACCCACGAGCGGCAGCGACAACCTACCACTACATAAACCCTCTACTTCAAGCCAACTTGTATTTTTTATATGCATGTGTTTTTGTGAGAAAATACACATTTTTTTTTCTTCCTGCTGATTTTATCAAATATATTTAAGGTCGGTCGACAAAGGACTTTTTTTAACTATCATCGTGCTTTCCGAGACCCGGGAAAGCACGTTAAGCCGTTGGACCCGGCTGTCATTCGTAGTTCTTTGACAATCGTTATGGGTCGTCAGAAGCCCGAAACCACAACCAATCTTACCAAGAGGTATCGTATTACCCAGTAATTGGGTTGTGGAGGTCAGATAGGCAGTCGCTCCATGTAAAATACTGGTATTCGGCAGCATCCGGTTAGACTGGAAGCCGACCCCAACATAGTTGGGAAAGGGCTAGGCAGATGATGATCCGTACTAGCCGTAGTCTATTAACGAGAAAGATAACTAACCGCCTCGTCGGTTATGGCGTGTATGTGTCCTGGGAACTTGGGCATGTCTCGGCCTTCCACGGACACGCTCTGTCCCCGGTGGTACCAGCGGCGCTCGTACAGTAGCTTGCCGTCTTCTACTCGAGTTTCCGTCGTCTCGCCGCTGTCCCGAACTGGGGACTCACCTGTGGAAGAAACTTTTGACTATGAGTAATTGTTTTTAAATTTTTGATGTCATTCAGAAGAGTACAGATCCTAACCACTGTATCTGTGTGTCTTAATAGAAAGCGAAGTCGGGTTCGCCGAACAAATGATCGCGGATTGGTGCGACGATCGATTTGTTCATGACATCCGGTAACTTCGCTTCAGATTAACTTATTACGATACATAATTGGACCAGTGTCGAAAATTACGTATCTTGTGTCTGACTGCAAACAACACAGTAAGATTCTTCTATGAATAAAACAATTCCAAATAAATCTGCTTCCACGTATGATGTTAGTTGTGTTCATAACATCAAACAATCATATCACCTGACATGACATTTAACAACAAATTAAAGACCTTTTGAAAACATTTATTACAAAATACTCACAACTACTAGAATTCAAATGCTTTCTTGGCTGGGTGGAGTTATGCGCGGGCGCATGGTGTGACCGGGGTGGCGGGGAGTGCCGCGAGATAGCGCGTAAGTCGGCCTCGATGTCTCGCTCATCCAGTTGGAACGTCAGCGTCGTCGCGAGGGGCTTCCGCCGCTTTTCCGGCGCCGGCGCAGGCTCGTTCGCGCGCCGCCGTAGGATGCGTTTCATTACTGGTTTAACCTGAGGATTATAAGTAGTTTTGTTAAAACATAAATATCACAATCACATACTTTCTAACTTTACATTACTCACTCAAGAACTTTTTACTGTGCTTCAAAAATGTTTCGTTCGAAAACTATTGAATTTTGGCCATAAATATGGGGGGTTCAATTTGTTGCGAAACACACAAGCGTAAAATGAAAATATTGGTAAAATATTATTCCTAAATCGCTCATCATTTTAATTATTTTGATGAATTAAATACTTTTAATTATGTTCATAGCTTAATTAAAGTGCCAGCTAAAATAACTTTTTTTAATGGTACCCATCCAATATTATGTTGTTTTTTTTATTTGGAATTACATATATCGAAAAACCCTTAAAATTCAAATATCTCGAAAACTATTGAATTTCGGCCATGTGTATGGGGGGTTCAATTTGTTGCATTTTGCCCTCCTATCAGCTCCTGGCGGATGTACGTTGAATTACAAGTAACCCTGTATGTTAAAAACATAACTTTAAATACACCTACAACTCCTGTATCATTGTAGTTTGATGTACAGAATACGTAGAAAACGGCTATAATATTGATGGGTCTGTTACACAGGTATTGTGTAAACAAGCATACTATAAATTAGAAGATTATATCCAAGATAAGAACGCTTGGAAACATGCTGGTCCTGCTCCATAGGACATTCTAGAGTCTAGACAAAATCAAACGGGTTGCTAATTTAATTGTAAATTTATTCTTTTTTTTATTTAAATTGATTTACATTCTGTAACTACTTAACTCACACCCTGACTTGTTTCTTGTAATTTTTCATTTTTATTTAAATGAAAATCGTTTACTTTTACCATGTTTGTAAATATGTGAGCACCTGTGGTATAGTAATTTTATTTTAGGTGCATCGTCTTCACATATTATGATTATATAAAATGTATGCTAAATATTGAAAGAATTTTAAAAGAGGCAAGAAACTCCACCTTTATGGAGTTTCTTGCCCGTTCTTCTCCATGCGAAAACTACCTTTTGGAATGGGCGACTAGAATCAGTTCTATTTGTTGTAATTTTTGACGTTCAAAAGTGCCTTTTATGTGCCTATTTGAAATAAATGCTTTGACTTTATGTATAGCAAGTTACCAAACTTATTTATAAAGCTTTCCATCTTCATGTTCAAGAAAAAGCTGACAAGTTGGTTATTGAATACTGCGCCCCGCGGTTTTACCCGCATAATTCTCTATCCCGTGGGAATATCGGGATAAAAGGTATCCCATGTCCTAATCCATGTAATTATTTTATCCAAATCCGTTCGACCGTTTTAGCGTGATACAATAAATCTAATCTTAGAATAGAACACTCTTTATTATGTACTTGTACACCATATAAATTACAGACATAAATATAGAAACTGTACAAAGGGTGACACAATGGGAGGTCTTATCGCTAAGAGCGATCTTTTAAAGACAACCTTTGGATGGATTAAAAAGGGGAAGGAGAGACAAATACTGTAGGTAGTATGTGGTGTAAAATATACATAATACAATAAACACATACATAATGTATATACTAATCTAAATATATATATACTTAATAATAAACATGAAACATGAGCAAAGAAAATATAATATAATGATGATATTTAAGGAGAGAGCAAGTGTTTTTTTAAATCAAATCTTTTCTCTATATAATATTAATTTAGATTTTAAAAAATATGAAATGTGATTAACTTTCTGACATTGATTTTCAATAAAGATTGTCTTACCTCCATAGAATCTCCATTAAGCTCCATGCTGTGCCTCTCACTCTCAATCATTTTCCTCTTGTCCTCGAAGTCATTCAGCAAGTTTTCCCTCAACTCTATTTTCTTCTCTTCGAACTCTTTCGCCGCCGCTTTTTTCTCCGCTATGTACTCTCTTTCTACTACATCGTACATGTGTTCCCTGCGATTTTGGAATATATTTGAGGTTAGTTACAATTTTATAAAAGTTTTATTGTAAAATTACTGGACATCTAATCCTAGAGTTAGGCTAACTATAGTCTGCGCGGAACTAGTTGGCCGCGCCTTGGGCCGGGGGTGGGGGCGGCGGGGTTGCCTAGTGTTTGCAACCCACGTACTGAGTAATGAGAAAGCGCCCCCGCCCCTCCGTCCCACCGCTCACATACCTAAGGCGCGGCCAACTAGTTCCGCGCGGACTATAGTAACTAGGCTCCAAACTAATTACATATTTCTGAATGTGGAAACTACGATATTTGAGGAGACTGTCCACCGCATACGGGTAGCACAAAGGGCCATGGAGCAAGTCATGGTTGGCATAACCCCCTACTAGACCGAGTGCGTAACACCGAAATCCTTCATCGGCCGAAAGTCTACGACGTCGGGGACATAGCGATGCGCCTCAAGTGGAGTCGGGCAGGACATCTAACGAGACGAAGAGACAAGTTTAGTGGAGTTGGGCAGGACATCTAACGAGACGAAGAGACAAGTCGAGTTGGGCAGGACATCTAACGAGACGAAGAGACAAGTCGAGTTGGGCAGGAAATCTAACGAGACGAAAAGACAAGTGGAGTACTAACGTACCTTTCTTGGTTATTTAAAAACGTGTAAAATAAACTAGTTTTTATATAAGTACTAGCAACGCCCCGCGGTTTCACCCGCATCAGTGTCCCGTGAGAACATCGGGATAAAATTTATCCTATATCCTTCCCCGGGATGCAATCTATCTATCTATCTGCCTAATTTTATCGAAATCCGTTCAGTCGTTTAGGCGTGAAAAGGTAACATACAGACAGACAGAGTTACTTTCGAATTTATTTATTTTAAAGAAACCAGGGCCGTCCAAATGCGCGCTGGGTTGACGATATTGTCAAAGTCGCGGGAAACACCTGGATGAGGGACGCACAGAACCGGGAAGTATGGCAGAAGAAAGGGGAGATCTATACCCTGCAGTGGGAGATTCCAGGCTGAAATAATAATGATGTGGATATTTGAGTAAAAACCAAGGTTATTGGTATTTCGCACACACATAATAATATCCAACACTAACCAACATTTCGTTTTGAAGTCTAATCACACTTCTTCATTTAAGATCAGGACGGTTAAAAAAAAAAAAAAGGAAATATATACAGGGTTATTGAAAAAACTCTAACCTCTTAAGAGGTCATTGTACTCATCATTATAAACAACTTTTACGATGACACCAAACCTGAAATCGCATTTTGACGAGTTACTCGTCAAAATGTGTATTTTTCCAATAACCTTGTTTATCTATACCTAATAACCAATAATAAATTTCTGGAAATGAAATTAAAGGGAATTGAAAAAAGTCGGATTTGAAAAAATGCCCGATTTTTGAGGAAGGTATTAAGAAAGGTATATTTGGGAGGGCTATTTAACATCACGCTACGGCCCTTAGGAGCCAAGCAGAACGAAAAAAGGTCAGAAAGAACGCTAAGCGAAAACGAAGTAATGCGGGCCATGCGATGCCATGGGGTGGGACAGGATAACAATAATTTTCACGTTGACTAAGTCTAGTCTTCAATAAGTGCCTAACACACTGAAAATTTCCTCAAGCTGTAGATGGAAAATAGCAACTCCTAAAAAGAGTGATTATAATGATGAAATCTCACCTATATATTTTATTTATTCTGAGCCTCTCATGCAGTTGGTGTTCGAGCCTCTTGACCCTCCTCAGAAACTCTGGGTGAATGCCATCTTCTAGCTGCTGCAACTGTTTCTTCAAGTTGGCCAATTTGTCTTGGTATAATCTGAAATGATTACACCTTTATGTCACAAATTGTCCTTCAGAGTGGTCAGATGATACTGCTAAGTAAAATTGTAGTAGGAAAAAAAGAATTATCAAAATCGGACTACTCTGTAAAAAGTTGTGCGTGGTCATACATTAAAAAAATATATACGCGTCGACTTGAGAACCTCCTTGTCTCTTGTGTTCAGAGAAAAGAAACCTTTCTATTACTGTATGTTAGAATTTTTCTCATTAAAATAACCTAGCTATTTTCTGTCCTCTTTTCACTAGCCAGAGAATAAAAATTAAATGCCTATAGAGATAAATTAAGATAGTGTAACATTAGCAAAATCACTTTTCAAGTTGGTCCGAAAATTGAGCAATTTCTAAGGGAATTCTTCACTCCTGTCAGTAAGTCCTTGTAGAATAAAACTACATTAACTATTTTATAATATTAAGTAAAATGTAAACATACTGTTCCTTGACTTCAAGTGGCTCATCATTGTTGGGTATGTCTGTTTCACTGGCTTCTTCGGTATCTATAATAAATAAGAAATCCTAAGTATTATTATTAAACTAGCTGCGCCCCGCGGTTTCACCCTCTCAAGTCTCAATCTCGTGGGAATAATGGGATAAAAAGTAGCTTATACGTTAATCCAGGGTGTCAGCTACCTCCATGCAAAATTTTATCATAATTGGTCCAGCCGTTTGGGCATGAAAAAGTAACAAACATATAAAGACACACACCCACAAACTTTCGCCCTTATAATATTAGTGTGATTTTTTCCTAGCCTGTGTTGAACGGTAAAGGCCTCCCTTTCTTCATTCCATTCCAATCAGTTTTGGGCAAGTGTGGACCGGTCACCTAAACTTCATTTTTTAATGCCAGAGACTAATCTGACAGGTGTAATGTCAAACTTCTATTCTAAATAAACGCAAACACAAATAACTTAAATGTCAGATTAGTCTCTGGGATTAAAAAACGAACTTTAAGTAATATTGATATTTCACAGAATACAAAAATGTTGTGTGCTGTTGTTTTCAAAATTAGTAATATATTCAAGAAATAATTCATTTAAGGCACAGGATTTATATAATAAGGCAATATTTTGGTAATTTATTTTATGATTGGTTTTTAAACTATTAAACATGTGTTTGGCATGTTTTTTTTCTGTATCAGGAATGGTTGAATCTTTTCTTTTCTCTTTAGTTTACATTATTGGAAAAGTAAAAGAACTGTGTTTATGTTTGTTTGCTGTACTGTAGAAATAGGTATGCAGGACCACAAAAAAAATGTGTGTTAGGCAAATAAAATTCTACATAAATTATTTGCATATGCATGAAGCTATATTTTCCCTTACTTTTTTTTCTTATGTTGTACAAACAGTCCCCAGACTATGAGCAGGTTTGTTATTCGATTTGGTACCTAAATTACTTCTAGTATGTATAAGACAGGTAACTTTATAATAATATATCTTCAATATAAACATTTTCTTAATTTCTTATCAAGTTACTTTACAAATAAATAAGACCATGTTTACAAAACACATTACAGTAAGAATATAATAATATAATTTCCCTAGAGATTTTATATTGAATTAAGATTACAACAGATGGTTGAGAATGAAGTTATGTTATGTGAAATATTTACAGCCATTTTTTTTGTTGATGTGAAGGCAAAAAATATGTCCTTGACATGTTATTTATTTACATTTAGCTTGTTTACTATACAGAACGTAATTATAGTTTATGTGTTCATGATACTTGTGGTATGAGAAGGTTATTATTTCAACATGTTATCCCTTATTCCAGGGTTACAACTTATTAGGGTTTACTGGTTTGTACACCATTGGTTAATTAGTATTGAAGGTCAGAAGCCATAGCAGGTGGATAATTTGGACAATTTGATGGACATGTTTGGTGTTATGATAAGATCACTGATATAACTGTATTGAACTCAAAGACCAGATATCTAATAAGGTATAGTTGATGAAAGTGGTTAATTATGTTTCCTGTTAATAATAAAGGAATGTTTTTATGACCCTAGTCACATGTGACCAAATTTTTGACCATGAAAGTTGGCCACTTGCTACTATTTACACAAATGAGATTCTTTACGGAGAAAGTGACATCAAAAAGAACCAATTACGTCACCAAACAGGTTGGTAAGAAATAGGCGGGAATGCAACAGTATGGTCAACATTGTATATAAATAACCTTGTTGTAATTACATAACCAATGTTTACATGTCATTTACGAGTCTATAGGGAAACGTATACGAACGTATAGCGAAGATACGTGAAATAAGATATCAAAACAGGGTTAGACAAAGATCGTAAACAAAACATACCTTCGTCACTGTCCTCAACTGGCGGCACTGGCGGTAACGTGTCGTCTCTGTCCCTGTATTCATCCAGGTCGTCGTACCCATCGTCCTCGAAGTCATACTCGTCCCCGGGGCCCGAATATGATCCTTGGCAAGACATAGTAGAGGCGACGCGTAATAGTTGCATACAGATTGGGTGCGATCACCGTCTCAGTAACAAACTCTGACAACGAGTAACACCGATAGTGACACAAGCAACGAATGGCAATTACCAGTTATGTCACTCATATAAAGAATTTAACATAAAATCCACTTCGATGAAAAATTAATGAAATTGGAGCAAATTGAATATGTTTTACGTCAAACTGGACAAAAAGCATCATGCAAACCTTTCAAAACCTAAAGATCAACAAGATAACTGTGATGTGGCGCTAGTGAAGCTGAGGAGAACATAAGAGTAAGTGAGAGATCCGATTGTTTCGTGTTTTGTAGGTTATTTTTGGCATGACTGCATTAGAACCATAAACAACGCTGATTCGTGCATGATCAACTAAAAAACGATTCTAATTGAGTTACATATTACGATTCATGTGCTCATTTAGTATCAAATAGTCAACCGACGATTAAATTGAGACGTAATTTGAAAATACCAATCCAGTTTTCACATTAGTTTGCAATATCTAATATCAATTAAAGAAGTGTATTTCTCTGTCGTCTTCAAGGAGCTTGAAATTCCATGGTTATGACTGTGTTTTAGTCGTTCCAAATGTTCAACCACGTTCAACTCAACCGAAATGTTTATTTAACTAAAGATAAATAATTCCGACTTTATTTATTGTGTGTTTTGAACCATGTTCAACTGGTACGCTTAGGAACATCCGAAAAAAAAACGACTCATAAGTACAATGCGTGCCACGAAAGAAGAGACTTGACCTCGCCTCCCCCGCCTCTTTCCGCCGCCCCTATGACGTCCGGTCCCGACCCGCACTCAGACCTCATACCGCTCTCATACCTAAAATCGTGTACTGCGCATGTCAAACCAGGTGGTGTGTCAAGTCTCTTCTTTCGTGGCACGCATTGTATTAATAATTTGTCGCTTTGTTAAAAGTCTGCTTTTTTAAGTTTTTATTACCCCATTTTAGTTATATACCTGCCATTACTTCCTATGTGAAGATAACAACATAACATTTTCAAAATAGGCTAATTGGATTTAAGGTTCCACTAGTCGATATTTTTTCCATACAAACGGTAGAGTATTACTCCACTGTTTGACATTGTTGGATTCCAAAGCTATACATGATATCGTTTTAAAATATTATTAATTTTGTCGGTACGGAAATAGAATAGTAAGATAAAAAGAGAGTACTTCGACGCCTGATTTGGCCTTTATTTTTGTTTTTATTTGTATAGTAAGTTAGTTAGTCATTTAATTTAGTATCTAGTGTAAATAGTTTGTAATAAGATATTATTTAGTTTTTATAAATTGTAATATTTCGCTGATGAGTGGCGTCATGTGTTAGATCATTTAGTTCCCTTCAATGCCTGCCTTTTAAACAGGCGAACGAAAAAAAAAAATTAGTTCCCTTCAAAATGGTTGAGCTGAACGGTGCTGACCAAGAGCCCTAAAGCTTACGCCATGCTTCTGCACTGCCTTGAAGAAACCTAAACACATACTGAAAATTATCAGTCAGTTGATTGTAGGAAGAGTTAGTTTTAGTCAAAAATAAATAAAACATCGACTAATAAAGCTTACTAAAACTTTGTCTTGTAGTGAACGTTCAAACGTTGCGTTGTGATCGCAATGGGGACGGCTTAAAAAGTTTATTTGTCTATTGTTATGATTTGACGTCACGAAGGTGGACGTCATCTTGAATGAAAAATTCTTATTTTATTATTTATTTTGCTAAATTAAACACGTAACGCGGAGCTGTATTCAGTGTTAAACGATTAAATTAAACAACGTTGCCTGTGATGTGTTCAATCGATACTAGTTCTGTGTGTTTGTAGGGAGTGAAGGTGACGCTATACGCTATTGTGTCGGTGATGTAATTTAGGTGATTGGGTGGCTTCCTAGTCCTAAGTACTAACTACAATGGAAGAGTCCTCATTCACGATCCCAGCCGACGACAATGGTGATACTGAGCTCGACCCTAGAATACAGGTCAGTGAGTGAAAAATTATGTACTGAGTAACTGTTATGGTAGGTCCTTGTAACTGCAAAGATGAGTGTCAACTTTGTAGATTATTTCGCCAACGAGCACAATGGATACGATATTTTATATCAAAACATGAAATACGGACTCATAGCCAGCAAAGAGCTCTCAGAGTACCTTAGGGAAAGGTCGAATATAGAAGAGACAAATTCGAAATCCTTAGCTAAATTAGCGAAACAAGCGAATAGTAATTGCGCGCAGGGCACGTTCGCACCCTTTTGGGGCGTATTGAAATGTTCCGCCGAGAAACTGTCGAATTTACACCAACACATGTTCCAGAAGCTAAGTGAACTGGTTAAAGATGTTGCTAGGTATGCAGAAGAGCTTCACAAGAAGCATAAGGCTGTCAAAGACTCTGAGTCTAACACTTTAGAAGTAGTGTTGTTGATACAGAACACTAAGCAGGCCTTACAGAAGGCTAAGGATGTGTACACAAGTAAGTCAGCTGAGCTAGAGAAGCTGAGGAAAGACAATGCATCTGCTAAAGATATTGAGAAGGCTGAGGTTAAGATTAAGAAGCTTCATGAAGACTATAAACAGTTAGCTGAGAAGTACAACCTGGTGAAACAAGACTTTGAAAAGAAAATGACCCAAACATGCAAACACTTCCAAGATGTGGAAGAAGCACACCTCAAACAAATGAAGCAGTTTGTTAATTCATACGCTGATATCATTCAGAACAACCATGACCTCATGGGGCAAGTGCATAGAGATTTTAAACACCAATGCCTTGAATTAACTGCTGAAAAACTGCTGGAACAGTTCCTCATAGAGAAATATAATGCTATAGAGAAGGCAGTTTTAGTTGAACTACCTCTTTCATTACCTAAGCCAGGGTCAGCTAACAATTCTATATCGGAAGCTGACCAGATATCAACTATCTCAAACGGGTCACACAAACCTGTACAACCAGCTAAGGCACCAAAGAAGGAGCCATCTTTTGCAACTAAGACTTCAAGGAGAACTACCTCACTTTTGAATTTGTTTACACCAAATTTCCAAAGCAAGGAGGAGCCTAGTGGAAGCATCGAGGGCGCGGCGCCATGCTCCGCGCCGTCCAGCCCCAGTGGAACACCAGCTACTCCAGTGGCACCTGACAAAGATGCTGACATGGGCCGCACTACGCTCAGAGAATCCAAGTGGTTCTTGCGTAGCAGGAGGACTAAGCCTAAGCTGAAAAAAGCCAAAAAGAAGAAAGATGAGATTTCGGAAAATTCGAACCCTGGCGAAAAGTCTGATTTAGAGGAGAAGGAGGAGGAAGTACCAACAAAAGATGATTTTATGAATTCCCCAGAAGTAGATGAGGAAGGTTACTGCATTAGACCCAAAGATGAGAAAGGAAGTGTGTACTCCTCTACAGATACAGATTCTGAGGAAGAGAGGGAACAGAAGATCCATGTGGAGATCAAACCCATAAGTAATGGTGTTAATCCCATATCAGCTAGTGTGGATGAGCTCAGGGCTACAGTTGAGAACATCTCCCTGTACAAAATTGGCACGACCAGGCGCGGCTCGAACGCCAACACCAGCAAAGCCAGCAGTGATTTATTAGACTTGAACTTCTTCCAAAGCCCCACAGTCAGCAACCCTGCTTCGCCACACGGCAATGTCTCCAATCCATACGCTCCTTTGCAAGGCAATCAGTCACATTTACTCGAAAGCCCTACTCCTGTTTCTAATCCGGATGTAGGCGATCTATTTTCTGAAGTTGGTGAGATGGGGCAGTCGACCATCCGAACTTCCACCCCTACTATGTCGTCTATCTCGCTCCCTCGTCCGCCATCCAGGCGATCTGAAGGAGACTTCCGCACTGCCGGCTCCTCAGGGTCGCGCGGTCCTTCGCCTCTTACAATAGGCATGGCGGATACTATACCGTTAGCTGTCGCGTTCCACGAGATTATTCATTCCTATTTCCGTGGTACGGAAGAGTCGAAGTGCCAAGTTAAAATGTCAGGTGATATGATGCTCTCCTTTCCCACTGGTATCGTTGGCGTGTTAGCTAACAACCCCAACCCAGCTAAATTATGTTTCAGACTGAAAAACATACATAGATTGGATAATGTTCTACCAAATAAACAATTGATAAGTATCAACGCGATGATGTCAACGCGCGATAACACGGTAGTCGAGTTTAACATGCCTGCTTTAACATCGCTCCTGAAACGGCAGTCGGAAAAGAATCCGACAGCGCAGTATTTCAACGTGGATATCCTTAAATACCAAGTACGACCTAAGACCGGCGCCGCGTCATGTCCACTCCAAATGGTATCTTATTGGAAGTGTGAGCAGGACCACACTGACTTAAAGGTGGATTATAAATATAACCTGCACGCGATGAGCCCACCGTCTCCTCTGCTGAACGTGTCGGTGTGCGTGCCCATGAATGGGGCGGTTAAGAACGTGATCGCGATGCCGAAGACTGCGTGGAGCGGCGAGAGCGAGCAGGCGATGTGGCGCTTCACGGAGCTGTCGCAGCACTCGGAGGACCGCGGCGTGGGCTCGTTGAAGGCGCGCTTCGAGCTCGGTAAAGGGCCGTCCGACAAAGCGACCATCTCGGCGCAATTCAACTGCGAGGGCGCTACCCTCTCCGGCATTGAGTTCGAACTAATAGGCAGCGGGTACCGCCTGTCCCTCGTCAAGCGGCGGTTCGTCTCCGGCAAATACATTTGTGATAGTGATTTGAACTGATTGGTCCAAAACACTTATGAATACACATGTTTGTATATAGATCTTGTTGTCGTATATTCAGAGTGTGTATGGGATGCGTAGGTTTCTATACTACATGTTTCTTATGTGTATCTGTTTTGGTACCTTATAGGACTGTTTCCTGTCCACAAAAAAAATAATTTACAGTAATGTATCACAACATTGTTTGTCAATTTTCGAGTTAAATTGTTAGTTGTTAATTTGGAAATTGTATTACTTATTGATTAGGTATAATTTTCACATCTACTAACTTATTTTTCAGAATAGTTAATGTGCCATTTTATACTGTATTTTGTAAATTCACACGCGAGTACTGATTGTTACACTAATATTACAATCTTTTTGTTCATACTACTATTAAGTGGGTACTCAGCCTATTTTATTTATAAAAGATGCATCACATTTTATATTGATTGGAAATACGATCTTTTCTCATCAATCTACTTAAATGCCTTTTTTGTCAAGAGTTAGCGATATTTTCAATGTTGTTTTGTTTATCTACTGCTGACCAGATTTACTAAGTAAATCAATCTTTTGAATTTTATTTTGTAGTTGTATAACCCCAGGATATAAAAGCTTTAAAGCAATAATATATCACATAAATTGGATGTGTTGTATGAAATTATTAAGTATCACTTAAAATAATGTTTTTAATAATTTTGAGGTCAATAAATTATGATAGTGTAATTTCTTTTAGAGTAAACAAACGATAATGTAATTTTTTTAAAGTTTAAAAACAAACTTTGTTTGTACAGACGCCAGCACATCAAGTTACTACAATCTGTCAAATTTCTTTAATCGATTTTCAACTTTATCTCTAAAGTATAAGGTTCAAAGTTGATTGGGAATATTTGACAGTTTTGGGTAGCTCGATGTGCTGGCGTCTGTAAAATTGCGTTTTTAGTTACTATGTCTGTTATATTTTTATAAGGCCTAAATAGTGCAACAATTGAGAACTTTAAGGCCACAAATCACTACTATTAAATAATACTAAAATATTACTGTAACATTTATGTGATGTTTGACTCTAATAGCAGCATAAATATCACTTCATATTTTTATTGCTTACATACATTGCATATTCTTTCTAAATAGATTTTTTTCATGTTGTCTCAATAAAAATTTTAATAAAAAAATTTAAATTAATAAAAAATTGTTTGCCATCCACAGGTTTTGGATGTTGACATTGATATTCCCATAAATGGACCGGTAATGCGTACCTACTGTTTCGCAGTCTTGAGCAATAATCTGAATAATACAGACTGCTGTTTGCCAAAGCAGTAACATGCTTGTGCATGTACGGACGCCAGCACATCAACCTACCACAATCTGTCAGATTTCTTTAATAGATTTTCAACTTTATCGCTAAAGCATAAAGTTCAAAGTTGATTGGGAAAATCTGACGGATTGTGGTAGGTTGATGTGCTGGCGTCTGTACCTATCCAATATTAAAGATCAATGAGGTAGCTGATAGTTACTATGTTTAATACATATGTTCATAAACTCACGCATCTTTCCCATGGGGGTAGGCCATAGGTAGAAACTACAGAAAGCCATCTGCTACGATCCTACATACTCCTTTTGTCTTGTTTACGGTCATACATCTGGTCAATATGTTTAACGGTTCCAGTAAAAACAAAATTATTTATGTTTTACTTACTACTTAGACTAATACTGCCGTGCTAAGCACAAAAGCGGTATCTCAAAAAAAATTGTGAAGTTGATTTTTGTGGTATAGGATAGCTTAAAGAAATATGCATCCAATGAGCTCAGCCAAATAACGGTATCTTAATAAAAAAGTCCCTAGAAAAGTGTTCCCTATCTCAGCTTTACCTCAAATCACTGAGAGAATAAAAAACAAAACTTCAATTTTCTCGAAACTAGCTTTTCTTGAGATACCGCTTTTGCGTTTAGCACGGCAGAATACTAATTTACTACTTAGGTGAAATGTCACATAAATGGAACATTATTTTCATTGATAAATGTAACTTTTTTAATAATTATGCATATTTACATTATTGTTGCAAGTAAGATTCTTTGAATCTCGAATTAGAGTATTGTATTGTCATTGTTTTTTTTTTTATTATCAGTTTCAACATAGAATTATTAAACCTTTAATGTTGATGTTATAATTTTTGTAGTCAGCATTTAGATTTCGACCACCGGAGAAGGTTTTTTTTTTAAATGATTATGAAAATTGTTTTTTTTTATGTTTGCATTACTTATTATAATGAGAAGTAACTTATCATATAATTTTAACTTATATGTAATCTTATATTGTAATTTTATATAAAAATCCTTTAAATATCCCAGCGGCCTAATATGAGTCACGGAAATAGCTAAGTGACTAACTTTACCAAAAGTTGAGTGTTCATAAAAAATACGTTTTATTATAAATAAAGGTCAAACCATAATATATAGTACCTACAACTGAACCATTCCATTAATATATTGTCTCATAATTAAGTATTATTTTATGTATCACAAATTATTATTTTTACACATAAAGGTGCGTAGCTATTCGGCAGAGTTAATTAAAAAAAAACGTATTAAAAATCTCTTTTCATTTATAAAAATTAGATAAAAAATTTGCTAAGCGTAATAAAATATTTTTGTAACGTAAAATTTATCGCATGTATGATTCTGTAAAACTATGTTAATTTTAAATAAAATGTAATTTAGCATTTATGTAGTTATTTTATTAGTGTTAAAAACCAAGCCGTTGTAAAATAAAATGGGCGTAAACTATGTAAGTAATACTTTTAGTACGCTTTTGTTGTAGGGACAGGAAACGTTCGTCGTATAAGGTACAGTAAGTGTTAGATAAAGTGCGATATTGTGTCGTTTATCTAGACTAGCGATAAATATTAGTTTAGTGATAAAAGCTGATGAATCTATAGTAATGTCTCGGATGTTTCCCGTCTCTACGTGTTGCTTGCTGTTACCTTTCGTTTGGGAGTACCATGTGCGAGTGCCGTGCGATTGTCTCAAGTTCTTCAAACATTTTCAGGTGGAGTTGGAGAAGCTGAACGCGGCCACTGATGAGATCAATAAGTTAGAGTTGGAGCTAGATGTGAGTGCAATTTTTATTTTTATTTTAGTGCAGGGGTTATTACGTAGGCTAAATTAGGTGTAAGCTATGGTTACCTGTAATTGAGTGTGCGTTAATTAAATATAAATAGGTAACGTTCTCATTATAATGTAAAAAATTACGTAAAACCATTTATTTTAACTGAACAGGTTTAAAATAATTTTAGTAGCGAATCAGTGATGCAACACTCCTATTTGATAAAACATAGTGTTGCGCCGAATAATAAATTTAAACGTTTTAAAAATAGTTGACGTATTTAAAAGGCTCGTGACAATAATTTTCCGTCGCTTATTTACCTAGTAGAAACGTTAGCTAATTAGGCTAATTAAGTACTTACTAGGAAATAAAATTGAGCCACATATAAATTTTATATTCAAATGCCGCTACTCACGAATAAGCATGTTCTGGGTAAAGGCAGTCGTTAAAACAAAAAAAAATGGGGTCGAAATATTTTCTGAATTTTACAACTTGGCAGAGCCTAAAGCGTATCTTCGGGTTCAAAATTAAAGTAGGTATCCGCTGTTGTGAAGTTGAAACGTATTGTTATGGCATTCCAACTTGGCAAGCCTGTCTTTTTCATCTGACCTGGTAAACTATCTTTGTGAACTCATTTCATGGCGCAAAAATTTAAGACATTTACACGCAGCTTCTGAAAGACTTATCACCATATTAAAAAAGTTTAAAAACTAAAACCCGGCTACTGAAAAGGATGAAACAAGAAAGTACCTTCCCTTGGTCGCATGCTACCATAGCTTATATGCTTAAACTTTTTTTATTTAAATATTTTGGGGCTTATTTCAGTAATATTTATATTTTTGAAATGTGCTAATTAAGCCTTTTCCCAAAATATTTATATTTAAATTCATTACTTTATGTGATTTAATGGGACGTCTCGTGAGCCTATAACCAGCGGACGGTCAAGACGCTTCTAACGATACCTCATTTGTTCAAATTATTATAAGTACTTTTGAAGTTATGAGGAAACAGATGAACATGCACATACCGGTCAAAATCATAACCCTCCTTTTTGCTTCGCCATAGTCGGGTAAAAAATAAGGCTAAATTAAAGCAAATATACGCTTTCAAAAAAAAATGAAGTCAAGTGATTTTATTGGCATTTAACCAGCACTTAAAGGCGCTCCTATAAACAGGCGCGACACGCGATATAATCGCGCGCGACACAAATGCACCGCTCGTTGCGCGACTTGCGGTGCCTTTGTGTCGCGCGCGCTTTTATCGCGTGTCGCGCCTGTTTGTAGGAGCCTTAATACGGCCGCCTCGTTGCTCTAGTGGCCGCAAGCGCTAATGCTGAGCACGAGTTCTTGGGTTGGATTCCCAGGTCGAGCAGTGTTATTGAATTTTTCTAAACGGTAACGGTGGAATTTCTTGCCCATTCTTCTCCATATGAAAACTACCTTTTGGAATGGGCGACTAGAATCAATTCTATTTGTTGTAATTTCTGACGTTCAAAAGTGCCTTTAATGTGCCTACTTGAAATAAATGCTTTGACTTTGACTTTGACTTTCTGGAATTTCTCCGATAAATATGTGCCGGGTTGATAGCAATAGGCTCGCCCCCTATTTGGGACTTAAACAAAACTACCAAAATATGAACGTACTATAGGTATACTATAGGTCTTTTTTTTGTGTGCGATGGAAATTATCCTGGACTTCCACCATCGTGGGGATGACAGAGGGGCATGCCGGACCCTTACCGACTAAAACCACCGCGGTGTTCCATCTCTACCTTTGGCCGAGGGTGCGGGATTCGCATAAACATTGACCGCTCCCCCGACAGAGGGGAATACAAACCTGATTTTATGTAATCAACATAGAAATCAGCTAGTATTAGCCTTTGTAAAATTTATCTGTAATATTTATGGTGTAAATATTAAAGAGTATTCTATTCTGCTCTCAAAATGATTTGATTGTCTGCTAAGCCGCAGTTAGTATGATATTTGACAGCTTCTTAGTTAATTTTTCCGTTTAGCAGCGTTTCAGAAACCAGGTATAAACGTAATAGAGAAAAAATGTTCTTTGAGTCATCATCATTAGCAAAGCATGAATATTTAATTATCACTTTGTGTAAAGAAAGAATTCCGCGTCTTTATCTAAGAACGTATGAGGAAATGTACGTTTTTAAAGAACGTGTTTTTGAGACAGAATTTTCTGTAAAGATTTGAAAGAGGAAACTGAGGAGGAAATGTCCTAAACACACAATTAGTTTTTCTTTGTTTATGTACAATTGTAGAAGGTTAACGAGGTTAGGCTTCCCGAAAGTTATTAAGAGGAAATGCGGTCGGAAAGACTTGACTAGACTTAGTAAAAAGTTATAATTCGAGGTTTGGCTCTCGCCTATTTCCTCCTCCGATATTGGACCAATTAAAAGTAATTTCATAAGTAAGTAAGTTCGACTGTGTCCCTATGTTTTTCTTTTTTCATTAATAGTTGTCAAATTTATACACTATGCCTCTGTTGACAGGGGTTGAAATCGGCAATTTTGAGCATTTTTTTAGGGTTCTAGTGCTTATAAAAAAATGTATCATCAAAAAGGAAAACAGGGACATTCCAGTAGGTAATATATATTATTCTGGAAAAAAATCATTGCTTTATGGTCATTAACCAGAAAGAAAACAGGCGAGAGCGTTTGTATTGAAAAAAGACTACCCGCATTTCCTCTTAAGAACAATAATGATATTTTTGCCATCTTCAACATCATTCATTGGCAGCCTTGTTCCAGCCACTGCTGAGTAAAGTCCTTCTCATTTTGTACCATGCTTCCCTGGTCTGTGCATCTCATACAGGTCTTCCTCGCGATCTTCTGTAGGTCGTCCCACCTAATTTTTGCCATAATCACAATGATTAGTTACATGGTCCTATGTTATATTCCTCTGCATACTTGCTAGACAAAAACAGAACAACAAAACAGATTTAAAAATAGCTCATAAATGTTCGAGTCCGAGCTTATTAGCAGCTTTAGCACTGTAATTAGCACCTCTGCACTTTCTATTTCATTCCCACACACACATCAAACAAATTGTGAAATTGACCCAAAACCGGTAATTATAAACCTATTTCCACCATTTTAATCCAGTCAAAATAGACAAAAATAAGTCATAACTTAGACAAAATTCGCATAGAGCTGAAAATTGGCAGAGATGTTAAATACATCATTATAAATGAAATGTCAAAAATCCCCTTCGATCCTACTTCTGCAAAAAAAATTATTCAAGGTCAAAAGTACAAAATTAAGGTTTTTTTCCATTTTTCTCGACAACAGTAAGTATTATCGTGAAAATAGATCAGACAAAAGTTGTAGATCATACAATTCTCTACAAAAAATGGTCCAGTCACTTTTTCTCTTACGACTCACCATTCGTGAGATATCGCGGTTTTAATCATTAGAAATTTCATATTTTACATAATATGCACACATTTCCGCACCACCTATGAGGTAATGTACTTTGTACATTTTTTCTAACGTGGTTTCCCCAGTAGGTGATGGAGATAGCCCTTCAATTAACTTCCCTTGACCTGTACATACAGCAGGAAGCGGCGCTAGCCGCCATCAGGCTAATGCATCTGGGCATATGGGGCAAAAACATTACCAGTCCACACGCTAAAATCCTGGACCGGGCGATTGAGTACCAGCCTCTCATCGCTGCCCCGTGTGATAGAACACCAAACCAACCGATGTTCAACAAGAACTACATTATACAAACAGTTCAGGAAGAAAGGGATCAGTCAGGAGTCAATGAAGTGCGCATTTATACAGACGGCTCTAAAACACAAAACGTTTCAGGTGCTGGCGTACACTCCCTTGACCTAAATATTAACTTTCACATACCACTAGGCACACATAGTTAGATCTTTTAATGCGAATGTGTTGCCTTAACACAAGCTGCAACAGCAGTAAAGCGCTTAGGCATCCGGAACTATAGCATTAAATTCCTATCCGACAGCCTATCTGTGCTCAAAGCTTTAGGAAGCAAACAAACTAACAATAAGCTAATTTTTGAGTGCCATCTAGCTCTGGAGTTTATCGACGTCTAATCGTATTACTCTCCAGTGGATCAAAGGGCACAATGAATCTCTGGGCAATGATGCTGCAGATGAACTTGCGAAGAGAGGCTCTGATATGAGGGTGCTAGGCCCGTACCCACTTCTCCCTTTGCCTTTCTCACAATTTCGTGCGTGGATTCGCCAAAGATCGACCGAACTTCATAACAACAGATGGTCACGGGCAACAGACTGTAGACAGTCAAAATTGGCTTTACCAATGATACACCCGCGATTAACCAAAAAACTTCTCAGCCTGAGTAGGAATAACCTTAGAATAATAATAGGTACAATTACGGGCCACAACCTCCTTAACAAACATCTTTTCAACATAGGCGCCACGGACAGCCCCCTTTGCAGGGGCTGCCTTGATGCCGAGGAATCAGCCGCCCACGTCATCCTGGATTGCGAGGCCGTGGCTTCTCAACGTGCAGAAATCCTCGGAACAATGAGGTCGCTCCGCGAAGCCTGTGAAGCTCCCAGGAAGCTTCTGTGCTTCTGGGCGGAGCTAGGCTGGCTCTGTTAGCCAGAATCCCCACGCACAACGGCCCGAATACGGGAAAGGGAGTCCCATCATCATCATCATTCCCCAGTAGGTATACGATCTATTGTAATAAAGAAAGTTTGATCAGATCGTATCCTTTTAATTGAAAGAATCCTCGTAGTAATATTGCTAATGAGTAAAGTGGAATAGATTATTTTTTTCCACATGTCATTATATTTAGATAATTGTCTAATTCTACTTCGACAATTATTTCTTCGTCTTTATTTTCTTCTTCTTGCAGAAGTTCGCTGTTCTAAGAAAAGGGATGCATCAATTGTCTCCTCATTAATATCATAAATATCTTCATATGTTGTATTTCTTTCAATATAACGTAGAAAAACAACCTATTCCACTTTGATCATTAGCAATATTACTATTCTTGCAATTAATAGGATACGATCTGATCAAACTTTCTTTATAACAATAGATCGTGGAGTATACCTACTGGGGAAACCACGTTAAAAAAATGCGCCAAGTACATTATTACCTCATAGGTGGTGCGGAAATGTGTGCATATTATGTAAAATATGAATTTTCTAATGATTAAAACCGCGATATCTCACGAATGGTGAGTCGTAAGAGAAAAAGTGACTGGACCATTTTTGTAGAGAATTGTATGATCTACAACTTTTGTCTGATCTATTTTCACGATAATACTTACGGTTTTCGAGAAAAATGGAAAAAACCTTAATTTTGTACTTTTGACCTTGAATAATTTTTTTTGCAGAAGTAGGATCGAAGGGGATTTTTGACATTTCATTTATAATGATGTATATAACGTCTCTGCCAATTTTCAGCTCTATGCGAATTTTGGCTAAGTCAAATGTCTATTTTGACTGGACTATTTCCTGACTCAAAGCTACCAAACCACTTAAGATGTTATCAAAAGACAATAATAGAAAAGCAATCGACAAACCATCGATAAAACAATTTGTGTCCATGTATTATTTCTGGCCTAGATAAAAAGTACAGTCGGCAACACTCACTGTTGATCACTTTCCACCTTATTACTTATTACTGAGGGCAAGATTCACTGATCGCATATTGATTTTAACTTGCGTAGCAAATTTAGCGTTTTATACAAATATGAACTTTATTCCTAAGCCAATAATGTTCTTCGTATAAGCGAATGTTAGCAAGCGTTTCAAACGACTGTCAACCTTATAGTTAGTAGAAAATATGATTCATACTAGAATGAATAGTCAAGACAGAGCTATCAGTATGAAGGGTGAAAAGTGGTCAACCGCCAACATTATCGAGTGTACCCATTAATGATTTATGACCAAAACAAGGTCTCTTGGAAGCTTTTCCACGCTGTCATGGCGTTTAGTTGAAGATATTTTCAAGGACTATTGTAATTCTGAATTCAGGCCGCGTCAGGAATGATTGATTGTATTTTTTTGTCGAAGTTGATCGTAATGCTGTTATTGTGGGCGTTGGGGACGCTGATGGGGCAAAAGCATTGTCTTATAAAATTAAACCATCCAATTTTTTGTAATAAAGGCGCGTTTTTTTAGGTAATTCTTCACAGCGAAGACTAACTATGAGACATAGAGATAAATGATCAAACATGACCCTGTTTTCACATAAATTAAGTGTCTGTAGGCGCAATAGTTTTTCACACAGCACAGAGTATTCCACGGGCAAACTACAGAAGCCTTATGCCTCCAGAGAGGCCCTTTTATATCCAATTTTAACTTGGCCTTGCGACGAATGTAGAATTCCGACGGTAACTTAATTTGCTCTTCATATCTTGGCGAAATTGAATTCCAGATTTCTTTTGGGCCGTCGCAAGACGTAATATGAAATACCTTCAGGCGTTTTTCCTTTTCCAACATTGTTATTTAACTTTGTGGAGCTATATTTGCCCGATAAGGCCAAAGAATCAGCATTGCTACTCAACGTGGCAATGCTGCCAGCCTTTTGGCCACTTTGCCCATTGACAGCAATGCGGACGAATTTTTTGATGCCGAATGAGCTCTTTCCCTTTTTTATATACTTTTACATAATATACAGTGGCTTCCAAAAGTTATTTGACATTTTTCCAGTTCAGCTGTGATGCCACATTATTATGATTTAAAATTCTAGTGATCCAATAATATAAGCTAACACGAAGATATATGTACATCTTCGTGTTAGCTTTGCTTTGCTTTTAGCTTTGCTTATTATTGTATTAGGTGTACAAATAAGTTTCCGCCGTTTAACGAAAGATGTCCTCACTAAGAGGTTACGTAAAAATCGTCAGATGTAACATGTGATATCGTGAGTTTGGACATCTAGTAACAACATACACTTAGAGTATTAGTGACTCTTTATCCATATTACATATTTCTTTTTGTGCAAAAATGTCAAGTTTTGTACCGAATAAGCGTCATTTGCGGGAACTGGTATTACTTCTTTAATTTGAAGAAAACTGCAGCCGAGGCCCATCGATTACTTGTAGAGGCTTATGGTGAAGCTGCTTTGAGCGAGAGAAGTTGTCGTGAGTGGTTTCAAAAGTTTAAAAACTGTGATTTTGATGTGGAAGACAAAGGAATGAAAAATGGAAGATTCGCGCCAAACGCAAGAAGAACTCGCACCTACATTACAAGTAATACAAAATAATAAAATACCTTTGAATAAAACATAATGTACTTGTGCTTTCAGAATAAACCTCTATTTTTTTGTAAAAAACGGCGGAAACTTATTTGTACACCTATTATTTAAGAATTACTTAACCTATCGTTATCAAAATAAAAGAACGCAAATAGATAAAATAAAAATTATATTTTCCCATAAGGAAATTAAAAAGAGATTTGGCAGCGAAATCGTTCCGCTCGATAATTTTACTATACACCACAGCGCTCGGGAAACATTGAGCATTAAAATTCATAAACCAACTTCCGAAACTCCGAATAATGGATTGTAACGACTTCCTATAATATCTCCAATGTCCCCGCTACTTTTAACCAAATGAAACGGAACCCTGAGGTACGTTTCGGTTATTTACTCGGCTTAAATCGATTTTCTGAAGGCAATTTATTTAGTTTTTTTAATTTTTTAGACGTGTTTAATGTTGGAACCGACGTTTAATTATAGTTCCGTTTAATGTATCTTAAGATAAACGCTTTATTAAAGAAACATTAATTATACATTATTATTAATAAATGGGACCGTTTTTAGGGTTCAGCTGTTTCATACATTTTGGTCAAGTAAGTATTGAACTTTTGTATGAAACAGCTGATGTTTTTTTCGTGATTTCAGAGTTGGTCCCATAGTGAAAGTTGTTCAGTTCGATGGTCTAAAGCACCTCTTAAAGTTTGTCGGGTTAATTTTTTAACACCTTATACATATAATCAGCGTATAATGTTCCCACTGCGGGTTTGCGGGTTGATAGATGTCACAATAATTATGTCTTCGAATTTTTTGGTTCTAGGACTGGTCGGTTTCCTCGCGATGTTTTTCTTCACCGTTTTGTGAGCAGTGTTGATGAAATAACTTACACAAAGTATAGGTAATGCCTGTTTGGGTTCGAACCCACGGCCTAAAACTCGTAAGCTGCTGCCTTAACAATTGAGCCACCACTGCTCACTATAACATTGGTAGTTTATAAATTGGTTAAATGTAGGTATTGCTGTCGCAGTTTTTGAGATTTTTGGCTCAGTTGCCAACTTGATGCTCATTGAAAAAATGTCCTCTCTGGCCAAGTTATCCACAAAATATCCTACTTTCCTACTATTATAAATGCGAAAGTTTGTGAGGATGGATGGATGGATGTTTGTTACTCTTTCACGCAAAAACTACTGAACGGATTTTGATGAAACTTTACAGTAATATAGCTTATACATCAGAATAACACATAGAATACTTTTTATCCCAATATTCCCACGGGATCTACACTTAAGCGGGTGAATCCGCGGGGTGCTGTTAGTTATCTCATAAATTAACAGGAGTATAGTAAAGTCGTGTCGTGTAACAAACAAGATGAAAGAAATCCTGTTATATGCGCGTTCCACTTCGTAGTTCAGCGCGACGCGGCCGGGTCCGTTAACTAGGCTTTGTTTTTACAAGGTTTTCGTGCTGCCTTAGTTAACTTTAGTTTATTTTAAACTGAGTTTTGTTTTATCAGTAAAGATTATTATGGTAAAGATGGAAAGGCAAAAGAAGAGATGGATGAATTGTTTGAGGAATGAAGGCTCCTTCAAATAGGCGCGACACGACACGCGACACAAAGGCATCGCAAGGCGGAGCCTTTTTGTCGCGCGCGATTATATCGTGTCGCGCCTGTTTGTAGGAGCCTTGATATGAAAGAGAAGGGAGTGAATGATAGCGTGAGGGCTGACAGGGGAGAATGGAAGGAGAAAACGTGTTGCACCGACACCAAGTAACGTTGGACGAGGGCAGGTAATGGCCGAGATATCGTCTATTCAAAGTTTCAAATTAATGTTACAAATTGATGTTCTTTCAAGTTAAACAAATATCAACTTTATTCTAATGGTAATAAACTTGGTTTCAGAGTGACTAGAGCTATTGAAAAAGTTATAAAAATGTTTGAAGTTGTAGCGTAAAATGAACTTTATTGTGTAGGAATTAAAGTTATTTATCTATTAACTTATATTTGTTTACATTTTTGGCAAATAAATCGCGAATGCGGATTGGATCGTATGGTTGATGGTAGAGGGTGGGTGATGGCCGATTTTGTAAACTGCGGCCGATATATTTTTTTTACGACTTGTTTGGCTTTATGATCGTTTTGATAATTATCTTATGATAATGCAATATTTATCTTTATCGGTTTTCCTTAGTGACTGATTAGAATTCAAAGTCATTTCTTCGATGTAAACGAAATTGCATCCACATCCACTAATAATATCGGCACAATGAGTATTAGGTTAGGTACAGACGCCAACACATCAAGCTACCCGAAACTGTCAAATTTTCCCAATCAACCTTGAATCGTATGCTTTAACAATAAAGTTAAAAATCTATTAAAGAAATTTGACAGATGTACATACATAACGTCGCCTGAAAGTGAAATCCTCGGGAATGTAAGTAGCATTTTATGCATTTCGGACAATCTTATAGTATCGAACAGTTCTGGATATAAAAGCTGGTTAAATTTCCATATTAATTAATAAGAAAACAGAACCTCCTTTTTTGAAATCGGTAAAAAAAACAGAAGACACCGTACAAAAATTTTACAGCACGCAGTTCTTTCTTCCTCCTGAAAAGTTACTTCTTTTACACTTACGAGGTTTTCACGCTAAGGCGTCGATAACTGAGCTACAGCTACTTTTCAATTGAATCAGCATCGTACATAAATAAATAATAATTAAAATCAGCTTTGTTTTGTCGTTACGGATCGCAGCGTTTTCCAATTGAATTACGCTTTAGATTGAATAACAAAGTTTAATTACCTACCTGAAACAATACAGTCGACCGTCCATTGCTACGTAGGATGTGTGGGGAGAGGTTTGCTACGTTAACTCATCGTCTTCCTGCTCATGGTCATGTCCCATGTTACAGTTATAGTACCCGGCGATAAATATTGCACATCGACCTTTAGAAAGAGACAATCGGCTAATTTCGGCTTCGTAGAGCGTTATCTCTGTCGCACGAAATACAAACAGTCCGGTATCTATTAGGAGCTGTTAAAACAATTATGGTTTGCTTCTTTTGATAATTATTTTTATTCTTTGTATAAAATGGTTTTGTGTAAAAAGGTCGATGTGCAATATTTATCGCCGGGTACTGTACTCGGGGTCGGTACTACATATTTTCTTCTTTCATTCTGCGGTGCTATTCTATAAAAATCTCACCGTGAAAACTTAGGTGAAGTGAGCGTGGAGTAAGCTGTGAATAGTGTCAATTCCTAGCAAAAACAAACTCACTTCACCTAAGTTTTCACGGTGAGATTTTTACAGAATCGACTGGCTGCTCTGTCAACCGTCACGCTGTCATTCACTCCCTTCTCTTTCATATCGTTCCTCACTGAATCCATCCGTCTTTTATTTGGCCTTGCTCTCCCTCTCCATCCATCAACATTTATATTCATCACTCTTTACGTCACATGCGTGTCTCCTCATTACATGCCCATACCAAGCCACGCGATTTGGTTTAAACTTTTCTGTCACTGGCACGTATATGTATAGTCATCTCTAACTTTATCCATTTTCGTCACTCCACACATCCATCCCAACGTACGCATCTTTTTTCATCCACCTTCTTCACGGCCTAGCATTCCGATCCACGCTAGCTGCGCGGTTCATTTGTTTGCCAGCTGAAGCCTCAGTCGACGATTCCACTATTTCATACAAAGCGAAGCCAAGTATGTACAGTCACGAGCACTAATATGTTAACACTTGGCAACTACCAATTGCGATTTTTTCGTGAAATAACGAATGCAACGTTGAAATACGACACTTTACACAAACCTATGGGTTCGAAAATACTTTGTTCGTAATAACAGAGATACACACAGAAAAAATCGTCTTTGAATAAAGCCAAATGTATACATACTTATGCTCGTGACTATACACGTACACTTAAATACTGTAAGTAATAGTTATAGAAACACAAAGCTATATAATAAAGTAGCTTATTACCGTTTCAGTTTACTCAGAGCACGACAGATTTGCTCCAGTTGCTCATTCTTACGTCAGATACAGTATATCTTATTATAAATCACGTACACTCCATATTGGTTGAATGGCTGGCCCTCGTTTACTCCAATATGGCTAGCTAAGAAGCATGTTGCAATATCACAAATGCCAATCAATTGACATAATAAAATATAACTTCAAGGTAAAAGGAAACTGCAGCGCTCGATGCAGCTTAGTTTTTGGTCGTTTTTACTGCTTTGTTAATTTAGTGTTTTCTGTCATTCAAACGGATGGAGTTCCTACTTTTAATTTATTTTTTTACGATCGTTTCCGCCCCTTTTTATATTAGGACATTTAAACGCTCTACCGGCCAGGAGCTACTCGAAATATGGACACAGGTGGCGACAGATGTCAATGACCGAACGTAACGCACATTCTTCTTGACCCTGGTGCAATGGAGTTTGTTCCACATCCTTTAGACTTGACGTCACACCATTATGTAAAACAGTTGTCATATTTTGTGACAAATTAAGAAAGATCAGACAGAATTTCTCTAATCTTCAGTTCTTAGCCAGTGTTATTCGCGTCATCAATAGCATTGTTACTAAAATCCCTTTTTACACCTGTAAAAGAAAAGTTTGTGCAAGTTAGACCATATTGTAAAGCAGTGGTCATCTTTTGTTACAAATTAAGACTGTTATCTAAAAATGTCCCACACTAAATATCTCTCGTCCTCATTCTATAGGAGTATAGGGCTTACAAGACCAGGCAGAATTTCTTCTTAGCTTCACTTCTTAAACACTCTGATTCGAGTCATCAATATTTTTGTTAAATTCCTCTCTATATCTACTAAAGAAGAGAACAATCACAATTCAACAACACTGTATATCAAATAAGTACACAAGGTGCGTCAACGAGCGATACGACGGAGGTCGGCGCAGGCGCAACTAGCGTAGATTAGGTCAATTACAGCGGCCCCGACGTATGACACCACCTCATGATTCTAGTGTGATGTAACGCGCAATACTTATAGCATTTTACGTTTATTATGTTGTGTGTAATAGAGGAAATTGCTACGTGAATCTTAAACGACAAGACCAGTACGGGTTTCTAAAATTAGGAAAGATCTTTCATTCTTCTTAGAAAATATTTCGAAAGATTATATTCGAGACAGTTACTGCTTGCTGTCAGCCTGCATCATCCCATTGTTGGGCGAAGGCTTTCCCATAACTTCCAGCTGTCTCGATCCTAGGGCTAAATGTGGAGCATTAATTGTTGGTTTAAAAATATGTACTTAGAATATATAGCTAGATCGAATACTCTTGATAGAATTCAAACTGTCAGCGTACAGTTGACTTTGCTTGAAGTTTCATTTTAGCTGCCAGATTTTTAGAAGTTCCTTAGGTATTTAAAGCAGTATTTTCATATTTACCATAGGCTTAAGAACCTCTTAAGACGCATTAGTCGTTACATCCTAGCCACATTATTCACAATCCCCTCTCAATCTCCAGGAGTCCATGAAAACATTCCACCTGCTGCTGAACGAGACTTCGCGACGTCTGCAGGCATGGACCAAGCGTCTGGGGACCTGTGTGGACAAGTCAAGGCCTTACTATGATGCTGTGGGGATCGCCACTACTGCCAGGCAGGACTGCCAGAAGGCTGCTGTGCAGTTCCAGAGGGCTAGTGGTAAGTCAATTGAAGCTTTAAATGTTTGATTAGATTCTTACTAGCCTGCTAGATTTCTATACTAGCTTCGACGTGCGGTCGCGGGTTAGGTGGCAATTACCCATTACCCCATAGACATGGCGGGCTGATATTAGTCGGGGTTGCGGCGAATTTTTCTTTCTTCTTTAACCGTTGAACCGTGGGGTCGTCGGTAGGCGTCCGACAACCCTCCTCTCTCCCCAGACGGAGGGTATCCATAAGGATTTTCGGAAAAAAACATGTAAAGGTACTAGCGCAGTGTGGCCGGAAGGCCGCTATAAAATATTTCTGACATGGTAAATCAGCACCTAAGGTGTGTTCGCGATTTAGTTTCCAAGCATATAAACAAATTATGAATTATTGGAAAAATAACTTTAATACCTACACAATAAAGTTCAGTTTACGCTACAACTTCAAACATTTTTATAAGAATTAAAGACTTAGTAATTCTCACTACAATAAAGTTGATATTTGTTTAACTTGAAATAAAATTAATTGGAAACATGCATTTGAATAGACCTTACATATTATGTGGAAGTAATACTGTGATTTATGGTTATGGCTGCCCAGGGTGCGATAGCATATTTTAGTATTGTCACGTAGGTATGAATTTTTAACACATTCATTCGCATGTAGGTTGGGTTTGGGGGCCAATAAAATTGTTTATAATATTTACGCAAATGGTATGTACGTAGGAACCTATTTTTATCTGGTAGATATGAGTAATTGAATATTGCAAGAATTCGATAATTAATTAAACAATCCAATAAATAGAATTACCATATCTATGTGAAATTTGATTTTCGATAGCGCATCTTGCGTTGTCCGGAACTCGATAAGAAATTTTATTTAACGTAGAACGTTACAACATATCAATTTGTCAATGTCATAACCTGACCCGATATAAAACTAACATGGCGACTGGATTCTTTCATCCCGTAACTTCCTGTCGGAACAATATACGACAAGTATCAACGATTTGGCAACACTGCCAACAGCTAAGCAGTCGTACTGTATAACATACCAAATCTGTTGGAAATGAACCAAATAAGGTCACAGGTTTTTTTCATTCATTATTTGGTTGTATCTTGAAAGTCAAAGTCAAAGTCAAATCATTTATTTCAAATAGGCACATTAAAGGCTTGATTAGCACTTACACACTCACGACGTTTTCCTATGGGGGTAGGAGAATCTACAGAACGCCACTAAAGAGTGCCCAGTGCTGCACAACCCTACCCTATTTTAAGTTAAACAAATATCAACTTTATTTCAATGATTATTAAATTGATTTCAGAGTGACTAGCACTATTGACAAAGTTATAAAAATGTTTGAAGTTGTAGCGTAAACTGAACTTTATTGTGTAGGAATTAAAGTTATTTATCAATTAATTCTTATTTGTTTATATTTTTGGCAAATAAATCGCGAATGCACAGTACTCCTTTTGCTTTCGATTGTCATTGATTAAGGGCCTATACCACCTCAAATAGATTAGCATGATCCGCCATTATGTCGAAAGTATTGCAGCATTCATTTTTAAAATTAATATATGGTAAAGTGGAGGATTAATGTTAAGTACCTACTATGTTTGGCGAAAACACGATTCCATAAAATTTTCTCGATAGAAAAAAATTACAAATTTACCTCCAAATCGAACAATAAACCGATTGTATTAAAAAAATACTCCAAATCAGATCATGAAACTTTGCATAACAACTGCACTAAATATAAAGCAGATACTATATTGCTTTTTTTTTCAATTTATTATTTTCACTGTAAAAAGCAAATACCTAACCTATTGGCGCTGCCTTCCGCCCAGTACCGCACTCTGTCTCGCTCTCACTCAGTCCATGAGCAGTATCGTGCGAGTGAAATAAAGAGTGAATTTTAGCTGAGGTAGTATGGGCTCTTAAGTATATTTTATTCAATATTTTTTTAGTCTAGTATATTCACAACTCACAAACGCCACTCTTGAGCATGGGATGCCTGTGTATGAACCCTGATTGATAGTCGGGAAGTGTTATTGCGGATTTTTTTTTAGTAGCATTACGAGACCGTAATCTAGATTTGTGAGTGGTTAATCACAGTAGATTCGCCCCTTTGACATTTAGCCAAAATAAAATTGTCGAAATGATGCTATAAACCCGCTTACCCCGTTGAGAAATACAGGCGTGATGGTGTTGTATCTGACCTTTTCACTTTTAACCTGAACTGTAATATTTCTCGTTTATCTTTTTCAGTTTTTCAATTTCCGTCGGGTCCGCTTGATGCCGCGCAATTTCCGATATCCATGTTTTGGTCAGAGCTTAGTTTTATGTTACACTTTCTTAAAAATGTACCTCAAATATTATAAACAAGAAAGTAAAGGATATTTGTTTCTTAACTAAGTACTTTGAAATCTTAAGACTGAATTTGGAAGTTTACCGAAGAATCATGTGTCTTTTAGAATAATTTATGTGTCAGAGCCTCAGCCCGCGGATTCGTCCGCGTCAGTGAAATTTTTGTTCCCCGGTTGCATCGCATCGCATCGCCTGCCCGCGCTATTACTTCGATTTCGATTAGTGTTCTTTCTTACTTTTTGCTCGGCTTCTAAGAGTCTTAGCATGATTTTAAATAGCCTTCCTCAAGAATTGGGCTATCAAATACTAAAATATTTTTTCAAATTCGTCTGGTAGTTCCAGAGATTAACGCGTTCAAACAAACAAACTTTTCAGCTTTATTATATTGAAGTATAAAATTTATTTACGTAAGCTCTAAGTCCCATTATACAAATCGCAAATACATAAAATTCATTCAATTCATTAAAAAAAAAATACATTAACATTCAGAACAATCATTTAAATAAAAAAATATTATATAAAACATTAAAACTGAATAGACATTAGAATAAATAAATATTTTTATGCACAATAGACAGCATTTAATTAACTTAGGTATATCATAATGTCATAATTTTTTATCTCTGGTAACAGCGTTCCGGATCGCTCCAATTTTTTTTATTATATTACATAATTTATTATGTTAATTCTACATTCTGTGAGTACCTTAACTCGCACACTGATTAAATTAAGTATTTGTCAAAATGTTCGGAAAAATCGTCTGCAGGTTACTATGGAGTTTCTTGCCCATTCTTCTCCACACGAAAGTTTTGGAAGGAGCACCTAGAATCTATTCTAATTCCAATTTCATTAAATGACCTAGATTTGACATTGTCTTTTTAACTAATTGGAGCGAATTGATAGATGACTTTTTTGGTGTCCTTTCGGGCTAAATTGCCCAAGAACTCTTACACGAGCCTTCTCATATAAGGTATTATTGAAAAAGACGAGCGCGGCCTTCTGGCTAGAAATAGAAAATCAATTATAAAGTAAACAGCACATTGCTTTGCTCATATACCTACATACCAAACTTTTCCGTAACAAAATATTCTGTCAAAACATTCTTGTGACATGGTTTTTACGAATACAAATTCATTAATAGATGTGCCCATATCATGCAATGACATAGGTTCACTGACCCCAAATTAAAGAGAAAGTAGCGAAAAATGCGAACTGAACTGAATGTACCAAGGTTCTTGATAACATTCAGTTAGTTAATTACATTTCACTTTGTTAATTATAAATGTGTCGTTAAGTCGTGCGTTCACCTGAATTCACGTAAAAAATGGCACTTACTTTAACTAGTGTACTAGGAAATATAAATAGAACATGAAGTGTTTATGTCTGTCATTTCATCAAGTAAAATCCCCCTGGACTCAATTGTATGGAATAAATGGATATTTAGAAGGTTTTAATGACATGTGCCAGGAGTCACAGACAGTCCGCTGTGTAGAGCCTGTATGGAGGACGACGAGAGAGCAGCTCAATGTGCTTCTAAAGTACCCGGTGGTTGCCACGTACAGGGCAAAATGCTTCGGTTACCCAGGTACCCTCCGTGAGACGGTCAGTCTTCATTGAGGAGCTCGGGTGGATCGAATAATCAGTTTTCCCACCCGTACGCAAAATACGCGCATTGACGTGGAGTTGCGGACACCAGCCCGTATTACCTTATCTATGGTCATGTGCTGTGCCAACTTTTTAATTCACAAAGAATAATTAAATAATATTGATAAGACTGAATTATGTCCTTTTTTACCCTAACCATTTCTGCCTCGCAACAAAATTGCTGTTTTCCTAGTAGGGTGGCGAAACCCTATAAAAAGTCATAGTAAACTACTTTCACGATTTAGTTTAAAAAAATCTGTTTTTTAACCGACTTCAAAAAAGGAGGAGGTTGTCAATTCGGATGTTTATATATGTTTTATGTATTTTCGGGCATAAGTCCATCATATACATATAGAAAAAAAAAACTACAGACTTCCAAGAAAAAAAAACACTACAAAGTGAAAAATAACCTTAATTTCGGAAGTCGGTGTCGTTGGTTCTGCATTTTCGTTTTTTGACACCGACTTTCGAAATTAAGGTTATTTTCAATTTTGTTATCGGATCAGTAGTTCCAAAGATAACCCCCTTACATACAAACTCGCGAATTTTACCTCTTTCCAATATTAGTATAGATGAATTGAGTTTGATATATTACTATCTCACTAAAATAAAACGAAAATACCATCGACTTTACTGCACACTTGCACAGCAATAACCTTTTCACTCACTCCAATTGGCATGCCAAACATTTTGATCGGTGCACCAATAGATAAATTGGCACAAATCGCTCGTGCTCTTATCAGGCCGACATCCTGCCATCGAGCGGGCCCGAGGCTGGCAGCCCAGCAGTTCAAGGCCATTGAATATTTGATTATATTTGAAGGTTCAACGTGGTAATTACCT
Source organism: Luperina nickerlii (assembly GCA_963855955.1). NCBI lineage: Eukaryota > Metazoa > Arthropoda > Insecta > Lepidoptera > Noctuidae > Luperina > Luperina nickerlii. Next base: position 3,472,444 of record OY979666.1, on the reverse strand, counting down.
CGCGCCCCAAGCGAAGGTCACCGAAGTAATTTGGATTAATGCGATAATTTGTATTAGTGGGGTAATTGGAATTTTATCTACGTGTAGGTTATTTATATCTAGTGCTGATGGCTTAGATAGGTATCTTTATTCATTATTATCAATTTAATGTATACTATTCGATTAATTTAATGGTTTTGTTATTAAATTATCCACTTTGCGATACCAGTATGTCTAGGTGCGTTATAAAAATAAGCGACCATCAACATCCTTGAATTTTATTTAACTGTAAGAACAGCGCGCAGCGCAACTGACAGTAGCAATAGCTTTCATTTTGACAGTTCAACAACATTCATTGCGTATACGTTGTTGAGTAGATAATTTTTTCGAACATAAGCAGCAATGATGCTTTCAAAATGAAAAAAATGGAGTGTGGCTGTGTCATGGACACGGCCGTGTGTTGTATGTGAATACGTTTACGTAACGGGGTTGATCCGCTCGGCCGCTTTCATTCTTTTACGTTCGCGGCACTGCTTAACTCGGTCATAATGGTGTTTTTATTGGTACCATTCGATTGCTCTTGAGAAGCCCTTTCCAACCGTATACAATTTTTGTATTTGGATTTGTCCTTTTGACGCGTATAGGCCGACATTATATTTATTTTTATTTTAACATATTATATTCACTGTCACTATTTTACACTAATGTTTTGTCTACAATCGATAGACTTTGACGAAAGCTGACGATTGAAACCTAAACGAACGTCGTGGCTTTTCTGAGTCAAAAGTTATACAAGTGGAATTATCGCCTATTTTGGTATCGCCTAGTATCGTAAAAAAACGCACATTAGTCTTTTAATCTTCTTACACAACATCTAGAAAAAAGACACATAATTTTCTCTTTTAAAATTTAATGTATAGGTACATCTGCACAAATAAATGAAATTGGAGTGTCTGTGTGTAATGTCAAAATATTTTTTTTTTAATAAATGCATACGAAAGTACTTACAACAAAAAAATAATTTTTAAAATTTTGGCCTTTCTCTCTGTCTGTTTCTTTAAGCTAATCTCCGAAACGGCTGAACCGATTTTGACGGGACTTTCACTGGCAGATATCTGATGTTATAAGCAGTAACTAAGGCTACTTTTATTTTAGAAAAGGATTTGGGTTCCGCGCAAAAAAAACGAAAACACATGAAATCCAATGCACGCGAACGACGTCGCGGGCGCAGCTAGTTTAAAATACAAACTGTCTACAAATAAGCCAGTCAAGTGGCTGAAGTACCTAACCTACACGTAATTGTAGATTGTCAGAAACTATTGCAAAACCAATTGAATTTAATTGAAAGGTGTATTGTGGGCGCGCATTGTTGCAAGCCTCATTGCGAACGTAATCAGGTTGTGGCAAAGGTCATAGTGGTATGCGAAAGGTTATTTGAACATCTCTTGGCAAAATGTGAATGTCATAACATAATTTTCACAATGTTGCCTATGTATGTGTTAGAACCAGCATTTTGTGTATAATGGTGTGGACGAGATTCAGTAAAATTGGAAGGGCTAGTTACTAGAATCTATACTAATCTATATCTATACAGGGTTATTGGTAAAAACGTTAACAAACTCTTAAGGGGTCATTGTACTCATCATTATGAACAACTTTTACTTTGGGACCAAACCTGAAATCGCGAAAAAAATATCAGCTGTGCCCTACATTTTGACGAGTTAAGGCTCGTTCACACAGGCGCGACGCGACACGCGACACAAAGGCACCGCAAGTCGCGCAACGAGCGGTACCTTTGTGTCGCGCGCGATTCGCGTCGCGTGTCGCGCCTGTTTGTAAGAGCTTTTATACGAATATAAATGTAGGGAACAGCTGAATTTTTTTTATCGCGATTTCAGGTTTGGTCCCATGGTAAAAAAGTTGTTCATAATAATGAGTACAATGAACCCTTAAGAGTTTGTTAATGTTTTTTTTACCAATAACTCTGTACTTTATACATAAAACAAAGTCGGGTTAGCATTTATAACCTCAGCTCGGCATTTATAACCTAGCGTGATGTTACATAGCCAATCCCTTCAGTATTGGGCTATCAAATGCAAAATGATTTTTTCAAAACCAACTGTCAGTTCCAGAGATTAGCACGTTCAAACAAACAAACTCTTCGGCTTCATTATTAGTATAGATTTAAAGAAGGCAGATAGAGGAAGTGGTGTACCAAAATAAATCTCTCTTTCAAGGACCAAATTCCCATTAGGGGCAGGAAAAGGGATGAGCTATACCGGGCTTTACGTAAATCAGGATCTGGAAATCCGACCACGGTTCATTTTATGCGAAACGGCATTTTTTATTAATAAAACCTTTTTTATAGCGTTTTAAAAACGGTTGATATTGAAAAAATAAAACTGTTCTTGCCGTTGAAGGCCCTTTAAATAGTATGACTATGATGACGGAATATTTCTATACTAATTGGAATTTGTTAGTCAAACAAAACGTTTATCATTCGGTAAATAGGTTCAAAAAAACCCTGACATATTTGTCTTACAAGATAATAAAATGAAATTAACAAAATGATTTTTTTTTTGGAGCTTCGAAATTCAAATAAAATTTTACATTGCACCTACATAGGTAATCAATTGGGTGGTTAAATTGGGATAAAAAGTAAAAAAAAAAATGTTTGGAGGCTAAAATTTAGAATTATAATAATAATTATTTCTTGCAAACCCGTATGTATATTATTAGAAAATGTATGACATTAAGTCCGCCAGACTATGCCCATAGTATTTTACTCCATAAAGGCATGCAAATGAATATGCCCGAGTTAACACCATCTGTGAGCTTATTTACCATTGCTTTAATTAAAATAAGTGTACATAAAAAGCGGTCATAACAGCTGTTCAAGGCACTACACGGATTGCAATGACATAATTATCGCAAAGCATAGATAAACGCTGATTCATAGAACGTAATAGCTGTAAGTGAATAAATTATGTAATTCGCATATCTGGGCTAATTCTCACACAAGGAGTGTTTGTTGTTAGATACATAGATAGCTAGAATACCCGTAATTATGTACAGACGCCAGCACATCAAGCTACCCGAAACTGTCAATTTTCCTAATCAATTTTGAACCTTATGCTTTAGCGATAAAGTTGAAAATCTATTAAAGAAATTTGACAGATTGTAGTAGCTTGATGTGCTGGCGTCTGTATAACATATTTTGGTGTGGCCATTGTTGCACGGATGTTAAATTTTTTCATACTTTCTCATTATTGAGCTGAATACTAAATTCTGCAGTAAAAAAGTATATGATTTGCGGAAATCAAGCATTTGTGGATTGCATTCTGACATCATTTGCACTGGCAATGACTTAAAAACTCGTTAATAATGTATGGACGGCTGCAACCATTAATTACCCACCTTTTCTGATGGATGTAGGCATGTTTTCTTGTATCTATACTTAATATTATAAAGCTGAAGAGTTTGTTTGGTTGAACGCGCTAATCTCTGGAACTACCAGTCGGATTTGAACAATTCTTTTGCATTTGATAGCCCAATTCTTGAGGAAGGCTATAATAGGCTATTTAACATCACGCTATGACCTTTAAGAGCCGAGTAAAAAGAAAAAAGTCAGAAAGGCGATGCGATGCGACGGGGTGGGTCGGAGTAACAAGAAATTTCACGCGAACGAAGTCGCAGGCAGAAGCTAGTTGACATAAATATACCCCAATAATACAAAATTAGTATAGGAAAATCTTAATATCAAAAATAGCAAAAATCTTATTAAAATTTGTAGAGGAGAGTACGATATCAAAAGTTACCTACAGGTGAGCACGAATGCTGAAAGCATATACTTACCTGCGGGGTTGCGTAATCCACTATCAGTAGAAATGGGTTTCACAACAGCAGACAAATTTATCGAACATATGCAGCAGTGGATTAGCAATATCCTTCAAAATGATTCAGATTGTTATTAAAAGTGTGTTACGCAATTAAGGCTCCTTCAAACAGGCGCGACACGCGATAAAATCGCGCGCGACACAAAGGCACCGCAATTCGCGCAACGAGCGGTGCCTTTGTGGCGCGCGCGATTCGCGTCGCGCGTCGCGCCTGGTTGCAGGAGCCTTTAAGCTGCAGATTAAAGGCTCCTTCAAACAGGCGCGACACAAAGGCACCGCAAGTCGCGCAACGAGTTTGTGTCACGCGCGATTATATCGCGTGTCACGCCTGTTTGTAGGAGCCTTAACCTGGAACACAATAAAAAGAGTCGAACTTCATATAAAAATGTCGCAAATATGCTTAACACACTACCCAAACTCGATGCTAATCATATGCATAGGTGTGTCAGACAAACAGATTAGTAACATGATCCTACATTCATTACAATTAGCGCTCGCATGGCGCAGCTGCTGATTACTCGTGTACATACCATTATCTGCGAAACCTGACTTAAATTATTTCCATTTTGCACGTATTATGTATAGGAGAAGGCTAAATTTAATTAACTAGCGAAACTTCACAGACTTCATGTTTATCGACCGAATGATGATAAAACAAAAATGATAAGATAAGATAAGATTTCTTTATTTGTTAAACATTGTATACATACAAGAGCATGCAAGATATTATATTTGATTTCCTAAACTCATAGCATAGGTATCTAAGCATAGCCTGTAGCGTTCCCACTCCTGGGACACAGGCCTCCACTCAGAGAGGGAGTGGGCCAGAAACCAACACGCAGGCCCAGTGCGGCTTGGTAGACGTCACATGTCTTACAATTTTTGATTCTACAGCACGCCGGTTTCCACACGATGTTTGCCTTCACAATTTTGAGAGCAGTGCAGCAGTGGTGAGAAATAAATTACCCACAGTAAAGTGCCTGTCTGGGTTCGAACCCACGACCTATGTATAACGACACGTACATAAGTCGGGGCCGCTACCGTTGGGCCACCAGTCGCCCACTCACTCATAATTTTAAGTAACTGGAGCTAATTACGGGGTCAACGGCGGCTGGTAGTAAAGTTACTTGGAATTATTAATGAGTAAGATTTTTTTCCCATGTCTGTGACATTTTTCGCCAAATAATTTAGTTCGACCTTGTTTAATGCAAACTGCACTTAGGCATGACTAAAGGCTCCTACAAACAGGCGCGACACGCGATATAATCGCAAACGCACCGCTCGTTGCGCGACTTGCGGTGCCTTTGTGTCGGGTGTCGTGTCGCGCTTGTTTGTAGGAGCCTTAAAGGATGATTTCCACCAAACGGTTCGCACCGCATCGGATCGGAACGGATTTTACCATCTCTAATCGATATTGAATCGTGTACACAGTATTTAAAGTCTATATTACCAAGCCGCGCACAGCAGCTTAACCTCGGGCGTCTTCTGCGACACGGGATCCCGGATCGTAGCTGAAAGTATGCGTAGACGTGCGTACAGCTCCGTTCGCCTGTCGTCGTATCCGGTCGAATCCTTTCGGCTGTCATGTCGTCCAAATTTTTCTTTTCTTCTGTTTTATGATTATTTTCTTCTTCTAATGCAATAGCCAACAATACTACGTCAACTTCAACCATTAAAAAAAATTAGAACACGTGAATACGGTAGGAATGAAACTATTTGACTAGGCGCAGAAACGGATACGTTCGCAAGCGACGTACCTACATCCTGCTGGAAGTGCCGGACGCGATCACCTGTCGCCGCATCCGTTCGTATCCTTTCCGATGCAATACGAGCCGTTTGGTGGAAACCATCCTTAAATGTGGAGCTTTGTTGCGATAGTGTTCATAAGAGCATTTTTTAATAATGTTATTTAGCCATTGTGGTTTTCTTGCTTCCGTTTAAAACCTATAAAAATATTATTTAATTAAAAAGAACCTATTTTTACATGATAATCCTTTTTCTTACCTACTGAATACAAGCACTGCACGCTGTAGTCAAAACGTTGTATAACACAACCTATATACATAATTACATATAGGCACAGGGTTTTTTAAATTAATTAAAAATCCACTTTTTACATCATATAATATTCATTTTGATTTACCATAAATTAGATTCATTTAACAAAACTTTACAGACGAAAAATGAGTGAAAGGGCTCAATTATAACCTCATCTACATTTCTGTACTAATTATAATTGGTTCTTACATAATATATGAGATATAAGTCTTAGAACAACAAAGCATAATTACCTATTAGCAATGTCGCACGAGTGGCTTAGCGACCTATTTTTGTCTGTCGCTAACAATGTCACATCTTGTGGAGGTAGGCGGTTTTCTTTTGATCATTTGTGAACAACATTATATTGCTCTTGGCTTGATGTATTTTTCTTCAGAATTTTGTTAAAAAAAAATATATTTTTCTTGTTAAGTAGCTGATTACAGATTATTGATCTACTGGATGATCATCCTCATCTGTCTTGCATTAAGCAGTTCTTTCTGTAATTAGGAGTTGCCAGGTAGTTCCTAAATAAACAGTACAACAGTGACGTTAGTTCAAATAATAGCTATGCTAGCGGCTAGCGTAGTACGGAGTTTCAATATCATAAGAGTAAAGGCTCCTACAAATAGGCGCGACACGCGATATAATCGCGCGTGACACACAGGCACCGTTCGTTGCGCGACTTGCGGTGCCTTTGTGTCGCGCGCGATTTACCTCGTGTCGCGCCTGTTTGAAGGAGCCTTAACGGTGGTGTTTCTTGAACATTATTCTCCATACGACCTTTTGGACAACCTTTTGGAAGGAGCAACTACATAGAATCAATTATATTTGTTTGTAAAGGGGTTTGAAGATTTTTATATACCTACCTAGGACCCTAGGTACTGTCGCACCATTTTGAAAATAGCGGCCACGCATGAGACCTATATATAAATCTATAGCTGACATCAATGCAACTACGAAACATACTGAGACTAAAGTCACGTGATCAACTTTGAACGTTAATAATTATCACGGAAACGTGACACCTTACGGGGTTTGGTCTTATTATTTTTTTCCGTTTGCATTCATGTCAGCTATCGATTTACACAATATATAGGAATCATGCGAGGCCGCCATTTAAAAAAAAAAAAAAATGGCAGACATGTAGGTATGCCGCGGATCAACAAAGCCCTTTTACGTTCAAAAGTGCCTTTACGTGCCTATTTGAAATAAATGCTTTGACTTTGACTATACGTAAGTATAGTCAAAGTCAAAACATGTATTTAGTTTTTTACAACATTTATTTATTTACTAGTTTTGTTTCCACTGAAGTGCGGCCAGTTTAGGTTCTCTCCAAAAAGCTGAAGGTTTACTAGGTCGTAGCAAAATCTGTAATCACCCAACCAGATACTTGTCGACGTATGTTTGTATGCAATAAACGGTGTAGTGACATATGTTGACAGGAAATCGCTTATCAGCACGTTTATCAGCTAATACAATTGTGTTCAATTTTAACACTCGCTGCGGCCAGTTATGGTAAGATTGGATACTACAGCTGCGTGTAGTGTGTCCTATGTGTAGTTAGGTTTTCCTTTATGGAGTATCGGTTCCACGTGTGATTCTGTTTATTGTTTTAGATTCTTCTTCATCCCCTCAGCCGTCACGCTGATTCAGTTCGGCGGCCATTGTTTTACTATTTTTGAAGTGAAAACTTCTTTAGCGGCGCTGTGTACTTTTTTTGGAATGGGTAAAAACTTCTAAATTCGCGTCAGGTCACGTGACCCTGATCGAAAATTCGTAAGACGTAAGGTGTAAAACGTAAGACGCGCGTTGTTGAGGACAGCGCCATCTATGCACATCGGGAAGAACTACGAGGGCCTCGCGTACTAACTACGTAGTTCATCCAACAACGACGAGATGGCGCTGAACCACGGATATATAACTGACGACGAGCTCCATGCGAGACCAACACCACGAACTGAAGTCTATCCTGTGTGCTTATTTGTAAATCTGAATAAATTCCTTTCACGAGAAGAATAAACCAGTCACTTTGGTCATCATACCTGATTTGCAAAAAACCCTATAAAATAAGGAACACACCTTAACACGCGTGTTTTGTTTATAAGACGATTCACAAAATACACTCGTAATTGTTCAAGTTTTCACTTCTGTCGGCACTACCGGAGTGCCAGTGTTTTTTTTTTTATAATCTGATATGATAGTTGAACATTTAAGCTCTAGACACATGTCTATGCTTTAATGAAGTGGGGGGATTATTTAACCAGCGTATGATACAATAGTTTTTTTCAAATTGCTGCACCGATATTATCGATACTATTAAAACCTGAAGAGACTAGTTGGCGTATGGAAATTATGGAATCGTGGATACTGGTACAAAAATAAAATGCCCCTGCAACAATGGGTGATTAATTCATTTCAGACACTAATCTACATGGTCGTTATGATCTGACCAAGATTATGTCTGGACTTTAAAAAGAGACCCTTGTAATTGTTTCGCCATTTCTGATTTTCTGCACAGGGGAAAATTGAAAATTGCGTCTCTTTATAAATGCAAAGTTTAATTTACAGAAAAATGTGGGACATTTTATTTATTTTATAATCCACTAGCTTCTGCCGGCGACTTCATCCACGTGTTTTTTTAATGTCTAAATAACCTTCGCGCAAGCTTTTTATATGGGGCAGCACATAAAATACTAAGAAAAGTATATTTTTATTTATTAGAATACAAAATATTTCTCAAAAATCGTTCAATGTAATTTTAGTATGTTCGACGTTGATTGATTGATTTTTTACATCAAAGCTTCCTATGCAGCAACTTATATGTGTTTTTTAGTAACAAAAAGTGTTTTTTTATATTTCATAGCTAGGCGTGTTGTCGATAATAACGCATACCAATTAGCTCAGCTGTAGGTACGCTAGAATTGATTGATATTGATCCGTAATGAACGCGCTAGATTGGCGCGCCATGTCAATATATTTACTAAGAGTAATGAATATGCATGGTGTATGTTACGAAGACCTGGCAATATTCTAAACAGAATTAATTAATCATTAAATTGCTAGTCTTTGTTCAAAATATGCGTAGAGACTAGAGAGTGATTTGAATTATTTAGATAAGTAGTAATAATATGCTAAGCTGATAAGCTTTTGACCCTGTGGCTAAGGAATAACAGCCGCACGGTTCGATTGATCAGGTTGTTCCGTGGATGGGTGATCATCTTTACATAGCAAAACCCCTCAGTGTCTCAGAATAGTATATTTCATTACAAGTGCGGAAAGGTTGTCATTGCAAAGAGTTCCGACAAATGTCTACCCGAGCCGAGGCGCAGCCGAAGGCGAGGGTTGACAGTCAGAACAAGTTGCAATGACGGTTTCGCACGTGTACTGAACGACTATTTTTAATACAGTTGCGAAAAAATGAAGCAATTTAATAAAATAATAAAAACACAATAAACTCAACTAACCAATGGCGCCAACCGTAGAATATAAGCAGAGATTTTTTTTTCTTCACCCATTCTGGTAGGCAAAGGGAACTATGCCCATACAGCCAAGTCTTCAGTAGAATTTTTTTATTGAAATGAAAATGAAATTTAATGAGATGAAATGAAATGAAACCTAACCTAACTCATTCAATCAAATCATTAAATCTGATATTGAAACAAATTAGTAGCTTCTTTTTAGAAATATACGTATTTGCATGAATCATAAAAACCTATGATTTTTTTTAGTAAAAACTTCATGGTGGGTTTTTCTTTTTAATAGACATTATTTTGACAGTTGGGAAAGAGAACGCACGAGTTCGGGAAAGGTAAAAAAAAGCACAAGTAGGTATGTAATAAGCCCACATCCCGAACGCTATACGTCCCTGCAATACGCCACTTTTTGAGCAACTGTATTAAAAAGCACGTTAAGCTGTTGGTCACGGCTGTCATTCGTGGATTTTTGGCAGTCGTTAGGGGTCGTCAGAAGCCCGAAAGGCTGACAACCAGTCTTACCAAGGGGTATGGTATTACCCAATAAGTGGGTTGTGGAGGTCAGATAGGCAGTCGCTCAATGTAAAATATTGGCATTCAGCGGAACAGATGGCTAATGGGGCCAAAAGGTTCCGGAGTGACGACCGCGTACCAGAAGACCGCGTGACGGAAGTAATAAGGAATAAGAGAGATTTTGTGTGAGAGACAGAGAGAGTTGTATCTTTCTCCTCTCTCATGTAACGAAATGTGCCTAAACGTGACGCGTCCTTGAATTTTCACTCTCAATTTTCGTCCAATTATCAAATAGCCGCCTCAGAAGTTTCACTTCAAAACACTTACCTATTTACTTACATTAATTAGTTTTCTTCTCTTTTTCATTTATCAAATTTTCTTTAACTACGGAATAATCCGTGATGACAAAAAATTAGTTCTATGCCAATACGTGTGATTAGATAATGTACGAGTTTGTGTCGTATCTGTGATGTGATGCGACATGTAACACCGGTTCTATCTGCGACCTTGCTTGAATAATACCATTCTGAATTGTGCGTAACATTAATTTATTCATACTGTTGTATTATATTTTGTTAGATAGTTTATCTTTATACAGATTTCGGTTTGAAATTGTTATAGTGGGAATTTTCGGTAACAGGTGTGTTAAAAGTACCTGCTTACCGCCCATAGGCTGCAACATTTCTTCTCGTATTTTTTAAAGTTCGTTGGGTGGCACATACAGCCTAAGGGGTCCAAACGGAACTCATTTTTTGTATGACTACGAATTCTCACCCCTCCGTGTCTCGGAAAGCACGTTATGCCGTTGGTCCCAGCTGTCATTCGTGGATCTTTGACAGTCGTTACGGGTCGTCGGAAGCCCGAAAGTCTGTTACTGGGTAATACAATACCCATTGGTAAGACTACCAATGGGTATTGTATTACCCAGTAACTAGGTTGTGGAGGTCAGATAGGCAGTTTTTCCCTGTAAAATACTGGTATTCAGCTGTAGTTTTTTGCTGAACTGGGCCTTTTTGGCGCAGCCGTGAGGCACACTTTCCTGCTAATTTCTTACATCGGACTTTGCACTTTTTATTTTTATCTTATTTTTTATTCTGATGTAGGACTAATATCTAACTACCTGGTGTATTGTGTGTCTCTTAGTCTGTGCTAAATAAATGTATTTTCTTTCTTTCTTTCTTCTTTCTGTATCCGGCTAGACAGGAAGCCGACCCCAATATAGTTGAGAAAAGACCAGGCACATTGATCGATGACAAAGAATTCTCTCTTCATGATATTTTTTATTCTAGTATACTCACCTTTAAATTTTTCATACGGTGATTATAAGCATGACTCTCAATAATTTATGTTGTTTTGTTTTCCAGAGCTACATGCTGCCGCTAAAGAGACGGTCACACTTGCAGAGCAGCGGTTCGTGAGCAAGCAGGACGAGTGGCAGTTTGACAGTAACTGGCAGGAGGTTCTCAACCATGCTATCATTAAGGTGAGATACTTATAATATTCTAGTCAGAAGAAGATAGTAAGATAATGGTGGTTGAGAAGACCTGATACACGTAACACCAGTCTCTATTATGATGTTACATGCTTCCTCTACTATGAAGTCAATTGAAAGGATAAGCAATCAACTTGGAAAACTTTAGTGGTAGGCAATGACTTTAAAAAAAGTCTACAGAGTGCTAAAGATTCGTTTGTATATCTTTTTCAGGTTATGGATGCTGAGAAACGGAAGGCGGAGAGTGGACGAGAGCATCAAAAGAGAGCGGCTGCGTACATCGCAGCTGAGAAAAAGGTAAATATAATCATTACTTTGAATGTTGAAAAAAAATACACTTAAGTTCTACTGTTGACCACATGAGGTAGATCAGTAAACGACGTTCTTTTATCCATTAAAATACTTAAGTAAATACCTACCATGACGCATTTAAAGATATGCGCATCGCATGATAACGAGAAGCAGAGATATGTTAAACGAAAACACATAATGACACAGTTACTTAATAATAGACATCTATTATCTCCAGGTAACACAACTAGAGGAGAATCTTAAACGGAATATCATCAAATCACGAGTTTACTTCGAAGAGAAGAAACTATGCGACGAACAGCTACAAACGCAAAATCAAAAAATTGAGAAGCTACAACGCCTCATTGCTGACGCTAAGTTCAGGTACTCCAAATCTCTAAAAGCCCTTGAAAAGATATCTGAAGAAATTCATAGAATGAGAGGAGAGTATCCACCAGACAAAGACACTATCCCAGTAGGGCCCAGAGAACCAGGAGTTGGAGCAGAAAGAGACGCCATACATGACGAAGACACAGCCAAAGCTGAACACGAAAAAGACGAAGACTCCAGTCTTCAAGAACTTAGAATGCGAGTTAGAGAACTGGCTTCTAAGCCAATAGAGAAAGACATTGAAACTGACGAAGCGTGGGCTTTGGAGCTGAACGAGACTATTAACAAACTAGACCAGTTGTTAATGATGAAGGAAAATAATCAGCAGAAAAGGTCTAAATTCACTGCTAGCTCTCCTAGGAATTCTAGCGCGCCATCTACGAGTACTAACTCAGGTAAATATACCCATCCACCGAGCGACAGCTGGAAAACTGAAACAAACCTGACAAGGACGAAATCTATAAGCAAGGACGTAGTCTATGAACATTCTAATCCGCCGATTAGTAAGATAGAGAAGTGTAAAAGCATGATGTCGTTAGACGTTCTCGCTCTAGCAAGAGACACAAATATGATGGACAGGGAATCGTACCTCAAAGCGGTGATCGAAGACAAGTCTCCAACAGGGACATATACAGAAAGTAATTCGGAGAGGAATGATACTCCCGACGAAATATTGATGGTGGAATGTGACTCCAGTGATTCCAACCAGAACCCTGTAATCAGGATGACCAGTTCCACTGTCTCTGATAGTGACAACAGCTAAATATGACGAGATCAACACACGATCGTTGGAAAAGTTTAGATTTCTTTAATTGGTTGTGGAAGTTTTACTAATTTAAAACAAATAATGAAAAAAAATGAGTTGTACTTACCGTTTTTTTTTGTTAGAAAAATACGGTTTAATTTTGTTCGTGAAAAATGCTTTAATTTTCGTTTATTTTTAATGTTGTTCGTGTGTAGTTTATTTAATCACGAGTAAAATGCAATCTTTCCAATATTGAACGTCAATTTCTAAATGTTAGATGTTTTTCTAGTAAACTTGAAAAGTTAATAAAAATTGGTAAAATGATTTTCGTGTTGATGTTTAGTTTAGTTTTGGCGATAGTGCTAGTATTTTTATCGATGAAAAGATACTGATTTTAAAATACTCAATTAGACTTATGAGACTTACCAATTCATATAATTTATAAATATATATCGTGATCATTGGTCAGCTGGTTATTTATAGGCATTACTCGAAACTGTGTGTATTTATTCTCTCTTCGGTCGTGTCGGACTGCCTTCCCATCCGACTATGAGAGTGAGGGAAGAGAGAGTGCACGTGTGCCTGCATTATAAATACCTCCCGCGCCGAAGGCTAATCTCCGTTGAGATTGGCCGCCATTGCCGAAATACGTTCTGGAGGACTATTATTATTATATTATATATATACATATTTAAAGTGTATTGTATTCCTAAACAAAAACTCATTTGGTAATCTTAAATACTTGCAAAATCTTTATGTATAGTGACGTTTGAATGTAATTTCGGTTTAAAGAACTTTATTTCTCATTAAGACAATCGTCACTTACATGAGAACAATAAATCTTATTACTAATTATATTATATCAGTGCGGGTAGAAGAAAACAAAACAAAATATAAAAAAAAATAAAAAGAAGGGTCATTGAAAACAAAATTGGAAGCGAGTTCACTGCATTTCTAAGATAAGGCGGTGGCACAAGTTAAAAGATGTTGCTGTTTTAGACACAAATATGCACAACACAATTAATATAGTGTTTCGAGATAACCAACTTCACACAGACCGTTGATTGCAAAAAAACATAATTATTATTATCATACATTATTCATAAAAATGTTTGCGAAATAGTACATTGTAAGCACTATGATAAAAACACTAGCACTGTCGAAGCACGTTCTTAGATTATATTGTCTTATGAGTGATTTAGGACGGTCGGTTTCGTAAAATAATTTTATGTAATATACCTATAGGCTGGTAGGGACATCGATGCGCAAACGCATGAATTCAGCACATGATTCTAGATACCAGCGAAGACATTTCTCGTCGGTTGTCAAACAAAATCTGCTGTTTTATAGAAAAGTGCAGTACCTATGCGGTCAAATGTATGGATCAGGATTTTTTAATTTTTATAAATGACGAAAAATTCGACGTAGGTGATTCAGAATTATGCACTGAAACTATAGGCGGATACAGACATTGCGAGGCATGCGCCTAATGGTTACAGGTTGCGCGTCCCTGCCACCATTTATGATGTCAGTATAAGTGTCATAACACATAAAAACTTCATGAATGCCATTCTGGTAATGGCCATGTTGTGTTGCTGTATTCGAAATACCAAATAACAGTTTCTTCAGTCAGTCTTCAACAGTATTATAATTTTACCTCTTTTTTTATAACATTTTATTTTATTCTAACAAAACATGTACGAAGCCGACTGCTTTATTTATAGCTATAACACTTTTAGGCCCGTGTTCTTAAACGAAGCTAAAACATAAATCTCTATTTAAAACGAATTTTGGGTAGAGAGTGAAATCCCACTTATAGCATTTCTCTGTATCTCTATCTCTTTTTGTGACGCCATTCGTTAGAGCAAGAAGTCCAATCGTAAGCATCTGCACTCATTCGCATTGAAGTGCATTTACGCGCGGACTTAAATATGAAATCCGTCAGTTTTTAATAGAGATTTATGCTTGGGCATCGTCAATGCGGGTTTTAGATAATTATAAATGTTAGATACGACACTTTAGTTCACTTATGTATGAGCCATACCAGTCCACCGACTATAGCTCACAAACTATAACTTATTTTAAATCTTATAATATTAAACTTTCGTATCTCTATGGTACGTGTGGAGGAGATAACTATGAGGAAGCATAGTGATCGAATCGTATAAAAACCTTCACTCCGTGTCCTAACCAAAGCGATAGTCGCGTTGTCACATTTTTTTTTTCGGAAAACCCGATAGGCGCCCTCTGTCGGCGCGATGACGCGTTCATGTTCGCCGAATAAAATGAAAGCGAACGACGCGTGTCCGCGCGACGATCGCTTTGGTTAGGACAAGACCTCAGAATTCCATAATTGACAATCTTCTCTTACAAGTATGAGGCACACATTTGAAGGTTATACAATGACACGGATTCGTGAATTGAAAAGCTTCTCGCCTATTTTATATTCAAAATTTTACAAACAATTTTATAACGAAGGATTTGAAGCTAGATTGAATGATAAGCTCGGAGTGGTTGTTTGTATAGATAGAAGACTTGTAACGCCTAGTCTGCCATGTCTCGTTGTGGCGCGAGAAAAAGTGGCGACAAAATTTTGTCGTGCTGAGCGGCGCGGTTGGAGTTATGATGTAGGTTTTAGAATGTGATTGACAATCCTCAGTGTCTGATTTGAATATTTGTCTAACTTGTCATTTAACAGTGATAAATATTATATGATACATAATACTCTCTCACATGGTCTTAATTATTTTTGAAATCTTACGCTTAACTAATTGAAATTATATCATTCAAGCGTGGTAATCATTGGTAAAATTAATTTCAATCAACATAACATTTAAACAGTGCCTTCATTTCTCATTAACATTTTAATTAAAATAAAATAACTTAGCCCAAACACAAGACTGGATGAGGTTGGTACTTAAGACGGTTGTAGAGTGTATTTGTATGATTTTTTATTAAAATTATATAAAAATAACACGATGAGGGTTCCCTAACATACTCATAAGTTTAAGAATAATAAAAATATGTTTTAGACATCAGCAGTGCGATTCTGTAACCATCTCACCGTGAAAACTTAGGTGAAGTGAGCGTGGAGTGAGCTGTCAACAGTGTCAATTCCTAGCAAAAACAAACTCACTTCACCTAAGTTTTTACGGTGAGATTTTTACAGAATCGACCGGCAGCATATTATTTTAAGGTGATGCATTTACGAAAAATCGAGTGAGCTTGTGGCAATGGGTTTATACTTTATACTAATCAAGATTTTTTATTGGTTCAATACTTGCAAAGCAAAGTTGGATTGGACCAATATGGATTTAAAACTAACAATAAAACAGTTTTACTTTTTTTATTATTGACTAACCTGAGTTGTGATGTAGCGCTCATTGTCACTTGAACGTGTAGGAATAAAATTATTTACATTTTAAGAGGACATTAGGTTACTATTACGTCAGGAAATATGTAAACTGTGTATAACGTTGATAATATATCAGCAGTGACACTAGAAACAACGACAAAAAATAGTGCTCCTTCTTCGATCATCTCTGCGTCTTTGAACCATATTAAGGCGGAGACTGACTTGTGACGTTTGTTTGCAATGTATAGAGTTTTTGTAAGGCGTTACAGTAGCAGAATGACAATAACTTGCTCAAAGAGTGCTTTCGTCACGTTTAGTGTACCTGTCGCCGTTTTGTAACAAGAAATGGAGCGCGCTTGAACCTTGTGCTCGAGGCGAGCGTTTGGCGCGTCTTGTGCATCGCCGTTTTGTAACCAAGCTCGCCTTGAATGATACATTAGAAACAAACGTTGGAAGTCAGACTCAGCCTTTATATATGGTTTAATTACTTATGAAGAAGTATAATGATATATGAGGTGACTTAGTATATAAAGGAGCAAGAATCAAGTATTAGCCACAAATCATAACTACTTCCTAGCAATTTCAATGTGTATGTCTGTTCACAGTGATCACAAAAAGCACCTCTGGTAATATTTTGTCGCACTTTCAGAATTCTCACTTAAATGTTGTACACATAGAAATGAAATCTGTATGTTCATAATCAAAATTAAATTCCACTTCTACGTGTTTTCAATAAAATGAATGTTCTAAATTGTGTTATTTTATTTATTTGCCTTCCTAGCGGTCATAATAATCAGCCTATAATATTCCCTCCGCTGGGACACAGATGACAGGCCTCCTCTCTGTGAGAAGAAATGGGCCGTAATCCACCACTCGGGCCCAGTGCGAGTTGGTAGATGTCACAATGTCTTCGACCATCTTCGATTTTTTTGTTCTAGGACATGCCGGTTTCCTCGTGATAATTCCATCATCACTGTGATAAAATTATTTACACAAAGTAAAGCGCCGTCTGGGCCCAAACCTACGACCGTAACTCGTAAATTGCGGCA
This sequence comes from Luperina nickerlii, assembly GCA_963855955.1. NCBI lineage: Eukaryota > Metazoa > Arthropoda > Insecta > Lepidoptera > Noctuidae > Luperina > Luperina nickerlii. The sequence goes on along the minus strand of OY979666.1, from coordinate 3,455,221 downwards.
ATTACTATGGGCCACCACTGCTACGTCGACCATTTGATTTGATTGTTTAGTTTATACCACAACGTGTAAAAGGCTCCAGCGTCACTACTCACACGTAACCACTGCTTGCCCACATTTTGTCGCTGCGATGTGGTGTGGTTGTGGTACGTACGTGTGTACGGGCCCTTAGATGCATGGAACTTACGCTTAGATCTGTCAAAATCACGCCAAAGTGACCAGAGGGGAAATCCGGGTATTTTTAAGAAATGTCGATTTCCAATTTCTTGAAAAAAATTTATAAGTACATACGTTTTTGACATTGATTGTCGTCGAGATTAAATTGCGACCTGAATTTGAAAGTTTTCGAAGTACGAGAATTGGTTCTGATTTTTGCCTGTGTCTAACTTTAGGACCTTCAATCATAGATATTTGATCGAAGTAACTATTTAGTTACCCGTCATCGTCGTACATCGTCTCGAGAAAAATGGTACAGTGCGTGCCACGTAAGAAGAGACTTGACATACCACGTGGTCTGACATGCGCAGAACACGATTTTAGGTATCTTTAGCGGTATGAGGTCTGAGTGCGGGACGGGACCGGACGTCATAGGGGCGGCGGAAAGAGCGGGGGAGGCGGGGTCAAGTCTCTTCTTACGTGGCACGCATTGTACAGTAGAGACCATATGTCTAGAAGCGTAATTGCGTAACACAGTATCAGTTGCGTTGTTGGGCCGACAATTTTTTGGAACATTTGAAGCAATGGATTTTGAAGGATATTGCTAATATCCTTCAAAACGGTTCAAATTGAGATTTATAGTGTGTTATGCAAGTAGGGTGTAGGTTCAACAATAAAGAAAAAACCAAGTTATTCGTTACTCCACATATATTTGACATCTGATATTATCAACGGACCCATATAAACAATAACTTACACGATTACATAACATCACGAGGGTTACAAAGAGGAAGGCACTTCTACAATAAGGTTGTACACTAAACACATCTCGATTATATTAAAATGGCTGCAGAGCTAGCTGGCCGAGTGGAATTTATCTAAAGACAGGATTTTTAAAATATTTTACGACAATAACGCCCTGTTTTTTGAATAATCATATTCAAAATTTTTGAAGTGAAACTTCTTAGACGGCGATTCGATACTCGGACGAATTGAGAGTGAAATACAAGAGCGCATCACATTTCGTTACATGACAGAGAACATAGATATAACTGTCTTTGTCTCACACTAAATCTCTCTTAATCTTTATTTTTGAAGAAGCTTCACTTCTTATCGTGTGTACGGTGCTGCGCGCGCAATTTTTTGTTTTGATAAGTCTTTCAGAAATGCACGAGAGCGGGCAACGAGAGTTGTCAAACAGTAAACTTCCCGAATTCCTGCATCAAAATATCGCAAAACACTTGCTTAGACAAATACTTCAAAATACATATTATATAATCATAAGTAACCTTACAAACATGAAACTTCTCTATTTTATTTACAAAAATAAGATGTTTCTATGATGTACATGAGGTATGGAAATGGAAGGTAGTTTCGACCTTGGCTAGAACTACATGATAATAATAATTAATAATATTTGACTCTATTATTAAAACTACAAGATTGTAACAATCGATAGGGAAGATAAATACTGCTATAGTACATCTACTTTCTTTAAGAATTATAAATACAATAAATAACAGACACTGCGCAAGCGCATCCAAGTCTCCATGTTAAAAAACATTACCCTTCCTTTTCTGCAGTCGGGTTAAAACTGGCCATTCTTGCCTAAAGCACCCCCACCCAGTTTATTTTTATTGAAATTAGATGAAGACAAGGAAAATTGTTGATTTAAATATACATTAAATGACTGCCCAAAAAAAATTACAATAATCATAATTTGTACTGTATACACAAAAAAATGCGAGATATGATGCTACGCACTAATTAAAATGGAATTAAAGAACTCTTTTCAAACACATATTATTGAAGTCTTCGTTCGCTTAGTGTCATCCATCAATAATAATAATAATTTCATTTAAAAAATACGCTTACCAAAACTAAGTTTAATATTCATACGGCATGGAAACGATTGAAATTAATAAATTAATATACTTACATTACAAAGATTTGACAAAATGGTCATATGTTAACTTACTGAAAAAAAGACGTAAAATAAAATCGACTAAATCTCAATTGCTGGTAAAAAAAAATTAAGATTTCAATTTAATCTCAATAAAGATATTATTTACTTAAAAAAACAAGGGTTCACCAAGCCGTGTGAACTATATATTATGTTACCGGCCAAACCCGATTTTAGGATGAACTAGTTTCGCCTAGGCCAAACCAGTTCTCCTTCGCTCTTGCAGCGTATATGTAAAGGGTTTAAATTAACCTAACCTCGGGGAGCCCCGCTTTTGCATCCAACGTCGCCTGTCGAACAGGTTTGGCCTAGGCGAAACTAAGTTCATACAAAAATCGGGTTTGGCCGGTAACATATATACCACAAAAACAATAACAAATATATATGATCATGAGCAGTGGTGGACTGGTGGCCCAGTGGTAACGACCACGACTTACGACATGTAGGTCGTAGGTTCGAACCCTGACAGGCGCTTTACTTGGTGTAAATTATTTCATCACCACTGCTCTCAAAACGGTGAAGGAAAACATCGTGAGAAAATCGGCTGTCCTAGAACCAAAAATTCGAAGATATGTGACATCTACTAACCCGCACTGGGCCTGCGTGGTGGATTACGACCCACTCCCTCTCACCGAGAGCAGGCCTGTGTCCCAGCAGTGGGAACATTGGGCTTATTATAATTATGAACATTATAGCCTTAAAAATAATAAAAACAACATTCCACTATCAAAAACAATTATTATCTTAAAATAAATTGTATAATCCATTAAGTAAATATTGAAAAAATATATGTGATTTTGTATTTAATAAAATAATATAATGATAATGTTGCTAGATTTAAAAACAACTAATGTATTGATAGCGGTTGAGAAATGGCCCTTAATCTAAATTCCAAAAGCACTGGGCAGTGTTAAAATATTATTAAAAATATAATACTATATCAAGGTAACGTTACTTGAAATATATATCATTTTCTATGACAAAACTTCGCTTGTGCAGTGTACGAAGTCTTTAAAAAAATACAGTATTAAATAATACTATTTCTATACGTAAAATAGTCGACAAAAATATTTTAATATTTCAATTAAAATTGCTGCGAAATTCTAATTAAACATCAAAAAAACACCGCACACTGTAAAAGCGATGTATAACTTTTAAGCAATTCTATGAGCACCCAGAGTGCTATAACACTAAAATGTAATTTAAATATTATTTTACATAATAATAAAAATATCTATTAAGAGCTCTATTTCTGCCATATTAGCCGATTAGTAACTATGCGGTCATATTTGTACGATAAACGCAAACTAAATGCATCGTTATGAGGTGCGTCCCATTAGAACCGACTTTTATGAATCAACGCAAAAACGTCCCGATTAAATACCACGTAATCTCATTATTAGAACCTAGGCGAATCCAGTTAAGTAATATAAGTGAATATGTGAACAGCATAGTGTGACGATATGATTAGAAAATGAAGTAGAAAAAAAAACAATCAACTTCCAAAAAAAAAAACACTACAAAGTGAAAAATAACTTTAATTTCGAAAGTCGGTGTCAAAAAACGAAAACCAACGACACCGACTTCTTTGTAAAAAAGTTTTTATTTTTCATTTTTTAGTTGTACCTACCTACCCCAAACAAATTCATATATCACTACTTGCTATGTGAATATCAGTGACAGGAAGCTATTGAACACATCTGCCTACCCCTTTAAAGGGTACAGGCGTGATGTTATGTTGTGTGATTGCGTTACAAACAATGCATACATATGCTATAGCAACAATCACGGTTGATTTGCTGGCATTTATTGAAGAGTTCCATTGTCTGTCTCCGAAACTCATCATCAGATCTTTACGACATTTAAATGGGACCATTTCGAAATAATCATCTTTCAAACAAAAAAAAATTTGCGAATCCGTCTATATATGAGGGAGTTATGCCCAAACAAAAAACATCCAAATTGAGAACCTCCTTCTTATTAGAAGTCGGTTAAAAAGGAAATATGAACAATTCTTTATGTTTGTTGTTTAACGAAAAGTTTAAAATAGAAGACGAAATTGTATAAGAGTTTTTTTGGTATGAATCATATTTACATATTGTAACTCAGAACTTGAGTTATATTGATGAAAAAACTATTAACAAAATAGTTTGAAAGTTTCGCATAATTCTACATGACAATCTCCTGAAATAACGGCTGAAAAGTCCCAACAACCTGGATTCGCCATCACAAAACTCGACACAACTAACCTACATACATTTGGGCATACGCTATATTGAACTATGTATTATATCTTAGATTTGGGTATAGGGACGACCTGGCGCCACCAAGGTGCCCGCTCGAATGCTCCGGGGTGACTGAAGAACGCTTTCTGGATGTTTTGGTAAAGCTGCAAAACAAAATGTCATATTTTATTATATTTTTGTAGTTTTCTTCTTCACCGCTCGTATCTACATGAAGTAAGTGAGAATGGCTCATATTGTGGTGATAAATATAATAATGACTAAAACTCCAAGACGACAAGAAGTCCAGATAACAGTGTGGTTTCGCCTTCGTGTGTTCACTGAGCAGATACCTGATGTTATAAGGATTAACGTTTAAGGGTTCCGCGCAAAAAAATTAAGTCCCCATGCGAACGAAGTCGCGGGTACAGCTAGTTTCAAAGCAAATTTCGTTCCGAGAATACAAAGAAGAATATCTAAAGTCGCTGACTAAAGTGAGAATCATTGATGAAAAGACCTTTGGACCAGGATAGGATAGAATTATAAATAGTTGAAAACTTGTATAAAAACTTACATTGCCATCGCTCTTGCCGAGCACAGAGTTGAGCACGAAATCTGTAGGCGCGAGCGCGTCCACGACGCTCACTATTTCTCCCTTTAGCTCATTGCATAGCTCTAGTACTGCCTCTCGCAGTAATCGTGCCAGTGATTCACCCTGAAAAATAAAATCATAACTTATTTTTATTAAAATATGTGTGTAGGTATAGGTACATAATGACAGGTCAAATAGCTTAAAACGTTGACTGGTAGAAAATGCCTATGGCATTAAGTCCGCCTCTGTACATTTATGTGCTTGAAGTATTAAATAAATAAATAAAACGTAGGACGATTGGTTTTCAAATATTTGGGAAGTAGCAAATAAGGATTTTTTCGTGGCTGCTTTCAAGATTATTAAACTTCAAATAAATCCGATAGATCAGAAGCAAACCTAAATATAGACGGAATAAGACTGGGTTTTGCTTTGGAAAAAATATAAAGCATTTTCGTGGTTTACTTGTAATTAACATTAACATACATACAATTCACAAATTTACTATACCTGCGCATAACCTCCTTGATATAACTCCACTAAATGCTGATCTAGCGACCATAGCCCATATAGACAGAACAGCTTCGATAGCACCGGCTGCAGACTCTGTTCCTTCTTATCCAAAGACTCCAAGAAGAATATAATCGCTAAGTATTCAGCATATGTCTTTGTAAGGTCCCTCCATTTGTAAACTTGGGATTTGGCGCGCGCTTCGAACTTTGATAAGCCTTTGGCGATCTCTGATTCGTATTTCTCGTGTGTTTGTGTTAGCAGATAACATATTAGCCATCTGTATGTTGTTGTTATGACTGTGGAAGAGATAAATTTGGGTTTAGTTTTGAATTCTGTCACAGCGAAAGTGTTAATGATGCAACTATATCATACAAAAGAAAATATTGACGAAAAAATTCAACACTCATTTGGAATCGAGTAAAAATAATGGACCAAAGATTGAACCTTGTGTTACACCCAACCTATCTGGTGTTTAGAAACACCGTGATTCGTTGATATATATCCCATTAACACAATGATACAAATAATTAACAAAAATGCCATATTCTTGACGCTTTAATGACTTCGTTCTTAATCAACCCATCATGATAAAAACAATCAAACGCCTTAGACAGTTCCATCGAATTTCCAATATTAACTTAAGTGAAAAATTTAAACATTTTTATTTCAGAGACGAGGCTCGCCCGAGTCCCGACAGTGTGAAAAATATTATTATGCTGATTTTGCTACTCACACTCTCTTGTCTTCAGTTCATCAGTCCTGCTACACCGGAACCTCATAGCGATCCACCTTTCCCAGTCCATCAGGAAGGTCACGGTATTAAGGGGAGAGTCCACAGTCCCTCCTGAGCGGGCCGACTGGAACTGTCTGAGCAACCAGTTGCCGGTTTGTTGGGAGAGCACGTTGTTGTCGCCTTCGTAGGTGACGGTTGCTTCGTGGTTGCTGCGGATGTCGCCTAGGTTTGCGCACTGCGGAAAAATGGGGTGAGATTTACAGTTATATACAAGGACTTTACATATATGCAGTGTATATTCAAAATTTTAACAGATCTCTATTCAGAAAAAGTGTCTCCCATTTTCGGAAGCAGGTTTTACTAAACGTTAACCAATAAGCATGATCTTCACCTCGTACAGTATGTTAACTGCCTTTTTAAATAGAATTCTCGTCAATAGCACGCACTAGAAGCGTTTTATGCAGACAAATCCATACGCAAGAGCCTAGACCTTTTCTGCTTTTTGAAATCTGTTATGGACTAACTAGACAGCTATGAGGAAGCTTATCTCGCTTTCTCCAACGTTACATGTAATTAGGGAAAAAACATTTCATTTTTTCCTTTCAGCTATTTACACTTTACTCACTTTTAGGTATCCATGTCCACCACACGCCTCACGGCACTGCTGTGCGGCTGACAGTACAGTCCACGTTAACAGTGGCTTACTGCACGATACCATCGCGTGGATCTCCGAGACTGCCTCGCTCTGTAATACAATATGATATGGTTTCATACGGAATGCGGTACAATAAAATTACATATTCCGTGTAGATAAATGGCTAAGCTTCAAATTCAATTCACAGTCACATCAATTTTCCAAATATCACGTACTTCGATAAACCATCAAACAGAGGTTTTGGTCAGTGAGAAGAAATTGAGCTCAAAAATGTTTGAACACTCTAAAACGACTCAATCAAAGTTATCATAGACGGAACCATAGAAAAATTTGTTTTCTTTGCTAATTACAAGGAAAGCAGAAGCTGTAAATGATTATAAAAAAATATTAAATATTACTTACCAAATTATCTACTTTCATCCCTGTATTGGATTTCTCGACGATACTTAAGTATACTCTGCTAAAGTTTTCTATGTACATTCTGAAGACTACTGCGGCCGCTACATAGCCGAATAAGCGCCATTGCTGTGAAATAGACATATGTATCGAAAATTAATTCATGAATAAGTAGTAGTACTAATCCCTCAGACATTTCTGTTGTCCCACGCTTACCCTGCGTCAGTCAAATAAATGAGATTTAGGGCGAATTTCACCAACAAAACTGAACGCGATCAGCACATCTAAACCGCGTTCAAGGTCAAGTCATTGTTTGCTGACAGCTCTTGAACGCAGTTAAAATGTGTTGTTTGCGCTCAGTTTCATTGGTGAAATCAGCCTTTAATAGTTCAGAATAGATATACCCTGTAGGAATAACCACAAATATACCCTGGGCAGATAACCCCGCTGCCTGCCTAGTAGTCTTGATCAAAGAATTGGAAGCCTAGGTATTTAATTTGTTAGCTTAGTCGTTCATTTTATTGTGCATGTTGTGGTGTCCTGTAATTGAAAGAGTACACCTACCAAATACTTTGTCGTCAATTTACTATAATACATATTTGTAATGTTTATTGTATATCTTTTGTTGGAGATCCAAAAATAAATAAATAAATAAGCCTTGAGAGTGATCTTGTCTACCCTAGCTTAAACTATAAAAAACAATTATAAACTAACATGTAGCTGGTACTCGATGAGCGAGATCTCGTTGTCTCTCTCTCCGAACTGCGCGCGAGTGGCCGCGTACCGGATCGCGATCGTGACCGCGCTCGCTATCGAGTGGCAGCTCTCTTGCATTATTCCGATGCGACCTGGAACGAAACATTTGAAACTAAACTATCATATCGGAACAATCATCTGCCCAGATTTCACGACTGCCTATCTGACCTCAAAAACCCAGTTACTGGGTAATACGATACCCCTTGGTAAGACTGGTTATCAGACTTTCGGGCTTCTGACTATCCGTAACGACTGTCAAAGATCCACGACGGACAGCCGGGACCAACGGCTTAACGTGCTTTCCGAGGCACGGTATGTAAAGGTCACCCATCCACAGACCTACCGCGGCAAGCGTAGCTCAACCTGATCGATCGACCTGTGCGACTGTTATTATTTAGCGAGGGGCCCCTCAAACGGAACATCAAGCCTATATCCCCGAAGAGCTTGGGAGGTGTATATTACACCCACTATACGCCAGTTATGAAAGTTCCATGTGTGAGCCTATCGACGCTAGTATAATAATCACCCTATAATATTGGGTACAGACGCCAGCACATCAAGCTACTACAATCTGTCAAATTTCTTTAATGGATTTTCAACTTTATCGCTAAAGCATAAGGTTCAAAGTTGATTGGGAAAATTTGACAGTTTGGGGTGCTTGATGTGCTGGCGTCTGTACATTGCTGCGTGGAACACAGGCCTCCTCTCTGTGAGAGGGAGTGGACCGAAACCCACCACACAGACGGGTACATTGCGGGTTGGTAGATGTCACAAGTCTTCGAATTTTTGGTTCTAGGACTTGCCGGTTTCCTCACGATGTTTTCCTTCACCGTTTTGAGAGCAACGCAAAATGACACATTGTTCTCGTTAAACCAACTGGACCTATCAGTTCAAAAGAATAATTTACCTGCCGAAAGGTTCTCCAACGCTGCCCCCAATATCTTGGAGGGATCTGAGAAGGAGGACTCGTAGATACCCTCCTCTGTGACGTCAGCGGTGCGGTTGAGCAGGTTCTCGCGCGGTATCCGGTACTGGTTGAACATTATAAACCTGGAACAATCGAACAATGGTTGAAGTTTATTTCAATAGTCTACAAAACAATAATCAAGGACTTAATTTTTTTTAAGGGTTATTTTAACCCTGTACTTACTATTTCGTGATCAGTTGAGATGGGTCAGTTTATAATCTTTTAATGCAGTTTTTTTTTAATCTAAAATCGACAAGAGGAAGGTTTATATGTATAATGCATGCATATTATAGTAGACAAAAGCTGAAAAATTCAAATACAGTGTAAACTCTTTATAACGTTATCCTTTATAACAATAAACTCCCTGTAACGTTGAAGTGAAACCAACTTGGTTGGTTTGCGTTAAAACCCACATATTGAAACACTCTTTATAGCGGTACGTCATTCTCTATTACGAAGAAATGTGTTCGATGGTCTAGCTTTTGTTATCCTTAATTACCTTGAACACGTGCAGTATGACGCATTGTTTTCTCGGAAGTGATGGTCTTCGACCAAGCGTACTGGGTACCTATCGTATTGTGGGGTATTCGTGACCGTGGTGGGCGAGTAATACACTGAATTAAGTTGTAGGTAAATAACGATTAATTTATTACGATATCAAGTAACTAAAGCTAGTAGTTATACTTGACACGAAAAGGTAAAATTAAATAATGTTACATGAAGAGTAAAACTAATAGACACACGAAACACCTGCCTGATAGTAATCAGGAAATTTAACTCGCCTACCAGAACGGCGAGGAATATGCTTGCCATGCGGCAACCGGTTCCGACTCACTGGAACCATAACGCAGCGCCCGCGCCACCCCGACTCACTGGGGACATCTTCGCAGACAGTTCCGACTCACCGTGAACTATGCGGCAACCGGTTCCGACTCACTGGAACCTAAGTTGGCCTGGCAAGCATATTCCTCGCCGTTCTGGTAGGCGAGTTAAATTTCCTGATTACTATCAGGCAGGTGTTTCGTGTGTCTATTAGTTTTACTCTTCATGTAACATTATTTAATTTTACCTTTTCGTGTCAAGTATAACTACTAGCTTTAGTTACTTGATATCGTAATAAATTAATCGTTATTTACCTACAACTTAATTCAGTGTATTACTCGCCCACCACGGTCACGAATACCCCACAGTCTTTATCACGTCGGGGTCACCACTGTGGGGATTCGTTACCTATTTACAACTCACTTCTGTGTGTTACTTGTCCACGCGGTCACGAATCCCCACAGTATTATCAGTCGTAAATCTACTTTGAAACTGTTAACATGGCCAGTAAACGGAAAGCTATTAGTGTTGACGAAAAAGTTTGTGTGATACGTGCGATTGAAAAGGGAGAATAGAAAAGTGACGTTGGAAAGCATTTTATATTAAAAATTATTGTCAATTTGGTTGTTTTTTGTTCACTCCATATAACGATAACTCTTTATAACGACAAAAAATGCTCAGTCCCTTGAGTTTCGTTATAAAGAGTTTACACTGTATTTGTAATGTAATGTCTTAACAAACATAACTTTGTGCGTTTACATTGCAAACTCTGGCTAAATCTTACGAGATAGAATAAAATTAAATTAATCAAATTAATGTACAGACGCTAGCACATCAAGCTACCCGAAACTGTCAAATTTTCCCAATCAACTTTGAACCTTAAGCTTTAGCGATAAAGTTGAAAATCTATTAAAGAAATTTGACCTGTTGTAGTAGCTTGATGTGCTGGGGTCTGTACTACGGAATTGTATATATTAAAAAAGTCCGCGATGGTATATGTTTATCTCCCAAGGATAACCCACAGTAACCATTTTTATCTTTTACATATTACAAAAAAATATGGGTTATTTCCAAGCTATTTTAAACAATACAGTATTATTCCTTATCCAATTAAATACATTGGGTACGCAGACCGCGCAGTGGCGCCCTCATCGTTTGTTTGGTTATTTCTTTTATATTAGAATGAAAATGCAGAAAAAAAAGCACGTTAAGTTGTGCTCCACAAGATTATACGTTAATATTATTATAAACGGTAGTTTTAAATTGTTTAGTGATTATTATAAAACTAAACAATGTAAAACTACTGATTGATTATTTTTTTTGCTGGAGTACGTACTTATAGATTTTATTGTATTTTTTGGCATATTGACTTGGCTAGCTAACATATGGCAAATAATTAAATGTTTTGTGTCCTGTAATGTTAATTACATTGCATATCTAATATTGTATACAATCAAGTATTTTCTAAGTGAACAGAAAGCTGTATTGCTGGGGAGTTTGTTGCGCCACTTCTTCTCCCCAGCGAAAGCACTAGGAAGTGGAGAAGGGCGGGCGTTATGGGGGACTGTCTTTTGTAATTATGACGTTCGAAAAGTACTGATTCTCAGCCTAGTTAGAATAAATGAATTTTGATTTTGTTTGTAGTACAAAGGCTTATGTACAAACTTTATACCCGCAAATAAAAAATCGCGTAACTACCCTCGTATCTCACACTTAATAGCATTAATATTATTAATTTCAATCAAGTCTGTGACAAACCTTCTTATCAACGTTTTACGAGACAGTAATTACGAGGCAGGAATTCTTGATATCTTATTAATCATACGATTGATTGCTTTAAGCGCTTACGTGTGAATTTGCCTGTAATTTTCCCTATAAAGGGCAAAAACTCATTCATAAAATGACCAAGCATAAAACACCACGCTCTCTTTACGTGTTTGTGATTTCAGATCGTTAGCTCCAAGTTTGCTTACAATATTTTCCATTCAGTATTATATTAATCGTTTATGTCACACATAAAATTAAAATTACAAACTCCATAAAAATACCTATGTACAAGCATTTTAAAAAGAAATAAACAACACAATAACTCAATACCCCATTTTGGCTTATTAGTCGTAACTTCATTGCATAAAATTAAAAATGTGCCAATTGTCTAAAGGCTCCTCTACAAACAGGCGCGACACGCGATATAATCAAACGCGACTCAAAGGTGCGCGACTTGCGGTGCTTTTGTGTCGCGCGCGATTATATCGCGTGTCGCGCCTGTTTGTAGGAGCCTTTATACATAATTTTCTAGAGTTATCGACTCGCCCACAAATAAATTTAACTCGTGCGAGTCGCCTATACAAAAAAATAAATTATTTAAGTGACGATTAATAAGACAAATTCGTGCGAATCGACCAATAAGCCCCCAATTCACACCATAAATCCACCACGTTAGTTGGTAGGTACATTTATTTTGTCTCCCTCAGTAGATGTACAGTAAGAACGAGACCATTGCTATTTACTCGTGTATAGAACTACGCCCCGAGCTTCAAACAAGTCGGCAACTCACAAACACAGTTGTAAGTCAGTGGTGTCTGAGATTAATTTAATTTCAGAACCGTCCGTTGCAAGCCAATGACACTGTTTTGTATGATGACTATTCTTTTGCTTGCGGCTTCGCCCGCATTGATTTCGGACATTTATTCCAGGGAATCGTCTACCGAGATATAGAAGTATCCTATCTCCTAACCCAGGTCATGGTCTACCCGTGTGCCAAACTTCATCAAAATCCATTCAGCCGTTAAGGCGTGAAAAGGTAACAGACGGGCAGACAAACTTACTTTCGTATATATAACTAGCAGCGTCCTGCGGTTTCACCCGCATAAGGGTCGATCCCGTGGGAATATCGGGATAAAAACTACCCTATGTGCTTTCCCGGGACTCAAACTACCTCTATACCAAATTTCATCTAAGTCGATTCAGCGGTTTAAGCGTGAAGAGGTAACAGACAGACACTTTCGCATTTATAATATGTATTAGTATAGTATGGATTAAAATTATGGATGCATGCATGCCAATGACACGGTATTACATGTGCGGTACAATCAACCTGTAATTTTCTTGCATCGGTCAAAGATAAATGACCTCGTACAAAATCATTAAAAAGAGACGGCTTCATGTCGTGTGTCAAGATCCAACGGATACTTCAAAACTGATTAGATCTCACCTTTATTCATTTATAAGATTATACTTTTATTACGTATTATCGTCATGAGTCGTATGAGTCAGAAGTGCTAATATTAAATGAGTATTACGGGCAGTAAATCAGGCACTTTACACCTTGTGAAGGCTAGCGCACATCTGGCAAATCAAGCCTTATTTTCATGGACATTGAAATAAAGTCGAAAATACATACCTAACAACTAATCTGAAGGTGTCCGCTAGCCCTGAGTCTATTAAGTTTATAGAGAGCCTATATTTGAATTTAGGCCAGACGTCTGACCTAGAAATTTCTGGAAATGAACCGCATTTGGTATCAGAGTTATCTTATTTTAGAAGCCTCAATATTTGACTCATTGAAATCCAAGTTTTGGGTTAATCTCGTCATTACTTATCTAAAAATGCCACCTTGGCAGAATCATAAAAGGATAACATTATGAATCATAATGGACAGTTAACTTAATCGTATCAAATCCCATTGGTGAAGGATTTTTCTTATATTTTTTTTTGTCTGTGCTAAAATACCAATCAATCCAATCCAAATCCAATCCCAATCTCTTTGATTATACCTATGTACTGCAGCGAAAAAAAGAAAAACACGGACTGTCTTCGCCATATTATAATTCATAATGTTATCCTTTTATGATTCTGCCAAAATGGCCTTTTTAGGCCCCCTGGAATTCTATCCAAGGTTTTAATAGTAAGTAGGTACCTACTGATGATTACAGTCACGAGGTATAAACGGTAAAGGAAAAAAAAACAGCTTGAGGAAACCGACATATCCAAGAACCAAAAATTCGAAGACACGTGACATCTGCCAACCCGCTCTGGCCCCGCGTGGTAGATTACAGCCCACTCTCTCTCGCATAGAGGAGGTCTGTGTCCCAGCGGTGGGAACATTACAGGCTGATTATAATAATAATAGAGAGAAATATGAGATATGTAGAGAGGTAAGACTTTAAAGGAATAGACGTTGGCCATATATAAAAAAAAAATAGAACTATTCTCGCCGATATTATTATCAGCATAAGATTCCCACTGACTCATAAATGACCCTGTGACATAATCGCGACGTCGTTTACATATGGTATCATTACAGATAAGTGATATAACAAGGATTGTAAAAAAAAATACGTAGAAGCCGATAAATAACAAACACGTGTGTAATTTTAGAACATAATGGCAGCCTTGATAGCATAAACCTATATAGAATTTATGCAAATTTACGACACAAGACAGTTTTTAGGGCTCCGTGCCTAAAGGTGTCAAAGGAACCCTATTTCTAAGCCTTTTTCTGTCAGTCCGTATTTCACAGAGCTTGTATCCTTTTAACCATAAGTGGCCAGTTAGTTGAATTTTTTACAGAATACATAATACGGAGGGGCCATAAGCTATGCTTGCCGCGGTTGGTCTGTGGATGGGTGACCATCTTTACATACCGAGACCCCTCTATCCTCGGAAAGCACGTTACGCTGTCATCCGTGGATCTTTGACAGTCGTTACGGGTATTCAGAAGCCCGAAAGTCTGACAACCAGTCTTACCAAGGGGTAGCGTATTACCCAGTAACTGGTTGTGGAGGTCAGATAGGCAGTCGCTTCTTGTAAAATACTGGTATTCAGCTGCATTCGGTTAGACTGGAAGCCGACCCCAACGTAGTTGGGAAAAGGCAGGCAGTTGATGACATAATACTGTGGCCTTATTGCAAATAATAAGAATAATAATGTAAACAATAATAGACTCGCCCGCCCCTTATTTAATGGCTCTTCAATATAACTGTGGTGACTGAGCTAAAGTGTGCAGACAGTCTTGACTCTTAATCTGCACATAACCTTACAAAAAACCGGCCAATTGCGAGTCGGACTCGCACACGAAGGGTTCCGTACCACAAGGTATAAAACGCCGAAAAAAACGTTTCTTTTATACCCCTTTAAATTTTAACTTTATTTTATTTTTATTATTTGTTATTATAGGGGCAACAGAAATACATCATTTGTGATAATTTCAACTGTCTAGCTCTCACGGTTCATGAGATACAGCCTGGTGAGAGACAGACAAACGGATAGTGGAGTCTTAGTAATAGGGTCCCGTTTTTACCCTTTGGGTACGGAACCCTAAAAATGGACTTCGAGCGAATATGAATCATCTAATAATTTCGAATCTTTGGATTAAAATGCGTAATATTATAAATGCGAAAGGGTTCTACTGTCTGTCTGTGTGTATTGTGTGTGTACTGTCTGTCTGTTACCTCTTCACACTTAAACTGCTGAACCGATTTAGATGAAATTTGGTATAGAGATAGTTTGAGTCCCGGGAAAGGACATAGGATAGTTTTTATCCCGATATTCTCACAGGATCAAAACTTACGTGGCTGAAACCGCGGGGCGCCGTTAGTATCTACATAAATTTTAATCGTCTTCTAGAAATCATACTTGTATAAATAGGGAATATGCATGATTTTTTATTTTATTTAAAAAATTAATCCTCATTCATGTAATAAACAGTTTAGTAAAACTGTTTTTCGGATAACTATGAAATTAAAAAAGATATGAGCCATCGAAGATTTGTTTCTATCTCTTTCTCGCAAAACGAAATTTAACACGGAGTTTATATGGCCGTAGTGACATGTGACGTCACAGTCTATGTCGGATCTCTCTGTCTAATTGGTGTGTAATCAATAGTTTTAAATGCTCATATCGGCCGTGTTTCTTGGCCGATTTTAATTTTAATTTCACTTTTTGTCATCTCTACTACGGTATTTTCATATTTTGTTAATAAATGCCATGAAAAAAATTCATGCATATTCCCTATTGTTATTTACGTGTAATATTTTCTCTGAATTTGATACGAATACTCTTAAATGTAGATATAATAAAATTCCTGACAGTGTCTGAAGATCTCTTTGATCTTTTTATCGACCGACACAGTGTCTATAGTGTCTGAAGGTCTCTTTGATCTTTTTATCAATCGACATTGAGTAAAAGCTCCTGCAAACAGGCGCGACGCGATTCGTGCACGACACAAAGGCACCGCTCGTTGCGCGACTTGCGGAGTCTTTGTGTCGAGTGCAATTTTATCGCGTGTCGCGCCTCTTTGAAGGAGTCTTAAAGGCTCGTACACACAGGCGCGACGCGACACGAAGGCACCGCAAGTCGCGCAACGAGCGGTGCCTTGTGTCGCGTGTCGCGTCGCGCCTGTGTGTACGAGCCTTAAAGCGGTACATATCTACGTAAAGAACGATCGTGTGGAAATAAGTAAGCCGACGTGCAAACTGTCACCACGAATTCGGCACATGATTCCGAGCGTAGAAATTTCTTAACGTATCAAAAAAAAATCTACTGTTTCATAGAAAACTACCTACACGGTCAAAATGTCTGGAACAGCAAAAATTTTTTTAATAACCTACCATTAAGTACAACGCTGGAGGCTTCAGAAATGTCTATGCTTCAGAATCATGTATTGAATCCATGGTAATCAAATAATAGGTTGCGCGCCGATTTCCCTGCCAGCCTGTATTGGTTTTAGATTATTTAATTTTAGATTATTTAATTTTAGACTAGTTTTGACAATACAATACTGTTTTAATTTAACGGACTTTCACACTTTCATTGTTTCTGTAACAGATGTGTATCTGTGTATATTACTGATTTCAATGATAACTTCTAGGAAGTTGGTGCCAAAAAAATCAATCGAAATCACAGAGCACCCGCTTCCGTTACATTTTTTAAGTTTATTCATGCAGTAATATGGAGTTATTACTCCCAATTGCCACTAGATTACTCAATCATATGCCGCGGGGTTAACGCCTCAGACTGGCGACAGGATGCGTATACGCATAGGGGCCGCGTCGCACCAACAATTATCTTCAGTGGGAGACACCCATTATTGAGCGATACGGAAGATACACAGGCGTGGTAAAAGTAAATACAAGGTAATACAAGAATTGCGAGAAAAGTGATAAAGTTATAACAATAAAATTAATAAGTTTAATACGTTTTGTAATACATTATTTTTTTGTTAAAATATTGCCACATTCTAATCGAGCGAATCAATTATTTAAAAAAAGAGTTTTCCATTCACATTCTATTTTGAACGTTGCTGTACAAAAAACAATCCCCCAAATTAGATGAATGTCTTGTCTTGTTTAAATCGCGTAGGTATTGCAGTTTTCTATGAAACACTTGATTCTTTTTTTCTAACAAACGAAATATGTCTACGCTAAGGGGTCTAGAATCGAATGCTGAATACATCGTTAGGTGCAGCGCAGACGGCACACTTTTTGTGCGATCGAGTCTGCGGCACACAAAAAGTCTGCATGGCGCGCAAAAAGTCGGTCGCGGATTTTTCACAGACTTAACGCACACGACGCACATAAACACACCCACACATTCATTGACATACATTCTTTTTAAATGTCTATCATGATATTCTGCCTTAGAAGTATCATAAATTACTGGTCTGTTTTGTATTTCTTGAATTAACATCGTTACATCGACCTCTGGCGCCATGATAATAGATCGCGTGCGTTACGTCCACCCCTAGCAAATGCAGATTACCGACTAAATTGTGCACCGTCTGCGTTAGCGCGCGTTGAAGCAAACGTTCATTTTTTTTCACACACTTTTTGTGCTGAGCGGCGCGGTCCGGTGCGGTGCGGTCTGCCCGAATTACACGGATTTTTTGTGCGCCGGACTTTTTGCGCGTCGTGTGCGTTACTGCATATAATTGCATAGGTTCTATTTTCACAGACTAAAAAGTGCGTCACGGATAGTCTGTCGTCTGCGCTGCACCTTACAGTTTGCACACTGGTAAACATTTTATCCTTTATATCTCTGTCTTCATGTCATTAACGACATTTCAGCATTTCATAAAAACGTAACAAGTATTACTTAGTTTTTTTTTTTAAAGTCATTTTTCAAACTGGGCTGAGAATCAGCACATTTACATTTGAACGTCAAAATTACATAAGACCTACCTTTCAGCACTTTCTAGTGCTTTAGCTGGACAAAAGTGGTGCAACAAACTCCCCAGCAGCACAGCTGTCTTTTAAGTTAGAAGAACTTGAGTCATCTCTTACCCATTATCAATACCATTGACTCCGATCTTCTCCCCCATATCTCCGACGATCAGTCCAGGGTACGTCTCCAGGGTCTCAGGGTTGCGGATGGGCACCAGGAACCCGTGTAGACCATGGTTGGTGCCGTCGGGTGTGATCAGCTGAGCGAACAGCAGGGTGTGGGTACATGTTCTACCTGGGAAAGAAATATTTGATTATATAATTTATCTACTGCAGAACGCCTTAATCTGCTACTATATTTACGTACGCAAGACAAACACACATAAAAATGTTTTTGACAGAAAAATTCGAATTATTGCGATCTGTCACCCCGCTTTGTCCTCAGTCCTCAGTCTGTCACAGATCGGAAAAAAAGTTTAATCTGTCCCTCTGTTAGCATCGAGGGGACAGTTCGAACTTTATTCACTCCTATTTGTCCCGCTATCAGTAATAGGGGGGCAGATCCAACTTTTTATTCCTGTGTGTCCCCCATAGAATTTAATATATAAATATCACTAGTATTTTGCTTATAATGTGTTAAGAATCACTTATCACATTATAGGCAAAATACTAGTGGTGTGGGTTTATAATCATCAGTATTTAAAAAATTGCAGTTTTCTCTCTATCACTGATAGGAGTGAATAAAGTTCGAACTGTCTTCTCGTTGCTAACAGGGGGACAGATCAAACTTTTTTTTCCGATCTGCCCCCCTAAGTGTACAAAGAAGGGTGACAGATCGGAATAATTAAAAAATTGGATGTAATGTCTACGGTTTGTCCACACTTTATCGCTTCCTAGTGTATTTTAACTGTTAAAAAATACCTATATACTTACTAATTTCCTCTTGTTTTATCTATGAAGAAATAGTAGTGTAAGACATTTAATTCAACAGATTTAATTAAAAAAAAACAGTTGAAGGTTAAGATGGTTGAAGGATAAGAAAGATAAAATTGGTTTAGGTAGGTTTTTAAAAATTACAGCAAATAAATGCCCAGTCACTGAGCGAGAGAATCGCGACGATATCATCGCCGCGATTCTCGCTCGTGGAGGCGGCCCAC
This sequence comes from Luperina nickerlii, assembly GCA_963855955.1. NCBI lineage: Eukaryota > Metazoa > Arthropoda > Insecta > Lepidoptera > Noctuidae > Luperina > Luperina nickerlii. Next base: position 3,436,133 of record OY979666.1, on the reverse strand, counting down.
AAGGGTCACACACCTGACCAAAAGGGTTGTTGACCGCATAAACATGAAATACAAAATAATGCACTTTATTTTAATGATGGATTAATAAAAAGGAAAAACCAGTTCTTTTTTTTAGTTGAAGAATGCATCGTGTAATCGAAATTTACATTTATAAAATACAAAATAAAAGGTTATCGGCATGCATGAACTTTTTATAACTTAATTCTTTGTATTTGTGTAATGTTAGGTATAATACTTGCTAAATAAACTTCCTCTGCCACTTGTGCCATGTTACTTGGGGTCGGGTCAAATTTGTTTTACTTCTCCATTCTCTCTCATTAGCTGCCCTGTTGTCATTCACTCCCTTTTCATTCAAATCATCTCTTGCACAATCCATTCATATTTGACTCCATATTATTCTTATTTTTGCAATTAAAAGATCATAAGCGTAACACCACGGCTTGTTTCCCCGAAGAGTTGGGCAGGGGTGAGGGGTGAACCCACATTTCACCAGTTACGTATAACTCCCCTGTAATTGGCGGCGAGTCTATTTATACAGCATGTTTTTTTTTCCAGTTCCAAATTTTTACAGGGTGTTCTACCCATGAATATGAACAACTTTCAATAAGGGGCCAACTCTAAAATCACGAAAAAAATATCAGCCGTTTCATACAAAAGTTCAATACCTACTTGACCAAAATGTATGAAACAGCTGATTTTTTTTTCGTGATTTCATATTCATGGGTAGAAAGAACACCCTGTAAAAATTTGGAACCGGTGAAAAAAATCATTCTGTATAGCGAGAGAAATTCCTTGATAGAAAAACCCAATTACACCTTGCCTAGCCTGGGAACCGAACCCAAGATGAACCCCCTTGCTCAGCACTTAGTGCTGAGCAAGGGTTACGGTTGGGGTCGGCTTGCAGTCTAACCGGATGCAGCCTGAATACCAGTATTTTACATGGTGCGTCTGCCTATCTCACCTCCACAACCTAGTTAATGGGTAATACGATACCCCTTGGTACCTTGGTACCCACTGGTTGTCAGACTTTTGGGCTTCTGACTAACGACTGTCAAAGATCTATGAATAACAGCCGGAACCAACGGTTTTCCGAGGCACAGACATTTTATTTTTACTAGGTACTGAGGGGTCCGTGCCTAAATAATAACAGCCGCACAGGTCGATCGATCAGGTTAAGCTACGGTTGCCGCGGTTGCTCTGTGGATGGGTGGCCATCTTTACATACCGAGACCCCTCCGTACCTGGAAAGCACGTTAGCCGTTGGTCCCGGCTGTCATTCGTGGATCTTTGAAAGTCCTTATGGGTAGTCAGAAGCCCGAAAGTCTGACAACCAGTTTTACCAAGTGGTATCGTATTACCCAGTAACTGGGTTGTGGAGGACAGATAGGCAGTCGCTCCATGTAAAATACTGTACTGGTTTTCAGCTGCATCCAGTTAGACTGGAAGCCGACCCCAACAAAGTTGGGAAAAGGCTAGGCAGATGATGACTTATTAAGTAATCTGAACTTCAATGCCAATTCGAGGGAAAGCATACGTTTGTTTGTTATTTTAGATATATTTATAATTATTTATTATATGCGTCAAGTATGTAAGTGTATAAGTTGTTAAGTATATAACATATATACGTATACTTGATAGTCTCCACGAGGGCAAAATGATTGGCAAGAAAAATTAGTAATATTTCCCATAGAAAAACCCATAAATAATAAAAACTTTATGACTTTATATAGCATATTTTTATTATAAACCTGTTATAAAATCCACGTGAATAGCCTGAGTTGTATAATATTTTGAATTTTTTAATATCATATTTTAATTTAATTTTTGAAATGTTTTTTTTTTCTTTTTATTACGGACTCTTTTAACGTTTCCATTGTTCTCACATGCATAATATCAGCATGAATGATGTAATCATTATTTTTTTTATCATATTTTGAATATAAAGGCTCGTACACACAAGCGCGACGCGACACGCGACACAAAGGCACTGCTCGTTGCGCGACTTGCGGTGCCTTTGTGTCGCGTGTCGCGTCGCGCCTGTGTGTACGAGCCTTAATTTAAAAGAGTGTCTGTGGAGTTTCTTGCCTGTTCGTCTCCGTAGGTACCTGCTACGCTTTGATATGGGCAAAGGGCTTCAGCTTTCTGACAGACTTGATAATTCAAAAGTGCCTGTAATTTGTTTGTTTGAAATTAATGCTTTGAGTTTCTGGTTCTTCATTAATACATGTAGATAGAAAAAGCGAACCTACCCTCGTCATAACAACATTAATGACATTTACTTTTCCTGTCTAAATATTAGTTTTGATTCAGGGACTACGTGGCTACGCTATTTGGGTAGTCGATAACATGAGAGTACTTGAGTATGTGGGTCATCAATCAGTCGAAGAGTAAACATGAAGAGTTTCAGTTGTTTGTACAGACACCAGTACATCAAGCTACCCGAAAATGTCAAATTTTCCCAATCAACTTTGAGCCTTATGCTTTAGTGATTTAAATGAAAATCTTTTAAAGAAATTTGACAGATTATAGTAGGTTGATGTGCTGGCGTCTGTATCTATTTCTCAATTTACCTCCCTACAAAAGGGCAACGTGTCATCGGGAAAATAATTAGTAGAACACTGTGATGACGACGGATCAGATGTGTGGAAGATGAAGACTTGCTACGCAGATTTACTTAACAAAAATTGTAAAGCCATGTACGAATTTTTGAACATTATTTTCAAGGGGGACGAAAGTTTGTCTGTCCATTAGGTAAACCGTTTTTTAACAGATGGAACTAGTGATTGCAACAACGTAACATTACGATTTTATTTACACTTTAATTTCTTTGTATATAGGAAATCCAATTGGGCACACCGCACATGGCTTGTCCCAGATGATGTATGGAATTAGTACTTATTGTTTTTTTTATAGTAACTTTGCAGCCTTTAAATAATTGACTCACGTATTATACTCCGATAGTAGTGTATCACCGCGAGCAATGTGCGCAAGAGTCGATTGAGGCATTATGTGGGAGGGTAGCAACATGACAAGTGTAGCAGAGGTTCCTAATTCGTCTTAATTGTCATAATTGAACGCAGAACGTCTGTTTTAAATGATGTTGAAATACTATCTGATATTTTGTTAATATAGCCCAGTGCTGTTCATCTCCTTAGGATTTTTACTTTACTATATGGACATGACTCTCAAGGGGGAAAGATAGAAATTATGGTTATAGACGAGGTCGTTTCTGATTTTAAAGTTCGAATGCAGTAATAATTACATCCCATTCCGATTTCGGTTACGGTGACTATTTTTGGCGACTAAAAGATAGGAGCACTGTTACCAAATGCAATATCAATATAGTGGCAGACATCAGAATTTCTGAATTTCTAAATATTTCCTAAAATGTAACCGATACCGTTCTTGTTACCAAGTAAATCTAAAGAGATAACAAACGATAGTTTGACTCAAATTGGGAGCCAAGTGGACCGTAGGCAAATAAACCAAATCCAGGCAACCTTGAACACATATAACGCTGTTTAAACTTATAAAAATAGCTTCGAATCAGTTAAATTTCGATGGCTAGCGAAGCAAACCATGCAGATTCAACACCCACAGAAATGTTAATAAAATAAGCAGTGAATGACGCAGATGGTATGATAAACGGATATAAATGTATGTCTTACTGAATTTTGATGAGACTAGCGAAGTTCGACTAGCGAAGTAGGTATTAGTTCGCTAGACGAAGAAAAAGACGTTTCATTAGGGTTCAGTACCAAAATGGTAAAAAGGAACCCTTATGATAAATGATAAATGATTTTATTTCTGTAAGTAGGTTTGCACAAACACTTTTACACGTCAATCATAATTTTTTTTAAACTAGATGAGGTCGGCGTTTCCTATCTGACTACTCTGAGAAGAAAGGCCGAAACAAACTCAGAGGTCATAGTCTCTTTTAAAGTCCAGACATAATCTTGGTCAAGTTATATGAAGACCATGTAGGTCGATGTCTGAGATGGTCTTTTGAGGAAAGAACCACACAGATTGAGAGGACCTGTCCAGTCAGTGCACGCATTTGTCAGAAATCATGCAGCTCAACTCAAGACTTAAGGAGCTCAACGATTCGACGAACAATACCAAAGAAAGGACATTTGGGTAGGCCACATGAATTACTCAAACTGCCAGACCATAGAGAGAATAATAATAAATATAAAATGCCTAAATTAAATGACCCACATCGTCTTCACATTCACAATAATTAAAATAATGTAATACTTTAAAAAGTAAGCAAATGTCAGTTAAAAAAAAAAAAACATTAATGTCAATGTGTATATAAAAAAAAAAACATCAAAAACACTCAAAATGCAGAAATTGGAAGCAACTCAATCCCAAGCCTTTGTATCCTCAATATAATCTTTAACGGTATAAAAGGCTTTCTGGCACAACTTACGTTTAATGAACGATTTAAATTTATTAAGGCTTAGATCTTGAACGTGGCTTGGTAGTTTATTATAAAAGTGTATACATTGGCATCTGAACGAGCCACCTATTTTCTTGAGCCTTGTTGTAGGTACAACATATTTGTGTTTGTTTCTAGTATTTATATTATGGATATCACTGTACGTTGCGTGTATGTTGCGACTTTGTCTGTCTGTCCGTCTGTCACAGCTGGATATCTCAACAACTACTAATGCTATCAACTTGAAATTTAGAAAAGTTTGAGATGACATTTGCTCAGCTATTTTGCAAATAAGAAAGAAATTAAAAAAAATTTGGTCTGAAAAATTCGAAGAGAAAAGAGCGCAGTTTGCACATTCTCAAACACTTTTTCTTTTTTTAGGCCGCATAGATTCCACTTTTGAAAAATGTAAAAAAAATACCGTTCGCCTTATCTCCGAAGTTTGCATAGAGAAAAATCTGAAATTATTCTATGTGATAGAAGTTTATGTAAAGATTACAAGAAAAATAAAACGAAGTCTGACGAAATAGCACACTTTTCAGAAGTCATCAACAACAGTTACATTAGTTCCACTATCAGTCAAGAGATGGCGCTGACCTAAAACTGCAATATTCTACACCGCAGCGTGCAGTTTTAAAATTCTCTGACGAATATAGGCCTCGCCGATGATAATTTAAAAACATAGATGTACGGAACACTCGGTGCGCGAGACTGACTCGCTCTTGCCCGGTTTTTTAAGATAGCTTTGGTCGATTTTTAGACTTATTTGTTTTGGTCTAACGAGTCATACCAAGGGCAATGTTACCTTACACAAGCATAAAATTTGACTGATTCCATAGAATTCCATTAAAGTTGGGCCATAAAATAAATTAATTATCGTCAGGTCGATTATTTCCGGAGGCCCTAAGTAGCACGAACGCGTAACGTAAACATAACGTGAATTCGAAGGATTTTTAATCAAAAATACTTTTCAACAACGGACAAAAGTATAAAATTTGTCCGTTTTATTGTTGTATTGTAGTAGTTCTGTGTTTGTTGTTTTTGTTTGATTGTGCTATAGCATAGCATAAGTAGCCTATGATGTTCCCACTGCTGGGACACAGGCCTCCTCTCTGTGAGAGGGACTGGGCCTTGTAATCCACCACCCGGGCCTAGTGCCAGATGGTGGACGTCCTACACTATATCATTTCGGTTTAAATGTTTTGACAGCCACAAAATTTTTCTCCCATGTCTATCAGTCTTCTATCTAAGTGAATATTATGTACGAAAATAGTATTTTCAATATTGAAATCGTTTGAATTTACGTTATTTTTAGTCCGCGTGTTTGTGCTAGCCCCACTGTACCTGTAAAAACGTCAAAAGTCAAAGTAAAAGTCACACAAAGTTTTACCTAGATTACCAACCCAGCATTTAGCCGCCTCAAAGTCTGGTGTGTTAATGACGAACTGCTTGTTTTGTGGGTCGTACGTCGCCGTCGTGCGCATGAGTCGCGCGTCTGAACCGTGCGCGATCTCTGTGAGCGCGAAGCTTGCCAGCGTCTGTTGAAGATTGTGGTGTGTAAGTTTATGGGAGATTAACTTGGTTAGTTTGAGAGTTCGGCGGTAAAAAATTGCTTGAAACGTTACTAAACATTAAGAGATACAGATAGCGTGTTTCAAATTAGTCCTAGAATGGACACTCTTTGTCGTATAGTAGAGTGACTGGGAAAACCAATAGCATTACAATGGTATTCATCATGAAGTCGGATTTAAAATTAATTAATCATACCACGGAACATTTTTATGTGTTTTCGGAATTGTCCTTACAAACTTTCGAACATTGACCGTGGTCCCATTATTTATTTGTAATCACGGCCAGGGTCAGAGTCCGGATGTGTTGCTATAGTTTCAATACTGACTGAATTATGGAGCCTCAATTGTTCAGGCTTTATGCAGGAAAGCAACGAGCGATGCCCTCGCACTTTGTTACATTGACATAATTACCTAAGCACTGTGAAACAGGTGTTCTGCTCCATTGCCTTCAACAACTAAATTGCTCTGAGTGTTTCCACAACACATCATCATCTGCCTAGCCTTTTCCCAACTATGTTGAGGTCTGCTTCCAGCCTGACCAGATGCAGCTGAATAAGTACTATATTTTACATGGAGCGACTGCCTACCAGACCTCCAGATCACAGTTACTCGGTAATACGATACCCCTTGGTAAGACTGGTTGTCAGATTTTCGGGCTTCTGACGACCCATAACGACTGTCAAAGATCCACGAATAGCAGCCGGGACCAACGGCTTAACGTGCTTTCCGAGGCACGGAGGGGTCTTGGTATGTAAAGATGGTCACCCATCCACGGATAAACCGCGGCATGCGTATAGGTGACCATCTTTACATACTAAAGTGTCCATTAGAAAGTTTACTTACTGGCTTTACTGCCAATGGTGCCATCAAATTTTAAACTTGGAATAATTGTCAGTCATTACCACTGTCAATACCAACCCACTGTACATATTGCAACCATGGCAGCTAACGCTATCTGACCTTTTTGTTGTACAGACGCCTGCATATCAAGCTAGCCGAAACTGTCAAATTTTCCCAAACAACTTTGAACCTTATACTTTAGCGATAAAGTTGAAAATCTATTGAAGTAATTTGACAGATCTTAGTAGCTTGATGTGCTGGCGTCTGTACAAACATTGACCTCGGAACTTCGGAAGTGACATAACATTGGCATTTTTTGCGCGTGAGATAACTACAACAGATTATTTAATTATTAGCTGTATGCTGTAATAAGTAGGCGGTTACTGTTATCGAAGGTGTCCCCTATGTTTTTTTTTCTGTTTCCGTATACGTTTATCGCAGTTATTTGGACATGAATGCCCAAATAAAAGCACGCTGTTGGATTTTCTACGCTCGGCTCGGCGCCGAAAGCTGAAAATCCAAAAACACGCTTTTATTTAAATGTTGCCTACATTTGGTGAAAATGGTCATTCGCAGCGGCACGCAGATCATGTGGGCTCGTGATGTAACAAATACAAATTCAATAAAAACGCGCTTCCGTGCGGGGAATTTGGCTCCGTTTCACGCACCCCGCTGCGTAAAGGCTCCTACATACAGGCGCGACACGCGATATAATCGCGCGCGACATTAAGGCACCGCTCGTTGCGCGACTTGCGGTGCTTGTGTGGCGTGTCGTGTCGCGCCTGTTTGAAGGAGTCTTAATGCGGTGCAGTGTGCCAGTCGCCTAACTCAGAGCTTCCCAACCAGAAAGCTAATTCTCGTAATGTAAAACGTTCAAAACCAGTCGTAGTCTCATCTCAGCGACAAGCAAAATGTCAAAAACTTGTCAAAATGTAGGGAAATTAGAGATAGGTATTTTTGACAGATTGAGACAGACCAGACTGCGAACTTTCATAAGATTACGAGAATTGCGCCTCTGGGGTCCGTGGACCTGAGGGCAGGTTCGGGAGAAAAATAAAAAATTACGCAATATACCCTATTTTATTAACAAGGGGCCTAAGACTATTGTCTGATCTCTCTAGGGTACATCAATGACAGTTTTTAAATATAAATAACTGGGAGTTAACTCTTACCTCTCTTTCCACAAAGGTAGCTTCATAGAACTTATGATGTCTCTCAGTGCCGAGCGATAGTAAGGCATTTGAAAACAAATATATGCCAATCGCCATCTTCACTGACACGCTGGGGTTCAAAGACTGCACAGCCTCATTTATCGTCATTATTGTGCGTGTCTATGAAAAAAAAAATAATTCTATGTTTAAAAATATAGTAAGTATACTAATAACTATTAAAAATTACAAGTAAGCAAATAATAACTAATTACTCAATTAATAAAAAATAACAAAATTAAATCCAACTTAACTAAAACTATACACAAACTAAAATATACATAGCATCGAAAAATTCATCCGCATCGCTGTCGACTGGAAATGTACCCAAGAGACTGGCGGCATTACTACGTATGGCTTGCTTAGCCTCTGGCTAAGGTAAAAGCCAGCCCTTGGGTCACGGGACGTGTCAACCAGCCGCTTCGAAATTTCGTTAAAAAGACCATGAGCACTCTGACCCCACGGCCCGAGGGTATAAAATAGTAAAAATAGTATACCTACTTACCTAATTACATATTGAAAAAAATAAAATTTAATGATATGTTCAAAAATATAGTGCGCGTGCGAGTAGGACTCGCGCATCGAGGGTTCCGTACAAATTCATATTCATATATTTATTTGCATTCCATAATGTTGTATGCTTTAGCGATAAAGTTGAAAATCTATTAAAGAAATTTGACAGATTGTAGTAGCTTGATGTGCTGGCGACTGTACATTGCCCTTCAGAAGAAATATTAATTGTGAATGACTTACGAATGGCGTCAAAGAGGAGAAATTACCCTAAAATAGGTACAAAAAAGAATCGTCAATATCTGACTAAACTATTAAAAAAATGTACAGGGTCAAATTAAATTAGTTAGCGAAACTTCTACACATGATGGGTATCGATATACAGGCTGCAGTTGGCAGGGACATCAACGCGTAACCTGTTACCATCACAGATATATGTAGATACAACGATAACGTAAGAGCAAGTTCGCATATCCAGCTTACGTACAAAAATCGTAAGCCGCCACTTTTGCGCTTAGTCCTGAGTACAGTGCGTGCCACGTAAGAAGAGACTTGACCCCGCCTCCCCCGCCTCTTTCCGCCGCCCCTATGACGCCCGGTCCCGTCCCGCACTCAGACCTCATACCGCTAAAGATACCTAAAATCGTGTTCTGCGCATGTCAGACCACGTGGTGTGTCAAGTCTCTTCTTACGTGGCACGCACTGTACTGCTGGCTGGCATAGCACAGATGTGAGTTCTATGTCAAGAGCAAACCCGAAATGGGTTTAAAAAAAAAAACTATATCCATTTACCGAGTATTGTGTCTTTCATTGACTTGAATGTGCCCTGGCGACTGATAGTATGTCATGCTCACACAAATGTCTCACTGACGGTGGTGTGTGTGTTGGATCATTTTGCTCTTTTTAAAAGGGTTGAGCTGAATGGTGCTGATCTATGCGTCATGTTCGTGAACGGGCGCCGTCAGTTGGGGCTGCTCATCACTTAGCTGCCTCGGCTTAATTTTAATTATTTTAATTTTGAATTGTTGTTTTCTTACTATTTGCTGTACTCTGGCCGCTTTTAATGCGCACGTCTTTTTTACATTATTCTCACATATAATTATAAATTCAACATCAATGATGTAACTAATATTTTTGTAAAAATATAATTTAAAAGAGTGTCCATGGAGTTTCTTGCCCGTTCTTCTCTATAGGTACCTACGCTTTGGAATGGGCAACTAGCTTCATATTTTCTGACTGATCGACTTTCGAATTGAAATAAATGCTTTGAGTTTGAGTTTGACCGACCGCGGCAAGTGTTTGGTTTGGTTGGAAACAATGCTCTGCTTGGCGCCGAGAGTTGAAAATCCAAGTGTTTTTTCGACGCCCTGTGATATACTCTGGAAGATTGTCAACGCTCGGCTCAACACCGAAAGTTGGAAATCCAGTGCGCGATAAAAGGGTGAAAACGGGACCCGATTACTAAGACTCCACTGTCCATCTGTCACCAGACTGTATCTCATGAACCGTGATAGCTAGAGAAATTATCACAGATGATGTATTTCTGTTGCCGCTATAACCACAAATACATACTAACAACAGAATAAAATAAATATTTAATGGGGGCTCCAATACAACAAACGTGTTTTTTTCGGAGTTTTCGCCTTGTGGTACGGAACCCTTCGTGTGCGAGTCCGACTCGCTTTTATAATAAAAGAGAAGAAAATTTGTCCTTACCCTTCGACTATAACTAGAGTTGACCATTTCTTTAGTGTGGAATTTGTACTCGTTTATTTTTTTAAGTTGCAGCTGTGTGATGCGTTTCTGTTCCTCCACCGTTGGGGCGACGGAGTTGTGTGCGAAGAGCGGGTCCTTTTCCAGGGTATGCCAAATTTTGTACTGGAACAATGGAAAGGAGTTCGTTAGAATGATTGAATGATGATAAGTTAGACTGGAAAAGAACGGCAGAAAAGAAAGAAAGAAAAAAGAAAATTAGTTTATTCTGCACAGACAAAAACGCACATTGCAAATAAAAATTTAAAAAATGACATAAAATACACACACATAACGTAGTCAAAAGCCTCGTACTCAAGCATAGAAAATGTTGACAATTTTGGCAGAATGTGCTGGCTCGTTGAAAAGAATTCTGGCCCCAGTCCCCAGCGAGATGTCCATACTAGTAATATTACAGAGGTAAAGTTTGCAGCTGGTAGGTAATCTTTGGAACTACCGATGCGATTCCGATAATTCTTTCACTAATCGGAAGCTGTCATAGGATATCAACTATACCATAAATAATATCCTATGGCACATGGCAACAGTGTACCTTGCTATCAGTTTTTTTAAACGGTTCTTTGGCACGCTCTGTAGCCTAAACGGCTTCCATCGATTTCAGCTTGAAAGGTGCCGTTAGATTCGTCTTAATTGTAAGAGTGACACTGGGTACATCAAAATTGAAACAAAATTAAAATGGTTGATTTTTGGCGCCATAATATGACTTTCAAATATTTTTTCTCAATACCTATCGAGTGGGGTATCAAAATACAGGGTTTTAAAAGGTGATTACAAAAATATATACAACTTATATGTTTAAAAGAAATTCGAAGTGACAAATCGTAAAAAACACGTACTAAGAAGTAAATCGTCAGCGAAATCTTTCACGTTTGTTACCTACCTGGAAATAAAAAAAAATAAAAAACAGACTGCAGTAAAAGTTCCTTCAGTTTTCACTGCAGTCAGGTTTTTTATTTTGTTTTATTACTTTTTTCCATCTGAAATTTCTCAGTAGCAGCCTGGACTACGGCGTGCATCCTAATTGTGTAACACATCTATCAATCTCAATCTGAATCATTTTGAAGGATATTCCTAATCCATTGCTTCAAATGTTCGAAAAATGTGTCTCCTCAACAACGTAAATAACGCAATGAATGTTGTTGAACTGTCAGAATCAGAATCAGAATATTTATTTGTGAAACATAGGTATTTACATAAAGGTCTTAGGTTAATAATATGGGCGCCATGTTTTGCCGTGAAGGTGTACAAATATTAAAAAAGCAAACAATAAAACGAAAACAAAAAACTAACAGAAAAATACAAAGTTGTAGGGGGTGTTTGTAGGGGTTTCGAACTCGAAGGAAACACGGAGTGATGTCTCAGCAAGCGGTGTATTTCAGCAACAGTTACAGGTGATAATATAGTAGGTACAGAAGTGATGTTATTTACAGAAGAGAAAAGTTTACAGAAGAAGATATGATTTTGGATAAAACAATAGGGATAGTTCCATCCGACCAAGACCTTAAGGACGAAGGTCGGGGAATGAGTCCCTCTATCCAAAAAGTTCCCTAAGGAATATTGAGCAACGACTAGCAGAGGTGTCCCTAGTGACTTTTCCAAGTAGGACGAAATCCCAGAATGCACACTCTACGTAGCTGTGTTCAAGGAGGTTCACTGATCCAGCGAGGGTCATTAAGTCACGGAGAACCATAACACCGCGATTCAGGAATGCGCGTCATATGCACAACGCCATCTAGTGGTGAGCGGTGGAACTAATTAGCCACGGTACTTATTAAGTGGCGGAGAATCTTGACACCGCGATTTAGGAATGCGCGTCATATGCGCAACGCCATCTAGTGGTGAGTAGTTGGTTCTTTTTCGAACAACTGGATCATTGAACTTCTATTACTTATATCTAATACAGGATAGGTGTACATAATAAATATTAAACTAAACGTGTGTTACAATCTCCCCCTCAGTCCTCACAGACGTCTCGGCGTGATGGACTGGATAGTGGGATTATTGTTTCCTCGGACGCCCACGTCCTCGTTTGGGCCCTGGTGAAGGCTGGTTGGCAATCTTCTCCTTTCTCGGTCGTCCTCTTCTTCGAAGTGGCTGCACGGGTTCGGGAACTGTTTCACGGCTTCCACCTTTATATGGAGTCAAAGCGGAAACATGATAGAGGCCGATTGGGGTAGTAGGATCGTTTGGAGAAGCTACTTTAAAAGAGGTGGGTCCGTGTTTATTAATGATGACGTATGGTCCATCTCTACGTGGCGCAAATTTGGCGGTTACCCCTTGAGCTCCCTTGCTCACGGGGTGTAAGTTAACAAGTACCAAATCACTGGGTTGATACTGTGGTTGTTCCCGCCTACGCTTATCAACATATGGCTTGCGTGACTCCTCCTTCATTTCTTGTTCTTCTCTCGCCTTAATTAAGGTCTCCGCTAGTTGTACAAGTTTTGGAGTAATTTTCTCAGCAGACGTGAGCAATCTACTCGCATATTCAACAGGATGCTCATCTTCCTTCTCCCCCTGGACCAGAACTGCTCCAAGCGCATAGCTACTGGCATCAGTCTTGAGAATGTATGGCTTTGTTTCGTCGGCCTGCCGCAACACAGGGGCCGTTGTTAACCGGGTTTTAAGCGTGTTGTAGGCCTCTTCCTGCTCAGTATTCCATACCCAACGGGCTTCCTTCTTGGTTAATTTCGAATGGGGTCTGGCTACAGCGGAAAAATTCTCAATAAAACGTCGGTACCAAGAACACATTTGTAGAAAAGATATGAGCTGTTGAAGATTCTTGGGTGTTGGCCTTTCTATGATAGCCTTGGTTTTATCTGTATCTGGCTTTAGTCCTTCAGGCGTGATGATGTGACCTAAGTATTTTATCGATGAGCAGAAAAATCTACATTTGTCTTTGTTTACAGTGAGGTTATATTCTCTCATTCTTTGTAGTACGTCCTTCAGGTCGGAAAGGTGGTTTTCAAAGGTGCTGGAGAATATGAGCAAGTCATCTAGATAAGCCAGCATGTTAACATGTTCTAGGGTTACACGAAATCTATCGACAAGTCGCTGGAAGGTAGCCGGTGCATTGCGTAGGCCAAAGGGCATCCTCTTGAATTTATATAGACCAAAAGGGGTGATGAATGCTGTTTTGTCTTCGTCTTCTTTCCTGATCCTTATTCGCCAGTAACCAGATTTCAGGTCGAGTGACGTCATGTAAGGCGTTGGCTTCGCAGCGTGCAACAAGTCGTCTATTCGTGGAATAGGGTAAGTGTCGGGCACAGTGATAGCGTTTAGGCGTCGGTAATCGATACATACTCTAACCTTTCCATTAGGTTTCGGTACCATAACCACTGGTGAAGCCCAGGGCGAAGAGCAGGGCTCAATAATAGCCTTATCCATCATTTCATGTAATTCAGCTTTAAGGATATCTTTCTTTGTCTGAGATAATCTGTAGGGAGGTACAGATATTGGGACATCGTTCTTTGTCACGATGCAGTGCTCCCCAAGCAAGGATGGTTCATTGTTATCAATAAAAACATCTTGATAGTCGCCAAGAAATTTATTTAACATTTCCCTTTGATTATCATCTATCTCAACACTACAGAAATAATAATCAACCTCGGAGTCCGTAGGTTCGTTAGCGTTAGGAAAGAGTTGGCTTGAATGCGGGGATAATGTGACTTCCGCTTCTGTAACGTTCATTTCCGCATCACGCATCATAAACTCTGCAAAAGCAGGTAGGTAACCGTCGAAGACCCGTTTTGCTTTCTTAGCAGGTGACAGTTCGAGTGGTAACAATTTATAGCCTGAGGAACTCTCGGGAAGAGCGGCAGCACTTGAGGATGCTATGGCCGCTGTAAGCATCCCCTTGGTGGTATCAGGAACAATACTGGCCGAGTTGCTATTTGTTTTCTCAAAGGTCACGAAGTCCTCCTCATATAGCTCATAGGTCGAGTCGGCGTCAAGGAATTCCCAAGTAAATTGAGGAAGGTTGAGTAATATTTTTGCGTCTTGTATAAACCCGACGCCTAGTAGGGTTCGGTTGTCGGTTGAATTCGGTAACACAATGAAACTGGTTGGAATGATGCGGTCCTCCAACTTCACTGATACTGTTATTTTCTTCACTCTTTGGTTTTTCCCGATGCCATCTGCCAGAGTGATCTTTACTATTTCTTCGTGAAACTTGTGTCCCTTGTCCACCAGCTGTTGATATAGCTGGTACGATGCGATACTGGCCTTCGCACAACTATCAACGTATGCTGACCCTTTGATGCCCTCGACCTCAATGAACACTATTGGCCTATTTCTTACATCCGTTTTCACGTCAACCGGACAAAAGGCTAGGTCAGTTGATGTCAGTGACCGTTGTTTATTGGCGCAGCATGTTGGGCAGCTACTGCGAACTACCCCGGGCGTACCACAGCCGTAACAGGTCACTTTTGGTGCGGATGGAGATGGAACCTGGGTCGTTTTGACAGTAGCTGTTGTGGCTTGACTCTCAGGGACAGGCTCAGCTGCTTCTAATTCTTGCTGTTTCTTCTTCAGTTTTCTACATTTCTCGGTAGCGTGGCCAAAGAAGTGACAGAACCCGCACTTCACCTTGGGTTTAATGGTTGGGTTTGGCTTAACTTCCTTGTGTTCGTCACCTTTATTCGGTTTGTCAATCCACATCTGCTCGACACCCCGAGCTGCTTCCAGTAACTCGTCGTAAGTTGTAACCGAGTTGCGTGGGATTTTGTCGCGTATACGGTGTTTCAGTTGACCGTATACCATGTGGAGTTGATGGGATTCCGGTATTTCTGGTTCTGGAAGTTGTGCAAAAAGCATTCGCTTATGTGCGATGAAGCTTTCCGTGGTTGCTCGTGGGTCTTGCTTTTCTGTAACGATTTCCTGGTATATCACATAAGCAGGTTTCCTTGGGGCAAAAGCATGACGGAGACGTTCTTCGAAATCTGCCCATGTGGAAACATGCTTTTTAACGCCTTGCCACCATACTGCAGCTTCACCCTTGAGGAGCAGTGGTAATCCAGTGAGTGCTTCTGCATCACTTACGTTTTCGATCTGTTTGAAGACTTTTGCTGCCGCCAAAAAAGCTTCCGTTACTTCGGAGTCCTTGGTCCCGTCGAATTCAGCTTTGCAGGTTGTAAACGAGCCGTGTCTTCCTGGTGAGAGCTTCGACAGCAGCGCCTCGAACTGAGTATCGGACATGGTCACCGACATCTCTGCTTTCCTCCTTTCTGTAGCTGGTGTCGTTGTTGTTCGTCCGTAGCGTGTGACGTACTTCGGTTTCTCTTCGGGCCCACAGTTGGTCGCCAGATTGTAGGGGGTGTTTGTAGGGGTTTCGAACTCGAAGGAAACACGGAGTGATGTCTCAGCAAGCGGTGTATTTCAGCAACAGTTACAGGTGATAATATAGTAGGTACAGAAGTGATGTTATTTACAGAAGAGAAAAGTTTACAGAAGAAGATATGATTTTGGATAAAACAATAGGGATAGTTCCATCCGACCAAGACCTTAAGGACGAAGGTCGGGGAATGAGTCCCTCTATCCAAAAAGTTCCCTAAGGAATATTGAGCAACGACTAGCAGAGGTGTCCCTAGTGACTTTTCCAAGTAGGACGAAATCCCAGAATGCACACTCTACGTAGCTGTGTTCAAGGAGGTTCACTGATCCAGCGAGGGTCATTAAGTCACGGAGAACCATAACACCGCGATTCAGGAATGCGCGTCATATGCACAACGCCATCTAGTGGTGAGCGGTGGAACTAATTAGCCACGGTACTTATTAAGTGGCGGAGAATCTTGACACCGCGATTTAGGAATGCGCGTCATATGCGCAACGCCATCTAGTGGTGAGTAGTTGGTTCTTTTTCGAACAACTGGATCATTGAACTTCTATTACTTATATCTAATACAGGATAGGTGTACATAATAAATATTAAACTAAACGTGTGTTACAAAGTTACATACTTACAAGAAAAAAAAAAGTCGATTAACAACTCGACTGAAGTGTACTGAATTGATATTTTGCTTAATAAAGCAAAATATTTGTTCAAAATTGCTTTGTACTTCCGCTGCAATTCTGAACAAATATTATGCTCAAAAATGAGATTAAAAAACTGAAGTGTTAATCGACTTTTGTTGCTGACTGTACACCTCTGTCTTATAATAGGGAATATGCATGAATTTTTTTCATGGCATTTATTAACAAAATATGAAAATACCGTAGTAGAGATGACAAAAAGTGAAATTAAAATTAAAATCGGCCAAGAAACACGGCCGATATGAGCATTTAAAACTATTGATTACACACCAATTAGACAGAGAGATCCGACATAGACTGTGACGTCACATGTCACTACGGCCATATAAACTCCGTGTTAAATTTCGTTTTGCGAGAAAGAGATAGAAACAAATCTTCGATGGCTCATATCTTTTTTAATTTCATAGTTATCCGAAAAACAGTTTTACTAAACTGTTTATTACATGAATGAGGATTAATTTTTTAAATAAAAAAAAATCATGCATATTCCCTATTGTAACCCGAAGAGGAATACAGGCTTGATGTTACGTTATGTAGTTTCATGATCATAATGCATAACATTCCATATTTCCATGCCTTTGTCTACTACCTTGATAGTAAAATCAATACAGTTGAATGCAGTGACGATAATATAATCAGACGGTATCGATAGAAAAAATTGCGTTCATACCGGTTCACGGTTCTGCCCAGTTCTGCCCTACTTGGTTTCTTTAATATTTTTATTTTCTTTATTATTTATTGTTAAATATAAATGGATACGGACGGTGGCCCTTCCGTGTCCATTTTTATTAGGTAGGTACTCATGAATTATGTAAGATATATTATTATATATAACCATTTATGTAATTATACAAACCTAAGCAGTCCGTAAAAAGTGTATATTTATATAAAAAAAGCTTTGAATAATTTTATTTTAATTAAAAAAAATATTGTGTTTAAATAAAATAAAGGACTCGAAAAAGAGTTTCATTTTTTATATAAAAACTTCATAGTCGAGAACCTTCTTTTAAGAAATGGCTGAAAAGAGCTTCAGAAAAAAAAATCCTTTTCGAATTACAATTTTACCATTCATTTTTTTGTTTCTGTTTTTGTTTTCAAATTTTTTCTTGATCGATGAGTCTTGTTACTAAAGCTAAGTTAGACAACAGCACATACATTTTATTTATCATGCCTCTTTCACCTGAAGAAATTTACTCACTAAAATTCCGAAACTTGACTCACGAGGCAATCAAACAATTAGACATCTTGTCCTTTAATTCTTAGATTATTGTAGGTAAATATGTGTCATAATCAGTGCACTTACTTTTAATTATTCAAAAGTTTATAATAACTGTTTTATTTTCATTTATATGTTTGGTACCTTTAACTTCTCTTTGAAGCGTGTTATTAATATTTTACTTGTATTCTGTGAATAACGCTGCTGATTACATAATTGTTAATTTTAAGTTTTATGTCTCTATATTTTATTATGTAATTGTTCGTTGTTCCAAATAAAATAAAATAAAGTAAAGAATGTGCTAGGATCATGACTTTTCTGGAACTAGGTATCAGTATGCGTCGTAGGTACTGCAATAATGGTGGATGTGACGTTACGAACGATCGTCACACCCACCATTATTGCAGTGAAGCGAAGGTACGACGAGACTGGAAACCATCTGAGGAGTCCTTGTAATGGCAGACCCAGGTGTACTAGTGCCCAAAAAGACGGTTATATTGTTACCACTGTGTTGAGAATTCGCCACCTTAATGCAGTTGGCCATATAAACTGGCACTCTGGCTGGGGAAAGATATGCCCCAGAGATTCTCAACGAGTATGCAGGGCCGTATTTAGCAAATATGGGTGATGGATTGATTCTGATGCATGATAATGCCCGGCCACACACGGCTCAGGTCGTGCAAGAGCATATTCAGGCGGTTGGTATCAGCGTGATGGCTTGGCCATCAAGAAGTCCTGATCTCAACCTGATTGAGCACGCCTGGGATGAGCTAGGTTGAGGTTAGACAGAAGCCGCAGACCACCACCTACCTTCCTCGGGGCACTAAAACAGGCCCTGATTGAAGAATGGGAGAATATTATTTATTTTATTTTATTAAATTCCCCAACATCGGCTCCGAAACCTCGTGTTCAGTTTGCCAAACCGGCTCGAAGCTGTAGTCAGAGCCCGAAGAGGCAATACCAGTTATTAAAAAATAAATAACATGTAAAACATACTTATAAACGTTAATTGAGTTTTTTGCCACTAAGCTAAAATGCCTATTTTTATTGTTAGCTAGGCAGATGATGCATAGTAGCAAAATTGAGTCTATTATCACGGTAAGACAATATTATTACCGTGCTATTTATTATACGCCCCGATACAAAAAATCGCGCTACCTATTTTTTGCGTGACAGTTTCTCCTTATCAAGTAAACGAAGTATTATTGTTTCTTTTACAATCCCATAAAACAATGCAAGCCATAAATACATACACACACAACTAGTCTTCGATTAATTTTAATGCGAATTGCCCGTTATGATGTTTTACACAGCTAGCAATCAACAATAAAGTACTGAAGGCTGAAGAATAAATAAAATTGACCAATAAATAACGGTTTACGATTTCAGGGTCATGACGGATCACGTGTTGTGCGGTCATGCAAGATTAGACATATTCCACTAATGCGCTGATAAAACACTAACTATGTACTGCGTAGTGGGTTTGATGGTGATTTTGAATTAAGGGGCTTACAATGACCTAAAGCGCGGTCACTGTCGGACTGCATAGAAAATAAAGAGAAGCGCGATGACACAACGCTGGTAATTTATTGCAAAATATGAAGCAATTATTTAATTACAAAAAATCTATTGTTTGGACTAAAAAAATAAAACACTAACGTTTTAGTATGTTGCTTGTAGAATAATCTGACAAAAAATCAGAATGATTGTATGTTTATTAGTATGGTTTTTATTGTAAAAATAAAGTTTTTAGAGGTATCTTCATGATTTTTTTCTATCGTATCAAAATAGTTGTATTATGTTTTCAACTACCTAGCATATATCCTGAAGAATATTATATATTTTTCTGATTTTGTTTACTGTAGTCGATCATATACTTTTATTGTTTCTAAAACCTGCGTTTTTTGCGATTAGGTCATGTAAGCCCCCTTAAAACAGGAATTCGGTCAACAGCAAACATGGGCGGTCTATATGTCGGGATATTGGATTGGAGTCAGTGATCTCGATTCATGATGGTAGTTTCTTATAAGCATAGATACCTATATTATAGACACAATTCAGATAAAAGATAAAATTGCCCATAATAATTTCTAAGGCACATTCAATCAAAAAGCAAGGGGTGGTCATATTCTTTCTCTGAGTCGCACATCATACTGAGGTAGGCTAGATTGCAGTTACATATTCTTGCAATACCTTAGTATGTATTGCAAGAATATTCTACAGACTAAGTTATAAACTGACGAAGACTTGACCACATTGGAGTAGGTACATCCTCCTATTTGTCATTCGATACTCTGTCGGGGTTCCCCAGTCTTATCGATGAGTGCCTACGTAGGAGCGTCACTCCAGACATTTATACTTTGATCTCAATACCTAGACACGGCGGCAGCGGCATGTAATGAGAGTTTATCTTGACTTATTGATATAGAGCAATATTTTTACCTAGAACGAGAACTGAGAATCTTCTCCGTATAAACTTAAGTAGGGTTGATGTCCAAAACCTAAACAGTGCCGAAGATTGGTCCTTATGGACGAAAAATTACATGCAAATGGTCCCAGACAGTCCAAAGGAGCTCGGATAAACTGGAGTAGGTGTCAATTAGGAACAATGGGTTACACCGTTGGCCCTCGCATACCTCCGCAACTATGCATTTGAATCATGTAAGTATATCGTTTTGGCTGTAGCAAAGATACCACGACACACACACGACACACGATACTGGATTCCTGGTCCTGAGTGTTTCTTTTTCCTCTTCTCTGAGTACATAGTCCAATTTTTTAAGGACTTCAACAGAGTAGGCTGGCCTTGTTTGTTGAAGGACCGACGGCCGGTGGAGCAGACTAGTCCTGTAGGCCTAGCCAAGTTACAAACGTTTCGTATCGAATCTCTTTCTACAATCGTTAACGCCTCGGCGTAAGCGATTTTAGGAAACGATAAGTTGGTAGCCAAGTTACACGACGGAGTCGAACGCTGGAGTGGACACTGCGTATCGGCAGGCGTAGTGTAGGACGCCCTCAAGCTAGATGGACCGGAAAGCTTAAAAAGATTGCTGGGACAGTTGGATCCGGAAGGTGGAGGACAGAGTGTTGTGACGCAGCCTGGGAGAGTCCTATGTCCAGCAGTGGACTGCGATACGCTAAGTTGATTGAATGAACAGAGTCGGACCAGTGGCAATGAAACGATTGTATTTCACAACAAAAATATGTTGCCCTAGATAGGAAATAATACCGAGGACACCTAATGACTATAATTAATCCTATCACATCTGATTGAAATTCGAAATTCGATTATGAGCAGGGTTATCTGAATCAAAACAAAGTATTTTGGCTATATCTGACTTGATTTAAGTAGCATTGTGATATTAAGATATCACATTTGGAATGGATCAGATTAATTTGCTGTTTCAAGATATCCTCCAATAACACTCAGGTGTATCATACTAATTATTATAAAGGCGAAAGTTTGTGAGTGTGTTTGTATGTTTTAATTTATCACAAAAAAATTACAGAACGGATTTGGATGGGTAGATAGTTTATAACCAGGATTAATAATAGGATACTTTTTATCCCGATAATCGGTGAAACCGCGGGGCATAGCTAGTTAATTAATATATTAATGTGAGTACGCAAAATACGCGAATTGACGTGGAGTTGCGGACACCAGCCCGTACTACCGATTACCTATATTAATGTGAATGCAAAAGTAACTCTGTATGTCTGTATGTATGTCATGTCCGTACCTTCACGCTTAAACCACAGAACCGATCGTTATGGAATTTTAACGATAGGTAGCTTGGTACCTGCAGAAAGACATAGGCTACTTTTCGTCCTGACTCCTACTTTTTGTTCTTTTTGTACTGACGGTCGGGCTGATTCAAGGTCGCTCAGTGCGCTATGGAGCGAGCTATGCTCGGAGTCTGTTTGAACGATAAACTCAGGAATGAAATTATCCAGAAAAGAACCGGAGTTACCGACATAGCTTGCAGAGTAAGCAAACTGAAGTGGCAGTGGGCTGGCCATGTCTGCCAAAGGACCGATGGCCGGTGAAGCAGACGAGTCCTGGCACGACCAGGTATCGGCAAGCGTAGTGTGGGACGCCCCCCAGCTAGATGGTTGGACGACCTAAAGAAGGTGGCTGGGACAGACTGGATGCGGAAGGCGGAGGACAGGGTGTTGTGGCGCAGTCTGGGGAGGCCTATGTCCCGCAGTGGACAGCGATAGGCTGATTTGATTGATTGGCTTTTCGTCCTGGATATACATAAATACATAAAACTCACGCCTTCTTTCCAGGAGGTAGGCAGAAACTACAGAACGCCACCTGCTACGATCCTCACATACTCCCTTTGCCTCGATGACGTTCATACATCTCGCACGCCGGTTGCCAGTACTACCGTACCTGACCTTTCAGAAGAACATCACCAATAAGGACACTATAATGTCCAACTAGGGCGTCCCCTTCGGGTGTTTTGTTAGTCGCCTTTCACTCGACATGACCAAACCATCTAAGCATACTCTTTTCTTTGTCCTGGATATTGGTATAAAAAAAAATATGAAATACAAAATATGCGCAAACGAAATCGTGGACAACAGTATAGGAAAGTTTCTCATGAACAGACCCTACCAACACGATGTGAGAAAAAATTCACAGAATATAACCCCAGTGGCTATAAATAAAACAATTTATCTACAACAAACCAGTTACCACATGATTAGAAATGTCTTTTAAAACAATTGAATACTCAAATATTTTCCTTGAGTGGCTGTTGTTGAGCCATTGAGCCAGTAATTAATGCATAACTATGAATCAGACACATAAGAGACGAATTGTAGACGTGACGTCATAGTTTAATGACTATTATACATACAAAAGCAGCCCAGAATGTTCCAACTGTCGGGACACTGGCCTCCTCTCTTTTTTGAGAGGGAGTGGGCCGTAATTGACCATGCGGGCCCAGTGCGGGTTGGCGGATATCACATGTCTTCGAACTTTTTTGTTTCTAGGATATACTGGTTTCCTCACGATGTTTTCCTTCACGGTTTTGAGAGTAGTGGTGATTAACTAAATATGCAAAGTGCCGTTACTAGTGGACAAATGTCCATGAAGTTTGTTGCCCGTTTTTCTACATGAATACCCACTTACTACGCTTTGAAATGGGCAAGTAGCTTCATATTTCTGACTGACCGACTCCTTGACAATTCAAAAGTGCCTGTCAATGGTTTAATTGAAATAAATGCTCTGAGTTTACACATAACATTATTTAGTTTGACAAATGCAAGTTACTGTCCGCTATGACCTATTTTTCACAGCGTTTGTGACAGCCGAAGCTCAGGGAAGAAGCAGACAATCAGACGACGCCGCAGAGTCTCTTCACGTGATCCTTTAAGGCCCCTGCAGACAGGCGGACCGCGACTCCGGTAGAACAAATTCCATGAAGTATTCATAGAAATCGTTCCACCAGAATCGCGTTCCGCGTCCTTTAGTAACCTTTAGTCACCTTTTGTGATCAGCATGTAGGTTGAGACTAAATTATTCTGTATATCTGTATTTGATTACCTGGGCTGTTTACCTGATCGAACTAGAAAACCCATCAAGAAAAATAGGGCTCAGTATAATACTTGTCTTTCAGTAAAAACCACAACAGAAATCACTTTGAGAGAATAATGAAAGTAATGCCCAGACATCAGACTACGCAACTTCTTATTGTTAAGAACCGCTGCGCAAAGACAAAACATTGGTTAGCTTGAAAATAGGCCGGTTTCTGCAATAAGTCTTTCTAGCTCAAGTTTTTCTAACTGAACAGACAGCTGTGCTTCTGGGGAGTTTGTTGCGCACATGCGCTACTGCTTCTTCCCAGCTAAAGGCTCCTGCAAACAAGGGCGACGCGCGATGCGAATCGCCATGCGACACAAAGCCACCGCTCGTTGCGCGACTTGCGGTGCCCGTGCCTTTGTGTTGCGCGCGATTTAATCGCGTGTCGCGCCTGTTTGAAGGAGCTTTTAAGCTCTAGAAAGTGGTGGAGAAAAATCAGTCTCACAAAACGCCCGCCGAGTTTTGTGGGACTGCTTATGTAATTTCGACATTAGAAAACTGCTGATTCTCAGCTTAATTATAATACATGACTTTTGATTTTCACCAAGTGTCAATATCGGTAATTTAATGCACAAATGGTTTTATTTAGAGCAAACGGGCATAAGTATCAATTTGGGCAAGGTGTGAGTTTCGAGCAAACGGGCCAAACTTATGCCCCCACAACAGTCATTCATAACATCACGCTTTTCGTCGACAAGATAGGCTCAAACTATAACGTAGCGTGATTAATGACATTTCTCTCTCCGCAAGTATATTTAAATGCTTTTTTCAAAAAACGTTTTTACAAAAAAAAAAAAACAACCGACTTCCAAAAAAAAACACTACAAAGTGAAAAATAACTTTAATTTCGAAAGTCGGTGTCGTTGGTTCAGTATTTTCGTTTTTTGTAAGTAGGTTTGCACAAACTTACAAAAAAAAAATAGAATTGATTGATAATGTATTTTCAAACTCTAGTTCTAAATATGAATCTACTACTATCTAGTTATCATAATCACTGTTACAAAATGCTTTTAGTGTGCCACCCTGTGTTTACTTAAATACAAGAAGTCTTTTAACTTTATTGTCAAAGGTGTAAAAGCTAAATGATCATTCTGATTTATATTATGTTATTTACATTTAAAATTGAATAAATTTTGGTGTTCTTTTTTTCTTTAGGGGTTTAAAATAGGTATTATTATGGAAAATAATATTCAGTATATGTAACTATTTACTCTGTAGTACTTAAACAGTTAACAAAGAGACAAGTTAGGAGCAGTGGTGAAAACAGTGTGAGGAAACTCGAATGTCCTAGAACCAAAAATTCGAAGACATGTGACATCTACCAATCCGCACTGGGCCCACATGGTAGATTGCAGCCCTCTCACAGAGAGGTGAACCTGTCCTGGTCCTGTTTGTTTTCTACAATTCACGGTTCTACACCCAAATTAAATCTTATAATTTTTATTTTTTTCCTTTATTTTTTAATATATTTTTAACTAAATAAAAAAGCTTATTTTAGAGAATTAAGTTAGTGTAGTAAATATTATTTATTGCAATACTAAGTAACACTTGGCTATGCAAAGATTTGTATATCTTGATAATTTCCTAAGAGCAAAATGGAGTTTGGTCTGGATGACCAATAAAATATTTATATAATATCCTAAAAATTTTAATTCTTAAGAATTTGGACATATAATTTGTTTTCTGAAGCTGGAATATTAAGAATGTCATGAGAAAAAACTATTAAAAGTATTAAGCAGTTGGTAGCAGTCAGTAGAAGCATTATTTTTGTTTTAAAATACATAAAAAAAAATTCACACTGTCAAAGAAAATTACTGCCAAGTGCTATGCATTTACATGTTGAGGGGCGTTAAGTGTCCCGAAAAGTGTTAAGAATTGTCAATGTTGATACTTTAAACAGGAGTGGTTAATATTATGTGGGTATGTTGTGATTGTGACCATTTAACTATGCGAGACACATCCCAAAAATCTGCTTGGCCTTGACAGATGTGATAAAACTATGTATTTGCATAACGGGTTTATTTCAAGCGTTTTATGATGAACAATTGAATACAATTAAACCAAAATATTGTTTTAAGAGTAACTTGAATTAATGACTTGGTGCACAACTAAATATAATTGATAATTTGATAACATTTTGACATAGAATAGTTTATTTTTTTTAATTATCATTAGCAAAGCACCTGAACATTTCTCAAAATAATTAAATTATTTTATTATGGTCGTCTTTTTTATTGTTACTGGCGATTCGGATGTCAAAATTTAAATATCGAAATTCAGCATGCATACTCTCCTAGAAAACTACTTGTTTTTAGATTTATTTAAATCTAGAAAAGAATTGGCGATAGATAGATCAAATTAAAATAAGTATCATATTTCTGTCACTAACCTTAAGTTTCAGGAGCTCTATATCACCTTCCAAAGCCAATTTGAGGCGTTTCCAATCGAAGGATGCGGTCTTTCTGAACTTATCCAGTGGTCCACTCGGGAGATCGGGAACGAAACTCAAGTCCTCCATACTAAAACACAATATCACGTTTTAATTCAGCCTTCTTACACTAATAATGGTTATGAGCGCGCACCAATTTTATTACACCGGATGACTAACATACAGGGACATTTCAAATTCCCTCGCAGACACAAATTCAAGGTCTATAGCGATACGTGAAGTATGAACCAGTCTAGTCGGGCGTGCTGCTTCTATACAACTCTGAACTCTCACCTTGACTATGAATGGAAGGATGAAAGAAACTGTTAATAAATATTAGGGCGTCCGTTGCCTAAGTGTTACGAACGACACTGATAATTTTCGTGGAGGTTTTAAAGAGGGAAAGCGTATGATAACGTGATTGCGGCGTACGCTGTTTTATTGGGCGCACCGCTCGCACACACACGTCATACATCGGATTATCGGATGATTTGGTCGTACTGTCACAGTCATCTGTCAGTTCTGTCACTGAAATGTCAGACCATGTCGCTGTCAAAGTGACAACTAGTTTATTCTATTTATGTTTGGCTACTTTGTAAAATTAGCATGCAAGTAATTAACTAACAAAAGTATAAAAAACGTAAGTAATTATTTATTATGTTGTAAACTCAGCATCTACGTCGACTATGTCGGATTGCATTGCATTGCACTGAATCATATTCATTTTTAAGAACGATTTACTACAAAATGGCACAATCAGTGGCTACCAATATAAAATGTCCGTATAGAAAAATTACTCTTTGGTGGCTACTGGTAACTTAAAACAAATAACAACGTTTAAGAACTGCCACCTACCGTAATTTATAAGAACTATTTAACTCCTGGAACACAGTGTGTATTCATGAGTTGCTGAAATAGCGAGAATGTGGGTCATGTTTAAAAAAATACCAATAGATGGCAGCACTAAGAACAAGTATATTAATGAAAAGTGTAACAAAGACGGACAGATTCAAACCTTGCGTAGTAGACAGAGACAGATATAGTCACTCACACAAACAAAAACTGTCACTACATAGATATTTTAAGTTACAGACGCATAAACAAGAAAAGAGAAGTTGTAAAACAACAAACTGTGTTCGCTGCTTTTCTATCAGATGTAAAATGGACGGGCGGTCGTGTCGTTGCGCGCTCGCGAACTCCGCGTGTTCGTTGTGAAATCGATGTTTATTGTTTTATATTTTGACGTGAATACGAATATTGTTTACGCGATTGTACGACTACTTCGGTGTTCGGTTGCCGAAGGAGATTGTGTTTAGTGCATGTGTTTTTGTATGACGTTAGCGCTCACTTCACTTGCAGTGATTTCGCTGATAGCTCACTCACCGGTGGGTGCGCGCGTGATAAACTACGTGTTCGGTACGAAAAAAGGCGATTAGTCGTCTAGTGTGGGTGTTTTACAGTAGCACCATGCTGTGTATAGTGACATAGTGAACGTTGAATAGACCCTGACCTCTGGCAATCATGTCTGGGCGCTCGGATTGCAGGAAATTTGCACCAAACATCTTCAATAAGAGCAAATGCACTAATTGCTTCCGTCAGAAGGAGGAGCATAGTGCTGAGGCTTTGGAATCTAATCGGGTGAGTATCATTACAAACCTTTTAAATTTAAGTTTTGAACGTCGCGTCGTTTATTTCTAATCAACAAGATGAAATATTCGCGTGTAGGTGTGTTCGTTGAATAACGTAACGTGTACAGTGCATGTCCGTGTGTGCGTAGGCCGACCACTCTTCAGGTGTTGATCTAACGGATTTCATCGAGTTATTAAAATAGATTGAGTAGTAGGTACATCATATGAACACGCCTAACAAAATAATAACGTTTGGTGTAATTTTTTTTTTGCGGTGGGTAGTTTGCTTAATTTTTTGTGTTGAGACAGTTTTTAAGGAATTTTATCGCGTAACTATTGGTCTTAAATAAATCGGTAGGTACATCTTTAGAGTAAGTACATACTATCTTAATTAGATACCTTTAAACGATAAACATAAATGTAAGTAGGTAGAAAGTGATGTTTAGTTTAAAATAAATACTATTAACTAAAAGTATTTAAACTAAACACCACTTTCTAATATCCAAAAACAACAAAAAGCGGTAGATTCTACGAGTATATAACCAACTAATAAACTATAGGTACAGTTATTTAACTGTTATTTTTATGAGAAACTAGTCGCACCTCTAATTTGAATGTCACAATAATTACAGAATCGATCACCAAATCAGCGGGAAACAACGGGAAAATATCGTTCCGATTTCCGGAATCTATAGCCTAACAAAACTCTTACCTACCTAGAAAAAATTGGTATAATTTTATTCTATAAGGTACTTACTAGCTTCAGCTTCAACTTCCTGACAAACTGAACTGTTATTCAAACTTTTGAATGGTTATACCTTTAACTTCTACCTATTTTATATGGTTTGGCTTTCGCGTCATCCGTAAATAAAACGCAACTCAACCGCTGAACCATAAATTCGTCCTCTGCAACTTGCCAAAAGTTTTAATAGACAAATTATTTGTCTTAATTATTCTTTTAGCTGCTAATCTAAACGTATGACATCAATCTAGCACCTGCATTCTTGCATATAAATGTTGAAAAAAAAATGCGTAGATAGTGTCTCGTCTCGTATCGTCCTAAGGTACCGTTGCGTGTACGCCGCGGACAGGATGCACGGCATGTTCAGCATAAAATCTCTGGTTGTTTGTGGAATCGTATCTATGGGACTCGTTTACTTTGCAAGTTTGTACGTACAGCTTTGAACATTCCTCATAGGAGAGGATGTGAGAAAACTATGGCAAGTGAAGTTTGTCAACTTTCCCACAAATGCGTATAATGTTAAGAAAGTCATCTTCTAGCCAAATAAATGCTATGTACTTACTTTGCAAGTACTGCTGCCTTAGCTAAATTAAATATTAAAACACGGCCATCATCACCACCATAAAAAAAATATAACCCTGTCTTTGCAGTCGCGCAGTCGTATAAAATTACGTCTATAATTATGGCGTAGTACATAGTCGTATTCATTTTGCTTTTCTCGTTATCAAACTATGTGCATTCTCATATTACTTAGGTACTTTTCATAAATCTCGTTCAATAACTAAAGTTTATCTGTACATGTCATATCATATTCCAAAAATTCGACTATGATTCACGACAGATAACTCTGAATCCTATATCTGGGATTCAGTTCCTATTTAATTTCTCAAGAAAACGGTTGAATAAAAATACTGGCCAAGTGCGAATCGGACTCGCACACGAAGGGTTCCGTACCACAAGGCAAAAACGCCGAAAAAAACACGTTTGTTGTACGGGAGCCCCCCTTAAATATTTATTTTATTCTGTTTTTAGTATTTGTTCTTATAGCGGCAACAGAAATACATCATCTGTGAAAATTTCAACTGTCTAGCTATTACGGTTCATGAGATACAGCCTGGTGACAGACAGACGGACAGTGGAGTAGTGGAGTCTTAGTAATATGGTCCCGTTTTTACCCTTTGGGTACGGAACCCTAAAAACCGTGACAGGACAGTAGGTACAGTATGGGCGTTTGTGCACTACAAGGAATTTTACTGTGCGGCAGTCCGATTTTAATTTTTTATTATGTCGTGCCATATGGGACCGTAAAAAATCGGACTGCCGGACGGTAAAATTCCTTGTAGTGCACAAACGCCCTATGTAGATGTCAGGTTACTGACCTACAATTTTCTTTCTATCGAAAATATTTTGAATAGCTTTTTCACCCTTTTCACACCAAATACCTAAAAATGATAAAATCACGTCATGTTGCCTATGTTTAATTTTCGCCATGTTACGGAAATACCTACATGAATTTTATCTTATAACACCTTTCCGTGGGAGAATGATAAGACGAGTAAATAGAGATTTAATCTCCACTATCAAACGAGCATTAAGTACTCAAATAAAGTGACGTCATTAGACCATCATCATCATTATTTTAATTCCAATAATTTACTTTAGAGACCATTGTTTCCCTTCGCTGCAAGTTGAAGATAATTGGTAATGATATGGTACAATCACCATTTAGTTATAACAAGCGACCTTCACGAAGATTTGTTTGCATAGACCTGGTGCAAAGGGTGAAAAGGTGGTGAAAAGGGGCTCCTGGGTAAATAATAAAAGCCGCGTCGAAGTTCGAAGGTTCGCTTGCCGAGATCGAGACCCCTCCGTTTCTCGGAAAGCACGGCAAGCAGTTGGTCCCGGCTGTCATTCGTAGAACTTGGACAGTTGTTACGGGTCAGAAGCCCGAAAGTCTATCAACCAGTCTACCAACGGGTATCGTATTAACCAGTGACGGGTTGTGGAGGTCAGATAGGCAGCCGCTCCATGTAAAATACTGATAGTCAGCTGTATCCGGTTAGACTGGAAGGCGACTCCAACATAGTTGGAAAAGTCGAGGCAGATCATGAGTTCTGAAAACTGTACCCTAAAAATACTAGACTAGCAAAGAAAAAGTACGTCCAAAAGTTTGACAGAAACACGTGAAATCTTTCAAGTTATATATTTCGCAGTTTCCGAAGTCTTTATTTTGCGATTTGAGACGATTTCTAACAAAAACTATAATCAATTTCAATTGTAATTTCGCCTCTGAAAGTAGCAATTTTTAACAGGAATTTGGATTTAACTTTCACAATATTTCAATGTGTAATAAATTAACAACAAAATTGTCAGTACTATCGAGGTCACTTTTACGCATGCATGATCATGATTCATTTCAATAACTATTCTAGTTGTAACACTACGAGTAGGTGCCTGGACAATTGTGTTAGAATATTTACACGTAGCTAAGTAGGTAACTAGGCTTGTACCAACCTAATAAACTGCAGTGACGTAGACAAAATGCTCAATGCTCAGAACACTTTTTGCTTAAAGTGACAGCTATTGCAGAAGACAACGTGTCATGTTCATTTCAAAGTTGTCAAAAAGTGAAACAAGATTTGAATTAGTTAATTGAATTCGAAGTAAAGGTATAGAGATATCAAAATATTGTGTAAAAATCAAATCTTTAGATAATAAACACCACTGAATTTAAAGTAACGATGACGCATAAGATTGACATCGGAAACCTTCAACTTTTTTTTATCTGTCACTGATCAATGTTCGCTATTCATTCTTTTTTAGTTATTACCTTTTTTGTTAGACAAGTCTTATTAAGAGTTCCATTACTGTTATCAAATGAAGTTATCTGCTCAACTACCAATGCCATTATCAGAGTCAGCCATTCACCAAAAATGCTTAGAATGTCGTTATTCATAGCCGAAAGAGCGAGATAGACATACCGTTTGCTGAACGAGAAAGTGAGATAGGACATCACCTGTCAAACTGAGCCAGGTTTAATCTGATAATAAGTCCATCGCAGACATTGCTGATAATTTCGGTTAAAACAAATACTTAGTGCGTTACGTTGTAGGAGCAGCTGTGACAATAATATGCCGAGAAGTTACCTCGTTGAGGCCCGTGTTTACGGTGTTCTTATATCGCTATAAACAAAGTATTTAGGGCTAGTCACGTTTCTACGTAAGTAATGTATGGATAAATAATATTGAAATTAAAAACAGACTTAATTCTGAACCAACGATGAAAAGAGGTTTTGGGTCAAAAATTGAGCCTAACTCCAGTTTGCATTCAAGAACCAGTCTTTAATGAGAACGAGACGTATTATCAAGAAATTGATTTTGAATCCATGGTACATCTAATTGTCCAATACCTACATTTGTGCTACATTGTAAAATTCACCTTGAAGGTTCAAGTTTTCTTAACGACATTGAAATCAGCTGCGAACAAAACATCTTGAACGTGGCTGTGACATCTCCTTATATTCGCACTGGCCAATCCGCGCATGTCAACATAATTGAGCACAAAACTGCCAATTTTGGCCGAACACGACACAATGTCAAAGCCAAGGCTGAACCATATAATGCCCAAGCTAATAATGCTGTTCAGAAACTCATTTCTATCGCAATGTGCCTCTTATATCCGGGCAATAAGGGTAAACACTGGTTTCAATAGGAAATTACAAAAGGTAAACTATTCATAATAATCAGGAAATGTCAAAGCCTCAAATGGCGGTGTTCGGACAATTATCTTGACAAATGCTCCACTAACGAAGCGGACTGACGCGCGCCATGTTGGATGCGCGTGCGCAAGGTGACGCGAAGCGAATAGGAAGTTAACGATCGATACAATGAACGCTGACTTTACACGGTTTGCTAAATAGATGCTAATTTTTTTCTACATTTATGCTTGTGTAACGAATGTCGGAGAAAGTTCTGCTTATTTTGCAAAAATGTCTTCCTCGTATTGATTGGCTAGCGCTTGTACTGAAACACGTCACGCTAGAGTGATGTTTATCTTTTTAATCATTGTTAGATGCTTGGAAAGTTATCAGTTATTGCTTTTCTTACAACTATGTTTTATAGTCGTTAAAATGGTTTATAGCTTCATAGTAAATTTTCCGGTCTCGTGCCGAAGCTTTCCTTCCACCATAATGAGTTGGAGGTCGTTTATCGTTCTTCACTCTTACCGCAGTTTTTCTACTATTCCACTATGTAGACAGTTGAAACCGCAGCCAGATACCTTAAAGTACATTCTAGTGGTGAAGGCTCTTAAGTATTTTTTGCTTTGGTAAAAAATGTAATTTACATGCCAACACGTATCTATGGTAAACACATAGGTTTACCCGGTTATGCCAAGATCATAAAGGAGTTTTAGACTCACTTCGACCTCGTTTGCTTCCAATGTGCATATTTATGGTCAGAAATCTTCAACATTTTAACAGGACATCTCCACCAAAATAATTCCAGCTTGAAGTTAGTCTAGCACCATTATATCATACACCTCGACTTTGACAGTCCAACTAATCACAAAACCAACACTGACATAATGTTTAGACTATGATAACCTTATCTGTCATTAATAAAACTGTAACAGCACGGGTGGAAACTAAAGTAGTATGTATGCCTTTACTTTCCGCTATACTGTTATAGAGTTTGTTAGCGTCGAAAGAATGTATGTAAGCCTTGTAGGAACGTCGCCTTTCTTGCATGCCCGAAGTATGTAATAATATAATGAACTAGGAAGTTTCGAAGAAAAACATTAGTATGAGTACCGGTTATTTAATTATTACTGAGGTATGGACATATCGCTAGGCGTGTTGTAAGAGATATTTCCTAGTAAGATTACCTCAGTCCTATTCTGGAATATGTCGGTCCTAAAAAGGAGGCTGTTTTAGTCTTTACACTTGGCAAGCATGTTTGTTAGAAGTGTCATCTCTATTGTAGTGACAATAGAGATGACACTTCTAACAAACTTGCTCCTATAGGTTTTGGACTTAGTTCGGGATTGGATTTTCTCACTCAACCAACAAGTGTCTATGGCTTTGGCTATGGACGCTTTTGAGGGTTCTTCGACATCTTGTTTAGTTTGAGGAGCATCGTGTTGGTCAATAACAACTTTTTGCCCGCAGCATCGCCCGCCGGCGTGGATATCGGAAAATATCCTACGGGAACGTAGTACCGGGATTGAAAGTACCCTATGGTATATGCAGGTTATAAACTGTCTGCGTGCCAAATTTCATATAAATCCGTTCAGCCATTTTTGTGGCAATCCGGAACATACACACATACATACGGACAAAAGGACAAGAATTCTTCGTTACCATTTTATTATAAGTAAGTATAGTAAATAAATCAGGACAAATCCAACAGATTTATTATAATCTTGACGGTTTTTGGTGTCTAGCGATAAGAGAATACTTGCAGTGAGACGGCAACTATCAGCCCACGAGTAACGAACTCTTTTTCGCAAAATACGCGCATTGACGTGGAGTTGCGGACACCAGCCCGTATTGCCTATTACCTCTTTTCCTGATGACCTGTTTTGCGATTGCAGACTCAAAAGAAGCAATCGCATTAATAAACCAATATCTCCCAAAGTTACGTCACTCAATAGACTAAACTCCAATTACATGCAGAGATAGTAGGCTCCCAGGCGTCATGTCGAACAAAGTAAAGACCACAATCTGTAAGATAGCATTAACGCATTAGCACTGACATGTAACGACCTATAGAACTGAAACTATAACACACTGCATTTCTCAATGGTGTAGGTTAATAAGCAGCTGACATTATGTTTACATTGCTTGATATAAATACGGATGTAACACGGATAACACTTAGTATCTTGTGTTTAATTTCGCATTCATTCAGGCTGCTCAGTCATTAAGAAAACGAGTGTGTAGCTAGAACTGATGTATGATAGGAGAGGAGAAAGAGGGGCCCGTGGTTAAAAAATAACAGCCGCACAGGTCGATCGATCAGGTTAAGATACGCTTGCTGCGGTTGATCTGTGCATGGGTGACCATCTTTACGTACCGTGACCCCACCGTGCCTCGGAAAGCACTTTAAGCCATTGGTCCCGGCTGTCATTCGTGGATCTTTGACAGTCGTTACGGGTAGTCAGAAGCCCGAAAGTCTGACAACCAGTCTTACCAAGGGATATCGTATTACCCAGTAACTGGGTTGTGGAGGTCAAAAAGGCAGTCGCTCCATGTAAAATACTGGTATTCAGCTGCATCCGGTTAGACTGAAAGCCGACCCCAACATAGTTGGGAAAACGCTAGGCACATGAGGAAAGGAGAGACATATCATAGAGCGGTATAAAGACCATTTCGACCATGCATCCTATACTGTATCAATGTCCATTCTACTGTACAGGGTTTCAGGGAGAGCGACGCGCAACCAGTTACCATGAATTCAATACATGATTCTGAAGC
Source organism: Luperina nickerlii (assembly GCA_963855955.1). Lineage (NCBI taxonomy): Eukaryota > Metazoa > Arthropoda > Insecta > Lepidoptera > Noctuidae > Luperina > Luperina nickerlii. Next base: position 3,401,684 of record OY979666.1, on the reverse strand, counting down.
CCCCTGCAGCAGATTTGTTTTAAGATAACCGATGAAAATTTTCTACGCTACGGAGTCTAGAATCATGTGCTGATTTCATGATAACAGTGTACGCGTCGATGTATGCCATCTTGTATACAATAGGTAATAGGTAAAACGGGCTGTTGTCCGCAACTCCACGCCAATGCGCGTATTTTGCGTACATCTTGTATACAATGCCGGTTCTTTTAGCCGTTCAAAAGTCCACATTAGCTTATCTTTCAGATGGTTTATGGACTTCCTTCTCGTCTTCTCTGATGTGGTGACTAGCAGTTAATACTTCAGGAACTCGTGCTTCACTGTCATCACGTCTTCCTATAGCATATTTTGTAGATGTTCTATCAAACTTAGCTCTTTGGGGTCATCAAGTAGTAGCTTGTCAACCAGAATAGCCTCAAAGTTATAACATTGAGCCATTAAGCAAGTACGGAGGTTAACCTGTCTCGAAGTAACTTAACGCCGTGAGCTTTCGAAACCTTTGAGTTGTGCCGTAAATATCGTACTTAATATACAAGTTAAAGTGAAAATAATTTAGCTTTTCCCGCTTTCACGTAAAATGCCAGTTAAGTCAGGTTTGTGGGTCGAACACATATGTGTGTTTGTTTTACAAAATTAACGTTTTGCTCGAACAGGTTTGAAATGTTTTCGTTGGCCGGTGGCGCCGGCGCAGCGCACTTTTGCGGTTAATGCGTAAGCGCAGGCCGCAAACGCGTTTAGTACTTTGACACACTTATTTGTCACACAAAAAATATAATTTTCAACTGGTTATACAACGTGCCTGTGTCCTTAATGGTTTGCAATTAAAATAGCTAAACTAGTACCACATGTGTATTTGTCGCTGCTGTATCCGGGCGTTTATTTAAGTCGCTTTAAAAACCGTTACGTTTTCGCTGAGATGAATAAATTTCGTTTACGAGGTAGTTTCCATACAGCTTTAAATCTCGCCTTTATAATTATTATTTATCCTTAATATTAAACTTTTTATGTCCCAATTTACGGCTTTTGATTTCCAAAATAAACAGTCTTGTTCTCATAAACTACTCCAGCCAGTTTATAACGTATGCTCCAATTAAATGTTCAACCAATTCGTGTGTGCCCGCTAACTCTTTCTGTCATAACTCGAGTGTTCTCTTCAAGAGGTCATAAATCCATACAACAAACACAACACACTGTTAATATTTGTTCTCCTGTTTGTAGAGGCTGTATAAACTGGGGTTGTCTCCAAAAAAATTTTGATCCGACCTGCCGAGCAACAAAGACGTGGAGATGGAATAGTTAAATTAAAATAAAAAGAAAATAGGAGATGTTGCGTTCCGTTCCTACTACAGTGTCCACTGTAAGGAGAACCGCGCACTAGAGGAGCTGCGACCCTTTCTAGTCTGTTAATCTTCAGCAGAGAGGGGAAAAGCGGCCCGGATTAGAATGGTTGGGCTAACTTGTAGTGTAGCATAAAAAGGAGTGCGTGAGGAATGCGCCGGCGCGATCGCCAGGTGCAACGGCCGCGCGCCCCGCCCCCGGCTGGCATTTTTGTGTACGCGCACGCCTAATGTGTGAGAATCAAATGATTTGGAAATCGAACCTGGCGCCAATTAACTCTGAATTAGAAATAGAAAATCTTATCAAACCTTTTAAGAGTCACGATTACCTCCATTATAGATTGACCCACTCATTTTTTCCCATTAATATTTAATTCCATTGAACGGCCGGAAAATATCACACTCCCGCCGCCGCCGATTTGAGTTCGGAATGCTATCTACGAACCGTTAACAATACAATGAGTTGCCAGCACTAAATAACAATAATAATATGTGGGTCGCGTCGCGAACTCGACGCCGGATAAGGCGAACAATTAAAGTCAACATTAACACCTTATTTGACAAAGCGAAATGAGCTCGCGTCCTAACTCGATAGTGTATCATATTTACGTCTTCATTGTTAACCGTCTAATTAAAAATTCACGCGTAAAGTCCACCAGTGGGAGCGAACCGGTACTTCGTAATTTGATAGCGTTGGAATGTGTTGCCAGTCACCAATGAGGTTTTATCTATGTAGGTTGCAAACGAAAACGTGTTATTCAACAGTTGTTTGGGTGTATAAATATTTTTGCGGCGTTTTGTTTTGCCTTGTTGAGTACATGTAAATATTTTTAAAATAAATACTTAGGCGTAAGTGGGTAGCTAATGAGATACAATAAATGTCATATCGATCAGATTAATACTTATCAAAGTCTTTAGTTATCTGACTAATTTTCGTTCTAAACTAATTACCTATGCGTTGACCTTCGATATCCTTTAGATAAGCCAGTAGAACACGCTTTTGGCTGACGTCATTGGTTACTTTGAATAACACAATTGTCTGCTTTAGATTTAACCCACCGTTTACTTAAACCAAACACAAGATAGTTAAAGGATAGCAAACATTTGTTTCGTTAATCATTTTGTTTAAACTTGACAATAAAAAACTATTCTGATGACGTTTCTGAATTGGATGATGCTCCACTCTTTATTTATGATACCATCATATAATAAAAGCAAGGAGGTAGATACAGGTAGATAATTTAAATCCTCAGATACATACATTAGTAGAAACAGAAAAAAGGTGTTATAAAGAACAACGTCGAATGTAATGCGTTCCATTTCATTGTCCGGATCTCGCATCAAACAAGTCGACAGAATCATAGCCTCTAATGACTGTCCTTTATTCAGCCTCTACGTATTCTTTGAAGCTCGTATTGCGTTACACCATGGTAAATCTCTACAAAGGTAATTTATGCTTCGAATTAAACTTTACGAGCCACTCCGTCTATGATCGGAGAGATGTCACATCACATATCAAATTCATAGAGAAACTCGTTCTCACGACTGCACCCGTCAGATTAATTCTGGTTGTGCGTTTGTGGCGGGCAACGTAAACATTTTTATGGAACGAAAATAATACTGAACACATTAAGAGTCTTTTACACGTCGTTAGTCAGGTGCAGTAAATCGAGAACGTTCGTAGTCGAGCGCTAATTTAACTTAGTCAATTGCAGCAGGCGGCGTCTCTAGTCAGTGTTGATGTCGCTCCAGACGCGCAATAATACACTACTCATTAACAAGTTTTTATTTAAAATAGATACTTTAGGCTATCTCAGTAATGTTTCAAGAGTCACGATGCGTTTTCACATTTACATATTCACAATCTAGATGAGAGATAGCGGCTCGAAGCTAAAGCGAATCTCTAATTAAAACATTAAAAACACAATTTGTTTCATTTTCCGTGCGCAACCGTAAAAAAGTCAATATGGCGGCATTTGCATACACAAATGAGTGCATCGCGCAGCGTGCGTGCTTTTAATTGCCAACTACTTTTATCATTTTATTTAGTCGAGTTTCTGTGTCGATACCTCGGACGGCGTGGCCGTCCCGTGGTCCACACTAAATGGCCGCTATTCCTAGATAGTGTTGTTTTAATGTTTATCGGGCGTGTTCCCATCTGAAAACACATTCCGGTTTGATGCGACGCGGTACTAAACCAAAAGCGTACCGTTAAGTACGCGTACAATAAAATACTAACCGGCCGCATATGGTAATTTCGTAATTGCGTGTTTATCCGTGACCACGGCTATATATTTAACCGCAAAATGTTCACCTGCGAGGCGGAATCGCTTAACCAAACAATTATATATCGATTACACGATAGAGTTTTGGAAAAAAAGTGAGCAGGTAGCTGCTCGATGCGACGTAAAACTGCACCCACACCGCATTGTAATGCCTCGATCAATTCAATTAGTAGTTATAATGAAACGTTCACTTTGATCAATTAGAGGGGTCTGGATAAATGAAGATACAAGTGTAACTCGATAAGTCAATGCCGTAAAAGGTCTGCGATTGCAAGTTAAGCAATGGCTGTGATGCAAACGGTACGCAATATTGTAATCGATAAACGGAGTCGTGGTATCGAGTACGGAGAAAGGTTACGTGGTTTTGATTATCAAAATCGAAACCAGATTTTTCGTGCCGGCGAATTCAGTCGTTTCCGTGCGTGGACGAAATTCGATATTGCTGACTAGGAATTTGAAACCACTGCTCGATTTAGTGAATGTCCTACTTTATTTACGGGTCATTTCCATGTTTATTAATCGTTTACTAGATCTTTTCATTTACATATCACTAATAAAATAATTCATTGCCCTAATTCTTTGCTCACTAATGCGCGATTTATTCCGGTAGCTCGCGAAATTCAATTTCTCTTACGTTTTTTGCAATTTTCAGGTCAGTGTCAGGTTTTATCGTGATCAAAATATGATTCGCGACTATAGGTACGTATTTACAGAATTTTAATCATTAGAATCACTAATACATCTTTCGAATTTGATTGATTTGATTTGTTCCTGTGAAGCAAATCTCTTATGGAAAAGTGCTTAAGTAACAACATTAATGATTCTAATGACTAATCATATTTTGATCAAGATACAACCTGACACTGACCTGCAAAATGCAAAAAACGTAAGAAATTTTGAATCCAACCACATCCCTTGAACTCGCCATGGATAGATAACCAGTTGTTGAACAGATGTGATACTGTTATTGCATTAAGGCTTCGTTCCGGACACATTCCGTGTAATAAGTTCTTATACCTAATGGCAAAATCAACTACGGATAAATGTGATTTTTGTAATAATTCCGTTGATGATGTTTATCACATATTGGCAGAATGTGTCCGCAACGCAGAATTTAGACATAGATTAGATTTTAGGCTTAGAGAAATAGGTTACTGCAACAGTGTTCTGGCTGCGCCACTTTCTGACGCAGCTAGAGCACTTTACAGACTAGCTATGTTAAGATTTGGTTAAAGACTGTATTATTAGTTAAAAATTGTAAACCTTACCAGGGCGGCATAATCGCATGCGCGACAAAGCCCTTTTTCTAGAATAAAAAAAAAAAAAAATTAATGGGAAGCTGGTTGGAATGGAGAACCTAGACTTAGAGCTTGTGTATGAGAATGTTTAATTAAGTAGTAATATTTACTGCTAACTGGAATATTGAATGGGGTTAGGACTGCTGTCCACTGAGGCGTCGCTTCATAGACGTGTATACGCTTCAGTATACGCTTGATCTACGCCTGTTTGCCGCTTACATATACAATTATAGATATTCGCAGGATAATATTATACTAAATTGATTTTGCAAACGAATGGATTATTGGAAAGTAAGCACGATTTTGGTAATAAGAGCTGGATAAGGATTTTTGCAAAAAACCAGCTTAACTTAGGTTAATCGCGAACAACTACGATGTAAGAGTAGAAAACTTACGCTTGCAATACTCTTCGTCTACACAGTTATATGCACCCTCAGCCCTGGATAAACAGTACGTAAAGATTTTTAGGTAGATAGTTAGACGTGCCCTCGAGAAAAGAGTACAATAATAATGGCGTTTCCATGACCATCAAGTTTTAGAGACCATTTCTGTAGAAGGTGTCAAAACGAAACAGAAACGCGACCATCTTTTGACGCGGTAGGGCGAATCAAACGATTTAAATCTTTGGCTGCATGGCGTATTTTGAAGCGTCTTTGAAGCTACGCCCCCGTGGAAGGTAGACCTTAGTTTGCTTTATTCCCGTTGTACCCCGGGGCGGCGCGACTACTCACCCACTTAATGTTAGCTTTGAAATGATTGATGTTAATCTACAACACTGTATGTACAGTCAAACAAGCTATTTATATCACGTCATTATAGTCCGCGTAGAACTAGTTGGGCGCGCCTTAGGTATGTGAGCGGTGGGACGGAGGGGCGGGGGCGCTTTTTCATTACTCAGTACGTGCATTGCGAACACTAGGCAACCCCGCCGCCCTCACCCGCGTTCCCACCTAAGGCGTGGCCAACTAGTTCCGCGCGGACTATAGTTTCGCTAACTAATATAATTTGACCCTGTCCACAGGCACAAATATAATTAATTTTTCCACTACTCTGCCAGTATTGATTGTATTTTTATGCGTAATAATTATTCAATTAAGCTTAGGCCATAAACTCAATCTCAAAGCATTTATTTCAATTAAACCATTTACAGGCACTTTTGAACTGTCAAATAGTCGGTCAGTTAGTCAGAAACTCAGAAAGTTGAAGCTAGCCCATTCCAAAACGTAGATCTCTATGAGGAAGAACGGGCAAGTAACTCGAAGGACACTCTTTTAAATCAAGATATTACAAAATCCTAATGGGTATATTATTCTTGTTGTTTATGTGAGAACAATGTAGAAAAATATACTTAAGATACTGATGGATGTAAAAGAATTGACTACGTACTCAGTACACTCACAACATTGTTTATCCAAGCAGGTACCCTCAGCACCTGTCTACCAAATAGTTCGTTTTACTGTACTAATTTACTTCTGCTTATTGTTGCTGTCAAGTGAATTCGTTAGCTCACTAATGGATGTTAATTAATATAAAATTGATTGTTCTTAGACCATTGAAATCACCGTTTTTTGTTTGCCAAAAACAAATGACTGCTCAAGATCCTGGACGGTCAAAATAAGCTTGATTTATGTGCGTTAAGTTAAACTAAGTTTAAACGTAGACACCAAGTTAATATACGCAAGGCTATATTAATAATCTGCTATGCTCAGTTAAATTTACAAGCTATTAGCAATTTAAATACAAAATGATCTAACATTACCAGCTGACACTGTTATACCGCTGGTGCTATGCTACATCAATTCTCATTCCCTTATGCTTTGCACGTTTGCACACACTGACCACGTTGGAACTTCTAAAATGTCGCATACTTTTAGATTAATAGCGAATTTATCCAATGAAACTGAACACATCTAAACTGCGTTCAAGAGCTGTCAGTGTCATCATTATTGTTATTGAATATTTGACACTGACAGGTCTTGATCGTGGTTTAGACGTTTTGATCGCAATAAGTTTCATTGGTGAAAATCGCCATATAAATTGTCTCTGGTTTTCTATGTTGTAAATATTAATTACAAGTGTAGCAACTATTCCCTTATTAGTTTAACTCAGCAGTCTTAGAAATTAATATCTAGTTTCAATATTCGATTAAATTCATGCTTTGTAACTAGTTCTCCGAAACGAATTTCTCGTTAAGGCTATGTAAACTCATTCCTACGAATTGAATTTGATTAAACGTGTGAAAATGATATTGAATTTATATTAATATTAGCCTAATCTCTAAATAAAATAACAGTAGATAAAATACAGAAGTAGCACGGATTACCAAAGTGGCCGTCTGTATCGAAGTATCAGAAGTGGGTGCGACTATAAAAATGACATTTTATGCAAGATCCAACTGTCAATATATTATAAAGTTATTAACTGAGAAATCGCCTAGTTGGATTGTAGTTGTACACCATTATTTCCGGAGTCCGATGGATTAAAATAATTTCAATAATTTTAACACTTGCAACTGCTGCGGTAACGGACTGGACCGAAGCCGAATTTATTACTGTGTTGACATAAAACTGTTTATGGCAGAGTTCATCGGCTTAAAATGTCACATTAAATATCACATCATTATTGTTAGGTATGCATTTTTTGAACGTAAAATATACGTCGCTCGCGTTGATATGACGTAAATCTATGCTAAAGGTTACGTACGTCTCGATATTTTAGAGATTGGTAATTCGTTGGGAACCTCTACTAGCCAATGCAACTACGATGTATTTGGAATTAGGAATGCGTGATTTCAAAATCGAGCCTTTCAATAGATTAACTTGGGAACGAAATTACTTTGACAAACCAAACCGAATATTTGTATGGGTTCTTAGAATAAAATATTGTTATTCGATGTTGAAGAAACCTCATCCATCAAAAATCCTTTGCTAAAGAAAAAAACGACATCCTCTCACATATCTTTGCATTTCGGACTCGCTATTACAAAACACGACAGTTATTTCGTCGATTGTTCGCGCGCTGTCAATTTCGCGCGGGAACCCGAATTCGCCATTGTTTAAAAACGTTCGGATGCACCGGCATCGAATTTCGTCACATTAGCCGTCAAGCATTGTTCTTGCATATTTCCAGACGCGAATGTTGTGTCAACACGTTTGTTTTCATTGTTTCTCATTGTTTTGGCATGCTTTGTTTGTTGTTTGGAAGAATATCAGGTATTGTTGAATTCTCGATAGACAGCGGATGCCTCGGTACACGGTCGGTCATGATGAGCTCATCTTTCAACGTACACCCCGTTAATTGGCTTGGCATGGTTTTCGCGATGATAACAATCAACATGCAAATTCTGCATTGCGTAATCGTCCTTCAAATATTTTTCGTGTTTTATTCATTCATTAAAGTTTACAGTCATTTATGTTGTATTTTACATGGTATGGTACGACGTGGCCGCAAGAACAGACGTCATTCATTCAATGGACGGATTTTCCAAACTATTGTGGTTTTGTTTAGAGATTTAAATCTTTTCCTCTTTTCTAACCAGCAACTAAGCTATTGTTTTGGGTCAGTACCTAACGGATAATTCAAGGAGATCTGTCACTACGTCCCGTTAAGTCCCATATGAATAAAGGTTTGATTCCATCTTAAAGAAAGAAAGAAAATACGTTTACTTATTTGCGGCAAACATGACTTAGATGACTTCTTCATCAGATTCATTTTCTTGTTAAGTCTTGCCTCGAAAACGCTCAGAACCGTCCCCATAAAACTCCACATTAAGCCAGCGGTAGTAGCAGCGTGTCGCAACCGCGACTACGCATGTCCCACGACGAACAATCGAACGCTCTAACCATGTACCAACATAACCTCAGTCGTGTACCATGCAAAGAATTAGCATACTCGCAGAACACCATGCCCACGCGCAGCACTGCCAATCCATCATATTTGCTGCTGTGTGCGTGCACGGAGCCATTTTAGTTCTTACCAATATAAATTTGCGGGGTTTGGAACGGGTCTTGTGCGATTTTCGACTTTTCTCTTTGAAGTCTCGGGTCCCTTTCGCCGGCTGGTGGTTACGAGGGTTGCAATGGGAAAGCTAATGGCGCGCGTGTATCTACACAGTCATCGTGGTTCAGCTGAAACGATTTTGCCTTGTTGGACGTCAAAACTGAATTAGCTTGCTTGGTTTTAGTATTTGGGGCATGCGATGGGAAATCTGGTCCTTTGAGCTGAGTTACTCTACTCGCATCCAAGGCTAATTTTGCCTTTTACTTACATAATCATCGTAGGTTCGAATTTATAGGAGTAAGTACCAGTACTTACTCCTATAAATTCGAACCTATGCCCGCGACTTTGTTCGCGTTGTTCCCGTGGATGTCGAAAAACAATAATGTGTCTCGTTACTCATTCTTTTTCTAAAATAAAAGCCTAAGTTAGTCGCTATAATATCAGCTATCTGCCAGAGACAGTCCCGTTAAAATATGTCCAACCGTTTCGGAGATTAGCCGGAACAAACAGACAGACATACGGACAGACAGGCAAACAAGTTTTAAAAATTGATTTTTCTGTATAAGTACCGTAAATACTTTCATATACATTTAGTAAAAAGCTGTTATTTTAACATTACAAACAGTCACTTCAATTTTATTTATTTGTATGTATGTATAGATCAATATACGTATGCACTGCCTTCGTTGTCCATTACGGGACAGGAAATACCAAGATTTAATGACATTATAAACTTCATTGAGATCCCGTTGAATGAAATCTGTTCACTATAATCTTATGTTGACCTTTACAAGATTTGCTAACTAATTATTTCTCGAATCCGTAATTGTGTGTAATGAATAATCGTACAATTTTATTATGCTATTAATAAGAGTGTAATTATTGGCATATCTGCCAATCAAATTGGCTATTAAGTGATGATTATGTTGACACCTTCCATATTTGTTCTAAACTGTTTTTGCTCGTTGTCATTGCATAAATTAATATTAAAATATACTGTTACCCATATTTTAGTCAATGCAATTCTTAGAGTTGTTTCAGTTGTGCATTTTCTGTTTTTTTTTTTTGGTGTGGCATGTCAGATGACAATTGGGCTAAGAGAACCACCGATTGTATCCCACTAAACGCACGACGCCATCGCGGCAGCCCGAGATCAAGATGGCGGAACTATCTTGACTCCTACCGAAAGGACCGGCACCCTAACTGCGTAGCACACTAACAATCGGAATCTGAATAATTTTGAAGCAAATTTCTAATCCATTGCTTCGTAAATTCGAAAAATTTGTCAGCTCAACACGTAAATAACGCAATGAATATTGTTGAACTGTCAAAATGAAACCGATTCCGATTGATAATGTGTTTAAGCAATTGCCCCGCGGCTCGTAAAAGACAGAATTGCCTGGAAAAAGGAGAGAGAGGTCTTTACCCTGCAGTGTGCAATACTACTAGGTAGATTCTTTAACACAACCAACGCGCGGATCAAAGGAATAGCAAAAATTTTTCAAGAAAAAAATAACACTAAATAACGTAAACACTTCGCGCGTTTTTCTAGACTCTCAGTTATTTCCAATCACCTGCAAGTGGAATTCCTACGCACAGGTGTACCATACCTGGTATCACGGAAAACATACCAGGAGTTAACGACTTCCGGATAGCATATTAATTCATTACTTTCAGGATACATAATTATTGCGGCTAGACTCGCTGCCCTGTTTCCTAATAACCATAAAGGCTCCTACAAACAGACGCGACACGCGATATAATCGCGCGCGACACAAAGGCACCGCTCGTTGCGCGACTTGCGGTGCCTTTGTGTCGCGTGTCGTGTCGCGCCTGTTTGAAGGAGCCTTAAGTACTAAATGGTGACTTTAATGACTTATTTGACTTGATTGAGCACGGATTGAATTCACACATTTTGTCTAAGAGAGTGAGTTTCTCTATCCATACTACAATAAATTATGAATTCGAAAGTAACTCTGTCTGTCTGTCTGTATGTTACCTTTTCATGCCTAAATCACTGAACGGATTACGATAAAATTTGGCAGAGAGATAGATTGCATCCCGGGGAGGGACATAGGATAGCTTTTATCGACACCTCGCGGGCGAAGCCTCGGGTGGAAGCTAGTTATCTATACACAGACGTAACATTACGCCTGTATTTTATAGTATCCCCACATTTCGACAGTTATGCCCATGTAATAGGGGGTGACCTTTTTGCCACCCTGACACAAATCTGGGACTCCAGCCGAGCTATTCCTGTAACAATATCACCGTGAAAACTTAAGCTAAGGATAAACATGCCAGAAGCTTGCACAAACGTATGCAAGTAGCTTGCATGTCATTATGGTATTCACCAATCAGCTTGCATGCTGTGTGCCATAACAACTTCTGATTGGTGAATACCATACTGGTATGCCAGCTACTTCCATACTTTTGTGCAAGTAATAGGCATGTGTCAATCCCTAGCATCATGTGGAATGACAGCTCACATCAACTAAGTTTTCACGTTGAGATTTTTACAGAATCGACCAGCTGGTTGCTATTACTGATGTGAAAACCCAATATCACTTTGCCCGTTCTGGTAATCGAACCCCGAACCTCCTCCCTTTGATGATCATAGGGAGGAAGTGTGGCTAAATAGTAACAGCCGCACAGGTCGATCGATCAGGTTAAGCTACGCTTGCCGCGGTTGGTCTGTGGATGGGTGACCATCTTTACATACCGAGACCCCTCCGTGCCTCGGAAAGCACGTTTTAAGCCGTTGGTCCCGGCAGTCATTCGTAGATCTTTGACAGTCGTTACGGGTAGTCAGAAGCCCGAAAGTCTGACAACTAGTCTTACCAAGGGGAATCGTATTACCCAGTAACTGGTTTGTGGAGGACAGATAGACAGTCGCTCCATGTAAAATACTGGTATTCAGCTGTATCCGGTTAGACTGGAAGCCGACCCCAACATAGTTGGAAAATGGCTAGACAAAAAAAACGGGAGGAGGTCCTGGGTTCGACCATGGGAACATACCAAACAGATCATAGTATGATCTGTTTGCTTTTCTAAGATAAGGAATCGATTTATATATTTATAGTCATAACTAAGAGATCTCAGGGATATACCCAATTAACTGTTAATGCGCCGCGAAGGACCAAATAAGTTACGAATGCCTGCTTCTCGGAGACGCACATAAAGAATGAGAAGGCGGAAAAGTAAAGTGGAATATCTCTAGAATCTAAGGAGAATATGGGTACTTTTTATCGAGCAAAATAAAACACAGTGCTCGCGGTCGGTGACGGTGTCTTGATCATGAACTCATGATCACAGGGCAGCTGCTTCTCTGAAATAAATAAGATGCACTTTATAGCGTAACAAATAATTACGCCTATTAAACGGTTGTCATATAAGTCTTGATTGTAAACGAATAAATTTAGCGTAACAAACACTTTTTATTAGATTTAACTGGATCACATAATATATTAGAATAATACCAGTCTTTACCAGGGCTGTGCTAATTTCGCTTTTATGAGGCAGGTTATATACAAAATGTATTTATGATAGCAATATATATTTTGATAGCAATATAACTGTAACTAGCATCCTAATTGCGTAAAGGCTCCTGCAAACAGGCGCGACGCGCGACGCAAATCGCGCGCGACACAAAGGCATCGCTCGTTGCGCGACTTGCGGTGCCTTTGTGTCGCGCGCGATTCGCGTCGCGCGTCGCCCCTGTTTGCAGGAGCCTTAACACACTTCTATCACAATCCGATAGTTTTGAAGGATATCGCTAATCCATTGCTTCATAGGTTTGAAAAATTCGTTTGCTCAACAACGTAAATAAAGCAATGAACGTGGTGGGTGAGCTGTCAAAATGCAACCCATTGCGATCTAGGGCCTAGACTATCAGTTATAGAAATGATGATAGAGAAGTCAAAAATTTATAGGACATATGCTATATACTATGCTACGGAAAAGCTTATGTTAATTCAGTTAAATTTTTTGTAGAAATACGAAATGTTTTGAAAGAAATTACCACTTGTCTAGAGGCCCTACGATAGATTTAACTATCTACCGAGGGCCATGTTGTAATCTATATGTCTAATATTATAAAGAACTAAAATTTGTGAGTTTGCATGATAATCTTCGGAACTACTAAACTGATTTCGAATTCTTTTACTCATGAGAATCCACGATATTGCCGAATGTCATAGGATATATTTTATGTAAAAACAAGAAATTTCACGCGGAGGAAGTCGGAGTAGCGGTGCGATTCTGTAAAAATCTCACCGTGAAAACTTAGGTGAAGTGAGCGTGGAGTGAGCTGTCAATAGTGTCAATAAATTCCTAGCAAAAATAAACTCACTTCACCTAAGTTTTCACGGTGAGATTTTCACAGAACCGACATGCAGAAGTTAGTCTTATAAAACACAAAATGGCGCCAGAGTCAATCTTTTTCTTAAATTAGCCAGTTAAATCATGTGCAATTCTTTTTCTTAAAAGCTAATTGTCACTTGTCAGTACAGTCATGGTTTATTAATAATGGTAATTTGTCATTCATTGATTGTTTGCTTGGAGGCGCGTGTGTCGGCCTCGACGCCCACACGCCATCTAACGCTAACTCAGCTATGTCCACAGTTATTTGTCTTATGTGTTTTGTGGGTAGGTGACAAATGCTAATATACCGGTACTGAGGGAGGTAATTTCGATTATATTATAGTAATACTACTAAGTACTATTAGTTATTCTGTGATAATAATGAATGAAGGTACTACTTTCAATATATTTTATTAATGTTTTCTATGAAAAAGTCGAGCAAACAATTAGTTGGTTTGGCGTTTAGTATGAATATAACTATGAAATAAGAAATAGGGATGCTCGCACATGGATCCAAAGCCGCGAATCAATGAATGAAATCAAAAGTCATTTATTCAAATTAGTCTGAATAAAGTGTTGATTCTCAAATCAACACTTTTCGAACGCCAAAATTACAAAAGACAGTCCCCCAAAACGCCCGTCCTTCACCACTTCCTAGTGATTTCGCTGGGAAGAAGAAGTGGCGCAAGAAACTCCCCAGCAGCACAGCTTTCTGTTCAGTTAGAAAATACGAAACTTTTACAGACCAATCATTGATTATTCGGATCCAACTGCAAATACGGTACATTGTCAGTCAACAACATTCATTGTGTAAGTTTCAAAAGGCTTAAACTAACAAAAAAATTATACTAAACTGATTAAAACATAAAAAATGGCATGTGTATAAAAAATATTAATAAACCAACTGAAATGCCTCTTTAATACGTTTAAGAGGAAGGTTATGAAAGTGTTCGTCGAATTTACTCAGAAAATAGTTTTACATTTCGCTTTATGGCAGTTTTAAGGCTTTTGTACAGACGCCAGCACATCAAGCTTCTACAATCTGTCTTTAATAGATTTTCAACGTTATCGCTACAGCATAAGATTCAAGGTTGATTGGGAAGATTTGACAGTTTCGGGTAGCTCGATGTGCTGGCGTCTGTACATGTTTAATACCGAAACAGGCGAGAGTTCGCATAAATTTAGCGTAAATTTACTTTTATCGTCTTTATTTACGATACGTAATTTCATTTCGATTCGGTAGTTGCTAATTTTGGCCGCAGATCCTGCGTTTTTTTCTTCGTAAACATGAAAGCAGAAGTCATGGTATTAAACTACTATTTAGAGGTTAAAGGCTCCTACAAACAATCGCGTGTCGCGCCTGTTTGTAGGAGCCTTTACTCGATTGTGAAACATAGCTAGTACCTATTCTATCTTTAAAATCTAACCCCCTTCCTAATAAACATTATATAGCGTCTGTATAGTTGCACAACGCTTGGTCTTCTTCTTTCGAAAGTCAAATTACTGACGACTGAAAGAGATAAATCGGTGTGTAACTGATCATCTGATATAACACGTGTAAGGGCGTTAATAATTTCTATGTGCCTACCTATTGGATTGTTCGCCTTGTTTCATGGATTAGGTCATAATGCACGCAGCAGCTGAGATAGGAGCATTTTTGACCTCGCACAGGCCTTTTTTTAGTTTTTAACCCCCGACAAAACAGAGGGGTGTTATAAATTTGACGTGTGTTTTTGTGTGTCTGTCTGTGCCATCGTAGCTCCCAAACGGCTGCACCGATTTTGATTTTTTTTTTGTTTGTAAATGCTCCTTTTAACTTTTTGTATTTCCTGTGTGGCCCAAATAAAAAAGTTTTCTTTCTTTAATGCTAAGGAAATGCACGTACGACTATACCTAACTTTCCCGGAAAATAGATCACCAAATTATTTTCTCTTCCAATTCACAAACGGACATGGGACGTGGACACTCTTCTATAAGGAAAATAAACTACCTTAGCTTTTTTTAATACATAACTTTCCATACAAACTAATAAAATAAAAACCGGCCAAGTGCGAGTCGGACTCGCGCACCGAGGGTTCCGTACAAACCTGCAAGGTTTACAAAGTTCGTTCATTACGACAATCGTGTCATAACTATGGTATTTTTATTGCAAAATGAAATTCATAACATTACAATGGGGAAAGATGGAGGAGCATAAATTTAAGACAAAGATCTCTTTGCTCTCTGTGCTGTAAGCTATTGCTTCTTACCAAATTTCGAGATTCTATGTCAACGGGAAGTGGTCTTTAGGTTTTAATTCCCTTGCGTGTAGTTGCGAGTTTCAAAATATGCGGTATCAATGGTTGTACTTTTGCGTTTTGCGTTTTTGCGTTGACTTAGAATTTTTTTTTTCACGGGTTAAAGGCAATTAGATCTAAGTATTTGATATGAATTTCAACTTGATAGCTCTACGCGTTCATGAGGAAAAAAGTAATAAGTTTATATTTATTAAAAAATAAATATATATTTTGTAATGTAACTAAAAATTTAAGGTTTTCGGAATTTTTCCTTTATGTGTGCTATAAAACGTTGCTTCAAGCCAAATTTCAAGATTCTAGGTCGACTGGAAGTACCCTTTAGGTTTTGATTCCCTTGCGAGTACTTGCGAGTTTCAAAATATGCAGCTTAAATTGCTGTTTCTTTTGATTGCGTTGACATAGAAGTTTGATTTTGTTACAGCTTAAAGGTATTATAGACCTGAGTATTTGGTAAGAATTTCAATTTAATACCTCTACGCGTTTATGAGGAAATGGGTAGTAAGTTTAAAATTATTAAAAAAAATATATTATGTGATGTAACTAAAAATTTATGGTTTTCGTAATTTTTCCTTTATCTATGCTATAAGACGTTGCTTCGTACCAAATTTCAAGATACTGAGTTCACGGGAAGCACCCTGTAGGTTTTGATTCCCTTGCAAGTGTCGAAAATTTGCGGCATAAACGGCTGTATCTTTTGATTGCGATGGCTTAGAAGTTTGATTTTTTCACAGCTTCAAGGGACAGTAGACCTGAGTAATTGATATAAAATTCAGCTTCATACCTCCACGCGTTCCTGAGAAAAAGGGTCTTGACAGACGGACGGACAGACGGACAACAAAGTGATCCTATAAGGGTTCCGTTTTTTCCTTTTGAGGTACGGAACCCTAAAAAACAACGAAATAACTTCCCCTGAAAATTAAAACCATTTTACGATTAAATATCACCATTTTTAACGCAACTTTATGTACGCGGAATATACTTTTAAAAAACATTGTGCTCTTCACTGCGTACATTAAGACTTAAAACAGTTTTATTTGTCTTTAACATTTCAACATTTTAATTAATGATTTTCTCTCTTTACAGGTAAGTTATGCCGTTTTGGAACTCGACAAAGTCATTATGATGTTCAGATTAAGTTTTTGCTCTCATTATGGTAAGCAAGTGTTGATTACAATTTTAATGAGCATGATGTACTTATGTTTATTGAAGTTTACTTTTATGTCGCTAATTGCAGAACGTTTGTCTGTATGGAGGTATCACAATGTTTTGTCTAGCATACGGAATTAAGGGGGAAGACTTGGGTAGCTCGAGAAATTAAAATTTTCTTACGTGTTTTGCAATTTGCATTTCAGCGTTAGGTTGTAGGTATGTTGAACAAAATATGATTCGCTACTAATGAATGACTATTTCCTGAAATATTATTCAATAGGGTTTATGTTAACTTAGAGGGTTGTATTGATGACTTTAATGAGTATAATTCTGTAAATAATAAGCCTTTTTAAAATTCACTCTATATTATCGATTGCCATAAAACTATGACGTTATTAAGGTGCCACTAGTCGATATATTTTCCATACAAATTTCGGGAGAGTATTACTCCGCTGTTTGACATTGTGCATACAAAGTTAAACATGATATCGTTTTGACTTATTATGAATTTTGTCTGTACGGAAACAGAATAGTAAAGAAAAAAAACCATTAAAAAGATATGAGCCAACAAAGATTCGTTTTTCTTGCTATTTTAACGTAACTTTGTGTGTAAATAAGTAATAAAAGATCTGTAAAATCTTCAGAACCAAGTCCGTACCGACAAAGCTCAGTTATCGAAGAGTTCAATAAACTTTATTTGTAAATGATTTATGCAGTGGTTTTTTCATAAAACACGATATTCCAAAGCACTTTTCGATTTTTTTTTACGCGCCTGTCAGTTCGGAACAATGTTTCTGTGCTTGAGAACTAGACGTTGTTGTACGTATAGACTAGCGTCTAACTGGTCAACACTGATACTAGCTCTGTCAGACACGAAGCCAGGTGAGACAGCGTGCTTTTTGGCCATGACCACCAGTGATTTCGAGCTCGCTACTAGTTTACTCTTAACGAAGGTTACTTAACAATAACGTGGTTAAGAAAATATTTGCTAATCGTTCTAATTACAGAAGGTCTGATTTGTTGTAAATGAGCTTTCGTTTCTAATATTATGTATATTTGCTAGTCTAATCTAAACAGTAAATAAATGTTATAGCTTAAAGATTTAGCATACGTAACGGATTCCATATTGTCCGATATCCAAACCGGTTGCATATTTTTCGCAACCTGTATCCATTTTTACTAAACAGCTACTGTCACTGTCATTAATCAAATGGACGAAAGGTGGCTCTTTTACATGGATGACCTTTTATTAATCAGTATAAATTACAAAATGGAAACACATGACACATGTTATGTTGTAATGTGTTTTCGTAACAAGTGCAAGGCCAAATGTATAAAGCACTGTTTAATTATAATTAGTGTTCTGTGACCATGGCTGCGCATGCGCAGCGTCGGCGTTTAATCCGTAAAGGCGTTCTTATGTCATCACTGACTAGATATATGTATATATATAACGGTTTACTGATTCGGCTAAGCCGTTACTGTTATATTTTATTTGGTC
The DNA here is from genome assembly GCA_963855955.1 of Luperina nickerlii. NCBI lineage: Eukaryota > Metazoa > Arthropoda > Insecta > Lepidoptera > Noctuidae > Luperina > Luperina nickerlii. The sequence goes on along the minus strand of OY979666.1, from coordinate 3,383,459 downwards.
GCCCAAATAGGAACAAAATATCAATAAATAATACGGATAAAAGTCAGATATACCATCTGTGTGGCATTCATTTGACAGTTATAAATAAGCATGGAGATTGATTATATTTTTGCTATGTTCCTTTGTTTTTGGCTTCTTGTTACCTAAGCAAAGATGTGACAAACAACAACGACGGATTAAAAATTTACTCTTAAAAAACCCGATCTTAAATTAGCTTGCTTGTTTTAATGTTAGTCAAGGCAATGGGTAAATTGCACTGTGATAAATTTAATTCTGATTTTATCTATGGTTAAACCTAAGCCTTAATGAGTTAATACTTTCATCTAACATTGTATCCATACCCCGCATTAAAGCTTAAATTATTCACGCATTTCGTCATACTCCCTTATCTCAACATAATTCCTTAACTGCTCGAGTTAAATCACCGTCGCCGGTTACACATTCAGCTACATACCTACTTAACTGTAAACTAATTTAAATTGAATGTAATCATTATTCATTGAAAATTGCATTTAATAAACTTTACAGACAAGTTGAAACGGCCATGTCGTGCCCAATAAAAATTAAACGTGACAATTTCCTCAGTGTAATAGCACTCTTGTTTATTGAAAACGTTGTTTACGGTGAGCGTTTCAAAATTGTTACCACCCTTTTATAGGAATAGTCGACAATCTTATAACTTGAGGTGTTGATGGAATCTGTAAACATATTACACCTCCTTTTAAGGTGTGGAACTGGCCGAAAGCCATAGAGAATCTTTGCCAAAAGCAAATAAAGTAGAAAAAAAAAGTTATTTGTCAAGATACGCGCGCTGTCAACGTGGCGTTTGATTTCCCGCCAACGAGGTGCGTCTCGCCCACGTTATCTGATGCTTCTACTTTCTGATCCACTAGACGGCTCCTTGTCAAATGCATCAGGTATCTTAGCGTATTATGATGTAAAATGTCGTGACACCGATAAAAATGTGACATAAAGAGTGTATTTTATCTGATCGTGGACGTACGAATGTATGTTGCATTTGTTAATTCCTCTAGTCCATAAAACATGAAGCGTAGATAGTATCTGGACATAAGTTTTCGGTGTAACAAGTTTGTGTGTTTTAAGACTGTAAGCGTTTTGCTGTTCGGTAAATTCTCTTTTAAAGTGTCGCAGATATCTTTTGCTACGTGTAGCTTTGTTAATATTCAACAAGTTACATTTTTTATTCAATAAATGAAGACAGCTTAGGTCATTACGTCTCCTTGGAACAAAAAGAACGCATCTGTAGGTAGCATGTGACCAAGTATAGATGACCATTACATGTCTGACCACTGGGTCACTTGCTAATCTCTCCATGTATGGACCATTTGGTCGAGGCTAATGGTGAGGCTTTATTTAAAATTCAAATTAACACAAATAACGAAAAAAGAAGCTTACCAACAAACTTGTCAGTATTAAAATACTTAATAGATTTCGGAACCGAAGTACTTACAAAAAAGATTGCAACGACGACGGTCCGACGCTGACCATTGAATTTTTTACTACTGTCGTTTAGCTCATATCAAGCACAAGACAAAAATATATTCTGCCATAAATCTTACGCGTACAAACGCACAATATGATCGGAGGACATAAAACCCGCCTCCAAAGTAACTCTCGTGCGAGTATGAGTTAAGACAACCCAACTCGCTGCGAATTACCTAAAAAGGCCGGTCAGGAAATTACCACATCGTAAATAATTCATATATTATTACTCAATCATGTCTGTGCAACGGTGAACGATTCAGTGGGACTTTTTTTTGTCCGTGTCCCGTTTGTGGCGGAGCCGTTTTTCTCTAGACATTATCCTGTCCATTGCGTCGTCGGAACCAACGTGCAGCAGAATGAGATGACTCATGCTCCCCCGACCACTTCGTTGACAGATTCAGTTTTGTGCGGAAACTGTGCCCCGCTCATATTTAAATACATAAATATTTCGTCATGTTTAAATCTGTAACGGTACTCCAAACTCGTCACAGTGACCTGACGAAAAAGAGTAGAACCGACCGGTCACGGTTAACCGTCGTCACAGGTGCGCTACGTTCACTTTCAATCAAGATGCTTAGATTTATTTTTATAGTTTTATTCTACTTTGGGTCCGTGATACGGCCGATTCTCAAGCTGATCATTCGACTTATAATTTGTGTCAGTCAAGACAGCAAGTTAACGTAGAATTTTTAATTGTAAGCCTAATCTTTATAAGTTCATTAATCTAGCATATTTAGCATTTCATTATCTTGACCCGCTACACGGCTACAGTACCAGTTTTTTTTTTAATTAAGAAAGAATAATCTGCCACAGTTCGTGTCTATGCCTATGCCGCGTCTGATAGCGCAGAATAGCGGTCACGGCCTCAGCGGAAAATTAAAAAGTAAACGTTTGTTTTACGAGAACATCGTTCGTAAAGTCTTCATGATTAAATAGTTCACAACCATGACAGAATAACAAAACGAGAAATGTGAAATGTTTTATTATTTTAATCAAGACATCTTTGTAACACGATTATGTTAGTCGAGTGTGTGTATCTTGCATTCGTCCTAGTTTTTTTTCTGCGAAATGATCGTGACATTAACATAATATTCCACCTCGATTTACATATTTATAACAAGGGTAGGTAACAGTAAAGTCTTGTTTTAAGAACCTCTACATACCGGTTAGGAAAAAAATAGGGTGGTCCGTTTGTATGTAAATTCGAGTGATATTTAAGTATCTAGAGTGACAATAACAATAAATTTGGATGTATAATGTAGCCGTCGTAATTTCACGTTTGTAGGTGGCATATCGGTGCCATGCTAAAGGATCTTTATTGTTTTTTAATGTATATTCATCTACTTATATTAACAAATTGAGTTATCAATTCGGTTTTGAAGTGTTTATTGACATAAGATGACGTTTCATTGCGTCGAACTGGTCTACGGCAGCTTAATGCATGGGAAACGGAATTATGGGGTTCATTTTACTTTATGTGTCTACGAATTTATGGGTTTTTAAGATTTGGGCAATAATATTCAAATTCAGCTATTAACTTTGATTTTGATTTACCAATGCTGTCTACTGACGGTATTTTAATTAAGTTTTACTTTTCTAATAATTAACACCTAAAAAAAAAGCCTTACCATTTAAGAGCAGTGGTGGCCAACGGCCGCGACTTACGAATTGTAGGTCGTAGGTTCGAACCCAGACAGGCGTCTTACTTATTATTTAATCACCGCTGCACTCAAAACGGCGAAGGAAAACATCGTGAGGAAACCGTTATGTCCTAGAACCAAAAATTCGTAGACATGAGACGTCTACTAACCCGCACTAGGTCTGCGTGGTGGATAGAGCCTACGATCTCTCACAGAGACCTCCTCTCTTTTGTCCCAGCTGTGGGAACATTAGAGATTGCTGATGCTACTTGCCATATTTTGAAATTAAAACTATGGCAAGCTGCTACTAACTTCCAATAGATAAGGTATACCTACATACACTGCAAGCTTTGATTCAAATACGGGATATCCACATACGGAATATCGAATGGCTCAGATTCGCTGCATTTCCTTAATGAATAAAACAAGCATCATTACAGTTCAAAATCGCGTAAATCAACGATAAGTTAAATGCAAGAAGGATGTCATTACCCGAAGACGAAGCCTCCTAATGAAAAACTTCAAAAGTAGGTAAGTACTCGTATCCTTCATAAAGCTGAATGAAGAAGTGAATTTATGCCGTCAAACGAGTTTCCATGGGGTTACTGATCCTAGGACCCCTTACAAAGCTAGCTACCATGTGGTTTATTGCTTTCACAGACATCTGTCCTACGTTTTGTTATTGTGTAACTAAATCTATTAATCCATAAAAGGTGCGCGCAGACCGCCTCAGCAAAACAAGTCATAAAACACCATATTAGGGAGCCAGGTCTTAGCCACCCGACTAACATGTGGCCAATAGTCAAGCCACTCAGTAATCGACTAATTAACTCAGTGTTTTACTATAACCGCGATTAGAAAGTTGTTCCATGTGGGCGAATGTTCAACATTTATGTATGAAACTTGAAATTTTACGATATAATAATATAAAGTGGTAGACAAGCAATTTAAGTAAAACCGAAATTTGTGATCACTTCATTTGAATAATAATAAATAACACTTGAAAGAAAGACCGTGTTGTTTATTGCCGTAATTAATGAAGCCTACATCGTCTGCCTTTCCCCAACTATGTTGGGGTCGGCTTCTAGTCTAACCGGATGCAGCTGAATACCAGTATTTTACATGGAGCGACTGCCTATCTGACCTCAACAACCCAGTTGCTAGGTAATACAATACCCTTGGTAAGACTGGTTGTCAGACTTTCGGGCTTCTGAATACCCGTAACGACTGTCAGAGATCCACGAATGACAGCCGGGACCCGGGACCAATGGCTAATACGTGATAATTGATGAAGCCTTACATTAGCATTAATTAGTCGATTATGAGCGCCTTAAGCCTTAATTATCAATTATTACACTGCTTATTAGTTATTACTTAAAATATGACAAAATATATGTAATTAGATGACGGACCAGTCTTCTATTTTATCGATATAGAAAACTAGTAATACAGGGAATATTTCCACGTATTAACGCACATAAATACGGCTTTATTTTGCGTATGTGAGTTGTAAAAAACGAACATGTTTGTAACTACACAATTAGTGCGAGTACATAAAAACTAATTGACTTAATTAAGATAACTCGATACCGATATTACAAGTTAGTCTATTAGTAAGATGTCGCATTACTACCGAAGTAGTGAGTCGATTCTCGCCCAACAGTCGACAGTAATCGTAACTGCGGCATCGATAGTGATAATCGCTACACGTAATATGTAAGCCACTACTGCCGGTTTGCCCGTTTATTTACAGCGCAAGTACATACAGAAGGATACATAGTTATCCAGAAGTTTCTGATGCCTAACAACATCAACCGTCTTCGGTTTATGGTTAAACATCTGTTCAAAGATAAATCTATGGAATGTTTCTTTTTAAAACGGTCTGAAAACAAAATCTTTTTATAACATACTAGCTTCTGCCCGCGACTTCGTCCGCGTGAAATTTCTTGTTACTCCGACCCACCCCGTCGCATCGCATCGCCAGTCCCCGCTATTACTTCGTTTTTGCTTAGCGTTCTTTCTGACTTTTTTTCTTTTTGCTCGGTTCCTAAAGGTCATAGCGTGATGTTAAATAGCCTATAGCCTTCCTCAAGAATTGGGCTATCGAATGCAAAAAGAATTTTTCAAATCCGACTGGTAGTTCCAGAGATTAGCGCGTTCAACCAAACAAACAAACAAACAAACTCTTCAGCTTTATAATATTAGTATAGATTCAGCAATGTCTTAGCAATTTAGATTTATCTGATAAATTTATAAAATTCAATACATTAAAAACATCTTTACAATAATCGGCTCCTGCACGTCCCTAACCTTACAAAACGGTTATAAACCGACTCAATTAAAAGTGCAGCCACCGGTTAACTGCGTGTACGCATCAATACTTTGTTTTAATTGTCCGATTTATATCTGTAACTTGTGCTTATGATACGGGAAATTAGCACCACATCCTACGGGTGAGCGGTTTGTTCAGCTTGTGTCGTTTCGAAGCTCAGCTGAAGATATTTTTGAAACAGAATATTTTAAGTTTTTTTTGGGACTTTCTTGATATTTATCTTTACATCCCAATTGATTTATTGTCACCGCAATATATCTTTTTGAAGTGAAAACTTCTTTAGCATCGTTGTGATTTGAAATTTTATGAAACGAAAAAGCAACAGTAAAAAGAGACATATAAGATTTAACGTGGGAGAAAATGAGATAGGAAGCATTATACAGTGTTTTTGAAGGTTTCACTTTTACCACGTGTGAATTGCACACATGCTGTTTTTTCTTCTATTCTTCTCTATTAGTCGTCATCACAGTAGTCGCTCTCTTTCGAACCATATCATTTTTCACACAGTCCATCTACCGTCACTATTAATAGCTTTAATAAATAGGTAGCTAATGCCTTAACGATTAATAGTTAGCACTTATAAACCTTGCTGATTTATAATGCCTTTTCACGATAGCACTACGTCAGTACTATTATATCTATCTCTGTGATAGTAAGCCTTGTTTAATTATAATAAATCGTCCTGTCACATAAGAATTGTCCCTTGAAAGTTACACTGAAAATCTATCTACTGAGAATTTCTCTAAATTCATCTTTCACTATGCAAAATTTTACTTGAGTTAGGTTAGGGTTAGCTAGCTAGTACAGCTACGTATCTCTCTCGCCTCGCTTCAAAACTACAGGCACGGCCTTAAATTTAAATTAACCAGGAGTATTTATGAAAACACTGACGGTCCATTTGTATAGCAACAATTTACCTGTATTTATACTGATACATAAACCTATTTTACCTCTAAATGGTACATTTGAAAGTCCATTTCGATATCAGAGTTTGCAATCAACTCGCCAATTCGGATGTTAATTTTAACGGAATATGGACTTTATTTTGTAATTACGCTGATAATATTGAGTGATTCTGTTTAAATGTACATATTTGTATTATTAAAATTGTATCAAGTAGTATTTTTTTTAATCAAATTACATTTCATAACTCACCATCAGATGTACCTAAGTATGTAGTTATGTACAGGCGCCAGCACATCAAGCTACTACAATCTGTCAAATTTCTTTAATAGATTTTCAACTTTATCGCTTAAGCATAAGGTTCAAAGTTGATTGGGAAAATTTGACAGTTTCGGGTAGCTTGATGTGCTGGCGTCTGTACCTATAGTACCACCTTCATTCCGCCAGTTATGTTTAAGTCCTATGTAATAGAGGGCAAGCCATCAACCGATCCAGACTCAGGGCTGCTTCTGAGAAATTCCTGATGGAAAAACCCCATAACATAGGACCTCAAACGCTACTGAGGCACTCAAATCAAATTCTTGTTTGAATGGTACGCTACTGTCTCTCTTAAGCTAAGTTTATTATTTCGCGGGATGAATAGTAACTTATTGTCGTTATTACCAAGTTTCTTTCAAGCCAAGAATAAAACATCCAAAATGATTTATTTACGCATGTTCAGCCTGTCAGTAAAGTTCCTAGAAAATTCGCTGAAACCTAACCTATTTTAATTGTGCTATACTAAATGCTAGCCAGATGTTGCGACGGTTTTCTCAGAAAACAAGTTCCGCATACACATGTGCAGAGCATATTTTTAGGTCTGACTGAGGACGAGGACCTACTGAAAACTAGCCTAACCAATGAAGATCTTAATCATCATCCTAAAAAAAAAATACAAATATATTTATACCTATTCCATTAAAAAAATTACAACATCCTTGATTCCAAATTCAAAACAGCTTTTTTTTTTCTTATGTCAATGTCATACAGCCAATAAAACAGAACGCCGTCTGACGTGACTTTTAACATCAAAGCTCATACCTTAACTTAGAATTTTTGAGCCGTCTATTTTCATCTGAGCCATCAATCTTTGCTCCCCCCTCCCTCGCGCTGCACCTGCGCTGCGCTTGCGCATCTTTATTATTAGACGTCGCGACGCGCCGGTCGTTGACCCCGGCGACCTGCTTACCGAAATAAATCGTGCACACGTGCCAGTTAAGCTTTTGTCAAGCTTGCAGAATTCTAGGGTTGGATAAACAGTAGCTAATTTAGCGTAACTTACCGGTGATTTCTCGGTTTTCTATTTGGTTAGCGGTTGAATGATCAAGTAGGAGTATCCATCCTAATCCATACTATCCATACTTATCCATACTAATATTATAAATTCGAAAGTAACTCTGTCGGTCTGTCTGTCTGTATGCATGTATGTATGTGTGTTACCTTTTCACGCCTAAACCACTGAACGAATTTCGATAAAATTTGGTAGAGAGATAGATTGCATCCCGGTGAAGGACATAGGATAGTTTTTATCGACATACGTCGCGGGGGAAGCCGCAGACGGAAGCTAGTAATATTATAGATGAGAAAGTGTGTCTATCTCTCACCTCATCACGCTTAAACCGCTGAACCGATTTAGATGAAATTAGGTATAGAGATAGTTTGAGTCCCAGGAAAGGACAAGGGGTAGTTTTTATCCCCATATTCCCACGGGATTGACACTTATGCGGGTGAAACCGCGGGGCGCTGCTAGTATTATAAATGCGAAAGTAACTCTGTCTGTTTGTTACATTTTCACGCCCTAACGACTGAACCTAGCTTTATGAAATTTGACTGATAGGTAGCCTGGGACCTTGACAAGGATATAGGGTACTTTAATTAATCCTAGATGGCAGACAAGCCGCGGACAACAGCCAACAGTTAGTTATCGGGTACTTCTCATCAGTGAATTTTGGAGTGAATGTTTGTATGATTCAGAACCCGAAGATGACAATTTTCCTCAATTTATTTGGGACAAAATTAATACACCGTGCCGTCGCCGTCGCGTTTAATTCATGTAATTTAAAGCTTGAACGACTTGTAACAAACCTTCTTTATCTTATTTTAATCGATTATATCTTGGAATTAAATTGAATTTCATGGGTTTTTTTTGCGCGGAACCCTAATTCTTTTTCTAAAATAAAAGCCTTAGTTTCTCCTTATAACATCAGCTATCTGCCAGTGAAAGTCCCGTCAAAATCGGTCTAGCCGTTTCGGAGATTAGCCGGAACAAACAAAAAGACAGACAGACAAAATTTTTTGAAATGTTTTTAGTACTGTACTTACTTTCATATGCATTTAGTAAAAAGCTGTTAAGTAGTTAATTTGACATTACAGACAGTTTTTTTCACAATTTTATTGATTCCGATCTATAGCTCAAATAATTTCAAACGACAACATACATTTTTACCCTCTTTCCGAAGTACCCAAAGTTACATTGTAAGGAACAGCCATTTCGTTAGCATTCTCTGCTAATTTTAGACTTTAGATGCTGTCCGTTTTTATGTACTTCCTCATTACCGTTCGTTTCGGTACCCAAGTGCGGAACCTCGGGTTCGACTGTTTATCGGCGCAGCTTGTATGAATATCGCTTTTCAAAATTTTGTAAGTACCTATGGAAGTAAAGAATGATGGGCGTTTTGGCCAGTATGTCCAATAAAAACCACATAGTATATCAAATGAAAGTTTAAGTATATCATAGAATAGAATACTCTTTATTACGTACACCATATAAATTACAGACATAAATATAGAAACTTTACAAAGGGTGACACAATGGGCGGTCTTATCGCTAAGAGCGATCTTTTAAAGACAACCTTAGGATGAATTTAAAAGCAATAATTTGATCATAAGATCAAAAGCAACAATTTTCATTATGAGCCGAAGGCTGTGAAATACCTGGTTAAAGAGATATCACACCTGCAAGTACCATGTACGTATTAGTTTACTGATTTATTTTATGTATAGATGACGCTAATGTTCACTGCAGTTCTTAATAATATTAGTGATTGACTCATAACATTGAGGGGGCTTATGCTTATGTAATAACAGCCGCACGGGTCGATCGAAAGGTTAAGCTGCGCTTGCCGTGGTTAGCCCCTGGATGGGTGGCCATTTTAACATACCAAGACCCCTCCGTGCCTCGGAAAGCACGTTGAGCCCTTGGTCCCGGCTGTCATTTGTGGATCTTTGACAGTCGTTACTGGTGGTCAGAAGCCCGAAAGTCAGACAACCAGTCTTAACAAGGGGTATCGTAATACCCCAGTAACTGGGTTGTGGAGGTCAGATAGGCAGACGCTCCATGTAAAATACTGGTATTCAGCTGCATCCGGTTAGACTGAAAGCCGACCCCAACATAGGAAAAGGCTAGGCAGATGATGATGACTCATAACATTCTGTTTCTGGTAAATAAATAAAAAAAAAGCTGAGCTGAATCCACATGAAAAAAATTTATTATTGCAGTTATCTTGTAAAACTGTGATTAGTGAAATGCGAATTAACACGATTTATTTTGAACATATTAGAACCGCTCCGGTATGTATGCTATTATCTCAATTAAGTGACTGTTAAGTTTCTTCGTTTCGTACGCCATTGTTACACAAAAAAAAGAAGTTTGCTTTCTAAGAATAGTAATGTTTTACCAGCCCTTCGTCCCCCCCCCCCCCCGCTCCGCATCACTAGAGGTCTACTGAACGGGATGCACTTGCATTTTTACAAGTTTTATCAATGAACTGCGAAGAAAGCGCCACTCACTGCTCATACCAATTTGATCATTGACTTTGATAAAGAAAATTATGTTGCAACATTAAGCATTACCTGCTTAATGTTTGCAGGAATTTGTCAGTGATTCTGCTTAGCAAAGCTTCTTTATCTTATAAAAAAAACTAATGAGTTTTTTGATCTTAGGAAGTTTTAGACATTCCTTTAATAATAAATTGGCGAAACAACAATACCTACCACCAGGACGTACGGCTGATTACACACAAAAAAACTAAACCGCAGTTCTATTCCAGTTGACTAATCCCAACTCCGGACACAAATAAACTCATTGCTTGCAATTCAGAACATAGTCCAGACAGAGAAGTAAAACAAAACCGGGCGGAGCGCGTCTGCTACCCGTATTGATCCGTCTGCTAAACTTGGGTTAACATAGTGCACCCAGACAGTGGTATAGCTACTTGTGTAGTACGGCTTCGGCTGAGCGCGAATCGGATCGATACAGAATGCAGAATTTCAAACTGAGAATGTGAGTTTGTTTTTGAAAATAGAAGGACGTATTCGCCACAAGGGCCCTTGTGGCCAGTCATAATGTTTACAGAAGTCTTGTGACAAGACTTATATAAAAATATGACAGGTTATTTACTATGGACCTAGGTGGATATTACCTAATACAAAGTGCATAATATTATCATAAATCTAGATAGATTATTTTATTTCATCCATGTGATTATCTCCGACATAAATCTGCAATAACAATGACCAACCGTTGTGAAACGTCACATCATTCGCGAATTACACAGTTAGATGCAGTTACTAGACTCAGAAATTCTAAATAGATTACAATCAATTGTCAAAATAGAGTCTGCCAGTAATCATATGGCTGGACTGGACTGGTCATAAATCAGTGCGACAATCGGTAGCCAAATTTGTTGTGGAACCACTTACTTTAATGCACCATAAATATGGACAAAATAATAAATTATTATGATGAATGCAACGTCAGGGTTGACAATAGTAGCATATATTTTACAGGAGTTATTTTCTATTTTCCTCTAATTGAATAATCAAGATCGCAGTGTTATTTAGAAACAATATAATATTATGCAATAAATTGTTCCATTTTAAAATATGCAATCTGACACTATTTGAAAATAGAACTGGCTTCATCACTAAGAATAGCGCTGACATTTTGAAAATAGATGGGAAAAAAATGCAAACGTTATGCTGTGGTTTCACAATGCAATGTGAAGATGACAATAAATGAGAACACTGACAATAAACCAAGTAATGCCTTAGTATTATTTTAAAACTATCAAATAAATCCTACAATCGAAATAAAAAACGTGTTTTTTTTACAAACTAAGTAGGTAAGGTTTGCAGGGCCAACGCGGCCAGAGATCGCCAAGACAGAGAAGTTAGGAAAGAATAAGGGTTTTTCCCAGCAGTGGGAAACCAATACAATACGTAACAAAAAAAAAATTGTGATGGGTCGACTATGGGTTTTGCTAATCTTTGACTAGCTATAATGACTAAAACTATTGGATTATATTTGGTTGAATTTTTGTATGCAGACTGAGAACGTAATTAAACATACTAAGGGCTGATTTTTCAATCGTCTGATAACTTTGTTCGAGGAATAATTTTGAAATTTTGACAGTTGTTTCATACAAAAACTGTCAAACGTCAATTTTATTCCTCGAATAAAAGTTATCTGGGGATGGAAAAATCAGCCCTTAGTTTAATTTTTTGTCGTATTTTCTTCTTCTCTTTGCAATCGCATACAGTGTTGAACTAAACAATATGTTATGTGTACAACAAATAATTCGCTACATATCCTTACAAATATTTTCATGTAAAATCGAAAGGAACACGGAGTTGGCAGTTAAACGAGAAATACTCAGAATCGTTTTACAATAAAGTTAAGTATAAAATCACGTGACGATATAAAATAAAGCTTCAACTTAGTGACCGCAGTTTTATTAGTACGTTCGCCGGTTCGCGGGTAGGTATAACTGCAAAATAGGTTTCTTATTCTGTGAAAATTTATACAGAACTGGCAGAGGTGGAGGGGTTAATGTCACTCTTTACATGGTAAACAATTTAAAGATTTTTTGCTGTTGAATAAATAGAGAAATTCACAATACTTAAGTAAACTACCTATGTGTAGTATACCATGCAAGTAATTTTATTTTTTGGTAAATTCTAAAAAAGACGCAGTATAATTTTACTACATATTTAACGCTGAGTAATGAATAGGTATTATTCAACGTATGTATTTCTTTGAAGTTTTCCACACATAAACATTATTGAATAAGTTCTTTGCCTTTGTATTCCAATTGTGTAAATATTCAAACGCATATTTTATGTTTTAAAAATATAAATCGTAATAAAAATCTGCTTCTAAAATTCTAAACATTTCCACTCTCATGCTGCGCCAGCGCCGCCGACGAACACACGAACACATCACTATCTTTAACGAGTCCAATCATGAAATAGCCCGTTTTTTACACTTCCCGGTACTCCATATAAAACTGTTTCCCAGAATAACCGTATTGCAAATGCAGCCATATGGCCTAAAGATAAGGTGCGTTCGAACCTGCGCAAGAGTTGCTGTCAACATGTTAGTAAAATAAATAAAGTTGTCAATTTGTGAACTGTTTTGTTTACAAAACTGTGGACTGCACTGTGTATGTTAATGTAAACATGTGTTTTGCAACGCTACATGTTTTCTGCCACAGACAAGGAAATGTTTAAAATAAACTTAATAGTTTTAAAATCTATTTCAAACCGGTCATTAAACAAGCTGATAAGTTATCGATACTATTGATACTAGATAAGGCTAACTAGCTCAATTGTACCAATTTCAACTTCTATATTATTTTATTCCAAAAATTATCATAACTATTCAATGGTGCATAAACGGAAATCATACCAACTGTTATTTTATCTTCTAAATCTCAATTTTTATTTTATTATTTGATCTCAGCTTCCCTTAATTAGTTAGTCTATTTGTTTGTACATTTAGTCTAACCGATGAGGCGAACTAGCTTAACTTTAGCCAATCACAACTTTACTGTACCTATTTTGTATGAAAAAAAATTATCAAGATGCTGTAACTATGTAATGGTGCCCAAGACACAGGCCGTGCCTAGTTTGGGACCAACAATACCTCCATATTGTAATTTTGAATTAAGAAATAAAATGATTATTATTATTATAAACGATTATTATTATTATTGTTGTTACTTATCATTAATAGTAAATTGACTCATGCGCACACTTATAGGTACCTAATAAACAGCAGGGCTCATTCACCTGCCTACCGTTTTCCCAACTATGTTGGGGTCGGCTTCCAGTCTAACCGGATGCAGCTGTGTACCAGTATTTTACATGGAATGACTGCTTATCTGGCCTCCGCAACCCAGTTACTGGGTAACACGATACCCCTTGGTAAGACTGGTTGTCAGACTTTCGGGCTTCTGACTACCCGTAACGACTGTCAAAGATCAACGAATGACAGCCGGGACCAACGGCTTAACGTGCTTTCCGAGGCACGGAGGGGTCTCGGTATGTAAAGATGGTCACCCATCCACAGACCAACCGCGGCAAGCGTAGCTTAACCTGATCGATCGACCCGTACGGCTGTCATTATTTAGCTACTGGTCCCTCACTAAACAGCCGGTATATTCTGTAAAAATCTCGTCTTGAAAACTTAGTTGAAGTGAGCTATCATTGCACTTGATGCTAGATTGGATTGACACTATTGACAGCTCACTTCACCTAAATTATCCCGGTGAGATTTTTACAGAATAGGTCGGCTTTTATTCAAAAATACATGCATACGCAGTGCGTGCAACAGAGTATTGATCAAATACACACACACGCGTTCACAAATTATGTATAAGCAATTTTCCTAAAATAGTGTTTACAACGTTTCCCAACGCTGCATCGCATCGTGAATAATCTGATCTGTTTATATTAACCCAAAAACAATGAAGTAGGTCGAATTTTATGTGGTGTTGTTATAGCTATAATGCTTTTAATGTACTGATTTTGATTTAGGTCATTCTTCATTCTTCGCTGTTTATTTGGCACATTATTTTTGTTAGGCTTTTTTAATATCTAATATATTTGACAGTTAATCTTATTTACAACACATGTTTTTAATATTTTTCACTATAAAATGTTCCCCTATTCAATCGTTAGACAGTACGGTTCCCCTAGTACCTAATATTCTCACGTTTTTTTTTCTAATGCATTTCGACACCCCTAACTATAGGCGCCACAGTCTACATGTCAAAATTCACACCTCCGCGAGCTGCGCCACAGATTAAATAAGTTACCTGTTCGATGACAGGTTGCTTGTTGAGAAGGGTAGCTATACAAAATGATAGGGTGGAGTCTCCCCAATCCGTTTGCTAATAGCAAAAAAAAAAAACAAACAAAACATTTTCGGCCAGCATGTCTTCAATCTCCCGAAATTGGATATATTTACCCCTGATTTCTAAAAGCTCTCAGCTGTTAAATCTTGTTTTAGTTGGTTATCCGAATAAACCAAAGACCACCACACAACTGACAACAGATTATACATATAGCGCTACAAGGTAATTTTGGTGCGTGACCAAAATCGGAACTAAAACCGCCATCTTATTTTTTTCTATACATTTTAGAAAACAATTGCGCAATATGTATTTAACAACAGCGCGGCGTCCTCCTGTTAACGTCATTCGAGCGTAAAAAGATCCTTGTACCAGTGGTTTTAAAAGCCGTTAGAATCCCGTGGCAGAAAATCCCGGAACATCACATTTCAAATCAAGAACTCGATTTCTTCATCATCAAATGCCAGTACAAAACGGCATCGACTCGCTAACTGGCACGCTGTAGATATTCACTAACCATGGAGAATGATACCATTCCATTGATTAATCTATAATCGAGTGTATGCTAATTGAACTAATTATTTACAGTGCAAGCTAACGGTGTAGCACACGGACGTACATTGTGATCAGTTCGACCGGAACATTACCGCGGTAAACTAATTGGCGACCATTGTTCCATGGTATATGGACGGCGAAATAGGGTTGGGTGCAAGAGTTTAAGTAGAGGGTTAGAGTCTAATTGCCCTTGAAATTTTGTGGTGATAAAGTGGATGATCTAGATAGGATATTGATACTAATAACTGTGACAAGACTCGAAAGGCATTTCTCTTAGACTGACGATCTGATGAAGATTATCGAAGCCTGCAGTTTGGCTAAAAAGTCTACAGGCCAAAGCTTTTTGCCCAGCGGGGTAATTGCGTAACACAATATCAGTAGTAATGGGCTTCATTTTGATAGTTCAACATACGAATTTTTCGAACATACAAAGCCAATACTTCAAAAGAATTTTAGATTAATATTGTTAGTGTCTTACGTAATTAGTGTGCTGCTGTAAACGTGCAAAGATATAACTACTCGTATGTATAAGGATTAAAACAGAAGAAAAATATTCTTTATAAGCAACTTCCAAAAGTTAATACTCAAACTTTTTTCTGGATACTACAAGGTTTTCGTCTCCCAGTTTTCCGTTACAACATAGTATGCTTATTTATAGACATTATGTAAAACTAATTATCGTACTAGGTGCAGGTGCACAATCAACTACAGATTACTGCACGTTTTTACGTGCTACATACAGCACGATGTGGTTACGAGAGCACGTAAAAATGTGACATAAATTATGTTGATTACACAGTGACAGTACATATGTAGTTAAAACTCATTTCATTAGGCGCATAATAGCGTGCTAGGTTACTATTGCAAGGTCATCGTTGTGGTTTTCATTTTACATAACAGGGTGACTATAGTCCGCGCGGAACTAGTTGGTCGCGCCTTAGGTATGTGAGCGGTGTGACGGAGGGGCGGGGGCGCTTTGTCATTATTCAGTACGTGCGTTGCGAACAATAGGCAACCCCGCCGCCCTCACCCCAGTCTCCACCCAAGGCGCGGCCAACTAGTTCCGCGCGGACTATAAGTGGAAAATCGACTGCAAAATCCTCCTTCATGTAATTTTAGAATACGTCTTTGTCTTCATCATTCTTCCAATTTATTTATGGTCGGCGCAAAATGTATTTTTCTTCCATATTTTCTCTATTAGTCGTCATCTCAGTAATCGCCCCCTCTAGCCATATTCGTCTTTCACACATTCCATCCATCGTTTCTTTGGGTTTCCCCTATTCTTATAATAACCATCCACATTCACACTCAAAACTGTGTCATACGCACAACTCTGTCTCTTCTATTAACATTTTCATTTTGGTCATCTGAGGTACCTGGAGAAGGACAAAACCCTCGTATCCAAAGTCATTTACCTCGACTCTTGTCCATGTGATTCGAAGAACCAAAAAACAACATGGCGTCTATTAGATTTTTAGTTATCATAATCATTAGTCTATTCTGTTTTCGAAGAATTTTTGGAGGCAAAGAATTGGAACAACACCATAACATCTGTACTCTCAGAAGGGTTAGCCAAAGGTGTACCTTTTTTTTTTCGGGGAAACAAAAAAAAAGGTACATCTTTGGCTAATGTACCTACCTATAGTACACCCAAATTTCGCCAGTTATGCGTATACTTAGAATATAGGTACACACTTTATAATTTTACACGCTGATAAAGCTCTATTAGTAGTATCTCTATTAGTAATCTGTGGTTCTATGCATATTGATTGAAAAAAAAAAAAAAAAATGTTCAATGATAACGGAAGACTTGCGTGCGGCTCCAAGCACCATTTGTTGGGACAATGTTCCCGTCCACTAGTTTAGTCGGCCGATGTGTCTTAATATGGACAATGTACGTGTCTACGTGTACTATAATATATCTTACTATGTATGTATGTATATGTATAGGCTTAGTACTGCTAGCAGTCCGGAAAGTGCGCTGGTTCCGTTTGCAGAAAAGTTTCGTAAACAAAAAGGTTTAATATAATATTAAAATCAATCCATCTGCCTAGCCTCTTCCCAACGATGTTGGGGTCGGCTTCAGTCTGAACGGATGCTGCTGAATACCAGTGCTTAACATGGAGCGACTGCCTATCTGACCTCCACAACCAAGTTACTGAGTAAGACGATACTCCTGGTTGTCAGAGTTTTGGGCTTCTGACTATCCGTAACCGCTGCCAGAGAGCTACGAATGACAGCCGGGACCAACGGCTTAACGTTCTTTCCGATACACGGGTTTAATTTACAGTGTAATTACAGGGCCTACCATCCAGACTATAAAAATCAACGATGCTCAATATTGCAGAAGTGATAAAATAATATTTAAAAGCCTGGAAAAATTAAATTACAATTTTATTAACCTGTCTTTTATAGTCCCATCTCCGAGTTTCTAAAACAATTAATGTATAATTTTCAGTTCCTAGGAACTCGCTTCTAACTCAACGTATTATTAAATTACTGGAAGAAGTCATTTTATAGTTAGAAATTATCATTAGAACCTGATTTTATCTATATACTAAAAATAAATCTGAAGTTTGTTTGTTTGAACATGCTAATCGCTCGAACTACCGGTCAGATTTGAAAAAATATTTTTGCATTTGATAGCCTTATTCTTGAGGAAGGTTAAAGGCATAACATCACGCTAGCACTTTTAGGAGCCAAGCAAAAAAAAAAGTAAGAAAGAACCCTAAGCTAAAACGAAGCAATAGCGCGGGCAGGCGATGCGATGCGACGGGGCGGGTCGGGGGAACAAGAAATTTCACGCGGACGAAGTCGCGGGCAAAAGCTTGTAGATTTATAAATCTGTTCATAGCAATCATGTACCCTGTTTAGTATAATCGCTACCCCGGCATTCTCTGCATAATCAACGCATTAGTATTCACCCGGATCCTCCGATTCCTGTTTCCACAATAATTACCCCGTAATATTTAACTGATTAGCAACTTGACGTTCTTGGCGACTGACATGTCGCAATATGATCACCTAACGCGTTCCGAAGGATAGTCGGCTGGTGGTCCAGGTAAATGCGTGTGACTCCGAGAATCTTGGCAGTTTGGACATGATTTTATGAGCGCCTTCGTGATTGGACGCTTTAGGGCCTGCGCACACCACGTTTTTTAAACGCGCCGTTGACGCGCGTTTTAGAAACGTGCGTCGACGGCGCGCTTTTATCCTACAGAAGGTCTACAGGCAGCGTCTGACTCGCGTGCGTATCGCGTCTGTATCGCTACAAACGCGCGTCAACGGCGCGTTTAAAAAACGTGGTGAGTACAGGCCCTTAGTGGTACTGGTACTTTATGTGAATGATTAGCCATAAAGTTGGATTTGATGTTTGTCTCGGAAACGTATCGACATCGACAACAGCCTTCAGCGCCAATGACATGGCATAGTCAGCCTATAACTTTCCCACTGCTGGGACACAGGCTTCCACTATGTGAGTGGCGGTAATCCACCGCGCAGGCCCAGTGCGGGTTGGTAGATGTCACATGTCTACGAATTTTTAGTTCTAGGACATGCCGGTTTCCTCACGATGTTCTCCTTCACCGTTTTGAGAACAGTGGTGCTGAAATAAATTACAGAAAGTGAAGCGCCTCCCGCCTGGATTCGAACTCACGACCTAGATAGAACTCGAAAGTCGGGGCCGCTACCACTGAGCATCCACTGCTCCTAATGACATGGCCTGTAAGAAATAATCGCCTTTTAAAAACATGTATAAAATGTCCGCCCAGCACCTTGATGTAGGAAGAAACGCGAAGTCCCGATACAGGAGCGAACGGTAATTAATAGAAGGTCACGTTGCGCCGTTAGATGCGCCGGCGCATCTCGACATATATAGCAAGCGGTCGGCGTCCGGCCTCGCTGTATATAGACGACGACCCTTTTTAGCCGCGTGCGCAAGTACTTGTGCAATAAATCGATCTTTATTGGATTCGTTTTTGCTGGTTAAGTACCGAAATTTATGGGCGGTGGAGCGCTAGAGGAGGATGTTGGAGTACTGTTTGATGGTTTTTCTGTTCAAAGAAATGTAAATTGAATTGGTTAAACATTTGCATTGGACCAAATCAATAACATAGCAGCTATATGTAGTTGTTATGTCATGTCAACGGTAGGAGGGTGTGTGTGAATGTGGAGTTAGTGAACCAAGCCCCACCTATCCTGCACTCTGTGTCCCGAAACATGCAGTCAAATTGACCTCTGCGCTGCCACAGAGTGGACGTGTCGAAGTTTTGTGCCAACAAGATCTGAAAATACAGTCGTGCCAGCAACACGAAGAAGGAGAGGCAACAATATGGAATAGACAGTGAAAATATACTTAGAAGCTATCTTCTGGAATCCTCCGAAAACGCCTATGATCTCCTGAACAAATTTCCAGGGATGGTCTGCCATAGGCTGGCCCTTAAGTCCTCGAATAACTGCAGTCATGACATATGGCCCACCTGCGCTGCATGCCGTCACCTGTGCACTTGATGACCTTACGACTGCGTCATTGAGCGGAGTTCGCGCAGCTGAATTGTGGGCCAAAGATGTTTGAACTTTTTGACATCGATACGCTAACAAGAAGACGGCTGTCATCACCGTTAGATCCCGTACTAAACTGTTGAAGTTATATTAGTACATAACTTAGTAAACATACAGTTGTATTGTATAGCGAATTTTATTAGTTATAATTGCAGTAGGGCCCTGCACATAACGGAGTCACATGCAATTACAAATTTGTCACATCTTGAACACATTATAATTAAGTTGCGGACGCTAATTACCGTCTCGGTATGCACATCACGAACTATAAGTTATTACTGTGACGTATCTTAACACAGATCCTATTTATAAAGATGGTAATATTTACCGCAGTTCCTGGGATAACTGGAAAGTCTGGGTTTTGATTCCATCTATACTATATTTTAAAAGCTAATAGTATTTAAATAATAGTAATAATGTCTACAAGTAAATAACTGTTAGCTTTTAAAATTATGTTTCCACGAATAAAAATACTATAATAAATAAAATAAAAAAAAACTATATTTTAATAAAGTTGAAAAGTTTGTTTACTTATTTGAATGCGCTAATCTTCGGAACTACCAGCCGGATTAAAAAAAAATATTGCGCGGTTGAAGTCGCGGGCAGAAGCTAGCTAATAAAAAAATACCGACTCATACGCCTATCAGACGGTACTGTGACAGCGAAATGATAATGAGCTAACCAGACAAATAATATTCCAGGGGAGACCCGTTATTGGCGAAACGTAGAAACTGCGAAACATCTCTGCCTGACCTTTAAGGGATAAAGGTGCAATAATATACGTATTTCTTGAATACTTTAAGAACTTGTCTTTTAATGTGTAGGTAGTTTATCGAAGTCGATACTTAGGGTTAAGATGGGCGCGTCGATATCGTATCAAAGACATGCGAAGTATCGATAGTCCCCGATAGACACCTAACGGTGTCTCACTAATTAGAGGTATTACGTGTATAGATAGACATTACTTTGTAGTTACGGAATAGAAGATTGTTGGTGATTGCTTTATTAGCCTTTGATAGCGTGTAGGTGTAATTGTGAGATCTGGCGTCGTTGTGTTAAGTGTCATGTTTAATTAACTTTTACGTTGAATTTACTTGTGACGGAGGTGTTTGTAGTTGGTGTTACGTGTTAGAAAAGTGTTCGCTAATAGCTTCGATTACCTAAGTAATAACTTTTCTTCCTTATTCACTCGAGAGATTAGGATATACCTAAGCGCATTTATGAACACAGATATTTGATTGGATCCTTGGTTAGATTAAATGTTGACAGTATTATCCTGAAATAACATAATCCTCCTGCCCTATCCGGCTATCCTATATCATACTAATATTATAAAGGCGAAAGTTTTTGAGTTTGAGGTTGGATGGATGGATGTTTTTTACTCTTTCACACAAAAACTACTGAACGGATTCCGATGAAACTTTAAAGTAATATAGCTTATACTTCAGAATCACACATACGATACTTTTTATCTAGAATTTACACATATACGAAACTGAAGAGCAAAGACTGGCGAGGGTGAATACTCGTAGGAAGGACTTACCCTACCACACAATTCAACCAAAATTGAAAGTGGTTCAACATAGTCCCAGATACCAATCTGTGTGGTTATACAATAAGTTGCCAATAGAATTTAAAAGCATGACCTGCGTAAATTTATTTAAAAACAAATTAAGGAGTTATTTATTGATGAAGAGCTACTACAGTATAGAAGAGTTTAGTATGGACAAATGTTGACAAATTTTTTATATTTTATTATTATTTTTATTGTTATTTTGTGACATTATTTTTTTTATATTTTATGTTATTTTTATTATTATTTTCACTTGCATGTAATTTGGATAATTTTAATGATTTAATTATGGATTGCATGCATGATGTTCTTATATATTTAGTTATAGACATTCAGACACAATGTAAAAATTGTTATTGAATAAATGAATTGAATTGAATATCCCGTTATTCGAATGGTATGGACACTTACGCGGGTGAAACCGCGGGACGCTCCTAGTTCCCAATATATTTAGGGTCAGTACTGCATCTCTTTTTTTCCATACATCTGTGTCACCCGTCATTTATTAGTATTCCACGCATCAAAGCAATCAATCAATTCCTATCCGTCCTAGAGACCGCGGCTATCCTGTTCCGTAATATCAGCATGTCCAGTTCACGACAGGCGACACCTTGCTAGAAGGTAGCGGTAGTCATCCTAGGAATTTTAACTGATATCAGAGTGCGTGACCCAAGCGGTAAATATGTATATCTTTATACCGAGGTTTTTACCTTAAGGGGTGAAGAACTGAGGAGTTTAATGGTAGCGGTAAATTATATTTAGATGTAAAGATATTAGATAAACTGCCGATGTTTGCTGGAGATGGGGAGATAGGTATTTTACAGACAGACGCCAGCAAATCGATCTACCCGAAACTGTAAAATTTTCCCAATCAACCTTGAACCTTATGCTCTAGCGATGAAGTTGAAAATCTATTAAAGCAATTTGACAGATTGTAGTAGCTTGATATGCTGGCGTCTGTACCATATGTGACATAACAGGTGAAGTGCTAAGCAGTATAGTCAGTTAGGTATCGAAGTGGGAAGGTTGTGACTTTAGAAGTAGTCATTGGTCTACGGCACTACTACTTTTGATCTTCGAAATGACTCAATTCATAAGTTTTTTTTATTGAAAAGTGTATTCACGGAGTTTATTTTTATAAGTAGCTAAGTACAGTATGCAAAATAATAATGATAAAAAAAACGAAGTGAAAACCTTCGACTGGAGCCTAGTATACGCGATTCAGCATCACCGACCGACTGCAGCCGAGTAGACCCGATGCAACGTCACCGATCCGAGCGTGATATACTTCAGTTTCGTTCACTGTTCAGAAAGTGCGCTTTATGAAGTTTTCACATCAAAAACAAATTAATCACTCACATAAGTAACTGCTACGCCAACCTTCACAAAAATGTCCATCTAACATGCAGTAAACAAACAACTAGATTAAATATAAAATATTAATTAAGTTAACCGCAGAAACAACTATTTTCCTTATTATTATCATAAATATTAGTTTATTAAATTAGGTATAGGTAACCTTGCTTCGAGTTCCGGACGCCGGACGAGCGGTAGTAACACAATAACCTTATTCGTGGGTAACTCTTGAATATTCATGTTTTTATTACATTTCTTTATTAGTTATTAACCTAATTTTCAATGTTAATTAACCTCGAAATGTTGAGGCTGAGGAGTTTAAATTATAGAAGCAGACATACTTGGAAATTCTGCGGCTATAGAGGGTTCTGGTTTTCAAACGTGTGGGAGGCTGGGAGCCAAAATCGAGTTTCTGGGCTCAATTTTATATGGGGGTCGGAGATGCTCGCACGTCGAATATTTCGTAATAGGTAATACCCACCATCATAGTGGTTGTTATTGTCAACCATTTAGGAATAATAGTAGATTTTACAACAAGTGCACAAAACAAACCATTTTTATCCGAGACTTTTAGCAGCCCGAACCGAAGGCGAGGGCTGATAGTAATGTCGAGGATAAAAATGGTTTTGTGGACGAGTTATAAACTCTGCTTTTCACTCCGATTGCGAGGAAATAAAACAGTAGTATAACATAACATTTCTTTAATTAAAAATTCAAAGTAAAATTAGAACAGTTCTGAATACTGAAGGAAATTGTTTTTCCCGGCATATTAACGGTATTTTTCTGAATTTGTGAAGACGACATATTGTGAGAAGATGGCATATTATGAGAAGATGGCTCTGACGACAACAAGGAATCTCTGGATGTAGAAGGGACGGGTTCGCTTGGGATTAAATTAATGGCTTCTGTTATACGGTCGGTAATCTTGCTTTTGTTCTGTACGGATTCTTCAATGTATCCCTCAGCAACCTGATCAGACTTCCACCCGCCATGTCTTTTCAGCATTGTTAAGATTGCTCCCGAATCTGCTAGAAGGGTGGCTGAGGTCCGGCGGAAGCAATGACCCGTGTAATTTTCGGGATTTTTTAATTTTAGAAAAGTTGCGATCTGTTTGGGAAAGGCTGCAAATTTATTGCGTCCTATAACTTGCAGTCGACACGTTTTGAGGACTTAGAGCTTGGTAATTTTTAACTATTTTTAGGTAATCTCCTTTGACAACAAATGTTCGCTCCCGTTTGTTTTTTGTGTCGGGTAAGTTTATTGCTTGCAAAAGCGTGTCCGTCTTAACGTCATTTACGGTAATGTTCGCAAGTTCAATGCCTCGGCACGCACCGCTTATACCAAATATAAGTGCCACCTAAAACAAAATTAATAACTTTTATACACTTTAGAACAAAAGAGCAATAGGTATATGAGCAATAAAATATGAAAGGAATGTGTATTACGTACTTTTGTGGCCAAATATGTTTCATCTGGAGCGGTATTTAAGAAGGTTTCCACTTGATTAGCTGAAAGGACCTTGCTTTTCTTGCTTTTGTGCCCACTTGAAAGCCTCTTCAACAAAGATGTAAGCTTCGAATAATTTTGTATATTAACATTGTCCTTCATTTGTAATGTTGCTTTCAGCATGGAATATATACTCCACAGTGTAGACGGCTGAAGTTTTTTGGATAATTCATCAAAATAACTCAAAAGAACACTTTCCGAGAACGTAGTTACTAGTTTTTCTTTTCTCCAATTTACAAAATTATCGTAAACTTTGATATATTTTTCCCGAGACTTTGGCGGTAATATCTGTTGCACAACTCTCTGTGCATTCATTTCCATAAGCGTATTAGGAGAGACTGTTAAATCCTCTTCTTCACTGGACATTTTTACCAATTTTAGCAAATTGAAGAAATTAATAAATGCACGAAAAAAGAACGAGCTGTTTCCCGCCGCTTTATTTTTTTTTTTTTAATCTTACGACATTGATATTAAGGCTGCAGACCTATACAGCCTACTATTAAATTAATTTTGTAATAATAATTTTCTTAAATCAACTAACTTACCGTAGGTACTTGAATTAAAATTTCAATATCTATTATATCTTAAAAAACACATAAGGCAAATAAATTAAAGTAAATATTATATAATAACAAATTCTATCTATGAACTTCTTATTGCATTTGGCTGTATGGCTCATTTTCTTTGCCTTAATATAATACATTTATGAGTAGATACGTTAACGCCCTTGTGCACAAAATTCGATTTTGTGCAGCCTATACCCTGCACAAAGAAGCACTTTCAGAGCATGAGAAGTGAAAAAATTATTTATAAACGATGATTAAAGTTAAGTGACATTTAAACGTCAAAAATGTATGGTTAAACAGTCGCTAATCACTAATTAACTTTAAGCAACGTTAATGAATAAAGGGGTTAGTTGCCAACAAATCATTTGCATAAAAAAAAAAATAATAGCTTAGTTAATTTCAAAACACAGTTCAAAACAAACTAACGTGAGCTATTTGAAACTGATCAAATTAAGTAATCAGGATTTACTCAATCATTTATTTAATTAAAAACAAATATAAAGAAAGTGCGTCAGAGATTAAATATAAATTTCTCAACAAGTTTTGGCGGACCTTGAAATAAAAAATACGTAAACAGCAAAACCAGTTTGAATTTTACTACTGGGCCTAGAATTTTAAGTCTGGTCATACTACATTTTGAATTACTACCGTGCACACTTGTCATAACACAGTTAAAGCACATCAAGTTTTTTTTTCTATTATTTTTTTCTGATAGGCTCTCGTTTGACCACTATTTCATCTGATGGTAAGTGTAGATGCGGTCGAAGATAGTGCAAACTCAAACCATTTATTTCAAGTAGGTAAACGAATCACAGTAACTTTTGAATTGTCAAGCAGTCGGTTAGTCAGAAGTGTAAGGTATTTGTGTCTTTTATTATTCTGTAATGTGAGTATGCGCTTATATGAATAAACCAGTCAGCTATCCATCTCCTTGTTTAATTCACATCCCACCTGGCGACGAGAAATTCGAATTCCAATTGCGTTGCGTTTTTTTTTTTTTTTTTTTATAAAAGCTTAGTAGTTCCTATGGAAAAGAACGGGCAAGGAACTCCATGGATACCATTTTAAATCAAAATTTTAGTTACATCATTCATGTTAAAATATTTCCTGCACTGCAAGCTTGCCTTAAGGTGCCACTAGTCGATATTTTTTCCATGCAAATTTCGGGAGAGTATTTATTACTCCACTGTTTGACATTGTGCATTCAAAGTTAAATATGATATCGTTTTGACTTATTATTAATTTTTTCTGTACGGAAACAGAATAGTAAAATAAAAAAAACTGCCCATCACTGATACTATTTCTGTCGGATACGAAACCAGATGAGACAGCGTGCTTCTTGGCCATGACCACCAGTGAGTTCGAGCTCGCGACTAGTTTGCTCTTAAATTTACCTATTCACTTGAGACTTATAGAAACATAGACTTATAGAAATACAGAGAAACGCAGACTCTGGCAAGGAGTTTTAATCCTGTGTGTTACTTGAAAGCGGTGGTGGCCTGCTGGTACACAACTTAGACCGTGGGTTCGAACCCAGGCGAGCACTTGACTTTTAAAAACGTCGTGTGGAAACTGGCATGTCCTAGACAGAGACACAACAAGTTCGAAGACAAGTGACATCCGACCGCACTGGGCCGGCGCGGCGGTGTGGTGGATTACAGCTCACTACCTCTCTCAAAGAGGAGGTCTTTGTCCCAGTACTGGGAACAATAGAGGCTGATTATGTGGTATGTGCTTATTTGAAATAAATGCGTTGACTTTGACTTTCATGAGACCAATTATAGTGGCCCTGTTACATATTTTCAAAAATAGCCAGACCATCCCTAAAATTCCTTATAGGTAACACCGTAAACAGTAAGTTATTACCTACAAAGGTACATTTTAATTGGTGTTTAATATTGCCCTGTCCCTCCGATCTGATAAACCACGGCCGACGGCTTTTCCCTTTAAACTTACAACCGGTAAACACGGCGCAGATTAATTCCCATAAACCCTGCAAATCAATAATTCTAAACAAGTGAATATTTCTCAAAACCAGTCGGTTGAGGTCGCATGAGTTTCCCCCGTGTCAAAGTGCAGGTGCGAGTGGAAAGCGCATTTCGCCTGCGCTTGCGCACCGCAAGGTTGAACGATGCCCTTTTTTAATTATTTATGTTGTTTTTTTTATATTTATTTATGCGTGGAATCTGTTCCGGTTTAATTAAGTTCTTTTATAGTATCGGAAGTACTTATAAGTACTTAGTGGGTATGCGCTTTGATTATGATTATTTATGTGTATATGTATTATGATATTTTTTCTTGGTATAAATGATTAAGAATATACATAGATTCTTCCAGGTGTTAATATCTTTAACAGTTCAAAACGCTGTAAAATAAATTACACATATATCATACCGTCAGTATATTTTTTTTTTCAACTACCATTCCACTAGCATTGAAAACCCAATTTGTCCAAGGAGATATGACAGCCATTCATTACTACAGACGTGTAGACTACATATCGCGCAAACAACAAACAAAAAAGCACAGAAAAGGCAAAAGATGAGAACAAAATAAAGCACGCATTCAGATAATTGTGTGCTCACTCTCCTTACCCGCACGCGTGATGTTTACGAAACCCTCTAGGTCTTACGATAACATTGTAAGGACGTGCTAAATGTATCCCCCCCGTGTAAACACTGTCTCGTTATGATGCATCATGCGTGTTTGCGCTGCGCTCGCGCATCGTGACGTTTTTCCGATATTTGAATTTGTGGGAACCGTGCAAAAATTGCGGGATGGTATTTTAATAGACGATCTTGCTGGTGTAATTTTTATTAGCAGGTAGGTTCAAGCTGAAAAAAATAACATACATGAACGTACATTTTCTCTGTAAATACATCTAACAAACGCCGACACCTACCCCTCTCACAGAAGCTCACGAACAAACCAACAATGTTGGCTAAAAATCCTCTCTGAACAAAGCCACATAAAACCTAAACAAACAACTTTTACCTGCAAAGCCAATATTCAGCACAAACCGATAGATTTCTAAAAGCAGCACGTCGATGTGGGAACACAGGATTCACAAGTGCAAACGAACGGAGATACAGACAAACAGATGTTTGGCGCAAGTCAGTCGTGCTAGCGTGGATACTAAGCACAGGACCGCACGAGCGCGTTTTTCCTGCTGCGATTTATTGCGCGCACTGCTTAGCGCCGAGAGTTGAAACGCCAACAGTGTGTTCTTTTGATGCGCTGGGATGCGCTCTGTTGGAATCTCAGTGCTCGGCTCAACACCGAGAGTTAAAAATCCAATGCGCGATAAAACCCCGTCGCGTACGTCCGTGCGAACGTTATGTTATGATGCTGTTGATGACTCAGAAGTTCCTTAGGATAGCTTGACTATATCACTGTTGGTCAACTGTTGGTCAACTGTTGATAAGGACAAAATTGAGCAAATTAAGTTTGGAGTTAAGACTTCAAAAATTTTTATAAAGTGGGAGCAGTGGCGGCCCAGCAGTAGCGGCACCGACTTACGAGTTTTAGGTTGGAGATTCGAACCCAGGCTACTTTGTGTAATATATTTCATCACCACTGCTGTCAAAACGGTGAAGGAAAACATCATGAGGAATCCGGCATATCCTAGAACCAAAAATTCGAAGACTCGGCCCGCGTGGTCGATTACGGCCCACTCCCTCTCACAGATAGGAGGCCTGTGTCCCAACTGTGGGATTGTGATATACTGATTATGTATGTTATGTAAAATTTTATAAAAATCCTGCAACAATAGTGAAGCACAAGGATCATTTGAATATCAATTTACTTCGATAACTTTATAAAGCAGTATCTACAAGAGGAAACGTTGAAGACGATGTGTCTACAGCTCCTTATACGCTTTCAACTTAAGCCTTGTATGCAACAAACATACACACACGTAAACAGCCAGGAGTGTGAACGCGAAAGTAAATCGTGGTACAAAACTCAAAGTTTGCCTACTGCACGCATGCGCGATTCTTCAAGCAGCCATGTTTGACCAGCGAAATAGCAAGACGCAGCCGAACGATTGTTTCAACAAACCTTTTACCTATTCCAAATTAGGGAGGCTTTATGGAGTTCCATGTAATATAATTACGCAGAGAGTCTTTGTGGCCGTTAAAAGCCCACCTATTTGAAGTGTCTAAAGTTTAGAAGATCTGCTAATGGTTTTGGACCTAATTAGGAATGTGTTAACAGCTAAGAGGATGGCAGAAATAATGGAATAGAAAATGGGAAAGTTGCAGTGTTTTTGCGGGATTGGTGTAATAGCACAAAATGAGTGTCTATTAAAGTAAGTTTACAGCTTTCATAAACAATAAAACAAACACAATATCTACGATAAAACTCAATATCTAAAATCTGCCACTTTTGAAATACATAGTTACTATCAAAACCGCCTCACAAGTCCGGAGATTTTTTATCTCCTAAATGGACGGACCTACAAATAAGCTCAAGTAATTACGTACATAAAGGGATACAATAGGTAATGTTGTTGCCTATAAATGGCGAATAACATTTATCGGTCGATTGATGGCAACATTTGCTGTTGACGGCCCACGACCACATCGGGGGATCAGGATGCCTTTAAAGGCAGATACGGTGTTTGTGCCAGTTTTCTATTACTGCCCTATATTCTGATTTGGAAAGTTTTATGGTGAGATAGGTCGGGAAAAGGAGAAGTGGATTTAAAATAGCTGCCTTTATGGGATTCCATGTAACACAGCTTTGATTTTTACAGCTTAGTACCTTTCATTGAGGGCGAAACCCTCATTCCTTTTTCATTACCTTTGGTTTCTTTCCAATTATCGCTCTCAAGTGAGAGACAAGCTTCAATTAAAGTCATAAGCATAATCAGCATATAATATTCCCACTGCTGGGACACAAACCTCCTCTCTGAGAGGGAGTGGGCCGTAAACCAAAACACGAGCACAGTGCGTGTTGATAGGTGTCATATGTCTTCGAATTTTTGGTTCTAGGCCATGCCGGTTTCCTTACTATGTTTTCCTTCGCCGTTTTGAGAGCATAATACAACGCTTCAAACTTTCAAATCTATATATAGATATCATCATCATCATCATCAGCCTATAATGTTCCCACTGCTGGGACACAGGCCTCCTCTCAGTGAGAGGGAATGGGCCGTAATCCACCACGCGGGCCTAGTGCGGGTTGGTAGATGTCATTGGTAGATGTCACATGTCTTCGAATTTTTGGTTCAAGGACATGCCGGTTTCCTCACGATGTTTTCCTTCACCGTTTTGTGAGCAGTGGTGATGAAATAATTTACACAAAGTAAAGCGCCTGTCTGGGTTCGAACCTACGACCTACAACTCGTAAGTCGCGGCCGTTACCACTTGGCCACCACTGCTCTATATAGATATACATTAACATAATATGAAGCCTGTTTTCCCAAATGTGAGTGTATAGCACACTCGTACCTAACAGGGGCAACTATTC
The DNA here is from genome assembly GCA_963855955.1 of Luperina nickerlii. Classification (NCBI taxonomy): domain Eukaryota; kingdom Metazoa; phylum Arthropoda; class Insecta; order Lepidoptera; family Noctuidae; genus Luperina; species Luperina nickerlii. Next base: position 3,353,316 of record OY979666.1, on the reverse strand, counting down.
TAACTGACAAATCTAATAAAATTTATCAACGTATGCGAAGAGAAACCAGTGTAGATCTTATCTCCATGCCCCCAGGCTAGCAGTGAACTTCCAAACTCTTCAAGATTTTCACAATTACTTCGATCGGACTTAATAGAGTCAATGAGAGAAATTTTTGCTATATTGTATCGCCTCTGGCTAAATCGATAAACGTAAAAGTCGTTCACGCTTTCATTCCTTAATTGGGAGGAGTGGTGGAAGGAAAAATATGACGTCACATATATTTGGAGTCACAATTTGACCCGGTAGGTGGCGCTAACGTTGGGGCTCACGTCTGCTAGTAGTAGTAAATAACTAAATTGAAATTATCAAAAGAGAGTCCTTCATAGAGTTCTTAGTATTTTGGAATAACGAAATGCAGATCCCAAGAACTTCTGTCCAATATGAGCTTTTTAAAAATCAAGTCTAAAATGGCAGCCGTAGTACGCGGGAAACAAACAAACAGTTGATTAATTTTTTGTACAATAATAATTTTATTTATAGTTCTAATATTGTAAACATACCATAGAATAGTTATACAACCTGATTTGCATCTAGGACCTTGAATATGCGGTCAAATAGATCCGAAACCAGAACGACGACATTACAGTCTATTGCGAAACAATTTGATACTTGCGGAATCAACATCACATTGCAACTTGTATAACTTTTATGCCTATGCAAATAAGGTTGAATTTTAAATGATTTTGTCAAAGTAATGGTGTAAGAACTACCGTTTTATCGATTCATAAAATATTTTGATTAGTCTAATTTATTGGAAGACCAAAGTTTTGACATAACCGTCTAGTAGTTTCATCGTTTTTTATTGTTATTAAGCTGAAATTTATGCTAACGACTCCAATTTGTTTCTGCCGCATTGTTGTAATGCCATTATAAATGTATTTGTAGGTTTGTAAATAAATGTTGAATATGTTGACCTTAGCGGGGATAGGCTGCGCATGCGCAGGTCAGGTTGAGTATGGCAAGAAGGATTAATGGGACATCTCTGGTTCTTAGAGATAATTTGGATGGTACACATTTAATTACTGTCTGATTAAATGACGTCTTTTATTAAGTAAAATGTATTGAAATACTTTATTTTATAAATGTCTTCCTAAAACTATTAGTCTTTTAATGCGTCATATATAAAAAACCAGCATTCTTCTCAGTCTTATTATCAAACTGCACAAAAAAAATGCAGATTTAAAATCATCAAGTTCCGCATTTATTAAACGATGGTAGAAACTCCGATGACATTCAATTTAAAACAATAAAACCATTGATGAATAGCTAAAATAAAAACTTAATTAGTGCTTAACACACTAAACAAATGAATAATCTGTAACTATCGTGTCTATTAATTACTTTATTCAAACACGTTTGAAATAATAAACATGAAGAAAAATAAAGAAAACGTAGCAATGTTGTAGATCGTTATCGGTATGTCGAAATATTTGTAAACGATATCGTATTACGGATAGCAGCAGTCACGATATCGACTGTCCCGGCTCAATGAGAAAGCCGCACTATTGTCATAAAGTGGGACACGATGAGCGCTAAGTATCAGATAAAGCGGCCGATCGATTCGACTAATTGTCTATCGAAGTATCGACCACTGACGACAATCATCGACATTCATTGATACATCTCTACAGTTAACGAACCCGATTTATAATAGTAATAAATATTCATTCGATTTTTAAGACACAACGGAATCGACTATTAATTTAATTAGCTTCCCGATTTAAAATCAGAACATTGACAGACGGGGTCGATTTATGAACTGCATAAATAGGATTCCTTTTTTAAAAACCGCGTTTTATTAAGGAACATTATCCGAGATATGCGAATCGAGGTGATGAATAAAAAATCGATTGTATACTCGAAGGGCATTACAGTACATGACCTGTCAACGAAACGCGAGATACGTGACTAGTGTTGCGAAAACATATCGATATTCATTCGACGCTGTGCGCAATATGGAATTTCTTAGAATTTATGAGTAGCGGTATTACAGGTGGTTTTATAGCTTGCAATAAACCTTTATTTTTAAGAAGGTGGCATATAGAATAAAACTAGCAAACGACTAATATACAAAATAACCTATAAATTCATTGGAAAAATTATAAGTTGTGTACTATACTGAAAATATAATTATGATGTTATATACAGTTAATTCTTGCCTTTATTTACTGCATCGGGTCACAACCTCTGTTAGTATTAAAACCTTATCTTCAGTGATGGGAAGCCATCTTTTCCTGTTCAAGACCCACGAGAGGTGTAGATTACTGCTATTCACAAGAGATAGGTGTGATTTTAACTTATCGTTTATCATCACTGTAAACATGACCTGTACTAACATTTCTTCTTTTCTAAATTCACAATCGTGGTGTCGAATGTATACGTAATCTGGCGTTGACTTGATGTCTATTATAAAACATACGCTTATGTATTGATGTTTTACACAATGAACGCAGATAGGTAAATAATCAACATACTTAGCATACTAATTCTCATAGTTCAATTATTTACGACAGCATAATCAAGCAATTAACTTAGAAAAGTCTTATAAAAACTTGCCATAGATAACGTCGATAAAAAACTCGTAAACAGTGCTAAATTTGACACCTCGATTTTCCCGTGCACAATAGAATTTAACGGTTTTAACCAGTTCTAGCCTTGTCGGACTGTGTAAATTCCTCTTATTTGTGTCCGCCGTATGTAGGCCAGTTTGTTACTTTTTTCCACTGCGACAGGTTTTGAAATGTATTTGTATAAAAATAGCTGGCGCCTGCACCGTTGTGTTAATCTGTTATACGTTATTTGCGATTTTTATCGATGTTTCTTTTGATGAGTTAGGCTCTATTTCATTTTTTGATATAGCGTGAGGTTGAAATATTGCGTACGTTTATTTGATGTTTATTACAATTAATTGTAATTTAATTCGACGAATCAATTCAGACGCCATTACTATCTTCATGGGGGTCTTACTTGGTTGATACAGTTATCATTTATGTTGTAATCTAGACTTTTTATGGCTTATAGGCAGGCAGCCTGGAGGCACTATTTATTTAACTACAAAGATTAAGATATGAATCTGAATCTTCACTATTGATCCGAATCGAATTACTTGCACTCAGTTAATACTTAAATTTGTTATTTTCCTTGTTTATAGCCTAGTTTATAACTTTATGCTGCAGTAAGACTGATTTAATGACATGATTCTGATTATTCTGCTATTAAACTGTAAATTAAACGCTGCTATTGGATGCTCATAATTTTTACAAGTAATTCTTTGAGTGCTGAATTGCTGATCATGTCATAGCTTGATGTCATATTATCAAAGATTGAAATCGTTAGATTTGCCCTCGCTGTATTAATTCGCGCGGAAAAGGGTCAATTTTGAGAAGAGTGAGTTCGCACAGTATCGTGTCAGAGATGTCAAAACGAAACAGCAATGCGACCATCTTTTGACGCGGCATCGGCAGGGCGAATCTACGATTGAAATCTTTATGCATTATTTCAACATGATCAAAAGCCGTTGGCCAAAATTGTCGAAATCGTAAACTTTACCCCGTAAAAGGACACGTCACTACCGACATCCATGACCTACACGTTACGACCAACAACCGAAACCATACGACAGAAAATTAAAAACGCGCCAATTTATATCGCTGATCGACCTCACCGGTTTTCAAAAAGGAGTGTATCTCAACAACCAAGTGACACTTACAGTAATTAAACAATGAGTCATGACATGATATCCTCGTTTTATAAAAAAATCGTTTCCGCGGAGTATCGAGTGCCATATTGAGATCGAGTTACCTTGCGCATGCGCATATTGATACTTGCTTGTAGAGACAAGCTGGCCTCATGTTGTGGTAAAAACGAAATATGATAAGTGGGTTGTGAGACAAAGGTCAGGATTTTAATATGTTGAGCCTTTGATGGAGTATCGTTAGTCAAGTAAACCTCTTATTGGCACTTGGATCAATTTTCAATTTTGTTCGGGTATTCGTTAATGCAAAAAGGTGCTGCGTTTTAGCGATCGTCATCATGTAGTGGGTCAGTGTCATGGCGAATAAACGAAAGTCCAAGACAGAAATACATTAATCACATTAATTCCGCACCTCCTTATTCAGATAATTAGATACAGAAGAACTTCCGAGAGCTATTAAAATTGATGTGTCATCTGATGTTGCCACAAGCAAGTTTTCTCCCGTTATAGAGGAAAAATGACACCACATACTGGCGGATATCACAGAAGCCTTGCGTGAAATATTATAGGAAATGGAACGAGAATTCTAAAATTATCATATCGCCATAAGACAAATAAAAGAACATCCTTTCATCTTATCATAATTCCAATCTAAATATGTACCACTTCCTCACAACCTGTTGTCACTAGCCACGCAAAGAGAAATGCATACAATTTTATCTCCTTTCCAAGTTTCCTCAAATCAAGACTATATTTACTACTAAGATGGCCAATAAGTTATTCATAAACAGACATGATTCGCATCCGAAGTAAGTAAGGAACTTGTAGATAAAATGTAAATCTTTATCCCTTCAACCAGTTCATATCGTAAAGCGGAAACAGGGTTTTATCAATGTTTTCTAATCGTTTATTAACTTCGCGTGTGTAGCAGGGTTGAACCTTGCAAAGAACTAGATATATGTATGTATTACCGAAACTACACTTTTAAAGTCTGATGCGATAGAGGCTTTTTGCGAAGGGCGATAGTCACGAAGACTTATGAGTGATAATGTCAAAAGCTTTGCTCAAAACCAATATGAAAGTAAAGCGACAGGATTTACCAAAGAGACTCTCCTTCGTATAAAAAGAGAGGGAAGACTTTGAACGGATTGCTAAACCTGCTGATCATCAATTCAGCTAATTTAACAAGCCAAATATTTAATAAAAAATGTTATCTCGTAATTTAGTCCTAGGACGGTACCTTGTGGCACCCTAACCATTATGTAAGTCATCTTGGAAAACCTATAACTAGATAAAATATAATTTAAAGATTTTTTTGATTTTATATTCCTTCCTGGCAACCCTTACTTATTAACATGTAGAGAACATAGCTTAAAGATTAAGATAGATCTTAGCTGATACATGCATTAACATAAGTAAACAATTAAGTGTCCTCATTTATAAATAGCCCATTCATTAATATATTTTATTAGGTAGCGCTCAGGCTGGCAGGAAGGCGGCATGCGTTTGCGCATGATCGTGTGATGAACAGATGAATGATTTACATAGTGTGGATAATAAGATGGATTAAGACTGACTAAAGTATGCTTATTGATTCTTTTCATTGTCACGTTGCGAGATGGATAGATCTTTATTGAACACGTCATAAACAAGAATCACGTAGGAGATTTATTTGTTTATCTTTATGTAACGAGGTGAGCTGCATTAAGGAAGAATGTAGAATGCACATATACCGCAGACTGGTTGGTAGATGGGTTAAGAAGGTGTTGGAGTGGAGACGCAGAACTGACCATAGGAGCGTGGGCAGGCCACGAGTCAGGTGGAGCGACGACCTGGTCAAAGTAAAAGGCAAAAATTGGATGCGTGAGGCCTAAGACTGGGTAAAGTGGCGTGCAATGGAGGAAAACTACATTCAGCATTGGGTGTATATGTATACGGGTTGAAAAAGATAAGGGAGAGAGAGAGAGTATGTAGAATTCAACGGGTTTCAACTAAATGTTTTCATTTTCGAATTTTGATTTATATAAACAATAGGCAATTAGGTATGTGTAAGTAACCGAACATATATCGTAACGAATCGTCGGTATTTGTCGTAATTGCGCTGCAATTCGGAACATACGCGCACGCGCAGGTGGGCGGGGAATATCACGTGCCGACCCAACTTTGTGTGTGCATTCAAAATATTAGATGAACGTGTAAAATTTACCATTCCAAACTTAATTTAAACCTTATATTCGAGTGTGACGGTAGAAATTTCAGTGCTGTTTTTGAGTAAAGACCTGTCACTTTTGGCGTTTCCGAGTTAGCATTGCAAATTCATTTAAATTGACTAGATAATGCGGTTTCCGTGTATTAAACTGTAAAAGCTTGAGAAATAGTGTTCAAGGCGATATAATCTTCATTAGATAGTCTTTGTAGTATTTGAAATATTTGAATGACTTGTCAAACAATAGTTTAGGTATTCTGTTAGTTTTTACTTAGAATATTGGGTCTGCCAAGGTTAGTATTGTGACTAATGTATCGATGTAACAAGGATCAAATTTCAAACGATTCAACCGATTTACGATTTTGTTGTTGGATGAATTCTGCATGTGTTGTTTCTCCAAGCATTTGGAAGATACAAAGTATTGTTATCTGCTGTACAAAAAATATGCGCATCATATGCGCATGCAATAATCCAACTAAGTTATAATCTCCAAAAACGTTACCTGTGTCGGAACACAGATGACATTGAAGGTATTTTTACATTAAAACAACAACTATTAATAAGTCAAGTGAAATATTTACATCAAAATTAACAGCACCATTTACGTTCAATTAAAGTCAACATTTGCTGAAGACAGCTGCCCAAACATCGTATCTTTGGAGAGAAAACAATTCTTGAAAACTCGCATGAGATCAGACGGGATATAGCTAAAATGTTCTAAAACCACGTGTCGTCATTTTATTAAAAAATACGTGTATAATTTCATGCAAATTTTACTACACAGACGTTAAACGTCCGGTAGGTATACATAGACTGGAAATGGATAAGGCATATCGCAGACGGGCGTGAACACGCGACGCGCCAAACGCGTCATTTGAAGACAGCATTCTTTCCAAAACTTCGATAAAATTAGTGCAGTGATTCACAGTAGTGACACTTCTATATATTTGTAGGCATATTCATTGTTCTTTTTATAAAAAATACCACACAATAAAATTAGCGAGATAATATCAAGCTATCAGTTATTATGAGATAATAGGGTTCTCGTGGGTGCAGACTAAGGAAAATATTAATTTGTGTGTAGGAGTGAGTAATGCAATCGTACGATTATGTTCTAGAATACCTACATACAACATTTCAATATATATCGAGCGATGTTATTATGATCACGGTGAGTTTGTCTTTTGATCGAATCATCGCCATCATTGGCAGCCTTATGACACCCACTGTAATTTTTCTTCCGCTGAAATGCATTTGCGAAAGTTGGTACTATTGCCAGTAATTTTTTGTTTAATTAAATCTAGTATAACAGTTTTTGAAGACGCTTGCTTGGACTTTGTAATAACTTGATTTTAACAGAGTGTCCTTGCTAAGTGTCCGTTGTCGAATGTCGATCAACTAGCACGTAGGAAATCGCGCGCAGAAAAACTTGAAACACGCTCAAGTGTAGAAGCCCTAACATTTCATCACCAGAACCGAAAAATATAGGACAGTGGGTACATAATCACTTTCATTGCTTGATGAATTGTAAACAAGTTTACGATTACACTCGTATATATGATTTATTATATCAAATTGGCAGTTTCTGAAGTCACTGCTGCGCCGATGAAACGCAGATTTATGTGTGTAATAAAGACATCTACAGAAGGCTGTCATTACAGCCTTGTTTCAAGTTTGATGCGGATAATAGGAATAGAAATTAATGGTATGTAAGTACTGATTTGCGAGCTAGTATATATTGCAATCGAATTACGAAGGCGATTGAGTAGAGTTACTAAATCTGCAAGAAAGTGATACCTTATTGGCAATAAGATAAGATTTGTTTTATCTTTATTGAGCCCGTTTCTTGGAGTAGGTTATGTACGCGAATTTGGTTGGTTATGTTAGGTAGGAACAATAAATTACTTGTAATGTGAAATGGCAAGGACTCTTCACCGAATGCTTTGTAAATGTTGTAAGGAAAAGTTGTTAGTAATCTTATGTCTTTAGTTAAATACATCAACTCCATGTGGTGGGGTTTTAGAAAGACCCTTAGCCAGGGTCGTAGCATTATGCTGAGCGATGGCCTTTTTGCGTGGATGTGACGCATATTTTCTCCTAACTTATTATTTTTTGTGTTTTTCGTCTGCGTAATATTTGTCAAAAAACCATTCGGTAGTCGGAAGACCATTGACTTGACAGCCTTGTTAATTCATAATATTGTTTTCATCCCCCCATCTCGGAAAGAGTATTTTTGCTCTTCGATATCTGAGTGCAAAAGCTGTTTTTATCCGCTAGAGGATAAAGTAAATTGAATTTAGAACATCGTGTGCACTAAGTTTGTGAATTCAAAACATCATTAAACCTATTTACTTCTACCTCCATGGTGCCGAATTTATCATACAACTTTTTTTTAATTTTTTAAAAACTCAGACTCTGAACCTTTTTGGTGTAGGTACTTTTTTTTAATTTGCTTTGCGCGCGCAATTTTCTTTTCACGTCATATTGTTAAAACCTTAGGTTAAAAATAAAAACAAGAAACTTGTAAACAAGTGAAAAATCTAAAATGAGTGAATCTAGCGACGACGAAGTTTATTTGACGCCAACAGAATTGACTGAAACTGTAAAAAATGCGCAAATGAGCTTTCTCCCTCAACAATCACGCGAGAAGTATTTGAAACAGTACGATATGTTTAACACGTGGCGACTAGCTAAAGGAGCCAAAACTTTATCAGAAAACGTTTTGCTGGCATATTTTATTGAATTATCCGAGAACAAGAAATCAAGCACTCTATGGAGTACGTATTCAATGCTAAAAGCAACAATAAGATGAAAAAAAAACATAAGACACCTATCCTAAACTAGTGGCATTTTTAAAAAGATCCTCATCTGGTCATCAACCAAAAAAATCGAAGGTTTTTCTTAATTATATTTACTCGTAGGTATTATTTGTTGTAATTTAAAGATTATTCTGTAATACTTACCTATCATAATGTAGTAGTTAATACCTAACTGAAATAAAAGTATCTTGTGATTGTAAATGTTTTTTTTTTGCATTTACTAATTTCCTCGCTGAGGTGGGATGAAAAGTTACGTGTTGCACTCGAGTGCAAAGATTTTTCACCTCGTGCTCTTTTGATTCCCTCGCTAACGCTCAGGATTCTAATTTTTGAATCACTCGCTGCGCTCGTGATTCAATTTTAGAATCCTTCGCTTGCTCGGTCATCAAAATTGAGCACGCGGTTAAAAAGCAACTTTGCACTCTTGTATAACAAATAACTATTTAGTTGTATGTGCATATCGTAATTGCTTAGAAGACCGCACTTCTTTTTTGTTAAACATTTGTTTAGTTATTTAGATTGAATGCTTTTCCAATTATATTTTTTTCCCAGAACTGCATTGAGGTCATCCATTTGCCAAGTTAAAATTTCGCAACTAGATTGCCTTCAATTAATTATTCAAAATAGACAAGGCTTCACCTACTCTTATTTAACTTTACAAAAGATAAAAATTGATGTACATGAATACTCAATTAAGCCGATAATTTTTATTTCCCGCCATGCAGTCGGCCATGACTGACACTTGTCTGAATTGTGTCAATGACAGCTGTCAAGTTTATGGATGATTAACTGGCAACATTTATTATTATACACATAAAATAACTCTGTGGATTTATTTGCTGGCAACTGGGTGCCCCTTGATAAGTTTTGTGGGCTATCTTTTGAGCTGAAGTGCAAGATAAGTACTTTGTTAGACAGAGTCCATTGATGTTTAGCTGTAATTGCATTGCTTTAAAAACATTTTTAAAATGGTTAATAAAGATGCAAAAATTATTGGATTTTGTCTATTGTACTTTTTAGTACAATTTTCGTATCGAGCATTACTGAATTCAGCTTCTTTCGAATAATTTCGTTTTAATTCTGAATACTGCTGATGAATAAAATCACAGGTCATCTCAGAATAAGCTCTAAATGCAAAAAACATTGTCCATTCATACGGTATATTTAAAATTCTTCGATGTTAATCTGGTTGAAGATATTCCGAAAGAATTTTCATGATGTGAGGTCATAATCCAAAGTGAAATAATCAGGTTGCTTGTCGCAAACATTTGGCATAGGTTTTTTAGGACATGGTGTACATAATTATTAATTTCGAAAATTGTTTTATATTGTTAATAATTTGCCATTCACATTTAGGTAATTAAAACAAACCTGACCACATGATATACGTGAAAACTTATGACTGGAGCCGAGTATACCAAGAATTTCAGAACAAACGGAAAATGAAGTTTTCACTTCAAAAATAATAATAATTGCGAACTAAACGGTACTTAAAACCGAGCAGAATCTCCTGTATCTACAAAACTGATTACAAGACAAAGTAGGAGGGATTAGAAAAGCATTTACAAGTACAGTTTGCAATTATTTCTCGCTCTTATTTTTATTAATACAGACGTTGAGAAATGGTTAGAAAATGAATAGACAATAACAGCCAATCGCATACCGGTTTGCAGTAACGTGTGTACAGACGCCAGCACATCAAGTTACAACAATCTGTCAAATTTCTATAATAGATTTTCATCTTTATCGCTAAATCATAAGGTTCAAAGTTGATTGGCAAAATTTGACAGTTTCGGGTAGCTTGATGTGCTGGCGTCTGTACCATTTACTGCCCATTATAAATGTACACAATTGACATGAAATAAGTAGTACACCGATTGGCTACTTAGCGATTAATATACCTATATTTTTTTCCTGTTTTTTTTTTGTTGTTTTTTTGTTTATTCCTCGGTCGAATGCTTTGATGTCTTAACTAGTTGACTTGATTTGAATGTGTTTTTTTATACGGAAACGTTCAATACAATATTACACTTTTTAAATGTGACCGTGATTGACAATACTTTGGTTAATTAGTGGGACACGGATGTTTGATTTTTATCTTTGGGGGGCTTCGTTTTATCACAATTTATGTAAATGAATAAGCTGCTAAAGGTGCTATGTTATTGTTATTTCATTTGCTTGGAAACAGTACGGTAGCACGGATACGTAGAAACCGATACTCCAAAAAGTAATGAATCAATCTCAGCTGCTCTGATTTCGATAAACAGCTGTGCAGTGGCGATTTCCTTACAACTCGATTCCTACCGGCTTCCCTTTGAAAAATGGCAAAGTCAGTATTCTATAGACAAACAATATAATCATATTAAAGATATTGACTCCGGCTTACCTCTTACAAAAATTGACCCTTCGCTACTTACTGCAGCTTTGTGTGTAATGAATTCATTAACTAGTCTGCCTGCGCTAATATTGTGTAACATAACTGTATCTAACAAAAGCACGACCGCTTCCATTTTAATAAACTTATTGCGCCCGCGCCCTGGCTCTAAATTAGACAATCCAATTGAACCGAAGTTTAATTGAAAAAAAAAATATCGGTCAGTCGGAAAAAAGACTGAAAAAACATTTATATTAGGTACGTGACAATCGCATGGTCACCGTAGCGATGGTGCGCGTGCGCTGGTCGGTCGCGGCTTTTTGTGAATGAAGTCCGAAAGCCGACAGGTTCTGTTAGAACAAATTTAACGGGACTTACCTTCTCTTGTAATGTTTTTTTTATTATTTGTGCTACAAGGTAGATACAAGCTCCCATTTTGAACAGGTGTTAACCTCAAAAGTTTGATGACATGTCCATATGATATTGTACAGGAAATAAGGTGGAATAGGTGTCAGGTCTGCCTGGTTTCAACGGTAAATCGTGTGTGAATGGATTGGTCATGGCTTAATGTCAAGCGGTCAGAAAAGGCTGACGAAAAGCTGCATCAAAGATGTAGCCGCTTGAAGCGCTTTCCCACGCTGCATTCGATACTATGTTACCTTCCACAATTGACACGCGATAAAATCGCGCGCGACACAAAGGCACCGCAAGTCGCGCAACGAGCGAACCTTTCGATATTTTCTAATCATGATGATAGTTCAGTAGCCATTAATTTTACGAAACAATCTTTCTAATAAATTACAGATATATTCTTATCGTCGATGCGTTGAAAACTAAATGTTGATCGCTAGTGTGACTTTTATCGCAACTCTTGTTATGCAAGTATTTTATCATAATTAATGAATTTGTGAAATCACTTCTTATCTAATATGGTAACGACAAGCAAAAATTATAATATGTATTTTGATTAGAGAATTGTAGATAATACTGGTTTGTTTTAATTTATGGAAGTCATGTGGTAGTAGAAATTGGATCTTTGACAGTCGTTACGGGTCGTCCAGAAGCCCGAAAGTCTGACAACCAGTCTTATCAAGGGGTATCGTGTTACCCAGTAACTGGGTTGTGGAGTCAGAGAAGCAGTCGCTTCATGTAAATTACTGGTATTCAACTGCATCCGGTTAGACTGGAAGCCGACCCCAACATATTTGGGAAAAGGCTAGGCATTTTGAGTGTGAATAAAGGCTCCTACAAACAACCGCGACACGCGACAAAATCGCGCGCGACACAACGTGCGCGACTTGCCGTGTCTTTGTGTCGCGCGCGATTTTATCGCGTGTCGCGCTTGTTTGAAGCAGCCTTAATACAACTAAAAAGCACAATTTTCATGAATTTTCTTAGTTTTTCCTGTTATAATCATTTTAATAAGAATTCCAAATAATAACTGTCTCAAAGTACAAAAGTGTTATTTTAAGATTTACCACGAATTTGTGTAAAATTAAACATTTTACTGTAAGTCAATCTTGGGCAGCGGTTAGCGGTTAGTGACGTAACCGTTCTTGTAGCCCTGTGGTTGACCTGACCCACTGAATGTGATACAAATAATTAACCTCTTGTTGTTTGTTTGTTTACAGGTATGTACTTTGTGATTGAATTGAGTATATAGGTACGAGAATATACGAAGAGTTGACTGGAGAGGGTAAGCAGTAGACATAGTCACCTGAATAAACATTACAAGACACTATGAGATTGCAATTAGAGGAGCAATTAAACGTTTCCGCGGAAACTTTTATTAAAGTTAAAGTAAACTTAAAAGTAGATTTTATTTATAGAAAGGTTAACTAAACTAAGGCACAGAAAATTTGTAAAGGGTAGTTTCCAGTTTCTAAAACTGATCACAGAAGCTATTAGTGTCAGGATTTTTATGAGTAAAAAAACCTGGAACTAGAAAAACTTAAAAATCCGGGATATACTTTGCTCAAACTACGTGAACCAAGGTAGTTTCTCAAAAAATAGATTAACGGTTACATGGTTACATCTTAATTATTTAATATTATAAATTCGAAAGTAAGTTTGTTTGTTTGTTACGCTTTCACGCTTAAACGGCTGAATGGATTTGGATGAAATTTGGTACACAGATAGACCTGGGGAAGGACAAAGGTTGCTATTCATCCTGGATCGCAAACGAAATCGCGGGCAACGGCTGGTACGACTATATTTTTGAGTACAATAAACCATAGTCAAATATATAAATAAATACATAGATAATAGGATATAAAACAATTCTTATGGATAAATTCAATACTTAATAATAATAAATAATTATGAATAACAGATATATTTTAGTAAGTAAAATAACAAAAATAAGTCATAACATAATATTTAATAATTATAGGTACCTATTACATTAATAAAAATGAACAAGTTAAATAAATAACAAATGAATAGATAGACCTGCATATAAAATATAATAGAATAAGTGAATGAATGGAAATATAAAATATGACATATAAAAAATAGTAGCAAGGAAAATTAATAAAGCGCTCTTCCTCTCTCTACTTATATATTCAAAAATTTGCTGTGCCCGACAGGTTCCATAATTAACTTTACATTATTGATTGCAATAAACGATTTGAAATTTGTCTATATTTATACAACTACAACAGGAAATTATCATTAAATTTATTCCTCGCTGCTTCATCCTATGTAGGAGACTTCAGTTGCAAGTACTTGCAACATAGCCTGGTTCTAGTCGCCTAGTCGCAAGCGCAACTCACTACAATGTAACATACTTGTTCTAATATAATCGACATACACGTAATATCTGTCACATATACTTACTGAACGGGAATATAAATGTTATTGGATTATGTTCAATTGCTGTTTATGTTACTTCTTGTACGACTTATAATATAAGATAACAAGTTTGCTGGATAAGTTAGCCATTTTGTATCACGTAATTATAATCAGCCATATTGTTTTCACTGCTGGGACAGAAACCTCTCTCTGAGAAGGAGTGGGCTGTAAAGCCTGTAATCCACCACGCGGGCCCAGTGCAGGTTGAAAGCGCATGTCTTTGAATGTTTTGTTCTAGAACATGCCGGTTTCCTCACGATGTTTTTCTTTACCCTTTTGAGAGCGGCCGTGATGAAATTATTTACAGAAAGTAAAGCAAGCAAGCGTGTCGTCGAAAAACAATTACAACTCGTAAGGGGGGTCGTTACTACTGGGCCACGACTGGTCTCTTACATTTTGTAACTAATCAGCTACATTGGATAACCATATGTACTTGATACGCTCTGCTATAAGAAAATATAAACTTTAGTCCGCGCGGAACTAGTTCGCCGCGCCTTAGGTATGTGAGCGGTGGGACGGAGAGGCGGGGACGCTTTGTCATGACTCTGTACATGCGTTGCGAACAAAGGCAACCCCGCCGCCCTCACCCCCGTCCCCACCCAAGGCGCGGCCAACTAGTTCCACGCGGACTATAGTGTTTTCATTAATTTCAGCAGTGTTAAGTTTCTGTTACCGTTCGCCTGCATCATCCCTCTGCTAAGCAAAGGCCTCTCCCCTTGACTTCCAGCTCTTTCGATTCAGGGCTAAAGTGGACCACTGGTCGTTTTTTTTCTCCAGCTCGTCCGTTCTCGCTCGTCTTCTACGACGTTTGCCGCGACGCCTGCGTCGGGCCCACAGCAGTGATAAGTTAGCCCCTTTTAAACGTCTTTTGAGTCCTTACTCAACTTACTCACCTAAAAATATAGCTATAGTTGGTTCTTCCAAGAAAATTCTAAAGCAAAATACAATGTAAGGTCCTCCATATTCCACCGTGTCCTCTGGGCGATCCTGGCAATGGTCCTACCACCGCCTGCGGCCTGGTGTCTACCGGGTCAGCGGGATTGTCCGAAAGGGTTACCGCTGGCCCGGAACATAAAGGGCTAAGGAAGGAACACGGGTGGGTTTTAGTCAGTAAGAGTCTGACACTCCCTTCCGCTCCACCCAGAGCGAGAGGGTTCATGATTGCCCATCCTGAAAAAAAAAACTCAAAACCACAGAATCAACAATAAACAACATTATCTTCACAAATAAATTCATACAAACGCGAATTCCAATAAATATAACGAAAATTGCCCAGTCCAAGTACACCTGTCGACAATGCACAATCATAGGCTCAGGGCACACCGTTCCAGGTACCGCTAGTGTTGTCGCTAAAACTAATACAGTTGGAACTCCGCGGTGGGCTATTATGTCCCGGGATTTATTTGTGGCAAGATGTGCCTTACCGATGTTGTGGATTATTTAACTGTCAGCTTTGAAGGTGCTGATTTGTGTGCTTGTCGGTCTTGCGTTTACTAGTGGGTTGGTTAGGGAAATGAAGGCTGTAAAGTAGTTTTCAAGCCAGATTGTGTACAATTTTTTCTGTTTCGTATCAAGTTAAGGATAACTATGCACCACGCATAGCTGCATCCTAATTGCGTAACACACAATCACAATCTGAATCATTTTGAAGCAAATTGCTAATCCATTGCTTCATATGTTCGAAAAATGTGTCCGCTCAACAACGTAAATAACGCAATGAATGTTGTTGAACTGTCAAAATGAAAGCCATTGCGACTTTTAGTATGTTACGTAATTACCCCGCTGGTGAGGCGTGTTTGTGCATGGTTTGCAAATAATTTGACACTGAAATACCTTCGCAATAAGTGAGCTTTCAAAGTACTTTCATTTAATATAAAAAAAAAATACATTACAAGACACTATTACACAATCCTTGTTTCACATCAACTAGTACGAAATTCAAAGCAGTTTGCATGAAACACTTAAAACCATTATCAAACTATCTTAACGGTATAAATCCTCTAAACAGCAACGTTTCGTAACAATTACCACATTCCCTGAGCCCGCGCCAGGCTCTTATATCTTCGTAAATCGATAAGATGTCCAGCAATATCGGTAAATTGACGTCTATTTATCGATAATATCCGCCGATCGACTGCGGCGTAATAAATTTGAAGACGGTTAATTCGGAAACATTTAGAGGTCGTTGAGACAGTGTACTCCGGGCCGTAGAGCTTGTAACAGGTACTTTGGTACAGTTTTAATGTTATTGCTTCTAGTACTTTTATTTAATAAAATGTTTAGATTAGAATTTACTCAGGGAGAGGAAAGGAATTATATAGTAGATGCTCAGTGCTCTTTTGAGTGGCTTAGTCAAGTTATCTAGAAGAATTACGATTCATTTGTATTCATTCATTCATTCATTTCATTCATTAATTCATTACATTTTATTAATTAATTCATTCATTCATTCCATTTTTCATTTGTTCTGTGTCAGTAATGTAAAATCTTTCAGAATTGTTTAAACGCCTTTCACGCAGAGCTTACTTTAGTTCATCATCAACAACATCAGGATACAGAAGTCCACTGCTGGACATAGGACTCTCCTATTGCACGCCATTCAACCCGATTTTCGGCAACTCTCATACAGCTGCTGCCAGCCATCGTGCGAAAATCGTCGCTCCAACTAACCTGAGGGCGTCCTAACTTACGTTTGCTTCAGTTACAAAAAGTAGATTGCTTATATTATCACATGAAGGCCAATTCCCGTAATTAAAAACGTTGGAAATTTAGTCGTAATTTCATCTCAGCGACAATCAATGTCAAAAACTTTTCAAAAATGTAAGGAAATTAGAGGTATTTTTGACAGATCGGGACTGAGATTAGACTTTGAACGTTCGTTCTCAAAATTACGAGACAATGGGGGTTTTCGTGAAAATTTTCGACACCAGTTGGCACCACCTTGACAAGAGGTCTTCTAATATAAAATGACGTTCATCATTCGATTCATTCATTCGTTTATCATTCAGTCATGACTAAATAAAATATAGGCTCTTTGACAGATGCCTGGACCTGACGTGTCAGTGCTGCCACCTAGCGAACGTCATTTCAGAAAACCCTCATTCTCGTAATTTTTTAAAGTGATGAACTGAGGGACGATTCCCTCAGTTCATCACTTTAAAAAAATTATTACTTAATTCTTAGAATTCTTCCGAACGTTGAAATCACAAAACATGCACACAAATAAAATCATAATTGTTTCACACATGCACCGAACGAATGTCGGTTGTGTATCGGTTAAATCACTCGCACCGATTGACGACTAGAAAATCGATTCGTTCGTGATCGTATGCAGACATTCCACAGCCATGTTTTTATACGGCCTATTTGAATAAAATTTCTCATTTAATATTCCCAATGCGTTATTGAAACGACTTAGCGGAAATGCTATATGTTTTATGCAAGCTTTAATTATAACCGCAGCTTACACTACTCTGCACCGGTAGTGTGGAAATCAAAATCAGTAAGAAACGAGAATGTCCGCCGATAAAATAAAATGTAATTGCTGATGTTGGTACTCGTAATTTTATACTCGTTCGGAATTGTGTCTCTGACCTTTTTGAAATGGTTCTTTTCATACTTTTTTTTTGTTGTATGATGTTTCGATGCTATTTCGTTTTTGTTTTGATGTAAAAATGCTGTTCTCTCTTGTACTTTGCTGAGGAATGCTTTAATTACCGATATAACTTTTATAAAAAAAGAGTCGGAAAAGAACCCTTAATATTAAAAATATATATTGGCATTGTCGTTTACTTTCCTGTGTCTATTTTTGAAACGATAAGTTCTGCGTTTCTTCGCCACCATATTCAATTTATTGATAACTTAATTACATGTTAAATTACTTTTTATTTTCATTTCTTGATAGGCTTTTCGTAAAATGACAGGTTAGTTTATACTGGAGATGTATAACTTGACATGTCATCGTTTGTACACGTATGTTGCCACTTAACATAAAACTAACATAAATAACTTGCAGCTTATGAAGTTGTGATTCAATAAAAAAAATACAATAAACTGCCATTTTGTTTATTGTATTTCGAAAACAATGGGTGCGGCGGTGTCCAAGACCGTAACATTTGTGAAAAGTGAAAATATATGCTAAGTTGTTGTGTGTACTGTTTTTATATTACGAGGCATGACTGTCGGTTCATATTACCTATGGTTTTCTTTGTTTTTGGTGAAGAGCCTTTTAAAATATTCTGCACGTAACATTTTTGATTAAACTTGTGTTGCCACATGACCATAACTATCATATATAGGTAATCTTTCGGGGAATACACGCCTGATAAGCCTGTATTCCCCGAAAGATTAGGCAGATAGTAGTAAACTAATGTTAAATATTGCCAAAAACTCTGTCACATGAAAGTATTACCTATGTACGTTACGATACGAGAAGGTCAATAATTTTTTTGCCTTTTCTTAAATTTACCGGCCTCGATAGAAAAAAGTCATAAAAAGGTTGACAAACATGGAAATCTAACCTCAAAATCAGGAAAAAAACAACCAACTATTTAGGGCAAAATAACTTTCAAAAACAATAAATTTGTAGTAGGTAAGTCGCGACCAATTAATGCCCACACGGTAATCCATAGATAATATATTGTCAATTGATATGCTTAGCCGGCTTACTTCCCACACCTACGCAATGACGAACTTTCGATTTAAAAGTAATAATTAATTTTAAAAAGTATTTAAGTACTTCAGTATTAAACATGTAATTACCAACGTTTGGTATCGATTTCGAAGCTAGCTTTAAAGGTGGGGGTTTAAAGGAGTTATTTATAATTTAGTCCTTTAAAATTATTTAACCATTACTGCGATACTGTCTATTCAGTTAGAAAAACTTGATTCTATACAATAGTATGCAAAGTAGTTAATATTACGAATCACAAAGTATAAAACATAATCAGCCAATAATGTTCCCACCGCTGGGCACACAGGCCACCTCTCGGTCAGAGGGAGTGGGCCGTAATCTACCACGTGGGCCCAGTGCGGGTAGATGTCACATTTGCCCTAATTATGTCAGCGTGCTCACACCAATACACAAGGCGAGGTCAGCTTATACTAGAAATGTATAGCTTGATATATCTTCATATGTACATCTTAAGCTTACTAAACGAGCGTCTAATTCTTAGCGTAGGCGCAGATAAATGTGAAAGAAATCATTAGATCCGTTTAATAAATCGTATTTTGATTGGTCCATGTTAATTAGGTGCAGCTGGTGAATCTGTCATAGTTTCAATGTTTTCTTATTTATAATGAATTTGTAAACAATCTATTAATTGTGGTAGATCATTATTTACATAGATTTACGTGTGAAAGAGGTTCCGATGACATTTGGTATTCATTTTTCTATGCAACGGTAACATGAAATGGTATCAATGTTTTTAAGGATTTTAGACATGAGCATGGCTTACAGCTATTGTCAGAAAACAACTCTAGTAAGGCTTAATTAGGTTAAATCACTTATTACTTTTGAAACCCAACATTGTATACGTAGGGTTATAAAAGTGATTTCGGTTCGATTATTATAATACAAAAGTTTCAGAAAGATCATTGAAAATCAATTTAATTCATAAGTTGTTTATTAGTTTTAGAAATAAAGAATGTTAAAACTAACTAAATAACCATTTAAAATAAAGACCTGTGCGAAGCCTAACAGGCTCCTATCTCAGCACAATGCAGCGATATTTAAAAAATAAATCCACAGCGCTGGTATTCTGTTAGGGCCCGTTTTCCTATCAAATCTTCATTTTCAAGTAAAATATAATGAACAACTTTTGCTGTTAAACTTCACAACAGTGTACAGTCGACCTTATAAACGGGTTCGTTCTTCCTCAAGAAACCATCCCAGTCCATATTTTTAAATCAACGAAGAAAATAAAGGAAGTGCAGGAGTACGCTCCATAACTGTCGGTACAAAATAGATCATTGATAAAAACCGGCCTCTGATTGGTCGGTATCGGGTTCGCTTAATTGTAGAGTGCGCATGCGGCGGGTATACTATCTAATGCCGATAGTAACGATAAGCTTATGAAATAATACGTTGGAACACGCCGGGAACTTATCCTGCTACTGATGGCACGGCTACCATTGTTTGCTGGTGAGATTGTGGGGTTTTTGTGTGAGTTAGTGTCGAGTGGAGTATTGTAAAGCTGTATGAAAATTAAATAAATAATAACGTTTATTTGGACGCAGTTCGTGAAACACAAATAATAATTAAAAAAAGGAAAAATAATGTTTTAACTACAATAGTGTGTGCCAAAAAGGTTCAATTAGCAGAGTTGCCAAGAAATTTCTTTTCTTTGAAGAAATAATAGATCTTTTGGTACAGCTATCAATAACCGGTAAACCCCAAGAAAGCATTACATTCAAATTATTTGAGACAGAGTTTTCAGCTGCATCCGGTTAGATTGGATGCCGACCCCAACATAGTTGGGAAAAAGCTAGGCAGATTATAAGAGAGTAAAAAACTACTCCTAATAACAGAAGATGGAGGAGAGATTTGATGACTTGGGCGAAGAATGATGGATGAATCTGAACGCTTTAGTAGTGTAAAAGAAAAAAGTGCATTTATTGGCACAAACAAAACACGAACAAGATGAAAGTTCAGTCTGTCAGGAAATCGAGAATCAAATGAAATCCGCACCAAAAGTAGCGGTGTAAAACATTGTATATGGTAAAACGGTCATTACAAGTACAGACAGCCAGGCAGGCATGTTGCATGTTGTTGCATTGTAAGTAATCTGCCAATTTGCGATATTACTAGCTGAATGAACATCGACACATAGCATATGCCCGGGTTACACGGGGCTAGTTCTTCAGGCTAGATTAGTCAGAAATTGCTAGTTAGCTAGCAAACTAGTCCCTCTGGCCTGGCCTCGTATGGCCGGCGAAGCTAATATTCAATCGGATAATTTTACTCCCCGCCCTATATAATTGCAATGCTGGCGGCTAACATTTTTCTAGCATAACATAAACAGTATTTTACCTCAATTGCGTAACACGTTTTCTTTCCAAATCCATGGGTTTTGAAGGATATTTTTAATCCATTGCTTCATATGTGCGAAAAATTTGTCTGCTCAACAACGTAAATAACGCAAAGAAACGTGGCTGAACTGTCTAAACTGTCTAAATTGAAGGCATTGCGGTCAATTGTCATTTTACTTTACGTGTTGCGCAATCATCCTGCAGGCCTAGCATGTGCCAAACCAGGATAGTAAGCCAGGATATGGTCTTTTTCCTAGCTTGAAAAACAAGCCCCGTGTACCCCATGCTTTAGACTTTCTTACTTATGACTAAGCTAGACTACTTATTAACTAACAACTGCATTCCGATGTAGCATAATCTCAATAGAATGAAGATGTGGGCTGTATCAATAGATTTGATAATAAAGGCTGTATTGAAAGGTAGACGCAGCAGTTTTATTGCGTCGATGGTAAAATAATAGGCCGATGTATAAAGGGTTGATAGACAGCTAATATGATAGGCTTTTTCTTAAGTCATCATGGCGTGCCTGCTTCTATTTTACAAGTCTTTGTAGGTTTAGTTAGTGCACTTATTTCAACTGAAACTTTTTATGCTCTTTCGAAATTGCTATACGTGTATCGTTAGGTTTTTAGATGGGTTATTGTATACGAAATTAGCAGTGGAGTGGTAACGGCCGACTTACGAGTGTAGGTCGTGGGTTCGAACCCAGACAGGCTCTTTACTTTGCGTAAATTATTTTTTCAACACATTTGCTCGAAAAATGCATTTACAAAGCTTGTATACATTGTTCGAAAGTTAAAAATTACGCACCATGCAACGGAACGTGCGGTAAAATAGGTACTCTCACCTAAGTACCTATTTTACCGCACGTTCCGTTGTATAGCACCGTGCGTTTTCTTTACGGTTTTTTTTTTAATTTCCATAAAAAAAATATAAGAATTCTACCAAAGAGTTTTCATTATGAGAATAAACAACCTGACTGATCGAACCTCCTTGGAAGCGCTTTTGCTCAATACATTGTCTCACTTTAATACTAAAGAGTAAATGAGACGAAAGATGTAGTTCTTATTTTCACCACGTGCATGTGGCGCCATTTGCAAATTCGCCCCATTTTCATATTAGAAACTTCTAAAATTGTTGCGACTTTCCCACTGTTAAATAAACAAAATAATAATATGAGTTCAACATACTAAGTGTAAAATTAATAATGTCAGTCAGTCAGTTAAGCTTCCAAAGCAGCAAATTTCACTGAATTTCAATAATTGTTCAAACTTTACTATTAATTTCCAAGAGTAGTGACCTATCTGTTTATTTTCTTATTTGCTATTAAAAATAGTCAAATGAAAAAGTTTGTTTAATTACATACTGTACTGTTTTCTTGCAAATGTGTTGAAAAACATTGTATGACACACGTGCAGAAATTGGTATTTACAAACTCGTGACTATGGTAAGCCCTCGACTTCGTCTCGGGCTTACATTCGTCTACTCGTTTGTAAAAACCAACTTACCGCACTAGTATCATAAATAACTATTATCACCACTGCTCATCACACAACTCTCTAAGACCACGTAACCCCAAAGAATGACGATTTCATGAAACAGTTATTCTTTAGGGTTACGTGGTCTTAGAGAGTTGTGTTGATGACTTTAGTGATTATAATTCTGTAAATACATATTTGTTACGGCCGCAAATCATATATTAATCAACGTACAACTTAATTCTGACCAGCAAATTGCAAAAAACCTAAAAGAAATTGAATTTCGCGGGCTACCCTGGCGCTTTCGCCTTAAGTTGCACATAGTTTAATTCCAGGTAAACTTCAAAAAACATAATTTTTTATTACTTTTCAAAGAACTTGATTTGGCTTTTTATTGTTGTGAAGTGAAAAGAAGTAGGTATGCGTGGGTTTAAAGGTTCATCTACTAAAAGTTTATCAGACTAACTTAATTAACGTTAATAAATCAATCAAAATTTACATTTGGAAGTGGTTTTTACGGTTCCACAACCAACCTTGTAAATCAAAAACGTTCTGTAGTATATCAACTTGATATATTTTATCTGATAACTTTAATGTGGTGTATATTTTCGTCTCTTTCAAAGATTCTGATGAACTGAAGAAACGCGGAAACTATAAGATGGTGAGATATAAATATAAATCAGGCGTGTACCAGCTCCCAGCAATTAAACTTACGGCGGGACTTGCGCGCGCGCATATCGGAGCACAAATCATAATCAGCGCCACCTGTGGGCGGCTGACAGTAAAACATAGCTTAGATCCTTCAATATTAACCATTTGTTAAAGCGTATTCTATCTTATGTACATTAAAATAATGGCTAGAATCCTTTGTAGGGTTTTAAACTGAATTTTAAAATATCTTTGTGAATTCAGCTCATAAATTGGATTAAGAATTGGTATTGATAGCTGGTAATGGAATTTCCTTTTGATTTTATTTGCGATGAGTTGTTTGTTGGCTTCTGCTTATGTTATCGGCTCTTCCTTTGAGTTTAAGCGTGGGAGGAATTAGAGGAAGCTAGTTTCTTTACCATAAATCATGCCACATACTGTAAATAACATAGACTTGTGTACTTATAGCCTTGTCCTAGGCTTTCTGTTGTACCATTATGTAAATGACTTGGTCAATAATGGTCATGACTCGGAACAAACAGACACAAACAACACCTTACAAATGTTTGTTCCGATTGTTTTACATGTCTGGAAACATGTCAGTACATAGAACAAGGCAAGCATGAACTATGGAGTAATTTGAGGTGCATAAACTTTAAGTTCATCTTCTTCCCAGTGACGTCGCTTCGCCAATAAATTTTCATCAAAAGAGGTTTTGCCAAAAAGTAGCGGTAGTGCTGTTGCTGTTGCTTCCCAATTTTCTTATTGCTTCCTTGGACGAAAGTCAAATTTTCAAAAAGATCAAACTGCTGAAAGTTTTGCCATTTTCACTAATTTGTCACGTTCTTCACGCGTTTGTCGATATTGCAGAGATTCTAAAATCAACGACATCCCAGAGCGATTATTCAATTGAAAGTCCACTTCTGGGTATACGGTAGGTGTCTCCCAAATTGCGCTAGGGCCCCAGGATCTTCCGCCTTCTGCATCCAGTCCATCTAAGTAGCTGGGCTAGCGATGTACCCTACGGTTTACGATTCGTAGTCTCCAGACAAGAATTTGACTGTTTCAAATGCCATAAGTCCTTCTGCAGCAGAATGCGTGAAACATATTCAATTACCAACAAGAACAGTTATTGCCCTATTAGCAAATAAACGCGTGCTGCATTAACTAATTACTGCCACTAATCACAATCATAACTGGACATATAAATTATCACCTATATTTCTTCAGCTGTACTAGAACTGCGAAGTTTAAGTACAGCTGCATATCAAACTACACAGCCAGAATAAGCAGGCCTCCAAATGTATGAAAAGCCTATACAATGCAAGACCAGTTAATACTGGATATATATAGATACATATACATAGATTTATATTTAGCCGTGTGTACATATAAGTCTATTAATTCTGAAATTAACCTAACAGAAAGTATTTGCGTGATGCACGAAGATCTGGGTATCAGACCGTGGTGCGATGGTGCATGGGATAAGGGGAGGCGGCAGTGACGTGTAGAGGAAGATATGGATGGGCTGAAATTAATAGGAAATGTATTAAGATGATCGTTTAGATACGATTTTGATGATGGATTGGAAAATGGATTGCCATATATTTCCTTGTTTTTTGTAAGGGACAGGAAAGCGACTGAAATATTTTTTAGGAGGTGATTTTAACTTAAAGTCCAAGCTGACGGAATGCCGCTGTTGTGTCATTTCGTTGTAAGTTTTTATGTTAATATTAACAATAGGTGTTTGGCTTTCTGCTTCAGCATAACCTAGCTTTTATCTCATGCATTCTTCTCTTAGAAGATATATTTCAGTATCGTCATCATCATCATTCTCCTGCACTTATCCCAATTTATTGGGGGTCGGCGCAACATGTCTTTTTCTTCCATACTTAGAACTATGAGTCGCCATCTTGGTAGTGCCCCCCTTTCTAACCATATCACCATTCAGACAGTCCATCCATCGTTTATTTGGTCTTCCCCTACACTTATAGCCATCTACATTCATACTCGAAACTTTCCTCACGACATTTTCCTCATTCCTCAATATCATGTGCCCTATTGTATGTATACCATGATATATTTTGAGTAATTTAATTAAAATAATAAAATATAATTTCAGGGTTATCTATCAGTTTATTACTTGGACCAAAAGCAAAATCATTCAGAGTGTGAATCGAAATTGCACAAAGAACGCAATTGCATTCTCAATTCACACTAAGTTTTAATTATGTTTTTAAATTTTATCTACTAAAATATAAAATTGTAAATCACTTGTCATCGTAAATCTGGCGAGTGCTTAAAAGGTTATTTAGATAAATATCGCTACAACAAATTAATAGTTTGTTTTAGGTTCTGAATCATGTTTTTTATATAAGTGTGACGAACTATGTGGTAACAAATTAGTATTTTGTTAACTACATTACTCAAGAGTATTTCGAAATGTTTTACAAGCGGTAGTAAAAGTAAGAATAGCAGATTTTCATGTTAAAAAAAAAATGTTTGTTTTTTTTTTATTTGTTCTCGTAGCCTAGACTAGACCCGGAGTAGATTTAACTCGTTTAAAACCCAATCATATCCTTCTACACTGTATATTAAAGCTAAAAAAAACATGGAAATCTCCAAGAATCCATAATTCATCTTGACGTTTTAACCCCACTTAATAACAACTATTTACCCAACTCTAGCAATTTGAACGTACCAGTTTAAACTCGACAGCGGTGGTGTCATCAACCTTTTTAATAACGTACTTATTACAATAATGGCACAGTTTTCATAAAGAAACTCGTTCGAAATTCGCGGCTGTTGTGCGTGGTGATTACACCAATTATCTTGCCCCGTTTTGATACGCCTCAAACACGCGAGCTTTTTCAAAATACGAAATGCAACTAAACAATCATTATCTCTGTTCTAATTATGAAAAATAAAGAAGAATAAAATTTTCTAATCTCTGTTATTTATGTAAAGAGGTTTTAGTCTAGTAATCAAGGACTCTTGCTGTCTAGAGAAAATCACAGGGACTGTTAGATGTTACTACAAATAGGTATTATTAATTCTTTTTTGGTCAAACTCTTAATGACGTCAAGAAAAATATGCACATGTAATTATTTGCCTATAATTTAATTCTAGGTGGAATTTATTATATTGTGGTTTCTATTTTACTATGTATTGTCTTAAAACCATTATTAAACCAACGCCTGGTCATTCTAATTTATTGAAATCATAGACTAAAAGAATAATAATAATATGTACAAGTATATAAAAAGGAGGGGAAATAATCAAAGGGCATCAAAAAATTCGTCCGCATCGTTGTCAGCAGGAAACGTGCCAATAGGCTGGCAGCATTGCCACGTTGTATGGCAATGCTGATTATTTGGCCAAAATATAGGCCGGCCCTCTGGTCACGTGAAGAGTCGACCAACCGCTTGGCGATGTCTCGAAATACATAGACTGATTTTAGTAACTGAATTAAATCAGCAAATAATACCTATGCATTAAGTCCCGGACATTTTGATATTTCTTCTTCGTTAACAATTTAAATACCTAATGTAAATCACGACTTTGACATCGATGACATAAAAAGGCCAGGGAAACCACCATTAACAATTCGCACTACTTCTATATCATCGCAAATATCAACAATACAGTCTAATAATTAACCAATAATTATAAATCCTAACACTTAATAGACTATGAATAATTCATTTAATTAAACATTCATAACACTTAGAATGTATGGTGTTATTACGACAATTATTCCATTATTTATCGCCAATAATTACACAATCGCGGGCTAGCGAATAATTATGACGTTTC
Source organism: Luperina nickerlii (assembly GCA_963855955.1). Classification (NCBI taxonomy): domain Eukaryota; kingdom Metazoa; phylum Arthropoda; class Insecta; order Lepidoptera; family Noctuidae; genus Luperina; species Luperina nickerlii. The sequence continues at coordinate 3,326,357 of OY979666.1, read as the reverse complement.
TTGTCAACTGTCATTACAACGATAAACGAATCAAGAATGCCATTTTAATTGTTATTCTGCATAATGTGTACGCGTTAGTCATCGCGGTGAATGCACGATGAAACTGTGTAGGTTGAAAATACATCTAAGCTAACTTATTATGTTTTTCAAGGAAGTTATAACATCCGCGATCCGGGTACAACTTGATTTTTGCATATTTAATTTTAACGATGACATTCTCGAACACTTACAGATACAATATTAGCTCAAAAGTCTGCATCATCATTTTAAATAGGCTTGCTAAAACAAGGGCTAGTTTACACCGACTTCATCAACTAAACAATCATTATCTCTGTTCTAATTATGAAAAATAAAGAAGAATAAAATTTTCTAATCTCTGTTATTTATGTAAAGAGGTTTTAGTCTAGTAATCAAGGACTCTTGCTGTCTAGAGAAAATCACAGGGACTGTTAGATGTTACTACAAATAGGTATTATTAATTCTTTTTTGGTCAAACTCTTAATGACGTCAAGAAAAATATGCACATGTAATTATTTGCCTATAATTTAATTCTAGGTGGAATTTATTGGTTTACTATTGTTTTACAAAAAACTTATAACAAAAGATCATTTTACAAACAACGTTTGAAAAACTAATCATTTGACAAACTTTCATTTCGCAAAGATATTACTTTAAAAACAATCATTTGACATAATACAGGTTTCGCAAATGTTTTACTTAAGAAATAATTAAACTGTTAAAATATTATTTTAATAATAATCACATGACTAAATAATTCGTTTGCCAAATTGGTGATTATATAAAAAGTTAGAAGATAAATTATTAGTTTTAAAAAATAACTAATTTCTAACCAATACTTACGCGAAGCCGTACAAAAGGCGGTATTTTAGAATAATTTATTGAAGTACCCACCTATTGCCGCACTATTTCGTTTTATTGCACTGTCTTTTAAAGTGAGTGTGTCGATTGTAGTACTGACGCGTATTGTATTTTCCTGCTTTAATTATTAATATATTTGCACACGATGAATAGTGAGTTCGTGTGTGAAGTGTTTAAATCAAACAAAAATGGAACTAAAGTTTATCTTAACGGTCATGCGTATAACAAAGTAAATTCTAAAAATAATGTATATTATTGGACGTGTGAAATGCGAAAAAACGAAATATATCAGTGCAAAGTGATGTTGAAAACAACCGTAAATGAGGAAGGTGTTCATATTCCATCAAAACCTACACAAAATCACACTCATGGACCAGATCCCCTACGTAAAAACATTGCAGATTTTCGACAAAAGCTAAAGAAAGAAGTAGCTGGAGGTTCCAAATTGTGCAAAATATTGAATGAGTGTAAATCCGATGTACCTTCTGAAGTCTTGGAGAGTCTACCATCAACATCTGCTTTGAAGCAGTGCATGTATCGCGAAAAATGCAAAATAAGGAGTAAAATAGAAGAACCCGATAATTTAGAATTTGAAATTAATGAGTCAATGACACAAATCGAAGGCAAAAATTTTATTATAAAGGACCGTAAATACGACAAAAAAAGAATTATAATATTGTCTACATTTAAATTGATGGAAATTCTGAGTAAATCAGATTACTGGATTTTAGATGGTACTTTTAAAATTGTGCCTACAATATTTACTCAATTGTACACCATACACGGAAATATATTTCAGGATGACCTAAAAACCTTTCCACTGATATTTTGCCTTTGTTCTCACAAGGACAAGAGGACATATGATATAATATTTGAAATGATCATGGAATATGGAGCAGAAAATAATATTGATATCAAACCAAAAGTGTGCATATTAGACTTCGAAAAAGCAGCCATCTTAAGCCTGCGATCAAATTTTGAAAATATTAAATTGCATGGTTGCAATTTTCATCTTGGACAGATTATTTATAGGCAAGTAATAATTTTGTATTAATACTTATTCCATAGAAACTTAAGTCTTTTTTAAAAAATACACACTGCCTGAATTAAGCGAAATAAGTAGAATTCGGTTCTGGCACTCGCCGGCCGCTGCCGCGGCACGCTCGCTTCGCTCGCTCGGCTCGTGCGTTGTGGTCGCAGTTCTAACCTAACCTAACCTAACCAGTCATTGTTTCAGTTGACCCTACACATGTTATATGATTTCGTGCTAAAAGTAAAATATTTGATATGTGTACTTAAATATGTTATTTTTATATTTTCAGAAGAGTTCAAAGTAGCGGCATGGCAAAAAAGTATGCGGAAAACGGACAATTTAATAAGGACATCAAATGTCTATTAGCACTAAGCTATTTAAAGGGCACAGATATTCCAGTCTATTTCAATAAATATCTGGAAAGCCTGACCGATGAAGATAGCAGGACCATTGCTTATTGGTTCGAAGAGAACTATGTGAGTGGAACTTCCAATACGCCACCTAAGTATGCTCCAGAATACTGGAGTTGTTACGAAAATAATACTATGAACATACCCAGAACTTCGAATTCTGCTGAAGCTTGGCACCATAAAATAAATCAAATCATTGATAAATATCACCCGGGTGTATATCACTTGATTAAAGAATTAATTCAGGAGACTTTAAGCAATTTAAGTGAAATACAACAAAAAATTATAGGTGCTCCTCCAGCAAAAAAGAAAAAGAAATATGCTGCTAAAGATGATCGCATCGAACGTATATTAAAGCTAAAAGACAATTATTCAGAAGTCATGCTATTAAAATCTATAGCAAGTAATTTAAAATTATAAAACAATGTACCTATTATGAAAATAAATGATTATAATGATTATTTAACTTCTTTTTTATTATTAGACTTCCATGCATGAACCTAAAGTAATAATATATACGTACTTAATAGCTAACTACCTTCTTCTGTGTAAGAAAGATTGTTGTATTAACGTAGATTTTGGTTAGTAAAATATTTACCAAGCAATGCATTTTCTCAAATGTTATTTATGCTTTACGTTGTTTTGCCAACTCACATGTTTAAAAAAATAATCAATTTGTAAATTAATGTTTTAGCATAATATTTTTTTTTTAGTAAATATTTTGTCTAATGAGTAGTTTATTAAACAATAGTTTGTAAAATAATAAATTTATCAGGTATAATTTTGTCAATAGTTATTTTTCAAATGAAAATTTGTTATTTGTTTTTTGTCAAATGATTGGACACCGGAATTTATTATATTGTGGTTTCTATTTTACTATGTATTGTCTTAAAACCATTATTAAACCAACGCCTGGTCATTCTAATTTATTGAAATCATAGACTAAAAGAATAATAATAATATGTACAAGTATATAAAAAGGAGGGGAAATAATCAAAGGGCATCAAAAAATTCGTCCGCATCGTTGTCAGCAGGAAACGTGCCAATAGGCTGGCAGCATTGCCACGTTGTATGGCAATGCTGATTATTTGGCCAAAATATAGGCCGGCCCTCTGGTCACGTGAAGAGTCGACCAACCGCTTGGCGATGTCTCGAAATACATAGACTGATTTTAGTAACTGAATTAAATCAGCAAATAATACCTATGCATTAAGTCCCGGACATTTTGATATTTCTTCTTCGTTAACAATTTAAATACCTAATGTAAATCACGACTTTGACATCGATGACATAAAAAGGCCAGGGAAACCACCATTAACAATTCGCACTACTTCTATATCATCGCAAATATCAACAATACAGTCTAATAATTAACCAATAATTATAAATCCTAACACTTAATAGACTATGAATAATTCATTTAATTAAACATTCATAACACTTAGAATGTATGGTGTTATTACGACAATTATTCCATTATTTATCGCCAATAATTACACAATCGCGGGCTAGCGAATAATTATGACGTTTCTTGTCAACTGTCATTACAACGATAAACGAATCAAGAATGCCATTTTAATTGTTATTCTGCATAATGTGTACGCGTTAGTCATCGCGGTGAATGCACGATGAAACTGTGTAGGTTGAAAATACATCTAAGCTAACTTATTATGTTTTTCAAGGAAGTTATAACATCCGCGATCCGGGTACAACTTGATTTTTGCATATTTAATTTTAACGATGACATTCTCGAACACTTACAGATACAATATTAGCTCAAAAGTCTGCATCATCATTTTAAATAGGCTTGCTAAAACAAGGGCTAGTTTACACCGACTTCATCAAGTTTTTAATCCCGCCAGCGATCATGTTCCGTGTATTAGAGATGTTCCCAGCAGCCCTTCATTACGCCGCATCCATCCACGTCTCGCCAATAATTACAGAGCTCTTCTAGACAAATCACGTACTGTGGTCCAAGGGATAGGAAACTTTCTATTTCGAGAAAATAATTATGATTGTTTTTTAACTTATTAAGATCGATTTTTTTTATATAAGTCTGAAATGGTCAATCCACCAAGAGTAAGCTTGGTGATCAATGCTAGTGCCTTTTCTTTGCGGAAAGAGGCCTTTGCCCTGCAGTTGGACACTAATAGGCGGGTATTATGTTTTGTGTTATTTAGTTTTCTCATAGCAGCTCTAAAATGTAAAAAAACAGTGGCACTCCGGGAGTGCCGACAGAAGTGAAAACACTCACTGACATAATTATTAGATTTACATTAAAACCAAGTACCTACATCCCGAGGACAGCCGAACACATCCGAAGCGGGTATTTTTTTAATCGTCTCATAAACAATACACGCGCGGTTTCGTATACCGTACCTAACAGTGGCGCGAGTTCAATGGTATTTTCCCATCTCAAAAATGCCCAACGCACATAAAGAAATTTCACTTAAAAAAAATGCGAAAGTGGAATCGGTTTTTTTTTTAAACATCCACGAAGAGATGAGATAGTGCAAATTGGTGCGATCGTCTAACCTGCAGAGAAGTGTGAAGATAACATGTTTATATAATATTTTAAGCAAGTAAAGACCGGATTTAACGCCATGGTTTTACAATCCGCATTACTCAGCAGCTTCGTCATAGCAGTAAATTAATAGCAATATAAAATGTGTTAAAAGAGTGTCCAGGGAGTTTCTTTCGAAGAACGGGCAAGAAACTCTGCTTTGAAATGGCCAACTATCTCCATATTTCTTACCGACCGACTCCTTGACAATTAAAAATTGATTGTAAATGGTTTTATTGAAATAATAATATGCATAGTTTGAATTCGTCATAGCAGCAAATAAACACAAAAGCTAGTCATCAATAGAAGCACTTCTCCTAAGCCTTGCTAACCGCACATGTAATATTTTTTTGTTACATAGATCCAAAGCAGGGAAATCCGTCGCCAGCAAACTTCCCTGCGTTACGTGTGTATAGGTATGTTATACATAACTGACGTAATGTCAGTCTGTACGAGGAGTCTTTTTGTGGTCACAAAACGCGCACACGCAAGATTATGTGATGTTTTGTGACGGGAAAATATGGAGTGATACATTATAGGCAGAAGTAGGAGGTATCGTAATTAACGCTGAGGTTTGTAATGCCTCTGAGTATCTGTGTTAAGTTACTCATCGAGACCTATTCTTTGGAGTCTGCAAATGTGCAAGGAAATTGTATGCTATTGGATTTTTCCATCTGAAGTTTCTTGGCCCGGCAGTAAATTCGATCCCTGTTACATGGTATTTAAACATAATTGTCTAATCCTGCGGGAAATACGTGCGTTATGTTATGTGTAAGGAAATAACAAAGAAATGTAGTTATTCGCGAAGAAGGTTGCAACTCGCCATAGAACAAATAAAATGAAAGACTGAAGCTGTGGCGAGACAGTGCTTCCTTACCCAAACCATTCGTTCCACCCGCTGAAGACCTCCCACCTGCACCCAAAATGCGTAACACACTATTAACCCTTTGTATGCCGGGAACGTAGATCTACGCGAGACACAATGGTTTTTGATTATTTCTGTAATTACGGCATTCAACCGGTTAATCCAAATCTGAATAATTTTAAACGATATTGTTAATTCATTACTTCATAGTTATGTTCGAAAAATATGTCTGCTTAACAACGCAACCAACGCGATGTATGTTATTGAACTGTCTAAATGAAACCTCTTGCTGATACGTGTGTTATGCAATTACACCGCTGGACATGAGTTACCTTTTTTTTTTTTACGTGGATAAATGCTCATGCATACTACACTACCACGGGGAGATAGTGCAGTTATGTGGGACTCTAACCCACTAAAACTCCACGGTGTCCTCCTCTGCCACTTACGGCGGGAACACGGGCACGCGTTAACACTCATCCGTGAACCCGCCGCGGCTGTCCGTTACCGGACCCTCCCCTGGGGAGCACTCCCCATCACCGGCGCACCAGAACACACGGCACGCCGTGACCACCCCAGGGGACATGAGTTACCTTGGGTAACCTGGAAGTTTTTAAACAGACTCCGGACCCAGGTTGGCCGTAGCAAGGAAAACCTGTTCAGGTGGAGATTCATAGACGACTCCGCCTTGAAGTGTAAATGTGGTACTGTTCCACAAACGATGGGACACTTAATAGCGTGTCCTGCGTGTCCTGTCAGCTGCACGTTACAGGAACTGATGGACGCTGGTGATGGCGCCAAACAAGTAGCCGAATTCTCGGCCGAGTCCATTTAGATTACTATCGACAAGCTAAGAAGAAGATAGAACAAATACCCACGCGTAGGTATTTGTCATTTATTATCCGCAAATCTTACCATTAAATAGATTTGCTGATAATAAATGACAAAAAAAACCAGCAATTTCTATTCACAAAACCGTAGACTCATAAACTACAAAGTATATGAACGAATAACATTCACACACCTAGGTACATCAATATTCTTGAAACGTACAAATAATCTCTATTCTGTCCACTTGTCGGTGAGAAGCCGGGACCACCGGACCACCACGACGATGCCCACGCGCCTCTCCGCTTGAGAGCCACTCCTGCGCAGCCGTAACGCGACGCGTGACGCTGCGATTAGTCGCCGATATGCGCATCAAGCGTGCTGCGATTTTCACGACATTGTCGCGGATTTGTGGCGGTCGATGATTTGGTGAATTGAGGAGAGATTATGACGTGGCTGTAAAAGGGTCGGCAGGGTTTATTTTCTATGTTGTTGGTGACATCCATTGTTTTTCAATTGCACTGGCGTTTTACGGTATTTGTAATAAATAGAAAATGAATAAGTATTTATTTGTTATGCTTTGTAAGTAATGTCTTCAATTGACATATTTACCGAATTATGTGTACAGTTACATAGTGAAGCGACCATGTAACTACTTAGGCAACGCGTAGAAAGTGCTTGCAAGCAAAAACATAATTTGCCTGATGCCGGACACAATTAATCATATCTATGTCACGAGACAAATAAAAATATGCAAGAATGCAATTTAATACGCAAATGTAACAGAATTATCCACATCGCAACAACGCAGACTGACTTTATCGTCCCCACGAACAAATGCCACCGTTATCCTGTAACCCAGGGTTGTCAATCTACGCGATCGCAATTAGCGGTGCGCACGCGCAGCGATGGCCCGCAGGGCAGCCCTGCGGTTGGGCGATAAACCGTACGTGACGGGTCGCAGTCGCAGGTTAACGCGTGTTACAATGAATGACGACATTAACCTGTCGTGTCAATACAGCGTTTGTTAAACCAACAAAGGCAGTCCGATGGCTGTTACGGTAAATCATTTGCCTCCCGTTAAAGAAAGAAAGAAAAAGTATTAATTGCGACTCGTACAGGAAAATCACAAACTAAACACAGTAAAATAAAAATCTAAGTTATATAAAAAGAAGTAACAAAAAAAAAATGAAACAGAAAGTCCTATACGAGGCCAAAAGGCTCATATCTCAGCATGATGCTGCAACATTTAAAAAATAAATGTCGCAGCGCAGCCATTACCTCAAAGCTTGTAGGCAAATATTGTGTATTGTATGAATTGGTACATGCTTCGTCCTGACCACATTGCGGTCGTTGGCTATTGTTTATGTTATCAGATATGGAAACTAGCGGACGCCCCTAAGAGTATACTTGTGCATTCGGACTTTCTCAGACTCTCTCTTTAATTTAGGATGAAATAGTTCATGCATCTAGCCTGAACGACCATAAATACACATTGAGTTTGTAGAATAAGAAAGCTACAAAACACAAACGTATGGGGGGAAACTATGATGGTTGGAAGTTAGTAGCAGGGCAATTCCCGTATTTTTAAGAGGCCTCTTACAGTCCACTAGCGCCGCCAATCGAAAAAATGTCATAACTCGTAAATAGAATCAAAAATACAAAATATGTTCTATTATTACTGTGGAAAAGGCAATAACGTAATTGTATAACACCTTATCAACACTTGAAATATAGCTGTTTAGCTAAATCGTGCATTCAAAACATAAACGGCCGTTTTTGTTACAAATGCACGATTTAGCTAAACAGCTATATTTCAAGTGTTGACAATGTGTTATAAAATTACGTTATTGCCTTTTCTACAGTAATAATAGACCACATTTTGTATTTTTGATTCTATTTACGAGTTATGACATTTTTTCGATTGGCGGCGCTAGTGGACTGTAAAAGGCCACTTAAGAAAGTTCGCATTCTCATCTTAGTCTCAATATGTCAAAAATACCTAATCTAATTTTCATACATTTTTGACAAGTTTTTGACATTGATTGTTTGTTGCTGAGAGAGGTTGCGACTGTACTTTTAACATTATTAATGACGGGAATTGGCCTTCTGTTGATAGCTTAGTTTTTGTTCTTGAGTTCTTGACGGACAAACGTACCTAGACCTACGGAAAACAAAAAAGGAGTGTGTGTGCTTATGACCACACGATAGGAGTGAAAACTCAAAACTTACGGCTGGAGAGCTAAAGAGTGAAAAGTGCGCCTAAACAAGTTACCACTTCAAAAATCCATGATCACATCGACAAGGACACGGAACCTATAAAAGAACTTTATAAACCTTTAAAATCCTGACAAAGTGTTAAATTCATTGTTAATCCAGACTTGTATCGTTTACTTTTAAACGACAAATAAAACCAACGTTTATGACCGTTTAGCCTGTAACTTACAAAGGTTTTATGGGTTTTATTCCCATCGTTCTGGCATAATATATTCTTACATTAAACTGCAGAAATTGTATCTTAAATCCAAATCTTCTTCGTGCATCTTTCATGCAAACAAGAGTATCATGTTAAAATCAATTGTCGTGTAAATTGCACCACACTTGCGTTCTACACCCTAATTGCGTAACACATGCGTAAAACACTACCAATCACAATCTGAATAATTTTGATGGGTACCTACGGCTAAAGGCTCCTGCAAAAAGGCGCGACGCGCAACGCGAATCGCGCGCGACGCAAAGGCACCACTCGTTGCGCGACTTGCGGTGCCTTTGTGTCGCGCCTGTTTGAAGGAGCCTTGATAGTTTCTTGCCGAGTTCTTGGTCAACCAACGGTCGGTCGGCCATTTTTTCTTAGATCTCTTGCTCAAGGTTCAAGACCTGAACTGATCCCTATGATAACTGGTCCCTTGTGAAAGTAGCACTCCCAAGCTAATGCCTCATACCTCACATACAAACTTAGATAGACCGTTGATAAATAAAAGAATGCCTCGGAATAATTTTTCGCTCATTATTTTATTTTCTTTTTTTGCAGGTAAGCACTGACCTGTAGTTTGTTCTAATTTGGAAGAAATTCTTATCTCTCCTTTTGGTAAGTTCTTTGATGCCGACTTTTTGGTTACATGAAGGAAATCTTTACATTCTATGTGCCATCTAATGGACTCGAGGAATTGGGATTGTGAAGAAAGCTAACTGCTATATTGCAGGCCTTAATTTGTTTTTTCAAACAATACTGATACAAGATATCCTACATATATTGCAATATATATGTGTACATATATATTTTTTGTTTGCCAATATTGTGCCCTCATGATGGGCAAACGCCTCCCCCTATTTTTGCCAAACCTCCCCCCTGTTTTGTACGATTTCTGGCCATGTTGGCCCTGGAAACGTTATCAGATCGTCACACCACCTTGCCTTCCCTTCGTGGACTACCTCGGCGGCGATGTCACCCTCAGGTGTCCAGTGAGTGACGATCTTAGCCCATCTCTCCCGGTGCATTCGTAAGACGTGTCCTTCTCTAATTACAAAAGCATAGATCAGTATATATTGAATGGGTTTTTTTTTTTCTTTTTTCTTTTCAGGATGGGAAATCATCAAATGACTCCTCCCGCTCTGGGTGGAGCGGAAGGGAGTGTCAGACTCTTACTGACTAAAACCTACCCGTATTCCTTTCTTAGCCCTTTATGTTCCGGGCCAGCGGTAACCCTTTCGGACAATCCCGCTGACCCGGCAGGCTTCGGCCTTGACGGGCCCCTTCGGGTATTGAATCAGCTTGACACCACAAATAAAATACAGAGAAAAGGTGTACCAATGTCAATAGCCCGAAGAATCATACAAAAGCTAATTCAAATTGCGCATTGCGACTTACCTATCATTCAATAAAATGTAAACACATCGCGACATAATGATGTAACAGAGTGCTAAAAACATTAGTACTGTGTCGATAATTGAGTGAACACGGTGAACAGAAGGCGTAATGGCGAACCTACCAGCACTCTTGTAGAATTCAAATACTATTTTAGCAACACTTTGGAATATCTTGTCGGCTAAAACTATATTACGGTCAAGTGTTTACGTTGTTATCGCGTATAGAGACTTGTTTTCAAGCTTTTTCCCAGTTATGTTCACAGTTTGACCCCTGTTTTGTGACCAGTGGCACAGTCCAAGTAGTCCAAAACATTAAGAGGAAATGCAGGTGGTCGTTACTCCATAGAAACGCTCTCGCCTCTTTTCTTTATGGTTAATGACCATAAAGCAAAGATTTTTTACGGATTATTAAATATTAACTACTTGTATGTCCCTATGTTTTCCTTTTTGATGACACATTATTTTTAGAAGTACTAGAACCCTCAAAAAATACCGATTTAAACCGCTGTCAACTAGTGTACAAATTTGAAAACTATTGCATAATTATGGAAAAAAAAATCATTAATAATGGAAAAAGAAAAACATAGACACAGTATAATTATATCCTTCTTATTCAGTTTATGAAATATTTTTTAAATTGGTTCAATATTGGAGGAGGAAATAGATGAGAGCCAAAATTCGAATTATGACTTTTTACTTAGACTTTTTCAAAAGTCTCTCCGACCGCCTTTCCTTAAAGCTAGGAATTTGCAAAGTGAACTACTTTTTTCTAACGAGTTTCTATTGTTTTTACTTTCCTTGTAACTTGACGAGCAAGAGCTGTAATGTTCTTTGCATTGCTTACCAAAACCCTGGTTTCCTCTTTCGGTTCATGATCACCTGAGCTCTTGGCATTATTGAACGCTAATTGACTTTCATCATTATCCGCTGTCCAACTTCACCCACTGTAAGTTATGGGCCTCTCTTTGCGTATCCCAGCCTCATCAAGAAAACTGTCTTTGGGTGGCAACATTCTCCTGACGTTATCCCATATCAAATTTTATAAGCTGGCAACCTTACAGGTCTTTAGCCTTTTGTACCAACCCGCACTGAGCCCGCTTTTAGATTACAGCCCACTCCCTGTCGGAGTAGACGCCTGAGTCCCAACAGTGGGAAAATTATAGGCTGATGCGTGATCATCATAACCTTTTATGTTCTGTGTGGATAACTTGGTCATCACTTGGTAACTTAGCTAATAATGCTACATCTCCAAGTAGTGCATATTGTTTTATACGTTGACTAGCTTTGACCGCAGCTTCGCCCGCGTGGAGGTCGGGAATTCTTCCACGGAAACGTATTACCGGGATAAAAAAGTATCCTATGTGTTAATCCAGGTTATCATAAACTATAATTGTGTGTGCCACATCCAAATTCTGTTAACCTCTTGACTACCACACGTCATAAAATCAAAAACGTGCCGTCGGCGTCAAAGTCTGTCATGTAGTCGAACCGTGGCGTGCTGGGTACATTTTGGTTTGTCATCTATACATGACTGTGGCGGTCAAAAGGTTAAAAGCATAATACTAATACTATCGTGAATTCATGCAAGCTTAGTACTTTTTGTTAGAATACTGCTCAGAAAGTTGGGTCATATTTCAATCATGATTCGAAAGACACGTAACGCCATCTAGCGTCTTAAAGCAATTATAACCATGGAAAGTTATTGTTCTTTTCCTCAGAAACAGTACTTTTTTCTGGAGGAAAGTTTCCCTATGTTTTTTTTTCTTTACACCTGACAACGTAGGTATAGGTATGCAAAATTTCATGATGATCGGTTCAGTGGATTAGGCGTAAAAAGGTAACAAACTTAATTTCGCATTCTAATATTATTATATTGTATAATAGGATTGCCTAACATTGGTTAGCTTTCGCTGTATTTACAAGTATACACCTCATTTAGTTTCCTCGTTGATTAGCTACTTCTGGCTTATCTTCAGAAACATCTTGTAACATCGCTATTAACTAGCATGAATCTGTTTACAAGCTGCGTATGAGAGCATATTTTTCAATTTGTGTCAAGTACGTTTTTTGCTTGTCCCTAGGGTTTAACTTAATTTTATTCGTAAACCCATAAACTATTCGAGCTTTTAAACATACTGGATCAAAGAAAATACATTTAATTTAAATTTGATTATATAATTTTCTGCTTAATTATTAATAATTTTGTTTAACCAGCGTTTAAATAAACAGGAGTTGGCTACTTTTACCTGTCCCCATCTGAATTTGTATGATTGGATCACGAATATTGAGAGATTTTTCCAAGGACGATGTACTTTTTTTATCGGATTTAGTTTCTAAATATCATCATTAAATAATATTCATCAATTAATTTTTAATAATCTGGATTATTTACATAAAAAACCATATAAAATTACGATGTTGAAATTTTGATCCACCCGGAACATTCAGTATTGTGACCGCATTTTAAAGTACTTTTAACCACTTTTTTTGGGAAATAATACCTTAAAACAAGTAACACGTCAACGTATTCCTGCTCAGGAAGCCATTTTGGACTTAGCGTCAAAACGATTTTGAGTAACGTAGACGTCTTGTTGCTGGCTCGGTACAAGAACGGAATTTATGTTCAGGTGTGTGTTTGAATTTTACTACAGCGTAACCAAATATTAGGATCGCTGTTTATTTCTAGAAACTGCCATTTCTTTCTAGTTACTGTTTAAAATGATATCAAATGGAAAAGAACCACGAATAATAATTTATTCAATTATTTAAATCGGCAAGTAAGAAAATGTGACTTCCGTTTTGTGACCATATCTGTGGACACGTACGGGCTGAGCTTAAAGTCACAACATGACTGAACCTATAAAGTTAAGTTCACATGGATACAATGATGTTGTTTCAGAAAGTCAGAATAATAGTTTTATGCGGGAATCGATTTTCAAGAAATATAATATTGTGAGTACAGGTAAGGCCTAATTTTTGTTATTATAAAACGTTTCGTAATTAATTAATTGTTTATCATTATTAAATATTTCATACAGAAACTCCTGTTTTTTTATCGAATACACAGGGTGTAACAAACCTTAGACACCAGAATTTGATCCTTATTAGCAACACTATCGAATGGTGTTAAAATACAGGCTGTGTTTTTTTCAAAATCAGCTGGTTCGATTCCTGGCCAGCTTTATTGATTTTTCTAAAATCTAATGATGCAGTTTTAGTTTTCGTCAAAATCGGCCTCGAGACCCCTTTCAATGTTTTTCAATATTCCTCATAGCTTCAGATTTAGCCATTCACGCCTAGTTGAAAATTCATTCTGTATAATAAAATAATATAGATAATTAGCCGCTGTTTAGTATTACGATTACTATTTTAGATATTAATTCGTTATGTTATAAGTTTTAAAGAAGAAGCTTGTTAGTAACTTAATTCGATTTTAATAGGTATTAAATTTTTATCTTATTATTTTATTCATGTTAACAATAGTTATGTAAACGAGGTACAATATTTTTTGTTATTATTGACTCCACTATTGAAAAGATATAGTATTTTTTAATTATTATTAAACGTTCGTCTGGAATATTACATATTATGAATAGTCTGATAATAGCGTCCATGTAGACGAAGCTTTACCTTATTAAGACGTTCAGTTGTGTGACTGTCCCTATTTTTTATTTGAAACAAAAAAATATTTAATATTCTTTATAACATACTGTTATTTTGTGTTTTCGCTCGGTGGACACGAATTTAATTTTGATTCATAATTAGGGATCCCTGTGGAAATATATTTGTATTACAACTAAATATTTATAAAAATTATATCCGATGTGGATCAAAAGTCACATAACTGAAATTGAAGCGTGATTTTTGTTATAGAATGTTCAAAGAATTATCGTGTTTTGTGTTTTTTCCTTTTGACAAAGTTGTTTTTTTTAATAAGTAATAAAAATATAAATAATATTTTGTGTAGTTTTTTGTTAATATCATACTTAATATAGTCACATTCTGGAAGTGATCACACAGCTTCTTCCACTATGTATTGGGATATTTTTTATTCTAGCTATAATTTTGGCGTTCTTAATTGATTTTCATTAATTTCAATCTATACACTATTTTAAAATAAACAATAGTTGTCATAAATTAACATTTAAAAAAAAACGAAGTTACTCACAGGTTGACACAAATAAAAAAATATGCTCATGAGTGTTCTAGAGCTGTAATGTTACCAGTAACTGGTTAGATACTACTCAGATATAATCGCGGTTGACAGACGTCCAACTTTATGTAGGTTTTATATGACGGTAAAATGTTAAGTTTATTTTAATTAACTGTTATGTGAAAGAGCTCTTAGTGCCTGTTTCAACATGCCTGGACAGCCACAATCTAAGAAGTTCATTAACATATGAAACGGAATTTGTATGACATTATCTGCTAGATGAGATAACCAGATATGATATTAGTTGGCGAAACTTCTAAGCATCGATGATAAGCATCAATATCTCATGTCGATAAAATAATTCATTCTGAGAATAGTGCATGCAGTGCTTTTCGTTGTAATAAACAGTAAAACTTCTGTTAAGTAATGAGATCAAAAAGACGTCCACTGCTGGGCGTAGGCCTCCCCAAAGCAGCGCCACTTCGACTGGTTCTGTGCGTCTCGCATCTTTGTTTCAGTTTTGACCTTTACCAGTTCATCGGTCCACCTTGCGTACCGAGAGACGTAGCGTTACTAATTGTTTAGGGGGACCTAAAACAAAACTCAGTTTTAGAAACAATAAAAGTATATGATCGACTACAGTAAACAAAATCAGAAAAATATATGATATTCTTCAGGATATATGCTAGGTAGATAGCGTTTTAGTTTTTTAGTCCAAACAATAGATTTTTTGTACTTAATTAAATAATTGCTTTATATTTTGCAATAAAGTACCAGCGTTGTGTCATCGCGCTTCTCTTTCTTTTCTATGCAGTCCGACAGTGACCGCGCTTTAGGTCATGTAAGCCCTAAGTAATAAAATAAAGATGTTTTTCCAAACTCATCACGTCTGTGAAGTTCCGCTAATTAATTCCAGATTAAGGTCAATGACTACTGAATACATATACCGACTTACTATTGAACGTATATCTTTCATTAACTTTCCCTTCAACTGTCTTGCATTCCAAAACAAGCTAATATAATAATACGATCATAAAACAATGCATTTAACATACGAGTTGACACCACACGATGCATACCAGCACGTTTACAAGTCCCCTGCGCGTACGCATGCTATCCGGGAAACGACAAGCGGTTGATATCACCGGTCGGCATTACCTAGTGGCGGTATATCTTCCTACCGTTGCCTTCCTGTGCGGATTTTTGCTGGATTAGTGTGGCGAAGAATGTTGCCAATTGAAAAAATTATGTGGGATTGTCGTTCGTTAAAAAAAGATATGATCGGAGTTTGGATAAGCATCTTTGTATGACCATGCGTTTGCGAATCTTCAAGTAAAGGAATATTTTTGCGTATCTGACATTCGGTTTTTCTATGTTGTTTTATGCCTTAAGTGTCCCATTGAAGGTTAGATTCATCAGTAGGTACTTCCCATTCACTTTTCTACCACCTCTCTCTATTAATAGCTAATAAGGGACAGTATTTTGGAAGAAGCCGAGCTCATCCCGCCTTCCTCATTTGAAACCATCTTGTTGCCTTCAGGTGCTGTGTTTTTGTACCTTGAAATCCCAACACTATTTCCATCAAATCTGCCTACCGTTCACCCGTCTATTATCCCGTTTCCCATAATTCTCCACTGGCAACAATATTACGCCTGCAATAACAGCTGTAACACTCCCAGTTGACACATTTTCTGAGTTTGTTTATGATTTTACAAGCGGCTGCGAGTCGCGACTGCGTGTCGTCTGTCGTTCTCTCGGCACTGGCGCACGCGCAGCGCTTTATGATTTTCGCGCGTCTATATTTCCTGCCTAACGGTCCAGCTAGGGTTGCCAGCGGTCGGATCGATTTATGTGCTGCGTTTTAGGAAGTTATTAATTTTTGTTGTTTGCTATAGTGTGTTAATATTTTGTTGGGAGTGTAATTGCTTTCGTATTTTTTCTTTGGCGTTGAAAGACTGGAAATGAAGATGAATTATTTTATTTGTTTTCTCGTTAACGGTATTATTCCTCGTTAAGGTTCATCTTGAATCTTCCTCAGTACGCTAAACACACATAGGTAGATCTGTATATTTAAACTGCGATGCTAATGATTCAATTATTCCTTAATTACTCAATTTCTTGTCGTTTCCGGACTTGAAAGGCTTGGTCCTTTGTCCAAGCAGGCCCTAAAAACGTGAGATGTTCGTATCAACTCCCACGCAGCATGATTAACACTGCTCGTGGTATCTGCATAGCACAGTCGTATTAAACGCTGTACTGTACGTGAGCACGTTTCGTGCTGGTCGGGAATGGGGCCAGATTTGGGTTTCAAATGTTACAATTTCTTAGTGTGGACGTTGTTATCTGTAAATGACGGAATAAAGCATTTGCTGGCTTGTTGTATAGAATGAAATTTTGTTTAAACCTTGGGGTGAGAAAGGCAGTGAGATGCATGCCACACAATGACTGAGTAACCTCATTTATTATGTGTTTCTATGGTGGACTTTTGAACGGCAGTTTGCTTCATGCATAGATCTTTGGCAGCCGTTACGGGTCGTCAGAAGCCCGAAAGTCAGACAACCAGTCTTACCAAGTTATATCGTGTTACCCACTAACTGGGGTGTGAAGGTCAGATAGGCAGTCGCTCCATGTAAAATACTGATATTCAGCTGCATCCGGTTAGACAGGAAGCCGACCCCAACATAGTTGGAAAAAGGAGATGATGAGAATGCTTCATGGAAGTCAAAAAGAATCATAATAGAAACCACAGATTAACTCCTGCTTTGAGTACTATAAATGGTGGTTATTTATTTATTTAATACTTCAAGCACATAAATGTACAGAGGCGGACTTAATGCCATAGCCATTTCCTACCAGTCAACCTTTGGGTGATGCAGAAACAAACAGTGGTAGGTGCAATCATGAAAATCAAGGAATAAATATTTTAAATATAACTACATGATTATAATTATGAAAAATAAATAAGACAAAGAATGAGAAAATATTACCGTTGTGATGATACTGCCAGCTTCTTGCGAATGTGCTCGCATACCTTAACTTTAAAGGATACACCTTGACATTGACAACGTCAAAATCGAATAGTTTTTTATTCGTTTTTGGGCATCTGGCTGGGTCCATCGCAATCGCTTAGGTAAAGAGAGCATCGTTTCACAAAAACATACACAAGTTCTTCTTCCCACTGAGCGCCTTTGCAAACACAATGTGACAACTGACGAAATCCAAGCTAGATAAGGCTCTATTCACCTTTAATATTCGCACTACCACTTTGAAAGCCATGCCAGCTAATTAGGAGATAAATAACACTACGCCCAAACATCGTGCTTAGTAGTAATTGCCCGTAATTGCAATTTATTGCGTCCGCACTATAGTAACCGTTGTTTATTGGACGCCCTTAATAGTTCTATGGTGGACGGATTTAGGTTTAATTGGTTCGTTTTTAAGGATTTGGATTGGGTTAATGATTTTATGATCGTTTATTGGGGCGGTAATGTGTCTATCTTTCGAGAATTGTCTATGGAATGCACTGGATTGACAGCAAAAATCATTTTGAGACAAAGATCTTTTAGCGCGTTGTCAAAATCGGAGCTAACGCGGCCATCTTGTTTTTCAATACAATTTCTGTGACAATTTTAAATGTTTAACAACAATGCCCTCGTGTCAATGTCATTGAGGCGCCGAAAAATTCTTGTAACACTAACGCTCATTTGGAGAAATGTCAACGTAAATGTATTTTTTTTCCAATAATGAGTTAAATATGCCAAAGCTCTTAGAAAGCGTATTTACGTTAGAAAAGCAGACTAAAAAAAAGTAGCAGTTACGTCGATGTTTCTCCAAATGAGCGATATGGTATTTTCTATTTCTGGATAAGTATTGGTATGTAGTTGGTAGTTAGAACCTTACTTTGCCTTTGTTTTTATTTTCCAAACACAATGCAGCCCTACTTTACACCCACAACTGTCACCCGTTCCCTTCAGCTGGTTCTTATGCATTGCACAAGATATCGCAGGTAGAATTGATGCAATTACCATTTCATTTCCGTCAACATTGTACATTCTCTAAATTGAAGGAGCCTTCAGCCTCCGAATTTGAATAATACCCTCTGAAACGGTACAAAACGGGATACGAATCGTTACCAATCGGGTTTTCGAAGAAGCCGTGAATTTATTTACACTTCCCAGATTCGCCTGCAGGCGATTTTCGGTTCTCAGTCCATTGTATGTTAAGTCAGACCGCCTTTACGAATTTATTACGGACCCCTGAAATAAAAATGGCGATAATATCGTTAATGCTGCTAATATTTTTCACAGCTGAGCAAAAAAAGGTGGCGGCGCCGCGTTGATTGTTTCACATAAATCATGTGCAACGCCATTAGTAGGACAAATGCGTTTGCGCAGGTCCTATCTCATTTGCATATTAACTAGGCAAAATTGCTTTGGCTCTAAAGGAAAGGCCATTCTTGCCTTTCTTTTATGGTATTATCGTAGGATGTAATGTATTCAATAAAGGATAAACTTCTCTCTTTGTTGTGAAGGTTTATGACTTGGTTAAACTAAGAAAGCGCACTCGCACCGAAGATGCAAATGCTGTTGCGTAGTGGCCAAATCTTGGATCGAATTTACATAAATCCCGACATGTATGCTTAGCAGCCTCTTCTGCCAAGACAAATATACAAAGTTACATTTGTTTGAGAGTCAATTTGCCAAATTAAAGGCAAAGAAGGACGGTCACGTAGTGCCAACACCTTGAATTCTCTTATTGAATTTTTGGCTTTTCTACTCAATTATTCGAGTGCTATGTTCTCGTCGTCCATCTCCATTTAAAGACCCTAGGTTATGGCCAGAGACCCTTGGCCCAGTAAACAAAAGCTTTCTTCTGACATTTTTGGCGAATAATTTTAATAATACGGTAATATTTATTCAGTTGACTCGTGCTTTGCTTATTTGGAAGTCAATTTCCATAAACAGTGTATGTACAGACGCCAGCACATCAAGCTACCCGAAACTGTCAAATTTTCCCAATTAACTTTGAACCTTATACTTTAGCGATAAAGTTGAAAATCCATTAAAGAAATTTGACAAATTGTAGTAGCTTGATGTGCTGGCGTCTGTACATAACTTAAAAACTAATGTTAGTACTTATATAATAGTGACCTCACAGAAGGCAAATACCAAAAAAAAAAGAAAAAAAAAACAACAAATCTCCCACAACATGTAAATACTCGTAAAAATAATTTCCCCTTCACATCACCACAAGCCTACTTATCGAGTAAAAACTAACAAAACCTCACAAGAAATAAGTTCATTAATATTCTCCATATCGGAGGAACGCGCAAGCCAAATGCTAATTTGTTTTTTCTATCCACCAACCGGACTGGTTGCTCCAGGGCCCATTACGGGAGTAACCAGGAAGTGGTTGGTGCACCCTCAATTACCACGAAGAAATGGAGTAGTGGACACACTGCTGCAGCGAATGTATCACAGAAACACCAACATGTTTTACTGTACAACGAGAATATTTTATTATTTATTATTTCATTAAAGAAATTTGACAAATTGTAGTAGCTTGATGTGCTGGCGTCTGTACCTGCCGTTCGGTTCTTGTTGCTACTTCCAGTGTTGCCTACACCGACGGAACCTTAAAGGATGGTAGTCTTTTGGAATGGCAGGATGTTAGCTTAACGTTTCTGCATAATGAGCGACATCCGTTCCAATATTTGTCGAAGGATAAATATGTTTCATTGTCTTTAAGAATACTTAAGTAAAGTAGCAATGTATACAGGTATTGCCTTTGTAATGTTCAGTTAATATGCAAATCGGAAGGTAACTACACAGTCGAGATTTGTGAGAGCTGCGCACTTTTTGAAATCAAAACGGTTTCTTTATAGTCTACTAGATACTTCAGAGGCATCAAAGTAAGCCCTAAGCACCGCTCCCAGCAACATTTACTAAAATATTAGTTCCGTTCCCCATAATTTATGAACACAACAACCCATTTTCTTCAGTAAACTCTCGCAAATTGCTTGATTTCTAAGCTGGTAGATCAAATACACTATATTTTTCGCCCATTTCAAGACCAGCCTGGACATCAAAGATTGTTGCAACGTTCCAATTGCAACCAGCTTGTATTCGATACAAAGTAAATCCAGGACAGTATACAATCGTATGTAATATAAAAATATCGCAATCTGATAGCTTGAAGTGAGTAAAGTTTGTGAAAAAGTGACCGGGTCAGCGGACAGGTCGCAGTGACATTTAACTAAATTACATGCGTGCGGGTACTTTGTGAAATGATCGCGGGTTTCGGATCAATGAATTGCGGATACAAGATAATTGAGAAAGTATATGGAGTATTTAATAAGGTCGAATGTATTGCTTTCGCTTTTCGGCGTCAATTTGATTGGAAATTAAAGGATTGATGGGTGACATTATCGAATTTCTGTGTAATTTATTAATCAAGAGAAATTAGCATTAACTGTAAATAGAAGTACCAGTTTAAGTATATTATATGAACGTATTTATTTAGGTTATATACATTAGTCCCCGTACTAATAAATGTATTATATCAGATGAATAGTTACATACCGATTTCTCTCTTTCAGTCGTCAGTAATTTGACTTTCGAAAGAAGAAGATCAAGCGTTGTGTAACTATACAGACGCTATACAGTTTTTATTATTAAGGAGGTATACATATAACATGTCTTTACATTAAGAGTAAGTTAGGTACAGACGCCAGCACATCAAGCTACCCGAAACTGTCAAATTTTCCCAATCAACTTTGAACCTTATACTTTAGCGATAAAGTTGAAAATCTTATAAAGAATTTTGACGAATTGTAGTAGCTTGATGTGCTGGCGTATACATAGAATTTCTTAAAAAATTTATAAAAACGTTAACCGAAGCATAATTTCTTCCGATTACATATTCTTATTTACTTTCGTTATCAACCCTTCGCTAATCCCGCCCACGTTTTACTCCCATCATTTCATAGACAGCTTAATCTTTAAATACCAGGTTTACCATTTAGTAAAACCATAGCTACACAAATGGCCGACATTCTAAAATGTCTGTCACAAGATGTTAAGCATCTGTTGTGGCCTAATTAGCCATAGTTGGGCAGATTTGACATTTATTTAGCCATGACGACACGGAGTCAGGAGTTCAAAACAATAAGGTAAGGACAAATGTATTTAAAGATAATGCCAGAGCTCCTAAACAGCGTAAACAGGTCTAATGGTTGTTAACCTCTGGAGTTATTGTAGTAATTCCAAATGCTCTGGTATAATCGGCACATAAAGAGTTATTATTTTTGCTAGCAATTGTGGCCTTAACATTTGAATTACTGTACTGGAAATTACACAGAACCGGTCGAATTGGTGATGCTTGGGGATGGCCTATGTCCAGCACTAGAAGTCTTTCGGCTTAAATCATGACAATGATGACTGGAAATTGGAACATACAAAACAACTTGTATTGTTTTAAACTGCAAAGATGGTTGGTTGATATATTTCATTGTCTTCTGCTGCGTTCAGAATGGAAACCTCACATAGCTGATTAGGCTGTCACAAATATTTTTTGTTATTGCAATATAAACCGTCCGGCCCGTCCGTATCATTACATTGAAAGCGTAAAGCTGAAATCTATATTATCATATTATGTAAGTCATCATGCAATCCCAAATCAGTTTAGAAATCTCCATGAGCCGTGATGAAATGCTGCTGTCAGACATCCTTACATTAACCACTCGTCAAGCGAGATTAAAAATCAGCGATCGTCATCTGAATTCAGGTCTACCTGTCGTTGTATTAATGAGGCTTTGCGACCTGGTCTTTTGAGCCAAACTGGTCAAGTGGATTATTTATTGCTTGTTGCTAAATATGTGGAAATGGTGTCATTCGAATTGAATTTTTGAATCAGCAAAAGCCTGGGGCTTGTGGATAAGTCATAACAGCCGCACGGGTCGATTGATCAGGTTAAGCTACGCTTGTCGCGGTTGCTCCGTGGATGGGTGACCATCTTTACAAGACCCTCCGTGCCTCGGAAAGCACGTTAAGCTGTTTTTCCTGGCTGTCATTCGTGGATCTTTGACAGTCGTTACGATTCGCCAGAAGCCCGAAAGTCTGACAACCAGTCTTACCAAGGGGTATTGTATTACCTAGTAAGTGGGTTGTGGAGGTCAGATAGGCAGTCGCTTCATTCAGCTGGTATTCAGCTGCATCCGGTTAGACTGGAAGCCGACCCCAACTTAGTTGGGAAAAGTCTAGGCCGAATGAGGGCCGAAAGAGGGTCATTCGAATTCTGGTGTTACAATTTTCATATATTTTTAATGCAATTGTTAAAAGGATTATTGGAAGAATAAAATGATATCACTCAAAGCAGTAGTAGGTATTGTGACCAGTGGTGGCTCAGTGGTAACGGCTAGGACCTACAAGCTGTAGGTTGTAGGTTCGAACCCAGACAGGCACTTCGTGTAATTTATTTCATCATGATTGCTCTCAAAACGGTGAAGGAAAACATCGTGAGAAAACCGGCATGTCCTAGAATCAAAAATCCGAAGACGTGAAGTTTACCAACCCGCACTGGACCCGCGTGGAGGATTACGGCCCACTCCATCTCACCGCTACTAATTCTTGAGAACCAAAGAACACATAAAGTAAGCGGATTTCATTAAAACGTCCTGTTTCCAGTTGAATCAATTGACGTCAGAGGCCGTTTAATATAATAACCTGATGAAGGACGTTGTTTAACAACTTAACTGTCCATAAAGTAGACACAATAGTTAAATAATCAACATGAATCATATATGATTCATGGGACAGGGAAACTGTTAAGATTTCTGGGACCATTACGATCAAAAATCCTCCAAACATGGTCATTGAAATATTTGAAATATCCAACTTCCATAACACGCAGGATATTGCAATAAATTCTTAGAATAAATTCCACTTAAAACTACACCATTTATCATAAGGATAAAAGCACTTTATAAATACTCCACTAGATAGCAACAAGAATGTACCCAGAAATGACGGACAGTGATTTTTACCCACAAGTAAAAAGTAGTTCTAAAGGTCATGCGCAAGCGCAGCATACGCGCTAACTGGTTGGTCGGTTAATTCGCCGATACCGAGAAGTAATTACTTATGTACCTATAATTTATATTGTTCATAGGTATCTACAGGTTTTCGTTTTGTAAACGGGATTTTTGATAACAAGTCTAACAGCGTTGATTGTGGGTTTAATTATAATTTTGTTGCGATGTATGAAAAAAAAAACTGTATATGTTAACGTTTTTATTTTTAGTTTCATTGATGTCTTCTATAGTATGAATACCGTGTCACGGTGTCAGGTGTTGAATAACTCTAAGCGAATCGGCAGAAAGGTGTACTTTTCAGATGGTTATCAGATGTGGTCCTTATCTTATAGCACTTTCTGGTCACCACGACCAGTAACTGGCAGGCCTAAGTCGGAAAGTTAAGCCGTTGGTCCCGGCTGTCATCCGTGGATATTTGACAGTCGTTACGAGTCGTCAGAAACCCGAACGTCTGACAACCAGTCTTACCAAGGGGTATCTTATTACAGTCAGATAGGCAGTCGCTTCATGTAAAATACTGGTATTCAGCTGCATCCCGTTTGACTACCTTGAAGCCGACCTCAACATAGTTGGGAAAAGGTTAGACAGATGATGAACTGGCAGGTGTAAGGAATAGAAGTTTGAAAAGGGATATGTGATTCTTTCCGTGACGTTTCTTTTGCTGGTCAGTACCTTCCTAGTAATCCGATGAAATATGGCAATCAACTATCCACGGCAAACACTCTAGATTCTTTCACCAACTTTTCATCAATCAACTCAGACTATCGCAGTCCACTGCTGGACATAGGCCTCCCCTAGACTGCGCCACAACACCCTGTCCTCCGCCTTCCGCATCCAGTCTGTCCCAGCCACCTTCTTTAGGTCGTCCATCCATCTAGCTGGGGGGCGTCCCACACTACGCTTGCCGATACGTGGTCGTGCCAGGACTCGTCTGCTCCACTGGCCATCGGTCCTTCGACAAACATGGCCAGCCCACTGCCACTTCAGTTTGCTTACTCTGCAAGGTATGTCGGTAACTCCGGTTCTTTTCCGGATAATCCCATTCCATCTTTCACAATGAAGATATTCAAACGGTTGTTCTATAATATAAAAATAAAAGTCGGACGACATTAAAAACTTGTTGTGAAATAGCGAATCGACAAAAATTACGTCTCACCCATCACTAATCGCGTTTTGCTAGACAGTTAAAAATAACTGTTACTTTCACTGAATAAAAGTTGTTAACAAAATTTGTACTCGCACGTACAAATACTTTCGATAGTAAATCGTTTTATAACGTTTAGTCTAATCGGCATTTCATTTCTACCTATATGCTCAGTTTGACTGCGTCGTTGGTTTTGGCATGAGGTTCTGGGTTCGATTTCGAAGTCGGCCAGTGTGTTATTAGGTTTTTCGATCTGGAATTTCTCAGTAGCAGCTCGGACTCTGGATTTGTGCCCGGTTGATAGCTCGCCCCCTATTACACAGAATTTAAGCATAACTGGCGAAATGGGTGTACCATAGTTACACCTCTGCTCAACACTTCGGGGAATCAAGGCGTGATGAAATGTTTGTGTGCTCAATTTGAAGTCCATCTTTTGGGGAGTCACTTTTCAAGAGCAATTAAGTTCTTTCTCAGCGATGTAGGGATGTTACAAAACCCTGTGTTCGAGTCCTGCCGAATTATTTGTATCATCGTCGTTTTGCAACAACATGATTTCACTAGATGCGTCAGTATCCTTGCAATCGGATATGAAGTTATCAGTGAGTCAATCGCCTAAACCTCTTACACAATCTACTCGAGTTCTAGAAACCAACACCACACCTGGTCCTCACATCACCTGACCATACTTAGAAGACAGTAATTCTACACTTGACAGCTCACCTTCTCATATCTGTACAGTAATCAGAGTCACCAGCCGTTGATTTGTCAACAAAGCACTTAAAAAAACAAATTGCACAACGTTATTAAGTTTTATTTGCAGCTAAATATCATTGTGCTTAAGTTTCAAGTTATGATTGCTTCATTTGAACTTAGTAACTTGATCTGATCAGATACTTTAATGTATTTCTTCATCTGAAACTGAGCTGGTAGATAGAACTGTGATTTAATGAGACATTGTTGGGAACCAGTTCAGTGATTTGATCCTGAATATTAATTTTCGTTGCTAAGTTGCCTTCAGACTAGATTAGCCTAAATTATTATTTGCGTTATAATCCTGCCTATCGGTCAATTGTTGTCTTATGACTTCTTGACACAATTGTCAATACTGATAATTGATACATTTTAACATGACTTGAGTTTTAGACTTTGTTATTTATTAGTTCTTCTGCGTACGGTCTAAATATTGGATATTAAGCTGTCAATGAGTAATAATGAATGATTGTGGCATGTTCATCAATCAACTCGGCCAATCGCAGTCAACTGCTGCTCCCCAGGCTGCACCACAACGCACCCTGTCCTCCGCCCTGCATCCAGTCCGTCCCAGCCACCTTCTTCAGGACCATCTAGGTGGGGGACGCCCCACACTACGCTTGCATGAACATATTATTCTAAAAACATTTATGGATATGCCAAATATCCAAGAAGCGATACAATGAAGATAGTTGGTCCTGCACTGGAGCTGTTTGTTACTGATCCTGGAGAACAAAAAAAAATCATGATTTGGGGTAATTGCCCATTGTTTTAAAAACTACCCTGTCTGTACACGAATTTCCAGTTCGTTGGTGTTCAAACTTGAATGTTGGCATAATATACTAGAAAATAAAAGCAGTGACTCGTTTTGTTTGCCATGGTCAGGCAATAGCTGTGTTTGACCCTGGGTCAGTCGTAAAACGGGAGTACGGTAAAGTTCATGTTAATTGAACATCTCTTCCATACATTCCCCGTTTAACGTTCATATGATAGCTATTTTGCTTGGAGGTTATAAATATTTTCAATGTGCTTTCTTTGAGTGGCTATGGTTTATTTTATGGTATACTGGTTTTATTGAGAAATTCCAGATGGAAAAACTCAAATAACAATTTACTCGACCCAGGAATTGAACCCAGGACCTCATCGCTTGCTACCACTAGACAAACGGGGCAGCCCCACTGGTTGACTTATTAACAGTTCATTATTGTCAAATTCTTTTATTTTTCTTTTATGCATCATCCGGTTAAAATAGGCTTCCAGTCTATTTTAACCGGATGCATCTGAATCATTATCATCATCATCATCATTTTAGCCGAAAGACGTCCACTGTTGGCCTCCCCCAAAATACTGACTGGTTCTGTGCTTGCCGCATCCAGCGGATTCCTGCAATCTGAGTACCAGAATTTTATATGGAGCGTCTGCAGGTGTATGAAATTAAACTTATCTATATTATTATTGCGTTCCGGATCCCTCAGATTCACACTCTTCCTACGCAAGAAACAGTCCTTGAATCACAATGTCTTCTTGTCCTCGTAAAGTACTTATTTAACCATTACCTTTCTTTTTGTTACAGGTGAGGCATCATCTTATGGCGGATCCCGTACAACGGAACCAACAATTGCGGATCCCTTCTCACAATAATTTTAAAATTTAAATTTGCCGGCCCACTTCACTCGTGAAATGCGACAAGTATAACCTTATTTGTTTTAAACATTCATAAATTGTATAAACCGTGTGAAATTTCCCAGCGTCGGTCGACGACACTGATATTTTGAATTTATCGGGCATTTTTGACCTCTCGCTGCCCTAAAATGTGTACATACTTACCTTATGGATTGGGGTGTTATCCGATTTCGTTTTAAAATTATGCGAAAGGTTTTAATTTATGTGCCGAATTTAAATAAACTCACGAAATTCTGTTTGACATGCAATGATTCGATTCGATGTAAAAGTAAAAGCACAAACCAGAAATTTATTCAAAGGTCCGACAAAACTGAAGGTAGATAAAAATAAATCATAATTTTCCTAAAAAAAGCACCCATCGTCTATTTCTAAGCAGGCCTTACCAATCGTAACAGCCTCACATATCGTCGGGATCGATCTTGATTCTCGATCGTCTCGTGCGCATATCGTTCGTGACGTTGGAGGCGCGGGCGCACGGCGCGGCGTAGGCAAATCGACGGCTAATTGTAGCCCCGGGCATGGGCCGATCAAAAAAAATAAAGTCGGTCTTACTCCGTTTGTACGTACGGTACGGGAATAAGGGCTCGTTGAGCTTTCAAATGGAGGTAAAACACGCTTTGTGGGAATTGATGTAATTCTTTGGTCCATTCTCATCATCATCAGTCATCATCTCTACCTTTTTCTCTCTTTCTCTGAAAAGGCTTTAAAGGCTTTTCTAGTTTTCTTCTATAGGTACATGAATATAGAATTGCAATTTTTGACTGAAAATCCATTAGATTTTTATGTTCTTTCACTTCATTCACGCAATTTTCTTTCTTTTCTTTCTTTCTTTCTTTCTTTCATTAACTGTCTCATTCCACTCCACTTTCAACTATCATAAGTCATAAACCCTCCTGTTGCCATCAATATTTCATTATATTCTTTGTACCCAGAACTTGACTTCTATCTTCATCTTTTCATTCATCATCCCATTATAATTATTGGCAACCTTGTTCTAACACCACTGCTTGTCTTTAGAGATCTTTTCGATATTCATTACAATATTCCGTTTTCCATGTTCAAACAGAACATGGAAAACTCCATGTTCTGTTTGCAACCCAAGGCTACAATGGATACTTACCACCCCAGACTCATTTCGGCCAAGATTACCGGTGCATTCCCAGTAATTCCCTTAATTCCAACCCGTTCCCCTGGCTCCTTAACGTGTATTTCGGCCAGCACGTGAAGGTATTCGGTGCCTATTATTATGAATGAATACTGGTTTTGTCGACTTTGAGATGCGAGTTTAGGGATTGTAATTGTTGCACTGCAGAGTAAAGGTTTCTTCTCATATATAGACGAAACTTTTATTGATGACTACCCTTGTTACGCATATTGACGACTAGCGTCCGCCCGCGACTTCGTCCGCGTGAAATTTCTTGTTACTCCGACCCAACCCGTCGCATCGCATCGCCTGCCCGTGCTATTACTTCGTTTTTGCTTAGCGTTCTTTCTGACTTTTTTTCTTTTTGCTCGTCTCCTAAAAGTCATAGCGTGATGTTAAATAGCCTATAGCCTTCCTCAAGAATTGGGCTATCAAATGCAAAAAGAATTTTTCAAATCCGACTAGATAAGGCTGGCACAAGAAAGGCCTACGCTGAGCAGTGTGTGAAGTCGGGCTTTGGGTGACGATGACGATGATAACATGCCAAATAATGTATTTTCTATCACATCAAAATATCTTCTCAAATATAATAACTGTCGGAGTAGGTGGCTCGCTGGATTCAAGGTTTTCCCGCCAATGTTTACCTCCATCCTCCATCTCATCCGGTAAAAGTACAGACGCCAGCCCATCAAGCTACCCGAAACTGTCAAATTTTCCCAATCAACTTTGAAACTTATGCTTTAGCGGTAAAGTTGAAAATCTATTTAAAGAAATTTGACAGATTGTAGAAGCTTGATGTGCTGGCGTCTCGCGTTTGTACAAAACTAATCGCGGATTGTGACGGAAAAAAAGAAAGAAAACACTAGGACACGTACTGGAAAAGCCCGCGGATGTAAACTCTAACAACGTACAATCCTAATCAGACAATGACCTTACTAAAAGCTCAATCTGTTACATCACTCTTATCACAAAAATTCTCACACAAGCGTAACCACAATCGCGATTTTTGTCGGAACATCTCAAACTTTACAGGCAACGTTTTCGTTGATTTATAATATTAATTAACACACATAATTTAGGCATTAGACTGATTATATAACATATAATTGTCTGTTACCTAATAAACCAATTGTTAGTATCGGATACCGCTATATTTTTGGCGAATTAAATTATTGTGTTTACGAAACCATGAAATTTTAAATCTTCTAACGTCATATTAACGTCGCGTTTATAGAGATAATTACTTTACTTTCGCATTTACGTAAGATTAGTTTGTGTGTCTAGTTTTTGTGTGGATGCCTGATCTGCGGTATAATAATGTACGTTGATATGTATGAACTTGTGAAGTGGTGCTGTTAAAAATTAATTCAATTGCTTGCAATTATCACCTAAATATAGAAACGATTTTGTGGTGGTTTTTTTCGGGATTTTTTTGCCAAGAACTTCCGTACTACGTATGATTTATCATTGTGAATTTATGAAAATCTCTCTCTTTGGTGTTCTTGGTTTCACTTCAGTTATTTTTTCAAGAGAATTAAACTTCAGCACGTAGCTTTACTTTATTACGCTCTCTGTAAATGCACTCATTGCCATAACTGCGATAATCTTTTTATGGCGTCGCATACTCCGTGAATGCTTGACGTTGAAGGCTAGATATGTGTTTGCGACAAAATTGTGTTTGTTTTTTCATCCTCGTCAATATACCTTGGTAGTTTTAGATAAAATTAATAATTTCGACACAATAATACCGACGTAAATACGAAATTACTCAAAAGTTATGTAAAACTTATTTTGTTATAGCTTACCGTTTCAGTAAGTACATTACCTAATTTCCTGCAATTAACCACCAATTAAACACCGGAACAGTAGAGTAATCGACCATTAACAAATTAAAATGGCGTCATTTAATATTTCCTATTAGTTATAACATTTTTGTCCCACTTTCTTTGAGTAAAATTTGATGACCCAATTTTTCTTTCCTGGTGGAATGTTTAGGGTAACCATCTTTTGTTGAAGTGAAATCAGGATTTTCCTCATTTATTTTGTCTGATACACTGTTGATATCTTTTACGTACTTACCTACACTTAAGTAATACTAGCAGCGCCCCACGGTTTCACCCGCATAAGTGTCGATCTCGTGGGAATATCGGGATAAAAACTGTCCTATGTCCTTCCCCGGCCCGGGATGCAATCTATCTCTGCCAAATTTTATCGAAACCTGTTCAGTGGTTTCGGCGTGAAAAGGTAACATACAGACAGACAGAGTTACTTTCGAATTTATAATATTAGTATGGATTTCGTTCATGGCGTATTCAACCGCCCTATTCTGTCCAATGCACATGTGGTTTAAAGTGTCGAATAATATTTCATTGCATTTTCCTCAACAGTAGTTAAAGTAGCTACCACCCCTTACGATGGCTTCATCTTTATTCCAAGTATTTCGCCAATATCGCAATTTGCAATGCTGTTCGAATACAAAATGTCCAATGTATTTGACTCACCGATTTCTGAATAAATATGCAAAAATATTGGTAAACATTTCGACTAATCACATCAGTGTCGTGTCACTACATAAATATGTCTGTTGTCAGTGTGATCGCCGTAAAGCCGCTTCCATACTGACTTTCGCAATTATTTTTTACTGTAAAAAAAATGTATACTTATTTAAAATTCTCTAGGTCATAATAATGAAGAAATACTATGTAAAAAATGTATTTGTGTATAAAATTCATCCATGAATAGTGTATGATTGTGTTATTTGACGTAGGTACTAGGTACTAGGTTATGTAAAGGCATGAACGAGCCTTTAGTCGTAAAAAAATAAAATAATGCGCCTTTCATATCCTGGCCGTATGTAAATTTTATGTGAACGCGCCTCAACGCACGCATAAAAAAAGTTGTTTTGAATTTCGAACATAAAGAAACATGGCGCCAAAATTGTCGGCGAACGGTCGCGCGTGCGTACCGCAGTAGGCTAATGGATTCTAGTGTAAATTCATTGGTCTACCCAAACGCACGGCGAAAATTGTTGAAGCGTGCCTTTGACAATCCCCGAGCTCTCAATATTCATAACGGGTCTACTATTGTTTTCCGCCTTTAGAGACGTCACGTATCCGGCGCCATCTTGAAAGGGACGTGCTCAAACGCATCCAAAATTAGAAGAGCCTTAAACTATCGCGACGTTAGGATATCTGCAAACTGTGTGTAACGTTTGGGGGTCTATTTATAATGGTGCTTTTTATGACCCAAAGAAAATTATGAATGTACGTTGTTGTGCATTGAAATCAGCTAGCTACCAGTGAGGTGGCCGCGTTGCCGTACATTTTAATGTCTTTTCCTAAACTATGACTTATGTGTGCCGCGAACGCTCAGGAATGTGAGTGATGTCAACCTTTTTAGGTCACAACTCACAGCTAAATTGGTTAAATTAAAATGACGCTTTAATAAGATTCAAATTTTAAGGATACCTTAGTTAATATGATTTACGAGCGACTCAAACGTCCGTCCCAGCAGTGTTTTAAAACATAAATAATTCTTAACAATGATTAACCGCTAAGATAAGGCTATAAAAAACTGTGACCTCGTGCAAAAACTTGTTTAACGATGTCTTTTTTTAAATTTTTATAAGTACATTTACCTTTTAATGTGGTCACCCTATTCTGGGTTATATGACCAATTTACATCAAGTGCTCCGTTTTGTGGCCGGCCCTGGTAAATAGGGCTTGGTACTCACGAGCCATTGATTTAATGCTGTTCTTATGTTACTTGAAACTTAATTAACGGTTCGATCAATGGTAAATTGTGGATTCTAGTAAATGCAACCTCTTTATTTACCTACATCGGAAATGACTGACGACTGAGTCCTGATTTAGCTTGTAAAATATTTCTGTGTCGTCACATGTATCATGAAATTATTTTAGGACTATAGTAGTCACGGGGAAGACACTTTTCTTCTTGCTTTTAATAGTGATTCTTTAATTTTTTTACTAAACAACAAGTTAAGAGTCCTCCATATGCACTAAGCTCAAGTACATATACGAAATCGGAGCACGCGCATAAAAGTGTAAGTACTAAAAATAAATCGTAAATCGAGTAGCAGTGGATCTTTGAGTCATGTGACATAAATCCAATTTGATGATGATGAACGAGAACGAAGACCGACTTATTTTTAGTTCATCATGACTTCATGAGTAATATTTTTATAAACTTAGTAGTTGAAATTAAAAAAAATATATATATTTCCTTATACAAAGTGAAGATGACAATACGACAATAATTTAAATGACATTCTCAGACTGCATACAAAGATTCAACCAAATGTATCTAAGCGTTTAGTCACGATACCAAGTCAAAGATTGGCAAAACCCATAGTCGGCTCATCAGCATCACTACTAGTTAGTTTGTTTGAAAAAAGTACTTTTTTAATTTCAATGCTAGGTTTTATTTGATAGTTACAAAATAATCCAATGGATTAGTATTATCAATTTGTCAGTGTATTGATTTAGTATCGTCTTCACATTGTAGAATACCTGCGGGGTAATTGCGTAACACACTGTCAGTAGGAATGACTTTCAATTTGACAGTTCAACAACATTCATTGCGTTATTTACGTTGTTGAGTGGAAAAAATTGCCGGTCATATGAAGCTATGGATTAGCAATATGTTTCAAAATGATTCCGATTGATAGTTTGTTACGCAATTAGGCTGCTGGTTGAGTTTTCCAGTCATCAATTGATATCCATCAAAATAACTTAACAGCACTTATCGAAGCCCTCACAAACTGTTTAAGTTTAAAAACTCTCAATACAACGATAATAATTTAGTCCATTCACGCTTTTTTATGGACTTGTAATAAAAAAACGTGGATTATTTTGTGGTCATAAATCATGGTCACCGCAACGAGCGTCTTCGAAGTAGGTAATGTAGTGCTGTAAAGCGACATCTATACTGTATTATAAATACGTTATACTGTGTCAAATTAAATTAGCTAGCGAAACTTTGCGGACGTGATGATTATCGATACCTGTCTAAACACGATAAAATGAAAATAAAAAAGTGAATACATCACTACGGTCGATGACCTCACTAAAACAAATCAACTAATTAATTTCTTTTGTGTTTTATCGTGTTTAAATCGATACCCATCACGTATGCGGAGTTTCACTAGCTAATTTAATTTGACCCTGTATATCTGAGATCGGTTTTACGAGCAGTCTATAACCACCATGCATTAAATAGCTTATAATAAGCTATAGATGTAAGGAATCGTTCTGTGAACACCATTTATGCTCTTTCTTTCTCGATTTTAATTTAAAAGGTACGCCATAGATTGTATTGGTATTAAGTTATGCTTGTCCATCATCAGAAAGCCATGCTTTTCATTCTTTTGATGATTTATAGCGTATTACTGTACGTGTTCATTCTATACCACGAACTATTTGCATACACTACATCCTTTCTTAAAAAACGTTATGCAAAAACTCATAGAAACTGGTTGACGGCCCGTCAAATACTAACAAAACCAGCTGATACACATCTCATTCCCATATCAAAAACCAAATATCAATATATCATCTATCTTACATAAGCGATCAAACATTTTCTACGTACGACCACGAACTGTCGCAGACCCAATAGAAAGTAGCGCTTGCGCAACCGAACGTACCTTAAAATTTCTAATACCTCGTAAATTCGCGTTACATAAAGAAATCATCGCTTAAAGAATACTGTGAATCTTTTTTACTATCAATTAATTATGGTTTCATAATGTCCGTGTTGGATTTTTATGTTTTTTGGAAACACGCACGGGGTCACGGTCGATATTTTGGTTAACTGTTTTTTTGTAAAGTAAAAAGTTTTATATCTAATATCTTGTTTTGATCGAAAGATGGATGTGAATGATGATATGGTTAGAAAGGGGCGTGACTACAGAGATGGTAACAAAAAAAAAACAGTGGCACTCCGGGAGTGCCGACAGAAGTGAAAACAAAACATAAGCAGAATACTTTGCCATCACTCACTGACATATCGGATATACATTAAAACCGAGTACATCCCGAGGACAGCCGAACACATCCGCAGCGGGTATTTTTTCAATCGTCTTATAGACAAAACACGCGCGGTGTCGCCTACGGTAACAGTGGCGCGGATTCCATGGTTTTTTCCAAATAATTCCCAACGCGCCTATAGAAGTTTTCACTTCAATAAAGAAGTATGGAAGAAAAAGACATGTGCCGACCTCAAATAAATTGGAATAAAGGAGTGAGAATGATGATGATCATCTTGTATTGATCAGAGACATAAGAGTTATTTGTCTTTTTTTTTGTTAGCCTATCCTGTCCCACTGCAGGCTAAAGCCATTCCAGGAAAAATCATTCCAGGAACTCTTTTCCTGCGTCATCTTGAACCAGCCCTCGCGGTACGTGTCCAGGTCATCTCGCCATCTCTTTCTGGGCCTGCCTCGGCGGCGCGGGCGGCGTTCATCCGTTATTTATGTTATGATAAAAAAAAATTGTAGCAGAAATGTGTGTGCAAAAAATTCGGGACAGTCCTGAATTATCCCAAAATGATGCAGGCCCTAGCGTACTAAAAACGAGACGCTATTTTTATTGAAGAAGCAATCTTTTCTAAGGGATTTAACACTAATGTAATTAGAAGCTGGTCGTAAATAAATAACTAATTTCACGTAAGAAGCAATAATGTAAGTTGAAATATTTTAACAATATAATTGGTTATTACGCACACATTATTTATCGCTTCCTTGTTCGGTAATCACCCGAAGCGTAATAAATGTTGTGTTTACCAAAATGGTATATTGCCTATGTTACCGCAGACATCGCAGAACCAGCCTTCTGAAATGCTGTAATGAGCAGTTTCAAATTACATCATAGGTACTAAAAACTCATTCATCAAAATGAACTAGATTTACTGCTCTTTGAACGTCCGTTATTCAAATGACAGCTCACAAAAAACTACATGCTGTACCTGTAGCGGAACAAAGCTAGTTAAAGCGAATTCGATTATCATCATCATTTATACCGATTTCTTTTTGCCAGTTTTTCCATTAAAAAAATGGTCAGACGTCAATTTTATTCCAAGGATAAAAATGTCTGAGTATGGTGGTGAAATCAGCTCTTAGTCGTAATTAATACGCAATTCCTAGTCACCCTATTAGCTCTTTTAGCCAATCAGGATTCCCGATGGACCCTCAACGGATGCCTTACCAGATGCGTAGCGTCTACCTTTCCTCGGACTTGATAAAAACTGCTTGAAACGCATTTCATTTTCTCTCGGAACTCGTTGAACCCTAGAAACGCACAAAATGCAGCGCTGCAACAATTTGTTGCGTGCGGTTGAGAAGGGCAAAAAGCTGCGTGCGCGCATTGCACACAAGATGCCTGCCCATTAAAATTCCCGCCCGCGCACCGCTGTCTATTTAGAGAAATAATAGTTATCATAACGAACCCTTAGCGTAAGAACTAATGCGAAAAAAGGAGTCTACGTTCGTCGAAGGAAGTGACTTTTTTTTAAATCGGGTGCTGAGATTTAGGAAGTAACGTTTTTCTGTGTGACAATATCTTTCAAAGCGTTTCGTATTGCTACATCTTTCAACAGGATTGACATAAGCTTTTCGGTAGATTAGGTCAGTCTCATACATTTTTGACTTTTTCCATCATCATTTTCGTCGATAGGATCTTTATCTAGGTCATAAGCTCTTCCAAAACAGTGTTCATAATCTCAGATAATTTGCATTCCATCACGACATAATCAATTGTCTACTTTAGTGAAATGTCTAAGTTGATTTTTGAGTGACCATTTCTAACAAAAAGATCCAATTATGTTTTGGTTGCAATGGAATCTGAACTTTGTTAAGTATGAAATTCAGTTTGTTGTTCCATAACTTGAAAATTATCTCAAATTCTTAACTCAAATATACACCATATCTGCAAGGCATTTGTAGAAAAGTCAAATAGCATTTCTTGCCAGTGTCTTCGTCGGTCTTCCAAAAGTTGCTCCCATATTTAAAATCAGAAACAACACATAATTAATATTCAATTAACGTAAATTACAGACCTCCATGATATAATTAACAAAGGCACCTCGTATTTCAATGCGGCGAAAAAAAACAAACAAGCTTTCTTCTAGCCGCTTAATCTGATAAAAATCTTAACGATGTAAGGAGATTTAGTGGGTGAGAAATATTAGAGTCTATTATTATAGTGTAATCATCCCCCCCTCCCCCTTCACATCCACGGATGATAATGAAAGGGCTCACCCGCCACACCTACTCAAATACAGTCCCACGCCTGATGCAAGAGGAGTTTTTAGGTCAAAATTGCTATCAAGGGCCCGTATCTTTACAGAATCTAATATTCGGAATTTGAATGCATTTTTTATGAGTAAACTAGTTGTTGATTTGTTATGGATGCGTTCGGGACAGATAATTGGGAATGTGCGTGTGATTAATGGTCATAGGGTCGCTCATGGATATGAGAAAATAGTTAAAGAGACCGACATAATCTTTGATTTCGGATAAAACGTGACAATGCTACTATTACAAGTGACACATTAGATGCAACTTAGCATTTTAGGGGTTTATTTATAAACGATGACGACGACTGACGTTTAAACGTCAAAAAGGTTTGGTTAAACCGTCGCTAATCAATACTTAACTTTAGGCAACGTTTATGAATAAAGAGAGACTCCTTTTGTATTTTTATGTTGAGATTTTAAATTCTGGAATCGTACCGAAGATAAAAATTTAAATTGAATTTGTCGCTAAGCTGGACGACACCATCAATTCCTGCATACTAAAGGCTATTTATAAACACGGGACAATAAAAACAAAACCAAAAACCCAGGTTCAAGGCCTCATTCGTTATCGTGCCAAAAAATGCCAAAAGAAAACAATAAAGATTTGCCCAAAATTGATCGGAACCTGTTCTCGATTCGTTCAGAAGATAACCATTAACAATCGGAAGACGTGCTCAATAAAATACACAATTTTTCAACCTCACAACGTTAAAGTATAAATTATCAAAAAATTATCAGTGATGCAAACATTTGTCAGACGTGAACATCGTTATGTTATCAAAAGACATTATTTTTGGAACATACCATCGAGCTAAAGGTAACTAATAATAATAATATATATTTTGAACAGGGATATCTTATTTATTAACATCAGTCAAGATGAATTCCTGGCAAGAATTTTGTTTTCTTTATTTTTTTCCTAAGTCTATACTGGCAGGTCATAATGGTTCTTCATCATCATTCATCATTGGCGGCCTTGTTCCACCTAATATCGTTGCTCGCATGACTAAAAGTCTTATCTCATTTTTTTAGCTGATTTGAGTTTCATTTTTCTATTCGTGATTCTTTACATTTTTCATTAACCGTCGTACCTTTATGTTATTTGGATCTCAAAATATAACCATTTCGAAAGACAACAAATGTAAAGAATCACGATATACAAACACGTGGTTGTCCTAACTTAAATCAGTTAAAAAATGACATAGGACTTTTAGTCATGCGAGTGACCATATTTTATTGTTGAACTGGACTTATTGAGAATTTTGGTTCAATAGGCTAGGTTTTGGTGCGTGTTGCATGAATCCTTAGCAAATATAGCTGCATCCACAGACTTTATCGCAAGCATCTTTCTATCACGACCAAGATACAGGCAAATGCCTAGTTTGGTAGTCACCATCCAATCTGTTCTGTTCTTGATAATAAATAATCCTACTATAATAATAATAATATAGTAATCCTGCTAATATTATTATAAACGATGGATGGATGGATGTTTGTTACTCTTTCACGCAAAAACTACTGGACAGATTTTCTTGAAACTTTACAGTAATATAGCTTAAACATCAGACTAACACATAGGATACTTTTTATACCGATATTCCCACGGGATCAACACTTATGCGGGTGAAACCGCAGGGCGCTGCTAGTAAATTAATAAATAAATAATAATTTAAAATCTCACTAAAAACGGTGAAGGAAAACATTGTAAAGAAACCGGCATTTATCTTAAAACCATAAATTCGAAGAGATGTGACATCTGCCAACTCGCACTGGGCCCGCGTGGTGGATTACGGCCCACTCCTCACAGAGAGGAGAAAGGTGTAATAAGGATATTACAGGCTAAATATGTATCTTACTATCCGAATCTGCGAATATGAGAAAGATGTTCAATGGCTAAAAGTAGTCATCGAAATCACACGATAATTGGCTTAGAACCATGCAATAAAGAATACTCGTTTAACAATTAAAAATAGCTTTTCAAACTAAGAGAGAGTGCCTTATATATAATTTTACAGTTCCGCGTGTAGAACAAAACTTTCATTCTTAAATTAATGGATGTATTAATTGATTTCGCCATAGAAATTCTGCGATAACTCGATTTCGCAGTATCGGAGAGAAAATAAAAATGGGCCGTTCATTAAGATTTGAGAGCATTTAAAATTGATAGTATTAGGGGCCTTGGCATTCCACAAGTTCAAGAGCAAAGTTTACTACTTCGTTCGCCTCGTGTTTGTAGATTTATGACTCACAAAGCAGCATGTCTATTCTGTAAAAATCTCAACGTGACAACTTAGGTGAAGTGAGTTTGAAGTGAGCTGTCATTCCACCAGCTGGTCATCGTCTGCCTAGCCTTTTCCCAACTATGTTGGGGTCCGCTTCCAGTCTAACTGGATACAGCTGTATTTTACATGGAGCGACTGCCTATTAGACCTCCACAACCCAGTTACTGGGTAATACGTTACCCCTTGGTAAGACTGGTTGTCAGACTCGGGCTTCTGACTACCCGTAACGACTGTTAAAGATCCACGAATGACAGCCGGGACTAACCGCTTAACGTGCTTTCCGAGCCACGGAGGGGTCTCGGTATGTTAAGATGGTCAACCATCCACAGACTAACCGCGGCAAGCGTAGCTTAACCTGATGGATCAACCTGTCCAGCTGTTATTATTTAGCCACGGGCCCCTCATTTCCACCGGCCGGTATATTCCACCAGCCAAAAAATAAAAATTCAATATTCTGTAATTCTGTAAAAATCTCACCGTGACGACTTATGTGAACAGCGGTGCTATTCTGTAAAAATCTCACCGTGAAAACTTAGGTGAAGTGAGTTTGTTTTTGCTAGGAATTGGCACTATTAACAGCTCACTCCACGCTCACTTCACCTAAGTTTTCACGGTGAGATTTTTACAGAATAGCACCGCTGAGCTTGTAGTGAGCTGTCATTCCAAATGATGCTCGGGTTTGACAATATTGACAGCTCACTCTAAGCTCACGTCACCTAACTTTTCATGGTGGGATTTTTACTTTTGAATCGATCGGCTTGCACAGCGTTCAGAGTACCTATGTCATTTTTTTACCTTTCGTCAATCAAGGGGTCTCGGTAAAAAGTAAAGTAAAAAAAAGTAAAATGTTTATTGCCACAAAAGAGCATTCATAAGAATTTGGTACATGAATTGATACAATACTTAAAATTAACAAAAGGTACAGAAAATGATACCCAAACTAAACCAGGGCTTGTATCCAAATACTCATTTCTTAAGCAAATAATCGCCTCTTTATTTTCAAACAATAGACAATTACAAGTAGCATTTAAAGACCGACAGATGACACAAGAAACGAATTGTCAATACAACGAACGACCAACTAATCTTGACACTTGATGGGACATTTTCTAATAAGAGACAGGTGTCACGGTATTGTGGACTGTGGTGGTTTGTTGATAATAATCTATACTAATATCTTATAGCTGAAGAGTCTGTTTGTTTGTTTGAACGCGCTCATCTCTAGAACTACCAGCCGGATAAAAAAAATCTTATTGCATTTGTAGGCTATTTCACATCACGCTGCTACATCCATTAGGAACCGAGGAAAAATAAAAAGGCAGAAAACGATGTAATAACGCATGCGTGGCTCGATGCGCTATTACATCGTAGTCGAATTATCAACGCGTTCAAAATGTATGGAATAGCAAATTTTTTTTAAATAATCGACAAAAGTTTTCGACACTCGGGGGTTCAAAATCATGTACTAGAATCCTTGGCAACAGTTTGCGCGTCGAAGTCCTTTTGCCACCCTGTATTTTCGTGACGTAGGTACACAATACCACGCGAGCCAAGTCGCGGGCAGAAGCTAGTTTTCTTTATAGAAAGTGAGTTCCCAGCGATGGAAAGCTGTGTATGGAAAACGTATTTCACTAAGTGAAAATGCGTGGTAATCATTGTTAGTGATGACTTGAAACGCGGTTTTCTTTTATAGCTTCATTTGGTCTGTTGACTATGCTTGTTTTTTATTGGTTAGTAGAATCATAGTTTGTTTTACAACACTTACTGTAATTGGTAATTAAAGCAATGGTTTTCGAGGCAGTAAAGTTTTTGAGTTTGTTATAGCAACAATGACAGTTATAGTGCATTAGCGACTTCATTCATTTTCTCGGTTCTCGTAAGTTTTAGAGCATTAGGAGTTTTGTCTGAGACAAAATATAAGGAAGAGAAATATTTCATTCCTGTAAAATCATTTTGATCGTCTAATGATGATCGCCTTTTTTACTTAATGATCTTTTTTTAACTATCTGGTCTTTTTAAAGACTGTCTGTATCGTTAATGTTGGAGAAATGTCAGAATAAAATTGTAACGACTCTAGAATTAATTAACTCGAGATGAAGGCAGCGTACAACACCAACAATTGTTCAGTACTAAACCTTTATTGTATTTAAATATGATGTTACAATATCTTAAAATAGCGGGCGGTTGCGCGGGCGCAAGTCGGCGCGTCGCGCAGTGGGCGTGACAATTTATCGGCGATAATGGCGAAAGTGTCGCCGCGGCTCTTTTGATCCAGCCCTGGTAATGCTGATTAATTATTCGCGATCCAGAGAAATTCTAATTTATATGGTGCAGTTTGTAAACTGTTTTAGAAATTCTCGAGTAGGCGAAATTGTAAAGCTGTAGACTGAGCTTGGTTTTGTAATAAAAGTTGACTTTCATGACTCAAAAAATATATTGCGAAAGATTGTTAGAATTTTCACATATGGCGCCATCT
Source organism: Luperina nickerlii (assembly GCA_963855955.1). NCBI lineage: Eukaryota > Metazoa > Arthropoda > Insecta > Lepidoptera > Noctuidae > Luperina > Luperina nickerlii. The sequence continues at coordinate 3,284,876 of OY979666.1, read as the reverse complement.
TTATGCCAATCTGTGAGTTTAGAAATGAAACGAAATTGTCTAATCTGTAAATAGAATATCGAAATCAGTTTTACACGTAAAATTATTTAATAAAAAGCCAGATGAGATCGGCCGCGCTTCCTATCTGACTACATTGAGAAGAAAGGCCGAAACAAAATGTCACGTCTCTCTTAAAGTCCAGGCATAATCTTGGCCAAATCATGTGAAGACCATATAAATTGATGTCTAAAATGAACTTTTGAGGAAAATAGATTTTGCAGTCCAATGCTAACTCTTGGTCGTTTCGTCCAATACCAAAAAGCTTGATAAATTATCAGCAAAGCTTTTAACCACCTGACACCTGTACATGATGTAGGTAAAATCGAACCCATGCTTGAATGATGTGACCTGTTCCAAGAACCCGACAATAAAAAAGCTTTATCTAAACCGAGTTGCATATATTTTTGCATAAACCTCAAATTTAAGGCAGATCCGGTTACATTTGGGAAAACAGAAATATCTATCACACGTTTACGATTCAAAATAGCCAAAATACCGTTAAACCTTTGTAAAATAGCCATCTTATATGTTAACCGGATTCAATAAACGCAAATGTAGGTTTGCAAGAAATTGGCGGCAAAATTTCAATGAGTATAAATTATCTATTTAGGTTCCCAGAATAGTAAGGAGTGACTCAATTGATGTGATGAAGTATATTCTTGATGCCTTTGAAGAGAACCGACTGATAAACGAAGATAGAAGGACAGAAATAGCTCGATTATAACATGAATTTGAACAAAGGACAAAATACAGTGATGTGAACACCGACAATTGTAAAAAACAAAACGACGATTGAGAATAGCATAGATAAGACATCATTTCTATACGAAAAGAGGTTCTATTTAACGAAGATTTTATCAGCAAACTTGAGAAAGTCTGGCTATATAGTCTTCATAGATATTGTTCCCTTTAACATCCCCAATAGAAAGTAATTCCGTCAAAATTTTTCAAAGGAAGAAAATACTAATGACGCAGGGAACACAAAAAAGAACAAGTTAGGTGAAAATATGCGTCACATCCACGCAAAAACGGCTATCGCTCATCATAATGCTACCTGCGACCCTATGCGAGACTTAGCCCCAGCGCTGGTGGTGGTGGTCGAAGAAGAAAAGCAGTCTTTTCCCATCTTAGTCCATAAGACAGTGTTCATAGAAGTACATACTGGCCTCGCACAAGTACACACAGTCGATGAACACGAATGAAGTCAAGGTGAGATGTCAACGCTTAAACAATCAAACCGATTGATTAGATCACGCGAAACAAATAATTATATCGCTGCGAGATAGAAATATAGATAACGGCTTGTAGAGTAGATTTAAGAGCTAACAAGTTATTTTAGAGAGGCTAAGTACAAGAAATTTTACGTCATGAATAGTTCCAATTCTTCTTCGTAGTGTTCGTTTGTCTCTTCGTCTGTGTCCCTTCATATTTGTGCGTGTCAATATTTATATTTGTCAAATTACTGTCTTTTATTTTATTTATTGAGGATGGGAAAACATCAAATGACCCCCCTTGCTCTGGGTGGAGCGGAAAGGAGTGTCAGACTTACTGACTAAAACCCACCCGTGTTCCTTCCTTAGCCCTTTATGTTCTGGGCCAGCGGTAACAATCCCGCATTGTATTTATATTTTTATATTTGTCAAATTACTGCCTTGGTTCTTCTTCTTTTCGTGTTGATGGCACTCTTCCTAACTGTTTTTTTTAATATATAGTTTGAACCCACGTGGGCACGTTGATAGCAACATCAATGGCATTCTTTAGGGTCATCCGAGGTGCAGGTGAAGGTCCTTTTTTCTAGCGCGCATGCGAGCGGGTAGAGCTTATTTAGTTACCTTGGTTGAATTGTCAGCTTTGCTATATTGTAATAAGTAGGTCGAGTATAGTTTGGTTTTTAGTTAGGTACAGACGCCAGCACATCAAGCTACTACAATCTGTAAAATTTCTTTAATAGATTTTCAACTTTATCGCTAAAGCATAAGGTTCAAAGTTAATTGGGAAAATTTGACAGTTTCGGATAGCTTGATGTGCTGGCGTTTGTACATTAAAAAAGTCCTCTATACTTTTTTTCAATATTTTATTTTTGTTGCCAATAACTGACTTTTGAGAATAAGTGCCGGCTACAATTCCTCTAAAATAATTTAAATATCCTTCGATATACTAGTGGTAAGATGCAAGGTAACTATGTTCATCTGAATAAGCCTATAACGTTCCCACCGCTGGGACACAGCCCTCCTCTATGTGAGAATGAATGGGCCGTAATCCACCACGCGGGCCCAGTGCGGGTTGGTAGATTTGTCACATGTCTTCGAATTTTTGGCTCTAGTAAAGCGCCCACTTGGATACGAACCCACTACTTACGACTCGTTATTCGGGGCCGTTACCACTCTGCCACCACTGCTCTCAACTACACTCATTTAAATAATATTAAAACAGTATGAGATCTTAGAGACAGGAGACTTCATCATCAGGATTATGTAACTGTACTTGTAAACTATAATCTAGACATTCTAAACAGTGAAGGCTTCTATCTAATATTTTGATACCATTTTACTGTTCCCCTATCTCATTTCTTTCCATAGTATTAGAAAGAGAGGAGAGTAAGGAAATATTTTAATTAACGGTTCATTGTTAAAAAAAAAAGCTTTGTCCGAAATTACGTCCCATCCGTTATTGTCGTGCGGAGCGATTGACTTGGCCAAGTGAACTGGCGAGTGGCCATACGGTATTGGAAAAAAAGATAATCATGCAATAAGAATGAAGAGAAAAATATGGATTTGTACAATACCGAAGAGCAGAAAAGGAGACAATATTAAACAATATATTTTACCTAGAAGAGAAGATGTAAATGAAAAAAAGAAATACGAGTGACGATGATGATGTAGAATAAAATATAAAGAGAGTTACTGGTTACAAACTTACAAGCCAAGCTAATTACGGTAAAAACTGTGTCGCTAAAAACACTCATCCAACAAAAAACATTCAACCAGCTTCTACATTCTCAGAACTTAACGAATCGTCAAAGGAGGTCACCCTGAAGACACATTAATAATGTGGTGTGTCAATACGAACAACAATAAGTAATTGCTAACATTGTCTGTCGAGACATCTCCAGATAATCTCCTGCTAGTCCAAATACACGTAAAAAGAGTTCTGTCAGATCGCGACCAGGCCGACGACTCAATCGGATCGGCGATATCTGCACTAAATGGTCTGTCATTAAGGCTGTGCGGGCGCTTCTCCGCGCATGCATCAACGCCACAATGGCACGATCTACAATTGAGATGTAAAACGATAGTATTGATGACAAATTGCATGATTACTGTCATAATGATGTCTGAAGATGACATTGTGACTTGTATATCCACTTAATTTTTTCCATTGTTGGTAATATGCTCTTTAGAAATGTTTTCATAATTGATCCTAATGAACGTTTACGTTAAATCTTCCCGACAAAGCGTAGAATATACAAAAATCATTAGAAAGCGAAATTAACACTCACAATTAACTGCTTTTAGAGGGTTTCCTTGTACATCTTGATAATGAAATGCTTACCGACTCAATGCGGTCGCACTCCGAGGAATTCCGAGCTCTACTCCTTTCGGCTTTAAGTTAATTTTCGTTCGGAGCACGGGGTAAAGATAAGTCATTGGAAAGTGAAATGGGGGCGCACCTGACTTTGCTTTCTTTACGTCGCGGTGTTCTTTTTGCTTCAGTGAGAGTGGTCTAGATTCGATAATTGTGTCGGTAGCGTTTCCGTGACGAGTTCGGAACGCCCTCCCGGCACTAGCCACGGGAAGCTGATTCATCGCCACAACACTTTCCAAAGGTTCACAATTTGCATTGCTAATTGAAATATTAAAGACGTAAAAATTCCCAGATTGTTCACGGCTAATGCAAATAATTAGAAATCCATTCATCTGTTCAGCTCTCTATTGACGACCATTCAGGATTGTTGAATGAATATGGATGATTTTTTTATTGACAATGTCAGTTAATTAATCCCAGTTTGCTTCTGTAGGTACGTGCAGCGTATTTAGTCATTTGAAGACTCATAGTTAGTTTTAAGTGATGGTCTTTGACGAGTTTTTTGTCGTCTGCAAAACCATGGCCATTACTATATCTTGTTGTATTCGCCTGCACATTGTTTATGATGCATTCTCATCTTTAGCAACTTCCTTCGAACGGTTTAGCGGATACCTGTTGAATGTAAAAGTTGCCAATAAATAATGGATGTGCTAATCAGGCTTAACAGAAACATAGCTTGCTTGTACTTAATTCTTACAAGCTGTTGTTAGTTTATCCTTTGTGTCTTGATTATCTGTGGCTTCTCTTATAACTTTATTAATCGATTTTGTTATAAGCATGATTTTGACGACTATAATATTTATGAGCAGATAAACAGATAGTTTCTAATTGATACGCCCACTAACGAGCGTTTATGTCTGACAATGACCACACTGTGGGGGTCTCTCGAACTCTTATCGCGCAGTGTTTGTTGAAAGTCGTGATTCTATCAACATTTTGGTTTCATTGTCACTAGTTTTTGTATCGAGAATTGTCTGATTTTGATGCGGTAGAAAGTAACTTTACTTTTTTCTATTGTCATTTTCATCTTTTGTACTTTTTTATTTGTTTTGGATAGTGATTTTGATAATTTTCTCCGTCACACTTCCTGTTCACGCGCCAACTGATGTTGATGTAAGTTATAGCACTTTCTCTGAGGATTGCCGTGTCTTGTAAGCTGAGAGATTGATGATTAATCAGTACTGGAGCTAGACTCGTGCGCAGACTCCGCGGCGCCCGGCGCAGCGCTATCGCGCATCGGGCTGCGCGCGCGCCGACGAAAGTGCAAGTCGCCCAGTTCTCACGACCCCCCTCCGCCGCGCCACTGCGCACGACCTCCATCTACCGACCGACTTGAGAAACTATCGATTATTGTAATTCGAATTATTTACACTTTCGGAAAGTAATCGTGGCCGTGCAATGCGCGCATGCGCGTGCGATCGCCCGCGATAATGAACGCCATGTTTGGTCGGCTACGTTGCCAAGCATTTTGTTTAAAATGTTTCTTTGCTTTGTATTTTAAAGTCTAGTTAGTTAATTCTCTGCAGTAGAAGTAGGTAATTTGATTAAAAGTAAGTAAATAATTATTGTTATTAAATGTAAACTAAAAAAAAACATAATTATGTAATGAATGCACCAGGAAATATGAAGTGATTGATTTAAAATTTAAATGTTATATCTTTTATGTTAATACAGGGGAAACACATTAAGTCGTTTACAACGTATTTATTAAAATTAATAACCAGGTACAAGTTAACTATAGGAAATTGCCAATTACCGCTATACCTTCCAATCGATTGTAACAGTCACCACTTCGAGCGTCTATCGGCTCATACATTAATTATGTATCTGCTCCCTCTAATAACACAGAGTTTTCTATGATTATTGCCAAGAGACAACGCATAAATGTGAGACATTTAGGGCAACCTGGCTTAGGTGATAAATGATTTTATTTTTGTAAGTAGATTTGCACAAACACTTTTACACGTCAATCCTGCCTTATTCAGTTCAGGTAAAGGTCACATAATCAGTGTCCATGGAGTTTCTTGTGCGTTCTTCTCCATAGCAGTAGCGTAGGGTAAATTTTTGTAAGAGGTAAGCCGGAGTAGATATCTTTATAATGATTATATTATTTGTCTATAGAATACTGACTGTGCCATTTTTCAAAGGGAAGCTGCTAGGATTCGAGCTGTATGGAACCTTCAACACTGCTTCATAGGAACCTACTACAGTTTGGAATGGGCGATTAGCTTCATATTTCTGACTGACCGACTCCTTGCCAATTTAAAAGTGTCTATAAATCAAAATAAATAGTGTTTGAGTTTGAACCAGGATCTTCCATCGTGGATCCTTAATTCTATCTGATACTTATTCGATCATCGTCCATATCATGCAAATATGTATAATGAAACCCTTTCAAAGCTGATTTCTGCCACACGAACCGAAGGCAGCTGATCAACATTCAAAGCCAGAACACCATAGAATTCATGAACTGATATGTCAACATAATTTCGGTTTATGCCGGTATGAGAGCTGTCGTAAATTTAGGATAATATTTTATAACTAATTCAGCTGTCCATGTCAGAAACTTCGGCGTTTGTCAGTGGTAGATAACTAGAAATACTCCAGTGAAAAAAGAAATTAAACAATAACTATTATTGAATAACAAGGCGAAAGTAAAGTGTTTAACCATTATGAAAAGAACATTAGAGAGAGAGAGGAAGCAAACACATGCAGAATTGCAGATGAAGAATAGCTAACTCAGCAGCTGATCGTCGAACACCCAACGTTGATTTTTAGCTAACAGCACAGAATAACTAATAGTACTAACGTCTAACATCGTTGTGACGCAGAAAAACAAATGACCGTAGTCAAATGAAAGAGAGTCAACCTGCCGGTCGATTCTGTAAAAATCTCACCGTGAAAACGGAGGTGATGTGAGTTGGTTTTTGCTAGCTAATGACACTATTGACAGCTCACTCCTCGCTCACTTCACCTAAGTTTTCACGGTGAGAATAGCACCGCTGAGCGGGCTACAGAAACTAGGGTCTGATAGTTGGAAAAGTAAAATATCTAGCGATTAATATTAGCGAAGTAATCATCTCTCGCTTCTGCCCATAACTCGAACGCCTCCACCACGGGATAACCATAAATAATACCATAGCTATCCCATGGCCTCAGAAGTTTATGGTTGTCACACAACAGATTTATGGTACTTATGGGAATCAGATGACTTCTAACATACACGGTAGCTTAATAAAAATAACGTAATAGTTTTTTGGTAGTTATGGTCATAAATTAAACGATATTCGTAAAGTTTTATGGGATTTTATGAGACTTTTTGAATGTTGACGTAACTAATATGGTAAGCCGGTTGTCGTCTAGTGAGAGTTGTAAATTATGGGGATAGGTCATGGGGGCTTACAAATGATTAGATACGGTTTTAAAGAACCTCGAAATGTAGGATATAAGTAATGATTTTGCGCTTCCAAGTTAACATAGGGCTAGTCTGGTACTGTCTACCAGTCCTGTGATAAACTTTTTAAAGTGTTGCAAGAGTAGCTTCTAAGAGGTCTAAGGACCAATTTTTGGTGTCCAGTGCTGTAAAATTTTAGTAGTTTGGAGCCTGACAAACGCTCGTAGTACCATGACTACGATCATAAGCAAAAGACTTAACAAACCCCACACCTACGGGAGATAAAAAGCTACATGATAATTTCTAAATATAAATTCTAAACTTAATGCTAATAGTGTATCGAAAACCTAAATACATATATCCAAGACATCGAATTCCTTGAAACAACACTAAAGTAAGGTATTAAACTCTATAATGCCCTATATGGTATTACGAATATGGCCCACAAACGCATGCAGGCTTGCATGGTAAGTTTATAGGCTGTGGGGCTAATCCCCATAAAATGGAATGGTAACTTAAATGGGCTGTTAATGTTGTGGGACTATGGTGCAATGTAATGTAAAATTTAATGGTTTTGTAAGTTGCTGTCTACCAATACAGTGGTGGGTTGTTAAGTGTCATTTGTAAGGAATATGGGTTTAGAAAAGATGAGTTGCAAATGAGATTTGAAAGTTAATTTGAAAATGAAAGGTAACTTTACATAATAAACATACCTGCCTTCCCTAAGTCAAAGTCAAATCATTTATTTCAAATAGGCACATTAAAGGCACTTTTGAACGTCAAAACTTACAGTAAAATTGAATTGATTCTAGTCGCCCCTTCCAAAAGGTAGTTTTCGTATGGAGAAGAATGGGCAAGAAACTTCACCGTTACTCTTTTAAAATATTTTACAAGGTTTTGTATACATAATATAATTATATGTGAAGACGATGCACCTAGAATAAAAGAAGTCTACCCAAAAAAAAAAGAATTAAAAATAAAGCAATTAAGTACCGGTAAATCAATTATGTGATAGATACATGGTGCTCAACCTACAAAGAAGAGGCCTTTCTTGAACCATGTTTTTCAAGAGGATATGTAGCATCTTCTTTTGAGATTCTGAGATCACCATTGACCTAGCATGCTGGTTACTTATAGAAGTACCTTTAACCCTTCCTATTGACCTAAGTGTGATGATTATGCCAATTTAACCATTAATCGCACCGTTCATTGACATATCCAGCAAAATCTTTCAATAGATACAGGCCCATACAAAATAATCCCACAATTTCGCCAAGTAGTCAAAGATCGTTACAGATTATAACTCACACAGTCACCATTACAATAATAATTTTCAATTTGCAACTCCCGCGCGATACGATCTAACGGCGCGCGCGCAGCTGTCATTCGATACGCATAGATTTGTATTGTCGCTTTAATGCCATAACGGTGCTGCCGGTGACATGTGGGACTGTGGGACTGACATACATACAGTGTACCTTAGGTACTTTTAGTAGGTATGCATGTAAAATTACAACGATTTCTTGACGGGTTTAACGGCTGTGTCACAGTTAATGCCGGCTAGGTGGCGTGTCACTACGTAGATATTCGTCATTGATGTCTAAACTTCATAATCTGAAGCTAAATCTGCATATCATCGAAATGTGTTCATGCCAATGTCCTTTTCTTATGTCTGCACGAGTTATAGAATAGATAATGTCGTTGAGTTGTCCTGGGTGCGCCAGATCATTAATGTCAATAGTTAACGGGTAGGGTTCAAACTGACAACCAGTTTGGCTCAAGCCGAAATCTGATTTGTGGCGTCTACGCATCATAATGACGTCACGCAAAATCCTGCATCGCACAAGCGAAGTTTACAGCGCAACTACCGTCGCGTCGGAGGGTCTTCTACATATGTTCTATGGAGGATGAGTGAACTTTACACCCTGTTCCTCATAACTGTATAGAAAGAAAGAAAGAAAGAAAAGAAAGAAAAAGTATTTATTGCGACTCGTACAGGGAGAGCTCGTATAGCTTCATTGAATATCTTGTACACATTTTATTGTAACACCTGCTGCATAACAAAAGGTCTACTCAAAATCTGCAAATCTTTAGTACCTACTTGGCACAATTTTGCATAAGACCTCAGAATCTACGCTTGCCGCAGTTCACGGATGTTGATCTCTCCACGTTTCTATGCAATCTTTCAATGTATCGTAAAAAACATCATTTTATCTCTCTCTTGCGCTTCTTCTTTTTTCATCAAGGCAAATTTGTTTTCATTATAATTATTATACGAATGCCTCTGGCGCAAGACTCACTCCAAGATCCGTTACAGAGATGAGCTCCTTGAAAAAATGTTATACACAATGTCTCTATTATAACAATGTTACTGTATTTCCGATGTTATTTAATCTTGAACAGGAAAACACGCTCATTCTCAATATTTTTTGCAACTTGTGTGTGTCATACACGCGATTGAATTATATTATAACAATAAAACACGTATGTATTAAATAAGTATATACGGGACTTTTGATAACAAAAACTACTTGAAAACGATGAAAGAGGGTCGGTAATGGCATTCTTACAAATAATTCAAGTTTCAAAAAGAGCTGTATTAAGGCGCGGATTTTTTAAATCTAATAGAAGTGCCCTAGCCCCTAATCTGATAAATGGGTTTGGTGATAAATGTGTTCCTACTAAGATATTTTTTTGTTGTCTATCACTAGGTGGTATACGAGTATGTAGACGATTTCTGAGGCAAACTGTCACAGTAAAGTTCATTTACATCTATTTGTAGAACCACCACCAGTTCACTACACTATAATCCCACCAAATTGAGTAGAAAATACCTAAACTGAGTTACAATTGCAGCAAAAGAAACACCGACAAAAATAATTCGCACACGCATCGCTGAAAAAACGCGGAGTAAAAAAAAACGAAATCGTTGCTAATTTGACGCGAATCACGCAATGAGAGTAACTGTCACGGTGACGTAAGGGGTTACTGACCTCGGTGACATCGCAAAACTGTACCTTGGTTTTGATGACTCTTTTGCTTATTTAATCAGTTTGATTGGCATTACTTCACGGTCTTTTCTTTTGGATAGGTGCGCTACGGTTTAGGCGACAAAAAATGTTTTAGAGATTACCGCTTAGTCTGTTATGCTGTTCGCTGAGTAAAAAACGTGTCTAGATATTTTTTGGGTACCTGTCATCAGATTAAAATCGTACATATACAGAGAACAGCATGGGAAAGTGATGCTATTACGTAGGAAGAACATGTGGCTAGAAGAATGTAAAATATGAATGTCTATGAAAAATGAGATAAATCATTGTGTGAAAAATGATGTGAGTTAGAAGGAAGAGAACACAACGAGATGATGGCTAATAGAGATGTATAGAAGAAAAGACGTGCTGAGCAGACTTCTAAAGACCAATCTTTAAAGATAAAAGCAGGAAGATGATAATAGTTACATAAAGTACAGGATATGTAGTTATCACAAAATCACATCTCGACGAAGAGGCAAACATCCCGAATAAACATAAGCTCAATACTTAGAACAATGAGCAAGCAAATTGATCAATATCAATACCCTCTGTGCCTGTGTGAGAAATGGCATTCGTCCTGTGAACTGGGAGTATCACACTTTACCTGTTTTTAAATCGAGCATTACTAATTAATGATGCATTCAGACAATGCTTCCAACTATTTCTCACGTCACTAAGGAAGTTAATAATGATAAATAGATGTTAATATATTATAAGGAGTATCATTTAAATACTAATAACCTGCTAATTAACTCTAAATACATAGAGAATTATGTTGTTGATATAAACAACGTATCCGATGTTACTGAATTATGCAAGATACCGTCTTATCTAACGCCCTATAGAATGTCAATAAAATATAAATTTTATAGCTTAATGCTAAATTAAGACATTTTGATTTATATAATTTAAGAATAAGCTACGACTTTCCTTGAAAATATTTGGTTTGTGATAAGTGTGACGAGAATGACAAAACCAATTCAGAGGCCAAGGCTACTAACAGCGTTGTATAAAACTTTGTTTACATTGTAATTTATATCCTAGGTCAAGTGAAAATCTATTCATAAACAATATAAATGACGTAAACGTAGTAGTACAACCAACTACTTACAAAATGGACTCCTGTTATATTCTATTGTAATATTAAGGTTTACTGCTGGACATATCTCGCAAATTGTTTGCCTTGAACTTCTTAACTTACATTTTCATTTCCTAAACTAGCATCCGTGACAAAAATATTGGTATTTATAACTCAAGCCTTTTCCTCATGACGGTAGGCAGAAACTAGAGAACCAGACCTACTGCGATCCTTACTTTTCTCCTTTTGCTTCGTCCACGTTGATCCATCAGGTATTATTTTTATTTTTAGCCATTTCGTCAACCAAAGATTTGTCTCGTCCTTCCAACAATTTTCCCAGCCCTATCACAGGGTCAAGTGACACAAGAAGGCCTCACGGTCATTAGTAGGTGCATGACCAGTAACCTACTTTCCACTGTATGACCTTCGCAACCCTTGGAGAAAACAGATTTTCGCTATCTGATGTTATCAGTAAAACAGGTGGGGTCTAATGTTTATCTATCTCTATGGGTATTAAACTTGCTTGATCAACTTTCATGCTGGCTATATGGGAAACAGATATAGCAGCTAGATTTTTTAATTTCGTTACAACCTTCAAGTTGTTATTCTCCCGTTTCCTTACAACGTTCAAGTTGTTAGTCTCTTTGCCATAGAAATTAAAGCAGTGGTTTCACTTATAGACTATATGTAATGTATGTGTTTTTTTTTAATTTTTATTTGTTTTGCTCGAGATTTTATTATCTACCATTAAAATTTGAAGTAAGTCCCAGTAACTGCAAACATTATTGCCATTTTGAAAATCTGCTAGATGTCATGTTAAAATTATGTCAGCGATTACTTTAACTTAGTTCAATATAATACTAGCAGGTGTTTTTCTAAGACCTTGTTAATATTCCTGGGATAATTCCAGTCTCAAGTTTTCTAACATTATCGTTATTATAATGTGATGTCCATACTCCATTCTAATCTGTTTACATTTTTACGCAAAGTTATAAAATAGATAGACTCAACCGGTGAATTTCTAGTTTTTCTTTTTATAATTGCATTTTACTGCGTGTTAAAATGGAATATGGATGTTAGTTATCCTTTGAGGACAGGACACAGGACACAACGTAGAAAGTATTATGTAAATTAGCTTTGTCGTTTTTGTTGTGGATAACACTTACAGGTAAAATATCCATTGATTAATTAGCCAGTCTTATAACAATCGTTTTTTATTATTTGCCGAACCTACCTATTATAAATCAGACTAATAAGAGAAGGAAGATACACAAAAACATAATCGTGATGTGTTGCTAATAGACAGACGACCTTTAATTCCTGAGAATCCGATTATGTCAGAACGGATACTTTTGATTTTCATCTAAAAGCAACAAAACATTTTGGGTTCCAAAGCTTAAAGATTTATTTTTATTATATTCTTATAAATTGCAAGGGTATCAAATTCGCGCATATATCGATAAAGACTCAAATCCTCTAAGAATGTAAGAAGGATCACATGACAAAAACTTTTTATCAAATCCTAAGATTCGAACATACCTACCGCAAAAAGACAAAAGTCGTGAACCATGACAATGCTTTTTTTGTCGTAGATTTTCAATTTTGAAACGAAACATTATCTTTCTTCAAATTAAATTTTCACTTCAATTCTATCGATCAATTTAGCTGTTCCATTATTTTTAATAATGTTGTGGCATATAAGTTTGATAGCTGCCATCTGTATTAATAATATCATTTTACGATCACAATTTTACTATTACTTCACACTGTTTCACTTTCGGTCCATCTGGACTAGACCTGACGATGAACTATTACCAGATGGAAAGTTATATTAACGGTTATATTTATTTGTCAACAGGCAAGCCGAAAGATATCAAAATGTGGGTATCTGTTCGTGGCTCCTGGGTGGGACTTCTCCAATCCGCTCTACAGAACAAAGGTAAGAATTAATTAAGTTAATTCATTAATAAATAAAGCTCCTTCAATTAACATATATTATATCGATGACTTTATGAAATGAATATTGGCTTTGCGTATTAAATTGATATCTTCCAACTGAGAATTTTTTGACGGTTCTGTACAGACGCCAGCACATCAAGCTACTACAATCTGTCAAATTTCTTTAATAGATTTTGGACCTTATCCCTAAAGCATAAGGTTCAAAGTTGATCGGGAAAATTTGACAGTTTCGGGTAGGTTGATGTGCTGGCGTCTGTACATTATTATGCATTGATTTTATTTTCAACGCACATAATCATCTGCACATTCTGCCTCATCAAAATGAAGAGCACTGCAATCTCGCTTCAATATCGGTAATCACACTTCAACCATACCTGACCTCGATAGAGTCACACCACACCCTCACTCCATATGCTAATCACACCAGTTGTCACAGTTCAATTGTTCCTCGATGCGCCCGCGCAAGTCCTTGCCCTCTAATTACTTTCCCGAAGTGATTTTCATAAAGTACTGTTACGTGTGGACCCAATTGTTTCGGCTTATGAGAATTGTGAATATGTAATGGTGTTTTGTTTACATGGTATACGTAGTACATTATAACTCAATGCATGGTATGGGAATGAAAGAATAACACGTGCAAGAGGCTTTATGCAAACAATTCTTATGGGTTTGACTGATGGGATTTTTTTTATCGAGGGAACTACTCGGTGCATTTGTCACTTCTACATCCCAATTGCGTTCTTGGTACTTGCCTAATATCTTATTGCCAAGATATATTTCAGGGCTTATCGCTGTCATTTCATTAGTGCGAGGGCTAAAACCGAAATTATTGATTATGCCCCGCATGTCTCGCCAGGCGAATTGATAACGCGAATCTCCCGTGATTAATAATATTCTGCCAACTTAAATTCGCGCCTTAAAAAAACTGCCGCCATGTTTTTTGACACTTTTTGGCGCCAAGCCGCAGCCCCCTGCCGGGACCTTATCGTAATCTCCCGAGATTCACGTTTTGGGACCTCTTTTTTGTTTGTATAATAATAATATTTCATGGCGTTCTTATCGATGATGCCATTCGTACGGCCGTACCTGACTTTAATGAAACGACAAAAAAGTCAACAATTGATTCGTATGCGTCGTATTTTGTGTATGTCTAATATTCGAGACGTTGATTGGTCGTATCGTATTGGGAATGGCCAATAAGATTTGAATTTTTGTGCTGAATTCGTTTTATGAATGTTGCAATTTGTCGTTAGATGTTTCTCTTGAGCACAGTCTGCCTGATCTCTGATTAGTTTATGGAGGAGGTAAATACGGCAGATTCTAGTTTTTAGACCGGTTTCTGTCAGAATGAGTAATGACTTTGATAGCTTCTGCTTTCGACTGGTTTTTCTTCGTATAAAATTTCCCTGGGCAGTCTCGAAACCAGAAATGCAACCATTTATTAATGCAATGATTTCCGTTCTTAAAATATAAAATGCCGTGTAAACACAAGATAACCTGATTATTTTCGACATTTCATCATAACGGTCCTGTCAACTGATCAATATTAATTATTCCTCTGACACAGACATCAGGACCTCCATACCTTCAAATACTCTATAGTGAACCTTAATACCTTACAATAAGAGTCACTGGTAACAATATTTTCGATATTTCGGTAAATATAATTGTGGAGATGTAGCGATAAATAAAACGATCGCTTATTGATAGCTTCGATTTTATATCTAGACATGGACGGTTGCTTTATGTTCCGATGACGTTCATAATTTTTAGTTTAAATATTTCGATGGTATTTCATGGGAAGGGTTTATGGAAGGCCGAATCACTCAGTTAATTTTATTTCTGAGAGATAGTATTTAAGATTCTGTCGTCCACATTAGGAATCTTAAATATATTCCAATAATAGTAATATTCTTATTCGTAACGTAGTTTTATTTATTGCATAATTGTAGCATTAGTAGCATAAACACAAGGCCGTCTAGCATCAAGTCTAAAAAAGAAAATTAAAAAAAACTAAAACTTGATAAAGGCAAACTGTACTTTTTGGGAGATTATACTTACTCAACGTGTATGGTCTTACAGAAGCCGCAGCATTATAAAAAAAAAAACTGGCCAAGTGCGAGTCGGACTCGCACACGAAGCGTTCCGTACCATAAGGCAAAAACGCCGACAAAAACACGTTTGTTGTATGGGAGCCCCCCTTAAATATTTATTTTATTCTGTTTTTAGTATTTGTTGTTATAGCGGCAACAGAAATACATTATCTGTGAAAATTTCAACTGTCTAGCTATCATGGTTCATGAGATACAGCCTGGTGCCAGACAGACAGACAGACAGACGGACAGTGGAGTCTTACTTAACCCTAACCATATTGCCGGCGAGTCTTCAGGTCAAGAGCAAACGTGACCAAAAAACAAAAAAGAAAGAGTAGGTAACTTTTGAAAAATGCCACACACTTTATTATGCTGCTCCACCCGCTATGGGCAAAGGATAATAGTGTTTACGATGGCAATAAATATGAATGTTCCGCGAAACTCAATTAGGGTCTCTAATATGGAAGGATTAAAAAAAAGGTGCAGCGAAGGGGGGGCGGGGGGGTTTTCGATACAATGTAGCCCTGAAGGGTATAAAGAGAGCTTATAAAATTGAGATTTATGTGATTTTTCGGTGTTATAATTTGGATGAATTGAGGAGTTTACGTCGAATAATGCGTATGCGCATTGTCCGTTTTTCATACTGCGATACCTAAAGATGATCGCAGTTTTATAAGAGAACTAGCTTCTGCCCGCGACTTCGTCCGCGTGAAATTTCTTGTTACTCCGACCCACCCCGTCGCATCGCATCGCCAGCCCCCGCTATTACTTCGTTTTTGCTTAGCGTTCTTTCTGACTTTTTTTTCTTTTTGCTCGGCTCCTAACGGTCATAGCGTGATGTTAATTAATAGCCTATAGTCTTCCTCAAGAATTGGGCTATCAAATGCAAAAAGAATTTTTCAAATCCGACTGGTAGTTCCAGACCCAGAGATTAGCGCGTTCAACCAAACAAACAAACTCTTCAACTTTATAATATTAGTATAGATGCATACTAATTCGAAAAATACTACACAAAAATATACACACAAATATAACCTTCACAAAAAAATATAAAAAAACACAAAATGAAACTCAGACGTGAACAAGACTTTTTACAATTACACCCAACCCGCACAAACTATACGGAAGGAAAACTATCGTGTATAAAGGATCTAAAATATTTAATAAGTTACCGAGAGACCTCAAAGAATCTAAATCCAAAACCACTTTTAAAAAGCTACTTAAACAATTTATAGTAAAAAATTCGCATTTCCTACAATAGTGTCGAGCCACATCCAGTTACCGTTTATCTATGTTACATAGATACTTATTATTTGCATGTGTCGGACAAACATTTTGCCCATAATGATTTGTAATCTACCCTCAAAATATTTATATAATCGATGTCTAATTTTTGTAATACCCCAACTTTTTGATCTTTTTAAGTGTTTAGTTTTAATATTCTCATGTAAGTGAATATTGTAATTCTTATGAGAATAAATGATCTTAAACCAGAATAACGGAACCAATTATGATTGAAATATTGTTGCAATATTAATTACCAGCAATTATTTTAGCAATGAGCTTTGAAAGTCTCAATGAAAGAACATGACAACCTGACGTTTGCATAAGCTTG
Organism: Luperina nickerlii; assembly: GCA_963855955.1. Lineage (NCBI taxonomy): Eukaryota > Metazoa > Arthropoda > Insecta > Lepidoptera > Noctuidae > Luperina > Luperina nickerlii. Next base: position 3,268,081 of record OY979666.1, on the reverse strand, counting down.
CGAAAACACGTCATCACCGCTCAAAATCTCACGGTTACAGCCTCATCCAAGTAACATTATTATTAAATACCACAACGAAACATCGGCTAACACACGATTATATTAACTCACATAATGATAATTATACAAATAGAAACCGTTTTCACTGTAACGGCAGTCCGGAGTACTTAAAATGATATTATTCATGTCATAGACTACTTTCTAGCCGTTCCGATTGCGGGATTCGGCAACCGCAGCTGGTAATATTAAGTAGATGCAGAAGGCACATCGAGAACAAATAGTCAGAGAGATTTATTCCGGTCTGAACCCCTGAAGACCCCCCTCCACCCCCACCCCCTCTCCTCGATTCCCCACTAGTTCGTCTTCTGTATTAATCTCTGTCTTATCCACTTTATCTAGGTTTACTCTGTTTGACAGGTAAGTACAGTCGAGAGAAAATAAAAGTTTCATGATTTACAAAATTAAATAAAGATTTTTTTTTTAATGTCTCATGCGTTTGCGATGGGATTGAGGCCTCGGCAATTCAAATGGTTTCTCCAAGTACTCAGTCCTACCCTTTGAGAAGCTTTAAGAAACAAACGAAGAAAGAATTCAGCGCCCCAATTGCGTAATACACTATTAAACTCAATCTGAATCATTTCGAAGGATATTTACTAATCCATTGCTTCATAAGTTCTAAAATGTGTCTGCTCAACAACGTAAACAAAGCAATGAATATTGTTAAACTGTCAAAAAAAAAACCCATTGCTACTAATAGTGTGATACGCAATTACCCCTCTGCGGCCTCTGCTCGTAGAATTCCAGGATGATTAGTTATTTCAGCACGTAGGTATGCGAATCACAAAGCATCGCACGGCCCACCATTTTCCACATAAAGGCTCCTTCAAACAGACGCGACACGACACGCGACACAAAGGCACCGCAAGTCGCGCAACGAGCGGTGCCTTTGTGTCGCGCGCGATTCGCGTCGCGCGTCGCGCCTGTTTGCAGGAGCCTTAACATAGTAGCTCAACTGTCACTAATGAGACACAAGTACTTTTTCTTTTGTTACCGATTTCTAGATGATTTCTTGACAGTTGAAGGGCTGACTCAACTGAGCCTGGGTTGAGGGGCATCATGCCTGAATCCTGTATCCTGTATCCCCAGAAGGGTGAGCCAGAGGTGTTTTAAGTCCCATATAAATGAGGGTAAGGCTATTGCTATCAACCGATGGAAATTCCAGATAGAAAACCCAATAAAACTTAACCTGGAAATCGAATCCAGTACCTCATGCTCAACCGTAGCGCTTGCGACCACTAAGACCAAGAAGGCAGTCCCACAACCACCAACAGTAACCTTTTCCTTGTATTAAAACCTTAGTTACAAATCACAATGCGCCTCTGCACTAATTTCCAATCATTCCTCTTACCTATTACCTATCATCAACACTATAATCATCATCGACCTTAGTAGTCCTTTAATACCTCTCCGTATAATATGCTCATCACTAAGCTCGATCCTTGAACACTCACAGAATCAAAATCAAAAGTCATTTAGACAAACTAGGCTACGCACATTTTGATCAGCACTTTTTGAACGTCAAAATTACATAAGACGGTCCCCCAAAACGCCCGCCCTTCACCACTTCCTAGTGCTCTAGCTGGGAAGAAGTGGCGCAACGAACTTCCCAGCGGCACAGCTGTCTGTTCAGTTAGAAGAACTTGATGCACATACATCCATTGCCCTTTAGAGAAATGAACCTTCTGCCCTTCCCTACTCTGCGGTCGTCAAATAGTGCGGACCGCACGCACGACTGCTTGTAGAAAGCAATACTTCGTTATTTTTACTCCATTTTTGTATCAGAGCAGGAAACGCAGAAAGATTACATCATTTCTGTAAATGAGGTTTTTGAAAAGCTTGTTGCAGAAATAATTGCTAAGCTATTTGCATAGATAGTTGCAACTTCCAATTGATTGATTTGATTTGGAGACAACACTGGTCTTGTTGCTTTATCAGTTTGTCAATAAGTTTATCGAGTTGCAGTTGTGTATCGAATTGCCAATACAACAATGTAGTCACAATTTCCACTCTCAAGAGAAGACTGTAATCCAAACAAGACTGTAATGTTTTTTATAACATATTTGCTCGTAAAGGGTCTCTCTCTTATTTCACCAATTTCAATATCGTAATGTATCTCATTACGCACTTGTGCGGTAATGTAAAGTAAATCGCACGGTTTATCAAGATGCTCCGTCAAAACGAACGGTAATTTTTTAAATCTTAGCAAAGAGTTTTTATTTCAGAAAAGATGTCAACATTTTATGAATAAAATTAACTTTGGGAGATAAAATATAATAAATAAACATTTAATTCTTTAATTTAATTAATTTTGACAATAAATTACAACCATTAATATCTGTAACAAAAACAAAAATATTAATTTACTTTATTAATAATACTGGCTGTTTTGTGCCTATGCCTGAAAAAAAAAAAGCGCGAACGCGCGCGTATCGCTTTGTTAAGAAGTAAAAATTATTCCGCGCGCTTTTTCTTTTCGCTGTACTGTTTTTTATTTGAAAATGTCGTCAAGTAATGATGAATTTATTAATTCCACACCGCCAGAAGTCTCAGAGGCAGCGAAAAAGGCTACTCTAAGCCTCGCCCGAAAAATCGACCGATAGATACAAGCGTATCAAAATTTCATCATATGGAAAACAAGCAAATATGCAAGTTCAGTCCGAGTTCTATTTATTTCCTCGCAAATATGTTATAAAACGTCGTATGACATACGTGCGCTTTGAAAATTACAGCCTCTGCTTTCTTTTAGCCCTCGCCTACGGCTCGGGCAAGCAATATCGCCTCGGCTGTAATTTTCAACTTACCGCACTTATATCATAATGTATATGATATAAGTGTCATATTTTGACAGACAGGATCCTTTATACCTGTCGATTAACGAGCATAGCTAATTACCCAATCCCAAGTAATGACTCTTAGGAAAGGCACAAGTCACATAGAGGATAATATATCGCACCTCCGATAAAATAGGGTTACAACTCTAAAAACCTGGATTTTTAGAAAAGCGAAAATATACTCACGATTTCTTAATCAGTGTTTATTCTTACACTATTATTGTTATGTGATCAAAATTATACATACTTGAAAAGCTTACAAAAAATATGTTTTAATGGCATACGCTCTTTCAATTTTCCTGAAAAACAACCTGAAAATTCCAGTAAATGACTTTCGAGTTGTAATCCTATTTTATCGGAGGTGCGATATTTTAGTGTCACGCTCTTGAATTCCGCCAAAGAGCAAGTAAAGGTCCAATTTATCAGTCTAGCCAGTAAAATAATATCCACTGTTAAAACATTAATCGTAATGTGTAAAAAACTAATCAGGATGTACCAAATTACCTATATCATTTAAACCAATGCCTAACATGATTGTATTCTAATTTGCCTTCTGAAGGTCGAACTAATAATCTTCGATATAATTGGCTTAAAAGAACGGAGATTAGCGGCTTAACACCTCTGAGGTCACGGGAAGGTGATATTGTAAGTTAAAACTGTGCCTTGCAAAGGACATAGAAGACACGTGCGATAATGGTAAATGTCCTTCAAAAAGGCCGAAGTGTCAAAAAGGTCACAAATTAGTGTGCCGTAACGTTTTAAATGGAACAATTTTAACTATAGTTTTTGTATTAAGGCTCCTTCACACAGGCGCGACACGCAATAAAATCGCGCGCGACACAAAGGCACCGCAAGTCGCGAAACGAGCGGTGCCTTTGAGTAGCGCGCGATTCGCGTCGCGCGTCGCGCCTGTTTGCAGGAGCCTTTAGTCAATCTACCAAGCCTTTTCCTAACTATTTCGAGAACAGTATGCTGGATGCAGAATACCAGTATTTTACATGGAGCGACTGCCTATCTGACCTCCACAACCCAGTTACTGGGTTACACGATACTCCTTGCTAGGACTGGTCGTCAAACTTTTGGGTTTCTGACTACCCGTAACGATTGTAAAAGATTACGAATGACAGCCGGGAGCAACGACATAAGGCTCCTACAAACAGGCGCGACACGCGATAAAATCGCCCGCGACACAAAGGCAACGCTCGTTGCGCAACTTGCGGTGTCTTTGTGTCGCATGTCGTGTCGCGCCTGTTTGAAGGAGCCTTTAACGTGATTTTCGAAAAACGTAGGGATCTCAATATGTAATGGATGGTCACCCATCCACGAACTGACCGCGGCTAGTGTAGCTTACCTTACCTTCGATTTGATCAACCTTTGCGGCTGTTATTATTTAACCACGAGCCCCCGAGTTTTTGTACTTAATGTAGTACCAAAATACGAATTCAAAGGATATTTAAATCTTTTTAACCTTGTCCCATATTACTCAGGGGGCCAAATATTTGCCTCTCCCATTCTAGGGGAGAATTCAACCGTCACAATATCATTCACTCTTTTCATTCATGTCAATCAAAGGATTTTGAAATGTTCGTTTCATATTCGCTCTTTATAAATACGGCTCCTAAGATATTCATACAACCAGGTGCGTCGAACGAATCCCATGTATTTAATCAATGTAGATAAGGAGTATTAAAAGACCATTACGAATGGTACCTTAATAAGCAATTTTGTTCTGTAAACTCTTTAGCATTTTACGATAGTGATGAAGAAACATGTGAATGCAAAATAAAGATTTGAATTGAATTAATAGATACTAGTATAGTGTTAGTTTCTGCGGATATTTAGTAGTACCGGGCAAGGTTTTGAACAGCCGGTCTAGCCTTGAAAACATAGGTAAAGTGAGCTTGAAGAGAGCTCATTGTCATTCAACCTTATGCTAGGGATTGACACTATGGTCGACTCACATCACCTATGTTTTCGCAGTAAGATTTTTACAGCATAGATGGGACTACTATGCACATAGGTACAATCTAAAGGGATAAAAAGGCATCTTGTGTTTTTGAAACGGATTAAAGGCGCGGGCCCACCGCGGCGCATGCTGTGCACGGGCACGCGGCGCATTTTAGCTGCGTGTATTAATTTGTTTGACAACGTGGGTCTACGTTTCCACTGGAGTACACGAATATGACCCACGACTATGTATAGCGTGGCACGGCGCACGGAGAGGCTACGCACGTGCCACTGCAATCCACGGACAAAAAACACTGGCACTCCGGTAGTGCCGACAGAAGTGAAAACTTGAACAATTACGAGTGTATTTTGTGAATCGTCTTATAAACAAAATGTTATATATCCGTGGTTCAGCGCCATCTCGTCGTTGTTGGATGAACTACGTAGTTAGTACGCGAGGCCCTCGTAGTTCTTCCCGATGTGCATAGATGGCGCTGTCTTACGTTTTACGTCTTACGAATTTTCGATCAGGGTCACGTGACCTGACGCCAGTTTAGAAGTTTTTACCCATTCCAAAAAAAGTACACAGCGCCGCTAAAGAAGTTTTCACTTCAAAAACTGACTGAAAACTGCGCTGCGATAAGCGAGCTGTACATAGTCGTGGGTCATATTCGTGTACTCTAGTAGAAACGTAGACCCACGTCGCCAGCGTTGAGCTATGTAACCGCCTATTCGAGCAAGCCACGCGTGTATCAATGACGTCAATTCATGCACAGCCTCTCCGTGGGTTGCAGTGGATACAATCACATACATTTTCTTCCAAAGCGAAGCTTAATACACGTGCGTAGCCTCTCCGTGCACCGCGGTGGGCCCGCGCCTTTAAACTGCATTTATGGAATTAAAAAAAAGTGTTCTGTAAAAAATAAACACCGACCTGTATTTTTACAGTAAGTAGTATGTTCCTTAATTTTAATTACTACTGCCTGACAAAAGCGTATCCCATTTTAATACAGTACCAAAGCATTCTAATTATTTTCTTTACGTTCACACAATTTTCTCGACCCTCGTGAGAAAACCACCCAGGTATAAAATTGAAAAATTCTGGGGACTATTTTTTTATCGAAATAAATAAAACAAATGAAAAAAGTACAAAAGTTTTACAGTTTTTTTGTTATTTCTCAAGTTCTTTGAGTACTTATTTACAGAAGCGCGATTAGATCACTCCGAAACAAATTTTTCCATTATAACATCTGTCCGTCTGCCCATCTAAGTGATTTTTAATAGCAACTTCCTTTGTTACGTTGTTTTTTATGATAATTTAGTAGTGTTTAATCATAGTTAATAACTGCATACACAACAGTTCAAAAGGTCCGAGTCATTATAATAGATTGTTTATATGAGTTTTTTTTTAACAACAGTAATTTTCTCGGTACCGATCACACCAATATTTACTGGGAATCGTACACGGACATCTTGCTGCAATCGTTTTCATTAATTATTATTAATTAGTCAGTATTTTTACGGTTTACCTTTATTGAATAATAATATATTTGAGCTTTTCTTTTGTTTTTAAATCTATGCAGGGATGGAATTAATATTCAGTCGTAATCTCAAACAAAATTGTCAAAAATGGTATTTTTAACAGATTGAAACTGAACTCGAGACTGTTTCCAGCACATTGATTTCAAATAAATACCTAATAAAATATAATTCTATTAAAAATACTATCATTATTAGACTATTAAAATTGATATAAGCATTACAAATAGCAGAAATAAATACAATATTCAAAACTCATCGCTGTAGATTGACCCACTTAATTACATTTGTCATTATTAAGCTCCTGGAGGTACACATTTCAATGAATTTATTTCTCATCTAAAGATACGTAATCAGCTGCCAGATCCCACTTTATACGCCATTTGTTTTTTCTCTTTTTTCTTAATAAAAGTGGCGAACAGCCGCGCCTGGCTGTTAAGTGGTTGACGGATAAAAAGTAACTTAGAAGTCGATTTTTTGACACGGCGTTAATTAAAACGTCATATTTTAAGTTGAAACCCTTGTTTGTTAAGATTGTTGATAAGCAAAGTGTTCATCAGAACGTGTTTATTGCATGCAATGATGTTACATTGTATTATTAAAAAGAGGATAAGAAGAGAGGAGGATTGTATTATTTTGAGGTTAAGTGCTGAGATAATTTGAAATTAAAAGAGTAGAGCTATTTACAATTTGACTAATTTATTAGAACGATAAGCGTTTTTGGTCAGCTTTGCTGTTATGTTATGTAAGCTTACAGAGATAAAGTGTAAAAACGCACTTTTTCTATTACGTAAACGGTGCTATTATTCGAAGAAACTATAATATTATATTTCTAGCGCCACACAATTTTTTCCCAACAATACAATAAAAAGTGCACAATACTATTACAAAAAAAAAACGGATTCAAACGTCAACCTTTGAATAATTCTTATTTAATAATATTTAGTAAACATTCAATAAGAAGTTGCAAAAAATAAAGTAGCGCTTCAAAAGAATTATGTAATATTGTTCGTTTTTTTTTTCTATTTTCTCGGGTTATGCCAGTTCGTGCGTTACGGGTCATTTGTGTTACTTTTCTTTAGAAGCCATTGTACTTTAGAACATTATAATTCTATTACCGTTTTAAAGTCAGGCGAATTATATATTAAGGTATGTTGCAAGTATAATGAGTTTCCTTTATATACCGATGGCCTCACCAGTCTTACCGACGGGTACCATGTTACCTAGTGACTGGGTTGTGGAGGTCAAAGGGGCAATTCTCGAAATATGAAGATCTGGGGGCCTAAAAAGACTACTTTGGCAGAATCATAAAAGGATAACATTATGAATCATTATGGACAGTTAACTATTAAGTTCTCGTATCAAATCCCATTGGTGAATGATTTTTCAGTCATGTTTTTTTGTCTGTGCTAAAATACCAATCAATGCAATCCAAATCCAGTCCCAATCTCTTTGATTATACCTACGTAGTGCACCGAAAAAAAAGAAAAACACGGATTGTCTTCGCCATATTGTGATTCATAATGTTATCTTTTTATGATACTGCCAAAGTGACCTTTTTAGGCCCCCTGACAGTTTCAATCTGTCCAAAATACCTCTAATTTCCCTACATTTTTGTTTGTCGCTCGCTGATATGAGACTCCGACTAGCTTTTGAACGTTTTAAATTACAATGCGTGCCACGAAAGATGAGACTTGACACACCACGTGGTTTGACATGACGCAGTACACGATTTTAGGTATCTTTAGCGGTATGAGGTCTGAGTGCGGGACGGGACCGGACGTCATAGAGGCGGCGGAAAGAGCGGGGGAGGCGGGGTCAAGTCTCTTCTTTCGTGGCACGCATTGTACGAGATAAGACTTCTGATAGGTAGTCGCTTCATGTAAAATACTGGTATTCAGCTGCATCTGGTAACACTGGAAGGCGCCGCGACCCCAACATATTTGGGAAAAGGTGAGGCGGCTTCTGATTTATGTATTTCAACACACATTCAACCCATATTCAAAACTTATTGGCGAATATTGAGGTATCTAGAAGGAGTGCAAAAAATATTGAATGAGGAAACATCAGAAAAAAATAACTTCATAAAAGGCTCCAGCAAACAGGCGCGACACGCGATATAAGCGATTATATCGCGTGTCGCGCCTGTTTGTAGGAGCCTTGAAGCAATGCCGCTAATAATTTGATACACAAATGTTTTCTTTATCAAACAATACAGATATTACATTATTAGTTCCCAAGCCATCTATCTGAATCTGTAGATACAACCTTTTGTTTCTCAATACTAGAACATTATCGGACAATAAACGCATTGTACTTTATAACATTGATTTAATCTATTGTTTTTATTATTATTGAGTAACTACAAGATGCGGTATCTTGAGAAATTGGCCAATTCTGTTGCACCGGTCAATCAAAGTCTGAACTGATTTCATACCTGATGTTAACTGTCTTTCTAAAAGTTATCTATCTTACTATTAATTCAGGACTTCAGGCTACTATAATATGTCAAATTTCCTTAATAGATTTTCAACTTTATCGCTAAAACATAAGGTTCAAAGTTGATTGGGAAAATTTGACAGTTTCGGGTAGCTTGGTGTGCTGGCGTCTGTACTTTGATGGTGTTTTCATCATCATTTACATCAAGTGCACCTCCAAATTTTTGGGATAAAGGAAAGACTTGTTATTTGCGGCCTCATTGTTTACCTCCGGACCTATAATGTCGTTTTTCCATAACACTCGTAAATACTTGAGTTCTGCTTGTTTGTAAGTACACAAACACCTACACGAGGACTCGGAACAAATAACTGTAGGTCACGCAAATATTTGTGCCGCGGCAATCGAACCTGTGACCCTGAATATGTAAGGTAGATGCTCTGTCTCTGCAAGTTCGTACCTATGTTAGTTTTTTTTTTCAAGGATAAGAAAGGGCTGCCTCGATGGTCTAGTGGTCGCTAGCGTTACTGCTGAGAGTGTACAGACGCCAGCACATCAAGCTACTACAATCTGTCAAATTTCTTTGATATATTTTCAACTTTATCGCTAAAGCATAAGGTTCAAAGTTGATTGGGAAAATTTGACAGTTTCGGGTACGTTGATGTGCTGGCGTCTGTACTATAAGGTACACCTCCTCTGGCTCACCCTTCGGGGAATACAGGCGTCTTGTTACGTTATGAATGTTAAGAAATGAAGATAATGTTTGATGATGCTTTTTGGCAAATGGTAAAGTTAGGATAATTCTTTTTTTATCGACCTTTACTGTCCCAAGCTGGGTAAAAGGTTTTCCCATAGCCTTCCACTTTCCCTGTCTTGCCATGTCTAAAAATTTATTGATTCTAATTCACCTACTAAAGTACAGCCTACTCAAGTACCCACTTGTAAATTACTAGAACCATAGACAAAATTCCACCTCTTTAGTCTCTAAAACGAGGTCCTCAACGCCTAAATATTAGATCGCAAAATATTATCTCATCTATCCCTTTCTGTTGCAGTACTACAGAAAGGGACGGAGCTAAGGATTGCACGTTCTAGTCACGACCAGAGGTTATGATATTAAAATGTGCTTATTTTCGAACTACAACCATTGGGCAACTTTACTAAGGCGTGGTGTGCTCACTACACGGCGACCTAAAGAACTATACTCAGGTAAAGCTATGCTACATGTATTTCAACTGATGCATAGAAAATTCGAAGACATTTGTGACGTCTGCCAACACGCACTGGGCCCTCTTGGTGGATTAGGCCTAATCCCTCGGAGGCCTGTGTCCCAGCAGTAGGAACATTAGCTGGGACACAGGCCTCCTTTCTGCCAATCAGCCTGATTATGACAGAAAAGATCTTTCGTTGCCTTCTTGGTGGATTAGGCCCAATCCCTCGGAGGTCTGTGAAAGCCTCCTTTCTGCCAATCAGCCTGATTATGATAGAAAAGATCGTTCGTTGTGGTGGCAGTATCTATCATCTGAAATGGTGATGGAAAAGATCATCATAATCACATGAATCACCGAATGCTGCTTGCTGAACATGGGGCTTTTATAGTAATTATTATATGGAGAACGCCAATAGTACTAATTTGTGGTATTGCTTAAGGGGCTTACATGACCTAAAGCGCGGTCACTGTCGGACTGCTTAGAAAAGAAAGAGAAGCGCGATAACACAACGCTGGTAATTTATTGCAAAATATGAAGCAATTATTTCATTACAAAAAATCTATCGTTTGGACTAAAAAATTAAAACAGTAAGTAGTGTTTTAATATGTTGCTTGTAGAATAATCTGACAAAAATCAGAATGATTGTATGTATATTAGTATGGTTTTTATTGTAAAAATAAAGTTTTTAGAGGTATGTTCATGATTGTTTTTTATCCTAACAAATCAGTTGTATTATATTTTCAACACACTATCTACCTAGCATATATCTTGAGAATATCATATATTTTTCTCATTTTGTTTACTGTAGTCGATCAGATACTTTTATTGTTTCTAAAATTTGCGTTTTTTGCGTTTAGGTCCTGTAAGCCCCTTAAAGCTCATTTTTATTTAATTATATTTATACTTTATGTACACCAGAAAAAAGCGAACAAAAAAAAACACGTGTTTTAAGTCTGATCTCCCTTATTTATAGTGGTAGGATTTTTCCTCATGACGGATAGTTTTGGAGAACCAAAATTATATTCAACTTTTTTCTTTCCACTTATTTCTATGTTAAAGTTAGATATTTGTTTGATTACCCTTGATTTGATCCTCATTATTCATGAAAAATACATATATTTCGCAAGCGCCATTCTAGCATAGCTTTGGCAACACCACCGTCTTTCTCTCCGTTATCTTGTCGGGCGTTATGAAGCAACCATACTGCTATAATTTGTATCGATCTACTATTTATTTATGGGACACGAGACAGGACCAGATCTGGCACTAACTAACTGGTCGTCAGCTACTTTGGTATCTGCCTTCCGATATCTTTTAGAGGAGTGTTGCTGGTGTCAATAATTCATTGACAACGATTTTTTTTCAACACATTTTGTCTGCATCTGGTTACACTGGAAGCCTTCCCTAACATGGTTGGGAAAAGGCAAGGCCCCACGCTGAATAATTTAAGACAAGAGGTAAAGGAATTTTCACTTCATTGCCATTCTAAATCACACTGGTGATCTGTTTGCAATATTGATAATTTTTACGCCGTCCGAAATTAGTAACTGATCCTTCATAAACATGAAAATAAATTTTGTTTGCTTTATCATTTTTATTCTTTATATTTTGACATTTTTTTATTTTTATAAAATTTTTACAATTTGACAATTTTATAATGTCATTTTTATAATTTTAATGTATTTTATAAGTAATTTTAATGTATGAGTTTCAATCTATGGACTAAAATTATGTCTGAAATAAATAAATAATTATTATATTTAACACTTCTTATCAATGAGAGGTTAGAATAAAGGCTCGTACACACAGGCGCGACGCGACACGCGACACAAAGGCACCGCAAGTCGCGCTACGAGCGGTGCCTTTGTGACGCGCGCGATTCGCGTCGCGTGTCGCGCCTGTTTGTAGGAGCCTTAAACCTGTGCAAAGGACGCTTTAAAATATCAAAATTTCAAAGCAACAATTACAACACAATCAAATCAATCTACCTAGACAATCTTACTGGGCTGTAATTTATCTTACCCCCTAAGTATTTTCTGACAAACTTTAACTTTCATACCTAAATTCATTACGACTCATAAGCTATTTAACTTAACTTTGTTAAACCAAATCAATTTATTCCTGGAAAAGTTCTAAGTCTACAATTTCTCTTACACAGCCCTATTGAAGGCTTTCATCTGCCCAGGCGCATCAAACTATCCCTCCCGACCTCTAGTTATAAATTAACCGAGTCACAGACGGTTAATAACTTAGAAATCGATAACCGACATGATTTCTCGATATTGCGGTTTGTTGGCATTTATGACCCGAATCACTATTGCGTGGTTAAGGAACAGATTATGGTTATACGCAGAAGGGACGAGGGTTAAAAATGTATAGCTTTGTATCTACTTTCTTTCTTTTGATTTTGAGTCATTGTAAGTTATGTAGTACACGTTAGGCACCCCATTTTAGCTTTCTATACCTAACTAGCTTCTGCCCGCGACTTCGTCCGCGTGAAATTTCTTGTTACTCCGACCCACCCCGTCGCATCGCATCGCCTGCCCGCGCTATTACTTCGTTTTTGCTTAGCGTCCTTTCTGACTTTTTTTCTTTTTTCTCGTCTCCTAAAGGTCATAGCATGATGTTAATAGCCTATAGCCTTCCTCAAGAATTGGGCTATCAAATGCAAAAAGAATTTTTCAAATCCGACTGGTAGTTCTAGAGATTAGCGCGTTCAACCAAACAAACAAACTCTTCAGCTTTATAATATTATAAAGTTTAGATTGCGTAACACTTATCACTAGCAATGGGTTTCATTTTGACAGTTCAACAACATTCATTGCGTTATTTACGTTTTTGATAGGACACATTTTTCAAACATATGAAGCAATGGTTTAGCAATATCCTTCAAAATGATTTAGTGGGGTGCTAAGCTTGAATGCAGGTTCTCGACTACAGCACTCTTAAAAACATGACCACTTCTATCTAATCTACAAAGAGTAGTTATCGCTTTCAATACAAATAGTGATATTTCTTTTTTTGGGTTTCGTTCCTCAAAAGGAAAAACGGATCCAGTAAAAGATCACTTCGTCGTCCATCTGTCTGTCCGTCTGTCAAGACCCTTTGTCTCCGGAACGCGTGGAGTTATCAAGTTGAAATTAATATCAAATACTCAGGGCTGCAATCCCTTGAAGCGGTGAAAAAAATTAAACTTCTAAGTCAACGCAATCAAAAGATACGGGCGTTTATGTTCCGTTTATGCCGCATATTTTGACACTCACTAGGAAAAAAAACCTATAGGGTACTTTCCATTGACCTAGAATCATGAAATTTGGCAAGAAGCAAGGTCATGTAACACAAGTAAAGACAAGATTCCGAAAACACGGGAAAAATATTCCTAGAACTTATTAGAACCGTCGGTGCACGAATCGGATTCGCCCTTTACCGGATTTTGTTATTAACATCGCCCCGTAAAAATCTTTCTACATCGTTTCCACATGGTTATGCTTCGTGTGCCGGTCTATTATGACAACTCTATCCTACTGTCATCAGATCTATTGTTATGGTCTTCGTCATTAATAGCCAGTGTCCGTAATGAACTTTCCCAATACTACCTTTGTAACTGCATCCGGTTTCGCTGTCGGATGGTTAGTACATTCAAATACCATACTGGTATCATTGCATCATGCGTAGCAATTATTTAGCAAGTCCACAATTGCGGACTGTTGAATAACCTGTTTCCAATTATGGAAGCCCGAATTTCTGTCTTATTAATCTATCCCGAACATTTTGACTGCATAGAGGTTGCCAGACGTACAGACGCCAGCACATCAAGCTACTTACTACATTATTTCAAATTTCTTTATAAGATTTCCAACTTTATCGCTAAAGGATTAGGTTCAAAGTTGATTGGGAAATTTTGACAGTTTCGGGTAGCTTGATGTGCTGGCGTCGGTACATCTAAGTGTCTTAATATTTTTCATGTCTTTATCCCAAATTATTCGGCGTCGGCTGTCTTTTGTATTTATACGTCTTCATTAAGGCTCCTGCAAACAGGCGCGACGTGCGGCGCGAATCGCGCGCGACTCAAAGGCACCGCTCGTTGCGCGAATTGCGGTGCCTTTGTGTCGCGTGTCGTGTCGCGCCTGTTTGAAGCGCGCCTGTTTGAAGGAGCGATTAGCTCTCAGCTCAGTATAGTCCGCACTTTCTAGAATCTTTCACACAGTCCATCCATGGGTTCTTTGATCTTCCTCTGGTCTTCATCATCACTCGTGGAGACTTTTTTAACGAACACAAGATTAGTACAGCTGTTCCATTTTCCAACTTAGTTGTCTCTTGTTGCCTTGTTACCTATTTCACCATCTGTGGGATAATCATTAGTTAATTAAAGTAGGGTGTAACTTTCTCCAGTAACTTAACGCTTAATACGTATCATGCAGATCTGGTACGGTTGTACGTTTGTACTGCATTCTTGATAAACTAGCTGATTGGGTGACTCAGTTTTAACGTTACATCTATTATTTTAATTAACGTTAGTTTTGGAATCTTTTGTAAAGTGTTGTGCAGCAGGTTTGCGGAAATATTTTGGCATAGATATTTTGATTGCAATTCTCATATATCTGACTTTCATGACGGTAAGAAAAAATCCTTCCTTTGCTGAGCAAGCTCTGGTTTCTTTAGTTAGATTTAAAAATATTTTATATACCGTATTTGCGCTTAATCTTGACGAGTCACTTATAATTTAGCTTGAAGTGAAATGTGACAACAAAAGAACGTTTGTTTAACGAAATAAGTGATCCATCACCACAAGAAATATTTCTACATCCACCGTACTACCATCATTTCCGTTACCATCCAAAAAACAACATATTATTATTGAAATTATTAAACGTAACCATACGGCAAACTTGTCCAGTAATATATTTAAATAATTTCAATACAGTAACATTAAAAATACGGCGAGAGCACGAGGCTGCGTGTGTGCACACGACCTGCTTTTCATACATTTTGATCATGTTTTTCATACATGCTTCATATTGCGAATGTGTTAACATTAAAAATTACTTGCACTTGATATCTTTAGTAATACATACAGGATGTAAGGGCTTGGCTAGACTGGCTAAACTGGAATATTTTACATTCTAATAGTGTTTAGCGTTGTTGATAATTAGTAAAGAATGGGCCATCTTCCCACCCGTACGCAAAATACGCGCATTGATGTGGAGTTGCGGACAACAGCCCGTTTTACCTATTCCCTACCTATGGCCCACCTTGTGTCTATATCCTAATCGCCCGACAAGGGTTTCTTATTAGTCGATTCTACAGATATAACACAAAATTCAATAGTATCTACCCCAATTAATAACACCATGTTGGGATAATCACATTTTTCACCAGGGCAACTCTTTACAAAACTAGAAAACTCGATCATTCCGAGTCTTTGTTCTGCATCAACCAATGTTAGACTATTTCAACCCAGTGTTGAACTTTGACGGCCTTTGACGGAGCTGTATTTTCAACATTGCATTTTAGTGTCACCAAATGTTGTTTACTTGACTTATCAATAAGCCAGAACATTCCCTAAGCTCCATACACTGTGCTTCATTTTCCATTAAGGCGACTACATGACCTAAAGCGCGGTCAGTGTCGGACTGCATAGAAAAGAAAGAGAAGCGCGATAACACAACGCTGGTAATTTATTGCAAAATATGAAGCAATTATTTATTTACAAAAATCTATCGTTTGGACTAAAAAATTACAATACTCAATTCTTTAAAACACTAGTACTTTAGTATGTTACTTGTAGAATAATCTGACAAACAATCAGAATGATTGTATGTATATTAGTATAGTTTTTATTGCAAAAAAAAGTTTTTAGAGGTATCTTCAAGACTTTTTTCTATCGTATCAAATTAATTAATTATGTTTTCAATACACTATCTACCTGGCATATATCTTGAAGAATATCATATCATCATCTGCCTAGCCTTTTCCCAACTATGTTGGTGTCGGCTTCCAGTCTTAACCGGATGCAGCTGAATACCAGTATTTTACATGGAGCGACTGCCTATCTGACCTCCACAACCCAGTTACTGGGTAACTCGATATCCCTTGGTAAGACTGGTTGTCAGACTTTGAAGAATATCATATATTTTTCTGATTTTGTTTACTGTAGTCGATCATATAATTTTATTTTAATGTTTCTAAAACTTGCGTTTTTTATGTTAAGGTCCTGTAATCCCCTTAAAAAACGGAAATACAAACCTAAATACTCAGACATACCAACATAACGTTAAAAAGCTTTACCTATAGAAGAATTTTAGATAAATATCGAATTGTTCCCAATTCAACATGATCCAAAATCATCTCAACTCAGATCTCACAAAACTTGTTACACTTACCTCATAACATAAACAAGTCCAGCATCCCGCATCCAGTATCCAGTGACCAGTCTACACGGATCGTTACAAAACAAGTCGTAACACTGCACAGGGGTCGTCGGCAGCTGATGTCGTTTTAATGATATCCTTTAATGCATAAATAATGCGAGCATTAGCGGCCATCGCGAATGGAAGCCAAGCGGCCGTGCGGCCATACTGCCGTGATGCTACACCTGATAAACGCGCTGATAAGGTGCGCAGGATTTTTGTGATGCTATGTTTGATTTTGCTGTTTGGTTTCGGATTTGGAAAAGATCAGGATAGGATATTTGAATGCTTCTTCTTATTTGGTGATGAAAATATGCCAATTAGGTTTAAGAGCGTTTACGACGTACGGCAAAAACATTTTCGAAATGTCTTATTTAAAAAAAAGATAACTGGAAATCTCTGTTTCTATGGAAAATTTAAAATCTGTCTAATTTGGCTGTAACACTATTTTTCGAAAATGTTCTCTAGTAACTTTTTAGACCTTTGTATCCTACTTATGCGTATGACGGTTCATTCATTTCGAAAAACACGGGCTTGAAAGTCTGTATAAAATGCCGTATGGCGTAAACGCTCTTAAAGGCACACAAAAGTATTGATATCGAAGAGGTGTTTTTGGTTATTGCCCAAAAAAGATATGACATCACAGTATGCTCTAAAAATGGTCTCAGATGCGGACCTATCTAACGGGAAGCGAAACCTAGATTGGTTCATCTCGACTTTTAGGTGCATGTAGAATTATTTATCTTGCGTGCTCATGCATCCATATCCACTCTAGAAATTATTATTCGAATATAGGTTGTCGAGTTAGGAACCATAACAATTTACTTACCTACTATTTTAGTGTTATTGTAACTATATCAGTAACTCCAGAACCGGTACATTTTCCCTCGTTAAATCAAAGCACATGATTACATGTAATAATAATAAATCAATCCAAATAACACTGCTATTAGAAAACAGTGGGACATGTGATATAGTTACAAAAGCTGAGTGCGCAGCGTGACGCGTTATCAGAGTAGAACGTGCGCGGGCGCAGTTTCACCTTGTTGCGATGCAAATTAACAGCTTTCTATTGATTGGATAGAATTTTTGTTTACACTGATGAAATTCCCTTTGATAGGCCGTTTTTGTGGTGGTTGGTGAACTTAAAATGGGCTAGTAATGGCTAATAGCTTCAGGGTTAGAAACCGTTTCGTAGTGCAAAATTAGCTACTGTAATGCGCCTTGATAACTTTTGTAATTTTGTGAAAATCGTTTGTTTAGCCGAGTTTAGCGCCTAATCGTTAGTGGTTTTATCCTAGTGGGCCTAATGCAGGTTGGTAGTAGTCACATAACCAACACATACCTACGCATTTAAGAAAATATGCTGTAAAAAAAATCAGACAAGCATTAAGGCTCCTTCAAACAGGCGCGACACGACACGCGACACAAAGGCACCGCAAGTCGCGCAACGAGCGGTGCCTTTGTGTCGCGCGCGATTCGCGTCGTGCGTCGCACCTGTTTGCAGGAGCCTTTAGGAAAACTTATGTTCCCTTGCTCCTATTAGCTTGCAAGAGTGGACCAGGAGAGCAGTGGTGAGACTTCCGAGTTGGGTAGTGAGTTCGAACTCAAACAGGCATTTTACTTTGTGTATTTAATTTCATCACCACTGCTCTCAAAACAGCGAAGGAAAACATCGTGAGGAAACCGGCATGTCTTAGGACCAAAAATTCGAAGACATGTGACATCTACCAAACCGCACTGGGCCCGCATGGTGGATTATGGCCCACTCCTTTCCATAGAGATGAGGCTGGTTTCCCAGCAGTGGGAACATTATAGGCTTATTATGTACTGCAGCAAGTTTTTTCTGCATCTAAATCGTTACAGTCTAAAAACTTGAATCAAATATGGAAACTTCAGCCTCCAAGCCAACAAATTACTCAAAATAATACAATAGACAACTAAAACAACCACACATTATGTACACGGCCGGTAATACAAACAAAATTGTTGTCTATGCGTGTTGCGCGGGCGCAATGCGGAAGCGGCAACCGCACGCCGACAGACAGACTAAACTATATATATTACAGTGCAATTTTAGAGCTGGAAAGGCTTAGAATATGATTTTAGTTGGTTTTCATACTAGGTAAATTGTCTAAGTTATTGCTAGTAATTGACTAGTGTCCCTTGTAGCTAGCGGTAGATTTTTATAGGTAGGTAATGTTTAGTTGGCGTTTAGAAGCTATTTTAAAGATGATTGCGGAGTTAGCACTCACTTGTTTTCCTATTTAAAGGAATTTCTTTAGGGTGCGAAAACTGTCTCGAAAAATATACTATTATGACTTTGTTAATAGGACGAATTAGTCATACTGTAGAAACTACCAAGTGTATATATAACTTGTATACATAATACAGTTTTTTAACAAAAGAAAATCTAGGAAAAAAAGGAAAACTGTCTAATAAAAAGCCTCTTCTTTTTCTGAAGATAGTCTATGGTTTTTACTTTTATCACGAATTCCACAAAACTTTTATACATAGAATAAGTCTTATCCTGGGAATAACTTTTTAATTTTTTCCAGTTTTCTATATAAAAACTGTCAGACGTCAATTGAATGCCACAGATAAAAGATAACTGATTTGGGTAAAATCAACCCTTGATAAAGGCTCCGACATACAGGCGCGACACGTGATAAAATCGCGCGTGACACAAAAGAAGGAGGAAAAGGAAGGAACCTTGAGGCTGAGGCTACAGTAGGCAGCGATTTGCGATGCGACTGGAAGAGCGAAACGAGAAAAACATGGTATGGCTACATTACAAGCGAAAAAAAAGCAATTTTCTAATCAATTCGCTTCAATTTCGCTCATTGATGTAGCCGATGCCGTGATTTCAGTAATGTTGTTCCTATCGCATAAAGAAATCAAAGATCGCTAGTAATATTTGATGTACGGTGTAGCCATATACGTGAGCATTCATTTACTTGTTTTAATCGCTCATGTGTCGCAGGTCGCGTCGCGGCCTAATGTAGCCTCAGCTTAAAAGTATTTAGTCTGTGGTGTAGTAATTATATGTTGAAAGAACAATTCGATTAAAAAACAAAATTAAAGTTCGCAAAAAACATTTTATTAAAATGCTAATGCATATCCGACAGCCCATGTTTATTTTGATTAGTCCCACACAAAGCTGATAAGATAAGAGATAAAATTTTTATTTAATGCGATTAACTCAATGAAATGATAAAGGCTCGTACACACAGGCGCGACGCGACACGCGACACAAAGGCACCGCAAGTCGCGCGACGAGCGGTGCCTTTGTGTCGCGCGCGATTCGCGTCGCGCGTCGCGCCTGTTTGCAGGAGCCGTAATACGGCGCTAAAATCCGTGATTGATAATATTGTTGATAGCAATCATGGGAATAATGAATCGTTACATTGATAAAATGTATTTGTGTTTTGTTTTAATATTTGCTTTTAAAGATTCGCGTAAACAGGACACTCATTGTGTCAGTAGGTTATTTTCCTTCGATCAATAAGTATTGAACGAAGTTATTTTCTTTGTCGTGAAATCAGGAAGCAAAATGATTCGATAAAGTAGGAAAAGTAATTTATGGGGGCTCACAAATTAAACTAAACATACTCAAAATAAAACAAAACAAAAACAGAAGTCCACCAGGAAATCGATGGCGAAACTGCATCGGTTGCACGAAATTGAGTAGATTGGAATCAAATTATGTTGATTACTACAAAAACAAATAAATAAACTACAATACTAAAAACAAAACAATATAATCACAGCAGGAAGCCAATGATTAAGATATAATTTTCCTCAAATGAATAATTATTTTATTTAACAGCATTACTATAAAAGAAAAAAATATTTTATTTCAAGCCCATAACTTATATACCCAGGTATAGTCGTTACGAGTAGTCAGAAGTCCGAAAGTCTAACAACCAGTCTTACCAAGGGGTATCGTGTTACCCAGTAACTGGGTTGTGGGGGTCAGATAGAGAGTCGCTCCATGTAAAATACTGGTATTCAGCTGCATTCGGTTAGACTGGAAGCCGACCCCCAACATATGTAGTTGGGAAAAGGCTACGCAGATAATGATAGAGGTATAGTCCATTTGGTTAATACAGACGCCAGTACATCAAGCTACCCGAAACTGTCAAATTTTCCCAATCAACTTTGAACCTTATGCTCTAGCGATAAAGTTGAAAATGTATTAATGAAATTTGACAGATTGTAGTAGCTTGATGTGCTGGCGTCTGTACATAACTTAAAAACTAGTGTTAGTATAGTACTCATATAATAGTGATCTCACAGAAGGCAAATACCAATAATAAAAGAAAAAAAAGCAACAAATCTCCCACAACTGTAAAATAAAAATAATTTCCCGTTCACATCACCACAAGCCTTACTTATCGAATAAAAACTAACAATACCTCACAAGAAACAAGTTCATTAATATTCTCCATATCGGAGGAACGCGCGAGCCAAATGCTAATTTGTTTTTTCTATCCACCAACCGGACTGGTTGCTCCAGGGCCCATTACGGGAGTAACCAGGAAGTGGTTGGTGCACCCTCAATTACCACGAAGAAATGGAGTAGTGGATGGACACACTGCTGCAGCGAATGTATCACAGAAACACCAACATGTTTTACTGTACAGCGAGAATATTAGTCTGTTAGGCTTAAGTTGAATTGGGCGGGCCATGTGTTTAGTATGCTTCGGGATAGATAAGCCAGAGTCGTCACGCAGTGAGTGCCAGAAGACGGGACTCATCGCCGAGGGAGGCGTAGGAAACGCTGGCGTGATGACTCAGAATTATTTATGAGAGATTCGTCGGAGGAGGCAACATACAGCAAACGGTGGAAGGCTTTAGGGAAGACCTTGCCCAGCTGTGGGACAGCACACGTTGAAAAAAAAAAAAACAGCGAAAATGGGTGTAGCAAATGTAGAGCAAATAAGACAAAAAAGTTGTTTTCTTACAGTAAAATAGTAAAACTCGTAAACTGAAGAGCTTATTTCGATAAAATGAAAAACATTAGAGTAACGGTTTGCGTAAATAACGTCTTAAAGTAAATGCCTAACCAAGAAGCTAAGGCTTTATAGTCTTTTAAGGACTGTGTAAATGTGACACTAAAATATTATGCTGGTATCTTAAGAAGCCGCATGCAGCTAAGGTTCAGTTTTGTTTATTGCGTAAACACTTTACAGCCTATTACATGTGCAATGTTGCATTCAAAGTACAAAACAAATAGCGATGGTCATTTAACCATAAACAGAAATCCCCGACTAGTCTAACTGTGCCTCCCTATTGGGCTTATAATTTCTATACGAAATAGAAATTCGCGCACTTTCCCAGCCGTATGTCACGGCGCACGGCTGCGTCTGCGCACATAACACTAAATCGGCGCAGGTTTAGTGCGCCGGCGACACGCCCCCAGTTAATTGGTGTCGTCCACGATGCGCAGGAATGCGCAGCAACGCGCAGCACCGCGGTAATGCTGCGGTCCAATCCCGTAGCAGTTTTATATTTAAAGGAAATGGACGCTTTTATGTCTTTTGTTTCTGTGTGGCTCTGAAAAATGGATGGGCCGATGGATATTTTATTGGCATCTCTGCGTGGGAATGGATTGAAAATGTCGGCAATGCTACTGTAGTGCGCTAATTATTGCAGAACCACCCACTACTGCATACAATCCAATTAAAATAGACTTTATTTTTCTGAATCGTTTCTAAGATATTTTACTTGTTATTTCCAAACAAATCAAACAAGAGTTTTAATTAAAATTCAAACTGAGCAACCACAAAGTTTTATGTTATATTTTATTTTTATGTCATAATGTTTAGTTATGTCCATAACTAAACCAGAGAGGGCGAAGACCTCACTAATTGCTGGTAATTTTAACGTCTTGAACGAGATCTCGGACCGGGCCCTGAGAGGAATGCCGCCGCTGACGTATACCGCTATGCGTTAAAACTAGCTTAGGGTTGATTAGAAAAGAATTTGATGCGTTTATTTTTACTCGAAAATGATTTTTAGAAGATGTGTTGTTCCGCTCAATCTTCTTCGATTTCAATTGGAGAAGCTTCTAGAAACTTCTACTAAGTCCTTTTTGTGGAGATTGCATAATCTTACAACCCTCAAAATTATTTGGTGTTGTAATCGCGGGTTGCGTCCCATATCGACAAACCCATTTAATTTAGCGGTACGCAACCTACCTTAATAGCCTAGTAGGTACTTATTATTAAAAATTTATGAAGTTCTAAATACACGATGAAAGAAACGATGGATAGGACTGTGAAATAGATGATAATTATGGCTAGGAAGGAGACTAATGAGGAGAGGAGCATGGAAGAAAAATACACGTGGCGCCGACCCCAATAAAAACCCAAATAAATTGGGACAAGTGAAAGACAATAGTTTCTCAGTAAAAACAGTACTAAATATCCCTACAAAACGCCTGGGAAGAGGAAGACCCCCGCTACATAGTGGTCCAGTATCGAGAGGGAGATGAAAGCGCAGAATCTAACTGCTATGCCAACACAGGACAGATCACCCTGCCACCGCTGTACAAGATGACCTGACCTCGGATAGAACGGGATGGAAGAAGAATTGGAAGACAATTACGATTAAAGTGCTAAAGTTGATGATCGCCATCACGCTGGTTATGGCGCCAAACAAGTAGCTGAATTCTGGACCGAGTCCATTTAGATTGCTATCGACATGCTAAGAAGAAAAAGACTTGTTATAATAACATGGTTCACAAACGACTGAAAATAACAGTCCATTTGTCAGCTGAACATAGCGGCCGTGTGTCATCTCCTAGTCCGCGTTCCTACCGCGACTATTATAACTAGTCATTATGGTTTAATATCTAACTGAACACTTTAACTGCCTGAAGATGTTCACTTAGGAATGCTAGGAAATTATAAGCCTTCATCTACTGACACGTGAAATGGGTTTTTATTAAATTTAAATTGTGTAGCTTTAGCAAGACTGTTTAAAGGGCTTACATGACCTAAAGCGCGGTCGCTGTCGGACTGCATAGAAAAGAAAGAGAAGCGCGATGACACAACGCTGGTAATTAATTGCAAAATATGAAGAAATTATCTATTTACAAAAAATCTATTGTTTGGACTAAAAAATTAAGCTTTAGTTTGTTGCTTGTAGAATAATCTGACAAAAAATCAGAGTTATTGTATGTATATAAGTATGGTTTTTATTGTAAAAAAAGACAGTTTTTGGAGGAATCTTCATGACTTTTTTCTATCGTATCAAATTTGTTGTATTATCTTTTCAACACAGTATCTACCTAGCATACTCGTATATCCTGAAGAATATCATATATTTTTCTGATTTTGTTTACTGTAGTCGATCATATACTTTCATTGCTTCTAAAACTCGCTTTTTTGCGTTTAGGTCCTGTAAGCCTCTTAATTCAAAGGTATAAACCTAGTTTGGCAGTCAGGAATAACCGACGAAAAATTCCAATGCAAGGGCGTCCAAAATCGGCGCGTCCATGCTGCATAGAGTGAATAATCCCCAAAAAGTCTGACAACCGGTCCCACCAAGGGGTATCATCATCATCAACCGAAAGACGTCCACTGCTGGACATAGGCCTCCCCCAAGCACCTCAACTTCGACCGGTTCTGTGCCAGGGGTATCACACTACCCAGTAACTGAGATTTGTAGTTCAGTTACGCAGTCGCTGCATGTGAAATACTGGTATTCAGCTGGATCCGGTTAGACTGGAAGCTGACCTTAAAAAAGTTGGGAAAAGACTAGGCAGATTGTTTGATTATTCTCACGTATTAAACATCCTCAAAACCACAGTTACGTAACTCCAGATGTAACTGTGACCACATAACCAGGTGCCAAGTGTTTCTTAATTAATACTTCACATATCATTGAGTCGTCACTGGTTCGAACCCGGGTACCGTAACACAAATGTTGGACTAACACATTAGCGCCCTGTTTGACTGATCAACTGATATTTTGGGCTCCTTTTAACTTGATAGGATGCCGTTTGACCATTTCTTTTGGTAAATACGGCGAGTGTTTGAGGATTTTGTTTATATTTTTTTTAATATCGGTGGTTCAATAATAATGCATAATGTATTTGTTTCACCTTGACTGGTTTTTAAACCGACTTCAAAAAAGGAGGTTCTGTATTCGACCCGTAAGTATGTATTTGCAATTTTCACAAAAACTTATGAACCAATTTTGATCATTCTTTCACTAATGTGATCTACATTCTTGAAGAAAGGTTTATAGTATATAATACAATAGGTAATTATTCTTATGTACGAAGTTATACGCATAAATGTACTGCCTCTCCGGCATTTCTATGCGAATTTTGGTGATTCTTCTAGTCAGTGTCTTCAATTCTTCAATGCACTAGTTTTAATTGAATTTGTTTGGGGTAGGTACAACTAAAAAGTGAAAAATAAAAACTTTATTACAAAAACAAAACAACCGACTTCAAAAAAAAACACTACAAAGTGATAAATAACTTTAATTTCGGAAGACGGTGTCAAAAAACGAATTTGCGGAACCAACGACACCGACTTCCGAAATTAGTTATTTATCACTTTGTAGTGTTTTTTTTTAAGTCGATTTTTGTAAAAAGTTTTTTATTCTTTTCTTTCTGTCTGTCTTTCTTTTATTTGTGTTAAGGCTCCTTCAAACAGGCGCCACGCGATAAAATCGCGCGCGACACAAAGGCACCGCAAGTCGCGCAACGGGCGGTGCCTTTGTGTCGCGCGCGATTACATCGCGTGTCGCGCCTGTTTGTAGGAGCCTGTACTCTGACAATACTTAGACATTTTATTTTCGTAAAATATTAAAGCTGACGCAGACTTGGGCAGGGCATATTGCATAGCAAAAATCCTCCAACATCACTTTCTTGCCGCACATTATGGAAATGCGTTGCACTGCGGCCCGTTGTGGCTGTAAATATTGTGCGCTTGGTTTTAGGTTTCATTTCCTGATTTCCTGACACTTGTCAGGTTAGGTTAATGAACCAAAGCGAAAAGACTAGCCTATATAGAAACCAATGGAAGAATAGCTTCTAGCTACCCTTTGTCCGGCGGTGGGAATTGTGGGAATATCTGTTCCGTACAAAAAACAATGAAAGAAAACTTATTTCTGCAAATAGCGTGTTTTGCGAAGCTCCCGCGGGAAGTCTTAGAATTAATCGAGGGAAACAAATTGCTGGGCGATAATAGCTACTTTAATACCTAGTCCAAGACTTAGTAACTAATTGTTTCCGTATTTAAAACATGTATTTCAAGCTTGAGTTTGCACTCTTAAGACAAAAAGGTCTTGAGAAAATATATACTACTCAGTAATCCCGGATTTTGAAATCTTAGTAATTATATTCTGTGTTTAATCATATGATCGGTTTATAAATAAATTATTGTGGTTTACCAATCATAAAAAGATGGACCGATGGTCTGGTGAAGGTCGCAGGAATCTGCTGGATCCGGGATGAGCAGGATCAGTCGTTGTACTGATGCTTGAGGAAGGCCTATAAACTATTATCAGTCATTGTAGTTGTTTACAGAGCCGACTTTAAACGAGTACTCGTCCTTACGTCTTTGAGTATAATGCACAAAACGTCTGAATATTATGGACGTCGACGTCGTGGACGTCTTACAGCTAAGCCGGCTCGTTTACTGAATACTAGATCAGAAAGCTTAAACAAAGTAACATTCTATCAGCAATATCAACTCAGACTATCACAATCCTCTGCGGGACATAGGCCTCTTCCAGACATCGCCAAAACGATTTATTCCGGTCGGACCCTCTGAACCCCCCCTTTGGATCCCCTGCTAGTTATTCTTATGTTTTAATTTCTGTCTTATCCACTACGAGTATAACTAGGCCTGATCCCCTTGCTCTTTTTGACAGGTCCTACAGTCAAGAGAAAAACAGTTGACATACGATCACATATTTCGATAACCAGGGTGCCTAAAAAGGCCACTTTGGCAGAATCATAAAAGGATAACATTATGAATCATAATGGACAGTTAACTGTTAAGTTAATCGTATCAAATCAAATTGGTGAAGGATTTTCAGTATTTCTTTTTGTCTGTGCTAAAATACCAATCAATCCAATCCAAATCCAATCCCAATCTCTTTGATTATACCTACGTAGTGCAACGAAAAAAGAAAAAAAACGCGGACTGTCTTCGCCATATTATGATTCATAATGATTCTCCTTCCTTGATCCTTTTATGATTCTGCCAAAGTGACCTTTTTAGGCTGCCTGATTTGCCTTGCCCCTGTCAGCAAACAGCCGTCGAAAGGATAGTGGTCGCCTATTTTATTTAAGCCTCCTTCAAATAGGCGCGACACAAAGGCACCGCAAGTCGCGCAACGAGCGGTGCCTTTGTGTCGCGCGCGATTCACGTCGCGCGTCGCGCCTGTTTGCAGGAGCCTTTAAACTGACAAAATTTTCGGGTTTTGGACTTGTGAGCAGTGTTTAAAGGACTCCTAAGATAACGTTGATTGGTGTTCGATACGATCCTGTCCTCCGCCTTCCGTGTCCAGTCTGTCTGGGGTTCAGAATCATTTACTGATTCTATAGTTACAGGGGGCGCGTCGAGGTCCCCACCACCCTGTATAAATAAATAATCTTCGCGTAAATTCGTGTGTGGGCCTGGGCACCTAAAATATTTGGCACAACAGTTATCGCTGACGGTTGATAAAATAACACATAATAATACTATATTTAAAGATGATTAAACCGCACTGGGCATCGTTTGTCTTAAGTAGGGCGAGCGCAAATGTCATTGCTAATATCGTTCGTACAATGCTCCGGCCGTCTTATTATGCCACCGCTACACATTCGCGAGCATCGCCGCGTGATTTATTTCCATTCGGATCTAGTCTATCAAAGTACCCGGCGATAAATATTGCATATCGACCTTTACCTTTTTTGTATTTTATACAAAGAATAAAAATAATTATCAAAAAAAGCAAATCATAATTGTTTTAACAGCTCCTAATAGATACCGGACTGTTTGTATTTCGTGCGACAGAGATAACGCTCTACGAAGTCGAAATTAGCCGATTGTCTCTTTCCAAAGGTCGATGTGCAATATTTATCGCCGGGTACTGTAGCTAATCCGCTCAGAGATTTGGTACTGTGTTCGAAAATAATGCTGTTTTATCAATCTGCCGTCTTTCCTCAACTATGTTGGGATCGGCTTCCAGTCTAATCGAATGCAGCTGAATACCAGTTTTTTTACTTAGAGCGGCTGCCTATCTTGCTTCCACAACCCAGGTACTGGGTAACACGATATTCTTTAGTAAGTCTGGTTGTCAGACTTTCGGGCTTATAATTAATAATTATTATGTTTTTGGAACTCGATAAATCGGACGGGGTTAGTTAGAGTGTCGAAAACATTGACATCAATAGAAACGATGATTGTCGGTTTATGACTATTTTATAACGTAACCTATAAAATTTTGTAGTGGTAGTAAAATAACTTATTCTGTTACGTCTTTCGTATCGAGCGAGGAAGGAAAGTAACCCGTAGCGAAATTAACTATTGTTCATATTATGATTTCAGCCTGTAAACTAAAAAACTGGCCAAGTGCGAGTCAGACTCGCACACGAAGGGTTCCGTACCACAAGGCAAAAACGCCGACAAAAACACGTTTGTTGTATGGGAGCCCCCGTTAAATATTTATTTTATTCTGTTTTTAGTGTTTGTTGTTATAGCAGCAACAGAAATACATCATTTGTGAAAAAAACTGTCTAGCTATCACGGTTCATGAGGTAAATCCTGGTGACATACGCACAGACGGACAGTGGAGTCTTATAGTAATAGGGTCTCGTTTTCACCGTTTAGGTACGGAACTCTTAAAAACTCTTGGATATTTAAAACCTCCCAATAACCGCTTC
The DNA here is from genome assembly GCA_963855955.1 of Luperina nickerlii. Lineage (NCBI taxonomy): Eukaryota > Metazoa > Arthropoda > Insecta > Lepidoptera > Noctuidae > Luperina > Luperina nickerlii. The sequence goes on along the minus strand of OY979666.1, from coordinate 3,239,748 downwards.
AACCAAAACGCCGAAAAGAAATGGTTTCTTTCAAAAGATCTTTTTCATGTCGCTGCCACGACAGTATTTCAACTATTTATTCCACATGGCCCAAAACTTCGCCACTACCACGGCGGCGCCATCGGTGGCAGCGCGCTTTAATTGTATGTTTTGGGACACAGATGGGTTTTAAAATACACAAAAGAAAAGATTTCCAAACAAGATGAAAGCATTACTTAACCTAATCTTTACCTTTTAAAAGATTTCTCACTCATTACCTTCCAACCAGCCAAAAAACAAAAATCCAAAAAATCTTTACCTCGAATATTTGCCTCCCACAAACACATTATGGGACCGTTAACCACACCTCCGACACCTCTACCGACCCACTTTTCACAATATTACCGTGAGTCACCAACTTTCCACCCATAGTCACGGAGGAAGCCGCTAAACGCAGGAAAACTGTGAAAGCCATCAATAGCTTTTCACAGGAAATCGACTTCCATATATAAGACACGCTATTATGTTACTTATAATTATTGTTAGACTAATTTTCTTGGCTTTCATTGTCGGAGAAGTTTGTAGCGGGAAGTAGTTTATGTACTGCGTTTATAAGTTAATGCTGGTGTACCTATGTGTAATTCTAATTAGTTTAAAAGCTTAAGAGGGGACGGGGCCTGCGAGGAATTTGAAAAATACGTTTTTGAAGAAACTATTGCCGTCGCCTTAACTCAAGTCTGCCCCCGTAGTATGTGATGACAGCTGCAGCTCACACCGAATTTATGGCAAAAATTTTGACGAGATCGACGTTTCGTATTCCTCTTTTTTCTCCCCAAAAACTGAGCCGATTCAATTATTTTTTACATTAGCATTTTAAGAAAGAGTATATTTAGGTTCCTAACTTTTTTTATGTTAAAAACTATCCTAATTTGTCTGGTAGTCCTCTAATTACGGCGGTAAAAACAGGGCATATTTTGGAATTTTTAGAGGGTCATATTTTCTTTACTAATTAGTTGCTGAAAAAAATAAAATGACAGGAACGTGTTAACAGCAGACCTTGACTTTATTCAGGAAGAAAAAAGTGGAATACATATTTTGTATGGAGAATCGCACGCCCTGTTCCCCTCTTAAATAGTTACTGGTAGCTATACGGTTTCCGGCAAAGGGTCTACAGCGATAACTATAAAAAAATTAAGAATATTATAGCTCTTACAACAAAGACAGCAACCTCTTGTTCAAAGAACAATTAAAATATTAGATAAGTAATTAATTTCTCTTAGCGCATCTTATATTAATTACAATATATTAGATAACATTTCAATAAGCTCTTATAAACTATTATCGAAATTCTAACAGCCATTAGAGCATAATTGACTCAACAATATTCCAGACATTACAAGCAGAAAAACTAATGATATCCAATATAGAAACACAACTCATCGCCCACAATACATCTATTAATTAATAGAAACTTATTACGGACTACCATGGCCGAAATTTCACTCTTAAGTAATATTCTCGTTTGGCTTTCGTCTTACGAAATATTGTTTTAACTTGTCGATGTATCTGTCAATCGTGAATCTGTTTTTATATGAGTTAAGGCTCCTGCAAACAGGCGGGATGCGCGACGCGAATCGCGCGCGACCCAAAGGCACCGCTCGTTGCGCGACTTGCGGTGCCTTTGTGTCGAGCGCGATTTTACCGCGTGTCGCACCTGTTTGAAGGAGCCTTATATACCGTGGCCGCCATAGCTGCTGGCGCAACTTTAGGAGGTTATACCTTTTTTTTCATAGTCTTCTTCTTCTGGTTTTAATTACGTTAATACTTCATCGCCTTAGGGCGAATTTCACCAAACTTTTATATCTAGAAAAGTCTTATCCTGTGAATAAATTTTGATTTTTTTTTCAGTTTTATTCCAAGGATGTATCCTTGGAATAAAACTGAAAAAAAAAATCAAAATTATATCTGGCTTTGGTAAATCAGCCCTTTATATTGGTCACTTTTCTCAAGAATGATCGCACATCTTGCACCTTTCTCAACTGGGCGCCTGGGTCCCTATGATTTTGCAAGTCTCCACTGCGTCAATTCTAGAGGCTTCTTCTGCATAACCTGTCAACTTCTACATGTACCTACTAATAAGTCCTGTAGTAACTTTTCTAACAAAGAACATAATAAAAAAATATGTATGTTTAGCTATAGCTTTATCAAAGCGACAGTCTATCGGCACCACTTGGCATCGAAATAAAACGATAGTTAGTGAAAGTGAGCGGCCCGCGGCGATTCATCGATGTCATATATCATGCGGATGTACTGACAGCCAACAGAATGCAGGCAGATGACAACTTGTGGGAGATCTTTTGAGTAGTAGACAGGAGGGACCCAACTCAGTAGGTACTTAAGCTACATTTACACAATGCAAGTTTCTTGCTAGTGTTTAGTTCGTCGCCTAAACTTTAGACGATGCAATTTTTATTTCTACTAAATCATCAATTTTTTTTGCTTCTTCTTTTTGTATGCACGTGTTTCTGTGTCAAATAAAAATATTTTTCTTTCTTTCTTTCAACAAAATCGCACTGTGTAAATCAGGCTTTACGGTACGTATGGCTAGCTTTTTCTGGAGACTCCGTATAATTATATCGCTGGATTTGGAGGTCACTCGACTAACCACGTATGTAGCTAGACGACTAGAAGTTGCTGCTACAACGACCTTCTTAATGATTGAATTACACGTTGGGGTCTCTTCTCTGTCCCTACTGTCACTAGTCTGGACCTTCGAGCCATCTCCACTGGCGTATACTGCATCCAGCTCTTTCGCACCACAAATTCTGCCTTTTTATGTAGGCAAGTTTCATGTTTGCCAAGAAATCTCTGTCTTGCATTGCCTTTGCATTGCATTGTCTTGCATTTGCATTACCGTCATGGTGACATTGAAATCTTAATTAGATCCAGTCGTTGGATGTCTACTTAGTGGGGCTATAGTCACAATATGACAGGTGCTCAACGATACAAGATATTTAATTATAATTTCATCTCATAATTATGTATGTATGCAAATGTAAAAGATTTTTGCACCCTCTGGGTTTACATTGCGAGTTACAATGTAACGTATCTTCTCGACTCGATAATGCACTTTTAAAAACGAACAAAAGCTTTTTAATAACCATATTTTCCATTTATTCCAATCTTAAAAACCGTTAAGTGCCTATTGAATGCTAGATTATTTTAAATTGGCCATAAACCTGTAACTTTATGGGCCAATTACACACATCAATAGTTTTATCGAAAACATTTGACATGGATTTTATTACTTTATTGATAAATAATAATTATATGTGTATACATAGATTAGGGTCCATTATGCCATTTGCAATGGAGTTTGAAAAAAATATTGGGTCCTGATAGCTTTCTGATATCGAATTTTAATTGAATGCTGATGAATATTGTAATATTAATTATGTACTTCAATATCAGTCTCTTTATACTAATACTAGCGACCCGCCCCGGCTTCGCACGGGTACAATGCTGATACTAAATACACTACAGAAAAACTGTGAACGTTGTATATAAAAACATAGCGGCCCGCTCCGGCTACGCACGGGTATAAAATATATAGCCGCCGCAAACGCTACGTCCCGCAATTTTTAAATCTGTAATATCTTCGAAAATATTCACTTAAATCATACGGTGTAAAGGGCCATATAGATCTATATTAAATGAACAATGTATTCAAGGTATTTAATTGGTTAAGGATTAATGCTGTATTGGTTAAAATGGCTTCGAAAATTAGCCATTATTTGTCGTAAAAAGTAAATGACAAAAAAAAGTTATTGTGGGTTATCCATAAGAGATAGACATATACCATCACGAACTTTTCTGTAGACCTTTTCAATGTGTACAATACTTAGTACATTATTTTGATAAAACTCGTAGGGTTCAGCCTGCGTTTGCAATGTAAGCGGAAAAAATGTAATTATTTACGACATCACATTAGAAACCTCAAAAATAACAATACTTCTCCACTATTTAATGGATGTTATTATACATATAAACCTTCCTCTTGAATCACTCTATCTATTAAAAAAAACCGCATCAAAATCCGTTGCGTAGTTTCAAAGATTTAAGCATACAAAGGGACATAGGGACATAGGGACAGAGAAAGCGACTTTGTTTTATACTATGTAGTGATTATCTTTAGTTGTAATGTATAAGATTTATGTCGAAATATTTTTATGTTATTGGCTGAATTGTGTTGTCTGTGCCTATATTTTTCAAACTTTTTCATCGACATTTTTTTTTGGCATCACTTGAAATAATCACTATACATGTGTTGGTATTAAAAGCTAGTTTTCTACTCTAACCTCCTCTAAATGATAGATATAAGTGCAGGTAATATCTACACAGTACACACACCCCATACAGCACTCAATCATCTAATTATATTTTTCCGCTCAGACGTTGCGCGCACGCACCGGTAGCGAAATGGAAAGTCAACACCGGATATGTGCGTGCGCTTTCCAATACTTGCAATTACTATATCACCTATAAGGGATTAGTAATTATGAGAAAAGAACTTACTAGATCTGTTTTGATTGATGGAATATTCCAATATTTGTCTTGATGGCATTCTGTGAAGCTGTCAGATTAAATTGATGAAAGTGACAGTCTTCTGAAGCCAATTTTTTTTTTCTTCGACATTATTTATTAAATAAATCAAAAGATACAAATGAATAGTCCATTTAACGGCTTTGGACTAAGAAATCCACTAAGAAAATTCAGTGGACTGGAAAATCTACAAAAAAAATTAAAAAGAGTTTTTCTTCAGAGAGAGGAAACATCTAAATTTTAGCATTGTATGCTTTAGGCAATATTTTGTTGTACTACATTATATCCATAAAATTAACAATCCACTAGTAATCAACGTCATAATAATTACATACAACAACGACCTGCACCAAGTTTTAATTTTAAAATTGATTTAATATTAATACCTGTGCTATTGTTTATTCAAATTGATCTACGGAACCTATTAAGCCAAGGCAACCCACTAATACTTACAAAGTGACAAATGTAATAACTAATTAGTCTGCCAAACCAAAGAGTGTGTTATTACTGTAATTAGTATGTTCACACCGTGTAATTAAATAAGATATTAGTTGACTATCCACTAGATAGAGCGAGGCTATTCAGAGATATAAAAAAAATTTAGATTACGGAGCCATTCAAGTATTACGTAGGCAGAGTTTTGCAATTATTAACTGGGGGGGAGGCTCCCCCTCGTCAGCAAAAGTGAGCAAAGCGCTTACCCCCCGTAGCAGTTAGATGCATTTCGTTTTCAAGCATCAACACGTAGGGTTGCCATTATGTGCTCAAACCAAAATTGATTAAATTTTGTAGAAAATCCGATAAAAGAAAAAAAATACTGCTGATGTAACTACCATCCAGACCCCCCATGCCCCATGGCATCAAAAATAAGCAAAGCAAAGACCCCCCACCCCCCTGTAGTGCTTACGTAATACTTGAATGGCCCCTTACTGTGGCCTGTGGCGGGAATTCAGAGTCTCATGAAAGGTTTCTTTTCATAAGCATAATCAATCTGTAATGTTCGCGCTGCTGAGACACAGGTCTCCTCTCTGTGAGAGGGAGTGGACCCAGTGCGGGTAGATTTTTCTTCTCCAAGCTTATATCTCGGTCTTCTGCTAGACATGGGCCTCTTCGAAGTTGCGCCACAACCACAATACCTATTCGAATCTCCGGGAGGAGCAGATCACGTCTCGGTTTTTTGACGTCCACGTCCTATCTTCCCTTCGGCTTTCTTCAGGTGGTCAGCTGTAAAAACTTACTCCATAACCTGAAGGCCAATTCTCGTAATTTAAAACGTTCAAAATCTAGTCGCAGTCTCATCTCAGCGACAAAGAAATGTCAAAAACTTGTCAAAATGTATGGAAATTTGAAGTATTTTTTGACAGATTGAGACTGAGATCAGACTGTGAACGTTGTTAAAATTAGTAGAATTGCCCCTCTGATCCATCTAATCAGCCGTTAGGGTCTAAACAGACGGACTGCATTTAAACTGCATGCCAGCTGCAACATCGCAGTTGACATAACTAGGTTTCGTAGCACTACAGTCAACTACATCCAAACTGCGATGTTACAGCTAAAATGCAGTCCGTCTGTTTAGACCCTTAGAAAAATAAAGGCATAAGTTTCTAACTTAATTCTGAACTAGCCAATAAATCCATCATTTACATCTCCCTGTTCCTACGCAGCCCTCTAACAAAGCGACATCGATATGCTTTCACTATTTAACTGACTTTACACACTCATTGACGCATAATTTATTTATTAGCACCGCGGGCGATCATAATCTGCGCGCGCTTCCGCCGTGCCACCTGCGCATGCGCAGCGAAAGTTTGTGTATTTGTCAACAAGACGCGATAACACAGAGTAGATACGCACGGAAGGCTAGCTTGAGAAGCTGCTGTGAGATTACGTACATGGAAGCTTAATGAGATAAAACGACCGCAAGCAGTTTGCAAATAGCTCGTAATACCATTTAGCATGTAAAATGCCCTCAGTTAAGGTAGAGGGACGATTTTTGCAGGGTATATCTGCCAAGAAGAGGATAATTATTGAATTCAGTGCCGTATTTTTGGATGGGCTTATAATCAGACAGTTATGGACTTTTGTGTCCTCAGCACTAGCCTTTTATACATGATGATGATTACCTTGAAATGAAGCTTGGCAATGACCATCACTTATTTATCAGTTTTGCAAACAAAAACAAATGAAAGCTAGCTTCCGCATCGCGCTTTGTTCCAATTGTAAGTTAGACTTCTGTACCCAACCTCCTCCGTGTAACAAGCTAGTCTAACAATTTATGAACAACTAGCTGCGCTCCGCGGTTTCACCCGCGTAAATGTCGGTCCCGTGGGAATATCGGGATAAAAAGTAGCCTATATGATAATCCAGGGTGTCAGCTACCTCCATACAAAATTTTATCAAATTTGGTCTAGTCGTTTGAGCGTGAAGAAGTAACAAACATTTAAACATACACTCACACACTCGCAAACTTTCGCCTTTATTATGTGATAAAGTGTGATAAAGGCTGAATTATATCTTGTTATTTCACTCTGTTTAAATAAACATTATAAATAAATATTACAAGTTACAAAGAATATTAAGAACTATATATTATATACATACTAGACAAATAGATACTTAAGTAATACAAGCATAGATATACAGAAAAAGTTATAATATAACAGTTTTATGCATAACATAAGATTATATATTATAATTAATAGTTAAAAGCATAGATTATAAGTATAATATTTAGAAAGCACAAGTTTTTTATAATTTAGTCAATAACATAGGAAACCGTTATTAAACGTAGCAGATAGTTATCCTGCTAAGGTTTATTTAAAAAATATATATATACATACATTACATATGAGTCACCTCACTGTTATTTAGGTAATTTCTTTTTTAAGTTTGTAAGAAACAAAGGCTTTTTATTATTATTATTATTTATTATTTCACTCTTGTGAGTTCTAGTCGCGTTTGGTGTTTTTATTTTAGTATTCCATTGCACGATGGTCTAAAGCTGTTATGCATTTTAAAGAGCGGATGCGACACGTTCCTAGCTTTCCCACGGCGTTATTGTGTATTAAATATTGCTATTAGGACGCCTTGGTATCTATGGTAATAAATCTGTGGGTGAAAACAGGACTTGAGGTTTCTTTTTATGATTATGTATGATCGAATGAATATAAATTATTAGTTCTATCGCTGTGCGTTTGACAAAATTTCCAAAAGTAAATAAAATTTCATAAATATAAATAAATAACTTTATGTCCTCTAGAGAGCGCCATATTGAATTTAGTGTGGCGTCACATAGCCTATAACCAGCGGACTGTCAAAACGCTTCTAACGATACCTCATTTTTGTCAAATATTATATGAACTTTTGAAGTTATGAGGGAACAGATGAACATACATACATACATACCAGTCAAAATCATAACCCTCCTTTTTGCTTCGCCGTAGTCGGGTAAAAACATAACGTCGCCGCGCGTACGAAACCGCGTAAGAGCAGTCTGTAAATACCGCGTAACAGCAAAACGCGCAAAATTGAAATATCGTGCTAGCCGATTCTAAACGCCTATTGGCTTATACTAGTCTTCACCTGATTTGAATTATCCAATGAGAAACGTCAGTTGTGCTATCGAAACAATACCGCGGAACAGTAGGAGACCTGAAGTTGGAAGCAAGTGCGCGTATTTACTACGGCCGTTAGAAAAATGTAACGCGGAAGCACACACGCTCCCGAAAATAATTATTTTGTTGTAATTAACCACCATGTAAGTATGTTTTAATTGTTTATTATTTTTCGTTTATAATGTGTTCATGCCAGAATATTTAAATTACATGTAATTCTGTTTTAATTTAATGGTTCTGGCTAATATAACCCCTAACAAGTATTTACGCGGTCTTGCCATCGCTTGATTTATTTGTTTTGTTAGGTTACGCGGTATTGCATTTTACTGAAACTAATAATTATTTATTTCTTATTTTTAGATAAATCCTTGTATTCTCAAGTTAAGTACCCAAATGATGGAGGACCAAGATAACTTTGTTTTAGAAAATGCGGATACTAATGAAAACGTCGTAACTTTGCGAGAGCTATCTGAAAGGCGAAAACTATTGTTACAGAAGAAGAGAGAAATATTAAATATATTAAACTATGAAAACCAAGCAGTAATACAACCAGTGTCGACACTTTTCTCTGAGAATCAACATTTAACACCAGAGATACTTTTGTCTGAGAATTTAACATCCGAGTTTACTACACTTACGACGATTGTGGACCCTCCAGAATCGATGCAAAATGGTTATAATATTCCTACACTGACTAAATCTAATGATGTGGCAGAAAATCACACTAATGATATTGATTTTACGTCTGATGATCATTCTTTTGTCAACTTATCAGACATTACAAACTTAAAGCCATTATCGCCAGAATGTATAGAGTGGTTTCCCGAAAGAGAAATAGAAGAAAATAAAAAAAATGTAAAAAAACGCAAAGGAGATAAAAATAATTGGATGAGAATGAAAAATAAGAGACAGAGAATGATGGGAAAAGAGTACATTGGATTTAAAAAAGAGGGCACAAAGTTTTTTCAGAACGATCCTAAGCCAGCAAGAAAAATTGTTGCACTTGGCTATAGCTAGAAACGTAGTAATAACTCAGAAGTACTTGGAGAAAGGTCACACGCAGATGGAAGTTGATTCAGTCCACTCGGTGATTGAGAGGAAGTTGAAAAATCGGGAAATATTTTTACCCTCACAATACGCTACAATAACAAAGGAGGCCAGAAAAGTACCAAGTCCTTATGAAGTTATTACACCTGATTATACGTTATTAAAGACTTTGGTCTTAAAGATTACCTGATTTACGAATCAATAAGACCTGGCCGAGGAACGGGTGATCATTGTGTTATTGATATAAAAGCACTGAAATATAATCCAAATGGCACCATAGAATATAAACTCCACTTTTCAGATGATTTTGTCCCATTGCCTAGAAGACCAAGGATGATTACGTCTTTGATTACGCCTTCGCTTTATGAATCGGCAACCTATTTCCAAGACAAAGTATGATCACCTACAGGAGCTAAAGAATGTCATACCTAAAGACTGCCATACTTTTTATGATAATTTACCTTTCAAATACATAATTTTAAGTTACTATTTTGACTGTGAAATGCTGTGATTAACAGAATTTAATTAGAACTTAAGAGCAAGTACCATACAGATTATTGTTGTTATGATTATTATTTGTTTATGAAAACTGTAATTAAAAAGATTCAAGTACCTGACGCAAGATTTTGTGAAGAAAGTTTTGTGATTATTATGGAAGAACCTAGGAGAAAGTTTATTTTTGTTATTCCAAGTTTTTTATTTTTATAAAATTTTTGTCTTTTCTTCATTAGGTATGTATGTATGTACCTACCTATGCATGATGTTTAAGTAATAATAAATACTTATTATTTTTTAGTTTTAGATGATTATTTTGATCTCTTGCATAAGAAGTCTGAACTCTTGTAATACGATCTCTATTAAAGATTATGAATAGGTATATCCTTACAAAAGGAATATCCTTTTGTAAACTGATTTCGATAATAAATATTTTTGTTAGATTATATTGTTTTAGATTTGATTTTTCTAGTAATAAATACAACCCTTTACTAAAATGTTTTATTTCAAAACCGCGTACCTTTAATAAAAGTCTACTTATTTTTGTAATTAGTTAAAACAAAACCGCGTAAGTGACTTTGCACAAAATCTAAGCCAACTACGAGTAAATTTACGTTATTTTCCAATAAAGAAAGTTGTAAAGAACTAGCTGTTAAGTTCAGTCGGTAATAGGAATTGAAATCGCTGAGATATTAAGTTTTTTCTTCCTCCTGTAAAATCATCAAAAAGCAAATACGCGGTCTTTACAAGTTGCTCTTACGCGGATTCGCACGCGCAGCGACGATAAGTTAAACTTTCATCTATTCCACACGTTATTTATAACCCCTATTCTCTTGTTACAGGTAAATAACGACACAGCGACACTACTGTCAAGCCAGGTAAACCCAACATGGACCCCAGCGTCAGAACACCAATTTCTCTCCGTTTATGTATGTTTGAGAGCGGGAAAAACTTATTTTCCTTCGCCACGACGAGGCGGATCATCAATTAACGCTTTCTTCGACTAGTTTATACGGTAGTGATAGAAACTCTTATTGCATGTTATGGCTATTTTAATTCTGAGTCGAATGGGAAAGATGTTTGTTGCAATCGAGTGTGGGAGCGGATAATTATAGCAATAGGGAATATGCATGAATTTTTTTCATGGCATTTATTAACAAAATATGAAAATACCGTAGTAGAGATGACAAAAAGTGAAATTAAAATTAAAATCGGCCAAGAAACACGGCCGATATGAGCATTTAAAACTATTGATTACACACCAATTAGACAGAGAGATCCGACATAGACTGTGACGTCACATGTCACTACGGCCATATAAACTCCGTGTTAAATTTCGTTTTGCGAGAAAGAGATAGAAACAAATCTTCGATGGCTCATATCTTTTTTAATTTCATAGTTATCCGAAAAACAGTTTTACTAAACTGTTTATTACCTGAATGAGGATTAATTTTTTAAATAAAAAAATTCATGCATATTCCCTATTGTGGTTAGTTATATTGGAAACCAGCAGCGCCACGCGGTTTCTCCCGCATAAGTTTAGATCCCGCGGGAATATCGGGATACAAACTATTCCTGGTCCTTTCTCGGGACTCAAACTATCAATCGGTTCGAAGAGGTAACAGACAGACAGAGACACTTTCGCATTTATAATATTATTAATATAATGTATGCATTGAAAAGTAGCCATATTCAGATAAAAAAGTTATAGTTTAAATAAAAAAAACACTGGCACTCCGGTAGTGCCGACAGAAGTGAAAACTTGAACAATTACGAGTGTATTTTGTGAATCGTCTTATAAACAAAACACGCGTGTTAAGGTGTGTTCCTTATTTTATAGGGTTTTTTGCAAATCAGGTATGATGACCAAAGTGACTGGTTTATTCTTCTCGTGAAAGGAATTTATTCAGATTTACAAATAAGCACACAGGATAGACTTCAGTTCGTGGTGTTGGTCTCGCATGGAGCTCGTCGTCAGTTATATATCCGTGGTTCAGCGCCATCTCGTCGTTGTTGGATGAACTACGTAGTTAGTACGCGAGGCCCTCGTAGTTCTTCCCGATGTGCATAGATGGCGCTGTCCTCAACAACGCGCGTCTTACGTTTTACGTCTTACGTCTTACGAATTTTCGATCAGGGTCACGTGACCTGACGCGAATTTAGAAGTTTTTACCCATTCCAAAAAAAGTACACAGCGCCGCTAAAGAAGTTTTCACTTCAAAAAAACCTGGTCAAGCCCCGGGCGTACTACATGTGGCACGATACAATAGAAAATCAATTGTGTCTCATTAGCTGAATTTGAGAGGTCATGTTGTGTTTTCAGCTTAGTGCTTAGTTTGTAATAAGTTAATTAGTATCAAAACAAGGATGTATTGAGGACCACGCAGACCTCAAACCACCCATATTTTACGGATATCCGCTACCTGTGCGCAGCCACATAAAGGCTTGTGCACACAGGCGCGACGCGACACGCGACATAAAGGCACCGCAAGTCGCGCAACGAGCGGTGCCTTTGTGTCGCGTGTCGCGTCGCGCCTGTGTGTACGAACCTTAAATCATTGCATCAGCTAAAGACCTAGATAGGAGCACAATTTGGGACAAACCTATAATCTAGGACCAGAACGCAATAAACCGAATTGATTTATGTATTAATTACGACATCAGAGGCAAACAATAACCAGAAACCAATAAATGACTGATACCGCTCTCTTATATTTTCTTCACTGCAATTTCTAACAATTATTGAAGGTGACACTCTCAAGTAAATAACAGACTGATTCTATATATCGGCTTAGAAACACGAAATAGTAATGAGTACAGAAGGTCCATTTATAACAAATGAAAAGAAAGAAGAAAGACATTTCGCATGCTTAATGGAACATTGACCCATTAGTAGATAGGTCAGAGAATAATAATTTTTTTTACTCAGATATCATTAATAGATTATCGTTCGTAATACGTTCAAAATACAAGCATCATGATTAATTAATAATCGACTTAAATCAGTTTTAATTTTATGCGTCAACAAATAGGATAAATCCTCATAGCAAGATCTTCTTTAACAATTTCCCAAAAATCATCTTTTTGAGTTAAGTCAGTATTCCATTAAGCATGCGATTTCTTGTTTGGTAGAAATAAAACGCACATTGTAAAAATAATTACAAAAAAACCGACTTCCACCGAGAAATAACTTTAATTTCGGAAATCTGTGTCTTTGGTTTTCTATTTTGGTCATTAATTTGTTGTATATAATTTATTCGTGAACATGTAATGTATTTTGCATGCAGAAAATAAACGATTTATCTATCTACCGGAAAAAAATAACTCGCCGAATGAATAACATCCTCCTTTTTTGCAACGTGATTTAATCAGCATATACATACACTCACAGTCACCCAAGGTAGACAAAACCAAGCAAAATGGTAAAAATAAAATTAGTAAAAACGTTAAAAGAAGCGCACATAGACGGGTACGTGAACGGCGATCTGAAACAAATGACAGTCGCATTTATGCTTGCACTTGTTGCACGTAAAGCGTGTCTATGTGTGCGTGCGTTTTCGCTTTGTGCTTTGGGCCTTCTGCCACTGTCTATTCTGTGCTAACACCCTGGTAGCTAATAATGTTAATGATAGCTTTTCTCTCTGCCTATGCCATGGACGATTGATTGGTGTGACACTCGACTGTAGTTTCAAAGGTAATTGTGGTCATTTTCACTGAGTAATCTTTGTTTATGAGGCTTCCACGTCGTTTGTGGAAATTAAGAGGTACCTAATTAAAGGTTTATAATAGTTGCAGTAAAACTATAATTAACACTCACAGTAGCTTAAAGGATAACTGACATTGGCAGAATTTACTCTGTACTTGGATCGAACTTCGGCGAAAATAAATTCTTGTGGTAAACTAAATAGCCACCAAAAACAGACATTGTTTCAGTAGCCAACTGTCATACATAACATGAGCTATTTATATTACTTCTTCTGACCTTGAGACAATGTCAGGTCCTTAATTTCGAGGTCACATTCTCAAGTTCACCGTTTTTCAAGAAGGCCAGCTGTTTGAGTAGGGAAGCCATCTTCGACACTATTGGGGCAGTGTAAATGCAATCCGTGTCATCTCGCCACTGCAGTTTTTGATAACCTTATTACTATCATCATCATCATATCAGACTGGAACCTCCCACTGCTGGTTATATAGACCTGTATTCTTTCCTGTCATCCGTTCTGTGTGTCGGAATCCAGGTGTTTCCCGCGACTTTGGTGATATCCTCGTTTCATTTTTCTGTAAAAGAAAGAAATCTAATTACTTACACTTCAGATCTTTGATTGCGATGATTTCTCACAGCTTTTATTGCCAAATCATCGAGTTCCCAGCCACTGGAGACCGAATTATATGTTGCAAGAGAACTCTTGATAGCTTCTCCATTTTCGATCAATTGGCTACGATTCCGCGGTTCACACTTATCTTAGAGATTACTGAGATTAAATAACAGATGCGTCATGTCGTACACTCTTGAGCTCTGAGTATTGTATTTATTAAGCGTATAATAGTCGGGTATTTTATTAGAAGTGTTGCCTCCATTTTTTTTTCTGATCCTGCAGGGATGAAGAATTTTGTAGTTTCAAAAGGGGTTGTGTAACCGTTAGCGTGTATATTCAACTGATGGGCGAAGGGATTTTCCCATGGCTTAGATTGCTTGCGATCCAGGGCTAATGTGGACGACTAGTCGTTTGTTTGCTCCAGCTCTTTCCGCCATAACTTGCGAGGTCCACCGCGACGCCTTCTGGCAGTGTCTGGGCTCCACATAGTAACTATTTCGGTCTTCAGCTCACTGGGCATGCGCCATAGATTTTTAAAAATGTGTGAACTGTATAAAAGAGAAATGATTTGGCGTTGTCAGATTTGAGTTGGTTTTGTTGTTGAAAATGCTTATGCCTGACTATAAATAGACGCAAGTCTCAAATGGCATCTAAAAATAAGGAATTTCCTTAACAAATCTTGTTAAAACAATATTTAAATTGAACACACATCTTCATTATTCTTAAACAATAATAGGTACAAATCACCAATCAAAAGAATTACAATTTCCATCAATTCTAAATTCCCTTCTGTCTGTTAGTCTATGACAACAGAAGTACGGACGCGATCAATACAAAATTTCCTGCAAAATCATTGTTTTTAACATCTGTAAAAGTAAAAGTGTATAAAAGTTGCGAACAGAGCCATTTGCTTTGAGTAAAAGCACCAGTTACTTGCTGACGGTTCTTTTATTACTTTTATGTGCAGTTATATTTTACTGTCTTGTTAATGTGTGTGTGTGTCGTGGTTTCAATGTCGACTGCTGTGCAGAAAATCTTGGATTGAATCCCCTGTACACTAAGAATAAGAATAATTTATTTGTAGAAAACACAGGTTCACACACTTTCTATTATAATCTGATTGATTTTGAAAGATATTGCTTATCGGTTGCCATATACTTATGTTCGAAAAAAAAATCCGCTCAACAACTTAAATTACGCAATGAATGTTGTTGAACTCTCAAAATGAAACCCTCACTCAAAATTGCTACAGTTCAGCTGCCCTATTTCAAAATCTAGTAAGGACTTAAAATGAAATGTTACAGGAGAGCGCATAAACGTAATATTGGTCAGCCTATGGAATGTATTTTTTGAATTGGTTAAAGTGACTTACTAGGTTTTAAAATGGTCACTAGGGAGTGAATGGTGCACTTACTAGGTAGGTATCGATGCTTAAATATATCTCCTTTTATATAAGTTTAAAACGCTGATGTTTTTGTATTTGGTAGAGAGACCTTCTAGGTTAGCAAGATTATGCAATAAAACGATTTTTGTAAAAAGTGTCCCTTACTAGGTTTTGAAATGGGACAGCCGAGTTAGTGTGTTCCGCATTTACCCCGTAGATCGGTCAAAGCGTTATCAGCTACATATAATAATTTGTATGTAATTGCGTTTTCTTATTAGGAAATTGTTGGTTGCTGCGTGGAGGTATCCATTTCTTCTTTATCCTTTAATATTCGCGACGGCTCTCTGTCCGTAGATATTTTCTGGCTAGGTTTTAAGTATACCTATTTTTTGTCACCTAAGGTAACATGGGCACTGCCAGGGTCGCTCGAAAGGGTTGTTCGAAAGAGATACCGTGGCCTCTAGCACAGGCAACTGAAGAAACACGGGTGGGCTTTAGTCAGTAAAAGCCTGACATGAAGAGTGGGAGAAGTTAGTTGATAATCTCCCAACCAAAAAAAAAAACAAGTTAACATGGGCACACCTGTTGTACGCACATATTCTCCTCATAGCCACTATAATTATGTTATATTATGTTTATTCTAATCACTAATGACTTCCTTCTCAGAATTCTTTTTATTACATAGCAAACAATCTTGCATATATAATTAAGAATCTGATTGAGAAGTACCTACGTACTCGTCACAAGTACATAGTCCACAATAGAGCAGTTTGATGTCTTCCGACTGTCGAAGGTTGCCCATGGAGGTTGATTTTATCTGAGGACATGAAGCCAGGCGAGGTATGCAAACAATCACTTTCTATAATATCCTTGTTTAAATTGAATTTAGACTGGTTTTTATTAAAGATACTGTAACTTTTATGTAGTTTTTGTAATTACCACATAGAATAAAAAAGTTGTTTTTTCAAATCTGGCAGTAAATGTCCAAAAATTGAAAAAAATAATAAAATACTTTTATCAAAAGAAAAGAAATATGTTGGTTAATTTTGTAATAAACCAGTTTGATAAAAAATATAAATTTAAGATACTAGAGAAGCTGCAATTTTAAGAAACGATGGCGATCTAATCTCGTTTTCAATCTGTCAAAAATACCTCTGAGATACCTACATTTTTAACAAGTTTCTTGACATTGGTTTTTGACTAGATTTTAAGGTATTTTAATTACGGTATTTGTCTTCAGTTTCCTACCTAATTTAATTATATGCTTCAAAAGTGCCACAGTTACAAAGAGAAATGTTGACAGTGTAACAATTTATTTCAATACCGATACTATCAGTTTTATTACTATAACTAAGTAACTGGTTATTGTGCTAATTACCCGCCAGTCGCCGTGATTGATAAGCGCATTATTGAAAGTTTTCCAGTTAATACAATTGGGAATCAGTGGGTTTAAATTAACTATAATTGTAAATGTGATTAGGTATCAGGGTTTTTGTAAACAGATTTAAGGATTTTTTTTATTGAATCTATATACATAATTATAAATCAAAGTTGCTTTTCATGTCTGTCTGCGTGACCGCGTCTTTCTTCGAAACTACGCAACGGATTTTAATGCGGATTCCGGCATAATTTAGAGAATTTATTCCGGAAGATTTATATGTACAAAACATGAATATTAAACATACATATGTGATAGGTCAATCTAGATGTTTTATCAAGACGTCAAAACCGTGCGAGCAGGGGCGGATCGCTTCAGACTTAAACATACCAGCACGTTTTAATTTACTCGCGTGTTATCAGAAGATTTCTAATTTCTCACAACTGGGTTTTTTGGTGCAATACTCTTTACTTTAAAAAATAACTCTCAATCAAACAAGCTGAAGCTAATAATTATAGTTGTCTTCTTGAAGCACTTCATCACTTTCAACCATTCCAATGACGTACACTCGGAAGCCTTCTTCCGAATTCAAGAGAGCAACAATCCAATACGTCTATCTAACAGTCAAACGATCTCTTCAATTACCCACATTAGTTAGCGTTATCTCGACAACTAAACGTGATCCCAATCGATAATCTAACAGATATATTTCTCAGATAATTGGGCCTCGTCGAAAGTCGATTAGAAAATAAGAGTGAGTACAGACGCCAACACATCAAGCTACCCGTAAATCTCAAATTTTCCCATTCAACATTGAACCTTATGCTTTAGCGATAAAGTTGAAAATCTGTTAAAAAAAATTGACAAATTTTATTCGCTCGATGTGCTGGCGTCTGTACCACCGCTCATCAACGGAAGCCTGTTCGAGATCGAAAGTGGCGTATGTGCTAGCGCATTTTTATGTCATTTTCACATACGAGGTTGTTCACGTCGGGAAAAGTGGGGAAAACGGGGAAATATGCGGTTTGACCGGTTATTGCGTACATTGGCCGTTTTATGGCGCTGCTGAAGGAAAAGTTGTGATTTTTATCGCGTTGGCTTTTGGCTGCGGTTTTATGTACCTGTTTGTTTATGTAAGATTTGTTGTGTCGAGAAAGTCGTAAAGTGAGGAAACCTAGGCTGCTTGTGTTGTAATGTAAAGAAAGGCTGACGCAGATTCTTGTGTATATATTGGCTCGTACTTCAAATCGTGAATGATGATTTGGAAGGGTAGAAAAGGCCTTAATGCAACACTTGCTAATGTAGCTTGTGCAATTTATTATTGTAAAATTTGTTATTTAAAAACCCTGTAATGCAACAATGTTTATGTAAACACTATGTAATTTAGGGAAACAGACTAAATCGTGTTTTTGTTATTATTTTTAACTGTTAGATAGATACAGATATCAATAACTAACCATTATCATCATCTGCCTTTTCCAAACTATGTTGGGGTCGGCTTCCAGTCTAACCGCATGCAGCTGTATACCTATTTCACATGCAGCGACAGCCTATCTGACCTGCACAACCCAGTTACTGGGTAATACGATACCCCTTAGTAAGGTTGGTTGTCAGACTTTCGGGCTTCTGACTACCCGTAACGACTGTCAAAGATCCACGAAAGACAGCCGGGACCAACGGCTTAACGTGCTTTCCGAGGCATGGAGGGATCTCGGTATGTAAAGATGGTCACCCATCCACAGACCAACCGCGGCAAGCGTAGCTTAACCTGATCGATCGGCCTGTGCGGCTGCTAATTTTTAGCCACGAGCCCCTCCTATCTATAACTAACAAACTATCTATATTATAACAGTTCTATTTTCTCAAAGCACGTTGTACAGTGCGTGCCACGTAAGAAGAGACTTAACACACCACGTGGTCTGTCATGCGCAGAACACGATTTTAGGTATCTTTGGCGGTATGAGGTCTGAGTGCGGGACGGGACCGGACGTCATAGGGGCGGCGGAAAGAGGCGGGGGAGGCGGGGTCAAGTCTCTTCTTAAGTGGCACGCACTGTAACTGTAGATGCTTCCCATACAACGACACTGCTCGTATATCAGACGGGCAATTCTCGTAATTTTAAGAACGCTCAAATTCTGTCAAAAATACCTCTAATTTCCCTACATTTTTGACATTGCTTGTCGCTGAAATGAGATTGCGACTGATTTTTAACGTTTTTAACCTTTTGAGCGCCATCGGTCTTCTATAGAAGACAATCGTTTCCGTGCCCCACACGCCACGTCTTTATTAGAAGACAATATCTAATAACGTTTATTACATTAAAATACATGAACAAATGTTTTTGTGCGTATTCTTACTATTGCCTAAAACCCTAAACATAAATGTTTATTTCAATGGGGGTCTTTTTTATATTAAAACTCATCACTACTGTTTACTATACATTCGTTATACCTACATTTATACTTTATATAGCTTGGCGCTGGGGGACACATCGCGTTCGGTACCGCTTGGCGCTCAAAAGGTTAATTACGAGAATTAGCCTCCAGTTGCGTTGCCTTATAACAAAGTGTTTTAGGCGCTTTGCAGATTTAGCAACTATTGCAGCAACTGGCAACCAGCTGTTTACATACATCTCGGGCTATTTGGTTGTAGCAACTGGCAACTTTTACAGGAAAATTTCAAAAAGTTGATAGTTGCCTCAACTAAAGTTGCTCCATCTGCAAAGCTCCTTAAAATGACCCTCAGGGTCAAACCAGACAAAGACGTCTCCACTACACACCTATCTAGACATACATCCACTATGTACGTACACTTTAAAAACAAAAAGCCATGCCTCAACTTGTCCACGGACTCCGTAATTACGCGTAAAAACACACAAGTGTTACGTGCCTCGAATATTTCGCTCTTTTATCTCGTTTTGACGCGACAGCTGCGTTCGCGCACAGCACGCGATCGTAATGATGCGCCTGAGTTTCGACAGCGATATTTTGTAACGTGTTGATGAGATGGGAATGGAAATAATGGAACAACTTTATTAGCTCGATATCTTTATAGTTTACATTTAAAATAAAAGCTTTTTAAATTGACTCCCAAAATCGTTGGACGATATTAATATACAGTCAACCGAACAGCAGTGGTACTAGCAATTTGTCATTGACCAAGCCTTTATGTTGTAGCAGTAAGGGCGATTTTCGTAGTGCAAGTGTTACCTACCAGTCATGTGCGGTTGGCTGTACTTATATATAGAAAATGCCGTTTGGATTTTTGATTAACAATAATTATACTCTTAAATATTTCCACTTTCTGACAGTTTTACTGTCAGTGAATTCTGCATAATCAGCCTATAAATTCTGCAGGAATAACTAAAGAAAATCTTGCATGTGTTTTTAGGATTTATTATCCATTACTCTCCATCAATAGTTGATTTAAGACCATTATACCCATAGTTTTCCTTGACTAAACAGAGTAAGGACACAACCACAGAAATAGATCTGATATCTATCATCTTTCATCTATCATCTTTTTTTTTGTTGTCGGGGGAACCTTCATAAGGCACCCGACCTGTACCTTATGTATGAAGGTTTCGCCGACAACGAAGGAGGGAAGGTCAGGGAGTGTGAGTTAACCCCACTAAAACCACCGCGGTGATCACCATCAACACATAGGAGATATAGATATACACCTAGATAACGCAAGAGCAACTACTTCGCGTGCCAAAAATCGCACCAGCTTACGTACAAAAATCGTAAGCCGCCACTTTCGTGCTCAGTCCTATGTACTGCTGGCTGGGTGAGCGTGAGCGCTGGCGCTAGGCCTCAGGGGTGGGGCGAGAGGAGTGTCGCACGCGGCAGTGTCTTTGAGTCGATTTGATTTTCCCATCACTAAATAGTGCTTGTGACGTCATAGTAGGTAATCAAAAAATGGCGCGCTTGGTTTTCATACAGATCGTGATACTTGCGTTATCTAGGTCTATCTATATCTGTGGACACAACAAACAAATTCCAATCCACCATCAAAACACCCATCCAATAAATCAGAGAACCATCCAACAACAACCACAAATCAGTTATGAATATCAATATTACTCAAACCTAACACATCATCTTTGAATACCTCATACGACCATTAATTCGCCAACACTCGAATAGAGGAGTTATTGGCTCCATTCCTGCTCACCCCGTCCCGGAAGCGGCGTGAATATGTGATAAATCTTGCGCCGTCATCGCAGGGAAGGTAACGGGACACCCTACGTGGTTATTAGACGTGCTAATACTGATTTATAGCTTGTTCACGCCAGTTCTCTCAGGTGGACAGGGTTTTTAGCGATAGGGAATTTGCGAGATTGTGTGATAGAGACGTGATCTGATACTGTGTTAACAACTAACGGGTGCTATTGATTTTGTTGGGGGCAATTGTTAGTGTTACTGTGAACTAACAATTGGATGCTTGTCAATTCAAGCAATAGTATTTTCAGTGTATTTTACGCTGGTAAAGGTAAATCGATTCGTGTCGGCGTCTTGTTACCATTCTCTTAATGCTGGCGTCTATTTCGCACTCGTTATTGTCTGTTATCTCCTTCCGTAATATGGATTAGACCAAAGCCAAATAAATTTAAAGGGGCTTTCAATAACTATTTAACAGAATCGTACTATTTGCACGGTATGCCTCGGTATGCATATGAGACTGCGCATATACGTAGCAACTTTAATTTACGTAATTGTCAACTAGTTAAAAGGAACCTTTAACGGATGCCACTTGCAAAGTCTGCCCAATTTCTTGAAATTATATAAAACACGTTAAAACAGTTGCCTGTTGCCAAAACTCTAAAATCAAAATTGCTCCGTCTGCATCTGATGTACAGACGCCAGCACATCAAGCTACCCGAAACTGTCAAATTTTTCCAATCAACTTTTAACCTTAAGCTTCAGTGATAAAGTTGAAAATCTATTAAAGAAATTTGACAGATTGTAGTAGCATGATGTGCTGGCGTCTGTACACAATTTACACCCACCAACCCATTCAGAATCAGATGCTTCTCCAAGTAAAACTCTACTCATCTTGAAACGAATTTCATCAAAACTGTAATTAATGTGTACAGTTTCCGATCTCGCATGCTCGGACCAATTACCTACCTCTATATTTAATGAGCACCATTACGGCGCAGCGGACGGGGCTGGGCTGCGGTCAAATTTGACAAAATTGCCCAAGCGTCGTCGCGTGCAAGTATTTTGTGATGTCCAAATTATTTTTGTGGATAATTGAATTTTTGTTGTAACTGGTACCTGATTGGCTCATTATGATTATATCCTGCGTTGGGATGCAATCATCATAAATTTTAATGTAACAACGCCTTGTAAAATTGTACACAATGTTGTTGAATTTAATCAGAATGAAAGATCTTATAAAGTCAACATGTATTTCTCTGGATCATAAGTTTTTTCGATCTTGTAAATGTTTGTCCTTAGTATCTAAAAGAAAAAGAAAGAAAACACATTCATTTGAGGTAATGATGACGCAAAAAAAGAACACAAACACAAAAAAGAACAAGGTTGGGGAAAATATGCGTCACATCCACGCATAAAGGCTCGTGCACACAGGCGCGACGCGACACGCGACACAAAGGCACCGCAAGTCGCGCAACGAGCGCCTTTGTGTCGCGTGTCGCGTCGCGCCTGTGTGTACGAGCCTTAACGGCCTTCGCTCAGCATAATGCTACGACGGCCGGCGGTCGGCAATACTATCTTTTCGTACTCAAGGAATGAGCTGCAAAATATTTCAACCAAAACTACATCAGAGATCACTCATCGATAAGAATATCCTGCTTGAAAAATTAATACTGAAGTTAAAAAACTACAAGTGCCAATAAAAACTACTGTCAATTAAATCAGTTTCCTAGAAGCACTAAACGAATGTATTTACTGCTGTTTAACTTGGAGCACCGAGACATAAACACCCATTTTTGTAAATAATTACGTGGTGTACAAGTTCTTAACCCCAGCGTTCATGGAAGACAGAATTATGTGCACGCACAGATTGTCATTTCACTACATTACTTACAAAGTATGAACAAAGATCAGTGGCTATTTTAGAATCTGTGATTTCTTCAGCTGGTCTTACTTTAAATACCGCGTTACTAGTTCTTCTAACTAAGATCATCATCATCACCTCATCCGGTATCATCTGATTCTCCTGCCCAAGTGCCCACCATCATCATTCGCAGTCTTGCTTCATACACCTCTGAGTCCAAAGCTTCCTCGTTTTTTTGTCATGCTTAGGGTAGCAGAGTCTCATCCAGGTTATTAATAACTAGAGCATTCGTGTCGATATATATAACGTCCGCTTTGGAAGGCCTTTTGTCTCATGCTTCCCTGGTTGATGTGAGTCTCAGATACTCTTACCTACGATTTAATGCAGGTCCTTATCTCAATTTATTTAGGATCGGCGCAGGATGTCTTTTTGTCAAGCATCTCTATTAGCCGTCATTTCAGTAGCCAACCTCTAACTAGCCATATCTGCTTTCACGGTGCCAACAAAGACTTGCACCAAAATTTTAACATTGCTGAAGATTTGCGTCTGGCGTTGGTGATAGTCTGTAATGTGTACCTTCCCTTCTGCTAGCCTGTATCCAAAGTACCTAAAATTTTCTTCTAGGATGTAGGTAGGTGTTTCCATGGGTCCCAATTTCTATAGGACTCTGCAGAAAGTGGCTGTGGTTTATTAGTCTACATGACACCGAATGCAAACATGCCTGAGCTTCAGTCGCACTATGCGTTCGCGCATCCACAATACACATTGCATGACAATGCGACGCGTTTGTTGACCTGCGCGCGCATCGCAGTACGTGCGGTAGCTGAGTGATTTGCATCATTGTTGATGGGAATTGTTTGATAACGCTATTACTACTATTTTTAAATCTTTTATGTTGTGGTCCGCTTGGACGAGGCCTCTATTCCATGGGCTAGAGATAATGCTGGATCTCTGTCACGTTGCGAACGTATTATGCATTAACTTGGTAATGTTTTAATCGCCTTTTATTTTCTGTGTTTTAGCAACTGGTTTCATTTTATGATTCATCTGAAAAACTTATACTTTATTTGCTAACTAGCTGCGCTCCGCGGTTTCATCATCATAATTACCATGGAAATTTCGGGATAAAAGTATCTTATGTAATACAGATTATGTTCTACCCATGTCCCAAAGTTCATCGAAATCCGTTCAGCCGTTTTAGCGTGAAAGCGCAACAAACACATAAAATCAAATCTTTTGTCTTCATATTATTTTTTTAGATTTCTTTGTTATTTCTCTGGAAATGTCCGACTGATTTGTAATCGACAAACATTAGCCTTCAAGAAGGTGCGTTCCTCTTTTGCGTTTCCAAGTAAAAGCCAATAAGGTTTCATTCAGATCTTTAACTCTAAGCAGCTGCCAACTTTTTTGAATACTGCAGCCTTGCGTAAGATAATTTAACACATGACATACATTGTGTATGTTTATTGTCTACAAATATGGTCATAACGTAGTATAACCAACTAAGGAAACGCCAAAAGTAAAGGTAGGAAACCAAAAGTCCGCAGCCATATTTCAATGTTATTCTTTTTCATATCTCAGTAATCAGGTTAATATTTTGTTATTATTGTTTTCCTTGTAATGTTGGTCTTACAACAGTTTTATTTAACTCTCAGTTCCGTTATGCGGTTCTGTGAGATATATTTTTTCGATCCCGTGGAAATATCGGGATAAAAAGTAGCCTATATGTTAATCCAGGGTTTCAGCTACCTGCATACAAAATTTTATCAAAATTTGTCCAGCCGTTTGAGCGTGAAGAAGTAACAAACATGTAAACACACACACAAACTTTCGCCTTTATAATATTAGTGTGATGATTTTATGGTTATGCTGTAGCTGTACTTAATCTTAGCTTGCCTAAATTCAATTGCGCGTAAAGATCAGGATTATGATGACGTTTGATCAAAATTCATACACCTGTGTGGTGACACGGACACCAGACCAGCGTCTGTGTTTCCTTTTCAAATTTAACCCAATTCTGCCTTCAAAACAAGAGTGAACAGGTATCTTCTGGGCACGCTCGTTCCATCATATACCTAATCCATCGCTTTCCATCAGGCGTAATCGAAATCAAGAGCCCATTCAGCATTTTTTTTAAACTAATTTGTTACAAAATATGTAGACATGATCTCTAGATCTTCAACGTCCTTTATGAGACTATAACTAAATCTACATTCAGATTTTCATAAACCGTCAAAGATATTAAAAAGGAAAAGCATGTTTTAAGTGACCATTCGTAATTCAATATTCAAATATCGGATTAGAACAGCTTGACCCGAGCGTGTTCGGGTCACATCGGATCACCTCGTCAAGGTCGGGTCGATGTCAACGCTTCGATCACGAATAAACTCCATTCATTGATGCGTCATCATTGTGTGCGAGGGTTGGCAGATGCAATCATGGTTTTAAATGTTTTCTTTGTTTTATTTGGGCCTTTGAAAGAAAAAAATAAAAGTTTTATGATTATTTTGTTTTTCACCATTTCTTGCAGGGTGATTGCGTAACACACTAACAGTAGCATGGTATGTGTGGCTTTCATTTTGATAGTTCAACAACATTAATTGCGTTACCGTATTTACGTTGTTAAGCAGAAATATTTTTCGAATATTTGAAGCAATAGATTTTAGTAATATCCTTCAAAATTATTCAGATTGTAATTGAAAGTGTCTTAGGCAATTAGGGTGCAGCTTGTGGCCCTTCAGGAATATCTAGATAAGAGATATTGGAGAACTTAGTGCAGGCCGCTCTCAGATTAGGAGGAGCTGGATCATTCATGCTTTGCCAGAATGTCTGAAAACACATTCAGCTCCGTTTTTATTGCAACTCATGGTGGAAGGAAATACAGACGAAAAGTGGCAACCCTAACCCCACATAACAATAATTCGAATCGTTTTTCAAACACATTGTTAAAAGGTTTTAAAAGATTCGATGGTTGAATTTGAATTAGGACCGTTATCCGGTTGGATACGAGAAGGTCATGTGGGAGTGTTTGAGATTTCAAAGCCAGATTGCATAGGCTGAATAATATAGAGAAAGTTTTTTTGGAGGTTTTTTTTCATCTTCAGGCTGTTTGGCTACGTGTGTGGCTTTAGTATAGGTACATTACATCACAGTTCAACTCTTTCGGGGAAACATGGCGTGAGGTTATGCCATAAGTGTCTTCAGGTTACTTTTCCCTAGAAGATGAGCATTGTTTATCTGACATCGACACTATAAAATAATAATACAATGCTATTAAGTTGCATATTAATAATAGCGCCTAAAGCCTTGACATTCACAGAGAATAAAGAAAAACAATAACAATCTGAAAATTTAAATGTTATTGCGTATATTCGAAGAAGATTATCCAGTTTTGACTCTATTAGGAGGATACAAATTGTGAATACGGACAGACAATACACATGAGCACTAAATTATTCGTAAATATACTTATGTATAAACAGCCTTCGCTTAAAATATGAAAAAAAAAGAAATTGTGTTGATTTCTCAATGAACCTTATTTACTTACTCCAAAATACAATAAAAAAACTCAATAAATAAAATAGCAATCATTCAGAATAATCCTGTCTTTTTTTCATCATTAAATACGACAGATAATTTATGAAACCTAAAAAAATTACCACAAAAAATATGCTTATATTTTGTTCACAAAACTTTTGAGGTTTGGTAATTCTTATGACAGATTGTCATAATTATCGCAATTTTTTAGCATAAATAAGAAAACTCACTGTGGAGGAAATGACTTTTCATTTCGAATATAAGGAAAGTAAAAAATAGCAGTTTTTCTAAAATATTTATTATTTTCTTGTCTGCTCGCCACTTCATAAAATCATTGTATGTATTTAAGTATCTTTATTTTGAAAATTCTGGCAAAAGAAAAAAAAAAGAAAAAAATTCGTTGCTGACTACCCAACTAAATGTAGTTCTGTTTTTAAAATTCATTCCCGCCCTAGAGAGAGAAGCAATTACAATGAGTATTTCCCGCCCAAAGGTGGAAAGCAGCATCTTCCACCCGCTATTCGGATCAAACCAACACTACTTTCAGAGTATGAGAAATGAAAAGTCATTTTTCACACAGGCATAGTCATTTCGTATCTGTCATAATACGGTACTATGCCAATCTCTGTTGTCATTAACTATCTGCAAACATAACCAAAGAGTTTATTTACACTTTTGTATTACAGCAATAGGGGTAAAATTCCCTTGATTGATCTGAGAGTTAATTTTGTTTTGGTTAATGATTGAAACGAAGTTATCCTTACTACTTTGTTTTAATGAATTTTATAATTTATTCTGTTCCTTATTAAGAATGGGGAATTACGTTGCGTATTTTTATTATAATTATAGCTGGAATTCCTTTGGATATTGGTGTAATTATTTTCATGTTTTTTATTTTGACAAACTGATGTGTTTAAACATTTTACGTACGTTTATACTACAAATTACTTCGTTTTGGAATTAAAAACAAAAACAACGGATAATGTCGGATTCCTTTTATTTATGTAATTTGCTTACATGGGACCATCCATACAAGATATTGCAATTTATATGTAGCCTGAATAAAAAAATTAATTGAATTAAAATTGAAACAAATAAAAAACTTTGGAGAATTAATGTCAATAGAATTAATGGCGATTAAAAACCGTTATGATTTTTACGATCAGAAATGACACCAATTTAAATGATATTCCACACATTAGTGGCCTAAGCATGTGCGTAATAAAACTATTTTTATCATAGACAAGAAACTATCAGTATGACTAAGGCCATCCACTATACACAGTCCCTATGAAGGCGTATCAAAGATCTCTGGCAATTAAATGTTAATCCTAGTACCTAACTATAATGGAGATTGGCAACTATGGCGCGACAAAATGTTGCCGATGAAAAGATTGCGGTTGATTTCTTGGTGATTTTTTGTTTCTTACGTGACTTAGGTAACGTGCTACTATACTGCCGCTAGAACTAAATTGTGCACATTGCTGCTACATGCCTGGCATTAAAACAAACTGATTTAATCTGCTGACAACTGATGGCCTAACTGTTTTGCACTTCAAAGTAATTCACTAAAGCACAAAATTATTCTCTTATCTTTTGCTTGGCAATCTAAGCCATAGCTTTTGCCAGAACACATACCGTTTAGTTCACTAAAACAATAATTTCTTACACAAAACCAATGCCAAGATTGCCTTTCAAGATCTTTTTTCTTAAGCACTATTTTTTGCAACAATGGCAACCACTAACAGCACACTCTTAGTTGGCTATATGCCTTTTCGTGAAATTTTCGTCAGTTTAGCTAGAAGACTTAGCAGTGCAGTCTCTTTTTTTGGGTTTCCGTAAGAATTTAGCGGCCCCCAGCAACTAAGCGGCAATAAATTAGTCGCCCAATCATCGCCCGTCTGCTCCATAATGAAGTGAAGCAAACTGAGTCAGGGTCATAGTACTACACGGTGCATTCGCATCCTATTAACAGTGATGATAAAACTTATAATATTTAACGAGTCGATTAAACCCTGTAGTTTGATGGTGGTCGTAAAAGAACCAAACTGTTCAGCGGATGCTTTTGGTCTGTAGTTACAGGACTTACGGTTTATGGGTTATTAAGATTAATCCTCGGTCTAGTTTTATTGTTGGGTGGGTCGTCTTACTTTGTTCGTGGATTTACCTGGATCAACGGATATGCCAATAAAATCTTTAAGGAGCATTGTGTTTGCCAGTCACTTCATAACTGCAATATTAATTAACTCATAGTTATTGAAAAGACGTATTTATTTAGTTAAAACTGCTTCATGCACTGTTTTTAACACGCTTTTTTTTGCACAGCGTGTTCTGTTGCCTCCACGTTACACTTACAGGAACTGAAGGACGCTACTGAAAGTGCCAAACTCTATTTAGATTGCCATCGACACGCTAAGAACAAGTACAATAGAAGAAAATAGAAGGAAATTGGATTTTTTTTTTAACAAGAATATTGCTAACTGTCAAATAAAACGCTAGCGATGGTCTATGGTAGTCTGGTAGATTGTTAGTCAAGTGGGTCACACAATGATGCTATGTTTACGCATTACTATGGTTATGGGTGCATATAGCTGTCATGAATAAATAGCAATTTGATAAAGCGACAAAAGTCTATGATTACCTACTTCAGTATTTTCAATCTTATTAAAATACTATCTTCCGCCCGCGACTTCGTCCGCGTGAAATTTCTTGTTACTCCAACCCACCCCGTCGCATCGCATCGCCTGCCCGCGCTATTACTTCGTTTTTGCGTAGCGTTCTTTCTGACTTTTTTTCTTTTTGCTCGGCTCCTAAAGGTCATAGCGTGATGTTAAATAGCCTATAGCCTTCCTCAAGAATTGGGCTATCAAAGCAAAACGAATTTTTCAAATCCGACTGGTAGTTCCAGAGATTAGCACGTTCAACCAAACAAACAAACAAATTCTTCAGCTTTATAATATTAGTATAGATTGAGTCAAATATAAAATACTAGCAGCGCCCGCGGTTTCACCCGTATAAGTGTCGATCCCGTGGGAATATTGGGATAAAAAGTATCCTATGTGTTATTCTGATGTATTAGCTATATCACTGTAAAGTTTCATCAAAGTCCGTTCAGTAGTTTTTGCGTGAAAGAGTAACAAACATCCATCCATACATCCTCACAAACTTTCGCGTTTATAATATTACTAGCTGCGCCCCGCGGTTTTACCCGCATAAATGAATATTGTATTATATAATAAAAAGAAGCCTATATGTTAATCCAGGGTGTCAGCTACCTCCATACCAAATTTTATCAAAATTGGTCTAGCCGTTTGAGCGTGAAGAAGTAACAAACATATAAACACACACACACTCACAAACTTTCGCTTTTATGATATTAGTGTGAAGTGTGATTAGTAGGATATTTAAAATCGGAACAGAAGTAAAATTAAAAGAATATTAACCCACCTATAGTATACGTTATGCCAAAATTGACACTAAATCATTTGATATATTGTTCAAATGATTTCGTGTTAATTTTGGTGATAATTGTTAAAGTGATAGTGTTCCAACCGTACCTAATCTTGAAAAAAAATTCGCTTGCATAGGCAAGCGAATGTTTTTCGAAGTTAGAGCTTTGTGGTAAGTTTATAATAGTACCTATAAACTTACCACAAAACCCTAACTTGGTGGATCTAGTCTATGTGGTTTAGAAGACACATAAAACAGCAATCTGCTTAACTTACCTCATATAAAATAACAAATATTTCTTCACTCAACATCTAATATAGAAAATATCATTCATTCAGATCGCAAGTCAATTCGTCACTTGGCCATTTAGTCTCGATTTCATTAGTAATCGATGATCGGCGCACGCGCTCCCGACCGCGTCGAATATCGCTCTCTCTATTGTTTCAGTTTATCGCGAGATTCTGTATCTCTCGTATTTAATGACAACGCTGTTTTATGTGTGAGCTTTTACTTTCATTGATACCATCGAAGTTGTGCGGAGAAAAAGTTTTGGTCCTAATTCTGTTGCATTGTTAAGGAGGCCGGTACAAAGTTAAGACGTAATGGTCCATTAATGTTGTATTTTAATGTTTAATTTAGGCCTGATTTTTCAAACGACAGATAATTTTTATTAGTGGAATAAAATTGACGTCTGACAGATTTTGTATGAAAGAACTGTCAAAAATTCAAAATTATTCCTCGGATAAAATTATCTGGCGTTGGAAAAAATAATAAAGAGAAAAGATTTGATTTTTATGTTTGTTTATTACCTACGCTTTCACGCTAAAACATCTCAACGGATTTGGATGAAATTTGGATGAATTTTTTTGGTACATGGGACCATAGCTTGGGTTAGGACATAAGATACTTTTCATTCTGATATTCCGGCGGGATTCGGACTTAATGCTGGTGAAACCGCGGGACGCAGCAAGTGATGGGGACACTTAACCTGATAAAAACTGAAATCAGAAATCTAGCCTGAGGGATCTAGACAAGTGACGATCGCTTTCAAAGCGTTTCCTAAGATTACAACGACTTACAACAGAATTGACATATGAACTTTTCGGTAACTTGTCTTAGTCCCATACAATTTTTGACTTTTCCATCATCGGCATCGTTATCAACTTATCATTGATAGAATGTAACTTTTATCTAGGCTGGGCTAGTACTTTATTTCAGTGTTTGTGTGAAGATGAATCATCACAACGGTAATATTTTCTCATGGTTTGTCTTTTTTTTTGGTATATTCATGTATTTATGTATATTTATTAGTGCTTATATTTATATCTGGTAAAAGAAATAAAAAATATCCGCCTCTGTACATTTATGTGCTTGAAGTATTAAATAAATAATAATTATCAGAAAATATTTTGCTCGGCAGGTAAACAATGAATCCCAATGACTAATCATAACGTTTTACTTCTTCTGAACTTAAGTAACTGAGAATACATTACTACATTTACTACCTACTTAAGTACAGACGTCAGCACATCAAGCTACTACAATCTGTCAAATTTCTTTGATAGAATTTCAACCTTATCGCTAACGTATAACGTGCAAAGTTGATTGGGAAAATTTTACAGTTTTGAGTAGCTTGATGTGCTGGCGTCTGTACCATAATTCTCACAATATTTAACCCACTTCTCTCAACCATCAGTCATCAGCATCACACACTTGCGTAACCTAAAAGTGTCGCCTGCGCATAAACCGCACATCTTGCGGAAGCCGCGGCAAAGCGGTAATGACGTAACGTCGATGCGCGCGCGCCGCTATTATTTTTGGCGCGGGGTCGTCAAACCCGCGTAGTGAAAGTCGCCGGAGGCGCCAAGCCGACTACGATAGGACACCCCCGCCCTGAAGGTATTTGGCACCTTCAAGTGATAATGATGATAGGGATGTCAAACTTTAAGGCTGAATTGTCTGACCCAGATTTTCATCAGAGGGTCACGCTTTGTACAGACGCCAGCACATCAAGCTACTACATTTTGTCAAATTTATTTAATAGATTTATTGCTAAAGCTTAAGGTTCAAAGTTGATTGGGAAAATTTGACAGTTTCGGGTAGCTTGATGTGCTGGCGTCTGTACATTAATTTATATTCTCTCAGAGTTATCATCATTATTTTTTGCCAACACATAAGCAGTACCTAAGGTTGTTGCTACGTGTTTTGTGATTGGGGACCCGACTTGATGACTCTTCAAGCATTTCGTCCGGTCTTTTCACCTTACGCTTGCCTTCGCTCGATTACAAATATTATTAAACTATAATTAATATGAGATGATAAATATTAAACTACGTCAAAAAAAAAAAATCTTTATTGAAGATCGTAGCAATGAAATTTCAAGCATATTTATTATTTATTTTACCTATTAACATTAAAAAAAATAAAAAATAAATAAATAATAAATTGAAGACGCCAGCATTATCAAGGTAGGTAATAGGTAATACGGGCTGGTGTCCGCAACTCCACGTCAATGCGCGTATTTTGCGTACGGGCTACCCGAAACTGTCAAATTTTCCCAACCACCTTTGAACCTTGATTTAGCGATAAAGTTGAAAATCTATGACAGACTGTGGTAGCTTGATGTGCTGGCATCTGTACCTATACCACATAAAACAAAAAGGACAACATAACGTAACATCACGCTTGTAATTCTCCTATGGATTAAGCAGAGGTGTACCTACTGCACCCACGATTCCCCAGTTATATTTAAGTCCCAGTTATATTTAAATAATAACAGCCGCACAGGTCGATCGATCAGGTTAAGCTACGCCTGCCGCGGTTGGTCTGTGGATGGGTGACCATCTTTACATACCGAGACCCCTCCGTGCCTCGGAAAGCACGTTAAGCCGTTGGTCCCGGCTGTCATTCGTGGATCTTTGGCTGTCGTCACGGGTAGTCACAAGCCCGAAAGTCTGACAACCAGTCTTACCAAGGGTTATCATCGTATTACCTAGTTACTGGGTTGTGGAGATCAGATAGGCAGTCGTTCTATGTAAAATTCTGGTATTCAGCTGCATCCGGTTAGACTGGGAGCCGACCCCAACATAGTTGAGAAAAGGCAGGCAGATGATATAATAGGGGGCGAGCCAATTACCATCAACCGGGCACAAATTCAGACACGGGGCTGCTACTGAGAAATTCCTGGAGGAAAAACCCAATAACACTATCGACCTTGGAATTGAATCCAGGGCCTCATGTTCAGCATTAACACTTGCGACCACTAGACCAATATTTAAAACTAGTGTACAATGGACCGTCTTATTGCTTTCTTTTTAAAATCTCATCCATTTAGCCCTTCCCTATTAACTAACTCTCACTATACAATCAACTAACTATAGAAACACATATATTTCTTTTATTCTTCAATTCCCATCTGAAAGCTAACTTATCTAACAGAATCAAAAACAATCCATTGTTTAATTCTACCATTTCATTACCGGAAACCGATCACATTGTGCCTCTCAAACCATTTCCCATACATATTACAAAATCGAAATGCCGGAGTCGCAATCAAACGTGTTAATTTTTAGTTACATTCATTTAATTGCGTAAATCCGCGTTTATCCGGAGATCTGTCGGAAACTATTGTGCTTGTGAATGTACTATTATTTTAGGAAGTTTCGTAATAATTATGATTGTTGTGAATTACGTAATTTAATGAGTTAAGTGTTGGTATCTGTGTTAGAATCTGGTCGAGTGATGAGTTTTTATTTTGGGTCAAAGTGGTTAGATCTCATGTAACACTCAATTGGCGAACAGATTACTCACGTAATATAATAATTGGTCCTCTATTTGGTCCCCCCATCCGCAATGTTTAAAGTCAGTGATACTCTAAGGGCGTTTGTGCACTACAAGGAATTTTACTGTCCGGCAGTCCGATTTTTTAACTAAGTGCACAAACTATTTAGTATATACATTTATGGCGTGCCATATGGGTCCGTAAAAAATCGGACTGCCGGGCAGTAAAATTCCTTGTAGTGCACAAACGCCCTAAAGGTTTGGTTCTCCAGATTTGGTCCTACCATCCGGAATGTTTAAAGCCAGTCCCACACATGTCAAAAATGTAGGGAAATTAGAAGTTTGGATAGAATAAGACTGAGATTAGACTGTAAACGTTCATAAAATTATAGGAGTTGCTCCTCTGACTTAAGTTTATTTTTAGCTCACTCCATTAACGGGTCGAACTCAATACCCAAATTCAGACCTCCAAGTCCATCAAACTCACATATGCATGAGGTGCTAACAAGAAGTCTTAATTGTAATTGGAACTATCACAATCGTGTTATCAATATGTATGGATGTGCCAGTTCCTCATGGCTTAACATTTAAGAGGCGCGGTAAGAGGAACTGCGCT
Source organism: Luperina nickerlii (assembly GCA_963855955.1). Taxonomy (NCBI): domain Eukaryota; kingdom Metazoa; phylum Arthropoda; class Insecta; order Lepidoptera; family Noctuidae; genus Luperina; species Luperina nickerlii. Next base: position 3,205,523 of record OY979666.1, on the reverse strand, counting down.
AAAAATTTCACTCCTCTTCGTCGTAACTGCGAGGTCTACAGTTAATTTCCCACAAACTGGTCTCTAACCTCTTTGGTGGATCAGGTGTGCTAATACCACGTTCTCAGAGCAGGGCGGAAGGCACGCGTGACCCGACATTTAGCGGCTCGGGATGCGCCCGCGCAGTGACGTAACATTTTAGTTTTCTACCCGCATCTCTCGACGTAATACATATTTGCTAAGAGAACAGATTTATAGTTTTGCCTGTCGAGTTTGTGATTTAGGATTTTCTTATGGTTACCTCTCGTTATTTATTGGTGGGAACCTGGGAACTGGTTTGACTTTTTCTTGACAGTTTAAGAGAAAGAATGGGGGTCTAGGATGGAAGGAAATAAATCTAGGGTCTGTCTCTGTTTGATTTGTATTATTTTTTAAATTTGACTTGCTCTAAGACCCTCGTTGGCTGCGAGTAAGGATGTGCAAGAACTTTAGAAGTACCTATTAACTGCTAAGTTTTTTCTGTAGAACTATGTGGGACTTGGACTCTCCAATCATTGTACTGAAAATCGTTACAGTTAATGACCTAATAGCGGAAAGCCTCGACCAACACCTCAGAAAGCTCCTGGCTGGGTTTAGGGCTTGGCTCAGAAAGCGGTACTCCTGGACACGGCACGCATAGTGAGGAAGTCCAGACCACGGGCAGCATGGACCCTGTTCCTGGTACCGATGGGCTACAATTAATATTAAAGTCATTGTTATTTGGACTAGAATTTATTGTTTCCGTCTCAGTTCAATGATCAATCTACACCGCATATTTTCATTTAATATTGTGCACTGCAAAGCAAACCAGATACTAATCACACACTGCAAATAATACACTGCAAAGTATTGCCTGTTCTAGCGCGCGCTGAGTATATGCTCCTCATAGAACATTTTGATAACAGTGATATTCAAATTCCAGTTAAATATGACGTGAATACACGACAAGTTAAATCAAAATTATTTCAAGTGCCACGCAAAAATAACTTTTATGGTAGGCGTACTGCTTCCTTCACAATACCCAATTTGCTAAACCAAATACCTGTAGACATTAGAGACTCAATGAATAGTAAAAACATAAAGCTTAAGTTGAAAGAACATTACATCAACTCGATTTTAACCTAACTGATAATAGCGCGTTGGTCAAATCTCAGGCCATGGCATGCTAGGACAGACCCCAGAGGTCTAATTGTGTGCCTTGTTTAAGTATAAGTAAGTAACTGTAATTTATAAAATAAATAAATAATAATAATAATAATAATAAATCGTTTTCTCCTGGAATTAATTCAAGCATTGCCTCGCTCAGCTGTAATAACAAGACTTATTTATGTAACCAAGCCAATAACTGACAAGTGAACTCTTGACCATTTAACAAACTAAATCACGCGTATCAATTCGCCTAATATATTAGGTGTCATAACGAATTTCCTTATCAATCCACAGAAAAAAATTACCGTGACAAATGATAGCTCGATCACGCTTTACTTCCATGTCGTATGCGCACGATTTAGAGGGAGACGGAGGTAGAGTTGGCATTGGGAGTGAATGAGAGGGGTGATAGATTTAAATTAGGTGTATCAGAATCGATCTTGATTTGCTAGTCGCTGACAAGTGATCAGAGAAACAAACGGTCGTGGGTAGGGTTGTCTGATGTGTTTAGCTTTTTGTGTGTGTCAGATTTTGATGTTAGTTCTTGTGTTATGTAAGATGGGGTCATGTTGGAGTCGGAAGGTTAACTTTTGATAGAAGATGAAAGCGTAATGAAAGCTATGATAAAAATGCCTCGTATAATGAACTAGCTGTCGCCCGCGACTTCATCTGCGTGTATTTTGTATTTAATATTTTTTTAATATAATGTCCAACAAGAAAAGTAGCCAATGTTCTTCTCCAGGTCCCAGGCGACTTATCTACCAAACATAACGATTGATGTTGGTGGTGTTGGCGGGAAAAGGTAACAGACAGACAGAAAGAGTTACTTTTACATTTTTAATATTAGTATTGATTGATGCAATTCCGAAACCACTATACAGGATCAGTTTCCAAAGACCAGCCAAATTTAAGGGTGTGGAACAGACCATCAAACTTAACAACTTTTTCCATAGGACCAACGTCGTAATCTCGAATAAAAATTCAGCCGTCCCACACGTTTAGGTCGAGTAGGTGTTGAAGTTTTCTATGGGACAGTTGATAAATTTTTCGCGATTACTATATAGTTCCCATGGAGAAAGTTGTTCAGTTTGGTGGCCTGTACAACACTCTTAAATTTGGCTGGTCTTTGAAAATAAACCCTGTATAAAGTGTGTGTTAATTGAATGTACCAAGAAAAACATGTCTCTCGACTAAACAGCTCATTGTCGGAAAAGAAAACAGTCCCGTTTCCAGACTTTATAGGCAATCTAGCCAACGTTACGTTAACTTAGACGCAACTTTTTATGCAACTTTACTGCTAAGTACCCCAATAAGTTAGCAACTTCCACTTAATTTGCTCCAACTACCTTCTAACTCCGTTACAATGACTGTAGAAAGGGCCATACCTTTGGCTCTGTGTCCGGTAGAATGTGGAGCAGAATACGTACTTTTCAGGGTTCCGTATACAAAGGGTGCCAACGGGACCCTATTATTAAGGCTCAGCTATCTGTTCCTTCGTCCGTCTGTCACAGGGCTGTATCTGTTGAACCGTATCTTTTAACGCATACGTCTTTCTTAATTTTTTGCATCGTTCTCACATTAAATGATTTTAAAATCAAAAGTAATGATGTAACTAATATTTTTGTAAAATATAATTTAAAAAGAGTGTCCATGGAGTTTCTTGCCCGTTCTTCTCCATAGGTACCTACGCTTTGGAATGGGCAACTAGCTTCATATTTTCTGACTGACCGACTTCTTGACAATGCAAAAGTGCCTGTAAATGGTTTAATTGAAATAAATGCTTTGAGTTTGAATAATAGGTAGACACTTGAAGTTTTCACAGAGTGTGTACTATGGCTGCTATAACAACATTTAAATCAATATAAAAGATGATGGACAAAAATGTATGGAGCCTGGTACCCGCTCCAACAGCAATAATTTTTATATTAGAAAGGTATTTTGTTTTGTTCTCGACTTCTCGGTTTCCAGTTATCCATCGTCATAGGCCATCGTCCATTGTACAATGCGTGCCACGAAAGATGAGACTTGAGACACCACGTGGTTTGATATGCGCAGTACACGATTTTAGGTATCTTTAGCGGTATGAGGTCTGAGTGCGGGACGGGACCGGACGTCATAGGGGCGGCGAAAAGAGCGGGAGAGCCGGGGTCAAGTCTCATCTTTCGTGGCACGCATTGTATAGTTCATTAAAAAAAGATAAAAAATTTGAAAAGAAGCTGAGTGCAAAGCTTTACGGGAGTGATAGTTGACACCATTTACAGCATTTTGAGCCATACATGTCTTAGACGAAGTATGTTTATTTTATTTTTAACTACTAACTTTTAGTCAAAAATAACATACCAACTTAAACTGGGAAAAAAAAACACTTCGTCTAAAACATGTATGGCTCAAAATTATCTAAATGGTGTCAACTATCACCCTCTTAAGGCTTTGTATCCAGCTTCCAAACACCCTATGTATATTGTACGGCGGTACGGAACCCTTCAGTTGCCGCCGCTTTTTCGAGTTGTCAGCCCTATGGGAAACAATGGCGGGTGTGGCTTGTCAGGAGAGTGCCGGTTCAATGCCGTGCGATATCCGATAGGGAGAGAATTGACATTGAAATATAACGTGGCAACGCGACGTTTGGTTTGTGCCACTGATGTAGAGGAAATAGGTGAGGGTATTAGCATAGGTACAGTGCGTGCCACGTAAGAAGAGACTTGACCCCGCCTCCCCCGCCTCTTTCCGCCGCCCCTATGACGTCCGGTCCCGTCCCGCACTCAGACCTCATACCGCTAAAGATACCTAAAATCGTGTTCTGCGCATGTTAGACCACGTGGTGTGTCAAGTCTCTTCTTACGTGGCACGCACTGTACTACTTTATACAAGGTACTTAAAGTAAAAAAAAATTATCAAGTACCTTGTACATACTTGTTGACAGGCCTACGCTGTCCTCCCATACGTAGGTACCTAGGTACTGTAATTTGAAAACATTGTAAAACCAATTATTTTCAAAGAGTACCTAACCGTGGAGTTTCTTGCCGGCTCTTTTCCATAGGAAACGACCAATTGGAACCGTGCACATAGCTTCTGACGTTTCATAAGTTCCCATGTAGGATTATGTGAAACAAAAAAAAAATAATTTGGATTTTGAAATAGTAAGGTTGCGGCTTTGTGCAGGATTTTGCGTGACGTCAGATGACGCTTAGTTCTCATTGTAGCGTTGTAGATACCGCTACACGTGTAAGTACTTTTTTCATGACATCATTGCGAGTGACTAATAAGCCGCTTTAACTTTTCTAAGCTACCTATGTACAATGCGCGCCACGAAAGATGAGACTTGACCCCGCCTCCCCCGCTCTTTCCGCCGCCCCTATGACGTCCGGTCCCGTCCCGCACTCAGACCTCATACCGCTAAAGACACCTAAAATCGTGTTCTGCGCAAGTCAAACCACGTGGTGTGTCAAGTCTCATCTTTCGTGGCACGCATTGTAGCTCTATGTCTTGCTCTTATCATTCTGACTTTTTCCAAAACTCCAAAGTCTTCATCCTAACCTGCTGATGCTAAGTCACTTCTGACAAAACAAAACCAAAGTATTCAAAGCAATTAGTGAAAAGAATAACCACAGTCATGGCCGCACGATATTCAAATACTAAACAAACCACTCAATCAATTGAGGCGCGTCGAATGATTTCATGTGACAAAGGCCAGATAAATTGCCCGCTAAATAGCTTGGCATAGCAACAATTGCCCGGGACACTTTCACTACATTTCTCTGCTCCTATCTTAAGAATGCACCATTTCACCTACTCATTAGCAAGTCTGTGCACCCGTCCCGCTCTGCGATGCATAATTTGTGTATGTGAGAAAGGGACCGCATGTGTTATCGGAGATCGGTATGCGAATGTCGTGTAGAGTTTGATCAGGATAACACTGTTTTTGGTAATTGAATTTTGTTGGTTAATATACATACACATTGTGTAACGTTCTTTTTCGCATATGGTGGTGGCCAGGGCTTGTAAAATACACCTCGTGTCTCCAGCGATCAGAGGGACAATTCTAGTAATTTTAAGAACATTCACAGCCTGATCTGTCAAAAAACCTCTAATTTCTTTACATTTTTGACAAGTTTCTAACATTTATTGTCGCTAAGAAGTGATTTTGACTAGATTTTGAAAGTTTTTATTAATTACGGGATTTGGGCTTCAGAAATGGTGTCAGTATAATTTATGCACACAATAAAAAACAAATACTGTTGTAGTTGATGAGAATAAACCCAGAAAATGATGTGAATATGACTAATGATGAGCCATCAAAAGTAATAATATTGTCTTTTGTTAACAGGTAAGCATCAAGAATTTACTATAAGTCGGAAGTAGCTGTAAATATCAACGACTTTGGTAAGTATTGAAGAAACGATGAGAGGTTGCATGAACGCAACTTTGAAATAGATAAGGATGTTGAGTTGTACAGATGCCAGCACATTAAGCTACTACAATCTGTCAAATTGCTTTAATAGATTTTCAACTTTATTGCTAAAGCTTAGGGTTCAAGGTTGATTGGGAAAATTTGACAGTTTCAGGTAGTTTGATGTGCTGGCGTCTGTACAATCCAGCTCTCTTGAAGGATATGATAATCTTTTTACTTTTGCCTCAATGTTTATACTATCTCCATTAAAAACGCACACAATATAGCGATTCATGGAGAAGGACATCTTTACCTTTAAGTCTACGGAGTCTATGAGTATGGATTCGTAAATAGGAGGATAACGTAATAGGATAATACAGGAGCTTGAAACTAAACCAAAACTGTCTGTTTTGTCCTGGACGCGATTCCTTCATCTGGAATCCATCCAGTCCGTCATGATGGTATGCAGTAGTTTCAAAATAAGCCCAGATCATCAACTTCTTAATGAACTCTCATATTTTATTTTAGTGCTGACAACACTCAACGTTAAATAAAGTGGGCACACTTAACTCCCTCTTAACTTAAGTATCACTTGACTCTTCGTTATCTTAAAAGTAAAAGTTACTGTACATACAAGTGCCGCGGAAAGTGAAACATGTTGATATAAAGGAAATATAATGTTTAAGAAGAATTGAGACTGAAAAAAAAACAATAGTATTAAATGAATTGTTGAAGTCTTGAAATGTGGTTTTAAACCTAGTCAAATTATAACTCATTATGATGCCTGGTGTGGCCTGTGGTGGTGGTTTATTCGTCGATTCGCATGAATTCCCCGCCCGTTTTGGGCGAGTAAATTCGTGCGAATTATTTTTACGATAAGCGACTCGCACCAGGTAATTTATTTGTGGGCGAATCGACAAATTCAGAAATATGTATTGGGACAGTTGGCACATTTGGAATTTTATGATGAAGTTATGAAAAAAGTACACGTTTTATAAAAATTTTAACTCTTAAGGGGCTTACATGACCTAAAGCGCGGCCATTGTTGGACTACATAGAAAAGAAAGAGAAGCGCGATGACACAAACCTGGTAAATTGCAAAATATGAAGCAATTATCTATTTACAAAAAAACTATTGATTGGATTAAAAAATTAAAACTAGTGCTTTAGTATGTTGCTTGTAGAATAATCTGACAAAAAATCAGAATGACTAATAACAGAATGACTATGGTTTTTATTGTAAAAGAAAGTTTTTAGAGGTATCTTCATAATTTTTTCTATCGTATTAAATTAGTTGTATTATGTTTTCAAGACACTATCTAACTAGCATTTATCCTGATGAATATCATATATTTTTCTGATTTTGCTTACTGTAGTCAATCATATACTTTTAGGCATTATAAAACTAGCGTTTTTTTTCGTTTAGGTCCTGTAGTCCCCTATCATTTCTATGCGTTAAGGCTCCTACAACAGGCGCAACACGCGGTATAATCGCGCGCGACACAAAGGCACCGCTCGTTGCACGACTTGCGATCCCTTTGTGTCGCGTATCGTGTCGCGCCTGTTTGAAGGACCCTTAACGATTCGATGTCCTTGCCACCATGTCCAATGGAACCATGACCCTATACCCACTACCTACATAATATTTGGATACGCATTCTTACACTTGAAAACCAAGCCAAGAACATATGACAGACGTTTGTAAAATCTATTAATCAACGTGAATAATTAATAGTGCTCGCTGTACTGAGTGACATAATATTTGTAAAGATGCGCCGGCGCAAGGTCGCGTTGCGCATTGTGTGTCGGCGGAATGACCAGGCCTTACTTGTAGATGTAGGACTAGTAAAAATGAATGTGTATCTGACTCAGATTAAAATGGAAGTCGTGTAGTATTAATATAAAGGCTCCTTCAAACAGGCGCGGCACTAAGGCACCGCAAGTCGCGCAACGAGCGGTGCCTTTGTGTCGCGCGCGATTCGCGTCGCACGTCGCTCCTGTTTGCAGGACCCTTAACGCAGATTTTGGGCGAATTTCACCAATGAAACTGAACGCGATCAGCACATCTATCGTGTTCAGGCGCTGTCAGTGCCAACATGTCACATCTCTGAGGAGTTGATGACACTGGCAGCACTTGCAAGCAGTTTAGATGATACAGTTTCATTAGTGAAATGTAATTCGCCCTTAACCAGCACCCCAAATTGCGTAACACACTATTAACCACTTTGAAGGATATTGCTAATCCATTGCATCCATTTTTGACGTTTAAAAGTGCCTTTTTTGTGCCTGTTTGAAATAAATGCTTTGACTTTGAATTTGATTGCTTCATAGGTTCGAAAAAAATTGCCTGCTTCCAATGTAAATAACGCAATGATTGTTGTTCAACTGTTAAAAAAAAGACAAAAGCTTGTCAGATAATAGTAGATTTTACAACAAGTGCACAAAACAAACCATTTTTATCCGAGACTTTTAGCAGCCCGAGCCGAAGGCGAGGGCTGATAGTAATGTTGAGGATAGAAATGGTTTTGTGGACGAGTTATAAACTCTGCTTTTCACTTCGATTGCGAGGAAATAAAACAGTAGTATATAACATTTCTTTAATTAAAATTCAAAGTAAAATTAGAACAGTTTTGAATACTGAAGGAAATTATTTTTTTTTAAATCTTACGTCATTGATATTAGGCTGCAGACCTATACAGCCTACTATTAAATTAATTTTGTAATAATAATTTTCTTAAATCAACTAATCTACCGTACTTGAATTAAAATGTTAATATCTATTATATCTTAAAAAACACATAAGGCAAATAAATTAAAGTAAATATTATATAATAACAAATTCTATCTATGAACTTCTTATTGCATTTGGCTGTATGGCTCATTTTCTTTGCCTTAATATAATACATTTATGAGTAGATACGTTAATGCCCTTGTGCACAAAATTCGATTTTGTGCAGCCTATACCCTGCACAAAGAAGCACTTTCAGAGCATGAGAAGTGAAAAAGCTATTTCTACTGTTACGCAACTACCCCACAGAGTAATGAGTAGATCTGGATGACATTCAGACCAGAGAATCATGTCACAAAATGAATACCTGTACTCACCAGATGCTGGAACAGGATGCCAATGACAATAATGATGAAGAGCAGATCGCATCATTTGTTTCTTTTTCAGATCAGTCTCAATTTAATTGCCTCTTTAAATACTATACCCGTATTGTGTAATGAATTTGTTGTCATGACAGCTTTCATAATGACAACTCTACAAAAAAGTCAAAGTCAAATCATTTATTTCAAATAGGCACATTAAAGGCACTTTTGAACGTCAAAAATTACAACAAAATAGAATTGATTCTAGTCGCCCATTCCAAAAGGTAGTTTTCGTATAGAGAAGAATGGGCAAGAAACTCCACCGTTACTCTTTTAAAATGTTTTACAAGGTTTTGTATACATAATATAAATTATATGTGAAGACGATGCACCTAGAATAAAATTAGTCTACCACAAAAGCTGAAAAGAAAGAATAACCATTGCGCCGATGTTTTGTAAATCCTCGTACCCAGAAACCAAAACAACCCAATGGAAATTGTTGAATTAAGGGGCTTACAGGACCTTAACACAAAAAACGCAAGTTTTAGAAACAATAAAAGTAGGTATATGATCGACTACAGTAAACAAAATCAGAAAAATATAGGATATATGCTAGGTAGATAGTATGTTGAAAACATAATATAACTAATTTGATAGGTACAATAGAAGAAAATCATGAAGATACCTCTAAAAACTTTCGTTTTTCAATAAAAACCATACTAATTACATACAATCATTATGATTTTTTGTCCGATTATTCTACAAGCAACATACTAAAACTCTAGCGTTTTAATTTTTTGGTCCAAACAATAGATTTTTTGTAAATAGATAATTGCTTCGTATTTTGCAATAAGTTACCAACGTTGTGTCATCGCGCTTCTCTTTCTTTTCTATATAGCCCGACTAAGACCGCGCTTTAGGACATGTAGTCGCCTTAAACTGTCAATATTAAACATTTGCCATTATGAGCGCGGTGTTAGCCTTTTAGTCTTTCCTGCCCACTTCGCCATAACATATTATTCTTGAGCCTTCAAAGTGTTAAATTTCTCACCCATCCATCAAACAAACAAAAACAAGCAAGAATATCTACAAACGACTAAACACATGTACACTGGCGCCCACCCACGTGGGCAGATAAATTAGCCGAGTCAATTAAGTGGATTATTTGTGCAATTAACTGCAATTGTTCCATTCAGGCTCTGTTATTTATCGTGGCTTTATGTCTGAGCACTTCGAGCCAGTTACGGCGCAGAGGTCAACTGCGTCAACTCGCGTCAATATTAGATGCATCAACATTGTTCGAAATAGCAACTACCTTATTCTGTTAAGTGCATAAATAGAATCAAGTAGTTTCTAACAGAACATACAGCTCGAAAGCACTAGGAAGAGGTGAAGGGCGGGCGTTTTGGGGGACTGTCTTCTGTAATTTTGACGTTCGAAAAGTGCTGATTCTCAGCCTAATTTGAATAAATGACTTTTGATTTTACTTATAGTTTGTTCCAAAAGTATCAGATGAAAGTGTAAACAAATCCAGTTCAGATGAAATTCTTACGCAATCACTTCTTTTTCCAACAATTAAGTAATATTGTTTGAATAACATTATTTAATTGTATAAATTGTAGGTAATCTAAAAATCATAGACGTAAGTTAAGGTTATGAATGTAACCTTAATAATTATCAAGTGAAAAACGTCTTTAAGGTGATTTAAATTTAGACTTTCGGTTATTCATATAATTAAATAAATCATACCTTTTTTCTGATGGCGTATTATAAAATGTATGCAATGCAGTCTTACAAAGGGTATCTATCTATACTTCTTCTATACTAATATTATAAAGCTGAAGAGTTTGTTTGATTGTTTGTTTGGTTGAACGCGCTAATCTCTGGAACCAGTCGGATTTGAAAAATTCTTTTTGCATTTGATAGCCCAATTCTTGAGGAAGGCTATAGGCTATTTAACATCACGCTATGACCTTTAGGAGCCGAGCAAAAAGAAAAAAAGTCAGAAAGGACGCTACGCAAAAACGAAGTAATAGCGCGGGCAGGCGATGTGATGCGACGGGGTGGGTCGGAGTAACAAAAAATTTCACGCGGACGAAGTTGCAAGCAGAATCTATCGTATTATACAGTAACTGGGTTGGGGAGCTCAGTTAGGCAGTCGCTCCAAGTAAAATATTGGTACTCAGCTGCATTCGGTTAGACTGGAAGCCGACCTCAACATGATTGGAAAAAGACTAGGCAGATGAGTCTGTACTACAATATATAGTAGGTAAATAGATTTAAAGAAAACAGTATGCCACAGCATGAGAATGAAAGTATGGAAACGCATCTGCCCATCCTCTATTCAACTAAATAAGGAAAATGTAATTTTACTTGCGCAAGAGTTTAACATTCTCAGCCTTCCATTAAGGAGAAAAATAAAACGAATCGCCTTTATTAGTTTAACAATTCTACAGAATTAGCTTGTAATAGGGTTGTCTGTCCTGTAAAAATAAAATTAGATTAACAGGAAAATACCTTGATTTGTAGACAAAGGAAGTTATGCATTAATCGATTGAGATTTATTATTTAAATCATAACAAACATCACAAAATAACCGATAATAGTCTTAACGACATTCTAGAATAATCCGGAAATTCTTGTAGCATGGCAACCCTACAATCTGCAGTCGAATAACATTCGATGCGCGTGCGCACTAAAGGGTTTTAGTACAATTTATCCCGAGTTTTACTGCGCTTTGCGGCTCACATTAATTAAACAGCCCTTATTTTTAACGTTACCAATCCGCTGTGGTTAACATTAATAAGATATCTTCAACGTATTTCATAATAATTGATCGTTAATCATTGTCTGTATGGTTATAGTCAGCGCTTAGTTATTAAAAAAATATAAGTATTGTTTTTATTAAACTGCTTTATTCTGTTGCCGTTTCTTTGCTGCCGACTGTTAGCATTTAATTTGATTTAATTAGCGATATTTTTGCTCAATTACGTTGATTGATATTTATTATATGAGATTGGCTTAATCGTAGGATACTTTTAAGGCTCGTACACACTGGCGCGACGCGACACGCGACACAAAGGCACCGCAAGTCGCGCGACGAGCGGTGCCTTTGTGTCGCGCGCGATTCGCGTCGCGCGTCGCGCCTTTGTGTAGGAGCCGTTATAACAGGCAATTCCAAGAACACAGTGTTGTTGGTTCTTGGTAACATGATCTCTTTCTATTCAACAATATGGCGAATTTGTTTTAATTTTTGTACAGTGTTGTGAACACACAAATTCCACATACATGCGAATCATCCAGGGTTAATCGCTTTCAATTACGTGTAGAATGAACACCAGCCGATATATTCCTAAAACGACTCGCCGTGAAAACCAAGGTGGAGTGAGCTTGAAGTGAGCTGTCATTCCACCTGATGCAAGGATTGACACTACTGATAGCTCACTTCAAGGTCACTTCAATAATTTTTTTTTTTAGATTTTTACAGAATATACTGGCTGTTAATTGCTAGTCTAGACTTTAAAAAAGTACGCAAAACCAGCTTACCTTTGATGAAATTAATACATACTTACCGGAGAGCCATAATTATTCACCTTGGTGAACATATAATTTAGATTTCTTTAAACATAACCCCTACTGGGTGCCTACAGTACAATCATTTATTTCATTCTTTTGGCCTTAAAAACTTCTTTTCAATATATTATGTACCCGCCTTTTGTGTAGTATGGGAACCTTAATTATCAATAACCTTGTATAATTTACAAACCCCTTTTTCAAATCGTTTTCACCCTTATGCCCTTTGTAATAAGGTTAAAAGGGCATTGTTCGCAGTTGTAGGTGCATTGAAGACAAATATTCTTTTCAATACGTGAAATGTTTCGGCAAAGGTATTATTAGTAAAGATGGCGGCGATATCTCGATTGAATTGATTCGTATCGCAATAATCGAATGTTTGCATGGATTTAATAATAGAGGTCTTGAAAGGCGATCAAAGGATGTATGGCATTCAAATGTTTGGGGCTCTGTAAAATAAAATAATGATGATTGTACTTTGAAGGTTGAGAATGCTTAAGATTTTGCGAAGGGGACGAGAGGACATTGTCAGAAAACGACCTGGTAGATTTTAATGTGACTTTGATTTTTAGAATATCATTTATTTTTATAAGCCTTAAGAGGGGACGGGGCTTGCGAGGAATTTGAAAAAATTGGTATTTGAAGAAACTATTGCCGTCGCCTTAACTCAAGCTATTATCTGTGCCTCAAGTCTGCCCCCGTAGTGTGTGATAGGGACAGCTGCAGCTAAGACCGAAATTATCACAAAAATTTTGACAAGATCGACGTTTCGTATTCCTTTTTTTTCTCCTCGAAAACTGAGCCGATTCAATTATTTTTTACGTTAACATTTTAAGAAAAAGTATGTTTAAGTTCCTAACATTTTTTTTTTATGTTAAAAACTTTTCTAATTTGTCTAGTAGTCCTTTAATGACGACGGCAAAAAAGGGCATTTTTTGTAATTTTTAGAATGTCATATTTTCTTTACTAATTAGTTGCTGAAAAAAGATAATCACAGGGACGTGTTTGCAGCAGACCTTGATTTTATGAGAAAAAAATTGCTCTATTAGAAGCTTATTCAGGAAGAAAAAAGGGGAATACATTTGTATGGAGAATCGCACGCCCTGCTCCCCTCTTAAGTGTCCAGCTGTTGGGCCAAGGCCCCTTTTCCGCTTTCCACTTATTCCTATGTATTGTCTGGAGCCGATTGATGAATAAAGAGAAAATCGAACAGGAGTATTACATCGTGTAAAACTTTATTCCGATAGTGAGCTTGTTAGATTCGAAAACAAAACTTGTACCCATACCTAGCCAAGCTTCTGGCTGACAGAATCTTAATCGCAGAATATTTTGGAATATTAAACCTAACTTGAGAGTTGGAATGGAAGGCTGTGCCTATACTTTTGGGTTTGCCCAAAGGTATAAAACCTTCAAACTCAGCCTTCAAAGAACTCATTGTTTATCCGAACCGAATCCCAAAAAACACACAACTTTTCTTCACGTATCTCAATTCCTGCTGCTCTTCAAAACCTCACATCCTGTGTATTCATACAGATTCCATTTGATCATCAATCATAATTAGCTCCTTTGTATTTTCATACATATTTTCGGCTCTGTTTCTCTCGGTTTGATGTTGGCGATTATTTTTAAACACTTTAGCACGAGTTTATTAATAATTTAAGACAAAGATAAACTGTGATGGATCCTTTGGAAGGGGACTAATGACTGAGAGTTTGGAAGGAAATCTGTCTTTACAGAAAAAGTACTATAATTATGATCGCATACAGTTTCATTTTAATTTGGCGAGATAAACTCCGCATACGCAATAAAATATCAGTTTTTTTTTGTGTAATCTTCACAGATGTGATAGGTGTCGATGTCTTAATACGATAAAACATAGGAAAACAGTTTATCTCAACTCTTACATCAAGTAGTAATAACATTAGAAGCGGTCGTTGACCTAAAAAAACTTTTTATTTTATCGCGCTTTAATATCGATACGATTAGCTAGCTATTTAAAAAAAAACTTGTATAGTAGTAGAAGAAGACCAGCAAAAGGTATAACCAGAGCCTCACCAGCATCCTTCTGCAGTAATCCTAATTTAGTTGGCTTTAGTATCTATGTTTATTTGAAAGAAAAGAAAATACGTTTATTTGCGGCAAACATGACGCGAAACACACAAAATAACAATTTGGGAGAAAACATGCGTCACATCTACGTAAAACTGCCATCGCTTAGCATACTGCCTACCCGTAGACGAGACAGAGCCCCTGGGTTTCAACGACAGCCGGCGTTGACGTGATGACGTCAGCCAGTGCAGCATACGATTAGATATAAATAAAAAACAACAATCAAAATAAGAAATAAAACAAATATACATTACAAAAGATGGTAAGTATAAACATGAAACATACAACAACAACATATTTCTTCTATCCTACTATCAGTCGTCAAAGCATCATCATCAATAATTCAGTGGCCATACCATCTTTTTGTTTGTTCATTTCAACCGGAGCGATGGCGTCAATTATGACGATCAGTTATGCATTCACATTCTCTTCTAGACTAATCCGTCTTGCTCCCATTACGAAATTGATTATCAAATGAACAGCTTAATTAAACAATTACACCAAACCATTACGTAAGACCTATTTTTAATTACCCAAGCAAAACACTAGGAATGCGAGCTACAAAATCGTGGGCAAACCAATGAAAATAATGCCAAAGCTATGCAACCACTACGAATACCAGCCATTCATAACTTTTTGTAATCGATTCGGAATCCAATCCAAACGTTTCAATGAATCGATTATTAATTGAGAAGTCGATTGTAACCTCAAAATAGTGTCCCACGCTGAAATCGACTATTTCCTCCAATCACTACGGTTGACTATAATGGTATTTATGTCTTTGATATAAGTGCTTTTGTTGATGAATTGTTAAGTTTGTTTATGAGTCAATATGGCTCTGTAATTAACATTTTGCCTTGCTCTAGATAACAGGTGTGGGTTTATCTTAGTATGGGGCAGGTTGCAACTTACTGAGATTTTTTAAATGAAGTCAAGAAGTTTGTTGACTTTTTAGGGCGGGAATACAATAGCTTGCGTTGGCGTTAATAATGTGGATTTATTAAGAAGTCATTGCTTTAATGAATGCCTTGAATGTTATTGAAGATAAAATAGGTCATTAACTTTAGGGGACATCTAATGAGTTATTCCATTTTGGTCTATTTGACCTTAGGGTCTTTGTTTACACACGTTTTTCTTGCCGTGAAAAACTATGGTTTATTCGTCGTGTGTCACTATGCAAGCTTGTTGACGGACACTGTTTTTCCACGACGCGGTTTAAGGTTCCTACTAACAGGCGCGACACGCGATATAATCGCGCCTGTTTGAAGGAGCCTTTATACGTAAAGAAACCGTGCCGAGTACAAAGTGCCTTCTAGTTTTGTCTCATCAGTAGTACTGTCAGTTCCTTTCAAAATAATTAAATGAATTGGATTTTATGAATGGTTCAAAGTATTTTATGGACTGATTATATTATGTAATTATCCGAAATTATCTAAAAGCCGATCCATACAAAATGTATGAGAAAATCTTTTTTTATTTTGTTTGCGAATTTTCCCCATGTTTTAATAGTTATTCTGCTTTTCAGGGCGGAGACAAATCCAACAAAGCATAGATCATAAATATCTGTCCCGTGGCTCTTAAATTATAAATGGTGTAAGTGTAAAGGCTACAAGGCAACAAACGTGCGCGACGCGCGACGCGGATCGCGCGCGATACAAAGGCACCGCTCGTTGCGCGACTTGCGGTGCCTTTGTGTCGCGCGTGATTTTATCGCGTGTCGCGCCTGTTTGTAGGAGCCTTAACCCGACTTTCTTTTATATAAATAGTTATAGATCATGTTAATTTTGGCCTAATTAAAAATAATTGACGTGATTTCAACTTCGTCATGTATTGTACCTACTTCTCGCTTTTAATTACACCCTTTATTCTCTACGTATGTTCAGCCTTGCTTATCAAATAATAATTTCCTATCGCATTGCGTTTGATATTGTTATCAATAATTGTGCAAGTTAATTCTAAATCTCCTGCGGCGTTCAGAAACTTATAATCATAACGTACAAATATGAAGGTCGTTTTAAACAAAGAGAATAGTAATTCTATTCATTTGTTCTATTGGTTTGATTTACAGGTGTTAGTTAAAGACTGTTCGGTTTTGATCGCAACGATATTTAAGTTTTCACCAAATGTAAAGAATACGGAAACTATTTTCGAGGGTATCATTACCATCACACAGCATGGCTACGAAGAGATTAGAAAAAAAAAATTGTAATGGCATCTCGCATGTCCACAGAGGTGGTCGTCTGCTTAACCGGACTTGTCTGTGGGTGCGCCAATAAATTAAGGACTTAAAAAGCTTAAATAGGTTACTTCTATTTAACTGAGCATCTATATTTTTTAGATTTTATTATAAGCACCTTTTGAAGCAAAAATTCGAAGACATCTGACATCTCCCACCCGCACTGGGCCCCAGTGGTGCATTACAGCCCACTCCGGCTGTAATGCACCACTGGGGCCGCTGGGGTCGTAGAGAGTAGACCTGTGCCTGTATCCCAGCAGTGGGAACATTGAAGACTAATTAATTATGCTTATACCACCTTTAAGGCTCCTGCAAACAGGCGCGACGCGCGACAAAGGCACCGATCGTTGCGCGACTTGCGGTGCCTTTGTGTCGCGCGCGATTTTATCGCGTGTCGCGCCTGTTTGTAGGAGCCTTTAAACATACTGAACCCCTATTATCTTTTTAGTCATTTTTAAAACTAGTGTATTTAATTGGTCTTTCTAAGCTACAAGATTTAACCCCATACAATTTTTTTCCAGTCTCATTCAATGTCCACTTAGGAATACTAACAACAGTTACAGCCATACCACTGAAACGGTTTTCACAATTCATACTAGTATTATAAATTCAAAAGTAATTCTGTCTGTCTGTCTGCTACCTTTTCACGCCTAAACCACTGAACGGATTTCGATAAAATTTGGCAGAGAGTTGCATCTCGGAGAAGGACATAGGATAGTTTTTATCGACATACCTCGCGGGCGAAGCTGCGGGCGGAAGCTAGTTCGATGTATCAGAAAAACCTTTTAAAAAGTCGGAAAGTCTCACGTGCCGGCGCCGGCGCCGGAAACCAATACCACAGTATAAAGACATACAGTATTGTATCTCGGCCGTAACCTTGATGTAAATGCCTACAGCCGCGCGGTACGTAAACATGCGATAGGGCTGCCCGCCTCCAGTATTTTAATTACATTTGCCTACTTTGTGTTTCCATTTAGTTTTGTTATTGTATTTTACTGTGTGTACACAAATAATAAAATAAATAAATAAATATACTTCTTTTTATATAAACAAATAAAATACTTTGTGAATTGAATACAGTGTGCATTCACAGATTGATTTTATTTAAAATTCAAAAAACCGTTTATTCGGTAATTTAAAAACTTGGCTGCATGCTCTAGTGTCTTTGCCAACATTTTCACGCAGCCACGGCAGAAAATAATCCTCGCGCCATTTTTCTCAAATTTTCTTTTCTTTGTACTTGTATTGTGAAATGTTTTTTTTTTCTGTTTCCTCGCAAATGTGTTAAAAAACGTCGTACGATATACGTGCGTATTGGTTATAACATGCTCGGCTCAATTACGCCCTCGCCTTCGGCTCGGGCTGAAATTCCGCCTCGCATGTTATAACCATCTTAACGCACTAATAACGTAATGTACTATTACAGAATTATAATCATTAAAGTCATCAACACAACTCTCTAAGACCATGTAAGTCCAAAGAATGATGATTTCATGAAACAGTTATTCTTATTACAGTAACAGTTATTCAATAAAAATAATTAATTTTATTCATAAAAGTATGCAGTCATTTCATTAATGTTTTGTTATGATGTTGTCACGTTAAACTATCGTCCGTAAATCGACTTTACAGACAACCAATTTTTTTCTAGTATTATTCATACACACAGTACAATAAACAACTATTATTAATAATAAAAACCACGTCTTTACTTTGAATTATACAAACTAACAAAACACACATGCCCCGAGGTTTTAACACCAGCGTACCTACCGTTTAATGATTCATGAACCGCCTATAACTACCTACCTCACTCGTGTTTATCACTTTCCTTTACTCTATTCACTTCATTTATTAATCCAGACATCTTTTTTTCGGGAGATAAAATGAAATACTTATCCATTAAAAAGACACACATTATGTACCTACCCACTAGTAAGTAAAATAGTCTTACCTTTCCGAGTTTCCAGGTAATGTAAAAAAAGCTATCTCTGGATGCGTTATTGACGAATTCATGCAACCAAAAACAGCACAATATCGCCTACTCGTCATATTAAACATGTACTTGAACTTATTTTTAGTGACAAAATCGCGCGGTTATTGTTATAAAAAACAACACACCGTCCGTTCGTCACTGTTGCACAGTCGCGACTCCGAGCCGCCTGAGCGCACACGGTGATCGAAGCGCGTAGGTATAGCCCGCGTTTCGTCCGTTTGTATGAAGACGACCTACTGTATATGTTATTACCGTGCCAATACGGTACAGTGCAAACGGCCCTTATCTGTGCGAATCAATTCATTTGTAACGACAGTTTAATTTGAGTCAGTTTTTACTTGATTGCTTTTGTGTGTTCAATTAAGAAGTTTGTCAATATATTCTATTCAACAATACTATGTAACCACAAACCCGATTGGTGTGAAAAATAAGGCATGAGAACGATTTCGATAGAGTTTATTAATAATACAATTTGTTTTCTTGTTGCGAAACGCGCTCAAAATTGCAATATTCATTTTGGCTGTTTCAAATTGCAACGTATTTTTTATCAATTGCCAATCTAAATTTTAGTCGAAGTAGACATTCCCAAATATACCAAAACCGTATTTTTATTCGGGATTCGGTCACATATTATGTTATTGGCTAGATAGATTTTTTCGTCACTCAAATAAATGGTTCAATCGAGTGAATGCTCGTTTTTTATTTATTTGATTTTTCGAACATTCGGTAGGCCAGTGAAAGATGTCGAGTGCCGAAATGCAACATCGTTGGATCAGTTCACTAATTAATGTATTTCTACATATGGTGAATAGTTTGCTATCTATCTACTTTACCAACCTTAAACTAACGCGTCCACGCGCACGAGCTAAATCCCTCTAAAAGACAAATCCAGTCCATTACAGAATAGGTATCACTCTTAACTCTAAGCACAGCCAGCTAATCATACCGATGTCTACACAGGAACATGTTACATCGCAACATCCAAGAAGTGATTCCAGTGAAATTGCGCCCGAGAAACTTTCATCGATCTTAGGAAATTGATTTCCTTCACGGATCGCTGAGAATAACTTTCTCATACGATATGCCACGTACAATAATGTTCGTATCGATTACCAGGGTATTACCTAACTTATGTATGGAAGGAACATGATTTTTTAATACAGCAGATATCATAGCCATATCACGCCTGTTTCTCCCAGAGGGTTAGGCAGAGTTGGTCGTTAGTACACACATATTTCGCCAGGCATAAGTTTCGATCCCGTGGGAATATCGAGATAAAAGTTTAATCCTGGTTATAAACAATCTATGCGCCAAATTTCATCCAAATCCGTTTGGTAGTTTTGGCGTGAATGAGTAACAAATGTACAAACACCCTCACAAACTTTATAATAAAATATTAGTGTGAATTAGTGTGATTCCCATGTAAAGGCTCCTTCAAACAGGCGCGACACGCGATAAAATCGCGCGCGACACAAAGGCACCGCAAGTCGCGCAACGAGTGGTGCCTTTGTGTCGCGCGCGATTTTGCGTCGCGCTTTGCGCCTGTTTGCAGGAGCCTTAATAGGGGGCAGCCTATTGCCATCAACCGGGCACAAATTCAGACTCCGGGCTACTACTGAGAAATTTCTAATAGGACTTAGTCCGATCTGGGCATCGAATGCAGGACCTCATTCAGCAGATATTTAGAAACAATTTTCGATACTAAATATACAAATGTCGGCAACTCCTACCGAAATTGCCGAAATGAGACGAACGCACAATATGCAAATTCTTCAAGCTATGTCGAATTTCGAAATGGAAAGACGCCCTCTAAATTCCGTCGCATGTTGCATAATTATTGACTATCAACCCACAATTAATTGCCTGTGTTGTGTTCCGAGACTGCCAATTCAAAGTACAGCTTGCTACTGGCGACTGTTTGGTAATCAGAGACTTTTAAGGCTCATATTAAGCCCCTGCAGCAACACAAAACGTAAAAGGCTCCCGAAAGAAAACAGAATTTATCCCGTACGACCAAAATACAACTCGCATTACAAACCTGACCAAAAAATCTTTACCCGCACAATAATGAAATCACGCACACTCGTGACAGTTGCACATGTATCATCCCTAACGCGTGCACTCACGCGCAGCCCGTCGGTCCACGAGTTTAGAGATGCCCAAACGCACCATAATTGGCGCCAACGCTTTTTGGCTCGGTATTTTTATTCATGGATTCTTGCGGCCTCTTTTGTAAACTAAAGCCTTTTATGGCCCATCCTTTTTGCTGCCAAACGTGCGCACGCGCCGCTGCTAAGACGAGTGAGCAATTAACATTATCCCGCTTTGCGATTGGTCAAAACCAAAACAATACATATGCAATTTATTGTCGGTCAGTTTTTCGTGGATTTTTGCCTGTCACCGTTTTGGGTCCGACGGTTGATCTTTTATGGATGGCTTGCGCAACATTTAATGTATACGATGTAATGTATATGTTGGATTTTGTTTTATTACATGTACTCGATGGACGTATACGGAGTAGCGAAATATTTTACAGAAGAATTGCATCATCAACTTGTTCTTTGAGCAGAAAAACTTGACGTTTAACTTGTCTTTCGTCCAACTAGTTTTATGCAGTGCAATGTCTGGCAATACCAACTTTTAGAAAGTTAATTCCAAATTCCAAAAAATCCGTGGAAACAATGTAAAATTCAAAATAACCGTGCAGCAGACAAAGGGCCGCCATGCTACCTTGCCACCAACTTTCTTAAGTCACTGCATATTTGAACAGCCAATTTGCATTCCCTCATAACGTTCAGTAAATCACAGTACTTTCTTAAACAAACATTGCTTTCATTACAAAACCAAATACAGTTTATCTGGGCTCTGTAAATTTTAAAGAGAAAACAATGGCAACGCCTTTCCATTTCTCTAAATCAAATAGTACCAAAACCGGGCGGTGGTTATGAGAGGCGCTGTCGCTGCCCGCGCCGCTGAGTTATGTTGCGCGCGCACCTCAACAATTTATTGCGATTAGAACACTCTTAAGGCTCCTACAAACAGGCGCGACGCGCGACGCGACTCACGCGCGACACAAAGACACTGCTCGTTGCGCAACTTGCGGTGCCTTTGTGTCGCGTGTCGTGTCGCGCCTGTTTGAAGGAGCCTTTATTGGTAGCTGTGATTCAGATGTGCTGCGTTTTACTTAGATGTTGTTTATGGAACAGAATAGCAATATGTATCTCGGTGTCTGAAATGAAAAGCTGTTATAAATGGTTGGAAGATTTTCGTGCTGGCAATTTACTGGCAATAAATCTGTATGCTCGATTTAGGAACGTTGGCACTGCAATTTTAAAGCCTATAATTTATTTAAATGCTTAAACTCTTCATTGATGCATGGAGATTACTCCTTTTTTGGCAAGAAGCGTGAGCGAAACTAACATTAAGCCAAATCGTTCTATAATGCACTTTTTTTGGCTCGATCACCTTAGCCGTGACCACATGGCTAGCTACTCTCCTTATTTAATCTTAAACAGGTAATTACATCAATTACACACGAATTCGAACCTGCGACCTCCATTCTTACTGGCATCTTAACTGCCGGCCTTACAAGGCGATCGAATTACACACAATACAAACATTTCGGATCAATTAGGTGCTTGCGCGGGCGCACCCAGTCCGAATCAATTATAATGCACTAATCTCTTATCTTTGGCTATAAGCTTGTAAAAGCTCTCCATATTGTCTGTGGGACACAGAAACGCGCGTTTTACAAATATAAAGTTAAATTAAATTAGCGAAACTCCGCAGATGTGATGGGGACTATACATCACTTAGACATAGAATCTATACTAATCTATACTAATATTATAAAGCTGAAGAGTTTGTTTGGTTGAACGCGCTAATCTCTGGAACTACCAGTCGGATTAGAAAAATTATTTTTGCATTTGATAGCCCAATTCTTGAGGAAGGCTATAGGCTATTTAACATCACGCTATGACCTTTAGGAGCCGAGCAAAAAGAAAAAAAGTCAGAAAGAACGCTAAGCAAAAACGAAGTAATAGCGCGGGCAGGCGATGCGATGCGACGGGGTGGGTCGGAGTAACAAGAAATTTCACATATTTCTATGACCCAATGTCATTGACCCTACTTTCTGTTTTATCATGTTTAGATTTCGATACCTACGAGTATCACGTCTGCGGAGTTTAGCTAGCTAATTTATTTATTTATTTAATACTTCAAGCACATATTATGTACAGGGACGGACTTAATGCCAAAGGCATTTTCTACCAGTCAACCTTTGGGTGATGCAGAGCCAAACAGTGGTAGGTGCAATCATGAACATTGAGGAATAAATATTTTAAATATAAAGATACGCATAAACCTAATGAAACTATGAATATAATTATAACTAATTAAAAAAAAAATTAAAAAAAAATCGTACAATTATTTAAATTAATACAATAATTAATTATTCATGACATACATTTTGACATTAATTAACTAATCAATTTATATTATTTTTAAAATCAAGAGATTTCGTACAACTTTGACATATTTACGCACCATTGTTATGGTAGAATGTGACGGGATTAGAATTACCTTACCACCATTATGTAACCACATTTCTTGTGAATAAATGTTTATCTTTATCTTATCTTATCTAAAAAATAAAAAAAATAAAAATAAATTTACATAAATACATACACCAAAAAGAAATAAGACAAAAAATTAGAAAATATTACCATTGTGATGATATTGCCAGCTTCTTGCGAATGTACTCGCGAACCTAAACGGTTGGTAATTTATTAAACCCCATATGTTTTTCATGGTAAGACGTGTCACATTATAAAATCAGAATTCTTGAAAGCACTTTGCCTGTGGCTATCTTCATCTAGTGAACACGGAAACCAGTAAACGTTATTACTAAAATTATTTATTATCAATACTGGTGGCTCGATATTAGCCCTTACATTGCACCAGGATTTATAGCCGTGGTTTCTACTCAACACGGTCGTAATTTAATTCCGCGTAAAATATTTGCCCTGTCGCGTACTATCGCGCGATCCGTGTGAAGAGAGCCTTATGGCGAGCGGACATTAATATTGTAAACTATTGTGAAAGAAATTAATATTACAGCACATTGTTTCTAATCACTGGTCAGGATTTAATTTATTGCTTTGACCGACCAGTATAGCGAATGTAATAGATTTGAGGTACCTAATTCGGGTAGGTTTTATCATGTGTGCTTGTTAACAATCTATCCATATGTTAATCTAATTGCATTAAAATTATGCGGGTTTTAGTTTCAGTCCAAACTTGGTAGTCCGTTAACTACAGTTTGAATTATGAACAGATATTTAAACTGTAGTTAACGGGCTACCAAGTTTCACATCTAAAACCTTCAATCTAAGCAAAATAACATTAATTGGTTTCTGCCCTAATGAGACGGACACAAAAAAGCCTATCTAGATGGAACATGATACAATTTTCATCTAATTGATAAATTTCTTTCGACTCCAAATATATTCAAGCGTAGGTTTTAGCAAATTAATCTCCAATTCCCACGTTTGGATCAAAACCCGAATGTTTTTAAAGGAGTCCTCAATCTCACCGGCAATTCGTCAAATTCGCCACACTCCCAAATTGCTTGCATTCGTCATTCGTTACGGTGTAAATGCTCACTTTACTCGATTGGCGGATATTGAAATAAGTGGTACAAACCTAAGGAAAGGTATTCTCTCTTTGGACCCTGAACATGGGGTCACTATGTTAACTTTCGACAGCGAAGTCTTGAAATATGGCCTGAGAATCGCAGTGTTTAGAAATTACACGTACCTATCTCCATAATTTTGAATTTATTCGTTTTGTTATGTTGAAATGGGCTGGTCATATCTGTCGCAGACCAGTAATATGCAAAAGTCACCACTCAGTGGATCCCTAATAGCAAGAAATGACTGCGCGGCAGGCCCAGAAAGAAATGGCGGGATGAGCTGGACCCTTCTTGAGGGAAAGTGGAAAGAGGGAAGGGAGGCCTTTGCTCTGCCGTGGAACAACAAAGGCTTATAATAAATAAAATGTTAAAATGACGACTAATATAGAAGTATAATAAATAAAATGTTAAAATGACGACTAATATAGTATGGAAGAAAAAGACATGTTGCTCCGAATCAGATAAATTCGGATAAGAGCAGATGATGAAGATGTTGAAATTCTTCCTGAGTGGCGCTGGAACAGTTTTCAGTTTGTACGAGTACCTCTCTAAAGTTAACACTCGTGACTGCTTTGTTGTCAATCGGAAAGGAAAGCGATTATTAAATCGGTAACTCTAGCTTAATAACGAAAGCTAGAGATTCATATGTTGGGGTCGGCTTCTAGTCTATCCGGATGCAGCTGAATACCAGTATTTTACATGGAGCGACTGCCTATCTGACCTCCACAACCCAGTTACTGGGTAATACGATACCCCTTGGTAAGACTGGTTGTCAGACTTTCGGGCTTCTGACTACCTACCCGTAACGACTGTCAAAGATCCACGAATGACAGCCGGGACCAACGGCTTGACGTGTTTTCCGAGGCACGGAGGATCTTGGTATTTAAAGATGGTCACCCATCCACAGACCAACCGCGGCAAGCGTAGCTTAACCTGATCGATGGAATTGTGCGGCTGATATTATTTAGCCACGGGCCCTATTGATATTTATTGATATAAAAGTAAGATAAGCTAATGCTTCTCTTACTTTTATATAAATAGTTATTTTGTTCTCACCAATAATTTGTATTACAAACTAGCTATGCCCGCGACTTCGATCGAAAACAATAACGTGTCTCTCTACTGTATCTTTTTCTGAAAGAAAAGGAGCCTAAGTTACTCCTCATATTAGCTATCGGCCAGTGAACGTCCCGTCAAAGTCGGTGCAGCCGTTTCGGAGAATCACACAGACAGACAGTCCTTTTTTATTTGTTATAAGTATCGTATATATGTAATTATATTTGAATTAAGAATTTGAGATAATTTTCAAGTTATGGAACAACAAACTGAATGTCATACATAACAAAGTTCAAATTCCATTGCAACCAAAAATTTATAAGGACCTTTTTATTACAAATAGTCACTCAAAAATCAACTTGGAAATACATTTTTAAAAAGTAGATATCTGATTAAGTGGCGATGGAATGTAAATTATCTGAGATTATGTATACTGCTGTAGTAAATTTTGACATTAGAAACAGACACTTCAATTTTATTTACTTGTATGTGTAGAAAACTGCAATCACTCTCAACTAAAAGCCAAACTTAATCCAATTACCTTGACGCAGATTCTTCCGCTCCATCTCCTTATCAGCCGCATCTACGATCATGGTCACTGATCCTCTATTACACACGCGTTTCGTTCTCTCAAGCGAGGCGGCCTTGCCCTCTGTTTCCGTGCCTTCGGGCTATACTTTCACCAACAGTACCTCCCTCTTCACATGAAAGCCATTTCTAGGTATCATTTCATACATACCAAAACACTTATGTTGTTGTTATTCTCTATCGTTGCTAAATTCTTGTCTTTTGACCGCTTTTAGTTCAAAAGTATCAGATTTCATAGGCTTTTGGCTTATCATAATTATTTGGTGTCATTTGGAGAAAGTCCTCGTTTGTATAAAGACAAGCATAGCTATTCACAACCACTCCTACACCTTAGTCAAAATATTTATGTGGCTTGGCCGTTTCGCTACCATCACATGGGCGTAAGGTGAAAAATTTCTTCACTGTTCATTACTTTTCTGTTCTAAAATAGTTCTTGTAGTAACGAAACGGCCAAGCTTCATATTTCGACTAAGGTGTAGAGTTTGATGAGTCACAATTAAATAAAATAAATATTTGATCACTTTATTTAAGTAATCACTTTATTTAAGTATTTCACTCTTGGTATAAAGGTTGATTTACTTACAAATTTTCATTGCTACAGTAGTTTCACGTTATCAACCCAGCGCCTGGAATCCAGTAACGACAGAGGCTGATTTTCATAGATCCAGCGCGGAAATCCAGTAACATTGGATTGACATAAAGGCTCCTACAAACAGGCGCGACGCGCGACGCGAATCGCACGCGACACAAAGGCACCGCTCGTTGCGCGACTTGCGGTGCCTTTGTGTCGCGCGCGATGTGGGAGAGTCATCGACGCGCAAACTGTCACCATGAACTCGGCACATGATACTATGGAACAGCAATTTTTTTTCTTAATAACCTTCGAAAAATTTCTACTCACGCGGGCTTAGAATCATGGGCTGAGTTCATGGTAATAGGTTGCGCGCCAACGTCCGGTCCACCCTGTATTAAGGCTCATTCAAACAGGCATACGAGTTCAGGCTCCTTGAAACAGGCGCGACACGCGATAAAATCGCGCGCGACACAAAGGCACCGCAAGTCGCGTAACGTGCGATGCATTTGTGCCGCGCGCGATTCGCGTCGCGCATCGCGCCTGTTTGCAGGAGCCTTTATACATATAATTTATTTTTTTATTATGGTTTAAGAACTTTATTATTTCTCATCGAGAATTAACAATAATTCACTTACTGAGAAACTAAATTTACATAAATGTTTACGAGCATACAATAACGTCATTAAAAGCAAATTTACAATAATGAATAGGAAGGTAGTGATAAAAAAAAGTAATTTATATCAACCAATCACCAACCGAGTAAACACGGATCTATAGTAAAATTAGATGTATTACTAGATGTGGCATTCATGGCACTATGGCAGCGTACTGACAATAAATATCTTTTATTTTTATTTTGCTTGTTTGCTATAAAAATATTTGCTTTACCAAGGGTTCATACCCTTGGTAAAGCTAGTATTTTTATATTATTACTAGCTGCGCGGTTTCCACCCGTGTAAGTTTCGATTCCATAATAATTTTGGAGAGGGCCACCCTTATCACCTAGGGGTATAAAAAAATAGCCTACGACATATACACAAAAAAATCATAAAAATCGGTCAAGTCGTTTCGGAGGAGTTCTAAAACAAACATTGTGACACGAGATTTTTTTGTATATAAGATTGTTATTTGTAGCTAAGTAATATCAGCCGCACGGGTCGATCGATCAGGTTAAGCTACTTTTGCCGCGGTTGGTCCGTAGATGGGTGACCATCTTTACATACCAAGACCCCTCTGCCTCGGAAATCACGTTAAGCCGTTGGTTCCGGCTGTCATTCGTGGATCTTTGACAGTCGTTATGGGTCGTCAGAATCCCGAAAATCTGATAACCTGTCTTACCAAGGGTTACCGTATTACCCAGTAACTGGGTTGTGGAGGTCAGATAGGCAGTCGCTCCATGTAAAATACTGGTTTTCAGCTGTATCCGGTTAGACTGGAAGCCGACCCCAACATAGTTGGAACAGGCTAGGCAGATGATGATATTGTTATTGACATATTTTATACGATTTAAGTTGATTTTTAAAATATCGACCCAATGTTACAGTATTTCTGCGCTGGATCTATGAAAATCAGCCTTTGTTATACCCTTGCGAGCTCAACCTTCTTATACTTTTGAAAAGGTTTCATCAATTTGAGAACCTGTCAATACTATTAAAAAAAATATATTTATTCTTTCTGTATCAGTCGTATTGTCACTGTCAAACTCTTATAAAACTTTTACCAGAGTTTTCTTACCTACGGTTTACCTGGTATTATTATTTTAATTATTAGATTTATTTGTACCTTATATATCTTCCTTGACCGAAATCAATAAATCTAAATAAAAATGGACGACTCAGACGACAGCAACACTGGGACAGCGCCAGTCGACGTGGTATACTCAGTCCATTCCGTGGTGAGTTCCGAGGATCCGCCGATGAATGAGTGGTCTTCATTGGTAATGTCAATACCTGAAGAAAACAATAAGAAAATTTTATATAATGAGGCATTGTATAGCCCTGGTAGCGGAGAAATATGCGGGAAGTATATCACCATGTCGGCAAGTTCTGTGTTCAGACACCCTTACTACTGTTACCCTGCGATCACAGATCCAGGAATAGAGAAGGCATTGTTTGCCCCTGAAGATTTAATTACATACCCGGACGATGGTCAGGCCTTGTACCTAGCTCTATGCGAGGAGATGAATCAGTGTCCAGTCAGAAGTTTCTACAGAGCCCTCCTTGAAAGCCAAATAGATCTACGGTATTACTGCATCAATCCGAATGGATTCCGGGCAATGGCCAAAGCTTTGCAATACAATAAGGTAGTCCAAGTATTAAATCTAACCGATAACTTTTTAAACAATGATGCTTGCTATCATTTGGGTAATTTGTTTTTATCAAATAACACGCTTACCGAACTCAATTTGCGTGGTTGCAGAATTGGCCCTCAAGGTGCCAAACGACTGTTTTCTAACTTGCCACTTAACAGAGCACTCAAGGTTCTTGATTTGAGTCATAATCAGTTGGGTGATGAGGGGATGGAGCATATAGCAAAGGCTGTACTTTATGGAATTGGTGTGGAATCTCTTAATTTAAGCTACAACGGCTTAACCGGGAAAGGAGTCGAGCTACTAGTAGAACCATTTGAAACCCATAACCATTTTACTCACTTAGACCTTTCGTGGAACACAATATTTACTCCTGGAGGTTACGCGTTTCTCAAGATGCTTTCAGAAAGCACTTGTCTTGAAGTCTTGA
Source organism: Luperina nickerlii (assembly GCA_963855955.1). Taxonomy (NCBI): domain Eukaryota; kingdom Metazoa; phylum Arthropoda; class Insecta; order Lepidoptera; family Noctuidae; genus Luperina; species Luperina nickerlii. The sequence goes on along the minus strand of OY979666.1, from coordinate 3,176,314 downwards.
ATTTGTCCTGGAACTCCTTGGCTGGCCCTCGGATTAGCATAGCCTTAAAACAAATCTTACAATGCCCGCTCCTGAAAGAGCTAAATCTTAGCAATAATATGCTAAAAGCAGAAGCTATTAGCAATTTGATAGGAGGTATAGGAAAAGCAAAAAAATTTACGAATTTGGATTTGTCATACAATCCTATGACCCCTTTTGACGCCTTCAGCGTTTTGGATAAAGTAGCGGCGTTTTCTTGTAAAGTGCAGACTTTATTAATGGATAACGTGTTAGTTACAGAAGAATTTTTATCTTTGCTGAATCAAATAAAACAAAAGAAATCAAAGAAAAACTTAGTTGTGACGTACGGGGGCGTTACATGTGATTTTAAAGCTAGAGGACCAGACGTCAGGGAATTGGTACTCAACAGAATTGACTTTGTTGCTAATAAGAAACCGAAAAAGAACAAGATTGATATTGCATTGATAGCGCAGCAATTACAAAAAGATAGCATCGAGGTAATAGATACGAAAGACTTGACGTACACTTTCCGCCTCGTTGGAGCACCTCTAGATGCAGATCTCATTGAAGCGTTGGCCATTGCCTTTCCGGGACCGGCTCCAAAGAACGCTAAAATCAAAACCATGGATGTAAACATGCTGGTAGACTATATCAAACGAAAATGGCCAGAGAGACAGTTACCCCCCACTCCTCCCCCTGAACTGGCACCGCCGCCACCACCACCACCACCACCCAAAAAAGGAAAGGAGAAAGGAAAAAAGTGAATTCATAACAATTATTTTAATGTAATAATCATAGTTTACATTAGTGTATTTTGTTAGAATTATTTAGACTTTTACATTATGTTTAGCATATACAATAATTTTATACTAACGTATTTATTTTTTAAGAAGTACATAATTCTAAAATATTATGATTAATATCGACTGGTAAGTTTTGCTTAGTTTAGATTTCGTTTTGTGACTTTTATCTTCATAATTTGTAAATGTAATATATATCTTTTCTCATGAAAAATACAGACTACAGAAATAACTAGTCGTAGCTGGCGAAATTCAAATTTTCCTACGTTTTTTTGCAATCTCTTTGAATGACTGGAAACTCTATTGAATGACTAAGTATCAATCAAGGATTATGTGAACTAATGGGATTGTATTGATGATTTTAATGATTATAATTCTTTAAATACATAATTATGTACTTGGTACGGTCGCAAATCATATTTTGTTCAACATACAACCTGATACGGACTTGCAAATTATAAAAAACTTAATAAAATTTGAATTGCCCAGGTTACCCTCACTCTCCCGATGAATCCTAACATTTAATGATCAATACTATTCTTATTTGAGATAAACTTTTAGATTAGACTTTATTTTAGAGTTGTGTATAAGTAACGATTAAATGTTTAAAAAAGTAATGTTGTTTCTTTTAATTCTGTTCTACAATAATATAAACGGGTGATTTACATCGTGGATATGAAGCGGCGCCTGATTCGTGGCCATCGTCTTGCGTCACGGGACCTATGTCTATGTGATTATAGTTCTGACGATATCCAAATGTTTGTAATGGAGATTTGCTTAGCATGTGATTAAAAGATTCATGAATATAAACGGTGATGGAGAGGGAGGGGAAGGTCAAAGAAAAGATGGATGGATTGTGAGGAATGATATGAAAGAGATGGGAGTGAATGATAGTGTGACGGTTGGCAGGGGAGAATGGGAGAAGAAAACGTGTTACGCCGACCCCAAGTAAATTTGGACAAGGGCAACAAGATGCTGAGAGATTTGTATAGCAATATTAGCAATAGGTGGCCTTGGTGCCGAAAGGTGGCTGGGACAGCCTGGATGCGGAAGGCGGAAGATAGAGTGTTGTGGCGCAGCATATTAGAGGCCTTTGTCCAGCAGTGGACTACGATAGCCTGAGTTGTTTGATTGAGGTGGCCTTGTTTGTTTGATTATTTACGTGATATATAGATCACGATCATTCGTGATTATGTTCTGTTGTCTTGCTTTAAGTTACATAATCAGCATTGGCATTTGGATGAATAAAATCAATTTCAGATCTGATGTTTATTGTTATTGTATTATGAGCTGAATACAAAAATAGACTATTTATACAGAATTGAAGGTAAAAGAAAGGAAATACTGATAATGGTAGTACTAATGAAAATGAACAATCCAACTATAAACAACTCCGAAATATGAAAAACAAAGTCCACTGTTCCATACACTTTGATCGACAGACAAAACTACAATAGTTAGTATTGTAGTTTTATATGGAAGGGCAGATTTTCTTCATCATATTTCAGAATTGGTTCCTTCGTAAAAATTGTTGATTTTCATAAGTACTCACAATCACTAAAGTACTTCCCTTCTTTTACTATGTCCAATAAACGAAGTATACCTTAAATCATGAACTTATAAGTAGCCCTTTGTGATTACATTACAAATTGCCGCGGGTCCATGGAGCCGCGCGCGCCGGCGGCTGCGCGGGCGCACGGTAGCGTGCGTCACGCAACCTGGACTTGTCCGCTTTATTATTATTTATTGCCTTCAAATAATCTCCGACTAGATAATACTATACAAAATGCCGCTGCACAGCATTCCTGCCGTAATGTGGGATTCTGAGTGAGATGTTCAACGATTCGTGCTGAAGCTCTGATATTGTGATGTCCTGTGATAGATCTTATCAGCAAGGGTTGTCGGCAGATATGGGCGTGTTTCCTTCCCGTTTTGGGTGGAATGTCTCCATACATAGGGGGAATAAAGTGCTTGCCTGGACCTATCCTCGATAAGATCTGGCGTGACATCAATGTTTTTATACATTTATGTTTTTATTTTTATTTTATGTGCATTGCTAAAAGTGTTTACGTCTACAAAATTGTTAGTGTCTTCTATTCTCAGGTAAAAATAATGTTTTATTGAGAAGAGAAACTGGACTTTTAAGAATGAGACTATATTTTATCAATTTAAATTTATATAGTATTTATTATAACACTATTCTTCATCTCTATTAAATCGAATCACAATTAAATTCTTAACCTCACTGGGAGCCCTAAACACAACATTGAGCCCGTTACGAAAGAAATTTTCTGCGCTGCACTATCAAAGGCAGTAATCAGAACCCGAGGAATTTGCACCGATATGCGGAACCCTGATTTAAATCAGCTCTATTTATGATGTGCACTAAAAGACTCTTTAAACTATACGTTTATAAGAACTTGTTCGGATTTTTGAAACTAAGTATGGAGAAAAATGAGTTGATGTGTGTTCCCCTGGATTTTCATGGTCCATCTTGTGCGCTAAGTACGGTCTAGGTACCTGATGGCCATGGCCGATTCCCATGATTAAAAACGTTAAAAAACTACTCGCAATCTCATTTCGCGACAATCAATTTTACAAACATTTAGGGCAATTAGAGGTATTTTTGACAGGTTGAGATCAGACTGTGAACGTCAGTTAGATAAGTTTAGGCAGAAAGTGGCCTAAAACAATCTAATGTGGCAACTTTGGGAACGTCGCTGTCATTCGCACCTGAGTCGACGGCATCGGATCTACGATGTGAGAACATTGGATCTTACAAAGATCACTTCTTATCCAGAAAAGTGTTCTTCCGAAAAAAGATGACTGATTCGATAGGATTGAAGACTGGACGCGGATGGCAGGGTTCAGGGTTTTGTGGCACAGCTTAGGAGAGGCCTATGTCCAGCCGTGAACTGCGATAGGTTGAGTTTATTGATTGATCAAATCAAACCAGGTGAAATCTAGGGTGAGTTTATTGATTGACTTAGGACCAAATCAAACCAGGTGAAATCCAAGTACATATTATCTATTATTATGCGCTTATCAAGATTTTTTGCATCGTTTGTTGTCATTATTTGCAAGTCAGAAGACGATGGCTGACCAGCCAAATTGATCTTAAACACTATTTCCAAACTTTAATAAATCAATCATTTATCTAATATATACCATTTTTTGTTGCAGGTAACTTTCGCTACTACATAGAAAGTGCAATAGTACTGACACAAGCACTGGTAACACCCGTCTGACGAAGACAAGTAAAGGCTCTTTCAAACAGGCGCGACACGCGATAAAATTGCGCGCGACACAAAGACACAGCAAGTCGCGCAACGATCGGTGCCTTTGTGTCGCGCGCGATTATTTCGCGTGTCGCGCCTGTAAGTCGGTGGTGACAATATCAAAGTAAGTAAGTCATATCTGCAGTATTTGTTTGTGCAAGCACCATTTTGAACCAGCTTTTGCATTTAGTTTATATTTACTTGATCAGTTCTCGAAATTGCGATATGTGTTTTTCTGTAGGTATTAAAGTAAAATTTAAATAACTGAATACCTCCAAACTTACTTCTAGGGTTTTTATCACTACAAAAACGTTTTCTATGGGAAAAAAAATTGCTATCTCCTACATTTTGTCAATTTCGTGTTTTTTTTTTTCATCTTTATTTGGAAAAGGCTTTAATTGCGAAGCGATTATGCTAACCTCGTAGTATTTAGATAACAACTAGGATTCAAACAAGTAATATAACGTAAAAGCTAATTTGGATGTAAGTTTAGACAAGATCAAATTACAAATACTGACATTCCTTGACCTTTAGGCCGGATTTACATTACCTATAACCATTAGTTATTCATTGATAGTTTGACGTGTAAATTACTATCTATTTACTCGTGAAATTATCAATGAAAAACTACAATAAGTTTGCGCAACTAGTTTCGCAATGTAAATTCGGCTTTAAGGCTCCTACAAACAGGCGCGACACGCGATAAAATCGCGCGCGACACAAAGGCACCGCTCATTGCGCGACTTGCGGTGCCTTTGTGTCGCGTGTCGTGTCGCGCCTGTTTGAAGGAGCCTTTAGTCCAGCTTCCGATTGCAAAGCTCTCCGTTCCGCACCAAAGCGTGCGAGTAAGTAGTTCTTAATGATGAGTACATTGACCCCTTAGGATATTTTCAGTTATTTCAATGACACCTTGTATAACGTACGTGACAGTTTGTGAGAGTATTCCCAGTTGACCAATATTAGCAGCTTCTTTAGCATAATTAGCCTAGAATGTTCCCACTGCTGGGACACAGGCCTCCTCACGATGAGAGGGAGTGGGCTATAATCTACCACGCGGGCCCAGCGCGATTACTAATAGCATTTTATCATGACACAGGAAATTAAACTATGCAACCATCCTTTTGATGCTATCGATTAATCATTTTTTATTACGAGCTCACGCTTTTTATTTTATTTTTTTCTGTCATATCGGTTCTAACCCTTGAAATATGCTTTTCTAAGCACTCCCATTCACGGTTTCTAATTAAAAGTATTACATATAATAAGATAAAAATATGTTGACGCCCCTAATCGCTTGGGTAACAACATATTCTTATGAATATTTATGAAACTCAGTATGGATATTCTTCTACAAAGATTTATTGATCTTCCGCCACAGCCTCCGAGATTTAATTTCGTTTTCAATTAAACTTTTAATCGATCCTACGTGTTATCTCATAAAAGTTAAGATAGTAGGTAATATAATTAATTGAGTTTTGTTAAGTTTTGACGAAGATGGCGGGACGAGCATAAAGGCTCCTGCAAACAGGCGCAACGCAAGACGCGAATCGCGCGCGACACCGCTCGTTGCGCGACTTGCGGTGCCTTTGTGTCGCGCGCGATTTTATCGCGTGTCGTGAGCCTTAACTAATACTAATGTTAGTACAGCTAGTTTTTAGCTACTTTAAGGCTCGTACACACAGGCGCGACGCGACACGCGACACAAAGGCACCGCAAGTCGCGCAACGAGCGGTGCCTTTGTGTCGCGTGTCGCGTCGCGCCTGTGTGTACGAGCCTTTACACAACATTATACACAAAGTAGCCTGAATAAAAGTTTTATTGTTATTTTGTTTATTTTTTTTTCTCTCATCCTAGCCCGATAGAACTGATGGCACGGGCCTAAGCTAAGTGCCCAACAGTGGGGTAGTGTGGCAGTAATATTATAAGTAGACTGTGTGGTAGACGAAACAATATTTTAGTGGGAGTATTGGCGTAATATTATTTACGTCCTATTACAGAAATGTGCGCAGTGTCATCTCGTCAACATTAGCACTCGTTAGATAAATGAAACTTTGGTTTAAGGCTCGTACACACTGGCGCGACGCGACACGCGACACAAAGGCACCGCAAGTCGCCCGACGAGCGGTGCCTTTGTGTCGCGCGCGATTCGCGTCGCGCGTCGTGCCTTTGTGTAGGAGCCGTTATGCTCTGAACCTTTTAGAAAATTATCATCATTGATTGTCTGTTCTAACTGTTGAGTAAACGCTCCCCCGTTCGTTCCATATTACCCAAGCATAATCACATCCTGTGATGTTTAATTTTGTTTTTTTCTGGCAAAGCCAGGGGTCTTTGCCAAAAACTTATCCAAATGACTAGAACAACCTCAACTTCTGTTACCAGCCAGTAATCCAAGTTCACCAAATCATCACCCACTTGAAAACGTCTACAATTTAGCGCACGTCTCCTTCACCGCTCGACGATGTTGATTGCGCCCGCGCCTCAGTTGTCGCTGTAAATTGAAAGTAACGCGTCAATTTTTTCACCTATCATTAAGTACGAACTGTATCAGCAGTTTGTCCATTTGATTCAGGGTTGCCGATTGCATCTGTAATATTATTTTATGTCGCTTTAGGGAATTACAAATGTCAAAGGCATTTTCATCCGATTTCCAAAATTATTTTCGTATTGGTATTTCTCATTTAGGCTCCTGCAAACAGGCGCGACACGCGACGCGAATCGCGCGCGACACAAAGGCACCGTTCGTTGCGCGACTTGCGGTGCCTTTGTGTCGCGTGTCGTGTCGCGCCTGTTTGAAGGAGCCTTTTATCTTGCCAAACCGGTTCCGGTTCAACAAAAACATTCCCGTTGATTGCAATAGGCTCGCCCCATATACAGGGTGTCCCGTAAGTCGACGTCAAGCCGGAATCGGGTAATATGCCAAGTCATATCTAATAGTTATTAGACAAATATTTGAAAAATCTTTGGAATAAAAAAAAAGTTAAAAAAGTTTTTTTTGGAATGCTTATTAAATGCGCCAACTTTTAATGTTACTTGCCAAACTAGCATAGTACATTTTTTTCAGTATTCAGTCAAAGTTTGGCAAAGTATTCATTTTGAATATTTGGTTGGGCAAAAAGTGACATTATTTAAATGCCAATAATTTTAAAAATACACAACTTAGATTTTTTAAATATTTTATTGATAACTGTTATGACTTGGCCTATTACCCGATTCCGGCTTGACGTCGACTTACGGGACAACCTGTATACGAAACTTAACCGGACCTTAGTGGCGATGATTATTATTGGATTTCCTATTTCTGAATGTTCCTATCAGGTCTAAGTTTTGTGTAATTTCTCGCTATTAATTTCTCTGCTCTTACGTATGAGGTCTTCAGTTCCTCCTTTATTCGGTACATCATCTATCCAACGAATCTACATATAGTAAAAGTGCGCAGTGCTGCACAGGTTATTTCAAGTTAAACAAATATCAACTTTATATCAATCACAATTAAGTTAATTTCAGAGTGACTAGCATCATTGAAAAAGTTATAAAAATAATTTGAAGTTGTAGCGTAAACTGAACTTTATTGTGTATGAATTAAAGTTATTTTTTCATTAATTCATATTTGTTTACATTTTTGGAAAATAAATCGCGAACGCGGATTAGAGGGTATGCTGGGCATACGCCTACGTCAAGAAGAATGTATGGTCCTTCATCATATGTAGGTATTGGTGATTACAGCCATCCCTTATCACACAATTGACACTAGTGGTCACTTAGTTTCTTTCTCCTCCCGAAGCCGGCAACCCTGCTAGCTAAGTGTAAGTTTAGTGTCAGTAGAAAGTGTACCAAGTGGGCAAGTGGCGACCGTGGGCGAACACTTATTACTTATTCGACCATCGCTTTTCCTCGCCGAATCGTTCACACTTTTACTTTTAACGTCGCCATCACGCCTCCATGCCTGGGGGCGAAGTTGCGAACTAGTATCGTTTATAAAATTATAACCTAGAGATCGATCTCGAGCGGTCGTAAAATTAATCGGAGAGTGTTGGCTTTTTATCGCAGTAAGTGTCGGTGAGATCAATGAACTCAGGAATTGAAGTTCTTCTAACTAAACGTATGTTCAGTCAGCTGTGCTGGGGAGTTAGTCGCGACTCTTCCCATAAAGAGCATTAAAGCTCCTACAAACAGGCGCGACACGGGATATAATCGCGCGCGACACAAAGGCACTGCTCGTTGCGCGACTTGCGGTGCCTTTGTGTCGCGTGTCGTGTCGCGCCTGTTTGTAGAAGCCTTTAGGAAGTGATGAAGGGCGGGCGTTTTCGGAACTGTCGTATGTAACTTTGACGTTCAAAAAGGGCTGATTTTTAGCCTAGTTTGAATGAATGACTTTTGATTTGTTTTCGTGTTTTTCTAACTTACTAAGAAGCAAGCAGCTTTGAAAAGGGTTAAATCGTGAGAGAATCTACCTGCACAGCGTACCTACTGAAGTTATTCACTCCAGTCGTTCATATTGACAAAGTATCTACGTTGCAGCAGCAGTGCAGAGCAGAGCAGTCGTGACCCATTGGTAACGGCCTCTACTACCGAGTTTTAGGGTTTGAAACTAGCAGAGCTCTTTACTTTGTGTAAATAATTTCATCACCAGTTCTCTCAAAACGGTGAAGGAAAACATCATGAGGAAACCGGCATGTCCTAGATCCAAAATATCGAGACCATGTGACATCTGCCAACCCGCACTGGGCTCGCGTGGTAGATTACAGCCCATTCCCTCTCTAAGACAGGAGGCCTGTGTCCCAGCAGTGGGAACAATGTACACTGGTTATGGTTGTGCTACATTATAAAGTAGGTAATAATACTTTTGGTACTTAAGTATGTTAATAACACTTACATTTTCACTTTTTCCGACGGGCAGTGTTCCCCTAAAGTAATAAATTTAAAGTCCCACAGGTATACTTTTCATCAATTTAAATTCCCATCACGAACTATGAATCACATAAATCGACGAAACCTTCGCCATATTTATTTGTATATCAATGACATAACTTCCCAGTACCAACAAAAACTCATTACATGATCCGCCATTGTTACGAAGCCAAAGTGATCGACCATAACCCCATGTAGGACGAAAAGTAGCCCATAACCAGCCCATCTTTGATCTCTTCCGCATGAATTATTCAAAAAAAGAAGGTAACCCGAAAATGCCCGAAGCGTCTTCGTAAATTGCGTGTGCGCATCATTCGTTCGCCATAAAAATTTTCATCGGATAAGAAATTGAATTTACTCTTTTAACTCGTAAAATTTTAAAGGTAGCATTTTTATGTTGATTTATTTATATTATGGGAAGATTTTTCGGCGCGTCGCGGAGGGCACTTTCATTTTCAGCATTAAGAAGGTAATAAGGTGGATCGATCAAGTTTTTTTTTATAAAATAAGGCCTCGACGTGAACAGAATTTAATTGGTAACCCGAAAACCAACTAAAAATATATATTTTCGAGGTGTTTCTCATTCAGTGTCATTGTTATTTTATTAATGCAGTTTTTTCCTTTACGTCTGTAAAAGCTACCTACCTACCTTGGGTCACTGACTGTACTGATTTCTTCTTCAAGAACTTAAGAAAAACAGTGTTTTCCTTTGGTCCTAGGTAGCGAAGATTTCTATTTTCGCTACTAAGGACCAACTGTGATACCTATTAAGTTTCAGTTGGTCCATTTATTTATTTATTTTTAGTCTATGTTGTACCACAACTGGGCAAAGTCGTCCCTTTCTCCTTTCTACTCCCCTCTGGCTTGAGCTAGTGTGAACCAATTCTGTACCTAGGCGTCAAGCTCGTCAACATTTATATTTTTCATCTCCATTCAAACTTAACTTAAAATAAACTCAACAACATATTATTTAAGCAAACTAAGCTATAACTTATTATGCTAGCTCTCACAGTACAGCCACATTACAATAATATATTCTCCATGCAACACAAACGGTTTCGCAAAAGCGTTTAAAGACGTGAGTTCGAACACGCATGCGCGGTACGAAAGGGAAATGCGTCTGCGCATAAGAAAGTACGCGGTTCAAGTATTATTATTGTTTCTGATTAGTTAGGATTAGGACCCTACAGTGTCAAATTATTTTTATGTCAAATTGTAGAGAAAAAATATGGGCGTATGTTGTGTTGTAATTAAAAATTGGACAAGCAGCTGCAATCTGCTAAATAATAAATTTGCTAAAATAGCTTATTTAATCACTAATATGAAATTAGCGAAAAATGGAGAAATAAGTGGCCTTTCAATTTATTTTCGATTGCACCGTCTGCCTAAATACAAATACTCATTCGAAAGCATTTCCTTAACCCGATGAGCATCTTATTATGAAGGGTAACGAGAGAGTTATGAAGAGCATCGGTTACTGCATCATCAGTCATGATCAAACACGGGGATATAATGGTAACGGACCCGCTGCGGTTCGAAAGACTCCAGACATTCGTAAGTAGGTACCGTTGGATGCAGAAGTTTTTTAAAGTACTGTCGATTTATCTGCATCATGGTGCGTCAACCTGACATGGCAGACTAAATACAAGGGTTTAATTAGCAAGGGTGACTGGCAGATTACCTTGTGGCATTAGCTCGCCTTATGCACCAGTAGGTATGATAAATTTACATGGGAAAATCCCAATTGATTGAGAAAATGGGTAGTATGAATGATATTTCTTCATCTTTCTGAATGACTGACTCTTTTGACAATTGAAATGTACCCGAAAATGATTAAATTGAAATAAATGCTTTGAGTTTGAGTCGAGTTGATAATTTAACTAAAAATGTAGATCCAAAAACATAGTTCAAAAAAAAAATCCACAGAAGTAACAATGATTTATTTACATGAAACAATCTTCGCACTTGTAATAAAACGTCGTTCAAATACAACACTTCAAAATTAGCACCTCAGCGTGCAAGCCCACAATACACACCCGTATGTTTACACTCGAATCTGGGACACCTGCTCAAAGTGGCCAGTTGACCCCAAGAAGACCCACATTGCTGCCCATACCATTATTATTAATAGTTATGATATTATTTATACCTCGTTATGCATGTTTTAACATTTAATGTTGTAAGCCGTATATTTTGTGTTAATCCTGATTGGTAGTCGCTGTTGTAAAGGAATTTGATTTTTTTAAAGCATGGTGATAGATAAGTTTATGGTTATGTTATTTTTTTAGGCGTTACATCTTACAGAATAAAAAAAAATTGAGCTTATTTACGAAATTACCTAATCGGCTAGGCACGTGGCTTTCGTAGATTCCAAATTATTCGGTAAAATTATTTACACAAAGTAAAGCACCTGGCTGGGTTCGAACCTACGACCTACAACTCGTAAGTCGGGGCTGTTACTGGGCCACCACAGCTCTATAAAGGCTCCTTCAAACAGGCGCGACACGACACGCGACACAAAGGCACCGCAAGTCGCGCAACAAGCGGTGCCTTTGTGTCGCGCGCGATTGTATAGCGTGTCGCGCCTGTTTGTAGGCGCCTTAAACAAACTACAAACTACCTCTATATAAAGAATCTAAATTCAAAAGATACCGCAGCTAACGTATTTCTCTCTAGTATTTCATAGACACCGACAGGTGGCAAGTGTCACCTTCCCAGAACACATACGTTACATTTTATTATTAACACGGACACCACTATTTCTCCAAGTTATTTATACCGACTTAGTGGTGTCTGTCGTGTCCCATAAGTCTTTGTTGAGCAAAAGCATCGAAGGACCAACACTTGAGTTGCGTTCCTAAGCAACGTGTAGTGACAGGTTTGCAAAAAGCTGAAGATACAGACGTCCTAAATAAACATTTGGTTAAGATTTCTTTCAATCTGACATATTTACTTTCATATCAATGTGTTTGTGTGAAAGATGATATGACTAGAAAGTTCCTAGATCTGACAGCTGATAGATATGCATGGAAGGAGAAGAAATGCTGCGCGTTCCCTAAATAAAGGCTCCTGCAAACAGGCGCGACGCGCAACGCGAATCTCGAGCGACACAAAGGCACCGCTCGTTGCGCGACTTGTGGTGCCTCTGTGTCGCGTGTCGTGTCGCGCCTGTTTGCAGGAGCCTTAAAACGGGATATAAGCAGGTGGATTACCATAGAGCAATTTGTTGATTAGCAGATTGGTCGCAACTTATTACTGACTTCAAAAAAAGGAGGTTATCAATTCGACACGTATGTATGTAATGTTATTGGAACTGCATTATATTCACATACTTATGTCAATCAAACGCATATTGTTCCCATATGTCATAAAAAATTACAAGTTAGAAAGAACAATAAGCGATAATCGATAATCGACGGCACGGTTGGCGCAGTGGTTAAGCGATTGACTGCTGCGCTGCGTGTCGCGGGTTCGATTCCCGCACGGAACAAATATTTGTATGACCTACAAGTAGTTGTTCCGGGTCTGGCTGTTTGTGTATGTGAGTTTTAAATGTTTTTAAGCGCACCCACAATACAGGAAAAATTCCTAGTGTGGGGCAAAGTTTAAAAAAAAAAAAAATGGGTCAGGGGAACTCGCGGGCAGAAGCTAGTTATTATATTAAAGTTAAAGTCCTCCACTGACAAACCCACATTCCTCACCAACAATCCCATAACCAATGGTTTAAAAAACCCCGTGGTAACGTTCACACGGTCAACAATACATACGTATCGTTTCAACTCGGCGCAGGCGACTCAATCGGAACTAATAAATTGAGATATTTTTCTTGGTATGCCATCGATCACTCGGCCAATTTGCAATTACTGCCCGCTATGGACCATGGTGGTACTATTTTAGTGTTGCGGTACACGGTACAACATGAACACCACAAATCACTAAATGTATTAAGGGGCTTACATGACCTAAAGCGCGGTCACTGTCGGACTGCATAGAAAAGAAAGAGAAGCGCGATGACAGAACACTGGTAATTTATTGCAAAATATGAAGCAATTATTTAATGACAAAAAATCTATTGTTTGGACTAAAATATTAAAACACACTTTAGTGTCTGTGCCTCAAGCAAACTGTTCAATATTATACTTCCCGAAAAACACCTGTCTTTGCTTGTTTTTTGGACCTGTCAAAGGCGTTCGACCTGGTGTCATACGAGGTACTATGGGATAAGTTGAGGAGTGATACAACACTACCGGAGGAAATTACATCCTTGTTTCGCTATTGGTACTACCACCAGAGGAATAGTGTCAGATGGGCGGAGGCTCAATCGGATGTGTACGAGCTGGAGTGCGGGGTGAGGCAAGGGGGGTTAAGCTCACCACGCCTCTTCAACTTGTACATAAACCGGCTAGTCGGTGAGCTTAGCAGCACCAGAGTTGGATGTCATATTGATGACGTTTGTTTGAACAATATTAGTTATGCGGATGACATGGTGCTGCTGAGCCCATCGATCGGCGCTTTGAGGAAACTGGTGGCTATTTGTGAGTCCTATGCAGTGTCCCATGGGCTCAAGTACAATGTTAAAAAAAGCGAACTTATTATGTTTAAGGCGAGTGCCATAAAGTATTCTGATATTCCCGGTGTTTCGCTCTGTGGCACACCTTTAGCATGGGTGACTAAATTTAAGTACTTGGGTCATTGGGTCACTGATGATCTTAAGGACAATATGGACATAGAGAGGGAGCGCAGGTCGTTGGCTGTTCGATGTAACATGCTGGTTCGAAGATTTGCACGTTGTACAAATCAAGTTAAAGTCACTCTTTTCAAAGCTTTCTGTCAGGCATTCTACACGTGCAGTCTTTGGACCCGTTTTACGCAAAGGACATACAGCGATCTGCGTGTCCAATATAATAACGCGTTTAGGATACTGTTGGGGCTGTCGTGGCGTTGCAGTGCGTCCACTATGTTTGCGGAGGCGCGCACAGACGATTTTTACGCCATCGTAAGAAAAAGGACCGCCTCCATAGCCGGCCGGCTACGCACCGCCACCAATAGTCTCCTGAGCGTGTTCTCAGATCGGTGGGACTCCCCTCTGCTGCGCCACTGGGTGAAGATCCACACCAATTAAAATTTTAATGTATTTCTCCTTATTACTAACACTAGTTATTAAGTTATTTTGTTGCTACTAACACTATGGACTCATGTCTGAAATAAAGAATTTGAATTGAATTGAATTGAATTTAGTATGTTGCTTGTAGAATATTCTGACAAAAAATCAGAATGATTGTATGTATATTAGTATGGTTTTTATTGTAAAAAGAAAGTTTTTAGAGGTATCTTCTGATTTTTATCTATCGTATCTAATTAGTTGTATTATGTTTTCAACACTATCTACCTAGCATATGTCCTGAAGAATATCATATATTTTTCTGATTTTTTTTACTGTAGTCGATCATATTCTTTTATTTTTTCTAAAACTGTAGGTCCTGTAAGCCCCTTAAGGGGAAAGCGGTAGGGTAGCCCCTTAAAGGGAAAATGTCAGAGTAGCTCGTGAAATTATTTTTTTTTTGCAATATGCATGTCAGTGTCAGGTTGTATTTAGAATGAAATATAATTCGCGAGCGTAACAAGTATGTATTTACAGAATAATAAATCATTAGATAAATCATTAGATATAGTTTGCCCTCAAATAAGTACGAAACATGCTTTCACAGCCAAATTTTATATGTACCTCGGACCTCTATAACAGACTAAATAAAAAAGGTAATATCTACTCTTTAAATCACAATAACTGCAAGAAAATCCTTAAGGAAGCTTTACAAGCAATGTCCTATGAAGATACAGAGAAGTTATTAATTGTGCTAAAGTAAAGATTGCTCATTGTTTATTTTTTAATTAGTTAGCCAAGTTTTAAGTTAGTATAAGTACTATAATTTTATACACCTTTTACATAGATAAGATTAATATGCTAATAATGTGATTATTTTATAAATTAATGTTACCTCAAATCGCCTGAAACACAGGTTTTCCTAGTTCAGGCTCAAAATTATGTGTGAATTTAACATAGATTTAAGAAAACTGTATTTAACACCATACCTTATGTTTTTTGAATAAAATTTATTATTATTTATTTTTATTATAATTAACATTTTTTACATTTAAATAATCAACATACACATAATAAAAAAGTACTTACATAAATTATAATTGGTCATATAAGTACTCTTTCAAAGGGTGTGTCTGACACACATCCATTCAAAATTCGTACCTACTTAAAACTTATGAATAGTGCATGAATTGACGCTGAGATGTCACCTCCAGCAACTTTCTCGCGACCAATTTTATGACTGCAATATTTATAATGTTTTCTATTACTAAGAAAGCTTATGAAAACCCTTACCACCACATAAAACGAATCACAAAAACCACATTCAAATTTCACACATTTCTCGAACTGTATAATGTTGCCAACACAAAATAAATGTTGGTTCATGGTCCCCAGCCCTAAGAACACGCAGGTCGGCGCCCGCGCAGATATATTGCCGACACGGCAAGAATATGATTAGTGTATTGTGTTCCTGTTTATTTATTTACAAACTACTTGGTGAAGGATTGGGTTTGCTAACTGAAGGTCTGTTTTTCTAGGTATCGTTTGAGAAATATCCCTGAGAAAGGATGCATTGGCGTTTTGTTGATTTATTTTAATAGAATAATATTTTGCTGCTTTAGTTAGAGTGAGTTACTGAAATGTTGCGTTTATAGATAGGCAATCCCACCAGGTTTAAAGCCGGTGCTTTTAATAAACACCCATAAACACCCAGAAAATTGTGTGTTTACGGGTGATCATCGGGTGATTAACCCCGGGTGGATTGCCCGTCTCTAGTTGCGTTTGGTTTGAGACTTGAAAGTTCTACAAAATAATGGCGGCAAAGTTTTATAAAAAAAAAAAGAAAAACTGACTTTTCAAGGGTTTTTTTCCTGTTTTCAACTTAATCGATAAACTTGAGTTTAGAGGTCGAGGGTGAATACCGGCAAATTGTTATTAGGTTTTAAATATCTGGAAATCAAAAATACATGGCCCGAAGAATTGCCAAACTTAAGTGGCAGTGAGCTGCACATTGCTCGCAGAACAGATGGCCGATCGTGCCGAAAGGTTCTGGAGTGGCGACCGCGTACCGAAAGACGTAGCGTTGGAAGGCCTCCCACAAGGTGGACTGATGACCTTGTCAAAGCCGCAGGAATCCGCTGCACACGAGAAGCACAAAACCTATGTCCAGCAGTGGACGTCCTTTGGCTTAATGAAATGAAATCTGGAAATTTTAGTAGGAACCCGGTTGATGGCAATATAGGCTCGCCCCCTATCAATGTAGGTGTAGGTACTAAAGAGTAAAGGCTCCTTCAAACAGGCGCGACACGCGATAAAACCGCGCGCGACACAAACACACCGCAAGTAGCGCAACGAGCGGTGCCTTTGTGTCGCGCGCGATTATATCGCGTGTTGCGGTGCCTTTGTGTCGCGCGCGATTTTATCGCGTGTCGCGCCTGTTTTAAGGAGCCTTAAAGGTACATCTCTGCCCAAACGGGGAAACAAACCGTGATTTTCTGGTATATGAGCCTTCTTTCCTCTTTATGAGAATCCTTTAGTCAAGCTTAACTTTTTTTTCTGTCATTTTGCCATAGGAAGGTACTCAATGCATTCTAAAGATTCCAAATTAATATTAACATTTAAACACCAGGGAATGTATCGCACCCGTTGAAGTTCAAAATGAACGTAAATTCCTAACTTAACTGAGACTTAAAACCAAATTCTATACATTCCAAGTTACTAGCAACTAAAATGTAAGCTAAGTTTGTTTACTAGTTAACCTAATCACTGAACCAAGGTTAATTCTAAATACCACTAACTTAGGTACATAGCCTACCTCAAGTTAAGCTCTTTTAAATAAATTCTCGTGAGTATATCATAAAACTCTAAATATAACGGAACATAAAATTCATCTGTAAGTCTGAGATCTCCTCCATTACGCCGGCGGTTGATTGCGTATCGCGACGATTAGGTGCGCGCGCGCACGACACAAAGGCACCGCCGCGCGCGCCGCGAACGCGGAACCTAATCCCGGATTAGGCCGGGATCATTTCAAGTTTCCCGGGACACGTCCGTCCCACGGGACCCTGTTCCGGGGTAATCTCGGTTATTGAAAGCAATGTTATTTTATAGAATAACTAACTGTAGATGTACCTATGAGATTTTTATTGGTTAGATTTCCATAAGTAGTCACTGATCACGGGGCAGGTATTAAAGTATTTATTTACCTATTTATACGGGACTCTTTAGTATTCAATTGATTGTATTTGAATAAGAAAGCTTATCGTCCTTACATAACTTAGAACATAATCTAAGTTGATTCTTACAAGTTATATACATATAGCCTGTCTCGTTAGACAAGAGGTTCGACGATTATGAGGTCCGATTCCTGGGTCGAGTAAAGGCTCCTGCAAACAGGCGCGACGCGCGACGCGAATCGCGCGCGACACAAGGCACCGCTCGTTGCGCGACTTGCGGTGCCTTTGTGTCGCGTGTCGCGTCGCGCCTGTGTGTACAAGCCTTAAAGTGTTATTGGGTTTTTCCATCTGGAATTTGTCAGTAGCAGTGCGGAGTCAGAATTCGTGCCCGGTGGATGGCAATGAGCTCGCCCCCTATTAAGGCTCCTACAAACAGGCGCGACACGCGATAAAATCGCGCGCGACACAAAGGCACCACTCGTTGCGCGACTTGCGGTACCTTTGTTTCGCGTGTCGTGTCGCGCCTGTTTGAAGGAGCCTTTATATGGTACTAGCTTCTGCTCGCGACTTGGTCCGCATGAAATTTCTTGATCCCCCGAACCATTCTGCCGCATCGCTTCGCCTGTCCGCGCTATTACTTCGTTTTTGCTTAGTGTTCTTGACTTTTTTTTCCTTTCACTCGTCTCCTAAGAGGGTCCTAGCGTGGTGTTAAATAGCCTTATACCCTTCCGCAAAAAGTTTTTTAAACACGACTGGTAGTTTCAAGAATTAGCGCGTTCGAACAACTAAACTCTTCAGGTTTACCATTAGCTTCTGCCCCCGACTTCGTCCGCGTGCAATTTCTTGTTATATTCACAGAACTGGCGAAATGTGGGTGTACTATAGGTCCATCTCAAAATACAGGCGTCGTGTTATGCTGAATATAAAGGCTCCTGCAAACAGGCGCGACGAGCGACGCGAATCGCGCGCGACACAAAGGCATCGCTCGTTGCGCGACTTGCGGTGCTATTGTGTCGCGCGCGATTTTATCGCGTGTCGCGCCTGTTTGAAGGAGCCTTAAAGAAGTGCCTGGATTCCGTTGCTAGCCCTCCTCCAGGTGAGTAGTTAGACCACCAGTACTCTCAGAAAGTACAAGTCCCGACAGCCGTCCTTCCGTCCTCGCCGCCGAGGTCCGTCGCGACGCCCCATACCATGTCCGCCCCGACCCTTGCTCGAGCCAGCCCGCGCCGCTGAGCCTGTAGTTTTAAATTCGTCCCTAAATAATTCTAATCCAGCCTGTCCCTTGCTGCCCTCTCCCAGCGACGCCCTAAGCCGAGGTCCGTACCCCACAGGGGGTGCCCTTAGCGTGTACCCGCTTAATTTTAAAGTTTTTTAAGCCCTGGCTGGAGGCCTTAATTTATTGAGGCATCCACAGGCAAGCCTGGTTTAGCAGACCTCATAGGTTGAAATGAGAGCAGCCATTCAAAAAAAAAAATCCCGTTGCCGCCATTAGGATGTTAGCACCCGCTTAACACAGATGTTATTGCCCAATAACAATAACAGTTCCCATAAATAACCTATTTCACTTAATTGATCTTTAGTTTTAGTTAAACTATCTCCATTATACATCTTCGCATTCCGCAACCACCATTCAGATTTTAGGACAACGATTAAGTTTGACTGGCTGTTTCTCGGTTCCTATAAACATAAATGAATCGTTTTGGCAGCATTTTTTATTGCCAAAATTGGTCGTTGGTTTGAACCCAGACAGACGCTTTACTTTGTGTAGATTATTTCATCACCACTGGTCTCAGAACGGTGATGGAAAACATCGTGAGGAAACGGGCATGTCCTAGAACCAATAATTCGAAGACATGTGACACCTGCCAACCTGCAATGGGCCCGCGTTGTGGATTACGGCCCACTCCCTCTCACCGAGAGGAGGCCTGTGTCCCAGCAGTGGGAACAATATAGACTGATTATGTATGAGGTCTGCTTCATTATTGGTAAAAATACAAGTCTTAAATTTAACCAATATCTGTGTAGTGCTATTCTGTAAAAAAACTCACCGTGAAAACTAAGGTGAAAAGTGAACGTGAAGTGAGCTAGTCAACACTACTAATCCCTAGCATCAGGTGGAATAACAGCTCACTTCACCTAAGTTTTCACGGTGAGATTTTTACAGAATAGATTGGCTTGTCTGTAAATTATAGGAATCGGCCGTAAGTAATTTTAATCTATACTTCTGTACCAATACTTTGGCAGTCGTTACGGGTTGTCAGAAGCCCGAAAGTCTGACAACCAGTCTTACCAAGGGGTATCGTATTCAATCGTATTACCCAGTAACTGGGTTGTGGAGGTCAGATAGGCAGTCGCTTCATGTAAAATACTGATACTCAGCTGCATCCGGTTAGACTGGAAGCCGACCCCAACATAGCTGGGAAAAGACTAGGCACATGATGATGACTTCTGTACCAATATTATAAAAAGGTAAAATTTGTTTTTTTGTTTGTTTGTAAGTTTTTAATTTTATGTAGAGGGTAATCTCCGGAACTACCAGTCGGATTTCAAAATTCTTTTTGCATTTGATAGTCCAATTCTTGAGGATGGTTATCAGGCTAGGACACCGAGAGGCAAGCAAAAAGAAAAAAGCCAGAAAAAACGCTAAGCAAAAACGAAGTACGGTCAGCATCAAAAGTCGATTAACACTTCAGTTTTTTAATCTTAGTTATTGAGCAAAATATTAACACTTCAGTTTTTTTTAATCTCAGTTATTGAGCAAAATATTTGTTGAAAATTGCATCGTACTTCTGCTGCAATTTTGAATAAATATTTTGCTCAATAACTGAGATTAATAAAACTGAAGTGTTAATCGACTTTTGATGCTGACCGTACTAACACGGGCAGGCGATCTATGCGACGGAGTGGGTGGGGGAACAACAAATTTCACGCAAAGTTGCGGGCAGAAGCTAGTTAATTATAATTTTATACTTAACCTTTTGACGGACACTGCTGGTAGTTGGCTTCCTCGGAATTAAGGAACGGCCGTATTCGTAAAGATATAAAGTTGTAATTGACAGAAGATATCGCTTACCATGAGGGTAGGCTATAAACCTCCAAAGCATTTATTCCAAGAAGACCTTTAAAAGGATATAAAGGGAATCCACTCTTGTGGAGAAGTACGCACAAAAAACCATGGAGTTTCTTGTTCGAACTTCTCCATAACAGTAGATTTATTATTTTACATTAACTTTTAATTGCTCTTATGACAAAAGACAATAATAATTATTTGAGACCATAAAAAAAATAGTAGTAAGTAGGTGTCTGACACTAACTCAAATAAAAAATAAAAATCCGCTCGTTACTCGATATTTCATTTTCAAACAAAAAACTCCCATTCAGAACCGTCTGACAGATAAATTCATTAATTTCTAACAAACCGACGAGGTCAAATATTGGTTCAGCACACGAACAATTAAGGTTCAACAATACTACGGTATTGCTGTATACGGGGCGCCATTAAATTTAATTACCGCTGCGCGCGAGTTTCGGATGCGCGATGGCTTGCGCAAGCGCAGGTGCGCGTAAATGTCAGGTGGCGCGCGTGCGCGTAACATACACTGTTGCCTTATGGTAGTGCAGGTCGATATGCCCTTAAATATCAAGACTTGTGGCCAAAAAGAAGGTGCAGTAACTTATGTTTGTTTTTTAGTCAAAAGTGAAGATAAAGGCTCCTTCAAACAGGCGCGACACGACACGCGACACAAAGGCACCGCAAGTCGCGCAACGAGCGGTGCCTTTGTGTGGCGTGCGATTATATTGCGTGTCGCGCCTGTTTGTAGGAGCCTCAACTCTATCCATCACACATTCACACCTAAATAAATCTGAGGGACTAGATGGATTAGAATCCGTGGAAGTTGGGACTAAGTTCTGTGGGATTTATAAATCAGCATAGATGTTAATTAAGCTCACGTAAAACAAAGTTTTTGAAGTAAAAACTTCTTTATATCTTCTTTATACTTTGCGCTCTTTCTGAACAGTGAACTAAACTGCTATTCATGCTCGGGTTGGTGCCGCTGAATCGGGTTCGAGTATACTCAGGTCCAGTCGGTGGGTATATTCGGCACTGAATCGCGTATCTTCGGCTCCAATTGTAAATTTTCACTTCTATTGTGTGATCATAAGAACACATCTTCTTTCTTTCTTCGTCAAGCTATTTTTGTTAACCATAAAACCAAATCCCAAGACCACTCATTCTGTCTCAACACTCACCGCTCGAGGCATATGGCATATGAAGAATGGACGTGTGGGGTTAAAAGTTCACGATTGTGTAAAAGGATTTACGTAAGTATTCCAATCAGCCGTGAGATTAGTCATGACACGAGGTTGATTGAAGCACCGAGATCCTTGTACGTCGTGGTCAAGCTTTTTCTTGGCTTTAATGAGAGGAATTGTAAAGATCATCAAAATATGTGAACCTATATTAGAGAAGAATGCAATATCTTACCAGAATATTCATTCATAAGCTGATGGGCCTGTATTGGTTTAATATTAAATTGGAGAGCAGTGGTGGCTCCGCGGTATCAGCCCCGACTTACGAGTTTATATGTCATGGAAAATAATTTCATCACCACTGCTCTCAAAACAGTGAAGCAAAACATCGTTAAAAAACCGGGTATGACCTAGAACCAAAAATTCGAAGACTTGTGACATCTACCAATCCGCAGGGGGCCCGCGTGGTGGATTACGGCTCACTCCCTCTCAAACAGAAGAGAGGAGGCCTGTTTCCCACCAGTGGGAACATTATAGGGTGGTTATGTTATGTAATGTGAACGGGGGTTGATAATTAACTTGAGTTGACTAGCTCCGGTACAAATTCTGCTGAGTGGTTAGAATTACCCACTATGACCTACAAATTCTCGCCTTAGAATATATTCTCACAAAAAGAAGGAAAAAATGCAGCTGATAGGAAACAATAAAGTTTCAGCATAGAGCTTTGAACCAAACCCAAAAAATGCAGTTCACCAACAATATAACAAAACATTCTTACAGTATTTGTATTAAAACAATAGCCAACGAAATCAGGTGTTCCGAACTATGACATGATAATGGTTCATTCTGTTTCGAACTCATAACCGCGCGTAACACCGCCCGGCAGATTCCCACGGAGCCGAAGGTCGATCACGACTCGATACTTGCGAAATGTAATCATTCAGACAGATATACAGAATGTTTGCTTTGTTCGTATATATTTTATTGTTGGTTAGTTCAATTGGGACAGGTCTTGTTTGGCCGAAAACTATGAAGAAATAAAATATCGTCGAATCTTATTTAAAATTTATTAAAAGGGAATCATCGATACGTCGAAGAGAAGAGAATATGCAATGGTTAATTATTATACAACACTGGGTACTAAATTAAATAACAACTATTCATAATTATAATTATGCAAAAACAAAAGGACATAGAGACGATAAATATTATCATGGTCCTTAATAAACTTCTCAAAGTGTTCGCAGCTGCCTTATTGCAAGCACTCGTATCGTAATGCACCCGTTACACAATTGAGAGCTGCCGATCAAGTTTATAAATAACTTGCAGTGTGTTTAACATCGACAGCTGCGTATCGTTAAGAAAAACTTTATTGATTATGATACTTATGTTCTGACGATAAAATTTTACAGCCAAATTATTTGCAGCCATTATCAAGTTGGAAGTGGGCTACCGTAGTACTCTTACGCATAGGTTAAAGGCTCCTTCAAACAGGCGCGACATGACACGCGATACAAAGGCACCGCAAGTCGCGCAACGAATGGTGCCTTTGTGTCGCGCACGATTATATCGCGTGTCGCGCCTGTTTGTAGGACATGGTTTACATGTGATGAGGATGGAATGACCTAAATTAATCACTATATTCGTGAGATATTATAATAAGTTAAATACCTTACCTGTTACTCCACTCACATAACCATAGTAAACACATAAATATTAGGGCTGCGATATTTCCAAGAAGTCTTCATTGTCTACCGAGGCGTGCGCCCGCGCAGATTCAAAACAATCATTAGTCGGTTCGTGTGAATAGTTTAAATGTGTACAAGTACTTGTTAATGTAGGTGGAGATCACGCTTTTCCTTTACTGGATAAGTTATATCGGTACTAGGTGGCGCCGAACTGTTTCAAAGCATTCTGAAGCCGTCTAGGTTATTTGTTGAATAGTAACTTTTAGTTAAATTAGAATAGGATTTACCTTGCCCGGACAGTACTGATAACTTTACCAGTATGGTTATTGTCAATCGCCACTAAACAGAAGGCCAGTGGAATTGTTCTCGTTGTAAAAACGTTCGAATTCAAGTCACAAACTCATCTCAGCGACAATCAATTGTTAATACGTCAAAAATGTGGGTAAATTAAAGGGATTTCTGACAGATTGAGATTGGAATGCGAGCGTTCTTAAAAATACGGGAATTGTGCCTCAGACGTTAGTGTGTTATCTATAACTATACATAAGTATTTATAAATTATTGTCGCTCTTCGTGTCTACGCAACGGATTTCACCATCATTCTAGAGAATTTCTTCCAGAAAGTTTATGTGTATAAATATGAATCTCAACTTGATAAAGCATAGAAATCTGGATGTGTTGACATGTCGCCACATTTATAGATTGCACCCGTGCGAAGCAAGGGCGGTTCTAATCTAAACTAAAGGGGAGAGTTCAACCCAATTATGATTTACGATAACTAAAAAGATACAATAAGATTTGATGCACATAGTTTTATTGTAACTAAGTTTAGGTTATAGCGTTAAGTTACCATCTTTTGGAAGTTGATATAAGGCTTCTACAAACAGACGCGACACGCGATATAATCGCGCGCGACACAAAGGCCCCGCTCGTTGCGCGACTTGCGGTGCCTTTGTGTCGCGTGTCGTGTCGCGCCTGTTTGAAGGAGCCTTTATTTGACGATGTGTTCTTGTAGCTTCAGCTACTTACTTAGATATCAACGCTTTGGTAACTATCATTAAAGGCAATCTCTACTAACAAGAATATCTTTGCGAATATCCTTCTCAATAAAATATTCGTCCCACCATTCCCATCGTGTCGCATCACTATTCCCCCTTTAATCTTGCGCTAACGCAGCTAGCTACCGCGCATTCGTTGAAGCCTGCAATCACTACCAGTACCAGATCCGCAGTTATTTGTCGAGGTTACTGCCCTGATCTCCGCGTTGTTGGAGGTTATGTTATTTCTAATATTTATCTATTCAGTTGCAACAGCCGGGCTTGAGAAAAATAAGTAGAATTTTGGCTGGAACTGGTGGCTGCCATTGCGTCTAAAATAAGTGTACTCGAAGGTTTTTTTGACAATTTTCTAAAAAGTGATGAGTGAATGGGAGGGGGTGGTACGGTGGTGAGTGAGTGGTGAGCGAGTGGGTTTCCTGATATCTAGATACTTATACTCTGAATTCGGTTCAAATCACAGCGCAGGTACTTGTAATAAAGTCTAACCATTACAACCATCGCCAGAATTGTTATTAAAACTGAAATCGTGGTAGTCCAGTCCTCGAGGATACACTTTTAGATAAAAAAACATAACAACATCACGCCTATGATCTCCGGAAGGTCGGGCAGATGTGTACTATAGGACACCTATATTTCGCCATTTATATATCAGTCTCATGTAATTTTGCCATCAC
Source organism: Luperina nickerlii (assembly GCA_963855955.1). Classification (NCBI taxonomy): domain Eukaryota; kingdom Metazoa; phylum Arthropoda; class Insecta; order Lepidoptera; family Noctuidae; genus Luperina; species Luperina nickerlii. The sequence goes on along the minus strand of OY979666.1, from coordinate 3,151,380 downwards.
CCGGGCACAAATCCAGACTCCGGGCTACAAAAAAGTAATACTTAATAAAAAATTATACTACACCGATACTTTCATCTTATAAGGAAAACTCGACAAAGGTTGCATAATGACTTCTTTTAAGTTACTTACTTACACCACCAAATGAGATACACTTACACAAAACACTAACGATAAAATCATGACTAATAATAAATTACAAAATAAATCACTTTTTGCTCTTACTCAAAAACGTTTATTAACAAGGAGTACCAAATTACTTCCAAAAATTCTAACCTTAACGGTTCAAAGATCAAAATACACCCACACGAGTTTGTAGATGCGTCAATAATAAAATCATTTGGTTTTATGCCTACATCCAAAAGATTACGTCCTCATTTAAATAATTCTACATCTTAAGGTGTAAAGATGGCTCACTGACCTTGTGCATATGGGCGGAGCTAAGCGTCCTACTCCCGATGCTTGCGGTGGCGAGCTACACTAAAACGATGATCAAAGAATATGCAGAGGCGCAGACATGCCGCACGTAGGTCGCCATTTTTGCCTACGATTCCAGAAGGGAATGGCGAATGCAAGACTGATATATTTTGTACTAGCTGTTACCCGCGACTTCGTCCGCGTGGAATTTAAGAAAAAAGTTATTGTTGAGTTCGCAGAGTTTACGATAACTTATTAATTCTGTATTCCGCGTAAAGAAATACCTATGCTAATTTTAATGAAATTCTTCTAATATTTCTCCATTTAGTTCTTTTTGATCGTTTTTGCATTTTTAGTTTAATTATTATTTATTTTTAGTTTTTCGTATTAGCCTTTTTATATACAATATTTGGTGTACGATTTTCTTAAACAAAAACACTAAGTATATTATTATATTATTTATTCAATCAATTTCTATGGAGATTAAGGAATCTTCACGTATAGGATCCACTTATAAACATAACTATACTCCGTTTCTTTATTATGATTTGATTACATTTGGAAGTACCTAATTAAACGGAGTATAATACAACCTCCCTATTTGAATCGGATATTATTCAATATTTTATTTCATTGATTTTAATTTTTTTTCGTAGGAACCTATTTTGTTTTTTTTTTCTAAAATAAATGTACCTAGTCTAAGTAACTCCTTATTCACCTATTTGCTAGTGAAAGTCCCGTCTTAATCGGTCTAGCCGTTTCAGAGATTAGCGGGAACAAACAGACGACAGACGGACAGACAGACAAAAATTGTAAAAAAAAATATTTTGGTATATGTGCAATTTAACAGTCAGAAGTCGACTAGCAATCTCACAAAACTATGGCATAGCAATATTAGTACTTATGACCTTCTTCTATAAGAACGTTTGACAACACTACAAATTGGCAACATGATTGTTATTACAAATTTCAAAAAGTTTCGTAAGCGTTACGGTGGTCAAAGTGGCTAGCACTGTGCCTCGCATGGCGAACGTTCGGGTTCGAGTCTCACATCAAACATGAAAAATATTTTTTAAGTATTACATTAGAATGCCGAGTTGCTAACCAATAATTATGTTAAATATTCCACAACTAAACGAAGATTCTTTTGTTTTACAATTATTTTCAATCTTAGCGTCGTTTTTAAAACATGAGGGTAGATTTCAAACAAAGTGAAGTTCACTCTGTTTCAAATCTATCCTAATTTTTTAACTACTTTACTAGTTCACATAAATTATTCCACTATTCGCGGCAAAAATATCTGTGCAAATATTGTAGCGTCTATGCGTCGACGTCTCATTAGCTGTATCGAGGCTAACGGAGGTCACACGAAATATTAAAAATCCTAAACAGGTAGGGTAATTTTGTGTCAGGGGACATAGTGGTCGTAACTTACCAAATTAGTATTTATATTATTGTAATATTGAGGTTAAGTTTCAATCCTCTTTTCATTGAGAAAATGAAAAATTAAGCTGTAACCTCTTAAATGATATCAGAATTTTCATAATATCCATAATATATAACCTAAAACCTTATAGTTCAGGCATAAGTATTCCGGCCTCAATTGATAAAGCTGCCTTATTTCGATTCGTCGTGAAATAGTGATCAACATATTCGCCACGGCATACAAGTAACCAGTTGGTCTCGGGGCATAGTGCCTGGTTAAGATTTCTCGCCGTGGGTTCGATCCCAGTCGGAGGATCTTCTTTGCGTCAATCAAGACATTTTGTTTTATTTTTATTTCGTTTTTTGGTATACTTTGTTCTATTTTTAATTGTTTTTTTTTTATATACTTTGCTTTATGTTTATGTTGTTTACTTTTATTTGTTTCCGTTATTTAGTAATTAAGGTGTGTTTTTTAACATTCAATACTATAATAATAACATAAGTAAGTGTAAAGGATTTCTTATGTATAAAAAATATTACAATGTTACCATATCAAAATTTATTTCATTTGTTATCATATTATAATAATAAATTACCTTTATTGTAATATATATTTGTTCAAAGTAATTTACAAAAATAAATTACTAACACATAATAATAATTATATAAAACTTAAAAAAAAACTGGCCCAACTCGGATTTGAACTCACATCTATCCCGATCACATTAGCGAGTGCAGCCTCGTTACCGATCTAGCTAATGTTTACTTATGTTATGTTATCGAAATTTTGCATTACTATGAAAAAAATAATCAGACGGCGATAAAAAAAACAAGTTACTGATATTGTCATCCTTGTCTAGCATTGACCACATCTTTAACTACTCGTAGCGATGCTACACGGCATGTTAATTTGTTAGCGTTGGAGCATCACTCACACGGATAAATATGCGCATTGTGTATAGACGCCGCAGCCCGTATAGCGCAGGCGATAATGGTCATTGCGGTGTAAGTGGACGTCTAGAGGTTGACTGTACCTACCGTGTATACATTCATATGCATTTAGTAAGAAGCGGTTGTTTTAATATTACAAACAGACACTCCAATTTTATTTATTCGTATAGATAGATAGATACTTATTAGTCCACTCAACGAATAACTATTAAGAGATAGAGATAAGAGGTGTAGAGTGCGTGAGCTGGGCCCTGAGCGATTTCTTCACAAAGTTGTTCAGAGTGCTTAGGGAGTGAACATAGGTACTAAAAGTCCCCGCGTCTAGGAGGTGAGCCGGAGTGGGGGGTATAAAAATTCCCACATTTGAGTTTTTCGCTAATATCTATAAAACGGTGCGTCGTCGTAGAGAAAAAGTATTTTTCTTGACTTGCTTTGCTTTGGCATTTTTATTTACCTATTTACAAATTATCTTATATTTACAAAATAAACAATATAAACAAAAACAGTATTTAGAAATGGCACCACTAATAAAGCGTCCACGCGGACAATAGAAATGGGCCCTCTGCAGCGAGCTAGTCTATAAACGCATACTGATACAATTCGTTCATAAATATTTGCACTAACACAGCCAAAGGCGCGTAGTCGATCGATAGCCGGGCGGAGCAGCGAGCGACACAGCCACCCCGTCTCAGTGCTAACGCACGACTGCCGCCCGCGCCCGCGCAGAGCACCTCTGAAGCTCTATCTCAAAATGGGGCATTGTCTTTGCAACTGTTGATTGATTTAAAAACGCTATTTCAAATATGTAGTATTTCTAACCATCAATTTTTCAGTGTAAAAATATTTCCAAACATCAAAGCCGTTTAGAAGTTATAAGGAAATATTAGCCAAAATAGCGTTTTGGTAAATATTTTTTTAAGGCAAAAGTATTAGCTTTATGAAAAAACCCTGTTTCAAAAATGCTGTACATGAATCTATAGCAAACATATATTTTTTACAGACCTTCTAACCAAACCGTTAATAAGTTATAAGCTTCATAAAGTGACCGTGTTACGGTACTAAACGAGAGTAAGGCCCTTAAAAGTCAACATGAAAATGTGAGAATTAACAGGTGTATTTCCACAGTTTTTATTTACTTTATACCAGGGACATGAAAACGAAATGAATTTCGTTCCGTTACCCCTAATGTTATCGTATAACGTTCCAAAATTTGTAACGATACTAAAACCTAAAAATATTAATAACGATATAGAATATCATTTTTATCGTAGAATAATATTATAAATAACGTTATAGGTAACATTAAGCTTATCCGCTTGTAATAAATAACATTACAAGAGAAACGTTACAGATTCATTTGTAACGTTATTCTTCATCCTTTTTTTCGTCATCTTATAAGTCATGAAGCTGGCAAAGTTGAGTATCGTAATGAATGAAACGTTATTAATATCGTTATACTAACTGTTGATAATATTGTTAGTGAACAGTTTAAGATTTCGTTCCGTTTGTCAGTATCGTTATAGCCAAGGAATTAATTTTGTTACGATCCTGGTGGAACGGTGCAAATTATCGGTACCGGAACTACGCGTAACGTTATTTTGAGTAACGTTTCAAGTGCCTGCTTTATACTTGTGTAGCTTTAATACGTTTATGTAACTCTTTACTTGTGTGAACTTCAAGAGCTTGCCGCTGTAAATGAGATACTCCTTATCCGACAATGTAACCCGCGAAATTATGAATAATTACTAAATTATAATAATTTTAAACATTTTAATCTACAGACGCCAGCACATCAAGATACCCGAAACTGTAAAATTTTCCCAATCAATTTTGATTCTTATGATTTAGCGATAAAGTTGAAAATCTATTAAAGAAATTTGACAGATTGTAGTAGCTTGATGTGCTGGCGTCTGTACCTATGTAGCTCTCGAAATTATATGTGCTGTTTCGTGAAAATATGACTATTTGCAATAAATATAATTTTGAGTGCTGTATTCATAAAAGATTATAATTTAATAACTAGTTTATAATTATTGCCGCGTTATGAATTTCGGTCAAAACAAAGTGAATCAGCGCTGCAATTTGCAAAAAAACCGTAAGCAGTTTACACAACATAAGCTTTTTACTCATTAGGTAAAAAAAGTGTCTTATGTTATAGAAGTGAACCATCTGTCCCCATTGACGTAATCACTGTCCTCACTCCCATCTGCAGTAATTACAGCAAGTCTGATAGGATTATAAATTAACAGGACCTAAAAAGACGATTCCTGCATCGGTGCGCGCGCGCCGCCCAAACGTTGTTCATTACGTCATTTGCATATGAGTTTTATGCGTACGCGCAACGGAAAGCAAAATGGCTTGCGAACCTTATTCGTTGCTAATTCACTTTCAATTGACAGATGCGTGATGTAAACTTGTGCGTAATATTAGCATAGGTTTTTGGTAGTTGTGTACAAATGGAGTGTTAATTAGATGGCCATGAAACTGTTTGGTAATGTCCTTTTTAGAATTCAAGATGCGGCTAAAGTGACCGTTGTTTTTAAGGCGCTGCCCAAACGTGGGACACCGTAAAACGCTCAGATTTTTGCCGCGCAGTTACTTTGAGTGTATTGTCAAATGTTCAAAGAAAAGACATTCAAAAATATTTCATTAAAATAAAATAGTATCGTCGTAAAACAGAGCTCAAAAAATATTTATCTTTGCATGAAAACTCCTTCAACAGGGGCGACACGACACGCGACACAAAAGTCACCGCAAGTCGCGCAACGAGCGGTGCCTTTGTGTCGCGCGCGATTATATCGCGTGTCGCGCCTGTTTGTAGGCCTTCATTCTCAAAATTTTGAGCGTAACCTATCATATTTTATTCATGATAATAAAAAGAATTCAATTAACTAAAGACATCTGATTTGATGATGTCAGTAGAGGGGCCCGTGGCTAAATAATAACAGCCGCTCAGGTCGATCGATCAGGTTAAGCTACGCTTGCCGCGGTTGGTTTGTGGATGGGTGACCATCTTTACATACTGAGACCCCTCCGTGCCTCGGAAAGCACGTTAAGCCGTTGGTCCCGGCTGTCATTCGGGGATCTTTGACAGTCGTTACGGGTCGTTAGAAGCCCGAAAGTCTGAAAACCAGTCTTATCAAGGGGTATCGTATTACCCAGTAACTGGGTTGTGGAGGCCAGATAGGCAGTCGCTCCATGTAAAATACTGGCTTTCAGCGGCATCCGGTTAGACTGGAAGCCGACCCCAACATAGGAAAAAGCTAGGTAGATGATGAATAGATGATTGATGATGTTCACAATGAGCCGTGCATTTATTTTTTTAATTTAATTAAAACTGCAAAAATACTTTTATTTTGATGGTCACACGATTCAATTACTTGTGACATCAAACGCATCACTGTCTTGTACCTTATTTATTGCCGCGATGTGCTATTGTAAATTACCTAAAAAAACTGGCCAAGTGCGAGTCAAACTCGCACACGAAGGGTTCCAAGACAAAAACGCCGAAAAAAAACTCGTTTGTTGTATGGGAGCCCCCCTTAAATATTTATTCTGTTTTTAGTATTTGTTGTTATAGCGGCAACAGAAATACATCATCTGTGAAAATTTCAACTGTTTAGCTATCACGGTTCATGAGATACAGCCTGGTGACAGGCAGACGAACAGTGGAGTCTTAGTAATAAGGTTCCGTTTTTACGCTTTGGGTACGGAAAAAAAAATTGCTTCCTACCGCGCCTTATATAGAGTCAATGTGTTTAGGCCAGGGGTGGCCAACTTGGTTATACCCAAGATCACTGAAATCTTAAATGAAACAGAATAGTTCAGTACACAATTATGTAGTATTTTTTATTTTATTAAGGGCGCCTTCCACCAAACTTTTATACCTAGAATAAGTCTTATCCTGAGAATAAATATTGAATTTTTGACAGTTTTTCCATACTAGGACTGTCAGACGTCAATTTTATTCCACGTATAAAACTTATCTGACTTTGGTAAAATCAGCCCTAAGAGGGAAAATATAACTCGTCCCCTACGCTTCCCGCTTATTGTTATCGCACACCGAAAACAAAAGAGAGCTAAACTGCATAGAAGAGAGCATAAATAACGCGACGGAACGGCGATTGAAAAATGATACAAGATGATGTGTGCAGCAGTTAGTGATTAGGTGCGTTGCGCAGTCTGTTCTACGCATTCTTATTTTTTTCCTTGCTACGATTGACTGAGCTAATAGTCGCGATCGACCGGTTGGCCACCCCTGGTTTAGGCTGTCCTACAGAATTAATAATTTAGGTAATAAATTAATTGTTTCACATTCTACTTTTCCTTTTTGATTTTTGTTGTTCATTAGAATAAGCCTTTAACGGATTAAGCATAAATAATAATTAACCACTTTCGGGACAGATGTATCAATTTTCTCCAAAAACTGTCATCGTTTTCTGAATAATTTGCTTTTAGGTATGCGTATGAATTAGTTAACCACTTTTATGAGCAGGTTATAACGGATTAAACATAAACAATAATTAACCGCTTTTGGCACAGATGTGTCAATTTTCTCCAAAATATCTCTTCGTATTCCGAAAAACTTTTAGATGGTTTTAATTTGTTAATTATTAATATTCCGTAGAATATTCTTGGTCTTGAAACCGAAGGGCATACTTACAAGATTCCATTCCAATGCTAAAAGCAAAGGTATATTTTATCGGCACAATATTACAACATATAATTTAAATAAAGACACTCCAATTACAACGACCAGCGCAAAATTGATATTTTAACCCAATTGATACAGCTCTCATTAAAAATTACACACTCTATCCGGAGAATGTTTAATTTACATCGACTTAATTTCCAAGTTGGATGCGGTTTTAAAAGAAAACGATGGGGCTCCATCCGCTGACTTTTATCTTTTAAAGAAAGGTAGTGCTTACAGAGATATTTTTTAGGGTTCCGTACTCAAGGAGTGCCAATGAGACCCTATAACTCAGTCCCCGCTGTCCGCCCGTCCGTCCGTACGTCACAGGGCTGTATCTTTTGAACCGTAATGGGTAGACACTTGAAATCTTCACAGAGTCTTTACTACTATGGCGGATATATCAACAAATATTACAAGTAAAATGAACTTAAAAATTTAAGGTATAAAGGCCATACAAGACACGTGTTTTTTTTTTGGCCTCTTCTTGGTCGACCCCGGTATGGAACTCTTTACGTACGAGACCGACTCGCAATTTTCCGCTTTTATGATTATAGAGTTATGAACTTTTGAATGGTACTGTAGACTCCGGTCCGAGGTTTGTATAAAAGTCAAAAAAGAATTATGGTTCTTCTTAAGAAAGTGAAGTTTAGCGTGCAGAGATTGCTTTACAGTAGATTAATTTGCTGACTTTTAGATACCTCGTTATAAAACACTTATCCAACCTAAGCATTGCATTAGTGTAGAAAACATGTAACAATATCAGGAAAACAGCGTTATCGGTAGTTGATATCTTTGTTTGCCTCGTTATGGCACCACGCAGACAGGCGCGACACGACAGTGCGCCGCGATTCTGGTAGAACAATTTGCATGAAGTTTCCAAAGAAATTGATCTACTAGAATCGCGTCACGGCTGTCAGTGGGAGCCTTTAAACTATACAACATCTTTTGTAACTTAATTAACCCCTCTTCTGAGTCATCATCATTTTTACTCACATCACTATGAACTATGATTACAGTAAAGTCTTCATGGTAATATTTTTTCTATTAAATGTAATTTCAAACGGGCAGCGCCCGTAGGCTCTGGTTAAATTATTTTTTTACACGTACGGTGTGGTTGGAGCGACGGAGGATCGAATTCCTACTCCGTACTTAGTTTTTTTGGTCCTTCGGTACTTGCGGTTTGCAAAGGAAGTTTCGTATTCTGCCTTGATAGTGTTCCCACATGTAACGTCAAGTTTAAGATGGTACGACATTTATCTTTTTCTGTATTTGGAAAAAAAAACTTAACGATATTCCTGTTTTTCCTCCTCTATTCCGTTGATTAACCAACCAAAGTTATTTTAAAATATTTAAGAGCATTTATTTTCATTAAACGATTTTACCAGAGTCATAAGTTCTAATAAGGTACGAAGCTACTTTCATACTCTTTTCTACGCCTGGATTAAAAATTTTCTCTCAAACCTGGCAACACTAGCCGATCCTCTCAAGCTTTTAACGTACAAGCTACAGGGTCTGCGGTTTTTGATATGGATTACGGTTCCCATGTCGTTAGTGATCGGTCTTTTTAATTTTTATTTTAACCCTTTACATTAAGTCTCACGGGGTTTTTCTGGTGCGCAATCCGCTGGTACTTACCTAAAGTTTTTAATGTTTTTCTTAGAAACATCTTGGTCAGGGACTTTGAACCGGCCCACGCAATACTGTTGCACTGACTGTTTCAAATTCTGTGAATTGATTTTGGAATTCTTAATTATTCGAATTCAGATTTTTTTTTCTGTTCTGTATTCAAATTGCGGCTTAAGCTGTGCGTGAAGGTCGCCAGTGCCAAACTATTTGATGGCCATTACAAATATTGACTCATGTGGAATTTAAATGGTTTATCTATCTATCTATCTACTGGTGAATGACCTTTTTAGGGTTCCGTACCAAAATGGTAAAACGGAACCCTTATGGTGAGACTCAGTCTGTCTGTCTATCTGTTACAGCTGGATATCTCGAGAACTTCTAACTGCTATCAACTTGAAATTTGGAATAGTTTTAGATGACGTTTACCCAACTATTTTGCAAATAAGAAAGAAATAAAAATATTTATATTGTTTTTGCAACAGGGACTAAAAGAGGGTCTGAAAAATTCGAAGTGGAGCTACTAGGGCATGTGGGGTATCATATGAAAGGGCGCAGTTTGCACATTCTCAAACATTTCTTCTTTTTTTAGGACGCATATTTTTTGACTTTTGATGAAAAATGTAAAAAAAAATACCACTTCCCCCTCCTTATCTCTGAAGTTTGCAAAGAGAAAAATCTGAAATAATTCTATGTGATAGAAGTTTATGTAAAGAGTACAGGAAAATTAAAACGGTGTCTCTAAATAGCACACTTTTTCAGAAATCATCAACAAAGTTTACACTAGTTCCACTATCGGTCAAGAGATGGCGCTGACCTAAAACTGCAATATTCTACGCCGCAGTGCGCAGTGTTAAAATTCTCTAACGAATATAGGCCTCGGCAATGAAAATTTAAAAACACGTGATGGTACGGAACCCTCGGTGCGAGAGTCCGACTCGCTCTTGCCCGGTTTTTGTTAGAAGTTCATTTTTGTTTGAATACGTTTTCTCTTCACCTCTGAAACTTATGAATGTACACCTTGATAGACGCTATCTATCATAGTTAAGAAACAGTATCTATTGCAATTTCAATATCAGCGTAACTACATTAACCTAACGTAACGATTTATCTTAACGAAACAGCCCAACAAATCACGCATACATTGAAATGATCAATCTTCGCAAGTGATAAATGATAATTATAGCGAGGTTCATAGTGCAAGGGTGCGCGGGCGCAGTGCGTGAGACGGCGCGTGCGCCGGTCACGGCGCGCTCCCGATATTATTAGTTATATTGTTTGTTATGTAATGTTGGTTTTCGAGTAGTTTGTGGTTGGTGAAAAAGTAAATTAGACCGCAGAGAGAGTGTTTGTTTGTGGTAGATGATTATGTTGTATGTATGCTGATATTCTCATTGTGGATTGATTTTGGAATTATATTTGCTTTAGGTTTATCAGAAAGGTATGAATTCAACAGCCTAATCCAAACTTAATATTATAAATTCGAAAGTAACCCTCTCTCTGTATGTCACCTTTTCACGCCTTAACCACTGAACGGATTTCAATAAAATTTGGCAAGGAGATAGATGGCAATCCTGGGGAAGGATAGATAGATCCTGGCTACTTTTTGTCCCGGTAGCACGTTTCCGTGGGATAATTTCCAACATCCACGCAGGCCAAGCCACGGCCAGAAGCTAGTCTGAATTGTCATCTTAAGGTAGATATTAACATACTTGCAGCGCCCCGCGGTTTCACCCGCATAAGTGTCGTTCCCGTGAGAATATTGGAATAAAAACTATCCTATGTCCTTTCCCGGGACTCAAACTATCTCTATACCAAATTTCGTCTAAATCGGTTCAGTGGTTTAAGCGTGAAGAGGTAACAGACAGACAGACACACATTCCCATTTATAATATTAGTATGGATCTAGGATACCTAAATGACAGAATAAAGTTCTCCATCTCCAACCGAACTGCAGGATAAAGAGTCTCTTCTCAAGCAAAGAAGAAGAAAGCATGCCTATGATCTACAAAACTACGAGCAGATACACGAATGCACATTTCAAATCATATGAATCATTAATATCAGTTAGGTCACGCTACTTGCCAATTACATACACAGATGAACAGATAAGACGCGCATGCGCAGGACCTTCACTTGTGCATGCTCCATTTTTCAGCATCTGCATCAGTGATACTGAACCTAAAACTTTTAGCAATCGTCTTTTCTTGTCTCTGCACAAATGATCATAGAATTTACCATTTCGAGGTAAAAGAGTTAAGTACAACTGTTCCTAAATTTATTCTAGGGTGAAAATTTCGTTATTCCTAATCATGTTGAAATTAGCTGAGCCGGTGAACATCCTACCGCCTCAGAATGAATAAATACACAATATATGAGAAAATTAATTACCTATCTTCATTATATTTTTTCGTGAATTTTTCTCATGTTTTAATACTTCTACTGCTATTCGAGGTGGAGATAAATCCAACAAATCAAATATTATAAAAATTGTTCCAGCTGTTCTTGTTTTCGTTCTTAATTCAAGCTCGATGACTGAGTTAAGGCTCGTGCACACAGGCGCGACGCGACACGCGACAAAGGCACCGCAAGTCGACACGCGACACAAAGGCACCGCAAGTCGCGCAACGAGCGGTGCCTTTGTGTCGCGTGTCGCGTCGCGCCTGTGTGTACGAGCCTTTACTTGGGTTTGTCATTCGGGGAAGCTTTTACAATTTTAATGTTTTTCAATGCAAAAGGGCAGTTGAATGCTGTTTTTCTTCTACAATATCCGTCTGCAATATATTCGTCAATACCAAAGTACTTCAACACTTTATGATCTGACATTTGTCACAGTATTTCTCCGGTTTCGTAACCAGCTCCGATTACATGATACAATCATTACAGAAAAACATCATCAATTCGTAACGTTGAGTGCCTCTGGCCTAAACTAAACGTAATCTACTCTAGATGGTAATGAGTTATACATATGCGTTTGCTCTGTTTAGCAACGAACGCACGACGATGTCAACTGCCTGACGAAATATCACGGCTCGCCAGCGATTGGCAAATAATATGTGCTGTTATTCAATGGGTATATGAAGTTACAAAACAGAAGCATACGTTTATTTGGGTGTTTTCATAACATTGTCAAGTGACAATTTACTGTTGATAGCCTTGGTATTGCTGCGTAAGATATACCTACCGACACTGTTGAAATTATTTGCATTAAGGCTCCTACAAACAGGCGCGACACGCGATATAATCGCGCGCGACACAAAGGCACCGCTCGTTACGCGACTTGCGGTGCCTTTGTGTCGCGTGTCGTGTCGCGCCTGTTTAAAGGAGCCTTTGGTCTTGATATTCCAAGGATGTCTCAGACATTTTCAGAGAGTCCCTTACCAGCATAATTATTGTTTTTGTTTTTTTTATTTTAATAATAATTTCAGCCTTTTATTGAATATTGACTAATCGTAGGGAAAAAGCTACTTCTGATTTTGTTTACTGTAGTCGATCATATACTTTTATTGTTTCTAAAACTTCCTTTTTTTGTGGTTAGGTCATGTAAGCCCTTTAATAGATCAAGGTTTGTTAGTAAAATTAAGTAGTCTTTTCATTGTCATTCTATGTAATAATATCATGTTTTACTTCATCCTTAAACTCACTTGTTTCGTCCAGTTCACTTGCTACATTCACTTTTATCCCTGAACCATATTTTTTGTCGTCTGTCACGCATTTTGGACAGGACCATCTGATATTATCTAATGGACATTCCTCTGTCGCTCCTGTATCATTTTTTATTTGAGCATGACCGATGTCGGCTTGGTTTTTCTCCTTTTTTGTGTACCGACAAAAGATTGTGGGGTATATCTTGAGATTTTGGGCGAGGGATGTGAGCTTTGCAAGATCTGTTGTCACATCTATCCATACTAATATTATAAATGCGAAAGTGTGTCTGCCTGTCTGTTACCTCTTCACGCTTAAACCGCTAAACCGATTTAGATGACATTTGGTAGAGAGATAGTTTGAGTCCCGGGAAAGGACATAGGATAGTTTTTATCCCAATATTTCTACGGGATTGAAACTTATGCGGGGGAAACCGCGGGGCGCAGCTAGTTCAAAATATAAGTTCTCTTAAGCACCGTTGAGTAATATGTAGGCTGAATATAATTCTATAGTAAATATTCTAATTAACATTAATTAGTAACAAATACAACAAAACTCTTCACTTCATAGTAAATTAGTTTTTATTTCATTTGCAGCTTTACTAATAATTGTCCTGTTTTTGTTTCAGGTAAATGATTTCATCTCTCCAAGTGGAAAGCTTAGAGGAAGGGACGAGAGCTTAGAAGAACAGATCAGTATTAATGTTAAGTTTCTATATCACAAAAGTCACAGGAATTTATTACAGCCACAGGAGCAAGCTTAGCTTTATCAAACTTGTGTAAGGCCTTTCGATTGTAGACTTCCTTGTAAAAAGGAATTGAGGACCTTGCAGCAAAAGGGAGGCAAGTATAAGAAATGTCAGGTACTTATCAAGAAAAAAGGTTTTTAAAAATGATTGGTTAGTCTAATGTCTAAGAGTTATATGGTATAATATAACTAATATAATCATATTTATCTACATATTTTGCTAAAGTTTTTAAGGGAAATAAATAAATCTTTGACGACGATTTTTTTACGGTTACGATGTCGTTAAAAATTTGGATCTGCCTCCCTTTTGCTGCAAGGTCCTCAATTACAACCAATACATCTCCGGCTTTATCAGCAACCTCTGACATGTCCTCCAAAAAATTCGAAACATGCTTCGCCCACCTGGAGTCTTTCGAACATGGCACGCGCCTATCGCATGCACTTCCAAAACTAGATACCGAAAGAATTTTTACTCCAATCTCCAAAAATATTGGACAACACAATCTACCCTTAAACGCTCGGATCCTTTTAAAGGTATTATCATAGCATTAGAAAAGAAAAAAGTGGGCGGTGAAAAATTTGATGGGGCTACATTTTGACACGCCGTGAGCGCCCAAATCGGTGAACACGTCGACAAGTGCTCCCCTTTAAATCCCGACCGTGTAATTATAAACTCGGAATGGGCGCTTTGTCGAATGAGATAGAAGAAATTATTTTTTATGATTTTCTTTTTATATTTCATGGGTGTTAGAAGCCCATAATTTGGAGTGCGTTCACCTAAGACAGATCCTGGGAGGCCTTGCTGGATTGTTTTTGTTTATAGTTACTCGTCGGATAAAATTACTCGCTCCAGGTTTTTATTGCGATGAGACGATTATATTGGTAGTTGGATTCATTAATCTTCGGGTGTAATACAAAAAAAAAGTTGTAGTCATGAACACGTACCCAAGAACCAAGATTAAGAATTGCACGAATAAAATCGAACAAGGTAAAGGTCGTCAAGGTATTCCATCTTCTCGACAGACCCTCATTGAATAAAGCGCGAATCTTGCATCAAGGGACTGTAATTAATTATTCGCAGCCGTTCTCTTACGCATAACTACCTCGACCGCAACCGGATTAGATGTGTTTCGTCCCGACAACCCTTGTTTACCTTCAACCCGTCACACTGTCTTGTTTCAAATAATACCAACATGCTTTTTCAGTTCAAAGACTTCATTCTGACCCAGAAATACATCCAACTTCGTCTTGACTTCTCCCCCGACAACCGCAAACATAAACTTGTACAAACAGCTATTTAAATCCTGTCCAAAAAGTAAACAACGTCCAGAAACGTAGTTCGGGCTCTTTTTCGGGTGTCCATCCGTATCTTGATTGATGGCGCGGACTCATCTCGGGGGCCAGGCTTTAATGGACTTCTGACATTGATTTAATAAAAACCCTTCATTATGGCATCAAAGACTGGGGTCAGGCCAGAGAGCCAGCCAGCCAGGCAAGCACGCGATGTATGTACTCGTACGTTAATTATTTGAAACCGAGATCACGTTTTGTGGTTTGTACTTAGCAATTAATGTACGCTCGAAATTGGCTTTCTCTTGTAATCACATAGTTTGCTTTTGTAATTGATTAATTGGTTTAAAAGACGAGCGTTCTTTTTAGGGAGAATGTAACTGTTTCTTATTAGCTTAACTAATAAGAACATCGACCTTCTTCAGATTGTTAAGACCCTCGATGATCCCGAATGCCTTTCTTGACATTTGCTGGGTATTGCGATGTTAAATACTTTGAACCCGGATATTGCTTCACTTGACAACGATACTCTCACTGCGATGCTAGTCGGTGCCATAGGTACAGAACAAGCTTGAAATACAGAAATTCTTTCTTTATCTTTTTTAATTATCTCGAATGTGTCATTGCATATATCCCCGTAACGAGATCGCTTTGTTCTTATTAACACCACAATTAGCTTATCTCACTCGAACACTTAAAAGTACCAGTTGCAACCTCACCTGATAGACTTGTCTGAAGATAAAACTTAATAAGTCTGCTGCAGGACATCGGCACGAGACGAGACGAATTCGCAGTATGTAATGGCAAAAACAGGATTGTCTGAATTCTGCTCATTTATAAGGACCACCTTAAGGCCTAATAAAAACACGTCGCCCCTAAGGTCAATGCACAATTAGATGCCTCCAAACCTGATGAGAGCAATCACTCACGACGTCAAGTGAAATATTTGGCATTCGTGGACGTTGAAATATACGGATGGTAATGAGAACATTTTTGTTTGTTGATAAATAACTGCATAAAACGTGCGGAGAGACCCCTGAGGTGTCCGTGTCGGCTTCGGCTGATGGGTGAGGTTTGAAAAGAGTAATAGTATGTCTAAAACGATAAGATATGCTTTCAAAGATAAACTTTTTTGTATATTCAGATGCGAAAAGAAGACGTCTTAAAATATAACCGTTCCAAAATATAAAAAGAGCAAAACGTGATACGATTTACTATAAAGTAGTAGCTCTCCGGTAACATTTAGTAATTCCGCAAGCGAAACCGCAGCAAAAACAGGACACGTGCGCTTGCGCAGCGATGCGCCCATAAAACCTTTTTCTCCCTCCATCTTGATGGATAAAAAATTCGGTAGGGCCGTTAATAACATCTTTTTTTTTCGTTTCGGCTACCGAAATAATGGGTTCCTTCGCACTTCCAATTGGACCTCAATTTGAATTCGTCTTTCGACGAGTTTTCGCATTATTCCGTTTTGTTTTTGCTTTAACACCGTTCTTAGAAACCTCAGGTTAATTGACGGTTCAGTTATGGAAATATTTGAGTTGTAGCGAGTGCTGAGATCAAATAACCTCATGTTAGGCCTTCTTTGATGTGTTGCGT
This sequence comes from Luperina nickerlii, assembly GCA_963855955.1. Classification (NCBI taxonomy): domain Eukaryota; kingdom Metazoa; phylum Arthropoda; class Insecta; order Lepidoptera; family Noctuidae; genus Luperina; species Luperina nickerlii. The sequence goes on along the minus strand of OY979666.1, from coordinate 3,134,990 downwards.
GTCCTATTTGCGTTGAAACAGGGTGTCACTAGAAAAGCAAATTGATTTTAAGCGACATAACGTTTGCGAGGCTTTTGAAGTGTGTGTTATGTTATTTTGCGCCCACTGTGATACACAAGGATTTTACGGCGGTAATTCACCTTTGTTGTTTTAAGTTTAATTGCTGAAACTGAACTTTAAACATGCAGTAGTAAAATTAGAGGTGAAAATGAAACTTGAAACAGTGCCGACAAGTTAAAAACTCGTTTGGCTTTGTTATGTGTCTACAAAGTTTTGTGTTATTGCTCCATAATTCTTTATTTTTTCGACAGACACCATGATTAGTCCTCTTAAGTTTACTGTCCGTCTTGACAAATACAAAGAAATAAGCGTAACATTCTTACAATCCAGTTTTTTATGATTTGAGAGTCAAAATGAGTAGGCTATAAACAGCAAAATTATTTTAGCATTATATTTACCCAGAATTGAGAGCAGCGTTGGTCTAGTCGTCGCAAGTGCTAACGCTAATGATGTGAATCGTTATCTGGAACTGAGACGACTGTTCTTATAACATTACTAATGCAAATGAAGATTTTTGGTTTTAATTACATCAGACCGGCTTACTGCGACAAAATTTTTTCGTAGCACCATCTCGCGTCAGGACTAGACATAAATGTGCGTAAAAAGAGACAAAACTTAGTCGCGTGCGCAAGTTTGCCCAGCTGGTCTCCGGTCATTGGGCAACCGTAACCGGTACCGGACGATTACTAATACTTTTATAAGTACCTACCTAGTCAATTAGTCGACTAATAGAATAGTGGGCAAGCTGTTGAAGCAGTATATTTTAATTATTTTCGATTGGTTTTTAAATGTTTAAGTTATGAGGACATTGTTGTTATGGATGTCGTTAGCTTAGGAAACTGTGTAAATTTGTTATGAAAATCGTGTATAGTGTTGAATTTCATTATGCCTAGTTGCTATTCCACCAATTCGCACTAAGCGTTTTCAAATGTCCTTTATAATGTGCACAGCAAAATAGTGGAACTCTCTACCTGTCTGTTTTTCCGACCGCATACAACCCGAATTTATTCAAAGTAAGAGTGATCAGGCTTCTTCTGCATAAGCTCACTCCATCGTAGACTTTGTCTCTGTCACCTCTGACCTATACTAGAGTCAAGAGGTGACAGAGACAAAGTCCATTACAATTACAAAAAAAATAAAATAATAATAATACGAAGTTCCATCTATAGATGTGCTTCATCATTATTCATTCATCAACAGTTTTGACATCAATTTGTTTGTTGACGCTTTACAAGGTCCCTTTACGCCTCAGATGTTTTCTCATTGTATGTCTTATTTCTTTTTATTAAGTATATTTATGTATGTATATTTATTTATAATATATTTATATATAATTAGGTAAATATTATATTCAGATTTAATAGGTTTATGCCTATCTTTATATTTAAAATATTTATTCCACAATGGTCTGATTGCACCTGCCACTGTTTGTCTGAATCACCCAAAGGTTGACTGGTAGAAAATGCCTATGGAGAGACCCCTGAGGTGTCCGTGTCGGCTTCGGCTGATGGGTGAGGTTTGAAAAGAGTAATAGTATGTCTAAAACGATAAGATATGCTTTCAAAGATATCAAGTCAAGTCTATATCTTTCAAGTCCGCCTCTGTACATTTATGTGCTTGAAGTATTAAATAAATAAATAAATAAATGTTCGTGTCCCAATTTCCTAACTAATATAATACGAAAGTTAGTTTGTCACGCTTTCACGCTAAAACACTTGAACAGATTGATGATAAAATTCGGCACATGGGTTAGGACATGGCTATTTTCATCCTGGATCGCTGACAAAGTCGCGGGTAACAGCTAGTTTCATTAAAAATTCGCTTCAGTTGGTGTCTTTAGAAACATTTAAATCTTACCACCATCAAAAAATAATTAGATTCCGATATTCAAACCCACAACCTCAAAAACAACAATAACGTTAATAAAAACAGAACTAATTCCCGAAATCTCCAAACAATACTCCCATTCAGCCTTATTTAACGCCCGAATCGATTCGACTATTCGATTGTCTCGTAAATTTTATTATCAATCGACAAATTTTCCCCATGTCTATGCTCTAGAGTTCGTTGTCTCTGACGACTGTTATTGTTCAGTAGAGGTTTGCACCGGTGCGGAATTTTGCGTACCGGTAAAATTCACCGGTGATTGGGCGATCTCCGGTGATTCACCGGTGATCTCCGGTTAATGCGTTGGAATTATATGCATAAGATAAAAACGATATTGTTTATTAAATGGATATGCTAATAAAAAAAACAGTGTTCATTCATTTCTTATAATTATTAATTTTAAATGGCATTTCAAAGAAAGAAACAAAAGTTTACTCTAGAAGATTGTAGTTTTGGTTTAAAAAACATAACATTTCGACTGCGTCATTGCGCAACATACTTCTCCTGACGTTAAAAATATAACCTGTTGCCGAGAATACTCTTTCTGATTTGACTGAAGTTGCAGGCACAGTTAAGTATTTGAATGCTATTTCGTCTAAAGGCTTTAAATGTTTATTGAATTTCCAGAATTGCACAACGTCATCCCATTTGTGGCTTTTTTCGGGATACTGTGTTTCCGTATACATTTTGAATAAATTAATTGCCGTAGCAGATGTCACATCTGCATTACTAGTGTTTCTTTTTAGAAATCCAAGCAAATCCGGACGACTACCGGGCGATATTTCAAAAAAGCAACTCATAGTACTGAGCAATTACAAAAATAACCACGAACATTGCAACAAATTATTTAGCCAGTTAGATGCTAGTGAAATGAATCACATAAACGGACAAGACCGCTTTGAATTAATGACTGAATGAATCTAATTCGAAAGAAACGAGTTGGTAAATAATTGTCATGAATATTAAATAATTATAAAAAATGATTGTTGAATGTGTCTTTTATTTGTGTAACTTTATTATATAAAAAAATAAGATGCGACGATCACCGGAGATCAATCGGTTAATAACCGATTATTTCAATCGAGTACTTTTACCGGTGAATCACCGGTTATTCTCCGGTACTCACTGCTCCGGTGCAAACCCTTATTGTTCAGTTTTTTGCGTAGTTCATTGTGTATGGTGATTTAGTTTTGTGCTGTCATTACCGGCAGGTCTCGGGTCATCTGCCCCTGTTTAACAAAGGACCTGTGTGTCAGGGTTGGCCAAATTACATTATACTTTTCGGATGACTGTGTTTCCGTTTGTAGAAGAAATTCCATTATGATACCGCCAACGTTGCTGGCAGAGTCAACAATATATTTTATTACTAGCAGCGCCCCGCCATTTTACCCGCATAAGTGTCGATCCCATGGGAATAGCGGCATAAAAACTATCCAATGTCCTTCCCTGGGATGCAATCTATCTCTATGCCAAATTTTATCGAAATCCGTTCTGTGGTTTAGGCGTGAACAGGTAACATACAGACAGACAGAAAGACAGAATTACTTTCGAATTTATGATATTAGTATGGATTAATCGTCTTTGTTATGATAATGCATCGTCCGTTTTCCCATTTCATTGATTCTTCTTCTTGTACAATAGATATATAGATTCACAAATATATCTGACACCATCAAATATTTTTTTTATATTCGATCGTCTTTTTTCTGATCATTCATCGTCCGTACCTGTGCCATTTGATTGCTTCTTTTTCTTGTCTTCTTTGCACTGATTTTCTTGATGGACAAGTGGCAATCGCTTTCAAAGCGTTTCGTATTTCTACAGCGAGTTTCAACAGGATTGACATAAGCGTTTCGGTAGTTTATGTCAATCCAATTTCCATCATCGTTATAGCTGATAGAATGCTACTTTGGCCAGCCCTCTGCTGGTATTTAGCAGACTTAAGTAATCTCCCACGTATCTTTACTCTTGCATCAAGCTGCCACATAACTCGTATGACCATAAATAAAGACATGTAAACTGTCAACTCTGACACATATAGTTCTCTAACCTTTAATCAATCGTGTTTAATGTTATTCGCAATTATGTATTACGTTCATTCACAATACTAGAGCCCACCTACATCTGACATTTGTTTTTAGAGCCACAACAATAATTCCCATAATTAGAGACGGTATTTTTGCCAGAGACAATAGGAGTAAACTTTTTAATCAATCACGTGTTGCAAGGGTCGGCCATGTCTGTTAGTTTTGGCAGTTTGCGCAAGCGCTCGCCGATTGTGTTGTGTGGAAGTTTTGACAAACGACCTATTATAGGGTTGTCGTCAAATGTGTTGGATGTGAAAGAATTATGTATAGTTAACATTTTTTTTTAATTTTAATTTGACATCCTATAAGAAAAATGAAAAATGACCTACTGCAACTTTTTTGTATCCAGCGGTATAGCCTTACAAAATCGATACCATTATATTAATCTTAACAAACACGAGTTAATTGCTCATGTAATTAGTATTATTGGATTCTGATTCGACATAATTAGTTGCTAAGACAAATGGTCGGCTAAAAACAATGTCAGTACAATACAACAGTTAGAACTAATATAAATTATTAAGAAATATTATCTATGGTCTAATTAGAAAGGTTCACGTGTTACCACATCGTGGGTTACCGTTTCAGGTTCGTGATTTACGATAGCGAGTTTAAACTTGATTTTGCATCTTGATTCATACAATTGAATAGGTATGTGGTGCCTAGGATTGTCATGAATGGATTTAATGAGAAGTTTGTTGCGCCACTTCTTCACAGCTCAAAACAATAGAAAAGAATTGACGGAACTGCGATGAATGTTCAAAAGTACAAACATCAACCAGATAAAATCTATAAAGAAGTATTTATTGAACGTAAGAAAAAGTAAATTATGTATAAGACCCATTTTATAGGGAGCTAGCCTACTGCCATCAAATGGGCAGTAATCCAGACTCCGGTCTACTGAGAAATTCCTGATGAAAAAACCCAATAACATTTTCCCACCGGGGAATCGAAACCAGGACCTCATGAATTATTTACACTAAGTACAGACGTCAGCATAATCGTCGACCGTAGGTTCAATTGAGGTAAGGGACAAAATATGATTTTTCAGGAGAGGCCGACAAAGTTTTTTTTCGGACTAAATCGCCCATAACTTTTTTTGTTATTAACCTTTTTCGGGTCTGATTACACACATAATCTTGTATTTTAGTGCTCTATCTACATATGTAACATTTATTTAAACAAGTTAGCTATTTAAGAAAATGGATGTCCCTTACAACAACGTATTTTGTTAGTAACGTCCCTTACTGACCAAGTAACTTGTAGTCCCGTCCCTTACATTAAATTGACCTCTACGTTGGATCCAATCTATTAATGAAAAATAATGTAAAGGACTTGTTGAAAAAATTTATGAAAAAATACAGTGTAAAGAGATTTTTGACAGAAAATGAAGTACACTCTTTATATTACTGTTTCTTCAAAAATAAACCATGTAACGGTAATTCGTTGATTGGGAAGACCCTTACCTTATTTGAAGTGGATTGGCGGCGATAATTACACCATTTCAAGTTCCTATATTGCGTAGTTTTTCAGATACATTGTTATTATAGGGCTGATTCGAAATTTGGATCCAAAAATCATTAGGGTAAGGGACATTTTTCTTAAACTAGAATTTTTTCATATACACCATTCGATAGAGCGAAAAATTTTGAACAAAACTGTATACTCAACTCATTTTGGGTATTTTGTCCCTTACCTCAATTGAACCTACGGTCGACGATATCAAGCTACAAGAAAATGTCAAATTTTCCCAATCAACTTTGAACCTTATGCTTTAGCAGTAAAGTTGAAAATCTATTAAAGAAATTTGACAGATTGTAGTAGTTTGATGTGCTTGGCGTCTGTACTAAATTAAATATGTTCGTTATCTTTATAAAATGAAGCCAAATTGTCCCTTCCATCCGTGGCGGGTGGGTAATGGGAACAACAGTCGTAAACGATGTACCTACAATGAATGACCTAGATTTCATTAACTTGCAGTTACGACCTTTGCCAAATCTACATACTTAGGCACAATGTAACACGGTCCCTTGCCTTCAAGGTTCTTCACTTCTGACCTTTTTCATCACCTGTCTATTGAGACCACATACATTCGTCCTTGCTTTGACAGAAACATACATTTCAGCATTGGCCAACCTTAAAACAATTGACAACTCAATTTTAACTCTGAAATTTGTTGAAATTGAAAACTTTACTGCCTCGTGACTCTATAAGAATAGAAAAACTGGCCGAGTGCGAGTCGCACGCGCACACGAAGGGTTCCGTACCACAAGGCAAAAACACCGAAAAAAATACGTTTTTTGTATGTGAGCCGTTAAATATTTATTTTATTCTGTTTTTAGATTTGTTGATATAGCGGCAAGTCGGCAACAGAAATGCATCATCTGTGAAAATCAACTGTAGAGTGTAGGTTCATGAGATACAGCCTGGTGTTAGACAGACAGACAGACGGACAGTGGAGTCTTTATAATAAGGTCCAGTTTTTACCCTTTGGGTATGGAACCCTAAAAACAACCCATTTCTTGAGGAAGGCTATATAATAGGCAATTATTATCACGCTATGACCCTTAGTATACCGCGCAAAAAAAAAGTCAGAAAACAAAGTATATAATAAATAGCACGGGCGCCCGGCGATAGGATGCGACGCGCTGGGTCGGGGGCCGAAATTTGACGCGGACGAAGTCGCAGACAGAAGCTAGTGTAGGTATACAGGCAAGTTGCAAGTTGTGTTGCAAGTTGTGTTGGTGGTCGTGTGTCCTCCGAGCTTGGGTTCGAACCTTGGGATGGGCTTAATAAAAAATAAAAAAACATTGGCACTCCGGGAGTGCCGACAGAAGTGAAAATTTGAACAATTACGTGTGTATTTTGTGAATCGTCTTATAAACAAAACACGCGCGGTGCCCGGCTACGGTCATCCGTTTTACGAATTTTCGATCAGGTCACGTGTCCTGACGCGAGTTTAACATTTTTTACCCATTACAAAAAAAGTGTACAACGCCGCTAAAGAAGATTTCACTTCAAAAAACAGTAGCAGCTTATAGCCTGGATTTGTGGCCCCGATGATGGCAATACGCTCGTGTCTTGTTACATGGGGTTTAATCAGGGCTGGAGTAAATAAAGTGAACTGTACATCTCTGCTAACTTCTTCTGACTTCTTAGAGGAATACAGACGCGATGTTCTGAGACAAAACCAGAATATAACAGCTTATTAAGCTCACTCAGCTCATTCGGCAATCAATCAATCACACGCGCGTTCCAGTCATCTCCTATGACATTTGCTGGTTGCGTAACTGCAATGCCAACAAAATGATGAAAACACGTAACTCGCTCCCTATTTGGAACGCGCCTTGCTCGGTCGTAGGGTTGGCGGCTGCAAGTAACTGCTCAGAGAGTAAATTGTTCTACTAAAAGTAAATCTAGGTAGGTTTTCTAGGCGAGTACGATTTTCTACCATTCCTTTAACAAACTCAAGCATTCATTTCAATTACTTAAACCAATTTACTGGCACTTTTGAATTGTCAAAGAGTCCGTCAGTTTGTCAGAAAGTTGAAGCTAGTAGCTAGTAGTAGAAGCTAGTAGCTGCCCATTCTAAAATATATGGAAAAAAACGGGCAAGAAACTTCTTCCTCCGATTAAAGACTCGTACACACAGGCGCGACGCGACACGCGACACTAAAGCACCGCTCGTTGCGCGACTTGCGGTGCCTTTGTGTCGCGTGTCGCGTCGCGCCTGTGTGTACGAGCCTTAAAGGCTCCTTCAAACAGGCGCGACACAAAGGCACCGCAAGTCGCGCAACGAGCGGTGCCTTTGTATCGCGCGCGATTATATCGCGTGTCGCGCCTGTTTGTAGGGGGCAAAAAATAGTGGCACTCAGGCCACTATTTTTTTAAGCCTCGTAACTACATAATTATGAAAAAAAACATATTTATAAATGTTTCTGTGAATAATTTCATTCACAAATCAACAGCCCTAAACTCCAATCCTAAACACTGAAGAACATTGTTTTCGTGCAGAGTAAATAGGTACCACAGTCGTTGTGCAACTGATTTTGTAAATTCACAAAGAACTATGTGTTAGAATTAACTGTGGCGAATTACCGCCTTTGTAGGTCCGTTTGTCTTGGTCAAGCTTAGGTCATTGTGTGTCATTGATTTTTTGTTTTAATACGGTGTAGGATTTGCAATTAATATAAAGTTTTTATGGAGATGGGAATGGGAGCAGACTCAAGGAATTTTCTGCTATTTTCTTTACATAATTTTAAATTCGTATATATATTTTATACTTTTTATAACAATTTTTTAACGCTGTTGACAAATGTTTAATAAGATTAAAATCAATTTAGTAGACCGCATATTTTATTCTTTTGGCGTTAGAAATAATAACAGCCTCACGGGTCTATCGAACCGCGAAGGGTCGTGGATGGGTGTCCGTGCTTCGGAAAGCAGGTTAAACCGTTTTTCCTGGCCGGCTGTCACTCTTAGGTCTTTGACAGTCGTTACGCGTACTCAGAAGCCCAAAAGACACGACACCCAGTCTTACCAAGAGGCATCGTGTTATCAAGTAAATGGGTTGTGGAGGTCAGCTACTTCAGTTAGGCAGTCGCTCCATCTAAGATACTGGTATTCAGCTGCACCGGGTTAAACTGGAAACTGACCCAAACATACCTAGTTGGGAAAAAGGCTAGACAGATTAATATTATGGGACAATGGCGGTGAATATTCAGTATTAATTGATATTCGTCTTCACATATTATTATTATATAATTAATGTATGCAAAATATTGTAAAACATTTTAAAAGATAACGGTGGAGTTTCTTGCCCATTCTTCTCCATACGAAAACTACCTTTTGGAATGGGCGACTAGAATCAATTCTATTTTGTTGTAATTTTTGACGTTCAAAAATGCCTTTTATGTATTTGAAATAAATAATTTGACTTTATTGGGAACCATAGGTAAATAATCTCACATACTTACCTCCTTTTAAGTAATGAAGTTACCGGTTTAAACGTCCTGGCAACTTTGAACTCATTATTACCACGACATTTGTATTCCTAGCAAAGTGACAGTGACGATCAACGGAGAGATAAACAGACCGACTACACATGCAATGGAAACATTCGATAACATCTATATAACTATGAATAACATACAAACAATTTTCAACCTTAACTTATGGCACAAAAGTTCATATTTCTACGGGCTGTCAAACGTAAAGCTTTTTAAAATATCGTGTGTGGTGCGTTTACAGAGTGTGTCGTAATTAAAAAAAACTCGCGAGTAATTACTCGAGTGTCGAAAGCCGACTTCGTGAACGATGAACTAAGCTGTCTATGGTACCTATGTCCGAATTTTTGTGAGGGCAACGACATCACATGATGAATTAGCTGTGATGTTGTGACAGTGTTTGATTTTAAAAAGGTGCTGTATTTTTATGATTTGTTGCTTTTTGTTGTAGGTCACCTAGAGAGTTAAGGCTTATTTGAAACCATCTCGTCTCTATTTCTACACTCACATTTTAGTCATGTTATGGCGGGAGACAACTTCATCGAACCATCTGAGAGACTTCCACCCACAGACTACAATATAATGCAGGGTCAGATCAAGCGTTACTGCGTTACCGTGGCCTAATTCAAATTCTCTAAATAGACTTCGAATCTAAGTGGGCCGGAACTTAGACAATCACCACAGTGGGGGTTCAAGTGCGTATACGACTTCAGGCTCCTTCAAACAGGCGCGACACGCGATAAAATCGCGCGCGACACAAAGGCATCGCAAGTTGCGCAATTAGCGGTGCCTTTGTGTCACGCGCGATTATATCGCGTGTCGCGCCTGTTTGTAGGAGCCTTAAACAAACAATGGGCCACCTTCATTCTGCGCCGCATGCCCTGTCACCTGTGCACTTGATGATCTTATGACTTCGTCTGTGAGCGGAGTTCACGCAACTGATTTTTAGAAACGCTTAGAAGAAGATAGGGGGCAAGCCAAGAGCCAAAAACCTTTTATCTTTACTGATAACTTTTATATTACAGTCTACTCTGTATACCATTTATTTTTGTGAATTAAAATAATAAGTAAGCAAATAATAACTAATACCAATAAATTAATAAAAATAACATAATTCAATCCTAACTTATCTTTCAAGATGGTAATGCCGCCAGTCTCTTAGGTACCTACATTACCAGTCGACAGCGATGCGAATGAATTTTCCGACGATATATTTTAGTTTGTGTATAGTTTTATTAGTCTTGCCACCCTGATGACAATCACAGCACCTTTTTTTATGATGTAAAATATAAAAATCTATTTCCAGAACGTCCTATAACATTCGTTTTAACGATCTAAAGGACCACAGGTTTTATATGCAGCGCGAATTTTTTATGATAAATGCAACACTTGCACACGTTGACTTTTGATGCATTCATATAATTTCCTTCGAAACGACCCATAAAGGACGCTGTAAGTACCCAAAACATTAACAATATAAACTGTATTAAAGCAGCCATCTTGAATCATTTACTTTTATGCCACACACGTGTAAACCTTTCCTTATCAATAAGACACAAAAATCAACCATAACTCAAATGATGGATGGTTGAAAATAGCTTTAGCAAAACACTATTCGTGCTATTATTTAAGATTCCCGAAATCGTTTAGTAACAGTTTAATATCACGCATTGGAGGGATTTTGCTCATATAATTTGGACACCCATCAAAATTCCATGTACAGGTTGATTTCAAATGTATTTTTGGGCCTTTGCTGTTAAGTCTGGCACATCTCCTTATTGAAAGCCTGGCCCGTTGCATCTGTCAAATGTCATCTGTTGGCTGATTGATTAACTAACTAACCAATCACAAATGACGCTGGCAGAATAGTCGACATCCGCCAAGATGCCAAACAAGAAAAAAAATCTGATAAGAATAGCATAAAACCATTAATTAAGAATCGATGTTGAATTTAATATGCAGTTAAAATACTTTTAAAAGACTTTTTAACAGACTTTTCGTACAGTGCGTAGGGTTAGAAAAGATAGTGGCGGCTCTAAAAAAGAAATTATAAGTATATGCGATGCGGACTCTTTCAAGTATGTAGTTTTAAATATTACCATAACCAGAGGCCAAACGTCGGGGCTCGAGTGATTAAATGAAGTCTCAAGCACAAGCAGACGGCTTGATTATCTACTAATCTGTCAATGCCTGGAGCTCTAAAAAAACCTCTCAATTTGCCTATCATGTAAGTACTTCAAACAATTCCTGTAGTTGGGTGGCCTCAACAAAAAACCTTGCCATTTTTTGGATCGCCATTGAAAATGTTCTACTTCACCAATGGCGCACTAGCTTCAGCCCGCGACTACGTCCACGTGAAATTTCTTGTTTTTATATATAGCCTATGACACTCGGCTGTACTGTAGCTTCGCATTAGTGAAAGAATTTTCGGAATCGCATCAGTAGCTTCGAAGATTACCCCTACATACAACCTCAAAAATACCTCTTTATAATCCCAACTAATTTGTGTTATAAATGCGAAAGTGAGTTAGTTTTTAAGGTTCCGTACCCAAAGGGTAAAAACAGGACCCTATTACTAAGGCTCCACTGTCCGTCTGTCACCAGGCTGTATCTCATGAACCGTGATGGCTAGACAGTTGAAAATTTCACAGATGATGTATTTCTGGTGCCGCTATAACAAAAAATACTAAAAACAGAATAAAATAAATATTTAAAGGGGACTCCCATACAACAAACGTGTTTTTTTCGGTGTTTTTGCCTTGTGGTACGGAACCCTTCGTGTGCGAGTCCGACTCGCACTTGGCCAGTTTTTTATTTACCCTTGTTTTGGATGAAATTTGGCACACAGATAGACCAAGACCTAAGGACAAGGCTTCCTTCCATGCTGGAACGCAGACGAAGTCGCGGGGAACCGCTAGTATTAGTATACTATAGTAAACTCAACACCCTGTATAGGCTGATGTCAAAATGGCGGCCTACATAGCCTATGCTAATAGTTATTTAATTCGTTTAGACATTTAATATCGTTTATTTTTTTTTTATAATTCATCGGAAGTTCGGAACTAATTATAGCCATCAAGAGAACTGTCTTCACTAGCTTTGAGGTTTTTCTTGTTATATTATGATCCCTATTTTGAGAGTCTGTTTCATAATGCCCAGAGAGGCACTGTATTATAAAATCGAACGTAAATTGTCTGTCTTTCTGTTTGTTACCTTTTCACGCCTAAACCGTTGAACCGATCGTTGTGAAAGACAGACAGGTATTCTGGGCCCTGGAGAAGGACGTAGACTACTTTTCATCACGCTAATATTATAAAGGCAAAAATTTGTTAGTGTGTGTGTGTCACGCTCAAACGGCAGGACCAATTTTGATAAAATTTTGTATGGAGGTAGCTGACACTCTGGATTAACATATAGGCTACTTTTTATCCTGATATTTCAAAAGGGTCGACATTAACGCGGGTGAAACCGCGGGGCGCAGCTAGTCCTAAATATTTTTATGAACAAAATTATGATATACAAAACAAAATACACGCAGACGACGGCAGAAGCAACCGCTACAGGCTACAGTTCAAGATAAATGAAAAAAATTGAACAGAATAATTGTATGAAATTATTTGTTAGATAAGTTAATCAGCAACATAATCAGCATATAACGTTCCCACTGCTGGGACACAGGCCTCCTCTCATCGAGAGGGAGTGGGCCGTAATCCACCACGCGGGCCCAGTACGGGTTGGTAGATGTCACATGTCTTCGAATTTTTGGTTCTAGGATATGCCGGTTTCCTCACGATGTTTTCCTTCACCGTTTCGAGAGAAGTGGTGAGAAGTTAACAGCTGAAGGGAGTAAAATGGACCATCAACGTTGTGACGTTGTATAGTACCCGGCGATAAATATTGCACATCGACCTTTACCTTTTTTTGTATTTTATACAAAGAATAAAAATAATCATCAAAAGAAGCAAATCATAATTGTTTTAACAGCTCCTAATAGATACCGGACTGTTTGTATTTCGTGCGACAGAGATAACGCTCTACGAAGCCGAAATTAGCCGATTGTCTCTTTCCAAAGGTCGATGTGCAAAATTTATCGCCGGGTAGTGTACCTTTGCTGTTAATAATTAGGTACTTTGTCTTTTTCTGTTCTAGTGCTGTAATTTAGTAGGCCCCCAGGGGCATCATTTGTTAAAGAAATTAGATCTACGCCTATTGGCAAGCGTCGAGATCTCTTTATCTATTTGTCTATCAATCATTTCAGTCGATCAGTCTGATGGTTCTAGGCCTGTCCTAAGTTGCCACATATTGTCTAGACTAGATTTTCCGATCTTCAGATAATGTAGCTAAGAAGCATCTTACTACGCTAGATTTGATTTTGATTATAGAAAATACTAGCAGCGTCACGCGGTGTCACCTGCGTAAGTTTCGATCCCGTGGGAATATCGGGATAGAAATTATCCTATATCCTTTCCCGGGACTCAAACTATCTCTATACCAAATTTCATCTAAATCGGTTCAGCGGTTTAAGCGTGAAGAGGTAACAAACAGACAGACAGACACTTTCGCATTGATAATATTAGTACGGTTAAACAAGATGTTTACCTAATTCAGTAAATCCTACTGCTTCGTTGGTCTACATTTATTTATTTATTACTTTTAAGAAGGCTTACAGACCAATTACAAATAATAGGTTACAACAATACATTGTCAAGTTGCTAATAACAAGCCTCCACAGTTATATAACACTAGCTTCTGCCCGCGACTTCGTCCGCGTGAAATTTCTTGTTACTCCGACCTACCCCGTCGCATCGCATCGCCTGCCCGCGCTATTACTTCGTTTTTGCTTAGCGTTCTTTCTGACTTTTTTCTTTTTGCTCGGCTCCTAAAGGTCATAGCGTGATGTCAAGTATTGGGCTATCAAATGCAAAAATAATTTTTCATATCCGACTGGTAGTTCCAGAGATTAGCGCGTTCAACCAAACAAACTCTTCAGCTTTATAATATTAGTATAAAAGTATAAATTTTTGTATGTACAGACGCCAGCACATCAAGCTGCCCGAAACTGTAAAATTTTCCCAATCAACTTTGAACCTTATACTTTAGCGATAAAGTTGATTTTTTTTGTATATTTCAGAGTTGGTCCCATAGTTAAAGTTGAATATATTCATGAGTAGGTACTTCACACGGTATAGTCTTTCGTATTACTATTATGACGTCAAAAAATCGTAATGAATCCTCTGATAAATAAGCCTATAGCCTTCCTCAAGAATTGGGCTATCAAATTCAAAAAGAATTTTTCAAATCCGACTGGTAGTTCCAGAGATTAGCGCGTTCAACCAAACAAACAAACAAACAAACAAACTCTTCAGCTTTATAATATTAGTATAGATATCGATTACCTACTTAAAGCCGAACAATTAAAGTACATTGTGTTAGGTTAGTTTTTTTTTATTTAAGTAAGTACTAAGTACATGAGTTAAAGAACCACTAGCCGGCGCATCATTCACAAGACTAGTGGTCGCAAACGCTTCTGCTCAGGTCCGGGGTTCAATTCCCAGGTCAGGCGAAGTGTTATTGGGGTTTTCTATCTGGAATTTCTCAGTAGCAGCCCAGAGTCTAGATTAATGCCCTGTTGACGGCAAATAGACTTACCCCCTTATTACAAGGGACATAATTCGCGAAATATACGTACAGTATACGGTTTTAAATACACAAAGCCCAACCCTTCTAGGAGAACAAGCGTGAAGATATCGCACCCTTAATAATATAAAGACACAATTCAAAAAAGTAGTTTTTTGAATTGCGCCCTTATATTATTCAAAAAACTACTTTTTTGAATTGTGTCTTTATATTATTAAGGGTGCGATATGTAATTGAAACGTATTGGAACCTATTTGACCGCCGCGAGAGATTAATAATACAATTCTATAGTTACTAGGCAACTATCTATTAAACATGCTTCCCAAATACGAACCGACATGCGTTACATAAAGAAACGAGCATCTAATTATGATAATTTCTCGCACAGCTACGTGTTTGTTACAAAAAACCGTCATGCGCGGCTTAGTTCTGCTAATTATAACGCATCAAAATCATTCGGTCGTACTATAGCGTTTGACAGTGCCGTTAAGAAGTTAGATAAATGAACGCAAATATGCTGACTAAATTGTTTTTAATATTAGAGAGAGAAGTGATAAATTACAATAGTTATTAGGGTACCGTGTACCCGGTGCCTACGGGACCCAATTACTGAGGCACCGCTGTCTGTCCGTCCGTCTGTCTGTCATCTTTTGAAAAGTAATGGGTTATAGTATTTAATTTCTACTTCACGAAGCGACGCGTGTTTTACTTGTGTTAACCAAGTGTACAAACACGCTGTGAATGTGTGCGTGAAAACGGGTAGCATCAGCACATAACTGCCACGACGGCAACGTTGCCATTGTCTCGGACGGTACCGAGAGCTTACACACACACATTCACAGCGTGTTTTTACACTTGGTAACCACAAAAAAAGCGCGTATCGCTTCATGAGATAAAAATACTGTAGTAACGCTTGAAATTTTCACAGAGTGTGCTACTATCGCCGCTATAACTACAAATAATAATAAAGATAAACTAACGTTTAAAATGAAGTGGGCTCCCAACAAGACACGAAAATATGTAGGTATAGTAAAAGTGCGCAGTGCTGCACACCCCCCCCACCTTATTTCAAGTTAAACAAATATCAACTTTATTTCAATGACACTTAAGTTGATTTCAGACTGACTAGCACTATTGAAAAAGTTATAAAAACGTTTGAAGTTGTAGCGTAAACTGAACTTTATTTTGTAGGAATTAAAGTTAATTTTCCATTAATTCTTATTTGTTTACATTTTTGGCAAAGAAATTGCGAACGCAGATTAGTGTCAAATATTGTATGGTGGTACGGAACCCTTCGTCTTCGTGCGCGAGTATGACTCGCACTTGTCCGCTTTTTACGATGAAACTGTAACGTTACTAACTACTCACAAGTATTGTATGCCAGAAAAAGTTAATAAAAAGACTTCGTTAACACACTTTATAAATATAATTCATTAGGTCATCAATCGACATGGAATTATATGAGAATAAATAAAACGTGAGTGTTCTTAAAGCCTTTGTAATACAAATTACAAACAACGTAGGATTGATTCTTTTGAGTCCAAGCTGTTCTTTCTGCGAATAATATACGGTTATAGCCGACCCAAACTTCTTCTTTATCGAGTGACCCAGTAGGCTGTAACAAGAAAAAGACAATAAAAAATAATCCATACTATTCTTAATCCTTAATAATATTATAAATTCGAAACTAACTCTGTCTGTCTGTATACAGTACCCGGCGATAAATATTTCACGGAAAGAGACAATCGGCTAATTTCGGCTTCGTAGAGCGTTATCTCTGTCGCACGAAATACAAACAGTCCGGTATCTATTAGGAGCTGTTAAAACAATTATGATTTGCTTCTTTTGATAATTATTTTTATTCTTTGTATAAAATGGTTTTGTGTAAAAAGGTCGATGTGCAATATTTATCGCCGGGTACTGTACCTACCTTGTCTGTGTACCTTTTCACACCGAAACCACTGAACGGATTTCAATCAAATTTGGCAGAGAGATAGATTACATCCCGGGGAAGGACACAGGATAGTTTTTATCCCGATATTCCCACGGGATCGATACTTATGCGAGTAAAACCGCGGGACGCTGCTAGTTATACATATATATTTCGTAGACAAATAAAATCGATATTCATAATCAGCCTAAAATGTTCCCACTGCTGGAACACAAGCTTCCTCTCTGTGGGTGGGCCGTAAGCCATCAAGCGGACCCATTGAGGCGTCACGGCGCCCTCACCTACCGCCTGACGCAGGTCATCACCGGACACGGAAGTTTCAGGAGGTTCCTGCACATCATCAGGCGGGAGGAAACGCCCGGGTGTCACCATTGCTAGGATGTTTTTCTTCACCGGTTTCAGAGCAGTGCGATGGGATAAATTACTTACTTGGGCCCATGACCGTAACTCATATGGGGCCGTACCAATTGGCCATCACCGCTTTATCGAAAATATTCCGTACCCACTCCTTAGCGACAAATTTTCCCTATCTAAAACTGAAAAGTCGAAATTATAGTAAAAGAAAAAAGGAAAGAAAATACGTTTTAGTCAGGGCCGTCTTTACCCGGGGGTGCAAGGGGTGCGTGGCACCCAGGCGCAAGGTCTTAGGAGGCGCAAGCCGATCAGGTCATCACTAATCACTCATTATAACCGCAACGCTCCAGCGCTGTACCCGCACGTCACCGCCTCGAAAAAATCTCTTGGAAAAAATTGGTGGAAACCATCTTAAAAATGGAACACAAAAATTAAGTTTAATTTCTTTTTGTTGGTAAAAGGGGCGCAAGCTGATTTTCGCACCCCGGCGCCCAATATGGTTAAGACGGCCCTGGTTTTAGTAACTTCCATTCTACAAATTATTTAAGACCACCCCATAAATACAATGTAACAATCTAGTTAGCAACTCACACGCACATGAGCTTACACTATCGATACATCGGTTGACACAAAAATCGATTAGAACAATGATCGATGTGAACAATCGAGAACAATTCGTTACACACGAAACACTGGTATCTGCTTGGAGATAAGACTTAACAATCGCAACACTAATTAATTCTGATGGATGTGCTCCTCATTCGCGTCATGCGTGGTTGTTTTACTAAGATAAAAAGCTTTTGTTCTATTTTCATTTTGCAATGAACAGACGCCAGCACATCAAGCTACCCGAAACTGTCAAATTTTCCCAATCAACATTGAACCTTATGCTTTTGCGATAAAGGTGAAAATCTATTGAAGAAATTTGACAGATTGTAGTAGCTTGATGTGCTGGCGTCTGTACTTTAGTTGCAGGCAATGAAAATATGGCGAGAAAGATCATGACATCTCGACTGTGTATTCCAAAGTGTTATTAGGCAGGTGTAGTACACACACATTTCTCCAGTTATGTGTATTTGTCACTAGCAGTGCCACGCGGTTTCACCCGCATAAGTCTCGGATCACGTGGGTATATCGGAATACAAAGTACCCTGTGTTAATCCTGAGGGGCAATTCTACTAATTTTAACAACGTTCACAGTCTGATCTCAGTCTCAATCTGTCAAAAAATACTTCAAATTTCCCTACATTTTGACAAGTTTTTGACATTTCTTTGTCGCTGAGATGAGACTGCGACTAGATTTTGAACGTTTTAAATTACGAGAATTGGCCTTCTGGTTATAAACTATATGTGTGCCTCATTCAAATCCGTTGAGCAGTTTTTGAGTTTTTGCGTGAAGAAGGAACAAACACAAAATTTCGCCTTTATAATATTAGTGTGACTAGCTGCGCACCGCGGTTTCACCCGCGTAAATGACGATCCGGTGGGAGTATCGGGATAAAAAGTAGCCTTTATGTTAATCCAGTGTGTCAGCTACCTCCATACAAAATTTTATCAAAATTGGTCCAGCCGGTTGAGCATGAAGAAGTAACAAAGATATAAACATACCAAACTTTCGCCTTTATAATATTAGTGTGATTGTGATCAACTGAGCAGAAATCCTGACTCCTGGCTACTGTGAAATTCCAGCTGGAAAACCAAATAACACTATGCCCGACTGGGAATTCGAACCTGAGACCTCATGGTCAGCAGTAGCGCTTGCGACCACTAGACCACCGAGGCAGTCGGATAAAAGTCTTTAAATACGTTCACAATTAATTTAGGTAAAGTAAAAGTGCGCAGTGCTACACACCCCCTACCCTATTTCAAGTTAAACAAATATCAACTTTATTTCAATGAGAATTAAGTTGATTTCAAAGTGACTAGCACTATTGACAAAGAAATAAAAATGTTTGAAGTTATAGCGTAAACTGAACTTTATTGTGTAGGAATTAAAGTTATTTTTTCATTAATTCATATTTGTTTACATTTTTGGCAAATAAATCGCGAATGCACGGTACAGATGTTCTGATAAGAAAACTAAGCGAGTACAAAGAAGATTCTGGGACAGGAAAATATCTGCCAGTTACAGAAATACATACACCGTATTAAGAAATCTTATAGTATTCCACATTTGAACAAGACTATCTCGTTCTATCCTCTATGGCCAAACAAGCACACGCAAGATACAATCAGTACGCACTCTCAATACATCGCTATGACAAATCGACCTGCAGTAACATCGATCCATCGCGTCACTCGATTATCGATACACTCTTAGTCGAATTATCGCCTGTCGACTCGTGTGAACGATTACATAATAAATAATGGTCAATTCGATTCGATTACAATCACACATTAGGGCGCCCCGCTGCTCTCGAACACCTGATATTTATTATAATAAAACATAGATAATCGAGCTATTGTTTAAAAAATCGCGAACGAAAATTTTTTATTAATGGGAGGTGATTTTTTTTTCGTCGGCCATAGGTCATGGCGTGTCAAACTCTGGGCGGTATATCCTTGAAACTATTAGTCTGTAATTCCCGGCTACATATGATTAAAACTATATTATGCAATCCAAGACGTTCACACACGAAAAGGTCAAGTTTGCACTTCGCAGTGCGATGTTAACATCAACACACCTACAAATTGAAGATATTATTCTAATCTTCAGTTATTCGTAGCGTTTTATTTATATAATTTCCTTCCCGATATGGTAGGCATAAACATGGCGTATCAGCGCTTTATCTTTTCTCACAGCCAGTAAAAGCGTACTAAAGAAAACAGTAATGGTTATAATGCTTATGGTGTAATAAACAGGAGATAGGGACAGTAAGCACAAACCTATCTCCAAATAAGTGTCGTAGCAGCTTTTAGTGTAAGAAATATCCTCTGACTATTGGCTATAACATATATAAACTCTGCGCACCTAAAATTATCCCTTAAATAGGGAAATAGCCGTGACAATGCCCATTACAAAATTAATATAGACAATGTTGCCAATGTACCGTTTTACTTTAAACCAACATCGAAATAAATAATACATGAGCTTAGTAACTAAACAATCGATTTGCTGTCGCGTTAGTCGATGTTCGTATCGTTGTCTATGGACGCCGTTCGATTATTTCGAATTCGTTATTATGCCAATATATCACGTTAATAGTTATGTAAGATAGAGCACTTGTTTCAATGTTTTAGGCAATGGTTACGATGAAACTAATCGGAAATTCAGTCGGTCATTCGGCACCCCGCGATGTGTTTCGGACGGACAGCAAAACAAACTGACATGCATTTGTTTAAATAATATCGTTGAGTTGTATTTGTAGGGTCTTGTAAATATTGAAAGGGTTTGATAAATAGGTATATTCTGGATAATTCATTTATTTATATAGTAAATATCAACAACTAAACATGTAAACATTGTTGTTTTATCCATCCATCCAAAGGTTGTCTTCAAAAGATCGCTTTTAACGATGAAAGCGCCCATTGTAAAATTTCTACCTGTAATTTTTATGGTGTACATAATAAAGAATATTCTATCTACTTATCTATCATATTTCCTCGCGTAAAACAACGTATATTTAATAGATTTTATCGCCACAATAATGACTAAACTTTCAAGTCTATTGTCGATTCCTTTACTCCTCGTTAAAGTATAGCTTACACCGATATCTTGCATGTAGACATCATGTATTTTCATATAAAAGTTTCACTTTTACAACAATTAATGATCAAGAAAAACGTTCGATTGTGAGCGATTGCCAGTGTGAAAAATTCGCTCACAATGGATAATTTAAGGTGATCGCATCTGACTCGTTGTTGCTGTCGCTCCCAAGCAAGCAACCTCTTTGTAATACCAAGATAATTATTTTAATACGCACGAGAACATAGCAATACACTTTCACTTTGAATTTGCATTTTGCTCTAATGCTGATGTAGGCAGGGTTTTTGCAAACAAAGGCAGTATCTGAGTTCCTTTGCCTTTGTTTTTCGCGCCAAACGTTTGACAGGTTGCATAATGTTACCATCTTGATAGCTTTTAAAGTTTTAACTAATACTTACTATGACTAAACTTTATAGTTTTACAATGACTTCCGGACTGGAACAGTAATTTATTACAGCTACCTACAAAAAAACTTGATTAAGAATGATTTTGTTTAATTAAAAACTCTTGATGCATTTCACGTTATAGAATTTAAGTTACCGTAATAGCAATAATGCTATCAATCATGAGTAGCCAAAATTATATTAGAACCGCTCTAAGAAAAATTTTTGTTATTAAATTCTAAGAGCAATCCTTGCGGTATTTCATACATTAAAAAAGTATTAAAAATAAATTACAAAACTCATCCTTTTAGATGCCCAATAAGATTAAATATGTGCACAAAATATACCAAATCACTGCCGCTAATTGAACGATGTTGCCACTAAAAAAATATCAAAACGACCGGCGGAAATGGCTTAATATGTTCAGCCAGTAATGTTGAATGCTTCATTAGAAGGATTTTGATAGCGTAATCACATGTTCTGATCGCACTTTGCCGCGGCGCGAAATGATCCGATTGGCTGATACCCGTGCGTGCGTTCCAAACATTCAGTTTGAACGCATTTGATAGAAAGGCATTCTCGGGGTTGCTATTGCTAAATAAATTAATGATGACAGTCGTTGATCTGAATTCTCGATGGTTACAATTTATTACTGTTTCTTTGCAAGTGTAATTGTCGCGCTGCTACATAGTTAACTTTCATACTTTGTAATATCCTTTATAATTTTCTGCATTTTTTTCAGGCTAGTATCCACTTTTTCCTTTTATAGCTGCTTAAAATGTTTTTAAACTCGATTAGTCTGCTCATCTTAAAGCCTTGTCGTTTTTTTTTAACTTACTATGTCACTTCTTTACC
This sequence comes from Luperina nickerlii, assembly GCA_963855955.1. NCBI lineage: Eukaryota > Metazoa > Arthropoda > Insecta > Lepidoptera > Noctuidae > Luperina > Luperina nickerlii. Next base: position 3,113,064 of record OY979666.1, on the reverse strand, counting down.
GAAACACTAGCGTACCTTATGGTCGCCGCCCCAATTGTTGTCGGTTAATGTTAACACCTCCAGCACACGGCAGCGGTAGATAATGGCAATCTTATCGGCTTGTATCAGCCCAGCCCAGTGCCATTAGCTGGCCGACCGACTTTCCCCGTGGGGTAGACCGCGATTGTTGACGATTGTCCTCTGTTGGAGTAAGAGGTAGGGCTGCATAGCTTGTACAAATACGGTGAAATAATACGATGAGAGGCCATTGATTCTACGTGTTGCCTTCTGAACCAAAAATATGGAGGTAAAACTTGAACATTGAATGGAAAATTCGCAAAAAAAATATTGTTGGATTTTTTTTTACTTAAGTACTTACATGAGTTAAATGGAAAATAATTATTTCAATAAAAGAAGTTATAAACAATCAATTAACTAGGGGATAAGTTGTTATTTAGTACATGTCATATTTTCCGTAATTTTAAATAATTATGACAATCGGGTAAAAAAACGAAAGGATTATTGTGATAGATTGCAGAAAACTTGAAAAAAATAGTTTAATCTACAACACTGAATTCTCTATCTGCTATATGAAAGACAAAAGAAATCAAAACAAATGACAGTCAAAGTCAAACAACAAAAAATCTATCGCCCAAACCAACTCCACACAATCCTAGTTCACTCCGATCATTGTAACAAGCCCTGTTTATCCCTCAGCGCGACTTTCCAATGACACTTGCCGCACAGTCGCCTGCGCAGGTAAGTAGTAAGTACTATTGCGAATAATGAGCGTTTCTGATCCATAACTGATTGCGGTGCGATTATTTTTGAGGCTAAGACCTTGTTGCTGGTGGACTCCTGAATAGGTCGAGGTATTTGTTATACAAGATGTTTGTGATAGTGTCGTAATGATCTAGAATTGTAGGATTGGAAGCGGGCTTAACAGGAATGTGGTTCGGTATTTTGTTATGGAAAGAGAGCGGCTAGAGTGATCGTTGTCGTCTTATGAAGTTTAGTAACGGCAAATCTTGAAACGTATCTATTAAACATTAATTGATCTTCTTCTTAGCGTGTCGATGGCAATTTTAATGGACTCTGCCCAGAAATCGGCTACATGTTAATTATCCCTTTTCCTAAATTCCTAGTGCCAATTTGTGTCACCTACCAAATAAATAATTTCATCAATCAACGACACCTCTCGTTAGTCCATCAAGGCATAAGGCATCCCTAATTTCCTTTTTATCATTTATGATTCTTCTGATCTTATCCCAATTTATTTAGGGTCGACACAACTTGCCTTTTTCTTCAATAATTTTTATTAGTCGTCATCTCGCAAGTCACCTCCTTTCTAACCATATCATCATTCACACACTCCATACATCGTTTCTTTGGTCGTCCCCTATCTTATAGCCATCGACATTCTTCCTCAAAACTTTCCTCCCGAATTTACTTTATTAACACCCTTAAATATTACCTGTATTCCCGTTGTCCCCGTTAAAGGGGACAAAGGGAAAATAATAGTACCATTTTTCTAGTTGAGTGATAATTAAAACCAGAAGTTTTCTAGTCTTGATTATCATCATCTGCCTAGCCTAGCATCATAACTTATTCAAAGCTAAAATCAAATGAACCATCTTGTTAGTAACCCGTTGCAAAACAGAGCAGCACTACGTGTCTTTTAGCAAAATTACCGTTACTATAGACAATGAAACTCAAATCCTACTTACTCCAACAACTGTATTTTCTCAACAAACCCTATGTATTATGTATTCCACTTTCCAGTCACACTTGCAGAACGTATCGTTAGTAATGAGCGTCTGATTCATAACTGATAGTCAGGAGACTATTTGAGGTCAGTGGGACCTTGTGACTGCGGCACGTGGCGCTGGGAAGGAAATAACTAGTAATTGTTGGAGTATTTTAGACGGGATTCATTTGTTTGTGGAAGGTAAGGAGGGGTTTGAGCCAGTAGTAAATTAAGATAAAGAAAGAGAATGGATGGTTTGCGAAGTATATTGGTTTGAAGATTAAAAGTCTGGAATTAATGCTAAAGCTCGAATGGTTGATGCTGATGAATCTAATAAAGATCATGCAGATGAGGTAACTCGTCCAGTTAATTTACCCACTTAATAATGTTCCATGGGGTGACCATGTTGAAAATTTGTATTTCATGATTTGGTATACAGGGTAAGTTGTAAAACATTAACAACCTCTTAAGAGGTCATTGTACTCATCATTATGAACAACTTTCACTACGGGACCAAACCTGAAATCGCGAAAAAAAATCAACTGTTCCCTACATTTATGTTCGTATAACTCGTCAAAATGTAGGGAGCAGCTGATTTTTTTCGTGATTTCAGGTTTGGTCCCATAGTAAAAGTTGTTCATATATAATGATGAGTACAATGACCTCTTAAGAGGTTGTTAATATTTTACCCCTGTATATCCTCCTTATTGCAGCAAATCTAATCAAAGATAACAAATAATGCAATCTCTGTAATCAATGTATGATTTATTAGATTGCGCAGCCAAGCAGCCTCCGACCTACTACTGTATGTACAGACGCCAGCACATCAAGCTACTACAATCTGTCAAATTTCTTTAACATATTTTCAACTTTATCGCTAAAGCATAAGGTTCAAAGTTGATTGAGAAAATTTGACAGTTTCGGGTAGCTTGATGTGCAGGCGTCTGTACTAGCGCAGTGGTATTACTTACGGAGTTGTTCATCGCCTACACATTTGCCAGGACCTGAGAAATGTCAACATTACATTACACCTAAGAATCGCACTTCAGCAGTGGTGGTCCAGTGGTCACGACCGCGACTTACGAGTGGTAGGTCGTAGGTTTGAACCCAGACAAGCGCTTTACTTTGTATAAATTATTTCATAACCACTGCTCTCGAAGCGGTGAAGGAAAACATCGTGAGAAACCGGCACGTCCTAGAACCAAAAATGAGAAGGCACATGCCTTCTGATGTTAATGTCTTCTAGATATCACATGACATCTACCAACCCGCATTGGGCCCGCGTGGTGGATTATAATCTCACATCTGCCAAAACGCTTCCGTTCTCCCGTTGAATCACTGTCAGTAGTTACACTGTGGAACTATAAGTATAGTGTCAGTTTCTTCATTGCTGCTTCTCAGTCTAAATGAGCGTTGCGTTTAAGATTTGTTTATGAACCGCCTACAGCGTACAGGGACGCTAAGTTATTGTTGAACCCACTACTTGGAACTTCCATTTGGTTTACAAATTAAGCTGTTTCGCTGTTATGGAGTTTAGAATGAAGGATAGGTTGCTTCGTTTTGTGTCTATTGTTATTAATACCTGAATCGGATTTAATATTTGTACTAGTATTAATAATTCTGCAACCTTTTTCGATAATACCCACTTTTCTGTAGAAGTTTCTTTCAGCACTAAGCTATGACTTTTAGTTTTTTGGTTTTGATATATTATACTGTATTACTTTATCTATCTACGTCTATGCTGTGCCGTTGCTTCTGTACTCTAGAATGAGACAAATAAGTTACACTCATCATCTTTGCCTGTTTGATGTTTCTCAACTATGTCAGTGTTGATCTTCAGTCTAACCAAAGATAGCTTACCGGCAATGGTGTTTATATATAAACGATGATTGAAGTTATGTGACATTTAAACGTCAAAAATGTATGGTTTAACAGTCGGCTAATCACCGTTTATGAATAAAAGGGATTTGTTCATAGCTTTGCGTTTAATTCATTCACCATTCCTATTGAAATCGTTTCTATTTCTAATAGAAAAGTAAAAACAGGTTACAGCCTAAGAAAAAGCAGTATTACCAACGTCTTCAGCTTGGCAATGCTTGCAAAACGAGCACATATCTAATACCAATTACTTACCGTGTTCGACTTAATTGCCAACAATTAAACTGTTTGTCTGTTTGTCTTTCTCACGGCATTCTTGCACGCTCATTATTTGTCGAGTGCATTGCATAATTCCGTCTTTCTACTATTTTGTTTGTTTCAATAGGCACCGATATATTATTATGTTCCAAAAATGTCTCAGGAGTCAGGACTATAAATACGCTTAGTTCTGCTATACTACATTATACTTTCCGTGTCTATGTCTCATGGCTATAAGTCAGTGTCCGATCAAATCAGAACGAACGACAAATAAAGTGGTCTAAAAAATTGTGTAAAAATTAAAATAAAATATTTTTACAAATGGCAACACCACTTGTAGGGTAAATCACCCAATTATCGGGCTTACACAAATCGTGCCAAGTGTCACGTAGGCTGAATGGTGTGATATCTTTGCATCGTTCATGTTCCCGAGGTGTGGCAGAGAGCTAGAGCCCTAATTATGTTGATCGCACGCAGATATAGTTTGACATTTTAGTGAACATTACTACACGAAATGAAAGGCTCAGTTCAGCTTGAACAAGATTTGTGATATTATGGTATCATCGCGTTTTGTTCGTTTTTAGGGCAAGCTGTAGGACTGGTTCTTGCTTGTTAGTGTTAAATGAAAGTCTTGTACTGCATCGATACCTTTATTTTCAAACCAAATAGGTCACAAACTTTGGTGTCACAAACTTATCACCCCAGCGGCTATCTTGGAACTTCATACGCATCTTACTTTACATGGCAGATGACACATTCTGCAACCGTTTCCTGAACTGATCACTTTGTAGCTCTATAAAGTAGCTTACACCCACCATAAGTCAAAACAACGTCATATGAAATGCTATAATCCCACGGTTGTCAGTCAAGTGTCTTCACACGTCATCCGAGTAAACACTACCCCAATGCCACAACCCTGAAACTAACACCGTCACGGATGACTGACAGCCCTATCCTACTGACTCACGCAACCAGACACCGAGGATATCTGAGTCAGGGGTAACAAATATCAGTTAAGAGCTAATAGGTTAATTGGGCTAGCATTAATTGTTAAATGTAGGTGTTAGCAGATACGATATCTTAGTTTATCATCGAGAATAAATCGTTTGTTTTGTTGTAATTATGTGTTCAATCTTGATTGAATAGGTGTTAACGAGCCTCCGCGGATAACAAGCGGTTTAGAGCTCATTTTTCGAACGTCAATGTTGCCACTGTTGCCAGTCGCAAAAAAAGTTTTATGAGTTTTTCTGTTTAAGGTGCGGCTGCGGTTGTTATTGCACTAGAACCTTTTTCGTTCTTACTGTAATGCCTTCCTATATCTAATGAAGCTTTTTGTTTGTTACAGAGATGGCAGCGGAGGTGGTTCGTCCTATATGACGATGGGGAGCTGACGTATTCGTTGGACGAACACGTAAGTACTAGCACATAAATACAGAGAAACGATAGCTCTAATAGAGACCATATGATATCAAGTTCACACTCAACTTTGAGCTAACGACCTTCTACCCAATAACTACAGAACTATCAGGGAGCAGCAAAAATAACTTTCATCAATCAAATATGGCAACACCTTGTTATCGACACCGTCGCTTTCGACTTTTTACCGCGAATCGACTAAAAAGGCAGTTGTAATCGTTTCCTCGTACTTTTATATCGACTAACTACAAATATCTCGCTTCTTGCGCAGACTAATCTATCGGTTGAACAAATTCAGACCCGTCTGGCGCCTTAAAGGGCTGTATTGAAACCGAGTAGGGTAACGCGGCCAATAATTGACTCGTTACTAGAAATAGTGGTGAGGCGTCCTCCGGTAGATAAAACCCTAATTTGGTTCTGTTTCGTGCGGAAAATTATGTTGTACTGTATTAGTTTTATGCTTTTTGTCCAATGAGAAACTTGTTTAGGTGCATTCGCGATTTGATTCGCACTGCGGTAAAATAAATATAAAGAAGGAATCGTTCCGCTTTGCGAATCAAGGCGCTAAAATAAAATTGTATTAATTATACATACATAAACTTTTACAAAGCAATAAAAACAAAATAAAAATGCCAATAATTATGCCAACACACATCGAATGTTATGTCGCGTTTTTTGTCAATAATAAATTCATACGCGTATAATATTAGCGTTTTACAAAAACAAACATCGCCGAGCCGGTAACCGGAGTCGAGCCGGACCGACACGAGACTCGATTTCATCCGCACCTCGCTTTATCAGTATCAAATCTTTCACATTTTTCTCTGGCACTCATAAATATTCATAATAATTGGCGTCGTTGCAATTTCAAGTGAGTACTTACATGAATTTTAATACGCGCCGTATATAGGCGGCCGCCGTGCTGCGGGAGCGAGACAAAAAACTTGACGCGTAATGTAAACTAACCAGGAACAATGAACACAGGAAGACTAGGAAGGCTTTCTCCGTTTGCAGGTTGAAATAAAACAAGGTGCCTTTTATGGTGTAAAATCCTGACTCTAAAATTCGTTGGACGAGCGTTGGGTTATTCACCCTTAATTTTTGCGGTTGACAATATTTTATGGAACGGTTGAGAAGCTGAGATGTTTATCAGCCAATCGTAGCGGAATGCGTGTTAGTGTCGAGTCTATAAAGTAATCTGGATGTAGAACAACGGAATCAGTTCGTCTGGCTGAGTAGATATTTCAGTTGGTTCAGGGTAAAGGGGCCAGTCAGCCGTCAATGTTTACGCATAATGTATTCCTCGGTTCGCACCTCGCGCCTCGTTATCATGTGAATGGGCCGAAGATTTGCAATGCGGCTCACAAGCTAAAATAGAAGGAAGTCGTTAACGTCTTCTATGGCGAAAGTAGGAAAATTAATGGCGTTTAAGTGTTTGAAGTAAATAGCGTTTATTTGTTCACTTAGTTGTATGAAGCAGGTAAAGGTACTTAATTGATTACAGGATAGTTGCAGTAGTAATGGATTCTATGACATTTACTGAGATTTACAACTGTTTTATCACTCTGATGGCTAGAAAGGGGATCGTTACTTTAAAGGCTCCTGTCCTGCAAACAGGCGCAACGCGCGACGCGAATCGCACGCGACACAAAGGCACCGCTCGTTGCGCGACTTGCGGTGCCTTTGTGTCGCGTATCGTGTCGCGCCTGTTTGAAGGAGCCTTAATTGTGTGTGATTAGAATGGAGATAGCATTGATTTCTTGCTGTATCTGACGAATTGGCAGAATATGTTCCTTTTAGATTTATTTTAATTATTGAGTTTTAACCATCCTTACTTAATATTATAAATTCGAAAGTAACTCTGTCTGTCTGTCTGTTAGTCTGTCTGTCTGTTGTTATGTTACTTTTTCACGCCTAAACCACCGGATTTCGATAAAATTTGGCAGAGAGATAGATTGCATCTGCAGCATTGCATTTCTGGGGAAGGACATAGTATCCTATGTCCTTTCTAAAAGCTATCGTTTTTATCCCGATATTCCCACGGGATCGACACTTATGCGGGTGAAACCACGGGGCGCTGCTAGTACAAGTCGATTAACACTTCAGTTTTTTTAATCTCAGTTATTGAGCAAAATATTAACACTTCAGTTTTTTTAATCTCAATTATTGAGCAAAATATTTGTTCAAAATTACAGCAGAAGTACAATGCAATTTTGAACAAATATTTTGCTCAATAACTGAGATTAAAAAACTGAAGTGTTAATATTTTGCTCAATAACTGAGATTAAAAAAACTGAAGTGTTAATCAAGTTCTGTTGCTGACTGTACATGATAAGCTAGTCCTATTCATCCACTGTTTAGGAGCCATTTTTGTTACGAGAAAAATTGATAGCATGTGTTAGCTCAATAATTTGTCTCTAGGACCAAAACGTCTTCGTATTACTTATTTTATGATTTTGGCACTTAGGTACCATACAATTCTTTTCATGAAACCTGTGATAACCTGACGACAAAACATAAAATTATACATAATAAATATTTACAATAACATATAAGTACAAGATAATATGCTAATTAAAGTTCTAAAGATAAACATTCGTTGACATTACAGTTAAGTACCTACTTATGTTTTCATGCAAATTGAAAAAGTCAATAGTTAAGAGAAACCCGGTTACCGTGATGGTGCAGGCAATATCTTACAACTACATTGAGGTTCAGGTGAATAACTTGCGTAAACATTGTAAACCTTACATTTGTTTAAACAGGGATTGAATTACTCCTTTAAACAGTTTGTTTAGATTAGGTACACGTTGTTAGGTTAGGTTACAGGTTGTTTTTACATGTGATCTTTTTTAAAAGGCTATCATTTGTCTGCAAGGAGCAAAGTACTCACTAATTCCATGCCTCAATTAAACATAATAGTACATTACTTCAGAGGGAAGAAAGTGACAGTTCCATACCGAGATTATGCGAGGGGCGCAAACCATTTGAGGTATGGAACTGTACTTTATCCTGAGGGATGTATAGTGCTTTTTATTACACCTACGAGGAAAATTATGGACATAAATGCATAGAAATGTTTATATTTAGTTAAAAGTACAATTATTAAAAGTGCAGCTATTTTTTACACGACGCCTTAGTAACAAAAAATACTTAGGTACACGTTGAAGTGTATCAAAATCATACATAATCAGTCTATAATGTTCCCACTGGTGAGACACAGGCCTCCTTTCTGTTCTCAAACTCAAACCATTTATTTTCAATTAAACCATTTACAGGCACTTTTGAATTGTTAAGAAGTCCGCGTTTTATATACAAAAATAATTTCGTTTTTAATTTTCTGTATGCACCAAGGAGGTTGGTAACTGGTAAAAAAAAACTGTATGTGGCCAGTAACAATTTACTTGAAATTTAATTAGTAGACAGTTAAAGTCTCTTGGCAGTATGACTGCTGACAAATTAAAAAAAAAAGAAAAACCGGGTATGTAATGGAATTTCATACATACTTCCCACCCTTGGGTCGGAAGGATTTTCATACAAACTTCCATACCTTGAGATGAAAGGATTTGAAGGGCGGGATAAAGGCGTTTCTTCCCTCTAATTGGTATAATTAGTATGTATTTTCAGAGCAGGTGTGATAAAAAGCTTATTTTCTTTTTTACGTAGGCAAGATTTATGAAACATTCGTATTTCAAAATTCCCGCTAAATACTTTTCCAAGTAATCACTTATGAAGCAAAGACAACACATTCCATATTCAAAAATTCCGCGCCTCTAAAAAAAGCAGCATTGCCAACTGCAGCAACCTAACTCGCCAGTTTTTATTCAAACACCTAGTTAGCAAGCTGGTTAGAACGAAGCTGTTAGCTGGTCAAATACCAATGCCTTATCATCAGAGATCGTGTACCGTTGCCGCCAAACACCGCCGGACCTGTTATCTTGACCATTAGACCCTGATACAAGCCCGGATGGGCGATAAATGGCTTCTTTAACTTGATGGATGCGAGACATCTCGGCTCAAATTAATATGTGTCAATGTGTAGTGAATAGTTTAGATAATATATTGATGAATCTTTTAGGAGTAGTGTTTGCGCGCAGCTTGTGTGGGAGACAGACTTGATTGTTGTAAGATTAATTGTTTTATTTGCCAAAGGTGGCACTAGGTATAGTCGACTTTTCAATTGCGTTACCATTTTTGGCAACAATTATCACGAAATTGCACTTCACTTAGTTTGAAATTAGCTAACTTTGTCGTTTTATGACTTACAAGCGACATTCAACCTTAGGATGATAAATCATTTACGGGGTCGTCTATACTTACACGAAATTAAATAAAAACTTGAAAGAATGCTCTGTATAAGTGTAGAGGCTTTAATCGAGTTTGCATACTAGAAGCATCAAACTTACACTTCAGTGCTCCTAAGGATGAAATTGTAAATTGTATGAACATCTTACTTATAGTACCCTGTTTCTGACAAATAAATTACTTTGACTTTAATTAATAGTAAAAAAAATTACAAGTTTTTTTTAAAATTATTTGCAATGTTCAGACTTGAAAAATGTAAATTCATTGTATAAACACTAAAACTTAGCTCATAGTGCATCATATCTTCACCAACCTTCAAACACCCACAGTCTACCAGGCACGTCGAACGTTCGTCACCAATGAATATGCAAGCCCATCATAATAATGTGAGAGCTAGTGAGAAACGCGGAACAGAATAGCGAACAGCAAGCTATGTTACCAGCAAGTGGGCTGTATCGAGGACTATAAGGTGCTCGTTTGTGTTCAGTGTTTATGATCGTTTTATAATGCTGTTGTAGTTAGCCAAAGGTGTGCAGTAGAATAAGGAAACTATAGGGACTGCTGTAAAAAGCCACGCTTTAAAACTTTAATTAGAAAGTAAGGGTGGCTAGACTGAGAGTAGTAAGGATTTCATCCATGTACAAATTAAACGGAACTCGTGTAGGTTGGATACAATTTGTGTAGTAAGGACTGGTGCGGGTTGGTAGATGTCACATGCCTTCGAATTTTTGGTTCTAGGACATGCCGGTTTCGTCACGACCACGATGCTTTTTCTTCAGCGTTTTTGAGAGCAATGGTGATGAAATAATTTACACAATGTAAAGCGCCTGTCAGGGTTCGAACCTACGACCTACAACTTTTAAATCGCGGTCGTTACCATTGGGCCACCACGACTCGTGAGAACTGAGATGTCCTGAAATAGCAAATACTGCTTGAAAGGTTTTTAAAGAAAACTAAGACGGAGAAAGTGATGATCAATGTGTTTTTTCTTTCTTATAGTTTCTTATAGTTCCATTTAAAACATCACCTTTGTGATCGAAACACATTAAGCCAACCAAAATACGGGAGATGAACAAAATATTGGCAAAATTAAAACTCCATTTTACGATGTCTTTGAATTGTAAGTCCGGCTAAACACAAACGGATTCTTTTAAAAATGCAATTCAAATGCAAATATACGAGTATGTTGATCAAAGAAAAAATCAAATAAAGTCGTGTAAAGTGAATATGGCTCACGGGCGGCTTCGATCAATAATGTACATTATTGATCGAAGCACGGCGGCGAGTATGTTATGAATAATTATGTTCTATTGATTGCATAGAATTTATAGTTAGAACACTGATTCGTTACAGTCGTAAAATATACAGGTGCATATATGCTTTTAGATAGTGTCTATGAGAGAAGTTTACTTTTCATTGCAAGATATAATACTTTTTCTTGTGCCCTAGCAGACGCTAGGTTGACGACCGTCAAATCAAATCAAATTTATTCGTAAATGTAGGTTTCATTACAATAGGATGTTATAATAAGATGGTCAGTTCGCTACATTTTACTCAAGAGACACATTTAAAATAAATCACAGACACATTTAAAATAAAAAATGTCGTTGAAATGAAAATGTCTTATTTCTTGGACACATGACAAAAAACTAGCGACTGACCGAAATAAGTTATCAGCCCCAAAAGTAAAAAAAAAAGAACTCTCTTGCATGCATACAAGGACAGTTTTTTTGGCAAAAAACACTATACCTTTTAACCTGGCCAGAGATGTTTCACTAATCAAATTCTGCTATATCTCACGTTCGTCATCTACTACTTTCTCATCCCCTGTCTACTCAATGTTTATAGTCCATTCATTCGCCGTTTCTGCTACCCAAGATATCGTGAATACATCACTAAATCGATGAACACGTCACTGGAAGCCATACACTTTATTGGATTACAGGCGAGGCCATACGAGTAGTTTCACGAGAGCACCGAGTGACCCCCGGGTCACTTGCAACATTGCAATTACTACTCTTGCATTCAAGTGGTCATGTATCTGGATGTCATATATGTCATATATCTTTTCATCATTTGCTACACGTTTATTGCAGTCTGCTCTGGATATGGGCTTTTCCCAAAATAAAAAAATGTTCTAAATCAACTTTTGCTGCGTAGGGTTCCTTGGGGCATTTCCTATTCTACTTTAATGACCTATCCTTATGCATTGGTCGTCTACTTCATGTCGCTGGCACGACAGTTATTCATATTTTGCTGGCTCAAAGCTTCGCCATAACTTCTTCTGGATAGGTAACTTAAGTTGAAAATTAATTAAGGTTTCTATTAGGTATACAAATTCGTTCCATGAAAGAAAGACAGACAAAAAATCAAGATCAAAATATAAAGTTAAGAGCTCGTTACCCAAGCGCTGTGATAAAAGCAAACTCAGACAGCGAAGCGAAATTCAGCAAGATCTTAATTACTGAACTAATTGAAAACCCGAAACAGACCACCTAAATATCTATCTCCGCTAGTTCTAGAATATAATCTTAGACATTCTAGATGACGTAACCGCGGGTAGAGGGAAGTTTGAGTGGATATAAAAAGTAGAAGCGAATGTAATAACTCAATATTGATGTATATTTTTCTGAAGGAAACCATGTCATTTTGATTTTTATGGAAAAGAACAGGATACACAATTATAGGCGATTTACGCGTATAATATGCAATCGAACATAATTTTACCATCTTTCCTCTAACTTCTTAGCCGTAAGTTAAGCAAATAAAAGCCCTTACAAGCTACCAAGCATTAAATGACGTTAGTTAACATTCAACGGGTGAGCCAAATTAAAGCACTTCGTGTACGAATAAATAGTTATTTTGCATCAAATTGCTCATGCTATGTGCACATGCGCAATGCACTGAATTTAGGCTCCATTCACACTATTATAGACAAGCAATTAAATGTAGGAAAGATGGCTGACAATGGCGTAGGTTTGTTTTTAGTGTCATTGAGTTTTTGAAATAGAAAATTTCAGTCATTTGGGTGGCAGCCAAGGTTTCAAACTTTACCTAAGAGATGAGTAAAATCTCTATTCCTTTAAAGATGTTGTATTTTCATCGATGAAACGCAATGGCATAGGGAACTAGTTTTTAGCTGTCACAGTTTTAGGGACAATTCATTTATATGTGCTTAGTTGTCAGATTATTCTACAAGCAACATACTAACATACTAGTGTTTTAATTTTTTAGTCCGAACAATTTATTTTTTTTTTGCACTTCAGAATCAGAATGCTTTATTTGTAAACATAGGTCAAATTACAATAGCTTTTGTAATTGAATAATTGCTTCATATTTTGCAATAAATTACCAGCGTTGTGTCATCGCGCTTCACTTTCTTTTCTATGCAATCCGACAGTGACCGCGCTTTAGGTCATGTAAGTCCCTTAATTTCTTTAATTAGAAAAATTCGGCCATCAGAACCAAAGGATCAAATACCTTGGATAAAGCTAAAATATATTTAGGAATATTGTATTTTCACGAGAGTAAGAATACGAAACATATGTATGAAACTAATTTAAATCTGTATGGACGACAGGATTGATCGAAACCTTCTTCAAAATTGTCAAAAATTTTAGTACCCAAGGATATATCAATCTCACTGACATTTACCTCAAGTCTATGTACCCTACCTACACCTAAGAAGCAAGAAGATAAATCAATTACAACAATAATTTAGCATTCCAGGCGGCCGTGTGCAGCATGACGTGTCAATTACGACAAGTTGGTGTAGGCAGCACGGTAGATGCGAACATCAATATTTATGAGACAACGCGATTTCAAATAAACCTACACTGGCCTATTAAAACATTATGGTGTAGGAGCTTATAGGTTACGTGGCCGTGGTAATGGAGACCATTTTGGATTAGCAGGAGCACCAGTGACAAAGGACGTCTGTGGGGTGTCCCTTCTAGTAGTCAATTAGAATCTATTCTAATAGAAGAGAATAATGTTAATGGTCGTTGAAGGTAGTTAACAATGGGCAAAAACGCCGGAAAAAAAACATGTTTGTTGTTAAATATTTATTTTATTATTAGACCACTTCCATTCTTGCTATTTTTCTCAAATTTGCAATATTTCTCGTCAGTTTCCAATTCATTAAATCAATTTTAATCCACCGTTCGACCTTTTCACTGACATGTTTATTTGTCTTTCAATGTAGTTACCAGTAGGTCCTACCTACTTCATTCCGCCGTAGGGGAATTACAAGCGAATGTCTTACGGAATTATCTCAAGTAATTATTTGTTGTTTATCGCCCACGCCCAACAGTGGGGCAGCTGATATTATCTGACACAAATCATTTTCGTAATTGTCGAGCAATTAATGCATTCCATTGTTGTATGAGATTGCGATGATAAGGTTGATAAGGTAACGTTTTTGTTTTGGCATGTGTGTGAGATAAAAGATTGCTATTGAATGTATGGGCACGTATGGGGTTGTGTAACTCTGCCAAATGATTGAAGATAATCGGTCTTATTTGGTAGTGGTAAAGAGCTGGGTCTGTCAATTGCCTAATCAAATCGTTAGTATTAATTAATTTACCTAATTCCTTTTCGTTAAGGACTTAGGAATTCAAAGTAAAGATCATTTGAGAGTTATAAGTTTTATAACAAGGAAATTATAACCAGACATAATTTGCGCGAAAATAAAAACCTGTCAGATATGCACTGGGCAGTCTCATACAGCCGGTCGATTATGTAAAAATCTCAACCGTGAAAACTTAGGTGAAGTGAGTTTGTTTTTGCTAGGAATTGACACTATTGACAGCTCACTTCACCTAAGTTTTCTCGTGAGATTTTTACAGAATAGCATCGCATCTACTTCTAGGCTTCGCAAATTGAGATGAGACACCTAAGATAATTCCTCGTAATTTAAGACTTACCTAAAAAGTCTTATCTCCTACAATCAACAATGTGTTAAACTGAGGAGTGAACCGTGAACGCGTGCACCCGCTGCAGCGTCCGCCGGCGGAATGCGGCCGCGTTGTGCAAGCGATGCGCCCGCGCATGCCGCACCCACACATCGATTCACCTGCGCTTCCGTGTGTGCTTGCCCAATAAGGGCTGTTTAGGCAACCCGACACCATTTTTGGCGCGGAAATTAGGAAATGGAGGGCAGAATAGGAGGGGAGGACGTGTTAAGGAAGGAATTCTGAACTTCTCGCATTTATGTAGTTTTAATTAGAGAGACAATATTGTAAGAAATGGAAAGAATGGGGAGGCCTAACTGCAGCAATGGATCAGCAGCACGGGTTGTAAGGAAATGTGTTAGGTAAAACAGTTTCGTTTTTTCTTTCTTTTTAGTAAAAAGTAGCATCATACGGTATAAAAATAATCTTTCCATTGATTGCCGATCGCGTATCTCATGAACTACGGGCCGGCGGCGCAGGCGCATGATGCAACTCTTCCTACGTTAGCAATCACGTTGATTTGTGCCATTCTACGAGAAATAGAAAATTGTTGAGAGAAAAATTTCGTCAGACTAACAATTGACTTTTACCCTATATATACCGTAGATATGTTGCGATCCACTTGTGGCTAAGTTCGTGGTATAATTAGGAGACTGGCTGTGTGAAAAAAATCCTTTACAACGTGATCCGAAAATGATTTTTATCTTGACTTTCTGGTTTCATCTTTATTTAGTTGAGAGTTTGTATAAACAATAATAATACATGAGCTTGATTTAAAGAAAGCTGTAGCAGCAGGGTTTTCAGCAAATTCCATAACATAATTTGGCAATTTAGTGAGATAGTACGATAATATCATTTATTTGTCCAAAACATAAGTATACACACACATGTTGGCGTATAACAGTCATGTTCTCATGTTTGTGTATGGTTAATATGCAAATACATGAAGGTCTCCCCTCGAATTCCTGATATTCTAACAACACTAAATTATTTGTACATTTTCGTCTCCGTCTATTAATGGTTTTATATTCTAGTTCAAGGAGTGGCTTTATCACAATAGTTTAACAACAATTTCCACTCACGATAAGTTTATCGCTAGTCAACGCTTTGGGCGTTTAGTTAGAGTTTATTGCTTCAAAGGTTACAAACTTAACAACCACGCCCATTTTTCCGGTCTTAGGGACTGCCGGAGGTACTTTAATTCATACACAAATAATGATGCTTAATTTATCTCGCTTTTGCCTAATATTGGGCATATTAGAAATGTGGGAAAGCATAGTTTTTTTATAAAATCTGTAACGAGCTAAAAACCCAGCAAATCGAAAATACACCATATTTTAGTAGGTATATAACATTCAGCTCAAAAAATAGGGTACTATAATGAGGAGAGAATCAAGCTATAATTAGGTACTTACCTCAAGTGAAAAAATAGTGTCAGATGAGTTTTGGTCAGAAACTGTTCCGACCAAAACTAAAATAAACTTGAGCTTTAAAGGCTTCTGCAAACAGGCGCGACGCGCAACGTGAATCACGCGCGACATAAGGCACCGCTCGTTGCGCAACTTGCGGTGCCGGTGCCGGAGTCGCGCGCGATTTTATCGCGTGTCGCGCCTGTGTGTAGCAGCCTTAAAGCTAACTAATATTATATTATCTCATTTTATTATGACCAGTGTAAATAAACGGGAGCACCATTTACCTCGATCCTTCGAATCACTAACCTAGCCCACTCATTTTGTCACCAATCACGACGCTCGACGGAAGTAGCCAAAGGTAATTAGAACGCCGTTCGGCTTGCGGTTGCGCAAGCGCATCCGTTCGTACCCACCCGGCCGGCAAGTTACTGCAAGCCTTGCAGCCATAAAAAATAATAACTGTTGTAGGTATTTGAAGCTAGATTTCCTGCGCGAAATTATGTAAGAAATAAATATTTGTTTGGTGGAAAATAAATAACTGTATCTAATTATTTAAAAAATGCGAGTTGGAAAACCTAAACGTCGAAAGTCCGCCTTGCTTGAAAAATAGGTAGTACTGTGCTATTTTATGTATAGGAAAAGTATCCCATGATCTTGTAATATACTAGGTATTCAATCATTTTATTACTGACAACTCAAAATTGGCTCATTCACTGAAACACTACCTAGTTTACTAAAACCATAATACACCCGACAACCAAGTAACATCTCAATTTTTCTGCTGACTACACCATAAAACATTTCTTATAGTGCAATACAGTAATAGAATCGAAAGTGAAACCATAATAATTACTATTGACACTTAAGTGACATAACAATAGGCCGTAATAGTGTTGCTACCACGCGCGGGAAAAAGTCACAGATTAAAAATAATAACGTTATCTGTGCAAAGCGAGCTTTATTATTAGATAAAATAACATAATCTAACTGATATCTTGTTTTAGAAATACATATCCGTAGATAAACTTATAAGATTGATTTCAGAACTTATTAAAGGCGTATATTTTGTTGCGTAACATTCAACATTGATTCGATCATTTCGAAATGGAATTCATTCATTCACTCGATCGTATCGAGATCGTTGGTTGGACTCGTTATTTTTGTAGGGCTGTTACTTTGCATATTTGACTTATGATTTTAGTAAATTCTTTAGCAAAACTTAATCTTTATTAATGAATTTTCACCTAAATCCAGTGACAAATAATGTAAAGGTTGCCAGGAAGAGATCGCAGAAAGCGATAAGCCCGCCCATTGTATGTTTTGTAGTGTTTAAAATATTTGTAATGTATTTTTCTGGTGTACAGTAATGTATATAAATAAAGTTACATAACTCAAGATTTGATTTGGATTTTCTTCTATACAAATATTTGCATAAAATAAAGTTCACAGCATAAACAGACTAATGACAGGGCAAAGTATAATCACATGAATGTTTAATAGTTTCATAATTTCCCCTTTAAATAGAGATTTACATGCGATAGAACATACTTTACTAACGCGGCCTTAAGTTACAACTACTAACTTATGTGCTTATCTAGATTAAACCAAGTACTTAAAACTAACTTAGAGACTCTAATTGAAAATATCATGTCCTGTGCCATATGGCATTTAGAAATATTGAGAATAATGAAGATAGACAAGATATCACTTAAGAACTTGGGTGCTTACATCATAGTATCACAGAGTTTCTACTACTAGCAGTGGTTCACAACCCCCGAATCATTTGAATTGATTTGACAGGATTTTAGATCAACATGATCAAAGACGTCCACTACTGGACATAAGTCTCCCCAAGCATCGCCACTTCAACCAGTTCTGTGCTTTTCGCATCCATCGGATTTCTGCGGTCTTCACTAGGTTATCGGCCACCTTGTCAGAGGCCTTCCAACGCTACGTCTTCCGGTACGCGGTCGCCACTCCAGAATCTTTCGGCCTCACCGGCCATTTGTTCTGCTAGCAATGTGCCCTGCCCACTGCCACTTAAGTTAAGCATTTTTTTCGGGCGTTTAGATATAAATTTTTGACACGAACTGAAATATGGGCCTTCTTCCTCCCACTCGCTTGTTCAGAGAAACAACTCTCCTTGATTGACTGAATATAGGAAAGCTGTGGCACAACCCTAGGTTAGTAATTTGCGCGTCCAATAACTTGTTGTAATGACATTTACAGTTTTACACGTAAAGGCTCCTTCATACAGGCGCGACACGCGATAAGATCGCGCGCGACACAAAGGCACCGCAAGTCGCGCAACGAGCGGTGCCTTTGAGCCGCGTGCGATTCGCGTCGCGCGTCGCGCCTGTTTGCAGGAGCCTTAATCCGACGATTTGGTGTCGCTGTTTGTCTACTGATAACTGGGGCTTAAAAAGGCCACTTTTACAGGATCATAAAAAGATAACATTATGAATATTA
The DNA here is from genome assembly GCA_963855955.1 of Luperina nickerlii. Taxonomy (NCBI): domain Eukaryota; kingdom Metazoa; phylum Arthropoda; class Insecta; order Lepidoptera; family Noctuidae; genus Luperina; species Luperina nickerlii. The sequence goes on along the minus strand of OY979666.1, from coordinate 3,094,648 downwards.
TATGTTATATGGCGAAGACAGTCCGTGTTTTTCTTTTTTTCGGTGCACTATGTAGTATAATCATAGAGATTGGGATTGGATTTGGATTGGATTGATTAGTATTTAAACAAAGACAAAAAAAAATAACTGAAAATCCTCCACCAATGGGATTTGATACGATTAACTTAACAGTTAACTGTCCATTATGATTCATAATGTTATCCTTTTATGATTCTGCCAAAGTGCTCTTTTTAGGCCCCCTGGTCGAGTGACGAAATCGCAGTGATCAAAAGTAACTGTGATTTAAATAACTTGCGCACGCGCATCGGGCGCTAAAGGCCTATCGCGATGTTCCCTTATATGGTCAATGACCTTACAATGTTTAGGTAGTTTACAGTTTTAAATGCGATATGATTCTTCAAGCTTTTGTAATAGCAAATACCTACATATGTATGTTTACAAACTATTTTTAACCCACTGTAAAAATGAAGAAGATTATGCATTCGACGGGCATTTTTTTCATACGATTGTTGATATTTTTTTATAAGTATTTATACTAGTTGTTATTAAAAGAAAACCAGATTAGACCCTGGCCATGCTTGAGTGGTCACCTACTTGAGTGCCATCGGAACCCCGTGAGACTGATTCGGTGACCTACTACTTGATGTCAATAACACCTTCAATTTATGATATGTGTCATAATTAATTTGATTTTTGAAAGTTGCTTTTCAAGGTAATTCATTAATATCATGTAGATATTAGAGTAAGAACTTGGTGGGTACAATTTGTTGTTATTAGCTAACAGGACAGCTCTACTTCCCATTTTTTGACAAACCTCTTTCGTGCTTGTAATGGTAGCCAGTAAGCCACAGATTAAAAATGATAACGATGATTATGTTGTTAACTTTATTCTGTACTAGCGCGACTTCGTCCGCTCGAAATTTCTTGTTACTCCGACCACCCCGTCGCATCTCATCGCCTGCCCGCGCTATTACTTCGATTTTGCTTAGCGTTCTTTCTGACTTTTTTCTTTTGCTCGGCTCCTAAAGGTCATTGCGTGATGTTAAATAGCCTATAGCCTTCCTCAAGAATTGGGCTATCAAATGCAAAAAGAATTTTTCAAATCCGACTGGTAGTTCCAGAGATTAGCGCGTTCAAGCAAAAAAACAAACTCTTCAGCTTTATAATATTAGTATAGATAATGGAGTCTCATTCTCACACTCATAAGTAAAAGAACACACCTACTTAATACCTGAAGGTCAATTCCCGTAATTAAAAACGTCCAAAATCTAGTCACAATCTCATCTCAGTGACAATCAATGTCAACTTGTCAAAAATTAAGGGAAATTAGAGGTATTTTTGACAGATTGAGACTGAGATCAAACTGTGCACGTTCTTAAAATTACCACAATTACCTGATGTTGCCCTTTATTTATGTGTCATCTATTGTGTACATCTTTTGTTGGAAATCCTAAATATATAAATAAAGCAGGAAAAGGCAACCCCTAAAATGCGCTAAATTGAGGCTGAGACTATTCGTCTCTTGTTACCATACATTTTAGAGTAAAAGCGCCGACTCGACTTACCGGAAACAGCAGTGCGATTCTGTAACCATTTCACCGTGAAAACTTAGGTGAAGTGAGCGTGCAGTGAGCTGTCAATAGTGTCAATTCCTAGCAAAAACAAACTCACATCACCTAAGTTTTCACGGTGAGATTTTACAGAATCGACCGGCTGAACTACTACCAAACAAAATAAACTCCATTCAAAACTTTACCTAACGAAACAACAAAGTTCGTGAACCGATTAAAGTATCGATAACAACAAAACACTGGAACGTTAGTTCTGACGATAATATCGACGTGTCACTACACTAGTAGAACTAGTGAGCTGTTCGCTGATTGTTATCGATGAAATAGAACTGGGGTAAAGACTAGACGCTGGTTTCTTGTTGACTGGTATAGAACCCATCACGATTCGTAGAATCGGCGCAAATTGGTGATGGGTTTTGTAAGATGAATACAACAATCATCATCTAATTAAACATCTTCAACTGTAGGTCCTTCTAAAGATGTAAAAAATGCTTTTGGAGAATAATTTATTCCAAAGTTCACGAAGTTTAGCGAGAAGTTCTTTTAGTCTTTGTAATGTGTTTGTTCTGAGGTCCACAAAATCTCACTGACTCTAATGACTAAGCAATTTTTCAGAGGTCCCACTGTCAATTGAAATTATGACAAAACTTTACTGCATAAATCTGATCCTTCTAAAAACGTATTTATAGTAAGTTCATCATACCACATAAATCCAGAATCTCCTTTACTTCCTAATGAACCAACTATTCCTTTGAACGCAGCAGTTGGCAACAAGCCCAAAGCTCTAGGAAGAGCAGCATTAGCAAAACAAGTTCATATAATTTACTTTCCGGGCTCTAAGCAAATGCGGCTGCCAATCAGGAGATGGCAACCAAGTAAGACCTTTGCAGGCTCCCCTAGCGTGTGTTTAGTTGCAAAATAACATGGCTAATAAATAGTGATTTGAGTCGGCATTCGCTCTAAAACGTCGTCATGGAAACGGCAAAAGGCGGGTCTCGTGGCCTGCGCTGGCGCACCTAGTTGGGGACGCAAAGTTGGAGATAGAGCGGGGTGAAGTACGCTGTAATAGTCAAGAAGTAGTTCTGTTTTATCCATAAGTTGGTTATAATCTGAAAGCACTTCCATTTTATAGCTTGTAACATTTTCAACAATAACAATATGTCTGTATCCAAACGTCCTAACTCCAACCAGGGCTTAAGTTTCCGCGTCGTTACCATTGTTAAATTCCTTTACTTGGTTTAGCCATATAGAAATATATGGCAGTCTATCCAACAGTATTTTATTACCGTAAGTTTGAAGGCTTAATTAAAATCCAAAAGGAACCGGATACTTTAGAATTAACTCTGTTGGAGGCTCTCGTGAAAACGTTTATTTTTATTTAGAGTTACATGAAACAATGTTTTCCATTTTTGGCCACTCTTACTTGCTCTTCCTCAGTTGTTTTACTTATTTGTACCAGTCGCTTCTGCCTTACACGGTTACACCATACATCTGCTATCATTAGCGCTCGGGGCAAGCGACATAGCCTACGTTACTATGTAAACTGTACGCTGGCAATCTGCATAACACATGCCAAGTAAAAAACGGGTTACCGTACTCTGTGACACATGCTCACGGATCTCTGTCACGGCACGGCTAATGTGATGGGCTTTGTTGAGATAAGTAGATGCTGTTCCGATTAAGATGTACTGATTGTGGAGATACTAGTGTTGAACGGCATTTGTTTTAGCATTGGATGTTAGCTGGCTGATAATGATTATTTTGAGGTATTCCAATTTGGGCACCGATTTGGATCGAACTTGAACGAACAGCACCTAAGATAAGTATTCCATTTTCGGCACCGAAAACACATTTTTAAAGAGGTTATGTTAGGAAAGAAGGATGAAGAATGATGTGATAGTGTTTAGAATTGATCGTCTTTGGAGTAGGCCCTTTCTTTACCGGGAAACATGCAGTGTAAATGCTTATTATTACTCGTTGGTCTTCCCCGAAGGACTGGGAAAGTAATCTCTGCATCTCATTTCAAGGAAGGATAATCGCAGTTTGATAATATCTGTGTTGAGGGGTACCAGGAACGCCTACTGTAAAAAGATTACGACTCCGTATTTTCCTTTTGGCGACTAATGGTTGACTAAAATATCACTGGAAATACTTGAGTTTTTTTTTAAATTCTATTTCACTGTCATAAATAACAAATACATGACTGTAATGCACGATGCACATGCCATTTACATCCTTTTACTAACAAAATGATGAATCGATCGATGAAGAACGACCGGAAATTCACTTGCAGAACTTTCTTTTAAATATCTACCAAATTGGTTTCAAGAAACGATCGTAAATAGGTATTAGCTTTTTTTAAACGTTTAATTGTGAATCATACAGGGAAAGTATTGAAAGGTGTAATAGCTGATAGTGTGAGAGAGGCAAAAACTTATTGGAAAGTCGGGAGCGAAAATTGTGACGCAAAATTTTATGCAAGTCATCTTTTACTTTGAGTTGTTGAATGTGTAAAGTGTGAGTCAGTTGTAAGTTGTATAATGGATGGGCTAGTAATATGTCACTATTGTATAATATAAACGATTGATTACCATCAAAGAGAGCTTGCTATTCACATGAGCAAGTAAATGTATTGCATAACAAAAGACTTATAATGTGTGCTCCTACCAAAGGTTAAAATAATAATTTGTTAATATTATCTAAAAGATTTAATACTTATACTGTTTTTTTTGGGGGGGTGGGGTGCTTGGGGGCGCTGGTAATCTGTGTGACAGACTTTCCAAGTACCGGTCTCTCACAAAGGATTTATCAAATGCATAATCATCATATTTTTAATGATTGCGAAAAATAGTCGATGGGAAAAGGATTTGGCCATCACATTTTTTGTGACAGGAGATAAAAGGACTATAAGTTATAACAAGGAGTACCTATAGAAAGATGTAAAACGGTACAAGTATCTTTTGGCGCGCGGCCAAAATAGGAACTAACGACGCCATCTTGTCTTTTCAAAACGATTTAATGTGACAATTCCACAAATGCTTACCAACCACGCGCCCCCCTGTCAATCTCCATATTTATCTTACCTTTTAAAATTACAAGTTTAAAAAGACACAGAGCGATATACTCTAAATGAAAATATATTCTTTTTAACCAAGAATCAAAGTAAATGATGTCTGTAGTAATAAATTGAACTGTTAACTTTATCTCGATGTATTCAGCACATTTTTTACAAGCTTATCTTTGCAAATGGAACCGTTTTTACGTACGTACCTATCTAGAGGTGACCTTAAAAAACTAGGATAGTGCGACAGGAGATAAATATTGCAATGTATCGGGTACGGCCGTTGAAAAATGCATGGGATACGTAGATTGTAATATTTCTCTTGCTTTTAAATGATTTTGAATGATTTCTGAATTTGAATGCAGTCGCCTGAGGCTAGCCAGACTCAATTGTAGATAGGATTTCATAGGAAGCCAAAAAATCTCTTATCAAAGACATAAGGAGCCCCAGACAAAGGAGCCAATAAGCAATTACTTTCAGACCTTTTCGTATTTCTTCAACAACTTTCAACAGGACAACCTAAGCTTTTCGGTAGCGTACCTGAATCCAATACATTTTTGACTTTTCCATCATAGTTATCGCTGATAGATTGTTACTTTGTCTAGGACAGGTAAAAACAAAATTGAGCCCAAAACAGACTCGGGGAATAACCTGCGAGGTAATTGCGTAAAGGGTCCTTCAAATAGGCGCGACACGCGATAAAATCGCGCGCGACACAAAGGCACCGCAAGTCGCGCAACGAGCGGTGCCTTTAGGTCGCGCGCGATTCGCGTCGCACGTCGCGCCTGTTTGTAGGAGCCTTAACACGCTAACAATAGCAATCGCTTTCATTTTGACAGTTCAACAATATTCATTGCGTTATTCACGTTGTTGAGCAGACAATTTTTTCGGACATAATTTTGAAGCAATGGATAAGTCATATCCTTCCAAATGATTCAAATAGAGATTGATAGTGCGTTACCTACGTAATTAGGGTGCTGTATTTAACAGCAAAGAAAGACATACAACTGTACCTACATATTATCTTCCTCGTACTAAATTGCTAACGAGTCTTGTAAAACACGGATCCACGCAGACATTTGCAAGCGGTAAGTGTCTCCGCGACTCATAAAATACCTTTTATCTCGCGTCCAATTATCGGCCAGGATCCTGGACAATGAATAAGGACGCTATTTTTAAATGAATTCAAATTAACATGCTTTTAGCGGACCGCACACGAGAGAGATAAGTGCAATCTGTTTACATAATCTGTGGATTTTTACAAATGTTGGAACTCTAGTCTTCTATAATCTTCTTTATCTTTAGATATAATTATTCTGTATGTGTGTATGTCACTGAACCCTTCTATTTCTATTTTGGTGAAATTTTTGTGTGTTTTTGAGTGGGTCCTTGGATGGTTTAGATTCACAATTAGGCCCGGTAGGTGGCGCTGTTCGGGCAGGACAACGTCTGTTAGGTCTGCTAGTAATAATAAAATAGTAACGAAGTCAAAACTGTAAGTGCCTACCTACGTGAATATTTTTGAAAAAAAAACCTAATTGGAACGAGGTGTGGGGGACGAGTCTGATGCCATAAATATATAGTTGTTAAAAATTATATCTGTTTGTATGTATGCTCCGGATTGGCGCAAGAACGACTGAACTAATTTGGATGAAGTTTGACACACAGATAGTTTATAACCTGAATTAACACTTGGGTACTTTTAATTCCGGTAGTACGTTCTCGTGAAATATTTCCCGACAAACCACGCGGGCGAATCCGCGGGCAAAATCTAGATTTTAATAAATAGATGAGCTTTAGTTGTTGTTATCTCTGTTATCAATCTTGTTTATTGGTTGACTTTTCATTCTTGAGACGATATTAATTGTTGTGATAACGGGCTGGTCGGCAATGTTAAGATATTTGGTCAGGTATGCAGTGGCGCCAATGTTAATGTTAATCTTATTGGAATTCCTTTTACTAGATTAGTATAGCAAGTTATATTTATTTTTGTTTTGTGTCCTTTAGTATCTTTAGGATCTCGTGCGTTATATGTATTTTTGTTCAACTGGCTACTGAAGAAGTACTGGAAGTTTTTAAACAGACTCCGGACCAAGGTTGGCCGAAGCAAGACCTGTAAAAAACCTGTTCAGGTGGAGATTCGTAGACGACTCCGCCTTGAAGTGTAGCCCACAAACTATGGGACACTTTATATCGTGACCTACGTATTCTGTCAGCTGCACGTTACAGGAACTGATGGACGCTGGTGATGGCGCCAAACACGTAGCCGAATTCTGGGCCGAGTCCATTTAGATTACTATCGACACGCTAAGAAAAAGACAGGCTACTGCTGCAAACATCATAATAATCCTATTCTTAGCCACTCCGAAATATTCCAGAGCTGACTTCTTGTTCAATTAGATGCAGCTTTTTATAGGAAGGTCAGATAAGCAGCCGCGATGCAGCTGCATCTGGGTACATTAGAAGGCCGACCCCAACATAGTTGGGAAAAGACTAGGCAGTTTGTTTTATATTCCTCCTCCAGGTTTATGAGCGTTTACGCCGTACGACATTTCATACAAATTTTCAAGCCCTTATTTTTCGAAATGAATGAACCGATTTTAATGAAACTTCATACGCATAAGCAAGATACAAAGGTCTAAAAAGTTAGTAGAGAACATTTTCGAAACGTCTTATTTAAAAAAAGAGAACTGGAAATCTCTGTTTCTATGGAAAATTTTAAATCGGTCTAATTTGGCTGTCACACTATTTTTCGAAAATGTTCTCTACTAACTTTTTAGACTTTTGTATCCTGCTTATGCGTATGAAGTTTCATTAGCCCTTTCAGACCTACCGTGCACAATTGAGGACATAAAATTTTTGTAAAATTATTCTAATAAAATAAAAATATACTTAACTAAAAACTGTTGTTGTCGTTTGCGAACATTATAAATCTTTAAAAAACATACCCCTAACGCCATTTATTAATACGTGTATGAAATAATTAGTCTGTTTCGGTCAGTCGCCGGCGAAAGTTTGAAGTGTGTAGGTAAGTGATTTATTTCCTTTATAATTTTCAAGTTATTTAGTAAGGTATGCCTTGAAATAAATATATATCGATAAGTTATGTTACAAAGGCAAAGAACATCGTATTTTACAAACAATTATTTTGTGTTTTGTATAATAAATTGCGAATATACGTTATGTCTACAAACGCGGACAATAGGTTTTGTTTGGATATTTTTTTCCAAACATTCATAGACATTTAGTGAATCCCTACCTAAGTTATATGTATTTTCAAAAGGCGTTTTGAAAATATGATACCATACCATTGTGTCCTATTGTTATGAGTCACAACAAATTAAAGAAATATATTAAAATCAAGAAATTAATTAAACGGTCAAAGAGATCAATAAAAAAACAAAATCTCTTAAAATTAAATCTTTCGCTTAGAAAGGAACGTGTTGTGTTATCGAAAAGTTTAAATAATTGTACTATTGAGTTAGATAAATGTAGGGAAAAGTATGACACTGATATCCAGCTCCTCTATAATGACATATTACACAAGGAGCATTTGCTGAAGGATATTTTTGAAAAATATGAAAGTTCACAACGGCAACTAAGTGACCGCTTGTTTGAGGCTGGAGAACTACTGGATTTGGTGAAGTACAATGCTGAGAGGTACGAGTCTCTGACTAAGGATCTTTCATGCAGCTGTGTCAACCAACCACCATCTCTTCAGCCTCAGTCTGACTTGCCCCTTCCGGTGTTAGCTCTTCCAGCAGAGACCACACAGATAAACAAATCAATTTTTTTTTGTGACGAGTTAGGTTCTGGCTTAGGAAAAATTTTACTCAATTACCTTAGCCATAGTTTTACCAATCACAGTTACCATAACATAAGTTTTAAACAAATGATAAAAAGAATTGCCAATGCAAACCTAGATAATTATTATACTATGGTTTTGCTATTAGGTAATAGCACTGGTATAACCAGAATGGACATAGTGGATGGTGTGAACACCTTATTAAAATTAAACATAGGTAAGCTAATGTTGTGTGCTTTTCCTTACTCAGATACGTTATCATATAACGAAAATAATTATATTTATAAGTTGAATAATACTATTCACAAGCTGACATGTTGTCATAGTGACAAATTATTGTTTTTTGACACTAACAAGTTTGTTAGTGGTTTTAAGTTAACTCAGAGAACTTTATCTCTGTCTGGGAAATGTAGACATCTGATTGCTATGTTGATAGCATATAATATTAACGAGGTTATAGCTAATATAACGAATTCTAGTATTAGTGACGAATCTGTGTTGCCTAGTTATACTAACAACATAGTGATTAATTATGAATCGTCATGTACGAAGGAGGATCCACCTATAATACCAACATCTTTGGAGACCACTACCAGTCAGGTAGGGTTTTCCCCTTCTGCTGGAACTTATTCGGGCAATCTAAACTCTCCAGTTGTAGTTGTGGAGGTCACTCCGGATAACTCTTTAAACTAGTTAGTAAGACAACGGAAGTTACCCCTACAAATAACCAATTACTATTAGAGAATAATAAAAAGGTATCTTCTGGCAATATTACTCAGAATAATAATAAACTAAAGGGAGGGCAACATATTTTAAAATTACTTAACCAAAATATTCAAGGTTGCTCTTCTAAATTACTGGAAATAGAATTGTTTTTAGAAAATACCAAGTTTGATGTCATTTGTTTAACAGAACATTGGTTAAAAGCCCATCAAGTAATGTCAATTAACTATGAAAATTATTGTGTAGTTAGCCATTTCAGCCGAACACGTATGATACATGGCGGATCATTAATATTAGTTAAAAATTCAATTAAATCAAAGGAACGAAAAGACATCGTCGGGCTGTCTGTTGAACACACCATTGAATTGTCCTGTGTTGAGCTCGATAAGCATGTAGTAGTATGCGTATACAGACCTCCAAGTTACCAGAATCTAGCTTTGTTTGATTCTGTAATGGAAGATGTGCTAAAGAAACTTTCTGCTAGTAGTAAGTCAATAATCATATGTGGCGATTTTAATATTAATTTATTAGAAAATAATTCAAATACTATCAGATTATTAAGTCTTTTTGGGTCATTTGATTTGTCAAATGTTTTTATTGAACCCACCCGAGTAACAGCTTCCACTGCCACTTGTATAGATAATATTTTCTGTAACTGTGATTATTTACACAAACAAATTGTAAATAAGTTGCCATCTGATCACAGTGGACAAACAATAACATTTTGCTCCTACGTGCCTTTACAAAAATTTTTAATAAGGTTTAGGCCAATTACACGTAAAAATTTAGAAAAATTAAATAATTCTTTGGCCAGTAAATTATGTGTTCAGAGTTTTAATAATTTATGTGACCCAAATGAGTTTTACGCCGAGTTCTTTTCACTATTAAACACGCAATTTAATGACACTTTCCCACTAAAGTCTAAAAGTATTTACACAAAGTTCTTATTTAGCGATTGGGCGACTCCAGGTATTCGTAAAAGCAGGGAAAACCTCTTTGAACTTTATGGCTTGAAGCAACATATGAATAGCACAAGCCTTCATCAGTATGTTGCAACTTATTCTAAGACTTTCAAAAGTGTATGCAAAACTGCTAAAGCTCTTTATATTAGCAATAAAATAAAATCAGCCGATGATAAAATAAAAACTACCTGGCAAATAATAAATAATGAAACAGGTAGGAAAAAACAGCGTAATACTGAATTTAATTTAGAGACCGCACATGGCCCCATCAATTCAGATATAGAAATTGCCCAGGAATTCGAAAATTTTTTTGCTAATATTCCCATTAAAACTACTGAAGCTTTGAATTCCTCACCCGCGCTTTCTGCTGACTTACTTAGAAAGAATGTTGAGGCATGCCCTTCGGAGTTTGGGTTTCAACATACAAACCCCCAGGCTGTTATAAAAGCTTTTAAAGATCTTAAAATTAAATCAACAGAAGATCTCTGGGGAATGTCTGTAAAAGTTTGTAGATCTATCATCGAAACGATTGCGCCCTATTTAGCTTTCATATTTAACATCAGTGTAGACCAAGGAGTCTTTCCGGATCTCATGAAACACAGTAAAGTAGTTCCTTTGTTCAAATCCGGTGATAGTAAAGAACCCAACAATTATAGGCCTGTCTCAATTCTGCCGGTTCTCAGTAAGGTGTTTGAAAAGTTGATGCTCAATCAAATGTTACGCCACTTTAACAAAAATTCCATCTTTCATGAACAACAGTACGGTTTCACCAAAGGGCGTTGTACCACTGACGCCGGTGTAAACCTAATAAAGAACATTTTTAACGCCTGGGAGGAAGCACAAGATGCCATTGGAATCTTTTGCGACCTCTCTAAGGCGTTCGATTGCGTAAGCCATGAGACACTTCTGCTGAAACTTGAGCACTATGGGATTAGGAATTTAGCTCTTGATTTACTAAAGTCATACCTAAAAGATAGAAAGCTTAAAGTTCAAGTAAACGGCGTAAACTCATTAGGGTCTGAAATAGCAATGGGCGTTCCTCAAGGTTCTATATTGGGTCCATTCCTCTTTTTAGTTTACATTAATGATTTACCCCAATTACTTCAAAATCAACCGAAGATGGTGTTATTTGCAGATGACACCTCATTGATCTTTAAGATAGACAGACGAGCACAAAATCTTGACGACGTGAATAACTCTATTCTTCAGGTCCAAGATTGGTTTACGGTAAATAATTTGGTACTAAATGAAAAGAAAACCAAATGCATTAGATTTAAATTACCTAATGTTAGAAGTAGTGAATGTGACATCATACTGAATGGAGAAAAACTGGAATTTGTTGATCAAACTGTTTTTCTGGGAATCACGCTAGACGACAAATTACAATGGGGACCTCACATAACATCTCTTGCGGGGCGGCTTAGCTCGGCCGCTTATGCTGTTAGAAAGATAAGACAATTAACTGATATAGAAACCGCGCGTTTAGTCTATTTTAGCTACTTTCACAGCATTATGTCGTACGGCATTTTACTATGGGGTCGAGCTGCTGACATTGAATCCATCTTTATTTTGCAAAAAAGAGCTGTCAGAGCCATTTATAATCTACGTCGCCGCGAATCTCTCAGGGAACTTTTTAAAAAGATTAATATTATGACGGTACCTTGCCAATTCATTTATGAAAATATTATGTATGTAAGAAAAAATCTACATCTTTTTAATAAAATAAGCGATAGACATAATTTTAATACTAGAAATAAAGATAAAATACATCAACCATTTTTCAGATTAGCCAAGGTACATACATCTTTTATGGGGTACTGTGTTAAATGTTACAATAAAATACCTTGCGATGTATTGCAATTAAATGAAAGAAAATTTAAAACTCACATTAAACGTACACTTTGTAAACAAGCATACTATAAATTAGAAGATTATATCCAAGATAAGAACGCTTGGAAACATGCTGGTCCTGCTCCATAGGACAATCTGGAGCCTAGACAAAATCAAACTGGTTGCTAATTTAATTGTAAATTTATACTTTTTTTTTTGACATTGATTTACATTCTGTAACTACTTTACTACTCACACCCTGACTTATTACTTGTATTTTTTTTTTTTTTAAATGAAAATCGTTTACTTTTACCATGTTTGTAAATATGTGAGCACCATGTATCTATCAGATAATTAATTTATATGTCATGGTTTCATTTTTAAGTCTTTTACCTCTTGTGGTATAGTAATTTTATTTTAGGTGCATCGTGTTCACATATTATTATATAATTAATGTATGCAAAATTTTGTAAAATATTTTAAAAGAGTAACGGTGGAGTTTCTTGCCCGTTCTTCTCCATACGAAAACTACCTTTTGGAATGGGCGACTAGAATCAATTCTATTTGTTGTAATTTCTGACGTTCAAAAGTGCCTTTAATGTGCCTATTTGAAATAAATGCTTTGACTTTGACTTTGACTTTTGCGTATTATTTGATAAACGTGTAATACATTCATATAATAAATTTTGCATCGTATAATGTTTTTTTACAGGCGTATTTATGATCAAAAATCATGTTTTCGAGGGACGCTTTGAAACTTTTGGAACATGGACACCTGTCGGACTTGGAGTTGTCTTCGGATGATGAGGAAGTAGGAAATAATAGTAATATCCCGTGTACGAGACATGTTCGATTGGGTGCTGATATGATAACACAGAACCAAAGAGAGTACACCCCACCCGACCCCTTCGATGAACATCAAGACGAAAATGAAGATGAAGGTGTGTTAGCTTGCCTGTATGAGAGGCGCGCGGAGGCACTACGCCAGGGAGAAACCCTGCTTCCGCGGCAAATCACGGCGGAGCGGACGGACCTCCCGGCGCGATCTTATGGAGGCATGGAAAGAGCGACTGTCGCAACCCAGCGCAGGGCACGCCACGATAGCGGCGGTAAGACCCCTCTTTGAGGAGTGGCTAGAGAGGTGTCACGGCGCCCTCACCTACCGCCTGACGCAGGTCCTCACCGGACACGGAAGTTTCGGGAGGTTCCTGCACATCATCAGGCGGGAGGAAACGCCCGGGTGTCACCATTGCCAGGATCGCCCAGAGGACACGGTGGAGCATACGGTGGAGATCTGCCCCGCTTGGGCGGAGCACCGCCGTGTCCTCGTAGAGGCGATCGGCAGGGGCTGCGACTTCTCGCGTCCGGGCCTGGTTCAAGCCATGGTCCGGGGCGAGAAGGAGTGTGGGCAGTCGCCTCCTTCTGCGAAGCAGTCATGCTAGCGAAAGAGGCGGCGGTACGGCTGAGGGAGATAGCCTCCCATCCCAGCCGCCGCGGGAGACGCTCCGGGCGTCGGGAGCCGCGCGACGACTCCCGGCCACCGTAGGCGCGGGCCTGCGGGTGGAGAGTAATGGGTAGCTCACCGTCCGATCAGGACCAGGCCCGTGCCGGACAGCGCGTTCATGTTCCACGCGCGCCTCAAAGAGATATCAGCATCATTTGAAGGGGCTCGTCAGGGCCGAAGCCTGCCGGGTCAGCGGGATTGTCCGAAAGGGTTACCGCTAGCCCGGAACATAAAGGGCTAAGAAAGGAACACGGGTGGGTTTTAGTCAGTAAGAGTCTGACACTCCCATCCGCTCCACCCAGAGCGGAAGGGGTCATTTGATGATTTCATGATTCAATTATCCAGTTTTGAAAATGTACTGGTTTTTGTTTTGAAGAAGATGAACTTAGTTTTGTAAAATTTTTTCATATTTTTTCTAATAAAAACCTTATAAAATGTTCATCTATTATTTTTTAACACATAGCCCCCACATTAGTTGTTATAATCACTTTGGCCGAATGTTCACTTTTGGGGACATAAAAAAAACATAAATTTTCTCGGAAAATAATGAAAACATATCAGTTTTTTCAATATTTCCATACTCAATAGTACCTAATATAACATGAATAAAATCGGTTCTTACAAATTCCAAAAAACATAAAATCAGGTCTGAAAGGGTTAAAATCGGTTGATTAATTTCGAAAAATAAGGGCTTGAAAGTTTGTATGAAATGCCGTACGGCGTAAACGCTCATAACTCTCCATTCAAAAGCCAAGGCTAAGACTTAATTCCTGCCACGTGGGGCCCACAAAGCATTAGGAATTAGGATAATAAGTGAGTTATATAATACCCAGTGTCGGCATCGTTTAGTTCGTAAAGCTAGCGATCAGCTGATCCCTTTAAATCGGCTTACCGAAGTAACCGAAGTGTGTCTGGCATTAACTGACTCACTTATACCAATACCTTGGTAAAATGCTTTGAATTTGACCCGTGGGTGTTTCGTGTAATTGTTATTGTAACCTCACTGTGGTCGGATGTCCTAAACTCGGAAAGAGGGAGATAGCACGTATTTTCTTGCGTATCCTTTGGAAAGCAACGAATGGCTCTTAAAACACGGTAATCGGTAATGGTCTGATGTTTAACTGGGGCTCTTTTAGGCTTGAAAACTTATTTTAGAAGGATCATAACCGCATATCTTAAACATCTATGAATGATCAGGCGCAACAAAACATGCTAGATGGTACTTACTTTTCGCAGTGCAAATCGTTACTAGATCTTACCACACCGAATTACCTCATTTCGCTAATTGACCCTAATTAACCACTAAACCCACAACAACAGTACTAACAACACACAAAACAACAGTAGTTGTAACAACGCCCATCTCGACAAAACAATACTTTCGATAGCGATCAGTAGGATGAGCGGCGCAAGCGCAGGATGCTCTCACAGGCCGGAAGTGTCGCGCTGTCACAGACAATGGCCCATTGTGGACAGTAATTACCATGCCGGATCCTACGTCATTACAGTGTGGCCCGATTTGAATGGGAGCTCGATTGTAGAGGTGTGGGATTTGTCAGTTTTTTGTATGAAAATTGTGCAGGAAATGAACGATATGATGTAATGGTTGACGTGAATTGTTTAGTTTTTTTTTTTTGACCTCATTGCACTGTGTCATGTAGCTTCTGAATTTTTTTTTTATACTACGGTAGGAGATAAGTCTGTACTTAACAAAATACTTAATAATAACACCAGCCTAGAAAACGTACTTAATTTGTACAAAACCCTTAAAGGCTCCTTCAAACAGGCGCGACACGACACGCGACACAAAGGCACCGCAAGTCGCGCAACGAGCGGTGCCTTTGTGTCGCGCGCGACTATATCGCGTGTCGCGTCTGTTTGTAGGAGCCTTAATGCGTAACACATAATCACAATCTGAATCATTTTGAAGGATATCGCTAATCCATTGCTTCATAAGTTCAAAAAATTTGTCTGCTCCACAACGTTAATAACGCAATGAATGCTGTAGAACTGTCACAATTAAAGCCATTGATTGCTACTGTTAGTGTGTTATGCAATTGCCCCTCTGTTCCTTGCTCTCTCTTCTATATGTATTGTTATTGTCTTGGTTTGAAATCCTCTTCAGAAATCTGCCCTACTTGATACGTTGCTCAAAAATTTGGCCGCGTGGCGATTAAAAAGAACTCATTCTGTAGTCACCACACGCATGCATTCCCATAGTGTATACCGTTCCTTACCATCAAATTATGGTTGTCTTATTACAATACAATACACAATCAAGCAACGAGTGATGTCGTATGTTAACCGCGTACGCTTATGATATTAATTAAAGGCACTTTAATTTGGAGCATGTGTGACCTGGGCCTTAAAAAGAGAATAGAGAATGTTTGAAATATGTGGGAAAGAAAATGGCTGTCAATGTTGCTAGAACACATTAAAAACTCCGTAAATTTAGTGTTGCTAACTTAGAAACTGAAATTACGTAACTTATGGCCGATTTTACAATCATCTGATACCTTTATTCCAGGAATAATTTCGACATTTTGACAGTTATTTCGTACAAAAACTGTCAAACGTCAAGTTAATTTCTAGAATAAAAGTTATTTGAATAAAAGCCTTTAATTGAATAAAAAATATTGGTTCGTTGAAGCCACGGAATCATTATTAAAAAAAAAAATAACATTGCCACACCTTTTTCTTTCAACATCAACAAATCTACTATTACAGAGTTTTTTTTATTAAATTACATTTTTACAATTATGTATTAAATCAGACACTTTCTCTTGAAAGCGATATATCGATATCAGTTCATCGTATCGAAATATAAATCATATGGCCCATGGGCGGCACCCAAACTCATATATAATCGAAATCGATTAAAAAATCGAATTTATTCAATCAATTTGAATTTTCGCATCGATTGAGATCTCTATCTATCGAATGATTAAACTCTCGGATGTCATCGTTCATGTTACTTGAATAAGAAGACTTATTTTATTAATAAAACGGACATTTAAATGTCATGCGTGTGGTATGTATTGCATGTCGAAGTTAATTATGTTTTTATCTTACCGTGTTTCCTGTACAGTTGCCATGTTCTTGGGAAAGGGAACAATTTTACCTTATTCATATTCATATATTTATTTGCATTCCCTTAGACAGCGTCAGTCTTACCTTAGTTATTAAAATTACCACCCAAACCCCCTAAAACAAAAAAACCCCTTACTAATAAACGTTGTATAGCGTCTGTATAGTTACACAACGCTTTGTCTTCTTCTTTCGAAAGTCAAATTACAGACGTCAGTGTCAGTACAGTGATGTTAGTACTGTCGACTGAAAGAGAAAAATCGGTGTGTAACTATTCATCTGATATAATACGTTTATTAGTAAGGGGGTATGTACTTGTACGCACGACGACATATCAAGCTATCTATACATTTCCTGTATAAGCCAACTTCTCATTGTACGAAAAGCAAAAGTCAGCTAAAACTGGAAATGTATGGCTTGATATGGCGTCGTGTGTACTTAAAGCAATCTTTCAGTTGATATGGGGAGAAAAACAAAAAAAAGTTTTGATTCTCTACGTTCTTTTTTTTGCTTTTGTCGTATTTTGCTTCTGCAGTATACTTAGTTATACTTTCATTCTGACCGAAGGCTGTCGTCCATCTTCATCATAGTGCCTGGACTCTTGATAATTCCACCAGAAAACCTACTTAAGGCAAGGGAGAGGCCATAGACCCTATAAACCAAAGACACACCATCTTCCGCTATAGAAACTGGCCATAAAAATCTACTATCCCCATATTTTATGCACTAAAACGCGTAAAACCCACGCTAATATTATAAAATAAGTGAAAGATAAGCAAGTTTGGTGTTTTGTGAGGTACACAGCGATTGCCATCAGCTATTACCGTGTTTATGGGGTTTTTATGGGAACCTCGCACATTGTCAACACCTGTTAAAACTTATTATTGCTTGATGTTTATTGATATAGGCGAGAAAGTATGGATGGGTGAGATACAAGTAATTGTAGCAGCTGGCATAGTACACATGTTGACAAAAATTTTATAAGAGTCATCATCTGCCTAGCTTTTACCCAACTATGTTGGAGTCGGCTTCCAGTCTAACTGGATACAGGTGAATACCAGTATTATACATGGAGCGACTGCCTATCTCACCTCCACAACCCACTTATTGGGTAATACAATACCCCTTGGTAAGACTGGTTGTCAGACTTTCGGGCTTCTGATACGAATGACAGCCGGGACCAACGGCTTACCGAAGCACGGAGGGGTCTTGGTATGTAAAGATGATCACCCATCCTCGGACCAACCGCGGCAAGCGTAGTTTAACCTGATCGATCGAACCTTACGGCTGTTATTTCTTAGCCACAAGCCTCTAAAAATTGTTATAAGAGAGTATCGTCAAAAATATCCTCTCCAAAAGTGAACATCGGAGTGATGACAATACTTCCAGCCCTGTAGTCAAACCCAGAGGAATCAACTGAATATTACCTTCTCACAGTCATCGTTGTCATTTCGATCTAACATAAACAGCTGCAGCTCCAGATGACAATCTTGATGCGCATTTACAATTGCTCCAATAATAACGACCGCTATCGTGTAAACAATTTACATCTATCCCCTGTAATACAAACGAGTCTACCTCTCAATTTCCGAACCAAACCAAACCGTATCAATCCACAATAATTTACCAGTATCGCCGACCAACACGCAAATATGAAACCCAATCACAACAAACCAATAACTCAATGGGAAATCAAACTAACTCCCGTTGGTTAAATAAATCTCGCGATTTCCCCAACAGAACGAATTAAGGGAACAACGGTCTTCATATACAATCTACATGTAACCGCAGCCCAGTTTAGACGTCGATCCGAATCGGCCGGCGGCGCAAGCGCACCGCTAGACACGCAAAAACTATAGATATCACCTTAATATTCTAATGCAAACAAAGCTGGAGGAAATGTGAATGGTTGTGGTGTGAGGTGGGAGCGAGAAGCGGTTGTATGGAGAAACATTACCAAAGATTTTTCGCTAACAAGTTTAAATAAGTTATGCTCCTCTTTTGGTACATATTTCGGCAAATCTAAATGCTGATGTGCTGAAACTACGTCCCAAAAATCACACGGATTTTTTGTGATCACCAAGAGCTTATTATTAGCCTAAGTCTGTAAATGCAATGATTATCATAGTACTCGTAAGTAGACCGTTTCGCAACAAAGTTCCCAATGTTCATTGAACCAATTGTCATTGTTGCTTCTGCTTTCTAAGACAACGTTGTTTCAACAATGTCACTTCATTCATACATTTCCATATCGAAGACTTACACTTAAGTACTCGTTGGTGATAAACCCGCTTTGGCCCCCACTTGCACCCCACTCTTGAGGGTCGAGCCGTCACAGGCAGTGACTTCGACACCGCTATCTGCAATTTTTGTGCCACCAGTACATACCGCGGTTCTATTTCCACCGTTTCCTCCATTTATGTGTTTTATGCTTCATTGCCCACAATTCTGAACGACCACGGTTGGAGCACCGTTATCGAAAATAACCAATTTTGTGATAGCGGTAGTAGAAACATTTTCATAAAATAATTAAGTCATAACTTTATTCTGAGATATGGTTATGGAGAACACCTGGGGTTGGACGGTTTCGAATCTGCTTACAGTTTTAACGCATCTAATAAATTCTTGAAATTATCCAGCTTAAAAGCTCTTGGTCATCCATTCACACTTTACAGTGTTGTCTATCGACATCGTAGGTGAGAACCTACGGGATTGCCCCAAATCGAATTCATTATAGAGATATAATGAATTCGATTTGGGGCAATCCCGAATTAATAATAATAGTAATTTATGATAAAAACTTCAGTTCACGTTACATCAATGAGGTCGGGATCCCTGAACTAGGACATCCTGTATGGCAGGAGTCGAGCTTCCTCCAGTTACATGGCTCAATTGAGTGAAGAAATTGTGAAGTGAGTGTGAGTGAGTGATTGTTTGTTTGAAAACAATGCAATTGCATTTTTTCAATGATTCGATGAAGCAGAGACAAGGGAATCTTCAGAAGCTTGTAACTTTAAAAGACATAAACTTGATGATATGGACCGCAGGCATTATAAATCCCGATGTCACCAACCACATCCACCATAATTACAAAGCATTTTTCCTGCCAATGCTCTGTATTATTTACAATAACAAACATACTATTAGGAAGACGGACATGCATCGACTCGGTCTACATACGTCGTGCGTCGCCACCTACGAAGACTGCCACGCCTCTTCGCGTCAGGGATGTCACTTCGTTAAATGGAGCAGATGATCCGAACGAGTGATTACTGACACATGAGACGACCATGAAAGCATGGTCATCGCTGCTCTTGATACTTATCATTAAATTAATATGGATGCAAAAATTCGAAGACATGTGACATCTACCAAGTCCAACACGCAATGGGCCCGCGTGATGGATTACAGCCCACTTCCTCTCACAGAGAGGAGGTCTGTGTCCCAGCAGTGGGTCCATTATAAGCTGATTATGCTATGAATACAATCTGATTGATCAAAGCATCGTCTTTGTATTAACAACAAAGACCATGCGATCAGACCTGGATCACATATTAAACATAATATGTGATCCAGCAGGTCTGACCGCTTAGATTTTGTTTTCTAATGTTATTGGGGTAAAATTTGTTTCTTATTTTTCTATACCAATATAATGCTCTCAACAACTTCCATTAGATCCTGTAAAAGTCTGAATTAAAAGAACCCAATTTAGCATTAGCGTACTCAAAGCTGCATTCATAACGTCATGCTCAGAGCAGAAAGCTACATGCAGTACTGTTGTCAGGCCTCTCATTTAAATCTAAACAAATATTTTAATTTTGTTGTTATTTGGCAACCCTGACGTGCGCACGCGCAAATAGCCCAAGTGACACGAACGACACCGCAATCTCTGATTAACACGGAACGGCTAATCTCTGAAACGCGGACGCGGAGTTGCCAACCTAATGGATTACCCCGTAAATGGGGTAACACACCCAATTATAGGGTATACCCGTCACGTACACGGGCTGGTTATCATGACTTATAAACTTGAAATTAAACAAGTAATGGGAAATGCGATAACCACAATGAGGTGTGGTCTGGTCAGTTTTATTGAGGTGCCGGACCTAAACAAGGTGAATTGACGTTTAGATAAATGTATGTTTGGTTCTAGTGGTAATTATTATACATACAATGTGTTTCAGAGGGGTGTGACCAAACTTGGGGGTGTGGTACAGGCCATCAAACTGGACAACTTTTTCCCGGGGACCAACATCGTAATCGTGAAAAAAACATCAGTCGTCCCATACAAAACTTCAACACCTACTTGACCAAATGTATGGGACGACTGATTTTTTTTTTCACGTTTACGATGTTGGTCCCCGGAAAAAAGTTGTCCTGTTTGATGGCCTGTACCACACCCCCAAGTTTGGTCACACCCCTCTGAAACACATTGTATAATTGAAAGTGGTATCAGAGATATTTTTGCAATCGCCCTTTAATACTGTAAAAGGATAAAGCATTCCCAAAAACTTATCGAATACTTATCTGAAAGCATATTGAATTCATGTTATTAGACAATCGGTCGTCTGATTAAAGATTTAAAAACTGAAGAATAATGATAAATCCCATAAAGTGAAACCATACATTTTTCAAGAATTGATTATCTAGCATCTAGGCTTTTAGAAATCACTATTCTAAAATCACAATGTGAATTAAATATTTTTCTTTTCTGGTCCTCACGTTTGACTAACCACTTAAAATAAATCATTACTCTTCCTTACCCAGGGCCCTTGCTCCATTACCCCCCGATAACCCCAGGGTGATGGGCCCGCGTGCGTGAGGTCCATAACTCTAGGGATAATCGCTGCGCCCGCGCACCGTGGGCGACAAACCTACATAACGGTGTTAAATGCTGTGACACTGAAGTTTGACTTGTGTCGGGGATTATAATGAAGGTAGTTGAGTGAGGGGGTGAAGGGGAGGGGAGGGTAGCTGTAGTTATCAAGTATGGTAGTTATGTTTATGTTAATTTTATGGTTGTGGATCAGGGTTTTGTGGGTTGAGGAATATTAGACACTGTGTTGATGGGTTTTAATCATAAACGTAAGAAAATTGATAGAAGGGAGTAGGTATGTTCTAAAGTTACTAAATATTTATTGGGTGGATTCCAACTTCGAATTTAATTCTCGTTTTCTATTGGATGCAAGAAACACACTTTGTCTTCAATTCAAAGTAATTTAATGCGACATCTTAATCTAACTTTCCTCCAACCTTGGCGCCAACCCCCACATTGGCCCAATACGCCAACCACCCAATCATCTCGACACCCAACGGTACAGACTGCATGACAAATCTATAATACGCTAACTACGACCGAACCACTCCACCTGACCTCTACCCTGAACCGACTTACCACCATCTCGGAACCAATGAGGGGTCATCTTTAACTGGTTTTTGTCTGTTAAAGCTGTAAGGCTAATTGTTTCGAGTTCCAGCATTAGATTTATGACGTCACGAACGATGCGACTTCCGGGCCCTGAGAGTGTTGCTAACCTGTGCATCATTAGCAGGAACCAGACTTTAGGATTTATAACTTTTGTATTTTAATGATGGCTGAAAATAGGAAAGGGATAAGTATATTTTAAAGGAGGAATGTTTCAGCTGAGTTATTTCTGGAGTCATTGCGAAATTGAAAGCTGGAACTAAAGGGCTAAGGAAGGAACACGGGTGGGTTTTAGTCAGTAAGAGTATGACACCTTCCGCTCCATCCAGAGCAGGGGTCATTTGATGATTTGCCACCATGAAAAAAAATCATCAATCATGTTACAGACCTCTAATTAATCATCACGATTTTTAATTTGATTTGAATCCTATTTCAACCAAACACATGACAGCATAACCAACATAGCACGAAGAATACCATCATCACCTTTATCTTATCCCATCTTAATTGCCAAACTTAAATGGCAGATGGCAGATAGCCGATGGCAGAACCGGCCCAAGTGGCGGTACCTGGGGGAGGTTTATGTCCAGCAGTGTACGTCTTTCGACTGAATGGATGAACCTGATGGCAGTCAGGCTTACCCTGAAATGTCACGCACATATTTGTGATATCACGAAAGATTTTGGAAAACTTTTCCCAACAACGTTGAGGTTGGCTTCCAGTCTAGCCGGAAGCAACTGGATACCAGTATTATACATGGAGCGACTGCCTATCTGACCACCACAACCCAACAACACAACTGGGTAAATTGGGTAATACGATAGTAACACAATAAGAAACGAAAGTATTCATAGTATCAATCTCAAATGAAGTAAAGACTCAAAACTACTCCAAAATCTTAGTTCTGTACCATTCTATGTTAATGCTAGAATACAATTTATAGGCAACCATATATTCTGAACAGTAATAAACAGTCTCCTAGGCGGCAAAATTCAATCAACCAGCAACTGACTTTCCCACCCCCTAACAACTGTCACCACAATAATAATAATAACTCAACAACTAGTGAAACCGTAGATTACTTCGTACAGCTTTCTAATAATTCAATTATTAGGTAGGTACTTTTACTACTCAAGAAATAGTATTGTAGCGGTTTCTACAACGCCACATGCAAACAACGCGTCATACTGACGTCACGCAAAATCCTGCATCGCGCAAGCAGAGTTTACCGCGCAACTAGCATAGATACAACGGCCCGACATGAATCAACGGGCAGTTGCCCGCCAGACACAACACCCGTCTGGTCGGAGGATCCTCCCTTTTCTATAGAGTATGAGTGAACTTTACACTCTGTTCCTCATACCTCTATAGTATCATAGCCTCAACTGCCTCGTTGGTGTAGTGGTCGCAAGCGCTATGGTGGGCATGCGGTCCTGGGTTCGATTTCCCAGATCGAGCAAAGTGTTATTGGGTTTTTCCGTCAGGGATTTCGCAGTAGCAGCCCGGAGGGATTTGTGCCCGGTTGATAGTAATAGGCAAAACTTATCTAGCGAAATGTGGGTGTACTATAAGTAGGTACATCTCTGCCTCACCCGTCGGGGATTGCAAGCGTACTGTTGTGTTACCTTAATTATTTAAAAAAAAAATCAACCGAATTTATAACCTCCCCTTTTTCTGAAGTTGGTTAAAAATACTATCAGTGAAACCTTCCCCAGCTTTCATTGCGCAAATGTTCCAAGACTTACTTCTATTTATTCAAACATTCAACTAACGCACATTCCATAAAACTTAGAACTGAATTAACATAACGGAAACCTATAAAATTCAACACAGGTAACTGTGGAATTAAATAACTTGATAAATATAATACTCGTGTTGAAATGCAAATAAATATATTATGATTTCAGAATTAATTGAATTTTGTAACTGTTTTAATTATATGGTGTGACGCGATGCAGTTTCCGACTGTTTATTTTAACATACTTGTTTGATATAGTACTGCTTTAATTTATAACCATAGATTATTTTAACTACATATCGCAGCCGAAGAATAATAGCTATTGCTACAGACTGCCCAGGAGCTTTTAGATTGGAAAACTAGAGTAAATGAGTTATTTAAACTGGCTTACCAATACGACAAAACACAATATGACATAGATGACATACACCTTGATGTCAATATGGCGGGTATACCTTAATTTTGATACAATTTCGTTCTGAAGAAGGTACAATTTTTTTAAACCTAGGTACTAAATAGTACAATTTAGGTACATTTTTTTGGTAAATGGAAGGAATCGATTAGTTAAGGTACACTCGCCATTTTGACTCTACCGTTGGGGTCGGCTTCCAGTCTAAGGGTCTAAACAGACGGACTGCATTTCAGCTGCAACATCGCAGTTTAGATGCAGTTGACTTAACTGCTTCGAAATCTAATTATGTCAACTGCATCCAAACTGCGATGTTGCAGCTGGCGGGCAGTCCAAATGCAGTCCGTCTGTTTAGACCCTAACCGGATGCAGCTGAATACCAGTATTTTACATGGAGCGACTACCTATTTGACCTCCAAAACCCAGTTACTGGGTAACATGACACCCCTTGGTAAAACTGGTTGTCAGATCTTTGGCTTCTGATTACGGTGTAATGACTACCGAAGATCTGCGAATGATAGCCGAACCCAACGGCTTAACGGCCTTTCCGAGTCACGGATGAATCTCGACTCTCGATATGTAATGGATGGTCCCCCACCCATCCATGAACCGACCGCAGCAAGAGCAACTTAACCTTTGACAGACCCGTACGACTTTTATTTGCCACGAGTCTATTTTCTAGAATCGTTTATATCTCTAGAGAAAATCACACATTTTTTTTAATAATTATCACAATTTCTTGTATCTACTCGAATCAGTATTATTGCCAGTCGAGACGTAAGTTACGTCTCTATTCAATAGAGCGCGTAACCACGCCAACGGAGATTATGACGTAATGTAGATCGGTGCGCGCGCGCATTTGAACTCTCAAATCAAATCGTTTGCGGAGACGGCGAAAGTTATGCTATAAATCAAATTAAACCATGTTATTGTCAATGTCTGTACATTAATCAATTTTGTAATGTATTATTTATTTGAAGCGAATGAATGTTCTGTCTCTATCCAGCGCTAGCGCAGAAAATAGTACAATTTGATATACGAGTTTCGTAAGATAAACACTAAAGTTAGATTAGACACAAAATTTAAATTCGAATTACAGTTATACAATTTGGAAAGTACTAAATAGACTATAATCCTAAAATTACTGACTTTCGAAAGATTAATACACAAGCAGCAATTATTTCACAATCAAACAAAACAAATGACTACCGACGTTTTGTTGAACATAAACCAAGAAAATAAATTTAATTTACCGGTCAACTTAAATCAATATTCCATCCTACCATTTTCAGTATCGACAATTTCTAATCAAAATTAATAAACTTCTGACCAGTAGCGACGATTCGTATGCAGATTGTCAGTGAATCGATAAACCGGTACTTACTTACATTACAGAATATTACGGTAAGTCCTGGTAGTTGGGTCCCGTTGTAAAAGACACGGGTCCAGGCTGGGCGCGCGGGCGACGATCGTCAACTGTTTCTGTGTTTACATCTAAAGGTCCGATCACACGTACCTACAGACGCCAGCCCATCAAGCTACCCGAAACTGTAAAATTTTCCCAATCAACCTTGATCCATATGCTTTAGCGATAAAGTTGAAAATCTAATAAAGAAATTTGACAGATTGAAGTAGCGTTATGTGCTTTGCGTCTGTACCACAAGCACATACGATAACACATGGTCGGCCGCTAATTTGTATGAAAATCATTAGTTTATTCACATGGACCACCCCAAATCAACCATGTGGGAGATACGGGCCACGTCGCAGCACTCGCATTAAGGAGCTTACAGGACCTATACGCAAAAAACGCAAGTTTTAAAAACAATAAAAGTATATGATCGACTCCAGTAAACAAAATCAGTAAAATATAAATGATATTCGTCAGGATATATGCTAGGATAGAAAAAAATAATGAAGATACCTCTAAAAAGTTTCTTTTTACAATAAAAACCACACTAATATACATACAATCATTATGATTTTTTATCAGATTATTCTACAAGCAACATACTAAATAACTATGTAGATAATTGCTTCATATTTTGTAATAAATTACCAGCGTTGTGTCATCGCGCTTCTCTTTCTTTTCTATACAGCCCGACAAAGACCGCGCTTTAGGTCAAGTAGTCGCCTTAAATGCATCATCTTATCAGTGTTTAGACGATGCATTTAAGGGTCCTACAAACTGGCGCGACACGCGATATCATCGCGCGCGACACTGGCATCGCTCGTTGTGCGACTTGCGGTGCCTTTGTGTCGCGCGCGATTTTATCGCGGGTCGCGCCTGTTTGTAGGAGCTTTTAATGTTGCTTCAATAATATTGTATATCAGAAGCAAGAGACAGCATAATCAGGCTATAATATTCCCACTACTGGGACATAGGCCCTGTCTGGTTCTCTCTTCGAGAAAGAGTGAGCTCCGATCTATCTCGCAGCCCAGTGCTGGTTGGTAGATGTCTCATGTCCTCGAATTTTGGTTCTACGACATGCCGGTTGTTTGTTTCTCCACAATGTTTTACTTTTCTGATGAAATAATGTACACTAAGTAAAGCACCTGTCTGTTCGAACCGATGACTTTACAACGCATAAGTCGAGGTCGTCACCACTGCGCCATCACTGCTCCTTGCAAGAAACTTGCGTCGCATCATGTAAATAGGGCTTAACGGATCGATGTAAGTTGTAAACTGGGAAGAGCCTAAGGTAATGGAGAAATAAAACATTAGTATAAGGTATGAGATTTGTTTGAATGCGATAGGCATTTCCTTTCTAGGTTTTATGGCCAGACTTGTCTATCCCGTACTCAAGAAATCAAGATTATTCATTTACAAAATGAAGATTCTTGATTAAGTTGGTAATGTTGCTATCTGCACTTTGTTTGTTCTCTTTACTTTTAATACATACATACACATATACCTACATAAACTCACGAGATGTAAAGATGGTCACCCATCCACGGACCAACCGCGGCAAGCGTAGCTTGACTTGATCGATCGACCCTTGCGGCTGTAAGTTCTTTCTGAGCCACCAGCTCCTGAAGAACTTCACCAATAGGTAAAATAAGGTCACTATATATCTGTAGCGGTATCTACAACGCCACATGCGAACTACGCGTCATTATGACGTCACACAAAATCCTGCATCTCGCAAGCAGAGTTTACCGCGCAACTACCATATTATACAACGGCCCGACGTGAGTCATCGGGCAGTTGACCGCCAGAAACAACACCCGTCTGGTTGGAGGATCCTCCTTTTTCTATGGAGCTGGGAACTTTACACCCTCTTCCTCATACCTCTATACAAAGTTGATACGACAGAGGGGCTTTCCTTTAAACTGCCTATACTAGATACCATTTTCAAGCTCTGTACCAAAAATCAATTAAATAGGAGCAGTAGTTTAGTCACAAATGATTTTTGAAGTTTTTGCTACGTTTGAACACGATGTATATTTCTAACAGCTGATTATCTCATACGCATAGGTCATGCACCTTAAAACGATAATCTGAGTATAAGATACATTGTTGCCGCACAAGTACAACCAAATATTTCACGAAGCAATAAATACACACACACTTGCACTTTCACTATGAGAGTGACAATCATAGCAAAACCCCCGCGCCTTTTTCCCGCGCGTAAAAGGAATAGCAATATGTCAGTATGTTGCTATTGCATCCTAGATCCTTGCGAATTTGCTAAAAAACTTGTTCTTTCAGTGGACAGTGCGAACGCGTCATCCAATCGGGACGTACGTTACGTAACACGGGAGCCCCGGCGCCGCCGCGCCGTTATGTTTTGTCGAACTCGCTGACAATAATTGTGATTTTGTTTTGTTATTGTGATAGACACTAAATAAGTTTAATACAGTATTTCTTTTTTTTATTGTGACAGGATACGTAACTTAGGAATATTATTATTTAGTGTTAGTGTTTTTTCGTGTTTTTTTTTTGTGATTGACTGTTTTTATTGTGATTAGGATACGTAATTAAACGTTGGTTGTGTGTGTGTAATAATTAAAGTGTTCAGCAATGCCTCGTGTAACTTACACGGCGTCAGAACAGAGTACACTTACATGATTTTAATTTACGGTGAATGCCGTGGAAACGCAGATTTAGCTCTGCGAACATACCGAGAAAGGTATGGTGACCGGCGTAATAGCCCTAGGAACGCCGGCACCATACAATTGGCAGATTACGGGAATTAAAGTGCTTAGCGACGGACAGTGATTTAATTAGAAAAATAAATAACAATATTCTCCGTCGGTATAATTTGTGTTTTTGTGTGTGCGCGTACTTTACAACCTTACCTAACACAAAATCCGGCGCGAGCGGTCTAAACCGCCCGCGCCCCGCGCCCCCGCCAAGAGAGATAACACGCACACACACGCGCTCCTGCGCGACTTTGTTACCTAGGCGTCTAAGGTCAGTCAAATTTATTTATAAAGGGTGGTTGCGTTTCACTCTGACTTTAAGCTATTTAGTTTGTTTGAAAAAAAAAAAATCTCATTTTTGGCGCTTTCTATTTTTGTACTGTATCGAATTAATACTATACACGTATAGTATACGTAGTGTAATTTAATGCCCCTCTGTCATATCAACTCTGTATATCCTTCTGGGGCATCCCCCCCGGCGTTTCCACTCACATCTGCCTTGTTATACTAAATTATATAAGTATATAAAAATACACCGTTTTCTTTATAAACTATGCACACCTCATCTCAAACGTCCTAACCTAACATTATCAACGGCAGTCATTCACAACAACTCAGTCAGGACGCTAGCTACAAATCTAGGCATTAGCATACCGCTAGGATAAACACTAGTTCAAGAGCTCTTATAAGTACTAAATTACAGAGCTGGGCGATTAAATACTGCTAGTCCCTAGGCTCCTAGGTTCAAGGTTATAAGGTGCAAGGTCTGTACATTTAAATACGCAATTGAACTAGTTTTTCAGTTGACGATGTTAAATTATAGTTTTGCTGTTCGTGTTGTTAGTTTTGATATGTATGTTAATACATTCTGCTGTAACATTTTATTCCTTTTCATTTACACCCGGGTACCCGTCACCTCAATAAAGTTTCCTTAAACGATATTTGACCCTTGATTTCTTTCGATGACTAAATTAAAATATAGGTAATTAACTGGAATTGATTGATATCGAAAATCCCAAAATATTTATAAAACTTAAACATATAAAGGCTACTACGCGATATAATCCCGCGCGACACAAAAGCACCGTTCATTGCGCGACTTGCGGTGCCCTCGTGCCGCGCGCGATTTTATCGCGTGTCGCGCCTGTTTGAAGGAGCCTTAACGCTTGTAATGCCCAAAGGGTCAGGCAGATAGTACAGTAGGTACCTATACTACTCACCTGTGGGACTCAAATTTCGCCAGTTATTTTTAAAAGTGCGGGTATATGGGGCGAGCCGATCAACCGGGCACAAATCCTAAATCCGGGCTACTACTAATAAATTCCAGATGGAAAAACTCAATAACCCTTTGACCGACCCGGGATTCAAACCCAGGACCAGCAGTAGCGCTTGCGACCACTGGACCAACGACGCAGTCTATAAAACTATAACTAAAAAAACATTTAAGTATGTACTACTGATAGTGATAGTTTCTTTAAAAAATACCATTAAAAAATAGTCAATTCAACACAAAAACAAATCACTAATTAAACACTCCACCCAGCGGGTAAAGGCTCGTAAACACAGGCGCGACGCGACACGCGACACAAAGGCACCGCTCGTTGCGCGACTTGCGGTGCCTTTGTGTCGCGTGTCGCGTCGCGCCTGTGTGTACGAGCCTTAAAGCGATTAAAAATCTGAAGCGCCACATTGCTGACAGGTAGAACACGGTAAAGTAATCACCCGACCCTCTATGAGATATGTACCCAGAGCTAAAGAGACTGTTACTGACGATATCGCCCTATTAATGTGACTAGGAAAAATTGCCTGGATTCCTGCCTATATCTCATAGGAAAACAGGAGCTGTTTTCTTAATGATCTCATTAATTAAAGCTTGTCGCAGTAAAAAGTTATAAGTAAGCAGTGCGATTCTGTAACCATCTCACCGTGAAAACTAAGGTGAAGTGAGCGTGGAGTGAACTGGCAGTGTCATCTTACCAGATACTAGGGATTGACCAAGCATACATTTACAATCATAATCGAGATTTTAATAATATTTTTTTAGCCTAATCCTATTGATATTTTTATATAATTCAAAGCTAGTATTTTAGTGGTCAAAACATTAATATTTTGTGGGGTTTTACTTACAATAAAATAGCAAAACAGAAGCGCAGTCAGAATCTCAATCCGGTTTTATTTTATTTTTTCCCTAGTCTAGTAAGTCCTTATATAGACTGAGGCGCGAGCGCGTCACGCACGAACAGTAAATAAAATTAAAACATTCACGTTTATGACAGCTAGACTGATGAAAATACGCATCGACATTGTTTGGTTATTATGAGCAATTGTAGATCGAGTCTAGTAAAGACTGCGACGATGTTCAGCGTTGTTATTAACCCAAATCTATTGAATTAGAAGAGATAACCGAGTGTGTCAAGTCATCGAGTGCTAACGGATGCCTAGCTGACGGACCATAGAATGTAATCCCACGTAGTTTGTGTGGCGTGATCACTCCACCCGATTCACGACACTAAATGTCGTAAATCGGGTGAAGTGAAGGTGAAGTGATAAGATCACGCCGCGCTTGCGCGTTAATCACTGTCATTATCACATTGCAGATTGCGTGATCACTTCACCTTCACTTCACCCGATTCACGACATTTAATGTCGTGAATCGGGTGGAGTGAAGGTGAAGTGATAAGATCACGCCGCGCTTGCGCGTTAGTCACTCATTATCACATTAGAGATTTGTTTTTACATATTTAACTTTTAAGGCGTCATGTATAAGAACATTAGGAAAATGCAATACCAACGTCAAATAAGTGCAAATATTTTATCGCTCATCGCGCGCCCGTGTTTGCACTGCACCTCTAGTAACCCTTAAATGAAGAAGTGGTTGGTGTCAACCCTGAAGTGTATGTATGGTCCCTAATAGTGCATAACGTAGTAAGTACCTACACTCCTTTAGAATATAAGTAAGCAGTTTACATCAATGCGCATTGTAACATAAATTCACTAGATATTCATTAAAGTACATTCTATCAAGCTGGTTGTCTAATTCTAACGACCCTTGAACCCCCAACATTTCATGGCGACCTTCGATATGGCGACCCTGCCTTAGAGTCTGCCAAGGGGCAGATTAAGCAAAGTTTTCGTTGAGCGATTTTCAAAATGTGTAACTCTAAAGTAGAAAAAGGCGAGGTATTCGCCAATCAAAACGCGGCTGGTGGAGGTGTTGACGCCGAGGTGGTGTTGCCATGGTTACGAGATTCGAGTGGAGTGATATATGGTACATTCCGAATTTCACTGTAATCGACTACAGCGTGCTTACACCTTGACCCCAATTCTGCTGTATGGTATTTATCTATTATTCCCCGCATAATTTTACCACGCCGTACGGTTGTCAAGCGTGGTATTTTGACAGTTCAAACCGGTTTCGGTCATTGTGTCATAGAGAATACGTTAATAGCAGATGTAGTGATTAGGTCTGGTTATTAAGGAATTGACGTGGTTTCGAAGTAATGAATCATTAAGTGGTAATAGTGAATTAGGGCCCTTTTCAGAATTAACGTGAACGCGATAACGATGTCCCGTGAATCGACATACAAAGTTGATACGACAGAGGGGCTTTCCTTTAAACTGCCTATACTAGATACCATTTTCAAGCTCTGTACCAAAAATCAATTAAATAGGAGCAGTAGTTTAGTCACAAATGATTTTTGAAGTTTTTGCTACGTTTGAACACGATGTATATTTCTAACAGCTGATTATCTCATACGCATAGGTCATGCACCTTAAAACGATAATCTGAGTATAAGATACATTGTTGCCGCACAAGTACAACCAAATATTTCACGAAGCAATAAATACACACACACTTGCACTTTCACTATGAGAGTGACAATCATAGCAAAACCCCCGCGCCTTTTTCCCGCGCGTAAAAGGAATAGCAATATGTCAGTATGTTGCTATTGCATCCTAGATCCTTGCGAATTTGCTAAAAAACTTGTTCTTTCAGTGGACAGTGCGAACGCGTCATCCAATCGGGACGTACGTTACGTAACACGGGAGCCCCGGCGCCGCCGCGCCGTTATGTTTTGTCGAACTCGCTGACAATAATTGTGATTTTGTTTTGTTATTGTGATAGACACTAAATAAGTTTAATACAGTATTTCTTTTTTTTATTGTGACAGGATACGTAACTTAGGAATATTATTATTTAGTGTTAGTGTTTTTTCGTGTTTTTTTTTTGTGATTGACTGTTTTTATTGTGATTAGGATACGTAATTAAACGTTGGTTGTGTGTGTGTAATAATTAAAGTGTTCAGCAATGCCTCGTGTAACTTACACGGCGTCAGAACAGAGTACACTTACATGATTTTAATTTACGGTGAATGCCGTGGAAACGCAGATTTAGCTCTGCGAACATACCGAGAAAGGTATGGTGACCGGCGTAATAGCCCTAGGAACGCCGGCACCATACAATTGGCAGATTACGGGAATTAAAGTGCTTAGCGACGGACAGTGATTTAATTAGAAAAATAAATAACAATATTCTCCGTCGGTATAATTTGTGTTTTTGTGTGTGCGCGTACTTTACAACCTTACCTAACACAAAATCCGGCGCGAGCGGTCTAAACCGCCCGCGCCCCGCGCCCCCGCCAAGAGAGATAACACGCACACACACGCGCTCCTGCGCGACTTTGTTACCTAGGCGTCTAAGGTCAGTCAAATTTATTTATAAAGGGTGGTTGCGTTTCACTCTGACTTTAAGCTATTTAGTTTGTTTGAAAAAAAAAAATCTCATTTTTGGCGCTTTCTATTTTTGTACTGTATCGAATTAATACTATACACGTATAGTATACGTAGTGTAATTTAATGCCCCTCTGTCATATCAACTCTGTATATGAAGTCATGGCATGTGCCATCTTGCGATAACGCCGACTACCGACCATGCCCTAAATTAATAATTATCACCGATCTTTAAACTAACGTGGCATTTTCGAAATTGTGCTTCTGGCTACAGTCGCCACCTTACCAAAGAAGAGGAAATTCGTGGTGTATACACAAATAAATACTATAATCCAACCATGAGTAACTATTCAAGTGAATAGGTATATTACTGACTCTCAGCTGCCATAGTGGTCATTTATCTAAATCGGAAAGCAAATTATTCATGTGAGCGATGATGACTTAATTCGGAATGAGCCATATTTCACGCCGCGCAAGCGCGTTAGGCGCTGGCGAATGTTTTGACCACTAAAATACTAGCTTTGAATTATATAAAAATATCAATAGGATTAGCATTAAAAAATATTATTAAAATCTCTTTTATGATTGTAAATGTTTGCATGGTCAATCCCTAGCATCAGTGGGATGACACTGACAGCTCACTCCACGCAAGTATTCACGGTGAGATTTTTACAGAATCGACATGCTGGAAAGGAATTGAGATCTCTTTCGGAGTTTGTTTGATTTAAGATTGGTTTTCTCTTAGCGATCAGCGATCGCTAGTACCTTCTAACTCACGTAATTCGTACTTGTAAACTTTATAAATACAGTACATCGGTATTTTGAACGACGAAGTTCGGGTTCCGTACCCAAAGGGTAAAAACGGGACCCTATTACTAAGACTCCACTGTCCGTCTGTCACCAGGCTGTATCTCATGAACCGTAATAGCTAAACAGTTGAAATTTTCACAGATGATGTATTTCTGTTGCCGCTATAACAACAAACACTAAAAACAGAATAAAATAAATATTTAAGTGGGGCTCCCATACAACAAATGTGTTTTTTTTTCGGCGTTTTTGCCTTGTGGTACGGAACCCTTCGTGTGCGAGTCCGACTCGCATTGAGGGTTTTCTGAAATGACGTTCGCTAGGTGGCAGCACTGGCACGTCTGGTCCAGGCATCTGTCAAAGAGCCTATATTTTCTTTAGTCATGACGGAATGATGAACGAATGAATGAATCGAATGATGAACGTCATCATATATTTTATATTGGAAGACCTCTTGTCACAGTGGTGCCAACTGGTGTCGTAAATTTTCACGAAAACCCTTTTTATTTCTTGATGGCGCTTTTGTAATAGGTATTGCAAAAACTCAAACGGGTCATGAGTCTGGATTTCTATCTAGCCTTCTTCTATTTCCAACGTTGATTTTGTATGAATGTTGACGTACAAACGCTTGATTGTTCGCGGCAACTACGGCATAATCATATAAAACAATAATATTAGTATTAAGCGGTAATAAGGTTATCTCGGCGTGTGGTCAAACTCTCAAACTCAAACTCAAAGCATTTATTTCAATTAAACCATTTACAGGCACTTTTGAATTGTCAAGAAGTCGGTCAAATTATGACTAACGCTGCCATCTTGTTTTTTTTTTAGAATACATTTAAAGTGACATTTAACGAAACAATTGCATGTACAATGCACCAACAGCGCCCCCGTGTCTACGTCCTTCGTACGTCAAAAGTTCCTTGTAAATGTAGCAGTGTATAATTCGCCAACAAACATCGCACGAAACAGACAAACATTCTAACGTCATCTTTCTCTCTTCCACAGCCAGACACAGTCCCTCAGGCCAGTATCGACATGACAACAGTCTTGGAGGTGAGCGAGGCTGACAGCGTCACCGGGCATGCCTTCAGCCTGGCCATCACGGCTCCGGAGAGGGTCACCTTCGTCAAGGGCACCTGCAGGGAAGAGGCCAGGTGGTGGTCTGACGTGCTTAGTGTTTACCCGAGGAGTAAGGTCAGTATTAACAGCTGGATATTTTTGCCTTTGTTGTGTCGAATGTTGCACCAGTTGACGTCGTCACGTCATCGCCGGCTGTCGCTGAAAACCAGCGCTGGGGCTCTGTCTCGCATACGGCAGGGTAGGGTACTTAGAGTAGTGTATCTCATGAACCGTAATAGGTAGACAGTTTAAACTTTAACATAGTATGTATTTGTATTGCCGCTATAACAACGATTAATAAAAATAAAAAAATAAAGGGGTCTCCGTACAAGAAACGTAGTCTGGCTCGCATTTGGCCGGTTTTTTGGGGAAAAAATACCATTATACATAAGTAAAAAAAGTTTAAATTATTTCGAATTTGATGTCATAATTTTATGCCCTGCAGTGCGATTCTGTAAAAAATCTCACCGAGAAAAAAAGGTGAAGTGAGCTTTAAATGAGCTGTCTGGTCCCTAGAGGATTGACACTATTGACAGCTCACTTCACTGTAGTTTTCACGGTAAGATATTTGCAGCAGTGAAATGTAACAGCTTGTTACATTGACTTTTTTTTTGTTTTTGGGAGCTCCGATTTGTCTACTCATGTGCTTCGGAAGCTGAGATGCAAGAGAATGGTTACGTTTTTACCCTTAGAAGAAGAAAACGTGGTCTTATAAAGAGAATGTGTTTCTGACAGAATTATCGAACTATTTTGGAAAGATAACTTTTTACATGACTTTAAGGTTTTTAACAAAATTTTAAGTACCAACTTTATAAAGGGCAGCCGTGTTTCATTTTACTATTATTAAACCAAGTCATCCCAGATGTAAGATCCTGCAATTTCAAAGCTTTAAATTAACCTCGACGCTCATTCATTTTACTATTCTTCAATAATCATAAAAAGACGTAAGGGCATGTAATTTCTGAAACGATCTACCCACCTAACAGTTTCCAATCAGTGCTCTTGTACGCTATCTCACCCTTTCTCAGGCATAGGTCAATCACCAATTATGTACTTACAAACCCATACAGAACTTAGCGAGAACCAGTCATAGAATCAGCGTAATTGCGTACTTCCTGCGCAGGAGTCTGTCCAATAATCTAGCCATTCACACCTCCTAGTTATCGAGGGTAGGGTAACTTAAGTGGGTGATGTGTGTATAAGATGGGAAAGGCTGCATTACACGGTTGTGTACGTAAAATAGTTGGGTTAGACTGTACCTTTAAAATTCTGTGATGATGCAAGATTCTTGGCCTGGATTGTGCGCCGGCTTTGAAGTATTTGCAATAGACGTAATTAATATTATCTTGCAATCGTGGCGATATTGATTTCTGTCATCGTCATTTGTTTTTAGTACAAAAACTCTGGCAAATTCAGAACCGAAAAAGAATAACCTAATTGTGCGACAAAAACAACGTTTTACAGCTACCTACGTTTGGGCAGCGCCTTAAGAACGTTTCATTTCTTAAAACGCGTCAGACGGTGTGATGCCACCCTAACATGGAAGGGAAGCCAAAACACCATGTTTTCTAAACACCGATCGAGGTGTAATAAGACGTGTGCTTCCTGTAGCGAAAGCTGCGCCAGCGCAAATTGTTGGGCAAGTTATGAACCAACGCAATTTTATAGACTATGTTAATAGGCTCGGCATTTCCTATAATAAGATGTTGGTATAAGCCCTGTGGTCGATTTAATATTGCACAAATTATAAAGTGCGGGTCGGTATTTTAATTTCCATCGGAATATATTCTGTACTGGCATTTCCTTAGTAGGTATACTAGCTTTTTAAATCAGCGTGGCCTTATTTTTGGCTTCGCTCTTATGAAAGATATTTTTAACTTTTTTTTCACGACATTTCTTTTTTGTTTTTTTTTCGTATGCTGCACTGGCTGACGTCATCACGTCAATCACCGGCTGTCGCTGAAAACCAGCGCTGGGGCTCTGTCTCGTATAGGGTCTTAGCATTATGCTGAGCGTTGGCCGTTTTGCGTAGATGTGACGCATACTCTCTCCCAAATTGTTACTTTGTTTTTCTGTTGTTTGTGTTTTTTTTATTTTTATGCGTCATGTTTGCCGCAAATAAACGTATTTTCTTTCTTTTTTTTTTGAGAGGGGATACAAAACCAATGTTTAGACTATCTTAAGTTTTAGATGCCGAAAAAGTTTTCTCACTGTTCTTTCCAAAATTAGCCCCTTATCTCGTCTCCCGGTTGGAGTGTACCTAAGCCTTAGAGGGGCTATGAATTGAGGATTTTTTTTAAATATTTTTTTTACGTAATCAAATTTTCGTCTCCCTCTTACAAAACCCAGTCAAAATCTAGATGCAGTCTCATCACGGCGAGACACAAATGTCAAAAACTTGTCAAAAATTTAGGGAAATTAGAGTTTTTTTTTTTTGCAGATTGAGACAGATCAGACTCTGAACATTCTTAAAATTACGAGAATTGCCCCTCTGGTCTAAACCACCGCCACTCGACCCGCGTCACGTAAGCTGATCATCAACAAAATGCCTGCCTACCGTGACGGCAGGCGACAGGTCGCAGGTTCTCGTCGCTCTTGGATCCAAATGAGCCCGTTTCGCCGCATACCTTACAATGAGATTTAATAATGGATGTATGAGCAAGGCTGTTCGGTACTCGTGGAATCTGTACCTTCAGAGGTGGTGTACCTTTGTACTTGTCTTACAAGGAAAAGGTCTTTGTCTTTATAGAAATTTGTAAGATTGAATAAGGAGTAAAGGATAGTAGCAATGTAATGCAAGAGAAGAATGCATACGTGAGTTTATATCACACTATCACACTAATATTATAAAGGCGATAGTTTGTGACTGTATTTGTACGATTGTTACTTCTTCACGCGTAAACCGCTGAACAGATTTGGATGAAAATTGACAAAAAAAAAAACATTGGGATAGCTTATAACCAGGATTAACACATACTCGTATGATACTTGTTATCCCGATATTCCCACGGGATCGACTTATGCGGGTGAAACCGCGGGGCGCAGCTAGTATGTATAGACGCAGCACATCAAGCTACCCGAAACTGTCAAATTTTCCCAAACAACTTTGAACCTTATGCTTTAGCGATAAAGTTGAAAATCTATCAAAGAAATTTGACAGATTGTAGTAGGTTGATGTGCTGGCCTCTGTACATATGTAAAGGAGTGTGTTTTTGTTGAGGATCGTCTTGATAACCAACATCAATCATTGTAAATATTGTAATGTAAGAAGCTGTTAAGATTTTAGGGGTTTATTTATAAACTTCGCTTAAAGTTAAAAAAACTGATATTAGCAACTGTTTAACCATACATTTTTAACGTTTGTGGCTAATGTTCTGTAATGAACTTGTGAAGTACCCACAAATATCCATAAAATCCTTTTTAGGGTTGCTATAAGCAAACATTCTGGTTATCTGAGTTCATCGGATTAGATATTGAGACGTATCTTCTTAGCACACCAATAATGTCGTGTGTATATCCCAAGAAACTTCATAGATAATCAAATGTTTATTTAGAAGATAACAACTGTGCGAAATTAATGGCAGGATGCTGGCTTTGATATCGCGCGCAATACACTCATTTCCCTTAGTTAATACTCTCCCATTCCTCTCTAACGTGTATCCGATAATAGGCGAGCCGTAATTACGTTTTTTCCCATCCCGTTCAACATGAAAATTAATCAATTCAGACATTCGTGTAACGGGACATTTTGACAGTTAAATTTCAGACAGACCATGACTCACTATTAGGAAATAATGAAAGCTTTTAATGTTGCAATTTTGCGAAACACCATGAGAGCCATTTCGTTTGTGTTGCCAGTGCCTTAAAATTACGCCACACCGAGACACTGGCCAGTATTTCATTGAGACGAATTCCAGAAAAATCATGACGTCATCGAGTTCTACTTTTTAAAAAGGCGCAAATGTTCGGGCAATTTTTCAATTGGTCGTAATCGTTCGATCGATTCCTTTGAAGTCGGTCGCCTGCAGCTGCGCGATTGGCCCAGTTTCCATCAAATGGGGCGAGGTAATTAGCGCAGGATCGCGTTACGTGCGCCTGCGCATGTTTGTGACTCACTCGCTGTTGATTGTGAGCTTCAGGAGAAACTTGGTCTAATTCGGGAAATGGGTCTCCTTTTATGATTTGTTTAGTTGACCTTAATGCGTTTTTGCCTGTGGAAAGAGTAAATATTAGTATTTCGATTTCCATCTAAATACCGGCTATTTGCTGGTTGTTAAAACATTACAATAGTATTAAACTGTTTAAACATTTCTTACCTATATTCCATGTAAAACGGATATTTATTATCTTATCTTATCTTTTTTTTTTATTATCTTCAGAAATCTTTGGGAAAATTGACGTTAAATCTTGGTCTTGTCATAAAAACTGGTTAATTACTGCTGTTAATTATTGTTGTTCAGGATTTATCATCAACAATTTCCTAGGACGATTCTTTCTTTTTTTTTAAATTAAATTATTGGCAATTATTTTAGTGTGAAAACGTAAAATTATTTTTTTTAACTTCAGAATTGGATTTTACAGAAATGATTACTTAATTTCTATGTTTTTGAAGCAGTTTAATTCATCATTTGTGGTTTAATTTTCTTTTAATTGTCTTGTTTTTTACTTAAACCGATTATATGGATTTATAGATTTTTAAGTGATATTAAAGGTATTTTTTTTTTCGTTTTCAGAATGCTTTAAACAGGTTGACCAATTATTTATATGTTGCCCATTTTTTTAAGAGTCCTAACTATTTCCACTTTACCCCATGTACCTACAATATGTTCAGCGATTATACAATTCCGCGATAAAATTCCTTCCTTAAAAATCAACAAACAACGTGCACAACTCGACACCTACTACAAAATAAAACCAATAAATTCCAGGAAAGGAAGAAGATCAATTGAATTGAAACATGAAATTCAATGGCCACCTGTCATAACTCTCCTATAGGGAACCAGTTATCAATTAACTTGGTATTTTTTATCGACACACGGAAGATACACATAGTGGAGACCATAGTTGGTCGATAGGAAAAGACAAGTAATTGGCCAGTTAGACTGCTAGGCGTTATCACCATCCGATAATGGTATTGATAAATAATATAGTAGCGAACGAAGCCATCTTCTTTGAGTATTGGTAACTTCGCTTGCTCACTGTGTGTGATTTCTGACCTTTGAGGCATAAAATGATGTAGGTATTGTTAATGTGGTTATATAATGACACTATCTTGTGCCTGCGACTTCGTGCGACGCGTGAAATTTCTTGTTCCCCGACCCACCCCGTCGCATCGTATCGCCCGCCCGCGCTATTACCTACTTCGCTTTTACTTTATTTCTTTCTCTCGGCTCCTAAGAGCCTTAGCATGATGTTAAATAGCTTATAGACTTCTTCAAGAATTGGGCTATCTAAATAATGCAAAATGAATGTTTCAAATCCGACTGGTAGTTCCAGAGATTAGCGTAAACAAACAAACAAACTCTTCGGCTTTATTATTAGTTTAGATTACTAGCTGTGCCCAGCGGTTTCACCCGCATAAGTAGATCCCGTGGGAATATTGGGATAAAAACTATCCTATGTCCTTTCCCGGGACTCAAACTATCTCTACACCAAAGTTCATCTAAAGGCTCCTGCAAACAGGCGCGAAGCGCGACGCGAATCGCGCGCGACACAAATGCACCGCTCGTTGCGCTAACTGCGGTGCCTTTGAGTTGCGCGCGATTTTATCGCGTGTCGCGCCTGTTTGTAGGAGCCTTAAATCGGTTCAGCGGTTTAAGCTTGAAGAGGTAACAGATAGACACACTTTCGCATTTATAATATTAGTAAGGGTATGGATTAGTATGTATTGATTGATAGAATAGAGATCATAATATTCGAACTCCATAACATAGATAACTACATAATATGTATACCAGTGAGAACAGACTACAGCCAATACAACTTTGTTGCGTAACAAATCGATCATTGGTATAAAGTATAACATGCCATAATTAATGCCTGCGGTAACTACCAGATCCAACCTTCAAGCCACCACAATAGGGGGTTATCAGAACCATTCGATACACACTGTGTTAGTATTAATTTGTTACTTCATACCAGTATATTTATGACGCTATATGATTTAGTTATAAAGTAATTGGTTAGGCTGTAAAATGGGAAAATGTTCGTGATGGTATTTATTGAACCAATTAAAGGGACTTTTACTTTAAATTGGTTCTATTTTATGTTTGGGGCACTTAATTGATTAATAATTGTATTTTTTTAAATTCCTTAGGTAGCTTTTTGTGTTTACAGGAAATAGCCGGAAAAGGCAACACACAGGGAACGATAGAAAGTTATGGGGGAGACTTTTGCCCAACAATTTAAATCAAAATAATAAAACCTGCCATTTTTATTACGTTTTTTAAAGTCCATAGGATTAGCAATCGCATTGAGGTTTTTGTGCATAATAGTCAGCTCATTATTTCGCCTGACTTCCTGACATCTGATGTGCACGGATACGTACAGACGCCAGCACATCAACCTACTACCATCTGTCAAATTTATTTATTAGATTTTCAACTTTATCGCTAAAGCATAAGGTTCAACGTTGATTGGGAAAATTTTACAGGTTCGGGTAGCTTGATGTGCAGCTGGCGTCTGTACGTAAAAACTGAACAACTTTTCCATTGTAACCAGCAATTCTCCGAACTATAATAACATAGCCAATTAAATACCTATAAGTACCATAAGTACCCAAGTAACACACAATTGCTGCTTAAGTGCTTAATAAATGCTGCCATTGAATCTCTAGTCTGTATTACGGTATACCAATTTGGCTGAATTAAAGCTGCTTAAGCGCTTATTCAGCAAAAAAGGGCCCCAAATTATACAGCTTTTGGTATTATAATGGCTGGAGAGAAGCTGCAGTTAGGCTTATCAAAGGCTTTATTAGAGCTGTCATAAAGCATCGTAAAAAGTTAAATTCTGTACAAGAGTTTCCTATCCAGCTCTTGTACAGCTTCTAACCTTTTGCTACTCCCTATTCAATCTTTTTTAACGTTTATTTTGAAATTTGTTTAAAGTGTTATTTATATTGTGTGATTGCAAAGTTTGCCAGCTCCACCATATTTAATATTGAAATATTTTTTTGTTCGAACTAGGTAAGTAATGATTCAAGTCATTATAATTGCGTTTAGGATGCGAGTGCAACTTTATCGTGATGTCTATACCAATTAACAACAAAATTTTCATGCGCCCTTCAAATAATTAGATTTAAACCTAAGAAATATGTGGATAAATCACGGGTGCATGAATTTCTAATTTATTATAATGGAAGACAAAGTGAGATTCATAGATAAAATGTGTTCTTTAAATTGCCTATCAAGTTAAAAGCTTAAATTATGGTGTACTCTTACAGTTAAAACTGATTTTATAAAATAGTAAAGCTATTTTTTTAGGTTAGTTATGGCGTCCATAAGTTTCTCAGGTTAAATCGTTAAAATATTATCTTGTGACACTATTTGCTGAACAGAATACCATTAATCAGCCATAGACTGCTCATGTTCTGTATAAGAGACATTCATTTACACTTTTAGTTTTTATATGGGTTCGGGAAATGCAGTTCTCCTGACTTAAGAGTTATATTGTATTCCGACAAATACTTTTTGCAGCAAATTGGGGTTCCTCTAGTAAAAACAAAAATAGTACTTTCCAATCAAAACCAAATTTATCTTATAGTCTTAAAAGCAGCTCTTTATTATTTTCTTGTAAAGTCGATTAGAAAAATAAGTATGTACTAACTAGGTAAGTTCTTTTGAAATTCGTGCCAGTCGGTGTCGTGTTTAACAATAATATCTGCCTCCTTACAGCGCTCTTTGGGGTATGCTACACGCTCAGTATTTGTCGTGATATTTGGAGGATCACGATATATATCGAGAGTGTAGTATAGCGTTATCGAGGATTTCACCATACATATTTGGATCGTGATCCAGATCACGATCTAAATATCGTTAATAAATGTAAGCGAGTAGCTTACCCCTTTCACTTGCTCTTCTCTCTCACTCGCACATTGCCGGTTTTCCAAAGATTTCTAATTTAATCTGAGAATATTTTTGAGAATTATAATCTATAATAGTACAACAAAAGAAAATTACCATAATTTTGAAATATAATGTATTTGCGTAATTTTCACAAAAATTATGAAGCTCATTTCAAAGTTTAGAAACATTTAGCTGAGCTCCTAAAAAGCTTAGCAGCAGAGGTAATTTAAAACATGTTCAAAATATCCCTGGTATCGTTTTTGTTGTAGGTACTGTTACTGTGCTATTCAGAGACGTTTCCTTTGACATGAACTTAAACCAGGCTTATCGCGTAATTTTAGAAATTTGGAACCTTAGTTTTGATGTCTAAATTAGTTTTTATAAAAGCTTTTTTGTCTTTCAGATATTTAATCGAAAACACGACGAAGGTACTAAAAGTTCGGTAAATGCTTCAGTTGTACCATTACCTGTGGAATACGAGTTTGTGACTCCAACAGTCAACACTGCACCAGCTGTGATAGCATCAGATGTGCAGCAACAGAAAGATAATGCCCAAATTTTATCACTTTTACAAACAAATCAAAACCTACTACTCAGTCTGCTTCAAGTTTGCAACACATCTTTAGAAAATCAGGCTTTACTTGCGCAAAAAGTGGATGCGTTATCAGATAATCATAAAAGAACTACTCACAAAATAATCTCACTTTCTTTGCAAATCGATGACAGCTTTGCCAAAATTCAGAAAACAATGCGTGATTCAGCATCAGTCATTCCGTTAGGAATATCTGACCCAGATGAAAGAAGATCTTTCAAG
Organism: Luperina nickerlii; assembly: GCA_963855955.1. NCBI lineage: Eukaryota > Metazoa > Arthropoda > Insecta > Lepidoptera > Noctuidae > Luperina > Luperina nickerlii. The sequence continues at coordinate 3,050,850 of OY979666.1, read as the reverse complement.
CTGAAACCTGTGGATTCTGTAGAAGAAATGGAAAATCTTGAGTTGATTTTGTCCGACGAAAGAGAGAAAACTAAATTGACCAAAATGTATTCAATTCTATGTACCAAGTCAGTTGGAAACGGCGGCACCTGTGCATACAAATTGTTAGATGTCATGTTCTCCAGAGAATTCATATGCAAATGTTCCTGGTCTGGCGGCAGCCGTGGCAAAGATATCAAAGTGGCTTTGAAAGGATATCAAAACGTTCTTAACTTTTTTTTTGGTATGGTGCACTCATGGGATCCAACCTTTACGCTTGAAGATACCGAACGTTTCTTTAAAATAGTTTTAAAAAATTCTTTGAAGCGAAAAGAACATAAAAATGTTCGAGCATCTACTAAAAGAATTGCAAAAAGTGCCGAAAAATCTAAGATCACAAAAACCGTAGACACCGTAGAAAAGTCAGTGGAAAAAAACATAAATAAAGACAAAGAAAATGTTGATAATAACAAAACAGATTCATCTGACGATATAAAAGAAATTAAAGACAAAGACAATGAGACTACTGAATGCCAAATGGGTAGCGAACTTCAAGAATTTTTACAAGCAAGGAGGAATATGACTGTGGTCGAGGTAATAACTGAGAAAAGGGGGAATGAGGGAGGAAAAAATGCAAGAAAGCCGAAAAATTTAGAAGATGCTGAAAACCATGAAATCTTTAGACGCAAACAGGAAAACGCAGTACCTGGAACGAGCAAAGAAATCGTAAGAAAATCTTTTGAAAAAAGAAGTGTCCATCGACTCGAAAGCAGTGAAGAAAGTTTAAATGAATCAGAAGAAGAAGAAACTGAAGAACAAACAAGCGAAAACATGAGAATGCGAAAAAATTTTGTTAATTGCAAAGTGCAGAAAAAACAATTTCAAGAAGATGAAAGATCTTACAACGAAAGCTCCAATGAATCCAAAGAAGAAGAAAAGGAAGAACGAACAAGCGAAAACAGGAGAAAGCGGAGGAAGGTTATTACATACAAAGTGCAGAAAAAACCATTTCATGAAGATGGAAGAGGGTACGAAGACAACAGGAACAAAAAAGGAACAATTGAAAATGAAAAAAGTCTTATAGTAAGAGAAAACGAGAGTGATGAAGAAGACAAAAACAAACATGAAGAACGTGAACAAACAAGAAGAAATATAACTGTACGTAAAGTCAATGATGAAAATATAGAAGGAAAAAACAGTACATCGGAAGGAGATGAAACAGCAAGAATTCGGAAAAACGATACTGAAAATCAAGATATAAGTCATATATATTGGGAAAAAAACACTGACGCTGGTGCAATCGGAGATGACTTAAAAAAACTAACTTAACTTAATCGTAACTTAAACTTAATAATATAGGATTATGCGAGCGACAAAGACGCGAATCTTATTATAAGGCCTCTTAAGGTCGCCTCATTATTCTGATTTAACGAAATCTCGTGACTGATTTTCAAAGCAATTCAGATAGTGTTTAAGAATTCTCAACACTTATCTAATGTTAAGTTCTGCTTATTTTCTGATTTTACGAATTCACGTGAGTGATTGTTGAATCATGTTAAATTATACCTCTTGTGTGAACTATTGAAGTCTCCTATAATTTTAAATAATATTGAGTTAATTTTGCTGCTTTAATTTTTTTTTCGTGTTTGATTATTCTAATTATTGTTCAGGGTCCTTAATCGATTCGCGTTTCTCTAGCTCGCACGATCTAATATTTTTAAATACATAAAATAAGTGGATTTGATATAAAAAAATGTGATTTGTTCACTCGTTATTACTTATAACAATACATTAACGATATTTTAGGCGTATTGTACTTTTAATATATCAGATAAACACGGAATAACAGAAAAAAAATCATAAATTTTAAAAGTATCGCGTTTCTGTCCATGTAACTTTGTTATATCAGTTTTGAAATATCTTTATAATATCATTAATATGTTATTGTATGGAATAAACGAATAAGATATTTATATATCAAATCCATTATTTTCTGTCTTCGATCAATAATGTACTAGATGCCCGATAAGCGCTTCAAAAACGGCCCGAAAAATAAGAGCACAAATACTTTTGTGCTCTTATTTCAAATTAGTATGGTCCAATCATAGCCAACGTTAAGACGTCAAAATGCCTCAGTGCGCGTTCAAAAATTGTGTAAATAACCACCGTAACACCAAGATTTTAGAAGGAATATCTTTTTTTCGGTAAGTTTCTATCATTTAATGTTTTTCATAAAATAATAACACAATTAAATAGTAAATATAAATAAATTAGCAAATATTATGATTTTTGGCCAATGTTTGCGACAACGCGCCAACTATTTTAGCAAACATCGACTATTGTGGAACAGGGGCATGGAGTGGTATTGTTATTTTGAATGTTATTTTTGTTTGTAGATTTCCTAGCGACCCATTTTGATGTGCAGAATGGGTATCTATTGTCGCGAAAGAAAGAGGAGAAGAAATATACAAACCTTTTAAAAATTCGACAACATGTTCGATTCATTTTAATTATTTTTAATAGATTGGACATAACAGGAAACACGCAAAGGCGTAGATTACATTATATTTGTAAAAACGAAACCGCTCAAATAAAAATTGATTCCAAAAAACAACTTTATAGTAAGCTGAATCTGTTTAAAGGAAATTAAACATACATTACGTTTAAATACACCGATTAACATAATGATACTATTTTAGTCCTCCTACTTTTTTAAATCGGTTAAAAATATTTGCCACCATACAAAACGAACCTTCGCCTAAAAATATTATATTCTGCAACTCCAATACTTACTGTGTTCTAAGCATTGAAATGCAATACCAAGAACTACGTCTAGTTCCAAAATACAGTAAGCACGAAATTGTCAACAAAATGTTTTTAACCTTATTGCTTAGAAATTAAGTTTCATTTTAGAATAAATATTTTTGTAGTTATTATAAAAATGACTTTTTATTTTCAAGTGACATTTTAAATTTATTGCTTTTAACCTATCTCCGATGACAGAAGGACTTAAATATTTATCATTTGCATTCGTAATACAACTTTATGTTAGAGTGTTAAGGTTTATAATAATTTGAAGTTGTTAATATTATTAAACGTTTTTCTACAGTTCGTAGTAAGAAATATAAATGTTTATGTGTGTGCAAACGTGGCCACTTTAGCGACTTACTTTTGTTCCTGATCATTCATCTAGTACTATTATTGATCGAAGTTTTCTGTATTAAAAAATGTATGATCGTGGGATCGAGAAAGACGCGAATTGTTATAAGGTTGTCTCATTGTTCTGATTATACGAATTGTTCTCATACTTACCTATTGTACTAACTAGAACTTCAATGCAGGTGCGCTACGTTTGAAAAAAGTGAGCTGAGAGCGAATTTTCACGGATGCGCTTGCGAAGCAAGCAAAATTCGAAAAATTTAATTTTCCAAAACTCCGATTTTGAAAATCGGATTTTTTAAACCTTCCTTAGACTATACTGCATCAACATACCAAGTTTGGTCAAGATCGGTTGAACCATGCCATCATTTGCCTCTCCCAAAGAAGTGGCCATGCCGGGTATAGGAGCTATTGTAATATAACTATCTATATCTAATATAACTATTGTAATATCCAAAAATTTAAACAAATGTTGAGTTAATTGTATTGTTAATTTTACGAAATCTCGTGACTGTGATCTTTTTTAATATCTATATTCTATTTTCTACGACTTCTAAATAGTATTAAGGTTTGTGCTAATTGCAACAATAAAAGTCTTCGTTAAAAGTATTTTATTGTTTTATTATATAATCACTTATACGGAATAGGTATGGAGAAGAGGTATAAAAAAAATTTCATGTTTATGTTGAATTGCTACACATTTAAACTGCACGTCTTGAGGGGTTATCATCTTCTCGACACATCTGTTCTTGGGCAACTTAGCTTTGTACATGTTTAAATATGATGATTTTATTGGGACATCAAAAATGTCAGTTAAGTCTGGTATTTTTAACGCACGTATATTGACTGACTTGCGATCAGTATCTTCCAATATTTCTTTCGTCTCCATAACTTCACCTGTTGTTGTCATAAAGTATTTGTCTTTTGATTTCGATGATATTTTAAAATTTTCGAAATTAATTATATTTGTGGTACCAACTTTTGTTAAATAAGGCACAGAACTTTTCTTTTCTTTGCATCTAAAAGGTAATGGCCCATTTAGTGTGAAAAATATACCCACGGCGTACAGAAATAAAATATGGCGGGAATCAAAGACAAATGATTATACTTTTCAATGATAAGTGGCGCATTGCTGTGGCTCATGGGGATCATGAAAGAATAATAATAAAAAAATGTAATCTACCTAGTATGAAAACTTAACTTATAACTTGTGGTTTTAGGGAGGAGAAAATAAAATACATTTTTTTTTAATGTTTATTCAGCCCCATCAATGTCTAAAACATTGTCCAAGAAAGCCGCAGGTGTTTCAATATTTTCTTGATGTCTGGCCCAGGATAAAAAGTGCACTATGCTCACAACTTCCTATAGTGCGGCGGCCGTGAATGCATGAGCAGTAGTAGGTATCCCTCGATCCCTCGACCATGTCGTGTTGCATTCACCAAAACATAAGTACCTATAATATTGTTTACTCCTGACATGTCGAGACTGTATTCTCCCTCTAATTAATATTTTGTTGTCAACCAACGTGCGGTGTCTGTATACTTCTCATGTGTACAGACCATTTGGTCGCATGTGCTCGTGGCAGTAAGATCTGGCTAATCTCAGACAGGCGAAACCGCTAATTATTATCCAATTTTTATTGGTCTGCTGCAAGATTTCTCCAACGAATAATTTTTTTTTTTTTACATATAATGAAAAGTGGGTTATGCTTGCATTATTTACCACCATTTTCGTTTTTGTACAAAAACATTTTTGAACCGGGTCGGATTATGGGCCATGACCTTTACATTTTCACTTAATCTCTTGGCTACTTGAGCCAGTGGTCTCTGTCCGGTCCTCAAAAGGCGTTTAATCATATAAAGCTTATTTTCAAATGCGTAAGCGTTAAATGTTTGTAAAGATCCGAATCTTCGTACCTCTTTAACGACGTGAAGCAGATTATGGACATTACTCGTCACATAACCTTCCCCATAAAAATCTTTATAATGCTCAACGAAATCTCGAAGAAGTTCATTTGCAAGTGGTAGTACGTGGTTGTAAGTGTCATTTGTGCAAATGGTTATACCACAAAACAATTTCAAAAAATGTTTGAATGCACAGTCGGGTAACACGTCTGGAAGAATTATAATGCTTATATAAAAGAGAAATGACCTGAACTCTGAAGCCTTCCAATGAGCGATACAATCCAAGCCTCTTAAAGATCTGTGTATCTCTGACGGTAATTTGCATTTTAATAGGAAATTTGATACAGTTTCAATGTCTTTGGCACACCATTTTGTTGTTTTTTTACCAAAATTTCCGTCACGCCATCCCATCAAAAGCCTTTTCATGACTCCTAAATCGATTAAGTGCAAAGAATCCGCGACAGGAAAGTCCTCAATCATATCGATTGGGAGCTGTAAAAGAGGCGAATCGGCCTTATGATGCTGCCCGTATTGTTTAGCACGAAATCCCTCATCTGTTCTTTCTGGGCATCCTATTTCTGGAAATACTACTGTATGAGAATTGTGTGAGTATTCTCCTACTGTAGTACATTTTAAACATCCATGTTTACCGTTGAAATTGCACACTCCTGAAAAGTAAATAGTAAGTGGTAAAAATACGACCGACAGAAGCAGTTTAAAGAGTAGTTTTTAAATGACATAATTTAATACAATAATAACAGCCAACGCTAAAAGCGTTGAAAATAACCGACTTTCATCGCAAAAGAATTGCGACGTTAAACCGTTGAGGTGTTTACGCTTAATAATCTATATCTTGAAAACTACCGAACCAATTTTGATAAAAACTTGCACTGTTCCCTAAACTGAAAGATACTTAATCCATCAAAAATGAATCACTGCATTTATATTTCTAGTTTAAGAGAAATATGTGGAAAAACACACATACATACACTGAAATTTGGCACCACCACATAGAGTAACATAAGCGAATATTGTGCAATTCCAACAATATTACATACATACGGGTCAAATTGAACCTCATTTTTTGAAGTCTGTCAAAACGTATTGAACAACATAAATAATCCATAGTAATTATTGTAATAATACGTGGAAACATGATATTTTAAAAATAGCTAATTAAAATAATGAAATCAATAAATAGTAACTGAAAAAAAAAAGATTTAAACCTTTGATGTATGCTCGAGCAGGAGAATCACATATGAAACATCTTATTTTGACATTAACTTTAATATTTTTGCTTGTTAAAATACCATTTTCAAGCAGCTCTTTCGCTTCCTTAACAAAGTCTTCCAAATACTCTGAGAGATTTCTTGGCTTTCCAGTTCCAAAGTATATTCCGATTATAAAAGGTTCATTGAATTCACTCTCATGGATGTTACACAAGATAGGCCAAAATTCTTTTTTAGAGCTTTTGAATATCGGCAGGCCATCCATATTTATGTTTAAACTGACCGTACACGGCGTTACAGTCAAGTTATCCAATATTATTTTGAGGCAGTGTATGAGACCTTGGTGCCAATACTCGCCTTCTCCGACTGCTTTTAAATTAACGTTTCTAACTGTTTTCAATATGGTCCTCGGATCACTGGGTAAAGCATTGGGAATAAATTCATTAAAAATTCTTGCTAAATCTTTTAAAGCGACTTGAGTTATATTGTTTTCGAACGCCCACTTTCTTATTTGTTCTTTTAAATATATATTTTTTTCAAACCTGTTCAATTCTTCCTCTTTTTCTTCTTCTGTACTACTAGACATAGATTCGTTTAATGCAAAAGACTCTATTTCTGTATTTAATGAACGAGAAGTACTTGGAATGTCAGGATTTACATGTACGGAACCCTCGTCATTATGTACGGATAACGCTTGGCCAGATTCGTTGACATCACTATTACGTTCCTGAAATTGTTGATATTCTCGTGCTAACTTTCTTTTAATTGCGCCATTTCGTTTTCTTTTGGACCAGGTCTTATCCATTATTAATATTTATCAAACAAATTAGAAGTAATAAGTTAAAAATTAGCAACTGAAAGAATTATATATCAACAGACAGTAAGAAGCTGTTAAATGAACTTAACAAGAGCAACGAGCTCTAATATGGTGTATATAGATGTCAAAAACTGTTTAATAGTATGTACCAATTACATTCTAACTCTTTGAGAATTACAAAACACTTGAAAAAGGGTATATAACAGCTTCTTAAAGAAAGCTGTTTAAATATATCATTTCGTACACTTATTCAGCTTTGAGAGTTATTATTTTATACTTACGCGTAATTTAAGCAGCATTAGGCTGTTATAAGTGCTTCCTTTACACTCTTTACCAGACAACCTTACAGTGGTATTAAATTACACCACAATGCAGCACAAAAGCGTCATAAAAGATGCCTTCAAGGTCAATTCACAGCTTTAAACGTTTAAATATATTTCATTCGTACTCTTAACCAGCTGGTGTTAGTAAAGATTCGTTTTAGACCATTCAACAGCAAAAAACATTATAGAAGTATTTCGTTACGCCGCTTTTCAGCAGTAAACATAATAAAACATTTATTATGAACTCGTAAACAGCCTGTAGTGTAATTACATATTTTTGGAGTGCCTTTTACAGATTATTGAATAAGTAACTTTTTTAAATGCAACATATCAGCATGAAGAAGCCACCAAAACCTTTAAACATCTTTAATAACACTTTTAAACTTATGAAGGTTTATAGTTCGACACTAAATCAGCCAGTGTGCTACTTGGGTACCTACAACAATGAGGAGTATCAAAATGAGGGGTCAACGAACTCGCGGCGCCTCTTGTTACAATTCGGTGTTATGATCCGGTTAGATTAACATATTAACATGGATAAATTAGATCGAACCAAGTGCTGAATGTGTGTTTGTTTCACAATATACGAACTGGAAACGGTGGTAACCGCATAATTTTTACGGCTTCAATAAAAGTACATTTAGATCTCAGTTTAGCCTAGCGAGTTTTTAAACCATTCGCAAGCCTCATCATCATCTGTCTAGCCTTCGTCTGCTTAGCATCCGGTTAGACTGGAAGCTGACCCCAACATAGTTGGGAAAAGGGCTAAGCAGATTGACCTAACAACAATTTCACCCAAATCTAGTAATATTGTCACTGCTCTTGAACTGCTCTAACATCTTACTATTTATATGTTAATAGAAATAAAACTTTAGTAGTTGAATATAAATTAATGCAATTTATTTTAATGATTAATCTTTAATGATTAGGTAATCACTGGCCTTCTTTCTCTAATTGGCCACTTTTCCAAAACCTTAGAATCGACTACTTTTTAGGGTTCCGTATCTCAAAAGGAAAACGAATCCCTTATAACATCACTTTGTTGTCCGTCAGTCTGTCCGTCTGTCAAGACTCTATTTCTCAGGAACGCGTGGAGCTATCAAGTTGAAATTAATATCAAATACTCAGGGCTGCAATTCCTTGAGGCAGTGACAAAATCAAACTTCTAAGTCAACACAATCAAAAGATACGTGCATTTATGTTCCGTTTATGCAGCATATTTTCATATTTTGACACTCGCAAGAGAATCAAAATCTATAGGGTACTTCCCGTTGACCTAGAATTATGAAATTTGGCAAGAAGCAATGTCATATAGCAAAAGTAAAGGAAAAATCAGCAAATCGTAAATTTGTAGTTACATAACTACACATTTGTACGGAACCCTCGATGCGCGAGTCCGAATCGCACTTGACTGGTTTTTTTATATTATATAGCTTCTGCCCGCGACTTCGTCCGCGTGAAATTTCTTGTTACTCCGACCCACCCCGTCGCATCGCATCGCCTGCCCGCGCTATTACTTCGTTTTTGCTTAGCGTTCTGACTTTTTTTCTTTTTCTCGGCTCCTAAAGGTCATAGCGTGATGTTAAATAGCCTATAGCCTTCCTCAAGAATTGGGCTATAAATGCAAAAAGAATTTTTCAAATCCGACTGGTAGTTCCAGAGATTAGCGCGTTCAACCAAACAAACAAACAAACTCTTCAGCTTTATAATATTAGTATAGAAGTATAGATTACTTCTTCCATCCAATATTGGACTATTGTAAAAAGTTAATTAATTTTGTAGTTTCTGTCCGCCCCCCGCCGTAAATGTCTATAAATTATGTTTCATAGTTAGCATTGAAAATTAAAAAGATAAAGTTTAACACTAACAAAAATAACTTTTTTTTAACAATATTATAAAATAACATTAGTGCGTCAAAATAACTTCATTTAACAAAATAAATATAAACAAAACTTACAATTTACATCAAACATTTTCAGCGTTAAAGCTATGTCTTAAAAAATAAAAACTTACAAAAATAATTAAAGCTAAATTATTTAAAAAATAAAAATACATTTATGCTGTGACGGATTACATTGAAGTGAAAAAAATATTCACTTTTTCCCTTTACCTTTTTCTTTCTTTTTCGGTGGTTCAGGCTCAGGTTCCGGTTCCGGTTCCGGCTCTGGAGGAGGAGTGGGGGGTAACTTCCTATCTGGCCATTTTCGTCTTATATACTCCACCATCGAGTTTATATTGATCACTTTGATTTTAGCATTCTTTTGAGGCGGTCCCGGAAACACGTGACACAGTTCGTTCACAAGGTCTTCATCTAGATGCGCTCCGCCCCGTACTAAAGCGTCAGTTAAATCTTTCGCAGTCAATATGTGTGTTGTGCCTTCTTTTTGAATTTGCTGTGCAATCAATGCAATATCAACCATGTTCTTTTTCACTTTTTTTGTAACATATTCAACTCTGTTGAGTACTGTTTCCCTGGCGTCTGGCCCTTTAGCTTTAAAAACACTTTCAACGCCCCCATACGTTACGACTAAGTTTTTCTTTGATTTCTTTAGTTTTGTACGGTCAAGCAAAGATATAAATTCTTCAGTAACGGCTACGTTATCCATCAGTAGGTTTTTCACTTTCGAAGCAACCATCGCTACTTTATGCATAATGCATAAAGCGTCACTAGGTGTTAAAGGATTGTATGACAAATTCAACGTATTTAATTTTTTTGCTTTCGTTAAAACTCCTATGAGTGGCGTTATAGCATTACCGTCTAGTTTGTTATTGCTGAGGTTCAGCTCATTCAAGCGAGGGCACAGTAAGATTTGTTTTAACGCCAGGCTGATCCGAGCTCCAGACAAGGAGTTCCACGACAAATTCAACACTTCAAGACAAATGCTTTCTGATAATTTTAAGAGAAACCCGTAACCTCCTACACTATATATTTTGTTCCACGAAAGGTCTAAGTGAGTAAAATTATTATGGGTTTCGAATGGTTCTTCCAGTAACGCGACGCCTTTCCCACTGATTTCGTTGTAGCTTAAATTAAGATTTTTCACAGTTAGTCCGAAAAGTATAGCATTTCCTAAATACTTCATCGCTTCATCGCCCAACTTGTTATAACTCAAATCAAGAACTTTGAGTGCTTTGTTAAGGTGCAAGCTACAAAACAGTCGCCTTGCACCTTCGTGGCCAATTCTGCAACCACGCAAATGGAGTTCAGTAAGAGTATTGTTTGTCAAAAGCAGTTCCCCCATATGATAGCAAGCATCATCGTTCAAAAAGTTATCAGTTAGAATTAATACTTGGACTATCTTATTGTATTGCAAAGCTTTGGCCATTGCCCGGAATCCATTCGGATTGATGCAGTAATACCGTAGATCTATTCGGCTTCCAAGTAGACCTCTATGAAAACTTCTGACTGGGCACTGATTCATCTCCTTGCAGACAGCTAGGTACAAGGCCTGTCCATCGTCCGGGTATGTTATTGCATCTATAGGTTTTAACAAAGCGTTCTCTATTCCTGGATCTGTGATCGCCGGATAATTGAAGTAAAGGTGCCTGAACACAGAACTGTTTGACATAGTTATGTACTTTCCGCATATTTCTCCGCTCCCAGGATCATACAACCCCTCGTTATATAAAAATTTCTTCTTGTTTTCTTCAGGCGCTAATATTTCCAATGAAGACCATTCTTCCATCGGCGGATCCTCGGAACTCTCCACGGAATGGACTGAGAAGACCACGTCAACTGGCACTGCCTCAGTTGCGCTGTCGTCTGAATCCATCTTTATTTAGACTGATTGAATTCGGTCAAGGAAAATAAACAACATTCACAAAATAAATCTACTATAAAGTAAACGTATCCTAAGAGATTGACACTGACAATAAAGACAGATTATTATTATAGATTGTCAAAATAGTAGTGACAGCGATTAAGATTGATGGAACAACGGATGAAACCGTGATCAAACCTTTAAAAAAAAGTTCTTTGAATACTAATAATAATAATAAAAAAAAAATATGATTTTAAAAAAATTTTGTCCATTACCTACTTTTGCCGCAAATAAGGAGAATACACCTCAAATAGTTAAAGAAAAAATCCTGAACTTTTAATCGCCAAATATACCCAAAGCTTTGTCAAGTGAGCAAGTTCAAATGCGTCGATAAGAAACTTTTAACCGACATGATTAATTACTTGTAACAATTAACCGTACAATCTGTTACATTATTATAACGATAAGATGTACAGTGCGCTCCTGATATCCGCTCCCACGTCGCCTTATCACGAATCCTCATAAAATCTGGCTAGGTCAATCACCCGTCTAGGTCCAAGACAAAGATGCGTCTTTTTCTAATTTTTGTACTTGATTCATACCAAATCCTTCTGACTAAAATATATTAAAAAAGCGGGCTCAGAACAGAAGACAGAATTACAATACAACAACAACAAACGATCATACTTAATATTATAAAGGCGAAAGTTGGTGAGTGTGTGTGTTTATATGTTTGTTACTTCTTCACGCTCAAACGTCTGGATCAATTTTGATAAAATTTTGTATGGAGGTAGCTGACACCCTGAATTAACATATATGCTACTTTTTAACCCGATATGCCCACGGGAACGACACTTACGTGGGTGACACCGCGGGGCGCAGCTAGTTTTATATATCTTCAGTAGTAGTTAATTAAAAATACAGTAAGTCCTAGTCGCGAGTGTGTAACCAGCCTTAATCGCGATCTCAACGCGCTAACGGACCGAGTGGCGCCCGGCGCACGGATTTTATCGTTGTTTTATATTCGAAACAATTAATGTTATATTTCGCTATTGAGATGATTCATGTGTTTTTTATATACATAAATTATTTTAGACGTCCAGACTGTTTTGCCAGACATAGTTCTAGCTTATTATGGCCTGATGTTTTTTGCTGACCGTATGTAGAGTGAAATGCAGTTGTTAAAGCTTGACAGATGATTTTAATCACTAAGAAAATTGCCGAATTGTATTTCTTTGAGGAATGCCGACTTTAGTCATTCGTGCATTAGCTCTGTGTATTATCAGCCAAGTTGTTTCCCAGAAGATAAAGAAAATTTCACATCCATACTAATATTATAAATGCGAAAGTGTGTCTGTCTGTCTGATACCTCTTCACGCTTAAACCGCTAAACCGATTTAGATGAAATTTTGGTAAGTATAGAGATAGTTTGAGTCCCGGGAAAAGACATAGGATAGTTTTTATCCCGATATTCCCACGGTATCGAAACTTATGCGGATGAAACCGCGGGGCACTGCTAGTTTTCTACAATTCACTAATTCAGGCGCCATTTTGGGTGGAATCTTTCTAGCGGTAGAAAATATTTATTTCTCTTCTTCATATTATGTTTTATGATGATCAATCATTCGTATACGATACATCTACTGTATAAATGATGACTGGGTAGGTAGGTACTGTCATCATCAGTAATTTATCTCGGGTCGGTGCAGCAATTTTTTTTTTAACTTCTTCATTGTCGTCATCAGGTAGGTACTGTATTTCCTCTAAAACCATTAAACTCTGTTTCAAAGAAACAATAGGTAGTTCAAACTACCAATTAAAACACAGATCAAACAATAGTAGATTCAAAATCAACGACAGTAGCAACGAAATTTCACTTTCGCGACAGTTCAATTGTCCATCGAGCACAATTGTGATAAATCCATTACATCTGCGCGGCGACCAGTTTCTCAGTAATTTGCCAATTAATCCATTGAGGCCGATTAACGAGCGAAGGCTGAAGAACCTCGCCTTAAGCGACGACGGCTTTGATAAATCTTCGTTGTTAAGGCGAAGATATTGCCTTTGTCTTACTGTTGATCCCAATTGGGAGTATGGTGATCTACGATTCAACTTTGAAGGATTGTTTGGGTATTTTGTCAAAGACGGGAAATATTTCAGTATTTTAGGTCTTGATTGATTGCTACTTGCAAATCAGCGAAATCTACTATCCTTAGGTATGTAAAAGCACTCCGGAACCGGTGGATTACCCAGCTAAGCGTTGTTATCAAAATCCATACCGAGACAAATGATTCCCTTTCAATTTGTCGGTCACTGACGCCAATTTTAAACTTCCTCTATTACAAGGTTAAATTAAATTACCTAATGAAACTCCGCAGACGTGATGGATAGGTATTATCTTAACATGATAAAACAAAAGAAAACAGATTTTTTCTACTCATATATCAAGTAACAAACAAGTACTTAACAAGTAAAGACCCCTAAAAAAAAACACTGGCACTCCGGTAGTGCAACAGAAGTGAAAACTTGAACAATTACGAGTGTATTTTGTGAATCGTCTTATAAACAAAACACGCGTGTTAAGGTGTGTTCCTTATTTTATAGGGTTTTTTGCAAATCAGGTATGATGACCAAAGTGACTGGTTTATTCTTCTCGTGAAAGGAATTTATTCAGATTTACAAATAAGCACACAGGATAGACTTCAGTTCGTGGTGTTGGTCGCGGCAGTGGTAAGAGAAGCAAGCCGCTCGCATGGAGCTCGTCGTCAGTTATATATCCGTGGTTCAGCGCCATCTCGTCGTTGTTGGATGAACTACGTAGTTAGTACGCGAGGCCCTCGTAGTTCTTCCCGATGTGCATAGATGGCGCTGTCCTCAACAACGCGCGTCTTACGTTTTACGTCTTACGTTTTACGTCTTACGAATTTTCGATCAGGGTCACGTGACCTGACGCGAGTTTAGAAGTTTTTACCCATTCCAAAAAAAGTACACAGCGCCGCTAAAGAAGTTTTCACTTCAAAAACATACATCAAATCTTTTTATTTTATTTAGATATCGATCACGTCAAGTCGTCACGTCTGCGGAGTTTCGCTAGCAAATTTAATTTGACCTTGTATACTCATTTCTTAATTTATCCATTTTCGCCACTCCACCAAGATAACACACTTATTCAAACACAACTAGACACAACGTCGCTTGATACAATTTGCGTTCGACTCCGATCGGGTAGGTTCGCGTTTCAACCAGTTTGTCAGGCATGCGCTTTCGAACAATTAAACGATACCTATCGGTACGGTTTCACATCACCATTGCTTCCCAAGGATGGGTGGGGTCAGGGAAACTACGACTCAGTCTCAACGCAATAGAGATGTTGTCGATTAGAAATCTTTTACTAATTGGCTGATGTCTCGTTAGGAAGTCGGTAATTGAGGACTTGACTGAATGGGCATATGGGTATTGGGAATGAGGGTAGAGCAATTAAAGGGTATTGAGGATTTTTGTGTTTTAATGAGATTATATGGATAGAATTCCTAGGTTAAACAAATATTTAATTGGATATTTTTTAAATAGGTACCTAATAGGAAGATTTACCAAAAACAGATTTCTTACTACATAAAACCTTTTCAGCAGCTATTTTGTGCCTGTAGGTGATTAACACTTTTAAGGACACTACACGGCTAAAGTCGTCATACCAATAAAACTTCTATTGTGTCTCGTTTACCGCGCCGGAACCTGTTAACAGTCATTATCGCCTTCCACCTTTTGGCCTAGATTTTTAGTTGAATAGCTTTTACTAATTATTGAATGGTTTTTTGTCTACAGGGTCGACACAAGAGGAATGCGACATTTCCTGGAGGCCAGACTGCGAGTCTGCTGCAGTCTTCAACAACAAGAAGTAAGTATTGCTTTAATAAGAATAAAATAATAATCCATTTACTTTCAGGTAACACATGCCCATAGATAAATACAATAACCTAAATACATATTTATAGCACTGTGTGACCTAAAACTGCATTTAAGTAACTCTTTTCAGTCACTTAAGTAGTCCATTTTTACACAGAAAGAAAAACGTGATTTAAATGCGGGTTTAGGTCAAACGAACTATAAAATACGTGTCACCTAAGTAGTCTATACGCACGGCGTTTAGCACCCTCGCGACTACTTAAGAGCGTTTACGCCGTACGGCATTTCATACAAACTTTCAAGGCCTTAATTTTCGAAATGAATGAACCGATTTTAATGAAACTTTATACGCATAAGTAGAATACAAAGGTCTAAAAAGGTAGTTGAGAACATTTTCGAAATGTCTTATTTAAAAAAAGATAACTGGAAATCTCTGTTTCTATGGAAAATTTAAAATCGGTCTAATTTGGCTGTAACACTATTTTTCGAAAATGTTCTCAACTACCTTTTTAGACCTTTGTATCCTGCTTATGCGTACGAAGTTTCATTAAAATCGATTCATTCATTTCGAAAAATAATGGTTTGAAAGTTTGTATGAAATGCCGTACGGCGTAAACGCTCTTAAGTCACACGTATCGTAATCTACTATTTTATCATAAACATTCATTTTCATTTTCAAATTTCTTTATTTACCAATGGAACAATAAAAAAATGCACTTATCCTAAGTTACATTAACTTATTAAAATTTAGGCACTTTATGAGGCTAGTGATTCAGCTTTCAGAGCTTATAATATGCAGTTTGAGCAGATATGTAGTTTTAACTGCTTACAACATACACTTTACATGATGACAATATACAAATTATTTAGTTATAATTTACTGATTGCAAGGTATAACAAAAATTATTTAACTATTATGCTGATCGCACGGTGTAGGTACGTATGTAAATAAGCAACCGTGCGACCAGTGAATGATCATTAACAAAAACTTGTGTTAATAAATAAGACTTAAGACTATGTTAGTAGGCCAGTAGGCCTTTACTTTGCTTTGTTTTTAGGACTAACTTTCATAAAAATCTGAAAACTTTTTAATGGGTAGTTCAGCTCACTAACTAGTACAGTCCAGACTTCAGTGACTTATCGCAAGTCCGTCCTACAATTCGAGTGTGTTGTCAGATGGAAACAGTGTAGCGGTTTGGATACTATTTCTGGATCCTTTTCGAAACTGGTACTATTTAGTTTTATTGTATTTACGTTATCAATAAACACTTACATTTTGTAAGTCCTTTAAGTTTTAATTTTGAATATCCTACTAGTCCTAGTTCCAACTAATATTATAATCGCGAAAGTTTGTGAGGATGGATGGAGGTTTGTTACTCTTTCACGCAAAAACTACTGAACGGATTTTGATGAAACTTTACAGTAATATAGCTTATACATCAGAATACTTCACACTTCACATAGGATACTTTTTATTCCGATATTCCCACGGGATCGACACTTTTACGGGTAAAACCGCGGGATGCTGCTAGTCATTCATAAATTTCTTGCCCTTATCCTAATTTATTTTATGTCGGCACAACATTTCTTTTTCTTCCATTCTTCTCTATTAGTTCTCATCTCAGTATTCACCCACTTTCTAACAATGTTATCATTCACACAGTCCAACCATCTTTTCTTTAGTCTTCCCCTACTCTTCAACATCACTCGAAACTCGAAAATGTTAGTATCTCTACAATACTCCTCAAACTCAAGCATTTACTTCCATTTTCAGGCAATTAACGTGCACTTTTGAACTGTCAAGGAACTGTCTGTTAGTCAGACAGTTGGAGGTAGTCCTACTTTGACATATATCTCATCCATCCCTCATAATTCCAGAATACTCAGCAGACGCGTCAACTCTTCGCGACGTAGCAGACGGGTGCCAGGCCACCAGGCCCCGGTACTGTTCTGGTGGCACCACCACCTGGCCCGGCCCTAGGGTGCAACCGCCACAGCCTGAAATCCCCAGCCTGGCTGCACCAACTCCCATCGACACCAAAGGTAAGATTTTTTTACTGTAACGATTTAATTGTGTGAATTAAATTGCCGATGAAATCCATTCAAAACTTTCCTGAATTAAACAGGAATTTGGCTTTCTAAATGTCACACCCTATAGGATTTACCATCACCGATATCCGAACCCATAAACAAATGATAAGAAACAAGACAATCCCAGCCACTTAGACACAGTATGACAAATGTCCACTTTCCACCACCATTACCGACCACATACCATCCATCCATTGTGGCTGCCGTTAGCTGCCACTAAGTACCAGTTCTATGCGCGTGAGCAGGTGCGCCTGCGCAGACCCGGTCAGCTCTGACCAGACTGACCATAAATCTCGATGTCCGCCGACCAAGCGTTAGACCTAATTAAAAGCTGTAAGATGGAGGAGATGGTGTAACCTTTTAGAGTTTGTATTTTATGTCATAGGCTGAAGCGAGAATACATCAGTGACATGAAATTAGTCAGTTTATGAACTATCGATGTTCAATAGACATTAAGAACATCACAACTCCTGCAGTTGATGATCAGTTTTATTTCACTCAGTTTCTTCAGTTTTTTTATAAAAGCATAAGTATCATGAGCCTATAACATTTCCCTCTGCTGGGACATGACAGACGTCCTTTCTGTGAGGTTCTTTTAAAGCATTCCGCAGTTTCTCAACTTTGTTAATTTTACTGTTATTCAAGTAACTAAATTCTGTGGACTTGCCATGTCACCACTTCTGCATCCTCGCTCGGCATCCAAGGAAACCAATTTCTGACGTCATCACAACCACCTTTCCGCTATCTCCCATTCCTATTTCGCAAGTTTGTACGCACGAAGACATATCAAGTTATACATTTTGCAGTACAAGCTACTTCTCATTGTACGAAAAGCGAAGTCAGCTAAAACTAGAAATGTATAACTTGACAGGTTGTCGTGTATACCACCGCTATCGCCCATCCCTACACCACCACCCATTAATGACGATGATTCACACCCTGCACCGGAACGGGGACTCAGCGTCAATTAAATTTAGCACCGTTACGATAAATATCCCATCGGAAGTCTAGCAGCCTGTCCCACCCGACAGGCGTGAATATGTTACTTAGTAAATTGATGTCGTTACTTAACTTGATAGGTCTCTAAGCACTCCAGGTACACTGACTAAGCACTAAGTTAACCAGTTTGAAGTAACAAAGTTGCTGACCAACTTTGTCTGACAAAGACGCAAAGGATTCGATTTGTTTGTTGAATGATATTCCTGGTAATGAAAGGACGTCTGATAAAGATTTCATGTTCCTAATTGCCTGCTTCAGAAGTTTTGGATAAGTTTCGGTAAATTATTTTTCAAGCCAGGTAACTTCAGCCAGTTCTGATTCATTCTTAATTTAGCGGTGTCTGAGCAGTGGTGTTGGCCCCGACTTACGAGTTGTAGGTAGTGAGTTCGAACCCAGGCAGACACTACACTGCTCTCAAAACGGTGAAGGAAAATATCGTGAGGAAATCGGCAGGTTCTAGGAACCAAAAATTCGAGAACATGTGACATCTACCAACCCGCACTGGGTCCGCGTGGTGGATTACGGCCCACTTTCCCCTCACACAGAGGAAGCTTGTATCACAATTAAGTCCAACTCCTAAATGTTATGCCGATGAAGCTAAAATCCATCCAAATAGAAGGCAGTTTTAAACCATCAATTTCTTGGACGAGCGTCAATTGCACTGTTATAATTTACAATCGTTAAACAAGATCTGTTATGCCCCATAAAATTTAGCATTCGCAGAACGAGTCACTGTCCTCCTGGAAATTGGAACGTCTCGCGAAATCGGGCCGCCATCATACGACACCCCAATAAACTTTTATTAAAGACATATTGTATGTAATAATATCCAATTTATTCGTCCACATAACTGAACAGGCGCCAAATCCTTGTCATCAAAACACAAGCTCCAATCGTTTACATTAGATAGATAATTATGTGTCAAGAAATAAATACTAATGTCCAAAAGTTAATTAACACGTCTATAAATCCAGCCCACTGCACAAATAATTGCAATCGCTATACGAATATTATATCATAGCAAGGAACAAAATATAAACAATACTAAATGCGACCTAGGAGCAAGACCGGTGCCCGGTGCAACACTATTTAAGTTCAGAAGGACCGCTTGACACAAAGTTCCCTTCCGCATACACAATCACTACAACGTTTAGATTAAAAACTATAAAATCTAACCCCTCTGAAGTCACAGAATTGACCTTCTCACCCCGGTCCAGTAGAAGTGCCATCTAGGAGTTAGTCGAAATGATAAATGTCTGATGGCTGCAAGATGCCTACATTTATTTATTAATAACCAATTACATTACTTCTCTAGCCAGTCCCCCATGTACGGTCAGCATCAAAAGTCGATTAACACTTCAGTTTTTTTAATCTCAGTTATTGAGCAAAATATTTATTCAAAATTGCAGCAGAAGTACGATGCAATTTTCAACAAATATTTTGCTCAATAACCGAGTTTAAAAAAAACTGAAGTGTTAATATTTTGCTCAATAACTAAGATTAAAAAAAACTGAAATGTTAATCGACTTTTGATGCTGACCGTACAATCATCTCTCCTATCAATGTACCCACTACCACATAAGCTGTTATAGTTTTCATGGTTCATATCCATTCGTAAAGTACGAATTGAAAAATAAGTGCAGTTTCATAGGTTTGTCTTTAACTTAATTTTGTCTTGCTGTATGTGTAATAATTTTTCATCGAGTTGTTAAAAATGGACTGGATTACTGGACACTCTGCGACTGTCTTTAGGGTCATAATCCTCGCCCATATTTATGTGTGGTGCGCCTACGCAGTGCGGTGCGTGCTCTTGCGCCGATCCTAATTACTGATCTAACGGCGGTCAAGCGCGCCCTCTAATTACAGATTGTGATAATGTTATTTAGAAACTCCATCGTGCTATAAATGTTGGTGTTTTCATCGTATTTTCTGTATCTGCACCACATTGCGGTGTATCTTTGTAATATATTTATATTAATTGCTTTAGGTTTTCATTCCTGGGAAAGTAATGTAGAATGTATGGGATTGTTATCGTAGTGTTGTAAGAAATGGACATGTGTTCAAAACTACAAATTACGGGTGTACATTTGTTTACACTGTTAAATGTCTGAGTGGTTGTTTTGTTCAAGTTTTTTTTTCTATGTGATATAAATAAATGCTTTTATCCGATAAAATCAATTCGAGTGCAGATCAAAAATAAATAATTTATGGAATTTCTGGATCGGAATTCGACCAACAATAAACCTTCACGATTGTTTGACGATGCTATTAAAATAATGCTACTTACTACGTAGCTTGCTTAAAGTTCCTACGTCGTAAATGTCAATTACAAGAAACACGGAGAAGGGTCAACAAGATTCTAAGAGGAGGCAGCATATTACAACTACATACTACGCAATATGTCTGCCGTAGCTCCCAGCCATTCATAGACTAACACACCTTTTTAAGCAAATATTAGATATTATAAACAGTAATAACCAAATAACGGGTTCCACAAACAAATTGCTGTATCCATATTTAGTAAGCTCACTATAATTTGCGAACAGAATGCTGATAAGTTAAATGTTAACATCATAAATTAATGTTGTTTTATTATTTGCTGTTGGTTGGTATTGTCCTGAATGTACTCCTGTGTTTTGAAATCTTGTATAATTACAATAGTGTTTAGTTATTTATTAGTTATTGTTCTGATGCAATATTATATGATCTATGGGTTAAATTAGCTTAAGCAGTAGTTGCACATACCTATTTCGACCCAAAAATACCAGAGTTGATTTAGTTATGGTCTCTGCTCATGCAACGCATAGGCAGATAATAATATAGTACTTACTAATTCCATAATTTGCAGTACGTTGCGTTCATTTTTCAAACGAAATTTCTAATTATTTTTACAAGCTTTTTATTAGCTTGCTTCGCCTTCATTCGCTGATATTATTTTTTTGGTCCTCCGACAAAAGATAATTATACACTAAACATCACATAATTATAGTTTATGGAATGATTTACCTTGTAGGCAAAGTCAAAGGACGTTACGTTGTTATACGTTTCATAAAAAGTTGGGCCCGAGAAAAATCTGTGTTACCCTGGTCGGGGAAGTCCTCCTTATCATTTTTTACTATTGCGCCGAATCTCTACGACAGTTCTAACGTTTTGGATTTTGAACCCAACATAGAAGATCTTCTTTTTATGTATTCTGCTGACAATGGCGATACTACACCTCCTTCAATAAGCTTAACAGGTTCACTGTCCATAAAGTAGACACAATAGTTAAACAATCAACATGAATCTTATGTGATTCATGGGACAGGGAATGTGTTAAGATTAAAATGGCAACAGCTCTAACTCATTATTTTATTACTGAATCAAATCAAAACACAGTAGTTATTGTGAACAATATTTTATTAACAGTTGCGTTATCGTTAAGTTTAATTTATTGCTTGTAAAATAGCCTTACTTAGCGAATAAATGAAAATTTACGCTTCAAAACAATCCTCTTATGTTTCTAGGAATCATAGATGCTGGTTCTTGTAATAGGTTACTGTCAACTTAGATAATTAAGTTATTTGTGGTCCTATAGGCAAGTCTTAACTACAGTTTATTTTAAACCAACTAGTCAGAATTGATCAGTAGGTACATTCGGTTTTCATCAATGATTTCGGAAGTTGATCTCTTTTCAAATGAATTTTCCGAATTGAATAGAGTGCAATGCCCATCTTCAAAGCCTTTTCTCAACTATATTAGGGTTTATTTAGAATCGGCTGCTACTGCTGTTCAGCTGCGTCTGGTGGTGGTGGCTGGTATTAGACGTGGAGCGACTGCCTATCTTGACCTCAACAATCCAGTCGATGGGTAACACAATGCTCGAGTGCCAATGAGTCTAGAATTAGGGCCTTTTCCTCCAAAATTAGCCAAATTCCGTTAATTTTAAAAACTTTCTTTATAAGTACCAAAATGTGCTATTCTTTAAGTTCTTTAAAGGAAAAATGCGTTTGTTTCAATTTCTTTGTTTCACATTCGTTAAGTTGCGGTGCGCGCGCGCCGTGGAGCGTGTCGGCGACAGAATGTAGGTCCCGCTGTGTACGCAGACGCAGCCAAACGAAGCGTTTGACGGAAAATACGGAAGCTAGAAGTGTTCAGAATATTCAGCTATTTTGTTGTATCATTTTAGATCTGCACTCTAATTGCGTAACACACTATCAATCTCAATCTGAATCATTTTAAAGGATATTAATCTACTCCTTCTTCTGGGCAGCATGCTCAAGGTCATTGGGCAATGTAATGCCCTTACATTACATTGCCCAATGACCTTGAGCATGCTGCCCCGTACTAACTTACGACGAAACGACGAGAGAGAGAGGGACGAGTGCGGGAGTGACATAGTGCTTTTCGCGAAATTTTGGATTTTTATATAATATTAAAAGAAAAAAAATACAAATTGTTAAATACGTCATTAGGTACGTATTTTTTTGGTATAAAATTCATGCCGAGTTATTGAGCCGTTATAGAGAAAATTTTCAATTTACGTTGAAAAAGGACCTATTTGTTACGATTTTTTGATAAAATTTGAGTAAGTTTATTAAAATTTTAAACAATACAATGTATTTGTGATGACCTTTAGTTTAACATATATTTTTTATATTGAAAACGCACAAAAGGATTCATCTACAAACTTCTTTAAGGCGAAAGCGCCAGGGAAGCCCGCGAAATTCAATTAATTTTTTAGGTTTTTTGGAATTTGCTGGTCAGTATTAAGTTGTACGTTGATTAATATATGAATCGCGGCCGTAACAAATATGTGTTTACAGAATTATAATCATTAAAGTCATCAACACAACTCTCTAAGACCACGTAAGTCCCAAGAATATTTCATGAAATCATCATTCTTTGGACTTACGTCGTCTTAGAGAGTTGTGTTGATGACTTTAATGACTATAATTCTGTAAACACATATTTCTTACGGCCGCGATTCATATATTAATCAACGTACAACTTAATGCTGACCAGCAAATTGCAAAAAACGTAAGAAAATTTGAATGTCGCGGGCTACCTTAGCGCTTCCCCCTTAAACACACGGTATTTTCAGGATTTGAGCGAGGTAATCCCCTTAAGTTCGAAAAATTTGTCTGTTCAACAACGTAAAAAACGCAATAAATGTTGTTGAACTGTGAAAATGAGAGCCATTTGCTACTGATAGTGTAGTTTACCTCGCTGATTTTGCTTACAAACTGAAAAATATTGGTCTCGTTTTAAAAGATATCTTACAGGGCTTAACAGTGTAACGAATACTTGAATGTTTCCCTCGCTTAATTAAGTCTTTGTTAGTTCAGGTCACAAAATTAAATGAAAAAGCTTCAACAGCAAAAAACTACTACAGGTCGTGACTAGCTCAGAAACAAAATGTCCAAGAAAACATCTTTTTTAAATCCCTAAATTGCAGCTTGTCGAAGAGACCTTTTCCTCCAGGCTTTAAACAGACAATGATAGATAGTTATTTAAACAGTCGATGACGTATTAATTTTACTTGACGAGAGCTAATTTAAAAGACACATACTCGTAAAATAACTACATTTTAACCGCTGGCGTTAATTTTATTTAACAGCTTTTTTTAAGTAATCTGTCTTACAAAGACACATAAAATATCTATAATTATTATAAGAAAGCATAATTTTAACTGGTTACTTTTTTCTATATCTTCATGTTATGTAGGCCAACCAACTTCTTACAAAACCTCAATTTCCACGCACTGGACAACCCAACGTACAGATATAGGTATTTAGTTAGCCCGAGGGCCCAATCTATGGAAGAGGCCTCGTCTTGTCTCGTTCTACAATATTTGTGGTTTTTATTTACATATTGTGGCATGTAAAGTAAAGTAATACTAGTTCTTCAGTTACTGGTGATTGGTATTGACTGAAACATCCTCGCAGACTTAATCATTAATAGGTAGGTACTTACCTATGTTAATGATATTGACTATAGCCAATTAGCTACTTACTATAGCTGATAGGTTGTTGACATAATTGTCATTTTCTGGAGCATGTAGCTACTTAGATTTAAAGACTAACTTACTTTGTAACGATTTTATTTGTTTAACTTTAGTAATGTTATTATGTTACCTGATGAAAAACTACAATTTACTAATTCTATTTTTTCCTTTTTTTTTACAATATAAAAAAAGAACATCTTGGCAACCATGTTGTCATGTTTTGCCGCCAAATTCTTTGCAAGGCGATACTATTGTTAATAATAATAACCATTTATTTTCCAGATTATAAAATCCAATTTGTTAGTAATTACATAGGTAGGTACATAACTGAAACAAAAGTGTTTGTACATATGTACATTTGGCACATTTTCGTAATAATGAATAAACCTCGTTATGACAGTTCCTCTCAAACTTTCAGTGAAAATACGCTCTATTTCAAGGCAAGATTCAAAAAGCCTAATAAAACTCCTTTAACTAACTAAGCCATATAAAATCCTATAATATAACATTATAATAATTTCACCATATGACCATATAGACTAGCAAAAAACATCGGTAATTCCATGCGTCTTCTCAGAAAGCTGTCATTCAGTTCAGCATATCACATGAGAACATGACTAACGGGGGTCAACGACCCTAGCTAATGGATTCTCTGACTCCTGCAATTTTTTTTCTAGACTTTAAATGTACGTACTCTTTAGCACGTAATGATGTTGCATTGGAATTATATAAAGAAATGTGTCCATTAGCTGCCTTTTTCGCTAGAGGACCAATTTTGGTACTTATTTTGAGATAAGTCACTTTTAGATTGTAATCTGAAATACCTAAGTATCTATCTGAAGTATTTTTCGTGTCAAAGTAACTGTGGATTGATATGAAAAAAAACTTTGATATATTGGTTGGTATTCGTCGACTGATACTTAAACCATAAGGCACACTACCGAAAGATATAATCTTATCTGTATTCGCGATTTATTTGCCAAAAATGCAAATAAATAAGAGTTTATGGAAAAATAACTATAAATCCTACACAATAAAGTTCAGTTTACGCTAGGATTTTTATAACTTTTTCAATAGTGCTAGTCACTCTGAAATCAACTTAATTGCCATTAAAATAAAGTTGATATTTGTTTAACTTGAAATAATATTAATTTGAAACATAAGTTTGAATAGACTTTAGAACATACATACATAAACAGACTCACGCCTTCTTACCATGGAGGTAGGCAGAAACTATAGGACGTCATCTACTACGATTCCTTATTTACTCCTTTGGCTTCGTTTACGTTCAAAATTTCAAATATACAGTATGTTAAATAACAGAGGGCGTTCCCTTAAACTCGTTAATCTATGTCATTAATAGATTAAAATAAAAATATCAGCATAGAAAAATAAGGATAAAATAATCCGAATTAAAAAAAAAAATTAATTGTCAATAAATTCGAAACCCCCTGTTTAAAATAAAAATAGTAGCGCGGAATAGTATTCGTAGTAGTATTGCCCCAACGCAATACGCACGATGCCGGCCGAGCGTCTCCGAGAGTTCACGAAGCCGAGCGAGGCGGCCGCCCCGCCCCGCCCCGCGCCCGCGCCGCGGGCCGCGAGAATGGCGAGCGTCATTCATAAATAAATTCCGACATTGCTGTCCTTCAAGTACGCGTGTACAGAGTGTTTCTTTAACGTATCAATTTACGATTTTTAGTGAATATTTTAATATAAAAAAAAAAAAACATTTTATTTTCGAATGGTAATATTTTTTTTAGCATGTATGGATGCTATACTATTGCGGGTTAACGGGAACGCCCTCTGTTAGTTAACATACTGTATATGTGCACCCTTATCGCGAACATACGTTTAATCACAATCTGAATTATTTTGGAGGATTTTGCTAATCCATTCCTTCTTACGTTTGAAGAATTTGTCAGCTCAACATCGTAAATAACGCAATGAATGTTGTTGAACTGTCAAAAGAACTTTTACAAGAAAATAAATACAGTTTGAAATGAACCATCAAATTAATTAAAAGACTTACGCATATCAGATATAAAAAAGTTATCGTCGTCGATACGACTAATTACGTTATTTGTCGATAACTTTCACTTTGTAAAGAAACAGTAAAAACCTGTTTTAACACAATTTATGTTATAACAGCTGCAAATATTTACTCACAATATTATGTAATGTAAATACTTGGTAAAGTTGACACTAATTTGATGTACTTAAGAAGGTACCAAAACAGCATCTTTAAATTTGATTTACAATAAAAGAAACAAAAAAAAAATTCAAACAATGAAATTAATATTATGAAAAATTAAAGATGTAAAAAAGATATTTGTGACCGACTCTAAAACATTTGTCGCGAGTGTGTTAATCATTCAAACTCAAACCCAAAGCATTTATTTTCAACTTTTGAATTGGCAAGAAGTGTGTCAGTCAGAAATATGAAACTAGTTGCCCATTCCAAAGCGTAGTAGGTACCTAGTGGGAAGAACTTCATGACCTAGGGTTGCAGTTTCAATTTTGTGAATCATAAATCGGCACCTTTTTAAGTATTTAAATCGTACCCTATCTTCTAGCAGTGTAGATGCACCTTATAAAACCTCTGTTTGTAAAGGAAAAGAGTGCACATGTTACATAAAGTTCCCATTCCCATCTCAAAGCGTGCTCGTAGTCGCCCCACGGGCAGCACAATGCGATGCGCACGCGCAGTGGGTGTCGATGATTTACACCCGCCCGTCTACGGCCAGCTTCATTCATATTTATTAAACTTCGCAGTTTTTTCAATTGTAAATCTTTTCTGTATGATGAACGTGACACGTTGGGATTGCGCTATTTTGTGAGCACCAACATTCCAGAAAAAAAAGTCTATTTTCATTTTTATTATTTGTCAATGTTTATTGCTTTTTGTTGAAGTTTAATTTATGGGGAGATAAATAAGGTGTTTTATAGTAAATACGCGAGTAATGTGTCTATTATTGTAATACCTACTGTAAACCTTTTTTTGATAGGCACAGGTGTTGGTTTTCTCACCTATCTCATAAAATTATGTTAAAAATATATTATTACATGTATGTATTTATTCAATATCGTTTAACTTTATAAATAAATACAATAATATGAACTACAGCCCATTACAACCGCTTCAGCTCCAATTAATAATATTAATTGGCAAAATAAACAAGATGGCGTGAAGCGCGCTTTTGTCGGCGTGTGCGCATAAAAGTTTTATACTTCATCCTCTTTATGGAGACTTATTATTATCTGTATTCTTTAAATGGATCATGATTATAAGCTGCAGGCGAGGAGTTTGTTATCATTAGTGGATAACTCTTTTATTAATTCATTGTTGAATATAATATTGCCTACGAATCCATTCTTAAATCATTTCAATTAAAAGACTCATTTACGTTTATGAAGATAGATTGTTAGCTTTTTTTATCCTAATTCCAAGACGCTTATGAGCCTTTAAACCATCTTAGTCTGAAATTCCCGATGTGTCATCGTACTTAACAATGATTTAGGCTAAACCTACGTCATCCAAAATTTCCAGTTAATCATCTAATGAGTTGACTGTTAGGTTTTTTAGGGTTCTGTACCCAAAGGGTAAAAACGGGACCCTATTACTAAGGCTCCACTGTCCGTCTGTCGGCCTGTCTGTCTGTACCTCATGAACCGTGATAGCTAGACAGTTTAAATTTTCACCGATGATGTATTTCTGTTGCTGCTATAACAACAAATACTAAAAACAGAATAGAATAAATATTTAAGGGGGGCTCCCATACAACAAACGTGTTTTTTTCGGCGATTTTGCCTTGCGGTACGGAACCCATGCGTAGGTAAGCGTAATTGGTCTTAGAATGTTCATACTGCTGGGACACAGGCCTCCCAGTGAGAGGGACTGGGCCGTAATCCACCACGCGAGCCCAGTTGGTTGGTGTCACATGTCTGCTGTTTTTGGACATGCCGCATGCCGGTTACCTCACGATGTTTGCCTTTACCGTTTTGAGAGTAGTTGTGATGAAATTATTTACACAAAGTAAAGTGTCAGACTGGGCTTGGTTTTGATCTGCACAGAGATTTAATTTTGTGTTATTTGGTCAGCATTGAAATCGAAACTTCTTCAATGTAAGACAAGTATACTCACAGCAGTAACAGTGCTAAAGCTTAGAACACAGTACTAGCCTAAGATAGGTTTCTGTTATGCCACCTAAAAGTATGTACCATTATAGATAAGTACCTAGGTATATGTAGGTACCTCCTTCCTCCCTTTGCACAATAGATCTGGCAACTCCAAAAAAAAAACCTAAACCAAGTCATAAAAAATTGAATAATGACCCTTATGTCATAAAATAATTATATTCTTTTGCCTCATAGCCCTGCTTCCCCGCTCCCAGTAACTCGTAAATAAGGCTCGCAGAAAGGGCGCGCGTATTTTTAAAATGCATCTTATTTTTATTGGGTGTCGTAGGTACATACCTACATGCGATCACCTCGTTAGGACCAATGATATTATAAGTGTAAAAAGGTTATAAGGGCTCAGCAAGCGGCACGTTAAAATGTAGTCAAGTGACCAAACTGGACCTCCCTCAGTGTCGCGTCGCCGACGTCAACGGGTGCACTTCACGTACCGAGTGCAATTAGCAAAAGTAAAAATGACCCAAAAACACCGAAAATACCGTCGTGTGTTATGAGATATTGCACAAAAATTATAGGTACAATGAAATCTTATAAAACTCAAAGAATCACATATTATTCGTAATTAAACTATTTATCATATTAATATTTTCAAAAATCAAACATTATATTCGTAAAATATGGCGTCAGAAAAGAATAGACGTCAAATAGGGATAGACGTCATTAGCGATCATAGAGTAAAATTATGCCTAAAAACAGACAAGTCAGCCTGACAGTAGGTAGGTACAAATGGTGGCACTTTATTTTATACTTAAATGTAATGAACATAAAACGGAAAAAATACTTTTTATTTACCTACCTACTTTCAATTCAATTTTACTACTTTATTACTGTTACTACATGAACTCTTTTCTAGTACTCAAGACGACGACGCACTGTCGCAAATTATATTTGTCTCTTTTTCGCCTGCTATTAATTGAATCATGCCATACAAATTTGACGTCTAAACGTAATGTAGTTTGCTATTGTAATATTAAGTTATTTATGTGTGCGTTTGTGTGTCGTTCTGACGATCGAATTTTGTTTAGGTAACCTATCCACACCTTTTTACTTATAATATCATTGGTTGGGACAGTGTGGCTGTAGATCAACCAGTTCTTAAGTATATCGTGTAACGGCTCAAAATAGGCGGGGTTTTAATATGAGAGATACAAATTAAATAGGTTTAAAATGTGTTACAATATTTTTTCTATTTCTTTTCGTCTTTCAAAGTCATTTGGCATAAAACTTTTATTCTAATACGTTGCTGAGATTGCGAATCACTTTAAAGGCGGAGTACTTCATTTATTAATTTCGTCAGTGCCTCTTTGAATCGGGCAAAATTATTAAACATTATCCAGAATTTGAGATCCGCCAGTTAGACACGTTCTTTGAAATCTAATATTATTTGTCCCATCAAAATTCGACACCTATTTAAAAACGTAGTAACAAATATATAAACTATTTTCCTATTGTTTCAGTTTACACAGACCAGCCAGTATCATCGGCTTCCCCTCCGACCCGGGATAAGATCAACGGAGAGGAGAAGGCGAGGTCTCGGCGCAGGGACACCTGGGCAGAGCCTACCACACCGCCTGTTACTGACGATGGTAAATCTACTCCCGCTATCTACATTACACCATGTATTAAAGGAACCAAGGCGTCCAAGAACGACGGATCCTTGGCTAGATGAAAGGTGATGCGGTTGCCCATGGTCATTCGCAAACTGCACCTCACAAGCAGAATTAGTTAGCGTGGCTGTGCTTCTGCCTACAAGACCTTTCACAAAGATATCTCTCGATTAACCCTTTGTCTGCCGGGAACGTAGATCTACGCGAGACACAATGGTTTTTAATTGTTTCTGTAATTACGGCATTCAACCGGATAAATAGAATATAATACTCTTTATTAAATACACCATATAAATTAGAGACATAAATATAAAAACTATACAAAGGGTGACACAATGGGCGGTAAATCAGCCTAATTAGGTTTTAATTAAGTTGTACAACAACTTTCGTTTCTTCTGCCGTATTCATTATGATCCCTCAGCCTTCTTGGGATTGTCGCCTACCGCTCATCTACCTACATGGAGTTCTACAGCTTCAAGTAACCCCCCCCCCCCCCCTTAGTTTAACCCATTTCTTTCTGCTCCAGCAACCAGTGTTCGTTCGCCGCTTCTCCAACATCAGCACCAGCAGTATGACGAACAGCTCCGTGACATCGCAGCGTCCCTCACAAGACCGCGGTCTAGGCGGGCGCTTCCACCGACGCTCGAGAGACCTACAAGACTGCCACCACCAGATCGACTGCCGGTAAGTTACTATGCTATTCACATCATATCTGGGAGAACCTTTTCACAACATACGAGTGTATTAGAATAAACGAGGGTCATACTTTAAGGGAGTATACAAAGATCAGCTGTTTCATATATTTCGATCCTGTTATTATTACATTTTTGTATGTACAAACATCAAGCTACCCGAAACTATAAAATTTTCCCAATCAACTTTGAACCTTATACTCTAGCGATAAAGTTGAACATCTATTGAAGAAATTTGACAGATTGTAGTAGCTTGATGTGCTAGCGTCTGTACAACCGATTTATTTTTTTTATATTTCAGAGTTGGTCCCAAAGGTAAAGTTGAATATATTCATGAGTACTTCACACGGTATAGTTCTTCGTATTACTATTATGACGTAAAAAAATCGCAATGAATCCTCTGATAAAGAAATCTCACACGTATTTAAGTTACCTGTTTCGTAGAAATTTTGAAATGAAATATTTATTTTCTGTAAGTAGGTCAACTAAATTCCGGTCAATATTTTAAAACTAGATGGCGCCGGTATAATAGGTATTTATAATCTAATATCTCTTCCAGGCCCGTGGTTCACCAGACGGTGGCGCACCACCAGAAGAGGCCAGCTCCAGTTCAGCAAGTGAAGGTAGCGAGCCTACTGACGCGGTGGAACCAACAGAAAGCGGCGAAGGAGGCAGAGTCGAACTGCCAGCTGAAAGATTACTCCATGCAAGAGCAGGGTGGCTGCAAAGACGAGGGCCTGCAGGCTGGTCACGTCACTGGTTTGTGTTAAGAGGGGCAGCCCTACTGTACTTTCGGGATCCTCATGCTGAACATCGAGGACTGATGGATGGGGTTATTGACTTGAGTGGGATATCAAGAGTGGTGGAACTGCCAAATTCTACGCAAGGATATGCTTTTGAGACTGAGGTACGTAATACCTATAATAAAATCCACAGTTTGTCAGTTGTGCAAGTTAAACATGTTTCTAATGAATCGTGTTTTGTTTCACAGACTTGGGATGGAAAGCATATAGTCCTGTCGGCAGTAACAGCTGGCATCAGAGCCAACTGGGTGTCGGCCATGAGAAGAACAGCTGGCTTACCAGACACAGGACCACTATCACTGATATTACGAGAGGATACCGTTGACCAAGCCTCGGAATCCTCAACATCACCTGTCACCCCCGTAACGCCCATCACAGGCAGATCAGCGCCTTTCTCATCAGACGAAGAATACCGAACAGCTTCCGAAGGTGGACGAAGAGATAGCGCTGATTGGGGAGACATGGGTCCTCAACCACCTCCGTCCCCACTCCTCACAAGGACTCCGATATCCAAAGTGAAAGAAAAGGTTCGCATCAGAACTTCCCACCAGGCACCTCCGCGACCAGACACCCCTAAAGGTGACAGAGACGAAATTGACTCTACCAAAGAAAAAGAACGCACCGTCGACGAGGTTGATGAAAACGAGAAACCCATCGAAGCGAGAAAACGTAGCTACATATCGACTATCGACAAACAATCAATCGAAATAGACGATCTAAGAAAACAACTCAAACTTGCGCTTAACGACGTTGGCGCGGCTGAAGCTGAAATAACAAGGCTACAAAAACTAAAAACAGAGGCTGCTTTGCAAGAAAAGAAAATGGAAGAACTAGTTACAATGTTGCAAAAGAAGGAAGATGAACTGTCAGTAAGAACGAAAGAGGCTGAAAACTTAGACGCCATAAAAGAACTATATAACCAAGATAAAAGTCTTTGGGAGAGCAAGTTGACGGAAACGCAGAATTTCTTGAAAGAATCGACTGAACATTGCGAGTTACTGACAAGACAGTTAGCTTCCGCACAGGAGACGATAGCGCAGTTACAGCGAGAAGTCAACGAACTCAATGAGAAACTATTAAAAAGTGTTAAGGAGAATGATAGCTTATACACGAGGATAAGAGATCTAGAAGGAAGATCACTTATTGAGTCTGCGTTACCCACTAAGGAGAAGAGAAAGAGCATAGGGTCTCTCAGCGACCTCACGAACTTGAACCAAGATATGAACCTTGAGTCTATGGAAAAAGACAGATTAATAGAGGAGTATGCGGAATTAAGAGATCGATTCGTGAAGGCTATTCAAGAAATAAAAGCGATGAAGAAGGAACTGCGTGACTCACATAATATGTACGATGAGCTCGAAATCACTAATCTTAAGTTAAGGAATGAAATGAAGCTAAGAGAGCAGTGCAGCCGATCAGAGATCGATCTGATGGCGGCCCGCATACTCGACCTAACGCAGAAGTTAACTGCTTCAGACAAACAAGTCCGAACACTAAAACACAAAATCCAAAAGTCTGAATCTAGAGAGAAGAGACGCAGTCTGTCGTTAAAAGGCAGAGAATCCTTCACTCTCGGTAAAGAAGTAGAAGAAAAGTTAACAGAGCTCGAAAACAAAATCACAATGCTCGAATCAGGCGAACCGGTCCCAACGATAAACTCTCCCTCCAAAAGTGCGTCACCTGCCAAAGAAAAATCATCCAAATCTGAAAACACTTCTGACGAAAAACGGATGAAACGCCTCGCCGCTCGATTGAGGAGAAAGTCACTCGATAGCGCCACCAGCTCCGAGCCCATGAAGATGCTAGTAAGATTGAGTTCGCTAGAAACCAAAGTAGCCTCCGCCTTGGAAAACCGCAAGGACCTCACAAACTCCTGCGAGTCATTGAGTCAGGCAACCAGATCCGTTGAAAGTCCATCCTTAAATGAGAGCCCTGAGTCATCCAGTATCGGCACGCAGTCGCAGAGGCATCTACTAGAGAGGCTACAGAGTCTAGAAAACGTAGTGATACACTCTAGAAATAAGGTGAATGAGTGTCTTTGCCAAATGAGTGCAATGCGAGCTGCGAAGTCGCGTAGATCACCCTCACCGAGTCTCGAAAAGAAATACAGCCTTAAATCGATGGAGAAGTGCCTGACAGATGTCAGCAAGAGGCTACAGGAGTGCTTCGACAAGTGCGTCGTTGATTTTGACCAAAACCAAAACAATAATCAGGAAGAGGTGAATGACAGCGTCGCTCAGGTGGTCGTACAGCTCGAAGAACAACTAAGAACGAAACTCCTGGAGATATCCAGGAGGAAGGCGGCGTTGTACGAGGCGGGTGAGCTCACACAGAGGAAGAGCCTGGAGATACTGGCAGAGAAGCTAGCGTATGAAGCGGTCCTCGTCGGCAGGATACAGGAGGCGCTCGAGTCCTCGAACGGCAGCAGATTCTTCGCGCGATTGATAAAGTCTGAAATTATCGAAACTAGTCAACTAATAGATAACCTCAAACGCAAGATCAACGGGGAGAGCAGCAGGGGCGGTGCCGGCACCAGGAGCTCGCTGGACTACCTCGCCATGATCCTCACGAGGAAGATCGACATCGTCAACGGCTCGCCGGAGGCGCGCGAGCGACGTCGCTCCGAACTCATCATCCACGGAGCCGACCTCGAGGCGCTGAAAGTATCACAGCGTGAAGTCGCCGAAGCCGTGGACCGGTACAAGAGCGAGAAGCTAGCCGAGCTATGTTCCGCACTCGCATGCGAGACGCTCAGCTACGCGGCGCCGGCCGACGGCGACGTGGAGCGCCAGCGCTCCAACCTGGAGGCCGCGCGCGTGCGCGAGGCCTGGGCCGCCGCGCGCGACGCGCTGGGGGCCGAGCTCGTGCAGGCCGAGGTCACGCGCGCTCTGGCCCGCGCGGCCGCCTCGTGCGACCAGCGCCTGGAGCTGGCGCGCCGCTCGCGCCTCACGCTCACGGCGCAGGACCGCGCCGACCTGGAGCTGTGGTGGCAGGCCGCGCACGACCACCTGCGCTGCGAGATGGACGCCGCCGTCAAGGACATCGCCGTGCGGTACCGCGCCTGCCTCACGGAGCGCCGCCCGCGCGAGCCGGAGCCCGGCCCGGACTCCCGCGCGCTGCTGGCGCAGCTGGCCGAGGCGCTGGCCCAGCGCGCGCTGGTGGACGCGCGCGTGGCCGTGCTGGACGGCACGTACCGCGCCAGCTCGCCGCATGCGACGGGCCCGCGCCGCTCCGCCGAGGACGCAGTGTCCTCGCTGGAGGCGGACCCGGCGCAGGAGGCGGAGTTCGTGTATCTGTTCCAACGATTCTCGACCGAGTGCCGAGCGCTCTTCTCCAGTGACTGTTCGGGTAACAGTGAAGACTCGATGAAGATCAGCGAGAGCCTCGAGCGGGTGGAGGCGGCGGTAGCGGATGTGGCGAGGCAGCTGTGCGCGCGCGGGGAGGAGCTGGGAGCGGGGCGGGACAGTCGTGAGGCCACGCCCACCGGCGCCACGCCCACCGACGCCACGCCCCCCGGCGCCAGCGCGCTCGATCGCATCGACGCGCTGCGCCGCCGCGTCGAAGCTCTGCAAGCGCTGGTGCCCTGCCAGCACTGCAAGCAGCTGCAGGACGCGTTGGACAGGTAAGATACATGTCTCTTGCAGAATTCGTTAGTTTCAGAATGTTAACAACAGTTCCACTTAACTTCTACTTTTGTTCAGACTGCACGAGGAGCGCGCCCGCGGCGAGTGCGCGCTAGCCCAACAAGCGCACGCGCTGGCCGCAGCACGTCGTGCACGCGCACAGCTACAGACACAGCACGAGCGCGAGCGCGCGGGACTGCGCGAGCGCGCGCGCACTTTGCAGCGCCGCCTGGCCGCGCTTGACTCCGAGTACTCCGCGCAGCTGGAGAACTTGCGAGCCGCTTATCAGGTACATAATACTATTTGTTTAGTTACATTAAGGGATAGGGAGAAAAAATACCGTTCCATACATTTTGACCTTGTAGGTATTGAACTTTTGTATGAAACGTCCGTTTTTTAATATCTGATGAAAAATTACATAAGTACTGAAGTTTTGATTTTGAATTCAAGTTTAGTCACCAAGCCCTAAGCCCTAAGCTTAATAGTTTATTTGAGGAATTCGCTTTTACGGTCTATTTAGAGATTTTTATTTATTTTAAATTGTCAACACATTGCACCCCTACAACCCGAGGAATCGTTCACATAATAAAGTGTCCCACGTCCGCCCCACAGAGCGCAGTCGCCGCGGACACGCACGGCGACGGGCTGCGCGCGCGCTACC
Source organism: Luperina nickerlii (assembly GCA_963855955.1). Lineage (NCBI taxonomy): Eukaryota > Metazoa > Arthropoda > Insecta > Lepidoptera > Noctuidae > Luperina > Luperina nickerlii. The sequence continues at coordinate 3,015,077 of OY979666.1, read as the reverse complement.
AGCAGGAGATCGAGCAGCTGCGCGCGCTGTGCGAGAAGGGGCTGCTGGCCATGGAGTCCTCGCATCGCCGCATCGTGCGCGAGATGGAAGACAAGCATCGCGCCGAGCGGGAACAGCTCAGGTAACTAGCTTAACCTTGCCAAAAAGTTTCCATGATCTTCTGCCCTAGGCAAAAAGCTACATTGTTCTTTTCCATCCTGAGCCGAGGGAGTGAGCCCATCTTATCAGCTTTAAAAGGACTGTCCTCGGTTGGGTATCAACCCGAGATGTACAATATTGTTCCACATGTTTCTGCGGCGAAAACATTAACGTGCAAGCAAGACGTACTTTTTCGCTTACTCCTAATTCCTAATGCTGCGTCTAATTACACGGAATTTTAGTTGCGAAAGTACAGTCTCTTGACGCTATCAAAACTACGTATCTTGATGTACATGAAATGCAGTTGCAGTTTTTAACAGTTTATAATCTATCGTTTGCAGGCTGGACAAAGAACAAGCTCTAGCAGAAGAGACCCGCGCGACGCTGGCGGCTCTGGACGCGATGCGCAAGGCTCACGAGAGCGAGGTGCGGCGAGAAGTCGACAAGTTCAAGGCAGAGTACCTCAGCAGAGGCGCGCACAATGGAGAGCTCACCCAGCTTAACTCGAGGCACCAGTAAGTTGCTTGGGTTTTGTTGGTTTTTGGGAGAAATTCTTCTTAGGACCTCAGATAACTATATTGTTTAAATGTTTAGTACATCTTCTACTATTCACCTACAGTTGTACATAGTTTGTTTATGGTCGTTTGTTAAAATGCCCTGGTTGTATTTTTCTTCTTAGAAGTTCTGAAAACGATTTTGTGTATTCTAGAGCTTCAGTAACTAATAAGTTTATTTCAAATAAATATTTATTTCCTTATTTCTGTTTAAACCTACCAATTTATTTATAACCTTACTGATTATTGTATTTTAACCTTTTGACCGCCACAGGTCAAAAAATCTAAAAGGTCCCCTCGGCGTCAAAGTATGTCATGTAGTCGAACCGTGGCGTGCTGGACACTTTGTCATGACTGTGGTGGTCAAAAGGTTAATATAAATAAAAACAACAAATTCACCCAACCTTCTCTTATTGTATCAGAGATCAAAACCACATCGAAGAAGCTAGCTTGAGTTCAATTTTCCACAAAATACCCATGTATGTATTACTCCCCTTCCATACAAATACTTCATAAAAGCGTTCCCCAAATAGTAAAGTCTTTTAGTAATCTTTCCAGGCAAGAGATGGAGGAGATAAAACGGGAGATTCTCTCCCTCTCCGAGAAGTATTCAGTCAAGTGCGTGGAGTCGGCTGCGTTGGAAGAGAGACTGGCGACGGCGACTGCGCAGCTTGCGCAGGCGCATAACCATATCATGCAGCTGGATGCCAGGTACGTATGCTGCTGAAGGCATAGACAAATATTTACAACTACAACAACTAACAACTACCTGAAAATTTTATTCATCTTAAAAAAAAAATGAGCGTTGTTGACTTCTTTTGATCCAAAGTTCAGGCCATAGCATGTGGTTATCTTACTGGTCCTATGAAAATTGGATTCGTGATTTTTATGTGCAGTAAAAGACACCCTAATTATAAAACACACAATCAATTTCAATAATTCTCAATCTGAATAATTTTGAAGGATATTGTTAATCCCTTGCTTCATACCCATCTATACTATCTATACTAATATTATAAAGCTGAAGAGTTTGTTTGGTTGAACGCGCTAATCTCTGGAACTACCAGTCGGATTTGAAAAATTCTTTTTGCATTTGATAGCCCAATAGGGTAGTTGACTAAGAAAATATATTTAGTCCATCAGTTAGATTACTAAAAAATATTGTATACGTATTTTTTCTTTTGTCTGGCAAACAAAAAATTACGAAGATACAGCGCTTGGAAATTTCGTATGACGTCACGCCGTGCTACAAATTTTAGCACGTTATTACGTCAAAGCCCCCCACTCCTGAACTTTGATGTGATATATCTTTGTAATTTTTTATCTAATTGATAAAACAAAAAATACGTGTTCAATATTTTTTAATAATCTTACTGAGGGACTAAATCGAATCGATTTATTTTTACCCAGGCAACATCCCTATTCTTGAGCTACCCCGCCGATGTGTTTTCGTTGTAAGATATCATTTTCAGCCCCCATTTTTTTTTTACCTATAATAAATATGTTGTTTTTTTTTGCGGCCGGCAGGATTAAACAATGCTGTTTTCCTTTTATTTCAGAAACAAGCAACTCCGCGCCCACCTTATATCGGAAGCTAATGATATGAAGAACTCCGAAGCGTCCACTCTCTCCCAGCTCATAGAAGAGACTGGCTCGGTACGTCAACGTTACTCGATACTGTTTTAATTTAAACACACCGATACCACGGTACACGCTTGTACAGCCTATGCTAGCTTCTCTCCATTAGACCATGAGGCAAAGGCCACACGCTTGCATGACCATACATCGCACTTAACAGTTATACACCATAGTTCGAAAACGAACTTTAAGTAGTCAAGGTTAAGGTCTAAAGTTAAATGATTTTGAGCGACTTTTTCAATTTTCCGATGTTTCAGTATTTCATTTTAATTTCTTGGTGTCGTAATATTCTTTTTGTAAATAAATACCTACAATCTTGAATAAATTCTTATTAAATTATAATACTGATAATCTTAGATCGCACAAATTGAGCTCAATTAAAACGAAAACATTTATGCTAAAATATAGAATTTAGCCGGGTCATGAATACAATATGAAAATATAAAAATGCCCTGATATGAAAATAGCTACGGGTTGATCTTGAGCTGGCTATAAGATTGAGGCCTTATATAAGATGATAACAGGCAATCAGTAACGTTACTAGTTGAAGAAAGTATATAGTAGCAAGCAGTCAACGGTTAACCATTCACTTACCTATCCCTGCCATTAGATGGTTGGCTCAATTCGCGCGATCACGTAGTCTAGAACTATTCCACATTTCTTGGGGCATGTAAATTGGAGACGACATTGCTAGCATTTATTGAAACTAAATATGGATTCTTTAATATTCTACACGCAGAGTTAAAAGACTCATGTAGTTAGAGATAAACCATTTTAAAAATGAAAGCCCCTCCAGTGCTTGTTGCATACACATTCCAAATGTTTGTATAGAAATTTTAGAGGACGGGCGTGCAGTTTATAATGGTTTAACTCAATCAGTATTTTAAAATTCTGCGCTTATGAAAGCCCGACCAAGTCATGAGTAAATCTACTGTAAACCCGCATGTTGTGATTGGTTGGAAAATAACAAAGGCTGACCAAATCACTTGACACAAGATTTTAAAATAACATAAAATCTTAATGTTCACGCCTGTGATTCCCCAAAGGGATAGGCAGATGTGTACCTTAGCATGTACACCTACATTTCGCCACTTGTATGTTTAAATCCCATATAAAAGGGGGCGAGGATAGATTATTGCAATTGGCTTTAGGAACCAGGAGTTAAAAGCTGGCCATCACCGGCCTTTCTTATGGATTTCCCTTACACCATTAATCACATACAACACGTCTCCAATTTCGATGCTCCAAGACGTAGTCTCTATCCCACATTGTAAGCAACCTGGTGTAACGGTACATTGTATGGGGTGCACTAACAGCATGGGAGGGCGGCGCCGCTGTGGACCCACCTGCGACACCTCGCCGCCGTCTGGCAGAGGGCAGGCAGCAACACAGGTACACACTATGCTTCCAGTCTACCATGCTTTAGGTTTGGTTCAGGGGGGAATGGTCGATTATTAAGCATTAAGTCAGCTTTTGTACCTTTATTGTGCACTAAGTTTAATAAATAGATATTAGGTGTTTACAATGTCTTAGTATATGAAACTGGTACCTACATAATCTTCTTAGCGTGTCCATAACAAATATAACACAAAATATATTTACTTTTGCTAATTAATTTTACTAAACTGTCTTGACAGCACAAATAATCAGATGGTCTTTTATAGCAGTATTTTTTAAATCTTACTTCGGTGTGGGACAGAGATGGAGAATTCATTGAAAAGAAACAACTATAACTCCAATAATCGACTATTTCTCAATTTTAATAGCATTGCGGTGTTTGGTGTTTGTCCCGTACTAGAATTACCAGACAACATGCCCTGATCAACATAGTTTTTAATATTTATCACTGTGAATAAAATTGATAAATATTTTAGTAATTTGGTATGAATGACTAAACAATAGCAAATATTTGTTTTTTTTTTTAAATATTCAAGTTTGTTTTCACACTCCACTTTACCCCTAACAAAAAGCTTCCGCAGCCTAATAATTCCACATCCAAAGACAAATGAATTGCTTTTCGGACGCCTAACAATAATAAACACAACAAAACCATAGATAACACAACCCTTTTTTGTTGTCTATTTAGCACTTAATACATGTATCAATGCTACATTATATAATATTAACGTGATATATTATGTATTATAGACGAAGTCGTCCCGGACGAGCCCCCTGCTGGAGGCGGCGAGGCCGGCGCGCGCAGCCAAGATACAGTACGCGAAGACAGAGAGCACGAGAAACCTGCAGCTCTCACCCGTCCAGGTAAAAAATACAAGTTTCTAGATTTAAAATAAATATTACGGCCCACTTGCACCATAAATAATTATAATGCGTTTAGCGATGGCATCATTTTGCCTCAATCATCTTAAAACGATTGGTAGAAACAGAACGATGTTTTAAATTCGGTTAGTGCTAATCGTATTTAGTTATTTGCGGGGCAAACAAGCCTACATGTTGGTATTAAAATAAAAATATTAGACGTCTTTTCGAAACAAATGGCGCTCGTCCCCTAGACTTCAATTCAGAACCACAGATAATTATCATGTTTTGGAACAACAAACTCAATGTCATGCATACGAAAGTTCAAACAGAACGCCACCTGCTACGTTTCTTCCAAACTTTTTAAATCTCGTACACTTTCCATTATGATCTTCTCTTCTCTTTTTATTTTGTACTAGCAGTGCCCCCCGGTTTTACCCGCATAAGTGGTCACACAAAAAGCAAATTACACAGCATAACGCTACATAAACCATCGCCTTTTCGCCATGGGGTAGGCAGAAATTACAGAACACTGCTTGCTACGTTTTTTGCAAACTTTTTAAATCTCATACACTTTCCATTATGGTCTCTCTTCTCTTTTATTTTGTACTAGCAGTTCCCCGTGGTTTTACCCGCATAATTGTCGATCCCGTGGGAATATCGGGATAAAAAATATACTATGTGTTAATCCTAGTTATAAACTACATTTATGTGTGCCAAATTTCATCCAAATCCAGTCGTTTGTGCGTGAAGAAGTAACAAACATACTCACAAACTTTCGCCTTTATAATATTATGATGAAATAATTAACCTTTTAAACCTATGTTTTCAGAACTAAAAGCGCCAAAGCGCTGCTCGGTAAGCGGGCGAGCGACGATCGCTCCGCTCGTGGGCATGGTCGCCGAGCGCAAGAAGCGCTTCGAGCTGTAACCGACTACGACCGACGCGACACTGTACGTCGCAGACACCCACCACGCTTGCACCTGGCCACTCGCTTCATACCCCACCCACGACACAAGTATATACCCTGATATATAATCACAAGTGGATAGGTTATTGAGACAACTGTATTTCTCGGCAAACGCCTGAATATTAAATCGTCGTCAATGGTAGCTTAGTAACTTAAAAAGCTTAATAGCATATATTAAACAAATATATCTACTAAAAAGCCAATTTATCTAACTAAAACATCTTAACTAAGTTATAAAATCCAAATGAGTAAACTAAACGACGTATAGGAACTGTATGTTATCAGCGTACTAATGTTTTAATTATTATTTAATATTTTAAGACCAAATACACTTTCTACCATATAAAATAAAGTGGCCAGATCTTTACTCCCACCACACAATGTATATAATCTTTGAGAACGGTATATAATGTACTAATTTTCTAAGTTGTAGTTTTAGTTGATTCGGTTAGTGTTGTGACTTGTGTAAATTATAAACTTAATGTAAATACTAACGATTGTATCCTCGTTGTTTGTTTTCTGTATGTTAATCTTTAAGACGTTGTTACCAAATATTTCTTTGTATTTAATGTGTTTTGCAAGCTTTGGGGACGCAATTATCGGTTAAACAATTTATAATGTTTTTTCTCTTGAGGTCTTCGAACCTAACTGTATTATTTATAGCTCCATTTATTATGTTTATTTTTTATTTATTCTGAACCTAGGTTTACTCTTTTACTCTCCATCTTTACAAAGTCTCTCTAAGATTGTACTGAATCCGAAGAGTTGCGTCTCCAGCGCGACTATAATGCATTATAACCGTGTTTTGAAAGCGTGGACTTATTTGTATGTGTGTCTAGAATTTATTACTAAAGTGTTTTTAATCGTTTCATGGCATTTATGATCCACATTTCGGCAAACAAAATCGATTTTACATTAAAATATTATGATGAAATCATTAAATAAAATTTTATTGTATAGCGCAAAATTTAGAAGTTTTGGATAGTAAATGCCAATGAGCGGTTAGTATAGAGGCATATTTATATACTTTATATCTTAATATTAACATGTTTACGAAAATAAAATATACAATTTGCGTTAATTTTGACTTTGAGCTCCACCTTGTAGCCTGTTACCATTCTCCTGACTGGGCATTGAACCGTCTTCCAACGCACCTTCACATTGTTGTGTATAGATAAACACTAACTAGCGGATAGTCTTATGTACCTATTATATAACATGTCACGAAAAATTGTATACATAATTTATAAATGGAATAATTTGCTCAATGTTATCTAGTGGGTTAAAAAATGTTATACCAAAACTATAGTATGCATTGTAAGTAATACACGAGTAGAAGGCAGTATAAACGTAATTCTTCACGGCTATAATAAATTAACTTATGTTACTTGAGCTTTTTTATATACAGTCGGCGGCAGGTGTTCATGTAATGTTGTGTTCCCTTGTTTTGAATGTGTGTTGACATATCTAGGCTGTCGACTGTACTAGTTGACGTTGTGTTTATAATAACATATTATAAAATGAACAGTAAACTTACATAATACAAATATATTGTTGTTTTATTGAATACATTCATCCTGTTCGTTCACTACTTTTGCCCAAATACAAATCCACCCTTTAGGCACTATTACGAAGTACATACCACACTGAGTAAAGTCAAAGTCAAAGCATATTTTATTTCAAATAGGCATTTTTAAACGTCAATAAAATATAATTGATTCTAGTCGCCCCTTCCAAAATGTAGTTTTCGTATGGAGAAGAATGGGCATGAAACTCCATCGTTACTCTTTTAAAATGTTTTACATACATTAGCTATACAGTATGGCAACCACACATATGCAATAAATTATACCAAATACTTGCTATCGCTTTTCCTGACGGTGTACAAAAAATTAACGAAATCGGTCGCGAAAAACAATCAGCTGTTCCCAACATTTTGTTATGCGAGCATAAAAGTAGGGAACAGCTCATTTAGCTAGCTAGCTATGTGTGATGATCTGATCTTACAAGAAATTGATCCCATAATAAGTTTTAGAATAATCGAAATATCGGCTATCCAAAACATAGGACTTTTTAAAACTAAAAAAGATTATCGCAATCATCAGACGAGGTGCTGGCAACCGACCGTCTTCGTCAGATAAGAGGGCCATTATGACGATGCCATCGTGACAATGTCATCGTCATAATGGCAAAATGGAGCCTTCCATTTAGGGTATGCAGGTCTCGGCGGTTTGGCTTCGGCATTCATTTGGACAAGACGAAAGTCAATAATTCGCACGTCTTGCCGAGTCCAATCCACCTCGAAGGGTCGCTTCTCGAAGGTGTGAAGGAGTCTACCTAGGACACGTCTTCCAACTAGGTAGACACAACTTTGAGAAAAAAACTGACGGACGGATCTAATTGAGTTGGACAGCGTTTGGAAAACTTCGTCAAGTCTTCTCATCACTAAACCCGCAATGTTTGAAAACTATGTGCTTGTTCACGTAGGAACGCGCGGGCGCGGTGACGGGTGCGCGCGCGGTTGACTTGGTTCGCCGCACCTGCGATTTGTACGTGAACACTTGCATACTATGCTGTGTTTGATATTTCGTAACCGCGTCCGCCACCGCGCCCACGAGTCAACGTGTTTAAGCACTAAGGTCTTCAACCAGTGCGTCCTGCCCGTTATAACATGCGGTGCTAAAATTTCAACATTAATAGTCGGCTGGTCTACAAATTTACTGTCCCTCATCACGTCGAAAATCTGAGATATTATGTGACACTGACTGACTTAGGCTGACGCTAAGACGACGACTTATTTAGGCGTTGAGTTGTGATATTGACCTGCAATTTGCAGAAAACGTAAGGAATTTTGCGGGCTACTTTAGCGCAACCCAAAATAAAGGAAGAATGCTTCTTGTTCATTTTATTATATCATACAATAAATATTCTCCTATTACAACAAAAATATAACTATATCGGCAAGCGGTTTATAATAGAAATAAAAAATAAGCGTCGTTGCCATGGCAGATTTTGAACTCTGCGTTCGCGTTTTAATTTTCAAATATGTAAACAAACAGGTTTTTTTTTGGAAAAAAGACAAAGTCTTCTTTATGACTTCAAACATCATTAAGACTTATTTCTTATTTTTCATGTTTATAATACACTTAATTGACACAGCTATAAAGTTTGTATTTGTTTAAGTGAAAATAACAACATCAAAATTGAAACAAGGATATATGAAATATGACATGTCGGTCGCCGTACGTCGAACTGCAGCGTGAATGACTTACATATTATATAATTCCAATAGATTTAAGACTAACTTCGTTTGACTACAAATACAAGAGTGACAAAACGAAAAGTCCAAAATCTGCCAATTACTACTTAGACATATAAATTAATACAATCATAGACTACATTGTGATGAATGTCGTACAACACAAACTAAAAATTAAGAAATTCTTATCCAGAAGTCTTTATAACATCTAGCAAATACATTATCATCAATAATAATTAATTTAATCCAATTTTTTACTCGTTCTTTGTCATCTTAAAGGCCGATATCTTTAGAGCGTACTTTGATAAATAAAGTTTGGTTTTCATACGAATACGGACCTTATTCTTAAGCCGATAAGGTTCATATTCGTATGAAACTCTAACTGTACTTAGCTGGAGGAAAATTTAAGTACGCTCTATCGTATAGAACTCGGCCATAGAAACCGTCGTAAGCTTGACATATAAAAATATATATTTATACATACTATTTACTGGTCCTTACTAAGTCCTTGGACTAGGGTCAAGATTCTTTTATTTTAATAGGAAATATAGTGAAAACTACTGTAGAATGGAAAAGAGAGATTGAAACTTAGAAACCATTAGCACTTTTTTCAAGAAAACAAAAAATTTACCAAAAAATTAACAAAATTTTTGGCCAAGTGTGAGCTGTCCATAAAAATGAGTGAAATTTACAAAATTTTAAAAACAGCTTGCCCCGTATCTCCTTTGAATTCCAATTTCCTCATACCGTTCCTGTAAATTAAAACCACACAGTATACCTCGAAGTACATTTTTCCAAGGTTAGATGGTATATTGCGTCATTTTAATAAAGCCGAATACAAGAAATAATGCCTGCGGGGTATTTACGTACACACTTTCAGTAGTAATATCTTTCAATTTGACAGTTCAACAAGATTCATTGCGGTATTTGCGTTGTTGAGCAACGTAGGTAAATAATGATGATTTTTAATAATTCCTCAGATTTTAATTGTATTATATGTACAAATATTTATTTCAATTATACCATAACATGATAATATCACATACATGACATGGTAATCTCTGCTAATATTTAAAATAATAATAATATGTAAAAATAAGCAAAATAATCATAGGGCATCAAAAAATTAGTCCGCATCGCTGTCAACAGGAACAGTGCCCAAAAGGCTAGCAATAATGATAAATAATGATGATCGATAGTGTGTTACGCCATTTGTGTGCTGTATCCAACCAATCCAATCCAATTGGAAATTGGGATTGGAGTTTTCTTCTAATTAGAAGGATTATAAAGGGCCGTCTCTTGGGCTAGTATTAAACTTATATTCTTAACATTATAAGTATGAAGTGTGTGATTAATAATTTGATGCGATTTATAAAGAGTTATTATATATATTATATTATATTTATATTATATCATATTATATTTTACGAAAAATATAATTATAATATGTACAAAGTTTGTTCATAGTAATACTGACTACACTACTAACTAAATTTTTCTTTTACATAAAAATATGACTTTATTGCATTATAATGTATATTGTCCTACATAATACCTTTTTTGGCATTCTCACAGAGTAAAAAAATATTTTACGGAACATTTTCGAACAATATTTGACCTTGTACAGTCACCAAAAGAGATAAGTGACCGGTGTCGTCGGGTAAAATTGAAAGAAAAACATCCATAATATGTTTAGTACCGATGGATGTTTTCAAATGCAATTTAATTTGATAAATTAATTGTTTAGCATAATCAGCCTATGTTTCCACTGCTGGGATACAGGCCTTCTCTCTCGCCCAATGCGGGTTGGTGGATATCACATATCTTCGCTTTTTTATGTTCTAACACATGCTTGTTTCCTACGATGTTTTCCTTCAGCGTTTTGAATGAACTGTTTGTTTTCTATTAATTAAATTAATTTGATTCGAAAAATCCATCGGTTTATTACTAAACTTCAACTATATCCAACGACCCTAGTTACTTATCACTTTTGGTGACCGTACCGAAATCGTGTAATTTATAATAATTATTGAAAGCACAAATTGATGTGAAAATATAACTAAATAAGCGTAAGTACTTCTATTCTAAGATACATAATAATTTACGTACCTACCTACTTCTCCTGTAGCCCTGACAGTTTTCTCATCATGTTGATAGGAGAAAATCCTTAATCGTGTTTAGTCTTCATTGTTTTATTATGCTTCAAACATCAAATCATATAAACCAAGTAATATTGTGTTCGCAATTTAGTATCCAAACGTGTAAACACATGTGTTTTAGGAAAAAACACTTAAAGTTGATATTCGTTTCGTTTATATGGAAATAACTGCAGTTGGAGAAAATTATTTTTTATCACACCTGCTCTGAAAATACATACTAATTATACCAATTAGAGGGGAGAAACGCCTTTATCCCGCCCTTCAAATCCTTTCATCCCAAGGTATGGAAGTTTGTATGAAAATCCTTCCGACCCAAGGGTGGGAAGTATGTATGAAATTCCATTACATACCCGGTTTTTCTTTTTTTTTTATTTGTCAGCAGTCATACTGCCAAGAGATTTTAACTGTCTACTAATTAAATTTCAAGTAAATTGTTACTGGCCACATACAGTTTTTTTTTTACCAGTTACCAACCTCCTTGGTGCATACAGAAAATTAAAAACGAAATTATTTTTGTATATAAAACGCGCGGAATCACGGAAGAAGTGGCTGCATGACCTTATGATCTTAGCCTACTCCAGAATCGGGCGAATAAAAAATGGAAAAGCCCGCGCATTAGATACCCGGACAAAATGTAACATCTTATAATAGCTGAACTTTTAATAATTGTACTTTTAACTAAATATAAACATTTCTATGCATTTATGTCCATAATTTTCCTCGTAGGTGTAATAAAAAGCACTATACATCCCTCAGGATAAAGTACAGTTCCATACCTCAAATGGTTTGCGCCCCTCGCAAGCTCGTGGCGCAAATGCCATAATCTCGGTATGGAACTGTCACTTTCTTCCCTCTGAAGTAATGTACTATTATTACACTTTAGAAATAATGCCTCTATAGGACGGTACTCACCGCGAGCATTCCCTTGGCGAGTTTGTTTTGCATAATCGCAAATAAATCTTCATTGCGTAACAAAAGCAAGTGCAACGAATGTTTGCAAAACTTTGCGAAACGAATACTCGCACTCAGTATGATCCGTACCAGCATATCCAGGGCAGGGTTTAACATAACTAATAGACATGAAAATACGACGTATTGCACATTGGGCACCCGCTTAAATGGCACCTGAGTGAATATGCCGCTGTGTCAGGTGCATTCACTCAGGTGCCATTTAAGCGGGTGCCCAATGTGGAATACGTCGAAAATACGCATAGGTACCCAAATAAAGTCAGAAGATAACATTATTACTTATTACAGGGAGTTTTAAGGGAAATACAGTCCGTAAAAGCAAGCGGCTTTGAAACATAATATTTTTATCCTTATACATGAAAAAATTCGACTACACACAGTTTTTTTTTAAGGCGAACGTGTAAATATTTATAATCATTAGAATCGATCCGCTCTGGGCTTGCGTGTAGGATTACTGTCCACTCCTTGTCGAAAAGAGAGGAGGCTTGTGTCCCAGCAGTGGGATAGATAATCGAAAACGCATCTTCCCGCATACCGCTGAATGCGGGAAGCACAGAACCGGTCGAAGTGGAGGTGCTTGGGGGAGGCCTATGTCCAGCAGTGGACGTCTGAAATGATGATGATGTATGTTAATCATTAGAGTCATCTATACAACTCTAAAGCTGGTTTTACTCTTACGCCGACGGCACGCGCACCGTCAGCGCTGATGGCCGAGATATATGAACTTCTAGCAAGCGTTTTGGAATGACGCGTAGCTATCAGCGCGCACGGTGGTCAGCGCTGATAGTTACGCGGCCGTACGCGTCGCGCGTCGGCCCCGCGTAGCTATCGGCGCTGACAATCGCACGAGCGCCTCTGCTTTTAGTGTCGAGCGGAGCGGACATCGTCAGCGCGTACAGTCCTGGCGAATCGCGAAGTGGATACAGGTCGAGTTATCGATGAGGTACGTCTGAGGAAGAAATTGTGGGATGCATCAGTAAGGCGGTCAGTACGATACTAAAACGAGCCACGCTGAGGCTCAGCGCTGACAAACTACGCGCTGAGCTACGAGCGCTGGCGGTGAGCGTGAGACTAAAATCAGCCTTAGTTGGAACCAAATGTCATAATGAAATAGTCATTAAATTGCGCAATTTGAACTTAAGAGTTGTATTCATGATTATAATTATTTAAATACGTATTTTTTACGGTTGCGTATCATATTTTGATCAACATGATCCACGGGACACTGCTCGCTAAACAAACAACTTCCACACAATAGGCATAATGGACAGTCCACTGTACAGGGCTTGCATGGAGGCTGATGAAACCGTTGCGCATGTGCTCTGAATGCACAGGCGTCACCCAGATTAGGTCAGAAACCCTCGGGACACCCAGATCTTACACAGATGTTCTCAACAGATTCGGAGACTTAATCAGCTTCTGGAGGGTGGTGGGCTGGTTGGGATAACCACTGACGGTCGCCATGGCCCACGCAGAATGGTCCACTTGAAGGACTAAGTGCGGTTACCAAACCCATAACATAGAATACAACTTGATACAGACCTACAAATTGCAAAAGACTTAAGAAAATTTCAATTTAGCAGGCTAACTTTTCGCATTTCTCTTAAATTTAATTTAGCTATTGTAATGTAATGTCTTTAAATTATTTGTTACCGTATTCTCTAGTTCCGGAGCAAGTTTCTGTACTCTAAAGTCTAAATTAAATAATAATCTCTACTTAACTACAACTGAATTAGAGGTTGTGATGTCTCCTCCCGCAGTTTGGTCACCTTGGCACGCCACGCGCTCCTGTCTGCTAATATCTTACGTCCGTACGCCGTGTGGATGTCCCGGAAGGGGACCTTTTTGCGGGGCAGGTCTGGTCTCAGGTTTTCTTTGTCTGAAAAGAGATGGAGGCGTTATTTATTTATTTAGTATCCCCAAAAAAAACACAATACATGACACATAAATCTAAGTCATCATGCCAGTGTATCACTAAATATAATTGCTGTGAATTTCCAGCTCAGGCAATGGTCCTGTGTTAGAGGACAGGCTGAAAATACTGAACTAGGTAGGATGTACGGTCAGCAACAAAAGTGTATTAACACTTCAGTTTTTTTAATCTCAGTTATTGAGCAAAATATTTGTTCCAATTGCATCAGTTAAATTTCCAGCTCAGGCAATGGTCCTGTGTCAGAGGACAGGTGAGAGTAAAGACCTCAAGCATGCTTATATGTGGCGTGGCATGTAGCGTGTGGCCACAACTAAAGCAATATATCCAATATGCATATGCATGCTAATCTTGCCGTTGCGTCGCCGCGCCGTAGCATAACGCTATGTAATCACAAAAAAAAAATGTTTTATTTATTTATTTTATTATTTATGTACACACAATAAAATTGATACAGATACGACGTAATAGTATTGAGTACAAAGGTACTGCTATTTCTTAACACTGCGGGACACTAAACGCCCCTCGACGTAATAACAATAAAACTTCCATGGTGTCATGTTCAATGTCCTTCAATGTGTTAAGAAATTTCTTCCAGCAGACCTGCGAAAGGAGAAAAATACGAGGCGAGGTGTTTTGTGATAATTAAGTTGTGAACTTCTGATCAAATAAATTAATGCAAAAAGTGTAAGCATAACATGCCCTCTCGCTGTAATTTTATGCTAGCTTAGATCACTAAGGTGCGGCTTATGTATTCCAGTCGAATACTTACGATGTCTACTGCCCTGCACTGCCTTGGTCTCTGTTGAATGATTTCCATCTGCGACTCTGTTGAATGGGTTGTACCTCTGCCCTCTCAGCGGGACTTTCGGCTCGTCCTCAGGTGGGGTTACTGTCACTAGCGCCGCCTCGGCCGCTGCTTCCGCTGGAAGTCGAAAATGCAAATTGCTAGTGAATATTTTATCTATTTCCACTGAAAATGGTAATTGTACTTTTATTTTTCGTTCTATTTTGATCTGCAGTCAGTCTGTCAAGTATGAGCAGATGTGGAGTAATTAGGGCTTTGCAGAGTAATTTCTTCATTAGGAATCCTCTTTATTTGTATTGTAGTACTTACAACTTAAAGAAAAATTGTGAGCTACACTTCAAAATCTATAACCTAACACATACACAGTAGAAAATTGTAGTAAGATTTATTTTTAACTAGCAGCGCTCCTCGGTTTCACCCGCAGTGTCGATCCTGTGGGAACATCAGGATAAAACTATCCTATGTCCTTTCCCGGGATGCAATCTATCTCTCTGTCAAATTTTATCGAAATCCGTTCAGTGGTTTAGGCATGTAAAGGTAACATACAGACAGACAGAGTTACTTTCGAATTTATAATATTAGTTTGGATTTTTTTCTTTCTTTTCTTTCAATTTTCTTCTATACTTATAATTATATACTTACACTGGACATTGATAGAATATATATTTAAGTAGGATGTTACAACCCATCATTGAGTAATATCAAGGTCAATATCTAAATGTCCAGTAAGCCAATAAAATTCTTCAGTTACCTTCAGCCTCATCCAGCTGCCTCTGCAGATCATTCACCATGAGCTTCATATAATCATAACTAGCGCATGCGAGAGCCTTCATCCACGTCTCCATGGATGCCTGGGAGTTGGTACACAAGTAGTATGTGCGTCCCCCCTCGCATTGGAACAATATTTTAAAACTGTATGCTTCTTCCTCTGTTAACTCTGTAGGTGATAAAAAGATAAATATGATATTTGTATCAATGATAAAGGTTTTATTGATACCATTTGAAGTAGGATTATTGGATTTCATCAATGATTTACTATAAGATTTGTATGATAGTGCACTGTTTAAATCATAGGTTTTGAAACTTATTTTGCACACTGGGCACTTAGAATATTTTTTTTGTCTAGGGCTCCCAATTTTTTATTTTTATTACTTAACATCTGTTGCGAGTCTGAAAAAGCTATTGCCACAATTATATTTAAATGTGTGTGTATAGTTGTAAGATAAAAATATATTTTTTCTGGGTCTTCCACTGCCGCCCTGAAAGTCGCAAATGCCCATGATGGGGCGTTATCGCCCACATTGAGAACCTATGGTTTAAAGTATAAAGATAGCAAAGAAACAAAGATTAATTGTGTGATAGTGTAATAAAGGCTGTAAGGGGAAGAAGGGGGTGCATACTTAATATTTGAATAATGTTTCAAAATTGAAAGTAATAAATGTATTAGAGAGCTGATATTCTTACCTATTGTACACCCTTCCAGTATGATGACACCGACAGGTTCTTTGTCACCTTTCTTATCGAAATAAAACAGCAGGTTTCCTTTCAACACGAACCATCGTTTCTGATAGCTCTTGCCGACTTCGCCCCTCATGTCCAGCCAGCCGTCTCGGTCCACCGGCGTCAAAGACGACGCGAAAGCGCACAAATTCTTCTCGTTTATTTTCATTGTCATTTATAAATATTCATACAGACGGAACATGAAAAGAGGGAAATGTGAGTTTGTCTGATTTGATAGCGTCTAAATTTCTTTAGTATGGATCAACAAATTTATACTACGGATGGAAACGCATATCTACTCTATTTGTTTTATTTAAAGTAAAGTCTAAATAAATTAAGGAAAATAATACACCCATGAATGACCTTCTGTACTCTGTGATGACCTTACAATCTTGAATTTATTTGTCAGTGTCAATACAATATTGTCAATGTCAATAACACTATCATTGGCTGTCATTGTGAACGCAACTGTTTTCGTTCGTAAACAACTTACGACACTAATCAAGAATCGACTGGACAGACTAAACATCTCCAAGCACTGACCCTGACATCATCTAGACACGATTCCTATTGCTATTCGTAAAGGATTCTGCTTTTCCTTTCGATTTGGACAGTGTACGGACGCCAGCACATCAAGCTACCTGTCAAATTTTCGCAATCAACTTTGAACCTTATGCTTTAGTGATAAAGTTGAAAATCCATTAAAGAAATCTGACAGATTGTAGTAACTTGATGTGCTGGCGTCTGTACATACGTATAAGCGGAAGGTAGTTAATTTATGGTTTTGCTACAATATAATATAAATGGGTTTTACTAAGAGCAAAACCTTGTTATGGGTTCAGGAACAACTCGTTTTATACAAGTACGCTGGACTTCATACTGTCGATGACAAAATGAAGACATTTGATTTTCGCCATTTTGGCGCTGATAGCAACGTGAAGGTACCGTGGAACTAATATAGAGATGGAATATAAAAAAAATACTTTTATGAACTTTATCGATCGCTAAAACCTTTGAGAGTATATCGAATCACTCCCAGTTATTTATATGCTTCATTTTTAAGTAATAGAATAATTTATTGCTCTGTAAAGGTTAACTGTAAGTTCATTAGGGCGCGGTCAGATCGCAAGCTATAAAGTAGTGGATAGTATCCTAGTAAAGTTATTAGCGCATGACTGTCAGATCAGTGAGCTTTAAATATGAGGATAGGCTTAAAACTTAACCTAAAAACTACTATGGTTGAGCTAATATCTGCTGGCTCAACTATACTAGTGTCACAAGCTGAGATGGGGTCACATTAGTTCGCAATGTGAACTAAAAACTATTGAGCTATTGTGTTGCCATTTCGCTCTTATCTAGTAAATCAAATGGCAGATTTATTCATCGTGAGCTATATTGCATTATATTTATGTAATAGCCATTACTTAAATAATAGTCACTTTTGGTGTTCAATTTGGAAGACAGCATGAATAAACATGTTTTAGTTAAAATATCTTTCATTTTGCGATCTATTCATTAATCTGAAGACACAATGAATTAAAGTTTATATTGTTCTGCGGGTTTATATTATTATGTCACCTTAATTTTTATTTAAGTATCTTGTTTAGAAATCAATACGTACCAATCACGTCTGCAGTTTCGCTAGCTAATTGAAGTGAAAACTTCTTTAGGCGCGTTGGGCATTTTTTGAGATGGGGGAAAAAATCATTGAACTCGCGACACTGTTACCACGACGCGTTTTCAGCTTAGAGCATTTAACCTTTAAATTATATTTATATAATTTAAACCGTTAATTAATGCTCTAAGGTTTTCAGTTATGGCCATTATAAAGACATCAACGCGCGGTACATTTTCTTTGGGAAGAATGACCTTCAAACATTTATAAAATTACTATGCTTTTTCAAGTTTTCCCTTCTGTCGGCACTCCTAGGGTGCCATTGTTTTTAATTTGACTCTGTATGTAGAGACGCCAGCACATCAAGCTACCCGAAACTGTCAAAATTTCCCAATCAACTTTGAACCTTACGCTTTAGCCATAAAGTTGAAAATCTATCAAAGAAATTTGACAGAATACCATAGTTATAAAATGAAACAATGCTCTTTAAATATGTAATATTTTATTCATAATTATTATTACCTATTTTCACAGTTATTTATAAAGTTATATTAATATCAAGTATTACACTAATTTTGTTTTACGAATTTCTAATGATTGCTCCATTTAGAAAATTTGATTTCCACATCAATCATCAGATTTGACCGCTTACAACTAATATATGACAAAATGGTGAGGTCTATGTACAGTACAATCCCAATTCCCTAAAAAAAATTGACAAATTCACAATAACAAAAAAGTTAAAAAAACGAAATTCTTAAAATAATCCATTCAACTACGAATCTCGCTTAACAACTGTACAAAATATTACGAGTGGTTTCTTTAAAACATGCTCCATTATACACCGGCAATGTGGGCAAATAATTAACGGTATTCGATACTACATCGAGTATATGTACAAAATATCGTTTTACAAAACAAAATAATAAACTATATACAACATCATTAAATATTCTCAAATGCTGTAACACATTTAAAACATTTCATATTCAACTAGGCATAATTCAGTTAAGTGGCGGGCGGGCCGCGTCTACAATTAAATAATTTATGCAAACCACCGCGGCGGTGCGCACGCGCATTACATACAAAACCTGTACAAATTGCCTACCATCACTTGACAATACAAAAAATAATTAGGTACTAAGCAACAAAAAATAATTTACAATCTGATTTCTGATAATTTGTTCAATACGAAAAATTGATTAAGGATTTTTGATTTTTCCGAACTCAGTCCACAGAAATAAGATTAAAAATGGAATAATATATCAATAAAAAATGAGTAATACACGATCCAAACCACGCATCGGACATATTTACAGATTTGTTTTCACAGCACACCTCCCTAAGCTTACCCTTTAATAATATATTAAAATAGAAAATTTCATTATAACTACTAAACTGTCGGAGATTCGACGTGTCAACACGCTCTACTGTTGTTTCAAATGGCTCCATTTTATATTTTTTGTTATAAAACGACAATGCCTAATTATACAAATGCTACTTCGAACATCATCTAGGGGGCTCTCTTTATCACTATTTTATTTTAACTAACCGTAAACTATTGGTGTTCATAATTAGCGTTCTGCAGCCTAATTGTATAACACTGCCACAATATAAATTGCTTCAAGTGTGCTTTTTCTGTGTTAACTATGCTTTTTGCAAACACTAGTGCAGTATTTGCCTACCTAACAGGATCTTGCACTCACTGTACTCAACGGCTATTCAGATGAAAGTTCTTGTGAGTAAAAACACACCAGAAGCAATGGTTATCGTGCGAGCTTACACAATACAGGTCACTGATCAGGTTTTCATATTTCATTATCATAAGAAATATTAACTAGCAATCTGTTTGTTTTAGAATGATGTATCCGATATTGCACAGACACTATCGGTAGTTAATGTTAGTGAATTATTTAATTTGAACATTGGTTTTCAACTAGAATGCCGGTGCAATGCGGTACTTGTGTGAACAAGTGTTTGTTCCCTCTTATAAAACTGTACAGAATTACATAATTCAGTGGGCAATTTTACTAAATACAATTTGTCCCTAGAGATTGCAACATAGTTTGCAAAGAAGTCATGCACACCTTGATAAATGAAGAAATAAATTGCGTTTTTCGAAGAAGCCTACAAAAAAAAATGTGTGAACAAACGAGTCAACAAGTGTTGTTATGCTAAATGAGATGTTTTGGTGGACAATTTAATAAGAAATGTCAGTAAAAAAAATATCTAAGATACTATACATATCTAACTCCTTTGGTAATTCATACCGGTTTATTAAAATAACGAAAAATTACAAAAAAAATATAATACATTAATACATACAGCGCAACATTAGGTATTTGTTACAGTTGTAAATATTGTGACGTCATTTTCATTAAATAAATATTTCATTGTGTTGCAGTTAAAACAATTCCATAAAAGAAAGTCAGAAGGAGTACTGTCATATTAAAACCTACATGTGTGGATTCTCATTATAATTGCAGTATTTGCAGTGTCCAGCATGCATAATATTGTGAAGTCACATTAACATGGACATAGATCTTGCAAAAATAGTAGAAAAGTAGCTTTTGAGATCAAAATAAAACTTGATGTGAATGATAAACATGAAGGGATAGCAATACTAAAATGAAAGCTCAAATAGCTATAAAATTGAACTCAAAATTTTCTACATTGCAGAAAATATCAATTTAATACAAGCTAAATGAGTTCAACATTCTTACTTTTTTTTATTAATGTTATTTGAAACCATGCAAATTTTATTTTGCTAATAATTTTAATACTAGCTATAATTAAAATCGACGGAAGTTAATGTCGAGGTGTCAAAATATTTGAGGTAAAAGAGAGAGAAGGGATATTGTGAGCAATTAACTATCTAAATACAATATTCTCACATAGAATCCTTATTTATTTGCGTTTAGCCGTTTTAGCGCGTTATTTAAAATTTTTGATATTTTTATAATTATTTTCAAGGTCTTTGTATGCATGTGGTTGTCTTATAAAATGTTAACTACATAAAATGAGGTTCACTTTCGATTCTGGAATGAGAGATCAGGAAGTATTTTGCATAGAGACAAGACTGAATGGAAGTTTCTTGTTTTGTGGAAGTGTAATACAAAATTTTACAAGACAAACAAATCTTTAATCTTTCTTTAGAAAGAGGATAAAAATAAGATTACTTTATGTCTAAAAACTGATTGAAAATAACTAACAAAAATTGTATGTACACAATTATTGCACTAGTTGCATGTAGATTTCAAAGTCAATAATGAAAAAATTTTTTTTGGCCTATTAAAAACCTATTTGAACACGCTTTCACTACGAAAGCTAGGTTGAGCTATGAAGTTGTTTATAAGACCTTGATTTATTCGATTTAATGCTGATAAGTATAATAAATAACTGCAATTAAAATAAAATGCCTTTTGACATGTCATGAATGATTCATATATAAAACATGGAAAACTGTTTATATGCCGAATTGGACCTTATTTTGTGATCAAACTTATATATCCTAGATTCCCCGGCTTAATTAACTTGCATTTTTAAAATTTTCCTAGTAATTAATTTATAACATTTTTGATATTTCAATTTAGAACTTAGTGCATAATTATTATTCACTTTGTTTAGTATGGCATATTTTAGTAACTTGTTTTAGCAAATATAAATATTTGCAATTCTTATTATCTAAACTCATGTTTACTCGTAGGTAAGTGGATACAAGTGGTAAGTGGGCAAGAGCTGTACTGCCCTAGGTGTGAAAAAATCTCATATGTGTGTGAAGTCTTTGCTGAAACATGTTACTAAGTATACGTTAATATGCAGAGTGAACAACAACCCCACCCCAACAGCATCCCCTACAACATGTAGGAGACATTCCAACACATGACAACAACAACATATTGTAACGAGGCGCTTACACTCCCTACTAGTTAATTTATCTAAGTACTGTCATCAACTACAACTCTACGTTTACGCTGCCTTTTAGTCACTTTACCTTACTTTACATGTAGTGGTATATGGGTAATACAGTGATTAATATTTATGACTGAATTGTATGAAATCAATGAGCTATTTTGCATGGTTGTATGATTTAGATTTACATTGGTTTAATGAAAATTGATTATGTCAATGCATTTGTAAATAAACTAGTAAATTGTAAATACATAGTATATAAATCGGGAAACTATTCCATTAATGGTCTATGCATTATTTAGAACTAAAACTGCTCTAATATCAATAAGATGTAAGAAAGATACAAACTATTCAGATAAATAACACAAATATTACCCATTTCACACTACAACTGCCCTCCAAATACCAACTTCAATAATTTACTCTAATAAATAGTAATAGGCAGGCATGACGTCATAATTCATCACTGACACACAAAGTGCCATCTCTTTCTTACACCTTGTAATGTTACAAAGCGGAAATGTCCAAATATTAGGTAATTGGACACAGAATTTTGTTTTTTAAGGCTTCCCTGCGTAAGACTATATTATTATTATAAATAGATCCAGTCCTCGTCCATTTCAGATCCGCTTCTTCACTGCATCACTTCACCATTTCACTGACCATTCATGGGCACATCACAAACACTTGCTCACTTGACACACATATCACCATACCCGCACATAGCACTGTAGTGTTGAAGATCACATGTATGCATAGCAGTTATAAGCTGCATACATTGTAGGTGGTAGGTAGAAAGCCTAAGCCAGTATTGACCCTACTTCGTAGTTCAACTCCATAGATTCGAAGGTTGGTGGAAGGCTTAGCCTAGCGCTGCGGCCGTGTGGTACAGTTGCATGAGCACTTGCACGTGCAGGGGTAGGCAGGATAGGCGGTCGTGTGTGTTTCCGTCGAGCGCCAGCCATGACAGCGCGTTGTAGCCTTCTAGCACGTATCTGTAAGGCAATTTTTTAGGTTAATATCGGAAATAAGTTACAGAAGAGTAGTGGTGGTACAATCTCTTCTTGTAAATGGTATGTTGAGAGATTTTCTACAATGAAACATTATTGTTGTTTGTCAAATTTTAAGTGCATGTTTGCTGATTGCTATTGGCAATGGATTGACAGTAACTACTATTCTTCAATTGCAGTCCATTTGCAGTCTGTTCTGGCCATTTTTTAGTTGAAAGAGTTGCATAATAGGTAGTGTTTTCGTTTCTTTAATTTTAGTATAAGGTTCACGTTTAGTGCGCGTACCGGAGCACGTCGGTGGTAGTCTGCGAGTCGAGTGGGTGCGTGTTGTGGTCGCGGCGCTGCGTGAGCGACGTGTAGTCGTCGGCCGCCTGCAGGCTGCCGGCGTGCAGGTGCAGCGCGCTCTTGAGGAAGGCGGGGCAGGCGCCGCGCAGGTGCGCGCAGCCCGCCCACCACCAGGCCGGCATGGAGCCCAGCGGCGCCGTGGACACCAGGTAGCCCAGCGCCAGCGGCTGCTGCAGCAGCGCTCCTACTGCCTCCTAAGGGAACAAATTATCGTTCCAATTTAACAGTTCATTGTGTGTCACTCTTGGCGATCTTTGGCTGTCTGCGTTAGGCAGACTTTCAAGAATGACGGCCCGCGAGCGCGTCTGCTCTTAGTAAATCAAAGAGCACCACTACTTAGAGCGGGAAATCTGTTTGAATTTTTAGTAAGCAGCATTAAGTTCACTTAACGGCTACTAAATTGTAAATTTAACAGCCTCATTAACTTCATTTTTTGTCAATAAATGGATGCTAGACTGAAAGCAAAAATACAAGTATTACAGGTCAAAAACCTTCAATTACAGGTTAGTTAGTTGCTAGGCCAAAAAGTAATGGGCATTGTTCATATTTTTTTAAATGTTGTAATTGAAAAACCATTTCGAGGAATAGCGTTACTGATCATTACGGACTAATTAATTTTGAAAAATATTCATATGTTATTGATATTTTTGATAAAATACGATTGACCTTCTTTGCCCTTCAAATTACGTACGACTGGCCGTACAGTTTTGTATCGTTGCCTCAGAAAATAAAAAGTAAGAGGCAAGTATTGTCTACAATCTGTCAAATGTCAAATTATTGTAAATATGTCAAAAATATAAACATTCTTGTTTATTACATTACATTATTACATTACATACATTATTTCAACACTCGACAATATTTAATATACTGGAAGAGTTATGGAATACAGGAAGTGCTTTGTTCCAACTTGCAGCAATAATAGTAATAATGTCGCCGCGTGCGTTATTATTCTATTTCTAAGTCGCCGCGTCGATTGTTCTAGTGACGATAGAGAGTAGTATATTCCTTGGAGGACACTTACACATAAAAAAAACCATTTGTAAATAAATACGCTAAGCTACATAGGATTCGATTATTTAAGACGTCTGTCTATTCGGCCTATTGACACTTTGACAGATGTGACATTGTTGACGTTGTGTTGACAGATTAAAATTTTTAATTATGTACTAGTAAGGCAACGGCACTTAATCTTTATGCCACTGGACGTCACCTACCTTAAAAACTTAAAATAATTAAATAATTTTTATTAAAATAACTATTGAGCCAATCATCAAAATATTCAAATTAGTTTCTCAAAATGCTCTAAATTTACAAAAAATAAAATATAATGGTTAGAAATTTTGGACAATCCCCATTGAACAAACAAAGCTTTTGTTGGTTTACTTACAGCAGCATTATCATCCTGATGATGGAACGCAGCCTGGTGATGATGATGCGCCTGCGGACTGGCCGCGGGGTCATCGTCAGTTCTACGCGGACTGCCAGCGGCCCACATGTTGTTGAACATGTCCCCGATGAGTAGGTCCGTCATGTTGTCCTCGCCCATGTCCTCGTCACCCATGTCCACGTTCAGGAACATCATGTCGCTCTCGTCGCCATTCGCCATTGGTGGCTCGAATGGCATTTGGTTTGACTGGGGACAGAATTAATAATATTAAAGAGGGCTATGATTGATTTTTAAAGTCTTGTTACATTATTTTTCGAAATAGAATTTATGGTACTGTTTCAAAACTTGGGCTAACGAGGGGAACACAATCTACAATTATTTTGTCAGTATTACATGACCTTTTTAAATCAATTGGCGAAAGTTTCTTGATGCGTATTTATTATTTTATAGATGCTCAATGTCCCAATAAATTCAATTCAGATGATATTTATAGCTTTAGGATATTGTTTTTTTGTTTATTATTTGCTATAAGATTACAAAACTCAACACGTGTGAAAGTTTCTCCAATTAATTATAAAAAAAAAACCCGTTAGATAATTTAAATAATTTTATATCACATTTAATTGAATTGATGAATGTTGCAATAAATGCTGTGACTTTCGAGTTCGTACCTGTGTAGTAGCCGATGTAGGGAACACAAGAATATGCGTCGCTGTGACATCTCTTGGCGTGTGGAGGTGAGACTGTATGGAGGCCTGCGAGAAACGCTCGTCGGGCGTGAAGCGGTCGGCCATGAGGCGCAGGCACGAGTCGGGCTCCGTGGACACCAGGCACGCCGACAGGATGCACGGCACGCCGCCCGGGTACAGCACGCCGCAGCTGGCGCAGATGTCGCGCAGCATGGCGGACGCGCGCACGAGGTGCTTGCGGGAGAGGAGCCAGCTCCAACCTGGTAACACACAACATTTAGATTTTAATCCCAATCTAAAGTATCCGTCACGAGAAACTATAAATTTTGTAAATAACGAACTTCTACTAAGTTACGTAGTGACAATTCAATCAACAACAAAATATGATCCCAAATTCAATCAACTCAAAGTAACATACGTGTAATACGAAACTAACAAGCAATTTCACTTGGTCGGGTTATATTTTAGCTATATAAAGACAGTGCTGTCGTCTAATGTTTTATGGTACTGGAACGCGTGACACATGGAACGTAAACATTTGGGCCGCCATTTTGAAGTAAGTTCACGCTGACGCTGTCAATGCTGCAGAATGCAGATTACTTGGAATCGTCTGACGACAGTAATTAGATATGTCTGTAAACATAATATCCCTTAAAAAAAAACAAAAATCATTTTAATTTTTTTTTATCTGATCCAAAGGTTGCGAACGCCTGAATATGTGTTTACAAAATGTATAGCTTCTCGTGACAGATGCTTTACTTAGTTTTATATTAGTGTGTGTGTGTTACTGATATAGACATCAGTAGCGGCCCTCCCCACAATTTTTTATTCATAGACAGGTACAGAAACTGTATTTTTTTTTTATTGGAAAAATATTTTAACGATAGTGATCGGCATCAATTCAGGATAACAACGGTCTTTATTCCTGTTTTTGTGCTTATTTGAAAGCAACTATAGGATCACCAGCTTTTTAGTTTTCCAGCACACTGCGATAGTTTTGCAATTTGTAGTCAAGGATGATCAATCTCTATCCTACCTTTCAGTTCTCCATGTCCGATGCGGCCCACCCGTCCGACGACCAGCCGCCAAGGCTGCGCCGCCTGGCTCATGACTCCGAGAGTAAAGTCCATCAGTTTGGTCAGCCCTAGCCGCCGCGCAGGACCGCTCCGTCGTCGGCGCGATCTGGAAGAGGTCGAACTGAATATTTAATTAGGAGATTAGTTTGAGGAGCTTTTTACGGGTGACGTTTAATTTTTTGAAAGTTTTTTTTTTCCAAATAGTGATGCATCTTGCGACGTTGTAAGTGGATAACTGTCTTATTTTAACTTTGCTGTGTCGATAATTTACATATTTACCACTTGCTTTTTTAATGTTATGATGATGAACCGCCCTAAAAGCTTCCAATGTGTCAATAGGATAATAAGTCATAGGTTAGCTCGTGCCGACACACGTCAAAACATTATTTAACACAACTGGCTTATTTACCGATTAATGCCTATGGACATGTGCAATGCCAGAGTTGCAGTTGTGTTATCGTCCCAAAATATGAAGTTGCAATTTGTGTCTCAATCACATCAATCAAGTATTTTCTAAGTGAACTGCTGTGCTGCTGGGGAGTTTGTTGCGCCACTTCTTCTCCCCAGCGAAAGCACTAGGAAGTGGTGAAGGGCGGGCGTTTTGGAGGACTCAGGACTGTCTTTGTAATTTTGACGTTCGAAAAGTGCTGATTCTTAGCCTAGTTTGAATAAATGACTTTTGATTTTGATTTTCAAACACAGAAATAGGCAGCAGCAGAAATGGGTATAAAGCCTTTAAGGTACTGGTATAACGCCCTAATACTGCTAGTAATAGTTTAAACAATGGTAGTACAGACCTGTGCGGCACATGAATATTGATGGCGGCTGTATCCAGGAGCTCTCCTCTCGCATCAGTAGCCGACGCCAGCAGCCACCTCTGGTCGTGACTGAGACAGTACGCCAAGAATAGGACTCCGCTTTGCTCGCCGGAGCCTTGGCCCCACGTTTCGGCGACTTCTTTGAGGGCGCGAGGTGCAGCTAGGACCCACGCTGGGGAGAATAGCTTGTAGGGTTCGCGGTTCTTCTCCTGTGTAACGGAAGTTAATATTGGTTAGTAGAGCAAAATAACAGATAATTATGCAGTAATGTTTAGATTGAAACTTTGCTGAGGCGGCATCTACATGGCCACATGCGAACTACGTATCATACTGACGTCATGCAAAATCCTGTATCGCGCAAGCAGAGTTTACCTCTATAAAAGAATAATTACGGGGCGAGAAACTGGAATTATGTCTATACAGTCAACATGAAAAAATTAAGCGACAGTCCAAAATTAACAGTACAGCTAAAAAAATATTCAACTGGATCAAATTCTAGTTAGAAAGGTAGTTTTAATGTGTACTGTCTTAATTTTGTAGCATCATTCTTTCTTTCTTTAATTGAGGTAGCTATTTTTTTAATTTTTTGCGTCTGATCATTTTAAACCGGCCATTCGTGATATTTTGACGATGACAATACAAGGTTTCTGTTCTTGATATCAAGTAACATCATGAAAGAAATTTCATCAAAATCAGCTCTGATACGCGTTATCCTTAGCATATTACAAATAGAGCTAATCCGTGCTTTATAGTGACATACGTGTGTGTGTAAGAGCTAATCCGTGCTTTATAGTGACATACGTGTGTGTGTAAGAGCTAATCCGTGCTTTATAGTGACATACGTGTGTGTGTATACTCACATCTTTATTCTGCAGGAACAGATTAGAGTCCGCGGCGGTGCCGAAGCCGGTGAGCGACTTCCCGTTGGCGTGGTGCTGCAGCAGGCGCCGCGCGCTGCTGAACACGCTGAAGGCCAGCGCGCGCACGTCGGGCGCGCCGCCCGGGCCCGCGCCCGGCCCCGCGCCCGCGGGGCCCGGGGGGCCCGCGCCGCCCGCGCCGTCCGCGCTGTGCGTGCCCAGGCCCCAGCGCGAGCACACGCTCTCCAGCGATATGATCTGCGCGTGTAGGACATGGTTAATAAATACTTTGATATTGTAAGTACAGTAGGGTACAAGGCAAAAAAATTATTAGGATTCAGGCTAAATTTACGCAATACACACAAATCGATTACCATCATGTATCGCTAACTAATCATCACTAGCTAATCTGAATATACAAAATTGGTGCAATGGGTACCTACTTTAACCTAACATATTGGAAGAATGGAGGTGCGCTTAATTTGTAACGTAAACATAAAACATCAAGTTTTAGAAAGAAAAGAAACAGATATGTGTTATAACAAAAAACTACAAAGCAGAGCAATTTTTAAACTCTTTGTGCCATATCTACGTCCGGCTACTGTTTAGCCTTGAAAGAGACAAAGCTTACCTTGACAAGAGGATTATGGTGATGTAAATGGTCCATCGTTCGTGCCGCAAGTCTTAGCAACGCATGTAATGCAAGCGGTCGATGCGCGTACGACGCAGGGGGCTCCACAACATACACGACAAGCGCGGGTGCTCCACCCTCCTCCTCATCCCAAGACCCTGCTGTCGGTGAGACTCCGGGTACCCCAGGACCGGAAGAACTACAGCCTCCAGTCGAAGAGTCGTTGTCAGGTTCTGCTGCACTGGTTGGTGTCGCAGGGTGGTCAGGCGTTGAAGGCGGACGCATAGGTTCTGATGCAGGTCTGTCAGCGTCTAATAACGCGCGGTCTACCGTAAGCGCGGCCAATTGCGGTAGCAAGGACGACCGTAAGGTGTCGGAGTATGCTCGTAAATGTTCGCCTAGTCGACCAGGTGGGAGTGATCCGCTCCAGTCATCTCTGTCGTCTCTTCTTTCACCTCCCGTCGAACAACGAACTAATCCATCTCTTGCAATTCGCCCTATAGGTTGATGTCTACCAAGGCGACAGGATTCATAGGAGGTGGATAGTTCTCTGAAGAAGGCGCGTAGAGGTTCCGTGAGGGCGTCGTTATCTGCTGCTACGACAACATAGACAACATCTCTTGTGTAGGAGTAAGGTTCTAGGCCTAGTCTCTCCCAGTGCCTCAGGGCGTAGGGTGACAAGGAGATCCAGTCCCGGTCGTGCCCAACTAGTAAAGGAGGTACAGGTTGTGGTTCGCACAGGTCTTCGTTCCCTCTGCCGGCCAGGCGGTGGAACTGTCGCCATGTTAGAGGACCGGTGACGCCGTCCCACATGCGCGCGCCGCAACAACGCTTCTGTATCGCGTCTTGGAGGAGTGGCCTTAGCCGCCGCATCAATCTGTGGATGGAGAGAAAAGATTATAAGATTTTTATGGCGTAATAGTTTATTTATTTATTGAATAAGTAGTAGTGTAATAGTAGTTTATAAAACTGTTGCATAATAAGGGGTATTAAACACGAGTGTGTGTTTACAAACCGAGCGGAGCGAGGTTTGTAATAGTATCACACGAGTGTTTAATACCTTATTATGTGCAGTTTTATACAACTTTTTATCTACTTTCATACATTGAGATTGAATATACTAAATAAAAGATCAAAGTTCAAAAAGTAAGACATACTTTACTGTTTATGATAATTATTGATGTTTTGTATGAGTCATTTCCGTCGCCGCATCTAAAATATCGGGCGGAGTCAAATTTCCTTCACATTCACTGGTATCAGACATTTTTAAGCAATAATAGAATAAAACACTAAATTCAGAAAAAACGTAAAAATGGCGCCAAAAACCCAGCTCTTCACCGCACTTTAGCGCAACCACAGATAAGTAAAATTTACACAACAAAACTTCACGCTCCCGTATATATGTAAAGCCCCATCCACACGCTGGCTGTTTGTCACAAACACCGCAAACAGCAAACAAAGTGCCAAACATCCTTTGATCTGGCAAGAAAAACCGACACCGATGCCGAACACTGCCCAACACAAACACAAACAGGCAAACAACGACAAACACCCATCCACATGTCCGTGTTTGCTGTTGGCTGTTTGCCATTGTTTGTCAAGCATGTGGATGGGGCTTAACGAGTTCGATTAAAAAAAGTTATGCATTCTCCTTCGTGATTTAACTTCTTGGTTAACCTGTATCGTAATGGAAAAAAAATTACTTTATAACATTATTTTGTTCGAGAAATAGTGTTATAATGAAATTTTTTTTTCTATTTCGGTATTGTGTTTATAAAGTATGTTAATATAAACTCGTTTAAAATTTTATAATTACAATTTTACGACATGAAAGTAGATAAAGGTCTTCTTTAAAGTTGTTCTAAATATATTTAGCCAGTTACCTGACTACGTCGCGGGAGGAGCGCGGCGCGCGCGCGCCGATGAAGGGCCAGCGATGCACGGCGCCGGCCGCGCCAGGGCCGCCGGGGCCCGCGGGGCCGGCGGGGCCGGCGGGGCTGGCGGGGCCCAGCGCCGCGCCCGCGCTCACGGACGCGCGCAGCGCGCGGGCTGCTGCCGTGCCGCCGTCCGTGTACCTGGGGAGACGAACGTGTTAGTTTAATAATAACTTTTGAAGGAATAGAGCGCCTGTAAAACTATTACAATGGTAATTGGGAATAATATGGTAACTGACGAAATGTGTACTACGGTTTTTTTTTATGTAACTTCTAAAAGGAGTCTGAATTTGTATCAAAACGACAATAGTGTTTTCTAGTACTCACTCGAGTAAGTTCAGTCCTCGTTCATCAGCAGGTGGATGGTCGGCAGCTCGGTGAGCCGCCCTGGCCAGCGCGGAGGCGGGTCCGCCGGGCGGGGCTGCGGACTGCGCTAACACAACGCGCGCGACTTCGCCCAAACCAGCCCCATGAACGCTATGCAAGCCTGGTTCCTCTGCAAGACCGGTGATTTCCATCTCGTCCTGGAGAGTAAGCAACAAATTAGTTTACATATTGTGTGAACGAGATTTTTACAAACACCAATCTGATAACACAATAGTATAATATTAAGGATTTTGAAATATTTAGCGTCTTCGCACTAAGCTTATGTTCACTGTGTGAACTAACACGCTCACACACAATTTCAGCGTCGTAAAGTTACGTAAACATTCGACTAACGTTTACGCTAAACCAACGCTAGGCTAGACGCGAAGACTTTCTAACCGCCTAATGGTGTTACTTTCATATAATTAAAAGCCTGCTGTGTCCCCACCAGTACAAAGCTTCGTGCTCTTTCCGTTTCTCTCTATTTATTATTTGTGTTTTTTATTGTTCCTTTGTTTTTCTAATGAATGTATTATGTAGTACCTCGTAGAACAGGCCGGCGCGGTGCGCGCGGCGCCGGTTGAGGATGGCGCTGAAGCCGCACGTGCAGTGCGCGGGCTCGTCGTCGGGCGCGGGCGCGGCGCCGGCGCAGCCCGCCAGGTACGTGGCCGCGTCCGCGCCGCGGATGTTGCCGACCACCTGCGGGGCAACTCACACATCTAAATGCCCCGTTATTGTCAACTCAAACTATCTTAGCCCCGAGGTTCTGTGAACCTCACCCAAGAATAAACAAGCATTACTTAAAATCAGTATTAACTAATCAAACGGTTTTTAACTAGTTTTAAGTAAAGTTTTGAATGAGGTGCTGTAATTAGGAAGACAACAAACCATCTTCATTATAAAGATGTCTGTTGCTGGATATAGTCTTCTGCCCAAAGTATAGCAGCAATAATTGCACATGTGCTTCCTTCATCCAGTGAATATCCACGATTTACACAAGGTTGTCGATCCACCTTCTGTGAAGATTTAGAGAGCGAGGGCCTTCACTGGCAGGACTTGTATCACAAGTCTGATATCAAAGTTATGTAGTTACCTTAGGTCCAGCATTGCACACGCAAAGCGTGCAGCTGTCAAAGTTGTGATCTCGAAACACATTGAGCACTGTATCAGCCAGCAGCACGTTGAGCATGAGCGGGCAGGCGGCGTGCGCGGGCGGCGCGGGAGCGGGCGCGGGCGCGGGCGTGGCCGGCTCGGCGCGGCGCGGCACGCTGGCGGGGCGGGGCGCGGGCGCGGGCGCGGGGTCGCCGGGCCGCCCGCGGCTCTCGGGGGTGGGTGGGGCGGAGCGCTTTACGCCTGCTGTAGTGGCATGGTAAGTCAAAAAAAGGGTTAAATTAAATGTTTGAAACAAGTTGCAAATAAAAAAAAAACAGTGGCACTCCGGGAGCGCCGACAGAAATGAAAACTTGAACAATTACGTGTGTATTTTTTTAATCGTCTTATAAACAAACACGCACGGTGTCGATTACGGTAATAGTGTCGCGAGTTCAATGATTTTTCCCATCTCAAAAAATGCGCCTAAAGAAGTTTTCAATAAAAAAAAAATATCATTTTAAAAAGACCGCAACAATAAAACTTTACTTTTAAATAGCAGCGATGTATGATAACACTGTCCAACTTCATAGAAAAATATTTGTATAAAAATCATTATGTTTATATGAAGTCTTTTTAATTTTATTTGTATCGAATACGATTCACATTTGGTTGAAATAAACATTTTATTAATATTATTACTGACCTGTCCTATTGGTCTCAACCTCCGAGTCGTCCCGCTGCTTGCTGGGCTCGTGCTCGTGCTCGAGGTGACAGCGCGGCCGGTACACGGCGTGCGGCGGGAGCGTGACGGGCGGCATGAGCTGGCTGGGGAGTGTCGACAGCGGCGCGTACTTCGATGAGCCCACGTATTTGAACACGGTTGGTGGTTTGAAAACGTATGACCAGTCCTGTGAGAAAATAAGATAAACAATTTAGATTTTGTCGGTAGTCTTCAATCATTACTTTTAAAGCATCATCAGTCGGCAAAAGAATTTTGTTGAAGTGACGAGTTTCAAGAAATGACAGAAATTACACACGCTTCACGTTCAAGATAGAAATTACCCTAAAAAAATTATATAGTCTGATTTTTTTTAAATTTTTGAACCACAATTCTGTTTTTATTTTTTTTTAGTAGTCCATTGTTGACTTCAGTTAATCTCTTTCTTTCGCTCTTCTCCGTAAGTTGAGCTAGCAATTGAGATATTTGCAATGTACGCTGTAGATATATTTGCGCTAGGCATGGCTAGAGCCGCACCTCGATGGGCGTGTCGGGCGGCGGCGAGCCGGCCGGGGCGTGCGGCGCGGGCCCGGCGTCGGGCGCGCCGGGCGAGGCCTGCGCGTGCGCCTCCATGCTGGGCGGCGTGGGGAACATCTTGGACAGCTCCTCGGCGCGCGGGCAGCCGCGCCCGCCGCAGCGCACGTCCTCC
This sequence comes from Luperina nickerlii, assembly GCA_963855955.1. Lineage (NCBI taxonomy): Eukaryota > Metazoa > Arthropoda > Insecta > Lepidoptera > Noctuidae > Luperina > Luperina nickerlii. The sequence continues at coordinate 2,981,731 of OY979666.1, read as the reverse complement.
AGCGACTTGTTGGAGTCGGGCGGCGTCGACACCTGCAGCTGGAACCACACAACGCTTACTTCGACACCTGTTTGCGCTAACTAGCAACGAAACATTTAAAGCAATAAAGGAGATTTCTGTGGTCAATGTGAACAATAGGTTAAGTTTAATTTAGACACAGAAACTTAATAAAAACGAATAATTTGTTCCTACTTTCATTTCATCATGCATTTTTACTTCCTTTATATGGCCGATTCCTATAACATACGGACTGTTAAAGGTTAAAATTAAGACTATTTTATCTTTACCAATAATGAAGCAAAGACCTCAGAGCTTTGCATAGTAGACCCATAACTAGGGAAGCAGCTATCACAGGTACAATTAGCTTACGGATCTATTTATATTCCCAGTTTGGCAACAAGAAAATGCTACTATTGGTAAGCAAAACCATCGTTTTTGTTTATACGAACCGAGCATTAATCTACTATACATGTCATTTACATTTTTAAGTATTTTTATTTAAACATTAAATCAAGACTTGTGAACACCTTCACAATGGAAGGCAAAATCCTCCCGAGGCATTAAGCCCGCTTTTGTGATTTTTTTTAAGAATCCCAGATGGTATGACTTTACCATAAATTCACAACACATAAAATCCATGCATTATCTATTCTTTATCATACATTTCTAATATAATAAAACTAAAGAATTAGATTGTTTGAAAGAGCTAATCTCTGGAACTAGTCTGATTTGAAAAATTATGTTTGCATTTGATAGCCCAATTCTTGAGGAGGGTTATAGGATATTTAACATAAGGCTGACGACCCTTAGGAGCCGAGCAGAAAGAAAAATCAAAAAGAACCAAGCGAAAACAAAGTGATAGCGCGAGTAAACGATGCGATGTGACGGTGTAATAATAAAGTTCACGCGGACAAAGTCGCGAGCAGAAGTTAGTATAAGTATATTTGCCAAGAATCATGCTCACATAAAACACAGATCTGTCTACTATAACTATAAAGAAGGGTGTACACTCACAAGTCTTACCGTCTCATCGCCGCTGGTGGCGTCGTCCGACGTGTCAAACATTTGCTCGAGGTCTTTTAGCGCCGGACATAGGCCGTCCGACGTGAATAGGTTCTTGTACTCTTTTGTATCTTCCTGTAGAGAACAGGCAGAGAAAACTTGAGTGTATGTTGTGAACATGAAAACTAGTACGGGACTCTTCATGGATGATGGCCGATGCTACGAACCGATTATGAAATATATGACAGCCTCTGAGGTATTTTTTACTCTTATAATATGACCACAGTAATTGCAGTACCTTGACATGACGCAAACATGGCAAATTTGAGTAAGTTAAAAATATAATAATATCGGCTTTTTTGAGCATCGCCTCTATCACTCATACCTAAGTCTCTTTCTAAATCTCGATGTGACTTTACACCACCCGAATATTATATATGCTTTGACATTGACAACTTCTACGATATTATTGTCGGTCCCGAGTAGCAGTACTGCAGCTCGGGATGTAAGCTTAACCTTTTCAAACACTCTCATTGAACAAACGTGTTGATATATGCCTGAGCCTTCTCTGTTTCTGAAGAGGCCTATGTCCTGCTCTTCCTGCGTTTGATGAGATTATTAAAGTCAAATCTACTCACGTTATGGTCGTGTTTCTCCTGCTTGACATCGAATAACGCGTGGTCGCGCATGGCGGCCATCTTGGTGTGGTCGTGTCCCGCGTACAGGTCGCCGCCCGCGCCGGCACCCAGAGCCATCTCCTCGCGGAAGTTGCTTTGTGATGACTTGAAGCGCTTTACGGGGTGCTCCAGCCTACAAGAGATGATTTATTAGTTCAATATTCCGAAGTTTCTAGTAAAAACATTCTTGTCAAATGTTTAGAAGACTCTGACCTTGGTTACAAAGGTACAGGATTACTCCCGCTAAAGTTAATGTTAAGCAATTAAAATAAGCTCTCAGTAAACGGTTAGTGATGGAAGTTTATCAAGGTTATTTCCCAAAGATTAGATAATGAAGGTAGATTGTTTTAAGCTGCAATGAATTACAAGGCGGGCGTCTATGTTGAATGAAACTATTACAGTTGCTTCAACCTAGGAAAGTTAATTAAGAATAGACAAATGTGAAACGGAATGTTGTAAAACAACAAGGCGAACTTATTTCAACGTGTGCTACATTTCATATTGTATTGCATATATTTGGACGGCATGTTCGTTTCAACGTATGTTACACTTCATGTTACGTTTCACATATGCGTACCCACCAAGAGAGAAAACAAGTGGAAAGAAAAGAGAATGTCACCAAGCATTGAACACAATAAGAAAAGCTTTAATGATATTGATGCGCAAACCGGTGTTTAATGTAGCGAATGCTAAGATTCACGTCAAGTTAACTTTAGCAAGACGCGCCCGTGTATAGCTCGCATATTAATTTAGGGCGCTGAGGCTAGGTAGAAATCTGAGTGGAAAAACGAGGTGAAACTTTGTGAGCGTATCTTCACTCCATTGCAAGTTCAAATGTTTCAAAAGTCCCGAAGTACCTAAAGCTTTGGTTTCCTAGAAAAGTCAATCACTAGATTTGGTCTCACCATACGAAAACGTGTCCATACTGATAAGATTGAGCTCACACTTATTAAATAGCGTTTCCATGACAATTAAGTGTATATTGTGTGTCAGAGGTATCAAAATGAAACAGAAACGGGACTATCTTTTGACGCGGTAGGGAGAATCTAGCGATTTAAATCTTTGTCGATGTCATCATTTTCACTACGGCCGTTAAGTGCGGCTCCCGCTCTTCTAGGGAACTGTAGCTTAAGGGAAAACCTCGCGTCTGGGAGACGATTAGCGTAATTTTGACACGTTTTACTACTGAGATTTGTTGCTAATCTTAGATATGATTGTCGAACGATTGTAAAGTACGACCGAGGAATCATGGCCGGCCTGTACATAGGCACTACGAACTTTCACGCATGTTCTCTCACTCACACTCAGTGTAAGTCACCATTAGGTTAAAAAAAATGATAATTGCGAGCCTTCTGCGCAAAGTTCAGACATCGGCCTTGATTCATTGGCCGTCCTGTACCTGGATTTGAAGCTTACAGCTTGCACGGAACAATCAAAAAGTTTAGTTAGTTTTAGGTAATTCTATTTAGTTATTTTTTTTTATAGTTTATTTCAGATGTTTTCCTTATGCTGTTATTAATATGCTATAGCTTACCATGCATAGACGGTGGTGTAGTCGTAGAGCATGTGCAGCGAGTGCTCATCTTCTAGCGGGTCCAGGCGAGGCGCTGCGGCCGGCAGGCTGGGCCGCCGGGTGACCTCACAGCTCGGGGATTCGCCCTGCACACAATATTGCACGTTATAGCGTACGTATAAGGCAGGATATCGTAGTACAATTTTCTTCTCAATATTATCTCAAGTGGAAACGGAACGAACAGCCTGCGCCGCGAGACCTCAGAAGTGCATATACCCTTTAAGCGTTAAAAATCAATCAGTGCAGTCGTGAAAGGTGAAATGGACAAACACCTTCGAAAAATTAGGTCATCACATCATCATCATACCTTTTTTTTTTGTCGGGGGAAACCTTCAAAAGGCACCCGACCTCCGTGGAAGGAGGTCGGGGAGTGTGGGATTTTTACCTCACTAAAACCGCTCCGGTGATCACCATCAACCTATAGCCATCCACCGGGCACAGATCCAGACTCCGGGCTGCCACTGAGAAATGTCTGATGGAAAAGCCCAATAACACTTTTTCCGACCTGGGAATCGAACCCCAGACCTCATGGTCAGCAGTAGCGCTTGCGACCGCTAGACGAACGAGGCAGTCGAGTTAGGAAACTCTCAGGTTTTACTGATTTAACTCGTATAACATCTTAGCGTAAAATAGTCAAAAATTAGACATTAAATCCTTTTTTTTACCAATTATATATTAGGAGCTGCAGACGTAGTAGATGACCACCGTAGAAACGGGTTTTGTCGACGGAGGAATAGACAAAATGACAGATTGTAGACTTTGTCTATTCTATCTGTCATTTTGTCTATTCTTCCGTCGACAAAACCCGTTTCTATGGTTGTCATGCTACGCGTGCAGTAGAAGTTTGGTTTACCTGAGTGTAAGTCTTGGGCGGCGGCAACGATGGCGGTACGGGCGTCGGAGGCGCGTGCGGGTCGGGCGTCGGGGCCGGCGTGTGCAGCGTCGTCGGGACGATGCCCGTAGACTGTATCATTGTTGTTATTAGTCATTTGTTCAACATACTTTCGTTAATAATCAAGTCGTTTAGCAATGGCTCATTATAGCATGCTTATAAATATAGTGAATTTTATTTCTTAAGTCTGAGCTTCCTCAATGAAATTATGCTTTGGTGTGAACTGATTTCGGAATAATAAATAATAAAGTTTATTAATTAAATAGTTGACCGCGCTATGGGTGGGGGCACGTACTGAGTCAAGACAAAGCCTCCCCCCCCCCTCCCGCGCTCACATACCTAAGGCGCGGCCAACTAGTTCCGCGCGGACTATAGGCCGTGTTCTCGTAGAAAGTAAAGAGGCATAGTCTCATATATCTCCTCCTCATTACGTTCACGTTTGAATCTCAGCATTAGGACACTTTTTAGGCTGTTTATATGACTAAGTCATATCGGTATCCTACTAGGGAAGCACATAGGATTTAGAGTGGCCTGTTACGTTTCGAGTTGGGTGGATACGGATGCCAGCAGATCCGTGTCATATGGCTATTTTACTACGGAAGTAAGAAGAATTATTACCACGGCTGCCTGCAGATCCTGTAATGTAATTTCGCTAGCCCAGTGCGGTAGTGTGTTACCTGATGGTTGGGCAGGGCAGTGTGGTGCGGCGAGGGCGGCGGCGCGCCGGCCGAGGGCGGCGCCGAGCCGCCCGCCGCCGGGGAGCCGCCGCCGCAGCTGCCGGGCGAGCACGCCGCGCCGCCTGCGCCCGCGCCTCTGTGGGGGGGGGGGGAGTACTATAGCTCTTATTGCACAGGCTGGTGTTACTTTGTGAGGTGAAAGCGAAGAGAAAAATTTAAAACCAATGTTCGTAACATTTTTAAAGTTATATTATGACAAATTGCTCTACAACCCTGCAAAATTCTTCTTTACCGAAAATAATAAGTAACTCCTGATAAAGTTACTAGAGAATAACAACTACATACATTTCAAATAAAAATACCCCTTTTTTAATCTGACTTTTAATTCAATCTTCCGCAACATTATCAATTTTTAAAGGACAAAATGTCCCATACACTTATCTAACTTCATCTTATATAAATGTTACTTTCCTTCACTTTCACCCCACTGCCGTCAAACACAATAATGAATGATACCCATGAACGAAAGACCCATGAACTAGAATAGAAACAGACATTAGACCCCAAATGAAAGGTAGATGTTATTATATGTACCGCAACTTCTCACCGCAACGTCACTGCTTGTAGTTGTCAAGTTTAGTTCAAATCGGATTAAGTGCCGTTTAGATCACGTAATAAATTCAATGCATTAATTTTCTCTCTGATTTTTATCAATATTTCTTCTGTTGTAAAAACCTGAATTGAAATATATTCCTTTTCTAAATCAATGCACTGAATTTAACATACTTTTACAAAGGCAAAAGCCGAATTCAAGTGTACAATGCGATCAAAATAAGAAATCCTTTTTGTACAATTTGCAATATACATCATGAAGTAGAACTGTCCTGTGAAAGACTTCAGTTAAATCTCATTAAGCTTTTTAAACCAATGTTTGGTCAATGCTTATTTTAATCTCAATGTAGCGTTTTTTTTATCTGTCGTTAAAAAAGTGAAAATTATTGACACATTACAAGCAACAACAATGCAGCAAAAATACAAGTAAATGTGTGAAGATGAATGAAGCTCGAAGTCTCAGTGTTCAAGAGAAGCCGCACAGCGCTCATCGACATGATATAGGAAGGTCGCATAAGAGACAAAGAGGCTCAAATGCACCAGCTTGTGCCTTCCATGATGATTGTTGACAACGTTATCACTTCGACCGTTTACTGTTTAAAATATAGTTTGTGATAATTTTTTTTAAGAACTAGTTCTTGTTCACTGTCATCGGTTAAGCATCTATTTACACAGAAGGATCAGGACCTTCCGGGATCAGTGTACGAGCACGAACGGTTAATATTTGACGCAAGCATTCAGGCATTCTCAGACGTACACAAACACTGAGCCCGAAAGGCCCCGACCCGGAATCGTGCGAAACCTTTAGTAAAAAGAGTGCATGAATCATAAATCTGAGTTACTTTATTTTCGGATAACCGAAAAAAATTGTCAAAAATGTAGGGAAATTAGAGGTATTTTTGACAGATTGAAACAGGTCCGAATGAGAACGTTCTTAAAATTACCAGAATTGCCCCTCTGGCATAAAAAGTTAGTCATTCCGCAAGTTAGGCGCTTGTAAAGTTAGTGATGACATGTTTTGATCAATTTTTAGCCCGCAGCACTTAATGCGAGGTATCCTTTGTAATAAATTAACCAGTAGCAGCGTCGAACATAATAAGGTTGTCAAAAGTAACACAACAGTGTTTCGATTAGACACAAATATGGTAAAGACACAAAACATGCAATTTGTATGACAAATATTATCAGCATTCAATAAATATGTCCATGCACTATAAAAGATGGCTACGATATAATAAAATAAATGATAATTTAGAGGCATCAAACACATGCGGTATGAAGCGGCATTGTATTATTTGTGGCTCGATTTCCTGTTAACTTGTGTAAAGTGTAAATTGTGTTTAGTGTATATTAATGTCTTTGCTCTGAGAGTTGGGAAATTAATAGTAAGTAAATTAAGCAATTAGCAATTTTCTTCTCATTAAAAGTGCTGATAAATGATTCTCGACTTGTTTCTCTGTCACATTTATCAGTTTATTTTGGTTTATTCGAGATGTAAAAGAAATTGTAGCCTCGTATCAGAAAAAGTTACCAAACTATTTTATACAAATTTTGTTTATCATGAATATGGGATTTTATATGTTCCTAGTAACACAAAAACGTGTTGCTGCAACATTTTTGTGCAACTTTTGTTTTTAATGAACATGGGGTTTCATTTATTTAATTTTTGCGAGGTTATAAGTAGAGCAGCTGTTGTGTTTGTGTGCGTGTTATGCTGACACTTCACTTGGCGTATTTGTTAAAATATTCGCGTTACTTGGGTAGAATAGAAATATTTGTTGTTATATACACTATATTAATTACAGATATAAATGTAGAAATTTAGATAGGGTGGCACAATGGGCGGTCTTATCGCTGACAGCGATCTTTTAAAGACAACCTGTGGATAATACAGCGCGCAGGATTCGTCTGAGTGTGGTCAGAGCTTATTTATTTGAATAGAAACAGGGCATAGTTAGTATCACCCAAATAACGCGAACGCGAATGTAGTGGCTGGCGTAGTGCGTACTCACTGGGCTGGCGGGCGGGGCGCGGGCGCGGGCGCGCGGCGCGGCGCGCGGCGGTGGAAGGGCGGCGGGCGCGGCGCGCGGCGCCGGCGCGGCCTGCACGTGCACACAAAGTCACAGGCGCGCATCGCGCGAGGGCCGCCACCCGCCCGACCCGCTCACACTATCTCTGTCCACGAGCGACCGCGACCGAAAGCTAACAGCCTAAGGTGTCATTTTAATTGCTACGTTCGAGCCTTTATAAGAAGCGACCGAAACCGACTACTGCTGCGGTGACCGAAGGCTAACTGCTAGAGCGACCGATACCGACACCGTGCTCCCGAATACTTCGACAGCGATGACCGAAAGCTAACAAGCTGGCGGTGTAATTCCATAACTGCCATCAGCTTTTTTTCGCAATTTTGTTTATTTGAACCGATTGATATTAAGGTGCATTCGGGTAATATCGAATGGTTTTCAGACAAATTGATGGAATGTGTGTATTTTGATGAACCAGGCAGAAGCAGTGGATTATATGTTTTCTAAAGAAGTCATTTCGTCTTCTTGAATGTATAGCCTAGAGCTCTATTCGGAGATCTTTCATAAATATCGTAGTAGTTTAAAAAAAAAAAGTGTTTAAAAACTTACTTTTTTTTTCTTTGCACTAGTGTAATTCCGAATTATGTACGGGCAATTCCGAATGACGGTTAAAAGTGGATTTTATTCACTTTTGACAAAAAGTACATATTTCTTTTTATATCGTTATTATCCTCCAAAAATAATATTCACGATATTTGTCATAGAATAACCTAAACACGTTTGTGTGACACTTGTATTTCGGAATTACCCGTCGCATGGGTAAATGGTTCTCAATCTTTTAGCAGGTACAGAGCGGATATGATTTTTTAACTCACGCGATTATTCTCATAGTTTAAAAGATATTATTATATCGTAATCAAAATGATCGCATATCCTACTAAAAGTAACATTCAGATCTTTGTATGGATTTGTATGCTACCCCTTCCGATGTAGGTACGCGGTCGTGTAGCCCGACCCGGCAGCGCGGGGACGGGCAGCTTGCATCGAAGAGCTTTGCATAAAAATCCATACAAAGAGGTGGGCAGTTTCGGCAGTTGCGACTCGGCAGCGCTGCTGGGTCGCGACTGCTGAGATCCGATCAAAATGTTTAAGATTTTCTGTAATAAGAATGGAAATAATCATGGGTCTTGGGTTTGAAAATAAGACTTAATATAATAAAAAATAAAGATTTATTTGAAAATTAAGTAAGTAATTAAACTACTACTTATGTAGCAAAATCACAAATAAATAGTCAAATTGAATTATAAAATTAACCCACTTCTATTTGTAAGTGGGTTAATTTTATAATTCAATTTTTTGACATATAAATTTGACATATAAATTAAACAAAAATGTTAACTTGATGTCTCAGTTATGCACACTAAAATAGTTGAGCCTCTCTCTGACACCTGAATAACATAAACAAATTATAAAGCTTTATTCGAGGTTTTAGATAAAAAAAACTAAACAAAGAAGTTCTCAAAACTTATAAAATAAATTTTGACAAGTTATAACAATCAGTGTTTATAATTATTTTTGTGTATGCTTTGTTGGTTGTAAATTACGAAAACTATCAATAATAATTTGCAATGACGTACCTATATTTTACTGTCAAGTTTGAGTAGCACAACAAGAACTCCGTGTCTTGATTGTCAAAAGAACAAAAATAACTCCGTCTGTATAGCGATTGTATTAAAAAACTCATGTAGATTAGTGCTTATATCACAGTATTAGTAATAGAACTAGCGTACAAAAGGATCACTCCTGAACAAAATACAAGTTTAGGTATAACAAATCACTGTCGATAAGATATTCAAATACGCGCGAGACATGTCGAGCATGCTAGCCGAGTGGCAACCGACTGCCATTTGCTTACCAATAGGCGGGCCGGCCGATCAGACCTAAACTGTGAAATGACACCCCCCTGCTTAGGTATATCACGTTTAGACAGAACTAACCTATCATCAAAATTACCCAAATAAATTATAGATTGAGAATATTGAGAACCACTGACAATCTCCATAGAAAAGCAACATCGGCTAAATCCGAATCATTTTTGATTCGGATTTACCCATCTTCGGGTAATTTCAATAAAAACAGAAAAAGATACCTAGGATGCGCGAACCCATTAAAAACTATATTAAAAACGAAAATCTATTAAACAAAAAAACAATCAGTTAAATAACTTACCAAATTTCTGAGATAACAATGTTCGTGTAATTTCCGATAACCAGAAAACGCGCGAAAAATGACACACTGCGAGAAATGCGGCGTTGTGACTCGTACATTTACAATAAGCGACTTGAGTCAACAGAAGCGGGGGGAGTATTAAACTGGCGTCTAGGTAAATGTTGCCACATTATAAAATGTCGTCGCGTTTGGTAGGAAATTGAAATTTTCGGAATATGCCGATTTTCGACATTACCCGAATGCACCTTACATCACTAAACGATTGATTTCTCTACCCAAAAAAAGTGATCTTTAGGCCCGAAAAATTTATAAAAGATTTATATTTTTCCGCAAAACATCGACCCCGACCGAAAGAAAAAAAGCGAATCAAACTTCCACTCGTTCTCTTCACCTGTTGTTTCTGTTTTAAGGAAGCCAATTAAAAATACAATAACTGCAAATAAAATCTTTACTAACAACGTTTTAGTAATACATACACATTCGGTTCTTCTATCGCGATTATTTTTCGAATATAATTAGCCAAACAGGTAACTCAGTATTGATTTACTCAATAAACTACTAAAAACACCGCTGCTTCTAATCTAAACCAAACCATGTCGGACAAGAGATATCAAAGTGTGACAAGAGTCGCCGCGTGTCTGACCAAGGAATTCAAACAAAAATAGATCTTAATACAATGATTTAAAAGCTTTAGGATAACAAAAGGACCTTAGAAGACATAAGTTTCAAATTCCTTCGTCACAAGTACCAAAAAACATAAAACTGTTATGTATATTGGTGAAGCTGTACCCTCTACTGCTTATATAACTACAAATAATTATATTATTGCTATATAAAAATTAAAACATTCACATACATAACATCTACCTATCAATCTACACCCTGTTAAATCGCTTACTAATAGATTACTATACATATCGTCATCCACCGGTAAATTGATTCTTATTGTCTTTAAAATAAGGTTCAAAATGCTCAGTGGAAGACTCGCCTGAAACTCTCATTCAAATGCAAAGATACAGAAAAATATAGAGTTATATAAATCTTTCATACATGTCATACGTAATATATAGATGCATAACACACAATTTCGTACAACTACTGCTATATACTGATCCTATCTACTTTTATTATTATATCTTTCGCTGAGTAAATGCACTGTAGAATATGGCATGCAATGTAATAAATGTGTTTGATATTCGCTCAGTCGCGTATTCACAGTAAACAATAATTACGCAACATTGTAGCAGCAACATGCACAGCAGTGTTTGACACTAAAGCCTCGTATTCACCTGAAGACAAATGTCCCGCAACACGTGTTGACTTCGCCCGACATCTATACGTGTCGCGGGATAATAGTCCCCTAGTGAATACAAGGCTTCAAACTGTACGAAATGTTGCCAGCAACATGTTTCTCGCAACATTAAGACACGTTGCTGAAGCAAGTCGCGCTGTTTTTATTTTCCATGAATACGAGGCTTGTTTACGCCTTTTTGTGGCGTAACATGGCTATATTTTCTCATTTCAAACGTTCTACGGTACATTAACCCAGTGACGCACAACAATACAGTACATAATATGCGCGATATAGTAGCACTACTAGTATATTATGTATTAAAGTACTCACTTTGCACAGGTACACGGAGTTTTTCGGGTGGGATCTATGAAGTCATCGCTCTTGTCGCCCGCTGCCTCGCCGTAGCAGATTTCGGCCGCCTGGAATGGTTACAATAGGTTGATATTTGTTTTTGTAAATGGCACAAGATTTTAGTATAACATTATGCTGTAAAATGAGCGAATGAATCAACTACTGGGTTTATTTTAATGTTAGAATATAAAGTAAAAATGTCACAAGTGTCTCAAGAATGACATTGTAATAATATGATTGACACATTTTTATTTCTATGTTATTGTCGGAAGCTTTATCTCGGAACTAGTCCAAATGCTTTGGGGACAGTTCTGTTTCCCACTTCCATAATATTACAAATTTAGAATCAGTTTCAGGAATCTCGCATAGAACAGACACGCACCGTGAAAAATTACGTATCTTGTAGAATCCAAACAAACTAGTACGCTTGCTTAGTTTTGTGAATGATGAACGTAGATCATACAGTGTCTAGTGTGATGTCGCCGCTGAGTTAGATAAATGCTAGCACGTAATAATCTGAGTATAATCACACAGTTATTAATAGATGAAAAGTGGGAACGATAATGACAAATGTTGTCATTTGTTATTTGTATCGGTGCCGTTCTGCTTAGCGGTAGTTCACACCCATGTTATGTTACATCAGTTAATTTCTAGCTAGTTTGAATGAGCCTGAGCCTAACTACTAAGTGTTAAAACACTTGGTCGTTAATATGGCTCATCGAGATTCAGCAAAGGTTCGGCTTTGTAGATCGTCTTTGTCACCCATACTTCTGTGATTTTTTTACTAAAACCCGTTCGCACCACAAATAACTAAATACGTTATGTGCTAAACGTGTTTAAAATATCGTTTTGTTTCTGTGAATCATTTGAAAATGACGGACACAAAATGATGTTTTAAATATTTAGCGTGCAAGTGGGGGCCTAAAGCTCGATCTGACATGTGCGGCTGCGCACTGTACAGTCGGTGATCCGACATATCCACAACATCAAGTAAACTTCTAGGTAGGGTGGATACTTATCTCGGGTCACCAACCGTTCAAAGGTACAGTAAAGGCTAACAGAGCATGAGGCGAGCCGCGCTATCAACCAACGCGTTGCAAAAATCTTCCTTCATCATATTCGTACATTTGATATGAACCAACGCACACTATACAAGCGGGCCGCACCGCACTTTTTTGTGTTGCGCTGCGGCCCGTCGCGGCTGCGTACCTGGTGCGGCGCGGGCGTGGTGAGCGCGGCCAGCGCGCGGTGCGCCAGACGCGGCGCGGGCGCGGGCGGCGCGGCCGGCTCCATGCGCGTGCCCAGCACGTACGGCACGGGGTAGCGCATGCGCGCGCCGCCGCACAGCACCTGCAACAATACAGTACTTCCGTTTTAGATTCTGCATAAACGGACTTCATTTTGAAGATATATAGAGACTAGAGACAGTTTCAGCTCTGCCATCAAAGAAGCTAATTGCAAATGGCAGCATTAATCATGTCCTCTCAGTCGCCTGCTATACAGCGGGTCTGAAAGGGCTTTATTTGGCTGTTCTTTTATTCATTTCTTTAATGGCGTTGGTTTTCTACCTGATCCACTTTCGGGATAGAATATTATATGGGCTATTTGAGAAGGTAGAATAAATTTGAACCACGCCCTTTTCTTAATCATTAAGAAGGACATCCACTACATTAGCCTCTCCTAAGCATCTCCACAACCACCGGTCTGGCACTACCAGCGTCCAACAGAATTCAGCGACCGAGTCGTCTGCCATCACGCAGATGGGTTCACTGTGAAGGCAAGATAGTTACCTCGACCGCACCGCAGCCCTGCTCCAGCGGGTACAGCTGGCGCCAGGCCTCCAGCAGGCGCGCGGTGCCGGCGTCCGCGTCGCTCCACTCGCGACCCGTCAGCGTGCCTTCCAGGCCGAACGGGGCCAGGATCACTGGAACAAAAACACGCCAATATAACTATTAATGGATTTAAAGACAACGGGGACCACATTCAAGAGGTTTTTTTTTTCTCTTAGAACTTAAGAGATGGCATAAATCGGCTTGTCAATGTAAACAGTGTTACAATCTTTTTAAAAATGACTTAGCCTCCATTCTCATCCTTAGAGAGAGGAGAGGTTTCATAGTTCAGAAGTTAAGCCTTATGTGAACAGTCGTTGGCCCTACCTTTGGCATCAGCCTGGTTGTCGGGCGAGTTGATCTTGGCGAGCCGCTTGGCCGTGAGCGTGCGCACGGGCGGGTGCTGCCGCACGTCCACAGACGCACACACCGTGCTCTCGCCGTGCAGGAAGAACGCGAACGAAAACGACAGGTGCCAGGGACTGGAAGTAATGAAATTACAAAGAATTTATGTATGTTTTCATATAAATAGCTTAAAGTTATAAAAAATACTTTTTAAAATAAACATTATTATAGCCCTGCCCTCATCATAATCTATTTGGCATCTCATACATCTGTATAAGTAGTCATTCTGTTACTCTCAGCAATTTGGTAGTATAAGTGAATCATTCTCACTTTTCTCTCACAACATGTAATCATTGTTTATACTCAAAACAAACACATACAAATTAGGTCGGGTAAGCGACCGGAAGTTACTCGCACTATCAGATTATTCTACTCAAAGACCTCCCCTCTTTATCCGTCATTTCTCACTATCCCACGCAAATTTTATGATTTCCAATTATCACGGAAATCAATACTTTGTTTGCATTCCACAATGTGTACTTAGGTGGTTACTTAAAATTTTATGAGCTCATTAAGAAAAATTTGTTTCCCCAATAAGTTTTCATACAATGAAAGCAACTAGAACCGTCATAACATGACGGTTCTACGTTTGCGGTGCAAGGCGGTGCGGCGCTCCGGAGTACCGCAAGGCGCGCCGCCTATAAAGTTAGTATAGACGCGATGCCGCTCGTATCTCGCGGCGACGGCAGCTTCAAATCAAATTGCAATCGATCGGTATACATTGACATATTACTGCAGAGAACCGATGGTGTTGCTACCCTACTTTTTATATACTTTTAGTTATGATTTTGCTTTGAATAGCAACAAAGCATTGTTTTCATGTAATGTTTTAATACATTGTAATACACTATGTATGTAATTTTCAATTTGCATTTGTTTGTTTACATGGAGTATAATGGAGAGTATTTTATCTGCGTTTCTATCAATACATTCTGCACACCTTATGAGGATAGGATAAGCAATAGTTTTTCGTCAAAAGCTTGCATTTAGGGGGACAGAGGATACAAGTACATTAATTAGCCATTCGGGGCATCGAACCCAGGTAAAGGTCATGTCATTAACAGCGAGTTTCGTAAGCAAAATACATAATGCTGTCGTACAATTTTCCATAGCCCAATTTTCAATAAAAAATAGGGACTAAAAATATTTAAAAAGTTTAATGTTAGAAGGTGAACGAAGTTATGCCCTGGTGTCTTGTCGAGCAGAACACAGAGATCTTCTTTTTAATCTAGGAAGTGAGACCTGTGTTGCCACGGCTCATTTGAAAACAATTAATTGAAAAAATTGCTTTCAAATTGAACTTCCAAAGTTTTTATTTTACCCGACCTGGGGTTCGAACCCAGGACCCTATATTCAGCAGTCGTGCTTGCGACCACTAGACCACAGAGACAGTCAAGAGTTCATATGTATTTGGCATATTATAGCATGGTAATGTTGACATACGAACAAGGTGAAATGTTTTATCAGTAAAGAGAGAATTTTCTCCATGTAGGATTTTGGATTGACTTTCTTGTGCGATTTAGATTTGTTTGGCGTCATGGTACAGTGGCGCCATAGTAAACAATATTGTTAAATGATAAACTACGTAGTATTTTATGTAGAAGGTTAAGTGTTGCTGCAATACTAACAGGTAAACTATACGGTACTTGCTTCCGTCATTTTACTGATTGGAGACCAATTTGGTCATGAGGTCGTGAGCTTGATATCGCTATGTAAGTATTGGGTAAGGGTTTTTTTTTTCCTTAGTCGCATTCAACAATATAAATTGGTAGCGACTAGTCGGTGGATTATTCTCAAAAAATTCTATTAACCACATTCCCAAGAATAATTAAATAACAGTATCTTTGTACTTACCAAAAAATATTCAATCAGCGTACAATTAAAGTCTTGCAGATACAATCAACATCTAGTAATTAGCTAACATGTAACGCGCACACGCAAAAGACAAGCGTGTCATAGTCGTAACTTCGACTTTCACTATCAGAGGCGGTTCAATAGTGAAATTAATTGTTATCGCGTTAACAATAAGGTTGGTTATTCATTACCTCTTGCCGACTTCTTCTTCGTCGCCGTCGTAAGGCTGGACGAACCATTTGCCAAGCCTCACGAAGTCTCGCGATAGAAGACATCTGTAAATTAAAAAGTTATTATTAGTATGTGTTGATTATGTCAATGTTAGGCGTCCAATCATTATATTTATGTGGGAGCTTTGTCTCTGCGACGACGGTTAATTAAAATTTATAACATTTTTCGTTCATTCACATAACACAGTCTTGGATCAACTTAATATTGGATAGGGCTACAGTATATGTAAACCGTCATTGCATGTCAGTAGTAGTCGGATTTGTGCCAGTGGGTTAATTAAGATACATTTTTTTGTTCATTAATATAACACAGTATTGGATCAACTTAATATTGGATAAGGCTACAATATACGTAAAATGTCATTGCATGTCAGTAGCAGACCGAAGTCTGGATTTGTGCCAATAGCAATGGGTTCGCCGCCATACCATAACATGCCGAAGTTATAGGGTTAGCTAGAGGACCTATAGTACACCCAATACTATACATATATAGGTGCACCTCTAGCTAACCCTTAGGAGATAACAAGCGTGATGTTATGGTTATATCATTATTTATTTACGATAGTAAACGTAAAACATTCAGACACCATTGCCATTTATAGAGACCTTGTTAAAAATGCCATGAAAAAGGAATCTCGTCTTAACGAGGGGCGATAATATTGAGAAGTAAGATCCGACATAAGCTATACAATTTCACAGCTCAGCAAGTTAGAACATGAGATCTGGTAACATTTGCCGGTTTACGACTGTATCACGTTTCTTTTATTGGCGTAGGTACCGTTTGAACGATCAAAATGAGGGGAGGCGCAAGACTGTCTTTATGTTTGAGACAAAATATTGTTTGATACAAATTGCGCTGTTTAAGAACAAATGTTGGTATGCTACTCTTTACGATATGGCTATCTGGAATCTAGATGTTATAATATGGCTGTTTAAAAAGTATCTGATGAAAGTATAAAGAAATGGATCAAGAAAATGTTCCTGTGGGTGCCAAATTTGTGTTGTCACTTACAAATTGAGTGGTTGGTTTGACTATTTATTTAGTTGTGCGAATGGATAGAATAAGAAATGAGTACATAAAGTCTGAAAGTAGCACCGGTAACTGAACAGTTGTGTGGAAATCGGTTGTCATGGTATGGGCATGTGTTACGCAGGAATGAGGAAAATGTCGTTAGGAAAGTTTTGAGTATGAATGTCGATGGCTATAAGAGTAGGGGAAGACCAAAGAAACGATGGATGGACTGTGTGAATGATGATATGGTTAGAAAGGGGGTGACTGTCGAGATGGCGGCTAATAGAGAAGTATGGAAGACAAAGATATGTTGCGTCAACCCCAATTAAATTGGGATAAGGACAGAAGAATGATAATGGTTTGACTATTTAGATACTTAATCCCCAAAATCTGAATTTTAAATCTCCTAAGGTGAATGCGCAGTTGTAGCCGCGAAATTAATTTTCTTACGTTTTTTGGAATTTTCAGGTTATTAGAATCAATAATACATCTTAACTAAGTTAGATTTGTACCATAATCTCTTATGGAAAAGTGCATATGGTACAAAATTACAAATCTAACTTAAAGAGATATTTAAATGACTATAATTCTGTAAATCCATATCTATTATAGTCGCGAATTATATTTTGATCAAGATATAACCTGACACACTGACCTGCAAATTGCAAAAAACGTAAGAAAATTTGAATTTCGCGGTCTACCACTGCGCATTCACCAAGATGTTTTTCATTTGACATTTGAGGTTAATTTTATAACCTCAGTTTCCGTCAGACTACCTACAGTATTTGTCTCTCCTTCTCCTTTTTAATCCAACCAAAGGTTGTCTTTAAAATATCGCTCTTAGCGATAAGACCGCCCAATCCCATTGTGTCACCATTTGTAAAATTTATATACATATATTTATTTCTGTAATTTATATGGTGTAAGTGCATATTAAAGAGTATTCTATTCGTCAATGATTTTTCAATTTTCATTTAATAATAATAATTAATCAAACAATAATTGCTGGAAAACGCGGTGAAGTGGTGGTAATATTAGACTGAGTTCAGAAGACTGATGATAAAGCTTAGTTTATCAAAGCTTCCTCTCTCCTACGATTTTGCGGTGCCCAACAGGGTCCATAATGATCTCATTAAATTTTAAGTTACTACCTAAGTACACATTATGGAATGCAAATAAAGTATTGAGTATTGAATTATAAAGTTGGAGCCTTCTATAAAGATGTTTGTGTTCCTAACTACCTCTTCTACTGAGTGATTGCTTAAAAATTTAACCTGAACAGGGTTTGTTTACACTTTCATCTGATACTTTTCGAACAGACCTTGAATAGCAAACAGATGATGAATCATTTAAGTTTTTCACAAGCATTTTACTTGTTTCTTTTCTAAGCTCCGCAAACCGTAACGAAATATAACTGCAACAGAGCTTAAACAAAGCCGTCGTCATAGCCACAGCAGTGCATTTCCATAGAACATCGCATGGTTTCCAAACTAAACGTATTACAAGACGATATAGAGGCGCGGGCGTGTCGTAACTCTGCTCGGCTATCGATTATATTACCATAGCGAATATTATTGTGTCACCGGCGAACGCAGTAGGCGACGCGTGAAACTGACGACCAAGCAGTACTTGTTGACTTGGAATGTGAATCATGTACTTGTGATAAATAATGTGACACATAGATGCAGTTTTTAATTAAGAAGCATTTGTAAAACTGAGTGTAATTGTTATTAAATATAAAGCAAAGAAGGGACAAACGAATTTAGACTTTGCGTTGTTGAATTTATAGCATACTTTTGTTGGAGCATTGATTTAGTTGTAAATAAATTGTGCAACTTGGATGCTGTTCCAAGAGCTAGTTAACCTAAAGAACTGTTTCACTTTCCGGTACGTGTGAAGAGGGCTATTAATTTTCTTAAAAAGCTGCTTCTTTGCTGGTAATTGTTTTAATCAATTAGCTTGGGCTCTGAAGATTTTTGGACAGCAATATGGTGCCGCCGACTGTTAGGATATCGAACATAATATGAAACCTTTTTATCTTTAGGTTGGAACACTAAATAATTTCAAACCGGGGTAGTCGCGTCAGAGCTTTCTTTTTTTTGTATATGTATAATATAATTGTGTAATATTGTATGTAAATTCAGATACAAGTTACTTGTTTATGAATAAATGACTATGACTATGACTATTTATTGCGTTATTTACGTTGTTGAGCAGACAAATTTTTCGCACATACCAAGCAATGGAAAACAGTCATAATCCTTCAAAATTATTCAGATGATACGCAATCAAGGTGCTCTCCTGAAGTTTCAGTTCACTTTAATTACATAGTATAATGGTATAATGCTCAAGCTTAACACAAAATCAGGATTATGAGTATTGGCCTCAAGTCAAATAAAAACATGCTCCAACATATCAGAGATTCTGTATAACAGACTTTCCGTACAGTTAAAAACAAATATTAATTTTCAAAGTGCAATGAGTGATGTATAAAAATGGATGCACAGATAATGTAGTAGTTCGTCGATAGTTTATTTCGAGCGATGCCCCTGTCTATCTTTAAACGTACGCACTCCACTGTATCTAATACAGTTTAGTTGTAAACATTAGGTACTCTTTCTTGTGACTCAAGAGTACACAGACTGCAAGTTTTTTATACTTTTGTATCAGAACCCGACCGTAAAATATGGCACATGACATGAGTTTTAGAACTAGAAACGCGATAAATACACGCCTTCTTCTTCTGTGGGTAGACAGAAACTACAGAATGCCACCTGCTACGTTTCTTACATACTCCTTTTGCTTCTTTTACGTTCATACATCAAAGGTAAAGTCCAGTTGAAAACTAGCGTCAGGCAAATGGTTGTCTAGCAGTTTGTTTTTTGTCGCAACAGTGAGGCACACATTTTTTTTAATTTGTCATTGTGTGTAGGTACAGACGCCAGCACATCAAGCTACTACAATCTTTCAATTTTTTTTTATAGATTTTCAACTTTATTGCTAAAGCATAAGGTTCAAACTTGATTGGGAAAGTTTGACAGTTTCGGGTAGCTTGATGTGCTGGCGTCTGTACTTATGAACACAATAATCATATTGTCGTTGTTTCTTTTTAGGAGAAATTCAGCTTTGTGGAGCGATGGATACATTTCTGTCACTCATACATAAGCGAGTCCCTTTTCAAAGTTCGATGCGTCATATCGACGCCCAGTTGACTGTACCAGTTTGCCCTCAAATTGAATTTAGCATGATAGTATGACGATACATTGTGGTCGGTCGATTAAATTTTCCTTTGTACATGTTTTCTAAAGGATTTCAAATGTCAAATACAATTCAATTACAAATTGACTGATCACATTGTTTATCACTGTGTGATTCATATAGTATAACTAATTTGTTAATATTAAGTAATGGAATTGCTGTATGCGTAAGCAATATTATAACTTTGTCCTTTTAAGGGCATTACATTGCCCAATGACCTTGAGCATGCTGCCCCGTACTAACTTACGACGAAACGACGAGAGAGAGAGGGACGAGTGCGGGAGTGACATAGTGCTTTTCGCGAAATTTCGGATTTTTATAAAATATTAAATGAAATAAGAGAAAAAAGAGAAAAATAATCAATACACATTGTTAAATACGTCATTACGTATTTTTTGGTATAAAATTCATGCCGAGTTATTGAGCCGTTATAGAGAAAATTTTCAATTTAGGTTGAAAAAGGGCCTATTTGTTACGATTTTTTGATAAAATTTGAGTAAGTTTATTAAAATTTTAAACAATACAATGTATTTGTGATGACCTTTAGTTTAACATATATTTTTTATATTGAAAACGCACAAAAGGATTCATCTACAAACTTCTTTAAACACACGGTATTTTAAGGATTTGAGCGAGGTAATCCCCTTAAATTGCCATAGCAAATTAATAATAAATCCTTTTAAGTTTTAACTTGCATTATTTCTTCACCGCTGCGAATTCTAATAGACTCTCTACAGTTGAGAATCAAAGAGGTTGACCGCTCACTCAAGCGCAGCGAGGGCGTTCAGCGCCGACGTACGGCAGCAGTGCAAACTGCCGTCTTAACGGGAGAGATTTAGGTGCGCGCGCGCAGGTGTCACTACACAAGCGTCAAGCACACAAGGAATGCGGTTGCTACGCTTTGAATATGTATCAAACAGGGGCGAATTTTGTTTTTCACCGCGCTGTGTGCTATCTGATGATCGGAGACAATTTAGTAAGTACTCAAATAATAGATTCGTTAAAAATTTTTTTTCTTGCTGGTTGAAAGATGTAATAAAGTAGGTATTGAGTTAAGTATCAATTGTTCAGTTTTTGCAATTCGTTTATTGCATTGCAACAAAAACCGAGGCGGTTTAGTATCAAACCAGTCAGTTGTAAAAATGCATTTTTACAACGCCAACACTCAATGTGAGCTTTAGTTGAATTTTATTGCAGAATGGAAATAATATTTCAGAAGGTTTGGGCGGGAATATTACAAGCTGGTAGAATTAAGGTGTAAAGATGGCTCACTGACCTTGTGCATGTGGGCGGAGCTAAGCGTCCTACTCCCGATGCTTGCGGTGGCGAGCTACACTAAAACGATGATCAAAGAATATGCAGAGGCGCAGACATGCCGCACGTAGGTCGCCATTTTTGCCTACGATTCCAGAAGGGAATGGCGAATGCAAGACTGATATATTTTGTACTAGCTGTTACCCGCGACTTCGTCCGCGTGGAATTTAAGAAAAAAGTTATTGTTGAGTTCGCAGAGTTTACGATAACTTATTAATTCTGTATTCCGCGTAAAGAAATACCTATGCTAATTTTAATGAAATTCTTCTAATATTTCTCCATTTAGTTCTTTTTGATCGTTTTTGCATTTTTAGTTTAATTATTATTTATTTTTAGTTTTTCGTATTAGCCTTTTTATATACAATATTTGGTGTACGATTTTCTTAAACAAAAACACTAAGTATATTATTATATTATTTATTCAATCAATTTCTATGGAGATTAAGGAATCTTCACGTATAGGATCCACTTATAAACATAACTATACTCCGTTTCTTTATTATGATTTGATTACATTTGGAAGTACTTAATTAAACGGAGTATAATACAACCTCCCTATTTGAATCGGATATTATTCAATATTTCATTTCATTGATTTTAATTTTTTTTCGTAGGAACCTATTTTGTTTTTTTTTTCTAAAATAAATGTACCTAGTCTAAGTAACTCCTTATTCACCTATCTGCTAGTGAAAGTCCCGTCTTAATCGGTCTAGCCGTTTCAGAGATTAGCGGGAACAAACAGGCGACAGACGGACAGACAGACAAAAATTGTAAAAAAAAATATTTTGGTATATGTGCAATTTAACAGTCAGAAGTCGACTAGCAATCTCACAAAACTATGGCATAGCAATATTAGTACTTATGACCTTCTATAAGAACGTTTGACAACACTACAAATTGGCAACATGATTGTTATTACAAATTTCAAAAAGTTTCGTAAGCGTTACGGTGGCCAAAGTGGCTAGCACTGTGCCTCGCATGGCGAACGTTCGGGTTCGAGTCTCACATCGAACATGAAAAATATTTTTTAAGTATTACATGTGAAATTAGAATGCCGAGTTGCTAACCAATAATTATGTTAAATATTCCACAACTAAACGAAGATTCTTTTGTTTTACAATTATTTTCAATCTTAGCGTCGTTTTTAAAACATGAGGGTAGATTTCAAACAAAGTGTTAAGTTCACTCTGTTTCAAATCTATCCTAATTTTTTAACTACTTTACTAGTTCACATAAATTATTCCACTATTCGCGGCAAAAATATCTGTGCAAATATTGTAGCGTCTATGTGTCGACGTCTCATTAGCTGTATCGAGGCTAACGGAGGTCACACGAAATATTAAAAATCCTAAACAGGTAGGGTAATTTTGTGTCAGGGGACATAGTGGTCGTAACTTACCAAATTAGTATTTATATTATTGTAATATTGAGGTTAAGTTTCAATCCTCTTTTCATTGAGAAAATGAATAATTAAGCTGTAACCTCTTAAATGATATCAGAATTTTCATAATATCCATAATATATAACCTAAAACCTTATAGTTCAGGCATAAGTATTCCGGCCTCAATTGATAAAGCTGCCTTATTTCGATTCGTCGTGAAATAGTGATCAACATATTCGCCACGGGATACAAGTAACCAGTTGGTCTCGGGGCATAGTGCCTGGTTAAGATTTCTCGCCGTGGGTTCGATCCCAGTCGGAGGATCTTCTTTGCGTCAATCAAGACATTTTGTTTTATTTTTATTTCGTTTTTTTGGTATACTTTGTTCTATTTTTAATTGTTTTTTTTATATACTTTGCTTTATGTTTATGTTGTTTACTTTTATTTGTTTCCGTTATTTAGTAATTAAGATGTGTTTTTTAACATTCAATACTATAATAATAACATAAGTAAGTGTAAAGGATTTCTTATGTATAAAAAATATTACAATGTTACCACATCAAAATTTATTTCATTTGTTATCATATTATAATAATAAATTACCTTTATTGTAATATCTATTTGTTCAAAGTAATTTACAAAAATAAATTAAGTACTAACACATAATAATAATTATATAAAACATCAAAAAAAACTGGCCCAACTCGGATTTGAACTCACATCTATGCCGATCACATTAGCGAGTGCAGCCTCGTTACCGATCTAGCTAATGTTTACTTATGTTATGTTATCGAAATTTTGCATTACTATGAAAAAAATAATCAGATGGCGATAAAAAAAACAAGTTACTGATATTATCATCCTTGTCTAGCATTGACCACATCTTTAACTACTCGTAGCGATGCTACACGGCATGTTAATTTGTTAGCGTTGGAGCATCACTCACACGGATAAATATGCGCATTGTGTATAGACGCCGCAGCCCGTATAGCGCAGGCGATAATGGTCATTGCGGTGTAAGTGGACGTCTAGAGGTTGACTGTACCGTGTATACATTCATATGCATTTAGTAAGAAGCGGTTGTTTTAATATTACAAACAGACACTCCAATTTTATTTATTCGTATAGATAGATAGATACTTATTAGTCCACTCAACGAATAACTATTAAGAGATAGAGATAAGAGGTGTAGAGTGCGTGAGCTGGGCCCTGAGCGATTTCTTCACAAAGTTGTTCAGAGTGCTTAGGGAGTGAACATAGGTACTAAAAGTCCCCGCGTCTAGGAGGTGAGCCGGAGTGGGGGGTATAAAATTCCCACATTTGAGTTTTTCGCTAATATCTATAAAACGGTGCGTCGTCGTAGAGAAAAAGTATTTTTCTTGACTTGCTTTGCTTTGGCATTTTTATTTATTTACAAATTATCTTATAGTAAAATTTACAAAATAAACAATATAAACAAAAACAGTATTTAGAAATGGCACCACTAATAAAGCGTCCACGCGGACAATAGAAATGGGCCCTCTGCAGCGAGCTAGTCTATAAACGCATACTGATACAATTCGTTCATAAATATTTGCACTAACACAGCCAAACGCGCGTAGTCGATCGATAGCCGGGCGGAGCAGCGAGCGACACAGCCACCCCGTCTCAGTGCTAACGCACGACTGCCGCCCGCGCCCGCGCAGAGCACCTCTGAAGCTCTATCTCAAAATGGGGCATTGTCTTTGCAACTGTTGATTGATTTAAAAACGCTATTTCAAATATGTAGTACTTCTAACCATCAATTTTTCAGTGTAAAAATATTTCCAAACATCAAAGCCGTTTAGAAGTTATAAGGAAATATTAGCCAAAATAGCGTTTTGGTAAATATTTTTTTAAGGCAAAAGTATTAGCTTTATGAAAAAACCCTGTTTCAAAAATGCTGTACATGAATCTATAGCAAACATATATTTTTTACAGACCTTCTAACCAAACCGTTAATAAGTTATAAGCTTCATAAAGTGACCGTGTTACGGTACTAAACGAGAGTAAGGCCCTTAAGGTGTAAAGATGGCTCACTGACCTTGTGCATGTGGGCGGAGCTAAGCGTCCTACTCCCGATGCTTGCGGTGGCGAGCTACACTAAAACGATGATCAAAGAATATGCAGAGGCGCAGACATGCCGCACGTAGGTCGCCATTTTTGCCTACGATTCCAGAAGGGAATGGCGAATGCAAGACTGATATATTTTGTACTAGCTGTTACCCGCGACTTCGTCCGCGTGGAATTTAAGAAAAAAGTTATTGTTGAGTTCGCAGAGTTTACGATAACTTATTAATTCTGTATTCCGCGTAAAGAAATACCTATGCTAATTTTAATGAAATTCTTCTAATATTTCTCCATTTAGTTCTTTTTGATCGTTTTTGCATTTTTAGTTTAATTATTATTTATTTTTAGTTTTTCGTATTAGCCTTTTTATATACAATATTTGGTGTACGATTTTCTTAAACAAAAACACTAAGTATATTATTATATTATTTATTCAATCAATTTCTATGGAGATTAAGGAATCTTCACGTATAGGATCCACTTATAAACATAACTATACTCCGTTTCTTTATTATGATTTGATTACATTTGGAAGTACTTAATTAAACGGAGTATAATACAACCTCCCTATTTGAATCGGATATTATTCAATATTTCATTTCATTGATTTTAATTTTTTTTCGTAGGAACCTATTTTGTTTTTTTTTTCTAAAATAAATGTACCTAGTCTAAGTAACTCCTTATTCACCTATCTGCTAGTGAAAGTCCCGTCTTAATCGGTCTAGCCGTTTCAGAGATTAGCGGGAACAAACAGGCGACAGACGGACAGACAGACAAAAATTGTAAAAAAAAATATTTTGGTATATGTGCAATTTAACAGTCAGAAGTCGACTAGCAATCTCACAAAACTATGGCATAGCAATATTAGTACTTATGACCTTCTATAAGAACGTTTGACAACACTACAAATTGGCAACATGATTGTTATTACAAATTTCAAAAAGTTTCGTAAGCGTTACGGTGGCCAAAGTGGCTAGCACTGTGCCTCGCATGGCGAACGTTCGGGTTCGAGTCTCACATCGAACATGAAAAATATTTTTTAAGTATTACATGTGAAATTAGAATGCCGAGTTGCTAACCAATAATTATGTTAAATATTCCACAACTAAACGAAGATTCTTTTGTTTTACAATTATTTTCAATCTTAGCGTCGTTTTTAAAACATGAGGGTAGATTTCAAACAAAGTGTTAAGTTCACTCTGTTTCAAATCTATCCTAATTTTTTAACTACTTTACTAGTTCACATAAATTATTCCACTATTCGCGGCAAAAATATCTGTGCAAATATTGTAGCGTCTATGTGTCGACGTCTCATTAGCTGTATCGAGGCTAACGGAGGTCACACGAAATATTAAAAATCCTAAACAGGTAGGGTAATTTTGTGTCAGGGGACATAGTGGTCGTAACTTACCAAATTAGTATTTATATTATTGTAATATTGAGGTTAAGTTTCAATCCTCTTTTCATTGAGAAAATGAATAATTAAGCTGTAACCTCTTAAATGATATCAGAATTTTCATAATATCCATAATATATAACCTAAAACCTTATAGTTCAGGCATAAGTATTCCGGCCTCAATTGATAAAGCTGCCTTATTTCGATTCGTCGTGAAATAGTGATCAACATATTCGCCACGGGATACAAGTAACCAGTTGGTCTCGGGGCATAGTGCCTGGTTAAGATTTCTCGCCGTGGGTTCGATCCCAGTCGGAGGATCTTCTTTGCGTCAATCAAGACATTTTGTTTTATTTTTATTTCGTTTTTTTGGTATACTTTGTTCTATTTTTAATTGTTTTTTTTATATACTTTGCTTTATGTTTATGTTGTTTACTTTTATTTGTTTCCGTTATTTAGTAATTAAGATGTGTTTTTTAACATTCAATACTATAATAATAACATAAGTAAGTGTAAAGGATTTCTTATGTATAAAAAATATTACAATGTTACCACATCAAAATTTATTTCATTTGTTATCATATTATAATAATAAATTACCTTTATTGTAATATCTATTTGTTCAAAGTAATTTACAAAAATAAATTAAGTACTAACACATAATAATAATTATATAAAACATCAAAAAAAACTGGCCCAACTCGGATTTGAACTCACATCTATGCCGATCACATTAGCGAGTGCAGCCTCGTTACCGATCTAGCTAATGTTTACTTATGTTATGTTATCGAAATTTTGCATTACTATGAAAAAAATAAACAGATGGCGATAAAAAAAACAAGTTACTGATATTATCATCCTTGTCTAGCATTGACCACATCTTTAACTACTCGTAGCGATGCTACACGGCATGTTAATTTGTTAGCGTTGGAGCATCACTCACACGGATAAATATGCGCATTGTGTATAGACGCCGCAGCCCGTATAGCGCAGGCGATAATGGTCATTGCGGTGTAAGTGGACGTCTAGAGGTTGACTGTACCGTGTATACATTCATATGCATTTAGTAAGAAGCGGTTGTTTTAATATTACAAACAGACACTCCAATTTTATTTATTCGTATAGATAGATAGATACTTATTAGTCCACTCAACGAATAACTATTAAGAGATAGAGATAAGAGGTGTAGAGTGCGTGAGCTGGGCCCTGAGCGATTTCTTCACAAAGTTGTTCAGAGTGCTTAGGGAGTGAACATAGGTACTAAAAGTCCCCGCGTCTAGGAGGTGAGCCGGAGTGGGGGGTATAAAATTCCCACATTTGAGTTTTTCGCTAATATCTATAAAACGGTGCGTCGTCGTAGAGAAAAAGTATTTTTCTTGACTTGCTTTGCTTTGGCATTTTTATTTATTTACAAATTATCTTATAGTAAAATTTACAAAATAAACAATATAAACAAAAACAGTATTTAGAAATGGCACCACTAATAAAGCGTCCACGCGGACAATAGAAATGGGCCCTCTGCAGCGAGCTAGTCTATAAACGCATACTGATACAATTCGTTCATAAATATTTGCACTAACACAGCCAAACGCGCGTAGTCGATCGATAGCCGGGCGGAGCAGCGAGCGACACAGCCACCCCGTCTCAGTGCTAACGCACGACTGCCGCCCGCGCCCGCGCAGAGCACCTCTGAAGCTCTATCTCAAAATGGGGCATTGTCTTTGCAACTGTTGATTGATTTAAAAACGCTATTTCAAATATGTAGTACTTCTAACCATCAATTTTTCAGTGTAAAAATATTTCCAAACATCAAAGCCGTTTAGAAGTTATAAGGAAATATTAGCCAAAATAGCGTTTTGGTAAATATTTTTTTAAGGCAAAAGTATTAGCTTTATGAAAAAACCCTGTTTCAAAAATGCTGTACATGAATCTATAGCAAACATATATTTTTTACAGACCTTCTAACCAAACCGTTAATAAGTTATAAGCTTCATAAAGTGACCGTGTTACGGTACTAAACGAGAGTAAGGCCCTTAAGCAATTCGATGTCGGCCATTTAGCATATCTGGGGTCTTTGAACCAGTTTCAACGAGTTGCCGCCGCAGATGCCGCAAAAAATGCTGTAAACGTTATTTGTGAGTACTTAAACGGCACATAAACCGTAAATAAGAATTCAGGATCAGTTCAAAAAGCATTATTATGTTCGTCAAGAGAAATGTAAAAAGACCAAGAATAGATTAGATTGACTTTATCGACCCGATTAATTTTAGCATTCTTCGAGAGACCGTCACATAAAGATTTAAACCGGATAATCGCCTCCGATTTAGACATCCATTAAGTAATTTGCTTAAATAAAATGGTGATATTTTATGGCGTGTAAAACAGGAACACACTAAACAGTAAAATTATTTCACTACGCGAAGTTTTAAATCTATAAAAGTTAATTTAAAACACGAGAAGGTGCTTGTGAACAATGGCGAGGACTGTAAAATGGACATAAAATCGCGGCAGTGTCTTGCAGGCCTAATGCAAAATTTTGTGAGGATTTTATTGCACACTTTACTATTAAGTACTTAAGTAACTACTTACAGTAAAGGTAAAATTTTAATTTATTACGTTGTTTTTTCATGTTTAGTTGATTGTGTGTGCTGTAAAGCGCAATTTTGAATTAATTTGCAATTCCACTCATGTCAACTTTGGATCTCTTAATTTTTTTTATATTTAGATTCTACGTTTTTGCCAAATACGCAATTTTACTTTACTATGCTTAAAATCCATTCAAAGAGCTCACCTGCCCGCAAGTTTTGTATACCGTACAAAAAGCACAATAAAAGAGGCCGGCTGTGTTTGGGGTTTAATCGTATAACAGCCGAAGTAACGACTCATAAACGACCCTCAATTCAAGGTTGCTACTTTAAAATCGTGAAGCTGAACGCGTGTGTATATTGTCGCAGTGTCGGGATCGCATCCCCGGTTCACCGCGACGCATTGTTTCTTTGACGCGCCGCCAGCCGCCACGGGGGTCAACGACTCGTCTGGATTTCGTTCATACGCCGAGATTCCGTCGCTCACCGCTCCCGACTCGAAGTCGCGTGATGGCAAGGCATGGGCCACTTACGTCATAATATGTGGTCTTCCATGGAGTGTTTGGATAGTTACTGATGCGTTCGAAGGAGATGATAAAACAGGCGAGTTTGAACCAAATCTGTCGAAAGCGCGTTAAAACTATAGTAACTCAACTGTATCTATTACTACTTGCTTACTGTAATGGTCTGAGTGGTATGTTGCGAATATAGAAGAGAATGCAACAATATTATCTTGAAATACAAACTGTAAATCTGTCAAATCTTAAACGCAGCATCACAAATATTTCGGCCTACAAATAGCTAAGATGGAATCCAACAAATTACTATATTTTTGTCTAAATCGTGACTGACTTAAAAAGACTCAAGGCTATGATCAGCACAAAATCTGGCAAAATTTTATGTTCCTTTAAATAAGATATTAAAATATAAAGATAAACTAATAGGAGCAATAAGTCAAGTTAGATTGCAAACATAATAATAAATTACTAATTCGTTTTATATTAAACTATTATAGTTTAATGGCCTGTGACGAGCGGATTTACTGCATTAAGAAGTCGTAAAAATAATTTAAAATCTAAACTTTAATTTTATGCCTCATGCATGCTACCTACCTACCTTGATAATTTAGCCCAAAAATATATAAAAATGGTAAATAAAGAATGCTAGGTGCTTGAATTAATTTAAATTGTATCGCTTGTAAATCAAATAGCGATTGATTTATTTAGACTTAGACCGTCATCATGATCTGCCTAGCCTTTTCCCAACTATGTTGGGATCAGCTTACAGTCGACCGAATGTCAAAGATCTACGAATGACAGCCGGGACCGACGGTCTATCTATAGTGCTTTCCGAAACCGTAAAGTAGCGAAAAAAAAAGATTAGACATAGAGACACATTCAAAATAACCTCATTTAAATATTGATTCTTTGGGCCTATCAAAATGAAACTAACATCATTACATGCCCGATATCGAAATAAGAAACAATAGAATAAAAAACAACGGGAATTTAAACAGGTCTGCTATACATACATTATACTACACGGCTGCACGGGTGTCTAAAGAAAACGTGGAAAAAAACGACATTAAAACGCCCCGACCTTCGTCTCGTACTTCGTAAGTTCGTACGGCCACGACTGCCACTACGAGTAATTCCGATGCGCTTGCGTTGCGCGCACCAGGTGCAACATTAGGCGCGCAAATTGCAACTAAGTAAACTGCCGCTAATTATTACCAGTCTGATTTTGTTTCTATTAATTAAACAACTATTTAAAGTGCCATGTGGATTAGGATATTATGTTTATGCAAGTATTTATTATACCTTCATGAACTCTTGAGATCTGTTCCCGAAAACGATTAATTAAGTACTGTAAAATGTCAGGAATATCTTTGGGTTGTCTCCTTGTGCTATTTATTTATCAAGTTTAGCAATGTTTGCAATGCACTTCGCACTAACAGTTTCTGGTGAGAGAACTAATGAGGTGAAGCGAGTAGCAACAGATATTCAAAATAATTCATAAATGGGCTTCGAGTAAAATATCTACATTCTATGAATAATACTTAGTCTATAAATCTTCCGTAGATGGAATATTTACAATAACACAACAAAATATCCGTTAGATAAAACATAAATTTTGCTACCTCGAACTTGCGACTGCTGGCATAGTTTTTATCGCAGTAGATAACATTAAACTAGAACTAGAATAGGCATTAGATATACCAGATAGCATAGGTAATTGATATTATCCAGCGTATAATCAAATCAAAAATCAAATCATTCATTTTACTCACTACATTCATTCATTTTATTCATCTATTACTCACTTCATTTTCATTTTTATCTGATTTATGTATCTGGTGTCTTTTAGTCTGCGCTAAATAAATGTATTTTCTTTCTTTTTTTTCTTTACTCTTAACAACATTGGATCATTGGGTGTAATACTCTTAAAACTTTTAACGAGTCTATTACAATTACAAATCAAACTTTCATTTGATTTTCCAGTGAGGAATGCGTGGCCAATAATAAAGGGCCGAGTATTGTTCCTTGCGGAACACCTACCGTACGCACGACTCTGAATACGAAATGTCTTTGTGAGCGTACAAGCAGCATACACGGAGCGGTCAATAGGAATGATTTCATAATAAATCACGAACAATTAGCTCGCGAGACGCATTGGAACTAAGTGCGCGCGCGACGCTGACTGAGTGGCACGCATCATCGAGTTCAAATTGTGTACTCGATCGGCAATGATTAACAAGTTATTTGTTAGTATTGTTAGTACCGTACGGGTTTTTCAATCACGTTTTTATTGCGTATGCTAATCGTGTAACGTTTGAGCCGGCCAATTGGAAAACAGTAAAATCAATACGGACGAAGTACATTGGCTAACGCTTTACACCTACTATTTGAAGACCAATCATATTTTAGTAAATAATACTGATAATCGTTGTTTTGCTTAGTTGATGAGCATTAGTTTATGTTGTATTTTATGATTTTACCTTTCAATTAGGTTATGAAGAGCCTTGAACAGCAGCGAACGACATTCGTAAGAGAGTCCACTCTCCCAAGATCCTTGGTCACCTTCTGAAAATAAAAGAAAACGGTCGTAAGTTCCATGAATGAAAAAAGGAGATCTAAGAAAAAATAGATCACTAGGATTAAGTCCAGCATTGCATTGACGTTGACCTTCTTATCTTAGATGCTCAACCTTGCCATTGTCCCAGTTATTGCTTTTTCTACTACGATCATTGTGTTTACTTAATTATCGAATCTCCTAATTTGAATAAATATTTTCATAAAAACTGAATAAACATTCAAGGTCGAAATGACAATGAAAATGTCCACAATAGCGGAACGTGGAGCTGAGAAACGATAAAATCGGGTTGTTGCAATGTGGTAAGTAAAGCCAGAAATAGCTGTTGTTGCATTCGCAATCGGAAGATAAACTCGGCCTATCACCGACGTTAGATGCGAAAACAAAACGGCGCGCGCGACGTTGCCGCTCCGTCGCTATAACGCCGTCCTTGTCTAACTAGGAGGCGGGGCGGGGGCGACCCATGTGACGTCAGCGGCCGCTCAGCGCACGTGCTTGTGTTTGTAGCGCGCGCCGCACACGACACACATGCGAGCGTTGCTTAGCGCCCGCTAACTATTTAATTGACATTGAATTTTATATTCAAAACATTATAAAAGTGTGGGATATACAAATGGACTAATAAAATTCCACTAACATACACTTCCAATAATTGAAATTCATTAAGATTGGAATGTAGCAGACTGTATACGAGATGAAACAGAACAAAACTGTAAAGCTAATGAGTTATTTTACTGCGGGTTATCGTTTATCATTCACGCACCCGGCAATAACTTGGTGCCCTGATAAGTTGATAGTAGACAACTGAGGAGTTTTACTAACGTTTTTCGGCGTTAGTTGACGGCCGTCTTACTGGAGCGTTTCCAAGCGTTCAGCCTTGACATTCGTGGTCCAGGTGTATGCGCGTCTGTCTCATTTGAACTAGTTTTCCACAATTAGGACACTAATGGTTCTATTAATTAGTAGTTCTTAGTGACATCTGCTTATCCGACTAAATATTCAGGCTTTACCAACAACAATGTGGAACAAACGTCACATGAGATTTTATTTTGACTATTTTTGACAAACACATTACCAACACAAATAAATAGTTAGGATCCACCGAGAGTCCGATGAAATCTCACCAATTGGTAATTGTTGTTGCTAAATGACTGAAAACTAGTCTGAGCTAGTAAAGGGCACGGCTAGGCAGTAACCTGGCCGTAACAAATGAAGGTGTCATCTTCGATTCGTTGGATTTTATTGGGATTCGCGATCGGTACGACTGGCGAGGCCTTCTCAGGTTTACCTCGCTGAGTTGTCGTTTATAAATATTTTCCGTCTGTTAAAGCAAAGGAACTTGCTTCAAAATCCATTAGTTTTAATTATGTAAATAATTTAATTCAAGAACTTCTTAGTACAGGATCGGTAGGGCGTAGATTCCGTGATAAGTGCGGTAATTAACCAGGTACCGCTACTAGTATGTATGTTGGTGCTACTCGTACACTGTACAGGCACTGCAATTATTATTGAGCCGGTCGGTTCGGCACCATCGACTCCACCTCCCAAGGCCGTTATCGCAAGAAACGGTACGATTACTGTATACGAATAACGATACTCGAATACCGGAGCGAGTCACGACTCAACCCGCACCGTGGTACCATCGCGATTGAGGTCCACCAAGGATTTCAGCATCGATCGATGGGGGTTTTAGCCACAAAGTTTTATTTTTCTCCTTACGAGGGTTATTGCCGTAATTGACAGGTTTCCTTGGGCGGAATATACATATGTATATGGTAACGTGATTTCGCAGCAAGTGATTTCGTCACCGGTCTAATTTTAATAACTTTTTATAGCTTTTCGAAACGGTTACACACCCCCTTCAATGACCACCACAGCCTTGTTACAAAATATTGTTGTTGAACTTTTCCGCTGCGCTAATTTGTGGCACAGTTAGCTTTGTTAAGTTATTTTATTAGTGTTTGACCAGAATAGTCTGGGTCTTGTTTGTTTGCTGTTTTTGTGCGTGCATTTGTTTGAGTGCAATAACGAAGATAAGTTTAAGGTTCAAGGTCGCATATTTTGTCGCGGTGTAACGGCGGTGGTTGGCACTACCTTGCGCCGGGATCGATAGCGGGCAGACGACGCGCGCCGCCGCGCTACCCGCCTCCACACCAATGTGAGCGCAGTAATCGCCATACGATTATCACTATTGTTGCCTAAGTACTATTTGTTTGCTGCCGCGTTGCGGTTAATGTCGGCGATAACAAGCTGATAACAGACGAGACTACATTGAATACGAACTGATAAACGAAGCTCGCTTGTTTGTGGAGCATTTGTCATTGTATGTGCTTGCGAAACGTTCGTCAGAGATGCTATAATATAGTGGATAAGTAGGGTAAATTGAGCGTGTCGCAGGCAATAAATACGGTATTTAACGATCGGTTGGTAGCTAGTAGACAGTAGAGCGGGAAGATTTATCTGCGTCGGTGACAGCGCAACAACATTATCGTTCGACACGTGGGCCGTGTGCCGCGGCCCGAATCCGGAGTGCGCTCTGCGGTGCACTCGCCGCGTCTCTCTCGCACCGCAATGTTTGGAACAATCTCCGTGTCGCGTCGCTGTGTTCTACTAAGAGCACACTTTCGCAACACCGCGGACTGCTTTAATTTTGCGCCACTGCGTAAAGTCACCCAATTATCTGGTCCTTTCGAAGCTGTTGGCATCTGTAGTTAAGTGGACTACAATAATGTTCAGTTGAAGTATTGAGTTTTACATTATGGGCATTCAAATAATAAAAGTCTAGCTAGACAATAATGGAAACAATTAAAGACCTTGGTAACTCTGTGCACGAGTACACATCGTTAAGCAGCTTGTAAGACATAAGCTTCGTGTTCGTGCATGTAACACACGGAGTAGGTGCATTGCACGACTATTTATTACGTCTTCAGCTCTGACAGATGTAAAATACTTCGGTGAGTAATGCTTTTCTTGATTAATTTATTGATGTACGGGAGCTTGGCTTGGTGTAACATTCTATTCAATGATAAATCAAAATCTTATGTAAGAACATCGAATCATTCTTTAATATTCAAGATTACCTGTCTTTTCGATGCCTTAAGGAGCTTACATGGCCTAAAGCGCGGTCACTGTCGGACTGCATAGAAAACAAAGAGAAGCGCAATGACACAACGCTGGTAATTTATTGCAAACTATGAAGCAATGAGGGTTTTCTGAAATGACGTTCGCTAGGTGGCAGCACTGACACGCCAGGTCCAGGCATCTGTCAAAGAGCCTATATTTTCTTTAGTCATGACTGAATGATGAACGAATGAATGAATCGAATGATGAACGTCATCATATATTTTATATTGGAAGACCTCTTGTCACAGTGGTGCCAACTGGTGTCGTAAATTTTCACGAAAACCCTCATTATTTAATTACCTACAAAAAATACATATATTGTTTGGACTAAAAAAATAAAACACTAGTGTTTAGATTATTCTTAATCTAACGAAAAATCAGAATGATTGTATGTATATTAGTATGGTTTTTATTGTAAAAAGAAAGTTTTTAAAGGTATGTTCATGATTTTTTCTATCGTATCAAATTAGTTGTACCTATTATGTTTTCAACACACTATCAACCTGAAGAATATCATAGATTTTGGTTACTGTAGTCGATCATATACTTTTCCGTCGTTTAGGTCCTGTAAGCCCCTTAATCGCGAGTGAAAATAGAACGAAACCGTAAAAAAAAAGTCCAAAATACTGCAGCGATAGGCGGAGAAAAATAGTAAACAATCAGTGACAGCTACATACATAGGCGGGCGGTGCGACATGGCAACGTCGCGTTCAAATCCGCGCGCTTTGTTTACAACCACCGCCGGCGGGCGAGGTTAACCGCTGCGGTAACATTCGCCTCGATACGCCGAGCATGGGAGCCGCGCCGCCACAACCACGCACCCACCCGCCGCGGCCAGATATGTGCGGGTTAATCGCCGAACCGGTTGTTACACCATCTAATCGAAGGATGTCTAGGTAGCTCTGCGTTTCACAAAAGAAACAATCGAGAAAGGTTACAAAAGTCTTTGTTAAAAGGGCGGGCGGTTGGTGGATTGAATAGGCGGATACGGGCATTTAACCCGGTTCGGCGCCGCCTAATAATGTAATTCAAGATCGTATCGAGCGCGTGGAAATCTGTCAATTCGCGCGCGCCCTCTGCGGCAGCGGGTCGGGCTCGGTCTCTCCCGTGCGGTGCTCGTGTTGTTGTCTCGGTCGCGCACACCCACGTGCGCGCGTGACGTCACTAGCGCGTCGCCCTGTCGACGTCACGGACCGCCCGCAACCCGCCCGACTTGGGAGCCCTATCAGTCCTACCCTCGACTGAGCAGATTCGCACTGGCGAACTATTGTATCGAGCTATCATTGATGCGGGCTGTGGTTTGTTGACTTTAAAAGTAGTGCGATATTCTGATAATATTATTAAATCAAATCTGAGATAAGATAAAGCACTTCTGCGAATAATTATGATAGAGCCAAGTGGAAAAAAAAGTATTAAAAAAAAAACCCAACTGCGGTAAAAAACTTAAGTTAAAAAAACTGAAAAGCTAAAAAACAAGCCATTTTAAATTAAATAAAAGTTGGAAGCAGGCGGGAACCCATACCATTTGTATTATATTTTCAAATTCAAATGGGTCCCTCCTGCTTCCAACTTTATTTCCAGCTTTTCAGTTTAGAAATGTGAAAGATTTCGCAGACGATTTAGTTAAGGCGCCAAAAATAGGCTATTTAATTATTTTTTCAGCTTTGATATACCCAGTGTTACTCTCACAATTAATACGAATCTAACGGCACCTTTCAAGCTGAAATCGTTCAAGCCGTTAGGCTACAGAGCGTGCCAAAAAAATATACATACATACACTCGAAAAACATAACCCTCCTTCTGGCGCAGTCGAGCAAAAACGGAAGATAGTTTGCAATAGTATTGTGAAGATCAACGAACCACGCCTTACAGACTTCAGATAGTTAAAATGGGAAACAAATAGAACACAGATAGTTGCCAGTCCGATAAAGATGATATCGGTGCACCGTGCAGTTAACATCATCAAGGTTGCCAGTAGATCCATCGTTGTACAAGCGGGGCGGATCTCGGCATCTGCGCGGAGCCGCTTGCCGACGAGACTCGCAGCTGCGGCCCACCCTCACGCTTTTGTTTCTACTCGACACACCACTTGATGGCTAATGGTTATGTCAGGACGGGTAACGATGCGGCTCAGATGTGGGGAGGATTTGGGGCACCGTTTGAAACAATATTTACAGGTTATAAATAGTTCTGGATTTATTGACTGTTTCATGGATACATTTGATAACAAAGTGGTATTTGATACAGAAAAACATTGGCAGTAAGATACTATACGAAAAAAGAATGAGCCTAGTATGCAAGTTTTTGAAATTCTGATTATGCTCGCTTTCGACAACAATCTTGCTTGATGGTAATAACCGGTTAGTAAGATATTCTTCTCGATGCAATTCCATCGTCATGTGTTGCCCACAGCCCAGGTGAGATGAAATCCGAGTAACAAATATGCAGACAGACTTTCGCATTTATAATGAGCCGCGCGCTGCAAATAAAGAATAAAAAACCGATTGAATGTTTTGAAATACAATAGTATAGAATCACGAATACATAAGTGGCGTTTGTCGCAATCTATAATAGACAACGCGCAATACTGTTATGGTGTCAGATGACTTAAGTGAGACGAATCGATAATAACGGTACGGAGCGAAGGCGGTACACTTAGACATTGGCCGTATTTGTGTTTCAAATTGGAAAATAATTATGCGACCGATAGAGAGCCACCGATCGATATGCGGCTAGCGGGCGGTGCGCACGCGCATCAATAAATAGCCCGATCCGGTGCGCGCCCATCGATACACGTCACGAGCATTTTATTAATAAAACGCCGAACAACGCGCGGACGCACCGAACGTTCAACAACCCCGCGCCGGCGGCTTCTTACGCGCACTCTTTACATAGTTACATCACATACAACCACCTGACCTGCTCCACATTCAGAATTGTTCAACGTCGCGCTAAAATCGCACTCGTCTACTGTAACGTTTAAAGCGCATATACATCGACAAAGATCACCTAAAACGAATGTAGAGCCTTTCGTCTGGTGACAGTAGCACCGTTATGTATAAACTATGACAATGTTGCGTCTTCAACTCGACAAGGAAGCTGTGGTTCCCACGGCCTCGAAGCAAGCCTACGCAGTTTGCAAAACTTGCGTACATCGACGACATTGTTATGAGTTGGAAACATTTGATTCGATGCGAGCACTCAATGGTTGAGATGCGTTACGGGTAGTAGTGGTTGTTATGATGAAATAGTAACGGTAAAGCACAAAGGATTGTCAGATTGCTTGTTTAAAGTGTACTTACTTGATTGACTGAGCATTGCTCACATTTGTACTCATCATCCGCCTAGCTTTTCCCCGACTATGTTGGCGGCTTCCAGTCGAACCAGATGCAGCTGAAAGCCAGCATTTTAAATAGAGCGACTGCCTATCTGACCTCCACAACCAAGTTACTGGGTAATACGAATATGATACTCCTTGGTAAGACTGGCTGTCTGATTTTCGGGCTTCTGACGACCCGTAACGACTGTCAAAGTTCCACTACTGACAGCCGGGACCAACGACTTAACGTGCTTTCCGAGGTACGGAGGGGTCTTGGTATGTAAATATGGTTACCCATCCGCGGACCAACCGCGGCAAATGTAGCTTAACCTGATCGATCAACCCGTGCTGTTATTACTTAGCCACAAGCCCCTCTGCTCACATTTGTGCTGTCACTATTAAATAATGATGTGAACTTCTTTTCTTCTCATACGTTTGGCATAGCAATCAAAATGTTGTGGTGTTAGAAAGTGCGGTGCGTGCATTTCAGTCGAATACTGAGTACTCGATTCCCACAATAACCACGACGGCCGGCATCGACAGCGCGCGCGCATTCAACCCACGCAACCCTAACTACTAATTAATAAACCTAACGGGCCGTTTCCACACTCTCTTGATTTATTTGACCAAGCGAAACGATATGGTAATTTTAGGGCGAAAGCGATACTTCCCTGTACTTGTTGTTAGCGTTACGTGCAGACAAATACATGGAACGATTACACCAGCACCAGCCATTACAATTTTATACTTGTAGTATAATAATATTACGTACGCACCGACGCGACGAACGGAAGAAACCAACCTTATCTACCACTACCTCATCACAAACAGATCATCCGCGATGAGATAATGTTTGTAGAGATAATAATTTCGAATGTATTACACAAAATATCATAAGGAATCATGTCAGAAAAAACATTTTTAAAGAGCACGCCTAAAAGTAGCAAATATTAAGGACTAGAACAAAAAGTTAAAAAGAAACTTGCACTATAAGATTTATAGCAGACAGACAAGTAGTCTCGACGATTAGTCTATTTCGTGCAAGTTTGACCGATCAGAAACCCTTATTTGTTGAGGGCATACCATGGACATGAAACGGGCGTACTTCGGGTCAACGACTGCGCCCCGACCACCGCCGCTCGAGGTGAAATAATTCATCTAGTCCATTCGACACGGTGCGGGGCACCATCGGAACACGCTCTGATATGGTGACCGTCACACACTGACGACATTACATGCATTCCCACACAAATCGATCATGGATAATGGCACTGCGGAAAGGCCAAACTTGATCGACCATACCTATCAACAATATTGGAATCGTGATTGTAATAATCAAATTCTTAGATCTCATAACTTCGAGGACAAAACACTTTCCATACAAAAATTAACTCGGTAGTCAAGTCTTCAAATAGGAAAATAATAAAATATAAAAAGTAACCGAAACCTGTTTAAGCACGTCGGTTGAAATTTAAAACAGTAGAGTTCAGTGACAGGCGGACAACACGTAAACGGCTATCAACAGGCCCATTGTCAGGAATTCGGGCGACGAGCTGGCGGCACACGCGCATGATACATTTATTGTCAGCCAATTACATTGGGCCTGGAAAACGAAATGTGTTCGAAAAAAGGTCTACAGGTTCTAAAAGATGACAATGAGTATAAAGGATATGCAAAATTATCTAAGCATACAAAAGCCGTCAAGCGGTGCACTAAAACCAGCTCCCGACTAGTCCTTGAACATCTGTCTACATAACGCGTTACACGTACAGGACATGTGCAGCAAGGATCAGGTGTCGCGCCGCACTGACCGTGGGCAAACCCTGCCGGACGGGTTGCGAGCCGGTCGCCTCACCCGTCTGCCGATACGAGAGAGTAAAAACTCAAATATTTCTATACATCAAATGGTACCGATAATGTACGTAAAAAGTATATGCCAATTACGAAGGATTTTAAGATCGCGATCAGCGGAATCGTCGTCGAGCATTGAAAAAGAGAAGGACGGCAACGATAAGACAATTAGAATTAAAGTGAACAATATTGCATGAACAAAAAGATCTAGAGTGAGGCTCGTTACGGATAACGAGGCGTCCTCCGAGGCGAAGGCGAAAAGAAACGATTTAATTGCGTCCACAATTAGCCTACAAAACAACCTGTTGCGTTCGCATTACTGAATCGTTTAAATAATAGAAACAAGTGGCGATACATTCCGACAACTAGATACGATTTATATCAATGCTGACGTTGCGTTACGTTTGATTGGCATATCATCTTCTCTTTACATTTGGGCATGGCTCAACTAAGGGGTGTTCAAAGAGGAAAGTCATGATAGCTGGTGCGTAAATTAGCGTTGGATTAAGACAAAGCACGTATCCCGGGTGGCACTAAGCCGTGGCAGGCTAGCGTGTATTACTCGGCTAATTAGCCGCCTCTCGCTACAATGGTGTTACGGCGTCTAGTCGTATTCCGGCTTTGTTGCCAACTAAACGCATGAAGAGGGACTTGATTAATGGAGCTTTTAGAATAATTTTTGAAGTAATACAATACACATTCATAGTGGACACTGAAATAAGGAATCGTATATTAGGGTCAAAATCAAAATAATTGCTCATTTCATAAATGTTATTTTTATGTCACAATAACATAAAAGTAACAGAAAGGAAAACAAGGGCTGCATTCACAGTTGTAAATAAAAAAACAGTTTTAGACTTATATTATATATTAATAATTAAAAATCTTAACATATACACGTACACCGTGTACTGGACATAGTGAATATGAACATGAAACATGTACAGACGCCAGCACATCAAGCTACCCGATACTGTCAAATTTTTCCAATCAACTTTGAACCTTCTGGCTTTAGCGATAAAGTTGATAATCTATTAAAGAAATTTGACAGATTGTAGTAGCTTGATGTGCTGGCGTCTGTACAAAGTAATAGCAGTACTGCTTTGATGATTTCAGTTTGCATCACTCAAAACACTGACTACGACCATAGAAAATATGATTATTTTTTGTTATACTATTTGTTTAATTATAATTTAGAAAATATTATAAAAGTATGCTGTAGACACGCCTTAATCCAATTTTATGTAACGTAACGTAAAAAAATGTTACACAAGTGTAACATAAAGGAAGAAATAAGCATGTTTTTCTAGAGACTAACCGCAAATCACAGAACATAATTAACTTGGTCGTTGCAGCTAATAAGCGACTGAATAGCACTAAGATAATAGTTTCCAGACATTAAGAAATAGTTTAAATTTACTTATCAATCGTATTTTTTCCAATTTACCAAAAAGAAACCAGTTTATGTTTTTTTTTCAACGCGCACCATGCACCCATTTTTATTGCCGAGAACAAAATCGCTGCTGCCCTATGATTGGTCGCCTGAGGTCCGGACAGTGACAGCTAATGTTGCCAGTATTAAAGTTTTACAAACTACCTTTTTCGCGACTAAATAATGCGTTACATAAATGAAATAACATCGATGAAGTAATTTTGAGACCAGTTTTCTTTTTTATTTAAAACTATAATTTATATTTCAAATGAGTTTTCAAAGATTCCACACACATTTTACAGTGTTATTTGAGAGGATAGCCACTTTTGTCTGAAAATAAATATAATACTTTTAATGTTTTTTCAAGTTAGAAATATCAGCGCTGGAAGTTGGACACACGTTTTTTGTATGGCTACCACAAGACATGCCTTTAAAAATGCCGCAATATAAAAAAATGCGGTGTCAACTAATAACAACGACATGTATAATACAATTTAAAGAAGGTCTCCTTTGTATTGTTCCGTATTTTATAAATATTGCCCTGATAGATTTTTAGTAGAAATTAAAGTAAGATGATGGACAAGTAAATTTTCTGAAATGAGCAATTATTTTGATTTTGACCCATTAGGCAATAGTCAAGATAAAAGATTGGGAGCAAATCTTTCTATGAAGTCTGGATACAGATGCATCACAAACAATAACAAATATTTCTTACCATAAAAACGAAGTATCGAATCGGATTCCTCTGTAGAAAGTTTCAAAGAATAGCACTAAAAGTGGAGTTTGTATTGGCCTACTCAATGAACTTGGGAAATTTTACTAGGCGTTGGCTTGAAGCCAAGAAAACATGATGGTTACGGGGGCAGATGGCAGATGGCGCGTGTGATCGCCTGTGCGATACGGGCCTACCATTAAGGCTATGTAATCACTGATTCGGTTATTAGAAGGCTGTCTCCGTCGTTTGATCGAGTCGGTGCCGCAGTTTCGGCTGTTAGTTTAACGTGTTTGTTTGAAAGCTTTCGGGCTTTTATTGAGTACAGGGTCGAGGCCAAGTCAATCTTCTGCTGTTTTCAGTAAATAGAATTTGTGCAGGTGCAAAATCAGATATTTTTATCTTATTGAACTTGAAGATCACAAAAGCCTATCAGTGTTTTGTTAGCTCCCGAAAAGCCTGACTTGTCGGACTCGACTTCTGTTGCTACTCCTTTGAAAATATGAAGTAGATGCCAGAAAACAAAGCAGCCGCTCAATAAGACCCGCGCAGGAGGACTTTATTGCATCGTTTTTCTCAAGGCAAGGTTTGACGTAATCCAAAGATGAATATCAGTAACCGTGTGGCTGCGGGGTTGTATACAAATCGGTGTGTTGTGTGCGGGGGTGGTATCGATCAGCGTGCGGCCGGCGCGCCAGCGGGCCGGGCTGGGCGGGAAGCGCGCGCCGGTACGTGCGACGTGCACTTATCGCCGTCTTCACACCTAATTTATCGCGTGTCGCCATCGAAGCGCTGTTTGTATACACTGTTATGATGCTTCGGCACACGGTTA
The DNA here is from genome assembly GCA_963855955.1 of Luperina nickerlii. Lineage (NCBI taxonomy): Eukaryota > Metazoa > Arthropoda > Insecta > Lepidoptera > Noctuidae > Luperina > Luperina nickerlii. Next base: position 2,938,686 of record OY979666.1, on the reverse strand, counting down.
TGTACATATTTTTATGTGTTATTATGCGATGATGTATCAGTTTATGAGATTTCTGCTGCGGAGTCTACTTGCATGGCTATAATCGAGAGTGAATTGAATTAGCTGTTTTATCGTGAATGTTATTCAAATAAATTGAATATGTATAAGATTCTAACCTGATTCATAGTAAGTACCTGTTGTTGTGAAGAGGCGTAGTAGTATCCAGGGTTAGTGAACTAGAAAACAGTTACAAGGACCTCATTTTCGTAAAAGCAAGTTTATCTAGCAGGACGGAACAAACGAGTCGCCTAAAAGTCTTATTCTAGAAATACAGACGAGATTAACATTTTGTGATTACATCCTTTCATGCTGGTGAATTTATCGATGCCATCAGAATCTAATTATGTAACTACACTGGAGTGCAGGGTGGGGTAGTAGCACGAGCTCAATAGTGAAGACATTAATAGGTCAGCCGGAATACTGGTACCGAATATTAAAATATTCAGCGGCACGTAGCGTAGACGAGTCGTATTTTCACACAAGTGCGTGATACAACTATTTGTGTTGCTACGGTTTCGTGAAGGTCGCTGGACACGTGCTCGTCACGTAAATTATCGGGTGCGTGGGGGCGTGCTGTTCGCGGGGGTTAGAACCGGCCAATAGGCGGACAGCGGATGGGATCGATAGAAGGCCGCACCCGCGCTCGCATCCGCGTCCGCGATCGCGAGCACCCTGTGATTGATCCAAACAACGCCCGCTTCGTAACCCTTGTCCTCGGACTGTTCAAGGGTTTCAGCAAGGCTACGACGACACGCTAAAGGGGCGGGATGCAGTTATGTGTAAGGGAAAACCTTTTCTGATGACTAAACAAATCTAAATACAATGGTCTAAATAACCTTTCGGGATCCACAAAAATGTTGTTACAGCCACAACTAAACAAACTCATTATCCTAAATATTTGTCCCTGCTGGTCAACAGTAGTTTGAATTCATGACAAAGTTTTCGAACAAATAAAGGCGAACACATTCCTATTTACGGAAAACATTGTTATTGGGCGGGGAAATGGGGCGAAAAACCGGCAGTTTGGACAGGCATTATCGTGAAAATGGCGATATTCTCGTCCGAATAAATGTTCGAGATACAGAAGCGGGTCGGTATGATCAGGGCGAGCGATAAAGTGGCTAGTATATCGCTGGTGTATTAATAATTAACGCGGGGGCGGACCCCACGGGGGTGCACCTTGACACCCCTTGAACCCGACCGTCGCCCACCTCCCCGCTATTTGCATGCGCTAGTCCGCCAGGTGTTGAGATATACCAGTAATTGGACGGTCAATTTGATTTCATAGAAATGACTGCTATAAATCACTCGGAATCGCAAATATATTTCATTGGATTGGGTTAACATAATGTATTTACGATTTACTATTGAATGATGAATAATTTTGCTGAATGGAAATACTATTAGTCATTGCTGCCATTAGCGATAACAAAATAAGTTAATCGGTCACTTTACGCACAATGTGGGTGAAACCGTTGACAAGTAGTTGAACCTTAACAGATTACGAGATTTTACTATTTTGCCAATATTCTTGTACCTGGCTGGTAACTGAATAAATTAGCAGATCTAGGGTTAGCGTGACCTTTGTTAATTTCATTAGCGCAGCGATAAAGCTGTTTTATCTGAGTCGCAAGCACGCCCACACGGGGTGGGTAACGTGACATTTGCACCCCTGTGCCCGCGCGCCGTCCTATCCCCCGGCCCACGTGCCTCACCCGAACCATGTACCAAGTAGCCTTCGGGTATCCTTGGTACCTAGTTATATTCATAGTAAACAATGAGTACCTAAGATTTTTTGTAAGACATCAAGATGCTTAATATTGTGTGACCTTGTGAGGTTGGGATGCTTACGATACAACTCATAGTATTTTTAAGGGTTGCGAATTGGATTACTTCTTCAATATGAGGAGCATCTTAGAAGAAAATAATGTGGGACAACAATGCACTTTTAGTAGGGTAAAATTTAGTATCGTTTGGCTGAAGGGGGTTGGGAAGAGGTTGGGAGAGGGGGGGAGTGCCCCCCTCCCCAGGTACCACTCCCATGAAAAGGTAACGCACCATTCTTGAGAAAAACGAATTATTGTAACAGAATTACAGAACCTCAAAACACTTGTTGTCGTATGTTTCGTTTTCTCTTTTTATCTGATTTGAGGTTAGAAACAATTTTTATTAATATCTCGAAAAATATACCTTGTAATAAGAGTGATAACGTTATAATCAGGGATCCAACCCCTACCACCTTTAACCCCTCTCCTCCTGCCAAACGATACTAAACCCAAGCCAGCATCTCTGCCGCAAAAAAAAAAATTTGCCACAAACAACGAAAAAAAAAATCCGCGCTTTGCCTGCAGAGTTCCGCGTCCGTAAAACGGCCCCCTTGCATCCCCTGGCGTCGAACCGGCGGCGCGCGCGGGGTTGGCCTAAACAGATTATCCGCTGTCGTGTCCGCCGGCGGGTCAGGCCGTTAATCTCCGCGCAAATAGGCTCACGTACGACCGTGGAACTGTGGTACCCGCTAAAATTATAACAACCGCCGGACAGCTAAATATTAAAGGGAGATCGCAATGGCCGATATGCAGCCGAGACGTGTTAATCTCTGTTTTTATAAGGGTAAGCCGCGCGTTACGAGTATACTTATTGTTAATAGGGATATCAACATGTCTTCATTTTGGGACAACAGTATATGTATAAAATTACGATGCTTTTAAATCCAAACCAAAAAGTAGTTAGCGGTAACTACCTTTGAGCGTTGCAATAGAGAAACTTTAAAGAATGTCAAGTATGATCGGAAATATCATAACATCTCAGAAATACATTCTAAAATTGTTTAGAAGCCAATTTAGGAAGCTTATATTTTGCTGAAGAGATCGGGATTGCTGCTTCTCCGGAAACAATGAAAACTCAAAGCCAGAGGAGACTGTACGCTCAATAATCAACTTGAATGTCCAAGTTCACAACTCTATAGAGTAATCAATTGTGAAGTCAAACGTATTTCGTTGGCCGGTACGAACGGGAAATTGCCATACGTCCGGCTATTTCCGTCCGTCCGCAGTCGCGCGTACGACGACAGAACGTGCTGCGACCTTCGAGTGCAGTTGCATACACGACGAAAATGTGCAAAGTAACGAGTAACAGTGCGAACAGACGATCCAGTAAGCTCCAACATTGTAAAATATGCAACTGATCCTGTTTTAAAATGAGCGAAACCAGTTTACGTTTGTGTGTACGCTAAAAATAAATCCACTGTTGTGGTTTGGGAAGCTGATTTGTTAATGAGAGTTAATCATCATGTTTTAAAACATGATGATTAACTTCAATAATGATCAAATTAATCCTGATGTCAAAGGACATTTCCAGCAATTCAGTGGCTCGTTTACATCAGAATCACATTACAGGCGTACACTAAAACATAAATGATAAACTCTAACGTCGTCGGGACGTCCTTGCGGTACCCGTTTCCATATAAGCGGAAACTGGGTGACCGGGAGAGATTTATCGTAGCAATAACAGACTTATTTTTAGCACGATCCTCGAGTGTTTCCACTCCAAAACAGCACGGCATCAATGTGCGAATACATTGGAAAACCAAATATTTGGGTCTGATGTAAAATGCACGTTAGTGCGGTTGGGGGATTGATTAATGGTACTTCAATGGCCGTTTATCAGCTGCAGTTAATTGCAAAACACAATAACTTTTCGACGAATTAATTTATTGAAGTGCCAATAAGTTTTCTTAGAAGCAATCCACTCAGGATTAGCAATCTATTTGTATGCATATTGACACCATTATTTGAATTTACCGATATACACATCCAAGATACAGCCCTTTAGTAAAGTTGGCAGCGTTTCAACAAGCAACATCCACATGCCATGCTGATGTACTCTCGAACAGTAGCCATGACAGTGAGGTCGATTTGAAAGCACTTCCTTTAATACGTCAAGGACATGAGTGAGAGGACTTTGACCGACGATAGGATAGCATTTACTGAGTACTATTAGCATGTAACATGTTGTTAGACCCTATAGAAATGGTAGCAGATAATACGACGAGCTTCCCACGCTCGACTCAATTGTGAGACACGGAGCGCAATATTACGGCGGACAATATTCTTATTGCTTATATTGTAGTCTGGTAAAAACATCGCAATGAAACGAAACTATTTACTTGGAAAATGAGTCGGAAACTTGGTTAGCGGGAATTTTGTAGAAGCCTCGGCTCGGGGTCTCTCAATTCTACGTTGAAAACCTTGGAGGAACCGAGCAATAAACGTAAATAAGTAACAACTACTCGCCAAAGAAAATGTTCTCGGTAAACAAGAAAATTTCCACGCCTTACGAAAACTTAATTGGATATTGATTGGCGGAGGGTAAGTAGTAACCAGTAACAAGTTCCGATGTGGCGGCACGCCCTCAAATAGCGTCATTCAGTTTTTAACATCTGTATCGCCAGGTCGTAACCGTGCGGATAATACGTTTACTGCAACTTAGCACATAGGTGCGATATTACACAACTTTTCCTGTCGACTAACGCCTCTGTGGCATATCCGATCGAAACTAGTGTATTGTGTTAGTGTCGTAGCTTTATTATGTTTTAGGTGAATGATCTTCACTTCTTGTGAAGTTAACATCTTTTTGAATAACGTTATTGGTGCGAAGTAAAAGCTTTGAGAAACCATCTTCTGGGTATCAAAAGGTTTGGTTGGTGGAAGAAACGAAAAGCTTCACAAGGAATTGTATAAATCCTTGACATTCATGTAATCACGCATAAACATTAGCAAAAGTGCAATAATCTGGTGTTTATCTACCGTGCGGCTTGATCAACCTATCGAGTGGTATGTTGACTAATAGAAACGCAAGGTTGAAACAATTGAGTTGACGACGGCCACTGGTGTCCGTAGAAGCCGGTTATGGACTGCGGACAGACCGCAGACCCCAAGGGCCATCGCCTTTGCCATTTTCTTGAAATATAAGGATATTTTGCGGGTATACTGTATTTGAATAATGCTTGTTAGGACAGGCTTGGGGAGGTTCAACAATAGATGCTTGGTGAATCTGGGACGTGGAAAACTTGTCAGGACAGGACAGTATAAACTTTCTCAGATTATATGAATCCGCCACTTGAACAGAACCAAATTAAGAGAAAAAATAACTACTATTTAAGAATGGAATTGGACCGAAACTGTATGGTCGTATATTTTGGCTCCCAAATAGTATACCTATTTCTAAAAAAAAAAACATTAAATATTAGGATAGTTAATGTTTACCGTTGGCCTTAACGGTTGAAGTAGTAAACAAGGATATATTACCTATCACTAATTCAAAAACTAGCCAGGAGCGCAATGTCAATGTTACGAGTTACACAATCATCAATTGACCTTCACCGTGTTCAGTATGTGTATATATTGATTTGGTTCAACAGTAAGCTGTTGCTATGCTCGTATATGTTACGATGTTCAAGACTCAACGTCAAACATGGTGATCAGTAAAAAAACAGTTTGGAAGACTTCACATGAAAGTGAGTAATAAAGCTTAGGAAGCTTCTCCTGTTTCAAGGCGGAGGCTTTCAGAAACGGTCTATTAGTTAGGGTCAGATTTTGCTAGAACTGTTGCTAGGATTTTGGGGTTCGAAATTTTTCAATATGGTAGGCAGAAGAAAGAGAGTTAGTTTTACAGTTACAAGCCTCTGTTTGTTTTCAAATTATGTACCCCTTTGTGTTAGTAGTAGCATAGCATAGTACAAAAGAACACTGAAACAAAGCTCAGTGGCACTTGTAAAAACGATAAATAAATTATTTTCGTTGAAACAAAACAAAGCATAAGCAACGGCCAAAAACTTGACACAAAGCGGTTCAACAGTAGTTTTCTTTCACGGTTCTTTGTATACATTTGATATTATGTTTACAGAGTATGTAGTACCAGTAGGTAAAAAGATAGGGCTGCCATCCGTCCGGGTTTCCCCGATTTGTCCTAGTTTGGAGGGCGTCCGGGGAGCGTCCAGGGCGGGGTTTTTAAATAGTGTCCACTTTCTGTGTTAGGGGAAATCCGACAGAAATATTTTTATAAAAAAAAAAAATACCCAAATGTCCGGGGTTTTTGAAGTTTTTATCCAGGGTCCGTAATTTAGGTGATGGCAGCCCTAGTAAAAGGACGTACATAATTTTATACCAAGTATTGGTAAAGAAACGTTGACATCGTGTGTGGATAATTATAAGCGGCAAACCAAAACAATGGTCGGGGACCAAAATAAAGACCGTTTATGTAGATTTATGTCACGTTCTATTTTAGTATTCGACCAGTCGCGCGTGAACTTGTCCGCTAGAGGGCGCGTCGAGTGTTCCGCACGCGCCTAGAGTACAAGAGGAAAACTCCAACGTTCGAAGAACGGTGATGGTAGATTAGTCATTGCGCACGTAATTTCATGACTATTTTCAATTAGATGACACTGCCATGAATTTCATGGTATTTAATTAGAGATTATGAAGGCGCCAACGTAATAGCCATAATAAATGCATGACTTACGCATAAAACAAACAGATTATATTTTCATATGGGAAAATATAAATTCGAACCGCAATTCAATTTGCATAAATTTTGGTACTTACTTGTGGTGGAAAAGCAACAGATGAAAACCGTCTCAAACGGGTTAGGAAGCTGAGACGTGAAAGAATCGTTTCAATTTACCCTTCCAAGATTGCAATAAGTCATTCGTAACCCGCAGCGAACCTTGAGGTGAAGAAACAAAACCACCTGTTGAATCAAATTGCTTTGTGAAAAACATTTGATAGAAGCCTCGAACTCTTGAGGAGTTCGCGTCTCAACAGCTTTCCTAGATAAAGACTAATAAAATGCTCCTCTTTAAGCGTTGTCTTTTGTATTAAATTCTAGGAGCTCGGGAGATTTTGATTCGGTTATAGACATCAGGGGGTAATTCTCGTAATTTTAAGAACGTTCAGTCTTATCTCAGTCTCAATCTGTCAAAAATACATCCAATTTCTACAAGGTTTTTAACGTTTTTAATTACGGGAATTGGACTTCAGATTATGACATTTTTGCACTTGAAATTATATACCTACTATGTGATCAGCTTATGTCTGCTGCTATTGACAATTAAAATGCAATACAAGATCCCGGTGCTATAGAATTTCTCCTTTTGTGTCGGAAGGACATTTAGGTAAAACGTCCTATGAGCACAATGTCCTAAAAGCAAAAAGACCTGTGAGCAGCTCGTCCTATTAGCAACATGACCTAATAGCAAATGGTCCTAATATCATAAGGACATTTACAGTAGGTACCTATACAAAGGCAAGTGAACAGGAAAAGTTATTATTTTATTGCATGCATACTTTAATCTGTTTAGAGTACTGGGCGTAGTGGCCACTAAAGAAAATATTATGACATTGACAATTAAAATTTCATTCCGAATTTTCGATAGCTAGATCACGTGGCTTAATCTAATGTTGTAATTGTTTTTAAATACAAAATGGATATTGATGTAGGCCCAAGCAATAGCGCATCAAGAAATGATTTAGTATTCATTAAGTCTCAAAAAGGTAAAGACGTTTCGTTGTTTGCTGGTCACCGGTACAAATTTAAAACGATGAATAAAAAATGGTTCGACGAACTGGAGGTGTGGAAATAGAGATATATGTAGTGCTAGTGTTACTTTAGATAGAGAAGAAAAAATAGTAGTTTTGTACTCCTCGAAGCATACAAGTAGATCTTATTTCATCAAGTAGACAGCGTTATTCATGAATGCAAGCAACAAGCATGCAAGAAGTTCACCTCTGTTTAAAAAAAAATCAAAAGACTGTAATAAAGATATTGATATCATACCGGCCGATATGTTAGCAAAAAATATACTCTATATACGCATATATCGCACGTAGGAAATTCTTAAAAATGCAAAAACCTGAATTTAAAAACCTTGATGAAATTGAAGTATCTGGTCTTTTAGTTGATACATTTTTGGTGTGCGCAGACGGAGAAAATAACAATAAATTTTTATTGTTTTCAACACCATAGGGTGAAAAAAAAATGAAAACCCTCCCTTTGACTGCAAATTTTTTTCGAGATGGCACATTCCATGTACCGCCCCCCTTTTACCAGCTTTACACTATACACATTGATGTAGACAGTGTTGTAGTGAAATGACCAATATTGTACCCATATTGTATACGCTTTTACCGAATAAGACGCAAAAAACATATAAGTACAAGATTGTTCAGTTTATATAAGGATCGGTTTGCGGCAGAAATTCCTTATTACAAATGTGACTTTGAAGTAGCACAGATGAATGCTTTCAAAACAGTTTTTTCCGAAATCACACTTGTCTGGATGCTAATATCATATGAACAAAGCTGTATGGCGCAAAGCAGCCAAAATCATAGTTACAATAAATGATAAAAACATGAAGTTAACAGATACTTAGTTTGGTAGAGAAATTGTAAGCCTAAGTGCTAATCTGCCACTCCTCCCGTCTTAATCTATAAACGTTGCCTGGGAGAATATCAAAGAAAAAAATACAGAATAATATGAAATATCTAGGTCCATTAACAGAATTTACGGCTTATTTCGAAAATCAATGGATGAAGATGTCTCCAGAAGTATTAAGCTGCGCAATGGATCTTCATCGTACCAACAATGGATTAGATGGTTGGAATCGACGATTCAATGCAAAAATTAGGTCAAAACCGACACTGATTTCATTTATTAACTCTCTCCGTAAAGAAGTCAAATGTCAAAATTTTAGATTACGTAGAGTACTTTTTAAAAGGGAGCCGCGAAGAAAAAATCAACTTTGAATCAAAATTTGAAAAAGAAATGCAAAATAATATTTTTGTTCGATTGATTTTTTGAATAAAGTGACGCATTTAAAAAGAATCATATTCGGTAATTACTAGTGTGGTGAATTTTTTTAATTCACACTATTGATAGACTAAAGGTTAAATTTATATGTTTGTATGAAGTTGTAGAGTGACATATTATTTTCAATAAATGATTTATTTGTGTTATCGAGTGTACCTGCCTATTTAAGGATGTTTAGCTATCATGTCCTTATGATATTAGGACCATTAGCTATTAGGTCATGTTATTAATAGGACAAGTTGCTCACAGGTCTTTTTGCTTTTAGGACATTGTGTTCATAGGACGTTTAACTTAAATGTCCTTCCGATACGAAAGGGAATTTTTAATGGACCAAGTACTTGGATAGAAATAAACATTACCATTCAAAGTAAAGTCATACATAAAAATTAACAACAGATTCAATAAACCATTTTCCTGTTTCTCGGATGCTCAACAAAATTTAGATTGTATAATATATGTCCTGAAATTATTTTGCACGTAACATATTTCCGCAATTCAAGGGATAATAACAAGTTGATCATTTGTATCAATAGGATTTGGACTGACCAAAACAAATTATTATTGACATCTAGAACGTCCAGATAAATATTGTGACTTACAAGTCAAAACCAGTATCAAACAACCTGAACCAAAAATATTCTGGCAATGGTTCCCGAAAAACACTAGTTTAGCATTAGCATACATCTTTCTTTTGTATTTTATTTAAAATGAAACCATCTCTAACAAAAAAACATAACCCTCCTTCTGGCGCAGTCGGGTAAAAACTACAGCTGCAAATTGCAAAGCTGATTCACATCCAAAGCGCTAGAGAGTTCCACCGGTTGCGGTGGAACGTGGAACCCGGGCTAAATTCTGCGAAAACTTATACATTTTTTAGCTCAGCATAATTCTAGATTTATATTTTCTGACGCTGATACCCTAATTAGCTTTTACTATCTTACTAGCACATTTACGTTTCTACCCTTACCTTGAATAAAGGAAATGAAATAACCTTTCATCCATTTTACCCGCAGAGGCGTTAATTCACACACAGAAGAATTCTACTCCCAAAAATACATTGTAACATTTCCATAAAATGAAGCACCGTCAAGTGGCAATGAGTGGTTTTTTAGCAAACACAATATTACGTAGGGAACATGTAATAAACAGGAAATGTTATGAAGGAAAACAATTACATAATTACTTTCTAAAAATTTAAGAATAGGAAAGGTCGTGCACGAGTTAAGGAAGAAAAAAAGGAATATTAATTCCTTAGACGAAATGTGGGTACTACGAAAAGAAATGGCTTAGAGCATATAGCTGGTGATTCCAAAACTTTTAACGTGGAAAACACAATTTTGAATATGCTGGGAAATGAGAAATAAGTCTACGAAAACTGCTCTGTTTAAAAGAGCGAGAATCCACGAAGAAAAGTAAAGCACCACGAATTTACTCAAGATGAAAGGGGCAAGTGTCCCATAGAACCGCCCACTAAGAAGGCTGACGAAATCGAGGTCATGTCTCGTCGCAAATTGGGCGGGCGGCGTCACAGACGGTGCTTATGGACGAGACCTACAGCTCAAATATAAATGAAGATTTCCTCCAGGATTACCAGTGCCGGAGAGAAATGAAATGTTATGTTAGCGCTTCTCTGGAATGGCTAAACAGCACATTTTTGGCCCCGGCAATTTTAGGACATAACGCTTTAAAATGTAATCAAGAAAATAGGTTGAAAATTTGAAATGCCGTGAATTTTATTGATTTCTGAATAAAGAAATCCATTGGGTATTTTCATTTCAATTTCAGGCCTTGAAAACATTAGGTTCTAATTTATTTGAAAACAAACCAACGCTACAGATTGAGAACGAATCTGTTCTAAATAATGATTAAGTATAGACTTAATCAAAGACGTAAAATTCAATAATTGCTCCAATTTCTAGGCATATTTTTCTAATCAGTCATGGTACTTTTTACGTATTTCAGATAGAAAAAAACTAGTCCGTTACACGAACTGTAAATCTCTCGTTTATATTCCGAAATAAAAGACCCTAAAACCCTCCTTTCTTTTACTACCAAGTTACAATTTCAAAAGAGAAGTGAAAAGTACTTTCCAATTCAAACGTAGTCCCGACCATGCTATAAAACAGTGGGGGTATAGTTGGAAGACTCATTCATTACGTTGATTACTCTCGTTCTTCCCGGGCCGGTTCCTTCCTGGATTCCCTATTGTCGTCGGCATGACGTCGCGGCGTCGCGAGATCTTAATCTTTCTGTTAATTGTAGCGATACAATGTCTCTCGGTTTGGTTAACGAGCTGTTAACTTGAGCCATTGTGTCGCCCGTCTTTGCAAGATAATCTACTCAAATTGCGTAATGTCGCACTGTGTAATTTATATTTTTGTTATGAAACTATGTCTGTGCGTACCACTAAGGTGATAAAAACTATAAGTTTAGTAGAATACTTATCTACTAGACAAGGTTGTATCTAATTTCAAAGAAAATTACATATTTCAGTGTGAACTCTTATCTGGTTTTGGTTTCCAAGAAAAGGAAAATATTCCAGTGCTACAGTACCTTGTACCACTTATAAACTAGTTAACTGTTGCACCTCTGGCGTATTTAATAACTTTATTTTGTCAGACACATCTGACACAATGATTCTTCAATCATCAAAGGAATAATATGAAGTCATGGTCAGACTAAAGAACAAAATCAAATCATCTTTCAACATTTCTCTTATAGAACTAAAACTTAATTATTAAATAAATAAAAGAATACTCACGGCTTGCAATCAGTTCTGGTGCGACGAGACCATTCAGGTCAGGCTCTTCGCCGTACCAGAATATCCATAGCTCTTTAGCGGCTCGGAGGGAGAGGGGAGGCGGCACGGGTGCGCTCATCTCATAGATGTTGTCGGGCGGCGGCGGCGCCGGCACCCGCCGCCACACGCACAGGATGTCCCCGGCCAAACAGCGCGCGTAGCTGCTGATGACCGGGTCCGCCAGTGGCGCGCCGCCCTCCTCCCCGTCGCCGCCGCCGCTCGTCTCCCCCCATACGAGCTTACGCCATTTTATGCCATACAGCTCCGTCTGAAATAAGAAAGTGAGGGTTAAATCTTAAACCTTTAAGCAGTTGTTAAGTTAGACTCAGTCAAGAGCTAAGGAAGGAACACGGGTGGGTTTTAGTCAGTAAGAGTCTGATACTCCCTTCCGCTCCACCCAGAGCGGGAGGGGTCATTTGATGATTTCCCATCCAGAAAAAAAAAAGCCAGCACATCTATTTATTTTCGAATATCACAATAGTTTACGGAATTCACATCCAGGGATCCCTTAAAACGCAGGTTTTAAAAAGAAGTTTAAAAAAAAATGCGAGGTCGTAAGACATTCCTCGCAAGAACCCGAAAATCAACAGAATGGGACCCCAAGTGCGTGCAACACAGAAAACTTTGTGATGAATCTAAAATGAAAGCAATTTGTTTACTATAACAATAGGATTTTAGTAGAGCAAGTACACGTAGTATCTAAATACGAATACTACCACGTGACAACATAGAACTGAGTTTGTAAACAAACAATGAAACTTTGCGAAAACAATAAGAAGTCACAACGACGCCAAACCTGCCAACATGGACAGAATTAATCGTCCGCATAATCAGGATGAAAACTGCACAGAGACCTCGAAATTGTTCTAAAATTGTCTCTGGCAAGAGTCCAGGGGGACAGAGGTGCAAGATCAGAGGTATTCTGCGGCGCACCCGGAAGCCGCGGTGCACCGCAGCGAGGAATTATAGTTGTAAACTAACGATATCTCTAGAAGCTTTTGTATGGGACTTATTCAAAATATACGAGATATTATGGCGACACCCGGTTAGGTTGTAAAAACGGTGATAAGGCGACACGATGCTCTAACGCGAAAAGATTAACCGACATTGTTTTTGTGGCCTCGACGTGTTCCGTAGTTTAAGCAGTTACCCCAACGTATAAAGTTGGACGTTTTTATTATAGACAACAACTAGTGCTCGCGTGGACATTATTAACACATTTTACGAAAATGCCAATTATATTAAAAACGATGATCGCGACATCCGGAGCACCTGTGTCTGCTATTATGATGAGCGAAAGCTTTCATAAATACTGTATAGTAACCATTCAGGGCGGCAATTCATGTTGATGATGTTCTCATAATATTTAAACTTTATTTATTGAATCAGCTGAAAGTCCTCGCCGTTAAAACCGCACGCTGTATGTTTTTAAGCAAATACGGAGCAAATATCAAATAAAACGTTCAATTGCGATGGACATTACAGAATACTTTCGCTTTTCTTGACTCGATCTCTGAATTGAAAATATTTACATGGAATGCCAATTACAGTGTTGTTTTCCGCGTAGCTTGTCAGAAAAGACTTAAGGAAATAATATGGCGTGCGTGGTCGAGAGACTTGGAACAGGTCACGATTTGAGCACTATTAGAGCTAGTTTGTTCCTCGGTATGATTTCAACAGCTTCCGTTACAATTTTATCCTGGGTGCTTGAAGTTCATAAAGCCACAAATCGACCGTTAAACTTTTCATTCACACATAACCCGAAAATGACCAAGCAGCCAATTAGTTTCCCATTCACAGAGCCATTAGTGAGCGGCAATTGCACGGCTAAGTGTGAATACATGCGGCAGGTGGTGTTTCGACCTTGGGTATGCAAATATTTTATCGGGTCAAACACCCATCGCCCCTCGCAGGACACTGCTCGTCTGTAACACTTCTTGTATGTTTTTCTATAGTCTCTTAAAGTTTTCACTTTCGTTTGTTAATTATTCTTATGCGTATTTTGCCTTATGATAATTGAGGACCTTGCAGCAAAAGGGAGGCAAGTCCAAGTATAAGAAATGTCAGGTACTTATCAAGAAAAAAGGTTTTTTAAAAATGACTGGTTACTCTAATGTCTAAGAGTTATATGGTATAATATACCTAATCTAATATAAACATATTTACCTACATATGAAATAAATAAATTTTTGACGACGATTTTTTACGGTTACGATGTCGTTAAAAATTTGGATCTGCCTCCCTTTTGCTGCAAGGTCCTCAATTGTGATTTGCTTTTGCAGTAAAAAATCGTTTTTAGGTATCAGGAGTGCTTTGATAACCGATGGTTTCTGAGGAAATCGATCGATATGTATAATTTCACATAAGACTCCCAAGTTGCGAAGCTGTTTCAATCTGTATTTTAAATATAAATTCGTTATCTTTCATATAAAGTCTCTATTTAGTAAGCGGATACATTGTTTTACCACTTTAATCAATGTAAATAATCCCAAACACAAATTTATATGTTTATTGTTTAAATACATTACATCACGAAAGCTTTCAACCCTTTACCGATCGCGGTCGGCGGCACTCTACCCGCGTTTCTGGTCATTTAAATAAACATAAAACGATACACAGTAAACTAGGTTCCGTTAATGGACAGTAAGTTGAGCGTAAATATCAGTTATTACGTAACTGATAAATACCATTTATTAAAGTAAATACAACCGTAGCAAGTGCGGTAGATATCAGCTGTTTCGCTTCTGGTGGTTTTCGTGAATTGGAAACGTATCACTTGTCTTGTGTATTCCTTGGGTCTAAAAACAGCAGTTCAATATTGAAGGCTTGTTATGTGCATCAAGTCAAGTAGATCTTCGTTTACAAGGAGTCACATTGAACTAAATGCGTTACCTATTAATTTGGTAACCCACAAAGTTCATTGTACATTTTTCCACGACACGCGCATCTGCGGCGGAAGGGGGCTAAACGCACCTGGCAGACGTGACGCGTGGGGTCGCATCGACCTAATGCGATAAGGGGAGGAATAAGTAACTCCAAACGAGTTTAGTGTTAACTTCCAAATGAGGGGCTATTGGTCGTCGTCGACGTTTAAAACGCGACTGTTAAGCGATGTTTAGATATAAAATTATACAAGTCAGTCGTTTATGGTGTGCTGTGCTGCGGAAGATTTATTACTGTTTTATTAGCCATAGTAATTAGGTTTTTATTGAAATATAATAAGCGTCTATAAATGTTGACAGAGATTAAATAGTTTTAGGGCCTCTTTCACCACCCTCAAGTAAAGTGTCGAGTAGGCTAATCGCCGTTTAAAGTCCCGCGTAACTTCACGTACGCGTTTCACGACGTTCGAGTAGCACTACTCATAGGATTAAGTGACCCGTAAGTTACTGGCCACATCGTCCGTCCACTAGCGTGTTTACTTGACGGTTAGATATGTAAAAGTTGTCAGTTGTCATTAGATGCATACTACCATACTACTAGCGGCTTCTTTTTTTTTCCACGTTGAAGCATCGCTTTGTTTATTTTCTAGTACAGATTGGTATTTCTGTACCAGCGATACCAAAATGTCCCTCTCATGTAGGGAAAAGTTTGCACTTCTGTCTCTTTTATTTATTTTATCCATGCTAATAATTAGTAGAGATATTTTAAGCTAATCGCGTGATATTTTAATTTATTAGCACGACACAAATAATGACAACTGCAATCACAGACAACAATGACGTTTGACGAGTAGCATTGACGTAATATTGAACGAATGGAACGTATGATTTGTTACGTCATTCACATAACCAGTAAGTTGTTACTCGAAAGCTTGTTTTCGCTTGTGAAATTGACAAAAGCTAATCGTTACTTTTACTTGGCGATTAAAGTTATTTGGGAAGTAACTAATCAACGCTTTACTTGAAGATGGTGAACGAGGCGCTTAGTGTACTATGCCCGAGGTGGTCGTGTAAAACGGCTGTTTATTGAGCATTCAAGATCAAAGATCAGGCATTACTGAAGCTTGATTGAATCGCTATATTCAATAAGTAGTTGGATAGCATTCTTGAGTACATATGGAGGAATGCGTCAAGCTCGGTGTCGTGAATGTTCGTTCGGGCGGCGCCGCCGCCGGGGCCGGCCGGCGGCGGCCGCTTTCTAACGCGCCCGATGCGCCCGCGCAGCCCGCTTCACTTTCTATTGTACGACGTGACGACTTGCCTTCATTTTAAACTAATTTATTTAATTACCCGTAAAGCTCATACATATTTGCTGGCATTGTTAAGTGTCTTGTATTAAAAAGGTGTCGAGATAAAATCTATGTTCTGAATGACAGCTAGACTCTGTGTATTTAGTGTTCAATAACGAATAAAATCAATCAAGTAAGTACGATCCTAATGTATGCACGAGTAAGTGAGCAAAGGAACTCATTAATAAAACATCGTATAAGCGAGTTGCTAATGTATTTCCAATACACCCACACACTGAGGTCAATGGATCACAATGAAAATTCAAAAGCTGCAGTATCTTGCGATGCTATGACAAAATCGCCTGGTGGATATTACGCAAAAATATTCTTCGACAAAGAGCACACTGCACAGGGTAGAGCAAGTTTGTCGGGAAAAATCTGCGGTTATTTGAATTTAAAATGCGAAACGAGCGACGGATGGACGCCTAGCCCGACGATAACACCCGGATGAAGCCGGTCGAAAGCCGTGCCTTTTCCGGAAAATTCTGCCCGTAACCGATTCTAAAGCGGTGTTACGTCACTCCGTGCAAGCCTTTGAAAAGTTTAAAGTCAAATGAGAGCACGGCTTAAATAGTTTGTAGAGTTCTTCCCGTGCATGCAATTAAAATATTTTGTTATTTGCTCGTGTTCGATGTATTACAGCAGTACAGCAATTATACATATATTGGGTTAAATTAATACACAAATACCAGTACTGTTCCCATTTGGTCCCTTTATCATGGTCGCCTACGCATGCAATCGGTGCGCTGGCGTATCCCTACGTTGGAAGTCTTTTGCATCGCTCCGTGCACATATTTGGACATACGCGCTCAATGACTAATTGGCGCATGAATGCTCTGCGAAGATCTTGTCCACCTTTACTTGATATTCTTTCAATAACCTACTTGTAATTCATAAGCGCAACAAAAAACATGCTGTCGTACGGTGTATCCGATAAAAATATTAAGAAATACATAAATAAAAAACTATTTAATAGTCAGTTTCCTGTAAAACAATGATCCCGTAAAGCGATCATAACCTAGAACGGAAAAAAACTGCATGTCCAAAAAAGTCGAGCACCGCTAGTCGAGTGAGCGGGACAGGCGTATGAGACATGAGCAAGACGGCGGCAATCGCGAAAGTGAGAGGAGGCGAGACGCGGAGCGGCAACACCGCGCGGTTACGTTACTAGCGGGGTAAACAATCGAGGATGATGTGACGGTGCGCTGCGCGTGCGACCGCCCCCGGCCGTGCACTTCGCTACTGCATTTTTGACGTGTGACGTCACTAGATGCGTTTTGTTTTCTGGTCGGGGCGAGGGTGACTGTTTCGTTTACCTGTACATACTAGTCAAGAGACTGGGTGTCCGATCGCTGCGCCCTAGTCCCGAGTGCATAAACAGTGTTAGAAATAGTCACCTAATAATAAGCGTGTTTGTAAACAGTCTGCGAAATTTCATGGGTGTCGAGTGTTGCGGCGGCGTTGCGGCGGGTATCAGTATTTGGGCGCATAATGGCACAGTTATCGCAGCGTCCGCGATGTGGCGGTCACTGTCCACTTCCGCGAACGTCATCATTATTATGGATTGCGCGTGTTGAACTTATGTCACACGATGGTTGTATTATTATTATTATGGTTGCTATGTGCCTTACCTTATTTTTTCTTTGAGTATTTAATTTTGAAAGTAATTTCTAGGAAGTATCATCGTAAGCAATGTCAAGGGCGGAGAATTGCGCTCGAAGTCGTAAAAAAGTTATAGGCGAATCTATCTGAGTTCTGGAATATAATAAACTGCGGAAAACAAAGCATAAGTAGACGGTTCTGCGGCGGGAAGAAGAATTTCTTACACCAGATAAAAACAGAATCCAAATATTCTATGGGAGAGGGCAAAACTCTAATCACTCGGAACATAATATAGAGTTAATAATCAAACATGGTGGCCCTGTCAAAGACCATTACTACAAAATTAATAGCTTGAACAATTTGAAGCTTTCAATAGGCGGTTAACTATAATAACTAACATAAACATAATCGTAATAAAACCATATTATTGGAGACAATATTTACTGCGGACTACAGTTACCTGCTACAAACATTCGCATGCGTACTCACACAGACGCAGTACAAGCCGACAATATACTACCACATACCACATTACTTGCGAGTGGGCGGCGGCAAACGGCAACACTTACCATTTGATATTCTTTACTCTGTCTACTAAAAGTAGAGCGAGTGAGATAGAGTTATAAGCCGCACAGTTTTACCAATGTTGTCATGATAAAATGATAACCTTTGACCCCAGATTCTTATCATACAGGCGTCAAATTTTTGCATGACGCTTGTCCCCCGATGATTTTATTCAGGTATTATTATGAGAAGATTATTCTTTGAAGTAAAGGAAATGAATTCTGAATACTATGTAACAAAGCCTATTTTAAACCGAAGGTTTGACGCAAATGCAGTCAGTAATCAGTATAGGATTTCACTGAAAGAGGTTTTAATCAACTCCTACTTTACTATCTTCAAACAAAACCTAACTGGTGCGGAAATAAAAATGACGAACACTTCAGACTGCGAAGCGATCGAGATACCTCTAAACAAGAACCTCATAAACAGAAACTGAACTCGAATGAATTTCAAGTTAACATGTCATTCAACAACTCACACAATCTAGAGGAAATACATGCCATAGAGATCAACGGAAGGCAATGAGCAGGAAAACATAGACGTAGCCATGTTTATAAAAGCGAAATTTACATTCTCGTTGTACAACTAAGCTTGTATGTCACCAAGGGCGAGGACACATGCCACGTGACCAAAGATAATAGATCTCGCATTTATTAGCTAGCCGGCGAACGTGGATAAAACTCTAGGAATATTTTCCAATAGATAAGTATTGTAAAACCAAAAGTCGTTCAGAACTGTATAAATATAACAACAGGCCATTAAGTTGACTAGCTTACAAAATATTTGTAGCAATTTATTTATCGTTGAAAACCGTGAACTATAATATTTTAAAGTATCGATAGTTAATTTCGCCGACTTAACAAGTATGATTTTGCATGCACGAAGGTATTAAAATGGAATTGTTATGCGGCAAACGCGTCTACAGGCACGCGCCATGGATCGTTTTAGAGGCCACATCGGTGCTTGCGCATGTATGTACCTTCGCACAACCAAACATCGATGTAAATTGAATTCACCAACAATTATACGTATCGATACACAATTAACAAAGGAACAAGATGATTACTAACTTCATAGGGCCTATAATTAAAGATGTAGATATTGAATCTTATGGTATGCAGCTAAGCAAAACTTTCTAAGTAGTATGTCAAAAGTGGAAATGACATCATACGAAGAAGACGATTATCTATTCGGTCTTAGTATTTTTAATTGCCATTTAGTTTTGCTTACGGCTATTCGAGAAGTATTACGTCAGGATATGTTGCTGGTATCATGGTACCGCGAGGCCGACGACAAACGGATTCGCAGTGGACAACCTCAGGAAGGAGGTCGACACACGAAACGGTTACAAGATCGTCGACTGTCGAAAATAGTCTTGAAAAATCATGTTTGTAACGGAAACTGACGGTGCACAGGACACTGATCTGAATGTATTTGCAACGGAAGAATTTGACACTAAAACGTTTTAATAAAAATAAAAAACCGACTTTCAAAAAACACTACAAAGTGAAAAATAACTTTAATTTCGGAACTCGGTGGCAAAAAACTAAAATACAGATCCAAAGAGACCGACTTCCGAAATTAAAGTTATTTTTCACTTTGTAGTGTTTTTGGAAGCCGGTTTTTTTCTGTAAAAGTTTTTATTTTTCACTTTTTAGTGGGTCTGTTTGTAATTTATCTAAGTTACAATAGCCTCATGTCAACTGCACCTTTTACAAAATATTGCTTTTCCCTATGCAGGGACGTTAATTGTTGAGGAGTTCTCCTAGTAAGAGCCAGGAGAACTGGAACTGATGAAGAAGTCACCATCAGGTCCACTTCACTATACGCATTGTAACGAGCATAAATTGCTTAGCAACCACATTAAAGTACCTAATCGAATCGCAACCCGTGAAATACTTATTATTGAGTAGTTCATGGCCATCTGTGGTCTTCATCATCAGTTCCACTTCACCAAATGGTGCTTTCCAAGAGCAAATGCACGAGTTACTATAAAAAAAAACCAAATCGCTATAGGTGTGCCTATAAAATTTGAGGGGTTCCCTCGATTTCCATGGGATTCCCTCATCAGATTCTGACTTGGTGACAATGGGACCAACTCGACCCTTTCAAACAAAAAAGAATTTTTAAAATAGGTCCACAATTGACGGAGATATCCGTGAACATAAATATAAAAAAAACCTACATAGTCGAACATTTACCTCCTCCTTTTTGGAAGTTGGTTAAAAATGGATCACAGCCTAAATTATAAATCTTGAGCAGCTTCTCCACATAAAATCTTATCTTACTCCGGGAAAAGTAAGTATAAACATTCAATGGAAAGTCACTATTGATCTTTAGAATTAATTTATGTGATTGCTGATCTAGATCCAAAACCGGGTATCGTCCTCTGTGCTGAAGGGTAAATGGTACCCAGGTAGGCAGTATTGGTGCGATACGCTGCTAACGGTACAAACACGCGCCGCGCCAGCTGCGGTCAACGAACTCAACGACCTTACGTCTAGTCTAGAAATTTGAAGGTTTGCCCTAGTTTTTTTTCTACCCATAAAGTAACACTTTATAACAAATCATTTAAAAGTTTATTGTTCCTTGAGAGGGTAATTAAGTAAATAAAGTAATAACTCAATAGCGAAATTACCGATGTCATGATTTTGGCAACATTTTAATCTCCAGATTGAGAACTCGACGATAGTTAGTTCGTACGAGCCGACATAATGCAGATACCGATGCATGCCGCAAAGCTTTTATGCATACAAAGGACGTCGCTAGGATATTGTGATATGACAGGTAGTTAGATGCGAGTAGCAAGTACATTCGCAGAAACGTCTGTTATTGAAACCTGAGGAGACACGATGGAATTATGTGAAGGAAAAGTTAAACAACGACAATCTTCCAGAAATAAAATTACAGAACAACTTAGTGGGTACAGAAACAACATCGCCTACATACTGATCTTGATCGCTTGATTATTCCGTCTCTTTTGCTCTCTCTCGAACATACGGAACATACCTTCTCACTCGTTAAACCTCAGCCTCTATGGTGACACGTAAATACTACGTGCACTATTTAACAAGTGGGCCGCGACAAATACTGGAAAGCCACTTGCACCGTGCACGTTTACCAATTCTGCTTAATTGAAAGATTATGATAATGTGCACACGTTCGGTTGATTTGGGAAGCTAGAGCCACTTGCATAATTACTACACTGTATCATTTTAATGAACATCAGTGAATCTGTGTTATCTACACTAAATACAATATTGTGATCTTTGAACTTCACAAAATCTTGCCTGATAACTAATATTGTACGGGCAATGGACTTCCCAGATCAAAACTTGCAAATGAATGTCCTTCGAACTATGTGTCATGCAAAACTTAAAATTCACAAGAAACAACCAACCAGACAATTCTAACAAAATCGAAATAAATTAGGTTCTGATTTAAGTCGGAAGATCATTATGATAATCTTAGACGTTCTTGTCGGCGAATTTACACCTTCACGTCTTGTGCAGATGGGGGGGAGGACAGATGGCAAAGGGGGGAGTAGTGAAAGCGTTTCGAATTAAATCCGAGAGAGCCCTCCAACATTCGGCCATGTTATTTTACAGTCTGATGTTATAATAAAGATATCGTGTGCTGACAATCTATTTTGTCAATTAAACTAATAATTTCGTCGGCCGCTGTGCAATAGCTCCGATTCGCATTGTCTGTTGACAGTTAATTTTGTTAGTCATTTGCAAATGAGGTCAACTTGCAAGCCGATATATCGATGAAGCATTATGTAATGTTCATAATATTATAATTATCGGCGTTTCTGAATTTTGAGTTGAAAATAAAAAAAACTTTGAGAAGAAATAAATGTCATTATTTTAGGCAATAACTTGAACTGGGCATATTGTGATTCATTTCAGCGCTTCTATAAAACATAATGCCCAAATTACTTAAGTAGTTCAGGCACAACTTATTTTAAAGATTCATCCAAAACACGGTGGCAGTTTGTTTCCAAAACACTTGATTACTCTCATGTATCTTTAGAAGTCTATAAAGTTAGTTCGCAACTTAACTTTAATAAATTAGTCTGACTGCCTTTAGTTTTATCGCGGCAAGAAAGTTTCACCAAGTTGAAGTAATACATCAAGTTATACATACGTTAGCACTTAATAGGCGAGAGGTTGGAATACGTGAAGTTATGTGTTACGCTTGTACAACAACACGACGCAGTTAATCGTATAGTGAAACTTGTTTTCCGTGAGACGAGGGCCAAAACTCGCATGCAAAGGGCCGACAGGCGCTTTCGGCTACAGACATTTGTAATGCTCCAGCTAATCTCCAAAATGTCTTATGTCATCTCACAAACATTTCGCAAATAAAATATTGCAATGATAAAACAAAGTTTCAGTTTTCAAAGTGCGCCTTGCGCCTCAGGCACGTACAGACGGTGCCAAGTGTTGTCAACACACAATACCGTCTTGTTTACACAATAAAAATATAGGTCAATCTTTACTTTCACGCTTTTAGACACTTGTGTCCCGTACGACACGGGGTGTAGTCGGATTACGGAGTAAAATTACTCGTGTAGAAATAACCTTTAGCCAATAAAAGCGAAAGTGGAGCACAAGGCTAGTGAAGACTTGTTTTTATCGATCGACATAACGCAGAAACCTGAGCACGGTGTGTTTTCAATCACACTAATGAACTGTACGTTCGTCGGAGATGCATTCAACTGAATCCAATTTTTAAGTATTGATGATTGAAGAATGGGCCACGTTTTAATTTAGATAAATTATAATGAATTGAATACCGTGTAACTAATAAACATAATCTAATAAGAAATTAAATCAATCTTAAAGCGTGTTTAATTTTAAAATGAACCACACAAGTCCATTTAGAATGTATTTAAAGTTTTTTATAACACAATAAACGGATAAATAATTGCAAATCAGTGGTGACAGGACCCGTACTGGCGTTGAGTGCCGGTCTCTGGCGAAGCATCGAATGTGGGACAGGCACAGAGCACTTCTGTTATCTTGACCCACATATCGTGACCGCGGTCGCGGCCGGACCACTGCCGCTATTGTAGCGGAACACCTTAATTGCCTTCTGATGGAAAACGTCGAGAAATTCAAAAGGGCAACTACAGAAATAGAAAATTATGAAACACTGAACCTTTATGTAGATAAACAAAAACAATCGAGGCATTCAAAACTATACGAATTGTGTGAAAATTGAACGAAACGATTACGCAGGACTCGGTCGAAAAGTACAATTATTAAGTAAAAACTTTGTTTACAGCTCCAAAATATCGTAAAGGCAAAGACCATACGTCCAAGGTTTACTGAAAAGAATTCTCCAGAAAAGGGAAAATACAGATATCAAATAAAATATTCCAATATCGCTGAACGAATGTTAAAAATCGAGATCGCAACCAAATGAGAAAGAGCGAACGTTTTTCCTCGTGACAGTATCATCAAAACAGAACCTTGACCCAGAATGTGGCTCGTAACAACAAGAGGAAAAGGACGTTACGAAGATGCTGTCAGGATCGCATCAAGTGATGTCATATCGTCCGAGTATTTAAGACTGGTTTTATTTTATTTACACAAAAATTTTAGTGTCCTTGAAGACAATTTTTATTTCCGTCAGTGTGATGGACGTCTGGATTTTAACCCCGTTTAATCTGTACTAATACAATGAAGAGGTAAAATTTGTTTGTAAGTTTGTATGTAGGAGGTAGTCGCTGAAACTACCAGTCAGGTTTGAAAAAATATTTTTGCTTCTGATATCCCAATTTTTGAGAAAGGCCATATGCTATTTAACATCACGCTATGACCCTTAGGAGCAGAGCAAAAATAAAAAAAGTCAGAAAAAACGCTAAGCGAAAACGCTGATGCGATGCGACGGGGGGGTGGTCGGGGGAACAAGAAATTCCACGCGGACGAAGTTTGGGGCAGAAGCTATGATAGATAAGGCAGTGAGAAAATATCCACTATCAATGGAAACTTATTCAATAACAAATATGTATTTATTAAGTAATTAATTCCAAAGCAAATGAAGTCGAAGCAAATTAAATACATATAATATTCCTAGGTATTTTAACAATTAAAAACAGTGGCCATTAAAATATTTTCGTGTATTGAAATTATTTTATTCAACTCAATTTAAGCAAGGCCATCAAGTAAATGGAGTAATTCGATAACGCGTTTACTCGAAAATAGTTTTAATTTAATTGCCGAGACTCGGTGATACGGACCTTTTCTTCAATGTGGGTTAAATAAAGGTACTCGTTGCGGAACTGCATCAATTAAGGACAATGTGGATTGAGCGCGAAGGACGTCCACGCTCGCTCCAAGGACCGACATCCATATAAACGTATTGGTTTTTTATTAGATTTATTATAATACTTCATGTGATAACTTTGATAAGTAAGCAAATCGATACTCATTACTGATAATTTAGTATCGATCAGTAATTAAAAACCAGTTGGCGGGTCATTATCAACCTCAAAATTGTATCAGCTGTTTATCTTTGCACTGCACCCGAGATGTTAGAATCAGCTTAGTATTTGGGTCATAATGTAGTCGTTATCAAGATGCATATTTTATTAGTGACCTTGGAGGGTATGACGGTTGGATATGTGGTGCAATACCAATTCTATTGCATGCAGCAGATCCCAGGAAAGTGTGAGCAATGTTGGTTAGTCATTTCCATGCATGTTTTGAGTGCATGTTCCCACAAGCGTTATGATCCCATACGTCCCACTGAATACGTTCACCATTATTATCACACTGCTACACTAGTTACTTCAACTATTTGGCATTTTCCAGTGAGGTCACTAGAAACCCGAGATAAACAGTGCGTCATTCTTATGTAGGTAAACGCGTCACATGGATTTATTTATTTCCCTAGGAAACGTCAAAACGTTTTCCTCATTTGTTTGCAAGTCGTTCTTCTTAAAAGTCAATGCTCGCTCGACAACCATTGCACTGGTTCTGTTTTTGTTTAGGGAACGTTATAATAGCAATCGTAATATTAATTTCAAGTGTTGAAGGAGCGTGAGATACCGCCACCGCAACTGTTTGCTTATCATGTGTGATAATGTGGCATTAAATAGCCGGTCACACTGTAAACAACTGTGCGATTGGTTACAAAATAAACAGTGCACAGCTTTCAATTGTGTTTTTGATGCGAGGACCCAGATGCGGGTCACGAGGGGCTGGCTTTATGTAGGTACCGAAATTATGCGAGTACACTGTATTTATTTGAACAGTTTTCCTTTTAATTTATACACGTGCTCTTTCTTGTGTTGCGCTTGAGCATCCTTCAAGAGTACGTGCTTTATCGTCAAGATTATGATGACAGCGACATTTTAATTCATTAGCGTCGTGAAAGGCGATGAAGGAAATGTATTGTCAATGTGTTTACTACAATTAAATTTAATAATAATCTCCAGACAATAATAATATTTGGTAAAGAATTAAAGATTAGATTAAGGTATATTGTCATAAAAAATCGTTCGTTATTGTACCAACTATTCCCCACAACTTGGTCACACAATCTTTATTTCCGTCAGTGACTTCCAAAGCTTTTAATCGTGTTCACTGTGGTGAATGATAGCGGTATGATATACCAACCGCTCTCGTTAGAACCTTGATACCGTGAGAGTGTGATAAGTTATCAGCTGACAGATAACGACCCCCGCGACATTACAAAACTTATAGTTTGTTTATAATTTATAAACATTTAACTTTCCGTTCCTTAACATTTTCTATGTGGAGTTGAAGACAACAGTTTAATTTATCAATCAAGTTATGTTTATTTTCCAATTCATCGTGTTAATATAATTAAATGTATTTAGAACACTGTTTTAAATGTTTGCTGTTTAGAGACATTATGACAAATGAAAAAATCAGGACAGACCAAAATTTCTGTCAGAACTCATTTACATGTTCAAAGCGTGCGTAACGTTGTAACTTGTAAGGTAAGTAGTCAATACATAATTAAGACACGATAAACCGGATTTAACGTCGGCCACAGTTTGCTCCAGTGTGCGCATGCGCAGACTACTTTTATATACTTCAGTGAACCGTCAGACACAAATCAAGCGTTTAATAACCTATAAGGTCACCTTTATTTTCATTAATAAAATTGAGATCTTACAAATAACTCTAATTTCATTTGATTAGAGTTCAAATTCATTTGAATGTGCAGCCAACAAGTAAAGCACTGATTTCAGGTAGACATTTTTTGCGACGACCTTGAGCCGTTCAAGAAACCATAGTATTTCTGTTGTCTTAGTTACGAGGTTATGAGAGAGTCGTAAGTCGTAACTTATTAACAATACAATGATTCTACTACAGGCAACGACTAATTTCATCACGTTTCCAATAAGATGAAAGTGAAAATTTTATGTGAAATATCAAAAGGCAAAGAACAGACTTCGTGAGAATTTACGATCATCGTAAGCATCATACAAGAATTTATGGCATAAAATAAGCAGCAAAGCATTAGAGATTCATTATTACACAATGTGGTAATTAAGTTGATTACATTAAGAGGGTTTATAGTGGTATTGCCACTTTGGACAAACGTGAAATAATAAAAATAATCTGTTGCTTGATTGCCGCCAAAACGGTAGTTAACAACTTGTTTTAATACTGTTAAACGGTTAATTACATAGTTTAATAGACACTGGCCAGTATTAATTAGTGGTGCGATTTATTTAGTCAGGAAACCAAATCGGGTCTTACGTTGAATTCGTAAAGGGGTGACCTAGAAGCGGGAGGGAGTCCATAACAGTGGAGGAATGAGCATATTCAGGATAAAATTGAAGTCGTGCTCTGTATGCACAGAGGGTGATAAGGGGTGTGGGGCAGAGGCCGCGGAGACTAGAGTGTTCGTCAGATGCCATGAATAAGTTAGCGGTGTATTCCGTCACTCAATGGACACTGTACCGTCGTTGTGGCGAGGAATTGAGATGGAAAAGAAATATTTTGTAGAATTTTTTTATGAAATAAATCGGAAAAGTTGGTTGTTTTATTTTTTGCATATCAGACAAATATAAGTGAAAAGTTCATGCTATTTAATTAGCACGCTTCCAAATATTGCCCATGAAAAACAACGTTTATTACAAAATATTATCGCCAGTTCATTCTCGTACGTCATGGGGAAACAATGGTCAAGACAAAGTCATAGCTATGACATACTGGCTACTGCGTATGACTGTACTAGTATTTATAAGACAAAGCGTAAACAGGTAAGAGAACAAAGACGAATATCAACTACCTAGATAATCACAGTGCACGCAACTGGTGCCTGGGCGGAGGCCCGCTTATGGGAAAGTTACAATCATTACGACCATTCATAAACGGTTGAATGAGCGCAAGACGCCTGCGCAGCCGGCGAGCGCGCGCGCACCGACCCCGCGAGTCCCGCGACATCTGTGATGTCGCCGCGCAGATGCCGCGCATACCTCAACTTAAACGGAGCCTAGGTAAAGCCAGTGAACATTCACAGCTTGATAATCAGCGATACATTTCCGACTTAATTATCATCAATGAAGTTGCATTGCAATTTTTTGCGCAATGCTCCAAGTAAAGTGTATTGAACCCAAACGCGACACCTAGAAGCCCCCATGCGTCACCGCCTATGTTGTGGATGAGAAAAATTTCCACGCGACAAAAGCAGCGATGTCCGCAAACGACGCATAAATAATTAGACAATAAGCAGGCAGGGCAAGAAATCGGTAATTTGTATCGCGTCGAGATAGGCGGAGCGCAGAGGGAGACGGG
Source organism: Luperina nickerlii (assembly GCA_963855955.1). NCBI lineage: Eukaryota > Metazoa > Arthropoda > Insecta > Lepidoptera > Noctuidae > Luperina > Luperina nickerlii. Next base: position 2,910,797 of record OY979666.1, on the reverse strand, counting down.
TGCAGGCAGGCGCGCGCCGCCGCGGAGATATGGCAACGCGTCAGGTGGAAGTGGCGCCCGTGCTGTGCTGAGTGCTCGCTTCTCGCCGAGGACGACCGACCGCCCCCGGCGCCCCGCGCGCCCGTCCCTCACCCGCTTATCCTCACCCGAACACAATCTGATAAAATTCGCGCCAGCTATGAACATTACGCAAAGCTACTCAACACTACAACACTGCGATAATGAATGACCCGACGTTTTTTTTAACACGCACATAAACATTACTCCTCATGGCTCCCTATCGTGTCGCATTATCGAACGGTACGAAGCGAAAAATGTAATAAGAAAGTTATTTCCTCAACCTGGCGAAACTAGTCTCGCGAACGCATTACGGTCCGCGTTACGGCCAGGTGAATTCAAAATGACCTCTATGGGCCGGTGGCTTCTTGTGGCCTCGCTCGCCGAATGCGTTGACATTTTGTGGGTTAGCAACATGACATGACTCCGAGTTGTGGCGAGAACGATGCCAGGATGACTAACGGCCGGCCGTCATTAGCCGCCTAAACGTAAATTGTCCCATACAAAAACTTTAACGCAATAGATCGATTCGGCAGTAGTAGCTCAATAAGGTGAATTTTGTATATCAGCGTCCACTAACGATAATCACATCGTCTACTTAAACGTCGTGGACTCATTATTTAGGAATTCCTAAACATGCAACGGGAGACCTAAGAACAATAGCGGACAATACTAGCATCACGTAAATCGTAATGATTTCGAAAGAAAAGTACATACGAGTTCTTTCATCAATGTAAAAGTGACTTACCAAGGCGAAGAAGTTTGTGTGGCAATCCTCGAGACTTGCACCGTTTGTTTGGTGATTTTGATGCGTCATGGTAGTCCGGGGCACTTCATTTTCAATTCACAACACTAAAAACGGGTACAATCTTAAAGAAACCACTCAAAATCTTAAAATCATCACCGACACTACTGAAGTTTTCACCTTTCAATGGCGACTGGAAAATGGCGGATAGGAAACAACAACCCAAGCCGACAGTGCTGCCGTAGGCGGCCCAGAATAGAAACTGGTTTCGTCTAGAAATGTGTTACATACGTACGTTCCGTTTTAAGTTGGCGTACTCATCAACTTACGGCTGACTTCAGTATCTAATTTGATTATTGGAGTTTATTTTTGTTTTTATTTAGAGAAACTATTGAAATGATACAATAGAGGCGTAAACTAACAATCAATGTTAGTTTAGTTTGTTCTTACTTACCACTACTGCAATCGCCGAAAAAGGCTAAAGGGAATTATTTTGCCAATATTTTCTCGTATTTGGTCAAGCAGTAATAAAAATAACTTTCCTCCTTTCCAAAATAAAAAAGTCTTATTTTACAATCATTATGAGATTACGTAATCAATCATTAAATATAATTTTTACGAATAGCTTTCTTTCTACGAAGAATGAAAAAACATTGTTACAGTTGTCAAAAATACGGACATGGAATAAAAATAAGTACTACAATATTTTAATTTGTTTGCAAGATAAATTACTATTATTTTAATTCCATTTGAAAATAAGAGGTGCAGAGAACATAAACTACAATGCTTCGGAACGTGCTGTCTGCAATACCGCGCAGAAATTTACAGGTTATTTTGTTGCACACCTTATTAATTAAAAAACACATTATTAATGTCCTAATTATAAATCTAATAATTTACAGATCACTGCAGTAAGGTATAAGCAGAAGAAATATCCTAAAGTAGACAAAAAGTTCCAAGCTGCTGCAGAATCTTTAGCTGCAAGAGGGTACAGTATGAAATGTTTACCATTAAGTACAATTAAAATAATAGACCATATTGAATCATGAACCACTAGATTTGCACCGTACTTACATAACTGACTTAATTTTTATAAATTGTAATTTGTTAGTATTCTACTTTAGACTTCTGATGGTAACTAACATTTAAGATTACTTAACTTAGATAACAAACAGATGCAAATCCTTATTGAATCCCCTAATTTCAGAGTATTCATTGACTTTCTAAAATAATAACCATATACAATTTTATTTTCAGTTTTCTAAGACCCACAAAGCCATGGGATCCACCAGCAAACATAGAAGAAACTATCACCAAAATATGTACCTCCAATGGCCTGAACTCTGATGCCCAATTTGATGCTTTAGAAACTAAGTTTGCGGTACTCAAGGCATGCTTTGAAGAGACAGGATATGATGTACCAAATTCACTGCTGCATACCATTGGAAGTGTTGGTATGTTACTCTTGGTGGGAAAGGGGTGTATCCACCAAAATTAGGCTAAAGCAAAATAAGCTTTCCAGCAACATTCTCCTGCATTTCTCCTTTGAATTTTTCATGCATGCCTCTCATAGCATAGCAATAACAGAAAGCATGCAGAAATAGATCTAACACATCACAGGCATTGAATAAATTGCAATTTTAAGATTGTCATCATGAGAACATGCAATATTACAATAACACATGCAGATACAAATATTGCACCTCTTTTTATCAGTATTTGTCACTTCTTCTTCATACAAAGCAAATATTCCATTTAAAAGCCTTTAGCTAGATACTGAAACATTGGCTTACCTGAGTACTGTGATGTTCAATCTACAAATGTAGACAGGGTTTCCTAACTTACAAGCTGAAACAATAGGAAAAGCAAACTTTATCCAAATAATAATACAATGAAACTTATTGTGATGTGAGTTTGCACCATAAACCAATTTGATCATGAAAGTATGGCACTAAATAGAACCTCAACATTATTTTTTTTACAGTGGAATCTCCTCATTTCTGGCTTCCCATGATTTATCAAAAATTCAAATTGAACCTCAGGAAAGAAACTTAATGTGATGATATCCTTGTTGTCAAGAAGTTGGTCAGGACTAAAGAGATTGACAAATTATGTTACTCTATACCCCATTCGCAACAAGATTAGACATTGAAATAAATCTTTTTTACAGTCCGTTCAACCGATTTTGACTTCTATTGCGTTGGTGGCATGACAAATGGCAGCTGCAATAAACAGTTGGTATTATAATCACGTTTTTGCTTTTAATGCCGTCCTTATGCCTACGGAATAGAAGAATAGAAGTAAATGTCTAATCTTATTGTAAATGGAGTATAAGCAGTTATTTGGACTCAATTGCGTCCCCTTTAATCTTGGTCTTGCTTGATCAACACCCAGAAGAACTGAAAGTATTGAAATTGGGACCATAGGGTGCTTACATAAAGAAGCGGGTTTTCGGTCCTGACTCCCGGTACTAGGTCTCTGCAGGTTGATCTTTGGTAGGAAATGGTTACGTGTTTTACCTGTTTCTTTATGTGTGATGTGTGCGCATAAGGAATTAATGTGGATTGTGGGACTATATCACACACACCAATCGGTACCGACTTGTCTTTACTGGGAACCCGCTTCTTTGTGCAGGCACTCTTACCTACTGTGTTAATTGCACTCGAGCAGCAATCACTACTTGCTTTAAAGATAACAAGGCAAGGCAAGGTGATGCACTAAGCCTTAGTGCAACACCATGATAAATCAATACAGGGTGGCAGAGATATCGAAGCACAACCTATCATGGATTCAGCACATGATTCTTAACCCCCCTGCATAGAAATTTTTCTTTGGTTATTAAAAAAATAAATTGCTGTCCCATACATTCTGACTGCAGTTTTCTATGAAACAGGAGTTTTTTTTATAACTGATGAATAATACATGCAACATAGCTGTTGCAATATATTTGGATAACACTAGGCACTTCCTTAACAAAGCTCTTGACAAACAACTGCTATTTTAAAAAAAGATTAATTGATTAATTGAAGATTATTGGAGAAGAACGGGCAAGAAACTCCATGGACACTCTTTGATATTATATTTTTACAAAAATATTAGTTACATCATTAATGTTGAATTTATAATTATATGAGAAATATGTGAGAACGATGTAAAAGAGACGTATGTGTTAAAAGCATCCAGAGTACAGCAAATAGCAAGAAAACAACAATTCAAAATTAAAATAATGAAAAATAAGCCGAGGCAGCTAACTGATGACCATAGCCCCAACTTACGGCAACCGTTCACGAAACATGACACATAGATCACCACCATTCAGCTCATTTTGAAGGGAGTTAAATGATCCAATACACACCCCACCGTCAGTGAGACATTTGTGTGAGCATGATATACTATCAGCCGCCAGGGCACATTCAAGTCAATGAAAGGCATATTACCCAGTAAATGGTACATAGGGTCAGGGGCGGTACCTTAATAGAAGCCGAAAAGCCCGGCTTGCCCTAATAAAATCATAATTCACAACAACAAACTTACTTAAACCTATCAATAAATAAATATATTAAAAAAATACCAATCAATGAACTTGAACACAAACATTAATAACTGAAAATCAGCCAATCCCTCAGTTGGGCGTTTTTTTTATACGTTGAAAATCTGTGGGCTTGCCCTAATTTTGACCCCTAGGCACGCCACTGCATAGAATATATACATAGAACTCACATCTGTACTGCTATGCAATTAGGCAATACAAAGGAAATTGAGTTTATACAATGCAAAGATAGTCTTACAATCTTCAGCAGATTCAACAGTAAGACGACCCACTGACCGTATTTTCAAGTGTTAATCAATTAGTTGTGGTTGTGGAGCAGGACAAGCATTGAGCCAGGCATTTTTATCAGCGATATAATCCCCTAACTTTTAATATGCCTGACTGCATAGTGTGCGTTTTATACAAGACTTGAAATTTGTCTCATTCAGAATGTGGGGAGGGATTTTATAAAATCGATTACTTACTTCCTTATATAATTTACAAAGAATTTAAGGGTACTGGGTCTACGTATGTACGTACTACTTACCTGCTTGATCGCGAACTAGCTCAAATATTTTCAGAAAATTCAGAATGTCTATCCGACATTCAAATATTACTTCACGACATGACGTTTTTAACAATAGCCACTATTGACAAGATTTTTTATTTAAAAAAAAACTTTCTCTATCTTTTGCTTCGTATTGTAATTATTGTATTGATTGTAATGAAAGTTTTCATTCCGCGCCAAAACTAACTAGTAAAAAAAGTAAAAACTGTCAAATAGATATTGCCAATCTCGAAAATATCCGCAATCCAATGTAAAGGACCGCTTACACAATTATTGTATTTCCCATTTTTTTTAATATTAAATTATCTTGTTACAGCTGATCTGAAAGATTTTTATAAGACTCCTGTGGACACAGCAACACCATTTGAGGCCTTGAAGAGAATGGAACTGCCCAAAAACTTACATGTGCAACCGGACTATGTCAGATTCCACCCAGGTTAAAAAACGACTTTTCTGAAATAATTTGCAGTAGATAAATGTTTTAAATATAACAATAGTGCAATTTTCTGTTTCAGATACAGACACAATGTTCAATGGTATCTCAGCATTCCCCAAGAGTTCAACTATTGTGTCTGGTATTAAGACTAGGAAGAAGTACGAAGGCTACTCTGCCAAGCGAACATGGCCCTAATTCTGTATACGTTTAGATTTAAAAAGTTGTATAGTTTTTAGTTCATAAATAAAAAGTTTCAAATTAGAGCGTTTTTTTTTTGTTTTCATTTGAGTAAATGCCGATAGCGAAAGTTCATTTTTGTATTTCACATTCACACGACAGGCGACTCCAAAAATATATATTATAGGAATGAAAATTTTCTCCTTTCATTTCATTCGGTAGACGAGAGTGCCGAAATCCAACATTAGATCGGTTCACCAATGAATTTATTTTTCACTTTTGATTCATTTTACGTTATACTTCGAGTGAAAAGCAAAAAGTAAAGCGTCCAATATCGGCTAAAGTAACAGTGGGAAGATAAGTGGTCTAACTTTTGCCCGCGACTTCGTCTGCGATCCAGGATGAAAAGTAGCCTATGACCTTCTCCAGTTGATGGTTTACAATGCGTGCCACGAAAGAAGAGACTTGACACACCACGTGGTTTGACATGCGCAGTACACAATTTTAGGTATCTTTAGCGGTATGAGGTCTGAGTGCGGGACGGGACCGGACGTCACAGGGGCGGCGGAAAGAGGCGGGGTCAAGTCTCTTCTTACGTGGCACGCATTGTACTCATGTGCAAAATTTCATCCAAATCCGTTTAGCTGTTTTAGCGTGAAATCGTAACAAACAATCAAATTTACTTTCACATTTATAATACTGCTAGCAACGCCCCGCGGTGTCGATCCCGTTCGAAAGACACGTAGCGCCATCTGCTATCATAATAACGTTATTGTTGTTTTCTTCCGGAACAGCACTTTTTTTCGGGATGAAAGGTACATACCCTATGTCCGTTTCTGTACACCTGACAATGTATATGCAAAATTTCAGGATGATTGGTTCAGTGGTTTAGGCTTGAAAGGTAACAAATAAACTTACCCACTTTATACTAGCTGTTTCACCCGCATAAGTTTCGATCCCGTGGGAATATCGAGATAAAAACTATCCTATATCCCTTCCCGGGACTCAAACTATCTGTACACCAAATTTCATCTAAATCAGTTCAGCGCTTAAAGCGTGAAGAGGTAACAGACAGACACCCTTTCGCATTTATAATATTAGTATATTATGGAAGTATGGATTATTAGGATAATAGATGAATAGGCAAAATGGAAACCCGGGTCCCGGCCAAAATGAATTAATGGAAGTTATGTAGTATAGTGAATGCCGTAAACAACTATCTGCCTTCTAAACATCTTACAAAGACCCGCGCAAAATGTTTGCTTGTTCAGAACAATATTATGTGAAGCCGCAGCTTCAACAGTTGTTCTGTCTTTTGAATTGCCGTAAAGAGATTATAAGATAGTTATTTGTATGACAACCGGGAATGATACTTACCACGTGTAGGTATTGATTTGATTGATCGAAAGATCTGAATGTATGGCAGGTTCCTCGTAAACAACGATGAATTCCTCTAAGTGTGGAGCAAAGTATTGTGATTCTTGAGACGGATATCGAATCTAGCGCTAGAATAGCACTTTGAACAATTGTTTCAGAGGTTTCTACTTTTCCATTATTTTCTTCCTGCTCTTGAAACTGATGAAATTAAATGTCGAACTGAAATGAAAAAAATAAATGAAAACACTGAAAAATTAATAACGTTCATTGGATTTGAATAAGGTTTGTCAAGGTAAAGAGGTCAGTATTTGGCTTGATATATTTTTTGCCTTTCTCTTTTCTAACAAGTTTTTGAACGAATTAAAAGTGACAGTCGAAAGTTGTACGTTACTTTGAGGTTATATACGAAGTGAATCTCGATCTAATATGAACATATTTACTCAATTAATTAGCGAATGATTCAAGCGAGATGATTTAACTGTTCCAAAATGAACGCCCTATTGATATTGTTTTTTATATTTGTGGTTATTTACTCCTGTGTGTCATGGTAAGTGGTCGATGTACGATGACACCGCTATTTTTATTATTGTTTTGTGTTTTGTTTACTATTTTAGTAACATTTGGGGTATTTTTAGGCTGCTGCCGACGTTACTGGCATGGCTGTTCATGAGAAAGTACCATATCAAATTGAAAATAGGCAGAATCGCCGTGCCAAAGTTGATACTCAAAGATGTGAGCCTATCCAAAGATAGGTATTCTATTGTAAGTATAATGATTTTTACAAACCGTTACTCTTGTTCCTGAGAGTATAACTGTACATGTACTGCTCCCGACATGGATGTACATTTCAACCGCGCGGCCAACTCATAATATTTGACGAAACTTTGCCAGGAATTAGTGCTAATTTGTTACTTTACACACCCCTTTTCGTGAATTTGTTACAAAAAAAACTAAGACGCTATGACAAAGAATAGTTGGCCGCTAGAACCGCCACTTGCCGTAATCATCGCCCGTGATTACACAGAAACTATATAATACAGATAGACGAATGATGCATCAAAAGAAAGGTCTTAATTTGTTCAATTTGTTACAAAATTTAAAAACGTCATAACGTAAATAAACAAAAAGTTACGCAATATTTAGTTCTCAGGTTATGAGTAGGTAGGTATCTCACCATAAATATCAAATTAATAGAGGCTAATGTGTATGGACAATTAGTTACTAATTTGTTACAGCTAAAAACAGAAAAAAAATACTAGAAAGTAGGTTCAATAATTTGTTAGAGTCGATTTTAGTTGGCCGCTCGGACGGCAATATGCCTAAAATACAATGGCGTTTATCTCGTTATAAAAAGTAGGTTTAAGCTAAGTTTTAGTACTAATCGCCAGGTAACGTAACATAGTTTGGATAAATATGGCGAACATAACTGCAGCATCCATATTTTAGAATATATTTACAATAAATAGTAGTATGAAACCGTATGAGAGTAGGGTGACCATGATTACATTAGTACCTACGAAAGCATGTTTTTAATTTTGTACTCTGTTCGAACGAATATGCGGTTCGTTTTGCGGCCATATTGATGTCTTTTGTTCTTAATTCTTTGAAGTATTTAGGTAGGTACTGATAAAATTATCGTTTCTTTGACTTTGCGCAGGTGTTTTATGATGGGAACGATTCCAGAAAAAGGATCTCTTTTGTTTCCAAACTATTTTTAAAAATATTTGTTGCAAAGGGTTTGCAAAGCGATTATTTTTTGTTGTGAATATTGTCATTACTGTGCAGTATTTTGTGGTGTGTGCTCGTAAGTATTTAATTCCCGTGATTTTCATACTACTAAGTTATTGAGACAATTATTACTAAATCCAGAAGTATCTAAAAGTGCTTAGCTATGAGTTGTGCACAGTGCACACTTATATGTTGGATTTGTTAATGTAGAACTCACCACCAAAAAGTGTATTGCAGAGGAATCCAAATCAACTGCTACCGCAAAACGAACCGCATATTCGTTCGAACAGAGTACAAAATTAAAAACATGCTTTCGTAGGTACTAATGTAATCATGGTCACCCTACTCTCATACGGTTTCATACTACTATTTATTGTAAATATATTCTAAAATATGGATGCTGCAGTTATGTTCGCCATTTTTATCCAAACTATGTTACGTTACCTGGCGATTAGTACTAAAACTTAGCTTAAACCTACTTTTTATAACGAGATAAACGCCATTGTATTTTAGGCATATTGCCGTCCGAGCGGCCAACTAAAATCGACTCTAACAAATTATTGAACCTACTTTCTAGTATTTTTTTTCTGTTTTTAGCTGTAACAAATTAGTAACTAATTGTCCATACACATTAGCCTCTATTAATTTGATATTTATGGTGAGATACCTACCTACTCATAACCTGAGAACTAAATATTGCGTAACTTTTTGTTTATTTACGTTATGACGTTTTTAAATTTTGTAACAAATTGAACAAATTAAGACCTTTCTTTTGATGCATCATTCGTCTATCTGTATTATATAGTTTCTGTGTAATCACGGGCGATGATTACGGCAAGTGGCGGTTCTAGCGGCCAACTATTCTTTGTCATAGCGTCTTAGTTTTTTTTGTAACAAATTCACGAAAAGGGGTGTGTAAAGTAACAAATTAGCACTAATTCCTGGCAAAGTTTCGTCAAATATTATGAGTTGGCCGCGCGGTTGAAATGTACATCGACATGGTCCTGTTTAGTGGCACAGGGATATAACAAGTTCCACTGAATATTATTTACTTAGTTCACTTTCTCATTAAGATTATCAATAAAACAATTTTTCCTGGATTTAATCTGCTTATTAGCCTTCTAGTGAACTTAAAAATACTGACCTATATTAATCGTTTATTCTAAAAGCCCCTTGCAATTACTAAAATACATAAATGCCATTTATGTCCATCAGTGAAAATTTAATTTAAGTAAAACTTGAAGTAAAGTTACCATACATATGAAATAAGCTTCAACTGATTTTATTTACAGCACATAGACGAAGTGTCATTTCAAAGTAGTTGTTTCAACTCTGAAATCAATAAACTGGTCTCAGTAGTAATCCGAGGAGTTGAAGTAACCAACAATGTGGAGGAAAAGAGAAGTGTTGTGGTTGAGACAATCCTCAAACCCCTGCTCTCCAAACAGAACTCTACTGCAAAGGGAGACTGTTACAGTGAAGTGGCCGACTTCAGGAATCTTGAGAGCAGTTTGAACCAAATAGCAAATAAGGAACTGTTGGATTTTAGAGATAAGAAACTGCCACATAGTTTGATTATGTTTGCTCAGGTATGTTGGTTCTTGTATTTACTATTTGATTCCAAAAATTAAAAAAAACTTTGGAATATCCAAAAGTGCATGACTAATGCTCATTTGATCATATAAAAAACAACCATAGATATCAATATTATGTTAGTTAGTTTTTTAATTATAATTAAACTACTTTGAATAAAAGAGCTGTTTCGAATAGGCTTCCTTAAATGGGTGAAACGAATCTATTAAAAAAAAATTACTCAATTAATTGATTTTTTCGCAATCTACAAATGTTTTCAGGTGTTCACTTGATTGATGGATTTTTTTTCTAGAAATATTTTGATGTCTTTTTCGTTTCTACTGCATTACTTAAATAAATTTTTGAAAAGTACAGAATTTATCTCCATTAAATTATCTATACAATGGTATATACATAAACTACTGGTTTCCACAATATCAATGTACATATTTTGTGTGGGGGAAATCTCTTAAGATATGTGTAAAGGTCGCAGCATATTGCATTTCATATTTACCCTACAGTTTTAAACCTTCTTCTTTTTTAAATATTAGAATGACTGTTCTTTTGTGAAGACATTTTCAATAACATGGGTCAAGAACCCGTGATCTATGGCAAACCATACCCTTCCCACTCAACCACCATGACCTACTTGCATCAGTCTATTTTTAAATCCCTCTTAATCATTATTTTATTTACATTGCCAATCCTTATCATATGCAAAACATGCATAATGCATATGATAAGGCTTGTCTGTATAACATAAAATTATAATATCATATGAATATTGGTTTATTTATAATTAGCTTTTGTCAGCGGCTTCGCCCGCGTGGACGTTCTAAATTATCCTACGGGAACGTAATACCGGGATAAACAGTATCCTATGTGTAGTCCAGGTTATAAACTATCTGTGTGCCAAATTTCATCCACATCCGTTCAGTAGTTTTTGTGTGAAAGTGTAACAAACATCCATCCATTCATCCTCACAAATTTTCGTGTTTATAATATTAATATAGTAGGATAGGATAGTCATATATATTATAATAATTATCAAGTCTGGACTATTTTTATCTAACTCTTGTAAATACTTTATGTAATGTGCTACATAGTTGATGACATAACTAGCTAATTTAATTATCATTATCCTGCTGCTATTTAATTGAGTTATATTATTAGTATTGTCTCTACAGTTGTACTTATGATTTATGCCTTTAAAGGGAGGAACCAATGTTTGGAAGTAAAAAAACCAGTTAAGAGGCCGGCGAACAACACTTGCTAATGCATAGTTCATACAAACATAATACCAAAATAATTTGTAAATCAAACATATTCTTAAGGTAGTGTGTATTTATTCCGATTGGATAACAGAATATCTAGGTTCCCAAATATATATTTTGAAAGGACTCTGATATAAAGACAAGATGTGAGGAATTCCAAATTTCTATAGAATATTTATTTTTCTCACAACTCGTCTTTAAAACAGTGTCCATTTAAAATATACATTTGGGAACCTAGATATTCTATAATCCAATCATCATTATCACCAATACACACTACATTAAGAATATGTTTGATTTACAAATTATTTTAGTATTACGTTTGTATGAACTACCCATGCTCCGCCGGTCCTTTAATGTTGTAGTTTAGTTATTTATTTTTATAAAGGCTTGATGATGATGATAATTGTAGGACTCCCTTTTCCGCACTTAGTATTTATAAAGGCTTCCCAACAAAACAGATCTACACTCACCCACAGACTTTTTCATATAGATTTTGCATGTATCTAAATCATAGGAAAGCATAGCACTAGAAATTGGCGTACTCATACATTATACAAAAGAAAATCTATAATTTTTATATAAACATCTAATAATAATAAAACAGTTACTTATCTAATCTGTGTAGTAATAAAATGAACATAAAATTAAAATAAGAAGTGATTAAGGGTTAGCAATTGGCAGTCTGCCATCTCAGATCGTGTCACATCTGTGCGGGATTCGTGACCGCGTGGACAAGTAATACACAGAAGTAAGTTGTAAATAAGTAACGATTAATTTATTACGATATCAAGTAACTAAAGCTAGCAGTTACACTTGACACGAAAAAGTAAAATTAAATAAGGTTACATGAATGGTAAAACTACTAGAAACACGAAGCTCGCCGTAAACTATTACGGCGAGCTTCGGCGAGTAAAGTATGATCGGGGGTCAGAGAGGACCTCGCACGATCGTAGTTCAGCACAGACTGAAGCTCCGAACCAAAACTCTCCCAAATCTGCCGTTCACTAAACAAAGGACGCGGCAAATCCACATGTGCCTTTTAAAAGTATAATAAAACACGAGAAATACAAATGGGTACAATACAAGATAATTAAAAATAACAGAACAATGAACCTTAACTATAAATAGCAAATAGGTACAATACAAGATAACTAAACATAATAGAACAATGAACCTTAAAAGTAAAGAATCATTAAAGACAATAGTACCTATTACTTAAATCACTTTGCAAAACGTGGGAAAAACACAGAATGAAACTTTCTAAAAATTATTACAATAAGTTCCTCTATAAAAATATTACATTCTTAAAACTATGCAAGGGATGGGTACGTAAGACACAGTCCCCACAGTACCCCCCTACCAGTGATAAAGATCACGAAACATGCCTGATAGTAATCAGGAAATTTAACTCGCCTACCAGAACGGCGAGGAATATGCTTGCCAGGCCAACTTAGGTTCCAGTGAGTCGGAACCGGTTGCCGCATAGTTCACGGTGAGTCGGAACTGTCTGCGAAGATGTCCCCAGTGAGTCGGGGTGGCGCGGGCGCTGCGTTATGGTTCCAGTGAGTCGGAACCGGTTGCCGCATAGTTCACGGTGAGTCGGAACTGTCTGCGAAGATGTCCCCAGTGAGTCGGGGTGGCGCGGGTGCTGCATTATGCTCCAGTGCGTCGGATGTGGTACAGCGCCGGGTTGAGGCTGGCTGCTGCGTCGACCAGGAGAGGAATTGAGCTCTTCTTGTTGACCGGCCGAAAGTGCAGTGTGCTGTGCCGAGGTTGCTGATGAGGCTGAGGGTGATGACCAGGTATGCGCGGTCGCTGCATGCTGGTGGTCAGGATACCCGTTGAAGCCGTGGGAGCTGGCTGGCTGGGAATGCGCGTCATCCGCCGCTAGTGACTCCCGCTGGATCGCTCGCCATTTTAACACGTACTTTGATTTAGCACTCGCGAAACTCTTTACGCACTGTCACGAACTCACGCTATATGATAGTTTTGATCACGTCGGGGTCACCACTGTGCGGGATTCGTGACCGCGTGGACAAGTAATACACAGAAGTAAGTTGTAAATAAGTAACGATTAATTTATTACGATATCAAGTAACTAAAGCTAGCAGTTACACTTGACACGAAAAAGTAAAATTAAATAAGGTTACATGAATGGTAAAACTACTAGAAACACGAAGCTCGCCGTAAACTATTACGGCGAGCTTCGGCGAGTAAAGTATGATCGGGGGTCAGAGAGGACCTCGCACGATCGTAGTTCAGCACAGACTGAAGCTCCGAACCAAAACTCTCCCAAATCTGCCGTTCACTAAACAAAGGACGCGGCAAATCCACATGTGCCTTTTAAAAGTATAATAAAACACGAGAAATACAAATGGGTACAATACAAGATAACTAAACATAATAGAACAATGAACCTTAAAAGTAAAGAATCATTAAAGACAATAGTACCTATTACTTAAATCACTTTGCAGAACGTGGGAAAAACACAGAATGAAACTTTCTAAAAATTATTACAATAAGTTCCTCTATAAAAATATTACATTCTTAAAACTATGCAAGGGATGGGTACGTAAGACACAGTCCCCACACATCTGTCTCCGATGTCACTTACCAAAATAGTAGGATTCATCATCTTTCTGAATGAATGTCACCTGAAAAATCATGCATAGCACAATCAGCTTAAAATGTTCACTCTCTTGAAACAGGCCTCCTCTCAATGAGAGGGATATAAATCATGCATACTGCACACTAATTTGTAAGATGCATGGTAACTACCACCATAATAAAAATGTGCTTACCACACAGGTGTGACAATTTGTGACACATTCAGAACCATTGTGCCATGCAGAGCACATTAAGCTGATCCTTTCAGTTAGTAAAATAGCGTGTATCTAAATCCATATTATAATTGAACATAGTAACAGCTTTGTTTAGCTATCCATACTAATATTATAAATTTGAAAGTAACTGTCTGTCTGTCTGTATGTTACCTTTTCACGCCTAAACCACTGAACGGATTTCGATAAAATTTGGCAGAGAGATAGATTGCATCCCGGTTTTTATCCCGATATTCCCACGGGATCGACACTTGTGCGGGTGAAACCGCGGGGCACTTCTAGTATAAAATATTTTTGTAAATGGACTTGAAAGCAATAGGGAATATGCATGATTTGTTTTTATTTAAAAAATTAATCCTCATTCATGTAATAAACAGTTTAGTAAAACTGTTTTTCGGATAACTATGAAATTAAAAAATATATGAGCCATCGAAGATTTGTTTCTATCTCTTTCTCGCAAAACGAAATTTAACACGGAGTTTATATGGCCGTAGTGACATGTGACGTCACAGTCTATGTCGGATCTCTCTGTCTAATTGGTGTGTAATCAATAGTTTTAAATGCTCATATCGGCCGTGTTTTTTGGCCGATTTTAATTTTAATTTCACTTTTTGTCATCTCTACGGTATTTTCATATTTTGTTAATAAATGCCATGAAAAAAATTCATGCATATTCCCTATTGGGACTTAGATCTTTGTGCGAACCGTGCCACAGATACGACGAGAAAAAAAAAAAACAACAAATTATATTTCTCCCACAGTTCATGGGAGTACACATATTCAATGCATCAGTTACCATCCACAATGGCCCAGTAGACAATCCTTGGTGTCTAACCGCCACAGCCGCCGAGGTCCACGCAGATGGTGCTGCGGGCGGGCCTGCCCGGGCGCTGGTCTTCTCAACAAAGCTCGTGGATGCTAGAGTGAGGATTGGCGGGAAGGGTGAGAGTTTGGGAGAAGCGGCCTGTTGTTTAGTGATTGAGGGGACTGTGAAAGCTGATGGGCCGCTGAATGTTGAGGTAAGCCGAGTTAAGTTAAGAATGGATCAACTCTATTAGATTTTGTGCATGTTTAGCCAGAATCTCATATTCATTTATTCTTTGTTAATGTTGATTATGTAGATCTAGGAAAAATTCAAAATTTGTTTGACAAATAATTAATGGGGGTTAAAAAGATCCAAAATCATTCAACTAAAATAATCATACGTTTTTGTAAATTGTAGAAAATCCACGCAATAATCAGCAACACATCAGTGTCATTTAAAGACGAGTTGTACCAGTTCCTAAAGAGCCACAAGAAGCGCAGACGCACACCAGTAATGAGCATAAATAATGAAGACCACCTCGCCACTATCATTCCCAGACTTTCACCAGTTGTACCAAAGGTAAGCCCAGTTAATTTACATATTTATGGTACGTTTATTTTATTTCGTAACACAAAAACACCTCCTAACCAATCATTGACATACACACATATACAGTCACCCACACACACACACATACACACCACACACCCCCACACTCACACACACACACACACACACACACACACACACCAACACACACACACACACACACACATAAACTCAATACAGGCTTATTTTAACCGCTTTTTGTTTATTTTACTTTTTGTTGTTCCCATATTCCTTTTTTTTTGTTAATCTTTTTGCATAAGATTCTGTAATTTCTCCTACTGGGAGAGGGCACTGGCTCTTGTAACACAGGTATATCACCTAGCACAGGAGTCAGGGACTTCACACTATTTTGTAACCTCTATCTTGTGTAATCAAGATTATTATTATTATTATTTGACCACGAATTTTCTCGTGCGGCTGCCGCGTAGCGACCGCACAGACCACCCTGTCATAGTAAAATGCGCTCTATTTATTTAGCAACTAAGTTTTAAATTCAATGAACGAGCAAGCGATTTTAGGTAGTAGTGTAGATTCTAGATTTGTGTCCAGTAAATCAACAAGTCTCGCTTCCCTGTGACATGAGTAATAAATGATAATAAATGATTTGATTTGATTTTTGATTTTGATGAGATTTATTGCGGAATTAAATAAACTATATTTTTTTTTTTAAATAATATTTTTTTTATTAAACTAAATATTTTTGCATAACATTTTACTGTTATGAGATGTATAACTAGGAACATTGTGTTTGTAGGGACTACATGACTACACTCTGTTTACCCGTTCAGGGAATACACGCGTGATGTAATCTAATGTTTATTTTGTTGCTAATTCATGCTGTGTTTTGACACTTGTTGCTTATTATGGAAACCAACAAGTGGCTAAAGTCGGCTAAACATAGTATTCCTTTAATGGTTTGTAATCATGAATGTCCACAAGGATTTTGTTACGTAACAATGATGTGGTTGTTTTTTTTTTCAGATATTCAGCTTAAAGATAGACACAACAAAAATAAATTGTAAAGACAAAACTGTAAATACAAACTTCGAAATGTCTTTGCAGAGTTTACAAGTAAGTTTGTCACACTTATTATTTTTACAGCCATTATGCTACTTCACAGATTAAGTTTTTGTTGTATTGTACTTTGAGAGTGAAATAATAGAGCATAAATTATTATCTTTTGCAATGAAATTTTAAATTGAAATCTTTTGTCTATGCACACCACGCTAGATTGATTGAAAACCGTTCCTACCACTTTAAAAAAATATACAGATCTGAATACTAGTTTTCTATAATGACGTTTTATCCAATAGGTAAACTCCAGATTCAGTGCAGCATCAATGCTATACGACGAGACGGGCTCGGAGTTGAGCGGTCTACCGCAGGTGTACGTCGCGTTCCAGATGGAGCAGTTCCAGCTGGTGGCAGACAGCCAGCAGTTGGCGATGCTCAACAAACTCAAACTAGATGCTAAGGTATTATTAGTAGGTCAAAAAGAGTGGCGCCAAGAACTTTATAAAAATTCAGCCGTCCCATACGTTTAGGTCGAGTAGGTATTGAAGTTTTCTATGGGACAGTTGATACATTTTTCGCGATTACGATGTTGGCCCCATGGAGAAAGTTGTTTATTTTGATGGTCTGTAACACACCCTTAACTTTGGCTGGTCTTTGAAAACTAACCCTGTATACTAATAATAAAGCTGAAGAGTTTGTTTGTTTGTACGCGCTAATCTCTGGAACTACCCAGTCAGTCGGATTTGAAAAGTTCTTTTTGCATTTGATAGCCCAATTCTTCCGGAAGGCTATAGGCTACTGAACATCACGCTAGGATGTTTAGGAGCTGATCAATAAGAAAAAAAAAACATAAAGGAGACCATGTGAATACGGAGTAGCGCGGACGAGCGATGCAATGCGACGGGGTGGGTCGGGAGAACAAGAAATTTCACGCGGACAAAGTGGCGGGCAGAAGCTAGTAGTCTTTATAATGTTCTTGGTTATTGCCAATGTATAGTTTTAGGTCTAAACTATATCTGACCGCACTGCAGTAATATTTACATAATCTTGTAACCACAATTCACAAGGCCAGTTTTTTTCTACTGTCTTTGACCTCATACAGACCGATCGTAATTCGTAATACATGAAAAGTCCTTATTGAAATATTGTTTGTTTCAGCTGGAGAAAGGAGTACTAAACTTGTATGTAATTATAAGCACCCTGAACATTAGGTATAGTCATACTGAGGCATTTAAATGGTACACATCCGTCAAAGAGAAAATAAGAAAAGCGAAGCCTTTACAAATTATGGAAGTGGAATCGCGTTGTAAGTATTTCTTGTCAAGTTTTTTGTTTTACAGGTATTTTACACACACCACTGCAATTCGGCAATCACTGCATAAAATCTTTAAACCTGTTAATATAATGTAGTAGGAAGTTGATCCGGTAAGACTGTAAGCCAACCCCAACATAGTTGGTAAAAGGATAGGCGAAAAATTAAAAGAGGCAATAGATGGACAAACTTGTTTTACCCTAGCCTCTATTCCAACACCTTTTTCTTTCTTTAATAGTGTCCTAACAGAAAAAAACCATTGTGGATGGAAGCGACCATAATAATATTCTCGAACTCGATTCGACAAATTCGATCAGCAACCTAATTGTGTAAAACACTATTAATCATAATCTGAATCATTTTGAAGGATATTGCTAATCCATTGCTTCATATGTTCGAAAAATGTGTCTGCTCAACAACGTAAATAACGCAATGAATGTTGTTGAACTGTCAAAATGAAATCAAATACTTCTGTTAGTGTGTTACGCAATTACCCCGCAGTTATCGAATTAATTGCTTCACTGTCACTCCGATTATGGTCTATAACTTTAAGATCATCTGATCTGTTACAATGCGTGCCACGAAAGATGAGACTTGACACACCACGTGGTTTGACTTGCGTAGAACACGATTTTAGGTATCTTTAGCGGTATGAGGTCTGAGTGCGGGATGGAACCGGACGTCATAGGGGCGGCGGAAAGAGCGGGGGAGGCGGGGTCAAGTCTCATCTTTAGTGGCACGCATTGTACTATATCAGTGGTCATCAACGTCGCTTTTACTACACCAAAACTCACGAAACACTCTTTCTTACAGCACAATCCCCTCCATTATGGTTAACTCGTATATTCTCAACCTGCATAGTGCAAGGTTGCGCAGAACTGCGCGCAGTAACAATACACGCGCGGCTGATGAGTGAGCACGCGCTCGGCTTCGGATGCAGCGGGGTCAAAGTCAAACTGGATCAGTTGTTGGAGACGAGAGGTTTGTGAAACGAGGAAAAATGAGGGTAGTTTTATATCATTGTTTGTGCGTTTTTAAAGCTGCCAAATGAATGAACCGATTAATGTTCGATTTTTAAAGTTTGAAATGAAAAAAAAAGCATTGTGGCTGGCTAGATATACGTAACATTTAATCAGCAAATCTGCTGTCGAATATCAAGGTAGCTATTGTGTTTGGTTGCTCAATATAACAAACACTAACCAATATAACGAACATACTTCAGGCAGCACTTGAACGGGTCTTGTGTGGATTTTATGCTTGAATATGGATTACTTATCCATAGCAACAATGATTTATTCTTCCGCTTGATATGAGGACACATCATATTTTAAATGGCTTGTGTAGAGATGTGCGATGATTCGCTTTATCGAAGCGCCTTTAGATGTCTTCTATTTATTAAAATGATGCCAGATCCACGACTGGTTAAACCGACTTGCACGCATGTTGACGTATATCCCCACTTCCAGAAGAATGGTACCGCTGTGCCGTGGCCCGGCAAGCAGTAGGGGGTCGTCAATGGGGGGCGGAGTTGCTGGTCGACGGCGGTTGGGCGGCGTGTGGGCCCGCAGCCCTAGGGCTCCGCGCGCCGCCGCCGAGGAGGAACCATGCGTGGGGTGAAGCGCTGTTGGCAGTTGCGTTAGTCAAGTGGGCGTCACATGGGCCTACTGACTCAAA
Source organism: Luperina nickerlii (assembly GCA_963855955.1). Classification (NCBI taxonomy): domain Eukaryota; kingdom Metazoa; phylum Arthropoda; class Insecta; order Lepidoptera; family Noctuidae; genus Luperina; species Luperina nickerlii. The sequence goes on along the minus strand of OY979666.1, from coordinate 2,891,077 downwards.
GGTATGGACGATATCACATATTCAGAATTGTTTTAGCGATAAGAACTTGTTTCTAGCTCTTCTTAACAAGAAGAGCTAGAAACAAGTTCTTTACCACTTTTGACAATACCTCACAGTAATTTGAAACTTTTCTAAGGTCTTACTGTTACTCAGCCAAATAGGCTTTGTCGTTTTATGACGTGTAATTGACATTCAACCTTAGGATGGTAAAGCAATAACGAGGTCGACTGTACGATAATGTGGAATCTAAGTTACTTTTTGGGATTTTGCAAGTCTGTTTTTCTGAGAAGATCGAGTTATCCATACTAATATTATGAATTCAAAAGTAAGTTTCTGTCTGTCTGTATGTTACCTTTTCACGCCTAAACCACTGAACGGATTTCGATAAAATTTGGCAGAGAGATAGATTGCATCCAGGGGAAGGACATAGTCCAACATCCAGTTTTTATCGACATACCTCGCGGGCAAAGCCGCGGGCGGAATGTTTCTTTCTGATATTTGGTTTAGTTTGATCCGAAGGCCAATTCTCGTAATTTGAAACGTTCAAAATCTAGTCACAGTCTCATCTCGGCGACAAACAAATGTCAAAAACTTGTCAAAAATGTAGGGAAATTAGTGGTATTTTTGACAGATTGAGACTGAGACCAGACTGTGAATGGTCTGGCTTAGTTTAATTTTTACTGCTTTGATAAGGTTCTTGATTTTTATTTCTTGGGACTAAATACCAAACAACCTAAAAGTTTATGTTTTATATTACCACAGGTAGAAGCCATGGTAGACTGCCTCCGCCTAGAATGGAGCCCAACCATCGCTCAAACGATAATCTCCCTAACAGACTGCCTAAACCAGTACAAATCCTCAACTACGCGCGTCCTCCACGTTGAAGAGGTACAGGAACCTCCATCAAACATATCACTAAACGTAGCGTTATCTCACATCAACCTGTTCCTGATTGTGAACGAGGATATGTGCCTTATGACCAGGGTGGATGCCGTGACCTTGGAGAAGAACCACATTAAATCTGGTGCGGTGATCTCTGGGTTGAAGGTTGTGGATATGGTGCCTTATAAAGGTGAGTTTCTTTGCTTGTACTTATGTATTTTTGTAGAAGTTATATATACAGGGTGGCAAGGAAAACCCCCCTTTTTAGGGTTTATTTATTTATTTAAACTTCTCGCACAAAAACGTACAAAGGCGGACTTAATGCCTTAGGCATTCTCTACCAGTCAACCAAGGGTGGTGAAGAGATTGGATGGCAGGTGCTTTGATTGAGAGAAACAATGATAAAAAAAATCTATTAATCTATCTATTCTGTTGGTTTATTATCTATCTATTGGGTTCCGTACCCAAAGGGTACAAACGGGACCCTATTACTAAGACTCCACTGTCCGTCTGTCCGTCTGTCTGTCACCAGGCTTTATCTCATGAATCGTGATAGCTAGACAGTTGAAATATGTTTGTTACGACATCACATTACAAATCTTTGAATTTCTTGGCTTTTATCTACTATAATATGCATGTATTATATTTATAAAACTTCCTCTTGAATCCTATCTATTGCTGAAAACTGCATTAAAATCCGTTGCGTAGGTTAAAAGATCTAAGTTAACATGGAGCGGGCGCGAGTTTGTTTTATACTATGTAAAGATAGTAGGTATGGATGGAAGTGTGGATTTAAATTTTCACCAGTTTAAAGTTGTATTGAACATCACCAATTATTTTAGGCAACATGCACTGCCAGCGCTCCGAAGAGATCCCAACAACATTCTTCCACGTTAAACTAGCTAGAATAGACTACATCTTATCCAAAGAGAAATACTCCGCCCTCCTAGACTTCCAATTCATAGAGAATGTAGACCTGGAGTGGAGTGCGAACTTACACCTGAAAGTTCTGACCTTCGTGAGGGCTGTGAAGGAGTTCCGGCAAGAGATGAGGGCGAGGAGAAATGTGGTGGTGAAGAAGAAAGGGAGTGTGTTGGATTGGAGGGTCGCTTTTAAGGGGGAGACGAATCTAGGGCTGATTCTGTCGAAGGAGAATAATATGCTGTTTGCTACCGGTGAGTTCTGTTTGTAACTTTTTGTTCTTGGATTTGCTTTAGTAGGTGGTTCTTGGTATTACTAATGAAATATGGTTCTAAGTTTAATTAACCCTTCGTATGCCGAAGCGTGGATCCACACGAGGCACAACTTTTTAATTGTTTCTGTAAATACGATCGGTTAAAAGCTTAAACCTCTTGTATGTTTTCTATTATGATATCAATAGAAACTGTTTGAATTAGAACATCATTTGAATTTCAATTTTATTGTTCCCCTAAGAACGTTAAATTAAGAATTTAAAGTTTTCTCGCAAAACAATGTAAGTATATTATTTTCATAAATAAATTTTACTGTGTATGTATGTGTAAATTTTATATCAATTTTTCAGTGTTAAAAATTAAAATTAACAATTGCACAATCTTATTCTGTGGATAGAACTTCCCAGGAAGCATAAATGAATTATTATTAAAGGTTTTTCCAAACGCGACCTTCATTCTTAATCAGAATCTTCAGCTTTCTTAAAATCTCATAATTTTTAGCTTAGTCTTCATACGTATACTCCATTTATACTTTTCGCACTAAAGCATTTTTTTTCTACCTTCCTCTTTTCGTAGACGACATGACAATAGCCTACGACCACGAGATAGGCCTGTCCATCGTGTGGAGCAAGCTGAACATGATCCTCAACGGAGACGAGGTCATCATGGTGGAAGGGTACTGTCAGGAGCGCGTGGCTGATGACCATGAGGTCAGGGTCGAGAGAAAGGCTAATGAAGGGTTTGCGCTTACTTGGAATAAGGTTTGGTAAGTTGTTTATTATATATTCTAAGCACCACTTTACCTACGCCTTACTTTTTAAGTATCATAAGAAAGTTTGTGTTATTTTTGCCATAGACGCGCTAAAAAGTAATATGTGGTGTTTCGGTGTAGCTTTGGAGTAATTAGATGTGGCTGAGTATTCTACGCGATAATACTGTTGTATGTCTGGATGATGATGATATTGAATGACGTGGAGTTTCTTGCGAGTTCTCCGTAGGACACGCCCAATCAGAACCGTGCACCTAGCTTAGCTTCTGACGTTTAATAAGTACCCATGTTTATGTGAAATAAAATAATTTATTTTTTAATTTAAAGATGCTTATCTTAAATAATTATAGTTCCGTACAAATAAGTCAATAGTATTTTAAGCATGTCTCAAACGCATAAGGCGCTATTGGAAGACTTATTTTGTGAAATCAGACAAAATATCATGACCGGTGCTGCCTGACAATATTGTTTTCTTCTTAGGTCAGTAAGGGTGGACTCAATCCGCATGGTGTTTCCCTACAAGCATCGGTTCGCGGAGGCGGTGCAGGGTGACTTCGTGTCCTTATTCAAGTGGATCAAACTGGTGCACGGCATCAAGAAGAAACCCTTCACAGCTGAGAGTCCCCTGCCTAGTGATCTGCATATAAAGGTAATTTTGGTTTCTGCATAGTATGTCATGCTCACACAAATGTCTCGCTGACGGTGGCGTGTGTGTTGGATCATTTAGCTCCCTTCAAAATGGTTGAGCTGAATGGTGATGATCTATGCGTCATGTTCGTGAACGGGCGCCGTCAGTTGGGGCTGGTCATCACTTAGCTGCTTCGGCTTATTTTTAATTATTTTAATTTTGAATTGTTGTTTTCTTACTATTTGCTGTACTCTGGACGCTTTTAACGCGTACGTCTTTTTTACATCGTTCTCACATATAATTATAAATTCACATTAATGATGTAACTAATATTTTTGTAAAAATATTATTTAAAAGAGTGTCCATAGAATTTCTTGCCCGTTCTTCTCCATAGGTACCTACGCTTTGGAATGGGCAACTAGCTTCATATTTTCTGACTGATCGACTTTTTGACAATTCAAAAGTGCCTGTAAATGGTTTAATTGAAATAAATGCTTTGAGTTTGAGTTTGCAACTTATACTAGAAACGTTAAAAGTTTTTTACCAAGGTAAGTTGTTTACTTTAAATTAATTGTAATTTTTTAGGAATTTTCACCCGATTGAAAAGAAGGGTTGTGTTTTTTTGTGAAACATATTGTTTCATTAAATTAAATTTATGCTCGTATTTTTTGGCACATGGATAGTGTTGTTGAGACAGAAACTGTCGAAATGGATAGAGGTTTCTGTATTTTTTTTGACACATAAGCCAGTAAGTAACTTAAGTGGCAGTGGGCAGGGCACATTGCTCGCAGAACAGATGGCCGATGGGGCCGAAAGGTTCTGGAGTGGCGACCGCGTACCGGAAGACGTAGCGTTGGAAGGCATCAAGGTGGTCCGACAACCTTGTGAAGGCCGCAAGAATCAATTAGATGCGGGAAGCACAGAACCGGTCAAAGTGGCAGTACTTGGGGGAGGCCTATGTTCAGCAGTGGACGTCTTTCGCCTGAAATTAATAACTAATATAATTTCATTCCCTAGATCGAGGAGCTCCTCATAGAGCTGAGTGACGATCCGTTCGAGGTGAAGTTACGCGACAACTACGAGCTTCTAGAAGACGAATATAAGGAGAGTCAGAAACGACGCACCATGCTCGATGCTAAGGTATATCAATATTTTATGACATAAAAAGGGGAAGGGGGGGGGGGTATAGCTGACCCTTCGGGGAAAATGGGGCTTACCTGGCAAAATGTGGGTGTACAACGAGTACCTCTATATAGTATACCCATAATTTGCCACACTAGGAACTTCTCCTGTACTGTGGGTGCGTTTACAAACATTTAAACTCACATATACAAACAGCCAGACCCGGAACAACTACTTGTAGCTCATACAAATATTTGTTCCGTGCGGGAATCGAACACGCGACACGCAGCGCAGCAGTCAATCGCTTAACCACTGCGCCGTGCAGTCGCGGTAAACATGACGCAAAGAGAGAACACAAACACAAAAAATATGTAACAAGTTGGGAAAATATGCGTAGAGTATTTTGACACCCCACTTTTTGCAATACCAAAAACATTGCCACACAGGTTCAAGAACTCTGTAAGCCCCACCTCTTCCTACCAGCCGGTAAGGTCGAAGAGCTCTACGCAGCATTACGTCAAAAAGACGCGCAGATCTACGTACAGCGATGTCTGCGTAGAGTATTTTGACACCCCACTTTTTGCAATACCAAAAACATTGCCACACAGGTCCAAGAACTCTGCAAGCCCCACCTCTTCCTACCAGCCGGTAAGGTCGAAGAGCTCTACGCAGCATTGCGTCAAAAAGACGCACAGATCTACGTACAGCGATGTCGCGCCGCGCCGCCGCCGCGCACGCGCCTTGTGGCGTGTTGCCTCACCAGGTTCACGCTCATAGCGCTCGCTGATACCACCATACATGGTACGCAGAATGCGCAGGCGAAACTGAGGGATATGGATTATGATAGGTGAGTGAATTAAAGGCGTTTTTTGCTTGTAGGTTTTAAGGTGAGTGGTGTAGTAGTTGAGATATAGTTCCCGTGTATTACAAGTATAGGATAAACTGAAAATTATGCTGAATGAAGCAAATATTAACGAAAACAGTCGGTGGTTACATATTATAGGTAGCTGGTTCTACAGTCATAAACTGGAACAAAACCTATCATTTTGGGGGAGGCTTTTGTGTAGCGTAAGCCATCTTTCAGTTGATTGATGAATAATTGGCGCTCTTTCTTTATTACATACCAGCTTCTGCCCGCGAGTTCGTCCGCGTGAAATTTCTTGTTCCCCCGACTGACCACGGTGCGTCGCATCGCATCGCCTGGCCCCACTATCACTTCCTTTTCACTTAGAGTTCTTTCTGACTATTTTTCTTTTTTGCTTGTTCCTAAGGGTTGTAGCGTAATGTTAAATGTAGCCTATAATAACCCTCCTTAAAAATTAGCCTATCAAATGCAAAAGGATATTTTCAAATCTGACCGGTAGTTCCAGAGATTAGCGCGTTTAAACAAACAAAAAGACAAAGAAACTCTTCAACTTTATTATACAGATAGATTCGGAAATCATACTCATTTCTTTTGCTATTTCGTGTATTAACATTGCCTTTCTCCCACAGTCCATGGCCGGAAGACGGCATCGAGTTCACAACACTCTGGTGTCGCAGCATCAACATGAGCTGTGCTCAGTGGCAACTGTTACTGAGGGACTTCCCGCAGCCGCTGCTCAGCATGAGCGAGCTGAGGATGTGGGGAACCCTGCTGGCTGCAGAGGAACAGGCACCGCCACGAGGTAACCCTTCACTTTGCTAAAACTTCGACTTGTACAATGGACCTCGTAATTGCTTTACCACTATAAAATTAAAACTTTCTAACTTTAAATATAATAGACAAATATGCCTTGTCGTTTTATGACGTGCAAGTGACATTTTACCTATGGATGGTAATGCAATTATGAGGTCGACTATACTACCATTATTTAGAGTTTCATCTGCAATGGCTGGTCAACAGAGATTGTTATTGTAAAGTAACACAACACCAATATGTTTTTCTAATTTAAACACAATTTACGATCATTTATTATATTTTTTATTCGTAAATAGTGAGTTCGTGTCAGACTTAGTACTAAAAATTTTGGTGGTGATAATTTAGAATTTAACCAATATTTGGGTCACAGGAATAAGTATGAAAAGCAACGTAAGTTTTATATGCATTTAATTATAGCTGTAAAAATAGTATCACATTAAGAGAAAGAATAACAGTCATTTAAATAACAGCATCAGTTTTCCTTGGAGACCAGCTTCAGTAATGATGGTGGTGAGGTACAATGTGGTGAGTGCTGTGCTTCACCGTAGCGTGGAACCTTTAGAGAAATAGAAATTTATTAAGTAATATCAATTTTGTTGTGTTTCGTAAACTATTAAGTCCACTATTCTACAGGTATTATTTATTTATTTTTAGCCTATGTTGTTCTATTGCAGGACAAAGACCTCCCACCCCCTCCCCCCCTCTCTCCTTCTTTCCACTTCTCTCTGTCTTGGGCTAGTGTGGATCAACAGGTAAGTTCATGATTTTGTTTTAATTGGGTACAACTTCGTGCTACTAAGAAGTTTGTTGCGCCACTTCTTGAAGCTCAAACACAGGAAGCGGTGAAGGGTTGGCATTTTAGGAACTGACCTTTGTAACTTTAGGAACGACAAGATATCTTTTGATTTTAACACTTTGTATGGCCGGAACGAGATACAATGTCTCGCGTGGATTTTTAATTGTTTCTGTAATAACGCGGCATTCAACCAGTTATAGAGCACTTATCCCATCCTTGTCTAGGCTCCAAGAGTTCTATTTCCATTTTGAAGAAGTTTAATTTGTTCTCAAACTGCTTACCCGGTGTGGTCGTCGCCGTGGTAGTCAACGTGTCTGTAGCCACCATCAGGCTCCTGCAGCGAGTAGTGCCCCGACACAACGTCGCCGTCGCGGTGCTCGTGCTGCGACTTGTGGTCGCCCGTGTGAGCATCCTTTACTTCGTAACCGAATTCGTATTTAGGGTACGTCTGGAAGATATAACGGTAGATCAGAAATTGTCAAGTTAAAACGTTTTACATTCATTCTTCTCATTTGCAACCTCAAGATTTTTGTTTTAAATTTAATGCGAACTACACTTCGCGCGCTCTCTCTCGTACACCGCGCGGACGCGGGACGTCTCGCTTTACAACAGCGAGCGCGCGAACTGTGGTTCGCGTTGTCGCGACAATGTAGCCGTAGCATAAGAGAACTAAAAGTACCTTACTGATAGTGTAACCGATATAAATCTGACAACCACTGATGTCCATCGCAGCCTCGTTGTATAGGCTCACCGATGGACATGAGTAGTTGTCAGATATTAACAGAAAAAATATCCAACTTGCCATTGGAGATGTTAAATGAATTTCAGTAATAATATTTTATGGAACATAAAAAATAGGATGATTCTAAAATTGCGGGAAAAGAAAGGTACTGTTCTCATACACCTTTGAGTTACTTATGTGAAACTTAGCTCAAACTTACATAGTAGTCATGATGGCCATATCCATGATGGCCATGTCCATGATGAACAGGCTCGTGGTGTCCATCGTGGCGGTGGATGTACTGCGAAGAGTGGCCATAAGCAGAGACCACAGCTACGGCTACTGATAGCATACACATAACCTGGAAGTAAAGATTTTTGTTAGTTAAGAGTGATAAGGAAGTTGTTGGGGAGACTAATATTTTGGCAGTGAAAAAAGGGTTGTATGAATTTTAAGAGTTGGATTATTTACTGACACAATAATTTACGGATTTAAAACTATACTAGTAGATAGCACGGTTATTGTAATTTTATGCTTGTGATAATAACCCAAGTGAGCTGTTATGAAACCTTTTTGTAGCTTTGGAGGTTTTTGGCCAAATTGTGGTACCAAGACATATTCGGACTTATTACAAAACAATATTTATCTTTAGACTCAGGTTTAACCCATCGAGCTATTTTTGAACAATGAACTTATTTCGACAACGTTAAAGTTCTAAATACAAACACTGATTTAAAAATCAAGTCTTAGTAGTTAATGTTGTACTAAGAATTTTATCACCGTCTGAATAAGGTTCACAATACAAAAACTAGCTGAAAGGTTTAAGCTTGGACCAAAGTTAGAACTCGAGATCTTTAAATGAGGAATACATTCAACTAAGGGCTGATTTTTCCAACGCCAGATAATTTTATCCAAGGAATAATTTTGAATTTTTGACAGTTCTTCCATAGAAAATCTGTCAGATACAATTTTATTCTACGAATAAAAATTATTTGTCGATTGAAAAATCATCCCTTAAAGATACAAGATTTAAAAAATACCTCAGTAGATTTTTATCACAAATGAATAAAATTTTATACCTTGATGAACATTTTGGTATGTTGTATTTTTGAACTGTTCCTACTCACAAACTGATACATATCACCAAATTCTCAAGTCTTATATACAGTTTTAAAAATGGCGCCAAGGTAGTATTGATTTCACTAGAAATTATATCGAGCGTTAAATTATGCACGATATGTTACGCATTGACCATTATTTCGTAAAAACTTACGAACTGAACGTAGTTATGCGTGCGTAGTTACGCGTGCCGTCAGTCAAGGTCAAACGTAATTGTGCTTGTTATTATTACTTTTAACGCCATATAAATTGTACTGTTTTAAAAAGTGGATTAATTGTGATTTTTTTAAATTGCTTTTTATTTTCAGGGCTAATAGAAATCGTTATAGTAATGGCCTATTATTGATTTCTAGGCGTTCTATTTTATCGGTTTGGTTTCCACACTTAGTTCTTTAAGTGGACAATAATTGTGCGTGGATTTCTAGGCGTTATAGTAATGCCTATTAGCTTAATGGGTAGGACTATAATGCCTGCATTCCTGTAAGTGATCACTTTTCGCTACACGAATGCCGCTATTTAATCTACTTAGTTGGTTATATTGCAATTTTCGGATGTTATCAGTTATCGCACAAAACGGCAAACGAAAGCCAATAGGGAAAGAAACAGCATTGATAACCTGTTGTTAGTAAATGTATGCTGGGACTTTGAGTTCATTCATTTCCTCTCTATATTTTCCTTCATATTCAGCCTATAACTTTCCCACTGTTGGGACACAGGCCGCCTCTCTGTGAGAGGAAGTGGGTCGTAATCCACTACGCGGGCCCAGTAGGGGTTGGCGGATGTCACATGTCTCTGAATTTTTGGTCTAGGATATGCCGGCTTCCTTACGATGTTTTCCTTCACCGTTTTGAGAGCTGTGGTGATGGAATAAATTACGCAAAGTAAAGCACCTGGCTGGGTTCGAACAGACGACCTATAACTTGGAAGTAAGGGCCGTTACCACTGGTCTGCCACTGCTCTCATTATCTTATGTCAGTGCAATTAGGTCGATAACTACTTCAAAAGCAGATTTCAAATTGCGTTAATACGTAAGTAGGTACGTTTTAAATATGTTAACTTAAACAATGACAATGCCTAGCAAAAAAAAAAAAATGCCTAATGCCTTGCTATGGTGGCTCTGGGGTTTAGACTTACTTTTAGAAGTAACTCTAAACCCCAGAGCCACCGGCCATAATGGATTGGAGAGAAAAAAAAACAAAAAAAAATCCCGTATGAGCTCATGTTCACACGGCGTTGATCAGTGCGATATTTTACTGTATAATTTTGGGATCACAAGGGACTTTCATACATATGTTTTTAACCGTGTGAACTTCATGTTGACGTGTGACCCCAAATTTTTACCATAACGTATCGTACAGTAGAGCGCTGTTTGAATGGCTGCCAATTTAACTCTTTTCCTGACTTGGAAATTAAGCCCTCCTGGACTTCAATCTATGTCGTATTCTTTCACAGCCGTCCGCACAGTGACCATAGATCAAGGCGCGCCGTGGGGTGCGCAGGAGTTGGAGCGCAGTATGATGCCTCTCAAGTGGTACTACGACCTGTGCTGCGAGATGTCGGAGTACAGCTACGCGTTCGGACCTTGTTGGGAGCCCGTCATAGCTCATTGTAATCTGTGTTAGTATTTTATTTCACTTGATTATTCTTTTTAGCTGTTAGATGTTAGAACCCTCCGTGAGATGGTCAGTAACACCAAGGCCGTGCTGGCCGTCCTTGAGGAGCTGGAGTGGATCCAATAATCGAATTTCCCACCCGTACGCAAAATACGCGCATTGATGTGATGTTGCGGACACCAGCCCGTATAACCTATTAGTATTACCTAGCTACAGCTGGATGAATATTTTTTTCTTGTAAGACAGTTAAGTGGCTGTTTATGGATGACTTGTCAAGGATCAAGCTTTAGTCAGGTATCCTATGACAGGATTTTTTTTTCTACATTTGCCATCATTTGTTTTCCAGCATTCGATCAAGTCTCGCGCCCGTCTCTGGACCCGTCAGCGCCCCTCTCTTTCTGGGACAAAGTGCGCCTCCTCATGCACGGTCGTCTAACAGTGAACTGTGCCAAGTTCACGTGTCTACTGCACGTGTCGCTCGACCCCTATAACACGACGGAGGAGATGGAGGTCACGTGGACTGATCTGGTACTGGATTGGACTAATGGTAAGAGTTTTATGTTTGCTTGATGTAACTTAATCTTATATATATTTTTAGGAGAATTAGAATTCAAGTGCGTTAACAGTGTGCGGTTCACCGTTGACAGATGTCATCTATACCATGTTTTTATTCTTGTTGATTCATTCATGTTTTTAATGTTAAGCTCAAAATTGTGATGCGAATTTGCAAAGATTATCAGGTTCTTTTGAACTATGTAAAAATGTTGCTTAGCTTCGAGGTATCTCGCAGATTTTGGCGATGCGAAGTCGCTCCACAGTTTTAAGCTTCAGCTAATTCTTTCTAGTTTCCCCGACTAAGATCTGATACGGCCGCCTTGAGAGATAAGATCTTCAAGGGGGAGCTCGGATACTTGGTAGTTTCTACTTTAAAAATTAATTTATAACATGTTCAGTATTGACATTTAATTTCTTTAGGAAGACTCGGCTTCCTGGGTACGTTAGACGTATACGTCCGAACAGCAAGTAAATACGACGATTGCCGCGTACTAAGAGTGCCGGCGTTACGTCTGTCTGTCAAGTTGGGTTGGCAGTGTGTGGCTGATCCGCGTGATCATCATTCTGTGGCCCCTTGTGCACCGACGAGGCTGCCTGAGTATTCTAGTAATCAGGTAAGCCCTGAAATTTAGTTTGAAAAAAAAAAGAGCAGATAGTACTAGTAAATTAGTAGTATGTAAATATACTAATTTGTAATGTATGAAGAGTAGTACAAAGTCAAATAGTTGTTGCTTATTTGGAAGGAGTCCAAGGTTCAATGATAGGTTTGCGCTTGCATGATTTACATGTTAGTAGAAACTGCTACTTAATAGCAGCAGTATGTTATAGTTTTTTGTGATGGGTTGCACAATACCATAAGGAATGTTTTCGCAGGAACACGACTCGTATAGGGCATTCAGATCCCAAGGACTGGATCTACATCTAAGTATGGAGACGAAGCCAGTTGATAAGGAAGGAAATGGTCCAGTATTATTGTTATATGGAAGTACACTCAGGTAATATAAACATTTGCTCAGATTTTTTTGTTTGCTTATTATGCACTAGGTGCGCCCCGCGGTTTCACCCGCGTCAATGTCGATCCAGCGGGAGTATCGGGATAAAAAGTAGCCTTTATGTTAATCCAGGGTGTCAGCTACCTCCATACAAAATTATATCAAAATTGGTCCAGCCGTTGGAGCGTGAAGAAGTAACAAACATATAAACACACACACACAAACTTTCGCCTTTATAGTATTACTGTGATTAGTAGGACTACGGATTCTGAAAGCCTAATCAACACAAAAAGTCATGTGAACTCCTCTGAAATGATGTGGCTGACTAAAACAATAACATCCTATCAATAATTGTCGTTCAGAAACGGGTGATAAGGTCGTCTTTTATTTATCGCATTTTTGTATCCTGTTTTAGGTGGTTTGAGAGTCTAAAGCTGATATTATCAGGTATAACTCGTCCTACACGTCGCGGACGCATCTTCAAGAATGTGCGCCCGCGCAAGCCGCAACTGTCTCGTCACTACAGAAACGTTAGCGTGTCTGTCACTCTACATAATTTACAGGTGACTTTCGTTTGGTTATTCTTCGACTATATTGATAATAATGCAAAAAATAACTTATCTCTTAACGACTGGTAAGATGCTATGATTCTTTTGTCGATGCTGCCCTGCACTTAAATAGGGAATATGCATGAATTTTTTTCATGACATTTATTAACAAAATATGAAAATACCGTAGTAGAGATGACAAAAAGTGAAATTAAAATTAAAATCGGCCAAGAAACACGGCCGATATGAGCATTTAAAACTATTGATTACACACCAATTAGACAGAGAGATCCGACATAGACTGTGACGTCACAAGTCACTACGGCCATATAAACTCCGTGTTAAATTTCGTTTTGCGAGAGTGAGATAGAAACAAATCTTCGATGGCACATATCTTTTTTAATTTCATAGTTATCCGAAAAACAGTTTTACTAAATTGTTTATTACATGAATGAGGATTAATTTTTTAAATAAAAAAAAAACATGCATATTCCCTATTCCTAGCTGTGTCATTGAAAAGAAATACCCATTCAGTTTCAAAACAGTTTTATTTCCTTTTTAAAAGAAATGTAAAGTCTTCTTTAGAAGAAGTTTTCTCAGAGAACCATTATTGGAAGATTTCCTTTTTTTTTGTTTTCGGGGGGATACCTACAAAAGGTCGTTTTAAAAGACCAATTCCGGAACCCCATCCCGTGCAACGCCTGTTTGGGAACATCCCTGGGGAGACTGTAAAGGGTCCTCTCCTGAGCCCCGCTATGCACGACAGCAAGTGACAACTGTTGGCAGAGTTTTTATTTGCAGGCATATATACAAATATTCCCATCAAAGTTTCCAATAGTCATTTCTAACCCACCTATTACTCTCCTAAGGTATTCTACTGGTCATCGTCATCCCTTCAACGTGGCATCGAGATGTTAGGCGTCCGAGTGACCTGTGGTTCCAAACACCGCCTCTCCCTGGTGGCCACCAATGATGGACTGGTTCGAAGACCTCGGGCCAACTGGACCACTGTGTATATGAACTGCGACCTGAACGATGCTGAGATCTGGCTGAAGACCCTGGCTGCTGATGAGAGGGATGGTGAAGAGGTGGGTGGTCAGCAATGTTGGGGGAGGAATGTTAACTTAAATCTGATTAAGTCACATCGAAATGTAATACTTCTCTAAGGGCGAATTTCACCAATGAAACTGAACGCGATCAGCACATCTTAACCGCTTTCAATGTCTCCCAGTAACTTCATTGTTGTGAAATATTGCCAGCTCTTTAAAATCTATGTTAACTTTTGTGTATAAACTTACCAAAAAACAACATGTAAGTACTAAGCTGAAGACTAAGGCCGCGATCACATCAATAATATAGTAAAAACAGACTGTGTACTGTGTGTGTGTGACTGTGTTTAAAATGATAGACTCACTCAGACAGTGTGCAGTTACTGCTTGAAATGTTCAAAGATGTTGTATTTTTATGAGGTATGGTTTCCCCTCTTTTTCTTATTTTCTGTTGTTCTGTCTATTTCCAGTATTCAGCCCTAAACCCTCGTGTGATGGAGAAATGCTACTGTCTATCAGTCCGCCGTGTGTCCTACGGCCGTGAAGCGGGAGTGAGCGCAGGCGCACCGCCCACACATAGGCTGGCTGTGCACGACCTAAGGGGGGCCTGGACCAAGCTTAATAGGGATTTAGCATTTGCGCTTATCGATACTTATATTAAAACACAGGTATGTTAATACGTCACAAGCTATCTACTTTTTAAGTTTGGTCATTCACTGACAGACAACACACTGCTTAAACCACTTTGGGTCTAGAAGTATGAAATTTTGCACAAGAGTTCTTTCTAAAACTAACGCCTATAAAACTTACGCCGCCATCTTGTTTTGGATTCATATCAAGACAAATCACAAAAAAAAATTACAAATATTTGCCAAGTGTCCCCTGAAATCGTCATTCGAGCGCCATAATGTGCTTGTACAGTTCTATCATAGTTTTACCTCTGACAGCAGCAATCCAACATCAACCTTATAATAACGCGAATAAAGGTCATTGTGAATTTGACAGACTTGTCAGTGGCAGTAACCGAACAGCAACCTTATCACAAGGAGTATAAAGATCACTGTGATTTGAACAGTGATGCAAAATCAGAAGTAAAATAACTGAATGGACTGTTACAGTGTCTGATCGGCCGGTCCCTTAACAGTCTTGGGCTCTTGAAAGTAATGATACATATTTCAAACTCTAGCAATTGAAGAAGAATCTATCGACGAAGGCGTTAAAAGAGGAAGAGCAACCGAACACGTCTCCGAAGCATCAGCGCGAAGCTGATGTCATTTCACCACCTCCTGCGGTCACTACACAAGTATGTTTTTTATTAATTCTTATCATAATTAAATGATAAGATGGGGCTCGTGGCTAAATAATAATAGCTGCACAGGTCGATCGCTCAGGTTAAGCTACACTTGTTAAGCTTGGATGGGTACATTTTTACATGCTGAGACTCCGTATCTCGAGAAGCATGTGAAGCAGTTGGTTTTGGCTGTCAGTTGTGGATTTTTGACAGCCGCGGGTCGTTAGATGCCCGAAAGTCTGACAACCACAGTTTCATTAAAAAGTTGTTACCCAGTGACTGGGTAGTGAGTGGAGTTCAGATAGGCAGTATAGCATGTAAAATACTAGTATTCAGTTGTGAGCAAATTTCGATTACAATCTCGAATCGAATTTGGTTTTAATAAGTCTTTCGAGATATAGTATGAAATACAAAGTTATATGAAATAATGGTGTGTGCAGGTGAGCGGCGGCGCGGCGGGCCTTGGCGGCGGCATGCTGGCGGCGCTGCTGGCGGGCGCGGGCGGCGCGGCGGGCGGCGCGCCCGTGGTGTTCAGCGACGAGCTCAGCGGCGCCGAGGACGCGCCGCCGCCGCACACGCCGCACTCCAAGCACGTGCTCGACGACGACAACGCGCACACTGCTTGCCTTAGTAAGTGCGCTCGAACTCACACAGATCTCTAGAAATTACGCGATTTTGCACTTGAATCAATAATATACAGAAATATAAAACAATTACAAAAACGTATGAAAATAGTATATTTCATTACAAGTGCGGAAAGGTTGTCATTGCAAAGAGTTCCGACAAATGTCTACCCGAGCCGAGGCGCAGCCGAAGGCGAGGATTGACAGTCGGAACAAGTTGCAATGACGGTTTCGCACGTGTACTGAACGACTATTTTTAATACAGTTGCGAAAAAATGAAGCAATTTAATAAAATAATAAAAACACAATAAACTCAACTAACTAATGGCGCCAACCGTAGAATATAAGCAGAGATTTTTTTCTTCACCCATTCTGGTAGGCAAAGGGAACTATGCCCATACAGCCAAGTCTTCAGTAGATTTTTTTATTGTTATGAAATGAAAATGAAATTTAATTAAATGAAATTAAATGAAATGAAATCTAACCTAACTCATTCAATCAAATCATTAAATCTGATATTGAAACAAATTAGTAGCTTCTTTTTAGAAATATACGTATTTGCATGAATCATAAAAACTTCTATGAATTTTTTTAGTAAAAACTTCATGGTTGGTTTAGTCCCTGCAATACGCCACTTTTTGAGCAACTGTATTAAAAATTAAATTTAACTACTGTTAGCAGCTTAAGAAGAAAAAAAACTACAATTATTTCTACCTATTATACTTCACCGCTACCGTTCCGTTTTTGTCGCGGCCTTGTTGTGACATGTGTGAAAAGTTTTCAAATGGAAATCAATCTAAATATCAAGCTCCCACCAACTTTCACTATGAAAGAATAAAAATTTGTCTTATGTAAGAAATAAAAACTTCCAGAAAACGACATAAGTACCTACTTCGTCGATACGATGACAATTTGATCTATCTAATCACATTTTCCACGAAGATATTCAAGTATATAATCATAATTTTTTTTTTTGTATACCTAATTTTTCAATGTATTTTTCACAGTTGAGCTGGTAAACTCACAAGTAGTCCTGAAAGGCTGCGAGACACGTGGCTACGTCATACTATGTGCAGCGCGAGCGGAAGTACGGCAGCGCGTGCGCAGACAACCAGCCGCGGCCGCATGGAGCGGTGCTTTATCTGCTATGCAGTACTATGCTACTGTTAGTGCAGCTGACAAAGATCAGCTGCTAGGTAAGTTCTTCGTTAAAGATGATATCCTATATTTCCTTACAAGAAATAAATATTAGGTCCTTACCTAAGAAATTAGTGTTTTATATGGATAAAGCAAAACAAAAAAGTTTGAAGTTGTCTTGAATTCGTTTAGCGTTATATGGATTTAGTGATTTGTTGTGCAAGTGGGCCTTAGAATTCATACTAATAAAAAATATATCTATTCCTCAGAAAACATCCAATGGGTATCAGTAGAAGAGATCGAAGAACGGTGGCAGAGCACGGAGATCAGTACGCTACCGGACGTGCCGCGCCTGGTCGGCAGCGGGCACTCGGCCGGCGGCGTCATTGGCCGCACCGTCGGGCCCAGCGCTGACACTGGACTGGCGCAGGTCATTGTAGCATCAGAAACTAAATTAAATAAAGAATAAAACGGTGGATACGCTCAGGACCACTGATGACGATGCTTTTGGAGACGTAGACGTCCACTGCTGCACATAGGTCCAGCGTTGGACGTATTTCGACTGAGAAGCTGGATGATGTCGTAAAACAGTTCGTGGCATGACGTTCTTATTTGTTGCTTGTGTACGACAATACCACTTTGTTGGCGATCAAAATCCTCGCAAAGGTATTCAAAATTCGCAATTTTGAATGTTTCAAAGGACTATAAAAATGACACAAGAAGGTGGAGACGACAATAAATTAAACTGCACGTTGTATGCAGTTTATTTTTTATATTATATTTTAAAAGAGTAACGGTGGAGTTTCTTGTTCATTCTTCTCCATACGAAAACTACCTTTTGGAATGAGCGACTAGAATCGTGACTATTTGTTGTAATTTCTGACGTTCAAAAGGGCCTTTTATGTGCCTATTTGAAATAAATGCTTTGACTTTTTTTGACTCTTTCGTATATAAACTTAGAACGGCATAAGGTTTATGCAGCATACACCTCGTGCCGTTCCAAGTTTGTATACGATAATCCAATCAAATATATCCAATAGTTTAGTCACTGTAGCTAGTTAATGATTGGAAAAATCCATAGTCGGTCCATCATTTCTATTTAGTTTTTTTTTAATAAATCACTGTTTTAATTTCGGTGCTAGGATTTATTTGATAGTTCCAAAATACTCTTATGCATTCGTATTGCCAGTGTTTTCATTTACCGTCGTATTGTTGTCTCTACATTATATAGTCGGGTCTAATCTGAGGAACAGAACGTTATGTGCCTCACTCTTTTCTCTACACACGGTAGTTTGTTATCTGCCAAATAATAAAATAACTATGCCCCATAGAACAATCTGAACGGTAAAATGGACCTTGCTGTTTGCCAACAGCTCCAACGTATAGTATCCCGTTGCGCCTGCGAGTTCTACTACGTGTCTCACGAAGAGGCGGAGCCGGTCACCGGCCAGGGAACTGGCTGGGCCCAACAACAGCCCTACGACTCCTTCACCCTCATGCACCACGACCTCAACGTGTGCACCAACTCGCTGCAGGTATGTTATACATAAGATTTTAACGCCAAATTAAGATACATCAGAGTGAAAAAGACTTACACATTCCTGTATTGACGACATTCATTCTGACATTTTTTTTGTTATAAATTCTCCCAAGAATCGATACTCAAACAAACTTTTTTCAGCTTTCTAGTGCTCCGAAATCGATATTTTGGAAGAAAATTGCATGTTTCGGGTTTGCCTGTATAGAGTGATTAGTAACGGGACACAACCCTGGCCTTTATTTGTGAGCTCATCACACTGTGCATCCATTCTATAAACCTGGACCCATTTGTTTGTTTTTGTTGATCGCCGCTTTAGAGACCGTATAAATAAGAACTATTTGTCGACTTTCCATAGCAAGTACCTAACTATTGTTATTTCTTTTGTCGCCAGTATGCGATGCTGCTAGATGTAGTCAACAACGTGGTCCTTCACGTGGAGCCAGAACGGAGACGTACGTTAGAAAGACGAGCACGAATGCGTTTCCAACTGCAGTTACATCAAGACCAGGATCCAAGGCAGCTTATACACAAGCTTCAAACACAGGTATGATATTATATTTGAGCTAGCATTTATTTGAAAAAAAAAACTTTTCAAATAACACTAGTCTGGTACCTCTTTTATTCCTTTTGAAAACAATGCAAAACATTTAGATTCTTCGAGAGACAAAATATACATCTCTGCCTACTCCTTTGGTGGCGAATTGCAGGCGTTATGATGATGTGGTATTCTAAATATCTAAAGAATAAAAAAATTATAATAATATTCGCGAAGATTATTAATTGTTGTATTTGTTTTGATTATAGTGACGGCTAATATTCTTACACAAAATGAATGACAAAAAGCTTGTAAAAATATCAAAATTGTATCTATTTCTCCAATAATATACAATTATTTTGCCACGCGAATGTATGAAATGATCTAAAAGATGAAATAAAAACTCAAAAAGATTCTCTCCGGCGGGGAATCGAACCCCGGTCTCCCGCGTGACAGGCGGGGATACTTACCACTATACTACCGAAGATGTGAGAGAGTCGCTCAAATGGCGGTTCTCCTTGCGAGTATGACTAAGACAAACATTCTATGAATTTGCCGTACTATGTGTGAGTCATAGATAATTTTCCGCATGACCGATTATTTTATAACGGTATCAAATTGGCTATTATGTCAATGAGTCATACTTTTTATAAGAATCAATTTTAAAAGTACAAGAAGCTTCGATCAATATGATCGAAGACAAGAAGTTCTATCAAAGAATCATTCAATTTCTATTAGAAATAATATTATAACGAAAATCTATTTTTAGACTTAGAAGTCTTTACAATATTTGTATTTTTAACTACTTATTTATGACAGTGGTGTTCTCATCCTAGTTTGAATAAATTACATACTTTTGAATTTCTTTTGACATCATATTTTTTCTGATAGCTCGATTTATGGGTACTGATTCAGTTCAGAATCAATTTGTTTATCAACCGAATTTTGAAGGCTACAGTCGACCTCACCTTGATAGAGTACTTAGTGGAACACACACAACAACAAACAGCACAACACAACATCACGCCTTGTTTTTCCGAATGGTTGGCAAAGGTGTACACCCACATTTCGATACCTTAGAGTGAAAACCTCGTAAGTGTAAAAGAAGTAACTCAAACTCAAAGCATTTATTTCAATTAAACCATTTACAGGCACTTTTGAATTGTCAAAAAGTCGGTCAGTCAGAAAATATGGGCAAGAAACTCCATGGACACTCTTTTAAAATTATATTTTACAAAAATATTAGTTACATCATTACTTTTGATATTAAAATTATATAATGTGAGAACGATGTAAAAAAAATAAGAAAGACGTACGCGTTAAGAGCGTCCAGAGTACAACAAATAGTACTTAATAAACAACAATCCAAAAATAAAATAATTTAAAATAAGCCGAGGCAGCTAAGTGATGACCAGCCCCAACTGACGGCGCCCGTTCACGAACATGACGCATAAATCAGCACCATTCAGCTCAACCATTTTGAAGGGAGCTAAATGATCCAACACACACGCCACCGTCAGCGAGACATTTGAGTGAGCATGACATACTATCAGCTGCCAGGGCACATTCGAGTCAATGAAAGACATATTATTACCCGGTAAATGGTAGCTATAGGGTACATAGAACTCACATCTGTGCTATGCAATTATACAATACAAAGGAAATTGATTTTATACAATGCAAAGATAGTCTTACAATCTTCAGCAGCTCCAACAGTATTTCCATGTTTTAATCAATTAGTTCTGGTTGTGGAGCAGGACCAGCATTGAGCCAGGCATTTTTATCAGCGATGTAATCCCCTAACTTATAATATGCCTGACTGCATAGTGTGCGTTTTATACAAGACTTGAATTTTGTCTCTTTCAGTTGAAGAATGTGGGGAGGTATTTTATTATAACATTTTAAACAGTACCCCATAAAAGATGAATCTACTTTAGCCAGTCTGAAACCTGGTTGAACTAATAGGTCCCTATTTCTAGTACTATAATTATGTCTTTCACCTCTTTTACTAAAAGGATGTAAATTTTTCCTTACATACATGATGTTTTCATAGATATATTGACAAGGCATCGTCATGATGTTAATTTCCTTAAACAGTTCCCTTAGAGAATCGCGCCTGCGGAGATTATATATGGCTCTGATGGCTCTTTTCTGCAGAATAAAAATAGAATCGATGTCTGCAGCCCGTCCCCAAAGTAAAATACCGTAAGACATGATACTATGAAAGTAACTAAAATAGACTAGCCTCGCGGTATCTACATCAGTAAATTGACGGATTTTTCTGACAGCATAAGCTGAACTTAGCCGTCCTGCAAGAGATGTTAAATGAGGACCCCATTGTAGCCTTGAGTCGAGCGTGATCCCTAGGAAAACAGTTTTATCGACGAATTCTAGTTTCTCTTGATTCAATATTATCTCACAATCACTACCCTTGACATTTGGTAAAGAAAATCTTATGCATTTAGTTTTTTTTCCATTTAATACTAAATTATTAGCAGTGAACCAATTTTGAACCTGCAGTAGGGCATTATTTACGTCGTAAAATTTGTAGCATGTCTATTTACCTTAAAAATTAAGGAAGTGTCATCAGCAAATAACACCATTTGTGGTTGATTTTTTAATAAATGGAGTAGATCATTAATATACACTAAAAAGAGGAAAGGACCCAATATCGAGCCTTGTGGCACACCAATTTTTACTAGTAAACCAAGTGAATCGACACCATTTATTTGAACGTGTTGTCGTCTATCATTTAAATAAGAACTAACTAAACTGAGCGCAAGTTTTCCAAGTCCGTAATGCTCAAGTTTCAAAAGCAAGGTTTCGTGATCGACGCAATCAAATGCCTTGGAGAGGTCACAAAAGATTCCTATGGCGTATTAACTTTTCAGGAGGAAGAAAGAACTGCGTGCTGTAAATTTTTTGTATGGAGTCTTTTATGTTTTTTTTTAACCAACTTCAAAAAAGGAGGTTCTGTATTCTTAAATATAAATATGGACATTTAACCCGCTTTTATATCCAGAACTGTTCAATACTATAAGATTTTTAATAATTCATCATCATGTGCCTAGCCTTTTCCTGTGTTGAGGTCGACTTCCAGTCTAACCGGATGCAGCTGAATACCAGTATTTTATATGATGCGGCTGCGGTTATTCCGTTTATCCACCCCAAAAAATCCACCCTAATTCGTTTATCCAACTAGGTGTAGGGTGGATTCTCGGACATGTTTTTCCGTGTATCCACCCTAGGGTGGATTTTTTGGGGTGGATAAACGGAATAACCCAGCGACTGCCTATCTGACCTCCCCAACCCGAACTGGGTAATACGATACGCCTTGGTAAGGCTGGTTGTCAGATTTTTGGACTTCCGACGACCCGTAACGAATGCCAAATTCCTTTAATATTGGACATTTATTATGCGTACCTATATATAACTAGACTACACATTTGTCACACAGGTCAGGGAGTCCTTAGCAAGGCTTCGAAGGCTAGAGAAGGAGTACTACCTTAAGAACAGGTCAATGACCGGCAATGACCCCGTCGCCATGGATGAGCTGAAGAGTTTAGATGACCAGGTGAGTGTTAATGATACTGTGAAGTTTATTCTGGACTTTTAGAAAGGTTCTTCTAAGTCGAGTACTTTTATTTATTCAATTTGGTTGGTTATTTGTTTCTTTGTTTTATTAATGTTTTATCTGTTTGATAAGCTTTACATAGATAATTTGTTCGAGGACTATTGATTTGTTCAAGTGGAAAATTTGAAGTAGAACTATTCCAAATGTTTTAAGTTCATTAGAACAAACCAATTTGTTATTAAATCACTTAACTACTGCTTCAGTCCATCAATGGCTATTTCCCTTTTATTTTCTTTTTTTTCCGTGGATACGAAATACTCATGGATACCCTCCGTCTGGGAAGCACGGTGGGTTATGTCGGACTCCTACCGACTAAAACCCCACTGCTCCTTCTAGTACCATGAGTCGGGGGCCCGGGAGATACTTGTACAGACGCCAGCACATCGAGCTACTACAATCTGTCAAAGTTCTTTAACAGATTTTCAACTTTATCGCTGAAGGATAAGGTTCAAAGTTGATTGGGCGAATTTGACAGTTTCGGGTAAGTGCTGGCGTCTGTACATTCGCCGCACCCCCGACTGGAATGGCTATTTCCCTAACACTCACTGTGATAAATGGAGTCTGATCACATTTTCTGCCTTAGTTGCAGTGTAACCTTTGACTTTATGCCTTAGGTAAACGAGTGCAAAGAATCAGTCTGGTCTCTGGGCGAGGAACTAGACGCGATGGTCCGCGCGTGGCGCGAGATAGGCCGCGCGTCGGCGTTGCCGGCCGTACGCAGTGCGCACGCGCCGCCGCACAGGTACAACGAGATCTGCTTCAAGAGTGCGCGCTGGCGGCTGACTGACGCTGACGGACAGCTCGGAATTGCTGATCTGTTGTTGACCAACTTCTTGTAAGTAGTGAAAAAGAACGATAAGCAAAAATGTAGGGTTAAAAAAAAGGCCAAGCTAATATGTCTAATTGTCTAATCCAGTCGCTGTGAGCTTGTTTTTTTTTGTATCCTACATTGTGTCCCACTGTTGGGCGAAACACTCCCCTCTTTCCTTCCAAAACTTCTCAAAGATTTAGCAAAAAAAAAATTAAAGTCTTCCTCCATTTCTTTAAAGTTTAAATGATGATAGATATTGGAAGACCATCTCAGGTTTTGTGACGTGTTTTTTATAATCGAAATAGAGCATCCTAACCAAAGTAACGTTATTATTGAACGTAATTATTAATATCAGTAACCTTCATCTGTTGAGGCAAACTATTGGACATATAAATTAAAAAATTCCGTATGGATTATTTCTCAATGCCCAAAATTTCGAATATATTTGACCTGACTTAAGAGCGTTTACGCCGTACGGCATTTCATACAAACTTTCAAGCCGTTATTTTTCGAAAGGAATGAACTGATTTTAATGAAACTTCATACGCATAAGCAGGTATAAAAAGTTAGTAGCGAATATTTTCGAAATGTCTTATTAAAAAAAAAGATAACTGGAAATCTCTGTTTCTATGGAAAATTTAAAATCGGTCTAATTTGGCTGTAACATTATTTTTTGAAAATGTTCTCTACTAACTTTTTAGACCTTTGTATCCTGCTTATGCGTATGAAGTTTCATTAATATCGATTCATTCGTTTCGAAAAATAAGGGCTTGAAAGTTTGTATGAAATGCCCTACGGCGGCGTAAACGCTCTTAAAACTCCGTTAATGTGTGTGTACTAATTCTTTTACATGTTTTGTCTTTTTGTGCAGGTATACTAAAACGTCTCGGTCGGACGATTCCGTAGAACATCAGCTGGAGGTCGGATACGTTCGCGTCAAGAATCTGCTGCCAAACGAACCCTTCCCAGAAGTAAGATCACTATCTTTTACATTCCTTTCTTTCCTTTTATAAAGAGTTAAAACTACTTGCTTTTGTTTTATTTTATTGCATACCGTGATAAAAACATTTATTTTTAATTGGAACATCGATAAAAGTCACGCGGCAATGTCATAGGTGGTTTAGATTTTGATACGGTTTTGCTTTACAGTTATTCTTTTATCAATAATTAATTAACTGTTTTTAGATTATGTAACGTGTACATAATTTAAAGAGTTTTGCAACAATACAAACAAAAAAACTGGCCAAATGCGAGTCGGATTCGCACACGAAGGGTTCCGTACCACAAGGCAAAAACGCCGAAAAAAACACGTTTGTTTTATGGGAGCCCCCCTTAAATATTTATTTTATTCTGTTTTTAGTATTTGTTGTTATAGCGGCAACAGTTATGGCACCGTATTCTTGACTTTGCCAACACCTTCACATCATAAACATTACACCATGTTAAAAAACAAATTATATTCTTTCAATGCTTCGGGTTTCATTCTGGAATATTTCAGTGACTCATAATGCTCATTTGATCGTATAAAAAACATAAATATTGATATTATATTTGTTAGTTTTTTTATTAATTATAATTGAACTACTTAGAATAAAAGAGCCATTTTCAATAAGGTTCCTCCTACGGGTGAAAAGAATTATTAAAAAAAAATGTAACTTAATTAATTGATTTTTTCGCAAGCTACAATGTTTTCAGGTTTCACACTTGATTGGCGGGAAATGTTGCATTAAATATTTTTTTTTAAAGTACAGAATTAATCTCCATTAAGTTATCTACACAATGGTATATAAATTAAGTAGGTTCTGAATATAATAATAGCATATAAAGGAGGAGGCAATAGCTATTTATTCACCAAGAGGAGTAATCTGTACTTACCCTCGAGTGATATATACTGCTTTATACTACACTTGTGGAGTTGTTGTTAATAAATTGCTATCATTGTCACTGGAATCACTTATTTTAACTTGTGATTTACACCGCCAAACTTTAAACTTTACCAAGAAAATTGTTTCTACAAAATACGTCAACCAACAAAATAAGTCTTTTTTTTTCTTTAAATTTTTAGCGCGTCAAACAGTTTTCGCGCCAAAAGACGTTAAGCCGCGTCCCCAATAGAGCCGCGCGGCACGCGAGGCCGAGTGGGGACGCGGCTTAACGTCTTTTGTGATTTGTTGTGATCAACAACACTCAACAACACTCAACAACATTCAACAACACCCAAAACACTCAAAACACTCAACAACACTCAACAACACTTAACAACACTCAACAACACTCAACAACACTCAATAACACTCAACAACACTCAACAACACTCAACCACACTCAACCACACTCAAAAACACTCAACAACACTCAACAACACTCAACAATACTCAACATCACTCAACAACACTCAACAACACTCAACAACACTCAACAACCCTCAACAACACTCAACATCACTCAACAACACTCAACAACACTCAACAACACTCAACAACACTCAACAACCCTCAACATCACTCAACAACACTCAACATCACTCAACAATACTCAACAACACTCAACAACACTCAACAACCCTCAACAACACTCAACAACACTCAACAACACTCAATAACACTCAACAACACTCAACAACACTCAACAACACTCAACAACACTCAACATCACTCAACAACACTCAACAACAGTGAACAACACTCAACAACACTCAACAACCCTCAACAACACTCAACAACACTCAACAACACTCAATAACACTCAAAAACACAAAACACTGTATAATGCTTTCTGTCTCATTTTCTCCCACGTTAAATCTTATGTCTCTTTTTACTGCCGCTTTTTCATTTCATTTCAAGTCACAACGATGCTAAAGAAGTTTTCACTTCATAAACAAAACGCGTTAGTAATGAACGCATTACTGCCCTGATTTTCAGGGCAGTAATGAAATTCCATACAATATAACTGCCTAGATTTTTGAGAAGGTTTAATGAACAGCTTTCAAGCCTTTTAGTGGGGTAGTATTGGTACACTTACTAAGCAAGTGTAGTATAAAAACATTTTTACTATCGTAAAGCACTCTCTAATGCCTCGCATTATGAGTCGTGTAATATGCTCGCCTCCTATTACATGTGATCGCACCTCTATCTAACCTCTCGCTCGGGGAATATAGATATGAGTGACGTCAACATAATCTTCGCTGTATGCCACAGGTGTTGGTACCTCAAGAGCCGTCGGGCCGCGCGCCGCTGGCGAGACGCGCGGCTCTGCGCGTGTTCTGTCGCGACCGCCCGCCGGTTGGAGGCATCGCCGTCAAAGAACACTTCGAAGTTAACATAGTACCGATAAGGATAGGTGAGTGTATTTTTTACTGTACAGACGCCAGCACATCAAGCTAACCGAAACTGTCAACATTTCACAATCAACATTGAACCTTATGCTTTAGCAATGAAGTTGAAAATCTATTAAAGAAAGGGTATAGCGAGGTAAGGAGCACGAAATGGCCCCCACGGCCCATGACGGAATTATCATTTGTACTGGTATTGGCACTCTAAAACAATACGAAATGTAAGGTCGTTGACCCCTGACCTTGACCTGTCTTTGAGATATTCGAGAAAGTTCGTATGCGCGCCGATTTATTCATAATTTTTTTTCCGAAAAACTATAAAAGCTAGAAGGATGGGACCAATTGCGTATAATGAGGGATACTTTGAAAAATATTCTGTATTTTTTCAGAGTTCTCGTGAAATGACAACTGTGTAAAATAATTAAACAAAATATAAATAATTTTTTTTAGTACTGTTCTATTATGTCTACCGCGCCAAAAAAATATATAATACTCTTTGATTTATATACTTATACCATACAAAAACTGATCAAAATCAAAGAGGCGCTTCTTGAGTAATATCTAAAGAAAACTTGTTCGATCGTGTACAGTGGGCGCCCGCCCAGCCGCTTCGCGCGGACTAGAAAACAAACTTGTTTATTCATGTTCAATAGATTATTATAAGTGTATTCGTGTCATTACAAATACGATTTCACGCATGGTTGCTTTGCTATTGTAAATAATTAACCGACACTTTCCACACAATACGTCACCAACAGAAACTGTTTTTTTACTCGAGTCACTATATAGTCTAGCGTCCTCTTCACTAGTGATAACTTTTTTTCTTCCGCGAACTTTATGCACGAAAGTGTCACAAATAATACAGTTCACAAACATTGTTATCACCCGCGGTTATCACCATACAACTTGCGACAGGCATACGCAATTATTCTCACCGAATGACCTATTAGGTAATTTATATTTGTGTGTGGTTTCCTTAACACGGAAGACTAAAGCAACCATGCGTGAAATCGTATTTGTAATGACACGAATACACTTATAATAATCTATTGAACATGAATAAACACGTTTGTTTTCTAGTCCGCGCGAAGCGGCTGGGCGGGCGCCCACTGTACACGATCGAACAAGTTTTCTTTAGATATTACTCAAGAAGCGCCTCTTTGATTTTGATCAGCTTTTGTATGGTATAAGTATATAAATCAAAGAGTATTATATATTTTTTTTGGCGCGGTAGACATAATAGAACAGTACTAAAAAAAATTATTTATATTTTGTTTAATTATTTTACACAGTTGTCATTTCATGAGAACTCTGAAAAAAATACAGAATATTTTTCAAAGTATCCCTCATTATACGCAATTGGTCCCATCCTTCTAGCTATTATAGTTTTTCGGAAAAAAAATTATGAATAAATCGGCGCGCATACGAACTTTCTCGAATATCTCAAAGACAGGTCAAGGTCAGGGGTCAACGACCTTACATTTCGTATTGTTTTAGAGTGCCAATACCAGTACAAATGATAATTCCGTCATGGGCCGTGGGGGCCATTTCGTGCTCCTTACCTCGCTATACCCTTTGACAAATTTTATTAACTTGATGTGCTGGCGTCTGTACGATAGAAGAGAAGAGATCATTTAAATCGTTTTCTTAGAGAACTAAGTGCGCCTTGAAGGACTAAGAAAAGAAATCAAACCCGTAACATAGAACATAATTTTCTTAGAAGGAAGAACAAAGGGCAATGGGCAAAAATGTTAGGAACTTGGTCCAAGAGCTGATGAGGCTGCTGGAAATGAAAGTGCTTGTATGTCTTATGATTATGGCAAAAAGTCTATTAGATTCTGTCCCGGGGTTATATTGTTATGGTCATGTTTGATTAACATTGTTATGGAGAAGAATTGCAAAGAAGAATGGTCCTAATTATTGATAATTATGTAAAAAAATATATTTTATTTTGCACTCTATATTATGTGCAACAGAGTTCAACGCTCAAGTCTCACTACGTAGATGTATGCCACCGTATGAACACGGGTAGATTATAATCTATCTCACGAGATTGTAAACTGTCGATAAATTGTGAACTGTATCAAACTGCTTACAATATAACGATAGGTCATTTTCGATAGGTTACAATCTATCCATGTCAAACCGTCAAATTGTGAGCGTGCCTGCACTTACCGACATGCTTCACAATCTGTCCGATTTTATCACCCGTAAATTTGTGACAATATACATGGATTATAAACTAACGATTTTCATAATTATATTGTGGAAGTCTACTCTATTATTTCTTACACCTTGACAAACTTATAAACCATATCGTTTCGAAACGTTTAAGACTTCTGTTAAATACGCGCTACTAAAGAACCACCTGTTCAAATGCGGTGGCGGCAAGATACACAGACATGTATGTTTGTTTTGAACGGGTCACCAGTAATTAAAACACATGTTGCGACTTAAACATTTGTATTTACTTGTTACGACATGACATAGTAAACGTAACAAATGAATTTAATTTTTTATTGAAATTATATTAGATTTCACCATTAATATTTAATATCTTACCCCCTTACTATTAAACGTATTATATCAGACACACCGATTTCTCCCTTTCATTCGTCAGTATTTTGACATTCGCAAGAAGATAAAGCGTTGTGTAACTATACAGACGCTATACAAGGTTTATTAGTAAGGGGTTAAATCATTACTTCATGGGAAAACCGACATGCAGCACGAACCACAAATAAATTGTGATATGGGTAAGAGAAGATGATAATGACTCTACAAACAACTCATTGTTGAATATCCCAAAGTGCTTTTTACACGTTTCTATACATAATAAAATATAGTATAGTACCTTCTTATGGTTATAAAAACATGGCGGTATTTATCAACTGAGTCATACTTGAACGTGTCAATGGCGCAGAAGAATTCGATTCTACATTTAAAATATTTCTAACAGGTCTTACGAAAAAATTCTTCAACACGATGCTAAAGTTCTGCTTCCCGGAACGCGACCCTGACTCCATAGAAGACGGGGAGGAGGAGACAGAAGGCACCCTGAAGGCCGGAGCCTCTTCCTCCAGCCTCGTGTCTACTGGCTCTAAGAAGATTAAAAAGAAGAGCAAAGATTCTAACTCTAACTTCTATGTGAAGAGGGACAAGAAGGATAAAGATGATGTTGAGAAGATGAAGGTTTGTGCATTTTGTGTAATTTTTTTTAGTTTTTACAGCTATATTAGACGGGAGAGGGCAGGAGACAGGCGCATATTACAGCTGTATTAGCTCGCAACGAATCCCGGGCCTTATTACCAATTTTCCGGGCAATCTCGGGATTCCGGGATTGTACCGGGATTATTGAATGTAAGAAAAAAATGTATTGTATTGTAAAAATCTTTGTTTTTATCCCGCGATCGAATTTTCAAAGCGTAAACGTAAGTGCATTCCATTACAAAAAATCCCCCTGTAGTGTGCGATGGTTCATGCAAAAGTTACGAAAGTAGTGTAGAGGGACTTTTGCGTTGCAAGTTAAATATCATACGGGTTATACCTGAACATGAAGTAAGCGATGATTCGGTGTTTGTTTGTGGTCGAATGATGCACTGTCGCATGAGTTGTGTGTAAACTGATGAGTCATAATACTTAGATTGAAGTTATAATTATAGTTATTTTAGCATGTTTGACAACTTTTCATCAAATTTAGATGCAGTTTTAGTACATTATCCTTTACAAACGTCCAGTTTTCAGAGCTTTTTCTGTATTTTTTGGCCGGCTGCACTTAAGGGTTATGTTTTACGGGCTTATGTTTTTATTTTACTCTCATTATAATACCGTTTGCTCATTCTTCATGTACAGTCAACTTAAATTAGCTAACAAAACTTGCTAGACCGTGATGGGTCGACATCTAAAAACGAGAAAACAAAAAAAAAAGTTTTTTTTTTGGGCCACCGCGTAGTAACTGAATATCAGTTTAGGACGTCTTTTGTTGTCTGTTTTACTAACTTATTTCATTTGAATTTGTATAAGACTAATTAGAAATTGGCCAAGTGCGAGTCGGACTCGCACACGAAGGGTTCCGTACCACAAGGCAAAAACGCCGAAAAAGACAGGTTTTATTGTATGGGAGCCCCCCTAAAATATTTATTTTATTCTGTTTTTAGTATTTGTTGTTATAACGGCAACATAAATACATCATCTGTGAAAATTTCAACTGCCTAGCTATCACGGTTCATGAGATACAGCCTGGTGACAGACAGACGGACAGTGGAATCTTAGTAATAGGGTCCCGTTTTTACCCTTTGGGCACGGATCCTAAAAATCCAATCCCTGAATACTTTAATCATTTTTACAAGTTTCTTCATACCTCTATTTTCTTTAAAAGGAGCGAGCCGAAAAGAACAAACTATTCATCTACATCAAGATTCCCGAGGTTCCTGTGAGGGTGTCCTACAAGGGAAGCAAAGAGAAGAATCTAGAAGATGTTCGAGACTTACCGCTCGTGCTGCCGACGTTGGAGTACCATAACGTGACGTGGACCTGGCTCGACTTGCTGCTGGCGACCAAGAGTGATACGAGACGGTGAGTTGGTAACAACAAACTATGCATTTACATCAAGATGAGGTTCCTGTGAGGGTGTCCTACAACGGCAGCAAGGAGAAGGTTCTAGAAAACTAATAACGCCAGTTTATTATTGAAGTGAAAACTTCTCAAGGCGCGTTGGGCATTTTTTGAGATGGGAAAAAACCATTGAACTCGCGCCACTGTCACCGTAAGCGAGACCGCGCATGTTTTGTTTATAAAACTATTAAAAAAAATACCCGCTTCGGATGTGTTCGGCTGTCCTTGGAATGTACCTACTCGGTTTTAATGTATATCCGATATATCAGGTAGTGATGGCAAAGTACTCTGTTTGTTTCTTGTTTTCACTTCTGTCGGCACTCCCGGAGTGCCACTGTTTTTTTTATTAACTGACATTTTATTACAGTACCCGGCGATAAATATTGCACATCGACCTTTGGAAAGAGACAATCGGCTAATTTCGTCTTCGTAGCGTTATCTGTGTCGCACGAAATACAAACAGTCCGGTATCTATTAGGAGCTGTTAAAACAATTATGATTTGCTTCTTTTGATAATTATTTTTATTCTTTGTATAAAATACAAAAAAAGGTAAAGGTCGATGTGCAATATTTATCGCCGGGTACTGTAAGATGTGTTTTAGCCTAAGAGTTATCTAAATTATTCTCAACTAAATTGTTGTCGGCATTCACTCTCTGCACAAGTTGCGAATATCGTTGCCGTGTCAGTTATATCAATAATGACAAAAAAGTTTCACATATTTTTTTTACGTCTATTGACATTTTTCGGCACCTGGGGGTCCCGGACCTTTGGAAGGCGTATGAGGGGCCAAAGTCAACTGGCAGAGGCCCGTTAGACGTTTTTAATGAAATAAGGCACCAACCGATGATTATTCTTGTACGTACTATGCAAGTGCACCCAAGGACAAACCCCTGTTCATCATAATCAGTCTATAATGTTCCCACTGCTGGGACATAAGCCTCCTCTCTGTAATCCACCACGCGGGCCCAGTGCGGGTTGGCAGGTGTCACATGACTTCGAATTTTTGGTTCTAGGACATGCCGGTTTCCTCACAATGTTTTCCTTCACCGTTTTGAGAGCAGTGGTGATGAAATAATTTACACAAAGTAAATCGCCTGTCTGGGTTCGAACCTGCGACCTACAACTCGTAAGTCGCGGCCGATACCACTTGACCACCACTGCTCTACCCCTAAACCCGTGTTGGTGTAGGGCTATTACAGGTTATGGAAACAAAGATATTGGAAATATTGGAATATGGGTTGGGGTGGCTAAAGTGAACTGGTTATTTAGGACTCTGGAAAGACTTCAGCCCCTGCCTGCCCAATGTTATAATCTTAACATATATAAATTACGCGTCACGATATTTGTCCGCGATGGACTCCTAAACTACTTAACCGATTTTAATCAAATTTGTACACCGTGTGCAGTTTGATCCAACTTGAAAGATAGGATAGCTCACATCTCCATTTATAATAGCAATATTATTTTATTGCACAAAAACGTTAGCCACAGCAACGCGTGGCCGGGTCAGCTAGTATACTATATAATTTAATATTTTTTATTTTGTATAATCATAATATTATTTGCTCATTGTGTTACGACTTGTGACCTCATATTTTTAACATTTAATATTATGCTTACGGAATTTTTCTGTAGAACTGGTCTTTTAATTAGGTATCTAGAGTTTTATCACGTTTGAACTCACTTTTTCTAGACTAAGTTTTGTTTAAAAGATAATCTCTGAACTGCACGAAGCGATTGGATTTTGTTTATATTTTTCAAGAAGTTTATCTTTTTATACAAAAAACTCGATTGAATAATTTCAATCTGGTAACTTCCACGTACTGTTGACTCCATTGTTAGTTTTTGTTAGTCTTTATCGCTTGAAAGATTCTGTTGTAACAGTTTAAAAATAGAGATTACCTAATGTCTACATTGACTTGGTTTTGCTGTATTTCAATATTAGCTCTTGCTCGCGACTTTGTCTGCGATACAGGTTTCTATAACCTTCTCCAGGTCCTCGGCTACCCATGTGCCAAATTTCATCCAAATCCTTTCAGCCATTTTAGCGTGAACGTGTAAAAATCAAACTGACTCACTTTCGTGTTTATAATATTAGGATCTCGTTTATTGATTTTATTACTTATTGAGTATTCAATAAGTAATTTATATAATTTAAGTGTTGTAATGTTTTTTTTTTGAAGATATATGTATATTTATCTTTAAAAAAAACTATAAGTTAACATTACCCTTTATTTCATTATTTACAAATAAATTATATTTTTAAATAAGTATTAGAATATAAAAAATAGTAGCCCATCGGTATCAGGAACAGAGTTCAAGCTATTAGGTCAGTCCTCCAGAGAGAGGATCATTATGATGATTAAAACCTCAACAAAACAGTATTCAGAAAATATTATAAGATTTTTAAAATTTATTAGTCGTTCGTGACGTCATGGCTTGAAAATGATTCATAATATCTCTTTCCATGAAGTATTGAAAGTCTTGCCACTTGCATGTCAACATCACTAATTAAATCTCTGACTGTATACAGTTGAAATCGACGGATTTTGTCTCGTGATTCATGATTTTGCCGAAGATCGATCTTCGAGTGCTTTCACCTTCATAATGTTGTAGCCTACCAGAACTCCACATCCATATTATTACTGAACAATAAAGTTATTTTAAGGTAAAGGTTCGCGCAGACAGGTGCGACGTGATTCTAGTAGAACAATCTTGTATAAAAAACTTCATGAAAATTGTTCTACCAGAATCGCGTCTCACCGTCGCGTCGCGCCTGTCTGCGGGAGCCTTAACCCAATGTGTCAGATTTCTGGGCTCTTAATAAATACTGTCGTGGGTTTATAGATGCTAGCAAGATTACCAAGACCAACGATTTAACGTGATCTGAGATACGGAAGTGTCTTTGCGGTCAGTCTTTGAGTGGTCTACCGTTGGGTCTGAAAGCGCCAAGTGCAGCTTTGCCCTGCAGATTTATTGTTTCATGCGGCAGGCATATTTTTGTAGTTAATTAAAATCAAACCTTATTTTCCTGACATAGGGTGATATTATCGCAAGCCATCCGCCAAAAGCTGCAGCTGCACAGACGGGCAGCAGCTGCGCCCGAGCCGCACGAGGAGGATAAAGCCAGGTTACTGCTGGGAGAGAGAACTGTGAGTTAATAACTGGACGTATAAGCTTGCAAACAGCGATGATGATTGATTGGTTGATTGAACGGTGACTTGACGAACTTTTTAAAAAGCTATTATTCAACAAAATATGTGTATTGGTGATATCATGGATGTCAATGTATCAAGGCTATCTCTGCCGTAAATTCTTAAAGTCGATTCTAAAATTGTTGTGACGATTTTTGTTTATAGTTTGAAGATTGTCGTTTATAGCTGTTTTACTGGTTTGTGACGGAAAATAATAAGGAAGTTGGCACTGTAAAATAGTCACGGACGATAATTAATCGTGCTGTGGTTTATGTGAGCACCATTTAAATAAATTCTTAGGGCGAATAACACCAATAAAACTGAACGCGATCAGCACAATGTAAACCGCGTTCAAGAGCTGTCAGTGTTCTATAACAATAATGACACTGACAACTCTAGAACGCGGTTTAGAAGTGTTGATTGCGTTCAAATTCATTGGTGAAATTCGCCTTTAATCGTACAAACCACGACACCTCGACCAGCAGGGTAATTGCGTAGCACACTATCAGTATCGATGGGTTTCATTTTAACAGTTCAACAACATTCATTGCGTTATTTGCGTTGTTGAGCAGACACATTTTTCGAACATATGGAGCAATGGATTAGAAATATGCTTTTTTGTTTTCAAATGGAGAATAATAGTGTGTTACGTAATTAGCGTGCTGGAACACAACCAAACATGTCATTGTTGACCACGATATGAAACCTGCGTTGGTTCTTCAATTAATCAATCTCCTTCCTTGTAGGTCGCCGAAAACAAGCCTCAAAAGAAAAGCACACCGAGCGTATTCAAGTTCTCCAAATCATAGCGTAAGATATAGACGCTATAAATTACATTTATAGCGCAGCATTTAAGTGCACACCAAACCTTAGACTGGCACCACACTTGGCGTATTTGCGCAAATGTTCGCTAGTAAAATGTGACCTTTATTACAATAACTGTAGGATTATACTACCTATTCGCTTCTGTCCGCGACTTCGTCCGCGTGAAATTTCTTGTTCCCCCCACCCCGTCGCATCGCATCGCCCGCGCTATTACTTCGTTTTTGCTTAGCGATCTTTCTAACCTTTTGTTTTTTGCTCGCTCATGGTCTTAGAGTGATGTCAAATGCTTGTGTGTGTTGGTTATATCCTTTCTCGAGAATTGGATTATCCAAAGCAACAACAATTTTTCAAATACGACTGGTAGTTCTAGATATTACCGCGTTCAAAAAAATAGCTCATCAGCTTTATTATATTTTTGAAATAGTAAATAGATGATGCGAATATTTTGTGAAATACGCCAAGTTAAGTGCCAGCATTAGACTGTATCGAACAATGTAAGACATTCTATAGTTAAGAGGCTAGTATTGTTATTTATGTATACGCTATCTTAAGGCTTTTTGAATGTATGTATGGTTGTCAAAATGTATAGAAATGTATATTGGTGTAATAAGAACAAATCATACCGTTAGGTTTTACAGTGTCTGGATATAAATGTTGTATGGATCTGATTTTGGAAAAATGTTGTGGTATAACCAAGGACTCAAAATAACGTTACGCGTAGTTCCGGTAATTTGTACCGTTCCACCAGGATCGTAACAAAATTAATTCCTTGGCTATAACGATACTGACAAACGGAACGAAATCTTGAACTGCTCACTAACAATATTATCAATATATCATTACTAGTATAACGATATAATAACGTTATTCATTTCGATACTCAAATTTGCCAGCTTCATGACATAAAAGATGACGAAAAAGAACGAAAAAGTATGAAGAATAACGTTACAAATGAATCTGTAACGTTTCACCTGTAACGTTATTACAAGCGGATAAGCTTAATGTTACTGATACGATACTTATAATATTGTTCTACGAAAATGATATAGGTACTATAACGTTTTTTTTTTTGTAATGTTATTGATATTTTTAGGTTTTAGTATCGTTACAAATTTTGGAACGTTATACGATAACATTAGTGGTAACGGAACGAAATTAATTTCGTTTTAAGTCTCTGGGTATAACTATTCAGGGTGTTAGGTTAAACATACTTTCAGGGAGTGTAGTAGTCATGACAATGCACCACTTTTCGTATGGGATCGGGTCTGAAATACGAAAAAAAAAAACAGCTTTTACCTACATCTTACTCGCGCAGGTATTGGTAGGCTGTGTAGGAAGCAGCTGTGTTTTTTTTTTCATATTACAGGGTTGCT
This sequence comes from Luperina nickerlii, assembly GCA_963855955.1. NCBI lineage: Eukaryota > Metazoa > Arthropoda > Insecta > Lepidoptera > Noctuidae > Luperina > Luperina nickerlii. Next base: position 2,854,500 of record OY979666.1, on the reverse strand, counting down.
CCTAGTGTAAAAGCTGTTCATCTTCGTGAGTTCTACACTTCTTAAAGTAAGTCCCTCGTTTAACCTAATACACTGTACAAAAATACTTAGAGATCAAGAAATATAATGAAATAGATCTAGTTTGAAAGTTTGTGTTGACAACTGCACAGCTTTTTTAAAGATTGACATTGCCCTATAAAAAGTCCTATTATAAAAAAGTTAGGACTGCCAATGTCTTTTTCCACTCTGCTACACCAAATAAAAGAAAAAACGCAATTAATGCTAAGTACTACCTAATATAATTAAGAGGGCCAAAAATTGAAATTAAATGTTCACTATATAACGCACATACTCCCTCTAAGAAATTGGTCAATTTAGAATTAAGCACTCATTAACGTCATCCTAGAAAGAGAGCCACGTAGGAGCGAGAGAGAAAGAAAACTTTTGCCAAAAGTAAGACTGTTGTGATCTTAATAATATTTATGATCTGCTTTTGTATTTTTAACTCTAAACGTTGGGCAATAAGATGCAATTTCGATAATTACTACTTTTTTGAACAAAGTTACATAATGTATTGGTATTATTTTTTAATTACTTTGTAGCTCAATGCTGCAATTGCCAATGAATGGTGTGCGAAATGTATGAACCACTATAATGAGAGAGATTATTGATAAGAACGGACGGTTGCACATGCGGGCACCGTTTTTAACACGTTGTTTTATTGCAGGGGTACTCAACCTGCAGTAAGACAAATACATTTGCATATTTTATTACGGCTCTTTTCCTAAGCTTGGTAAGTATATTAGGCTTATAATACTAAATCAATCCCGAAGTTCGACCATTTTTCGAAAAACTGGTTTTTAATTTTTATTACTTCAGTGTTTATAATCCACAGTGTTTTGTATATTCTAATCTTAGTTTTACTACAAACATATACCACAAAGAATACATTCTTGCAGCCTGTGGATAAAAAAAGGTTGATTAGCACTGTCCCAGCTGGTTAGTTACAATGCTTATAAATAAGCACATTGATAGCAAATGTTCCAGTTTGCTCCATAACTGTTTGCGGAAGTCAATAATTATGCATAACACTTATCGTAAGGACTTTACACATCTTCCGATTTAAAAGGACTACCTATCCTATTCTATCCTATTGTAGTTATATTACCTACTAGCTTCTGCCCGCGACTTCGTCCGCGTGAAATTTCTTGTTCCCACGTCCCAACCCGTTGCATCGCATCGCCTGCGCGCGCTATTACTCCGTTTTCGCTTAGCGTTCTTTCTGAGTTTTTTTTTCTTTATGCTCGGCTCCTCAGGGTCCTAGCGTGATGATAAATAGCCTATATAGCCTTCCTCAAGAATTGGGCTATCAAATGCAAAAAAAAATTCTCAATTCAATTCAATTCCCATTTCTTTATTGCGTACCATAATGTATGCAGTTGGTAGGGAAATAACCTTTTGACGTCAACATATTATCCTAAAGTATTTCTGGATTTCAATCAATCTTTTACACTTTTCTTCTTCGTGTTCCTGGCACGACTGTATTTCAGATCTTGTTGGTCCAAAACTTCGTCACTTCCACAGCGTCGTCGGTGGCAGCGCAGAGGTCACTCTGACTGCATGTTTTGGGACACAGAGGGCTAGATAGGAGATGGAGCATGGTTTGCGACATAGCTCAACGTCCGGCTGCCGTTCCGTCGAGGTAGCCCCACTTTACCAGGTTGGTAAGCCCAACTTGGTAAAATCTTCGCAGTTGCTCACTTCATCTTTTATACTAAGATCGTGTTTGACAACTGTAGCCTTAATGCCACCGACATCATCATCACCAGCCTACGGCAATCCACTGCTGGACATAGGCCTCTCCTATTGCACGCCATTAAATTTTCTTGAATCTCTAATTTTCTCGAACCACGAAATTCTTGAATTCAGTCGATTTTCGGCAACTCTCAACCAGCTGCTACCAGCCATCCTGCGAAGATCGTCGCTCCACTTACCCAGAGGGTGTCTTACCTTACGTTTGCCGATTCACGGTCTCCACTCAAGAACACGTCTATCCCAACGATCATCGGTTCTACGGCTAATATGGCTGGCCCACCTACATTTTATTCTATTTAATAATATAAAACCGGAATGTGTGTAGAGCTCTTATATGACCTCTATCATTTACATAAGTTGTTTCCCCGAAGATGTCGAATTAAGTGGGTTATCAATTAATTATAATTAATTAATGAATCTTTGGATCTTTATATCGACAGCTTTGGGTGCTGCCTATGTAATTAATGTTGAATAGGAACAATTAGAATGCTTAATTAGTCTGAAAGGCTTTAAAGGATTAGTACATATCTAATTCGAGTACTTCTCCAATTAACATCTCTAAACATTGGAAAGCCGGTTAGCAATCGCTAGTTACTTTTTGGTGACACCAGGCTATTGTCAAGTACTCATCATCTGCCTAGCCTTTTCCCAACTATGTTGGGTTCGGCTTCCAGTCTAACCGGATGCAGTTGAATACCTAGTCTTTTACATGGAGCGGCTACATATTCAGACATGCAGTCGCTCCATGTAAAATATCAGGTATTACCCGCTAACTGGGTTGTAGGGGTCAGCCCCTACTACCCAGTTACCAGGTAACACGATATCCATTGGTAAGACTGTGTGTCAGATTATGGTCAATTGGTCACCCATCCACTGACTTTGGCAAGCGTATAGCTTAACCTTTAATCGACCCTTGCTCTTGTCAAGTATTATTCATTATTAAATGCCAAAAACTGTGCTCGTGTATTTCATTAAGATTTATGAACGGGGTTGTGAAGCAAAAACAGTTTGTAAGAATCGTAGCACATAGTATTCTGTGGTTTTTATCTGCCATCATGTGAAAAGGGCGTGAATGTAGGTATGGAAGCATAAAAATCTATATGAGGAAGGCATCATGAAGTAAAATGAACATAAAAAGATAGACCTCTTATTTAAATCCTCCATTATTATGTAAATGGATTGATTTCATATTGAGATTACTATAATTTTATGTGCAAAAATTTTTGAACGAACATTTAAGTATTTCAGTGACGTCATCCGTCATCGCCTTTGAATTGGTTTTTGATTATTATTTGGTGTAAGATTTAGTTATTTATTTCTACGAAAACATGCAATTTATGTTTATGAAATCGTTATTAATTTCATCGAATAAAACTATAAGACATTAAATAATATGTAAATGATATTATTAGGTATTATAAAATTGGAAAATTAAATTTTATGTATTTGGTTAAGAACACATTTTACTCATTCAATGCAATAATTATTTTAGTAAGTGATGTGCTAATTGGTGATATTCCACTTAATTATGGTAATTGTCGTTTCAAAGCAAATACCTGAATAATGACGTCTTAATGACTTTTGAGTCAGCTATCAAATGATGTCATCCAAAGGGTCAAATTAAATTAGCTAGGAAAACCCCGCAGACGTGATATGTATCACTATAAACACGACCTCTGATAGTGCAGTTACTTGAATGAGTTGAAAAAAAAAACAGCATTGAAGTGAAATTACTTTTGCCACGATTCGATAAAATTGGACAAGAATTAAGGGTGAAATTTGAGGTGCCGCGTTTAGGCACATTTCATTTCATGAGAGAGAAGAAGGATATTACTCTCTCTCACGCTAAATATTTCTTATTCTCAATTTTTTAAGAAGTTTCTTTTCTATCACCTGTATGGTGCTGCACGCGCATTTTTTTGGTTTTAATCTGGATATCTGTACCCAATACCCATAATTTAAGCGGAGTTTCTCTAATTTAATTTGACTCTGTATAACTGTTAAAATAATAACGTGTTGGTGTTTTTGTTAATAAATCAGATAATTATTTATGTAAGCACAAAACGCTGTGAAATACTGCATTCAGTATTTATAATTATGTAATTTATTGATGTAAGCTTAAATTTTATATCTCAGTCTATTCATTTTAAATTCACCAATGAGATCAGTATTGCGTTCAAATTCATTGGTGAAATTCGCCTTTAATCGTACAAACCACGACACCTCGACCAGCAGGGTAATTGCGTAGCACACTATCAGTATCGATGGGTTTCATTTTAACAGTTCAACAACATTCATTGCGTTATTTGCGTTGTTGAGCAGACACATTTTTCGAACATATGGAGCAATGGATTAGAAATATGCTTTTTTGTTTTCAAATGGAGAATAATAGTGTGTTACGTAATTAGCGTGCTGGAACACAACCAAACATGTCATTGTTGACCACGATATGAAACCTGCGTTGGTTCTTCAATTAATCAATCTCCTTCCTTGTAGGTCGCCGAAAACAAGCCTCAAAAGAAAAGCACACCGAGCGTATTCAAGTTCTCCAAATCATAGCGTAAGATATAGACGCTATAAATTACATTTATAGCGCAGCATTTAAGTGCACACCAAACCTTAGACTGGCACCACACTTGGCGTATTTGCGCAAATGTTCGCTAGTAAAATGTGACCTTTATTACAATAACTGTAGGATTATACTACCTATTCGCTTCTGTCCGCGACTTCGTCCGCGTGAAATTTCTTGTTCCCCCCACCCCGTCGCATCGCATCGCCCGCGCTATTACTTCGTTTTTGCTTAGCGATCTTTCTAACCTTTTGTTTTTTGCTCGCTCATGGTCTTAGAGTGATGTCAAATGCTTGTGTGTGTTGGTTATATCCTTTCTCGAGAATTGGATTATCCAAAGCAACAACAATTTTTCAAATACGACTGGTAGTTCTAGATATTACCGCGTTCAAAAAAATAGCTCATCAGCTTTATTATATTTTTGAAATAGTAAATAGATGATGCGAATATTTTGTGAAATACGCCAAGTTAAGTGCCAGCATTAGACTGTATCGAACAATGTAAGACATTCTATAGTTAAGAGGCTAGTATTGTTATTTATGTATACGCTATCTTAAGGCTTTTTGAATGTATGTATGGTTGTCAAAATGTATAGAAATGTATATTGGTGTAATAAGAACAAATCATACCGTTAGGTTTTACAGTGTCTGGATATAAATGTTGTATGGATCTGATTTTGGAAAAATGTTGTGGTATAACCAAGGACTCAAAATAACGTTACGCGTAGTTCCGGTAATTTGTACCGTTCCACCAGGATCGTAACAAAATTAATTCCTTGGCTATAACGATACTGACAAACGGAACGAAATCTTGAACTGCTCACTAACAATATTATCAATATATCATTACTAGTATAACGATATAATAACGTTATTCATTTCGATACTCAAATTTGCCAGCTTCATGACATAAAAGATGACGAAAAAGAACGAAAAAGTATGAAGAATAACGTTACAAATGAATCTGTAACGTTTCACCTGTAACGTTATTACAAGCGGATAAGCTTAATGTTACTGATACGATACTTATAATATTGTTCTACGAAAATGATATAGGTACTATAACGTTTTTTTTTTGTAATGTTATTGATATTTTTAGGTTTTAGTATCGTTACAAATTTTGGAACGTTATACGATAACATTAGTGGTAACGGAACGAAATTAATTTCGTTTTAAGTCTCTGGGTATAACTATTCAGGGTGTTAGGTTAAACATACTTTCAGGGAGTGTAGTAGTCATGACAATGCACCACTTTTCGTATGGGATCGGGTCTGAAATACGAAAAAAAAAACAGCTTTTACCTACATCTTACTCGCGCAGGTATTGGTAGGCTGTGTAGGAAGCAGCTGTGTTTTTTTTTTCATATTACAGGGTTGCTCCTAGTGTAAAAGCTGTTCATCTTCGTGAGTTCTACACTTCTTAAAGTAAGTCCCTCGTTTAACCTAATACACTGTACAAAAATACTTAGAGATCAAGAAATATAATGAAATAGATCTAGTTTGAAAGTTTGTGTTGACAACTGCACAGCTTTTTTAAAGATTGACATTGCCCTATAAAAAGTCCTATTATAAAAAAGTTAGGACTGCCAATGTCTTTTTCCACTCTGCTACACCAAATAAAAGAAAAAACGCAATTAATGCTAAGTACTACCTAATATAATTAAGAGGGCCAAAAATTGAAATTAAATGTTCACTATATAACGCACATACTCCCTCTAAGAAATTGGTCAATTTAGAATTAAGCACTCATTAACGTCATCCTAGAAAGAGAGCCACGTAGGAGCGAGAGAGAAAGAAAACTTTTGCCAAAAGTAAGACTGTTGTGATCTTAATAATATTTATGATCTGCTTTTGTATTTTTAACTCTAAACGTTGGGCAATAAGATGCAATTTCGATAATTACTACTTTTTTGAACAAAGTTACATAATGTATTGGTATTATTTTTTAATTACTTTGTAGCTCAATGCTGCAATTGCCAATGAATGGTGTGCGAAATGTATGAACCACTATAATGAGAGAGATTATTGATAAGAACGGACGGTTGCACATGCGGGCACCGTTTTTAACACGTTGTTTTATTGCAGGGGTACTCAACCTGCAGTAAGACAAATACATTTGCATATTTTATTACGGCTCTTTTCCTAAGCTTGGTAAGTATATTAGGCTTATAATACTAAATCAATCCCGAAGTTCGACCATTTTTCGAAAAACTGGTTTTTAATTTTTATTACTTCAGTGTTTATAATCCACAGTGTTTTGTATATTCTAATCTTAGTTTTACTACAAACATATACCACAAAGAATACATTCTTGCAGCCTGTGGATAAAAAAAGGTTGATTAGCACTGTCCCAGCTGGTTAGTTACAATGCTTATAAATAAGCACATTGATAGCAAATGTTCCAGTTTGCTCCATAACTGTTTGCGGAAGTCAATAATTATGCATAACACTTATCGTAAGGACTTTACACATCTTCCGATTTAAAAGGACTACCTATCCTATTCTATCCTATTGTAGTTATATTACCTACTAGCTTCTGCCCGCGACTTCGTCCGCGTGAAATTTCTTGTTCCCACGTCCCAACCCGTTGCATCGCATCGCCTGCGCGCGCTATTACTCCGTTTTCGCTTAGCGTTCTTTCTGAGTTTTTTTTTCTTTATGCTCGGCTCCTCAGGGTCCTAGCGTGATGATAAATAGCCTATATAGCCTTCCTCAAGAATTGGGCTATCAAATGCAAAAAAAAATTCTCAATTCAATTCAATTCCCATTTCTTTATTGCGTACCATAATGTATGCAGTTGGTAGGGAAATAACCTTTTGACGTCAACATATTATCCTAAAGTATTTCTGGATTTCAATCAATCTTTTACACTTTTCTTCTTCGTGTTCCTGGCACGACTGTATTTCAGATCTTGTTGGTCCAAAACTTCGTCACTTCCACAGCGTCGTCGGTGGCAGCGCAGAGGTCACTCTGACTGCATGTTTTGGGACACAGAGGGCTAGATAGGAGATGGAGCATGGTTTGCGACATAGCTCAACGTCCGGCTGCCGTTCCGTCGAGGTAGCCCCACTTTACCAGGTTGGTAAGCCCAACTTGGTAAAATCTTCGCAGTTGCTCACTTCATCTTTTATACTAAGATCGTGTTTGACAACTGTAGCCTTAATGCCACCGACATCATCATCACCAGCCTACGGCAATCCACTGCTGGACATAGGCCTCTCCTATTGCACGCCATTAAATTTTCTTGAATCTCTAATTTTCTCGAACCACGAAATTCTTGAATTCAGTCGATTTTCGGCAACTCTCAACCAGCTGCTACCAGCCATCCTGCGAAGATCGTCGCTCCACTTACCCAGAGGGTGTCTTACCTTACGTTTGCCGATTCACGGTCTCCACTCAAGAACACGTCTATCCCAACGATCATCGGTTCTACGGCTAATATGGCTGGCCCACCTACATTTTATTCTATTTAATAATATAAAACCGGAATGTGTGTAGAGCTCTTATATGACCTCTATCATTTACATAAGTTGTTTCCCCGAAGATGTCGAATTAAGTGGGTTATCAATTAATTATAATTAATTAATGAATCTTTGGATCTTTATATCGACAGCTTTGGGTGCTGCCTATGTAATTAATGTTGAATAGGAACAATTAGAATGCTTAATTAGTCTGAAAGGCTTTAAAGGATTAGTACATATCTAATTCGAGTACTTCTCCAATTAACATCTCTAAACATTGGAAAGCCGGTTAGCAATCGCTAGTTACTTTTTGGTGACACCAGGCTATTGTCAAGTACTCATCATCTGCCTAGCCTTTTCCCAACTATGTTGGGTTCGGCTTCCAGTCTAACCGGATGCAGTTGAATACCTAGTCTTTTACATGGAGCGGCTACATATTCAGACATGCAGTCGCTCCATGTAAAATATCAGGTATTACCCGCTAACTGGGTTGTAGGGGTCAGCCCCTACTACCCAGTTACCAGGTAACACGATATCCATTGGTAAGACTGTGTGTCAGATTATGGTCAATTGGTCACCCATCCACTGACTTTGGCAAGCGTATAGCTTAACCTTTAATCGACCCTTGCTCTTGTCAAGTATTATTCATTATTAAATGCCAAAAACTGTGCTCGTGTATTTCATTAAGATTTATGAACGGGGTTGTGAAGCAAAAACAGTTTGTAAGAATCGTAGCACATAGTATTCTGTGGTTTTTATCTGCCATCATGTGAAAAGGGCGTGAATGTAGGTATGGAAGCATAAAAATCTATATGAGGAAGGCATCATGAAGTAAAATGAACATAAAAAGATAGACCTCTTATTTAAATCCTCCATTATTATGTAAATGGATTGATTTCATATTGAGATTACTATAATTTTATGTGCAAAAATTTTTGAACGAACATTTAAGTATTTCAGTGACGTCATCCGTCATCGCCTTTGAATTGGTTTTTGATTATTATTTGGTGTAAGATTTAGTTATTTATTTCTACGAAAACATGCAATTTATGTTTATGAAATCGTTATTAATTTCATCGAATAAAACTATAAGACATTAAATAATATGTAAATGATATTATTAGGTATTATAAAATTGGAAAATTAAATTTTATGTATTTGGTTAAGAACACATTTTACTCATTCAATGCAATAATTATTTTAGTAAGTGATGTGCTAATTGGTGATATTCCACTTAATTATGGTAATTGTCGTTTCAAAGCAAATACCTGAATAATGACGTCTTAATGACTTTTGAGTCAGCTATCAAATGATGTCATCCAAAGGGTCAAATTAAATTAGCTAGGAAAACCCCGCAGACGTGATATGTATCACTATAAACACGACCTCTGATAGTGCAGTTACTTGAATGAGTTGAAAAAAAAAACAGCATTGAAGTGAAATTACTTTTGCCACGATTCGATAAAATTGGACAAGAATTAAGGGTGAAATTTGAGGTGCCGCGTTTAGGCACATTTCATTTCATGAGAGAGAAGAAGGATATTACTCTCTCTCACGCTAAATATTTCTTATTCTCAATTTTTTAAGAAGTTTCTTTTCTATCACCTGTATGGTGCTGCACGCGCATTTTTTTGGTTTTAATCTGGATATCTGTACCCAATACCCATAATTTAAGCGGAGTTTCTCTAATTTAATTTGACTCTGTATAACTGTTAAAATAATAACGTGTTGGTGTTTTTGTTAATAAATCAGATAATTATTTATGTAAGCACAAAACGCTGTGAAATACTGCATTCAGTATTTATAATTATGTAATTTATTGATGTAAGCTTAAATTTTATATCTCAGTCTATTCATTTTAAATTCACCAATGAGATCAGTATGCGGGACCCGTTTCAAATTTATTTGTTAATAAATGTTGTAAATATGTATTGGAGACTTTCATTTACTAATTTCATTGACCTATATTTATGTTTGCTTTTCGATTTTTGATAGTGAGGGAACTGTTATGTAGGCATCCTCTTTTTTAAACAACTTCAAAAAAGGAGGAGGTTCTCAATTCGGTTGTATTTTTTTTTTGTTTGTTACCTCATTTATAAACCGATTTGGAAAATTCTCTTTTTATTTAATAGGATATACTTCCAGATTGGTCCCATTTTTATCAAAATCTAGTTCTGATGTTGGGATCCATGAGGAATTGAGGGAAACTCAAATTTTATAGGCACACCTATGGCGATTTGGGTATTTTGTATAGTAACTCGTGCAATTGCTCTCGGAAACCACCATTTGGTGAAGTGGAACTGATGAAAATCCACAGATGGCCACTGGAACTACTCAATAATAAGTATTTCACGGGTTGCGATTCGATTACTTTAATATGGTTGCTAAGCAATTTATGCTTGTCACAATGCGAATGGTGAAATAGAGCTGATCGTGGATTACCAGGAGAACTCCTCAACAATTAACGTCCCTGCATCGGGAAAAGCAATATTTTGTAAAAGGCGATGGGCAAGTTGACATTAGGCTATTGTAACTTAGATACATTATAAACAGACCCACTAAAAAGCGAAAAATAAAAACTTTTTAACAAAATAAAACCGACTTCTAAAAAAACACTACAAAGTGAAAAATAACTTAATTTCGGAAGTCGGTGGCAAAACTAAAATACAGATCCAAAGACACCTTACATTTTTTTTTTCATGGTTTGGCAGTTTGAGTAATTTATGTGGCCTACCCAAATATCCTTTCTTTGGTATTGTTCGTCGAATCGTTGAGCTCCTTAAGTCTTGAGTTGAGCTGCACGGTTTCTGACAAATGCGTGCACTGACTGGACAGGTCCTCTCAATCTGTGTGGTTCTTTGCTCAAAAGACCATCTCAGACAACGATCTACATGGTCTTCATACAACCTGACCAAGATTATGTCTGGACTTTAAAAGAGACTGTGACCTCTGAGTTTGTTTCGGCCTTTCTTCTCAGAGTAGTCAGATAGGAAACTCCAACCTCATCTAGTTTAACAAAAATATGATTGACGTGTAAAAGTGTTTGTGCAAACCTACTTACAAAAATAAAATTATTTATCATTTATCACCGACTTTTGTTAAAAAGTTTTTCGATTTTCTTGTTGTGATTTTATAAATTTCTGAACCGACTGAAAACTACTTGTAAATATAATAGGTACCTAGTTCGTAAGGAGAAATTATTGCTATTAATTGCAGCCAAGGTTTCCATTGAAAACTATCAATCATTATTCCCTCTATTCAAAACAGTCCATGACCGAATTAAAACTTTACGCGCAAACAAAAATACGAGCACGTAGTCCAAACGTAATACTCATGTTCCTGGGAAAACGCGCGAAAACTCATCTCGGTAAAACTTATTTCCACAGTATTACGTATTACCTCACTGGCCTTGCTTGTGTGCCGCGGCGCCTCAGTATACCGCCGAAAGTCGCGCGAGACGTACGTGCCGCGCCTCTCCGTGACGAACACGAACATCGTAAAAAGTTACTCGAACGACATGAGGACGAATTATGTAAATTCATACAAATAGTGCGATATTTATTTTTATATATTTTTCCGTGTTAGTGAAAAATTGTGTACTTTACAATGGCGTTAGCCTGGTGCGTATTTTTAATCGCGTGCGCCTGTGCGTTCGGGTTCAATGTGGACATACCATCGAGGGTGGTTTATAAGGGTAATCCGAATTCCATGTTTGGATTTTCGGTGCAGGCCCATGTTGATGGCGATCGGAAAATGTAAGTAGCTATTTTCTTTTTTTTTCATAGAATCTAGGTAGTCGCATAAATACACCATGCTATTATGGTGTTCGCGCGCGATTGTTCGCACAGTCTTGGCGGTGATAAAGATAAAAATAAATGCGATTTTATGAAGATGATGAAGTCAAATATTTTTAAAGCCGGCGCTAATGCATAATATACCTACTGTTGTTAGTCAGCGTTAGTGTTTACATAAAACTTGGCATATTTTACATGTAGTTACGCGAGTCGGCTGAAGGCTGAAACATCGCTACCGTATGAATGAAACATTTGTTTAGACAAGTGTTTGCAAAATTATAAATTACAACTGTGTGCCCGTCCTAATAAATTGCAAAAGACAAAAAACTTTACGAAGTTTTTTGTCTTTTGCAATTTAATTAGATGCTTCTAGTTCGCAATAGGAGAGCTAAAGACTCTTTGAAGCTGAAAATCGTCTGTTTCGTGTAAAGTTTGCTTGCTTTCTGGGCTTTCTCCTTATTTTTTGCAGACCATAGCCTTACTGACGGAAAAAAGAAATTTCAAAGACAATTTCATTTATGAATATCCAAAGATGAAGAGTTCTATTTTTAAATACATAGGTACGTAATAATTACGGCACTATTCGGCGAAACCAGTTTCCATATTTCCTTGAATATTGAATTTATATTAAACAAAGATTTTAGAAGGTCATTTATCTAAGATTTATAGAGTAACGTCACGGATTACTGGTCGTTTATTTTCTCGTGGTCACGAGAAGCATGTTCTGATGCCCGATCTACATGTAAGTCTCTGTACTTTGTGTGTACCGCGAATTTGTGACCAGTACCTCTCCTGCTCCGGTATGTAGGTTAGAGCATAGCAATAAAGTCGTGCGCTTAGAACTATGTTATAATTCCTTTGAAGAAGACTGTCGTGCTCATGGAGACATAAATATTCGGTCGTCGTGGCTTCCGTCATTTGTTTATGATACAGCTTCAGTATAAATAATAAATCTTTCTTTACATTAAGGACTCCCCCAGTGGTCGATTAAATTGTCTTGCGGTGTCCGCGGGTAGGTAATCTGGAGGTGTCCTTACTTGTAGGCGTTTCATCAAAGTTATCGATTTATTAATTATATTTTTGGAACCAAATACTGTTTTAGCGAAAGGTATTTCGATTTTTATATAACTTAGCCAACATCTCGGTGTCTCACCTTCCATGGATACTGACGGAAACTTTAAATTGTAAAAACGACGTCAGGAAATTTATATGCCTGAAGGAACCGTCCAAAAGTCCCGCAGACCTGCAAACTAGGTCCAATAATTGTCATTCGGCCAAAATTCCCATACGTTACTTAAAAACTCCAAAACCAGCTAATAAATATCATAATATTTTTATCTTCACATTACGCATAATTCAAAGCCTAGCTCTTAAACTGCCACAATCCAAGGTAAGCAGCTCAAGATCGCGTATATTGCGCGATGACATCACTGTCCGGGCAGCTGACGCGCGAATTTTAGCGACCGATTGCGTTTATTGGCCGCCTATGGGCCATGATTGTGGAGCGTTGGCGTCACCAAGTGCAAGTTGTGAACTTATTAATTTCTGGACATGAGCAGAGCAATTGAAACGATGCCCTATGGACTTTGTCTTCAATCAGACGAAGAAAAGGCTTAAAATGCTCTCCTAAATCTTGTAATTGTGTTTTTTGGCCAGAAGTGGGAATAGGCATTGGTAGATATTCAGAAAAGAAGATGAGGAATATAATTACGTACGTAGAACTGATTCAGCAGTGTGCCCCGAGTTGCAGAAACTGAGGGACGCTACTGGAGATGCCAAATTTTGGGCTGACTATTCAGATTACCAACCTACACGCCAACACGCTTCGAAGAACTGGTTAAGGTGAATGGGTAGTAGTAGACCGCGAAATTCAAATTTTCTTACGTTTTTTGCAATTTTTAGGTCAGTGTCAGATTGTATCTTGATCAAAATATGATTCGCGACAATAACAGGTACATATTTAAGGAATTATAATCATTAGAATCATTAATATATCTTTCTAAGTTAGACTTCTACCACCAACCACCAATCTCTTATGGAAAAGTGTTAGTGGTAGAAATCTAACTTAGAAAGATGTATTATTGATTCTAATGATTATACTTCTCTAAATATGTACCTCTTATTGTCGCGAATCATATTTTGATCAAGATACAACCTGACACTGACCTGCAAATTGCAAAAAACGTAAGAAAATTTGAATTTCGCGGTCTCAACTACCCATTCACCTTAATGAACGACGCTTGTGTAAATAATTTACAAAAGATCATGTAAGAATTTTAAGCATCAATAAAAGCAAGCGTCAGAATTATATTCATTTTGGAGGCTACATTGTAGACCTGCAAAGTCAAAGTCTAAGCATTTATTTCAAATAGGCACATTAAAGGCACTTTTGAACGTCAGAAATTACAACAAATAGAATTGATTCTAGTCGCCCATTCCAAAACCTGCCGAAATCTACTTGGCGTTTCGGGTGTACAACCGTACATTGATAAACTGCTAACTACTGCCAAGGACATCTTAATTATGAACAGCAATTAACGTATTCGGTAGCGGTAAAATTTTGACACTACCTTCCCACATATTATGTTACCGGAAAATACAAACTGCAAATTTTATACAAATATTAGAAAGTGGTAAAAGTGAATTTGTATGTAGCGGGGTAATTATCGGAGTAATTACTGATCCGATGCCGAAAATTATTTCACTAATTGGAAGTTACAGTATGCCCAGTGTCATGGAATATACTAATGATTAATAATATAATCATAATGATCTTTATGATCTTGAGATGTATTTTGTGTTTTAATTTTAATTTTGTGTGTGTGACTTGGCTCTCGCATTAGGTTAAGACCTGTAATGATAGTTTTAAGGTATTTAAATAAATAAATAATGTTAAAACATGAAGTTTGTGCGGACAAAGTTGCGGGCAGAAGCTTCATAAATAAGTGATGCTGATGCCACTGTCATCGCTAATTTTGTAATTTCTTCACGGAGGTATAAAATATGTTGAGCTAATTTTTTTCCTGTGAATGGTATACCGAATTAATTTTAAGTAATTATATTAATGACTTACTCGGAGAAATGAGGCAACTAATTGCTCAATATTTATGTAAGGTAATTATTTAATACTTCGCCAATTTCTCATTATGTATGTAAAAAGTAAATTGCTGGTCAATTAGGCGGGTAGGTTGATCTCTAATTAATGGTGTCCGGTGCAAGTGACTTGATTTTAACGTTGTTTAAACGCATTCCATAAATTGGGCTGCTGATAACTCATTTGGACAAGTGCATTTATTTAAATTAAACCTCAAGTAAGGCATTTTCACCCGACTCTGGCGAAGCCCAAAAGTAGGGTAATGTTTTATAAGGTCTATAAACTAATACATTTGTACCTAGTCGTTGATATTACGTATCTTGGTTTACGATAACCAGTCACAGTAATAAGACATAATTTCTCACCTAAGTGTTTACTTTCTTTTGCCAACCTGCATCGACCCATCAAATAATTCCCGAGTGTCCGCCACAACATAACTGACATTGAATTTTTTCGTTTAACACCACCCATACCCATAGACAATGCAACGCAAATTCTAACCGGAAATAAGTCACATGCGTAGCACATGCGCAGGCGCAGCTCACGCCCTTTTTAACTTTTTTCAAGCTTAATTTAGTCGTGAATGCTATTTTTGTTTGTCGAGGGTGATGCTTTCCGTTTGATTTATAGTTATATGCGTTTACAAATAATGTTACTTTGGTTCTGGTGGCAAAAAGTGGTGAAGTTCAATTTGTCTTTGTTTTTTGGGAAAAGACCTTTCGCACTGTATTGTTGAAGTTTTTTTGGTGAGCAAGTGCATGAACAAGTGTTAGCAACATGTGTTATTGTGAGAACGACATGTTGCAGATTGTGATCTTTCGTGCCATTTTTTTGCGCCCCTTTGATTCTGCGAGTGCTTTGGCAGCTTTTAAGTTTTGTATGCAATGCAGCCTTTCTAGTGTTATATGGATATAGCCGGTATAGTGTTATATGGATCTTTTGGCGCTTGACTCATATTGACAAATTATATTGAATAAACAAGATGGCGGAATTAGTTCAAATTTTGGTCAAGTTCCAAAAGATCCTTGTGCCTACGACTCTACTTAGTAACGATAACACCTCGTTTCACGTAGAGCTGCCGTTCTTTCATTCGGTAGATCCTCACAAATAAACATAACACGGAACCCTCTTTCGAAGCCTCTTACAAACATTTTAGTACTACATACATGTCATTAACTTCGCCAGAGAGTCACAACAGCTCTTTATCCGACTAATGGATAACTTAGATAAGTAATGAGTTGGTTGCGCCCGCGCAGCTGTGTTCAGAACTCTTTTATTGATCACTGATCGATGTTTAATGGAGTTTCTGTCGTCGGCTGCAGATGCAGTTTTGTCATTTATCAACGTTTTATAACATTGAAAAGTGTCTTGAAATAGCTAGGGTAATAAAGTGTTTTTTTTTTTGTCAATTTGAGGGTGTTTATCGGGATGAGTTGTATAAATCTGGCGTCCATTTAACCCTTATGATTTACATTTTAAGTACCTAACACAAAATATTGATTCTGCAGTTTTTAAGACTTGTATGATACTATGAACACCATAGATTTCAACAATCTCATATAGCTCATCTCATTTGTTGCAAAGTAGGATTTGAACTCTTGACTCCTGTCATTTTATACGGATAACTTATATCTGAAGAATAAATATGACAGTTTGACAAATACTGTCAAACCGCAATATTTATTCCTCAGATAAAAATTATCTGACTATTGAACCACCATAGGACACAAATGTACAGAGACGGACTTAATGCCATAGGCATTTTCTACCAGTCAACCTTTGGGTGCTGCAGAGACACAAACTAATACTGTAGTATCGGGCCTGCGGTCGAAGAGTAATGGGTAGCTCACCGTCAGATCAGGACCAGGCCAGTGCCGGACGGCGCGTACGTGTTCCACGCGTGCCTCAAAGAGATGTCAGCATCAGAGAAGGGGCCCATTAGGGCCGAAGCCTGCTGGGTCAGCGGGCTTGTCCGAAAGGGTTACCGCTGGCCCGGAACATAAAGGGCTAAGGAAAGAACACGGGTGGGTTTTAGTCAGTAAGAGTCTGACACCCCTTCCGCTCCACCCAGAGCGGTAATGATTTCCAATAATTAAAAAAAAATACTGTAGTATTCGTTTATGGGTAGATCGTGTAGTCGGTTAGTCGCTACATTTTATAGCACTCTCTTATCATTTTCCTCAACTCTGACGTCATTCGAATAACTATCACTCTTAGATGAAGCTCTACTATCACAATCATCATAAATAGATAACATAGAATGCTTCAAAAATATATATTCATATATTACTTTTATGCTGCTCCATAAAGCATCCAAATCCGGAGGCAATACAAGAGATTCTTTATCAGAGAAATATTTTTAAAAAGCGTCGCCATTATCAGTGTGGCAGCGATATTTTCCGATGAATCGGTGCTTATGCATGTTCATTTGTGTGCGATAACCTCTGGACCTCGATGCTCTCTTATCTTAGCACCCGGCGACTCATCTCTTAAAACTGTTATTTTTAGATGCATTGCAAGTGAGAATAATGTGATGATATATTTTGGTATTCGTTCTTATCGAATGAGTGAATGTAAACGGGGCAAAAGGAGCATGCATGGATCGTAGCACCCCCGTGAGAAGAAGGCGTAAGTTTTTGTATGAATGAATGAGTGAATAAGAGAGCATTTACGTCGTCATTTGCGCATAATATACTTTGCAAAAACCCCACGGTAATTTGGTGTAATGAATATGAAAAATTATGGACCAATGTCAAATGCTCAGCTCAATGCAAGCATTGTTACTTTGACTGCACAGTTCGAATGACTTCCTGACAGCCTAGCATATCCATACTAATATTATAAATGCGTATAAGTGTCTGTCTGTCTGTTACCTCTTCACGCTTAAACCGCTGAACCGATTTAGATGAAATTTGGTATAGAGATAGTTTGAATTCCGGGATAGGACATAGGTTACTTTTTACCCCGATATTCCCACGGGGTCGAGACTTATACATGTGAAACCTCGGGGCGCTGCTAGTTGTCTTATTAATAACACATAGAGACTAATATAATCTTTATGAAGAGCTATTCGATGCAGAAACCTCACGAGCTCAATCTAGCAATGAAAACTCGGATTTAATAGGTGCAATTGTGCATCAACATATTTTTCCATAATAGCCGTGTAGGTTGAATCATTTTCTGCTGATGATGACAAGTGACCATGTGGCCTCATTGGTATAATGGTCGCAAGCACAACTGACCATCCTGGGTTAAATTCCCGGGTCGGGCAGTGTTATATTAGTAATATTCATTATCTATAATAATATTAATTTAATTCTTAATAGTGGCATTAGTAGCTCAGATTTGTGTGCGAAAAAATGCAACTGGCATTTATCCATATAGTACTAATGACGAAAAATATTTCGCCTTTAGGTAGGTACTTAGACTAACAGTAATGCTATTCTGTGAAAATCTCACCGTGATAACTCGGCTGAAGTGAGATCAAAGTGAGCTGTCATTGGTGTCAATCCCTAGCATTAACAGGGTTGACAGCTCACATCACCTAACTTCTCACGGTGAGATTTTAACAGAATCGACCGGCAATAATGCTATTCTGTAAAAATCTCACCGTGAAAACTTAGGTTAGGTAAGTGACCTTAAAATGAGCTCTCAATCCCTGCATCAGGTGAAAAGACAGCTCACTTTAAGCTCACTTCACCTAAGTTAACACGGTGATATTTTTACAGAATAGCACCGCTGTAGAGGTATTCTGTAAAAATCTCACCGTGAAAACTTAGGTAAAGTGTGTTTCAAATGGGCTGTCAATAGTGTCAAGTCTAGCGTCAGGTGGGACTTCAGGCTCACATCATCTACATTTTCACGGTGAGATTTTTACAGAATAGACAGGTTGGTCTAAGTACTTATCTAATATACCTAACCTAAACCTTTGGAGTTTACAGGTGTAGTATTATTTATGACAGGTTAACTACTAAGTCTCTACCTACTGCTGTATCTAGGTTTTTTGCAATGTATGACAACAGACACTTACGTAAGTTAAAAGTAAGGTCATCAGGTATTCGTCATGCGATTCTCATTATTATTTATTATACATCAGGTCTGTTACAGGTAATTTTTACAATAACACGTAAATTTAAAACGAGTCATATTTAAGTATGTCTTTAGCAAATGCAAATTGTGAGTTTAATAACTTAAAATTCATGGAATATTTATCTATGTATTGAAGAGTTATTGAATTCACATATTTTCATATAAGAACATATAAGAATAATTTAAGAAACCCATCAAAGAACTGTACCTACCGGCATTTTGATACAAGTTTCACGCGTATCAAAAGAAGTATAACAACACATCTGCGAGAAACATGTAATTTAATCTTATCTTACTATCCTATTATACTAATATTATAAACGCGAAAGTGTGTGTCTGTCTTTCTGTTACCTCTTCACGCTTAAACCGCTGAACCGATTTAGATGAAATTTGGTATAAAGATAGTTTGAGTCCCGGAAAAGGACATAGGATAGTTATTATTCCGATATTCCCACGGGATCGACACATTATGCGAGTAAAACCGCGGGGCGCTGCTAGTATAACATATATTACATCGAACCTTGTTTCCTTGAGAGGTTGGGCAGAGATGTCAACACTCTCTCATTTCACCAGTTATGTCTAAAACCGGCCACAAATCCAGACTCCAGGCGTCTACTGAGAAATTCCAGATAGAAAAACCCAATAACACTTTGGCGAACCTGGGAATCCAACCCAGTTGCATTATGCTCAATAGTAGCTTTTGCGACCAATAGACCAACGAGGCAGTCAATTAATTATTCCATTAAGGGGGCTACAGGACCTAAACGCAAAAAAACGCAAGTTCTAGAAGCAATAAAAGTATATGATCGACTACAGTAAACAAAATCAGAAAAATATATGATATTCTTCAGGATATATGCTAGGTAGATGTTGTGTTGAAAACATAATATTATACAACTAATTTGATACGATGGAGAAAAATTATGAAAATACCTCTAAAACCTTTCTTTTTACAATAAAAACCATACTAATATACATACAATAATTCTGATTTTTTGTCAGATTTTTCTACAAGCAACATAATAAAGCACTAGTGTTTTAATTTTTTTGTCCAATCAATAGATTTTTTGTAAATAGATAATTGCTTCATATTTTGCAATAAATCACCAGCGTTGTGTCATCGCGCTTCTTTTTGACAGTGACCGCGCTTTAGGTCATGTAGACCCCTTAAATAAAGAAATATGTGCTGTAGGCCAGATATGCATAGAATTCCGTTAGTCAATTGTTTAGTTAGACAGTCAAGAAAATGAAAGTCTATAAGTACTACACTTCATTCATTTACAGTCTTCAGTAGGTACCCATCACAAGATAATCCTTCCAAAAACAAAAAATCTAAACAAAATGCAACCGATACATTTCTCAAAAGAAGATGAACGGTCATCGTCTCTCATCGGTGCGTCGGTCGGCGCAGTATCCGTGACCTCATTACAAATATGGCGCCTGCAGACGACCTCAGAGCGTCTGAGTTTACTTTGTGCCGCAAATGTTCTAACCATTCTAACATCTCGCTTTTGTATCTTTTGAGAAACGTCAGAATTTACTTAGGAATAATTTTAATTTACTTAGAATTTACTTACTTAGGTTAATTTTTGAGAATTTTATTCATAAATCATCAATATTCATCATTCTCATCTTCAGCCTTATTTGAATAGGTACCTAAAGGATTTTTTATTTTGATCAAATACTTAGATGTAGAGTTATTTTTATACATAGGAAGAGTCATTAATTTGTTCTTTGCCTCTAATTGATAGCTTCATAAGGTTGAGTTGACTAAATTGTATGAGGTTTTCTTTAACGTATGTTCAATCCAAGTAATTTAAAAGGAAATAATAAAGCGGTTGTTATGTAGTAGTCATTGAAGAACATACAATATTTACCTACACTTCGAGCCAAAACAATCTACCGACAGTCTTAAAAAAAAGACATCCGATATTTTTGTCCACCCTAGAAGGGAGTCAGCGTTAAGATAAATAAACAACATTACTATTAACATAACATAGAAAAAGAGAAGACTTCCTCTCATAGTGTTTTCGGCGACTTTGTGTTTTTTTTTAATGACGTACAAATTATGTGTTCGCGCTTGCCAACTGTTCCGAAATAGAAGGCTCAGGTATATATTTAGGTGTTTATCATTTCAGAATGAATCTTGTGTATATATTTATTTATATCTTGTGGCACAGATATACCTACGAGGGAATCTAGTTTTCTATTTATTTTTGCATTGAAATGTGTAGGTAATAGTGCGATGTCCTCTCCGTAGGTCCATCATTTTTATGAGATAACTAGCTTTGAGGTTGGAAATTTACCCAAAGGAATGTGCTACCGGAATAACAAGTATCCTATGTCGAAATTTGTAATAGTAACAGACAGACAGGGTTACTTTCGCATTTATAATATTAGTATACATTAATTTTTGGGTGAATTTTTGGAAGCAGTAACTTTGGAATAATGTGAAATTAACAAATTTATTAATAGCCTTTCCATTGGTGCGAGTGCAAATTATCACTTAAAAACTAATTGCCAGTCTGCTAAATTAATAGGTCTGGCTTTGAACTTGATGATCATGTGCGTTGAACTTGTTAACAGTTTGGTCATTCATATCAGGACTAAAAGGAAGTTGTATAACACAGTTGACGATTACTTGTTTCTCCATTCTTGTTGCTTCTATTTTTACGATAAGCGGCATCAGCACTTTGCTTAGCGAGTAGGTATCTATTAGGTATAGGTACCTATTCTAAAATAGCTCGCGTTTTTTTAAATTTACTGTTAGATATATTCAGAAGTTATTAGTTTGCCAGTACCTACATTAATATCTACATACAATTTAATATGACCTTGTTTTATTTTCTGCTTAACTCAATAAATTCATAAAAATACCTTTACTAGGTAAGTAAGTCTGTCTTGATGATGTCACAAAAAGAGGTCAATGTCGCAATCAAAACAATGTTTTTCCCTTAAACATGTGCTGATGACTGAATTCCAAGTAAATGTATCGTTCTCCTTGACACAGTACGGCGGCGGCGCGGGCGCACCGCGAGTGTAACGCTTTCGATACAAGGTGATCCGCTGTGTGGAATCGGTTAATTTAATAGGTGGTTATTTGGTTAATCTCGGGATCTTTATCAGGCGTAGACTCATGGGAGACAGTTAAATTATATTCATAAATATTATTACAAAACACTACATCCTCTTTTGGATTAGAAACAGCAAAATAATATGGGATTTTTGGTAAAAAAAATTAACAAAATCTCCTACATTACTTAATCGGATACCTACGTTTAAAAAAAAACGTCCGTACTTAAATGAAAGTTAATTTTATAAAGAGTATTTCTTCCGACACTGTAATCACGTCACCGCCAATTTATCTTGTAAAAAGCTCACCGGACAAAATAATTACTACCCTCCGCAAAACTGTCGTTTTCATTCGTGCGATAATGCGCCAATATCGTTTTAATAATCGCCTTGTCTCAAATAAGAGCATGGGTTGTAATTATTAATTACTTTTATCAGTTTGTACCAAATGTCAGTAGTCCTGCCGCCTCTCACTACCGATATGGCATGAGTATAATCAATAAGCTGATTAAATGTGGTGAAATAGTGCTCTTATTTTTTTACTTTCACCTGTTATGGTTGCGCTTGCGCCCTTTGTTTATAACGTATTTTTTTATGAGATCAAAGCTTCTTATTTAAATGACCTGGGTCCTGTAAAATAACTTTAGAATATACAGTTTTAACATATTGTTTGCATAATGTTTAAATTGTTTGGACTGCAGAAATTGCTATTCAATATAAAAGGTCTTGGAAATGGCAGTAGAGTAGAACGAGAATCTTGTCATTGGCGGAAGTGTTTAGGTCTTGTTTGTTGATATTCTGTTTGCAAAAATAATAGGAAGACCAAGCAAGAAACAAAAATGGCCAAGACAGTAGACCAAGTAACTCAATATATGTATTTATATAAGTAGCACAAACATGCTACTTCAGAGTGTTGCTGACACCCTAACATAAGCCCTCGACGTGTGTATTACCTACATTTCCGTTTCCTTTCTAACTTCTAGTAAACATTATTTGATCATCTACTTATTGCAAACGGCTTCGAGTGACTGTCTATTGGCCAGCCAAGTAGTTCTGCGTAAGCGCAAGAATTACATATACTGTTCCATTAGTCATACAAAAGGGCTATCAAATTAACTATTCATTAGTGCACACTCAGACGCCTATATGGTGTAATAGCGGAACACCTACTGAACTTAAAAGTTGCGGAAGCGATGCTTGCGTTGGAACACAACCTTTGTTATGGCTAACTGATTATTCCGTGGTTGGTTGGTTATTTGGAACCTAAGTGTAATGGCGCCCAATTGGGACACGCAGGAAATCCATACTATACTAATATTATAAATGCGAAAGTGTCTGTGTGTTACCTCTTCACGTTTAAACCGCTGAACCGATTTAGATGAAATTTGGTATAGAGATAGTTTGAGTCCCGGGAAAGGACATAGGATAGTTTTTACCCTGATATTCCCACGGGATCGACACTTATGCGGGTGAAACCGTGGGGCGCTGCTAGTTTCTTATAAAATGGAGCTGAAACACATTTACATCTTGTAATGGATTGATATATTGCAATTTCTGAATGTTGCGAGTTTATTGGCCTGATTACTAGGCGGCTGTAGTTTCCACTTATTCATTATACTGTTCTCAATATCAAAATCACAAGATTCTTTAAATAGAGGTTAGCTACGATATTTATGACGAGGTGGAGTTATGTCATCACCATGAGTCAAGGTGGACGTCACGGCGTCATGTTTATACGATTGTTTGAATGAGCGTGCACGAGGAAGTTGACTTGCGCACGTTTTACTATTTACGGTAAAGTAAGGTTTCCTTAGAATTATGAATGGGTGACAGGGTGATCGGCAGCTGTTGTTTTTTTGCTCATTTGTAGGTATATAGGTAGTATAATGGTCATTTGATTGGAGAAGATTTATGGAAGCATTGCCAGATTAAGATTTTACTTTTTTATTTTTTTGCCATCATAGTTTAATGAAATACTTACATAATTTTAGCTATTATTTTTTACGCGACTACAGCGAAGCAAAAAAGAGAGGTTATGACTTTGACCGGTATGTTTCGTGCTGATGCTGAGTATAAAAAAGCTCAGCTTAAGCAAAGATATCTGCGGGGTAATTGCGTCACACATACAATGGCGATGTCAATACCTTTCATTTTGACATTTTAGCCCTGGTCATTGAGTTATTTACGTTGTTGAGCAGACGAATTTTTGAAACCTATGAAGCAATGGATTCGAAATTTATTTCAAAACCCTCGTGTGCTACCCAATTAGAGCACTGGTTATGGTAAAATCCAGGCCTATCAAGTGCATGACTGTTTCTTTAGGGTCCTAGAAACAGGCGCGACAGGCGATATAATCGCGTGCGACACAAAGGCACCGATCGTTGCGCGACTTGCGGTGATTTGTGTCGTGTGTCGTGTCGCGCCTGTTTTTTTTTTTTTGAGGATGGGAAATCATCAAATGACCCCTCCCGCTCTGGGTGGAGCGGAAGGGAGTGTCAGACTCTTACTGACTAAAACCCACCCTTCCTTCCTTAGCCCTTTATGTTCCGGGCCAGCGGTAACCATTTCGGACAATCCCGCTGACCCGTCGCGCCTGTTTGAAGGAGCTTTACTTCTGTCTAAGTACTAAATTTCTATTATTGTAATACCCTTTTTATCTAATCTTTAAAGTTCAAAGCTCTTTTACAACACAAATTCCAGAGTACAATGATTCTCTTTAATAGGTGTTTCATAACAAATCGTAATCAAACAATAGGTACAACGGAACACCAATAAAACATAATTTACTACCGAAGGAAAGTTTACTCACATCCACATCGTGTGGAAGTATCGTAAACTAACGTTCAATGAACGGGCGACATTGACAGGGTTGCCACTATGCAATAACAAATTGATGACAGCTTCGATCTTTGATCAACAACATACAAACACCTAGATCTACAACTCTGTTGATTGCAAGACGACACTATATTTATTTATGAAAAAATATACACACACTACACGCACAGACACTGTATTTAAAATATACGTGTACAACATAACAGATTTAAATAAATGTAAAGCGTAAATAATAAATAAATAATATAATAATATAATGAACAAGCTTCTTCTGGGTAAGCTCACTTCATCGTCGACTTTGTCTCTGTCACCTCTGACCTAGACTAGAGTTAAGAGCAAACCCATTTCAAATTTAAAAAAGGCGTTGTAGGTACAGTAAAATTAATAAAAAAAATAAAAATGAACAAAGTTGACAAAGTTATAAACAATGTACAGATAATAAGCAATCAATATAGAAGTACAACTTTTTACATAACTATCTTTCATCCATTATCTCACAGAATCTTAAAACATTCACGACCCACGATTAGATCGATCATCAAAGATCGAAGTAGTTATAGGAAATTTAAAAAATGCGGTTAGGTGAAATGATAAAATGTTAGGTTTTGACAACAGGAACTCTAAAAAGGCCATTTTGGCAGAATCCTAAAAGGATAACATTTTGACAATGATACTGATATTACTAACTTTAATGGTCAGTTTCTACTGGGCATTAATTAAGTAATTAAAGATGTCAGGATTAAAAAAAAAACCCTAACAATAGACCAATACAGCAGTCGAGAAACGAAACAGACATAGATTTTCTATAACAAGATCGTTCTCGAAGTTTAGTAACTTATTCGATAGTAGCTGCGCCCGACGGTTTCATCCGCATACATTTCGATTCCGTGGGAATATCGAGTAGTAAACGTATCCTATGTCCTAAGGCCTAGCCATTTGCCAAATTTCATCCAAATTCGTTCAGCCGTTTTAGCGTGAAAGCTTAACAAACAAATACTTAAGTATACCAAAATCAAATCTTTTCTTTCAACAATACTTGATTACTTCCGACCAGACCATTTGACATCCTTACCCTAAAACAAGGGACCGGATACAATGGTCACCGAGTAGCCAGGGACTGTCCAGATGTGGCGCCCGCGCACCAAGTGCAGGCTTTGTATGCGTGTAAGCACCCGCGCCGGATGCCGCGCCATTAGCCGGAAACGACGTCACATTAAAACGTAATTGTTATTTAAATACAATCAGTAGGCTTTTAATGCTTGTGAATGCGATTATTATACGACAGGGGTGTTTAGGCAAATCTATTGTTTGGTGAATTAAAATAAACTGTTAATTAAATTAGTTAGCAGAATCTTTTAACTGTACGGGATGCGCATTCCTGTTTGAGATTAGAGAGATTATAGTCGATAGTTTCAGTAGTGACAAAAAAGATTACCTACTACATGGATATGGACAATCTGCAATTGCGAACATAAATAATCTTCAAAACGAACGGGAGAGACACTTACTCACTAAAAGGGATCTGAAAAAGTATAGTACGTAGGTATTATATATATTGTAACACCCTCTACAAAAATAAGGAATGCAAATAAATATATGAAAATGAATATAATGCAATGTATTTGACTTATTAGCCAATTCGCACGAATTTACTCGCCCAAAACGGGCGGATCGTCACTTTTAAATGATATTAGTTCAGTTATATGTGGTCAAGTCGACAAATCCAAATTTTATGCAATGAACTTCAAGAAAAAAGTTTTATAATATTTAACTCCATTTTTTTCTATACTTTATTGCAGAAAAATTTTAAATGTGCTAATTGTCTAATACATATTTCTGGAGTTGTCGACTTGCCCACAAATAAATTAATTTCGTGTGAGTCGCTTAAAGAACAAATAAAAAAAAATGTCGATTCGCCCGTTACGAGCGAGTTAGTTTGTGCTAAAGCCGTGTATTCCATTCAGTAATATTAAAACTGTGTACATTACATTATGCTAGCTTAATTTAGTAATGTAAAATATCCGAATGATAACATTTAATTTATCAATTTACCCAGAAGCAAAGGGATTAGTCAAACAGCGACAGGTGATGTAATTAGTATGCACTAAACTAGGACAAGTGAAGTCAAATAGATAATGTTATCTACACATTGAACTTTTAATTGAATTGGGGCGCCGGGTCTTGAATATTAATTAGTTTAATTACTAATCTATCTCTGTACATACCACATCGGTAAATATTTATAAACAGCATTAGTGTTATGTAAAGTTTAGGTTTAAGGGCTGTTATTAGTAGTTTATTTATATGTTTGGTACATAATTAAGAGTTTATGTGAGTAGCTAAGATAATTTTGACATATGTAGTTCTTTGTACAATTTTTGACGGTACTAACTTGTATATGTCCTGAAGACCCTACTGCGCCTGCACCCAAATTGCGTAACACACACTTTCTATCACAATCTTACGGATTTTAAAGGCAGTTCTTAATCCATTGCTTCATTTGTTTGAAATTCCTTCCGCTCGACAACGTAAATAACGCTATGAATATTGTTGGATTATCAAAATTATTGTAGTGTTGTCTTTTGACCCAACTGAACAGAGAACTGAACTGAAGATAAATAAAGAAGAGACTTGTCTGTACAAGGGCCTACATTGCATTGTAAGTCACACGTATCTTTGTAAATGTTACCTTCTTTCAGTAAGTAGTTACCTAGTATAATCAACCAACCTGTAATTTTCCCACTGTTGGGACCTTGGGACACAGGCCTCCTCGCGAGAGAGAGTGCGCCGTATCCCACCACGCGGGCCCATGCAGTGCGGCTTGATAGATATCACATGTCTTCGAATTTTTGATTCTAAGACATAGAATAGAATAGAATAGAATACACTTTATTATGTACACCATATACCAGTTTCCTTACGATATTATCCTTCTTTTCTTCACCGTTTTGAGAGCAGTCAGTGGTCATGAAATGATGTATACAAAGTAAAGCGTCTGCCTGCGTTCGAACCTACGTCCTGCGGCTCGATATGTCGCGAGCGTTTCCACTGGGCCGCCACTGCTCGCAGTTAACTTCAGACAAAGCTTCCCTATGCGAGAGCCGACGACAGTGGCCATGTCACGGATACACATCCGTGGCCGTCAAAATCGTAATCGCTTATCTACTGTAACTTTAGACATTAGTGCGAGTAGCTTCGGAAACAATGGTTAGTTTGCAGTTTGTCAGTCTATAAAAAAGATTAATGGTCAACTGCATCTGGTTAGACTGGAAGCTGACCCCAACTGGCTTGGAAATGGGCTAGGATGATGATTGATGGTAAGACGAACCGGTCGTGTTTCACGTCGGTCCTGCAGCAATGTTTTCGACTAGCGGTATCCGGGGCAGGGCGCCGCGGGAGACCAAGCAGCGGACATGCTTGTGAATGAGAGATGATCTGCCGCTGATATAGTTGGATAAGGCATTGGAATGCATCGTCACTTTGAATCTGTGAGATATTCGATAAGCACAAACCAATAAAGAGTTAAAGATCTATGGTCTGGCAACAGCTTTAAAATGAGAACCTTGTTAGAAAATGGGGTCAACCTTTGTCCTTTAAATTACTTTTGGTTGATTATGTTGACTATTTCTTTTTAAAACTTTCTTAGCATCTGCCAATTTATTTAAACTTAAAACTTTGGATAGGAGACTAAAATAGCAAGGAGAGATTATTTCGAGAGAGATGATTATTATTAGGTATATGTGATAATTAACAGCTTACCGCCGTAAAGATCAGTTACAGACCGACGTTAAGTATAATTGTAACATTGGTTCAATAAATTATAATTTATTATAATATATTGTTGAGCTGTCAATATAAACGCAATCGAAATTGCGAATAAAATTATTGAACTAGTATGTCTCCCGAACAACCTATTAAAGCAACCATTTTAAGGGCAGGACCTAAACGCAAAATATAATATTAATATTACCTACATACAATCATTCTGATTTCTTGTCAGATTATTCTACAAGCAACATACTAAAGGACTAGTGTTTTAATTGTTTAGTCCAAACAATAGATTTTTTGTAAATAGATAATTGCTTTATATTTTGCAATAAATTAGGTACCAGCGTTGTGTCATCGCGCTTCTCTTTCTTTTCTATGCAGTCCGACAGTGACCGCGCTTTAGTTTATGGGCTGATAGTACAGACGCCAGCAAATCAAGCTACTACAATCTGTCAAATTTCTTTAATAGATTTTCAATTTTATTGCTATTCTATAAGGTTCAAAGTTGATTGGGAAGATTTGACAGTTTCGGGTAGACTGATGTGCTGGCGTCTGTACACACATAGTAGGTACCGATTAAAACAACAGAAAGTATTCATTCATACTTTTAGGACGAATAAAGTAAGTGAAATTATCTAGGTACTACGTGTGTTGTCATTTTGCCAACTGCCCGTGGTCACGCGAGCAGTATGGGTTTTTTTGCAGTAATGCATCAATCGATGGGTGCCTACTTACGGAGGTAAGTATTTACTGTTAGGCACATACAGTGGTGAACCCTTTACATGGTAAGCATTTCATTTTTGCTTGTAAGAATTTGAGGAAAAATGATTATTAAATAATATGTATAATGTCAGTACTTATCATATTATTATATTACCACAAAATATACATCAACCAATGACATAAAATTCATGTTATTAATATGTGTTAAATTTCCTCATATATATAATTTTTGTAAGTACAGTTTGTACAATATAAAAGCTTTTTAAAGTATTAATTATGATATAACCACTAAATGCCACAAAATATAGGCTAATATGGAAATTTCGTTCATGTTTCTGGTCGATTAGGAAGAAATTGGTTGTTGTCACTTGGTTCTGCTGGCATCTGTACCTAAATTAAGCATAACTTAGGTACCTACTACTACCTGTGCAGTAAATATGCCTAGATCCATAAAACACCCATGAAAAAATCACGGCGAAACTTCAAACTCAAAATCAAATAATTAAACCATTTACAGGCACTTTTTAATTGTCAAATAGTCGGTCAGCTAGTCAGAAAGTTGAAGCTAATTGCCCATTCCAAAACGTAGATCAGAAAGCCAATTCTTGTAACGTTAAAATCTAGGCTACAAACAAATGTCAAAAAATTGTCAAAATATAAGGAAATTAGAGGTATTTTTGACAGATTGAGACTGAGATCAGACTGTCAACGTTCTTAAAATTACCAGAATTACCCCCTGATGTTTTATGGCGAAAAGTAAACTCAATACTTTGATTAAATACGATTGTAATCTCAGAGAGCCAGATACATAGGTACATAGGTTTCACATCGACAGCCATTAGCAAAAAGAGAGAGGGAGAGATAGTTTTGTCTCAAACTTCAAACTCAAATGACATAAACTTGACATTTGACAGATTGACTTATATTGTATTCGTTTACACAGAACGCTCCAATAACATCTCTATGGGAACTGGAAACAAACTCCTAGGACACTCTTTTAAATCAAGATATTACAAAATCCTGGGTAGGTACAGTATTCTTGTTGCTTTACCATGTAAAAAAAGAAACAAATGAAGAAACTATTCAAAACATAAGATTTAAAATAAGCTCTGGCAATTAAGAGATGACCAGTCTCAACCGACGGCGCCTCTTCACGAACTTGACGTTTCTTCAAAAAGGTAGCATGTATTGTGTTCACCGAATCCCAAGAAAAATAAACTGAAGTCTATCAATTCAATTAAAAAAAAAGAACTGGCCAAGTGCGAGTCGGACTCGCACACGAGGTTCCGTACCAAAGGTAAAAACGCCGAAAAAAAACACGTTTTTTGTATGGGAGCCCCCCTTAAATATTTATTTTATTCAGTTTTTAGTATTTGTTGTTATAGCGGCAACAGAAATATTATATCATCTGTGATGTCATCAAATTTCAACCGTCTGGCTATCACGGTTCATGAGATACAGCCTGGTGACAGACGGACAGACGGACAGTGGAGTCTTAGTACTAGAGTCCCGTTTTTACCCTTTGGGTACGGAACCCTAAATACAAACATCATAAGAAAGAGATCACTTCAAGTCTATAATATCAAACATAAACATGTTTAATGTAATTTAAATAATGTTTTAAATGCTCATAAATCCTCTAAAGAGTCAATTGAAGTCTGCTTGTTGGAATCTGTTTTTTATCAGGATTCACGTACTACACGTACCTATGCGCAGCGCAGGAGTCCAAAAGGCTTGTTTCCAAAATTTTTTAGTAAATAGAACTTAGAAGCCAAACATAGCAAAGCAATCTTTTTTCCACACAGTTTTCTAGTAGATACTCCAATTCTACAACTGTAGTATCAAAACTTTAAATATCGAACAGCCGGCCGCTACAATTAAGGCAGCGACCATATGGCAGGCGTGCGCGTGGGCATCAACGTGACGTCACCACCCATTCACCGCCAACTACGGTGCACACTTTATTTGGTTCGGTTCGGAAAATTAGCTGTTTAATGATGATCATTACTGTTTATTAGGTATTATTTAGATCATCCATACCTTCTGTGAAGAAAAATGGGTGAATAGTTTTAAGCGCTTGCGATGCAGTGTTCTTAATTTCAAGTTCTAATGCACAATGTTTTGTAACGACGAATAAATTCTAACAGGTGGTAGAGCCGTTCAATTTTTTGTTTAAAACCGTGGGAGGCTTTTACTTTTTATCAATTAAGTTGCATTAAATGTTTGTAACCTCATACAATGGTAAAACTATACTAAGATCGGTTTCCTTGGAAATTAGGATTATATTTTAGTAGAACTTATTTTTTACTTTTTCGATCTCTAATTTTTAAAGAATTCAAGTTAATTTAATCCTTAAAAAAACTTTTTCACAAAAAAAAACCACACAAAGTGAAAAATAAGTTTGTTTTCGAAAGTCTTTGGTTTTGTATTTTCGTTTCTTGCCTCCGACTTCCGAAATTAAAAGGGTTATAAATAACGGAGTTCTGAGGTAACAAAAAAAAAAACAATCGAATTGAGAACCTCTTTCTTTTTTTGAAGTCGTTTTAAAAAAAGTAAGTATTTATAAAGCCTCGCGTAACTCGGGCGTCAAATACGGTACCTACATTATGACCTGTCGACTACCTAACCTTCGTGGTGAACTAAAGGTTGCCCTGACACATCTCAAGTTTACAATGAAACAAGAAAACGTGATGTTACTGCAAAAGCGTGACCAAATTGACTGAAGCATGATGTATCACTTTGTAGCTCTCATCATTGTGATTCATTATTTAAAAGAACAGAAGGTGTACTATGTAAGGACAGACATGTAGACGCCTACGTAAGAAGCAACATATATTATTGCTGAGATGGTTAATATAGTAGTTTGATTCGCCTAGTGACTATGTGTGAGTTTTTGGACCCTTTTTCAAGAAGACTTTCAGTGCTGAATAAGATCTACTTTTTCTTCATCGTTCCCTTACTGCTGACTGAAGATCGCGGCCATTACACGTAGGTACCTACATGTCGCGTCTTCACGCTGCTGTCTTCCGTAGAGTCGGTCACTAAGAAGATTCTGCTTCCAACAGTCTTCTTGATTGCGTCTGACCGTCTGAGCTTGCTAGCACAGATGTGAGTTCTATGTATGTACTATAGAGCTACCATTTACCGGGTAATATGTCTTTCATTGACTTGAGTGAGCCCTGGCGGCTGATAGTATGTCATGCTCGCACTAATGTCTCGCTGACGGTGGCGTGTGTGTTAAATCATTTAGCTCCCTTCAAAATGGTTGAGCTGAATGGTGCTGATCTATGCGTCATGTTTGTGAACGTGTGCCGTCAGTTGGGGCTGGTCATCACTTAGCTGCCTCGTCTTATTTTTAATTAATTTATTTTTGGATTGTTTTGTTACTATTTGCTGTACTCTGGACGCTTTTAACGCGTACGTCTTTTTACATCGTTCTTACACATAAGTATAAATTCAACATTAATGATGAGACTAATATTTTTGTAAAAATATAATTTAAAAGAGTGTCCATGTAGTTTCTTGTCCGTTCTTCTTCATAGGTACCTACGCTTTGCAATGGGCAACTAGCTTCATATTTTCTGACTGACCGACTTCTTGACAATTCAAAAGTGTAAATGGTTTAATTGAAATAAATGCTTTGAGTTTGAGTTTGCTAGACCATCACAGATGTGGTTATAAATACCGTTATCCCTATGTTTCTGACTAACCATTCCAACAATATTTGTCGAGAAACTTCATAAGTTCCAGATACTCACATTGCTCAGCTACAATTTCTACTCAGTTGATGGCGACACGATAACAGTTAAGTACTATTTTCCTCGTTGTTAGTCTGTTGATAGTACTGTCCCTGCCAGTGTAATCTGTGGTTAAGTCATGTTTTACCTACGGAGGTGTTCCTAGAATGTTGACGGTGACTCGCTGCGCCTACGCATGATATATGGCGGTCACCAGTGTAAACAATGCTTTATTCATGTTTTGTCAATGGTAAAGTATTAGGCTGATATGAATGTAAAATAATTTGGAGCGTGATTTTGCATTGTAGGATAGGAAGGTAGGTGAGTATTCGATATCCGTGACTGGTAAGTATACCTAGTCTTGAAATTCCTGCTTTTCTTGAACAGTAGACGTATTATATTGACACATACTTTCATTAGGGTTTAACTAAGCATCGACGTCATTACATTCATAGTAATACTGATATTATAAATGCGAAAGTGTGTTTGTCCGTCTCTCTGTCTGTTACCTCTTCACGCTTAAACCGCTGAACCGATTTAAATTAAATTTGGTATAGAGATAGTTTGAGTCCCGGGAAAGGACATAGGTTAGTTTTTATCCTGATATTCCCACGGGATCGACACTTAGGTATGCGTGTGAAAACGCGGGGCGCAGCTAGTATTTTATATTGTATTGATTCCAATACGTACGAAAATGTAGGTGGTGTACTTCGTACACTTGTAACATAGGATCATTGTGGTTTTCTCTTCAAAATAAACAGGTACAGTACCCGGCGATAAATAATGCACATCGACCTATTCGATCCTATCGATTTTATACAAAGAATAAAAAGTAATTATCAAAAGAATCAAATCATAATTGTTTTAAGGCGAAAGCGCCAGGGTAGCCCGCGAAATTCAATTTTTTGAAGTGAAAACTTCTTTAGCGGCGCTGTGTACTTTTTTTGGAATGGGTAAAAACTTCTAAACTGGCGTCAGGTCACGTGACCCTGATCGAAAATTCGTAAGACGTAAAACGTAAGACAGCGCCATCTATGCACATCGGGAAGAACTACGAGGGCCTCGCGTACTAACTACGTAGTTCATCCAACAACGACGAGATGGCGCTGAACCACGGATATATAACATTTTGTTTATAAGACGATTCACAAAATACACTCGTAATTGTTCAAGTTTTCACTTCTGTCGGCACTACCGGAGTGCCAGTGTTTTTTTTTTAGGTTTTTTGGAATTTGCTGGTCAGTATTAAGTTGTAGGTTGATTAATATATGAATCGCGGCCGTAAGAAATATGTGTTTACAGAATTATAATCACTAAAGTCATCAACACAACTCTCTAAGACCACGTAAGTCCCAAGAATGATGATTTCATGAAACAGTTATTCTTGGGACTTACGTGGTCTTAGAGAGTTGTGTTGATGACTTTAATGATTATAATTCTGTAAACACATATTTCTTACGGCCGCGATTCATATATTAATCAACGTACAACTTAATACTGACAAGCAAATTGCAAAAAACGTAAAAAAATTTGAATTTCGCGGGCTACCTTAGCGCTTCCCCCTTAACAGCTCCTAATAGTTACCGGACTGTTTGTATTTCGTGCGACAGAGATAACGCTCTACGAAGCCGAAATTAGCCGATTGTCTCTTTCCAAAGGTCGATGTGTATTTATCGTCGGGTACTGTAAAAGGTTGTGATTGAGATATTATCCCCCCTGCTGTTTATACCTTTATACCTTCTAGGGGCAACAAAGCGCGAAGACCATCCGACCATCTTCGGAAGTCACGGTTGAAAGTAGGGTTCTAATGTTATAAAGGATGGAAAATGTTGGTAGTGTGATAGTTTGTTAGGCAAAAGTTAGAAAACAGAATGGTGTATTCCGCTAAAGGTTAGGTAGCTTTGTTGAGCCGCAGTTTTGTAAGTAATAGTGGTTTAGGTTCTTGTATATTTATTGCTTAGGATAAAAATATAAACAAAAAAAAAGTTGGTGGGTTCGGATATTATATTTTTAGTTTAATAGTTTGTGGTTCTTGTATTAATTGTAGGTTAATGGCGATAGGACAGTTCTCTATTAAATATTATTATTGCCTTGTTTCACAATCACTAGGCATTTATTTATCACTAGCAACGGCCCGCGGTTTCACCCACATTCCCCACACACCCACACTCCCACGGAATCGACACTTATGTGTCGATTCCGTGGGAATATCGTGATAAAAACTACCCTATGTCTTTTCCCAGGACTCAAACTATCTCTATACCAAATTTCATCTAAATCGGTTAAGCGGTTTAAGCGTCAAGAGGTAACAGACAGACACACTTTGGCATTTATAATATTAGTATGGATAGTATGGATTTTCCAATTCGTTATATTGTTGCCCAGTCTTAGTGAAAAGAGGCATTATTTAATCATTTATGACTGCAGAAAAATAACGAATCGAATCCGCATGTTCGCAAACCACTTACCTACCTACGTATTTTTTACGTTCACTACGTGATCGTTTTTAATTCTTTGTTTATTGTCAGAGCTAAAAAACTTACTGATAAGCTATGATTAAAACTGTTAGGTACCTAACAGAATCCAGTAGATATCTCAGTCAACAGAACAGTTAGTGTTCACGTGTTTTATTTTTTAAGCTATCAACTCGCTGATAATTTCAATATTAGGTATGTTTATTAAAACAATACAATCTTTCACACTTTGCCACAAGATGACCCCGACAAGGTACACGAACGCAATTTGCATCGACCCAAACAATCGATCAATGACTGTGCGCAGGAGTGTATTGAAATCTATCGACGACTTAAGATAAATTGGCAACGTAGCGACATAGTGATCGATCTTCGTAGTTTCATAGTAATTTTATAGTATGGTAATCGATAGTGAAGCTTTTGAAGGGTTCCCCCCCTTTGGAAGGGGGGATATAATGCCGAAAGATTGTCGGTTCAAGCCTTAAACGCCCGTTACAAAGCTATAAATCAATGCATAAATTAATTAAATTATAACCTGCTAAGTTCTGTCGGTATTTCATAGAATAAGGTTTAATTATAAACGTTACTTAAAGTTAAGTAATGATTAACGTCTGCTTAAAACGTTCATAGTATTACAACCCGGCCGTCGCGTCGAGCTGTTCTTGACACCGGTCGTAGTCAGTTTCGTACAAACGAATACGTATTTTGCGAATTTGATCTTTATTAGTTACTAGAATTGTCGCACTGACAGGTGTCATAAGAACGCATTCTCTCTACGGCCGGACTGTAAATATGTTCATTTTTGAGATAACCTAATTGTTAACTAAGCCATATGCTCATACTTGAATACACCTTTTTTTCATGTCCAATACCAACATGACAGTTTTGATTACCATTCGAGGCAAACTTTTGTGTGTCTGAACTTCGTAGCATGGAATTAGTATGTACTATGGTTCGGTAGAGCTTTAGCGTTAGGTTTTAGCCAGCCAAAGATAGCCAAAGCCAGATATAATATTTTCTTCTATTAACATAAGTAAGTACGACTTTTCCTTCAACATCGTGGTGCGTAAAAAACAGTGTGTGCTCCATTTCTCACGCTTCCGGTGGTCCGTGTGACGTTGCAGTGAAACCAGATCGGCGCAGGCGCAAGTAACTCTATACCGCCAAGATTTATGACCGGATTGACCCTGGTACCGTTCTATGACGTTATAGACCGTATCAGGTTGTTTAATTGTAGCCAAATCTTTGTTTTATTCTTATTTATTTGGCTTGTTTATTTTAGGAGCGTGAAGTTGTGCGTACCTACTTACCTATGTTTTTTATGATTTATTCCGGTCTGATCCCCTGATCCCTCCCCTGGATCCCCTGATTCTGTCTTATCCACTATAACTAGGTCTGATCCCCTTACTCTTTTTGACAGGTAAGTACAGTCAAGAGAAAATAAACTTTTCACTGGGAATAGATTGTTCTTAATGTTTTTGTTGTGAGTCTAATAAAGTTGGATTTAGCGTTCCACTGATGTGATTAACAATAAACATATCATCACGCCTGTATATCCCCAAGGGTAAGACAGAAGTGTACCGTACACCCATATTTCGACAGATGTTTTAGTCCCATTTAACCTTGGCTGAGTCTTTTGCCATTAACTGGGTACAAATTCAGATTCCGGGCTCATAATCAACCTATAATGTTGCCCACTGCTGGAACACAGGCCTTTTCTCGGTGAGAGGGAGTGGGCCGTAATCTACCACGCGGGCCCAGTGCGGATTGGCAGATGTCACATGTCTTCGAATTTTTTGTGACTCCGGGCTGCTACAGACAAATTCCGGATTAAAAACCCAATAACACTTCGCCCGAACCAGGAATCAAATGCAAGACCTCATGCTCAACAGTTGCGAGACTAGGCCAACGAGGCAGTGAATATCAATCTGTGTAAAAAAAGAAAGAAAAAAGATTCTAATCAAAAAGATATACACGACAATAGAGCCTCCTTTATTAAAATATTATGCGAAATTATTAAACATATCTTAAGTACAGACTAAACAATAGAAACAGTTTCAGGCCCATAAAAATATTCAGTTCATTAATCCTGCACAATCACAATTCACATCCCGCTCAAATCGTGATAAGAGATCATTGGCCCGAAAACATTAAATTATCCGTTATATAAACATTAAATTAACCGAAAACAAAATTATGATGATTATGGGACAGATTACGTTAGGTGTTTCATTTTTCTCATCATCGCATTTCTAAATCGCTTATCACATTTCCTCCTAAGAGCAATAGTGGCCCAGTGGTAATATTATAGTCCCGAGTTCCCGACTTAACGAGTTGTAAGTCGTTGGTTCGAAATTTGTTTCATCACCACTGCTCACAAAATCGTGAAGGAAAACATCGTAAAGAAACCGGGATGTACTAGAACTAAAAAAAATCGAAGACATCTAATAGCCCGCACCTGGCCCGCGTGGTGGATGACGGCCCGCTCCTTCTCACAGAGAGGAGGCCTGTTTCCCAGCCGTGGGAACATTATACACTGATGATGCTAGATAGCCTTTATCGTTATAGCTAGAAGTACCCACTAAATAGAGCAACATTCATGAACTCATCAGTTTCACCTCGGTCCGAATCAAAGTGTATTTCAGTTGGTTACGTTATTGCTCGTACACTAACATTGCGTAAGCGCAAGTGGCCATGAACGCTAATTATGATATATCTTCTGTCTGTATATGTATAGTTTGAATTATAAAATAGTTCGTCTGCATGCATATGAATATAAATAAAGAAGATGGGAATGTGCTTTTGACAGAATTCAAAGCTTGATTTAATTATATAACATTGAGATCATCCATCGTAGCTATGCTTGGGAGAGGCCTACATTCAGCAGTGGACGTCTCTCGGCAGATATAATATGATGATGAAAGAAACAGAAGCTCTTTTCTTTTAGTTCATTTATCATTATTATTATTAACCATAGATCATATATGAAAGTTACATTTCTACGTTATTAACCACTGCCTTATATTAAAGTCGTCTGTTATCTCTGCGCTCTCTTCCGTTATAGATCAGTAAAAACACAAATTATACAGACCTAAATTCCTAAAATCATATGCGGAAGTTTGTCAAAACAAAAGAGTGATTATAGAGTGTGTATTTAGCCGTCGTCGTTTGAAAAGAGTTTGAATTAAATAACTAGGTGTATGTAGGTCTATGAGTAACTTGAGAATGTTTTTTTTTTTACAAAAGATAATAATATCTTTCGTAGTTTGTTCAGGGAGTCTGTTTTAAAATACTGCTTTTCTTCATAATTTTGAATTTATATCAATATATCATCCAGTACAGTAACATTTTACCCATTGCTGACCTGTTCGCTTTTCATATTGTCTATATCTCTATACTAATCTATACTAATTAGTTAAAGAGTTGGTTCGTTTGTTTGTTCGAACGCGCTAAACTCTGGAACTGCCACTCTGATTTGAAAAAATCTTTTTGTATTTGATATTCCCATTCTTGAGGAAGGCTTTATCCAACCCAATGCCCCCTAGGAGTCGGGCAAAAAAATAAAAGTTAGAAGGAATGTTAGGCGAAAACGAAGTAACAGCGCGGGCAGGCGATGCGATGCGACATGCGACGGAGTGGGTCGGGTGAACAAGAAATTTCACGCGGACGAAGTCGCGGGCAGAAGTTTCCTTCAAGTACTTGTCTGTCATTTCATCTAATTGGCAATCATTCTTATGATTTCCACGTTCTATGTACTCATAAGCACATTTCTTTCAAACTCATATATCTTCATTTTCTTCAGATTTCCCTCCTTCGACTAGTTTTTCCAACCTGTCTTTCGCACTGACATTGGCACCTTTCTCTGTATTAACGCTAGTTTCCGATGCGCCGGCGCCAGTTAGCGTTGTGTTAAACAGTACCTACTCTTTCAAGTCTTTGTCTTAATATGGCTCTGTTATGAATATGACTGTTTGTTCTCATGATTGGTGCACTTTCTATTCTTATGGTGGTTTATTATCTTTGGCACTTTCGATTTTATGTGAAGTGGTGAAGAAAGTATGAATGGATATTTACCTAGTGTGAAAATTATGAGTTGTTTTGTTCACATTTTCTATTTTACTTGATTTTTGTTTAAATACATATTTTTGCGAGAAGTTGCGAATCAGAGTGTTTAATATTTTAAATGACTTCAAGTACTACATTGATCTTTAATTCTTTTAAAACGAATAACCTCCAAAACTTTACGATCCCGGAAACAAAAGCTCACTTAACAATTCATTTGGTGCACTACCATAAAAAGGATCTAAAACGAAGAATACACGGCACGCGCGCACGCACATCGCACGCGCCGGACCGTGGGGAGAGTGGGGAGAGGGGGACACAGGTGTCGAGTGATTTAATTAAAACTTAACAGAAATACACCGCCGACGAGTCAGTTAACGGCGAGTGTAATTAACTGCCACCCTTCCTGCTTACCTCCGATAAATATAGATTAATTATACGGTAGAAAAGGGGAAAGCAGAGTTTTTGAAAGAGTAGGTAATCATAGACATCATGGTTTTGTTAGTAAAAGGTTTTTGCGTTTGGAATTAATTTTCATTTTGTGAAAAATAATTGTCTACTTTGTTCTTAAAAATATGGTGTATTGTGATTAGGCATAGGCAGGAACACAAGCGATGCATTTCATAAGCAGCAGGTTGTTTGTATTTGTATCGAACTAGTTTTCCTTATTATGATTTAAAGTTAATGCTCTGTTGATGACGTTCGCTTATTGGTTGAAGTTTCTCAAAAAGAGTAGTCATCGTTTCGGATTGAGTAAATCTGCGAGAATTGTATTTATTCCACTGCATACATTCACAACGACCCACTTAATAATTAAATTTATTGTAATTGTTTTGCCTACCAACGCAAATTGCGACATTACAA
Source organism: Luperina nickerlii (assembly GCA_963855955.1). Classification (NCBI taxonomy): domain Eukaryota; kingdom Metazoa; phylum Arthropoda; class Insecta; order Lepidoptera; family Noctuidae; genus Luperina; species Luperina nickerlii. Next base: position 2,814,163 of record OY979666.1, on the reverse strand, counting down.
CAAAATAAACTTCATGAGGTACTCGATACTTTATTATTTACATACAATTATTTATTTGCATAATCACTGTTTCCCAATAACTTAACATCACTCCTGTAATCTCCAAAGGGTTAGGCAGACGTGTAACTGTAGTAAATTCACGTTTCGCCAGTTATGCTTAAGGGGCTTACATGACCTAAAGCGCGGTCACTGTCGGACTGCATAGAAAAGAAAGAGAAGCGCGATGACATAACGCTGGTAATTTATTGCAAAATATGAAGCAATTATTGAATTTAAAAAAATGGACAATGGAGATTGGACTAAAAAATTTAAACACTAGCATTTTAGTATGTTGCTTGTAGCATAATCTGACAAAAAATCAGAATGATTGTATATGTATATTAGTATGGTTTTTATTGTAAAAAGAAAGTTTTTAGAGGTATCTTCATGATTTTTTTCTATCGTATCAAATTAGTTGTATTATATTTTCAACACACTATCTACCTAGCAAATAACCTGAAGAATATCATATATGTGGGGACTTTGTCTTACGTACCCATCCCTTGCATAGTTTTAAGAATTTATATTTTTATAGAGGAACTTATTGTAATAATTTTTAGAAAGTTTCATTTTTGTGTTTTTCCCACGTTGAACATCTGCAAGCGATTTAAGTTATAGGTACTATTGTCCTTCATGATTCTTTACTTTTAGTTAAGGTTCTTCATTGTTCTATTATGTTTAGTTATCTTGTATTGTACCTATTTGCTATTTATAGTTAAGGTTCATTGTTCTGTTATTTTCAGTTGTCTTGTATTGTACCCATCTGTATTTCTCGTGTTTTATTATACTTTTAAAAGGCAGATGTGGATTTGCCGCGTCCTTTGTTTAGTGATGTGGTAGAGTTTTTGGTTCTGAGCTTCAGTCTGTGCTGAACTACGATCGTGCGAGGTCCTCTCTGACCCCCGATCATACTTTACTCGCCGAAGCTCGCCGTAATAGTTTACGGCGAGCTTCGTGTTTCTAGTAGTTTTACCATTCATGTAACCTTATTTAATTTTACTTTTTCGTGTCAAGTGTAACTGCTAGCTTTAGTTAGGTACTTGATATCGTAATAAATTAATCGTTACCTATTTACAACTCACTTCTATATATTACCCGCCCACCACGGTCACGAACACCGCACAGTGGTGACCAGATATGCGCGGTCGCTGCATGCTGGTGGTCAGGATACCCGTTGAAGCCGTGGGAGCTGGCTGGCTGGGAATGCGCGTCATCCGCCGCTAGTGACTCCCGCTGGATCGCTCGCCATTTTAACACGTACTTTGATTTAGCACTCGCGAAACTCTTCGCAGACACAGTTCCGACTCACCGTGAACTATGCGGCAACCGGTTCCGACTCACTGGAACCATAACGCAGCGCCCGCGCCACCCCGACTCACTGGGGACATCTTCGCAGACAGTTCCGACTCACCGTGAACTATGCGGCAACCGGTTCCGACTCACTGGAACCATAACGCAGCGCCCGCGCCACCCCGACTCACTGGGGACATCTTCGCAGACAGTTCCGACTCACCGTGAACTATGCGGCAACCGGTTCCGACTCACTGGAACCTAAGTTGGCCTGGCAAGCATATTCCTCGCCGTTCTGGTAGGCGAGTTAAATTTCCTGATTACTATCAGGCAGGTGTTTCGTGATCTTTATCACTGGTAGGGGGGTACTGTGGGGACTTTGTCTTACGTACCCATCCCTTGCATAGTTTTAAGAATTTATATTTTTATAGAGGAACTTATTGTAATAATTTTTAGAAAGTTTCATTTTGTGCTTTAGTTACTTGATATCGTAATAAATTAATCGTTACCTATTTACAACTCACTTCTATATATTACCCGCCCACCACGGTCACGAACACCGCACATATATTTTTCTGAGTTTGTTTACTGTAGTCGATCATATACTTTTATTGTTTCTGAAATTTGCGTTTTTTTGCGTTTAGGTCCTATAAGCGCCTTAAGTCCCATGTAACAGGGGCGAGCCTATCCGCTATCGTCATCAATCGCGCACAAATCCAGACTCCGGGCTGCTACAGAGAAGTTCCTGTAAGGAAAGACAAATAACACTTTTCCCGAGCTGAGAATTAAACCCAGGACCTCATGTTCAATATGCACGCACTTGCATCCACTAGACCAGGGGTGGCCAACTTGGCTTGACCCAAGATCTACTGTTCACTGACGACACCCTGTGCAACCTACCAATTACATACTTTATACTGTGGCCCGGGCCTACTCCCGCGTCCCACACGGTTCCCGCTTATTGTTATCGCGCACCGAAAACAAAAGAGAGCTATACTGCATAGAAGAGAGGATAAATAACGTGACAGAACGGCGATTGAAAAATGATACAAGATGATGCGTGCAGCAGTTAGTGATTAGGTACGTTGCGCAGTCTGTTCTACGTCTTTATATTTTTTTCCTTGCCACGATCGACTGGACTAATAGTCGCGATCGACCAGTCGATCGCGATCGACCGGTTGGCCACCCCTGCACTAGACCAAAGAGGCGTACATTATTAATTACATACAATTATTACTTATTTGCATAATCACATCTTCCCACATAACATAGGCAATAAGATTGTTAATAAAGATTTATTAGTTGTTTATGCAAAACGTACTAAGTTAACTTTATGAATGGTGCCATCGGTAAATACGCGATGAGGTGAAAGGTAAGCGTTAATCCATTTATTAAATTAACTGTTAAAGTTAGTAACCTATGGTGTTGTCATTAATGAGAGGTGAATGCTTGTAAGTTATTTAAATTATTTCTTTAAAAAGTGACGTTTTTCTATGAGACTTGTGAATACTTACGTAGTATTCATTAAAATATGACTTAAATGTCGATGTACAGACCGCAAATCAATCTACCCGAAACTGTTAAATTTTACCAATCAACCTTAAACCTAATGCCTTAGTAATAAAGTTGAAAATCTATTATAGAAATTTGACAGATTGTAGTAACTTGATGTGCTGGCGTCAGTACTATATGTACATCTCTGACTAAGCCCTTGGGGATTACAAGCGAGAAGTTATTTAAAAAAAACGTCATTTATTCAAATTTGGCTGAGAGTCGGCACTTTTTGAACGTCAAAATCATATAAGACTAGGACTAGCTGCGCCCCGCCGTGGGCATATCGGGATAAAAAGAATCCTATAGGTATGTTAATCCAGGTTGTCAGCTACATCCATAAATTTTTTTATCAAAATTTTGGTCCAGCTGCAGCCGTTTGAGCGTGAAGAAGTAACAAACATATAAACACACATACACTCACAAATTTTCGCCATTAAAATATTAGTGTGAAGTGTGATAGTCCCCGAAAACGCCCGCCCTTCACTACTTCCTAGTGCTTTAGCCTGAAAAAAGTGACGCGAAGTTATGTTAACAATATTACTTTGTCTCTGTCATCTCTGACCTAGACTAGAGTCAAGAGCAAACTCATTTCAAATAAAAAAAAAATAATAAATAAATAAATTCTAAATCAGTTCTTTCTTACCTACCTAAACTCAACGCATTTCTTTCAATTAAACCAATTACAGGCACTTTTGAACTGTCAAGAGGTCAGTCAGTCAGAAAGATGAAGCTTGTTGCCCATTCCAAAGCACAGTAAGTTTCTATGAAGAAGAACGGGCAAGAAACTCCGTGGACACTTGCTATACAGTTTTGAAAGATGAACAGCATAACAAAACCACCATAAAAAAAAACCTACGTAAACATAAAAAAAGAACTTATAAATATAAAGCTAATTTACAAATAGAGTAATAATTCATGCACAGCTGGAAACTTTTTACAGTTTGGATTGTTCTTATACAGACAGCCTAACAGAGTCATTCTTAAGAGGACGCCTTGGAGATATTGGCGCCAAGGATCTCAATTTTTCTCAGTAAATACAAAACGGATCAAAATATAAGTTGGTGACCTGAAAGTTCATGATAAAAACCTTATTTTGTCAGTTTTCAATACATGATTAGGTAACTTTTTTAACAGAGAAAAATATATCAAACATACCTCTTTTTAAAAAGAGATTCACATATTATGGGCAAACGGGACCGATTTAAGCCTCTTAATTTTCTATGTAGATGAGTCTATACATACTCTTTAAAATACCAAAAGGAATTTCTCAAATTATCGTTTCTATCTAAATAAAACAACAAAAACCATTTTGTCGCTTATGTCCTTTAGTTATAAGCTAGCGCGCGTATACAATCCTCGCCCCACTCAGACTCTCAGTCCCCTCTTGACCATTGTCAGCGACGGGTCTGTGCTAATCGGCTTCCGGACGACATTAAGCATTGCGCGAATTTATTTGGCGGTTTTATAAAATAAAAATGGTAAAAAAACAAAGAAAGATGTTCCAAAAGGAAAAGAAGAGCTTGTTTATTAGAAAAATGTGCAAGACGTCTATGTTTCCCCGCCGCCACGGCACACAGTGGGCTGAAATTCGTGTTTCATAGACATTCAAATCCTTTTTTGAAAGCGACGCTTTTTTATACTTGGATACGATCGGGAATACCTTCTATGTACCTGTTATGATAAACTTTTGGGTTTGTAATTGCAAACAGCGCTCTTAGAATTTATTTCGAAAAATATTGTATGGAGTCGACACAATAAATGATGATATCTCCGTTATCGCACAATTGCGCCTTTCAAAATAACGAACAAATCCAAGTTTGTAACGATACTTGCCATGGTGTTTGTATGTACTTTCAATGATTGAAGAATACTAAATGATTTTCTTTTAGTATGGATGGTATGATCTTTTAATATGTCTTATCAGACTGACTCCCCCCGCCCCTCCCCCTCCCCCCCAGCCCAGATAGCCATCTATGACCATAGCTATATATCATCTACGTTATATATTAAGACTTCCTTCAAATCCCCCCCCCACCCTACCCCTCTGAGACCACTTCCAAATTCCCCGTATCCTCCACATCATACGTCATACGCCACTTATTCGTAAGGCAGAAATATTAGAGTACCGAAAATTTCCCCTTCCCCCACTTAAAATCCAGATATCTCGGGAACGGCTGGGAATATCAAAATTCTGACCAAATTTCCCCCCCCCTATAATCTCCCTCTCATCTAGAACATATATTGGTATAAGACCCTTAGACCCCCCTTTTTGACCCCCCCCATTATAGACCCCAAAAAATTTCCTAGCACCTAACTTTTAAATTATACGTTATATACCATAGAGCTATTATATTATATTATACATTATATCCTACACCTCCCCCCCCCTCCCCCCGCCTCCAACGAAACCCCGTGACACACTGTGACTCCTGGAACCTCTAGAACATTCTCCGTTCCCACTGGCGGACTCCTGTAGCCTTCCAAAATCCTTTAAATATCCATCTGTATTAATCCCCCCCAACCCTTCACGTTACCTCACCCCCCCGAGCCATAACTTCGGAACCAGAAGTCATAGACCCACCGAGCTTGGGCTCTCCGAAACCAGGAGAAAAAGATCTCTCTTCTGGCTCCGGAGAAATCACAGAAAAACTATTCCTGATCTATTTATTATATTTATTTATATAATAATATATACCTATTCGCCTGGTGCTGGGGTATATCCTGAGTGTACGGTGCGTGTAGTCACCATAGTTTTTAAGACTCTTGCGGTTTCGTCTTGAAACTTGCATCCTATTTAATTACCTTCTTCTTTACCTTCTTCTTTACAATTTATACATTTTACAATTATTATACACATTAGACAACTTTCCCCGTTCATTGTGCCCTATACACACAAACCACACAAGGTAGTAGGTACATTAACATACACAGCCCAAAATAAAAATGGTATTCGGAATACACACCCCAGTACAGAAGAGAAAGCCGGTAGCTGGCACCAGCGGACTACAAGAGTCCACGTCGCCTGCCCACCCGGGAAATGAGGGTCCTTCCGGAGCGCACGATGCGCCAAAGGGGTTATCCCTGACGTTCGGCAGAAAAGACGCTGTTCAGAGAACCCAAGCGGAAACAGCCGAAATGCCACTGCCGACGTCGGCGGGGACCTCTGGCGCTGTCGCCCGAAACACCACTCCCAGCCCCGCGGGCCCGTCTGGACAGGCGCCGGACGCCGCCAGGACCTTCATCCGGAGACCGGAACGAAAGAGGAGATCCGTCGACAATATGGAGGCTTATAAGCAGCAGACGGACACCTATGCTGCTTCAACAAACGACCAACTTCTCCAGGAGGTCATGAAGACCTTCGAGGATATCCCATCCCGAATCAAAGATTACCCTCAGATGAGGAGAGACATCAAGGCCTTCCTGGAGAAACAGTCGGATAAAAGCCTGCGGATCCTCTTCGAACTGAGCAAACGGATGAAGGCCCTGGAAACTGCGCCCAAAACAGCTCCGCCAAAAAGAACCATCACCGCGCCCTTATCACCCGAACTGCCGAATAAAATCTTAGAAAGGCTCGAAAAGGTGGAGGAAACTATGAGCACACGATTTAACGTCCTCGAAGATAAGGTCTCAAAAGGTTTTCAAGAAGTGACCGACCGCATCGACGATAGCGGAGCCGACCTCGTCGACAAGGTCGTCAATAAGATCCTCGAGGTCAGCGACAAGGTAGATACAGCGTTAGCGGACATAGACCACACGACGAAAGGAGTGTTGGTCTTTACTAACGCTGCCGCTGTCCTCGAGGGGAAAATCGATCACGTTGCCGGCGAGGTGGCCGCCAGAACCGACGGACTAAAAGAGGCAATAAGGGAAGCGGCCTGCGAGCAAAACACCGACCCACGGACATACGCCGATGTTACGGCAGCCAAACCCGGGCATCGGCCGGCACTTCACTCGATGGCGGTCACCTTTGAGGGCGGCCTGGAGACTGCTGACGAGGTGCTCGCTAGGGTGAAGGAGGCGGTCGATGCCAGGGGAACTGGCCTAAAAATAAATAAAGTCCGAAAGGCAAAAAACCAGACAGTGATACTGGGATGTGACACAGAGGCCGAACTTAAAAGGGTGAAAGAAAGGATAGAGAGCCGAGGTAAAGGGCTAATAGCAGCGCCCATGAAAAATAAAAACCCGCTCGTCGTCCTAAAAGACGTCTTTTTGGACAGTGAGGACGACGAAGTGGTGAAAGCTCTCTACTCCCAAAATAGAGATATATTCAGGGACCTGGAAGAAGAAGAAAAAGAAATAGTGATAAAATACAAGAAGAGGACTAGGAACCCAAAAACAGCGCACGTCATTATACAGGTCAGACCCAAAGTATGGCAGAGGATGACGGAGGCTGGGGCCCTTTACCTTGACCTTCAAAGGGTCAGGGTGGAGGACCAGTCTCCGCTCATCCAATGCACGAAATGCTTAGCATTCGGACATGGCCGCAAATTTTGCACTGAGAGTGTGGACAGGTGCAGCCACTGCGGAGGACCTCATCTCCGTGAGAAATGTGTTGAATTTGTCGCGGGTGATGAGCCGCAGTGCTGCAACTGCTCGCACTCAAAGTTGCAAAGGACTGACCACAATGCGTTCAGCAAGGAGTGCCCGGTCCGCAAAAAATGGGACTACCTGGCTCGGACGACAACTGCATATGCCTAAATTGCTCCTTGCGGCACACGTTACACACATAACACACACAGACACACACGCAACACATACAGGAACACACCAAGACAGCAACACAAATTGGGAGTACATAACAAAGATAAGTAGATACATGGAAACCAAAAAACACCAACAAACACAGATATATAAAACATATAATGAATATATACGTATATATCAAACACACACGACCCAAACCCCCCCTGTAAAGTTGAAGGTAGAAAAATCCCAGAATAAGAAACGACAATAAATATGTATAACATATGTATATATATATATTATTGACGCAAAAATTCAAGTATATAAAAAATAGCAACTGGAAAAGGAAGTCACACAAGCCCTTAGGACAGATAGAATTGTGCAATTTTAAAAATTTAGTCCGAAAACCAGAAATAAGTATACATATTGTGCTAAATGTAAGATAACATAGAAATATTGTATTAGGAAATAGATATAAGCAAAATAGTATGTTAAAACGCATTGTATAATTACCAGTACCTATATTATTAGTTTTTCTTTTGTTAGTAAAATATATAAAAATTAGTAATAGTATGTTAAAATGTATTGTTTAAGCATATCAATTACCAGTACCTATATTATAAGTTTAAAAAATATATAAAAATTAGTATCTAGAAATTATATGTAGTTATTAAGAAATAGATTTAAGAAAATAATTATGTAAACACATGCCAATGTTAATAAAGAAGTTGTATACTTACTTAAAGACCCAAAATAAAGAGAAATAAAAATTAGAGTAGTCAGAATAGCGGGAGTCCCACCATCCATCCATCCATCCAGATGGATTGAAAACTAACAAAATAAGGTTTTTATCATTTCCAACAGTATTTATAATTTTTATTACTATTTTATAATAATGTAAGAAGTGAATTAAAATTAAAAAAAAACATGCATTTTCCCTATTTGTGCGATAACGGAGATATCTCTCTCTCTCTCTTGCAAAAAAGGATTTGAATGTCTATGAAACACGAAATTCAGCCCTCTTTGCGGCATCGCGTCTCGCAATACTTACGTTACTTATCGAGGTGTGAGCGGGTTGCGGGGCGCGCGTGCCCGGTTTTGGAATTATTGTTTAACAATGCGTCGCCTTAAGGCGAATGCTGCGACCGAGAGTTACAAGATCACATGTTAGGCCGGCCACACACGGGTGGTCTTGGGAGTTGACGTTTTATGACTATATAATAAACAAGTCATGTGCGCGCGCAACATTATATTACTGTACTTAGCTATCGTGAACACATTATAATGGTTGTGGGGTGCGTTATAAGCGGTGAGCGATTGTATGGGTTGTCAAAGATGGCCGCGGTGCCCGTTGGTGTAGACCACAGATTACTTTTTGATAGACTGGTGTAGACGTAGAGGAGATGAAAGTATGGAAGTAAACAGTTGCATTTTCAGCGTTCCAAGTAGTCGTTGCGGCTGTCGCTGGGGCTCTGTCTGCCATAGGGTCTTAGAATTATGCTGAACGATGGCCGTTTTGCATGGATGTGACGAATATTTTCCACCAACTTGTTGTTTGTTTTGTCTTTGTGTTCTTTCTCTGGGTCATGTTTTCATGTTTATAAACGTATTTTCTTCCTTTCTCGTTCAACTAAATATTCGCGACTAATTTCCCGAAGGAGCGTACCTACAGGTAAAAGTACAAGTATACATACCTACCCACATTTCGGTTGTTATGTTAGATGTTCCGTTATTATTTCACTAAAAGCGAGCGTAATCTACAGTACCCGGCGATAAATATTGTACTTGTGACCTCTGGAAAGAGACAATCGGCTAATTTCGGCTTCGTAGAGCGTTATCTCTGTCGCACGAAATACAAACAGTCCGGTATCTATTAGGAGCTGTTAAAACAATTATGATTTGCTTCTTTTGATAATTATTTTTATTCTTTGTATAAAATGGGTTTGTGTAAAAAGGTCGATGTGCAATATTTATCGCCGGGTACTGTAATTGTGTAGTAATTGCCTGTAGTAGTGAAGTGAATAGTGTCTTATAAGCTTTTCTAAATCACTGATTCGACACAGCCTTATAATGCAGCAGACTAACGTTAGTCAATGTTCACAGTCTCAATCTGTCAAAAATACCTCTAATCTTCCTACATTTTTGACATTTGACTAGATTTTGAACGTTTTAAATTACGAGAATTGCCCTTCCTGGTCTCTGTACGCATAGTGTAACAGACCAGTGATTTCAGTTGCCACAATGCCGACAGACTTTTCGTTTCCTTAAAATTCATTACTATACTAAGGATTCTTTTAAATTCACCACTATACAAATCTCTAAGGATTCTTTAAAATGCATCATTGTACAAATCTTCAAGGATTCTTTCAAATTCATCACTATACAAATCTCCAAGGATTCTTTTAAATCGCTCTTTGTTTCTCCCTTCCACCACCACCTAAAAAGTTGGATAAATCTACTAATTATTTTGTGAGCCTAGAATCTGTGTTGATGTTAAATTAAGATAAGCTAATAATGAGTGCCCTGCGCGGCCTGTCGTGTTAATATCCATATTTAAGCCTCTCGTTTTATCACTTAGGTTCATCTAATAAGTCGTGAGATAAGTTGGCGGTTATTTATGAGGACCTGCCTCACACTCCTAGAGAAGGATGTTGGAACTTTAGGAGGTTGTACAATGTTCCGTTACTGTATAGGTATCTAGATACCTATACAGTTTATACCTATACAAATTTAGGAATTCGCATAGCAGTCCTAAAAAAGTTGTTTAAATCTTTTTAGTCTCTAGAGACTAAAAAGATTTAAACAACTTTTTTAGGACTGCTATGCGAATTCCTAAATTTTTTGGCATATACAGGGTGGCAGGGATAAAATAATTTGCTGTTCCAGGTAAAGGTAAGGAGCTATTAATATTTCATTGACGACTCATCAGTGATTTTATTAATCAATCAAGTCAGGATCTTGTCTTTACTACAGAGTATAATATGCACGTCTTTGAAGTAGATCTTAGCAACTATAGTCTAAGTCTAATTTTGAAATGAATTTGAAAAATCTACTTTTATGTGTCTACTTTTGACTTCCGCAATCTTAATTGTAAGGTGGATAACGATGAGATGAGGTCTACTGTAGTACGAGGGCAGTCAGATATTTTGGCCCTTTTCTCTCTTACTCTGAATGTTTTCCCCACCATACATTTTCCATTTAGTATTGCAGAAATCCGCCGCCAACCCGCACTGGACCTGCGTGGTGGATTACGGCCCACTCCCTGTTACAGAGAGGAGGCCTGTGTCCCAGCTTTGGGAAAATTATAGGCTGATTATGAATTATGTATTGCAGAAATCTTACAAAGAAAAATGAATTGCATAATTATGTAAATATTTATCGTTGTACAACTAAGTATTGTTCCGAACAAATCAATTATGCTAAAGGTTCTCTTACATTACCTAAGCCCTATTGGGCAACTTAGGGCCCTTTCATCTGCAGAAGGTCGTCTACACACCCACGACTTGTCGCAACTGCGACTGATACTTCTATCGCAGCCTCATTAATGTGCACCTACACATTATTGTATACTACTGGCTTTATTGGTGTATGTGATATCTTGTGGGTTATTAAGTTGTAATGAATACCTGTTGCGACATTCGGGCACAGATTTAAGCCCTGATCTTGAAATACTTTAACCATACTTTTATTTGTAACTCATACAGTGATAAATGAATCCAGGAATTAGTTTTATGTCTGTAATGATCAGTGTAAGCTGTTGCAAATTCTGCTGTTCTAGTTAAGTTTTTTCTCCATATTGAATAAACTTGTTAGTATCGCTAGCTATCCTATCATTTCCCATAACATTGAGCCTCTGCTCGTGTCTTGCCAAGACTTCTTTAAAAATAAGTTATTCCACTATTTAATCCTATTAGAGAAATAATTTAAAATCCAAAGACGTATATTTCCATATTTACTTTGATATATTCAACGTATAGACCACCATAGTATATTACATCACTATTATGCCATCGATGACTTTAAACTCTGATTGACAGTACCACAGTAGCCAATAAAATGCCATCATATCACGCCTGCGCAAAACCTCATCGTCTAGTGCGGTCCTAATAAAAATGCGTCCTACGCTGCGCTTGACTTTCTACACCATTTGCATTTTGGATGGAGACTTAGACTTGCGCAAGTTTGTTTTGTCGTATGTTATTTGATACTATGCGCGTGGCATGTACGCATGTATTGTTTTGTGAATCAATTGTCTGTTAGATGTAATGTATGTTTCTTTTGTAGGTTGTTCTTTCTCTTTGGTTGTTAATGCTGGGTTATTTTGTTTGATGACAGCTTGAATTGGTGCACTATTTGGGTTGTCTCTGGTTGTGTGGTCCACAGATTTGAAATTAATTTTATGGATTTGGAGTAGAGTGGTATAGCCAATGAATGATACTCCGTTTAAATTCGACCGTGTCGAAGATTTAGTTTTAGTAAGTAGTAAGTAAATCCATGTGACAGAGTTTATGAAAAGGTGCCAAGTTCGATCAAAATATTCTGTAATTTAAGCATGCAAATGTGTACCCGGTCATAAAATTTAGCACAAATTATATATGAAGTGTCCTTTTTTTTCAATCAGTTAAATTTAGCTAGAGACGACGTCACGCCACATTCGCATTCTGGAATCTTGATTAACACAATTAAATCTTTCTGGGAGACTGCCTCAGCTCCAACCGTTGCCGTTGGTTCGACATTTAGTTTTAAAACAGTTTCTTTAACAGCATTTACCTAAGCAAATACATACTTAATTCTGCACTATCCCGCTTGATTCCGGTGCACCCTCGCTCCCGTATCTTGCTGATTGTCTAAATGAGAAGATTGCAAGTGATCCGCCGCGGTTGTTACAATGGCGGTGCGCACGCGATGTTAAGTGTATTGGTATATGTATGTGAACATGTGCTGCAAAAAATTGCACTTGATTTATATTTTAAGAAAACGAATCTAATTTCTTTGAGATTTGCCTGGCATGCTGACCATGGTTATAATTTCTGGTCATAAAATATTTAAGAATTTGCAAGGAATTGGTGAAAACATGATTGAAATTCCAGAATCAAGAATAACGTGACCGTTCGTGAAAATCATCCTGAATTCGATACTTTTCTTTTTAATTAATTCTAAGATCCTAAAATTCTTTTGTCTGACATTGATAACGATTGCTTTTTGCATTCATAAACTACAGATATACAACGACACCCACGTCTAATCCCAAACAACCAAAGCATTTTGTTTCATTCAATCATTCACAGCTGAATGATTGAAGACGTAGAAATCATTCAATATGGCGAAGCCGTATGAACGAGAGGGGACTAAATGATTGGAACTTTGTACGGCGCCAGATTTATGCTTAACTTTTTTAATCATTTTGCTACTCATATTACATAGGTATTACCTTTTAGAGAGGTATTCATTTCACTCATTAATTTTCTATAAAAACATTAGTTTTTTGTAAGGTTGGTGAGTTTTGTCAAATGTATTGGTTCGACTGTTTTCCGTAGCCGTCATTGAGCTGTGCTTTCCTAACAAAACGGTGTCGGTCACACAATAACGGTTGTCCAAAAAATTTAGAGCGTTTTTATACACCTTTATGTTAAATACTGATGAAAATTACGGAAATTCGTGACGGCCGTTATTTATTTATTTAATTAAAGTATTAAATAAATAAATAACGGCCGTCACGAATTTCACACAAATGTACAGAGGCGGACTTAATGCTATAGACATTTTCTGGTAGTCAACTTTTGGGTGATGCAGAGACAAACTTTGGTAGGTGTAATCATGAAAATAGAGGAATAAAAATGTTTAAATTTATAGTTAGTTACGCTTATAAACCATTTATGACTATATATAATATATATACATAATTACATATAAATATAAATAAACATAAATACACGAATATACTAAAAAAAATAAGACAAACAATGAGAAAACATTACCATTGTGATGATACTGCCAACTTCTTGCGAATGTGCTCGCACACTTTAACTTTTTAACCACCACGCGTCAAAAAATCAGAAACGCGCCCTCGGCGTCAAAGTCTGTCATGTAGGCGAACCGTGTCTTGCTGGGCACAATTTGGTTTGCCATTTATACAAGACTGTGGCGGTCAACAGGTTAAAGGATAATCGGTTGGTTGCCATCCCAATTTCCTTTTATAATATGGCGGAAATGATCTTAGGAAATCATTGCTTTAGAAGTGTTATATTCATCAGTGAGCTTCTTGATTAGTTACTTACCCCCTTTCTAATAAACCTTGTGTATAGCGTCTGTATAGTTACACAACGCTTTGTCTTCTTCTTTCGGAAGTCAAATTACTGACAACTGAAAGAGAGAAATCGGTGTGTGACTATTCATCTGATATAATACGTTTATTAGTAAGGTGGTTAGTGTTTAAAGGACTCTGTATTTGTATCAGAAATACCGATTTCAACTAAAGCATAGCAGCTGCTTTAATATGCAGGGCACATCCACATCGAACGGCTATTCGAGGCACCTGTCGCCGAGTTCAAAGCGAAACTTAGCATAAGTTGCGTGTTGTTGGGACGAGTTGCGATCGCTATGCAAACGACTGGTACTTTGTAGTTTTGTATGTCTGTTTTATACCATATGCTCGTATGGTATTCAAATCGGCAGTATTTGTGGGTTATTAGTATGGTTATGGCGTTGAGATCGTTCATAAGTAGGATTTAGAAGAGAATTCTTATGAGTACTGGAGTCCTAAATGTTGATGTTTGAATGAAGATTTTGTAGGCTTATCATCAAAACTTTGTTAATCCCATATTCTAGAAAATATGATCAAACAAGTCTAATAGATTGATAGCATGAGAATATACTAATGATGTGTAAGCATTTATTGTACCAATGTTTTATCAGTCACTGGTACCTACATTATATAGATGCAGAAATCAGTTGTCCAGGTGTTGTGGCACACCTTGGTACAAGTTTAAGTCCAGCAGGTGCCTTTTACCATTGAGGAGATAATATCAGTTATGGTCTTAAGTTGTTTGTTATTTGTAATGTTAATGTATTTAACATGTTCAGGTGAAAACAAAATTAACTATTTGGACTTAGTCCCATAAGTTCTATGAGATTAACAAGCATTTTAAGCAGTAGTTTTATTATAGACTAACTTTTGCCTGCGGCTTCGCCGTGAAATGATCGCGTGAAATGATCGCGTGAAATGATACTACCGGTTTTAAAAGTATCCTATGTGTTAATACAGGTTATAAATTATCGGTGTGCCAAATTTCATCCAAATCCATTCAGCCGTTTTTGCGTGATTGAGTAACAAACATCCAAACTTTCACATTTATAATAGTTTGTAGGATTAGGAGGATTCTGCTAAAAGTTGGTAATTTTTTGCGTGAAAAATAAACCGCTAAGATACTAACGATAACTACTCTCTACATTTTAATAAGAACCAAGGAAGGACGCTAATTTCTCGCCAAACTTCTCATCATCTAGATTGCTAAACGCGGTTGTTATCAAATCGTTCTCATTACAACATTGTAGTGATGCAACGCGTATCTAATTGTAAACAAGAGACGATCTGATAAGAATGTTTCTATCTAGCACATGAGGAGACAATAGAGATGTTTCCTTGTTCTTAGCTAAATGGGTTTGTGTGCTGAAAGAGCTGCTTAAATACTGACTCAGTTAAATAAGGGCAGAGCAATTGCAGATGATAAAGTGGACTTGGGTTTCAGTGTTATATAAAAATAGTTTAATAACTGGTTAGGGTCCGTTATTAGGCTCGTAGTAATTAGTCTCTTCATCTGAAGACCCCTGAGACATTTGTAGTGAAATAGAACAAATTGAGATGACAGATAAAACCGTTTTTCATATTCTTAGGCGCAATCAAAAATGGTTGATAAAGTTATTATGACGTAAGAAGGAGAGGTGCTATCACGTTAAGATGAAGGTATAAAATCTAATGCAAAATCTGATAGATATTTAAAAATACATGATCCTTTAGTTGTTAACCATTGCATAGCTCTTCGATTAGTTAGCCTTACTCGTGATCGTAGAAAACAAGAACTCAATAAAGCTCAATCGTTACTGCCAGGTAGTCAATAGTACGTAGAATGTTTACGAGACTTGTATTTGATTACAAGTTTCCTTCAATTGGTTTCTGCAATGTGTGTAGAATGATAAACAGGTGATACCGCGCATGTTTGCCTCTAATCTTACATTCTTCAGTATAACCAGTTTGTACGAATACCTGAGACAGATTAGAGCAAAAAAAAAACGTTTTTACCTCCTTTTAGAGAAGGTATGACAAGGTGTATCTAAAAATAAATATGGCATATACGTATATATGCTCAGAATATGTTTACGTGACTCTTGATTGACTCATATCTCAGAAGCGGATGCATCGATTTGACAAGAATGAGATTGTTAGACTCAAGCTAGTGAAGTAGTGACTACTACTATTTAGTTACTATTACTCATACAGGCGATGAGCAGTGGTGACGACGACATGGTTGTAGTGCGTGAGTTCGAACTAAAGCAAAGCGGTTTCAAAACGGTGACGGAAAACATCGTGTGGAAACTGGCATGTCCTAGAACCAAAATATCGAAGATATGTGATATACACCAACCTGCACTGCGTCCATGAGGTGGATTATGGCCCACTCCCTCTCACAGAAAGAGGAGGTCTATGTCCCAGCAGTGGGAACGTTATAGGATCATTATATGCGCTCATAAAGGGGAGGCGGTGTAGAAATCCCCGTCTTCCATCCAATGCCAATTTCTATATTTCTATAATGTTTCAACTGTTGCCTTCTTCTTCATGAATTATTTTATGGGAGTATGTTTTCTCTTAGATCTTACTCGAATTCTTTTTTTATGGTTTCTTCATATCTTCGCTCTGAGGCCCATTTCAAATCTTCACAAATGTCGTTATCTTAATGGAAGTATTTGACTCGACGGACGATTTGCCTCGCTAATTGTCGTTGAGTTAACGCGGGACAGACAGACCGACACGTCATATCATCATGTGGTGTGTGACGTTTCTTTAAAGAGAATAGTTATCAATTTTATTTGTAATTGCAATGACCAATCGTCATTGCAATTACAAATAAAATTGACGTGGAAAATGATTCCATCAATGAATTTGTTTTGTATTTTGTTTGTTTTGCGGTTTATTGAGATCTAATTTTGATGAGGTAGTTGTAATTTTTCTTGGGAATAAATAATTCTATTATTGAAATGTACTTACGTCACGCAGATTGTAATGATGAATCAACTGGATTTCAAATGATCACTACCAAAAGTACCAATTCACCACAGCTACTGCAGTTTATAATTATTATAACGTATGTATTTTCTAAATCCAAAGAGATTGAACCACCCATGGCAGACCCACCTTTACTAGGAGGTACAACAGTTATTAATCTCTAAGATCATTTCTCCGCTGAACATTATCTAATATTAAATGTATGTGTTCGTATTGTACATAATTGACGTTGCGTCCATTGTGTCTATTGAAGCCTGCACAATGATGGCTGATGAGCTACGTCATTAGCCAACGTTTGACGCAACGTTGGTGATTAATTGTGTAACTTCTTTGGTGTGAAAATGGGATATTCATGAGATAGCTTTTATGCTACTAATACCTAATAGAAACTCTAGATTTTGATTTCTTAAGCAACATATGCAGGGTAGCTGGGACATCCATACCATGGATTTAGTACATGATTCTGAAACCTTTTCGTTGGTTATAAAAAAATAAATTGGCTGTTTCATAGATTTCGACCGCGTGGGTATCGCACTTTCTTATGAAACAGGTGAATTTTTTGATAACTGATGAAAAATTTTCTACGTTAAGGGATCTAGAATCATGTGCTTTTATAGTTACAGTTTGCGCGTTGATTTCCGTGCCATCCTTTATCAACAGACAACATTGGGCAAGTCACAAGTCTGCGATAGTTATTAAGAAACACATCATATTAATTTGGCTTAATTAACCTTAGGCCTACGATGTCTCAATTTCACACCTAATCTGGAGAGCTCAGCAGTTAGGGACCCTGCAAATTGTGGAGCTTTTATAGTTAATAACCGTGGTTGCTTTGGTAATTTAAATTTAAATTCCACTACCAGTAGCTATTAAATGAATTGTGCTTCTATACCAAAAATTGCGGTTAAAGATTGCGTTAGTAGGACCCATTTTACAATGATCCTTGAAGAGACGGTTTCATGTCTATGAAACAGTCTCTCAGATCATTTTGATAACTCGTAGTCATTTGCCAGTGTCGCAACAGATTATACAATGTTTATTGTCTTTTGTTTTGATGTAGACCAGTAAATTGTGACCTGCCCTGACATCAAGCAATGGACAACATTGTTAAACTTTTAAAGTTTTGAATACGAGGCGTTTGGCTGCTTGTATGTGTGTATTTTGTCTATTGTTTTGTAATGTGCGTCTTGATTGTGCACATTAACAAATGTCTATTTCTTTCTTATTTAGTGTGTCTATTCAATCCGACTAAGTAATATTCAGACTGAAACAAGTATGAAATTAAAAGGTATGTTGTTTCTTTCTGTAATACAGTTACCTACAACACTAAGCTAAGTTCAGCTAGTCATGTTCGCTACATTGGCAGATTAGTCGCGGCACGCCTCTCTGTCGGAAACGGTTTTATAGTTGAACGTTGAACCATTTCACCGAGCCGTGGCCCCCTTGGCTATATCTACCTACATAGTTCGAAAATACAGTGTTGCTATACACAAACTAGAATATATTAATTCACGGAAGAAGGAAAGTAAATGAAAATGTACCTACTGTTTCTGACGTTTATTTGACATTTGAGTTTGCAAGCAGCACCGTTGAGAAATGTCATGGTTTATTGGGCTAGCTAATGTTAACTGATGTACGAATTATGGGACAATATTAGAAGAAATTAGGTAGAGTTATTGCTTGGGGTAAAGACTTTGAACAATGATTGATTGATATCCATATCATAGGGAAGATAAGGGAGCATATAGTTTATCGGATGATTTGTTTAAAACTGAGACCCCCTATCCCAGATATTTATCGAATTGAATCCGACCACGATCGCATTTCAGTTTGTGAAGAGGCATTTATTTTTATGGAGCGATCCCTTGAATATATTATTTGAGCTCCTATATTTATTTTATGAGTTCCTTTCAGTTCAGCAACGCAGTTACTTTCAGCACATCGTCTATTTTAGTATCCAGGCTATCTATGCTATCTATCCCAATAGTGTTAGCAGTTAGCACATCTTACGTTAAGTTTACACTGTAGTCAGAGCTATAACTGTCAGACTTTATCGTCGTTTCTGTTTCCGTTCAACGGTATTGGTTGTATAATCTATACGAGCTGCCACTGCGCAGGTGCGGACATTTGCACACACATTGCACTTGCAGGGTTAAATCCGTCCGCGAGATAAGGGTTACCACTACCGTTGTTACAAATATTTTTTTTTAAACTTTAAGATTTGTCTAGCTTTCTCTTCTCTTATTTATCGAACTTTCATAAGAACGTACCGAATATATATTTTGCGATTTATTCCGGTCTGACGGCCTTTATCGTCCGTTATATGTATTCCTAATAAATATTAGTATTTGAAGTTTCTTGCCCATTCTCGTCCATACGAAACTACTTTTTGACCAGTGTAACTAGAATAAATTCAATTTTCATCTAAATGTTGCCGTTCAAAAGTGATTTGACTTAGACGCTGTAGGTATCAGCCGGTCGATTCTGTAAAAATCTCACCGTGAATATTTAGGTGAAGTGAGTTTGTTTTTGCTAGGAATTGTCACTATTGACAGCTCACTCCACGCTCACTTCACCTAAGTTTTCACGGTGAGATGGTTACAGAATCGCACTGCAGCTCAGACTATATACTTATCTCTAATTTTTTAATCTAGGTTAAATTACATAGTATACCTTCGTACTATCGTGCTCGAACAGTAAGTTCTTCTGTGTGATGAACCTTATCAAGCATTCTTCAATTCACATTTCCATCATCTCCCTTGCAACAAAGATTGTTAGTTAGGGTACAGTCAGTTCGGGAAGTGCCGCAGGTGTGTACATTCGCACTTATGTAGCATGTAGCAAAAGTGGCTAAGTACAGACTACGGGTCATTACGACGGCGACAAAATTAGGTCTGGCAGGTGAGTCATATGTGGCGCCGCGCCAACCACCTGCCGACCGGTGATTCCTTTTTTTCGGATGTTAATGTTTCAATATTAGCTATTATATTAATTGTCAAAGGTTTTACGGATATGTAACTTAAACCCTTCAGTTTAATTATCTTAATCTGAGTCAGTAACGTTACTTAGTATAAAGTATGAATGAGGCTCCTGGGGGCCTAAAAAGGCCACTTTGTGCGAATCATAAAAGGATAACATTATGAATCGTAATGGACAGTTAACTGTTAAGTTAATCGAATCAAATCCCATTGAAAGATTGTTCAGTTATTTTTTTTGTCTGTGCTAAAATACTAATCAGTCTAATCCAAATCCAATCCCTATCTCTTTGATTATACCTACGTAGTGCAGCGAAAAAACCAAAAACACGGACTGTCTTCGCCATATTTTGATTCATAACGTTATCCTTTTATGATTCGCCAAAGTGGCCTTTTTAGGCCCCCTGTTCTTTCATGGCAGTGGGGAAAACCAGTCGCTTGTTAAAATCAATAAGTCTTTCGAAAACAATCTACTGAGCGTATACTGTGTATACAGGGTGAAATTAAATTCATGGGCATCCTTTTAAGGGGTCATTGTACTCATCACTATGAACAACTTTTACTATGGGACCAAACTTGAAAACGCGAAAAAAAATCAGCTGTTCCCTACATTTTGACGAGTTATACGAACATAAATGTAGGGAACAGCTGATTTTTTTTCGCGTTTTCAGGTTTGGTCCCATAGTAAAAGTTGTTCATAATGATGAGTACAATGACCCCTTAAAAGGATGCCCATGAATTTAATTTCACCCTGTAGATATACCTACTTATCTGCTTCACTGCATTGCACTTTCAGGACCTTTATCTTCTGCTAATATTACCTTTTATAGCTCCATGTGCCTTTTTAGTGTAATGTGTTCTTTAAGTTTATCTTTCATTGTAAGTTATAGTGTACTAGCAGAGACCCGCGGTTTCACCCGCATAAGTGTAGATCCCGTGGGAATATTGGGATAAAAACTATCCTATGTCCTTTCCCGGGACTTAAACTATTTGTATACCAAATTTTGTCTAAATCGGTTCAGCGGATTAAGCGTGTAGAGGTAACAGACAGACACACTTTCGCATTTATAATAATAGTATGGTTTGCCCGATCGATTTGTAATCCAGTAATAAAAAATCTGGTGGATTATATTGGTCTAGTGGTTGCATGCGCTACTGTTGAGTCCTGAGCATGAGGTCCGGGTCCGATTCCCGGGTTGGGCTATGTGGTATTGGGTTTTTCTATATCTGGAATTTCTGGGTAATGGCAATAGGGTCCCTGGCTATTACATGGGATCTAAACATATCTGGCAAAATGTGGGTGTATTATGAGTGTGCCTAACCCTTCGCGGAATATGGGCGTGATGTTACGTAATTTTATGTTAATAAAAAAATATAAAATGTTTTAGGGCCGTCATATCAACAGTCGAATGTACAGACCAGCACATCAAACTCCTACAATCTGTCAAATTTCTTTAAAATAGTTTTTCAACTTTATCGCTAACGCATTAAGTTCAAAGTTAATTGGGAAAATTTGACAGTTTCGGGTAGCTTGATGTGCTGGTTACCTTGAATTTTAAATATCTCATCAGCGACCATTCCTAAATGCAACACTATTAGTCTCTAATCTCCCCATTAACTTGTTTCTTTTTTAAAATAGCTAGGTATATAATAACCACTAATCTACACACCTACGATCTTAACTCCACACACGTCCTCGTCTCCGCAACTGTTGATAAGCGCCAGTGACTCGTCTATTCCGGGCGCCGGAAAGGGGACTATTTCCACTGAGCTATTTCCACACCTTACCTTAGTACACTCAACCGCCCATCAGGTACCACTTACACTACGAAACTCGCCCTTACGTCTACGACATATTGGCGCTGTCAATGTCGCATTATTACCGTAGGTGCGGTTGACTGTACCTAGGGCAGGAGACGTAAAAATATCAACTTTGATGTCGCGGAGAGTCGTGTCTTTAAGTAATCGATTTGTGGAGATGATATTTAAATGTGATAATCTATGTGAGGGGATGGTAAAATTTATAATGGTGGCATATATAGAGTTTAGGAGTTCATTTGTTGAAATGTGACAGAATTAAATAGAAGAATATTTCAAACCCAGTTATTAAGAACAATGTTTTGCAACAATTGCACTACACTGTTGCCAGAAACATTGTGTCTTGCAATAAAAAACATTTTGCTGAAATAATCTTGCGCAATTTTGTTTCACAGGAAAAAACTTTAACGTCTTTATTATAGGTAAACAAAAAAGAATACCTTCAATAAAGACTATAATTTTTCCTGTTGATGACGTTCGATCATTGCAGGCAACATACAATTTACTACAGAACTGTTATGACTCAAGGAGAGACTGACCTACCCAATTTATTTCCTTTAATTTAGTTGCTCAGTCTATTAACTTTAGATTTATTGCAAATGCATTCAGGTTCTTGTTCAGTTTGTAATTAGATACTTTAAATTAAATTTTTAAACTAGTGAATGGATATAAATTGCACAATATCGCTGAATGTTGTTTTTATGACCCGAATCTCCTTGGACATTCATTGGATGCATGACTTTGATCATAAAGTTAAATTTACTACAATCTGATCACTTGTTATTTTAATCTTATTCACTCACTTTATATCTTAGGCATTGCTATTAATTAAATAAAATAATATTTGCTACTATATACATATTAATAATTTTCTTAATTTTTTTTGACGTTCAAAAGTGCCTCTTTGAAATAAATGCTTTGACTTTTGACTTTGACTTCTTGCGCAGAAGTAAACATCCAATCATCGCTGTTGTTGTTGCACTTTAATTTTTGACTCTGAGGTTCGATTACTGTAGTTTCTGGTACAGTTAATAAAACAAACCATACAATAGTCCTAAATAGAATTTCGGCTATGGTGGCCAACCTTAGTGGAGACCAGCCAATGCACAAGTTTGTGCGTAGACACAGGTACACTCTCTCTACCACCATACTCTCTTCCACCATATTTAAATGGATCAAAATAAAATGTAGGTACCTATTTAGTGGTACAACCTGCAGGCACTTTAGGTTCAGGTATGTAAGCAATAAAAAAATCTTACCATTTTTCATTTTTTCAAGATGGACTTCGACCCCAAATCATTCTAATACAAAATTGGGGACATATTTGAAGAGGCAATAATAATATTAGTATTAATGTTTTGGGTGGCTACTATCTGATAACCAGTCTTACCAAGGGGTATCGTGTTACCCAGTAACTGGGTTGTGGAGGTCAGATAGGCAGTGGCTCCACGTAAAATACTGGTATTCAACTGCATCCGTTTGAAAACCGACCCCAAAATAGTTGGGAATAAGCTCGGCAGATTGTTTTTAGTATACCCAAATCTTACGTTACCAAATAACAAATTACTGAAACCACCATGACATCACACAGACACACACACGTCACACATGAGTCAGTGCATAGAAATACAATTTGGCGAGGTACCCGACCGGGATTGAACCCCGGTTTATTTACGTGCTGGCTCCGTGCCAAGAGTCGTCTGATTGTTTGACCCGTTTCCTGAGCTATGATGGTGTGATTGCTTTGTCCTGGTCTTTAGGATATGAGGTGAATGCTTATGGGTGTAGTACTAATAATACTATGGGATATTGTGTTGCCGTGTTTGGAGTGCAGGTAGTGTTGATGCTGAAGAGATAAGAAAGTCTAGCTCTAGAAGTTCTGGAAGTGGAACGTTATATTTAAAAGAAACCTGATAGATGAGGGGTCCTAAATAATAGATAGAGTGGACACTGATTGGTCTGCCTAACAGCCTAAGAGTAAAACTAACTGAACGATATAGTGGTTCAGCAGGACATTTGCGTTATACTAATCACCATCAACAGAAAATTGTCGTTCGTAGCTAAGATTTAGGCCCGTATTAAAGAACCTCGCTTAATACTCAAGCATTTTAACGAATTTCTGGAATACGGGTCATGCTAGAGCTGTAAAGTGTTGGACCTAGTAAATATAACGTCCTTTAAAACATAACTAATTTATTTCCACCTCCTCTTCTCCAGGATCCTGGTGGGAGCTCCAGAAGCCGAGCGGTCCCCGCCGTACGAGTACAACGTGTCTCGACCTGGCGCCGTCTATCGCTGCGAGCCTGGGTTCAGGAACTATGCTTCTGAAGGCAACACTCGCACCCTGGATAGGTGCAGTCCTATGCAGTTCGACAAGAACCTACGTAAGTACCCCTAATGTTTCTTTTATTTGAGTAACCTACTGCTAGCTTCCATCATCAGCCTAGAATGTTCCCACTGCTGGGACATAGGCCTTCTCTCTCCGAGGGGAGTGGGCCGTAATCCACTACGCGGGCCCAGTGCGGGTTGGTAGATGTCACATGTCTTCGAATTTTTGGTTTTCTCACGATGATTTTCCTTCACCGTTTTGAGAGCAGTGGCGATGAAATTATTTAGGTACACAAAGTGAGCGCCTGATTGGTTTGAACCTACGACCTTACAACTCTTAAGGTTACGAGGCTGCTAGCTTGGGAACTTACAAATAAATAGATACTGTTTTACAACTCAAAATCATTTCAGCCGAAAGACGTCCACTGCTGGACATCTTTCGGCTGAAATGTCCAAGCACCTCCACTTCGACCGGTTCTGTGTATTGTAAAACTAGTAGGTAGTAAAAGGAAGTTCAGTCCTACAAAGAGTAGCTAGCTATCTAGTCTTTAAAAGTAAACAATATTAAACTAATTGCAAATATGCATTTTAGTTTATCAACTGTCGGAATGCACTTGGAAGTTGACCTCGTGCGCGGTGACCTTACTAGCCAAAGGTGCGAAATAGAACGTCAAGAAACAAAGAACTTTAGACTAAATTCTCATTAAAAAGAAATAGACGTGCAGACTATTACTACAGTACGCGTAGACTGAAGCGGGGTAGTTGCGAAACACATCTAACACTTGCTATGGATTTAAGTTTGACGGTTCAACAATATTCATTGCGTTAATTACGTTGCTAAGCAGAGAAATTTTTCGAACATATGAAGCAATGGTTTAGCTATATCCATCAAAATTATCTTGATTGAGATTTGTTTGACAATGGCGCCGATTCCCTTGTTCACAAACTAAACTAAATTTAAGTGCAGCGCATCTTTTTCTTTAAATTTCATTATGAAAAGGACAGAAGATAAATCTTAGTTTAGTTCTGTCAAATTAGTCAGCGTCTGACGTAAATTGACTACATTGATTGATTGTCATTCAGCGGGATTGTCCGAAAGGGTTACCGCTGGCTCGGAACATACAGGGCTAAGGAAGGAACACGGGTGGGTTTTAGTCAGTAAGAGTCTGACACTCCCTTCCGTTCCACCCAGAGCGGGAGGGGTCATTTGATGATTTCCCATCCAAAAAAAAAACTTGTTTATAGAGTATCTTAATTTGACAGGACTAAACTAATATTTATCTTCTGTCCTTTTCTTAATGAAATAGAAAGAAAGATGCAATATACTTAAATTTAGTTTAGTTTGTGTACAAGGGAATCGGCACCAGTATGTTACGCAATTAGGATGTTCTATCACTACGCTAATAAAAAGAATCGAAAAAAATAGACATAATTACGTCTTTCTAATTGACATTACTTGTCTTAGTTTTTGACATGAAGCCGTAGAAATCTTTCTACAATCTGTTATTTTGTCTTTCGTTTCTATGGTATTCGTATTGCTTGGCTGGTGCAAAAGTTAACCCACAAAGTATGACCCACATTAGCCCACATGCTTTCAACAGATCTAATCTCTCTTGAAAAATGAATTCCTATACCCAGCCACCCGTATTGCCATAAATTTCCCTATTAACGTTAAACTAAAGAATTTACCCACCTAGTTCTAAAAGGAACGTTATCCCGATCACAATCGTAATCATCATGCTCTCATTTGGGATGAAGGCATGATGATCTTATTTAGTATCGGTGCAGCATGTGCAGCTGACGCTCTGTTTCGTATAGGGTCGTAGCGCTGGCCGTTTTGCGTGGATGTTACGCATATCCACAGTAATATTATAAATTCGAAAGTAACTCTGTCTGTCTGTCTGTCTGTATATTTTCACGCCCAAACCACTGAACGGATTTCGATAAAATTTGGCAGAGAGATAGATGCATCCCGGAGAAGGACATAGGATAGTTTTTATTGACATACCTTTCGGGCGAAGCCGCGTACGGAAGCTAGTCTTATATATATCTTTCTTTTTTTCTAAGTTTTCTTCCATCCCTATCAGCCCCACCTCAGTGTTTACCCCCTTTCTATCTATATCATCTTTCACACGATCCATCCATCTTTTATCCTGGACAGAACAATATACAATATTAATTCTCATAACAGTAGATCTTCGCAATGCATCACAAGATGAAATCAATAAGACTGTGCTTGTCTCAGCTACCTTTATGACATTATTCATGGACTTCTTATCGGAGCTTTATTAATAACGTAATTTATAGTTCAATGGAGGTCTTGTACGTAAATATTCGCTGCATGATTGGCGATAAAGTTTGTTAAATATTTTTGCGTTGATATATGGAGTTATTTTTCATGTTTTTGCTCAAGATGAAAGAAACTTTCGACTTGGATAGTGTTAAAATTGATTCAGTGACAATTAATAAGACACTACGAGGGACCCAGCCCTGCTTCGCACAGGTACAATGGTGAAATGTAAAAAAACAATATTTCAGTGCTATATTTAAGATTTAAATATTTGTGTGTAACACTTCCGAAATAAATGCTCTAAATGTACGGCATCAAAACCATTATATAGTTCAGAAGATCTAAAAATCATCTGTTACTAATTGTAGAGTCAAAACAACATACATTTTCCGTAGGTAGTTTTTTTGTTGCTGAAGCTCAAAATACCTTTTATGTTATAACCCGTCTTGCATAAGCAACAGCCGGCGTCTCCAACCAAAATCACGAGCAGATGAGGGTACACGTCTCTGTGACGTGTGTCGCGGTTCGCATGCACGGGACGGCTACCGCGCACGCGCGCCTGATTTATACGGCTTACGATCTCTTGTGCAGCTCCACGAAATGCAGGTACAGAAGGCCTAGGCCCGATTTTTGAATATGTAGTTAACCTTCCTGACAGACGGCCAAACGTTTTTTTTTCTTTTAAGTTCAGGCCTTTAAAAAGAAAGAATATTTTTCCTGTTCAAATAAAAGGCACATCAAAAAATGAATTGTAATGTAATACAATTTAATGTACAGACGCCAGCACATCAAGCAACCGGAAACTGTCAAATTTTCCCAATCAACTTTGAACTTTATGCTTTAGCGATAAAGTTGAAAATCTGTTAAAGTTTGACAGATTGTAGTAGCTTGATGCTGCGTGCGAGCTTGAGCTGGCGTCTGTACTTAGTACTAAAGCCAAAAGTACAAATTTAATCTACTGGCAGTCGATTTGATGAGCTGCTATTTTCAGTAAACTAACCATAATAGCTAATTTCAGCTTTATTGATCAGAGATTTGGTCAGGTTAAGACAAAACCCAGCACTTTTATTCGCTACAGTACTTATAAGTATGGTACTCAAATCAAAGCAGGCACAAACTGGAAGCGTTTCAGCATGCTTTTCTCTTCCTTCATTCAAAAATTCTTTAGCGTTTCGTTTAAAGTTAACATTCTGTAGTTATTTGTATCATATCTCTACCGACTCACGCGCAGCCACTGCGCTTTGTTCGTTCACTAGATGGACGTAATGTGTCTTGTCAGGACGAGTAATGCCCTTGTTTCATATTAGACATAAATGCTTTGTTAGATGGCCATCTTTCAACTGTGCTAAAGAGGTTTTATAGTGGTGGTTTGTTATTGCCATATTGTACTGTACACCTAGTGATTCCATCTCACAAATATAACCCGGTGGTGCCCTCGCTAATGTATTAAAAAGAGGGGTTTTAAAATATTTTATGCCTTTTACTGGTCTGGACAATCAAGCTTTATCATTACTGAATATGAAATACGTAAAGTCAAGGAGCTGGTTAATATAAATCACTTAACTGTCAAGTATAACTTAAAAGGACTTGACGTTAAGTGAAATTAACTTCAGAAATATTTACAAAGCGAATTTATTTCATTCAAAAGACTATCGTTGCGAATGATTTATCTTCTTTGAAAATGCTCCAACGTCATATTAAGGGTCTGAATTAATCAAAAATATATTATTAAATATATAAAGGTGTATTAACTCTTAAATAAGCATTAAAAAAGAAAATCACAAAGCAAATCTCAAAGTAAATAAATCGGCAAGTATCCGGACTATCACAATGGGATTAACTTTACGACGCACAGGATGCGCGCTCGCAGTTAACGCGTGCGCGTGATTCGATTCTTAACCCACATCGATATTTTTAATGTCCATGAGAAAGTGGATGGATTTCGCCGTAATGCTATGTGGGTAGTTATATTTAGAACGATCAAAGATTTTGAAAGAGGTTTCCTGTTCCGGGTAGAGAGTAAATGAGAAACTGTGACTGATTTTGGTTTCCTCTATCCTGTATCCTGTAAATGTTTGTTTGTTATAGTTTTATTATATTGGTAACAAGCTTCTGCCCGCGACTTCGTCCGCGTGAAATTTCACCCTCCCCCCATTCACCCCATTCACTCTCAAGGGAATCACAATTTATAGGGTACTTCCCGTTGACCTAGAATCATGAAATTTGGCAAAGCAATGTTATGTAGCACAAGTAAAGGGAAAAATCCGAAAACCGTAAATTTGTAGTTACAAATTACTTACTTTGTACGGAACCCTCGGTGCGCGACACCGACTCGCACTTGATTGGTTTATTTTTATTATTTATTTTTATTCAGACACGACATGTTAGTATAGGTACTCAAAAATTATGTTAGTAACCAAAGATTAAAAATACATGCCACAATAATACTATTATAACTAAAACTAAAATGAAATAACTGAAATATATAAAATAAAATTGTTAAAATCTTTAAAACCATTTACTTCTATAAATTAATTTAAAGCAATATAAATTAAAAACAAGAATTACAATAAAATCATAAAAACAAAACAAAAAATACAAATAGAATTGAAATATAAAATAATTATCCTGTCCTCAGTAGGTAGATCTGTTACTCTGTACATGCAACTGCACACAATAACACAATATTGGACAGTCGATTTTGCCACCCACAACGCTAAGAATGCTGTTTGAAATGTATAAAACCGACGAAAAATGTCTACGCTAGGGGATGTAGTGCAGAGTCATGGATTGAATTCATGGGTAGGTACAGTTCGCGTGTCGATGGCCTTGCCAACCTGTAAGTCTGAGAATAAGTAGACTCCAACTGATTTAGCACACAGAGAGCCAAATCTATCATCCAAAGGTCCAGCTGCAGGCGAGGCAAAAGAGCACAAACATTACTGCACGCCTCAGGCGCTAGCACTCACGTTATCCAATTTGATTGCCTCATAAAGAAATCGTCAGTGAATCATGCATTCAAACATTCATTCTGAATGAATCATTCACTCTTTGACCGGACTTTCGCTACGCTAATTTCGTAGTAACCTTTTAACTTAACCCTTCGGTTACTGGAGCATGTTTAGCGGTTTAGCTGTAGTTAACGATCGATTGCGAAGCTGTGACGTAGGCGGCGCAAGCGCACGTAGGCGGTTCTAAACTCGAATTTCGAAGGTGGAATTTGTCCTTAATTTAATTATGGTGATTTGGTGTTTATTAATCATGCAGGTGGTTGGGTGTTTAAGGTCTATCTTTTTGTTTTTGATAACTCATTATATGACTAATCGAGAAGGGTCTGAGATATCAATTCTCAACTGTCTAAAATATTTCTTGAACTCACTATGGATTGGCATTTGAATTTCGAATTGAATAAATTTAGTTTTGATAAACATTAACCATATCATAAATGCAAATTTAAGTTTTAAAGTTTAGATTTTTAAGTATTAGCCGTAAGTTCATTTTTCATTTTATTTTGTGTAGGTATGTGTTTGCAAACCACTATTGTATTGGGGTCATCCTGTAAAGATAGTGTGTGTAAGTTTAATAAATAAATAAATAAATATTTTTTTGTAACTTTGTAACACACAACGGTTTCATTATCATAGTCAACTTAACTACTTACTTTTATAAGAATTTATTGCTCAATAAGCTAAGATCTCGGGTACCCGGAAGCTGACAATTTCACAGAGATAACAAAGTTCACAGCTGATAACCGGCGCATACCCCGCGAATACCAGGGAGGCAGTTATATCGATAATGTGCCGATACTGGTATCGGTAGTGGGTTCTTCGATGGAATGGAATGCAAAGAATTTTGAGTTCCCCTAGCTTTATGATACTTTTAAAAGCTTGCTGCTTTTTAACTGCACAAAAACTAAATTAAAACTTCATAAAATACTCACATGAAATATTTGCCATAAATAAATATTTACATAGGCAGATAAATTACACATCTACTATAAGAGTTTTAGGAAGTACGTGTTTATTTAATTTGGGTTTAAAATTGTCCAAAAGATTTGCATTTAGGTACCAAATACTTTTGTTTTTAAGGTAGAAAAAAGGGTGTGAAAATAAACAACCATTAACTTCAATTACAAACATTTTATCTTTAACCGTTCTGTCGCAACTCGTAAGCTAAGTAGCTAAAAACTTATAAAACTTAAATACAGTAATTAAACTTTAAGAATTAATTGAGTAATTTTCATTAATTAAATAAGAGAAGGTAAGTTTATCAAATTTCACGCTTGAACTTATGGTACTTTCACAAAGTGGGAGTTAATTTGAAACGATTTATCATTAAAGAATTTTCTCACGAATCTCATATGTTGAAAATCTTTTAGAATTACATTAACACCTGTTGATTGATTTTAGTACATTAAGCTGAGATGTAAATAAAATAAATGTCCGAAACCTCTTGATTGTTATAGCTAGTTTACGATGCGATGGGAAATAAAAATAAACTTAACCAACAAATCATTAGGTAATAAGGCTGCAGAAATGCATAGCAATGACATTAAATTTCAAACAGCGGTAGTTATCGCTGGACTATAGATAAGCGTCTATTAACAGACTATGAATAACAATGTAGGTACGCTTTTTGAATAAATAAAAACAAACTTCTGATAATGTTTACGAGTAAAGTCGACATTGTGTCGAATTTAACGAGCTGTGGATTCCAATTGCCACTCAGATAACAGTTTCAGGTTGTAATTTTTGTATAGTCAAAATAATTATACCTTGTCATTAAATGACGTGCTGACATTTAATCTTAGGGCAAAAAAAATACAAAATCGACTATGCAAAGTTTATAATTATGAATAATTCTCTTTTTTATCGATACTTTACGGCACATCCCTAGCCCATATCTTATCGTTAACAGTGTTGTATTTCACAAGCGCCTTTGTAATTGACGGTGACTTCTGTAAACAATTTGCCGGCACTTTTTCTCTTATCAGCTACTTTTTCTTGTTATCAATTGTTCTGATAACACAGCCTCTTGGTAGATTGTTAACAGTTAATTAATGTTTTAAAGATCGTTAGTGGTTTCCCTATACGATAGATACGCTAAATGAGCCTCTATGAGTGATAATATTTTAGTGCCCTCTCTAGTTTTCATTTTGGAAATCGTACCCTGAGCCCCGCAAAGAAAGGCTTACCGCTGGCTCGGAACATAAAGGGCTAAGGAAGGAACACGGGTGGGTTTTAGTCAGTAAGAGTCTGACACTCCCTTCCGCTCCACCAAGAGCGGGAGAGGTCATTTGATGATTTCCCATCCTCAAAAAAAAAAAGCCCCAAGCCCAAGACACAGAGAATCTGTCTAGTTTAGGGTCTTACTGACAATGAACTTGCGTACTGTATTTCGTGGATATCATAGATTCAGTACATGATTCTGAACCGATCGTGGATAATGAAACAAAACAAAATTGCTGTTCCATACATTTTGACAGCGTTGAAAAAAAAACGTAAAATTTTATTTTTTTCTAATATAACTTTTTTGTAGATTTTTTTTTTCAAAATAGTGTATTTTTTGATAACCGATTAAACATTGCTTGCACACAGTTTGCGGTGTCGATGTCCCTGCCTCTGTATATTTTTTTTTTAGGTTTTCTATGAACAAACCTAGTTGACTAGCTAAGCATCTTTACGGTACGATATGGGTTTATGTCCTTGTAGTTGTTGTAGTGTAGCTCTTAATGACATGGGTGTAGAACATGGTGAAAACAACGACTGATAACTGTAATGACTTAAGACCACCCTTATTTTCAAGTGGGTGGGCAGCATTGACCTTAGGGTCTAGACTGATAATGTAGACTGCACTCACATCTTTGATAACAGTAATAATGGACCGACAAGGTGCAAGGGCAGATAGTTTTGGTTACGCAATAAGACGTGCTTTTTTTTTGCTGTACAGAGTTCCTTGAATTTCCTTGCTCTGAATTTGTCTGAAAATCATTTATTTTCGAGGTCTTAATGTTCAATTTAATTTATTTCTTTTTTCGAATTGTTCTGATAAATCTGGATTTCTGGAGCCCCTTTATTTATGATCACAAATTTGCCCCTTCAAATCATGCATCCAAATTTCTATGATCTTTTGCTTTTCTTCGAACTAGAAGCTTATAACATTCTGCAAGTCCTGATGATACGGAAGTAACCCTATCCTATCCTATCCCCCAACCATTTAGTCACATGTAAACAGTACAAGCCATCCGTATGTCTTCCACGACACGACTCGAGATCACGGAGAGCGTTCGTGCGAGATCGGCATCTGTCGCGCGCCAAATACAGCCAGAACTGCGCACGCGCATACCAACAACAACTGGAAGGTTTTAGATGAATGGATGTTGTAGACGTTAGATTATGGAGACTCTAAGGTGTATAGGCATATGCTAGTCATTGATAGATGACATTAGATTAAGGATACCTACTAATGTTTATGGGTTTTAAAAGGCATAAAGTTGGTTTCATCGATTCGAGTTCTTTAGGCAAAGCTAGTGCGCCCGCGACTTCTTCCACGTGAAATTTTCTGTTTTAACATAAATTATATTCTATGGAATTTGGCAATACTGTAACTACACATTAGTGGAATAATTCTGGAATCGGGTCAGTAGTTCCGAAGATTATCCCCTACATACAATCTCAAAAATACAATTTCCAGTGGGTAAAACGAGAAACATTTGGATAACCCAAAAACCGAACTATCACAGGACGCCGAAATAAAACGCACCACTTTATAGCTTGTTAAACACCCGAAACAAGTCGCGTTGTGATAGTAGACTGTCAGCGGTGTATTAATCCCACATGTGGGCCTAGTGTGGGCGACGGAACCACGGCCGCGCGTGGGCTAACCGTCAACCGACGCGTTGATTTGTCAATAATAATCAACTTATTGATACAATGTAATTTCACTGAGTTTATTATGTCGTTGATGGTTTCGTAATGGAATTATAGGGAGTAGGTACTATAAGTGATGAAAATACGTACTATAAGTGATGAAGAACGATGGATTATAGGTAAAGGGAGATAGTGTTGTACTAAAAGAGCGGGTAGGGGCTGATTTGAGTGCGCAATTTGCTCGTTGATGTTTGTTCTTAGGTACTTAAAAAAGGATATATTAATACCCATGCTAACGCTAAAGAAAAAAACGTAGGGCATAAAAAGGCTAAGGTACGCCAGCCTCCAGTAATGGGTGATAAAAAGGCGGTCAAAGCGATGTGTGCGAAAGGTTTCTTAAATACTTATATGTAAGGTGTTAAAAAATTAATCCGACAAACTTTAAGAGGTGTTTAGACCATCGAACTGAACAACTTTCACTATGGTACCAACTGCGAAATCACGAAAAAAAAAACTGCTATTTCATACATTTTGGTCAAGTAGGTAGCAGATGGTCGGCGGGATTGTCCGAAAGGTCAACGGGATTGTCCGAAAGGGTTACCGCTGGCCCAGAACATAAAGGGCGAAGGAAGGAACACGGGTGGGTTTTAGTCAGTAAGAGTCTGACACTCCCTTCCGCTCCACCCAGAGCGGGAAGAGTCATTTGATGATTTCCCATCCTGAAAAAAAAAAAAAAAGTAGGTAGCAGATTTTTTTTCGTGATTTCATATTTGGTCCCATAGTGAAAGTTGTTCAGGGGGCCTAAAAAGGCTATTTTGGCAGAATCATAAAAGAATAACATTATGCATTCTATTGGACAGTTAACTGTTAAGTTATTCATATAGAATTCCATTCTGCCGTACTTACAATAAGTGCAATATCTACTCTCTAACTACACTCGGATTTTGGGCTTTAAAAAGTTACATACCTACATATCCGTAATCAGCAAAGGACATGTTAGGAAATGGGCTTAAAATAATTATTTTTTTGAACAGCTGTCATGTGTGGTTTTTCTGATAGGGAAACTTATTCAGGATGACCTGACAAAAACAGAAAAAAATATTAAAAGCACCATTATTGAATAAATACATATTTTAAATCCAGATATTTTTGGTGTCATAATATTATTTTTGCACATTGAAACAAAGAAAAAATGGTTAAATATCATTTTTTAAAGCAAATTATACACCTTATTTTATTTAAAATATTCTAAAATAATATTAGATGGCTTAAAATAAAACCAACTCCATGATTTGTATGTATGGAATTAATTCCTTTGCCTCCTAATGGAATCTATGAAAATATTACCTGTGCCAGTAAGGTTGTCATACTTGTCAGCTGTCAGTACACAGGTCAAAATTGAATTGAATTTGACACTTGATTGACGTTTACAATTCATTATGACAATAATGACATTCAACCGAAAAGTGTTGCCAAAATCAATAATTACTGTGGGTTGCAATTTATTTTTTTAATAATGATTATTAAAATGTATAATAATTAAGGAAAGGGTGCTTTCAAAAAAAAATTAAAAAACGTACAAAGTCTCACTAATTTATGTACTTTCAGAAAAATATGATCTCTTCCCTGTTCACAGTAGCTTCGAATAAAAGCCCAGCCTCCATACAAAAACCTAACATGTCCTTTGCCTGAATCCAAAGTCCGAGTTATTGCACTTATTGTAAGTACGGCAGCATTGGTGAAGGATTTTTCAGTTATTTTGTTTTTCTGTGCTAAAATACCAATCAATCCCAATCTCTTTGATTATACCTACATAGTGCAGCGAAAAAAGGAAAAACACGGACTGTCTTCGCCATATTATGATTCATAATGTTATCCTTTTATGACACTGCCAAATGGCCTTTTTAGGCCCCCAGTTCGATGGTCTAAAGCACATTTTAAAGTTTGTCGGGTTAATTTTTTAATACTTTGTATAATGTTAATCTGGCTGGCTGCAGGGCTCTTTGAACAACAAGTAAACAATAAAGTAGTCATGAGCAGAGCTAAAATAAAGAAAACTGTTGCAGTATCACAGCTAATACAAATATGTATTGTAGTACAAACTACAAACCCAATCAAGTAATAAATCGACTCCGAGTACTAATGAATAAAAGATAAATGATTGAATAATAAACCGTTGATTCTCGGATATTATCTGCTACTTCCTAATCGGCCAGTATTTCCAAATTGGCTCGGACAAGTTGTGTGCTAAGCTATGCTTATTCGCCCACGTTAAGACATATAAAGGTGTTACTATATTGCCAGCTGATAATAGTCGCTTTGCAGAAAATTTTTTTTTTACAAAAGAAAACAACTGACTTCCAAAAAACACTACAAAGTGAAAAATAACTTTAATTTCGGAAGTCGGTCTTTGGATCTGTTTTTTAGTTTTTTGCCACCGACTTACGAAATTAAAGTTATTTTTCACTTAGTAGTGTTTTTTGGATGTCGGTTGTTTTTTTTTTGTAAAAAAGTTTTTAATTTTCACTTTTTTGGTGGGTCAGTTTGTAATTTATCTAAGTTACAATGCCTATTAGTTAGCTGCTCATCACCTTTCACAAAATATTGCATTTCCCGATGCAGGGACGTTGATTGTTGAGAAGTTCTCCTAGTAAGAACCAGGAGAACTGGAGCTGATTGAGACGAGCATAAATTGCTTAGCAACCACATTAAAGTACCTAATCGAATCGCAACCCGTGAAATACTTACTATTGAGTAGTTAGTTAGTTCAGATGGCCATCTGTGGTCTTCATCATCAGTTCCACTTCACCAAATGGTTCAAATCGCTGTAGATGTGGCTATAAAATTTGAGGGTTTCCCTCGATTTCCATGGGATTCCCTCATCAGATTCCGACTTGGTGACAATGGGACCACCTCGAGACCATACCCTTTCCATCAAAAAAGGAATTTTTAAAACAGGCCCACAATCGACAGAGAAATCAGTGAACAAACATAAAAAAAACATAAAGTCGAACATATAACCTCCTCCTTTATGGAAGTCGGTTAAAGTGTGAAAATGAGGTAGGTAATTTGTAAAGTAATGGCGCTAACGGTCACTCATGAGTTCATGATAGTTAAATTAACGATTGCAGTGTAAAGTCACCGGTGTGTGACTGGTGTCAGATGACATTAGTGAGATTACTTTATTAGTCACAGATTACCTTACCTATGAGTTGTTTAGTTTCCAATAACTGATTCATTTTGATGAGTCGTATAAGGAACCTGATTTTCCTCTTTTTCATTTAATTCCAAATCGACGTAGCCCTGTTTATCGTTGTATCTGAAGTTGGATTTCAACAATGAAATTGAACGCCGTCAGCCCATTTTCAAGAGCTGTCAGTGTATTGCAGCATTGTTGTGGAATATTGACACTTAACACTCTTGAAGGCTGGTTAAACGTGCTGATCGCGTTCAGTGTCATTGGTCAAATTGGCACTTAGTATTAGTCAGAAGGCAAATTGCCGTAAGTAGTTAAAAATGTTGAAAATCTCATCTCAGCGACCAGAGGGGCAATTCTACTAATTTTAAGAACGTTCACAGTCTGATCTCAGTCTCAATCTGTCAAGAAATACTTTTAATTTCCCTACATTTTGACAAGTTTTTGACATTTGCTTGTCGCCGAGATGAGACTGCGACTAGATTTTGAACGTTTTAAATTACGAGAAATGAATATCAAAAACTTCTAAAACCTTAAGGGAAATTAGAGGTATTTTTGACAGATTGAGACTGAGATAACTATAAACGTTCTTTTATAAAATTATGAGAATTAGCCCTCAGCCGGTCGATTCTGTAAAAATCTCACCGTGAAAACTTAGGTGAAGTGAGTTTGTATTTGCTACGAATTGACACTATTGACAGCTCACTCCACGCTCACTTCACCTAAGTTTTCACGGTTAGATTTTACAGAATAGCACCCCAGGTCACGCTGACCTCATTTAGACTTGAAAGAAATCGCATCATATTTGTGATAATTCTCTATCTGTCATGCAATTTCTCCAGCTTAGCTTCACTATCGCTTGCAGTAGACAACTACCCGCATTCTTATATTTGTCTAACAGCGAATAAAAGCGTGGGTTTATTTCGTAAATGAGTAACATCCGGCACAACTAGCTCTGTGTTTTCTAACGCGTACGAATCTGGCCAAGACTTGTGAATTTAGTAGGAAGCTGTGGCTGTTGGCACGCGTACCCGTTAAGATGATTACTAAGACAACGAGATGTACAGTGCGTGCCACGTAAGAAGAGACTTGACACACCACGTGGTCTGACATGCGCAGAACACGATTTTAGGTAACTTTAGCGGTATGAGGTCTGAGTGCGGGACGGGACCGGACGTCGTCATAGGGGCGGCGGAAAGAGGCGGGGGAGGCGGGGTCAAGTCTCTTTTTACGTGGCACGCACTGTAAAAGGTGATTGTGGTTTACACGTTGCAATGTGTCTGTGTGTGATGGCGTGTTTATTAAGGTTATGGACAATTGGTCGTTCTTGAATCTTGCTGGAAACTATTAAGGAAATGGAATTGTTCGTCTATAAACATTTTCCTTTTTACCACAAAACTGTGTTTATCAGTTATTTAGGAACACCTTTTGATGCAAAACTGACATTAGACACGTTGAACAAGTGTTTAAGTTTTTATAGTAAAACCCTTTTCGTTTAAAGGGCTACCTTACCCACACACAAATTTTAAAAGCTGCATCTAAATCTTTTTCACAAATGAACGCATTTATGGACTTAATACTGTTTTTTTCATACTCATGAATAAAATATCAATGAATAAAAGAGGACAATAGAGCCAAATACCTACTTTAAGAGCATGCACAATCTTTGTGCAAAAAACTAGAACTATTGGAAAAGGAAACCATTTTTTCAATTTTATCTAATCCCAAATACTAATACTGACTAAGATAAACGAAGTTAATTTCCGTATACTTATACCTATTAAGGAATAGGTCGAGATGAAAGAACTTGATGGACTTCAAAGGGGCGGGGCGAGTGCTTCCGTCAGCGCTCGCGCAATCCGACACAGTTTCCGCTTGATTGTGTATCCGCGAGAGGATTCTGTAGAGTAGTGTCATTTTATGCCCATTTTCCATTAGGAATTTTGGCAGAACTGAAGGCGTGTGAAATTTTTAGTAGTAAGACTTGAGAATTTTTATTTAAGTTTTCTAAATTATCGATTTCCTTGTTTTGTTAATGTGTGCGTGAATCTTGTTTGATGATAGCTTAGACATCAGTGCATACGAGAAAACGTTGATACAGCCTGGGGCATATTTACTATAGCTGATAATGCGACATATTTGTAAAAAAACCAACAAACCAAGTTTTGTCACGTCGACACAAAAAAATGTATAAAATTGTTGCATTGTCGCCTGTTGGTTTTATTATATAGACCTCTGCTGTATGTATCCAGTTTTTTTAATGGATTTTGTTGTGGTTTCAACGTTCAACAGATTCAGGAACCTAATCCTGATTATAAATTTCCTTTTAGCTAAGATCTCCCTAATTCTCGTCCTCATAGTGGTACTGAAGTGCTTTTAATATGTACAGCTGGAATAGAATAAAAGCCAACCGTTTCTATTCTGTGTTTGTGCCTAGCTCAGAAACTGATACAACTTGTTCTATTTTTTTAAACGATCGTCAAGTTAGATAAAAATAGCCATAACGAAATAATACGTCAAAACATTCATTCTTCAAGTGTTAAAATGACATCAGTGGAAACCGGTTTCTTATACAAATAGAGGCTCGTTTGGCAAAACTAGTTTTTAATGTATCTACAGTTACTAGCGTATGTTGTATGTATGTGTATGTATGTCCTCGTGGGAATTGAAGGTTATTCTGAATGTCAATCGAAAATATTTGACATTTCAAGCGTCATTTTGATGGTAGTTGCGCTTTTGTAGCTGAGGAGTTTAAAGTAAGGGTAGAGTTTTTGTTAACGGCTGTCAAAGATCCACGAATGACAGCGGGGACCAACGGCTTAACGTACTTTCCGAGACACGGAGGGGTCTCGGTATGTAAAGATGGTCACCCATCCACAGATCAACCGCGGCAAGCGTAGCTTAACCTGATCGATCGACCTGTGCGGCTGTTATTATTTAGCCACGGATTTAGATACATGTATCGGCATTTAAATTGTGTCTATCAAGGTCTAAGTACACAGGTTTTTATATCATAGTTTTTTTGGGGTCTCTCTATTCTCTTG
Organism: Luperina nickerlii; assembly: GCA_963855955.1. Taxonomy (NCBI): domain Eukaryota; kingdom Metazoa; phylum Arthropoda; class Insecta; order Lepidoptera; family Noctuidae; genus Luperina; species Luperina nickerlii. Next base: position 2,774,797 of record OY979666.1, on the reverse strand, counting down.
TTTCATCAAAAAGATATTGACAAATTATCACTTCCCAAACAATTTTCCGCATAATTTCATTTGCCAAATCATTACTTAGCAAATAAACTTTTCACAAAAAAATTGTAACACAGACCTAATGTTTGGCAAGTGAACTTTTAAACAATAACTTGCTTACCAACTAGTACTTTTACCAATTTTAATGTCGTCAAATATTTTCAGTTGGTGTAATATACTCGTATTTTACGCAACTAAAATAAGCCACATATTTAGTACCGTCGGGGTATTTCTGTCTGCCTATGATTTCAATTGGCCCTGTTTAATATGATATGAGGTAAAGGTATTTGTATTCTCATTCGCTCGCTCTTGCATCCAATGTCGACGGAGGCCCGCTTTGCGGAGCTCCTGTTACTGTGAAAAGGGTTTAAAGTAACCTAACAAAACCGAACCTCGGGGTGCCCTTCACTCGCTCTTGCCTCCTAGGTCGCCTATCGACCGACCGCAACCAAGCAATGTAATTAAAAAATAAGTAAAACCATGATATTCCCAAAAAAAAAAACAACATATGTAAGTAAAACCATGTAATTCCAAAAAAAAAATAGTGTATATAATTTTTTTTCATAACAAATCATTTGACTTAATGTTTATTATCTAAAGATCGTTTACTGTAATAAATCATTTGATTAAGGACTTTACCCTTGGTAATATTCTGCCGAGTAAAAATTTGACCAAATGAAAATGTGCGTTCTAAAATCACTCCAAATATTGCATTGGTATAAAAAAAGGTTGCTATAATTTGTTTCAATAATGAAGTTTTGCCAAAATCTTTTAAGCAAAACGGCAGGATCCCTTTTTTGTGTTTGGGTTTAGTTAGTTTAGACCCTAAAAAGACTACGTTAAACCACGGTGTTCCAATTTCTGACATATTGACGTTAACTTTGTTGGACCACACCACATCACAGCGGGTGCAATGGTGTTCAGTTGCCAACCACAAGTGGAGCATAAAATATTTTGCAGACCAACTTGATGTGATGTGTGCAAGATATAATGTTCTGCTTTTAGACAATGTATAAAGAGGTACAATTTGTGGGTTTGTAAGTAGGTGGTTTTCTTCCGAACTACTGATCCGATTCCGAAAATTCCTTCACTGATAGAAAGCTACGCTATTGTTGAGTGCCGTAGGATATGTTAAAACGAACCATTTCATGCGAACGAAGTCACATTTCGCCACTATAATCCCCTATTAGCACGCACATTGCCATCAACCAAGTAAAAATCCAGACTCTCGGCTGCTAATGAGAAATTCCAGGTGTAAAACCTACCCTTTGTCCGACCAGGTAATCGGTAGCAGTAGGTACCTAATAGTTTTTCTCAATTCGTGTCCGTGTGTGTTCTGTAACTGTTATACAAGGTAGCACCTACAATCCATGTCTCGTAACCAGATTATCAATGTTGCTATGGGAATCAAAAGATTAAAACCAGAAGCTGATTTCTTAAATTGGTCAAATTCAATTTGGATTATAGCAATCATAGATATGCAACATATGTAGCTTTGGTAGTTTGAACCCACGCGAGTTCTTGCGCTCATTACGCATATTTCTATAAACTACGGATTAGTATAAATATTCAGGGTCAAATTAAATTAGCTAACGAAACTGCAGGCAATCCTTATCTGAACACGATAAAATGAAATCAAAAAAAATATAAGTGTTTGCTCACAAAACGGTGAAGGAGAACATCGTGAGGAAACCGGCATGTCCTAGAACCAAAAATTCGAAGACATGTGACATCTACCAACCCGCACTGGGCCCGCGTGGTGGATTACGGCCCACTCCCTCTCGCTGAGAGGAGGCCTGTGTCCCAGCAGTGGGAACATTATAGGCTGATGATGATGATGATAAGTGTTTAGATATCCATACTTATCACGTCTGTAAAGTTTACATAAAGAGTAACGGGTTTTCAACTGATATTTCAAGTGACAACACTAACTGCGGTCGATGACCCCCAAAAAACTTCGTCAAATTATATATTTTATCGTGTTTATTATTTTTATTATTTTACCTATAACGTCCGCGGAGTTTCGCTAGATAATTTAATTTGACCCTTTAGGTATTGCTTAAAATAGCTGCTAGATAAACAATTTGATATTTCTTGATAGGTATCAATCACTAAATAAATAAACAGTTAAGTGGTAATTCCTCTTTCAAAACCCATAGGAAGTCGTGAACTTCACAAGCGAAGATTAACTGCTAGACGATCAATTTCTCTTTTGTAATCCCACTAAACAATTAAACAAGTAATTTCTCTTTAAACACCAACATCAAAAACATCGCTTCCTCCTCTATTCAAACAATATCGATATCGATACGTTTACCGAGCGCCGATCGTAAACACCAGACATTTATCTACCGTGTACTTGCTGTACTTGAACAAAAGGGCATCGCATCGAGTGGCATTGTGCCGAGTACTCGATGTATCGATTGCATTCGATTGTGAGTGCATTAGTATCGAGAACATCGGGCAACATTAACGCATTGCGCGTTGATAAAGTATAAATCAATCGGCGGTGTAGGGTGACCATGAAAACACAAGATAATTAAAATAATGTTGTCAAGTTTATTTATATTAATCCTTGAACCAAAAATGAAGTAGTTTGGAGAGAAAATAACGTTAAACTTCGTTGGAAGTATTTTATTTGCGTTTTTAAAAAGCAACTGAGAGAAGTATGCGGTTAAACTTTGAACTATTGACTCATCACTGCAGATACAGAATTATGCATCACATTTAAATCAAACCTATTACATTACATTTAAATTCAAATGCAAACTCATCTGAATATAATTCAACTTTCCTATAAGCATCTCTGATCATCATTTAATGCAAATTGATCATGCTGATCGTACAAAGCACCTAATATCCCGCTACTTAGCAGTCACTCTAGCTGCGCCCGCGCCGATGCGCTGGGGTCGTCTGATGCTCCTCCAAAAGCGCCATTTATTTTGAATGTATGTGCAAAGGCAGTGCATCGACCGCGTGCACGTGGTATAATTCTGTTTCTACTTATTATTTAATTATGAATTTGTTTAATGGTTTCGCGTAAGACATATTTGCAGTTTTCGTGATTTGTAGTTGCTGGGGCTATAATGGGTTTCTTATAACATACTTATTATTTTCTATATATTTAAAGGAAATATTACAAGGTTTAGTGGTCGCTGACGCGATTGCTATACATTGGTCCCTGGGGTCGATTCCCTGGTCGAGCCAAGTGTTATTCAGTTTTTCATCAGTTTCTCAGTAGCAGCTCGAATCTGAGTCTGTATTTATTCTCGGTTAATGGCCCTTGCCCCACTTGGATCTTAAGCATAACTGACCAAACGTGAGTGTGATATACTCTACCTAACACTTACGCAATACAGGCGTGATGTTTTGTTATTAATAGTAATCGCTTCGTGTACGTTATGTATAAAGTTCAATGTTATAAATAGTGATGGACAGGTATCCTCGGCCCGCATGCGCAACAATGATCCATTTCCCTCACTTGACCTTTTCAATTTGCGCTCAATGACAGGCAGCTGTATTGTATGATAAACAAAAGATTTTCATAACTGACTTTAATCAAAACGTGAAAAAGTTTCCTGTATACTCTGATCACTAATAATGTGTTGACATTATTGTCACCTGTAAGCCAGAACCTATAGAGTTTCTCTGGTTATAAAAATTATGTATAAATTCTAGAAGCAGAAAAATTACGAGACATGAAGCTCCAGTGAAGTCCTAGGAAAATTATTCTTAACTGTCATGAAACCTGCAAGGAATGAATATAAAATAATTTAAAAAAACTAAATCCCGACTACTGAAAGGATGAAACAAGAAAGTACCTTCCCATGGTTGCAAGCCGCTATACTGACATACGTATAAGCGGCTTCGTCTATGGTAGCATGCGACCACGGGAAGGTACTTTCTTGTTTCATCCTTTTCAGTAGTCGGGTTTTAGTTTTTAATCTTATTTTTTTATTTAATTATTTTGGGGCTTATTTCAGTCATATTTATATTTTAGAAATGTACTAATTTAGCCCTTTCATTTGATATCCAACAAGGCACCATTCCAAAATATTTTTAAATTTATTACTTTATGTCTTCTAGAGGGCGCCACATTGAATTTAGAGTAACGTCACATAGCCTATAACCATCGGACGGTCAAGACACTTATAAGGATACCTCATTTACCCTCCGTAGTCGGGTAAAAAGTACATAGCAGGACTACGAAATTACAGTGGCATTCACGTTCTTAATTGATATGCGTTAAAACAACAACATCAACGAAAGTAGCCATCGCTTTTTAAAGTACGTAATGAGTGACCATCAATCTGGTCCCAATTGAGGACGGTCCGAATTGGATGAATTGCGGTGGACCACTGTCCACTTGTCACTAATTGGACCCTAAACAATGTAAACGCTCTCCGGTTTATTGGTTGATAGATTGGTACTTTGGTAATTTTAGTGTACTTGTGCCAGTAACGTTTTGTTTACTATTGATTTATTTATTGCGAGGGTCGAGCCGGATGGGTCTGTCAAAATAATATTTGGGAACAATTTTTTTTGATTGAATAGTTTGAGTTTAATGCTTACAATTTGATGTTTGTAACGATTTGTCTACTAAGTGAATATTTTTTATTATTTTCTTCTGGTGCCGATCAAAGCCGTCGAGTTGTCAGGGTATATTACACGAATCTACCTGTAAATAGATCTATAAACTGTATAAAACTGTGTGTTCAATTCCATTCCTACAGGATTTTTGAACTTAGCTTTTAAGAAATCCTCCAAGTTTGAAAGCTTTATAAGATCCAAATATTCTAAGTGGAATCTTGAGTGTACGTATACAGTTAAGTACTATTTAAACGACTCTTACGGAAACAGTTGCATGCTTCTTACAGTCAACAAAAACACGTTTCTTACCCAAAACTTGCACAACAATCAAATTGCTTGTCTCCAGATTAGCATAGGAACTTTAATGCATAAAAACCAGTACCATTCACACTTGTCAGTGCGATGACTTACAAATGGAGACCAGTCACCATTCCCACCTGCGTTCGATTACTGGACAAATATTTGTCAAATGATTGGAACACACTGAATTTACTTGAGCGTGCGTTTGCGCCCTCTTGACATCGTGTTTATGGGCGCATTGGGTATATTATGTGGTGTTGACTTATTGGCACAACGGCCATTACGACTGGTAATGTGATTTCGATGTGATTGTGTTTTATTATTGTGAGGAAGCTCCGTTGATAAAATGAGATGTGTGTTGAGCGTGTAGGTTTGTGGCTTACGCATCTTTTGTCTTAGGAATTTGGTGGTAACCGCTCGCTATGTCGCTCATATTAAAATGAACGATGAGGTCAAGAATGTAACTCATGAAAAAAAAACAATTACTTAAAGATAACCACAACTTGTCTTAAAGTCAGTAGTTGTCCATACACAGTAGTTAGTAAATAAATAAAAATAAAATAAGCCTTTATTGCTGTTAGTTTTGAAATTATTTGACAAACAAACATTATTTAAAAGTTAGATAAAAAATGAATTAACTTAAACTAAGTCATATACTCGGTATTTACTTGGTGTTCCCTGATAACAGCTTGTCATTTGACATACACAGTAGTTAAGTGTACTTAAATCATACCAAAACATGGCTTACCATTACCCAATAGATAATTATCTATCTGTACAGTAATTACTTTACACATTTACACCTAATGTAATAAGCATCTGCCTCTATCCCACCATGTAATTAATATAGAATATTAATCAGTACTATTCTGTGTATTATTATCTCTTCCTTGGTTTAAATGGCGGACGTTACAATGTGTAATTAGGAGGGCTCACCCCTCTTCGAATGTGAATTAATTATAGACATGATATTTGATTTATTTTATTGGGTTTTGGTGAAAGGGAGACTACACACACACACACAGCACAGCGCAGTTTGGCAGGTTTATGAATGTGTTTTTTTACTGGCATTATCTGGAACATATTATTTTGGTGAGATTTTTGACACATTATGACTTTTATGTCTTCTAATATTATCAGCACATTTGTTATGTCTAACTGATTTGAGCAATGCGGAATCACGTAAAATATTGCATTACCTTATTAACGAGCTAACCGCAATACAAAATGCGGAAATACTTTGATGAATCATGAGATAAGTTAGGTATGATGAGGAGTTTCTTGTTCGTTCTGCTCCATAGGAGCCTGTATGCTTTTGACCGCGTTGGTATTGCACTTTTCTATAAAATAGCTGATTTATTTTTTATAACCGTCGAAAAATTTCTACTCTACTGACGGTAGTATCTTGTACTATATTCGTAGCTACATTAGTTTAGTTAGTTAGTGTGTTTAGTTAGTTTGCGCGTCGATATTCCTGCGGTTCCTGCCACCAACTGTAAGTGCTCTATTAAAATAAATGCGTTGAGTTTGAGGTTTTTAACGTCATTGATAGATTAACTTGTACTTTTAAAAGTACAACATTTTATGATTTCCTCAAACAAGGCGGTGCTCTATTAAGCACAGATACAAAACATTAAAGCGATACAAATGACATTTATTATACACATCCATGCCTGTCTTTATCGCGAGGTGCTCTACCGTATAGTCACGACACGCAAGCTTTTATAAAAGTGCATTTTTACTGCCTTTTGTTTTATTGTAGTCAGATTTCCATGTTTTATTTGAAGTTTATTGATTTACCGGGAGAACATAATTTTTTTATTACTGTTTTTTTTTCTGGAACATTTATTATTCGATTTTAAACTGCTGATGCAAAATCAGTCAGGAGTTATTGGTTTAATGCTGAAAAATGTTTTCGATTAGTATGGCAAAAATTATTGCTTCTAGATACACATAAATAATTTATAATTAATGATATCGATATAATTTCTGGATTTCATTTCATTTTGTTTTAATTTTTCATTTTTAATTTTATGACAGTATTATTTTTAATTCCTTATTTTGTTGACTGATTTGTATGTTAAAATTCTTGTTTTATATTTGCACACCTTATATGGTTGTTAACAGTGTACCATTTGACTTTTTATAACATCCACTGAACCTGTTTTATGCAAATAAATGATTTGATTTGATTTGATACTAACAATTATTATGATTTTTATGAATGAATGCTGCGCTGCATTTTACGTTAAATGATCGGCATATAATCCGAACTAATATTATAAATGCGAAAGTGAGCTTGTTTGTTTGTTTGTTACGCTTTCACGCTAAAACGGCTGAACGGATTAGGATGAAATTTAGCACAGGGATAGATCATGACCTAGGTTAGTACATAGGCTATACATAGATACTTTTTGTCCTGGTTCGCAGACGAAGTCGCGGGCAACAGCTAGTTTCTTTATAATTGATAATGATATGGAGAAAATTACGTTCAATAAAATAAATGCAGTCATTTGTTAATGTAGGGTGTCCATTATTGATGTTCCTACACTTCGGGCATTTGTTCATTGGACCGAATCATTGCCGGGTTGCTTTGTTTCCTACTATTTCATGCTCCGGTGGAATTATGAGTTGGGGGACTACCTATAATGTTATTGCAACGTAATTTTAAGGTTATAAAAATGTTTTTTGATACACCCGTGTGTCATTGTAATTTATTCAGGAGAATAGTTCCCCTTTTCACGGTCGTGGACACGAAGAGGGTTCGCAGCTTTTTAAAATATGTTCGGTTTTAGGGAAATGGTAGGGGAATAATTTACTATTTTCGTACGACAACTCTGGAAGACATTGTTTAGGGTGCATAGAGCGTGTTAAGGGTCTATTATATTCTTTAAAACAGTGCTATATTTCCTTTCCTGTTGAATGGGAATTCCCAACTTTTCAAAAAATGTGTTCCGGTCAATATGATTAGTTTACACTGGTGTGTATGTACGTTAAATACTCTCTCCAAAATTATTACATATTAAATTCTTATCACTTCTCTACCAAACCATTCACTACAAATAGCATCAAGTTTTTTTTAATAATTGCCACACATCACAAAATCAATTGACTGTACAAACAAGGCATGACAGGCACTAGCCGCAATGACCTCAAAATAACCACAAAAAACGCCACAATATTATTAAGACGTCAATCACTTAACAAAAATTTCTCGTCGATAAAAAATATCAGCGCTTCCGTTAAGCATCGTTTTCGTGAAATCAGATAAAATGTTCAAGTATGGCCAACTACCAATCACATTAGAGTCCATATCTGTCATAAGGTTAATTACGAGAGCCATAACAGTTAAGAAATTGACGTTGTAATGTTTAACGTCTTCATCCAAGGTTCATACAAACAAAAAATTACGTTATTAATCTTTACTCTGTCATTTTTAACTTGCGTATAATTTCTCCGAGAGAAGCCTTAATTTTGGCTTTGGGATATCATCACGACGTATATGGAGAGCCATTAAGAGTATCGGCAGCGATAAAAATCAAGATTGAAGCCTTTGGGTGGTGTTTAAGTTGTAAAAACAAATACAGGGCGGGGGTAGCGGGGCTTGTGTGTTTTTACCGTTATTTATATCTTCATTTTTATGGCGAATGATAAGTGTGTTTCTTACTGGTGGTAGGTGGTCCTTGCCATTTTTCTTGTTAACGTTTTTATTCGACGTTTTAAAGCAGTTTCTTTGCTAAAGTAAACTTTTGATCTCCAAATCATTCCTCATTTCTTCACCTGCTGTTTTTAATCACTTATAGAAATGCAAACAGATTCAATAAATTGCAATCAAGTAATTAAAACAGTAAATATCTCAAAATAGTAACTGCACCAGCATGCAATTTTAATAAACAATTTGAAAAATTAACCAACTGGTTAATTTTGATGGGTAATTAGACACAGCTGTGTCTAATTACCCATCATTATTGATTAAACATGGAAATATTCCTCACAAAATTACATAAATCTGAAAGATTTAAATCAAAAATTCTTGACCGCTGACTCATTCGATAAATTACGTGTTCTAAAACAAATGTCCGTAGAATTAGTAAGTGTTGGGGCTATTACAGAGCCCATTAGACCAGTCCGAGTGTAAGTACGTACACTAATAAAATATAAAAAGGTTCGATATGCAGTAGCTACTAACTAGACAGACATGTCATTGTTGTACACTTGTCCACGAATGGTTTAATCCATCAGGAAAGAAAAATGAGGACAGATAAAAAATGTGAATGTATTTTTAAAGATGTGGTTACGTGAATTAATTTTGTTGACAGGTAAAATCTTTGATTGAGCAGGATAGTAATGTTACCAAAGACAAACATTGAAAGGCTTTTTACGATATAAGTAATTAGAGATTGCTTAAAATGATGTGGAAGAATTTCCAAATTCACGTTTTAATGTTTCACTCAAGACTAAGACCTCGAGGGCCGATTAAAAAGTATTTTATGGCCACCTCGAACAAAATTATTTAATTACACACATCACAAACCTAACATTATAACCCAAAACACGTATAATCTTCAATCAATTAGCTTAATCGCTTAAAATTTCGACTTAATCTTTCCGTTAGTATAATTTTCGAGATTTCTTTTCTTAAATCTTGCTGGCCGTGACTGTACCACTGCAATCAGTTTAAAAGCCTAACCCCAGCATGATTAGGCGCCGCCGGGGGGCGCAGTGTAGGCGCGGCAAGAGGGAGGGGGGTCATTAACTCATTAACGATGGTCGTCATTACACGGCTATGTCACAGGTAATGATGATTTTGTGCTAATGTCCTAAGTTGCGTGGTCACTCTAGTATAAAAGAGGAAAATTAAAAAAAAAATGTCAATTTAATTTACTTAATCAATAATCATGTTTCAATTTCAATAAAACTATGATTAACTTACTTTTTTATAGCCTTTAAAAATAATTTATTTTTCTCTCATGATCATTTATTAGCAATAGGTATTGGATACAGTGTGTGTGTGGTGTGGTATGCTTTACTGTGTTAGTCATTATATGCGTCTAAAAACGGACATAATTGACACAACAAAAAAGCATTTATTAATTTCACTTTCATCAAAAACATAGATGCAAGATACAACACAACTTCACACCCATCCCCAAAGATCGTTTGTTATCAGTAAACTTATCAGCAGGCACGCAATAAAGGAGGAAGGAGGTCACAAGCCCGTCATTACTCGAACCTCCTTCGCTCGCAGGTAATTAAAAATGATGATAGCTTTCTGTTAAATATTAATTACTGGTGTCAAAATTAACTTTGGATACCGTTTTGGACGGGTTACCAATGGGATACGTTGGGAACGCCCTTTTACTGTTTTTAATAAAATACGACGAATTGAAAAAGGGATTTTGTATGTCGATTTGGAATTAATATGAATCTGTATGGCAGTATAAGTCAATTGTGGTTCAGCCAGCTAATATAAAACGTAAAAGTAGGCATAGGAAATAATGTAAAAATAAATAATGCAAAAACTACAGAATGCAAAAAATAAATATGTCCGTAGAATATTGTAGGTCATTAAATTCGATTTCATTTATATAAATTCTATTATTTTGAAAATTTTGCATGACGTAAGATGATGGATTGTATTTGACCGCAATGTGAATTGTTACTGATTAAAACTGAATTGAATAAAATGTATCGGTTCTATTATTACAAAAATCTATGTTATCTGTATTCGTACATTATAACATAAATTATTTGTATACAAAAATGGTACTGCCATTACGAAGTAAGTAACGCCTTCATAAAAAAAACATCACGTTTACAATAAAAAATATAGGTATATGTACCTACTTAGATCCTACATAAAGTTTAATCAATCAAAATTATTATGTCAAGTCAGCCGGAACCATCACTAGTCTTCGTTTAATTTTTCGTAAATAAATGGAAACTCACTTTTAAACTAAAAATTCATTAATCAAGCATACCATTTTCGCCGTTACAAAATTGAATAAAAGATGGATGCCCTGCGAGTCGAATTAAGTTATTACCTGATGTTTCTTATTCCGTTGCATTGAATACTTCACTGCAATGGCCGCCATATTTGGCAGTTAATGGCAGTTGAATCGAAAACGCGGGAAAGTCGTTAAGTTGTAAAATATTTTTTGGAAAAAGAATTCCATAACATATTTTTTTAAATTTTACGAATTATAGAAGGCTTCCGCAGACGGGCGCGACGCGACTCTGTTCTAGTGGAACAATTTCTATAAAAATTTCATGGAAATTGTTCTACTGGAGTCGCGTCGCGCCTGTCTGCTGGAGCTTTTATGCGTGTCATGTTTTTTATTTATTCCTAATTTGTCAATAATGCCATAAAAGTGACCCATTCAACTTTCAACACATTTATTTTTATGTAAGTTGTCTTGAAGATTGCTTTCGCGATCCCAGAAATAAGTGTCAAGTTAATCCTCTTGCAATAAATAATTGAAGTAGGTACCAATTTCTATAAAATCATCATCATAATTTCTTAAAGCGATAAATTACAAAAAGCACAAATAAATTGCTGATATTAAATGATAATACTGTATTACGTGTTCTCGTAAAGATTTCTGTAATAAATTATGAAAAGGTTGAGTAAGAGGTGCGATGGCCGATGTTCATGATTTCTTTCCAATGATTTATGTCTTAAAATATTAAACGTGAGATGAGAGATGCTTATTTAATTGTACGTCAATATATCTGTAGGTTCAAGTTTTTCTGCTTCAGGGGATACCATTTTTAAATTCAATTCGTATTTCGCACTCTGTGCAAATCTTTTTTGGTAATCGTAAAATCTCCATGTGCTTGGTTGACTCTTTCATCGAAGTCGACAGGACTTATCATATATTTTTCATTTTTGTTTTATCCTGGCATAAATGCTTCACTAAAAACATGATCATTCTTATGAACTGCTCCAGTTTTAGGGTTCACCTTTAATACTCCTTTCTCATTAGCTCAGTTTTAGGGTTCGCTTTTAATACTCCTTTCTAAATAGTTCAGTTTTCTACTCTCCTTTCTCACTGTAGGCTAAAGCCAAATCTATAAAAACTATTATAAGTTTAATAACAAACAATGTATTTGTCCACAGGAAACAACGAGGATCGTCAAGGTCGTCCCATCGACCAGAAGTCGAACCAATGGTTCGGAGCGACCCTCACCAGTACAGGGAGAAATGGTGCTATCATGGTGAGTCTTACTTTTCGATACATTGAGGGGAGTACGGTTTGAAATACCTGCTATATCGAATTTTGAAAGTGTTCCACATTCGGAGAAACGATGATGTTTCATACAAGTTTTGGTAAGAGCGTTTTATGAGACTACCCCCATTCTTTGTCCAATAACACTTTCAAGGGCGCTAAATGGCTATGGACATAGTCGTCATAACAATAAAATTTCTAGTATCTCTCATTTACTGCGCCGGAACCTGATAACATAGTTAATCTATGTTTGTGGAGAAAATCCTTTCAAAATCTTCCTTTATTAGGAAAGTAATCTGATCTAAGAAAATTACTGTCTCTTTAGGAACTGAAATTCTTGAATCAGACTTCTTGAATCCCAAAACAATACAGCGCAAAGTTAGTTTCCTCAGAAATCTTAATACAACCAAAGTCTTTCCTCAGACAACGCCTTTTGTGATCTACCTGCTCAAAAATTACTTCAAAAACCAAAAATCTTGATACCACATTGCAAAATTCATTTCGCCACATATCTCTTCGCTGCCATTTTCCTCAGTTAACTCCATGACCTCATACGCGACTGACCTATAAAGCTGATGGCCTGATGGGATGTCTTGACAGGCGCACCCTTCCTGCTCCGCCCTGTCCTCAAGGTGTTCTGCCTTAATGTTGATCGCTCTATCTTTTGTTATCGAGTCTATGGTCGGATACATACGTGACGTCACTGGCCTAGATGTGATTGCGTTATTGGTCATTGGGTTTGGATTTAATGTCGTGGTGTGGTTAGTAGTGATTCATCGTTGCAGGTTGTTAATATATATAAGATTATGCCACATTAATAATCACAGGAGGTGGCGAAACAGGCCATTTAGATTGAATTTGCTTTTCAATTGCTCCTTTTCGGTTGTTCAAGACAAACTTTGTTATGAGTAACAAAGATGTAAAACATATGTAAAGGTAAACAAACTAGCTGTTCCCCGCGACTGCGATTTTGTATTTTATATTTTTGACAAGTATCCAGGATGAAAAGTAGTTCTCCAAGTTCTAGGCTACCTATCTGTAAAATTTCATAACGATCGGCTGATTCAGATGTAGAAAGGTAGAGAGTTTCACTCAGATTTATTTAGTATGGTATGGATAAGCTTATTTTGCCGTGGAACGTCTGCAGTGTAATCCGGTAGGCCAGCAGTCGCAAACCAAAATATATATCTAACACACAGCCAGACAGGCCATAAATCTCGAATAGCTCCTAAAACCTTTATTACTATTAAAACAATAGGTGCCAAGGAAACTCCATTAATCCCGGCGCCCTATGATTGACATTTGGCAAGTGGGTCAGTCCAAGGCCCCGTGGCCCCCATGGCTATAGGGTTGAACGCCATTAGGCTACGGGGTCGTTTTTATGGCTTGTGGACTTGTGGGCATTGTGGCTATCTGTGGCGAAATTGGGTTTCAGGGTTATGTGAGTTAGGTTAGGGGAGATTTCTTGACCTCATTCGATGGATTTATTTTAGTTTATCTTAGTCAGGATTGCAAAATGGGTACCTCGAAAAGGAGAGCAGAATTTGTGCTCAAAAATACCCGAGATAAAATAATTATGTGGCCAAAAATGTAGTCACGTGTTTATGAAAATTGTACTCGGTCATGTACGTCACAAGCGCTGCTTTAGGATATTTACGGGTTTTGGAACTAAATCTTAAGGTAGCAACTGCATCACTTAATATGTCCTCAATATTCATTCAAATAAACTGCAACCGTTTACAGCACACATGTTGCCAATAAATTGTATTACTCACAAGTCACGCACTTCGCACGAACACCGCGGCTCGGTTTCAGAACTTTTTTTTTCAATTCCATATTTGAAATCAGTCAGGAGACGCCTTCGACGAAGACCAGAGAGAGACCACATACTTTTTGTTCTCTACTTAAGGAGGTGGAATTTTTATTTCGGAATGCCGAATTAGTGCAAAAAGCTGGCTCTCTCAGCGAGACTGCAATTTGTTTAGGCATTTTGTTCCATTTGCTCTGGGGGACAGAAACGCGCTGGGAATTTATAATTATTCGACGGCATAGGCTGTATCTATAGGTGCCTTTATCATTATTGATAGTGCTGTGAGTGCTGATGACATTGTATATTTTTTTTTAATAAATTACTTCAATATGCTTGGATTATTATTGATCGTAAATGCGAATATAAACTGGCAACTAACTAGGCTCTTTTAAAAATACGACTATAATATAAGAAAAGAACATAAATATTTTAAATACTAGAATTTACTTCTTGTAATTCAAAACGGAAATGGCAAAATTGTTTCAACTTGCCGATAATTAAGTAATTTCCAAGTAAACTTCTTTTTTTATGGCTGGATAATATTAGCTTCCCAGCAATGGGCTATTTATTGGTAGTTTAATACATGAGTATTAAACTACCAATAGCCCATTGCTGACTGCTAAAAATTATACAGTGTATCATGTTTTTTCTTTACAAATGAAAGAGTTCTTTTAATGGAATTACTGTTACTTAAGCTCTATAATTAATAAGACAATTGTGATACATTTATTTAAAAAGGTAAAAATTCTTTCAACTGCCTTTTTATATCTTCTCTAAATATAAAATAAATAATATTGATTTATAATTGCAGTGTCCCAGCACTATTTTTTGCTGTTATTATTGAAAACAAAACTCGTCGAGTACTCACTTAGTAGTCGTTTATCGAGACATAATTGTTTTCTTATTAGTACCGATTGAATACTAAGTTGGTTCGTTTTTATCGGGCGATTCATTTTCTCACGATAAAGCGAACGCTACTTGTTTTTTTTAATTTGTAATGTTTTGCAGTGAGGTTTTGTCTTTGACTATTCCCAGTGGATGTTTTGTTTTTACTGATTTTGACATCAAATTTTTATCATTTTAGTTGCTATAGTAATAGCTAGGTAAGCAAGCACTTTATGTATTCCAACAATTTAAAATATGCAGGTATGCATAGATTGCTCTTTTTTATAAAATAGCAAGGGTCTGGGTAACTTTTGATCATTATAATGAGTATAAGTTACTCTTGATTTATAAAATCTAAACTAAATATTGATTTGATTTTTTGTGTTTGCTTGTTACTCTTTCACGCTAAAGCGGTCAAACGGATATAGATGCAATTTGGCACATGGGTAGACGAGACTTGGATTAAGACATAGGATACTTTTTATCCCAACATTTCTACGGGATAGAGACTTATGTGGCTGAAACCGCGGGACGCAGCTAGTTATACAATAAAAAATCGATCTCTTACAAATCATATATGTATTTCTTTTACTATCCAGGAACCAATACGCTATTATAATTGCAAATAGATATCCTGAGATAAATCGCGGGATATTGCGGTGTCGCGTCACACGGGTGCACGGCGCACACTGGTCCCAAATTAAAAAAAAGTGGACATTGATAGTAGACCGCTGATATTTTTTTTTATTGTTGATACAATGATAACAGATAAGGCAAAAAAATATTATTGTCCTACTTCAAATACTTTTCTGTAAAAAAAATATTTCTTTTTTTTTTGTATGGGAGCGATTACATTTTACTCAATTTCTCAAAAACTTTAAGCGATGTCGAGATGGCAATCACATATGTTAGAAAACTAATAATTCTGAGTATTTGGCTCGAAGAAACTTATTGCTTATCTCTGCGTACTTTCGAGATAATAGTGACAGAAAATAACAATTTTTTTTAATGTTAATTGTTTGCTTTTTTTTTAATCATAGCCTTACTTTAGCACATAATTATAATGTATGTGTAATGTCAAATAAATAAAAAGAGACTTCTCTGTAAAAGAGGTTATGGGGGCTCACTTATGACTGAAAAGCTATGACCTTTCTGAAGGAGTACTTTCATCAGTTCTAAAAAACAATCAAAATGAAGACAAATAAAGCTGCAAACATAAAGTTGAATATGTTCACAAACGATTCTGAAAAAATATTATGGTGAAAGATTAATATTTGGGTCTATATTCTCTTGAGAAATCTCTATTTCCTCGTTTTCCAACGAAAGCAATTCATTGTTCAAGATCAAAGCACTAGCCTCTGGAAACAACTGTTTATGTAAACGAGCAAACTTTGGTTTGATATGGCTGATGTAAGGATCTGAGCTAATTAGAAAGCTGTGAATAATGTCTAAATTAGTCTGAACTCTACCGATTTTTCTTGTATGTGCCATTCTAACATTCCGGAAATCTTTATTCCTCGCTTCGGAAGCTTCTTCGGAAAGCATGCCTATCGGAATAAAGGAGAAATTTTCACAAATATCAGCACCGTGTATCAACAATTTATGGACACTTGAAGGCATGTAATACCATGGATATAAGTTTACATACAGCATTGCTGTTTCTTTACAATATTCCCTAAACAAGTTGGTATTAATAAGTTGACCAGATGAAATTGTTTGTAAAATGACTGCAAATCTCTTGATTAAATCAGGGTGGATACCCGTTATTTCAGCAGATACTTCATAATTTTCAAAAAACCTTCTTGCCGTGTTACCGTCATTGGTTGTACCAAATCCCTGTTTTACTATGTCAATTAACAAACCAGTTCTTTCCCGGAATTCTTCTTGTGTCAAATTCTTTTTAATTTCTTTTAACAATTTATCTTCTTTTCGTGTAGCCCACTTTTTGAAGTCTAAGTTGTACGAAATGTGTAAAATACATTCCATACATCTTATCCACATATGAAGCGAAGACAGACCATATTTATACATATCTTCTCTGATGAGTCTTTTGGATACAAAGTCCAAGTCATTCATTTTGCTAGGTAGGGTATTGCAAATATTACAAACAGCTGCAGAAGAAGTATTGGAAATCACTGTAGAAATTTTCCCATTAATCATAGTCATGTAGAAAACATGTTTAATATCAAAATTATCTACAATTGTGGGAACAAGATTACGAATTTCTTCCTCTAAGGATGCACTTTCCTTCTTTATCAATTCATTTGTTTCTTTTGCAAATATAAAGCCAATTGGACGACAATAGTTTGTTGAAGAGGGAGCAGGATTTTGCCACAAGATAGTACCACTAGCGGAACCAAACTAATCATGAAAACTGAAGAATCGTCAATTTTAGTGTCGGAGTGTGACTTTTGTTTATAATTACTTTGAGAAGATCACCCGTCAAAACCCCATTTGCTTATTAGTTTTAGCGATTTTTTGTCGGCAGAGTTGTGCTGAATTGTTTTTAATATCCTATTGGTTGTCAAATCTAGAAGCGATTGAAGTCTTATCTTAGCATCAGATTCAGTTACAGTTATGTCTGACTCTGGAGGATAACAAGTTTTTTTAGCTTCCAGGAGCTTTTGATAGGATGGAAGACCATACATTTTCTCTGAAGCAAGAATAGTTCTTAAATTTCGATATTGCCATTTTGACAAATTTGTTGAGGTGTAAAGCGCTAACGTTTTATCATCTGGTAAACACGGTTTGTCAGTCTTTTTAGCGAATAGTACATCATGTACCATCTCACATTTTTCCTTGCTTTGGCTGAGTTCGTTTAATATAGCTGCTAATTTTGTTTTTTTAGACTCTTTTAATTTGGCACTTAAAGCATAAACTAATTCCTCCTCTGTGTGATCTAGAAGTGTTAGAGAACGCCTTTTCTTCTGTTTATCAGATATATCAACAAATGGTTTTTTACTTGTACCACAACTTAATTGATGAGTATCCACTTGCGTTTCGAAATTTGGAATTACTTCCTCGGCAACTTTAAAAATGCTGTTTAAATCGATATTTTGACATTTTGGCCAAACTATTTGGGATTGTAACCAGTCTGAATTTTTGTTAAGAAAGGTCTTTTGAGCTCTACTGGAAGCAGACCATCTTTTTGAGATATTACTTGAAAAATTACGACAAAATAATTTAATATTACTCAAATCTTCGGAAGACAATTCAACACCAATACGTTCAATAAGGGCATTAAATAAAAATTCGACATTTTTAAAACCACCTCCTGATTTAAGAACAATGTATAAGTCTAAGTTGGTGACAAATGCGGACATATTATAATTTTAAGGAAAATTGAAAACAAATTAGAATCAAAGATATCAAAGACAAAGTGACTTTGATTTTAACAAAAAAAAATTACGAAAACAAATTCGACGAAAGAAAGACAAACAAAAATTATTTGATTTTAAAATCCAAAGATTCAAAATACAACAATAACAAAACAAACAAACAACAAGCATTTCTTCAAGCGCACAGAAAAAATAAGGACACGTCTTATCGCAACCACATTTAGTTATACACTGAGGTGTACGCGCGCGATTCGTGACCGTATTACGTTACGTCATGAGAGGCGGCCATCTTGTTATCCCAGCAAACTCGCGTCGAAGCTCCATTTTGCTGGCCAGCGGACCTATTGCGATATGAGTAAGGCTATGATTAAAAAAAAGCGAACAATTAACATTTAAAAAAATTGTTATTTTCTGTCACTATTATCTCGAAAGTACGCAGAGATAAGCAATAAGTTTCTTCGAGCCAAATACTCAGAATTATTAGTTTTCTAACATATGTGAATGCCATTTCGACATCGCTTAAGGTTTTTGAGAAATTGAGTAAAATGTAATCACTCCCATACAAAAAAAAAAGAAATATTTTTTTTAGAGAAAAGTATTTGAAGTAGGACAATAATATTTTTTTGCCTTATCTGTTATCATTATATCAACAATAAAAAAAAATATCAGCGGTCTACTATCAATGTCCACTTTTTTTTAATTTGGGACCAGTGTGCGGCGCGACATGCGCTTGCGCCGCCCGTTAAGGTTAAACAGTTAAACATAGATTATATATAACTAATAGGACAGATATGTTCGGTATATCATTGGAAATTGAGCGTCTTTCTCTTTGGCTTTTTTTTTTTCATGGGATTTGAACAACAATAAAATGTGTTGCTGTCCTGACTGGGCTGGCTGTCCTGGTGTTTTGTGACGATCGAAGCTTGAATTGAAGCTAGGTTACAAATCAGACTGAAAGCTTTGATGAAGTATTTGTTGTTATCAACCAAAACATGTTCTGAATTAAACATACTAACAACAATAGCTGAAGTACTAAATAATTAAGACTGTATTTTCGACTTTGTTCAAAAACGGCTTTGTGAACTGAGTTTAGTTTTGCCAAATTAGCTAACCATATATTTTCTTAGCTTAGCTCTAAATTCAAATTTACCATCACTCCAAGGACCAATCATACCGCAGTGCAGACCCCTAAGGCCTTATTACAAAACAAAGTTTTAAATCCAGGTTTAAACTATCGAGCCATTTTTAAATTTCGGACTAAGTATAGTTATTTCGACAAAGTTAAAGTTTTTATTACAAAAAACTGGCAATAAACCCAAGCCTAAGTTGTCAACTTTACATTTTTCGGAATAAAGTTCAAATACAGTAACTGGTTCGAAGGTTTAGGCTATGTCTAAAGTTAGAACACATTTTAGCAGAGGGCTAAAGATTTTTGGATTCACTCTCAAATATCACCATCTGTGATATGTGGACGTGGTCTATGACCATCGTCTTCGTTTCTATAAGGCACTTAAATTTATACATCCGACATATTGCTGCCACTAAATACACCGTATTGTCTATTGGCTTGTTTATGAATATTTATGTTTTTGCATAGATGGAGACGATATGTCTTCGTTTATATTTAAATTTTGAGTTATCGCGAATCTTTTATCTTTACTCTTTTGTTTTTCTTTTTGAGGGCTTGTTCAATATATACCGAGATTTTTATTATACATTTATACAGTCACGGTTATAATTGGTAATGGAGACAGCAGACTAAATTAGTGCTCAGGCACATCTTCACATCTTCTTTGGCATAAATTCTTCTAGTTAAAAGTTGAGCAGTTAAAAAAAGATGATACTCGTTTTAATATTCACAAAAATTGTCGTAAAGTGGTCGGCTCATAAAGCCTATCTCGTTCTTTATTTTTAGGAAATTGTTATTTTTCTTAAATATTTGATCATTAAAAAAAGATTCTAATTTTAAATTTCGTAACACCCTCTACGCAAAGATTTTGAGCTAACAAATTGTCCGGTGATTTGTCAGCGTCGAATGCCTGGGTTCTTGCGCGCGCGCACCTAATATGGCGGCCGCCGCTTGACAGCTACACCCGTCCGATTTGGACTCACATCGCCATATAGAGAATGTTTCTTTTATTGTCTCCATTTGCCGAGAATTTTTATGTGAAATTTCGGCATGTTTTCTTTATTTTCATGGATATTTTTTCGCTGCCGGATTTCTCTTTAATGTTGGAAATTATGTTTGTATGTGAGGGCTGTTACTTTCGGCCACCTGCGGCACGGCAGTTCGACATATACGGCAATTTCAAGAATATTTACTTTGACGGGACCGCGGTATCGCTTAAAATTGTCTTTCATAATTAAAATTATTTATTCATATTTGTATGAAAAAAATAATTTTAAGTAATTAATTAATTTTTTTAGTTAATTTTTGTTTGCAAAAATTCACATTAATCTTGGAATGGCCACATAAAAAGACATCCTCTTTGATAGAAAAACCTCAACAAGTTTTCTATTGATCTTTAACATAAGAAATGTTTGTCTATTGATCACAAATCCACATAGAACTGTGCCAAAAAGGGAATCGTATTGGACCAAGATAAGGACGTTGCGGAAACACACAAGCAAGTTATTCTAAAAAGATCTTTTTTACTTAAAGTATATAAATTCTATGTTTAGTCTTGACTTTAAAGACAAAAGGATAAGGATAAGAGATAAAGGTGGGAGTATACTAAAGATTATTATTTATATATTGTTCTGTATTTACAATGACTTAGTCAAGCCATTGACTTTTTCGCACTCTGCTAATGTTGCCTGTTTGATATTCGCTTAGAGTTGAAACTGCGGGTGGTATCAATGTAGTCTGCGAAAGTAGGGTTGATTAAAATGACTACTAAACTTAAAATGTTTAAGAATAAAATTGGGTTCAGAAAGTAGCGGCGGCGTTCAATTTCACCCTCATCATGTTTTTAATCAGTGATGGGATTAATTTTAATGCCTTGTGTGAATTCAAGTGGTAGTCGGCAGATTTGAAATCATAAAGCGTAAGTAGGTATACTACTTATCATGTTTAATCAGATTTTTGTCGAATGGTCCACAGGTCGAGACCGTTTTGTAAATAAATATAATTTTGGCAGTTTGAAATCTTTGCCAATTTAGTCAAGGCAATTTGCGTATCTGTCACCATCTTGCTGATGCGTACCTGTATCACTCTTTTGCGTTTAAGTCGAAATTAATAATCGTCGAAAATAATACTCTCTACCTAGCTTTGTAAGTTATCTAAAGAAATAATTATAAGACCAATACCAAATGTTTTCGATACTCCACAAAAGAGGATAATTAAATTACTCACAAGCATGGCGTGGAGTTAACATGGGTTCATTAATATCACGGTACTTAAATTTCCATTAACTAGGACCCCAGTATCGGTCACGAGCGCAAGTTTTTTTTAAATAAAGATGTCAAGTGTGAGAATTATTTCGAATCAATGATGGTTCAGCTTTATATTTTTTTCTTAGGTGTTGTTTGATATTCGATATATTGGATGTTTATCTATATTTTAAGGTCGTTTCTTTTCCTAATGTTAGGAAATTGACCAGTGTTTTATTTTAGAAAACAGCTATGCTTAATTTTGCTTTCTAAATATTTTCTAGAATCGGTCAGAGTCAGACACATGTTTTATGCACATGCTCACCTAGATTATATTATACTTTTTTAATGCGCTGCACTTGTAAATTAGGGTTTTAATTCCACAAATTCCTTGCGGATCCCTAACAAAACTGTTACCACGTTGATTTTTTTGACGCTTCTTCATTAGAAGCTATTCTCTTGTATTCGTTATTATTTCAACATTGTAATGTTTTTTTGTTAATTCTCCGTGGTTGGTTAAATGTGATGTATTGTGTTTTGTACTTTGCCGCAGAGAGATTAAATTCTTGCTTATGAGAAAGAATGTAAAATAACAGGCTTTTTTTTTAAAGAGACTGGGAGTGTTATTATTGATTGCAAATTCAATCAGTATTTAATGGACAAGTATCTATTATTGAATTATAACTTGAGTAGGTTAGGTAATGCGAAAAATGTCATTGATATTCTACAATCCATCAGCGATGTGAACTTATCAAACAGTTTGTTTTTGATTTACTTCTGTATTTCTGATTATTACAATTGCATATTGGCTAAATATAGGTCGCCAACAGTAATAAATAGAAAATAACGGTAATATGTAATTGTAAGTACCCAGTTCAAGTGGGAATTCAATTTACTAATTAACGGATTTTAATATATGCAACAGTTAGAAGCTTAAGTGAAGGGACACACTGGATGCAATGCTTTAACACTTAAAATATTACTATCTCTTATTAAGAAGGGACGGGGCCTGCGAGGAATTTTAAAAATAGGTATTTGAAAAATCTATTGCCGTCGCCTTAACTCAAGTCAGCCCCCGCAGTGTGTGATCAGCTCAGAGCGAAATTATCACAAAAATATTGACAAGATCGACGTTTCGTAAGTATTCCCCTTTTTCCTCCTCGAAAACTTAGCCGATTCAGTCGTTTTTTACAATATAATTTTAAGAAAGAGTATGTTAAGGTTCCTCTATTTTTTTATGTTAATTTTTTTCTAATTTGTCTGGTAGTCCTCTAATCACGGCGGTAAAATTAATAAATTAAAAAATTAATAAATAAAAAATTAATAAAATAAAATTAATAAAGTAAAAGTAAAAAAAAAATTGGAATTTTTAGAGGGTCTTATTTTATTTACTAATTAGTTGCTGAAAAAAAGAAAATGATAGGGACGTGTTTACAGCAGACCTTGATTTAATGAAAAACAAAAAATTTTTTGCTTTAGAGGCATTATTCAGGAAGAAAAAAGGGGAATACATTTGTATGGAGAATAGCACGCTCTGTTCCCTCTTAAGACACATATTAATATGATTTAGATGGAAGAGAAGGGTTGTCCAAATGGTTAAACTACAGGGTGATTTATTTAGGACAGTCTTTACAATCATATTTGGTAGCCTGTTGTTGCAACATACAAAGTACCTACAGAAACCTATACCTGCATGACATCTATACAAACGACATACATATTTGACTTGAGAGACTTTTGCCTAGTTGACATTGAATTTTTTCAAATTTCTTTGGGGATTTGATTTCTTTATATTTCTATCTATCTGCAGTTGTGTGCATCCATATTGCGCCTTCTCTCGTCTTTATAAGCATAACTAATCCGGGTGCGTCCCAACTCTTAGCAGATAAAGCAACCGGTCGCGGCGGATTAACCGCGACTGGACTGATGTTAAGATGAACCGATAGCAACCGATCGCTATCTGATCTCTAACGTGCCGACTTCGTGGTTAATTGCCATATCCTTTACTATGTACACTGTACAAAGAAAATTCAACCCTATCCGCAAACAGATAGAGTTGAAAATTTATGAGGAATGTCGTAATTTTTGAAGATAATTTTGATACTTATAGTATCTTCAATTTGGACTCTGTCCTAATAGAGGTAAGGTTGAAAATGAGTTTCAAAATGTGAGTTGAGGATTTATCATGGTAGCTTACTGATTATTAGATGTATGTACGGATTAAGTGATAAAAATAGTCATCTATACTTCGTTTAAGATAAAGGGGATATTAGACAAGTAATTAAACTATGTTTTACACTATTTGTCAAGACTATATAAATTTTCTTCATAAATCTATCGTCGTTTGAAAAAAAAGTTTTAATAACTGCGACATAATAAATTATTATTATTTATTGAACTCAAGACAATTACAGTTAATTTCTGATCTGTTGTGCATTTGTAATGACTGTTTCCTTATTGGTAGTTTCCTTGAAGTACGTTTATTGTGCAGATCGATTTGTTTCCTATGCGCAAGCGCATCCATGTTATAAAATAGGGACTCAAAGAAGTATCGATAGTTTTGTTGTTACTATTACTTACATATTTGTTTGTACTTATTACATCAAAGTAGTATCGATAGTTTATCCAATTTTCTTCTTTTCGAGTCAATAAATTGAGAATTTAGGAGTGAGAAAAATAGGTGTCGTTGATCTTTTTTTAGATCTGAAAATTTACATTATTTTTTTAATCGTTGCATTGGAATATAAACTCTTTTGTTTCGCATTAGTGCCTCGTAGAGTTTCGATACTTTTCATTCAACACCACATCCCTAGTTATAAATAGAAAGATGCGTATTTCTTGCGACCTACCATGAATGCTAAGATTTACTTTGAAATGCTTAATAGCAGCATTTGTTATTGGCACTTATCTTCTTATATGGTGCTGGTATCCTGAAGGTCTGTTCTTCACTGAGTTAGGAGTTGGACCTGGGTCTGTTTCTCCTATGTCTTTGTGAGATTTATAAGTTGATGTCGTGTTTATATTCTTAGTTAATGGGTAATCAATGGCTTTGATCTATTCTTTGATTGTAATATGTATGTAGATGGTTCAGGGTGGCAGTTGGAATGCGATAGCGTTAAGTGGTTTATTTTAAATTCTACTGCGGATTTAAAGCTGTCAATAACAGAATTTGTTTAAAAACAGCATTGAGACTTGTAAAAGCATATTGGTTTTCTTTATCCCATTTTTGTTTCCTTTACTCAAACACCAGCCGATTTATTCTGGAAAAATTTCACAGATGAAGTGAGCTGTCATTCCACTAATGCCAGGGATTGACACTATTGACAGCACAGCTGGGCCTTTTGGTTTTGTGTAAATTTACTAAAATATGACGATGATTGTTGCAGATATCGAAAAACATCATGCCGTCTAAATATTATCTGTCTTCTTTAAATAAATAAAAATCAATATTTGATATGTTTGTCCTCTATGCAGTCCGAAACCATTGGCCAGATTGTGATGAAACTTTGGTAGGGTGTTCTGGAGACGCCCGTGAGAGTTCCTAATTATTAAAACATGGGAAAAAATAACAAAACAAAAAAATCTGACGCGGTACGAAGTTTGTCAGGTTAGCTAGTTAAAAAAAAAATGGAACTCTTCATCTTTGTACATATATTCATAAATGAAATTGTCTTTGAAATAAATTTAAGCAATTTAATTTAATTTTTAAGCCGCGGGTAAAAGCTATATAGTACAATATAAAAACAAAATACCAGCGACACGAAAAGAACAAGAAGCTGGAATGACAATTCATTTTAAGCTCACTTTACCCAAGTGTTCACGATGAGTGTTTTTTTTATAGATTGACTGATTACAACAAAAGTTACTGAGCATTAAAAGCCTTTTATTATATTAATTGATATAGCACCCAAGCTACACACAGGTTAAAAATGATGATACCTAGATATCGTTTAACAAAGAAAGCCGTTGGCAGAGCTATGAGAGTTACGGAGTGTCGATAGAGCATCCTGTGCTATCCGCTATAAATACACTATTGTCCCCCGGCAATACAATGGACGGTAAAAGCTCATCCACTCTGCAATAGGCGAAGGATGTAGGCTGTTTTTTTTGTAGGTGATGCGAGGTGTAGAACGTCTAAGCAAAAATTGCCCGCCTTTAATTGCATTTCGACGCCTTAGAGTGAAAACCTCTTAAGTGTAAAATAAGTTTTCAGGAGGAAGAAAGAACTGCGTGCTGTAAAATTTTTGTACGGCGTCTTCTATGTTTTTTTTACCGACTTCAAAAAAGGAGGTTCTGTATTATTTTTAATTAATATGGAAATTTAACCCGCTTTTATATCCAGAACTGTTCGATACTACACGATTCTCCGAAATGCATAAAATGCTACTTACATTCCCGAGGTTTTCACTCTAAGGCGACGATTTGCGTACACAACTACTTACATTAAAGTATTTGTATAGAACATGACACACAATAAATGGTTTGCAGTCCGTCAGTCACTGGTTATAGATGTGAACATAGAAAATTGCGAAATGGTATAATTACTGTATTTGGTTTAAGCACGCAATTTTGTAGACGGACTTTGTACAGGATTTTTTTTTGTGGATGGGAAATCATCAAATGACTCCTCCCGCTCTGGGTGGAGCGGAATGGAGTGTCAGACTCTTACTGACTAAAACCCACCCGTGTTCCTTCCTTAGCCCTTTATGTTCCGGGCCAGCGGTAACCCTTTCGGACAATCCCGCTGGACTCTGTACAGGGGGCTTAGTCTCCAAACTAATTTTAATTCCAATGAGATGCCAATGTTAATTTTACAGTCACGTGATTCGGTACTCTTGAAAACAATATTGTCAATAATTACCCCACGCCAAGCCCGAACCCAATTCCACTTAGTTCTCCAAAATGGACACCCAATCTAAAAATCATTTGGCGCTAGCATCAAACTCAAGAGTACGAAACGTCACAATTCCAATGTCGATCTATTGTAATTAAATTGAAGAGTAAGCACCCAGGATGCCAGTGAAATCGACGCGCAAACTGTAACCATTAATTCAGCACATAATTCTAAACGTAGCGTAAAAATTTATCGTTCATTTAAAAAAAAATCTGCTGTTTCATAGAAAAGTGCAATACCTACGCGGTCAAAATTTATAAAATAGTAATTTTTTTTAATAGCGTTTACGCCGTACGGCATTTCATACATACTTTCAAGCAATTGTTTTTCGAAATGAATGAACCGATTTTAATGAAACGTCATACACATAAGCACGATACAAAGGTCTAAAAAGTTACCTAAGAACATTTTCTAAAAATAGTGTTACAGCCAAATTAGACCGATTTTAAATTTTCCATAGAAACAGAGATTTCCAGTTATCTTTTTTTTAATAAGACATTTCTAAAATGTTCTTAAGTAACTTTTTAAACCTTTGTATCCTGCTTATGCGTATGAAGTTTCATTAAAATCGGTTCATTCATTTCGAAAAACAAGTGCTAGAAAGTTTGTATGAAATGCCGTCCGTCGTAAACACTCTTAAATAACCGACGAAAATATATCAAATATAGTTGGGTTCAGAATTATATACTGAATCCGTGGATAAAGTTGCGCGGCGCCTTTCCTGCCGCCCTGTATACCCTAAAAGGCTTAAATTCTTCGTTTTGTCAGGTTCTCCAAAGGTGGTCTATGAGGTACCTGAGATGATATTAGGGTAATTAATATTCAATAGTCGACTACTGTTCCTGAGACATCACTCCCAAAAGTACCTTCATATCGTTTGCACTACGAAATACATTCCATACTTTTCCTTTTCTACAAACACTAATGCCATTCTATAACGACTGCCAATTTGTCCATTCGACTGCTGAATACTCCTATACCTTCGGCTGATATCTGCAGTATTATGTCGGAATAGGACTAACAAATTGTTATGGTTGCCACCACTCCGTTTTATTGCCCTTTGTCTATGTTTTTTAGGTCTAGACATCGTCTAGGTATACAAATGGCTATCTAGGCTGGAGTAGAAGTTATGACTGTAATGCTTAATGTCAATTGCTAAATAGATTGGCTGGGAATTGAATGGAAATGGTTGGAATATTAAGTCTGGGTGTCTCGTGTAGATGTTTCTTTGAAATTCTTTTGCAGAAGGAAGTAAAGGCACATGATACAATGCAGAATAGTTAGCTACTTGATTGACGAAAATTATTCTTATTTATATTTAACTAGCTTCCGCCCGCGGCTTCGCTCGCGAGGTGTATTGATAAAAACTATTCTATGTCCTTCCCCGGGATGCAATCTATCTCTCGCCAAATTTTATCGAAATCCGTTCAGTGGTTTAGGCGTGAAAAGGTAACATACATACAAACAGAGTTACTTTCGAATTTATAATATTAGTATGGATTTTATCGAAATCCGTTCAGTGGTTTAGGCGTGAAAACGTGACATACAGACAGACAGAGATACTTTCGAATTTATAATATTAATACGGATTTGAGCTTACGTTGTCCTGCTGCAAGACATAAGCTTTCTCCTTTCAAATCCGCTCTGTCTTAAAAATTATCCTTAGCTTTCGTATATTCTTCGATGTAAAGTCACATCCTACAGGCAATCTCGAAAGTTCAGTTGAAGGCAGATAAATATAGCTAAAGCTCAAAATCTTTTCATGAACGTGAAGTGGTAAATTATCTCATCACCTACTAATCCAGTAATCCTCTCTACTAATATAATATAATAATATAAATATTACAAACGCGGAAGTTTGTGAGGATGGATGGAGGCTTGTTACTGTTTCACGCAAAAACTCCTGAACGGATTTCAAAACTCCTGAAACTTTACAGTAATATAGCTTATACATCAGAAAAACACTTATGATACTTTTTATCCCGATATTCCCACGGGATCAACACTTACGCGGGCGAAACCGCAAGGCACTGCTAGTATTTAATTAAGGGTGAGCTTCTGGTTTTTACTGTCGTTTTCACTATTAAAAACGCACATTCTCAGTGTAATATTAGGACAAAAAAAAATGCTTCTCATAACTTTTATAGCAAACAAAGTGCCATACCTCACAGTATCTACTGCCCATTGGACCGCGATGCGCATTGTGCAGCGCGCGCGCAAGTCGTCACGGTTTGGCGCGCAAGGTTCAGGGGGTGTGGTCGCTAAGCCTTATTGTTTGGCGCTAAAGCTATCTTGTGTTTAACAAATGCGCATGACCTTGGGGATTTGCGGAATGACCTTTATTGTAACAAATTCTTCCTGGGTGGGGTACTAACTACATATGTGGTTCATAGGTATGCTACATGATCGTATCCTATGGGTCATGCATAATAATAATGTATATACCTAATAACACAGTGATTCACTATGTCCAGCAATGGACGTCTTTTTTGTTGAATATGATAAATATGTCATCGACAAGAGCTCTTAAATTCACTCTTTAAATAAAAAAACAGTGGCACTCCAGGAGTGCCGACAGAAGTGAAAACTTGAAAAAGCATATTAATTTTATAGACATGTTTGAAAGCCATTCTTCCCAAAGAAAATGTACCGCGCGTTGATGTCTTTATAATGGCCAAAACTGAAAACAGAGGTGTCGGTTACGGTAACGGTGTCGCGAGTCCAATGGTTTTATCCCATCTCAAAAAATGCCCAACGCGCCTTAAGGAGTTTTCATTTCAAAAACATTGAGATCGCCGAGGAAGTAGAACACGGCGAAGGTCGTGTTTGCAGGGCCAACATGGCCACTATGGCCAGAGATCGCACAAGACAGGGAGGTTTGGAAGGAAAAAGGGGAGAGCTTTACCTAGCAGTGGGACACAATTAGGCTAACAAAAAAAAAAAAAAACTAATAAAACGAACTTAATAACAATAACGGTACTTTGACAACTAAAAGTCACCGTTCCTTTTCTTATTAACATAATAATTATGTTTTAAACAATAATTACTCTATAGCACGTGGAAACGCAAACAAAGCTTTATGAGCGTGTGCGCTTGTGCATTGTATGCCGCGCACGCGCCGTTACGGTGTTGCGCGCAAAGTTCAGGGGGCGTGGCCTGCGAAGCGCTGTTGTAGCCGGGAAGGTTTTAATTAATAGGATTGCTGAACACTGAACTATAATTAATAATCATTATGCAGAATTAAATAGCGGGTTTCAAATGTGTTTAAATAACTGAACTACTTAGTGTCTGTTAAAAAAATATTAAGTATCAAAATTTGTATTTTTTTATTAGAAATGGAAAAAGTCTACGCTTTTTAGAAATATGCTGGGTATATCAAAAGTTTTAAGCACCTAGTTACCTACCTAATTAAGTAGAATATTTTAACCAACATTTCGCTACAAAATACAACTCTTCACTATCACTACATAGTATAAAACAAAGTCGCTTTCTCTGTCCCTATGTCCCTATGTCCCTTTGTATGCTTAAATCTTTGAAACTACGCAACGGATTTTGATGCGGTTTTTTTTAATAGATAGAGTGATTCAAGAGGAAGGTTTATATGTATAATAATAATAATGTTTCCGTGCGAAGCCGGGGCGGGTCGCTAGTTGTATAATAAAGGCATGCTTACTTTTCTAGTTACCACTTGATGAAATTAAGTTGTAGGCACCTACAACACAGAAGCTCGGGTCTGCATTGTGCGCATTCTTACTTTCTCTAATTAGTTCGATTACATGCAACTCCGATTTTAATTAGTTACAAGTTTATCTACTGCCGACTAGGTACTTGTTGTTTTAGACCTGTCTGTGCATTTAGCAAAACACCAACCCGCACTGGGCCTGCGTGGTGGATTACGGCCCACTCCCTCTCACCGGGAGGAGGTCTGTGTCCCAGCAGTGGGAACAATATAGTTTTGCACTTTTTATAGCCATTTCATAAATCATTTATAATGTTCTGGACACGCTCGTTCGCATCGCTTTCTATCAGGCGTGTTCGAGGTCAAGAAAAGGCCCAAAAGAAATGAAAACATCACCATCCTCATGCCTTTAAGTTTCCCAATTATTTATTTATATATTAGAAATAAATGATTTGATTTAATTTACTTTTATATATTGTCAACTTCTTCCACACATTTCTATCATTCTTCAATATTATAGCGTGTTCTTCTTCGTATCTTTCTATTTTCAAAAAAAATACAGTTACAATCTAAAAATGCTGTTAATTCCATTATGATCAGGGTGTCCGTTTCGATGCCGCGCCGGATATAGGGGGCTCTGCAATAACTTACACCCGATATTATCAGCCGAGCCGTGAAGATTGCTATCGGCTGCTACATGGAGTTTAGTCTTAACTTACAACTGGTCTACGACACTTTGGACACTAGTGTCGGACATTTGGCAAGCTATTTTAATCTATTTACACTAACGAGACGCTGTTTGAAGTTGGTTGAAATGACGCATGCTTTATCAATTTATTGTTAATCGAATGTTGGTTGTCAACATCGCTTTGAATTTGTATTACGCTTTGTAAAAAAACCATAAAGATGATTTTGTCTCGTCCATTATCATTTCAAATGACTCTAGAGTACGTCTTCCAGACTTTTTTTACTATATCTACTATAGGTACATATGTAGCCCACGGACTACTTTAAAGTTTGTTTTATCATGCTCAGCATCTATAAACAATTCGTTGAATTGAATCTATTAAACATTGTCAATAGTTACCACTGTATCTTATTTATTTTATTTTAATTTATACTTCAAGCACATAAATGTACAGAGGCGGACTTAATGCCATAGGCATTTTCTACCAGTCAACCTTTGGATGTTGCAGAGACAAACAGTGGTAGGTGTATCTTCTAGTAAGTCAACATGATTGTTCAATATTTTCTCAAATACAATACGAGAGTGTTCGTGGTGACCTCTGGCGGCTAATTTCCTTCCTCCGAAGATAAGACGGTTCATAGTGGCGCTGATTTATTATTTGCTATCTCTGCCCTTTGGAGAACTGATTAAGGTCAAGTTATAAAGGAAGGAAATGGTATAAGAGCACGGAGGTACCTATAGTCTGCTTCGAGAGTATTGTCAGGTCGTTTGTAATATTGTTAAGTATGTCTGCTTCAATACTCGTTAAATTATTCATTATTTAATAGAAATGTAGCCTTCATACGTATTCTACTAAGAGACCCTCTCTCAAGATCTTCTAATGTTAGAGAAAGAACTTTAGAACTACGATTCATTTCACGATTTTCAATCTGTATTGGCATTTGGGTGCTCTTAATGGAGTAGGTACCTAAATGAAAAACAAGGTTGTATTTCCTTTAATACCCACTCTCTCTCTCACAAGGGACTCGCGACGGAGACACGGATTTTCTCGCCCGTTCTTCTGCATAAGAACCTACTACGATTTGGAATGAGCAACGAACTTCATCTTTCTGACTAACCAACCCCATGTCAATTCAAAAGTGCCAGTAATTGGTTTATTAGAAATAAATGCTTTAAGCTTATGTTTGAACACAAAAAACGAACAATATCAAACATAACAAATATCCATTCAAATATAACCACGAGCACCATACATCACCATAATCTCTGACCCACATACCTGCAAATCCCATCCGATGCTCTAACGGCTTATTCCATACAGTTAAGATCCAAAAAAATGTTGGCAGATCCTTGTATAGACGTTCTTAGTACACGTCCAATCGTCCATAGAGTAACGGTGTTGCCAGTAAGTGTACAATTAGAGGGACCAATGCTTGTAGTAAAAACGTTGAAGAACTAAGTATAGACGATACTAGAATTGACTGGATTGAGGATGTATAATCGAAAATGGATGGGGCAAAGGATTTGATGGCATTGGAGGTAGAAGCTTTTTGGTTGGTAACTGCTGTAGATATTAGGTTATGAATAGATATAACATACAGATTTCAGTTTCCATTGATGTATTCGAACTCATGAATAAAAATAGAAGCTCAGTGTGGCTATATCTTTACGTATGTCAATTTTATTGTTTTTAGCTGATGATGAATGGAAACAGCAAAATTGACATTGTTAACAAAGCCTGTTTGTTGTGAAAGCTGAAAAAGCTAATAAATAATATTGAGCATTCTTATAAATATACCAATTCTTTTGTAAGTAGCTTCAAAATCTTAACCATTAGCCTTAAACGAGTCCATATTTACAACCATTTTGAAATAGGTTAACGTTCATTACAAACTATCTTGAAATATGTTCACTCATTCATTCATATTCCAAATAATGCACTCGGCCCACTAAATATGGACGACATGATGATTCATCTCCTTTTAAATTAAGAATAGCTGCGAAATACGTGCGCGCACGAATATGTCGCATATTGTAACGGTTTTTATGAGAACAGTGGATGTAATATTATATTGAAATGGTATACGGCGTCATTGGCCCATTACCCTTTTAAGATGTGATTGGTTTTTTCGATTGTACATTGCACAATATTATTAGCCACCATTGGGAGGAGATATTGATAGACTTATGAGCTTGGCTGTAATATTTATTCTTTAGTAATATTGCTTCATTATTTTCTCACCTTCTCCTAAGTATTTATGATTCAATTACATATTTAAAATCCTTCAAAATCTTTTCTTCCCTGTTAATAATTCTGTATCTATCTAAATTACACTCTAAATCATTACTTCTTCTACATCAATATGTTTTCTGGACTCCAATGGATTATCAGTCAAAGATTTTAAACCCATTACTTTTTCCCTTCTCTTAACATTCTTAGCTTCTCTATCAAAGTTAAATTTAGCTTTTCTGGTATATACTATATTTATCTTTGCCAACGGACAGTGGGTCAACAACATTTTCTTACTATCATTTAAAAACGTTGACCGTTTGAATGCAGTTGATTTTCGAGAATCTTGCGCTCTGCTTAGGGAGAGTGCGAGAAAAAGTTGCAATGACAAGTGCGCGGGCGCAACGGTGCGAAACTTTATATGGGATAGCCGGATCCTTGTGGACGTGCTGGGGATGATTGAGGTTGGTTACCTTACCCGTAAGGTACCTGGTTAAACAATTTTAATGGACGGAGCTCCTTGTGTACCTATACCTACTTACATATGGATGATGATTGGCTCATTGTTAAGTACTTGCATACCTACTTCCAAATGAAATCACCCGAAGGTTCGTTGCTTTCATAAGCGGTTCTATTTACGACACCCTGTTCAAAAGTGAATCAGTATTGCGTTTATTTAATGATGAAAGTCTTGTTTGCATTTCGCCATTTGCTTTTGTAACTTGTTCAATGGCTTCAGCTGGTTACCCATTTGACACATGTTTTGAATTTCGCCTCCTATTGACGCCTTAACTATTACGCTGCAGTAATTTAAGTAGGTAGGTCCATTTAACAATAAAGCATTAACCCCATTTTTGTACAAGCAACTCTACTCACACCGCTGACCGAAGCGTGATAGTTCAGATAACTACCATCCATTACGATTCTAAAGATAATCCCGAAACAATTGTTGTCGAAAGCGGCAAACACTTAAAACCGATTATGTGCGCCCGCGCCGCCGAACCTACCACCTAAGGCCGGGTGTACACGATATATAAGTGGAATGTGCTGTTCACACGTAAGCATGTCGCGATTTATGTTGTTTACATTGCAGCTAAGTTACGAACAAAGGGAGCCCGTAAGTGTGAATTCGGCTTTTTTGAAAAAGAGGAAAATATATGTTCGTTTTTTTTGTGGTAAAAACATTGCTGAAGGAGTGGACGGTAAATTGCAGGCTAATGAATGTGCAACGGAAGCCCTTTGTCTTCGAAATTTATTGGGATTTTATTTGGGACATAGCATAGCTTCCATTCTCAACACCACTTCTTTACCTACCTACCTACATAAGGTGGTTCTTGAGCTATAACTCTTGTTGCTCTGGTTGCTCAGCAAGAACCAGGAAAAGCTGTAATATACTAAGAAACTTAAACAAACACAATGAGTCATTAAAAGAAAAAAATCCTAGGTATATAGTATCCTCAAAAACTTAGTTGACATTTTTCCACTTCAGCAGTTCAGCTGTGATGCCACATTATGATTTAATATAAAAAAATAATCTTGATTATTTAAATATTGATTGACTTGATGATTTTTTATAATAAGTCATAGTTAGTTGAATTAGTCAATAAAAACGTTATAGTGTTAAGTTAAACATTTGGAAGCAGAATTTTAAGTCATAAGATGGTGTGTCACAGCTGAAATGATGGTGTGTCACAACCCTGTACATTTACAACGCAAAATTAGTTTAACGGTTCAGGGAGGTTTAATTTAGAAATTTATCTATACGAGTATATTGAGAATTGATCTAAGAAAGGCTGGTGATTTTCCAACAACAACATTATCTTACAAGCTGCTTCCCTTCATTCACTATTCCTAGAATTTGTATTAACTTCTAAACTCCTCAAGATAAAGTAATTTACATTTCCGCTATTGTGTTATAAATCAAAACGCTGCGAATAAGTGCTTCTGACTCATTTGAACATGCACCCGTTTATATTACAATAATACGACTTCCCTTGAAGAAACACCTGGTTCTGCAATAATCATAACATTCATAATAAGTATTGTTGGCACATGCTAAGATGAACACGTTTTGAGTGCAATATCTTTGTCAGCAAGCATTCATTCAATACTTAGTACTGACAATGATAACTATCATAGTGTTACACATGTTAGGATTATTATATACATACATAGTTGTGCTACTTAGTATTTTGCTTTCGATGCTTTTTATTGTAGCTTAGGTTGAATTTAACATCATCAATAGACGGGTAAGGCGTGGTCGAATCTTTATCCAAAATATTTCAACACTAGTTTTAGTGTTGCCCAAATGCAAGACCAAGACAAGACCTTAGCCAGTCTTGGTCTTGGTCTTGCGTCAATACACCTGGTCTTGGTCTTGGTCTTGGTATTGCGCTCTCAGTCTTGGTCTTGGTCTTGGTCTTGCAGCAAGAGTCTCGCAAGTCTTGCGAGACTCTACTACTTAGACTAGACTACATTCAAATACCTATTAGCCTATTGCTCAGGGTGGCAGGGACATCGACGCGCAACCGCTTACCATGGATTCAGTAGGTACAGACGCCAGCACATCAACCTACTACAGTCTGTCAAATTTCTTTAATAGATTTTCAACTTTATCGCTAAAGCATAAGGTTCAAAATTGATTGGGGAAAATTTGACAGTTTCGGGTAGCTTGATGTGCTGGCGTCTGTACATGATTCTGGACCCCCTGCGTTGAAATTTTTCGTCGGCTTTTTCTTAATTTTTACGTTTTTTTCTGCAATTTTTTTTACTGTGAACTGTATACAATCATTATTTCTATCTGACCCAATGAGATTTTTAATTAAAAATAGTAAATTCACTTGTTTCACTTAAAACAGCAATGTAAATAAAACTCGAAAGGGCTACCTGATCAGCTGTATCGCTAAAGTTCATTTGCGAGGTCAACACTGTCTTCGTACCTACGCTATTCGCTTTCAAATGCCGCCACAAAGGCATAGTATAAAGAGGGGAAGTACGTTGTCTTCATACAAACGCACCGCGCGCGGCTTGTATGTGTGCGTCATAGTATCTATGCGTCGCTGCACGCACACTTAACAAAATCTCGACCCGTTTCTCAGTGCGCCAGTCGGGGCTAACACCGCATGAGCTTCGCGCGTCACGGCTTTCGGCACCGCTAAATGAATGAAAAATGTGTGATAATCGCAGAACGTATTGATTTGTGTTTTTGAGTGTCTTAATAAGTAATTCCAGAATTGTCTCTTTTCTGATTATCTATTGAACTGGAAAGGTAAGCAAGTTGCAGCTTGCAAGTTCTAGCATATAATTTTTACTTGATGACTCATACCTACTTATTTAGTATTTGTTGTAAGTATTATTTTATATCAGACAGAGGAAGTAGGTAGACCTACTTTCCCACTAGAATGCATTAGGTACTTTTGATCTGTCAATTGATTTGCCATTGATCGTTGTTTTCTCGTGCTCATCACCGCCCCGCGCCGCCCGTTTGCTGGCCCGTCACTCTTTCTTTTATCGTGAAAGGTTTCATCATCGTTTAGGTAAAACTGACCTCACAAACCCTGTACTCAGACAATACAAGTAAAAAATACAACTTCCCGACCCTTGCCAATTTATAGGCACTGAATTAACATTTAGCTAAAAGTAACAACCCTGAGACAGTAGGCAATTATATCGCGGATCGGGCCGGAGATAGCCTACTTCGCCTCTTTATACTATGACAAAGGGACCGCAGCGCCAAGCGGTCTCCTCGTATTATTAACGCACTTGAAAATAAACTTTAAAATTATTACAATAAAGTGCATAAATGCTTGAACCTGACAAAAAATGCGGAAGATTGCGGGAATCCCCGCGCGGCGTCGAGTCGGCCATGAATCCCAATGAATCTAACAGACGCGTCACATGAGGCATTTTAATCATCTACATAATTGAATGACCCATTTACTACTTTTATTTTAGATTCGTTATGAGGGGATAATTATTTTTCTAAAGCTTCATCGATTTAAGGGGGAAGCGCTAAGGTAGCCCGCGAAATTAAAATTTTCTTACGTTTTTTGCAATTTGCTGGTCAGTGAATTTCACGGGCTACCTAATACCGCTTTCGCCTTAAGTAAAGAAGATTAAAAAAAACGTGCAGAAGTGTATTGATAGTCACGTAATTTTTCGATATTTTTTTTATTATCAACAATAATTTTAGTTTTCAATGCAATTCAACAATGTAATTTACTGTTTCATAAAAAAAATACATCCATTTTCGCATAATCGGGATTGAAACCAAATACCTACTATAACGCCCAAATCTGTTTGACTTAACTGCGAGACGCAAGAGTCTTGCAGGCTTAGTCTTGTTCTTGCTCAAGTCTTGCAGGGTTCAGTCTTGGTCTTGGTCTTGCTAAAATAAGTCGGTCTTGGTCTTGGTCTTGGTCTTGCAAAAATGCAAGAACAAGACCAAGACTGCAAGACCAAGACCGATTTTGGGCAACACTAACTAGTTTCTGCCCGCAACTTCATCTGCGTGTAATTTGTTGTTCCCCACCCACCTCGTCGCATCGTATCACTTGCCCGCGTTAGTACCTCGTTTTCACTTAGCGTTCTTTCTGACTTTTTTTGCTCGGCTCCTAGCGTGAAGTTTGTATAGCCTTTCCCTCGAATTGAGCTATCAAATGCATAAGGATTTTTTCAAATACGACTGGTCGTTTCGGAGATTACCCCGTACATACAAACTTACAAACAAAGAAACATATTATACCTCAGTTATACATATAAATGAATATGATATCACGAAAGGTGTGGCTGTAGATCTTGAAATCTAAATGATGACTACTATTATGTATAGAATGCTAATGATGACACTGTATTTATTTATTTAGTAGTTGTCAAACAAGGTGAAATGGATGTTAAAACTAACAATGTACTAGGTGAGGAAGCACAAGTAACGTCAAGTGCAAATTCAGACGCTAACTTTCTAAGTCCCGAACAAACTCTAGCAACTAGTCCGGAAGAAGACATTTTACGTACAAAATTTCACATTTTCTCAGTAGATTTAACACTCGAAGCTTGTTGTGCTTGCTCGAAGTATTGTTGTCGCGAGCCTAGTTGACACAGTTCCGTAATATCTACATACGTACAATGGATGGCTGTCCGTCGTTGTAAATCAAATAACAATGACATGTTCTTTGGCGCGAAACTAAATAATGTTGTTTGACGTTTACACAGTGCCTATATTATGATGAAACTCACATGAAATGGATGGGGATTTAAGAAGTTATGGCTTGTTGGTGTTGGTTGAATATGCCTGAAACGTGCATTTTGGAACAAGTACATTCTACATTTTACTATCAGATGGAAGCAAGCCTTGGTGAAGTCTATTGGAGTGCTAATTTTTTTGACTGGTCGAACTTGTCCTAAAAAGTCTTCCTGATAAACAGTTCCCGAATTTGCGTCTAACAATATGTAAGCGGCAAATTGATCATTATCATTATACAACATTAGTCCGTGGTGCATGGATCTTAGATGAACGTGTGCAAAGTTAATATGAGTCACATACATATATACTTAAAACAGAAAACAATTCTTACAAACTGGACCAACATGAGTACACGGTACTTGTTTCTTTGCTCCTAGGAAACTACACATGGTGGTGAAGTTAAGTTAGACGTAGCGACAAGACTTGCGGCTTTTTACTGCCTATTAACGTCAGCAGGGACATATTTCTTCGGAATTATGAGCGTAATACGGTAATAACTAGGACTACTACATTGTTCGTGGTTGTTGCTGTTACTAAAGTGTCTCAATCAGAAGTTATTTTAGAAATTCTGCACATGGCAGGACACACTTAGTCCTAAAATAGTGAATCGAATACAAAATATGTTTAAAGATCTCAATTAAGTGGAAAATCATTTTATCCAGGAAAAAAGCAAACATCAAATTGAACGAGGTAAACGTCGTAACAAGAAATTTAAATAAATAAAATTATATGCTGTTCCTTGGTTAGGAGATTACTTAAGAACAGCTGGACCGATTTGGAAATATTTTTAAATGTTAGTACCTTGTAGTCCAAAAGTTTTCGGAAAATGTTTTTCAAAATTGAACGTGCTTTTTCTATGGGATTTTGGGAAAGGATGACGTATCTTTGGTCAGCTAGATTTCAAAAAATATGAACAAAAGTGCTACCCTACTCTACCAAAGTATTACCTTCATCATTAATGACTACCATTTGTACAATACCAAAGTTGGATAAAAAATCAACCGTTGCTTCGTCACTAGCATTAGGGTCAATAAGCCCTTTACTGTTGTTTCAAGTATCGATAAAGTAACTGTCTATTATATGTGCATTATCAACTATATTTAACTTTCACTATCAGAAATTTAGAAGTATCTAACAAAGTATTTTCGTTTTCTCTACACTTTAACTTTTATGGCAATAGCTGTGTGTGAAGTGGCTCACACCTGCGAAGGGCTTAGATAATTTTAAATATCTATTGAGATTGGAGTGTCGTATTTTGTCAACTAGATGGCAAAAAGCAGTGAGTGGAACAAAGCTGTCAATGATGACGATGATGACGATTTTGACATTTGGATATCCTATCAACTAATAATGATCGTTATTCAACATTATTAGTTTGGAGAAGATAATGCAATAGACAGTTTATTTAGAACATAATGTAGGTAAGAACAACCACAATGATTCGAATGCAACGGAAAATCAATCAAGAACGTTCTAAACACTCTAAACAACCATTAAAAACCTATTTAAATCACTGATCGAAACATCGAAACCGACCTATATGCATGTGGAACATCAAAAGAGTTCCCGTCAATAAAGTTTGACCGAAAGAAATGATTGCTCAAGCTTTCCAGCAATTGGCACGGCTAGTGGCCTAGATTCGTTACAAGAATAACCAAGTAATTTCTAGAATGTAGGTTAAACAGGCCTTTGGTTAAAAGGAACGGGCTGCGGTTCGATAGGGTGACAAAAGGTCGCTGAGAATTAGCTGGAAAGTAGGCGGTAGTTAAGAGCTGGATCTACGCCATTGACCTTGGTCATGTGGGCGTTACCAAGACAAAGCGCCCCGCGTGCGCCTCCCCACCCCTAACAATCACTTCGTGCAACGCGAATATAATTTTGTGCTATAATGTTGCATCGCAGCGCCCGGCGCCCGGCCCTCGCCGCCCGCCGCATGCTATCTATCGCTATCGCTTCCAGTAGCTGTATCTAAAGCAGAGGTGTAAAACCTTTTGAATGTCCAAGACCGAAAGCAAGGGAAAATATAATTATGTATAATTTATAGTTTTTACGCGTTTTAGGTTTAACTATGATGAAGAGACTTTTACATGTTACCATTGTATATCTTTATTTACTCGATAAAATTTACTACTTACTTTAAAAAAATCTGGGACATTATGAACCTGGAAGGATCGCTCAGATTTACCAAAACTGTCAATCTGACTCCATCCTTCCGAGACCGGGTTACCTATAACATCGCCAATTTGCGTGATTTTGAAGGGTTCTATTATACTAACAAAGTGTATATTATGATGTTGCTGTTGTGTTACCATGATAACAAAATTATACCGTTGTCAGACTACTAAAACTGTTAGTTGAAAAAATCTATTACTTATAATTACATTGGTAAAACTTATTGCAGAAGAATTAAAGGAAAATAAAATATCACGGAACATAATATGTATACAATATGAAAAAATTTTTTTTTTGTTTTAAATGTTCATATGATAGTCGTACATTTAAGGCCAGATGTGATGTAATTTCTTGAAATTGATCGTGTCCACATTCTGCAACTATTGCCCCAACCACACCACATGTATTTAGGTTAATTTTTTCTGGACTATTGTTTCCATCGATTACAAAAATCATATTGCATAAACGACACTTCAGCGTCAATTTAGTCATTAGGCCTGTCAGTCGTTCAGATATAATTTCAATCGACTGTAAGCCGCAATTCAAAGGCTCATGGGATGATAATTATATTCTGTAGTTCTTTAAAAAAATGGCTTACATTTACAATACGTCTACCAATAGATTTTAGTCTGAAACAAAATTAATTTAAGTTAATGGAACAAACTGTTCTATCTATTTCACTCAAGATTGTTAAAGAACATAAAGAACCTGGTATCTTCTGTTTCTTTATCATCTGTTATTTGGTTTCGATCTTGCTGCAAACTATGTTCAATAGGTGGTGACTCTTGAGTACTTGGGGGACTCTTGGTAGTAGAACTAAAAAGTCACGAAGATCATTGTGTAAGTGTAATAAATAAATGTAGTTGTTGCTATTACCCAATTTCTTTCCTCAATCTGTAATATCTTGAGTCGTGAGTTTATTTAAAACAAAATTATACATGTTTTCTCCATAATTTATTATATGCACCGATTTTTGTTGTACGCTGGGTGATAATAATTTATGGGTAAGTAATAGATGATATAACAACAAAATCTCTAATATTTACAATATATAACAACGGAACCTATAATTTTATTTAATATAGCGATTAGTTAATATAATGAACGATTGATATAATTTTAAAATAACTAATTTTCATAAGCATAACATACATTAAATATAAAATCGTTTGACATACCACTCAAAAGACATAAAACTTATTTGGTCTAATAAAACAATAACTTTGTATTTTGTTTAAGATATATTTAAAAGTATTTTTTCTTTGATTTATTCTTTGTAAGTTCTATCGTAGTTATAGGTAATAGTCACCTAAGTAGATATTAAACATAACTAGTAACTAATTACCACCTGCGCTAAGATAGGTCGACGGAGCCCCGCTTCGCGGGGCTCCTATTTCTGGGTGGTTTAAAAAAAAATAACCACGAAGGCTAAGGCGGGAGCTCCGCTCCGCTTCGCTCCCGCCTTAGCCTTCTAACCTAACCTATCCGAGTCGGGGTACTCTGAGTCGGGGTGTTAACCATAATAACGTTTTTATATACATATATTAAACGTTAGACCTAATGATTTTCGATTAAATAAACAATATACATATTAAACGTTAGACCAAATGATTTTCGATTACATAAACGTTATATCAAACAACGTATACTAATTAAGTTTTAGAATAAATAAATGGTATATGTAAAGAAATTATATCAACAGTTGGTATATCTCACGTTGATTATATCTTATGAACGATAATAAAATGAAATTAGATCAAATGAGTTTATACGTTATGAGACGCACCCATAATTTATTTATTTAAACTTTTCGCACAAAAAGGTACAAAGGCGGACTTAATGCCTTAGGCATTCTCTACCAGTCAACCAAGGGTGGTGAAGAGATTGGATGGCAGGTACTTTGTTTAAAAGGAACAATGATTAAAAAAATCTATTAAAACTAGGCTATTTATTGGCAGTGGAGCTGTAAACAAACAACGATTGTTTAATGCAAAATGTTGGGTTCAATCACGGAATAGAAAAAAAAGAGTGAAACTGTCGATATTCATAAAATAACCGCTGTCACCAAACTGACAATATTTGAGTGTACGTCATCATTGCGAAGTTCATTACCGCGATGTACGTTACTGCGAAAGTTTGTTATTGCAAACTTACGTTGCAATAACAAACTTTCGCAGTAACGTACATCGCAGTAAAGAACTTTCGCGATAACGTACAT
Source organism: Luperina nickerlii (assembly GCA_963855955.1). Lineage (NCBI taxonomy): Eukaryota > Metazoa > Arthropoda > Insecta > Lepidoptera > Noctuidae > Luperina > Luperina nickerlii. The sequence continues at coordinate 2,732,114 of OY979666.1, read as the reverse complement.
CGCAATAAAGAACTTTCGCGATAACGTACTTCGTAATCAAGAACTTTCGCGATAACGTATTTCGCAGTAAAGAACTTTCGCAATAACGTACTTCGCAGTAAAGAACTTTCGCGATAACGTACTTCGCGCGCCTCAAAGAGCTCTCAGCAATCTGACGGAGCCCCCATAGAGGGCCAAACGCCTGCCGGGGTCGTGGGACTGTCTTATCAGGTAACCGTGACCCTGAAACGTAAAGGGCTATTGATGAACTCATTGGATGATACCTAATCGTACAGTGATTGTATTGTAATTAATTAATGATTGTATTGTGATAAAATTTAATTAAAATATTTTTGGAACAAAATATAACATGGGTGTAAAAATTATTGGAATCGATTCAGTTACTGATTCTGAACAAACTATATTCAGGTTTCGCATATCCTAAAAATAATGTTGTAGATATCTACACAAACTTTATAAAAATAAAATTGACAAAATGTTTAACATCCATGTTCGTTACTTTCATACTTTTTGTTGACATAGTTTTACGTTCATAATACCGAAATATCAACCATAAATGATTTATAAAATAATAGTGCCCTTCAAAACATCTTTGTGTGACAATGGCGGATTGGCGGTGGCTAGCGGCTTCTACAAAGGCAGACAATACGAACAGAATAATAAAACGTTTCTCCCGTCGAAATAGAGTTCATTATTAGTTGCGAGGTGCTCTTTTCTATGAAAATATTGGACCGAAATACGACCTTATTTTTATAAAGTTAACCGTGTAATTCGATTGTGCATCGGATTCTCAGAATAATTTTAGTAAACTGCGCACTTACCTAGTTTAGAAAAAAAAAAATAGTTTTCACCGTTTATGGTTAAGTAATAAAGACCTAATTCGCTTTTCGTATTAGTTTATGTACTTATAGAGTCTGTACCGTATACCTAGACCTACTAATTTTGTGTATACCTACTTTAAAATTTTGCAATTCTATAAGTATGGTATCAACTAAGTTTTGAAGGACAGTGCATTTTTTTAATTACCTAACAAGTACATAAAATATTAAGTAGGTACCTAGTGGTTTATTATTTGTAATCTCCTCGTGTAGGTATGCTATTTTCAATAAGAATTAACGACAACTAGTAATTATTATTTACAACGTTATACCTAATTAAACACTAAAATAACCTAATTTTTACACACACTATATATAAAACCAAAAAAATTCTAATTGGTTGGGCTACCTACAATAATTTTGTTTCTTTCTTTTTAAAGAAAATGTTGCCCCACACTAGGAATTACTCCTGTATCGTGGGTGCGTTTACAAACATTTAAATTCACATACACAAACAGCCAGACCCGGAACAACTACCTGTAGGCAATACAAATATTTGTTCCGTGCGGGAATCGAACCCGCAGCGCAGCAGTCAATCGCTCAGCCACTGCGCCAACCGTGTCGTCAAAGTGTGTTTGCGGAGAAAAGTGTCACAGGTCCGTTCAGCACGGCGTCTCGTCCCGCACTGATTTATTGGGCGCCGGAGGGGTGGCTACGCGATTTGCGAGTAGCGATTACGTAAAAAAATCCATAATAAATAATTAAGAAAGTTATTGGAAAAAATAAGCCGAAGGTCCCCTCGGCATTACTTAATATAATATATTGGTGGCAATTAAAAGATCCTGTGATTGATAGTTTAGGAGAAAAATGGTAGTAAGTTACAAAAACAGAGGTCACTTTGCGTATTTATTTATGATATTTCAAATATAATTTTATTTTTTTTGAAGCGAAGAGGACATGCCTTATATTGTGTAGATTAATATATATTTTTTTGAAAAAAATTCTTGTAAGGGTTACGGAATAAAACGGTTCTAATGTATCCCAAATGAAGCCCAATTCACATATATCCACGCCTTAAGTCTTTTGTGCACTTAGAACTTTATTGCAATGGAGTAGTTTGTTGTACTGGGATGATAATACGTACATATAGGACTTACTTTTCTTTCTTTTTTTAAAATTAGGTTTGTTGTACTGGGTTTGTTGTTGTGTTGGGCTTATGATGTATAATGGAGAATAGGTGTTTGTGGTCAATGTGCGGTTTAACTGCAACGTTACAGGAATTATTAACTGTCCGTTGTCCCCGTTGTCCATATGTCATAAGGGGGACAACGGTAAGGAAATTTTATGACGTCCCGTTGTCCCCGTAACGGGGATACAGATTACGGGGACAACGGGAATACAGGAGAAATTATACAAAGTCAAATTGAATTAGATAGAATAATATAATTTATAGAATTTTATAATTCTCCTATTAATTTCGGCACTTCAAAGACTTCAAAGAAGAACACATTCACACTCGCAAGTACATACACACACATACACATCTTTACACACAACATCACAAACACTGATTAACAATAAGACGCACATATAGTTTCACATGGGCATATAACTACATTTACACAAAGAGCTGTTAATTAGTTTATAAGTTATTTACTGTTATCTTTTATTCCTAAATTTTATTTTTAGTCACCTTTTGTACATAATCGTCTCAATATTGTAATAATTAAGGAAAAGAGCGGGATAGCCCCAACACAAGTATTATCAATTACTTACTGGGCATGTCTCATTTAATCCATGTAATTGTTTTGGGACAAATAAACATTTTTCATTTTCATTTAAATTGCTCAAATAAATAAAATTAAAAGAATTATAAAATTCTATCGATTCGTATTCAAAAAAATCTCAAACATTTATGCAAAGGTGGGACAGCTAATTGCTATAAACTGAATGTACGGTAGACTGTACAGACGCCAGCACATCAAGCTACTACAACCTGTCAAATTTCTTTAATAGATTTTCAACTTTATTGCTAAAACATAAGGTTCATAGTTGATTGGGAAAATTTGACAGTTTCGGGTAGCTTGATGTGCTGGCGTCTGTACATGGCTTTCAAAATTATAGAAGACAGTGGAGTTTATCTTGTGGAACATGAAGCGATGATTAAAAAAAGTCTCCAATTTATATATGAAATGCAAATGACGTTTATATTTATCAGTTTTTTTGGGATTCGCAGCTTTATTACACCATGCTGAGACTGGTATTTAATACGGGCCCTGCACATTACGTTCTTCCAAAAACAATAAGAATTTCAAACCTGTTCGGTTGTTCAAAAGGTGAGCAAACGGACAAACAATCATTTCCTCTTTATTAAGCTCGAGAGTATATTAAAATGACGCCAACGCGTTCAAATACTCCGTCAAATAAAGTGTTCAACATATGAATATTCAGAAACGGTCAGTGACTAAGCTCCGCGCGTCGTCTCAAAACCACGGATCTTAACAATTTTTCTCTTTGTTCTTGAACTGAGTAAACAGCTGATTCACTAACATGACTCAATGAACCGTTCACCTTCTTTTTTTACTCAATAAAACTAACAACTTATTAGTAAAGGAACAACAAACTTATTTTATGACATACTAGCTTCTACCCGCGACTTTGTACGCGTGAAACCACTATTACACCGTATTCAGCTAGCGTTCTATCTGCCTTTCCTCGGCTACTAAGAATCGTAGTGTGATGCTTCCTCAAGAATTGGGCTATCAAATGCAAAAAGAATTTTTCAAATCCGACAGTTAGTTCCAGAGACTAGCGCATTCAAATAAAAAAAACAAACTCTTTAGCTTTATCATATAAGTATAGAAGTATTGTAATTTTGATGTAAATTAATATTCATAAATGACTCAACTTCCTTTTCGATTGGAATAGAAGAATGGAAAAGTGAGAGTAATGTAGAAAAATCCATTTTAAAAATCTACTGAAGTGGGATTTTTATGTTGGTCACAGTAAAATCGATATTGCAATACAATTTTTTATTAAATTACTTTCTATTAGCATATAAAACGTCTTTTAACCTAACGAATAGGCTGTTCAATAATTTCTATTGTCAAAGTCAGATTTCTATTAAAAAACACTATTTTTAAATGGTGATTTCTATCTAACCAGCATAATTATATAACTTAATCTGTCCGTTTGAGGTGTGAATGTTTCACGGCGGCTATACTTTATCAAAGATTTTACGATCTTGGGATGCTTCTCGCATTGGTCACCACTTCGTTAGTGAGTTATACTCGAAGATTTAATCGTGGAACGTTTACCACGAAGATGATAGCATGTAATTAAATTAAAAGGGAACGCATCAATAACTGTCAAATTCAAATGACATAAGCTGTCATGTTTCTGGCGGGAAGATCTGTTGTCATGTGATTTTTTTTTAGTGCACACTAAATTGTGATTACGTAGGCAATATTTTTTACTTTATGATCTTTCTGAGATATGTTGGCCTACACTGGGATGCCGATTTGCCGTGATTCATTTGACTAAAACTAACTAGATTTCAAAGAAATTAATCATGGTAATGTAGAATGAATTATAGCACTAAGTTGCGACAATTTATTACGCAACACGAACATCACCTTACACTGGTATTTTAATATCATCATCAATCATTATTTTCAGCTCGTATTTACCCTATAAGCCTTCTGGTATTTAAGCCTCCAATTTGACATTATCCATGAATTAAACACGAAATACACTGTATCAGTCCGTGGTATCAGTTTACGCAAGAGCGGCCATTAAATACCGAATGTTAGCCGAAACTTTACGATGGCGATCAATGGGCCATAAATGCGTGTATAGTGGGCTGCTCTGACCCCAATGAGACCTATTTTGACGTTATAAGAGTGCATTGAAAGCCTATTTTGACGGGTACATGACGTTGAAGTAAGTAGCTTTTGTTTTGAGCTTTGTTGATCGAAGATTTGGTAGATGACGCACGATAACCAGTGGACAGGACAGGATATACCTAGAAAGAATGAGAAAAAAACCTAGTAGGATACTGATATCATACTAGGTTTTTTTTTTATTAAATCCTGTGATTTGGGGAGCTCCATTGAATGTTGATTCGATATTTTTCATCCATAATTTCCATCCACATAAAGATTTAGGTACACAATGCGGAGTCTCCCTTTCTGTTTTATACCTTTTCACCAAAACTACTGATCCGGTCCGACCTCCAGTCCGAAGCTGAGGTGTGCCCTATGTGGTGACACTACCACAAAAAGTACCATATTTATGTTACGGCTAAGCAGTAAAAAATACTTGCTGTGAATTAATATCACGCCTCGCGGCAGTTTCCGCCAGATGGCGGTGTGTGTTTTCTATAATGTTAGTTTGTTCTTATTAAAACAGGCGGCGCGCGCGCATGCAACTGTTTTCTTTCCATTTTGAAGCTGAATAGGGTTGCCAAAGTTAATAGAAATGTTGTGCGTGTTGTTTTTCGGAATTGTGGATTATCAGAATTGATTGGGGTTGAAATTGATGAATATTTTTATTGATACCAATGTTTTTTTTGAGAGAGTGACGACTAACTTTAAGTCAGAAAATCATCAAAGCTCATCGCACTTTTTGTGTGATAGTAATGATCATAATAAATTGTATAGCTCTTATTTTGAAGATACAATGCACTGCATTGTATTTGCTAAAAGCTTCTGCATTGAATTCTCCATTTTTATATTAATCCTGAAACTAACAAGTGGCAGCCCTGTACTCCTGCAAAGGATTACACTACTGACGCGTGTTATTACAGTATTACAGTTAAAATTAACTGCCGTACAGTTTTCAAGTTCATAACACACAGTAACCGAGGATTATTTTCAGATAATTTGTTTTGGTTATTTAACATTAACTAAACGATAGTCGTTCCGTGAAAGGTCATTGATATTTTAATGTACAATTTATGATTTATTGTTTGATTTGTTAGGGTATACATGAAGACTAGTTTTTATTTATATTTAATTAAAATTAACTCTTCGGCTGACTGTTTCTGAAATCCTAATATAGTAAGTCCGTACATTTAGCCTAGTCTGATATATTCATTTTCAATATATTAGGGGGCAATAACTGACTCTGGGTTGCGACTGAGAAATTCTCCATGGAAAACCTGAACACTTTGCTTGCCCTGAACACCAAACCCAAAACGTTCAGCAATGAGGGTTTTCTGAAATGACGTTCGCCAGGTGGCAGCACTGACACGTCAGGTCCAGACATCTGTCAAAGAGCCTATATTTTCTTTAGTCATGACTGAATGATGAACGAATGAATGAATCGAATGATGAACGTCATCATATATTTTATATTGGAAGACCTCTTGTCACAGTGGTGCCAACTGGTGTCTTAAATTTTCACGAAATCCCTCATTGCACTCTCGACCAAAACAAAGAGTACAAAGAGGTAGTCCATTGAATGTTTACTGTATTCTAACGTTCTTCCTCCTTTGTCCACAGGCCTGTGCCCCTCGCTACGTATCCTACGTGTCAGCCAAGCTGGACCAGAGAGACCCAGTGGGTACGTGCTTCGTCGCCAACTCACCAGACCTGAGTGACGTCAAGGAGTTCTCCCCGTGCAGAACATGTAGGTATCTCGAGGACATCGTCGCACACGCATGTTCATATGCATGCGTGCATGAACAGACTCACGGGATAGATAAAGCTCTTATTATCTATTCTGGCAAACTTATGGGTTATTGGTGGAGGTGAAGATATTATAGAACTGGATTTCTTGCAGCATATGTTACATTCCATACTTCACATGTATTACTGAACACTGTTGAAACAAGTTATCGCAAAATTACTGAATCGAAATCAGTATGAATACATCGATTTCATTTCAAAGAAAATTCACCTAGGTAATGTATGCACATTGTACAGACGCCAGTACATCAAGCTACTACAATCTGTCAAATTTCTTTAATAGATTTTCGATTTTATTGCTAAAGCATAAGGTTCAAAATTGATTGAGAAAATTTGACAGTTTCGGGTAGCTTGATGTGCTGGCATCTGTACAAAAATCAGGTTCAATTTTACATCAACTTTTAAGAATAAAAGTTCATCACACACCCTCATAAAATGGCAACACAGTCCGTAGTAAAAGGGCGCCAATGGAGCCATCATGGCCGCAACAATGGCGGTCATGAAAGCGCGAAAACCGACTCACTTCCGCCGGTAATGGCGGCTGGCAAGGGAATTAGCGTGACGAGCCTGAGGCACTGAACATGATTTACGATACCACTTTCGTGTAAAACGATAAATTTAAGGGTCACGTTACATTACAAAAATATCATTGTGTGATTTGATGGTTTTTTGAAATGTGAAACTTTAATTTTTATTTGCGATCGCCCACACAAACTTTGAGGGGACCACACATTTGTATGTAACAATATTCGATCATTTTTAGTGTCGTAACTATCTAGTTTACATTTTTATTATGGTCGTTTTTATATTCGGTAAAAACATTTTTTATTTTATACAGACACTCTCAACACACTGCACATTTTCCACACAAACAAAAACATTACGCATATAATATTTTATTATAACAGGTATATACAACAAAATAACTATCTATGCTTTCTTTAGGGTTCCGTTCAGTGGACGAGGGTGAGTATCTTCTGAGGTAAAGTTCGATGTGTAACGCACTTGTCGACCAGTAGAAACTCATACACTTCATCATTAATGTATGAACATGTTGACCCATCTCATACATTCTTCAGTTGTCTTGGAAATGTGAAGCTATGGCCACTTTTGCCTACCCAGTATGGCGAATAAAAAAAAAACAAAGTTAAAAATACAGAAATTATAATTTGAAATGACATTGGCAACCCCCATTGAAAAATACAGGGTGGAATAAGCTTGAATAAATAAAAGCCATTTTTGTATTAATAAAATAATATCTATTAATCGCCATTCTTAGACTGAAACCTCATTGCTGTTTTTGATACAAAACTGAATTTAATGAAACCGTTTTAGATTTAATAAGTATATTAATTTTTTAGATCATTTTATTTAATAGATCTCCTCTTATAACCATTATACATTTAATACAATAAATGTTTATGTTTGCATGTATCTTTAATGTATGTGTACCTATGTGTCGTACTGTGTTCTTAATATTTTATATAAAAACACTCCACAATGTGTATGGAAAACAACACTACAACAATTAAAAAAAGGATTAAGTAGTTCTTCGTGCTAAGATTATATCTTCCTATTTTAAACCAGTGGCAACTTTTGAGAAAATTTGAGAAAAACCTTTTCAATAAGCAATACACACGACAAATTTAACGAAAAAAATAAGATTAACTGGATACAGTAAAATATTACAAGTTTTAGGAATTCAAGATAGTTACATCCTTTTCTTTTATTAAGTATAAAATAACACGTATAACATAAATGATATTTAATAACGCAACGATAACACTGTATTTTATAGAAAAAATATCTGTATAATAAATAAAAAGTCACTATATTCACATAAACAGTAAAGCACCCTGTATGTTACACTGTATATTAAGGCATCGTATAAGTGTATAATTCATTGCGGGCCCATATTGATTGTTAATTGATTTGTTTTTAATTTGCAGCGAGTTACGGACAGCGCAAGACAGGCATGTGCCAAGCCGGTTTCTCAGCAGCTATATCAAAGGTAAGCAAAGTAGTATAAATTAATCAATCTCTCACTTTTCTTAATCAAAGTTAGCAAGCATATTTTCAAAACCTGTTATTTATTTATTTATTAACTCGTCGCGCGTCTAATTAGCAGACACAATAGAAATTGTATTGTTATAGGTACACATGTTGTACACTCGACCGCGACGTGCGAAGAGTTAAGGTACAGACGCCAGAAAATCAAGCTACTACAATCTGTCAATTTTTTTTAATAGATTTCAACTTTATAGCTAAAGCAGAAGGTTCAAAGTTGGTTGGGCAAATTCGAAAGTTTCGCGTAGCTTGATGTACTGGCGTCTCTACACCAACAGCTTCTATGTATAACATATCTTAAGTACTATACTATATAGGTACTATATCACAACAGTCTCGGTCTTAACAGTCGCCAAATAGGTTTACCAGCAATCTCAGAAATAAGTAAAAAGAAAAAACACATTTAATTTTCTTATAGCTACAAACTACTTCAGCCTACCAACCTTTACCGTAGAATAAAGAAAATTGTTTTCATTCTGAGGCAAAATTATACATACAAGAAAGGGGTTTCTTCGCGGCATTTAACGGCGATAACGGTGTTGCCATTTATCAATTGTCTACACAAAAATATGATGACAGTTTATTATCTTTTTGTCACACCAATTACGTTCCATTTTCAATTATTTCGAGTGAAATCCGCTTTTTATCGGAACCGATTCCTGGCAACATTAAAAAGTGAGGTTATTAATTTAATTTTCATAAGTGCTCGTATTAAAATGCAATTATTGTCAAGTGATCGTATATTATTTTGTGACAAATTAGCTACGGTGTTTTGGGTAATGGGTAGTCATTTTATTTTATTACCGAGAAGATAAAAGGTGAGGTCAGGTTATGACTTATGACAATCATGATTCTTCGTTGCACAACGGATGTAACATTTTCGCACTAGGTCGATTTAAAAGAAATGCAGAAGCAAATCTGCCAATAGTTCTGGAAATACTAATTTCGAGAATTTATTACAAATTCGAACGATGAGTGTTGAGAGCCGTTGTATTTCGAGTCTATTTGTAAGAGACTACATCCCTACTGAATTCTGAGGACAAAAAATATATTTGCAAACCTCACTCTGAAAATAATTCCGAACATGAACCCTTCAAGTAACTCTTCATCCATATACAAAAAACGATAAATTTTTGTCAAAAAACAAAAACGATTCTTACTACTTTCATGTAAAACATCGTGATTTTACGATCGTGGGAATAGAATTATTTTTGCCCATAGTGGAATTATCTTCGTGATCGCGGCGACCGGCGACGCGCACACGTGACGCGCATGCGCGCCCGCAACCGCGCAGACTCCTTATGAATTATTTAACTTTTATTGTTGCCAGTGCAAAAAATAAAACAAGAAATGGTAAGATTTCTATTTCGAGAATAGTGAGCGAATTTTATTGCAGTTTTATTATGTCTCTGTATTTGGGATACAATTGAGATTTACCGCTAAATTCTGACAGAACAATCCCTTGGCGTCCTAGTATGGTAGCGGTTACGAAGCAGGACTTTATTTGTTAGTGTCCCGGTGTAGTGCTTATAAAATTGCATGAGTATCGTATAAGCTACTTGCATACGCAGCTACCCATAAAAGCTCTGAGTTGAACATGGACATCCCGAACGGACCTTACAAAGAAGTTAGGAAGAGATTTTGACTTAATGACTACACAGCACACTTATCAATTTATTAAAACTTTATGCACAAGTAAAAAAAAAATACCTTAAAAAGGCGGACTTAATGCCTGAGGCATTTTCTACCAGTCAAGCTTAGGGTGATGCAGAGAGAAAACATGGCAGATGCAACACAACACAAAACTAACTATAAATTACAAGAATATACGAAAACGAATATACGAAAAAGAATACTAGAAACTAACTATAAATTACGTAGATATATATATACACATATAAACAGAATAAACTTTGTTAGGAGAAATAACGATCGGTAGAGGAGAAAACAAATCCAGTACATCAGCGCTGGGATGTTTCTGCCAACTCCTTACGTATATGTTCACTTATCATGCCACTATTTAGCTAGATGCATGTGATATGTCTTAAAGCTGTCCTAAACATTAAATAATAAGCTAACACATCGTATATTTTGCCCAACCTGTGAAATACCTGCTTGGATATGACATAGGCAGGCATAATTGTCACTTGTATCGGACACAAATCCTACGTTGAAATCTCTGAATTTGGTAACTCATGTTTTAGTAACAAATAAATATGTTTGATAGTACAGACGCCAGCACATCAAACTACCCGAAACTGTCAAATTTTCCCAATCAACTTTGAAACTTATGCTTTTGCGATAAAGTTGAAAATCTATTAAAGAAATTTGACAGATTGTAGTAGCTTGATGTGCTGGCGTCTGTACCATAATACCATTTCCAGAAAATATTGTACGATTTTCTTATAACACGTTTTAATAAATAAATAAAGATAAGATAGGTAGTTCGAATTCTCTAAATTATATTTAAAATTATTACGTATAATCTAAAAATTAATATATTATAAAATTTATATCAAAATATAATCAAAGTGTGGGCGATCTCTAACAGTAATCGTTAGAACAAGAATTAAAATCGATTTAAATTCGAGTCAGAAACACACAGACAATTAATTTCGATTATCTAAAGAAATAACAATAAACATGACACCGCGCGACTACCTTGCCTTTGCCTTACACTTAAAAAAAAGATTAATGTCACCACACCCGGTTCAATGCTAGGTGATTAAAAACGGCAGTGCGATTCTGTAACCATCTCACCGTGAAAACTTAGGTGAAGTGAGCGTGGAGTGAACTGGCAGTGTCATCTTACCAGATACTAGGGATTGACCAAGCATACATTTACAATCATAATCGAGATTTTAATAATATTTTTTTAGCCTAATCCTATTGATATTTTTATATAATTCAAAGCTAGTATTTTAGTGGTCAAAACATTAATATTTTGTGGGGTTTTACTTACAATAAAATAGCAAAACAGAAGCGTAGTCAGAATCTCAATCCTGTTTTTTTTTATTTTTTCCCTAGTCTAGTAAGTCCTTATATAGACTGAGGCGCGAGCGCGTCACGCACGAACAGTAAATAAAATTAAAACATTCACGTTTATGACAGCTAGACTGATGAAAATACGCATCGACATTGTTTGGTTATTATGAGCAATTGTAGATCTAGTCTAGTAAAGACTGCGACGATGTTCAGCGTTGTTATTAACCCAAATCTATTGAATTAGAAGAGATAACCGAGTGTGTCAAGTCATCGAGTGCTAACGGATGCCTAGCTGACGGACCATAGAATGTAATCCCACGTAGTTTGTGTGGCGTGATCACTCCACCCGATTCACGACACTAAATGTCGTAAATCGGGTGAAGTGAAGGTGAAGTGATAAGATCACGCCGCGCTTGCGCGTTAATCACTGTCATTATCACATTGCAGATTGCGTGATCACTTCACCTTCACTTCACCCGATTCACGACATTTAATGTCGTGAATCGGGTGGAGTGAAGGTGAAGTGATAAGATCACGCCGCGCTTGCGCGTTAGTCACTCATTATCACATTAGAGATTTGTTTTTACATATTTAACTTGTAAGGCGTCATGTATAAGAACATTAGGAAAATGCAATACCAACGTCAAATAAGTGCAAATATTTTATCGCTCATCGCGCGCCCGTGTTTGCACTGCACCTCTAGTAACCCTTAAATGAAGAAGTGGTTGGTGTCAACCCTGAAGTGTATGTATGGTCCCTAATAGTGCATAACGTAGTAAGTACCTACACTCCTTTAGAATATAAGTAAGCAGTTTACATCAATGCGCATTGTAACATAAATTCACTAGATATTCATTAAAGTACATTCTATCAAGCTGGTTGTCTAATTCTAACGACCCTTGAACCCCCAACATTTCATGGCGACCCTGCCTTAGAGTCTGCCAAGGGGCAGATTAAGCAAAGTTTTCGTTGAGCGATTTTAAAATGTGTAACTCTAAAGTAGAAAAAGACGAGGTATTCGCCAATCAAAACGCGGCTGGTGGAGGTGTTGACGCCGAGGTGGTGTTGCCATGGTTACGAGATTCGAGTGGAGTGATATATGGTAAATTCCGAATTGCACTGTAATCGATTACAGCGTGCTTACACCTTGACCCCAATTCTGCTGTATGGTATTTATCTATTATTCCCCGCATAATCTTACCACGCCGTACGGTTGTCAAGCGTGGTATTTTGACAGTTCAAACCGGTTTCGGTCATTGTGTCATAGAGAATACGTTAATAGCAGATGTAGTGATTAGGTTATTAACCCATTGAGTGTCTAATTAGCAGACACAATAGAATTTAATTGTTCTTATGTCGCACTGTGTAACATAAGACATTCGAAAGGTTAAGGAATTGACGTAGTTTCGAAGTAATGAATCATTAAGTGGTCATAGTGAATTAGGGCCCTTTTCTGAATTAACGTGAACGCGATAACGATGTCCCGTGAATCGACATATATGAAGTCATGGCATGTGCCATCTTGCGATAACGCCGACTACCGACCATGCCCTAAATTAATAATTATCACCGATCTTTAAACTAACGTGGCATTTTCGAAATTGTGCTTCTGGCTACAGTCGCCACCTTACCAAAGAAGAGTAAATTCGTGGTGTATACACAAATAAATACTATAATCCAACCATGAGTAACTATTCAAGTGAATAGGCATATTACTGACTCTCAGCTGCCATAGTGGTTATTTATCTAAATCGGAAAGCAAATTATTCATGTGAGCGATGATGACTTAATTCGGAATGAGCCATATTTCACGCCGCGCAAGCGCGTTAGGCGCTGGCGAATGTTTTGACCACTAAAATACTAGCTTTGAATTATATAAAAATATCAATAGGATTAGCATTAAAAAATATTATTAAAATCTCTTTTATGATTGTAAATGTTTGCATGGTCAATCCCTAGCATCAGTGGGATGACACTGACAGCTCACTCCACGCAAGTATTCACGGTGAGATTTTTACAGAATCGACATGCGGTTTCGGTATGGGTATCACGTGCCATGGAGTTTTTTTGGGATTCATAATCTATCAAAACGAGGAAAGGTGTTAGATGAGCATTCTATTGATTGACATAAATTGTATCATGTTATGGTTTCTGTTAAAATTTATCTAAATATTAATAAAGTATGAATTTTATAGACTTTTACTCCACGTGAATTCGAATGTGTCACGTATTTTTCTAGCGTGATCTTCTCGATTTCTGATAAAAAATATTAAATTCAACCAAAAGTAGGTGTTAAACCGATGTACCGATGTTCTAATGTACCGAAGTTTTTGTACCGATTGTAACCATTAAGGAAATCACATCTATGAACAAACGAATACGGCCCCAAACCTCATTAAAATGGCACAAGACACTAAAATCTAGACCATTTCTGTCACGAAGACTCAGATAGCCATACTACTCTTTTATCATCTGCATCCAACTCGCAAAGATGGTATCTTTTCTAAGAATACGGAACCCGATACCAAGACGTTAGATACCGTGGATGTTGGCAATCTTCACGTTGACGCAAAACGTGATGGTTTTGCTAAACAGTCTTTTAACAATAGTACGGATTAGTTGGAGAAACCAGTAATGTTGTAAGAAATAAGAATGTATTTTTCGAATGAATAAATGACCGAGCTATTTTTAATGATGTAGACAAAGATTTTTCACTAATACCAAGGCAACACAAATAGATTTAAAACTACTAGAAAGTATTTTATTTCAGAAGCTCTTCCATACTAAATCCCTGTTATTTATCAAGACTATAATGACGTTTCTCAGACCCTTGAATTGCCCAGTTCAATCTTCTCCAACAAACTTGAAAACCCATAAAAAAAGTCCAGGAATTCTAGCAACCCTATCCCGCTTTCCAACAGCTTCAATTTTATTGAAGTGTCCATCTATAGCCCAATAAATTTGTCCCCAGCATGCAGCGAGGTGCGAACGAACACAATTCATTACTATTCATTGCTACACCGTGTGCATCCTAATGGGCCCATGTGTTTCCAGCCATGATTCACTTACTAGACGATCTTTAGCTTTGAGGAAGGCTGTGCAAATCGGTGGGTGAAATGTGTTCGGCTTTAAATGTAATTTCTTTTTCCTTTTTCTTCCTAAGAAGAAATATAGTCAGGTTTATCTAAATAAAAATTTTAATGTTGCTTGCAACGGTCTTGCCTAGAGGTTTTGTTAAAAAAAAAAAAAAACTCACGAAAACACTTTTATGATAGGTAATATATTTAAATGTATGTATAGCTGCACAAGAAGTGAAATTCCACAAAAGTTCTTTTTAAAACGAATCCATGAGCAAAATAAATTTGAATATTTTCTAATAATGCTTCATTTTTACATACCTACCACATTTGTTTCGCAGCAAGTTGAATATCTACGCAATATGAATGTCGCTGAAATTCGCGCAAACTTTTCCAAGAATTGCTGTCTAGCCTCACAATAAATATCTGAACTTTTAAATCAACCATATTATTTGAAGACGTTTTTCCTCACTCAACATTACTACGTCAAAC
Source organism: Luperina nickerlii (assembly GCA_963855955.1). Taxonomy (NCBI): domain Eukaryota; kingdom Metazoa; phylum Arthropoda; class Insecta; order Lepidoptera; family Noctuidae; genus Luperina; species Luperina nickerlii. The sequence continues at coordinate 2,716,985 of OY979666.1, read as the reverse complement.
ATTCCTGTAAAGCATGTGCTACACGGTTTTAAACGGCGGTTTGAAACAGAAAAAACAGATTTGCGCTTTGCCGGCTACACGGTTTAAAACATGTTTAAAACCATCAGTGTTTTATAGAACGTTGCGTGAATAGGACGTCTTTACGCTCGCACCGTATGTTCATGCACTACAACGACGTCATGGCGCCTTACCTATCTAAAGAACAAAAAGTTGGGGTGTGTCTTGCTCTTTTGTGTGCAATTGAAGAAAAAAAAGAATATGGATGAAGCGATGGTTAAAGGAGAGATTAACCCTTAGTCACATGAACTTATTTAATTTTGAATAGTAATCCTTTGCCCGCAATGATCAGAATCTAGTAAATTTATAATTTCTTTGTGGCTAGGTATAATATCTGTATAAATATTATCTAGGCATGTGGCACTAGTTGGGGTTATTCTTGTGGGCTCCAAAAATAGGTTAACAAGATTGTAGGACTGAAACAGACTTAAAATTTTAGTACAAGAACCTGAGTTTTCTAATAAATTTACATTAAAATCACCACAAATGATAACGGACTTGTTTTAGTTACAAATCCTGTGTAACACTTCATCCATTACCTTTTCAAAGCAGTCATACAATCCTGACGGGGTCTATACACACTTAATACAATAGAGTGCTCCAATTCTATACAGGCAAACGCTCAACAGATAGGCTCACAATATCTTTACGATCTTTAAATGTGAGCTGGTTACTTACTAAAATTAATGAGCCACCATGTATAGCATTTATTCTGCTGAACGAACTACTTCTGCTACCAACTAACTACTTCTTCTAGTTCTGTAACTACTTCTTGTTCTTTTTCTTCTCATGCCATTTTGAGAACGTCGTCGCGTCGTCGAGTGCGTCTGCCTGCGCTCGCCGCTGCAACGTGACTGTTGTTCGCGAGATTTTAAACAAGCCGCTAGACGGTTTCAAACAAGTTTTAAACCAACGCTTCTGCCAGTGGTTTCAAACGCAAGCCTTGCTGCCAAGGGTGTTTAAAGGTCAAACGAAATTTGGCATAAAATGACTATCTACACTGTTTTAAACCTCCGTTTCAAACCGCCGTTTAAAACCGTGTAGCACATGCTTTAGCCTGTACTTTACAAACATGGTTTTGGAACGCGTCCGTAAGCGGCAACCATTTGCAGACAATGGCGGCGCGAACGGGCGGGAAATCGATGCGTCCAGGACTAATGCGGAATTGAAGACTTGTGATTTGTAAAAGATTTTTTGCTATGAAAATATTTTATATTTCTCTTGGACTGGCATCGTAAAAGCTGCTGAAAAACATTGGCAAGTTCTATTTCAGTAGATAGGTACTTACCTAAGCAAGTTTTAATAAAAAGAGGGGTCATACTTACTAAACAGGAAAGCATTGATGAGCAACACAGTAAAACTTTATCCTCCTTTATATTTTAACACCATAGGTATTATCATAACACCATCACCAGTTAAAGCTAAATACCATGCATATGAATCTTTTCCCCAGTGTTACTCATTCATATAATTTTGCCAAACAAATATTTGTTTAAATGAAACTTGATTTTTAATGGTTTTTAAGCAAACTGTGACATCAAACAGTAGAATATCATCGGAGTAATGATGCAGAACTGCGCGCGTGCAGGTTACCAATATCTGGTTCTTGTTTGTAACGTCAATAAGACAAGCTTTCTGGATCAACATTTGGAAATTCTTCATTGAAAGCAAGAAAAATCAAGCGTAGAACTTTTAAATACATGTGTTAATTAAATGAATCACGTTGAATGTTGTTATACACATAATTGTAGAGGTGTTGCCAGCCATAAAATTACTGCAACATTAAAACCTTTCATTTTCAATAAATGTTGCCATCATAAAATTTCAGTTTCAGTTTTCAAGATTGCGATTGAACATTCATAAGTTCATAACCCGTCTTTACTACTTACAATAGATTCTGGACAATGGAAGCTGTATATCTAACTAACAAAACACAATATGAAACTTTATTTCTCAGGACATAAAGATGAATATTGTATAAATTGTAATCAGTACGTATCATAGACGCGCGCGCAGATTGTAAATTCAAAATTCATGGGATTTTAAACGCTTCTAATATTTATGCACAATTTAATTGAATATTCAATTACCTACAGCAACTGAGCCTTTTATAGTTTTCTTTTATACTTCACGCGACTTAGTAAGAAAGACGAATAGTACGTGTAATAATAGTTTCTTTGGAATAAATATCATATTAAAAGCTTTGAAAAGTCTATTAAGGGGCTTACAGGACCTAAACACAAAATACGCAAGTTTTAGAAACAATAAAAGTATATGATCGACTACAGTAAACAAAATCAGAAAAATATAAGTATGATATTCTTTAGGATATATGCTAGGTAGATAGTGTGTTGAAAACATAATACAAATAATTTGATACGATAGAAAAACATCATGAAGATACCTCTAAAAACTTTATTTTTACAATAAAAACCATACTAATCTAAATACATACAATCATTCTGATTTTTTGTCAGATTATTCTACAAGCAACATACTAAAACACTAGTGTTTTAATTTTTTAGTCCAAACAATAGATTTTTTGTAATTAAATAATAGGGAATATGCATGAATTTTTTTCATGGCATTTATTAACAAAATATGAAAATACCGTAGTAGAGATGACAAAAAGTGAAATTAAAATCGGCCAAGAAACACGGCCGATATGAGCATTTAAAACTATTGATTACACACCAATTAGACAGAGAGATCCGACATAGACTGTGACGTCACATGTCACTACGGCCATATAAACTCCGTGTTAAATTTCGTTTTGCGAGAAAGAGATGGAAACAAATCTTCGATGGCTCATATCTTTTTTAATTTCATAGTTATCCGAAAAACAGTTTTACTAAACTGTTTATTACATGAATGAGGATTAATTTTTTAAATAAAAAAAATCATGCATATTCCCTATTGCTTCATATTTTGCAATTACCAGCGTTGTGTCATCGCGCTTCTCTTTCTTTTCTATGTAGTCCGACAGCGACCGCGCTTTAGGTCATGTAAGCCCCTTAAGAATGGCAGAATTGATTTTTAAATTTAGTAGGTACCGGCTAAAGGCAAAAATAATGTCTTCTGTAATGAATATATATTTTAATGGGTTTTACATGGAGATGAGTTGTAAATTAGGTTTTGAATAAAATATTATAAGCAGTGCCGGGTCCAGGATTGTCGTTTGGGAGGGGCTTGACCCCGCTGAGGGTAGTTTAGCAAAGTAAACACTAAAAAAGGCCTCAAAATATCATATAGAAATTTAAAACTTGAAAATATAAAGGTTGATGACAATTGCACCTTAGGTAGTGTCCTTGTGTTGTATGTGCTAAATAGTTTAATTAGAATAATATCAAGTTCACTTTAAGATTTGTCACGGAAGACCTCAGATGCTTTTCTTTTCAAGCCCCCCCGGCTTGAGCCCCTTAGCTCCCTGGATCCACCACTGATGATAAGTCACCTAAGTATCCTTCTTGAGGAAACTTACTTAAATAAAAAAGGTCTTCAAAATACAACGATGAGATTGGCAAATTATATCAATCGACATTACTGACGCATCGAACCGTCAAAATCCCAAACCTTTCGATCTACTGTACCTACCCGTAATAAAGACAACAAAATAAGTCAGCGCCGTAACATCGTTTTGACATTCTGCCCTCCGGTGACACTCGGTGCGCATGCGCGGTTGTCCGCGCTGTATATGGTGCTCACGCGCATATTTATTCATTGGCCTGCGTACGCTGATTCAATGCTAAAACGACTAGGCTTTTATGTTGTTTTTAGGGCTGCCGCCTCCATTTTGGGTTTATGAATTACTTACGTACTTACTATTTTATTTTTATCTCCATGACAGATTTGTGTACGTTTACGTCGGCTTATGTTTTATTTATATGTGTATTTACATATTTATATTCGCTTTCGCAATGTCCGATAGGTTTAGTTTTATAAAGTACCATGTAAATTGAGTCGGTATTGGTTATAGCTGAATTTCAATGTGTTTAAGGACATGTAGTTTTTTTTGTCTGTAATAAAGTGTTGACTTTAAAATTCTTATATCGTTATTTGTGGCAGGTGTCTGATATATTGCGGAACATGTGGTAGGTACAGATTTTCCTCAATCTGCTTCTTTTGGTGCCAGGTAACGAGATGATGAAATGGATTTTCTGTCCTTAAAACCTTTAAAGGTGGTTCGTTTGACTTTTTGGGCTCTAAGAATTTCTTGGCTTCTCTTAAATGAAGCTCTCTCCCTGAAATAGATCAAAAGCTCACTCTGTGTACCTATTCAGACCTAAACAGTCTTCTAAGTGCGTAACGTTTGCGCGGCCTATTGTCAGTGGTCTTGTTCTCATCAGTAAACAAACGACGATCGCCCTCATCGCTGATAATGTATGTAGCTGTATTAGTGTTACTACCGTCTGACTTCAGGACACCGCTAGGGACTTTCAACTAGTTGGAAGCTTGTGGTTATTTTGTCTTTATCGTCTTGCTATTGTTCATAAAGCGATTAAGTATAAGTCAACTTATGTTTCGTATTGGATTTTTACAAACCGATATTATTATTAACTACTACTTTGCTGTTGCCCACGGTTTCACTCGAGTCCTAGGGTTACCTATAATCACTTTATATACATCCGGATATGTGTCAAAGGACGTATGCTAAGTTTCATCCAATTCCGTTCAGCCGTTTCTGGGCGATTGAGTAACAAATATCTTAGAAGCTTTCAAGAGTCTACATGTAACGATTAACAACATTTTTCTTACCTATAAAGTTCCAAATATGCAATCCTTACAAGCTAGACTAATTTTACATCTTCTATCCTACTTTCTTTGCCATTTCAATACAAGAGCACATGACATGGTCATTAAAAAAACTGTTATCTTAACGACAATTTGCAAAAGACACGGACTTAGTGCCTTACTACGAGATCGTAACTTGAAATGCGCATTTTTACACGTTTTTTGTAAGGTTTCTTGTAATTTCAAGTGTGCTGCTTGTAACTTGAGTCAGCGGGGCTTATCTCACACGTTCACACGCACCGATTTGTCGTGTCTGCTTTTTGTCTTTTGAGAGAGTGTGGCGTGTGTGTGTCGTAAAGGGATGAGCGTTAGCGGGGAAAGAGAATCATCAAAAACCTATCCCAGGTTAGAGATGTCTAATCCATCTCTAACCTATCCTAATAGGGCGTGTTAAAAATAGAAAAATAATAGTAGATACAAAAACTTCTATAGAATATTGTGAAAACTTTACAAATGATACCCTGGGGCCTGGATAGTAGAAGCACAGGACCGGTCTGCTGAAGCAGAGAACGTCTTTCTGCTGAAATGATTAAGAATGATTAAGATTAGAAGATACCCTTTATAAAATTAGATTAAACTAAAGCCGCTGGACGCTTACGTTACATTCGCATCCATATTTATTTACTTGGGAATTCTTTAACAAATCACAAAACAGAAGTTAAAATACTACTTTTCTTTTTCGTGCTGTCTAAAATATTTATTTATGAACATAACACTTTCGCTATTTTTAACATCTTCTAAAATAGAGATGTTTAGTTGAAGAATATGGTTCCCAGTTCATTAAAATTAACTGTTATTTTCTATCTTCCAAAACTCACTTTTTTCTCACAACGCAGTTAAAAAAAATACAAATGTCAAAAAAAAATGTCTAAAAATGCTTCCCGCGTCTCCTTACAAATTGATCCCAACTATTCCCAACTTATCGGTCACTTAATTCGTTAGTTAAATACAGACTCAATGACATCACACACTTATAAACCAATGCACTTTATCTATCCTGGCTGCAATTAGGCCAGTCCAGTCCAAGGCAGGGCAGGGATCGGTCCGTTCATTACAATAAGTGGGGACATAAAAATTCTAATCGTAAAACACTTTGATGCTCGTTCTAATACTAGAGTGTAGTCTTACAATGTACCTATTACATGATTTTATTGTTATTAAAGTATTTTAAAAGCACTTTAAATCATATGCAAGTGAGAGAGACATTTGTACCATAGTTATCAACATTTTTGCCAATGAAGATTTGTTACACAAAATTTTAATTTGAATTGGAATGATAATCATGACCAAGTCCTAATTATTTTTAAGTTGCATCACCATTCTCCTTCCCTTATTCTAATTTATTTGTGGTCGCCGCAAAATGTATTTTTCTTCCATACTTCTCTCTTAGTCATCATCTCTGTATTCACCCATCATTTTTAACCATATCATCATTTACAAAGTGCATCCATACCGTTTCTTTGGTCTTCTCCTTTCTTATAGCCATCGACATTCATACTCTAAATTATTATTTTTAAGTTGTATATTTTCTATATTCTATATATCTAACAATTTTATTTTTCCCTTTTACAGGATGGACAACGATTATTCATGGGTGCCCCAGGCAGCTTCTTTTGGCAAGGTAACGTTACTTAACTAAATAAAGAATTACTAACTAATATAGACTGCATACAGTTTAAGCTCCTATAGAAAACAGTAGCTGCGTAATGAGCTGCGCATGGGTATTTATTAGTCCAATCGAGGAAGAAATCATCATAGACTGGTTTGAAATTAACGATCACCTTTGGATTGACTACTATAATAATATAGAAAGTAGCTGGAATTTATACAATGCAGACGACACAGAAAAGCAGGATAGCATTTTGTTTCTGATTAATGATTTAGGAATAAAATCACATGATATTATAATAGATGTTTCCTAAAAATACACTATTGATAAAAATAGAAGTCAATAAATGGAAACAGTCTATTTAACAAATGATACACAAAATTTACTCAATGAACTGATCAATGAAAACGAAAACCAAACCAACAAGACTGACTCACATAACACAATATACTCCAAATAAACATGAAGTTGGAGAGGCATTCCGAATGATAACTGACACTAAAATTATTCACAGGGCGAACGTTATCCATAGATCCGAAAGAATCGTTCTTCTACTATATGCCGAAAATACCGGAAGAAGGTAACATATCCTGACGTACCGCCAGATTGACATCTTAACTCTTAACAGCAATAACATAGAGATGCCTCAATACGCATAATCCTTTATCAACGCCTTGAACATGGACAGTTGTTTTAAATTACATTTTTGGTGTTCGAGTAAAATAATTATTTGCAATTTTAACGCAATAACATCTGATATCATTAAAATAAGTCGCTAACTTCTGCTTGCTTTCTAAATTACTTAAGTCATGAATTTCTGAAGAAATGTCGATTTTATTTTGTTTTTTTTATTGGTCGTAATAATATGCCGAGGGATATTTGTCGAATTCGTTTTGTTCAATTTGAGATAATCAACGATTTATAAGAAAATGTATAAATAAAATCATATTTTATACTTGAACATAAAAAATGGATTTATAATAGAAACTGCTCGCAACTATTGATGGCAGATATTAGCGATATAATATTTGCCATAAATAGCAAAGAAATCATTAGCTTTCCTCAAGTCATGGTGTTCTAAGGTTTACCCTATGGGTTCTACCAGATACCTTCCACATTCTCCAATCTTTGAAACCATTAATTTCTATAAAACATTTTAGCGGTAGTTAAATAACGAACGTTGTGCACGAGAGATTAGATCATAGTTAGTTTATCCATTTCATATCTTTGTGCTAACAATTTGCCTATTTGGATGTAGTCCACGATCACGATTGCAACAATTTGTGTATTACCTCACGATGTCCAAAGAATGAAGGACATTTGAACACATCCAGGCCTAATCATCACAACCACAGCATGTGGATGAACAAATATTCGTTTTAATCTTCGATATTTTCACATTTTAGCAAAATGTTAATTAGTAACAACTACATTTTAAAAGACTTTTGTAATAGAATATAATTATTGTGTAAATAGGAATGATAATTCCCATGAATTAGTTTTTAAATCCTGCGGGTTAAATAGGTGTTTAATAATACTCAAATGATTTTGTAACCGCAAAAAGTGTCCATGCTTTTAAACTAAACTATAAAATGTCATTGGCTTTAGCTCTGACTGAACACAGCTATTTTTATTGATATATTTATTTAATTCATGTATGCAAGGTAAATACAATTTTATGTCGTTCTGTTAAATATTGTTCGACTTTAGCAGAAGGACTGTTAGTTGTATTTAGTGCTTGTGTTTCGCCAGAGCCGTTACCAAAATTAATTCTACCAATAATTACCTTATTGCGGTCGCTGTAACAAGGATTTGGTGATATATTTAACATTTATTAAAATATCCCTGAATCTGACGCTTGATATGGTGTGATGAGACCTTTGGTCATATGTATGCTAATAATAACCTAATCAAAGCGTTATACAGACGCCTGTAATATATGACACGATATGAACGGTGTCACAACCACCATCACATGAAACTGCCTCTCCTGGCTGCTGGACCGCTTGAACATCATCTAATGACAGATCATGGAACATTGTACGCGAATGATTGACGTTTTGTGCTGTTTCAATGTTTTAAACATAAGTTTTCTTTGGATGATTTTCCAATCTTCATTCATATTCCAAACTTGTTCTCAAAGCTTCGTTATTTGAAATACATTTTTGATCATGCTTTTATTGGGAATCATGGACATATGGAATGATTAAGCTATTTTTCACATCACCCAAGAAATCATCCAAAAGAAACTGAAAACAGCTCATTCATCAGGTATACATGACTGAATGACCATCTTAATTTTAGGTCAGCTGATGACTCAATCGATAAGTAGTCGCCCAGCCTTGATAGCGACTCCTGAAGCTAGTCCTAAGTACGACGACTCTTACATGGGTTACTCCATCGCTGTTGGTGACTTTGCTGGTCAAGGTATTCAGAGCGTTGCTGTTGGAGTGCCAAGAGGAGCTGGACTAAAGGGATTGGTAAGTTAGGCAGTGTTTTTACGATAGCATTCAAATTCAAATTCAAATTCAATCTCAAAGCATTTATTTCAATTAAATTCATTCTTCGTATTGAAGAAATCTTTAGCAATAGAAGCGGTCTGTTTGATGTAACCGAAGACAAAATTATAGATTGTAGAAAGATTTCGCAATGTCAAAAATAAACAAAAGAACGCTCACTTTGTATAGAAAGATTAAATTGTATTCTTTGTAAAGAAGAGAGTCATGCTACGCAGGAGCATAGTCAACAATATAAATTTCTTGGTTTAATCTGTCACTTGCGATAAGTGACTTTGACCTCAAACTGCCTATTAAATAAATGACACAGATCTAATCCATGATTTTAGGTGAACTCCATTAATTCGAACTATCCTAACAATTTCAGGTTGTCCTGTACACTTGGGAGCTCCAAAACATTAAGAACATCAGTGGCTCTCAGATCGGTGCCTACTTCGGGTATAGTATTGCGTCCGGTGACATTGATGGCGATGGCTTTGATGACGTCATTGTTGGTGCTCCGATGTTCACCAAGGCCAAGACTGATGGGTTTGAACATGGAAGGATCTATGTTATCTATCAGGACAAAGATAGGGTAAGATTTTTTGTTTAATAAATTTTAGTGTCGAGTAAACCCATTGTACCTAATGCGGTTGTTTTAAAAGCTACTAGGTACAGTAGACAACGCCCTGTCATCATGACTACTTTTACTTAAACAAGAAATATTATATCATTGTTCTTGAATAATACTTATAGATGTTTTCTTGTCTTTCCAGTCATTCACAAAGAGCCATGCTAGGACCGGTGAGATTTCTCGAGGCAGATTCGGTTTAGCAGTCACTTCGCTTGGAGACATCAACTACGACGGTTTCGGAGGTAACTACATGAGATGATATTTTTTAAAGTCATAAACAAGAGAAAGACCAGTTTTTTTTTTATTTCTTTACGAATAGAGAAGATTTATACGGAAGTATCTCTTTCATGAAACCATTAGTGTAATTCTATTCTGTAAAGTTCACTTCAAACTTCACTCATGTGATTGCATACATTTCGAAAGCGGGATCACTTGTCTTTAATCAAAACCAGCCGATCACGATTAGACATTGTTTGAATTTCAAAGTTATTGTCAGCAAATAAAATTACTAATCGAAATCCTCCTTGCCCCTTACCAGACATAGCCGTCGGAGCTCCCTACGGCGGCGAGAATGGGCGTGGCGTGGTCTACATCTATCACGGCAGCGAGACTGGCATCCATGAGAAGTACTCCCAAGCCATCACTGCTGAGGAGATCTCTCCCACCTTGTCTACCTTCGGCTTCTCTCTGTCGGGAGGAGTGGACCTGGATAATAATAACTACACGGATTTAGCTGTTGGTGCTTATAAGTCTGATAGTGTTGTGTTCTTGAAGTAAGTGTTTGCTCTGTATTTGTGAATTATTTCGTCGTAATGTAAAGTATTATCCCTATAAGATCTGTAGTAGAAAATCTTGGCAGTTTGTTCCAAAGGGGTAGGCAAAGAGTTATGGTACAAATCCCTCACAACATTTACATATTGGACACGTCAATCATTTATGCGTCCCATATAGTAAGGAGTGAGCATATTGCCGGGCACAAATCCAGACTCCAAGTTGCTACTGAGAATTTTCCAGTGAAAAAAAATACACACTGCCCGTGCTGAAGATCAAACCTGGGACCAACACTCGACAGGAGTCGATTGTGACCACTAGTCAAAATCTATCTACCTACATAATTATGTTAGACTATCTCATTTGTCTATTTGTTCGCAAGCATTACCGCTGGGCGTGAGGTCCTGGCTCCAATTCCCAGGCCGGGCAAAGAGTTCTTGGGTTTTTGTATCAGTAGCAGCCCGGATTCCGGATTTTTGCCCAGTTGATGGCAATAGACTCCCCCTATTACATTGGAATTTAACGTAACTGGCAAAATGTCGGTTTACTGTAGGTACACTTCTGGCCTTAAAGGAAAACAAACTAGACTTGCAACGAATAGTATATTCGGCAGTATACCGAATACCGAATATTCGGCGAGGCCCCTGAACGAATAGCCGAATATTAGGCAAAAGTATTCGGCTGGATTTTAGCGCCAAAAACTTGTACAGACGTGATTGTTTCGTGCTCCTTTGTTTTGTTCTAATGTACTCATCGCCCACGCGCCCGCTGTTGCTCTCGCGCGGTATATTGCTAACGCACTGCATGTTTCGACAAGTTCATTTCGTGGATATCGTATTACGTTAAGTACAGTTTATTGTGCTCTCTTAGTTTTGATCTGTTTGTAAGTGTGATAGTGTGAAATTTAACAAATAAACAATTAAATAACTACGAACGTACTTTAATAATAAAAAAATCGATTAATAATCGACAAAAAATATATTATATAAGTATTCGGTATTCGGCCGAATAATATGTAGATATTCGGTATTCGGCCGAATATAATAAAAGCAGCCGAATAGGCCGAATACCGAATAGTAACCGAATATTCGTTGCAAGTCTAAAACAAACGTATTGTTTATTATTATGTTTCACTGACTTTCAGCAAATGGAAAACTAAAATGTCACATGCTTTTTTTCCAGATCTCGCCCCGTAGTAAAAGTATCAGCCGATGTCAAGTTCTTGGGAGAGAGCAAGTTAATCTCGTTGACAGACAAGAAGTGTCATCTGGAGAATGGCACCACGGTTGCGTGCGCGCAACTCATGTTCTGTTTAACGTACGGAGGTGTTAATGTGGATCAGCAGATTAGTAAGTGTCTTGATTGTATTGTTAATATCAATATCATTGGTTACATCTTCCTTTATGTTTCCCAGGATTTCTTTGACTTAACTTATTTTAACAATCAATACTTTTAAATATCCTAACTGTAATGATTTTATATAGGCAAATTATCTGTAAAGTATTTCTATTCGTCCAGTTTAAGATATCTAACCTACTCTATTAACGTCCTTGTTTCCATTCTCATCAATATTATCATCGCCAAGCACATCATGTACAATTTGAACAAAATTGAGAGTCACAATAATTTGTTATTTGTTTCCAAGCGGAGGGATATATCTGCTATTTCGGTGAGTCGTCGAAGTAGCGCTAATTGGTACCATACAAAACCAAAACCACCCCATTAACTCCATAAATATCTCTATTAATGACATTAATCTTTATTTGGCACTTTAAATTATAAAGATGAGATTATTAGTAGAATTATGGATTGTAAATATTTGTCGTCAGTGTTAGTGTGTATATGTGACTGCACTCAATGTTAATGTTTTACACGACAAAATTATGAAATGTTGAAGCCATTATTGTTAAATTGCGGAAAAGGGATGGTGCTCTTTGTCCTGTCTCTCTCTTGCACTGAAACAATAATGACAGTAGCACGTCATGACACTGACTTGCATCCAATAAAATGATAAGATCATTTCTTTACCAATTTCCAGAATTTGAGGTGACCTTGGACCTGGATTCTCGTCAGAAGACCACGAAGAGGTTGTTCCTCTCAGAGAGGAGAGAGACGATTTATAAAACGCAGATACTCCTAAAACAAGGACAGCAGGAATGCAAGGACATTGTCGTGTATTTGGACGTGAGTAACTCTTATCTGATATTTTTACCGACTTAAAAAAATACGGCCAATTGCGTATCGGGACAACTCAAACTCTTCACGGGTTAAAAAAAATCCTGACTGCGGGTCCAGATTAATACTTATTTGCTCGAATATAGAATAGTGATACACACTATTCATTATTTTAATATTTAAATTTTAAAACACCTCTCCCTTCTAATTGCAGGATGAGATCCGTGACAAGCTGACTCCCATAGAGGTGAAGATGTCCTACGACCTGGTGACACAACCGTCTGGTAACCTGGTGCCTCCAGTCCTGGACCAGACCAGGAGCATCGTGCACGCAGACTCGTTGAACATCCAGAAGAACTGTGGACCTGATAACATCTGTGTGCCGGACATGAGGATGTCTGCTACAACGTGAGTTTTTTTGCTATTAATAAAGGCTGGTGAAGGTTTTAAGAGTAATCTAGTCGCAAGCTCGAACTCTCTGGTGGTCATGGCCAGAAAGCACGCTGTCTCATCTGGCTTCGTGTCCAACAGAGCTAGTATCAGTGATGAGCAGTTAGACGCTAGTCTACACGACCAACGTCTAGTTCTTACGCACAGAAACACCGTTCCGAAATGATAGCCGCGTAAAAATTCGAAAAGTGCTTCGGAAAATAGGATTTTATAAAAAAACCACTGCATAAATCAATTTCAAATAAAGATTATTGAACTCTTCGATAACTGAGCTTTGTCGGTACGGACTTGGTTTACAAGATTTTGCGATTCTTTTATTACTTATTTACACCCAAAGTGACGTTAAAAATAGCAAGAAAAACTAATCTTTGTTGGCTCATAAATTTTTATTTTACTATTCTGTTTCTGTGCAGACAAAATTAATAATAAGTCAAAACTATATCATCTTTAACTTTGGATGCACAATGTCAAATAGTGGAGTAATACTCTCCCGAAAAAATATCGGCTAGTGGCACCTTAAGACATAAGGTCGGCGCAGATTTGGCGAAGCGCGGTTTTACTTGGAAAACCAAATTTCAAAATTGCGACTCTTAAAATCAAGTCGAAAATAAATAACCTTACCGTCCACGCAGATGCTCTCTTGGATTAGAGGAATTTTATTTATTTTCAACTTTAATAATCATTTTTTTTTACAAACCAACCTTGCTTTTTCAACCAAAGCAGGGTTGAAATTGTCAGTGAAAACCGCGCTGCGCTGCGCCTCGCCAGATCTACGACGCCCTATAAAACATTACTAGTGATGAGCTTGTTGATTTCGAGTGTGTTCAGTACTCTATAGAGCATGGTAGTTTTATTTAAGCATGCTCAATGTATGTGTATTTTAATAGGATAATGCATGTGTGTAAATAATTTTCCGTCTTTTGCTTCTTTTTCTTTCTTTCTATGTATTTTCATGTATTTGACGTAATAACATTCTAATCTATTTCTATTATTATGTTTATAGTATTACCTGTATGCCTTTACCAATCAGTAGATTCTGAGCCCTCAAAAAATCTACCTAAGAATCTTTGGCCTGATCTGATTATTAAATGCCAAGAAATTACAGGTCTGCGAATTAAAGTTGTCTTAAAAGTTTTATAATTGCATTATGTTCATTTTAAATTCCGTACGCACCACATCAGGTTTTTGGGTTTGTTTATATAGAAGATATATTTTTAAACACTCTTACTTGTAAATTAAGCATTTCATCAGCATTAAAAAGATAACACAGTAAATTCTGTATTGTTTTGTTGTTTTGCTACTAGCTTCAGTCCGCGACTTCGTCTGTGTAGAAGTGGCAAAACAAGAATAAACTATTGCATCTCTTTCTTTTCACTTTTCTTTCTTCTTTCCTTCTAAATGTCACCATTTTCATTTTTGTGGCCGCGTGAGAAACATCATGTGGAAAACATCATTGCGTTGAGTGTTTTTATATCTGCGATAACCGCACCAAATTATATCAGGGCATAAAACAAATTATAGTTACCTACCTATAATGTAGATAGATCTCTTCCTGTTTTTTTTCTTTCTCTGTTTTAGTAGGTATATTTTTGAATTTATTGCTTACTTTAACTATTTATGCCTATTTTTACCTATAGTTATGATTGTTGGCGTGACCTTGTAACATAATATACCTATTATATCTAATATTTTAAGTATGTATAACAATACTAAACTTACCTTGATTTTACTACCAGCTAATACTATATAGGTCTCAGACCAAATAAAAAACCAAGATAGAGGGCTGTTAACAGTAAAGTGAAGCCGGTTTCGTAAACGTGTGCACATAGTGAGGTGTAGTTTTTGCACGCTTCACTGTATTGTTCGCAGCGCTATGTCTTGACTTTTTATTTGGTCTGAGATATAGGTAATAAAAATAATAAATAGTAAATGACTATTTAATTATAACGTAAACAAATTGTGCTACTAATTAGACCATGCTTTGTATAGGACTGCCATACAAAAGTGAGGTCAGGCTGTATTTCAGAAACAACTGAACCGATTAAGTTAAAGCATGCCTCAATTTATAAGCTAGGCTATCAGATATACATTTGTAAAAGTAAAGTAATTAAACTCCGATCAACTTTGCTCAAGAGGTAACAAACGGACTATTGATTCGTGTTTTCTAGGTTTTAGTAAAAAACTTTTTAATAAACAGGCTTATTAACGATTTTATTTGCGTAATTACAGCATATGCACGATATTGTCTTTTGTATCTTACTCAAAACAGTTACTTAGGTACTGTAGTTATATAGTACTTTGTATTAACCAAATATGTGTTCAGTGTGAGTGTTTGCATTTTATGTGTTGCTCGTTATAATCCTTTCAAGTACTGTGTTGTCTTAACCTTTCTTCGTGAGGTGGTGGATGCCATAAATGTAAATAACCTTTTTAATACTTAACTCTAATTCAAATATTGACAAAAAATTTAAACCATTCGACAAAAAAAACCATTCGCAGACCTGTATTCTTTTCCACAGCCCCACAATCAACTACGTGTTAGGATCTGGTGAAAACGTCAACATTGACGTCAAAGTGGAGAACTCCGGAGAAGACGCCTTCGAAGCTGCTTACTACCTGGTCATACCTACGGGAGTCACCTACGCTAAGATGGAACGCTTGGATAAGGACACCGCTGATACTCTGATATACTGCTCGATTACCAACAGGTTTGCTGATGGTAATAGCACCCTGAGATGTGATTTAGGAAATCCTATGGCTAGTGGACAAAAGGTAAGATATCATTCAGATGTTTTCTATATTTTAATTTGCTGAAGATTTATGTGTAAAACTTTGAATGCCCAGAAAATGACGGCTAAATCTTCCATAATTATTACAATGACATTTTGGAAAATGGTTTAATGATACTACTTACGTACTTATTAAATTGATTCGGATTTGTCATGTTATAAAAAATAATATGCCACGAAATCCAAACTCAAAGCATTTATTTAAATCAAACCATTTACAGGCATTTTTAAACTGTCACATAGTCAGTCAGTTAGTCAGAAAGTTGAAGCTAGTTGCCCATTCCAAAATGTAGATCTCTATGAAGAAGTACGGGCAATAATTAATTCAAATAACTGTTGAATGAGCATTGATTAGAAAAAAATGTTTGAAATCTAAAACAATACATTTTTTACTCTTCTAGCTAAACTTCCGCCTGTTCTTGGAAGTGGACTCTCGCGTCACATCCCTCAGCTTCGACATGGAAGCCAACTCCACCAACGTAGAACAAGGCACCATGTATGACAACAGCATGCATATGAACATCGGCGTCGTAGTCAGAGCTCAGCTGTCTATCATTGGGTAAGTTTACGAGACTTATTTTTCCAGTGGATATGAACGGGGGGTTCTACCAAGTTGAAATAGAAATATTTTCAGAATAATTGTTCATTTATTTATTAGAATGGGTTTATAAAAGGGTTTCGTATTATGTGTTTAATTAATATCAGGGAGCTTTGTCTTGTTTAAGAAACTTGGAACACGATAATGTGAGATTTAGATTTTAGTCAAACTTATATGGACGATGTTATAATAATATCATAACATTGTCTTTTTCTAAAGGTTCCGGCATTATTGAATAAAGTTAAAAATGCTCATTATTTAATTAATTACAGAACATCAGACCCGCCGGAGCTCCATTACAACGCGTCGCTCTACGACACAGAAAACATAAAGGATGACACTAAACTTGGGCCACAAGTAATCCACAAGTACAACATCAAGAACGAGGGACCTTTCACTGTTGAAGAGACGGAGATATACTTCATGTGGCCCTACCAGACTCTGGAAGGTAAGAATTACAAACTAAGGACCCATCTGCAAATAATAAAATTAGTAAAGTAGCTAAGTAATTATGCCTTATTTCGAGAAATGTGCGGTACCGTGGAAAGGAAAACTTATAAAAAGCTTTAGGAGTGCTAAGTGTGGACCGGTAGCCGATGCCAGGATTTATGCCCGGCTAAACTATTTTAAATATTATTATTATTTTGAGAGTGTTTTTTTTTTCTCAGCTCTTAGGCTGGTTTTAGCTACATTTACGGGCTAAAGCCAAGTACATGTAGCGTGTGGTGTGTATTAGGGTGTATTTTCTTCCTCTAACTGCATGAATTTCCTAACTATTCTGCAGGTGTTTAAGATGGCAGCTTTCTGTATGTGGATATAGACGGACTCTTCTAAGTCTATTTGTTTTAGGCTACGGAGAAGATGGTTGGGAATAACGCCAGTCGTGGAGACAACTATAGGAATAATGTACACTTTTTCTTGACTCCAGATTCTTGTGACTTCTTCTTTAAGTTCAGCATATTTACTTATCTTTTCAGATATGGTTTTTTGTAGGTTATGAGTATTGGGAACTGCAATGTCTATGAGGTATGTGATTTTTCTAATTTTATCCTGCAGGGTTATGTCTGGTCTATTGTAGTGGATAGTCCTATCTGTAAGTATGGCGCGATCGTAGTACATTTTGTGCGTATCATTTTCTAGTATAGTTTGTGGTGTGTACTTGTAGTAAGGAGTGCAAGAGTTTTGTATGAGACTGTGTTTAAGAGCGAGTTTTTGGTGAATGATGTTTGCTACCTGGTTGTGTCTGTGAGTGTAGTCTGTCTGTGTGAGGGTTGTGCATGCTCCTGTTATGTGTTGTATGGTTTCTGATTGAATGTGGCATCTGCGGCATTTATCATTTGTGATGGTAGGGTCTTTAATGATAAATTTCCTGTAGTTTTTGGTGTTGATGATTTGATCTTGTATAGCTATGATAAAGCCTTCTGTTTCAGGGAACAGATTTCCTATTTTCAGCCACTTATTTGATGCTAATTGGTTTATGTGAGACTGCTCTAGGTCATGAGGGTGCCGGCCGTGGAGTACTTTCTTCTTCCATTCTTCAATTTTTTGTTTCTGCGGGTCATCATTGGTGGTGTTTTGTGTTTCTATCTGTTCGTTTAAGTTAAGTGGAGTGTAGTTGAGATCGTTTATCACTATGGCTTTATGTATATTACTGGTGTGCGATTTTGTGTGAAAGAATGTTTTTAGTCGACCGATTTGTTTCCTGCAAAGGCACTGGATGTCGATTAGGCCCCTCCCTCCATTTTGCCGTTTGATGGTTAATCTTTCTATGGCAGATTTAGGGTGTAAGTTGTTGTGTTTCGTAAGTGTTGTTCGAGTAGTGCGCTCTAATTTTTCTGTGTCTGTTTTGGTCCATTTTATAACTCCGAATGAGTACGTTAATACGGGGATGGCAAAGGTGTTAAGGGCTTTAATGAGATGTTTACCTGAAAGTTGGGTCTTACAAACCGCGTTAAGTCTTCTCTTGTACTCTGTAGTTAATGTATTTTTAATTCTTACATGATCGAGTCCCTTTAGCTGCGTGTACCCTAAATATTTATACAAGTCAGACGGTTCCATCGCTGTTATAGTGTCCGTGTCGTTCACCGCGTAGTCGCCGGGCTGCACCTTGCCTCTTATAATGTGAAGTGTTTTACATTTGTCTAGGCCAAATTGCATGTTAATATCCTTACTGAACTCTGCTGTAATTTCTACCAATTTTTTCATATCTTTTTCTGTTTTGCCGTATAATTTAATGTCGTCCATGTAAATAAGATGTGATATTGTTGTTTCTTCTGTAGTGTGTTTGAGGCAATATCCTGCCCTACAGGCCTGCAGTAAATGAGACAGAGGATTTAGGGCGAGACAGAACCACAGGGGGCTCAGGGAGTCACCTTGGTAGATACCTTTTTTGATTGATATCTGTCGCGTTGTGACATTACTGTGGTTGCTATTTATTTGTAGAGTTGTTTTCCACTGTAGCATTATATGGCGCATGAAATTAATTATTTTTGGGTTTATTCTATAAATCTCTAATATTTGTATTAACCAAGAATGAGGAACACTATCAAAAGCTTTTTTGTAATCAATATAGGTGCAATGAAGATTTCTGTTTTTAGAGGTGGCGTGTTTATGAATAGTGGAATCTATAATCAGCTGTTCTTTGCATCCCATGTGGCCCTGCCTGCATCCCTTCTGTTCTTATGCAATTATGTTGTGGTGTTCAATATGAGAGCTAATTTTTTTTGTGATTGCTGATGTTAGTATTTTGTATATTGTGGGTAAACATGTAATTGGTCTGTATTGGGAAGGCTGAGATGAGCTTTTATTTTTAGGTAGCATGTAGGTAATTCCTGTTGCGATAAATTCGGGTATGTTCTGCTGTCCTAATATGATATCTGTTAAATTTTTTGCTATAGATTTGTGTAATGAAGTCAATTTTTTGTACCAGTAATTATGTATTTTGTCTACACCTGGTGATTTCCAGTTGAGTAATCTAGCTGTTATGTGTTATTATTTGTTTTATTATTTTTATTATTATATTATTATTTTTTATTTTATTTTTATTGGGCCCATGACCAATTATAATACAGGCGTCATGAGAATGTGTGCATGTTTAATTATTTTATTTAACATTCCAGGCGAGAACCTGATGTACATGCTGGTGCAACCACAATGGTTGGGCAACGTCAAATGCGACATGGCGAGACATATCAATATTAACAACCTGTTCGTCCAGAATCCTTATGCTTTCTTACTGGGAAAGGAGAGAGAAGGTTTGTTATTAATTACTATAATAAGCCTAATTTAAAATTCGAAATCATTGTGCAATGTGTATCGAATTTGTTTTACGTTTTTGTATTACAATCTAGTTTGTTCTCACCCAGCCGTTACAAAATGTTTGTTTATTCCAGCTATGATGAGTAGTGAGTTCTACAGTGCATCACAAACATCAGGAGGCGGTGGATATTATGGACAAGGTAATTATGATTAAAGATTTTAAAAAATATTCACTTGCTTCTAACGTATATTATGGACAAGTTATTTAAGTATATGTTAAATCAAAGATGTTACAAAATATTATGTCGTATACGTATCTATAAAAGCATCGCTTTATTTTTACAGTTTATTGGGAAGAGTCGTCCAGCAGTGGCCAAGTTAACTCCCAGGCTGGCGGCAACGCTGGCGGTGCGACCATCCAAAGAGGTTCCGGCTATGGAACTGGACAAAGCAGCGGCTCCGGCTATGGAACCGGACAAAGCAGCGGCTCCGGCTATGGTACCGGACAAGGTTCCAGCAGTCACTCTAGTGGAAGCTCAAGTCATTTCAGTAGCAGCTCTAGCGGTAGCCAAAGCGGTAGTGGACAAGCCAGTGGCAGCCAGGGTAGCAGTGGACAATTCAGTAGCAGCCAGAGTGGCAATAGACAATCTATTGCCGGTGGTCAGAATGCCAATGGGCAATTTGTTGGCAATCAGGGTGGCAATGGACAATTTACTACCAGCCAAAGTGGCAGTGGACAATTTAATAGCAACCAAGGTTCCAGTGGACAGTTCAGTGGCAGCCAAGGATCCATCAGTGGAAACCAAGGTCACATTGGGGGTCAAAATCAAGGCCAGTTTGGTGGAACTTACTATTTCAATAAGACTTGGACCAATTCTAATGGCGAAGCTTTGACTGCTGAAGAAAAGGAAGAAATTCAAAGGAAACTCGCTGCTGCTATGGCTTCTGGAATTATTGACCAGAATGCCTTTGGACAAGGCGCTCAGGTAGTGAGGGTGAGGAACAAGACCATTGTGTATGATGCGAATCATAATATTATTTCGGAAGTAGAGACGAGTACTGAGTATGGAAACCTTGGACACGAAGGAGAGCCTGGAAGCTCTTTTAATGTGTAAGTTTTAATTTATTATTTTTATATTATCAAAATTAATCTCCCATTCGCTGGAGTTTAATTTTGATAATATATACATAGGTATATACAGTATATTTTTTTAAATTTAATATTAAAGATATTTCCAGTGGTACCTTCTTTTCAATAAATATTGTTTTATCTTTCCAGATTTGCTAACCAAGGCGGTGTCAACCTAGCATCTTCACAAGGTCATTCTCAGGGCAGTTACTCCCAAGGTTCGGGCGGTTACAACCAAGGCTCGGGCATGTACAACCAAGGAGCGGGAACTTATAGTCAAGGTTCAAGAAGCTACAACCAAGGATCAGGAAACTTTAACCAAGGGTCAGCGAGCTACAACCAAGGTTCTGCAGCTTATGGTCAAGGATCAAGGGGATCCGGACAAGATTCAGGCCAAGGCGGTTTCGTTCACGGATCTTGGGCGACCACAGAAACAGTAAATCCTGATATTTCGAAAGCTGGTTCTTCTACCTTCAGGGGATCCTCAAGCGTTACTGTAGTTGGTGATGAGGAAGAAGATAAACTTGAAGGTTTCGGAACGTATGCCGCGTATAACCCTAATAACGAATTCAGATATGGTATTGCTGATGTGAGTGGCAGTTCTGGTGGAAGTCAAGGAAGCTCAGGAGCTGGTGGTGCTGTACATGGTGGAAATTACGCAGCTGGAGGTGCAAGTCATCAGGCTGGAGGTGGAAGCTACCAAGCCGGTGGTGGAAGCTATCAAGCGGGCGGTGGAGGCTATCAGAGAGGCGGAGGTGGATACTCTTACTCTTCATCCTCAGGTAAAACTTTGTTTTCATTAGTATTGTGTACCTTGTTATCTGTAAAAAAGAAGCACTGTTCTTGCCCTTGATGGGTTTTAAAAACTTGATTTTATGACTGGTCTGGTTGTTATTTTCCAGGTGGCCACACGTCATACAATACTCACACAGGCGGTGGCTACAGCTCTCCTACTGAACGTCGTGAGAACACCAGGAGACGACGACAGGATGAAGTAAGTCTTTGAACTATTATTCAAACATTCTTGAACAAAACGGCATTTAATTTTAACACAAAAATAGAGACAGGAAAAGCTTTTTATTCTGCTGTACAGTCACGAGCAGCATGCCTTAAATTACACAAGATTCAAAAGTGATTTACTCCTCAATTATTGATAGGAACTTTATGATATGATGTTAGGAATTTAGTCTTCAAAACCATACTGTCTAGAAATAGGTATTTTCTCAAAGTCGCAATCGTTATTTCTCAAGCAAGGACGATGCTTGCTTACAGTGGGAGTGGAACTGAATAAAGCTGAGCACTTTACCATAGGAGGCTGTGATGATAATAAAATTATGATGTTAACCAATTATTCTCAATCTAGGTGGACCCAGAGTTAAAGAAGATTCTGGAGAAATGCGAAGAGAAGTACAAGTGTGAAGTGGTGAGGTGTACCACCGGCCGCATGATGAAGGGACAGGAGGCCTGGTTCGCATTCAGATCCAGGATCAACGCGACTGTGCTTACTGAGGTAAGGTTTAAATGAAAGCTTAGTGTTATAAGAGTTAGGTAATATAGGACAAGTCACAAGTACTCACAAGATCGATAACGTTTGACCAATATGCTAAAAGATGGAATCTGAATTCGGTAAACAACAGGACGTCGACGGCTGCTGCCGCTGTGTAGTGTGTATGGAAAGGCTACGAATAAATTGACGTTGTCTGGTCCAATATGATGTATTAAAAACTTGGAAATTACAAGATTTGATTTGAATCTGAGAAAATTATATGATTCATTTATTTTATTAAAAATGGAGTAAATTCGTTTTGGCACATACGTCGCGCGTCGTTTTATTCCGAGCGCACGCAACTATAGCCATCACTCTTCTTTTGCGTTTCAAAAGTAATTGCAGCACTGTCGCTCGCTTAGTAGTTTTCGAGGTAGCCCCTTTTTTATTGGGTTGGGAAATTATCAAATAACTTCACCGCTCTTCGGGCGTGTCAGACTTTTACTGACTAAAACCCACCTGTGTTCTCAATTCTTTCGAACAACCCGCGACCCTGGCAGGAATCGTCTCTAGCGGACCCCGTCAGTTAGTGCTAACTTTCTTTGAGGCGCGCGTGGAACACAACGCGCCGTCGACCCGGGCCTAGTCCTTGCCGGACGGCGAGCTGCTCATTGCTCGCCGTCAAGCAGCCCGCGCCTACGGTGGCCGGGAATCGGCTATCGATTCCCGACGCCCAGGGCGTCTCCTGTGGCGACTAGGGGCGTGAGGGCGTAAGGATTGCCTCTCCCTCTTGCGCCCCGCTTTCTCCTTCGCGAACATTACTGCTTTGCAGAAGGAGGTGACGGCCTCCCATGCACTGGACTAGGGTCGGACGCGAGAGATCGTCACCGCCGTGAGGACGCGGCGATGCTCTGCCCAAGCTGGACAGACTTCCACCGTATGCTCAACCGCGTCCCCTGGGCGATCCACAAAATGGTGATACCCGGGCGTTTCCTCTCGACTTATCCGGAACAGAAACCTCCCGAAGCAGCCGTGTCCGGTGAGGACCTGCATTAGGCGAAAGATAAGGACGATGTGGCACCTCTCCAGCCACTCCTCAAAGAGGGGACTTAACGCCGCAATTGTGGCGTGCCCAGCACTGGGTTGCGAGAGTCGCACTCTCCATGTTGCAATGAGATCCCGCAGGAGTTCTGTTCGCTGTGCCGTAATTTCTCCCGGCAGCGGAGTGCCCCGGCGTTTTGCCTTCTCGCGGCACTCCCATATGTGGGCGAGGACTTTTGCCTTCAGATCTCATGGTGTCAATCCGGCAAGGAGGCTCGCTGCCTCCCCGGAGACCGTGCGGTATCCCCGGACTAGCCGGATTAGGCCCCTGTTCGTTTTCAAAAGGGCCCAAAGGCGCAATCCACGTTGTGGCTGTTTTAAAAATGCCAGAACGCGTATGCTCGGTTTTTTCGCTCAATGAGTGTTTTCGGTCTTTGAGCATATATACACCAAAGTATCTCTATCTATCTTAACAGCAAACATTTATTCAGTAATTCGTTACCCCCAGATCTCCAAGGAGCGCGCAGTGATCCTGTCGACGCTGGGCGCGGCGCGCGTGGCGCGGCTGCCGCTGGCGGGGCGGCCGGCGCCGGCGTGGCGCACGGCGGAGGCGCGCACGGCCGTGACGCCGCAGCTGGCCGCGCTGGGCGGCGGCGTGCCGCTGTGGGTCGTGGTGCTGGCCGCCGTCGTCGGCGCGCTGCTGCTGCTGCTGCTCATCTTCGCGCTCTATAAGGTGAGTTCATTAAACAGACATGTATTGTAGGTGAATGTCATTATATCTGCGGAACGTCCACTGCTGAATATCAGAACCCTTTCAGGTATCGCCACAAGACGAGAGGGGTAGGTAATGGTGATGCTATTTACCAATTACCTAAGTTTCAGATCTTGTCGTCTATATAAAAAAAAATACAAATTCAGACCCCAGGCTGCTACATACAATTTACTGAAAACCCAATGACACTGCACGACCCGGGGATAAAACGCTCAGCAGGTCACCCTTGCGACCATGTCGGAGTCGAGACAGTAATAAAATAATGTAACTTACATAAGCCGTCAAAGATACTCTTTTTTAACAATCATTTTTTTTTTAACAATTTCCAGTGCGGATTCTTCAAACGCAACCGCCCCTCAGACCACGCTGAGCGACAACCTCTGAACGGACGCGACGAACATCTTTGATATCCGACCACTGAGATAGGCGCGACGTCCGACACGGGCGGCACGTCAGACGCCGGCCGGACATCGGACGCTGGCCGGACATCGGAAGCCGGCCGGTCATCCGATTCGGACGGCAGTTCGTCCACCGACGCCGCCAGTGACGTCACTAGTCGCGACTCCACTAGCTTCGACCGGTACTGACATCACAAAGTCATCGTTTATAAGTTTTAAATGACGTCATTGTATCGCCTCGCACTGATTGCTGTGATTTAAACGATGGCAGGAATGAGTGTGATGTTTTATTAATTTATTTATAAAATTAATAAAAAAATTGTTGGGCTGTAATTTATATGTTTACATAATTATAAATATAAAAGTTACAGTCTATGATAAAAATAGGTCCGATTTGATTGTGTAAAAATAGAAGCCATATTTTACGAAGAAATAGTTTTACCTCATGATGACATAACGAATTTTCTTCCCCCCAACTTTTCATGTCTTTTTTACAAAGAAGATGAAAGGTTCGACATTTTTTTAATATTGTACATCTATTCTATTATAATAAAACTAGTCACGATTAAACAATTAATTTTCGGGCGCCATATTAGAAATTAATAAAAGAGAAAAAAAATGTAAGACGAGGTTTGAAGTGAATAATGGTGGATAAATTATAATTAAAATGAAATAATTATTATAATTTATCCAAAATGAATTGTTTTAAAATGTAAAATGAATGAAAGATTAAATCTTGTCGTGTGATAAATGTAAAAATGTGTGTTTGTATGAGAGTTGTTGAAAATGTGATCTAAGTTAATAATAATTAGGTTTTTACTAAATGCGGTGGATAACATAATTTGTTGGAGGTGTATCGAATAGTTGATTCAATTATATGATAAGTAACTAAATTGTGGTAGAAAAATTGTAGTCACGTGTGAAATGATTTATTTTTTAATTAGAAAAATAAAAAAATATCACTTAGTCGATACACCTTCTATTTATATTTCGAATCCAGAGTTAATGGTTTATAATGTTACTAATAAGGTCGCTTTACATAAATAAAATTTATAATAATTTTGGGAGGCATCATCTCAATAAATATCAATAACGGTTCTTTACCCAGCTGAGGTAGATCTCTCAAAGTGCTAAACTGGGTATCAAAGAACCTGTAAATTATAAAAAAAAATTGCAATAAAAATTAAGAAAAAAAATGGGTACATATCTTTGAATAGTTGTGTAAACTGTAATGTAGTATTTACATAGTGTGCCTTAGCGATACATATCGAAATACATAGCTTAAATTATGCTTAATATACCTACATATTTTAAAATAAATTCTTAAAAAAATGTATTATGTGCCTTCTGAAACTGCCAGTTACTAATTAAATATATTAATGTAAATATTTTAGATTATAGATTATTTTTACAAAGAGTCATTTTTTCACAGAACAATATTGTATTAGAGTGTGTAGTATTTTTGGCAAAATGTGTATTTGAATAGAAATTAATTGTACTTAAAACTTTTTAGAAATGTAAAAATAAAAAGTAAGATAAAATCATATAAAAAAACGTAACGGTTGTATAAACCTAGTTTTTTAAAATAAACGTGTTGCGAAAATCGTCTTTAAAAAATTCTAATCGTTTCAAAAATTGTTTAAAGTATTTTATCACTCGATGCCAATATGTTTTTGTTTCACTTTCTGTGAAAAAATGCCAA
This sequence comes from Luperina nickerlii, assembly GCA_963855955.1. Classification (NCBI taxonomy): domain Eukaryota; kingdom Metazoa; phylum Arthropoda; class Insecta; order Lepidoptera; family Noctuidae; genus Luperina; species Luperina nickerlii. The sequence continues at coordinate 2,690,830 of OY979666.1, read as the reverse complement.
GTCCACTAATAACGCATAAGCATTGTTACATTTTGTAATTATTTTTAATTATTTATTTTTACATTTTAACTATTAAGTATACAGCTTCTTCTCATAGTTAACTCTTAACTAAAATCGTTTAGATGCCATACAAAATGTGTAATAGTTTATATTATTTTGGTTGTTTTATTTCGGTAATAATTTCTTTGCATTTACCAAAAATGAACTCGTAATAAATTTTTTGTTTTTAATTTTAACACAATTTGTTTTAATTTTTAACCTTCATCCGAAAGAAACCAAAATTTTGAAAAATGTGGTCAATATTTTTGCCCTTGACTGTACACTACCTTGAGGTAAGTCATGAGGGACGTATTCATTTGTTGAACATAGGTACAATAATAATGTTATGTAACGTAATTAAGTATTAGCCACAGAAAAACACAAATAATTTTACAGAAAAATGATAGAGATTTTTTGAAAGTAGTTAGTAACGAGACACGAAATTTTTATAGATACGTGTACAATTCTATCTTATACAGCTATTTCATACATTTTGGTCAAGTAGGTATTGAACTTTTGTATGAAACAGCTGTTTTTTTTTTCGTGATTTCAGAGTTGGTCTCATAGTGAAAGTTGTTCATTTTCATAGGTAGAAAACACTGTAAAAATTTGGAACCGGTAAAAAAAAATAATTCTGTATATTTATATGATCGAATTGTACATTAACTTATCTTGCCCAGGAGTTTCTTGCCCATTCTTCTTCATACAAACAGTACCTTTTGGAAGGGGCGACTAGAATCAATTCAATTTTACTGTAAGTTTTGACGTTCAAAAGTGCCTTTAATGTGCCTATTTGAAATAAATGATTTGACTTTGATTTTATAAGAATCTCGTGTCACAGTGTTTGCTATCGAACTCCTCCGAAACGGCTAGACCGATTTTTATAAAAAAAATTACTTATATTTGGTAGGTCTCTTATTAAAAGATCGTAGGCTATTTTTATAGCCTTTGGAAAGCTAGCCTTTGGAATAAACTTACGCCGGTGAAACCGCGAAGCGCTGCTGGTAGTTATATAAAGCGCTAAGCAAAGAGCACAAAATAATTATAAGTAATTGTATTCGGTACCGGACATAAGCGCCCTCTGGCGGAGCAACGAGATAAACCGACCAAGCTCGCGCTCGTAGATTAAATTAACTAGTACAGATAGTAGACAAAGCTGTAGATAATTACTTTAAATATTATTTGTTGACGCAAATCTAAGGTGCACTTGCTTCTCATGACCTTAATGATAAAATAATTACACATTATCTTACGCATTTTCATAACTAGCTGCTTACAGCTTACTGCAGCTAATTAGGTAAAAATCCGACTATAGTACCTACCGAACCACACACAAGTCCTTAAAATCGCAAAAGTAAAAGAAGAAAACACTACAGATGTGTTTATTGTCGGAAGGCACTTACATTCGGATACACCTAAAAAAGAAAAAAATTATTCGGTAGGTAGGTAGGTACTGGATACAATCCTACATGGTTTCTGTATGAGTTATAGAAACTCCACCAACCAACCAGTAAACACGCTGCACGCAATACATAAAATATCCCTATTCAATTTTTATGCCAACCATACAAAGATCTGTGGTCCGTAAATCTTGGCCTGCTGTGTTTCTCAAACGCCTGTCTGTCTGATTGGGCGCGGGCGCGACTGCGAAACGGAAATGAAATAAAGATACTCGTTCAAATGCTACATTTGTTTACCGATCTCATCTAGGTTCTAGATGGAGATAGAACGGTTTGAATCTAGATAGACTGGTTTGAATTTATTTGAGATCTTTTGTAGAAGTAGGTAAGGTAAGGAGATAAAAGGGATGCGCTTAGGAAGCCCGCGAAATTCAAATTTACTAACGTTTTTTGCAATTTGTAGGTAAAATATGATTCGCGACCGAAACAAATATAATTTTACAGAATTATAATCATTAGAATCAGCAATTTCGGGCTAACCTGAAGCTTTCGTCTAAAGGAAAGCAAGAGAAAAAGTTTAAGGTCAAAAAGGCTGCAGTTTTCGACTTTTGATGAATAACGTAAATACAAATACCGTTCCCCCCCTTATCTTCGAAATTTGCAAAGAGAAAAATCTGAAACAATTCTATATAGAAGTTTATGAAAAGATTACAGAAAAAAAACGAAGCCTCTAAATAGCACACTTTTTCAGAAATCATCAACAAAAGTTACATTAGTTCCACTATCGGTCAAGAGATGGCGCTGACACAAAACTGCAATATTCTACACCGCAGTGCACAGTGTTAAAATTCTCTGACGAATATAGGCCTCGCCGATGAAAATTTAAAAACATAATGATGTTACGGAACCCTCGGTGCGCGAGCCCGACTCGTTCTTGCCCGGTTTTTTCTATCGTATCAAATTAGTTGTTGTTGTTGTGTTGTTGTTGTTGTTTGTTGTTTTCAAAACACTATCTACCTAGCATATATCCTGAAGAATATCATATATTTTTCTGATTTTGTTTACCTACTGTAGTCGATCACATACTTTTATTGCTTCTAAAACCTGCGTTTTTTACGATTAGGTCCTGTAATCCCCTTAAACCATAAACAGGCACTTTTGAACTGTCAAGGAACTTGAACGACATATTAGTTTCACATGAGCTAACACAAGCACGGTCGGTGTTCAACAAAATCAGCACTCTTTTAATTGCACGTAAGTATTATCTTGCATTTTAATTAGATCAGCTTCTTAATTATAATACTTAGGTACAACACAAGTTATGAGTCATCTTATTTTAATGATCATTTTGGCCTTAGCAAAACAAAATCTTCTTCCTAATCAGGTTAAGAGCGCGCCTTGGCAGCCCAACGCGAGCGATTTCGTACCTCTCGCCCGCGCCCCCTCTACAATAATACGCGATGGCATAGCGCGCGGCGCGCCACCACCGGCGCAGGCGGCGCGCGGCAACGCGATCGAGTGCGTGAGTCGAGTTCGAGTTTAAACTGCGCGGTGCCCCGCCGCCCAGGTGATCAACAGCGTTCTGTGCCGAAGACGGGCCGTGAATATGCCGTTTCGTGAATTTGAACTTGATTCGTATGGCAATAAAAATGTATTCGTAAAAAATTATGTCATTCAAATAAAGTTCAAATTCACGGAAGTATTTGGTACGACGGATCGATCGCGATGTGTAGGTAAAGCATAACATAGCTGATTATAATCAAACGAGCTCATTGTCGTTATAGGTAAACACATAATTATTTGGAAGCTCCGTTCATAGACCTACAAACTGACATACCACCAATATAGTAGGTAAATAGGTACTAGGGCTTCCATCCCGAGACGCGAGTTTCGAAATTTAGAGGCTCGTGTTTTTTTTTTCGTGGACTCGAGACTATCTAGTCTGATCCGTTATTCAGTCCTCGCGTAGGAACTCAATCTATACAAAGTTGATACGACAGAGGGGCTTTTCTTTAAACTGCCTATACTAGATACCATTTTCAAGCTCTGTACCAAAAATCAATTAAATAGGAGCAGTAGTTTAGTCACAAATGATTTTTGAAGTTTTTGCTACGTTTGAACACGATGTATATTTCCTAACAGCTGATTATCTCATACGCATAGGTCATGCACCTTAAAACGATAATCTGAGTATAAGATACATTGTTGCCGCACAAGTACAACCAAATATTTCACGAAGCAATAAATACACACACACTTGCACTTTCACTATGAGAGTGACAATCATAGCAAAACCCCCGCGCCTTTTTCCCGCGCGTAAAAGGAATAGAAATAGGTCAGTATGTTGCTATTGCATTCTAGATCCTTGGGAATTTGCTAAAAAACTTTCTTTCAGTGGACAGTGCGCAAGCGTCATCCACTCGGGACGTACGTTACGTAATACGGGAGCCCCCCGCCGCCGCGCCTTTATGTTTTGTCGAACTCGCTGACAATAATTGTGATTTTGTTTTGTTATTGTGATAGACACTAAATAAGTTTAACTTGGGAATATTATTATTTAGTGTTAGTGTTTTTTTGTGTTTGACTGTTTTTATTGTGATAGGATACGTAATTAAACGTTGGTTGTGTGTGTGTGTAATCATTAAAGTGTTCAGCAATGCCTCGTGTAACTTACACGGCGTCAGAATACACTTACATGATTTTAATTTACGGTGAATGCCGTGGAAACGCAGATTTAGCTCTGCGAACATACCGAGAAAGGTATGGTGACCGGCGCAATAGCCCTAGGAACGCCGCGCGCCGGCACCATACAATTGGCAGTACAAAGATTACGGGAATTAAAGTGCTTAGCGACGGACAGTGATTTAATAAATAACAATATTCTCCGTCGGTATAATTTGTGCATTAATATGAATCGAGGACACATCGAGAATTTAAAAATTTTGTGTTTTTGTGTGTGCGCGTACTTAACAACCAGCCGGGCGCGGACGGCGCGAGCGGTCTAAACCGCCCGCCCCCCGCGCCCCCGCCAAGAGAGATAACACACACGCACACGCGCTCCTGCGCGACTTTGTTACCTAGGCATCTAAGGTCAGTCAAATTTATTTATAAAGGGTGGTTGCGTTTCACTCTGACTTTAAGCTATTTAGTTTGTTTGAAAAAAAAAAAATCTCATTTTTGGCGCTTTCTATTTTTGTACTGTATCGAATTAATACTATACACGTATAGTATACGTAGTGTAATTTAATGCCCCTCTGTCATATCAACTCTGTATATTATGTACTTACCTAAAAGGTTAGTATGAAATAAAATATTATATGTAAATATTCATCAATATTTATTTATTAAACAATTTAATATTCAAAATTATATAATACCATTACAATAACAATAAAAATCGCATAAAAAAATTAAAGTCAAAGTGGTTTCACAAGGTTTCAACAAATTACGCGACGCGCAACATTCGAAGGTATGTATGTACCTAATACAAATATCGTATTACCGTAATAACAAAAAGTAATGTTCCTACAAAAATAAACTCATAACATAACCATAATAACTATGTACCTAGAACAAATGTTTCCTTATAAATAAAAATACTGGCCAAGCAAGTCGGGCCATGCATAGTGGGTTCCGTAGCTGAAATTACAAACGACTGTAACATACTACATCCATCGGTCCATCCATCCATCCATCGATCCATCGATCCATCGATCCGTCGATCCGTCGATCCTTCGATCCACCGATCCGTCGATCCATCGATCCATCGATCCGTCGATCCATCGATCCATCCATCCATCCATCGATCCATCGATCCATCCATACATCCATCCGTCGATCCATGGATCCACCGATCCATCGACCTGTCGATCCGTCGAACCGTCGATCCGTCGATCCATCGATCCGTCGATCCATCGATCCGTCGATCCATCGATCCGTCGATCCATCGATCCGTCAATCCACCGATCTGTCGATCCATCGATCCATCGATCCGTCGATCCGTCGATCCATCGATCCATCCATCCATCCATCGATCCATCGATCCGTCGATCCATTCATACATCCATCCATCCGTCGACCCATGGATCCATCGATCCATCGACCTGTCGATCCATCGATCCATCGATCCGTCGAACCGTCGATCCGTCGATCCATCGATCCGTTGATCCATCGATCCGTCGATCCATCGATCCATCGATCCGTCAATCCATCGATCCGTCGATCCTTCGATCCATCGATCCATCGGTCCATCGATCCGTCGATCAGTCGATACATCGATGCTTCGATCCGTTGATACATCGATGCTTCGATCCTTCGATCCATCGATCCATCCATCCATCCATCCATCAATCCATCGATCCATCGCGATCCGGCGATCCATCGATCCATCCATCCATCGATCCACAAAAACACATAAAATTTCAAATCACAGCGATGCTAAAGAAGTTTTCACTTCAAAAACTTCCCCACTTTACGTGTACCTAAAAAAACCGATAGCGTAAAAAAATTTTTTTTCAAGATTTTATTTTACCACTTTGTCGGCGTGATTAATAATGTACGGACGCCAGCACATCAACCTACCCGAAACTGTCAAATTTTCGCAATCAAATTTGAACCTTATGCTTTAGTGATAAAGTTGAAAATCTATTAAAGAAATTTGACAGATTGTAGTAACTTGATGTGCTGGCGTCTCATTGTACGGGAAAGATTCAATTATGTTACATTATGCGATTTAAAATTTACATACATTAATACAAAGCATCACGCCTGTATTGCCCAATGAGGTGGGCAGAGGTGCGGGAATCGAACCCAGGACCTCACAGCTCAGCAGTAGCGCTTGCGACCGCTAGACCAACGAGCCAGATAAAAAAAATATTAACGGGAATTAAAAATTTACTTACTTTTTTTTCCCTAGGCAATAGACATTCGAAATACCTAAGTAGCTAAGGAAATAAAAGAATTGATACCGTTATATAAATCGGTAGTTAGGTACAGACGCCAGCACACCAAGCTACCCGAAACTGTCAAATTTTCCCATTCAACTTTGAACCTTAAGCTTCAGTGATAAAGTTGAAAATCTATTAAAGAAATTTGACAGATTGTAGTAGCTTGACATGCTGGCGTCTGTACTTACTTTTTTCTTTCTTTAGAATACGGAGTTGTTCCCTCAAACGTTTTGTTTTGTTTTTGTTTTTTTAAAAAACGTTTCCCCACACTAGGAATTACTCCTGTATCGTGGGTGCGTTTACAAACATTTAAATTCACATACACAAACATCCAGACCCGGAACAACTACCTGTAGGCAATACAAATATTTGTCCGGTCGGGAATCGAACCCGCGACCGCGACACGCAGCGCAGCAGTCGATCGCTCAGCCACTGCGGCAACCACGGAACAGAAAAAACTGTTTTTTCTGTTCCGTGGCGCCAACCATGTGTCGTGTTTTCCGAGAGTTTTCTTTTTGCCCATCTTTATTTACACTAAATAATGATAATAATTTATTATGTTTACACCAAACGGGTTTAACTCCTTTTTACAGTAGGTAATACCTACCACTAAACAAAATAAAAATGTCGAAAATAGTCCTCTCTCTGTAATGTCGCCAAACATAGGTTCGTCCTCCAAGAGATGCCGTAGCAGACTGATTGAATAAATTGAAAAGGATAGCGCTATTACTACCGCGTGCAAAACAAGAGACAGAAAGAGAGTATGCTCGCTTAGAATAAAATGACGCAAGCGCCAAATCACTGAATTGCTAATTACGAGGAGAACGAGTAGAAAAATAAAAAAATAATTCTGCACGATTTGAGATAATATTATTACCTATCTATTAGTTTAAAAATCATCATTAAATTCCATAGGGTTTCAGAGATCTAACTCAAAATAAGTGCAAAACGAGGTTTTTTCGTTATTTTTTTTTATCGAGATTTTTTTATCCAATCGTGTTTTCGCTTCTACAAATTTAAAGATTATAAGTCCAAGTTTAATGTGTCCAAATAGCAAACTCTCAAGTCTTACAGATACCGATATCTAGATCGCCCAATATCACCAAAACAGCATAATATAGACTCTTAAATTCCAATTAATCACAGTTTAAAGTTCATTGTAATTATCGTGTTTATAATTGCTTATCTAATAGGAATTCGAATCACAAAGATTTTGGTCATATATGTCTGTATGTCCGTGCGAATCCAAAAAGCAACTTTGCAACTAAACTTATAGTCCTATTTTACATAATCCATTATTACGTCTTCATCTGCCTTACGGTTTCCTCGTCGTTTATCGTCTCAATATTTTATATGGAGCGCCACACATAAGGCTCCGCATCCGCCCTCCGGATGCGGAAGCCACGGAGGCGGAACTGTACGAGGGGTACAAAGCGGCGAAGAACGCCCTTCAAGAGGCTGTCCAGCGGGCCAAGGATATGGATCGCGAGGAGATGATGGAGACTCTGAACAGAGATCCATGGGGGCGCCCTTACAAAATGGTGCGGAATAAACTCCGCACTTGAGCCCCCCCGCTGACGCAGAGTCTTCGCCCCCAGCTGGTGGAGGAGGTGGTGAGCGCTCTGTTCCCTTCACGGGGGGGGGGCATACTCTCCCGCCCATGGCTCCGGCACTTGCGGTGCCCGAAGTGGACCACGCGGACGACGACGACGACATCCCTGAAGTGACCGGAGTAGATCTGAGAGTGGCGATAGGTAGGTAGGCTGAAGGCCCTGGTGCAAGCCATGGTCCAGAGCGAAAGGGAATGGGAGGCAGTCACCTCCTTGTCGAAATTCTTGCTTGTTCGAAGCAGTCATGTTAGCGAAGGAAGTGGCGGGATGGCTGAGGGACAGAGCCTCACATCCCTGCCGCCGCGGAAGACGCTCCGGCCACCGTAGGCGCGGGCCTGCGGACGGATTGTCCGCAAGGGTTACCGCTGCCCCGGAACATAAAGGGCTAAGGAAGGAACACGGGTGGGTTTTACTCAGTAAGAGTCTGACACTCCCTTTCGCTCCACCCAGAGCGGGAGGGGTCATTTGATGATTTCCCACCCTCAAAAAAAAAGCCCCACACATAACCAAATTACTGACCTTTATCGAAATTTTAAGGTCCAATTTGCAGGGATCCGTCGTCTGATTTTCGGGCTTCTAATCATCCGCAAAAACTGTAAGATGGGACCAACGCCGACGGTTAAGCGTGCTCTTAAATAATTAATCAGGGTTAATAACATAAATAACATTATACAAAAGCAAGCCTGTACCTATTTCTGAATGAAGAGGAGAGAGGAGGCGGAGCAGTTTTTACATCCAATTACGTTAGTTATGCGTTTCCATGCAATAGGTAGCGAGCCTATTGCTATCATCCAAACTTAGGTGTGCTACTGATCAAGTCTTAAAGGTTAAAAAACCATAACACTTTACTCGGCCTGTATATCCAACCCAGGTTCACATTCTCAGCCATCACGCTTACGCGTTAACCAATATACCAGAGTGCGCAAGTGAAAATCTGCTGTGTTGAACAATAACTAAAGCAGAGTGCGCAAGTGAAAATCCGCTGTGTTGAACGATAATAAACCTTTAGACGAGTGAAATCATTGGAAAACATAGTAACTTGATAAAGTAGCATATTCACAGTAAAGGTCAAGCTAACAGATAATACGTTGTTTAAATAGTAGTGCACGAACCATTTAATTAGAGTCATAAACAATCACGACGATCCACCGTACATTTGAATACATAGTTAAAATTGGAACCAACGTGCAGTAAGTGAACCAATAAATAAAACAGACATAGAAGTGCAACAAAATCAATATGAAGCAATATCTAGTGGTAGTAGTGTCATTGGCATTAATAGCGAACTCAAATTGTGGTGTAATAGACGGACTATTAGGAACAGTTAAAAATACAGCAGGCTCTATAACCCACGGGGTTGGTGGTGCACTTCAATACAGCAAAACCTTCGTATTTGGAGGCACTGAACAAAATGCAGCAGGACAAGTGGTTATCAAACCAGGCATAGTTGGAACAATATCCCACAAAATACATGACGTATCAGAAACGGCAAGAGAAGAGGTGCGAACTGTAATACATTTGTTTGACGGCGACCAAGTCCAAGAGAAAGGAACTATTGGAAGATTATTTGATAGAGTGAAAAGTCGCGTTTTCAAAGTTAAAAGTTTCCTCCTTGGCCACGGACAAGCACAAATCGATAACATGCCATACGCTCCGATAAAAAAACTTAACAATGATACAGTTGTTTTACAGCACCACTTAAACAAGTACTTCGTCAATAATGATGCACCAACGACGTCGGGTATTAAACAGACGCTTAACAGTTTAAAAGAAGCGGTAAATAGGATCCGTTTCAATATAACTAAGAACACACAGGAGTCAGGAAATGTCAATACTGATGGTACTGGACTAATCGACATTCGTACTTCCGGCAACAATCTAGGAGGCTTACAAAATGACTTCAAAAATGGAGTAGATGCAGCATACGATAAAGTTTATGACGCAGTTGATGAAGGGCGACAGACAGCACAATCCTCTTTCTACGGGGCCAAACAAAACACAAATGACTTTCTCGAAAATCATAGAAGAAATGTTCAGAATCATTACAACCAATTTGGTGACAATGTTAATAAGTTTAGGAGTGATGTTGGTAGTTCTATCAATGATAATATGGAAGACCAAAGAAGAAATTTCCAGGGTCATTATAATCAAATGGCTAACAATGGTGATAGACTAAGAAGTGAAGTAGGTAGTTCTATCAATGATAATATCGAAGATCAAAGAAGAAATTTCCAGGGTCAGTATTATCAAATGGCTAACAATGGTGATAGACTAAGAACTGATATAGGTAGTTCTATAAATGATAATATCGAAGATCAAAGAAGAAATTTACAGGGTCATTATAATCAAATGGCTAACAATGGTGACAGATTAAAAAGTGAAGTAGGTAGTTCTATCAATGATAATATCGAAGATCAAAGAAGAAATGTACAAGGTCGTTATAATCAAATGGCTACCAATGCTGATAGATTTAGAAGTGATGTAGGCAGTTCTATCAATGACAATATCGAAAATCAGAGAAGAAATTTCCAGGGTCATTACAATCAAATGGCTACCAATGCTGATGGACTACGAAGTGACGTAGGTAGTACTATCAATGATAATATTGAAAATCAAAGAAGGAATGTACAGAATCAATATAATGAGATGGCTAACAATGCTGACAGTAAGGTCGACTTAGAATCCCAAAGGAATTTGGGTAGGGGTTATTAATTTGGGAAGGATACCTATTATTATATTGAATAGTGATATGAATATGCCATTATGTTAAAGTTAATAGAGGTTACGAGGTTTATTAAGTAAATTAATATTATTTATTAAGGTTAAATTAGTGATAATTATTGTTGTTCAAATGTTTATCCATGTACATACGAGTAGATAGAATTTTACTTATAGACATGTTGCATCTTTGAATGTAGATATAGGTATGAACACAAGAAGATACATATAATGCCGTATGTACAAACTTATCAATTCAGCTAAGGTAAGAAACTCGAACCACCCAATAACCCGCACTGGTTCCGCGTGGTGGACTGTGGTCCACTCCCTCTCGCAGAGAGAAGGCCTGTGTCCCAGCAGTGGGCACGTTATAAGCTGATTCTTCCGAAGGAACTCGGCACGTATGTAATTTAACATGATGTTAGATTAACATGGATTTGAATGGGATAATGTATTTTTCCTGTCAATTGAAATTAATAGTAACTTACGTTCTTAACAATTGAATCGATAAAAAATTCAATCAAAACAAAATAAAAAATATTGTATATACCTACTTTTTTTTAACAAAAAATATTCAATTAAATTTCTAATTTTCTAAATTTATATCTGTCATTTATATGGTGAATGTATAATAAAGAGGATTCTATTCTATTGACTACATCATTCTAGCGTAATAGACTAATAAGCAATTACTTAACTAGAACTTATTATTTTACGTGATGGATTATGTTACATTACAACTAAGACTAGTGTCAATTTAACTTTTGGTCTGATAAAATTAGTAAAAAACACTTTTTAGGTTTCCTTACCAAAATGGTAAAACGGAACCCTTAAGGTGAGACTCAGTCTGTCTGTATGTCACAGCTGGATATCTCAAGAACTACTAATGCTATCAACTTGAAATTTGAAATAGTTTTAGATTTTGCCCAACTATTTTGCAAATAAGAAAGAAATAAAAATATATGTATATTTTTTGCAACAAGGAGTGAAAGGGGGTCTGAAAAATTCGAAGTAGGGTACTATATATGTAAGAACGCAGATAATTATAATAATATGAAAGATATATTATGAAAGAACGCAGTTTGCACATTCTCAAAAACTTTTTCTTTTTTTAGGCCGCATAGTTTTCTTTTGATGAAAATGTAAAAAAAAAATCCGTTCCCCCCTTATCTCCGAAGTTTGATAAGAGAAAAATCTGAAATAATTCTATGTGATAGAAGTTTATGTAAAGATTACAAAAAAAAAATAAAACGAAGCCTCTAAATAGCATACTTTTCAGATATCATGAAAAAAGTTACATTAGTTTCACTATCGGTCAAGAGATGGCGCTGACCTAAAACTGCAATATTCTACACCGCAGTGGACAGTGTTAAAATTCTCTGACAAATATAGGCCTCGCCGATGAAAAATTAAAAACATGATGGTACGGAACCCTCGGTGCGCGAGTCTGATCGCTCTTGTTACGAATCGAACTCTTTGATCATAACACCTTTTCGGAACATTGTATTCTAAATTCTAGCTTTAAGTACCGTCAGGTTTGACGGGTGCTTTTGGTTTTTGGTTGTCTTTTTCACTTTTTGTCATTATGTTGAAAAATAAACTGTGGCTACTTTAACCAGCGCGTTTCAATTATAGAGCTGCGGTCAGTAATATTTTGGTCCTTCTCCCACGTGAAAAGGAGCCATGGTTTATAATACACGATCTAAAAATCGAAATAGTGAACCACCACCAGGAGTTTCAAACGGAGTCGCCGGCTCGAGCGGAAATGACAATGGATGCACAGCCCACCCGTCGGAGGCCCACCAAGCGCCGCCCGTCAATATTATTAGCAGCGCGCCCCCGACAGCTGATGAACCCAACTCAAAGTCTGTATATTTCCCATACCTATTAGAGGCTAGGGATGCCCAAAAAAGACTGTTGTATCGATATATCGCATCGTAACCGTATCGAATGCGCTTGTATCGATACGCGATATTATCGTATCCCTTTGTATCGATATATCGCATCGTAACCGTATCGCTTTGGTATATCGATTGGGGAGGTTATTTCGTAGGTAAAATATTATTATAAACCTAAATATATCTTAAACATTAAAGAAAGACATACCTTTTTTTAATTTTTACAATATATTGTAAGTTATAAAATAAAAGTATTTATAGTATGTATGAAAGGTTAGTGTAGTACATAAATAACTCTAAATAATCCCGACCTCTGCTTATTACGAATAACAATATTATGTCTAAAGGTAGGTAGGTTTAATATAAACAAAAAGAAATAAATTTTAATCAGTCATAGTTTGATACGATACGTTAATTCGATTTTTTTTTGGAATACGATATATCGAGGCGCATCGTATGGCCAAAATATCGTATTAAATATCGATATATCGTATAGCGCTGTATCGATATTTCGATATATCGCATCGTATTGGGCACCCCTAATCCAGGCGGTGAGTGCTATTCCAAAGAGTAAGACGATGTAAACAAACTTTCTGCGCATTTTATAACGCTATTCGTATCAAACTCAGTTATACAGGCTTTAAATACTCGACCTGTTATTTTAATAGGACTGGTAAATTGTTTAAAAAAAACGGCTGGTTTTCGCGAGACTACAACTGTTGGCTGAGCTTCCTTTCAATGAAAATAGAATATCATTGAAACACAGTGGTTTAATAAGTAGTTTACATTTTATGAATTATATAAAATTAAACTCATCTGGAAATAATAATTAAGATGACAGAAACCAACATAACAGTTGCTAGGCAACAACGTAAGAAGACTCTACTAGTCTACTCCTAGAACATAGTGCATTAAAACCTTCATGGTTCAACACCCCCACTTAATCCACTATGTTGTGTGCAGAACACATGTTTCTGCTTACCAACTCCCTTGGTCATCATATCAGCAGGCATAAGGCTAGTCTCACAATATTCAACACAAATAACCCTTTGCTCTGCTAGCTCTCTAACGAAATGATATCTTATATTTATGTGTTTGGAACGTTTTCCAATAGCAGGAGTATAAACTAGCTTACTGGCACTTTGACTATCACTAAAAATAGTAACAGTAGTGTTATAGCTAGTCAGTTCAGAATATAATCCATTAATTGATATCACTTCCTTAGCGGCCTCACAGATTGCGATGTACTCAGCTTCAGCAGTACTTAACGAAACACAACGCTGTTTTAAGGACTGCCAAGACACCGCAGCACCACCGAAAATAAGGGTATAACCAGAGAAAGATTTCCCATCAGGCCCATTTCCCCAATCTGCATCTGCATAGGCAACCAAAGGCTTATTACATTTTTTGTAACACAGCGATAGTTCCGCTGTCCCCTTTAAATACCTAAGCACACGTTTCAGTGCCGCCATGTGAGTAGAATCGTTGCAGTTATTAAATTGACTCAGCATCGTAACTGCATACGATATATCAGGTCTTGTACAACATGCCAGGTACATTAGTGAACCGATAATTTCCTGATAACGAGTATTGTCGTTCTTTTCACCATATTTCAGGCGAAGGTTCAATTCAACTGGCGTACTAACTTGTTTGCAGTCCGACATTCCATATTTCTCTAAGATTTTTGAAATGTATTTCTTTTGAGACAAGTGGATTTCACTACCACTCTTCCGCTCAATCCGGACTCCAAGACATTCTCTTGCCTCACCCAAATCCTTTATTTTGAAGGATCTGCTAATCTGAAGTTTCACCGTCCTGGCTTCTACAGCTCTATTTGTAAATATATAAAAATCATCCACGTACAGAGCTATTACAGTGAAAATTTCATTATGAATTTTTGTGTAGACATACTGGTCATATTTAGACCTAGAAAAACCCATCCTTATTATATGGTCATGAATCTTTTGGTTCCAACACCTGGCAGCTTGTTTTAGGCCATATATGGCTTTCTTCAATTTGCAAACCTTGCCTTCACTCCCCTCTTGAACAAAAGATTGCGGCTGTTCCATATAAATTTCTTCACGCAGATCTCCATTAAGAAAAGCGGTGGTAACATCAATATGATGAACGCTCAGGTTCTTCTCAACTGCCAGTGCTAGTAGAAGACGAATGGACGACATCTTGACTACCGGTGCGAATGTTTCAAAATAGTCTTCACCAGGTTTTTGCGAATAACCCTTAGCAACCAGCCTGGCCTTATAGCGCTGGGTGCTGCCATCCGCTCCAATCTTTAACTTGAAGACCCATTTTGTTTTAATAACATTAGCGTCTAACGGTCGATCAACTAATTCCCAGGTTCCATTTACCTTCAAGGAATTGAACTCGTCCTCCATCGCTTCCACCCAAAACTTCTTGTCAGAACGCTCCATAGCATCCTTAACAGAAATAGGATCAGGATCTTCTGACACACGGAAATTATATACCATGTCTTTTTCTCGTTTCGGAACCCTATTTCGAGCAGGGTAACGTCTTGCACTTTGCAAATCTGCCGTAGGATCCTCTACGTCAATAGAGTCATAAAAATGCTCTCCAGAATCCGATCTCGTCAGTGAACTAGCCCTCGTTGTACTAGATGCACTTCCAGATTCTTCTTCATTCGAACTAGCCACCGGAACCCCCACTGCAACAGGACCAGCAATCCTTGGCACCTCTGGTTGAGTAGTAGAACGACTAACTCCTGGAATGTCATACTGTAAATCTATGACCACAGCATCCTTCTTAGAAACAGGAACAGCAGGTTCTTGTTTTTCTTTAATAACCATGGGAACATTTTCCATAAAAGTAGCATCTCGAGCGATGACAATCCTCCTTGGATCATCCTTCAAATTTATAAATCTGTACGCCTTCGAATTGGTCGAATACCCAGTCATTATCATTTCAATCGTTTTTGGATCAAACTTCTTGCGACTATGATCCTTTACCAGAACCTGAGCTCTACATCCGAATATTTTCAGATTCGATAGATCGACTCTCTCTCCTGTAAAAACCTCCTCTGGAACTTTATCCTTGAGGGCCATTGTTGGAGATCGGTTCTTCAGGTACACGGCACAACCAACAGCTTCGCCCCAGAATCTCTTGTCCAAACCAGCCTCATGCACCATACATCTAGCCTTCTCAGTTATTGTGCGGATTGTGCGTTCCGCTACTCCATTCTGTTGAGGAGTGTATGGTACTGATCTCTGGTGTTGGATCCCATGTTTCTTCAGGAAACCTTGAAATTCTCCATTGGTATATTCAGTGCCATTATCGCTACGAAATTTCTTTATTTTCTTTCCCGTCTGATTTTCAACTAGTGCCTTGAATTCCATGAATTTAGCGAAAACTTCGGTCTTGGATTTCAACAAATAGCCAAATGTTTTTCGGCTGAAGTCATCCACAAAAATCAGGTAGTACCTGTTACCGCCCCAGGATTCCACTTCCATAGGGCCCGCTAAATCCGAATGCACGAGTTCAAGAAAGTCTTTTGCTCTCTTACTTTTACCTTTTGGAAACATTTTGACGCACTCCTTCCCTTTACAGCAACCTTCACAAGGTTCCGTGCTCACCTCTTTAAAAGTCAGACCATCTGCCAAACTTTTTAACTTCACCATCAGAGCTCCACTCAGGTGACCTAATCTTCTGTGCCACAAATCAAAACTAGCACGAGAAGATTCTTCTGGAGGACACGTCAGAACCATTGCTGCTTCTTTTCCTAAAACATATAACCCCTGTTTCAGTGGTGCTGTCAATACTGGCTTTCCAATTACTTTTACCTTGTAATCCTTTTGGTAAACCTTACAACAAGTCTCATCGAAAACAACAGTGCAACCCTTAGCACACATTTTACTAACCGACAGCAAGTTTGTCGTCAAACCTGGAAGCATAAGTACATCTTCGAACCTCACAGAGCGCCCCATTACATACACATCCCCTTGTTCGCTAGATACAATTTTATTATTGTTCGCGGTCGTCACTAGCTTAGAACTAATGGACTGTCTATCTTCTAGAATATGCACGTCAGACGTCATGTGTGATGTAGCTCCGGAATCTACGACCCAATGGCCCTCACCAACCGTCATAGATAGAGCGGCCATTAGACCCGAGGTCTCCTTACTGTTCTTCTTATTGAAATATGTGTCTTTGTTGTCTTCAGACTTGTCTTTCGTTTTACGACGTTGACACTGCCATTTATAATGCCCTTTCTTCTTACACAAATGGCATATAACACCCTTTTTGGAGCGTGACATCAGTGCCGTTGCCGTGTCATCTTTAACTGTGTTCATTGAGCTGCTTTTCCTCAAGCTTTCTTTGAGCAACGCTGCCTGCACAGACTCTGTTGTAATCTTCATGCTTGAATGCTCCAATGTCATCACCAGAGGATTGTATGCATCGGTTAAACCGGCCAACATAATGATCCCTACAAATTCATCATCCAGACCTGCCTTTATGCTAAGTAATGACTGGCTGGTTGACAGGATATCATTGAGATATTCCTCCATTGATGAAAACATTGTCAATTTGGCGTTAAATAATTTCCGCAACAGATATAGCCGTCGCAGTAACCCGCCGTCAGCATAAGATTTTTGCAACGCTTGCCAAGTATCTCTCGCTGTCTTGAGATGCATGATCATAGGATAAATATTTTCCTTGCACATGAGGCAGATCTTACTCCGAGCTTTGGCATCCTTTCTTTTAGCCTCCGCAGAGTCTGCCACAAAATCATCGGTCACACACTCCCATAGATCGAGGTCGGTCAGGAACATTTCCATGGCAAAAGCCCACGTACCATAATTGGCTTGGCCTGCCAATCTCTCAATACTCTTTACAACAGCTAATTCCATATTCGAAATTGAGATACCTACTTTTATTTTGCTCAGATATTACACCAGATCACGTCTGGGCCCATAACCTGTTGGCTGAGCTTCCTTTCAATGAAAATAGAATATCATTGAAACACAGTGGTTTAATAAGTAGTTTACATTTTATGAATTATATAAAATTAAACTCATCTGGAAATAATAATTAAGATGACAGAAACCAACATAACAGTTGCTAGGCAACAACGTAAGAAGACTCTACTAGTCTACTCCTAGAACATAGTGCATTAAAACCTTCATGGTTCAACAACAACTTTATGCAATTATCGAAAAAGATATTGATACGTAGACAGAGAATAGAGGTAGACATGCTATAATTGCGAAAGCGAGATGACACATGTTTCAAAATGTGAATGTGTGAGCAGGACATAGCATAATTTTTCTATCTCTATTTGCGTATCGGTTTTTGTTGTTTGCCATCAGTAGTCATTGATGGCAAACAAATTGTGGTGTCAAAATATTTTTGTTGATAGGTATAAACTGTGAAACGCATACTTTGTGTAATTTGTGACTATAGTGATATTCCAAAAGGTATTATTTAGTGTCTAGCGATGGTGAATTGCAGTATATATGGCTGTAAAAGTCGTAGTGAACGAAATCAACCAAACATAACCTTTCATCGGTAAGTAGCATTTTTTAACGATTACAGCAAGTATATTAAAGAATTATTGTACACAAGACTATTTTGTGTCAATATTAAGCAAAATTTATTGATAATTTTATCTAAAAAGACGATAAAACCTAACTTGTTTTTTGTACTAACCGACCAAAGTGTGAGGCATTTAATGTTAGGTTGTTATCTATTTTACTTCGTGTCATTTGTCAATAGTCGGATAATAACTTGACGGGGATACCAGCACTTAATTATTTTTACCACTGAACGTATTTAATTTCTTTACTTTTTTTTTAGTTTTCCGAATGAACCATTTTTAAGAAATAAGTGGACGGAATGTACGGGCCGAATTAACTGGCATCCAAGTCGTCACTCCCGAATCTGCTCACATTTTCAAGCTAGTTGCATTCGACAGAAATTAAATAGTACTCATTTAAATCCACGTTCGATCCCACACTTTTCATCCAGGTAAAGTAAATTTATTATACATACCATTTCGTTCTACACGTTTAATCAGATCTCGTTCGTTTTTCAGGACACAGATCAAAAGGAATGATTAGTTTTCCCTTTAGTCCTAAGTACCATTTTATTATGTATACTTTTGTCATTCAAGGTTTTAATTAAACTATACTTGATCTACACAGTTTTTTATTGCATCTAAAATTATAGCACGTCTATACTACGCGCGCGAACTGAATTATTTCAGGGCCTGTGATAAAGCGCGTAAATAAGTTGTGCTACTTATGATTTATCCAACTAGTGCTATTTACATCTTGAGGTGAAAATTGTTGAAAATAGGTTGGAATCGTCATGCGTCCCATGAAGTTTGTATTTTATATAGTCTTTGTTTTTGTTACTAGGTAACAACTTGTTTATAGTTTTTTGTGTGTCAGTTAGATAATCCTATCTGTGATGTCTTACTTTAATACAATGATCCATATAAACCAACTGCGTGTTAACTCTGTTGTTTAGTTCCCTTTAGTACACCAATTTACAACAGGTTATGGGCCCAGCCCGTAGCCTCGTTGATACTAAATTTTAGGGACAGCGATAAAGTATTGAGAATAAAAAATGACGTCGCAAAATATGACGCAAATTTCCAAGTTGTCGGGGCAAGAAAACTACGCTACATGGTCTTTTTCTATGCAAATGCTTCTTATCGACAATGATCTGTGGGATTGTGTGCAAGATACGTTCAGTGCGACCTCAAATGAGTTGGTGAAGCGTGATGCTAGAGCAAGAGCCAAGATCTGCCTGATGCTTTCGGAAGGTATCTACCCCCTTGTGACGGAAGCAAAGACGGCACGAGAGACTTGGCTGGCACTAAAAAATGCCTATGCGGATGCTGGACTAATGCGGAGGCTTTCGTTGCTGCGTAAAATGTTTCGCATCAAGCTAGAATCATACCCAAGTATGGAAGCCTACGTCACGGAAGTTCGAGCGATTCAGCAGCAGCTGCGAAGCATTGGTGCCGGACTTGACGATGAGTTTGTCGGAATAATAATGCTGGCGGGATTGACGGACAACTACAATCCGTTAGTAATGGCCATAGAGCATTCCCGCTCGACAATTACCTCAGAACTGGTCATATCAGCACTTCTGAAGGAGGGTCAACGTCAAGAGTCGAATGAAACCCCAAAGGATGATTCGGCGTTAGCATCTAGCGCTGGTGGTAATGGAGGAAGAGACCACACCAGAGAGATTGTTTGTCACTTCTGCAAACGGAAGGGCCATTTCAAGTGGCAATGCAAGCAGTTCAAGGCCAAGCAGCCGGATAAGAAGAAGTCAAATGCGAATTCGGCTATGATGACGAATGTGAACGCGACCTCAGACTTTTTGACCTTGTTGTCATCTGTAGGTAGCAGTGATAACTGGGTGTTGGATTCAGGAGCTACGTCTCACATGACACCGGTGAAATCCCTCTTGAACCCCACGAAATCTTGCTCTAAAACGATAACGTGCGCGAATAGCGAAAAAATTGTTTCGACTTCGCAAGGTTCTGTGGAGTTAAACCTGCGTCATGAGGAACGTGACACTGTAGTGAAGATGAATGATGTTCTTCACATTCCTGAACTAATTACCAATTTAATGTCTGTAGGAAAGTTTGCAGATGCAGGCAATATTATTGTTTTTGATAAAACCAAATGTAGTGTTTTTAGCAATAATGTAAAAATAGATGGTAAGGCATTATTTACCGCACCGCGCCAAAACGGACTTTATGTTTTAGGTTCCGGTTGTAATCAGGTGACAGCTCTTTTAGGGGAAGACAATCAGGACAAGTTTGAATTATGGCACCGGAGATTGGGCCATCTGTCTTTCGCGCAAATGCACATTTTGAAAAGAATTGTCAAGGGCCTCGATTACGGCAAAAAGGGTGATGGAGCCCCTTGTGTTCCTTGTAGTCAAGGAAAGCAGTGCGTAAAAAAGTTTCCTAAACGGAAGAAGTCGTTCCGAGCCTCCGGCATGCTGGACCTAATACATAGCGACGTAGCTGGTCCAATAGATGTGGAGACTTGGGGAGGAAACAGATATCTCCTTCTGTTCATTGACGACTTTAGCCGAAAGGTTTTCGGTTACGTCATGAAACAAAAGACTGAGGTGATAGAGAAGTTTAAGGAGTTCAAGCGTCTGGTAGAGAACCAAACCGAAAGGAAAATTAAACGGTTTAGAAGTGATAATGGTACTGAGTATACCAATAAGGAGTTCCAAGCTTATTTGGCCAAATGTGGAATTACGCACCAGACGAGCGTTACTCATACTCCTCAACAGAATGGAGTTGCGGAAAGGACGATCCGCACCATTACTGAAAAGGCGAGATGCATGCTCCATGACAGTAACCTAAGTAAACGGTACTGGGGAGAAGCGGTGGGGACTGCGATCTATTTGAAAAATCGCTCACCCACATTAGCAATCGCCGGGAAAGTTCCCGAAGAAGTTTGGACAAATCATGAGGTGGATCTTACCAATTTAAAAGTTTTTGGGTCCACAGCTCAGGTTTTGGTAAAAGATAATAGCCGAAGGAAATTCGACTCCAAGACCCGTGGGCTTATCTTCGTTGGGTACAGTGAAGTACAAAAGGGGTACAGATTTGTCGACCCGGTCAATCCGCGCCGCATAATAGTTGCTCGCGACGCCGTGTTTGACGAGCGGTCAAAAGTAATCAAGGAGATTAAACCCCCTGAATGCAGTGCACAGGTTTCGAGGGAGAAATCGAGGCAAGAATATGTAGAGGTACCAATTTTTTGTGAGCCAGATACTGCTCAAGGCACTTCTAGGGCAGTGGCGCCTGAGGATGGCCCAAGCCAGAGTACCATAGTTATGACACCAAGTTCATCGCCCACTTTTGCTGAAGAAGAGTTTCACGAATCTTTCGAAGAACCGTCAACAGAGCCGGTTCAAGCTGTAGAGGAGCCTGAGGAACGGCGTTATCCTCTAAGAAATAGAGTCAGAAGAATAGAAGAGGACATGGTATACAACTTCCATGTCACAAATACTCCTGACCCGATTTCGGTTATGGATGCTATGAAGCGTTCTGATAAAGACCTGTGGAAGAAAGCTATGAAGGAGGAATACGACTCTCTTATGGAGAATCAGACTTGGGAGCTCATCGATCGTCCTAGAGACGCTAATGTCGTCAAAAGTAAATGGATTTTTAGGTTAAAAATCGGGGCAGATGGAAAGGTTCAACGGCATAAGGCTCGCCTTGTTGCCAAGGGTTACTCTCAAAAGTTTGGAGAAGATTATACCGAGACCTTTGCTCCTGTAGTCAAGCTCTCTTCCATTAGACTTCTGCTGGGATTATCAGCAGAATTGGATTTAAATGTACACCAAATTGATGTCACCACAGCATTTTTAAATGGTGATTTAGATGAGGATCTGTACATGGAGCAACCTGAATCTTTCATAAAGAAGGGAAATGAAAAGAAAGTATGCAAGCTGAAGAGAGCCATCTATGGTCTTAAACAAGCTGCACGTTGCTGGAACGTCAAAGTACATGATCATATCATTAAAAGTGGTTTTACAAGATCGAAGCATGATCCATGCGTGTACATTAAAAAGGGAAAAGATGATACCCTGATTGCTATAGCACTTTATGTCGACGACTTCTATATTTTTGGAAGTTCAGTGGGGGACATAGAAAAAGTCAAAAAGACAATCGCCAAAGCGTTTAAAATTAAAGATTTAGGTGAGGCCAAGGATTGTTTAGGAATCCATATCACGCGATCCAATGGGCAGATATCCCTATCACAGGAGAGCTTCGCCAAAAGGATTCTACAACAATATGGAATGCAAGACTGCAAGCCTGTAGCTACTCCAATGGAATTGAATCTACGACTTGCAAAGGGGGAAAGGCGTGAGGATTTTACTTTCCAAGAAGTAATAGGATCGCTCATGTATCTATCCTGCGGTACAAGACCTGATTTGACATTTGCGGTCAGCTATTTGAGCCAGTTTAATACATGCTGGGATGAACAGCACATGACTGCGCTCAAGCGGGTGCTCAGGTACTTAAAGGGCACCGTGGACTATAAACTAGTCTATGAAAGAACAGGCAAACCCCTGGTTGCGTACTCGGACGCCGATTGGGGAGCCAACGCCGATGGGCACTCATTTACTGGTTATGTCCTTACTTTTGGTGGAGGTGCTGTGTCCTGGCAAGCTCGCAAACAACGATGCGTAGCCTTAAGCACAGCTGAGGCTGAATATATAGCCATCTGCGAAACCTCCAAAGAACTAGTCTGCGTTAAAGGCTTATTGGAAGAGCTAGCTGGATTTAACGATTGCGTTACAGTGTTCAGCGACAGTCAGAGTGCAAGTAAATTAGTGTACTCTTCTGCGATTGGTAGAAGGTCGAAGCACATCAACATACGCTACCATTTCATAAGAGAGTTGGCCGAAACCGGTGTGATTCGTATAGAATATTGTGATACGAACCAGATGCCAGCTGACTGTCTCACTAAAAGCCTGGCTCGCATTAAGCTAAAGTATTGCATGGAGCGCATGGGGATTCAGTGGGGGTGTTGAAAATAGGTTGGAATCGTCATGCGTCCCATGAAGTTTGTATTTTATATAGTCTTTGTTTTTGTTACTAGGTAACAACTTGTTTATAGTTTTTTGTGTGTCAGTTAGATAATCCTATCTGTGATGTCTTACTTTAATACAATGATCCATATAAACCAACTGCGTGTTAACTCTGTTGTTTAGTTCCCTTTAGTACACCAATTTACAACAAAAATAAATTTATATCGTAGTTTAAATTGTATTAAAATAACAATTACAACTCATTTGTTTTCGCGCTTCACCTTCACTTCTCTCGCATCCGGTCGCATTCAGTTCGCGCGCGACCTGTTGTTATTTGTCACACTACTGTTAACTAATAATCTTACAGCACTTGATTATAAAGTTTTGCTTTGAGACTAACCCTGAAGTATCAAAATAAAAATCTGCTGTTTCATACAAAAATGCATGAAACTGATGTTTTTTTTTTTTGCTAAGTATTATGTATTTTTCAAACATACATACGCTCGAAAAACATAACCCTCCTCCTGGCGCAGTCGGGTAAAAAGTTATAAATATGTCACCCCCTGAAAGTCTAATGACAATTAATTGAATGACTTAGTAGACAGTACAATCAAAATTCTCATATATACTGTACTCTTTGATCAAAATACTCACTAAGTACCAGATTACCCACACGATGGGGGAAAACGTCTAAGTATGGCAATATTAATTGCACGTAGTTGGAGTAATGTACTTATGTCGAACTATCGCTATCTCATACTGCATACGCTGAGGACTTGTCTACCTATATTCTCAGTCTACGTATTGATAGCATTATCAAGTAGTGACAGTGTGTTTGTGTCCGACTGTCAGTCATACTCACATTTGCGTTGCAGTGTGACCATCTTATAAATGGCGAATCTGCCACAGACTGTGCAAAAGATCTGCTGAAATCTGCCACACTTGGTGCCAAAATTGCCAAAAATATGCCTTCATGGAAACGGAAAAATACACAATGAATTCACTGAAATTTCTACAATTTTCTTATGCATTATTATACCTATACACTACTTACTCTAGTATCCGCATTTGCCTCCAAATTTTCACATAAGCATATCAAGTAGATTTTGACGACATCTTTTTGATCATGTTTTTAGTTGGTTTAAAGGAGACAGTCTCCGTGTTCCTTAATACTCTTTTGTTGTATTCTCTTCATAATGAATGATTCGTTATACAGAACCGCACACGATACATATCAAAAGAGAATGAGGTAAAATCAAAAGTTGATTGGAACCCAAATCAAGAAAGATAAGAATATGAACACTATTCCAGTTTGATTACAATTCATAATCATATGACGCACTTGTTTAAAAACAGAATAAGCTGGAAATCCCCATAAAATTTGGTCATGAACAAAAGTTGCCAGTTCGACAAAATCATTTGTGATCTAATCAATTACTTTAAAAAAAGATGAATTAATTGAAAATTCATATTAAGTAATGTGAATTTTCTTGAAATCTTTTACTTTAAATCTGCCACTTTTGTAAATCGTCAGCATGATCTGCCATAGACAAAATTTTGGAGCGAAATGTGGGTTGGCTTCCATACTAACTAGATGCAGCTGAATACAAGTATTTTACATGGAGCGACTGCTTATCTGACCTCCACAACCCACGTACCCCCGTCTCCCCGTCCTGGGTAACATGATACCTCTTGGTAAGACTGGTTGTCACTTTATCAAACTTTCGAGCTACTGACGACCCGTAACGACTGTCATAAATCCAAGAATGACAGCCGCCGGGACCAACGGCTTTGTGCGTTCTCAGACACGGAGGGGTCTCGTTTGTAAAGATGGTCAGCTATCTATCATGTATGTAAGGAAAAATTTACATCTTTTTAGTAAAAGAGGTGAAAGACATAATTATAGTAAGTACTAGAAATAGATATTGAAACTATCTGAGATAATTTTAATCTATGGTTATAATATGCCTCACAATGTGTTGTCTGTGTAAAACTTCCTTTTCCGTTTCCTTGTCCCTCTTCTCTCCTTGATGGCTGTCAAGTGTGTAAGCGTTCCTAATGGGAACCAGCAATGCACAACACAGCAATGCACGGCACGAGAACGCACGACATTGGAATGAACGTGTTTTGAATTCCAATGACGTACATTGTCATGTCGCGCATTCTCGGCCCGGACCAAGAGTGTCCGGCTTGATAATGTACAGCACGGGAATTGGAATCAAAACAAACAGTGACGTCACAATAAAAAAGTAAAAAGCCATGTGAAACTAGGGATGAGATTTTGATTGATTAAGGATTGATTTTGATTGATTTTGTTTCATTTGACGTGTGGTTGACGTTCAATCAATTATTATTGAAGTAAATCTGTGAACTATTCGTTAAGAGGAAATACGGGCGGAACGACTTTTGAAATTTAGGTATTTGAAGAAACTATCGCTGTCGCTCTGCGAGCCCCCGCCCTCTAATGCGTGCGATAAGGACAACTGCAGATCCGACTGAATAGCCTAAGTAAAAAGTCACATTTTCAAGGTTTGGCTCTCGCCTATTTTCTTCACCAATATTGAACCAATTTAAAAGATATTTCATAAACTGGATAAGAAGGATATGTACTGTGCCGCTACATTATGGTTAACACCCCGACTCAGAGTACCCCGACTCGGATAGGTTAGGTTAGAAGGCTAAGGCGGGAGCGAAGCGTAGCGGAGCTCCCGCCTTAGCCTTCGTGGTTATTTTTTTTTAAACCACCCAGAAGTAGGAGCCCCGCGAAGCGGGGCTCCGTCGACCTATCTTACACTCTGAGTGCTTACCAAAATTTTATTAAACATGAGCAGCTGATTGCAGCTTATATAATTAATATGCTGTACAAAACTCTTTTTATAAAGACTTCTCTGCTTAAAAACTTATCAATCGCGCAATCAATCGTCTTTCGGAACAGCACTATCTAGCTCAATTACCTAGTATCCAAGTCCCAAAATTTCGAGTCACCTGATTGGCCAACCAATCGGCCAATCACGCGATGTCGCCAATTCATGTGTTGTACACTCTCGGGTCGGACCATCAAGGTACACCCCAGGAATTGGAGACATCGCGATGTCGCCAATTCTTGTGTTGTACATTCCTGTGTTGTACAATCCAGTGTCGTGCATTGCTGGTACGTGCATTACAGTGACGTGCATTATAGGGACTCTTCCTAATTTCCTATTTTTGTACATTTATGTTAATTAATATAAATCTGTATTTGCCGACTCTTATTAGTGAATAATAAAGTAGTCAAATCAATCAGTGTGTTTTATCTCCGTGGACTGTTCCCGCCTCTCAAATCAAGACAGGTTATGGGCCCAGCGCCCCAGCCGAAAAAGTCCACGTGTCTGCAATAGCAAAGTAAGGAAAGATTTATGATTTCCAAGAAAACACTGATTGATTGCGTTCTTCTGTTGGTTCTGTACGCGCTAGGCTGCATCACAAATGGCGGATTCTGGAAACACGCCGCAAGTTGGCAATAATGAAAATGCCGCTAGCCGCCATGCTGCCGCCCGTCGCTCGTCGACTTTAGGTGATGCCGAGCCCGCTGCGTTTGGCAATTACGGCAATATTCCGCAAGCTGTATTTTCGGGAACGTCACTTGAGAAATTAGAAGGGTCGAATAACTTTCACGCATGGAAATTTGCGATGAAAATGTCATTAAAGTTAGAAGGACTTTGGCCATGTATTCAAGGTACCAACTTAGATCCCTTACGTGATGAACGCGCGCTGGCTCGTATTTGCTTAAGTGTGAAGCCCTCATGTTACCAATATGTAAAAGAAGCAGGTAATGCAAAAGCTGCCTGGGAATCGTTGGCTTCGGTGTTTGAAAGCAAGGGTCTTTACAGAAGGGTTTTATTGCTGAGACAACTTCACAGAGCTGAATTAGGAAACTCAATGACCGAGTACATTGACTGTATAATGTCATTAGTACATCAGCTAGCCGATATAGGCAAGAATATCGAAGATGATGAAGTCGCAGAAATACTGCTAAGTGGACTTACAGATAGATACGATGCACTGGTGTCTAATATGGAAACTACATGTCTTGCCGGTGGAATATCAAGCGAATTTGTTCGCACTCGTCTCCTTCAAGAGGAATCCAGGAAAACCGCTGGTGATTCTTCCGCATTTATTGTGAAAAATGACCCCCCGAGAAAGAATATCACCTGTCATTATTGTAGAAAACCTGGTCATATTAAAGCAAAATGCTTTAAATTGAAAC
Source organism: Luperina nickerlii (assembly GCA_963855955.1). Taxonomy (NCBI): domain Eukaryota; kingdom Metazoa; phylum Arthropoda; class Insecta; order Lepidoptera; family Noctuidae; genus Luperina; species Luperina nickerlii. Next base: position 2,663,422 of record OY979666.1, on the reverse strand, counting down.
GTGATAAGAAAATGAAGGATAACAGAAGCAGCGAGCAAACATTTTTTGCTTTTTTGACTCAAGATACTGACAATGATTCAAGCTGGTATGTCGACAGTGGGTGCTCTACACACATGTGCAACAATATAAACCTTTTTAAAAACTTTAGAAGTGCTAATAATAGTGTTACAATAGCCAATAACAATAAGTTAAAATGTATGGGAATAGGTGATGTCCCATTGAGCACCGATACTATGGTAAGACAAATAAACAATGTTATGTATGTTCCACAGCTTTCAGCAAACCAAAAAAAAAAAAAAAAAAAAAAAAAAAAAAAAAAAAAAAAAAATAAAAAAAAAAATACTACAAAGTGAAAAATAAAGTCTTTAATTTTGGAAGTCGGTGTCAAAAAACGAAAATGCAGATCCAACGACACCGACTTCCAAAATTAAAGTTAATTACTTTGTGTTGTTTTTTTTTTGAAGTCCGTAGTTTTTTTTTTTGTAAAAAAGACTTTTTATTTATAAAATAGAAACACGTTGTGAATGGAATAGAAAGAGTTCAATAAAAATACATGGTCTTTTTGATCAATAGATTTAATAAAAAAAACTTATTGACGAATTCAAACAACCAAAAACAGCACAATATAGTCTCTTTGCCATATTATTAAGTAAGTACTTGTATTTATTTCAATGAATATTTGTCACAAATTGCACGCTTACTGCTTACGAAACCGTCACACCGTCCGGCGTCCACTCGTCACTGCGGAGCATTCGAGACTGTTTGTTAACCGAGTGTAAACCGAACCATGGTGGAAATTTACTTTTTTTTTGGCACTCGCTTAGTTATAAATTTTTCTATACCTTCCTGAATAACGTCATAAAATACCTCCACCATCTCATTAACTCCCTGCTGTGCTTCAAGTAACTCATCCCAGTCAGTTTCACTCAAATATTTCCGAATTGGTATGTAACTCGTTTTTCGGAAATTAGGTCTACCGCAGGTAGTGTTATATGGGAGTTTAGCTTCCTTATTTAGAGAAATCACGATATCGAGGGGTGGATGATGCTGGTCAATATTAGCAATCGGATCCTCACTTTGACTCACTCTACACAATGAATGGTTACATAGTATAAGATCTAAAATGCGGCTTGAAGCATTACATACATTGTTAAATTGATTAAGCCTATTAACATACGTGAAATCTATCAAAGTTTGACTTAAATTGGACAACTTAAGGCATTTATCAGAATTATTGACTATACTCCAATCGATATCACCGATATTGAAATCACCTGCGATGCAGACATATGATAAGTTTAACTGTTCAAACACTGCATTACATTTGTCCAAAAAGTGTTCCAAGTACGAGATACGTACAGGTGGTGGCAGGTATACAGAACAGAGAGCTGCCCGACGTACAGATCGAGCCGCAGGTAGATCTAATGGTGGCAGGTATACAGAACAGAGAGCTGCCCGACGTACAGATCGAGCCGCAGGTAGATCTAAAATTACCCAAGGGCCTTCACAATTACTTTCAAATTGTTCTGCTCGTTTGGAAATTATAGATTTTTTTACGGCTATCAAAACACCCCCACCTTCTTTACTACTCTGTAGACAAGAACTTTCTCTGTCCCTTCTGTATACAATGTATCTGTCGTCGAACAGCTCGCTGCTCAGTGCGGTATTATTAAGCCAAGTCTCTGTAAAAATGATAATGTCATAGTTATTACAGCATACATTACGAAAGATGATATGCGTTTTTGTTCTCACGCCTCTACAATTCTGGTAATAAATTTGTAAATTATCGAATTTTGTATTATATTCAAGTTACAATTACATGTATTTTTAATTTAAATATAAAGTATGTTTTTTTTTTTCACCTCAACTTATTTAGGGACTCTAGATTCTTAATGAGGATATGTTCTGACCCATCACTTTTCCTGACGAAGATTCTACCATTTCTTACCCAGACGAATTGATATCCTTTTTCTTTTGCTTGAAGTCTAGTAGCAGCATGCAGCGCTTTGTTAGAAGGAGACAAATGTTCTTGCACATATATTGGCTTCTTTTCACCAGCCAGTCCAAGGTCCGCTGTATTTAGTTTTTCGATGTTATTCTTGCCTTTATTGTAGTTAATGACAGAAGCCAAGAGCAGGTCACGAGTTCTTGGGGAGGCCAATTAGACTACGATAGAGCGCGGGCGGGCACTAGAATTTTGTAGTTTGGCTACACGGGTGCAATGATGGATATCGGTGTCGCTCAACTTGCATCCAACGACTGATCCTAGTTGCTTAACGACTGTATAGAGATTCTCCTGTTTATTTTCGGGCAAACAATGAACTTCAAGGTTAGTCGAACGTGCCTGTTGCTCCAAATAGTTGATTCGCTGGCCCATATCCGCCACTGACCTCTTAAGGTTAGTATTTTCTGTCTCTAAGTCTTTTACCGAGACTTTCAAAGCTCTATGTTCAGACTGATATTCTTCAAACTCCTGTATGTGACAATTCAATGACGCCGTCATCTCCGTAAGTTCTTTCTTAATCGGTTCAAGCTCTTTATTTACGACATTGAGTATTGTATTGTTTATTTGACGAAGCATAGAAGCGAATTCAGCCTGTATTACTTCCTGGAGGATATCGCGTACATCATCACGAGTCACAAAGGTTGCTTCAGGGGGCGAGTTCAAAGCAGGTCTCTTGTTCCCCCTAGAGGTGGAGACATTACGGGTTGGAGTATTTTCCTTTTTGGAGGTATTCGAGATGTGACTCCCGCAATTAGAACACCTCCATTTACAGTAGACATCCGTGTCCTCGGAAACTTCCGGAAGAGACAAGCACTCAAAATGATATAATTTATTGCATTTGGAACAATTAATCGATTTTTTCCATCCTTGCTGTCTTCATTAGCACAGCATCCCCATAACAATGTTGACGAAGCCATTCCAATTAATAGTCAGTCTCACAACAATTCCAATGCCGAAATAATTATTAAAAAGAAAAAAATGTATACTGTTCCAAGCACACTATTAAAGACCCCTTCAATCTTTGTTGGTAAAAGTGCACTCTAATAAAGGCCCTGCGCAACTCAACGAGCGAACTAACAGCGGGCTCGCGAGAAGAACGTCGTATGCGCCGTGCTATCTGCGGCGCTTACGCGTTTTATTATTACTGGTGAATTACTCCTGACGGTAGATGAATAACTATTTTGATACGTTTTTTGTTTAGAATTGATACACAAAGCACTAAGTCACTAATTATTAATTGTAGTCGGATTGTTGTTATTGATATTATTCACACGATCAGCACTTTTAACGACACTTTAGAGCACTTTTGACGCGTACCAACAATATTTTCTTAGGAGCAGTTCGAATGGGTAGTTACTCGTACAACGTATAATTTATTATTGCCGACTTCCAAAAAAAAAAACCACTACAAAGCTACAACCAACGATACCGACTTCCGAAATTAAAGTTATTTTTCACTTTGTAGTGGTTTTTTTTGGAAGTCGGTTGTTTTTTTTTTTGTAAAAACAGTTTTTATTTTTCACTTTTCAGTTGTCCCTGCCTACCCCACACAAATTCATATAACACTACTTGCTATGTGAATATCAGCGACAGGAAGCTATTAAACACATCTGCCTACCACTTTTAAGGGTACAGGCGTGATGTTATGTTGTGTGATTGCGTAAATAATGCATACAAATGCGATAGCAGCGATCGCGGTTGATTTGCTGGCATTTATTGAAGAGTTCCGTTGTCTGTCTCCGAAACTCATCATCAGATCTTTACGAAATTTAAATGTGACCCTTTCGAAACAAACCTCTTTCGAACAAAAAAAGAATTTTGCAAATCCGTCTATTTATGATGGAGGTCGTCTATATAGGACCCGAACATAAATAAAAAAAATAATAATAAACAAATCCGAATTGAGAACCTCCTCCTTTTTAGAAATCGGTTAATAATTTTGTTGTCATAACTACTTGTTTCCGCGTCATCTATTGGAATACTCGGGCGTAATCGTAAATCGTATGCTGTATGTCATAATTGTGATGGGCGTCGTCGTTAGATGGCGTACGCGTCGATTGTGTATATGTGTGCATGCGTTTCTCAAGGACACTTTGCTCTACTAGTCCTCTTAATTGAAATAAATGCTTTGAGTTTTGATCTTGGCAGGTGTAGCTTAACCTGGGGGCCTAAAAAGTCCACTTTGGCAGAATCATAAAAGGAGAACATTATGAATCATAATGAATAGTTAACTGTTAAGTTAATCGTATCAAATTCCATTGGTGAAGGAGTTTTCAAGTTTTTTTTTGTCTGTGCTAAAATATCAATCAATCCAAATCCAATCCAATCCAATCTCTTTGATTATACCTTCGTAGTGCCGCGAAAAAAAGAATAACACGGACTGTCTTCGCCATATTATGATTCATAATGTTATCCTTTTATGATTCTGCCAAAGTGGACTTTTTAGGCCCCCAGAAGGCCAATTCTTTTAATTTTAAACGTTAAGAGCGTTACTCCAGAGCGGCGCGCCTCGTGTTTAGGTAAATTTACTCACACAGCTATACAGTTAAACGCACACACAGCCGTCTGTGTTGGAGCGCGTATCATACACCGCTTAGAATCATCTTGATACTTAGCCAGTTTTTAGTTAGTAGGGAATGTTTTCGTTTTCCGTAAGCGGGGATTCAGTTTTTTGTTTATTGTAATAAATGAGCAATTAAATTATTATTAGTTAGGTTAAAGTAAATAAAAACAATTTCGTGTAAAATAAAATCTTAATATTTGTTGTCTCTAAGTTTCATGGACCTAGCTTTTCGGGGATCAACAATTTCGGGTAACAGGCATTTATTGTAAAAGCTGACTAGCCGATGTTCCATATTTTCGCTCCAAAATTTATCGTCCCTGATTATGTTTTCAGTCTTCAATTTAAAATCTTTGCCTGTCCACACAGCAAACAGACAGTAATTTCTGTTAGTTATATGCAGCTGCCCCTGTATCTGATAAAACCAGTCATGGCGTCGATTCACAGATCCATCTATTTTCCAGAATTTATTTTTTTTTTTGGCTAATAGCAAAATCTGCCTCTAATCCAAATGCCGAACTAGGACATTTAATTTCGGTGATGCCATCATCGTCGATTAGTCCATCCGGCGAAGCACCTGTAATCATAATAATTTGAAACTCAATACTCTAATTACTTCTTTTTAATAGAATTTAAGAATATAAAAATAAATTGTTTGTTAGAAAAATCTAAACTTGTACCTGCAACTGTTCTATGGCCACTTTTTCGTTTACTTTCCCATGTTGAATACTAGGGATATGGTCCAAGGAATATGAGTAAAGAAATTGTTTAATCAAAGGGGCTGGGCTAATAGTCGATCGCCGTTTGCACACTTTACAGAATGAAGAGGCTGTCAATAAACAACGTCGTAGCTCTAGCCAAAGTGCACTCTCTGTCTGAAGTACAGTATCCCTTTCAACTTCTTGTCTACTATTTACCTATAACATAAAATTTGGAAATATATTTTTAAGTCTAATATTATCAGAAACAATGTACAACATGTATCTGAACTTATGAAAGTATACTGTAAATACGCACTTGTTCTTGAAGGTTCTTGTTTTATTTGTCCTAAAATATGTTTATAAAGACCAAGTCATTCTTACAAGATTCCCTGCGTCAGGATCTTGAATTGAAGCCGTTTCTAATACCTGCAAGTTTTCCTGAATTTCCAGTGTTTTATCACTGTCTTTTTCATTTTCTTGAGTCTGAAAATAATATGTAGAGTATAATATAGTGACACAAACCGTATGCACCATGACAGGCGATCGATTGTCGGCTTAAGATAGCACATAACTAACAATGTTTTTTTTGTGCTAAAATATGTATACAAATGACCAAGTAATTCTTACAAGATTCCCTGCGTCAGGATCTTGAATTGGAGCCGTTTCTAATGCCTGCAAGTTTTCCAGAATTTCCAGTGTTTTTTCACTGTCTTTTTCATTTTCTTGATTCTGAAAATAATATGTAGGGTATAATATTATAGTGACACAAAAAGTAAGCACCATGACAGGCGATCGATTGTCGGCTTGAGATAAATAAATAATGAAGAAAGGTCTTATTTAGTTTTGGTTTAACAACTGCTCAATCAAAACCAAGGAAACACGTGTCTGCCGCAGCTAGTAAAATAATTATAAAGTAAAAAAATAAAACTTACAACAGCATTTTTATTTAAGTCCTGGTTTTGAAGTATTTGAACTTCTCTTTTCTGCCTATAACAACGAATTGGATATTAACTTTATCTTATTACTACTGTGTTTCATAAAAATATCCTAACAAAAAGTAATAAAAAAAAAATTACTTCAAAAAGTAGTAAGTATATTGTTTCTTATTACACCTAATAAAAATATATTTTTTATAAGTAGAGAACCTCGGTAACATACCTTTTAGCTTCATTAGCCTTGGCCAAATTTTCGTTTTTTTTTTTGTTCCCATATAGCGCCTTTTGTTAGCCATATCTGAAAAAAAAGTAAAATGAAAACATACATAAAGAAGTCTAATTTAATCTTTCTTAACCCCTTGTATGCCGGGAGCGTAGATCTACGCGAGACACAATGGTTTTTAATTGTTTTCTGTAATTACGGTATTCAACCGGTTAAGTTAATAGAACACCATTACATTAAAATATGTATTCACCAAAGTTTTGTAATATAATAAAAATATATTATAATAAAACGTATCAACATGTCCTAGTCGCGCTAAAAACTCGCGAAAGTACGATAATATTTTACGCGACTCGCGGCTACGGGAGCGACACACGTCCTACCTCTGAAAGGCCTCGGCCGGCACTGAGCGCTGGCGTGATTCCGCGCCGATTATATAGCTGCACTAAATAATTCATAGTAAAATAAAAAAATAAGTTATTAAAAAAATATTTGTACCATGTTTTAGAACGTAAATGTCTTCGTTTACTAGGCCTAAAATAACATATAAATATTTCAGATTTCATCCTAAACTAACGCGTTTAAAATATCGAAAAGTGGCTAAAATTGACACTTTTGAATATACTTTTCTTGAATGAAAACTTACAGTAATAGTTTTTTTTTTTCAGCCATGCACTAATAAATGCTATTATTATTTATAAAGCAACGTTGTTATAAGTTTGTCGTATATGGTTTTACTAATACCTTGCATTTGCGTAGACCGTCGATCGCTAGTTTAAAAAAAGGCTTGCATAAAAACTGTTCTAATGAGAAAACTGTACGAATAAATGAAAATGTTTTTCAGCCATGCACTAGATTATGAAATTACCATTAATATGACGTCAATATCTTATCTATAAATTAAACAGATTATGGTTTTATTGTCCGTCGGAAATCATCAATTTTGACTCCAGCGTGGCTCTAACGGATCAACCCTCTTAAAAATCTAGTCGCAGTCTCATTTCGGCGACAAACAAATGTCAAAAACTTGTCACAATGTAGGGAAATTAGAGGTATTTTTGACAGATTGAGACTGAGATCAGACTGTGAACGATCTTAAAAATTACGAGAATTATCCCTCTGATCGATCAACCAGTGCGGCTGTTATTACTTAGCCATGATCCCCTCTAGTCAACTACATGTCCATGTTATGATAATTTTACTTTTGACTGATTGCGCCTTTACGGTAAGGGTGGTTTTCGAAGTTAAAGTGTTAAACTTCTAAAGGGCGCTGAACGTACTTACTACAGTTACTACTAATTCGAAGATATTTTATAGGTACACAATATCAAATGATTATTTTTCCTTAGAATGATTATTTCATAACGGGTGGCGCCTTTAAATCTCGTCGCAGTCGGAACTTGAGATGACCTACCACCCATCATGTTTGTCACGAAAAAGTTTATAAAAATAATGTTACTGACGGACAGTAGTCCCTTAAAGGGAGCGCCAAAGTTCACCTAAATTTTTAACTCCGATAATTGGAAATCCGAAAATGTTCTTCCTAACATTTTTCATCCTAACAATCACAATTCCTAACTACTCCGTCTCTAATGTTCATAATTCCGAAGCATTCAACTTCATAATGTCAGTAGCAATAAACATCTATTATACTTTTATTTGTTTTCCTATATTTTCTCAACATAACCATCTTTTACACTATTATTCAAAGTCATATCTTTTTTGTTTAGATTTCTTTTTATTCATAATAATCAGTATTATATACATTAATTTTGCGTAACTTTATTTTCACATAACATATATAACATATAAGAATAATGGGATCCCTTCTTTTCGCATAATATTCTTTTTCCTAATATGTATACTTTGGCATAACGATTTTGGCATAATTTGTTTTGCCATAATAATACTTTGCCATATTTTTTTTGGCATACAGTTTATGTTGGCATAATTATGTATCTTGAAGGCTAATTTGTTTTAGCATAAATTTAATTCGCATAACGTTACTAGGCCTAATGATTATTAGCATAATAATATTTAGGCATACAATTAATAGAAACAACGGAAACAAATTTGAGTTATTTTTACGTAGGTATTTATTTTGGATTTCCACGTTAATGATTTATTATACAAAACATTATGTAACTTAACTATGTATTTTTATTTTAGGTGTATATTTTTAGCAAGAGCAAGCGAAGCGAGCTCGGGAATTGGGGCACCCCGACTCGGACAGGTTAGGTTCGAAGGGGATGACAGGGGCTCAAGTGAGCGAGCGGAGCGAGCGAACGAGCCCCGTCATCCCCTTCGTGTTAGGTTCCTTTAAACCCTGCAGACAGAAATAGGGGCCCCGCGAAGCGGGGCTCCGTCGACTACGCCTTATTATTATTGTTATGCTTAATAAACTTATGCTTTAGAATGTTATGCTTAAAAAATGTATGCTTTAGAATGTTATGCTTAATCATTATTATGATTTGAGAAATTATGCGTAAAAAAATTATACGTAAGCTGTTATGCGTAAATAATTTCACCCTCAAATTAAAACTATAAAATCATCTTCTACCCGCATATATTTTTTATTACACTTGGTAAATGTTTCTTTCTGAGTATGAATGAAAATGTTATGGCAATTATGTTTAGGGATAAAAGCGTTATGATAAAAAACAGTAGGAGTTTAAATATATTTACATTAATGATATTATTAATTACAATTTTCGGAAACATGAGTGTTATGAACATCGCCGGTAGCACTACAAATAGTATGAATGAAAACAGTTAGGATGAAAAATTTTAGGAAGAGTGATCATTCGGATTACAAATCGTTAGGAAGAACAATTTCGGGTAAAGAACTTTAGATGAGCCAATATGGACCCGCGACGCCTATATTTGTCAGAGAATAAGGGGAAGGTAGAAGTGTATAGAATGCGAAAGGTTTAAGCGTCGTATTCATGGAAAACCATGCCTAGTGTCGAAACATAGCTGCAGCAATATTACACATTCTACAGTATAGTGGGTGAGCATATTGTTCCATGTAATAAATAGGGAATAGAAAGGATGAAAATACATTTATTTTCCGTAAACACGACGCAAAGAAAAAACATAAACACAAAAAGGGGGAAAAGTTGCGAGGCAGAGAACTACAGCGCTGGTTTTCAGCGACAGACGTCGGGATAAACATTTTGTCACTACCCTAGTAGCATTTTATGTTGGCATCCATTGGCCAACAGTAGGGAATCTGTTGGGATATAGTTAGTTAGATTGCCTACTTATAAATAATATTGGCCCAATGCAGTGTACAATATTATCATTACGTCCAACCACTTACCAACGTTGGGCCAATGCTCCTACTGCCTACCGTTAGTTAAAAACTGTTAGCATTTCTGCAGTGTACCAACGTTGGGTCAATGCTACTACTGCTTACCTTAGCTTGACTAGTTTAATGTATATTATTGTATTAATATGCTTTTTGTCATTATTGTTAATAGATTATTTTAGTATCAGAAAACTTAAAAAAACATTGACCCAGTTTAATGTAATTGTAAAGTGATTCTCTGAAACACGGGTTTGAATTTACCTAGATCGGGCGGGTCGCTAACTTACATTGTAGGTAATTCCGAATCATTGGCTGGGTTGGGGGGGGGGGGGGGATTCGTTCGTGTCGAGTTGGCGCGCTAAAACATTGTGTATGGGCATACGAGATGTTTTTGTCTACATTAGGCGGGCGCAGATTCATCGGATCCGCTACAAAGTCTGGGCGACACTGAAGTAACGTAGGTGTAGCCACCCAAGCGAATGTTGTCGCGGCAAATCCCTTTGATGCGCGTCATTTCACCGACAGTGCCCCGATAGTACATCGTCTTCGCTCGCCTGAATACTACCGCGTTGCAACGATCTACCAGGGGCCCAATTCTGCTATTGTCAGAATGGTCGATCATTGATTTCATAGTCGTTGATTTTGTTGAAGTTTGGTAATCTACTAATAATAAGTCAACGATTATGAAATCAATGATCGACCATTCTGACACTATTGTTATAGCAGAATAGAGCCCCTGGCCACACTCATCACAATAACACGATTACGATTATTCGCCGTAGCCCGCTACTGTAGTCCCAGTATTTTTGAAAAAAAGTTTTTATTACTTTTTATTAAGTTCCGTTCCATACTAACGCACGCTTGCCTTGCCACACTAGGTACGCACGGCTAAACATTATACTATATAAAGCTCGTCAAGCTATACATTTCCAGTTTTATTAGCTGACCTTGCATTTTATAGGCTTTTCGTACAATGAGAAGTCACCTTATAGTAGCCGTGTCACCGTGTGTAACAACGTCATTCGATTTAAAAAGTAAATGCCCTTTCCATAACGCTGTGACTGTGTAAAACGAAACGTCTCGCTTAGAGCAGTATCTCTAAGTAGTCTGTGGTCACCAGTCACCTACGAGCGCGCAGCGCGCTGCGCCAGCGGCGCGGGCGGCGCCGCCGGCCATTTTGTTGTGCAATTGCGTAAATTAGCTAGTAGAATGTTATAGTTTATGTGCTCACGTAACTCGCTCGTGTCTAAATTTCTGTTCTATTTTTTAATTGTTAGAAAGAAATAAATAAGTACCTACAGATAAATGTTTAAGGTGGTAGAATTTCAAGACGCCAGTGTAGTAGGCATGGGCGTTTTTGGTTTTGAACGCAAACTGATATTTATCTGATTTCAGATTTCAAAATCGATTTCAAAATCCGTTTTTAGAAATCTGATTTCCATAGCGCCAAACCAAACATTATTTCTCAAAAATTCGCGCTATCTTTTTTACTCCGCTAAATTACGTTTAGTTAGAAAGAGAGAAAGCGAATTTCTAACAAAATCCAAACGCAATCTGTTAGTTTGGATTGGATTTCGTTAGTTTTCGTTTGGTTGTTGCGTTTCGTGGTTTGGTTCGGCTAGGTAGATTTTTGAAATCCAATCTTCAAATTTGAGAAATCGATACGAATCGATTTTTGTATGAAATCGGATTTTGAATTCGTTTTGATATATCGGACTCATGCCTACAGTGTAGGCATCAATCCGCAAAGAATGGATGACTCCACGAAAGAGACAATGTCTGTGGCCGCCTCACAAAATAATTTCCAAATTTAATAAGTGTTTAATGACCCAAGCAGTGCCAGACGAAAATTGGCCGGTGTATTCAATTCGACGTACTTTTTACGAAACAGGTGAGGTTTTGTTGAAGTTATGCTTACACATAATATACCTAATATTGTTACACCTATATTTGTGTCATATTGTCATTTCTCGGCACTTGTGCAATTCATGAAAAGTCGTGATGGTTTTATTACCAATTTACCACTGTTGGGTAGGTAGGTACGTTATCTCATTTCAACAATAACAAGTAAAGTCGATCCATTGTTTTAAGTAAGACTCTTGTATCGGCGCCTATGATATCTCTTGTGGCGTCCTTTGACAATCTAGGCGGCTTTAATTTAGATGTGAGAAGAGAACTACAGAAGGCTGTTGTGTCGTAGGTACTACTCGTATTTGTCCCAACTTTTCAGTAAGTACGTACCTAGACAAAGTTTCTGACTTTCTGCAACTGATTCATCATACTCGTAAGTATCAAATGACTTAATATATAGGAATTGTAAATTTTAAAAGACGGTCGTGTTGCTCTGAAAACAAAGCTTTTATTTTAGTACAATAAACAAAATACTAAACTATATACCTAATAGATAAACTTAAATCATTCTATCCTACCTGAAAACAAAGAAACGACATTTAAAGTCTATTAATTAATAACAAATGTACTAGGTTCACTTTTAACCGACAGTGGTGCGCTATAAAAACTAATTAAAGAAATTATTATTTCTTTACATATATAAATACATTATACCTTTTACTGTAATGTAACGTATAACAATAAAATCAATTTGAAAGTGATGAAGTGAACGGCCGTGTTGTAAAAAAATCATTTCATGTAATATGTATATTTTTTTGATATTATAGTCAAGTTTGGTCTTCAAACTATTGAGTAAAATAAAAAAAGCCTGCCAGTAGCGACATTGACAATAACCATTTTTAATCAGCAGTTGTTCTACGATTTTCCACAGTGCGCCGCCGTCCGCGCAATTATTCAACCCGCGGGTGCTCGTGGAGCGGTGCGCGCGCCTGGACCGCCAGCTGCGCACGGAGCGGCCGGGACCCGCGCCCGCGCCGCCGGGACCCGCGCCCGCGCCGCCGGGACCCGCGCCCGCGCGGCCGGGCTCCGCGCTCAAGCGGCCGGGCCCCGCGCTCGCGCGGCAGGGCCCGGCGCCGCGCAGGCTGCGCAGCGCCTCCGCTCGGCTCCGCTCCTATGCCGATAAGGTAGCTGGGTTACGTTTGAGGTGGCTGTTGGAGACTTGTAAGTGCGCCATCAGGGCGAAGCAGTGACTCTCAGAGGCGTTGAAATAAAAGGATGCTCACGATTCTACTGTTTTTTAATGAGTGTTTTGGTTAACAATCTTCACATTTATATAAGATACATTTCTTTGAAAAGTGGTGCCATCTAACCGAAGAGACACGAGCTAATTAGACTGTCGCCTAACTGTTACAATATGTATTTGTCTAAATCAGCGATCGAACTATCTTCGTGGTCGTCTGCGGTAGTGTCGTGCGGTGGTCACAGATGGCGCTGCGTTAACATACTGGCCCCCTTTGAGAGCCATAGCTCTCAACCTTGGCTGCCTTGTCTTCATTTTCTGGTGACGATGATGAGACCGGAAGAGGGCAGATCTTCGAAAACGCCCTCTTGACGACGCCAGCTGCTGTCTTGATACAAGCAACTCTGGCAACATTGTCTCGTCCCGGGTACGTCTGCAGGATTCGTCCTAACCGCCATTGGAGGGGCGGTAAATTGTCCTCTTTGATGAGCACCAAGGAACCGGGAGTGAGTGTACCCTGGTTTTCCTTCCATTTGATACGTCTCTGGAGCTCGGAGATGTAGTCCTTGGCCCAGCGCTTCCAAAAGTGCTGCCTGAGCTGCTCGACACGTAGGTAGCGTGATAAAGCGTGTGAAGGCTTCGCCGTGATGTCTGCGAGTGCGCCTGCAGGAGCCGTCAGAGGCCGGCCGATGAGGAAGTGACCTGGCGTCAGGGGCGCAAGGTCGTCAGGATCTACGGACATTGGGTGCAGAGGACGGGAGTTCAGGACGGCCTCTATTTGTACTAAAACCGTGTTGAACTCTTCATATGTTAAATGAGCCTTCCCTATCACGCGTGTTATATGGTGCTTACAGGATTTGACTCCTGCTTCCCACAAACCGCCAAAGTGAGGTGCGTAGGGAGGTATAAATTTAATACTTTGACAGCTGTTTTGTAAAAAATCAGAAAATTCCTTTGCTGCACCTACAAAGTTTCTACCATTATCAGAATAAATTAGGGTAGGTTTCCCTCTACGGGAAATAAATCTTTTTAAAGCTAGGATATAACTTTCAGACGACAGTGACGTCACAAGTTCCAAGTGTAATGCTCAGGTTGATAAACAAACAAATAAACATAGGTAGCATTTCTCTAACCTAGAACCTCTGCCCTTTTTGTTCAAAACATACATAGGCCCTGCGTAATCAACACCACATTTAATAAATGGAAAACCTGATTCGAAACGTTCACTGGGTAGATTACCCATTATAGGTTGAATGGACTTTGCCCTCATTCGACAACATCTGACACACTGATGCACAACTTTCTTAGCTAGATTCCTACCACCTATTATCCACCACATTTGTCTTATATGTGATAACAAAAGCTGTGGACCGGCATGCAGCATATCATGATGGTTATGCCTAAATAAAAGTATAGTGAACGGATGTTTACTACACAACAGAATAGGATGTTTTTGATCGAAAGGTAAGTCTGAATTGCATAACCTGCCCCCCACTCTCATTAAACTATTTTCATCCAAAAAAATATTTAATGAACATAGTTTACTAGATGATTTAATTTTATGTTTATTAATTAAGGCACTATATTCACTTGGAAAGGCTTCTAGTTGCGCAATTCTAGATAAAAACATAAGTGACTTATTTAATTCCGCGACTGATAACGCGCCCGTGCTGCGTTCCGAATTATGTTTTGCACGTATATTGTTTGCAAATCGGAACACGTATGCATAGACACGTTGTATTTTTATAAATGAAGAATATCGATTGAAATTAATTATACTGTTATTAGGATTATTATTAAGGCCAGGTATTCCCGTTTTTGCCTGTTTTAGAATTCATTTTTGATAGGCAAATTATAACATCTAAAATCTGAAATAAATATATATTTTAGATACATTCTTTCTCCTTACCATGTACCCGTTCAATACTCGATACAATAAAATTTTCTCGATAGAAAAAAATTCCGAACTAACTTCGATTTGCAGTTTTTTTACAAGCAAATTTCATTTTAAACAAGTACTAATACTCCTTTTTTTCTATAAAAAATATCAATTTGTAAGTAATTCATTTTGGAATCGATTCTACCCAATCGTTTTTTTTTCATTACATTTATAAATTTTTTATCGATTATTCAAGTGATTTTCGATCCGCGCGTCGCTTGCCAGTGTCCCGCGGGACGTTACCGAGGTGAGACGTGTGCCAAATTTTTGCGCTCGCGCTTCTCTTCTGCTCCGTACGTAAATAAAATAAATTGTAAATAATTATTGTACTAATTAGACATACATAGTTAAGATTTTGTTTATGTGTTTATTTCTCATTGTGTAAATATTTTGTATATAACTTTTAAGACAATAATTTTGTGATTGATTTGTGAAAATGGCAAATAAAGGAAATAAAATAAGGGCTAAATCACGGTTGAAGGCAAAAAAAATTGCGAAAGAAATATGGTAAGTTATATTTTTTATTCATTCATTCCTATTGACAACACTCACAGTACCCTATTACAAATTTATTATTTCCCTACAGTAGTGAAACACCTTTGATGTCGGGCGACACCGTGCACCACCCGCGCCGCCCGTGTAGGTAGGTACCCGGGCAAGGTAGTTCCCAATCTTTTTTAATACCATAACTTATTTTATTGTTTCAGTTCAAAAATGAATCGAAATAAAAAAGGCTTATTTGTTCGAAAAAACAGCAAAGAAGTACTTTCTTTGTTTTCTTGATAATCGGAATCCTCGCCACAGAATACGGAGCATATTTACCAACCGCATCAAGTGTGTAAAACAGTTGAATTTGAACCCTATTCAGAGTGAATAAAGCCGCCGCGCGCGCAAATGGTATAATGGTTTACTGTTTTCAAATGTCTAATAGGTAAGAAGTAGTTCAACCCGCTGCGTTGGTCCGGGTGGTTTTTATAATTTTTATTAGCCTAAGTGCTACCTAGGTACTAGATGTGCAGTCGACCATACCACAATAAATATAGGTATATAATATATAAGTATATACATATATATATATATATACATCGTCTGTGTACGTAGTATTATAATTATCTGTGTCTGTGGTAAGTGATAACACTATGGTTTGAGCTGGCCCGCGTATTGAAACTACTGAAAAAATAACCGTATTCTATTGAGACGTGCGGCCTACTGTACGAGAGTACGACAGTACGTATTTACTACTATTATGGTGTCTGCAACGAATGTTGTGTAGTCTATGCCATCTACTACGCGCAGCAAACTCGTGCCATAGTGTAGAAATATGGCAGTATGACCATTTCCTACGAATATTATTTTTATTATTTTCGGTAATGTTTAGGCACAAGCTCGTTTATGCTCAGTACAGTAGCCAATCCCCTTACTAAAATACTGTTCAAGTTATAACAAGCATAGAAATACATAAAAAAAAAATCAATGGCTAGTTTGGCTATAAAGAAGTTCTCCAATGCATAATTTTATTCAGTATTTATTTGCAAGAGGAAAAGTGTGTAGAATTCACTCGAAATTTTTGTTATTGCATGTTTATTATTAATTATGCCACTCCAAATGGAATAATAAAAGGAACTTGGCTTGAAATGTTTACGTGGGTTTTTAATGTTTTAGAGCAATGCAGTTGCAGACCAAGCGCAGTGCGCATGTATCAACTAATGATTCGGCGAATATCGAGTAAGTTTTTTATATTATTTATTTTATTTTAAAGACATTCTCTATTTTTTACTATTTGAATTAAATAGTATCTCACTCGTTATTGTAACACCATAAAAATTACATAAAGAAATTAAATACATATACTTAAATTAAGTAGGTACGTATGTATGTGGGGGTAACATACATATCTACTTTATTGTTAAAATTAAAGTACCTATTTATTCATTATTATTACTGTTTGCGTATCTTTGTTTCTGTATAACTGTCTGTATGTCAGTGTGCGCGTGTATCTGTCTTTGGAATTGTAGCTCCTAAACGGAAAACGGATGAATCGATTTCAATGCGGTTGTCTTTATTAAACAGACTGGTTTAATAATAAGAAAGGTTTACTTGTTAATTACCAACAAGTCAAAAACAACTTTTGTGTTACAGATCAATAGAGCATGCGGAAGGGCATAACGTGTCTCCATTGATGACTTTAGAGCATGGTTTACTTGAATAATCTTAGGATTGAGGAGTAAGTAATATTGTTTTAACCGATTCAATTAAAATCAGACTAAAACATGCTACGGCATGCCATAGGCATAAGTAAATAGCCCATAAGATTCGTAAGTTTATTATCCGATAACTATCGCATTTACTAACAACTATGAATATTGAAACAAAAAAATATATTTTATTGTTACAGAACGACTATTCATGCTGCCAATGCCCATGTCACACATGCTGAAATGCCTTTAGATGAACATAATAATGTATCACCTAATAATAATATCAATGAGTAAGTTGCTACTTTTTGTTTTACATAATAATTATATTACCATGTGGAATTCAATAGGTTATATTAAAATAATCTGTTTTTAGAACAATGGAGGAAATTGAAAACTACACTCTAAGCGTTAAAAACGAAATCGAACACGACTATCAACCCATCAGTGGACGACGAATTGTTGACATGAATTACCTGATGACACAGCTCCAAGAAAAAACGCATCATATCGATTTATTTGACAGCAGAGTTGGATATTTTAGAGATATAAAAGTGTTTACTTTTAATTTGATAAAAAAATAAAAATAATTTATTTTTATTTTATTGACGACTCACGCTTCACATTATGTGTTACACGAGAAGACCATTTATACCTCTAAGCTTTGTTGAATTACAATATACATTGATCTTGTAATTCAAGAATTGTAACACAATTCTCCTAAAGTAAGTGTGCCTACTGCTTGATTTTTTATACTGTAGCACGAATATTTGATTTTAGTCAGTTAGATTTTAAATCCTTTTTATAAAAAAAAGTATACAAATTATTTTTAATAATTAGTATCAAGTTTATACAATACGTATCTAATCTATCTATAACCTTAAAAATAACTACTACTAGAAAAATAAAACAAAATAAACTTATACTAATCAATTCAAGTTGATCTACTGCATTGCTCTACTCTGTGACGCAACTTAGTACCTACTCGAGGTCGTGAACTCATGAGCGGTGAGTTTAGCGCGCGCGTCTCCCGCGCATCGTAACTTATTACGTATCGCTAGTCCTTGCGGGGGCTGGGGTATGCGTTAAATGCCTACGGCGCACAGTGGTCCGGGTTTTCAAAAAGGCGGACATAGGATCGAAAATGCATATTTAACGTAACAAAAAATAGTTTCGTATAGGAAATTTAACGCTGATTAATACTTATTACTACAACTTTTCAAAAAAACAGCTCCTTCACGTCAAAAAAAAATATTGAAAATAAAAATGTATGGGAGAAAATCTATTTTATTTTTTTTCTCCGTTCAGTATCAAAGTGTAGCAAGCAAACCTTATATTCTGGTAAGTACCTATTGTTCTTAATACGACAACATATAAATTGCTTGCGTATCCCTGCGGCCTTGACGCCTACGATGCTTCAAAGTTTAAAATTTTAATGTTGAATTATCTTAATATTATTAACGAGTTTTTCAATTGAAATTAATCCAAAATATCATTTTTAATAAAAACAAGCCCCCCGCGCGCCTCATCCGTGTATTAAGCTCGCCCCCTATTACATGGGACTTAAATATAACTGGCGAAATGACAGTGTACTATAGTGTAGTATACACCTTTGCCGAACCCTTCGGGGAATATAAAGCGTGATGTTATGATAAAATAAGCATTTCTGCTTATTTTTTTTTTAATAATCATCTGTTGGTTATTCTTTCATCTGTTGATATTTCCTATTGATAAATCATGGTTGATATTGTTGGTTTTACTACTAACGTGACTCATCTTAAAAGAAACAATTAGAAATAGATGTAGCCCTTAAAAGGGCTTTTTCTGAAGTCCTGAAAAGGACTATTTTAAGTGGTCCTGAAAAGGACTACAACTCAACTACTACTACTACTAACAAACTCAATTCTAACAATAACAAAATCACTAAATCTGTCACGTTTACATTAATGGATCATCTTCAGGCTGCAACTCCTGTAGATCCATATTTTCAGTTTCTTCTGTTACTACCTCAGGCAACAACAAAAGCTCTTTAACATCTGGAAAAAAATCGAATTGCTTTGAGTTGCTGTATTTTGGTCGAATATGGGATAAATATGGGTCTGAACTAATTAAAAAATTATGGAGCAAGTCCTCGTTGGTCTTCATCCTGTTAAATTTTCTTGTGTGATATTCACGAACTCTTCGAAATTCTTTATTTCTTGCTTCTCCCGCTTCTTCGGAAAGAATGCCAATTGGTAGGAGGCCAAAGTGATGACAAATGTCTGCACCGTGTATGAGTAGCTTGTGCACACTTGCGGGCATATAAAACCATGGGTATAGATGAACAAAGATCTCAGCTGTTTCTCTGCAATAAGTCCTGAATTTTTCTATATCTATGGCACATCCCGATGAAATCGTTTGAAGAATAACCGTAAAATGCTTCAGTAGGCCTTTGTCAATATTGGTTATTTCGGCAGATTTCTCATAATCTCTAAAAAACCTTCTGGCTGTGTTTCCGTCGTTTGTGGTTCCAAAGCCTTGCTTCACAAAATCCACAAGTATTCCCATTTGCTGTTTGAATTCTTCTTGTGTAAAATGTTTCTTCGCAGCTTTTAGTTGCTTGTTAGCACCTCGTGCAGTCCACATCTCAAAGTCCATGTTGTAAGATATGTGTAGAATACACTCCATACAACGAATCCACATATGAAGAGTAGAAAGTCCATATTTATAAACATCTTCTCGAACAGGTCTTGAAAATACTTCTGACAGTTTGTTCATCTCAGTCGGCTTAGCAAGGCAAATATTGCAGGCAGATGCAGACGAAGTATCCGTTATAATAGTGGCCACTTTTCCGTCGATCATTGTCATATGAAGCTCGTGACTAATCTCTAGCCCGACCCATTTTGTAGAATTGATGTTCTTTATTTCTTCCTTCAATGCAGCTTCTTCTTGCTTGATGTATTCTGCTGTCTCTTTACAAAACTCGAACTTAATGGGCCTGCAATAATGTGTTGACGAAGGTGTTGGGTTTTCCCATATGGTGCTATTATTAGAAACTAATTTAAGAGGGACAAGACTTGACATGAAAACCGATGAATCACTGAAGTCTACATCTTCACTCCTTTGCTTGTAGGTGCTTTGTGAAGAAGCTCCATCGAAACCCCATTTACTAATTAACTTCAATCCTTCAGTTGACGAATCAATCTGGGTACCGGTAATTTGAAGAATCTTCTGGACTGTCAGATCCAATAGGGCTTGAAGCTTCACTCTGGCTCCTCTCTCGGTAATTTCTAAATCATGTGGATAGCATCTCTTTTTAGCTTCAAGGAGTTTGTGATACGATGGTAACACTGGAACTTCACAATCTAACAGCGCTTTCCTTAAACACAAGTATTTCCATTTTGACAGGTTCAATGATGTATAAAGACCAAGAGCATGATCTTCATCTAAAGATTTTTTCCTATTTTTCTTAAACAATGTGGCTTGAACAATAGTAACACTATCAGGGTTCTTCGTTATATGATCAATAACACAAGCTAAGTCATTCTTCTTGTCTATCCTAAGTCTTTCGACTAATGCAAAAGTAAGTTCTTCCGGCGAATAGTCCAAAAGAGACTCTGAACGTCTTTTCTTCTGTTTGTTGCTGAGGTCAACAAAAGGCTTCCTAATCTGAACTTCGGTAGATGTGCCCACAGTTGCTGTACTTGATGTCGACGGAATCACAGCTGCTGTAGTATCGATGTCAACTGAAGTATTGTCTGACGATATGTTTTCGATAACTTCATCTTGGACTTGAAAAATCTCGGATAAATTAACAGTAGTGCAAATTGGCCAACTAATATTTGATTCTAACCACGCAGCATGTCTATTCATGAAAGTCTTCTGATTTCTAGAAGCACTTGCCCATCTGCGATTGATATTACTCATGTAGTTCTTCAAAAAGGTCTTGATTATTTCTAAATCTTCCGAACATGTTTCAACTGGGATATGTAGAATAATAGCTTCATAGAGTCGTGCCCAATTTTTCATGTCTCCTTCAACACGGAGGAACATAAAAATGTCCAAGTTTGTAACAAATGCAGCCATAACGAAACTCACTAAACTTTCACACAGCACGGATAATTGATGTTGCTTCCTCAAGGGTTGAGAAACAAGTGCCTTTAATTGTTTCATGCACAGATATTAATAACAAACACACGCTCGCAAGTAGTGACTGACGAAATTAGTACCACATCTTCAACAGCCAATCAGCGTCGTCGAAATCTCCGGTGGTGGGGGTAAATGATTCTTTTACCACAGGAGTCGTTTCAGTCAGTTACAAATAGGCTACGAATCAGCACGTGTCCTTTATTACATAACTAAAGTTGAAGACTTTTATTAGTACTTTTTATTAAAATAAAATAAACAAATACTTGCCAAATGCTTGAATGCGTATGTTTTAATTCTTATATAATTAAAAAATTATATTTTGAATTCAGCTTAATTGAAAACCTCGATAATAATTTAAAAAAATCCCAATTGAAATTTTAAACTTTGAAGCATCGTAGGCGTCAAGGCCGCAGGGATACGCAAGCAATTTATATGTTGTCGTATTAAGAACAATAGGTACTTACCAGAATATAAGGTTTGCTTGCTACACTTTGATACTGAACGGAGAAAAAAAATAAAATAGATTTTCTCCCATACATTTTTATTTTCAATATTTTTTTTTGACGTGAAGGAGCTGTTTTTTTGAAAAGTTGTAGTAATAAGTATTAATCAGCGTTAAATTTCCTATACGAAACTATTTTTTGTTACGTTAAATATGCATTTTCGATCCTATGTCCGCCTTTTTGAAAACCCGGACCACTGTGCGGCGCTCGGAATACCTGGCCTTAAGCATACAAACAGTATTTGATTTAATTTCTGGCAAGTTATCACAAAGTGGAACATCACATTGTTGATCCCAGTTGGCAACCGCATTCAATAAAAAATCTGGTCCGTGCCACCACAGATTTGAACTACTGAGTTCAGCCAGAGAAATACCACGTGATAACAAGTCCGCAGGATTGGACTTTCCATCAACATGACACCAAATTCCTTTACCTGCCATCAGGTCATTTATTTCTATTATTCGGTTTTGGACGAAAACCTTTAAGGAATGCGGTGACATCTTTAACCAACCTAAGACTATGGTGGAATCAGTCCACATTATGATCCTATCAAAATTAATGTGCATAGATTTTACTATTTTAGATTGTAATCTAGCACCTATTAGCGCACCGCACAATTCCAAACGTGGAATTGTAACCGGTTTGAGTGGAGCGACGCGAGTCTTAGAACATAACAGCCTGACTGTTACGTCATCATTACTATTCACCGAACGTATGAATGCGCATGCACCGTAGGCCGTTTGACTAGCGTCAGTGAATACGTGTAATTCAATACGATCTGGGGAATTTCCTATCACGTGACGAGGAATCCGAAGTTTATGTAAATAGATTAATGAATGAACAAATTTATGCCAGCATAACAAAACATCTGGTGGTAATGAGTCATCCCAACCTGTTTTGCATAGCCAGAGTTTTTGCAATTAGCGCCTTTGCTACTATTACAATAGGGCTTAATAAACCTAATGGGTCGTAAATTTGAGACACTACTGATAAGATAAAACGTTTAGTTATTTTAGATGTCTCAGATTTAATTTTTGTAGTGAAATGAAGTTGATCACTATAGTTTAACCAGCCTAATCCTAACGTTTTATTAGATTGGTTCTCGTCTAACATTAATTCTTTAGAACTTTCACTCTGTATGGAATCTGATGCCACTTCTGGTGAATTAAAAACCCACTTACGCAGCGGAAAACAACCAGAGTCGAACTCATCAGAAACCTGTTTACAAAGGTGAGATAAATGCGATTTATTGTCGTCGCCCATTAATAAATCGTCGACGTACATGTTTTCTAATATTATTCTTGAGATTTCAGGATCATTACAATCTAGTGCCAGCTGACGGACACAACGTATACTTAAGTAGGGCGCGGAGGCCGTTCCGTAGGTAACGGTGTTAAGGCGATACACACCGAGCGGATCTGAATTATTCTCTCGCCACAAGACTAACTGTAAGTTACGTTGATCGTCATGTATGGAAATCTGCCGAAACATTTTCTCTATATCGGCACATGCAACATACCGATATTGCCTGAATCTCATAAGAATAACCATCAAATCATTTTGAAGAGGTGGACCTGTCCATTGGATATCATTAAGAGATTTACCGGACGACGTTTTTTGGCTCGCATTGAAGACCACCCTTAATTTGGTCGTAGTGCTGTGCTCACGGAAGACTCCATGATGAGGCAGAAAGTAACACGGCATGGGGTAATCCTCAATACGAGTCATATGTCCAAGTCTCTCGTACTCTCGCATAAAATCAACATACATTGACCTATAATGCGGTTGACGTTGTAATTTACTTTCCAAGGACATAAATCTATTTTTAGCTACATGGTAGCTATCACCAAGAGTATTTGGTGACTCCTTAAGCGGTATTCTAACCGAGAAACGACCGTTGTCGTCTCGCTTAGTAGTATCATTGAATAATTGTTCACATAAACGATCTTCAGAACAAAGCGATTTTACAACTGGCGAAATTTCTTCAATTTCCCAAAACCTTTTTAACTGATCGTTTACTTCTAATTCGGAAGTTTGGCCGAAATTACACTGCACCTGATTTATGCGCAAGCTCTCAGTGTGTACCGGACCTGAAACTATCCATCCTAGCTTCGTATTATTCAAATACGGACCACTAGGTAAACGAATTTTACCTTCAAGTAAAAGATCCCAAAAATAGTTTGCACCAATTAAAATATCTATTTGAGAAGGTGTGCAAAACAAAGGATCAGCGAGATCAATATTTTCGGGTATATTTAACTTACTCACTAATCTAGAAGCGGGTAGTGTGGAAGTTATTTGCGGTATGGCCAAACAATGCATGCGTATTGTATGATTATTTTTTAAAGAACGTAATTTTATATAACAAGTTTCGTTCGTTTTTGTAACTGTTTGACCTATACCACTGATTTTATAAGTGGACTGTAATGTTTTGGCGCGAAGTTTTTTACAAAATGAACTTGATATGAGGCAGTGCTGGCTACCGCTGTCCAGTACAGCACGAGCTCTGATATACTTTTTATTATCATCTGCAGCAATTTCTACCACAGCGGTAGACAGCAAAACCGGTTCTAAAGTGGTGTGTATTATACTAGAGTGCAAGCTAGCTGAAGAATTATGATCTACGGGTTGCGACTGAGGATCAGAGGCAGCATGAGATACGGCGGAAACTGTGTCTCCATTGTTGAGAAGCGGGGTCTGTCAGACTCTTACTGACTAAAAACCACCCCGGGTGTTCCATCTCACACCTACGCCGGGGGTCGCGGGAACGTACGATCCTTCCGCAACCCCCGGCTGGTGCCGGCCCGCCTTAGCAGGCCCCGTCTGGTCGGGGGGGGGAGTGAGGTGTTTGACTCCCCCCGCGACGTCTAAGAGGGGCGCGCGTGGAACACATCGCGCGCCGCCACCTCGGGTCCTGATGTGTGGGGGGCGACGGACGTCCCCGAGTCCGTCGCCCCTGGACCCGTTTAGGGGGGCCGGAAGAGGGCGTTGTCCGCCCTCCGCCGACGCCCGGTGCGCCTGCTGCGGGCAGGGTGAGTGGACGAGGTCTCCCTCTCCCTTTCCGCAGCCTCCTTCTGCGAGACGACCGTTTCGCAGAAGGAAACCACCGCGTCCCAGGACTCCTCGCTGTCGACCATGGACTCGACCACGGCCGGCAGCGAGAGGTCACTGCCTACTTCTGAGATGAGGGCACGGCGCGGCTCCTCCCAAGCGGCACACTCTGCCAGCGTATGCCACGCCGTGTCCTCCCGGCAGTCGACGCAGTGGTGACACCGGGCGTCCGGCTCCCTGTTAATGCGACACAGGTACTTCCCGAAGCAACCATGCCCCGAGAGCACCTGCGTCGCCCGAAACGACAGGGAGCCGTGCCTCCTCCCGAGCCAGCGCTCGAGTACTGGCCGGACCGCCTCGATGGTACCGAGGCCGGCGGTAGGGCGCGAAAGCCTGTCCCGCCATTCCGCCACCAGGACCTCGCGAAGCTGAGACCGACGCAGCTCCATATGGCGCCGCGTCAGCCCTTCGCCCCGCGCCCGCGCTTCCTCGCGCCACCGGTACAGTGACGCGAGTACTTTCGCCTCCAGGTCCCAGGGCGGGGATCCAGCCAGTACACAAGCCGCCTCGTAGGAGATCGACGTCTAACCTAACCTAACCTAACCTTTTTTTTTTTTTTTGATCCGGGGTGGAAAATCCTCATGGATGTCCGCCGCCCTGGGGCGGGCGGCGGGGTCTGTCAGACTCTTACTGACTAAAAACCACCCCGGGTGTTCCATCTCACACCTACGCCGGGGGTCGCGGGAACGTACGATCCTTCCGCAACCCCCGGCTGGTGCCGGCCCGCCTTACGAGCATCATGATTTTTCCAGGAAGTATTAAATATAAAGTGCATGCATGACAGAATCAGTGGATGCCCTGCATATCAGAAGGCCATTTCATTTAGCAAAACTTGCCGTGCACCCGAGATGATTCGCGCACGATACATATTTATTATTCAAGAATGTTCAAACCATAAAAATAGCTACACTGACGTAAACGGTCATCAACACGGGCGGTCATGAAATAAAATAGGAGCGAGTGACAGTTGCGAGAATTCAGTTTGATTGAAATAAGAATACTAAAATATTTTTCCTAATTTGGTCGTAGACTCTTTGCTGAGCATTTGAAAACAGGATACCTCGTTAGAGAGTACCTAGTATATTCCTTGCAGGATACTTAGTCCGAGTTTGAAAGTCGTTTAAAAAAATAAGTTATAGATGTCGTTATCATGTTAGCTATCATGCCGGGGTCACACCAACGGGAAACGGCAATGTCCATCGTCGCCGTAAACACCGCGGTAATCCGATAATTAACGCGATAAACCGAATGGCCACACTTGAACGGTCAACGTCAATTAGCAATAAAATAATTCTCGCAGTAAATCTCTTTGATCTCAAAAAATACCGCATCCGAGTTATCATACGTACAGACGCCAGCACATCAACCTACCACAATCTGTCAGATTTTCCCAATAAACTTTGAACCTTATGCTGTAGCGATAAAGTTGAAAATCTATTAAAGAAATCTGACAGATTGTGGTAGGTTGATGTGCTGGCGTCCGTCATAATCAGCCTATAATGTTACCACTGCTGGGACACAGGCCTCCTCTTTGTAAGAGGGAGTGGGCCGAAATCCATCAAGCGGGCCCGGTACGGGTTGGCAGATGTCAGATGTTTTCGAATTTTTGGTTCTAGAACATGCTGGTTTCCTTAACCGTTTTGTGAGCAGTGGTGATGAAATAATTTACCAAGTAAAGCGTCTGTTTGGGTTCGAACCTACGACCTACAACTCGTAAGTCGTTACCCACCACTGCTCTGCTGCGAGTTATCGCCTAACGTCAATCGGCAATGTGAATGCCGTTCACAGACTACAATATAATGCTGTGATGCCGTTGTAAAATTATCACGATAAGCGGTGCTATTCTGTAAAAATCTCACCGTGAAAACTTAGGTGAAGTGAGCGTGGAGTGAGCTGTCAATAGTGTCAATTCCTAGCAAAACAAACTCAGTTCACCTAAGTTTTCACGGTGAGATTTTTACAGAATCGACCGGCAGTTGTAGCTTACACCTACGGTTAACGACCAACATCGCAATAATCAATGGTGTTTCCCGTTGGTGTGGTTCCGGCATTAAAAGAAGTGTCAGACACCGAGCAAGGCTGCATTCCGAATTATGCCATAAACGCTCACACTACTCACATGAATTTTGCGTTCCGATTTAGATAAATATTATCACGGTTATGCCAATAGAGAGCTGTCAACAATAATCGAAACGCTAATGAACGCGCTCGCAGTGCTAGCTCAACATCAAAGCTATATTCACTTGAATCCAACGTAGTTTAAAATAATTAACCTCAAATATTTACGTAATAAATAACTGCTTTGGGAATTTTTTGTGTACCCTGTGGCTACTGTAGCGCCACCCTAATTTAACACAGTTTGACGGACACTTTTTCACAACAGAGTCAGTTCTCTCTACTATTCTCCATGGGCATGGTCGGTGTTACTGCAAGATGGCACATGTCATGACGTTACCTATGACGATTTACGGGACGAGACCTCGTTATCGTGCTCACGCTAAGTCAGAACGGGGATAAGCAGTAAGCAAGCACTCTAACTGCTAAAATCGATTACAGCGCAACTCAGAACGCACCCCAAGTAGAACTATCTGACACTGGCTGGGGTTAACAACTCGTCGTTGAATGAAACTGAAGACGAGGCTCCGGCCTTATTTACTTTTGAACAAGAAGGATGAAATTGAAAACGAGGCTTTGGCCTTAGTTTTCGTCAAGAAGGTCAATAAGCATTGAAGACAAGGCGGTATGGTCCGAAACCGTAGCCTGCCCGAGTAGGGCGAAGAAGAAAAAAAAAAAAACTTCGATAGTTCGATTTGAAAAATAACGTTTTATCGGCTGGCCGACGAGGTTTTGTTTCGGGTTGTCGTGTTCGAATTAATCACAGAGTACTTTTTGATAGACTGAATTAATTTAACAAAGAAATGAATTCTTCAAACAAACCCATAATTTTAAACTTAGAAATTGGTGATCAATTAACTACAATATCTTGTGGTCATGTTATGGTGGAATTAATCAAGTTTATTGCCTATCAAAGACTGCAAATACCTTACTCTTATCAGTGGTTGAAACTAGTGATTACTAAAAAGAAATTATGTGAAGGTGAAGACGTGAAGGATAGTTTTCAATCTGAAAGACACTTTCGGGCAGCTTCTACTGCTTTGGAAAATTTAGATTTTATTTTAAAGGTAAGTTTGGACAAGGGATCATCCTATGGGCGGGTTTTTTAGATAACAGCCAACACTCTCAAAAGACACTCCTCTTTTTGAGATTTTCTTATCATTTATTCCAGGCATGTATACCCATAGCATATATAAATAACAATATACCACTTAAAGTTAGGTATATTTAGGTATATTAGTAGGTATATTAGTAGGTACTTATATTAAAGTGATAGCTTGTTTTATTATGTACTTAGTATTTTTCTAAATTCAAGATCAGATCCAGTAAACTTAACTTTATTGACATTAATCAATCCTCTTGCCAAATTGAATAAACAAAAAGTATTACTACTTACAGGGTCTCGAAAAAGAGATCAGTGGACCATCAATTCCTGATGAAGTGTGTATAGCACTTGGTGCTACCCCTGTCACCTGCAAGGAGGTGTACAGGGTACTCCTGCCACTTGCATGCCATCGTCCACAATGCCACTCTTCTCACATAGCCAGTGATCAGAAAATACAAAGGAATGTGTTTAGGTAAGGTGTTATGAAAAAAGTTTTGTATTGTGGCACTAAGTAACTTATTATCATTCAACGTAACACACTATCAACCGGAATCTGAATAATTTTGAAACAAATTGCTAATCCATTGCTTCATAAATCAGAAAAATTTGTCTGCTCAACACGTAAATAATGCAATGAATGTTGAATCAATTCCAATTGATGTTACGCGATTGCCCTGCAGGTTTTCAATATTGGACTACTTAGTGTACTTTGATTCAAAGTAGTATGAAGTTTTTTTTTTATTTGCAAAGTGCATTTGTTTTGTGCAGAATAAACAATTTTTCTTTCTAAGTATTACTGACAGCCATGGGTGTGTTTCTTTTTCTTATGTTTTTTTTGGGTTACATATTATAATAACTACAGTTATTCTAACTATATTCGATATAACTACAGTTGATTAATATATGTTCGTAACACATTGGTCTACTGAACTACTGCTTTACTTACTTTATTTTTATTAAACTAAAATTAATTGCACTAACAAACGATTAATCTAATGGCCTTTTAAGATATTGGATATTTCAACTATGTATGAAATACCCTAATGGACAATGTCAGGTCGACGGAGCCCCGCTGCGTGGCGCTCCTATTTATGTCTGCAGGGTTTAAAGAAACTTAACCAAACCGAACCTGGGGGTGCCCCTGACGTCTACCATCTTCTTCTGGTTCAAAAGCACAAAAACAGTCAAAAACCAATAGTAGGTGAATAGTCCGTTATTTCAGTCAACCTTAGGTTTATTAATTATGAATAGGTGAATTCTCCTTTATGTATTTCATTCATTAGTTATTACAAAAATCTGTGAAAATTGTTAGAATAACTTTAGATATTATAATACATAACCTTATTTTTTAGAACAGCAGATTTTATTTATATAACTGACAATATTTATTTCTAGCTTTTTTCTCTCCAGGGATTTAGAAACAATTGCTGAATTCGTGCTTACAGTGTGTACATCAATGTCCCTGCCACTGCGTTCTGAAAGGACTTAAATGGTACCTAGTTCTATGTTCTTCTTGTTTGATTTCAGGACTATAGTAACGTCAGAAAAGCTAAGTCAAATTTTCTTCAATCAGCTCCCACCAACAAATTTGTATGTTTTCATCAAGAAAAAGCTTTTGAACAATCAAGACAATGTGCTGGACAATGATAACTTTGTGTTGTCTAGTGGCTGCAGAATACCACGTAACTCAAAAATTATTGTTTTAGACTTAAGATCAAAAACATTTGATAACCTTTCTTGTTGCAATGAATTTCAAATATTTGGAGATATTGTTTATCAGAATCTCCAAAACATGCAATTAGAAGATTCAGATGAGAATGTAGATGAATTCCATGAGATTGAATCCACTGATAGTATAAAGTGGTATCAGTCATCATATGTTATGAAGGGATTTAAAGACTGTATTGTTGATGGCAGTTCCATCACAAATGCCTGGCTCAATTCTTGACTGAGTACGAGTACAAACATTGCTCAATTTCATATTTATTTTAATGTTAGAATTATACATTTGTTAGTGCAACATTGCATTGTTATAATAATGACTGACATAATTTGATGTAATGAGTATTTTTTTAAAGTTCTCAACATAAGTATAAATTAATGAAATATTAAATAATATTTTTATATTACATAGTTACAATATTAATCATGTTTGTTTAACACTACAGTTATAAGTAGCTTCAATTTGTGCCATACAATTTCCATGTTTTCAATTAATATTATTTTCTGTAGGTACCTATGTATTAAGTTGATATTAATTAATTAGTATTGAATTGGACAATAAAATATGTTTTTATAAAGAGTGCTAGTTTTTACATTTTAATGAAAGTAATAGGATTTTATAAACTAGCTCCTGCCTTGCTCCGGCTTCGCTCGCGTAGATGTGGAAAATTATCCCACGGAAATGTACTACCAGGACGAACAGTAGCTATGTTACTCCTCATAACCTCGGCTATTTGCCAGTGAAAGTCCTGTCGAAATCGGTCAAGCCGTTTCAGTGATTAGCCAGTACAAACAGACGGACTGACAGACAAAATTTTTAACAATTATTGTTTTTTTTTGTTATATTATGTGGGTAGGTATGTTACTTTCATATGCATTTAATTATAAGAAAGTTGTTATTTGGAGATTACAATGTCGCTCTTTTTAAAGTCAACTTGTAATGTGCAAACTATGCACATTGTACCAATCTAAATATGCTAGAACTAGGAGCTCACTCCCAGCTTCGACCTCACGATGATATTGCGACCGGAACTTAACTGCCACTTTCATTCTTTATGTTGATAGTACCTACAGCCCGATTCTAACTTGATGGCGGCACTGAAGTGCGCTACTCGCTTTGCAGCACCGCAACCCTCACCTCACCCCGCTGACACATGAATTTGTTACTGCGCAGGGACGCACCTCGTGCCCCAAGCCGCCATAAAGTTTGAATCGGGCTGTACCTTTCATCAGAATATGTTTATTTGCTCTACAATTATTTTTTTTGGGTGATGGCAGCTCGCAGTTCAACCTATGTATGAGGTTGTTGTCTGCTTAACCGGACTTGCCCGTGGATGCCTCAATAAATTAAGCCCTGGCTGGAGGCTTAAAAACTATAAGCGACTACACGCTAAGGGCACCTCCTGTGGGGTTCGGACCTCGGCTTAGGGCGTCGCTGGGAGAGGACAGCAAGGGACAGGCTGGATCGGAATTATTTAGAGACGAATTTCAAACTACAGGCTCAGCGCCGGGGCTGGCACGGCGGGACGGACATAGTACGGGGCGTCGCGACGGGCCTCGACGGCGAGGACGGAAGTTGGGCTGTCGCGCTGTCGGGACTTGTACTTCCGGAGAGTACTGGTAGCCTTACTACTCTTCTGTAGGAGGGTAGTGGCTTTGCCGGGGATGGGCTCTACAAATTAACAAGTCATGTGTTTTTATACACTGTTTTCATGGTCCAGAATGTTGTACTTCATTACTTTAGTTTTATGTATTTCACTTCTACTTGCCCTCCATCACCAAATATTTGACGTTCTTTGTGTGCAATACAAACTTTGTCTAAATCCTGATCAGTCCTTTTTGTACAGTTTCCCCTATTATTACAATTTTTAATGGCATCATTAAATTCTACAATCAAATTATTCCTTCCACCATTAGGCCCAACTACATAATCACATTTTATTGATTTCTTTATCATGTCATTTAAGCAACATTCAAGTAATTCATAATAGGCTAGCCAAAATTTGTCTGGTAATTGTGTTAACTTAATACCAAGTGACTCTGTGAGGAGACCAGTAACAAAGATGTCATCTATCCAAAAGTATGGGTGGTAGATTACTTCATCACATAGTGTAGCAGCTACTGTAGGAGTTGTGATGTAATACCACCCAGAGAGGTATGTTGGATACTCTTGTCTTGGGTACTCATCCCACGTAACATACCATTTGTTTTCTTTATTCCTCCGTGGCTTAGTATTGTTAAGCATGTAGCCCATTAAAAGGGCTGTTGAATAGTTTCCAGTTTTCAGCAATGCGTAAGTTCTTTCCAAGTTGTATACTGTGTCATCGTCCACTTTGAGTATGAATGATGCTTCTTGGCAGGTTGTTGAAGCCCATTTCAAACCCATGAGGTGTTTGTAAGTTAGGTTTCTGTAGTTTTCTACAAATGTTCCTTGTAAAATATCCCCAAATGTTTTGTTCTCATCATTAATTGCTGATTGAGTTATGTATCTGAAAAGAGAAAAATATTATTTCTAAAGTCAAGTATTTGATCATTCTGAATTTAATTATGTACCTATGTGTCTTTTTGTTATTAATGAGTACATACTTTTCTGTATCAGGTATTTGGGCAAGTAAGAATACTCGGGTTGCATTTATTTTCCTTAGTTCTTCTGCAGGCATAGCTCTTCTATGACCACTTCTTAACTCTACATGTCCCACATAAGAAGTCACTATTATGACTAAAAATGGATGGCCTGAAATTATATACTTAGAAGCATATTTTATGAGATACAGTTCAGTAGGTACCTACTAAATAGACGAGTAGCTTATTTTAAATTAATTTATTTTGCAAGCGAGTTAATTGTTAATAAAACAAAGCTTCATTAAAGTATAAGTAATAACAAGCACAATTACTTTTACATGTTGTTGGGAATGGTTGAAGTGAAACATCTTTTATTGTGTATAATTTTTTCCTAAGAATAATAAGCCTATCGGTGAATTCGGCATTCATTTTCCAGTAAATCCAGGGCTAGAGGCCCACCAAGCACCGCATGTCCATGACGACAGCAGTGCGCCCTCAGGTAGCCGTGACTCCCCTCCACAACACCCACATGACACACACACCTCGGTCACTACACGATCGATAGGGTCTACACGATCCTCGAATACCATAAAAGCGAGAAAACTCGCCGCTGAAGCACTACATGCACGTCAGCTTTGTGACATCACAGCCCGACAACACAACCAACAAGCCGATATGGCAGCTCAACAAGCCGAACTCGAACGTAAAGCGGCTGATCTACATCTTCAGGCTGAACTTGCCGCTATCGACGCAAAAAGCGTAAGAGATAGCGTAAGTAGAGACAGTGTAAGAGGCAACGATCATAGGAACGACCACGCTAGTGCGCGAACAGACAACATCAGTCGTTGGCTCAACGATGTACAACCGAACATCATCCCAAAAACCACGACGGGAGGTAAAGTACCTTCCGCCGCAACGAATACAGCACGCCATCAATCATACACAAAGGCATACAACGAAACGCTCGACGTTCCTTCTGGTTCAGGCCCAGGTCGATACATACACCCCGCTATATTGAATGCCACGCACGATCAGACCTACGCGCCTAATCAGAATACAACTGACGTTTCTCCAACTAAAATACCTAATAATTTCCAGCCACCTGACGGAGCTACCGTCAACTGCGGACATAACGATCTTATCGGCATTTTTGAAGCAATAACTAACAAGCCCAAGAAGTCGGACATCAAACTGCCAATATTTGATGGAAAATCTGCCACGGATTGGCTTTGCTTCAAGCGCATTTTTATAGATACACAGTCGTCATTCACTACAGTAGAAAACTTAGTCCGCATTAGTTCATCCTTACGTGGCGCCGCTCGTGAAGCTGTTTACATCCTACTGGTGTCAGCGAATGACCCTATGGAAGTTATAGACGCCCTCGAGATGCGTTTTGGTCGTCCCGAAAAAATTGTGATGCAGGAGATCAACGCTGTGCAAGCGTTACCTAAAGTTGGAGCAGAAGGTAAAGATTTAGTTAATTTTACTTGCCGTGTCAAAAACTGCATTGGTATAATGAGACTATTGGACCAGTTCGACTATCTACATTCTCCCGAAATTTTCAATTCATTAATGACCAAATTATCCCCAATCATTCGCGGAAAGTGGTATGAGTTCGCGGCTAGTCATACTGGAGAACGCATGAGCAAGTTGGAAATGCTTTCTGACTTCCTATCTCGTGAGGTTGAGCTCCAAAAAAAGTTTGGAATTCAGGATTTCCATTCCTCGACGGCTTCAGTTCAGTTACCTACCGAGAGGGGCATGCATACAGATCAAAGCCTACCCGACGAGAAATCTCCAAATTCTGCTGTAAATAAAACTGTAAATAAATGTATTTTTTGCTCGAAGTTGCATAATGTAAACAAATGTGACAAATTTTTGGCATTGTCAGTGAATGAAAGATGGCAATTTATAAAAAAAAATAAAGTTTGTCATAGATGTTTGGAAAATAGGTCACATAGGTTTAATCTTTGCAAAGTAAAATCTCCATGCAGCGTTGGGGGCTGTACCTACAAACATCATAGCCTACTACATAACTTAGATAATGATCAGAACGTGCTAGCTCACGCCGATTTAGAGGACACCTCGGACTCTGAGCTGGAGATAGCGCCGAAGCCATCTATTGATGTCAAAGTCGAGAAACCTGAACCAGACGACTGCGATGTCGAAGTATCGGCTCATGCTACCGCTATTCCTCCTTCGTCAAGCGTAAGTAGACCTAAATCTCGACCACTTCTCAAAGTTGTCTCAGTTCAAGTAACTGGCCCCCAGGGTACTGTGGACACTCACGCACTTTTAGATGATGGTTGTACAACCACATTCATAGACTCTGTAATTACAAAGCGTGTAGGTATTGAAGGACCGAGTAAACGAGTACGTATAGATTGTGTAGGAGGCTTGTCACGCAATTGCGATATTCAGTACCTACGTTGATTTTATAATTAAAGGGCGTGACTGTACCGACTCTTACCATATACATAGTGCACACTCGGTCAAGAATTTAGGTATAAATTATCGAGCTTCTGTAAATAGGGAAGATATTTGTAAATATTCGTATTTATCCGATTTAGGAGACGTTTTGTGTTGTGAAGAAGTACAACCTATGATAATCATTGGCGTAGATAATTGGAAGTTGACCATAGCAGACTCTATTCGCGCCGGAAAAGATCACCAACCAGTTGCAGTTCACACTGCTCTTGGTTGGGTTTTATATGGCTTCGTGTCAAGTAGAACATCGAAAGTTGACTTTCTTCATCATGCCAAGATATCAGAAACTCCAGACGATCATTTTTCTATTGAAACCGCAATCAAAGACTACTACAAATTAGACTCTATTGGCATAATAAAGAAAGACCACCGCGGCAATTCCGATACACATGCATTAAAAATTTTACGTGAAACTGTACATAGACTATCCGATGGTCATTTTGAAGCCGGACTCCTCTGGCGGCCCGATGTTAAAGATGTACCGAACAATTTTAAATTAGCCCTTTCTAGATTCTTATCTCTCGAAAAGAAAATGCAGTCAGATGTACAATATGCCAATATGTATAGAAATAATATTAAAGCAATGTTAGATAAGAAATACGCTGAAGAATGCACGGCCGCTCCAATTGGTATCACATGGTATCTCCCACATTTTGGTGTTACTCATGCCCATAAACCTGGTAAGTTGAGAGTCGTACACGACGCAGCCGCGAAGTTTAAAGGTATAAGTCTTAATTCTCTCCTCTTGCCAGGTCCTGACCTATTACAGCCATTACTTGCGATCTTGATGAGATTTAGGGAAAACGCTATAGCACTTACAGCGGACATACGCGAAATGTTCCCACAGGTTCGAATCCGTTCAGCAGATCGCGATGCGCAGCGCTTTCTGTGGCGCAATGACCCCGCGGACAAAATAAAGCTGTATCGTATGTCATCCATGATGTTTGGCGCGTGTTCGAGCCCGTGTACCGCTCTATATGTAAAGAACCTTAACGCGACGGAAAACAAACTTCAGTACCCCGATGCTGCGCATGCAACCATACACGATGTGTACATGGATGACTATATTGGCTCGCTAGAGAGTGTAGACCAAGCTGCGCGACTGGCCCGAGACATCGTAATTCTCAACCGCCAGGCGGGTTTTGAGATGCGCGACTGGGTCTCGAACGACCCAAGAGCTCTCTCTTTATTAGTAACTGAATCGATATCTCAGAAATTTAACGATGTAATGTTAGGTAACGATGACAACGTTTCTAGGGTGCTTGGTCTGAACTGGCAACCTAGGAACGACGTCATAGGTTTCAGTCTCAACTTAGATTCTAAACCGCCAGCTCAGCTAAGTAAACGTGACGCGTTGTCCCACTTAATGCGAATTTATGACCCTTTGGGTATTTTAGGCCCACTCGTTTCTAGAGGACGCGTCATGTTCCAATCAATTTGGCGAAAGGGTTTATCATGGGACGATGAACTTGATCAAGGAGACCAAAAACTTTGGAATGAATGGCTCCGCGATGTACAACTTGCTTCTCAGTTGTACCTGCCGCGATATTACGGTCTAAGATCATACAATATCATTCACCGCGAACTTCATCTATTTTGCGATGCCAGTGAGTTGGCATACGCTGCAGTGGCATACTGGCGATATATCTATGCAGACGGAACAGTGAAGCTCGCTCTCATCGGTAGCAAAAGTAGAGTCACACCATTGAAACCCGCCTCCATCCCACGCCTCGAGTTGCAGGCGGCTTTAGTGGCTGCTCGGTTTGCATCATTCATTCACGACTCACATCAGCATAAACCAAGTAAGCGTATATTTTGGTGTGATTCACTTAACGTCTTGAGTTGGTTGCGTAGTGATGCGCGATCATTCAAACCATTCGTAGCACATCGAATCGGCGAGATTCTCGAAACCACAGATGTAAAGGAATGGAGATGGATTCCGACCGCGGAAAATGTGGCAGACGATGCGACGCGCCATAAACGCGAAGTATTCAATCAAGAATCTCGCTGGATTACAGGTCCAAAATTTCTACTCGAATCAGAACAACAATGGCCATCATCACCATACTTAAATACGGCCAGTAGTTTGGAAATAAAACCATCCGCTCAGAATCATTGTCATCTCATCTCCTCACATCATTTTCCGACACCATTGACTGTTGACCCAGAAAGACTGAGCTCATGGGGAAGGCTATTGAGAGCTACGGCAAGAGCCCATAAATTTTTGCACCTATTGAAGAACAAAGATAGTTCAAAAGAAATAACCGCCGAAGATCTACGCGTGGCTGAATCACATATTCTGAAGAAAAGTCAACTCGACTCCTTCCCAGATGAAATCATCTACCTCTCTGAGAAAAGGTCATTACACCGGAAAAGCCGATTATTCAATCTGGCCCCCTACATAGATAATGAGAATTTACTGAGATTGGGCGGAAGAATCAACCGAATGCAAGATATTGGTGACGGGATGAAAAGTCCTATAATTTTAGATTCCAAACACCCTGCTGTCCAGCTTTTGATTGCCCATTATCACGTGAAGTCCGCCCACGCTAATTCCGAGACAGTAGTTAACGAAATGCGACAAACCTATTGGATCATCAATTTGCGAAGCGCGGTTCGAAAAGTCGCCCATGATTGTCAACTGTGTCGGCTGAAGCGCGCTCAACCATTCACACCGTCTACTGGAGACCTCCCACCAGCCCGTCTAGCCCATCATCGTAGACCGTTCACTTTCGTTGGCTTGGACTACTTCGGCCCAGTTCAGGTCACAGTTGGGCGAAGGAAAGAGAAACGCTATGTAGCATTGTATACCTGCCTTGTTATACGAGCAGTCCATCTAGAAGTTGTACATAGTTTGTCAACCGACGCGGCCATCATGAGTTTGCGCCGTTTCATTGCGCGCCGTGGAACGCCGAGTGAAATATGGTCCGATAACGGAACAGCCTTTGTGGGTGCCAACCGGATGCTAAGAGAGCTGTACGGAGTGGAAATTAACCGTTTTGCAGCAGACGAGAAGGTCTCATGGCGATTTATTCCCCCTTCGGCCCCATTTATGGGTGGAGCGTGGGAGCGAATGGTAAGATCAGTCAAAACAGCACTCAAGACCACCTTAAGACAACGCTCCCACTCAGATGAAGTTCTACAGACCTTTCTACTAGAGTCAGAGAATTTAGTGAATACGCGTCCACTGACACACGTTCCAGTTGATCCAGACTGTGAGGAAGCCTTGACACCAATGCATTTTATACTGGGATCGTCCTCAGGGAGACCTATCCCAGCTACGTTGACGGATCGGGATATCATCGGACGAGACGGTTGGCGCAGAGCCGTAAGGCTCACAGATCATTTCTGGTCTCGATGGGTGCGCGAATATCTTCCGACTTTGGTGCCCCGGCGCGGCGGTGGATCATCCCCGAATATAAAAGAAGGCGACTTGGTTATTGTGGCAGATGGACAATTACCCAGGGGATCTTGGCCGAGAGGTAGAGTGATTAAGATATACACAGGCCCAGATGGAGTAGCAAGAGTGGCGGACATACGAACAGGGGCTGGCCTTCTCAGGAGACCCCTTAAGAAGTTAGTGCCCCAGGAGCTCTAGGCTAGACTTTAAAAAAAAATGTGGAGTATGTTACGAATCGAACTCTTTGATCATAACACCTTTTCGGAACATTGTATTCTAAATTCTAGCTTTAAGTACCGTCAGGTTTGACGGGTGCTTTTGGTTTTTGGTTGTCTTTTTCACTTTTTGTCATTATGTTGAAAAATAAACTGTGGCTACTTTAACCAGCGCGTTTCAATTATAGAGCTGCGGTCAGTAATAGCTCTCGATCGGATTTTTCCGTGTTACATGTATAGCACAGCACTGTTTATATTATTAATTCACTATTTATAAATACAATCATCATCATCATCATCATCAGCCTATAGCAGTCCACTGCTGGACATCGGCCTCCCCTAATGAGCGCCATAGCGCCCTGTCTTCAGCTTGACGCATCCAGCATCTGCCTGCAGTTTTTCGCAGATCGTCATCCCACCTGGCCGCAGGGCGTCCTACACTACGTTTGCCGAGTCGCGGTCTCCACTCAAGAACTCGTTTAACCCAGCGGTTGTCGGTTCTTCGCAAGATATGGCCGGCCCACTGCCACTTCAGCTTGCTAATAAGCTTGATAAATACAATACACTAACTCAAATGGTAAGTGACATGTAGAGACAGAATCGGCATTAGCAATCAGAACCACACACTCAATCGTCACTAAAAGTACACGATAAAGTTCTATAGAGTCGCGTTTGAGCATGGCAATAGCGGCCAATGCCCTTTCCCTAGATATCATAGAAATCCAAACAATAAACAATGTACGGTTTTTCGTTATTGGAACATGTTGAAAATCACGATATATTTTGAAGGCTCCTGCAACCAGGCGCGACGCGAATCGCGCGCTATTTTGTCGCGTATCACGCCTGTTTGATGAAGCCTTGATTCAGGATGTTGACGGACTTTATTTCAGTTTTAGACACAAACATTTTAGACTATGTAGGTCAATGACCGCTTTTGCCATGCTAAGACGCGACAGCCATCACTCCAAATAAAACAGCAACAAAACAAAGTACCATTAAGTACGTACTACTCGCCAGTAAACTTAACCCAAAGTAATCTACAAGATTAACCTCTCAAACCGCATGCAACATAAAGAATAAAACAGACCCCAAACACATAAAGTTGGGGTCTCAGGGACCCCCGATTACATCGCACCCTCACCGCAAACAGTGTTAATTAATCCTGCAATGAATAGCGTGGGTCTTAGGGTCCTACCACTCCTTATTTAAGCCCTTGGGATATGATCGCGGCTAGTTTTACTGATTTAATTTTAAGTACATAATTCAATTGAGACATAAAAATTAAGTATTAATATATTAAGTAGAATTGTAACTCTACCTACATAATTATTGAGTAAATATTCCAAAGATGCAGCGAGCAAACAATTGCCAGTATATCAAGCAGGGTTGCCAACCGTACGAGGTTCCTCGTACAAATACGAGATTTGTGGTCTTCCGTACGAGGTACGAGGACACTATCAACCTCGTACAATTATGTACGAGATTTTGATAATATGGCCATACGAACATTTTGTCAGTTTTGAACCCACAAAAGAAATGTATAGCCGCATGAAAACAGCTATAATATACGGCAGAAAAAACGATGACAGTGAAGATGTTTCTGACATAATATTTGGAGAGATGTAAACTAAGTTACCTTGCAAAGTTAAGTAATAATATAGACACATTTAATTTTTTTTTATTTAACTTGAGTATTAATAAATATTTTTTTTAATACAACACAAAATTATGTTTTATTCAGTAGGAAACTTGCAATAGTTTATTTAATTGAGTAAAACGTCCTAAATCCAGCAGTTAAATATGCCTTAATATTGGTTTTAGCACGTTTTCTATATATATAAAATGTACGAGGTTTGAAAGTCAAAATACGAGATTTTTAGCTGCATATGTACGAGGGATTTTTCTTTACGGTTGGCAATCAAGCAGGGGTAAGAGCAGTACCTACATATTGTTTCCTAAATGCCCTTTTTTAGAGCCTCCTGGGCTCAAGCTAGGTAGCTAAACTGAAAGAAATAAGCAGTAAATAAAATGAAAAACACTGATCTGAACTGCTTTAAACAATTCCATATGAGCCTAACGTTCAAAACAATATTTTTTGCTAATCCGAAAACAGTTAAAGCTCGAGGCAAAATGTTACCGACATGACAGTAAACTTTGACGTTTTAAGTAGCTAAAAGGTCACAAAATTAACTGTTTTATTCATTTGGTGATATCGTTCAAACCACCGAAATTTACTTACATTACAGTAATGGTGATTTTCCTTTTTTTTTTGTTGCTTTTTTCAGTAAATAATAGGTATGTTAAATCATTAAAAGTTACTGTTGTGTATTTTACTGTTTAACAAACATTTCTTCTTACTGTATAAAGTCAGGTGCTGTAGTAAGAAATTGTTTTTCAGTGTACTTATCGTTAGATTTTCCATTAGGAAATTTTCAGTAGCCGCAAATCTTAGTAGAAACTAAACGGATTTAGTGCTCGCCGTTATCACTTGGGAGTTAAAGAACAGAATTCTGTCGGAACATGGATACACTGACACTGCCGACCCCTACTTGGATCACAGTCGTAATTCTCAATAAACCACCTAAAAACGTCGACAAATCTCAATTTTACACGATCCAAGGGCTTGACAATAGGCAATATAACTCATAACTCCCCACCGGGACATCCCGGGATGGTACCGACAGCAAAACAAAAGGCACCAGCGCCAACATAAAGTTGTCGCGATCAGCGCCACTTCGCACACGAAGATCTTATAAATCATATTCATATTGGTATTCAGCATGAACGTGGAATTGTATTCGCATGTGTTACTCGTATGGAAATTGTGGTGTATTGATTTGAAGTTCTTTTGTGGACTAGTAAAACTGTCGTTTTAGTTGTGTTACGTCAGAATGATTATTAGTTAGTCCGGACCATATAAATGTTTTCTTATCAGTCAGGACGTAAATAAAAAAATAAACATCAAAAGTAATTTATTCAAATTAGGCTGACAGGAGCTAGCACTACAAACGGTTAGCAGAGAAACAGTTCGAGAGTGCGAACACCCGAGAGATATCAGCCCTGTTTGAACATCAACTCATACTATCATTATAAATACAACAGATGACAATGACCTGCGTTAATAGGACATACTAAGCATATTTCTTATACCAGCCGGTCGATTCTGTAAAAATTTCACCGTGTAAACTTAGGTGAAGTGAGTTTGTTTTTGCTAGGAATTGGCACTATTGACAGCTCACTCCACGCTCACTTCACGCTCACTTCACTTAAGTTTTCACGGTGAGATGGTTACAGAATCACACTGCAGTAGTACGCTCCCGTCAACTCCCATGGGATGATTACCAACCTCCACGCGGGCCAAGCCGCGAGCAAAAAGCAGTACGTATTACATAAAACAGTCTCCTAAAACGTCAGCCTTTCACCACTTTTAAGTATTTTAGCGGGGAAGGAGTGGCGCAATCAACTCACTAGCTACACAAGCGTATAGCTATGTTCTCATCCTGTATATACAATACGAAGGTAAATAGTTATGTTGTGGTGAAAAGATTAGCCAGCCAGCTAGTTTGATGGCGGGCCGACTCCCCTGAGTGCACTAAACGTTCCTGTTATACGGATATTCGCAAAGGTTCTTCTGATGACCTACACATAATTAGATTGTAGATTTATAACACAGGAAAGTGAAAGAACATGGACAGAATTTGAGTATTATCGTAAGCTTCTAAATAATAATCATCTACAATAAAATCCTGAAACACCGTTTAATAGTAGGTATTTATCATCGTAACTATCAAGGCCCGCTTGTACCAATAAGTCCACAAATCACTATACGAACAGCGCTAATCGAATTTAAAACAATATTTCTGTCAATTGTTTGAAGATAATAAATAGAGATGATGTTTTAAATATGTTTAGGCTTTTGCAAAATGCATTTAGTGATTTGTGGTGCAAGTGGGCTCTAATGATCATTGGCAGGAGAATGACGATTAGGGCCCACTTGCACCAAAAATCACTTGTCCCAATTAATTAGGCGTCGTCGGCGCAACACGTCTTTTCTTTCGTACTTCATGTGGGGCCCACATGAAGTACGGAAGAAGACGTGTAATATGTAATATGAATAGGAAACCATACATCAGTGGCTAGTCAAGTTATTCAACTGTTCTTACTTCTACCTAACAACTGACAACTGCTATAGCAAAAGTTCCCTACGTGGTCAATTGGTCAATGGTCATATTGCCGATCAGCGTGCAACAAGAAATATAAGTTTGTGGTTTTAACCTCGTAAACTTCCAAAGAAAAAACCACTGGCTGTAAGTACAGACGCCAGCACATCAAGTTACTACAATCTGTCAAATTTCTTTAATAGATTTTCAACTTTATCGCTACAGCATAAGGTTCAAGGTTGATTGGAAAAAATTGACAGTTTCGGGTAGCTTGATGTGCTGGCATCTGTACATAAGTCCTAGTTTAAAAACGATACAGACAGGAGATGAGACGGCGCTTTTTTTTAATGAAAACCCAAGGGGGTAAAATAATTACTAAACTAACTCCATGCCACCGAGACTATACTTGTCTTGGTCAACGTTTTCTACAACTCAAACTAAGTTGCAGAGCAGGTGTCGAAACCAGGACAAGCACTTTACTTTGTGTAAATTATTTCGTCAGTGCTACTGTTCTCAAAATTGTGAGGAAACCGGCATGTCCTAGAAACAAAAATTCGAACACATGTGATATCCACCAACCTGCACCCGGGCCCGTGTGGTGAGTTATAGAGAGAGAAGGCCTGTGTCGCAGCAGTGAGCACATTGTAGGCTGGTAACCAAGCTGAGCTAAAATAGTTTACTAAATATTTTTCTACTATTAGCACTATGTATCCCCTACCTAAGCAAGACCGCGACACTCGCACACTTGAGTAAAGTTTAATACGTG
This sequence comes from Luperina nickerlii, assembly GCA_963855955.1. Classification (NCBI taxonomy): domain Eukaryota; kingdom Metazoa; phylum Arthropoda; class Insecta; order Lepidoptera; family Noctuidae; genus Luperina; species Luperina nickerlii. The sequence continues at coordinate 2,620,189 of OY979666.1, read as the reverse complement.
TCTACACTGACTGATCGGTAGCTACTGGGTTAAGTCAGTGGTTTATGTGCACGCGCCAACTTGAGACCGGCTTGAGCGAAGTTTGGCGCAATGCAATGTAGACTGTGATTTGAAACTAATGTTACTGAAGTGTGGGGTACTTTTGTGACATGTGAGTGGCTATAGTGTCGCTGCTTATGGCCCCCGGTAATTGAAGGAGAGCACATTAAAAAAACTTTTTTGCTAGTCTGTGGTAAATAAACGTAAGTATTTTCTTTCTTCATTTGTTTAAATAGTAACAATAAAATAAATAATTATTTTATTTCAGAACAGAGAATACATAGTGTTATAGTAACATAATATTAAAACAACTTTAGTATCTAGTGTTAATACCTACTTATCACCCTTCGCACAAACTTCTTTACAATTGGAGAGCTGAAACTCCGCTACAGTTCTCAGGATACGGTTGCGACTGTCTATCACTCTCCTCAGCAGTGAAGCTGTTTACTTGTGCACAATCGCATGAAATCTATCGGTAGGAACCTGCGCAAACATTTCCGACTTGCTACAGAAACCATTATTGTACTGGACGCGCCGGACGTCCAGTGATCTGATGGTGTAATTGACCCATAGATTACCAACCTATCTTTCATTGGAGGTCCTCAATAAATAAATTACGAAAATCAACCCTCACTAGGCCCGCGTGGATAATGGCGTAGTTCGTCTGAGTCTCGTCTCTGTTCCAGTAGAGGGGACGTTGTAAGCTGACAAGGCTACTACGAAAACAGTCTGATGGCCAGAAAGCGGCCCCGTTCAAAAACCTTGTGTAAATCTATGGGATTGGCCTATAAATATATAATGCTGATGATGACACTAAAGTGATGACTTATCTAGTTTGCTACAGGTCCTAAGAGTACTGACTCTGTCTTAGACAATTAGTGGCAATCGCTTTCAAAGTGTTTCGGATTTCTACGACGATTTTCAACAGGATTGACAAAAACTTTTCGGTAGGTTAGTTATTTGTTAAACATTGCGCACACAAGGGCGGACAGGGAATGGCCAATTTTTATAAGAGATAAGCCGGAGTTGATGTTTTTAATATGATTATATTAATTGTCTATAGAATACTGAGTGTGGCATTTTTCAAAGGGAAGCCGAGACGGTAGAAATCTAGTTGTATGGATCCTTCGCCAATGGCGGACAGGGTTATCAATCCAATACATTTTGACTTTTTCTCATCGTTATCTATATCTATACTATAATATAATAAAGCTGAAGAGTTTGTTTGTTTGTTTGTTTGTTTGAACGCGCTAATCTCAGGAACTACTGGTTCGAATTGAAAAAATATTTTTGTGTTGGATAGTCCATTTATCGAGGAAGGCTATAGGCTATATAACATCACGCTACGACCAATAGGAGCGGAGCATCAATGAAAAATGATGCAAAAACGGGAAAAAAATATTCCTTTTGAGAGCTTTCGTTGCGTACGCTGCGTAAACGGTTAAAGTTACGCAAAAATCATGTATGACGGAATTGTTTCCCTTTAAAAGTTCTAAAAAAAAGTCCGCGACAGCATGTCTATCTTTTAAGGTTTACTCACTATAACCTTTTTTATGGTAATCAAATTTCTTCTAAACTAATGCATTATTTGCGAAGGTTTTCTTTATAAACATGATATTAATCCTTATCAAAATAAATACGTTATTCATCACAAGTATTTAATGTTGAATAAAATTGCCCTTGACATCATTTGATTTCAATAAATATCTTAGGAGTTGCATAGTTTACAAGTAATATAGTCGCATAGTTTACATGTATAAGTAATAATCTTAAGTAATATCTTAAAGTAATGGAATATATTTTTTGGAATATATTTTTAACCGACTTCAAAAAAGGAGGAGGTTCTTAATTCGGATGTTTCTATTTTTTATGTATATTCGGGCATAACTCCCTCATATAATATGTATAGACAGACGGATTTGCAAACATTTTTTTGTTCGAAATATTTTTTATTCCGGAAATATTTTTACTCCGAAACTCATCATCAGATCTTTATGAAATTTAAATAGGACCAATTAAAATTTCATAAAGATCTGATGATGAGTTTCGGAGACGGACGACGGAACTCTTCAATAAATGCCAGCAAATCAACCGCGATTGCTGCTATAGCATATGTATGCATTGTTTACGCAATCACACAACATAACATTACGCCTGTACCTTTGAAAGGGGTAGGCAGATGTGTTCAATAGCTTCCTGTCACTGATATTCACATACCAAGTAGTGTTATATGAATTTGTTTGGGGTAGGCAGATACAACTAAAAAGTGAAAAATAAAAACTTAAAAATAAAAAAAAACAACCGACTTCCAAAAAAATACTACAAAGTGAAAAATAACTTTAATTTCGAAAGTCGGTGTCAAAAAATGAAAATACAGAACCAACGACACCGACTTCCGAAATTAAAGTTATTTTTCACTTTGTATTCTTTTGGAAGTCGGTTGTTTTTTTTTTGTCAACAAGTTTTTAGTAGGTTTTTTCCTGAAATTACCGCGGGTGAAACGGCGGGGCACAGCTATTATTAAATAAAGTTACCTTTAGCAGTTAACAGAACAGAAAAACAAACTGTTGTTTGTTTGTTTGAACACGCTAATCTCTGGAATTATCAATTATTTTTGCATTAGATTGTCCAATCCATGTGGAAAGCTTAATCACGCCAGGACTCTTTGGAGCTGAGCAAAAAGAAAAAGGTCAGGAAGAATGCTAAGAGAAAACGATGTGATAGCGCGGGCGGGTGATGCGATGCGATGGGTTGGGGGAGCAAGAAATTTCACGCGGACGAAGTCGCGGGCAGAGGCTAGTCACTGATAAAACATCACTTTGTCTTGGATCTCAGCATAGCTATGCACCAACCATTCGATACGCTTCCTTACCGTATCGAATATCAATCTATGTTATCGTAGGAGAGAATCAATGTGTCTAAACGCTGTTCACAAGTCAAAAACCCGAAAATCTTGTATGTTTATATAATCTATATTATATAAACAGACAAGATTTTCGGGTTTTACGATACGGCTATACGATTGCTATTGTCCCGACAGTTTGCTGTAACAGGTTATCGAAATATTTGCCTGTGAAGTGTGTGTCATTTTCGATACGATAGCCTGTCGGATGGCTCTGCACTGAAAAAAAAGAATTGTTGAATGTACTAAAGTAGCGTAGGTTGAGTAATGAACTGCCATAGTTAACCCTTTTCATAGTTAATTTTACCTTTTTATAGTTAATTTTACTATAACAAGAGTGAATTTCACAAAATCCATTGGTAAAATCAACAATTTCGTGTGTAGGACCTATATAACCCGCGGATTTGATAAAATTTACACGGAATTTAGTAAAATCAATCATTCTTTTTTTTCAGTGTGAATAGCTATGCTGGTCTAGATATCTCGGTTTCTACTCAGACAACAGAATGTGGCCACTTCTCTTAATTAATAACTAACTAATATCCACAGGCAGGCGGCCCATGTGTGCACAATATACAATATTGACACGAACCCGCTGATCCGTTTTGGACGAGACTCGAATAATTATTAGATAGAGCTTCGTGAATGTAGATAATATCGTTGTTTTCTTTCTTATTTTTGGGGTGCATTAAAACAGGTTTCACGAGTTCTTTGCAGGTGTTGATCCGAATTTAAAGAAAATCAAAGTTATTTATTCAAATTTGGCTGAGAATCAGCACTTTTCAACGTCAAAATTACATAAGACAGTCTCTCAAAACACCCGCCCTTCACCACTTCCTAATGCTTTTGCTGGGAAGAAGTGGCGCAACAAACTCCCCAGCAGCACAGCTGTCTGTCTAGTTACAAAAATTTACTTTAAAAGAAGTTTGGCAAATAGCTTTAACACGACCCAGAAAAGGACAGAGTACCTTCAATTTCTTCACATATATGAAACCCAGAAGTTCTCTTAAAAGCTAGTGAAACAACGAACGATATCTAATTATCAAGAAAATTAGGTAGTTCCATTGGAAACAGCCTAATTACTGCTGCAAGAGTTCTGACAGTATATGCCCACATATTTGAAAGATGTGTACACACATGTACTTTTATATTTAGATCCCAGCTAAAAACAAATCGATTTTATTTAGCGACAAGACTTTTGAACTAATTTCAAAATGACAAACTCGCATACGAACTTTCATCTCCTATTCCCATAATCCCGATGAACTTCTGCAACAAATGTGTGCGCAGACATACAGGTGCACTCTCTCTTCCCTCACTCTCATAGTCAAATGGGACGGCAATCCGACACGACCGGAGAGAGATCAGGCGCAGGACCAACGGCTTAACGTGCTTTCCGAGGCACGGGGGTATTACACCTCCAACTTCCAAACTCCGAACTGTTACTTAGAAATTCCTAATTTAAAAACCCAATAACACTTTGCTCGACCCTGGAAGCAAACACAGGACCCCACGCTCAGCAGTCGCACTTGCGACCACGAGACCAACGGGGCAGTCAACTACGATGATCATGATTATACCAATACTATGTTGATTAGGTAGTCAGCCCTGCAAAAGCTGATCGACTTCTGAACAAATCCCAACATTAATTCAATATAAAGACACCCACCTTATTGCCACCACAGCAGCTGGTCCGGCGGCGGGTGGGCGCGGCACATGTGGATAAACAACACTATTGACACAATAAGTGCGAGTGATCCAGTCGCACCGGGCATGTGCGAGACCTGAATATTACATGTCGCGAGAGGGTTGAAAACGTGTCCATTTACTTACGACACGAGAATTTCTCGTACCTATCTTGAATGGCAAGCTGAAGTGGCAATAGGCCGGTCATATTAGCTGTAGAGCCGATGACCGTTGAGGTAGACGTGTTCTTGGGTGGAGATCAAGAATCGGAAAACCTAAGGACGCCCTCAGTCTAGGTGGAGCGACGATCTTCGCAGGATGGCTGGTAGCAGCTGGATGAGAGTTGCCGATCGAACTAAATGGTGTGCAATTGATGAGGCTTATATACAGCAATGAACTGCTGTATGATCTTGAAATGGAATTTTACATGTAGCGGTATCTACAACGCCACATACAAACAACGCGTCATACTGACGTCACGCAAATCCTGCATCGCGCAAGCAGAGTTTACCGCGCAACTAGCATAGATACAACGGCCCGACATGAATCAACGGGCAGTTGCCCGCCAGACACAACACCCGTCTGGTCGGAGGATCCTCCCTTTTCTATGGAGGTTGAGTGAACTTTACACCCTGTTCCTCATACCTCTATATACAGAACTCCGTATTGAGTTACAGGCAATAAATAAGCAACCTACCTCTGCTTCAAGCAATGCTGCAATAGTGGCATGGTCAAACATCGAGACTTCTGTGCTAAATCTAAGTTATACATTAATCTATTTATTAACACATAAACCTTCGGGAATAATTAATGCTCTAAATGAAAGTGAAAACCATCAAAATACATGGTGTTTTAAAAGATCTAAGCGGTCACACAAACAGATATGAAAAGGTACTTTGTTTAAGTAGACATGACTATTTCTTAGAGGTAGATTAGATAGGATACGGAGAAACCGTTACTCTAGAGGTCAGTTCTTAGTATAGCAACAAACAAACAACAAAAAAACAAACAAACACAAAACTTACAAACAAAAAACTCTCTTACACTTATTTTCTTAATTTCTTTCTTTTCTACGTAAACCTTCGTCAACAGGAAAATAAGTTACAGAGAAATGGAGTTTTAATCAACATAACGAGCGAAATGCGACCTATGGCATTTGCAATGAAAGATGTCAGACGTGGCTCCATAAGAATAAAATAATTCGTAGTTTTCGCACTCGTGTCGTAATAAAATATTATTATTTTTTTTTTTAACCTATGTCGTCCCACTGTAGGGAAAGGCCTACTTACCTACCTTTCTTCCCGAAAAGCAGTCAAGCTTAAGTAGGACTGTTCCACGTTTGCCGCGTGTCGAACGAGTAATGGGCCAAAACTATCACTATGTGGGTTTACGACCAGATTACGACATCGAGGCAGACACAGAAGAAGATGGTGGGATGACCTTGACGCCTACAGACAGGATCTGTCCACACTAGCTCAAAACAGAGAGGAGTAATAGAATAAGCAATTATAAAACTAATAAAACAAAACAATGGAAACAAATCCAAAACACGTATAACACAAGAGGAATCCCAAACGAGCTCTTAATAATACCTCCATGATATCGCATCTGAGTTCACTCAGTGTGTTGCTTACTTATTTCTGATTTTCAAACCACTACAAACACTTTCAACCCTACTTCTTGCACTATAGGAGTTATTTTTGAGTATCTTATGGACTCCGTAGGGCAGTTAGAGTCCGAATTGAATTTCGGAATGTGTTATGATAACATAACGATGTGAAAACGAGTTTCTTGCGTGAAAATAGTTTTAGGAATTTTCCGGAGCGAATTTTTCTTAGTTTTTCTGGGTTGTTTTGTTAAATAGGTACATGTGTTTTGAGAGGGTGTTAAATTTAATAGAGGTACGAAAGGGATTTTAATTTGTGGAAAATGTTAGTTGTTAAAATATGGGATTTTTTGTTGGTTTACATTTAACGTTTTCGTATTTAGTCATTTAGAAAGAAATGAGAGTCGAAATTTCTTTAATTTCCCGACAATATTTTCTCCTTATTAATATAGACTAACAAACTCATCTCACATACCACATGGAAGGACCAAGTTCCTAGCCTTGACCGGCAGTCAGTGAAGTATAAGATTTCTTTTCATGTTCTTTTTTTTACCATTCAAATAAAGTTAATATCTTGAAATATAAGTTTGAAAAGAATTTACATAAACTCACGCTTTCTACCCATGGGGGTAGGTAGAAACTATAGAACGCCATCTGCTACGATCCTGACATAACCCTTTTTGGTTAGTTTACGTTCATAGTCAAAGTCAAAGCATTTATTTATTTCAAATAGGCACATACAAGGCACTTATGGACGTCAACATCCATACTAATATTATGAATTCGAAAGTAACTCTGTCTGTTTGTCTGTCTGTATGTTACCTTTTCACGCCTAAACCACTGAACGGATTTCGATAAAATTTGGCAGAGAGATAGATTGCATCCCGGAGAAAGACATAGGATAGTGTTTTAACGACATACCTCACGGGTGAAGCCGCGGGCGAAAGCTAGTTTACAATAAAATAGAATTTATTCTAGTCGCCCCTTCCAAAAGGTAGTTTCGTATGAAGAAGAATGGGCAACAAACTCCACCGTTACTCTTTTAAAACGTTTTACATTAATTTTATGGGAAGACGATGCACCTTGAATAAAATTACCTACTATACTACAATAGGTAAAAAGAATTAAAAATGAAGCAATGACAGATAAGTTTCAGTTCACGCAGGGTCATACACGCCGGTTGCAAGTGTCTACTACACACCTGACCATTCTGAAGAACATTACCAATCATTACATATCTTTAAAAGTCTTAATACTTAACATAACACCATAAAGGTAAACCTCTAACCTAAAGTGAACCTCACTAACAACGAGCTACTACACAAATTAATTCACAGCATGAACATGCACACTGCAAGACGTATGACGTGTCACCGGTGAGTTGCTGCAGTTGCCAACTAAGCTGCAAGTGGCAATATGAAGCATCGGACAAACTTAGACAGACTTTAATTATAGCTTCCAAACTTCATTACCTGGCGGGGAATGTATTAGAGTAGATGGTTATTAACAATATGCAGGTACAATGCGTGCCACGAAAGATGAGACTTGACACACCACGTGGTTTGACTTGCGCAGAATACGATTTTAGGTATCTTTAGCGGTATGAGGTCTGAGTGCGGGACGGGTCCGGACGTCATAGGGGCAGCGGAAAGAGCGGGGGAGGCGGGGTCAAGTCTCATCTTTCGTGGCACGCATTGTACATGTACAACCCGGCGATAAATATTGCACATCGACCTTTGGAAAGAGACAATCGGCTAATTTCGGCTTCGTAGAGCGTTATCTCTGTCGCACGAAATACAAACAGTCCGGTATCTATTAGGAGCTGTTAAAACAATTATGATTTGCTTCTTTTGATAATTATTTTTATTCTTTGTATAAAATACAAAAAAAGGTAAAGGTCGATGTGCAATATTTATCGCCGGGTACTGTAGAGACATCCACGAGGGGCTCGTGGCTAAATAATAACAACGACACGGGACGTGGATGGGTTGCCTCTGACACGTCAAGCCGTTGGTCCCGGTTGTTATTTGTAAAATTTTGAAAGTCGTTAATCAGAATCCCGAAAGTCTGACAACAACTCTGACCACGAGGTGTCGTGTTAATCAGTAACTGGGTTGTGGAAATCATCTAGGCAGTCGCTCCATTTAAAATACAGGTATTCAGCTGCATCCGATTAGGCTGAAAGTCGACCCCAACATAGTTGGGAAAAGAATAGGCAGATCGATGTAGATACTTACATCTACAAGGTGTTATTTAAATAACTAACCAAAATGAAAAGGGGTCACTGTACTTATCATTAAGAACTTTCACTTTGGGACGAATCCCAAAATCCGACAAAAACTAGGGAACAGCAGCTGATTTGTATCGCGATTCCAGCGTTGGTCTCATAGTCATCATTGTCATTTCAGCCGAAAAACGTTCACGTAAGCCAGCCTTATGTCCAGCAGTGGACGTTTTTCCAGCACCAGCACTTTGACCGGTGGTCTCACAGTAAGAATTGTTCATAATGATGAGTGGCCCCATTTCACAAATTTCTTTTAAGTACACCTTGTATAGGGTCATCCCAAGTAAAATAAATTGCTGGCTCGAACCTCTCTGTTAATTTTCGACACATTTTGCTTCCTTAATCCCAGTCATTTTTATTTTCAACCACGATAATATTTGCATAATATACAGCGTGTACCATAAAGGTTACAGAACAGCAAACTGAACAACAGTTGATAATTTATTCGTGATTACGATGTTTCCCATGGAGATAGTTGTTCAGTTTGATAATCATTAAGAGGATTACAGGACCTAAACGCAAAAAACGCAAGTTTTAGAAACAATAAAAGTATATGATCGACTACAGTAAACAAAATCAGAAGACTACAGTAAACAAAATCATATATGATATTATAATATATGATATTCTTCAGGATATATACTAGGTAGATAGTGTGTTAAAAGCATAATACAACTAATTTGATACGATAGAAAAAAATCATGAAGAAACCTCTAAAAACTTTCTTTTTACGATAAAAACCGTATTATGTATTATTATTAATACATACAATCATTCTGATTTTTTGGCAGATTATTCTACAAACAACATACTAAAGCACTAGTGTTTTAATTTTTAAGTCCAAATAATAAATTTTTTGTAAATACATAATTATTTCATATTTTGCAATAAATTACCAGCGTTGTGTCATCGCGCTTCTCTTTCTTTTCTCTGCAGTCCGACAGTGACCGCGCTTTAGGTCATGTAGTCCCCTTAAATATGACCACACCATTCTGATACATTTATGCAATAATAATCATAATATGTACCTACATGTATTTAAAAAAAGGAGGGGAAGAATCATAGGGCATCAAAAAATTTCGTCCGCATCGCTGTCAACAGGAAAAGTGGCCAAAAGGCTGGCAGCATTGCTAGTATATTTCTTCATTATAATGTAACGAATGACTTAATTAAAAGCGAAACCACAATGAACTTATCCCATATTTCAATCTTTAAACAATGAATAGGTAGGTACCTACTACCTGGAAGGCTATAATTTAAGACCTTAGATATAAAAGTTACCTACTATGATTTGTAGCGAGATAGAATCAGCAATTTGTTTGAAGTAAAAAACACGCTAACCGTCGACGCTGATGTTGTGAATAGCGGAGAGCTGAAAATAAAGCAAAACTTCTGTGTCCGCGGAAATATGCGTGGTTCTGTACGTAGTTAGCTATATTTTATTTTATTCATTTGGCTCACCAACAATTGAATACACTGACTCAAAGATATGATATACATCCAATAGACTTATAGTGTACCAATTTCTTACAGGTAAGTTATTTATTTATCGATTGATATTGAGCGCCTACTTAAAATTTGATGACTTCTTATATTCACCGAACATACTTGATTTACAATGAACTAGCTTCATCTTTGTGATTGACCGACCCCTTAACAATTCAAAAGTTTCTGTAATTGGTTTATAAAATTGAAACAAATGCTTTGAGTTAATGACGTGGTATTGCTAGGATGCAAAAAAATCGTGTGATCTTCTATTTTATGGTTAACAATGTTTCTCATTAATTATTAACTGGGTTAAGTAGTGTTTTACATTTAGATATGTGCAATATTTTTAATATTAACCCAGAATCTTGTGTCTGAATAATGGCAACATGCACGACCATCGTTACATGGCGCGCATAGGTCTTAATAACAAAACTGATAAAATATTGGTGAACTGCCTTCCCCTTCCAAGAAAACGCGTGATTTAATAAGTATTTGTTGTTTTTCCGGTTTTCATCCACGGAACCCTACAACGAAATGTAAGTGAAACAACAACACAGCTGACCGGAAGCAATTTCGCGTGTTTAACGAGTTCCGTACATTTTCCGGTGGATTTTTTAAACGAACAATTGAACCCTGCTTTATGATATAGTTATTGTATAGAAGCACGCAATTTATTGTTGTTCCCGGCGCGCGGCGTTAGGGAACCGGTCTGATGCTGATATGATAATGTTTTTCATAGATAATTGTATACCGGGCGAAAACCAAAACCAAGTTCATATACAGACATACACTCACGCCATCTTTCCATGGAGGAAAGCAGATACTACAGAACGCCATCTGACATACTCCTTTTACCTCGTTTACGTTCATACATCTGAGGCTAAGTGTGAGTTTTATCACTCACGTTCGAATGCGAGCGCGTTAGAATTTTATATGGGAAAAGTTATAGCGCCACCTGATGGTCACTAGGAGAAACCTAATTTCCCATACCTACAATTCTATCACAATCGAACGTGAGTCGAAAACTCACTGATCCTCTAAAAACTTAATGACCTTCTAATGATGGACACTATTTTGTCAGGGGAAGTGTAAAAGTAAAGGCTCCTTCAAACAGGCGCGACACGCGATAAAATCGCGCGCCACACAAAGGCACCGCAAGTCGCGCAACGAGCGGTGCCTTTGTGTCGCGCGAGTTAAAAGACTGAGACTTGTGATAGAGATAAAAATAATTTTATTCTCAAAACGTGTTAGTAGTACAGTGGTATGTTGTAGAGTCAATACAATAATGTGCTTAAATTATAGTTGGGTTAGTTTATATACTAAGTCTTATCAGCTAACACAGTGGTGGGGACAGAATGGTTGTCACCACAATTCACTTATCTAATCGCTTCCGTTTATTGATGTTGTTTATTAGGGCGGTGGTGGTATCTCCACTGTCTGGTCTCGTTATCTTGACTCAATATTAATATCCTATTTATATTTATTACTTTATTTATAATCGACTCCGCTTATCCCGTTGTTATCGGGTAGTAGCGTTATCTCAACTGTTGACTGTCTGACCTCGTTATCTTGACTCTCCCCTCCTAGTCTTTTTGTACTCTGTCGGGTTTTTATGATTCGACGAGTTAAAAAGACGATAGTTAACAAGATTATGGTTACTATCGTTATGTAGGTCAGGATCCCTATGTCTTTGATCTTATCAGAGGTTAAGTCGGGTCTATTGATTGCTGCGATCTGCTCTTCTATGTTGTCCATATTTTCTGGTAACGTCATTGGTAACTCGTTTGCTGGTTTTGTGATTTCAGTAAAGGTCTGAATATCCACAGGATCTTGAGTGCTTCCGCATTTGGTGTTGTCTTCTATATATGAGTCTACGATGGTCACGCTTCTGTCGGCACATCTATCATAGATTGTTTGTTCCTTTAATCTGAACTGGAAATATAAGTCATTCTGGATTTTGTATGAGTATCGTGCTGGACAGTAAATTTTTATAACGCTACAGTTGTTGCGTTGTTTCAGAATGCTTTCTTCTACACATTTCTTTGTTGGTGAAGCTGTACATATATTGTTATTACATTTGTCTACTTTATACACATGATTGGTTCCCGTTAAATACTGGCCGTTCTTAATACTAGGCATTTGACAATATTGGTTAGATGGGGTGATTACGCTAACTACTGTTTCTAGATTATATTGTTCTTTAGAGACCATGGGTATAGCGAATTGGAATATTAATAGTTTGCTTTGTATAGCAACGCTTGGGACTATTAGGGATTGTAGTTTGTTTATGTCTCGTACTACGTTAATTTTGCTGGGGATTTTATCTAATCCTTGCTGTAAATGTATTTCGTTAAATATTGCGGGTTGCAAGATATTGTGTTGGGCTAGGACGTAAGCTTCTTCGAGATGTTCGCAGATGTCTTTCAGTGTTTCGTATACTAAGATTACTTCTTGTAAGAAGTACTCTCTAGAGTTGAGTTTACGGTTTACAATTGTTATTAACTGGTTAAGTTGATGGGTCACATTATTTATTTTATGATTCATTGTGGTCATTGCGTTGGCTGCTAGACTAAATTTCTTTTCTATGTTTATCATGTCGTCATTATCTAGATTTCCTGAGATAGCTTTAATTATAGATCCTAATCCATTAATAAGTCCTCGTTTGGATCGTTTGATTTGCATTCGCGATAGACATTCACTTAAGTGTGTTTTTAAATATTCTGTTCTTTGATGTCGTATATCATTAGTTAGTCTTTCGTTGTTATATAGGTTCGTTATAGACTCATAATTTGTTTGGAGCGGTTCTAGATTAATAGGATAGATTAAGTTCCATTCGTCTTCTTGTATTTGTACCTTCCTTTGAGGTATGATACTGATCCCTTGTCCTAATCTGATGATGTTTGCGTCGCATCTGTAACACGAATTTGACTAATGTGAATTTGATGTTCTTTATATCTGGAGTCATAGGAGAATTTATTTCGTGGGAGTATTTTTTTAATTACGTATGGGCCTTTGAAGGGGTTCACGTGTTTTGATCTATCATGCTTAGCGATATAGAATTTAGTTCCCGTGGTGATTTCTTTAGTCACAGGCGTTCTGAATTTATTAATCCTTTTGAGTGTGCTTTCTTTTACATTTTCTAATTTGTCGTTTATCTTCTTTAGGTAGTCAGAAGTTTGTTTGTTCTGTACGGGTAAGTTAATTTTTCGTAAAAAGTGTAATTCGTTAGGTGTTTTGTTAGTGGCACTATGTATAGTGGAGTTATATGCTAGTACTGCTAAGTTAACATCTTCTTTCTTTAGTTCCTGTTGTACTCTTAATCTCTCTATTAGGGTGGAGTGAAACCGTTCTATGTCTCCATGAGACGTGTGGTGCAGGGGTGTTGTCACATGATGTTTTATTTTTAATCCTGCTAGAAATTCTTTTACTATTTCCGATATTAGTGTAGTCTCGTTATCTGTTGAGATTAGTTCGGGGGTTCCTATTAGAGCGAAGAGTCGTAATAGTGTTTCTATTACTTGTAGGGAGTTGTTTTCAACTAGTTCTGTGGCGAAAGTCCACTTAGAAAATGTGTCTATTCCCGTTAAATAGGTTTTCTTTTTAAAGTGGAACGTATCTATTTGCCATTTTTCCATTGGTTTTGTTGGTGTTTTGGTTTTTTCAAAGGGCGGTTTAAATGGTTGTCGATCGTATTTTACTTTAGCACATGTTTCGCACTGATTCAGATAGTTTTGCGTATGTTTTTTGATGTTCTCGATATAGTATGTTTTAGAGATTTCCTTTATTAAAGCTGGGTTTCCTATATGTCTATCCATAAATTCATGCGTTGATCTAATTATTTTTAGGATTTCTTCTTTGTCTGTGATTTCTACACGTGGTTGTGTAAACCAAATGATTGTGAGTTCTTTATTATTGAAATGTTTCCTGTATATTTCAGACAGTTGTTCTATGAGTTTATTACTATTTCCTACTATAGCATATCTTTTTGATCCGAGATATTCTTTACAGAATTTTATAAAGTCTTGGGGATTGTTTATTTTTAGATTATAATCGTAGGTGTGGTTGTCTTTTTGTATTACTTTCACTTGATATGGTTCTGTCGTTACAAATATTCTATTCATACGCCTAGGGGGATGTTCTGATTTTATTATGAATCCTTCATCTGAGTCATCGAAGTTGCTATGTACCGTTGCTTGGTCTGAGTTATGCATTAGTACGATTCTAGACAGAGCGTCTGCTACGTAGTTAGTACTTCCCTTTTTATATGATATTTCATAGTCGTATTCTTGCAGTTTTAACTTCCATCTGGTAAGCTTAGCGTTTGGTTCTTTAAGTTTGGTTATCCATATTAGTGGTTGGTGGTCTGTTTCAAGTTTAAAGTGTCGCCCATAGATGTATGGTCTAAATTGTGTTAGGGCATAAAGTATACCTAGTAGTTCCTTTTCAGTCGCGTTATATTTTTGTTCCGTTTCCGTTAGTGTTCGAGATGTGTATGCTATAGGATGATTTTCTTGTGAAATAACAGCTCCTAACGCTATATCACTTGCATCAGTCGTTACTGTGAATATTTTATTAAAATCTGGATATGCTAGGACTGGTGGGTTAATGATTAAGTCTTTTGCTCTTTGGAAAGCTTCTAAAAATGGTTTATCATGTTTTATCTCTTTTCCTTTCTTTGTACACTCAGTTATAGGTTTTACTATTTTGGATAGGTTTGGTATGAATTTCCTATAATAGGATACTAGTCCTAAGAATGACTTGATTTCTTTGGTTGTTTTAGGTGGTGGAAATCTGGTTATTGCTTTGGTTTTTTCTGGACATGGACTGAGTCCCTTCTCTGTTAGAATATGTCCTAACGTAATCGACTTGTTTTCTTGATAATGTAATAGTATAGTTATATCGTCTGGTGTTTTTATTTTGTTCTCGCTAGGAATTATTAATAGGTTTTGTTTAATTAATGTGTCCCATCCTATTAGGTATTCATAGTTATTAGAGAAGTCGAACATATAAAATTCTATTGGATTACTGTGTTGTCCGAAGATATTTACCATGGGGTAGGTTATTATTTTACCATTATGTTTTGAGAGTCCGTGCGGGGTTTGGACTGAAAATGTTTCGTCAATATAAATCGCGTATCCATCCGATATTAATTCTTTAGCTATATTGGGTTTAATAAATGAGCGTGTTGATCCGGTGTCTATTAGTATTTTTTCGTCTGTATTAGGTATTTTAATGTATGGTAGTTGGGTATGATGAGGTGTAGAATTTATGTTGGGGTATTCTGGGGTAAATCCGTCTGAAAATCCTCCGAGTTTGGGTCATATTCGTGTGTTGGCTCATAAATTTGATCATTGTTTTCATATCTAGGGTTGATGTTAGTAAAATATTCGTTGGCGCATTGCTGCATGTATTCTTCAAAAGGGGTATCGGCATAGTCATCGCTATTACATTCAGGTTCGTCGATGTTAAATACTCGGTTTCTTTTTAATTGAGGTCGTTCTGTTACAGTTCGCATAGTCGCGTCTTTATCCTGTAGTTCGGGATTTTGTGGTTTTGGTTGCCAGTTTGGTCGAGTTGGTTGCCATGGAGGTCTTTGATTAAAATTATTAGCATTATTATTAAAATTACGCGTAGGGTAAGCGTGAGTTTGATTATTATTATGGTTGCCATACCAAGGTTGTTTAGCTTGTCCTGCTTGTTGCATCCGAATCCTAGCCGAGAAAGGTGAGATTGGATATGCGTGTCTTTGCTGAACAGGTCTATTACCAAGGTTTGAATTATACACAAGGGCGTTGTGTTGTTGGGGGGTTGAGCTCATATTATTTTTAACGAAAGGTTGAGTATGACCATTCGGTTTGTTTCCCGTATTTCTGATGTTAATTACATATCCTTCTTTGTCAAGAGTTCTAGCTCTAAGGCAAGTTTCTAGGAAGTCTAGTTTTTCACAGGCTGGTTTATATTCAGGTGGTAGGAGTGATATTAACTTTTGGTTAGCTATTTCCTTTAAACCGGTGTGTACATGTTGGTTAATTGTACATCCTTCAGCTATTAACATTTGTAACTCGTATATAACGTTAGTTAAGCTTGGTGAGCTTGGTCTTAAGTTATTAATTTCCTGAAACACATCTCCTATCGTTCTATTCCATGATCCATACTGTTGTTTTAGGATTTCTTTAATTTCTAACCAAGTGAAGTTATGGGGGTAGCTATATATGAGAGTAGCCGCATTGCCTGTTATCTTTGACAAGATTATATTGACTTTTTGTGCATCTGTGCCAGAGGTTATTTGAATAAAACGGTCTACTGCGGTGATAAAACCGTGTAGGTATCTTTCTCCACCTTCTCCAGAGAACTGGGGAATAGGAATATTACTTTCTGGTCTAATTTGAGGGTTGGAATCTACGGATGACGTCATTATTAACTTTGGGTTGTTTACTAATTTTCTACCTGAAGGAGTAAATGCCAGTTTGAGGTTGTTTTAACCGGGAAATAATCACGTGTACTTACAGTTGTGTTGTGAGAATGATGAGGGCTATCACTGTCTTCATCTGGATGTAGTAGAGGCTTCGTAGAGTCGGGTCTTTGAAGTCCGTCGATTTACTCCGATGAGCTTCTATACTGCGATGTACGAAGAGAAGTTCTTCTTGGCCAGCGTCACCTTGATGTGTACGGAGAAGAGTTTTTCTCTGAGTCAGCGTCACCTTGCAGGAGAAGTCTTGAATCTTTTTCTTTATTTGTAGGTTCTGGGCAGGTTTGATAGAGTAATCTTCTTGGTTCGGTGTCTGGTAGCGGAGATACAGCAATTCAGCACGTCGCCTTGATTGATAATTTCTTCAAGAAATGCCCGTAACGTTGGGCGCCAGTTAAAAGACTGAGACTTGTGATAGAGATAAAAATAATTTTATTCTCAAAACGTGTTAGTAGTACAGTGGTATGTTGTAGAGTCAATACAATAATGTGCTTAAATTATAGTTGGGTTAGTTTATATACTAAGTCTTATCAGCTAACACAGTGGTGGGGACAGAATGGTTGTCACCACAATTCACTTATCTAATCGCTTCCGTTTATTGATGTTGTTTATTAGGGCGGTGGTGGTATCTCCACTGTCTGGTCTCGTTATCTTGACTCAATATTAATATCCTATTTATATTTATTACTTTATTTATAATCGACTCCGCTTATCCCGTTGTTATCGGGTAGTAGCGTTATCTCAACTGTTGACTGTCTGACCTCGTTATCTTGACTCGCGTGATTATATCATGTGCCGCGCCTGTTGTAGGAACCTTAAAACAAATTTCACGCGGGCGAAGTCGCGAGCAGAAGCTAATTGTTTTATATTTCGACACGGAATTATTAGGTGACTTAGTTGTTCGTCCAAACTCTTTGTATAGTCAAAATGAACACGATTCACGTCTAAATTGTGATCTAGCGGTCACGTGCCGCTCCCAATTCATACAATAATAGGAACTGTAAGGGCTTATCCTTATAAATCCTGTTGTATTTACAAAGGATTGTCGCGGATTCACGATAAAAATGTTTATTTTACGAGATTCCCATATTATTGACATCGGCGGCGAGGGGCTTCGGAAAATGGGAAAACAAGAAAATTCGACAGAAATAATGTTTTGAATTTTTTATCTTTTTCTGAGTGGTAGCTTTAGTAGGTTGTAGGTATGTTCTCTCGCGGGATTATGTGATATATGGAATAATCTTGGTTTGGCATTTAATTTATATTGCTCAGAGAATGGCCTGTAAGCCTATGATCCAGTGCCATTCAGGATTTAAAAATTAGAAAAAGCAAGTTTAATATCTACCTACTTAAATATATCGATATAAATAAAACTTAAATGCTGTTCGTTGTTAATAATAAATAATAATAATAATCGGCTCACCCCGCTCTCCATGGCTAAAGAGAACTGGCGCAAACCTGTAGTACTTTCTACTGATGACCGCAAGAAGGTATGGCAAAGCAAGGAGCTTCACGGGCGCTTCTATCGGGCTCTTCATGAGCCCGGTGTAGATTTCTTAGCGTCCGTATTCTACGCTATATTCTATGCTACGTTTTGGTGACCTTTCCGGGGAAACTGAAGGTTTCATCTGCGCAATTATGGACGAAGTTAATCGGAGACATGAAGGACGGGACGGTTGACGTGTGTCGGGCATGCCACCGTCGTCCGGGTGAGTCTATCAGACATATTGTCTCTGGTTGTTCTCGTCTGGCTAACGGCGAGTACTTGCACAGGCATAACCAAGTAGCCAGGCTTATTCACCAGCAACTTGCTTTGAAATATAAACTTGTGGATTCTGAGGTACCGTATTACAAGTATGTGCCAGTTCTTGAAAATGACCATGTCCATTTGTACTGGGATCGGTCTATAATTACTGACAGGACTATTGTCGCTAATACCTAGGCCTGTTAAAGTGGTGATAGATCGATTAACGCGCCGCACAATGATTGTCGATGTTACCATTCCACATGATGGGAACCTCGTGAAAGCTGAGAAAGAGAAACAAATTAAATATCTCGACTTAGCGCACGAGGTTGTTGACATGTGAAATGTGAGCTCGGCTATCATTGTGCCTATTGTCGTATCGGCCAATGGACTGATGGCCGAAAGCCTCGATCAACATCTATCGAGGCCCTCGTTAGGCGGTTGGATCAAGGGCCTGATTCAGAAGGCAGTACTCCTCGATACGGCACGCATTGTGAGGAGGTTCCTGTCTCTGGAGCCCTAACCACCGGTAGCTTGGACCCTGCTCCCGACACCGGCAGATCACAATGTTTTCTATATTTTTAAATGTTTTTTATACTTAAGAAATATTTAAAAATGTAATAAAATAAGTTAACTAAATAAATAAACGAAATAATAATAGTTTTATTTCGAGTAACAAGATTCATAGTGTTATAGAGGTATGAGTAACAGAATGTAAAGTTAACTCATATTCTATAGAAAAGGGAGGATCCTCCGACCAGACGGGTGTTGTGTCTGGCGGGCAACTGCCCACTGATTCATGTCATTCTAAAAATGTCCTCATTTAAATTCTTTCTAGATGCACAGAGCTCTCAATTCTCCGAGACATCTTTAACCATCTGAATACGTATCTTTATAAGTATCAGAAATGAGATCACATCTTTACGAGTGGACGCGGGCGAAGCGAAACCGTGCGATATAAGAACAATAAAATAAATTGGACGCAGCAGCGTTGACTCCGACCGTCCGTATTATAGTGTTATGTTCACTTGCCATTTAGCCCCGACCTCCCCTCGGCGGCCATCTTATCTTCACCATAAAAAGCTAAATTAGCGCTCTTTGATACGGATAAGAAATGAAGAAGCGCTGGAAAAGTATCATGTCTTTGCAATTGTAATTTTGTTTTAGAAATAATGTTAATTTTATTTTCTTTTTAGTGAGAAAAGACTTTCAATTTTATGACTATGCTTGCCTACTCTCGTCTAAAAAGCATTTCCTAGCTAGCTGATGTCGGTTTAAGGGGCTTACAGGACCTAAACACAAAAAACGCAAGTTTTAGAAACAATAAAAGTAGGTATATATGATCGACTATAATAAACAAAATTAGAAAAATATATGATATTCTTCAGGATATATGCTAAATACATAGTGTGTCGAAAACATAATAAAAAAATCAAGTAGATACCTCTAAAAGCTATCTTTTTACAATAAATACCATACTTAATATACATAGAATCATTATGATTTTTTGTCCGATTATTCTACAAGCAACATACTTACTAGTGTTTTAATTTTTTAGTCCAAACAATAAATTTTTTGTAAATAAATAATTGCTTCACAGGTTGCAATAAATTACCAGCGTTGTGTCATCGCGCTTCTCTTTCTTTTCTATGCAGTCCGAAAAAGACCGCGCTTTAGGTCATGTAGTCGCCTTAATTAGTTTACATACTTATAATCTTTTAAAAACTATAATATTTAAGTAACAAGAAAACTCCTCCTCGTTTGATTTTTTAAATTATTATTACGGACGCTTATAATATTCTGTATCGTCTCACATGCATAATTTCAACATGAATGATATAACCAATATTTTGTAACCGTATTATTTTGATTCAAAAGAGTGTCCGTGGAGTTTTTTTGCCCGTTCTTCTACGTAGATACCTACTACGCTTTGGAATGGGCAACTAGCTTCATCTTTCTGACTGACCGACCCCTCGAAACCCCCTTGAATTCAAAAGTGCCTGTTATTGGTTTATTTGCTACTAACTGCGCCTCGCGGTTTCACCCGCATAAATGTCGATCCTGTGGGAATATCAGGATAAAAAGTAGGCTATATGTTAATCTAGGGTGTCAGCTACCTCCATACCAAATTTTATAAAAATTGGTCCAGCCGTTTGAGCGTGCAGAAGTGACAAATATATAACAACACATACACACACACTCACAAACTTTCGCCTTTATAATATTAGTGTGATAAATGCTTTGAGTTTGATAAATTGAGAATCTGTTTTACTTAATAACATATAATACCAGCCCCTATTATTTTAAATTGTTAATAATTATTGTAAAAAAGGGGTAATCCTTATCCTTACATAGTATAAAACAAAGTTGCCGTCAATGTCTGGACGCGCATAACTTTCGAATGACTGCACCAAATTCGATACCTAATGATTTTTTGTTGTGTTCGGTATTGCCAGGACAAGTTTTGTGTGAAAGACTGTTACGAAAATTCTAAAAAAAACAAAAATTGCACCCGTGCGATGCTGAAGCGCTAGTTATTTTAATAACTCTTCCAAAAATCCGAGCAAACAAAAACATGGTGCAACAGAATTAAAAACGAGCAAATATTTTCCATCCTCCAATATTTTTCTAGTCACGACACCTCCGAGAGAATTTTATTTTCACTGTAATTGGCGCACAAAGCAAAACCAATCGACTTCGCAAGCGACGCGACGAATTTATTTTTATGTATTTTTCATAGAGTGCGCACTTCCAATTTGCCCCAGTGCACCCCAATGATGTTTATTTATTTTACTTTTTTATTATTTTGTTTTTAGTCATGAAATTATTCTTAAATGTTCTGTAGGTATTTTATTTTAGCTAGATTTGTGTTTATTTAATTTCTTTTTGAAACGTTCAATTTCTCAAGTAAGCTTTCTACCTATCATAAAGTGGAGATTAATTAAGCCCTTATAACAAAGTTTATTTTTTTTTCATCAACATTTTTTTTTATAAACTTGAAAAATCCTGTTGGTGAGTTTGGAACAACTTTGGGTGTAGAAGTATTGGACAAGCTTTAACTTTCAGACACGCTTGCTGAAAAGTTGTAGGTAAGCTTTTTTTCTTTAGAAGAGACACACTTGCTAAGCGTTGACTGCCTCATTTCTCAGTGATCGCAAGCTACTGCTGAGCTTGAGTTCCTGGGGTTCGATTCCCGGGTCGGTACAGCATTATTGGGTTTTTTGACCTGGAATTTCTTAGTAGCAGTCCGGAGTCTGGATTTGAGCCCGGATGATGGCAATAGGCTTGTTCCCTATGGCATGGGACTTAGACATAACTGGCGAAATGTGGGTGTATTATAGGTACACTTCTGGCTAACCCTTCGGGGAATATTGGCGTGATGATGTTATAACCCACTAGCAGCGCCACGCAGTTTCACCGGCATAAGTTTCGATACCGTGGGAATATCTGGATAAAAACTATCCTATGTCCTTCCCCGGGACTCAAACTATCTCTATACCAAATTTCATCTAAATCGGTTCAGCGGTTTAAGCGTGAAGAGGTAACAGACAGACACACTTTCACATTTATAATATTAACTATGGATTAAATCTATATAAAAGTATTGCAGAACCCATTCATCGAACACAAGAACATATAATATGTTGTTATTCTTTTTCTCCAAATAAAACCATTCGTTTCCAATTTACCAGTAAACAACTTACAAAAGAACGTGTGTACTTGAAGCTCTTAGCCGAAATACTTCTGATGCACGATTTGGTAGGAAACCATCATTTTATTTGCATTTGACTCAAAGAGGCGCGCTTCGAACGAGTGTTCTTCAAACCACATGTAGGTAAGGCTGTTTTTAGAATGAATGTAATATTATTTTATTATTTCTCTCTCTCTCTCTCTTTTTGTGTTCTTGAGAGGAGACCGCGAAATCGGGGTCCAACTTAGGGTAGGACGCCCTCAGGCTAGGTGGAGTGACGATCTTCGCAGGGTGGGTGATAGCAGCTTGATGAAAGTTCTCGAAAAACGAGCAGAATGGCGTGCAATTGGAGAAGCCAATGTCCAGCAGTGGACTGCTGTAGGCTGATGACGGTATTTATTTATAAACATACCTATCAATGAGTCAGCGGTGCTATTCTGTAAAAATCTCACCGTGAAATTTCGGTGAAGTGAGCGTGGAGTGAGCTGTCTCTCACTTCGCCTATGTTGTCACGGTGAGTTTTTTACAGAATTGACCGGTTTTCATCTAAGGAGTTGGAAGAGGTGGAGGTGGAGGAGAGGTGGGTGGTGGTGGGGTGTGGCAATTAATAATAGAGAACAAATACATTTTCCCAGGTAAGTAGATAAGTTTTAAGTAAAAACATAAAACATAACAATTCTTAGTGAAAACCCGTTACATACAACACACTTCACATTTCTACCTGAGGATCGAACCAAGAATCCCCACGCGGCAGACTAAAACGAAGATGGAGACACGAACTTGACTCCTACTGAAAGGACTGGCCCGCGATAGGAGAAGGGAAAGGGAAAGGGGGGGTCTTTGCTTAGCTATGGGATATTACCTAGTAAAGTTGTGGAGGTCAGAGAGGCAGTCGCTCCATGTAAAATATAAAATACTGGTATTCAAGCGAAAAATTTAATTTGTGACTTCTTTTGATGGATCAACAACTGACGGATGAGTCCGAATCTTCGATAAAAGACTTAGAAACTAGACCCCTAGAATTGAAGTATTTATGTCTGAAATCACCAAGTACCAACAGTGTGAGCACCTCTTTAATATTTCTCCGCTCTCTACGAGAACGTCGATAAAAGCGCGGTTACGCTATTATAAATCCATTTCATGAATATTCGTAAAACTATAAGTTCCTTAGGATTGCCGGTTTGAAGTACCTAAGTTCATAAGAACATTTTATGCGGTACGTCTTTTATAGATTT
Organism: Luperina nickerlii; assembly: GCA_963855955.1. Taxonomy (NCBI): domain Eukaryota; kingdom Metazoa; phylum Arthropoda; class Insecta; order Lepidoptera; family Noctuidae; genus Luperina; species Luperina nickerlii. The sequence goes on along the minus strand of OY979666.1, from coordinate 2,597,045 downwards.
TTTATTGAAGATTCGAATTGAATATTGATCTTAATAAGACTGGTACTAGTACCTAATTACGATTATTGGTGAATCGCTTGGCTTGGTTGGTGATCATTCCAATTACCTCAATATTTATCAATGTAAATAAAAATGTAAGCGCATCAATTGAGAACGGCTGGACTCGGCTATTTTTTGTTTTAAAATATTCGTAATAGTCTGAATTAGGTTTTGATGGAAAGAAAAACTGAAAATCTTTCAAATTTGGGAAAAACTGAACGATTTTTATTATGAATTCAAGACCATAAGTCACGATTCAAACGATGGTTATGCGGTTTAATGCTCTAAGGTTATGCGTAATTATTTTTTTTATATTGTTTATGGTCATGGAAAAGTAATTTAAGTACCTATGGATAGAATAACGTCTGTCGGGTCAGCTAAATACCTAGTTGTTTTGTATTTACAAAAGCCAGGGCGTCTTCGACTGGGTCGCAGAGTTCGCACACGAGTCATGAACCAGCTCACCTATTAGCACAGTATTTTAGTTTTTTTTTTTTGTTTAGCCTATACTGCCTCACTGCTGGGCAAAGGCCTTCTCCCAAGTCCATGATAATTCTCTATGTTTTAAAGTAAATTCCATTGAATAACTCTTAAGCGTTATGCCGTGATGTCGAAAAAAGTAAAAAAAATAGACTATACTTATAACTTTGCAAATGAATAATTTAATTTCGAGAAAAATTTATTGAATAGTCTATTCCTTTTACATGATACTGGAGAAAGAAGAGTCAAAAACACATACCAAAATGTTCAATCCCTATTCCACATACCTACCTAACAAGTTACACGAAATATAAAACCACATTTTTTTCAATAAATTCACCTTAAGGTGCCACTAGTCGATATTTTTTCCACACAAATTTCGGGACAGTATTACTCCACTGTTTGATACTGTGCATCCAAAATTAAACATGATATCGTTTTGTCTACGGAAACAGAATAGTAAAATAAAAAGCCATTAAAAAGTTATGAACCAACAAAGATTCGCTTTTCTTGCTATTTTAACGTAGGTAACTTTGTGTGTAAATAAGTAATAAAAGAACTGTAATAGTACATTATGATATAAGTGCGGTAAGTTGAAAATTACAGCCGAGGCGATATTGCTTGCCCGAGCCGTAGGCGAGGGCTAAAAGAAAGCAGAGGCTGTAATTTTCAAAGCGCACGTATGTCATACGACGTTTTATAACATATTTGCGAGGAAATAAATAAAACTCGGACTCCTGGCGGTGTGAAATTAATAAATTCATCATTACTTGACGACATTTTCAAATAAATAACAGTACAGCGAAAAGAAAAAGCGCGCGGAATAATTTTTACTTCTTAACAGATAAGCGATGCGCGCGCGTTCGCGCTTTTTTTTTCAGGCATAGGCACAAAACAGCCAGTATTATTAATAAAATAAATTAATATTTTTGTTTTTGTTACAGATATTAATGGTTGTAATTTATTGTCAAAATTAATGAAAGAATTAAATGTTTATTTATTATATTTTATCTCCCAAAGTTAATTTTATTCATAAAATGTTGACATCTTTTCTGAAATAAAAACTCTTTGCTAAGATTTAAAAAAGAACCGTTCGTTTTGACGGAGCATCTTGATAAACCGTGCGATTTACTTTACATTACCGCACAAGTGCGTAATGAGATACATTACGATATTGAAATTGGTGAAATAAGAGACCCTTTACGAGCAAATATGTTATAAAATCATCAAAACCAAGTCCGTACCGACAAAGCTCAGTTATCGAAGAGTTCAATAAACTTTATTAGTAATTGATTTATGAAGTGATTTTTTCATAAAACTCGGTTTTCCGAAGCACTTTTCGAATTTTTTACGCGACTATCAGTTCGAAACGGTGTTTCTGTGCGTGAGAACTAGACGTTGTTCGTGTAGACTAGCATCTAACTGCTCAACGCTGACATTAGTTCTGACCACGAGTGAGTTCGAGCTTAGTTTACTCTTAATTACCCTTTTTTCACTCACGGAGAAGACAAAGCTTGCTATTTTTCCCAGCAGCTCTACTCATTATGATTATGATACATGTTAATTAGTTCCCGTTATTACTTACCAAGCCACAAAGTTTTATGAACGTTATTAGTTGCCTCATTACGTGCCCGGAGTACCTACGCGGTTTGTTCAACAAGTTCGTTTACGTATTTTCATTTTATTTGCAACTATTCTATGTTGAAGGTTCCCTTTTTAATTAGGTAATTAACAAGGGAACCTTCAACATTATGATGTGATTATAAAATTGCTGAAAATTCACATTGACTTCATATTCATATTTTTACTTGCATTCCATAACGTTAATAAAATCAAGGTTGTTAGGTACAATTACGGACCCTTCTAAAAAATCATAATCAGCTTGCGGCCATAGTGCTGGCTGGTAGATGTCACATGTCTTCGCATTTTTGGTTCTGAGACATTGAGACTGGTTTCCTCAAGATGTTTTCCTTCACCGCTTTATCAAAACGGTGAAAGTGTAAGTGGTGACGAAATAAACTACACCATTTAAAACGCCTGCCTGGTTTTGAACCCATAACCTATATGGTACTCATAATTCGTTGCCGTCCACTTTACAATCCTGCTGCCCATATCCTAATCATTTAAAAACGAATTTTACCTAGCATAATCAGCATATAATGTTCCCACTGCTGGGACACAGGCCTCCTCTCTGTAAAAGGGAGTGGACCATAATCCACAACGCGGGCCCAGTGCGGGTTGGTAGATGTCACATTCTTCGAATTTTTTGTTCCAGGACATGCCGGTTTCCTCAAGATGTTTTCCTTCACCGTTTTCAGAGCAGTGGTGATGAAATAAAGTACTTCCACAAAGAAAAAAGCTTGCTTTGGTTCGAACCCACTCGTAAGTTGTGGTCGTGCGTTGAGCTCCCTAAAATAGGGTTGAGCTACACGATGATTGATGCATGCTGACGCTTGGCATCTGTTAGGACAAGTCAACTCAAAGCTGCAATGGCTCTTTCTTCAAAAGGCCCAGGTTCCAGACATGGCCCTGCATTGTTAGACTCACATCAAATCCTAATAATATAATATTTTAACTTAAAAAGAGACCACGACCTCTGAGTTTGTTTCAGCATTTCTTTTCAGGGATCAGTCAGCTAGGAAATGCCTGTGCCATCTACTTGTAAAAGAGATCTAATTACAGAAATAAACATTTAATTTCATTTCCAATTTACAATCCTACTAATAATTAAAAAACTAATTTTACCTTTGTCTGTTTTATTTAATTGCCGACTCTCTCTTATTGACAAACGGCTGATATCCATCCGTGATCAACCCTGAGACAATAAATTAGTTAATCCAAAGCAATTAATGTTGTCCTTTCAAAATAGTATAATTTGGGTCATCTATCTGCCGAATTTAGGGACTGCTGTAAATCAGAGTAACTATATAACACGGTTATAGGATGTTGGTTAATTAAACAGTGGTTGATTACATTGGGTTGTTGCAGACTTGATTTGCCTCTACTTTTATTGAGTTTGATTTTGAATATTATTAGGTACATAGGTTAGGTAACTACTTAGACCTAATCAAGACCTAATATCGTTATTTAGATTAATTATTACAAAAGGTATTTAAAAATGCAGATTTGAGTGGGAATGTCAAGACCCTAGGCCTTTTTTTTTTTTAGAGTATGGGAAATCATCAAATCACCCCTCCCGCTCTGGGTGGAGCGGAGGGAGTGTCAGACTCTTACTGACTAAAACCTACCCGTGTTCCTTCCTTAGCCCTTTATGTTCCGGGCCAGCGGTAACCCTTTCGGACAATCCCGCTGACCCGGCAGGCTTCGGCCCTTAGAGGAACATAATTATAGTTGAAATCAAAACCATGTCATTTATTTAAATTAGGTTCAGAATTAGGACTTTTTGAACGTGAAAATTACATAAGACAGTCCCTCAAAACGCCCGCCCTTCACGTTAGTGTCCTTACTGCTGATGTTCTTCAGAACAACCGGCGTGCTGCAAGATGTATGAATGTAAACGAAGCAAAAGGAAAGGAAATAAAGGAAGACCCCTATACCTATTTATGAAGGTAGGTACTATTTAAGTTTGATTTGCCAATGATTTGCTAATTTGGTTTTGTCCAGGCTGGAATGTAGTTTTAAGTTTCAACTAGGCGGTTGAAATTCTAACTCTTGGGTGAATAAATTATTAACGAATTAATATTTTATTTTTTTATATAGGTAATTAGGTACTACTTAAATATAATAATATTTAAAAAGAAATCAACCTTAAATGGTGTTATTTGCTGATGACACTTCAGAAGTGCTACAAATTTCGACGAAGTAAATAACGCCCCACTGCAGGTCCAAAGTTGGTTCACTGCTAATAATTTAGTATTAAATGGAAATAAAACTAAGTGCATAAGATTTTCTCTACCAAATGTCAAGGGTAGTGTATTGTGAGATAATATTGAATCAAGAGAAATTGGAATTCGTCGATAAAACTGTATTCCTAGGGATCACTCAAGGCTACAATGAGGTCCTCATTTAACATGTCTTGCAGGACGGCTAAGTTCAGCAGCTTATGCTGTTAAAAATAACCGTCAATTTACTGATGTCGATACCACGAGACTAGTCTATTTTAGTTACTTTCATAGTATCATGTCTTACGGTATTTTACTTTGGGGACGGGCTGCAGACATCGATTCTATTTTTATTCTGCAGAAAAGAGCCATAATAATCTCCGCAGGCGTGATTCTCTAAGGGAACTGTTTAAGGAAATTAACATCATGACGGTGTCTTGTCAATATATCTACGAAAACATCTTTTTAGTAAAAGAGGTGAAAGACATAATTATAGTACCTACTTGAAATAGGCACCTATTAGTTCAACCAGGTTTCAGACTGGCTAAAGTAGACTCAACTTTTATGGGGTACTGCCACAGAATAACTATAGTACTGTACTGCTTAAAAGCATCATTATCATCTTTCTAGCCTTTTCCCAACTATGTTGGGGTCGGCTTCCAGTCTAACCGGATGCAGCTGAATACCAGTATTTTACATGGAGCGAGTAGTCGCTAATAAAATACCTCCCCACATTCTTCAACTGAATGAGACAAAATTCAAGTCTAGTATAAAACTCTCACTATGCAGGCAGCAGGCATATTATAAGTTAGGGGATTACATCGATGATAAAAATGGCTGGCTCAATGCTGGTCCTGCTCCACAACCACAACTAATTGATTAACACTTCAAAATACTGTTGGAGCTGCTGAAGATTGTAAAGACTATCTTTGCATTGTATAAACTCAATTTCCTTTGTATTGTATAATTGCATAGCACATTACGTGAGTTGTATGTACCTACCCTATAGCTACCATTTACCGGGTAATGATATGTCTTTCATTGACTTGAATGTGCCCTGGCGGCTGATAATATGTCATGCTCACTCAAATGTCTCGCTGACGGTGGCGTGTGCTTTGCATCATTTAGCTCCCTTCAAAATGGTTGAGCTGAATGGTGCTGATCTATGCGTCATGGTCGTGAACGGGCGCCGTCAGTTGGGGCTGGTTATCCCTTAGCTGCCTCGAATTATTTTTATTTATTTTATTTTTGTATTGTTGTTTTGTTACTATTTGCTGTACTCTGGACGCTTTTAACGCGTACGTTTTTTTTTACATGGTTCTCACAATACATAATTATAAATTCAAAAGTAATGATGTAACTAATATTTGAGCAAAATATAATTTAAAAAGAGTGTCCATAGAGTTTCTTGCCCGTTCTTCTCCATAGGTACCTACTACGCTTTGGAATGGGCAACTAGCTTCATATTTTCTGACTGACCGGCTTCTTGACAATTCAAAAGTGCCTGTTTGAAATAAATGCTTTGAGTTTAAGTTTGAAAGTACCTATTGAAATAGTACATCAATAAAAAATAAAAAAAAACTTCGTAAGAGTATGTGAAATCAAATCAACATTTTCCATTAAAATACAGTACACGTACACGTAGGTAGGTATTTACAAAATAAGAAGAAATATTTATTTTCAGCATAATCTTAAACACAACCCTCTCTGGGGCAACTCTTTCGAACTTCTAACAGCTCACGAAGGCTTTGATATTTTTTGATTAATGCATAAGGACCAACACATTCTGGAAGCAAGAAAAATCTTTCAACACAGCCTTACCACAACACGCGAACATAGAACCTTACAGCTAGGGAAATAAGGTTTAGTTTTCCTTGTTTATTTTTTGTTCCCAGGGCCGCACTCAAAAGTTGTAGGTAATGAAAAATGTTAGTTGGTAAAGTTAGAGTGTAGTCGGTACTTACGGTGGGTATCGCGTGTCGAATGACAAATTACCCGCTATGACCCCCTCTGATCCTTCCTTACCCAACTTCCCCTAAGTACCCGCAAACTTTGCGAAGAATAAATATTATTTTGTTCACAAGCTATAATCTGAGGAATTCGTAAATATAAGTGCTTTGGATATTATAGCAAGTTCACATAGAATGTTAATCTTTTTGGAGATTGTTCGCGTAATTACACGGAACTCTTTGGTAGGGTTAGCACGGATTATAAATTTTATATGAACACGGTTTATGGAGGATCAGGTTTTTATGGTGCGTGGTTAATTATGCAGGATCTCGTGTTGATTAATTACTTTATTTACATATGCTCACCAAACCTATGCCAATTCCCAAGAAACGGATATAGGTTTCATACACTTTGGAATAGGTACTCAGTTATAAAGGGTCAGATTGAATTAGCTAGCGGTACTTCATAGACGATAAAATGTATCGTCTATGAAGTACCGCTAGCTAATTTACATATATAACTAAAATCAGTTTTATAAAATTAGTTTTGTACAAACACTATTACACATCAGTCATATTTTAAAAACTAGACGAGGTAGGCGTTTCCTATCTGACTACTCTGAGAAGAAAGATTGGCTCCAGCCCAGCACCCTCGATAACTATGAAAACGACACCCATGACGAAAAATTTGAAAATTTTCGCAGCCACCGTTTCGGATTTTCATTTTGACTTTATTATCGCCTCCAGCACCCTCGAAAACCATGAAACGACACCTATGACGAAAAATTTGAATTTTTTTGCAGCCGCCGTCTTGGATTTTCATTTTTACCTCACTATAAGTGACCTCATTATCCATCCCTTTCTTTCTTCGCACAGCCAAATTACGAAGTATTATTTTAACATTCATACTCGGTTGGTTATTTGAATTAGCATGCCTACTTAAGAGTGATAAATTGCGAAGGTCGAACATCACTGTATTACGCGTAAGACGTAACATATTTTTAATTTCGTCGTATTAAATTGAATGAGTAAAGACCAATGTCATTATGCGAATAGTACGGGAGCCGAGTAGGCCGTCTGGCGACTGCCTACTGCCGCACATGTTTGTATGAAGATTTTTTTTATTAGGTATGATAATTTAGTGAGTTTCTTAATTGTGGGGCATACCTACACACTAAAATAAAATAAATAAAAAATAACTAAATAAATGACAGGCTAAATATTATGATTGACAGGGTTATGCTGATTTACTGCTTATGCCTTTATGCAGTGGACGCCACTGCAACCCACGGTGGGTTGTGGAGGTCAGATAGGTAGTCGCTCCATGTAAAATACTGGTGTTTAACTGCATCCGGTTAGACTGGTAGCCAAACTCTACATAGTTGGAAAACTGCTAGGCAGATGATGATGACTTTAAAAACCCAAGTTTGTAAAGTTGTGCTAGCTTATTCAATTTGACCTTGTATTTATACCATACCATTAGGGAGTTTTTTTTACTAAGCCTTTACTGTGTCACTGCTGGGCAAGTCCTTCCAGGAAACTTTTTCCGAGCCACCTCAAACCGAGTCCTGGATTGGAGACCGCGTATGCGGTAAGCGTAGTGTGGGACGCCCCTTAGTTAGATGGACCGACGACCTCGAGCACGACCCGAAAATGTTGGCTGGGACAGACTGGATGCGGAAGGCACAGGACAGGGTGTTGTGGCGCAGAATGGGAGAGGCCTATGTCGAGCAGTTAACTGCGATAGGCTGACCACAAACCAGCCTTCACTGTACGCGTCCAGGTCCTCTCTCCTCACTCTTTCTAGGCCGTCCATCTTAAGACACATTCCATTAAGGAGTTAGGCAAAAAAAAAAATGGAAGCTTCTTATTTGTTAGCATTATCAATCAGGAGATAACCCTACATATTTTCCTGTTTATTTCGCACAGGGTACCTACTGTCAAAAATCTTGTCTGTTAAGATGACTGCGCGATCGTCAAGTAACGCAACTCCTTGTCTATTAAGTAAGGTGACTTGCTGTTATTTGGCAACTCACGGCGCTCAATGCGTCCATTAGGCGGAACAAGGGCTGCCCTAATTAACGGCGCATCTTATTGGGAAAACATCTTAAGAGGGGGAAGGGGTGAACATTGATTGATAGGGTTATGTCATGTGAGCGATTTGACTTGTATGTTTTCCAAGGAGTTTGAGGTCGATACTTGTGATGATACATAACGTAGCATGACGCCTATTTTCACTGAAGGGTTGGGCAGAGTTGAACTTCAATACACCCACATTTCGACAGTTATGATTAAGTCCCATGTTATAGCGGGACACGTGGCTAAATAATAACAACCGCGCAGGTCGATCGGTCAGGTTAAGCTACGCTTGCCGCGGTTGGTCTGTGGATGACCATCTTTACATACCGTGACCCCTCCGTGAATTGGAAAGCAGTACGTTAAGCCGTTGATCCCGGCTGTCATTCGTGGATCTTTGGCAGTCATTAAGGGTAGTGAGAAGCCCGAAACTCTGACAACCAGTCTTACCAAGGGGTATCGTATTACCCAGTAACTGGGTTCTGGAGGTCAGATAGGGTGTCGCTCCGTGTAAAATACTGGTATTCAGCTGCATCCGGTTAGACTGGAAGCCGACCTTAACGTAGTTGGGAAAAGGCTAGGCAGATGATGTTATACCAGGCGAGCCAATTGCTATCATCACCATCATCCACAGCCTGACTTCACACACTGCTGGACGGAAGCCTCTCCTTTCTTGTGCCAATCCCCACACTCCTGTGCCAGCCTCTACCTGCGATTGTAACAATGTCGTCCGTCCATCTCGCCGCCGGACGTCCGACACTTCGTCTTCGAGTCCTTAATTGCCACTCGGTAACTGCCTTACTCAACCTGCCAACACTGCGCCTTGCCATATGTGCTGTCCAAGTCCAGTTGAGTTCCATAACTCGTTTTCCGATAACGACAACCTTCGTATTGCTATGAACCGAGTATAAATCCAGACTTCGGGCTGTTCCAGGTGGAAAAACCCAATAACAGTTTGCCAGACCTGGGACTTCGAACCCAGGATCTCATGTACAACAGTACCGCGACCACTAAACCAATGAGGCATTCTAATGATGACACAACTTTAATTTAATGTCAAAATAATACTCATTTGGTTCATGATAATTTATATGTGGAACTAGCTGACCCAGCAAAAATCATACCTCCTCAAAATCAATAAAGAACAAGTGTAAGAGAAAATTAATTATTTTCATTATAAATTTATTCGAGGATTTTTCCCCTGTTTTAACAGTTATTTTGCTAATCAGGGCAGAGACAAATCCAACAAATCAAAGATCTTATAAATTGGTCCAGCTGTTCTTTAGTTATAAATGGTGTAACTAACGCGGCTTTGTTTTATGTAAGTATATAGATTTTAAGTAAGTAAATCAAACACATTTATAGAAAAATATTAAACTTTATTCAAATTACACAACTGATATGTTAATTTTATATCTTAGTACAGACGCCAGCACATCAAGCTACCCAAAACTGTCAAATTTTCCCAATCAACTTTGAACCTTATGCTTTAACGATAGAGTTGAAAATTTATGAAAGAATTTTGAGAGATTGTAATAGCTTGATGTGCTGACGTCTGTACATAACAATACTGAAAACAATTAAGTAAGTATACAATATACCTACATTCTAATAACTAGTTACATTTATTAAATAAAAATATTAGTCAGTAGGTAGGTATCTATAACTTTTCAGAACACAAAAAAATGGTTAATTTTGTATTGTAAAACCCATTAAAACTGATTGACGCTACTATGGTATAGGAAATAAGAAATTACGCACAATACTCTTAATAAATGCTTATTAATACTCAGCATTCTTTTTCAACTAGCAGTCCACAACTTTTTCCGCGTGAATGTTATGGAAAAAACAATGTTGCGTTGACGGTTCCTAAATTATAGTCATTTGCATCGAAAAAACAATTGACGATACTCAGATCGCTCGATGAAACAGACAGCAAAATAGTATTCTTGAATTATACTATATAAAGCTCGATTACCACTCACTCACTGACTGACTGACATAATTGTTCTCCCAGATGGTGAAGGGGGAGGTGGGTATATTTTTACAGATTCGTATACAAGTAACTCTCACGAGTATGGGAAAAATCCCAAACCTCCCCTTTTCCACCCCACTCTCCCCCCTCCCTATCGTATCTCGGAAACTAAGAGTCCCGTGTTTTGTTGTTTTACGGATTCGTATAGAGGAGGCTCGGAAAAGTAAAATTCATTTTTCAAAGTTGCCCCCTTGCCCCCCTTCTCCCCTCCCCTCTAGGTAGATCTCGGAAGTTAAGAGACTTGGAACATTTTTTTTTTCAGATTCATATCAAGGGGCCCAGAGTTGGTCAAAATCATTTTTCAAAACTCCCCCCTCTCCCCCCCTTCACCCCTCCCCCCATCGTATCTCGGAAATTAAGAAACCTGGGTTTTGTTTTTTTACGGAATCGTATAGAGCAGGCTCGGAAAAGTAAAAACCATTTTTCAAAATTCCCCCCATTCTCTCCCCTTTAGGCGGATCTCGGAAGTTAAGACTTGGAACATTTTCTTTTTCAGATTCATGTCCGTAGGCCCAGAGTAGGTCAAAATTAGTTTTTTCAAAACTCCCCCCTCTTCCCCCTTCACCCCTCCCCCCATCGTATCTCGGAAAGCTTTCCGGTGGTAGGTAGGTCCTGAGTGGAGCGAACCTGCGAGACTGAGTTATTATATTATCGGGCAATCAGCATTCGCTCAGAGACTATGAACGAATGCTATAAGTGCGTAATTTGCGAAGTCACGTCGTTAGATTTAGTCAACACGAGTTTTGGTGACATCTATATTATTATTTAGTAGCATAAAATAAAATGCTTTCAACTTGAGAAGTTCGAAAACGCATTGGGATCATTATGCTAGCCTGTAGTGTCTAATTTGGATGGGTAATAACTTCACAGCGCTGTCACTGTCAATGTAATAGACATAAGATTTAACGTGGGAGCAAATGAGACAGAAAGCATTATACAGTGGTTTTGTGTTTTTGAGTGTTATTGAGTGTTGTTGAGTGTTGTTGAGTGTTGTTGAGGGTTGTTGAGGGTTGTTGAGTGTTGTTGAGTGCTGTTGAGTGTTGTTGAGTGTTTTGAGTGTTTTGGGTATTGTTGAGTGTTGTTGAGGGTTGTTGAGTGTTTTGGGTGTTGTTGAGTGTTGTTGAGTGTTGTTGAGTGTTTTGAGTGTGGTTGAGTGTTGTTGAGTGTTGTTGAGTGTTGTTAAGTGTTGATGAGTGTTGTTGAGTGTTGTTGAGTGTTGTTGAGTGTTGTCGAGTGTTGTCGAGTGTTGTCGAGTGTTGTCGAGTGTTGTTGAGTGTCGTTGAGTGTTGTTGAGTGTTGTTGAATGTTGATGAGTGTTATTGAGTGTTGTCGAGTGTTGTCGAGTGTTGTTGAGTGTTGTTGAGTGTTGTTGAATGTTGTTGAGTGTTTTGGGTGTTGTTGAGTGTTGTTGATCACAACAAATCAAAAAAGACGTTAAGCCGCGTCCCCACTAGAGGCATGCGGCTTAACGTCTTTTGGCGCGAAAACTGTTTGACGCGCTAAAATAAGAAAAAAAAAAGACTTATTTTGTTGGTTGACGTATTTTGTAGAAACAATTTTCTTGGTAAAGTTTAAAGTTTGGCGGTGTAAATCACAAGTTAAAATAAGTGATTCCAGTGACAATTATAGCAATTTATTAACAACAACTCCACAAGTGTAGTATAAAGCAGTATATATCACTCGAGGGTAAGTACAGATTACTCCCCTTGGTGAATAAATAGCTATTATTACAAAATCCTATAAGTGCTAAGGATTACTGTCCAATTCTCAAAATTTTACAAGGGTAAGAAATACTCCTCAAAAACACGACCCCGCGAGCTGCTTGCAGCTCGCGCAACGCCCAAAATCTAGTTTCCTTATAAACGTCATTAGGGTTTTGCTTCTAGTTTTCGCCAAATTAGACCAAGTGTAGGCAAAATTACAGTTCTGTCTCCAAAATGCATGGAGATTTTTATATTCGAATAAGACATTATGTATTAACAATTACATCAATTTAAAATTACAATAACGAGAGAGTCACAAACTATTTTGAATAATAAACAAGTATTAATAATACAAATATTTTTAATAATAAACAATTATTTAATTAACAATAATAAATGCCACGAGTTAACAATCCGAGGTATGTGAACAAAGCGTTTAAAACTGTGATAAAATTTAATCAAAACTTAATATTAATTGAGAAACTAATACTAATCATAGATTTGTGATGTTTTATGTTTGGTGGAGTTTACTACGCCTGGTGGATAATATTATTTATGTGACTTGTTGTGATGCATAGTTTTTATAAAATTTCCTACTTACTTTATATCGTAGGTACTTACATTTCCTTGACTTATCTATACTTTAATATTATGAAGCTGAAGAGTTTGTTTGTTTGTTTGTTCGGTTGAACGCGCTAATCTCTGGAACTACCAGTCGGATTTGAAAAATTCTTTTTGCATTTGATAGCCCAATTCTTGAGGAAGGCTATAAGCTATTTAACATCACGCTATGACCTTTAGGAGCCGAGTAAAAAGAAAAAAAGTCAGAAAGAACGCTAAGCAAAATCGAAGTAATAGCGCGGGCAGGCGATGCGATGCGACAGGGTGGGTCGGAGTAACAAGAAATTAATCGTAAACTCAACTCATTTATTACGCGAGTGAGTAATCTCACAAATGCGTGCACTGACTGGACGGCAGCCTGATTGACGCACACACTACCAATCGCAATCTGAATTATTTTGAAGGATAATGCTAATCCATTGCTTCATACGTTCGAGAAAAAAATCTGCTCAACAACGTAAATAACGCAACGAATGTTGCTGAACTGTCAAAATTAAGCTATTCTTACTGTCAGTGTGTTACGCAATTATCCCGCAGGACCACACAAATCTGTATGGTCCTTTCCCCACAAGACCATCTCATTCATTTAATCTACAGCCTGAATGGTCCTCATATGGCCTGACCAAGATTATGTTTGGAATTTAGAAGAGACTGTGACCTCTGAATTTCTTTCGGTATTTCTCCTCAGAGTAGTCAATTAGGAAATACCGAACTCATCTAGTTTTAAAACATAATTTAGTTTTGACGTGAAAAAGTGTTTTTTGCGAGACATTTCATTTCGGGTCCAATATAGTTTCATTTTGTCGGTTCTCTGAAACTCCAAATGAAAGCTTCACAATATAATTAACGATTACTATTAAAAAGCTTTGACTTGGATAAAATATATTTACGATTTTACAATAGGTATCATCTTATTTCTAGCACTCTGGCTCTACTCAACAAAAATACCTTATTCCAATATTTGACACTTGCTTGAACGTTCGAATGGAACACCGGCAATAGGGTAGTTGACTAAGAAAATATATTTAGTCCATCAGTTAGATTACTAAAAAATATTGTATACGTATTTTTTCTTTTGTCTGGCAAACAAAAAATTACGAAGATACAGCGCTTGGAAATTTCGTATGACGTCACGCCGTGCTACAAATTTTAGCACGTTATTACGTCAAAGCCCCCCACTCCTGAACTTTGATGTGATATATCTTTGTAATTTTTTATCTAATTGATAAAACAAAAAATACGTGTTCAATATTTTTTAATAATCTTACTGAGGGACTAAATCGAATCGATTTATTTTTACCCAGGCAACATCCCAATTATAACCAGCCTGTACTGCTAAAAATGTAGGAGTACATAGATAACCTTTACAGTACTGTCTTTGAGATTATTTTTATAATAGAATGGAAATTGAAAATCTTTACAAAATATTCGAAATAGATTCAGAATGTTAACATCACAAAGTACTTAATTATTAATTTAATATAAGGACGAACTCTGAAGAACTAACATAAAAGCGTCTTTTTAGGCTGAACTTGTCTTTAACACGGATTAAAATATAAACAATAATTTACCAACAAAGAAACAATATATAATGTACTTACTTAAGTAGTGGTAGCTCAGTATGGCTCATTACTTGATAGAATTTATCTTTAACTACACTAAATTATTTGTAAAGTGACTTCCTTTTAAAAACACTTTTGTGAACTGCAAGAACAAGTTTGAAAAAAATATTGAATTTAATTTAGCGTAAAATGTACAGAGGCGGACTTAATGCCATAGGCATTTTCTACCAGTCAACCTTTGGGTGATGCAGAGACAAACAGTGGTAGGTAGATGCTATTGTGAAAAATTGAGGAATAAATATTTTTAAGTATAAAGGAACGCAAAAACCTCTTAAAACTAAAAATATAATATTATACCTAATTATACAGGTCTCATTAAAATAGATGGACAAATTTTAAGACAGCACTCAGTTCTTCTAACCAAAGATATCCAAGCAAAAAAAAAACATTGATTAAAGTGATATTCTTTTGACCTAAAATAATAAAATTTCACATTAATAGTATTTTCGTTTGCTGATTATTTTTCTTGTAAGTATCCATGCGTTTTTCTTATATATTTTTTTACCATCGTCCTTATTTTGGTGGTCTGAATTATTTCTAAAGGTTTTTCCATCTATTTTAATGCGACCTTGTATATAAATATAAGCACAAATAAATATATATAAATACACGAATAACAATGAGAAAACATTACTGTTGTGATGATACCGCAACCTTCTTGCGAATGTGCTCGCGAACTCTTCTACGCTTCGAAACCCGACTGCGATAAAGTTATTAAGACATACTTACAAATATTTTCCATTATCCATGTGAGCTAACATGATCATAACACCACGCCTTTAATTCCCCAAAGGCTCAGGCAGAGGTACCTGTAGTACCTACATAGCATTAGACCCACTATTTGATTTTAATACTAAGAACAAAATTGTAAATAATGTATACAGTGTGTTTATTGAATTAACGCAAAACCTCTTAAGGGGTCATTGTACTCATCATTATGAACAACTTTTACTATGGGAACAACCCTGAAATCGCAAAAAAAATCATTTATGTATAATCTGTATTTTCCCTAAATTTTGACGAGTTATGCGAACATAAATGTAGAGAACAGCTGATTTTTTTTCGCGATTTCAGATTTGTTCCCATAATAAAAGTTGTTCATAATGATGAGTACAATGACCCCTTCAGAGGTTTTGCATTAATTCGGTAACACGTTGTATATATTAGTCAAATAACAATAGAACTTTCCGGTAACGGTATAACGAAAACTTAAAAGTTATTGTTGACATTAAAACAAAACTACACAGAACAAAAAAATGAAAATGAACCGAATTTAATTAAAATGAAATTAAATTGTTAAAGACAGCTGTGCTGTTGGGGAGTTTGTTGCGCCACTTCTTCTCCCCAGCGAAAGCACTAGGAAGTGGTGAAGGGTGGGCGTTTTGGGGGACTGTCTTTTGTAATTCTGACGTTCGAAAATTGCTGATTCTCAGCCTAGTTTGAATAAATGGCTTTTGATTTTGAATGAGGACAGGCATAAAACGTAGCTCAAAACAAAATGTCCGATATCTCACCTAACCTAAGAAAACAAATTAATGCATTTAGTTTCAAGCCTTCAATATGACAAACCATACTCATAAAAAGTATTACAAAAAAATCATGATCGATGTAGTTTTCTTTACATATTTTGGTAGAAGTCACCTTAAAACCGTTAATTCAAAGCTCATCTCTTCTTCTCGTCTTCTTGATGGCCAGGTCGTCATGCTGGAACCAGGTGGCGTACACCCTGAGGGGTTCTGGTGAGGAGTGACGGTGGAAGGATACTGGACGGTCCCTGGCTAACACTTCTCGGGCGTAGTCTTGAGGACGAGCCTAGGAAAAAAGTGGTTAGGTATTTTATGAGATGTTATTGAACAGTGATGTTATACTGGCTGTCTTTCAAGTTAATTACTTCAAAGACAGCCAGTATAATATCGCTTCTTTTTGGGAACGAAAGTATTTTTAAATAAACGTTGCATTTTTATATCACGAAGCAACGCGCGCTTTGCTTGTGGTTACCAAGTCTACTTACTGTGTAAGCGCAGGAGCTCTCGGTACCGTCCGAGACAATGGCGAATCTGTGTGTGTGTGTTATGTGCTGACGCTACTCGTCTTCATGGGCACATTCACGGCGTGTTGTGTTGTATATTTGGTTACCACATGTAAAGCTTGTGAGATAAAAATACTGTATGACAGCATATATATTTTTTTTATTTCTGAGTTAGTTGCTTAGAAAAAAGTTGTTTATATTCATGAGTTTTCCTTTCAGTCTATGAGAGAATGTCAATGAATTGAAGGCAGTCAGCCGGTACTTTGTTCTCTGTATAATTCTATTTTCTGATAGGCGTTAATGCTGTGTACTGTTATATACCTGAACAACGTCAAAACAGATTTGATCTTTTTCACATTAAATTAAACCTATGGATTACTGTCGTTTTATTTCTTTTAATTCCAATAAAGTGAAAAATAAAGTAGTGACCTGGTGGAACAGCGGCGAGTGCGTCAGGGACACGTTGAGGCGGTGCTGTGCGCACGCGCCGAGCGTCATGTCGTCGGGCGCGGCGCGCGCGCTGGCGGCCGCGCCGCACGCGCACGCGGACAGCGCGCGCGCCGCTCCGGTGCTGAGTACTGTACCGCCGCCGCCTGTTATGTAGTCGTAGCCTGATGGAAACATAGCATATCATGCTTTTTGACAATTCAAAAGTGCCTGTTCAAGGTTTAATTGAAATAAATGCTTTGAGTTTGAGTTTTCAGTTTAAAATCTAAGGTCTGCATTAATAAACGATGCTCATTTGAGAGCTCACAAATAAAGAAGTCAACATGAATAATGAAGGTTTCATAAACCTCGGAAAAATAATGTTTTTTTAATAGAATACTCTTTATTATGTACACCATATAAATTACAGATAGCATTCAGCCAGCAGGTCAGCATTTTATACTATACAATTCTGAACATAATGTGAGAATTCGCAGGTTTCCTCTTGAAAAGAACTCATTGCATCGCTCAAAGTCCAAGACATATCAGAGTTGCGAGTAATTGTCCCGAATTAGAGTAGGTATAGTCGACCTTGTAACTTCTTTATCACTTTTGACAACAATTCTAAGTAAATTGTCTAACTGTCAAAAAGACAAGTAAGTACACCTTGTCTCCTTATGACGTGCACGTGACATTCAACTTTAGGGTGGTAAAGCCATTACAAGGTCGACTAAACAGAAAAAGGAGCTTCCTAACAGCGCACACTAACCTTTAGCAGCAGTTTCTCTCTTTCCGTAGCCGTAACCATACTTTTCTCCAAGTACAGTGATGTCCGTGCCACCGCGGTAGCAACTTAACACTTCGCATAGCCTCTGCACCCTATAACAAAAATTGTTATATCAAGCTACCAGAAACTGTCAAATTTTCCCAAACAACTTTGAACCTTATTATGATTTAGCGATAAAGTTGAAAATTTACTAAAGAAATTTGACAGATAGCTTGATGTGCTGGTGTCTGTACCTACTACATGAGCTTGGGTTGGTTAGCTACAACCCAAGCTCATCTGTATCAATTTATTTGCAACACTAAAAAGAGATTACACACAAGCAAAAGGAAAGAACATTCTGTTGATTCTATTAAGGCGACTACATGACCTAAAGCGCGGTCACTGTCGGACTGTATAGAAAAGAGAGAGAAGCGCGATGACACAACGCTGGTAATTTATTGGAAAATCTGAAGCAATTATCTATTTACAAAAATCTATTGTTTGGACTAAAAAATTAAAACACTAGTACTTTAGTAGCTTGTAAAATAATCTGACAAAATCAATAATGATTGTCTGTACCTATATTGTTTTTTATTGTAAAAAGAAAGTTTTTAGAGGTAACTTCATGACTTTTTTCTATCGTATCAAATTAGTTGTATTATGTTTTCAACACACTATCTACCTAGCATATATCTTGAAGAATATCAAATATTTTTTACTGTAGTCGATCATATACTTTTATTGTTTCTAAAACTTGCGTTTTTTGTATTTAGGTCCTGTAAGCCCCTTATAAACTAAGCTATAAAAAAAAAACAAAACACACCCAACTTCTGCTTTCATACAAGGTTTTATTCAGTAATTAGGGAAACTTCACCAATCTGTGCGGTCATTGCGAAACACATTAACAGTAACAATGGGTTTCATTTTGACAGTTCAACAACATTCATTGCGTTATTTACGTTGTTGAGCAGACACATTTTTCGTAGATATGAAGCAATGGATAGTAACATCCTTCAAAATGATTCAGATTGTGATTGAAAGTGTATTACTATTACCAGGGGCGGATCTACTTAAAGGCTTTTTGGGCTGCGGCCCAGGGCCCCGTGGATACAGAGAGCCCCCAACCGAACTGAAAACAATAGACGATATTGTCAATAATAAAAATTATCTAGAATTTAAAAAAATCTGATCATAATAAAATGGCAATTGGTTGAGTAATTAGGTAGGGCCCCTAAGCAGTATTAGCCCAGGGCCCCACAAATTCAAGATCCGCCCCTGACTATTACTGATGGTTATAGTATTGAGGGAATTTTAAAAACACAATAATCTACAACTTACCCCAGTATTGTATCGTCATCAGCCAAAAATATCCATTTAATGTGAGGCATATTGTTCACTCTCTTCAACGCCATTTTCAATATGGCGATGGTTTTCGCGCAGTGGCCCGTCTTACTGTTTGGTATCCCTGTGTTTACTGCTGGGACGGTCGGGTCTAAAAGAAATTCATGGCGAATGTTAAATGGCGATAAAGCCTCGTATTAATGGTAAAGAAAAGAAAGAAAAATATTTTATTTAGGACACGCACAGGAAATACAAACAAGAAGGAAACCGGCTAAGTGAGAGTCGGATTCGCGCACCGAGGGTTCCGTACAAATTTGTAAATATGTAAATAGTTTATCGAGGGTTTTTTTTTTACGTGACTACCAATTTACAGTTTTCGGATGTTTTTCTTTACTTGTGCTACATTGCTTCTTACCAAATTTCATGATTCTAGGTCAACGGGAAGTACCCTATAAATTTTGATTCCCTTGAGAGTGTCGAAATATACGTTTTTTGCATAAACGACCGTGTCTTTTTTTATGTTTACTTAGAAGTTTAATTTTTTCACAGCTTCAAGGGACTGTAGACTTGAGTATATACTCAAGTCTACAAATTAAAACCATATGGTTTTAATTTCAAATCGATCGAGACGGGTGCCGCCGTGGGTGACGGATGGCGTCTTTGAATCAATCTGATTTTCCCATCACTAGTGTTTGTGACGTCATAGTACCTAGGTAGTCAAAAAATGACACGCTTGGTTTTCATACAGATCGTAATACTTGCGTTATCTAGGTCTATCTATATCTGTGGATAAAAGTATTACCTGTATAGTTAGAAAAGTAACTATCTTTGACAGTCGTTACGGGTCGTCAGAAGCCCAAAAGTCTGACAACCAGTCTTACCAAGGGGTATCCACCTAGGGGTACCTAGTAATTGGATTGTGGAGGTCAGATAGGCAGTCGCTCCATGTAAATTACTGGTATTCAGCTGTGTTCACGACACCTACCGCCATCTAGCGACTGAGCGACGCACCGGCGCACGAGTGTACGTGCATCACATCGAACCAGATCAAATAGTTCCGGAGCGACGGACGAGATGGCGCTGTCTCCTACGCATCCTACAGTATATAAGCCGTCGCCCGGATTCACTCGAAGAGACTCTAAATTTCGCTCCCTTTTGTCGCTCGTTCGCATTAATATAACGGAGGACAATTGTAAATTCATTATTTAACTTTGTATTTTAAATTATAACGATTTTCTTAAGAGCAATTTGCAACTTGTAATTAGCACAATAAGATTATAAAGACATTATAACTTTATACCCGGAAGAGTCGCTTTATTTCCCTGGGAACCAACACAATCCAAAACATTGGACCTTCGAGCCGAACATTGGGTCTTCATCGAAGAAGAGAAGAAGAATCAGCAGAGGTTTGGTCATCCGTATCGTTCCTTTCCTTCTCCCCCTTTTATTTGTGCTAAAACTGTGACTGATTACAGGTAACTCGCCTCTGGTTCGCGTAATTATACCGAGGTGTTTGCAGGAAAATCGTGAGTACCCTTATTTTCATAAATCGCCAAAATGAGTCTAGGTTCGGAAGATTTAGATAAAGTTTCAGTACGTAGTAAATCTCCTATACCAGTGTTACAAAGCGTTAACGATAAGATTCAAGATTTAAATAAAAAAAGGGGTACAATAAAGGGTAGATTGACACTTTTTACGAAATTTGTAACTTCCCGAATCAATGAACCGTTAAACGATAAAAAATTAACGGAATTAAAGTTAAGGTCTGAAAGTGCTAAATCAATATTGCAAGATTTTAACTTTATTCAGAGTTCTATAGAGGAATTAGTACCGGAAAAAGAATTATCTCAGCAACTAGATATTCGTGAATCCTTTGAAAATTCCTACTATACGGTCTTCACAGAAGTTGACTGTTTATTGCAAAGCGTCAGTAACCCTAGTTCTGCTATTAGTGATAAATCTAGGTGCAACTCAAACCCGTTAGTTAAATTGCCCACTATAACGTTGCCTTCATTTGATGGGTCATACAATGCGTGGCTTGAGTTTAGAGATACCTACCTTTCCTTGATCCATAAATCAACACAACTCGATGATATTCAAAAATTTCATTATTTAAGATCTGCTCTAACAGGAAATGCCAGTCAGGTAATAAAATCCTTAGAGTTTTCATCTGAAAACTACATGATAGCATGGGATTTGCTGAACCATAGATTTAACAACAGCAACTTATTAGTGCATAATCATGTAAAAGCGTTATTTTCTTCGCAATCGATGTCAAAAGAATCACCTCATCTTATTAGAAAATTAATTGATACGGTGCTCAAGAATTTACGCGCGTTAAAAACGCTCGGGGAACCCACAGAGTGGTGGGATACCCTCATTATTTTCATAGTTGTTTCTAAATTGGATTTAGCTACGGAAAAGGAATGGGAACAACATAAAAGCATACTAGGTACTGATAAATCATCAAAGTTGTCCCATTTACTAGATTTCTTAACGAATAAAGCTAATACGTTGGAGATGGTGCAAGCTAATCATTCTCTTCACCCTCCAGGGAATAAGTCAGTTCCTGATAATAAGTTAAACTCGCGGAAAACTAATAGTTTTGCGTCAACTCATAACTCCACTCAGAATAAACCAAAGAATAAGCACACTCGTGAATGTGTCGTGTGTAACGGTAATCACTCGTTGTATGCGTGCAACCAGTTTTTGAAATTATCGATGAAAGATCGGTTGGATATTGTGAACAAGAATAGTCTGTGTGCAAATTGTTTACGTAAGGGACACACCCCGAACGATTGTTATTTCGGGCCCTGTAAGCAATGTAATCTCAAACATAACAATTTATTGCACGATGAAGGTAGTAAGGACAGCGCATTAATATCTGAACCTTCCGACTCATCTGCAGTTCTACATACGCAAACTTATTTATGTTCGGAACGTAATAACGAGTATCCTATCGTGAAGTCGGAGTTATTAGATACCGCTTTATTGTCAACTGCAATTATCGAAGTCGCGGATAGTGATAACAAATATCATAGGGCCCGCGCTTTGCTTGATAGTGGCAGTCAGCATAGTATCATTTCTGAGTCATTCCGTAATAAATTAAATTTAAAGTCGATACAGTCCGCTTATCAAATCGTAGGAGTGGGACAGTCGGTCTCACATTCTGCTCAATTATGTGAAATTAAACTCAGATCTTTAAACGACAACAGTTATCATATAAATGTTAAATGTTTAGTCCTACCCACAATAACTAATATGATACCTACTTTTAAAATTAATTCAAAATCATTGAATATACCAAACGGATTAAGTCTAGCAGACCCTACCTACTGCAATCCGTCCAAAATAGATTTATTGTTAGGGGTAGATCATTTTTGGGATTTATTAATCGAAGGTAGAATTCGCTTAAGTAACGGACCTCGTCTCCAAAATACCAAGCTAGGTTGGATAGTCGCTGGCCCCATTTACGTTGAACCTAGGCGCATTATTCCGGTTCAATGTAACTTTACTCAAACTTTAGAAAGTGGGGAACAGTTACGAAAATTTTGGGAGATAGAGGAAGTGTCAGGTCAAAATAATAACTTCTATTCACAGGAAGAACAAGCCTGTGAGAAATTATTTATAGACACAACTAAACGTTTAGCCGATGGTCGGTTCTCTGTGCGCATACCGCTCAAAGACTCGATAAATAAGCTCGGTGATAGTTATGAAATCGCTAAAGGCCGGTTTCTGTCACTAGAAAGAAAACTTGAACGTAACAGTCAGTCGAAACATTTCACAATAGATGAGAATTGTTCTAACAAAACTCTGGGTTTAGGTTGGTTGAACAACCAGGATGAATTCCATTTCACTTCTAAAATAAAGGAAACCTCAACTCCGATAACTAAACGCTTAATATTATCGGTTGTGTCGCAAGTATACGATCCATTAGGTTTACTTAGCCCTGTTATCATTAAAGCCAAGATATTACTACAGAAATTGTGGTTATGCAAACTAGATTGGGACGACGAAGTACCACTTGACATTAAAGACAAGTGGGAAAAGTTCGTTATTTCCCTGACCGCATTACGCAATATTCGAGTCCCTCGTCACATGATATGTACTAATCCTATTCGAACAGAGTTACATATATTTACTGACGCCAGTGAATCCGCATATGGCGCGTGTGCATACGCCCGTAGCTTCAACGAGACCGGTGACGTCACAGTGAGACTAATTTGTTCAAAGAGCCGTGTCGCTCCTGTCAAACGAGTAACAATACCGCGTTTAGAGTTGTGCGGCGCGTACGTCGGCGCGTCATTACTAGAACGAATAACAAAAGTACTCAAGCTTAACTTTGATAAAATATTTTGCTGGACGGATTCGACTATTGTGCTGGGCTGGTTAAGAATGTCGCCTCAACAGTTAAAGCCCTTTGTTCAAAATCGTGTAGTGCAAATTAGTGAATATAGCAGCAATACAAAATGGCTGCACGTCGATGGAAAGCATAATCCAGCCGACTTAGTTTCTCGAGGTACCTACTTAAATGAATTAACACAAAATAAAAAGTGGTGGAACGGTCCCTCCTTTTTATGGAAAGGAATAAAGGAGTTTCAAACGTTCGATCCACCACATAATTTTCAAGATAGTTTGCCAGAGTTAAGAACAAACCAAACGACCGTCATGACTTGCAATAATGATTATTCTTGTGTAGATTTTAAAAGGTTTTCTTCATTTTGCAAACTACAACGCGCTTATGCGTTTGTTTTAAGATTTATTCATAATATTAACCTAAAAAACAAACTTAACCGTTTGACAGGTCCCTTATCAGTGAAAGAGTTAAACAACTCATTGAACTTTATTGTAAAAAGAATTCAATTGGAATCATTTCCAGATGAATATAACTCCTTAGTAAACAAGCTGCCAATTAAATCAGCTCGTAATTTATTAAGTTTAACTTTATTTTTAGATGACAAAGGCATTATCCGAGTGGGAGGTAGATTGTATAATTCGCCTGGTTTCTCATATAACAAGAAGCATCCCATGTTATTATGTGGTAAGCATTATGTCACTCAACTTATTTTCAAGCAAGGGCATTTGAGATTATTACACGCTGGGCCTCAACAGCTGTTAGCTCACCTAAGAGAGACCTGGTGGCCCCTGGGTGGTAGGAACTTAGCCAGGAAAATTATACAACAATGTAAAGTGTGTACTCGCATGAAAGGTGAGACAGTGCAACCAATCATGGGCAACCTACCACAGGAACGGCTAACCAATGAGTTTCCTTTTATGAACAGCGGTGTTGACTATGCAGGCCCACTTTACATTCTAAACAGGAAGGGAAGAGGCTCTAAACTTGAGAAGTGTTATCTATGCTTATTTGTTTGCTTTGCCACTAAGGCTTTACACTTGGAACTTGTCACTAATCTAACATCAGAATATTACATTTTAGCTTTAAAAAGATTTATTTCCCGTAGAGGAAAACCACATTGTATATTTTCTGACCACGGTAGGAATTTTGTAGGAGCAAAAAGGGAACTTACAACTTTCTTATCTAAGGAGTCTCAACCTATTGTCGATTACGCATCGTCTAACGGTATAGAATTCAAATTTATACCACCTTATGCACCTCATTTTGGCGGTTTATGGGAGGCAGGGGTAAAATCCTGCAAGCACCACATTACACGGGTGCTAGGCAACAGTCATTTAACCTACGAGGAGTTCAGTACAGTTTTGGCACAAGTAGAAGCTGTCCTGAATTCCCGTCCTATGTATCCTCTGTCCGCAGATCCATCAGATTATACCCCCCTCACACCTGCACACTTCCTGATCGGCCGACCACTGACCTCACATGCAAGCGAAGATGTCTCCAGTACTCCACTACACGCATTATCCCGCTACAAGCGACTGGAACAACTGAGGCAACACTTCTGGAGGCGATGGTCAGCAGAGTACATCGGAGAGCTGCAAACCCGCACAAAATGGAAGGAGAGCAAAGGAGCTTTAGCACCTAACACTTTGGTGCTAATAAAAGAAGATAACCTCCCACCGCTGAAGTGGCGGTTGGGAAGAATCTTATCTGTGTTCCCAGGGAAGGACGGCGTACCCCGAGTGGCCCGCATTCAAACAGCTAACGGGGTCATCGAAAGGGCATTTCCCAAAATCTGCCCTTTACCGGCCTCCACAAACGAAGAGGACGCAGCAGCAACAAAGCCAGGTCAAGGTCATTGAGAGCAAGGGTGGAACTCTCAAGGCCCGCCGGCATGTTCACGACACCTACCGCCATCTAGCGACTGAGCGACGCACCGGCGCACGAGTGTACGTGCATCACATCGAACCAGATCAAATAGTTCCGGAGCGACGGACGAGATGGCGCTGTCTCCTACGCATCCTACAGTATATAAGCCGTCGCCCGGATTCACTCGAAGAGACTCTAAATTTCGCTCCCTTTTGTCGCTCGTTCGCATTAATATAACGGAGGACAATTGTAAATTCATTATTTAACTTTGTATTTTAAATTATAACGATTTTCTTAAGAGCAATTTGCAACTTGTAATTAGCACAATAAGATTATAAAGACATTATAACTTTATACCCGGAAGAGTCGCTTTATTTCCCTGGGAACCAACACAATCCAAAACAAGCTGCATCCAGTTAGACTGGAAGCCGACCCCAACATAGTTGGGAAAAGGCTTGGCAGATGATGAGTTAGAAAAGTAGTTGAGGTTGATTGCCTAGGGTGTATACTTACTCGTAGAGGCCATTTTATTGCGAGTTGTTAATTTAAGCGATTTTTTTCCCGCTATGAAAGAGAGCGAGCGGTATAATTAGTTTGTATAAAATATTCACAGCTTGTACGGTCAGCCAGCATCGAAATTTATACTAGCATAATAACTTTTATTTACATGAGCACATACTGCTTTTCAGAATATTTTCATGTTTTAGTTAAATGTTAACGTCACTTCAGTTTTTTTTTAATAGCACTTTTATCTGGCAGTTGCTTCATGTAAAAACCTGACATTCAGCTGCAACCGGTTAAGCAGGAAGTCGACCCCAACATAGTCAAGCAAAGCATAGCATCATCATCATCATCATCATCATCATCATCAGCCTATAGCAGTCCACTGCTGGACATAGGCCTCCCCTAATGAGCGTCATAGCGGCCTGTCTTCAGCTTGACGCATCCAGCATCTGCCTGCAGTCTTTCGCAGATCGTCATCCCACGTGGCCGGAGGGCGTCCTACACTACGTTTGCCGAGTCGCGGTCTCCACTCAAGAACTCGTTTACCCCAGCGGTTGTCGGTTCTTCGCGAGATATGGCCGGCCCACTGCCACTTCAGCTTGCTAATTCTTTGAGCTATGTCGATAACTTTCGTTCTCTGTCGTATGCATAGCAAGCATAGCAAGCATAGCAAGCAAGCATAGCATGATAAGTCAATAATGTTCCCACTGCGGGGATACAGGCCTCCTCTCTGAGAGAGGGAGTGAGCAATAATCCACCGCACGGGCCCAGTGCAGGATGGTGGATGTACAGTACCCGGCGATAAATATTGCACATCGACCTTTGGAAAGAGACAATCGGCTAATTTCGGCTTCGTAGAGCGTTATCTCTGTCGCACGAAATACAAACAGTCCGGTATCTATTAGGAGCTGTTAAAACAATTATGATTTGCTTCTTTTGATAATTATTTTTATTCTTCGTATAAAATACAAAAAAAGGTCAAGATCGATGTGCAATATTTATCGCCGGGTACTGTAATATGTTTCTGTATGTCTTAAAACTATGGCGAGTGGTGATATTTAACTTACTTACCATCTTTATCGCTAAAGAACTGGAGATTGGAGACATGTCTGCCCCAGGTCTTCTTGACCACCCTGGCTCTTGTGCTGTGGAAGCCGCTCCAGGTCTTCACGGCGAAGAATATCGAGTCCTCAGCTATGGCACTGCCCTGCCGATAACGTGGTATTTGAGAATAACTGCTGTTGCCCGTAAATGTTGGCTCGAATCATGGCATTTCACCAATTCGTAAACCACTACTGGAATATGCGCTTCTTTTGGAGTAGGTAAGTAATTAACAGCTGTTGTCAGTGTCACAATCATCGACTATCTTGGCAAACAGTTGGGTGATCGATCAGTTAAACTACGGGTATCATAGGGGTTGGTGTATTCGTAACCAAGACATATTTTATCAATTATTCATATTTTTGTTTAGTTTGTAGTGATACGGAACCTCGATCCTGCATTAAGGCATTTTTGTACAACAAGCAAATCACAGAAATGTAAAAGCAAACACGTAATAAAAATCCATAAAAAATCTCCCACTAGAAAAATACAAAATCTATATTCAATCGATTTAAAACAGCATGCAAAGTCAGGGAAATGCATTGATTGTCAAATTGATTACCAAATAAAATGTTCCGTTTATTTAAATCACAACTGCCTTTGACAGGAAATGGCTATAACACAACAAATTATCGTAACGTGTTAATTTGCTAAAATTAATTTCCCTGACTTTACCTTATAATAATACTCACACATATATCGAACTGTCGCGGATAAGTGGCGCAGTTATCGCCGGACACTATGCAGAAGCTCAGATCAGGTGTGAGCAGCGGTCCAGGGTCAGTTGCGCCACCGTAGACCAGCTGCGCCAGTTCAAAAGCAGGGTCTATTGAGAAGTCTGCCTCTAAGCGGCGCTGACCGCTCTCGATTTGTCTTAGGAGTCTAAAAAGAGTATGGGGCTGAATAATGCAATGCAAACATAACATACATACAAGATCTGCCTATAACGTTCCCATTACTGGGCGACAGGCCTCCTCTCTGTGAAAGGGAGTGGGCCGTAATCCACCACGCGGGCCCAGTGCGGGTTTGTGGATGCAATGCACAGACGAGAAGTTGTCCAAAACTAGCTAGAAAGAATCCATCTTAAAATTCTCAAAACTAAATAAAACTTTTTAATAATTTGTTGCCACTTACTTTTCAATGAGTTCTATTCTCATGGCGAACCCGCTCGCAAAGTTGGGGTACATGAAGCCACCTTCCTCCTCTAGGTCCTCGTAGAAAGTGAAGTGGTGGATGATGGTGGGCTCCTCATCGCTGAGTGGGTAGCCTATCCACATAACGTCCTGTTAGGAGAAGTGTTTCTAAAGAATTCATCTTCGGATGGCTCGTTCATGAAACTATTATAATAACAAAATCCATACTAATATTGTAAATGCGAAAGTATCTATCTGTCTGTCTGTCTGTTACCTCTTCACGCTTAAACCGCTGAACTGATTTAAATGAAAGGGCATTGTCCAGACTTGGCCATTTTTAAACACGATGCTATGCAAAAAAGTAATTTACCATTATTTGAAATTATATTTTAGTAATTATCTGATGCAAATAACTTTGTATCAATCAGCACTGTAAAAAATCTATTTTTTTTTAGTATCTTATTTGATCTACACAGGTTCCGACTTTGGATTTGGTTCGGTGTTGCCAAACTAAAACTCGTTAAAACAACAAATTCAAATCGATTTAAAATACAGTGCAATCACTCCACTGTATTTAACATAGTTTTCGTTAAATCACATAAGTAAAAATGCTAATACACGATTTAGGACATAAAAAATGATAAACTGACGTTTTATACATTATTTCTGGAGAACTTATAACATTTTAATCGATTTCGAATGGATCGATATAGTATTGTTTTTTTATGGCAACACGGTGCTTAAAAATATTGTGTCAATTTGTCAAAATGACAGATAACATTTGCTTTGTTTCTTTGCGTCGTGAGTGTTGTTTTTGTGAGTTTTTTAACGACTACTTTGGTTTTTTTGTTAAAATGCATTCCGATTCTTCCCTTCTTGACGACCCTGGCACTTCTATGAACCCCGAACCTTGTATTTACGTTGAACCTGGCACACCTACGGATTCGGATACGGATCAATTAAATGTAAAAAAAAATATCTAAATATACATCTTGATACAAAACTAGGTTTATAGACTCATTCTTACTGATATGAGCTATTAAATCAATCACATACTATTAGCTGAACTGTTTGTTTATGAGTGGCCAAAGTCCTATAGAAAATGGACAATGCCCTTTGGTATAGAGATAGTTTGCGTCCCGGGAAAGGACATAGGATAGTTTTTATCCTGATATTCCCACGGAATCGACACTTATGCGGGTGACACCGCGGGACGCTGCTAGAATTACAAAAAAAAAACTGCTAAGATTTTTTGTGAAACATGAAACGAAAAAAATCCTAAATATTAGATCGGCGCACATTTTATTAACCTACAATTACATACACTTGGTTTTTAGGCCAGATTTGGGTATCCGTGTAGCTGTATCCGAATTCGGACAATTGATGAATTCGGATGCCTATAGAATTCAGACTAACAACCAAGTGCAAATGAATGATGTCAAGTTAAGTCAGAATCAGAACTTGTTTATTTTGCCTGTCTACGGGCAAGTTCGCCTAGTTCGACGACGAAGACACCCGAATTAGTCAATTGTCCAAATTCAGATACTTACAGCTATACGAATGGCCAAATCTGGCTTCACAACCAAGTGTATTGTAATTACATCAAAATAAACAGCTCCCTAAACCCCTGTTTAGAGCTCCATCTATTCCTTACCTTCTGTCTATCAGCAGCTGCAAGCGCTTCAATCAGCTTGTCACACTTGACAGCGGTATGCGTCTCCACGAACAGCACCCATCTGACGTCAGTCCGTCTATACCGTGACGTCAGAGGTGACAACAGAGGCAGGATCGTCCACGCACCAGCCACGGGAAAGTCCTCGTGTGTTATGTGAGTTTTTGGGTGGCGCTGTATGGAAGGTAGGTTTAGGTATTTAAATTAGTGTTGGATGTTTAAAATGGTCTGCTTGTGGATAGAGCAAAAGTGATTTCGCAGAACGCAGACCTTATTAGATCGAATCTATTTAGGGAATATAAGTAAAGCCCATTCTTCCAGAATGTTTGATAAATTACGCAACGTACGTTACGTTTAGGTTACGCGTCTTTTTGAAGCCGATGCAGTATCCAATATTTTAGCGTCGCTTGTGTTGTCACATAATTTTGGTGTTCCTTCCATGTGGGTGCTGACCCTTATATGCCTTCCACAAATAATCACATAATATGTGCCGACAGATACTCGTACTAATGGATGAATCATGAGATCAGATATTATTGCCGAGCTATCTATAGTAATATATTTATGCTCGTGAATATACGCTGCGTGAACGCTGCGTTTAGACATCAACACAACAATCGACACCAACACTGCACGACGATTAATTGAAGAACATTAAAGGCTCCTACAAACAGGCGCGACACGCGATATAATCGCGCGCGACACCAAGGCACCGCTCGTTGCGCGACTTGCGGTGCCTTTGTGTCGCGTGTCGTCTCGCGCCTGTTTGAAGGAGCCTTAAAGCCCAACTGTGTTTGTAGCGGCACAAAATCTAGGTAGTCGACATATATATCAGAAAAGGAACAAAAATATTTGAGATAGTTGGTTACTTAAGTACACGAGGCTTTTAAACATTTTATTTACTGAGGTTACCAGCAGACTGTGTAGTTTTGTCGCAGACAATGTTAGACTGAAGATAGTTCCCATATTACAAAAGGTAAATACTTAGACATACTTTTTCTAGCTGCAGAACTTGGTTCTCGATGTCCTGTTTCAGTCGCTTGGCCACGCTGGCGTGATACGGCTCAGGTTGGCTCACTATTGTAAATACTATATTTCTTGAATCTGCAACAAAAAATATACATTTTTATTTATTGCATTCAACCTTGTCTAAAAACATGTTGAAGTGGAGCTAGGTACAAAATATGGACCCCGTTAGGACAGAGCAAAAGGATTAAAATTTAAATTATTCTTCAGTATAATAGGGTAGATGTATAAGAATATATTTATTTATTAAATGGAAAAACTTCTACCTAATACTTACTAAACAAACCAACAAACTATTAAAATAAAAATATAATATCCTACAATTACTAAAACTATTAACAGACTAAAATATCAAGTCGAAATATTCCTCCCTATCGCTGTCGATTGGTACCGAATGTACGAGGGTGACACTGAAAGTTCTTAGAAAATCAAAAACTGATCAAACTAGCAAGTTATTAGTTTTATTATATCTTTTCTCGAAATCAATTGTTGCGTAATGACTTGTCCTTTCGAAGAATGAGGCCACCATCTTTTTTCCCACGCTTCGACCTCTCTTCACTTTAGTTGGCAACTCCTCGGAGGGAAACACCCAGACAGCAGACTGTCTCTTCGTTTCTGGATCATAATAAATCCAGCTTTCGTCACTCGTATCTAAGTATGTCGAACACAGCATTTGAGTCACCTCCGTGAAATCTTTGAACCATTTCACGACACCAATCAACACGACGGAGTTTTTGGGCCTCTGTCAAATTATGAGGTATCCACCGGGCACAAAGCTTCCTGACCACTAAATATTCATGGAGGATTTTGTGCACTCATACCGGTGCCTAACACGTTGAACGCCGCTTTAATTTTTCAGTCTTTCTGTTTGGGCCGTGGGGGACACCGTGTGGTCGACATACAATAGTTCCGTTGGGGCCGCGGGGGACAACATGTGACCGCGAGTCAGAGGCGATTTTAAACGTCTCTATTGGGCCGTCGGGCACAGATATGAAGCTAATATGTATTTGACGTGACCCCCACGGCCCTGCAGACAATAGATTGTATTTGGTTTTTAGTAAAAAATATGACTTACAAAAATATGACAAATAATGTCGGAACAAGACTTGTTTGAAAGTTCTGAAGGAAATTGTGTATGATAATGTCTTATATTATATTTTTAAAATAAAATAACTATTTCTAATGCGTTGTGAAATACTGTGTATACTGTTACGATTTACTTAACTAGTAAAATCTGGTTAAAGTTGTATTACATAGTGTATCGAAAATAATAAGAATCACCACATTGAATAGGTATAAAACGTATAATTTTTGTAAATCAATATCGATATAAAATGTATGAAGAAATCTAAATATAAAAAAACGGAGGTTTGTTACTTGACAATTGTTGGTAAAAAAATATTAGGAAAAAAACAGGAATTAGGAGAGTTTATCAAATTCAGGATATTAGGATGAAATTTCAAATCGAATATCGCGAATTTTAATCTGATTAGAACAGATTTTAAAAAGAATTCTCTATAAAATATATTAGATAAGTTGTCCTGAGATAAAAAAAATGGGGTGAGGCTGTGTCATGGACACGGCCGTGTGTTGTACGTGAACACGTTTACGTAACGGGGTTGATCCGCTCGGCCGCATTCATTCTTTTACGTTCCCGGCACTGCTTTACTCAGTCATATAGTGTTTTATTGGTACCATTCGGTTGTTCTTGAGAAGCCCTGTCCAACAGTATACGATTTCTGTATTTGGATTTTACTTTTTGACACGTATAGGCCGACATCATATATTTTTGATATTATTTTTATTTTAAAACATTATATTCGCTGTCACTATTTTACACTTATGTTTATTATTCAATCGATTGATTTTGATGAAAGCTGACGATTGAAACTTATACGAACGTCGTAGCTTTTCCGAGTCAAAAGTTATAAACTACTAAGTGGACAACTCGATACACAGCTAAATGACTTCAAAATGGAGGCGCTTCCCCCTCCATCGCGCGCGATGTCACACTTGGCGTAATGAATTCTTTGATCCCTTAGCTATCCAATGGTTTAATAGAATTTAGGATGGGGATGATAGGTATGAAGCTGCAACACCAAATTGTATCCCCCGATTTTGTTATCATTGGTTTTTTTGACTTGTCTCCCACTATGGGAGCAATTTTAATGATCTATTCACGTCAAAAAGTCAGGAGATCGAACACCATTTATTTCTTGGTAACACTTATGTTACCAAGAAATAAATGGTATTCGATCGTAATTTCCGGAACACAGGCGAAGGTGGTCACGAGGTTCAGCAGCCAACGCCGCGCGGGACTCCAGAAATACTCTGCAGCTAGGTTGGAGTATGCAATAACTTGGGAATTGCGAATCTCGACGGCCTTCGGCCGGCAGGACATGAGCGGGGATGACCGACACCCTGACCCCCGCGGCCCCCGCCAACGAACAACGCGTTTTATTACCGCGCAGGCCATGGGGGGCAGCTGTTGAGTGACAGTAGTATTTTGGTCAAATAAAGTCACAAATTACTTTTCTTCAATTAGTTTCATGTGATTTGGCACATTTTCTAGCCCCTAAAGCAATAAAAACTTATATGTAAAAATGACCAAACGGGCATTATTAACCTGGCTCCTCTTACTAAACAAGTGTGGCCCACATGTTGTCCCCCATGGCGTTCAACGTGCTAAGCTTGTCCGAATCTGCTGATAAGTCACTTTTTGGTCAGTCTCTATCATACACCGCACAACACTGATGTTATCTTCAGTCGTCGCCGTAGAAGTCCGTCCTTCACGCAGATCATCGGTGAGATTAGTGCGACCACGTTTAAACTCATTAAACCAGTTGTAAACAGTGGCACGAGATGGGGCTTCATCGTGAAAGGCCAATCGAAGCCTATCATAACTTTCTTGTTGACTTAAATGACATCGAAATTCATAAAAATTCATTGTACGAAAATTTTCTCACGTTAAATTCATGCTGACGTGACACAGACAATTTTAAATTTGCCGCCAAATCGTAAATAAATGACAAATGAATAAAATACATACACGATAATATTGGCAAAGAATTCCTTTTTCTAAATTTGAACTAAATTTTTTTATTATACCTATCGTTTACAAGTGGCCAGTTCTACAAACTTTCAGTGTCGCCCTCGTAACCAAGAGACTCCAGTCTCCAGCCAGCCCTTGGGTTACGGGAAGTGTCAAACAACCGTTTAGATATTTCATTGAATATAATAAATATAATAATAATATGTACATTATGCCTTTTCATCAATTTGCCTAAGGAGCCGCATGATGTATTTGAATTTATAGTTGTTAACAACCTCGAACTTCACAAAGCTAATGTTAAATAGTAGGTACCTAATTAGTTCAGACTGATTTCAACTGTAGTTCAATAAAATAAACACTATTATATTTCACACATCATAATAATTTTATCATTAAAACAACAGCCTGTATACATCCCCCTCAACCTCATCAAATTACATCCCGCATCGAAACACCGCATCACGGCTGTCGGCATTACCGCCGAATGGCGTCAATGCCATCAAATTATGACAAATGGCGTCGAGGCATTGACTAACAAGCCGTCGGCGCTCATCAATCATGTACAAGGCATTGGGTTTCATTTACAGGTAACTGGTAGAGATATATGCTTGTGTGTGCATGGATTAATATTATGTGTAAGGTGATATGGACAACGTCATACGTCTACAGGCGTCAAACGTAAAGCCTCTTACGTTAATCTGCGCCCGATAAGATTACTCAGTCTTAATTTAGGTGCGTAATCAGCCTATAATATTCCCACTGCTGGGACACAGGCCTCCTAGAGGGAGTGGGCTGTATAATCTACCACACGGGCCCAGTGGGTTGGTAGATGTTACATGCCTTAAATGTCGGCCATGTCGGTTTCCTCACCATGTTTTTCTTCACCGTTTTGAGAGCAGTGGTGATGAAATCATTTACACAAAGTAAAGGGCATGTCTGGATGCGAAACCACGACCTCTGGGCCACCACTGGTGTCATCTTATAGGTGTCTACTTAGTATAGGTGAATGGTGTCAATTATAAGGGTCATAGCGTGATGTTAAATAGCCTATAGCCTTCCTAAAGAATTGGGCTATCAAATGTATTTTTTTTATTAGAATTTTTCAAATCCGACTGGTAGGTTAGCGCGTTCGAACAAACAAACATACTCTTCAGCTTTTTTATTAGTATGTATATAAATTTAATTGTACGAATACGGCCTCTGTTTTAAATCTTGACTTAGCTGTTCAGAGAATTCTCCATGAAACAATGTCAAAATATCACCAATCAGTAACATAACTCACCAAAGTAAATGAGACTGCACTTTTCAAAACTGGGCTATGAATAATTCAAGCCAGTGATAAGACTGCACTGCCATTGGAAACTTCCGACGTCACAGATTAACGTCTGCAGCCGCTCTTACATCATCTATTAAACTTCTGGTAAACTAGGTAATGAACACGAGAAGTGGCTAGCTGTAAACTTGAGTTTCATTATGCCTTTTAACTTAGTAAAGTTCAAATCAAATGTTTGTGTGTGCTTTATGCCTTTGCAATTTCAGATGAAATAAAATAAATATCACATGAAGCTTCGCTAAGCAAAGTTCTCCTTTCTCTACGTATTTTTGGTGTACCAAATAGTACCCAATAAATTACCACAATTTAAATAGTTATATTACTATTTGTAACGGTGATATCTTTTCCAAATTACCACATTTCCTATGCCTCATTCATATACTTACCCATTAGCAATTTGACACCAAAAATCCATCG
This sequence comes from Luperina nickerlii, assembly GCA_963855955.1. Classification (NCBI taxonomy): domain Eukaryota; kingdom Metazoa; phylum Arthropoda; class Insecta; order Lepidoptera; family Noctuidae; genus Luperina; species Luperina nickerlii. The sequence continues at coordinate 2,561,655 of OY979666.1, read as the reverse complement.
CAAAAACGCGGCCAAAGCACACAAACGTAAAGTGCGATCTTCAATATTTAATTTCGTCTTAAAATTCGCATCAACTCCCACAGAAAGTCGGGTTCTTAGTCAAATCGGAGTCAAAATCGATCAATTTGGATGGAAGCATCATGAATAATGCAAATTCTGCGATCACCTGAGGTGCGACACATTAAAATCGCATTCTGACTTTATGATGTCCCCAGGCGAGCACAAGACGTATTACCGCTGATACGATAACGTAGGGTTAGGTAAAAATACGCTTAAAATGTGGGGGTTAACGATTTAGAAACGGGTAATGCGGAAAATGTAAATCGTTCAATATTTTTCTTGGAGTGGATATTATGATGCATTTTAAATACTTCAATTTCTCCAAATAATGTCCCGAAAAGTTATTTATTATTTTGGAAAGCTGAGGGTTCGTGGAGGTTTTTAAAACTACTTTGGGGTCATTGCCACCCTTCTTTGTTTCTTTTTTTTAAGACTGAACAAACCTAGAGCGAATATTGTCGAACAAAAATTGACCTTTTGAGCAAAATTTTTTCTCACTTTTGGTGATGTTTAGATAGATACTATATTTTACCGATCGTAGAACATCATTTTCATGATTTATAATATTTTTTTTTGCAATAAATGCAACACAGAAAGAGAAAAATAAAAAAGTCGGAAGTCAAGTGAGAATTTCTCTAAAAATATTAAAAACCGTCTAGCTCCTAAACTATAATAATCCCTTAACATATAATTATGTCGGTGTTTTGAAAAGCCCTGGAGAGAGGCTTCTAGAAATTTCCTTTGGACCTCATTTCACTGCCCATCCTGTATAAACGAACACCCTCTACATAGTTTCTCTAAACGCCTTTGTTTGTATATCCGTTAGTGTGCTTATAATTATTCATAAGAAATTATCCGATTTACGTGTTTTTTTTTAAGCCTAAGATAACATGTTCTCCAGTAGGTTTCTCGAAAGCTGAGCCGGCCACAGCTAATAAAAAATAAAAGTAATTTCAAGTTGCCTCAGTTTAGATCCGGAAGGATTATAATAAGCCCAGAGGGGTAATTGCGTCCACTGCTGGACATAGGCCTCCCCCAAGCACCTCCACTTCGACCGGTTCTGTGTTTCTCGCATCCATCGGGTTCCTACGGCCTTCACAAGGTCGTCGGACCACCTTGTGGGAGGCCTTCCAACGCTACGTCTTCCGGTACGCGGTCGCCACTCCAGAATCTTTCGGCCCCATCGGCCATCTGTTCTGCGAGCAATGTGCCCTGCCCACTGCCACTAAGTTCAGCAATTCTTCGGGCTATGTCAGTTACCTTGCCTACGTTGAATGGACGAGTCAAATGTTACGTCATCATGCATCCTCCTACATTTATTTATAACCATTTATTGGAAATCGGCCATCATATTCTGGTCGATTCCTATAATTTACGAAACGTTATTGGTTAAAATTAAGACTCTTGTATCTTTACCAATAATGAAGTAAAAACCTTTGCATAGTAAACCCTTCCATATGGAAGTAGTGAGCACAGGTAGGTACTGCCATTTGGTTTCTACCAAGACATGTTTACATACCAAGACCCCTCCGTGCTTCGGAAAGCACGTTAAGCCGTTGATCCCAGCTGTCATTCGTGGATCTTTGACAGTTGTTACGGGTCGTCAGAAGCCCGAAAGTCTGACAACCAGTCTTACCGAGGGGTTTCGTATTACCCAGTAACTGGGTTGTGGAGGTCAGATAGGCAGTCGCTCCATGTAAAATACTGGTACTCAAACCATGTAAAATACTAGCAAAAGGCTAGGCAAATGATGATTGGTTGCTACCAATGGTAGCATTTTCGAACGATCTTTTTTTGTTTGTAGGAGTCGAGCGTTAGTGTTCACTATATTTCCCATACCATTTTGAGTTACCTAAGTACTACTTACTTACATAAGACACTACTTCGGTAACCGTGCTCAGAGCTGCATGTAAGTTCGAACCATTTGAAAAGATTTTCCTCCACAAATTCTCCTTTTCAGGGACTATATTTAAGACTTTAAAAGGGAGCAGTTGCTTGTTTAAAGAAACCACTCCAGTCCGTATTTCGTGACGATAACGGAGCGTTGATGGCGTATGAATAATTTGTGCATCTGGAGTTGAGCGGCGACAAATAAGCCTGCTGCAGTACCTTTTTATTTACTACTTATAATTCTAGCAGCGGAGAAAATAGAGTAAATTAATTGGTGCTCAAGTTAATGGACGTTTAAGTATTTTCAAGAATTCATCTGGAAGAAACTGCCATAGAGGTGCTTAAAATATGAGGAGCGAAGGGGGTTTATTTCTCATTTTTTTTTTGTTGTCACCTTTATTTTCTTTATATCCGTGTAATTTTTCCAGTTTGTGTGCTTTTGTGTGTTGTAGGTACTATTTATTATGTGTGCAATAAATACATGATCTACACATATATATCATCCATGTATGTTCCATTGAAAAATCGATGTATGTTTTTAGTCTATTATCATTTTCTTCCCACCACTCAAATACTGGAGTTAAGCGGTGAGCTCATTGAAACCAGACTTATTTAGTATATGCAAAGATCATATCACTTGCAACGACCGACTTACGAGAATCAATCAATCAATTAACTTAACCTATCGCATTCCAATGCTGGTCATAGGCCTCTCCCATGCTGCGCCACCACACGCTGTCATCCGTCTTATGCATCCAGTCTGTCACAGCCACCTTTTTGAGGTCGTCGGTCTATCTAGCTGGAGGGTGTCCCACGTGCGTCGGCGGCTTGCCGAAATCGCTTACGAGAGTAATCATTTTCGCTAATGGACACATGATATCTTAATTATATTACCCTAACAGCACCTTTAATCAGATCAACCCTATGTAATCAGATACTAATATGGCACACACACAAAAACCCTCCATTACTCGCCCTATATTATACAGGCTGGTGACGAGAAGGTCATCAATAATTCGACGTCTCATCATCATCAATCATCATTTGCAACGAGAACATCTTACGACAGTTAGTCTTCGAGTTAGCAATAGCCAGGAATCTGAAAGTAGATTTAATTAGATTCCACGAAAACCCGTGGTCATGTCAAGTCCTCTAAATCGGTGTGGCTCGGAATGGCTTAATTCCAGAGCTTTCCAGCAAGCCCCCTTGAGCCCCTGATCCCTTCATAACTAATTCTCAATTAGCCTGTTTCGAAATTGGACTCTCAACTGGTGCTATTAACGTACTGTTTGTTTACCGTATTTCACATTTTCTACAGGTAAGCGACAACGACATGGAAACTGGAACTTACAATAAATTCAACAACAGTTTTCCTGTCTTGCAATAATCGCTATTTAATTGATCTCACACTGTTGATTTTATTTTGCTTAATTTGATCTCACACTGATGGCAATGTTATATTCTAAGTGTACTTTATTTTTATTTTTAAATGATTTTAGATTAGTTAAATTTTAGTTTCTCTTTTCCTGTCTTGCAATAATCACTATGTACTATGTACCACTTAAATTTGAAAATGTCGCAACACTGACTCCAGATACAGGCAAATGCCTAGTTTGGGGGTCACAGTCTACTCTATTCCTGTACAAATTGTGACTAATAAAATAATTTGAATTTTATTCCTAGACCCCAAAGCAGAAATTTACCATCGGTTATCAAAAAAAAAAAAACAGATGTTTCATACAAAAGTGCAATCAATACTTATACGGTCAAAATGTAGGGAACAGCAAAGCAGCAATGTGTTAAATATAATTATATTGGTTGTATAATGTCCATGGGAACACAAGGGAGAACGCGAACCTATAAAAATATGCTGATTAGAATTTGATGCAGACGTCCCACAAAAATTGGTCATAGCAAAAAAGCCAGTCAAAAATTTTCAACTGAAAAAAAGCTATCCTCTGCGTTCTAGCTACGTTATTTATTTAGCACATGTCATAACATTCTTCTTAACTTGTCTCTTTTAGTTAAACTTAGTTATTTATTGTTCAGGACAATTTTTGAGGGTTCCTTACCTCAAAGGAAAAACGGAACCTTTTTTTTTTCACGATGGGAAATCATCAAATGACCCCTCCCGCTCTGGGTGGAGCGGAAGGGAGTGTCAGACTCTTACTGACTAAAACCCACCCGTGTTCCTTCCTTAGCCCTTTATGTTCCGGGCCAGCGGCAACCCTTTCGGACAATCCCGCTGACCCGGCAGGCTTCGGCCCTGATGGGCCCCTTCCCTTGATGTTGACATCTCTTTGAGGCGCGCGTGGAACACGTACGCGCCGTCCGGCACGGGCCTGGTCCTGATCGGACGGTGAGTTACCCATTACTCTCCGCCCGCAGGCCCGCGCCTACGGTGGCCGGGAGTCGTCGCGCGGCTCCTGACGCCCGGAGCGTCTCCCGCGGCGGCTGGGACGGGAAGCTCTCTCCCTCAGCCGTCCCGCCGCCTCCTTCGCTAGCATGACTGCTTCGCAGAAGGAGGCGACTGCCCCCCACTCCCTCTCGCCCCGGACCATGGCTTGAACCAGGCCCGGACGCGAGAGGTCGCCGCCGCTGCCGATCGCCTCAACGAGGACACGGCGGTGCTCAAGAAGAAGCGGGTTTTCGGTCCCGACTCCCGGTACAGGTCTCTGCAGGTTGATTTTCGGAAGGAAATGGTTACATGTTTTACCATCACGCCTGTACTCCCCGAAGAGTTAGCAGAGATGCACCTATAGTACACTCACAAGTCACATTTCGTCAGTTATGTCTAAGTCACATGGAATAGGGGTGGGAGCCTATTGCCATCCACCGGACACAGGTCCAGGCTCCGGACTGCTACTGAGAAATTCCAGATGGAAAAACCCATTAAACTTGCGTTTTTTGCGTTTATGTCCTATAGTCCCCTATAGGACATAAACGCAAAAAACGCAAGTTTTATAATGCCTAAAAGTATATGATCGACTACAGTCAACAAAATCAGGAAAATATATGATATTCTTCAGGATATATGCTAGGTAGATAGGTACTGCGTTGAAAACATAATACAACTAATTTGATACTATAGAAAAAAAAATCACGAAGATAGCTCTAAAAACTTTCTTTTTACAATAAAAACCATACTAATACGAGTATACATACAATCATTCTGATTTTTTGTCAGATTTCTACAAGCAACATAGTAAAGCACTAGTGTTTTAATTTTTTTTTGTTCAAACAATAGATTTTTTTGTAAATAGATCTGCCTTACTATTGGTCTAGTCATTATTTTTTTGCGCTGGAGGTGCAAATAGACTGGGTCTATCAATAATTCGCCACCGTCACGGCAAATGGACGGGTTTCCATCGAAACCTACTGGGATTGCGACGCCGACTCTTGTTTAGAGAGTTCTTTACAGTTCAATATAAATGTACATTTTCTATTATGGCTGTGGTACATATTATTTCTGAATTCGTTTACTTAACCCCAAAAAGTTCAAGCAGAGTAAGACATTTTTGTGTTTATATGATCTGTGCATTTTTTATATCCAAAACTTCTCATGTAATACCTATTATATAGGTACCTACAACAGAGAACAAAAATTCTTAAAATTCTAGCATAGGCAGAAAATAGAGGAATTCTACACGAAGTAAATAACTCCGCATATTTAACTGTGTTCCGATACCATTGAAAATAATTACTTTGTAAATAAAGTCGTTTCAAAGTTAATTGGAACAACGTTGAAATCTTTAAATTTATCTTCGGTTACTCGTTGTCAAATTATTCCTAGTTATGACTATTCCGAGAGTTTCGCTTTAACAATCCTTTTTGTTCCTTGTTAATTTTTATGACTATTTAAATCTATGGAAAACTAATATTTTTCTACTGATTCTGGCAACTTAAAATGCACAATGGTTAAATAAGAAATAAGTAAATGTTGGCGTCTAAACAATAATTAGATTGTATTAATTGATCGAATACTATTTTTTTCTTTATTTTAGAGGTGTTGTGTACCGACCTTTTTTTTCGTTTAGTGTTTATCAGCGAAAACTTGTAAATGGCCTTCAATTTCATATTTTTAAAGAACACTGTAATAAGTTATCTGTAAGTTACCCGAACATAATAAAATAAAATACCTAAATATTTTGTTATCATCCACACCCACTACAGCTGTCACAATATTAATTAGTTTCATCTCTAGCATTCACGCTAATCGACACATGATATCTTTTAATTAACCCTTTAATCACCTCAACCCTATGTAATCAGATACGGATAATACACACAAAAACCCTCCACTACTCGCCTATACAGGTTGGTGTCGAGAGGCGCATCAATAATTCGGCATCACATCGCTCGGATTCCACCATCGAGGGGATTGAGGCCGAACTCGAATTTCTAAGGCCTCAGGCCCCAGGCCCGAGGCCCGGTTTCAATTTTACCGTTCAATTTATTATAGACTACGTATGGGCATGGTTAATCTCCTAGCGAAGTACCGACGCCATTTATCTTTCTTATTTGTCGCATGAGTCGTATTGTTTACGTCTTTACACAGTGCTGTCTATAGAGGATAATCCTTTACAATGTGTGCTTTTATAATGTCAAATGTGACGATATTATCGTGGACGTCTACGTCCATAAAATGTATGGAAATACGTACACGTTATGATGTTATCGTGGACGGAAAGAGGATTGAAGATTTTTATATGGAGTCTCGAACACCCACTGTCCGTCATTTCAATTTTAGAATAATGACTAAAATCTATGCAACAAGATTTACGCAAGTTCATAAAATATGGATGGATTTTAATATCTCGGAAACTTGACGCTTTACGAGGTTTGGTCTTATTATGTTTTCTGTTTGTATTGTATATGTTAATGTTTTCTTTTTTCAAAATTCGGCCACGCATGAAACCTATATAAATCGATAGCTAACATCAATGCAAACAAAAACATAATAAGACAAAACCCCGAAAACCGTCACGTTTCCGAGATATTAACGTTCAAAGTTGATTATGTGACATCCATATTTTTTTTAACTTGCATCTTTTTGCATACTAAAATGTTTAAAATAATCACTCTGAATGTTTAAAGTTTCACACATCTGTGCAACAAGACGTACGCAAGATTTTTTCTCACATCCAAATTTGGGAAAATATCTATTAAATTGGATGTTCAAGAATTGTTCAGTATCAACGCATGGTATACAGGATGTTCTAGTGTACTTGATTTCGTTTTATTCGTCTTAAAAGACAGAGGTTTACGATTTTTCTCGTGTCGCATTGCGTTTATATGAACAGTAAAAGTTTCCTGGCATTTTATAAAAAAATATAAGTATTCGTTATATTATAATACATAAACATATATTCAGTTCACTAACTTAATCCTGTCGTAACATAAAATATGTCGCATGTCACATAAAACACAGATCTATATTTATCAACACAAGTTTTTATGATATGGCAGTAAATAATATGAGATGGTACAACTAGAGTATGTGTAATATCTATTCAAACCCTTGTTTCCACTTTGATGAATTACGAATATCAACTGTACGCTAATGTAAATTAAGCCGACTTAAAATGATAAGTACTGTTGAACAAGTAATAAAAATTATTGAAGCTTTAACGCAAACTGAACTTTATGTATGAGCATTAAAGTTGTTTTTCAATAAACACCTATATATTTACATATTTGGAAACTAAATCGCGAAAGCGAAGCGACGTGTAGATTATAGGCACCAATACAAAAAAATTAAAAGAGAAGTATCCTCTACCAGTCATTGATGAATGATTTATAGATTATCTCAAGCGAAGGTTTTCAGTGTGCTCGACCTAAAAAGTGGATTTTATCATTTTAAAATCAGCGAGGAATCCATCTAGTAGTCATTTTAAACACGTGATTTGGCAAGAGTCGTTTGATGCGTTTTCCTTTCTTTTACTTTCTTATAAACAGATTTTTAAGAATAAATTATGGCAATAACCATATAAAAATGACAAGCAACAATTAAAGTGCATATTCTTGTTGCACTAAGAGCACATGATGCACGAACTTACTCTCACTACGCCAAAATCTTGCCAATTTATGTGCCAGCGACTATACACCTCGTTTGTCACCCATCGCGGCCAATTTGAGTTATTTATATTCTAATATGGCAAGTCACAGAAAAACCTGTTTTAGTATCAATGTCTAAAATAAACATTAGTTTTGTCTTTTATTATAAGCACTGCAGGGCAAAGGCCTCCCTTCCCTCTTTCCCCTTTTCCCGCTCTACTGCGATTGTAGGCCAATCCTTTAAGGGGCTTACAAGACCTAAACACAAAAAACGCAAGTTTTAGAAACAATAAAACTCTATGATCGACTAAAGTAAACAAAATCGACTAAAGAAAATTATATGATATTCTTCAGGATATTTGCTAGGTAGAGAGTGTGTTGAAAACATAATACCTACGACTAATTTGATACGATAGAAAATAAATCATGATATGATGATACCTCTAAAAACTTTCTTTTTACAATAAAAACCATACCAATATACATACAATTATTCTGATTTTTGTCAGATTATTCTACAAGCAACATACTAAAGCACTAGTGTTTTAATTTTTTAGTCCAAACAATAGATTTTTGTAAATAGATAATTGCTTCATATTTTGCAATAAATTACATCGCGCTTCTCTTTCTTTTCTATGCAGTCCGATAATGACCGCGCTTTAGGTCATGTAGTCGCCTTAAGAGTCACAGAAGATTTAACAAAAATAAATGACCAAATACAAAGATGCCAAACATTCTTCAAGATTGAGAGAAGGGTTAAAAGGATCGATGTTGAAGAGGCCACAAAGTATACAGCCTCCATCAGTATCACTAAAGTTGAGATATCGCGAGAAATAATCATTCTTTCATTCTTTCAACACAACTTTGTGACAGGCCATAGGAGTTAAATCTTTGTTTGCTGCCTATAAACAGACATACATAAATATATCTGTTTTATTTTTGTGTGAAATTATCAAATTACTTCGGAGCGGGAGGGCGTGTCAGACTTTTACTGACTAATACCCATCCGTGTTCCTTCAGTTGCCTGTGTCAGGGCCCACGGTATCTCTTTCGAACAACCCGCGACCCTGGCAGGCATCGGCCCTAGCGGAACCCCGTCAGTCAGTGCTGACATCTCTTTGAGGCGTGCGTGGAAAACAAGACATACAAATACCTCCACCATACCATCCACATCAGAATATCGACCACTGGTTTCAATCACTGCCAAAATAGCAAAGCATAGCATAATCAGCATATTGTTACGAGCTTTGGGTTCGTGACAATAAAAACTGCCGATTTAATAACCAAAAAAATGACACTTTACTCACCAACACTAATTACAAGTCAAACACACTAATTAGTAAACACAATTTCACTTACTGATCACTCTTAAGTCGCACTCGAATGTCGCTCTGATGTACTCGCTCTTATCGCTTAATCAAAACTATCCGTCTCGCGGCTCGCGTCCGCCTTATATAGTCCCACAGAGCTATTCTATATACATCTAGTATGTTCGAGTACATAGCGGTCCCGACTGACTCGACGTCGAAAGTTCTCGGAATTACTAGTACTTAGAAAAAGGTCAAGTAGGGTCAAGGTCCTGGTACCAAGGTACTAGTTCCGCTACCCGATACTAGATGGCGTTAGTGGTAACTAATGTCGCCATGTATCAAGCATTATTGGTGGCGCGCAACACTGCCCCCTCCTAAGACATGCTCGTCCCGAGCATTATCGGCCCCATAATAACGCGCCAGTCGATCCACATGGACGATCTTAGGAGTACCTCTTGCACCTTTCTGTATCCGATAGGTTACGTCATTGATCTTAGTCACAATCCGGTACGGTCCGTCCCATTTTGCTTGAAGCTTAGGAGATTTCCCTTTGCTGCGGACTGGATTGTGCAACCACACGAGTGAACCTTCCTCGAACCCTTTATTATTCATTTTGCGGTCATAACGGGTTTTCATCCTTTCAGACATTTGCTGACCCGATTGTCTGACGTGCTCATAAATGTCGTTCATTTTGTTCCGCAAATCATTCGCATAATCAGTTACACTGTGTGGGGCATCAGGTGGTATTCCGGTGATCAGGTCTGCAGGTAGCCGTAGTTCTCTTCCGAAGTTGGCGAAAGCTGGCGTCACCGATGTACTCTCGTGAACAGCGCTTCGATATGACAACAAAAACGGTTGTATGTGCTTGTCCCAATCTCGTTGCCGATTTTCCACAACTTTCGCTAGGTACCTCTCCAGTGTCTGATTAAATCGTTCCACCATTCCATCCGATTGTGGGTGGTAAGAAGTCGTTCTTGTTTTATGAGTACCCATAACTCGACAAGTTTCCTGGAATATTTGTGACTCAAAATTCCTTCCTTGATCACTGTGAATCTCCAAAGGTACTCCAAAACGACAGAAGACGTCATGAACTAATTTGTCTGCAACTGTCGAAGCTTCCTGATTTGGAATGGCAAAGACTTCCGGCCACTTCGTGAAGTAATCCATCACAACCATGAAATACTTGTTGCCACTTTCACTCTCCGGAAACGGCCCCGCAACGTCGAGGGCTATCCTCTCCCATGGTGCACCAACATTGTACAATTTTAATGCACCTCTACTACGAGTCTGAGGTCCCTTTACAGATGCACAACTTGTACATTTGCGACACCAATCCTCGACATCGTCCCGACAGTGAACCCAGTAAAACCGTCCTCGTATCTTCAGTAGAGTCCGTTTTACTCCCAGATGACCTCCTGAACAACCATTATGGTACAGCTGTAGAACATCCGGTACTTGAGATTTTCCGCTGCGATGTTCGACCACGAAGTCGTATTCCTGCAGTAGTTCAATCCATCTCGCAACTTGTCCTTCTGGGTTTTTGAACTGCAATAGCCATTTCAGTGCAGCATGGTCAGTTCGTAAGTGGAATTTCCGACCCAGAAGGTATTTGCTAAAATACTGCAATGACTTTACCACAGCAAGCAGTTCCCGTCTCGTAACACAATAGTTCCTTTCCGGCTTTGACAATGACTTGCTGAAGTACGCTATCACAACCTCTTGATCACCATTCCGTTGGGACAACACACCGCCAAGTCCTATATCACTTGCGTCTGTGTCAACTATAAATTCCTTGTTCGCATCAGGGTACCCCAAAATAGGTGTTTTGCACAGACGGTCCTTTAGCTCCTGGAATGCGATGTCGCAACTATTATCCCAGCAGAAATGTCGCTTCTCCTCGGTTAGCTTATGCAGGGGTTTGGCTATATCTGCAAAGTTCTTGACAAATCGCCGATAATAGGAGCACAAACCCAAAAATGCTCTGACCTGCGTCTTGTCTTTTGGAACTGGCCAATCCTTGACAGCGGCAATTTTCTCTGGGTCCGTGCGGATACCTTCTTCAGACACTACATATCCCAAAAAGTTAACTTGTCGTTTGAATAGTGAACACTTCTTCGGACTTAACTTGAGGTTGGCACTCTGGATCTTCATGAGCACGCGTTCCAGGTTTTGAAGATGTTCTTCAAACGTACGGCCTACGATGATGATGTCATCCAAGTAGACCAGACAGGCATCGCCAATTAGCCCAGTAAGTACAAGTTCCATCAACCTTTCAAACGTTGCCAGAGCATTGCACAATCCAAACGGCATAACTTTAAATTGCCACAGACCCTTTCCTGTCGAGAATGCAGTTTTTTCCTTGTCCTTGGGGTCAATTTCAACTTGCCAGTAGCCACTTTTCAGGTCTAGCGTGCTAAACCACTTTACGCCAGTAAGCATGTCCAGCGTGTCATCGATTCTCGGCAAAGGATAGCTGTCCTTCTTCGTAACGTCGTTCAGACGACGATAGTCAACACAAAACCGCATGCTGCCGTCCTTCTTTCTTACCAGCACTACAGGTGAACACCATGGACTAGATGAAGGTTCAATAACACCATCCTTCACCATTCCCTCAATCATGGTTTCCACTTCCTTTTTACGTGCTACCGGCAATCTCCTTGGCCGCTGACGGATAGGCAATTCTTCTCCTGTGTTTATTTTGTGTTGAACTATGCCAGTCTTTCCGATGTCAGCATCGTTGGACGAGAAAACATTGGCGTACTTGAGTAACATCTTCTTTGCCTTGACCATTTCACTTTGGGACAGAGCGCTGCGGCAGTCTTCTAAAAGGGTGGTCACTCTCGTTGGTGCATCCTTGCTGAGGGTCCCAGTCGATAGATATTGGCATCGACGCAACCAATCCACTTCCTCGCAAGTACCAAGTAGTGTGCCTTTTTCTATAATGTGTTCCTGATCACAAAGGTTCAGCACACGTACCCCTGAGATGTCGGTGGCTCTGACCAAAGTTCGTGCCACTTTCCATGGAAGGTCATTGTCTACCCTTTCCACGAGTACACAACGATGAGTTTGACCAGGATTCCGAGGAAGACTAACCGGCACAATCGTTTCCGATCTCGGCGGAAGAACAATCTTCTTAAGGCTGTACACATTTCCTGGTAACGCCCCTTCCACGAAAAGTTCCTCTTGTCCACATTTCAAAACACCTTGCTTGACGTCAATCTCGCAACAATTCTTCCTCATAAAGTCAAGGCCCAGGATGCAATCGTCCATTATATCAGCCACGATGACATTATGCAGGTAGATTCTGTTGCCTAGCTTCAACTCTATCTTCTTCTCTCCATGGACGGGTATGCGCTGACCGGTGGCTGTAACCAAATTAATGTGTTCTCGGTTGTGTGCGGAGTCCCCAAGGGAACCGACGTATAAGTTGGGAACTGACGACCGTACGAGAGGCTCCAGTATCTATGGTCAGCTTACACGGCGTTCCGTTGACCTCGCCCTTGATGATTAGGCTATTCCCATCATGGGTTTGTGTGATCGAAATCCTTGGGGCTTTTTGCACATCAGCCAGCACCCGCCCCGCAGTCCTGGCTATTACTCGTTTCCCTGCTGCTGGTGTTGGGCGGCGTTGTTAGCTGTACTGCCCTCTGGAGATCGGCCGTCTTCCCTCTCTGCAGTTCGCTTAGGGCAACTGGATCGAAGGTGGCCCCTTTCACCACAGCCATAGCACCTAGGGCTGTATCCTTTACTGCGCTCGCGAACTGTAGCCGCTGCAACTTCCCTGACGCGATGGGAACGATGATCCTGCCGCACAGCTTCCACCTCCAGTGCATGGGCCAAGGCGTCCTTCAGCTTCCCGTGGTGACCGAGCCTCACAGCAGCTCTAACTTCAAGGTCGCGGATTCCGTCGATGAATGCCTGCACCAGGTTCCCATCAATCAGCGCAGGTACGGACTGGTAAGCTTTGCGAACCAGCTTCTCCACTTCAAGTGCCCACTGCTGCAGGTTTTCGTTGTTGCGTTGCACGCGATCCTTGAGCTGCGCCCGAAACACGTGTTCCAGGTGAGCGTCGCCATACCGAGCCTCCAATGCCTCAAGGAGCTGCTCGTAAGTCACTTCCTTACCGAGAGCTTCCAGAACAGTTAAGGCCTGGTCGCGCAGGCCCAGGGTGAGGGCAGTCATGGCCTGACTTTTATTCCACCCGTTCGCCTTCATGACAGCCTCAAACTGGATTTTGTAGGCCGACCAGGAAGAAGTTCCGTCGAACGGTGGCATTTTGAATCCACGTAGCGAAGGTGTTGTAGCTACGGGAGCTGCGATTCCATCACCCAGTTTCAGGTAATCCAGCGTTTTCTTCACGTCAGCCATCACGGTTTCCTTCACGTCAGCCATCACGGTTTCCTTCACGTCAGCCATCACGTTGTCAACCCGATTAATCACTTGGTCGATTCGGGTTTCGGCTTCCGACAGACGGTTGTCATGTTGAGCAACCTTTTCCTTCACCTCCTTCATGTCTTTCCCGAAGGTAGCGTGAAGGTCCTTTATAAGGAGCATCTGCTCTTCCTGGCGGCGCGCCTGCTCCTCCTTATCCCGCTGGAGCTGTTCCTCCAACCGACGAGCCTGTTCCTCCTGTCGGCGGGCCTGCTCCTCCTGTCGGCGGGCCTGCTCCTCCTGTCGACGGACCTGCTCCTCCTGTCGGCGGGCCTGCTCTTCCTTGTCCCGCTGGAGCTGTTCCTCCAACCGACGAGCCTGTTCCTCCTGTCGGCGGGCTTGTTCCTCCTGTCGGCCGGCCTGTTCCTCCTGTCAGCGGGCCTGCTCCTCCTTGTCCCGCTGGAGCTGTTCTTCCAACCGACGAGCCTGTTCCTCCTGTCGGCGGGCCTGTTCCTCCTGTCGGCGAGCCTGCTCCTGCAGCATCATCATCAGAGCAGCAAAATCTGGTGCTGATGATGCCGGAGCAGCTGTGGACGGACCGGCCTCCGTGATCGGTAGCTGGCCTTCCGACCTTTGTGGCGTTGCTCCACCGAATCGCCTCTGGTCCGTCTCTTGCTGGCGTTGACTCCGGGTACGGATACCCTCCATGTCGTCTTTGGGTAAAATCGGCATTTTAAACCTCGCTTCTGACACCAATTGTTACGAGCTTTGGGTTCGTGACAATAAAAACTGCCGATTTAATAACCAAAAAAATGACACTTTACTCACCAACACTAATTACAAGTCAAACACACTAATTAGTAAACACAATTTCACTTACTGATCACTCTTAAGTCGCACTCGAATGTCGCTCTGATGTACTCGCTCTTATCGCTTAATCAAAACTATCCGTCTCGCGGCTCGCGTCCGCCTTATATAGTCCCACAGAGCTATTCTATATACATCTAGTATGTTCGAGTACATAGCGGTCCCGACTGACTCGACGTCGAAAGTTCTCGGAATTACTAGTACTTAGAAAAAGGTCAAGTAGGGTCAAGGTCCTGGTACCAAGGTACTAGTTCCGCTACCGGATACTAGATGGCGTTAGTGGTAACTAATGTCGCCATGTATCAAGCATTATTGGTGGCGCGCAACAATATATAATGTTCCCAATGTTGGAACACAGGTCGCCTCTCTGTGAGAGGGAGTGAGCAGTAATCTACCACGCGGGCCCTGTGCGTGTTGGTAGATGTCACATTTCGTCGAATTTTTGGTCTAGGACATGCCGGTTTGCACACAAATAAATTCACAAAGACAAAGATTTTTCAAGGTTCAGAGAAAACGTTATGGATCGATCTTCACGGGAGCATAACAGCCTCCATCAGTATTACTAAAGCTGAGATATCGCGAGAAGAAAAATCATCCTTTGATAAACGAAGTATTTCAAATGCGAGATCTTTGTAAAACTCGCTCAAAGTTCAAAAGGACCTTTTATCAGATTTACGTTTAGGTTCGCGTGAGAGTCGATCTAAAGAAGCAGATGTTCTTTGAGATTTGCAAAATAAAATACGGCTGGACAATGCTCTGTGTGACAGGCCTTTGAAGTAAAATGCATGGTGGGTGTTTATAAACAGACAGGCAGATAGGTACATTTGCGTAGACCGGAAGGTCAGAATATCAACCAAGTGTTACTACAGTGTGCGTGTATGAACGGATGTATGAAAGTAAACGAAGCAATGTAAGGATCATAGCTGGTAGCGTAGGTACTGTAGTGTCTGCCTATGTACATGAGAAAAAGTCGTGAGTTTATGTATATAAGGTCTATTAAAATTTATGTTTCTAATTGAACAAATTAATTCATTAATTGATTTCAAGTTAAACAAATATCAACCTTATTTCAATGGTAATTAAGTCGATTCGTGAATGAATAGCGCTATTGAAAAAAATATAAAAATGTTTGAAGTTATAGCGTAAACTGAACTTTATTGTGTAGTAATTAAAGTTAATTTTCCATAAACTCATATTTGTTTACATTTTTGGAAAATAAATCGCGAACGCAGATTAGGGTCAACTTTCTGAACTACAATAAGACGTTAATCATTTAAATAATGAAGCAGAGACCTACCCGGTAGTTTTATTCAGCGTCAGATACAAAAAGTGCCAACATTTTTTATAGGTAAACTCAAAAACTCAAACTCAAAGCGTTTATTTCAATTAAACCATGTACAGGCACTTTTGTATTGTCAAAATTAAATAGTCTGTCAGTTAGTCAAACAGTTGAAGCTAGGTGCCCATTTCAAAACGTAGATCTCTATGGAGAAGAACGGGCAACAGACGCTCTTTTAAATCAAGATATTACAAAGTTCTGGGTACATTATTATTTTTGCTTCTATAAGTAAAAACAATGTAAAAAAAACACAAATGAAGAAACAATTCAAAATATAAGATTAAAAATAACAAACCGAAAACATACCAATTTAATTGATACCAGGATTACAACAATAATCCATTAGAGTAATCAAACTGAACACGTTACGGTTACAATCAATATCCAGCTCATTGGTTGTTATCCAATTAAGGACGCATGTGATTGGGCAAAATCAAATGGTTTTGAATGGCGGCCCGTCCGGCAAATGTGGATAATTGATTGAATTGTCAGCAACGCCAGATTGTCTATTCATCGTGTTGTAGAAATTATGAACGTTAGCCCATAGGGGATGATTTGAACGTGAATGTATTGTGGTCACTAATTTACGTAATATTGTTCAATGTGTAATTTGAAATTATTTCAGTACTTAGATAGGGTTAGAGAGTTAGATTTAATTACAAAACCCTTTAAATCTATAAAAATAAATAATCTTTATCTATACTTACAAATAAATAAAATTGAAGTGTCTGTTTGTAATGTCAAATTAACAGCTTTTTTACTAAATGCATATGAAAGTATATACGGTACTTATTATAGAAACAAAACAATTAAAAAATTTTTGTCTGTCTATTTGTTCAGACTAATCTCCGAAACGGCTGTTGACGGGCAGATAGCTGATGTTATAAGGCGTAACTTAGGTGTACTTTTATTTTCGTTCCGCGCAAAAAAGAAAAAACATGAAATCTAATTTGTTTTCCGACATGCACTAGCAGCTAGTAAAACATAAGATCTTTATCATCCTAGCGGCGCAGCATGTCATCTCCTATTAATTTCTATCAGTCGCTATCTCAGTATTCCCTTTCAAGCCATAACATCTTTGCAACAATAGATCCATCGTTTCTTTGGTATTCTCTGGCTCAAATCCACCCTCATAATCAAAACTTTCCTTACGACATATTCTTCTATAGGGGGGCTTACAGGACCTAAACGCAAAAAATGATCCAAAACGAATTTACTCCTTTTTAAACAAAATAAATGAATTAAATTTAAAACTACTTTGAGTAAACTTTGATATGATAATTCTCTATGTTTTAAAGTACCATTGAATAACTCTTCAGCGTTACGCCATGATGTCGAAAAAAGTAAAAAAATAGATATAACTCTGCAATTTTTTTTTTATCGAAAAAAATTAATTGAATCGTGTATTCCTTTTACATGATACTTGACCAAAGAGTAAAAAAACATAATTATACCAAAATGTTAAATCCCTATTCCACATACTTAACAAGTTACACGAAATAGAAAAACCAAATTTTTATCAATATATATCACCTTAACATATGTAAATACCACATTATTTACAAGAAAGGTCTGTTATACAATAAAGGTTTATTTAAATGGAAGCACTTGGATTCCAAACAATATTCATCGCTAAGTACCGTATATATAAAAACACAAACATAAATATAGTATGGCTACCATGGCTAACTAGTAAGTACCTAATGGGGTAAAAATTATTAGTTTCTAGTCCGCACTGAACAATTTGAGGTCGTTATGAAAAACACCCTATAATTTCCAACCCTTGCTACGAAGTTTCCCTTTGGCTATTATGATAAGTTAACCAAACGTTTGAACTAGAAACTTCTAGCTTCCCGCGCCATAGCAACAACGTTAATATTGAATTTTTAATGTACTTCGTTTTTATGTAACTATGTATTTTATTTATAAAGGAGACTGGAGGTAAGATAAAAAACGGGGAAAGATAAAAAAATACAATAAGTACTTAAACTTTTTATAAATTTTCCATCTCTATATCTCTATGGCATTAACTCTGAAATGCAACTTTTTTTTATTTATTATTTTATTTCTGAATGGGCCCCGCTCTTGACCTCGATCACGCCTGATGGAAAGCGATGGATGAGGCTTATGATGGAACGAGTGTGCCCAGAAGATGCCTAAGGCACTGGAACTCCCACGCATCGACGAAACACAGCAGGCTGCTTGACGCCGGACTCCGGTGGGAGGGTAGTCGCAAACCAGGCGGGCGTTAGCCCTACCACCGCAACCAAAGAATTGGCCACTCAAATAAAGTGTTGGGTGTGACTGTCCAGGATGCGCCGAGCGCTCGGTTCAATTGAGTAACTGACGGAACAAACTGCGCTACACGAGGAGGCTTCTTCATGCATCCCAAAAAACTATTATAGCTGTAGTCCTTTCACAGTTATTTTACCTCTGACAGCAGCAACTCAACAACAACCTTAAAATAACGAGAAAAAAGATCATTGTGTACAGACGCCAGCACATCAAGCTACCCAAAACTGTCACATTTTCCCAATCAACTTTGAACCTTATGCTATAGCGATAAAGTTGAAAATCTATTAAAGAAATTTGACAGGCTGTAGTAGCTTGATGTGCTGGCGTCTGTACAAAGAGTAAAAAGGCTACTATGATTTTGACAGTGATGCATAAAATCAGAGGTATATTAACTGCAAACAGAAGGATCTTTTGGCGCGTGGCCAAAATCGAAACTAACGCCGCCATCTTGTATTTTCAATCATAATCATCATTTCAGCCGAAATACGTCCACTGCTGGACATAGGCCTCCCCCATGCACCTCCACTTCGACCAGTTTTGTGCTTCTCGCATCCAACGGATTCCTGCGGCTTTCACAAGGTCGTCGGTCCAGCTTGTGGGAGGCCTTCCAGCGCTACGTCTTCCGGTACGCGGTCGCCACTCCAGAACCTTTCGGCCCCATCGGCTATCTGTTCTGCGAGCAATGTGAATCCTTGGAGTCGGCTTCCGGTCTAAACGGATGCAGCTGAATACCAGTATTTTACATGGAGCGACTGCCTATCTGACCTCCACAACCTAGTACCCTTAGTTATAACGACTGTAAAAGATTCACGAATGACAGCCGGGAAGTTGGTCCCGGCTTTCCGAGGCATGGAGAGGTCTTGGTATGTAAAGATGGTCACCCATCCACGGACCAGCCGCGGCAAGCGTAGCTTAACCTGATCGATCAACCCGTGCGACTGTTACCACAAGCCCCTCCTAAAGGCTCGTACACACAGGCGCGACGCGACACGCGACACAAAGGCACCGCTTGTTGCGCGACTTGCGGTGCATTTGTGTCGCGTGTCGCGTCGCGCCTGTGTGTACGAGCCTTTAGCCTTTAAATAAGTAATCTATATTATCTTATCACACTAATGTTATAAAGGCAAAAGTTTGTGTGTATTTATGTTTGTTAATTCTTCACGTTCAAACGGCTGGACTAATTTTGATAAAATTTTGTATGGAGGTAACTGACACCCTGGATTAACATATAGGCTACTTTTTATCCCGATATCCCCACGGGATCGACATTCAAGCGGGTGAAACCGCGGAGCGCAGCTAGTATATAAATAAAACAAAGTCGGGTTAGTTACACCATTTATAACTCCAGAACGGCTGGACCGATTTTCTATGATCTCTGGTTTTTTGGATTTGCCTCCGACCCGAATAGCAGAAACATGGGAAAAATTCACGAAAAAAAATGAAGATCATTTTCTTATCCATTTAGGCGTTATGATCGAAGTTCGCCGAGTCAGATTGTGGTAAAAGGAAAATCCACCTCTTTTCATGTAATAATCATCCATAACACTACCCTTACACTACAAGATACAAAAGCGATTAAACCTCCTTGCAGATTTAATAATATGGAAGCCCAAGCCCAACGCGGCTGTACAAACTCTTTACTTGAAAACTTTACTTCAATCTCGGTAGGAAAGCCGGTATTTTAAGTGGTCCGACTTTAAACACAGGAAATAAGTAGTCAAGAGTAGATAAAATCCATGAAGTTTCAGTTGTCGCAAGTTTATATGCGATACTAGCAGCGCCCCGCGGTTTCGCCCGTATAAGTGTCGATTCCGTGGGAATATCAGGATAAAAACTATCCTATGTCCTTTCTCGGGACTCAAACTATCTCTATACCAAATTTCACCTAAACGAGACGAGACGAGACCCCCACAGGCTCGTACTGGATATCCTTCCGAGACTAGCTAAATATAATAAAAGTTGTATATCTATGTGTGTACGTATATATAATAAGATACCAAGTAATCTCAAGGCCTTAAATATGAGATTATTCAAAAACAAATTGTATGAGTGGTTGTGTAGTCATAGTTTTTATAGTGTCAAAGACTTCTTTGACAACAAATGCTTGTGAAAATTTGAAATTTGTACGCTTATATCTGTTAAGCTAAAACATTGTATGCTCATTATTTTGTATTTTCACCATCTTTTTATACCATGTTTTTAAGCAAATAAATATATTATTATTATGGTTTTTAAATTTAATTTTCTCAGGTTAGTACCTGGTATTTTCAGAATCTCACGGGTGTGTACCAAGGTGAGATTCTAGTTATTATTTTAGGAAGGTAAATTATTTTGGAAGGTAAATTATTATTAAATCGATTCAGCGATTTAAGCGTGAAGAGGTAACAGACAGACAGACACACTTTCGCATTTATAATATTAGTATGGATTAGAGACCCACTTTCTAGTGTCTGGCTAGAAAGGCACATTCTACCTGATTTAAAAGCGGAGTAGGTATCAGTGTATGTATCAACTTTATTTCCATGGTAATTAAGTTGATTTCAGAGTGACTAGCACTATTGAAAACTTATAAAAATGTTTGAAGTTGTAGCGTAAACTGAACTTTATTGTGTAGGATTTAAAGTTATTTTTCCATTAATTCCTATTTGTTTACATTTTTGGCAAATAAATCGCGAATGTAGATAATATAATTATATAGAGATGGTGCAAAAGTACATTTGAGGACTATTGGAAGAAGTAAAAACAGAATATTTCATGTCAAGTTAAAGAAAACCACCAAAAGTTTTTTTAAACGGTTATTTAGCTTGCCCTGTTTGTTATTTATTTAATTTTATTTATTTGTTTGGGTCAAAGGAGAATGGCGTGGGACCGTACCAACTTGCGAGGGAGCGTGTCGCAACCACATGTAGTTCATAAAATTACTCCTATTTTAGGGTTCCGTACCCAAAGGGTAAAAACGGGACCCTATTACTAAGACTCCACTGTCCGTCTGTCTGTCTGTCTGTCACCAGGCTGTATCTCATGAACCGTGATAGTTAGACAGTTGAAATTTTCACAGATGATGTATTTCTGTTGCCGCTATTACAACAAATAATAAAAATAAAATAAAGTTAAAATTTCAAGGGGTATAAAAGAAACGTTTTTTTCGTCATTTTATGCCTTGTGGTACGGAACCCTTCGTGTGCGAGTCCTCCTCGCACTTGGCCGGTTTTTAAATTAGATTTACGTTTTTGTTATGAAAGAGATTCCCGGATTTCCGTCACAAAAATAAAAGTATTTTTATTTACTTTTGTACGTATTTTCTCTTATGTCACTGCCATTGCATTTCATTTCCGAATGTTGCTACATAAACATAAAATATAGGTACCCGCCAAACATCAAAATAAAGAAGGTAATTTGTAAGTACCTAACGACACCGATTTACTATAATATTAGGTATATTTTTATCTGTGTCAAAAAATCTTTAGGTCACGCGTTGCATCGTATTAATTCAAATTATTATTTTGGAATACATTTTAAGCATTTAAAGAAAAGAAGACCGATTAAAAAAAAAGAAATCGTTTTTATTGTGACGTATTGCTTTTTTATTCTGTTGCGCCGCCATCACGGATGATGTTACTTCCAATATTGGTTTCATTTGGACTATTTAAATATAATTTAAACCCTTATCAACAAAAACGTACGTTACGTTATGCTTTTTCATAACGTAGCCTTTGTGTGATATGATAATCCTTAGCGATGCCGCCATCATTCATCGTCATCGTTCATTCGTTATTTTCTCGAACGTAACCTCATAACATGAAGTAGGTAAATGGCAAATAAATACGAATTGCGGGAATCCATGTAAAAATATTTAGCAATATAGGAAGAAATTCTCCCTCAAATACACTGGATTTGGTTGTGACAGCGGACTCGTCGTTTGGTACGGGGCGCCCTATATTTGACGGCATTCTCCTTTAGTGCTTGAAATTTCCTGTTGGCAGATTGATCTGATATTTGGTACACACCTTTAGTTTTGATGACAATACAATTTAATTTAATCAGTATCATTGTAAATCCAAGATGGCCGCTGCTACAAAATGGCAGATTACATATTTTTTCACAACCCCCTCAATATGGGTATCAAATGAAAGGCCTTGACTAGTAGAATACTGTACACTTTATAAGTAGAACACAGTGCATGGCGGATCATAGAGTTTAAATAAAAACTAAAAAATTGAAAATAAAATAAGTAGGGTGAGTGGGGGCAAGATCGAACGGTTTTTTGATGAGATGAGCAGTGTTGTATTTGAAGTCTTGTAGAACAGTACATATGAGCTTATGCTAAAAAATTATTTGTTTGAGTAAAGAGCAAAGAGTATATTTTTCTATCATATTGATAACATCCTGTTAAATCTGCTCCAAAGCATAAAAAAAATTAAATTAAATGTTTTTATCACGAAAATGAACCAGGGGAAAGATGAAAGGGTGATGGGGAAAGATCGAAATAGTTTCTAAAATCGTTTAAATGATTGTCAGACGCTGTTGGTGGTCACTAGTCTATAGTTTGAAGTGCCCTAAAAACTGAGAACTGACTGAAGTGTCAAAATTCCTTTAGTTTAGAAAGATATAACGTTTTTATATTTTTATATATTTCAATCTTACCCCACCGGGGGAAGATTGACAAAGAGGTTCTCAAACTTTCCACTTTAATTGCTTAAGGTTATACTGAAAATAAAACATTGCTATCAATCAAATATATCCTTTAATTTTACTTTATCCTAATACTTACCGAGATATTACAAAACAGAGAGTTTGCATTTTTCTTTCATCTGAGTCTACAAATGTAGCGCAATACGTAACAAATAAAAGTGACATAAAGATAAAATATTTCAAAATTAAATAGTTATCCAAGCAACATCTTAGAAAAATAAAAAATGTATGACTTCATGCCCATAACAAAAACATAAAAAGACTCTTCAAAGGCAAAAAAGCAACAACAAATCACTTATCTTACATTAATTTGCCATATTTAGGATCAATATCTTTAAAGATTCAATTTTAATCTTTATTACATCTAAAGGTACGAGTTCGTAGTCGACTGCAGACAGCAGCAGCATACGACGTGTCGCTGCGACACTACTGGGGTCTATGTATTTCTATGAAAACAACGTGTCGCTAGCTACGGAAGGTATTTCATAGAAACACATAGAAACCAGTAGTGTCGTGGCGACACGTCGCCTGCTGCTGCTCCTTGCAGTTAGCTACGAAGTTGTACCTTAATTCTTAACATAATAATCTCGACTTCGGCACGGATTTTTCGGGATGTCTTGTTCTTTCACACTATGACGTATTATATTATAAAGATTCCTTCCGCTTTACTTTCTCTATGGCGTTAGCAATATCGTCATGGGTGTAGGAAGTTGCGCGTAGAGATGTCCGGACGTAGTTACGTGGCATGGTGATTCTGAATTGACAAAATGCAATTATTATTGAATAGTCATTCGGTAGTCCTAAGTTGGTATTTATAATAATAATATTTGTAATCACTAATCAATTATACACAAAATTAATTCATTCAAACTTTGCATAAACGATATTCTATAAGAACATCATAAAATCATAAAAGGGTAGGTACCGATTAATTTATTTTGTATACTTATCTTATCATGAACAGTTTGAGAACATCTGACTATTTGTATGACTTTTGAAAACGGGGTAAGGTCGAAACTTTTAAATGTTCTTCTTACCCCGTCAAATATTGGTGGGTAAAGATGGAAAATTGAAATAAATCCTAAAATACGAAAAATAGCCATATTTGGATGTAATAACACAACTAAGAATTAAAAATAATGAGTAGATATTCCAATAAAACATTCGTACCCACCTCGTAAGTAAAGTTACAGGACACGGGGTAAGATTAAAACACTCGATTAATTTGCGTAAAAGTCACTGCGCAGAAATTTGCATTTTTCACACAACCATTCACTCAAAGCGGTAAACGCTGATTGAGATGTGCGACGTAACAAAATGGCGATCTTAACAATGTTGCCATCACTGCAAAAACTGCATTAAGTCTGACGTTATGGACAACTTTTTGTGTTACCCCGTTTTCTATCTTCCCCCCACTCACCCTAGGTAAAACAATATTTTTAAGTTAAACGGTTTTAATGAAAATAATGATGTAGATAATGTACTTAAAGCTAAAAATAGTTCGGTAGGTCCTAGGTACCAGTCATCACACCACTTTCCTCATCAATCTAGGGCATTGACCAGACAAAAAAATATAATCGTGGGGCGCAGCGTAACCTGAGTAAATATTTAAATAGCATTTATAATGATATGAGCGGTTAATTGATGAGGAAAGTGGTGTGATGACTGGTACCTAGAACGGTCTACCAAATTATTATTTAGATTTTAGTACGGTATCTACATAATATCACATTATTTTCATTAAAACCGTTTAACTTAAAAAAAAAAATATTTTACTTATTTTATTTTACTTCTTGCTTTCCTGCTTGCATTTTCATTCCAAAAGAGAACATTAAAATGAATTTTAAAAAAATACGATAAAATCTATTTTCTGCTTATATCCAGCACATTATCAACAAAATCCTTCAAAGTAACGACATCATGACGCACAAACCTCGACGATAAAGAGTTACCGCTGTCGTCGTACTAACATAAGTTACCAAAACTTACAACTTACTTGTCTAAGTACACAGCCACTAAATTATTCAAGATACCCTCACTTCGGCTTAAAACTTTGTCACTGTCCTCGCGTCGTCGTGGGAACGGAGACTTGTAAGCAGTCGCAAGTCTTGGACATCAACATTTATGATAAAGAACTCTTTTACATAGTGTGCTGGTGATTTTTCCTGATCCTTTTCCTTGCGTACAAGTTTTGAGGAGAGGAACTTGTTTATCAGTTTTGTTACAGAAAATTCTTACATAGCGTATAGCGTAGTCACATACTGAAAGTAAACGAAGCAAAAAGAATATGTAAGGATCATAGCAGGTGGCCTGCGGGCGAAGAGTAATGGGTAGCTCACCGTCCGATCAGGACCAGGCCCGTGCCGGACGGCGCGTACGTGTTCCACGCAGCAATTGAAGAGGCCCGTCAGGGCCGAAGCCTGCCGGGTCAGCGGGATTGTCCGAAAGGGTTACCGCTAGCCCGGAACATAAAGGGCTAAGGAAGGAACACGGGTGGTTTTAGTCATTAAGAGTCTGACACTCCCTTCCGCTCCACTCTGAGCGGGAGGGGTCATTTGATGATTTCCCATCCTGAAAAAAAAAGGATCGTAGCAGGTAGTGTTTAGTGTGAGGTTATTTATGATACCTAAGATAAACACCGGTTTCGAAAAAACACGTTGGTATTTTAGTGAACCAATCACCAAGGCACCCAGAGATTACTGATAAGAGATTTTGGGGATGTAAGAGTACTCTAAATAAACTAAAATAATTTCTACTATCTAAATGCTATCATAATATCTAGGTAATAGGCAATACGGGCTGGTGTTCGCAACTCCACGTCAATGCGCGTATTTTGCGTACGGTTTCAATTTTTTTTTTAATAAGTTCTTTATCTACTCCTGCGGGGATTACGCCGCAGTAGATACAGACCTTATTTAACGAGTAGATAGGGGTATCTACTCGTTGTTGTGGCTGTGTAAATAATTGTACATTGGTTAGTTCCTCAGTGGTAACTAAGGAATTAGTTCCTTTGTAGCGGTATCTACAACGCCACATGCGAACAACGCGTCATACTGACGTCATTCAAAATCCTGCATCGCGTAAGTAGAGTTTACCGCGCAACTAGCATAGATACAACAGTCCGACATGAATCATCGGGCAGTTGCCCGCCAGACAACGCACCCGTAAGGGAGGATCCTCCCTTTTCTATATAGTATGAGAGAACTTTACACACTGTTCCTCATACCTTAGTCTCCGCTAAGGAACTTAGTTAGCCCATAACAAGTATGTATAATACAGCCTTGAACCTATCAAACAAACATACAACTTTAGCAAACAACTACAAACTAATGACATAGTACATACAGACAGAAACTGGTTAAAATTCAACTCGAGCGTATCGACATGTCGCTGCTGACAAGGGATTCTAACTCGATTCAATAATTGAAGGATATGATTATGTATTCAGTGTTGGATTATTTTGATTTGCCATGTACAGACGCCAGCACATCAAGCTACTGCAATCTGTCAAATTTCTTTAATAGATTTTCAACTTTATCGCTAAAGCGGATCCTGCCGTTTTGCCGAAAAGATTTTGCCAAAATTACACTACCCAAACAAATTTTAGCAACCTTTTTTTATACCAATGCAATGTTTTTAACGATTTTAGTACGCACATTTTCATTTGGTCAAATTTTTACTTGGCAGAATATTATCAAGGATAATGTAATTTAGGTATTTGGTCTTTAATCAAATGATTTATTACAGCAAACAATCTTTAGACAATAAACATTTAGTCAAATGATTTGTTATAAAAAAAATATAGGCAAAATATTTTTTTTTGGGAATTACATGTTTTTACTTACATAATTACTTTTTTAATTGCATTACATGGTTGCGGTCGGTTGATAGGCGACGTAGGATGCAAGAGCGAGTGAAGGGCACCCCGAGGTTCGGTTTTGTTAGGTTACTTTATGTAATGTAGGTACTCTGATAATTGTGTTAGTTAAGAACTAGTGGGTAGGTTCAAGATTCTGTACTGTACTCAGTCCAAATATATCGGTGGTTCTAGATGTGCGTGTTTTCTTAACTGACCCTAGACATTACAGTGGCGACGAGGATTGTTAAATACAGAACTAGTTGCGTGGTATACCAGTGTAACGCGGTTATTATCGAAGTTTACGAACCTAAATAACAATGTCAATAGGCAAAATAAAGGAATTCGACGTAAAGTCGGGGACGTGGTCAGTGTACGTGGACCGGTTAGACATGTACTTTAAAGTGAACAAGATCAGTGATGACACTAAATTGCCTACCCTAATAGCCATCATGGGGGATGAGGCATATGAATTATTGAGCAATCTGGCTAGTCCACAAAAGCCAGCGGAGTTAACGTTCGACAAGGCGGTCGATCTGTTACGGAAACATCTAGAACCGACGCCGTCGGTACTTGCAGAACGTTATCGGTTTAGACAGCGGAGACAGTCCGGCGAGGAAAATGTGGCTGCGTACCTAGCCGAGCTCAAGAAACTCGCTCGATATTGCAAGTTTCAAGATGGATTAAACGATAACCTGCGAGATCAGTTTGTCTGCGGGCTGCGGAGCGACATAATTCGCCAACGGCTATTTGCGGAGGCCGACACAGTGTCATACACGGATGCCGTAAGGTTGGCGAGCTCACTAGAAGCGGCGGAGCGGGATGCGGCCGCGGTGGAGTCGAGGGCAGCGGAGAGCAGCGGGGGCGACGCCGCGGGCGGCGGGGCACTGCCGGCGCAGGCGGTGCATGCGATCGGCAGCGGCTACGGCGGGGAAAACGGCGGCGGCGCCGAGCGGAAAGCGCCACGTGGTGCGCGGTCTGGCCGCAGCGCGGGCGGTACCAGAGCGGCAACAGCGCGTTACAACTCCGCGCTTAGCTCGAGAACGCATGCTGGCGGTGGCAGCTCAAGTGGCGGTCGTCGGTACAATTGCGAGGGATGCGGGGCAACGGAACATACTTACTCTAGTTGCCGATTCCGTAACTACGAGTGCAGCAGTTGTAGACGACTGGGACACCTGCGACGCGTGTGCCCGAACAGGGCAACGAACGGAGGCGGCGCCGGGGTCAGGCGCTCCACGGTGAACTACGGAGAGGCGAGGGAAAATCTACCGGGCGAGGAGGTGTCACCGGAAGAAGACTTCCATCATCTGTGTTTGAACGACTATCGAGCGGTAAAGTTACCCATATGTATTGATAATGTTACTATTCAAATGGAGATTGATACCGGTACAGCGGTTTCGTGCATTAGTGAGCGAATGTATAATAAGTATTTCAGTGCCCACAAATTAGAACAAAGTGATCTGGTATTAAATTTTTATGACGGCACAAAAATTAAACCGCTAGGTGTCATGAAACCTCTGGTTGGTTACGGGCATAGTAGTAAGCAATTAGAATTATTTGTAATAGGGGGAGGTACCACCTCTTTGCTCGGCCGTCAGTGGTTAGCAGAGTTAAAAATAAAAATTCCAGTCTTGAGTAGTTGTAATAATGTAAAGTGGAAAGAAGTTAATATATGTAATGAAATTAATGTACTCCTACACAGGTTTAAGGATTTGTTCAGCGGTGGGTTGGGGCGGTACACTGGAGGCAAGGCAACGCTGCGGGTGCGCGAAAATGCAACGCCGGTGTTCCACCGAGCACGACCAGTGCCGTACGCACTGCTCGGCCGGCTCGACGACGAACTTGACGCCATGCTGCGCGATGGCATCATTGAGCCCGTCGACTGCTCCGACTGGGCCTCACCACTAGTGCCGGTAAATAAACCCGACGGTTCTCTGAGAATCTGTGCTGATTATAAGGCGACTGTAAACCCGGTTTTATTAACAGATCGTTATCCATTACCCAGAATTGAGGATCTAATAGTTAAACTTAGCGGAACTTCTTATTTTTCTAAAATTGATTTATCCCAAGCCTATAACCAAATTGAGCTAGATGATTCTAAGCAATTTACAGTCATAAACACTCATAGGGGTCTGTATAGGTATAATCGGTTAGTGTATGGGCTGTCGTCGAGTCCAGGCATTTTCCAACGTATTATGTGCAACTTATTGAAGGGAATCCCTAACGTGGAAATATTTCTCGACGATGTAATAATAGGGGGGAAAAACAAACGTGAACATTTAGAAGCACTAGAGGAGGTTTTCTGTAGATTACATCGTTATGGACTTAAATTAAAAAGTAACAAATGTGTGTTTTTAGTGAAAGAAGTAAAGTATTTGGGTTATATCATTAGTAATGAGGGAATTAAAACAGATCCGTCCAAGGTTCAGGCCATCATTAATATTCCCCGACCGACAAATATCACAGAATTAAGGTCGTTTTTGGGAATTACTAACTTTTACGGGAAATTTGTTAAGAATATGAGTAGGTAGTAGGTTAGCAACACTTTACGAACTGCTAAAGAAAGGTCAACAGTGGGATTGGTCGACTGAGTGTGAAAAGTCTTTTGTAGAAATAAAAAAGATTCTGGCAGGGGGGCAAGTGTTGGCGCATTACGAACCTCGGAAACCATTGGTATTAACGTGTGATGCCAGCGGGCGCGGGGTTGGCGGGGTATTGACACAGCCCGGCGAACGAGGCGAGCGGCCGGTCGCCTATGCGTCACGCACACTTACGGAAGCGGAAAAAAATTATTCACAAATACACCGGGAGGCGCTAGCTATTATATTTTGTGTAAATAAATTCCATCAGTATTTATATGGCCGTAACTTTATTCTACGTACGGATCATAAACCATTAGTGTCAATATTTGGCCCGAATACCGGAATACCGACTATGGTGGCGAGCCGAATGCAAAGATGGGCAATTATTTTATCAGCTTATTCGTTCACTATCGAGTACGTACGCACCGATCAAAACGGAGCAGACGGGTTTTCTAGGTTACCGCTAGCTTTGAGCAATCCAACTACGGCCGTGCAGCCGGAGCAAACTCATTTGCACTTCGTGCAACAATCATTGTTATTAGACTGTAATGAAATTAAACGTCAAACAATGCGAGATGGGGAGTTGTCAAAAATATTGAGTTATATAAGAGATGGTTGGCCTAATGAATGTGAGATAACAAACTTAAAACCTTATTTCAATAGGAAAAAGGAACTTTACGAAGAATTAGGGTGCATCATGTGGGGATATCGACTAGTAGTACCGGAACCGTGTAGAAATAAGGTGTTGTTAATGTTACACGAACCACACATGGGTATAGTAAAATCAAAAGCATTAGCCCGAAGTTATGTATGGTGGCCCGGGGTCGATGAAGCGGTGGAGCACATGTGTCGGGAGTGCGAAGTGTGTGCGGCCCAGGCAGACGCGCCGCCTCGGCAAGCACCGCGCATGTGGCCCTGGCCGAACCGACCCTGGAGTCGGATACACATCGACTACATGGGACCCATAGGTGGTAGAACATACCTAGTGGTAGTGGACGCCACCTCCAAATGGTTGGAGGTATTCAATGTTTCGAGCACTACAGCGTTAAATCTAATAGAAAGGTTAACTGAGTTGTTTAGTAGATGGGGTTTACCTAGACAGATAGTTAGTGATAACGGTGCACAGTTCACGTCTAAGGAATTTCACGAATTTACTAAAAATAACGGGATTGAACACATTCTTACAGCCCCTTACCATCCTGCGTCAAACGGATTAGCAGAAAATGCAGTTAGACTTCTAAAAAGAGTAATAAAGAAAGCCTTGACAGAAAAACAGAATATAGATAAAGCCATTTGGACATATTTACTGCATTATAGGAACGTAGAACATGGCACAACTGGAGATAGTCCGGCGATGATCTTGTTAGGCAGGCGTTTACGTACTCGGTTGGACACTATCAAACCAGATAGGGAAGCCAAGGTACAGCGAGTCCAACAAAGACAGGTAGAATGTGTGGAAGGGGCGAGTAGGTGCGTCGGGGAAAAGGGGGATGATGTATGGTATCGACAATACCTAAAGGGGGAAAAATGGGTTCCCGGTAGAATATTAGATAGTCTAGGTCCCAGTAATTACACAGTCAGGGGGCAAACAGGAGAAACACTCCACAGACATATTGACCAATTGCGTAGGAGAACAGGAGGGAGGTTATCTCTAGTATCTAGTGGTCCTAGTATTAGGGAGCGATCAGCAACAGATTCTCAGACGACACATAAGGCGGGTGAAGACCGAGGTGAAGGGGCTCAGACGGAGGGGTCACCAAGTCACAAGGCAGAGCCGCCGCCGGCTCCACCCATTACCGAGCAAACGGTGGACGCTCAGGTTTCCACGGAAGGTCAGGTTGTCTTGCCCCAGCTGCCGTCGACCCCACAACGCGCCGTTAGGCAATGTAGACTTAAGATTCCTAATTATAAGATTTAGTAATAATCATTGTGTATATCTTTAGTTAGTTAAGTTATTAAAAAGTTAAGTTAGTACATAAATTAGTAATAATCACTGTGTATCTCTTTAGTAAGATAAGTTGAGTTAGTTATGAATTAGTTGATAAGTTATGTAATAATTTAGCAGGAAGGAGTGTAATGTAGGTACTCTGATAATTGTGTTAGTTAAGAACTAGTGGGTAGGTTCAAGATTCTGTACTGTACTCAGTCCAAATATATCGGTGGTTCTAGATGTGCGTGTTTTCTTAACTGACCCTAGACATTACACTTTAAACCCTTTTCACAGTAATAGGAGCACCGCGAAGCGGGGCTCCGTCGACATTGGATGCAAGATCGAGCGAAGGAGAATACAAATACCTTTACCTCATATCTTGGATCCTCATATTTGGAAAGTAAGTTATTGTTTAAACTTTCACTTGCCAAACATTAGGTTTGCGTTACAATTTTTTGTGAAAAGTTTATTTGCTAAGTAATGATTTGGCAAATGAAATTATGCGGAAAATTGTTTGGGAAGTGATAATTTGGCAATTTCTTTTCGATGAAACTGTGGGGAATTCGTGACCGTGGTGGGCAAGTGATACACAGAAGTGAGTTGATTATATGTGACGATTAATTTATTACGATATCAAGTAACTAAAGCTAGCAGTTACACTTGACACGAAAAAGTAAAATTAAATAAGGTTACATGAATGGTAAAACTACTAGAAACACGAAGCTCGCCGTAAACTATTACGGCGAGCTTCGGCGAGTAAAGTATGATCGGGGGTCAGAGAGGACCTCGCACGATCGTAGTTCAGCACAGACTGTAGCTCCGAACCAAAACTCTCCCAAATCTGCCGTTCACTAAACAAAGGACGCGGCAAATCCACATCTGCCTTTTAAAAGTATAATAAAACACGAGAAATGCAGATGGGTACAATACAAGACAACTGAAAATAACAGAACAATGAACCTTAACTATAAATAGCAAATAGGTACAATACAAGATAACTAAACAAATAGAACAATGAACCTTAAAAGTAAAGAATCATGAAAGACAATAGTACCTATAACTTAAATCGCTTGCAGATGTTCAACGTGGGAAAAACACAAAAATGAAACTTTCTAAAAATTATTCAATAAGTTCCTCTATAAAAATATTACATTCTTAAAACTATGCAAGGGATGGGTACGTAAGACACAGTCCCTACAGTACCCCCCTACCAGTGATAAAGATCACGAAACACCTGCCTGATAGTAATCAGGAAATTTAACTCGCCTACCAGAACGGTGAGGAATATGCTTGCCAGGCCAACTTAGGTTCCAGTGAGTCGGAACCGGTTGCCGCATAGTTCACGGTGAGTCGGAACTGTCTGCGAAGATGTCCCCAGTGAGTCGGGGTGGCGCGGGCGCTGCGTTATGGTTCCAGTGAGTCGGAACCGGTTGCCGCATAGTTCACGGTGAGTCGGAACTGTCTGCGGAGATGTCCCCAGTGAGTCGGGGTGGCGCGGGCGCTGCGTTATGGTTCCAGTGAGTCGGAACCGGTTGCCGCATAGTTCACGGTGAGTCGGAACTGTCTGCGGAGATGTCCCCAGTGAGTCGGGGTGGCGCGGGCGCTGCGTTATGCTCCAGTGCGTCGGATGGGGTACAGCGCCGGGTTGAGGCTGGATGCTGCGTCGACCAGGAGAGGAATTGAGCTCTGCTTGTTGACCGGCCGAAAGTGCAGTGTGCTGTGCCGAGGTTGCTGATGAGGCTGAGGGTGATGACCAGGTATGCGCGGTCGCTGCATGCTGGTGGTCAGGATACCCGTTGAAGCCGTGGGAGCTGGCTGGCAATGCGCGTTATCCGCGGCTAGTGACTCCCGCTGGCGTTTCCCGGCTGCGACTGGTTTCGTCTGTATGCGCGCATTGCGGCTCTGCTGCGACGGTGATGCTTCACGTCGTCGGTAGCTGGATCGCTCGCCATTTTAACACGTACCTTGATTTAACACTCGCGAAACTCTTTACGCACTGTCACGAACTCACGCTATTGATAGTTTTGATCACGTCGGGGTCACCACTGTGGGGAATTCGTGACCGTGGTGGGCAAGTGATACACAGAAGTGAGTTGATTATATGTGACGATTAATTTATTACGATATCAAGTAACTAAAGCTAGCAGTTACACTTGACACGAAAAAGTAAAATTAAATAAGGTTACATGAATGGTAAAACTACTAGAAACACGAAGCTCTCCGTAAAC
The DNA here is from genome assembly GCA_963855955.1 of Luperina nickerlii. Taxonomy (NCBI): domain Eukaryota; kingdom Metazoa; phylum Arthropoda; class Insecta; order Lepidoptera; family Noctuidae; genus Luperina; species Luperina nickerlii. The sequence goes on along the minus strand of OY979666.1, from coordinate 2,528,178 downwards.
TATTACGGCGAGCTTCGGCGAGTAAAGTATGATCGGGGGTCAGAGAGGACCTCGCACGATCGTAGTTCAGCACAGACTGTAGCTCCGAACCAAAACTCTCCCAAATCTGCCGTTCACTAAACAAAGGACGCGGCAAATCCACATCTGCCTTTTAAAAGTATAATAAAACACGAGAAATGCAGATGGGTACAATACAAGACAACTGAAAATAACAGAACAATGAACCTTAACTATAAATAGCAAATAGGTACAATACAAGATAACTAAACAAATAGAACAATGAACCTTAAAAGTAAAGAATCATGAAAGACAATAGTACCTATAACTTAAATCGCTTGCAGATGTTCAACGTGGGAAAAACACAAAAATGAAACTTTCTAAAAATTATTCAATAAGTTCCTCTATAAAAATATTACATTCTTAAAACTATGCAAGGGATGGGTACCTACAAAACAAAGGAGACACCGCTAAAGCATAAGGTTCAAAGTTCATTGTGAAAATTTGACAGTTTCGGATAGCTTGATGTGCTGGCATCTGTACACAATTCTAGGGGGTAACCACGACGACGGCGACGACGCTATTACTTCTACGCTTAGCGTTCTTTCAGACTTTATTTCTTTTTGCTCGGCTCCTAAGGTTCCTAGCGTGATATTAAATAGCCTATAGCCTTCCTCAAGAATTGGGCTATCAAACTACCGGTTGGATTTTTTCAAATCCAACCGGTAGTTTCAGAGATTAGCTCATTCAAACAAACAAACTCTTCAGCTTCATTATCCCCAAATAAATTGGGATAAAGGAGAATGATAATGACGACGATGTACACAATTCTAAAGGCTTCGATCTCTCTCTCTCTCTGTAGTTGGTCCTCATATCTGAGGATCGTGGTCAGCTTCGGAATTGCATCTGGAGCGGATGATCCGGGTCCACCGGTTTCTGTCCAGCGCATCCCTTACCACCGTACAGGATACCATGTAAAGGCTTCGATAGGTAGTTTTTTTGAAGTGAAAACTTCTTTTTGCGATGGGAAAAAACCATTGAACTCGCGCCACTGTTACCGTAAGCGACACCGTGCGAGTTTTGTTTATAAGACGATTAAAAAAAATACCCGCTTCGTATGTGTTTGGCTGTCCTCGGGATGCAATCGGTTTTAATGTATATCCGATATATGAGTGATGGCAAAGTATATTATGTTTGTGCTTTGTTTTCTCTTCTGTCGGCACTCCCGGAGAGCCACTGTTTATTTTTTAATTCAAAAAAAGGAGTTCGTCTGTATGTATTATTTTTTTTATTCCTTAAAAACTGGCCAAGTGCGAGTCGGACTCGCACTCGAAGGGTTCCGTAACACAAGGCAAAAACGCCGAAAAAACGTTTGTTGTATGGGAGCCCTTTAAATATTTATTTTATTCTGTTTTTAGTATTTGTTGTTATAGCGGCAACAGAAATACATCTATGAAAATTTCAACTGTCTAGCTATCACGGTTCATGAGATACAGCCTGCTGACAGGCAGACGGACGGAGTGGAGTCTTAGTAATAGGGTCCCGTTTTTACTCTTTGGGTACGGAATCCAAAAAAGACATTCATAATTGACCAAGCAGTTTCAAAGAAAAAGTAATTAAGCAAGTAAGAAAATACTCAATTACAAGTCCAATTACAAATCGAAACAACACCAATTACTTCCACTTAAATTCAAAACCGTTTATAATATATAAATCTTTGATCGAGAACCTACATCAAGAACCTAGTCTATCAAAGGTGGAAAATGTTTAATGAAACGTGAAAATCACGAATCTCGTGATAAATTCGATATCAAAGTGAGATTTATCCGCGTGCTGCTTCAGAATTAATCGAATTGCGACTAATCGTTTGGAAATAAAGTCAGAACGGTTGGTTGGCTTCGCTTTCGGATGTAAAGCGGCTGCCATGTCTTTCGACCTGACTCACATTCTGGGACGTGTAGCTATGTGGTTTAAGTAATGCACTTTAATTTAACTCAAACGGCCTTATTACAAAACAACGTATATCTCTAAAGCCAGGTTTAAACCATCAAGCCATTTTTTAATTTCGAAGTTTATTCCGACAAAGTTCAAGTTCTAATTACTAGAAGTGACGTTAAACGCAGTTTTAATGGTCACTTTGTATTACATTTTGTAAAGAACTTTTTGTGAGAATGAAGTTTAAAATTCAATAATTTTCTCGAAATTTTAGGCATGGACTAAAGAAATCAGAGTAGAGGTGGCCCAGTGGTAACGACCACGACTTCCGAGTTGTACTCGTAGGTCGTGGGTTCGAAACTTCGAACCCTGACAGGCGCTTTACTTTGTTTAAATTATTTCATCACCACTGCTCTTAAAACGGTGAAGGAAAACATTGTGAGGGAACCGCCATGTCCTAAAACCAAAAATTAGAAGACATATGACATCTACCAACATGCACTGGGCCCGCGCAGTGGGAACATTATTCAGAACCATAGAGAAATTAGCAGATCATTTGGAGTCAGACGGAAAGTATTTTCAATTATTTATTTACAGGCACTTTTGAATTGTCAAGGAAAAAATGAAGCCGTTGCCTATTCTAAAGCGTAATAGGTTCCTATGGAAAAGAACAGATAAGAGACTCCGTGGACATTCATTTAAGGGCTGATTTTACTATAGTTAGATAACTCTGAGGAATAAATATTGTGGTTTGACAGCTTTTATATAGAAAATACATAAAACTGTCTATTCTTCAGATAAAAGTTATCAGTCTATTGAAAAATCAGCCCGAAATCAAAATAATTATTGATGCCGCCGCTGGTCTTATGTCCGTCTCTGTCAGGTACACTATACTTTTGTATGCTTGAAGTATTGAATAAATCTATACTTCTGTACTAATAATATTATAAAGAGGTTAAACTTTGGAGTTTGTATGTAAGTGGTAATCTTCGGAACTACTGATCCGATTCCGAAAATTCTTTTGGTGTGACAATCTTTTTTCTAAAGGCACTTTATGTAGGTATATGTTCACATTTAATTATTCCAGTTAAGGGGCTTACATGACCTAAAGCGCAGTCACTGTCGGACTGCATAGAAAAAAAAGAGAAGCGCGATCACACAACACTGGTAATTTATTGCAAAATATGAAGCAATTATTTCATTACAAAAAATCTATTGTTTGGACTAAAAAATTAAAACACTAGTATTTTAATATGTTGCTTGTAGAATAATCAGACAAAAAAAGTATGGTTTTTATTGTAAAAAGAAAGTTTTTAGAGTTATCTTCATCATTTTTTTCTATCGTATCAAATTAGTTGTATTGTGTTTTCAAAACACTATCTAAGTATCTACCTAGCATATATCCTGAAGAATATCATATATTTTTCTGATTTTGTTCACTGTAGTCGATCATATACTTTTATTGTTTCTAAAACTTGTATTTTTTGCGTTTATGTCCTGTAAGACCCTTAAACTATTGCTGGCTGAAACCATGAAATGGGTCGGTATAACTGCTACTCGCGACGAGGCGTACAAACTTTCAACTTTCAACCTCCGAGCGGGTCAAACGGGGATTACCTACAATATACTTACAATGGCTAAAATATGTGCCTTTTTACCGTAGAGAGGCGCCCGTAAGAAAAACCATCAAAATATTCGATTGCGTATGAAATCAGTCCGAGTACCTACGAGTATATTTAGTTTATACACGCTGTCTGTTTTGAACTAAAATCTTTTTGAACAGTAGGATACTTATGAATCTGACACTATAAATGAAGTCATTAATTTTTTAAATCTATGGTTTTGGTTTAATCATTTATTTCTCAAAAACAGAATACAATTATTCACTTGGAATGAGAAACACTGGTTGCATACATAAAAACATTCCTTGGAACGAGTATCGAAACGGTATGTTTAAAGTTAGACAAAAGTACAATAATAATTGTTAGTCATTAACTTATTATTAGGTTAGTAACATAATCTATCCTAAAAGAGATCGAGTTTAGAAGGTATTTGTTTTAAATATTTTTTTCTTGATGTAGGTAATCTGCAAAAATATTGAGACTGATAGATAAGAATCTGATTGTAATCTCCCGGTTTTAGTTCACAGCAAACGTTTTTAGCGGATATAATAAATGGTATTGTTATCAAATGGGACGTTAAATGCCTAATAACTATTTTTGCACATAGTAATTGCCTCTTATGATTTTAAATCGTATTTGATCCCACAGTTGTACTGTATTAAAAGTTGTAAGAAAAATAATAAAAATAAAACTTACCAAAACTCTGAATACATTCTATGTAAGCGAGAATTAGCACCAACGTTACAACTGAAACAATAAAATAAAAATATTATTTAAAAAAAAAAGAATTTTTCCTATATTGTCCTCCATGATACCATAATTTTACGCGAATTTAATTGATTTGCAAATTAATTTCAAACTGTTACTTCTCAACATAAAACATTTTTCCTAAACAACGCGAACGTACCTCTCGCGTACATATTGGCGGGAAACTTTGGAGCGAAGGGCGTGCACCACCCCCGCTACTCAAATCGGTACTGACGACGTACTCTGTGCTGACGACCGAAAGCCCAAAACGGAGGAACTTAGTTTTTTTATGAGGATAATAAATAGCACAGTCAACACTTCGTCAAGCCTACAAGGAAACTCTTTTACGTGAATGGAATATTAAACACGTATTATTGGCGATTTGATAAAAGCCTTGTGTAGATAACACCTCAGTTTTCGAAATTATAATATTAAAATTGAATCCATTATTATATTAAAATAATACAAAGTACGCATGAAATTCTAAACGGTAGATCGTCAAATAATTTTTCGTTAATTTAGATTTGATAATATGTTAAAGTAATATTGGTAATATGTATATACTGTCATTGCTAACCTTTATAAGAATTTTTAGATATTGTGTAACTTTTTTTCAATTTCGGGTACATGTTCGTCCTAAGGATTTATGTCCAATATCTAAATAGAAGATGTTATTAAGACCTAATTAAATCTTAACCGCCTCATTGCTCTTGCTGTCATTGTCACGGTTTCGACGCAAACTTGAGAGGTTTCGGATGCAATTTGCTACTCGGAAAATCTTATTTAGTTTTTCCCTCTAGGAAATGCAGTCTTGTGTTAGGTGCCGGATCGCTATCCGGCACCTAACACAAGACTGCATGCATGCAAACTAAAAAAAATTGTTACCATAGACATACGCTTATGTCTATGGTAACAATTTTTTTTAGTTAGGTTTAATTTTTTTAATTTTTCTTTTGAGTTATCTTATACAGATGTGTCTTACACAGAGCGTGCCTTATATAGGGTGTGTCTACGGCTGTGTTGTATCTTAAAAAGACACATCACATGGCTATGTGACGTAGTTGACGGCAGACGTCAACTACGCATTTTGTACATTAAAATAAGTAACATTGCATAAAAATAATTGCTGGGAAACTACTTTTATTTTTGGTGTAGGTACATAATTATTTGCTGTTTGCGGTAGTGTGCAATGTAATGTAACACACGCAAAACATTGTGCTTATGGGTGCATGCACCGGTCCAGGATCAAAGTTGTGTTATTATAACATTAAAAACTTGTTTTCGTAATATTAAATCTAATATCTCCATAACCAGAAGGTTTCCAGGTACGGTCCAGTACAAAAAAAATATTACAATGACGGGAGTATAAGTGACTCTCGGCTTCATTTTACACGCTTTATTTTTGTACACGTTTCTGTACCAACTAAACCTATTTTACTTTCATATCTTTTTTTCTTTTCTATTTTGGCAGCGAATTTAATTCCCTAAAGTATCTTTTTTTGAGCATAAAATGTAACTTTATAAGAAAAATCTCAATGAAAAACAACAAAAAAAAAACAATACGTCTGCATCAAAACACTTCAATTTTATGAACGCGAAGAAAAAAATCAATCACCGTGATTGCCCTATACACAATTTCTCTCTTATTCCCATTCAAACTGCGGTTTTTCATTCCGAACTCCATTGAACGAGACAGACAATTGCAGAGGGCGCCGAGGCAGCCACTTTACTGTATGGCTGTATAGTAATTAGTACGATGGTTGTCAAGAGGATATTATATTCGTTTTATTGGATATTCAGTCGCAGCCTAGGTATTCCTATGTCATTGTAACTTGCAACACTGATTGGCAATTTGGCATAACAACGCGACGGTTTTATGTTGAAAGAAAGCCATTCAAAATGAGTATACAGAGCTTTTTTTATAACCTGGCGATACACACAGACCAGCGGGAGTACGTGGTAATTGCGTAACGCATTAGCAACGATTGCAACGCCTTTCATTTCGACAACATTAATTGCGTTATTTACGCTGTCGAGCAGACCTATTTTTCAAGCATATGAAACAATAGGTTAGGAATTTATTTCTAGAAAATCCTTCGGATTATGTATCGGTATCTATTATGTAATAGCAATAAAACTAATGATTTTAAGTAAACAGCAGCACGCGTAGCATGAACAACTTAGAAACGGGTTTTATCAATAGAAGTATAGACAAAATGACAGATTTCACAGATTTCTATTGAAATCAACTTCAACTCTTGATTAATGGCTTCTGTGGAACAAACACCACAATTTTGCCAATTTCACATACTAAAATCCACTGTAATTTTGTCTGTTTTATCTGTCATTTTGTCTATTTTATCTGTCCTTTTGTCTATTTCATCTGTCACTTTGTCTATTCTTCCGTCGACAAAACAGTTTCTATGGATGGTGGTCATGCTACGCGTGCTGATCCGCTCGTAGTTTCTCGAAATCATGAATTTATAAAATCTTTATTCTTTCACTGCTACTTGTCCTCAACGTCACGACCACGACTGTGATGAAAACGCCCAGTAGATATTATTGCCATAATAGATTCAATACCTATTGTACAGACGCCAGCACATCAAGTTACTACAATCTGTCAAATTGCTTTAATAGCTTTTCAACTTTATCGCTAAAATATAAGGTTCAAAGTTGATTGGGAAAATTTGACAGTTTCGGGTAGCTTGATGTGCTGGCGTCTGTACTTAGTATACTGAGCTACAGTAAAATGGTTATGATTGAAACGAATCTGGTATAGCTACTTTTAGAGCGTTATACAGCAAACATTATTACAATAAAACAACAAAATTATATGACGTCTGGAATAGCACTGAACGGCGCTATATTTGTATCTTTACAATTTTCTTTATCTTTGCTGAATACGTAAGCATTCTCGGTAGAATCGACTGAAGAGATTCACGACCTTATAAAGTACCTACGTTAAGAACATGAATTGTTGGTGTTTTGTAGAGTTACATAAGGGGCTTATAGGACCTAAACACAAAAAACGCAAGTTTTAGATACAATAAAGTAAGAAAAATATATGATATTCTTCAGGATATATGCTAGGTAGACAGTATGTTGACAACATAATACAACTAATTTGATACGGTAGAAAAAAAATCATGATATGATGATACCTCTAAAAACTTTCTTTAACAATAAAAACCATACTAATAGGTATACATACATCATTATGATTTTTTGTCAGATTATTCTACAAGCAACATATTAAAGCACTAGCACTGTTTTAATTTTTTAGTCCAAGCAATAGATTTTTTGTAAATAGATAATTGCTTTATATTTTGCAATAAATTACCAGCGTTGTTTCATCGCGCTTCTCTTTCTTTTCTATGCAGTTCGACAAAGACCGCGCTTTAGGTCATGTAGTTGCCTTAATGTGTACAAATATTCAGCAACTGCAGTGCGATTCTGTAACCATCTCACCGTGAAAACTTAGGTGAAGTGAGCGTGGAGTAAGCTGTCAATAGTGTCAATTCCTAGCAAAAACAAACTCACTTCACCTAAGTTTTCACGGTGAGATTTTTACAGAATCGACCGGCAGTTCAGTATTCGGCCAACCGGTCTCGGGTCTAGTCTGTACAAATCTCACCGTGTAAACTAAGGTAAAGTGAGCTGTCATTCCATCTGCGAGTCTATGAAAAACATTGAAGAAAAAAAACAACATTGAGTCTCTGACTGAATTCCTGTTTTGCTATTTTGTTTTAAGCTTTGAAATAATATAAAATTATCAATAGAATTAGCATAAAACATAAAATCTCGGTTATTATTGATGTAGATAATGCTTGGTCAACCTCTAGCATTAGGTGATATGACAATTTTTTTTTTTTAAACGTTGCCCCACACTAGGAATTTCTCCTGTATCGTGGGTGCGTTTACAAACATTTAAATTCACATACACAAACAGCCAGACCCGGAACAACTACCTGTAGGCAATACAAATATTTGTTCCGTGCGGGAATCGAACCCGCGACACGCAGCGCAGCAGTCGATCGCTCAGCCAATGGCGCCAACCGTGTCGTCACGTCACACTGTCAGCTCACTTCACCTAAGTTTTCATGGTATGATATGCCATCAGCATTGCCATTTAGATTCTCCGAATCCTTAGGGATTGACACTATTGAAAGCTTACTTCACATAAGTTTTCATACTGAGATTTTTACTGAAGAGATCGGCAGTTCAGCCACTTTTACACTATTCAGCCAAATACCGAATAACCACGTTTGGAAAAGGTAATTCGATAACCACACAGAACAGCTAGCTATTCATGAAGAAAATACAGAAGCAAACAAAAGACGAGCAGTAAAAAATATGTATAGTACAGTTCGAAAACATTTTGCAATAAAATAATATGAACCAAACCAAAATGGTTTGCGGGACCGGAGAAAATCTCAGTTGAAACGTTTCAAGATACACGTCTGCACAGTAAAATAAAATAAACTTAGTTTAGAAAATGTTATATTTTATTTTATGAGATGGCTCGTAACATCCGAGGTTTTAAGTTTTGAGTCCACTCTTGCCTGTTCTTGGATGTTATAAATCTGGATAAGAAACCAATGGTTAGGTATTTATTTTATGGCCCCGCTTGAACATAGAGGTTTTGGTTTTGAAGAAGTTGTTGATCTTTGGTATATTTTACTTATCGGACAGTAGGTATAGTTAATTTAAACGACAAATGTCGCATGAACCACCGATTGTTCATAAGAAAAACAAACTCGAAACGACATAAATATAAACGTGAAAACCGTTACGCGCATACAAACGGGTTCTAGTAGGAGATGGTTTGACGGGTTAAGGATATTAAGACAAAGTGATTGCTTTTATATAAACAAGAATGGCAGTTTTCCTTAGGAACCTTCAACCTGTTAGATAGACATGACATTTCCCCATTGTAATAAATTACAATCGCTTTTCTCAACAATGAGCTGAGGTCATGCAGTCCTGCTAGAACTACCTACTTTTAAAGGCCTACTTGAAATAGTTGATTTGACTTTGACTTTATTAGGAACACAAAGAGCACTGGACATGCAGAACTTACACTTTTCAAAAGAAAGTTTCTATCCTATCCTGTCTTTGCAACATCCAGGAGGCCTACGTCTGAGGGACATAACCGTTGACGGGTCCATCAGCACGATTGCACGGACCTCAAGAGGGACCAAACTTCCTTCCCACGTCCAGTTGACCACGTCCCACGTGAAAATGATATAATTTAACACCCCTCCTTGAAAAGTCAGAGTGAAAGTGGCAAAGAATTTTTGGTCGTTGTTTTGGTTAAAGGTCTTTGCGAACCGTACGTTTATAATGCTGGCAACTGCTACTGTATCCGCATAATTGGCCTGTCATTAAATTATTGACATAACTGTGATTGGCCGATTGTGTTATGGAAACCACAGCGACGCGCGTTCCGATGAATTCGAGGCAATGAGTAATTTTCCCGAATCGATTTTTAACAGTGGTCAGTCGCAGCCTCGCAGGAGCAATCATGGCTACGCGTGTTCCGCAAATATTAAAACAAAATGATTCAGAACATAAGTTCACGCCTGTATTCTCCGATGGGGTGGGCTAAGCAGGAGGTGTACTCCTTAAGCACGAAATCCGTAATAATGCGGGCTTTACACAGGTGACTATCGGCGGAAACCGACTGCCTAAATGGCAATTTGGCTAGGCCGCAGCTGCAGGTGACTAAAATCGCAAGTTCCAAAGTAGAGTAGGTTTCGACTTTTCTTGTGCGGCGACAGGTCGCATGCGGCGGGTGACTAAAATCGACCGTGAAAATGCTCAGTCGCAGGCTATCGCCCGCCGCATAAAGGTCGACATTTTGATGCAAAATGAACTAGTCTCCTGCAATTTTCATGGAACTGTGTAAATGGGATGTGCACTGTGTAATGCACGACGAAAATTGACCCAGTGTAAATCCCCCATTACGGGCGATTCCTTCTCCGTATCACCTAATATAATAATAGTTTGGTACCCGACCTAAAAATTACGTTCTGGCCCGTCCGAAAAAGTTAATTAATCGGGTGTAGGGTTGAAGTTTCAAAGTTCTTTCGGACGGACCCGTTTCTTCGTAGATAAACATAAATCCAGTAAAAGAGTAGACAGTAGTGTTGCCCAAAATCGGTCTTGGTCTTGCAGTCTTGGTCTTGTTCTTGCATTTTTGCAAGACCAAGACCAAGACCGACTTATTGTAGCAAGACCAAGACCAAGACTGAACCCTGCAAGACTTGAGCAAGAACAAGACTAAGCCTGCAAGACTCTTGCGTCTCGCAGTTATGTCAAACTGAGATTTGGGCGTTATAGTAGGTATTTGGTTTCAATCCCGATTTTGTTAGACGTTCCCCAGTATCAAAACCGTATCGTCATAACACTAAAAGGTATTGATTATTATATGTTTCGACTATTTATTAAGTAGGTAGGTAGCGTGTTACAAATTTGTTCCCATATGTGATAAAAATGTACCTAGCATAACTATCTAGCAAAGTTCATTTCATACCTTGTAGGTATATCTACTTAGAGTATTATATTATACCTGTATAAGTCTAATGTGCAGATCTAACGTTAGTAGGTTGATAAAAGTTATGTAGGGATTTATGTTTCAAAGTTTATATTATTCTTCTATTCAGCAAAATTTAAAACTAACAGCGAGTCGAGTAGGTCTATTACTAGTAGCAGTTTTTAAGCCAGTCGATGTTATGGTACAGACGCCAGCACATCAAACTACTACAATCTGCCATATTTCTTTAACAGATTTTCAACTTTATCGCTAAAGCATTAAGGTTCATGGTCGATTGGCAAAATATGACGTTCCGCGAATAAACTGTTGGTCGGTCAGTGTATTACGTACCTACTTATTTGATAATCTACGGACAAAGACGCCGCCGCCGCGCGGGGATTTCCGCAATCTTCCGCATTTTATGTCAGGTTCAAGCATTTATGCACTTTATTGTAATAATTTAAAGTTTATTTTCAAGTGCATTAATAATACGAGGAGACCGCTTGGCGCTGCGGTCTCTTTGTCGCGGCATTTGAAAGCGAATAGCGTAGGTACGAACTACGAAGATACTTAGTGTCGACCTCGTAAATGAACTTTAGCAATACAGCTGATCAGGTAGCCCTTTCGAGTTTTATTTACATTGCTGTTTTAAGTGAAACGAGTGAATTTATTATTTTTTAATTGAAAATCTCATTAAGTCAGATAGAAATAATGATTATATATACAGTTTAGAGTATAAAAAATTGCAGAAAAAAACGTAAAAATTAAGAAAAAGCCGACGAAAAATTTCAACGCATGGGGGTCCAGAATCATGTACTGAATCCATGGTAAGCGCGTCGATGTCCCTGCCACCCAGCAATAGGCTAATAGGTATTTGAATGTAGTCTAGTCTAAGTAGTAGAGTCTCGCAAGACTTGCGAGACTCTTGCTGCAAGACCAAGACCAAGACCAAGACTGAGAGCGCAATACCAAGACCAAGACCAAGACCAGGTGTATTGACGCAAGACCAAGACCAAGACTGGCTAAGGTCTTGTCTTGGTCTTGCATTTGGGCAACACTAGTAGACAGTAGGCCCCCTTTTTATTACAACCGCATTTCGGGTGTGAATGTAGAAGGGTGCGAGCCAATTGCCATCAACCGGGCTCAAACCCGGCTGTGATTCAGAACTTTTTGCATAATTAAGTATTGGCAGGGTTTAAAAGTGAATGAATTTATTGCAAACAGGACCGAGGTTCGCGCAAACCGGCATCGGCAGACTCGTATCAATTGCAATGTGCTCGAGTTAATAGCTTACGTGCATATTGCATCGCTTCCATTTCGTGATTGGCTTTTTAAGTGTCCCAGCCCAGTCTGTATGTACCTAGTACGTACTTTTTTTAAACTATCGTGTTATGACACGAGGTATTTAGATTAGAATGGTTTTTAACCGACTGCAAAAAAGGTTTTTTTTTATGTACCTATGTTCGGGCATAACTTCCTCATATATAGACGGATTCGCAAATTTTATTTTGTTCGAAAGAGGTTTATTCCTAAATGGTGCCATTTCAATTTCGTACAGATCTGATGATTAGTTTCGGAGACAGACAACGGAACTCTTCAATAAAAGCCAGCAAATCAACCGCGATTGCTGCTTTAGCATATGTATGCATTGTTTACGCAATTATACAACATAACATCACGCCTGTATCCTTTAAAGGAGTAGGCAAATGTGTTCAATAGCTTCCTGTCACTAATATTCACATAGCAAGTAGTGTTATATGAATTTGTTTGGAGTAGGTAGGTACAACTAAAAAGTAAAAATAAAAAGTTTTTTTCAAAAAAAAAAAAACAACTGATTTCCGAAAAAAACACTACAAGGTGAAAAAAAAATAACTTTAATTTCGAAAGTCGGTGTCAAAAAACGAAAATACAGAACCAACGATACCGACTTCCGAAATTAAAGTTAATTTTCAGTTTGTAGGGGGTTGTTTCTGGAAGTCGGTTGTTTTTTAGTTTGCGTAGCGCTTGTAGTACAGTGGTGTACCGTGTAGGGAATCCTGAAGGCCCTTTTAAAAGGAGCCCTTTTTACCCGACTGTGTCGCAGTTTTGTTTTTTTACAAATAAATCGCATCCTAGCGGGAGGTTATGTTTCAGGTTTAAGGTTACCTTACTAAGAGATTATAAGAGCAAGTGAAGCAAGCTAGAGAATTGGAGTATCCTCCACCCTAATTGCGTGACACACTATCAATCACGATCTGAATCATTTTGAAGGATATTGCTAATCCATTGCTTCATCTGCTCAACTACGTAAATAACGCAATGAATGTTGTTGAACTGTCAATGAAAGCCACTGACTGATGCTGTAAGGCTCAAATCACACCGAGATTGCAGCGAAGCGATGAGCAGTTTCAGTGTCATAATATTTTAAACGTTATCTTTATTACTATAATACATAGTATCGCTTGAGAAATTTGAGTCGTCAGAGTGCACGCGGCGCCGTGGGCGGCTGCGCGAGCTTTTCAAGTTTCTCAAGCGATACTATGTATTATAGTAATGCAGATAAAGTTTAAAATTATATGACACTGAAACTGCTCGCCGCTTCGCTGCCATCTCGGTGTGATTTGAGCCTTAGTATGTTACATGTTACGCAACTACCCCGCTGACTTAAATAGGTTAAATTGTTTGTGTGATTTTACTAAATGAGCTTGAGAATTGGCCCGTGTTTGTAGCTTGAAGCGTAAGTAAGCCATAAAACAAATTAAATTAATTTTCATATTTAATTAATTCATAACGGGCCTCTTATCATTATTTAGGTGTGGGATAATATTTTGCGAATGTTTTCTTACACTCTACGGGGCCCCGTATCATTGATACGGCTACGCCCCTGTTGAAGTACTTACCTACAATTACGATTGTTTAAAAAAGAAAACTCTAACTATTTATTAGCTATAGCATTGCCTGTGTACATTCCTAAGCATTCAATTTAAATAGGTTTGAAGATTTGAATAAGACAATGGGCAATTTTTTTTGTGGCCATTGCAATATCGTACTAAATGGAATTATTGTTAAGTATCACAATGGCTATTGAGGAATGTCATCTAACGAATAAGGCTGTTTGTGTAGTCACCATCAATTGCACCTCAGCAGTAACCCCTGAATAATTTAATTACATTTTTTAGGGTTCCTAGGTAGGTACCTGCCGCAAAAGGGAAAAACGGAACCCTTATAGGATCACTTTGTCCGTCCGTCCGTCTGTCTGTCAAGACCCAAAGATCTCGGGAACACGTGGAGGTATCGAGTTGAAATCAAAACCATTATACTCAGGTCTACAGTCCCTTGAAGCTGTGAAAAAATCAAACACCTAAGTAAACGTAAAAAAAAAGATACGGCCGTTTATGCCGCAAAAAACGTATATTTCGGCACTCTTAAGGGAATCAAAATTTATAGGGTACTTCCCGTTGACCTAGAATCATGAAATTTGGAAAGAAGCAAGATCATGTAGCACAAGTAAAGGTAAACAATCCGAAAACCGTAAATTTGTAGGTACATTAAAAAAAACCCGTGATAAACTATTTACATACCAACAAAGTACGGAACCCTCGGCGCGCGAGTCCGACTCGCACTTGACCGGTTTTTTGTTTCGTAATGTACAGACGCCAGCACGTCAAGCTACCCGAAACTGTCAAAATTTCCCAATCAACTTTGAACCTTATGCTTTAACAATAAAGTTGAAAATCTATTAAATAAATTTGACAGATTGTAGTAACTTGATGTGCTGGCGTCTGTACAATACTTACTACTATTGTCTAGAATCAAATTCTTCTAACTGAGCAGACAGCTGTGCTGCTGGGGAGTTTCTTGCGGCACTTCTTTTTCCCAGCAAAAGCACTAGGAAGTGGTGAAGGGCGGGCGTTTTGGGGGACTGTCTTAATATAATTTTGATTTTCAAAAATAGCTGATTCTCAGCCTAGTTTAAATAAATGACTTTGATTTTAAAATACGAAAATCGCCTTTATTGCTACGAAATTAAGGTGCTGTTAAAATTACGATGGACGTGTAGTTGGCTGTATATACATAAATATAGGATTTTATTTTTATTTAAAATAACTGCTTCTTCATTGAGCAGTGAACGTAATTAAGATGGTTCAAAATAATAATATAAGTAAGAATATTTGTGTTGCGAGTAGGTTTCAGAACAACTTTCGATATACGAAAGCCAGATGATTATATCAAGAATGAAAATAAATCAATATTCTACTGTAAATAATGTACAGACGCCAGCACATCAAGCTACCCGAAACTGTCAAAATTTTCCAATCACCGTTTGACAGATTGTGTGATGATGATTAATTTGCCGTCTGTACCTATGTCATGTTTAATAAAATAGAAAACTTTTATTTCAGACAGGAGTCCATAAGGTTAGTAACGATTTAACTTAACATCTAGTGTAAGTAGGTTACAGACACAGACATACAATTAAAATTCAGTATTAATTAAAATTCATTTATCCTTATCTTAGGTAAAAAAAAAAACACTGGCACTCCGGTAGTGCCGACAGAAGTGAAAACTTGAACAATTACGAGTGTATTTTGTGAATCGTCTTATAAACAAAACACGCGTGTTAAGGTGTGTTCCTTATTTTATAGGGTTTTTTGCAAATCAGGTATGATGACCAAAGTGACTGGTTTATTCTTCTCGTGAAAGGAATTTATTCACATTTACAAATAAGCACACAGGATAGACTTCAGTTCGTGGTGTTGGTCGCGGCAGTGGTAAGAGAAGCAAGCCGCTCGCATTTAGCTCGTCGTCAGTTATATATCCGTGGTTCAGCGCCATCTCGTCGTTGTTGGATGAACTACGTAGTTAGTACGCGAGGCCCTCGTAGTTCTTCCCGATGTGCATAGATGGCGCTGTCCTCAACAACGCGCGTCTTACGTTTTACGTCTTACGTCTTACGAATTTTCGATCAGGGTCACGTGACCTGACGCGAATTTCGAAGTTTTTACCCATTCCAAAAAAAGTACACAGCGCCGCTAAAGAAGTTTTCACTTCAAAAAAATTAAAATACTATGATTAAGTAACATGTTTTTTTCATACCTGGGTTACATGTATGGGAACTGACCTTAATTATTTTATCTAAACTAATATTATAAAGAGCTAAAGTTTATGAGGTTTTAGGGGGTAATCTTCGGAACTACTGATTTGATCCTGAAAATTCTTCCACTAATGATAAGCTACATTATCCCTGAGTGTCATAGGCTAGGTTTTATGTTAAAACAAGAATCTTCACAAGAACGAAGTCGCGGGCAAAAGCTAGTATTAAATAAATAAATATTTTTCGTGATTTCACTACTCCATTGTTTAGCAGTTCATAGAATACATCTGCGTTGATGCAGCATTTCTTCTTCCTCACAGCTCAATTAGCCATCATCTTCAAAGTCTCTCCCTTTCTAGATATAAATCATCTATCGTTCACACAATCCAATCCATCCATTGCTTCTTTGGTCGTTCCCTACTCATAAGTTGTAAATACTAAGTGTTTTTCACAGGTGGGAAATTATAAAAAAACCCCAAACACAGTACCAGTGTTTATATATTTTAACTGTCATCCTGTGAAAATATTATTCTGTCTGGTTGTACGGAAATTGACTGTCCCAAAAGAAGGATAATGTTTATACCTACTGTTTAAATTAGATAGGTGCTTATCTATTTTTTTAAATAAAGTTTTAACCTACCCACAAAGTACTTCAAAAGACAATTCATAAAAAAAATCAAGTAGGTATGTATGAAAATTCAGCATACCATCTATAATAAAAAAAAGCTGAAACTCTGACTATCATAGAACCTTTACAGATCTAGTGTTGAAGTTATAAAAAGTTGAGGATAACTTTTAATGTTACAATTTTCTTCACAAGCTTACACGATAAGTCGTCAAACACTATTTTATATAAATTATGGATTAATTTCAGTGATGATTAACTACATAAACAGCGCTCAAAACATTGTAAAATATATTCTGAATTTCATTTCCACTTTCGAATGGCTATGCAAGGACAAAGATAATTAATTTACTGGTATTGAATACATACCCAAGTTCATTGCAGTAGATAATTCGAAGATTGAATATCCTTAAAATGAATTTACACTTTGTTTTGAAATTATTGTTGTTGTCCCAACTTTTTGCTATTCAGTATTCCAATTTAATTTCGTTCCAGGTCCAATCCGAAATTCGAGACAGATTGGATGAAATAGGAAGAAGCAATTTCTCGGGGGTTAAAAAGAGAAAGTAGATACAAAATGCACAATAATTGTAACAACATTAGAAATTTAAAGCGAGGCGAGCGACTGGTACCTAATGTCAGTGTCAAGTTTGACAAGAAAGTCTGCCCTGCCACCAATAAAACTAGTGTTCTAGTGGTGTGTTGAATGGTGGACAATATCCAATCGCCTATCTACTCTGCCAATTAATTGATTGTCAGTATTTAAATTTTCAACATTCATGACACTTAATATCCACGTGAAACATGCATAGTTCTGTTTATCGACAAGCACTAAAATGTTAATGTTTACCGTTTGTTATACTATATCACGTGTCACACACGAAATTATAAACTTTTAATGGAGTAATGGATTTGCATTATTTTTGTGAACAAGCAAATACATAGTTTTTTTCTAAGTTCAAGTTATTTATTTCATAATAAAAATACATTTTGTCTAATGTGATGCAATGAAGTTTGTAGTTTTGTCAAAATGTATTTATTAATTTTATAGTACTTATCAAACATGGACCTATAAAAAAAGGTTTATAGGTCCATGTTATCAAAATCTCCCTTACCACTCAGTCATTCATTACAGGTTTATACATAGGTAATGCGATAGCGTGGTCTTGAAATAAATAAAATTGTAATTTTGAGTGATAAGTACAGTGCAGATCTTGACTCTCAAAATACGATTCGAAAGACGATACAAAAGAGTTATTCCATCACAGCAGATGAGAAATAACTCTATATATTTTTTTATTGCCAGTATTTTCTACTTCAAAAAAAATATTAGCAGTTAAAGCAGCGGATTTATTTTTATTTTTAATAAACATAGTTGTTAATGATTAAACATAATCTATAATTCGATATATCTAAGTGATTATTATATTCCTAGGTAACATTAACCTCGATTAAAAAAAATAGTCAACTAAAATTATAATAGATTACTAGTTGACCTTTCGCAACACTACACAACAAACATACGTCAACGTCACGCTAGTACTTCATTTCATTGTGATTGATAAAAATTAGCAGTTCATTGACGTTTCTCGTCATTGTAGTTTGTGTAGGTATATAAGTTCTGTGATTTTTGTAGATCCTTCGTTGGTTGTTTTCTCTCGTTAGAGAGTAGTATATTCCTTGTTGTTTGATTGCTAGGGTCTTGAACTTCCGAAGTTATTGATAACAAGCAGCTGATAATCTGCTAAAGTGAATCTATTAAATCCTCAAAATAATAGATAAAATAACTCTATCGTAAATCTAGATAACACCGCTTGTAAACAGTTGACTTTTGTACTCAAATTAAATGTGCGCAGTTCAAAGGTTGGCGATACTAAGAAGTGAAGTGCTATAAGAAGTTTGTTAAATAAAAGTCTACGTAAACAAAAGTAAAATGGAAAAGCAACAAATCATTGACGAACAATTAAAGCAGTATTTACCGGATTTGCCAAAAGGACCATTAGATAATTACAGGAAGAAGGCATCGTTCGATTGGCGGCGAATGAAACTGGTTTACGATACATTGAACACGATAAAATTGAAAGTAAGTATGATAAAGCAGTTTGCATATATTACTTAACATAAATTATCATTAGAATCAGATTTTTTGTGTCAGAAAACAGGATCAGTGGGCAGGTCTTAGGGCAGTTTTTAGGGTTCCGTAGCCAAATGGCAAAAAACGGAACCTTTATGGATTCGTCATGTCTGTCTGTCTGTCTGTCTGTCCGTACGTCCGTCCGTCCGTATGTCACAGCCACTTTTTTCCGAAACTATAAGAACTATACTGTTGAAACTTGGTAAGTAGAAATATTCTGTGAACCGCATTAAGATTTTCACACAAAAATAGAAAAAAAACAATACATTTTGGGGGTTCCCCATATTTAGAACAGAAACTCAATTTTTTTTTAATCAAACCAGACATGTTGGGTATTTATAGATAGGTCTTCAAAAATGATATTGAGGTTTCTAATATCATTTTTTTTCTAAACTGAATGGCTTGCGCAAGAGACTTCCAAAGTGGTAAAATGTGTGTCCCCCCCCCCTGTAACTTCTAAAATAAGAGAATGATAAAACTAAAAACAATATAATTATGATGTACATTACCATGCAAACTTCCACCGAAAATTGGTTTGAACGAGATTTAGTAAGTAGTTTTTTTAATTCGTCATAAATCGTAAACCGCCCCAAACTGTTCGATACTGAGCTCCGGTTGGCCAACGAAGTCAAGTACCTCGGAGTAACACTAGACAGTAAGTTAAACTGGAGCAGTCATCTGGACAACAAACTGAACAGGGCCTGCATAACCTTTTGGCAGTGCAGGAGAATGATAGGTAAGAAGTGGGGCCTATCCCCTAAAATTATACTTTGGCTGTACACTGCAGTGATTCGCCCCATGATCAGCTACGGAGCTGTGGTTTGGTGGCCCCGCACCAAGCTAGTGACAGCCTCAAACAAACTACAACGCATGCAAAGACTAGCCTGCATGGCGACTACGGGCTGCATGAGGACTACTCCGACGGCAGCAGTTGAAGCCATCCTGGGAATCCCACCGCTCCACCTGTTCATACAGCAGGAAGCGACAATGGCGGCAGTACGTCTTAACACACTAAATCTCTGGGGCAAGAGTAGTACACCACACACCATGCTGCTTGAGGGACTCTATAAGGAGTTCCCCATCACGAAAGCCATAAATGACCGGGTTCCCAAACAATTTATCTTTGATAAAAAATACAAGATCCAGCTTCACGAGGACCGCCGATGCGAAGGGCTGCGCCCTGCAGAGCTGCGTATCTTCACAGATGGATCCAAAACAGGTAGTGGCACAGGTGCTGGAGTCTTCTCGGAGGACTTCAACATACGTATAGCCGCACCGTTGGGGGTCCACAACACAGTGTTCCAGGCTGAATGCTTGGGCATCTCTCTGGCCGCTTCAGCCATTATGGCCAGGGAAGTAAAGGAACACTCAATCCGCATACTCTCGGACAGTATGGCTGTTCTGCAAGCGTTGAACAGTTATACAGTTGACTCTGGGCTAATATACGAGTGTCACCAGCGCCTCAACCAGGTGGGTAACCTCAATAATATAACCATTCAATGGATCAAAGGACACAGCGGCTCGTTAGGTAATGATGCAGCCGACGAGCTTGCCAGAAGAGGGTCGAGCATGGCACCAGTGGGACCTGAGCCCATCGCGCCACTCCCCTTCGGGTATATACGCACTCTGGTAAGGAAACGCACTAGAGACCAACACAACAAACTATGGACGGACCAAGGCGAATGCAGGCAGGCCAGGGAAGCACTTCCCACATTGGATGGCCGCCTCACGAAACAGGTTTTCCGTCTAACTAAACAAAAGCTGCGTATAGCTACTGCAGCTTTAACTGGCCACGGGTCATTCAATAAACACCTCTTTGTCATAGGAGTGACAGACAGTCCGCTGTGCAGGGCCTGCATGGAGGACGACGAGACAGCGGCACATGTGCTTCTAAACTGCCCGGTGGTCGCCACGTACAGGGCAAAGTACTTCGGTAACCCAGGTACCCTACATGAGACGGTCAGCAACATCAAGGCGTTGCTGGCCTTCCTCGAGGAGCTGGGGTGGATCGAATAACCGATTTTCCCACCCGTACGCAAAATACGCGCATTGACGTGGAGTTGCGGACACCAGCCCGTATTACCTATTACCTATCGTAAACCGCAATTTACCTTTCATTCAATCAACTCAAATATAAAAAAACCGGTGATAAACAATTTACATACCTAGAAAGAAAGAAAAAGTATTTATTGCGATTCGTACAGGAAGATCACAAACTAAACTAAACACAGCAAAATAATAATCCAAGTTATATAAAAAAAAAGTAACAAAAGGAAAATGAAACGGAAAGTCCTATACGGGGCCAAAAGGCTCCCCCGAAACCCACCGGTACCTGAACCCAAGGTGAAGCTATGGAACCCTTGGTGCGCAAACCGACTCGCACTTGACCGGTCTTTTAAATTTTAAGTAGCTCTGTTAGTGACATTGGTGATTGCAGTAAGTATAGTAAAAAATAATAAATTATTGTTAAATATTATATGTATATTATATAATTATATTGTTTATTATTGTTTAATTATCCAGTTAAAACGCTAAAAAAATATAAACCCTGTCTCTCAAACTAGGAGGCCTGTTTAAGAGAATATTCTAAGCAAGTAAGGAAAAATAAAAAAAAACATTAAAGACAGAGGGGAAGCCTTTGCCTTTGTCATGTACAGACGCCAGCACATCAAGCTACCCGAAACTGTCAAATTTTCCCAATCAACTTTCAACCTTATGCTTTAGCGATAAAGTTGAAAATCTATTAAAGAAATTTGACAGATTGTAGTAGCTTCATGTGCTGGCATCTGTACATGATTGTAGTTTGTTAGCATGGATATGTGATTATGTGTATAGACGATTGAGGGTACTTGTTTCTCTTGTTGACAAATAAGATGAACTAAGTTGGGGGTAGGTTTGAATCTACACATTGTGTCAGGCTACCTAGCTGAATAAACATGCAGTTACCTAATTTCGTGTTTTAATGATATTACTGGGCATAATAGCCCGGCAGCAGGACTCTGAAAGCTCATAATTACAAGAAATTAATAATAAGGAAGATAGAAACCCTAAGACGACCCACTGACCAACCTTTGGATAAAAACTTTAAGCTAGCAAGAGATTTTTTTCTTCTAAAGGCTAGTAAATTATTTGTTTCAGTATGACATATGGAGCTTCATGGAGAGTCATCCTCTGTTCAAACACACGGAAGCCACTCGAGTCCTGGATGATGAGAGACAGATCACCACAAAGAGGATGTACACTATCTATAATGAACAGTTCTTGCGCTTCGAAAAGGTAAACGGCAGCACTTCATCATCCTCTTTTCTTTATGAAAATCTACAACAAAATACATTAAAACTGAGTACATCCCGAGGACAGCCAAACACATCCGAAGCGGTTTTTTTTTATCGTCTTAAATCGGTGTCGCTTACGGTAACAGTGGCGTGAGTTCAATGTTTTTTCCCATCTAAAAAAATGCCGAACGCGCCTAAAGAAATGTTCACTTCAAAAACTAATTCTTTTCTCTTCTTCCATTTATGGTTATTGTCGACATCTCAGAATTCACCTTCTTTCTAAGCATTATTATTTTTTCCACAGCCCATAATGTCCCACTGCCAGCAAGGGCTCTTCCGTGTCTTTCCAGGAACTCTTTTCCTGCAAAAAACGAAAATCAACAAACTCCAAACAAATATTGGTCAATATTTTAAGTAACTCAAAAAGTCTTTACAAAATAGGCTGAGAATCAGCACTTTTCGAATGTCAACTTTATATAAGACAGTCCCCCAATACGCCCTTCACCAGTTCCTAGTGTTTTCGCTGGGAAGAAGAAGTGGTGCAACAAACTTCCCAGCAGTGCAGAAGCAGCAGCGGTGAAATGTTGATAGATGGAAAGGGAGAGTAAAGTCGAAGAAAAGATGAATGAATTCTGTGAGGAATGATATGAAAGAAAAGAGAGTGAATGATAGTATGATGGTTGACAGAGGAGAATGGAAAGAGAAAATGGTATAGTTCGCGTCAAACTTTATGGCGTCTCTGAAGTGCGCTACTCGCCCCTCGCCCCCGCTGACATATAAATTTATTACTCTCCTCATATTCCGAACCGCTATAAAGTTTGAATCGAGCTGTACAAGGGTGGGAAGATGATGATTTTAATTAAATATAAGAGGGACATTCATTCCATGGCCTAAGTTGTATAATTAATTTTCTGGGCAAAAAGTTGCGTAATTAATCTTCTTTATCTTAATTAACCTTACTAATAGTAAAACCCTGGGCACTTTTCCCTTAGTAAATACTAGAGATATTAAGTATTTGGAACTTGAACTTTAAAGAATGTCACATGATATAATGAATTAAAATAAATCCTGATTGAAGTTCACTATAAAAATTTACATACTACTTATACCGTTTGCTTCACAATCGCATCAAGTCCATTGAAAGTTGGAATTGAATAAGTGAGTGTTATTTACATATAAATAATGGTCTTGACCTGGGCCGTATGAAGTATGTGTAACCCAAGCTTAATGGAATTCGCTGTATCATTAAATGTGGTGAAAACGGTCATTTTTAAAGGCACTGAATTAATGAAATCAAATAGACTCACGTTGTGTATCTCTAACATACCTGCTTAACATATTTTTTATCACATCTATTCAAAAAGAGCTAGTGTATTCTTCGTAAACAGGGACTAAAATAGCTCTTTGATCCCTAGGGACTAAAAGTGATTTGAATTTGGAATGTGGATATTGTTAGTAAAAGTTCCAATCACCAAAGAGATCAATCACGAACATTGTATGAACAAGTAACAGGCTGTATGATAAAGCAAAAGGCGCGAGCCAAATTAAAAAACAAAAGTTTGTAAAAAAATTTAAAACGCGTGAATAGCATTCTGCCTTCGTTCGAATTTGTTTACTCAAATTAGGATTTTACTCAGGGTTGATTTTTCCAACGCCAGATAACTTTATCGGAGGAATGATTTTGAAGTTTTAACAGTTCTTCCATAAAAAAAACTGTCCGCGTCAGTTTTATTCCACGAATAAAAATTATTGGGCTATTGAAAAATCAGCCCTTAGTCTTATATAAAATGAGTATGTCTTCCTCAAGTAATTGTATGTAAATAAATAAACGTACTATTCTTATTCATTAGTTGCACTTACTTATTTTTGAAGTGAAAACTTCTTTAGCGGCGCTGTGTACTTTTTTTGGAATGGGTAAAAACTTCTAAATTCGCGTCAGGTCACGTGACCCTGATCGTAAGATTCGTAAGACGTAAAACGAAAGACGCGCGTTGTTGAGGACAGCGCCATCTATGCACATCGGGAAGAACTACGAGGGCCTCGCGTACTAACTACGTAGTTCATCCAACAACGACGAGATGGCGCTGAACCACGGATATATAACTGACGACGAGCTCCATGGGCTTGCTTCTCTTACCACTGCCGCGACCAACACCACGAACTGAAGTCTATCCTGTGTGCTTATTTGTAAATCTGAATAAATTCCTTTCACGAGAAGAATAAACCAGTCACTTTGGTCATCATACCTGATTTGCAAAAAACCCTATAAAATAAGGAACACACCTTAACACGCGTGTTTTGTTTATAAGACGATTCACAAAATACACTCGTAATTGTTCAAGTTTTCACTTCTGTCGGCACTACCGGAGTGCCAGTTTTTTCATAGAGGGTTGTTAGGGAGGCGCGGTTGAGCGCCTTGGTCCCGTCTGTTGCGCGTAGACAGGGTGATAAAAAGTAAAGTGTCCACCTCGGGCGCAACACTATTTTAAGGTCGAGTAACGTACTTTGAATACCTCGCTGCGCTCTGGATTCAAAGAAACACTCTCGCCTTCAAAATAGTTGTTTGCTCTCTTGGTAAAAAATCTACTATTTTTTTACTGACACTCCAGAAGTCTACATGCACACAGCTGGCAAATACTTAATCAATTTGTATTTTGATCGACTTTGCTACTCCATTACGGCTTATCATTACGCCCCAGCGCCATTTGAAATGAAACCAAAGGACCTTTAACGACTGTTACTGGTTTTAAATAACTGCCAGAATGACGGCTTAATTAATGTGCTTTCAATAGCTGAAAGCAGTCTCGATACGCAAAGGATAATCTTTTCACGTTTCCTAGTTTTCAATCAACCAACTCCACCTATCGCAGTCTACTGCAGGATTCTAGGCGTTGAGAGAGCACAGGTTGTTGTGGCGCAGCCCTCTCCCAGGCCTTCTGCATCCCGTCTGTCCCAGCCACCTTCATAAGGTCATCGGTCCATCTAGCTAGGAGCGTCCCAAGCTATGCTTGCCCATACCTAATTGTGCCATTAATGAAATACTGAAAAGAACAAAACTTTCAGATAGCCGAAGACCCGAAGTCATTCCAAGCTGAGAGCGAAGCCATGTTTATGTTCGACAGCTCTTTAGCCGTCAAAGTTTCCCTAACCTTCCGGATGTTCAGCAACGCAATCCAAGGGAACGGGAAGGGTCACCACTTCCACCTCATCGAAGATGTGGAGAAGGCTAAGATCGGGGGGTGTTTTGCATTGACTGAAGTGGCCCATGGGTCCAATGCTAAGGGCATGAGGACTACGGCTACATATGTGCCGGAGAAAAGGCAGTTTGTTATGCACAGTGCTGATTTTGAGGCGGCGAAGTGCTGGGTCGGATCGTTGGGTAAGTTTCAGTTTACAGAGTTTATTTTTCATTCGAAGTAATAATAAAATATTTCTTGTCTGTCCTGTTGACTCCGACACGACCAGCCAGTATCGATTACAATATAATCAGCCTCTAATATTCGCACTGCTGAGACTCAGGCCTTCTCTCTGTGAGAATAAGTGGGCTGTCCAACAGACGGCAACTTTTAATTCCGTTCCTGAATGTGTTACGTTTAACGAAGTGTCTTATGGATTGAAAAGTGTCCTATAATGTGTATCGTGTCCAATTTCAGGCAAATGCGCGACGCACGCAATAGTGTACGCGATGCTGATATCGAAAGGCAAAAACCATGGTCTCCATACGTTCGTGGTACCGATCCGAGACCCCAAGACCTTGAAACCGTACCCCGGAGTTATTGTAGGCGACCTTGGCGAGAAGATTGGCCTCAATGGTGTTGATAATGGGTATGTTTAGCAAGTTCTAATGTGAGTTTTTGAAATGAAAACTTCTTTGGGTGCTTTGGGCATTTTTTTGAGATGGGAAAAAACTATTGAACTCGCGACACTGTTACCGTAACCCTGACACCTCTGTTTTAAGTTTTGGCCATTATAAAGACATCAACGCGCGGTACATTTTCTTTGGGAATAATGACCTTCAAACATATTTATAAAATTACTATGATTTTTCAAGTTTTCACTTCTGTCGGGACTCCTGGAGTGCCACTGTTTTTTTTTTTTTATTGAACTGCCTTGTTGTTCACAAGTTGTGATGCTGAGCAAGATTGCCAGGTTGGGCATAGTGTTATTGGATTTTTCCATCGGGAATTTCTTGGGCAGCCCTTATCTTGGATTTTTGCCCGGTTAATGGCAATAGGCTCGCCCCTTATCACATGAGGTTTAAACGTAATTGGCGAAGTGTGGGTATACTATGCACAGACGTCAGCAAACAAGCTACCTGAAACTGTAAAATTTTTCCCAATCAACTTTGAACCTTATGCTTTAGCGATAAAGTATAAAATCTATTAAAGAAATTTGGCAGATTGTATTAGTTGATATAAGGATAAATTAGTGAATGAGAAAAACTGAATTTACATATTATTACGTCATTTTAATACCAAGTTTATTCATGTTTTTATTTTTTTGCTTTGTGTCTTAACTGATTTTGACGAACGTTTGTTGAACAGTTTTTTTTTATATTTATAACTAAATAATTCTTCATTTAAATCTGACATCACAATTTTTTTTAGATAATATTATATAATTGTTATAATTTATTCAGAAATTTTAATTATGCATGAGTCTCAAACATCTTTTTTGTATTTTTGAAATGTAAATTCGTAATATTGAGCTAGATGCACACCATATTTGTACGCCTCCTGGCACAACATAGCGTTCTATACACCAAACTCAAGATCTGTATTTCTCTACCTATGTTAACAAATAAAATTGATTTGATTTGACAGATTTGGATTCCTACATTTTTAAGAAAATAAACGATTATAATTTGATGAAATTTGACACATTGGTAGACCATGACCTGGATTAGGACATAGAGTACTTTTATCCCGATTTTCCCACGGGATCGAGACTTATGCGGGTGAAACCGCGGGGCGCAGCTAGTTAAAATAATATTATATTATAATTATTAGAGGCCTCCCACAAGCAGTGTCGTATTATCCTTAAGGCACTTTAGGCCAGTGCCTAGGGGCCCACTATGACCAGGGGCCCAGCACTCCCGATTAAAAAAAGAAAAAAAAGGGGATTGTGTGGTTTTATAAAACCACGGTAAAAGTGAAACTTTTTTTCACATTATAAGGTAAAAGCCAAATTGCGTTGTTGTGGTATGAAAAAGGGGAGCCCGAAACGAGCTGTGCCTAGGGGCCCCGAGATGGTTAATCCGGCCCTGCCCACAAGGTGGACCGACGACCTTGTGAAGGCCGCAGGAACCCGTTGGATGCGAGAAGCACAGAACCGGTCGAAGTGGAGGTGCTTGGGGGAGACCTATGTCCAGCAGTGGACGTCTTTCGACTGAAATGATGATGGTGATATTTATTATCTTACAGTTTCGTAATGTTCAACAACTACCACCTGCCGAAAGAGGCGGCACTCGACAAGTTGGGAGGAGTTGATGATAACGGAGACTATAAGACACCCTTCAAAGATCCGAGCAAGAGGTTCGGAGCTGCCCTGGGAATCTTATCAGGTAACTTCTTCATCGTGTCGATAGCAATCTAAATACTCGGCCCAGAATTCGGCTACTTGTTTGGCGCCATCACCAGCGTCCATCAGTTCCTGTAACGTGCAGCTGACAGGACACGCAGGACACGATATTAAGTGTCCCATCGTTTGTGGAACAGCACCACATTTACACTCCAAGGCGGAGTCGTCTATGAATCTCCACCTGAACAGGTTTTCCTTGCTTCGACCAACCTGGGTCCGGAGTCTGTTTAAAGACTTCCAGGTTACCCAAGGTAACTCATGTCCAGGTGGGAGGTCTTCAGCGGGTGTGACGAACGGTTTAGGTAAGGAAGCACTGTCTCGCCACAGCTTCAGTCTCTCTTGTGATGGTTCGCCAGTGAGTGGGACGACACACTTTAAAAACTGTTTCGGCTTTTCAGCCTTTGTGGCACAAGGATGTTGTCGTGCAAAGGGTGTCGCGTGTCGGAGACCATTTTGGCTCTTTCGCTGGAGCTTGCCACCGGTATAAACATGTGATAATCAGATTCCCATAAGCATAATCAGCCTCTTCATCTTTCCACTGCTGGGACGCAGGCATCCTCTCTGTGAGGGAGTGGGCCATAATCCACCACGCGGGCCCAGTGCGGTTTAGTAGATGTCACGTCTTCGATTCCTATTACATACAGGGTATAAAAAATAAAAGAAATTATTCCGGAATGTTTAGAAAATTTCATGTTTGTCAAATCGCAAAAACCATGCGAAGTAGGGGCGGGTCGCTAGAATAGACCGACCGACCGGCCGAGTCTGACTGACCGACTTCTTGACAATTCAAAAGTGCCTATAAATGGCTTAATTGAAATAAATGCTTTGAGTTTGAGAATAGAATAAAACATAATACTCTTTGTCATAAAGAGAGTACAATATAAATGTACAAATTTTATACATAGGGTGACACAATGAGCGGTCTTTTTTTTTCTACTAATAATATAAATTGATGTCCCATCCAGGTGGCCGGGTCCACATTACGGCTATTTCCACGTACTACCTGCAGAAAGCTATCGTCATAGCCATCAGATACTCCGCGGTGAGGAAGCAGTTTGGGCCCGAGAATGCTGAGGAGGAGACACCGGTCTTGGAGTATCAGCAGCAGGTTAGACTCTTTTCTGATTAAGGCTCAATTCGTCTTAGACTATCTGACAAAGTCTATGTCTGTAATTCAAGACTGACCGCTGAGTTTATTTCGGTTTTCTTCTCAGGGTAGTCAGATAGAAAAATCAGATCGAAATTCAACTGGCATAAAAAATGTGATGTGTAAAAGTGTTTATGTACAAACCTACATAAGAAAAGAAAGAAATAAATATCATTTATCATGGTAACGTTCTTAGATGTCGCGAGATTTCTTCAGAAGTCGGACTTCTCGATGTTTGTATCATAATTTGAACGTTTCTCATAAGGCGAGTTAGGCAAAATTAATACACAATTGTCCACATCATAGCTAGGAGACGAAAACAGCTGGAAGTCATCGGGGGAGGCCTAGAAGAGGAAAGATGCAGGTGGACAGGACCAGTAATTTCAACGTTATTCGATGGAGATAAAGTTCAGAATACTAAAAGTGAATAAACACCATTCGCTTCTTATCTCTTCTCTATAAACATATACATATTATAAACAGTTATATTATATAATTTTAATATTTACATAGTGTTTCCATAATTTAAAAGCTAAGCCTTAAAATAATAATAATATGAACAATTATATAAAAAGGACGGGAAATAATCAAAGGGCATCTAAAAATTCGTCCGCATTGCTGACAACAGGAAACGTGCCCAAAAGGCAGGCAGCATTGCCACGTTGTATGGCAATGCTGATTCTTTGGCCAAAAAATAGGCCAGCCCTCTGGTCACGTGAAGAGTCGACCAACCGCTTGGCGATGTCTCGAAATACTATGTGGGCACTCGGGCCCCATGCACACACATAGCATATGTGTATTATACTAGCAGCGCCCCGCGGTTTTACCCGCATAAATGTCCCGTGGGAAAATTGGGATAAAATCTATCCTATGTCCTTCCCCGGGATGCAATCTATCTCTCTGCCAAATTTTATCGAAATCCGTTCAGTGGCTTAGGCGTAAAGGTAACATACAGACAGACAGACAGAGTTACTTTCGAATTTATAATATCATAGTATGGATAATGTCTCATTCGCAGCAAATCCGCCTGCTTCCTTACTTGGCAGCCACGTACGCCATGAAGATATTCTCTGTTTGGCTCAGCTTCACACACATCAACATGGCCATCAACAGCTTCATGGGTGAGTCTATTTATTTACTGTAGTATTATTCTATGATGAGATGAGGGGCTTGTGTGTGTGCAAGCTACGCTTGCCGCGGCTGGTCCGTGGATGGGTGACCATCTTTACATACCAAGACCCCTCCGCGCCTCGGAAAGCACGTTAAGCCGTTGGTCCCGGCTGTCATTCGTGGATCTTTGACAGTCGTCACCGGTCGTTAGAAGCCCGAAAGTCTTACAACCAGTCTTACCAAGGGATATCGTATTACCCAGTAACTGGGTTGTGGAGGTCAGATAGGCAGTCGCTCCATGTAAAATACTGGTATTCAGCTGCATCCGGTTAGACTGGAAGTCGACCACAACATAGTTGGGAAAAGGCTAGGTAGATGATGAGTATTATTATTATTAAACAATTCGCGTAATAGTCGATACCACTTTTGGACTTTTAAATCCATTTTTTGATGTTTAGTGTAATTAATAGTAATTTTACAATACTGCTATTTTCTTTTGTTCGCGACATTAGGAGAAGATAACAATGCTGCGGCCCGAGGTATTGAGTTGCATGCGCTGTCATCGGCCGTAAAACCACTGTTTGGCTGGACGTCGCGGGACGGCATACAGAACTGCAGGGAGTCCTGCGGGGGACACGGCTATCTCAAAGGTAACTTTTTGAACGCTACCGACAAAAGAGCAGTACCAATGTGACTTTTTCATATCATATGTACCTACTTTCTGAGTTTATCTTGGACATTACGCCCTCCTGACCACCAATCCTGAATGTGATCCATTTGCCGATGAATGGTGTAGAATTATGCGTGTTTGTCTGATGTTTTGTGAGAAGTAGTATGCTAGGGTGTCCTCTATTACATGTTAGTATTTGAAATATTTTTGTATACCAAACCTGTTCAAATATCTATGTTAGTTAATGTAATTGGTCGTTATAGTTAACAAAAAAAAAACAGTGGCACTCCGGGAGTGCCAACAGAAGTGAAAGCAAAACACTAACAGAATATTTCGCCATCATCTCACAGACATATCGGATATACATTAAAACCGAGTACATCCCGAGGTCAGCCGAACACATCCGAAGCTGGTATTTTTTCCCCATTTTCGGTTATTAAAAAATATATATTTATTTTCTTTCAAACCCATAACGTCTATTTGGTTAGTATACAAACGAACGACTTACAAACTACTGTTAGTAGCGTAAACTGAACTTTATTGTGTAGGATTTAAAGTTATTTTTCCATAAACTCGTATTTGTTTATTTTTTTCGAAAATAAATTGCGAATACAGATTACATCTACCAGCGAATCATCACAAACTATAGCACCCCCAAAAACATGGAAATTGTATGTTTTGCTGGGCGCCATCTTTGGATTTCGATTTAAAGTATTTATGAGTTACCTTTAAACGCGGCAGACGTAATTCCAATAATCTAATTATCATACACTATTAACTATTTACAGCGGCAGCAATCGGCGATCTTCGTAACGACAACGACGCAAACTGCACCTACGAAGGAGAGAACAGTCTTCTGCTGCAGCAGACCAGCAATTGGCTCCTCAACGTATGGGCGAGGCGGTCTACCATCACCGCCAACGACTCACCCCTGGGTTCACTGCAGTTCCTGGACAATGTGGACCAGCTTCTGAAGCAGAAGTGCCCGTGGAACAGTGTGACTGAATTTATGGATCCTACGAGTAAGTTATTTGTAGTCCACGCGGAACTAATTGGCTGTGCCTTGGGTGGGTCGGGGCTGAGGGCGGCGGGGTTGCGTAGTGTTCGTAACCCACGTACTGAGTCATGACAAAGCCCCCCCCCCCTCACATACCTAAGGCGCGGCCTACTAGTTCCGCGCGGACTACAGTTATCTCTTTAAAGGGCCATCCATAAGTTGCGTTAAATGAATTTTGTGATGTTTGGAGGCCCCCCCCCCCCCGTACTTGTCAAACGTGGTCATATTTGTGTGGGGGGTGGGGGACCCTGGTGTGACGTCAGATATTTTGCTATTTAAAATAAACCTAAGCATTGACTGGCTTTTACCTTGGCCAGAGGCTCAGCATTGCCACGCAACGTATCAATGCCGCCAGTATCTTGGGTACATTACCAGTCGACAGCGATGAGAACGAATTATTTGACGTCATAATTTACTTTGTTCATAGGTTTAGATAGACTAGGAAATTTTAATTTGAATAGTTTGTCAGTTAATTAAGTAAAAGAAGATGTACAAATTGATTGAATACATCATAAAATCACGCCATATTTCCCTAATATTAAGCAGAGATGTACCTATTGTAAACCCACATTTCGCCAGTTGTTTTGAAGTTTTTTTTTGTTAGAGTTGAAATTTTGAGTTTTAATTTAGATTTATACAATTGACGTCACGATGTTTATGACTCGTCCAACCCCTACTCACACTTTGATCCCTCCCCGTTAACATGTGATATGTGAATTTATGGATGGCCCTTAATGCATAAGTAAAAACTTCACAGAGGTGGAATTAATACTTTTGGTATTTTTTTAAGTAGAAACAAAACATAGTTAAGTCCTTCAAAAGGTAAGTTACGAGTTATTTTCAATGACCAAAGAGTTGTTTCTCTAGTTTGCCCAAGTGCGACTGTTGAGTATGGGATCCTAGATTTGATCAGGCCAGGTGTGATTGGGGTATTCTGTAGCAGCCCGGCTGTGTGAATAAATAGACCATAAATCCCCAAACTTATTTTGCCCGCCGACTATTTTGAGATTATATTTTTTTTCGAGTTAGTCCCCATTTTCTTTTACTTACCATCTGTCGCGAATCTAAAAAAGCTATTGCCACGATTATATTTAGACGTGCAATAATAATTATGTAGTCGTAAGATAGCATACCTATATCATTTGTTTCTGGGCCTTCTACTGCCCCCTGAGAGTCTCAAACGCCCATGAGGGGGCGTTACTGCCTACATTGAGAACCTATGAGATAGACCAACGAGATAGTCTAAATCTCAACTCATCAGTGTCAACTAAATTTTGGGCCAAACTTCACCACCAAGAACCATCAACAGGAACATTTTGCCACCGATACCCTAAGAAAACAATGTCAACTTTATGGTTTTAATGGTCACAGCTAATATAAATGACTTGTTTTGACTTTCAGATCTCATCCTCACATACAAATGGCTGACGGCATTCATGCTGAAGATGACAGCTGAAAAGGTGACCAAACTAAAGGGCGAGGGCAAAGACAATTTCTCCGCGAAGAACGACTCGCAGTCCTTCAATGCGGTCACATTGTCAATTGTCTATGGAGAGGTATGTTTCATAATTATGGAAGGTAGAGGTAAGGAGAACTGTCTCATATGGGGCGAAAATTTATTTATTTATTTTTTTATTTATTTATTTATCTACTTACACAAACCATTACAGGATATAACCCAATGCGGTAAATGCGCTTATCTTAACTTAAACATACTAAAATCTATAACTTATTATAAATAATAAAAAATAAAATAAAAAATTGAAAAAGTGTCCAGCTATAAGCAGTGAATAACAGATCAAAAACCCTCCACAATGGCGCTAGCGTAGGCAAAAGGTATGGTATGAATGTAGCAGTGGTTGACGGATTGAAGTATGCCGTGTTAGAAAATTTAATATTTTTAGTGACTAGAGTAGCTAGTGACAGCCCAGTATACCAAACCTCAACTATTTACGTAGCCCAAAATAATTTTGTAAACATAACCTAAAATTACTGCTGTGAGTTTACACTGTTGCTACTGTGGCGCCACCCTAGTTTAACGCAGTTTGGACGGAGACTTTTTCACAACAGAGACATTTCTCTTTACCTCTACCCTCCATGTCCATAATGTATAGTTGGCAACTGTACGTCTATGGCAACAATGACGTTATTTCCACTCAAACAAATATCAACTTTACGCAAGTGTAAATTTAATTGCTTCCAGAACGACGTTTTTTTTTTAAATGTAATAAAATGATTAAAGTAGACGGAACCGTTAAACTTTATATTGTGTACACATAAAGTATTATTATGCTGGAATCTCATAAACTACGCAAGCTATTAACTTTTCAGCGGGATTGTCCGAAAGGGTTACCGCTGGCCCGGAACATAAATGGCTAAGGAAGGAACACGGGTGGGTTTTAGTAAGAGTCTGACACTCCCTTCCGCTCCACCCGGAGCGGGAGGGGTCATTTGATGATTTCCCATCCTGAAAAAAAAAGTTATTAACTTTTTTGTTACATCTTTTATACATTACTAGCTGCGCCCCATGGTTTTACCCGCATAAGTGTAGATCCCGTGGGAATATCGGGATAAAATGTATAAATATAATCCTATGTATTCATTCTGTTTATAAACTACCTGTATGCCAAATTTCATACTCACAAACTTTCGCCTTTATAATATCAGTGTGATGGCACGCGTTTTGCATTTCATTTGTCAACTTATTGTAGGCTTGTAGGTACTTACCCAGTTTATAAATGAAAGATGTGGTCTCCTATAATTATTGGAAACGCACACTAATATTTGTTCCAATTCTCGTATACTTGCATGTAATTGTGTAGCCTCTGCTGGAGATCCATACCGTTCTTTTACACTTTACTGAAAACTGTTACAGAACTACGTACTGAATCACTTCTATAAGTCGGCATTAGAGTATGAAGACGTCTCGTGTCGACTGGTGCTGCTCAAACTCGTGTCGCTCTACGGCGCCTTCCTGTTGGAGAAACATATGGCCACACTTTATATTGTAAGTATTATATATACCTACCTAGTAAAAAAATAGTTTTTTAGTTCAAAAGTCGCCTGTGTCGTGAGTACCAGGATCTTACATAGATAGCAGTATAAGCAAAACAATGAAAAACATAAGACAAGAAAAAAATATATATAAAAGATAACAAAAACTGTCGTGTTGCGTGTTGGTTGTGGTGTGAATAAGGAAAGGAACTCGTTTTATTGTTTGTATTATATGGTGCATACTAGTGAGTTCTTTTCCTGTGCTGCCCGCTTTAGGAGAGCTTTTTGTAAATTAGTTTTAACAACCACTTTTACACGTCAACTAAGTACTTAAAAAACTAGATGAGGTCGGATCAATCTGTCAAATACCGTATTTCAATCCCTTATACGAATAAATGGTGAGAGATTGAGAAAGAATATTAAATAACATTACTAGTTGCTTCCGGAAGACCGGAATAAGTGGAGGAGCATCGCGAGGGCTGCTTTGGCCAAAGAAAATGCAGAGTTATCAACCACGACCACTCTGTCAAAGAGTGAACGACCAAGGAGAGAGCTTCTTCACATTTCTATCAAATTGTATTGAAATACGGCTTAGAAGAGCGATAGGAGTTTGACTTTACCTCAATTTTATTCTGAAATATCTATTGCACCATTGAGGTAAAATTTAATTTTCTTAGGATTTTTTTTTTCAATATTCATATACCTTATATTTATCTGAGGAATAAATATTGCGGTTTGACAGCTTCTGTATAGAAAATATGTCAAACTGTCATGAAAATATGTCTTAA
This sequence comes from Luperina nickerlii, assembly GCA_963855955.1. Lineage (NCBI taxonomy): Eukaryota > Metazoa > Arthropoda > Insecta > Lepidoptera > Noctuidae > Luperina > Luperina nickerlii. The sequence continues at coordinate 2,492,885 of OY979666.1, read as the reverse complement.
GATAAAAGTTAACCAACTATTCAAAATGAGCCCTTAGTTGATCTGATAATTTTGATGTCTGTTAATCCCTATTATTTGGACGCTGACTGATCTGCACCGGAAGACGTAGCGTTGGAAGGCCTCCCACAAGGTGGACCGACGACCTTGTGAAGGCCGCAGGAACCCGTAGGATGCGAGAAGCACAGAACCGGTCGAAGTGGAGGTGCTTGGGGGAGGCCTGTGTCCAGCAGTGGACGTCTTTCGGCTGAAATGATGATGATGCTCTGCATCAAACAAAAAAATATTTTAAAATCATCTGCTCGATAATGTCAAATTATATATCATGCAAACCTAATTTAAAGTAAGCCATTATAGCCATCAGTATTGTCTAAGCCCTAAGTACTGAATTTTATTATAACCCGCTGGTCAATAATGTGATTTGAATAGCTGCACTCAGGAGTAGAACGCTTATGACATAAGACACCGCATTACCCACTCGCTGTCTTCTATTCTTTCTTTCTAACACCACTTTATGCTCCCCCAGGGCGGCTACCTAACCGGTTCACAAGGCTCCCACCTGCGTGACGGCATCCTGCGCATGTGCGCGCAGGTGACGCCCGAGGCCGTGGCGCTAGTGGACTCGCTGGCCCCGCCTGACTTCTGTCTCAAGTCCGTGCTGGGCATGGCCGATGGCGAAGTAAGTTGTCTATCCAAATTCTTATTTTCATCATAATCAATAAACGGCCTAGCCTTATGCCAACTATGTTGGGGTCAGTTTCCAGTCTACAGCTCTACAAGGAACTTTTGGCGTGTGGTCGAAATCGGAGCTAACGCTGACATCTTGGTTTTTATTACATTTTCACAAAACCTCTTCTGATATCGAGAAGGCACGAGTATTGATCTACACGCACCTTATATTTATTTACTATAAGTTCAGGTTTCCTCATGATGTTTTTCCTTCAGCGATGTCAGTATTATCCAAGGTAAACTCAGAAAGTACAGTCTGTTTATTGATGGTAAGAAAGTAAGTTAGAGTCTCATTTCCTACGAATTTTATGGGAAAAGTTATTTTTTGTGATTTCTGAATTTTCTGGTACTCAAACCTCAGTTAGTCCGTTACAGGTTTTTGACATGCTCGATTGGCATAAAAAAAAGTTTTTATAAAAATGTGCATTTTTCTTAATCTTCGAATACAAATAAAACATTCTCATAAGTTAAGTAAAGTCTCCTAAGACCGTTTTCCTGTGGCTACAACTTACCGCCCCATCTCAAAAATCCATCCTGTAGTCATAGATTGTTGAAAAAAAAAATTTAACAAGTATCTAATCCATGGTATTATTACAGGCTTACAAACACATCCAATCAAGCGTGATGACATACCCGGGGTCAATGACCCGGCCCGAGTGGTGGCGCGATGTGGTGTACTGGCAATCGTACGCACCCTCCAAGCTGTAAACTACCTTAACGAACAAGCAATATGGCCGAGAATCAATTGTACACAATATTTTAGTCACAATTTGTAATTATTAAGAATACTCTGGTATTTGCAGTCTTTCTAATGGAGTAAATTATTCACTTTTTGAACGTTACGGCATAAACGCACCGACGCGGTGTCCTGTGCGCCAAAATATTTTGGAAGTGAAAAACTTTTTAAGGCGCTTTGGGCATTTTTTGAGACGGGAAAAAACCATTGAACGCGCGCCATTGTTACCGTAAGCGACACCGCGCGTGTTTTGTTTATAAGACGATTAAAAAAATACCCGCTTAGGATGTGTTCGGCTGTCCTCGGGATGTACCTACTCGGTTTTAATGTATATCCGATATGTCAGTGAGTAATGGCAAAGTATTCTGTTAGTGTTTTGTTTTCACTTCTGTCGGCACTGCCGGAGTGCCACTGTTTTTTTTTATCTAAGATATCAGGAGAAGAGTATATTTCTGTATTTTCGTAAATCTAAAGGCGGATACAGACATTGCGAGGCATGCGTAACGTACGACGCTCATCGCTTGCAATGTTCCACACATTCATATTCGTGGCGAGGCTACTCGTTACTCGAGGAAAATTAATATCGAGACGTGTGGTGCGAGGCGTGCGCGGCGCATGCCTCGCAATGTCTACATCCGCCTTTACGTTTACGTCGTTTTTATGTATTGAATCTGAATAATTTTGAAGGATATTGCTAATACATTGCTTCATAAGTTCGAAAAATGTGTCTGCTCGACTACGTAAATAATGCAATGAAGGTTGTTAAACTGTTTTACCTATGCCAAACAGCAACCCAACAGATACCTTATTGCAACGACAATAAAGATCACTGTTATATTGACAGTGATACAAAATCAGAGGTAAAAAACTAAGAAAGGACTGGATAGCTGTTAGTGGCTCCCAAAAGGTTGTTACAAATATGTGAGCTCTGATGAACTTTTAGACATTTTCTGTCCCTAACATTCCGATTAGAATACAGGCCAAAGTGAGCCATGTACTCTAATACAAAATAATTATAATATTTGTAAGTACGCATAATATATTAATTTTTTATAATTTAGTAATACAAAAAACGTTTAAAACGTTTTTTTATTGGTGGATATATTTTTATACAGGGTTTTGTAAAATAAATATTTTATACACAAATATTGGTTAGTTTTATTAATATTTAATCTCTGCCAAAAATACATAGCTAAAGGTCTATCCAAACATATCACGGTCGGCCCCACGACAGTTCTAGGGCTTTGGATATGGTTTCGTCTAATTTCATCTGTGATACAAGTAGGTTGAATTTCGTACCGGGGACGTGAACGGGCCGGCGACGGAGCTCATTGCCTGCTTTGTGTGTAAATTTGCTAGCGAAACTACAGACATGTTGGGTGTCATATAAACAAAAAGGATTTGATTTTTTGGGATTCAACGGCCGCGAGATGTTTTGTTACTTCAAGTATGAATTGAGAACATGTTTTCTTTAGTTCTGTCGTGTTGAGATGCCGATATACATCACGTCTCTGAAGTTTACACAATAAAAAGCTGATTCTTTTTACTGATATTTCAAGTGACTACACTAATAACAGGTGACCCACAAACAAAATCGAAAAATTAATTTATTTTTTGTGTAATCGTATCACGTCCGCGGAGTTTCGCTAACAAATTTAATTAACCCTGTATACTATACAAGTAGTTACACTTGAGCGACGAAAACCACCCTTACCGCTACGAAATAAAGGCGCTTTCAATGTCTAAGTGTTACCATAACTACAAGCGGTAGACTCCACCCAACGTCCAAGAACAGTTAAATAAATTGAATTTGTTATCGGGAAACAAATTAGGGTTCTGTGATTGGGTTTTGCATACATAATGAGTATGTCAATCAGACTGCACGAAGTGACTGAATCCAATAAGGTTTTCGACACAACAAGCTTTTTCAATCTTTAGTCGATTGTTAGACTAACTAACTAAGCATACGTTTGTTTCATTCAAATTTATTTGTATTCCATTTTAAAATGTTGAAAATACTAATGATAATGACTCTAATTGGCGGGTAAGTATTTTTTGTTGTGATAACAATAATCGATAAACATACAGGATTAAATTTTAACCAGTGCGCAAAGTGTAATCATGAATTCAGCATTATGATTGTAGTCCCCTAGCGTAACGCTCGCGCGTAGCGTAAATTTTACAAAAGAATTATCACTAAATTGTTCGATCAAGAATTTGTGTTACGTTTCGTCGTTGCGCGTGCAAAAGTGGCTATGTGTTTTTAGTGAAATAGCACTTAGCGTGTTTATACGGAACTTTCGATATGAATATCACATGGCTACATTCCGTAACTCTTTAAATATTGCACTTATCACATAGCTGTTTTTACAGTATGTGTGTATTGAAGTAATGATTAAAACTGCATAAAGAACCGAAAATAACTAAATAACACAGCGACTTTTGCACGCGCAACGACGAATATAAAAAAAAAACTGAAGTAGGTAACAACCAACACCACCCCCAATAAAAATGGAAGTGTTAATGACTCGTTGCTAACACCATCACCTACTAACAGCTTTGATTTCAGAGTGAAACCCGAATCGTTTCCCATCCTAAAAGGCCTCCACGACCGCAATGAACTGGATTATCTCCTAATCGACATTCTAAATGTCCTGACAAAAGATTACGAGGTCACCTGCATGGCGATCATTTGCGATGAAGTTTACCTGAACGTGTTTGCTGGGCCCTTGTTTAAAAGAACCGCCTTTGTGCCCTTCGTTATGGTAGGTATATGAGAAGAGTATTTTTAAGAGAAGCCCGCTAAAAATGTTGGCGGTATGACACCCCGGTGCCTTGGAAGGCAGGTAAACATGTCAGTACTGCACCAAGAAAGAAAAATTTTTTATATCACTGTGTGACCTAAACCCGCATTTAAGTCACGCATTTATGTGACTTAAGTAGTCCATTTTTAAACAGAAAAGCGTTAGTTAAGTGCGGGTTTAGGTCACACGAGCTATAAAATAGTATGTATACACGGCGCGCGTATTATTATATATAGCCTGCGCGGAACTAGTTGGCCGCTGAGGTGGAGACAGGGGTGAGGCGGCGGGTTGCAACGCGCTTAGTGAGTAATGCGCCCCCGCCCCTCCGTCCCACCGCTCACATACCTAAGGCGCGGCCAACTAGTTCCGCGCGGACTATTATGCACGGCGTTAAAATGACACCTCGTAATGTACAGACGCCAGCACATCAAGCTACTACAATCTGTCAAATTTCTTTAATAGATTTTGAACTTTATCGTTAAATCATAAGGTTGACTGGGAAAATTTTACAGTTTCGGGTAGCTTGATGTGCTGGCGTCTGTACTATTTATTGTCACTGAAAAACGTGCATATAAAAAAGACAAATTAGCTCTAATACTTATGTAGTAAAACAAAAGATATTAAAAGCATGGGAAAAGAGTAATCGGCAGCTTGACAACTTGCACTTCTGTGACAAGAAGGCGTCCACTCGGCGTATCGATTGCCATTTCATCGGACTTGGTTCTTCTTTTTTCTTAGACTGTAGTTGAGGATTATGAAGACCTGTTGTCTCCAAATTTCGTGACACTGGAGTCATTGAAGGCGGCACGGATAGAAGGATGCAACGTCTACGTCATACTACTTACTAACGGCCTGCAAGCTGCACGATTGCTGAGGTTTGGGGACAGGTGAGCAATAGCCATTTGTATATTAAGATCTTGACTTTTAATCGACTGACCGTACGTCCCAATACTACCAACGTGGATGTGCTCACTTCATAAAGAAGTATTATATAGGTCGCTGTTGGATATTTATAAATAACATTTTTATTCCATCTTGCAGACATCGCGTTCTTGACACAAGAGCCAAATACATAATGTTGCACGATTTCCGACTATTTCATGGTGAATTATACTACATTTGGCGAAGAATAGTCAACATTATCTTTATAAAACACCACAAAAAAGTGATAGGGGTCGCCAAAAGCAAGGCATGGTTCGAACTATCTACCGTACCGTTCCCCAACCCTATCAAAGGCATATTCGTACCAAGAAGGGTGGATATTTGGAAAAACGAGAATTTTCACTACAAAAGGCCTCTGTTTGCGGACAAGACCAGTAACTTGAATGGAGAAGTACTGAATGTCGTTTATTTGGACCACGTTCCGTCAGTGGTGGTAGTGAAGAACAATGTTACTAATAAAATTGGCGGCGTTGAAGTTGAAGTGAGTACCTATTTTTTACCGGCAGATGTGGACAAAGAGCCCGTGAACAGCGTACCTCAGGATTTCAAAAATATTGCAAATTGTGTTGAAACTGTCCTGCCTGTTCTTGTTTTTTTTTTCCAAAAAACGTATAATTAATTATAGATATTATATTTTAGATCCTGCATACACTAGCCGAGAAAATGAACTTCAAGCCGAAACCTTACCAAGCTGCTAACGCCGATACGCAAAAATGGGGCCACAAACAGTCAAACGGCACTTTTTCCGGACTTTTAGGCGAGATTGTGAATGGAAAGGCTGATGTTGCTTTGGGCAACCTGCAGTATACGCCGTACCACCTCGAGCTGACGGACTTGAGTATACCTTACACGTCTCAATGTTGGACCTTCTTGACTCCTGAAGCTCTTACTGATAACTCTTGGAAGACTTTAATTTTACCGTTCAAGTAAGAGTGGAAATACTGTTACGCCGACGTCGGTCGCGTACCGATTTATATGGACACGCGCTCGCTGACCGTCGTCGGTGCTACGCTATACACGTCCATTTATCGTCAGCGTCTTGGTACGCATGACCGACGGTACGCGGCCGACGTCAGCGTAAGAGGAATTCAGGGCCTAAATCTAAACACGAACCCGAAAGCAATAGGTACTGTCAACTGTCTTTTAAGTTCTTATTTAGTAACCTCAACTCTGTTGAGCAGTGGTGGCTCAGTGGTAATGGCCTCACCTTACGAGTCGTAGGTCCCAGGTTTGAAATTAGTCAGACAAAACGGCATAACTGCCCTCAAAACGATGATGGAAATCGTGAGGACATGTTCACGGCATGTTATTGTACATACCTGCCAAAAAATCGAAAGCATGATTGTGACATTCACAAACCCGTACTGGGTGCGCGTGTAGATTTCCCTACTCCGTGCAAAATACACTTGAGGAGTCGCGAAGAACATTTTCGAAAAATAGTGTTACAGCCAAATTATTCCACAGAAACAGAGATTTCCAGTTATCTTTTTTAAATAAGATATTTCGAAAATTTTCTTAAGTAACTTTTTAGACTTTTGTATCCTGCTTATGCGTATTGTTAGTACGGGCTTTAGAAAAGCCTTTTTAAAAAAAAAAACTAATATTTGAATTATGATCAATATATTGAGTGAAGGGCACTATTACATGAATTATGTGGAAATTTGGTCAATACTCTGACTTGCGACCTCTCTGGTAGGAGTCTGAACCCGAACTGAAGCTATGGCCTGACTAATCTATTGAGTCTGGAAAGGAAATGATGATGGGGTGCTGACTAGGCACTTAAGGGTGTATTCTAGGGATGTAACAGCCCCCCCTTTAAGAGGAACTTTACGGTTTCCATGGAAAGTTACGGGTTTATTCTTAACCTTGGAAGAGGAATTGCTTCAGGTTCTAAATCGTTATCTAAGATGTTATCGCTTTGTAATTTGGGTTTTGTTTTGCAGCCAGAATATTTTCCAAACTTCTTACAAAGTTTGTAACTGATGAAAATTAAAATTAGGATGATTACAAGGTAGGTTAAAAGTGGATAGTGAGAACTATATTCAATTAGGTTAGGACTAGGATTATTGATAATTTTGTCGACATCTGATAACATTTGGTTGTTGATAACACTAGGTAGTTTTTCTAAGTCTATATTTGACAATTTAGAGAATAACAAATTGGGCTTTGATATGTTAAACATTTCCAAATTACAACAGGTTTCATTGATTAGATTAAAATCGGGAACTACAGTTTTAACGTTTATTTCAATATTGTTCTTTCCAATTATTTGTTTATTTTTACAAAAAGCTATACAATTAGGTCGAATGTTAAGTACACCAGTACCTGATATTTTGAGTTCTATTAAATCTGGTTTACACTGGATAGAGAGTCTAGTCGGTTCGGATTGAACAAATATCCATCTGTTTCCTTGCAATTCTTGCCAAATATCTATCTGACCATACATTAATTTAGTTTGACAATACTTAGGTATTTCTGTTACAATTTTTGTTAGTATATCAGTTTCACAGGTTGGTGTTTCTTGAATTGAGTGTGTATCAATATCATCACAAATATAAACTCTGCTTACGGGCTCGGTACAGGATTTTAGATCACTTATACAGGTGTATGTTAGTTTATCTTTACTAATGCCAATATAATTACAAGATGGAACAATCATAGCATAGGAGTTTGGTTTTTCCATGTTATGCGGTATAGGTACTGAAATAGCTTTAAATAGATTTAACTCAAGAGAGTGTACAAGGGGAATTTTGATTACAAAGACTAACTTATTGTTTACAAAATAACATGACAATTTTGATATATCAATTAAAGTATTAATAGTGCCTAAATCTAAATCTAAAGGTAATTCTTCGTAACTAGGTAATTTTCTAACATTACTTACTAATTCATTATACAGCTGATTTGGTGTCATGACCGATGGGTGAAGAGTGTTAGTTCTAGCGAATAGCATTGCATTTACAAGGTCGTCTAATTCAAATGACAGATTAAGCAGACAAGATAATAGTTCAGTATAGAAATCGTTTAACTTTGATTTAAAATACAGCTTATCAGATATAATTGACATATTCTTAAAAGTACTAGATAGATTAATAATAGCGTTATTCAAACGGACTTCATTTAGAGTTATAGTTTCAAGAGTTTTGTTGTAACGGGATAGAGCAGTGCTTGTCACAAGAATATTGTCTTTTAAAATAGACGCAAGCTTAATATTATTATTATTTAGGGTTTGAATAGCGTTATTATATCGTATGGCATCGTCCTCATCCATTGTGCCAATGATTTGTTTGAAAAGGGAGCCAACTCCTGCTAACCAAGCGGATCTCTTTTCTCGCCCAGATGTCAAATGAGATAAGGCATTGTAGTCTTTCAGAATATCGATAAGTCGTAAAACCAGAGGCTGTAGTATATTGGTACATTCGGATTCTTTAAGTATTGTATTTTGTTGGCACAAGAGCATAGAAGTTTTTAATGTATTGTTTATGTTATCTATATGGGGTCTTATATATGTTATATCTATAGGTACAAGTAAATGAATATGATCTCTTGTCTGTTTCACGATTCCTATCGGGTCGAAGTGTATACCAGGGCTTTCAGTGATTTGTTCGATGATATCGGATGTTGCAAAGGACAGGAATGTAGATATTCTGAAATATATTGTACAAAATATTTAACTAACATTATTTTTATAAGTTAAAACTAGGTTTGTTAGATTAAGATATAATACTAAGATAAAAACTAAATATTAGTTGTTTCCGCCAGCTTTAATTCGTCATAGTGATATTTGACGTGACGGCGATTAACGAGAAGGGTCAACGTATTGTTGCCATTAATTTTTATCACTTTATGTGGACCTTTCCAGATAGGCGACAGAGCTTTGTTCTGCCGCGGGTGGTGTTTGATATACACCATATCACCTGTTTTGTATTTTATGGGTCTGGTTCTTTTATCATAATAGTCTTTTGATGAGATCTTAGATTTAAGAATGTTTTCCACGGCTTTCTCTCTGGAAAGTCTCATTCTTTGTTGAAGTATACGGACATAACTAGGATATGTAGGTTCTAGTGCTGTATCATAAATAGAGGTGGGTATAAATGGTTTGCATCCAAATAATAATTCGTATGGTGTATAATTTGTGGTGCAATGGACTGTGGTATTGTAGGTTAACATTGCCGTGTAAACGTATCTCGGCCAATCATTTTGGTTGTCATCGACGAAAGATTTTAAATATTCTTTTAGAGTCGCATGACTTCTCTCTAACGCGCCTTGCGTTTGTGGATGATAAGGAGTGGACCATAACTGTTTGATCTTCAAAAAGGTACAGGTTTGTTTAAATAGTTCCGCTGTGAAGTTGGTTCCCTGATCTGTGAGGATGGTTTTGGGGATACCAAACTGGGATATGAAATGGATTAAACATTCAGCGGTTTCTTCAGCCGTGGCATTTCTGATAGGATAGCCTGCTGAAAATTTCGTAAGGTCATCCTGAATTGTTAAAACGAATCTAAGTTTGGCCGCCCCTGATTCGGGCAATGGTCCGACAATGTCAAGTGACACGCGTTCAAAGGGTTGTGTAGAAGTTGATGTGATCTGCATAGGAGCTCGATTGGTTCTACGCAGGGCTTTATTAGTTTGACATTGTTCGCATTTTCGGACATAGTTTTCGACATCTCTACGCATATTACGCCAATAATATTTTTCTTGGATCCTACTTAGCATTCTATTTGAGCCTAAGTGGCCTGATATAGGGATATCGTGGTTTTCTTTTAAGATTTTAATGATTTCAGTTGGAGAGGGATAAATTATAATGTTTTTGAAAACATGGGCAGTGATTGAAGTAGTGTTAAATAAGTATGTAATAATATTGTGAATCTTCATAAAACTATGTGAATCAAATGGATTACGAAAGTCTGTTATAGCGAATTCAGTTATGTTTTTATTAATTAATTCAAATTTCAGATTTTTGAGGCTTTTAAAAATATCCTCATAATTACACTGATCGAAGTGATGGACTTTTACAAAAAGTAAGTAAAATTTTACATTGTTATTTTCGAAGAAGAGAAAGGAATTTAATGTCCTTTCTTTTCCAAGGATAATATCATTTGGTTCCGGAAGTTTATCGATAACTTCCGAAATATAGGGATTTGACTCGTCAAGGTCAATGGAGGTTGGTATGATAATGGTTTTTATTTTTGTTTTTAATAGGGTTTCACTCCCAGGTAGCAAGATGACGTCTGTGACGAAATAATGACGTCCCACTTTAGTCATTTTAGGGTCCGTCCTTTATTCGTCGAACATGTACGTAAAAATGACGTTATTTTAGGGTCGATTCATAACCAACCCGTGTTAGTCATAAATGATACGTCGTAGCAACGTCTATTTAAGGTCAATTTTGTGACGTCCGGTATTAGTCACGAATGGTACGTCCTGATGACGTCTATTCAGGGACACTAGTGTGACGTTTTGTGTCTGATTTATTTCAGTCCGTGTTAGTCACGAATGGTACGTCCTGATGACGTCTATTTAGGGTCAGCAGTGAGACATTCTGTGTCAGATTTATTTCAGCCCATGTTGGTCATGAATGGTACGTCCTAGCTACGTCTATTTAAGATCATTCTGTGACGTCCCGTATTAGTCACGAATGGTACGTCCTGATGACGTCTATTTAGGGTCTATTGTGACATCAAAATTATAGTCATGTAAATTAAGGCCACTTCAACAATCTCGCACACTATCTTAAACAAACACAAACAGTTTTATACTTTTAATGGCCAAGTAGCGCCAAATGACCAACAGGGGTACGCCCCGCGTTAACATCTCCATTGGTCTATGCTCGAAGAAGCCCGAAATAAATAAAAATACTCCGGCTAGGCGCTGCTAAGCTAGAGTAAATATGTTCCTTGCTGCTAAGTCAGTGCTTCCAACTAGTTTCAGATTTTGGCATTATTTTCACTCGCCTAGCACTGATATTTTATTTTATTTATTTAGATAATAAAAACTAGTTCAAACTGGATCTACCCTACTCAAGAAAAATGCTAACTGATGACTAGGCAGCATGGTCTCAGACCTTAGCCTGTTCCGTCAGTTATTATTTATTTATTTTCAAAAAAAATGAAGCTAAGCTAGTTTGCGCCAGTGTTGCCAACCGTACGATTTAAATCGTACTTATGCGACCTTTTTGGCACTTGTACGATGTACGATCGAGTAATCGAAGTCGTACGCAAAATATACGATCTTTTCAAATTTATACCCATGATCATAACGAAGTAAAACTAGATGACATATTAAGTTAATTTTTGATATTATAAAAAAAAAACAAGTAGAAGACTTGAACGAGCTAAACAATTACTATCAATGTGTTATTGTTATTGTGTTATTGCTGTAAGCAACTGAAACTGTCAAATTGTACATACATAATAAGCAAAAGTTACGATTTCAATCAACTGAAATCGAGAATGGTAGCATCAGAGCTTACATAATCAAAGTGGAGGACAACTTTTATCCGTATACAAATTCGAGATTTCAACCCTGTATCTATGGAAATGACACCTAATCACGGTTTCATCTGAGTTTTAGAATATACTTATGTACTTTGCTCATATCTAAAAATATAAAAATTCAGTTAAATCTTAATACTAAATGTTGATTCATGCCCCTTAAATGATAAATATCAATTAAAAATTATAAATTACATTCTGTTTTAAAATTATTTACATTGTTTTATTGAAATTTCATTACGTACTATTTTTTTCCTTGATATGTTACGATCTTCTAAAAAATAAAGTTGGCAACACTGGTTCGCGGGTTCGCGCCACAGACGCGCTGACATTTTGTTTTCCTGCAGTCGATAACTTGCTCGTTTTGTACAAATTGATTGAATTATCTTTGTTCTAAATAAAATTTCTAAGTTCTGTGCATCATACTCTCTCAGTAGACAATATGTATTCAGTCATTCAGTTTTCTGATCCTTCTACTGGTGCCGAAGGAAGTGTATCAATTGTAAATCGCCAATTCGCCAGTGGATGACACCACATAAATGTGAAGTGTATTGGCCCCCTGTACGGGAATCCAAGGCCGTTAATCGGTTAGTTATAGAACATGCTGAACCTGACGTGGATACATGGAAGCTATATGGTGTCCGGAGAGTTTTTTATGAGACTGGTAAGTACTACATGGTATTAACTACGTTTAATGGTCGTATCTACTGCATGAAATTTCGGTCAAGGAAGCTGCGGTTTATATCAGCTTATCTGGTTCCTTTCTGGTTATTACAAGCTCTGCTTAGTTTGGGGCTAGATAGTGTTGTGTGGAATGTGTAAATATTTATTTATTTAACAGCCAGTAATTAATATCTTTGTAATATCTTTCTTTCTAGAAAACGGAAGATCAAAGAAGGTGTAAAACTATTTAAAGCTTCTGAAGGATTTTTGTCATGTGAAAAGGTACAGGACACCTACACTGAAAATCATAATATTAGATCGAAAAAACTCAAAAATAAAAAAAGACAAATTGATGAGGAAGACAGTATAAATGAAGATGGTAAGTAATTTTTCCATTGTTGGGTAACTGCAGCTTTGACCCGATTGGGGTCAAAACGCTCGCGGGCATGGGGCCCCGAGTGCGCGTCTCCTTTTGAAGGAAATTTCTCGCCAGCTGATCGACACTTCATGTCACCAGAGGGCCGGGTCGTTCTTTGGCCAAAGAATTAGCATTGTCATTCAACGTGGCAATGTTGCCAGTCTTCTGGGCATTTTTCTGGATGACAGCAATGCGGACGAGTACTTCAATACCTAAACATCCTTTTGTTTTTGTATTTATGTATGTATATAGTTAGTTAGTATTTTAATTTAGTACCTAGTGTAAATCGTTAGTTAGAGATTATGAAAATAATTTTTTCCATCATATTTTATTTTTTGAAATTCAAGATGTAAATATAATTGTGAAAGTAACAATCTCTAAATGTTTGTAAGGTTCCTGAATTTAAATCAAGTTGCAATATTACTATCACTTATTTTATGTATAATGTAGTTTAATTCACCTGCCTATTCATATCTCCAGTTTTAACACTTCTTATTTTTTTTTAGATCTTTCTTTTTTATAGATAATTAAACTATTAATTAGCCATTAGTTTAATTATGTTTAACAGGTCTTGAAACCTGTTAATTTATTAATCTATTTCTTTGTAGATAAAGTAAATGCTGTGGTAGTCAGTGGGGAATCTATTTTATCCAAAGAAGAAACAAAAATGTGGAAGTCGAGAAGAAAAGAAAAACTTTTTAAATATAAAGGTCAAAAGAAAAATAAGGTTTTGACTGAAGTGGTATAGATATTATTTATATACATACAAACGATTACTGACAACATTAACTGAAAGTAAATATTCAAATATAGTAAGTACATGAACTTGTAAATTGGAGGAAATAAAACACATAAAAAATATTAAACATTTATTTACAATAATCACATAACTATGAAATAAATATGTACAAAAGGTCATTATCACATAATAACTGCATTCCACTAAGGATTATTCTTATAGTTTCCATAGAACAACCAGAATGAATAAACCGGAAAAATACATTTTGCTGTACCTATTCCATAGAGTATGGAAGTCTTTTGTATTTTATTCCACTTTGACGATTTTTCTGTAGTCAAAGGAGTTTTTAAGCTTTTCAAAACTTACAAAAACATCGCCTAGACGCCACCTGTTCTACCATTAGATTATGTTGTACATTTTTCATAACATAATTCATTGATTTGGCAAATAAATGCAAATAAACTGAAAATTATGTAACAACTTTTGGGTAAATGAATTACAGTTTCTTGTAGTCTGTTTAGAAATCAACTTTTCTGTATGTGTAATATGAATTTAATCTGACTATTTCTGCTAGATTTTCAGTATCAGGAAAAATATAATAAATATTTTCACACAATTTAACAGGAAAAGTTAATTTTCAAATAGACCATTCAAATATACTGCATATTCATGAAAATAAATAAAATGTATTCAACACAATGACACTGAGCTTAAAATAAACTTAAAACAACTTATTCTAAAACTTAACACTCAGACATAACTTACTGGTACTAACTACAATGCATATTATAATATTGACCAATCAATCATCTTCATAATAATGATTGTGTTATGTGGTATTAGTTCAAAATTGCACAAACTTCAACGACGCTATTACCATGATTAAATAATAAATTGATAGTGATTTTTGTAGAAAATGAAAAGTTTTTTATTTCATGGTACCTATCCATATTAATTTAATTAAATGACTAATAAGTAGTTATATTTTTTTGCAGCTTCAAGGCATCATCTCATCACTAAAGTATGACGCAACTTAGACACTTCAACATGTCATCTCAGAACCAATATAAAACCTACTGGTGGCCGTCATTAATCATGACATTAAAACGTCTTATAAGGACGTACCTTGGTAGACAATTGTTTACCAAGGTATGTCCTTAAGAGGACGCCTTGGAGATATTGGCGCCAAGGATCTCAATTTTTCTCAGTAAATACAAAACGGATCAAAATATAAGTTGGTGACCTGAAAGTTCATGATAAAAACCTTATTTTGTCAGTTTTCAATACATGATTAGGTAACTTTTTTAACAGAGAAAAATATATCAAACATACCTCTTTTTAAAAAGAGATTCACATATTATGGGCAAACGGGACCGATTTAAGCCTCTTAATTTTCTATGTAGATGAGTCTATACATACTCTTTAAAATACCAAAAGGAATTTCTCAAATTATCGTTTCTATCTAAATAAAACAACAAAAACCATTTTGTCGCTTATGTCCTTTAGTTATAAGCTAGCGCGCGTATACAATCCTCGCCCCACTCAGACTCTCAGTCCCCTCTTGACCATTGTCAGCGACGGGTCTGTGCTAGTCGGCTTCCGGACGACATTAAGCATTGCGCGAATTTATTTGGCGGTTTTATAAAATAAAAATGGTAAAAAAACAAAGAAAGATGTTCCAAAAGGAAAAGAAGAGCTTGTTTATTAGAAAAATGTGCAAGACGTCTATGTTTCCCCGCCGCCACGGCACACAGTGGGATTCGTGTTTCATAGACATTCAAATCCTTTTTTGAAAGCGACGCTTTTTTATACTTGGATACGATCGGGAATACCTTCTATGTACCTGTTATGATAAACTTTTGGGTTTGTAATTGCAAACAGCGCTCTTAGAATTTATTTCGAAAAATATTGTATGGAGTCGACACAATAAATGATGATATCTCCGTTATCGCACAATTGCGCCTTTCAAAATAACGAACAAATCCAAGTTTGTAACGATACTTGCCATGGTGTTTGTATGTACTTTCAATGATTGAAGAATACTAAATGATTTTCTTTTAGTATGGATGGTATGATCTCAGACTGACTCCCCCCGCCCCTCCCCCTCCCCTCCAGCCCAGATAGCCATCTATGACCATAGCTATTATATCATCTACGTTATATATTAAGACTTCCTTCAAATCCCCCCCCCCACCCTACCCCTCTGAGACCACTTCCAAATTCCCCGTATCCTCCACATCATACGTCATACGCCACTTATTCGTAAGGCAGAAATATTAGAGTACCGAAAATTTCCCCTTCCCCCACTTAAAATCCAGATATCTCGGGAACGGCTGGGAATATCAAAATTCTGACCAAATTTTCTCCCCCCCTATAACCCCGCTCTCATCTACAACATATATTGGTATAAGACCCTTAGACCCCCCTTTTTGACCCCCCCCATTATAGACCCCAAAAAATTTCCTAGCACCTAACTTTTAAATTATACGTTATAATCATAGAGCTATTATATTATATTATACATTATATCCTACACCTCCCCCCCCTCCCCCCGCCTCCAACGAAACCCCGTGACACACTGTGACTCCTGGAACCTCTAGAACATTCTCCGTTCCCACTGGCGGACTCCTGTAGCCTTCCAAAATCCTTTAAATATCCATCTGTATTAATCCCCCCCAACCCTTCACGTTACCTCACCCCCCCGAGCCATAACTTCGGAACCAGAAGTCATAGACCCACCGAGCTTGGGCTCTCCGAAACCAGGAGAAAAAGATCTCTCTTCTGGCTCCGGAGAAATCACAGAAAAACTATTCCTGATCTATTTATTATATTTATTTATATAATAATATATACCTATTCGCCTGGTGCTGGGGTATATCCTGAGTGTACGGTGCGTGTAGTCACCATAGTTTTTAAGACTCTTGCGGTTTCGTCTTGAAACTTGCATCCTATTTAATTACCTTCTTCTTTACCTTCTTCTTTACAATTTATACATTTTACAATTATTATACACATTAGACAACTTTCCCCGTTCATTGTGCCCTATACACACAAACCACACAAGGTATAACCACACGGAATACACACCCCAGTCCAGAAGAGAAAGCCGGTAGCTGGCACCAGCGGACTACAAGAGTCCACGTCGCCTGCCCACCCGGGAAATGAGGGTCCTTCCGGAGCGCACGATGCGCCAAAGGGGTTATCCCTGACGTTCGGCAGAAAAGACGCTGTTCAGAGAACCCAAGCGGAAACAGCCGAAATGCCACTGCCGACGTCGGCGGGGACCTCTGGCGCTGTCGCCCGAAACACCACTCCCAGCCCCGCGGGCCCGTCTGGACAGGCGCCGGACGCCGCCAGGACCTTCATCCGGAGACCGGAACGAAAGAGGAGATCCGTCGACAATATGGAGGCTTATAAGCAGCAGACGGACACCTATGCTGCTTCAACAAACGACCAACTTCTCCAGGAGGTCATGAAGACCTTCGAGGATATCCCATCCCGAATCAAAGATTACCCTCAGATGAGGAGAGACATCAAGGCCTTCCTGGAGAAACAGTCGGATAAAAGCCTGCGGATCCTCTTCGAACTGAGCAAACGGATGAAGGCCCTGGAAACTGCGCCCAAAACAGCTCCGCCAAAAAGAACCATCACCGCGCCCTTATCACCCGAACTGCCGAATAAAATCTTAGAAAGGCTCGAAAAGGTGGAGGAAACTATGAGCACACGATTTAACGTCCTCGAAGATAAGGTCTCAAAAGGTTTTCAAGAAGTGACCGACCGCATCGACGATAGCGGAGCCGACCTCGTCGACAAGGTCGTCAATAAGATCCTCGAGGTCAGCGACAAGGTAGATACAGCGTTAGCGGGCATAGACCACACGACGAAAGGAGTGTTGGTCATTACTAACGCTGCCGCTGTCCTCGAGGGGAAAATCGATCACGTTGCCGGCGAGGTGGCCGCCAGAACCGACGGACTAAAAGAGGCAATAAGGGAAGCGGCCTGCGAGCAAAACACCGACCCACGGACATACGCCGATGTTACGGCAGCCAAACCCGGGCATCGGCCGGCACTTCACTCGATGGCGGTCACCTTTGAGGGCGGCCTGGAGACTGCTGACGAGGTGCTCGCTAGGGTGAAGGAGGCGGTCGATGCCAGGGGAACTGGCCTAAAAATAAATAAAGTCCGAAAGGCAAAAAACCAGACAGTGATACTGGGATGTGACACAGAGGCCGAACTTAAAAGGGTGAAAGAAAGGATAGAGAGCCGAGGTAAAGGGCTAATAGCAGCGCCCATGAAAAATAAAAACCCGCTCGTCGTCCTAAAAGACGTCTTTTTGGACAGTGAGGACGACGAAGTGGTGAAAGCTCTCTACTCCCAAAATAGAGATATATTCAGGGACCTGGAAGAAGAAGAAAAAGAAATAGTGATAAAATACAAGAAGAGGACTAGGAACCCAAAAACAGCGCACGTCATTATACAGGTCAGACCCAAAGTATGGCAGAGGATGACGGAGGCTGGGGCCCTTTACCTTGACCTTCAAAGGGTCAGGGTGGAGGACCAGTCTCCGCTCATCCAATGCACGAAATGCTTAGCATTCGGACATGGCCGCAAATTTTGCACTGAGAGTGTGGACAGGTGCAGCCACTGCGGAGGACCTCATCTCCGTGAGAAATGTGTTGAATTTGTCGCGGGTGATGAGCCGCAGTGCTGCAACTGCTCGCACTCAAAGTTGCAAAGGACTGACCACAATGCGTTCAGCAAGGAGTGCCCGGTCCGCAAAAAATGGGACTACCTGGCTCGGACGACAACTGCATATGCCTAAATTGCTCCTTGCGGCACACGTTACACACATAACACACACAGACACACACGCAACACATACAGGAACACACCAAGACAGCAACACAAATTGGGAGTACATAACAAAGATAAGTAGATACATGGAAACCAAAAAACACCAACAAACACAGATATATAAAACATATAATGAATATATACGTATATATCAAACACACACGACCCAAACCCCCCCTGTAAAGTTGAAGGTAGAAAAATCCCAGAATAAGAAACGACAATAAATATGTATAACATATGTATATATATATATTATTGACGCAAAAATTCAAGTATATAAAAAATAGCAACTGGAAAAGGAAGTCACACAAGCCCTTAGGACAGATAGAATTGTGCAATTTTAAAAATTTAGTCCGAAAACCAGAAATAAGTATACATATTGTGCTAAATGTAAGATAACATAGAAATATTGTATTAGGAAATAGATATAAGCAAAATAGTATGTTAAAACGCATTGTATAATTACCAGTACCTATATTATTAGTTTTTCTTTTGTTAGTAAAATATATAAAAATTAGTAATAGTATGTTAAAATGTATTGTTTAAGCATATCAATTACCAGTACCTATATTATAAGTTTAAAAAATATATAAAAATTAGTATCTAGAAATTATATGTAGTTATTAAGAAATAGATTTAAGAAAATAATTATGTAAACACATGCCAATGTTAATAAAGAAGTTGTATACTTACTTAAAGACCCAAAATAAAGAGAAATAAAAATTAGAGTAGTCAGAATAGCGGGAGTCCCACCATCCATCCATCCATCCATCCATCCATCCATCCATCCATCCATCCATCCATCCATCCATCCATCCATCCATCCATCCATCCATCCATCCATCCATCCATCCATCCATCCATCCATCCAAGATGAAAACTAACAAAATAAGGTTTTTATCATTTCCAACAGTATTTATATTTTTTATTACTATTTTTAATGTAAGAAGTGAATTAAAATTAAAAAAAAACATGCATTTTCCCTATTTGTGCGATAACGGAGATATCTCTCTCTCTCTCTTGCAAAAAAGGATTTGAATGTCTATGAAACACGAAATTCAGCCCACTTTGCGGCATCGCGTCTCGCAATACTTACGTTACTTATCGAGGTGTGAGCGGGTTGCGGGGCGCGCGTGCCCGGTTTTGGAATTATTGTTTAACAATGCGTCGCCTTAATGACGTTGTCTAAGTTGCGTCATCCTTTAGTGATGAGATAACGTCTTTATGCCGTTATTAATGACGTCCACAGTAGGCCACTATATGACGTCTTAATGCAGTTATTAATGACGTCCACACTAGGTCACTATATGACGTCTTAGTGCCGTTATTAATGACGTCCACAGTAGGCCACTATATGACGTCCTAATGCCGTTATTAATGACGTCCACAGTGGGTCACTTTAAAGACGTCTTAGTGCCGTTATTCATTACGTCCACAGTAGGTCACTATATGACGTCTTAATGCCGTTATTAATGACGTCTACGTTACGTCATATATTAGTCCTGAGGTGACCAGCTTATACGTCATAAAATGACGTCGTGAGGCTGTGACATATGTACGTCATATTCCAGGGACGTGTGACGTCATAAAATGACGTCAGTTACGTCGAAAATGACTGCGAATGGACGTCACAATCACGTCGAAATGCTACCTGGGCTGTGTTCGTGAATTATGGTATCAAATTGATTTAATTTATTATTTATTTTTTTCAGGCATTTAGAGTAAGTATCATCGTCGTTCAAGACTTCAGGCGGAGTTGGGATATCAAAATCATCTGGAAGTTCAAAGTCATCAGGTAACTCAATATTTTCAGGTAAGTCAATAAAGTCAGGTAAGTCGGGAATTTCAGGTATTCCAGGACTTTCAGGATTAATAGGAGGGATTTCAGGCTGTTGAGCCGGAGGTGGAACACTTACGGGTGGTACTTTGTCGGTAAGTACGTGAGTGGTATCCGGTGATCGAATGGATTTCACAGGGTAACGAGAAAGAGCGTCAGCGTTCCTATTTATTTTACCCTTTTTATATTCAATCTCATAGTCATATTCCTCGAGTTTTAATCTCCATCTAACTAGCTTGGAGCCTGGATCTTTGCAATTAAATAGCCATTTAAGTGGTTTGTGATCAGTTACAATCTTAAATTTGTAACCATAAAGATATGGGCGGAATATTTTCGTCCCAAAAATAATAGCCAGGCATTCCTTTTCGGTTACGCTGTAATTAGTTTCAGCTTTATTTAATGTGCGCGAGGCAAAGGCAATTGGGCGGTCTTTTCCCACCTCGCCTTGAGAGAGTATCGCGGAAATTGCGTAATTTGACGCATCACACGTCAGGACGAAAGGTTTAGTAAAATCGGGATAAATAAGGACTGGTGCAGTTACTAATTTTTCTTTCAATTGTTCAAATGATAATTGTTGGCTATTGGTCCAGTTAAAAGGAGTATCCTTTTTTAAAAGAATAGTAAGGGACTTAGCGTATTTTGAGAATTCTGGTATAAATCTTCGATAATATGATGTTAAACCTAGGAATGATTTTATATCTCTAGTACATTTTGGCACAGGAAAATTTACGACAGATTTTATTTTATCAGGGTTAGGTCTAACGCCTTCACTGCTTATTATATGGCCTAAGTAGGCGACTTCCTTTCGCAGGAACTCGCATTTGTCTGGCTGAAGTTTTAGGCGGAATTTCCTCAAATTTTCAAAGACAAGGATAAGTTTTTTAATATGTGAAGATAAATCATGCGAGTATACGACGATATCATCCAAATACACGAAGCAATGTATACCTTGTAGTCCAGACAAGACAGTGTTCATTGTTCTCTGAAACGTTGCAGGCGCATTTTTTAAACCAAACGGCATTCGTTTGAATTCGAAGTGTCCTTGGGGCACACTAAATGCGGTTTTAGGTGCGTCTTCTGGAGACATTTTTATTTGGTGAAAACCGGAAGCTAGGTCTAAAGTCGTGAAGTATTTACTTTGACCTAATTGGTCTAAGATTTCATTGATTTGAGGAATTGGGTAATTTTCACCAATCGTGATATCATTCAGTTTCCTATAGTCGATTACTATTCTCCACCTCTTTTGTCCTGTGGAGTCATCTTTTTTTGGCACTATCCAGATAGGAGATGACCATGGGGATTTTGAGGGTTTAATGATTTGCTGATTTAACATTTTGGTTATTTGTGACTTAACCTCTTCCTTGTGTATTTCGGGAAAACGATACGATTTTACGTTGATTGGCTGTGAGGAGTTTGTTTTTATTTCATGTTGAATTATATCCGTACAGGTTAATTGGTCTCCTGGTAGATGAAATATGTCAGAGTACTGATCACATATTTCATTAAGATGGTGTAATTCTTCCTGATTCAAATGAGATGTTCGTAGTAATTCGGATAATTGTAGGGACCTTTCAAGACTATTAACCAATCTATTGTGTTGTATTATATTATGTTGAGTAGGGTCAAATGGACTTAATGTAAGCATAAGGTTGGCGTTTAAATGAACTGGTTTTTCGGATACGTTGACAATTGTCACATTAATTCTATTATTGTTTTTTACTTTAACAAGGCAATTTGATATAAGAAGGGAATCTGAAATATGTTGATCTAATACTATTCCCTCTTTTAATTCAGGGTTTTTCACTGAACACTCTATTACCGTTTCGGTACGAGGTTCAATGACATATGATGGTTCATCGAAGGATAGTGTAATGTTATGATTATTTATTTCTAAAGAATCTGTTTGATAATTAATGTGGCACTTATATAGTGTGAACAGGTCGCTGCCTATTATACCATCGTAAGGGAGGTTTATATCTTCAAATATTTGGAAGGGATGGGTTATAATAAAATTTTTATTGAACTGTAATTGTAAGTTAAAGCTTCCTACACTCTTCATAGTGTCCTTTTTAGAATCTATTCCTTTGATTGTAACGACACTATCTTCTAATTTTATGGTATTTGTTATACTTTTCTTTTTCAGGACGCAGAGTGTCGCACCAGAATCTATCAAGAGGGTAAGTGGATTTTTATTTACGGACGTTTGTAGTTTAATAAAAGGTAAGTATCTTTTCTGGGTAAGGATTTCATATATTTTAAGTTCTTTTTCAGGTTTACAACTAGGTTGTAGGTTCAGACCTTCCTTATGGGGCTGGTTACCCTGCGGCGTGGTCCTACTATTAGAAGTGTTCAGACTTTCCTTGTGGGGCTGGTTACCCTGCGGCGTAGTCCTACTATTAGAAAGGTTCAGACTTTCCTTGTGGGGCTGGTTACCCTGCGGCGTAGTCCTACTATTAGAGGGGGTTAGACCTTCCTTATGGGGCTGGTTACCCTGCGGCGTGGTCTTAATTTTAGAAAGACCGTGAGTTTGGGGCTGGTTACCCTGTCCATTGGTCTTAATAGTGATAGGTGTAGTATCGGCTTGATTGAAAGGGGTCTGCCCCGTGCGATACTTAAACGGGACATAATTTAGTTTAAATCAACGAATTCATCTACTTCGTCTTTACCCTCCTCCTCAGGGTTATTGGTGAAGTTTACGCGAGAAGGTTTAGCCGGAGTAAATGGCTGAGGACCATTTGAAAATCTTTTATTATTGAAATCACGCAATTTGCAATTTTCAAGGATGTGTCCTGTTTTTTTACAGTATCTGCAGAAGCGGGAATCATTGGAAGAAGTATTGGGTTGGTAAGTGTTGCTTTTAATAAATACTTTTGCTTGAGGTGTGTTATTTGTTTCATTTCTTTTATAAACGGATTCAGTAGCCTTTTGCCTATTGAAATTGCGGTAAGAGAACTGCTGTATTTTTTCTTCGGATATCGCGGCATTAATGGCATCATTTAAGCTCCTATAATCTCTACATCTTACAATATTCGCTATTCTTGGGGATAATCCTAATATGAATGTATGGAGAGCGAGGTCTTCCATCGCGGCTAATCTGCCCGGGAGTTCGGTTTTCTTCGAATTCGAGACTGTTATTGCGCTATCGCAGTTCCTTAGGAAAGCTGTTAGCTTATCCCTGTCACCGTTAAATGGTTTAATAAATTTTAACACAACACTTAGCGGGATTTCCTCATCACCTTTCAATTGTTTAACGTCTCTTTTAGATTCAGATTTCGACATATTTGCGTGACGTTATGGTACCGATATGGGTTTATAAAACGTTATCTAGTTCTGAGAATTACGTTGACTCTGCACGGATGCGAAAGTTATGCACAATTGATAAGGACGACTGAGATCGAAGCCTAAGCTTCGTAACAAAGTTACTTTGGATCTAATTATAGATACTTTAAAGCTAATCTTATTTTAAGTTAACACAGACTATTATGACGCTATATACGCGAACTTTACGCACAACACACACGAATTTCACTGAAAATTCACTGAATAGAGTAATTTGGACTTACAGGAACAGCTTGTAGGAATTTTTCATACTGGATTACGTCTACCTTAGACGTATGGATGAGAAGCCGAAGGTTGCCGTCAGGTCGGCGCTGGATACAATATGGATTGGGTGCAGCAAGTGCTACCCAACTGCTTAGTACCGCTTATGACGCAGTGGACCCGGAGCGGCGATATGCAGCTTTGGACCAGATCGAATAGTGTCGACCTTCGATATGATGAGTTCGGGTTGAGGTGCTTGTCAGGCGACACAATCACTAGGCACTTTTAGGATCACAGACACACACACTAACTTTTATTTCCGGCGACGTATTTACCGTTTTATTTTAGGACACTGGGAATGCCGTATCCCACCGCTGCCACCAATGTTAGTACGGGCTTTAGAAAAGCCTTTTTAAAAAAAAAAACTAATATTTGAATTATGATCAATATATTGAGTGAAGGGCACTATTACATGAATTATGTGGAAATTTGGTCAATACTCTGACTTGCGACCTCTCTGGTAGGAGTCTGAACCCGAACTGAAGCTATGGCCTGACTAATCTATTGAGTCTGGAAAGGAAATGATGATGGGGTGCTGACTAGGCACTTAAGGGTGTATTCTAGGGATGTAACAGTATGAAGTTTCATTAAAATCGGTTCATTCATTTCGAAAAACAAGGGCTTGAAAGTTTGTATGAAATGCCGTACGTCGTAAACGCGGTAAGTTGAAAATTACAGCCGAGGCGATATTGCTTGCCCGAGCCGCAGGCGAGAGCTAAAAGAAAGCAGAGGCTGTAATTATCAAAGCGCACGTATGTCATACGACGTTTTATAACATATTTGCGAGGAAATAAATAAAACTCGGACTGAATTTGTATATTTGCTTGTTTTCCATATGATGAAATTTTGATACGCTTGTAAGTATCTATCGGTCGATTTTTCGGGCAAGAGGCTTAGAGTAGCCTTTTTCGCTGCCTCTGAGACTTCTGGCGGTGTGGAATTAATAAATTTATCATTACTTGACGACATTTTCAAATAAAAAAAAGTACAGCGAAAAGAAAAAGCGCGCGGAATAATTATTTTTACTTCTCAGATAAGCGATGCGCGCGCGTTCGCGCTTTTTTTTTCAGGCATAGGTACAAAACAGCCAGTATTATTAATATTTTTGTTTTTGTTACAGACATTAATGGTTGTAATTTATTGTCAAAATTAATTAAATTAAAGAATTAAATGTTTATTTATTATATTTTATCTCCCAAAGTTAATTTTATTCATAAAATGTTGACATCTTTTCTGAAATAAAGACTTTTTGCTAAGATTTAAAAAAGTACCGTTCGATTTGACGGAGCATCTTGATAAACCGTGCGATTTACTTTAGGTACATTACCGCACAAGTGCGTAATGAGATACATTACGATATTGAAATTGGTGAAATAAGAGACCCTTTACGAGCAAATATGTTATAAAGAAATTTTACAGATTGTAGTAGCTTGATGTGCTGGCGTCTGCACATTAGTCAAGTAACATCACGTTTATATTCCCGGAGGGTAAGGCAGAGGTGTTGTACCCACATTTCGCCAGTTAGGTTTTTAGTCCCATGAAATAGGGGGCTAACCTATTGCCATCAACCGGGCATAGATCCAGACTCCGGGCAGCTACTGAGAAATTCCAGATGGAAAAATCCAATAACACTAAGGGCTGATTTTTCATTCGACAAATAATTTTTATGACGTCTAACAGATTTTGTATGGAAGAACTGTCAAAATTTAAAAATTATTCCTCGGATAAAATTATCTGGCGTTGGAAAAAACAGCCCTTAGCCCGACAAAATTACCTAATAGGTGCCTTTCATTTCAATATTCACTAGTTTACCTACGTACTGATTTCAGATTGTATATGTGGATTGCGGTGCTCCTAGTGTTACTGATAACTGGAACCATTTTCTATGGACTGGCGAAAAATCACATGAACCTTCAGGAATACAAGAAAGATCTAAGATCTAGCAAATTGAACAATGACGATATCGGTTAGTTTTTAATATATTTTTTACTGAACTATCTGACTGTACAAAAGATGGTTTGGGGATAAAAAAGCTACTGCCTACTTTCCCAGAGTCATAAAGGTGTTGACTACGTGTACCGTCTATTGTGACCAAACCAACCTAAACTAATATCGTTATTATTTGCTTGCAGATAAGAAGCCCGGCCTATACCTGTTTGGAGAAATAGTTAATAGCATCCTGTACACTTACGGAATGCTGCTCGTCGTGTCTTTACCCAGGTTGCCCGTGGGTTGGTCGATTCGACTCCTGACGGGCTGGTACTGGCTTTACTGCATCCTCCTTGTAGTCTCTTACAGAGCCAGCATGACCGCAATACTCGCGAACCCAGCACCAAGAGTGACCATCGACACGCTCCGAGAGCTTGTCGACAGCAAAGTGACTTGTGGCGGATGGGGAACACAAACTAAAATGTTTTTCGAAGAATCTTTAGATGAGTACAGCCAGAAAATAGGCGGCAAATTCGAAACCATCGACGATCCTCTGCAAGCTGCTGATAAAGTAGCCCAAGGCGTGTATGCATACTATGACAACTCTGATTTCTTAAAATATATCAGTGTCGCTAGGAAAAATAGTTTCAGAGATTCAAAGCAGAATGACACAACTAACGCG
The DNA here is from genome assembly GCA_963855955.1 of Luperina nickerlii. Lineage (NCBI taxonomy): Eukaryota > Metazoa > Arthropoda > Insecta > Lepidoptera > Noctuidae > Luperina > Luperina nickerlii. The sequence goes on along the minus strand of OY979666.1, from coordinate 2,466,461 downwards.
ACTGAAGTGACACCTAGAAAAGATACACTAAGAAACTTGCACATCATGGCAGATTGTGTGGTAAATATACCAATATCAATTGGATTTCATAAGAACTCTCCTCTGAAGCCACTAGCTGATATTTACATGAGGAGGGTGGTTGAAGTTGGACTTGTTGGAAAATGGCTCAATGATGCAATGTACTCTATACGGACTTTAGAAACAAACGAGGATGAAGTCAAAGCACTTATGAATTTGAAAAAACTCTATGGTGCTTTTATTGCATTAGCTATAGGATACTTAGTTAGTACCATTTGCCTCATAGGAGAACTAATCCACTGGCACATCATTGTTAAAAGGGACCCCAAATTTGACAAATATGCTCTGGATTTGTATTACAAAAATATAAATAAGAAACACTAATATTTGCAGACCTAGTTGTTGCCGAGGGAGGCCTAAAAAACGCTGGCGGCGTAATGACATAGTCGGAGAAGGCAACACACAGGGAAGACAGAAGGGAAAGGCAATGGTAGTGTACGTGAGACATTTTAATATTAAGATCTTGTATATACCGTATGCTCAGAAATAAATGAATTATTATTATTATTATAAAGCTGTGGGGGAGACATACAGACGCCAGCACATCAAGCTACTACAATCTGTCAAATTTATTTTATAGATTTTCAACTTTATCGCTAATGCATAAGGTTCAAAGTTAATTGGGAAAATATGCTAGCATCTGTACAGTTAAAAGAAAAAATAATAATAATATGTGCATATATGTATTTAAAAGTTATTTACATTCAACAACATGATTGTCACACTTAGTAGAATAAATATTTGTTCAGTCATGTTTAGTCTTTTACATTTACTGTTATCTTAAAAATAACATATCAACCATGATTATTGAGCTAAATTTATGTAAAATCAGAAAAAATATATTCTTAAACTGCTTAACTAACACAAGAATAAGCTATGCAATAAAGGAATAATTTCATAATCTAAATTCCTATTAAAATGTTATATTATGTTCTACAGAAAGAAAAATTACAGTTATTTTTGTTCGGGGTTAAAGGCAGGTGGTTGTGCACCTTCAGGGGCATTCTCTGTGATCCAAGGATGTTGCAATACATGTGTCAACGGCATTCTTTGCTCCGGGTTGATGACTAGCAATTTACCTATCAAATCCTTTGCTTTATCTGATATAAAATCGGGGTACTTAATTATAACATATCTTATCTTCCTGTATGTTTGGTGGGACTCTTTAGCATCAAAAGGTGGTAAGCCCACAAGTAACTCATAGCATAGCACCCCGAGGCTCCATATATCAACAGCGTAGCTGTGCGGCTTGCCTTCAATCATTTCAGGAGACAAGTAATCAAGTGTCCCACATAATGTCATTCTCCTTGATGATGGTGAGTGCACAGACCAACCAAAATCAGCTATCTTCAGCTCCCAGTTGTGACCAATAAGCAAGTTTTCTGGTTTAATATCACGGTGAATGACCTTCTTTGTGTGGCAGTATACTAAGGCTTTAGTTAGGTCTCTGATATATATTGCAACAGTTTTCTCATCGAAACGTTCACGTTCTTTCAACAATTTATACAAGGAACCTTGCTTTGCGTATTCCAAAATTAAATAAATTCGTTTCTCGTCGTGGAAGTATCCGTACATACGCAATATATTCGGGTGACGCAGTCTGCATTGGATTTCGACCTCACGTCGAACCTGATGTTCAATTTCAGAATCTAAAATTTGGCTTTTAAAAAGGACTTTTAACGCGACGACATAGTGTGACTCCTTTTCACGAGCTAAGTACACATTCCCAAATTTACCTTTTCCCAGAGGACGCCCTAAGTCAAAATCTGATAGCGACCATGACTTTTTCTTTTCTTCGTTTTTTGCTGGTCCTACCATGTTTTGGCTCACAGAATGTTCTTTAGTTTCGTTAACTTTACCACAAAGCGGTCGGCTGACAGGAGCAGCTGGCACTTTAAAACTGTCCATTGGCATTTTTTGAACGTTGTTACAACCGCAACCGGACCGACCAGCAGTTGGCGGACGGTTTTCCTTACAACAACACTTATCACTCATCTTTGGTTTTTCCGATATATAAAAATTAAGTTATATTTCCAACTTTTCAGTCACTTCAATTCAAAGTTTTGAATAACGTATTTTTTGATCATCAACCAACTGTCAATGTGTTAATCAATCAATCACAAAAGACTTGAGAGGAACCATAGAGTAAAGTAATATGTAGAGGAACTCTACCCTCCATGAGAGGAAAACAGAGACATTTTTTTTTTTTTTTTTTCTCTTCGCCCTACTTGGGCAGGCTAAGGTCTTGGACCATACCGCCTCGTCTTCAGTGTTTATTTATTGTCCTTCTTGACTAAAAGTAAGGCCAAAGCCTCGTCTTCAGTTTCAACCTTAATGTTCAAAAGTAAAAAAAAAAAAAACAGAGACACAATATGTACATTTTTAATTTTTAGATTTTGGATACCAAGCTCGTAAGCCATGGCTTTTAGCTATAATTTTTTTTAGTTTTTACTTTACAATCTACCAAAAAACATTTGTAATCTACCAAATTCCATAAATTATTCAATAAAACTTGATATTTGCCGTTCTTGATAAGTACACCTAAGTGAAGGATGGGGTGAATGGGCAAATTCATGAAAAATAGGTGACAATACCCCAACTCCAAAAGATGGTGCGAGCTATGCTATTACTCAATAATGATACGCTATAGCTTCGGGGGCAATGGAAGGTGCGAGGAAATCAGAGGATATTGACTTGAGTCATAGTCTATTCTATGATTCTAATTTATTAAGGGCGCATTTCACCAAACTTTTATACTATATAATAAGTCTTCTATTGAGAATAAATTTTGAATTTTTGATAGTTTTTCCATACTAGAACTATCAGACGTCAATTTTATTCCACGGGTAAAAGATGTTTGACTTTGGTAAATCACCCCTGAATAGCAAAGCAGATTTGGACCATTCTGCCAAAATGTCTAAAGTGAGTTGGAAAAGCAAAGTGGACAACTGGGAAACAGAGTGAGAAAGGTAGTCGCATGGACGCCATCTCATCATAACGCTTTTCCTTACGTGACAATTTCTACCAATCAAGCAGGGTTAAGGAAATAGGTTAAAAAAAAATCGTTTTACCACAAAGACAGAATGTTCGGAGAAACAACTGATCATTTTATATCATTGTGGCGGATGAAAGTCATCAGCGCCACAAGCAGTTCTGGAGAGGATTATGTTAGTAGCAAGGTTAGTAGAGAGGGGAAATTAAGTTTTTAACAGTCCTCCATCCAATGACAATTGTCAATGTCATGCATCAGTCATGATGTCAGTGTCAGCTGTCAGGTGTCAGTCTTCTGAGTCGGCCTTCGGTCTGCTGATCTGCTGTCATCGTCGTCAGCACTGCTGTTGTTTAATTTTCGCCTTTTTGAGAAAAACTGCACAATGCTGCAAAGAGGAAATATCGAAAACTGAAAAATCCGTTCGATATTTCAACTTTTTGTTACAGTAATTTTTATTCAAAAGCAAGTAATTGGTTTTTTTTTTAGTTGAGGTCATCAGCTGCAGCAAGCATGTGTGTACACTACTCGAATTAATAGATAAATATAAATTTTAATTAATTTATTGTTAACGCCGTATCAGAGTACTTAGATCCAGGTAATCTATGCGTACGTGTTGGCCAATGGCTCAACCAAATTTTTTATAGGTTATGTTTAGTTTTAAGAATTATTACTTGAACTAAATTTTCCTATCGAAAATTCGATTCGATAGCCCCGCTTGCTCGTATCAAATTGTGTTTGTACTAATAACAGTACGCTACTGGTCATTCTGATTAGGTATTTTGCAACTTATGTAATTTTTTTTTAACTTTCCACTAAATCAATTTACTTGGAAACCGTTTTATTAACTGCATTCATGTGAATTCCTCTCCTCATATTTGCATAGAATAGGTCCCAGCAACTTTTATTAAGTAGACATTCAATAAAATAAAATTAAATTTCTACATCTGTATCTGTACTTTTTGTGGTGTAGGTACATACATAATAAAGAGTATCCTAAAGAAATCAATCAAGTGGTGTTTAGGATACTCATAGATAAAATACTTATTTTCCAGACAATGTCTGATGATGCTGAGTTGCAGACGGAGGAGACGGAAGTGCTGACATCAATTTATGAAGGAGATGATAATTTCAAACAAGTAGATGCTAAAACTTATCAATACAAGGTAAGTTTTCTTACATTATCATCTAAATATTCTTTATAAATCTTAGATTGTTTAAATTGCCAGCCTTACCAAGGAGTATTGTGTTACCCGGTAACTGGATTGTGGAGGTCAGATAGCAGTCGCTCCTTGTAAAATACTGGTATTTAGCTGCATCCGGTTAGACTGGAAGCCAATCCCAACCCAGTTGGGAAAATGCAGATGATGCTTACATTCCATTGCCCCTTACTCAATAGTATTTTAGTATTGTGTAGTGTGGCGACTAGACTAGTAGATTTAATTTCCAAATAATTATTATGTTACCTACTCAAATAGGCTAATCAATAAAATAAAAAGATAAATATTACTTATTTAATTTTACTAGCATATTTTTAAAATTGCTTATTGTTAATTTGTGTCCTAAATTTATTATAAGATTAAATTTTATACTTTTTGCTGTGCCCTACAGGGTCCATAATTGTACCTTAGCTTTAAGCCATTGTAACACCTCTACAACATTATGGAATGCAAATAAATATATGAATATGGACCGACAACCTTGTGAAGACCGCAGGAACCAGCTTGTTGTGAGAAGCACAGAACTGGTTGAAGTGGAGGTGCTTGGGGGATGCCTATGTCCAACAGTGGACATATTTTAGCTGAAATGATGATGATGATTATGTAGTCAAGTTATTTTTTGATTGACCATAAAGTTTAAATGTTCAATGAAATTGTTGCCATAGCCAGTAGAACCTGGATGAGGCTGGCAAAGGAGCGTCTAGTTTGGCACAAGATAAGAGAGAATTATTTTATCAGCTGCCGACAAGCTAATACAGCACTTGTTTTAAATTTAAGTTATGTCAGACCATGTTCTATATTATAGGGTTTGCTTCAAGTGGACCATTGTGCATGGGACATGGCGGCCTTCAGTGGTTGTTCCAACCAGCCCACTTCTGTTGTTATCAGACCATTGCAATACATGAAACAGTTGGCAGTTTTAAGCATTATTTTTAACTTTTCAGTACATAGAAGGTGAGAAGTCATTTATTCTGGAGATATCATGGGGCCCTACATACCCAACAGACAAACCAACCTTTAATTTGGATATATTCTACAATCAATCTTTGTAAGTACTAAAGCAATAAAATATTATACATAAATGTGAAAGTGTGTGTGTATGTTGGTTTGTCATTCTTTAACACAGCAGCAAAAGCACAAAATACAGAGAGTACAGAAGTCGATCTACATCGCTCGAGCAACGCACACATAGACACCGCTCACACACGGACACGATATCTCGGACCGCTTGGGACTAGTGCAAGCGCGAGTGCCATCCGCTGAGACACGCGTCTGCGAAGCCGCGGGCGGCTAGTGATAAATATTTTTGAAAAAGTGTCTGAGAAAGATTCTAGTGACAAAAGTATAATTTTTTGAATTTCTGTCTGTTTGAATGTATGTTCTGCAATTAATATTAATACTTATATTTCTCTTTGGCTGAATTTATAATGATGAACATTAACTTTTTGTACAGATTACTGCCTGTAAAAGAAAAAATATTGAGTATAGTGGATGCTGAAGCGGAGCAATGGGCTGGGTGTGCAATGACATACACACTGTTCGAGTGTTTGAAGGAGAAAGTAGCAGAACTACTGGCCGAACAGACTGCAGAGGCAGTGGTGACTAGAATGGAGAAGATAGTTGTAGATGATCAGGTGAGCTAATGAGAGCACAAAACTACTGTGTAAAGAGTTCCCGAAACAATCACTTGCAATAAATCAATTGCTATTATAATAATATTGTCAATCTCTTTAATTGCATTTGGTAGACGATCAACTAGCCGCCAATATGAATCAATGCACTAGAAATTTGCTAAGCTGCATAGCATCCAGTATATTATGATATAAAACACTAGGATCATTTGGTTTTCATAATGTAGCTTGACTTAACTCTGTTGGAAAATATAGATTTTCATATATTCGTAAAGTAGATCTGTCGCTGCCATCTGTTTAAATTAGCCATTTAGTTAACCGCCTGGTGCAGGCAGTACTTTGCTATAATTTAGATACATGCGATGCGAGCTCTAGAATTAGGACAAAGATTGTGTTGGTAAGCTTTTATATTAAACAAATAAATGATACATTAATTAACAAATTCCAGACTGAAACGAAGAAACCCGTTGAGAAGAAGGAGCAGTTAACGAAAGCGCAGAAGAGAAGAGCATGGGACAAGGCGGAGATAGGGCGAGCGGGCGAAAAACCGCGCGGGTTTGACTGGGTGGACATCGTCAAACACTTATCGCAAGCACCCCACCACCAGCCCGCCTCATGACCCTCACAAAACTAATATATATAGATCTGATGAAGGCGTCATGTAGACGGTCAATAAATATCGCGATATCGACCTCTGCGAGGTGTATTTGGAATAACCCTAACGCCAAATAAACTGATGTTATGTAGAGAACAGTGAGATAATTGCGTAACAGACTTACAATGACAATCCCTTTCATTTTGACAGTTCAACAACATTCACTGCGTTTTTGCATTATTTGCGCAGACGAATTTTTTGAATCTATGAAGCATTTTATTAGGGATTTCCTTCGGATTGTGATTGAAAGATTGTCACACAATTGGAGTGCAGTTGATTTATTTTCGCGTTTTCAGGTTTGGTCTCATAGTAAGTTCTTCATTACGAGTTCAAAGACTCCTTTTCGCGTTTTGAATTATTTCAATTGAGTGCATCTTGTTCATGAAAGTGCGCTTACACAGACAACTATTTGCATTATTCTTATTATGAATTATGACGTCACGGTAATATCGGGCTACCAAGCAAAGAGAGATATCACCACACCATATTGAACGATATTTTATTTTCTATCGAAAACTTACAGCTAACTTAACATACATTTAAATGGAGCCATTAGTTTGTTAAGTTGCTCCATATCGCTTCACTTTTCTTCACTGTCTCGGCAACTGTTGCCCGCAATAATTATTGGAAAAGTTGCTCGTGTATCAAGCTAGACTTTGATATCGGTCAGATGGTTAACAACTATCACGATATTTTGTGGACCCGTCAATAATTCATCATCATTTCAACTGAAAGACGTCCACTGCTGGACATGGCCTTCCCCAAGCACCGCTACTTCGACCGGTCCTGTGCTTCTCGCACATAAGCGCTGGCGCACATTTGTCGAGGCGCAGTGCGGTTGTCACTACCAAACAAATATCAATGTTGCGTCTTTTAAAATGACCTGAGACGCGCACTTCCGACCGCTTTCATGCGCTCTAGGCCTCGCGGAAGTTTACTTATTTTAAACTTTGTTTAAAAAAGCGCAAGGTTGACATTTATTTGGCCGTGAAAATCGCGCTTCGTCAGATCTGCGGCTGCCCCGGTTGGATACACTCATTGTTCTCAGCCTTCCCCGCGGTATTTGTCTTTGAGCAGTGCTCGATCTGATCAAGGGGTTATAACTTATACTAAACTTACATTTTCCAAAATGTATTTAATATGATGTATTTTGACTAAATGGATAATGATGTATCCTTGAACTGTTATTTTTTATAAACAGCTAGTTTCTTTAAAGTTTTTGGTTGCATTTTATCGAGTTAGCCAAAATATTTTTTTAATGCTCTTTTGATGTGATTAAGAAACTAGAGGAATTTGTTACAACAATAGGGATGATGACATTTTATTTTATTTTTAACTCTAAAAAAGTATTGTTTGCAAATAGGACAAAGAATATTATAAAAAGTGTAAAAGCTTAATAAATTGCCAAAGTTATAAACATTTTAAAATAACTGCTAGACGAAGACGGCACCGCCACAGAAGTGACGTCACGATTATGTAACTTCATAGTTCATACTAGCGCCACCACAGATAACGTACAAAGATTTTTCCGATTACCTATCTCATTTTACTATGCCTTTGAAATTACAATAACTGTTCGAACATTAAAGTATAATATACGCTACTTATAAGAAAAAAAAAAACATTGTTTTAAATTTTTGTCTGTCTGTTCCGGCTAATCCCCGAAACGGCTAGACCGATTTTGTCGGGACTTTCACTGGCAGATAGCTGATGTTATGGAGTAATTTTAATGTACACGTTTTGTCCAGGTAGCTCGTTCCCATATGGGATAATTTCCGACATCCACTCGGGCAGAAGCTACTTTCTAATATTAGTCATCATCCCTATTAGTATAACCTGTAAGTGCTTGGCCAGACTGGCAGCGCGGGTGCAGGGCGGCCGCGGCGCGGCGTACTCAAACATAAGAACTTCATTTGAGTGTCCGTAGAGGGAACGCGGCGCGGTGAGCGGCGCGGGCTGCTCGGCGCGAGGAGCGCGCGGGCAACTCACGCCATAGCATGTTTATACAAGTGGCCGCAGTTAGTGCGTGGGACCGAGGTTCTCAAACAAACTAGTTCGAGCTTTTTTCTAGTAAAAATAATAAGTTTTCTTCATCCATATTATATTTTGACAAACACGATACAACACACAGAACGCAGCCACGCTCCACTGCGGACAGGCAGATCGCGCGCGTCCGTGCACCCTCGCCCGCGCTGCCAGTCTGGCCAAACACTTCCGCTTAGCATGGTCGTCATAGTAATCCCCGTTATAGTTATTTTTGTTGTAAACTTGGTCGTATAAAATTAATGCAAGCAAGCCTCATAGCTAAAATTCGAGTGTGTCTGATTATTATTATTATTTCTTATAAATTGTAATATATTTACATGATTATACAAATATAATGTCTTACATTGGAATGTTTTATTATTTAGATGAAAAATCGCTTTCTTATGCTTTGACGGCGACTAGGTAAATTTTATTTTATGCGGTTTCCTCAGGTATTAAAAAATTAAAATGAAACACACAAGGATAGTTTCTTTGATTTAAATAAAATATATTTGTGAAATTTTGAATTAGGAGAAAGACCATGAATATATTTAAGAAATCTTGTGAATAATTTCATTAGTTTAAAAAAAAAAACTTTCAATTTAAAACAACTTCGTCGTCGAAAAGGATCATTTTAAAGACTTGAAGCATCCCTCTGGTCTTTTCATCGCACAAACAGCATCTTGGCAGAAACAGTCATGTCTAGGCGGGTCTGGAAATAAAAAATGGAGGGTTAAGCCAAGAGCATACATAACGCGGCGCAACGCATTTTCATACAAAAAAGTTCGGTGTGGCCCGCCTGTAGTGTGCGTTGGCTCATTGAAAATGTGTGAAAACGATGAAGGAGGATTTGTGCAAAGCGTTGCGTGGCGGCGCGAGCGGCCCCCTATCTGCACTAGTCTATACACTTTTATATTGAACAAAAGTTAGGTGTCATGTGAAGTTAACACAAGTGCCAAGCGATTTTGAACCATCTGCAGTACAACCACTTACTGCTGTTAGGTTGACCCGACCATCGCTAAACCACAAAGTACATTATAACATACTGATTAAACTGCGTTGTAGATCTGAGATGAGAAACCTGTCCGAAATGGAGGAAACACCTTCCTGTATGAATTTTGGTTTAGTTGAAGTATAGTGGAACTCGTAATAACTTTACCGCTTTTGACAACAATTCCCACTAAATTGAAACATCATTAAAGGTCTATTCAAACCTAAGCGGTATTCGCTGCCGCTGTGGGTAGAGGTACAGACGCCAGCACATCGAGCTACCCGAAACTGTAAAATTTTCCCAATCAACTTTGAACCTTAATTCTTTAGCGATAAATTTTAAAATCTTTTAAAGAAATTTGACAGATTGTAGTAGCTTGATGTGCTGGCGTCTGTACATACCGCGCGGGTTTCGCTCAGGTATTTAGTATCAAGCTCCGCGGCTAGAGCGACCTGAGCGGTATTCGCTGCCGTTGTGGGTGGAAGTGCATACCGCGCGGGTTTCGCTCAGTTATTTAGCATCACATTCCGCGGCTAGAGCGGAATAGTTAGTGCCATAGGTAACCGCATAGGTATTGTTTCGCTTGTTGGGCGAAACAGATTCTCGAACTCGGTATTCTACCCACAAGGATAACGTGAAATCCGCTTTGGTGTGAACAGTAATATTACCGTATACCCACTCGGTTTTCTCTACTTTTACGTTTGAATAGGCCTTAAAGCTGGGATTTCCTAAGAATGCGGTGGCCGTCACATAGCGTCCGCAATTTAAAGTCCAATGACGTCACTGTAACGTTATTCATGAAAGTAAGTTTGCTTTTTGACATGGTAAAATTAACGCCGCCGCCATCATTGTCATGGCAGCCATAACTATGGCCGTTCGGTAGGTAGCGACCACCGCTGTTTTATGAAACCGTAGATTTTGGTTGAAACTACCTAGCGTCACAGACAGCTAGGTAGCTGACATGTTTCGGATCTTTTGGCGCGTGGCCAAACCGGAACTATCCCCCCCATTTTTATTCAATACAATTTCTCGACCAACAACGCCCCCCTTTAGGCTGCGTTTCCACCAGAGATGAGTGAGGTTGCGTAGCGAGGGATGTGTGAAACCAACCAATTACATCTTTTTTTTTTTTTTTTATTGGAATGGGTTTGCTCTTGACTCTAGTCTAGGTCAGAGATGAGAGAGACAAAGTCTACGATGGAGTGAGCTCACCCAGAAGAAGCCTGTTCACTCTTACTTTGAAGAGATTCGGGTTGTATGCACTCGGAAACACAAACGCAGGTAGAGAGTTCCACTCTTTTGCTGTGCGCATTATAAAGGACAGTTGAAAACGCTTAGTGCGAATTGGTGGAATAGCAACTAGGTAGGGATGGTAACTTGCAGTGCGTCTGGATGTCCGAAGGTAGAAGGGGGCCGCTTCATTTTTATAGTTTGAACTAAGTTAGCGTTGGTATTTGTTAGTTTTACACACATCCCTCACTATGCATCCTCGCTCATCTCTGGTGGAAACGCAGCCTTAATGTCGTTCAAGTGCCAAAAGAACCTCGTAGCGCTGTATGTAGAAAGTAAATCAAAAACATAGTTACCTTCAGTCAAGTCATCGTTGTAGTAAATCAAAATGGCGGGTATGTGAATGTTTTCAGCCAGCGCTACGTCGCTAAATCTATCCCGTTCGTCGGGTATACCGTTTTCTTCCAGAGTCTTATTGAGGCAAAGTCCCTTGCCCATGTAACGCCATGTGTAGGACATCAGATGACTGTTGTGCGGTAGATATCTCATCATAATCTCGTAAATGGTTTCTTCAGAACATACTTCTAAAGTCACTGTGGAGCCTAATAGAAATTTTATAGGTCAAGTTCATGTATTAGATAGGAGAAGAAGCGTATAAGTTGATAATCATCATCATCAGCCAAAAGACGTCCACTGCTGGACATAGGCTTTCCCCAAGCACCTCCACTTCGACCGGTTCTGTGCTTCTCGCATCCAACGGGTTCCCGCGGCCTTCACAAGGTCGAAGGTCAAGGCCAAGGCCCTTCATAAGTTGATAATACCTTGATACAAATATAGTGTAGCGAGGTTGCGTTTACAAATACACTATAGTAACATTGGCACTTTTGTAACTTACTGGGGCTGTCTCAATTTATGTATGACACAATGTTTAAGTTGAAATAAATATTTTTGTATTTTTTGAAGTGAAAACTTCTTTAGCGGCGCTGTGTACTTTTTTTGGAATGGGTAAAAACTTCTAAATTCGCGTCAGGTCACGTGACCCTGATCGTAAGATTCGTAAGACGTAAAACGAAAGACGCGCGTTGTTGAGGACAGCGCCATCTATGCACATCGGGAAGAACTACGAGGGCCTCGCGTACTAACTACGTAGTTCATCCAACAACGACGAGATGGCGCTGAACCACGGATATATAACTGACGACGAGCTCCATGGCACGGTAATAATATGCATACAGTACGTCGTCTTCATACAAACGGACGAAACGCGGGCTATACCTACGCGCTTCGATCACCGTGTGCGCTCAGGCGGCTCGGAGTCTCGACTGTGCCGCAGTGACGAACGGACGGTGTGTTGTTTTTTTAACAATAACCGCGCGATTGTTTCACTAAAAATAAGTTCAAGTACATATTTAATATGAAGAGTAGGCTATATTGTGCTGTTTTTGGTTGCATGAATTCGTCAATAACGCATCCAGAGATAACTTTTTTTAGATTACCTGGAAACTCTGAAAGGTAAGACTATAAAATAATTTTACTTACTTGTAGGTAGGTACATAATGTGTGTCTTTTTAATGGATAAGTATTTCATTTTATCTCCCGAAAAAAAGATGTCTGGATTAATAAATGAAGTGAATAGAGTAAAGGAAAGTGATAAACACGAGTGAGGTAGGTAGTTATAGGCGGTTCATGAATCATTAAACGGTAGGTACGCTGGTGTTAAAACCTCGAGGCATGTGTGTTTTGTTAGTTTGTATAATTCCAAGTAAAGACGTGGTTTTTATTATTAATAATAGTTGTTTATTGTACTGTGTGTATGAATAATACTAGAAAAAAATTGGTTGTCTGTAAAGTCGATTTACGGACGATAGTTTAACGTGACAACATCATAACAAAACATTAATGAAATGATTGCATACTTTTATGAATAAAATTTAATTATTTTTATTGAATTATTAATATTTTGTATGAATGAAGGAGAAGGAGGAAAGAAGGAGGAAAGAAAGGAGGAAGGAGTGAAATTAAATCTACAATTTAATTGATAAATTTGCTTTTATTTGCACTCATTAATTTAAATATGTTTATTACTTCAATGAACAGATTATTTTAATTATAATTTTTATATTATACATGTTTGCTATTTAACTTCTTCCAATCTGTGTTATTCTGTTAAGGATAGGACGATGATAGGAAAGATTAAAAAACATTAATATACAAATTTTGAATTTTATTTGTAGTTCTTGAACGTTTGATTTAACTATAATAATAATAATAATTTAACATAATTTGTTTAAAAATACACATGAACAAGTTTTTATAGAAATAAACTGTAATCAGATTAATGTTAAATAAATGGTTAATTCGAAATGACGAATTATTTTATTATTTATGTACACACAGTAAAATACAATAACAAAACTAAATGGAAACACAAAGTAGGCAAATGTAATTAAAATTGCTGGAGGCGGGCAGCCCTATCGCATGTTTACGTACCGCGCGGCTGTAGGCATTTAATTCAAGGTTACGGCCGAGATACAATACTGTATGTCTTTATACTGTGTCCATGGGCTTGCTTCTCTTACCACTGCCGCGACCAACACCACGAACTGAAGTCTATCCTGTGTGCTTATTTGTAAATCTGAATAAATTCCTTTCACGAGAAGAATAAACCAGTCACTTTGGTCATCATACCTGATTTGCAAAAAACCCTATAAAATAAGGAACACACCTTAACACGCGTGTTTTGTTTATAAGACGATTCACAAAATACACTCGTAATTGTTCAAGTTTTCACTTCTGTCGGCACTACCGGAGTGCCAGTTTTTTTTTTTGTATATTTGTATTGGCTTTCATTTTGACAGTTCAATAACATTCATTGCGTTATTTACATTGTTGAGCAGACACATTTTTCGAACATATGAAGCAATGGATTAGCGATATACCTCCTTCAGAATTATTCAGATTGAGATTAGTGTGTTACGCAATTACGGTGTAGGTCCTACTGTAAAACCGACGGAGACATTATGCTAAACTGTATTCTTCTACATTGTTCAACATTATATGACGTCATCACTTATTATAGCTGCACTACTCCAGCTCAGTAACCGCCCGTCACCGCCTCGAAGAATTTCACCGCCAAACCGCCGCCAGCAAGACGACCGCTTGCTTCTGGCACATCGGTGGCAAGGTGACAGCTTGTTGTTCACGCGCTGCTTACTAGTTGGCAACTCACCGTCCACGCGCCAACGGCTAGTTTTCAGCTTACAGACTGGTTTGCGAAAATTAGTGAGTGTGAGAATTAGCGGGCGACGCGGACGATGAGACAGTCGTGCGAGCGGCGCGAGGGCCGCGCGCGTGGGGCGAGGTGCCGCATATATGCATACCGCTTGCAGGGGTTTCTTCGCCGGGGAGCGTGCTGCTCACTGCGCGACTGCTCGAGTGTACTTATTTTATTGCAGTTGCGGTGCTGGTATAATATACAAGTGAGAGGTGACCTTTATTTCGCCGAAAAAAGCGCCTTTGTGCCTTGTGGCATGGCACTTAAAATTCCTGAAATCAGTGTAGTGTAATAAACGCTTGACTTAAACCTTCTTATGTACTTGCCAGTCAAAGTATTAGTTATCCTGATAGGTCTAGTTTTAGCTGAAGCTTTGCCCACCACATATTTGTCGCCACTCCACCATGGTTCATCTAGTGTGCGCCACTTAGGGGAGGGGACTATGGGGCGCCGGAAGCCATGGCCATGGGTGCGGTACGTGACCTGTGTACCGGTCACAGCATGGATCTGCCGCACCCATTCCCCATCTTTGAACCAATAGCTCAAGTCTTTGCCGGCGTTCGCTACCACCGTCATAGCTAGCTGTAAAAGAAAATTTTCATATATAAACTTACTTCAATTCAGAACTTTTGATAGGTAGGGAATATTCAACTTAAATTAACAAGCTTTATGTCCTTTCACCCAGTCAGCTGTGCTATATTATATGTAAAACAAACGTTCAGGACTGAATAACAGTTGTGTAATTTCTCATGCCATAATCACGCTAAAACATATGTGTATATCTGAACTGTTAATTGGTAGAGTAAGTGTACTCCGGTCCGGTATACGTCGTGTGTACCTAAATCTTTATTAGTAAGACCACTATAAAGTTATTACCGTGGTAAGACTGTTAGCCCACATTAATATTACCTACTAACCCTTTTGCCGTCGCAATAGAAATAGCCTTGTTTAAAACAATGGCAATACTCCACGCAGTTGTTACAGTACCAGTTCTTATTGGCACATGAACAGGTCTTGACGCACCTACAGTTTCGGAACTGCTCTTGAAGCCAGCTCGTCACGTCGTAGACCAGCCCGTTGACTGACACCCAGCAGTCTGAAGAATGATTGTGAATAGCCACCTCTGCTGGGGTGTACCATTGCTGTTTCGTATATATCATGGGTCTATAGAAGTAGTATCAAAATATTATGATTAAGTATTTTGTTTACAAATGGATTATTGATTACACATATGTCATTTTTTTCGTTTACGAGACGTTTAATGTCGTTCTCTTTGTTGAGTTTTGTTTAATAGTTAATGAATTGAAACCTTCTTGGTGAAAAAAGTGGGTTTGGGAGAAAAGTGGGTCCAAGTGGGTCTTTAACCCGTGAGAAGGCGCGCTATGAGCAATTTGCTCACACAAAAATTTAAAGCAAAATTTTTTGGTGATACCGACGCCCTAACGTCTCAAGCGCCTAGGTACCTTCCTAACTATTCATCGACTCCCCCGTGACGCAACTCTCGTGCCAGTCAGTTCTTTTGCGACCGCTCAGCTAAGTGTTTGTGGAGGCCGTGTACCATCGTGCGGCAATTTGCTCATCACGCGCCCATCCGTGTAAGTATTTATTTTTCCAATTAAAAAAGTATAATTGTATTTTCTAGATTATATTATTTTATTTATTTATATTAAATTGGTTAATTATTACGTAAATACTCTATTGTAATATTTTAATAATAATATTTATTGTTTTTAGCTACAACACACATGTAAAATGGGCGACCGACGTTAAGCACAAATTTGTTCGTGGCTGGAAGAGGATTCTGGTGATGAAGCATTGGATGCGGATCTTGAGACTGGAGAACATATCGTCAGATCTCAAGTTTCTAATGAAGCGATTTGTGTCGGCTCCTAGACCTATTTAGGCCAAGCGGATTCTGTTCTATATGTAGGAATAGACGGTCAAAAAAAGCATGAACTTCGTGCAAGCAATTACTCTGCACCGAACATATCACATATATGTGTTTAATGTGTTTCGAGAGGCACACTTGTCCAGATCTCATGGAAGAGTAATTTTTTAATGTTTTTGTTATGTAAGATTTTTTATTGTGATTTATATGGACTGTCAAAATTAGAAAATAAAAATTAGTTGATTTTTTATTTGTTTTAGAAGTTGCATTTATGTTGCATAGTTTTAATAAAAATACTTATTTTCTTACTTATTAAACCTTGTTTTATTCATATAAATCCATTATAAGTCAATCAGTACTATAAAAGTAGAAATATGAGCATTTAAAGTAGTGTGAGCAATTTGCTCGCGCGCGCCTCTCCATGTAACAAACAGAGGCGCGCCTTCTCACGGGTTAAGAACACGTCAACACAATCTTTAAATAATGTAACATATAGACAGACAGAGTTACTTTCGAATTCAGTGAAGGTTGGTGGATGTCACATCAATGTGTTCGAATTTTTGGCTCGAGAACATACATTACTTACGCACGATGTTTTCATTCACCATTTTGAGAGCAGTGATACCGATATTAAATACACAAAGTAAAGTGCCTGTCTGGGTTCGAACTCACGGCCTAGGAGGCTAGGACTAGTAAGTCGGGGTCGATACTACTGGACCACTAATGCTCTGACAGGTGTCGTCCTGTTGAGGGTTTTCTGAAATGACGTTCGCCAGGTGACAGCACTGACACGTCACATGACTGAATGATGAACGAATGAATGAATCGAATGATGAACGTCATCATATATTTTATAACATATTTGCTCGTAAAGGGCCTCTTATTTCACCAATTTCAATATCGTAATGTATCTCATTACGCACTCGTGCGGTAATGTAATGTAAATCGCACGGTTTATCAAGATTCTCCGTCAAAACGAACGGTACTTTTTTAAATCTTAGCAAAGGGTTTTTATTTCAGAAAAGTAGTCAACATTTTATGAATAAAATTAACTTTGGGAGATAAAATATAATAAATAAACATTTAATTCATTAATTTAATTAATTTTGACAATAAATTACAACCATTAATATCTGTAACAAAAACAAAAATATTAATTTACTTTTTTAATAATACTGGCTGTTTTGTGCCTATGCCTGAAAAAAAAAGCGCGAACGCGCGCGCATCGCTTGATCTGTTAAGAAGTAAAAATTATTCCGCGCGCTTTTTCTTTTTGCTGTACTTTTTTATTTGAAAATGTCGTCAAGTAATGATGAATATATTAATTCCACACCGCCAGAAGTCTCAGAGGCAGCGAAAAAGGCTACTCTAAGCCTCTTGCCCGAAAAATCGACCGATAAATACTTACAAGCGTATCAAAATTTCATCATATGGAAAACAAGCAAATATGCAAGTTCAGTCCGAGTTTTATTTATTTCCTCGCAAATATGTTATAAAACGTCGTATGACATACGTGCGCTTTGAAAATTACAGCCTCTGCTTTCTTTTAGCCCTCGCCTACGGCTCGGGCAAACAATATCGCCTCGGCTGTAATTTTCAACTTACCGCACTTATATCATAATGTACTATTATATTGGAAGACCTCTTGTCACAGTGGTCAACTGGTGTCGTAAATTTTCACGAAAACCCTCATTACCTAGAATGACGCAGTACTTATATTCACCAGTGATACAAAAAAAATTAGGTATGTGGCTCAGCAAAGCTCTGGTCAATGGCAACAATAGTCTTGTCGGACAAGACACTATTGTGGAGAAGACTTCTCCACAATAGTGAACATTTTGTTATCGACAAATCCTCTGTGATCAAAATGAGATTAGTGACTCAATTTGTAAAAAAAGGAGAAACAGAACCAAAAATAACACAATTAAATTCTAACTTAACTAAAACTATACAGAAACTAAACAATTGCGTCGAAAAATTCATCTGCATCGCTGTCGACTGGTAATGTACCTAAGAGACTAGGGCATTACCATGTTGTATGGCGATGCTTAGCCTCTGGCCAAAGTAAAAGCCAGCCCTTGCACGGGAAGTGTCAACTAGCCGTTTAGAAATTTCTTTAAAAAGACCATGAGCACTCGGACCCCACGGACCGAGAGTTTCAACCGATAAATTTAATTTCCGATAAGGTTATTATATTTTCGCCGCTTGAGGTTTTCCGCAGCCGCAGCAGCAGCGCCAGCACAACATGCCGAGCCAGGAAGATGGATGGCGCAAGAGTATCGACACACGTTGCGTCCCACACTAAAGGCCTACCCACCTTCCATGGAAATAAAGACATACCGTCCGGTCTCTTGCCATCGTCGCGTGCTAAACCATTGGGTTCGAATACAGCTGGAACGCCGACGGTGACAAGAGCTCAATTTGTTGAACAAAAACGGGGTGGTTTTTTTAACTTTAGTAGGTAACTTTAGAATAAAATTAAAATTACTGAAGTTAATGCGGTATTCATGGTCTTTAGCTGGTGTATCTATAGATAACGAATTTGCCACATTTTAAGGAAGGTCCTTACCCATGAAATTGCCGATTTTTGATAATGGCTATTGTGAAGATCGATATCTTTCATTCTATTTAGAATTCCGAATTCAAATTAATTCTTATAATATGCACGAACTTTTGTTTTTTATTTAAAATCAGTTGTACATTTGTTTTCCCGCCGTTCGATTATTTTTTCTATATGGCTTTTTCTGTAACCATGCTGTAACCGTGGAAAAATCGAAATTTCGCGATATTTTCGAATAAGTACAAGTTCCGTCGTGGCACCAATCACGCACGCAATATTAACGACGTGTATGGACATGGTACCACATGTGAAAGCACGGTTCGTTTTTGGTTTCCGTTCTGGAAATTTTGGTCTCAACAATGAGCCCCGTGGAGCCGTGGCCGACCGACCGTGGAGACGAAAGCCGATAACGAAGAATTGAAACATGATAGTGGTAGTAGATTCATGTCAAACCACGTTAGATTCTGGCATTCCGACAGGCACACAGACGATAGAGGCTTTGTAACGCACGTGATGGTAAGGGACGATGCGGCCGACAATGTAACGCACGTGATGGTGAGGCATGATGCGGCAGACGATGATGCACGCCTTCCAGAAGTTGAATTCCAGTAGGTACCTAATAGATAGGTATCGGAAAACATTTCGTCAAAAGTTCCAGCAGTTCCTTGGCAGTAGGCCGAAGAAGACGTTGCCAAAACGCATTGTGCATACTAACAGTGGAATAGGTAGCAAATTGCATGCAGCTGATATGGGAATGCTTAGAAGGATATGTGGTGTTATAGTAATGGATAGAATATGTAACAAAACAAAAACCCTGTTGTTCCCTCTACCTACGTTTTAAGAATCGGTATACAGACGCAATAAAGCAAGTCATTTATAAAAACTGTTACTTAAACAAAAATAATTATAATAAATATTTAATTATTAATATTTGTAATGTTTAACTAATTTCTTACCTCTGCATGAAGCGATGATGCAAAACCAGAAAGGGATAGAACGTTCCCGCCACTCTTTGATAGGTGCCGCTGCGCCGGCGGCGCACCCCCGGCGCTGAACTACCTATTTTGTACACAAGTTCGTGACCTTGTCAGCTGTTGTTTAATGAATCTTTGAACATGTTGGTTTACACGGTATTTTTATGCACAATTGATAAAACTACATTTAACACATCACTACATTAAAAAAAAAACAAAGTCGCCGCGTCTGTCACATAAAACTTGACTTGCTCCTCGATGTCACTGTCTCGAGTCCTCGGTACGTACGTATCGTATGTGCAAACGTTGGTATGCCATCGCTGACAGTGATGGTAAACTCGCAAAACGTTCTTGGTAGAGTCTGCATGCTTCTGCATAATTGCAGTCACATTTTCCAAAACACATCAACTTATAATATTCTACGTTAGAATAGGACATGGTCAACGTTTATGTAAACAAAACACAAGTCACTCACTACGCGGGTCAACAATAACATCCGTTAGAAAGTAATCTGCGCGGGCGACTAAAGAAGGAAGTTAAGGTGAATGGGTAGTTGAGACCGCGAAATTCAAATTTTCTTATGTTTTTTGCAATTTGCAGGTCAGTGTCAGGTTGTATCTTGATCAAAATATGATTCGCGACAATAGCAGGTACATATTTAGAGAAGTATAATCATTAGAATCAATAATACATCTTTGTAAGTTAGATTTCTACCACTAACACTTTTCCATAAGAGATTGGTGGTTGGTGGTAGAAATCTAACTTAGAAAGATATATTAATGATTCTAATGATTATAATTCCTTAAATATGTACCTGTTATTGTCGCGAATCATATTTTGATCAAGATACAATCTGACACTGACCTAAAAATTGCAAAAAACGTAAGAAAATTTGAATTTCGCGGTCTACTACTACCCATTCACCTTAAAGGAAGTTGTGATTCGCAGGACGGCCGGCGGGTGGCAGGGGCGCCCCCGTGTGTCGCGCCAGCTTTTGGCGGCATCTTTTATCGCATCAAATAAAGATGTACCTACTTACTTATAAACCCAGATACTCAAATTTTTTTTTGAATGTGTCGATTTTAACAGTTATTTGATTTTGACCTCTGGGCTAGCCAATGCTTACTTTTTTAAATTATAATTTCATCAATGTTGTGCTTGTAGGTAAATGTATACGTCCCTAAAAGAAACAACAGGGTTTTTGTTACATATTGTATGTAAAAGGAAGTCTAAATGTGGCAACGGTGCCTAAAACATTGTGTGGAAATCGGTTGTCAGGAATGAGGAAAATATCGCAAGGAAAGTTTTGAGTATGAATGTGAATGGCAGAGAAGGGTAATACCAAAGAAACGATGGATGGACTATGTGAAAGACGATGAACTACCGGATATATGACGACTAACAGAGAAGGGAGTAGACAAGTATGGAGGTAAAGTAAATGTTGTACCGATCTCAAATAAATTGCGATAAGGGCAAGATAATGATGATGATTTAGATAGCACATTATATCACCACCACCACCGCTTCGTTCGATAAATGGAACAGGCTGAATGGAATTAAATTGTGCAGTTACAACGCACACTCTCCGAAATGTAACCGATGAAACACAGGTAGGCGCATCTTTGCGTTGACATGACAGTGTAAACATCGCCGTATTCATACCTACATCCCTACATTGTATCACCTAAGAACTTGACTTTGTTTCGAAGATGTATTTCCAAATACTAACTTACAACATCCACTTAGTATTTGTGTTTACGCATAGTTTAAATCAACCTTAGTATAAAGGCAGTCGTTAGTCGCTACTGCTGCACTGTCACAGCTTGATATTTTGTCACATCAATCAGTGGTTGTGGTCAACATCAAAAGCAATCGAAGTGTGTTTATTAAACGCGAACTAATCATCGGAATTTATTAAGTAACGAGGAAAAGCGAACAAAGGTCTCGGCGATCAATAGAATGATGTGGTATGTCTTGTTTTAATCATAATCAAAACAATGGAGAATAAGATGACGTATTCTTGGGGTCTCCAAACTGTTTTAGTTCGTGGCTTGCTTTAAACTTTAGACCATTAATTTGAGTTGTATTTATGTATTATTATTCTGTAAGTCTTTATTACGAGCACATCTTTCTTTACTACCATACGGAAGATAAATGCGATGCCTTGGGCATCTTTTGTGATTTGTCCAAGGCATTCGATTACGTTCTTCACGAAACGTTAATCTGCAGTGCGATTCTGTAACCATCTCACTGTGAAAATTTAGGTGAAGTGGACGTGGAGTGAGCTGTCAATAGTGTCAATTGCGAGCAAAAACAAACTCACTTCACCTAAGTTTTCACGGTGAGATTTTTACAGAATCGACCGGCAGGAAACTCCGCCACTACGGGATCCGGAATACTGCTCTGGATCTTCTTACTTCATACTTGAGTGAAAGGATTCAGAGCGTTGACGTTAATGGAAAAAGATCACCCGGATCTATAGTAACAATGGGAGTCACACAGGGCTCAATTCTTGGTCCTTTCTTATTTCTTATTATAATATATTATGGTCTTGCCGACCTCATAAAGGATAATCATGATTATAGTTTTGTTTGCAGATGACACTTCACTTTTGTTTAAACTTAAACGTTCGCAGTTGGTTACTGACGATGTAAATAGCGCGATCTCGAAAGTAGTCCACTGGTTCAATGTTAATAATTTGCTTCTAAACGAGAAAAAAACTAAATGCATTAAGTTTACGCTACCCCACGTTAGGCAGGTGAAAACTAATGTGTTGATAAAGGGCGAGGAATTGAATCCTGAAGACAGCAGAGTATTCTTGGGTATAACATTTGGATGCTAAGCTTCAGTGGGGTTCACATATAGATAAATTATCAAAAAAGCTAGGTTCCGCAGAAAACGCTGTTAGAAAAATTCATAATTTAACTGATATAGAGATTGCCCGTTTAGTGTACTTTAGTTATTTTCATAGTGTAATGTCGTACGGTATTCTATTGTGGGGAAATGCCGCCGATATTCAGACTATCTTTGTTTTGCAGAAGCGCGCTGTTCGATCAATTTATAAATTAAGTCCGAGACACTCTCTAAGAGACAAATTTAAAGAGATTAATGTAATGACTGTGCCTTCTCAGTATATTTATGAAAATCTTTTATATGCCCATAAAAATATAAAATTGTTTAAAAAATACAGTGATATCCATAATATAAATACTAGAAGAAAACACATATTTGTTGTAAGTACTGTTGCGCGCCACAAATAATGCTTGATACATGGCGACATTAGTTACCACTAGCGCCATCTAGTATCGGGTAGCGGAACTAGTCCCTTGGTACTAGGACCTTGACCCTACTTGACCTTTTTCTAAGTACTAGTAATTCCGAGAACTATCGACGTCGAGTTAGTCGGGACCGCTATGTACTCGAACATACTAGATGTTTATAGAATAGCTCTGTGGCACTATATAAGGCGGGCGCGAGCCGCGAGACACATAGTTTCGATTAAGCGATACAAGCGATAACATCGAAGGCGATATTCGAGTGCGACTTAAGAGTGATCAGTAAGTGTAATTGTGTTTACTAATTAGTGTGTTTGACTTGTAATTAGTATTGTGATTAAAGTGTCAATTTTTGGTGATTAAATCGGCAGTTTTTATTGTCACGAACCCCAAGCTCGTAACAGTACCTACAACAAGGCTCAAGAAAATAGGTGGCTCGTTAAGATGCCAATGTAACATACGCTTTTATAAGGGGCCGTCCATTAATCACGTGATTTATGTTTGGACCCCCCTCCCCCTTGGTGATACATGGTGAGGTTTAAGACTACCCCCCTATATCACGTGTATTTTGTAGTACTTCCCTACAAATAATTAAATACAGGTATAAGTATCATCTAATTTCATCATCTAGTGGTAACTAATGTCATCGTATACCAAGAATTAATAATTGTGGCGCGCAACACTGCCCCCTCATAAAACATGCTCGTCCCGAGCATTATCGGCCCCATAATAACGCGCCAGTCAATCCACATGGACGATCTTAGGAGTACATCTTGCACTTTTCTGTATCCGGTAGGTTACGTCATTGATCCTTGTCACAATCCGGTACGGTCCGTCCCATTTAGCTTGAAGCTTAGGATATTTCCCTTTGCTGCGGATTGGATTGTGACACCACACTAGTGAACCTTCGTCGAACTCTTTATTGTTCATTTTGCGCTCATAACGGATATTCATCATTTCAGACATTTGCTGGCCCGATTGTCGGACGTGCTCATAAATTTTGTTCCGCAAGTCATTCGCATAATCGGTTATACTGCGTGGGGCTTTTACGTTATTACTCGTTTGCTTGCTGCTGGTGTTCGGCGGTGCTGTTAGCCGTACTGCCCTCTGGAGATCGGCCGTCTTCTCTTTCTGCAGTTCGCTTAGGGCAACTGGATCGAAGGTGGCCCTTTTCCCCACAGCCGTAGCACCTAGGGCTGTATCCTTTATTGCGGTCGCGAACTGTAGCCGCTGCAACCTTCCTGACGCGATGGGAACGATGATCCTGCCGCACAACTTCCACCTTCAGTGCATAGGCCAAGGCGTCCTTAAGCGTCCCGTGGTGACCGAGCCTCACAGCAGCTCTAACTTCTAGCTCGCGGATGCTGTCGATGAGTGCCTGCACCAGGTTTGCATCAATAAGCGCAGATACGGACTGGTAAGCTTTGCGAACCAGCTTCTCCACTTCAAGGGTCCACTGCTGCAGGTTTTTGTTACTGCATTGCACGCGATCCTTGAGCCGTCGACGAGCCTGTTCCTCCCTGTCACGCAGCAGCTGTTCTTCCAACCGACGGGCCTGTTCTTCCTTGTCCCGCTGGAGCTGTTTCTCCAACCGATGAGCTTGTTCCTTCTGTCGGCGAGCCTGTTCCTCCTGTCGGCGGGCCTGTTCCTCCTTTCGGCGGGCCTGTTCCTCCTGTCGGCGGGCCTGTTCCTCCTATCGGCGGGCCTGTTCCTCCTATCGGCGGGCCTGCTGCTGCAGCATCATCATCAGAGCAGCAAAATCTGGTGCTGATGATGCTGGAGCAGCTGTGGACGGGCCGGCCTCCGTGGTCGGTAGCTGGCCTTCCGACCTCTGTGGCGTTGCTCCACCGATTCGCCTCTGGTCCGTCTCCTGCTGGCGTTGACTCCGGGTACGGATACCCTCCGTGTCCTCTTTGGGTAAAATCATGCGGTTCGTGACAATAAAAACTGCCGATTTATTAACCAAAAAATGACACTTTAATCAACAACACTAATAACAACTCAAACACACTTATTATAAAACACAATTTCACTACTGATCGCTCTAAGTCGCACTTGAAGATCGCTTTCGATGTAATCGCTTGTATCGCTTTATCCAATCTGTGTCACTCGCGGCCCCTACCGGCCTTATATAGTGCCTCAGAGTTCTAGAACCTTCTACTGTAGAAACATCTAGAATGTTCGAGTACATACCGGTCCCGACTGACCAAATGTCGATAGTTCTCGAAAGTTCTAGCGTGGAAATTTGTAGAATGATCTTGACTCTACTAGTTATGCTACCCGATACTAGATGGCGCTAGTGATAACTAATGTCACCATGTACCAGGCATTAATTGTGGCGCGCAACAATAATAAACTACGAATCCACGTTCAAGATCTAAGCTTAATTAAATCATTCATTAAACGTAAGTTGTGCAAGACAGCCTTTTATACCGTTAAAAATTATATTGAGACCAAAAGGCTTGGGATTGAGCTGCTTCCAATTTCTGCATTTTGAGTGTTTTGTTTTTTTTTTATAATATACACATTGTCATTAAAGATTTAAAAAAAAAATCAATGACATTTGCTTACTTAAAAGTATCGTAAAGTATCATATTATTTTAATTATTGTGAATGTGAAGACGATGTGGGTCATTCATTTTATATTTTTTTATTATTCTCTCCATGGTCTGGCATTTTCGAGTAATTTATGTGGCCTACCCAAATGTCCTTTCTTTGGTATTGTTCGTCGAATCGTTGAGCTCTTAAGTCTTGAGATGAGCTGCACGATTTCTGACAAATGCCTGCACTGACTGGACAGGTCCTCTCAATCTGTGTGGTTCTTTCCTCAAAAGACAATCTCAGACATCGATCTACATGGTCTTCATATAACCTGACCAAGATTATGTCTGGACTTTAAAAGAGACTGTGACCTCCGAGTTTGTTTCGGCCTTTCTTCTCAGGGTAGTCATATAGGAAACGCCGACCTCGTCTAGTTAAAAAAAAATATGATTGACGTGTAAAAGTGTTTGTGCAAACCTACCTATAAAATCATCATCATCATCCTTATCATTTTCATTTATATATATCATTATCATTCGTACAACTTTGTACCATCATTTGATTAATATCTTAATAGGAAAGCAACTGTTTCAGGTTAACAACTGCCCTTGGAATCATATGGTTCTCTCAAGGTGCCCGCACAGCGGGTTGGCAGAAAATTCCAATACGATACGTCGATAAAGACAATATTTACGACCTCTACTTCGACAGAATCGTTCCACTGAGTTTAAACAAAGACCGTTGGCCTACGAACTATGCCATAGGAGTATTTATAACTCCTGATCGAATATTGACTTCGTTCAATCCCTTTAGAAGACTTATAAGGAATGAAACTATGTTCAGCGAATTATATGCAACAAGTCTTACGGGACGCGAAAGACACGAAGCGGGATGGTGGGCTTATTACATACTTACAACCCACCTCGCCTGCGGCCGTCAAATTCAGGATTTACCTGATCAAGTAATTACTGAAAGAGACTTGTGGCACGGGCCGGGCAATAGACACTGCCCATTACACGATTTACTAGTGTTCAGAATATATAACTATATGAAAGTAAGCACTATGCCACCGAAAGAGCACACCGTGGAACTATATCCTGATAACGTAACCACTTCCTATTCGAATGGTGTATTTTTGACAAAGCTCGCGGTACCAAACGAACGTATTGGTGTCAACTTTAAATTTTGCGCGGTTGTGCGTGGGCGGTTCTTACAAGTTACTTATTATACGGAAGATGACCACGCACTGTTGGATTGTGACGAGTGGCTACCACGACATTGGGGATATTTTTTTTGCATACGAAATAAAAATAAAGAGCCGGTGTCATCAGGCGCAATGTTAGTGTCCAATGAAAAGTTATTCGGTGTGGCTAGTTTTGTATTATCTAGAGGACAAGAAAGTATAATCGCATTCACAGACATCAGACCTTATTACGAGCTCATTCAAAATACCTGCACCTATTCTGATTCAGAGGAAACGCGCCCAGATGTATTTCCGGGCCATGTAGACTGGACCACCACATCCACAACCACAACCACCACCCCAAGAGGGTGATACTGGAACTGGCTAACAACTGCCCTCCGAATTCGAATCATATGGTTTTCTCAAGTTGGCTTGGACTTTGAAATACGCTCCAGTAAATTATGCCCATTTTAGCAAGAAACACCTTCATAATGGTTACAGAAATTATAATTGTTACGTATAGAATTAATTACAGAATCAGATATGTAATATAAAATGTGTTTTCAATGTGTTAATTAACCCAAAACATTTTAAAAGTGTAATAATAATTAATATACCTATCTGTACACGATATAACCGATTTAAAAGTGTTGACAGTGTTAATAAGTGTAACCGCTAAACGCGGCGTTGCCAAAATAGCCGCAATCCCGACTGGATTGAGGCTTTTTGCCATCGCGGCATCGCCGGGTCTGTCTGTCCGCCGTGCGTTTTTGCGGTACCTTGGAATTATATCTACAAATGCTTATTTCTGCTATGTACACATAATTTTTAACACATCCTATAAAAGGTTACGCTTTGATTCTGTTACATTTAGAAGTGTTTTTCTTTTAAAACAGTGTTTAAATAATAGATTGTTTGCCATGGGAGCAAACAACTATTTTGAAGGCGAGCGAGTTTCTTTGAATCTTGAGCGCAGCGAGGGATTCAAAGTACGTCACTCGAGCTTAAAATAGTGTTGCTCCCGAGGTGGACACTCTAATTTTTATCACACTCTATGAAAAAAAAAGTAAACTGTGCAACATATGAATAAGAATAGTAGGTACGTTTATTTATTTACATACAATTTTGAGCAAACAATTACGAACGAAGGCAGAATGTTTTTCGCGCGTTTTTTATATTTTACTTCTTTTTTTATTTGGCTCGCGCGCCTTTTACTTTATCATACAGCAGTTGGAACTTTTACTAACTTAATATCCACATTACAAATTCAAATCACTTTTACTCTCTAGGGATTAAAGAGCTTTTTTAGTCCCTGTTTACGAAGAATACACTAGCTCTTTTTAAATAGATGTGATTAAAACACTTATTACAGAAGCAAAACTGAAACCGTAACCGGTTTCAGTTTTGCTTCTACTTTGACAGAATCTTTCCTCTGAGTTTAACCTTCAAGCAGGCGCGCGGCGTCGAATCGACTGCACTCGATACATTTTCGTTCTTAATATCGTTATTTCTTGTCGCATGTATTCCCCCCATCCCTAGTAGCCTGTCATTGTTTCACTGTGCACGAAATAACTGCTTACATCCCCTCCCCTCATCCTCCGGAGTGCATAGATCTTATTTGTTTTAGTCACGGCTTTATTCTTTGGTCACGGCGCAGGCGTCGCGTCGAAAGCACGGAAACACGCGAAAGTTAGAGGTAAATTGCTCAATAATCCAATGAAAATCAGAATATTATTTTGATTTTTAATGTTGTTTTATGTTCTAACGTACCTAATGACAATGTAATAAATACAAAAAAAAAACTAATTAGTGTTTTTAATCTCTGAAGTATATCCCATACGTCTTTTAGGTTATGTGCGACCGCTCCTGGCGTTACAAATGCGTACCTACACCCAGTAAACTACAGCATATAGTTGTTGGCGCCTAGTGCTACATTCATAGCAACAAGCTTCGTTCATTTGAGACGAAGCAAAGAGTTAGGAGTTTACTTTTTTTAATTATTTTTTTTATGGTACCCCGCATTACTCTTTTCAATGGCCTTAAAAAAAAGGAGGAGGTTCTCAGTTCGTCGGAATCTTTTTATGAATGTTCCCCGATTTCTCGACGACGGCTAGACAGATTAGAAATATTATTTTTTGTTTGAAAGGGTATACTTTCCAGGTAGTCCCATCGTAATCAGGTCAAACTCAAACTCAAAGCATTTATTTCAATTAAACCATTTACAGGCACTTTTGAATTGTCAAGAAGTCGGTCAGTCAGAAAATATGAAGCTAGTTGCCCATCCCAAAGCGTAGGTACAGACGCCAGCACGTCAAGCTACCCGAAACTGTCAAATCAACTTTGAACCTTATGCTCTATCGATAAAGTTGAAAATCTATTAAAGAAATTTGACAGATTGTAGTAACTTGATGTGCTGGCGTCTGTACCTATGGAGAAGAACGGAGAACGGGCAAGAAACTCCATGGACACTCTTTTTAAATTATATTTTACAAAAATATTGGTTACATCATTACTTTTGATTTTAAAATTATATAATGTGAAAACTATTGGAGGTCGTATATGTATGTATACACTGGCCTGTGAGAAATAATCGTAGTAACACATTGCTGTCACTGATTTTAAATAAGCTTAGTTACGTGTTGTTTATGTTCTGATATACTTAGTAACTGGCTTGTAAAATATTAACCACGTATGAATATACTCTACTATCCCACTGCTGATCGTATCATTATTACAATTGGTTATGGGCCCAGGTCCCGGAAGCACAAATGCTAGAGCATAATTTATAAGTTGAGTGGTTTGAATATTAATTCTGTGCTTGTGAAACTTACGAAATCTCAATTATGTCAGCTGAAATTGGCATAAGTAGTATAAAGAAGCTGAAAAATTCGTCCGACTACCCAAACTGGAAATTCCTGGTGCGAAATTACTTGGAAAATAAAAATTGGTGGGGAGTAATTTCTACAGATGTAGTAAATGCTGACGTAGACCGGCAGGCACGAACGACAATATGCTTGTTGTTAGAACCAGAGTGCTTTACCCACGTCTACAATGCGAAGACTGCGAAAGAAGCCTGGAATAGCTTACGGAAAGCGTATGAAGACAAAGGTTGGGGAAGACGTATACATATTCGAGAGAGCGAGAGCTTTTCAACTGTAAGTTTGAGAATTTTGATTCTATGGAAAGCTACATATCAAAAATTACGTTCCTGACACAACAATTATCAGATATTGATGCTCCAATCCCTGATGATTGGATCATATCAATTTTGCTGGGTGGATTGACCGCTGAGTACAGCCCTCTCATTATGGCTGTAGATAATAGTGGAAAAGAATTCACGTTAGAGCAAATCAAAATGAAATTGTTACAAGAAGGAAGTAGGCAGAGTAAGTTGAACACAGAGTACGAAAAAGCCTTAGTTACACGTAAAGTACAGAACGATGCTAGATCAAACACTAAAACTAATGATCGTAAGCAGAAGTTCGTTTACAAGTGTTTTAAGTGCCACAAGCAAGGACACAAGGCGTCCGAATGCAAGGAGCGGATCAAAACCGCGAATATCTGCCTGAATACGAACAGGGGGATAAACAAAGATAAGTGGTATTTAGACAGCGGGTGCTCAAATCACATGACCCATGATAAAAACAAATTGTTGTTTTACACACATGTAAACGGCAACATGAAGATTGCAGTAGCAAACGGAGAAAGTTATTGGTGAAAGGACGAGGAAATGCTGAGCCACAAGTCAGCGAAAACGGAAAATTAATTTTAGAAAACGTTTTACATGTTCCTGATTTATCCATGAACCTAATTTCTGTAAGCGATTTGACCAAGAAGAATTATTGCATGAATTTTGACAAAGGAGGTTGCATGATTCAAAATAACAATCGAATTATTGCAAGATGTCAAGAGGTCGGCGGAATTTATGAGTTGACAGAAAATCAAAATAACGTCGTGAATGTGACATTGTCAAAACAAAATTAAAATATTTCGAACATTTGGCATAAAAGATTAGCTCATTTATCGCGTAATTATATGAATAAAATGAAAGTTTTAGTGACCGGTATGGAATTTAAGAGTACCGATTTATGCGAGCCGTGTATTCCATGTATCGAAGGAAAGACATGCAAAAGTCCCTTTAAAAAGCAAGGTATGAGAGCGACCGAGGTCTTACAATTGGTTTTTAGCGATGTTTGTGGACCAATCGAGGAGCCATCGTTCGGTGGTTCGAGGTATATTCTTTTATTTATCGACGATTATACTCGAAAGACACATGTTTATTTTTTGAAGAACAAAACTGAAACTTTCGATAAGTTCCGTGAATACAAGGCGGAAGTTGAGAATGAGACAAGTAAATTTATTAAATGTCTGAGATCTGACAACGGTGCGGAGTACTGTAATGGTAAATTTACGTCATTTTTGAAGTCTGCAGGCATAAAACACCAGACGACTGTACCGTACACGCCGGAACATAATTCTGTCGCAGAAAGAGCGAATCGTACTATAATAGAGAAGGCAAGAACATTACTGTCAGAATAGAACTTGAGCAAGAAGTATTGGGCCGAGGCTGTAAATACTGTTGTTTACCTAAAGAACAGAAGCCCCACGAAAGCATTGAATAATGCGGTACCAGAAAAGCTTTGGAATGGAAAAGATGTAGATGTCAGTCATCTGAAAATCTTTGGTTGTTTGGCATATAGATTAATACCAAAACAAAAGAGACGGAAACTGGATATGAAGACGGAGCCGATGATTTTTATTGGATATCCTGATAATCAGAAGGGTTATCGTCTGATGAATCCTAAGACAGGTGAAGTGACGACTGCGAGAGATGTGAAATTTCTGGAAAATGTCTTTCTCCAAAAAGAAAACTTAGAAAAGTCGGATGTAATCATAAACCTGAATAAAGATTCTGTTCCTTCCAGTTTACCGAACGTATCTACAAGCGGATCTGAACATTTGGAGGCTCACAATGATATGTATCGCAATACTTTAGACGAGAATGTAATAGTATCGGAGGAGATAGGACCTGAACCTGTAGTACCAGAGCGAGTACCTGATGACGTATTGACTGAAGAAGAAGTGAGAATACCTGAATCAGAAAGAAGGTATCCTGTAAGAGATCGCAGACAAGTCGATCGGTACGGATGCAATGTTATGTATGCCAAGGAGAGCAAACTTGACGGTGATCCATTGACTATTAAAGAAGCGTTGGCGAGACCAGATGGTGATTTATGGCAAAAAGCGATAGATAATGAACTTATGTCCCTAAAAGAGAACCAGACTTGGACGTTGGTGGATCTTCCAGCTGATAAGAAGCCTATCCAATGCAAATGGGTATTCAAAATTAAGAAAGATAGCGATGGCAAGGTAACAAAGTACAAGGCTAGACTTGTAGCAAAAGGCTTCACACAGGTATGTGGTGTAGATTACACTGAGACTTATTCTCCTGTAGTAAGGAGCTCTACTTTAAGGTTGTTGATTTCGCTAGCTGTTGAATATGAATGGTTTATTGATCAATGGGATGTCACGACTGCCTTTTTGTACGGAAAAATTAAAGAGGATATTTACATGCTCCAACCAAAAGAAGCAGTAGTGAAAGGTCAAGAAACAAAGGTATGCAAACTGCAGCGTTCTTTGTACGGATTGAAACAAGCTTCAAATGCTTGGTTCAAGGAATTAGATAAAGAAATGTTGAATTTAGGCTTTGTACAATCAAAAATAGAACCATGTTTGTATAAAAAGCAGCTTAAAAGTAACAAGAAGTTGATTGTCGTTATTTACGTAGATGATCTTTTTAAAAATTGATTTTTTGGAAATTGTGAACAAGAAAAGCAAAAATTAAAAAACAATTTGCTTGAAAAGTTAAAGTGAAAGATTTAGGGCCGGCTAGGCATGTTTTAGGAATGAGGCTGAGGAGAGACAAAGATGTTATTTGTCTAGATCAGCAACAGTTCATTTCAGATATTTTGAATGACTTTAACATGTCAGACGCTAAGCCAGTTTTGACCCCAATGGAAGTAGGTATGAAATTAGAAAGATCAACAAATTCCCATAGCGATCTGCCATATCAAAACTTAATAGGCTGTCTAAACTATTTATCCTGTAATACGCGACCAGATATAGCACATGCGGTAAGTGTACTTTCACAATTCAATTCATGCTATGATGAAATACATTTTAAATGTGCGAAACGGGTCTTAAGGTATTTAAAAGGTACGTCTAACCTTTGTCTCACTTTTAGGAAGTCGGGAGATTTAGACTTACGAGGCTACGTTGATTCAGATTGGGGAGGGGCACTTGATAGGAAGTCTTTCACAGGATTAATTTTCAAAATAGGTAAAAATATAGTGTCATGGGAGAGTAGGAAGCAAGCGACTGTATCCTTGTCAAGCACAGAGGCAGAGTACGTAGGATTGAGTCAAGCTTCGAAGGAAGCTCTTTATTTAGGTACGTAGTTTACTAAACAGTTTGACAGCTGTGGATAGTAAAGCGGTAATAATTTACAATGACAATCAGTCGGCACATAAAATTGCAGCTAACAAAATGATGCATAATAGGACAAAACATATAGACATCAAGTATCATTTTATTCGTGAGTGTGTACTGACAAACAAAGTTGAAATAAAGTACATGTCAACTGATAACATGATAGCGGACATTTTAACTAAAAGTGTTCACAGCCCGAAGCTTAGAGAATTTATAAAGGATTTATCCTTGTCAAATTATTCTATTAAGGGGGCGATGAGTAGTTAAATGTTTATATTGGTGTTATGTTTTGGTAATAGATAATTTTCTAAATGTAGTTTTATTATGCATACTTTATTTTGTTCTTCTGTTTTGTGTACTATACTTTTATATACAGCTAGTACAGTTGAATACAGAAGTGTTAATGATTGATTTAGTTTAATGTACCGAGTACTGGCAAGTACAGAAGTAATCATATGCATGAATGCATGACAAGCATGTGTAATAGATTAAGGGGGTGTATTGGAGGTCGTATATGTATGTATATACTGGCCTGTGAGAAATAATCGTAGTAACACATTGCTGTCACTGATTTTAAATAAGCTTAGTTACGTGTTGTTTATGTTCTGATATACTTAGTAACTGGCTTGTAAAATATTAACCACGTAAGAATATACTCTACTATCCCACTGCTGATCGTATCATTATTACAATTAAAACGATGTAAAAAATTAAGAAAGACGTACAGTCGAACCAAATAATTAGTTTACATTTTACATGTGTCGATGAAGTCATAGTAATTATGCACACAAACACTAAATAATACGAGCAAGGTCTGTTTTTATTAGTGTGCGTATGGCATACCAATTACCATATACCAATATATAGTAATCATTCAATTTATGTTACTGAATGAGATATAATATTTCGCATTGTATTATTTTAGCAACCTTGGCACAATGGCTATAGTCTTAGGTCAGGGAACGAGAAGTCGTAAGTTCAAACCTTGGATGCAGCGATATATTCTTTTTGTATTCATTATTTTGTTAACATTACTTAAACTTGAATTTATAACGATTCGATCCCGTTCAGGGATGAGTAATGTTTGCAACGTTTGAGACAACCACGGAACTCTCAGGCCATTTTATTTTGACTGTTTAGAAAATAACTACTTACCCACAATTTCAAAAAATTGTTTTCAAACACCTTGATTTATAAAAAATGAGCGTTCTTAGTCGTCAATCTACGAGGTATTTGATTACTACCTACTTATATTCGTGTGCGGATTTATTTCTGTGGATCCAACAATGCAACATTTATCAATGTTTAAAAAGGCAGAAATTGTTGTTCTGCATGAGCAAAACATATCTATAAGTAAAATTGATATCGGTGAGTAACAGTTAGATATTACGTTGATATTATACCTTTTTTTTTTCTCTGAGAAATGACATTACCTACGCAATCGGGGGACGACCCGGAGTATGTGGGACTCCCTGCCAAGGTGGCAGTATACCCACTAAAACTCAGCGGTGTTCCATCGTCGCCTTGATGGGGGGGTCATGGGAATCCGGCTCAGCCGTTGCGTCCACAACCTCCCCGGCGCATGTCCGCCTAACTGGCAGGCCCCGCATGTCCCCCCGCCTGGGGGGCTACGGGAATGGCCGGGAACACCTGGCCATTCCCGTCCGGCACTGGTGTAAGCCTGTGCAATACAGGCGAGGGTGCCCCCGCACCCGTCGCCTGCTGGCTTCCACCTGGGAGGAGTCGGAGGTGACTGTCATACTGACGTCGTCTTCGACCCCTCCTCTGCCTTCGGAGCGGCGCCGCGAGAGGGTCTTCCTCCCGCGCGCGCTCCGCCGCCTCCTTCTGGGACATGACGTGTTCGCAGAAGGAGGCGACTGCCGCCCAGGACCCCTCATCCCCCAGCATGGCGTTGATCAAGCCGGGGAGCGAGAGGTCTGTTCCGAACGCCGCGGTGAGACTGCGGCGCGGCTCGGACCACGACGGGCACACCTCAATAGTGTACTGCGCCGTGTCCTCCGCCGCGCCACAGCCGTGACACGACGGCGTCTCCTCCCGCCCGATACGGTGCAGGTACGATCCAAAGCAACCGTGCCCGGACAGCACCTGCACCAGACGGAAGGAGAGGAACCCGTGCGACCGCTCAAGCCAGTCTCGCAGGACCGGCCCAATCGCGTGGAGGGTTCGGCGGCCGAAGGCGGCGGCGGCGTTCTCCCTCCTGCGGAGGGAGTCCTCCCAGATAGGGGCCCCGTAAAGGGCCATACTCCTCAAGATGCCGGCGTAGAGCTGCCGGCTTCGCATGCTGGGCCCCCCCAAGTTGGGGAGCAGCCACGAGAGGGCGCCCGCAGTCTTCAGCAGGCGCGTCGACAGCCCGCTAAAATGCAGGCCGAAACGCCACCTGCTGTCAAATACAAGGCCCAGATATTTCATCTGGGCCTTCACCTCGATTCGGACGCCCTCCACGAAGATGTGGGCGTCTGGTGGTTGGCGCTGCCGAGGCCCGTGGAAGAACACGGCCTCGGTCTTGTGCAGCGCCGCCGTCAATCCTAGGCGGCGGATCCTCCCTGCGACCAAGGATCCGCCTGCCGAGGCCAAATTGGCCGCCTCCCTTAAACTCTCCCCCCGGGCGGTGAGGAGAGTGTCATCCGCGTAGCAGATGACACTCGTGCCTCGAAGAAGAGTTCCCCGCAAGAGCCAGTCGTAGCCAACGTTCCAGAGGAGAGGTCCCACCACTGACCCCTGTGGAACGCCGGCCTCGACTGCGTACCGCCGGACTTGGCCAGCCCTGTTCACGAGGACGATCGCCCGATACCAATATACCTAACGCAAAATACCTAATTGAAATATAAAGGTGTGAATTTAGATAAGTTTCTATCTACTTCATTAATTTTTTCCACTCTTAATCAAGCATCGTTCTACCACCCTTGCAGGTGTGAAGGTTTTGACATTCCGACAGGCACACAGACGACAGAGGCTTTGTAACGCACGTGATGGTGAGGGAAGATGCGGTCGACGACGTAACGCACGTGATGGTGAGAGAAGATGCGGTCGACGACGTAACGCACGTGATGGTGAGGGAAAATGCGGCCGACGATGTAATGCACGTGACGGTGAGGCATGATGCGGCCGATGATGTAACGCACGTGATGGTGAGGCATGATGCGGCCGATGATGTAACGCACGTGATGGTGAGGCATGATGCGGCCGACCATGTAACGCACGTGATGGTGAGGCATGATGCGGCCGATGATGTAACGCACGTGATGGTGAGGCATGATGCGGCCGGCGATGTAATGCACGTGATGGTGAGGCATGATGCGGCCGACGATAATGCACGTCTTCCAGAAGTTGACTTCCAGTAGGTACCTAATAGGTATCGGAAAAAATTCCAGCAGCAATCAAAAGTTCCAGCAGTTCCTTGGCAGTAGGTACGCACAAAGAAGACGTTGCCAAAACGCATTGTGCTTACTAACAGTGGAATAGGTAGCAAATTGCATGCAGCTGATATGGGAATGCTTAGGGGGATGTGGATAGAATACATGTAAGAGGAAGTCTAAATGTGGCAACGGTGACTAAAACGTTGTGTGGAAATCGGTTGTCAGGTACGGGCATGTGATGCTGAAGAACGAGGAAAATATCGCGAGGAAAGTTTTGAGTATGAATGTGACTGGCTAAGAGTAGGGTAGGGGGGGCAAAGAAAAAAAAAATTAATTGTGCAATTACAACGCACACTCTCCAAAATGTAACCGATGAAGCACAGATAGGCGCATTTTTGACAGTATAAACATCGCCGTATTCATAGCATACATCCCTACATCTACATAATTATAAAATTCCAAGTCCTGACTGAGATATCAATGCACAGCCTAAGCCGCTGGTCCTAGAGACTTGAAATTTGATTGTGTGTTCTTTGTGAAGAGTAGATATCCACTTTTAGGAGGTGAAAAGGGGGGATTTTGTTTGTATAAAAAATATTATTTTTTAACCTTGAAACTCGGCATGAATACTTATCTAAGTAAATTATAAAGTTCGTAATTTTTTGGAATTCTAAACTACCCAAAAGGGAGATTGGGGGTGTCAAATTTAGTATGGAAGAGTTTTAATGCGCGGTCCAATTAACTAGAAACTCAGTATGTAAGATTCATTCATTTCATTTATTTTTTATTCTTAAACAATTTACATTGTGTCGAACATTACATATTAAATACTAAACAAAATCATCATGTGCAGAAACAAAACCAAATTAAATGTTAAACAAAATTATCACATGCAGAAACAAAACATATAAAACGAAAAATACAATAAAAAAGCCTAATTAACGTTGATTTGAAATGTCCAGTTCCAGAGTCAATTCGTATATCCCTAAAATATGTCACCCAATATAATAATATCTAATGTCAATGCAGGTATAATGTCAAAATAGTGTCAAAAATTCTAGAAGTACAAAATTTATCAAGGTCCTAGTGATGAGCAACATTTAATTTAAAACTTGTTCACTGCTATTATTATAAGTGACTACCTTTATCATTTGTCATAAAATCTGACACAGAGTATAAACATTTTTCCAACAAGAAGGCTTTCAATTTAGTTTTAAAAGAGTGAGAGCTATAAATTAATAATTTTAAATCAGTCGGTAACCTATTAAATAACTCCACTGCTTGGTATCTAGAACAATGCTTAGCTATGTTAAAATTTGGTGCCATTTTGTGTTTAAATTCCTTCCTTCTTGTGCTTTCCCTTACTTTACGTTCCTCTTGTGATTCATACTCATGAATATACTTAGCAAAGTGATTTAGAATTACTAATATATAAATACTCGGTACTGTTAAAATTTCCAATTCTTTAAAGTGCTCTCTACATGAGTCTCTTTGTGAGATCCTTACTATAGTCCTTATGGCACGTTTCTGTAAAATAAACGCTTTCTGACAGTTATAGCTGTAGCTGTTACCCCAAAGCATTATGCTGTATCTTAGTCTAGACTCTACCAGCGCATAATATATTATAGTCTTTAGTTGCTTTAGATCCAGCATATCTCTAAGGCTCCTGAGTGCATAGCATGCTGATGAAATTGAAGAGTCAATAGCCGCCAGCTCATTTTTCCAATTCAAATGCACATCTATGTTAATACCTAAAAATTTTACTTTGTCCACTAATTCAATATTGTTTCCTTTTACTTGTATATTCAAATTATCGTTATGTCGAGTTGTAGTCTTAAATAATATTATGTTAGTCTTACTTGTATTTAGCAAAAGATTATTTGCAGTAAACCATTCGCAGAGATATTGTAGGCTTTTATTTACATTTTTGGTCAATTCTTTTAAGTCATTTGCCCCAATTATTATATTTGTATCATCTGCAAAAACAACAAGTTTTACATCAGGCTGAACGTAATGCATAAAGTTAAGCAAGTCGTTTGTAAATATAATAAATAGTATTGGTCCCAAAATGGAGCCTTGGGGCACACCACGTTTTATATCTGTGATTTTAGAATTGGATATGACTTCATGATTACTTTCATCGATGCTTTTTACTTCGACAAACATTCGTTTATTTTGTAAATAGGATCTTAAAAGATTTAAGGACTTGCCCCTGATACCGTAATATTCAAGTTTAGTAAGTAGCAATTCATAATCAATTGTATCAAAAGCGGAACTGAGGTCGATGAATAGCCCTGCCACTTTCATTTTGTCATTCAATTTAATAATTATGTCATTTATAAGAGTGTTTATTGCATCAGAGCAACCGACGCCTTTCTGATACCCAAATTGTCTTAAATTAATGATGTTATTCATTTTTAAATGTACCATCAGCCTCGTTTTAATTATTGTTTCAAATATTTTTGATAATGTTGGCAAAAGGGATATAGGTCGGTAATTTTTAGGGTCAGTCTTAATACCTTTTTTGAATATTGGAATCACTTTTGCCAACTTCAACTGGTCTGGAAAGACTGACTCTTCCAAACATTTATTTAAAAAATCAGAAAGAGGGAGCGCCAGGGAGTTTATATTCTCCTTAAAAATTGAAATTGGCATGTCATCAAAACCACAAGATTTTTGAAGTGAAAACTTCTTTAGCGGCGCTGTGTACTTTTTTTGGAATGGGTAAAAACTTCTAAACTGGCGTCAGGTCACGTGACCCTGATCGAAAATTCGTAAGACGTAAAACGTAAGACAGCGCCATCTATGCACATCGGGAAGAACTACGAGGGCCTCGCGTACTAACTACGTAGTTCATCCAACAACGACGATATGCCGCTGAACCACGGATATATAACATTTTGTTTATAAGACGATTCACAAAATACACTCGTAATTGTTCAAGTTTTCACTTCTGTCGGCACTACCGGAGTGCCAGTTTTTTTATTGGCCATTTTATTAATAATCTTTGCGATTTCAGATTGTGTGGTTGTATTGAAAGTTAAATCATTTTCGACTCTTTTTGTACCTTCCAATAGAAAAGTCATTGCCCTTTCTTTTTCATTGCTAGCGAGTGACGATTTGAACACGAAACTGTTAATGAAATGATTTGCAACCTGTTGGGGGTCAGTTATCACTTCACCGTTCACTTTTAGGATTAAATTTCTACATTGCCTATTTGTTGTTTTCTTAGTACATTCATTAACAAGTTTCCAAGTCTGCTTTGTTATATTTGTAGCGGTATTTAAACGATTTATTATGGCCTTTTTTCTGGTTTGCTGAATAACTCTTCTATAAATGCGAACATAGTTGTTTTTATACTTTTTAAGGCTAGCATTACTTACTGTACCTGAGCATAGTACCCTTTTCATCTTACTTGAAACTTTAACCCCTTTAGTAATCCACTGTATCGATGTGTTTTTATATGGCTTTATTCTAATGGACTTCTTTCGGTAACAATCTTGGAATGCCTTACCAAGACAGCTTATAAAATGGTTTATTCCCATATTAGTCCAATTTATATTACTTATGCGGTTCTTGAAAGCAATACCATTTTTGTCATTAAATATCCTTTTTTTTATTGTCACATTTTGATCAGAGTTTTTCGATTTTTTATTGATTTTTTCAAGAACTACATTGCAGAAAAGTCCACCATGAACATCTGCCAAGCCATTGTGATCAACAAAACACTGATCTAGGTCATCATCAGGGAGATTTGTAATTATGTTGTCTAAACACGAATATGCATTGTTCCGTATAAAAGTTGGAGCATTTATAAGGTATCGAAAATTATAACACGTCAATATGCTTAAAAATTCAGCATGTTTCTTACTGTCAACAAGTACGTCAATATTAAAGTCACCACACATAATGCACTTCTTATAGACCAAAATAAATAATAAAGTGGTTCAGGATTTTTTGAAAATCTGCCCCTAACGGGGTGAAGAGGGTAGTCAATTTCACTGGGGAGTATTTTATTACGTGGCTTGATTTTGAGTCACCTCACAGAGGATTTAGGGGGTGACAAAGTTGAATAATATGTATCCCGCTGTCGGATAACTCGAAACTCGGTACTACTAACACGAAATATAAAAAAAATATGTGTTTCAGAGTTTTTCAAAAATCGACTCCTACCAAGGTGGAAAAGGATAATAAAGTTTTAAGGGGTGGATTTTACTGCTTGCTTCCATTAACTCGAAAATGGGTATGGGTCTTTGAGTCAAGTTATGAACACATCCCAAACGATTTTTTTCAAAATTCCACTCCTGTGGGGGTGACAAGCGGGGATAGAGTTTATTTGAGAAATCTGATCCCTTTTATCTATAAACTCAAAAATTGGCCCGAAGACTTATTTGTCTAAATAAAATGATACCTAAAGAACATAAACATACATTTTCGAAATTTTTAGAGGAAAGTACGAATTTCACGCGGACGAAGTCGCGGGCACAAGCTAGTTGTATTCTTAAGAACTTGAATTTGTTTAGAAGGTGTATTTCTAAATACTAACGTATAACATCCACTTAGTATTTGTGTTTACGCATACTTTAAATCAATCTTAGTATAAAGGAAGTCGTTAGTCGCCATTGCAGCACTGTCACAGCTTGATACTGTGCTTGTCACATCTGTGAGTGGTGGTTGTCAACATCGATAGCAGTTGCAGTGTGTTTATTAATTAAACACGTCTACAACTAATCATCGGAATTTATTAAGTAACGAGCAAACACGAACAAAGGACTCGGCGATCAATAGAATGATGTGGTATGTCTTGTTTTAATCTTAATCAAAACAACGGAGAATTAGATGACGTATTCTTGGGGTCTCGAAACTGTTTTAGTTCGTGGCTTGCTTTATAATATTTTAGACCAATAATTTGAGTTGTATTTATGGATTATTATTCTGTAAAGTCATTATTACGAGCACATCTCTCTTTACTACCATACAACTTTCTACCATCATTTGATTAATAACTTAATAAGTAAGCAACTGTTTCAGGCTAGCAACTGTCCTTGGAATCATATGGTTCTCTCAAGTTGCCCGCACAGCGACTTGGAGACACGCACCAATAAATTATGTCGATATTAACATGAAAGACCAAGATTTCTACTTCGACAGAATCGTTCCACTGAGTTTAAACAAAGACCGTTGGCCTACGACCTACGCCATAGGAGTATTTATAACTCCTGATCGAATATTGACTTCGTTCAATCCCTTTAGAAGAATTATAAGGAATGAAACTATGTTCGGCGAATTATATGCAACAAGTCTTAGGGGACGCAAAAGACACGAAAGTGGAAGATGGACTTATTTATTTAGTGTGAGTCACCTCGCCTGCGGCCGTCAAATTCAGGATCTTCCTGATCAAGTAATTACTGAAGGTGATTTGTGGCACGGGACGGGCAACAGACACTGCCCATTACACGATTTACTAGTGTTTAGAATATATAACTCTATGAAAGTAAGCACTTTGGGAACGAAAAAGCACACCATGGAATTATATCCTGATAACGCAAACACTACCCATACAAATCATGTATTTTTGACAAAGCTCGCGGTACCAAACGAACGTATTGGTGTCGACTTTAAATTTTGCGCGCTTGTGGGTAGGCGCTTAAAAGTTACTTATTACACGGAAGATGACCACGCACTGTTGGATTGTAACGAGTGGCTGCCACGAAATTGGGGATATTTTTTTTGTATACTAAATAAAAACAAATACAAGGAGGTGTCATCAGGCGCAATGTTAGTGTCCAATGAAAAGTTATTCGGTGTGGCTAGTTTTGTATTATTTAGAGGAGAAGAAAGCATAATCGTATTCACAGACATCAGACCTTATTACGAGCTCATTCAAAATACCTGCACCTATTCTGATTCAGAGGAAATGCGCCCAAGCCGCTTTACGGGCCATGTAGACTGGACCACCACAACCACAACCACCAAAACCACCACCCCAAGAGGGTGATACTGGAAATGGCTAACAACTGCCCTTCGAATCATATATTTATGGTTCTCTCTGGTTGCCCGCACAGCGACTTTGAAATACGCTCCAGTAAAATATGTCGAATTTTAGCAGGAAAGACCAAGACTT
Organism: Luperina nickerlii; assembly: GCA_963855955.1. NCBI lineage: Eukaryota > Metazoa > Arthropoda > Insecta > Lepidoptera > Noctuidae > Luperina > Luperina nickerlii. The sequence continues at coordinate 2,423,957 of OY979666.1, read as the reverse complement.
CTACTCAGGGACTTAAAAACACCTTCATAATGGTTACAGAATTATAAGTGTTATATATTTAATTGAACTACTAAACTATCATTATTAAAAGGTGTAAAGATCCTACAATAACAGAATCAAATATGTAACTCTTATAAATATGTTTTCAATGTGTTAATTAACCCAAAACACTTTTAAAAGTGTAACAGTAATACTGTAAGTGTAACCGATATAAAAGTGTTGACAGTGTTACTAGGTGTAACCGGTAAACGCGGCGTTGCCAAACTAGCCGCAATCCCAGGGATTGAGGCTATTTTGCCATCGCCGCGACTGACTGTCCGCCGCGCGTTTTTGCGGTACTTACCTTAAAATTATACATACAAATACTTATTTCTGTTACACATAATTAATAACACTTTAACACATATAAAAGGTTACACTTTGGATCTGTAACATTATTGTATTTGTAACGTTTAGAACGTCTTTTAAAACTATGTTAAAAAACATAGACCGGGAGATGATGACACATTTTGGTAAGTCATTTCTTACAGGATGGCGCTTTCAGGGGGGTTCATATACGTAATAAGTGAGAGGAAAATGATGTTCTTACCGGTGGTGCGCGGGACGCAATTGCAGAATAATTAATTGAAATTGCTCGAAAATCCGGAGGTATCAAACAATTTCTTTCACAAAATTTCTTCAATTTATCGGTATTTCAACGAAAAAAACCCGGCGGTCGCTATGTGCCATACTTCTCCGGTGGGTGTTTAGACCCGCCATACTTTTTTGAAAATGTTTTTTTTTTATTTTTTTTTTATTTATTTCTTACAGGCTGATTTTTTTTTTAACAATTGTTTTTTATTAATCCGACGGTCCAAAATACCCGCCATACCCCCTCAAACATGTCATTTTTTTAAATTCGAGAAACCATTTCTTTCACCTTAAAATTTGGTCTAGTAGTTGTTTTTATGATTAGAAACGTAATTGTTATAATGCCATACCTGTAGAGTGGGTGATATACGTATAATGTTATTAAATAATTGTAAAATTTTATGCAACATTTGAACAATTTCTTACAGTATGGCACCATTTTTTTTGAAAGTTGGTTATGTGAGGAACGTAAATACGAAATTTGAAAGTTGTATGTAGGGACAATCTTGTTTAATTAAATAATGTGTTATGTCGTATAATATTCTACGCTCGAACGTCTTCGAACTATCTTCCTCAATACAAATTCTAATGCTGGTATACAGCAGCTGTGCTGGTCAGGCGTCACTAATCATTAAAGTCATGAACACAACTCTCTAAGACCACGTAACCCCAAAGAATGACGATTTCATGAAACAGTTATTCTTTGGGGTTACGTGGTCTTAAAGAGTGTTGATGAATTTAATTATTATAATTCTGTAAATACATATTTGTTAAATTAACAGATTTCTGGGATTTTTTTCAAGTAGGGATAATTATTTGAGAATTGTACAAAATAAGCTTTTAAAGTTTTCATTCCATATTCGCTTACTGTGACAACCTGCTCTTCATTTACGTGTATCTCAGTAAAATTTTTGATATTTTGCGTGAAAATTTTTAAATATATTTTTGAATATATATACTTTACGGAAATTGAAAAAAAAAATCGATTTCTTTGCCCGTCACAGTGGCGTTCCCCCTTAGCGATATTAAAAACGATTTTTTTAAACAAATCAATTCAAGATGCCACAGTATGAGCGATTTACTAAAAAAGCATGGCTTTCAAAATATATATATATATATATATATATAACTTGGACGTACTGTAGCTGAAATACGTCGCTGAAAATCGGTTTTCCGGGTATGGCATCACTTTTGGACTTCATGATGAGTATGGGATAATTTTCCTAAATCATACTTTTTATAAACTTTCCAAAAATTAAAATGCCATACTGTAAGAAATCCTTTCATTTTTTTAATTTTTTTTACACCGCAGCGTGCGTATGACGGTCTTTCGTACCATGGTCACAGTATGGCATATTTTTTCAACTCATAATAGTATGGGAACAATCTGATTTCATTTATGCCATACTGTAAAAAATAATTTCACGGCTTCTATAGGCGTGTTTTAAAAATGGTTAAAAAATACAATTTTTCAAGTATGGCACCACTTTCATACTGCACTAGAAGTATGGCGAGTATAATTTTGTCTCACTGTACCATAAACTGACCACGACTTAAGTGCCATACTGAAAGAAATGGTTTCTCGAATTTAAAAAAATGACATGTTTGAGGGGGTATGACGGGTATTTTGGACCGTCGGAATGGTATGGCATGGTGATTTTCGTACAAGATTAATAAAAAACAATTGTTAAAAAAAAAAAATCAGCCTGTAAGAAATAAATAAAAAAAATTAAAAAGAAAACATTTTCCAAAAAGTATGGCGGGTCTAAACACCCACCGGAGAAGTATGGCACATAGCGACCGCCGGGTTTTTTTTGTTGAAATACCGATAAATTGAAGAAATTTTGTGAAAGAAATTGTTTGACACCTCCGGATTTTCGAGCAATTTCAATTAATTATTCTGCAATTGCGTCCCGCGCACCACCGGTAAGAACATCATTTTCCTCTCACTTATTACGTATATGAACCCCCCTGAAAGCGCCATACTGTAAGAAATGACTTACCAAAATGTGTCATCATCTCCCGGTCTAACAGTGTTAAAACACTTATTACGGTTACAGTTTATGTCCTTGTTTCTATGAGTTCTACTTCGACAGAATCATGCCACTGAGTTTAACCTTCAAGCAGGCGCGCGGCGTCGAATCGACCCCACTCGATACATTTTCGTTCTTATTATAGTTATTTCTTGTCGCATGTATTTCCCATCCCTAGTAGCCTGTAATTGTTTTACTGTGACAAAATAAACTATTTACCTCCCCTCCCCGCATCATCCGGAGTGCATAAGTCGCATTTGTTTTAGTCACGGTGCAGGCGTCGAAAGCACGCAAGCACGCGAAGTTAGAGGTATAAGAAAATGTATGAATTGCTTACTAATCCAAAGAAAAATTAGAATGTTATTTTGATTTTCTAATTTTATTTTATGTCCTAACGTAATATTATGATAATGCGATAAATACAAAAAAAGTAAATGATTATTAAATAATTTGTGTTTTAAATCCCTGAAATATCCCATAGATCTTTTAGGTAATGCGTTTTTATTTTAAAAGGATTGCTCAAATATTTAAAAGTTATCGCATTTTTTATAGCCGACCCGCTTTTTTTGCGGCCTAGTGTATTTTATAGCACGTGTGATCTAAATCCGCACTTAAGTCACGCTTTTCTGTGTAACAATATTGAAAATGAGGTTCTGAAGACATAAAAGTTTTAACAAAAAGTATTACGCATTTGTTTTTAACATTCTTTTACAAATTTCGTCAAAAGATATTTTACTGAACGACTTGCATCCTGTACTAACTTTTATTGTTTTTACATGGTTTTACCGTTAAAGTAGCGAAAATCTAATTAAAAACAATAAATACATTAAATAGTTAATAGCATTACGGTTAGTTTCATTAATAACGAAAATGTGACATAAAATAATATTTTTTTTAATTATAGACCAGTCGCTTCTAGTTTTGTCATACATCGAAATAGCGGAATTTAACAACGAACTATTCTAAACGCATGGAACTGGAAAGTACTACTTTATTCTAAAGCAAAAACGACTAAATTTGAATCACTATGACACGTTGTCACCTGGGAACTAGATCCCGCGAAGACAACAGTCAAAAAAGTCTGGACACTAGAGATCCAGAGGCACTACAGCGGAATCAATTGTTAGTAATTGACTACTTAAGTCACAGAAAGGCATGACTTAAGTGTGGGTTTAGGTCATATAGTGCTGTATGAACTTTAAGATATGAGCGTAAAAATATATTTACCGATAAAATGCATAACTACCTTCGTCTACGGCGACCATAAATCTAGCACCCATGCTTGCCCAAGCACACTTCCTGCCAAACCGAAGTTACAAACGTCACAAGTAGGTACCTACATAGTAGTAGGTATGTACCTTCTGTATAAAGCTACCATTTATACAATTTTGTTAACTTTGCTTGGGTAGTTTTTGAGTTAACTTCAATAATACGTATTTTTGCCACTTAGTTTATATTCGGTTTAAAGATATTTTATTTCCTCAAAGAAAAAATTACAGTTCACTTAAAGAGAAACTTAACTAAATTACCAATAAGTTGTAGTTTACGATATTGATGATGTTATAATGACTTCCTGTCACTGATATTTACATAGCAAGTAGTGTTATACGAATTTGTGTGGGGTAAGTAAGTAGGTACAAAGTGAAAAATAAAAACTTTTTGCAAAAAAGTTTTTATTCGTGTTCGGTTAACGTTCGTTGCTGTTCGTCATCAGCTTTGTTTTCGACATGTTCATTGTAAGTCCGACTTGAAAACTGGCGTGGCTCAGTTGTTCGAGCTTTCGCCTAGCTCAGTTACTGAGGAAGAAAAGAGGACAATGTCGTCGGCGAAACGTAGATTGGCCAATCTCCTTTCCCGGCGACAATGCCATTGTCCTGCTAGAGCGGATTTAATGTTTGGAAAACCTCTGCTGTAAAGAGTTTGGAAGACAGCGGGTCGCCTGATATACTTTAGATAAAGTGTGGTATGATTTAAACCTTAGTATTTTAAAACAGATGCAAAATAAAATGGTTCTCTAATAATTAATACCTATTTTAACCGACTTCACAAAAAGGAGGAGGATAGGTACAGAATTAAGTATAATAAAAATGAAGTACTATTCATTGGTAAGCGCATCACTTGAGAAGTTGAAACTCTTGAGAACATAGAAATGTATTTCTTATATCTATGCTTGAGAACGACCGATTTCGTTACTTTTTATTTTAAAATATGTATTTTTAAATAAGGTGTTTATGGTAAAATTTTTAATTCGAAAAAAAATTTAACGTCACTTTTTTATGGGATTTATGTATTTATTGGGACAGGAAAACTAAATAGAAAAAAGTAAAAAAAAAATGCCTTTCAATATTAGTAGATAAATTTCGACATAAAAATAGCGTACAGACCTACATATCGGCATTCATTTCAGAACTACTCTACAAAGGAAAGTGTACAATTATGCGGTGGCATTGCCATACAATTTGTGTCCCCCACACGATATCGCTATTTCTAGTTCACAATACACCCGCTTATTTGCGTACTTATGCGCCGAGACCACCACGCATGCGCGGATCCGATAATTCTATCCACTTGTTGCCCTAAATTATAGCGACAGTAACCCCATGCGAAGAACTTTAATAAAAATAAACTGCCGCGCTTTTTGAACATGGAGCAGTGATGAGCGAGACCTCTATGACGCGCGCCCGTGTGACGTATTGTTTTTTTTTTAATTTATTCAGCTTGTAGCAAAGGACATTAAAATAAAGTTCAGAATGAGTTTCATATAATGGTGTTCATGTGAGAGCAATCTTAAAAATATGTTGTCTTCATTATCGGTGAATGGTGAGTGTGTGTGAACAGTGAAACTTGTGGTTTTTAGGAACGAAGGTTAAAAAGTAAGTCTTGTTGTGTTAGGTGCCTCTAATGTAGATAGATACCTAATAGGTGTGAACTTTTTGGACCGTTTTCTTTAAATAGAAATTGATTAATTTGATAATATTCGACACCAGGAGTCATCTGGCAGTCGTTTGCGTGGAAATGGTCGGATATTCATGATCCACTACGATCTACTAGGTATGTGATTTGTAGGTCTTGTTTAAACAACTTACTCTTTGGCTCGGAAACTATTCTATGAAAAGTCATTTATCAACAATAGTCCATATGGCTCGGGACATAGTTGTGAAATTTCTCCAAAAAAGAGAAAGCACTTCTATTGTTGGACGAATAAATTAAAACACTAGTATTTTAGTATGTTGCTTGTAGAATAATCTGACAAAAAATCGGAATGATTGTATGTATATTAGTAGGTATGGTTTTTATTGTAAAAAGAAAGTTTTTAGAGATATTTCTATCCTATCTAATTAGTTGTATTATGTTTTCAACACACTATCAATCAACCTAGCATATATTCCTGATGAATATCATATATTTTTCTGATTTTGTTTACTGTACTCGATTATATAGATACTTTTATTGTTTCTAAAACTTACGTTTTTTGTGTTTAGGTCCTGTAAGCCCCTTAAAGGACGTCTGTTGTTTTGATTTTTCTGAATCAATCAAATCGTGATCACAGGACAGGTGTAGCCAACAATCTGATTCACCTCTGATTGTATACGCAACCTGACCTCAGAATCATCTTTGTTTATAAAACAGCGGCTACAATCGAAATCTTGATAGGATCTGTTTTTTTATATAAAATCACGCCTTGTTTTCCCGAAGTACACATTACACTACTAAGTAAGTGGGTACAGACGCCAGCACATCAAGCTACCCGAAACTGTCAAATTTTCTCAATAAACTTTGAACCTTATGCTTTAGTGATAAAGTTGAAAATCTAATAAGTAAAGAAATTTGACAGATTGTAGTAGGTTGATGTGCTGGCGTCTGTACCTACCTCCCTGCCATTACGCTATATACTCGATTTATCAAGATTAACACAAAACGTAAATTAAAAAAAAAAACAGATTTTTTTACACATTCATGTAAAAACTATTTGCAAACTTAATGCACTTCAGCTCAGTTTTAAAATAATTTGTGAAAGCTAGAATCATTTACATATTCTTTTGTGTAAATGATGACTGTTTAATTTAGGGGAATATATGTACATTAACATTAGATACAATTACAACCATGTTTTCGTGTGTGTCGGAGTAGTTCATTGAAATTGTCCTCACGAGAAACGAATCCCTTTCCACCACAAGGAAGAAGAACGGAATTGTTTAGGTATTAAGGCTCCTTCAAACAGGCGCGACACGACACGCAACACAAAGGCACCGCAAGTCGCGCAATGAGCGGTACTTTTGTGTCGCGTGCGATTATATCGCGTGTCGCGCCTGTTTGTAGGAGCCTTTACACCTCGAGGACCACAGGGTTTTTGGTCACTTGGAAAATGACGGAAAGTACAACGGTACGTTTATTAATATAGTTCACTCCATTCCTTACAAAGATGTTGAGATCTCTTCAACCAACTCTAGATAGCTGCTGCACCACATAATTATGACCGCGGTATGCTGGTGAAATTAAGCGGAACCACTCTTGTTTTAGCACACAACAACCTCGTTTCTTTCTTTCTTTGTTCCTAATGATTCTTAGAATGCAAATACACGCAATGTATAGTCTGTCCCGAGGGAAGAATCTACGAGTATATTAGGGACCAGCGGGGTATTTGCGTAAAGGCTCGTACACACAGGCGCGACGCGACACGCGACACAAAGGCACCGCAAGTCGCGCAACGAGCGGTGCCTTTGTGTCGCGCGCGATTCGCGTCGCGCGTCGCGCCTGTTTGCAGGAGCCTTAACACATTATCAATCAGAATCGGTTTCATTTTGACAGTTCAACAACATTCATTGCGTTATTTACGTGTTGAGCAGACACATTTTTCGAACTTATGAAGCAATGGATTAGCAATTTGCTTCAAAATGATTCCGATTTCGATTGATAGTGTGTTACGCAATAAGGGGATCTGATGTCGAAATTACTAATATATCAGACGCTTAAAAGCAAAGCAGTTCGGTATCCCCATCCAACGAGGGACAAAGACATCAAAAACAAGCTATTGTGTTATCTGAATCGGAACACAGATAAGATGCTCATCGAATAGCTCTATTGTCTATGCTTGCCATAGATACCTACCGCATCCGGTAATCTAAATTGTAAATGGGAGGACAAAAAACCAGAACCTCATGTTCGAAAGGTTTTTAGGGTTCCGTAGGAAAATGGCAAAAACGGACCCCTTATTATTTCGTCGTGTCCGTCTGTCCGTTTATGGGTTTATATGAAATAAGTACATAACTTACCTATGTTTGCGGTTGGTAAAATCAATACAATGCAAACGTAAATATGTATCCCGACCACGCAGCCACGGAACCCTTCACTGCGTGCTTGGTCCGACACGCACTTGGCCTTTTTTGTCCTTTGTTTTTGGTAGTGATCGTTGGGCAAGCGCACCTGCCAAGCATGTAAATGTTACTATTCTGGGTTCTACCCTCGGGACAGGTAAAACGTTATTGGGTTTTTCCCATAGATTTTACTCCGTTATCAACCCAGAGTTTGGCTTTGTGCCGTATACGGACAGTAGGAGGTAATGGCGAAACTGTCAGGCCGCGTCCTAACCAAAAGCGATCGTCGCGCGCGTGAATAAATATGACATAGTCACGCTAAAATCAAGTCGCGTTTGTGCGTCAAAATTCATTACAAACGATCACGTCGATCGCGTAATTCGCGTATTCGCGCGACACCGATCGCTTTTGGTTAGGACTCGGGGTAGGTACCTATGTGTTTTGTGTTTTATTACGGAACACTGAAATGTGACTAAAATTATAACAATGTCTTATATTTGACCACCATCTCATAATTCTATAAAATTCAGTAACCTTAATTATTATCTAATTGCAGGTAACTTTACAAAATGGCGACGCTACCGATTTTCGTATCTCTTAGCAGGTAAATTATGTTGTACTTACTTCTAATTTACTACTTAAGTATGTCGATTTTGCATTTAAATATTATCGTAGTCAAATCAAATAAAAAGTCACGAAATTTGGCTGAGTATAAACACTTTTTTAACGTCAAAATTACATAGGACAGTACCCCAAAACGCCCGCTGTTCATTCAGACCCCCTTCTCTTTGATGATGTCTTCAAACTATGTATTAATGATTTTTTGTGTTTGTTTGTTACGCTTTCACGCTAAAACAGCTGAATGGATTTGGATGAAATTTGGCACATGGGCAGATATTCCCACGGGATCGTGTCTTATGCGAGTGAAACCGTGGCTGCTAGTAACCAACGTGGAGTTCTTGCCCGTTCTTACTACGACGCGCGACGCTTTCAATGAGGGTTTTCGTGAAAATTTACGACACCAGTTGGCACCACTGTGACAAGAAGTCTTCCAATATAAAATATATGATGACGTTCATCATTCGATTCATTCATTCGTTCATCATTCAGTCATGACTAAAGAAAATATAGGTTCTTTGACAGATGTCTGGACCTGACGCGTCAGTGCTGCCCCTGCCACCTGGCGAACGTCATTTCAGAAAACCCTCAATCTAGTTTCATGTTTCTGAGTGACAGACCTTGATAATTCAAAAGTGCCTGGTTGGTTAATTTGAAATAAATGTTTTGAGTTTGAGTTTTCAATTAAGGACATAACTGTAAAAAAAAACGTATAAAACGTTCTTGTCTAATTGTAATTCGAATATTATTAAAAACAATGTTTGGGACAGTTACCTACATACACTAACTTTTTATGAGCTTTAAACGGCTATAAATATATCCATACTAATATTATAGATTCGAAAGTAACTCTATCTGTCTGTCTGTATGTTACCTACCTTTTCACGCCTAAACCATTGAACGGATTTCGTTAAAATTTGGCAGAGAGATAGATTGCATCCCGGGGAAGGACATAGGATAGTCTACTATCGACATACTTCGCGGGCACAGCCGCGGGCGGAAGCTAGCATATATATATGTATATCTATATCTTGGCTATGTCTATACCCCCTGAGGGCACAGGAATTATAAGATTACACGACGGAATATCTATACTGCCGTGCTAAACGCAAAAGCGGTATCTCGGGAAAAGCTAGTTTCGAGAAAATAAGTTTTGTTTTTATTCTCTCGGTAATTTGGGGTAAAGCTGAGATAGGGAACACTTTTCTATGGACTTTTTTATTAAGATACCGTTATTTGGCTTAGCTCAATGGATGCATATTTCTTTAAGCTATCCGATGCCACAAAAATCAACTTTACAAATTTTTTTGAGATACCGCTTTTGAGCTTAGCATGGCAGTATAGGACATGCCGGTTCCTCACAATTTTTTTCTTCACCGTTTTGAGAGCAGTGGTGATGAAATAATTTACTTACACAAGTAAAGCGCCTGCCTGGGTTCCAACCTACGACCTACAACTCATTAGTCGCGGCCGTCACCACTGGGCCGCGCCGCCACTCCTCTACCTAAACTAAATTTATTGAAATACATAGATTGAATTAAATTATATTTTATATAGTTGAGACACATTACATGACCAGCGCGGCTTAAATCACAAAATGTTAGTGTTTGACGAATTTTGCCGATTGTATTTGAACTTTTATGTTGTGTCGTAATGTATGTATACTTGAAAATGAAATGCCTGCTGTGTGCGTAAAGTTTCGGCTGCCAGCCGTGGCATCCGGCTGCCAAAGCGCGCTTCCTGTGTCCGTATTAGGAAGTAAATTCCAAGACGTGCCAGGACCTAGGGCTACCAAAGTACCAAGTAAGAATAAAATAAAATCCTCTGGCGTATCAAAAAATAGATAAGTACCAAAACTTACCTATATATTTTTTTTATTTCCTTTAATGCGATTTTTAGATACCAACATAGCTTACCGACATACTCGTAGCTTGCAGAGTAAGCAAACTGAAGTGGCAGTGGGCTGGCCATGTTTGTCGAAGGACCGATGGCCGGTGGAGCAGACGAGTCCTGGAGTGGAGACCGCGTATTGGCAAGCGTAGTGTGGGACACCCTCAGCCAGATGGATCGTTGCTGGGACGTGCTGGTTGCGGAAGGCGGAGGACAGGGCGTTGTGGCGCAGCCTGGGAGAGACTTATGTCCAGTGGACTGCGATAGAAAGAAAAAGAAAGAAAGAGAGATTGATTTTCACCCAAAATTCAACATCAAAATCAAACCGATCGGCCTTTTATTTTTTTACGTTACGTTTTAATATTTCATCTGTCTTCTTCTTGTGCGAGTTCCGAGCTCACGTGGACTGTTTCTACACGATGATGCAGAAGCGGTGCGCATCCTTGGTCCGTAGGGTGCGGGCAGCACCAACAGCATCCTGTCTATAATAGCAAGCTGGCTTGATTGTGCGTTTGTGAACCACTGCTGCAAGATTTCCGCTGGGCCTGTCACTTTGCAGCAGTGATGTCACAACCTGTTTTGTTCTTGTCTTTGTAAGTTTATTACTAAGATAGTTTGTAAGACGAACACTATGACCTCGCTGCGGTTGGCTGTGGCCAGGGCTGCCGTGCTAAGCTCAAAAGCGGTATCTCAAAAAAATTTGTAAAGTTGATTTTTGTGGCATCGGATAGCTTATAGAAATATGCATCCAATAAACTAAGCCAAACAGCGGTATCTTAATGAAAAAGACCTTAGAAAAGTGTTTACCTTTACCTTTACCTCAAATCACTGAAAGAATAAAAGCAAAACTTAAATTTTCTCGAAACTAGCTTTTCTTGAGATACCGCTTTTACGTTTAGCACGGCAGAGGGGGTCATCTTGTTGCTCGGAATAAATGATTATTATTTATTTTCTCTCGGGACCACGGGAAGTCTTTTGGAAGGCGTACGAGGGGCCGACGCCAACTGGCAGAGGCCCTTTAGGAAATTTAACCACTATGCAAGCTCATCCAAGGACAAACCCCGGTTGGTGTAGGACTATTGCAGGATATGGAAACAAAGATATTGGTTTATGGGTTTGGGTGGCTAAAGTGAACTCGTTATTTAGGACTATGGAAATTGTATAGCCCCCCCCCTGCCTGACCAATATATTATACTAATAGTATAAAGCTGAAGAGTTTGTTTGTTTGTTTGTTTGCTTGAACGCGCTAATCTCTGGAACTACCAGTCGGATTTGAAAAATTCTTTTTGCATTTGATAGCCCAATTCTTGAGGAAGGCTATAGGCTATTTAACATCACGCTATGACCTTTAGGAGCCGAGAAAAAAGAAAAAAAGTCAGAAAGAACGCTAAGTAAAAACGAAGTAATAGCGCGGGCAGGCGATGCGATGCGACGGGGTGGGTCGGAGTAACAAGAAATTTCACGCGGACGAAGTCGCGGGCAGAAGCTAGTAACTTATATGTGACAGCCCTACGTGTTTAGGCTATTATCGCTCGCTTGGGGCTCGAGTTGGCTTTCTTATTTGTTTTTTCTATGGTGGAGGCTATCAGTTCTCACATACAAATTGCATGCCTACATAGATAGGTACACCTTTTGATACGTGTCGTCGTCTTCCTTGGGTGGATGTACTTACGTGACTGCTTCTTTCCATTCAGTACTTTTTTTAGGGTACGGAACCCTACCCAAAGGCTAAAAACGGGACCCTCCACTGTCCGTCTGTCTGTCACCAGGCTGTAACTCATGAACCGTGATAGCTAGACAGTTGAAATTTTCACAGATCAGATGATGTATTTCTGTTGCCGCTATAACAATACATACTAAAAACAGAATAAAATAAATATTTAAGGGTTCCCATACAACAAACACGTTTTTTTCGGCGTTTTCGCCTTGTAGTACGAAACCCTTCGTATGCGAGTCCGACTTGCAATTGGCCAATTTTTTTAATTATCTGTTTCATTAATCGATATTCTCTATCTTTGTCAATTTTTAAAATTATGGTTTAAAAACACTATCTCTCTCTAAACGTCATTTATATGTCCTTTGCACTTGTTTTATGATTATTATCGTATATATATGTAAATGACAGAAGACAGACTACCTGCAGTATTGTCTCTCCTTTCTCTCTAAATCCATCCAAAGGTCTTGATCGCTCTTATCGATAAGACCGCCCATTGTGTTATCGTCTCGTATCAAAGCGGATCTTGCGTGACAGTAGCCACGCATGCACATGGCATCTAGCTGACTAATAGTTATCAGACTATCCTTATAGGTACAGTACCTAGTCCCTTCATACCTATTACTCGACGATACTGTAAACGTGAGAGGTATTTATAACACGTGAGTTTCTTCCGCATTTGAACTGAATTCGGCTATCACTAAATATTTTTATGAGTAAACGCGACAATACCTTACTGTGTCATCAGTTCGCTAAGACAGCATCACAGCACTACGCATAAGCATATAGGTACCTACATACGCAAAAGTGTTTACTGCATGGCTCCGGTCATAATGATAACATATCTAAAAGTTGGAAAGATTTGCCTCTAAAGGCTTCGAAGCTTTTTGACAGTCAAAACATGACACTATAGAGCGTAACAGAATTCTTGACTAAAAAAAAAACTATAATGTTTAAAATAAGAATTATGTTCGTTCCTTCCTCGTGGTCAAACTTAATGGTCAAACTGATTTGACCACGAGGAATTCTGTTCCGGATAGTCAAACTACTTAGTTTAACGAAAAATATACATCCTTTGTTATAGTTCGTAAATATACTTGTACAGTCATTAACAAAAATAATTATCTTAGTTTATTTAAAAAGTACCCAACACTTATATCACGGTAATAATATTATGTCTTTATTTATACTGTGCTTATATCGCCATGCATTACTTCATTATGAAATCATCTCGACATATTTGCTCTTGGCGGCGGAGCCACTTTTTCATTAGAAGATTTTTCTTTTTGTATTAAGGTTTCAAGTAAACGAGCAACTGTAATTGGATTATGACGATTCATGGATTTGTTTAGTTGGCCGTTCCAACTTTCGACCACATTGTTTGTGCGATGTCTCTGGCCATAAACAGACCATTGTTTTTGGAATAATTTATTCCTAAGCCACGTAGTTTCAAAATATTTAAGAAAGTTTTGCGTTTTGGTAGTGTTGGGAGTATCAGTATTTATGTACTCCCATCCTTCTTCAATTTTATTTTCGGGTAAAAAAGCGAGTGCTGCACACATTCCCACTATTCTCCTGTCATCTTTAGTTTTAATTTTCATTTGTTTTGCCTTTCGCCATTGGCTATTTGATTAATGATAAAAACATTTTACAATTTGGATGTCCGGAAAAATTGTTATTAATGCATTGCTTAACGTATTTTCTTTCTTTCTGCTTGCAGCTAATTCAAAATCTAAATGGAAAATTTTGGTGACCAATCCTTCAATCTTAACTTTATAATTGAAAATAAAATAAAATATGATTCTTAGATAGATAGATAGAATACTCTTTATTATGTACACCATATAAATTCTTCTTTTTTGTCTGTCATCAAAACATACGCCACAACAACCGCATTTGTGGTTGTGAAGTTGTGATGGAAATGTAATAATATGTAATTAAAAACGATAAGTATATAAATATGTTTTAATTATGACCATACCTTCAGAGTAATTGAGCCCCGACATTTTTCTTTTTTGAGATTACTGCAAGTCCAGTAAATGTTTCCATTTCTGTACGTACGCAATTTGTAGTACTACTGCCGACCCTTGAAAAGTAGTACCCTTCCCCCTTTACGATGAATGTATTTTATATCTAAATCCATATTTTATCCAAATAATTACAAAATGCAAATCGCAATAAAACAGCAAAGAACAGGATAATAATTTGAGTGGTCATGTGGCATGTGTTATGTGTTATCAAATTGACATACTCGTAATGTTTTATTTATAATATTGTACAATAAGACTGCAATCTATACAGCTTGATAAAAAGTTTATACAGCCACTCAGTTTGGCTATCCGGAACAGAATTCCTCGTGGTCAAATCAGTTTGACCGTTAAGTTTGACCACGAGGAAGGAAATTATTTTTGTTAATGACTGTACAAGTATACAAAGGGTGGATATTTTTTGTTAAACTAAGTAGTTTTACTATCCGGAACAAAATTCCTCGTGGTCAAATCAGTTTGACCATTAAGTTTGACCACGAGGAAGAAACGATTATGTTTGTGTCATCAGTTCGCTAAGACAGCATCACAGCACTAATACGCAAAAGTGTTTACTGCATGGCTGCGGTCATAATGATAATACGTAAAAGTTCGAAAGATTTGCCGCTAAAGGCTTCGAAGCTTTTTGACAGTCAAAACATGACACTATAGATAGAGCGTAACAGAATTCTTGACTGAAAAAAAACTTTAAAATAAGTATTATGTTTGGGTTTGTGTTGTTTCTTTTTAAGTTTAGATTATGTAGTTATAGTTTATTGGATTAGTTTTTATTTTTGTAACTTTTCATGCCGAATGGTGAAATATGGCTGAACCTATTTCTCTGTATAAGTATTTGCAAAATAAAGTATGTTTATCTTATTTAAAGAAGAGAAGTACTTGTGGTATTATTTGACTAGAGATTCGCAATTTGTTTTTACCTACAGCCGGCTTAGGTTTGTTTAATGTGGTGTGGTAATTTGACGGCATTTTCTCAGCTGCCGTCGGCTTCTGTTCTATCAAAAGCGGGAGGGGGACATCTTATCTAATTTTGACGTTCGAAAAGTGCTGATTCTCAGCCTAATTTGAATAAAGGCTGATGTATCAATCATCTGATAATTTTATTCCAGGAATTATTTTGAAATTTTGACAGTTATTTCATATAAAAACTGTCAAACATCAATTTTATTCCTCGAATAAAAGTTATCTGGCGATGGAAAAATCAGGCCTTAATGACTTTTGATTTTGATTATGTTCTATGGTCAGGGTGCTCGTGCATATATGTTTTTGTAGGTACCTTAAAGCAGTTCTATCGTGCTTATGACACAATGTTATTACTGGAAAATTCCTAGATTCAGAGGCGTTAGAGTGCAGCTAAATATTGTCACATATTGCAAGCCATATGATTACATATCAGTGGCGAAAGTTCCATATAACTTGATTCCTGCCGGCTTCCCTTTGAAAACTGGCACAGTCATTATTCTATAGACAAATAATGTAATAATTTTAAAGATATCTTCTCCGGCTTACCTCTTACAAAAATTGACCCTTCGCTACTGTTATATATACCTATACACATTTAGAGACAGTCAATATCGTCTGGTCGACGTCAATTGACCGCTATCCAGTTGCTTCTTCATATAATTGTAGACCTATTAGCTTTTGCCAGCGACAACGCCCCAGTGGAAGTCAACAATTATCCCACGGGGACGTCGTTGCGTGCTAACAAAGTGTGTTATGTCCAAACCCAGGTCATCTTTGTGCCAAATTTCATCCAAATTCGATCAGCTGTTAAGGCGCGAAAAGGTAACAAAAAGATTTTCGCATTTATAATATAAGTATAGTATTGGTACAAAAATAGCCCTAAGATCGCGTTTCTCAAGGTCAAGGCGGTCAAACGCACCTACACGAATTAACCATGATCCAGAACGGTAAATGTTAACTTAAGGCAGCTAGAGTTGCGCCGGCGCACATCCGGTTAGGGCTGTCATTATCAAGTTCCGGCTGCAACTGGTTTGGCAGCCCCGTGTATTATAGGTACAGTTAAGTCTTCAATGTCCTTTAACTGGCAAATTTCCGAAGAAAAAATGTATATTACCTACAAATAGGAGGTACTTACATATTTTCACAAAACAATGCATAAATGATTCTGAGGAATTAAAAACGTTAATACAAACTAAGTCAACGCACTTGATGCTGTCATTACACCCACGAGCTCATAACATATTTATATTAATGGCACCCAATCCTTCCGTAATTTCGGCGAATTCTGGCCCTTAATATAATAATCAGTTGCAGAAAATTGGATATGGTGGCAATCATCATCTGCTTAGCCTTCTCCCAACTATGTTGGGGTCGGCTTCCAGTCTAACCGGATGCAGCTGAATACCCAGTATTTTTATGAGAAATAAAGTTCTATAAACCCAAGTGACTCCTTAAGGTCTGTTTCTAAAGTATAAGTTAGGATACCTACCCGAAATTCAAAATATAAAAATACCATAAAGATGTTGTTCATTCGTCAATTGAGGTTATTTTAATAACCTCAATTTTAGTCTATGATTTTTCAATTATAATACAACAATTATAATCTAACATAATTGTTTTAAAAAAGAGATGAGATATAAAGTTGAAACCTTCTAAATACAGAGAAGAGTGATTGCGTGAGAATTTAACCTGAACAGGGTTTGTTTACACTTTTCTCTGATACTTTTGGAAAAGTCTATAAGTACTTCTACTGGGGCCAAACAATATAAGAAAGTACACCTGTCAATTCGAAAAGAAGAAGAAGCGCATTTTCGCCGAGATTTCGTGTCGCCAATAGCGTGTTCTCTTAAATACTCAGTTGTAGCATCTAGGTTACAATCAGCATTCCGCCAACGTCCAATAATTGACGTATTTCTAACGCTAATTACAAATTACAGCGGTATTGTTTCTTTGGCATTAAATGCGGATACAGAAATTAACTAATGCGTCTGTAGAAAGTGATTTACTTGAAAATGAAAGATCGTATTAATCAAAAGGAGTATGTATGGATCGTAGCAGGTGGCGATGGCGTTCTGTAGTTTCTGCCTACCCCAATCGGACGAAAGCGTGAGTTTATGCATGTATGTACAGACGCCACCACATCAAGCTACCTGAAACTGTCAAATTTTCCCAATAAACCTTGAACCTAATACTTTAGCGATAAAGTTGAAAATCTATTTAAGAAATTTGGCAGATTATTTATAGTAGCTTGATGTGTAGCTGGTGGCGTCTGTACAAATTTTAGAATTGATTAATTTTGAAGCTCTTAATGGATTTTTCTGGATTTCTCGAAACTACCAAAATAAGTAAGTAGGTAAAGAATGAAAAGAACAGATTTTGGATAAGAAAGCAAACTCGCGAATAGGGCGCCATGCCCTATTATTGTTTGCCAAGGTAAAGTTCCATGGCAAAATAACGGACCGTCTGTGTTTTTAATCAAAATCAAAAGTCAAACTAGGCTCAGAATCAGCATTTTTTTAAAGTCAAAATAAAACAAGACAGTCCCCCAAAACGCCCGCGCGCCCGTCACCACTTCCTATATAGTGCTTTAGCTGGAAAGACGAAGTGTCACAACAAACTTCCAGAAGCATTAAATCTCAACTTTCCTAAGATAGTCCTAGGTAGGTATATTAGTGTTCTGACAGATAGACAAAGATCTTTGCTTAATCGCACTTTTGCGTACGACTCAAAAATGGTTAGCAATTAAACCACATCCGATAACAAATGAATATTTTCGAAATTCGATGAAATAAAATCGTTCCCACCGTCTGACCCGTCCGTTCAACTGACGCCTCCGCAATTACTCGAAATGCATTAGGACCTGCCCTTATATGGCGTGCTGGATTACTGCCTCCATTAATCGTTTATTGCTTACTTTTATGTAGTATGTATAGGTACCTAATCCCTTTGTCTCTAAAGTTGACTAAAGGTTCCTTCAACACGCGATAAAATCGCGCGCGACACAAAGGCACCGCAAGTCGCGCAACTAGCGGTGCCTTTGTGTCGCGCGCGGTTATATCGCGTGTCGCGCCTATTTGTAGGAGCATTAATGGAAGAGTATGATAAAATTAATGTACTAAAATTCGCGGACGTTTCAATATGTATAAATGGCTCATCGAGTTTAAGAAAGGTGTCGGCTTTATACAGTCGGCGTCGTCTCTGTCATTGAAAGCTCACTCAGTTAGTGATGGGTCAGAAAAATGCGTGTATTAGTATTACAGTAAAAAATACAAACAGAAAACAATGATTATAATGCGAAAAGGGCCTTAGCTCAGCATAATGTCAGATGACAATACAAGGTGTACTACTGACCAGATCCGAATCCGGAACCCTATTACTGAGGCTCCGCTGTCCGTCCATCCGTCTTCGGAATTTCGCAATTTCAGAGAGACCTTTGAAAAAGTCTAAGTAAAAAGTCATAATTCGAGGTTTGTTTCCTCCTCCAATATTGGACCAATGTAAAAGATATTTCATAAACTGAATAAGAAGATGTTTGCCTTTAGGTAACAACAAGAAGTGACACCCTGGTGTACGCGCCGCCATAAACTCTCAAGTTATACTGTACGCCTTACGTGGCGGCCATCTTCAAACTATAATTTCACGGTCTGCCAATTTTTATGAATGCAGCTGTAATAAATCATGGTGTTGGCCGTGTGGGATGTTCTGAAAACGTTAAAACAGAGTGTTTAACATTGAGTGATGAAGAGATGATATATTGTGCCAATCATACGGACGCTTGCATTTGGTTTCTTGCAATAGCTTTTCTGTGCTTGTCTGTGTTAACTTTTTTCAGAAAACTGGTTCGGATTTCGGTATAACGAGCCTGAGAGCCTTGCCTCTAAGTCCGTCAACGAATATGCGGGCCTGTTCTAAAATAGATGACCCGTCAAAACAAGTGTGAAATAAAACATTTCGGACGTGCAAAAACACATCAGTCGTAAGGACAACGGTCAAATCGTGTTGTCATTCATTATTAGTTCGGAACTAATCTTGTGTCGTAAGTGATACAGAGTAGTAAATACCCGTAACTTCGACCAAAACTACGGACTACGTGCTTAGGGAGTAAACCTCTAATTCGGAATTGGGAAGCTATCATAATCACTTGCAGTGCAGCTTATGACGTGCAATGGGCCCAGAGAAATATGAATTTCTTATATTATGAGTAGGCCGCACTTCAGTGGTACAAAAAACCTATTGAAACTCCGTACTACGCTAGGCCGGCTTAAGGGGACTACATGACCTAAAACGCGGTCACTGTCGGACTGCATAGAAAAGAAAGAGAAGCGCGTTGGCACAACGCTGATAATTTATTGCAAAATTTGAAGCAATTATCTTTTTACAAAAAATGGATTGTAAGGTCCTGTAGTCCCCTTAAGGGCAAAGTGTTACCAACGACGCGTGGTTGCCAGTAAGAAAGAAAGAAAGAAAAGTATTTATTGCGACTCGTACAGGAAGATCAGAAACTGAACTAAACACAGTCATCAATAAAAAAACAAACTTTTTGATAATCTTTTTTTTAAAGTAACAGAAAGAAAAATGAAACTGAAAGTCCTCTATGAGGCTAAAAGGTTCCTACCTCAGCTCAGCATGATGCTGCGACATTTAAAAAATAAAATATGTCACAGCACTGGTATCAAAGTCAAAGTCAAAGCATTTATTTCAAATAGGTACATAAAAGGCACTTTTGAGCGTCAGAAATTACAACAAAATAGAATTGATTCTAGTCGCCCATTCCAAAAGGTAGTTTTCGTATGGAGAAGAATGGGCAAGAAACTTCACCGTTACTCCTTTAAAATGTTTTACAATATTTTGCATACATTAATTATATAATAATAATATGTGAAGACGATGCACCTAAAATAAAATTACTACTTATACCAAAACATATAAATTAATTATCTGATACTTAGATACATGGTGCTCACATGTTTACAAACATGGTAAAAGTAAATGATTTTCATTTAAATAAAAAAAAATACAAATAATAAGTCAGGGTGTGAGTTAAAGTAGTTACAAAATGTAAATTAATGTCAAAAAAAGAAGAATAAATTTAGTATTTACAATTAAATTATCAACCAGTTTGATTTTGTCTAGAATTTACGAGTAGATTGTCCTATGGAGCAGGACCAGAAAGAGTATTATAATAATAATACGGGAGGCTGGTATTCTGATAGGGCCTGCTGTGATGTCACGGGCAATTACAGCCCGTGACATCACAGTGGGCCCTATCAGTCAGAATACGCCTCCAGAATTACAGAAATAAATAAATACCTAATAAAATATGTAAAATATTAGCAAATAAAATAAATTATTTATAATTTTATTCCGCGCCAGACGTAACCTCATTACTTGTCTATGCCATTATGTATCGTTAGCATCATTGTTCGTGCAGGCTATTCTGCTTTACATACATACTTGCTGAACGCATTCCAACGACAATGTTTAGCGCGGTTGACCGTGACGTCATCCTGCGTATTATCTACTACATAGTTCCCTAGGAACCAACTGTCAGTAACACGGGATATAATGGACACGGAACGTCCGCACAGCTGTAATGATGACCGAGAAAATGGTAGGAAATCTGTTGTTGTAGGACCCTACTAAAATAGGTACTGTAAACAAAAGAGATAACTATGCAAGGTCGTCAGATATAGGTGAAGTTTAGTAAGAAACCGATGCATGTTGATGAAAATAAACAGCTCATTTTTCAAATTAAATCTCAGTCGATAACATCCATCGGTTTCTTTAACTATATCCGACGATCCTGTCTCTTTTGTTGACTGTACCTATTATAAATACATAAATAAATAATATTTGTTTTGACATAAAAAGATACACAGATACGAAGTAACACTTAATTTAAGCGTGCGAATAGCCCGGTACAAAAGAAATCAATGACCCCCATGCTAGGCAAACCCTGCTGTTACAGAGGTCATCCATCCGTCTGTTCTAAATACATAATTATTATAAAAGATAATAACAAATACGGACTCGAAAAGCACGTTAAGTCGTTGGTCCCGGCTGTCAAACGTGGATCTTTGACAGTCGTTACGGGTAGTCAGAAGCCCGAAAGTCTGACAACCAGTCTTACCAAGGGGTATCGTATTACCTAGTAACTGAGTTGTGGAGGTCAGATAGGCAGTCGAACACATAGAAACATGGCGTACCTACTGATTTTAATTACATAATGGTAAAAAAAAACATTTGCTCTAGTGACATTATACAAGGAGGAAAGAAAGGAATACGTTTAATAATACGTCTACACTCATTACACACTTTTTTTTTTAATGGCGTCTCGTCTCAACGTATGAGGTTGTCGTCTGCTTAACCGGGCTTGCCTGTGGATGCCTCAATAAATTAAAGCCTCCAGCCAGGGCTTAAAAAACTTAAAAACTAAGCGATTGCACGCTAAGAAACTCCGTGTGGGGAACGGACCTCGGCTTAGGGCGTCGCTGGGTGAGGGCAGCAAGGGACACACTGATTCGGAATTAACTCCCGGTGCTGCGAAGATTTATCCTTTTATTTTCATTAATTTACGGGGCGGCAAACCTTAAAAGTCAGAAGGCGCTATAAACACCAGCAGTAAATAAACATCGAATAGTAAAAGATACCTAGGTACGGTTTACTTGAACACAATGTTTTATTAAACATTATTTACTAGATAACTAATCTAAATACTTCCATGAAAGAATAATTTCTTAATAGAAAAAAAAATTTCAAGATAGCTTCGGAACCTTCTGTGCTGTTTCGTTAATATCTACATAAATTATCAGCTTATTAATGTCGTTCCCACGGCTGGGATACAGGGCACCTACCACGAGCTCTTAACGCGATCCATTTACATTTACATTTTTAGGACCAAAACTGAATTATTCTTCTAATTCGTACCATGACGTCAGTTTAACGATTCAATTTAGGCCATGTCATCTGACAGCGATTGACCCAAACTGAGTCGCAAGTTTTGGTTTCATTCATTCAATTTCGTACTTGTTTGGTACCATGACGTTCATAGAGCAGCTCAACTGAAACGCTCAACTGTCAATATAAGCGATTCAATAAAAGTTACTATTTCTCTAACGTAAACTGAAACGTTTGGTGAATTATTGATGAAAATAAAGTGTTTCATTGCTATTTTAGTGGAATTTTACAAAAATCAATATAAGTGGACTTTAATCTTTCTTTTAAATTCTAAAATATTGATTTTACATGCCTTTTCTAACCGCGTTTGTTTTTCTTGGTACGTTCGAACTTCGAAACATAAACATAATTTGTTTTAATACGTCGAAATAAAAAAATATCGTATAATAAATAGCAAAAGTTATCTAAATAAATATCTACTTTGACTCAGAGTTATTTTAACAATGTTACTGTATTAACGTGGAATCTTAAAAACAAGTGTTGAGTGTAGTTTTTACTTTAAAGTAATGGAGTTAAGAACAAATAAAATTTTACTTGCTTCTGAATATGTTTGACACTAAAATGTGCGCAAAATTTACTTATTTGATAATAATAGCGTTGTCTCTATTTCACCAAAAACGTTTCAAACGCGGTTCAGCCACAGATTGCGATCTTTCATTCACTTTTAACGATCCAAATGTCGCTGAGCGTATTGGACGACATGGTACGACTTTGATGTGATTTCAGTTTAGGAACCTAAACTGAAATGTCTTGCTTTTGAATCGTTTTTAATTAGATCATGGTAGGCCACCAGGCTGAATGGAATTTAATTGTGCAATTACCTACAACGCACACTCTCCGAAATGTAACCGATGAAACACTGGTAGGCGCATCTTTGACAGTGTAAACATCGCCGTATACCGTATGTATACATCCCTACATTGTATATCACATAAGAACTTGACTTGTTAAGAAGATGTATTTCCAAATACTAACGTCCAACATCCACTTAGTATTTGTGTTTACGCATACTTTAAATCAATTTATGTATAACGGCAGTCGTTAGTCGCCATTGCAGCACTGTCACAGCTTGATACTGTGCTTGTTACATCAGTCAGTGGTCGTTGTCAACATCGATACCAATTGCAGTGTGTTTATTAACTAAACGCGTTTACAAGTAATCATTGGAATTTATTAATTAACGAGGAAACACGCACAAAGGCCTTGGCGATAAATATAATGATGTGGTATGTCTTGGTTTATTCTTAATCAAAACAACGGAGAATAAGATGACGTATTCTTGGGGTCTCCAAACTATTTTAGTTCGTGGCCTGCTTTATACTTTAGACAAATAAATTTGAGTTGTATTTATGGATTATTATTCTGTAAAGTCTTTATTACGAGCACATTTTTCTTTATTACCATACAACTTTGTACCATCATTTGATTAATAACTTAATAAGAAAGCAACTGTTTCAGGTTAACAACTGCCCTTGGAATCATATGGTTCTCTCAAGGTTCTCGCACAGCGACTTGGATAAACCCTCCAGTTAGATATGTCCAAGATAACTTGAAAGACCAAGACTTCTACTTCGACAGAATCGTTCCACTGAGTTTAAATGTACACCGTAGGGCTACGAACTACGCCATAGGAGTACATATATCTTCTGATCGAATACTGACTTCATTCAATCCCTTTAGAAGAATTATAAGGAATGAAACTATGCTCAACAACTTATACGCAACAAGTCTTATGGGACGCAGAAGATACGATAACGGGAATTGGTCTTATATGTGGATTGTGAGCCACCTTGCCTGCGGCCGTCAAATTCAGGATTTACCTGATCAAGTAATTACTGAAAGAGACTTGTGGCACGGGCCGGGCAACAGACACTGCCCATTACACGATTTACTAGTGTTCAGAATATATAATGATCTGAAAGTAAGCACTGTGGAAACGAAAGAGTACACCATGGAACGATTTCCTGCTAACGCAAACACTAGCCATAGAACTCATCTATTTTTGACAAAGCTCGCGGTACCAAACGAACGTATTGGTGTCGACTTTAAATTTTGCGCGGTTGTGCATCGGCGGAGATTAAAAGTTACTTATTACACGGAAGATGACCACGCACTGTTGGATTGTGACGAGTGGCTGCCACGAGACTGGGGATATTTCTTTTGCATACGAAATAAAAATAAAAACAAGGAGGTGTCATCAGGCGCAATGTTAGTGTCCAATGAAAAGTTATTCGGTGTGGCTAGTTTTGTATTATCTAGAGGACAAGAAAGTATAATCGCATTCACAGACATCAGACCTTATTACGAGCTCATTCAAAATACCTGCACCTATTCTGATTCAGAGGAAAAGCGCCCAGCTAGCTTTCCGGGCAGTGCATACTGGGGCCTACCACGCAAAACCACAACAACCACACAAAGAACAACCACAGAAATACCCACCACAACAGAAGATTGTAAATATAAGGACCCACCTTGTGAGTAGGGCCTCAAGCCTAGCGAGCAAGGACCGAGGGGGCGCAGAGCTTGCCCTTGCAAGCACCACTTATTTACGGAATAAATTTTGGTAATTTGAAAATACGCGCCTAAAAACTTGATTTTGAATTGAAACTCCGGCCGCGCTCTCTCACCCACCGCGCGTACCTATATCTAAATATAAATATACTTTTTTTTGGGTTTGCATCTCGCAAAAACATACGAAAATAAATACATAATTCTTAAATAAGTAAACATAAATATATAAATTCTACTCTTTTACTCGGAACTTGAATTGAGAAATAGATTTCAACTCTTGAATGCTAGGCGGAAGTGAGTTCCACCACAATCTTACGGCATGAACAGAGAAAGGAATAAGAATAGTAGCTTGTTTTATGTGAATGGGATTTAAGGAGGGGTTCTAAAGTATGATTTACTTACACAGTGCGTCGTTAGGGCGAGCGTAAGAAAATCGCTCACGCAGGCAGGAAGGATGAAACGGGTTGTGTAAGGTGTTGACGAGGAGACATAAAATCCGAGTGTTCCTGCGAAGTTGGATTGGGAGCCACTTGAATTCCTTGCGAAGATGAGAAACATGGTCATACTTTCGCGGACCGAAAACAAAGCGAATGCACAAGTTGTGCAAGCGCTCAAGATTGTTTAATAGCTCCTCGGTAGCATCCAAGAAGCAGGCATCGGTATAATCTATAAATCGGCTGAATAAGTGTCTGTGCCAAAGAAATTTAGTGTTCAAAGGCTGGAGAATTTTGTAGGCATTTCAGCGTATGAAACGAGAAATTTACCATTCGACTGACCTCATTGACATTCCACGCACGCCACGAAAGATTGGAGTCGATAATTACACCCAGTTCTTTGGCGGTTTCGGAATAATCAATGAGAACACCATCGAGATACAAAGGCATCAGAGATGCAACTACATCAGCCGCATTGCGAACGAATCTGCTGCCTATGATCATGGCCTGGGATTTAGTTGGGCTAACTTACAAACCAAAAGACTACACCCAAGCGTACATATACATAAATATCATGATCGAATACTGACGTCGTTCAATCTTTTTAGAAAAGTTATAAGGCATCGTTCTAATAGAACGTGAATGCGCATTCATCGCGCGAGTAAGCGACGCGACCATCGCGTGCTCGCGCGATAGCATAAATGGGGTGTTCTAATAGAACGCGAATACGTGATCATCCCGCGAATTTACGACGCGAGCGACGGTGGAGTGCTTAGTTTGGCACTGGCACGGTCGAACAACCATGGACGTCAGACACCCTTAATTTTCGTTGTCGGGAAATATTTGGATGACCTATTTTATATATTTCAAACATTAGAGTCGCGCGACCGCGTCGTGCGATGGTCAGTTAGGACACCTATTCGAGTTCAATATGTTCGATCGCGTGTTCGTACGAACTAACTTCGCACGAATAGGTTTTCAAACATTTGAGTCGCGCGACCGCGTCGTGCGATTGTCAGTTAGGATAGCTATTTGAGTTCAGTGTGTTTGATCGCGTGTTCGTACGAGTAAAATTCGCGCGAACCTTCGATGATCCCGCATTCGCCTTCTATTAGGACGATGCCTAAGGGATGAAACTAAGTTCAGCGAATTATATGGAACAACTCTTGCTGGACGCACAAGATACCAAACAGGAGGTTCGAATTATTCATGGTTTGTAAGCAACCTCGAGGAGGTGAGGAGATCTCTCGACTGTCTCGTCTCCATCATCATATTATTAACTGCAGATTACTGTCATCAGAACTGATACCTATGATAGCCCCGAAAATTTCCTCCTGTTGTATGTTGTTATAAGTGTGCCTACTGGATATTTCTACTTCTTTATTTCTTTTACAGTGTGCATTTGTATGGTAATTTGTTTCACACGCCCATTGTCCAAACAGTTTTATACTTAAAACGTAGTTTTAATTTTTAGTACAGAATTGCATATAAACACTTAGCTCTACTCTTCATTAAACTTGTGGTTTAAACAATTCATAGTAGGAATTTCGCATAAGAAAATGTTCAGTAGTAGGCCGGAGACAGGATACGTTTCTGTTACTGACAAAAGACTCTCCAGTCTTACCAAGGGGAGTCGTGTTTTAGTGTTATCCAATAACTGGGTTGTGGAGGTCAGATAGGCAGTCGCTCCATGTAAAATACTGGTATTCAGCTGCATCCGGTTAAAATGGAAGCCGATCCAAACAAAGATTGGCAGTTTGGCTGGTAACAGGCTCGCCGGTCACAACTGGCGAAATATGGGCGTAACTACCTTGCACTTCTGTTTACTCCTTCGGGACTTACAGGTGAAATGCTATTGTAGTTTGAAGCACTGATCTTCGCCAATTCTCACGGGTTTCTCTACTCACATCACCTGTCTTGGTTACGTGTAGATGTGGCGAATTTCCCCGTTAACAATGGTGCTGTCTGTTGCATTGTTTATAGCCATCTATGGGATTGTATCGGCAAGTCTTTTGTTTGCAATTATGTTGAGAATCTATGTACAACGACGTGTAAAGACTCCTGCAAACAGGCGCGACGCGCGACGCGAATCGCGCGCGACACAAAGGAACCGCTCGTTGCGCGACTTGCGGAGCCTTTGTGTTGCGAGCGATTTTATCGCGTGTCGCGCCTGTTTGAAGGAGCCTTAACGGTGGTTGAAGTTTGTAACTGCAAACGAAAGACTAACAAGAGCTACTACAATAATTATAAATAGCACCGGCAATATTTTTTTTTCAAAAACATCAACCGTTTAACTTACAACCAGATAGGCACCTGTGGACGACCGCCATTTATAGACAGTTGTTTAACTCCTAGGTGAGCCCGCGACCTTGTCAGGAGATGATGTTCAATGTCGTTTAGTATCTTTGCTTCTTTTGTATTCCGACGATCAATCAGAATGTAACAGCTGTCATTCTTTGGAATGGAGCGCTAACTTGCTTTGCAGTCTTGTTTGAAAGGTATGTAATAGGTTAGTTTTCGAGATGTAACTCAAAGCTAAACTTTTTTTTTTTAAGTTAGACCTACACTGAGCAAAGGACAACTTACAGACGTAAGTAAATGGTTTAATTGAAATAAATGCTTTGTGTTTGAGTTTTTAACGATGGCCGCCACCTAATCGCCGCAGTGATGGCTCTCATGAAAATGGTGGCAGCGGGGCTTGACTTTATGGTATCAATAAACGCTCCCTAGTAAAACACAACAATTTACTTTCATAAATAATGTTTCAGTGACGTAATTCGACGGTATAGTGCGGACGTTATCTGGAGGTCACCGCTCTCCTAGGGAACTGTAGTTCTAGAAAGGGTCTTTAGACTCTCAACTTCTGAGTAAGTTCTGACTTCTACAGACACACATGGCTTTCTATATTTTGTTTTCTTCAGTGGTTCATAATCAGCCTATAATGTTTCCACTGCTGAGACACAAGTGGGGCTTCCTCTCGGTGAGAGGGAATTTGCCGTAAAGGCTCCTTCAAACAGGCGCGACACGACACGCGACACAAAGGCACCGCAAGTCGCGCAACGAGCGGTGCCTTTGTGTCGCGCGCGATTATATCGCGTGTCGCGCCTGTTTGTAGGAGCCTTTATCCACCACGCGGCCGGGTCCAGCGCGCGTTGGTGATGTCACATGTTTTCGATTTTTTTATTCTAGGACATGCAGGTTTCCTCACGATGTTTTCCTTCACCGTTTTGAGAGCAGTGGTGATGAAATAATACAAAGTAAAGTGCCTGTCTGGGTTCGAACCTATGACCTCATACTACTCTGTTAAAAAAGTACCGGGAAAAATCAATAATACACAATATGTTAGTTATTTATTCATCCAAATTTATTTTATCGCCTTCAAAGTATGCTCCTTCAGAAACGATACACTTACGCCAACGAATAATCCAATCATCAAAACATTTTTTAAACGCTGTTTCTGGAATTGAGTTTAGTTTTCGAAGCGAATTCTCCTATATAATAACTAATAATAATAAAAACCTTTGACAATAATTTAAGTTAACAGAGAGGTATGCAAACAAATAGATTTTAAGAGGTTGTATACATCGTACAGAAGGTAGGTAGTGGGGTCAAAAGTCCTAGAAGAATTAAGTACCCTGCCCCCAAACTAGGAAAACCCTGTATCTTGGGAGTTGGGAAAAAATATATGTCTTCTACCGAATGAAAACGGGAGCCACGAAGTGGTAATTTGACTTCAGAGAAAAGAAAGAAGTCGGCTGAAGCCTTAACTGGCGAATAAGGTGGTCGCACGATGGTATTTGTTGAGTTTTGGTCAAAAATTCGTTCTCAATGTTTCTAAGAAAGTCGATTCACTGTAAGCCTTCTGTAACATTTTCAGTGATTTCGAACACGAAATTCCATTGGCGATGCAAAATTTAAACCAAACTCTTTGTTGGATGTTTTTGTCCATTACGAAATTCGCAATACACACTAGAATCACTAGATATGATCTAACATTCCTAAAAACAGCACTGTATTTAATCTAAATGACAGGTGAAACTCAAACTCCGCGCCAAAATGGAAAACAGTTGTGCCAATCTAACAAAAAAAAAAATGAATTTGGAACCATAAACATTTTTTTTGGTTTATTTCGTCCCTTTCTGAGACAGGCAAGGGGAACTGAGCCCATACAGCCAGGAACCATAAACAAATCATCCATTCCCGATATTTTTTTGACTGAATGTATAATTCATAAGTATCTGCCGTTACCAGTGTAGGCCGCTACTGCTCGGCTTCCGTGGTTACAGGGTCTTTATTATTCATAAGGCAAAAGGCTCCGTTACAATTGTTATCACATTACTGTAAGAACAAGCACAGGCACATGTGCAGGCACAGCAGGTAGAATTAACAATAGGTACATCGCATGGGAACCCAAGACTAGCCGTTGTTTTAATTTGATACGTAGCTGAGTAGCTGTATTCTTTAGATGTGCGGGGATAATTGAAACGGCTATAACCACGTGTGAATGTGGATTGGAATATTAAGAAAATCAATGCATGGTGTCAAATATGATAGCGCTAGAAAAGGGGCAAAGTCGCATGGCTGATATAATCTGAACTCTGAATATACTGGCCGACTTTTTTTACCGTCTGGACAAAAACAGGGTATAAAAGGTAAACGGATTGAAGAACAAGGTTTTCAAGGTTCTAAGATCCACCTTCATTGGTTGGCTTCCCGACTTGAATCAGGTAATTTGTAATTTGGTCAGTAGTTGGCTTCTCTTGAAGAAAAAGGGACTTTCCTATTGTCAGCTATAGTTAGCGTTACAATCAGTGAGCCAGTCGGTAGTATAAAAACATAAGCATTGTTTTCTAGTTCATTCATTCGTTCACTAAGTTCCCTCGAACATCTATGCGGGTTCAAAAGTTAATGAACTTTAAGTTTTATCAATGTAACTTATTTTTACGTCTTAGATTTTTATTCAAGACAAGATTTTTGAAGTGAATAATTCTTTAAGCGCACTTTGCGCTCTCTCTGAACCATGAACAAAACCGTCTATCGGTGACGCTGAATCGAGTATACTCAGCTCCTATCAGAAATACTTTTTTGTTTGAGTATTCCGGGGTGAATATGAAATGTAATAGTATGCTATTATGAAACAAATATTCTCAGAAACATTCAAAACAGGCTACTACAAATAACTTTGACCATAACTTAAGATGCTATCACAAAATTGCTACTATACAGCGTGGCGCTACAATGGTGACATTAATTTAACACACGTGTAGGGCTAGTGCCCTTTAATCATATTAATTTTAGTAGGTTAAAATAACTCGAAAATTGAAAAAAAAATTTTTTCAAACAAACTAAATGATAAAAATGTAACTAAAATTGGGATCACCCTTGCAAAAAATCATTCATGAAATTACTTACCTACGTTACGCTGGCTTACGTTAACTCGGAGCGGCAACGCGTCGCTTCACGCGCTGCCACTTTTCGCGCGCTTTAATATCGTATGGACGGTACTGTGATGAACTTGAAAATGCCTAGCGCTCTGGCGGAGGCTAGTTTTGGGTTGGTTTTGGAAATATTGTAGCACATTTTCAGTTAACTGGATTGGGTTTTGTCGTGTAGGTGGTCGATCAGGGCGTTGAGACCTAGGATCCACTGGCCGGTTTTCGCGGATGCGCTGAAGAGCTCCTATAATAGTGCGACGAGTAGTAGGGCATTGTCTTGAACCGCCATATCTCTCGCGATATGTCCTTATGGCAAGAGCGGCATTTTGACGACATTCTCCGTAAATTAGGATCATGTCCGCATATTCAGCTGCTGTGTAGTTCGGATGTGTATTTGCCATCACGATCACAAGTTTACACAAGCACTAATAACACAAATAAAAGCGCCCGTATCGCAAGAGATGTCAACGTACCTACTAAATTAGAAAACGAAAACAAAACATAGCGTCTTTATCGCAGTACCATAATCTAATTACTCATTAGTTCATTACACAAAAATAAATAAATAAAACAATAGGTAAGCGTCTTTTTCGCGGAAACATTCACAAAATTAGTCGACGTAATTATGTGCACTACTGTGAAGAAGTGTGTCAAGGGCACGAGTTAGGCTAGCACTAGATATGCAAAAAAAAGAATTAGATTTCGCTGCGACGCGACGGGGTGGGGGGAGGGCACGCGTCGCCTGCGCCGCCCGCTCGCCGACAAAGGGATATCACGTTACTTTAAAGTATTGTTTATTTATTTTAATTTCATTGATGCGATGTTATGATCCGTGACCTCGGCAAATGACCGCTGCGCGACAGTTCTTTAAGTACAGGTTGCTCCAAAATGCTATTTTAGAAAACTTTAAATAAATCCGCAAATAATAACGTTTAATGGAAACATAATTTCTTCATGAAATGAAAATGTGAAAACGTATATGTGTGTTAAATTAATGTCACCATTGTACCGCCACGCTGTATAAGAGATATTGTTTTATATAATTCATTTCATTTGCTTATTTACAATAGTTTAATACCACGAGCTCGAAAAAGTGCCGTTACGCAATATATGAAAAACTTGCTTCGGAATTTTGACTTTATGCACTACTCTCAAAACGGTGAAGGAAAACATCGTAAGGAAATCGGCATGTCCTAGAACCAACAGTTCGAAGAGATATGACATCTACCAGCCGGCACTGGGCCCGTGTGGTGGATTTCGGCCCACTCCCTCTCACCGAGAGAAGGCCTGTGTCCCAGCAGTTCCCACTGCTGGGACACAGGCCTTCTCTTCTCTTCACAGATCATAGGCTGATTATACTATGGATTATCTTATAAATATAAAATTCTCGTGTCACAATGTTAGATACAATACTCCTCCGAAACGGCTTGACCGATTCTTATGAAATTTTGTGTGCATATCGGGTAGGTCTGAGAATCGGCTACTATCTATTTTTAATTTCTGGAACTAAAAAGTAAAATTCCTAGAAATAATCTATATGGCAAAACAACGTTTGCTGGGTCAGCTAGTAAAAATATATAAAAAGTCGACATAACCTAAAGTAATAGTTCTATTCTCCACTATTCAATAAGTCAAAGTTTTCGAAGTCTTTCAGTGTCTCATTCTGGAACACCAAAGTTGGCCATAGCAAAACGCACCAAAGTTGGCAAATCACTGTCAAAATGTAATAAGGCTCCGAAACATTACCCATTCAATAGGCGAAGTATTCACAAACAATTCCCTGCTTCTAAATTACCATGAAAATGACTATGACTAAGTATTCAATGTTCATCTAGCATGGTAACCGCATTCCTGAGAGCTGACAGGTCACTTACATGACAATTGTGTTGCAATTCTTCAAGGCCATACATCAGCTGGAGCAACAACCTCTTCAATACTTCATAGTGAGATTTGACAGGCCTACATTGTCCTCCCATACCTATTAACTCTGTAATTTTAAAACATTCTAAAGGCCAATTATTTTTAAGGCGACGACGTTGTAGTACTTTTTAACTTTTTTAAACCTCTGTAAAGGCTCCGCGATATAATCGCGCGCGACACAAAGGCACCGCTCGTTGCGCGACTTGCGGTGCCTTTGTGTCTCGCGCCACTTCATCGCGTGTCGCGCCTGTTTTTAGGAGCCTTAAATCTAACAAAATATTAATTTTGCGCAAAAAGAAAATATTTTAGGAAAATTTAAAATATTGTCAAGCGCTGTGTAAAGATAGAAACGTGAATTAAAATAATTAGCTCGATAAATGTTTGAAGTTGTACCGTAAACTGAACTTTATTGTGTAGGGATTAAAGTTATTTTTCCATAAACTCATATTTGCTTACATTTTTGGCAAATAAATCGCGAATGCAGATTAGCTTCTGACGACTTCGTCTAGTGGTTGTGCAAGCGCTACTGCTGTGAATGAGGTCCTGTGTTCTATTCTCGTGTCGGGCAAAATGTTGTCCCTGATCATCATCCTCACGAGCAATGATTATTTCTGTAGATCTTCAAAAAAAAAACTTCAATTATTTAGAAAACAGGCGCTAGGATCAAAACATCTATACAAGTAAATACTATTGAGTTGTCTGTTTGTAATGTCAAAATAACAGCTTTTTACTAAAGGCATATTATTATAAAAGTATATACGGTACAAGTACATACACAAAAACATATTTTTAAAATTTTTGGTTGTCTGTTTGTTCCGGCTAATCTCCGAAACGGCTGGACCGATTTTGACGGGATTTTCACTGGCAGATGATGACGAGATGCCTGTTGTTATAAGGCGTAACGTACTTTTAAATTTTTTTTTGAAAAAAAAAACCATGAAAGCTAATTTGTTTTCCTAGATGCACGCGAACGAAGTCACGGGCACAGATAGTCGTTAAATAAAACATAACGATGTTCTCAATCAAGAGCTACAAAACAGAAAGAATGCAAATGAGCAGTAAACGCGATCCGTCAATAAGTTTGGAATGAAACAACCCATTGTTGTTGGTTTACGAGCGTCGCGTGGAATGCTAACAGGAACCGAGCTGGTGTTGAACGATAACAAACAAGCTTCCTAGTTCCTGGACATTGGGTTCAATCTGTCGTTTATGATTGGTTATTTAAAGAGAACTTGGTGGCAGTATTTTTTAAACGTCGCCATTTTCATCGTCCTCCATCCTGTCAGTATGTTTTCTTTCTAGTGTTCGAGAGACATCTAAGCGCTTGCGCTATTGATTCAACAGGATGGAAAAGGCTCGCTTCATATGTATATTATGTAGGTCGTCTTGGCGCTCCACTCTCTAAAAAAATGTAAAAACTTTCAAATTTACTAACCGAAAAACGCCAAATACGTAAAGAGGGATCCAAGCACGGATATCTATGGATCCAAGCCTTGCTATAGGTAACAAAATTCGGCCCGGCGGCGAGTCATATTAGGGTACACGTTAGGAAATAATAATTTCAAAGGGTCGCCGTTATTAAAATCAATATAAAGGAGGACTATATAACTATACCTATACATGCTTTCTATTGCCATGCTTATCTTTCAAGCGACATTTGCCCTAACCCTTACCACCAGGACATCAAACCTAAGAGAATATTGTTTTACGATTTGTTATGTACAGACAGCGTCAGTATGTGCTAACCCCTCAAGTTTTAAAATGTTACACATTAAATTCCTTACAAAATATAATCTAAAGAATACTTCAAAAAGAACCCATTGTTTCGACTCAGATTCGAACCATAGCATTACCGAACATCGTCATACTCATACCGGCAGTTTGACGAACTAGCCAGCGAGCCCATATGAATTGCGTTGAAATTGTTATCTACTATGGTCTGAGTCATTTTATCTTTAGGTGGGATGTCTAATCGATAGATGTTGTAATTTGAGGGTATCCATTAATTTTACTTACTTACGTTGCCTTTATAAAATTAATCCATACCCTCAAGTTATAACTATAACGTTTGATGTATACGTTCACTTAAAACGGCGAAGAGTAAACGACTACGATTTATTCATTAATTTTTAAAATGATTTATGATTTTATGAGAACTAAAATAGTTGTTCTGTGTGAACAAAATGTGAGCATAAAAGGAATTGCGAGACAGCTTGGCATAGCAGTAAGTTCATTATAATATTAATTGTGTTCTCCGATTTTTTTCTTGTTGAGCTATTTGCGGTATCTTGTGTGTGGTATTTAATAACTTATTTAAAACCATTTTTTTCTATACAGAGACAAACGGTGCGCTTATGGGTGCGCAGATTTCAAGAAACCGGCGATGCTAAGACAATGACCATGGGTCGGAGAACTACTGGGATCTATACGGACCAATCTGAACATCATCCGGATATTGTTAAGGTTCACACTACACCGCCGTTTACATCCACTCGTTACAGTTCGCAACGGCATGGAATATCTCTCTGTCCACGGTTCGAAGACATTTACACGCAGCGAACATTCACAGTTATCG
The DNA here is from genome assembly GCA_963855955.1 of Luperina nickerlii. NCBI lineage: Eukaryota > Metazoa > Arthropoda > Insecta > Lepidoptera > Noctuidae > Luperina > Luperina nickerlii. The sequence goes on along the minus strand of OY979666.1, from coordinate 2,388,920 downwards.
ACCTGCAAAATATGTCTAACAGAAGAACATCGAAGAGTTATATTAATTAAGTATGACAACAAAATAAACAACGAAGACATTTAACTCATTTGCTTCCACTATTTTACTTTGTATAGCAAAATATTCTAAGTAGATATCATGAGCTAATAAGAGATGTTAATTGATTATCTATTGATAACATGTTTATTCACTTATTATGCTCATGATTGTAATCCTGCCAAACTAACTTCTAGTTCCTAGACAAGTTGCAAACGCTTCAAAACTTGTCTCTTTCGATGTCACTTGTCAGACTGTCAAATGTCAAATTTGTATGCTGAGACGACATGACAGGTCACGTGACATTTCGTTAGGTTATGTCAATCTAAAATATTTCTACCGCTTACTATTTTATCGTTTACCTTAATAGGATGCCACTTGTCTAGGAACCCAATTGTGTCAGTTGGCAAAATAGTATATTATGATAACTGTAAATAAAATTATCAAATCAAAATAAATCCTTGTTGTAAAACAAGATCATAGTTTTGTTAAATAATAGCAATAATAAATATTATTATATGATTATTAAGGTATTTTATTTTTCTTTATTTTTAAATTCTTTATAAATAATTACTAAAACAAATAGAAAATTATATTAAAATAATAATTATAATGAACAAAAAGCACATTTCGTGACTATGATTTGAACTTCCACTCATAGGCACGGCAAGCGGTCTTGAAACCTCTAGTCTATTTAGACGATGAATAAAACGTTCGTAAATGTTAACCCTATTATTGCTTGTCGTTTTCGCAATAATAAAAGTATTAACGTTTTATTGAAAAAAACAATAACAAAAACAGAATTTTAAAAAATAAATACTATCTTAAACTTATTTATTCACTAAAACAATAAATTAATTAAAATAAAATGTTTTTGCAAAATACATAAACCAACTTGGGCCTATCACGGATTTGAACGCACATGTCTTTTGGAGGGGTAATCACTTAATGAAGCTGTCTGTACGTTCGAAGAAATCTACCTACGTCTTTTTAGTAAATAAGTGACAGGCATAATTTTAGCACTAGAAATAGGGACAAATTAGATCAACCGCGTTTCAGATTGACTAAAGTAAAATCTTCTTTTATGGGTTAATTCTATTAATCTCTTAAATAAATTGCAAACTATAGTTTTGTATAATTTAGAAGCATTTTTTTAAATTTTGTAAATGTAAGAACCATGTATACGTTTATTATGATTTTTTTTATGTTGACTTGAGAGAGCATGACAGTTGAGAACGTACGTCATATATGTTCACTTAAATGTCTCATCGATGGTGGCGCGTGTGTTGGATCATTCGGTTCCCTACAAAATGGTTGAGCTGGATGGTGCTGATCCACGCGTCATGTTCGTGAACGGGCGCCGTCGGTTGAGACTGGACATCTCTTAACTTCCAAGGCTTATTTTTAATCTTATATTTTGAATTGTTTCTTCATTTGTGTCTTTTTTTACATTTTTCCCACATATAGAAGCAACAAGAATAATGTACCCAGGATTTTGTAATATCTTGATTTAAAAGAGTGTCCATGGAGTTTCTTGCCCGTTATTCTCCATAGAGATACATTTTGGAATGGGCAACTAGCTTCAACTTTTTGACTAATTGACAGACTATTTAATTTTGACAATTCAAAAGTGCCTGTACAAGGTTTAATTTAAATAAATGCTTTGAGTTTGAGTTAAAGAGGAACCACAAATCTTGACTATTCTTCTCCATCCGTAATTCCGTATAAAGCAAAACTTTCGAATGGGGTTTTTCTTTGGGAATTTTAAAGTACCTACCTAGAGTTAGGTACTTAATACAGAAATAAATGATTTAGTTTTATGTTGCGCGATAGCATTAGAAGCAGTTCCGCTGTGCCTTCTCAACCTTGAACTCAAATGTTTATAATAAAAAAATATTTATAATAATATCAAGGAAACATTTGACCGTGACATCATGAAGGGTTCTTAGCAAACTTAACTTTACTACCCATCGCATACAATATCGACCTTAAAGTTGGAGATATAAGGGTTATAGCGGGTTTGTCAAAAGGTGGTAAAGTATAACATCCTGTGGCTTGCGCGTGCGCGGATGCGGTGCAGGCAGGCAGTAATAAAGCCATACTATACGTAGGAGTCGATAGCCTCAAAATACATTACGTGTGCTATGTGAATGCAAGTTACAGTAAGTTATTGTGCTTACCTATGTCATTTGCGGGAAATGTGTTTGTGTAATTTTTGGCTAACGTAATCTTTTACCGTTATTGTTACATGTGCCTTCATTTATCCCACCTTTTCAAACCATTATTATTCTATTTTGTATTCTTGAGGCGTAAAAGCGTCTGCGTGGGATACCTATCCAAAGTCTATCCAAACTTGTTTCAAATTAATATTATTTCAAGTTAAACAAATATCAACTTTATTCTAATGGTAATTAAGTTGATTTCAGAGTGACTAGCACTATTGAAAAAGTTATAAAAATGTTTAAAGTCGTAGCGTAAACTGAACTTTATGATTTAAGATTTAAAGTTATTTTTTCCTAAACTCATATTTGTTTAAATTTTTGGCAAATAAATTGCGAATGCAGATTAGATCAATCATTGTAAAGTCAGCCTTTCATTGGTGGTAACACTTGCACTGCCAAAATCACCTTTATTACTGCTACGATATTTTTCCCCTTATTTGTAAGCGTTGCTTAAAGTTAAGTAACTAATGATTAGCGTGTGCTTACACCATACATTTTTGACGTTAAACGCCTCGTTGTCAATATGAAATCACCACGGATGTACCTATAAGTTGACTATACTTACCATCTTTGCGTATCGCCAATAGCTCCAAAGGTAAGGAGACAGGCTAATGACCAAATGGTAGAGTGAGCTTCAATAATTAGCACTTCACTAGCTTGTCCTTAATATCAAGATCGGTTTGAACCTTATGCTGTTACCAGGATATTTAGCTCAGATGTAGGATTTACCTAACATTGGTAGATTTGGTAGTCACTATACTGAGCCAATCAATTTCTTTGAAAGTCCATCAGTCAAGACGTGCTTAAAATTGAAATCCAAAAACAAATTACTTGTCAGTTTAAGTCAACTGTCAACATTTACCTAACCAGACTTGGAAAGCATTCTGTAATTTCAGCCAAAATGTCCATAATTTTAATGTCTCCGACTGATTGGAACGAACGTTAGGTCAGATAGGCAGTCGCTCCATGTAAATTGCTGGTATTCAGCTGCATCCAGTTAGACTTGAAACCGACCCCAGCATAGTTGGGAAAAGGCTTGGCAGATGATGATGATGATTGGAACGAACGTTCTTCAGTAAACAATACGCCCAAAACTACACTCAAGTTAAATTAAACGACTAAACGTCCCAGCAACACTGTAACGAGGGTTCCCACCTGTTGTCTCTACTAATAAAGAGAACCTGTATAATTAGTCTTCAAACCGATCCATTGTTTGTTTGTCACTCGGCCAGAACTGACGCGAACGCCGACGTACCAACACGCGTACCGATCAATCGCTCTGACACAGAGTAGAATCAATGAATCGATCTAAATGCGAAATAAAACGGAATTAGAAAAATTTGTAACACGAAAACGGAAAACAACAAAAAGTGAACTCTAATTTTTGGAAAATTAGAACGCGAATTTCGAACTAAAAAAAAACAAGTGCATTCGGAATTGCATATTGTTTTTATTTCATTTACAAGCTCGGTTTTTTAAATTGTTTATTGTGACGGATTTGGAAAATTTGAAGTGAAGTGCCTTTTACGCAATGACCCCTGTCGGACTTCTGTTCAAAGTAAACAGGTACGTCTCGTTTACATGTTTCACGTTGGAGAGTGTTAAATATTGAACATGGGATGTGTTAATGTGTGTCGTGGTGGTTATTTCTTTAACATTGTTATTCCACTGATGTTTCTATTGTAATGCTTTCGAACGAGACTGGGACTTGGAATCTTTGGTTTAAGATTATATTTTTGATCAGTTCACTTGGTGAATGCATAATATTTTTCTTTTAAAGTGTTGTATTTATTTTGTTTTATGACGTCTTGGACAAAAGACCAATCAATATTTATTTTTCTATGGTCAATATTTATTATTCTAAGGGCGAATTCTACCAAACTTTTTGTATATACCTAGAATAAATCGTATCCTGAAAAACATTATGGATTTTTGAAAGTTTTTCCATACTATAAAATAACTGTCAGACGCCAATTTCTATTCCACGGTTAAAAAAAATCTGACTTTGGTGAAATCAGCCCTATGAGTGCCATTTAACTTTGCATGTTGTTTGTGTCTTAAATAAGACAACTTAAAAAACATAGATTAGAAGGACTTCGATTTCTGCTACAGTGCTATTGGTTGTTGGCTGGTTAGTGAAAAAAATAAGGAATATTTTCCAATCGTAACAAAAATACATAGCCAAGCGGCAAGCCGAGCAAAAAACGGCACGGCCGTACCATCCTTTTCTCGAAACAGTTCAGGCCCTTTTCCACCCCCTATAACTTCGTTGTGGATAAAACTAGAAGCCTGAATTTTCGTGTATTAAACAAGGATAAACTAAAATATTTTGCAATTTCGGTCCACTTTTCAAGATACACCAACTATGGCATATATAACTTTGTAATCCCATATGAATTATATAGGATTACAAAGTTACATTTGCAGTAAATGAATCAGTGTACCTGTATAATTATGTATAATATAATGAAATAATGGGTGTAGATAGTTACTTAGATATAATTATGTTCAAAGGTAACTTGAAAAATGGTCAACGGATTATGTTAAAAAAAATAGGTAAAAAGTTACCGGAAAGGAAAAAAAGTAGGACTATCTATAAAAAGAAGTGAGATGCCATCAAAAACATAATCGCCGCAAGGTTGCCTGCTTGTCGGTCTTCTACAGATTGTACTTCGGTGAGTGTGCCCAAGAACTCCACGACCTCATTCCACCGGCCCCCTTCTACCTTCGGACATCCAGACGCACTGCAAGTTACCATCCCTACCTAGTTGCTATTCCACCAATTCGCACTAAGCGTTTTCAAATGTCCTTTATAATGCGCACAGCAAAAGAGTGGCACTCTCTACCTGCGTTTGTGTTTCCGAGTGCATACAACCCGAATCTCTTCAAAGTAAGAGTGAACAGGCTTCTTCTGGGTGAGCTCACTCCATCGTAGACTTTGTCTCTGTCATCTCTGACCTAGACTAGAGTCAAGAGCAAACCTATTTCAAATAAAAAAAAACATAACTTGTAAAAAAAACCATGTCTCGCAACTCAGTTCTTCTACCGTAAAAAGTTGTGAGTTCCATGTAATACCAAGTCGGTTAATTTATTCAGTCCCTACTTAAGGGACCTTCTGTCTTAAGTTATTACGTAATTAGCTAACCTAACAACATATTATAGTGATCATATGAATATTAATAATCTTTTGTTTTAAATAAATAGATTTACTTGGCCATCCATTTTATAGACTGTTTAGTGCGATCGCCAAGTCAATCCTGTGAGGATATCAAGACCGCGACTCGAAGTGCTGAAGCCAATCGAGATATTAATCATTATTCAATATTTTTTTTACTCCATTCTTACGACACTTCAACCCAATATAATCAGCCTATAATGTTCCCACTGCTGGGACACAGGCCTCCTCTCGGTGAGAGGGAGTGGGCCGTAATCCACCACGCGGGCCCATTGCGGGTTGGTAGATATCACATGTCTACGAATATTTGGTTCTAGGACATGCCGGTTTCCTCGCGATGTTTTCCTTCACCGCTTTAAGAGCAGTGGTGATGAAATGATTCACACAAAGTAAAGGACCTGTCTGGGTTCGAACCTACGACCTACAACTCGTAAGTCGCAGCGGTTAGCACTGCGCAAATAAACATCTCAGACGCTAATCTGCGTGGTCCTCACAGGATCTGGGAGGAAGACTTCGTGAGGAAAGCGGCATGTAAAACCGAAAATTCGAAGACATGTGACATTCACCAACCTGCACTGGGTCTGCGTGGTGGATTACGGTCCACACCTTCTTCGCGAGAGGAAGCCCGTATCCTAGAAGGAAGCCCAGCAGTGGGAAGGTTATAGACCGATTATGCTGCTATGGTTTTTTTGAGGAGAGAGCCACATAGATTGGAGCTAAAATGAGGAGTAGTTAAAATGAGGGATTGAAATTACTAAAAAGTCGTGGGCATCAGCGGCCTTTACCGTAGCCAGCGTGTGTCACAGCAGGGATCCAGCAGAATATCAGCGTCAGGTACCTGATACATGCTGAGCTGGACTCCCATTTGGTGCAACCTTGAGACACACACTGCACTGTGTATGTTTCGTTATTACTTTTATTTTAAGTATTCGTCATAGTGTCACTTTTATTTCGATGTGTTTACTTTTTGTTTCTTTATCGGCACCTTGTTTTATAATTATGTGGGTAATTTGGTTATCATCTAATATTGTAGTTTTGTGTGTTGTGCTGTCTTCTTGTATGTGCCAAATAAATGGTTTATCTATCTATCTATCTTTAAAGTCTCCTGCAAACAGACACGAGGCGCGACGCGAATCGCGCGCGACACAAAGGCACCGCTCGTTGCGCGACTTGCGGAGCCTATGTGTCGCGTGTCGCGTCGCGCCTGTGTGTACGAGCCTTAAGTCTGAACAATTGTAGATCTAGTATTCCCACGTTGTAGCTTGTTCAATCAGTTATAGTTAAGCAATGATGGATGAGAGCAATTCGTCATGACGCTCACGTTCGTGCGTGCAACACCGGCTTTAATTGTTATCCAACCAGATGTTTTGTTTTTTTTTATCATGTGTTGAACTTTTTTGCACATGTATGTTACCGTTGCGTCGTAGGTATGGATGTCTGTGATTACTGGAATAAGTTAGAAATCCGTTTAAATGTTTAGAAAAGAGCTTTCGAGTCGGTTTCAAAGTGACCGGAGAGGCAATATCCAGTAAATGAATAAAAAATGCACAATATGCAAATGTGTCATTTTCTTAGTTAGATAAGGAACCTATCCGAGGTTTCTGATAAGTTTTTTTCCATTAGTTATTTTGTTATTAATTTTTGGTTGTATGTTGTCCTTGATGTAGATTGGACACTACATAAGTTGAAACACAATTAAGTAAATTCTTGAAATGAATCAGTCTACATTCCTCATTAAAGTCAAGGCCTCACGGGGTGCTTTACCGCTACAGTTGGAATACTGCTCACCCCAGAAAAAATAACGCAACCACCATGAATACGCATAGAACTGAGTTTTATGTTTTTTGCTCCTTCATGTATGAGCGTGAAGTTATTTTGAACTGACTTCTTTACAATTTCCATGTATGTATTTGTATACTTGATTGGAGGGAAGCTTAATTAGGGCTGGCAAAGGTATTGTTCGTACATGTTCAAGAAAAAAAATTTGAAGGTTTTGTCTTAAATGTTTCTCTCTCACAGTCTCACACTAGAATCCAAGCGAAGAAAGAAAGAAATAAAACTGGCCAAGTGCGAGTCGGACTCGCACACAAGGGTTCCGTACCCGTATCACAAGGCAAAAACGCCGAAAATAACACGTTTGATGTATGGGAGCCCCCTTAAATTAGCCCCCCTTAAATATTTATTTTATTCTGTTTTTCAAGCGATAGCATTTTAGGTTGATATATAATAAACCTATAATGGTCTCACTGCTGGGACACAGGCCTTCTCACATGAAATTATTAACACAAAGTAAAGCACCTGCTTGGGTTCGAACCCACGACCTACAATTCGTATGTTGGGAACGTTACCACTGGGTCACCACTGCTCTCGTTAAAGCGTGATTGAGTAACAAATATCCAAACCTTTTCATTTATAGAAAGACAAGTGGCGCCATCTATTATCATAATAACGTTATTGTTGTTTTCCTCGGGAACGGCACTTTTTTTTCTGTCCTCCTGACAACGTATATTATATGCAGGATGATCGGTTCAGCCGTTTAGGCGTGAAAAGGTAACAAACAAACAAAAAAAGTTACTTTCGCATTTATAATATTATACATATATAATATATTATGTATATGTAATTTAGGATTAGTAGAATTTAAACTTGGCAGCCCTACCACAAGTAAGGCTAGACTACATATTTATGCCTTCATAGGCCTGTAGAGGAAGATCTAATTACTTGTCAGCTAACGGTTATTCGATGTTACTTAACTTGATATCTTGCATGTCCCAGGCCGCCATGTTGACGAAGTATCGACAGTTTGTGACTTTTTACCGACTTAACAAACTGTGTGAGTTCAAGAACTCCATTGTAAAATGGATGTTTTAACCTATTTTTAGTTGTAGCTGAAGACACTTGCTCGGGACATTTCATCCCTTTTTTTTTCTGTGGAGAGTCTTGTTCATGGATATCCTCCGTTTGGGGAAATCGGAGGGTAATGTCGGACGCCTACCGACTAATGACTCATGGTTTCTACCACTACCATGAGTCCAGGGCCCTGGGATATACACGTACCGTCACCGCACTCCCAACCAACTCTATAGATACTCGATATATTTATTGCATTTGACAATGTGATACGTGGTAGGTTTTACAAAAATGTCATGATCCTCGCGTGGACCCTGACGGGCACAGCAAAATTGAGAGAGGAAGAGGGTATCAGCCCGCAATGCATAATGGGGCCCACCAAACATTTCGGTCCCTAGTGACTGTCTCAATCAACTCAGCCTATCGCAGTCTACTCTTGGACATAAGCCTCTCCCAGGCCCGCCACAACACCTTGTCCTCCGTCTTCCGCATCCAGTCTGTCCCAGCCACCTTCTGTGACTGCGTGACTGCCCGACATGGTTTAATGGATGCCATTTCTTAAAGAAGCCAAGTATCTGTGCCTAAGACTTACTTATTAGGAAGTCGGTATACCGGATGGAATACTGTTGTTTTTGAAAAAAAAAATATACCTGCATTGATCGATGAAGCCATACATCCGTTCAACGGTGTTATAATGAAGTTTTTGACCTCATTTCCTGGTATTGACTATACTGCCGCTGATAGAGTAAGACTATGCAGTAAAATATTGGGGTAATGTGGACCCACGGATACACCTTAATTGACTTTAAACTTTCCATCTTCAGGGCAAAGGCCCTTTCTCATGCAAAACCTGCCTAAACATACCTATGCTATACAGAGAATCAGCAATATGTAGCATAATATTGCATTATTTTCAATAGTGGTTCTGGTTGTTCAACCAATACATCAAATCCTAATCCTGGCGACAAACCGTCACGCAGTTTGGCAGGTTTATGAAATACAAGTCACTGACTGTGTTATACAAGTACGCTTGTTTATTAGAGGTCAGTGGTACAAGGTGTTTAGTCCAAAATATGGTTTTTTTTAAGTGATAACTTTTTTAGGCGCTTTGGGCAATTTTTGAGATGGAAAAAATACCATTGAACCACTGTTACCGTAAGCGACACCGCGCGTGTTTTGTTTATAAGGCGATACCCCCTTCGGATGTGTTCGGCTGTCCTCGGGATGTGCTCGATTTTAATGTATATCCGATATGTCAGTGAGGGATGGCAAAGTATTGTTTGTGTTTTGTTTTCACTTCTGTCGGCATTCCCGGAGTGCCACTGTTTTTTTTTTAATAACTTTTGCGGTTGCAGGACCCCCATCAGGAACGACGTTCTTTACGCGATATTCGATCGCACACACACATCGAGGGGCATCAAGCTTTTCCTTACGTGATGATTTCTATCAGTTAAATCCTACCGCAAGCCGTGTTAAAAATAGTTATTTGTTATACAAGAGTGCAAAGTTGCTTTTTAACCGCGTGCTCAATTTTGATGACCGAGCAAGCGAAGGATTCTAAAATTGAATCACGAGCGCAGCGAGTGATTCAAAAATTAGAATCCTGAGCGTTAGCGAGGGAATCAAAAGAGCACGAGGTGAAAAATCTTTGCACTCGAGTGCAACACGTAACTTTTCATCCCACCTCAGCGAGGAAATTAGTAAATGCAAAAAAAAAACATTTACAATCACAAGATACTTTTATTTCAGTTAGGTATTAACTACTACATTATGATAGGTAAGTATTACAGAATAATCTTTAAATTACAACAAATAATACCTACGAGTAAATATAATTAAGAAAAACCTTCGATTTTTTTGGTTGATGACCAGATGAGGATCTTTTTAAAAATGCCACTAGTTTAGGATAGGTGTCTTATGTTTTTTTTTCATCTTATTGTTGCTTTTAGCATTGAATACGTACTCCATAGAGTGCTTGATTTCTTGTTCTCGGATAATTCAATAAAATATGCCAGCAAAACGTTTTCTGATAAAGTTTTGGCTCCTTTAGCTAGTCGCCACGTGTTAAACATATCGTACTGTTTCAAATACTTCTCGCGTGATTGTTGAGGGAGAAAGCTCATTTGCGCATTTTTTACAGTTTCAGTCAATTCTGTTGGCGTCAAATAAACTTCGTCGTCGCTAGATTCACTCATTTTAGATTTTTCACTTGTTTACAAGTTTCTTGTTTTTATTTTTAACCTAAGGTTTTAACAATATGACGTGAAAAGAAAATTGCGCGCGCAAAGCAAATTAAAAAAAAGTACCTACACCAAAAAGGTTCAGAGTCTGAGTTTTTAAAAAATTAAAAAAAAGTTGTATGATAAATTCGGCACCATGGAGGTAGAAGTAAATAGGTTTAATGATGTTTTGAATTCACAAACTTAGTGCACACGATGTTCTAAATTCAATTTACTTTATCCTCTAGCGGATAAAAACAGCTTTTGCACTCAGATATCGAAGAGCAAAAATACTCTTTCCGAGATGGGGGGATGAAAAATATTTTAGCATTATCAGCAATACCAATAATACATGCACCAATTATGGCCAAAGTGGGCCATTCTGAATATGTTGTCGGCAATCTATACAGCCATATATTGTAGTGACAATAATTTATAGCCTCTTTAGAAGCGCCTTTACGAGCGTACACTTGAACAGTTCCCAGTGCAAAAATTTTAGCACATGTAAGTACAATCACGAAGTATTGATTTCTAAACACACAGGTGTGGTTAAAAAAAATATACTTCGTGATTGGTCTTCGCGTTTTGGTCACGGTGTATCAGCAGAGGCCTAGGCCTCTGCTGATACACCGTGACCAAAACGCAACTCATGCGTTGAATATGTAGTTATATGTAAGTGTAGGTATAAATTACACACGCTTGTATTACAAGGCGAACATGGCTTTTTGAAGCATTCTTACAATTTTCTTATAAAGTTGACTATGAATAATTGAATATATAATTTCATAAAAGTCTACATCTTGAAACAAAAGATTGTTTTCGATGTCTCAGCTCAGGACAAAAGTAAAATGACACAATACAAATCGCTAAATGTATAAAATTGGAGTAAAGCAAAAGGAGAAGAAGAGTGAAGATTCTAAGCTTTGAATGGTATATGTTAAGATAATTTTGCTGAATACAAGCTAATGTATATAAATAGGTTGGGGCTCTCTTGAACCGACTGCGGCGAAGATCAAAAGGAGGCTATTGATTTTTTTTTACAAAATAAATAAAACAACAGTTTGGCTGCCATAGTGAATTTACTAAGGGAATGCAAGAACGAGCGAAGCGAGCTCGAAAATTGGAGCATTCTGGACCGGGATAGGTTAAGTTTTCATTGTGATATTAATCAGAAAATGCAAGAGCGAGCAAACCGAATTAGAAAATTGGAGCATCATGACTCGAAAAGTCAAGCTGTCATTTAACTGTTTGCTTTGCTTTGGGATTTTGTTAAAAACTTGTGGGGCTGTACAGAATATGCTCTTCTACATTAATGCTGTTTTGGCTCTACGTCCGCGTGACATAAGTATCATTCCGCTTGTTACGTTTAACTGTATTTGATACGTTGGGAAACAGGTGTGAATTCAGCTTAACAAATAAGGCAGTTTCATAAATATACAAAGACGGTATATAAAATTATAATTTATTGTAAAGACTCCTACAAACAGGCGCGACACGTGATACTCGTATAATCGTGCGCGACACAAAAGCACCGCTCATTGCGCGACTTGCGGTGCCTTTGTGTCGCGCACGATTTTATCGCGTGTCGCGCCTGTTTGAAGGAGCCTTAACTTAACAGTCAACTGTCAATTATGATTCATAATGTTATCCATTTATGATTTTGTCAAAGTGGCCTTTTTAGGCCCCCAGTTCATTAAGTCCAATAAAATAAACTCCACGATTGGCTATAGGTACCTCGGCCTGTCGTTTATCCCACTACCACCTTCCTGACTGGTTAGTATTTTTATCACTTCATGAAGTATTCTGAATAGATCGACAGTCATCATTCATGAGTGAAGATTTCGTAAAGTTTGTAGAAGGGGACGGCAAATGGGTCTATCGGCCTTGCACTTTGACCAAAACTAGAAACTCACCGTATTAGGTATGGATGAACAAAGACCCGGTTCCTGAACGGGCCTAGTAATTTATGTGGTCGGGACATTGCGTTATTTAGTTCTATTCCGGTAATGATAAAGGTGTGTGTTTTTCTGACCGATGACTCTTTAAGCCCATAATTATGGACTGATATTAAGCTGAAAAAACTGTTCTACATGTGCCATAATATGTGTAAGTCGAAATCTCTGCATTTTCATCAGAACCCAAATGCAGAAAAAATCATGGTTGTCTTTTAGATCATTTTGAATTTTGTTTGAATGACCAAATACATTACGACACCGTCAAGCATTATCAGCAACATTCCGACTGCTGGGACACAGGCTTCTCTGTGAGAGGGAGTGTGTGGGATACAAAACGCGGGCCCAGTGCGGGTTGATAGATGCCACATTGTCTAACACCTTGCATAGACTTATATCTATGTACTACATTTAAATATAACACTGTTCAATACTTAGTTTTTAATTTAAAGCAAATAACCAAGAGTAAACCCACGATACTAATCCGACGCTCAGATTAATACACAAAAACATGAAAAACCCGTCTTTAATCATAAACCAACTGCCACTTTTTCACACTTTATTACAAAATTTATGAATGAAAAGTTTACATGCGCGTGAGTCGATACTATCATAATTCGTTAAATTAACTTTGTACGTAACCGCATACCTTCGAATAGTTATTTAACACTAATACATATTCACACATTCGCTCACTAACTAAGTTAATAGGCTGTGAACATTGTTTTATGATTTATTGGTCTATGTTGATGAAATGTTGGTGTTATGCGATTGACAAGTACAAAATTTTATTTTCTTTTGGTTATCTGGAAAGTAGATCAAAGTGTCGTCGGCACGAGATTTCATTAGTAAATAAAAGAGTGATTTTTTTAAAGTAATTATGTAGTTTAAGTAGAGGGCAGTCGAGGCCCAGTGGTACCGGCCCCGACTTAGAAGTTGTAGGTAACCAAAGCAGGCGCTTCATCATTTAAGACGTCTACGACATGTCGTGCTGGACATAATTATTCCTCCCCAAGCACCTCCACTTCGACAGGTTCTGTGCTTCTCGCATCCAACGGGTTCCTGCGGCATTCATAAGGTCGGCGGTCCACCTTGTAGGAGGCCTTCGAACGCTACGTCTTCCAGTACGCGGTCGCCACTCCAGAACCTTTCGGCGCTTTCGGCCATCTGTTCTGCGAGCATTGTACCCTGCCCACTACCACTTAAGTTTAGCAATTCTTCGAGCTATGTCGGATACCATGGTTCTGCAGATTTCCTTCATTTCTGATTCGATCACGCAAGGAAACTCCAAGCATAGCCCTCTCCATTGCCCTTTGGGTTTCTTTTAGCCATTTAATAAGGCCCATTGTGAGCGACCACGTTTCAGTGCTATATATCATCACTGGCAACACGCACTGGTTAAAGACTTTCGTCTTGAGACACTGCAAGTAAGCGCTTTACTTTGTGTAAATAATTTCATCACCACTGCTCTCAAAAAGGCGAAAGAAAACATCGTGAGGAAACAGGCATTTCAAGAACCCAAAATTCGAAGACATGTGACCTCTACCAACCCGCACTGTGCCCGCGTGGTGGATTACAGACCACTACCTCTTATTGAGAGGAGGCCTGAATCCCAGATGTGGGAACATTATATGCTGATTAGTATTTGTGCTAACGTAGTTTCTATGATCTTTCTTTCTTCTTTTTAAGGCCTATGCCTAAAAGTGGTCTTGACTTCGACGCTCACCCTTTATAAGCACAGCATTCTATTATACTGCAAGATTGTTAAAGTCCTTTTCATCGTTTGCAGACTAATTAAACACCACTACTTCTTCTGCCTACCCTCTTAACTCTAAAGCCGTGGCAAATACTCGGTAACGCGATAGCTCGATGGACAGCCGCACCGCAGTTTCCCATCTATATCAGTTACAGCTCCCATGCTAACAGACCTGTGTTTACAGACTTGTTTTGTTGGTTAAATGCAGTGAATTTATTGTCCATAAATTTATCGATATTGCAAATGATGGCAACAAAGGCCACAAAAGGAATATGGAGCGAATTCAAAATTATCTTGGTAAGATTTCAGTCCATCAAGCAACCTGTCTAGCTTTTTCGCAACTATTTTGGGGTCTACAATCTAACCGGATGCAGATGAATAGGAATACCAGTATTTTACATGGAGCGACTGCCTATCTGACCTTCACAACCCAGTTAGTGGGTAACACGATGCTTCTTGGTAAGACTGGTTGTCAAACTTGGGCTTCTGAGTACTTGGTAAGATTCGAGAATCAATGTATATAATAACATAATAGACAAAGTACTTACCTACCCTTTGTCGTCCACCATTTGAATTTTGGTGAAAATATTTCGTTTACTAATTTTATTGGAAAAACCACGGGAAAGGCTTTTTTTTGCGTCCTCAGGGGAAATATGAACACACTAGAGGTAACTTGCAACTTTGTTCACATGCTAATTTCAGCCCTATTTCAGGGAATGCACTAAAAAAAAATAGCGGGTGCTATGCCAATGTATTCGTAGGCTTACATTTTTTGCGTAGAGTTGTATGAATTTTCGCTTTTAAACGTATTTGAACACATTAGGCAGTAACTACCAATAATCTGATTATTCAAAACAAGTAACTTGGAGCAACACTAGCAAAAATAAGTTTATTGCCATTGCAATCGATTTCAATCTGCGAATTAAAATCCCTATTTATACTCGATCAAACCCAACTATCGATTCAAAATATCTATCGACGAACTTCTCCGTTAGAATCGCCTTTGAATAATAAACAGCTTACATTTTGAAACTGTTCATATCAGATTTGGTTAGAAAATACGCAAAATTTGCTAGACGTAGTTTATATTCTAGTATAGCAGTAAATATTGTTGCTCAATTGATAATCTGTATGGCGAGATTCAAGGCAAAATGATTTTATTAAATACTCTCGGACAACTAACAGCTACTCGTATAAATAGTAATTTTTCTTTAGCATAACATAAGCTAATCAGTCTTTGAATTTTTGGTTCAGTCATCAGTCTTTGAATTTATGGTAGTACATGCCGGTTTTCTCACGATGCCGCCTTCTTCTTGATGAGGCCTTCACCGTGGCCGAACCTAGGCGCTTTACTTAGTGTAAATAATCAAATCAAATCAAAAGTCATTTATTCAAACTAGGCTGAAAGTCAGCACTTTTCGAACGTCAGAATTACAAAAGACAGTCCCCCAAAACGCCCGCCCTTCACCACTTCCTAGTGCTTTCGCTGGGGAGAAGAAGTGGCGCAGCAAACAAACTAATTTCATAACCACTGCTTCTCTGTTGATTTTTTCTTTAATTAGGAATTTTGTATAATGTTCTATGTAGGTAAATTTTTAGGCCACTTACTTTGCTGACAGAAAACATCAAGAGGATCGGACTTGATAATAGGTATCAAGTCCGTTCCTCTTGAGTTTTTCTGGACCAAAGTCTGGAATCGCCAAAACGCAATAAGCAAGCGTTGATCATTGCCCGAGATCTTAGCACGAGAAACGGCAGTTTCCCTGCATTTACTCGTAAATAATTACAGGACGGCATTATTATTTATTTAACAGCCAGTAAACGTATCTAATTAAACGATCGTTAAATCTGGAAGTTAAAGCTCAACCTTTAATGTATCCGCTATTTATCTCAACGCGTTAATTGAATAAAGCTTAACTGAGGGAACTCAACGGTGCTTCGAGAACAATAAGATTATTTCTTGTGAACTTATGAATAGTTTGCACTATTTTATTGCCTTTAGAAGATTACTAGTACCCATCGCTAGGATACTTACTTATCTACTTTATAAAAATCTTTTCTAAATTCAAGCACTGACAGACAACCCACTGCCTCAAACGCATCATTTTAAAACTCATCTCTTATTTGGGTTAATAAAGAGATTAAAGTTGGAATTGAAGTTCGAAAGACTTCTGTTTAAAAGTTAGTTGTATCAATGTTTTTCTGGAACCTCGTTCCCTTAGTTACCCACAGGAAGTTGTAGATGGGATAAACCATCATCTGCCTAGCCTTTTCCCAACTATATTGGGGTCGGCTTCCAGTCTAACCGGATGCAGCTGAATACCAGTATTTTAAATGGAGCGACTGCCTATCTGACCTCCACAACCCAGTTACTAGGTAATACGATACCCCTTGGTAAGACTGGTCGTCAGACTTTCGGGCTTCTGACTACCCGTAACTACAGTCCAAGATCCACAAATGACAGCTGGGACCAACGGTTTAACGTGCTTTCCGAGACACGGAGGGGTCACGGTATGTAAAGATGGTCACCCATCCACAGACCAACCGCGGCCAGCATAGGTTAACCTGATCGATCGACCTGTGCGGCTGTTATTATTTAGCCACGGGCCCCTCACTGAGAGTGAGTGACTGAGATTTGATTGGCTTTTCTTATTACAATCAGCTGTGAGATTGACAATCTGTTCACAAACTGTATCCGTTTCTTAACAAAATATTTAATTAGAACAATGAGTTCCGATTCTTTGTATTTGTTTTCGCATGACAATGCATGATCCCACGCGTACGACAAGGCAAATCTTAGTACCTACAGTGAGTGAGAATCGATAAACAATCGCCTAATCTAGTCTCGAGGCACATCACTATCTGAATCCCACACGCATCGTCTCAGAGATGTAAGTATGTCAAATGTATGCACCTGAATTATGTATTTGACTACTGCAGTTGCGACATACATAATGTTTCAATGTATACTGTAGTTATTTGAATCGAGAAAATCGATTTGGCGGTAACGGGCTTAAATTGAATACTGTTGTGAAGGAAATTTACTTCCACTATACAGGACTGTCAATTTGTATGGAACGTCAATCTCGTCTTGTTTTATTTTGTACTAGCTGCGCCCCGCGGTTTTACCCGCGTAAGTGTCGATCTCGTGGTAATATCGGGATAAAAAGTAGCCTATATGTTAATCCAGGGTGTCAGCTACCTCCATACAAAATTTTATCAAGATTGGTCCAGCCGTTTGAGCGTGAAGAAGTAATAAACGTATAAACACACATACACACACACACACACGCACTCAAAAATATTCGCCTTTATAGTGTGATTGATGGATAGACTCTACGAAGTAACCGTCTGTCTTGGTATGGACAAGGTGATGAGGAGGGATGAAGCGTCATATGACTAATTTAGACTCTAGATTAATCATTATGGAATGGAATGGAAAGGGAGAGTGAATGACAACGTAACAGCTAACAGGGGATAAAATATGAAGAAACAATGTTGTACCAAACCCAAGTAATATACTTAAATGAGGCAAGATCAGCCAGAAGAAGGGTGGGAGGGGAGGAGACTTTAAAAAGCAACCTATTCTCCCGAAAATCCAATTAGGAGAATCACTCCTAGGCGGTACGAGTAATTCTAATTTCAGACCATACAAGCGAAGACTATGCCACCTTGAACCGAAATGTGAAAGAGGAAGTCCATCACGTTTTCAAACCTTTGTCTACAACAGTTACCATTATATCAGGAGCACAGCAAGGCAGTGGCACCTGCATTTTAAAGGTTACGAATGCGTACAGATAAATTACACGCATGAAGCACACGAGAAGTTTTAACTACGTCTCAATAACGTGTATGTAAACCCCTTGGTGTTACATATATGCAATATATCGCATGCAACCAGAAACCTGTGTTATGGCTGTCTAAAACAACACTATATTAGATAAGGCTACAGCGACGCAATAATTACGCATATTATGGCAAGTCGGAACTACCAGTAACGGTCGGCAACTTAGTACTGTGAAGGCATACATAACGCCCGGTAACCGTACAACACTGATGCATAGTGTTTACATATTGTTTAGGAATGGGGGATAGAAAGCCGTTAGTACCACTTATTACATTGTTGCGGGTGTTTTGATGTATCTAGGTAGGTACCTACTCTGTAAGTGCGCCTAGACTAGACGCAGGTTGAGTTATGTAGGCCTAAATATGCTGAACGTTAGGGTAACACTTCGCATGACAGTTGACTTTTTGCTTAAATGAAGAGTTGAAGAGAGTTGATAGCAATGGTAGCCCAGTAGTAACGACTTCGACTTGCGAGTCGCGTCGTGGGTTCGAACTCAGTCAGGCGCGTTTATTTAATAACCACCACTGCTTTCAAAACGGTGAAGGAAAACACCGTGAGGAAACCGGCATGTCCTACAACCAAAAATTCAAAGATATTTGACATCTACCAACCCGCAGTGGGCCCGCATGGTGGATGTCGGCCCACTCCCTCTCAAAAGGGAGGAGGCTGTGTCCCAGTGGGAACATTATAGGCTGATTATGAAGGGTTGATGTTGACCTGCATTAAGGGGCTGTTTACACGTACCACAAGCACAGCACATCGCAACGACAAAATATGGGCAAGCAGTGTCAATAGTGTCGCTGCAGGCTCTTGCAATTGTGTTGTGGTAACTACAAAATCAAATCAAATGGTCGACGCATCGTTGTGGCTGCGACGTGGCTGGGCCCTGTTGAACTTGACGGTAAAATGTGGTCCGGGTGAATGAACGGTTCATTTTCATAAAAATTAGCGCCCGAGCACGTGTTGTAGTTGTGTTGTGGTGTTGGTACGTATGGACGAATCCTAAGAGCGTAATGAAACCTCCAATATACGGCTATTAATATGGCACATCAAGATGAAGAAAAAGTTTGACTTTGCAGAACATCACCTCCGTCATACCTGTGTGACAATTACTTCCTAAAACTCGCTGTTAAAATAAGAAGTCTGCTTTCACCTCTTCAAAGTAGAGAAGACTTTTTCAAATTAGTTAACAATAGAATGGACTGCGATAGATTAACTGAACAAATTGGACTATAAGTCCCCAGATAATTTACCCAGATATCCCATTATCGATTTGTTCTGCACTAAAGCATCCAACACAAATATAGGAGTAAACTCACCTCTCAATAGGCTCAGCCGAGAGATGAATTCTTCCACTTGATATACATATATGTATATATCAAGTGACATACATATATCATGACTCCTTAAAAACCTTTAAAACCCAAGTTTTAAGGCCCCAAAGCACGCAACCCACACAGTCTAAAGATTCGTTGTATTAGTATGTAGGTTTTTCTTGCGACCTCTGTAACCTATAACTTATATCATTTTATATTTCTGTTTACATGTTAGCTTTTTAGTTTCGTTTTTACCTTAGGTTATCACTGTAGTTGAGAATGTTGGTTCACCTGTTATTGGTTACTGTATAAGCACATAACTGTTACCTACTGTTATTTGATATGTTGTATACAGAAGCTGTTGGTGTACCTTTATAAATAAATAAATAAAAAACTAAAAGGTTAAATTGCCTTTAAGCTAAGTTTTTATAAGAAAAACCACCAATATGCAGATTTAAAACGCCAAATGATTCCAGAACACGCTAAAAAAACTAACATGGCGGTCCAAATGCAAATGCTAAATTAATTAACAAACAACTTTGTATGCTCAGTATGCTCACAATCTAAATAAGGCGAATATTTCACTCACACGCCTGCTAAATGGTTTAATTATGTAAATAGCATTACGTGGCACAATGATCGCCTCTGTCGCTGCCCGTGACGTCATAATAAGAGGCGTGATAGTGCATCGAACTAAACGCACGCCATTTACATGTTTTTCCTTGTGCAAAGTTGTTGATTTATATCGATTTCTCTTTCTAACTTCGATAGTGATTTGCTAGTGAGAAGAAAATTATTCATTAACTAGCTGTGCCCCGAGGCTCAAAGTGTGGATCAAGTTACGAGGTTTCAGCGATAAAATTACCTTAAACACTCTTTTAAGGAGTTGGTTCGCTTTCTGCTGTTTTGTAAGTTCGATATGTCCTGCATAAAATTGTACCGAGGGTATCTTGAATTAAATAGGGAATATGCATGAATTTTTTTCATGGCATTTATTAACAAAATATGAAAATACCGTAGTAGAGATGACAAAAAGTGAAATTAAAATTAAAATCGGCCAAGAAACACGGCCGATATGATCATTTAAAACTATTGATTACACACCAATTAGACAGAGAAATCCGACATAGACTGTGACGTCACATGTCACTACGGCCATTATAAACTCCGTGTTAAATTTCGTGCGAGAAAGAGATAGAAACAAATCTTCGATGGCTCATATCTTTTTTAATTTCATAGTTATCCGAAAAACAGTTTTACTAAACTGTTTATTACATGAATGAGGATTAATTTTTTAAATAAAAAAAAATCATGCATATTCCCTATTGTATATCTCGAGTATGTATATCTATAACTAGCAGCGCCTCGAGGTTTCACTTGCATAAGTGTCGATCCCGTGTGACGAAAGGGGTATGCGTGGCGCAGGTTATATGGAAATAAGACCACGCATCCAAGTCAACATAAAAATATAATTAAATAAAAGGTGTGGGTAGGTCTACAGGTCACAATTTTCCCAGAGTCCACCCTGTGGGTAGCGCTGTACTGCCCTGATAGCTGGCGTGGCGATGACCGCAGCGAGGTGCCACGCTGGATGCGCAGGGGTGCCGGTCGACAGGTGTTTGCGCCGACCTTCGTAAGTCAGCTCGGCCCACTTGGCAAGACGGCCAACAAATGGGACGTCCGATGCCTGGACGTTACAGCACGCACGAGTCACGACGGAACCAGCCGCGTAGCTCCAGATGTGCGGCCGTGAGCTTGAGGTGTTCCCTAACCGGAACTTTGGACCCTGGAACATGACGTCCAGCGTGTCACGAGATGACCATTGGTCAACTCCGCTGATTGCGACACCAAGCTAAGCAGAGCGAGTAGCAATAGCAGTGCGCTAATGAAGGTGTTGGTGGATTGTCACAATCAGACGGAGTTTACAAAATGGAAGAGTGAAAAAAGGCATGATGCAATACATTTTGAGTGTGAAGCACGAAAAGTCAAAATGCATTAAGCTGAAGGCCTTAGATTAAAATGAATTACATTATTTAGCGTATATTAAATTCAGATAAAATAAGCATACATGCCAAGTTAACCTGCAAGAAAAAAACACAAAATATACGCATGAAAATGCTATCCAACACTTACCCAGTATGGGGGTTTCAAAGACACCGAATTTAAATGCTCGATGGCGGAGAATTATGTAGATTAGGTAGTTGTTTTTAAGCCCGGATAATGGCGAGTTAAGACACGTGTGAAATCACTGATATCAATTATCTGGTGAGACGTGTGACCGCTTCGGGAAAAACCAAAATTCCTAATGACGAACGAAAGACGCGTTGGATAGAGATGGGACATGCGCGGGCGCATAGATAAATTCTCACTCGCGCGCCGATAGCAGAACATTTTGTGCTTTTAGTAATCACTATTTACTACCGCACTAGGTACTTGCAATATTCTGTGGTTGTCATATTTTGACGTCTGCGTTTGTTTGACAGTTGATGTATGTAAACATTGGAATGTTGCTGTGATTTTGTTGTTAAATTAGTTAAAATGTGTTTAATTATGCAAAATGTAACGTACGACGTTACAGTACCCCGCCGCTTGGTGAGGGTTTTTACCTCAGTAAAAATCCTTTACCCCTGTTATACCTCCATCTGAATTACGACCCCTTGTATTCTTCATCGTTCATCCATCATATCTCATATTCGTAATCTTTGCATACTGGCAGACTACCTTAACAAGAGGTGAGTCCGCGCCCTAGCAGCTATGTGAGAGTTACATGTCCATAGTTGACTTGTTACTCGCGCAAAACAGACGTACATTCGGCTTAAAGAAGCAAAGAATTTACTGGGTTTATACTATTGAAAATGGAAATTAAAAACTGGACGAAGGCTTATTTAAGGAGTATCCACCCGCTCCTGCATAGGCTTATTTAATGAGTTGCAACCGCTCAGAAATATTAACTCCCGGTAAGTAAAACGTACCGAGTTTGGCAACAACCAATCCAGAGGTTCCGATAAATGTGGAGAGACCACGGGTAAGGCACATGATAGAATCAAGTGAGCGTGGTTCTCCATCGGGGCTGAATACGGTGGCCGAAAAAATTGACGGATTACGACACGTGTGAAGACACTGATGATGACATCTAGTGAGCGTGTCTCCGTCTGAGGTTGAAGTTATGCACTGTGTTATGCAGTGGCTTAAACATAATAAAGTAAAAAAAAAATGAAGTGAAAACAAGAATAATATGTTATTATTTCAAATTGAGTTCAAATGTAAGAATATTAAGTTATCCGTAAGACTGGTAAGTGTTGGGTAGCAATCCGCATGGTATGATAAGCGTCAATTACTCCGACTGTTACCTAACTAACTAAAATTAACGTCTTGGTCGTTGTCCGTGTAAAGTGAAGGAAACTACGTTATGAAATGTAAAACGTTGAAAAAAAAAAATTTTTTTTTTCTTTTTTTAAAGTTTGAAGTTTGTTTACTTATTTTAAACATATTAAAAATAATCGGTGCAACTAATGTGTACGCTTATGGTATTAAATACTGAAATTTGTGACAATACTAGTTTTTAAAATTAAAATATAAGTCACTATTGACACCCAATGACAAATTTTTGCTGTTGACTGTACTTGGTAACAACAATATTGAACAAGGCAAGGGTATCAAGTCAATAGGCAGGTAGACAGTTAGTAGGATAATTATTAATTAAAAGGAGGTAGGTGGGAATTGTGGTTGCAACACTTGTTGGAAACAACTGATAAATCAATGAAATAGTACTGTACTTTTGAGTTGTCAACAATAAAAACGTTCACTGTATGGAACATTAGTGATCTAGGTCAAATGTAAACAAGTACAAGATGTATTGATATTTAGGCTATAATTCCAATATACAAGTTTGTTGATATAAATTGTGTGATAATACTTTTAGTATTAAGTTCTAATACTTAATTTTAAAAATTGTTAATTTTTGTTCTTACAAT
The DNA here is from genome assembly GCA_963855955.1 of Luperina nickerlii. NCBI lineage: Eukaryota > Metazoa > Arthropoda > Insecta > Lepidoptera > Noctuidae > Luperina > Luperina nickerlii. Next base: position 2,365,573 of record OY979666.1, on the reverse strand, counting down.
GTTTTTTATTAAAAAAAAAATGATTCTAAGTTTATTAAAAAAATTGACTCTAAGTTATGATAAAAAAATTGACACATATGAGTGTTATTTGATAAAAACACTGTTTGTGTACCAGTAGACAATGTTGTTAAGTCTAAAGTAGCCAGTAATTGAAAACCCGGCAACCCAATCCCTTCATCCGGCACACAGCAAAGCTGCTTACCGGAAGAAATAGGAATGAGCGTGGTACCTCCCCGGGGCGAGCCGTTACTATTGGCCCTACCACTATAAAAGAACGATAAATGCGTTCTTTTATTTTAAATAAAAAAAAAATTAACAATTAAGTTGCAACGGTGCAATCCGTTCCTACCAAACAAGAAAAAAAAACAAGGTAGCGCTGCGTACACCTTAGTTGCTGGCAACCAGAACGTTTTACACAAACAACCACCAAAATACACCAACATACAAAAAAAAAAATACCCACAAGGTAACCCCGAGGAAAATGTGACCGTAAAACCACGTTTTAGGGCGCCAATGTGACGATAGGGGTATGCGTGGCGCAGGTTATATGGAAATAAGACCACGCATCCAAGTCAACATAAAAATATAATTAAATAAAAGGTGTGGGTAGGTCTACAGGTCACAATTTTCCCAGAGTCCACCCTGTGGGTAGCGCTGTACTGCCCTGATAGCTGGCGTGGCGATGACCGCAGCGAGGTGCCACGCTGGATGCGCAGGGGTGCCGGTCGACAGGTGTTTGCGCCGACCTTCGTAAGTCAGCTCGGCCCACTTGGCAAGACGGCCAACAAATGGGACGTCCGATGCCTGGACGTTACAGCACGCACGAGTCACGACGGAACCAGCCGCGTAGCTCCAGATGTGCGGCCGTGAGCTTGAGGTGTTCCCTAACCGGAACTTTGGACCCTGGAACATGACGTCCAGCGTGTCACGAGATGACCATTGGTCAACTCCGCTGATTGCGACACCAAGCTAAGCAGAGCGAGTAGCAATAGCAGTGCGCTAATGAAGGTGTTGGTGGATTGTCACAATCAGACGGAGTTTACAAAATGGAAGAGTGAAAAAAGGCATGATGCAATACATTTTGAGTGTGAAGCACGAAAAGTCAAAATGCATTAAGCTGAAGGCCTTAGATTAAAATGAATTACATTATTTAGCGTATATTAAATTCAGATAAAATAAGCATACATGCCAAGTTAACCTGCAAGAAAAAAACACAAAATATACGCATGAAAATGCTATCCAACACTTACCCAGTATGGGGGTTTCAAAGACACCGAATTTAAATGCTCGATGGCGGAGAATTATGTAGATTAGGTAGTTGTTTTTAAGCCCGGATAATGGCGAGTTAAGACACGTGTGAAATCACTGATATCAATTATCTGGTGAGACGTGTGACCGCTTCGGGAAAAACCAAAATTCCTAATGACGAACGAAAGACGCGTTGGATAGAGATGGGACATGCGCGGGCGCATAGATAAATTCTCACTCGCGCGCCGATAGCAGAACATTTTGTGCTTTTAGTAATCACTATTTACTACCGCACTAGGTACTTGCAATATTCTGTGGTTGTCATATTTTGACGTCTGCGTTTGTTTGACAGTTGATGTATGTAAACATTGGAATGTTGCTGTGATTTTGTTGTTAAATTAGTTAAAATGTGTTTAATTATGCAAAATGTAACGTACGACGTTACACCCGTGGGAATATCGGGATAAAAATTATCCTAAGTATGTCCTTTCCCGGTACTCAAACTATCTCTATACCAAATTTTATCTAAATCGGTTCAGCGGTTTAAGCGTGAAGAGGTAACAGACAGACACACTTTCTCATTTATAATATTAGTATGGATTATGGGCTTTATTAACCTAAAGCTGAAATATATAAGCGGTTGCCGAGTCACAATTGTTACCCGTGTTACACCATACTCAACCTTCTATAATGCTGGGAGTTGCTGCTAATCTTCCCAAACTGTTTCAATGTGTCATAAATTCTAGCACTGCACTGGCCAGTCCGTGTGACGACATACTAATCTAATGAAATTCGTGTCAAACACACGCTTACGAGCTCTTGCTTTAACAACACAAGATAATCCACTATATACACGATAATTACTAGAACAATTTACTCCAATTTCCGCCCCTGATACTCTAACAAATATCTTCGCTGAACGACCACGCTACCAATAAATCGACGCAACTACACGAGCCATTGCATCGATTATACCGATTATTAAGCAAAACACTCGGACGGAAACATCGAGATCATCACCCGACAAAAACTGCCATATCTCATGCGCGTGCGCATATAAAGAGGCGCGCTACATAATTTTCTTCGCATTACAGACTAATTACAAACGTCAAACGAAAAAAATAAACGTTTTTATCGTGAAGAACTCCTGTACATCGCGTTTGGATTAACGAAGATACTAAAATCTACTTTACCACTACTTGATAAAGTTGATTTTCAAATAGGGTTTCACCAGCGGTGGGGTAGAACCAGCGTCTTAGGCGTTAAGCTAATTAGACACGATCGGTTGATAAAACTATGGTAAGCAATTTAATAGTGAGATGATTTATGGCTTTCTATAACAAGTTGTTTGTTTAGGAATAAAAGAAGATCACGATAGGAATCATAAAACCTTCAACATGAATGATTTACGTCATCTTCTCACGTCAGATCAGGGGGCCTATAATAAAAAGGCCACTCTGGGAGAATCATAAAAGGATAACATTATGAATCATAATTTGGCGAAGACAGTCCGTGTTTTTCTTTTTTTCGCTGCACTACGTAGGTATGATCAAAGAGATTGAGATTGGATTTGGATTGGATTGATTGGTATTTTAGCACAGACAAAAAAAATTACTGAAAAATCCTTCAACAATGGGATTTGATACGATTAACTTAACAGTTAACTGTCCATTATGATTCTTAATCCTTTTATGATTCTGCCAATGTGGCCTTTTAGAATAGAATAGAATAGAATACTCTTTATTATGTACCCATATAAATTACAGACATAAATATAGAAACTGTACAAAGGGTGACACAATGGGCAAGGCTCATTCAAACAGGCGCGACACGACACGCGACACAAAGGCACCGCAAGTCGCGCAACGAGGGGTGCCTTTGTGTCGCGCGCGATTATATCGCGTGTCGCGCCTGTTTGTAGGAGCCTTTACACCTCGAGGAGCCACAGGGTTTTTGGTCACTTGGAAAATGACGGAAAGTACAACGGTACGTTTATTAATATAGTTCACTCCATTCCTTACAAAGATGATGTTGAGATCTAAAATGTTGGAGCCAAAGCTCAAAGACGTTGGAGCCTTTAGGCCCCTTGAAGTGTTGCAGATATGTAAGCAAAGGATACAAAAATGTTGAATTTCTTGAATTTTAGTTTGTTGCAATTGCAACGAACTCTAGATACTAAAACTGGGGTTCCACAGTCCAGGGTGGCAGGGACACAGACACGCAAACTGTAACCATCAATTCAGCACATGGATCTAGACCCCTAGACAGATTTTTTTGTAGGTTATAAAAAAAATCTGCTGTTAAATATATTGTTCCTACGCGGTCAAATTGTATGGAACAGCAATTGTGAAGTGAAAAGAAGACTTCTTTAGGCGCGTTGGGCATTTTTTGAGATGGGAAAAAACCATTGAACGCGCCACTGTTACCGAAAGCGACACCGCGCGTGTTTTGTTTAAAAGACGATTAAAAAAATACCCGCTTCGGATGTGTTCGGCTGTCCTCGAAATGTACTCGGTTTTAATGTAGGTATATCCGATTTGTCAATGAGTGATGGCAAAGTATTCTGTGTGTGTTTTGTTTTCACTTCTGTCGGCACTCCCGGAGTGCTATTGGTTTTTTTTTAATAACTGGTGAACAATTTCAACCCAGGGGGTTTGGAATCAGGTAGGTTACAGGTTGCGGGTCAATATCCCTTCTGCCACTTTGTATAGAACTCTTATATAATTACCTACCTGGGAAATTATTGTTCAAAGCTAGACCCTGTGATCTGGTGGACAAGCTCTATCAGAAATAACCACTAGCAGTTGATGGTCATCTGACTTCAATTGAAATGTTGTCGCCGATGGTGAACCCATGAGTCCCCAAGAACCTAACTCATTTAAACTCATGAATTGAACACTCTCAGCTGAACTTTACAGTTACGGGAAACATATATGTATACTCCGGCAAAGGGTCATCGCTTCTTGTCTTTTCTCAACATGATAGTTTTATCTTCATTTGAGCCTTTAGTATCCTTCATTCGTTCGTATCAGTTTCTTTATTCTCGCGTTCTTCTGGCCTATCGCCAGGCTCCGCTTAGGTTACTGTGAATGTTACATTTATGTAACAGAGGCAGGAATTCGATTCAGGTACCCACCTGTGTATTGTTTGTACCTAAATCTCTGTTTGAAGCTGGAGGAATCTTAAGCAGTGAGAGATCATCATTTGATTGCGAAGGACATTTATAGATTGATATGATTGATTTCTTATGAAATGGTTCCTGTGTTTGCATAATGTGTTCTTCATCTAAAAGAAAATCATTAAAATCATGGATAATGAAATCTTCAGTAAAGATATTTTATTTATTTATTGCATTCATGTTGTTTACAAGATGTTACATAGTATAGGTTTCAAACATGAACCCTGCTAGAGCACAGCAACATATTTGTAGGTAGCTACAACTAGATTTATAGCTAATGCATGCATAAACAGCAATACACATTAAATTTACTGATATTGTTATTTTTAATATTAATTCTTAAGAAATGGGATTTTTTACATTGAGTCAATATAAGTATTACATTTTACCTATTATTAAATCAGTACAATAAATTATTATTACATTGAATTATTGTTGAATAATTCATGAGATTATTATAATAATTATTTTGACATAAGCATGATTATTTATTTATTATATTTTTGAGCATGATTATTTAGTACGTCTGTTGACGTTTAAACTGTTAGCAATTTGCATTCACAGAACACAAAATTCCTCACTAAAGCGCGTATCGGTACCATTCCAAAGTTCGCCTGCATCCAGATAAATGAAACAATAGCTATCCGAACATGACACTATTATTGTAACAACAAACTATGCAATCCATCATGGAATCACTACGCAATGTATTTTATCGCCAGACAGTATCCGTCTGCTGTTCCGGTGATTATTCTCTGTGGCCGGCACTATTAGCAAGTGGTATAGTCGTGGACACAAGTGTTGGATTGCATGATATCTGATATATGAGTCTTTCAGGGTATGTACAGGTACACAGTGCAGTTCGATTTTCAGCTTCAGCACGATCAGAATTGCCAATTTGGTGGTAGAATGTTTAAAATTGGCAAATGAAATGGATTTAGCATAAGCTTTTGACATGGTAAAGCTGCGGGGTGGTAGCGTAACACACTGACGCTGACCCGCAATCTGCGGGGCAGTAGCAACGGCTTTCAATATCCATTGCGTTATTTACGTTGTTGAGCAGACAAATTTTTCGACCATATAATTATGGAGCACTGGGCCTTGGGCATTTTCTACCAGTCTACCTTAGGGTGATGCAGAGACAAAACAGTAGGTGCAACAGAACAGAAAATTTTGAAGAATAAAATATAATAATAAATACTGCTAATAATAACAAATTATGCAAAGTGAGGAAAGATAAAAAAAAACATGAAGAAAACCAACAAATTAATTGTGGGACAAGTCTGCCAACTTCTTGTGGATGTGGTCCCGAGCTTTTATTTTAAATGTGTTTTATTTGAACCCAATTAGGGTGTTGATTTCTTTCTTCTTTACCATAATTTAATTTGTATACTGGATACCAATTTTATCAACAAGGTCTGTCAAATTCCTAACACTTTCGACGCCCGCTGTACTACATATAATTGCTATGCCGACTGCAATCTCATACGATAGACTGACTTAATAATTGTTTATTACACTATATTTTTAACACTTTAACTACATTATATTATTACGTGTTAACGCTAACTGCTACGGTTTATGATCAAAATGTTAAGTACTTGAGAAGACGTTTAAGAGGTTTCATAATGTGTTTGCAGCCAATTTTAACAAGGCTTATTGGCCATTGCGTAGACCTGTTTTGGCTATATTTATTAGTCAAGTTTTTAGTGTTTTTGCGAGAATTAGCCATATAGAAGAGCAGTAGTGGCCCAAACATTACGAGTTCTAGGTCGTAGGATCGAATCCAGGCAAGCGCTTTACTTTGTGTAGATAATTTCTTCACCACTGTTCTCAAAAAGGTGAAGGAAAACATTGTGAGGAAACCGGCATGGCTTAGAACAAAAATTTTGAAGACATGTGGCATCTAGTAACCCGCAATGGGCCCGCGTGGTGGATTACGGCCCACTCCCTCCATCATAGAGGAGGCCTTTGTCCCAGCAGTGGGCACATTTTAGGTTGATTATGCTTGCCACTGTAAGTTATGCCTTGTGAGCAGAATTTTAAAGCATCAGTGTCAGTTCTTTTTTGTAGACCTCCATGGTCTCCATGGAGGTATACAATAAAGAACTGATATTCAAGTAGCCAGCCTTTAGTGAGGAGAAAGCTTTGAAACTCTCTAGCATTTCAGTTTTTGAAAAGAATAAAAATGTTGAGAATACAATTTGAATGACTGCATAAGTTAAGCAGAGACCTCTGGTGACAAAGTTTGGAAAACGAAATCACTTTAATCCCCAAACAACCACTCTTAGAATAAATTAAGCACATAAATTGATGATATGTTTAATATATTTTTTCGCCGGTTATCAAAAAAATAAAATCTGACTGTTCATACGTACCTATGCGGTCAAAGTGTATCATCAGATTCATCAGTCATCAGTGGAGCATCAGTTTTTTTATTAACCGATGAAAAATTTCTACGTTTCGTTAGTGCACTGGTTAAAAAAAAATCTTAATACAATAATAAAGTATAGATACCTACATGAAGTTATGCAGTAGCCTGATTTTCTTTTCTTTGTTTCAGCGAGGGACTGTTTACTTGTCCGGTCAATGCTTCTCCCGTTGATTACGCAAAGGTAAGTTTCCAACTTACTAAAACTTTATCGAGGTAATTCCTGATGATGACCTACATATCTCTGAGAATCTGCATGGGGAGTTTCGGGTAAGTCTACGTCTCCAGTTCTCGCGCACTGAAATAGTAATAATCTTTGAAAAGGGGAAATTTTTTATATTATTAATTACCGTATGAATTAAGTAGTTATATGTATATGAGTAATTATTGCTAATATTTTAATATACTTTATAGTACACTACGCCGCGCCCTGCTCAATAGGGCGCAGTGCCTCCAATCCTCCATCAATCGCTATTTTATCGTTATCGGATGGCGCACGCGCCGACGCAGCACGCGGGTGGTCGGCCCTCTATGCGGTTCAACCAGCTGTGGATAGATGGCGCTGTTTACAACTTGTGGTCAAACACCGCTTGTTACAAACGAATCTTTAAAACTTATTTTATTGACTCGTAAAACTACGAGCTTTCTTAGAATGCGTTTTATAAACAATTTTAATTGTTACGTAATTATGGAGCTTGAACAAACTTTGGTTTGTCTTAACTCGCCGATGTGGTATAAAAATCTGAAGATTTGTTATCTCTCATTATACCAAGATCTTTCAGTAGTAAGTACCTACACACAAAACGACTGTAATCTTCAAAGGGTTAGGCAGGCAGAGGTATACCTTTAGTAAACCCATATTTCACCAGTTATGTTCAATTTTCTTTCAGTAAGTTGTTGCAAATATAGGTTAACTCAACAACCTTAAATATAAATTCAAGTGAAAACATTCCACTGCATCGTTTCGTAAGAATTTATTACCTACTTGAAATTCCTCATCATTACCAACCTCTTACCGTCGTGAGGATTTTCAATGTTCACAAGAAATAAAATAAGCCATAAAATTGCAGTTACCTATTTCAAATAGTTCGGTGCTGCAGGCGCGCAAGCTCTCACGCGGTCAATTTCAAATTCAATTGCTTGAATTACTTTAGATAATGATAATATGAATGTTTTGTTTCATGACGAGGAAGTAGTCGATGATAATGTTTTGATAAAAATTAATTTATTGAGAGATTGTAAAATAAACTTGAATGCAAAAGTCTCAACAATAACAACTCTTTTTGTTTGATTTATATTATTTTGGTCAATTATCCGAAATAAATGAATCTGTCCAAAAAGGCTGGCGACGATGACAAGGCCTTTTACGCTAGAAGGAAGCTAATAAGTTTCTACAAGATAAAAGCAGTTTGATCAAAATATTATTCTTCAAAGTTCAATGAATAACAATTTCTTCAGGAACATTAATAGATTCTCGTAAACATTGAACACGTGTGTGTCTCCCACAGACTGCCATAACAAACGATCCTGGGGGGAAACTTGCGATAGTTTCGAAAAACCTATAAAACCCAGGGTTTAAAAAGAGTCCGGGAGGTTTTTGGCCCTGAAATTTATAGTTAGGTATAAAAGGTAGGTACTAGATTAATAGAAATAACCTTTATTGTACTTACACGATATTGAGAGGATTGTGTTAAGAGAAGTCAGCCACTACGCTCGCGCTATTAGGCTATATTTGCCATGAAGCAACCACCATTTGATGAAGATAAAGAATCTCATATCGAAAGAAAAACCGCTTTGGAGCTAAATAAGATAAAATATAGCAAATGTAAATACATACCAGGCATACTTATGTTTTTTATTTGAATAATAATACCAGGCATAATTCCTTAATTAAGTACCTATTAGCTTTCATTAAATTATGTAAATACCTATGTAAAAATCAGATTAGTTAGATTCACATACGCTGCAGTCAAAAAAACTTAGTAAAAAAACAGTGGCACTCCGGGAGTGCCGACAGAAGTGACAACAAAACACAGAATACTTTGCCATCACTGACATATCGGCATAAAACCGAGTACAGTGCGTGCCACGTAAGAAGAGACTTGACCCCGCCACCCCCGCCTCTTTCTGCCACCCCGATGACGCCCGGTGCGGGACGGGGACCGGGCGTCAACGGGGCGGCGGAAAGAGGCGGGGAGGCGGGGTCAAGTCTCTTCTTACGTGACACGAACTGTACATCCCGCGGACAGCCGAACACATCCGAAGCGGGTATTAATCGTCTTATAAACAAAACACGCACGGTGTCGCTTACGGTAGCAGTGGCGCGAGTTCAATGGTTTTTTCCCATCTCAAAAAACCCCCAACGCGCCTATAGAAGTTTTCACTTCAAAAATTACACAATGCAAAACAATGATGTAAGTCAATGAATTATCAAATTCGGCACAGCATCCAAATTACAAGCACCGCACATATCGCGGCAAATCAATCGTAATCGATCGTTTAAACATCGATTAAACACCAATTGTGCCTACAAAATCAAAACAAGATGATTTGGCACGCAAAATTCGCGGACGCACTATCTATCACCACTTCCCAAACGAATTTCAACCATAAATTTTGAAACACAAAGTCTAAATTAACAAAAAGACAGTCTTCACGGATTAGTGTCACTCACCTCTTGTGACGACCTTGCAATGCTAACCAGTCACGCGACAATGTTTTTGTCTCTCTCCCCCGGATTATGTCCGGTCGTAAAGTGGTGTTGCTATCTCCTTCTAACAGTGCAAAGCTGTACAGTTGTTTCACTATGCGTTTGGAGCTAAGGAGCGTTGCGGACGTCTTGTGATTAGTTTGTGCTTTTGAAAGTAGATGGCGCTGCAAAGACATTGACTTAGAAATGTACATACAAATATTGAAGAGACCAAAGTGTTAGACTTGCGTGATTTTTTATTGTTAATCATTGGCACTAAGGTATAAGACAATGGGTACTACATCAATAACAATATTTGTATATCAAAAAGAAAAATTTAAACGTAATTTTTCCCTTATATTTTTTCAGGCGCTTTTCTCAAAGATATACAACTTATTGTATTGAGACAACGGATTGACCAATATAAGTGAGAATACAAATAAGAAAACCGAAGGACACAAAGATTATTTTAATTTATAGCTTCTGCCAGCGCCTTCGTCTGCGTGGACTTCAGAATTGGGTCCAGACATTGATATACAAAAATCCAGTATATCAGTGGTTCCAGAGCATAAATTGATAACAGTCGTTATGCCATTCTCCAAGCTCATTTACCGGGACACAAAGTATAGTATGTGTTAATCAAGGTTATAGACTATCTGTGTACGTAATTTAGTAAACATCAGCTTTTCCCTACATTTTGTCGAGTTATACGAACATAAATGTAGGCACATGTAACAGCTGATTTTTTTTTCGCGATTTCAGGTTTGGTCCCATAATAAAAGATGTTCATAATAATGAGTGCAATGACCTCTTAAGAGGTTGTTAATGTTTTACCAATAACCCTATACCTATAGTATCAAAACAAATCAAACTGACAACTTGATATCTGCTTAAAAAGTTCCAGTAAGCGACGACACTAAAATGTCCGTCTTGCCACCGTGTAGTGTCGGACCGGGCAATCTTTGCGCGGGCGCAGGGCCGGGCGTGAGAACCGGCGCGAGTGAGTGCGGAACAAACGCCGCGAATGCCGCGATCTATGATCCGTTGGATAATAACATTGCTGACTTGCTGCTTAAATTGCACGGGTATCTTTATCATACTTTTTTATAGTGGATTATTCTCCTGCAGATGTAGATTGTTATTGAACTTACAGTCAGACGGTGTTATAACTCTGTTGTACAGACGCCAGCACATCAAGCTACTACAATATGTCAAATTCCTTTATTAGATTTTTAACTTTATCGCTAAAGCATAAGGTTCAAAGTTGATTGGGAAAATTTGACAGTTTCGGGTAGTTTGATGTGCTGGCGTCTGTACTTGTGACCTACTTATTCTAAGGTTTTTTTTTTGAGTTTTTGAATACCTACAAGGCCACGCTGTATAATTATTAATTAACATACCTTTGCCAAGTCTGCGGATTTTTTTTGGCTTTTCAGTACTTAGGTATGTATGGTTTAGATACTGGGGGCTTGTGACTAAGTAATAATAACAGCCGCACGGGTCGATCGATCAGGTAAGCTACGCTTGCCGCGGTTGGTCCGTGGGTGGGTGACAATCTTTACGTACTAAAACCCCTCCGTGCCTCGCAACGTTGGTCCCGGCTGTTATTCGTGGATCTTTGACAGTCGTTACGGGTCGTCAGAAGCCCGAAAGTTTGACAACCAGTCTTACCAAGGGGTATCGTATTACCCATTACCCCAACATAGTTGGGAAAAGGCATGATGATGAGGTAGGTAAGTATAGTTTAGGTATGTGTGATTATAAGTAGGTGTAGTATTCTGTATTCTGCATTTTATCGATGAACAATCCACACCCAAATTTACAAGTAACTCAGTCAAGTCTGTTAGAAAATTCTGTCAAGTTTAAATATAATATACAATCAAAGATGCTAGACAAATTCTTCTGATAACGGTGCGTCAAACATGTGTGAAAAATATGCTCGTTAATACCCACAGCATTGCTTTAACTTTGTCATTGTCAAACGCAGTGGTAATTATTGTTTTATGACATAACAAATACCAATAAATGTCACTGTCACAGACAGACTCATAGATATGTCACACTGGGAGTGGCACAACTATTGAATTTGTAAGGGAACGTTTGAGAACATGATATGTACGTATTGATTCACGATGTAAGAAATCAAATCAAATCAAAAGTCATGTATTCAAACTAGGCTGAGAATCAGCACTTGTCGAACGTCAAAATTACAAAAGACAGCGTCAAAATGTTGGTTGGGGGGGGACCCCCAACCAACATTTTGACGCTAATTTCCACCTCTGTTATCGTTTGTATTGGTTTAACGGGTGTATAAAAGCGCCCAGTAAAACTTTTGTTTATTCAATGGTCATGACTATAACTAAATAACTCATCAAGATGAGTAACGGTAACAAGAAGACATAATATGACTAAGGTAGGTATAAAAGATAAAAGCTGAACCACAGTAACACTAGGTGTAGTAACTTCAAGTAACAATAAGTACCTAAGGTAATAGTTGGATTTCTAATAAGTCTCACTATTTTCAAGTGTTCTTAAAGAGTGCTAAGTAAATGTTTTATACCACCTATCCTGCCTAGGAAACGTATTATTACTTAAGGAGGTATAAACGGTACAGTCGCAACCATCATAGCACCTGCTTTTATAAATTCAAGTAACAGAAATTACTAAAAGTAATATTATAGTTTGTTATAATTCTTTCTACCGACAAGAGCTCTTGAAAATAGTTAGCAAAATATTTTTACCACCTACGTTGCTATAAAAGTATTAATTGCAACTTATTTACAGCTACTTAATTCAGTAATCAAAAACCCCTATTTATGATAGCAATTGGTATTATGGAGTTATTTTTAGAGCCCTAATCGTTACAGTGGGGTTCAAATTTACTTTTATGTTATTCTAAGCCATAATAACACGGAATTTAAACATTTAAAACCCTATTCTGGTATAACAAGTGCTACAATAGTTCTAACTACAGCCCATCCAGTACTTCTTGTTCATTAATAGTAATAATAGGAACCTAGGATAATAAGGAGTGGACACCATTTTAAATCAAACATAACCTAAAAATAAATCAGAAAAAAACTAGTTTAAAACTCATATTTTGTTTAATTTTCTCATTTTAAAACGCAAAATATTTACTACAATACACAATGAATGTAAAAAACAGAGCCAATATCCTGTTTTTATCTAAATTTAGATTGAGTGTGTGCCCCGCATGATAAAATGCAATTTATTTTTACTTTAAATATCACTTATTTTTAAGGCCCTGCAAAATTGAGACGCAAGACATATATTATTTTTTCAATAAAGTAACCCTCGCAATAAATTTTAGCCATGTGATAAAGAAATCAAACTTCACTCATCGAGATATTGACAATCCGTAACTTGAAATTCACTTAATTTCAACTCCTTAGTTTGCCATCATTTTTGAGAAATAAAGTAACACTTTTGGAACTAATGTATATGCAAAACAATAGAAAAAGAAAACACGCTACAGCCCTGAGTTGCTAATCAACACTGATCAAGATACATAAAGCAAATCCCAGAAAAAAATGGACCTAAAAAAGAACTAATATGTTACTATACAATTTATACCAGTAGACTTCAGAACTTGTGTACCACCTATAGTTTTTATTATAACCATAATACAGACTTTAAAGTGCTTGAGGTAGCTAGATTTATATTATACCACCATTATAGATACAAGAAATTGTTTGCCACTAACGCCACCCTATAACTATTATGTAACTCTCAGTGTTAAAATAGTGAGCATTAAAATCATTATATTACTTATAGCGCTATAAGACGTGGGCCCAATCGAGAGTTTGTAAGGGGTTAGAGCGTGCTCTAACACCAATTGCTAAAACCATTGTATCACTCTTGCTTGCCAAATTCACTTTTAAATAACTCTTTTATCACCAATTCTTATTACCAAAATGCTAGTTGGGCCGGCACGCCCGCCCTTCACCACTTCCTAGTGCTTTCGCTGGGGAGAAGAAGTGGCGCAACAAACTCCCCCAGCAGCACAGCTGTGTGTTCAGTTAGAAAATACTTGATTTTAACAATACTAGTTATGCAAAGCAATTATCTTTTCTTTGAACTAAGTAGTAATGTTATCATTAATCACTGCAAAACCGACCACAAAGGACGTATTTTTTGCTTAGAACCAAAACAGTTTCTGCACTGTTTTAGTTCTAAGCAAAAAATGTTATATGAAATCGCATGGTTGCACAGTTTTTTATTAATGCACTGTTTTTATTATTTTTATTTAGTTTACCACAGACAGGTGATGGTGGATGATGGTGGTGGTGGTTTCATGGTTGATGAGTCTTCGGTCAGCTGGACCCGGTCGCTTCTGGACCCGCGGGTCCAGTTGACCACATCATTTATTTTCTGTATTTTTATTGGTTAACTGGACCCACATTCAAACTTAGAAGAACATCTGAGGTGTGTAGAATCAAATGCAGCTAGTTGCATGTGAGTTATGAATACAAAAAACATGTCTTTCAATTCTCTATGGATCCAAGTTAAGAGTTGTTATCAAATGTAGCTGAATGTGGTAGAAAATCCAGATTGAACTTCGGCATTGGGATCAAAGGTAGCTTAAAATTGTCCTGTCAACATCAAAGACAGCTTAAATCCGAATTGTCAATCACAGCGTTGCGATGGCGCCGAGCCCAATATGGCAGATGCACTTAGCTGTCTTTGATTCTACACCCCTCAATTCTATTGTTTAAAGCTACCCTGATAATTATAAGGTAAATTTTAAAACTACAAAGTTTGTGACGTCCCACGAGGAACTCCAAATATGTATGATGAAATTTATGGATAAAGGAGAAAAGACCCCTAACACTGAAGACAACCACATGAATCGGACGATGAGCGCGATCGATAACAAGAATTCGTGAATCACCCACGAGGTTCTTACTATCAATGTCATCATTCTCTATGATACGTTCATTGTAGCGGTCAAATGGTTACCCTCGGCACTTCGGCAGTTTTTTTAGGGTTCCCTAGTCAACAAAGAACCCTTATAGATTCGCCATGTCTGTTCGTCGGTCTACGGCTTAGCTCAGAGACTCTTAGTACTAGCAGGACTCTTGGTAAAGGCAGGCACATATGATGAATGAACTTAAAGACGTACTCTGTGAGTTAGGCTGAGTACAGACATTAAGTATCTATTATCTATACTTAGTTTTAAACAGTTAATCAATCTAACGAACAACATACTCATGGGTGATTATAAACCCTAAAATACAAAATATCACGTATTTTCTTCAAACATGAAGCCTAAAATACTATTTACCCACGGCATACATAATATTCAATAACCCAGTAGACGTGGTGTCATTACAAACAAATAGGCGTATTCTTTTGTTATTTTATGTCTGCCGACTTGTGCTGATCGACAAACTTGAACACGATACGATGATTAGGCATATTACTTGTTAACTTAAGTTTATATCAATATTTCTTCTGTTTATAAGTAGGCTTTACGCGTTATTTATAAAAGGGGTTTAGATTACCTAAATGGTTTATAAAAAAACCATTCAATTTAATTCGTTGCCAGATACGATGATACAGAATATATTATGCTTGCATCTCTGTACCTGATGCCGACTATTTTTTATTTATTTTTAAATGTTTACAAAAAAAAAGTTTTTTTAATAAAAATATTTAAAAATGTTACCCATATTTATGCTAATGAAATAAAGGAAATACTTAATAAAAGCCACTAATTCAGAGCATCTAAAACGTATGCTACTAAAATAAAATTATTAGGTAGGTATCTAACAAGATGTAAATAAAATTAAAAAATAATTCTATTACATTGACACCGACTGTCTTGGTCTGTCTCTATTGGTAAAGTCTTGCATCTCCAGCTAGTTAAAAAAAAGAAAACAATATACTATTGAATAGACCCCAAATGACGTTTCCTTCGTCACACAACGAAACCGAATATTCTAATTCCCATGGACATCAGAAAAAACCCTATCAGATCAGATCTCACGGTTATTAAAATTAAAATCAAAATAATAGATAAACTTCACAAAAGAAATTTGATCCACAAAGGGATGGCCATTGCGTACAATAGGACCAAATAGTTCTCTATTCATCCCTTTTTGAGTTTGAAGAGGCGTAATGATGTAGTTCCAAAGAGAATATAACCACTTCTCTTAGTTCAGTATAAACTTGATTTCTAATCTATCAGCGATGCGTGAAAAGGAGTTGTGTTTTGTTTTGTTATCTTCTTGCCTTATGTAGATGGGGCGTATGATACTTTAAGCAATGTTTAGTATATAATAAACATATAGAAATAATCTACCGGCAGATATTAGGAGCACATCTCCTTTTAACATATTCAAATCTAAACTCAAGCAGTACGTCACTAACAATACAAAACTATCAAGATAACGACACAATATGCTAGTCAACCCACAAAATGCGACATCACACCTACCTACATAAAAAAGAACATAACTATTAGCTACTCGACTACCTTACCTTAGTTATGTATTTATTCGCTAAGTGAACAGTGTATGTTCTTGTAGAATAAATAAAGAATCTTTAAGCCCATACATATCCTGCCTCATCTTATTTTCTCTTGACTGTACTTACCTGTCAAAAAGAGTAAACCTAGATAATGTGGATAAGACAGAGATCAAAAAAAAGAGGACGAACTAGCAGGGGATAGAGGAGGGGGGGGAGAGGGGATCCCGGAATAAGTCAGATAAAATGCCTCAGAGAATAAGCATTGATCAGCACCCTTTCTAGTTTTGTGTTGTCGATTTTAGACTATTTACCTCTTACGTCCAAGTCCAGCACTCTAATTGCTTAACACACTCTCAAACACAATCTGAATTATTCTGAAGGATACTGCTAATCCATTGCTTCATATGTTCCTAAAATTTGTCTGCCCAACCACGTAAATAACGCAATGAATTTTGTTGAACTGTAAAAATGAAAGTCATTCCTACGTTTTTTTACGAGTAAGGTAAGTCCAGGATTCCTCACAATAGTTTACTACCCTGAGACAACATACAGCCTACTGGCCAGTTTTATTATTATTATTTGTCTCTATTAAAACATAATATTATGTATTATCTGTATTCAACAGAAGATCGATCCTCGAATGCATACGATGCATATCTCATAAGTCATAGAGACATGCATTCTCAAGCGATCACATATTATAATATGCGTTCTATAGCTCTTTGTAAAGCAGCATTTAAATTAAAGATTAATCTGTGTTAGAAAATAATGCTCGCAGGATCACTGACCTCGTTTTGAAAAGACCCAATTTGGACATATTCAAAATGAATAAGGGTTAGGTTTCATTAGGGCGTTGTGTTCCGGGTTGCATCATTTTTGTAATCGAAGTTTTATATTGGGTAATAGGTATATTGGCATTCTTATAAGGATGTGTGATGTTATTGCAAAGTATTTCGCAATATACTTAAGATTTGCTCCTTGTCAATGACCTACGATCGAATGTCAATGAACTACGAACAACCACGATTGACTTGTCGTCAGCGGATTGCGTTAATATTGTAATAATTACGTTTATTAATATTTTTAAGAATATAATGTCTACTAGTTCGACATCTGCACCGAAAACCTCATTTAAACTGCACCAACGACAACCATATTTTATGTCCAGGCAAATCACTGTCCATTCCAAGGTTGCCTGAAAGAGATCGCAGAAAGCGATAAGGCCGCCCATTATATATTTTTGTGGTTTACAATAAAGTATATATAAATAAATAATACATAAATAAACTATACTGGATCCGGAATAAACCCAGGGAACTCAGCGAGATTGACCGTGCTTTGAATCGAATAGCTGGATCAATGACTAAGTATGTTTTTTGTACATAATTTGGTGACAACAAAAAATAACTTCAAATAAATTATTACAACAAGTACCCATTGAATTTTATTCAATGCTTCGTCTATCATAGTTCCAATTACCTATTCAACAAAATGTTTTCTTACCAATATTACGTAGAAGTACGTTACACCCCGATGTAACACAACCTTTAGCTCCCTTTTCATATAGAAGAGGTTAAACGATATAAAACGGGTCCCAGGACATTATGATGTAAAGTAGGTGCTAACAATGGAGATAAGATGTCTTGTACGTGAGGGAACGTGTGGTCACCCGACTGTAAAGGAGGGGAGTTAGGAGGATTGTTTCTCTCTCTAGAGCCAATGAGTCATACTCATATTAGACGATATACTCAGTCCAATTATGTATATAGATGTATTAATAGAACTCGAGTGAAGCAGCACTAGAAAATGTTACGCGGGGTAGTAAAATAATCATTTTACTACCCCGCGTAACTTTTTCTAGAACATTTTCGAAATATCTTATTTAAAAAAAGATAACTGGAAATCTCTGTTTCTATGGACAATTTTAAATCGGTCTAATTTGGCTGTAACACCATTTTTCCAGAATGTTCTTAAGTAACTTTTTTTAGACCTTTGTATCCTGCTTATTCGTATAAAGTTTCATTAAAATCGGTACATTCATTTCGAAAAACAAGGGTTTGAAAGTTTGTATGAAATGCCGCACGTCGCAAGCGTGTTGGTTAATGCTCGTGCTTTCCGTCTAATTGGTAGGGAGGCTGGTTGCTCTGAGTCTCTGACTGTATGGAAACTAAGGACTTCCATATAAGTAGCCAGGGAAACACGTGTCGGCCTTTTTTTAGATTTTCCTTTTGTTTTCATCTGTAAATCTGTGATGCCGAATATACAACTCTTCGGTAATAATCAGCTTGTTTCCTCGTTCATTTCATCATCCATACTATCCATACTAATATTATAATCCCTACTTACATACTAAAGTCAAAGTCAAATCATTTATTTCAAATAGGCACATTAAAGGCACTTTTGAACGTCAAAAATTACAACAAAATAGAATTGATTCTAGTCGCCCATTCCAAAAGGTAGTTTTCGTATGGAGAAGAATGGGCAAGAAACTCCACCGTTACTCTTTAAAAAAGTTTTGTATACATAATATAATTATATGTAAAAACGATGCACCTAGAATAAAATTAGTCTACCACAAAAGGTAAAAATAATTAAAAATGAAGCAATGACAGGTAAATCAATCATGTGATAGATACGAGTAGGTACATGGTGCTCACATAATTATTTACAAATATTGTAAAAGTTTTTTGTAAAAGATTTTCCTAGAATGTAACAAGTTACTGGTGGTCACAGATTGTAGAAATGAATGACATAAAATTTTAAAAAATATAAATTAAATTAGGAACCAGTTTGATTTTGTCTAGACTCTAGATTGTCCTATGGAGCAGGACCATCATGTTTCCAAGCATTCTTATCTTGGATATAATCCTCTAATTTGTAATATCCGTGTTTACAAAGTTACTTTTAATATGACAATATTATAAATTCCAAAGTAACTCTGTCTGTCTGCCTGTGTTACCTTTTCACATCTAAACGACTGAACGGATTTCGATAAAATTTGGCAGAGAGATAGATTGCATCCCGGAGATGGACATAGTATAGTTTTTGTCGACATACCTCGCGGGCGAAGCCGCGGGCGGAAGCTAGTAATATTATAAACTCGAAAGTAACTGTCTGTCTATCTGTATGTTACCTTTTCACGCCTAAACCACTGAACGGATTTCGATAAAATTTTGCAGAGAGATAGATTGCATCCCGGAGAAGGACATAGGATAGTTTTTATCGACATACTTCGCGGGCGAAGCCGCGGGCGGAAGCTAGTAATATTATGAATACGAAAGTAATCTGTCTGTCTGTCTGTATGTTACCTTTTCACGCCTAAACTACTGAGCGTATTTCGATATTTGGCAGAGAGATAGATTGCATCCCGGAGAAGGACATAGGATAGTTTTTATCGACATACTTCGCGGGCGTAGCCGCGGGCGGAAGCTAGTAATATTATGAATTCGAAATTAATCTGTCTGTCTGTCTGTATGTTACCTTTTCACGCCTAAACTACTGAACGTATTTCGATATTTGTCAGAGAGATAGATTGCATCCCGGGAAAGGACATCTATAGGATAGTTTTTATCCCGATATTCCCATAGGATCGACACTTATGCGGGAGAAACCGCGAGGAGCTACTAGTTTAGGAATGCATCAAGATGTTCTCATTGACAAAATTAGAAAGTAGGAACAAATAAAGATACTAAGAACCAACACGATTAACTAACACCAGTTAAATGTCGGTATCACTGTGATGCAACCGTAACCTCACTTTGAACTCAGTTCACAGAAGTTAACAATAAACTTTATCTAAATACAGCATTAACGGTCATTTGACGTTATCTCGACTTTCTCACGTTAGGAATTTTATTTGTCATGCGCGTACGCTTGGGGTGAAAGGCATTGTACTGACCGACGCGTAGATTAGATATTATGTTTAGGAGCTTATGAGAGATGTGCTCTAAATTCATATTGTGGAGCTGGTGCTTATTATTTAGATTTATGTTTTTGATTAAATTAATGTTTTGAAATACTTGAATTAGGGTTTAAACTGGGCATGCATGAAGATCGTCGTTCAATTAAATTTTTTAGGAAAAACATCCCATCTTAATCGCTAAATAGGTACATCGAATAGAAATAGTTTGTTTTATTACATTTTCTTAGATTCATTCAGATGAGATTATTGATTTCATTCACTGAATTAATCTAGATTATTTTTCAAGGTTTCTCTATTTTAATTGAACGTTTCAAAGAATGTTCTCTGTTTATTTTACACAATCTATCCACAATGTACCAACAATGTATGAACAGTGCATTCCATAGGCAGCATACACCATAGACGCATAGAGCGACGTATTGACTGTAAATCATGGCAGTCATAGGTCACACATCTATGACGGTCTCGTGTCTTTGGGATACAGTAGATGTAGATGGGTTATTCTGTAAAAGTTTGGCAGCAAGGTAGATCGAAGAAAAAATGATTATACTATTATTTTGTGGATTTACTAAGACGGGTTTCATAATATTATCGATATTGCTTTAACACAATAAAGTTCTTTGCAGAAATAAACACGATACATAAAGAAAATAAACTGCAAAGCTGCCAGCAGTTACTTTCGTGTGTTCTTTGATAGAATATCTCATGAATGTAGTAAACGGGTTATAAGTGTTCAGATAAACCGATTTCTACACCTCATTTTATATCTGAAGCTACAGACTTCAGATCTATTCAAAACTGACAGATGTTATACTAATCTATGTTATGTATACCTACTCAAATTTCTTTTCTAAATGGTTTTCATGCCTGTGCATTGTTCTATATTACTAGAATAAGGGTCTTAATTTCAAAGAATAACCCTAATCTCTTTACATTTGACACTGCACTCATTTTTAACGGCTCCAAGTCTATAACACATGATGGATTATGATTACAGACGATAAACGAGGTACCGGACAGTACCGGTCACCTTCACACTTGACAATGTGATGTATCCCTTTAAATATTTTATAGCACTGTTCTAAAATTTGATTGATATTGTATCGTTTTGGAAATCGGCTTGTTTAATAAGCAATGTATGGAATCGACAAAATAGAGGATGGTTGTATAGAAAGGTTAGGAGAAAAAATAAATAAATGCGTTTTGTCACATTACAGGATTTTGAAGATGGCCTCAGGAAAATGCTATCTTCTAGTCATAAATAACTCAAGAGACATTAACTATGTACCGTAAACAATGACAGCTCATCAGCCCAGTACATCCTACATTCGTATATAGGTACCTACCTCAGTAGGATCCCCAGCTTGCGTGAGATGACGGGCAGGTGATGTATTCGTGTGTCGTTTTATTTTAATATCAACAGTATCTACCAGATGGTTCCAATGAAATCAAGAAGTTGACGGACGAGTCACGGATATTGTCGAAATTTTCGTACACCTGGAGTTTGGTAATACTTTTTAGTCTTTACTTATAATTTTAGCATAGCAACTGGAACTGGCGTAGCAGGCAGCGTTCTATAGTTTCTGCATACCCCCATGAGAAGAGGGGGTGAGTTTATGTATGTATGTACGTGTAGCAACTGGAACTGCATTCAGGTTAGATTCAGGTTTACCGACTATTCATTTTCTATAAAGGTAAAGTGATTGGTGCATACTTGGCAAAGTTATGGATCAACATTTTTTCCAGCAAGAAAATAAATATGAGAGTGAACGTCGTAAGAGGGTTTGAAGCTTTGTCTATTAATTTTCTATCCTACCAATAGCAAACGTTATCATAAATAATCCTCTTCATCTCTAAAGGCAACACCTGGGACCCCTACCCATAAACAGTCCATAGGTACATAACAAACGTAAAAAAAATATTAACAAATGAGACGAACTCAAAATTCAACTGAATTATTCATTACGGGCTGCCGGACAGAATGCAGCAGACGTCAGTTAAGTAACCAATGAACAATGTTAGAGGTCGAATAGGGTCACATATATCTATGGATCTAGATTGAGGATTGTAATGTTGATGTAAGAGGTGCAATGAAAATTTGGAAGGTAAATCAATGTCATTTGTGGTGCGATGAGTGAGTTTGACCTCAGCTCAAGGCAGCTAAACAGATTACAAAGCTCCCATGAACACAAATATAAATTACTTTCTTCAAAGTCAAAGTTAAAGCGTTTCAAATTGTTACATAAACGGCACTTTTGAACGTCAATATTTACAATAAAAAATAGAACTGATTTTAGTCGCCCCTACCAAAAAGTAGTTTTCGTGTGGAGAACAATGGGCAAGAAACTCCACCGTTACTCTTTTAAAAAGTTTTACAAATATCTCGTTTTCTTCAGTGAGTGATTCAGATTCCTTACGAAGGTAGACCTCGCGTGGGTAGTCAGTCTACTTAGCCCGTGGTAGAAACAAGTTAACGAGGGTTGTAGAGGGAATGATATCCTATGATTAGAAAAAGTTATTTGCATATAGAACATATCACTATGTTCTATATGCAAATAACTTTTTTTTTTATAGCTACTTCACAGTAGCTATATATGCTGGTACCAATCGGTACAGAGATCTCTTGTTACAACTCAAGGCTGCTCAAAGAGGGCCCAACAATGAGCGTCACCATAATTGCGCATCACACTATCAATCACAATCTGAATCACTTTGAATAATGCTAATCCATTGCTTCAACGATCGAAAAATTTGTCTGCTCAACAGGGACACTTTGTTGGCGGAAGTCAAAAAGGAACTACCTGAAATTTATGGTTTCTTGTGGCAGTGTTACAGACACCCTTCCAAATTATTATATAAGGACAATGTTTTGGAATCTGCAGTAGGATGCCAACAAGGTGACCCTCTCGGTCCTGTCATTTTCAGTTTAGCTATCCACCCAATTATCCAGAAACTAAATTCAAAATTCAACGTAGAATTCAATATCTAGTAGATGATGGCAATGCTGCCAGTCTTTTGGGCACGTTTCCTGTTGACAGCGATGTGGATGAATTTTTTGATGCCCTTTGATTATTTTCCCTCCTTTTTATTTACTTGTACATATTATTACTATAATTAATTTTGTATTTTAAGTGTATATATGGTGAAAATAAAAATTAAAATAATTAGTTAGTGTGCTCAACAACGTAAATAGTGCAATGAATGTTATTGAACTGTCAAAATTAAAGGCATTCCTATTGTTATTACGCAATAACCGCGGATATCACCTACTCGTAGATGAAGAGGTGTAGCCTGTCGAGTTAGCAACATTATTCGTTCACAAATCATTGTTGTTTTTGTGAGCCTCGATCACTTTCATTCATTATTTTAGCTGATTCTTATTTCCGAGCTTTTGCAGATGACAACCTGCCAACCAGGCACTCTTTTAGTGTTGTTAACATAATCAGATGCCCTTTTAAAGTATTTATTAAAAAGTCGAAAACTGAGCAAAAATGGCTTTTAAAAAAATCGATGCAGCGTAACATGGTTAACTATCTCACCTGATAAAATCGAACCTTTTAAAATTTTAACAGCACAATTTTCTCCTCATCATTTCAGTTAATTACGCCAATTATATATCGGGCTTCGAACAAAAACTGTCATTTAAGCAACCTTAATGTGAGTAAAAAGATTTGACTGAAAGCAAAGGTGCAGAGCGTTGCGGCGAGATTTTTAAATGTTCAAATGTTTATGGTCGTTGTGCGCAAGCATGCTGGTTGGCGAGGACAGCTGCGCAGGCGCACCTTGCGCAGATGTGGCAGCACGTGTGGACCAAGCCGATACTTTGTTTTATTTTTGCCCTCAGCGCTTGTCCCAAGATTGGTGCTTCCATGATTTTATAGGATATAATTACTGTTGTTATTTTGAGGGAATGATTGTGTGAAATTGTGAAGGTGTGTCGTGAACACGTTTGGTATTATTATGAAAGTCCTTAAACAGATTTACATTGGTGCTGTAACCACTAAAACAGTCAGTTTTCAGAGATAACTGTAGATTGATGGGTAAAACTCATCTACATATTGCCAGTTATGATATTATTTTCGTAGCAACAAAATCAAAAACACTATAGGTAACAGAATTCAGAATTGAGAACAAGTTCACCCTGTAAAACATGATAAGGTCATATAAGGATACCTATGTATTATCGCGGACACTCCTGCCTGACCACCACCAAGCTCATTTTGCTTGCACTCAAAAAATAGAAGCGCTCTCTAGTAAGCGCGCCAAGGTCAAATAGTTCGTCCGTAAAATTCACAAAAGGAGTACCTACACGTGATGGCAGTACAGGTTGCAATTAATTGCGTTATCGCTTTCCTAATAAAAAATTAAGGGGGCGTAGCTTGGCGTCGCCACCGCAGGATTTCGGCGAAAAAATGTTTAAGTGATTAGGCGAAAAATGCCGCGATGGTACATTAATAGTCATTGTGTCAATCAATTTGTCTAGCCTTTTCCAACTATGTTGGAGTCGGCCAGTATTTTAAATGGAGCGACTGCCTATCTGACCTCAACAACCCAGATACTGGGTAACACGATATCCCTTGGTAAGTCTGGTTATCAGACTTTCGAGCTTCTGACCACCCGTAACGACTGTCAAAGATTCAAAAATGATAGCCGGGACAGGGCCGGAGCCGGGGCTTAACGTGCTTTCCGAGACAGAGGGGTCTCGATATGTAAAAATGATGACCCATCTACGAACCGACCATGACAAGTGTAGCTTAACCAGATCGATCGACACATAGGTACGGTTGTTAAAACTTATCTTAAAGAACGTTTCCAGTTCCTTCATGACCATACATAATAGATATCTGAGGTCATCGGAAAACCTGAGACTAGAGATGCCGGATGCATTCCACCAGTTTCTATGACAAATCTTTTACTGTTCAAGCAGTACGGTTATGGAATGACTTGCCCGTGTCGGTAAACATCATCATTATATTTTCTTTGCTCCTGTTTCATGTTTATTATTATATGTCTATATTTATTTAGATTAGTATACCTAATATACTTTATGTATGTATTTATTGTATTATGTAAATGGTACACCGCGGACTACCTACAGTATTTGTCTGTCCTTCCCCTTTTCAAATCCATCCAAAGGTTGTCTTTAAAAGATCAATATAGAGATAAGACCGAACATTGTGTCACCCTTTGTAAAGTTTCTATATTTATGTCTGTAATTTATATAGTGTACATAATAAAGAGTATTCTATTCTATTCTATTTTTATTAGTTAGCCACGAGCTCTTCAGTCATTGTAAAGAAGTATCTAGTAATATGAGTAACTAACAATAAGTTATTGTGGAGTCACTATCGTTATTGTCTTATTGCTGTTGTAGTAACATCTTTCAAAAGGGCTTGGAATGTCTAATAAATAACTGTCTAATACAATACACACTTACATTTTATGTAAGGAATGAGAAACGATGACCAAGGATATAATGGAACCTAAAACACTCCAGCCAATTTCTTCATGTCCATTTTAAACTATGCAAATATTTACTATTTGTTAACTAAATCTAACGTAACGTAACGACACTTTTGCAATGCAAATCAACTTATTTCCATTATATCTGCAACAAGAAAATCTTCAAACGTAACTTCAACATGAACAATGCATACTTAGCTTCTAACTTTAAAAGTTGTAACATCCTTTTCAACATTAAAAAGAAAACTTTTTGCAAGCACTCAAGTCCCAACATAATCCTGAGAACAAAACCCATTGCCATAAAAGTGAGCGGTCCATAAAATCTAGCTTCAAAACGACACTTAACTTTTACCAGACAGATGCGGTGCGTTGACCCGTTCAATCCTGTCCAGTCTAGGTCGAGGCAAGGTCGTGCCTAACAGGTATTGGACAGTAGACACGTCACTACCTGCCCAAAGACTGTTTTTCGGTTTGGGTGTGTTTATCGGTTTAGCCTAATTTGATTTGGAAGTGGAGCGGATAAGTTAATTTGAGGATATCGAAAGAGCATTTAGTCGAGAGGGTCTTGTAATTTAAAGAGAGACCTACATCGATTAAAATCAAGTTAAACAAGCCATCTAAAAGAAGAAAGAAAGATGTTGTTTATTTTTGCAACAAATATCGTCGAAGTACCAACTAACGGTACGCACTAGGAAATAACAAGAGAGGTTTAAAATAAATGTTATAACAAGCAAAAAATTATAATGCAAGAAAAGAACTGTCGAAAAGCTAAGGGTAAAGATACTCTTTTTAGTGAAAAAGCTTTAGTAATATTAACAAATCAAGTCTTAAGTTTTTAACAACTTGGTGTTATTCCTGGGACAGGGTTTAGTGGCTTATGCATGTTTTAAATAACCCTGATGTTAATCATGTATCAATAAGACCGTTAAGCCAGTTATAAAGCCTTTAATCCGGATCCCGACGTGTTATGACATGTTCAAGGTATATTTGGAGCCATCCAATGGCCTCGGCGACCCGGTATCGGAATTATTGCGTCGTATTCTACAAAGGGTATTTTATATTCATGAAGAGATAATCGTTTCTCTTCCCAATACACCATTAATAACAATTTGTGATTCTTTAAGCTTTGTTTGATTCTTTTTATAGAATTCAGTTGGTGCTTTGTCTTCATCATAAGCATGACTACTAAATTAAGGACTAAGACAATTTTCTTCAAGATTAGCAATTTTGAAACTAGGTGCTAAATGATTTGTTCTTCTGTAGTATTAAGTCTTGTAATAAATGCCATATAATTATTGCAGGCTCTCATGGGCAGGACATTTAAAAACTTATCGATTATTTCTAGATCATAGGTACATAAATGAAACATGTTTACTGTCAAAAAGAGAAAGTGCAAACAACACTTACAAAGATCTTGCATTTCATCTATCTAGAGACCAAGTTAGTATCATCTTAGAATCTCATCGTCATCCCAACGTTCATTCAACACTTTAACCCAAGATTACCATCAAACCAAAAAAATATTCATCATAAAATTGTACTAACCGATTCAGTCCCAAGTTCCACATACAATCAGCAAGGCCGTACATTCGCCTTTGACGCCAGTCACCTAGACCCCTAACCAATGACACAGTACCCTTTCTTTCATACTAAAAGTTGGACCAACAAGAGGCAGGGAAGACCATCTTTGGCTGGTCAGTGAAGTCATAAAGAGGTTGTATGCAGCGGTTCGCAGTTCTTACAAAAACTGACTCGATTGGAGGATCGTGTTACTATAATAAATAGTATGCTTCTAGTGATTTTGTCGAGCAAAAAATGGTATCTCTATTCTCTACTCCTTAGATAAAATGAATGTAATGTTAGCCTTTTAGGTGTAGCAGGCTTCTTGTATGGGAGTAAAAAGTTAAATAATTATAGTTGGTTGGTAATACATATTATTTTCTTGTATTTAAGATATATGGTAGAGTGTATGATAGTTTAAATGGTAGTGGTTTCAGAGTCAAACGCAAAAGTTAAAAAGTTCTGACCATTTTAGCCGTTACATTACTGCAACCTATTTTTAGCGTTTTAAGACATCTTGCTAGTTATGCAGAATTTTACTTTTCGGGAAAGAGTGCACCTCTTTTTGTATCTAACGATTTGCCATTTGGTCAGGACGAGATTTTTTACCTTCTTTAGTGATAACGGCCCCGTATTGTATTTTCAAACTTACCTGTTTTTCTTATCTGAGCTTCCGGAGACGTGTGGTCGTTAACAAGCTCAATGGCACACAAGTATTGACATGTTACAGCCCTTGTTTGGCCAGCACTGTACCTGTTGTAACCTGTTCCTATTAGTTGCGCACTGAAGCATTAAAATACAACAGAGCAAACAGTGACTTTATCTGAAGCGTCATCTTTCAGCTTCTTACCATAGAATACAAGCTTGTCTTAGTTTGGGAGTTGGTAGATCATCTATTATGTGCTGCTAAACCATCAAACATCTTAACAAATTTTAATTTATATATTAGGTTTTTGTTGTATGTAGACTTTGAGTGCGAAAAATACATTATTTATTTTAGTATTGATAGGTATTTAACGTGAAGATCGTCTTGAATGTTTGAGAGTTCTGAAATACTTGAATGCAAACCTACATTTTATAACTAATGTATAATCAAGCATGAATCTCCAAATAAATCCAGATTTAGATACACAAGAGATATTATTATGTTTATTCGTTTAGTAGCATAGCTGCATAGCTCTCTAGAATTTGAGATATGTCTACAATAAAAACCTCTACTTAAGTAGGATATTTAGCATCCTTTCTAAACCAGCCAGGTGCTTAGCAAAAAAAAATGAAACAATAACAGTGCCTGCTTCAAAACCACTGTTCCATAAATATTGTCGTCATCTCTAATACAATACACAACAGTTACAGCAAATAATACATAATTAGTTACGTCACTACTCGTCACGTCACAGATTTTATTATCCAATTCCCTTCTTCAAAAATAGCGGCCTTTTTACCAGGAGTACCCTTCAGTGTGAACCGATATATTTTTTTATTGAGTATAATGACATTTACAGGTAGGCAATTAAGGCGTAAAGATGTTATTGGGATACTGTGTTGTGTGTTCAGAGCCCCTTGAAGAATGGAGGGTGGGTGGGCAGAAACTGTTGATGGCAATAAAGAGCTTAGAGAAAACAAACGGGAGTCGAAAGTGTGCAGGTTGTAAAGATGATGTTAGGGTCGGTAAAAACAGTAGAACAACTTTCGAGGGATAAAGTGTGTAGTGTGTACATAGGTAAGCACGTGTTATAATATTATTATAGGCGACATACTTACCGACATTGTGTTTTCCAATCCTAGATTTATTAAATTTGATCTCACTCTTGAGGTAGTCACCTCTACGAGACATAGGTACCCCCTTACTAATAAACGTATTACACCGATTTCTCTCTTTCAGTCGTCAGCAATTTGACTTTCGAAAGAAGAAGGCAGGGCGTTGTGCAACTATACAGGTGCTATACAACGTTTATTAGTAGATAGGAAAAAGTTATTGTCAATATACACTGTATAATGAGGCATACATCGACGCACAACCTGTTATATACCATGAATTCAGTATATGATTCTGAACCGACGAAAAATTTAATGGCGTCGAAATTTATCATCGGTTATTAAAAAAAAAAAATTGCTCTTCGGATAATTTTTGACCGCGAAGGTCACTGTTCTATGAAACAGTAGGGTTTTGTGTGATGATTGACGAAAAAAATTCTACGCTGGTCGGTCTAGAACTATATGACTACTACCAGATGCTTTTTTTTTCGGATTTTAGCTGGTTCGATTCCCGGGTGTGGCAAGCGTATTTTCAAAAGTCTTTAAATGCAGTTTTGTTTTTTTAAAAAAATAAAAGAATGTTTCCTTTGAGTAAAATTTGCTGTCTTCAATATTTAGAGTACTTTCCCTCCAGGTACGCTTTGAAAATTCCATCCTGTATGTTTAGATGTTACAACTTCCAACAAATTCTTTAACAGAATTTCAAAGACGTTCTCAACTTTTACTTCTACCAATCTTACTCTTTTCTACCCTACTTCAACGGTTACCCAAAAATTGCGTATCAAACACAATAGAACTACTAAAATAATAGCTTTGTCTTCACAATACAAGAAAGGTGTGACGAACTCGAAGGATTATGTTCGAAAGCCTTTCGTTCCGCAGTTTTGGAGATATAAACTGATAAATAGTTGTATTTTGTAGTTGATGGCTGTGATGTGGTATTGTTTGGGGTGAAATAGTTAATTTGGTGGAGAATTGTTCACAGGTAGGTGAGGTAGGTTTGTGCATGAAAAATAAAATAATATTCTTTGCTGGACTTCGCTTTTGATACTGATAATTATGTATCAGTCAAATAATAATACCTACTTAATTTGCAATTTTCCCCAATTGTATGAGTATCAAAAACAATTTGTAATATTTAAAATTTTTGCAATTTCAAACTTTGATTATAGTATAATATC
Source organism: Luperina nickerlii (assembly GCA_963855955.1). Taxonomy (NCBI): domain Eukaryota; kingdom Metazoa; phylum Arthropoda; class Insecta; order Lepidoptera; family Noctuidae; genus Luperina; species Luperina nickerlii. The sequence goes on along the minus strand of OY979666.1, from coordinate 2,335,651 downwards.
TTGACTATAGTTTTGTAAATTAACATTTTCTATCTAAGAGAGCCGGTCATCTGTAACTCAGATCCCTCCTATCTCAGGCACCCCTCTCTATTTATGATTGTGCATTTTAATAAACCAGTGTCTGTGGTATGAGTTAAATAAAGGTTTATGAGTATGCCCACTGAAGAAATTTATAACTTTACCGTTCACCAGCTACTGCCAGCGACTTCGTCTGCGTGAAATTTCTTGCTCCCCCGACTGACCCCGTCGCATTGCATCGCCTGCCCGTGCTATTACTTCGTTTTCGTTAAGCATTCTTTCTGACTTTTTCATTTTGCTCGACTCCCAAGGGTCATAGGGTTATGTAAAATAGCCTATAGCCTTCCTCCAGAATTGGGCTATCAAATCAAAATTATTTTTCAAATCCGACTGGTAGTTCCAGAGATTAGCGCGTTCAGACAAACAAACTAATCAGCTTTATTATTAGTGTATAGATACCGTATAATCACATCAACCGACTTTATATGGTGTGATTACTACCTAAGACTACCTATTAGATACTAATCTTTTCCTTTTCATCGTTCTCTTGATGTTGAGGATCGCGACCACATAGGTACGACGCGTCTCCAAGTTATTGCGGTCTTCTGCAGTGATGACCGCTCGGTAGATTATAATATGTCCGATTCTTCAGCGCTTTCAGAGCTTACGATTCATACATACAGTTAAAAGGGTCTTATTCAAATTCAAATATTTAATTTGAGAATTACATCCATATATTGTTAATAGTAGTATAACTTAGCCTAATATATGTTTGTTTGTATTTGTATATTGTTGAATGTTATAAAAAGAATATAGAAACCCTATGATTACACGGGGCTGCATGTTTTATTGAAATTAGTCACCATACTCACCATCCAAACAAAAACCTGTCGCATCCTTTTATTATCTGAACACGTTTCTGCCGACAGTCTTCATTACTGAGAACCTGTGGACCTCCCATCCCATTATATCGGCGCAAACAAACAAATATACTATCTATTAGAATTAGTGGAAATATCTCAATCGTGCCGCATGCCTCCCTGCTGATACGGCGGTCTTAAAGACACGACATAATACCACCACCCTTGATTTTGAAGTTAAACTACTGTAAAATAATTTTAAACTTTATTTCCATTGCTGGAGGGTCTAAAATTGGTTAGGTGATTTATTATGGCATGTTTAGCGAATTTCGACGTTGTGGTTTTTGTAACAAGGTTGAGTCTCAATTGCGTTAAAATGAGGTGTAATAATAAGGTGTCAAGCAACGATTTACAGGTTAATGGTAGAACACCGCAGTTGAAAATTACAAATTAAATAATACATATAATATGGACTTTATGTCCTGAGACATAAGGGTGATAAATATTAAGGTGGCTGCACCAGTTATCAGTCAGTCGGCATCGGTAATGCGAGTAAAGAATCAATCGAATGTTGACAACACGTAAATTATGGTGTTTGTCGGTAATTTTGACTTTACCGGCAATATTTTTGCTTTTAAAACGAATTGGCCACACATGGATTTGGGATTACTGAGAAATGTGTGACACAGAGTGTGAACATTAACGTTGATTTATTGCAATGATGATAGTACACATTTTTTGTTTATATATTTATTTTTTATTAATAATAAATATTATATTATTAATTTCCGTGTTTAAATTATCCTAATAATAATATAATAAGTAAATGAATAATTATAATAAAAATAAAAACATTTTATTGTCAGGCATCAATGCCCATAAGGTGTTAGTATTACATCTTACTTAAAAAGTATATTAGTAACATGCAGGAACACTAAAAAAGAAAAAGACAATCACAATCACAGGAAGGTTTAACAAGCTTTGTTGCCAACATGTAGCTTGGTAAACCTCCCAATTGTAGGCCCATCCAGCCTCTTTGCAGACACCTTCAGAATGCTTCTTCTCCCGACTCGGGATATTACTGAGGCAACTTTCTTCCGCATTATCGCAAAGTAGTCGTCAGTGTGCGCATCAGCGAACATACCTGGCGCACTACAGTAAGGTGGAAGCCTCAATTGCCAAGTTGTAATTTCATAGATTTAATAGAATGATTATTTTACGAAATTAACTTTTAGAGTGTCTTAAAACCAGGCAGTGGCGAAAGTTCCATACAACTCGATATCTACCGGCTTCCCTTTGAAAAATGGCACAGTCAGTATTCTATAGTATTAATTTTAAAGATATCTACTCCAATTTTACCTCTTATAAAAATTTACCCTTCGCTACTGAAACCCGGTATACCATATAAATACTCAGGTAACTTCAGGTCACCAATATAAAAAAGCCAAAAACCAGCATTTATTTTACTGACGACTTATCAATATAGGTACCTAGTACCTACATTGTATCTAGGTGCTATAGTTTCCAATCCATCCGTTAACTTTCCCAGTGCTTAACAAAACATCAGCACATTCCAACGTAACATGCAACAAGTACATACATACATTATGTATGAAATAAAACCGACCCATTTGTTCATCCATCAACATTTTTATAGGCACCAATAAAACATAGTATTTACGATGTTAAACGTCGATGTTTGCACATACATTTGGATGTTCCCGTAATGAGTCATAAAGATGCCGCGTTAAAATATAGTGCCGGTTATTGTCGCTTTTACCCTACAAAGGGGCCGGTGCCGGTGAGGTCTACATTGATATTTGAAAGTGCGCTAAATAGCCGGTGTTACTCGGTTTGATTTGAAGAATATCAAAACGAAAAGCTTTTGTTGAAGAAAAAATAAGTACACTCACTGTGCTAGCTGCAGGAAAATAGTCTAGCTCTTGTAGACGTAGTACACGGAAGGAACACAGAAAAAGAAGAACGTAATACACATTTCCATGGAGGCTTCCTGAAAATAGACAGACAGGTCTAGCCGTGACTACCTAAACTATACAAAAACTCTCAGTAGGATTGCTGATTTTGAAGACTGCTGGGTCATTTATCATAGTAGAGCTACTCAATGGTCTTTATAATGCTAATCTTAATTATTATCCATACTAATATTATAAATTCGAAAGTAACTCTGACTGTCTGTCTGTATGTTACCTTTCACGCCTAAACCACTGAACGGATTTCGATAAAATTATGCAGAGAGATAGATTGCATCCCGGGGAACGACATAGTATTGTTTTTATCTCGATATTCCCACGGGATCGTCACTTCTGCGGGTGAAACTGCCGGGCGCTGCTATATAGTAATATGATAAATACAAAAGTGAGTTTGTTTGTTACGCTTTCACGCTAAAACGGCTGAACGGATTTCGATGAAATTTGGTACATAGGTAGACCATGACCTGTAGAAGGAAATATGCTGCTTTTTATCCTGGATCGCAGATGAAGCCCCAGGCAACAGCTAGAAAACAAGAGTTCCCATATTAAGGCTCCTGCAAACAGGCGCGACGCGCGACGCGAATCGCGCGCGACACAAGGGCACCGCTCGTTGAGCGACTTGCGGTGCCATTGTGTCGCGCGCGATATTATCGCCTGTTTAGTTCAAAGGAATCACTTTTGGTAACAGTAAAATACCAAACATCTTTCAGAATTCTACAAATCCGTATCTAGTATCCATGGTTTCCAAGATCAATCCAATTTCTTTAGTTTAAGTTGACATCGTGCCCTTAATGAAAGCTATACTTTCCATTATGTTCTCATTTTTATTTCTATTTATATTGTTCAGTCTTAAGTAAGTGGGCAAAATTGCAAGATTGTTCGTCTTTTTTTATTTTACCTTTTATTATTAATCTTAAGTTTAGGAAGTATTTTGCCACAATTCTTTAATTCTAGCCCTTTAGTTTTATAAATTACTAGCTGCGCCCCGCGGTCTCACCCGCATAAGTGTCGATTCCGTGGGAATATCGGGATAAAAAGTAGCCTATATGTTAATCCAGGGTGTCAGTTACCTCCATACAAAATTTTATCAAAATTGGTCCATCCGTTTGAGCGTGAAGAAGTAACAAACATATCAACGCACACACACATTCACACACTCAAAAACTTTCGTCTTTATAATATTAGTGTGATTATTGTGTGTGATCACGTATTTCTGAGATTGGTGGTAAACCTATAATGGCGACTGTGTAAGTCCGAGGCTATTGTGGTCTATAGTACTTAAGATATATTATACATAGAAGCTGTTGGTGCAAAATAATAAATAAAAAATGTACACATTCTTAAAAATACGTTACGATCTACTTCAAGTTCAAAATGTTGCTTGTTCAACAATATTAGCAGAACCGGTGGAACTTGTGTATGGGAGTGGCATCCAGCCGAACAGCTGATTTTGAGACCAGTTCGCGGTAACGGACAGACGGAATCATTTTGTTAGTGAACCGGTATTCATTGACCTTTTGAATACGTTATGGGGTCATGGTGATGGGGGAAATGGGATTGGGTGGCATTAAAACAAAGAGAGTCTAATATTGACATGATATAGACTGATCTTACTTGTGAATTCATCTAAAACGCTAAAGTGTTGAACTCTTATCGGCACGAATGCATGATCTGAGGGCCCAGGCTTTAGTGTCAGTTATGTTCTATGTAATGGGTTTGGTTTCCGCACTTAGTCCTTCAAATGGACCCACAATGGGCCATGGCGGCCGTCGGTGGTTATTCTCCAACCAGCCCACCTCCTTCCAAAAGCTGATTAAGTCTCCTGAGTCTGTTGAGAACATCTGTATACGATCTGGGTGTCCTGAGGGTTTCTGAACTAATCAGGATGACGCCTGTGCACTCAAAGAGCACATGTGCAACGGTTTCATCAGCCTCCATGCAAGCCCTGCACAGGGGACTATCCGTTATGTCTATTGTGTGGAAGTGTTATTAGTGACAGCTATAACGATGATGGAAAAGTCAATGTACAAAATTAACTTAAGCTACTGAAAAGCTTCTGTTGAAACGAAGAAATACGAAAGGCTTTGAAAGCGATTGTCATTTGTCTAAGCCCACAGATGCATTAAAATAGCCGAAGGATTAGAAGTCAATAAGAATTGGAGCACCCTCATGAGAGAGGCATAACATCAATGCGATTTTGACATAATTTTGCGCTGTTATTAACAAAGGCAAGACAAGTGCCGTCAACCCCATCATTAAATTAAAAACAGCAATCATGGTCATGATCATGATTTTACAACCGTTGATTTGTTATTGTCGTTTATGTAAAAGTACTTCATGTATCGGTAGCTTTCCAATTTTAGGTTCGTTTTGTCAGAAATGGCTCATCTATTCTGAATTTTAATCTCACTATAGATAAAGCTCAAGGTTTATCAAAGTATCTTCTAAACTAACATCGTTAATGTGAGATAGGTACAATACGAATTCTTGCAATCAGTGGATTGTTTATTTTAAAAAACATCATTATCAGCATGTGCACTAATGACCGAAGTCGAAGTCTAAACATTAGGCAATTTTTATTTATAACCGTCCGTTAAATGAGTCATTGTTACCTATGTAAAAAATATCCGTAAGTAAATAAAAAACTGGCCAAGTGCGAGTCGGACTCGCACACGAAGGGTTCCGTACCACAAGGCAAAAACGCCGAAAAAAACACGTTTGTTGTATGATTTTTTTTCAGGATGGGAAATCATCAAATGGGGGGTCATTTGATGATTTCCCATCCTGAAAAAAAATCATACAACAAACGTGTTTTTTTCTCCCGCTCTGGGTGGAGCGGAAGGGAGTGTCAGACTCTTACTGACTAAAACACACCCGTGTTCCTTCCTTAGCCCTTTTTGTTCCGGGCCAGCGGTAACCCTTTCGGACAATCCCGCTGACTCGGCAGGCTTCGGCCCTAACGGGCCTCTTCATTTGTTGCTGACATCTCTTTGAGGCGCGCATGGAACACGTACGCGCCGTCCGGCACGGGCCTGTCTTGATCAGACGGTGAGTTACCAATAACTCTCCGTCCGCAGGCCCGCGCCTACGGTGGCGGGAGTCGTCGCGCGGCTCCCGACGCCCGGAAAAACGCCTAAAAAAACAAGTTTGTTCTATGGGAGCCCCCCATAAATATTTATTTTATTCTGTTTTTAGTATTTGTTGTTATAGCGGCAACAGAAATACATCGTCTGTGATAAAACTGTCTAGCTATCACGGCTCATGAGATACAGCCTGGTGACAGACAGACAGAAGGACAGTGGAGACTTAGTAATATAGTCCCGATTTTACGCTTTGGGTACAGAACCCTAAAAATCGGTTAAGTTCTGATAAAATGTTGTGATTATGACATGTATGACACAATATAATGATCATACGATTTCTTATCGTTTGTGTAAATGTAAATATACATTGTTTAAATAAAAAAATACTACAGCATATTTTTTTTATAATTCTTTTACATTTTTTTTTAATGTATGCTGACAAGATCGTAGCCAGAGGATTGCCTCGGACTACGATGTCGTCAGGTAGCTGATATAGACCATAGACCACTACTAAGTAGTCTTACCTTTTGGAAGTTCACTGACGGGATACTTTAGGTCCTTCTTCACGTCCATCTGTAGGTATTAAATGCGCAAACACAAATAACTTCACCGTAAATACAAACAAAAACCTTTGGCTAAAACCCCTCAGAATGTGGCAGCCATCAATGCTACAAAATCAGTTTCTATCAGGATCTTGCTTATTTTCTTAGTTTGATTTCATCGGTTTCTAGTCTACTAAAATCAATATCCATTTACTGTCCAACATCACTCAACATTAAATTATCCTCAAAACCCATTTCAACAACCTTGGAACATAACTCCTATTCCGCTTATTTCATCTTTTATCCGTTGATTCGTATCTAAAAGGAGCCGACAGATTCCATTAATTCCAATAACTTATGATGTAGAGACACACGATACAAATATTTCTAATGTAAACAAGGTCTGCGTGCCTCGGAAAAAAATATAACGACATTCTGATCCGGTATTTGATTGTGATCTTCTTGTGGGTAAAGGTCGGAAACTGTTTATTGAATGAAGAGTTTTTGTGCGGACTGGGAAGATATGAAAAGAAGTTACCTATATAGGTCTGTGGTAAAAACACTGAAAGGTTTTGCTATATATTTCTGTAAGGATGGGTTCGATTGACCTTTTAGTGTAGTGTTGCTTTGGTAGTGAGTCGAATTCAAACTAAAATAAAACAAAATATATGTCCTAATTTAGAAGTTTCAATTTATCATTGTGTGAAATTGGAACATCTCTAAAATTATCACTCTCAATGAAAGATCGGTTCAATTTCAATAGTTCCTTATTTATTTCGTGATGAGACATTAAAATCTTTAAGGTATGCCATGACATCCATTTTAACTTTGACCACAATACTGTGACCGTTCCAATGTGTAGCTATTTGTAAAAAGACGAGTGATATTGGACAATATAGACGCATCGAGGTGCGAGGCTGTTTTATGTGAGGAATGCGCCCGCGCTACGTCATAATATGACACAGGCGAATGCGCAAGTTCACGGTAAAGACTTCTTCTTCGTCCTTTGACGGGAATCACAAATTATCTGCAGTAGGTATTCAGGTTTTAATCATATCCCATAACGGCTGAGGTACCTATAGGAATTGGATATAATTATTACCAAATGAGTATTATTTGATTAGATAGATTGAGTTTGAGTTTGATCTAAAATGTGGATGAAGTAAATGAGGTTCGTCACAATTTAACTTAATTTCGCCGTTATGTTCATAAAGCTATTCCTGAACTTTATTTCAATAATTTGTGTCTTTAAAAGGGTCTAACTCAATAGCATTTTTGGGAGGGCCGTCCTCCATGACATAATACAGTAACTGACATATTCTAATTGACGGAGGTCGTACGGTGCCACGGAACAACAAAATATTTGACTTATTCCCTTTTTTGGACCACCCCGGGTTACACAAATAGAACTTAATTGGGCCAGAGATTAGTCTGAGATAAAATGCTGTATTATTTAGTTGTTGACAATAGATGAAGTTATGGTTATTTTGTTAAAAAGCTTGGTGTATTTTGAATTTTAAGAGTCGTTACCTAAGTGCATACATTCCTCCATTCTTCCCGACTCTAAAGATCAGAAAGTAAGAACACATTTCTAACTCTGAGATGATTAATTTTCATCTTCAGAAAATTCTATTGTTTTCTTTACCCGACCCGGAAAAAGAACCTATTATCAAAACCGTCAGCAGTTCAAGTCTCTCTCATGGCTTGATTATTGGATACACTTTTATAGGTACTGTAGCGGTGTCTACAACGCCACATACGAACAACGCGTCATACTGACCTCACGCAAAACCCTGCATCTCGCAAGCAGAGTTTATCGCGCAACTAGCAGAGATACAACAGCCCAACATAAATCATTGGGCAGTTGCCCGCCAGCCACAACACCCGTCTGGTTGGAGGATCCTCCCTTTTCTATAGAGTATGAGTGAACTTTACACCCTGTTCCTCATACCTCTATAATACCATAATTCCTGCCTTTAGTTGACAATAAAATTCAAAACCCCACATAGGTGTCCACTTACAATATAATAACCAGCAAATCAAAGATGGCGGTGCACAGCTGATAGTTGACAGTTCGCATTGTGCTGCGCACGCATCTGTCACCGCCATTGTTGCAACCAGCGCGGGAGTCCCTTTGTTGAAGTCCTGGCGATATTTCCAGCTTCGAACGAATTGTAGGCAGGATTACGTGACGCATTTCGGAGCTTTTGTGGTGTTTCTGTGGATCAGATATACATATCTTTCGAGGATCTTTTTGATATATCCATCCATACATAGGTACATATAAGACGTATGCTTATGCCAATTATGATAAAATTGGAGAACACATTAAATATCGAAAAACCAACCTTTTTTTACCTACATCAAGTTTACAGCACTAACCCAAAAAATCTCATACAACTTGACGTCGGCGTCGTCGTTAACGAAACAATCCAAAATAGTCGCGCCAAAAATATCCCTTTTATTGGTCTTCCACGCTTGGTGTTCGAGATTGGTCCAAGTTTCAGACAGTATGACGACGCACACCCTTTAAATTGTCAACAGTTTATAATTATATTAATTTCCTTCGTTAAGGTGTTTATTGCCTGAGTCAGGAGTTATCTTCCTCCATTTTTCTACAGGATTTTTGACTTGGGCTATTTTCGTACCAAGTTCATTACAGCTCTTTTATTTTTTGCTTTGTCTTATATTCAATCTCCATTATCTTGTCATGTAGGGAAGTTGCTGCGGGAGTTTGTTGCGCCACTTCTTCTTCCCAGGTAAAGCACTAGGAAGTGGTGAAGGGCGGGTGATTCGACTATCTTATGTAATACTAGCTTCCGCCCGCGGCTTTGACCGCGAGGTATGTTGATAAAAACTATTCTATGTCCTTTCCCGGGATGCGATCTATTTCTCTGCTAAATTATATCGAAATCCATTCAGTGGTTTAGGCCTGAAAAGGTAACATACAGACAGACAGACAGAGTTACTTTCGAATTTATAATATTAGTATGGATTGAGGTTCCAAAAGTGCTGATTCTCAGCCTAGTTTGAATACATGACTTATGATTTTGTAACACTGGAAAACATTGTAGGTATTCGCATTCTTATAGTCAAATAGGAAACAAATTATACTATATAGCTTGTAAGCTTTTATCACCCCTTCTTCAATTAGAGGATGATTGAGACGCGTAAAATTAATTACCAAAGGACCACAGCTGGTGAAGTTAACACAGTTTATTGAACTACATAATACTCTTATGCCACTTCCACATAAACTGGTATTATTAACGACCGTTCATTCATATATCGACCGGATATTGACTCTTGGTCTCTAACCGCATCTTCCGGTTACTTTAACTGTAAGTAATGTTATTAGCCGGTTGCCGGTTGTAATTGTAACATTAAAGATTAATTTAATTACTATTATGAATTGTCGGCAGAGAAAGCTCACAAACCAGCTGGACCGTTTGATTATGTATTTATGTCCGTTTTGGGCTTTAAGCTTATGTAAAAACATTGAGTAATTTTGGGGGAAGTGTCGCCGGTACTCGACGCTAGGTACTCATACTTATATATTTTCTGGAAGCCCCCTAGGTACTTAGTAGGTAACTGTATCGGCGGAAACTGCGTGGCAATTTGCAAAAGATTTGTCTTAAGGCAAAAACGCCAGGGTAGCCCGCGAAATTCATTTTTTTTAGGTTTTTTGCAATTTGCTGGTCAGTATTAAGTTGTACTTTGATTAATATATGATTCGCGGCCGTAACAAATATGTATTTACAGAATTATAATCATTAAAGTTATCAACACAACTCTCTAAGACCACGTAAGTCCAAAGAATAACTGTTTCATGAAATCATCATTCTTTGGAGTTACGTGGCCTTAGAGAGTTGTGTTGTTAATTATTATAATTCTGTAAATACATATTTGTTACGGCCGCGAATCATATTTTGATCGACGTCCAACTTAATACTGACCAGCAAATTGCAAAAAACGTAAGAAAATTTGAATTTCGCGGGCTACGTATTTGAAGCCAAGTTTTGTAAGTCCTACCATTGATGGATCCCTAGAGTTTAATGGCAACATTTTACCTATCCCAGCATTTACTTTTGGAGTACCTACCTATAAGCATGAGTATAATTAGCCCATAATGTTCCCACTGCTGGGACACAGGCCTTCAGGTGAAAGGGAGTGACCCAGTACCTACCCATATTGTTATTTATTACAGCATTAATTTGTAAGAAAAATGTCGGTACAGTCTGTACAATATTATTTCCACATCAATTCTTAAATTAGCTCAGTCTGCGGTCTTGCAATTTAAGGCATTTCCTGTTATACATATATAGGCAGCTCATCAGGCAGCCTGAGGTTATGTACCACGTATGACTCGATTAAATTGACCTTCATTAACATTCTGCTTAACAACAAAACTATAAACGAGTTTAGTAAAATTTAGTAGAGCATTTTAATAGAGAATAAAAACTAAATGACTGCCACGTTGGTCCAGTGGTCGCAAGTACTAGTGCTGAGCATGAGGATCCTGGGTTTGATTCCCAGGTCGAGAAAAGTATTATTGGGCTTTTCTAACAGGAATTTCTCAGTAGCAGCTCGGAGTCTGGATTTGTGTATGGTTGATGGCAATGCCCTTTTAACATAACTGGCATAATGTGGACGTACAGACGCCAGCACATCAACCTACTCCAATCTGTCTTTCTTCAATAGATTTTGCACTTTATCGCTAAAACATAAGGTTCAAAGTTGATTGGGAAAATTTGACAGTTTCGGGTAGCTTGATGTGCTGGCGTCTGTACTAATAGGTAAACCTCTGCCATACCCTTCGGGGATTACAGGCGTGATGTTATGTTTATTGAATCTGAAAGAATAGGTGATCATTACGTCACGGATAGACAGGGTGTTTGGAAGCTGAGTGCAAAGCTTTAAGGGAGTGATAGTTGATACCATTTACAGCATTTTGAGCCATACAAGTCTTAGCCAAAGTATCTTTTCTTTTAATGCAAATTTTTTGTTAAAAATAACATACCAACTTTAACTGCGTTAAAAACTAAAAAACATACTTCGTCTAAGACATGTATGGCTCAGAATCCTCTAAATGGTGTCAACTATCACCCCCTTAAGGCTTTGTATCCAGCTTCCAAACACCCTATATTAGTAGCACCCTCATGAATGCTATGTGTCACTATTGTTGCTTTTTTTTTCAAGAACATGTTTAACACTTTTCGGCGCGATTAGGGAAAGACAGTAGAATTTTTCATACAAAATCACAATACGGTCACAACCGTACCAACAATATCACGGAAAATTAAAAACGTTTACCTAGGGCGGCAGACGGCTACAACCGTATCCATGGATGAAATCTGTTTATGTTTGTGTATGGAACAGATTGAGTGCACGACTTATTTTTTTATAGTAAATCAACGTTATTTCAGCTTTATTGCTTAAAGCATAAAGTCTATACTTTAAGCAAATCAATTACACTGCGGTAGCCGTGTTTGACGTAATGAAAGTACCAAATTGTACGGCTGTCGACGGACTGTCATTCCATTAACTTTTTAAATACGGTTACAGCCGTTACCTCGCCGGAAGATGTTAATGACTACCTATCGATTGAAAAATAACTCTCCAAGTTTTTCATAATCTTTGTACCACGAAGATTACAAATTGGATTGTCCAGAAAAAAAGAAAAGACAATCTCATAGTAATTTTTAATGCGTTATAAACTCAGCCAGTGTCAACTGTTTAAAAATAAAAAAGTAAATGTTGGCGCCATAACTTGTCGATGGCATAGTGAGGCGCATTACCTCGATTACGATTATGTCTCGCCTGTCCGACGAATTAGTCGACTTATGTTCCGAAATACACTGTCACCGCATGTAATTAGTTCAGTTAAGCCAATAAATGTGACTAAATATAAAAGGGTATGTGTTGTTTTCTTTGTTGGTGAGGCCGAGTTGTTGAGTTTTGAATTTATTGGTTCGTTAGTATACGAAGGTAGTTTATATACAAGTCCTCATACCTAAATAGTAAGAACACCTGCTACGAATGAGCTAACATCGCCTAGTTACGTCGCATTGAAACTAGATTCTTAAGCTACACAGGGCACTATTAGATTTTATGCCAATCGTAAATTTAATTAACATTTGTGTTTGTGACTCAATCGGCCTTATCAGATAATTTTGTTTTAGTTCAGTTTTATTGCTTCACAACAAAAAAACTCTATACTTAAGCATCTATTTAGCTTCTTGCCGTAAGTCAGACAAGGATTTATCGTTATGATGATGTAATAAAATATCGGATCATGACGGTGTTGTAACCATAAAACCATCGACACAAAGACGCTAAAAGACCCAATTTAAATAACCGATAACCCAACAATACTTTTAGAAATGTGAAAGTTAAAATCCGGTAGCGCATCCATCTGTACATACACGCATTTAGCTTATCACAAATTAAGGCTCAAAACTTATGAGCTGTCAATGGTAAGTACCATCGAATGACAGGTGTAATAAATGTGTCACTGCCTTTATTTTTTTTCTTACGTCAATGTCGCCTCACTATTCCATGATTTAAAAGTTCCATGCCCTTTCTTTGTTTGAATTTCGAATTAGTGCGTAATGGGATGAAGCGGTTAAGCCGTTAGTAATTTTAGTTTTAATGATTGATGAAACGATGTAAGCAGACAAGATATTTAATTAAGTATTATTGTTTATTTATGGGATTCGGGGGATGGGTGACTAAAGTAAATAGAAAAATTCCAACTCCTATACACGGGTCTTCTTCGATTAGCACATTTCATTCATTGGCTCCCTTTTACATCAAAAGTTTAATTCTTTCAAGTACCTATACATATTTATACCAAACATTTATCAGCTGCCTAAACTGCTTCGTCAGCTAAGAGAAAGTGTGCCTTACTTACACATTGCACTTGTCGATAAAAAACATGCAATCTCCCAATATATCTATTGTCACTTTCTTGTCGATTTCATGAACTATCTTTTGTTGCAAGCCCGGTTTAAACTCCGATTTTACTCTCACTTTATAATTGTGCATCCTGGATCTTTTCCAAAACTTAATCTGTGCTACATATTTTACCTAAACATAATGTCTTTGGTCATTTTAATAGTACCTACCTTCTTTTCTATCGATTTTGTCAATCTTCGCCGGACCAGTATCAAATGCTCTTTAATTTTGATCCTCCCGAACTCGTCCCGGATCTTTTTCAAAATTAAATTTGATGCACGTATCGACCCAAATCATTTCTTCAACATCACATTAATGTCCCGTAAAATTCTTGTCCGTCAATGACGTGGGAGTGACAGTCAAATATCAATTCAATATTGTTAGCGTCTTGCACAAGACTACGGCCGTGCCGGATGCAAACCTGTTCTAGAATTGTACTTAAAAGGACTAGGCTCGGTCAGGTGACGAAAACAGTGGCTAACTGGCTAGTGGCTACCTTGTTTTGAAGTGTAGTTAATTTAAGAGCTGTCTCTGTGTGAGAACGAGGCTGTTGGTTTATATTCTAGGGTGGTTTTTAGGTCAGTGATATGGGTCGATAGAATGATTGGGATAAACAATAAAATGTATTGGAATTGCACAATTTGTTTAAAGTTGTCGTGTCGATGACGAAGGATGTTGTAATTAGTTGAAAGATTTTGAAATTAATGGTGAGGGTATCCTGTTATGGTGTCAATTTATAGGGGTTATTCAACTCTGGTCATCTTATTAGGTTACCAGGCTTATCTTGCAAAATTATCATGAACAATCAAAATATGTACAACGTACATAATAATAGTTGAAAAGTCAGTCAGCGTGACCAGTTGCTATGAAAGTCAGTGCCCTTAGAGAGTAGGTACTCTACGGGCGCTGGCTGAGCAGTAGCTCATCATGTAATATTTGCAATAATCATGAACATAAATTTAATGTATTCTGATTTTATGCCGTGTGCCAGCAATTACGTTGTACATTATGGAATCAAACAAATTCAAAGTAAAAAGTTCTTAATCAAGTCAGTCACGTATCAGCATTTGGCGCGTGAGCACGTCCGATAGTTTGACGAGACAATCAAAAATAAAATGGCGCCAATGAGGTCATATTGTGATTGTTAATAATCAGTTCTCGGTACGCTCGTGTGGTGGGCACACGACTTTTCCTATTATGTAATATTTTATTGATATGTTCAGGTGTTATGAACGGATGCGCGATATGAAGGGACACACAGGTTGATTGAAGCCTTTGAGTTTAACATTCATAGCTATACGCTGCATTCATATGCTCAAAGGGAACTCCAGCCGATTGATGATTGGATAATCGTCGATAGCCTGAATAGTCCAGGTTTAGAATGATTAGCAATATCACAACAGAACCGGATTGACAATCTGACTCTGTTTGTTTTTCAAATTGGCAACTTCGAATTGACTCCGTTTTTGGGTGAACAGTGTGAACACCATCTTCTGCGGAAGGATGCAATCAGATCTTAAACACAAACAACACAACACAAAAACAATGAAACATTTGTTTCGTAAAGTTGGAGTCTCTATAAATAACGTACACGACTCAAAAAGCAATTCGTGGACCATATATATTTTAATTACGTCGTCATATTACCTACCTAATATTTCCTCTTCGATCCATATGCCCTAACAAATTAAAAACACACTGCTTCAAAGGCTACACAATTTGGGTCATAAAAATTTAACACCGCCACGTGTGCCAACACCAAAAAAAATCTGGAACACAATAGGCCAAAATACGTCTATTTGTCCACATGTGCCTAAGATGTCCCGGTTTTCTTCAACGCCATATGGGACCGGTCATTTTGCTGAACTGTTTTTATTAGTGCCTTGGTTCGTGCCACATATGGGCTTTGACTGAAGGGCAGTTAGATGTTACAATGGGCTAAAAAGTTTAAAGCGACCGCTTGCAGGGACGTGTGGTGGGTTTTTGTGTGGTTCTAATTGATTTCGGCAATGTGGCTTCGGTTGGCAGTTGGTCCGTCACTTTGTCTATAGTATTGGGCTATTAATTTTATGCACAGACACTTGGTATTTAAATTTTGTTTTTTGCAGATGATTGAGCCCAAAAGTTTATCTCAAAATAACATTTACCGCCGTGTAGTAGATTCTCACGTGAACTTTCCAATTAAAATTATCGTGTAAATTCTTTCCTATTTGCTTTTCCCATAGAAATATTATTTTATTAGGTGCTTCCAAAAATGTATTGCCTATCGCATAAAACATTCCCATAGAATAACACTATTATCGTTTACGAGGGGTGCAGATGCACGTGGGGCTTAGGAAACAAAGGCCATACAAACGCATAGAATTAATTGAAATACCTTTCATACATGCTTGTTGTCACGGTTATGATGGCTGTAGGTGAGCGTTGTTAATTACTGGCAAATGGTATTTTAGGAATAAAAATGTATGAAAAGATCATTGAATACTGGGACTTTTATGTCTGAAATTGTCGATTTGTAAGTGCACATAACGAAGGAATACTAGATAGTCTGAATCATAATATGATTCAAACTATCTAGTATTCCTTCTTTAGTAGGGCATTATGTACTACCGTAATCTATTAAAGTTGTTCAGTTTAAAATTAAGGACCAACCCGACCGTTGGTCCTTAATTTTCGCTCTACTTACAATTTATACCTAATAAGAGAAAGTTAAGGAATTTATATTGTATAGTTAAAGGAGTTATGGCTTTAAAACAATAAACTCAACCCTTTCCTGGAATGCCTATAATTAGCACATTTCCTTATACATAGATTTCTTGTGAATTTGTAATTAGTTACCTAATCAACTGAGTTGAACTCGCATTTCGATGGTTTAAATATAGCAATACTTGAAAGAGGCAAAGTTTTATTACCTAGTATTACATCAATTATAAATACTTTATACTTATTCGATTGTGTACTATCACTCTAGGGTCTCATTTGTATTGATTACCCGAATATCAAATAGGTGGATATACCACGATCTTAGCAGGGTGGCTGGTAGAAGCTGGATGAGAGTCGCCGAGAACCGAGCTGAATGGCGTGGTTTGAGAGGCCTAAGTCCACAAGTGGACTGCTGGAGGCTGATGATGGACACAAATACGCAGTAGTTATACACACCTATGGTCACGTGCTGCCGTGCATAGTGAGGCTCAGGGGAGACCCCATTACTGTCTCCCCAGGGATATGTCTTACAGGCGCTGCACGGCGGACTGAGAGAGTGGGGGTTCCGGAATTGGTATTTTAAGAGGAACCGGCACCATTCCTATGTGCTGATGGTGACCAGCGGGGTGGTTTTAGTGAGGTAAACATCCCACACTCCCCGACCTCCCGCCCCCCGGAGGTCGGGTGCCTTTTGAAGGTATCACCCGGAGAGCAAAAAAAAAAAGAAATAGGTTTACATACCTGTGAGTTGTGGAAGTTTAGAAGGAACGACCGACTCCTTGACAATTTAAAAGTGCCTGTAAATGGTTAAATTGATATACATGCTTGACGACTATTATCTTCCTGTAAAATATATATTATTGAAAATCTCATCGCTAGTGGTCAGAATGGTAGCCAGGAACCACTGAAATCCGACACAGAGTTGGGAAAAGGATAAGTAAGACATGGATTCTATAAAATTTAGGTTAGGTTTACCAACACTCCCAAAAGTAGTATACTGTCTTATACTTTCCTGGGATAATATTCCCACGACTTCACACCCTTACCACGTGGTATTCCCAAACCAGCACCCTAATTGATATTTTTTGTAGCTTCCTTAATGAGTGATCATTCTGCGGGCCAAATCGATTACTGCCTATTGTCCTTAATTGAAAACTGGCCGTTCTAGCCGGAAATGAGTCCTCACCCTTACTTTATGGAATGAGGTTAGTAGAGATAAGGGTATTATGGTCATAATCGGTTTCTGGGTATTATTGTTGTTATTATGATATTTTTGGTCACGCATGTAATCATTGGGTTTTAATTTCGAAGGCGTTTATATCAAAATTAAGCTGATGAGAGAATTAATTTAGTTGCAGGAGCGCAGAGAGCGAGTTTTTTCAAGGGGCAGTTTGAAATAATGGTGACTTAAATATTGTTTTAATCGTTTCAGAAAAGAAAATGGTTTGCAGTATTTGTGCTGATTAGGTTATGAGCCAAAATAATAGATGACTTATGAGGTGAATCCTGAAAAAAAAAGGTTAGTCTTCTTCTTTTTCGTGTATCTGGAACGACTGTATTTTGAATCTTGTTTTCCCAAAACTGTGCCACTTCCACGGCGCGGCGTTGTCGGTGACAGCGCAGAGGTCACTTTGACTGCATGTTTTGAGACACAGAGAGCAGGACAGGAGGTGGAGCATAGTAAAAACATTTCACAAGCCCCTTTGCAAATGCTCTATGTCCTAGCTCTACTTATCAGCTAATTTAACACTAATAACTACTTTGATTGAACTCTTACAAACAAGTAGAGCGTTTAAAGTTAATTGCCTACTTCGCATTGCTCAGCAATACTTACTGAATATGCAGTGTGACAAGCAAATCATACACTACAGTAATTGATAACCATTATCCGACCATACACACTTTCGTATTGACAGCGTTGAGTACCTGGAGTTCATTCTAAAGCCAATTATTTTTAAAAGCTTATTCGTAAAGTTTCTTGCGGGCTCTTCTTTACAGGAAACGACCAGTTGGAACCGTGCACCTATAGCTACTGACGTTACCTTAGTGCCCTTGTAGATTTTAGGTATGTGAAATAAAATATTGTATTTTTAACCGACTTCTACAAAGGTTCAAAATTCGGATGTTTTTTTTTATGTATGTTCAGGCATAACTTCATCGTAAATAGACGGATTTGCAAAATTATTTTTTGTTCGAAAGAACTTTATTCCGAAATGGTCCCATTTAAATTTCGTAAAGATCTGATGACGAGTTTCGTAGACAGACATCAGAACTCTTCAATAAATCCCAGCAAATCATTGCCATCAGCCAGTATGCATTGTTTACGCAATCACACAACATAACTTCACGCCTGTACCCTTCAAAGGGGTAAGCAAATGTGTTCAATAGCTTTCTGTCACTGATATTCACATAGCAAGCAGTGATAGATGAATTTGTTTGGGGTACAACTAAAAAGTGAAAAATAAAAACTTTTTTATAAAAAAAAACAACCGGTTTCAAAAAAAAAAACACTACAAAGTGAAAAATAACTTTAATTTCGATAGTCGGTGTTTTTTTCTTTCTTTTATTCTGCGGTCAACAGATTAGGCAAAAGTCTGTTGATCTACCAACCTGCACTGGGCCACTACGCGGGCCCACTCCTTCTGACCGAGAGAAGCCCTGTACTAGCTTTGGGGACATTATAGGCTGATTATCCTGTTGATCCTGGAGCTGGAGCCCAGGATGTTCTTAAGGAATCTTTTATTAATTTATTTAATCCACAAAAGCACTTAAATTTACATGTATTTTGCCTTTGCCTTAACCAATATTTTCACTATACCGAAGATTATTTTAAACCACCATTATTAAAATTTTCAGTTTGTTCAAAACGGGACACCCAATCAATCATTCATCTATTGGCTAAATCACTTCCAAATATTCAAAATAAACATTAAACAGAGTTTAGAGCAAACTAATTAACTTGACACGCTTTTGCCAAAGTATTTCACGGTGTTAGAACGTTATTTACGAGGTACGGGAATAGCTAGTCAGATTGACAGAGAACAAATTTTGAACACGCGTTTACTAGTTTTTAATAATAAAGGAACCCTCGCCTAACAATATGTGTGGTGTAGCTGTGCGTTTTGGGGGAAGCAGGATGTTTTCTGATTGGGTAGAAACTATTAAAAATATTTAGTATAGTATAGTAATTAATTCCCAAAAACTTTAATACTACGTTACATCAATGAGGTCTCGACCATTGAACTGGGACACCTGTACGACACGGGTCCAGGATTCCCCAGTTACATGGATCAGCATAAAAAGACTTAGACTAAATACATACTTTTTATCCGTGGGTACAATATTCTCTAGCATTATTATTATTTTATGTTTCATTCATCATCAGCCTACAGCAGTCCACTGCTCGACATAGGCCTCTTCTATTGCACGCCATTCGATTTTCGGTAACTCTCAGCCAGCTGCCACCAGCCGAAGATCGTCGCTCCACCTAGCCTTAGGGCGTCCTACCTTACGTTTGCAGATTCGCGGTTTCCACTCAAGAACACGTCTACCCAAACGGTCATCGGTTCTACGGCTGATATGGCCGGCCCATTGCCACTTCAGCTTACTTATTCTGTGAGCTTTGTCGAGTTTCATTAACAACGTAGATTTTCTTATCGAAGTTCGGTTGAAAGACTTCAGAAACACATAAAATTTTTGATAAAGACGTACCTCATCGCGGATAAGCAGGATTTTCATAAGCCCTTGCAGAAACAATTGGTTTTCCCATTGTTGACCCTTAAAAGTGGTTCGATAACTGACAAAAAGAATAATATATTTAAAGCCGAGTAATAACAACGATTAAATTATAATAATTACCTAAATTAAAAATACAACATAATTTTATACACTACATATCCATTTATTATAGTTAACTTACAAAATTTTTAACGTATTTAGTTTATTACGTAAAAAAAACTGCATAAGACAAAATCCAGAAAGTACAGTCACCATACTTTTCACGAAAGCGCGGATACATCACTTTGACATTTTACACGTCTTTGTTTTAACTTGAGATTAAGCTTTTATTTATAGTTATTTTTTACTGGCCAAATTGACTTAAATCGTCAATAAACGTCTGTAGTAGAAAACATGTGTGCATATTAATTATTGCCTGTTAACTTAATCCCTGGCGAGATAAGAATGTAGTAGAAAATGTTTTTTCAAGCCACATGTTTAGTTGAAAAAATTGCACCATTCGTTTGTTCTGCTACCTACATTAATCATTTTGACGTTTTCACTTGTTTTTTTTAATGGGCAATCAAATATCTAAACAATTGAAGCCGTATATAGCAATGCGTTCTTTACTTGTTATGAAAACATTGTATAGTGTTAACGTTTATTTTTAATACCCAAAATTACGTGTGGCATTAAAATTAGGTGTTGTAAATTAGGATTAGGTGGTTCTGGTTTAGACCCTTTATATTCTCTATCTTTAGTGTCATTTTTGGTAAAAACTGTGGTATGGAAAATCCAGATAGGCAATTTTTCATATCTCTGTTGTTACGTTGGTACAGTTAATTTAGGACGTGCTACTACTGTTCAATTTATACACCCATGCTTTCTTGGGTTCCCAAGCTAGAATCAGGAAGAGTAATAAATAATCCTTTTAAAAGCCTGCAGACGTCTATAAAATGATAAAAAGGAAATAAATGTCATTTGATTTTGTTTTGATTTGCGCAATTCATTACTTGTATTTCAAGACACGTACCGCCGTATCCGGTACTCAGAACTATTGTCTATAACGCAAACTCTTTTGCCTGTTGGCTATTACCAACTGTCAATGCCTATTAAACACATTCTATGACTCATTTTGGTCACAATTGTATGGTATGCTTTTTTAAATTCTAAAGCATTTGTTGTTGTCACCTTGGGTATCAATTGTGGACACGATATTTGAACAGAGACGTAGGAGGTATTAAACATGTCGTCTTTCGGGTTTTTTTTAAGCTAAATCAACTTGTAAGTGAACTATTGACGTAATTCGCACTCATCGACATTATTGGCAGTCTTGTTTCACGCACTACTGCAGCTGAGTATAGAACTCTTCCCTTTTGTACCATGCTTCCCTGGTCTGCGCGAGTCTCATCCAGGTCCTAGTCATTCGCAATGTTTCAATTAATTTCTAAATGATCTGACCCCACCGTTAATTTACCACTGTATAGGACTTTCCAAAAAGATCATTAGTTCATTTGATTGCTTTTGGCAATCTTGTCAGCAGTAATTTTCAGGTAACATTTTAACATAACACAACTATTTATCAATGTTTTTATTGTGTTCTATTTGGAAACCCTTAAAGAACAAATAAGCTGCGTTAATGATGCTTACATTTTTATCTCAAACAAAACAGACCCAAACTACTATCAACAAAGCACTCTAACTACCCTTATATCGAACCGTGCCAACATCAAGTATCTAAGTACCCTCAAAGTAAGACCTACCAACCCTATCTGAGAACAATAGGGTAGTAGTGGTCCAGGGGCTGATGGAGCCCCCATACTAATAACGAGGGGCAGTAACGCGACCCCTTTTTTGCTCAAGACAATCTTTAGTGCTGAGCGTTGTAAAATAAACAGGGAGCTTAGCTTGTCAGGGATGTAAACTGATTGGGTATTCATTTATTTATAGCTTAGTAATGTCATCAGTGATGTAATTAAATAAAACTGTAATTTAATGCAGACAAGAGTAACTTGATTATAAGAAATGTATAATTGTGAAACTTCGTAACGAATACTTATAAATTACTTCCGAGAGTATGTTTCAAAAATTCAATTATTTTGGCAAGAAAATCTAATGGAATACGAAAAAAAAAGGTCTAAAAACTATCGAAGAGATCTTTCTCCCGAGTGTCGGTCCCAAAGCATGTAAAAACAAAAGGTTCCTTACTATTCCACTCACAGTTTCCTTTGAACCCTTCAAATATGCACTCAGCGCGCATGCGCTGCGGGCGTCAGCTGCGCGCGCACGTGGCTTCAGGAAGTTGCGACACGCAATCCTGCGCACCCATTGTATCGATTCGCGTCTTATGCACCCTCCTGTTTATCACGAACCATAAGCTCCAAGTTTTTTAATGGAGCTTTTAACCAACCATCCGTGACGTACCTAGTTTATAAAAGCTTGGTTGAGTTATGGTTTGTGGAGAAACTAATTTCTTAGATTACGAAGAAGTGCTTTGGTTGTCTGGATGCGAAGTTAATGGAAACAGTTTTTTCTCAAGATTGAAAAGTTTTTGTCAAGTAAAGGGCTAGAGTGCTTGTAGCATGTAGTTAGCATTAATCGCCCGGCCGCGCTATTACATCATTTATGCTTAACGTTTTTTCTAATTTTCAAATTTTTCCTTGGCTTCTAAGGGTCATAGCATAATGTTAAATAGCCTATAACCTTGCTCAAGAATATGGCTATTATAAAGCTTTCTTTCTTTTTCTATTCTTGGTTATATGAAAAATTGATTGCATACTCCGAACAATACGCATAAGTCGCATTTAAAACCAGTCTATACATATCGCGCATATGCGCTCGCACATATCTTGGAGTTTTTGAAAAGAGAGGAGGGTGCCACCCTCGTTACGTGCAGTTATTTTCTGCGTTTATAGGGCGTTGCTAATTCAAATGAATGTGTGAGGTAGGTAATATGGGTTTGAAGTCTGCTTTGAAATGTGCTTTTGAATGGGAGAACTAATGGGCTTTTTGAGAAATGGTTTTATCACAAAAGCTCTTTTTTATCATTGACCTTTTTTTTCTTGTATATCAAGGATGGTAAATTGTTTCAAGTCAGTTATAAAAGTGAAAGGTTAATAAAAATTGATATTCCTTTCAACAAAAAAAAACCTACTTTGTGCCTCTCCTATAAAACAAGTTGGTGACTAATCGGATTTATAACGAACTAAATCAACACAACAAACTGTAAATAAACTGCCAATTCATTACAACTCAAAGATGACCGTTCGAAACTTTTTGCTCCACGAGGTAGCCGAAGCGATCCGATAAACAAAAGAAAATCCGACCCAAAACCCATAGGTGGCCGGACTCCGAACTGCATCGACGCGTACATCGCCACCCTACACGCGTTCCCCTCCGCTCGGTCAAGTCGCAACTTGCACAGGCTGTACGTTTTGTTGCCCTCTTCGATTCTTCATTCGTCCGCGGACCGTGTTAGCGAGCGCGCGTGTCGCTCGTCACAAAGAGTTCAGTGAACGAGTGTTGTGCTTATGAACAGTCAAGATGGTGCGTAGCTTATCGCAGTGGACGAAGACCCTCAGCTTTCCAGCGAGGCTGTCTCCCAACCGAACTTCTAAGGAGAGCGTCGGGAATGGCCCTTCCTCGCCAGGAGTGTCGCCAACTCCCAGCGCCTCATCGCTCCCCCACAGCTCGGATAAAACTATCACACCAATTCCAATCACGGAGATCAGCCAAATCGTAAGTCGCCCTTTTTGATTAGGACAGGTCCCTCCGCTGAATTATTTCTTAGAGAGGGGACATTTGTGTAGTTGCAGCTGCAGCTCAAGTATGCGTTTTGAATGCCAAGTAGTTCATTATGTACGAAAACTTACGGTTAGCTATTTCGCAGAAAAGTGGCTCTAAGTCTACTTTACGAATACATAATTTAATAAGAGATGGTATGTAGAATTTTATGTCAAAAATTACAACACATCTTTATTCATGCTGTATAAATTTGCAATACATAATAGGAATGTCCTTGTAAGCTCTATCAATTTGGCCATCGTACACGCTTCAGTTTAATTGGGATGTCAAAACGAGAGAACGTCCTTGAAAAAACCGCCAACACAGTTACCCTACTTTAAAACAATAAGATTACAACCCAGATTTTATTACGTGATGACAATATTATGGTTAATGCTGATGACAGAACGATGTAACAATACTTATGAAATACCACATTAGTTGGGGAAAATTACTCTTGCAGACTTACACCTTTGTTTACAAATAGCAGAGCGAATGCCTAACAGGCTCTTACCGCAATAAGGCTAGCAACCGTTACCTAGCTTTCCCATAACCGACGATAGACGTGTATGAAATTTGAACCATACTTTATGGGACAGAACACCATATTAGACGGTCATTAAGTACAACAGCATTGAAAGGAAGTGTATCAAAAACCATATTCATTTCCGACGAGGCACGTGGTTTGATCGTGTACATTGCTGTTTATTTTGTGTGGCACGTACGAGGGATAGTGTGGGAACGTTCGTTGGATGCCAAAGATGGCGATGGTGTATGAAAATTAATGTTTGTTGGCGCGCGGGGGCCGGAGCGCCCGCGCAGCGCACCGTTATGTCCCCCTTGCACTCACCTTGGCAAGGCCGCGACGAGATGCGAGTTTTTTGCGAAGCATGAAAGCATGACTTTCACCTTTTAAGACGCCTTTCTAAATGCTGAAGTCTGTTTTTGATTCAGGTCTTAGGTTTTAAGTACATACTAGTGTTGTGTTTGGGTAGTGTAGCGTACACCTTGTATGAGCAACTTTGAATGAGACCGTTTCTTTGAAGTATCACTGGTACCGTTCAGTAGTCTGTCGACCCGAAGAAATATACATAGCATTATACCGGTCAAATTCCGTCAAGCAAACGCTAAAGCAATCGTGACGTTTTTTGAAATGATCTACGTGTAATGTTGCATGTCAGTCACTACTTCACAATTGTATTAGATATAAGTTTTGTCTAAAATCGCGATACCGATAATTTTCTATTTATGTAGGTTACTGGTTCAAAATGAGATGCTAAGGTAGATTACCGTACTTATCAAAGTGTACCCATGTACTGAGATAACCTAGAAAATACTAAATGCCATTCTGGTCTCGACTAAGAACATTCATTCATAATAATCATTTGCATTCATTAAAAACAATTGTACTTATTTATCTCTTCTACCTGGCGCTATTACAATTATTCATAATGTCTTGTTAGGAAATATTATGAAAGTGCATTTTCTGGCAAGTTTTTTTTATCCATTTTTCGGTGAACAAATGCGTAACCTACTTATCAAAGATAAGTTATCATGACTTTATCAAATATTATGCAAAAACCAGTGGCAAATATATGCAGAAATACACGTATTTTAACGGTATGCAAAGAGCGTTCAATTTTACTTAATTAGCTTTGCAGATGTTGCAATATTTACTGTCGGGTCGTGTTAAGAATTCCATTCGAGGATCAATGTATTAAGCAGTGAACTTAGGAATGCATTACATAATAGTAATCGGATGTTAATTTGTTCACTTTAGCCACCCAAACCCATAATCCAATATCTTTGTTTCCATATCCTGCAACAGTCCTACACCAACCAGGGGTTGTCCTTGGGTGCACTTGCATAGTACAAACAGGGATAATCGTCCGTTGGTGCCTCATTTCGTTGAAAACGTCTAACGGGCCTCTGCGAGTTGGCTTCGGACCCTCGTACGCCTTCCAAAGGTCTGGGACCCCAGGGTCCCGAGATATGTCAAAATCGGATGTTAAAGATATACTTAGTAAGTAGCTGCCATTCATAAATACCAGTCACTGGTATAAAGTACTCCAAAATGAAGCCTTCACAACTTCAAACACGAGTAAATGTATAGGGACTAAACCCAAATAAAATATTACTCAATTGTTAGTCTTTTGTTTTTCAAAAAACTAATAATTTATAAGGAGCAGGTTTATCAAGAAATTCTTGGAGGGACGGAAGAAATTACCTATTAACTAAAGTATTTCCATCTACTCAAGGCCAATAAAAATGATAAATAGGCACTATCTTCATTAATCAGACACAATAAAACTGATTTACAATTCATTGCGAAACGTAATACTCGTTGTATATCTCTCCATGTTAGGCCAACGTAAAATGTTAACGTTTTTAGTGATTTTTGATTATTTTTTTGTAGCATCACTACTATTTTAACGTGACGTTTGAAAAACGTGATTTTTATGTTTTAATAAAAAAATACAGTTAATCTACATGTTTTTGTTGTGTCAGCTTTTAAGTAGTTTACTTTTTAGAGCTTTAGTACTGATTTTCAGCGCAGTAAGGTTTTTTCTTCTTATTCACAATAAAATTGGCCTGTGCTCTAAGGTTGTGACTCACATCTTTCCACCCGCAAAAGCTTATGGCTTATTGCCACATCTTAAAAATTCATGGTATTTATCACCATTACTTTTTACAGAGGGCCATAAACGAATTACTGTGTCATTAACGATGATCGACGGACGACAATTCGCAATAAAAATCTTTTCGACCATGCTTAGTGTTTTCATATACAAAATGTCAAACTGCTATGACCCATGTCTTAAAAATACGCGCAATAAAAAACCATCGTAAAATAAATTGATGGCTTTCTTTTGGCGCCATTTTCGATATGTGGCGCGCTTTTTGACATGTTCCAAAATTAAAAAGTCATTTTGACAGTTGAAGTTATAAACTTTTTAGTGAAATAAGAACTTTAACGACTACAATGTTTTGTTTATGGTATTTGTGGGAGACGGGTTACAAAAAAGACCATTTGTAGCCGCGGAGTTAGCAACAACTTTTGCAATTCTACAAGCAAGTGGCGCCAAAGTAATTTGCTTTTAAAATGCGTGAAGATATTTATTTTATTACAGGTAAATAACGTAAGAATTCATTTAGTGCAATTTCGAAGTGTGGATTGCGTATGATTACGTACAATGTCGGCCCTCGTTTGGCGAGGCAGGATTTTGCACATTCCTTATAAAACAATTAAGTTTGGTTATTAAACATTGTGTTAAGTAGGCATATTTTTTATCATAATAATTTGCAGTCTTGTCTTATTTGGTTCCGCTTTTAGGCTCACTTGTCATGCTTGGGCCCACTTTTAGTCTGTCGCTGACCAAAACTACCTTTCTCTAGATTTTTCAAATTCTTGTCAAATGTTTCTTTGTATTGTTGAGATACATGGTTAATGTTTCAATTTGTCAGTCTTGTTTTTATTAGGTACCACTTTTCTCTATAAAGCGATAGTAAAAAAGCCACTCAAATTATTATTTCTCGTAACGTAACCCTAAGACTAAAAGCTTGTTGACTTTAGTTCAATAGGCCACAGGTCAAATCGACCGTATTGAACTTTTGTGGTGAAGCCAATGACTACCTATTTAGTTATTTTCCTTAGTTGGATAGGTTGAGCACGATATTGCATTATTATCAAGTTTCTTCTAGACATTCTAATATTTTTCGGAGTATTTTATGTTACTTATGCCCGAAAACCGAGAGTAGGTGTTAGGTTGTTCTTTTCTATAGTTCTAATAGGTACTTTGTCTAACACTCCAGTAAAATAACGACTTCCACATTTATTCTAAGTTTAACAGCAGTTCTGTCTATCGCTGGGGCTAAGTGCGATAGTTTTTTTTAAATAGAGAACTAGAGCTTGCTTTATTCCTACTTCATTAGATTTTTCATTGAAGTTTGTTTATTTATTTAAAACATCGCTCACGTTGTAATCCAACCAATATTCAGTAGGTATAAACATTTCATATGGGGCGTGACATTTCGTAATGGAATGATGATCTTTCCAAGCGCAAAGTAATTCACACGCGCATGCGCTAATGGATGTCACAGCTTTCTCATGTTGTTATTTTTTATGGATTAGTATGATTCAGTGTTATTGGAAAACATATTCACTTTATGTGATTATAATTATTAAAGAAAATGAGCATGCAATTAGGAAATTAATTCGTAATTTATAGGTTTTACAATAAAAATCAACAATAAAGTCAAACACGATGTTATCTCATCAAAGCAATAAATCATTAGTTAAGTAACTTTCTTCAAAATAATTAGTAGTTAGAACAACACCGACAAAATAATTGCGTGATAAAACTTAAATAATTTTCTAAAGTGCAAGTCGGCCATTTTTATTAGGTATTTTATTGTGTCGGTGGCGGAACGAACATCTGCGTGTCAAATTCCTGTGTGCCATGTGCACTGTGCAGGCTTGGGAAACGAACCGTGCATGAGGCGGGGAAAAAAACCTTGTTGCTTATCCAATGTTCTTGGCTGGTTAGAAACTTGGGTTATTAGAAATTGAATTTGAATCGAAGAACGTAGAATACATAAATAAAGCTTTAGTGAGTGGAAGTTGATTCGAGAAGCATAAATGATAAATATATTTTATTTTACCAAACCACAAAATAATAGAAAAAATGTTCTTATCTATTTTATCTAATAATACACACAATATTTTTAAAAGTACCCTGCATTAAAAATACACATGAGGAAAGAACAATTGATGTTGGGATGATAGGATCTTAGACTATTATTTTAGGGTAAGGTATTCAGGGATGAAACAGGTGCACGCAATTATATTAGCAAAATAATATTATATTTACATACAAAAAATATATTTATTCTAAATTATGTAATCTACCTATGTACCTGTTGTTAATTTATTGATTTTATGTAAAAGGGCTTGGCAGGTTGGAATGCAATATTTACAGAGTTTAAGTCACTTCTTCCATCAAATTCCAAAATATCACTTGGAACTAATAACAACAACCTTAGCTATGCCGATGATATGGTGCTGCTGGCTCCCTCGATTTGTGCATTGCGGAAGTTGCTTGCCGTGTGTGATAAGTATGCGGCCACTCACGGTCTGAGTTATAATGTTAAAAAATCAGAGTTCATGATCTTCAAGGCGGGTACAAAGTGCCCAACTGTTGTTCCACCTGTGTTACTCAATGGTATTCCTCTTAATCGAGTATACCAATTCAAGTATCTTGGGCATATGTGGTTACCGAAAACCTTGGAGATGATGTAGACATGGAGAGGGAGCGCAGGGCATTGTCAGTCGGGCGAACATGCTGGCCCGCAGGTTCGCTCGATGTGCAGACGCGGTCAAAGTGACTTTATTCAAAGCTTATTGTACGTCTCTGTACTCAGCGAGCCTGTGGTTCGGATATACCCAAAGGTCTTACAATTCTCTGCGCATCCAGTTTAACAATGCCTACAGGGCGCTGTTACGTCTGCCACGCTTCTGCAGTGCGTCAACAATGTTCGCTGAGTCGCGCACAGATGGCTTTGATGCCACCTGGCGCAAAAAGACAGCCTCATTGCTAAGCAGATTGCGTGGGAGCAGTAACAGCATCCTGAGGGTAATAGGCAATAAGCTAGACAGCCCACTGGTGTGGAGCCTCACCCAGAGGACTACCTAAGTCTCTCTTAGTTATTAGGTACTAACATAGTTTTTAAGTTCATACTAACAATATGTGTATAAATGTAGGAATGTAAATGGTACATTGGTTGTCTGAATAAATTAAAATTAAATGAAATTAAAAAAAAATATAATATTTTTAATAAACCGTGCGCAAAAGTGTGCAGGGTTTATTAAAAATATTAAATAGCTCAACATTGAATAGTAACCATAGATAAAGGAAGAGGGTAGTTTTTGTAGCGTCAGCTGTTACTGAACCCGATACCAGGGGTGTTTCGTACAAAGGACGCAAATAATAGAGATTTCAACGGATCTCTATTTTTTCCATCATTTCATTTTTTTTCATGTAGGTACTCGTATTAGTATACCAAAGGCTTTTTTTTAAATTCAATGTTGTGGATAATTGTATCTCGCGGTTAACAGGGGGACCTTTCCATTATTTTAAGGATAGTAATTTAACTTTTTAGGGGTGTAATTTGACCAATGAATGAATTTGCATAATTATTCCAATTTGTGTTGGAGTGAAAAGAATTCTTTTAAAACTTTTTATATGCAGCAATAGGTAGTAAATTGTAATACAAGTTCCCCGAAACTGTCTTATTCACAAAAAACCTTGATGCTCGCCATTCAATCTCAATTTCATTCACAGTAATTGATACACAAGACCACCCTTATCTTAATAAAGATAAGCAGAAAGTCAGCAGAATATTCGCCAGCCAGTATCGGATATCAACTAAACGGATATGATATCCGATATCTGGGATATCGGCAGTAATCGGTATCGTTACACAAACACATCGATATGAATGGAGTACGGGATGCGGATGCGAAAAAAAGTGGACTGTTTTAATGACATTTCCGGTTATGGAAAGCAAAATTGAAACTATTGAAAGGATGTGAGGGGAAAGGATTTTTTTTTGCGGATATTGAATGTACATTTGGTCTAAGGATTGCTGTAGCTTACACGTGCCTCATGTATTATTTAAATCCTCTGTGACGTAAGATGTTATTTTTATTTTGAATCAATTTTGTAAAAAATATCATTCTCATGAAGCAGCAAAATATCAATTTCCATAATTAAATGTCATACTAATTGACATTAAAGCTGATCAAAATAAGTAGCAATAAAATCCATACGTTTTTACAGTCATAAAACGAGTCCGCCTCCTTCAATAGTCTGACAAAAAGTAATAATTCGATACACGAAATTCGAAATTCAAAAATTCCGGGGCAGCACCTGCTGGCGCAGATGTTCGGATTCATTAACCAAACTTCAAATTGTATGAAAATTTCGGGATTTCGAATGCGTGCACGCTCTCGAACAGCTGTTGAAAGTTGCCACCAAAAAATCCTTTTACCTGTGCTAAGAGGAATTACTGAGTATAATGGAGGCCGATCAGCTGATACCGACATATGGCAAGATTTTTTTGAATATCCGAATTATTTATGGACAGTCGAGTTATTTATAGCCGACACACGACAATCGTTAATTTTAGACTTAATCGCTTTTGTTTTCTATTTATTCCTTTCGATTCCAGTAGGCGCATCACAAAAACGCTCCTAATTTAAACTTTTATTCTCTCTTCTTTGAATATCGTCCAAAACTTTTTATAAACATTTCAATATTAACAAAAAGGAGGTCACTACTTAAAGGTTTATTTATAAAATGTTCTAAACAAAGGGCCCTTCGTGCGAGGACGTCTGTTTTCTGTCTAGAGCCCTACTGTTTATTGCTACATGTCCATTGGGAGTAGTTTTGCTTCCCCACACAGTCTTTGAGCCATCAGCCTTTGATAGTGTAGGGATCGACTGTTTTATTTAGTTAAGTCCCCTCACTATTCTAAGTCGATTAGTTTGGATGTTAAAGAAATAAAGCTGAATGTTGTCGGACAAATTATAGTGATTGTACATGACAGTGTCGTGTTTTTCGTTTTTAGATAAATATACGACTGGGAAATAATTATATGGCTGGAATTAGAACTGTCTTGTTGCTTAGCTGGTAACAGATGTAATTGAGCATAATGATAAATAATTGTGTATCATTCTAAAATCTTTTCAATTGAGAATGGCATTGCAATAGTAATCATGTGAAGAAAGATTAGATAATTAACTGTAATACACTGAAGCTGCTTTCAAGCTATCTCCTATTCAAACAAGCTGGCTATTGTAGTCTTATTAGAATACACTCATGAGAAAAACCCTTATTAATAACATCACTTACATTAATAAGCTCAAGCTTTAACCCTTTTCTTGGCAAAAAAAAACACATTATTTTCAATTAATTTTTTAAATATGATTTAATTATGAACCTTGAATTTAGGAAAAAATATATAAAAAAATCGCATATAACCGGTTAATGAGATCCTATATGTATCTTTGAAGATACATTGCCAGCTTAGCAAAAAACTTTGACCGTACGAGTAAGTGTCTTCCAGGATACGTTGCCAGGTTTGAGGAAATAAAATACACAAATTTTTCTTAATAATATATGTATTAAATTTGCATGTGGTAACAATTATAGTTATGAAACCAAAATCAACTTACAGTTTAATTAAAATAAAAAGAAAAAAAAAATATTTATTGAAACATTTGAAGCGTACAATAGTACGCTTCAAATGTTTCAATAATTTTTTTTTTTTTTTTTTTTTTTTATTCCATACTGATAAGTAATTATTTAAGCTAATAAGCTTAAATAATTACTTATCAGTATGGAATTTTACTTTATGGCATCCCAGCTGATTTTTGTAGCTGGATATCAGACTTCCTTAATGAGCGGTCGATCAGAGTAGTCGTTGACGGCTGCTCCTCTGACCTTATGGCTATTGATGCCGGAGTTCCTCAGGGGTCTGTTCTCTCTGCAACTCTTTTCCTGCTGCACATCAATGACCTACTTCAGCCTGGTATTGTTGGGTACGCAGATGACAGTACTGTTTCAGAGAGATACTTGTCCAGCGCAAGGGCCAGCGGGGCCGAAGTTCGTTTCTTGAGAGAGGCCATGGTGGAGCGGACAGATTTGACCTTAAGCCTTGTCTCCCAGTGGGGTGATGACAATTTGGTTTCTTTTAACGCCACCAAAACACAGGCGTGTGTTTTTTCAAAATTCAAAATTCATTTATTTTTGTGAACACAGGGTACAATGATCTTATGTATATACATATAGTGTTTGGTCCAACCTATGTTCCGCCGACAGGCATACAAAATAGTGATGCTATGATCAAAATTAAATTAATTGTGAACAGCTAAGAATTGTCAAAAGTTTAATAAAATAGTACAGAAAGATAAAACAATGTCAGCAATATTACAGTCGTCAAAATGAATTAAATTAAAATAGTCTAAATGTCAAAAAAAAAAAAATTCAATGTCAGAGATTAAAATTATCAAAAATTACAATTGCATTATAATAAAATAAAATTAAATAATAACATAATAATAATTTCAAAATTGTGATTAATTAAATTTGTCATTCAGAAACTGGTCTAATGTGTAATAGCAGTTTTCAAGTAGCAGCTTCTGTAGAGTGTTTCTGAATTTTTGTAATGGCATACATTTAATTTTTACCGCCAAAAGGAGTCATTTCGACAAGACTCCTACTTTTCGGGGAGCATCTGTTCCTGTAACAGATCGGCTCGAGCTCCTGGGCATGGAGTTGACATCTAGTCTCAACTTCGGCGCCACCATTGAGTACAAAGCCCAAACTGCGGCCAAGAAGCTGGGCATCCTTAATAGGGTGAAGCGATACTTTACGCCCGGACAGCTTTTAACCCTTTACAAAGCACAAGTCCGATCCTGCATGGAGTATTGCAGTCATCTTTGGGATGGCTCAGCGAAATACCAACTTGCGTTGCTTGACTCGGTGGAACGCAGAGCTAAGAGGCTCATTGGCGTAAAACTGGTGGATGCCAAGCTTCACAGCTTGGCTCATCGCCGCAAGGTTACCTGCTTGTCAGTCTTCTACAGATTGTACTTCGGTGAGTGTGCCCAAGAACTCCACGACCTCATTCCACCGGCCCCCTTCTACCTTCGGACATCCAGACGCACTGCAAATTACCATCCCTACCTAGTTGCTATTCCACCAATTCGCACTAAGCGTTTTCAAATGTCCTTTATAATGCGTACAGCAAAAGAGTGGAACTCTCTACCTGCGTTTGTGTTTCCGAGTGCATACAACCCGAATCTCTTCAAAGTAAGAGTAAACAGGCTTCTTCTGGGTAAGCTCACTCCATCGTAGACTTTGTCTCTGTCATCTCTGACCTAGACTAGAGTCAGAGCAAACCCATTTCAAATAAAAAAAAGGAGAGCCATTTTGCGTCAATGAAAATGGTAGTCGAGCTGGAAGCGGCTGAGGTGAAGGCAGCACAGGCGAAGGTAGCACAGGCGAAGGCAGCACAGGCGAAGGCAGCACAGGCGAAGGCAGCACAGGCGAAGGCAGCACAGGCGAAGGCAGCAAAGGAGACTGAATAATAGCGTCTTGTACGTCTACTATGTCTTCATCAGATAATAAATTCAATTATTCTATAGAAGAAGGCAAAGATGTCGCAGGTGAAGAATCGGAGTCAGTCACATGGTTACGGACATGACTCAAGCCAATTGAAATCTGCTGAAGTTCATCTTCGGATTCCGATTTATCGTCGTCTGATTTTTTACGTGGTTTTGGTACTAGAGCACAAATTCTTTTTGCTCTGGAAAAAGATGGTTGAGAGTACCAAAACCCTTACCTTTTACCCTCCCTGCAAAAAAAGCCCTCACTCATACTCATGCCAATCATGCAATGCCCTTTCCCCAAAACACAGTTAAAAAAATAATACTTATAAAATCTTAGTGCACTTGCCAATGTATCCTATAAGATACGCTAACCTTGTGCAAAGAATCTTAGTACACCTAGCAACGTATCTTGTAGGATACATTCACTTTATTTGTTAGTTTGCGAAGCCAAGTGTAATTATTTCTCCTGCTTAATTAGTTTCCAGCATAAGTACAAACACATGAATTTATATAACACCAATTCCTCATGCCATTTTAAAAGAAAAACTATTAAAAATATTAAATTCTTACCTTCTTCCGCGGAATTGCACTCAACAGGTTAGCCATTTTGACAAATTTTGAAAAAGTAGTCGACGTAAGTTGTCATTGTGTCACTAATGTGCGTTCAGAAACGTATGCTTTAAAGGAAAATAAATTAAAGTTCCGTTTTACATGCATTTTATAAGAGATGTTTTTTTTTTTAAATGATGTGTCTTACAGGATACATTGTCAAGAAAAGGGTTAAAGTGCCAATCATTCAATTATTCAAAAGTAACGGGCAATCATTCGAACCGAACATTACCAACCTTACGACAATTAAATCAAAAATATTTGATTACCATCGATTCTGGAACGTTTTTCAAAACTGAACGCATCAATTACTGGCTGTCAGAGTTGCCATATTATACGATTGTAATAATTATACAGATCTGATGGATGGATTTGAAAAGAACCTTTTTTTGATGAAGGGGTTTTAGTTGGAATTGGTCTTTGTGGGATCTTACAGTAATTTCTGTGTTTTTTGGGCAGTTAAACAACGTTAATGGTTGCTTAAACTCAAGATATTTGATGCTATTGCAGTCCCAAAAATTACAGTGGGAGTATTTTGAAATACATTATATGTTTCTTGAGAATCTACAATACGTACTATTTAAGATTTACATATACAGCCTAGGCTTTTAAATATTTTTTGAGGATTCAAAAACAGACCCAGATTACCTATACAAATTATACAATGCTTCAATTTCGATCGTCCTAGTAAGAAACCTGACTAATACAACTACACCATATTGTTTTTCCTGGCTAGTATGACTCATACTTGTTCCTCCATACCTAACCGAACCGATCCCTTTAGCTAATTAAAACAAATTAGCCTATCAAACGTTATCAACAATCTTAATTATTTTAACATCCACGGAAGCTTTCATTCTCACCATTATCTGATGGACAATCCTATTACGGTTGCATGTTGATATTGTCGCCGTGTTTTAACTAAATGGGAGTCCAGTGAGCTTTTATTAAAATTGTAGGTATTTGATGATCGCAGTAAATTTTGATTAGTTTTTATTGTAGTTTCTTTCCTTGAATGTAGATACAGTTATGTCAGTCAGTTACATGTGTATAGAATATGGTTCTTGAAATTGTACATTAATTTGAGGTGGTTCTTAAAAGGTTTAAAATATGTATTAATATTGTTTCATGGGCCTCATTTCTTTTTAGTAATTCTTAACACCTACACTGACATTTGCATCTATCGGAATTAGAATCAAGCCTTCTTAATTAGTAAAATCGACACTCAATTGACCGGATGCGCGGCCATATTTAAACTGTGATCGCGATCCCAATAATCTAACCGCACTTGATTTCCGGCGGCCTTCAAGTTTTTGCACAACTTACTTTAAGACTTGCTTCCTATTCATAGAGTTTACATTTGAATGTGCTTTTTGAAGAAGTTGACAGACAAAATAATGTATATATGCGTGTATTTATGCCTGGGAGAATTTTTGAACCGTAACTTTTACGGAACGTTTTAACAAGTCAGACTGAATTGAATACTTGACATATTCAATGGAATCTTTAAAGATTTTATGTCCTAATTTAGTTTGTTAATGTTATGGTAATTGGGCTGTTAGGGGCAATTTTCTTCTGAAATGATTTCACGGTTAAGAGAGCAAGAATATGTTATTAACGACAAATGATACTCTAAATTTCAAACGAACTGTCTTTTTGGGAGCTTTGGGCAAATAGTCGTTTGCCCTTTTAAAGTGGAGTTATCTTTTACTATGTCGGTAGAGTGTCATTGACTTTACCGTCATAGTTATAATCATAGAAATATAAAAAAAACATATCTATAGTAGAAAACAAATAAAAAATATATTATGATAAAACTGTCTAGACTAAAATTTCAATATACGATCAATTTATTAGTCCAATAAATCCCCAAAAAGTAACCGAAAAAGAACACGGTTATTTAGTAAAAATCTGAATATTTCGCATTAGTCACGACAAAAATCAGGTTGTACGAGATTGCACGGCCGATGCGATGTTTTAGTCATCGTTTTGTAATGCGCACACGCACCGCGACTCTTAATTTATTAGACCTATATGGTTGTTCGGACTTGAATCCGAAATTCTCGGCGCGAAACCGATCGTATTATCGATTCTCAGGATGAGAAGCGGTTTCAATGTCTTGGCGAATGCAAATCAGCTGTGTTATTGAACTTTGTGGAAGAATATCTGGGATTGACAGTCTAGCTTTTGATTCGTTTACATTTTAAGACGTATTCATTTGTTTGAGGCGAATAGTTGCGTAAATTATGTTGAGTCTAACCTCGAAAGGATTGTGCTGCGACTGCGACATCTTAATAATACACCTTAATTCACTTGACAAACATTATTCTTGAAAGTTTGAAGTTACTCGACCTTCATAGAAATAAATATTTGCTACACAATTTCGAAACATCTCTATTTGGATTCGGCACAAATATAATCCGTGAAAAATCGCTACCTCCTCTCTATAATAGAACCGTATCGAAAAGACTGACTGATTCCAAAAAATGGCAATCCGATTTTGCGTCTACTGTTGTAATTACATCCGCCATATTTTTTTCGCAACAAAAAGCTGTCGACTTCGCTCCGCAGCATCATTGTATTGAAGTTGAATACGACAGCGTAATATTAAAATTAAATTATACCGTGCATATTCAAGATCGTCCGAATTTTTCGCAAATGGCAACCCCGGATAATCGTGTCGATTAAATACTTTTTATTGTTCCAACGTTCCCACGGACGGTGCACGCGAACGCGACCAAAGCTTTTTTATTTTTTCAACGCATCCGTGCCTCGGGCTTGATTCTGAAGGAGCCAAACTGCTTTCATTTGAATCTCGTTTGATTGTCGGTTGCTGAGGCAGCAGTACACTATCATTAGAGTATATTAACTGTGGTTTTGGTGCGTAAGCGCATTTTGACGTGTGTAAGTAGCGTGATTTATTATTATGTAACAACCTTTTGTGTGCATCTTGAAATTGAGGATTTAAGTATGATCTATTTGAGACTTTTCCCGCCTTACTTTTTCGTTTTAAAGCTGTCATGACGTCGTCAGTTTTTTATTGCACCTATACGTTATAATCTACAGTCAACTTAATTTTTTGTCGCCGAGAAATCACAGTACTGCATGATTACTAACACCGTAGCTGTATTTTGCAAGCCTACTTTTCAAACCGGTTTTGACGATGATTCGCGACTTGCTGGTGCCGATTTATACATTATTTTCCTTCAATATTTAACAAACACTAGATGATAATTAAAATGACATTTACTGGCTTTTAACCGACTTCCTAATACAGATACATAACTTTCAAATTCAAAGGAATTAAAACAAAAGTCAAAAGACTTTCGGAAAAATCTGCATTTTTTCCTCCGTGTCAATGACACAGTTGGTAGACAAGAAAAAAACAGCAATGTTAATATTAAATCTGTTGATTAGTGTCCATATATAGATAGGCAGGTGTTTAAAAAACGGCGTAGGCGCATAGGTGTGGTAACCTACCATAAACAAATTATCTTTTGCAGTTGCCATTGCCACTCCGACAAAAGACTTTGTGCAGTGAGGTTTATTTAGTGAAGTTTTTAATTTTTTTAATTTGTCACTGCGATAATGAGTTACGTGGAATTCCTCTACGATTTGCTAGAGGTAAGTTTTTCAAGTCTCTAACGTTAGCTTTTGTATATTTGTAAGTTTATGTAACTAAGCAACTATTGATGGTATTAACAGTAAGATAAGAATAAGTAGGTATGATACATTTTTTTACCGAATTATGTTTTATTGTGTGTGACGTATTTTTGAGTCCAAGTCCTCTAGAAGCCTTTATCATTCTTGACTATGCCTTTTACTTTACCATCACCATTTTACCCATATTAACACAATCATAACGTTTTTATGTTGCATAACAAATGACATTCAAAATTATCCTTACCAATATTTGGCCCAACACATTCCAACATGGCAACGCGTTCGGGTGGCTTAATAATAACAGCCGCACACGTCGATCGATCAGGTTAAGCTACGCTTGCCGCGGTTGCTCTGTGGATGTGTGACCATCTTTACATACCGAGACCCCTCCGTGCCTCGGAAAGCACGTTAAGCCGTTGGTCCCGGGTGTCACGCGTGGATCTTTGACAGTCGTTATGGGTAGTCGGAAGCCCGAAAGTCAGACAACCAGTTTTACCAAGGGGTATCGTATTACCCAGTAACTGGGTTGTGGAGGTCAGATAGGCGGCTGCTCCATGTAAAGTACTGGTATTCAGCTGCATCCGGTCAGACTGGAAGCCAACCCCAACATATGTAGTTGGAAAAGGCTAGGTTGGTTGGATGCATTTCAACATCATATGCCAATGTTGGAAGCTTTAGGACCAACATTGATCCATAAATATCCTCATTGCACATCACAAGAACTAAACATGTGTCCACTGGACGTCCATTTAAGTACATCTTCTGCTCAAGACGTGCTGTTCTAAGAAAACATTACATTCGCTGTCGTAACTACTTGTGCTCCAAGTGAAATGCGCTTATAAAGACATCATGTGGGATTAATAGATCACACATCGGAGAGCGTGGTTGATGAAAGAAAATTGGAGTGATTTGTGAATCCTGAAAAAGAAAAAGCTTTAGAAGTTAATACGCCTTGTGTCTTGCAGATGGCTAAAATCGGTTAACGTGGTTTTACTTTTTGTTTAAAATGTTACATACCTTTTCAGAGCACTTACTTAATCGACCCAATAAAAAAAAAAACATTAGTTAAAAGGATTTTAACGGCTAACCACCAGAAAATGGGACGCCTTGCATGGTTATGCTTAGTATGATCATCCATTTTAAATTCCTGCTCATTAACTAATGCCTTCAATTTAAAAGGCCCAATAAATTGTCTTTCGTTTTCAGACTTGAAATGGATCATTAGCTAATTAGAAAACTATCAATGAATTTTATGACTGCCATCGTGGCCCATTGTGTAGACAAGTCATTAAATAACTCTAGAAGTTCATGGATTCCTAGTCCTTGCCCTCGTTTCTCAGTAGTCCTCAGACTTGTCGAGACATGTTCATAACGGGTTGCCAGACCAGAATGGTTAATGGCTTGATACTTCCTAAAGAAGACTTTAATTTAATTCATCTTTGCTTCTTGTGGTGATAAAGTTTAGTTTTGGTTATAATATTTTATGGTTTCCCAATTGGCAACACGGTTATGGTGATACGGGTTTTAAAGAAAGTATAGGCATGATACTTTACATATAACAGGATCTCCTGTTCCCAGTATGAGAACTTAGAATAACTGTGCCTGGGGGTTTTTAATCATATTTTATCAATTAGAAAAACAAAAACGGTTCGGCGCTTTCATTGCAAATTACGGAGGAATGTAAAAAGTTCGTAGCTCTCGCTCATAAATCCTGCAGTGCAAAAACCGCACCCTACGCTCTAAATTACTGCACTACTTCTATGCTTAGGCACTCACGTCTACTGCCTCATTCCTTCCAACGTTGCCAGTTAAAAACATGCCTTCCGAGCAGTTAGGTAAAACTTTTTACACATTACCATAGATGCTCAGATAAGTCCGGCGTTCCTTGCGAGATGAAATGAAACGTGCTTGCGCAACCAAATTAAATAGAAATACTTGCCTTCTAGGTAATCTAGAAATCTGTTTGGGAATGTAGTCTTTAGGCTGTTAGGCTATGGGGTCGACTACAACTGGTGTTTGCGTAATTTGAATTAATCCTCCTCCGGCTTCTGGTAGTCTGGAATTTTATCTGTGATTGTTGTTGTTGATTTTTGTTTTGTGTGTGTTTTATCTGTGATTTGATCGGCTATTGTTGATTTGGTTGATATCTGTGTGATTTACAGCAATTTTCTGATCTGAGACATTAAAAACAGTCTCCTAAACTTAATATTTTTCATTTAACAAAATTTCCTGTAGATTTCACTAGGAAAGTACATAATCGTAGCGAGATGTATATTGACTTCTACTGCCATCTAGTTACATAGCCGGAAACTATCACACTATTCATAGTTTCAAAAGTAATTAATAACAAAAGATGGTTATCTTTTGTTATTAATTGTTTTTTGTAACGGTAATTATTTAAATATTTAGATTGAAATCACTTCTTTTCGCTTTAGATTGTCACATGATACTATTATTAAGCTGTCACTATAATTAATTCCTTGTCTAGAGATTTGTAGACGCATTTGTATATTCATCTTTATGCTAAGATACAGATCTTTTCTCACAGCATCTAAGTAATTCTTGGGTTTTATATAATGTTATTGTTTTGCTAGGAATACTTCGTTCATAAAGATCTAACTCTACCATTGAATAGATTTGAATTGCTTATTTTAACGAGTAATTTGGTGATTCACATTAGTAAATCACCAAATTACGCGTGTATTCCTTGTGTTAATACAATTGGGAAATAATCACCAAATTACGCGTGTATTCCTTGTGTAAATATAATTAAATTATTATTATTATTATTATTTATTTGGGAAATAATCATATTTCCCAATTATATTTACTCAAGGAATACACGCGTAATTTGGTGATTTACTAATGTAAATCAAATTGGGAAATAATAATATTTACACAAGGAATTAGCCAATGCTGTTATCTCGTTTCTACAGGAATAACGTAAAACATGATTTCGAATATTCATAATTTTTATCAGTGAAAAATAATAATGCAGGTTTTAGATGTCTTGAAAATAGAGTAAGTACCTACAGTAGACTGCACGTTAGTGGTAACACTTTGACCAAGAGATGCTTATACTGGTATGGTAACATGCGGCCTACTGTACTTTCTTTCCTACAAAGGGCTAAGTTACTTAACCAGTATAAACCAGCCCGTAAAGAGTTCTTTATCTAATCGTCGGTCATAACGACACAGTCAACAATAACGTTACATAATGTAGCATTCCGAAGATGACAGATAGCACTGTGAGAAAATTGTCTATCTTTCTTAAATGACTAACAGTTTTGTAAGTTGGTATTTACTATTTCAAATTTTAAGTCTGCTTTTATAGTGCATCTTATTTGCAGTTTCTTTTTCTGGACTTCGTATTTTACCTCTTCCTTTTGACTTTTCTTGACTGATTACGCACCTAATCAAATTAAGTTAGTAACTTAATTAAAAAAATATTTATCTTGCTTAGAGAGTGCAGAGATTTTTTTATACGAAGCCTTAATATCGGACTCTTTTTTAGTATACAATAGATAACAATAAATGAAATGGGGACCGATTAACGTCGTCTTAAACGAACCGTGTACCTACGTCAGGTAATTTCCTAGTAACCTTATAGCAATCATAAGTGTATAGTGAAATAGTACCTACTTATCGTCGCCTTAGAGTGAAAACCTCGGGAATGCAATTCCTCGTAAGTAGCCTTTATGCATTACGGACAATCTTATAGTATCGAACAGTTCTGGATAAAAAAGCGGGTTAAATCTCCATATTAATTAATATGAATACGTTACAGAACCACCTTTTATGTTTTTTTAACCGACTTAAAAAAGGAGGTTCTGTATTCTTATTAATTTTATTTAATCCGCTTTTATACCCAGAGCTGTTCGATACTATAAGATTGTTCGGAATGCATAAAATGCTACTTACGAGGTATTGCATTCCCGAGGTTTTCACTCTAAGGCGACGTTATGTGGATTACAAAGCACACCCACTAAGTTTTAACTCATGTAATGAAATAGCCAATATCACTTTTCAACTTTTGCACAATAATTCAAACACAAATAAAGGGTCCTTCAAACAGGCGCGACACAAAGGCACCGCAAGTCCGCAAGTAGCGTAACGAGCGAGCGGTTCCTTTGTGTCGCGTATCGCGCCTGTTTGCAGGAGCCTTAAAGATGTTCGTGTATTAATAAGTTGCACAACACAAACACTCAATATAATAAGCCCATTAGGTGTCTATATGTCAACATGGCTCACATACTTGTAAACGTTTACAAAATGCTTACACGTGCACGTGGGCTTGACGCTTTGATTACAAGGCAGAATTCCTATCTATGAGCCTGTGTACCTATTAAACTATCAATTTTATACATTCCTGATGTCTCTGTTTAGGTTAGAAGCAGAGCACATACCTACTTGTTAACAAGCACAAACACTACCTACAATGTTTTAAGTATTTTACAAAAGGCTCCCAATTTCCGGTTTTTATAGAATTTTTTCTACTAGAGTCGCGTCGCGCCTGTCTACGGGAGCCTTAACTTCCCGTGGTGTACTCCCCAAAAATTGATGCATACACTACTCTCTTTATAAGAAAACACAATCTTCCATTTCAAGTATTTAAGCGTCGAAAGGCATCTTGTTAGAGTGACTTAAATCAGTTGGTACCTAAGTATTCTGCGATTCAAGAGAGAAATGCATTCATCAATAACAAAGTCATAAAACTGTACAACACATTTACTGCTCAAGCCAACATTAATAAAACCGATAAATTCACCATAAATCAATAAATCCAAGGCGCCGACAGACATGATAATCTTTTGCGGTAACTTGCGCGAGCGCATCCCACGATAACGCTACGTCACTTCCGCTTGTTGGAGGCTGCGATATCCGGTCAATAAACTCGTCATTTTGATTTATATACCGTTGATAGTAATCTTTACATAGTACTTTAGTTTTATTTCTATGAGCTTATTTCAATTATTCATTATGTCAATTATTATGATAATTTTAATAATGAATAATCGTCCAGACAAGTCTATCTTGAATTCCTCCCTACGACCCTACGTAATATCTGTTTGCAAATAGTGACTCAACAAAGCAAACTTATCAATGAAGTCAGAAAAAATATGAATCATTAGGAAATCATACCAAAGGCACATAGATACTGTATCGGTTGTAACTTCTAGAGAACAAAGCTTGACAAAGGAAGACAGGAAATACAAGGATGTTGAACAAGTACCTATTCACAAGATTAGTCATTTCTATCAGTAACGTGGTTGTGGAGGTCAGATAGGCAGTCGCTTCAAGTAAAATACTGATATTCAGCTGCATCCGGCTAGACTGGAAGACCTCACTCAGTTGGGAAAAGGCTAAAGAGAATAGAATAGAATACTCTTTATTATGTACACCATATAAATCAAGAGATCAGCTATATTTCTAATTTCACAAAGCATGAGTGGTAGAGGCATTAGATTCATTAACATAAGGACCCAATTGGCGTATACCAATTTTAAACGACATAAGCTCGCACGCACATAAATGTTTCCCGTGCCACGCATGAAATCCCACCAATGAGCAAAATGCCCATAAAATTGCGAGACCTAGTAACCCGCATCGTGGCAACATTATGGCAAATATCTGCCATTCTGTCTGAGTCACGCCATTATTCACTTTACTACTAAATGGTTCATTGATTAGTCGAAGGTGCAGGAGTTATGCGTTGGCACTTGGCGCAGCTCGTAAAGTAAGAAAAATACGAATATTGGACCATTGTTTTTCAAGAGATTTTGTATTTATTTGTATAGTTAGTCATTTAATTTAGAATCTACTGTAAAAAGTAATTGTGCAATCTATATAATAAAACAAAGTCGGGTTAGTTAGACCATTTATAACTCAAGAACGGCTGGACTAATTTTATGATCTTTGATTTGTTGGATTTGTCTCCGCCCCGAATAGCATAACAAAATGGAAAAAACAACAAAAAAATCTGAGACGATTCGAAGTTCACCAGGTCAGATAGTAAATTGTGAACGAAATGAAGGCTCCTTCAAACAGGCGGGATAAAATCGCGCGCGACACAAAAGCACCGCAAGTCGCGCAACGAGCGGTGCCTTTGTGTAGCGCGCGATTCACGTCGCGCATCGCGCCTGTTTGCAGGAGCCTTAAGACATTTTTAGTTAAGATCGACGCAGAATTGCAAACATGGAAAATAGACATTCTAAAGTTAGGAACTGGAAATTTAATGGAATTTCCATACTTTAACTTCTAGATTACCTACGCCTTTACTTATGGAGCGATGAATAATCAATTATGGGCATCATTAGGCTCTTCAAATCCTCGAACCATAGATAAATCAATCAGTGCTCAGCAAATATTTGCCACAGCCCATACCTACATACATATAACATTCTTTACATAAAGCCGACTTTTCATTAGAGCTACGAATTCGTTCCATAACAAGACTGCCCATAGTGCCCATTTGTCATTTTTTATGGCCAAATACTCTTTTCTTAATGAATTAAAAACATGGATCATTCACACCTTATGCCTCGCCTCTTGTTTATTTCTTAACATAAAAGAACCCGTTAACTATTTCAAATGAGTTATCCGTACCGTAACTGAAGCATTAAGTCTTTTAACGCGTTCTATTACTAGATTGTTATACGGCAATGCGTCATCGCCGCCATCTTTGTATTCAGATCACTCTCTAACATATGGAATTAGAAAGAGAGGAGCGTGGAGAGTGTAAGAAGGAGTTTTATGTCTATTTACGTGTGCCTACTTATAGTTCGGTAATTAAAGCTTGTTTCAAGGTATATAACATTTCTGTTAAGGTTTCCTGAAATCCCGGAATACGATGATTTCGATGA
Organism: Luperina nickerlii; assembly: GCA_963855955.1. NCBI lineage: Eukaryota > Metazoa > Arthropoda > Insecta > Lepidoptera > Noctuidae > Luperina > Luperina nickerlii. Next base: position 2,290,688 of record OY979666.1, on the reverse strand, counting down.
GCTGGCTGGAAAAGGGGAGACTTAATTGCATTTTGCTATATAAAAGCCTTATCCATTATTCGCTATCATGTACAATTTTGTCACGATTTCACGCTGAATCTCTTTAAATGGAGACGATTGTTCGATCGGAGCTGATATGGCGATAAAATAAATTATAGGTTGCTAAAGGGTATAAGTTACCTAGACAGGATATAAAGTAATTAAGCTTAACATTGTATAAATGATTCCCAATATGTCTAGGTACTTAAACTTCAAAAAAGTATTTAACGATCACAAAACACAACCACAGACATACAGACATGTCAGTTTTTGTTTTGATGATACAGTAGAGTTATATTATGTTACTCCTCTAAGGGCTGATTTTACCAACGTAAGATAATTTTATCCGAGGGAATATTTTGAATTTTTTACAGTTCTTCCATACAAAATCTGTCAGACGTTAATTTTATTCGACGAATAAAAATTATCTGTCGATTGAGAAATTAGCCCATAGTTAACTTGCACCAACGATCGACCTATTTAGAAATAACATTTCTTTATTAGCTCAATTTTATCAACTATATCAGCATCGTTTATCTAGTCCTAACTAATCCTACCGCGGCCCCAATTAGGTCAAGGCAAATTTTCGTCATTCACATGATGGCCAAATCTACAGACATTTTTATCGCGTCCTATTTTTATGTGTATGTACATTCATAAGATCAACGGCCTGTAGCAGCTAGCAGCCAATAAAAGGATTGAAATCGCAATGTCGTGGCCGATCCAAAATGGCTGTTTCCGGTAATCGATTAATCTGCGCTTGCGAACGCATTACCCTTTTACTCGGAGCATTATCCAATTGAGCTAAGCGGTTAGTGACTTCAATTGGAGCTGCACTTGTTAGGGCAGAGTTTTATGGAGTGATTGTTTTCGCAGCTAGGTCGGGTGTAACACAGATTGCAGTAGATTGGGATCTGTTAAATTGTTTCGCCATAACAATAGATGGAGCGAATGGGTCAATAAAATGGATAGAGCAATAAGGTCTTGAGAACTTTAAGGTGGCAAGAGGCCGTAAATTAATCCAAGGTAGGAGGGGATGGTGTTTCGACTGCTGTAAACTTACGCCTGCTTTCCTGAATCATAAACAAAAATCCAACACAAGTGCAATATCTGCCCCTAAAACAGTTCCTCGAATCTTCATTTAATTAAGTGCTTTTATTTAAGGTAAAATCCTACATAATACACAAATACAAAACTAAATCAAAGGACCCACATTGTCTACAAAACACAAAGTTGATAATTACACAACTACAATTGAGTCCAGTTAACGATTGTTAGTTGTTACGAAAGCTATCGTTTGATGCGCGCGCGCTGATGGCTGACACTAGCGACCTCTGCCGCTTCCGGTGCGTCTGCTTCAGTGATTTATTGGCATTTATTAGTGGAATGGTACTGTTACTGATAACGGCTGATTGACGTGATTTGATTTTCTGGTATTTAGGATAAATTTATGTTACAAATACCAAAGTATTCTAGAGCGAATAATTTAAAATCTAGTATCTAAGTTTATTTTGAGCTAAAATAAACTACTTTCTCTCTAAACTAATCTGCTGTTAAGAGTCTCCAACCTTTTCTATTTTACAATCTTTAGCCAGAACTATTTCAACTACTTAGTAATCATAGATGAAACCAACGACTTATCTAGGACTTAATCTTTTATCATACATAGTCCGTTAGTCAGATGTGTCTTTTCTCTGTTTCCCCTCAATATGTATATTTCTAACGGTGATCTCTCACGACTAACCACGAGGCAGTACGTGTCAAAATGACGGTTTAGAAGTGTGTGCGCATACTTGCGGTTTCTTCTGGAATTTGTGGCATGACAGAACGACAGTGAAGAACATAGGCATTTGGGAAATGCGATTTGTCTAAATTACCTAGAATTTATCTTTAGTTTACATTTTCAGGACGCAGTTTTGGAGTATTTATTAGCATGACTTTGTTAGTTGACGTTGATATAGTAGGATTTCATTGTTTGTGTCTGTATTCGATGTATTTCGAACAAGATCACACAAAACAGCTCCTTTAGCTTCCTATTATAACTCGGGATGACAAGGAAACTGATACTGTATATTTTTCTTTCTTTCAATTAAAAAGAAAACTCAACGATACATTTTTACATTCTAATTCCGTGTTCCCCAGAACTCCTATTTCAAATTAATTTTAACATCTAAACAAAACAAACTATGAATTAATGTATCCCAAATGGCGGGGTACGTTTTAGAATTGAATTCGTCAGTAACCCGACACGTTCGGGCGATGACAGACAACCTAATTGATATCGCGTTGCTTCTAACGAAGTGGTCTATTTTGAAAATCAGAACAACTACTTAGAAGTATAAGATTGTATTGTAATACGCTGTTAGTTGCTACTGAGGGTAATCGGTTTAATGAGATTTATCACGGCGTCGTCGAGTGAAAACGAGAAATTGTCAGTTTTTGGACTTGTTCACCGTTTTCCGTCTAGTGGTTCAGATTTAGTCTAGTGGACAAGATAAAAGAAATTATGAATCATAAAAAATTACCAAAAGGTGTCAATAATCTGCTTTCTAAAAATGTATAGATCATGGTACATTTCTCGTAATTAATATCAAACATTTTTTAATCAATGCACCTACATAATCCTAACACCCGAAAGCGTTGACGTTGCGTAAACAATAACAATCAATGCATTAGCATTGTATGATGGATCGATGTGATGTCAGTCCATTGAAGAAATCCGTTTGTTTATCAATGAAGTTTAATATTACTCCCACACTGGTACAAAAACTGATCTACGAATGAGATACCTAGTAGAGAAGAACGGCTAAAGTCGGGTGAAAAGTCGTAGGTTTTATGTGGGTAGTTGAAAAATGATGCAAAAGAGAGTTCATCATTGTTATGATATCTGAAACAACTTGGACGTAATTGGCTTTCTAAATGGTTAGGACGGTAGCTTATGCTGTCGAAGTCTAGTGAAACTGGACACGCCATGGAATTTGCTTTCGTTTTTATGGAAGCAGATAAAAGTGAAACCACTTACAATAACTCTCAATAACAGAAAAGTTTAAGACGACGGTCACGAAGAATCCGCTAGTAGCTTAGCAGAAAGATTGAGAATAAAATAGGATGATACTGCTAATTATGTAAAGATTTATTACGAAACTTACGAGATATAAAATGGTAGATATTATAATTTAAATATACAGTTAATGGTGTTTCCATAAAATTGCGCAAATCATAGCAATACGTAACCAAGTTATTCATGATCATGTGAACGCACGCATTATTCAGATAACAATCTTCTGAGTAGGAAAATAATAATAGTAACAATTACATTGCATTGTTTCTAATAGAACTGTCCGTTAGCTCCTCATTCTTCTTCCGACGTGAAGTCACGCACTGATTTATAGATAAGAATGGGAATAATTCTTCTTAATTATTTTTCTACTAATGAAGTGGAATGTCAGTTTACTGGGTCTTCTTTTGATGTTTTTGCTATTGTTGAATCAGTTAAATGCTACCACGCATTTATTTCATTTTTCTTATGGCATTTACCTTTTGTAAACGTTTTTTTAAATTAAATAAATTATGTTATTATTATTTATTTAAATCCTCCACCAGATCTTTTCTGGAGTTGACTCTGCTAAATGAAGTGGCGCCATTTTCGTAGATTAAGTAGAAAATTAAGAAACGCAACTCGCAACTAAAATCCTCCTAGGGCTTTGACAAAAACGGCCCGTCTATCCAAACAATGACAGAAATCACACATTGTTCATTACATAACTTTTAATTAGACATCATTACATATTCCACGGTATCTACCGTGCCGCTGCCGGGCGTCGAACCCGCTTCCGTTGCGCGCGCGCACCGGTGATAACCATCGAGACTTATTATTTAAATTTTGTAATACCATGCTCTTATGAATATTGAGTTGTTGTTATGCGGCGCTTGTTGTGCAGAAGTTACGGCAATTTTAACTTGTTCCGGTCTCATTTACACGTCTGTAATTCTAGGAGGTAGTTGGTTTGGTAAGATGGTACTTATTTTTTCGCTTTTTTACATATTATCTTAACAATATGCTTTGTTTTGTAACGCACAACATAGGAATGACACGAAAAACTGCAACGATGACCCGGAATAATAAGCCAGAAGACATTCAATTCATAGCAAATAACGATTTTCATACCTTCATATACCTACAACCTATGTAGGTACACATAGCTTCATTAAGTGCTTACCCCTCCAAAAGACATGTGCGTTCAAATCCGTGATAGGCCCAAGTTGGTTTTTGTATTTTGCAAAAACATTTTATTTTAATTAATTTATTGTTTTAGTGAATAAATAAGTTTAAGATAGTATTTATTTTTTAAAATTCTGTTTTTATTATTGTTTTTTTCAATAAAACGTTAATACTTTTATTATTGCAAAAACGACAAGCAATAATAGGGTTAACATTTACGAACGTTTTATTCATCGTCTAAATAGACTAGAGGTTTCAAGACCGCTTGCCGTGCCTATGAGTGGAAGTTCAAATCATAGCCACGAAATGTGCTTTTTGTTCATTATAATTATTATTTTAATATATTTTTCTATTTTGTTTTAGTAATTATTGTTACGAGCTTGGGGTTCGTGACAATAAAAACTGCCGATTTAATCACCAAAAATTGACACTTTAATCACAACACTAATTACAATTCAAACACACTAATAAGAAACACAATTGCACTTACTGATCACTCTTAAGTCGCACTCGAATATCGCCTTCGATGTTATCGCTCTTATCGCTTAATCGAAACTATCTGTGTCTCGCGGCCCACCCGGCCTTATATAGTGCCGCAGAGCTAGTACATAAACATCTAGAACGTTCGAGTACATACCGGTCCCGACTGACTCGACGTCGATAGTTCTCGGAATTACTAGTACTTAGAAAAAGGTCAAGTAGGGTCAAGGTCCTAGTACCAAGGTACTAGTTCCGCTACCAGATACTAGATGGCGCTAGTGGTAACTAATGTCGCCATGTATCAAGCATTATTTGCGGCGCGCAACACTGCCCCCTCCTTAGACATGCTCGTCCCGAGCATTATTGGCCCCATAATAACGCGCCAGTCGATCCACATGGACGATCTTAGGAGTACCTCTTGCACCTTTCTGTATCCGGTAGGTTACATCATTGATCTTTGTCACAATCCGGTACGGTCCGTCCCATTTAGCTTGAAGCTTAGGAGATTTCCCTTTGCTGCGGACTGGATTGTGCAACCACACCAGTGAACCTTCGTCGAACCCTTTGTTGTTCATTTTGCGGTCATAACGGGTTTTCATCTTTTCAGACATTTGCTGGCCCGATTGTCTGACGTGCTCATAAATGTCATTCATTTTGTTCCGCAAATCATTCGCATAATCAGTTACACTGCGTGGGGCATCAGGTGGTATTCCGGTGATCAGGTCTGCAGGTAGCCGTAGTTCTCTTCCGAAGTTTGCGAAAGCAGGCGTCACCGATGTACTTTCGTGAACAGCGCTTCGATATGACAGCAAAAACGGTTGTATGTGCTTGTCCCAATCTCGTTGCCGATTTTCCACAACTTTTGCTAGGTACCTCTCCAGTGTCTGGTTAAATCGTTCCACCATTCCATCCGATTGTGGGTGGTAGGAAGTAGTTCTTGTTTTATGAGTACCCATAACTCGACAAGTTTCCTGGAATATTTGGGACTCAAAATTCCTTCCTTGATCACTGTGAATCTCCAAAGGTACTCCAAAACGACAGAAGACTTCATGAACCAATTTATCCGCAACTGTCGAAGCTTCTTGATTTGGAATGGCGAAGACTTCCGGCCACTTCGTGAAGTAATCCATCACAACCATGAAATACTTGTTACCACTTTCACTCTCCGGAAACGGCCCCGCAACGTCAAGGGCTATCCTCTCCCATGGTGCACCAACATTGTACAATTTCAATGCACCCCTACTGCGAGTCTGAGGTCCCTTTACAGCTGCACAACTTGTACATTTGCGACACCAATCCTCGACATCGTCCCGACAGTGGACCCAGTAAAACCGTTCTCGTATCTTCAGTAGAGTCCGTTTTACTCCCAGATGACCTCCTGAACAACCATTATGATACAGCTGTAGAACATCCGGTACTTGAGCTTTAGGGACAACCATTTGCAAATGACAGCTGTCTCCCCGAGCATTTTCCCATTTACGGCACAGGACTCCATCCTGAACCACCAAGCTGTCCCATTGGGCCCAATAGCTTTTTGTGACCGAACTCATCGCTGAGACGTCGCTCCACCTGGGCTTAGGAGCTCTGGCCTTCATCCACTCCAGAATCGGCTTGATGTCTGAATCTTCCTGCTGTGCACGTTGTAGGCTTTCCTTCCACTCGTTGTTGAGGTCTGTCTTAAGCATCCTCACAGGTACCACTTCCTTACTCTCCTGCCTAGTACAATGCTTGCAGTCTTCAGGACAAGGTCTTCTTGACAATGCATCTGCGTTGCCATGAGATTTTCCGCTGCGATGTTCGACCACGAAGTCGTATTCCTGCAGTAGTTCAATCCATCTCGCAACTTGTCCTTCTGGGTTTTTGAACTGCAATAGCCATTTCAGTGCAGCATGGTCAGTTCGTAAGTGGAATTTCCGCCCCAGAAGATATTTGCTAAAATACTGCAATGACTTTACCACAGCAAGCAGTTCCCGTCTCGTAACACAATAGTTCCTTTCCGGCTTTGACAATGACTTGCTGAAGTACGCTATCACAACCTCTTGATCACCATTCCGTTGAGACAACACACCGCCAAGTCCTATGTCACTTGCGTCCGTGTCAACTATAAATTCCTTGCCCGCATCTGGGTATCCCAAAATAGGTGTATTGCACAAACGGTCCTTTAGCTCCTGGAATGCGATGTCGCAACTATTATCCCAGCAGAAATGTCGCTTCTCCTCGGTTAGCTTATGCAGGGGTTTGGCTATGTCTGCAAAGTTCTTGACAAATCGCCGATAATAGGAGCACAAACCCAGAAACGCTCTGACCTGCGTCTTGTCTTTTGGAACTGGCCAGTCCTTGACAGCAGCAATTTTCTCTGGATCCGTGCGGATACCTTCTTCAGACACGACATATCCCAAAAAGCTAACTTGTCGTTTGAATAGTGAACACTTCTTCGGACTTAACTTGAGGTTGGCACTCTGGATCTTCATGAGCACGCGTTCCAGGTTTTGTAGATGTTCTTCAAACGTACGGCCTACGATGATGATGTCATCCAAGTAGACCAGGCATGCATCGCCAATTAGCCCGGTAAGTACCAGTTCCATCAACCTTTCAAACGTTGCCGGAGCATTGCACAATCCAAACGGCATAACTTTAAATTGCCACAGACCCTTTCCTGTCGAGAATGCAGTTTTCTCCTTGTCCTTAGGATCAATTTCAACTTGCCAGTAGCCACTTTTCAGGTCCAGCGTGCTAAACCACTTTACGCCAGTAAGCATGTCCAGCGTGTCATCAATTCTTGGCAAAGGGTAGCTGTCCTTCTTCGTAACGTCGTTCAGACGACGATAGTCAACACAAAACCGCATGCTGCCGTCCTTCTTTCTTACCAGCACTACAGGTGAACACCATGGACTAGATGAAGGTTCAATAACACCGTCCTTCACCATTCCCTCAATCATGGTTTCCACTTCCTTTTCACGTGCTACCGGCAATCTCCTTGGCCGCTGACGGATAGGCAATTCTTCTCCTGTATTTATTTTGTGTTGAACTAAGCCAGTCCTCCCGATGTCAGCATCGTTTGATGAGAAAACATCGGCGTACTTGAGTAACATCTTCTTCGCCTTGACCATTTCATTTTGGGACAGAGCGCTGCGGCAGTCTTCTAAAAGTGTGGTCACTCTCGTTAGTGCATCCTTGCTGAGGGTCTCAGTCGATAGATATTGGCATCGACGCAACCAATCCACTTCCTCGCAAGTACCAAGTAGTGTGCCTTTTTCTATAATCTGTTCCTGATCACAAAGGTTCAGCACACGTACCCCTGAGATGTCGGTGGCTCTGACCAAAGTTCGTGCCACTTTCCATGGAAGGTCATTGTCTACCCTTTCCACGAGTACACAACGATGAGTTTGCCCAGGATTCCGAGGTAGACTAACCGGAACAATCGTTTCCGATCGTGGCGGAAGAACAATCTTCTTAAGGCTGTACACATTTCCTGGTAACGCCCCTTCCACGAAAACTTCCTCTTGTCCACATTTCAAAACACCTTGCTTGACGTCAATCTCGCAACAATTCTTCCTCATAAAGTCAAGGCCCAGGATGCAATCGTCCATTATATCAGCCACAATGACATTATGCAGGTAGATTCTGTTGCCTAGCTTCAGCTCCATCTTCTTCTCTCCATGGACGGGTATGCGCTGACCGGTGGCTGTTACCAAATTAATGCGTTCTCGGTCGTATGCGGAGTCCCCAAGGAACCGACTTGTAAGTTGGGAACTGACGACCGTACGAGAGGCTCGTGTATCTATGGTCAGCTTACAAGGTGTTCCGTTGACCTCGCCCTTGATGATTAGGCTGTTCCCGTCATGGGTTTGTGTGATCGAAATCCTTGGGGCTCCTTGAACATCAGCCAGCACCCGCCCCGCAGTCCTGGCTATTACTCGTTTCCCTGCTGCTGATGTTGGGCGGTGCTGTTAGCCGCACTGCCCTCCGGGGATCGGCCGTCTTTTCTTTCTACAGTTCGCTTAGGGCAACTAGATCGAAGGTGGCCCCTTTCACCACAGCCGTAGCACCTAGGGCTGTATCCTTTATTGCGGTCGCGAACTGTAGCCGCTGCAACCTCCCTGACGCGATGGGAACGATGATCCTGCCGCACCGCTTCAACCTCCAGTGCATGGGCTAAGGCGTCCTTCAGCGTTCCGTGGTGACCGAGCCTTACAGCAGCTCTAACTTCAAGGTCGCGGATGCCGTCGATGAATGCCTGCACCAGGCTCCCATCAATAAGCGCAGGTACGGACTGGTAAGCTTTGCGAACCAGCTTCTCCACTTCCAGGGCCCACTGCTGCAGGTTTTCATTGCTGCGTTGCACGCGATCCTTGAGCTGCGCACGGAACACGTGTTCTAGGTGAGCGTCGCCATACCGAGCCTCCAATGCCTCAAGGAGCTGCTCGTAAGTCACTTCCTTACCGAGAGCTTCCAGAACAGTTAAGGCCTGGTCGCGTAAGCCCAGGGTGAGGGCAGTCATGGCCTGACTTTTATTCCACCCGTTCGCCTTCATGACAGCCTCAAACTGGATTTTGTAGGCCGACCAGGAAGAAGTTCCGTCGAACGGTGGCACTTTGAATCCACGTAGCGAAGGTGTTGTAGCTACGGGAGCTGCGATTCCATCACCAAGTTTAAGGTAATCCAGCGTTTTCTTTACGTCAGCCATCACGGTTTGCTTCACGTCAGCCATCACGTTGTCAACCTGGTTTTTAACTTGGTCGATTCGGATTTCAGCTTCCGACAGGCGGTTGTCCTGTTGAGCAACCTTATCCTTCACCTCCTTCATGTCTTTCCCGAAGGTAGAGTGAAGGTCCTTTATAAGGAGCATCTGCTCTTCCTGGCGGCGCGCCTGCTCCTCCTGTTGGCGGGCCTGTTCCTCCTTGTCCCGCTGGAGCTGTTCTTCCAGTCGACGAGCCTGTTCCTCCTGTCGGCGAGCCTGTTCCTCCTGTCGACGAGCCTGCTCCTGCAGCATCATCATCAGAGCAGCAAAATCTGGTGCTGATGATGCTGGAGCAGCAGTGGAAGGGCTAGCCTCCGTGGTCGGTAGCTGGCCTTCCGACCCCTGCGGCATTGCTCCACCAAATCGCCTCTGGTCCGTCTCTTGCTGGCGTTGACTCCGGGTACGGATACCCTCCATGTCGTCTTTGGGTAAAATCGGCATGGTTTTTAAATCTCGCTTCTGACACCAATTGTTACGAGCTTGGGGTTCGTGACAATAAAAACTGCCGATTTAATCACCAAAAATTGACACTTTAATCACAACACTAATTACAATTCAAACACACTAATAAGAAACACAATTGCACTTACTGATCACTCTTAAGTCGCACTCGAATATCGCCTTCGATGTTATCGCTCTTATCGCTTAATCGAAACTATCTGTGTCTCGCGGCCCACCCGGCCTTATATAGTGCCGCAGAGCTAGTACATAAACATCTAGAACGTTCGAGTACATACCGGTAGGCTTACTCTTGAAACCAATCCCAATCTCGAATGTATTCCAATCCGAACCAATTTCAATTCCAATCTTTAGAAAATTGGCACTCTGGAACGAATTCGAGACTGAGATTGGAATCGACTGCACGTTCGACTACACTGATTCACGTGGGGTGGCCATACACATCAAAACGTTAATTACCAAATTTATAAATAATGAATAACTCGTTAAATCTATTAATAAATCTATTCTGATATTTATTTTAACATATATAATCATTTAAGTGTTCTTTGCTTGCATTTATATGTATTTTAGGACTAAATATTTAGGCAGCAGTGGCTCATTGTGTACGTCATTGCCTACGTTACATTAAAAAAAAAAACTCACGCATTTGTCATCTGTCATCCACTTAAAATTTGTTAAACTAGAATCTTAAAATAAGTTCCTACTTGAACTTGAATAATAAAACCGGCCAAGAGTTGGACTCGCACACGAAGGGTCCCGTAGCACCATACAATATTTAACACTACATATAAAGAACCATAAAAAGTGTGAATTATTACTGTTGCGATAAACAAAAGTTTCAAAGCGATGTTATCAAAATGTTCTCAAGTGTTTAGTTTGGAATGTATTCAAGTATGTTTATATCCACAAGTTCAAGTTAGTTTTACTTTAAGGGAAGTATTCAACCGAGGAAGACGAAAATATCAAGGTAAGGCCACAATTCTAATAATAATACTTATTGTAATTCCTTTAAATTTTAATATTAAACACTTTTGCTCAATACAAACATTTATTGTTCTTACAGGATGAGCAGGCCAACACACCAACAACTGGAGACTCTGATAGATTTCCTGGTACAGAACCCAGGAATTGCCAAGGGGTTATTGCGCACTGCTCATGCTAAGCAGGAGACAAAGAGAAAGTGGAACGACATAGCAGTATCCTTAAACGCACTAGGTGGTGCACAGAAAGATGGTAAAGGCTGGGCTAAGGTACTGTCCTCACACTAATCATATTTTTTTTTTTCACTTAATTATATGACAACAGTTACAATAATTAGTATGTTTATTTCCTTTTCAGTATTGGGCTGACAAAAAGCATACCCTAAAGAAGACATGTGGCGAGCTGTAGAACAAATGGAGGGACTTTCAGCAGCCATAAGAGAAGGCTCTCAAACTGTGGCAAATGCTCTCAATAATATTGCTGATGCCCTCAGACAAAATAGGCAGTAATTAAATGTTAATAGCTATTGTAAGTAGGTACTAGTTTAGACTTTAAAATATGGAAGTTGTTTGCAACAATGTGTCACCAAACAGTTTTATACCTAGTGTTTTTTCTTTTCATTAGCTCAAATTCAGTGATAATATAAGCTAAATTAAGCAAAACCTTGTGGTAAAATAGTGATTATACGATAAATAGTAAGTACAACCCTTATAAACCTCAATTAAGTGGGCTATAAAGTCGTAATTTATAGTTTTTATTTTGTATGTCCAGGTACCTTAGACCCTAGCTCTGGACGTAAAATTGTTAAGTCCTTCTGAAAGGCCTGCTTAATTGAGTTTATATATTATGTTGTAAAACTTTAGTTATGGAAATATAGTTTTTGCAACCATCATTCGAAGGCGCGTCATGCCCTGAAAAAGATAGTTGTGTTATTTTAAATATTGTATTGTTATAAATAAATAGACCAGCCTGAGGTGACAGGTTTTTAATTAAAAAAAATTCCTATTTACATTGAAGTATCTTTTCATTGGAAACACATACAACATATATCTCAGTGGATAGATAATTTTGTAAGGAATCCAAGGATGTGTCACATGTCTTATACAGTATGTACTTGTATAAATATGGTGTTTAGACCTAACTTATGATGTGAACAAATAAAAATTGGTTATGTGTGTATGGTGGAAATGCCTTTGTGAATATAAATGAAAAATATGTAATAAAGAGGCTGTAATTATATTTATTCAAATCCTTGTTAATAATAATTAGACATTACCTTTTAAACATAAGCTCTTTAATAATTGTAGAACTTCTATTATAATTTTTATTAAACTTATTAGGTAAGCTCACTATTATTTTAATTATTATTAACCCTCAACACAGCACATTACATTATTTAATACACAATACAAATCAATCGACACAATAGAACAATAGTCTTACAATTATAATAAAAAAAGCACAAATTGGTCACATAAATATTTAGTTATCTCTAGAAATAGTATGTGTAGTGAAAAAAAAAAAGATTAATTTACAAAATAAGTTTCATTAAATTAGGTTTTAAATTACATATAATAAGTCTTAGTCAAAAAATAGTTCCTAAAAAAAATATATTAATGAAGATGCTGAGCTGCCCACAGTTCTTGTACAAGCTGTGTACGAGCCTCGCGACCCCTGCGCAGCTCCACGGAGGCAAAACCTCGATCCACCTCTAAACCACTCTGTGCCAATTCCATTTCTCCCATGATGGGTGGTACTGCATCCTCAACATTATCATCCAAACCCAATTGTGCTCGGTTACAAATGTTATGTAAAACACAGCATGCATTTATAATTTTAGCAGCTGTGTCTGGATGATAATGAAGAACTCTATGGTTTAAAAGACATCTCCATCTATTTTTTAAAACCCCAATTGTGCGTTCAACAGTATTGCGAGCCACACAATGCAGATTTGTATAGTACTCTTCAGCTGATCCTGGCGGTGCATCCACTATTGGGGTCATCATATATTCCCTTTGAGGATAACCGGAATCACCTATAATTATATTAAAATGACTAATTAGTTATTATATACACATAAGTACAAAATATATTGTAGACCTAATGTAAAAAGTGTATGAAATGCTTACCAAGTAAAAAAACTCTTTCTCCTGCATTTATTAAGTTTATTAGGTGATTCTTAACAGGATGTTGGTTCCAAACAAAACTATCATGTGAGGCTCCACCGAATGAAGCATCTACACTGAGTATATTGAGATCTGCATCACAAATCTGTAAACAAATACTGTATATAGAAAGTTACAGTTACTCTAATAATTAATAACTAGATAAATAGCCAATCTAACTCACAATCAAAACATTTCTCGAATGGTAACCTTTTCTGTTGTAGAACCGCTCTTCATTTTCTGATGGTCTTACAATAGCCACATGAGTACCATCAATACATCCTGTGACTGCAGGAATTTTAAATTTTTCATAAAACCTGGGAATTAATTTATTATTAGCTTAATATTCTTTACAAATAGGTTAAAAAAAAAACAGTAAGTATTAAAACAACAATGTCTAAAGTATAGAATGATACTACATATTTAATATTGAGGTAAAAAATAAGTAAGTTCTTAATAACCTTTGTTTAATTAAGTCTCGTTGTCGGCGAGTCTGTGGAAACTTAAGCCATTTATTTAAAATATTGTTTGAATTAAGAGTATTTGTAACTTCTCTTATTGCTCTCGAAACTGACTGTTGGGACATCATTGTACCTTGTGTTCCACCTACTAATCTCTGGTAGCTGCCTGTGGCGTAGAATGAAAGAGCCACTAATACCTAAAAAATAAAATTTGTATAGTTAATTACTTACCTAGATATAAAAAATACCTACCATGTGAAAATGGAATTGCTAGTTTACAAACCTTGTATTTTCTTGGAATGTCGCTACAGCGAGTAGGCTGGGGCATCAAAGGTTCCAAATCCTTATAAATGACTTCGAAAAGCTCCTTATTTACTCGGTAATTTTTCCTAAATTCATCGTCGGTCATGGCAAACGCGTTGTCTGCATAACGCGCCATTCGTCTCAAATTCCTCCTTTGTCTCATATCTAACTTATGAGCATTGTCCAAAATATCACAAATAAGTTCTAAACGTGCCATTATTCACAATAAAAACTTCACAAATAAACCAAAATAATAAACTCGATCCCGAAAAAGTAGACTTTTTGTAATCGTTCAACTTTGACATAAACACGACTTCAAACTCGATATGTTAACGTCAAAATCTCGTCAAGAGTACCGAAAAAAGTGCATTCGTTCGAGTAAAGTCGAATTCATTTAGTACCAAAAAGATCCACCTGAGACGATTCCAATCGTGCGCTAGTGTAGCATTCAAGAGTGCCAAATGACAGGTTTTCGAACCCAATTTCCAATTCCGATTGAGATCGAGGTTCGAGAGTAAGCCTGCGGTCCCGACTGACTCGACGTCGATAGTTCTCGGAATTACTAGTACTTAGAAAAAGGTCAAGTAGGGTCAAGGTCCTAGTACCAAGGTACTAGTTCCGCTACCAGATACTAGATGGCGCTAGTGGTAACTAATGTCGCCATGTATCAAGCATTATTTGCGGCGCGCAACATTATTTATAAAGAATTAAAAAATAAAGAAAAATAAAATACCTTAATAATCATATAATAATATTTATTATTGCTATTATTTAACAAAACTATGATCTTATTTTACAACAAAGATTTATTTTGATTTGATAATTTTATTTACAGTTATCATAATATACTATTTTGCCAACTGACACAATTGGGTTCCTAGACAAGTGGCATCCTATTAAGGTAAACGATAAAATAGTAAGCGGTAGAAATATTTTAGATTGACATAACCTAACGAAATGTCACGTGACCTGTCATGTCGTCTCAGCATACAAATTTGACATTTGACAGTCTGGCAAGTGATATCGAAAGAGACAAGTTTTGAAGCGTTTGCAACTTGTCTAGGAACTAGAAGTTAGTTTGGCAGGATTACAATCATGAGCATAATAAGTGAATAAACATGTTATCAATAGATAATCAATTAACATCTCTTATTAGCTCATGATATCTACTTAGAATATTTTGCTATACAAAGTAAAATAGTGGAATCAAATGAGTTAAATGTCTTCGTTGTTTATTTTGTTGTCATACTCAATTAATATAACTGCTTTTTCTGGTTCTCTTCGATGTTCTTCTGTTAGACATATTTTGCAGGTCGATAACTGTGAATGTTCGCTGCGTGTAAATGTCTTCGAACCGTGGACAGAGAGATATTCCATGCCGTTGCGAACTGTAACGAGTGGATGTAAACGGCGGTGTAGTGTGAACCTTAACAATATCCGGATGATGTTCAGATTGGTCCGTATAGATCCCAGTAGTTCTCCGACCCATGGTCATTGTCTTAGCATCGCCGGTTTCTTGAAATCTGCGCACCCATAAGCGCACCGTTTGTCTCTGTATAGAAAAAAATGGTTTTAAATAAGTTATTAAATACCACACACAAGATACCGCAAATAGCTCAACAAGAAAAAAATCGGAGAACACAATTAATATTATAATGAACTTACTGCTATGCCAAGCTGTCTCGCAATTCCTTTTATGCTCACATTTTGTTCACACAGAACAACTATTGTAGTTCTCATAAAATCATAAATCATTTTAAAAATTAATGAATAAATCGTAGTCGTTTACTCTTCGCCGTTTTAAGTGAACGTATACATCAAACGTTATAGTTATAACTTGAGGGTATGGATTAATTTTATAAAGACAACGTATGTAAGTAAAATTAATGGATACCCTTAAATTATAACATCTATCGATTAGACCACGGAACAGATAATAAGGTTGGAAAGGCCCTCGCTGCAATTTTGTACTAGGACCAGTGTCGCCGCTTGACTCCCACTATTTTAATTTCTACACATACGCAATACTATGTTTACAAATATTTCGCACACAACCAAATCACACACACATAAATCTCAGGGCAGATATTCGTTCGCCCACTAGCAATAAGCTCTCGTAGGCATAGACACTCAACACGCATAAATGCAATAAAAATTTTCATACACGCTAGTGCTTGACAAAGCCGATATTCTTTGTCGATAAATTATCTGATGAATTTATGGGGAAAAATGAAACATTAAATAAATATTAAGAAATAATTTTATTTTACTTTGATTAATTGCAAATAATCACTGTCCTTGGAATAAAATATATTTATTAAATAATTGGCGCTTGCTATTAATTGCGAACGAATTTTTCAAAACAAAGTGTAACTTTAAGTTAATATATTTTTCAATAATTGCTTTGGTGAGGTCTGTGACGTGGTTTGCTGTAGGGTATTGGCCAATTTGATGATAAATTATGTTTTTGAAAATTTCACTCCCAACAAAGTGACGCATAATTTTTGTCACCAACATTTTTTTATTTATATTATGAAGAGTTTCTGTATAAATTTTGATAACAGATTCTGATATTTTACAGATCTGTATCAAATCTCTTGACGGATATAACAGACCACCCTTATCTTTAGCAACTATAAATTTATGTTCTTCATTTATGCTATTGGACAATAGCGCTCCAATGCATATATCGCAATCTATTTTTTTAATTAAAATATGAGCTATGTATCCTGCAATATGGCTAATGATTTGAATGCTAAAATCTGAGATGGTATTGACAAATGCGTTAATATCTTCTTCGTTATTATCATCATCATCATCATCATCATCTTCAACGGCAATCCTTCGTATGGATCTATTAATTCGTGCTACAGGAGATGATGCACAATCAAGAATTGAAATGTGTTCAAGCGCAGTACAATTTCCACTATCGAGAGCCTTTAACTCAATATGAACTAAAAGTTTTTTGTATGCAGCTTTAAACTGGCGGGCCGTGGGGTTATTATTGGCTCCACCATGTGACCTTATATTACCAAACAGCATTTCAAGGTGATCCTGGCTTACTTTGTAAAGTGGCATAAAAATTAGAACTCCGGGACGTATTAACGTTTCATAAAAATGTTTAACAGCTGCAGCACATCCGATAAAACCAATGAAACCAGTCTTACGTAAACTTTTTGTCAAAAGAGTTCCTTCTTGTGTTCTCAACTCGGATAGGTATGTCGTCGCCATGTCTAGGTAACTAAGCAGCATTGCAGCGTTGGCTTCTGTTAGAGCTTTTTTGTAATTATATTCATATGTGTTTCGGGAATTAAAAATGTCAAACATATTATTAATATTCTTAAAAAAAATGTTGTGCTTTCACTATTTTTGAATGAAGGCAGATTTAATTGGTCACGACAAAAGTCTATAGCGTCTGCGACACTTAGGCTGAACAATTGCGTTGCAAGCTTAACTTTCATCTTATTATTGTGAAAATTAACATGTTGGTAACGGAGCTTGTTAGCTAAATGAAAGCTCTCCTTCATTTGAAGGTTATTTAATGCCTCCAAAAATCGCCATTCTATGGTATTACCATCTTTATCTAAAAATTTATTATAACATTGAAAAGCATTGCGGATTAATTTTATCATGTGTGATGGGTCTAGCAGTACAACTACTGGATGATTCGTAGACGGGTTTGGAAAAGAAATTTTTATATCTTTGATTGAACAGTTTAAGCATTCCACCATTGCCATATTAGCAGCGCATCCATCAAAAGTTAGGGAAATTATTTTTATGCCTGTTTCTGCAATAAGTTCCAAACATTGTTTAATTAAGTCTGCACGCTGTCTTCCGTTAATTCCGTCAACTAAGAAATATGCAACGGGAACCTTAAAATTACAATTTATGCCTGTCACTAGAAATACCAGAGCCTCTTTGGCTATTCCTACATGGTCTCCTTCGACGCCACTGCCAATATCGACATGTCCAAGTAATTTTTTTCCGTCCCATTCTATACGACGGCGTATAGCCATTTCATCCAAGGAAAGGGCTGCAATAATTGGATATTTGGTGCTTTTCACTTTTATTTTTAAGGCGTCTATGGATTCTGAAGTAAAACCAGGATCTCCTCCCATATTTTGGTACCATTTTCGCAGCGTACGGCGATCCGGGAGGCATGTATCGAATGTTTTGCGTACATACTCATAAGCCTTTGGGGAATAATAGTCAAGTGTTAGCGCAAAACTACGCAGAGCTGGACTATATTTTTGTTTAGATGGCCCGCCAGTATTTTTTGCGATCATACGATTTGTCAGTTCTTGTACCTGTGAATAAAAATATAATCTTATATATAAAATCAATTGCTATTAGTCTCGCTAAAACTCAAAAACGGCTGGATCGATTTGAATATTTTTTTTGTTTTGTTCGTCCGAATACAGGGAAGGTTCAAAAACAAAAAAAAATAGGTAGGAAATGTTTGTAGGTAGGGTAGCCAGTTGACGGGAGAGAAGCTGCGGGGGACAACTAGTAATAAGAATAATCTTTATTATCTCTGCTATTTTTAGAAGGCCTCGTCCAATATAAAACGTACCTTAACATTTATATTTTTGAGAACAGATATATCTTCGTCCTGCATCGAAAATTTTTCTTGAAGATCATTTAAAACATCTTGCATTTTATTGTTTTTTTTTTTCAGTCTTCGGTTTTGTCCTTGTATTTTTCTTATCTTCAATCTCTGTTTCTTTATTAAAAATTCTTTGTTGATAATTATTTTTTGCAGCTTTCTTTTCCTAGGAGTGGTTGCATTTGAAGGTGACATTAAGTTTTCCTACAAATAAATGAAATATAAGCATAACTTAATCTCTGTATATAAAAAGTGTTATTATGACGAATATGACAGATTGAATAAAACCCATATTAAAGCAGAAGCAGAGCTAGAAGCATGACATTAATCTTTAGAAAACAACTATGAAACGATTCTTGACCATTCTTTATAGGCATTTACTTACTTCAGTATCTTTTCTTTTCAAAGATTTATCTTTTTTTGGTGTCAATAAAACTGAAGTTGAAGCCTGTGCTTGTGAATCCTATAATTAGAAATAGCATAAAATATCTTGAAATGTGGACTTGACAAGAGCGATTATAATAAAGGTATTATGTAACCTGAGCGCCTTCGCAATTTTGCACACTGGTGTCAATACAACTGGGCTTTTTAAGCGTAACAGCATTGCAAGAATTTGTTGTCTGAAAAATAATGCAAAAGTCTTTACATGCCACTTACAGTTATATAGCAGAACTACTTATTTCAAAATTGAATTCTTTTTATAAAGCTGAATGCTTGCATGATAATGCTTTACCGGATTGAAATATTAATGTAATCAATAAATAAATATGGAACTTAATTCCAACAAGCTAGCATTTTTACAAAACTTACCAAAGAATTTGAACAAATCTGAACGATTTGTTCTCTCGGGATCGCCTCTGGTTTTAAGTACCTATAACCTGATTTTTTAATGATAAAATCATTTTCACTAAAATGCTTAGAGCAAATAGTACTCGTCTTTGTCGGCATCCAGTTTCCTCTACCTGTCGCGTCAATCCATTGTTCCCTGGCGTTAGGTTTTTTAGGAAACCTAAAATTTATAATTTATTGCATCATTTCAAATTCCTCAATTTTATTTTACTAAATGGTGTAAATAAAACTTTTAAGAATATAAACGTAAATATTTAAATATAAAAATATTAATACACATAATGCATAATTAAACTTAAATAAAAAATCAGAGATCAGTATACTAGTAGATGACAGGTCTATGTCCCTTTATAACATTCGGTAGGATTCATTCAATGATTAATATAATATTTAATGTATGTACCTACTCAAAATACGTCTAAATAAAAATATACTATCATTAATTATTAATTAAATATAAAATAATCTAAAAATTATCTTGGCAAACGTAAATATAGTCGAGAATTCTATCGATGATTTTATTTAACCACATGGTTACCTCACTAAACAATAATTGTAATAAACAAAGTTATTTTAAGTAAGATATTATTACTGATAATAATCATTTGTATCAAACACTCATACTGAATATCGACATTGTTTACAACTTGGTACAACACTATCGAAACGCATGAATTTCGTCGAATTTCAGCTTGGCTCGGCGCACGCGACTTTCGCAGTGAACGCAATACATTGCGCGATCACTCATCTAGTACAAGATGGTACCCATGAATTGCAAGCAATGTATAATTTTGCATCTGTTTGCGATTGTATCGTTTTTGTCTACAAACTACATAATACTATTGTAATAATTACAAATATCACTTGTATTTTAAGGTTTTTGGATTTACCGGTGAAAAGAAATCGCTTCCCGGGCTACACTACACACCTGGCTTCTTTTCCGACACGTTATAATAGCGCAAGACGGCATAATTCTTTTTTTTTCGCGGAGTTTTGCACGTTGTCCCAACATGAGCGCGACTGTTGGCCGGTGAACCAAATTTCGGTTGACTTATGAACGTTTGCTCACAAGTGCGGCGCGCCTGCCCCGCCCACAAGGCCCTTCTAACCTCTTTTATCTGTTCTGTGGATTAGACATCCCACCTAAAGATAAAATGACTCAGACCATAGTAGATAACAATTTCAACACAATTCATATGGGCTCGCTGGCTAGTTCGTCAAACTGCCGGTATGAGTATGACGACGTTCGGTGATGCGATGGTTCGAATCTGAGTCGAAACAATGGGTTCTTTTTGAAGTATTCTTTAGATTATTTGTAAGGAATTTAATGTGTAACATTTTAAAACTTGAGGGGTTAGCACATACTGACGCTGTCTGTACTAAAAAGTTTTAGTTTACATTATGATATCAACTGATATTGTAGAATTACCAATACACTATGACTTTACGTGAGTTTTCCCATTAACTTATAATGCCAATAGAATGCACAGCCAAATGAGCGAACCCGCGGGCATAGCTACTAGCAAATAATCTGGTACAAAAGTAAACAGACACGAAGGTTAAGATACTGCACTCAGCAGAAATAATTACCACATCTAACCAAGCAAATAAATCAAATAAACTAAGTAATTTAACTTAGATTGCTGAAAAGTTAATAACTATTGCTAGACACGCAAGACTGGGAAAATATTGCGCTTACTTTACACGCATAAGTTATTAGAGGCATTCTTCAGATTAAGTGGCTTGTGTCTTTAATAGGAGTTCCCATTATCTTTATTAATAGGTGACGAAAGGCAAAGTTATTATATCTAGGAAAAACATTTTCGACCACGTGGAGTCATATGTGACTAGCCGAAAATCTGATTTTCAGAGAATGAATACGTTTTTGGTAGACCATGTTACGTATGAGGAAAATATCGTTTCATTTTTAAGCGAGGTAGATAAAAATATTATGCTGATAAAAAGGCCTTTCAACCTTACAACTAGTTCAGTTTACTACGGAAACACTTGAACATAATCCCTGGATATATTTTTGGTATAATGTTTAAATTCCCACGTCAGCGCGTGTCGATAGCTTAAAAAATACAAAATTGTATCAACAAGATAGATAATCAAATACAAACAAAATTCAACTTTATTTCGAAAGTGATAAAGGTAAAAAGACAGTTCTGGAAGATGGGGCTAAGTTTGTACGCGCATCACCGTCACATGTCAATCAACTGACGGTGTGACTTGATGAAACCAGAAGTTTAGAAACGTCAAAGAAGTTGTACAAAGAAGTGTACCCAGAATAACATTGAAGTAAGAAAAAAATAACGGTTTCCGAACACAAACTGACAGCTAAGTTCGCGCCATAATTTATATGATGCGTTCCGTTTTAAACGATGATGTGTGCGTTCGGTTGAGAACTTTTCTGTTTAAAGATACAAAATATATTTTGGGAAAGACATATTTTATGCAGAAGAGTTTACATTTTAAAAATTGAGGTATACTATTTATCATTGTCAATAGCGTCTAATTCAAGCTTGGTTTTATTTTGAATAACAGCAATTTTACCGTAAGCACATAGACTATACATACATCAGGATTTTTTGCCTTTGATACTAAAGAGTCTGTTGACTCTTTAAACATTTTTTCGCTTAACTGATTTCGATTTAGCAAAAAAACAAGTTCCAGGTCCGTTTATTCCGGCCCCTCCTTTGGCATATTTATAAACCTTGGAATATAAAAAAAACACAGAGAACTGTGTTAATAATCACCCCGAATGGTGCTCGTAACAAATTAGAGACGTCAACTCGTCGCCCGCGGCCGGACACGGTCGTCAAGTGGATTGTGACGTGCATACAATTGTTTTCACTAAAATAACTTTTGCGTTAACGAGAGCTTTCGCTAAAGAAGTTTTTTAACTGCTTTTGGAGTAATAAATTATTTGATTCGCTGTCATGTCTCAAAGTAGGGTAAGATTTCAGTATTTTCGAACGTAAAAGATCTACAAAGGCAGCCTTTTGCCAGATTCAGATGATTGGGTGCACTTTTGATCAGAAGCAATTCAAATAAGTAATGCATTTCTGGGTCCAAAAACAAAGCTAAGTATCTAAATATTTGCAAATCAGATGGAATTGAAATCAATTCCAACTGATAGAAATCTAATACCCAGTCCTATACTTAGTATATTTCCCCAAGGTCTTCCATATCGGTAGAAGGCAAGTGTCTACCCGCGTGGGAGATGTGATGCAACCCCGTATACGGTGGGCGTATGACGCTTTACCTTGTAATTAGATAACGTTTTATGCCATATAAGATTTGAAACCTTGTTTTTTACCTTCCTTAAAGTTGAGTGTCTTCGTGAGAATTGTGGGACGTGACGATTTTGTTAAGTAATTTTGTAAGAAAGACTTGTTTAGTTTTTCTTGAAATAGAATGGCTGGGAGCATGATGCTTTGCATAACATTTGCGACTTAATGTTCGTCCTGGCTAGTTCTGAGATACAAGATATCGAAAATTCTTAGGCTTCATTTTATTTGTTATTACCTACTTTATTTTATGATAATGCCCTTGCCTGTCAGTGTAAATTTCATTAATGATTAAACCTATTAAATTGTTTTAATTCAAACATTGCACGTAGGTGGAAAAGGTCTTGCCGCCTAATATGGTTCTTGTTATCTCTGCTTATTTCGTAACATTTTTGTCGGCAATCATTTGCATGTTATGTCAAATAAGTGATTAATCACATTCTTAATTATTTCCAATGTAAATAATATGGAAACTTCGTTAAAATAGCCTGAATAAGGAAATACAAGTGTGGCATTTGAAAGCCTAACAAAACAAAACTGTTTGACAGTTAGATTTAAAGTGGTAACATAAATAGTTTCAAGTAATGCTATACAATTTATGTTATTATATTCTCTAGCTGTCTAATGTCACCTCTGCCTGTGATATTTTACAAATGGCAGCGTAACATCCTCATTTTCTATCTATCCTTTTGCTGCGCGAGAGTTGCGCGCCAAAACGTCACAACCGCCGCGTCACTTCAGCAACCTGCTACGTTTCGTTCCTACTATATTTACGATACAACGAGTTCTATAATTGAGCGATGTGGGAGAGCTCAACACATCGCGGTCCATCTTTTTAGAATACGACACAAATAACATTCTATATTTATAAATTTATACACCACCAGCTTTGAGAGCACCTAGGACTTCGCGAAACGCAACAGGATTCTCACCCTTATTCGTTGGCGATAAAACTCATAGTTAAGTGGCGGTAATAGATAGGATAAGGTACTTCGTTTTACTTGCATAGAATATGCTAAGGTGGTACGGTTACGCAGCAGCCATGCCGATGACCACATGCATCAATGTTTGTAAATAGAAACACAGCGTACTATGGAACGGCTTTCATATTTCAGTTCAGAAATGGGAACAGTCCATCGCCTGTTTTCTTCAGATGAAAATTGGAATGAATGGAGAACTCTCAATGTATTTTAAAGCTTAGCAGAAACCCGTGTTCACGATTCGGGTGGCGTATTTAAAGATCTGTACGACTACTAGTGACATCTCCTGAGCAAATATCCTAACTTGACTTTGTTTACTAACAACATTTAGCATTGGAAGCGCATTCCCTAATTTTACAACAGCGTGGGTCAACTAACAAGTTTTTCAGTCTTCGCTGAGTCGGTTTCATAGAAAAATTAGCTTCAACATGGGAATGTAACCTGCTCAAAGGCATCTAACGCGTGTATTTGCCCATTCCATTACCCAGCTGGTTTGGGAAGTGAAAAATCACGCTTATCGCGGTACAAACACAGGGAACGGTGGTCCGTGGCTCGAGCCATCTGTTCGTTGCACCCATAAAGATAACGAAAATGTACAAACGGGAACGCATTCACTACGTATCAGTCGTTTGCGGTGAACGCACCCGCGCCTTTACTTTGAATAAATTACGCGCGAAAAACAGTCGGCCATTTTGCATATTTCCGTACGATGTGTTCCATATTCGAGAGTACGGTGTGTATACAGCGCCCGTTTGATATTCTCTTTGAAATGTGGTTTATTTTTAATCGCGTTGTCCTATTTAATCCGTTATGCGAGTGTGGAAGCGCCTCAATCAGTCTCAACGGTAGCCGTTGCTTTCGACGTCGTGTTTTCTGTTAAAACTGAAAATAATCTAACAAAATGCTTAAATACATAATTTCAAAGATAAAAAAGGTCGATATATTTTTAAGAGCACGTACTTGGCTTGTTGGGGTAAGATTTTAAATATTGTTCTCTTTGTTTCAGATTTATCCGGATCCCGAGTCGGAGAAGGCTATTATGGGATCGGTGGTGTACTGTATCCACCACAAAGAAGGATGCCAATGGTCGGACGAGCTACGCAAATTGAAGGTGAGTGAGAAAGCTAAATATTTGCTGAGATAAAGTTAAGTAGGTAAATAGATCGATCGATCTATCATTTTGTGTGCGCCTGTCATGTCACGACACATTTATTTATCTGGCCGACAATAGTATTTAATTTATGAGTGCGAGTCGGTTTTCAAAATTAATTGCTGTTAAGTTCATTTAGCGTGAACACGCTAATTTGTCAAATGTTCGCTTGAATTAAAAATAAATTAAAGTCTTCTGATGAATTTAAATAACTGCATTGTTATATGTGTCTAGACTACAGATTTAACAACTAGTTAGCATTATAAGACCAAGTCGTATATTAATCAAATGAATTATCCGGTTGCTTAAATATTTTTTCTTTTTCTACTGCATTACAAATTCATGAATATTTTTGATTGCACACGTTTCTTTAAAACTTAAATCTCGTTCGAATCACCCATAAAACTTAACGACCGATACGATAACAAACCGACCTATTTAATCTTTACACCCGATTCAACATTTTAAGATCACTTTCTTATGTGCAGGCGCATCTGAATACGTGCAAGCACGATGCAGTGCTTTGCGCGGCGCAGTGCGGTGCGATGATCCCGCGCGTGTTGATGCAAGATCACTTGCGCTACACCTGTCCCCGCCGCCGCGCCAACTGCGAGCATTGTCATAAGGAGTTCTCGGGAAGCGCCTTAGAGGTAAGGGTTGAGGATCCTTTTGATTTTTTCCCGCTGTTTATGTAGATGAAAGAACCGTTAGTATCAGATGTTGTCCTTGGTAGTGTGAAAAAGGGTTAACAATTCAAATCTGCTGCATAATTAGAATTCCTAAATACGACAACAATAATTACTCCTGCATAACAAAAAGCTGAGAGAACTATGATGGCTTTTCGAAATAAAAACAGTAGCTTTTCCCCGATATTTTCCAGCCAATGCTGGCAAGCATTAGCTGGAAAATTAAGCTTAAAAGCTACTGTTTTCAGTTATGATTTGTAACAGCTTGTAAATTGTAATTTTCAGGAACATCAAGGCAACTGTGGCCACGAGCCAGTTTACTGCGAGAACAAGTGTGGAGCTAAAGTGCAGCGAAGACATACGCAGCAGCACATTCAACAGCATTGCAGTAAACGATTAGTGCCTTGCAAGCATTGCGGACAGAGTTATACTCAGGTAAGCATCTACAAATGTTTGTTCATAAGGCTACTGTCAATGAACGAGTGACCCTTTGGGGATTTTTGGGTGGAAAATTATCTAGGAGAAAGTAAACTTTCTACCCTCCACAATATATTCATTTACTTAAACGTTACCTTGACTGACCTAACTAAAAGTGAAATCCAATTTGATATGCTTGCTTACAAACTTAAACCTCGTCTCGAAACTTTACTTTTGTATAAATCGCCTTTTAAAACCAGTCTGAACAACCGCCTCCACCCTTCCAAAGGACACAGTATCAGCACACGGAGCATCATGCGCCCGCGCACCAGTGGCGTGTCCACAACGTTGCGGCGCGAGTGGCGTACCACGTGCAGACCTTGCGGCTCACCTACGGGATCATGCCGCGGCCGCCGCTGCTGCAGCGTTACCCTGCTCCTTTAGAGATGCTGGGTGTAGATTTAAGGTATGTTCCAATAGTTATTACTAAATAAACGTTTAAAGCTTACAAAGCTACAGACAATGTAATACAATTAGCTATCTACAATGCAAATGATAAAAACGATGAGGATACAAGCATAGTGAAGATAGCAAATAAGTATAAAAATAAGCATGATTGTGATAATTTTGAGATATAGTCTGAGTACTTACTTTTGTAAAGAGTTTGAAAAACACTGCGAAGATACTTAATCCAAGCAACCCCGGGTATGTGTCACCGTAATATCAAGATCCTCTTTTAAAAGATTCACTATTAATTTAATTGTAGGTTAAAGGTCTTACAGTTTTAACCAATCTTTCTAACTTTACAGGGAACAAGGCAAGCTCTAGAAAAGCACACAGAAGAAAGTTGTCAGCAACACTTAGCCCTCGTCTCAGCTCTCGCCAGCCGCCAAGCGCGACAACTAGACTCGTTGCGCTCTGCAGTTGCGCGACTATCGGTTAACTGTTCTGGTGCTCTTGTGTGGCGTATCAGCGACTGGGCTGCCAAGATGGCGGAGGCGAAGTGCAAAGATGGCGTTGAGCTTGTGTCTCCCGCGTTTTATACCAGCCAATATGGATATAAGTTGCAGGTAAGCTTTGCAAAGTTATTTTTTGCTACTTAGTTCAAACATGACTGGAAACTTCCACGACCACAACGATGATGGCATTCTTTTTGTCATAGAAGTTTCCAGTCTTACGGAGACCATGATCTACGCTCAACCCCTTCTGAAATACTGTGGTGATCCCATTCTGTCTCCCGAGGTGTATGAGTCAATTTTCCAAAAATTGCTAATTGCAGAGCAGAGTCCGAAAAAAATACATCTGTTCCACATTCACGCTTTACACTAATATCTAACTACCCACTTTTGGCATGCCTGCCAAATTCCTGTTTCGTCCCCACGTGTTAGTAAAAAGCTCCTTGGTCAATAATAAAAATGAATTCACAATTATTGCCACGAATATGCAGTGATATATACCTATCTGCAAATATAGTATGTGCATGTTTATTTTCAATTGTTGAATTTTGACCTCCTAACACAGAAATCGTGTTGCCATCCAAACCTCTTGTCGTAACGCCAAATGTATCACATTCAAACTCAAACTTTATTTGCATTCCACAATGTGTACTTAGGTGGTAAGTTGAAAACACATTTGTTTGTAAACAAAGTCATGCCGCTGTATTAGTATGAGTCAACGCGAGTATGATGACTAAACTCGCGTCCCCAAGGAGACTAAATTAGACACTTGCTCATTCAGTGTGTAATGTAATATTATTTTGAGTGTAATAAATCATAGTTGTTCGTTTTGGTAGACTGTGACATTTGTTAATTAAATTAATTTCTCTTCTTTTTCTTGCATTTTAAACTTTTGAATGACTAGTTTGTAGTTATTTTGGTTTAGACGATTTGCGTAATAGGTTTTAGATCTCCATGGCAGGATCTTTTCAATTTTGTCTCCTGATTTCAAAATTACCCAAGTTATTTTAGTGGCTTGTACCATCAAACTAAATTCCAATCTCCTTTCTTCGCAGGCGTCACTATTCCTCAACGGCAACGGAGCTGGCGAAGCAACCCACATGTCAGTCTACATCAAGATCTTACCCGGTGAATACGACGCCCTTCTCCGCTGGCCTTTCGCCCACACGGTCTCTTTCACCCTTTTCGACCAGAGCTCAAGCCCAGACAGAGCCTGCAACATCGTCGAGAGCTTCGTTCCCGACCCCACATGGAAGAACTTCCAAAGACCATCGAAGGAACCCGATGCGTTAGGCTTTGGATTCCCAAGGTTTGTGTCCCATGAAATGCTGAAGAAGAGGAACTTTATCAAGGATGACGTCATGTTCTTAAGGGTTAAGGTAGATCCTAGTAAAATTGTAGCTGTTTAGTATTATAGTTTAGGAGATAGTTATTTGTGTACGGTAATAAGCCAGATTGTGGGTGCTCCACAATTTAATCAGGGGTAACACGATAGTTTTTCAAAATTCGGCCAGTACTCGTATAGACTCAAATTGAGGGTACATACAAAGGCAGAGATAAAATATTAATGGGTTCAATAATTATAGTCGGGTAATAAGTTTCATTTAAGGTTTTATCTAGTTTTAGAAGCCTTAAACTATGTTGCTAATGTTCAAATTTTGAGTAGAATTACAGTGAAGTGGTTAAGAGTACTAAAGAATTAAGTTGGGGTTAGATGAATGTTAGGCTTAGATTTAACTTAGTTCTAACTTCAGGCTGAATCCAAGTTAACTTAAGTTAGTTATTATGTGTATTCTATAGTCATTATTTAGTATTAAGTAACTTGAAGTCATAGTTTTAACTGTAAATATTATTTTTATACTTAGCTCAGTATTTTGTATATATTTGTAAATATTAGTTTTAGTGTGCGCATACGCAATTGTTATCCTTTCACTAAAGATCTCTTGAGTTTCATTGCCGGCAGAAGAACGTAACAAGCTCAGCATGGTTTCAAAGTATTTTATACCTTATTTCTTTAGACATAGTGTACATATTTCTTTACTTTAACGAGACTTACTTTTCTGTGCCATATTTAGTAGGATTGTTTACCTATTAGCACCATTTGCAGATGTTTTTCGTAGGATGCCCTACTAAATGTAGTATGGCCTAAAAATAGGATTGCCTGAAACTAACATGAAGATATATTTTATCAGTATGAGATGAAAACTTAGTTTGCAAATTCAAATTAATGCCTTATTCTTGCTTTTAGGGTTGTTCAAATGCCTTATTAATAAGGCTAATGGTTTGGATTTTCAGTTTATACTAACCCATGCGTTGATATAATATTTTTCGCCGAACAATCCTCCATTCCCCAACCCTTCCCACTATTTCCAACTCTAACAATGAGTTATCATTACTAAACCACCTTCTCGGCTCATTCAGGCAGTGCATTAGTTTTCAGGCCATTCTAATAAAATCGAACCTGTATAAATATACACATTTTTATAGTAGCCTGCAAAAATTGTGTGTAGCTCTCTCACCAAATGTTCAGAACGCATTTTTGTTAGCCTTAAGCGAATTTTATCGAAGGCTCTTTGAAAAATGCTTTGGACTTACATCTTCAAACTTTATCCCTAAGGGACCGACAGAAACCTTTGACACATGCCCAGCTTCGTTATATCGGCAGATCTTTGTATATATTTTCTGTTTTACGAAAACAATAATTTATGGTTTTTATTGTTGATGACATTTCTGTACATACTGTCTATAGGGGCCATTCAAGTATTTTGTAAGCACTACGGGGAAGAGTTTGCTGACGAGGAGGAGGGAGGGGGGGGGGGGGGGTTAAGAATTGCAAAATATCTGCTTACGGAATACTTGTACGGCCGCTCTTTGTACATATAAATCAATGTTTTATTAAAATTATTGATATTTAACCTAAAATTCTTATGTATTCGTTAAGCTGGAGTTAAACCAAAGTGTTATGATTGCTTTGCGTTTTAAAAAAATATGGTGTATTGTACATTTCCATTTTGCAAAGTAAATCAACTTAAAACACGGCTAAAGCTGTATGTAAGTAATATATATTTATCTCTATAGACATACATTTAAGTTTTTGTTTTCGGACTTTCGTGTGCTCCTTGTCTTTAACGCAAATTATTTTTAACTTGATCTTAAAGATTTCTCAAATGATGTAAGTATATTAATGGACGGTGTAGCAATTTCCAACATAGGTTGAAGTAATACAGTTGTAATTTTTACATTCTTTATTTTTTCCTTTGTCAGTACCTAGTTAAATTCAGTAAATATCTATAAAATATTTAACTGACCAGCCTAGTTTTCTAAAGTTTTCTTGGTTAATTTGGATCTCTTCTAAAACGCTTTTTTATTGAATAATTTAATCTCAACTGTAATATTACATTCCAGTAAAAAACATTATTATAAGTCTGGAAGCCATTCTGTAATTATTTATTTTATTACATTTAGGCTATAGGATTAATTGAGAGAATGATGCAAAAAAAAATTACCGCCTTTTTTTCTACCATTACTTTATTTCGTGTTCTTCGTTTTTGTCTAGTTTTTGTTCCGTAAAATCTGGAAGTATGTACCTGTTCCATATGATACAATTGATAGATAGATTGCCATCTGATAAAATATGCAAGATTTTATTGTGCAGGTATCTTATAAACATATTTTTTCTCTCAGTTTGCCCTAGCTTTTTGTACCTTTTTTTGTAATCCATAGTTAACAGCTAGGCTACTTTCTATTATAACCTTAGTACCTAATATAAGACTAATTAAAATTAAAGGATAAGCAGATTGTATTAAGCATAGTTCTAAGATACTTATAAGTATTTGGCAAACACGGACACAGTAGAATGTAAGAAAATGAAAATAATTTGAAAAAATGGCCCCACTAGATTTTTAAGAGAAAGGCCCATCTTAGATGTTAAGAGGAAATATACTATTTTTCCGATTTAAATATGATTTTTAATGACATGGATTTGACCCCTTTTATCAATGAGTTATGAAAGTATGTAGGTACAGACACCAGCACATCAAGCTACCCAAAACTGTCCAATTTTCCCAATCAACATTGAACCTTATGCTTTAGGTATAAAGTTGAAAATCTATTAAAGAAATTTGACAGATTACAGTAGCTTGATGTAGGTACTGGCGTCTGTACTTGGCTTTCTGGATCTTGCACCGAATGCACATCATCGTGGAAAAACAATTAAATATTTCTAACTACACATACGACTACTGGCTGGTGGAGCAGACGAGCCCTTGAGTGGAGATCACGTATTGGCAAGCCTAGTGTGAGACGCCTCGCAGCTAGATGGACCAACGACCTTAAAAACGTGGCTGGGACAGACTGGATGCGGCAGGCGGAGGACAGGGTGTTCTGGAGTCTGGGAGAGGCTTTTGTCCAGCAGTGGACTGCGATAGGCTAAGTTGATTGATTCGATCGAGCTTTTAACACCCGTAAAGGGACAAACATATAGGTACAGAAACTAAGTGAAGTACAAGTAGGTACAAACGTGACATCAAAAATTTCAGTCGGGTATAAAGGTATTTGGCATAAATCACTGACAATGTCTAATTTCAGAAAATTCTTTTAACTGAATGTTTTTAAAACGTATTCAAGTCAGTGATTTATGCCAAATTACCTTTTTACCCGATTGTATGTCAACAAAGACAGTGTTATGTTTTTTAATAAAAACAAGTCATTTATTCAAATTAGGCTGAGAATCAGCACTTTTCGAACGTCAAAATTACATAAGACAGTCCCCCAAAATGCCCGCCCTTCATTCGTACGGTCTTATCCCCCGCACGGAACTTACCCCAACATACTAGACCTATAAGCTATAACGAAAGTAGATAAAATAAGATAAATATGTGTAAGTAAGTTCAATATGGACTACAAATACTAACAAAAGACTATCAAATCACTTTTACCACGCACCTTTGGCCCAAACCTATCAATAAGTCAATTGTACGCTAAAAACCTATTTAGATATCATTCTAGCTCAACAAATCATAGTGTTTATAATTGAAAGTCAGACTATCGGTGTTATAAATTATAGATTGGAGCAAACTGCGGCGACTGTCACTTGTTTATGTAATAATCGTAAATCTTTAACGTGATTGAGATTGTGAGAATATTTCGGGAATGTCTTATGGCCGATATTTATTTGTTCTATTTACAAATCATAACAATCCTGCGGGGTAGGCAATTGCGTAACATACTGTCAGTAGCCATAGTTTTCATTATGACAGTTCAAAAACATTCATTGCGTAATTTACGTTGTTAAGCGGGCAATTTTTTTTCGAACATATTATAGTGCCCAATTCTTGAGGAAGACTTCAGGCTATTTAAGATCACGCTAAGCGAAAACAAAGTAATATCGCGGGCAGGCGATGTGATGCGACGGGGTGGTTCGCGGGAACAAGAAATTTCACGCGGACGAAGTCGCGGACAAAAGCTAGTATTAGTATACCTAAGTATAGAAGAGTCGATAGATGTATGTTAGTCCTTGGGGCCTAAAAAGGCCACTTTGGCAGAATCATAAAAGGATAACATTATGAATCAAAATGGACAAAATCCTATTTATTGGTGAAGAATTTTTCAGTTATTTTTTTTGTCTGTGCTAAAATTCCTATCAATCTAATCCAAATCCAATCCCAATCTATTTGATTATTACACTTATGTAGGGCAGCGAAAAAAAAAAGAAAAACACGGACTGTTTTCGCCTTATTATATGTAATTCATAAAGTTATCCTTTTATGATTCTGCTAAAGTGGCCTTTTAAGGCGCCCTTTACAAAAGAATGACGGTAAAAGAACAAGTTTTAAATGATTACATACTAAATAAGCACTTCAGCATGGAGTATGGAATGTGTTGGTGTAAATATACAATAATGCAAAATGAATTAGGAATTTGTTTACTTAATCAGTACAAAACACTTACAAAATAACTAACTACTTAAAAATTTAATGAAGTCACTTACATGTTATCTTAACAAGTAGATATTGCACATAGAGCTAGGTATTTTGTGAGCTTCCTGATTGGCTGAATGTTGAAGTGTTGAGGGCAGATGACTGTTGTATCTTCTTTTGGGCTTTCTGTAAAGTAAAGAATACCTTAATGGTTAGGTACTGCTTTTATCAAATCAAAAGTGATTTATTGAAATTAGGCTGAGGATCAGCACTTTTTGAATGTAAAAATCATCCCCAAGCCCTCTTCGCCACTTCCTAGTGCTTTAGCTGGGTTTAATAGGATCCCAATGACTTCATCTAACCTTGTTCCGATTTTGATTGTCATTGACATTATCATCATTTATTCTAGTGATAAATGGGAAGGTCCTTAATAATTATGTTCAGTTTCACTTTTATTATTTGAATACAAATCCTCCTGTTGGATAACGAGGAGAATGAATGTAGGTGTTAACAAATTCAACTGTCAGAGGGGTTGAGGTACTAGCCAGTGGGTAGCGCACTTCAAAGCCACCATAAAGTTTGAATTAGGCTGTAATGAATATTGTTAACTTCAATCAGTCTGCCTAGTCTTTTCCCAACTGTTGGGGTCAGCCTCCCATCTAACCAGATACAGCTGAATGAATACCAAAATTTTACAAGGAGTGACTGCCTATCTGACCTGCATAACCCAGTTACTAGGTAACATGATACCTTTTGGTAAGACTGGTTAGCAAACAGAAGTGCACAAAGAAATGAATCAATTTTTTTTTATTACGCTTAAAGATATTTCCTTGTTTTGCTGAAAATGAAGACAATTACTTATAACAATACTTACCATTTGTATCTGCAGCAAATAATCCATGGCAGACGGCAACAGAGGCTTTGCAGAATTGATCTCCATCATAGTCAAATGGTCCAGCCTACCGTAACCACCTCCCGACTTCATCAGCGCATCCATGGAGGTCCGTAACTTGGACATGCGGATGTCCCAAATGTCTTTGATTATGGTCTTTATTTCCGAAGAGTTAGGGACGTCTTCCGATGCGGCACCGAGGATAAGTTTTGCTTCAACCATGTAGTGTTCATTTGGCATTTTTGTGAAGAACCTGAAATAATGCAGAAGTAATTTCAAAATGAGAGAAAATTTTAATTACAACAAGTATACTGATAGAGGCATAATATAGATTAAACATAGGGTAATGTTGCTTGATAGTGATAATACAGTAACTACATGACTTATTCACTACATCAGACATAAGAAACTTGACTATGAAGACTGCTGTGCTTCAATAACTTTGTATTTTTATATCATTTATATACATCAGCAGGTTAGTAGCATTAATAAGGCCATTTAATTATTGTGGGCTTACAGTACCAACTAATAAGCTTCAGAAATATTTTTGAAAACCAAAATTTGAATAGAACAAACTTCAAATTAAAAGTAACCTAGATCTTTTTTCCTCTTCCTTGATATTTTCCAAAGTATCCAATTCCATCCAGTCTGGAGGCACTATACGGCACTTTTGCTTCTGTTTCAACATCATAGCGAGCCATAATGGCACATTTAGTGGCAAACCGGCACGGAATGGACCAAATTCACCGCAGATCAGGTAGATTTTGTCGTACGTGAAATTTGGTATTACACTAATGATTCTGTTCTCTCCAATAAATTCTACTTCGTATGGGTCCATTTTAGCAAGCAATCACTGTTCCTAATTGGAAGAAACTAACACGTTTTTTACACAAAACAGTAAACAACTTTTTGGCAGTGAGTTTTGTTTTTAGTTTTGAGTTTTGACGTAAAAAAGTGCGGGAAAGCATCATAAACCACAGACGACAAAGGAGAAAAAAGCTGTCAACATTTCCCACAGGCGTTGCAAGTATCTTTCATGTATCTTATGACTCACGAAAATGAATGGCATTGCAATTGTTAGTGTGTTACGCAATTACTTCGCTGCCTATTCTCCAAGTTTTACGGTAGGTAGGTTATGTTAATGTTGATATGTATTTATAAAAACGAATTAATTCTTATGTTACGTCGTAGCGACATCTACTTAAACAACTTGCGAGCTTCTACAGTGCGTACATACAGATTTACAGAACAGTTTACTGTAACCATTGATAGATGTCGCTACACGTAGTGTTCCAAGTTAGCATATTTTGAAAAACTTCGAAATTGAACTCAAAACTCGCAACTAAATTACTATCATCGGAGCATTATTATAAATTATCTCAGATCCAGCATTCTAAAGCTAAAGCTCAAACATTCTAGTGAAACAATAAATTAATAGCGTAGCGATCGATGCAAATCGTTTTGGCAAAGTGCAAACTCCTAATTACTAGCCGTAAATTAGGGTGGCCGGTTGACAATGTCTCAGACGGTTGATATTTATGGGAGGCCTCGTTGGCGGGGCCCGGACTTTTGCCACCCCCATGTCTGTCATAGACTAACGTTTTATGTGACTTCGGAACTGAATTGACGCTCCTATTTCAAAATAAAATATTCGAGTTTTGTAATTTGAACTATGCGATGCGTGTTAATGAAGGCGATTTATGGGAACTGTGTCCACGCTTCTTTAAAATGTGGGGTGTAATGTTCTCTTTGTAAAATATGTTGATGTTTACTTTACTAAAAACGGTATATAGGTACCTAAATAATTGTTATGTTATTTATTATCGTGTGACCATTCGTATCACTTACTCATACAATTTAGTACCTAAGTATGTAGGTACTTCGTATGTAAGTTCACTAAAGCAGGTAACAGCAGGTAACTACCTAACTGCTTTAGTAATTTAGTATCCAAATCGCTAGAAAAATTCAAAGATTTTCAGGGTCCTGTAAAAACGAAAGCAAATACCCTCAGATGTCAAATAGCTGAATAAGTTATAAGTAGCTACATTAGGTATATTTAGGTACCTCTGAGTACTTATTTCATACAAGCTTTGATCAACAGGAGAACCGTATGATATAAAATAGAAACTGCATGGTTACTTACATCATGGTTCAAGACATACCGAGACATAGCCACTTATCGAGTTTATTTGTTGACATGTGTGACACAAAACCACAACAGTTTAGAACAAAGTCTTTTATACAACAAAAGACCACAGTACATTCATGACCTCTCAAGTACACACTCCTATCAACGTGAGACGATATTTACATTAAAACTTCGTTTCAGAGAAAGAAACTAATGAATAATGCATCAGTCGCTGCTTTTCTAGAGTTGGAACATGCTTGGTTTCACATGTAGTTATGTACTTACAGGTACACTTCTGATTGTATTCTCACTATTATTCTAGCATTTAGGTAACTGTAGATAATTAATATGGTCTAGGTTATTCTTTTATGTAGATACTTACGTACCAAAATGCACCCTTAAAATTGCGTAACACACTTTTAATGACAATCTGAATCACTTTGAAGGATGTTCCCAATCCAATGCTATGCAATGTTCGAAAAAATTGTCTGCTCAACAACAATGTAAATAATGCAATGAATGTTGTTGAAGTGTTAACACGAAAGCCGTATATTGCTACTGTTAATGTGTTAAGTACGCAATTACCTCGCTGTTTCTAAGTCTAGATAATTATATCTAATACCTAAGTCATAAATTATTAAGTATAGTTTCGAAGATTTTCAAATCTTAATCGTGGTCACTGTGGTTAGTAAATACCACCAAATCTGGCTTTCTGCAGTTATTTTTCGCCACCAAATTAAATGTTAGGTATTTCGCTTGGTGTAGTTGTTTAAGCCATTTGTCGACAAGGAATAAATTCAAATGAACGATTACTTCAACGTTATAATTCGATTTTCGCGTAACAAAAACAGAATAAAGCATGTTAATCTTCACAAAACATAAAATTCGCTGTACAGATCTAGAAAATTATCTTTTCCAAGCAAAATAAATAACGAAATCCGTCTGCACGAATGGAAAACACACTCAAACATCTTTCTTCTTAAATCTGCATACAAATTCGTGAGATCGCGCGCAAATTCGCCCAGTCATTTAAAAGCGATTCTGTTTCAAGCGAGGCGCTGTTTTTTTGGCCATAAATATGTCGCGAGTGACACCTAGCGATGTACTGCCATCTAGCGGCGGTGATCAGTATGCTAGTCACGTGCTCTCCAACATAGATGGCGCTGCATATCACTTATTTTGGCGAATGTGTTTTCTTTAGAAGTTACTTTGAAATATTTTGTTTGAGTATTTTAGGAAATAAAGACAGCGAACAGAATGACACTTCGGTATTTTGAGAATTCTCTATTTTAAATAAAAACCTGCTTTATAGTCAGACTAGCTGCGCCCCGCGGTGTCACCCGCATAAGTTTCGATCTCGTGGGAATATCGGGTTAAAAGTAGCCTACATGTTAATCCAGGGTGTCAGCTACCTCCATACAAAATTTTTATTACAATTGGTCCTGCCGTTTGAGCGTGAAGAAGTAACAAACATATAAACACACACACTCACAAACTTTCGCCTTTATAATATTAGTGTGATAATAAACTTTGGACGGACTCTGATGCTGCATTTAATTAGTAATTCTTTTTTCTAGCTCCTACTAGTTTATATTATTTTGCATTTTATTTTATTACACACCTATCTGGGGTAGATACCTACTTATATTTCTTTCCATAATTAATAGGTACCTAACTTTATTAGCCTTCTTAGCGACTCTAGCACCACCATTTCTTAAGTCTCAAAATAATTACAAATAATTTTCAGCGACACTTATTGATAAAACTTGGTTACCTCAATCTGCCAAACCATTTACAACTATGTTGGGGTCGGCTTCCAGTCTAACCGGATGTAGCTGAATAACAGAATTTGCCTATATGGAGCGACTGCCTATCTGACCTCCACATCCCAGTTACTGGGACCACAATATCCCTTATTTACCTATGAGTTGTAAATCTCAGGCAAGCGTGGTGCAGGGTCGATAAGTATTTTTAAGAACTTTACTCACATGTAAAATAAATATGTTAGGAGTTGACATGTATCAAGTAGGTAGGTATACAACGCAACTTAATACCCTAAGGTTCGTAACTAAGTGAAGATCAGATAAACGATGTATCTGATCTCCACTTAGTTAAGTGAATTTCTGTTTTTTTTTTTCGTCTAAAGAGATGAAAAAATACAGAAATTCACTTACTTACCTAAAGAGTTCAGAGTAAATATTTTGAATCTTTTTTACGTGGACGTTTTTGTAAGTAGTTATATCGTTCTCACATTGAATGAAGTTACCAAGATATTAATGTAACAACATTTATTTCAAAGAGTGTCCATGGAGTTTTATGTCCGTTCTTCTCCATAGGTACCTACTACGCTTGGGAATGGACCACTAGCTTCATCTATCTGATTGACCCTAACCGACTCAACCAATTCAAAAATGCCTTGGTTTAATTGAGATATTTTTGTTAGATAGGTACCTAAGTACCTACATCATTATTATAATATAGTAGTTTGTTATCATGTAATGTTATAAAATTAACAAATGCTTCCTCTCTCCTACCTCACTTATTTTGCTGTGCCCGACAGGGTCCATATGATCTAACTATAAGTTTACCACCTAAGAATACCTACATATGGAATGCAATAAAAGTATTGAGTATTGAGTATTTAAGTCAGATACTTTGAAGTCCAAATCCCAAGTCAAAACCTAAATTCATTAAAAAATCTTTAATAAAATCGAAATCAAAAGTCATTTATTCAAATTAGGCTGAGAATCAGCACTTTCCGCACGTCAAAATTACATAAGACTCAATACTCAATACTCAATACTTTTATTGCATTCCAATCTCCCAAAACGCCCGCCCTTCACCACTTCCTAGTGCTTCCGCTGGGGAGAAGAAGTGGCGCAACAAACTCCCCAACAGATTGAGACTGACATTAGAATGTGAACGCTCTTAAAAATACTGGAATTGTCCCTCTGATATTAACCAAAACTAACTAAGTAGCTGTTGCATTCATAGAAACACAAAATCACACAAAATTAAACTGCTTTCTCCCATTGAGTTATAATGTACTGCTTTCTCCCCAAAAAAGTCCCACCTTCCCCAGCGTCTCATTAACCACTTAAAGATAACTTATACTTACAAGTTACATAACACCACAGTTTCACAGTCAGTTATTAAGTGAATTATTATAATT
Source organism: Luperina nickerlii (assembly GCA_963855955.1). Classification (NCBI taxonomy): domain Eukaryota; kingdom Metazoa; phylum Arthropoda; class Insecta; order Lepidoptera; family Noctuidae; genus Luperina; species Luperina nickerlii. The sequence goes on along the minus strand of OY979666.1, from coordinate 2,251,787 downwards.
ACACTTAGCCTCTGCCAGTTGAGAACAACTTAGTTCACTTATCTCATTCTTGCGGCGGCAAAAGTTTTCGCAGCGAATTTCTATGTTTTTGTTTTTAATAAAAATGTTTACGGCCCCTGCATCGCTTTGCAACTGTGAGGATTTTGTTTCATTTTAGTTTTTGGTGCAGTTGAGATTGTATTTAAATAAATACGAGGTCTTTTTGTATGGTCTTTGAACGCAATCAAGAGAAATTAGTATGAGCATATTGAAAGTCGCATGCACTTTCCTTGGGGTTTTCTTTTTCTATTGAGTGCTTAACATAAGAGTCGATCAATGCGGTGATTGACCATCAAGAAAAAAGTTTAATCTTTTTTAAACAGACAGGGTGGCAGGGATATCGATGCGCAACCTGTTACCTTGGATTCAGCCCATAATTCTGAACCCCTGCATTGAAACTCTCGCAGAAAAAAAATGCTGTTCCATAAATTTTGACCGCGTAGGTATTGCACTTTTCTACGAAACAGCAGATTTTTTTAAATTACTTTATAGACGGAAAATTTATCCTTTGGGTCTAGTGTAAATTAGCCTTCGATATGCACGTTAATTAGTTAGGTATCGAAAAGTTTAGAGACTGTAAAACTTTGAGGTACTATACCTACTTACCTGATAAAGAATTAGGAAAGGAGATCACAGATTTACAGCACACAGAATACTGGTTGTCATTCTATGATAATCGAGACTATTTTGGTAACATTTTATATTGGCCTAAGTCATTGTAGTCCGGCTATAATGACTTAGGTAAATATAAAATGTTACTAGTTTCCTAAATAAAAATTCTCCAACAAAATCCAGCCGAACGTTTAGCACCTCACCACCACAAGATGCTGTAACCGGACCGAAGTTATCAAGCTGCGCCGAAATCTCCCAGCATTAAGCCAGAGGGGGCAATTAGCGAAAAGATATAAGTTACAACTTAAAACTAACATCAGAATCACCTTATGAGAAAGCCGATTTGGATGATTCATTCGTTTTCTTAAAAAGTATCCTGTTTGGAGTATGAGAACTTATCCTACTTGCAGATGCACCTTCTTTGAAAAAGAAGCCAGTTATTTATGATCGGTAAAACGATGAACCTTTTTGTAATAAGATGGAAGTTGAGCAAACATGCTGATTGAATAGTCTTTTTCTTGAGAGAGAGAAGGTATAATGTTGTATGTACTTTCCTGACAAAAGTTAAAATAGGAGCTTCCTTACTATTCCGCGCAGGTTCATTTACAGAAGCATGCTACTGATGCTACAGTATGTATTAGCATGATACGAAATGATAATGGAACAGCTAATCGATTCTGTAAAAATCTCACCATGAAAACTTAGGTGAAGTGAGTTTGTTTTTGCTAGGAATTGACACTATTGACAGCTCACTCCACGCTCACTTCACCTAAGTTTTCACGGTGAGATAGTTACAGAATCGCACTGCAGCTTCGGGCCTTGACTAATGCTCGGTTCCTATAAACAAAAACGATGGTTTTGCTTACCAATAGTAGCATTTTCTTGTTGCCAAACTGGGAATATAAATAGATCCGTAAGCTAATTGCACCTGTGATAGCTGCTTCCATAGTTATGGGTCTACTATGCAAAGCTCTGAGGTCTTTGCTTCATTATTGAGTCTTAACCTTTAACAGTCCGTATGTTATAGGAATCGGCCATTAGTGACATTCTATCAGCTATAACGATGACGGAAAGTCAACAATGTATGGGACTGACATACGGTACCGAAAAGCTTATGTCAATCCCGTTTAAAGTCGTTGTAGGAATACAAAAAGCTTTGAAAGCGATTGCCACTTTTCTAGGCCTTGCTAACGCTATTATCATAACTGGCAGCTATTTTTCCTCATCAAACTCAAAGCATTTATTTCATACTAGCTGCGCCCCGCGGTTTCACCCGCATAAGTGTCGATATAGGGATAAAAAGTAGCCTACCTATATGTGATTCCAGGGTGTCAGCTACCTCCATACCAAATTTTATCAAAATTGGTCCAGCCGTTTGCAGCCGTTTGAGCGTGAAGAAGTAACAAACATATAAACACGCACACACACTCACAAACTTTCGCCTTTATAATATTGATTTGTGTGATTTTCAATTACAGGTACTTTTGAATTGTCAAGGGATCGGACATTTAGAAAGATGAAGCTAGTTGCCCATTCCAAAGCGTAGTAGGCACTTTTGGAGAAGAACGGGCAAGGAAGTCCACGGACACTCTTTTAAATCAAAATATGGATACAAAATATTGGTTATGATAAATGATTTATTTGATTGTAAATACATCATTTATCATTGACGATTTATGCAAGTAGGTTTGCACAAACACTTTTACACGTCAATATTTATTTTTTAACTAGATGAGGTCGGCGTTTCCTATCTGTTGGTTACATCATTCATGTTGAAAATATGCATCTGAGAACGATGCAGAACGTTAAAAGCATCCGCATAAAAGATAAAAAGAAACAAATTCCAATATTAAATTAAATTAAAATAAGCCGTGGCAGCTAAGAGATGACCAGTCCCTAATGACGGCGCCCGTTCACGAACATGACACACGGATTAGCACCATTCGGCTCAACCATTTTGAAGGAAGCTAAATGATCCAATGAGAGCAGTGGTGGCCAAGTGGTAACGGCCGCGACTTACGAGTTGTAGGTCGTAGGTTCGAACCCAGACAGGCGCTTTACTTTGTGTAAATTATTTCATCACCACTGCTCACAAAACGGTGAAGGAAAACATCGTGAGGAAACCGGCTTGTCCTAGAACCAAAAATTCGAAGACATGTGACATCTACCAACCCGCACTGGGCCCGCGCGGTGGATTACGGCCCACTCCCTCTCGCTGAGAGGAGGCCTGTGTCCCAGCAGTGGGAACATTATAGGCTGATGATGATGATGAAATGATCCAATACATGCGCCATCATCAGCGAGACATTAGAGTGAGCATGACATACTCTCAGCCGCCAGGGCACATTCAATTCAATGAAAGAAGTACTCAGTAAATGGTAGCTTTATAGTACATAGTTCTCACACGTGTGCTATGCCTTTATACAATACTAAGACATCGAATTTAAATAATGCAAAGATATTTTTTTAAATCTTTAGCGGCTCTAACAGTATTTTCAAATGCTAATCAATTTGTTTATGTGCCCTTGTGGAGCAGGACCATCGATATCTGCCTCGCCTTTAACCAACTAAGTATATTGGAGTCAAAGTCAAAGTCGAAGTCGAAGCATTTATTTCAAATCGGCACATAAAAGGCACTTTTGAACGTCAAAAATTACAGCAAAATAGAATTGATTTTAGTAGCCCGTTCCAAAAGGTAGTTTTCGAGAAGAATGGGCAAGAAACTCCACCATTATTCTTTTAAAATGTTTTACAATATTTTGCATACATTAATTATATAATAATAATATGAGAAGACGATGCACCTAAAATAAAATTACTATACCACAATAGGCAAAAGAATTAAAAATGAAACCATGACATATAAATTAATTGTCTGATAGATACATCCGCCTTTGTACCTTTTTGTGCGAAAAGTTTAAATAAATAAATAAATACATGGTGCTCACATATTTACAAACATGGTAAAAGTAAACGATTTTCATTTAAATAAAAAATAACAAGTAATAAGTCAGAGTGTGAGTTAAAGTAGTTACAGAATTTAAATCAATGTAAAAAAAGAATAAATTTACAATTAAATTAGCAACCAGTTTGATTTTCTCTAGTCGGCTCCCAGTCTAACGGGATGCAGCTGAATACCAGTATTTTACATGGAGAAATGCAACCCAGTTTACTGAGTAATACAATCCCCTTAGACGCCCTTAGTGAGGCCAGCAGCTGGCAGCTTTTCTTAAGTCTAGAGTAGGCATTATTGCTGTGCGAGTCCTACAAAATATTTTTCTTTTCTTTTAAGGGTTCCGGACCCTAAGGGTAAAAACGGGACCCTATTACTAAGACTCCACTGTCCGTCTGTCTGACTATCTGTCACCAGGCTGTATCTCATGAACCGTGATAGCTGGAAAGTTGAAATTTTCACAGATGATGTATTTCTATTGCCGCTAGAACAACAAATACTAAAAACAGAATAAAATAAATATTTATAACATATTTGCTCGCAAAGGGTCTCTTATTTCACCAATTTCAATATCGTAATGTATCTCATTACGCACTTGTGCGGTAATGTAAAGTAAATCGCACGGTTTATCAAGATGCTCCGTCAAAACGAACGGTACTTTTTTAAATCTTAGCAAAGAGTTTTTATTTCAGAAAAGATGTCAACATTTTATGAATAAAATTAACTTTGGGAGATAAAATATAATAAATAAACATTTAATTCTTTAATTTAATTAATTTTGACAATAAATTACAACCATTAATATCTGTAACAAAAAAAAATATTAATTTACTTTATTAATAATACTGGCTGTTTTGTGCCTATGCCTGAAAAAAAAAAGCGCGAACGCGCGCGCATCGCTTATCTGTTAAGAAGTAAAAATTATTCCGCGCGCTTTTTCTTTTCGCTGTACTTTTTTTTATTTGAAAATGTCGTCAAGTAATGATGAATTTCAAGAAGAGTGATGAGAAGTCTCAGAAGACTTCTGGCGGTGTGGAATTAATAAATTCAATAAATGCAAAAGCAGCGAAAAAGGCTACTCTAAGCCTCGCCCGAAAAATCGACCGATAGATACTTACAAGCGTATCAAAATTTCATCATATGGAAAATAAGCAAATATGCAAGTTCAGTCCGAGTTTTATTTATTTCCTCGCAAATATGTTATAAAACGTCGTATGACATACGTGCGCTTTGAAAATTACAGCCTCTGCTTTCTTTTAGCCCTCGCCTACGGCTCGGGCAAGCAATATCAACAATAATTTTCAACTTACCGCACTTATATCATAATGTACTATTAAGGGGGGCTCCCATTCAACAAACTTGTTTTTTTCGGCGTTTTTGCTTTGCGGTACGGAACCCTTCGTGTGCGTGTTCGACTCGCACTTCGCCAGTTTTTTTGTATTACCAATATCAAATACTTTACCCAATTTACCATTTTACAAAGTTTCTCAAGATGATCACCTAAACTCCTCGCCCCACCAACCTGTAACCCTTTAATAACAACTGTCAAAAATTAAACCGCTGAACTTATCCCCCGATGAGTAATGCCGTGAAGGTTGGTCGGCCCGTGATATGAGCCGTTACGGGCCTCATGGCGTATGCAGCGGAGTGTGGCTAATGGCTCAAGTTTTTGTTACTTACTTATATAATTGTGTTATTAATGTAATGAACGAGAGTTTATTGTCTTCGGGACTAAGTTTGAAGGTTTTTTTTTAATGTTCTTGGCGGATTTTTATGCGGGTTTATTGAGTGCCTTTGTGCAAGCCTTTGTGGCGTATTGCTTAGGGAATCAAAAACTTTTCAGGTAATAAATAGTTTTCAGTCGTTTCGTCGGTTTCGCTATAAAATCATTCGAGCGTTTTTTCCAGTCGTGTGGTTGCTGTCATGAATTGTTCTGAAACACATAACTATTTATGCTAAACGGGAAGTAATAAAAATTTCACATAGTACCTACAGAAAAGTTATGAATAGCTTTTTTTTTCGTGTGGCTTATTAATATTTCGTAGCAGTAGGTCTACGGCGTAGCAAATATCACTTGTAGCATTTCGTAATGCATAAGTACCTTCCGATCTTTAAATATATCAATTATAAAAGTACTTACAGGCAAAGGTTAGGTGTTAACATGCAATAAAATAGATACTTTTAACGAATAGCTTACAATATCTTAGGCTTATAAAATTGAAAGAAATAATATTTTTTTTATTTATTCATATAAAAATTACACACAAAAAGAAAATTGCACAGCTTGAGTAAGGTATCAATATTATTATTTATAGATTTCTTATTTATCAAACCGTAAAATAAATCAATTATATTACCATATTATAAAACCACTTACAGCTCATAGCAAAATTACCCCACCATTACCCATCAAACGTCCCATAAACACCGATAAAACCCATAAATACACATTAAAAACATTAGAATACTACTTTGCCGGATATCATGGTGTTTCTCTAAAGGGGAATATGGCAGCTCTTTTATAAGCCCATGGGGAATTAATGGCTTTATTTCTTTTTCTCTCAAGGGTGGTGTTGGTGAGTCAGGGATTGTGTAAGGCAGATGGGTAGAAGACTCTTTGGTCTAGTGGCTGTAAGGGCTGAGGGAGTGGCTGAGGAAATGGATTCAATTAAAAAAAAAAAACCCGCTAAGTCCGAGTCGGACTAGCGCACCGAAGGTTCCGTACGAATTTGTAGGTATGTAAATAGTTTATCACGGGATTATTTTTTTTTGTAAAGTAACTACAAATTATGTATTCCCTTGAGAGTGTCGAAATATATGTTTTTTGCGGCATAAACGGCCGTATTTTTTTTTTACGTTAACTTAGAAGTTTGATTTTTTTACAGCTTCAAGGGACTGTAAACGTGAGTATATATGGTTTTAATTTCAACCCGATACCTCAACGCTTTCCCGAGATAAAAGATCATGACAGACAAACAGACAAACGGACAACAAAGTGATCTTATATGGGGTTCCGTTTTTTCCTTTTGAGGAACGGAACCCCAAAAAAGGTTTTTGTATAAAAATAACATAATTATAGTCCGCTCACAGGTATGTTACCTGTGACCGGTGCAACCCAACTGCAATCTTATTGTAACAAGAATAAAGATCACTGTGATTTTGACAGACCAGTCAGAGACAACAATCCAAAAGCAACCATATTATAACGAGGGTAAGGATTACTTTGATTTTGACTGTGATGCAAATTCAGAGGTAAAATAACTGTAGAAGCTTTTCTATGAGAATAAGACAAAGATTAGAAAAAAAAAACAACTATACAGTTTTAATTATAAAAAAATGCACAGCACTTCAAAAAGTTTTATTTATAATTTTTCTTTTATATTCTATTCTTTCTGTCTATCAGAATAAGAGCTCTTGCCTCTTTGCCGACGACAAATAGCGACGGCATAATTATTCCCTAAAAGTCCTAAATCATTTTGAAAGCCAGCATTGACCACTGTGCAGGTACATGTAGGTACCTATCCATTCATGTGCATATCGATTCGCTACCCTCTAAAGAAAAAGAAAAACAAAACATTTTAATATGAGTACAATATCATAAGATCCTTATTTATAATAGCAATAACATGTTCAATAATGACTGAGTCGAGTTCTAGCCAGTGTTGTCAGACCTCTGTGTGGATGGTGTGAAGGAAATGTGGAGTAGAAATGGAACCATGGTATTATCTTAAGAAAATAAAAAATTACGGACAATGATGTTGTTTTAATTATCAGTTTTATGGTCAGTGGTAAAAATATAATTATTATCACATCTATTCAAAAAACGCTAGTACCTATATTCTTCGTAAACAGGGACTAAAGTTGCGCTTTAATCCCTAGGGACTAAAAGTGATTTGAATTTGGAATGTGGGTATTGTTAGTAAAAGTTTCAATCACCAAATAGATCAATCACGAACATTGTATGAACAAGTAACAGGTTTTATGATAGAGTAAAACGCTCGAGTCAAATTTAAAAGAAAAAATTGTGATGAAATAAAAAAACGCGCGCAAAGATATCTGCCCTCGTTCGTAATTGTTTACTCAATTTAGGATTTTACTAAGTTTTATAAGAAATGAGTATGTCTTCCTCAAGTAATTGTATGTAAATATGTAAATAAACGTTCTATTCTTATTCATAAGTTGCACAAGTTACTTATTTTTTCATAGAGGGTGATAAAAAGTAGTGTCCACCTCGGGAGCAACACTATTTTAAGCTCGAGTGACGTACTTTGAATCCCTTGCCTTCAAAATAGTTGTTTGCTCCCTTGGCGAACAATCTACTATTTCGTTTTACTTAATAGTAATTTGGAGAGGTAGAGAGAGTTCTATAAAAAAAAAACTATTTTCAATATCTCATAACGAGCCAAACCTCTGAGCCTGCTTTTTCCAGTCCAAGACAAATTCAAACTATAAAATCAAAGTAAAACAGGGAAACAAAAATTGTGTAGAACTGGCTTCCAATCCTACATCTTGAAAGTAGGTAAATAAATAATAAAATCTATGCTCGTTAAGCAATCAAAGTAGTCAGTAATTTTAGCGATTTTTTTTAACATATTCGTTATTTTTTTTGTCACAGAAATAGATAATCGCGTACATCTTTTAACAATTTCTTAATACCAAACTACAAAACTGACACTATCACCACTCAACACCATATTCTTTCACACCACAGCTCAACTTACACTAGCGCAGTGGACCAGCGATTTATCGCCGTTCGCCGGTTCGGTTCCCGGTCACGTCCGCGTGTCCGTCACGAATGATACGATGATTTGACCCGGTGACGTGCCGGATAACTCGGTAGGGTAGCGTATGATAGCCGTCCGGGTTTTGGGAATGGTCGTTGGAGATTTTAGGAATGAAGGTAGGCTTGTGTGACTGCGTTAGAAGTTTAGATATTTATGTGCTACTATTGCGCCCCGCGGTTTCCAGTCGCATAAGTTTCGACCCCGTGGGAATAGCGGGTTAAAAGTAACTTATATGTTAATACAGGGTGTCAGCTATGTCCATACAAAATTTTATCAAAATTGGTCCAGCCGTTTGAGCGTGAAGAAGTAACAAACATATAAACACTCACACACACACTCACAACCTTTCGCCTTTATAATATTGATGGCAGTGGTGTATCTACTCATTGAAGGCCTGACCCTTCAGGAGAGCGATAACCGTGAAGTTATGTGTGTGTTTGTATTAATTACAGTTGGGTGTAACAGCGACATTAAATAGTCTACATGAGTGTCGACACTTTTTTGTACAGACGCCAGCTGCACATCAAGCTACCCGAAACTGTCAAATTTTCCCAATCAACTTTGAACCTTATGCTTTAGCGATAAAGTTGAAAATCTATTAAAGAAATTTGATAGATTGTAGTAGCTTGATGTGCTGTCGTCTGTACATTATGTCTGAGCAGTCAGCTCCTTATCGTGGAATAAATTTACGTTTATCTTGTACTAGCTTCTGCTCGCATCTTCGCCCGCGTGGTTGTTTTAAATTTCATGTTTTTTTTGCGCGGAACTCTAATTCTTTTTCAGCTATTGTAACCAAAGTTACTCCATAGTATTTGTATAGTATTTATATATAGTTCAACGAAATAGAAGACAGCCTGAAGTTATCAACACACCTCGCTTCTTCACAGTCGGTTAACTCCCTGCCACCAAATCTTCCTCCACATCAACACATAAATCGTTCAACCATCTCCGTAGCTGACGAGTTTCAGTTTTTATTGCCCAGCCTACCTACGTTGGGGGCTAGCGTGAGGGTACGCGTCATATATTGTCTGTTAGTACGTCTGTGCAATATACTGGGGCGTGAGATGCATTCGCTAGTGATTTATCTCGTAATATCATTTTATGGATTGAAGGGAGATGGTTATTGTTTTGGATGATAATGGAGGTAATTTTGATGGAAGGGATTTGGGAATATAATGGTTAAGAAATCTGTGGAAAATGATGGCAGATGTAGGAGGTTCGAATATAAAACGAATGTCCCACGAGTTTTCAGTTCTTGTACTAAATCTTAATACCGTTCTAATGATATTATCATTTATTCCTATTAGAGCGGGTACCAGCTTCCATTTTGTGGTATCATCCTTTACAGGAATCAAACCATTTTTCATTTAACTGTCATTCCGAGATATTATTAGGTAGCAAAAAATACCAATTAACTCAAAATCCTGATTGTAAAACTAATATTCCAACTGCTCTAGAATTACTTGTTCTGGATAACAGACACTTCACCTTCAAAGTCAAAGAATTTACTTTAATTAAATAAACCGTTTACAAACACTTTTGAATTGTCAAAAGAGTCGGAAATTCATAAAGATGAAGCTAGTTGCCCATTCTAAAGCCTAGTACGTTCCTATGGAGTAGAATGGGAAGAAACTCTATTCCTAGATACTTTTTTAAATAATTATATTGTTACAAAATATTAGTTACGTCATTAATGTTGAAACGGTCTACGAAGCTCTGAAATACTCCTCGATGCCCCGACATCGCTGAAAAAAAAAATGTCAAGACAATCGTGTGTACCGTTTACTTTTCCACCACTAGAAAATCAACGCCAAAATAATTAAGAAAACATCCAGTAATTACTATAAAACCTTAAACACACCAAAATCGTTTAACAAATGTTTAAATGTACATCAAAATAGTCCCGTTGTTTATTGCAAATTAAATGCAATTTAACCCTCAAAAAGCATTCGACATTCCACAACAAATTCTGTACCAAATTGGTGGAGGATCTAGCCACGATGTTTATAAAGGGGAGAAGGGGGCTAAAGTAACCCATTTGAATGCATACTTGTCCGTCACTCAAGGCGATATCGGGCCGGAGCGAGCGCTGAGCGTGTTACAAACCGACAAATTTACTTCCAACCCCCTCACCTCCCGATTTATTCAGTGGAACAGAACTCGGGGGATATAACTACCGAGTTATCGGAGTTCTTTGTAAACTGGTCGCTTGCTCGTACAAGCTAACTTGTCACATACGCGATTAAGCCCGATTGTGATGTAGGCTCGCAGGATAACTGTTGATTTGATTTTATGTCACACCAAAACGTCTGTCTGTACGTTTATTGGTTATAAAGTCTCGTTAGCTTACGTTCTGTATCGACAAATAAAATTGCGTGTTAAACTGTTATGATCCTGACTGGATTGTGTTGGGAATGACAATTATTTTTCTTTTTTAAGTGTAGGTATCTGTTTTGTATTGGTTTTTCTGTACTGTCTTCGTGTGGTGTGATTGTCTGGCTGATGTTTTATAAGTATAGATTCTGTTTGTTACTTCTTTGATAAAGATTTTGCTGAGTTAAATTGAAGAAATAAAAAATAGGTTTATTTTGACAAACTGTTCTAGCAGCTCAAATGTTTCAGAGTAATTTACAACAAAAATACTAAAAGAACTTAATCAGATTAATAGACGAATAAAAATAACTTAAAACCATGTTTGCCAAACAAAATAGCAAGTCGACAAAATATTTTGATGTTACAAGTAGATAAGGAATGAAAGTGACAACTCAAACTATTATTGAAGAAACATCTTCATTACGTCACAGTCCTCAACAAAAACATGCCAAGAGAAAGTTTAACTCGATTTCACAAATCACCGAACCGACCCATCTGTTTATTGGTACTGATACCTACGCTATTGTACCTTTTTCCCAAATAGAAATGAACAAAAACAATTCGTACTCCCGATATCATCAACACCGCACGGAACACATTCTATTCGACAAACTTCGACCAAAACTTCCGCACCCCAAACGCACAATAAATAAAGAGGGGGGAGGCACAACAAAAACTCTCGCAGCCATCACCTCGCCACGTCACCCTGCTCAGATTTCATTACCATAAAGAACTGGAAGCCTTAAAACCCCCCGGCTGTGTAAAAGGTGACGAATACCGACCAGTTACACAAGACTCCTCGTTTTCCCCAACTTCTCCCCGACTCCCCAACTATTTCTACGGCGAGAAGGGGGTTGGGTAGGTCTTGCTTGATCGGCCGGTGGAAATCCCTAAGCGGGCCAGTCCCGGCGTCGAAATGTGCCGTAAATCGTCATAAAACTGTCTGAATCCATGATGTGACGCTGCCCGGGGGTAATTAAACTGGAATTTATAGTTTTGCGCGAGTTCCCCCTGCTTCCCCCTTTGGTTTGCCAACGTCTCATCTTGACGATCGAAACCCGCGTTTTTGTTGGTGGTCGTCTCATATTTTTAGGAAAATTCTTGTAAATAATGTTGGTTAACTTTTTCTAATAAAGATTTTCACTATAATAATGTTATTCGCATGCCTCGTTATTATTTTGTGTATGAAATGACTGGAGTGAAACAGTACCTCAACTACGTCAACATTTTCAACTTCCTCAGGCTTTGGGCGCCAAACGACAGATCATAATATATGAACTAATCATTATATGATAATTTCTTCTAAATTATTATTATGTAGTTCATTTGCGAATATTATTCTTTTTAAACCACGAAAATAAGTAGGTACACGATTTCTCTAAAAACTAGGTTGATCCAACTTAATTTAGGTACGTAATCAAACTAAACTCTCATTTCTCAAGCGCTCACCTCACATCACCCTGAAAGCGTCCTGCTTTAAATCGCAATTCTTTTCAAAGAAATATGTCCGTATGTCCTCGACTAAATCTCAGGAACCCAGATTTAGTGGCATGCAAATCCGAGGGATGCCGCGTGGAACATAATTAGCGTCGGGCTGTTATGCCCACAGCCCACAGTTCCACACCCCAGTTGTGGGAGGTATGGCAGCATAGATTACGAAGACATTACACGACTTAGTGATGGCAGATGAGGTAGCTAAGTTAAATTTTATTGTGAGGATCTTGCGTAATTTCTTAGAGGATTTTTTTATCTTTTCATTATTTAAAATTTTCTTTCAAACATTGTATTGAAACTAATTTCAGGGGATGGAAAGCAGGATGTATGTAACTACTTACAAGGGTACTGATAGTGAATATTCATTTTGAATGCTAACCATAATTTTAACTTAACATGCAGCGTTTCGTTTTGGAAATATGTGTTTAGTGGCTTCCTAGCCAAACGATTTTTGTATTTAATAAAGCTTTTATCAAACCCTGTCAACTTTTATCAGCAGCTTAATAAAATGACACCAAATAAGTATCACAGGGCCATTACCTAACCACAATAATTATGCAACGGGCGTATATAATGCTTAATAATGAATGCCGCAGGAGCAGCACATATCTGACGAAATACATCTCAGTCCCACCCAAAAAGACAAACACCGCTGCAATCACCGCCCGCCACTAAAACTTGATGACAGTATTCACAATAACCCTTGTTTTAAGCAGAATTTCGCTTTAAACGTAATATTAAAGGTATTAAGTGCATACGCGTAGCATATTCGCAGTACGGAGCAATTAGATGTATAAATAAATTCGTTTAACAACCAACAGATGGCGCTAACGCGTACGCCATCTTGGGCGATATTCATAGGTGATCTAATTAGGCCACTGTTTAGTATTGTTTATTTTTGTTTGATATTAACATTTAGCTGTGTTGTGTTTAAAGGGTTGTTATCTTAATAAATGTGGGTAGTTAAGTGCTTAATTATGGGGTGCATAAGGGAGTCTAAACAATTGCGAATCGAATGACATTTAAATTAAACTGAACCATAATGATTATTAATAATGTCACATCCGGCTGCAGTTAACTGTCATTTCATAAATCTATGATAAAAAAAATGAAGTTACATAAGTCTTATATAATCGCTTTGCCAACTTTTCTAAATTACTAAAAATAACACAAACAATAAAACAAATAGATAAATCAATTCAAGCACCTGAACCTCTACCTAATCTTTATTCAACTTTATGTGCCCCTTAATCGTCTAACGAAAAGTGACTCCAACAGACTTTTAACGTTAGTCAGCAAAATAATCAAGTAAATAGAAAAAGACAAAAACAATGGCAAATAGGAATCTGCAATAACAATAGCTGCTGTAACTAAACTCCTACACATTAGGCCCCTAATTTCCAATTAGCAAGCAGGTAGCGTAAAAAGACGCCATTAGTAGACGCTTCCCGATTTTCTGTTGGGGTTGCTAGCTTTTGGGAGAGAAATATCGGATGAATGCATTTGGGAAAACGAATTTAGTAAATAGGTACAATCTTCATCTATTGCTTTGTAGTTATTTTCAATGTATTTTTTCTTTCGTTAGTAAAGAAAACCAAAATTGATACATTTACACATAATACCTGCAATATATTACTGAGTATTTTTAAAAGTTAAATCTATGAACAATTTACAACTGCATCAATGTTACAGTCAACCCTTTCACAAAAAAATACAACAAAGAAATACCGAGAACCCGGGAAAATCATTGACATGGCAGCACAGATTCCCGCCAAAAGGTCGCCGGGCGCCATCTTGCGGGTCACGTGGTCCGTTCGGATACACGCGTGCGAATTATTGTCCAACGTTGCATATGTGATGTTGTTTATTGAATTAATTTTGGTCATTCTGATTTTCGGAACGGTTTTTCCGTTTCAGAGATGCCGTTTTGTTTTGTCTTCGTTTGGGGAGTTAAGTATTGGCATCTTGGTTGTTAATTTTTGTGGTTGTAGGAGGAATATTGTGGGGTTTTCACAGTGTAGTTATACATAATACCTTGACATTTAATGGAGCAATCAGCAAGTTTAATGCGTTGTTAAATACCCTATGCTAACTTTGACAGGTTTTAAGGTTATATTTTGATCAAACTAGGCCTAAGTTTAAAAAACTGTCAACCTTTTTCTATATGAAACTGAAACAAAATACCTTCATTTCACATCTTTTATTACAAAATAAAGACCACAGATTTGCCGCGTACCCATTACGAACTAACCAGACACCCATACTTTAACGATATTGCAATCGCAAAAACTCGCGGGGACATCACATTTACAGTAATTAGAAAAGTTTGATACATTTTGAGAAAGGAGAATTAGTATTTTGTGGCTTTACTCGTTTTGTACAAGCTATAAAAGCCGTTAACTGGAAGTAACAACCGCTTCGAGGTGGGTTCCACCGTGATGTTAACTTTTAGTTAGGAATATTAAAAAGTGACACGCCATGTCTCCGAGTTGCTGGCATTAATAATAAGCCTCTCTATTGCAGGGTCCTGTTTCTATATTTCTACGTTGTTTTCAGTACAGATTGGGGGCAGAGCTGCCACATTTGATCATAATATTATATTGATCTATACCATCACCCCCACTACTCCTGAACTATACCTAAATTATCTATATGCATTTCTGGAGATCATTAATTATTTTCTGTCGTGCCTTACAGTGTCCCGTAATTGTACTGACGACAGCACATCAAGTTGCTACAATCTGTCAAATTTCTTTAATAGATTTTCAACTTTATCGTTAAGCATACGGTTCAAAGTTGATTGGAAAAATTTGACAGTTTCGGGTAGCTTGATGTACTGGCATCTGTTCCTTGTAACATCCTATTAACATTATGGATCGCAAGTCAAGTCATTGAAACCAACCTGCAAGTTAAAAAATATTGACCAATCCTGTACTTTAACATGTAACCTACTAGAATTGGAGTTCATCATCAGCAGTAGCAGCTAGCTCAGTGACCTGATCTTAAATTTTAACTGAAATGAAATCCACGATTTGCATCTTGATTGAAAATCGTATATTAACTGTCCAATCAATATGTCGCCAACCCATTGCTTCGAAACGGCAATAATTTAACTAGATAATCATCAAAATAATCAAGCACAACTAATCGACTCCTGGAACCAGTGAATCATCTCTCAAAAACGCTATCATTTTCATTCAAAATTTACAAACACACCCCATAAACGGACGTTAACCAAAACTGGTGCAACTCTCCCTCAAAGCCTAAACAGTGAAAAGTTACGTCCATAGTTTGAAAAGCAACGCTAGTGACGGTGTCGGACCAAATCAGAATGTTTTATTCTTAACGGCTACACGAGTTAATTGCTTAAACCCTCGTCCATCCCTAGTTTTAAACGACAATTTATTTTGGTTATCGTCGAGGTTATTGTACAGGATGTTGGTTATGATGGGGTTTGTACACGTGGATGTGGGCATTATCTTGATTTTCGTGCTTGAGAGGATGCGTTGACGTTTCCGAGAAAAAGATCTGACTCTTATATAAACAGCGGACCTTTTTCTTTGTACCAAATAGGTGAGCCTTGCAATGTATGTATTATACAGGCACTACAATTTAATGTCAACAAACATACTATCCATTGTTCAGACATATCTATCACATCTGTTAGGCAAAACCTACAGCAAAATTTCATTTGAAAATGGCAGCGTTTTTTTCTTTCACATGTTAACCAAGTAAGCCTAAGTTTAAGTTAACTTAAATTACTTTTATCTCTTTCTTTTCATTGTACAAATGCTACACAAATTACATTCTTATCAATCAAACCCCCGAAACTGAAACAAAGCGCTATCTCCTCCATCACATTTCCCCACATCACCCTGTATGTATACGTAAACATGAGGGGGCATAAAATTAAATTTATATGACAAACTATTGTTTAAAATTCAAATTGTACGCGTGAAATCTTGCCCGCCCTTAATTGTATTGACCAAAAGTCCCTCACACGAATTACTGAGGGCAGAAAGGGTAGTCCACTTCGTTCGTGTGAGGAAACAATAATATGACAATCGTGGAACAATAATGGCATATGTCAAAAACACTATTATAAGGTTTATACAAAAGAATAAGAAGTACTTAATGGTTTTCGAAGAGTGACTTTGGACGAAATATTTCAAAATGAAAATCAAAAGTCATTTATTCAAACTAGGCTCAGAATCAGTACGTTTTGAACGTCAAATTACAAAAGATAGTCCTACAAAACGCCCGCCCTACACCACTTCCTAGTGCGAGCTGGGAAAAGAAGTGGCGCAACAATTCCCCCAATTTAAAAACAGAAATCGGACTGCAACGTGACGTGACATGATGTGGGATCTACTAATTGGTGCTGCTCAAATAATGTATGCTCAGAGCAAAAAAAATAACAAATTAACATCAACATTGGCTTGGTTCGACTTGGGAATCCAACACTTTCAACAACGCGTAAAAACATCTTAATATGCAGGAACATTCCCCAAATATTTAAAACACAAACATTTCCTTAGTTTCCCTATTTGACTTACGCCCTTATGGTTCTGTATAACATCCTGATGTAGAAATACTCTTCAACCCTCCTAATGGCTTTAATAAAGGTACGAATTTACGTCCCGCCATATTTATGATTTTGTTTCGATATATTTAATTAAAATTTTAGTGGCAGCCGTTTGAAATAACTGTTTCTTTGTCATTTTTGTTAATGTTATTGTTTAAATACGTTTTTGAATTGGCGTTTGGGTCGTTTTTATTGTCATTTTCAGTTAAAGTCCTTTTGATATTGGGTTATTGTAGATTTTGTTAGGATTAAAATTAGGTGCGGTTTTTGTTACGTTTTTAATGACGATTTTATATACATATTTACATTAAGGAGTATGTAAGAATCCTTGGCAGGTGGCGTTCTGTAGTTTCTGCCTACGCTCATGGGAAGAAGGCGTGAGTGTATGTAAGGTGTATTCAAATTTATGTTGGCATGATGTTATTTCAAATTAAACAAATATTAACTTTATTGCAATGGTAATTAAGTTGATTTCAGAGTGACTAGTACCATTGAAAAGTTATAAAAATGTTTGAAGTTGTAGCGTAAACTGAATTTATTGTTTAGGAATTAAAGTTATTTTTCCATTAATTAATATTTGTTTACATTTTTGGCAATTAAGTCGCGAACGCAGATTATGTATTTTATACTTTGATCGTGATGTTTTTTGTACATTAATTTCGAATTCTATTTAAGTTATACAGGTAAATTAACTGCTTAATAACTGTAGAAAATTTTATTTTATTTATATTTTATTTATTTGGGACAAAACCAGTTATACATTTACAGCATTTACAAAAAGTAGTTATACTACAGTCAAAAAAACGTATAACCCAAACTATTGTCTGCGACGCGGCGACGTGACATCTGAGTATGATAACGAACGCATGTTAAATGAGATAAATAAAAAGAGTACATAGGTATTTAGTAGAAAAACACTATATACCGACAAATCGGAGGAAGCGGATGACAAGAGCATCCGTCCTATGGGCGACTTGCAAGAAATTCTGAAACCAATCTTTTAAATTTAGATTGCGACAGCGCGAAAATATCAAATTAAAAGAAATTAGTAAACTATGAATGTAGAAATAGCTATAATTAATAAGCGCGAAGTTATTCTTAACCTAGAAGCTTTCATCGTTTGACCATTCCTACACACATCTTAAATTTTCAAAAATAACCGTTTCTCATTCCCCCCAATTTCACCACCAAAATAATATTCACAAACGAAAATTCAAAACATGTCTTCCCTATCAATAATAGGCCACGTATTGCCAATAAATTGCACCGATGCTCCCGAAACAAGCGGCCATCGTAAAATCGATGCACTAGGTTCTTGAGTTACTGCGGGACGTACACACGAACATAAATATAACAGTAACTCATCGTGGCCGTTCGCTCCACCTGTTACAGTTAATAGATGTGCAGCGAACGGTCATCATGGGCACAACAGTTTCAATGGAGTTTATGGCTTATTTGAATGTGCAGGAAGATAGTATTAATTATTGGGGGTAATTGCTTCATCGGAGGGTCACAAGTTCAATATCTCTTTTCAGAAGTAAAATAGGCAATTTACTTCAGATGTAAATGCTTTTAGAATAGAATAGAATAAAATCAATTGATTCCAATCCGAATCAAAATGGAATCGGATTGGAATCGATTCATCTTAGAATCGCAAAAAGCCACAGGAAATCAGAATATCTGTCTACTATAAATAATAACATACAAATCAACCCCTAAATCCATAACCGTTCTTACTAACAATTTGCCAACAAAAAAGCCTAAATACGAGAGCAGTGGTGGCTCAGTGGTAACGGCTGCGACTTACGAGTTGTAGGTTCGAACCTAGACAGGTGGTTTACTTTGTATTAACTATTTCATCATTACTGTTCTCAAAACGGTGAAGGAAAAAATCGTGTGGATCCGGCGTGTCATAGAACCAAAAATTCGAAGACATGTGACATCTATCAACCCGCACTAGACCCTGGTGGTGTATTACGACCCACTCCCTCTCACAGCAAGGAGGCCTGTGTCCCAGCAGTGGGAACATTATACAGGCTGATTAAGTTTTGCTTCTGACACTAAACTGACCCTCTGATGAAGCAACATCAGCGGGTCAGTTCAGTGTGTCTTTTCAGTTAAGAAAAATGCCATTTTCTTTGGGTGGAAATGGTTTTGGATTCGTTAAAAGGCCATTGGAAATCGTGAAATCTGTCCACTATAAGCAATAACTTGCAAATCAAACCCTAAATACGTAACCATTCGTGCTGACTATTTGCCAATAAAAACGCCTAAATACAAGAAGGGATTAGCGAGACTATCTATTCGGTAAGAGAACTTCGGAATTCTGGTGCATACATAGGAAAATCCTTACTTACTCCAATTGGTATAGGTACAATACTATCCGGTATCGTTCCCCATCCGGTTGTTTACCGACTGTCCAGCGGATGTGTCGTTATGGTAGATATTGTGCTACCCTAGTTTAGCAAATTAATACTCTGTAATTACCTATTGCGTAGGTATTCGTTTTGGGGTAAATAGGATCTTGTGTAGGTATCCGTATTGTACCTATGATTTTTTATTCAACACGTAACTGTGCCAACTGATTTACAAAGAATTTATGCAGTTTAAAATCTTGGAAGTAGTATTCAGCATCGTGTCATATCAGGATAAGTAAAGTTTAGTCACCGACTTGGTAGCTCATCCACCGCTACACATAGCAACATTTACCATAAAAATGGTACGAAAAAAATACGCCGAATCATCCATAATCACGACAATCACAATCAAAATTAAACCCCTCCATCAAAAAACAAATCGGAACAAATTAACGGATCCTTTAAAATCATCGCGCATTGAAAAGCGAATATTCAAACAATAAACAATGACACGTCGTCCCTTTACAACAGCAGATCAAACACATTTTCAATTCTCATCAAAAAAGTAAAGCGTTACGACATTCCTAATAAAAACCGCTCACAATATTCGTTGTACTCACAGCAATATCGTAATGAACAGCCTGTATACACGGCGGCCATTTAATCTCGCACCTGTATCAGCCTGTATACTGGTGGTGTGTGTTATACTTGACCAGCGATTGGGTTTTTTTTAGAGAAAGGAAGACTATTTTTGTCAGGTCCAGAGCCTATCACAGTTCACTGCTGGCGTCTTCCAAGTTGCGGTAAGGACAAAAGCAACTGATCAAGCCTTAAGCCTTAAGGCTTGATCAGTTACACTTAAAATTAAGTAACCAGTGGTAGTCTTTACAACACACAAAAGGGCAACAAAGTAACGTCACACAACTTTCAAAAATCGATAGGAAAGACTTTCAGGAGATTACAGGAGGGCATAATTATTAAGAAAGATGTTTGATTTATTTGAGTACTTTAGCATGTAATGAAAGAGAACCTGATGATGACGTAGATGATTAGTTACTAGATTTTACTCTGGTTCATACAATAGCGATAATTTTCTAGAAAAAAGTCTGTTTCTTTTCTATAATCTTTTAACATAGCCACAGCAAACAGACCATTTTATATCTACTCTTTATGTAAGAAATACACCATCATCTGCCTAACCTTTTCCCAACTATGTTGGGGTCGGTTTCCAGTCTAACCGGATGCAGCTGAATACAATTATTTTTCATGGAACGACTGCCTATCTGACCTCCACAACCTAGTTACTGTTTAATACGACATCCCTTGGTAAGACTGGTTCTCGGACTTTCGGGCTTCTAGTTCAGTCGGGACCGACGGCAAAAAAAATACATACGAAAAAAACAGTGGCACTCCGGGAGTGCCGACAGAAGTGAAAACTTGAACAATTACGTGTGTATGTTGTGAATCGTCTTATAAACAAAACACGCGCGGTACCGGCTACGGCCATCCGTCTTACGAATTTTTGATCAGGTCACGTGTCCTGACGCGAGTTTAACATTTTTTACCCATTACAAAAAAAAGTGTACAACGGCGCTAAAGAAGTTTTCATTTAAAAAAAAATGGTATCTTCACAATAATGACACCAATCCCACCCGCTGCAACCCATCCCTTGCGCCAGGTCCCGCTGACGGGTCGGTCGCTAAACGGTCGGCAGTTTGGTTGTCCTAAGCAAATAACCCGTGCCATCTGCGTAAGGGTGTTTCACATTAAAACATTGTTTAGCAATCCGACATGCGTCATTAGTGCAATCCGCTGACCCAGCTAATAACTGACACGGTGTTTTTTACTTGATTACGTCACCTGTATTCTGTGAAAAGTCATATGGAGAAGTACTGTTTGGAATTCAATACCTCTGAGATGGCAATGCAGCTGTGATGGCTATTGACGATAATTATCAGGAGGTAATCTTCAAGAGGCATCTATTAATCTCCTTGTGGTGCACAATAATTGAATTTGCATTTTAGCTTCTAATGAGGATATTTTTGAGTTTAATTACAAGTGGCAAAAAGCGCTCTTGAACTCTGTAGTTTAAGAGTACATACTTTGTGAGAGATTTTTATTGTTTTTTGAGGTTTTTGCGTGGACAAGTGATGTACTTATTTATCCCGCTGCGAGACATAAGCAGACAGCGATAAACTACGATGATGAAGTACTGTAACTCATTTGCAGGTATCTGATGTCTGAATGACAATAAGTCCGAATTTTTAATAACCAAAGCTGATCCCGATCCATTATAACTCTTCAGATCGGAAAACTTTGATATCGTAAAAATCGAATCGATTTATTTAATATACTTCAAAACTCCAATACGAACGCATCCATTTTACATTTCTACCTTCTATATTCAAAAGTTGGCGTTATCTGTGCAATGTAACTTTCCCGCCAATCGCAATCGAACGTCAATGTCTGCGGTGAAGAAATTAAAAGTTTGTCAGTTGGCCTCGAGCGGTCGACGGCGCCGGTCGTTCTGCCAATAGTTTGATTACTAGAATGTCGGGAATTTGGATGGCTTTTACGTACAGCTATGTTTATTTCTATTTAGTATTTCTTAAAACAAAAATTTCATTAGTAGCCCACATTTTATTGAGTTGTCAACATTGTCTATGCTTGTCAATCAAAGTTAAAATCATGGCGACAACATAGTGTTCTGCTTACTTATAAATATAATTTAGAATCTGTCATGCAATTAATTTAAATCACAAAATATGAATAAAATCATATCAATGACTATTAAATTGCTGTTATGTCGATCGATTGTAATATTTATAATACAGCATCCCACGGTCCGTTCAAAGCCTCAATTTTTTTATTGCTATCTCACTTTCGTGCCAAGGCGATGACTTGCACAACTTATAATTTGATGAGGTCCCGCGGATCTTTTCGCAACTTTTCACGGAGCATGAATATTAAGGGCTCCCCTTTTTGGCGCCCGACGCGGGACCAGCTTATTATTTCTTTCGTTAATGTCGACAGATATTTTTTTTGAATTTTGTTTATATTTCGTTTTGTAATGGGCCAGTAAAATATGCTCCTTTATAATTGTAATAAGTTCACGTTGAAAGATTCTGACATAGATTTGAAACAACTGCGTAGGTAATACCTACTGATCTACATATGTTCTATTGGAAGAAAACCATAATCCGTTTTTTGGAAACAAAATCCGTTATTGATCTAAGATTTTTATTGTTGCAGTATACAAGGAGGAACAATCATTCAATGATTAGTGGCTTGGCTTTAAAAATTACCTACTACCAGCTTTTTATGTGACATGGCACCAATATCATCTTTGTAAAGAAACAGCTAGATTACACGAGTCCCGTAATTTTTCTCCTACTCTCACATAAGTTTGACGCCATGTTGCCCCTCGGAGAAATCACGGCACGACGATATGAGAGCCTAATTGAACATATCTGAAGACGCGGGATTAATTGAACTACGATGAGGTTTAAAATTGTACTTAGATATAGAGTGTAGGTGTGCATTTATTTTGCGGTTTTTGGAGGTAGAATGGTGAATTTTGTTTGAACGTAATGAGATAGCAGAATTAATTAACCTTGTGATAATGGGAAGAACAATACATAATATAAGAAATAAGTAAAAACTATTTTAAAAAATTCCAGAACTTTGGTTTCTGTTTGCACGGACCAATTTCGATAAAGAAAAGCGAATGGAGCTTAACATAGTAGAAAAAAGGTGGGCTCCATAGTTATTTTTGCTTCATTTCCCAGCTAACACGGTTATTAGTTAAGTATTTTGTGTATTCTACCCGCAAAATACTAAGTTTTGTATATTTTAGTTGGTTGAGAAAAGTTGGTTCACGAGATTGGGCCATGAAGCCAACGTTGGTTATTTTCGGTAAAGAAAAAAATTGTAATCCTCTAAATATCGAGTAATTCGGGAGATATGAATGAGTGCTAAAATAATTTTGTAGGAGTAGCTGGTAGTTTCTTAAATATTTTTTAATCGAAGTCTTCATCTTTTTAAATTGGGAACCTTAGCGTACTGTCATAACTCCTGTCTTCTCTAGACTACTTACATTACATAAATAATCCTGCATGAATCGTAATCATTCTATATTGATCTTGTTCTAAACTGCACAATCTCTTTCTTCGTGGCCTCGCAAATAAAAGGGCTTGCGAGTCTCCATCAAACGGTAGGCGAGCCCCAGAGAAATCAGCGAAGTCCATATGTGCCGCTGTTAATTAGGCTGGCTTCGTAAATATTGCTTGTATCGCCGCGAATAATTAAAATATTGGGGAAAAACGTCTTGCTTGCTTCCTTGTGTTTTGGTTCCCATTATTTCCGATGAAATTGTGGTTTGATTCAATTTACTGTTACAATCAATACCTTGTTACGAAAAAAAAAAATCTCTTGGCTAATCTTCTGTGATTGGTAGTTTAGCTTTAGGTCCAAGCTCGAGGTTTGCCAGCGAGCCATGAAGTGCAGTATCCTGAGGGTTCGAATTTCAAACCGTATAAGGAATACAATACGGCGCGCCAAAACCAAGATAGAAGAAAAAAAAGACGTTACCCAGAAAGCCGCTAAACTTAAGTGGGACTGGGCCGAACATGTCTGCCACGTGTCAGATGACTATTGGGCTAAGAGAACCACCGATTAGGTCCCACTAAGTGCACGAAGCCATCGGTTATTAAACAAAAAAAAATTGCTCTTAAATACATTTGACCGCGTATTGCATTTTTCTATGAAATCGCAGATTTTATTTGATAAACGACGTAGGTATACTTTAAACGCAGGGGGTTCAGTCATCTGCTATATCCATGGTATGACATGTTGTGCATCCATATTACTACCACCCAGTGGCGTGCCTAGGGGTCAAAATTAGGGAAAGCCCACAGATTTTCAACGTATAAAAAAACGGCCAACTGAGGGATTGGCTGATTTTCTTATTGTGTACGTGTGTGTTGCGAATGTTTGACTGGTATTTTTTTAAATATTTTTTTTATTGATAGGTTTAAGTACGTTTGTTGTTGTGAATTATGATTTTATTAGGGCAAGCCGGGCTTTTCGACTTCTATGAAGGTATAATACCGCCACTGCTACCACCCTGTATGTGAGCATGAGATTTTACAGCAAATTAGCAGATCACAAATTTGGCCAGACTTTCAGAACCCGCGGGTCACAATACCAGTTTACCTAATAGGATTTTCCAGTTAGTTTCTTGGTATTAGGGTCCTTATACCAAGAAATGTTCATATTCTCACTTAAGGTAATAGTAGGCAATTAGAACAGTATGATCAGTCCACCAGCCCAGTTTATCTATTCTTTAGACTAGAAATTGTACCGGCAATGAAAAAGCAATAATTTGCAACTGGCAACATAGAAGCAACGTGCTCTTTGGTACGCTAACTGGCTATTAAATACTTAGAGAAAAACCTGCCGAGAATCGTATTCGAAACTTGAAATCTTTAAAAAAGGAACGTTCTGTCAAAGCTAGAAACGGTTAGCAATAAAGGCGCGCTCTGATTGGTCGGCGAGGTGGTAGACGGAGGGTGCATTTGCACAAAGGTACAGAAATATGTGACCGGTGCTAAACATTAACGATTATAGTCACCAAGTCACGTCTAATTGCGAAAGAGGATGGGATTATGCAGAAGTGTGTGTAAAAGTCTAGTTCAAATTTTAAGCTGGTACGGTAAAAAAATGCACTTCCACCAGATACATGTTTTGACTGCCCTGTTAGGCTCGTGGTCACCAAGCAACTGCTAAGCGTGGGTTCGATTCCTAGTTCCGGCAAAATGTTACTTGGGTTTTTCTGTTATGGAATTCTTAGTAACTGTTCGGGGTTTGAAGTTGGCCGTGTGATACCCCCCGTGCCTCGGGAAGGACGTTAAGCCGTTCGGTCCTGCGCCTAATCTCTCTCCGGTCGTGTCGGATTGCCGTCCCATCGGACTATAAGAGTTTAGGAAGAAGAAGAAGAGAGCATCTGTGAGTTTCTGCTGAAATTGGCCGCCATTGCCGAAACAAACCATAAGAAAAATAAAAATTTGAAGACTATTTTTATAGGTGTTTAGCCTCTGAAACTTGTAAAAGCATCCATCGAACTAGAAAAACTTAGAAGATTTTGGAATAATTTTGTTATGATGATTTCTTTCTTCATAATGGTCATTCTTCAATGAAATTACGTTGGAAAGTATAATGAAAACTCTATCACACTAGTGTAACACGTGCTCGTAGCACATTGCACATACTTAACCAATGCACACACTGCAGAATTCTCTTCCTCCAAAACTGCATCATTTTCGCATGCCCTGCATAGAAAACTGCACACTCCAACATAACACCGTCCATGCTAATTGTAAGCGCGCGTTATCGCGAGACAAACGTGCTGGCTCCGCAACGCATAATCGTTACCACTTTTTCGTTTCGGGAAATTAGCGCCTTTTTGCATTGTCTCGTCCCCGATAGAGACTGTTGTGTATCGCCATTGCCATTGCTTTGTTCTTTGTTTCTTTTACTATTGCCGTACGTAATTGGGACTGAGTATAATTGACTTGACTTTTTCCGATAGTGTTGTTTTGAAGAGGATGCTGTTATTATAGTGATTTTAAGAATGATAAAATATTATTATGATATAATTAATGTATACAAAATATTTTAAAACATTTTAAAAGAGTAACGGTGGAGTTTCTTGCCCATTCTTCTCCATACGAAAACTACCTTTTGGAATGGGCGACTAGAATCAATTCTATTTGTTGTAATTTTTGACGTTCAAAAGTGCCTTTAATGTGCCTATTTGAAATAAATGCTTTGACTTTGACTTTGAATGGAATGAGCAGTGGTGGCTGGTCCAGTGGTGGTCGTAGGTTCGAACCCAGGCAGGCCCTTTTCTGTGTGTAAATAATTTCATCACTACTGCTCTCAAAACAGTGAAGGAAAACATCGTGAGGAAACCGGCATGTCTTAGAACCAAAAATTCGAAGACATGTGACATCTACCAACCCGCACTGGGTCCATATGGTAGATTATGGCCCACTCCCTCTCACTAAGAGGAGGTTTGTCCCAGCAGTGGGAACATTATAGGCTGATTATGATGATGATGAAAGAATGGAATTAAACGCAATCATCCGGTTTCTGTGGGACTAATCAACGCCATTTGCTAACAGACTGTCAGTTTGTCAAGTCAAATTAAATTATTGATTTCAGTGAACAATTCTCAGCAGTTAACATGGGTTTAAATTTAGTTTGTGTTCAGAGAACCGGGAAAAACAACACATTCTGACTTTTGTGGGGGTAAGTCAGTATGTGTTGTTTTTTTTTTCATGGAACCAGAACTAAAAAGCGTAGCAGCATAATGTTTTATGGTAAGCGATGATGGTGTACGCTTTTGTAAAAGAAGCTAGCTCATTCACTCGAGAATTGAAGAGTCCCAGGTTGTAAGTAGCTATAAAAAACATACACTCTGACAAGCAGTTCAACACAACGACATCTTAGAAAAAGACAACTCATTAGCACTTTCCAAGTCAAATGACTATACGACAGCCGAATTCCCTCGCCAATCATTCTTTCACCCCGCCATCTATCCGCAGAAAAATGGCATGTACAGTAGAAGCGGCGATCAGGCTCTATAAACATAGATGACTAACCTATTAACTCAATACTCGAAGAATCCTAAGTCAAAGCTATCGGAATACACAGACTCTAGCTAGCAATTCCACTTTTTAGCAGTTGTGCATTAACATGGGCAACTAAAATTGCTCAACTCTTGGTAATTTCTATACAATCTTGGTGTTGCTGTAAATTGCTCCACGGCTACTGAGACGTCACCAATTGCCGAGAATTGCGAAATTAATTGCCCGTGTAAGTAAAAGTCAACATATCAACACTTAAGACAGTAATCTATTAAGTCAACAGGATTCGAAGAATCTCAGGTCAATGCTATCGGAAAACACAGACTTCATCAGCTAGCAGTTCTACTTTTTAGCAGTGCACAGTGCAGCAGTGGTGCATTATCATGGGCAACTAAAATTGCTCAATTCTATACAGTCTTGGTGTTGCCATAAATTGCTCCATGTTGCCGAGACGTCCTATTCAACACAGTTGCATACTTAACTGCGCGACATAAGAAAAAGACAACACATCAGCAATTCCCAAGTCAAATGGCTCTACGACAGCCGAATTCCCTCGCCAATCATTCTTTCACTCCGCCATCTTTCCGCAGAGAAATGGCGAATACAGTAGGAGAGGCGATCAGTCTGTGTAATTAACATTCCGACTCACCTCGACCTCGGCTCGGCGTCAAGACGCGCGAATTAAACCGATATCACTTCGCCATTATTGACGGGAGCTCGCGGTGGTGTAGTGGAGTTAGGTGGGTAATTTTATGGGTTTCGGACGTTTAAAAAATACTTGGGTTAGATACTATGGAAAACGAATGTTACTTTTTTGCTAGGGGTTATTTCCGTTTAAAAGGTTTGGTGACAGCCTGAGAGTTTTTCTTGTTGTTCAGTTGTTCTTCTTGTGTTGGCACGAGCTAATACTAATTAACCTGTTCATATTGTAGTAAGATCAGCCGGTGACTATAAATCAGATACAGTTCTTATCTATGAAAGTACTCGTAGTATATAAAATGCCCTAGCAAGGAACTTGTCAAGAAGATGACTAACAAAAATTTTGGCTTACAAAAACCCCCGAATCTGGTTATTGTATTTTAAAAAGGTTTTCTTGCATTTCCTATAATGATCATTCTAACTTTATACAAAAAACCTGATACAATTTCCTCATCTGCTCCAGTACTGCACTACGAGGCTATGCTTGGCGCGTTCGCGAGACGAGCGTTCGACAGGCTCCGTTACCGAATCGACACAGGCATCCTACACATTACACTGTGTTCGACTGTTGAATGTAAGAGCTTTGATTTGTAGATAAGTTACAAAGCATAGATTTTTAAACAAAAACATAAAAATTTGTTATAATTACTAGCCACAGTACAGGGGGCTTAAATAGGCCACTTTGGCAGAATCATAAAAGGATAACATTATGAATCATAATATGGCGAAGACAGTCCGTGTCGTTCCTTTTTTCGCTGCACTACGTAGGTATAATCAAAGGGATTGGGATTGGATTTGGATTGGATTGATTGGTATTTTAGCACAGACAAAAAAATAAATAACTGAAAAATCCTTCACCAATGGGATTTGATACGATTAACTTAACAGTTAACTGTCCATTATAATTCATAATGTTATCCTTTTATGATTCTGCCAAAGTGGCCCTTTTAGGCCCCCAGGTAACTTTTGTAAAAAGGAGTTTCCCTGTGACTACCTAAGTGAGATCGATGGTCAGATTTTACAAAATGAGTAAGTACCACACTGTTTTTTACGTTTCTATGGTACCACCACTGTCGTATGGTGAGTTTATTGAGTGACAATAAACACCTGTACAGTGAGAAGTCTTTAACTTGTAGATTTTTTTTACCTGCATTGTAATTGCGTAACACACAATCAATTGTCATTTTTTCAAATTAGACCGAAAATTATAACTTTTAGAACGTCAGAATCACAATCTGAACTTTTTAAAGAATATTGCTAGTCCATTGCCTCATATGTTCAAAAAAATTGTCTGCTTAACAACGTAAATAACGTAATAAATGTCGTTGAAACTGATAGTATGTTAGTGCGCTGTATGTGATAGTGAGGAATACCCCGGTGTTTGTGCTTTCGCAAATAATAGTATGTCTACTGAAGACACAAATTCTGTTGAAATAGCTTTTAGTTACGTGGGTTCTCTTCGTTGTCTCTATATTATTTCAAACTTTTTTATTTTATTTCAAATACCGCACCCTTTCTCCGCAAACAACCTGTAACCCTGTCTATATTAATGTGGCCAATTTGTAGGAGGGCGCGATCACCTCATTTGTCGGGAGTGGCGGGCTACGCAAAACAAGTAGCTTCACTGTGTTGCCAGATCTAAGACGATCGTTTCCTAAGAAAACTTGTAATTTTGTTTGTGGAAATTCTTCGTTAATTCTTTCATAGTCATGCTTCATTTTTAATGGAAGAATTCAAATTCATTCGGAAATGTGTTACCACCATATTTTTTTGAAGTGTAAACTCCTTTAGGCGCGTTAGGCATTTTTTGAGATGGGAAAAAAACCATTGAACTCGCGCCGCTCTTACCGTAAGCGACACCGCGCGTGTTTTGTTTATAAGATGATTCAAAAACTACCCCCTTCGGATGTGTTCGGCTGTCCTCGGGATGTCCTCGGTTTTAACGTATATCCGATATGTCAGTGAGTGACGGCAAAGTATTCTGATTGTGTTCTGTTTTCACTTCTGTCGGCACTCCCGGAGTGCCACTGTTTTTTTGCCTCAGAACAATATTGCTGTGAACCTGATATCAGAGATGCATTTTAGTTCTTCCAGATTGTTTCTTAATTAGCAATGTTTTGTTTTAGTTAGTATATAGGTGTGTGCTAGCTAACATATGGCAAATAATTTAATTATCGTTCTGTGTTTCGTCATGTTAATTACTTACCTACTACAATAGTAGGTAAGTAGAATCAAGTTCTTCTAACTTAAACAGACTTGCTAGGGTTTTTTTTGCTCCACATCTTCTTCCCAGCAAAGCACTAGGAAGTGGTGAAAGGCGGGCGTTTTGGGAGACCATCTTATATAATTTTGACGTTCAAAAACTAATGATTCTCAGCCTAGTTTTAATAAATTTGCCCGTTCGAGGTCCACCGTGCACAGGATGGATCAAAGCAGCACATGAAGTGTTTTTTTGAGCTCCGTTGGTGTAATTGCTGTATGTCGTTCCAGTGGGAAGATACATAAAGAAATAAATTGAATGTAATCCCCTCAGCAGACAGTTTACACCAATTTCATTTGTGTTTCTGACAATTAATTAGATTCCAATAGTTAGGTAAAAGTATTCAAGAAATAAAAGATTAATACTGTTGAAAAGTAGGCACTTACACAATCAATGACCCAAAACTAGGAAGCCACTCTAAAACAAACAAAAAAACCTCTAAAACAAAAGGTCTCTCCGAAAGCTTACAACCCAGCATTATTTGGTACACGAACACTTGTTAATCGGTAACTAATTACTGTTTAATTAAAGAACGAAACGTTAACGCAGTCCGTTTGTAAGACTACCCTCGTTTTAACACGAGCGTACTGTGGACTTTACAGATCGGTAGATTATTAGCAAACGGAATTTTACGATGTATATTTAGCTTCTTGGGAACACTGAAAAACGTAACTGTTGACAAGGGAAAGAAATGTGTTTTTCTTGTTGAAAGAAAGAAAGAAAAAGTATTTATTGCGGCTCGTACAGGAAGATCACAAACTAAACTAAATACAGTTAAATAAAAAATAAAAAAATGAAAAAAAGGACTTTCGTCCTTTAAGAGGCCAAAAGGTTCCTATCTCAGCATGAAAAATATCAACGTTGTGACATTTATTTTTTATATATCGCAGCGCTGGTATTCTGACAGGGCCCGATTTGCATGTTCTTCATTTATTAAAAGATCAACGATAATGTTTGCAGATTGAGCAAATTTGTCATATCGTTTTAGTTTCCCTTGCACCTTCTTCTTCACATCCGCATCCTCCCATTCCCATGCCATTCCCCATTCCCCATGGTATTAGGTTGCGCGTCGATGGAGCATGGAGGTTCAGAATTATGTACTTAATCCGTATTCAGATGATTCTGAACCTCCATGCGTTGAAGTATGATTTCGGTTATTAGTAAAAAAAAAACATCTGTTCCATATATTTTGACCGCGTAGGCATTGCACTATTCTAGGAAATAGCAGATTGTTTTTGATAACCTACGAAAAATTTCTAAGCTGGGCGTTCATCATTCAATCATGTGCTAAATTCGTGGTTATACTGAAAAAAATAATTTCTTGCTACACCACATTAAAAAGATTTCATTTAGACTTACAAACTTTATACAGTAAGCAGAAATGTTTGTAAAACTGTAAAAGACAAAACAGTAACTTTTAATGATTGAACATACTATTTATTGAAAAAAAACAAAAAAAAAAGAGGAAAACCACTGTAATGTAAGTAAATATCAATGGTTTGAACGATATCACCAAAAGAATAAAACAGTTAATTTTGTGACCTGTTAGCTACATAAAACGTAAGAGTTTACTATCATGACGGTAACATTTTGCCTCAAGCTTTAACTGTTTTTAGTTCAGTAAAAAATACTGTTTTGAACGTTAGGCTCATATGGAACTGTTTAAAGCAGTTCAGTTCAATGTTTTTCGTTTGTATTTACTGCTTATTTCTTTCAGTGATACAGTGTGGCAGTGTGCGCGTTGATGACCCTGCCATCCTTTATACTATAATAGCGTATAGTATAAAGGATGGCAGGGTAAATGTATGGGATGGGGTTGAATGTATGTTGAATGTAATGTCAGGCATCCAAGGATTCTGTTTAAAACATACAGATCTCCTAAGAAATGTGTCTGCTAAGGTACAACTAGGAAAACTAAAAAGTCAAACTTACCACAATTGACATTAACATTAGCATAACTGCTTTCCACGGTAACACAGGATACCTGACACAATACAAACACGAAATCCAAAACGCTCCTGAACTCTCAAACTTAATCAAAACGAGAGTCAACATCAGTGTTATCTTAATCTGAACAAATTTTAGCGACACAAAGCGCGATCCGATAGTGATACAACTTCGTTAAAGCAACAGAACTCATTTATTCACCTCAATACAACGTGTTCCTGATAAAATCTAAATAACTTCGACGATCTCATATTAAAAGGCCCAAAATGTCGATAAGTGAAGGAGGTAGACAATCTGGAAAGGGTTCGTGGTTGGGACTGAATGAGTTTTGGGCTTTCTTGCCCTGTCAAAAATGAGATGTCTCGAAAAATGCTACATTTAATTTACTGTCAGGTATATTTGCAACATATGTATTTGTCAAAAACTAACATCATGTATTATATTATATATAAGTATAGTAAGTATAACATAATTAATAATCTAATCATTACGCCAATAACGAAACATTGAAAAATTTAATCGAATAATTGTTACATTTTCACGACAGTTTTTTAATAGTTTTATTTTTATAGATTGTCACCTGTCGCCGGTCGCTTGGCGCCTGTCGGTTTTATTAAATTGGCCCCAGGTCAAAGTCAATTCAACGACCAAAAGAAAGAATTGGTGTCAAAAAGAATTGGATATAATTGATTAATTGTGGCGGGCTGAATCAACACCACACTTTCGTTTAGTACTACGGGTACTACCTATTAGTGAATATAACCTATGATTTATGAAAAATAAATAAACCTTCATACGTAGAATGAAGTTTTTCTGTATAGGTTTTTTTTATACTTCCGTTCATTGCTTTCGGAAACAAAAAAAATGTGACCCATATTCTGCCACTTCCAGTTTTCTCAAAATATTCAAGGTTCTTATTTTAGAAGGTATCGAATAGTCCCAGTTAATCCAGCGCGATATGAGCGACCAACAAAGAGATCGCCGATATAGTCCGCGACTGACAAGAGTAGACCTAGGAATGTCTAGAGAGAACGTAGACTGCTCTGAGAAGGTAGTAGCATCATCATTATCATCATTTCAGTCGAAAGACGTCCACTGCTGGACATAGGTCGCCCCCAAGCACCTCCACTTCGACCGGTTCTGTGCTTCTCGCATCCAACGGGTTCCTGCGGCCTTCACAAGGTCGTCGGACCACCTTGTGGGAGGCCTTCCAACGCTACGTCTTCCGGTACGCGGTCACCACTCCAGAACCTTTGGGCCCCATCGGCCATCTGTTCTGAAGTGGCAGTGGGCAGGGCACATTGCTCTCAGAACAGATTACCATCTGTAGTAGCATAGCTTGTTTTAAATATAAGTAAAAGTGTGTCTGTCTGTCTGCTCTTCACGCTTAAACCGCTGAACCGATTTAGATGAAATTTGGTATAGAGATAGTTTGAGTCCCGGGAAAGGACATAGGATAGTTTTTATCCCGATATTCTTACGGGATCGAAATTTACGCGGGTTAAACCGCGGGGCACTGCTAGTATCTAATAATTTGGTTTTGTTAAATGTCTTCAATACCTATATTTTATAAACTTGTTTTAATATATAATATCTCTAAAACCTACCTTCTCTAACGCTCTGTCAATCGAAGATCTTTATCATTCAGAGCCGTTAACGTCGAGTTTTGGAACAAATTCCATTCGAATAGAAACTTGTCGGGACAATGAGAAACACCTTGCTAATATCCAAGAGGGGACCATCCCCCCCTAACCCCTTGATCGAGTTCGATCGATTAACCCTTTAGTTGCTCTCGTAGGGAATTAAAAACGGTGAGTTTGTTTTCGTCTTAGAAGGAAGGTGTCTTTGTTACGGAGATGGTAAAGTAAACTAAATTAGTTATTTTAGCAAAGAAATGTTAGGTAGCAGCAATAACATTTTATAATAAATATGTAATAGTTAGAAATGTGGTCAGAAGCAATCATTTTTTGGAGATCTGCCATGGTCTTGTTTATTTTGAACACTACAAAAGAGGAATAAGAATAATATTTATATTCAATTTCATTAATTTTACTTGAGAGAGTTGTCTTGTCTGCGTCAGCGAATGGTGTTAGCGTTGCCAAGTTCTGGGCCAAATAGGAAATTAACTTAGTATTTGCCATCGACACGCTATGAAGAAAATTAAGAGCTGTAGCTCGAAACCTTCTGAGATATGTCTGCGCCACCTTTAAACTGGCTACATTAAGTAACCTTAATAAGTTTATTCAATAATCACCTCACACATCAGGTCCTGTTGCAGTTGTTGGAGGAACGGTGGCAGCCGCACAGGTCGATCGATCAGGTTAAGCTACGCTTGCCGCGAATGGTCTGTGGATGGGTGACCATCTTTACATACCGTGACCCCTCCGTGCTTCGGAAAGCACGTTAAGCCGTTGGTCCCTGCTGTCATTCGTGGATCTTTGATAGTTGTTACTGGTAGTCAGAAGCCCGAAAGTTTGACAACCAGTCTCACCAAGAGGTATCGTATTACCCAGTAACTGGTTTGTGAAGGTCAGATAGACAGTCGCTCCATGTAAAATACTGGTATTCAGCTGCATCTGGTTAGACTGGAAGCCGACCCCAACATAGTTGGGAACCAGTTGAAAACCAGCGTCAGACACTAGTTACACCACACACACAATACACCAGATATTGTGTCTTTTAGTCTGTGCTAAATAAATGAATTTTGTTTCTTTTTTTATTTCTTTCAATAAGTCATTGAAAATACTGATCCTGGACGTTTTCTCCCATTATCAGAGCGAGTTTCCAAACCCCGATAACATTAACTTGTAACATTACACACATAGGCCATCCCAATCCGCTTACAATGACATCCCAACACCAGTGTCACAGCGGAACTCGGTCTGCTAGTCAAACATGAAACAATGCAGCCGTTTGCGTAGGAGCACAACTTTATACGTAACACAAGAGTTATAGTTCAACTTGTAGCCTTCATATTGTTTACCTTGTCGTGCGAACGTTTACCAATGCTAAGTGATTAAGAATACTCGTTGAGGATAGGAGTGCGGTGGAGTCGGTGTTGATTTTCTTGTGCTATTGAGTAAGAAGTTAGTGCAGTATTTGTTATGGAGTCTATGAAATATTGGGGCTGTTAGTATCTGATATTCCTCTATTGACTACTGTTAGCATGTGCTATGTGTTAATAGCTCATACATACAGTCACACTATGACGAAAGATATGGCAATCAGAAGGTCAGAAAGGTCAGGTAGTGGTCAAAATTTCCGTAAAGCTCGTGGATTATAATTGAAGAGTTGAAACCCATTTAAACAATGCCATTCTTAATGTTATCACCACAAACAACAACATCAATGCACATGACATACTCAACGGTATTAAAAACTGATTGACCTTCAATTTCATTAAATCGAAGACATTTTATTTTAAGATTTATTACATTTAATTACTTTTTAAACTCGATAAAAACCTAACGTGAAATTCAGACACTGAAATTACATTGGAGACAGTAAAAATTACAATGTACTTGCAAATAACCCTTTTAACCTTTTGACCGCCACACGTCAAAAAATCAAAAACGTGTCCTCGGCGTCAAAGTCTGTCATGTAGTCAAACCGTGGCGTTCTGGGCACATTTTGGTTTATCACCTATACATGACTGTGGCGGTCAAAGGGCTAAAGATCACAAAATAAATGACAAACCTTAACCTTTGTTTCAACAGCGACTCCACCCCACCCCCTATCCCCATTTACACCGAACTACATAAGATACAGTTCTCTACTCAAATTCCAAGTGTTCTCTAACTTAAACTGAAATAACTTATGAGAATCGGCCGATCGCCTTTGTCGTAAGCTAGAAGGCAATTATCATTAATTATTATTAAATGTGACATTTTAGTGATAAACGGTTGGCCGATAACTTGGGCAAATAACTCAAGTTAGGGTGGATGGGTCGAAAGTACCCGCGGTGTTCACTGTTTGATTTGCTATTAGATTTGAGGGTTGAGTTTCGTTTGTTTGATTTCTAGTGGTTTGATAATGATTTTTGGTGTTTAAACAAACAATTAGGTAAGTTTTTATGAGCGTGGTCACAAGAATAAAAGGGCGGGTAATTTTTTTACTAATAGTTAGTGATGTAAGCACTAAGTATTAGTTGAAAAATTACCCGGAGATTATCTTCGGGTAATTTTCGTCTCATATCTTTCATTCCAACTAGGTAATAAGTTTTGTGGCAACAATATCTGAGAAATGTCGTACCAGCGACAAGAAGAAGAAGCGTTATGATCATTAAAATTTTTATTAAACTGTCATTTCAGAGATTGTCGGCCATACGTCAGACTTGTGCTCCGGTGGTTAAATCTTTTTTTTTATTTTATTGCAGAACGGGCCCGCTCCTGACCTCGATTACGCCTGATGGACAGCGATGGATGAGATCTACGATGGAACGAGCGTGCCCAGAAGATGCCTAAGGCACTGAAACTTCCACTCATCGACGAAACAAAGCAGACTGCTTGACGCCGGACTCCAGTGGGAGGGTGTCGCAAACCAGGTGGGCATTAGCCCTACCACCGCAAGGGAAGAATTGGCCAGTCAAATAAGGTGTTGGGTTTGACTGTCCAGGATGCGCTGAGCGCTCGGTTCAGTTGAGTAGCTGGCGGTATAAACTATGCTACACGGGGAGGCTCTTCATTCACCCCAAAAAAATGAACCTTTCTAGTTATTTTACCCTAGACTTGATGGTACGCCAGAACCTTTACCCTACCAGAAGCAATAACACAATGACGGCACGACTCTTCATACCCATCGTAGATGGCATTTCGGTAAAGTATAGCCAATTAACTCCGTCAAATAAATTTATTTTCACATAAATTCCTATGTTATTAATCTTATCCGTGCTGTGCGTACATTTATTATTTTTATTACATTTGTTACTTTATATGGAGTACTGTGATAGTTATCCTAATATTCTGTATGGAGGAATGGTACCGGTATATACAGCCATTAAAATATTGAAATCAAGAATTAAATAACATTTATTTAGTACAGTGGTTGCGATTGCTTACAAGTGTACATATTTTTGACACAAAAAGTTCCATGGCGCTTTCAAAGCTTACTCTCTGCCAAACACCAAAATATATACAAAGTTGATACGACAGAGGGGCTTTCCTTTAAACTGCCTATACTAGATACCATTTTCAAGCTCTGTACCAAAAATCAATTAAATAGGAGCAGTAGTTTAGTCACAAATGATTTTTGAAGTTTTTGCTACGTTTGAACACGATGTATATTTCCTAACAGCTGATTATCTCATACGCATAGGTCATGCACCTTTAAAACGATAATCCGAGTATAAGATACATTGTTGCCGCACAAGTACAACCAAATATTTCACGAAGCAATAAATACACACACACTTGCACTTTCACTATGAGAGTGACAATCATAGCAAAACCCCCGCGCCTTTTTCCCGCGCGTAAAAGGAATAGAAATAGGTCAGTGTATTGCTATTGCATCCTAGATCCTTGCGAATTTGCTAAAAAAACTTGTTCTTTCAGTGTGGACAGTGCCAGTGCGCACGCGTCCTTCATTCGGGATGTACGTTACGTAACACGGGAGCCCCGGCGCGCGCCGCCGCCGCGCCGTTATGTTTGGTCGAACTCGCTGACAATAATTGTTTTTTTTTTGTTATTGTGATAGACACTAAATAAGTTTAATACAGTATTTCTTTTTTTTATTGTGACAGGATACGTAACTTGGGAATATTATTATTTAGTGTTAGTGTTTTTTTTTGTGATTGACTGTTTTTATTGTGATAGGATACGTAATTAAACGTTGGTTGTATGTGTGTGTAATAATTAAAGTGTTCAGCAATGCCTCGTGTAACTTTCACGGCGTCAGAATACACTTACATGATTTTAATTTACGGTGAATGCCGTGGAAACGCAGATTTAGCTCTGCGAACATAGGTACCGAGAAAGGTATGGTGACCGGCGCAATAGCCCTAGGAACGCCGGCACCATACAATTGGCAGTACAAAGATTACGGGAATTAAAGTGCTTAGCGACGGACAGTGATTTAATTAGAAAAATTAATAACAATATTCTCCGTCGGTATAATTTGTGCATTAATATGAATCGAGGACACATCGAGAACTTAAAAATTTTGTGTTTTTGTGTGTGCGCGTACTTTACAACCTTACCTAACATAAAAGCCGGCGGGCGCTAGCGGTCTAAACCGCCCGCTCCCCGCGCCCCCCCCCCCCCCCCCGCCAAGAGAGATAAGACACACGCACACGCGCTCCTGCGCGACTTTGTTACCTAGGCATCTAAGGTCAGTCAAATTTATTTATAAAGGGTGGTTGCGTTTCACTCTGACTTTAAGCCATTTAGTTTGTTTGAAAAAAAAAAAATCTCATTTTTGGAGCTTTCTATTTTTGTACTGTATCGAATTAATACTATACACGTATAGTATACGTAGTGTAATTTAATGCCCCTCTGTCATATCAACTCTGTATATTAGCTAGATTCCTTTTGCATTTTTTATACTAGGTACCTACTCTGCCTGAATTGTGTCTAAGTAATAACATCCACACATAAAGTCAAATAATATCAGATTAAGTTTCCGCGGTTGGTCCGAGGATGGGTGACCATTTTTACATATCAAAACCCCTTCACGTCTCGGAAAGCACGTCAAGCCGTTGGTCCCGGCTGTCATTCGTGGATCTTTGACAGCCGTTACGGGTCGTCAGCAGCCCGAAAGTCTGACAGCCAGTATTACCAAGGGGTATTATATTACCACGACTGCCTATCTGACTTCCACAGCCCAGTTACTGGAGTTGTGGAGGTCAGATAGCAGTCGCTCCATGTAAAGTACTGGTATTCAGCTGCATCCGGTTAAACTGGAAGCCGACCCCAACATAGTTGGGAAAAGGCTATTCAAATGAGGTACCTACTCTGCCGTAGTGGAAACGCGTTAATCATTAAAAGTTATCTTCTTAAACAAATCACCAAATATTCAAAACTGAATGACTAAACTGTGGGATTTTTTTTATTTTAAGGCTGATTTTTCAATCATCTGATAACTTTATTCGAAGAATAATTTTGTAATTTGACAGTTATTTCATACAAAAACTGTCAAACGTCAATTTTATTCCTCGAATTAAAGTTATCTGACGATGGAAAATCAGTCCTAAGTCAATAAAAAAATAATAATAATTAGTCAAGAGCAAACCCATTTCGGGTTTGCTCTTGACTCTAGTCTAGGTGTCAGAGGTGACAGAGACAAAGTCGACGATGGAGCTTACCCAGAAGAAGCCTGTTCAATCTTACTTTGAAGAGATTCGGTTTGTATGCGCTCGGAAACACAGACGCAGGTAGAGAGTTCCACTCTTCCATGATTCCGCTATAGATTAAGGGTTGTGGTACCATTCAGGGCTCTGCTTTACCGCTAACGGTACCCGCGTGGCGCCTTTCAACTATGAAGCATAACCTTCAGCAGAACTACCATATTCAGCACTATAACCGCACAATAAATCGACGCACCTTGACTACTTATCGATCTCAGCTTTACCCGGGTAATCATAATAAATAATGGCAAATACTCGGCAAATTCGTACATTAACCAGCTCGCGTCGCTTGCCTTGAGTTATAACGTCTACCCGACATTTAGGCCAACCAGCGGCATTAGCATTAATTTAAAATATTATTTATAGTTTGAAGCTTTATACTGATGGGGATGCTCGAAGGGATGGAGGTGACAAGAGTATTTTTTTCATACCCACATAAAAAAAATCTCCACTTTAATTTTAAAATTGTGTCATTCAAAAGAATTTGCTAGTTTGGCTTGCAATTAAAAACAAAACGATTAACAGCTCAACTTGATGTTGCAGTCTATTGCAAGTCTTGCAATCTTGATGGTATAAGCAAAATAAGCCTTGCAAAATAATCCGTCAATCATTTAATCTTTGTCAACACTAAGAATTTGGATCAATATCAGTTCTACCTATCAGTGACGAAGGGTGAGTTTATGACAGAGGTAAGCTGGAGCTAAACAAAATGCATGTAGGTGTTTTGCAACGTTTTAATTGTATGGTGTATTAAATACCTACAGTATGATGTGATTATATTTCAATGATGAATTGACTATATAGTCAAAAATGTAAAAATGTCTCAAGTGAATTTCACTGGCTACTGATCTCAATCTACCTAGCCTTTTCTCAATTATTTCGGGGTCGGCTTCCAGTCTAACCGGTTGCAGCTGAATACCAGTATTATACATGGAGCGATTGCCTGTAATCCTGCCAATAATTCTGTTACTGGATAATACGATACCCTTAGTAAGACTGGTTGACTTAACTTGTTTTGGAACGATATTAATTGCTATCGCCATGCTAAAAAGGAGTTAGCAATACTGCTGCAAGGATGGTGGTAGAACGTTTCCAGACAAAATCTGTCAGTTCAGAAGAAATCTTAAGTGGGTATTTTACCATCTCCAAAAACACACAAGATTCTCGAAATCTTTCTTCCACCATTGTGCTCACAAATTTTCGTAGCTCAACATTGGTGCTGTGTTGATGATCTCGTTAAGGGTAAGATGACACCAAATGACCGTAATTATACCGAGTTAAGGGGCAGTAATCGCGTCGGGCCCGTGTTTTTGGCGAATTCGCAGAGTGTCGTGTTTCATTGTTTATTAAAGTTTTTTATTTTTATTGTTATTGCTGCTGCTAGTTAATTTAATTAGTATCGGTTTGATGGTGTTTGGAAAGTTTTGGATGTTGAATGGCAGCTACGTGTTACGATTAATTAATTAATTCTGTTAATTATCAGGCTAGATCTTCTGTACTCCGCATCTTTACCAGTCAGTAACTGTTTTCATATTTTGCTGGTTTTGAGGCAGTTACTGTCACTTACAGTAAGACTGCAAGAAGATAGATGTCCTTACATAAACGTCTTATAGGAAAATACCACGTCAGAGGTATAGCGTTAACATGAAGAAAATTAAATAAGCTTGCAACCTTTTCAGCTAGAATGATGCTTGAAGGCAAAAAATATTTTGAGGAATTAGAATTGCAGCTGATATTGTTGCAAGAAGTATCATAATTATTTTAACTTACCTGATTTAAATATGCAGGTGTCACACACAACAGATAGGTATATCGTTCATATTATAGTCCTACAATTTTGGGTGAACAATGGACACACACTTGCACAGTAATGTTATGATTGTGTCATGCATGTTCCTACCTAATCACACTATCACACTAATATTATAAAGGCGAAAGTTTGTGAG
Organism: Luperina nickerlii; assembly: GCA_963855955.1. Lineage (NCBI taxonomy): Eukaryota > Metazoa > Arthropoda > Insecta > Lepidoptera > Noctuidae > Luperina > Luperina nickerlii. Next base: position 2,210,750 of record OY979666.1, on the reverse strand, counting down.
TGGTTTTTATATGTTTGTTACTTCTTCACGCTCAAACGTTTGGACCAATTATGATAAAATTTTGTATGGAGGTAGCTGTCACCCTGGATTAACATATAGGCTACTTTTTACCCCGATATTCCCACGGGATCAAAATTTACGCGGGTGAAACCGCGTGGCGCAGCTAGTTTATAATAAAACTACAGAGTTATTTGCAACACGTTTATTGAAAAAGTACAATACCAACAGTACGCATCTGATTGAATGGCGCTAGCAGTCTTATTTTGTTATCTATTCTAAAATTTTAACAGTCTAAATTATTTATAAATTATATACCTAAGTCTTAAGTTAAAATCTACAGACTTCCAGTTAGTTTAAAGAAAATTCCTGACCCCACCTAGTTAAATAACTCACTTCAAACACACAAAACCTATTCTTCAACCCAGTATTACTCACAAAACATGTATGTTGGTATTCATTCCCATACATATGTGTGGTACGCTTCTCTGTTCGACTCGTATGAACGCGAGCGCCATGTTTGAGTCCCCGGCCGGACATATTTAAGCTATTTTATTTATTTTGAGATACAAAAGGCCTTATCGGCGGATATATAGCTTGACAGCGTGTTCGGATTCGGGTACTTTATTATTGATAATTATTTTGTAGGAAATAATAATTATGAAAGAGTTATCTGTAATATTGTTGTTTTTTGTCTAAATTAATATAGACATCCTCAAAAATATTAGTTTCATAAATCGATTGTAATAGCATTTAATTATTCGTAATACTTACGTGATTATAATGAATGGACTCTTAATTAATATTGGTGAGTTGTTAGCCGGAATGTTGAACGTTATACTTACGAGGAGTTCTTGTTCCAATGTAGTTTCATAAGACAATTGCCACTGTTTGCATTATCTGCATTATCCAAAGGTTGACTGGTAGAAAATGCCTATGACATTATATCCGCCTCTGTACATTTGTGTGCATAAAGTATTAGATAAATAAATTACTCGACTAAACACGTCCAAAAGCATCATTAAGTTTGTCAACTGGAAATTTCAACACAAAATGCCCAATAAAACACATGAAAGTTAAATCGTATTCCCAGCATCCCAATCTGAACAACAGGACCCCGTGACATCCTCTCAATAAACAAAGCTTCTCATAGTTGCCCGCGTTATCTGACTTTGATGGGACGGTCGGCGGGTAGTTTTAAAACGTGCGCAAACACCGGTAGTTGTAAATAATTATGGCTTTTGTAGTTTTTGCCCAGCGATTATGCGTAATGACCGGGCCTAGATACATTTTGAGATAGTTACCAGTTTTATTTACGTTGTTAACTTTTGTTTTGTGCTATGTATTTTGTTTGGTAAATTGTAATCGGTTTTGTATGTAATGTTTGTTTAGTTCATTTAATTAATGAAGGTGGAGTAATTGGGTTGGTTTGTTTTTGGTGTTAGAGGGGTGAAATGAAATGTAAATGTACACTATGTAGTAATGTTTTAAAGATAAAATATGAAAGGATAAGATAAATGATAGCTCCAAATAGATATACCTGTGACTGTCAAAGATAATAAATAGGTAGGCGACTTTTACACTAATGGCGAAATCGTTTTGCTTATGAGTGAAACGAAAAACAACAGCTTTGCTTTGTTATAAGCTCTTTTTAACATTGATAAAGGTTGGTGCTCCATGTTTCAAATAAATATCTAATCAATATTTTATTATAAAACATCATAATTAAGTTAGTAAATTAGATGTTTCAAAATAATACTGTGAATAATAAAAACGAGTTGCGGGTAGAATTTAACAATGTTGTGTCTACGCCAATGCTACGCCGTAGCACACATTCGTAGCCGTAGCAGACCTGCGGCGCTACGATCGTGATCGCATTAATATTCCCATTTTTATTAACTAGGTAACTTTGTTGGTATTTCTATCAATGTTTAACCTATATTTTCTTTGTACGTAACTACTTATCTATAGTTGTTTTGTGTACAAAACAAATATTTACATATTTAAAATGAAATAAAAGTAGATTTATGATTATGTCTTTTATTTTTGTTGGGTTTCATAATTTTCTAATCATTTTCAATATAGTTTGGTTTAGAGTTGATGTGAAAGGTGATGAGATTTTTATAAGATTTGTTTTCTAGTTTGCCTACACACGCATTCAGTAAATTTTTACACATCAATTTTCAGTAAAAATAATACGAAATATCGCAAAAAAATCAAATCAAATCCATCCAAAAACCCCATACGCTGTGCATCAGGCCATGTCCCTACGGACCGGTTCATACTTCCGATACCAAAGGCTATAACATAAACATGGGGTACACTATTAAAACTTGGACTTGTTTTGTAAGCCAAAATATTATACGGAGTACCTTCCTTCTATCTCGATGCGTTAGGGCTGCCAGAGCATTTACATTTTTATTTCAACGTAAAGGAGATATGTTTGTAAAATGTTATCTGGTTCAGAAAAAGATAGTTTCTTGTCAGTTTATGGCTATTGTGCTCAGGTTTATATTGGAAAATGGACTACGATTGTCTGGATTGTGTTTTTGATTTATTTTTCGGTTTAATTAGGGGATTTGTTGTGTAGTTATTTGTTTTACACTTTGAGGGCCACTAAAACAATGAAACTTCTGTAAAGTTCGTTTTTTAACCCTAGAGACTAATCTGACAGTTAAGTCTTTTGTGTTTGCGTTTTTTTTAGTATAGAAGTTTGACATTACACCTATCATATTAGTATCTGGGGTTAAAAAACGAACTTTAGTGTCTCATAATATACATATTATTATATGTCCGATACTGTTCTGCTCAGTAGGTTCACTGAAGTCCATGTGTTGCGAGACCGATGAGCATATTGTGGAGGGGTTTTTTTAATTACTAACATTAGATAAAAGCTAAATTCTTGTTACTAACAACCTTGCCTTGCCTTATGGACTTTTTGTATAAAATAAAATATTATTTATTTTATTATAATCTGCTTAATAATGATCGCACTGCTGGGACACTGGCCTTCCCTCTGTAAGAGGGAGAGTGTCTCGTTCAGTTTCCGTTAACCTATTGATCTAAGACGCTATTAACTAACATGAAGAAAATATTGAGAACTTCTACCTCACCATGTTTTAATAGTCTGATAGCCTTCAACGCGCAATGTGCAAGAATGGAGATAATTGTGATCAATGCTTAAACCTTTACTGAAGAGCGAGGGTTTTTATAATGCAGTTGGAATAAATTCAGGCTAATATTAATTTGTAGCAGGTTTTATTTCTGTAGAAAGGCAGAAAGTATTGTGGTAAGCTATGAAGCCTTACCACAATACTTTCTGCATTTCTAGTATATATGTTTCTTTTTTGGCTAATGTCCACCTTTTTTACCCTTGCATATTTGATGGTTTCTCGCATTTTTGAAGGTCATGCATTGTATGAATCACGAACATTACTTATCTGTTACCGCTATAGGAAAGCACCACTGTATCTAACTTTCTTTCATCAATTCCCTCGAATTTCCCGGCAGCCCTACCCGGCCGGCCACAGTCCGGCAGTCCGGCGGCTGTCTCATAAACATGCCCCCTGTATCAGCGCGTAATCTGCCGGATTTGTCGATCAGGCCGGCTATCCACTGCCCAGATTTGTACGGGGCTTTGCCGCCGATACGGCACATACATTTTGCTTTTCTTCTTCAGTGTTTATGTGGCTGGTCAGGTGGAAGGCTCTAGTTTGTTTACGGGAACGTCATTTGTTTTTGTTTTTATTTGCGGGTGCTGATTGAAGGGGGTTGGGGGGTTTGTAATTATGGGTATAGGTACTGTATTTCGTGTGGTATACTGTCTATTGTTGTTCATGCATTTTATATAAGACATGAGCTAGCATATTAGACATAACCATACCTTATTATCAGACTAGAAAGATATAAAATAACTAAATGAATTTCTTTATTTATCCTATTGCCTTTAAACTCGGTCATAAGTTTGATCTCCAATTTATGAGAAGCTCGGGCTCTTTTTGAACTTACAATAATCCTCATTAAGATAAAGTTGGACGAGTTAAGTGGGAAACAATTGCTGTAATGAGCTACAAATTTTCCCAATCAGCTTTGAACCTTATGCTTTAGCGGTAAAGTTGAAAATCCATTAAATTAATTTGACAGATTGTAGAAGCTTGATGTGCTGGCGTCTGTACATAACAGTGTATTTGCGCATTATCTACTGGTATTCCCATCCATACTAATATTATGAATGCGAAACTGTGTCTGTCTGTCTGTTACCTCTTCACGCTTAAACCGTTGAACCGATTTAAATGAAATTTGGTATAGAGATAGTTTGAATCTCGGGGAAGGACATAGGAAAGTTTTTATCCCGATATTTCCACGAGATCAACACTTATGCGCGTGAAACCGCGGAGCGCTGCTATAACTACTGAATTTTAACCTGTAAACCGAGGAATACAATTATGTCTGTTCATGTCAATAGCAAATTGGGTGTGTTTTGAAATTATTATCTTTGGACCACCGGTCGTTAGACTATTCCACTTCAAAAACATCATGTAACACATCTGATCCAGATATCAACCTACAAAAATATTCCAGTTTCTAAAAATAGCTGCTCGTCATAACTGAAGCGTCGTGAATATTGATAAGTATTGACTCCGGTGCGATGGCGCGGAGGTAATCAAATCGGCGCCGTGGCCTTATTTAATTACACTTTTGACGGACTATTTATATCTGGATCTGAGAATCATCATCTGCTAATGTTGGGGTCGGCTTCCAGTCTAACCGGATGCAGTTGAATACCTGTATTTTACATGGAGCGACTGCCTATCTGACCTCCACAACTCAGTTACTGGGTAATACGACACCCCTTGGTAAGACTGGTTGTCAGAGTTTCGGGCTTCTGACTACCCGTAACGACTGTCAAAGATCCACGAATGACAGCCGGGACAAACGACTTAACGTGCTTTCCGAGCCACGGAGGGGTCTGGGTATGTAAAGATGGTCACCCATCCACAGACCAACCGCGGCAAGCGTAGCTTAACCTGATCGATCGACCTGTGCGGCTGTTATTATTTAGTAATGGACCCCTCATATCTGAGAATAACTTGGGGTTTTGGAGGAAAAAGTTTTATACAGTTTTGTATTTTTGGCGTGGGGGTGCTAGTGTAGGTACTTGTCAACTTTATTAAAGTATCAGCTGATCCGACAGACTTTGTCCTGTTTTTGATTCGAAAGACACGTGGCGCCATCTATTATCATGATAACGTTATTGTTGTTTTCCTTGGGAACAACACTTTTTTCGGGATGAAAGTTACCCTATGTCCGTTTCTGTACACCTGACAACGTATGCAAAATTTCAGGATGATCGGTTCAGTGATTACCTACGCGTGAAAAGGTAACAAACAAACAAACTTACATTTGCAAATATAACAGTTATAGGATACAGCCGGTCGATTCTGTAAAAATCTCACCGTGAAAACTTAGGTGAAGTGAATTTGTTTTTGCTAGGAAATGACACTATTGACAGCTCACTCCACGCTCACTTCACCTGTTTAACGGTGAGATTTTTACAGAATAGCACCGCTGGATCGATTTGCAAATTGGTGTAAGTGTTTGCATTTTTTTAAACGAACTGAAATTCTCGGAAAAACGTCGTGATAGATATAGACATTGTAGTTCTTCCGAGATTTTCAGTTCTACAGGGATAATGAGGTACCTGTATTTTAAATCCTTGAAGTAAAATTATAGCTCAATTGAATACTACTTCTCTCTTGAGTTTATATGCGATTGCTTTCCGATAAAATATTACTAAGAACTAATTTTTCCAAAAAAAAATCCATTCACGGATAACTTTCTTTTATACGTGTCGGTTCTTCGGACTGAATGTCTGATACCTTTGCTCAGCAGCAGAACATTAATACAGCTCGATATAATATTACTAACACACATAATTTAATGGGTATTTTTTTCGTAAGCTTTATGTTTCACCATTTTTCGTCAGTATTTTTTATTTATTTATTTATTTTTTACAACTTTACAAGTATCGTTTATCTGCCATAAAGTCATTACGTCTACACCTTGCATACCTCACCTTTTAAATCTAAAACAAAACAACATTAACAACATTATCTACTTTTAAAACCGAAGAAACAACTGCAATTCCTACACCCATTCTCACACATCTTACTGACTATTGTAAATTAATACGTCCCAACGACCAGGCCTCGTAAATCGGCCGTCTCAATTTACCGGCCCTGCGTATTGGCAAGACGGAGGCCTGGCGAGGCCAGTGGAGGCCTTTATTGATAGGCCGTTGTCGCCTTGAGATATTGCACGGCAATTTGTAGACGCTTGCAGGGTACAGAATTAGCGGTAATCAATTAATTGGAAGGTTTTATGGGAAAAATTTGTTAATGGGGCTGTTGATTTAATTAGTTTTTGAGTTGAAGTCGGGCTTTGAAGTGGTTTTTAGTAAAATTATTGTAAATCTCTTGGTTGTGTATAGTTGTTAACACAGGGATGAAAGTAGAACTGACGACGATTCCTTTTCTGAAAACTTTGATTGCTAATTTAACATCAAGGTTTGTATGTAAGTACATAGTGGGGAATCATTAACCTGTGGCTGCTTCAGCTGACTGTGTTGAACCTGCAGGAAGGCTTCCAGCGGGCCACCAATTGCCATGGCACATTTGGAAATCTCTTAACCTACTAAGAAGCCGGGTGGGCCGCTGCAGGCACGACTTGGTCAGGGATACTCCGATGAGCTGCAGCGCGACTGTGGAGCCGCATTGAAAACTATGTCCCACCTCTTGTCGTGCTTTTTGTGCACTAGCACCTGTACTGTGGAAGGCCTTTGCGAGGTCAACGATAACGCTGTCGAAGTGGCCGAATTCTAGTCCAAACTTAATTAAAATAAACAAACGGAATCATGGATACGACGAAGAAGTACATGGTCACGCTGTGGGGTTATTGTTTTGTGGCATATATAATTACGTATTTATAGATACAGATATATTTTGTTGCTAGTAACAATATAACACAAAACTGGGTTATTCAATTAAATATTTAAAATAAAATATTCTCCTTGAATGTCTCGACGTTTTAAAGTCTAATGTGTTATCGAGAATTTTAAAAGGCGTGATCAAAGAGTACAGTAAAAGTAAAGTGGTTAAATAGGACAATCTTTATTTTTGCGTTAGAAACGAACGGATATTACCCCATAGGTAGATAATACCAATCATGGTCATTATTTTATACAAGAAACTTAAATCAAAGCATCAAATTCAATTTTATAATAAAATTGTAAATATTTCCTTATAATAGTTACGATAATAGGGTAGGTGACCATGTTTTGAGCAAAATAAATACTAAACTTATATATACGCTTTCGATTAAATCAATTGCCAAATAAACACGAATTCCTTTCACACAAAAAATCCTCACAATTTTTCACAAAGGCTAACCAAACTGTATAATCCAAAACACAGCACCAATCATGCAATAACATTGTCAAATCCAGCCCCCGACAGGCGGCGGATTACTGCGTATTTACTGCAAATTAACCGCACAATTGATAGCCAATTGATCGTCTAATGTTCCCACATAGCCATTATATTAAATCAAACAGCTCTCGATGGTCTACCAAGTACCTGGACAAAGACCTATTGATTTAAGAGCTGTGTAGAGGCTGTTTACATAGATTGATGTCATCGGGAGATCTGTGCGTCTTAGAGCAGAGCGTTCGAATTGTCTAATCTCTCTTGGAAGGTGGACCATTGACCAGTGACAATTGAGCTGGGGTCTTGAATGCTGAGAATTTGGGCAGAAAGAAGCAGTGTAAGACAAGATATAGATTATAATAGCATTAGCAATGTAAATCTCACTTGACCATGGCTCATTAAAACTTGCTTGTCCTGTAGGTGCTTTACCAACCGTAGTTTGCGTCCTGTTTTGCGTTGGAATAGTTAAAACGAATCCTTATTTTGAATTAATCTGATAACTGTGTCGGTATCTTCTTCGCAGATACAAACTCTAGGTAAAGTTTAAAGCTATTTTACGAACAGATACAATCTGAGAAGCGAAGCTCCCAAAACCAACTACAGAACAGAAACCAAAACTCGTCCCTAAAAACAAAATCCCTTGGCATACAAAACGCCTAGTTGCACAAAGACAATAATTCGATAGTAAGCCTGCGCCGCGCCTCAGATCTCACCTGACTAACTGCCTCTAACCACCTCTAACCGCCGCGCGCCGGCACGGACCGGTTTAATCCGCCCGGAACCGGCGCAATCCGGTTCACAAACTTTGTTCTGTCATGCTTGCTTTGCGGTACACGCGCCGTGCCACTTGTCGTGTTGTCTGTAAACGATTTGTTAACGGATTCCGGTTATTGTGTTGCCCTTTTGTGTGTAATTGGCTGGAGTGATGAGTGTATCGGCGGTTTCTGAAATAAGAATATGTTTTTTCAGGATTCGTGTAGCTGGATCATGATATTGCATCAATAAAAGCAATATAACAGTTTTTGTTAAATATTTGTTGAAAGCTTCAGCCCCTTCATAAATTATTGTATTTTTTTGCAGCCACACATTTCTCTCTTGTAATCTATTGGGAATCCTTCAAATATAAATGAATAATGATAATAAACTCCCTAAGTCTCTCTTCTAAGACTCATCAAACAAAATATCGTCATGACACCCTTTTAGCTAAATACCAGTCCATACCAAATGTCCCGAACGTCCCTGAATATTCCAAAATGTCAGAGAATGTCCCCAAATGTACCTGAATGTCCCGTAAAGATTGTTGCCGCGGGCTTAATGCTCCGTGCTGGCCGCGGCCCATTGCATCGCCGATATCTTTGTTGCTTTGCAAAGTTGGATGTAGGAGGAGATAGACAGACATTGGAAAGCATAAAGTAGCCTTAGGAACTGCGCAACTGTGTGTAGACCTGGGCTTGTCGCAATTTGTTAAAGATCTTTCGGAATGAATCTTTTTCTATGAACTGGACTAAATTGGGCGTGAGTTGACTGCTTGGCCATTGCATGTACAATATTTTTAACCGACTTCAAAAAAAGGAGGAGGTTCTCAATTCGACGGTATGTTTTTTTTTTTGTGTGTTTGTTACGCGATTACTTCGCCAAATGTGGACCGATTTTCAAAATTCTTTTTTTGTTCGAAAGGAGATACTTCTGAAGTGGTCCCATAGTCACCAAGTCAGGATCTGATGATTGGATCATGGAGAAATCGAGGACAACCCTCAAATTTTATGGGCCCAAACATCGTTTTTCGCAAATCTTATGAAGTAATTTAAGTACTTGCGTATGGTGATCATCATCTCATGTAGCTGAGCTGATGATGGAAGGTACGACTCCTTAACAGTAAGGAGTAGGCATCGACTGATTAAGTAAATTATTTTTTTTTGATGTTTGGAAGGGCGTTTGCCATTTTGGTCTCGTGATCATCAGGTCAGGAGGTGATGGACTAACCATAGACGATAGAAATCTTTAAAAATCGACAGCACATGTCTCGCGATTGCTGCGATTGTTTGTGTATGCATAGTTTAAGCCATACCATAACATAACATTACGCCAGTTTGCTTTTAAGGGCGATTACGACTAGCTTGTCACATAATATCTAATCGAGTCGCTCTGGATTCGGCAGATTCATTGGATAGACGCTCGTATTGCACGTGTAGACGACGGGAACTTTGATTCTCGGTTTCGTTTGATAAGCGCTCCTGAATCAAACCGAGACGATGAGAACGTTGCTCCTCGGTCTCGTGAGACAAACGTTCATGAATGATATCAAGACGATGAGAACGTTGCTCTTGAGTCTCGTTTGATAATCGTTCACGAATCAAATTGAGCCGCTGAGCATGACTTTCTGGACTCTCATTAAGCCTTGATAATCTCGTGTTTGCTCTCTTCTGAGAAAGTCTATACGCTCACTGATGAGCAGTGAGCGTATAGACTCTCATTTAAAATGTTTCTAGTATTTCTTTTCCTACTTTTCTTTAAACGTTCTTCCTTTTCGTCGTTACTTTCTTCCAAACGGCGCTGTCTCATTTGAGCAGCGCGTTTAGTAGGCCTACCCATATTATACAAAATTAATTTTCTTTCTATTAAAAATTGAAAAAAGAAACTTCAAACTATGAATTATGTACAAACTTAAAGTAAAAACTAGAAAATAAAATTATTAAAAAAAAAAAACAAAAACCGACTTCAAAAACCTAATAAACACTAAAAACTTAAAAATAATATTAAATTGAAACTATAATTAAGAATAATTTAACCTAAATAACCTTACCTAACTTTAATCTACACTATATCTTACAATTTAACAGTTTTTGGAGTCGGTGCCAAGCCCGCACTCACAAAATATTAACCAAAAAAAAGGTACTATATCAGCAAAAAATATTAACAATCAACAAAACAAACTGAAAAAAAAAATTACAACACAAGACAGAATATCAACAGAAGACGGAGTTGTTTTTGTTCGGATAGTGGCGCGCTCTTGCGGACGAAATGTGAAACTCGTAAGTAATACAATTTGATCTTCATAGGTTTCTCGGTAACGAAATCATGTCGCGATTCAGAATACGGTACAACGCCATCTATCGAGCGCTAACTAAAACTTTTAACAGCTTTGTAAAAATATCAGTACCTAATAATATGATATTAATTTACTCTCGTAAACTATTGTAATAAAAATTAAGGTAGAATATTTTATGGCCCAATTAGATAGATACACTTGGCTTGGCACCGACTCCAAAAACTGTTAAATTGTAAAATATAGTGTAGATTAAAGTTAGGTAAGGTTATTTAGGTTAAATTATTCTTAATTATAGTTTCAATTTAATATTATTTTTAAGTTTTTAGTGTTTATTAGGTTTTTGAAGTCGGTTTTTGTTTTTTTTTTTTAAATAATTTTTTATGAGTAAACTTTCACAAAATAACTTCTCATGTAAAAGAAAATACAATTTAAATTGAAAGATAATATATTAGTTAATCTGATTGTCTTTAATTTCAAACGTTTTTCTCAGAACAATCTTCACATCAAATTACTTTGCACAAAGTTTAAATCGAGCCTAACCAGTATAAACCTGTTCAAACCGACGTAAACCAGTTTAAGGCGGTCTGAGCTAACTCAGGGCGCTAAGTTTGTTTTGTCACTTGCTCCGTTTAATAGCAAGTTGGGTTCACACTCAAAGTACACAGTCTAATTGAATTGATTGTCTGGATTTGAGTGGGAATACCTGTAAGATATACGGGGAACTCCTTCAATATGGAAACAAATTTTCTACATTTTTTATTTTAAAATTAAATCTTCAAAGTAAAAATATTAGTGATTTTATAATTCTGTGCAAGATTATACTTATAAATCGGCCCTTTGATATAAACGATTTTATTTAATGATATTCCATCTGTAGGAACTTGATGTTTTGAACTTGAAAAATAAAGCTGCCGCGAAAGCCATCACGTACTTAGGTTATCACAAGAGAAAAAAGAAAGGCACACTACGAAAGATTCAACTGTTTTTCGACTAAAAGAATTTGTTGACGGTAGTGAACACAGTACCACTTGTTATTCTATCATTACTCCATTTCTTCCTATCCCACACAAACATCTGTCTCCATCAAAAAATCCACAAGTGAACTGAATTTGAATCGAAGCGCCGTCCAATAGTGAAATACAAGAAGTGATCATTAATCACTGCATTGTTGAACTGGGGTGACAACGAGTCAGCTTGTATTGTGGATTTGTTGACAGGGATCACGTCTGGACGTCAGCGGCCGTATTCTGGCCGTTTGATGTGGGTTCGTGTTTCTTTCGAATGTTGTGTGCGGTGGTGGGCTGATTTTGTGATATGTTGTCTTGTGAGATGATTTAAACTATACTAAAATAATACATGCAGTAGTAATAATGTGTGCTGTTCCAAAATTGTGATATAATTATTCCTTTGTATGTATTTACAATTATTGTTTTTAATGCCCATTTACATGTACATTTTCAGATTTACTTAACTATTTTTAAGTAACCAAGCAAGCTGGATTTTATTTGTTTTTAGAATAAAAAATACCGAAATAAATTTCATATTAATTTCCTGTAATAAGATATCTTTCAACTTGACTTCTATAATGATTATTGCAATTACGAAAAATAATATATAATGAAACTCTAGTCTCCAGAATAAGTCTCCAAGCTCCTCACTCACAGTAGTGAACAATCGCGAATGAATGGAGTGGAGACAAAAGGCCGGCTCCTTTGTGCTAATGAAGAATGGTCACCCTTACCCCGTGTCGTGTTAGTGTGTTAGGCGTTAGATTAATATCGTAGCTAGTGCTCATTGGATGTAACAAAAATTAACGTTTAGTGATAAATCGTTGAGCTAATTGTTTAGGGCTTGAGGTGCTGAGGACTTCGGTGGATAGATTTTATATAACAAATTTTTATTTTTAAATTTGTAATAAATCAAACTATTAAGTCGATCGGAATAAAGTAATTAAATTAGCAATCATCATTTTTTACTATTATGTAATATAATTTCGCAAATTATATAACTGTCGTGGAGGAGACGTGCTGTGTAAGTGGGTTATCACTGGAAGTCAAAGCTCTTTCCCAGAGAACTTAATCAGCAGAACTTTAGTATAGGAACTCGATTAACTTACATAGATGGAGGGATCCGTGGCTAAATAATAACAGCCGCACAGGTCGATCGATCAAGTTAAGCTACGCTTGCCGCGGTTGGTCTGTGGATGGGTGACCATCTTTAGATACCGAGACCCCTCCGTGCCTCGGAAAGCACGTTAAGCCGTTGGTATCGGCTGTCATTCGTGGATCTTTGACAGCCGTTACGGGTATTCAGACGCCCGAAAATCTGACAACCAGTCTTACCAAGGGGTATCGTATTACCCAGTAACTGAGTTGTGGAGGTCAGATAGGCAGTCGCTCCATGTAAAATATTGGTATTCAGCTGCATCCGGTTAGACTGGAAGCCTACCCCAACATAGTTGGGAAAAGGATAGGCAGATGAGGCAGATGATCAGATGGAATTCCTAAAAAGCTAGTTCAACTCTGAATCATTAAAATCCTTGAATGACGAAAACAACTTTTGAATACCAGACATTATCATTTTAACTTTCTTACAAAATACCATCCACCAATATTAGGATACTAAAATTACAACGAAAACAGACCAAAACATTTTCTTTGCGTGATTTCCAAAAGTCACAGGGACTTATCCCGTCAGGACATATCAGCGACGTTTTACGACGTCAAAAGTCTCGTCAGGATTACTAGTGACGTCGCGGCCGGCCCCTGTCCCGGACTGACAAGCCAGATGGACACCCTTATCTCTCACTAAAAGCGTGTCTATTTATAGTGTATATATATGTGTGTTTGTGATGTGTGTGCGAAATTTCGTTGTATGGTCAAAAATAAGTCGTTTTTATTTTAGAAAAATATGTGTTTAATCCTTTTTGCCTTCAAAGTAGACACAATAACTTTAATTAGTGATTAAGGGGCTTACAGGACCTAAACACAAAAAAACGCAAGTTTTAGAAACAATAAAAGTATATGATCGACTACAGTAAACAAAATCAGAAAATATTCTTCAGGATTTATGCTAAGTAGATAGTGTGTCGAAAACACAACAACTAATTTGATATGATAGAAAAAGATCATGTAGATACCTCTAAAAACTTTATTATTACAATAAAATCCATACTAATACATACAATCATTCTGATTTTTTGTCAGATTATTCTACGAGCAACATACTAAAATATTAGTGCTTTAATTTTTTAGTCCAAACAATAGTTTTTTTTTGTAATGAAATAATTGCTTTATATTTTGCGATAAATTACCAGCGTTGTGTCATCGCGCTTCTCTTTCTTTTCTATGTAGTCCGACAGTGACCGTGCTTTAGGTCATGTAAGCTACTTAAGGTCTTCTTTCTTTATAAAACTCAAATCATATATATTTAAATCGGGATTTATTCAAATGGGCATTCAACAATTATTACTTACAAAAAAGACGTAATTTTTACCTAAGTATATAAACGTATAACAAGTTCTAAAATGAAATGTTATTTTTTCAAAAGACAAGGTAATTTTTATTCGTTGAATAAAATTGACGTCTGACAGATTTTGTATGGAAGAACTGTCAAAAATTTAAAATTACTCCTCGGATAAAATTATCTGTCGATTGAAAAATCAGCCCTAAGTAGATCTTTTAAGGCACTTTACAAGACAACATTTTTAAAAATAGATGGCGATTTTCTATCTGGCTGATGACTGAGAAGATATGCCAAAACACACCCAGAGGTCATGGTATCTTTTAAAGACCAAAAATTATATTAATAGCATTTTATGTGAGTCTAACAATGCAGGGCCATGCCTGGAAGGGCCTTTTGAGTTGACCGGTCCCAACAGGCGGGATGCAGGCATCAGTCATCGTGTAGCTCAACCATATTTTAGGGAGCTCAACGCTCCGTTACATGACGCTACCAGATCTGCAGGGCATTTGCTTGGGCCAAACACAAAATATTCAAAACCTCATCATCACCCACATCGGACCGGAACGGATTTTACAATCTTTAAACGGCATTAAATCGTGTTCACAGTATTTAAAGTCTATGTTACCAAGCCGCGCACAGCAGCTTCACCGCGGGCGTCTTCCGCGACACGCGATCGTAGCCGAAAGTATGCTGCGACGCGCGTACGGCTCCGTTCACCTGTCGTCGTATCCGATCGAATGCTTTAGGCTGTCGTCCAAATTTTCCTTTTTTCTTTTGTTTTATGATTATTTTCTTCTTCTTCTAATGCAATAGCCAACAACACTACGTCAATTTCAACTATTTAAAAAAATTAGAACACGTCAACACGGTAGGAATGAAACTATTTGACTAGGCGCAGAAACGGATACGTTCGCAAGCGACGTACAGAGCCGATCGTATGCGTCGACATGCTGCCGGACGTGATCGGCTGTCGCCGCATCCGTTCGTATCCTTTCCGATCCGATGCGGTGCGAGCCGTTTGGTGAAAATCATCCTTCAGTCTATCTTAAACATGGATACTGTAAGTAGTTATGGAAACAATACTACAGAAAACAAGATGGCCGCTATTAAAAGAAGTTTCCCTGTGTGTACTTCCGACCACCACAACCTCACTAACCAACCTAATTGATTTCAAAGAAAACACTGAGCCACTTAACTTCAAAGGCTACCCGGCTAAAGAAACAAAAACCCACTCAAAGTGACAGATTGACACTAGGGTGTGTCACTTTGACTAATAGTGCCGACTGACCCACGACAGTCGTAATTACAGACTCATTAATACTTAGGACACTATCAGTCACGCACTGGGGGTGGGCTTAAAAACAATGAAGTGGACACGGTTAGTGCTTAGGTTAAAACATGTATGTCCACTTGAAATTATGGTCACCCTTTCTTGATGGATGTAATTAATTGTTAATAGTAATTGATAAGGCTGTTTGGCTTCTAAAGTGACAATATAAATTTTGCCAGTAGCATGTTGTGCATGAGATCTTTGGTGATTGGTGTAGAAGCATTTCTTACGAGAAGTGTTGGCCCAGTATGAGTAATGGTAATAATGGTCTTGGCTTTAAACTTAGACAGGCGCTTTACTTTGTGTAAATAATTTCATCACCACTCCTTTCAAAACGGTGAAGGAAAACATCGTGAGGAAACCGAAAAGTCCTAAAACTAACAGTTCGATGACATGTGACATCTACAAACCCGCACCGCGTGATAGATTACTGCCAAATCCCCATAGACAGAGAGGAGGCCTGTGTCTCAGCAGTGGGAGCATTTTAGGCTGTTTATGGACAGCTTACTGGTTTCAGGTTGATTAGTTATGTATGTTGACTGCCCCGTTGGTCTCGTGGTTGCAAGCGCGACTGCTGAACGCGGGGATTTTGGGCTCGATTCCTGACAAAGGATGAATGAATGATTCGGACAGAGTGTTATTGGGTTTTCCATTAGGAATTTCTTAGTAACAGTCTGGAGTGTGGAAGTCGGCGGTTTAATACCCCGAAAGCACGTACAAGCACTTTCTAAACATAAAAATCATTAAGACACCTAAAGAACTATCATCATCTGCCTAGCCTTTTCCCAACTATGTTGTCCAGTCTAACCGGTTGCAGCTGAATACCAGTATCTTACATGGAGCGACTGCCTATCTGACCTCCACAATCCAGTTACTGGGTAATACGATACCCCTTGGTAAGACTGGTTGTCAGATTTTCGGGCTTCTGATGACCCGTAACGACTGTCAAAGATCCACGAATGACAGCCGGGACCAACGGCTTAACGCGCTTTCCGAGGCACGGAGGGGTTTTGCTGGTATGTAAAGATGTCACCCATCCACGGACCAACCGCGGCAAGTGTAGCTTAACCTGATAGATCGACCCGTGCGGCTGTTATTAGCTAGCCAAAAGGCGTTCGACAACTCGTAAAAATCATCTCTCTAAGGTCATATTGCTCTATGGAATGACTATTTCATGAAATTGTGATATTTGAGGTCAATTCTAACTGAAGGAATTGTATTGCTGATTCTAATGATTATAATTCTGTAAAGCCATATTTGTTAAGGTCGCTAATCGTATTGTAATCAACATCTACCTGGCACTGACCTTCAAATTGCAAAAAACGTAAGTCAATTTGAATTTCGCGGTCTATCTTCATTCCCCTAGTTAAAACTGGAAAAATAAATAAACAGTTTTTTCCTTGACCGCCACTGATGGCCAAAACAAACAAAGGCCACCCTGATGATGATCTACCCTCACACATAATCGAACAGCCCACATAAATCAAAGAACTCGAGCACTACACACGGTTGAGGTATAATTACAACGCACCATAAACATGCCAGGCTAACTCTGTCCCACGTGGCTGCACGGCGATACCCGCGCGGTAATAAGCGCGATAATATGGCGGTAATATACGAGTTAGGTGCTGAAATGTTACCTAGTGTAGGGGATTGTGTCGTACTTTTGAATGGTGGGTGTGGGAGCTTTTGGGTTTTGAAACAAAAGTGTAGTCAAAGCATTACAAATATAATATAATATTTTTTTTACTTAGCCTACACATTTCTGACATCCAAAATCCTTCCATACATCCTTTTCTAGAGCCACCTCGATCCAACCCTGGCGGTACGCTTTCTCATGAAGCCAGTTAGAACCTGACTGCATTATAGACAGCCTAGTTTCATCTACTACTTAGTACCTATTGACCTCCTCCGTTTAAGGCCGATTCCTATATCGTTATTGGTTAAAATCAAGACCCTTGTCTCTTTGCCAATAATGAAGCAAAAACCTTTGCATAGTAGACTCTCCCATATGAAAGTTGCTATCACAGGCAAAATTAGCTTACGAATCTTTTTACATGCCCAGTTTTGCAATAAAAAATGTAAGCAATACGATTCGTTTTTGTTTTAAAGGGACTGTGCATTATTGCCACGTTTCCCTATAGTGTGTTAATCGAACTGAGTTTACCTGAACATGAAACAAACTAATTGCGTATGCAACTGCAGCATTTCGAAACAGGATAGCAGACCCTTGAAATTATCATGGTTATTACCGTTACGATGATGTTTTATGTATCTAAGTTGCACCCCCAAACTTCTAAACCTAACCCCATTATGCAGTAAATTCAAAACTCGTCCCAATTATCTATCGGGGGGACGTAAATCAAAGTCCGAATGCACATAATCTTATCAATTTATGGTTCCAGTGTATCGAAACTTGGCCCCCTGCATGTGCAGGCGACAAACTGCTCAAGTTTGATAATAAATTAAAACCGCTAGATATTTAGTGTTGCGTTGGAGTTCTAGTGATGGGGCATGTGGTGCGCTGTATTGTGGTCGTTACTAGAATATGGCACTGTTTAAATAAAAATGCGTATATGTCATGGACCAAGTGATTATTAGGACATTATAAAAAATGTCCGGGCAGTATGAAAAATGCCCAATATGAGAGGGCAGTGTGATAATAACTATTGAAATAATCAAATTGACCAGGCATTTTTTATAATGCTCGTCACCTATGGGGCAGAACAATTAAAACCAGGTTTAGTTACTGCAATTTTTATTTCAAACGTAGAATCAATATTTAAAATCAAACAACATCTTTCCATTCATAGACACTCTGCTGGCGATAGGCGACTACGGATGCAAGAGCGAGCGAAGGGCACACGAGGTTAGGTTTGGTTAGGTTACTTTAAACCCTTTACACAGAAATAGGAGCCCGCGAAGCGGGGCTCCGTTTACATAGGATGCAAGAGCGAGGGAATGAGAATACTAATACCTTTAGTTACGATTACATCAGCTCAAATTATAATTATTTATTTCGCCCGAAGTACTCGTAGCTTGTCATTATTCATAATGCGCGGGCATTATGAAAAATACCCGTATTTATTACTTGGTCCATAATATATATATTAGAAAAAATTTAAAGTAAATGAATATTCACACATAATATCACGTCTGTAACTCCCCTGGTTAGGCAGAGGTGCAACTTAGCAGTAGGTCCTGAGGATTGAACCCAGGACTTCATGCTCAGCATTAGAGCTTGCGACCACTAGACCAACGAGGCAGTGAATGAAGATACCTTTTCCTTAAAATAGGTACTGGTGGCCCATTTACTAGTTTGAAAAACACAGTTATTTACAAAGTTTTTGGTAGTTTAGTAGGTACCCTTTCAAGCACGAATAATAATTGGCTATAAGAACTTCATCATATCGGTCGGTGTGGCGATGCCTGGGGAGACCTGTGTCCAGCAATCTTTCGGCTGAATGATGATGATGACTTCGCAAGAGATAGGTAGCTGAAACTATAATAATTCACGAAATGAGGCATGTTAATTTAGGTGCTTACTAACTTTTTGTTAATTACAACTCAACATTTAAGATGGTAAAAAATTTCAAGCAGACGGAGTAGAAGAGAAGAGCTGGCAGGTGATATGCTAGCTCATTTTCAACAAGAACCGTATAAGGCGCATCACTATCAGTAATAGATTCAGCGTGTATGTAAATGGATCGCAACAGTTCGACAATATCGTGTCATTAATTAATTAAATATGTTGTAACTATAACATCTGAGTACAATATTGTTATGTAAAATTATAATTAAAGAATTCTTTTACTACTGTGGGCATTTCCGAGCAAGCAAATTACTAGTTCATCCACAATTTAACTGTCTTAAAAGAGCCGTAACCAATCTGTTTGGAATATGGGTGTTTTATATATTATGAAAACCATTTTTTCCTAATATAAAAATTATGATAAAAAAAGGAAATACATTTATTATTTGACACAATAAGAACTAGTACTTAAATAACGGTTTTATTAAGTAATCACCTTCCAGAATTCAGCTATCGTAGCTGAATTCTGGCACACCTTGTATAGAAATGGTAGACAATTAATTAAAAGTCTGAACCCACACGTTCTTACAGATCAAGTCAGTTAGTCTCATCGTCGTCTTAATAAGCGACTGTGTTCACATGCTGCTAGTGTCAGCATTTATTGATGAGATATACTTATCGTAGAACCTACTGGAAGCGTCCTCCAAAAATATTTCTATTGCTAATTATTGTTTTGCAACCTGCACTCACCACCATCACGCCACTGCATCGGAAGACGTAGCGTTGGAAGGCCTTGGAAGAAGGTAGATCGATGACCTGGTGAAGGCCGCAGAACCGGGTGATGGGAGAAGCACAGAACCGGGTGATGGGAAAAGTACAGAACCGGGCGAAGTGGCGGTGCTTGGGGGGGGGGCCCATGTCCAGCAGTGGACGTCTTTCGACTGATGATGATGATAATGATATTGCACTCTCTCTTTACCTAGACTTATCCTATGTCATTTAGGTCGGCTCTCCTCATTATTCGCCAGATGTTTCGGTTCTGGGATGTCGAGTCATTCACTTGTACCTACTTTTTTTTATTTATTTTTCTGAGGTTTTAGGTAGTTATCAAACCCAATGAATAATGCATAATATAAAATGATTACAATTATCATTTTAAGCAATTGGAGACTGGTAAGAAATTCATCAAAAAAGTTGACCTGACAAATAGTGGAGTCTGGACAAAGTTTAAGATCTCATCTTTTGGTTGGTAACATGTTGCTAAGTAGTTTTTCGGCTTGATGCCAATGTCTGAGACGTCTACTTCGTCGTAAGTCTGGTAAGTAGCACCAAAAGAAAAAATCAAAGTAGGTATAGATAAAAGATGCTGTTTACTCCATCAGTCATACAAGATTAAGGTTTTAAGCTGATTATTTTATGATGAGTGCATAAAAAAAAAAAAAATTTTGGTGAGCAGCAAAGTAGTGTTCACGTCCATGATATGTGTGAAACAGACCTTAAAGGGTTTGATTGCCGGTGAAAAAACCATTTCCTTTTGTAATTATGTATATCTCTTAAGCTGATACTGCATCCGCAAACCTGGTTGTGTCGCAGATATCAAAAAATTTGGCTCCCACAACATGAGAACTGTCATATCTAGCCTGTTATTTTCTAGGTTATGAGAAATGAGCGCAGACGCCAAGAGGTCCAGGAGACCGTTAGCCAAGTGTATCTAACACTTCAATCAAAAGAGAATTTTTGATGGAAGACCTAATATAATTCAATTATTTTAATGCGGCCATATCCAGTGCATCTATATGAACGTCATGAGAAATGTAGGGCGGACGCTCAGAGGTCCAGGTGATGCGGCCGTTAGCCAAGTGTAACAGAATTAATTTGTGGGCGGCGGGGACACGGTCGGCTCGATGACGACACGAACCGTTTGTTATTGGCAATCTGTATATATAAAATTCAAAGTCCTGACTGAAGTCTCTAGGACCAGAGGTTTAGACAGCGCATTGATATACTGATATATCAACGCACAGCCTAAACCGCTGGTCCTAGAGACATGAAATTTGGAGGGTGTGTTCTTTGTGAAGAGTAGGCATCCACTAAGAAGGGGTTTTTCGAAATTGCACCCCTAAGAGGGTGAATGGGGGAGGGTGAAATTTCAAGCGGAAGAAGTCGCGGGTAGAAGCTAGTTCTATTCATACATGGATGCGAGGTTCAACATGTTATCAGAAATTGTATTAAGTTTGGTTATAAGAACATTAGTTTTGGTATGTGAGAGCTTGATGACGATTGTCACCATGCCAATTTTGACTCAAGCCATGAGTTTCCGTAATGGTCATCACCATTCTCCTGTCCTTATCCCAATTTGTTTGGGATCGGCGCAATATGCGATTTTTTTATTTACATTGATTTACATTCTGTAACTACTTCAACTCATACCCTAACTTATTTACTTATAATTTTGTTTTTTATTTAAATGAAAATCGTTTACTTTTACCATGTTTGTAAATATGTGAGCACTATGTATCTATCAGATAATTAATTTATATGTCATGGTTTAATTTTTAATTCTTTTACCTATTGTGTTATAGTAATTTTATTTTAGGTGCATCGTGTTCATATATAATTATTATATAATTAATGTATGCAAAGTATTGTAAAACATTTTAAAAGAGTAACGGTTGAGTTCCTTGCCCATTCTTCTCCATACGAAAACTACCTTTTGGAATGAGCGACTAGAATCAATTCTATTTGTTATAATTTCTGACGTACAAAAGTGCCTTTTATGTGCCTATTTCATATAAATGCTTTGACTTTGATTTTGTCTTTTTCTTCCATATTTCTCTATCAGTCGTCATCTCGATAGTGACCCCATTTCTCTTTTCTTTTTTTTTCTCCTTTTTTTCTCTTTGTTTTCTCATTTTATTTTTTCTTTTTTTTTCCTATTTCTCTTTTTCATATCTTCCTTCACACAGTCCATCCATCGTTTCTTTGGTCTAACCCTACTCTTATAGCCATCTTATAGTTTCCGTAATGGTATTTACGTAAATAAAATAAACATAACATACACAACATCACGCCAAAAAATCCCCAAGGGTAGACGTACATATAAAACTTAAAATAAAAAAAAATATCGGACGAAAGAAATTATCATTTAATAAGTCATACGAGTAAATTCAAGGCAAGAGGATCGAAAATATTAAAAAATTGTCAGAGCATAAGTACAAACGCCAGCGCATCAAGCTACCCGAAACTGTCAAATTTTCCCGATTAACTTTGATCCTTATGCTTTAGCGATAAAGTTGAAAATCTATTAAATAAATTTGACAGATTGTAGTAGCTTGATGTGCTGGCGTCTGTACAATAAATACTAAGTACTAGATTATTTTTCCACTTAGGACTGACATGGAAAAGGAAACCTAGTTCAGCTGTTCAGCCCTTTCATTTCAATGAACAACTTCCAAATTCAAATTCCGAGCAACAAGACATAAAGCATCAACCCGATCAACGAATCCGGGCCCCTATTCTCATAATCTTCGTCTAGCCCGATAGACTTATTAGCAGTGCCGCACTCGACATAAATCAGGCAGCTTGGGCCGGCGCAGGTGCTTCTAATGCGCTGGCGCACGATATATAGTCGCTTGCGTAGTAATTGACGGTGCTATTGCAGATTTTGATTTATGTATATCGTTTTTGTTATGAAGTAATGATGGTTTGTGAAATTTGAAGGATTTTGGTCTCTTTATTGGATTGTGACAAACAGTTGCGTACCACTGAGGAGATGAAGCACTTAAAAAAACAATTTGCGTTCTTCTTGTCTCCAAACTTAAAAAAAAATATTTAAGACCAGCGGTGGTCCAGTGGAGTTGAAGGTCATAGGTTCGAACCCGCACAGGCGCTTTACGTTCGTACTAATTATAATTTCATCACCGCTGCTCTCAAAACAGCGGTGCAATTCTGTAAAAATCTCACCGTGAAAACTTAGGTGAAGTGAGCGTGGAGTGAGCTGTCAGTAGTGTCAATTCCTAACAAAAACAAACTCACTTCACCTAAATTTTCACGGTGAGATTTTTACAGAATCGACAAGCAGTGAAGGAAAACATCGTGAGGAAACCGGCATGTCCTAGATCCTAAAAAATCGAAGACATGTGACATCTACCAACCCGCACTGGGCCCGCGTGGTGGACGTTGTATGGCCCACTCCCTCTCACCGAGAGGAGGCTTGTGTCCCAGAAGAGGGTACATTATAGGGTGATTATGCTAACATTAAAAACAACGCAAAGGATATTCGTTAATTATTAAAATCTTAAACTACCCTCATTTTATTGCAGTTTCAATAAACTATTAAAATGTCGCGTATAATAATATAGCTATTAAATATTACAACTCTTGCGAAAAACTGTCCAACATTTCACAACTTTCTGCCAATATTGCACAAATAAAATTTCACCTCCACTTCATTGCCTGCCTACCACACGGCTTTACGCAGTGACGGCAACATTTTAGATTGAAGCGAATTGAAGTGTCAACTGTCGTGTGACTGAGTAGTGTTATTGAAAATACACTGGCCAGTCCGAGGGTTGGCGAGGGTGGAGACAGAACTTTAGATCTTAGGCAAATAAACCAAAAATTGTAGTTGGGTTTTTGCAGATTATAAGAACTAATAATTGACGTGTTATTAGCGAGTCTAGCGAAAATAAACTGGCCAGTCCGAGGGTTGGCGAGGGTGGAGACAGAACTTTAGATCTCAGGCAAATAAACCAAAAATTGTAGTTGGGTTTTTGCAGATTATAAGAACTAATAATTGACGTGTCTTCAGCGAGTCTAGCGAAACATGACACTTAACTGGCGATGTATTCTGTCAAAATCTTACTGTGATTACTAAGGTGAGCTGTCAATTAAGTCAATTCCTGGTGAAATGACACCTCACATTACCTAAGTTGAGATTTTTACAGAATAAACCAGCTGATGTTATAAGTACCTACCATATAATAAGTACCTACTTATACGGACGAAACTTGTGAATCGTGCATACGGTACGAATAACTATTGTCACATCGAGTTGAGTCAGTGAGGTACTTAGGTAAGGTAAGACGCCTGCCAGATAATCAGGCCGCCGAAGCCAGCTAAGTTATTCAATCCAAAGGCTGCCTTAGGGCTTAAACAATCTAAGGACCATTAAAAACGTAGGTCATGCCGATCAGATCCTGCAGTTTGGTCGTAAAATATCACGAATTGATGAAACTAATTAATAGAAATACAGTCGTATGGGAACTGAAAAAGCCCATACAAAATAACCCTCCAAAATAAAGCCGCTTCCACACCACACCGCCGGTCAGCGTGGCTATCAAAAAATCGTAATTGATTTTTTCACGGGCGTTGCGTCAAGCGCGAACGCAAATGGCTTACGTCGGCCGTATTGAATTAGTGCGTCGACGACGACAATGTCGCGCGGACAGTGACTGAATGGAGCTGACGACTGTAGTTTTTTTTAGATAAATGTTCAGCCGGTCGATTCTGTAAAAATCTCACCGTGAAAACATAGGTGAAGTGAGTTTGTTTTTGCTTGGAATTGACACTATTGACAGCTCGCTCACTTCACCTAAGTTTTGACGGTGAGATTTTTACGGAATAGTACCGCTGTTAGTGTCTTTCTACGATTCGTAGGTATTTTTAAGGATTTGGAAGTTGTATGTTTAAGCTTTGTTTCAGATATTATTGTGCCTCCTCAATGGTCAGACCATGGTTCTATTAGAAAGTAACAGGGGTTATTAAGGGGAAAGCGCCAGAGTAGTCAGTTGATATTTCAACAAATAGTTATTCAATAGGATTATATTAACTTAGAGAGTTGTATGATGATTTTAATGATAATAATTCTGTAAAGACATATTTGTCCCGCCCCAGCCCCGAAATTCAAATTTTCTTATAAATATGATTCGCGTGCATAGAATCATATTTATAAGAAAATTTGAATTTCGGGGCTACCTAGCGCATCCCCCTTAAAGCACGACTGTGAGTTACATACCTTCCCAATTTTATTCAATTGGTATTTCAGGCTGCTGCCGTTGAAGTTAAAAATATGTTTTAAACTAACTGTGCCCCGCCGTTTCACCCGTGTAAGTTTCGATCCTGTGGGAATATCGGATAAAAAGTAATAGCCTATATGTTAATCCAGGGTCTCAACTAATTCCATACCAAATTTTATCAAAATTGGTCTAGCCGTTTGAGCGTGAAGAAGTAACACACAGTCATATAAACACTCACAAACTTTCGCCTTTATAATATTAGTGTGATACACGGCTTTTTGACCGAATTCGGAAAATCCAGCAAAACTTTTCATTGAGAAGGCGTATTTTACTACGAATCCTCTAAGAAACGAAATACTTCCAAGTGTGAAAATACGCACAACAAAAAAAAAAAACTACAACAACGATTCCACACATTCATGTCCTGCAACAAAATTCACTCATAAAATTAATTAAAAAACACTTCACGCCGGCGATTTCGCACAAATTGATCGAGAGCGGCCGAGCCCGTGACGTCACTAATGGAGCACTGTTGCCATTTTTATAACCGCGTTAGTGGACACCCATCTTTATGTCATCAAAGACATTAAGTTCTTAGTGCGTAATGAGGTGACAACAGAAATTAGGGGGCGTCTCTTAAAATTACGGTTCAATATATATTTATTTATAGGTAATCATTCTAGCTTAGTCTATTGTAACATGATGCTGCAATAAGCCTCAAGACAGTTTAACTCTGTTAAAAGTACCTAAATCAATTGCATCATACTGTAGATTTCGTTTCATAGCTTACGTAATTATATGTATACGGTGTTTTAAAATTAACCCAATAACCTTTAAGAGGAGCTTCGACCTTCGAACTGAACAACTTATAGCGTGGTTTTAATAACATTAAAGCGGTTATGGCCTTATATAATGCTTTAGTTAGAAGCCAATTAGAATGTAACGCAGTCATTTGGGCTCCACATGAATCTAAATATAGGCTCATGCTGGAGAGAGTACAAAACAAGTTTGTGAGGTACTTGTACTCGCGCTTGTATGGTGTATACCCATTTTATCCGCTTACGTACCCGACTTTATTTATTTTGGGTATGGTTGGATATAACGAACTGAGGGTCAGGAGGGATCTCGCACTCACCTCGTATATATTCAGAGTACTTAGAGGGAGGGTACATAATGCGGACATATTAGGGCACATAGGTTTATGTGTTCCAGACAGGTACGTGTGGCGACGACGACAGCCACGGCTGTTGGCGGAGCCGCGCGCTCGTACCAATCTTTTAAGTGAGGCGCCACTGACGCGTGCACTCCGCACTCTCAACCTCATAGCTAGTGACACGGACATATTCTGTTGTTCTCTGAGTGAGTTCACAAAGAATGCATTGTTTGTAATAAGTTACAAAAATTAATTAAAATAAGGAGTTAGTAATAAGTTAGGATAAGAGTTTAGATAAATGTACACTATCGCAATAGGTTTCCCTGTAAGGATAGATGTAAGTTGAGAAATAAATAAATAAATAAACTTTCACTATGGGACCAACACTGAAAACACGAAAAAAAATTTGCTGTTTAATACAAAAATTCAATACCTACTTGACCAAAACCTATGAAACATAATTTTTTTTTTCAATACTCTTGTCTACTTAAAAATTCATAAACTTGTTTTGTTTGATCCAATCTTAATATTGAACTAAACTGGTATCTGAACAACCCAACCCCACTAAACACAAAATCCCCACGAACCAATAGCTTTCCTGCGCCACTCGGCAACAAACAAGCGCCATACTTGTCATATAACATGGCGGGTTTAGGAGTCCGGCGCAGCCGCAACACTGCGTAACACCTAATTAAAGTGCAGCAAGTTGTTGATAGCCGCAGTGAATGAAGGTGGACTCTTAATTAATACATTTTGAACGTGGATTTACACAAGCTGCAGTGTTTGGACGTGGTTTGTGTAACGGGAAGGTTACACAGTCTCAAGTCTTGAAGGTCTACAACTGAACTTGAACTGACTTAGCATAACTCCCCCAGAAAACTAACCTTTTCTTTTTCGAAGCGAAATCCTCATGAATACTCTCCGTCTGGGAAGAACGGAGGCTTATGTCAAGGCCGACCGACTAAAACCCCACCTTCTAGTACCATGAGCCGGGAGATCGGAAGATGTTACTACCTATGAGGTTATTGTTTTTATTTCACATAAGCTTTAAAATTATATCTAGAAGGAATGGTTTACATCTTCAAGAACTATTAATATTATAAATATCCCTTGATAACCCAAAGTTACTTGTGTCTATGTTAGCTTTGGCACTTCAGTTTTGTGTGTCAGCTCATCTAACTTTAAATACTGGAGTAGGTATGCCTAACCATTTTCTTTGGCTACAGCATTCTACGTTCAATCATGAATTACTGTGCGGCCGACGAGACAATGCGGTCTTGACACCTGTTAGTTTTATTACTATGCGGCCGATAAAAGAATACGCTCTTGACACCTGTCAGTTTCATATAAACGAATAAGTACGTGTTTTGTGAATTTGATCTTTATTAGCTACTAGAATTTTCGCAGTGCAGGTGTCAGGAACAAATTCTCTCGATTGTAGCGAAGATTGTAGCTGTGTGTACTTTCATTTGTACGCAAAAAAAAAGTTTGTTTTCAACCGTTCCTCGACGGTTTTTTCCAAGACCTGCATACTGGTCAGTCAATAACGAGGGTAGGAAGACTCCTCAATTCCCCTTTGACACAAACACGGCACAAACAGATAGCTAATCATGCTAACTCAATTAACAGCATCTGCCTTCAGTCCGATCCGCTGCGCTCGCGTTATTGTGCTCAGCGCTCATAAATTGACAAACTGTCCAACTCTCATGAACAAGCCGGAATAAGTTTCTGCTTCCGGTCAGTGCGCGAAACATGGCGGACATAAGGGGAGGAAGTTGGGACGGGGCTGCTGGTCCTAAGGTGGCAGGTCGGTTTAATGATTTCGTTGGGTAGGTATTAGAAAATGACAGTGCATTTTTCACCCAAAATCAAAGTTATGGTGCCAATGAATAAGACTTCATATTCTGTTGTATAGGTATGTATATGGGTTAGTAAGTTTTTGAGACTTTTGTTCAAGATTATCGTAAGAAGATGAAGCGTGTTTTATGTTGGGATAGACCTCAATGACGTTAGTAATATGAATGCAAATCTAATAAATTGTCAAAAGGTCACACTTACCATATTGTGACAAATATACATGTCCATCAGAGATACGTACGTACCATTCTAATGTGGAAATTATTATAAAACAGTTTTGAAACGCAGACATTTTCATCACCAAACTCCCCACGACTTCCATCATCAGCTCCACGGGACCGCTCCCATTTAGACCCCTGTGTGTCCCCATCCAGGGGTCCACAGGCACCGCTCGTGATTTAGCGACTAACTTGGCCCGTGTCCTGCGAGGACCTACGGAACCAAGCCACGGTTGTTTGCTTAATGAACCATGAATTTCTATTTGTTGTCCGTTCAGGTAATTAAGTAATAGCTCGGTAACGACTCTGTTTATCATATTTGTCTGTTTGTCTTTTGTTTATTTTGCTAAGTCATAAACATTAGGGACACCGAGCAGCGTTTATATCCCAGCCTCAGCATCAAGCAATTTGTTATATTTGTACAGTCATGATATTTGAAGAAGAAATCACATCAACAGCGCCATGTGGAACTAAAAAAAAATCGGTTAAGAGCGAGTCGGACTCGCTCACCGAGGGTTCCGTATCATCATATGTTTTTAAATTTTCATCGGCGAGGCCTATATTCGTCAGAGAATTTTAACATTGCACGCTGTGGTGTAGAATACAATTGAAGTTTTAGGTCATCGCCATCTCTTGACCGATAGTGGAACTAATGTAACTTTTGTTGATGATTTCTGAAAGATTGTGCTATTTAGAGACATCGTTTTATTTTCCTGTAATCTTTACTTAAACTTATGTCACATAGAATTATTACAGATTTTTATTCCATTGCAACTCAGGGTCTTAACAGACGGACTGCATTACAGCTGCAGCATCGCAGTTTGGATGCAGTTGACTTACCTGCTTCGAAACCTAGTTATGTCAACCAGGGGCGGATCTTGAATTTGTGGGGCCCTGGGCTAATACTGCTGAGGGGCCCTACCTAATTACTCAACCAATAGCCATTTTATTATGATCGGATTTTTTTTGAATTCTAGATAATTTTTATTATTGACAATATCGTCTATTGTTTTCAGTTCGGTTGGGGGCCCTCTGTAACCACGGGGCCCTGGGCTGCAGCCCAAAAAGCATTTAAGTAGATCCGCCCCTGATGTCAACTGTATCCAAACTGCGATGTTGCAGCTGGCGTGCAGTTCAAATGCAGCCCGTCTGTTTAGACCCTAACTGTGAATGGACTGTAGAAATGCATAAGGAATGTGTAAACAAAACCGTACAATCATTTCAAAACGTTTATTTAAATCATTATAATATAACATGTTTATTTGTTTTGCAAACTATTACAATTCATGATAGCATTTCCTTTTAAAATAAATATAAAAAAAATCTGAAATTTTAAACAACGACATTGATTGAATTTGTTATTATGAAATTACATTCTTCAAACAAATAAATGATTAATTTTTGACAATTATTAATAGGAGTAAAGGCTCCTTCAAACAGGCGCGACACGCACTAAAATCGCGCGCGACACAAAGGCACCGCACGTCGCGCAACGAGCGGTACGTTTGTGTCGCGCGCGATTATATCGCGTGTCGCGCCTTTTTGTAGAAGCCTTAAAGTGTTACAGAGCCTACATTAAAAGAAAAATAAAAACAACAATAATACCATGCTTCAATGAAATTACTTTCATAAACTATGTAATTTTTGACTTACATACTAGTCTACCCTCATAAATTAATTATTACATTAATGAATAATATCATTTTTTTAACGATATTACAAGCTGACAGGCGCGACGCGACTCGACGATTTCTATGAAAACTTCATGGGAATAATGTTCTACCAGAATCGCGTCGCACCGTCGAGTCGCGCATGCGTGCCTTAACTAGTTTTTGTAAACATATCTCAATGTTTACTTTGGTAACTATCTAACTTCTATTTTACAAAAATCAAAACTGAACACTAAACAACACTCAAGTTATTGTTTTTATTTTTCATGTATTATTTTTACCTACAGTTTTAATATTTATTTATTATTCCCAAAAACAAACACAGCTCTTTGAAATTTTATCTTAAAATATTTATGCTAGTCTTACAGCCAAATATGAATTATCTTTATACTTACTTGAATAACTACATGTCTAGATCACAGTATCATAATCATACCACCCACAATTTTCTGGCCCTAAGAATACAGAAGTACACGAAAGTACCCTCCAATGGAAATACCAACACTAAAACACTATAGTTTAATGTCCAACTTCACTATCTTTAAACGCATGGCTTTTCCAGAACTCTGCTAACTCCATAAACTTATTGCAACACTTTCGCTGTCTCTTAGGATTGTAGTTCACTGCTGGGCTGTGAAGAATGGAGCTGAACTTCCTCACAAGGGTCGTCACCGATTCCTTTGTGACGTTATCCGCATCATCCATGATCATATTTGAGAAGTGGCTCAGCTTCTCAAAGGCTTCATCGATGTACCTTTCCACGTCATCTCCGTCACTTTTTTCCTGTTCTGAAGGAGTATCATCAAAAGACAGGTCGGCGGTAGATATGCTGCAGTTAACTTTCTCGGGAAAAGCATTCTTCTTCCGGACAGTGCTGGTAGCAGAAGAAAGTTTCTCCACAGACTTGAATATGTCATCAATCTTGTCACATATTTCTTCTACGGAAGCTGCTGAGAGAATCTGTCCATTGATGAAGTAGAACTGCTTTGGTTGGTTCTTCTCTTCAAGGTCTTGCAAGAAGTCATTGTAGTCTAAGACTCCTGCATTTGACAGCCTTCTTCCAACTGTCCTGCGCACTTTCTTAAACAGGAACGAGGAATCGAAGGTAGTCTTCATCAAGTCCAAGTTGCTGAAGACAGGCTGTAGTTTCCCTGGAGGGTAGTCATCCTCAGTTTCTAGGTCAACGGGTTCTCCCCACTTTTCTTCGAGCTGTATCCATTCCTCGTTGCCTGATAATATTGCCTCGGGGTCAAGGAATGTACTGCACATTTTGGAGACGTGTTTCCGCTGCGAACGATCGGTGCGAACTGAGGCCTAGATACGTTTGTTGTAGTTTTAAGGTGCGCCCGCGCATTGTTTTACCTCATTAGATAATCGTTGCCGTTTGTTGACAAACTCATTAGGGTATTTTTTAGGCTTTCCGGAATAGTTTTATTTATTAAGAAAGTATTAGTCGATTATCGCGTGGTAATTATCAGTTAACAAGAGATTAAAAATACACTTTTATGACTTTTAACTAATAGATCATTAATTGTCTGTAGTTATTTATGTTAGCAGTTGTTTTGAGATCAAATATTTTTAAATACCAACCATTATTTTGAACAGGACCGTTAGAATTAATGAGTAAACATATCGATCAAAGTTTTCGAAAATTCTGAGGTTTTCTTCGAATTTCTTGAAGTTATAAGATAGGATAAATAAGATGTGGGCGTACTAAGGCACACCTCTGCCTTCCCTATTGGTAATTACAGGCGTGATGATATGTTATGATCAATAAGATTTGTATTAATCAATTTGATATCATCCGTCATAATTTGGTTAGGTACTTTACGGAAGTCGTCATTGGCGCCGATTCCCATGTTCACAAACTAAACTAAATTTAAGTTCAGTGCATCTTTTTCTTTCTATTTCATTAAGAAAAGGACAGAAGATACATTTTAGTACACCCGTAACGACTGTCAAAGATCCACGAATGACAGCCGGGATAAACGGCTTAACGTGCTTTCCGACGCACGGAGGGGTCTCGGTGTGTAAAGATGGTCACCCATCCACAGTCAGACCAACCGCGGCAAGCGTAGCTTAACCTGATCGATCGACCTGTTGTGCAAAAGGTATTGTATTACCCAGTAACTGGGTTGTGGAGGTCAGATAGGCAGTTGCTCGATATAAAATACTGGTATTCAGCTGCATAGACTGGAAGCCGACTCCAACACAGTTGGGAAAAGGCTAGCCAGATGACTTTGACTAAAACAGACATGAAAAATATTTAAAACCTTTTTGAAAAAGGGCGGCTACAATAAGTTATGAGAATTTTATAATTAGCTCTAATAAACGTACAAATGTGTACATAACCATTCCTACCATCAGATACATCTTTCCTCATATACAGAGGGGATATGCAAAAAGGACGCTCGCATTCACATACGTTGCAATAAACTAGGCACCTTTTGTGCACAACGAGCCGCTGTCGCTTAATTATCGTTTTGGAATGAGCGTTACAACTGGATTTATAATACTGGGTACGCTTCAGCGCAATCGTGTTTATGTTTTTGGACTGCTTTTATTAAAAAAAATAAAATTTATTTAAACAAGAGGGGCTTTTGTTTAAATAATAACAGTCGCACGGGTCCATCGATCAGGTTAAGCTACAATTTCCGTAGTTGGTCTGTGGATGGGTGACCATCTTTATATACGGACACACTTCCGTGCCTCGGAAAGCTCTTTAAGCCGTTGGTCCTGTCATTCGTGGATCTGTGACAGTCGTTACGGGTCGTCAATAGCCCGAAACTATGACAACCAGTCTTACCAAGGGGTATCGTCTTACCCAGTAACTGGGTTGTGGAGGTCAGATAGGCAGTCGCTCCATGTAAAATACTGGTATTCAGCTGCATCTGGTTAAACTGGAAGCCGACCCCAACATTGTTGGGAAAAGGCTAGGCAGATGATGATGAATGATTTAAGCAAGACTACAGTGCGTGTCACGTAAGAAGAGACTTGACCCCGCCTCCCCCCCCCCCCCTATGACGTCCGGTCTCGTCCCGCACTCAGACCTCATACCGCTAAAGATACCTAAAATCGTGTTCTGCGCATGTCAGACCACGTGGTGTGTCAAGTCTCTTCTTACGTGGCACGCACTGTACTTCGTTGAACTATAGTGGTCGCTGGCGGTGCTGCTACGCATGAGGTCCTGGATTCGGTTACCAGATTGGGCAGAAAGTGTTATTGGATTTTTCCATAACTAATTCCTCAGTAGCAACCCGGAGTCTGGATATGAGCCCCGTTGATGGAAATAAGCTCACCGTCTTTTATTTGGAGCTTAAAAATAAATGGCAAAATATGTATTCCCCGATGGCTAAGGCAGAGAGGTGTACAGTCAACAAAAGAGATAAGTATGCAGGATCGTCGGATATAGTTGAAGTTTAGTAAGAAACTGATGGATGTTCTCGAATTAAAATGCAATTTTGTTATAGAAAACAAACAGCATTTATCAAATTAAATTTCAGTCGAGAACATCCATCGGTTTCTTACTAAACATCAACTATATCCGACGATACTGCATACTTATCTCTTTTGTTGACTGTTTTCGCCAGTTATGTCTAGGGGGGTATGGTATGCTTATGCTCGCCCCCCATTCCATGTAACTGAGGGTGACTATAATCAATTATATTTTATTGTAATTTTTGACGTTTAAAAGTGCCTTTTATGTGCCTATTTGAAATGTTTTTTTTTTGCGGATGGGAAATCATCAAATGACTTCTCCCGCTCTGGGTGGAGCGGAAGGGAGTGTCAGACTATTACTGACTAAAACCCACCCATGTTCCTTCCTTAGCCCTTTATGTTCCGGGGCAACCCTTAACCCAGCGGTAACCATTTCGGACAATCCCGCTGAACCGGCAGGCTTTGGTCCTAACGGGTCCCTTCATTTGCTGCTGACATCTCTTTGAGGCGCGCATGGAACACGTACGCGCCGTCCGGCACGGGCCTGGTCCTGATCGGACAATGAGCTACCCATTACTCTCCGTACGTCATTCATCGTAATAAATGATTTGACTTTGACTTCGGGCTGCTACTGAGAAATTCCAAATAGAAAAATCCAATAATACCCACCTGTGAATTGAATCCAGGACCTCATGCTTAGCAGTACCGTTTGTGACCACTACACCACCGAGGCGAATGATCATCATTATTTCAGCCGAAAGACGTCCACTGCTGGACATAGGCCTCCCCCAAGCACCTCCACTTCAACTGAAACCCTGAAAAACCGGAACCTTCGGACCTTCGAGGCGAATAATTTTATTTATTTACGAGCAGCGCCCCGCGGTTTCACCCACGAAGTTTTGATCTGGTGAGAATATCGGGAGAAAAAGTATCCTATGTGCTAATCCAGGAAATGGTCTATCTATGTGCTAATTTTCGTCCAAATCTGTTCAACGGTTTGCGCGTGATTGAGTAACAAACATCCAAACATCTTCACAAACTTTCGCATTTATAATATGTATTAGTAGGATTTTATTTAAATTACACCAACACTTTTGTGTCCAAGTGTTCGTACAAATACGGGGTATCCCAGCGCCCTAATGAGAAGGCCTGATAATATTACCTACAAATACATCGTAACGCTGTTTTGTTTCAAATTGTGACCCGAGCTGTTATTTTTAACTTTTTTAGGCGAAATAACTGATTTTTTGCGTTGTATCTTCTTAATTTTTGTTAATTATTATGGAAATGTTTTGCTTGGGGTTTTTATTTTTGAATTGGAGTTACGTCATTCTAATTGTCTTTTTTATTTGATTTCTGGATATTACAGTTATCTTATCTTTTTTATATGCAAGTGTTTCTATACAAACAAAACTATTTTCTTTTTTATAGTAGTTAAAGCTACAAAAAAAGTTTCCTTTTTCTTTAATTTTTTCTCTTGCTCGATAGATGGCGTTGGCGTCGAATTAGATCGCGCTATGGTATTGTTCACGCGTCGCCTACTTATACCCATAAATAATATACCCAACTTACTGCAAGTTTTATAGTAATTTTTGTGGTGCAGGAGTTTAGTAACTTATCTAGTTTTTTAAGAAATCGACGTTTTTGTTCGATCCATTATACTGTTGCAATTTTGCAGTAATTTATTTTTGTAGGACATGCGGGGTACTTGCGTAACACACTAACAGTAGGAATAGCTTTCATTTTGACAGTTCAACAACATCCATTGCGTTATTTAAGTTGTTGAGCAGACACATTTCTCGAACATATGAAGCAATGGATTAGCAATATCCTTCAAAATGATTCAAATTGTGATTGATAGTGTGTTACACAATTAGCTAGGGTGCTGGTTTCCCTTAGTACTGGTACTTTGTGTCAGACGCCAGCACATCAAGCTACTACAATCTGTCAAAGGACATGTTAGGTTTTTGTATGGAGGCTGGGTTTTTATTCGAAGCTGCTGTGAACAGGGAAGAGATCATATTTTAATGAAAGTACATAAATTAAGGAGACTTTGTATATATTTTTTATTTTTTTTAATTACCCTTTCCTTAATTATGATATTTTATAATAATTATTATTTAAAAAATAAATTGCAACCCACAGTAATTATTGATTGTGGCAAGACTCAATCAAGTGTCAAATTCAATTCAATTTTCACCTGTGTGACACTGACAACTGACAAGTGTGACAATCTTGCTGCCACAGGTAATATTTTCATAGATTCCATTAGGAGGCAAAGGAATCAATGCCATACATACAAATCATGGAGATAATTCGTTGGTTTTATTTTAAGCCATCTAATATTGTTTTAAAATATTTTAAATAACAATAAGGTATATAATTTGCTTTAAAAAATGATATTTAACCATTTTTTCTTTGTTTCAATGTGCAAAAATAATATTACGACACCAAAAATATCTGGATTTAAAATATGTATTTATTCAATATTGGTACTTTTAATATTTTTTTAATTTTTGTCAGGCCATCCTGAATAAGTTTCCCTATCAGAAAAAGCATACATGACAGCTGTTCAAAAAATTATTATTTTAAGCCCATTTCATAACATGTCCTTTCTTTAATAGATTTTCAACTTTATCCCTAAAGCATAAGGTTCAACGTTGATTGGGAAAATTTGACAGTTACGGGTAGCTTGATGTTCTGGCGTCTGTACTTAAGCTGATCACATTTTTTTTTAACTTTCCTCTTTGAAACATTTTCTGAAACTAAAAAAAAAAAAGAATTCCCTTTCAAAAAAACATTTACCTCCGTACAACCGCTCACAAAAACATAAAGGGTAAGTAACGCCCATATTATAAACAGCCAAATCCACTATTTCCCACCTTAATCTTATTATTTATCGCGTTCCGGGAAAGCGTCCGGGGCAATTAAACGCATCCAGTGCTTGGCCATGTATCACGGACAGTAATCCAGGGGACAGAATCATAATAACAAAAAACAATAAAAATAACGAATTACCCCGTGAACTGGGCTTGAATCGGCCCCGAGGATGCGACGAGCGGGGAGACATGGAGTCGCTGTTGGTGGAGGAAGCATCTGAAGGGGCCAGGGGACGGTATTGTGATGGCCGAATCAATATGTATACACTCGTAGGAAAAGAAACTGAAAGATCCAATCTACGTCTACAATCCAGTACCTTAAGTTATGGGTAACTGTGTCTAGTCAATCGGTTTCGGCCATTTTTATTTAACAATTAGATGAAACCCATCTTTTTTGTCTAAGGCTGCTTTTCCACCAGAAATGAGCGAGAATGCGTAGCGAGGGATGTGTGTAAAACAAACCAATATCAACGCTAACTTAGTACAACAAGCTATAAAAATGAAGCGATGTTATTGGCTGGTTTCACACACATTGCTCGCTACGCATCCTCGCTCACTCGCTCATCTCTGGTGGAAAGGCAGCCTAAAACACAATTTTTAAGCTGAATTGAGTGCAATTTCTTTTTTCCTACAAAGTTATCTTTGTATCAGAAACTAGTCAGCCTTTTTTGCTGCAGGTGCAACGTTTAAGTCCGTCAGTGTTGTTTATATCACAGATGAAAGAACTTGCTTATTACCAATCTAACATGTCTTACACGGAGCAGTGTCGGATTAAGACTACTTGATGCCCTAAGCAATCCACTCCTGTAAACCCTCCTATCCACTAGTCGCCGCGTGTTTTTCCAAAACATCAACGAGCGATTTGTAAAGATTAGCACACATCACTAGATTGACTTTTGGGTCTTGTAATATCTTGCTGATAAACAGCCTTGCCATTCATGTGCTAGCAAATACTGTTTCGGTGCTGTTTCTGCCTTATGGTGCCCTCCGAGACGTGATGCCCTAAGCAATTGCTTAATTTGCTTATGGGTTAATCCGGCACTGCACAGGGGAAACAACCATGCACTTTCTCCTAAAATGTTTAGTCCCTAGTCGACTCCACAATATCGCCGGCCCCTGTTCCAAATCCACATTCTGTTTGTGCTCATTCTTAATATGGGGCAAAACTGTTGGAAGAACAACAGTTTTTGTTGTATATTTTATGTTCTGTGACGCTATAACTCAGCCGGGTGACACACCACCCTGAGCCCCGTAATATACAGCCCTATACAAGTACTACTACAACATTATTTATAATACAGCAGTTATTTTTATTTATATTCTTATTTTATTGGTTTATTGCTCCACGGCTTGTTGGTTCCGTATCTTCGATAAGTAGATATCTTCTATCCTCTATGCTTATTACTGTATCTTTGCCAATTGTGAGTTTCATGTCCTGATAATAATTTGTTGAAACAATAATTCGTGTTCGTTTATGTTCTGAGCGCAGAAGTTCGGAAATGATAATTCTTTGTCAATGTTTTTATTGTTGAATTTATTGCGGTTGACTATTTTCTAAGTTATCGTCACGGTCTTCTTAGCTTGCGAAGTGGGCAGGACTCCAAGCAGTAAAGGATAACTGTAATAAATAGAAACACAAATATTAGGAATATTTAAGGCAATAGCAACAAAACCAAACATACCCCCAGATTTCTAAAAGTCGTTTCACTTTGGTATGTTGTCAAAACTTTTGAAGGCTTTCTCAAATTGTCTTGATTCTAACTTTTTTGCTTTAATAAAAATGCAATGTTACCCACATTGCATTTTTATTGCTCGTTGATGAAAGATTTAAGTTCAGACCGTAGTACTACCTCAGAATAATAAATAATGTGCTAAGTAAATATCCTGAAAAGTCGAACTGATGGCATTATAATGAAATTAATGTAAAATTACGATTGATGATACATTATTTAACGGTGTATCAGTACATTATCGTAAATTAATTAGACGCAAAATAATGCGCTTCCATTACACGGGCTGATGTCAACACGGCGAACTGTACAGGCTGTTTGAAAACAAGCTTTTTCATTTATTTCACAAAATTAAAAGTAGGTACGTATATACTATGCTTTGAGAATAAGATAAAGTTAGTAGTAATATATACTTTATCAAATCATTATAGCATTTGAGAAAAGTCTATTTAAGTTTACGAGGCTATAAAAACTTTATTTGTTGGTAAAGTTATTGAATATTTTATAAAAACTTTTAGCAAACTTTGTTCAAGGCCAGATAATTTTAATACTAATAGCAAGATCATTTTTGGGTTCGCAGTACCTACCAACTCATTTCATGAAATCGACATTCCAAAATTACTTCAATTCCATCATGACTTATTAAAAAATGAACCCTACCAATTTCCTAACACCCTATGCGTGTATCGCAAAAATATCGGCAGTCGTTCAGCGATCGCATTGATTGCTATTATTTCGAGTCATTAAATCAAAGCAACGACAATCGCGCGCTCATTATGGCGGGGCCACGCCATTTTCCAACGGGGATACACCCGCGGGACCTTATCGTGTAACTGGTGGGAGCAATCGGTTGTAGAAGGCCTACCACCACCTCACCTCGTATAGCAGGATATTTTTAAACTTCAGTGTGAGAAAGGGATGGAACTATACGTCCTGTATTATAGCCATCTGTTTTCCACACTGAAGTAAGTTTAAAATAATACTGCTATATGAGATGGTATTATGCGCCCAGAGCAGTTATGCTACGGCTCTTGTCCATAGAGGAGAAGATTTCTCTAGAGAAAGGATGCCTGTTATTACTTCTTCTTCCAACTTGCTATTGGTGGATTTATTTAAAGGTGTCGGAGGAGGAGTTAACAAATATTAATTGCTAAAACACTTCTAGAAGATAGATCTGCAGTTAAAGTTTACCACATATATTCATTTAGGTCACTTATTTGCAAAACTGCTACACTTTTCCAATTGAACCCACATTTAGTATTGTGTCGATTTTTCTGGAGATCAGCAGTAAGTATGAAGTTTTATAACAAGTTTTTTTTTTGTTCTTTTATGTATTTTTTGCTTTTGTTAGTGTGGACTTTTTGTTGTCTGTCAAATAAATAAATCATTATTATTATAACGCAGCTAGATATTCCAAATTTAGGGTGGTCGCACATCTGACGGACGATGCGTCGGGCGTAACTTCGTTAGCATGGCTCGACACACTAACGCATCATTAGTTGAGTGCGTATGGTTGAATGTTTTATTATCTACTTGTCCATTTTGGCGTTACGCGACCGACGATACGCGACGCACTTTCGATCAGATACACCACGGAACTTATTATCTGTTCCGTGAGATACACGACCACCCTAACACCGGGTGATTTTTTGAAAACACTACAATTTTGAACCGCTCCCTACAACCCAGCAACCGGTTGCTGTTCACACAATAAACCCACAGTTAGCTATGAATTTAATCATCCAGGCCGACTAGCCGTTGTTAAATTTTGATTTATGCCACTCTCTGCGGTAGTTTTTGAACTGATTGCGTTTAGTTTTATGGGTTAGTGCGCCATTTTAGCGGCAATTTATTTCGATAATTATTTTAGTTTATAACTTTTTATGTGCTGTCGTTTTGAGGGAAATACTGTCAGTTTTGGCTCTGGGGCATGTTTTCTGGGTTACACAAAGTATATTGACTATGGATATAGATGTCTATGAAGAGGTTATTAGACAAGGCTTCATGGTGTGCTTCGGTAGAAAGGAATCATCATTTCCCCACGTTTTGCTGCTGATTAACATTGACATTGAAATGACAGTTTTCTGTTATTCTTTGACGTTTTAGCCCTAAAAGGATAGTAAATAAAGTAATCTCTTGTCATTAAAAATAATAGCTAAGTATCTTGTTATTTGTTTTAAGTGTCTTGCGGTTTCGCGACTTACAAGTTGGAGCGAACCCAGTCAGGCGCTTTACTTGTAATTTATTACATCACCACTGCTCTCAAAACGGTAAAGGAAACCATAGTGCTTAGGAAAAACCTAAAACCAAAAAAACTAAGACTTGTGACATTTCCCAACCCGCACTGGGCCCGCGTGGTGGATTACGGCCCACTCCCTCTCACAGAGAGGTGGTCTGCGTCTCAGCAGTGGGAATGTTTATAGGCTGTGCGCTTGCAAGGTAATGTGCGAACATCCTGGTCACCACCAAAACGGGTTGAACACATCACTATTAATTTAGTTATCGATACCTATTCGTTTCTTTTAAGATAACACTTCTCGGCCTAATTCTGCCACTTAACACTTGTGTGAAACAACTTGCCAGCTGACAGCTGCTCCTGCAACTCCTTATGCTGTTATAAACAGACTAGTCAGTCAACAACGTTGCTAGCAAACCGACTGACCGCCCCGCTGTACGCTGTTTCAGTAGCAACTGTGATTGTAAAATGTTTGCGGCGTT
Organism: Luperina nickerlii; assembly: GCA_963855955.1. Lineage (NCBI taxonomy): Eukaryota > Metazoa > Arthropoda > Insecta > Lepidoptera > Noctuidae > Luperina > Luperina nickerlii. The sequence continues at coordinate 2,170,213 of OY979666.1, read as the reverse complement.
GTTAAAATCTGCTTAGAAAATAACACAAATTCATTACCAAATTACCTTCAAAACTATCACCAAACTCATTACGAATGTACAGTTGTACACTCAACACCATATATCTAAATAATGACGTTATACAACCCAATCACCAAAACAAGGTGCTCGCATTAAAATGACATAACGTCATCAGTACTCGGGAGCCGAACATTTCCGAGCACTCCCGAATTTTGCCGAAATTAGCATTAATACGATCGTAAAGCCGTCAGCGTGGCTATAGGCTGTGTGATTCGCGTCGCGTTTGGAACAATGTTGCCATGTTTTATGTTATAATGTTGGTAATGATAAGGTTTTAGTGTGGCAATAATTTTTGGTTATTAGTTCATTAGGTGTTGCTGTTTTCATGCTTATTCGTCATGCCGGTTGGGCGTTGTAATTTGGGTTTGAAATTAGTACAGCAATAAGAATGATTTGCATTTAACGTCATATATATTTACAAAAGTATCCTTGCTCAGACCAAGGTGGCTCTATGGGAGGCTTTCACTAGTAGAAAAAGTCAATGTTAGAATTTTTCAATATTTGCAATGATCTTAGTTACAGACGATTTTGTTAAGTGTAAGAAAAGAATGGGTAACTTATTTATTAAAACCGCGTTGTTTTAGGAATGTTTCATTTCCGCTATTATCTACAGTTTTTAATAAACAATACCTACCTACATTTGATTCCGCCATTATTTTCACCAATTTATCATCTAATCTGTATAGCAGCTAATCGGAAGGCCACAGCGCAACCATTGTAAAATACGAGGGTAAAATTAGAATCTCAACCAATAGCTGTTATTTATTATGAGCGCACTCAATAATATCGTGCGCAGAGGCGATAATGACTGCACTAAATATGATTTAGTGATAATAATCATCGAAAGGATGCGCTCGCGTGCCGAATAATGCCGTGATTAATACGCGCACTGTAATTAGCCGGACGTTTTGTTGGGTAGCTTGTTTTTAGTTGTTAGAAAAAAAGAGCAGACAAATTTATCGTATTTCACTATCATAGAAACGTAAATATAATCATAATATCTACGTAGATATTAATATAATCCTTTATTATCGAAGGCCAAGTCGGAAGGTTATAAACAAAGGACAAAAATAGCAAAAAAAGTAGATAGTAGGTATATTTTATAATAAAAATGTGTGCGCACTATACGTTTTATCATAAAATATATCGATTTGTGTTGGACAACGTGTTCAACACAAATCATTGTACTGGCCAAATATTGGATACTGCCATTGTCTTTACTTCTTCTTCATAACGTGTCAATGGCAATCTAAATGGACTCGGCCCAGAATTCGGCTACTTGTTTGGCGCCATCACTAGTGTCCATCAGTTACTGTAATGTGCAGACTACCGGACACGCAGGACACGATTTTAATTGTCCCATCGTTTGTGGAACAGCACCGCATTTGCACCTCCAAAGCGGAGTCCTCTATGAATCTCCGTCTGAACAGGTTTTCCTTGCTTCGGCCAATCTGGGTCCGGATTGTCTTCACAAATTTCTAGTGTTTTTGAGCTCCTTAGAATACATACATTTTTAAAACCTCTTGATTCGATCAAGGTATAAATCTTAAGGTACCGAACTAAGAGCACAAACGAATTGATAAAGTCCAGCTATGAACACCCTAAAGGGGGGTTCCCCTTTACACCTTCAGCATACTGCAGCGACAGCGAAATGGAAGCGAACCAAAACTAGCCACTAGCGCATAGCTGGCAGGAAGAAACTTTAGCTTCAGGTTATAATTACTTGACCGATACACCTAAAAGTGGCGTAGTGTACCGACCCAGCCAGATGGACAGCTTTAAAAGGTGGCTGGGACGGACCGGATGCGAAAGGCGGAGGATAGAGTGTTGTGCGCAGCCTGGGAGACGCCTATGTCCAGCAGTGGACTGCAATAGACTTAGTTAATTGATTGATTGTTTGACACCAAAAAGGCCTGTCGTCCACGACGCTACTCAATAGTAACCTGCGGTGCTGTTCTGTAAAAATCTCACCGTGAAAACTTAGGTGAAGTGAGCGTGGAGTGAGCTGTCAATAGTGCCAATTCCTAGCAAAAACAAACTCACTTCACCTAAGTTTTCACGGTGAGATTTTTATATAATCGACCGGCAGTTAGAAACGCAAATCACGAGTAGGTACTTGTGACAATACTGTACTCAATATTCCTGTGACATTCTTGCTACTGATTGTTCATTTGAGTTTGGAACAGCGGCGCACACTAATAGTAGCAATGGTTTTGGCCCGAGTTCACCAATATTCAAACCACCGGTTAGGTATTTAAACAGTTGATTTATGTCAAATTTCCTAAGGAAATTTTAAATAAAGAACTGATTAAATATTTAATCAGTTGATTTAAATGTTGGTGAACACAGGGCTTTGTCAGTTCAACAATGAATGTTGTTGAACTGTCAAAATGAAAGTAATTTTGTCAGTTGGTCTCGTGGTTGTAAGCGCGACTACTGAGCGTGGGGTCCTGGGTTCGATTCCCGGTTCGGACCAAGTGTTATTAGGTTTTCCACTAGGAATTTCTTAGTTACAGTTCGGAAGTTGGCAGTTTATTACCCCCGTGTCTCGGAAAGCACGTAAAGTCGTTGGTCCTGCGCCTGATCTCTCTCCGGTCGTGTCGGATTGCCGTCCCATCGGACTATGAGAGTAAAGGAACAGAGAGTGCACCTGTGTTTATGCACACACTTGTGCACTATAATATCTCCTGCGTATATTTTTTTTGTTTTTTTTTTTTTTAATTTTTGCCCCATACTAGGAATTTTTCCTGTATTGTGGTGGCGTTTACAACCATTTAAATTCACATACACAAACAGCCAAACCCGGAGCAACTACTTGTAGGTCATATAAATATTTGTGCCATGCGGGAATCGAACGCGACACGCAGCGCAGCAGTCAATCGCTTTACCAGTACGCCAACCGTGCCGTGAACATGGCTAATCTCCGTTGAGATTGGCCACCGTGACCGAAATCAGTCGGGAGGCTATTTATTATTCATTGCGTTATTTACGTTGTTGAGTAGACAATTTTTTTTTGCGTTCCTTAGCATATCATTCAATGAAAAAAAAACAGATTCAGATTGTGATTGACGTAGGTAGTGTTACGCAATTTGCTGGTTAAGTCTGGTTTACACGGTTTTATCAGCTATTGTTGAAGCAACAGTAAAGATTGCACCGTTTAGACAGTGTTTAGACGATGCAAGTCGTTTGTCGCTATAACTTAATTGTATGCCAGAGACAAGAAACTTTATAGTCAGTCTATGATATTCCCACTGCTGGGACACAGGCCTCCTCTTTGTGGAGGTAGTGGGCCGTAATCCACCACGCGGGCCCAGTGCGGGTTGGTAAATGTCACATGTCTTCGAATTTTTGGTTCTAGGACATGCCGGTTTCCTCACGATGTTTTCCTTCACCTTTTTGAGAGCAGTGGTGATCAAATAATTTACATAAAGTAAAGCGCCTGACTGGGTTCGAACCTACGACCTACAATTCTTAAGTCGCGCCCGCTAACACTGGGCCACCAGTGTTCACAAAAACATGCATCGTGTCTATGTGGCTTTACTTTTGAGTAGTGTCGTGGACGATGGGCCTTAAAGGCTCCTACAAACAGGCGCGACACGCGATACAATCGCGCGCGACACAAAGGCACCGCCCGTTGCGTGACTTGCGGTGCCATTGTGTCGCGCGCGATTTTATCGCGTATCGCGCCTGTTTGTAGGAGCCTTAAGGTGATATATTAAAAAAATGTGGTTTTTCTATTTCGTGTAATTTACCTATTAAGTATTTGGAATAGGGATTTAACATTTTGGTATATTATATGTTTTTTGAATCTTTGTTCTAGTATCATGTAAAAGGAATACAAGATTAAATGATTTTCTCTCAATATAAAAAAAAAATGTAAAGTTATATCTATTTTTTTACTTTTTTCGACATCACGGCGTAACGCTTATGAGTTATTCAATGAAATTTACTTTAAAACATAGAGAATTATCATACCAAAGTTTAATCAAAGTATTTTTAAATTTAATTCATTTATTTGTTAAAAAAGGAGTAAATTCGTTCTGGCACATACGTCGTTTTATTGCGCACGCACATTATAGCCATCTCTCTTCTTTTGCGTTTCAAAAGTAATTACAATCATGACTTTCGCTCGCTTAATAGATCAGTCGCTACGACTTATTTTCGAGGTAGCGCCTTCAAGGTACCTCCGTTGATCCGAATAGCTCTCGAAGTTTCCAGGTGACCTAGTGCGTTATCATAATCCGTCTTAACCAATAAAGATTTTAATAAAGTTCAATGGAACTAATATTAGATTATGCTGAATGCTATCAGCACTAATCCGGACTGTTGTTATTGTTAATGATGATAGCGTTTTGTTTCAAGGCGTAGTAGGTACCTAATGATTATTGTTAGGTAGGTACTTATAGGATAATCAATCCCTAGGTTTTAACGGTTGGTACAGACGCCAGCACATCAAGCTACTACAATCTGTCAACTTTTTTTAATAGGTTTTCAACTTTACCGCTAAAGCATAAGGTTCAAAGTTGATTGGGAAAATTTTACAGTTTCGGGTAGGTTGATATGCTGGCGACTGTACTACCACTGATGGCCGTTGAAGCTGACGTGTTATTGAATGGGGGGACCGCGAATCCCCAAAAATGCAGTGTATGTATTGTCTGTTCCAAAAGTATCGAATGTAAATGTAAATACAAATTGATCAGAAGACGTACCTGTGATTGCCAATTTGAAGTGCTACTTACAGATTCAGTGCTTTGATTTAATTAGAATACTTAAATCCGAAATTTAAACTTTAAATCACCTTAAATAAGTTTTTCATTTGACGATTGAGGTTAATTTTATAACCTCAACTTTTGTCTATGATTTTTCAATAACAATTTAATATTCGAAATTGGGGGCCAAATTTCCGACTCGCGGCAGGTCCAGACGGCGCGGGTGGGATGAGCAGAACTCCTTTGATAAAGAATGGTTCTTGGCAGCTCTGGACAGAGAGGAGGAAAGAGAGTAGGGAGGCCTTTGCCCAGACATTGACATTTGGACATTAACGGCTAAAAGTAAATAAATAAACCAATTTAATATTCAAACAATAATATAAAGGGAGATATTGTAGCGGTATGTATCTACAACGCCACATGCGAACAACGCGTCATACTGACGTCACGCAAAATGCTGCATCTCGCAAGCAGAGTTTACCGCGCAACTAGCATAGATACAACGGCCCGACATGAATCATCAGCCAGTTGTCCGTTAGACAAAACACCCGTCTGGTCGGAGGATCCTCCCTTTTCTATAGAATATGAGTGAACTTTACACCCTGTTCCTCGTTCCTCCATAATATAAAAAGTTGAAACAATCTAAATCAGATGATTGTGTTATTAATTCCCTTTAGTGAGTGATTAAGTAAGACTATAACTTGATTCGTTCATTTACAATTTCGTCATATACTTATACCCTCGGGCTCGATGAAGTGATGATCATCAAAAGATGTACAGTACGTGCCACATAAGAAGAGACTTGACCCCGCCTCCCCCACCTCTTTCCGCCGCCCCTATGACGTCCGGTCCCGTCCCGCACTCAGACCTCATACCGCTAAAGATACCTAAAATCGTGTTCTGCGCATGTCAAACCACGTGGTGTGTCAAGTCTCTTCTTACGTGGCACGCACTGTAACAAGTATTGGAACGGAATGGGCTGGTGATTATTTTCGATTACAAAGACAATTTATCACCAGCCCATACCGTCCCAATACTATTGCTTACAAGGATAATTATACCACAGTATTCCTTGAACACATGGTGTTCTGTAAACCTTAGCTGGAGGTTATTGGTGTGGAATGGAATTCGTATTATACCTCAGGCAAATTTCGGCTTCATATCCCTATTATACACGACAGTCAGGACTAAACGCAGACAAAACTACCATTAAAAGAACTAAAAATACCCTGATATCAGTCACAATTTCTTCAAAACTGCATCCGATACTCACACAAAACGCAAACCAGCATCGTATTCAAGGAAATAACAGTAAATCGTATGCGAGTTGTACGCATACAGCCGGCACCGAAGTAATAGGTGCCGCTCAGATATTGCCAATGCACGGCCGCGCAGATTTAAGATGGCCGACGTCGACTTGCCTTGTTTTAATTGGTCAGTTTGTTTTGGAATGTTTAGAGCTGTTGATACCTACATGTTAACGAAAAATACAAGGTTTATTTATTTTATTATTTATGAACACACAGTAAAATGGATACAGAGACGACATATTAGTATTGAGTTCAAAGGTACTGCTTATTTCTTTTCTTCCAGCAGACCTGCTGGATCATTAAAATTACTATAAAAAAGAAATGTAGACAATAGTGTACAGAACAAGAAGAGAAGAGTTTGATTTTGTGAAGTTTAAACTAAAATATTAAATATACCTACATAATTATATAATGCAAAAAATAACATATATTTACGTACTTAAATAAATACATAATGCTAAAATAAATAAACATAAATATATACTTTCTCACAGGTTATTTTTATTAGGGTCTGAATCCATCAGTAAGTAATTAATTGGTGAATTATAAAAGACTAGCTTCCGCCCATGGCTTCACTCGCAAGTTATGTCGATAAAACTATCCCATGTCCTTCCCCGGGATAAAATCTATCTCTCTACCAAATTTTATTGAAATCCGTTCAGCGGTTTAGGCGTGAAAAGGTAACATACAGACAGAGAGACAGAGTTACTTTCGAATTTATAATATTAGCATGGATAACAGTTGTTACCTACTTTATCAGGATTAGACTACTTCTGTGAATCACATGGATTTGCTGCTATCAGAGACATTTATATATGTTTGTGGAAACTAACTGAACATTGATCTAATTTCATCATACTTATGAGTGTTTTGTTTTAACAACATATATTAATCTTTAACTTTTTGCGTGTCAACTTCATCAATCAACTCTGTCTACCAATGTCGACTGATTGCTTGATCACTTGATATCAGTTTATCGTTCTCTAACCACATCGTCATAAGTAAAGAAAGAAATACGTTTATTTGCGTTTAACGTACGCCGTATTTAACTCGATCCTCGGCTTGTTCTATCCAGCTGTTACCAGCCACCCTGCAAAGATCGTCGCTCCACCTAACCTGGAGAACGTTTTACTGGACTCTAAACGGTCCTACGACTTACATGCCTGTCCCATTACCAGTTAGTTCAGTTTGTTTATTCTGTGGGCTGTTTCAATTATTTTAGACGACAGTACTGCCTCGATTAGCCCCTAATAAAAAAATCTAACTCGTATCATCCTCTTCATAAAATCCCGTCCGGTCCGGCAGCAAACCGCACGTGCGGAGTTACGGCGCGCCGCGGCGTGCGGACACGGCGTGGTTCGTATTGCGACGCACTTTATTGCACTCCGATACATTTTGACAACCGTGTAGACAACGTACGCCGTGCCACTATCCGGATTTGTTTTTGGAATAACCTGTATAGCGGATTTTGTGTTTTGCGACGTCAGTTTTCTGACGTTCTGTAAGTGACCAACTGCGTAAGGTGGAATTTCAACGTATTGTAAGATAGTGATTGGTGTCTTAACTTATCCGAGCTTTAACTGGGCAGTTTGTTGCGCCATTTCTTTATCCCAGCGAAAGCACTAGAATGTGGTGAAGGGCGGGCGATTTGGAGGACTGTCTTATGTAATTTTGGCGTCCGAAAAGTGTTGATTTTCAGCCTAATTTGAATAAATAACTTTTGATTTTGTTTTAGAGATATACTTCTGCCTAACTCTTCTTGAAAAACAAGCGTGATGGTATCCATACTAATATTATAAATTCGAAAGTAACTCTGTCTGTCTGTATGTTACCTTTTCACGCCTAAGCCACTGAACGGATTTCGATAAAATTTACCAGAGAGATAGATTGCATCCCGGGGAAGGACATAGGATAGGTTTTATCGACATACCTTGCGGGCGAAGCCGCGGGCGGAAGCTAGTGTATCAATAAAATCAGTGACAATAGGAACAGACCACAGGCATAGATACACCTAGATAACGCAAGAGCAACTACTTCGCGTGGCCAGCTTACGTACAAAAATCGTAAGCCGCCACTTTCGCGCTCAGTCCTGTGTACTGCTGGCGGGTGAGCGTGAGCGCTGGCGCTAGACCCCGCTAGGCGAGACGTGTGCCGCACGCGGTGGCGTCTTTGAATCGATTCGATTTTCCCGTCACTAAATAGTGCTTGTGACGTCATAGTAGGTAGTCAAAAAATGGCACGCTTGGTTGTCATACAGATTGTATCTAATACTTGCGTTATCTAGGTCTATCTATATCTGTGGAACAGACCGACAGTGCTTTCATTGTCATTCTCCTGTCCTTAACCTAATTTAATTTGGATCAGTGCATCTTGTCTTCTTTTTCCAAACTTCTTTATTAGTCGTCGACTCAGTAGTCATCCTCTTGCTTGCCATATCATCTTTCACACAGTCTATCCATCGTTAGAGACAGTGCTCGTGGTCGTGACGCCATATTAGTGCGATCGCTAATTCTCTGAGTATCATGTGAGGCGGATATCAAGTTATAACAAAAATCGAAAACATAAAATCGCATTGAAAGTTAAAGTTAATTAATAAAATAATTATTGTTTAATAAATTAAAATTTAAAATGCGCCACGAGAAATTAATAAATGAGCTGTCAATTTGACGATTCAACCCTGCGCCCGCGGCAGTAATTCCGCATTACGATGACCAATACCAATTCACACTTCACATATTCGCACTAATTTAATTCGGAAAATCTCAACGGATCGTAGTCCCCAAGCCATATCAATAACATTATCAAAAAGCGATCTGTTACACTCATTAGTAGCCGAGTGGCGGAACAAAATGGCGTATTTAAAACTGCATCCCGGCCAAACGGCACGAAACGATAATTATTGGTAATTAGACCCCGCGCGGTTAGTGGCCGCTATTGGTTTATATTTAGTGCCATTTTCAACGTTCTACCTTGCATCAGGGTGGGTCAGCTAAGTGGCTTGGGTAATGGTCACGATCCTCCCGGGCCGAGGGAAAGGTGGAAAGAAGTGGATTTGCGAGGTTACATTGTGAATTACAGTATCACTGACGGGCGCCGTCTGGGAGGTTAGAAAACCTATCAGTAAATTTCATAGTTATGCTATATCGTGTATATTTATTAATCACAGAATAATAATAATATTAACTAGGTATGTTATTACCTACCCGAAAATAATATGTCAGGTCATTTTGATAGTTCCATCATCATAAAGATTATTTTCGTAGAATGAGGTTATTGGCAATAAAACCAATAGATATCAGTCATTTAAGTCATCCGATTCTGATTTTTCATAAGCCATTACGCATCAAATCTATTCAAAATCAGTAGAACGTTTTTTGAATAAATTTAACCTGCAAAATATCACTTCAGTTAACACAATAGTGATACATAACAATTCAAACATTAACACAAGTTTATTGTAGTGATTTCCGTACAGCCGGCCTCGCCATTTTACATCGCAACCAAACGCGATATACGACGGAATTAAAAATACATAAACATGTTCGCATTTTACGATAATTACGGTGCACTATGCATTGGTAGGGTTATAATGGTGGAAATAAATACGTTCAATTGTTTTAATCGGTACGGCTACTGTTTGTTGAACGATTGTAATTTTGCCGAATTAAGTTGCATTGGGTAGATATACTCGTTTTGGTTGTGGTGGGAATTCTTTTTCAATTTTTTCTTTTGGCTGTGGGTAGAAATATATTTAATTTTAAAACATGAGACAAGATTTTTGTCATAGAAAAGTTTACAGAAAACTGCAGACTATGATCAAAGGCATTGCCACCTCCAGTAACAATATTCTATTAGTTACTGGCATTTTAACTGAGTTTCTTTCGAAAGTCTATAGAAACGGCTGCTTGTTGTAGTGTAGGATGATCTGACAAAGGGGTTGGCGAAGAACAGCTCTAGACAGAAAAAAGTGGAGGGAAATAGAGGAGACCTATGTCGCAAGACAGCGGGTAATTATGCAGATCGGACTAACTTACCTAGTGACGTCCGATCCTTAAGAGTAAACTAGTCGCTAGCTCGAACTCATTGATGGTCATGGCCAAAAAGCGCGCTGTCTCACCTGACTTCGTGTCTGACAAAGCTAGTATCAGTTATGAGCAGTTAGACGCTAGTGTACACGCACGACGTCTAGTTCTGACGCACAGAAACACCGTTCCAAACTTATAGGCGCATAAAAAAATTCGAATAGTGCTTTGTAAAATCGAGTTTTATGAAAAAACCACTGCCTAAATCAATTATAAGTAAAATTTGTTGAACTCTTCGATAACTGGGCTTTGTCGGTATGGACTTGGATTTGAAGATTTTGCATTCTTTTATTACTTATTTACACCCAAAGTTACGTTAAAAATAGCAAGAAAATCGAATCTTTGTTGGCTCATAACTTTTTAATGGTTTTTTATTTTACTATTCTGTTTCCGTACAGTCACAATTAATAATAAGTCAAAACGATATCATGCTTAACTTCAGGTACACAATGTCAAACAGTAGAGTAATACTCTCCCGAAATTTGTATGGAAAAAATATCGACTAGTGGCACCTTAATTATAAAATAAATGTTGAATGTTCTTATGGTTAACCTCTCGTGAAAACTCTTAGAGATGGCCAGCGATCCAGCAGGAACGTATTTATAACACTGAACGTATATACCATCGGCTAACCTCTCGTGATAGCTCAAACTCAAACTCAAAGCATTTATTTCAATTAAACCTTGTACAGGCACTTTTGAATTGTCAAAATTTAAATAGTCTGTCAGTTAGTCAGAAAGTTGAAGCTAGTTGCCCATTCCAAAACGTAGATCTCTATGGAGAAGAACGGGCAAGAAACTCCATGGACACTCTTTTAAATCAAGATATTATAAAATCCTGGATACATTATTATTGTTGCTTCATGTGAGAACAATGTAAAAAAAAGCAAACTGGCGTAATGTTATGTTATGGTATAGCTTAAACTATGCATACACAAACAATCGCAGCAATCGCGAGACATGTGCTGTCGATTTTTAAAGATTTCTATCGTCTATGGTTAGTCCATCACCTCCTGACCTGATGATCACGAGACCAAAATGGCAAACGCCCTTCCAAACATCAAAAAAAAATAATTTACTTAATCAGTCGATGCCTACTCCTTACGGTTAAGGAGTCGTACCTTCCATCATCAGCTCAGCTACATGAGATGATGATCACCATACGCAAGTACTTAAATTACTTCATAAGATTTGCGAAAAACGATGTTTGGGCCCATAAAATTTGAGGGTTGTCCTCGATTTCTCCATGATCCAATCATCAGATCCTGACTTGGTGACTATGGGACCACTTCAGAAGTATCTCCTTTCGAACAAAAAAATAATTTTGAAAATCGGTCCACATTTGGCGGAGTAATCGCGTAACAAACACACAAAAAAAAACATACCGTCGAATTGAGAACCTCCTCCTTTTTTGAAGTCGGTTAAAAAAGACAATAGAATAAACATTTCAAAATATAAGATTAAAAATAAGCCTTGGCAGTTAAGAGATGACCAGTCTCAACCGACGGCGCCCGTTCACGAACATGACGCGTGGGTCAGCACCATCTAGCTCAACCATTTTGTAGGGAACCGAATGATCCAACACACGCGCCACCATCGATGAGACATTTAAGTGAGCATGACACGTTCTCAACTGCCATGCTCTTTCAAGTCAACATCAAGAAAATCATAATAAACGGAAACATGGTTCTTACATTCAGCTCATGTGGTGTTGCTCTTGTGTAAGTATACGGCACAGTTACGTTCTCATGGTTAACCTATCGTGAAAACTCTAGAGACTGCTGTTACGGCATCCCATGTAATTTTAGGAACATGATTTCAACTACCGACAATTTGAGTTTCGATGACGGCTCCGCTTTCACTTCTTCAAGCGATTTTCCAGTTCTCGGAGACGTTCGGTCAGCTCCTTCATTCCTTCGTCTCATTTTCCCATCTCGTTAAAACTTTTCCGAATTTTATAAATGAAAACGTGATTAGCGCGCGGCACAAAAAAGTACAATGATTGACAGATGTCAGGAGAGCGCGCCAACGACTGGACCACAGATAACATTTGTTTTTTTTTTATGATGAAGACTTTCAATTAGCGAGTTGTGCACGATTGCAAACTTCAAAGTAAACAATGAGGACGAGATAACGAAGCATAATAGCTAATATGGTAATATAGGGATAACAAGCTGAAATCGTAAGAGGCATCATAGTACAGAGGCCAGCACATCAAGCTACCCGAAACTGTCAAATTTTCCCAATCAACTTTGAACCTTGTGCTTTAGCAATAAAGTTGAAAATCTATTAAAGAAATTTAACAGATTGTAGTAGCTTGATGTGCTGGCGTCTAGACAATCAGCCTATAACGTTCCCACTGCTGGGACTCAGGCCTTCTCTTTGTGAGAGGAAGGGAATCATAAGAGGATTAAATGTTATTAGTTTATAACAACTTGTTGTAAAAAAGGTTGGAGAAAATAAAGGCTATTTTATTTAAATTTTTTACTTATTTATTTTATTTATTGTAGTGATAATCCCCTTGAGCGAAAGTATTAAAATAAAAATGTAGTTGTCCACTTGGCTCTCGTAAAACATTGTGAATCAGGCATCAGCATATTTTCTAATATCTGATTCCTCCCAGCTGCTAATTGTAGTGAAAAGTTTTGACAGTCAGCAAGGTAGTTAACAGGACTGGCTGCCTCGGGCACGCCGGACGTACTTAGACATCGCCAGTGGTGGAGGCTCTTGAAATACACCCGTCGTTTTGTAACGGTTTACCATTAGAATCTATTATTCAGAATCTATACTTGGACTTTTAATAGTATTTCGTTACTGGACAGTTTGACTTTGAAGTTACATAATGTTACCATACTAAAACTATAGTACTGAACAAAAATGCGAATAGAATGGATGGTAAGTAAAATAGTTGAATATTAATAAATAAAAAGATCGTGTTTGCTCTATTGGAATATTGCAAATCACTATTGTACAGACGCCAGCACATCAAGCTACTACAATCTGTCAAATTTCTTTGATAGATTTGCTACTTTATCGCTACACCTTAAGGTTCAAAGTTGATTGGGAAAATTTGACAGTTTCGGGTAGGTTAATGTGCTGGCGTCTGTACCAGTCTTATTACCTCTAGCACAAAATAATTTAATTTTTAATTTTACATCGTTAAGTTATTATCCATTAAGTTATTATTATGGCGCAAAAATAGATACTCCTTTTTCTTTGTTTTTGCTTAATTTAAACCTCTTTTCGTTTTTCCCCAGATTCTTATCCTCAAAATTAATTGTACCTACTAAGTAGATAAGTACTCTAGATTGTTTTTACAAAAGTACACATTACTAAATTGTTACTGTTATAATATGCATATACGGACAGATGGATGACCCCCGTAACACGGTTTTTCTTGGCATATGGGTCATTGACCATTTATTTTGTACCAGGCTATTTGCACGCTTAAATTAATTTTCACCTTGTGTACTGTACTTACTTTTTAATGTCAAATAAATAATTTTTAATTGTAAATCATTTTCAATACATTGACTTTTTATAAGGTTATGTTGTTTAAATTTAACGTGTTCTCAATTAAAAGTCCAAGTAAAGTATTTTTTTGCTTGTTAGGATTCTACACGGCATTTTATAATACTTAGGGCGAATTCCACCAAACTTCTTTATCTAGACTAACTTTGAACCTGAGATAAAATTTTGAATTTTTGACAGGTTTTCTTTAATATAACTGTCCGACGTCAATTTTATTCCACGGATAAAATATATCTGACTTCGGTAAAATCAGCTGTTAGTCCTTTAAACTTGGTAGCCTATTCAGGCGTTGCTTTTCATATAATATCTAATAATCTACAGACTATAACCAATACACGAATCAGACATGTATACGCATTCGCATTTAATCATAGAGAAAATAAACATTACATAAATCAACGAGTTTGGCATCCAGAACAAAACAGACATAAATACATAATATATGATGACGTCACGATGATGCAAAACAACACTTCCCAACACGCACTAAATCCTACATCGTATAACCCTACAGTGACGCGTACGCAATAAAATGACCAACCCTACTGCCGTCCAATACTGGGACAATAAACAAGAAATAACTATAGTAATTCAAACGGGGGATGCTTTGGTGTTGCCAGCTTGGTCATATTTTTCCTACAGTTTATATACCTATTTATTATGGTACTGACACTTATAAACAATTAACTTAAGTTTGAGGAGCTTTCAATAGAAAAATCAACAATTAGGTAAAGGGTTTTATTCATTTTCTGAATTACCAAATATTTTTTTAAAGTTCGAAATTATTTGTTCTGCTATAGCACAATATCTGTATCGAATGTACCTACAGACGCCAGCACATCTAGCTACCCTAAACTGTCAAATTTTCCCAATCAACTTTCAACATGAAGCTTCAGCGATAAAGTTGAAAATCTATTAAATAAATTTGACAGATTGTAGTAGCTTGAAGTGCTGACGTCTGTACATAACATGAAAATGATTGTATTCATTTTAAATGTCAATTGAAATGATAGACAAAATAATATAAAAATTTGGGCTTGAATAATGAATAGCATTTTTTTTGTTAAACAAAATATTGCGTATCAAATTTTTCGCAGGCGCTTAATATTACCAACCAAAACTACGAAGACATGTGACATCTATCAAATCGTACTGGGCCCGTGTGGTGGATTAAGTGCCCATTCCCTCTCACAGACTGGAGACCTGTGTCTCAGCAGTGGAAACGTTATAGGCTGATTAGGTATGCTTAATATTGACAGCAAAAAATAATTCAGACGAAAATACTTATAACGAAAAAGTATCTACAATACCCGGCGATAAATATTGCACATCGACCTTTGGAAAGAGACAATCGGCTAATTTCGGCTTCGTAGAGCGTTATCTCTGTCGCACGAAATACAAACAGTCCGGTATCTATTAGGAGCTGTTAAAACAATTATGATTTGCTTCTTTTGATAATTATTTTTATCCTTTGTATAAAATACAAAAAAAGGTAAAGCTCGATGTGCAATATTTATCGCCGGGTACTGTAACTCCCAAAATAAGGAACATGTGAACGTGTAACGAGCAACACTGCCGCTGGCTGGGTCGCTCCGATACCGGTCAATGTCCATCAGTCGCCACTCGTAAAATAGGGTTAAGTCTGCGGATTTGTCCCCATCAGGATCTATATATTTGTGTATTGATATGGCATGATATTGGATTAGGATTTATAACTCGATCTCTTGTATCGTGTTGGCGTTTGAGGGTTAGTTTTTTTAAACGAATTCAAAAAAGGTGGAGGTTCTATGTTCGACTGTATGTATGTATTTAAAACAAAAACATCTATATATGTTAACTTATTTGGATGATTCTAGTTTGTTTGGAAGAGAGTTTAAAGAGAGAAGAAGAGTTGGGTGAAGATCTGATGAATAACTTTGGAGATAGACAATGTAACTCCTCAATAATGAACAGTGCATGTAGTATGATTTGATTATTGTACTGAAGATCAAAGATAATTACAGCCGGTGTACATACCGCTCCATTAAGTGATTACCCCTCCAAAAGACATGTGCGTTCAAATCCGTGATAGGCCCAAGTTGGTTTTTGTATTTTGCAAAAACATTTTATTTTAAATAATTTATTGTTTTTGTGAATAAATAAGTTTAAGATAGTATTTATTTTTTAAAATTCTGTTTTTATTATTGTTTTTTTCAATAAAACGTTAATACTTTTATTATTGCGAAAACGACAAGCAATAATAGGATTAACATTTACTAACGTTTTATTCATCGTCTAAATAGACTAGAGGTTTCAAGACCGCTTGCCGTGCCTATGAGTGGAAGTTCAAATCATGGGCACGAAATGTGCTTTTTGTTCATTATAATTATTATTTTAATATATTTTTCTATTTTGTTTTAATTAGTAATTATTTATAAAGAATTTAAAAATAAAGAAAAATAAAATAACTTAATAATCATATAATAATATTTATTATTGCTATTATTTAACAAAACTATGATCTTATTTTACAACAAATATTTATTTTGATTTGATAATTTTATTTACAGTTATCATAATATACTATTTTGCCAACTGACACAATTGGGTTCCTAGACAAGTGGCATCCTATTAACGTAAACGATAAAACAGTAAGCGGCAGAAATATTTTAGATTGACATAACCTAACGAAATGTCACGTGACCTGTAATGTCGTCTCAGCATACAAATTTGACATTTGACAGTCTGACAAGTGACATCGAAAGAGACAAGTTTTGAAGCGTTTGCAACTTGTCTAGGAACTAGAAGTTAGTTTGGCAGGATTACAATCATGAGCATAATAAGTGAATAAACATGTTATCAATAGATAATCAATTAACATCTCTTATTAGCTCATGATATCTACTTAGAATATTTTGCTATACAAAGTAAAATAGTGGGATCAAATGAGTTAAATGTCTTCGTTGTTTATTTTGTTGTCATACTTAATTAATATAACTGCTATTTCTGGGCAAACCGCAATCGTTCTCTTCGATGTTCTTCTGTTCGACATATTTTGCAGGTCGATTACTGTGAATGTTCGCTGCGTGTAAATGTCTTCGAACCGTGGACAGAGATAGTCCATGCCGTTGCGAACTGTAACGAGTGGATGTAAACGGCGGTGTAGTGTGAACCTTAACAATATCCCGATGATGTTCAGATTGGTCCGTATAGATCCCAGTAGTTCTCCGACCCATGGACATTGTCTTAACATCGCTGGTTTCTTGAAATCTGCGCACCCATGAGCGCACCGTTTGTCTGTGTATAGAAAAAAATGGTTTTAAATAAGTTATTAAATACCACACACAAGATACCGCAAATAGCTCAACAAGAAAAAAATCGGAGAACACAATTAATATTATAATGAACTTACTGCTATGCCAAGCTGTCTCGCAATTCCTTTTATGCTCACTCACATTTTGTTCACACAGAACAACTATTTTAGTTCTCATAAAATCATTTTAAAAATTAATGGATAAATCGTAGTCGTTTACTCTTCGCCGTTTTAAGTGAACGTATACATCAAACGTCGTAGTTATAACTTGAGGGTATGGATTAATTTTATAAAGACAACGTAAGTAAGTAAAATTAATGGATACCCTCAAATTATAACATCTGTCGATTAGACATCCCACCTAAAGATAAAATGACTCAGACCATAGTAGATAAAAATTTCAACGCAATTCATATGGGCTCGCTGGCTAGTTCGTCAAACTGCCGGTATGAGTATGACGACGTTCGGTGATGCGATGGTTCGAATCTGAGTCGAAACAATGGGTTCTTTTTGAAGTATTCTTTAGATTATTTGTAAGGAATTTAATGTGTATCATTTTAAAACTTGAGGGGTTAGCACATACTGACGCAGTCTGTACCTATTCTGTGAAATTCTCACCGTGAAAATTTGAGTGAAGTGAGTATGAAGGGAGCTGTCAAACCCTGGATTCCCTAGCGTCAGGTAGGATGACAGTTCACGTTCTCTCACTTCATCTTAGTTTTCACAGTGAGATTTTTACAGAATAACACTACTGATTGGTTACCTAACGATGGTCAACAGATCATGGACTTCAAAGATATCCCATAGCACTTATCATCTAGGAACATTGTCAAATTATTGTGAATAATCGTACGGAATGCATACTAATATTATAAATGCGAAAGTGTGTCTGTCTGTCTGTTACCTCTTCATGTTTAAACCGTTGAACCGATTTAGATGAAATTTGGTATAGAGATGGTTTGAGTCCCGGGAAAGGACATAGGATAGTTTTTATCCCGATATTCCCACGTGATCGAAACTTACGCGGGTGAGACCGCGCGGCGCTGCTAGTATGACATAAAGTTGCTGAGCATGTAGGCACCTAGCGGTACACGAATTTGTGAAACCAAAACTAAAAAATATTAATATTATTTTTTTTATTAAATATTGGACAAAATAAATTTACTGACTTCCAAAACGAAAATACTAGAAAGTGCAAAATAACTTTAGTTTATGAAGTCGGTGTCTTTGGTTTTGTTTTATTTCTTATCAGTTACCACCGACTTCCAACACTACAGTTATTTTGCACTTAAGAAGTAGGTTGAATTTATTTTTTTATTTTTATCGCAAATTGTTCAAGAACAGTTCTCGAAAGTATGTTCTTAATCTTATTATATGAACCTTAATTATGTACTAATTGTAGTTAACTTTGTGTTTTAACACTTATATCTATGTTTGGATAGTTCGATATCTTATGAATGTAACCAGTAACCTAACCAAAAGCGCGTAGCGAAACCATAGCGCGATTCAGCGGGACGGCACAACACCATCTATCGAAGAAGGGGTCAAACTTTTGTTGCTACTCTTGTGAGAAAACTTTTAAAAAATTGGTCCTTGTTACTTTGCTAATAAATTAAATAGGTAATGACGTGTTTATTTACTGCAAGTGTATTTGATATTAGTTGATTTAAAACATGTGTAACTATAATCGTTTAAATTATGATCGAGAGGGTCAGATTATAGTCGTATTGAATTAGTTTTAAAACGAAAAAACTAACTCAAAGTTTTAACTGAAGGTCATACAAAAGATTAAAAAAAAAAATTGATTGTGATTTGAAAATTCCTTTATTAAACAAAATACATATAAAATAATTTATTGTTAAAAAGAACAAAACAATATTGTTGTTTACTGTTTTATTTAAAAAGAAAATGTTTTATCTCAAATAAACTTCTCTGAAAACTCCTCATTTTCCCAATCCCATGTCTCGGTCAGTCCGTAGCGCCGCCGTAGCTCCCCATTCGTAGCCGCGTAGGCGCGTAGCATCGTAGGCGTAGCGTAGCTCATTACAAATAAGTATGCAAAATCGTAAAGTTTAATTTGCTCACTTGATAATAACAAGAAAACACGACAAATTAACATTACTAAGAGACAAAGAATGCTGGAGTTTGATACTACGTTCAAATCAAGCAAGCATACACATTAAATATAATAGCTTAGGTCTGCGCCTTCGGATGACGACGATGTTTTAATGTGGATAATACGATACAACTTTGTTTGGGCGGAATTTAAAATGGGGGATTTTAAACTGGAAATAAATATTTGTTATCTTACTTTATAGTGATAGTATAGACTGCGTTGGTAGGCAATTTATTAGGCACAACTTCACAAAACGGTTACCATAAACTTGACAAAATTATTGAAATAAACGTATAGTTTTAGAACTTGTTGAAAGTGAAGTAACTATTGAATTTTAAAGTCTTCAGTGTCTGGGTAGCGTAGCCGAGGTGTGAGTAATTGAGAATTGACATAGTAGTCTTCATTTAAACCATACAAAAATCAGTTTTTTCCCACTTATAAACCAGCCAACCTATTCTGTAACAATCTCAACGTCAAACGTAAGTGAAGTGAGCTTAAAGTGAGCTATCATTCCATAATACTAGGGATTGACACTATTAATAATTCACTTTAACACAGTGTGATTTTTACAGAATATATCGGCTGTCTACAGTTGACTCAGACGAGTGTTAATGAGGAGTTTCTCTTAGGTATCTCATAACAGGCCTAACTACAAGGAATTAAAAAAGGATATTTTTCTAAAATATCTCCCAATTTTTTCTTCAAAGATACTACTACTACTATTTTCGATGCCACTTTTAAAAAATTTAAAGTTAATTTTAAAATCTACCCACATCCTCCCTAATCCAACACAGTCCGCCGCAGCGCAGCGTACCAACAAATTCTTGGCTCATTTGTTTTTTATTCATCCACAGCCCAGTGTAATCGAAAGTATAAATTCGCTTTAACTGCTAGCAGGCCTGCCGACCGATAACACACCCCTTGTTAACTGCGTAATAAGAAAAATAAACTTATATTTGTGGCGCCTTATGGAATATCAAAGTTTAAACTGAGATAGTGGGGATGCTGTGGCAACTTGCAGCTTTTTCTCGCTCAATCATTTCCTTGTGTGAGAAAAGGGAAAAGTTAAGTGAGTGTTGCTGAGGTTTGGAATTGGATGGGTGACCGCCCATTGCAACTTAGAGGGGCCTTGCTGTTATGGTCAATTGAGAACACACTTGTGGCATGGAATCGTAAAGACTGGTAGACTTTTTTTAGATATTTAAAGTTTGGGAAAGAAATGTGTGGGTCAAGCAATATTTGCTCAGGTTTGGACGGTGATAGGTGATCGTTGTTTAGCTTTTATAGGTAGAATTAATTTGTTTTAAATGCTGACAGCCCTACCGACCGATAACACACCCCTTGTTAATTGAGTAATGGGTCAATCTCCAAAACGGGCGCACTCGTGTGATCGCTCTGGTCCCATCCAGATATTGATATTTAATGGTAATTATGTATCTCATTGAAGAAATGATATTCAAATAGTTTGAATATCATTATTTTTAATGAGATACTTAATTACCATTAAATATCAATATCTGGATGGGACCAGAGCGATCACACGAGTGCGCCCGTTTTGGAGATTGACCCAAAGAAAAATAAACTTATAATATTTGTGGCAACTTATGGAATATCGATGTTTACTCGTAAACTGAGATAGTAGGTATTCTGTGGCAAGAGAGACGGAAGCAAAACTAGTAACTTGGGAAAATTACGAGTGGCTATTGTTGAGGTTTCCATTCGGATGGGTGGGTGACCATTGCAACTTAGGGAAAGTGCATGTCAAGTAACTATTGATGGGGCTTGGGTTTGAATGGTTTGCTGCAACTTTGGTGTATGACGGCCTTTTGACAAAACTTTCCTACCTTTACGTGTAGTCATAATGTAATATCGAAAATTGGAACGTAAGCAGGTAAGTTAGAAGGAATAAAAAAAATATGTGCAAGTTAATTAATAGTGGTCAAAGTTTACAGTAGGCTGAGTAATTGATGATTTGTGTTTGTAATTTGTTCACCTAATGATCTTTTTAAAAAGGTTATTTTAGGCAAAATCTCTAACTAGGTTAATATGATATCGGTCTAAAGGACCTTATCAGATACACAATATAATAGCTTGAATAACACGATTAATACTCCTTTTGAGCCTTATGCTTCTAATAGGTTTAATACACCTATAACACACATAGGTTTAATACACATTAAGGGGCTTACAGGACCTAAACGCAAAAAACGCAAATTTTGGAAATAATAAAAGTATATAATCGACTACAGTAAACATCAAAAAAATATATGATATTCTTCAGGATATATGCTAGGTAGATACTGTGTTGAAAACATAATACAAATAATTTGATACGATAGAAAAAAAACATGTAGATTTGTCTAAAAACTTTCTTTTTACAATAAAAACCATACTAATATACATACAATCATTCTGATTTTTTGTCAGATTATTCTACAAGCAACATACTAAACACTACTGTTTTAATTTTTTAGTCCAAACAATAGATTTTAGGTAATTAAATAATTACTTCATATTTTGCAATAAATTACCAACGTTGTGTCATCGCGCTTCTCTTTCTTTTCTATGCAGTCCGACAGTGACCGCGCTTTAGGTCATGTAAGCCCCTTAAGGTGTAAAGATGGCTCACTGTCCTTGTGCATGTGGGCGGAGCTAAACGCCCTACTCCCGAATACCTAAAAATGTGTGCGGTGGCGCGCTACACTAAAACTATGATCAAAGAATATGAAGAGGCGCAGACATGCCGCACGTAGGTCGCCATTTTTGCCTACGATTCCAGAAGGGAATGGCGGATGCAAGGCTGATATATTTTGTACTAGCTGTTACCCGCGACTTCGTCCGTGTGGAATTTAAAAAAAAGTTATTGTTGAGTTCGCAGAGTTTACGATAACTTATTAAGGCGCTGTACTTAGTCAAAATAGGCTTCGCAAAACAATATTTTAGCCAAATGTATACATTTTAGAACAGCAAAAAAAATATGTTAATCTTGACCATATTTATGAGTGGACCATTGTGTTCAAAACACGTTTTCGGTAAATTTTCTCGATAGAAAAAAATCATAAAATAAACCATTAAAATTGAAATCGTTGCAATTGTAACTGTGTTATTTATAAACAAATCTTGATAAAATTAATAACAGTGATGTAATGTATAATAAATAATAATAAAGGGAACTGTTGTTTTTATATATCGATTGAAATAAGATATTTGTAAGGATTAATTGTATTTAATGATAAATAACTCGAACGAGTCGAACGAAACGTCGACAGCGAGTCAGTGACCCATAGAGTATAAGTAACTAAAAAGCAGTGACTAGACATGGGTCGTACTTGCAAAATCGTGTACCAGGGCTTACAAGTACGACTTCTTTAAGAAACCACGTCCTAAAACTAGATCTCGGGATACTTTCAAGTATTTTCTATCTGCATAGGAAATTGAACCTTAACTGTATACAAATAAGGAGCAAAATCGCTTTTACAAATAAATACGTACTTATAGAGTATAGACGATTAAAGTTTCTACTACTATTCCAACCAAGAGCCCTGTTGGAAGAAAAAAAACTTGCATAGGAAATTGACCCGTTACCTTCTATGAATAAGGAGCATAATCGCGTTTACAATTAATATTTTCACAAACCATTAAAGTAAAAATACTTTCATACGAAATTGTTCCGTAGACTCTAATTGATAAAGAGCATGATCGCATTTGCGAAAACTGACGCGGCTGGGTACCTATGTAGTTGAGCGAGTAGCCGTATAAAATACTTTGAAGTCTTGCAATTATTTCGGGTCGGTACCTAGTGTACGTACTTTGGTATCTGTTTGTTGATGAAAGCTGTTTATTATATTTTATTTTATGATTACCTAGTTTTTTCTAAGTTATGTTGTTGGTGTAAATGTTTGTACTGTTTCGGTTCTACTCATAAGTTGTATAAATAAACAATCAGTGTATAAAAAATGGTCAACAATAAAATAAACGGAAGGAAATAAAGAGATCTTATTCGACGAAACAAATTGTAAAGTAAGTTTGTTTGTATAGATTATCTATAGACGCGTAATTTCAACATACATTACAACAGCTCGATTGGTCTAGTGGTCTCGTGCATCGCTAAAGCATAGTATAAACAGGGGAAGTAGGCTATCTCCGGCCCTATCCGCGATATAATTGCCTACTGTCTCAGGGTTGTCACTTTTAGCTGAATTTTAATTCAGTGCCTATAAATTAGCAAGAGTCGGGAAGTTGTATTTTTTACTTGTATTATCTGGGTACAGGGTTTGTGAGGTCGGTTTTCCCTAAACGATGATGAAACCTTTCACGATGAAAGAAAGAGCGACGGGCCAGCAGACGGGCGGCGCGGAGCGGTGATGAGCACGAGAAAACGGTGGGTTGCTGATAGTACTGTCTTCGAACTTTGCTCTATTTATCTGATTCACAATTAGTCAATTTTTTTTTATTACTATTTTATAACTGTAAGTAGCTACTTAGTTACTATACCTACAATACTGAGAAATCGGCATGACTAAACGTAAACAAAGCAATAGCGGCAAATCAATTGACAGATCAAAAGTACCAAATGCATTCTAGTGGGAATGTAGGTCTACCTACTTCCTTTGTCTGATAAAACTAATACTTACAATAAAAACTAAGTAGTTATCTCATCATCAAGTAAAAATTATACGCTAGAATAAGTGACTTGCTTTACCTTTCCTGTTCAATAGGTAATCTGAACAGAGACAATTCTGTAATATATGACTTATTAAGACACCCAAACACACAGCAATACGTTCTCCTGCGATTATCACACATTTTTCATTCATTTAGCGGTGCCGAAAAGCCGTAACGCGCGAAGCTCATGCGGTGTTAGCCCCGACTGGCGCAGTGAGAAACGGGTCGAGATTTTGTTAAGTGTGCGTGCGGCGACGCATAGATACTATGACGCACACATACAAGCCGCGCGCGGTGCGTTTGTATGAAGATAACTTACTTCCCCTCTTTATACTTTGGCTAAAGTGTCACTAACGCCCGGATTCAAATCTCAACTTTTCCATTCTTTTTGTTGATTTTCTTATTTGATATAAATGTTTTTTTCAGTAATTATTACTTTTGTTGATTTTCTTATTTTTGTAACAATTATAATGCAATTTTATTGTTTTTTCTTTATAGTAAAAAGAAATGGTTGGCGAGCAATCCGTCAGGTCAGCAGATAAACCATCGGAGAAAACTTTTCAAGAGTAAGCTTATACATATACATGTATACTTTTGTAACACACTGTAGGTATATTATTTTTCTTCCGAGTCAAGCTTGGTGGACGTTTTTATTTATTTTTATTATATTACTTACTCTAGCTAGATTCTGAAGAAAAATAACTAAGTATAGGAATAAAAATGATTGTTTTTATTAAAATAACAATTACTTATTGAATTATTTTAAAAATAAAAATATGCACATTATAATTAAAAAATAACAAAACAAAAGATAAGCACATTATAATTAAAAAATAACAAAACAAAATATATGCGTCCACTGAGATTCGAACCTGGTGATTACGCAATGAGAATCCGGACAGTAGAGCGCGGAGCCAATCGTGCATCTTATTCGAGTCGCGAAATTACGCTTCTAAATATAATGGAAGTCGCACATAAAAGTCGTCTATTCACCGCCACGTAAAGAAATACAGTATGCTAATTTTAATGAAATTCTTCTAATATTTCTCCATTTAGTTCTTTTTGATCGTTTTTGCATTTTTAGTTTAATTTATTTATTTTTAGTTTTTCGTATTAGCCTTTTTATATACAATATTTGGTGAACGATTTCCTTGGGCTAAAACAAAAACACTAGGTATATTATTTTATTATTTATGCAATCAATTTCATTGGAGATTAAGGAATCTTCACGTATAGGATCCACTTATAAAAAAAAAAACTATACCCCGTTTCTTTATTATGATTTATTTACATTTGGTTAAGTACCTAAATAAACGCAGTATACAACCTCCCTATTTGAATCGGATATTATTCAATATTTAATTTCATAGGTTTTAATTTTTTTTCGTGGGAACCTATTTTCTTTTTTTTTTTCTAAAATAAAAGTAGCCTAAGTTACTCCTTATTCACCTATCTGCTAGTGAAAGTCCCAGTCACAGAAATAAATCCGCACAAGAATATGAGAAGGTAGTAAATGTAGTAATCAATAAACTCAGTAATGCAAATACTCGTAGATTGACAACTAAGAACGCTAATTTTTTATAAATTAAGGTGTTTGAAAACATTTTTTTTTTTTAATTGTGTGTAAGTAGTTATTTTCTAAACAGTCAAAATAAAATGGCCTGAAGCGGTTGTTTTAATATTACAAACAGACACTCCAATTTTATTTATTTGTATAGATAGATAGATACTTATTAGTCCACTCAACGAATAACCCAAAAAGAGGTGTAGAGTGCGTGAGCTGGGCCCTGAGCGATTTCTTCAGAAAGTTGCTCAGAGTGCTTAGGGAGTAAACATACTAAAAGTCCCCGCGTCTAGGAGGTGAGCCGGAGTGGGGGGTATAAAAATTCCCACTTTTGAGTTTTTCGCTAATATCTATAAAACGGTGCGTCGTCGTAGAGAAAACGTATTTTTCTTGACTTGCTTTGCTTTGGCATTTTTATTTATTTACAAACTATCTTATATTTACAAAATAAACAATGTAAACAAAAACAGTATTTAGAAATGGCACCACTAATAAAGCGTCCACGCGGACTACAATAGAAATGGGCCCTCTGCAGCGAGCTAATCTATAAACGCATACTGATACAATTTGTTCATAAATATTTGCACTAACACAGCCAAAGGCGCGTAGTCGATCGATAGCCGGGGCGGAGCAGCGAGCGACACAGCCACCCCGTCTGAGTGCTAACGCACGACTGCCGCCCGCGCCCGCGCAGAGCACCTCTGAACCTATATCTCAAAGTGGGGCATTGTCTTTGCAACTGTTGATTGATTTAAAAACGCTATTTCAAATATGTAGTACCTCTAACCATCAATTTTTCAGTGTAAAAATATTTCCAAACATCAAAGCCGTTTAGAAGTTATAAGCAAATGTTAGCTAAAATAGCGTTTTGGTAAATATTTTTTTAAGGCAAAAGTATTAGCCTTATGAAAAAACCCTGTTTCAAAAATGCTGTACATGAATCTATAGCAAACATATATTTTTTACAGACCTTCTAACCAAACCGTTAATGAGTTATAAGCTTCATAAAGTGACCGTTTTACGGTACTAAACGAGAGTAAGGCCCTTAATGTAGGTGCGATATAGAATAGCCCTGCCCCTGACCACTGTCTTATTGTGTAGACACGGACTCTCCGTTTATTTGTGGATATCAATAGTTTGAGTCGAAGTAATGACGACGAGTTCAGTAGCACGAATGTTTTTTTCTTGCGCCCTAGAAAACTACAAACTTTTCATATCCACTAAACTATAATTAAATCCAGCTTAAAAATTCTTCAACTAATATTTCTCCTACTTTCCTTGATTTAGTAAGCAAGGACCTCGGAATTGGACGGTAATGGGGTATACTTTACTTCACGAACTAAAAACAACAGTCATTGGGTATTTCCACCTTACGCTAAGAAAAGCCTCTTAGAGGAGGAAGAAAGTTAAAAAATAATTAATGCTTTCGTAAATATTCATACCTTGGACGGAGTTTAGAGTTAACCCTCCGTGTTGGAAATGTAGTGGGGAAGGATTTTGAGCGGGAACGCTTCGCGGTTTTTTTGGTAGAAATTTTTGTTGAAAATTTTAGGATACGTTGGTATGAGTGATCAGGCAACTTAAGCACTAAAATGATTTACTTAAACATCTCGCCAAAATTCCGGGATCAAAAAAAAAATTTTTTTTTTCTATGCTTTTAATTTACTGTGAAAATCGAGTACGCACTACGACTTATCAAGCTACATTTCCAGTCTAAGCTGACTTCACATTGTACGAAAAGCAATACGAGATTAGCTAAAACTGGAGATGTATAGATTTATATGTCGTCGTGTCTAACAGGTTTAAAAAGTATGTTTAGAACTGAGTTAGACTTGAAAATGCTAACTAAGTTTTCGTTAGACCAGGGAAAAATTACTTCAAGGTCAATTAAAAATTATACTTTCAAGTACAGAAGATATACAGGGTGGTCAAAAAGTCGTGGATCAAACGAAATAGGGAGATAAAGGAGGTCATTTACAACGCTTTTAAAGTGAGTAATAATACCCAGAGCCGCAATAGAACTTTTGTAGTGCTGATACATTATCTAGTAATAATACAACACCGGTTATTTTATTGTTTTACATGACATTTTTAAAAATTTAGTCTAATGATCCACGAATTTTTGACCACCTGTATACTTTTTCCGACTTTACTGATAAAATGAGTAACCAAGATGTTAAAGAGCAGCGAATTCTACAAACAACTCTTATTTTATACCCGCAACAGTTGGTTTCATAATATGAGTCCGTAAGTTTACAAAAGTGAAGGGTTCGTCGAAACGACTCCGATTTAATTTAAGTCCAGCGCCGTTATCGTCGGTACCCCATTGTTTTTCTTTCTTGAAATTTTACGGTCAATTTGACGTGATTCCTTTTTTTTTACGATTAATTTGAATTTAATTAGTTCTGAGCATTGTTGTCGAGTTATAGCGGTTGTGAGTCAGCGTTTATTGCTGGGTTATAGTTGTGTGTATTTTATTTTATTTTGTAAATTGCTTTTTTATTTACTTTGTGATAAAATTATTTGACTTCTGCCCTCGATTCTAAGTGAAACGGTGGTGGTCGATTCGTTGAAAAGCCGGTGATCCGTCAGTATGTACCTACCAAAGATCTTCGGAGTGATTTTCATCCGTCGTAAATTTGAAAAGAAACAAGTTAAACGCGTTATCTCTGATAATTAATCAAACCCTAAAAAAGTTCAATATTATCAAACTAGCTTTAGGTATATTACTTTAAGATTGTTCTACCCATACAAGATAAACTTTTACATGACGCAATTACAGTAACCCCCGCTCAAAAAGGCACAAATCAAGCGTACAATTACAGCCGATAACGCACCTCCCACTTGCGTCCCATCCATCTCCCACCACACACGAAGTAAGATCGACAAATCCTGACGCACTGCAACTTCGCACAAAAAAAGATCTCCTCACATATACATCTTTAGATATTGGAGCCTGTTGACATATTTACGAGCTCCTCGACTATTAAGTGGTGATTTAGTGAGGGCATATCGGGATGGATACGTTTTTATCGCGAGCAATATATCCACTTGGCTTCTAGCTCTATTATGTGAACCATTGTGAGAGAGCTTGAAGATTTTCACCCGCAGTTTTCCCTGTAGGGAGTTTTTTAATGTTGTTTGATATTTTTGGTTTTAATCGAGCTTGTTCACTTGTACAGCGCATGCATTTTGGTCTGGAGAGTATTCCAGATTAGCTATGCTCGCGGCTTCGCTCACGTGACTGTGTATTCTTTTTTTGCATTAAGGTGACTACATAACCTACCTAAAGCGCGGTCACTGTCGGACTGCATAGAAAAGAAAGAGAAGCGCGATGACACAACGCTGGTAATTTATTGCAAAATAATTTTGAAGCAATTAGCTATTCACAAAGAAATCTATTGCTTCGACAAAAAAATTAAAACACTAGTACTTTAGTATGTTGCTTGTAGAATAATCTGACTAAAACCAGCCTGATTTTATGTAGATATTATATGGTTTTTATTGTGAAAAGAGAGTTTTAGAGGTATCTTCATGATTTTTTTTCTATCGTGTCAAATAGAACATTTAGAATATCATATATTTTTCTGATATTGTTTAACTGTAGTCGATCATATACTTTTAGGCTAATGCCTAAAACTTGCGTTTCTTGCGTTTAGGTCCTGTAGTCCCTGTAGTAAGTCAAGTACATATGTTAATGCGAAAATAATATTAATATTTAAGAAAAGAAGCGAGTTAACAACATTATTTCTTGCAGTCAGCACCTCGACACCTTTTCCCACCTTTTGAAATACCATATGCCTCGCCTACAGTATATGTAAATTATATGATTCCCAATCTCGATATTAAAATTAAGATTACCGAAAAAAAATGTCTTTAAGATATTACTACTTTCGAAGAAATATAAAGACTTACTAGAGCGTTTACTAGAGCGTCCTGTTCTACACCTCTCAGAATTTCGTGATTTACTGATTTGCTATTATTAAGAGGGTATATCATTATAATAAAGGGAGATCAGTATTCGAGACCAATGTATCTGCCCATCCACTTGATGTACGTAGTAAACATTTGAATGACCTTTAATAAAATGGTCTCAATATTTCTTACTAAATCTAAAATTACTATTCCAACTCGAAAATAGTTGTCCCTTCCTCGGCTCTTAACCCTCAAAAGCATCCGTAGGCTGAAGGGTACAAGTCGACAGTAACAAGTTAATTCTTCAAGCTTAATCTAAGATATTTGCTGATGAGGTAATCATGGGTATTGCTGTAATACTAGGACACCGCAAATGGTTACATGATTGTGAGTTAGGGAAACTGGATGTGTTATAGTGGCTGAAGTTATATCAGAAAATGGGAATTTCACCACAATGGGAAAGTCTCCTCAAACACCTTTAATAGTTGTCTTTCTAATTTTGCATAATAATTGTGGTTCCTTACTTAATTGACTGCTATTAATGCCATAATATTAGAAGAACTGATTGATGAAGAATTGCCAAACTTAAGTGGCAGTGGGCAGGGCACATTGCTCGCAGAACAGATGGCCGATGGAGCCGAAAGGTTCTGGAGTGGCGACCGCATACCGGAAGACGTAGCATTGGAAGGCCTCCCACAAGGTGGTTCGACGACCTTGTCAAGGCCGCAGGAACTCGTTGGATGCGAGAAGCACAGGAACGGTCGAAGTGGAGGTGCTTGGGGGAGGCCTATGTCCAGCAGTGGACGTCTTTCGACTGAAATGATGATGATGAATGCCATAATATGCTTGTGGAGCAATGGTGGCCCATCAAAAATGGCGGACGAGCATTACGAGCTGTAGGTCGTAGGTTCGAACTCGGGCAGGTATTTTAATTTGTATAAATTATTTCATGAGCCTTTCCTCACTTTTTGAGAGCAGTGATGTGCTCTCGAAAAGGCGAGGAAACGGGCATGTCCAACAAACAAAAATTCGAAGACACGTTACATCTACCAAACCGCAATGGGTCCGCGTGATGGATACGGCTCGCTCTCTGTACCTCGGAGGAAGCTTCTACCCCAGTAGGTAGTGAGAATATCATAGGCTAGTTATGTTATGCTTGTGGAAAAGTATCGTTCTATTCCATTTTTCTATTACTTATAGCCTTTGATTACATTCTTTTTGGAAATGTTGTTTAAGAGCCGTTCAAGTATTACCTACGTACGTAAACATTGGGACATGCATTTTTTAATGTGTTCTTGTTCCTTTATTGAATCTTGAGCAGCAGTTTTAGGCGTTTCGTTTTTAATCAGAGACAAGTAGGCTGGCAAGCCTACTTGACTATGATATGTCATGTGTTCATATCAAAATAGACAAAATTTAGTAGAAAATGCGAAAAAGTAAATACTGCTGATGTAATTACCATCCAGACCACCCCATCCCCCATATCATCAAAAATAAGCAAAGCAAATACCCCCCGCTCCCCTGTAGTGCTTACGTACAGACGCCAGCACATCAAGCTACTACAATCTGTCAAATTTCTTTAATACATTTTCAACTTTATCGCTAAAGCATAAGGCTCAAAGTTGATTGGGAAAATTTTACAGTTTCGGGTAGCTTGATGTGCTGGCGTCTGTACTTAATACTTGAATGGCCCCACAGGTATTGTCAAAGTTGTATTTTTATTGTAATTTTGTTTAGTTCATTCTCTTTCATTATTTTCTAGTTAAGTAACTTTTCGTACTCCACCATCATCATCCCCACCTACAATCTCAGCCATTACCAAATCCAGCATCAGTTACATCCATGTTATCATTATGAATAGCATCGGCCGTCTGTAGACCGTCGCCGCGTGTTCTAGTTAATGCTTTAATCTTAAGGTGGACGCCGATCGTGAGAGCAGTGTGGACGTACCCTTGTTTACTTGAGACTAGTATCGGCTACAGCATACAGTAAGGAATTTGTAACTCAGAAGTCTTAACTAGAAAGGGTGTAGGTACCGTTTTGTTATACAATAATGATGGTAGAAAATATTGTCACGATGCGAAAAACTTCGCATAAAACTTATTAAGATTGGATTAAAAAAATTCAATCTTAATAAGTTTTATGCGAAGTTTTTGAAGTGAAACTTCTTTAGGCGCCTTGGGCATTTTTTGAGATGGGAAAATCCATTTAACTCGCGCCACTGTTACCGTAAGCGACACTACGCGTGTTTTGTTTATAAGATGATTAAAAAAAGTACCCGCTTCGGATGTGTTCGGCTGTCCTCGGGATGTACTCGGTTTTAATGTATATCCGATATGTCAGTAAGTGATGGCAAAGTATTCTGTTTGTGTTTTGTTTTCACTTCTGTTCTGCACTAGCGGCGTGTCTCTGCTTTTTTTTGGTCCTTAACACACCGGAGAAATGAAGTTTTCGAGTTAACATAGTAATAATAAGCCAGTATACTCCACTGCAGCGCAAAAGTGTCTCTTTCCTTTTCCCACTCAATTCGACCCTAAATCAATATGGACCAATCCCTCATAAAGGCGTCAAGTTCGCCCCGCCATCTAAGCCTGGGTGTTCCGCGATGCCGTTATATCATATCATCTTATATATATATCGTTATACATATCATTTGGTATTACCATTGTAGGTACGTTCTTCAACTTTTAAACCGAACTAACTTCTTCATTATTATTTGTTGTTGTAACAGCTATTCATCTTTTTCTTTCTAGTAAAAAAAGTATTTCGTGACTTCAAAAAAAGGACCTGAAAATAAAATAAATTTGAGTTAAAACATAGTCAGTTCCCACTGTGAAACAGTTAAATTAGATTAGCTCATTGACTTATCTCATTTTCACCGTCCACACCTTAAAATCCCCGTCACATCCTCTCTCTCCCAACAGTAACATTGTCACCTTGGAGGTGTCTCCCCAGCCATAACTCTTCACGGAGGAACGTCCCCGTCGCCGTGTTGAGGAATTATTATTATGCGAATAAATACTCCGAATGTCACTAGTAAATGTCTCCCCTCTGTCGGGTAATCCGAGGGGCGATGGGGGCTAGAGTTGCCAGTTGTACGGTGGTAAAGTGGAATTTATAAAAAGTGCTGCTAGTTGAAATTCATTTCTTGAGATTTCCTGCTTTGAATATAGCAGGCTTTCAAGAAAGTTTTTTAAATAATTTTGGCTGCGATTTCCCGATTTAAATAGTGTCGGCTTTATAAAAGAAAATTTCATTGGCGGTGGCGGCTCACAAAACTTACATTCTTTTGTTTTGTAATCTGTCAAACCTTTAAGTTTTTTCGCAGTTACGATACTTTACCTCTGACAGCAGAGACCTAACAGCCAAGAAGCTTATAGATAAAAGTGGAGGTAACACTCTAAATACTTAAGCGAAGACTGCTGTGGTCGGACCTCTCTTTCTGAAAACATACATATGACAAAGAAAGGAAAACAAAGTATTATGTCAATAGTACAAAACAGAAATGTATACTAACACCCACGTAGCGTGTTTTAGGTGTATTAAAATTATAATACCGCTGAAAATGATAAAGCATCACCATGAGTAATAAATAAAATGATTAGGGTTTATGGCCTGATAAAGTACACGCAAAATTGTATTAACTGTTACAATTTTAATGCTAACTAAGGTAAAAACTTATTATATTATATTAGGGCAATAAGAAAATATTTCCACATTTTTGCTTTATCACTTTATAGAAAGAGGACCGTCCTCCGTAATCGAGACATTTGGTGTCACCGTGCGGCCCGGCCTCTAGACAAATGCCGTTCGATCCGCCGAAATGTTCCAGTAATAGTTTTAAAGTGTGGCCAATTTCTTGACGTTGTCACCTACAAGATTTTCCTTGATGATGACTGTCATATTTGTCAAGTGTTATGGTAGCTGTCATCTTACTAGGAATCGTAAGATGAGTCTCATTTTAATGGCTGTAACACCAAGTTTCTGATAGGTTTCAATATAGTTTCGACATAAAATAAACTGTTTCTTAGTATCTCATGTTGACTGCTGAAATTTGAAGACATATTAATCCATATGCTTAGCATAATGTTCCCACTGCTGGGACACAGGCCTCCTCACGGTGAGAGGGAGTGAGCTGTAATCCACCACGCGGGCCCAGTGTGGGTTGCAAGATGTCAAATGTTTTTGAATTTTTGATTCTAGGTCATGCCGGTTTCTTCACGATATTTTCCTTCACCGTTCTGAGAGCAGTGGTGATGAAATAATTTACACATAGTAAAGCGTCTGTCTGGGATCGAACCTACGACCTACAACTGTTAAACATTATGGAATTAAAAGCAAGACAATTTGGAGTAAGAAAACCTTATCCGAGGCATAGGCTTAGGTATAAAAACCGGACGCGAATTTTCCAGTTAGGTCTAGGCAACGAATCAGAAAACCTTGACGTGATTGGTCGGGTTTTGTTTGTTAAGCTATGGGCTGCTAGTTGTTACTATAAGTACCTAGGTACCAACAATATCATCTTGTCACAGCTTCGTTCCACGTTTTATGTCACCCATAAAAAGAGGGGATGAGAAAGCTTATGGCACGATAAGCGTTATAATATTTTGAAATGAAGAGAAACAGAATTAAATGATTATATGTTATTTTTATGTTTCACTGCAAACGTCTGTTTTGGGTGAAGGCCTTTCAGTTTCGTCTTTTATAGTAAGCATAGACATATACATAATTTTTGGATACGGACGAAAATGGCGAACATTTTTATTAAAACTTACTATAATGTATACCATACATTATAGAAACTTTTAATATTATAGAACACTAGCTACCGCCCGCTGCTTCGCCCGCGAGGTATGTCGATAAAAGCTATCCTATATCCTTCCCCGGGATGCAATCTATCTCTTTGCCAATTTTTATCGAAATCCGTTTAGTGGTTTAGGCGTGAAAAGGTAACATACTCACAGACAGACAGAGTTACTTTCGAATTTATAATACATATTAGTATGGTTGTATGATTCTGTTAATTCAAATCGACCAACAATTCAAAGGATATACCTAATACTTATTCCGTACTCAGTACTCCTAATGAAGTGTGTTTTACATGACAGATTTTTTTTAGAAAATCGTAAGTATCTGAATGCTGAATATACATAATATACGAGTACATATTGTTATTTTTCTTTCTTGCATTGCCCATGCAATATTTTTCTAAATCCCAATCACTCTCCTCCTCCCACAACCTACTTGAAAGATTGACAATTTGATTCCACCATCAGGTTAGTAAGTGTAATGTTATTGCCTACAACAAAGGTGTTGCTGTGGTCATTGTAGTGTAATGGAGTTCTTTATCTCAGTATATCATGGTGTCGCTCAGGCGGGGGAGCGGAGCTAAGAATCACATGAATGAGTTTAAAATATACTTTGTATATTATTCTGCGCTGAGATAGGAAAATTTTGGGTTTATAACATAGTCACTGTCTATAAGATAAGTTAATTTGGTTTCGAATTTCATGAAGTGCCAGATAAATTAACTGATGCTTATCTGGAGTTGGTGAAAGAAGCCAATTAGATATGCCTTTCTTTGGTTTTTTGCATCAATAACAAGATTTTGAACGGAAGATTTTTGTAATTTTGATATAGCAACATAGCCAAGCTTAAAAGGTTAAACATATTGAGACTGGCGATGATCTATTCTGAATTTAGGCCCCATTTATTCAATTTAAGCTATAACCATGTTGGGCACATGCCAATAGAGAGCTGACGTCATAGCATGCAATAATATACGACTATTAACTAAGACGATGTTGATGTCCTTCTATCAGTATAGTTCAGCAATTGGTAGCTTTTTTTGCAATCTTCGCAATTATCTGTGTGCGGTTACTTTACATCAGGCGATAATTAAATAATAGCCTCCAGACAGATTTCGGTCACGGTGGCCAATCTCAACGGAGATTAGCGAGGTGCGCAGGAGATATTATGATGCACAAGTGTGTGCGCAGACGCCGGTGTACTCTCTGTTCCTACTCATAGTCCGATGGGACGGCAATCCGACACGATCGTGGAGAGATCAGGCGCAGGACCAACGGCTTTACGTGCTTTCCGAGGCACGGGGGTATTAAACCGCCAACTTCTAAACCCGGACTGTTACTAAGAAATTCCTAATGGAAAATCCAATAACACTTTTTCCGACATGGGATTCGAACCCAGGAGCCCACGCTCAGCATTCGCGCTTGCAACCACGAGACCAACGAGACAGTTCAGGCGATTTAAGGGTCCTTCAAACAGGCGCGACACTATACGCGACACAAAGGCACCGCAAATCGCGCAACGAGCGGTGCCTTTGTGTCGCGCGCGATTATTATCGCGTGTCGCGCCTGTTTGTGCCTAGCCTTTAAATGTCTCATCACACTCATGCGTTTTTTATGGGAGGAACTAGTCCCCATCTACATAGTAAATTATTACTCTTAGTAGGTATTTCTGACGCTCCCCTAACCCCTCGTCAGTTAGGCAAGCTTATTAAGGTAGATAACAATAGAAAAAGTAATTCTGTCTCACATTAGTGACAGTTGAGCTCGAAAAACCAGGGCAAAGTCATCATTTTATCATAACTAGGTAATACCATATCCGACCCAGCCTATATCCACGTTTGACGAGGGACTGTGGTGTAACGTCTTGTTTAAATCAAGCGGGGAATGATGGCAATAACAGTTAGCAGCGGAGTTACGGCTGCTAAGATAATGGTGGCTCCGGAGATTCCCTCAAAGTAATTGCTAATTTCGGTCGACGCGGCGTGCGCGATAATTGTTTGTTTGTTTCTTTGTTTAAGCCTACCTTGTTTATCATCTTGTGTATCAATATGTTGTGAAGTTTTGGGTATTTTCAGCTATTCTTTTTGTCTAAAGTGTAGCCAGATTCGCTGGAATCTGGAATAGCTATAGGGACTCCAAACTGCGAACATCTGCTGTTACATAATGGCCTTAAAAGGGGCACTGTTTCTTTGCAGCAAAAATATCTCCTGCAGAGAAGCTGGCTATAGTAAAACAGCAATAATACTTATAATTTTGTATAAATAGGAACTAAGGATGATACTACTTAAGGTACCCATGCTTAGGTAGGTACTTACCTAAGCACCCATAGCTACTTAGCTATATTACCAAAACAGTAGTGATACCAATAGTATGGCATAAATTAGAATCAGTATGATGATGCCACTTAAGATATGCTTAGTTAGGAGCTATGTAGGTATTACCTACAGGAGAATACGACTTAAAAGTTAAGGCTACGCCGACTGCCTAGTGGCGCCCTCATCGTTCGTTTGTTAATACTTTTATTTTAGAATGAAAATAAAAGAAATAACCAAACAAACGATGAGGGCGCCACTGCGCGGTCGGCGCCCTCTTAAGGTTTATGAAGTTTCTTTGATCTCTAGTTCTCCTTCTTTTTAATGGTCGAGTAATCCATCTTGTACGTGAGACGTATGTGACGGTTTGCGAGCATCCATCACTCCACCACCCATCCATTATCGACGAAATTAAAGCCATCTATCGTGTACAAGCTGCAACTCGCATCTTAATTACGTCTCCGCACAACAGATGGAGCTCCCATCAATATCAGTAACCGTTAACAGACCCAAAACTACTTAATATACATAAAGTACGGAGACAAGACAAACTTGTCGACTGTCGTAACTATAAATCGCACATGTTAAACTAAGACAGACATGTCGGACGTTTGCGACAACTCAGCAGCCCTTATCAAGAGGCGAGCCGTTATTTACGGCCTGGACTGAGTTATGGCCAATTTACAGGCAGTCATTAGTGCCTTAATGGCCTTAAGGTGTCCGGGTGAAAAGTACCGGCGGATAAGTTTCGGCAACGTCAGCGTTTGCGTCGCATGATGTAGGGTTTTGTCTTGCATTTGTAATGGTAATGTTGGGGAGTAAGAGGCTTCTTGGTTTTTATGGGATCGTTGTTTATGGAAGTTAGTATTTAATGTTTTGGGTTTGATTTTCACAGTTTTCACCAATAGTTTTTAATACTTATGTCGGGTGGGATAAGTGCGTGTAACATAGAGCAACTGCCTTACACGTTTTTCTTTCTCTAAGCAGCATTAAAAAGAAAATCTGCTGTTTCATACAAAAGTTCAATACCTACTTGACCAAAATGTATGAAACACTGATTTTTTTTCGTGATTTCAGAGTTGGTCCCATAGTTAAAGTTGTTCATATTCATGGGTAGAACACCCTGTAAAAATTTGGAAACGGTAAAAAAAACATTCTGTATACTGGTCTGTTCTGATTTGACGGGCGTCTATAAGTATGTGTTTAGTGTGATGTGTGTATTGTGTGGCGGCGTTAAAGTTATACGATGTTATATTTGATACGTTTATTCCAAGCGAACGTGTTTACATCACCGCGCCTATATCATCACTGGTTTTTTCAAACAAAAAACCAAATACAAAAATTTAAAGTTCACTCTAAATTCGTTTGACTGTTCGAATGCAACCAGAGTTATTCTACTGCCAGCCCCTCAGCCCGCACTACAGAAGGTCTACTTTTGAGGACAACCTTTACAGTAGCTATGTGGTTCCGAGGAATAGGTAGGACATGGAAACACTGGACGTTCAGTAAGTTAACTAGAATACCATCGGAACAACACAAGTATTTTCAAAGGTTTGCATGTCTGTAAAAGTTCTATTGTAGCAATAAGTTCGCCCATTACCGCCATGACAGTTTAAAGTTTTCAGCTGCCTACTTATTTAATCCTATCTTTTTTTGACATTTCTGTAGTAGGAATGTCAAAATTCAGAGGAGGGGTTTTAATCTCGGTCGAAAGAAATGCTGATTATCTTTTTAACTTCTTTAAATAGTTTCAGTCATTTTGAGTCCAAGTCTGTCCCATAAACTTTACATAGATGGACTAATTAAAACTCCACAAATTACAACCACAAATATTTTAACCAAAAACATATGCACAAAAGATAAAACGTCAAAATGATTTGTTAAAGCCATTCCGGCGTTAAAGGCCGGTCGACAATAGCAAAATTCATTACAACAGCGTAACTGGCAATGATAACCTCATTTTGTAACGAATGAATCAAACGCACATTAAAGCATTGTCGTGCGCGAGAATTATTGTGATGTAGCTCTCGTTACTGGCGCACTTCGATGCTGCCGGCGGTGCAGGGCTAAGGGTGCTGTGGAGCGGGTTGGGGCTAAAGATTTTTGGTGGGCTGGTATGGACTAATGGCTGTAATTCGGTACCTACTGCGACATCCGTCATCGGACATCTGTCTTGTAAAACCTTGAGATTAAGTTTAACGAAATCTTCTTCTTTTTCGCGTCGCCTGGTACGACTGTATTTTAGATCTTGTTGGCCCAAAACTTCGCTACGTCCACGGCGTCTTCGGTGGCAGTGCAAAGGTCCCTTTTTGATTGCATGAGTTTAACGAAGTAGAACTAACTAAGTACATGGTGGCCGACATCAGCACATATCAAAGACTTAGGATATCAATGGAACACGTACCAGTTACTCTTGTGCTACGTACCAGAGCACGCTTATGATGAGACAAAGTGGTTACCATCCAAGACCATCGCGGTAGATCTTGGTAGCATGTATTTTGTGACGCTGTCAAGACGGCTTGTGCAGCAAATGGCATGGAAAACAGAGATGAAACTGATAACTAAATAAATAATAGCAAATAGCTAAAATTGCTTTTTATATTTTATACAGAGCTCCAGATAAACCCTTGGGAAAAAAAATGTTGCTTAAATTCTAATGTCTTAAGATTTGACAGAATCAAAAGATATTTTTGAAAACAATATCAAATTCTTAGCTAACACAAATGACTAAAGTACAAACAAAAAGTTTTCAACCAATTAACTAATAATTTGGTTAATCACACCACTCCACAGTTTTCCTAGCCGCAAATTTTGCATTATCGCGGTTGGTATGACAGTTCAGTGATATATTCACCGTATTATAAATGCTATAAATAAATAAATATCGGATATTTAGGATCGCGCCATTGTTCGTTATGAGCTATGTGCGGGTGCTTGTCTGCAGTCCTGTTAACAATCATGGGTGATTTAGGAAAATTTTCAGACTAATTTTCAATTTTCAGGCTTTATTATTGGCCTTGCGTTTTAACCTGAGTTTCATTCTTGTTGTGTTTATATTCATTGAGAGATGAGAGAAATTCATGAAATTATGTGGATTTTTCTTCTGAGACAATTCTATACTGATATTGTAAAGAGGTAAAGTTTGTATGTAGGGGTAATCTCTGGAACTACCAGTCGGATTTGAAAAAATATTTTTGTATTAGATAGCTCAATTCTTGAGGAAGGCTATAGGTTATTTAACATTACGCTTTGACCCTTAGGAGCTGAGCAAAAAGAAAAAAATAATCAGAAAGAACGCTAAACAAAAACGAAATAATAGCGCGGGCAGGCGATGCGATGCGACGGGGTGGGTCGGGGAACAAGAAATTTCACGCGGACGAAGTCGCGGGCAGAAGCTAGTGGTCAATATAAAGAAAAGGGTTTAAATAATTTGTGTTAACTTTTTATTTTACTTTTCAGAACAAAGCTAAAAATATTCACGTCCTATAAATAATAAATATAACGTAAATTAGTCTTGATCCAAATCTAGGTGGCGCTAGAAAGGGATGCCTGGAAGGATTTGAGGCCTTAGCTCAGACAGTGTAGGCTAAGAAAAAAAAAATTGTCTATGTTTTCAGTTATAGGTACAGATGCCAAGCACATCAAAATCAGGCAAATTTATTTAATAGATTTTCAACTTAATCGCTTAAGGTTAAGGTTAAAAGTTGATTGGGAAAATTTTATAGTTTCGGGAAGCTTGATGTGCTGGCGTCTGTATATAAAATTGTGATGGGCCAGTATACTAAGCCCCTTACTAATAAACGTTGTATAGCGTCTGTATAGTTACACAACGCTTTGTTCTTTCGAAAGTCAAATTACTGACGACTGAAAGAGAAAAATCGGTGTGTAACTATTCATCTGATATCATACGTTTATTAGTAAGGGAGTTTATAGTATAAACAAAGTACCTTTTCGTGTCTTTCTGTTTGTACGCTTCTTCTTTTAATCTACACAGGGCCGTCTTTACCCGAGGGTGCAAGGGGTGCGTGGCAGCCGGGCGCAGGGTGTTAGAAGGCGCCAGGGTAGTCCGTGAAATTCAAAATTACTATTTCATGAAATACCCATCAGTAGGATTATATGAATTTATAGCGTTATATATCAATACGACCCTCTAAGTCAATTGCAAGACAAAATATACAATCTGACACTGACCTGCAAATTGCAAAAAACGTAAGAAATAACACGTAAAATTGAATTTCGCGGGCTACCTTGGTGCTTCTCCCTAAACATTGGACTCCAAAATCAATTTTTTTTTGTTGCCAAGAAAGAAAGTTGCCCAGAATGTTTGTCGCACACTGGCGCCCAAAGCTACACAATAGATTTTGGTGTGGTTTTCAACTTACGATTAGACATTTGGTCCACCTTCTTCTGCCTGATTCTCGTTACTTGTCCTTTTTCTTTGCCAATCATCGATGATCGATGATTATCTAATACCAAGGGGTATTATCAACTGAAGTTGAAAGGGGTATTAGTCAAATTTACATACGAGTACACTTCTTAGATCTGTTACATCAATGATCGTGTAGTTTGTTTGTGTTCGACCTCATCTAGTTTTTAAGCGACTTCTAAAAAGGAGGATGTTCTCAATTCGAATGTTTGTTAACATAATTATGATTGATGTATAAAAGTACTTGTACAGACACCAGCACATCAAGCTACCAGAAACTGTCAAATTTTCCCAATCAACTTTGAACCATAACATTAGAGATAAAGTTGAAAATCTATTATAGAAATTTGACAGATTGTAGTAGCTTGATATGCTGGTGTCTGTACAAACCTACTTATAGCAATAAAATCATTAAAAAATTATGACCGTTTTTACTAAGACTAGGAGAAACTTATCGATTATTTCAGATTCCTCCAAATAACATCAATATATTTCACCTACATTTAACAATTCATAATAAGCTTCATAACAAAACGCTCAAATAGAAAATAACATCCACAAATAATTACATAAAACACTTATAATTCCGCAATAACCAGTTTCGGGTGGTTTTAATCGGTTTCATCTAGTTTTTGTGGTAAATGACAGGGTAGCGTCGTGCACAAGCGGCGGGCACAATCGTATTGTTTTGACGTGTGGCTGTGCAAATAAATATATACTCATTTTTGTTGATAATGAATTGTGGGGCAGCGGTCATGGTTGTCGGCCTGCTGGAATAATTGTTTTGTTTAAAATTGAGGGATGGATGGATGTTTTTGGATGAAAAAAACTCGATATGGGTGCCTTATTACCAAATAAGGCAACTTTATTGAGTCGATGTTGAAAAATGTGCAATAACTTTGAAAGAAATAGTTAATGTTTTTATTCTTCATAAAGTGGCCACCTAGGAATTGTAGCGAATAGGTTTTACAAGCTAGGATATTGGTTCAATCGCGTAGGATGTGTCGAATTTTGTTATATTAGCTTAGTCACGATCTGCAAAAACATTGTCTAATCTTTAGGGTCAGATTTGTTTTACAGTGGAGTGCAACGCACTGCTACTTATCCTTTTAATAAAATTAGTTTGATACTTAGCTCCCTTTTTATATTGTGCAACTTTCTTGTTCGGAATACATTTGTTTCTCTATATATTACACAGCAGAATCTTAAGATAAAAACTGCTACTTAACACAACACTGTATTGTCACCCTGAAACTGAGTGCTACAACAAGCATAGAGCAATGTTATTAATTAAAAAAAAAAACATAAAATAAGCATGGACGATAACAGTCCCTCCCGCCCTATTTAATGTGCAACTGTGTTTGATTGCGGTCGTAAACGTTTGTCGTCGTACCAATAGTAATTATGATTTTTAATTATACCACGCGAGTGCACATTTTGTTTTAAATTTATTATTGTTCACGTTAATTTAATTATTATTCAATTTTAAACTGTATTTATGTTGAATTGAGCGTAATTGTTAAATAATGTGTCAAATATAGTTTTCGTAGTTTATTTTGTTGTGATATAATTATTCATTAATTACAACGAGTTGCGTACTTATTTTAGGTAGATCATCATCATCATCATCATCATCAGCCTATAATGTTCCCACAACACACGTTGTTGCGTTCCCACGTTGTTGTTGTGTTGTTGTGTGTGTGTGTTGTTGTTGTTGTTGTGTTGTGTGCTGTTTGTTCATGTGTGTTGTTTAGGTAGATATTTTATTTTTATTTTTGTGCGATTGTTCGTGTTTTATCTCCTTGGAAAATAAAGTATTGTTAGTTACCGTATGCTACCTTTGTCCGCGCGGCTAGTTTCAGTTTCAGACAATTATGACAATTGATATTAGCGGATCAGAGTGGCAATTCTCGTAATTTTGAGAACTTCACTGTCTGGTCTGTCTCAATCTGTCAAAAATACCTCTAATTTTCCTAAATTTTTGACAAAATTTTGACACTGATTGTCGATGTGATGAGATTGCAACTAGTCAACGTTTTAAAGCACGGGT
This sequence comes from Luperina nickerlii, assembly GCA_963855955.1. Classification (NCBI taxonomy): domain Eukaryota; kingdom Metazoa; phylum Arthropoda; class Insecta; order Lepidoptera; family Noctuidae; genus Luperina; species Luperina nickerlii. The sequence goes on along the minus strand of OY979666.1, from coordinate 2,127,374 downwards.
TATGTTATAAGATGAGGATAAGATAAGGAAAGTCTTCTGATAACTTTATGTAGATGCCATCGCGGACACCGGCGATGAACCACTTTTCAGCCTTATTACTAAGGACACAAGGGCAACCGCTATTGTAAAACTCAAACTCAAAACTCAAACTCAAACTTAAAGCAATTATTTCAATTAAACCATTTACAGGCACTTTTGAATTGTCAAAAAGTCGGTCAGTCAGAAAATATGAAGCTAGTTGCCCATTCCAAAGCGTAGGTACCTATGGAGAAGAACGGGCAAGAAACTCCATGGACACTCTTTTAAATTATATTTTTACAAAAATTTTAGTTACATCATTAATGTGAATTTATAATTATATGTGAGAACGATCTAAAAAAGACGTACGCGTTAAAAGCGTCCAGAGTACAGCAAATGGTAAGAAAACAACAATTCAAAATTAAAATCATTAAAAATAAGCCGAGGCAGCTAAGTGATGACCAGCCCCAACTGACGGCGCCCGTTCATGAACATGACGCATAGATCAGCACCATTCAGCTCAACCATTTTGAAGGGAGCTAAATGATCCAACACACACGCCACCGTCAGCGGGACATTTGTGTGAGCATGACATACTATCATATGTCCGCGGTTGTACCTATCTATAACAATGGATTCTATTTGATATTAAGATTCCAATAGCTTACTGAACTGAAAACAACTCTGTCGATAAAAAGTGGCGGTCACACAAAACATACTCAAATAATCTTTAGCTCTTTGTTTGTATCCTTCTTAAATCATGCTGTCATTATTATTCATGGATACATGTTGTATGTACCTATGTGTGATCGATTGCATGTGTGCGGTGCGCGGGCGCCGATTGACACGACTCAGCGAGATTGAGCCGCGGGAATCATTGGATTTTACTTAAACCAAGAATACTGTGGATTAGGAAGCTGTAGACAGAGCGAGAGCTAAAATGGTTTTGTCTTGAAAATGTAGGTAATGTAGCTACAACACCACGAAAAATACTATGATAATTTGTTGAATACAATCCTATTCGACAAAATGTCTAATTTGATCCGATCTTTTTAATTGATTTAGATAATGTTTCACTGGTACAGTGCTGAAGATAGTAATAGTAATTTTATTTCCAAACTGTACACGTTACGGCAATGAGGTCTCGACTCCTGTCAGGAACTAGGACGTCCTGTATTACGGGGGTCTACAAAGATAGGTTATGTAGACCATAGATAAAAAAATAACAATGATGCGGTCAACTGGACCCGCGGGTCCAGAAGCGACCGGGTCCAGCTGACCGAAGACTCTCACACACTTTTTAATACGATCTTCGGCCGCTCTCATCCAGGTGCTGTCAGCCTCTCTACGAAGGTCGTCGCAAGGTTAATCCTACTATTCCTAATAATCACACTAATATTATAAAGGCGAAATTTTTTGAATGTGTGTGTTTATATGTTTGTTACTTGTTCACGCACAAACGGCTGAACGGATTTGGATGAAATTCGGTACAAAGAGTTTATAACCAGTATTAACACATAGGATATTTTTTATCCCGATATTCTTACGGGATCAATACTTATGGGTGTGGCGGGTGAAACCGCGCGGCGCTGTTAGTACTATATAAAAGCATAATTTCTAAAAAAACTTTACCTCCGTCAACTTTTTCTTTTCAATGAAACTTAAAGATCCAAAATAGTTTAAAAGATTAATTTAATTTCAACGTAAACGTATTCACACAATTTCGCAAGCTAAATGTGAATGAAACAATAATTTACGTCGACCTTCCAAACAACATTATTGTGCGCGTGATCATCCATGCCAAGTCTATCCATTCAACGTGGAGGTGTTGAGGGATTCATTCTACCGATGACGAATTGTGCCGAGATCTTCGAGAGTAAACATTGGGACTACTGTATGGGGGCAGTGACCAAGACGTTTGGTGGTTTTGTGGGGATAAATATTATAAATAGCATAACATTGGTAGCACGTAGGCAGATTTCAAGGAGCTATCTTCGAGTGGTTTCAAGACAATTAATAAATAAATCTAAGCTGCAGCAACTTTTTAATTATATTATTATTTGGGGAAATATTTTAAGAAGAAACCGAATAGAACGTTCTGTTGAATAACGGCACGAAAATCGTGGTTCTCATTTAGGTACCTAGTTAATTATACCTTACTTAAGTTAGTCGAAAGATCTTAGTAGATTGTAATGATCTGGACGATTTTTTTTTGATAATCTGGTTGTTTTCCTGGCTAATAAATGTTTTTAGTTTTTTTTATTACTTTATATTTAGGTACAGTTCTGTTACCCATCTTTTAGTGGCACGCACAGAAAAATAACCCAATGGGCCTTGGCAGCTCTGAACAGAGAGAACGAAAAGGAGGGTGGAAGGAGAGTAGAGAGGCTTTTGCCCAGCAGTGGGACACCAGTGGCTAATAAAAACAAAATTGTGATGTTTTTTTGTTTTTTTTTTAATTCTGCACGCGCGCCGTAAGGAAAAAAATGCATAGGGAAAAACAAATAAATCATTTCTCTTTTTATAACTATTTTATTGTTTGTACAGTATTAAAATACAATTCTCACTGATGCGCGTGGTAATTTATTTCTTTTTTGGACTATTTACTTCAATAGACGCATTAATTACGGACATCGAGTTTTTCGAATGAAGGCAATGATATCATTTATGAAAGTATAATTTCCTATCTTAAAATGTAACCAACTTTTTTTAAACAGGACAGTCCCGCCATCTCCCAAACCCATACCCACCAAATGCTCCCGCGCACGAATCTTGATTTAAATCCCGCAACAAAATATGTACTGTTTTACTCTTAACCAACGACGGATTTATTTGACCAAACTGCTTGATTCTCAGCATTTTGGCTGTATAACTTTTTAACACGTAAATATTTAGAATAGTACGCAGCTACCGGTTGGTGTGTATTAGTGTATCGTTATTATTGTTTTGCTATGGACAGAATTAGTTATGGTATGGCCGTGTTGAAGTTTTATGAGTTATGTTAGACAAGATGATGGGTTTATGGGTCGGGGTTTTGTGTATGAGGCTGGTGGGATATTCTTTTGTTACGTATTTCTTGATTGTGATATCTCTGTCTCTCTCTGTTATAGTTTTGTCAGTCGGAGCCAGGTAGTCTTTTAAAATTGAGACTATGAAGAGATCAGGTGCTGGAAGCTAGCTACAGAAATTAAGGCCCTATCTTGAAAATTAGTTGTAGTTTGATAGGAGTGGCTTATTTCCGCGGGGGGTGGCGGTTCCATCTTCTGCGGTCGACCACCGTTTCTTGTATCCAGAAAATGTCATTGTGTCGTGTATTCCTTTTACAGGATGATTGGCCAAATTGTTAAAAATCATACACTACAATGTTAAATCGCTGTTTCATACACTTGAAAAGGCACACTATAAAGAACAAGCACATTGTTAGGCTTTCGTACACAAAGGGTAAAAACGGGACCTTATTACTAAAACTCCACTGTCCGTCTGTCTGTCACCAGGCTGTATCTCATGAACTGTGATAGCTAGATAGTTGAAATTGTTTTCACAGATGATGTATTTCTGTTGCCGCTATAAGAACTATCTAATACTAAAAACAGAATAAAATAAATATTTGAGGGGGCTTCCATACAAGAAATGTCTTTTTCGGCGTTTTTGCCTTGTGGTGCGGAAGCCTTCGTATGCGAGTCTGACTCGCACTTGGCCAGTTTATTTTTGCAATTATATACCTACCACCTTAATGGCAGTTGACATTTTCTAGACAAACTATCTCAGGTCTACTTTACTATTATAAGCCAAAGGCGTTGTATACAAATTATGCTTCTGTGGTAAAGCTAGACATTAGTTCGGAATCGCTCAAAACTGTAAATTGCTACAGGTAACTAAAAATTGCTGTATGTAACAAAAAATTGCTACAGGTAACTAAATTGTATAGGTAACTAAAAATTGTATAGGTAACTAAAAACCAGTAAAATAATCAATAACTTGTACCAGTAAAAGGCTCAAGTCTTGGATTCCCAAATCTGCCACTTATGCAAGTTCCGGTAACCACGAAAATAACCAAAATTCTGTGCAAGTCTTCTGGCGAGCTGGTAAGCCAGGTAACAAAGAGACGTGGAGCGTCGCATAATATCAGGCAGTGGGATCGCGCCTAACTCACTCTTAAATACAGCACTATAAATACGGACACTAAATACCTGCTGGAACTTAAGGGGGAGGTGCTGCTAATTACCTGTATTTTTGGAAATTCATTTTTTTCTTCTTTTTAGGTAAAAGAAAAAAAAACTAGTTGGATTTTCTAGCTGATCTAGTGGCAGATAAGACCTATTCCTTCTTTAAATTGTGAATGCATTATGAAACAAAATTAATTAGTTTACCTTTTTTCACAGTTGCTAAATAAGAACCGAATTAAATGAGACTATCAAGTTGTTAAAAGCATAATATTGGTACTTGGATGTGTGTTAATTTTGCCCACCCACGCATGAAGAAGATAAACACTAAACTCTGTTGAAATGACGGTCATGATTGATCAATGCTTATGAGTTTGGTGCCACACTAAAAAAGAAGCATCACAAGATGCCTCATCCGTCTATTATTCAAAGAACACTGACGGAATTATCCACCTGTGACTGATAACTTTTTGGTTGTATTTAAGTCAACAAATCAAACCAACTGACATAAGATTCGACATCACAGTTTTTTCATGCTTTCAAAAACATTGGTCAAGTAATCAACAGATTTTTTTAACCCCTAATCACTTGATCAGGCCAGCCCCTTAACTATGCGGTGAGCTGAAGGCAAGTATACACAAAAACTGCAAGTGTGTGTCTGTTTACGAGGCTCGCACGGCTGTGGTGGCCGGCAGAATTATAAGAGGTTTAGTGTATACTACTAAACAGATATTAAACTACCTTTCTATTTGGAGATTTCGCCCGAATTTGGCGCAAAACGTAATATTGTTTTGCGCTAGATTGTTATTTTGGACGAAGCAAAATTCTTTTTAGTACGTATCGAAATGGTGATGCTATGATCCACAGTTCCCCATAAAGTATTAAAGGCGTAGAGCATTTCTTGGTTACTCACAACCAACATGCTATACCAAAACCATAATTTGAGGCAAACTCTTTTTAAAATAGAACAAATTTGTAGGTTCCCATTTATTCCAAATCATACCAAAAAATAATTACAGGAAACATAATTTTTATAAGGTTGCCGTACTCTGAATCAGTGACCCAATTTATACGAGAAGATGATCGTAAACACCTGCACATTTAGTTGCTAAAATGCACTTTTACCGTGTTGGCTACTCGGTAAAAAAATGGAGTGTCAGAATAATAACAGCTATTATTTGAGAATTGCCAACGCCAAAGAAAATGACATCGCCCAAGAAGGAACTGGAAAAGTCCGACATCTAAAGTATACAGTCCAACTCAACATCTACAATATCAAGGATTTGCCTTGAAGTTGAGATGTCTCATTCAAGTCTTAAGATTCACCAGCGCTCTGAAACCAGAACAGGGCAACATTGTTTGACAGTAGAATTAGGTTCAGCGGAGGCACTACTGCGCACAGGCCCTTGCACGCTTAGCCTCACCTTTTACAGCCACCAAAACGCCATCTCCACGTATTCATAACCAGAAAACAACAAGCTATAACAAACAGTTCTTAAAACCCCCAAAAACCTTAGTGGGACATTTAAAAGCTAATGTTATTAGAAGCATGTTAGGGCGCGCGCACACTGGCGCGTTGTCGCGGTGATGTACGCGACCGAGCCCCCGTAAACATGCTCCACCTGGCTTTGCTAACGCTACCTACATGGTCAGTGTAGCGACAGCAAAGAAGGAAGCAAGAAAGACAAACCCATTCTAAAATAATAAATAAAACTAACTTAGTTTTCGTTCACATGTAGACAATTAAGTAATAGTTGTGTTGTTGTGTGTTGTTTAGTTGTTTGTATCATATCTACATTATTATAATCTTGAACTTATGGTTTAAAAAAACCTGTTGTAAAACAAAATGCAATAATTAATGATTCCCCGGTTACCAATTCAATTTATTTCTGCAAATTTGTATATTTTTCTTTTATCATAATAATAATATTTACCCTTCCATATCAATCATCAAACATTATTTTAACACACTTTGTATAGGTTAATAACTTTGCAAAATCATAAAAAATCACTGCCACTTAATTTATTTCAAACTTTTTTGCTAACCGTACGAGGATCTGCACCTCGCCCGGTATCGGAGATATCAAAAAGCTTACGCCGAGTTAGGGCACTCGATTAAAGCCAGCCTTGTTTGCATCGCCGCTGAATGTGCTGACCCTACCACTACCACTTGAGCTGTTTTATGGTAATTAAAATTTTTGTTAACGATCCTTCTTGTTTTGCTTACTGTACTTTTTGGGTTTAGTGTCGTGAGATGTGTAGCTTTCGTGTGTTTTATACATGTAAAAATATTATTTTTCATTGGTTGCAGTTGAATGAAACTGAATGACTGAAAGAAAACCAAATTTGCGTGTCTTGAAAATAAAAACAGCGAATTTTATTTTCACTAAAGTGAAGCATAGAGAAACACTAGACGCTTTTCAACTATGACGTCACTGATCTCAAAAAGCAGAACAAAACACGACTCAAATAATAAAACATCAAACATCAACATTGAAATAATAAATCTGCGCGTCCATTCCCCCCTCCCCCCACCACCCCTCAGGCTCAAGGAGGCATCCATGAATGCTGTCAGGGCATGATGGACGGCCGGGCATAAAACTGACGAGACGACTACCCACGGTACGAAATGGCTCTACGGAGCCCAGTATATCACTTTTATTACATGCCATCTTCATTTTCATATTTCATATTTGCATTTCTGTAGCACCCCCCCACCCTAGGTCGCCTCCCCCCCGTTTTAAGCGTTTCGCACGTTTTTCTATGTAATCGCTCGCTTTGTGTGTGTGACGTAGTGGGCAACGCGTCAAAGGAAAGTTTTTATGGCGTTATGTTGGCTAAATGTGTTGTGAGGTTTAAGGTTCCGTACATAAATACGTAATGTTCTCTTTGTTCTTTCCGTTTTTGTTGATTATTTTCAGTTCAGAGATAGAATGAATGGAATGGAACAATGTCAGTGGAAATTTTAATTTTAAAGGAGAATCGGCAAAAATGTCAGCGTCCAGGTCCAAACTTGATGGTACCATATTATTGTACTATCATCGGAATGCATGAATTTGAAAATATTCAAACATTCCTTCCTTTCTTTCTATAAACCATAAAGACTTTGTTGAAATATCTCATGTGCTAGTGTAACTCAGCGTTTTTAACGTAACACACAGCAGTAATGCAGTTAGAGAGAATGGTTCGCTGTATTGAACAAAAATAAAATATCACAAGTAGTGTAATCGTGTCATTTTGGTGTAAGCTTGGCAAGCCAACCGATACAGGCTGACGAGTATTTAGCTTACCACAACTTACATTGCCAAAACCACCGAATAATTTGCTAGTAAACCTCTGGTCTAGCATTTAGTAATGATGCTACAGAGTTTGGAGTTCTTGATTCGATTATATAGTTGAAGAGCTCACCATTAGCTTTCAATAAAATCATGGCAATATGGAATTATTACTATATCCGGTAAATGGATTTAGACTGTCCTTAGTCATTTTAACCACATGCCAGAAAAATATAACTTTACATACAACAGCATGCGTTCTGAGGGGCAATTCTCGTAATTTAAATACTTTTTCTTTCTTTTCTTTCTTTCTTTCTAATTTTAAGAACGTTCACAGTCTGATCTCAGTCTCAATCCGTCAAAAATACTTCTAATTTCCCTACATTTTTGACAAGATTTTGACATTGTTGTCGCCGACTACATTCTGAAAGTTTACGGAAAGGGAATTTACTTTCTGATCACATTTGGTGCAAACTTGGGACGCACACTGCACTTTGTATATTCGTTATTTTGATTTCGATCATAAAATACAGGAACTCCTAGTACAAGAGCCAGGGCTACACTAATGTTTGTGTCTTGAAGTGAAAATAAATAAAATCATATAACATTTTATGTCATAGTGTCACTTAATTTCTTTAACACTTTTACTGTCCACAAAGTAGACACAATAATTAAACATTAAACAATCAACCTGAACCATATGTGGTTCATGGGAAAGAGAATGGGTTAAGTATGTTTTCATTTTTTTCTGTATGTTAGCACCTTGTTTTTATATATGCATGTAACTTGTTATCATTTAATTATGCTTTTGTGTATTGTGCTATGTCTTTTGTGTTCACAAAATAAATGGATTCTCTATCTATCAATCTATCTCTGATCACTTCGCTGATAACTGAAAGACAATTAAAGTTTAACCACTCAACCGCGGCGTGATACTATCGGCCCATTACAATAGACAGTCAATTGTGTGTCATTAGCGGTGATTAAGAGGTTAAGTACAAAAAAAAATAATTAAAATAAATTGTCAATTCATTTTCGGCCACACTGCGGAACCCCAAAAAGCTAAGTCAAGTAAATGTATAACAAAGTTGAGGGCATGTTGTGACGTGTTCTTTAGCGGACCCCGGCTAAGCTGCTTAGTACACTTTCCTGTGTTCACGGAATTTATTTTTAACATGATATAACTTTTATGTAAAGATATCGGTATTGAAATTTCTGAGAGGTTCATAGATTTATTTTTATTTAGATTGATTATCTTAATTTTGTGCAGTTTGTGAATGCTAAATGGCAATTTCATTAAAACTAGATACGTTAGGTTTCTGGCAAAAAAGGAACTATTTATCTTTAGGTTGGTGTTATAATTACAACAAAGAGTTAGTGCTAATATAGTAAGCAATATTCTGTAGTTTTTAATGTACTACATATTGTACAGGCACATCAAGCTACCCGAAACTGTCAAGTTTTCATAATCAAGTTTGATCCCTATGCTTTAGCGATAAAGTTGAAAATCTATTAAAGAAATTTGACAGATTGTAGTAGTTTGATGTGCTGGCGTCTGTACCTATCTATATTTATATTTATAAATTTATTTGCATCTATGTCTCTACGCGTCACATTAATCACCATTTTCATAGAATATCAAACATGGTTTTAGCACTACTGACAAGATCCAAATCCAGAAGCCTAACATTTAGTTATTAATTACTAACTGTTGCCTGCGACTTCGTCTGCGTTCACGACGAATAGTATGTCCGTAGCCAAGCCCTGGTCTATTTAAGTGCCAAATTTCATCCAAATTTAGCGTGAAAGCGTAGCACACAAACTCACTTTCGCATTTATAATATGAGTTAGGATTCAAACAAATTGTAATAGAGTGACCATGCCAACTTATCAGTGGTAGATCTTACAAAGATTGTCATTGTATGTATGTGATCTATAGATAGGATACAGCCAAAAGTGTATCAAAATTATAAAAAAGAAACAGACCTTCTGCATACGATCATAAGCATTAAAAAAACAATCACCAAAGTCACAACTCACAAGTCTGGCAGTCAATAACACCTCATATATTTTTACCATAGGCGTTCTCCCGTCACCACACACAAAGACGTAGCCATTACTCCTTCCAGCACACGGGGAACAATACTGGAATTAATGACCTGATCCGCCCAGTGGGCCCAGATGTTTTTCACTCATTGTTTATGGGTTGGACGAGAAGTTGGCTTGATCAGGTTATTGGGTAGGGAGATATGATCTTTGTATTGTTGTACAATGAGTGATATGTCAGCTTGATTGCGTTGAAATATCTACATACATTGGTAAAACTTTATTAGTGGTTATAATGGCAATCATATCATTTTGTTTAATAGGTTTCTTTTATTTATCTTTTTGATAGATCCATACTAATATTATAAATGCGAAAGTGTGTCGGTCTGTTACCTCTTCACGCTTAAACTGCTGCACCGATTTAGATGAAATTTGGTATACAGATAGTTTGAGTCCCGGGAAAGGACATATAATACTTTTCACCCCGACATTATTACGGGATCGACACTTATTATGCAGGTGAAACCGCGGGACGCTGGCGGGTCGGCAATCTTTTATGTTTTGTTAAAGTGAGAACGTTGTAAGCCTTGTAGGCTGTAGATCTGTAGATAATTTTCTATTTTATTAAGTATCTGATACTTGTTGATAGGCTTACACTGTCCTTCCATACTTATTGACACTTCATTTATTTAACAATGTACAATTATACGCCAATTTAGAACTTATACCTAGAATAGAATATAATAGAATACTCTATAATAAGTACACCACAAATATTACAGATATACTAAATATTGAAATTTTTAATTATCGCTAAAAGCGATCTTATTATTTATATATATTTTCTTATCTTTAAAGACAACCTTTGGATGGATTAAGCGAGAAAAGAGAGATAATACTCTAGGTAGTCTGTGGTATACCATAATAGGTAATTATGGGCTGGTGTCCGCAACTTCACGTCAATGCGCGTATTTTGCGTTTACATATATACAATAATAATCATAAAAACACAACGCACACTGTTATTTGAAAACATTCTAAAAGTCAATTATTTTTAAAAGAGTAATAATCGTGGTGTTTCCTGTACACCTACATAGCTTCTGACGTTTCATAAGTTCCCATGTAGGTTTATATGAAATAAAACATTTTGATTTTAACTATTAGGTGTAGTTGTAAACTCTAAAAGTCACTTTCAAACACCCTTTATAAAATGTTATTTTTGAGTGTAAGGACCAGTTTTTTCACCCTTTATAAAATGTTATTTCTGAGTGTAAGGACCAGTTTTTTGACGAGGCAAGCTTGCTTATCCCTTTGAACGTCTTGCAAAGGTCTAACAATGGAATGTGGAAAAACTGGCTGCAAGTGCAAGATACTAAATGTTCTAACCCGTATTTTAATTGGCTTGTACGCTAATCACCGTGAATCATAAAATAAGTTGATAATAATATGCTTGAAACATTGGTAAGGCAGGGGCCATAGTATTCCCATAGTTCTAGATAACCACTTAATTTAGTCACCCAAACCCATAAAACAATATCTTTGTTTCCATATCCTGCAATAGTTCTACACCAACCGGGGGTTGTCCTTGGGTGCACTTGCATAGTGCGAACAGCGGGCCTCTGCGAGTTGGCTTCGGCCCTCGTACGCCTTCCAAAGGTCCGAGACCCTAGGGTCTCGAGAAATGTTAAGATACGTAAAAATATGCATCATCATCATCTGGCTAGCCTTTGCCCAACTATGTTGGGGTCGGCTTCCAGTCTAACCGGATGCAGTCAGCTGAATACCAGTATTTTACATGGAGCGACCGCCTGTCTGACCTCCACAACCCAGTAACTGGGTAATTCGATACCTCTTGGTAAGACTGGTTGTCAGACTTTCGGGCTTCTGACTACCCGTAACGACTGTCAAAGATCTAAGAATGACAGCCAGGACCAACGGCTTAACGTGCTTTCCGAGACATGGAGGGGTCACGGTATGTAAAGATGGTCACCCATCCACAGACCAAACGCGGCAAGCATAGCCTAATCGATCGACCTCTGCAGCTGTTATTATTTAGCCCAGGTGGATAAAAATATGCATATTATATTAAAATTAATTGAAAGTAAATATTCAACAGCGTATAAAAAACACTTTCATAGCCTGACATATCCAGTAACAGGTAATTTTAAAATGTCAAACTAAAACGTAGCTATTTACTTTCTATTTCCAAAACATTAACATTTTTTTTGCTTATTTAGTTTAGCAAATAGAACAGGGGGCCTAAAAAGGCCACTTTGGCAGAATCATAAAAGGATAACATTATGAATCATAATATGGCGAAGATAGTCCGTGTTTTTCTTTTTTCGCTGCACTACGTAGGTATAATCATAGAGATTGGGATTGGATTTGGATTGGATTGATTGGTATTTTAGCACAGACAAAAAAATAACTGAGAAATCCTTCACCAATGGGGATACGATTAACTGTTAATTGTCCATTATGATTCATAATGTTATCCTTTTATGATTCTACCAAAGTGGACTTTTTAGGCCCCCAGGTCTTAGTATCTTAATTTCCTAACGTAATGCTAGTTAGATAAATCATAACTTACTCATGACTTTGGTTTTTAATACTTGGTCGTTCAATTACTGCAACATTGCAATGATCCTTGTTGCTTCTTAGAACTGTTTCTGTGACCCCTCTGTTGCGGAATTACGTATTTATGATATTAAAAAAAAAACAAATATCAAAGAGTTTGTTTAGTGTAAAAGTACCTAATAGTGACAATGACACACATGAACAGTGTTTATATCATTACATCAGACTCTAAGAAAGTGGAACGGACACGTGAAAAGTACACTATTCTTTGTTTCAAAATAAGTATCGTGTAAAACATTAAGTTAGATTAAATAAGACCAAATTATCAGGCATAAATGTGGCCATGGACGACCGAGCTGGGCACAAGCTACTCTTCCTATGCGTATGGGGGGCCTCGGCGTCCGCAAAATTTCTAGTATTAGTTTACCGGCTTTCATATCTTCGGTTCACGGCATTGATAAATTAATCAGGAAAATCCTAGCTTACACACTGATTAATTCTGATGTGCCGTGTTTCAACGAGACTATGGATGCCTGGAGACTCGCTTGCCCGAATACAGATCCACCCGACAATCTATCTTCCCAGAGACGGTGGGATAAGCCGCTCTGCAGAGTAGTACAGAACAATTTACTTGACTCGTCTGCTACTACTGCGAAGCGTGCGCTCCTGCTGGCTGTGGGTAGGTGGGAGTCGGGTCTTTGACTTCTCGCACTACCTTCGTCGAACATAGGCACTTTGTTCGACGACACTACTTTTCGCCTCGCTGCTTCCTTACGACTAGGCACTCCTTGCTGTTCTCCCCATCGCTGTCACTGTGGCGAAGATGTCAACAACCTCGGACACAACGACCTGTCTTGCAGCCGAAGTGCGGGTTGCTTAGCGCGGCACGCGAACATTAATGACATCATCCGACGAGTTCTTGTCACCGTCGGTGTTCCAGGTGTATTAGAACCCAATGGCTTGGCACGCGACGATGGCAAGAGACCGGTCGGTATGTCTTTATGTCCATGGAAGGTGGGTAGGCCTTTAGTGTGGGACGCAACGTATGTCGATACTCTTGCGCCATCCCATCTTCCTGGCTCGGCATGTTGTGCTGGCGCTGCTGCTGCGGCTGCGGAAAACCTCAAGCGGCGAAAATATAATAACCTTATCGGGAATTATATTTTCGAGCCATTTGGGGTTGAAACCCTAGGGCCGTGGGAACAGAGTGCTCATGGTCTTTTTAAAGAAATTTCGAAAAGGCTGGTTGACACTTCCCGTGACCCAAGGGCTGGCTGTTACCTTGGCCAGAGGCTAAGCATTGCCATACAACGTGGTAATGCCACCATTCTCTTGGGTACATTACCAGTCGACAGCGATGCGGATGAATTTTTGGACACTATTTTTTAGTTTCTGTATAGTTTTAGTTAAGCTAGAATTTAATTTTGAAGTTGCTTCAGTTCGATTTAAAAAAAATATTAGTCTTACAGGCTAGGTTGTGATTAATTATCTAGGTTCTTTTTAATAAAGGATATTTTTTTAAATAAAAGTTACATGCCTAAATGCCATTACAAAAAACAAAAAGAAACAACATACAGTATCGCCTTTGACAATGTACCCTCGACTTACTTAACATCTTTTAACTTAACCTTTCAGGACCCCGATTTCTCTTACCTGAATAAATCTAGATACTTCAAAAGTATCTAGATTTGTAATCCCGATCCGTGCGGCTGTTACTGCAGCCGCTCGTCGAACGATCAGGTTAAGCTAAGCTTGCCGCGGTTGGTCTGTGGATGGGTGACCATCTTTACATAGCCAAGACCCCTCCATGTCTCGGAAAGCACGCACGAAAAACTGTCATTCGTGGATCTTTGACAGTCGTTACGGTTCGTCAGAAGCCCGAAATTCTGACAACTAGTCTTACCAAGGGGTATAATAATATTACCCAGTAACTGGGTTGTGGAGGTCAGATAGGCAGTCGCTCCATGTAAAATACTGGTACTACTACAGTTAGACTGGAAGCCGACCCTAACATAGTTTGGAAAAGGCTAGGTAGATGATGACTTCAAAAGTATTTAACTACTACATCTTGTGTGACGTAAAAAATCCTAAAACATGACAACCAGATACATGTGTGTGTGTTTATAATAAGGGTGTGTGTGTGCCTGCCCCAACTCCATCCGTGTATGTACAGACAACAAAATTATAAAAGGGTAAATAAAACAGAAAGCTTACACAAGTCATAAATTTGATTTATAGAGATTAAAAAAGGCGCTTTAGAAACGGCTCGAACGAAAATTTTCGGTGGGACGAATCGGGAGACGAGTGTAGCGTCAGCAGAAAAAGTATTGTAACCGTCAGTAATGTTGTTGTAAGTTACAAATTAAATATTATTATTTTCGTAAAGAAATGGTGAAGATTAATAATAATGTTCAATAAAAAAAAAACAATGTTGTATACAACTGAAGCTTTAAAATAGGACAAAGTTTGCAGAAAAGCGTAAGAGTATGTAATGTTTTGATAAGCTTGGTTTTTTTTATTTCTGCCTCGAATCTTTAGGAAAACGATAATGTTCTATATAGCATTGTTGATGTATTTTTATTAAAGTTATAAAAAATTCCATAAGTAAGAAGTTACAATCCAAAAAATAATACAGTAACAGATTTCGCATTTCTGCACACCGTACTCATGTCAGCGCAGTGTCGATGTTCGGGGCCGTCAGAGGGGGCGCCGTAAGAAAATTTACAGGCACCGCCGTATTTCACCCCCGCCTTTTTTGTTAATCTACCCTCCTAATGCGTCGCTTTGTTTACCTGCTGACCGTACATAGTGTCCTTAGTTAACGTGTTCAGATGGAATTATTACGCCTATTTTGTTAAGGTGCTCTTTTGTTTGAGGCGTAAGCAGAAAGCCAGGTTGTGATTACGAGATCTTGGGTGTCTAGTCGTGTTTTGTGAATAAGTGAATTAAATGGGGGATTTCTAATGCATGTGAGGGTAACAAAAACAGTACTACTTAGTAAATGCAGGTGATAATGATTCCGTTATTAATTAAAATGGCGAGAGAAGAGTTTGGGACAAAGGAGTTTTTTTTAAGTTCTTCAAATCCTTCCAGGCATTCTTTTCTAGAGCTACAGGACTTTAAGAAAAGAAACAAACGTTAACAATTTGAAGGTAGCTGGGTATAGTGAGCATATTCAACTTTTAGCAGAAGGCCAATAATTCTCGTAATGTATGAAAATTTATTGTATTTTTTAACAGATCGCGACTTAGATTAGAATACGAGCGTTCTTAAAAATACGGGAATTACCCCTCTGAGGTTCTCATAATGAATATAATTTTCAATTTTTTGAGAACTTAACACCTATAAAAGTTACGGTCACTGAATTTTGCATGCATTTTCTTGTATACCGCCTTTTGCTTTTCTCTTCGTCTACTTACATCTATCTCGTTTTCGGTCCTAGGTTCGATTCTCAGACCAGGAAAAGTGTTATTGAGTTTTTCCACTAGGAATTTCTCAGTAGCAGCGCGGAGCCTGGACCTGTGCCCGGTGGATGGCAATAGGTTCCCCCCCTATTTCATGGGACTTAGATATAACTGACGAAACTGGCCGTACTATTTACACCTCTACCTAAACCTTCGGGTATTATAGGCGTGAAGTTATGTTACGTTTATCTTGAAGCTTTTATTTGTAGACTAGCAGCGCCCCGTGGTGTCACCCGCATGAGTGTCGATCCCGTGGGAATATCGGAATAAAACCTATCCTATGTCCTTTCCCGGATCTCAAACTATCTCTATACCAAATTTCATCTAAATCCGTTCAGCGGTTTAAGCGTGAAGAGGCAACAGACAGACAGACAGATACTTTCGCATTTATAATATTAGTATGGATAGATACAAGCGATAGATATGCGTTACCCGTTCGTTTAGGTGAAGACGAAAAATGAAAAAAAAAATCAAGAATGAAGAATGAAATGAAATCTCGTTGTCCTAGTATCTTTTATGCCTCAAAAGAATAGTTAAATGATCCAATTCCGAATCTTCGTCCTATATAACGTTTGCAAATGAGCGTCGCAGTTGAAAGTTGTGCAATACAGAGATACAGCAACTTATGAGTACGGACCGAGCTTAGTTTTCGATTTGGCAAGCAGCGGGGCAATATTGTTCGGTTCGCGAGCCATTCCTACAGTATGTTTAGCGTTTTTATTAGTTATATGATTTTCGAAATATTGGGTTGTGTGTTGTTCACAATGTGGCTGTTGTTTTTCGTTTTTTTGAGGGTGGTATTGGGTAAGGGGGTTAGAAAGGCGCATAGGCCATCAATCACACTATTGATTCATAGTTTGGTCGTCTTCAAATGTTTTGATTTATAGTAATAGAACTGAATTTTCAATAATAAAAATTAAACATGAGGAAATGTTGGGAAAACCCTGGCCAATTGCGAGTCGGATTCGCAAATGAAGGGTTCCGTACCACAATGCAAAAACGCCGAAAGAAACACGTTTGTTGTATGGAAGTCCCCCTTAAATATTTATATTATTCTGTTTTTAGTATTTGATGTTATAGCGGCAACAATAATCACGGTTAATGAGATACAGCCTGATGACAGACAGACAGACAGACAGACGGACAGCGGAGTCTTAGTAATAGGGTCCCGTTTTTACCCTTTGGGTACGGAACCCTGAAAATGTAAAGAGGGACGGAGGATATACGGTATGGTAAAGAGTAAGTTACGGCATGGTAAGTAATGCAGTGGTAGAAACAAAGTTAACCAAATTTGTATAACCACTTTTGGACACACAACAACAAAGTCTCGATATTGGTTTGAAATCTACGAAAATGAAGTACTGACAAAAATTGTTTTGAAAGAAAGAAAATTTGTTTATTCTGCACAAACAAAACGTATATTACAAATAAAAAACGACATAAAATATACACATACAACGTAGTCAAAAGCCTCGTACTCAAGCATATAAAAATTTGACAATTTTCTCCATTGCTTTGATGTTTTTTGCAGCTTGACAGATGTTTTCTCATGAAAACACTAGGTAACATTATGTTTTAAATATTGGTAAAACCCATCCTGTACGATACGTTCCTGCTCCATGGTCCTGTTTTGACCGAATTATTCAAATCCCTACAGTGTTTTAAAAAGTGTCCCTACATCCTTTGACAGGATTATCGGCTGATCCACTTTCCATCCATCACTGACAGCCTTCAGGTCTAGACATAATGCTATCACCTTTAATGGCCATCCACTTGCACATTTTAACCCTTCGACTGGTTATATAATTGGTCCAATGAGGGGAGAGCGGGTTATTTCATAATCTACGGCACTCCCCTTCCCTCCTCCCCCCGCTGCAGACGGATCAACGCTGCACAATCCCGGCGATAGAATTTTATGAGACCCCCGGATGCAGCGTGGTAAGCAGTAGTCATAAATAGTTGCAAGTGTTAGAGGTGACTGGATGTGGCAGAGGTTTTTTATTTAGATTTATTTATGAAGAGATACGTTTTGTTAAACGTAGTTATCTTAAACAGATGCGTATTTAAACTGAAGTAGGTAATGTTAATGATTTTATAAGCCAAAGATGAAAGTTAATGATTAAATATAGGCATTTATTGCGAAGACTCTATTAATAAAAATGTATGGTCACACTTCTGGAGCATGTGAAAGGAAATGCCATGGAGATACAGGTTAATATAAAAGTAAGAAATAAAATGTTGCTGTTGGAAAACTAGTTGAGCATTTGATATTATGCAAATGGGAAGGGATGTAAAGCAAAGTTTCAGCTACAGGCAAAGGGGCCCCAACCGCCATACCTACTTTTTCACCTGTTGAAAGATAAAAGTAGTATCATAAAAATAACCAATTTAGAATTACTATGAGTGTTAATGAGGGCTAGTAGCCCTGTGGTAACGGCCGTGATTTACGAGTTGTAGGTCGTAGATTCGAACCAACTCGCACTGGGCCCGCATGGTGGATTACGGCCCGCTGAGAGGAGGCCTGTGTCCCAGTAGTGGGAACATTATATGCTGTTTATGTATCAGTGCTTAACATTAGCCAGACAAGCAACCAACCAGAATTATTCACAAAAACAAAAAGTATTTTTATCACATCTATTTTAAAAGAGCTATTGTATTCTTCGTAAACAGGGATTAAAATAGCTTTTTAATCCCTAGGGACTAAAGGTGATTTGAATTTGGAATGTGGATATTGTTAGTAAAAGTTCCAATCACCAAAGAGATCAATCACGAACATTGTATGAACAAGTAACAAGCTGTATGATAAAGTAAAACGCGCGAGCCAAATAAAAAAAAAGTTTGTGAAAAAATAAAAAACGCACGAAAAGCATTCTGGATTCGTTCGTAATTGTTTACTCAAATTAGGATTTTATTTAGTATTATAAAAAATGAGTATGTCTTCCTCAAGTAGGTAATTGTATGTAAATAAATAAACGCGTCTTACTTATTTTTTCACAAAGGGTGATAAAAAGTAGACTGTCCACCTCGGGAGAAACACTATTTTAAGCTTGCTTGCCTTCAAATAGTTGTTTGCTCCCTTGGCAAACAATCTACTATTTTTTATCCCAACCACTCTCCAGCCACATCCAGCTGGGGCCACATCTGCTGGCAGCACATTAATGCACTACGACTGTACGTAACTATTAGGGCGTGAGTTGTGGATTTGTTTTGCCGGTCAGATAGTTGAAAATATGAAAATGAGTTTCAAGTCTCACTAAGATGTGGAGCGACATCAAATTTTATGGACAAAACAACTTTTGTATTAATTCTGGTACAAGTTTTATGTTTTAGTGGATGGTGGTGTGTTAAATTATGTTTATGGGGAGTTATTTCTGGGTAGTTACGGCTCGTGGTTGATTTATAATGCTAACTAATGGTAGTTTAGATGTAGGTTTAGTAGCATTTAGCATTTTGGACTTGGTCATTCTTTTATTTTTCCTAGTGTACCTACCTAAGGCCTTGGCAGTGAAAGAGTGGAATAAAGGTTAAATTATATACTTACAGTTTGAGACAATAATTTGTTTGTTTCGAGAAATGACAAAACAAGTGAAAATTCCTATTGAATTAGATAATTGCGATGATTTCCTGATCGCCGGTGGAGGGGTTAAGGGATAGTAAGAGGGGCAATTCCCGTATTTTAAGAACATTTGCATTCTTATCTCAGTCTGTCAAAAATACCTGTAATTTATTTACATTTTCGTCAAGTTCTTGATAATGTGCGCTTTTATAATGTCTCACAACAAAATCAAAAGTCATTTATTCAAATAAGGCTGAGAATCAGCAGTGTTCGAACGTCGAAATTACATATGACACTCCCCCAAAACGCCCGCCCTTCACCACTTCATAGTGTTTCCGCTGGGAAGAAGAAGTGGTGCAACAAACTCCCCAGCAGCACCTAACTTGACGATGTTATCGTGGACGTCCACGTCCACATAAAATGGATGGAAATACGTGCAGGTTATAATGTTATCGTGGACGGAAATTTAAAAGCGTCTTCATTGATTCGTTAATTTGTATTGCCAATGTCAATTAATGTGTGTTGTCTTTGGTTCCTGGCCCTGACATCAAGCAATAGACAAAATAGTCAATTGTTTTTTATATTCTTGAGTACGAGGCTTTTGACTACGTTGTGTGTGTATATTTTATGTCATTTTTTTATTTGTAATGTGCGTTTTGTTTGTGCAGAATAAACATTTTTTCTGTGTTTATATTTATATGCATTTCACTACCGTGCATTATCGTGATGTCGTGGACGTCCACAATAATATCGTAACGTCAGAAATTATAAAAACGCCCAATGGTTGTCTTTGAGATGCGATTGCAAATAGATTTTGAATTCGGGAATTGGTCTTCTGTTCAGGGGGCTTAAAAGGCCACTTTGGCAGAATCATAAAAGGATAACATTATGAATCATAATATGGCGAAGACATTCCGTGTTTTTCTCTTTTTCGCTGCACTACGTAGATATAATCAAAGAGATTGGGATTGAATTAGGATTGGATTGATTAGTATTTTAGCACAGACAAAACAAAATACTGAATAATCCTTCACCAATGGGATTTGATACGATTAACTTGACAGTTAACTGTCCATTATGATTCATAATGTTATCCTTTTATTATTCTGCCAAAGTGGCCTTTTTAGGGAGTTCGTTTCCTACTTCTTTTCACAACTTATTCATACTCAGAAAGCTTTAAACCTTTCGTATGCTAATGAACGCGGATCCACGCGAGACACAATGACCAAAAGGTCATTGTGTCTCGCGTGGATCCGCGTGGATCCGCGCCTTAATTACAGACACAATCAAAAGATTGTGTCTGTAATTAAGGCATTAAACCGGTTAAAAATACTGAACAAATACACCAACATTCCTCGTGACAAATAGTCCACTTATTAATTTTATAACCCTCCCCATACCACCGACACTTATTCCATCAACCTTTCAACTCCTAACTTTTGTAACCAACTCAAAGTTGAACAGTCTTGTAGAAATATAAAAGATCGTTCAGTGAAGACTGCGGGGTGACATGATACGGACAAAAGGCACCAGATTGCACCTACCTCCCCTTGTGTTAAGGGGAGGTTACCTTGTGGATTTATTGGGTGGTTAAGTTTTTGTTGGGAGAATATGGTGGCTGTAAAGGTAAATTGTATTTTTCGTATGGTAGTTTATCAGGGTGGATTTTAAGTTTTTGAACGATTATAAGATACCAGGGGACTTCCATACTTACACAAAAAAGTCACAAAGTCCATTGAGTCCTACTGAATAATGTCTTTGAATAATTAATTAATAGTTACTGGTATTTCGAAAGACGAGCACATACACTAGGGCGAAGGCTGATGTTCCAGGTAAAATTTTGTCAACTGAATGATATCAGACAATCAAAAAAGATGTTATGAGGTTTTATCAACGGGATTGCTCCGCTTTATTCAAATGTTAATAAGGCACAGTCTTTTATAAGCTACCGGCCGATTCTGTAAAAATCTCACTGTGAAAACTGAGGTGATGTGAATTTGTTTTTGCTAGAAAATGACACTATTGACAGCTTACACCACGCTCACTTCACCTAAGTTTTCACGGTGATATTTTTACAGAATAGCACCGCTAATCATTAAAGTCGCAAGTCAAAAATTAGTCTTTAGAGCACAATAATCACAAAAAGTTATAACGATTTTTTCTTCTTATTTTTTTTCTTTCTAACCCAGACAGAATCCAACCCCTTAACAGTTGCAGCGGATTTCAAGACGGACGGACGGACAGCGAGCGGGGGCAGGTAAAGGGGTCAACAGTCATCGATCGGGGGTCAACCCGCCGTAATCATACCCCACTTGTTTATTGTACATTGGAAATGTCAGCGCCGTGTGTGATGTTCGGCTGTTTCTGTACTTGCACGAGTATTGAAGGGTTAAGATGTGTTTTGAGGAAGTGAAATAGTGTTGGAGTTTTGAGTTTTATGTATTGTATGTCGATGAGGAAGGTGATCGAACGAATAGCCGTTTCATTTGTTGTACCTGTATAGACTTTGACTTAGGAGATCGCTCATTTAAAAACTCGGGGCCAAATACTTAATTATTTTGATAAGATAGTGTTTTTTTTTTGTGGTATCAGCTCCGCCTTACGGTCGTGAGTTTGAACCCAGTCAGGCTCTTTACTTTGTGTATTTAATTCCATCACCACTGCTCTCAAAACGGTGAAGGAAAACATCGTGAGGAAACCGGCATGTCCTAGAACCAATCATTCGAAGACATGTGACGTCTACCACTGGGCATCCGCACTGGGCCCACGTGGTGGATTACGGCCCACTCCCACTCACCAAGAGGCCTGTGTCCTAGCAGTGGGAATATGGCAAGGCTGAGATAGGAGATCGCTCATTCAAAAACTCGGGGACAAATACTTACTCATTTTGATAAAATAGTATATTTTGCCTTTTCGACATGATTTTTCACCTCCAAATTTATTTTTAGTTTATTTATTTGACAGATCAGATAATTAATTTATCCAACATTATAATTTCATCCAACATCTGTAACATTTTTTATTTATCTTGTTACTAGTTCCTATCTAGACTTTAAATAATGCTGAGAGCTTATTTAAATTGTTTTTAGAAATCTTAGAAATTCCATCACATATTCTTGGAGATTTCCACTTGAAAATTATCAGGTGCATGCTTGCAAGTCCCCGTTGTGTTGCGGTGGGACTGCAGCATACAACGCCGCCTCAAAGAGACTGGCGACGACTTAACACCTTACTCGAGCAGCAGTGAATGTTTAATAGCGGTCACTTTGTCAAGTCACGCTCTCATGGGCTTTTTGAAAACTGACTGGGGGTGTGTTTCCATTGTAGGACTCTTTTTGGTATGTTTATGGTCCTGTATTTATAGATAGAAGAGCGGTTTATTTGAAATAATGTTGATACTCGAAGAATTGCCTCATAAAAAAGGGTTTCAACTACATTAAAATTATTTAAAGCTGGTTTTAATTGTTAAAGAACGATATTTATTCTTTAGTTTCTGGTGCCAATGTTAAAATTAAATAACTTTACTTGGCACCACTTTCTACTTTCTGAATGTATTTATCAAGTATCGGTCAGTTGCCACCTACCCGTTTCGTGCCTTGGAAACGTACCAGCAAGTGCATTCACGGAGTGCGTCGCGACCACACGACTGTCTTACCCCTTTATGCAGGTACCCTCAATACAAGCGCTGCATATTTTAACCTTACCTCGACCACAGCCCGCTTCGTAAACGCTATCTGCTTTTGACTTCGCAAACATAACTTTACCTTACCGAGAGCCATGGTTGTTCCATTTTCAATTGTATCTTCGTCGAGGTAAGACGTGTCGTTGCTCTCGCGAGTGCAAATGGTATTTGGCAGGTGAGTAAAAGCAAAGTCATTGGTCGCGCTTGAGATATTAGCAGCTTCAGTACTCCAGATGGGTGCATTTACGTGGAGATATTTCCGATTTGATAGCCTTTGAGGCGGCGTGAATTCTGAATGAGTTTGGCTTCGGCTTGCTTTTGATTTAGGTGTCGTGGGAGCCAGAGGGAATAAAGATGGGTAATTTTTTTTTTACGGATTTATTTTTTGGTTTTATTTGCGGTAAGTCTTCCTGTGAATAAATCTAAAAATATTGCTTTTTGCTCCCAACAAAAATGCCAAATTCAATTTGGACATCTTATTTAAAGAGCATTGGCCTCACCGTGCAACCCAAAAATTGTCAAAATTGTAGAGAGATCGTCTAAAAGTTTAGTTGGGGACGTCACGATGGTCACTGCATCACGATAGAAGGAGGAACCTTTTGTAATTGATGACATAAATTATTAATTTCATCTGTACATCATCTAAACTAATAGTATAAAGATACAAGATTATCTTATTTGTATGTTTGTTTGTTACACTTTCGCGCTAAACGGATTTTGATGAATTATGGCACATGAGTAGACCATGACCTGGAGAAGCTTATTTTCATACTGGATCACAGACAAAGTCACGGGCAACAGCTAGTAGGATAATAAAAACCGAGAATTTTAATTAGACACTTTCAAACACCTATTGCTATGTACGACATGCATTCCAACCTACTTATCCTCAAATATATTACCTACTTACTTAAAAATAGCCACCAAAACATTAACTCGCAGATTTTTGCGAACAATCAGTCCCTCCACAATCCACATACTCGTAAGTACCCACCATATGTTTTTCATATCGTCACATCACCCGAGGTTGCTGCGAAACCATTGTTCTTGCACGATAACCTGCCACCGACGAGACAGGCAAGCTGTCTCAGATGTGACGTCACTGTATTTTTGTCAAGTAGTGTTGGTAGATGAGGACTGTATTAATTATTAAGAGGAGAGTTTTTATTTAGACCAGCTGCAGGCGTCAGACTGTTAAATGGAGACTGACTTATATAGTACTTAATTGGGTAGGATAAAAACTAGTCTTAAGGCTCCTTCAAACAGGCGCGACACGCGATAAAATCGCGCCTGTATGTTGGAGCCTTATTTATTTATTTAATACTTCAAGCACATAAATGTACAAAGGCGGACTTAATGCCATAGGCATTTTCTACCAGTCAGCCTTCATTTATTACTTCGAGCCGGTAATGTCCAATGACCAAGAAATTGAAATGACATCAACTTAAAGTGGGGTCCAGAAGGGTGAGGCTAAAATTGTAGAAGTTCAAAAGAAGAGGGAGACAAGAGAAGAAAAAAAGAAAGAAGAGAAAGAAATTAGAAAGAGGATAAAGAAGAAGAGGGAGATAGTAGAAGTTCTCATGACATAGGAGTCGACAGAAGATCGTTCACATAATTTACGTTTATTTGTTTCTATAGTTTTAAGTAAAAGAAACAACAGTGAATCTTTTTTGTTAAATTCTCACAATGAAAAACGATTTATTCCGGTCTGATCCCCTGAACACCCCGCCACACCCCTGGATCCCCTTCTAGTTATTCTTCTGTTTTAATTTCTGTCTTGTCACTTTATGCAATAAAGTATTGAGTATTGAGTATTATCTAGGTCTGATTCCCTTTCTTTTTTTGACAGGTAAGTACTGTCAAGAGAAAATAAGAAATTAGCTGCCAATAGTGTCGATCCCTAGCCTTTTTTTTCAGTTGAGATTTTTACAGAATTGCACTAAAGAGGTCACTGAAACAAAACACAAAATTCTATGTCCTCGTCCACCCGCTACCAAATAAGACGAAAAACCCATAAAAAATAAATAAGGTACAAAAGATATTACAAGTGATAATACAGCAGTATGGGTTGGTAGGCAGACAGTGTCGTCACGCGTCGCTGATAATTCGCGCTACAGCTGAAAATGAGCTGCATATCACTGGCTATCCTCTGCTCATACAGGGTGTTACCTTTTTCAATCGGAAATAATACAGTTCTTCAGTAAATTTTAATAAAATCTGGTGATATTGGTCTTTAAATTCAGTACAGCGTAGAACTTGGAGGCCTATGACCAGCAGCGGACGTCTTTCGACTGAAATGATGGTAGAACTTGTAGAAGGTACAGACACCAGCACATCAACTTACTACAATCTGTCAAATTTCTTTAATACATTTTCAACTTTATTGCTAAGGCATAAGGTTCAAAATTGATTGGGGAAAATTTGACAGTTTCGGGTAGGTTGATGTGGCGTCTGTACGTAAGAGGGCTATACCTGTCTTCTTTTTCTTCTTGTGGCTGGCACGACCGTATTTCATCATTGTCGCGTCATCGGCGGCAGGGCAAAGGTACTGCATATTTTGAGGCACAGAGAGAAGGTGGAGCATAGTTTGCGACATAGCTCCCACACCCACATGTACGACAGAATAGCACCGCGATTGTGTAAAAATCACACCGTGAAAACTTATTTGAAGTGAGTTTTTTTTGCTAGGAATTGACACTATTGACTCAGCTCACTCCACGCTCACTTCACCTAAGTTTTCACGGTGTGATTTTTACAGAATTGCACCGTTCAAGTGGCTGCTCTGTCGTTCTGTCGAGGTAGCCCCACTTTACCAGGTCGGAATTATATTTTCTTCGGACTTCCAAGTGGACCATATAATCTGACACCCTGCAGGAAGACGCTCCTTTGGTGCGCTGACCGGGATCGGTTTCAGGCAGCCTGTAATCGTTCGACATGTTTCCTCTTTATAAACAGGTATGTATGTTCAGCTGATTCCTACTCGACAGTAAGCATAAAGGCTCCGCCGGACAAACAGGCGCGACACGCGATAAAATCGCGCGCGACACAAAAGCACCGCAAGTCGCGCAACGAGCGCTGCCCTTGTGTCGTGCGCGATTATATCGCGCCTGTTTGTTATAGAAGTCTTAATTTGAAAAGTATGTGATACGATGTTCTGAATGGAACTTTTATGGACTAATCGGTACTTTGTTAGAACCGAAATATCGCAACTGAAAGTTTCAGTAGTTCGGTCAACCGGACTAACAACCGAACTACTGCAACTAGAGGGAAAAATATAGTATGTAGTAGTGGAGCATGAAACTGCCCACTTATCAGTGAAGTCAGCTATGAGTGGTGATCACCACCAAAATAATTCTGACTTTCAAAGCACCATTATAACTTTTACACACCCTATATGTAGATCCTCCCTGTACCACCAGACACGGTACGCCGCGCAGGCGTAAAATAAAAATTAAAATAAACAAAAGGCAACACTCGTCCTACA
Source organism: Luperina nickerlii (assembly GCA_963855955.1). Classification (NCBI taxonomy): domain Eukaryota; kingdom Metazoa; phylum Arthropoda; class Insecta; order Lepidoptera; family Noctuidae; genus Luperina; species Luperina nickerlii. The sequence continues at coordinate 2,101,109 of OY979666.1, read as the reverse complement.
CCCCGGGGCCGGTCGTATTAAAGCTTTTGTCCTAAGATTAGCTGTTAAGAAAGGCCGTAATACCAGCTAGGTCTGTCGTCTGAACCTCACTGGTACTGGAATTAGTCGGTTTTGCGAAGGGGGACGGGGGGGGGGGCGACTTTTGTTGCTCTTTAAATGAGAAAACTATGAGGAATGAAGTAGTGTTGTGACTTGATGTTTGTTAGTGTTTTGTTTTAACGCGTTCTTGTTTTGTTTTGTTTTTAGAATGGAATGTTCTGCTTGTCAGTGTATTTGGATTGGCTGAGCGTCAAGTAACATAAGTTGGTTTTTACTCGTGATAATATAAGAAATTCTTGTTAAAAGTAAAGGTATCAAACCTCAACCTCTTTGCATTTCAAAAGAAGTTGTTGATTTTTATTTCCTTATTCTTTATTTTTTGGACAGGATGTCAAATCTGTCAAAAAATACTTGGAATTTTTTTATTATTTTTACTTTACTATTTATTACTTTTAATCTTACCAAGGGGTATAGTGTTATCCAGAAACTGGGTTGTGGAGTTCAGATAGGCAGTTCCTCCACGTAAAATACTGGTATTCAGCTACATTCGGTTAGACTGGAAGTCGACCCTAAACATTGTCAGGAAAAGGCTAGACAGATGATAATTTATTATTTTTAATTAAAATACCTACTGCATTGCAATTCTTAGCTATCTTTGACATATGTATGTATCCCTCTACTTAATTTAACAAAAGTGACATCATCAGCTTGAGACTGGTGATAAGCCTCTCCAATACATACCTCGATCGTCGGACTTCCTCATTCAGCATCTACCAGCCACCCTGCATGGAAATCATACAATCCCTACAAAGTAGAACAATTTAATTAATTTAGAAACTTACAATTGGCTTTTGCGGTTGACTGTACTTTTACGCAAATATATTGTCTATCTTTGCAATCAATCATGTTGCAATATCTTAGAAGAAAAAAAAATATTTTAAGCAGATCCAATGTCATTACATCATCGCACCATCTATGATTGTATCAATAACAAATAACGTTCCAAATTCACCTTGGACATCTTTAATTCTGTACTTTCCCATATTATGTTTAGAGGCCAAAATATTACGCAAATCATAATTAAAATTGTTTCCTTTTTAGTCATTTATCCTATACTTACCTACTTAAAGATTATAATGAATTCAAAACTTCACCTAATAGTGCTTGTAGGCGATTTCCTAAATTTTTAAACTAAATATTATCATATCGATAAGTTCCATGAACATTAAAAATCAATTAAAACTAATCTACAAAGTAATATCACGAACAAAATGCTAATAAACTAAAAAACAATCTACACAAATCGCACAGTGGACAAGACACTAAATTTCTCTAGGCAAAAAAAAAATCCCGAGGAAAAAAAAAATATCTCGACATTTATCACAACGTAGAATTCCTTTAAAAAAGTAAATTCTTTTCTTTAGCATCGATGGAAAGAACGGCGAAAGAGAATTAATGCAAAACAAAAGTCCCGCTATCTGGATGGTGGGCGTAGCGGCGGCACTAAATTACTCGATGGGCGTCAACCCACCGCCATGTATCAATCAGGCTGGCCCAGATTTATGGGACAGTACACTTCGGAATCGTTAGCCTCCGCGACGAAAATGTGTTACTGTTATCCTGTGTCTTCCGACTTTTCTCTTTTTTCGGAGGGTGGGGTGTCGTTCGTTTATCTAGACTTGCGAAAATACGAATTACGTGATTGTGTTCGCTGTAATTCATGGGGAAAGCTTTTATGAACTTTACTGAGCACCTATGTATTTTGTACAAAAAATAAAAAAGTTATAAACCTTTCTTTGTCTTGGTCTTTGTCTGAATCAGAAAATAAACTTGGTCATTGATCAAAACATTGATATTTTGTTTTGTTTCAGGGCGCTTCTGATTCTAATAGCTAAAACGTGATCGTTTCATTCCATGTTTGTGCACGTCTTGAACTCTGTGATAAAAAAATCCCAATTTTGTTTTATTTGAATGCGGCTGTACACCGAAAATCGAAGAAAATTATTAAAACTTCATCCAAGTTCACACGTAGCTTCAAAAACCACATTTGAAATTTAAGTCCCACAAAAATATTACCCAAAAGCAAAAAATTAATAAATCCTTTATTACAATACAATAAAAACATTTATAAAATTAACGTTTTCCAGTACAGTTTGTGTCGCCATCAGCATTGATGGTTCTGTCCCATCCTTTGTCGGCGTGAGGCACTGTGCTCTTGTCATGTTGACATAAATGGAAAAAATGCGAATGGCCGCCATACTGAGGCTAATTTCCTTTTCAATGTTCCCTGTCCGTGTCCGTGTGTCCATGTCAGTCCGGCTTGACGTCCCTTTCAGCTATTTCAAGCTTTGATGTTGTTTTTGACGGTAATTAATTACGTTTGTAATATTTTACGTGCGTGAGTTTTTGTAATTAAAATTTTTATAATGTTTTAATTTTCTGCTGATGAATTTGTTTGATTTGTGAGAGTTGAATTAGTGTTATTTTTATTAAGTAGCTGTCCACTGGGTAGTTTAATTTCCTTTGACAGTATTTCGACACAATATTATTACTTTTTGAAACAAGAAATAGTTAGCAAAAATGTGATTTCATTTTATGAAGCAACATAATTCATTCAGTCGAATATCATTTTTACGTCCTCTCTTACAAAGGCCCCTACCACAATCGCTCTGGGGGCCTAAAAACAAAAACAAGAGCAAATTCTTATAAAATCCACACTTGCATCAACACATCTTGCATCATCATAATAAAGTATGTTTCCTAAAAAATATTTTCACCGTCCTCAAAAAGCCTTTACGATCCAAGTCACACGTACCCGTACATACCTCCTTCCGCGTACGAAATACGAGCGACACGCGTAACTGTAACGATACGATTGCGTAAACACCCAACAACTCACACCTGTGCTGTATTTACGAGTTGTGCTCGACTGTACGCCAATTTATTCACACTGTTGTTACTTTTGTGCTTTATAGTACTGTGCGAGTCTATTGAATGATTGGGCGTTAATTTTGATGAAAATGCTGCGAGTGATAACTTTTTAAAGTGAAAACTTCTTTAGCGGCGTTGTACACTTTTTTTGTAATAGGTAAAAAAATTTAAACTCGCTTCAGGACACGTGACCTGATCGAAAATTCATAAGACGGATGGCCGTAGCCGGTACCGCGCGTGTTTTGTTTATAAGACGATTCACAAAATACACACGTAATTGTTCAAGTTTTCACTTCTGTCGGCACTCCCGGAGTGCCACTGTTTTTTTTTGTGTTGTTTCGCTTGAAATAACGCTCATTCCATCACGGATTTTTTTCACTTTGAGACTTTTGACCCAAAAATAAATGAATGTCGATAGCTGTAAGAGTAGGGGAAGACCAAAGAAACGATGGGTGGACTGTGTGAATGAAGAAATGGTTAGAAAGGGGGTGACTGTCGATATGACGACTAATAGAGAAATATGGAAGAAAAACACAAGTTGGACAAGGACAGAATAATGAAGATGACTTTTGATCCAAAGTTAAATTATTGTTGAAAGAATTTTTAGCAAAAATGTCCATCAATCTAACTACTAAGCAAGCTTATTCTAAAGTATATTTTATAACGTGTACCAGTGTGCTTATGCACCTTTATTCATAAACATTACTTAAAGTTAAGAGACGTTTAAACGTGAAAAATGTATGGTTAAACAGTCGCTAATCATTATTTAACTTTAAGCAACACTTTTAAACTCCGTAACGTACGTATAACAGATTTTAGGACAAGTAAGTATCTAAATTTAAAACCTTTTGTGTCCTCGAAATAGTAAGAAGCAAACTAATCTTTACTACTGTCAACGCCGCCATTTTGTTTCCCCGCCATTTGATTCCAAAAAAAATAAAAAATATATATAATAATATTAATAAAAATGCAAATTTGAAGTTTAATTCAACGGTCGGATTAGCCTCCTTGAGGGTACAGTGACGTAGATAACCGACAGAGCTGAGGTACAGTCGCGTAGATAAGCGGCTTTCATTACTGGCGTGTCGCGCCGACAATGGATTGCGACAACAAATCTCGGCGCTGAGTTATTTGTTGCTTCTGAGGTTATGTCGGTGACTGTACCTGTTATTGATGCTTTTGTTCTTGATTGTAGTGCAGTCTTGGAGGTGATGGGAGGTTAGGAGGCGCCTGAATTGTTTTTCTTATATCTTAGATAATTTTTTGAAGGCGACAAAAAAGTGTGAGTAACAGAATGTCAAACAGGCAGGAATGTCAGATGGACTACTTACGTGAAAGAAAGTGGTTGAAATGTCTTTAGGAACTTCAAAACCAAGTTAACTTTGCATAAACATAGCATAGTCAGCTTATAATGTCCCACTGCTGGGACACAGGCCTCCTCTCTGTGAGAGGGAGTGGGCTGCAATCTACCACGCGGGCCCAGTGCGGGTTGGTAGATGTCACATGTCTTCGAGCTTTTGGCTTGGTTAACTTTGTAAATAAAATGTTAAATGCTCATCTTATCTAAAGTTAAAGAAATTTAATACTAAGAAAATTGACTGTCAACGTAAATTGTCGGTATAATCAAATCACAACTATCTCTCGTTGATAGTTTAAAGGCTCCTTCAAACAGGCGCGACACGACACGCGACACAATGGCACCGCAAGTCGCGCAACGAGCGGTGCCTTTGTGTTGCGCGCGATTATATCGCGTGTCGCGCCTGTTTGTAGGAGCCTTTATGAAGTGGCTATTAAGGCTCCTACAAACAGGCGCGACACGCGATAAAATCGCGCGCGACTCAAAGGCATCGCTTGTTGTGCGACTTGCGGTGCCTTTGTGTTGCACGCGATTTTATTGCGTGTCGCGCCTGTTTTTGTAGGAGCCTTAAAGCGGCAAATTGATGTAGTGTATTAATTTCATAAACTATTTCCTTTACGGTAAGTACTTACCTTTACGGTTCATGAGATACAGCCTGCTGACAGACAGACAGGCGGACGGACTGACAGTGGAGGCTTAGTAATAGGGTTCCGTTGGCATCTTTTGAGTACGGAACCCTAAAAAATGAAACGTTAATTAGCATTTTTGCAGTTCAGTTTAATAAGAGATAGACAATTTTTATGACTGAAAACTAAATAGCTGTTTATATTCTATTGTAAGCCGTTATATGCGGGCGGAGAGTAATGGGTAGCTCACCGTCCGATCAGGACCAGGCCCGTGCCGGACGGCGCGTACGTGTTCCACGCGCGCCTCAAAGAGATGTCAGCATCAACCGAAGGGGCCTGTTAGGGCCGAAGCCTGCCGGGTCAGCGGGATTGTCCGAAAGAGTTACCGCTGGCCCGGAACATAAAGGGCTAAAGAAGGAACACGGGTGGGTTTTAGTCTGTAAGAGTCTTGACACTCCCTTCCGCTCTACCCAGAGCGGGAGCATTTGATGATATCCCATCCTGAAAAAAAAGCCATTATATTTTCAGCACAAAATAATTTATTATATCTAAACTCCGGTACAATTTTAGATCGGTGCAGGCAGTCGGAAATATCTAAAATCAATTTAATTTCAATCAAACACGACAACGTAATGTAAACAGATCTGTCTTTTATAACCACTACTTTATGATGACACCAAAGTAAACTGCGCTTGCGCATCAGAGGTAACACGTAACTGTGTGCGCTTCGGTACATTAGTGAAGTGGAAACAGATTTTTTTAAGCTTTTTATTTACTGTTTTCGTTCGTATGTTTCCGGTTAGGTACCTACTCTGTTTGTCATATTTTTTTATTACCCTAAGTAGATGTAGTTTTCATTAGTTTGCGAAATCTCGAAATCAAGATCTCAGGTCCAGCTGAGATCTCGGATGGCCACAATCTCGACCCCAGACGCGACAATCCGAGTTGCGAATCTTGACTCGAGATTTGTATAATTTTGAAGCATTTTTTAAATTTTGTAAATGTAAGAACCATGTTTCCGTTTATTATGATTTTCTTGATGTTGACTTGAAAGAGCATGGCAGTTGAGAACGTGTCATGCTCACCCAAATGTCTCATCGATGGTGGCGCGTGTGTTGGATCATTCGGTCCCCCACAAAATGGTTGAGCTAGATGGTGCTGATCCACGCGTCATGTTCGTGAACGGGCGCCGTCGGTTGAGACTGGTCATCTCTTAACTGCCAAGGCTTATTTTTAATCTTATATTTTGAAATGTTTCATCATTTGTGTCTGTTTTTTTACATTGTTCTCACATATAGAAGCAACAATAATAATGTACCCAGGATTTGTAATATCTTGATTTAAAAGAGTGTCCATGGAGTTTCCTGCCCGTTCTTCTCCATAGAGATCTACGTTTTGGAATGGGCAACTAGCTTCAACTTTCTGACTAACTGACAGACTATTTAAATTTTGACAATTCAAAAGTGCCTGTACAAGGTTTAATTGAAATAAATATTTTGAGTTTGATTGCATTCAAATTAATTTTTCCGTTTTTATTTCGGTGCTTCTGATCAGACCATGCCCTAATTGCTGCAGGGCCCGAAGTGCCCGTCCACCTGTACCTCCAATGTGCTAAAGAATGCCAGCGATGCCGCAATCAACGTGGCCACCTACTGGGCTCAAACAACATTAAATTTTTTGGTTCTGTTTACGGTTCTGGTTTTACCCTTTGGGTACGGAACCCTAAAAACAGCGAACAAGAGTATCATCAACCCGAAAAGAAGAAAATTTTAATTTTTTTCTATCCCTATTTTTCACAGAGAGACAGATTTAAAGATCTCTAGCTGGTTCCACTAGTTTAATGCACTTATCGTTACATATTGTGTAATTTAAAAAGATACAACTACGTGGTATGACGTCATTTAATAAAGAAGTGAGCCCGTGAGTGCTTCGCTAAATTCATTTAAGCAGATGAAATGTAAAAAGTGAACTACATTGTTAAGAAGTAGTAGTGCTCGACTTGTCGTCCGGCTAACGAAACGAAACGTATCCCAACACGACAGTCTATGCTAGAATAATCGTCAGTTGGGGCTGGTCATCGCTTAGCTGCCTCGGCTTATTTTTTAAAGATTTTATTTTTGGATTGTTATTTTGTTACTATTTACTGTACTCTCTTTTTTTACATCGTTCTCACTTCATCATCATCTGCCTAGCCTTTTCCCAGCTATCTTGGGGTCAGCTTTCAATCTAACCGGATGCACCTGAATACCAGTACTTTACATGGAGCTGCTGCCTATCTGACCTCCACAACCCAGTTATTGAATAATATGATACCCCTTGGTAAGACTGGTTGTCAGACTTTCCGGCTTCTGACTACCCGTAACGACTGTCAAAGATCAACGAATGACAGCCGGGACCAACGTCATTTATTCTAATTACGCTGAGAATCAGCACTTTTCGAACGTCAAAATTACATAAGATAATCCCTCACAACGCACCACTTCCTAGTGCTTTCGCTGGGAAGAAGAAATAGCGCAATAAACTCTTCAGCAGCACAGCTATCTGTTCAGTTAGGAAATACACAGTCTGATCCCAATCTCGTCCGTTTTCGACATGTATTTTGTTCTTTCAGGAAAATTCGAACAAGATCCCATGTCTATACAGTAATTTACTGCAATAAAATAGAGCAAAAGAATAAAAATATAAGCTTCTAAAAATCCCGTACGCATTCCTCTCAGCAGTTACGTCCTACCGACGTTCTTCACCTATGTTTTGACACTCTGACGATATATTACTCGAACCAGTAAACGTTCGTGATGTGCGGCGGAATACTGCGCCACAGAATAAATAGGCGCAGAGGGTTCGCTTTATACAACTAGCGCAAACATACAAGGACGCGCTTTACGTACAGCGACTGAAAAGGCATTCGCGAAGTTGTGATTGGCACTAGCCCAAGTACGCACGGGCGATTTTTGTCGTGCACTCAATTTTCAACAAAAAACTCGCTTGGATTCGCATTATGCAACACCGCGTAATAAAATCGCCCGTGCGAACCATTCAAGTCTTTGTTTCCTTGATGTTATTTTCAGTTGCGAATATAAACTTTACGCTAATGTAAATTAATTTGATTTCAGAATGACAATTGAAAAAGTCTTAAAGATGTTTGAAAAGATAGTGCAAACTGAGCTTTATGTAACATAATAGAACATCGCGCCTGTAATTGCCGAAGAGTTAGGCAGAGGTGTACCCTAAACTTTTTGTGTGGGTATTAAAGATGTTTTTCCAAAAACACATATTTGTTTACATCTTTGGTCTCTAAATAACGAACGCAATATAGACAAAGATCGCCATAGTACGCGTCTGTGTGCGTGCGCTTGTTTTCACTCGTTGTATGAAGCTGGCCTTCTGTACGTATTTACTCTGTGAGCGCACAATGGGTCGCAAAGGTGATTCTGTAGAAATAGCTAAGAAAATACAATTATTGTTGCGTCAATTTCAACAAACTATCGATGAATCATTATTGCTTATTTTAGTGCAAGTTCAAAGTAAATAAAATTAATTAAAAGTCAATTTGTTTTTTCGATGGACTTCGAGTGGATGTCGGAATTTATGACGGCCCCTCCGGTTATTTTTAATTTGTATAATTTACTAATGGACCAAGATCATCATCACACAATGGGTACCTGAAGAAAGGCAGGCCTAAGAAATGCTGGCGCGACGACCTAGGCTCGTTCTATGTTATGGGTTTGGTTTCCCCACTTAGTCCTTCAATGGAACATTGTGCGTGAGCCATGGCGGCTGTCGGTGGTTATTCCAACCAGTCCACCTTCCTTCAGAAACCGATTTAGTCTCCTGGTCTGTTGAGAACATCTGTGTACGATCTGGTCCTGAGGGTTTCTGACCTAATCTGGATGACGCCTGTGCACTCAAAGAGCACATGCGCAATGGTTTCATCAGCCTCCATGCAAGCCCTGCACAAGGGACTGTCCACTATGCCTATTGTGTGAAGGCTAGGCTAGACTTAGGCTCGTTCTTGATTGATTGGCCGTAAAAGATGACGAAGATGAATAGAAAAGTCTGGGCCCACGTGGTAGATTATGGCCCACTCCCTCTCACAGAGCGGAACCCTTTGCCCAGCAGTGGGAGAGCACAGGTTAAAAAAATACTATTGGAGTACCTGATTCAACAAACAATCTCAGAAGTCTCACCGATAGAAGCCGGCTCTCACTAACGAATTATTTTACAGCACCTGATGATCAAATCAGGGGCCCTAATCTCGAAGTCCGTCAACAAAGATAGCTCCCCCCCCCCCCCGTCCGAAAATAGTTCAAAACTTAGCACCCTACATCCGATTTAATCAACTTTATCGGACGGGCAAGAACACATGGCGAGTAGGGACAGTGTCAAATCGTGGTGTCATTCATTCTTAGGTCGGGTCCCAAACTAATCACAACGTCCGTAGGTGTTGCGGAGTAGGCTACACCCGTAACATCGGCCGAAGCTATGAAGTTCGTGCATAGGGGTAGACCTCAAGAGAGCTTAGAATAGAATAGAGTACCTATATATTATCATTTACACCATAAATATTACAGATATAAATGTAAAACTTTTATAAGAGGTGGCACAATGGGCGGTCTTATCGTTGAAAGCGATCTTTAAGCATGGAATCAGTCAAAAATTAAAGTGTGGGCCTGAAAAGAAAAGTACCGTTTTCCTTTGGGAAATAACACCTTGAGCATTTTTACTATTACAGAGAAAGTCTTCAATTAACCCCCTGGCTGCTATTTGAAACTGAAAATGCCAAAAAATATGATTTTATACTGTATTTACTATTTGATATGTATACCTAACGATCTTGTCTACTTTTAGCACGGAGCAAAGGCGAAAACCAGCGAATGTCCAAAATATTATTGGCAAAAATATGATCCTTGGTACTTTCAAACCTACATAGCTAGGGGGTTAATTGTAGATCTATGTTGTTATTACAACAACCATGTTATGTTCAATTGAAGTTGGTATTTTTTAAATGTTATGCTTAAAATACTTATTATTATAATATGACTAGCAGCGCTCCGCGGTTTCACCCGCATAATCCCGTGAGAATATCGGGATAAAAGTGTCTATTTATTAATCCTGATTATAAACTATCTGTGTACAAAATTTCATAAATTTCGTAATAGTAAACAACACTCAAGGTTTTATCATTGGTTTTTACCTACTTTTATTTTCTGACCGGCACTTTAATTTTTGGGTATAAATGTTTGACATTAGAATGATGTATTTTTCTGATTGTTTAGTTGCTATAGTTCACCTGAGTATACAATTGTTTAGGTACAGAATCTCGCAATATTTATTATAGGTATACAAAGGTAGTGATAAGATTGGGTCATTACTTTGTTCAAGTCAATTAAAACAGCAGTCATTTGTCAGTCTTGCCACACGCTGATAAATCTGTAACAATATTAAACCTGTGCGAAAAGTGCTATTGAATCGACTGTAAAATAACAATAGGTCATATTTTACCTCTTACACCAGGGATAGCAAACATAACATTAAATAAGTGACGTCACAAAAATGTCTTGAAAATTTCATGTCAACGTCATCAATTTAACTGTTCTATATTGAGTTCAACTATATATTATCATCGAAGATTTTTGTCAGTTACAATTTTTTTTCTTCGATGTCATAGTCAAAGTCAAATCATTTATTTCAAATAGACAAAATGTACGAAACATTTAATTGGTTCTAGTCGCCCATTCCAAAGGGTAGTTTCATCTTTATTTTTAAATTTTATTATGCACACTTGCTTTTCCGATTCACTTTTCACTTTGGCAGAATGATTTCCACTGGCTTTGCTTGCCATAATAAGATATAGAATAGAATAATTTAACAGTTCGCGGTTATATTAACCGCAATTAAATCAAATCAGCAATTTATTGCAGTAAAGAACATAATTTACAAGCATTTGTGTATGTTAATAGCTGCATCAGTAAAAAACTGTTTCGCAGTCATTAGCGCACCTCCAAAAAGTTGAGCTATGAGCGTTTCAATGATTAACAATTGTAGCTAATTTGATTTAATTTTAATACAAAATTATTTTTAATTTCTGTGGATTTAAATGGGTGAATAAAATAAAGTCAGTCTTCCAGTAATTATTAAACTTTCTTTTAATTTTTGTAAGCAAAAATAAACCGTCCTTTCGTCTTAGCGTTGTAATTCGTATTTCTCCCTCCCCTTCATATTTTTCCTTCCGTTCACTCTCTCTCTCCTTCACACATACTGCACTTGCTCTTTCACACCTCCGGGTGCGTTCCGATTCCCACATTTCTTTGACAAAACACGTTTAAATGTATTATCATCATCATCATCTGCCTAGCGTTTTCCCAAGTATGTTGGGGTCGGCTTCCAGTCTAACTGGATGCAGCTGAATACCAGTATTTTACATGGAGCGAGTGCCTATTCTGCCCTCCACAACCCAGTCACTCCAACATAGCCGACCCCAACAAAGTTCGGAAAAGTCTAGGTAGATTGATATAAACATTACAATAATTATATTCTGTTAGATGCCAATGGTTCACCATCCCTGGCCATACATAACTTAATTTTTTTTCTTATTGTTTTTTCTTTTATTGTTTCACTTAAAATTTTAATTCACTTGATTGATGGGTACAATATTTTTATCTGTCTGTCTGTCTTAGTAATGACAGGTTAGAAATCAATTTTCGTGTTCTCTTTTCGTAAGTCGGGTAGAAAGAGGTTAAGTTGGTATTGTGGTTTTAGAAGTGTATCAAGGTTTTTCTTTTGTGGAGTAATGTGAGATGAGGTGTGTGATCGTTTGTTTTATTACTGTGGTGGATTAAACAATTAGAACTGAAGGCCAATTCTTGTACAGACGCCAGCACATCAAGCTACTACAATCTGTCAAATTTCTTTAATAGATTTTCAACTTTATCGCTATAGTATAAAGTTCAAAGTTGATTGGGAAAATTTGACAGTTTCGGATAGCTTGATGTACTCGCGTCTGTACTTAAAAACGTTCAAATTCAAGTGGCAATCTCATTTCAGCGACAATCAATTTAAAAAGCTTGTCAATAATGTAGCGAATTTTTTTTTAACAGATTCTAGAGAGGGACCGTATATCGTAGTTCCTCAATAATAATTTTTCAAATTCGATTTGTAGTCCCAGAGATTAGCGCGTTTAAACAAACAAACACTTCAGATTTATTATAAGTAGGTATATAGATTGACATCTAAATACTAATTAGAAATATTAAGAGTATTGTGTCTTATGAAATCGTCAGTCTGTGGTCTCAAACTCAAACTCAAAACTCAAACTCAAAGCATTTATTTCAATTAAACCATTTACAGGCACTTTTGAATTGTCAAGAAGTCGGTCAGTCAGAAAATATGAAGCTAGTTGCCCATTCCAAAGCGTAGGTACCTATGGAGAAGAACGGGCAAGAAACTCCATGGACACTCTTTTAAAATTATATTTTACAAAAATATTAGTTACATCATTACTTTTGATATTAAAATAATATAATGTGAGAACGATGTAAAAAAATAAGAAAGACGTACGCGTTAAGAGCGTCTAGAGTACAACAAATAGTACTTAACAAACAACAATCCAAAAATAAAATAATTTAAAATAAGCCGAGGCAGCTAAGTGATGACCAGCCCCAACTGACGGCACCCGTTCACGAACATGACGCATAAATCAGCACCATTTAGCTCAACCATTTTGAAGGGAGCTAAATGATCCAACACACACGCCACCGTCAGAGAGACATTTGAGTGAGCATGACATACTATCAGCTGCCAGGGCACATTCAAGTCAATGAAAGACACAGTCTCACAGTTTATTTTATATCCATAAAATAAACTGTGAGACTGTGTCTCAGCAGCGCAGCTAGTTAATCTTAACTAGCTGCGCACCGCGGTTTCACCCGCATAAGTTTTGATCCCGTGGGAATATCGGGATCAAAAGTAGCCTATATGTTAATGCAGGGTGTCAGCTACCTCCATACCAAATTATATCAAAATTGATCCAGCCGTTTGAGCGTGAAGAAGTAACAAACATATAAACACACACTCACAAACTTTCGCCTTCATAATTTATTAGTGTAAGGCTATGTATGTCAGCCCTTATCCCGCCTTTCAAATCGTATACAAAACTAGACCGGCTAGTTTTTAACAGTACTTTCCTCATCAAGGAATTAATCTTAGAACCCCACATTTGATTGCCACGCTTTAATTTGTTCATCTTCATCATCACTTGAGCCCGGAATTACCCAATGCTGGGTAAGTAGGTATATGTCTCTCTTTTTTCTGCCATACTTCCCGGTTCCGTGCGTTCCTCATCCATGTGTTTTCCGCGACTGACGATCTCATCAACCCAACTACGGAGGGTAGAGGTAAGGAGAACCGTCTTGTATGGGAGCAAAGTTCAAAAAGTGTCCAGCTATAAGCAGTAAATAACAGTTCAAAAACCCTCCACAATGGCGCTAGCGTAGGCAAACGGTATGGGAGTCTTTGGTCAACCGGACCCACTCGAACTGGACCCACGGGATCATTCAACCTAATCACATTTTGAATAGGTCGACTGGACCTACTGTCCAATGGTATGAATGTAGCAGTTGTTGACGGATGGCAGTATGCCTATGTTAGAAAATTTAATTTTTTAGTGACTAGAGTAGTTAGTGAAAGCCCAGAATACCAAACCTCAACTATTATCCTAACTTCTGTGAGAAAACCCTGTTATTACTGTGGGGCCACCCTAATTTAACACTCAGTTTGACGGACACTTTTTCACAACAGAGACAGTTCTCCTTACCTCTAACCTCCATAAACCCAATGCACTTTTTTTCAACTAAAACATTTATATGAGTTCTTTAAAACATAACGTTCACTGTGACAAGTTCCCTTATAAACACCATCTTTACCATACTAATATCTATCCAATAATTTGACATAAATATGTTATAGACTTGGCACAGGCCGGTGAACGTGAGACGAATGGCTCTTGACTTTCATGAAGACCGCAGCTGTTGGCCGTCGCACTACCCGCTAATACAATTAATTGTTACGGCTACTGAATTTTGAGGACCAGCACACTCATGTGGGGTTGTAAGGAATATCGATTTATGGATTGGATTGTGAAGAATGAATCACATACTACACCATGATGTACTCTTAGAGACCGTTTTAAGGCTCCTGCAAACAGGCGCGACGCGAATCGCGCGCGACACAAAGGCACCGCTCGTTGCGCGACTTGCGGTGCCTTTATGTCGCGCGCGATTTTATCGCGTGTCGCGCCTGTTTGAAGGAGCCTTTAATTAATTTACTGTTAGCCTGCATCATCCCACAGCTGGGAAAAGATCTCTCCCGATGATTTCCAACTCTTTAAATCCAGGGCTAAAGTGGTCCACTGGTCATTTGCTTTCTCCAGGTCGTCCCGCCATCTTCAATCTGCCGCGACGCCTTCTGGCTGTTTCAGTTTCAGGGCTCCTTAGTGGTTATTTTAGTCTACAGCTCATTGGGCATGCGGCAGACGTGGCCAGCCCAGTCCCACTTCAGCTTACTTCACTTCGGCTCTTTGAGCAATGCCAGGAATAACTTTAAGGGAAACTAAATAAGTTCTTTAGGTTTTTTTTCTTAGCACATATTTTTTTAACTTAATAGTACAGAAAAAGTTTAGGCCCTGACACCATGAGGGGAGTCTCTCACAGATTCCAGGCACTTTTTCGTCACTACCCAGCATTTTCGAGAGAATTTTCATTTGAATAGAGTCGTCATGTTACAATATAACTGACGGCAGTTTTGTTTTGTTTATTCTGCCTCTAAAACCCCGGCTGGCCGAACGTTTTCAGATACAAGTGACAATTCACGCCAATTCGTTTGCAGAGGGCGCCTGTCACACTACAGTGTAACGTGATTTGTTTGTCAACGGATCGGGGTATTTAAATTGATATTAAAAATTACAAGAAACTGTGTTGATACAAATAGGTAAGTACGCCATTAAACCGCAACCTCTGTAATTATAAAACAGAATCTCAAAAACATTCACATTTATAGGAACAAAATATTTGCGAGAAAAACTAATTCCTTTTTTGGAATTTTCACTGAGTAAGTAATCTAATTTGAATATTTCACACATCAGACCTCAATCAAGAGCAAGACTAATCTTTTAATAGCCAACAAATTAAGATTCACGCTAGTAAAAAAACGTTAAGGTCACTTTTATTTTGTGTCATCATCAAAGGGAAATACTTAGTCAAAGTTAAAAACCAGCGAAGGTTTCGTATAATTTTGCAACACTTAATTTTATCAGCCATATTCAGACAGCAAGAATGCCTGAACTCTAAATAAGTACTACCACATAAAAATTTATCACTATAATTTGTCCGAATCATAATTCGTCGACGATCCAACCGAATTCCTCCAGTGCTATGTTAAAATGTTGACTTTTAAACATTTTTGTACTTTTTTTGATAGATATTCTTAAAAGTGCTCTTCCTCATTAGTGTGTATGTACATGAAACGCTGCGATGAGTAAGAAAAGAAAGTGACATTGTTTTTGTTGCATTTACGGTTGTTTTTAATTAAATTAATTAGTTTTTCATGGAGGCGGTTGTTTATTGTAAGGAGCATTCTTTTTAACCCAGGATCACACGAGTGCGTTTTCCCGTGGCAATTTTTTTTCACGCACTGTATTTTTAACGCTTTCGCACTGCTTAGCGCCGAGAGTTGAAAACCCAACAACATACGAGTATTTTGACGCGCTGGGATGCACTCTGTTGGATTGTCAATGCTCGGCTGACAAAGAATTGAAAATCCAATGCGCGATAAAATGACGCCGCGATAATTTTACGTCCATGCGAACGTGTGGCGTATAGTGTCTTTTTTAAGTAGAACTTTCAGCACTAAATTGAACTATGATTAAATATGAAAAGAAAAATATATATAAGTCTGCCTGTGCAGTTACATGACCGTGTAACAGTCACCCACGCGACGTCCCTAACCAAAAAAAAAGTCGTTGACTTATTTACATTTTACATACAAACGCTATCCATTGGTCGTCAGTCAATCGACTTTCAGAATTTTATTTCGGTACACCAGACATGAATCCTCGACTTTTCGGTATAAACATTTTTTCACTCGGTTTTACGAATTGATGTCGTTGAAAAATTGACCTTTCGGCTTTAATTGGTTTATTGATAGTTTTGCTACGTTTTTTTTTTAATAAATATAAGCCGATGTTTTTTTTCGAATTGACGTTTGCTTTTTAAAAATATGGTGACGATAGTGGTCAAGTTAAAAACGTTTTCTAGTTTCCACTAATAAAATTGATTTGGTTTGGCAATATTTTGAATACCGTTTGCTCTAAAACTGTCAGCTTAATTGTATTCAGTTTTAAATATGTAAATTGCAGTCTGGATTTTGAAGGGATAGAAATAGTTTGCTAAGTAGAATTTTCTGTTCTTTGTTTTGTTTTAGGTTCTATTTGTGAAAGATAAATCCAAATTGGCAAACTCTTTATAGCTGAATACGTGACAGAAATGTTATGCAAATTAACTAAGAGAACTCAGCTCCTAAATACCTCAGTACTAGTCATGTAGGTACTTGATAGCATGCAGGAGCCGTATTATCTATGACACAATGAACGAAACCGCGCGAAATTAACGCGAGGTTGGCATGATTAGCTTAGGAATTGACGTGGTGTCGAAGTAGGGAATCATTGAGTGATCATTGTGAATTCGGGCCCAGGTGACTTGACCACAGCCTTTAGATATCTATGATTTTGTCGGATACAGGCATGATGTCCTAAAGTCTTGTTGACATTATTAATGACTAGCTGCGAACAGCAGTTGCACCCGCATATGTCTCAGTCCCGTGGGAGTATCGGGATCAAAAATATCCTATGTCCTAATCCAGGTCATGGTGTCTCCATGTGCTAACATCCAAATCCGTATAGCCGTTTTAGTGTGAAAGCATAACAAAAACACATACAGTACCCGGCGATAAATATTGCACATCGACCTTTACCTTTTTTTGTATTTTATACAAAGAATAAAAATAATTATCAAAAGAAGCAAATCATAATTGTTTTAATAGCTCCTAATAGATACCGGACTGTTTGTATTTCGTGCGACAGAGATAACGCTCTACGAAGCCGAAATTAGCCGATTGTCTCTTTCCAAAAGTCGATGTGCAATATTTATCGCCGGGAACTGTACAAAATCAAATATTTTCTTTAGGTAGGTACCTATAATATTACTGTAGACAAATCAATTGCCTATCTATTTTCTTTCTATGAATACGAACCTTCTAGATTTCAATTACGATATTCATCATTGGATCGGCATGATTCAATTAGAGACCTGAGACCTGTATTTTTTTATGATAAATCCAAAGGCCGATTCCCGTAATTAAAAATCTAGTCCCAATCACATCTCAGCGACAATCAATGTCAAAAACTTGCCAAAAATGTAGGGAAATTAGAAGTATTTTTGACAGATTGACACTGAGATCAAACTGTAAACGTTCTTATGAATTCTGTTAACATTTTCACGGGAAACGCACTTTCTTCAACTTTTCATATCACAAGCAAAGCATTCATCACAACCAAATCGGTTTATCCTACACAATCAGTCACATAGCCTGGCCGTTATAGCCGACTTCGCCCAACCCCTTATTAGACCAAAATACACATCTCAGCATGTTCGGACCTCGGGAGGTCCACGGGCTACGGCCACCGGCCACCCCAACGGGTTTAATTATCGGTCACTAAATTAAGTTGGGTCCGTTCTGCTGCCTTGCACTTCGTGTTTTGTGAGATCGCTACGATTGCAATATGGAGGATAAGAATGTTGAGGAGTTTAACGGGTTGGGGGTTAAGGGGGGTGTTTAGAGGCTTTTTCAGGCAGGGTTTTAAATTTTTCTTTATTTACGGTTTTAATCTAGGAAAGGGACATTTTTAATAATGAATGGAAATGTAAAAAAGTTATGGTTTTTGAACTGTACTTTAATGAAATTATTGAATGATTTTTTTTACCGTCTCGAAATTTTTACAGGGTGGTCTACGCATGAATATGAACCACTTTCACTATGGGACCAACTATGAAATCACGAAGAAAAAATCTGCTGTTTCATATTTTTGGTCTAGTAGGTATTGAACTTTTGTAGTAAATAGCATTTTTTTTTCGTGATTTCAGAGTTGGTCCCATAGTAAAAGTTGTTCATATTAATGGGTAGAACACCCTGTAAAAATTTCGAGACGGTAAAGAAAATCATTCAGTATTGTAGTTTATTTTTCAAACTTTATGCAACGTAGGTAGAACTACAAAGACGGACTTAATAAATAGCCATAAACATCAATAGGTATTTTTATCTACCCATTTGGAAATAAATGATTTTGATTGCAAGGGTCTACTACACAGTCCGGCCGGCGATAGAATGCGTTCTTGACCTGTCAGTTTCATAGAAACAAAAACGTGTTTCGCGAATTTGATTTTTATTAGCTACTAGAATTGTCGCACTGACAGGTGTCAGCAACGCATTCTCTCGGCGGCCGGACTGTAGTGATTCCCATTCCATTGCTTCATAAAAACTGGGCAAGGTGACGAAAAAACCTTATCATCTTACAACATAGTATTTATGACTCATTTTCCCACGACGTACGTACGTGCGTTTGAAGTTCAATGCGCCGCCTCGCCTGTACCCTTCTTGTTCTAGTTCTCACGAAACGAGTCAATATTTTGTTTATAAACAATGCAGTGACTGCATATCCTGTGAACTTATTGTTGTCTTCAAAGTCAGCTGCTTGAAATTCAGAGTAGAATATGATTTTGTGCAATGCAGAATTGCACTTTTGAGTAAATTATTATAAATTTGTTTTTCAGTATTTGTTTTCTAGCCCTCATAAACAGTTCTAAATAATGGAATAATTAAGTATCTATCTAATAAGAGCAGTGTTGGCCAAGTAGTAACGGCCACGACTTACGACTTGCAGGCCGTAGGTTCAAACCCAGACGAACCAGAGGGTGTTTTACTTTGTGTAAATTATTTCATCTCCACTGCTCTCCAAAACCGTGAAGGAAAACATCGTGAGGAATCCGGCATGTCCTAGAACCAAAAATTCGACGACATGTGACATCTATTAAGCCGCACTGGGCCCGCATCGTGGATTATGGCCTGCTCCGTCTCACCAAGAGGAGGCTTGTGTCCGCGCAATGGGAATATTATAAGCTGATTATGCTATCTAAGAATCGTAACGAGGTGGCGTTCTGTAGTTTCTGCCCATACAATATTTTAAAAGTTCATAAAATTAGCAAACTACCTACTAGAAGTACTAGATAATTTTCAATTGTAATAATTACATATCACAAAGCCAGAAAATGTCGACATAATTTTAATACTGAACCTACCAAAGCCTTTGATCTTTTAAATCCAAAACCACAATAATACGGAACTACTCATACAATTAATATGCACGTGACACGTCACCGGCACGCGTATCGGTACGCCATGATACACCACTACGCCCCAGGACGCAGGACGGTACGCCCCGGGCCATCGATAGGGACATCGGGACAAAACATCACCTCTATGCTCGACTGTAGGTATATCAAACGTCTTTGATTTTGGATGGCTATATATTATGTAGGAATGCTGTTTTTAAGTATTTATTTAATTTTTAATGAAGAAAGTAGCATAATTTTTATATGATTAAAATTTATTTATTTATTATTTACGTTTATGGCACCTGATTTTTATAACATCCCGAACATGATAGACAAGCGGATTTTCGGTTGCTGCTCTCATACTATGTGCATGTGTGTATATGAGTTTTACAAGATATGAAATTCACATAATGATTTTTGGTACTTTCAAACTCAAATAGCAGCCAAGTGGTTAATTGTAGATCTATGTTGTAATAGTTATAACATGTTCGGGATGTTATATTCAATAATTAAAAGTTGGTATTTTTAAATGTTGTGCATAAAACACTTGTTAGAAAAATATGATTTCTGGCATTTCCAATCTCAAATAGCATCCAGGGAATAAATTGTAGATTTTCGCGGAAATAGTAAAAAATGCTCAAGATGATTAAAAAAGAAGAAAATATTACTTTTTTTTCTGGCCGGCTTTAACTTTCAGGTATAAAATATTCGACACTTGAATGATGTCCTTTGAATTTTAATATTCCTAACTTATGAAATGGAGAATTTCTCATACAAACTTTCATCTCCTATCATCTTCAATTTCTTTAAGATTAGTTTTCGAGACAAAAAGTATGTCCTTCCTCACGATGCCATTTATCTCTTTACCAAGGGGAGGGTCTGTATGTATGCTTTTGCGGTTGCACAACGACACGCTTTGCTTTGCTTTGCTTGGTAGTATAGATGCAGGCCTACCTTGCCGCCTCCTTCAGAGGCGGTAGGGTGGCGGGGTCTTGAGGGAGAGCGCTACGGTCGTGTAGATCCTCAAGGCAAGTCTGGCGGATGCACCTTCCCGAGGTTGCCACCCCGTTCTTGGTCTGATTCCTTATGAAACAGACATAACAAAAACCACCAGGCGCCAGCACATCCCTATCCCAGCTCCATCTACCCCATTACTTCCCGTCTTTCACCTTCCCGCCCCAAAACTATCACAATCCTTCTACACTCCATCCTACTCACATCCTCATTCCTTCCACTTCCAACTTTCCAAACTCCACTCCTAACCGCGACCCCCTGTGACTGGGTGGTGGCGGGCTCGCCCATCACTAAAATCAGCTGATGGCGAGTAGGAGTAAGCAGTCACCTGCGCTAGGACCTGCGCAGTTGAGCGCCGTAAGCGGGGATGAAGGAGTCCTGGGGGGTTGAGCCGAGCGGCACTGGCTGTAATGTGCCCGTAAGGCAACACGCCCCCTTTGGTCTGGATTTCAAGCGAAACGGTGGCCCTACCCAATAGCCAGGGGTAGGGAAATGGTCATAGTGTCCCGTCAGAGGGCCACAGGCGAGGTGTGTGAGGTCCGCTGAGGTCGTTCTTGGACGGCCGAAGCGGTAGGTAAAGGTCATGCTGACGGTGTAAGTGAGGGTTGATCAGTTCGTGGGGGGTTTGGCCCTTTGAACCTTCCACGCCAACCCGATCGAGCACCCGATGTCGCACTGTAAACCAGCCTTGCGCACCTATATCTCTCTGGTAGTCCTAACGTTCGAGCTTTTTCGTAGTGAGACGTTCCCAGGTGCGGGCTCCATGGAGGGTGGGAAGCCAGAGAGACGAAATTTTAAAAACTGTTTAACATGGATGATTTAAGGCCAGTTAACAACCAAAAAACCGGAGTGGAGGCGAAAGCCAATGAGACTCCCAAGGGAGGTGCTTGCATTTCCCTTGCCCCTGGTGGCCTTGCAGCTAACGCTGCGGGTACCAGCGCGGGCGCTGGTCCGGCTGTGGCGAGAACCGCAGCCAAGACCAAAAACAAAAAGTCCCAAAACATACAAAGGACGTCGGCGCTGACTGGGACCAGTACCGACCCTTCTAAAGCTCAGGCGAAGACCAAGGCGACAATTAATACCACTGCCGGTCTGACCCTCACCACACAGATCCCGGAGTTGGGTAACACCGACGCCGGGCTTCCCGATAAACACCCTCCTTCTCCCTCAACTCCGCAATCCTCCTCTCAACAGGCGGCCATCACCGGTCAAACGGAGATGGTCGGATGCACTGAGGACACGTTCTCACGTGCCTGGCAAGTCCAAAAACGCAAGGGTAAGGGTAAAGGCACTCAACAAGCCCGAGGCCCCCGCAATGACCCTTCAGGTCCATCAGCTTCCTCAACACAGAGCAAGCAGAGGGAGAGAATGACGAGAAAGGAGCGTCGTCAAGAACGCAGGCTGCTGGGTAAAGGCAGCCGACACAAACAGGCCACTGCCGCCAGGTCGGCCAAACCGACTAGCGGCCAGCTGAACTTCGCCGCCGGGAAGCGGTCGCTAGCAGAGGCCGGTACAAGCCGACCGTCTCCTGGCCAGCCGCCAACCAGCGCCACAGAAAAGCAGGCTGGAGAGGCCTCCTCTACACAGCAATCCGATTGGAAGGATCAGGCCGCGGCCAAGCGAGCTCTCAACGAAACTCTAACACCTCGGGGGGAGCATAAGCGGCCGCGTCTTGACCAATCCAAACGGGTCCCTCAGAAAAGCTACGCCCAAGCTGCAAGCGCAACCCTGGACGTCGCGATTACCTGCGAGCGCACGGGGATCCTCAGCAGGGATGTATCTGACCAGGTACTCGCTGCCATTCAGAAGCAGATCATTCTCGAGGCCTGGTCCCCTAAACAAGACACTCCGGGGCCCACGTTCAATGCCAAGCCGATGTTCGCCGGGGGTGTCCTGAAACTATGGTGCGGAGACGACCACACCTTAACCTGGCTAAGGAAAACAGTCTCTGACCTTTCTCTTCCTACTAACATTTCGTTGGTAGTTAAGAGTCAGTCGGAGATACAAAAGCGAGCACGATGTGGAATCGTGATCCCAGACGAGCAGGGGGTATATGGAGAGTCGACCAACATTGGGCGCGCTCTCAGCTACCAAAACCCCTGGGTCGACATCAAGAGGTGGGTACTTCTTTTTGCTGACAAACAGGCCGAACAATGGTTTGTGGTGGTTGGCGTCCCTGTGGACCAAATCCCGACCCTGATGAAGGCCGGACGCCGTCTCTCAATTGGATTGGGGGCGGTGTACGTTAAGTTCCAGGGTCAGAACGGCAGGTTCACAGACGTTCCTCAGGGATGGGACCCTGCCACAGGCACCATTGGCGACACAACACAGCCGCAAGCACCGGCGGGGGAGTCATCTCCCGCACTAGACAACCCGGAGGCATCCGCGACTGAACCTGCTCTGGCAGGGTCGGCCGCCCCTGCTGCCGCCGCCGTGGGAGCCGTCCCTTCGTCGGGCGAGGAGCCGGACGACATGATCCTGTCCCCGGCTTCGAGCCAGGTGGAGGACGGCTTCGACGAGGGCGACCTGTTGGCCGGGCTCAAACTGGAGGGGGACGAGGAAGGGCTAGCCAGCGATGGCGTCCCTTTCGCCGGCCTGTAAAGTCCTCCAGGCAAACCTCCACCACAGTCAGACCGCGACGGCTCAGCTTCGCAAGTGGCTGGAGGTTCAACACACGGCAATAGCCTTGATCCAGGAGCCGTGGATAAGGGCGGGCCGCATACAAGGACTCTCCAATCTTGGTGGTAAGCTCCTGGTCACCACAGATCACGACCATCCAAGATCGTGCATCTATATCACAGGTAACCTCAAAACACAGCCCTTAACTGATTTCTGTTGCAGAGATGTCTCTGCAGCTAGGCTGCTAATACAGCGTGACGGCGCCATGGAGATGGTGATCGCCTTCGCCTCGGTCTATATGCCCGAGGGGGAGGCGCCGCCCCCGCACGACCTCGCCCGCCTGGTGAGCTACTGCGAGAGGAGTGGGCTTGAGGTCGTCGTTGGGGCCGATGCCAACGCTCACCATCATCTGTGGGGTATGGACACGCAAAACGAGAGGGGTAAGGCCTTGGTTGATTACTTATTCTCGACTAACCTATCCCTACTAAACACGGGTTCCGAACCAACGTTCGTAACCAGGCGAAGCCGCACTATCATAGACCTCACTCTGGCAACAGAGGGAGCGGCGGAAGCTATCACTGGGTGGCATGTCTCTAAGGAGGCCTCCTGCTCTGATCATAGGTGGCTCCGCTTCGACATCCAGGTCTGTGTTACACCCACACAACCACGGCGTAATCCGCGCAACACGGATCGGGCCACCTACACACGCAGTCTTGAATCAAAGCTAGCGATATCAAACGATCCGACAACATTTGAGGATATAACACAGATTGAAATTCAAGTAAGACACCTTACCAAATCAATGATAGACAGCTACCAAACTGCCTGCCCAGAGACCACCCCGCGTAGCACACCGGGCAAACAACCCTGGTGGGGTGCTGAGCTGGAGCGCAAGCGCGGTAAGGTAAGAAAAGCTCTGAATAGAGCCATGAATACATGTGCGGATGAGGACTGGGATAATTATTACGCAGCCAAATCCAGTTACAAAAAATGCATCAGGTTCAGGAGTACCACGGGATGGCGCAAATTCTGTGGCAGCATTGAATCCTGTCAGCAAGCAAACAGGGTAAGGAAAGTTTTAGCGCAACAGTCTACACCTGGACCCGCTACTATCCGGAAACCTGACAACACACTAACAGCCTCGCCAGAAGAAACGAGACGCGTCCTTATTGAAACTCACTTCCCGGGATGCATTTTCGAGCAGGTAATTGACTGGCAGGATGGAATTCAGACACCATCAGACAATGATTGGCTCTACGCCAGCAGGATGATCACGTTGGAGAAACTTCAATGGGCCATCCAGAGTTTCCATCCTTTTAAGGCAGCTGGTCCTGATGGAGTGTTCCCCGCCTTACTGCAGTGGGGCGGCACCTCTGTCGCCATAAAACTGTTGCCTTTACTGAGAGCGTGCCTAGCCTTCAGATACGTTCCTAAAGGATGGAGGGAAGTGAAAGTAATATTCATCCCTAAGCCAGGTAAGGGTGACTACACGAACGCCAAATCCCACCGACCAATCAGCCTGACCTCTTTCCTACTAAAGACTCTGGAAAGGCTGTGCGATAGGGAACTAAGGGATGGTGCTCTAAAGACTATACCGTTACACGGTAACCAACACGCATACAGCTCAGGTAAGTCGACTGAATCCGCACTTCATCTGGTAGTCAGCCAGATAGAGGAAGCGATGCATCAGAAAGGCACCTGTCTGGGCACTTTCATAGACATCGAAGGAGCCTTCGACAAAACCAACTTCTCCAGTATCAACAGCGCCCTCTCCAGACATGGAGTTGAACAGGTACTAACGGACTGGATCACAAACATGCTAAGTAAACGAGTGGTTCGCCTTGAAGGCGAGCAGCAGCTGGCTATGATAGCCAGAGGCTGCCCCCAGGGCGGGGTCCTGTCCCCCCTTCTGTGGAATCTGGTGATTAATGACCTCATCACCAAACTCAACGCCAACCGCTTTTATACAGTAGGTTACGCCGACGACCTTGCAATCCTGGTTTCGGGGAAGGTAACGGGCACGATATGTAATCTCACTCAGCAAGCGCTACGCATCGTAGAGAGATGGTGCAGGGATTCTGACCTTTCAGTGAACCCCACTAAGACTGAACTGGTCATGTTTACTCATAAACGAGCCTTAGGCCCTTTTCGCCTACCCAAACTGTTCGATACTGAACTCCGGTTGGCCAACGAAGTCAAGTACCTCGGAGTTACACTAGACAGTAAGTTAAACTGGAGCAGTCATCTGGACAACAAACTGAACAGGGCCTGCATAACCTTTTGGCAGTGCAGGAGAATGATAGGTAAGAAGTGGGGCCTATCCCCTAAGATTATACTTTGGCTGTACACTGCAGTGATTCGACCCATGATCAGCTACGGAGCTGTGGTTTGGTGGCCCCGCACCAAGCTAGTGACAGCCTCTAACAAACTACAACGCATGCAAAGACTAGCCTGCATGGCGACTACGGGCTGCATGAGGACTACCCCGACGGCAGCAGTTGAAGCCATCCTGGGAATCCCACCGCTCCACTTATTCATACAGCAGGAAGCGACGATGGCGGCAGTACGTCTTAACACACTAAATCTTTGGGGCAAGAGTAGTACACCACACACCATGCTGCTTGAGGGACTCCATAAGGAGTTCCCCATTACGAAAGCCATAAACGACCGGGTTCATAAACAATTTATATTTGATAAAAAATACAAGATCCAGCTTCACGAGGATCGCCGATGCGAAGGGCTGCGCCCTGCAGAGCTGCGTATCTTCACGGATGGATCCAAAACAGGTAGTGGCACAGGTGCTGGAGTCTTCTCGGAGGACTTCAACATACATATAGCCGCACCGTTGGGGGTCCACAACACAGTGTTCCAGGCCGAATGCTTGGGCATCTCTCTAGCCGCTTCAGCCATTATGGCCAGGGAAGTAAAGGAACACTCAATCCAAATACTCTCAGACAGTATGGCTGTTCTGCAAGCGCTGAACAGTTATGCAGTTGACTCTGGGTTAATATACGAGTGTCACCAGCGCCTCAACCAGGTGGGTAACCTCAATAATATAAC
Organism: Luperina nickerlii; assembly: GCA_963855955.1. Lineage (NCBI taxonomy): Eukaryota > Metazoa > Arthropoda > Insecta > Lepidoptera > Noctuidae > Luperina > Luperina nickerlii. Next base: position 2,075,022 of record OY979666.1, on the reverse strand, counting down.
CATTCAATGGATCAAAGGACACAGCGGTTCGTTAGGTAATGATGCAGCCGACGAGCTTGCCAGAAGAGGGTCGAGTATGGCACCAGTGGGACCTGAGCCCATAGCGCCACTCCCCTTCGGGTATATACGCACTCTGGTAAGGAAACGCACTAGAGATCAACACTACAAACTATGGACGGACCAAGGCGACTGCAGGCAGGCTAAGGAAGCACTTCCTACACTGGATGGCCGCCTCACGAAACAGGTTCTCCGTCTAACTAAACAAAAGCTGCGTATAGTTACTGCAGCTTTAACTGGCCACGGGTCATTCAATAAACACCTCTTTGTCATAGGAGTAACAGACAGTCCGCTGTGCAGGGCCTGCATGGAGGACGACGAGACAGCGGCACATTTGCTTCTAAACTGCCCGGTGGTCGCCACGTACAGGGCAAAGTACTTCGGTAACCCAGGTACCCTACATGAGACGGTCAGTAACATCAAGGCGTTGCTGGCCTTCCTTGAGGAGCTGGGGTGGATCGAATGATCGATTTTCCCACCCGTACGCAAAATACGCGCATTGACGTGGAGTTGCGGACAACAGCCCGTTGTACCTATTACCTATTACCTATTATCTCTTTACCAAATTTTATCGCAATCCGTTCAATAGTTTATCCTTGAAAAGGTAACATAATACATATAGACAGACAGGGTTATTACGGATGGATTATAAACTGAAATTTCAGTGTTCTTAAACAAACAGGTTTCGCATAAAAGTTAATATTGTCACATAAGTCATTATTATACCTATAGGACCACACACATTAATTAAAAATCATTTAACAAACATTAAAAAAGACATTGACACATTTAAAATACTTACATTAACAACTAAATATACAAAAAAAAAAAAACATTTTGAGAAATAAAAACGAAAACAAAACGCCCACTATACCAAACTCAAGTCCAAAATGACGATTAGAATTTATGTTAAAGACAACAGTAATGGAGGTTAGCAAAAGAACACAAGGGAACAAAATAAAACATACACAAAGTAAAATAATAATTACCCGTACCACCTGAGGCGATGCGAAGATATACCGGATCCGTATAACCTTTTGTTATAAAAGATATTTTACTTTTTTATTCAATTAGTCACCTAATGCGAATGGAATAACGTCTAGGTCTTTGCCGTGATACGGACAGCGCCTTTGAAATGTTAAAGCTTACGCGTAATTGGAAATTTTTGCCTTTTTACATTTTTGTCTGGTGTAAGCATGTTTTGGCGCACTGTGCTTTTTTTTGTTTAGTTTTGTGTTAATAACGGGTTTTGTTTCAAATATGTGTTGTTGCGTGTTGATTGTTATTTTTTTTTAATTTTGTGATGCTGGTCGTAGTGAAATGTGAATATTTTAGAAACTGTTTAAAATTAGTCGGTCGTTTAGTTTTCTCAAGTTCATGTTTTAGGACATTGCATTAATTGATATCATCATTGTTTTATATTTTATGTATATCTTTAGTTGATTAAATTGACTTTAATACTATTATAATAAAATAGGATAATTCACGCCCAACATTTTGAGAATTGTGCGACGAAAAATATTTTTTGATCTCTGTTCTACATTTGTTTTATCTTGATACTATTTTATTTATGAAATATTTATGATTAAGTATTTTTTTTGAACATTTGATAATACATTAAGTTTTTCTGTCTTGTAATATGTACCAATAGGGACGACAAATTCTGCGAAAAAAACTGAACGTTTTACGATGTCCTACGATTACTCAGCGCTTTAACTGTAACGTTTGCTTGTCGAGCTCTGACACAGCCAGAAGGCGTCGCGGCAGGCCCCGTAAAGATTGGCGGCACGAGCTGGAGAAAATAAACGTCCATCGTCCATCGTGCACTGGATTTTCAACTGTAGGTGTTGAACCGAGCGTTGACAATTCAACAGAGCGCATCCCAGCGCGTCAAAAAACACACTGTAGGACTTTCAAATCTCGGCGCTAAGCAGTCCATTGAAAATCCAATGCGCGAGAAAAATCGCCGCCAGAAAAACGCACCCGAGCGAACCTGGGTTTAGCAACCGACAAACTACAAACGTCATTATTTTATGTGTTAAGGCTCCTTCAAACATACGCGACACGCGATAAAATCGCGCGCGACACAAAGGCACTGCAAGTCGCGCAACGAGCGGTACCTTTGTGTCGCGCGCGATTATATCGCGTGTCGCGCCTGTTTGTAGGAGCCTTTAACGTTTGACACGGTGCTCTGCTCAAAATGCCCACTATTTAAAAAACATTTATTTTCCGTTTTACATTCCAGTCGAACTCTCATAAAAACAATTTCTTTTAACTCTAATTACACACTACAATATTTCCTGTAATTTTAATGCATAATTGTTAAACTGCACAGTGCTTAACACAGCTCGTTGTTAAAGAAAAAGTGTATTAATAAGTTTTATTAACTAACCTTGTTTCTTGACCTGCCTGTGTAATTTGGACAGTGGACGTGTAGGTACATAAGTATCCATTTTCACTTTTAAGCCATTCGCTTGCAATCCTGCTCGCCTTGGTGCGATCCAATCTCATTCCGTTCTCTAGAAAATAAAATACTAAGAAATGTAGCGTTGCCTAATACCAATTGATGCTGCCTTGTTAACAGTAGATTATTTCAATAAATTATTTTGATAAACATGCAATAGTTGCAATGACGAACTTGTGGTTGTTCAAGGAGTTTCATTCTCTTTTTTAATGTCAGGACGATTGTGACATTGGAATCTTTTTAACTGAAACATTAAATGCTTTGAAAGAGGATTTTGTATATTTTGACTTAGCTTGAACTTTGTTGTTGTTCGAGACACACCTTCAAAAAATTCGAGGTCAACTGCATAACGATGTTATGTCAATGAATCTATTTCAAAATTCAATAAATTATTGTTCACCTCCCTGCATGATTTATGATTTAATTTAACGTAAAAAAATGTGGAACAACATGAATTATTTCAACAAGATCGCCGTATTTGGAGCATGGACATAACAACTTCCTTCTTTAAAATAAAGTCTTAATAACATACAAAAACCAGTTGACAATGGCAAAGTAAACAACAATACTGATCACCTTATTTACAGTAAACATGTAAACCTTGGCTTATTTTTTCCACATTAACATGTGTTTGGCACACTGTGCGTCTTAAATTAATTAATGGTTGAATTAAAGGCGGGCAAAATGAAAGGCCAAAAACCTCATCGCGTAAGGTTAAAGCACAAATGATTGTACTGACATCTCATTAGCTAAAGCGGGGAACGATATGCCTGAGGCACTATCCGATCGTAGCGCAAGTTGTGAGAGGTTGGCGGAAGGGAACCGGTGCGCGGTGGTCATAGTTTCACTGTTACATAAGGCACATTTTGTTTTAAGTTTTAAACTTCGGTTTTTATTGGAAGGTAGGTCAGTATAGTTGTAAGTAGGAAGTGTTAACAATAGCAATCGGAGCCAGCTTGAGCATTTTTTTTTTCTGTTATTATCTCAGCATTCAATTTACTGCTTAGGTATCGTATTTTATCCCAATCTATGAGTATAATTAATATAGTTTTTGCAATTCTCTTTCACAATTCTTTATTGGATAGCACTCATAATTCTAATAAAATTCTTCTCATTATTTTAAGCAAGCAGGTACTATCAACTTTTAGCTACAAATTTTAACGCGCTCGCTACCGTTCATGCCATACACCACGATATAAGGCTGAGCACACCACATATCTGTATTTTTGCCGATCAAAGGAGCGTTGCGCATGACGGCCGTTTGAACCGGTAATCAAATTAGCTGTGCTTCCCATTCTCAAAGAAAAATATGTGTCTATCAGTAGCCGTGGAGTTGGCAACAAAAAATATTTTGTTAGCAGTCATTAAGTTTGATATTGTGAGTTGTTGGGGAATGTGGGAGGTTGTTTTTCATTTCATTCAGGTTTTCCTGCTTTCATTAGTCTATTATTTTCTTTAGTTACTTATTTATTTTATTTTTTGTAGAGGATTATAGGGCTTTTGGTGGGAACCAGTTGCCAGCCAGGATGATGGTTGAGAGACTGCTCTGGTCTGCTCTGAATGGGAAAGGTATCATCAGTCGTGGAGACTTACTGAATGCATCCCATATTATTATTCAGTTTTAACAGCTTTTCAGGTTTCAGGGCTTCTTCATGAGTTCTGTATTTTCCAACATACACCCTTGGGAATGGGTTTTGCAGATGAAGATGACCCGCCTTTTTTTTTTCTTTAAATTTTTTCTTTACATTATTTTTAAAATCACTTAATTATATTTAGTCTAAGCTAAGCTGATCCATATAACTGAATAATCTTCGACCCCTGCTATGCCGTATGTTCTAGTTCAGGGGTCGAGACCTCATTGATGTAACGTGTACTGAAGTTTTGGAAAGAAATTACTATTTTTTTTTTAGTACTGCGCTCTCCCACTACTGGGCAAAGGCCTCCCTCCACTCCTTCCATCTTTCGCGAGCCCGCGCGTCCTCCTTCCAGTTTTGATGGAACCTATCCAGCTCGTCCTGTCATCTCCTACGTGGTCTGCCGCGACCCTGCCTCTCTTTCTCAGGGCACCAATTTTGCGCTATATGGGCCCAGTTTGTCCGGCATGCGGCAGACATGTCCTGCCCAGTCCCATTTAAGTTAAGCAGCCTTTTGAGCCATGTCAGCTATCTTTGTTTTGGAGCGCACTATTAATTTATGATCATGACTGCCATAATCTTGTCGTAGCCAAAACAGAGCCAAATAAGCGGACAGACAGATATCTCTGTCCTTATCTGGGAGACACAATATTGTAAATCGTACGTTTCTCCCCTATTAACACGTAGGTGCGCTAAAATATTTTTCCCAGACTGCCTTTTTATACTGAACTGCCAATCTTCCTCCCTACCGTCACACCATGATGGTATAAACGCACTCCTCCCCATCGTAAGCCCCTTTAAGCCTTAAATTTTGTTGCCGTACTGATTTAATGACATCACATGACGCCCTCTATCGAATGTCAACTGGCATCGTTTATTATCCTACTTACCATAACATCTCATCTCCCTTCACACCCCCAGAGAAAACTTAAACTTACTTCAAAGTACGAAAGTTCAAAATTGAGTGGGAAGATAGTCAAAATATGAAAGGTACAATCGCGCACACAATGCATAGGTTAGATATTTGAGTCACGAATCCATTTTATGACTAATTCCATAACTTTGTATGTGAATTTCGGGATCAGGTAGGTACACATACAGGGTGTATGTTTACTGTGTCATATCTTCTTCGATCTGGAGCCGGAGGGGCTTGATTTAACGGTGAGATCATGGCTCGGCAAAGTTCAGACGGATATTGTTTATGTTGTTATAGTTTTTGGGTATATTGTGGGTGCTGGATAAAAACTAGGGCCTCTAAATAAATAAGGGAAAGTAGGTTAGATTGGTTGCCTCAAAAAGTGGTTCTAAATTATATAAATCGATATAATTGAAGCAGTGGTGGCCCAGAGGTAACAGCCCCGATTTACGAGTTGTAGGTCGTGGGTTGGAACCCAGGCAGGAGCTTTACTTCTAGTAAATAATATCATTACCACTGCTTTCAAAACGGTAAAGGAAAACATCGTGTTAAAACTGGCATGTCTTAGAACCAAAAATTCGAGAACATGTGACATCTACCAACCCGCACTAGGCCCGCGTGGTAGATTACTGCCCACTCCCGATTAATACGTGTTATTTTACCTGTGTTTGAATATTACGTTAAGATCCGGGCATTTTCGTGTTGTTTATAATATTTTCAATAATATTTGTCATATTTTAAATATTATTTATATCTGTGTGTGTGAAATTTGTGAAAAGTAAAATATATAAACGCGCACGATTGGCGCGAGACTTCGACATTATAATAATATCAAAAAACTTCATTACCACTACTTATTTACCTTAAAGTGTGGACAAATTCGTCAAATAATTAAATGATGTATTATTCACAGCCTCTGTGGTGAAGTCAGAACGTTGGAAATCCCCAATTTTTATGTTTTTTAGCCTCGACCATAACAGCTGTCATCAAAATGGCGAGTATCGTATGTATTTAAAAACAAACTTGAATTTATTCAAGGTAAATTAATTAACTTGTGCGCTAAATATGAACACATGAGGTTTTTATCTAACTCTTTTAATTAACGTGCATTCACAAGATTTGATGGATAGCAAAACAAACAAATAAGGGTGTCGTATGTCGTCATTCTTGGGTCCGATGGGACCCGGTACCGAGCCGGCGGGCGGAGGTTCGTGTGTTCGGGTCCAATCGGGAGTGCTTCCGAACTATACAGTTAAGGCTTTTTTGGATAGAAAACATATTTCTAATGTGATACAGCGCTATTCATTAAAATTTTGACAAAATAGAAGTACTTCAATAAATCTTACGACATAGTAAGAACGAAATGTGATGAATGTCATTCAAACTTCGATCAATGTGACCTAGCCCTCAAGTACAGCGTCTTGAGGAGCTGATTTTGGTAACTGAGAACTGTTTTCATATATTATGCTTATTAATTAGCAATGATCTTGAGATGCTGATATCGTAATAATGGCGTATCAAATGATAACGCACTCGAGTACGTTATTGAGGAACGTTTATTAATACCTTACTCTCTCTCAGTTTGGATCACCATTTTGCCAACATGATAGGTGAGAACTGTTTCTTTAGTAGGATCTTACTGTTTTGTCTTTTTTTCTGTCCTACAGATCGTTTCCAAACTAGTCCAGCAAGCACCATATTTCGAAAGCTTCTTGCTTTTGGTCAAGATTATTTTAGTCTTAGGTATAGAAGCTACACTCACTGACTTGTGACCTTGTGTACGTTTTAGCACCGCAGCTTATATTGCGGGGTAACTGCGTAACACACTAAAGGATCTCGCATACAGGCGCAATGCAATTCTAGTAAAACAATTTATACGAAAACTTCATGGGAAATGCTCTACCAGAATCTATCGCACTGTCGCGTCGCGCTTGTCTGCGGGAGACTTAACAGTAGCAATGGCTTTAGTTCAACAAGCATTCATTGCGTTATTTACCTTGTTGAGCAGACAACTTTTACGAACATATGAAGCAATGGTTTAGCAATATCCTTCAAAATCATTCAGATTGTGATTGTAAGAAAAGTAAGAGTGAACAAGCTTCTTCTGGGTAAGCTCACTCCATCGTCGACTTTGTCTCTGTCACCTTTGACCTAGACTAGAGTCAAGAGCAAACCGAATTCAAATAAAAAAAATAAAAAATGTGTTACGTAATTAGGGTGCAGTATAAGCTGGTCAGAATTCTATTGAAACTTCGTACTAGGCTTACTCAAGGTCAAGGTCAAAGCGTCACCACCGACGCGATGAGCAGTCCAGTTCACTGTACAGTGGCTAGTAATTTAAGTATTAATGTATGTTAATGTCTGTTACAAAGTAATCAAACTGGATGGTGTAATGCGAGTGTTTATAAGGCATAATGCACTTAAGTCATTAGACCAATAAGGAATTCTTATGTGGAGATTGTCTATGGTTTACCGTTACGTCACTATAATCTCTAAATTAGGGTTGCTACACGATTTCATATCAGTCTAAAGTTGCTGTTACTATTAGCCTGCATCATCGCACTACAGGGCAAAGGCCTCTCAACAACAACCTTATTATGACGTAGATAAAGATCATAATGATTTTGACAGACTTTTCAGTGGTTGCAACCTAACAGCAACCTTATAAGAATGAGAATAAAGATCACTGTGATTTGGACAGTGATGCAAAATCAAAGGTAAAATAAAATAACTGTGAAAGGACTTAGGTACTTTATTGCTAAAATAAAGTATGTTGTGCCGAAGTTGCTGATGAGGCTGAGGGTGATGACCAGGTATGCGCGGTCGCTGCATGCTGGTGGTCAGGATACCCGTTGAAGCCGAGGGTGCTTGCTGGGTGGGTGACTCGCCGCTAACGCTTGCGGGAGTGATGATGATGACGTCACGCTGAAGTATTTGAACGAAGGCTGCGCTGACGTTCATGTTCGGGGTCACCAGTATAGAGGTATGAGGATCAGGGTACAAAGTTCACTCATCCTCAATAGAAAAGGGAATCCTCCCTTTTCTTTTTCCCTCCGACCAGACTGGTGATACGTCTGGCGGGCAACTGCCCGATGATTCATGTCGGGCCGTTGTATCTATGCTAATGGCGCGGTAAACTCTGCTTGCGAGATGCAGGGTTTTGCGTGACGTCTGTATGACGCGTCGTTCGCATATGGCGTTGTAGATACCGCTACAAGTATAAAAAGTACCTATGCAATGCAGGAATCGAAGCCGCAATCCGCCGCCCAGTATATAACTGATTACAGAAACCGGGACAACAAAATCGTATATAGTGGACAAGTGGAAGCAAGGTCATTATCATCTGCCTAGCCTTTTCCCAACTAAGTTGGGGTTGGCTTCCAGTCTAACCGAATACAACTGAACACCAGGATGTTTATATCGAGAGACTGTCTGTCTGACCTTTACAATCCAATTACTGGATAATACGATATCCCTTAGTAAGACTGGTTGTCAGACTCGGTCTTCTGACGACCCGTAATGACTGTCAAAGATCTACGAATGACAGCCGGAACCAGCGGCTTAACGTGCTTTCCGAGGCACGGAGGGGTCTTGGTATGTAAAGATAAGACAATGTATTATGATCAAAATAATGATGATACCTACTTAGCTCATTTTCATCGAAAATTATAATGCCCTTTATAGCGTTATACGAACTCCTCTGTCCTTACAGAACTCCGTGGTGGGCTGTCATTAATTTATTTATTTATTTATCCATTTAAGGTCCTTCAAACAGGCGCGACACGCGATAAAATCGCGGGCGACACAATGGTACCGCAAGTCGCGCAACGAGCGGTGCCTTTGTGTCACGCGCGACTGTTTGTAGAAGCCTTTATGCTAATATGGCAACCTGTCAAGAGAATACTGACAGATGGACAAAAATGACATGGGAGGCCCGCCACGGGCACGTTATGTTAAAGCTGGTGTTAAATATAAAAGTTTCAAACTCAAAACTCAAAGCATTTGTTTCAATTAAACCATTTACAGGCACTTTTGAATTGTCAAAAAGTCGGTCAGTCAGAAAATATGAAGCTAGTTGCCCATTCCAAACTCGTACCTATTTCCTCAAGGGAAGCTTTTTTTAGGATAACCTGACCCACCCCGAACACAATTTTCTAATTCACATCACTCATAAAATTAACAGGAAACTACTGTCAAATCGCCAGTAAAAGTATTAGATGTAACTCAACCGATAGTAAAGGTTAACGAGTGCCTGCCATAATCCGTCATTACTTAATGTCGAATGTCGGCGCGGGCGCAAATCGTTGGTGCTTTTTATTTTTATTATTTAACGTAATATTTTTTTACTTTCACTGTACCGGTGTGCCGGACACAAGCAAGTTAGGAATAAATTATGAGAGTTGATGTCGAGTGTGTTAGGTATAATTTTAGTGTGTTTTGATTATCAGTTTTGTTGTTTCCATTATTGCCTACTTTGATGCAAAAAGATATAGCTATGGATCTATTGCTGTCTCATTTTTACATCGCAAGTATCGTGGAGAAGTAGCCAAACTTGTGTAATTTGTTTAATTGTTTTTAAATACCATTGTTCATGCAATTTCGAATGAATTTGTAAGTATAAGTACGTGAAAAGGAAGACAGTTGTAGAGCATTTTAAAATATGCCTAATCTAAAACCAATAAGATTTGTAGGTATCAACAACTCTACATTACAACTTCTAACTCGAGCGATAACATCATGCGCTTGCACACATTTTTGAACTAACCCGTTTAACATTTTTACTTAAGGCGAAAGCGCTAGGGTAGCCCGCGAAATTCAATTTTTTTTAGGTTTTTTGAAATTTGCTGGTCGGTATTAAGCTGTACGTTGATTAATATATGATTCGCGGCCGTAACAAATATGTATTTACAGAATTATAATCATTAAAGTCATCAACACAACTCTCTAAGACCACGTAAGTCCCAAGAATAACTGTTTCATGAAATCATCATTCTTTGGACTTACGTGGTCTTAGAGAGTTGTGTTGATGACTTTAATGATTATAATTCTGTAAACACATATTTCTTACGGCCGCGATTCATATATTAATCAACGTACAACTTAATGCTGAGCAGCAAATTGCAAAAAACGTAAGAAAATTTGAATTTCGCGGGCTACCTTAGCGCTTCCCCCTTAAGTCCTGACCTCTGACATTATAATATAAGTTTTCTTTTACCACTGTCTAGACTTTTAGAGAAAGAGTTCATATAACTACCTACATTGTCAAAGAAGACGTTTGTGAGTTAAAAATGGCATTTATTTTAATTAGATGAAGACTAAATTTGCATATTCTAGTATTATAAAAAATGTATTTACTTTCTAAGTGTATCTTGGACATTACTGACTTCAGTGAAGGAAAACATCGTAAAAAACCTAAACTTTTATAAATCTGAAACCGCCAATCCGTCTTGGCAAGCGTGGTGATCAATGCACGTGCCTTCTCTGTATGAGAAGAGGCTTTTGTCCAACAGTGGGACAATAATAGGGTATTATTATAATTACAAGTTAAGAGTTCGACATTCTTGATAGTATTTAAGTCTTTTTTTAATTGGAATCAAGTAAGAGTAAAGCCCTCACGTAAGTACATAAAAGTAGAGGAATCTTTGATTATTGAATGAGTAAGTATTTAAATAAATTAAAAACAGTGGCACTCCGGGAGTGCCGACAGAAGTGAAAACAAAACACCAACATAATACTTTGCCATCACTCACTGACATATCGGATATACATTAAAACACACACTTTACACTGTATATTGTAAGACCTATGTTAACCTGTGTATCACAAATAAATTGTTTGATTTGATTTGATTTTTTTCTCAATCATTTGAGAACATACTTGCTTTTTATTTTCTTGGTAAACCTCAACTAAGTTATTGTAATAATTTTTTTTGGCCCAAACCAACCGAACCTAAAATGAAAATTTTAGGTACATAGATACATAATCTAAATAATAACTGCAATAAATTAATAACGGAACCATTGCGTAACATTCATTGATATTTATATTAATTTATTGCAAAAACTTGTATTCCTGACATATGTTAATTTGTAGTTAATTGGCCGAACATAATTTAGCGGTTAAGTTCGGTAGTGGTCCAGTTGTGGAGGTCATGAGTTCAAATTCGAATCAAAGCATCGATTTCATTTAACTATAGCAAGCCGTGTCATCATCTCATCTGCCTAGCATTTTCCCAACTATGTTGGGGTCGACTTCCAGTCTAACCGGATGCAGCTGAGTACCAGTATTTTATATGGAGCGACTGCCTATCTGACCTCCACAACCCACTTATTGGGTAATACGATACCCCTTGGTAAGACTGGTTGTCAGACTTTCGGGCTTCTGACCATCAAAATCCACGAATAACAGCCGGAACCAACGGCTTAAAGTGCTTTCCGAGGCACGGAGGGGTCTTGGCATGTAAAGATGGTCACCCATCCAGGGACCAACCGCGGCAAGCGTAGCTTAACTTGATCGATCCATGCGGCTGTTATTAGTTAGCCACAAGCTGTGTGCCCGTTGGTATTTCCCATCCCTGATTAAACGCCTTCAGGGGATGAATTTTCAAAAATCCTTCCTCAGAGCTCATTTTCCTTATATCAGGAACATGTATGTGCTTCTAAACCTCGCGGTTTCGACTGTGGCGTATTGTCTGTCAGTGAATGAATTTAAGAATTTTACTAAGTAACTGAGAGAGAGCATCGTCGCCGAGGTAGACCACGGTGAAGGCGGTGTGACGATCTAAGGGTTGCAGGGACAACATGGCCAGAGATCACACAAGAGATTTGCAGGGACAACATGGCCAGAGATCGCACAAGAGGTTTGGAAGGATGAAGTGGAGTCTTTTGCTCAGCAGTAAGAAACAATATAGGCTAAAAAAAAAAAGTAAGAAGAAGTTCTTCGGGGGTAAGATGGCCTATACGGGCCTTTCTAATTTAATATTAATTATCAGGTCTATCTAATTTAAATTATTAGTTGTAAGTATTATTTCTGTGTTCTAGGTTAAGGGGCTTTTTTTTCTGGATGGGAAAGGGCTTACATAACCTAAACGCAAAAAACGCAAGTTTTAGAAACAATAAAAGTATATGATCGACTACAGTAAACAAAATCAGAAAAATATATGGTATTCTTCAGGATATATGCTAGGTAGATAGTGTGCTGAAAACATAATACAACTAATTAGATACACAAAAAAATCATGAAGATACCTCTAAAAACTTTCTTTTTACAATAAAAATAATACTAATATACATACAATTATTCTGATTTTTGTCCGATTATTCTACGAGCAACATACTAAAACACTTAAGTTTTAAATTTTTTAGTCCAAATAATAGATTTTTGTAAATAGATAATTGCTTCATATTTTGCAATAATAATTACCAGCCTTGTCATCATCGCGCTTCTCTTTCTTTTCTATGTCAGACAAAGACCGCGCTTTAGGTCATATAGTCGCCTTAAAGAATATCCCCGTCAGTTTAATTGCAAAGTCAACTTTGCAACATTTTGCAAAGCCATAGGTATTGGGTCCATACGTGTTGGGTCCACGCATCTTAGATTTTAGATAGACATAATCTATTAGATATTATTTGTATAGATAGTTGAAATACGTAGGTATAATTAGAACCAGGGCGGCTCCCTGTCTGATTCTTTCGATCATTCTAAATAGATGGTCCAGTTTCTCCAAAATGACTCCACATTTACGTAAAATCATGGTCTAACGTCCGTAACATGAAACAACATAATACCTTAATCTGATACAGTCTTAATCTTCAACTATAAAAATAAACTATGTCAATCGACTAATAGCAATAACAATTAGTACTTTTATGGCCTATCGAACATCTCTTAAAAGAAAATAAAATAAAACGGTTTCGATCGTAAAAACCAAAATGTTTCGATTTTATTTTGGTGTTCGTGAGGGTGAGTGATTCGTTGTGTTAGATGTTATGTGGGTAAATTAGTTGGGCTATTGTTTACTAATGATCAACCATGACAAAACTATATTCTAACGAATTAATGTCTGTTTATTTTCCTCATCTCTCTTTTTGACATAATTTGGAATGAAATGCATACATATACAATTTTTTTTTAAATAAAATATGTGCAGAACTGAAGACTTAGTTCTTCTGAAACGAATGAATAAATTAAATAGCCGTAATTAAATACTGTCACAATGTATAAAACGACTGCTGAAACAGTTTTTCACATTACACAATTTGAACTTAAGTATCTATGATGTGTTTTTTTTAAACATTTAAACTAACTTTAAATACAAAAGATTGCAGCATTTGCGGTTTATTTAAGAAGTCCACCTTTTTAACGCCGTGTGACCAAAATGTTTTGTCCTATGAAACCACTTTAAGGCTCCTTCAAAAAGGTGCGACACGACACGCGACACAAAGGCACCGCAAATTGCGCAACGAGCGGTGCCTTTGTGTCGCGCGCGATTATATGCATGTCGCGCCTGTTTGTAGGAGCCTTTATACTGTACAATCAAAAACAAAATACGGTCACAGGCATTAGTACTCTCCATTTAAACCACAAAATAATTCTAACTCAAATCTTATCAGATCCGAGATCCGCTCTCAAACAATACATAACCTTGTCTCAAGTAGACCGTTAATACTTTTATTAACTTACAACATACCTAACTATCTTAAATCGTTCAATTTCGCAATACTCATGTGTAAAGCTGTAGTCACGTGACTTGGAGATATAATTATCTGTATTCCTGACTTATGAAGAGAAAATCAATAAATGGAATGAGTGTCATAAAAGGTAGGATGTAGTCCCAGCTTGTTTACCCAAACAAGCTGGGGCCACATCACCTTAGCACCGGTGGACGTTGAGGCAGAAAAGGACAGAAGAGATCACTCTTAGATTCACCACATCCAAGTTGAGCTCCTTTAGTTTTGAGTTGAGTTACTCGTACAACAAATGCGTGCACTGACTGGACAGGTCCAGTCAATCTGTGCGGTTCTTTCCTCAAAAGACCATTTCAAAAATCAATCTACATGATCTGACCAAGATGTCTGGACTATAAAAGAGATTGTGACCTCCGAGTTTGTTTCGGCCTTTCTTCTCAGAGTAGTCAAATAGTAAACGCCGACCTCATCTAGTTTTTTTAAATATGTGATTGACGGCTAAAAAAGGTACCCTATATCCGTATCTATACACCTGACAACGTATATGTAAAATTTCAGGATGACCGGTTCAGTAGTTTAGGAGTGAAAAGGTAACAAACAAATAAACAAACTTACTTTCACATTCCTAATATTAGTTACGATTATGAGCTGAAGTAGCGGCAGCGTGGTCGCGTCAAGATGCGCAATAAGCTTACACACAGTCATCGGCTACAGGAAAACTACTTCTAAACAAAGGGAAAATCCCTTGGACAAGGAGGGGGAAGTGACGATCACTAGCGAATCACTAACAAAGAAAATACCTAACAAAATCAAAGATATCACTAGCAATCGTTTCTAGTGTGCGAGAACTGATAGACCTCATCCAGTGCTTTCCACCAGGCGAGTTCGAGGTCAAAGGGCCCATTTTGCAATAAAATCAACAAAAAAAAACTGTCTTATGTGATCACAGCCTTAACCGATGTGCAACTGATACTGCATGAGTGCAAAACCAGAAATTATTGCAATGTTACAATATCTATACATTACTTAATTTATTTTAACTCGGTTTTAATAACTAGTAGAGCGGTGGTGAAAGTCTAATTGGGTTACCAACTGTATCGAATGGATTGAGGCAAGCCGCGTATGGGATGATACTTGTTCTGTCACCATTATGACTGCCTCAATTCTTTTATTTGATAGAGTCGAGAGATAATATTAACTGATCACCTTTGTTGCTACGTGATTTTTACTTCTTAATAATTCTTTTTAGATTGCCTATTGGGCCGAAAGGTTCTGGAGTGGCGACCGCGTACCGGAAGCCGTAGTGTTGGACGGCCTTCCACAAGGTGGACCGATGACCTTGTGAAGGCCGCAGGAATCCGCTGGATGCGGGAAGCACAGAAGCGGTCGAAGTGGCGGTGCTTGGGGGAGGAATATGTCCAGTAGTGGACGTCTTTCGGCTGAAACGAATTAATTAATGAATTTTTTTTAACTAACTTTGTTTTTAGTTAGCATAATGACCTACTTTAGAATATCTCAGTTTGTTATGGCGCTTTGTAACGGTATGTTACTAGGAACTATTTTATTGTACGTTTTTCCTGTAATTTCCTTCTTGTACAGGTGTACATAAATGGTTAAATACATAAAAAAACACTAACTCGAGCATATAAAAGTGTTGGATCACTCACAATTATTTTGCATGCTAATTATAACGCATTTGACATGAAGATATCTTTCTTCTATGTACTGAAGATGGCATAACGTTTAAATTACTAATGCAACCGTCAAAATATATCAGAAAAACCTCTACTCATCACAACATACCATAAACTACATACAGCTATGTTTTGCCAACGGTCATCTATGAAACGCCGCGGGCAGAGGATAGTTATCTAACAGAAACTCGGCCAATTACGTATCAAATGTTACCAGTCTTGATCTAATAAGTATGTGGGTATTAAGTCCACTTGTGACGTAATTCGACTTTCTGTGACATTGTTGAGATGCATCTTGTATGTCTGTCCGTATGTTACAACATGTGGCGAAACGGCGGGACGGATTATGATTACAAGGATTAGAACGTGTACTTCGTACGAATTAATATATTTGAATAAGTTAAGTGATTGTTGTGTTGGATCATTATCTACAATTTTTTTGATTTAATATTGTTCATCATTAAGCTCCGCTAAAGAGACACAATTGATTTTCTATTGTTTCGTGACCCTTCTGTAACGCGCGGAGCTTTATCGGTTAAAGAAGACGAAGAAATGCATTGTAGTATGCAGTAAGCCTCACTAGCATCTAACTGGCTATTTTCTCACTAAGGCATGAGATATTCGGAATTTATTGAAATCATGTTACCTGCTGTGTAGGTAATACGCCAAGCAAATGCAATATTGTTTATTATCGATTTACCTGCTTTTGCCCACGGGAACGTACTGTTAGAATAAAAACTACCCTATGTCTCAGATCTTGGTCTAACCGTTTGCCAAATATCTAAATCCGTTCCGAGCTTAAGGCGTGAAAAGGTCAACAAACAGTCTGACAGACAGAGTTACTTTCGCATTTGTAACGAATGCGAAAGTAACTAAGAAAATAAGCAATCCATAGTAATAAAAAGCAATCCATAGTAAAATTACTATGGATTGCTTTTTATTACTATGAATTGCTTATTTTCTTACATTCCCTAAAGGTATTAAGAACGAAAGCGGTAATGGACGTCAGATTCCAATTAGGTCAGATTCCATGGACGTCATTTTCCAGCTAGGACATTTTCCAAGTAGGTCAGATTTTGAGTTAGTAATGGTTTCTGGTACAGTTACTTACGTTACAGTTACTTATTGCGGTTAGAGACGCAAATCAGCTGATATGACAACACCAATCTAGCAAGTATCGAACTCGGAGCCTCATGCACGATTAACGGCCTTACTTTCAACTGCTGTACCATATCTAGTAAATATTTTACTACTCTTAAGTGAAGTTAAAACAGTAATAATATGCCTGTTATATACTTACATAACAGTCTGTCTAGCCGTGTTGACTAATGTAAAGTTACGCAACTCATAGAGGTAAGTTTGTATAGTTCCTGATTATAAGCAGAACTGCTTCATAGCTTCCCATTACCTGTCGTTGGAGATAGTTCAGACTTGTCTATAATCAAATATTTGCTTACAGATTTGTTCTGCGACTGGTTTTCCTGTAAGGGCTGGTTGTTTCAAATGGTTGGTTAACGTAACATACGTACGTCAAACAATAAAAATTACGTTCTCGTTATTTGACGTACGGCAAGGTCATAATTTTGTAATTGTAATTTGAATCAACGCTTTTTTTGGTGTGACGATAGTTAGCGCCATTTTTGACGTATACGTGTGCGTCATGTGGACGTGAAACAACTCGCCCTAAACGTCATGTGTGCCGATTTAAGGGAGATTTAAAATAAATAGAACCGCAAAACTCTTTTAAACTTTGCAAGGAATGAAGTGTGTATGTTATTCATATTATTTCTACCTTCTCCGATGAGCAAGGTGTGAGCGGAGTGCAACAACTCGGGATTGAATTTACTACTTCTTGCTCACTAAGTTGATAGTCTTGGTCTTAGTAAGTGTAAATACCTTCTTGAATAATATTAGTATATTTTAAATTATAGAAATAAAACTAAAAGATTCGGCTTTTGCTCCGTGATGATGAAATTGGGCACTAGGTCCGGTCGACCTATTCAAAATGTGATTAGGTTGAGTGATCCCGTGGGTCCAGTTCGAGTGGGTCCGCGTCGTTGACAGAGGCAACTGCAACCGTCGACGCATGTCGCTCGGGTGTATGCGTACTCTTAATCGTTGATATATTGCTGCTTCATAAATAAATACTTTTTTTTTCATTAGTTATCCTAGGCCCTTTTATAGACACAAATCTAACAAGGACAAAGCCGAGGCCCGAAAAACTACCTGTTCGTCATATATCGTTACGTCTGGGAATAGAGTCTGCGGCCCGCAGTGCAGAATCCAGCAGTTCTGCAACGGCACCATTCGAGCAGCCGATTAAAAAAAGAGGTTTGTTCTCAGTTTAACTCAAAGCCCTTGACACTTCGATAACAATCTCACGTTTACATACATTTTAACAATATCAAACTGGTCCGATGACATAATTTTATTATAATTTTCTTGTTTTTATGCTTTAACTGAGTTTCAGGTCGAGCAACTTTAACACTTCGCCAACTTTTGACTCTTAAATACATATCCAGTCTTAAGTAAAGTTAATCAGCTTGTAACTATTATTGAATTGAAAATAATGCTACTTTTTATCTTATTGCCACCTTTAGGACCATCCACGGTTAATAGAAAATTGACAGAGGTTGACGCCAGCCCCCGCAAATGCCGCCAATGCCGCAACTATGGAGCCTAGCCCCATGCCGCAGCCATGGAGCCTACCCCCATGCCGCAGTCATGGAGCTTACCCCATGCCGCAGCCATGGAGCCTACCCCCATGACGCAGCCATTGAGCCTACCCCCATGGAATACAGACGTAGAGCCTACCCCCATGGGATGCAGGCGTGAGTTTATGTATGTGTGTGTATTAAACAAAACTTAAAATGCAAGTGCCAGGGATAGCGACGTGCAGCCTGTACGGTAGATTCAGTAGGTACATGAATCTGAAATAATCGACGAAAAATTTCAGCACAGCTCGTTGAAATTTTTCGTCGATTATAAAAAAAAATCTGCAGTAGAAAAGTGCAATTTATTTATTTATTTCAGGGGACGCAGGCCCATAGATCAAATACCATAACCTAAACATACATATTTTTGTTATAAAATAGTACTTCACTAGCTTGTTCTTGTGCTGTTCTGTGGTACTTTTCCGCGAAAGCGACAAAACACCACGTCCTGCGACCAGAGGTCTTCTTCCATGATGACGGGCAGATAACAATTCGGCACGCGCACCACGAACGCCTTGAAGTTGACGTTGCGGTGCGACTCCAGTAACTGCACCCTCGGCGTGTACCTCGTCTTCTGGTGCACGTACTCCACGATGTCCTCCACCTTAGTGGCGCAATACGTACGCGGTCAAAATGTATGGAACAACATTTTTTTTCTTTAACCTTTTGACCGCCACACGTCAAAAAATCAAAAACGTGCCCTCGGCGTCAAAGTCTGTCATGTAGTCGAACCGTGGCGTGCTGGGCACATTTTGGTTTGTCATCTATACATGACTGTGGCGGTCAAAAGGTTAATAACCGACGCTTAATTTCAACACAATGAGTTTAGGATCATGTACTGAATCCAAGGTCACAGTTTGCGCATCGATGTCCCACCATCCTGTATAAGCGAAACCAGGTAGGTACGAGCAATGGTTAAATAAGTTATTCTTGGCCTGAAATCTCGAAGTAAATGATACAATATTTAAATAATTTACATAAGCTGCAAAGCAGTGGTGGCCCAGTGGCAACGACCCCGACTTACGGTCGTGGGTTCGAACCTAGGCAGGCGCTTTACTTTGAGTGTAATCATTTCATAACCACTGCTTTCAAAACGGTCAAACAGGAAAACATCGTGAGGAAACCGGCATGTTCCAAAAAATCAAAGATATCTACCAACCCGCACTGGGCCCAATTATGGCCTACTCCCTCTCACAGAGAGGAGGCCTGTGTCCCAGCAGTGGGAACATTATAGTCTTCTGGTATGCTACATAAGCCGCAGTACATTGTTGAATGTTAAACAAAACAGGTGTAAACAGATTATTAAAGGTGTTGATAACACCATGACCACGCGTTACCATTGCCATAAAAAGTACCAAATTACCATAAAAACGCCATCAAAATTCAGTTTACAAGTAGACGCACAGAATGCGGGTCAATGGCACAAACTTACGGCGCACGGACGAAAAACTACGTGAGATTTGTGTGGTACAAGTTAAAAGATACGAGCGATGTTTAAAAACGATTTTTGGTATTTGAATGACGAAATGTTAAATGTAGATATAGGTAAGTTTATCATAATGTAACAGTATACTATTTAACACTAAGAAACTGAATACAATTATTGTATTCAATTTTTTATTCAAAATTCAATTGTTTCTTAGTGTTAAATAGGTATCAAAAACAACATTCAAGTATAGTTTAATGTAGACAGCACGCATTTAGCAAAACACCAACACGCACTGGGCCTGCGTGGTGGATTACGGCCTACTCCCTCTCATAGGGAGGAGGTCCGTGTCCCAGCAGTGGTGATCTTAAAGGCTGATGATTATGCTGATGCATGTAGGAAAGCATTTAGAAAAGAGACTTTTACCCAGCACAGGGTGATATGATTTTTTTTAACCACAGATAACACGAAGTACTTTTTTCATAATAATATACCATGTCTATGGCTAGCCCTGGCTTATTTTTACTAAGGTACAATATTAGATTTTTTTTTACCCTCCCACGAATTGAAGATTGATCTCTTTATTTTCTAGAATATAAGTTAGATGGTGGTGAGAAAATGGTAATGGGTGGAGTGTTTTGTACGGACATAATTCATCATTCATGTCTTCCAAATATGAAGCGCTTTTAAAAACGCTACCGCATCCTCTCCTACCCTACACCACACAACTAACCATTTGATATTATATTCTAATCTTTACATAACACCTGATCTAGTTACCTGCAAGTACACTAGTACGTACCTACAGCTTGCACAATTACCTAAATGTTTACCATGTGCCAAGAGAGTATAAATGCGCAAACGCAACTTGATCACCAAGTCGCATCGTCACATGGAAACATGGTCACTTTTACCATTACATAACATGGTCAATTGGTTACTGAATATATCAGACTTCTAATAAACTCCTTTTAAAGAGGTTACGGAAAGCTGCAGCGTAAGGAAATGCGACAAAATTAATAACTATGCGTTTTAATTATAACTGTTATATAAACGGAATTTGTCGAATATTTTTTTATGGATAAGATGTCTTATTTTGGTCTCGATTGTCGAATCCTCACTAATGCGAAAGTATGTCTGCCTTTCTGCTTTGCTGAGTAAACGATGGACAAAACTACATGAGACGTCTAAAACCAATAGCATTTTTATTTTCTGGATATATTTTCAAGTGTGTTCCGCTGTACGTAGTATAGAGGTGAGAGGAACAGGGTGTAAAGTTCACTTGTACTCTATGAAAAGGGAGGATCCTCCGACCAGACGGGTGTTGTGTCTGGCGGGCAACTGCCCGATGTTTCATGTCGGGCCGTTGTATCTATGCTAATTGCGAGGTAAACTCTGCTTGCGAGATGCAGGATTTTGCGTGACGTCACTATGACGCGTTGTTCGCATGTGGCGTTGTTGATACCGCTACAACGCAAGTAAAGTAAAGTGGACTCATTTTTAAACGATTGGGCGGGCCGTTGTATCTATGCTAGTTGCGCGGTAAACTCTGCTTGCGAGATGCAGGATTTTGCGTAACGTCAGTATGACGCGTTGTTCGCATGTGGCGTTGTAGATACCGCTACAACGCAAGTAAAGTAAAGTGGACTCATTTTTAAAGAATTGGGCCTACAATTGCATTAGACCGAGAAAAGTGGAACGAGGACATCCCGGCTTTCCCCTGCAGTGGGACAACACGGGCTTATAATAATAATAAAAAAAATAAGTAAAATCGCTTACTTGAACATTCAAAATTACAATATTGTGGTAGGAAGTATCGTTGTTATTGTTGAGGTGCTGTTGTTCGTGGTACGGAGGTAGTATTTAAACCATTCGATACGTGTAGCGTGGTTTTTGTTATATGTGACACTGATGTGCAATCTTGAGAGACATATCTCCGGTTAGAAATTCCCATGGATACTCTGCGCTAGGAAAGGTACACATTTTCCAGAAGCAGAGTATCCATGAGGTTTGCAACGTTCAATGGCCCAGCCTCGTACAGGAAGCTGGGGGCTTAATGAATAATGCCACAAGTTAGCAGCACAGCATATTTAGAGGGGAGAAGATGATCCACTATATAATTTAGTGTTAAATCGGTGACCTAACAGTCTCAAACACAGAAAAGTTAACCCGGAAAACTAGTTTTCTCGCTAAGTTCATCAACCCAGCATTGTAATAATGAAAAATATCATAATCTCTTACACAAAGCTTTTAATTTACCAAACGTTGCAGACATGCACATCATAAAGAAATGCCGACGCTAATTAACATAATTTAGCATTTTATGTTCAAAGTTTTATTGATGGCTGTAATCACTTCATTATGACTTATCAATTATAAATGTCTGAATTTAACGAATCTTCCTAATGCTTAAAATACAATTAGAAGTTATAAAAATGCCATTGCATTTGGCTTCATAAATTTGCATAATTCTTCGGGTCGTCAGAAGCCCGATAGTCTTACCAAGGGGTATCGTATTACCTAGTAACTGGGTTGTGGAAGTCAGATAGGCAGTCGCTCCATGTAAAATACTGGTATTCAGTTGCATCCGGTTAGACTGGAAGCAGACCCCAACATAGTTAGGAAGAAGCTAGGCAGATGTATGGCTTACCTACTAAATATATACAGGGTTATTGGTAAAACATTAACAACCTCTTAAGAGGTCATTGTACTCATCACTATGAACAACTTTTATTATGGGACCAAACCAGAAAACGCGAAAAAAAAAAACAGCTGTTCCCTACATTTTGACGAGTTATGCGAACATAAGGGAACAGCTGATTTTTTTTTGTTGTTAGTAGTTAAGTTGTTCATAATGATGAGTAACCTCTGTTTTACCAATAACCCTGTATATACGGTATTAACCCACAGTCTTATCATAATTATAAATCTAGCACGTACCTAAATAAAATAAAAATCTTCAGTAGTAAAGAATCTGAGAAGTTACATATTTATTTGCAGAGATGCAATAAAATGAATGTAACTTCTGGGTATGCAATGAAATATATTGTTCGAGTTGTGATAAATTGAGAAATATTTATGTGATGTAACTGTGCATTAAGTGCAATCGTTTATTTGTGTTTGAAACGCAAGACCGTTAAGACTATGTACTGAATATAATTGGATTGTACCATCTCTTTTTAGGTATATTTTTTAGGTATGTGTTCTCGAATTTCTTTGGTAACATCCTGTGTTATTTCGGTCAAGTGTAGAACAAACAGATATGTTGCTCGGTTGTTTCTATGGTGTAATTCAGTAGTTGCTACATGAATCATATTTTTGACTAGTGCGGTGCCCACGACTTTGTTCGCGTGCCTATTGGATTTCAGGGGTTGTAATATTTTTGCGCGGAACCCTATTTTTCTAAAGTAATGGTATAAGTAGTAACAAAAGTAAAGTTTAGCGGTTTCAGAGATTAGTCGGAACAAACAGACAAAAAAAAAATAGTTGTAAATACTATAAGATGTTACTTTCATAATGCATTTAGTAAAAAGCTGTTATCTTGACATTCCAAACATACATTTCAATTTGTATATAGATTAGATAAAATGACTGGAATATGAATTCAACGCAATATGACAAAAGCACATCACTATAGTCTAATATGGTTCTCACTAAGTACTGAGATTCAGATCTTTCTGAGAGAAAGAGAATGGGATGCATCCACCACGCGGACCTAGTAGATACGGACATTTTTTTTACAAACATTAGCTTCCAGACGTCGCGTGTCTAAGTATTAACAGCCGCACGGATTGATCGATCAGGTTAAGCTACGCTTACCACGACGACGGATGGGTGACCATCTTTTGCATACCAAAGCCCCTCCATGACTCGGACAGCACGTTAAGCCGTTGGTCACGTCTGTCATTCGTGGATTTTTGACAGTCGTTACAGGTCGTCAGTAGCCCGAAAGTTTGAAAACCAGTCTTACCAAGGGGTATACTACCCAGTAACTGGGTTGTGGAGGTCAGATAGGTAGTCGCTACATGTAAAATCCGCCATTTAAAATAAAAAACAAAGTTAATTGCGTAGCTGCATCCGGTTGGACTGGAAGCTGACCCCAATATAGTTGCAAAAAGGCTACGCAGACTGACTATTCCCCACCGATTCCCTTCAATTCTGAATCATCGATTGCCAATTGACAAACCAATTACTTCTCACATCGCATTTAACTAACGCAATATGGCAAAGGTTAGTAGTCCAGATCAGCTGTTCTCTGTTAATGTCCACCTTTCACTCAAGCTTTGTAATGCTACCGGTAATATTCAAGCTTATTAGTTATTACATAGTTTCAATCCATTGAAATTGTACACCTTGAAATTCATACTAATAATATTATAAATTCAAAAGTAACTCTGTCTGCCTGTCTGTATGTTACCTTTTCACGCCTAAACCATTGAACAGATTTCGAAAATTTCGAAAATTTGGTAGGGAGATTGCATCCCGGGGAGTATAGATAGTTTTTATTTCGATATTCCTACGGAATCAACACTTATGCGGGTGAATCCGCGGGACGTTGCTAGTATTATAAATGTGAAAGTTTGTGAAGATGTTTGGATGTTTGTTACTCAATCACGCGTAAATCATTGAACAGATTTAGATGAATTTTGGTATAGAGATAGTTTGAGTCCCGGGAAAGGACATATGATAGTTTTTATCCCGATATTTCCACGAGATCAAAACTTATGCGGGTGAAACCGCGGAGCGCTGCTAGTATTATATACATATAGTATGGATAAACCTACATTGGCACTTAGGAAACATCATTATTAAGTGCACGGTTCCAATTGGTCGTTTCCTAAGGAGAAGAGACGGCAAAAAAAGTCCACTGAAGTGTTCGATGTAATGGAACACTTAATCCCGTACTACCAACGAACATGTTCTACAATAAGACTTAAGGAGACAATTCGACTATAAACGGACCCAAAAAATCTGATATATGTATGAATAGAATAGAACAGAATACTCTTTATTATGTACACCATATAAATCGCGTAAGCGTATAAGCGTTGTTACTATTTATTAAAACTGATTAAAATCGAGGGAAACCCCCAATACGTTAGACCGATCAGACTATACACACGCAATACTAAACTACTAATTAATAGATTCATAAAACTCATAGACGCGCCGCAATATTTTTACGTCCGTAAGAACGTGTCGCATGGAGGTGAAAATACCGCGGTGGGATTTTATCGCGCACTGGATTTTCAGCTCTCCGTGTTGAACCGAGCATTGGATATCCAACAGAGCGCACCCTAGCGCGTCGAAAAACAACACTTGGATATTCAACTCTCGGCGTTAAGCAGTACGACGAAGATCCAGTGCGTGAAATAATCTCCGAAATATTTACGTCCGTACGAATGTGGACTTAGCCATCTGTATCTTTATAAATACTCTCTTATTGTCAGATAATATTTATAAGTTAAATTAATTCTAGACATTAGCCAACATTTTGGGTGAGTCGCAAAAAGATGCTTTATCACTAAGCGATAAAATTAACTATTACGAATTATTTTGATCAAATCATCAACCAAGATGGTTCATTTTGTACCATTTCACAATTCCTTTGTGTATCTATTGAGCAAGTCAAAAATTATTTTGTTTTTGGCTCATTGCGTAAATTATTTTGATTTCCGCTAGCGCGAAATACACGGCTGTGCGGCTTTCTCTCAGGTTTAAATATATTTTCTTAATGATGATGAGTTATAGTTCCTTCATGTTATAAAAGATGTTGCTTGCTCGGTGGATGACGGATCTTCGGCTACAGGTGTTTAATGGAATAAATTAATATTAATGAACCGGAAACGTTTACTATCATCAGTGACAGCTTACTAGAAGAAGACCTAGAAAATGTCTCAATTCAAGGTAGTTTTAACTCCGCATTGAATATTTGAATGATGATGATTTTCATCGTCACTATTCACAATGACTTAATAGTCTTGTCGCGAAACTTCCGCAAAGTTCAGGACAGGACAAAAACATTAATGACGAGAGGCATTTTGAAGTCAAGGCTTGATATAAATCAAATCATCATTATCATCTAAAATTAATATCCTTAATTTGCTTCCGTAATGGACACATACATGCATACATAATGAGCTTACAACGACTCCACTGCTGGGACACAGGCCTCCTCTCTGTGAGTGGGGAGTGAGCCGTAATCGACCACGCGGGCCCAGTGGTGATTGGTGAATGTCACATCGTATTCGAATTTCTGGTTCTAGGACATGCCGGTTTCCTCATGATTTTTAGGGTTCGCTACCAAAATGGTAAAACGGAACCCTTATGGTGAGACTCTGTCTGTCTGTCTGTCCGTGTCTGTCTGTCTGTCACAGCTGGATATCTCAAGAACTACTAATGCTATCAACGTGAAATTTGGAATAGTTTTAGATGACGTTTGCCCAACTATTTTGCAAATAAGAAAGAAATAAAAATATTTATATATTTTTTGCAACAGGGACTGAAAAGGGGTCTGAAAAATTCGAAGTGGGGCTACTGCATGTGGGGTATCATATGAAAAAGCGTAGTTTGCACACTATTAAAATTTTTTTCTATTTTTTTTAAAGCCGCAGATTTTTCGACTTTTGAAGAAAAAAAATACCGTTCCCCCCTTATCTCCGAAGTTTGCAAATAGAAAAATCTGAAATAATTCTATATGATAGAACTTTATGTAAAGATTTCAGAAAAGTGAAACGAAATCTCTTAATTGCACACTTTTTCAGAAATCATCAACAAAAGTTACATTAGTTCCACTATCGGTGAAGAGATGGCGCTGACATAAAACTGCAATATTCTACACCGCAGTGCACAGCGTTAAAATTCTCTGACGAATATAGGCCTCGCTGATGAAAAATTTAAAACATGATGGTACGGAACCTTCGGTGCGCGAGTTTGACTCGCTCTTGACCGGTTTTTTTCATTCACCGTTTTGGGAGCAGTGGTGATGAAGTTAAATACATACACAAAGTAAAGTAATGGACTACCTATATAGTTAATATATAAGTCTGAAATCACCAACCCGTCTTGAGAAAGCGTGGTGATCAATGCTCGTGCCTTCTCTGTGTAAGAAGAGACCTTTTCCCAGCAGTGGGACTATAATAAGCTAGTATTTAAACGTTGTCTATTAGTATTACTACTAGACAACTTCATTGCCTGACACCTAGGTCCATCTGCCTAAGTTTAATCTAAAGCAATCGTTTAAATACTTTTTGTCGATCTAATTACATCAATTAGAAAGCTCATCTTTCAATTATAACAGACTAGCAGCGCCCCGCGGGTTTACCCGCATAAGTGTCGATCCCGTTCGAAAGACACGTGGCGCCATCTATTATCATTATAACGTTATTGTTGGTTTCCTCGGGAACGTACTTTTTTTCGGGATGAAAGGTACCCTTTATCTGTTTCTGTACACCTGACAACGTATATATATGCAAAATTTCAGGATGATCGGTTCAGTGGCTTGGCGTGAAAAGGTAACAAACAAACTTACTTTTGCATTAATATTATAAGTTAGGATAGATATTTCGGTAAGTGGAACCAGTTAGTTGATTTCTACATTAAAATTAATGCTTGTATAATTAACCTTTAGAAATTGATAAGACTTAAGATACTTTTTTTTATTTTCCTGTTGATTTCATCTTAATTTCTTTCCTGCATTAAGCATTTCTTTAAGCTTCCAAAATTACCTTTACTTATTTTAGAGTTTCGAGTCGAGGATTCTCATGTAAATAAATTGTAATTGAATTAAGTACAATTTGCTGAAATTAATAAAATTTAAATAGTAGTAAGGGCTAGTGGATAAGTTCATTTATTACGTAAGACGATTTGAGGGGGGAGGGGGTCCAAACAAGTCTTATTTTTTCTCACTTGGGGGTGGGAGGGGTCTAGATTGTTCTTACCTAAGATAATATAAGTAAGCAAAAATTATAAGTTTTAAAAAATTTAGCTACTTTTTCTTTGCAAGATTGGTAGATACAGCAAAGCGATTCTGTAACCATCTCACCGTGAAAACTTAGGTGAAGTGAGCGTGGAGTGAGCTGTCAATAGTGTCAATTCCTAGCAAAAACAAACTCACATCACCTAAGTTTTCACGCTGAGATTTTTACAGAATCGACCGGCTGATCTTATGTATGATTCAGGGGGGGGGGGTAATTCAAGTCTTCGTTTTCTTACGTAGGGTGAGGGGTCAGAAATGAGTTTAAAATTGTCTTACGCAATAAATGAACAGCCCCGAAGTATTAACAGCCACACGGGTCTATCAAAGGTTAAGCTACGCTTGCCGCGGCAGGTCCGTGGATAGGTAACCATCTACCCCACCGTGCCTCGGAAAGTAAGTTAAACCGTTAGTCCCGGGAGCCATTTGTAGATCTTTGACAGTCCTAACAGATAGTCAGAAACCCGAAGGTCTTTAATACGATAGTATTACCCAGTAAATGGATTGTGGAGGTGAATAGGTAGTCACTCCATGTAAAATACTGAAAGCCAATTCTCGTAATTAAAAACGTCCAAAATCTAGTAGGAATCTCATCTTAGCGACAATCAATGTCAAAAACTTTTATTTTTATTTGATATGGGTTTGCTCTTGACTCTAGTCTAGGTCAGAGATGACACAGATAAAGTCTACGATGGAGTGAGCTTACCCAGAAGAAGCCTGTTCACTCTTACTTTGAAGAGATTCGGGTTGTATGCACTCGGAAACACATACGCAGGTAGAGAGTTCCACTCTTTTGCTGTGCGCATTATAAAGGACATTTGAAAACGCTTAGTGCGATTTGGTGGAATATCAACTAGGCAGGGATGGTAACTTGCAGTGCGCCTGGATGTCCGAAGGTAGAAGGGGGCCGGTGGAATAAGGTCGTGGAGTTCTTGGGCACACTCACCGAACTACAATCTGTAGAAGACCGACAAGCAGGCAACCTTGCGGCGATGAGCCAAGCTGTGAAGCTTGGCATCCACGAGTTTTTTTTCTTTTAAACTTGTTATAAATGTAGGATTTAAGAAGTATTTTTGACAGATTGAGACTGAGATCAGACTGTGAACGTTCTTAAGATTACGAGAATTGCCTCTCTGGTATTAAGATGCATACGGTTAGACTGATAGCTGACCCCAACATAGTTGGGTAAATTCTAGGCAGATAATGTTTATAAACATGATGAACTTATCATGGATGACAAATTGTTTTATTACTTACCACCATTAATTACCAATAACCGATGATAATGATTATCGATTGACATTATCAGTGCATAGACAGCTTCGATTTAGATAATACTAGCTGCGCCCCGCGTTTTCACCTGCGTAAATTTTGATTCCGTTGGAATATTGGGATAAAAATTAGCCTATATGTTAATCCAGGGTGTCAGCTACCTCCATGCAAAATTTTATCAAAATTGATCCAGCCGTCTGAGCGTGAAGAAGTTACAAACAAATAAACACACACACACACACTCACAAACTTTCGCTATTATAAATTAGTGTGATTAATGTGAAGTGTGATTTCCAGGATGTTACCGCCCATCATTTAGAAAGCCAATCCAGCGAAACAAGCCAGTAAAACTAGGTATCAGTAACAAAACCTCCAATGTGTCATGCAAATCTTGTTCGGACTTAAAGAAAAATGCAGCTATTTACCCCTTATAAGGACAAAATAGCGTTAGAATATATTCTATGACATATCCTCCTTAAAAAAACACAGGATGGCCTGCCCTGATTGGTGAACGCACTAAGTTATATCACTACGATCTATAAAGCATCATTTAATTGAATCGAAACGTTACATCACTAAACAAAACTGCACTAAACTTGTACTTAAATAGTGATGTCCGTATATATCGATAGAAATTATTAACCTGTCTGTTTTATGATTATATTTCTGAAATGCAGCTTTAACGATTACATTGTTGATTTTATGATTGTTTAGTAACATGGTTATGTGGGGTATTAAGAATCGTCGCAAGCGCGGGTCCCTTTCTCTCGTGATGCCGATGCTAAATGACTTCATCAATTCTTCAATTGTCGCAGTTCATTGTTGAACTTCTAAGGCTCTTCAAGCTATTTCGGTAACTCCAGTTCTTTTCATTAATGAACTTGAGTATTCTGAGTGAGCAATGTTTTAAACGCATCATATCCCCTTCTCGGTCAAAGCTTGCTTCTGTTTGTAGACACTCGCAATACTTGAGGCGGTATGCGTTGTCAACCCTTAAAATGAACTTGAGTATCTTTAACATTAAAAGGCATTTATTTAAACCAGATTGCAAATAAGGTCCTTTCAAACATCAAAATTACATAAGACATTCCTCAAAAACTCCTTTCCTGAAGGGAGGGGAGTTTTGAATTTTGAAAGAAGAGTTGGCGCAACAAACTCTCCAGCAGCACAGCTGTCTGTTTAGTTACAAAAAACTTGATTCTATACAATCGCATGTAAGATAACTAACATTACGAAACACAAAACACAAAATTTAATTATGTGCCTTATGTCAGCTTGCACATGCTAAGATACCAACAAATTCACATATCAAACAGAACATCTGTTTACTGTCCCGATATATGCCGCAACCCACCATTTTTATAGTGGGTTGCTTGTGTGTGTGTGTTTATATGTTTGTTACTTCTTCACGCTCAAACGGCTGGACCAATTTTGATAAAATTTTGTATACAGGTAGCTGACACCTTGGATTAACATATAGGCTACTTTTAATCCCGATATTCTCACGGGATCGACATTTACGCGGGTGAAACCGCGAGGCGCAGCTAGTCATAAATGATTCACAATAACTGACCAGCGCTGATCCACATTGGGCCATAAACTTTAAAAACCATGTGAATGGTCCAGCCTGGAACAGGACATTCAAATTGTTAGTGAAAGTCTTCGATTTACTTGGCAGATATTAGAGAAACTGATAAAGAGATAGGTAAGCTGTCTGGTGCGTGAGCTAATCCGACTTGTATTGGTCAGAATCTAGGTAGATTCCGGCAGTGTGACGTCAATGTGATTGGATGCAGCTGCTCGGTTGCATATAATGCCGTTATAATCTCAGTTTGGCGTTAAACCAGTTGACCAAATGCTATATATCTTTGTTAAGGATAGGTACCTACATCAGCAGTGGCTATTACAAGCAGGCAACAGTAAAATATTTGGGCATAATATAAATGCTGCTTTGTAAATTGCCATGACATTTTCATAAAACTCTGTCAAATAGATATCTCAAAAAAATACCCTTGACCTTTACAGTTAAATAATAAAATTTTCTATAATTCTAATTCGGCTAAAAACAATTGACCAAATGCTAGGATATGAATCGGAGCTACAGTTGAAAAATTTGGCTGAAGATATAATAGTGCTTTGTAAATTCGCTGCCATGCTATGAACTTTTCATAACTATAATTATACTAAATACTTGGGTGAACCTTTGCATTTCAAAAATAACACTTTTAATAATCTATTTCCAGTGGTATATTTCTAAAAGAGGAGATTTCTAGGTGCAGTACCAAATAAGGTAATTTATCGATTCAGACACATCACTTGACTTTCGCAACACTGACTCACAACTAGCCAGTGTTAACCCTCGGACAATTTAAACTCTATGGACATTTAACTAGACTACACTTGTCATAAGGAGTGGTCATAAACAGTGAAAGTTTATAGCTATGGTTCGTCTCTGGACCGGTCTAGCTTCAAAACTAAATAATGTGAGAATGTGCGTGATAATAAATTATGATTTTATTTTACGTGTCAAGTACGAAGACTACAATCTCCTTTGTGGGTGTGGTAAAACACAAAGATGGCTAAATAGCCAACAGCGGGGGTCGCGCAACATCTGAGGTTCAGCTGTAGGTACTTGGCCATGATCAGACTTAGGTATGTTGGGTGACTGATCTAGATGATCAAAACTCTTTAGTGTATTGGCGTCAACCTGTCTGTCGTGATAACAGTCGATTTGGGAGGTCCAAAAGTGAAGGTAGGTTTGAGTTAAGAGTACAGCTATTTTTAGTCTCATCTGGTAAGCTTGCAAGCCGTCTACAACTTTGTTGGGGAAAACTAAGCTTATAGGCGACGAGGCGTTGGTGGCTAGGCTTCACAGCCTGGCTCGTCGTCGCAATGTAGCTTGCCTGTATGCCTGTCGGTCTTCAGTAGACTGTACTTTGGAGAATGTGTGCAGGAACTCCACTATCTGATCCCACCATCGCCCTTTTACTACCAAAGTGCCAGACATACTGCGAGGTACCATCCACACTTGGTTGAAATCCCGACCGGTCGTACCTACTCAGCGTTTCTCCTCCACATTTATTATGCGCACAGTCAAAGTGGGATACCATCTGCCAGCGTCTGTGTTCCATTTGACTCGTCTGCCTTCAAAGCAAGATTTAACAGGCATCTTTTGGGCACGCTCATTGAGTTGTAGAACTCATCCATCGCTTTTCATAAGGCGTGATCGAGCTCAAGAGCAGGCCCCTTCAGTAATAAAAAAAGCTGAATAAAAGCTTAATAGATTTTAAGCTTTTATTCAGTTTTATTTTTTATTTTAAATAAATTTGACGGATTGTAGTAGCTTGATGTACTGGCGTCTGTACATGCCCCAACTTACTGACCAAATTGTATGACGTCCAAATTCATGACCTAAAAAAACGATCACAGTTCCGTCTGAATTCGTAATAAAGTATCCATAAAATAATAATAATATACGAGTAAGATAATAAAAATGTAAGCGCAAGCGCAGATGATGCCTTTACATTGCTTTAAGTGTAAACTAAATATGTGGTGTAACTTTGACATTTTGACAAGTACTGCACTTTATATTGTATACATAATTCTAGTTAAAAGAGAGACTGTCCTGTTTGTTAATAAATTCAAAGCCTTTCTGAATTATAACATTGCTTTTTCCAAGCCAGACTGGCCTATGGATTATTACGCAAAAGCCAATCGAATGATGGAAAAAAATTTTTTTGAATCGCTCGGCTATTGCGTAAATATTGCAAAAAATGGTCGAAGAATGTGTAAATTTCATAAATATTACAATACAAGTATTCTAATCAGGCCCATCATTGCGAAAAATAAGTCTTTTGTGGTCCAAGTGTGGCAATAACCACATACATAGACGATGAGATAAAGTTTTATAGATGACCCTCAAATAATTAAATTACGTAGTTTTGTAATTTTAATATTCATAGAGACTATCCTCAAAGTTGATGGCGCCTTGGTCGCTTTGGCATGATGTGGCTACTGTGCCATAATGTGGTGAAGTCGGCGCGCGCGCCGGTGCAAATATCTATGATGGTAGATTTTTGAACGATTAGCTGTCAGCAAATTGCCTTACCGTAGGAGTATTTAGTTAGTGGCTAATTTAATGGTGATAGATGACGATAAAGTTTAGTATTAGCAAAGTCTAGTGATCGTGGGTATAAAGATTGGAAGTAACTGAGACCAGTCGTAGGTACGCATTATTTTTATAAGTTGCTATGAGCAATGTCATCATAATAATTATTCTACAGTTCTTTCACAATTCACTGGCCTGACTTCATGACACTGTTTTTGGTCGTAAAACATCGCTACATCGCAAACGCTTTGGGAGTTAAACCGATTCGTATGCCGTGACGGCAAACGGCATGACGCTCTCTTAGCCGTCTTGTCAGAAAAATATTTTATTTATTTTTCTGCTTATTTATTTATTGGTTTTCTTTAATAATTATAAATTCTTGCAATAATAATAATAATAATTTAGTCTTTTATTACACTAGGAAATATAATTGTTTCAGGCACTCAGTCTGGTCACCCTACACTGAACATAACTCGTGCATTTATGACTGACAGACAATCGAACTAAAAGTATAGTTATTACATCACCAAAAGGTTGAAATTGTTACAAATATGAATGTAACAATACTTGAGTGTATCATCTACGAGTAAGTGAAAGGTCTCTTTAGATTGAATTGTTACGCTAATCTTAATCAATAGGTATGTTTGAGTGAAGTTTAGGTCAGATTAAATTATAGTTTACTAGCTGCGGCCCGGGATTTCACCCGCGTAAATGTCGATTCCGTGGGAATAACGGGATAAAAAGTAGCCTAAATTTTAATCCAGGGAGTCGGCTACCTCCATACAAAATTTTATCAAAATCGGTCCAACCGTTTGAGCGTGAAGAAGTCACAAACATTATAAACACACTCACAAACTTTTGCCTTTATAATATTAGTGTGATTCATTTGAATTAATGAGTCAGCATTTTCTTCGAGGCTGAAGAAAAGCCGCAGCCATTTTTTAAACTGTGTCCTTCTATTCACTGGTGAACGGTCTAAGGAAAGACTAAAGTTGTGGCGAGGCAGTACTTCTCTACCAAATTAATTCGTTCCAACTGCTGAAAATCTCGCACTTGGAAATGAGAAATCGCCTTGGCTTACCTGAAAGTCTTTAAATAGACTTTGGTCCCAGGTAGGCAGGAGCAAAGAAAACCTGCAAAGGTGGAAATTCCCGGATGACTCCACTCTGGACAAACAATGGAGCACGTATGTTTGTCTGCACGGTACAGGCGTTGATGGACGCTAAATATTTGATTCTGAAATTAAAACTTTGGAGCTCAGAGTCATCGGCACTTTATGTATGTACATATCGATAACGTTCGATATTAATTAGTGATGTTAATAAGATAATTAATTATTTATGCAAGTATTTATTTTTGGATCAGTTAATATATTAATCTGGTCTTACATTAAGTTGCACCTGCATCAAACAGGTTTTTATGCGGTAATTTTTTGTAGATACATTAAAACAATAAAATTTTATAATGTAATGTTCGATTGAGAAATATCTACATAATATATAATTGTAATAAAATTAGACAATAAATAACACAAATTGTCGTTAAATCAAATACAGATAAAATCTGAATCTACAACAAAATAACAGGTACCTTTCAAAATTATGACTTGCCTTGAGAAATTAAACAGACCAAATATGTAGTATCTTCTATATACATAGTTCTTATGTTTTGGAAGATAAAGTTTATTTTCCTTTAACATAAAAAAATTGCGTTATAAAATGGAATGCTCTGCAATTTATTGTGTAGGTACAGACGCCAGCACATCGAGTTACTACAATCTGTCAAATTTCTTTATTAGATTTTCAACTTTATCACTAAAGCATAAGGTTCAAACTTGATTGGGAAAATTTGACAGTTTCGGGTAGCTTGATGAGCTGGCGTCTGTATGTAAGTTTTAATTTCTGTTGCATCATTTAGTTTATTTTTCCTGCCATTAATGAATCATTTTTTTTGCAATCTAATAGGTATCAAACAGGTTGACTGACCTGTTGAAAAGTCGTTACTTCTGACTCTGGACACCTGCAACATCAAGGGGTCAAAGTCAATTTTTTAATTTTTTTTATCGTCTTTAGAGACAAAGTTGAAAAGTCCAGGTTCCCTTATTCCTGCAATGGTGATATAGGTGTTCCCACTGCTGGGACACAGGCCTCCTCCCGGTGAGAGGGAGTTGGCTGTAATCCACTACGCCGGCCCAGTGCGGGTAGGTAGATGTCGCATGTCCTCGAATTTTTTGGTCTAGGACATATCGGTTTCCTCACGATGTTTTCCTTCACCGTTTTGAGACAAGTGGTGGTGATTTAAATAAAAAGCTCCTGTCTGGATTCCAACCTACGACCTGCAGTTCGTAAGTTGTTATCGTGGATCTTTGACAGTCGTTACGGGTCGTCAGAAGCCCGAAAAATCTGACAACCAGTCTTACCAAGGGGTATCGTATTACCCAGTAACTGGGTTGTGGAGGTCAGATACACAGTCGCTCCATGTAAAATACTGGCAATCAGCTGCATCGGTTAGACTGGAAGCCAACCCCTACATAGTTAGGAAAAGGCTAGGCAGATGATGAGCGATGTGGAGAATACTTCGACGCATAAGTGTCTTTTTGTTTTTGTATACTTTCTTATTTAATTTAGTAGGTACCTAGTGTAAATA
Organism: Luperina nickerlii; assembly: GCA_963855955.1. Classification (NCBI taxonomy): domain Eukaryota; kingdom Metazoa; phylum Arthropoda; class Insecta; order Lepidoptera; family Noctuidae; genus Luperina; species Luperina nickerlii. The sequence continues at coordinate 2,039,429 of OY979666.1, read as the reverse complement.
TTAATTAAGTAAAAACAAATACATTTGTTATTAAAATAAGGATTAGTTCAGTGCATTTTCGTAAAAAGTAAATCAACTTTTACCGTATTTCTTACAGAACTGGGTTGACTTTACTACAACTCAATAAACAGAACTGAAAGGCATACTGCAATATTAAAACATACTACACAAAGTTACTGCAGGTTCTTACTACCTTATTTTTAAGAATACAAGGTTGGTATTCCGATAAATTAATGACAAATGACATAACGAGGATTGATGTTTGACGCATCAATCATTAGTTGCACCTAGTCAAGGAGATAGTGATTTCTCGCTGTGTCATCAATCATCAAATAGGTATGTAGTGCGGGTATTGATGTTGCAAAACTGATTAGTTCATCATTTGCCATCTGCCGAGCTTTTTCCCAATTAGGTATATTGTGGTTGTCTCCTAGACTAACGAGATGCTGCTGAATTTTATGCAGTAGGAAAGTAATATTACCATCTTACACAATCAAACTACATGAAGAAGCAGAGTATCATGTTAAATAAGAAGTCACTTTACCTATGCAACACCGTGTCAAGTTTACATAGGACCTAGCCAGACCGGTTCGTTACCACACGGTCTAGATCTAGACTTGGCTAGAACTAATACATAAGCACTGCAATATTGTAACCGATCATCACTCTATACAGTTGCATTAATTGGAGCTGTCTCGCTTTGATGCAATAATTATTGCTTTATATGACACTAGCTGCGCCCCGCGGTTTCACCTGTCTTCAAACGTCGATTCCGCGGGTTATCTTAATAAAAAGTAGCCTATATGTTAATCCAGGGTGTCAGCTACCTCCATACAAAATTTAATGAAAATTGGTCCAGCCGTTTGAGCGTGAAGAAGTAACAAACATATAAACACACACACGCACACTCACAAACTTTCGCCTTTATAATATTAGTGTGATGCTATGATTTTATGTTGCTAAGATTTTGTAATAATAGGTAGATATTGAGACTTGATTTTAATTATGTATCTATCTACATAATAAACATAATTATTCTGACTCCTAAGAACAGGCACTTACACCTAGTTTAGGAGTCAGAGTATTAAAATTATTGTGACCTAGTTATAAGCCTTATATTATATGCTCTTAGTCTTTGGATATAGTAATGTGATGGCTTTTGGTGAAATAAAAAAAATATTATTTATGTATATACATAATCAATTAATCAGCATATAATGTTCCCACTGCTGGGACACAGGCCTCCTCTCGGTGAGAGAGAGTGTGCTGTCATCCACCACGCTGGCTCAGTGCAGGTTGTCGAATGTCACATGTCTTCGAAGGTTTGGTTCTAGGACACGCCGGTTTTCTCACGATGTTTTTCTTCACCGTTTTTGAGAGCAGAGGTGATGAAATATTTTAACAAAAGTAAAGCGCCTGTCTGAGTTCGAATCTAGGACCTACAACTCACAAGTCGCGGCCGTTACTTTAGACTGGGCCTCCTCTACTCTCGGGCCACCACAATACTCGGAAGATACTGGTGCGGACTACAGAAAGTTGTGACGACGACGCATGATGACGTCATTATTCAAATGTAACGTAATATTTATATTAGTTTTAACCCACACGAAACACAGTGTTATGTGATACTCTGCTCACCCAAAATTGGTGAAACGAGAGCGATATAACAAGAAAACTGGGTCAAAACCAGACATTTACGTGTTTTACTTCCTTTTTTTACGTTTTGGGTAAAGTCAAAGTCATATTTCAAGGTATGTTTGAAAATAAGCTTGTCGATTATTGAAGGCCGAAATGCCTTGAGATGCAGTTTAGATGCATTGTCTACCTGCATAAAAGATCATGGGAGTTGTTTTAATAATCAATGTTCACTATCATCCAGACACCAGACTGCCTCTTTTTGGCGCTACCAACGGAATGGCTAGAAAGCAGGCAGAGTTTTTGACATCGACACGGTCTTTACCAGGTAACCCGGCCGACGCCAACGCCCATTTTAAACTATGGCAAGATACCTTCCCCCCATCTACTCACTATCTTCCACCAAACGGGCATCTTCCTACAGGGTGTAGCCTTCCGTGGTCCACTTGGAAGTCCCTGAACCGTCTCCGTCCCCAAGTGCGAGGATGTAAGTCGAACCTCGTAAAGTGGGGCTACCTCGAGCGAACGGCAGCAGGGTGTGGATATGGAGCTGTGTCACTAACTATGCTCCACGTCCTATTCTGCCCTTAATGCCCAAAAACATGCAGCCAAGGTGACCTCTGCGCTGCCACCGATAACGACGTGGAATTGGCGAAGTATTGGGCAAAGAAAATTTAAATAACTATCGCGCCAGCGACAAAAGAAGAAAAAAAGAAGCCCCCAAGGTTTCATGATTTACATATTGCTAAGAGGCAGTGCGTAAGCGTGATGACCAATGCTCCGTCGTTTTCTGAAGAGGTCAAATTGCTCTGCAGTGACACTATATCTCAAAGCCAATCTAAGGTCACATTCACAAAGACTGGTCATGACGCATTTGCTTGACTGGAGGCGTGTATCACATCACGTCTTTACTTCATTCATTAGCACCAATATGCTGCTTAAAACACAAACATAGGTAACAACCATGACGAAGTTCAGACCACCAGTTGCGCAATTTAAACGGCTCCGTTTACTTAAAAATCACATATTCAAGGACAAAGGTAAAGTGTGTTAAAAAGTTACAAATACAACATAAAAGACTTCGGATATTTCAGTGGTTTATAGTACAGTAGGTAGGTATTATTAGTTGGAGTCGATATCATACCTAAACAGTCTTTATAATATAGGTGTATTCGTTCTTGTAAACGAATCTTTATTGGCAAATACTAACCACAGAAAAAAATCTCTCCAAAACAAGTTGTTCAAAATAATAAGCATTATTTTACCTCATGACGTGTGAGATGAAGAATGTACATAATTATTGTAAAGTTTATATAACAGTGATCGGTGAGTGGTCCAGATTGGGCAGGTCGCGTGGTTTCCGATGCGTGATACTTTGTCGGTGCGTGTCCATTGTTGAGACGACACGACACTGGGAATGGTGGACTTTGGAAAAGATTTTATTACAAAAAATATTGACTTGACGGTTTTACCATTGATGATACAAATAGATCTCCGTCTTCCTAAGTTTTTAAAACAACTGGACTAGAAAAGTCCTAAAGATAGTGAATAGGTGAACGTAGCAAAGGAAGCAAGTAATAATAATAATAGTTTATTAATCCAAAGACGTCTATCACAAGACAATAAGGCTTGCGACAGACAATTCCCATAACAATCATCATCTTTTTATCTAGGGCCTCAATAAAATCAAATACTACCCATTGCACAGACTAAAAAATATCGACTTTCAATTATGATTGACGTTTAGCAATCTTACGTCAATCAAACGTCAATAAAAACCGTCATTCAACGTGCACGCACGCGCGTATTAGCCCGGATCTCGATTTCTTTCTCCATTGAGAGAGACGAGCATCGCATCAGTTGCACATTGTGAATGGGATGGGTGCGGAACATTTAATACATGCTGAACTCTCACTAGTTTTATATTATTCTCGAATAAATATTTGAGCGGTTGTTTGATGTTAATCGACTATTCATTAAATACTTCGAAAAATAGTATTTTTTTTCTGGTTTTACCTAATAAATTATTCGTCTATGAAGTAGACGATTAATTATGAAGTAGACGAATACTTATAAGGAATAACCAGGACTATGTTTATGTATTTCAGGCGACGCAGGCATATATTTGGACCTTAACCTAAACATACATATTTTAGTCTATTTTTTTTTAAATTTGGACTTTTATGGCTTGGTTTTTTTTTAAATTATAGCTATCAGGAGACTTAGATAGATTAAACAGCGGATTTCAAACTATTCACAGCCTGAATCTTGTTAACCCAAAAACCCAAAGTTAATCATTAATGAGTTTTGGCTGACATGAAGATGCTGACGCACATACGCCTTTTTAGGGTTCCGTATGTCAAAAGAAAAAAACGGAACCCTTATAGCATCACTTTGTTGTCCGTCTGTCTGTCTGTCCTTTATCTCGGGAACAGGTAGAGGTATCGAGTTGAAATTAAAACCATATACTGAAGCTGTGAAAAAATTAAACTTCTAAGTTAATGTAAAAAAAAAAGATACGGCCGTTTATGCCGCTAAAAACGTATATTTTGACACTCTCAAGGGAATCAAAATTTATAAGGTACTTCCCGTTGACTTAGAATCATGAAATTTGGCAAGAAGCAAAGCATGGTCATGGTTTAGTCATGTAGCACAAGTAAAGGAAAAACTCCGAGAACCATAAATTAGTAGTTACATTAAAAAAAATCCCGTGATAAACTATTTACATACCTAAAAATTCATACGGAACCCTCGGTGCTCGAGTGCGACTCGAACTTGACCGGTTTTTCCATGTTGGGAGCCACGGGAAAAAGGCGTATTTGCGTTAGTAGTAGGTACAGGGCAGGCAGAACCAACAGACGTGTTATGATTTTACCTCGTAAGCCGGTTGTTCAAGATAAATAATGATACCTATCATTATTGCGATCAGTGTAGTCTACACGACTTTGTAACACAAAATACCTACAGATTACTTTAATTTTATCTATGTTTTTATTTTAATGATTAAGACATAACAGAGAGTTTAAAAGTGTTAGTTGGCAATTCAGTAAACTTTAATAATTAATTAGGTCTATCATAAAAAGCGGCAAAGTGCGAGTCGAAACTAGATACGAAGGGTTACACTGTAGCCCACACAATACTTAACACTGACAATTTTTTTTAATACTATACAAAAAAAAAAAACACGTTTCATAAATAGCCTTTACTTTTTCACTTTTTTTGTATTATATTTTTTTTTCCAATTTTGAACTTTTAAGTGTAAGTACCTATTACGGTTCAAAAGATACAGTTTTGTCACAGAGGGACGGACAGCGGAGCCTTAGTAATAGGGGCCCCCCTTTGGGTACGCAATCGTAAAAACGATGATCTAAGTGAAACTAACCACTTAGATGTTGGATTGGATTGCGTCTTATTTTATTGCTTAGTGGTAACTAGATTTCTTGAAGATAATGTCTGTCTGCAATGTGTTAATGTTACCTATTTCTTGAAAACCAATTCACCTTTCCCTTGTCTACGGGTCTTTACACAATGGATGTTGATGGTCAAACTTCAGCGCTTGCGCAAACTGTAAGTCGCGGAGACAGTCTAATATTTTCCTTGGTCTTTGGTCGACATCCAGCCTAGTCCTATATATGCTATTTAAGTATATTCTTAATAGCCTCTTTGACCTTACAGACTTAAGTTTAGGATTTGAAATGGGTCTGTCTGTATGTCATTCGCAAATAAATAAGCATCTTTAAGTGGCAGCTATTAAGGGAAGACTTCATTTCTTTTTGGTTTTCAGAAAACTGAACTTGTGATCAGAGATATAAGTAGGTGCGTATTGTCTTAGATTTGCATAATTAGCCTATAATGTTTCCACTGCTGAGACAGAAGTCTCCTCTCTGTGAGAGCGAGTGAGCCGAATTCTACTAAACGGGTCCAGTGCGGGTTGGCGGATGTCACATGTCTACGATTTCTTGTTCGGGGACATGCCGGTTTCCTCACAATGTTTTCCTTCGCGGTTTTGAGAGCAGGTTTTGTTTTATTTTACAATTGCACCTGTTTTAAATTAGTTTACTTTTATAAGATTTCATTACGGTCTACGTTCGTAGATTTTATGACGATATCTTTGCTAAATTCGCAAAGTAATTTTCAATTCCACTATCGCAGTAACCCACTCGCGTGTGTAAGTACCCACGGTACGTCAAACTGCGCACGCGCATTATTCAACATAGTGTCAAAGGTCAGTGCCACGAACTTGAGGACATTGCGCTTGACTTTTATTGAAGGATGCTCATTAAATACAGTGATTATAATTAACTTACCTATCATTTGCTTCTTAAACATCCTTGTTTTTTATGGGTTTATTATTTACCATTGCTTTTTGATCATTGTTGACTTTTTTAAATAATTCGTGGTTAACTTCTAGTTACTCCTTTAAGTTAATTTAGCTTAACCACATCCCACTAGGATGTGGTTAAGCTAAATTAACTTAACCTTTTAAATAGATTTGGGGATTTTATTATGTTAATTAAATAAGCGGACTGTATTAGTCTTCATATTATAAAAAGATGAATGAGTTGTGTGAGAAATGATATGAAAGAGGAGGGAGTGTATGACAGCGTGACGGTTGACAGGGGAGAATGGGAGAAGAAAACATGTTGCGCCGACCCCAAGTAACAATATGGGACAAGCGCAGGAAGATGATGATTGGTCGTTTTATTAGCGTGTCGGTGACAATATTAATTAAGTTGACCCAGAATTTGGCGCCGTCACTAGCGTCCAGCAGTACCTGTAACATGCAGACAACAGGACACGATATTAAGACAAGTGCTCCTTCGTTTGTAGAACAGCACCACATTTACACTCCAGAATGGACTCATCTATGAATCTCTACTTGGGGAAGGTTTACCTTGCTTCAGCAACGCGTCCGGAGTTTGTTTAAATACTTCTGTTTTGGTTATCTGCCAGAGTACAATAATACTTCAAAATCACTCTTTCTTTATGTGTCAGTGGGGGTGCGGCGAATGTTTAAGCAGGTTTCTTCCGTCCGGGCCCCCAACTCATGCTACTGGAAGGAACAATGGAGTTTTAGTCGCGGTAGGAGTCCGACATAACCCTCCGTTTTTCCCAGAAGGACGATCGCTAAAATCCCATTATGTGTCAAGCATTTTCCAAGATTGCCAAAACAGCCAGAGGTATTTAAAATACGTAGCAGATGAAGAAATGTGTATCATTTCGTACTCCAGTTACATTAGTTTAAAAGTATAATTAATTTGATAATTACAACATTAAGACAAGTCTTAAAATTACGGGTTTGTTAATATAATGTTACTTCTCGTCGGTTTGTATGTCATTTAGAAAGGACATTAATTACATCACTTCCCGCTTGTTATTCTAATATTGTAAGCGGAGATTCACTGCCTGTAAATTAAGAAGGAATTTTTATTGTTTTTTTTTTTAAGTTATAACTTACTAACTACTCAACTATACCCAGTGTTCTTCCTCCTCTGTTGTGCTCGCCTCGTGAATTCTTTGGTCCATACGAGGCGGATTTATTAACATGCACTTTCTTTGGGTTCTTTTTCCTAGTGTCCTTAACTTCATAGTACATTTGGCGTCGTTACGCGTCCAAAATGGAGGAGTTAATTCAATTCATTTTCGAACGCGAGATCATTCTCGATGATCTCCAACGTACATTACAGTTTATGGATTCAGACGAATAATAGCTTAGGTCACGCTCGACTCTCAAAGGAGTTAACTTTGCAACAAAGAAAGTTCTTCAAACTTCAGGCGAAAATAGAAAAACTCTTGATCAAGTCAAATACTTTCTACAAAGAGGAAAAACTACTGATTCGTGACAATTTTAATTATTGTTATTACGCAATTAGTGTTCACTTACACAAACTCAAAGAAAAGGATAATGAGCGTAAAAGAAGAATGTCCATAATTTGTGACTAATATAATTATTTCCCTACACACACACACACACACACACACACACACACACACACACACACACACACACATTATGGTACGCAATAAAGAATTGAGAACTGAATTTCAGTCATCATCATCGTCATCATCAGCCACGTCGAACGATACCTCGCGGTACGCGTCTAGATAGTCTCGCCACCTCTTTCTGGGCCAGCCTCGGCGCCGTCCATCGCCCAGACATTCAGACATTTTTGATACTACATCTACATCTGCCAAGCCTTTTCCCAACTATGTTGGGGTCGGATTCCATTCTAACCGGATGCAGCTGAAACCAGTATTTTACATGGAGCGACTGCCTATCTAACCTCCACAACCACAACCCAGTTACTGGGTAATACGAAACCCCTTGGTAAGACTGCTTGTCAGACTTTCGGACTTCTGACGACCCGTTACGACCGTCAAAGATCTACGAATGACAGCCGGGACCAACGGAAGTATTTTCAGTATTGTACATTTATACATATTATAAAATAAAGTTAGTTTTAGTGTATGCCACACTGTGACCAGGTTGTTCTTTTAAATTCCGCAACGGATTTTGGTGCGGTTCTCATCATCAATTAGAGAATTTATTTCTTAAGGTTTACAATACAGAATAATCAGCCTGGATTGTTCCCACAGCTGGGATACAGGCCTCCTCTCTGTAAAAGAGACTGCGGGTTGGTAGATGTCACATGTCTTCGAATTTTTGGTTCTAGGTACCGTTTTGAGAACAGTAGTGATGGAATTATTTACACAAAGTAAAGCGCCTGGCTGGGTTCGAACCGACGACGAACCTAAGTAGCGGCCGTTCCCATCTGGGTAACCACTGCTCTACTGGGTCACCACTGCTCACTGGGCCACGAATTTATAGGTCATTTAAATTAAATTAACATATAAATAAAATTTAAATCTCGATTTTTGTCAAGTCGTAAAAACCGTGTAAAGGCTCGTACACACAGGCGCGAGGCGACACGCGACACAAAGGCACCGCAAGTCGCGCAACGAGCGGTGCGTTTGTGTCGCGCGCGATTCGCGTCGCGTGTTGTGCCTGTTTGCAGGAGCCTTAAAGCAGGGGCCCGTCGTTGGTCGATAATTCAGTTCTGAAAACAAGTTAGGTAGGTACCTATTAGGTAAAAACCAAAAAAGATAACAGAAAAGCTTTGTTATTGCAATTCCTAAGAACCTGTTTTTGAGAATTTTATACCTAACTGGCTTTTGCCTGCAGCTTTGCCCGCGTGGAGGTCGGAAATTATATGTTCATGATCCAGGTTAGAAACTATCTGTGTGCCAAATTTCATCAAAATCTGTTTAGTTGTTCTTGCGTGATTGAGTAACAAACATCCAAATAACCACATGCAAACTTTCACTTTTAGAATATTAGTAGGATGTATCCGTTTGCAAGATGGATCATTAACGCTCATTAACTCTACACTTAAGCTGAACTTGATCAACAAATCATCGATTGCAAAAACTTCATTTTTATTCACATAGTAACCAGTTTATTTATTTTATTTCAAATATGTACCAACACATTTGGCAATGACTTTGATTGATGAAATCCACACACAACATAATTAATTTGGCACACTTAACTATTGAAACAGTTCTACTGCCAAGCTCATTCAATTTTGAAAAAAGTTGGAAATATATTATACGAAGTAGCTAAACAAAGTAATAACCATTTTTTTTTCTAAAACACATGATTAATAGAGAGATGTTTGACCTCTGAAAAAGTAGGTAAACTACGTACACTCATGTGCTCAATAAAGCGTTATGTCACAAAATAGACTGAAAAAACCGCACCATCACGGTGAACAGCCGGTGCCTAAGCGGCGACGTCAGAAACTTGCGTTCTCGATTTAGATCACCAATAGTTCAAACACGTTATTATTTTAATGTTTTTATATATCCCGGGTCTATATGTGGTCCCGGTCCTTTGGCAGGCGTACGAGGGGCTGACGCCAACTCGCAGAGGCCCCTTAGGACATTTTAATTAAATGCGGCACCAACCGACGATTATCCCTGTATGCACTATTTAAGTGCACTACCATGTAGGACTATTGCAAAATATGGAAAAATAAAAAGTTGGACTATGGGTTTGGGTGGCTAAAGTGGACTGGTTACCAAGAACTATGAACCCTGCCTGACGAATGTTTTATATATATACAGAAAAAATGGCAAGGGGTGACTTGCACACTCAATAATGGGCGCCCGGAAACGGTCGCTAGCACATAGCGACGTAGCGACAAGGGGGCAACATATCCTGAGGTGCTTGAGGAGTGGAGAGGTATTCCACGGCTATCAGAAAAATCCCAGAGCCCAGAAGATAGTCAAGATCCCTACGAGCATTTACTGGAATACTTACATTCCCCGAGCACGTTTGCTCTTGTGAATCTTCACTCCAGCCGGCCAATAAAGGCAAGCCAGTGAGGAACAAGACTACTCCCGGGAGATAGAGTCTGTGGGGTCGCTACTGCCCAACAGCTCGCCATATGTTGCCCTGCGGGTTTCTGTATATCTCTTGGTTTGGCTCCTTATCCTAGACCTGATCCGGCAAGGTAGATTCTACTGGCACAGGCCCAGACAGGCACAAGCTCAAGCCCCATCACGACGTTAACGTAGAGATACGGCGGTTGGGATATTATTATTACAAGCTTTTATTTAACTTGTTATTATCGTAAGCCTGTGTTGTCCCACTTCATATTTCTGTTAAAACCCTTCTTAGTAGAATAAAATATACATTAAATTACTTACTGGAAACATCAAAAAGTGCAAAGGCTGGGTTTCGAACTCATGACCGGTTCTTTGCTCGATGCGTTTGCCAATTTAGTAATTTTGTCACAAAATTAATTTTGATTCTTTCACAAAATCCTCTTGAATAAACTGGACATTAGTCAACTGATGAATTACAAAAAACCCTTAGAGAAACAAGTCTATAACGATTATTTAGTAATCTTTTGACGATTGTCTTCCTTTTGTCACAAGCGGATTGAGCAGAAAACAGATGTTTTTTTTTCCGGAAACAATATAAATCTATAAACCTGTACAATCACATAAAGAAGAAAATAGTCATCTGTATCTATGTATATTATAATTTATAATCTATGCGGGTTTAGATATCGCTAAGCAGCGGGTGGTAATCACCATGCAAATGAGCTATTGACAGACTTATAAATATGATTTAAAAGAGCGGACATAGAATTATTTGCTTGTTCTTCTCCATAGGTACCTACTAAGATTTGGAATGCCCATTCCAAAGCTAGTAAAAATATGAAGCTAGGTGCCCAACAAGGTTCATATTTTTAACTGATCGACTCCTTGCCAATTCAAAAGTGCCTGTAAATAATTTATTATAAATAAATGCTTTAAGTTTAAGTTTGATTACAAGTTGCATACTTACACCACATACTAAATCAAAATAATAAATATTACTAAAAATAATACTGATATTCAAATCCAATTCAAACTCAAATAGTTTTATTTTCTCTTCACAAAACGAGGCTATCATAAAAATTATACAAGCTTAGAAACTAGTTTGTGAGAGACTGGTGTCTGCACTAGAAATACCTGTATAGCAGATCACCAGGGATACCATACCATACCATATTCAGCTGCATCCGGTTAGACTGGAAGCCGACCCCAACGTAGTTGGGAAAAGGCTACGTAGTTGATGACTAAATCAAACTAATGTCGATAGGAGCGAGCGACTTTCGAGAAACAACAAAGACTGATATTTTAGAATCTCTTTTCCACGCCGCTAAAGCCAATCTCCTCAGCTACTGCACGGTCTTGACTTCAAAATAATAGGTATAATCTACTATGAAAGTCTACTACCTTTTGTCACCAGGGATCAAATTGACGCAGGCAGTTCTACTTAGCAACAATCCAGGCGTTTTTTATTTTATTTATTTATTAATTTAGCCCATACTGTCCCACTGCTGGGAAAAAGCCTCTCCCAAGTCATTCCAGAAACACTTTTTCCCGCACCACCTCGAACTAGCACTCGTGGTACGCGTCTATATCGTCCCGCCACCTCTTTCTGGGCCAGCCTCGGCACGGGCGGCGCCGTCCATCGTCCCGACAGTCAGACATTTTTAAAATTAAAAATACTAATTAGAAAATCCAAAACTAGGGGTCACTAATGGCAAGTTTAAAATCACACAAGCTCAAAATTAACTCCTTGACACCGTTAAACAACATTAACAAATCGTTTACCTGTATGTGTGTAATTACCTACGAAAATGCTACACCATTATGCAAATATGCATTTTAGTTTGAACGCTCTTCATTATTTATTATGCATAATGATTATGGCGAGTTACGATTATGTAGTTTTAAGTGTAATTGGTTTTCACATATGCGTAACTAAATACATTCATGTTACATATTATTATGAAGAAGTGAGCTAAGAAAACATTTGATAGCTTTGATACATCGATGATAGCTTTTAAAATTGCGCTGATTGTTTTTTAAAAATATTATCTAATAGATGTAAATGGATCCTGTTAAGGTTTTTTTTTAATAGTCTCTTCTGTCTCTCTCCTGGAAAATACTCTTATTCCTTCCACTTCCTTCGATGTTGTGACTCTTCTCGTCTATTCATAAGGAAGTCATCCAAGGCCTTCCGCAATTTTCCCCTCGGTCGCGTCTAGCTGTGAAAATTACCCTTTATTAAAGGAATTGTCCTGTTGGGTTTCATTATTTGATGGCCAGTGGTGTCTATACTGCAATCGATCAGTAACTGCCCTAATGCAGGTTGAAGGTTTGTTTTCATATAAGGTAGGAACGACCAATCATCACCATCTTTACTCCCTGCATGGAGGTTAGTTATGCGATTTAGTGGAGTAGTTCAGGTTGCAAAAACCTACTCGTACCTTTATATTGCGTATAATAATATTGTTTTTTTTGAGTTAATGTCTAGATTAAGACATGACCTTCATAATTTTTATTGCCTATAAGCCATAAGGCCATAAAATATTTAGAATTGTGACGATTGCGTCAGTATTTCGAAAAATTTAAATAAATAAATAATTGACGTGCCTACTATATTTACGTTACTCTTGTATCTAACAAGAAAATATCTAAACGAATGGTGTCAATTTTAAATAGTAAATCATAATTGCCATTTCTAATTAGTAAACGGATGCGAAAGTCAATAATTTAAAATCGTATACCAATGTGCATAAAATATGAATAATATCGGTTTGAAGTTAGTTTCCATAGGTATCCGTCTAGCTAACTCGATTATCTAAATGACTGAATTTATTACGATATGGTTTGGTCATCAAAAAGTTTATAAAATCAACAATGAATATCAATATTATTGCATCATTTTATTCGAGTATTAAAAACAATGAAAGTAAACAAACTATGCTTTGTTCAAAACTTTTACGTATTAAGTTAAAGTTCTCATTACAGAAAATTATTGAACATCTCGAATATTTCTTAAGTTAAGATAATTGGAGAACTTAACCCGTTACCCATATCAGCTGCATCGCCATAAGTCCGAAGCCCCACCCACTAAAACCAAAAATGAAAAAATAGTCCATTTGCAACCCGAATTCGTCCTCGATAGCCTCTCTAGTAAAGTAAAAGTAGCCAGTCTGATCTCCGCTATATAAACGGATCGTTCCGAGCACAAGGCATCACACATCAGCCAGCGTTCAACCAAACTAGACATGGCCAAATACATTGTAAGTTGGAGTGCAGTGAATGTGTTGTGTCGTGTGAAGGTGCACTGTGCACACCATGTGAAGTGGACTTCAGTTTCGTAAAAATCGGTGCTTTCTGGATGTGCTTTCGGATGTGTCCGAGACTTGCCAAGGATTTGATCTTCATTTCTAAGTGTTCCATACTAGTTTTGGGAAAATGGGACGCTTATTTCGTGGAGAGGCGTGTGATTCCGGCTTTAGGAGTGATAGCTTCGAAGCTACACGTTATAATTGTGGGCTGATTAATTGGTGATGAGCTAGTTACTGAACCAGTTACTTATGCATGAGTCTTGACTATGCATTTAGCCAAAACATCACATTAATTTTTTTAACTCCACAGGTTTATGAAAAAGTGGGAATTGGTATCTTAACTTAATATTTGTTGACAGGTCGCCCTCGCCCTCTTGGGTTGCGCCGTCGCCGAGCCTCCCGTGGGCTACAGCTACTCTGCTCCGTCATCCCACTCATCGTCTATCTCGCTGGGCAGCCTCAGCGGCGGTGGACCTTACCACTCCGTGCCAGTCGGACATTCCGAAAGCGAGGGCTACTATGTAGACCCTCATCTCCTCTACAAAATCAAGAACATCCTCTTGTCCGAGGAGATCCAGAACCAAGGCTCCAACTCCGGCGGCGGTCACGGACATGGCATTTCATCTCATTACGGTGCCCCTGTCCCCGTGTATGGCGTCCCCGACCAGAAGATCGTTGGCATTGAACTCGACCAGGTCCAGCAGGCCCTCCAGGTCGCTCAGTACCACCAGATTCAGGAGGCGTACGCCAGCGGTCACGGCAGCTACTATTCCGGTGGAAGCGGAGGCGGTGGTCACTCATCCGGTGGCGGCGGCGCCCACTACACCACCATCGGAATCCCCTCAGGATCCTACGGAGTCCCCTCCGACACATACGGCCAACCCCACTAAACGACCAAATTGTTAGTCATCTCATCTCATTTAATGTAAATCATGTGATCGCATCCTAGATGTTATTATGTATTATATTTTGTTGTTATAAGTTTCTGTAAATAAAAGAACAATCTATTTTGTACGAACGGCTCCTTGATTTAATGTCCGACTTTCACATCCCGAGGTACCGCAACTGATACATCTTGGTGCAACAATCGTAAAACCATATGCGGTTAAACAAAAAATATATTAAAGCGAAACAAAAACATGTTTCGAAACCTAAAAGAGCTGTAATAGGTCCCTATCGAAAGTCGTTTTCGATAAAATCGAAAGTACCGATGTCAGCGGACTCTTTTATGACATGCATGTGACGTAATTGACGTGCAATTCATTAATAAAGTGGAATTAAGTCTTTTTTTCGACATATTATTAAGTTACATACTTAGCACCTCACAAAATGAATCACTCTTGATTTCGCAACCCGCTGACCGAGATATGTGAACGTAACAACCTTAAAACCAATGAAGAATTAGAAATTACGGTTCGAAATACCAGATCGCACTTTCGAGGATTAGATAAAAATTTCGAAACTGGCTTTAATGCGAGCCATCTCGTGTTGCGTCACAGCGGCCATTTTTGCGGAATTAGCGAATAATTTCGCTCGAGTTGTTAATCCGAATGCACCATGCACTTTCTCCGTTCAACCTCGGGTGTTCCGAATCTCGAGTGATTACATAATTAACGCATGAGAGGCTGCTAATGACCTGGGCGTCGATCGTCGGGCGTCGATGGCGATCCTGTTTAGGTACATCAAATTATTCGGTTACTTAACGCCATTTTGTTAATTAGCAGATTCTGAGGTGGCGAGACTCAAAACTTACGTATTTTTTTTGAGATGTTTGTTTTCAGCCGCGGTAAAATTACCATATTCATCAACATCGACCTCCATTTTGTCAATTTGTTTTATTAAGTTCTTCACTCGTTTCGTCTCATATTTTCGGTGTGATTTCACCGAAAAGTGAGTAATGACTTTTTTACGAGCGATGCGAAAATTGAGCTCCTGAATTATATTTTTTGTTCTTATCACTTTCTCCCATCTTGCAACAAGTTGTTGTAATATGGTTTCTGAAGCCAAAGGCTAATTTGATAGTACTTAATTTAAGCATTGTTATTTTTTTTCCGTTAGCCTGTTCTGTCCCACTGCAGGCCTCCTCCATTTTCTTCCACATTTCCTTATGCTGTGCCTTCTCCATCCACTCGGTCAGGAACGACTCTAAATCGTCACGCCAGCGTGACGTTCTTAGACCTGCCTCGGTGACGACGCCCGTCTTCAGGCACCCGCTGTATGACAACTGGCCCATCTGTCTGGATGCATCCTATAAGTGTGCATAAATAAAAGTCAATTTTTCCAATAAGATTTTCATAAAGTAACTAAATATAAAGTAAGTTGCTAAGCTCACAAAAGCGGCAGGCCATTTTATCACATAACATGATATCCACTGCTGGGACACGCTTCATCTTTCTGTGTGAGAGTGAGATACATAATCCACCATGCAGGTCCAGTGCGGGTTGGTGGATGTCACATGTTTTCCGAGACACGGAGGGGTCTTAAGGGCACTAAATGACCTAAAGCACGGTCACTGTAGGACTGCATAGAAAAGAAAGAGAAGCGCGATGACACAACGCTGGTAATTTATTGCAAAATATGAAGCAATTATTTAACTACAAAAAATCTATTGTTTGGGCGAAAAATTAAAACACTAGTGCTTTAGTGTTGCTTGTAGAATAATCTGACAAAAAATTATGTTTATGGTTTTTATTGTAAAAAGAACGTTTTTAGAGGTATCTTCATGATTTTTTTCTATTGTATAAAATTAGTTGTAATTTCCAACACACTATCTATCTAGCATATAATATATCCTGAAGAATATCATACATTTTTCTGGTTTTGTTTATTGTAGTCGATCATATACTTTTATTGCTTCTAAAACTTGCGTTTTTTGCGTTTGGGTCCTATAATCCCCTTAATATGTAAAGATGGTCGGTCACCCATCTATGACGATCACCCGTGATCGATCAACCCGTGAAGCTCTTATAACTTATCCACGAGCCCCTCAAAAAATACATACATAAGTACGTAAATCATATACTAGTGATCGAACATTTCTTCACTTCCAACTGGCCAGATTACACAATACTTTTAATAAAATGTGTAACAAAATCTTACAGTGTAACGTATAATATATTATAACGTATATAATATTAACAACAGAGTAACCGAAGACTAACGCTCCGACGCTTTAGATAGTAGTAACGCTGGTTTTTGAAACTATTGTATAACAACAAACATACATAAGTTTATACTTTAATATGATATACGCGTAATGTGTGTCAATATGGTAAATATAGCTCGGACCATGGTGTGGTCTCAGGATTTTATTGTTTTAAGTTTAGTGCCGTATTGGTTTTGTAGTGTACATATATTTGCAGTCTTACCAAGGGATATCATACTACCCAGTAACTGAGTTATGGAAGTCTTATAGTTAATCACTCCATGTAAAATACTGGTATTCAGCTGCATCCGGTTAGACTGGAAGCCGACCCCAACACAGTTGGGAAAAGGCTGGCAGATGATGACCCGCACACAGTCGCTTCTGAAGCGAAACCTCAAAAATACCTAGTCTTTAAAAGATCCTCTGATGTTTGTCACTTGACTGCAGATAATCCTCAATTTCCTGTCCTGTACCGATACGACACACTTCTTATACCTTGTAGATCACGCTCAATGGTCCATTTGAAGGACTACGTGCAGAAACCAAACCCATAACATAGAACATACCTTGTAGATACAATCAAACGAAAGAAGGAAAAAAACACGTTAATTCGCTTCAAATAAGCCGTTACCAGTTCTATGTAGTAGATTAGCAATAATACATAAAAGAACAAAAAACAATCGTAGCTGTATTGTTCATTTACCACGCTAATTATTGAAACAATGAACCTGAGTTATATCTTGTTTTAATATAATAAAACAAATATGTGCTATGCTATGTAAATAAAAGAAACTCGTGGAATCAATTGGACGTAACGGATGTTTCGCTTAATCACCACGATTCGGACACAGACGAGTGAAAGATTGTGGTCAACAATGCTTGGTTCTGCAAACTGAAATATGTCTATTTGTGTATGTAACGATATTAGGGTGGATAGCCCATACAAAGAAAGAAAGAAAGAAAAAGTATTTATTGCGACTCGTAGGTACAGGAAGATTACAAACTAAACACAGTAAACATAGTAAAATAAAAATCCATGTTATATAAAAATAAAATTTTAAAAGGAAAATGAAACAGAAAGTTCTATACGAGGCCAAAAGGCTCCTATCTCAGCATGATGCTGCGACATTTAAAAAATAAAGTCTGGTAAGTCTGGTCATGTCTGGTATTCTGATAGGGCCCGCTGTGATGTCATGTCACGGGCAGTTACAGAAATAAATAAATAATATGTAAAATAGTAGCAAATAAAATTTTTTTTTTTTTTACTATCGCTATCTTTTAACTAAGTTGAGAAACCCTCATGGATACCCTTCGCCCTGGCAAGAACTCTAGGCATAAGTAGCACCTTTCTTTCAACTTATACTAGGGACAAAGAAAGAAAGAAAGAAAGAAGAAAGAAAATACATTTATAAAAAAAACCCTTTTCCCCAGTATAATTTGAAATGAAAGGTTGCTACATAAGCCAGCAAGAAACTTTTTAGCTGTTGAAATTTAATTTGGCTGGATAGATAACCTTGGTATGTACAATACTTTGATGTTCACGTTGACTAAGAATACCCTATGTGTAATTAAGCATAAGTATTTCAACATAACATTTGCATACCCATAACTAATTGTTTCTGTAATGCAAAATCGACTTATCGTACATGTCTTGTCATTTCTCAAGTATCAGTTGAATTTATTCAGGAAGTTTTATGTGTAGGTATAACTATAATATATTAATGTTAAACATACACTTATCAAAGAAATCCCGATGATTTGCCTAGTCGTAAAAACGGGGCGGGTCGCTAATATTATAAAGGCGGAAGTTTGTAAATGTGTGTGTTTATATGTTTGTTACTTCTTCACGCTCAAACGGCTGGACCCATTTTTATAAAATTTGGTATGGAGGTAGCTTGTCAGCTACCTCCATACCTCCATACAGGGTGAGACTTCGTCTAAGACAACCATGGCTTAAATGGTTCTAAATTGTCTGTACTATCTTTGCCTTAAAGCTTTGCACCCATCTTCCAATCACCCTGTATAATGAGGTCACTAATACCACGGTAACATTTACAAAAGTGCGCAATAGAGGAATACTAGAACTTATCAAATGAATAGGTACCTACCTATTTTAATCTTGTAACTAATTAATTACGTATTCACATTATGTAAATAGAGAGACGATACTTAAATGCACATAAACATTGTTAAACACATAAACAAAGATAATTTTACTCTCATAATTATGTATTTCATTAAGTCTCGAAATAATTTACATTGAATAGGTCACCCAAAGATGGAAGGAGAAAGTTCATCTTGGACTGAGGTTCCATTGTTTTCGAAGACCATCTGACGTTGTACGTAAATTACAGTACTGGATTTTGGTTGATAGTATAGTAAGCTTCAGTTTAAAGGGACAGAAACTACCTAATATGCTATAATCAATTAAATATGCATTTTATAATTGCTTGCTCTGAGAGAGTTCTTTAAACCTTTTGACCGCCACACGTCAAAAATCAAAAACGTTCCCTCGGCGTCAAAGTCTGTCATGAACCGTGGCGTGCTGGGTACCTACATTTTGATTTGTCATCTTTACACGACTGTGGCGGTCAAAAGGTTAATGATTAATGAGAACAATAATACCAACATTTCCGTTTACTTTACTAGTAGGAGAAATAAAATTGTTGATACAAAGGTATAGAGCAGCACTAAACACTAAGTTTATGAATAAAATTTAGACACTTTCAATATCGGCATAGATAAAGGTCACTGGCTCGATTATGAATAGAAAAATATTGCCCATAAATTAGATGTTAATCGCTTCTAACCTCGATGCCAAAGAATCCCAATGGAAAGAAACATCTTAATCGTGAAGCACCATTATTTTCGTTGCTGGGTTGACTTTCGATCAATCAATCTGTCATCGGAATTCTAGCAAAATTCTAACCAGTAAGTTGAGCTCTACTTCCTAACAAAAGCAATAGGTATTTTGATCTTAATCTCGGAAAAAGATACACGGAACTAAGCATTTCACCAGTGACAAAAATACTTGAATAAAATTCAAATAATTTATGCAAATTAAATGCCCGAATTCTAATAAAAATGTACGCAACGAAACGCTGCAATTATATAATTCTGTTGCATTTATATATTTACATATTTAGTGAATTGAATTAATTTTTGTATGGCACCTATTTGGTTGAAAATATTCTTGAGATTTTTTTGCAAAGTCTGCTTAGTTCATCTGTTTTCTAAAACGTTCTAGAAGAAACAGAAAATATCTTTCCATCGAAAAGAGTACAGAAAGACCATATTACTCTCCCGGCATGAGCCTGGTGGCAAGCAACAATGTATGTGCAGCAGATTTTGCTCAATGTTGAACATGATTAAAACCTTGCTTACAAGTAGTAATATTTTCTGTGGGTAGTCTCATGGCTGAGACCAGTCTTATCATAGTGGTTGCACTTCGATCTTGTTGGGAACCGCTATATAATCCACAGACGGTACAACACTTTACTAGTATTAATGCCTCCTTCCCATATTGTCATTTTACTGCTAAGCTGCCAACCAACTTAGAATATCTAAACACAGCCAGAAAAACAAATGCCGGTCAGGATATACAAGAGAAAGTGATCTTAAGATTAGTGACGTAACTGAACAGATTGTAACGAATTGTAAATTTTCATCACGTGAGCAGTTTGCCCAGGTATTGTGTGGAATCACTAATCTTATAAGTGTTCACATAATGCTACGGTAGCACTTGAGTGTTATGACCGATGCACGTCCTAAATAGTGCACGGAATCTATTAGACATGGATGACATCAATCATAGGCCTCTTCCAAGCAAAGAAATTTGATAATTTGACATGCTTACATAAAGATAATAATGTAAAAACTTAATTCAACACTTGAAATATGACACAAAAAACCTACATTTCTAACAATGAATCGTCAATCTAGTCTTAGTAATAATTTATAATCATTCAAAAATTATTCAAATGCTTTTTTTATGTAATACATTTATGCGTCTTCCTATATATTCGTGGCTATATAGATATAAAAGCTGACTTTGAGCTCTTATTTCGATACTTAGTTTGGATACTAATGGAATAAATTTATTTATAGTCATCGCCCTGGGTGTTGAAAAAGGTATTTCTTTAAATTCCAATACACAGGTCATTCGCAACAGTGGTCTGAAAAATAATTTCAAGCAAAGCAGTAGTAAATAAAACTATTACTGCTAAATTAAAGTTTTTATGCAAAAGATACTCTATATCTTCGTGTTTCTGTGATGGGTGAACGATCAATCTTGCGCGGGCGCAGTCAGAATGATGTCCGCAGTGCGCAAGTGACAGGCGAACGGCGGGAGATAGTGATCTATGGTAAACTGTGATTATTATCGGTAGAGTATAATAGGCAGAAGTGAAGGTTGTTATGCAAAACTTGGTTAGATGTTTCGTTTAATTTTTGCAATAAGTAAATTAGTTCCTAATGGTATTAAATGGACAATAGAATGTGAGCGAAAAATCCTGGTTTTGGTACGATGTAAGTTAGTAGAAGTAGGGTGGACTCACGCCAAGGCACATCGTGCCTAAAATGGAGAAATTTTTTTAAACATCAACATAAATTATATGTGTTGCAAGCACTTGCATAGATTTTAAATACAGATCAAGAAATCCCAGTTTAAGCCACTACACTAAATACGAATAAATTGCATACCCCATAGCTGACCCACATTCACTATGAGCGTTCAGTTTAAATCTAATCAGCAAAATTAGCGGGGATAAGTAACTGAGCATAAAAAACTGACCCACCTGACGACTCTCACTTGTACCAAGACTCCAAGTTATTACGGGCATAAAGTATTGAGGCAAAGAAGGCACACTAAGAACAAAATGATGAAAACTTGCTGATAAAATAGATTTTGCCAATTGCTTTAATAAAACTATACTTTAACCATCTGCGTCATTTTGTCATTTTTTAGAAAGAAAGAAAAAGTAATCATTGGGACTCGCACAAGAATATCAAAAACTAAACTAAACACACTCCTATAAACATAAAAAATAAAAACAAAAGAAGAATAAGATAGAAATTTGGAAGTAGCTATGAACGAAAAATATTATAAAGGGTGCAAAATGAAGAGCATTGAATAGCAGCTAACTGTTAGAGGTCTGTAAAGATATACGTCATATATAGGTACCTAACTGTGATCAGTATCCGTTGGTCAACTGTAGTGACGATGCCAACAATGGCGACTGTTATCAAGCCGTATTATTAAGAGACTACGAGCTTTTTTCTAATGGGATTGGCGCAATTGTCAACGATGGGCTTCTGAGATTGATTGAGTAAAAGATCACAACACTTGCGAACGGGATGTTACATAGAACTTCTCACACAGTTGACTGCTTTGGGTCACAGCGATACAGACCATTATAAGTTTTTGTTGAGTATAATGATGTGTCATTTTGCGGTCGTTACAGTGTGTTTACACATCGGCTTGTTAGTTTTATCAAATTTCAGTAGCAATTGAAGATGCCGTGAATTCTTTACTAGCAAAGGCATTATGTTTAGAGTATGTAGGAGAAATTTTGGAGAGATGCTTGATCGTAATTGTGGAAACTGAGTGATGAATGACTCATCATTTTTATTAAATATTCTATGAAAGTACAGTTTTTTGTATTTCTGTTTGCACGCATGCATGAGTTCTTATGAGTTCAGTAACAACTGTACAAATATATTTTGGTTGTACAATTTATAAGATAAATAATTAATTTGAAGACCAACAGCATTAATTTATATCCTAGATTAACCATGGAGTTTATTGTACATTCTTCCTCAATAAAATCATCTAACCTGTTCATGATAAAATATTGATCACTTTCAATGTCTCGAGATTGTAGTGAAAGTAATATTGTCTAGTTCTATGAGAATGATTGAGTTATGATTTGTATTTATATGACCAGTCATATAGCGGCGTGGTTTTTTAAACTTCTCTGTACATCATCTGCCTAGCCTGTTCCCAACTATGTTGGGGTCGGCTTACAGTCTAACCGGATGCAGCTGAATACCAGTATTTTACATGGAGCGACTGCCTATCCGACCTCAACAACCCAGTTACTGGGTAATACGATACCCCTTGGTAAGACTGGTTAACAGACTTTCGGGCTTCTGAGTACCCGTAACGACTGTCAAAGATCCACCAATGACAGCTGGGACCAACGGCTTAATGTGCTTTCCGAGGCACGGAAGGGTCACGGTATGTAAAGATGGTCACCCATCCACAGATCAACCGCGGCAAGCGTAGCTTAACCTGATCGATCGACCTGTGCGGCTATTGGTATTTAGTCACGGGCCCCGCCTCTGTACGTAAAAAATAATAAATTTATATACTTACTGTAAATAAATTTATTATTTTTAATTAATATGATTGGCGGAATGATTGTATTGTATGTAACTGGGGCCAGACGTTGAAGTAGACGTGTTTTTGAGTTGAGACCGCAAATCAGCAAACGTAAAGTACCTTAAGCCAGTTGGAGCGACGATCTTCGCAGGTTGGTTCGTAGTAGCTGGATGAGGGTTGCCCTAAATCAAGTTTTCAAAATCAAAATGAGTTGAATGGCGTGCAATTGGGGAGGCTTATTTCCGGCAATGGAGTGTTCTGGGCTGATGATGATGATGAACTGGAGCAAGGGTAATATTATATATGTGACGATGACGTTGGTTAGTAAAAGAAAGTAATCTTGACATGTAATATGCTCGAGAAACACACAAGACAATTACGTATAAGTAAAGTAGATGAGTAAGAAATGTGTTGTTTAGGCGTGCCTCAAGGTTCAATTGTGAGCCCGTTTCACTTCTACTTCTAAAGAAATGATATGATTTCTGTAACACTATTTACTGACGACACTATCCATAAAAAACGAGGTTCAAAAAAATTAAAGAGGCAAATGGACTACGTAGGAATCGTAGCAGCTGGCGTTCTGTAGGTTCAACCTACTCACAGGAGAAGAAGGCACCTCAAAGTTGTCAACGATATAGTTATCATTTCGATAGAATTATCTTATTGATATTGGAAAGTAATAATCGTTTTCAAAGCTGACAAAAGTGTAGTCTTGTCTCTTCAAAGTCTCACAATAAACTAATTTAGACTAATACTCAGGCTCGCTAATATACCTACTACTACATATACCGGACACATTCACATGTTTTCACCTATGTTTTAATCTACAATCGCGACGCTTATATAACACACATTCACTAATCAACTTTACTTGGCTAACAAACCACAGAATTTTGATTGGTTCCACGTAATTTCTGAATGTCGAGATGAGAGAATACATTGCTAAAATTTGTTTCGTTGTTGATAATATAAGATGAATTAAAAATGTGGTTAAAAGGAGAACACTTATAAATGAACAGGTAGAGAGAGAGATTCTTCCGCCATTGCAGTCACTGACTGGTTTTACTGTCTGGACTCAATATGATATCTTTGCATTCTTGTTTGTATGAAGATATTCCTCGTTTAACATGTGTATCTACGTCTAAAATGTCATAACATTTTATCCTGTGTCTAGTTGTAATAAATTATATATGATTTTATTTCTGAAAGTAGTTTTGTACAAACACTTTACACGTCAATCATATTTTTAAAACTAGGTGAGGTCGGCTATTCAACTGTTTCACTCACTCAGTCATTTAGCATATATATAAATGTAGTTATAGGGTTTGCCCATATAAAGCCGCGAGCCTCTCCAAAACCAGTTCTATTAGTCTTCTTTGAGTATTTAAGGACCGAACTATTTTTGCCTCTGACATGGCCAAATTGACAAATATGTCATTATTTATTTGTTATGAATTCTTCAAGTTTTCTTGTCAAGGTTATTTCATTAAATTTATTTCAGTATCATTATTTTTTAAAGATGTTCTTTTATTAACTGTCTTGTGGTTTTGGCGAATTTAGCATATAATGGCGACACTGATCACAAAGATTTCGAAATGTAAATCGACGACAGTAAATAAAACAATATTAGTATCCATTTGCTTAATGGTTATAAGATTTCACGAAATGTATCTCCACACACATTGACACATTTCTGACACACACACACACACACATACAGAGACACATTTCTGAATGAGGGTTTTCAGGTTATATTTTGGGAAGTCGGTATCGGCGGTGGGAGAAGACCAGACTTATTTATTGTCTTGCCGGTTGATCCACTTAAATAGTCAACATACATTTTTCACTGAATTAGTTTTCTTTTTGAGTTGCGCCTCGTTTTTGACTTCGATGTTTTAATATTGCTTGATGGAGGGCGATGAATGTGCCACGATAGAATAAGTGTGCCCAAAAGATGCCTGACAACTCTTGCTATGTAGATCTTACTAAAAATAATTTTTAGTAAGGTCTACACAGCAAGAGTTGCCAGGCATCTTTTTTAAGCTTCCAAAAAAACTACAGAATTAGTCTTTGAAGCAAACGACTTCTTATTTTCACGTGGAAATTCTCAAAGTTACCTTCCCCTCTGAAAAAGCTGGAGGGGTATGACAAGAATTTCCGGTCTAAAACTACTTGCTAGCAATCTAGCACATAAGGACCTCCAGAATCCGGAAGTAATGATCGTCACATAAAACGAAGTAAAAGCTGAATTCTCATAAAGGAGGAAAGTGCGTGAGATACAGAATCTAGGTCATACAGTACATTCATAGCATGCTGATCATATGCTGAAATTATGCAGAGCATGTACCTACTCCACAAATATGGCTTTGTGAGTCATTTGTGGGTTAGTATGCGTTATGTATGAGTGGTCTTCCCAAATCGAGATGTTGTATGTAATAGGGAAATTGTATGCTGTTTTGAATAATGGGTTCATAATGGTAAAAGGCTTTTACTAAAATGGTAAAACATTTGTAATTCCTGTCGACGAGTTCACTTTTGTCTACACTCGAGGCAGGATAGAATTATATTATGTTCAGTTTTGTATACATATGTTATGTTACTGGTTTAGGCACTTTTAGCATCTTAGCTATAATATGGATGGTAATTAATTAATGTAAACATGAAAATATTCACTAAGGTAAATTAATTCAGGATAAGTTTTGTCTTATTGTACTTTTTGCTATACTTAGAGGGTTTACATAATTACCTACACAAACGAAAAACTTACAAACGATGGTCAAACACAAAACCCTACTTTTACTTTCTACTTTTACAAAAGAAAACCCTATTTAAAATGTAATGTGACTTCTAGTCAAAGTAATAACTGTTTTTTTTTGGGTATTTCCCAAGTTGTATTTCAAATTGAATATGCATGTAAGCTTCGCAACTTTGCACCCATAAAAATACAAGCAATGGTGTTCATACAACAAAACCCATGGTGCAATTTGCCCATACATCGACATTGACCCTTAGCAGTAGTTCTGATGACCTCAATACACATCACGTCCACCTGCTTCCTTATGTATGTTACACAAGCGGACACCTGATCGCGAGAACTGCCTTATAAGTGTGTGTACTAACTGTTTTAACAGATTGTGGAGTATTTATTAAAGTAAAAAAGTTAAGAAAGGGCAGTGAGAAAAGGTGAAATGACTTTCTACATTCTGTTGTCGACGATTCCAGTGATATGGCAGCATTTTGGTCAACAACGGAAAGATGTTTGACCAGTGGCATGATCTATTTATGTCTATCTACTAATAATCTATACTCGTAATAAAGCTGAAGAGTTTTTTTGTTTGTTTGAATGCACTAATCTCTTAAACCACCAGTCAGATATCAAAATTTTTTTGAAGTGAAAACTTCTTTAGCGGCGCTGTGTACTTTTTTTGGAATGGGTAAAACCTTCTAAATTCGCGTCAGGTCACGTGACCCTGATCGAAAATTCGTAAGACGTAAAACGTCAGACGTAAAACGTAAGACGTTTTACGCGCGCGTTGTTGAGGACAGCGCCATCTATGCACATCGGGAAGAACTACGAGGGCCTCGCGTACTAACGTCAGACGTAAAACTTAAGACGCGCGTTGTTGAGGACAGCGCCATCTATGCACATTGGGAAGAACTACGAGGGCCTCGTGTACTAACTACGTAGGCCTCGCGTACTAACTACGTAGTTCATCCAACAACGACGAGATGGCGCTGAACCACGGATATATAACTGACGACGAGCAAATCTGAATAAATTCCTTTCACGAGAAGAATAAACCAGTCACTTTGGTCATCATACCTGATTTGCAAAAAACCCTATAAAATAAGGAACACACCTTAACACGCGTGTTTTGTTTATAAGACGATTCACAAAATACACTCGTAATTGTTCAAGTTTTCACTTCTGTCGGCACTACCGGAGTGCCAGTGTTTTTTTTTATCATTTGATAGCTTAATTCTTGAGAACGGCGGGAGCCGAGCAAGAAGAAATAAAGTCGGAAAGAACGTTAAACGAAAACGAAGTAATAGCGCGGGCAGGCGATGCGATGCGACGGGGTGGGGCGGGGGAACAAGAAATTTCTCGTGAATAAAGTCGCGGGCAGAATCTAGTATTTTTACATACACCTAATTTTTTTCTTTTTTTTATTATGATCATTCGAACCGAAAGACTTCAACGGCTGGACATAGGCCTCCTCTAGCGTCACCGGTCACATCGACCGGTTCTGTGATTTTCGCATCCAGCAGATTCTCGTGACCTTCTGCACTAGGTCATCTTGCGATCGCCAACCCACCTGCCAAGCGTAGCGATTGTATACCCCCATCTAATGGTGACTTATCGTTTTAAAACACTTACATAGGTAAATAATAATCAAACTTCAGTTCGCACCGCTACTTAAATTATGCGTACACGCAACCTAGTTTCCACGTATTAGCCTTCTATGCGTTTGGCAGCACTCTTAACGAATCACGCGCACGCATGACATGACTCATGACTACTTACGTTTTAATAGTTTTTTACTTAACAACTCTGTTTATCTTTTTACTATGTGATAGCATGACTTTTGAAATCAGCTTCATTTTGATTATTGTGTTCTATGATGATAATGAGAAAACTAAAAATGAACTGTGAATAATAATTATGTAAGTATTCAATTTGTGTTTACTCCATTTGATTTTAAATAGAGTAAAAAAAAAAATTAAATATAAAAAGACCCCTCTTCGTAATTTTTTCAACAGTAAATGCCAAACAGGAAGTTAAAAGAAGATTTAAGCCGTAATTATAATGCTTGATTGTGTTTATTTGCAGTATATGCTCCTCAAACTTGTTAACGGAAGAGATGGCCTAACTTTGCTTGGAAATCACACGGATGTTACTTTATTTTTTAATGTTAGCAATCCAGTTAATACCTCGCAGATTGTGTAAGTATGAAGGAAATTTGATTCTGCTATGCTTGCACCGCGTGCGATCTTGGAGCAATCTGCCACTAATTACGTATCATTTTCTATTTTACAACGTAAGCGGCTAATAAACTAAGGCAATTTTTGTAGTGAGAGATTGCGTAGAAATACCAAAACCCTTTTTTTCTTTTTTGACAATGGAAAGTCATCAAATGACCCCTCCCGCTCTGGGTGGAGCGGAAGGGAGTGTCAGACTCTTACTGACTAAACCCAACCATGTTCATTCCTTAGCCCTTTATGTTCCAGGCCAGCGGTAACCCTTTCAGACAATCCCGCTGACCCGGCAAGCTTTGGCCCTGACGGGCCCCTTCTCTTGATGCTGACATCTCTATGAGGCGCGCATGGAACACGTACGCGTCGTCCGATACGGGCCTGGTCCTGATTGGACGGTGAGCTACCCATTACTCTCCGCCCGCAGGCCCGAATACCAACTTGTATCGGAATATTTCTATTTGGCCTATAAGACTTTAAGAAATAAAAGGCAGAATATTTTTAGTTATCCTATGAATACATCCGCGGATCGGCAAGTGTGGAGTGTGGGACGCCCCCTAGCTAGATAGACAGATGACTTCGAAATGGTGGCTGGGACAGACTGGATGCGGAAGGCGGAGGTCAGGGTGTTGTGGCACAGCATGAGAGAGGCCTATGTCCAGTAGTGGACTGCGATTGGCTGAGTTTATTGTTTGATGGTATGGATATAGCAGATAATCCTATACTTAGATGTGTTAGCAAGAAAGTTGAACAAATGTAAAATAATACGACGAAAATCTGAAGAGGCCGACGATAGGGAAGCAGGACGATATTATAGAAAATAGTGGACAGGTACTTATGGACACAATTCGTATTTCAGAACATCTCCTTCCTTTTCTGTCCTTTCTGCATAGAACACCGAAATTGAAAAAGTGGAGCAAATCGTAAACTTAAATGTTTGGAAAAAGAAAGTGTCACACATTTCCACTTACAATAATCACACTAAAATTATAAAGGCGAAAGTTTGTGAGTGTGTGTATGTGTTTATATGTTTATTACTTCTTCACGCTAAAACGGTTGAACCAGTTTTGATAAAATTTTGTATCGAGGTAGCTGACACCCTGGAGTAACATATAGGCTACTTTTTATCCCGATATTCACACGGCATCAACACTTATGCGGATGAAATCGCGAGGCGCAGCTAGTTAGTTATATTTCATACAAAAAACTACGATATTAATTATCATTATCACATCTAAAATTACATACACACAAGCTCCATTACAACATAACTTCCATACAACAGTAGCGGACGCGACGCTCGTAACGTAACTAAGGCCGTATAGAAAAGAGTTCAACGCATTCCGCACCTCTTCGCTACTGTTATGGTGGTCTTGTAAGTGCTAATGTGGGTGATAAAAAACGGCTTGCAAATCGAATTGCTTGATGAGGCTGTTATAAAGGGCTTGTTAAATAATACCACTGTATATGGAAAACTTACATAATATCGCTTTAGATTATAATAGTGACTCTGTTTTGGTGTGTCGCTTATCAATGGTAGGTTCAAACAGTTGACTAAAAGCATAATCGGCCTACAATTTTCCCACTGCGGGCCACAGACCGTCGCTCTGTGAAAGGGCCTTTATCCACCACGTGAGTCCAGTACGGGTTAGTGTTAACAACATCGATGCCAACGCATGTGTCCTCTTCTTTACACCTGGAACAAGCTGGAGCGATTTTTTAGAAAAACTGGTAACCAAGGTTAACAATGATCAGTAATTTATAGTAATGGTGGTTACTGATTTATAGGAAACGTATTTCTTTGTCTTTCATATTGTGTTTAATAAAGTACCACCTACATAATAGTCTGACTATTAAGATATCGAATTAGACTTAAAAATGCCTGGCAGTCATAAAAATAAAGTTAAAAGTAAGTGTTAAACACAATGGAAGTTCTGGGCTGATAAGTTATATCTGAGGAATTATATTGGGGTTTGGCAGCTTTTGTATAGAAAATATGTCAAACTGTCAGATTTATTCTTAAATTAACAGTTGTCTGACTATTGAAAAATCAGCCCCTTGACAAACAATTTGCATGTAAAGTTACTAAATGAGTTTGTTTTAAAAGGAAATGTGTAATACTAGTACTTGCATAATGGTGTTAAAAGGTGGAGAACTACAAACGTCGTAAAGTCATGCTGATACTGCTAATGTACTTTTATGGTGCTGACTGCAAATACATACTAATGATGACTAAGGACTTCCCTTGTAGGTAATATTGTCCCACTATACTACATACTTTGGTCCAGTGATTAGGCTATTCGGAATGTACATTTCCTCATTTTGTTATTGAGAACAGTGGTAGCCCAGTGGCCCCGACTCAGGAACTGAAGGTCATGGATTCGAACCGAGACGGGCACTTTAATTTGTGTAAATAATTTCATCACCACTGCTCTCAAAACGGAAGGAAAACATCGTGAGAAAATCGGCATGTCCTAGAACCAAAAATTCGAAGACATGTCACATATACCAACCCAACCCGCACTGGGCCCGCGTGGTAGATTACAGCCCACTGCTTCTCGAAGACAGGAGGCTTTGTCGCAGCAGCGGAAACATTATGGAATGATTATGCATTTTATTTCTAATGTTGTTCCATAAGAGAATTTCTTACATCAAGTTACTAGAATCATACTAGACTTTTTATGACATTGAAAATTGTAAAACAGTTAGAAACTTTAAGCAACGTTTATAGAATAGAATACTCTTTCTCTCTTTCTTTCTTTTCTTTTGTTTATATAAAAATAAGGGGGTTTCTTTAAGGGGGGGGAAGGGTTACTTAGTCCTGTTTTGGGATGACTCATGACACTTAAGGATCATTGGAATATTTTGTCTCCGACATAATCAATACTCGCCAAAAAAAAAACAAAACAAAAATCCCAAAACCAAAACAGCCTGGAGGACTCCAGAGAGTAGCCATTCGACGCGGAAGATATTATAGTGCACGAGTGTGTGAGCAGACACATGTGCACCCTCTTCCCTCACTCTCGTAGACCGATATAATAATATGAATGGAAGGAAGAATCATTTCAATGAACGGTGTTACAATTAACAAGAGTTACAATACCTACCTACAGTACCCGGCGATAAATATTGCACATCGACCTTTGGAAAGAGACAATCGGCTAATTTCGGCTTCGTAGAGCGTTATCTCTGTCGCACGAAATACAAACAGTCCGGTATCTATTAGGAGCTGTTAAAACAATTATGATTTGCTTCTTTTGATAATTATTTTTATTCTTTGTATAAAATCTCTCTCTTTCCAAAGGTCGATGTGCAATATTTATCGCCGGGTACTGTAACTCTGAAAAGTGGAACAAAATAATTGCATCACATTTCGTCATATCCTTATAATGGACCATCTTGTTCACACATGAACCATTTTATGGTGTCACATGCGATGGTTTTTATTATCATTGCACATGCGCACTGTGACGCAACGGTGACCAGTAGTGTGCGGGCTATTGTTTATAATAAATGTATGTACTTATATTAATACCTTTTTGTTATAATTATCTGACCCAGTTGTGTAATATAGGGATTGAGGGCATATCGTCCTGTTTAGGAGGGGACTATTAGCATTGAACTGTGATAGGCTAGAGAATCTTCTTGTTATTCCATACGAAATGAACTCAACGTCAAAATTAGCATGAATTTTGACATTGAGTGCTCTGACAATTGAGTGCAATTATTGAACCAATGCTAATTCTTTTCTTGAATGATATATAGGTTTGTGCTTGGGTGTTATTTTAGTAACCACAGCTTTATCTAAGGTCTTATCTTTATACCTTTAAAACATAGGTACTATTATTTTTCTTAAAATGTTTATTTTTCTATGAGCTGTGGGACAAAATAACCACTATGCCCTGACACCGCAAGAACGAATCGCGGCAGACTCTGTAGAAGATGGCGCAACGAGCTGGACAAAACAAACGACTACATGAGCACTGGATCGAAAGAGCTGGAAGTTATGGGGAGAGGCCTTTCCCCAGCGGTGGGATGTGGCAGGCTAACAGGAACAGTGACAGCCTATTTTTCAGTTTTATTGTCATATCTCATTCCACGGCTCAGCAGCAGTCGCTCCATGTAAAATACTAGCATTCAGCTGCATACGGTTAGAGTGACAGCCGACCCCAACAGAGTTGGCGTCAGGCTAGGCAGATGATGATCTCATTCCATAGCTACAATGAAAACCAATATTGCTGAACAGGAAACGTACCCTAATGGCTGGTAGCATTGCCACATTGTATGGCAATGCTGATTCTTTGGCCAAAAAATAGGCCGGCCCTCTTGTCACGTGAAGAGTCGACCAACCGCTTGGCGATGTCTCGAAATACTAAGTGGGCACTCGGGCCCCGTGGCCTTAGTGTTTCAACCCTAAACGGCTCAAACATATAAGTCCCAAAGAGATTGGAGTATTTGCGCTGTTTGAGGTTTTCCGCACCTGCAGCGGCCGCGCCAGCACAGCTCACCGTGCTCGGAAGATGGGATGGCGCAAGGGCTTCGACACACGTTGCATCCCACACCAAAGGCCTACCAACCTTCCAAGGCATTATGGTCATTCTGTCTATTCTCTTCCCATCGTCGTGTGTAAAAAAAATTAAAGTATTACCTAAAAAAAAAGATAATTTAATTTAAGTTAAAAACACAAATTAGTACTTTATAGATAACCTACACTCGTATGTCTAGTCCATCACGGATACCAAGCTGCCATGGCCCATTTCTTTGTGTAATTCCAGTGAAATCTGACGCACTTATGGTGGTCCAATTAGGGCTATTAGTTCTCATTATGGTGTACCAAGAGAATGGGTTTATGAAATGAGAAGTAATTATGTTGGTGTGTGTCTCACGCCGTATCTCAGGAAATGGACGACGTTCACAGATTATTATGTAGAATTGTGTCTATCTGTTAATAGGAAGAACAATTAAAATATTACTACTATTACTTCAAATGAGGTTTTAGTAGTTTTGGTTATTTAGAATGCACAAATAAGATAGTAGAGGGCTTAGGTAATCTAAAAAAGGCTGTGTTTTGTCATTTTTCTAGATTCTAGACAGACACTTGGAAATCCTACATTTTGATTAGTATATAATAAGCGAAGATGCATAGTTAACAGTAATAATTACAGAGCCTAGATAAGGATCTAGGCAAGGAATAACATCTATCTTAATTCTGCCTCCAACAATCTTTGTGTTAATAATGGTGTAAATGGTGTGAAATTAAGAATTTTAAACATACTGTTATTTTTGCTTACGGCGGATCAAATCATGCTGAGATAGGAGCCTTTTGGCCTCGTATAGGACTTTCTGTTTATTATTTTTTTTATGTATTTTGATTTGTAATTTTTTACTGTGTTTAGTTTTGTGATCTTTCTGTACGAGTCGCAATAAATCCTTTTTCATTCCTTCTTTAAATGCATGTCGGCTTACTTGCTATTTTTAATTGGTATGAATAAAAATAGACACGGTCAAGAGATTTTCAAAACGTCAATAAATAAATCTGTCTAGCCTTTTCTATGTTGGGGTCGGCTTCCAGTCTAATCGAATGCAGCTGAATACCAGTATATTACAAAGAGTGACTGCCTTAAGGCTCCTTCAAACAGGCGCGACACGCGATAAAATCGCGCGCGACACGAAGGCACCGCAAGTCGCGCAACGAGCGGTGCCTTTGAGTCGCGCGCGATTCGCGTCAAGCGTCGCGCCTGTTTGCAGGAGCCTTTACTGACCTCCACAATCCACTGGCTACTGGTTGTCAAACTTTTGGGCGTCTATGTAAGACTACCCGTATATAACGACTATCACTTTGACAGTGACGAGTAGTCTTGATCTACGAATGACAGCCGGGACCCAATGTGCTTTCCGAGGCCCTGAGGGGTCTCGATTATATAATGAATGGGCACCCATCCACGATCCGACCGCAACAAGTGTAGTTTAACCTACAATCGGTCCGTGCGGCTATTATTATTTATCCAAGAGCCCCGTGATTTCCAAAATGTATACAGGCTGAAATAAAATTCATGGGCATCCTTTTAAGGGGTCATTGTACTCATCATTATGAACAACTTTTACTATGGGACCAAACCTGAAAACGCGAAAAAAAATCAGCTGTTCCCTACATTTAAAATGTAGGGAACAGCTGATTTTTTCAGTTGAAGTTTTCAGGTTTGGTCCCATAGTAAAAGTTGTTCATAATGATGAGTACAATGACCCCTTAAAAGGATGCCCATGAATTTTATTTCACCCTGTAGACGACTATCAGCGCCCCGCGGTTTTACCCGCATAAGTGTCGATCCCGTAAGAATATCGCAATAAAAACTATCCCATGTCCTCTCTCGGGACTCAAACTATCTTGGTACCAAATTTCATCTAAATTGGTTCAGCTGCAGCGGTTTAAGAGTGAAGAGGTAATAGACAGATAGACACACTTTTGCAACAGTGCCCCGCGGTTTCACTCGCATTAGTGTCGATTCCGTGGGAATAACGGGATAAAAACTATCCTATATCCATTCCCGCGACTCAAACTATCTCTATACCAAAGTTCATTTAAATCGGTGCAGCGGTTTAAGCGTGCAGAGGTAACAGACGGACAGACAGACACACTTTCGCATTTATAATATTAGTATGGACAAAAAATGCATCAGGCCCAATATACTAGCTTCGGAAGCTCCCTCCTCGTTTGCTTAGGTTTGGAAGTAAGAATTTTAAGTATGTATGTACTATTAAAATAAAAAACTATCCAAACAATATTGTTAGACACAAACCCGGACGATATTACCATACCTTATGACTAAACGAGCAGTGAAATCGAGTTACCTAAGATCAGTCTTGGAAACAAGGCAATTGCAATTGCACGTACATAATATTTTAAACATGTATAGGTGTATATTATGTATGATGGTATCACACTGATTGATCGAGCGAAAGGAATATGACCACCCGTTGAATGTAGATAAACTTGTTTAGACGCTTCCATTTTAAGCAATTGCTTAGTGTTGCAATATTATTTTGAAAATGTTAGTGTGACGTTTAAGATACCTGATTTATCTGATGTGCTCTACTTTCTGTTTTGAAAGGTTTGCCCAATGATTGTATCGTTTACTGGGGTTCATTTCAATCTCAGTGTGAAGAAGAAAGACTGGTGGACTGGTGGTGGTGGTGATGGTGGGGTGGTGGTGGTGATGGTGGTGGTGGACTGGTGGCTGGTGGTGGAATGTCGGTCGTCCGACATTTCGACCACGTACGTCGAGATGGGTGGACGACATTGTTACCATCGCGGACAAAACCTGGATGAGGCTGACACAGGTGAACTGGAAGGGATCAGTACAAGAAGAAAGAAGCCTATTATTATTATAAGCCTGGCCAGCAGTGTGTGGAGTCCGTCTATGAATGATGAGATCACGAGACCTACATATGTATTGTGTCTTGTTCTTATTGCGTTTGTGCACTTTATTTACTGTTTCATACACCATGTTTAGAACAAATCAATGATAATTAATCATTATTTATTTCTAGCGATAACATGGAAATGCTTTCCTTGCTGCCGCTTCTCCGGACATTGGGAAGAAACACCCCCCACCCTCCAACAGACTTGAAAAAGGTGTCATCGGAAGCGTCTCGCAGGATAGATAATTTCTTATTATGGCGACTAATGTCAAATTTATGGGGTTTGGGATTATTAATATATTGTAATATCTTTTTATCAGAATACATATTCATTTACTTAGTGTGCAGTATAAGGAATAGAATATAGCGACCAATGTTGCCTTTCATCATCATCAGCCTATAATGTTCCCACTGCTGGGACACAGGCCTCCTCTCAGTGAGAGGGAGTGGGCCGTAATCCACCACGCGGGCCCAGTGCGGGTTGGTAGATGTCACATGTCTTCGAATTTTTTGGTTCTAGGACATGCCGGTTTCCTCACGATGTTTTCCTTCACCGTTTTGTGAGCAGTGGTGATGTAATAATTTACACAAAGTAAAGCGCCTGTCTGGGTTCGAACCTACGACCTACAACTCGTAAGTCGCGGCCGTTACCACTTGGCCACCACTGCTCTCATGTTGCCTTTATATAAGATAATCTTTATCTTTATTTTCGTTGTTCGCAACTCTCGTGGTTATCATTATCGGCTTGTTTAATACATACACTAACCCTTGCTTGTTTCCCGTGTGACGGAAGCGGTTTATGTGGTTCGCGTTTTTAAAAAAGACCTTAGTACGATTACGTCTGTGGTTTGACTTGACACTTTATTTTTGTATGTTTTTTTTCAAAGTTTACGCTCATGGGCGATTTAAACAGACTTATTAGATCTAGCACGTGTGCGCTATTAAAGTTTTCATGTGCTCTCTGACCATTCGCAAGCATGTCTCAATTATTTGTCATTTTTGTCCCAATCATTTTCATTTCAAGAAGAACGTTTTTTTTTTGTATAGAATTATTCTTATTTTATTCAAAATATGCGTTTGTTTACAAAGAATATGATTTTTATATAAAACAGACACATTTTTTTCCCAAAACATATTATTTCTATTATAAAATAAACCCTATCGATTTTGCAACTAAAACAGGTATTTTGACTTTGTTTGGATTCTTATAAATATATTGGCACGCATCCCTTGATTGTTGGAGGGTGGGGACAGGGTCCATACAAAATCCCCCACAATCGTACTTAAGAGAAAGGAAGATAAGGGAATACGTCGTTGGTCTAGTGGTCGCAAACGCTAATGCTGAGCATGAGGCCCTGGGTTCCATTCTCGGGTCGGGCAGAGTGTTATTGAGAATAGAATAGAATAGAATACTTTTTATTATGTACACCATATAAATTACAGACATAAATATAGAAACTGTACAAAGGGTGACACAATAGGCGGTCTTATCGCTAAGAGCGATCTTTTAAAGACAACCTTAGGTACCATTTACATAATACAACAAATACACACATAAAGTATAATATACTAATCTAAATAAATATATACACATACATATAAATATATCCATATAATAATAAACATGAAACAGGAGCAAAGAAAATATAATGATGATGTTTAAGGAGGAAGTGCTTGTGAGGAAAGAGGAGTGGAAGTGTGGGATTGAGTTTTTCCATCTGGAATATCTCAGTAGCAGCCCAGAGTCTGGATCTGTGCCCGACTGCTGGCAATAGGCTCCCCCCTATTACATGAAACTTAATCATAACTGGCGGCGAAATGGGGGTGTACTATAGGTACACCTTTGCCTAACCTTTGGGTGAATACAGGCGTGATGTTATGAAGATAAGGAAGTTCTTAGGTGTTAACCTAACCTTTCGGTGAATACAGGTATCACGTTATGAAAATAAGAAAATCCTTAGGTGTTAACCTAACCTTTCGGTGAATACAGGTGTAATGTTATGAAGATAAGGACGTTCTTAGGTGTTAACCTAACTTTTCGGTGAATACAGGCGCGATGTTATGAAGATAAAGAAGTCCTTAGGTGTTAACCTAACCATTCGGAAAATACAGTGTGATGTTTTAAGAAGATAAGGAAGTCCTTGGGTTTTACCCTAACCTTTCGGGAAATACAGGTGCGATGTTATGAAGATAAGGAAGTCCTTAGGTGTTAGGAAACATTCACATGAGAAAAACAATAGACAATCAAAATTATATCTAGTTTTATAGTTTATTTATTAAGGTTAAATACTTGAAGCGACTGAGAATGTAAACATAGCTTAGAACTTACCAACTTTCACCTGGCTAATAAAATGGCCATCAAAACTCACATACACACATAGGTATAAGTGCAAAGTGCCACAAAGCAAGGTGTTCTCAACCATTGACTGAACCATTTACCTTCACTTTCATTTACACTCTTAGCTTCAACGGTCAACTCCACGTAAAAGAGTATAATAGGTATGTATCTACTATGTAGCAAAAGATATAATCTCTCAAAAAAACTGTCTAATTAGGATAAGCTAAGTACTTTATAAACCAATCAATCGACCTTATCAGCTAGTTACAAGGCACGACTCTGATAATCTACTTTCCCATCATCAGTTAGGTAATTCTGCGTACACTTAAACTTATCCAGTTGATAATTTCATGTAGATAGTGCCCTTTTTTTTTGTTTCCGGGGTGGAAAATCCTCATGGATGTCCGTCGCCCTGAGGCGGGCGGCGGGGTCTGTCAGACTCTTACTGACTAAAAACCACCCCGGTGTTCCATCTCACACCTACGCCGGGGGTCACGGGAACGTACGATCCTTCCGCAACCCCCGACTGGTGCCCGCCGCTGCAGGCATCGTTTGGTCAGGGGGGGAGTGAGGTGTATGACTACCCCGCGACGTCTAAGAGGGGCGCGCGTGGAATACTACGCGCCGCCACCTCGGGAACGATACTGATAGTGCCCTGGTGCAACTCTCTGATCCTTTACTCTCATAGTCCAAAGGGACGGAGATCAGGCGCAGAACCAAGAGCTTTACGTGTTTACCGAGGCACGGGGGTGTCACACCACCAATTTTCATATTCCTGGCTGCTAGAAACCCGAGAAACACCCACTGATAGAAAAACCCAATATCACTTTGCTTGACCTGGGATCGAACCCAGGATCCCACGATCAGCAGTCACGCTTGCGACCGGGAGGCCAACGGGGCAGCTTAAACTAAGTAACTATGCTATAAAAACAAACATACATACACACTTAAGTACAAGTGCAAAGTGCCACAAAGCATGGTGTTCGGAACCATTGACTGGCCACCGGCAGTAGGTACCTTCACTTTTGTCTTACGTAAGTAAGTGAGCCTCAGGGGAGGCCCCTTTACAGTCTTCCCAGGGATGTGCCTTACACGCGTTGCACGGGGTTCCGGAATTCGTATTTTAAGAAGAACCGGGGCCACCCCTATGTGCTGATGGTAATCACCGGGGTAGTTTTAGTGAGGTAAAAATCCCACACACCCGACCTCCCTCCCTGAAGGTCGGGTGCCTTTTGAAGGTTTCCCAAGACAAAAAAAAATACAAGTGCAAAGTGCAACAAAGCATGG
The DNA here is from genome assembly GCA_963855955.1 of Luperina nickerlii. Taxonomy (NCBI): domain Eukaryota; kingdom Metazoa; phylum Arthropoda; class Insecta; order Lepidoptera; family Noctuidae; genus Luperina; species Luperina nickerlii. The sequence continues at coordinate 2,000,550 of OY979666.1, read as the reverse complement.
TGTTCGGAACCATTGACCGGTGGCCGGTAGGTACCTTCACTTTCGTTTTACGTAAGTAAGTGAGTAAGCGGCCGCATCCGCACATTGTGCTCTGAACTTGTTCTGTGATTCGGTTAGATGTTGCGAAATGGTTTTAAGGATGGCTAGTTTTGGTATAAATTAGTGGGGCAACTTAGTAAGGCTATATATTCTGCGGTAGCTTTGTGCATGAGTGTCCGGCTACGAACAATCTAACTAAGAAAGAGGAATTGTTTATAAGAGTTTAAAACAATAGTAGACTTTACTAATGCAAATTATCTTCATCTGCCTAGCCTTTTATTTATTTAACTAGCTGTGCCCCGTAGTTTCACCCGCATAAGTGTTGAACCTGTGAGAATGTCGGAATAAAAAGTAGCCTATATGTTAATCCAGGTTGTCAACTACCTCCATACAAAATTTTATCAAATTTGGTCCAGCCGTTTGAGGGTGAAGAAGTAACAAACACTTAAACACACACACACACTCACAAACTTTCGCCTTTATAATATTATAGTGTGATACTTCAAGCACATAAATGTACAGAGGCGGACTTAATGCCATAGGCATTATCTACCAGTCAAACTTTGGGTCTTTTGGATCTATTCTCAACTGTATCGGGGTCGGTTACCAGTCTAACCGCATGCAGCTAAGTACCAGTATTTTACGAGAAGCTACTGCCTATCTGACCTCCACAACCCTGCTACTGGGTGAACTTTACCAATGCAAATACATATGCAATATAAAAGTTGAAGAGTGTAATTACTATAAAACCATATAATAAATCAACACTGCACGGTCAATATATATAACTGTTTAGCACTTTATAAAGATCAGTTCCTCACATTTGACTTGAAGTACATTAGCTTGCTATGCGTCTTCGGCAATTAAATTGAGTGATCGACGGATCGTGAAGGGTAATGAAGTCTGGTTATACATTCAGCGTGAATTTGAATTGGGTAGGAAAAGTTGATATCGTCCTCATAGAAGAATTTAAAACTAAATAGACTAACAAAAACATATCCTTCCCGGTTGACTCAAGGCTCACATAGTACAATGACGATAACGTAAATTGAATGAGGTCCTCGAGTTGACGGTAGAGGACGTTATTTGAATCGATGTATCGTGATGCTTTTTTTTAATAGCAAATGACAGTCGACCGCCAATCGGCAACACCGGCCCATCAGGCATCCGGTCAGTCGGGCATTTGTCCGATTTGCCCATTTGGCCAAAATGGCCAATCCGGGACTGGAATATAAGTAAGGTGTTGGGAATCGAACGCAACACAATTCATTGCGCGGGGCCTGCTCGCGCACGCAGCGTGATCAGCGCAAGCTGAGGCGCAACGCGGCGCTGATACAGATCGGCCCGATGACCACTCCTTCCACGGACTCCACCGCGACGGACGGTAGTCCTCTCTTAAGCTGACTTATTGTTTGTCCGAAAGTTTTGTTAACAAGACGATATTAAACCATTGCCTAAAATACAGTACACTCATTTATAGCTCACCGCGCTAACATAAGGTATTGTCGAAATCACCTCGCTTGGGAACAGGATTAAAATCAAATACATAAAGGATAGCTGTTATCAGCGTAAGCCTAGTTCTATATAGGTTTTCCCTTATCGCGTCTTCATGTATGTAAGAACGTAACTCTCACGAAGACGCATTTCAGGATTCATTTTTAAGTTCCGGTGTGTCACCGGAACGTGATTATGAATAATGAAGTAATTAAATTATTGTCATCTTCTACCTATTTTACTCCAGAAAACATTATCTTATGATGTCCTTGTGAATAACCTCTATAACATCAATCAATAAATCTATTGTTATTAACGAATGATCAATCAAACAACTAAAGCCATCAATCATAGCAGAACAAAACAAATTAATGACATCAGCAAATATTTATTAAAGAATTAAAATAACAATGCCATTATGCGTGTCACTTTGACATAACACGCATGGATGAAGAAGTCAAAGTATTATAAATAATGATGAATATTTTATTAGACATCTATTAGTGGTGATCGTCGGCGGCGGGCTATGGTCATCACCTTTATTTAATATGCCTATGGTGATTTAATAATAAATAGTCATTAAGTCACGTCAAAACAACTCTATTGAGAGTTGATTCGAATATGTTTATATAGCTGATTAAACACCTGTTTATACGTTCATCATCATCATTTCAGTCCAAAGACGTCCACTGCTGGACACAGGCCTCCCCCATGCACCTCCACTTCGACCAGTTTTGTACTTCTCGCATCCAACGAGTTCCTGCGGCTTTCATAATGTCGTCGATCCACCTTGTGGGAGGCCTTCCAACGCTACGTCTTCCCGTACGCGGTCGCCACCAGAACCTTTTGGCCCCATCGGCCATCTGTTCCGCGAGTATTGTGCCCTGTCCACTGCCACTTAAGTTTGGCAATTTATTTATTTATTTATTATCTAATTTGATTTCGGACTTTCATCGTGGTAACTTAAACTACTTACACCAAATTGAAAGGCTACAAGTACCGTATAACTATTGTCAACTCAAGTGGTGGAATCTAATTTAGTGAGGAACTGCGTGTGTTAGTCTGATGAAAGATTTCAGCCTTTTACTCCATTAAAAGCTGAAAAACATTGTTCGTACGTACAATCGACCACCCTTCGGTGGTAACCGAACTAGTATAAATTGACCTACAGTTTAACTGACAGCAGTTACAGTCTTACGAGGTGAAGGTATGTAAAATATTTCATCACCACTGCTCTCAAACTGGTGAAGGAAAACCTCGTGAGAAAACGGGCATGTCCTAGAACCAAAAATTCGAAGACATGTGACAACTACCAACCCGCACGGTGCGCACGTGGTCCCAGCAGTTGGAACATTATAGGCTGATGCAACGTGCGGTCGACTATCCTACGTCAGTCATTACACAGCTATTTTACTTTTGTCAGTAACCCACCAGCAACCTTATATTGATGCAAAATCAGAGGTGAGATGATTATGGAAGGACTGTATACACAAGTGTGGTCTAAATAAAGGACAACAGGATTCAAGTTTGTTGCTTGAAGCAACGAATGACTTGGACCGTCCAATCACTGTTTCATCATCATCATCATTTTAGCCCGGAATCACTCACTGCGATGTTTAGGCCTCCCCTTTTTTCTGCCATACTTCCCGGAGAGGAGCTTGTAATAACAGCCGCACGGGTCGATCGATCAGGTTAAGCTAAGCTTGCTGTGGTAGGTCCGTGGATGGGTGACCATCTTTACAAACCTAGACCCCTCCATACCTCGGAAAGCACGTTAAGCCGTTGGTACCGGCTGTCATGTTCATGGATCTTTGACAGTCGTTACGGGTCGTTAGAAGCCTGAAAGTCAGCCTCACTGCTAAGCAGATTGAGTGGGAGCAGTAACAGCATCATGAGGATAATAGGCAATAAGTTAGAAAGCCCACTGGTGTGGAGCCTCACCCAGAGGACTGTCTCTTTTAGTTATTAGGTACTAACATAATTTTAAAGTTAATACTCAAACAAACATACTCTGTTCTTATAACAATATTGTTAAAATGTAAATGTAATGTAATGGATCAATGATTGGTTGTCTGAAAGTCTGACAACCAGTCTTACCAAGGGGTATCGTATTACCCAGTAACTGGGTTGTGGAGGTCAGACAGGCAGTCGCTCCATGTAAAATACTGGTATTCAGCTGCATTCGGAAGAGGACCCCAACACAGTTGGGAAAAGGCTACGCAGAAGATGACTTCCCGGTTCCGTGCATGCCTCATCCAAGTGTTTCCCGCAACTTTGACTATATCATCAACCCAACGCGTTTTTGGACTGCCCTGGTTTCTTTGACCTAACCTTGGCCACCATTCGGTCATTGTTTAGACGGTGCAACTTCATGCCATCGGCCATTTATTCGTACTGTGTAAATCAGGCTTAACAAAAGAAAAATCCTTTGAAAAAGGTATCGATTAGCATCAATTTCAGCACTACAACGTTCATTCACCTTCAATATTTTCTTCCTATCTTTCCACCTTAACTCCTCTCTCGATAATCACCAAATAAAACACTCTCCATGATATCCCAGAGACAGCTCTCCGTAGAGTCGTACTCTAGCTAGAGTCGCGTCGATAACGTCCCCGCTCTAGCGTATAAATCTATTTGAAATACTCCGACGTAGAGCGATTGAGGTAAAATGGTTACAGAGTGTAATTTGTAGGTAGAGCTCTTGTGTTATATGGGATTATGTACATGCGAAGGGTTCAATATGTGTTCAGATATATTTTTAAGAGGCAGAATTTGACTTCACTGAAAATACTAGTCAATTGGTAAAAAGAATCAAAATAATAAAACTAAAGGTCATGGCACATTATACCGGCAGCGGCACCGCAACTGCACAGCTGCAGCACGTCGTCGACTCGAATTCAGGCTACGGCTAGCCGCCAGTGCCCTGACTACGTGTCGTCCGCGAGGTGCAAGCTCGCAGTCCGCGCACCGGCCACGAGGTGCAAGCTCGCAGTCCGCGCACCGGCCGCGAGGTGCAAGCTCGCAGTCCGCGCACCGGCCGCGAGGTGCAAGCTCGCAGTCCGCGCACCGGCCGCGAGGTGCAAGCTCGCAGTCCGCGCACCGGCCGCGAGGTGCAAGCTCGCAGTCCGCGCACCGGCCGCGAGGTGCAAGCTCGCAGTCCGCGAACCGGCCACGAGGTGCAAGCTCGCAGTCCGCGCACCGGCCGCGAGGTGCAAGCTCGCAGTCCGCGCACCGGCCGCGAGGTGCAAGCTCGCAGTTCGCGCGCTGGCTGCGAGGTGCAAGCTTACTGTCACCGCGAACATAATTTTTATATGGCATTTGTGATTTTGAACACGCCTAGGACTTGCACGTTTTCATAATGTTGCTGGCGACTCGGATTCGGTGCGCAATAAGCACGCGGGCTGCGAGTCGAGGTGTACGGTAGCGGCAAGCGCGCTGACTGCACGTCGTTGGCTTTTTCATATTGATATTATGAAAATATATATTATACGACACACGATGTAATGCTCTAATTTGAATGACAAGTTAGTTGCTGGGTTGGAGCGGTGCCGGTATAGTGTGCCATGACCTTTATGCTAGAGATAAAGAAAGAAAGAAGGAAATAAAAAGTATTTATTGCGACTCGTACAGGAAGATCACAAACTAAACTAAACACAGCAAAATAAAAATCCAAGTTAAGAAAGATAAAGGAGAAAAAAAAAAAAGACGAGTGACGAGTGTTTGACAGTTTAAATATAATAATCCCAGCCTTTTATTCTCATTCGGTTTCCTCACGATGTTTTTCGTTCACCGATGTCAGTAATTTCCAAAATAAACTTAGAAAGTACAAGTGAATTGAGGCCTTAACTACTAGGCCAAAAGGGTAAAAGTTAAAGTTAAAAGTAAAAGTTAAAAGTTGTCTGAAATATCAAGTAGGTATCCCACCTGAAGGCCAATGACCGTAATTAAAAACGAGCATATTCAAGTCACAATCTCATTTCGTCGAAAATCAAGGTCAAAAACTTGTCAAAAATGTAGGACAATTAGAGATATTTTTGACAGATTGAGACCGAGATCAGACTGTAAACGTTCTTAAAATTACGAGAAATGCGTGTCTTATTGTAAACTAGCTTCTGCCCGCGACTTCGTCCGCGTGAAATTTCTTGTTACTCCGACCCACCCCGTCGCATCGCATCGCCTGCCCGCGCTATTACTTCGTTTTTGCTGAGCGTTCTTTCTGACTTTTGTTCTTTTTGCTCGGCTCCTAAAGGTCATAGCGTGATGTTAAATAGCCTATAGCCTTCCTCAAGAATTGGGCTATCAAATGCAAAAATAATTTTTCAAATCTGACGTGTAGTTCCAAAGATTAGCGCGTTCAACCAAACAACAAACAAACTCTTCAGCTTTATAATATTATAGTATAGAAGTATAGATTGTCATCGGACATCTGTAATATCAAAAGTACACACTAGTAGGTGCGTGGCCATTCCATTGACAAAACCGTCTACTACTCGAAATGTCTCATGTGCTTGTAAAATCACCGGCACCCATGACCTTCAAATGAGTACATAGCAACGCTGCTTATTAGTGTTAGCTGACATGCGGTCAGATTTCCCCGTAAAATTTTTAAATAATTCTGTACTGAGATATGAATATTTAACTTATGTAAACATATTTGTCCAAATAATTACCATGCCACTGCCATTAAAAAACATTTATCTTATTTAATAACTTAGCCTGTGCTTATTATTCAAATCTAACATAGACATGACATATTTGACTAACTAATAACAAGAACAAACCTACCGTCTTTTTAACACTTAAAACTGACATAAGTAACTCTCAAATAAAACTCCACAAAATCTAATTTGTGATATCCTGAGACAGTCTATGTAGAGCCGATAGCGGCCCGCTCTACCCCGCATAAATCTGCCTAATCATTTGAAATACTCTAACGTAGAGCGGCGTTTAATACGCCACAATGTAGCGCCAGACAGACATAAGACTCTATGTCTGATGAGGGTTGAAGAATTGATTTGTTCTTGTAGAAATCTTACTTGGTACTACTGGGAAAAATACTAAAGCAAATATTCTATATTTTTACAAAATATGTTAAGTATTGCTGAAAAAAAAGAATTCTGCAAATCGGCTCATAAATGACGGAGTTCAAAAGTAACAAACAAAAAAAAAGTCAACCGAATTGAGAATCATCCAACATTATTTTAAGTCCGTTAAAAAAAATAAAATCTGTTAGTTTTGTTTATAAGTCAGTAAAACGAAACAAAGAAACTAAACCAGAATTTTGAATTACTAGCTGATCCGACAGACGTTGTCCTGTTTTTAATTCGAAAGACACGTGGCGCCATCTTTCATCAGCATAACGTTATTGTTGTTTTCCTTGGGAAAGCCATTTTTTTTCGGGATGAAAGGTACCCTATGTCCGAGTCTGTACACCTGACAACGTACTCGTATATGCAATATTTCAGAATGATCAGAGGGGTAATTCTACTAATTTTAAGAACGTTCACAGTCTGATCTCAGTCTCAATCTGTCAAAAAATACTTCTAATTTCCCTACATTTTGACAAGTTTTTGACATTTGCTTGTCGCTGAGATGAGACTGCGACTAGATTTTGAACGTTTTAAATTACGAGAATTGGCCTTCAGTTCAGTGGTTTAGGCGTGAAAAGGTAACAAACAAACATACTTTCGCATCACACTAATATTATAAAGACGAAAGTTTGTGTGTTTATATGTTTGTTACTTCTTCACGCTCCAACGACTGGAACAATTTTGATAAAATTTTGTATTGAGGTAGCTGACACCGTGAATTAACATAATATAGGCTACTTTTTATCCCGATATTCCCACGAGATCGACATTTACGCGGGTGAAACCGCGAGGCGCAGCTAGTTTATAATATTAGTTAGGATTATAGTTAACCTGTCCCACTGCTAGGAAAATATCTCCCTCCTTTCGTTCCATCGGCCCTGGTCCTGCGCTTCTTCTTGAAAAAGAAGATATCCGGGTCATCAATCAGAAATAATAAACTTTTCAACACATAGAAAAAAGTTCGCAAATCTAATAACAGCAGTACTCATAAGACAAAAACTCATCATACAATAAAATAATAAAAGCATGAGGAAATGCACAGCTAACTCTAATTAGCAATAATATTTAAAACAACGTTCCCAAACGCTAAGCGAAATTTATGCCAAGACAATATTAGAGCAGAGAAATGAGAGAAAATGCAATAACAATAAATAGCAATAAATAAAAGGATTCAGTTGTTGCTTGTATTGTATGATACTAATCCTGCGGGACGGGAAGGGGTGGAGGCGATATTGTGCCGAGAAATTTTTTTGGGGTACAATTTTGGGTTCTAAAGATTGCAAATCTATAAGCTTATGCATAATTAGCCTCTAATTATCCCACTGCTGGGAAACAGGCTTCTCTCTGTGGGAAGGAGTGAGCCGTAATCCACCACGCGGGCCAAGTGCGGGTTGGTAGATATCACACGTTTACGAATTTTTGGTGCTAAGACATGCCGGTTTCCTCGCGATGTTTTCCTTCACCGTTTTTAAGAGCATTACAAAAACTATGTAACTATAATTTTTATTTGAGTTGCATGCATGGTAGACTTATGAGGTAATGATTATGGCACTGGTATATAACTGATAATATTGATAATAAATAAATAAATTTGTTAGTGGCGTAAAATAGGAAGGTTATGGCCCAATTTAGTAAGTAAGAAGCATTAATTACCCTATATAACCTATAAAGGGATATATACGAAATAATATAACCTATATATACGAAAGGGAGTTGGCTCATAGCTGTAATCCACCACGCGAGTCCAATGCGGCTTGATAGATGTCACATGTCTTCGAATTTTCGGTTCTAGGATATATATTGAACATAGGAACTATTGATTAAACTTTATTCGATGATAGTACTAACTTTTGTTTAGACACTAACTAAACAGAGTCCGGTCTCGATTGTCGAAAACTAGGAGTAAAACCGGCAATACAATTATTTTACTAACGCTAGATAAACCAATGCTTCTAACAACTCCAAAATCACATACCTACCTAAATAACCCAAAAAATCTTCGTGACCATCTTACACCCCAAATTTTTCTCCACATAACAGCGACTCCACCGCTCTCATCTCCACAGAACTAATCCAAGGCAGCGTCGACTGTTACGGCGATTACTTTAATTGGCTCAATCTCCATTCAAAACCACCTCGCGGCCTGAGGGGGGCGGAGTGCGGGGGGCACGGGGGGGAGGTGGCTAGATTTATGGCAAAAGGGTAAGGCTCATGATCCCTGTTTATGAAGGAAGATGGCGAAAAATTGTGGATGCGATAGTTTTGTGGATTTGAGTTCGGGTTGCAAGTGTTTGATGGCGAGGGGTGGGTTGGTAGAAGTATTGTTGGAATTTGTAGTCTATTACGATTGGTTTAGAGTTTAAAATGTTTTATGAACACGTTCTAAGGCATGCTTTGCAGTTGATGGGCGAAACTAGTTCTTCAACTTCTGCCTGCTATAGGGTACATAGTGCCCTTCTAGTTTTTACTATTGGCAAATGGAAAGTTGATACTATAACTGCTGTAGTTGTGGCAAATACCTGAATGAATACACACAGGACATATAGTTACCTTATTGGTAATATTCTTCAGAAAGATCAGGTGTGTAGTATTCGCAACCGACGTGTGTGTTAAAAACATAAAAAATCTAGTCACAATCTCATCTCAGCGACAATCAATGTCAAAAACTTGTCAAAAATGTAGGGAACCTAGAGTTTTTTTTTTGACAGATTAAGTAGGTCTTAATCTGTCAAAAAAAAACATGAGACTGTGAATGTTCTTAAAATTAAGAGAATAGCCCCCCTGATGTACAGACGCCAGCACATCAAGCTACCCGAAACTGTCAAATTTTGCCAATCAACTTTGAACCTTATGCCTTAGCCATAAAGTTGAAAATCTAGTAAAGAAATCTGACAGATTGTAGTAGGTTGATGTGCTGGCGTCTGTACGAACTCAAACGAAGCAAACGGAGTAAGGATCGTAGCAGTTCGCGTTCTGTATAATTTCTGTCTACCCCCATGGGAGGAAGGCGTAAGTTTTATGTATGTATGTATGTAACCAAATCTATTTCTTCACAGACACACATAGAATTCTTTCAAGGTTCAAGATTAATTCTACGTAAATGATGTGTCAATTTGTTAATTTAAATTATTTCAACCTTGATACCTACACATTTCAAATAAAAATGTTATCTATGCCAACAGGTGTCTTCAACGTGTGGCGACCACAGCCTGGGGCTATCACGATTGCCCATCAGATGATGGATTACATACAGCTACTTTATAGACATAAACTATAACCAGTAGGTAGTAATTAGGTGTCGTAAACCTTTTAACATTTACCCATGACATTTGATACACTTTCTTTTTAAGAGGATGGGCGGTGGTTTGTGTCTCTATGACTTTTGGGGGACCTATTGATCAGCAGAGGATATTTTTGGTCTAATATAAATATGGAGGCGATGGCCCAGCGGCAACAGCCATGTCTTGGTTTTCAACCCAGCCAATCGCATTAATTTGTAAAAAAAAATTATCACCACTGCTCTCAAAACGATGAAGGAACACATCGTGAGAAAACCAGCATATCCTAGAACCAAAAATTCGAAGACATGTGACGTCTACCAACCTACACTGGTCCCTTGTGGTGGATTATAGCCCACTCCCTTTCGAAGAGAGCCCAGCATGCCAGCATGTGGCCCAGCAGAGGGAAGATTTTAATCTGATTCTGCCAAGGATTATGACACACATGGAAGCAACAAGAATAATGTACAGACGTATAGTAACGTACAGCACATCAAGCTACTACAATCTGTCACATTTTTTAAACAGATTTTCAACTTAATGCCAACATTTAAGGTTCAAAGTTGATTGGGAAAATTTGACAGTTTCGGGTAGCTTGATGTGCTGGCGTCTGTACCCTCGTTTTTGTAATAATAAACTTTATTTAAAAGAGTGTCCATGGAGTTTCGTTCCCGTTCTTCTCCATAAAGTTCTACGTTTTAGAACGGGCATCTCGCTTCAACTTTCTCACTCATTTGTCAGAAAGTTGAAGCTACATAGTTGTCCGTTCTAAAATAATATAAAAATAAAACTAATTAACAATCGACCGTTATTGTTAGTAATGGTAAGGCTTAATGCAGCTGTTAACGTAGGTATATTATTATATGGAATGAAAAGGTCTTCCCTATTGTTTTCCTACTTGATACCGAGACACACTTGAGTATGGGCCAGTCCATTTTAATAGTGTGAAGTTGAAACCTTTACCTTCGCTGTGTATCGGGCAATGCATTTTGATGTTTTGCAAGTATTAGTATACAGTTGCATAATACTCGTAATTCCACATAAATGTTTTCGTTCATCCCTCTTTGTCATATACGAGCTAACACTTTAAAAGACTACCTTAAGTTGAGCCTAGCTAACACTTTTTAAGACTACCTTATGTTGAGTGACATATTTACACAAAAAAAAAAACGGAAATAAGAAAGGAATACAGAACAGGACAATGTTTACATGTCCACCTGTATCCCTAATACCAGCTAACTAAAAAATACCGCATAAAAAGCGCAAAAAACTAGGGTAACCAGCCATAAATAAATGATGATACAGGTGGCACAGCATCCTTATTATTTAAGATGTGTGTACGCGTCTGTCCGTCGGGCCGGTGGCCGATATATCAACATTAGTACGTCCCCCGTCTAGTCCGTGAGAGGGACATGTCGGAGCATGTTGGGTGCTAGAAGTGGCTGGCTGAAAATTTGCTTAAAAAAAAAGCTAAGCCCGATTACTTACCTATAATAATTTTGTGGGTAAAACAGTTGAGAAAGCAGGTGTCTTTGATGGAAGCATGAAAAAAGGCACTAACTTCCAAAATATTCATGTTTTGTTTACAGGTGACAGTTAGATAATATTAAATATTAGTGCAATATTATTTATTGGTACTAAAAAGAAGCTTTGATATTCCGAATATAACGGGATTGAAACTAGTTAGATACATTTTCTGCCATTTTACTTATTCCTTCCATCAGGTAATGTTACTTTGTCCATGGTCATTGTTGAAATTACAGACATATTTTTTTTCTTTTCACAAAATTGTCGCATATATCGAAAATGCATCTCTTGTGTGTTGTAAATGTCTAAGGGCGTCGGTGACTGCTATTCACCAAGCAGGCTGTGCACATCAGGCTATAAAACCCTGCAACATAAAAACATACTCAATTCGTTAAATTCTGTCGACTGAACATTTCAGTATTTAATTTTTTTTCCCTCCATTTTTTATATTTGTACATATTATTATTATTTTTAGACTATTAGTTTATTAAATTATGTAAACACTTTAAATACATTTTGTTCGGAATATGTCTATCACATCTAGTGGTTCCCACACATCACTATCCTTGTAGTGACCCATGGGACGTCAAAAATGAAGATTTAGTCCCCCACCGCGTCATACGTTACCAACTAATGAAAACACGGCTGTGGCCTGATGAAGCTGTCACTTCACCAGCTCCGCTATGAAGGTAGTAGGGGATAGAAGGGTGAGCAGTAATCCAAGGTATTGAAGGACAAAGTGCTGTTCAAAAATAACAATGACGGGTATAATAGTTGGACATAAAATGTAAGTAAATATATGTCACCTGAAGAGGAAGTCGGTTCATCTTGTTAACTATGTTTTAGGATATAATTTAGCATTGATAATTGCTTCTGTCATTTAATTTTAACAAAAACTTAATTATATTAAATTAGTTAACCTTTTTTTAACCCCCGACAAAAACAGAGGGGTGTTATAAGTTTGACGTGTGTAACTATATCTGTGTGTCTGTCTGTGCCATCGTAGCTCCTAAACGGCTAAACCGATTTTGATTTTTTTTTTAACTTAGCCTACACTGCCCCACTTCTGAGCTGTAATAACGAACAACACGAAATCCTTTCAGGCATCCTTTTCTAGCGCCACCACGCCACCTCTTCCTGGGCCGGCCTCGGCAGCGCCGTCCATTTTCAGGTGTGGCGACAGTTGCCCAGTACAGTACCCGGCGATAAATATTGCACATCGACCTTTACCTTTTTTGTATTTTATACAAAGAATAAAAATAATTATCAAAAGAAGCAAATCATAATTGTTTTAACAGCTCCTAATAGATACCGGACTGTTTGTATTTCGTGCGACAGAGATAACGCTCTACGAAGCCGAAATTAGCCGATTGTCTCTTTCTAAAGGTCGATGTGCAATATTTATCTCCGGGTACTGTAATTTGTAAACTTATTGAAGCAGTGAAAAAATCAAACTTGATTAGTCAACGCAATCAAAAGATACGGGCGGTGCTCCGAAATCAAAACCTATAGGGTACTTCCCATTGACCTAGAATCGTGAAATTTGGCAAGAAGCAATGCCATGTAGCACAAGTAAAGGAAAACATCCGCAAACCGTAGTACATTACGAATAAAATATTTTAAAACTATTTACATAACTACCTACAAAGCACGGAGCCCTCGGTGCGCGAGTACGGCTCGCACTTGACCGGTATGTTTAATATTATTTGTACAGACGCCAGCTCATCAACCTACCCGAAACTGTCAAATTTTCCCAATCAATTTTGAACTTTATGCTTTAGCAATAAAGTTGAAAATCTGTTAAAAAGGGATCTGTTTCAGTAGTGGACTATTCGGTTAAAGAAATTTGACAGATTGTAGTAGCTTGATGTGCTGGCGTCTGTACAACGTTAACGGCAAAACATATAGAGACTTACCTGTTTTTTTATTTACAACACCTATTTTTATTATAGCTGTGTTAAGCAAGAACAAGACTTTGACTTTGCTGTCTAATGAGGTAAGCAGTTCACAATGGCAGCACAATGCCAAAAGGACAATTTTGATCAGGAACAAACTAGATTGATGTTAAGGTAGCATTTCACAAGGATAGCATCGGATAAAGAACGGAAATGGGTTAATAGCTACTAGAAACAACTGACAGACAGAAGGAGGTCCAAATACAGGGTGGCAGGGCGCGCAACCTGCTACCATGAATTCAGTACCTACAAAATTCTGAACCATGCGTTGAAATTTTTTGGCGGTTATCGTGGCTAAATAATAACAGCCGCACAGGTCGATCGATCAGGTTAAGCTACGCTTTCCGCGGTTGGTCTGTGGATGGGTGACCATCTTTACATACCGAGACCCCTCCGTGCCTCGGTAAGCACGTTAAGCCGTTGGTCCCGGCTGTAAGTGGATCTTTGACAGTCGTTACGGGTACTCACAAGCCCGAAAGTCTGACAACCAGTCTTACCAAGGGGTATCGTATTACCCAGTAACTGGGTTGTGAAGGTCAGATAGGCAGTCGCTCCATGTAAAATACTGGTATTCAGCTGCAACAGGTTAGACCGAATGGCGACCCTAACATAGTTGGGAAAAGGCTAGGTATATGATAGAAAAACATTTGCTGTGCCATACATTTTTACCGCATAGGTCCCTTTTATGAAACAGCAGATTATTTACTGCCACCCTGTATTATCGAATAAAGAACCATCATTGATTAAGTTGACCATATTCATAGCGATACATAAAGCAAACTTCAGACGGACAGCAAGATGTCAGCTTAGATAGTAATGGTTTTGGTAAGCAATAAAATTACAAGCTAACTGACAACTCGTAACAGACAACCGAAGGAACGATTTCTAAGTTCTATTGTCACTGTGCATCAATACATTAATTAATGCGGTATTAAAACCAACAAGTAATCTCGGCTTGACAAGCAGTATTGACGAACGTGTTGGTAAAACTACGGATGTGATTATGATTCTGAGGAAAAGATACTGTACAGCAAACCGCACATCATTGTCAACGAAACCAGTATAATCTGACTTCTTATTTTTATTGAAACTCCGTACTACTCTAGTCAGGTTAAGTTTAAAGTGTTCCCGCCTAATCTGCATTCGCGATTTATTTGCCAAAAATGTAAACAAATATGAGTTTATGGAAAAATAACTCTAAATCCTACACAATACGTATAAAGTTCAGTTTACGGTACAACTTCATACATTTTTATAATTTTTTCAATAATTCTAGTCACTCTGAAATCAACACAATAAAGTCGGGTTGGCGGATGTCACACATGTCCTAGAGTTGTTGGTTCTAGTAGGACATGCCGGCTTCCTCACGATGTTTACCTTCACCGTTTTGAGAGCAGTGGTGATGGAATTATATAGTGCCTGCCTGGGATTGAACTCATGACTTACAATAAGCGTAACTCGTAAGACGAGGCCAATACCACTGGGCCACACTGTTCCATACCATGGCCAATTATCAATCCACACCCTTATTCATTTAAGTATGATCTCTGACTATGACTAAGTATATATTTGGCTCATCACTAACTGACCTTCCTAGATACTCAAATATTTTACCAACAATTTCTTACCTCAGTCAGATATTTTCCTATATTTTCAAGTCTTAAACTCCTGACCGCGTTAGGCAAGATTATTTCCCATAAATCTGGCCATCATAGCATGGTGAATGATAAATATCTTGCTCCGATGTAGTGATCGCTCCGATATTTCAGTCTACTGTAAGATTCCTGCCCCTTGAAAATTATCGAGAGCTTAACTCTTAGAGGATATCAGTGGTAAGATGCTCTAGTTTAGCTTTTTTGAGAATTTTATAACTTCTGTAGTATGTATGTCCTTTATTTGGCTGGTGGTATGCCTCTCGACTGTCTTAAAATTTTCTTCTTAATTATATTAGAACTAGAAGTGCCTCGCGGTTTCACCCGCATAAGTGTCGATTCCGTGGGAATATCGGAATAAAAACTATCCTATGTCCTTCCCCTGGACTCTCTATACCACATGTCATCTAAATCGGTTCAGCGATTTAAGCGTGAAAAGGTAACAGACAGACCGACACACTTTCGCATTTATAATATTCGTTATTTTACAATTACGTGCTAAGCGCTATTACGGAGGCCATTTTGAAAAATTACTCTGTAGATGCAATTTCTAGACGATAGTGTTTATTTTTTAACTCTATTAGGAAGTTATGCGATGCATGGTGGCAGATGGCAGAATTTCCTTGCAATACAGGGAAAGCTTCGTAACGGGATGAATCATCAACAATCAACATTTCTTTTTCTACAGTCTGTACGTAACTTGGCAGGAGTCGTTAGATGCGTTTTTCCTTTCTTTAAATTTCTTTTAAACAGACATGTTTCAAAATAAATTATAGCAATAACCTTAGAATAATGACAAGCAATAAAAGTGACAATATTTTTGTTGCAGTAAGTGTACAGTCGCCAGCACATCAAGCTACCCGAAACTGTAAAATTTTCCCAATCAACTTTGTACCTTTAGAGATAAAGTTGAAAATCTATTAAAGAAATTTGACAGATTGTAGTAGCTTGATGTGCTGGCGTCTGTACCTACTTCGTGAAAATACTCGACTATTAGGTAGTTTTCCCGTCCTGCAGCTATTCAGCACCCAGTGTTGCAGCTTGATGTGCTGGCGTTTGTACAAAGTTCCCACATCACCAAAACCTGGGCAAGGTTTTGGTGATGTGAAACCTTACGTGTTGTACTGAACCAAACTCTATAAAACTCTCAAAAACTGACTGTACAACAACATTGTTTTTCTTTCTTCTTTCACACACAAAATAACACACATATATGTTTTTTATCCCATATTAAATTTAAGAAATTACTTCTAAAGTTTCGGATGTGACTGTGGCGTAATAAAATCATGCGTATAGTAATATAATGTAACAGAAGAACCGCCTACTCTAAATCAAACAGCACCCACCATAAAATATTACGAAACAGAGCACTCTCCAGTCCGTCTCAGCAGCAACTAGCCAATCTCGTTCATAGATAATTTATTTGTGCGCATCACGAGAGGTTTCGCTCTTATGTAGGTTACACACCACTCCATATTTCCTCCTGACGTCGATATAGATATTATTGATGGTGTATCAGTTTGGTTAGGTAATAGAACATTAGGTGTGGAAGAACTAGGAATGACTATGCCTAAAGGCTATAACAGTTTGTGGAAGATTATTCAAAATAACATTACATCAATTCAATCATCATCATTGATTTTTTGGTACAGACCTCATCTTTTTCTTCTTAGAGTGTCAATGGCAATCTTAATTGAGTCAGCCTAGAATTTGGATACGAGTTAGGCACCTTCAGTAGTGGTCATCAGTTCTTGTAACCTATCCCTTCATATTTACTCATTTACATACATAACTAAATACATACCTATGGTGGGACTCTGGTGGTCTGCTATACCTAGGTGTTTTTAGTGCAGACACCGCTCTCACAATCTAATGTGTACAAGTTTTTAAGCTTGTTTTAAATAATATGATAAATATAATGTCATTGTTTTTGAACATAAAATCAATTATTTATTTATTTGTAACGTGCAGCCAACAGGACACGCTGACGTTTGTGGAAGTACACCACATTTACACTCCGATAGGAGTCATTTGTGAATCTCCCCCTGCACAAAATTTTTTTTGCTTCGATCAACCTGGATCTCATTTCATCTTATAATATAAATGGTTGTTAGACACCAGCAATAATGTTGCTGAAAAATAAATAAATAAAGCTGGATGTGACGAAGAAAGATATGAAAAGAAATGAATATAACTGTGTGTGACGAAAAAAGATATCAGCGTTCTCTTTAAGGCGGAGATTTCTTAAAAACGGTCAAAAAGTTGGTTTTTTAAAACAGTGTATCTCTAAAACCGTAAATAATTTTGACCAAAAAAATTATATTTTCAAGTCTTATTTTAATACAGTGATGGAACTCAAATCATAATTAAACATACATAAATGCATTAAAAAATCTCAAATATACCTCTTGATTGTCTTTAAAAGCAGTTTATCCCTTTATTAACAATTTTAATTGTAATTAAAAAAATATGCCATTAATTTTCTAATGCCAAACTGCATTCAGTGGTGGATTAGTTATTATTAAATAGTTTTTGTAAATAGATAATTGTTTCTTACAAATTACCAGTGTTGTGTCATCGCGCTTCTCTTTCTTTTCTATGCGCTCTGACAGTGACCGCGCTTTAGGTCATGTAAGCCCCTTAAGATGATTCTGTTGCATATCGGCTATATTATGTAAACAAGTCGTGAAGGTGTGGGGACTGTGTCTCACGTACCCATCCCTTGCATAGTTTTAAGAATGTAATATTTTTATAGAGGAACTTATTGTAATTATTTTTAGAAAGTTTCATTTTTGTGTTTTTCCCACGTTCCCACAGCTGCAAGCGATTTAAGTAATAGGTACTATTGTCTTTCATGATTCTTTACTTTTAGTTAAGGTTCTTCATTGTTCTATTATGTTTAGTTATCTTGTATTGTACCCAATTGCTATTTATAGTTAAGGTTCATTGTTCTGTTATTTTCAGTTGTCTTTTATTGTACCCATTTGTATTTCTCGTGTTTTATTTTATACTTTTAAAGGCAGATGTGGATTTGCCGCGTCCTTTGTTTAGTGAACGGCAGATTTGGGAGAGTTTTGGTTCTGAGCTTCAGTCTGTGCTGAACTACGATCGTGCGAGGTCCTCTCTGACCCCCGATCATATTTTACTCGCCGAAGCTCGCCGTAATAGTTTACGGCGAGCTTCGTGTTTCTAGTAGTTTTACCATTCATGTAACCTTCTTTAATTTTACTTTTTCGTGTCAAGTGTAACTGCTAGCTTTAGTTACTTGATATCGTAATAAATTAATCGTTACTTATTTACAACTTACTTCTGTGCATAACTCGCCCACGCAGTCACGAATCCCCACAAAGGCAACGATATTCATTTTATTTCTTTAGAGTAGCCTTAAATAAAATATTTCTGGAATATAATTATTTACATTCTTTTATACCTAACTGTTTTCTCATGAGTTAAAAAATACCTGCAAATTATTATTATTGTCCAAATCTTTGGATTGACTTACCTACCTGCTCGTGTGTGCACCTGGCCTTGGGTTTGTATTTTAATTTGGACCAACCCAAGGGAATCCAAGTTTAGAACAGGGATGGATGTCCAGGGCCATCCATCAAATGTGACCCTCATCCACTTCAAATACCCACGGGTAAAGACGACCAACTTCACCTCACTTTGACGATTGACAAAACATAAATTAATTAAATTATTAATTAAATGACAAGACCTAATAAATCTAAAACTTTGCGGTTATAAATAAAAGTTGGGCAACACGTCCGGGAATCGAATCAGGGCCTGTCCGTTCGCCTCTCACCTCGGCGGGAGAGTGAGTGATTAGGGAAGGCCCGCGGGGGCCTTTCGTCAGGGCTCACAGGGATGCAGCACTGAGGTCGGGGTTTATTACCTTTTAAAGGGCTAAAGTTTATTTTAGAAAGATTTTGGGTAGGTGTTTGGATGTGGAGTAAGTTTTGGAGTTGAAATGAAAATGGACTGTCACGTAAAGTCACTCACTCAACATAGTAGGCAAAACATGAAAATAAATTGAGTATTTTATGGGAAAAGCTTTCCTGATGGTATTTAAATTCTGGTTTTACACCATAATTATTTTTTTTACCTTCTGTACCATTTAAATATTTTCTCTAACAAAATGAAGAGTTCGCAAATTAAATAGGTAGGTACTTACACAGATCCCCCGAAGAATTCAGGAGTGTTTGCAGAAGTGGTCATGAGGTACTCCTCATGACCACTTCTGCAAACACTTCTCTTCATTTCAGCGTATCAGCCTTAGCATATTTCAAAAATCCCATAAAATAAATAATAAAGCCACCATAACCTTAAAAGTGTCTGGCGAGCGACAATAAATCGCTGGCGTGATATCGTTAATTATAAAAGTAAGACAAGCCTGGGTGGGTCAAAAAACTAATGGCGGCTATCCGTCACTAGGTGTCGCTAATGTCGCCCTTATTGAAATTATGTGCTGTAGTTTGTGGAGGTAAAAGAAAATGTTGAACTGCAGCTTGGAAACATATTTTTCTTTTTTGTTTCTTTAATCACCTTAAATCTATCTTTATAGGTTGCCCTAATGCAATAATGTAATGTTTTAAAACTGTGAATTGAAATGAGTAGGTAAACAAGTGTGTCAACTAGTTACTTAGATAGGCACTACTTTTCGTGTTAATTTATTTCTTTAATAAAATAATGCGTGTAAGGTGATGGAGGGTGAGATTCAGTTCACTAATGTTTATTCTAAAAGTACCTATCTAATGAAAGTGTAAAAAACCTTGTTCAGGTTAATTTTTTAAGCAATCACTCACTAAAGGGAATCAGTATTTAGAAGGTTCCACTTTATATCTAGCTTGTAAATTGTAATTATCTACTGCATAAAACAATCACTCCAGAAATCAACCACCAAAAAATTCCAAAGCATAGCCGAACGACCTTTCCATTAAAAACATCCAGGTATACAATAAACAAACTAAATCAAATCAGAAACACTTTTACCGTGCGCTTGCGCACTAACACGGCAGCGCCATCTATCAATCACCGCGGAACATTACACGTTTACTCGTTGCGCACACTCTTTGATAGATGGCAGCACTTGTTGATAGATTTATCGAACTGTTGACGGTTTTATACTGCGTTTGATGCCTTGTAATAACATTATACGAAGTTTTTTCCCGTAGGCCGTGAGTCATGGGGTGTTTTTTTTTTAATTTATAATGTATCGATGTATTTGTGCAGGTGAGATGGATGGGCTTTCGGAATGCTCTAGATTTGAGTTTATCGTCTGATGAGATTTAGGAAGATTTATTGAGAGAATAAATAAGATTGTTTTCTAGGTGTTCTGATAAGAGGATTTTCTAGATTCCCAGAATTCAGAGACTAAACGTGCAGTTCGGGGTTACACGTTCTTTGAATCGCGATTTCAAAATTTTACATGGTTCTAACGTGGTAGGTATATTTAGTGCTTAAAAGTGAAGGGCCAAAAACGAAACACAATATCACGACGTATGTAATCCCTGAAGGGACGCAGGGGTGTACCCATAGTACCTAGTACCTACCTACTCATCGCCTGTTATGTTTTAGGTCCCATGTAGCTAATAGGCGAGCCTATTTCCATTTACCGGGCAGAAATCCAGATTCTGGGCTACTACTGAGAAATTTCTAATGGAACAACCAAATAATACTGCCCGATCTCAAGGTCAGTAGCACTTACGACCACTAGACCAAAAAAGAGAGTAAATTAACTATCTTCTTTTATTACACTTTAAAATGTTACCCAAGGTTTCAAAATCTGCAGCAACAACAAAATTCAAATCTTAATGAATTCCTTCCTTCACTCTGAGAAAAAGTTGCACTTTTAATAATAAGTAAAATTTTGCGTAACTTCGCTACTGTTCATACTGCTCGCAAATTTATTTGTCGATTAAACATGGAGATACGAACAGCATACAAAACCAGGAGGAGATAAGTATAACTGACTTATTTAAGTCCCATGTGAGTGTGAGTGTCCATGGAGTTTCTTGCCCGATCTTCTCCATAGGTACAGACGCCAGCACATCAAGCTACCCGATACTGTCAAATTTTCCCAATCAACTTTGAACCTTATGCTTTAGTGATAAAGTTGAAAATCTACAGATTGTAGTAACTTGATGTGCTGGCGTCTGTACCTACGCTTTAGAATGGGCAACTAGCTTCATATTTTCTGACTGATCGACTTTTTGGCAATTCAAAAGTGCCTGTAAATGGTTTAATTGAAATAAATGCTTTGAGTTTGTGTTTGAGTTTGAGTCTCATGTAATAGGGGGCGAGCCTATAGCCATCAACTGGGCACAGATCCAGACTCCGCGCTGCTACTGAGAAATTCCAGATGGAAAAATACAACAACACTAAGCCTGACCCGGGAACCGAACCCACCCAAGTAACATTTTAAACTGTATAAAAGCTGTATTATGGACTATTTGTTTACTGCAGGCTGTTAAACGTGCTGTATAAAGACTGTATAGCAAGCTATACAGCCCTTGTAACTCTGAAATGGGCCCCAAAATTATACAGCTTTAAGTGTAGATTTAGCTGTATAACAGCTGCATAATAGCTGTACTATTTGGCTGGCTAAGATACTATTTAGATACTTTTATACAGCTTCCATTCTCTAATTTTCTTTTTTATTCTTTTATACAGACTCAGGCTTGTGAAAATCTTAATAAAAGAATAAATATATTATAATTGTGTTCGTGGTTGAATTCATTCTCCATTTTATTTACTATGTGCCATATCTGAAGATAAGTGAAAAAATATTTAATAACCAAGTGGTAAGTAGGTACTCTTTCCTGTTTATCGTTGTTGTTATGCTTGCGACTGATATTTTTATGTGAGTATGTATACTAGTTTTAAGCTCAAAACTCACGCCCCTTCGAAATAAGGAATATACATACATTTTTTCTGTAACAACAAATATGTGATCAAATCTGAAAACAGTTTTGAGAGTAACCCGGACTGTTCTATTGATAGTAAACGTAATTGTGTGTACTATACAGTTAAAATCTTTTGTAATTTTGTACTGAAATTTCAAAAACAAACAAAAAAATATCTCGTAAAATTGCAATGCAATTTATAAATTATTATAAAATGGCGTTCTTAGTTTATACAGCTCTTGCTCTTCTAGTACCCCTTAATACAGCTTTTTGCATAACAGAGTCGTTATTTAAGAACGTATCTCAGCCTAAAGAGTAACATTGTCTGTACATTAGTATTTAAGTACTGTAGAAGCTGCCTTAAATTCTTATTCATATTCATTAATACAGTTAATTAGGGTTCAGTTGAAAATATAGAAAACCTCATTATGATCCAAGGCCCGTAAGGCGGTGAGCAAGGAATCGGATAATAATTTACCAAATAGTAGTTACTGATAGCGAAAAGAAACAATGTATTGTTTTTATTTATAGAGATGTATTGTATCTAATTTAAATACTGAAGCAAACACTACAGAGTGCAACAGTTTAATGTATTTTTATTTTATATATATTTGTATCTTAACTCTTGTTCACTTAACAAATTGGCAACTGATCAAAATTATGACTCCGTATTGTTATTAGTTGTATCCAATAAATAGACTGATTTTAGGTTATATTAGTTTCAAAATAATCGATAAGCTGGATAATTGTGTATGCCAACACTATAATAATAACTTTAATCTTCTAAAACACGAAAAACTGTAAAAAGGGAAAAATGTACGCCAATCGCATAAGGCTTTAAAAAGGAGTAAATCTAAACTCTTCTACATGAGACAGAATTGAATTAAACTATTATAAAGGGAACTGCTTGCTAAGAGTATCCTAGATTTCCGTTGTACAGCTATTATCAAGCTTAACTTGAAGGCTGAACAATAGAGTAATTTTACACCAATATTCAGGCTATAACAATATTTAATGCTCTTGTGCAGAAGTAGGTTATATAAAAGTATAATTTGAGAGCAGTATACAGTTATTGTCTTATAAAGTTGCTGAACGCAGTTTTTTACGCCGCGGTCTGTATTTTAGCATTTTCCAATGCTATTTAAAAGCTAAAGGTAAAAATTTTGGCTCTATACAGCCGTTAATCAGCTATACTGTATACAGTTGTACAGTTATACTAAAGTACAGTCCTATACATATTTTTACACTCTTGTACATCATTTATTAAGCTTATAGCTGGTAATGCGCTGGTAAATATAATATTTTTCCGCTTAAATGTTACTTGGGCAGGACCTCATGCTCAACAGTAGAGAAAAGATACTCAATCATCTTTACCTAACCTGCATCCTAATTGTATAACACACTATCAATCTCAATCTGAATAACTAGCTTCTGCCCGCGACTTCGTCCGCGTGAAATTTCTTCTTACTCCGACCCACTCCGTCGCATCTCATCGCCTGCCCGCGCTATTACTTCGTTTTTGCTTAGCGTTCTTTCTGACTTTTTTTCTCTTTGCTCGGCTCCTAAAGGTCATAGCGTGATGTTAAATAGCCAATAGCCTTCCTCAAGAATTGGGCTATCAAATGCAAAAAGAATTTTTCAAATCCGACCGGTAGTTCCAGAGATTAGCGCGTTCAACCAAACAAACAAACAAACTCTTCAGCTTTATAATATTAAGTATAGATTTTGAAGGATATTGCTAGTCCATTGCTCCATATGTTCGAAAAATGCGTCTGCTTAACAACGTAAATAACGCAATGAATGTTGTTGAATTGTCACAATGGAAGCCATGCTACTGATAGTGTGTATCGCAATTTCCCGGCAGGTGGGGACACACCAAGGTGTAGGTGCCTAGAATGTGTACCTACACTTTTGCCTAACCCTTCTTTAAAACAGGCGTGAAGTTATGTTATGTTTGTGTTGAAACAAGGTGGCTATAACATAAATCATTAATGTCTATATCTTGAGACAACAGAAATAATTACAATAAAAAAAACGCAAGGCCATTCAAGTATTACGTAAGCACTACAGGGGGGCGGGGGGTCTTTACTTTGCTTATTTTTGATGACATGGGGGATGTGGGGGTCTGGATGATGATTACGTCAGCAGTAGGTATTTATTTTTTTACTTTTTCGATTTTCTACAAAATTTCGTCAAGTTTGAACACATATGGATTCTTGTCTATGCTTGAAAACGAAACGCATAAACCTAACTGCAGCTCATGAATTAATAAAGACCCCAGAACACATTGAAAAATGCATGTACCTACCAATGTTTACGTAAGCATGGGAGTAAGAGCGGGGTAAGAGCTTTGCTTACTTTTGCTGACGAGGGGAAGGGGGGTAATAATTGCAAAAAATCTGCTTACATAATACTTGAACAGCCACAAAGTACAGACGCCAGCACATCAAACTACCCGAGACTGTAAATTTTTTCCAATCAACGTTGAACCTTATGCTTTAGCGATAAAGCTGAAAATCTATTAAAGAAATTTGACAGATTATAGTAGCTTGATATTCTGGCGTCTGTACATAGGTTACTTATAACAATAATTACAGAGTAAGTTATTAAACTTACCATAGTGGGCAATCGGTACACTGGTTACCTACTGTCATCGTCATTACCTGCCTAACCTTTTCCCAACAACGTTATGGTCAGCTTCCAGACAAATCGGATGCAGCTAATACCAGAATTTTACATGGAGCGACTGCTTACCTGACCTCCACAGACAACTAATACGATACCCCTTGACACGACTGGCTGTCAGAATTTCGGGATTCTGACCCGTAACGACTGACAAAGATCCTCGAATGACAGCCGGGACTAACGGCTTAACGTGCTTTCCGGCACGGAGGGGTCTTGGTTGTAAAGATGGTCACCCATCCACGGAACGACCGCGGCAAGCGCAGCTTAACCTGATCGATCGACTCGTGCGGCTGTAATTCCTTAGTTACGGATCCGTCTCTTTCACAATACACTGGATTTACCATTATTTGTTTCTCGCTGTGTAACATTTAAACTATCGATAGGTATATGTATATAGCTAACCAACACAAACCAACATCTTAACCCTTACCAACCGACCCCACATTATCCACATAAAATTCGCGACCGTCCGCGACCATCACGCCGTCTCGCGACCACGACCAAATTGTTCTCGCATTAGATTTATCGTTCGCCAACGAAACAGCAACAAAGGCACTCTCTCATCTCACGACAGCTTTATGATCCTAACAGTTTTTGCTAACAGCTACCTACGACGCCCGACGATATTTATAGCTTAAGTTTTATTAATTAGCCATTTGTGAGACGTTGAAGCATGGTAAGGATTTTGGGTATTGATTTGTGGCGGCAAGTCACGGTATTACTTTAATTTTGAGTTTTGGTATGGTCAGAAAAGAAACGCGAGAATCGTGTGTGTAAATCAAGGTCGGTTTTGTCGTAAATTGTGGTTTTTTTCTGTCGGTTGGTGTTTTTGTGATTGCCTGATGAACTTGTGATGGCAATTTGCAGGTAAGCGGCAGTTATAAACAAATGAGTTCTTTGTCAGGTACAGTATAGTGCTGTTTCGAATTGTCTCAATGTTTGCTCAAGAAACCGACAAGAAGAGGCCTTGATCCTGATTCTCAGAGAAGAGCAGGGTTCTCAGTACAGTTCATGAGGCCTACTATGTAACGATTCTATAGATAAACAGCATATACTTGGCACATTCATCACCAGTTCGAATGCAAAGCAACCCTCTGACATGCAGAATACGTGTTCACAAGCAAACAACCCATCATACACCAAACAAACCAAAACTTCGAATTTCAAAACAAACGCCGAAAACATCCGAGTTCACCCGAAAAACGCCGAGCGTCGATCTAACCGTCCCGCTGCTGCCAAAGATTTGACGTCAATGGTAGCGAATCGTAAATTACCATTATCTACAGACGCACCGTGCTAGTATTTATTATTTATGGGTCGGTTTGACTCGCCTGCGGCCCGATCGGGGGCGTTTTTCCCCATAGCGAGCGCAGGGTTGAGTTTAGGAGGTGTGTGTAATGTTCCGTAGTTAAAATGCTGTCATTACCGCACTTTTTGTTTTGTTAAGGATTTGGTTAAGATGTTATTTATAAGGGTCATAGTAAATTATGATACCTACCTTTAAATGTTTTTTTCAGGAGACTTTTTGCCATAGATTGACTGGGTCAAGATGGTCAAGAATTTTTGACTGAAATATTTTTCATATTTCAAAGTATTCAGTTGAAATGAGCAGTCAAAACCTTTAAGTTATTTTTCATTTTTTACATAAACCTTTAATTACAGGTTTTGTAAAAAACTGAAATATAGGTACCTCTCCTTCCGAATTCCATGCACTAAATAAAAAATAAAAACATAATCTCAGATTATATTTCACAGAAAAATGATACCGCAAGTCTCCGAACAAGCGGTGCTTACGTCGCGAATCAAATAAATTACAAAGATATATTATTATTAAAATTTGGGCACCAACTTAGTCGCATTAACTTCGGGTAGTATCGGGACTGGGGCACACTGGGTGCGGAATAGCTGCAGGACGGGAAAACTATTAGACGAGTATTTTCACGAGGAAGGTACAGACGCCAAGCACATCAAGCTACTACAATCTGTCGAATTTCTTTAATAGATTTTCAACTTTATCCCTAAAATATAAGGTTTCCAAGTTGATTGGGAAAATTTTACAGTTTCGGGTAGCTTGATATGCTGGCGTCTGTACTTACTGCAGTTGTTGATAAATATAGTGAGTACCTAAGTAGTCTTTTTTGTAGAGATCTATATTTAGAATGGGCCTAAACTGAAAGCACTAAGAAGTGGTGAAGTTTTGTGGAAATGAAATTTTGTGCTGGTTCTCAGCCTAGTTATACTAAACTAGCGGCGTACCCCAGCTTCGCACGGGTGCAATTGTTTTTTTCGAATTTCTGAAATTTTCTTTCATGCAAACCTTGTCCTGACAATACCGAACATAACAAAGAAAAAAGAATTATCCAATTTGGTGCAGTCATTTGGAAGTTATGCGCGTACATACATTTCGGTGACTTTGTTTTATACTATGTAAGGATAACGTTTGATTTTTGGTCTCCTTTTTTTTTTTTTTTTTTTTTTTTTTTTTTTTTTTTTTTTTTTTACAAAAAATGGTAATTAGACTTATAAACTAAGCCCCACAAAACCGTTGTAATGGTTTGACTGTGGGGTCGGTGAGTCTCTAGACACTCATACACTACACTAATAAGATAAAAAGTACCGACTATAGTTAGTATTAAGTATTAGTAACAATGGTGCTTAGGTACTAAGTTAGTATTGTTAGTACATATAATCATCACTCTTGTACGTGGGCGAACCCCAAGCTCAGAGAGATATATATATATATCCATCACCTATAATCCAACCATATATATATGTATATAACTCACACTCAACATATATCTAAATAATATTTTTTCAATTTGTTTCTGAACCTATTTTTATTTGTTTCACTCCTTATGTCTGCCGGCAGACTGTTCAATAGATATGGTATTCGTTTTTTTAGGGTTCTGTCACCAAAGTAATTGGTGACTCTGGGTACATTGAATCTGCCAGCAGCCATAGATCGTGTGTTATGATTGTTGAATACGTGAGTTAAGCTATGCTCTTGGGTACCTTGATGGTTAACTGATAAAAGATATTTATGTTTGTAAGTGATAGGTAGAATTTTACATATTTTAAATAGTTTCCGATAATCTCTCTCTCTTCCTCTCTCTCTTTCCGATAATATCTCTCCTGTTCAAGTCTAATTAAACAAAGTTTTAAAAACAACGCATACAACAACATCACGCCTAATCCCCGAAGGATTAAGCTGAGTTGTAGGTACCTGTAGTACCTACACCCACAAAAATCCAGTCCTCCGGTAAGTTTTTGTCTTGTATTGGAATTTTGAAACTTCTGGCTTATTAAGTTAAAGAATTAAAGTTTTCCAATTACTCTAGAAATAGTGTTAGTGTCAAAGTTGCACATGTAAACAATGCACCCATTGTGCCACTGTACTCATCTTATAGGCCACGGTTTGTGACATCTACAGAAATTAACGAGTTACCGTTTGAGACGTGCGATGTGAGGACCCGATAAGGACCCTTCCGTGGTTCCGGCACGGCGCCGATACGGCTCCGACACGGCAACGACCCGATACCGGCGCGGAAGCCGGTAAATCTTGCCGATCGGCTATTTAGGTATTAAGCTCATCAGTTACAGAAGATCGTTCAAGGAAATTGTTGTGTCAAGGTGTTTTTGCTAATGGGGTGACTCGGTAAACTGGTGTTTCGATTTTGGGATGATTAATTCGAAATGACCTATAACTGAACAAGTACCTACTTACCCACATAGCATAATCCTAGCCTATAATGTTCCCACTGCTGGGACACAGACACACGCCTCGTCTCGTCGAGAGGGAGTGGGCTGTAGTCCACCACACGGGTCCAAGTAGATGTCACTGTCACATGTCTTCGAATTTTTAGTTCTAGGACAAGCCGGTTTCCTCAGTTCCTCACGATGTTTACGCGCCTGGCTGGGTTCGAACCCACGACCTACGACTCGTAAGTCGGGGCTGTTACCACTGGGCCGCTGCTGCTCATACCTGCCTACCCCTGGCCAGTGCCTTAAGTTCGTATGAACTACAGACTACAGCAACAAACGAGACAAGAATGGCAAAGAGAAAAAAATATAAAACTTCTCATTCACTATAGAGCCATCATAAATTAATGAGCTTTAAGTAAAAAATATACAATTAAATTTTATTAAGTAGGTAAGCAGTTAAAATAAAAAGTAAATATAAACTTCAAAAGCAAAAAGCAAATTTATCTCGTACTATCCACTGTGTTGTCGCTAATTTTGTTAATAAACAACATGAATAGCGCCATCTTGACATTAAATGACCGAACTTAATCAAAAGGCAGATAGGTCAGTTAAGGTCCTTGACCATATCAGTAGCGCCCTCTATGTTTGCACGCTTGAAGCTTTTAGGTAGATCGATTCAACGGAGCGACATTGAAAAGTATTCTCACAACTTTTTAAGTTTAAACTTTCACATTTCATAATTATTCTACAGAATTTTATTTATGCACTTAAACTTTGAACAACAGTCCTCAGAGTAATTGTAATAGATTTACTTAATTCGATGTGAGACAAATGGACAGTCAATGACCATAAAACTAGCGTCCTCTAATCAAACTTTGTGGCATCAAAAAGACTTCAACGATTCTATATTAGGTGGCCAGTGTGATCAAGCAGCAATGTCATAAGTACATTAGTAGTTATTTTCTTTAGATATTATAAAATATAAGGTTCTATTTTGGGTTTATCACAGTAATCGATAGAATTGTTTTCAGAATTAATTGTGTTGATATTTCTTGGGTCTAAAAGATTTATTTAAGTAGGTACACTGGGGCCTTAAAGTAGAACTACGCAATATTATAACTTGGCAGTAAAACTATCATTGTTATTAAAACATTTAAAAAAAACATTTAAAATTGGAACACGAAATTACACAGACTAATCAACAACAACAGAGGTTGATTTATACGTTTTATTTGCTGGCCGCTAGATGGCGGTAGCTAAGTGGAGCCATTTTCGCGTACTTTAAGTACTGGGGAGCTGTGACCGCATTATTTATCGCGCCATTACGGCATGGACCCTTAAATCATCACATGACGTGGACCGTGTACGTGAGTCTTAATGAATGGCGGGAGAGTTGCCCAAAGTTTTTTATTCTTTATGAAATTCTAAGAGCACTTAGTGGGGAATCTATTAGAGCGAATGTGCGTTTTGGGAGACTCGTTGTTATGTTTTTAATCTCTTTTTTTTTGTGTTTCTCTGGCTGTTCTGTGTGATCTGCGAATGTGGAAGTTTGCGTTTAAATTGAATGTGCGACACAAATCGAAACCATTGACTTACTTAGAAAGTCTGATGAAACTTTATAGTAGGTATACTTAGAAAGCTCGATATAAGTATTAGAATCTTTATAATAATAATAATAAAACCTTTATTTTCAGGCTACTTTGGCCCATAGATACAAACACACATACAGACTAACATATAAATTATAATAGTACGATGTGTGTTAGTGTATAAACTTAAAACGATGTTAGTAACTCACTTCACTCGAGCACTGTCTTTGTGCGATCGTATGGCACTTGTGCGCGGAAGCGACGGAATATTACACCTTGCGGCCAAAGGTCCTCTGCCATGACGAGGTGCAGGTGGCATGGAGGTACTCGCACCATGGACGCCCTGAAGTTGACGTTGCAGCGTGATTCAAGCAACGGCACTCTCGGCCTGTGCGTGGTCTGTAGTTGAGAGCAGTGGGGTGGTACAAGCTAACAGGAACAGTAAACAATCAAAGATAAACAACCTATAGGTATACCTAATTATCTACCTTCAATTAATTTAAACAAACTCCTCAAATCTATAGGTAAGTTAGGAACGATCGCCTGGATCCATATTTCCATAGTGTCCCATAGTCCGCGATTGTCATCAAATTATAAGTTCGAAACAATGCCTACCTACCAACTGTATTAGAACTAGTGATTGTGCGCGTATCTGCTTGCCGATCTAGGAGATCTGTGGTGAATGGAGTTTCATTAATTAGATTGAGAGGGAACTAGTTTTGTATGGGAAACAATTCTGAGATGGAGCTAAAGGTACAGTGAAAGCTTAGCGAAGTAGCAAGAGCACATTCAAAGTAAGGCACGGTCGTAGGGAACTCAGAAAGTCAGTGCCTTCTTGGTAGGAAAGTAAAGATGAAAATGATTATACTAGGAATGTATTTAGTACAGTTATTAGGTACCCTAGGGGCCCATGGCTAAAAAATAACAGCCACACAGGTCCATAGATCAGGTTAAGCTACGCTTGCCGCGGTTGGTCTGTGGATGGGTGACCATCTTTACATACCGTGACCCCTCCGTGCCTCGAAAAGTACGTTAGGCCGTTGGTCCCGGCTGTCATTCGTGGATCTTTGACAGTCGTTACGGGCAGTCAGAAACCCGAAAGTCTGACAACCGGTCTTATGAAGGGGTATCGTATTAAGGCTCCTGCAAACAGGCGCGACGCGCGACGCGAATCGCGCGCGACACAAAGGAACCGCTCGTTGCGCGACTTGCGGTGCCTTTGTGTCGCGTGTCGTGTCGCGCCTGTTTGAAGGAGCCTTTACCCAGTAATTGGGTTGTGGAGGTCAGATAGGCAGTCGCTCCATGTAAAATATTGGTAGGTATTCAGCTGCATCCGGTTAGAGTGGAAGCCTACCCCAACATAGTTGGGAAAAGGCTAGGCAGATGATGATTAGGTAGGTACCTTTAAAGTTAAATGACGTTCCTTGCAATGGTTCGTAAACAGAGCTTAGGTATATTGATTTTAAGTAATTCATATTAGTATCTAAACTTTATACTTATTACAATAATTTCCCGATAGATGATGATGGTGATGATGATGATGGATTTCTTTAGTCTTCTATAGCAGTCGACTTACCATCACCTAATTTCAATAGAATTCGATATCCACTTAGGTACATACCTGACTATTCGCATTATTAACAAAGGGTTCAATGGGTGACAGAATCCAATCACATTTCAGTATCATTCGAACATTGAAATTATTTACACCAACACCAACCAACTTGTTATCTAACACTTTCCTGATCCATAGTTGACATAACAACGAAAATTCAATAAAAATCACCCACGACATGTTCTCCCTTTCCTCATAAGTTAGTTATGAGAAGGTCTAAGTCACTAAGTGTGTATGAGGTGCATTGATGCCCTATTAAGCTGTGACAGGTGGCCTCGCTAACTTCGTTATGTAACCCTTTGCAGTTCACTTTGAGTTACCTTCACCAAGAATACTTAGGATGTAAACAAACTTACCTTAAAGTGATTCCTTCAATGTAGCCAGCGAAATTAAAAATTACTAACGTTTTTTGCAAATTAAATTGCAGCACTGTTTTATGTGTAGTATTTTGATTAAATTTCAATACGCGGCAGTATTTTGTGAAAATAATTACTAAATTATAACCATTGAAAACTCATAGCTCTCGAAATTATATTTGGTGCAAATAAAACTATTTTGTGGAAATGACGATTTGCAGCAGATAGGTGTAATTGCGATCAAATTTCGAATTCGTGTATAATTTTGTACCTCCCTATTTGGCGCGATTCATTGACGGACCCCCCTAAAAAGTGTACAGGGTTCCTTGCCCGTTCTTCTCCATAACATACTTCAACTTTCTGACTAGCACACCGATTCCTAACAAATGGTACTTCTAAATAGTTTAATTGAAATTGTATTACTTACTGCTAAGAGTTTGTATTTGAAGGATAGGTAGCCATCAACAAAACACGATTATTAACGCTTCAGTTTTTACAAATTTAATTTTTATAAAAATTAAAGTTGGAACTGAAATAAAATTGAAGGTAAAATATATGAACTCTTAGCTTTTTGAAGAAACGCAAAAAATCTGTTAATCTAATTATTTTGTGTCGATTTTTAATGACAGTGTTAATCCACTTTTGTTGTTAATAACATTGTTTTTGCTGCATGTTGTTCCGACATTTGATGAAACTCTCAAAAGAGAACGAGGCATCGATTTTTGAAAACTTGCATTGCAGTTGTAGAATTATACATATTCTTAATTTACATAGTATTACATACTCACTATGTCGTATGTACCTTGTTAGAAAGAAGAATCGATTCTGATGTTTTAATATTACACGAGGACTTTTACACAAAATTTAATTAAAACGAACCCTTCCTCTTTGAGCTTGCGAAAATCTTCACTTATCATCCCCTCATTATGTTTTGAACATCATTAAAACCTCGGACAGAAAAACAACAGCCTTCAAGCTTGAATATCTTCAAAGCCATAACTTCAAAGAAAGATAAAATATAAACACCGGGATACAATGCTGGTACAAGTATCAGTAGCGTGACAAACTCAAAAATATCCCAACATAGCGCATACATTAGAAACATTATCGCGTCTGTGGCCCACAAAAGGTTGAAAAGTCGCATTTCGCACGTATCGCTGTTATCGTCGGTCTGTTCAAACCCTTACGTTTGGAGGGAGAATTATACTTCTGTTTAAGTTAGAAGCTACAGCGATTTCAGAACTAGACATGACAAGGGCCAGCAGACTTTTAAAGGGAAAACAAAAACGTACCTAGGCTTTTATTTCTTAAGGTTTTTGTAACGAAGGCAATATTAAAATAACTTACGGGTACTAGGCTCACTACATATTCAAGTTTATAAATGAGTACTGAACTGAAAACGGAACAGACAACTTATATGATAGACTAGCTGCGCCCCGCGGTTTCACCCGCATAAGTTTTGATGCCGTGGGAATATCGGGATAAAAAGTAGCCTATATGTTAATCCAGGGTGTCAGCTACCTCCATACCAAATTTTATCAAAATTGGTCCAGCCGTTTGAGCGTGACGAAGTAACAAACATATAAACACACACACACTCACAAACTTTCGCCTTTATAATATTTGTGTGAAATTTCAGTTCTTTTATAAATAGAAAGATACAGGCGCCGCCTAGTTTGGGGACCGCCGTAAAGATCCAAATGATGGTCGCTAACAGCTACAGACCGACGTTAAGTTAAGTTAATTTATAAGGTAATACAGTCACGTAACATTGGTTTGTAACATTGCTCAAATAAATCTTAAAAAAAAAATTAAAAATGTCAAGTAGTAATAGATAGTCAGTCTCTTCTAAAGAAGAGAACACTGATTGTGGTTGCTCATCACAATTATTATTTTTCACATTGGAAGTCGAGACGCTATCTTAACTGTATTATTAACATCATAAACGTTTCAAAATGAAATTAGACGGAATTATTAATTCAGTTAATAGGACATGAGCATCACTTTTACACGTCATATTTAAAATATATAATAAGCTAGATTGGGTCATCATTTCGTACCTGACTACCTCTGAGAAGAAATGGCGAAACAAACTAAGAGATCATGGTCTCTTCGAATGCTGGGGCCACACATTGGACATAATTTGACCCAAGATATAGCCTTGGAGCATTGGCTCCAATGTGTGTATCGGGCCTGGACAGTTATTGGAAAGGATTTTACCGATTTTTCTCAACATTCGATGTGGTGCCAAGTCTGAACCAATGGACAAGGCCAATGTGTAGTGCCCGGCATTAATGAACTCAAGAAGTGTAAACTCTTCTAACTGTTTACCTAGAATTTGTTAACCTCAATCTTTTAAAAAATATAAGAGGTCACACAATTATAACATAGTTAGCCTATAACGTGCCCACTGCTGGGACACAGACCTTCTCTCGGCGAGATGGAGTGAGCCAAAATCCACCACGCGGGCCCAGTTCGGGTTGATAGCACAATTATTTTCACTAGTTATTAATTCCTAGCCAAACCATTCATCTACAAACGCCCTCATCACCACACTCCCCACTCTCTCACAACTTGCGACCCATCCTTAGTTCGGAGGGCGAATTATCAGAAGTCGTTCAAATGATTTATGTACACAATTATTGGGTTATTCAGGTACGATGTTTTGTGCGATTCGATCCCGTACCGATAGAAGTTTTGAGACAATAAGAGTTAATTTAATGCCTTTCTGAGAGCTGTGTGTTGCGTAGTTTGGATGTGTGGATTAAATATGGCGGGGTTGGGTTGGTATTGAGTTGTTTCTCGTTTTAACCCCCGAAGCGTGGGAGGAGGAGGCGAAACAAAGCTGTCATAAATTGAGGGCACTTAATGACATACTCCTACCATTGTAACTCTTCGAATTTGCTAAACCATCCAACAATTATAGGTGTTCAGGGAATTGCATATTTTTTTACTTTTTGTATGTTGAATCCTACAACAAGTTGCCACAAGTAGAAATACATCGGAGAATGACGTTTTAAGTAAACTCAAACATATTGCACTAACCTAGTCTAACCATTGGGTTTGGTGACAAACCTCCTCGCCCAAAGGAGATTCATGATGATTGACACGATTACCTACGTCCAGTTACCAACATTATAATCAAAATCTTTTCATCACTAGGTAATTAAAGTTTAGTTGACGGATTGACAAATACTCAGGGTACTAAAATAGGTAAAGGTACTTATATATATATACTAAAGGCAGTTTAGCCGGTCAACCTCAGCCAATACACTTTGTTTACTTCAACCTTGACATTGGCAGAATCATCGACAAAACGATGGTGCCATTACTATAAAATTGGAATTAGAGGTAAAGGTAGGTTTAATGCAGTGAGAATTTGTCAATCCTCTATAAAAAATGCTGAATGCCAATGTCCTTGAACCTTTCCAAACTATTCCACACATCCCTCCATCTCGTCATCTCCCTAGCCTTTTCCCAAATATGTTGGGGTTGGCTTCCAGTCTAACCAGATGCAGCTGAGTACCAGTATTTTACATGGAGCGACTGCCTATCCGACCTCCACAAACCAGGTACTGGGCAATACGAAACCCCTTGGTAAGACTGGTAGTAAGACTTTCGGGCTACTGATGACAAATAACGACTGGCAAAAATCCACGAATAACAGCCGGGACCAACGTCTTAACGTGCTTTCCGACGCACGGAGGGGTCTTGGTATGTGAAGAAGGTCACCCATCCATGGACCAACCGCGGCAAGCGTAGCTTCACCTGGTCGATCGACCAGTGCGGCTGTTATCACTGAGCCACACACACATCCCTCCATCTCTCACCGTTTTTTCCAGAAGTTTATTATTTCAGTAGATGTACACAACGCCGGCGCCATTACTAAGCATGGTGTACACACTACACGTGTCGCCGTGATACGTGACAGGTTGCAGGCCCATTCGCATGAATTATATAGCAACTCATCTCCATCAGACTTCGCCTTGCACGGAAAATGTTGTTGTGGAGCTTTTTTCGCGCGTAAATTAGAAATAGATGCATGAAAGTTATTGGTGTTTTTTGTACTGGCAGTTTTTGAGATAAAACTTGATCTGTCGTGTCATAAGTATAGCGTAACTATAATTATCTATCTATTTATATAAAAATGAAATGCTGTCTGTTGATAAGCGCTTTACTTGAGAACGGCTAGATCGATTTTGGCTATTTTTCGTTTTAAAATATTCGTGATAGTCCGAATTAGATTTAGATAGAAAAAAAATTGTTAAAGTTTCCCGGAAAATGTTCAAATAGGGGAAAAACTGGAAGTCCTATTTTGTATTGGATTTTTGTTTGAATTATTGAAAGGACAACGTTTGTCGGTTTAGCTAGTTATTAATAGAAATAATCAAGTTTTACACAGTCCGCTGTGCAGTGTCCAACTTACAAAAACAAAGTCTCCTTAACGAAATTAAGTTCGGGTAGTATATTTTAGGACACATTGAGCCAAATTATAAATTGCCAGCAAATTGGACAACCTGGTGGGGTGATGATGATTTCTCTATTTTAAATTACCTATTACCCATCTCTTACAAACAGCTCCTATAATATATAAAAAACGTCCAAAGAACGGAATCTGCTTTTTTGTAAGTCAAGGCATCATCTGTAAGTATTTAATCATCTTCATCTCCTAGTGGTTTCCTTAAAACAGTCAGCCTTGTTACTACCCCATACACAAGCAAAACTCAAATAAAACGCAAAAGAGCCCCAGAATATCTATCCGCAAACCGTTCTCAAAACGTATGCACTAACGAGATATCAAAACCGAATCGAATGCAATAGCCACGAGGGAAATGTTCCCGACGTAACACCTCGGTACGAATCTATCACTGTCCTGATTGCTTACCGAAACTAGTCTGCATAAATCCCACAAGTATAACACGATTTTGACATATCATTGATCTATCCAGCCCAGGATCACCTCAACACCTAGCTGCCGTCTCCCCCGAGACGTCAAACCAAAACTGTATTACATCAACACCGTTTGTGATACTAACACCCCCTGACACACAATATACATTGCTAGTTTGTTCTGAAAACTTGTTGAGAGCAAGCATAGAGAGCACGCAATGGATGGTGCAGAACGCGACAGCATTGCTTTTCGAAAATTTCGGAATATAGTTGCGCCAATACACGCTGTTCCATCTACGAAAGTCAATGTTTCTTGCCGTTTGATTGTGAACTTTGCTTCTGCAAAGTTAGAGTATGTTTTTCGTTCAGTGTAGTTGCTTCTTGGGATGTTTTGAACTAGGGAGTAAACTAGATAGTTTGAAAGACAGGTCCTATCAACCGGTGACAACTACATATTGTTTAGACGCGTGTTTTATTCGGTTGTATAGTGATCTCTGTTCAGTTTGGCGCTCTCTGAAAATTGTCTTAACAATATGGAATACATTATCCACGACACTTGAATAGCGTTTGTCGATTGGTTCGGCTTTTATAAATTTTACCTTTAGACCTGCTTTCTTGATATGTATGAAGACTGTAGTATTTGATTCTGTTTGGTCTACAGATACTGCAGCTTTTAATACTAAAAGGACTAACTTCTAAGAATTATGCTCTTGCGAGATTAGGTGCTGTGACCTGCATGGTTTTGACACGCAATCTTTTCTCGTTATTATAGTACAATGGCATACAATTATGACATAAACGCTAATACGAATTTAGAAAGCAGATTTATTTTTTAACTAAAGTTTACATGACGTAGGTCATGAGATAAAAATGTAAAAAAACGTGAAACGATACTATAAATAATGTATCATTTAATTCCAAAGAAGTATTTTATTAAGGTACCTCTCACAATACTGTACTTTCTTTTTGTTTCAGAACGCTTTTGTAGTTTTAAGGAACAACTTCCATCTACTTCCTGTTGACTAATTTATTCATAATTGTATTATCAGTAGTCTTCGTAAAATCTGATATTTTTCTCTTGTTTGGAGCTTGGTGTAGCATACTCACTTACATCATTGTGTCGGTAGCCAAATGGCAATAACTGTTATTTTAAAACGATAACTTCTTTTAATGTATCACAAGCAGGTTATACGCTTATTTATAATTAGCATAAAAATCTAATTTCGTTTGCATCAAAATAAATTATGAGCCTCAATCTGTAGGTTCTTACATATTCCCCTTATTTAACATCTATCATGTTACTTTTTATACCAAAATCAGCTTTAAATCAACTAACAGAGCAACCTCAAACAACCTTGAAAGACACAAAAAACGAAATTGAAACAAAAATATGAGTTATAAATATAAAATACTTATCAGATTGGGCGTGTAAGTTTAACGTTTTAATAAATAACAAGCGCCCGCCATGTTGGATTTTTATATTTATTTGTAAAAATTAATAATAATGCTGAATAAATCAATAAAAGAATGGAAACATTTCAGGACTGGCTCCGGTTGAATGATTTGTAGTAATACGAGTGTAGTGCCGTCTGCGCGCCATAGTAGCGACGGGAGGTTTTGATACTTTAAGATGTTATTATTTTTATGCACGGTGTTCTAGGAGGTAAAAAGTATAGAATTACATTTTGACCTACAACAAGCCTGTAAGTAAGTAAAAAGAAATCGAACTTGCCTTTTCGTTGAACCTAATCACTGATTATGATATAGCACTAGTAACTATCAAAAAGATAGAAAAGATTGATACATCAATTTAAAAGATGACCTCATATAAACAGTATTACTCTGAATCCAAGTAGTTCAAAACTGGAACAAATAAATGAGATGTAATCGATATAATAAAAAATTAAACAGGCAGAAAAATCTTAGGTGAAATGTTCTAACCTAAGTATTTAATTATACAACATCTTTGGATTTTCAATCTACATATTTAGTGTAAGACAGGTTTACGAATGGATTTAGAAAATTGTTTACTATCCAGGTTTATCATTATCAATCTGATCTTGTCTATCAGTCCACCAGATTTTCATCTCAATGGTCAGTAGTAAGATTAGTTTAACTTTAAGAAGTTCAAGTATCAAAACCGCTTCTACCTCTGGTATCACAAGCTAGCCTTATATCAGTTGATATCGAGTCGAGTCGGCTGTACATCTCAGTCCCACCTCCAATAACGTGCACCATCAATTCAGACGGTCGCAAAAACGTTGCCTTACCTCGGGCGAGGTATGACGGATGGATGGGTGGCCGCTGCTGCATTTTGTTGTGATCTACAGGTACCTGGGTTTGTTGTAGCTAGTGTTTTGGATATTAGGAGGATGATATTGAAGTTTTTCTTATTCGATCGTCACGATTATGAGAATATATGTCGTTGTGTGGTATAAACAGGTCAGTCAGAAGGCTGGTCGCCAAAACGTTTCCTTACCTCTTGTGAGATATGATGGATGGATAGTTGGCTACTGCTGCACACAGTTGTGATTTAACGGTACCTGAGATTGTTATGTTCAGTGATTTGGATATTAGGAGGATGACATTGAAGTTTTTCTTATTCGATCGGCATGGTTATGGAGATAGGGTATAGGTAATGTCGAGCTAAAAAGATTGGCCGGTCAGAAGGTTGGTTGCAAAGACGTTGCCTTACCTCAGCCGGGGCAAGACGGATGGATGGGTGGCCGATGCTGCACACAGCTGTGATCTGACGGTAGGTAACCGAGTTTGTTATGGTCAGTGATTTGGATATTAGGAGGTAGTAGGAGGATTATAGTGAAGTTGTTCTCATTCGATCAGCACGATTATGGGGATGAAGGCCATATCGTGTTATAAAATTAGGCCAGTCAGAAGGCTGGTCGCCAGAACGTTACCTTGTCTAGGGCGAGGTATGGTGGATGGATTGCTAGTCGCTGCTACACTTTGTTGTGCTCTGAGTGTACCTTACCTGGGTTAGTAGGAATGTAGTAGTGGTATTTGGAGGACTGGTTTGCAATTATATCAAAGAAGGTCATGAAAACGGTGAGATGGCGACGTTTCTCAGACTAAAAACAATTTTAGATAAAAAAAGATTCTCATAGATTTTAGGTGTGCTTTTGTAAAATATTAAAATTACCTTTACCTTAAGATACTGGTTTAAAAAGTGTGACGGGAAAGTTCCCACCTTTTGACACCCAGTAAAACATACTAATGACGTAATCCAACTAATGGAGGTACCATTAGTTGGCTTACGTCATTAGTATGTTTTTTTATCCTCAATCACGGGTAAAAACTGACCTCACAAATGTATCATGTGAAACATACTATCTGAAGAAAATAGGCAGACAGCAAGTCTAAATGAAAACTTCTGTTCCGAAACCGATTAAATAATAAAAATCATTAATGACTAACAAAATATCCCAATTTGATGTTAGAGGATGAATCTCGGAATGATAGTTCTCGTGAAGAATTTTATAATTTTCTACTACTCCAAAATGAGCTCACTAAAATTACCTCAAAAACACCGATTTTTCTAAGAACGCCGACGGAGACTATAACAATAAATCAATCCGGACAGAATATAGATAAAATAAATCATTCAGAAACCGTCATAGCAATGTGTCTCATCAAAATTCAAATGGATATGGACCGGCCCGTCAGTGCAAGCTGACGGCTGCTATAGGAAAACTCCAAGATGTACCTACCTATGATTTATATGAGCACTGGGAGCGCCTGGTGTCTTGTTTGACTGTAGGGGACTTTAATTTTCTCGGAGGAAAGTACCTTAGCTACCTATGGGTATTTCTAAGTTGTAAGTTACGTCTAAGTCGGCTGGGTGACTCAGCCCTAAAAATAAACTAGCAGATATAGATGCAAGATTGACACGTTTTTGAGTGAGGTAATTCAATTAGTTACAGGACAAAAAGAGAACGTAAAAAGTTGAGGATACAATAATATGCAAAGTGTAAAAAGACGCATCACATAGCCGTCATAGCTACATATTATGTACGTCATACTAAGTCATCATTATCATCATCATCTGCCCAGCCTTTTCCCAACGTCAACGTAAGTAACGTTGGGTAAAAATTATTGCTGGAAAATTACTTTTAATTTTGGTGTGAAAAGTCGCAGTACCGGTCGTGGGATTCAAAGACAAGTAAAGTTAAAGTATTTCAGGTAGTTCAAGTAACTTTAGTTATTATAGTTCATTGATGGGTAAAACATCACTTAATACTCCTTTCATATCATCTCCCTAACCTTTTCCCAACTATGTTGGGGTCGGCTCCCAGCCTGAATAACAGTACTTTACTACCTATTTGACCTCTACAACCCAGTTACTGGGTAATACAATACCCCTTGATAAGTCTGGTTGTAAGTGTTTCAACCTTCTGAAGACCCGTAACGACTGTCACAGAACCACGAATGACAGCCGGGAACAGAGGCTTAACGTGCTTTCCGAGGCATGGAGGGGTCACGGTATATAAAGATGGTCACCCATCCACAGCAAAACCGCGGCAAGCGTAGCTTAACCTAATCGATCGACCTGTGCGACTGTTATTACTTAAAAACGAGCCTCACTAGTACTCCTTTCATATATGTATATACGAAATCATCATCGATCAGTTGTTACGGCCATCATACTGTCAAAAGGCTATCAGTTTACAAACCCCTGGAAATAAAATAAAAAACCATAAAAGGATCGCAGCAGTATGGACCAACAGACCATACATCCCATCTCAGAAATTAAACTACAGTCAATACCTGATTAAACTTCCCATCTAACGTATCGAATGTATACCGATCCCAACCACAATCGTACGACTGACCATCTTAAATTTATAATCGGCAGATATTATCTGGTTGCGCAGGCGCAGCACGATGCTACGAACTAATGATAATGTGCAGAGCCAACAATTAACTTCTATACCGACTGGGCAGGCCCGTGTCAATGTTGATTTGTGATTGATATTATGTGCTTCATGTAAAGGTTACTTTGTACATAGAAAATTAAACCCTAGCTAGTTAAATACAGAGTGGACTTCAGCTTGCCATTAGAAAGGTATCGGTCTTAGAAAGTGATGCAAGGGATTATCAATTGTTTCTTTGTGAAGCTAGAGTTTGGTTTTGATTGTAGCATTTCTAAACTACAAGGTAAGTTTCAACTATTGCACAGGTGAATGATTTTGATCTTTATAGGGAAGGTATTAAAGTGGGATTTTGGTGTACTAGAGATTACTGTAGGATTAATCGGTGCGTTTGCGCCTGAAGCTTTTTTCTGAATAGTTTACTAATGATTTATTTTAAACTTTAAGCTCTTTGCAATAGGGGCTGGCTATTGTTTTTATTAATTGTATCTAAGTTTTTGATGTATACTGGTGATTAGCGATAGATATATTATTTTGGAGGCGTGATGTTAATATATGAGATCAATATATTTATTTTAAAGTATATATCATCGGGCCAATTATCAAAATAGTTATCGTTTGACGAGATCTTGTTGGGAACCAAATCGTTCAGAGCAATGATTTATTTTTTAAAGAACTGTGTTAGCATATGGGATTTATTGCGTAGGTACTTTTAATTCATAGCAATACTAGCTTCCGCCCGCGGCTTCGCCCGCAAGATATGTCGATAAAAACTATCCTATGTCCTTCCCCGGGATGAAATCTATCTCTCTGCCAAATTTTATCGAAATCCGTTCAGTGGTTATGGCGTGAAAAGATAACATACAGACAGACAGAGTTACTTTCGAATTTATAATATTAGTATGGATGTTACTTCTTTATAGGTACTATCGACTGGGGTGATTACAGGTACCCCGTTGGTCTCGTGGTTGTAAGCGCGACTGCCGAGCGTAGGGTCTTAGGTTCGACTCTCAGGTCAGGCAAAGTGTTATAGGGTTTTTCCATTAGGAATTTCTTAGTAACAGTCCAGAGTTAGGTAGTTGGCGTTGTGATACCCCCGTGTGTCACGTTAAGATATCGACCCATCGCTTCTATGTAGTTTGTCTAGCTAATTTAATTCGAACTTGTATATAGCAGTCCCCGATTTCATTGCATCGGTCTTAGGAAACTTACGTTCCATCAATTCCTTCAAGATTACGTAACGTGCATTTTTACGTTTCCCTTATCATACGCAGATGAAATACATAA
Organism: Luperina nickerlii; assembly: GCA_963855955.1. Lineage (NCBI taxonomy): Eukaryota > Metazoa > Arthropoda > Insecta > Lepidoptera > Noctuidae > Luperina > Luperina nickerlii. Next base: position 1,957,600 of record OY979666.1, on the reverse strand, counting down.
CCACATACAACTTTATCTTACGGTACACCAAAGTAATAACTTATAAAACAATAGGACACAGACGCAATATCAACGCCTTTTCATAAAATATTGTAGAAAGTGACTGCTTGACCATTGTTAGCTAAGTGATGTAATATTTGGAGATTTGGTTTGGACCGACTTTCATCTAGACATAGACTGCGGTAGATGTCAACAGCCTATGTTCGCCGCGGTTGGTCTGTGGATGGGTGACCATCTTTACATACCGAGACCCCTCCGTGCCTCGGAAAGCACGTTAAGCCTTTGGTCCTGGCTGTCATTTGTGGATCTTTGACAGTCGTTACGGGTAGTCACAGTGAAAACAAAAACCTATCCACAAAATGACCGCGGTAAGTGCAGCTTCACCTTAGGTTCACCAGTGCGACTAAATAGTTAATCATTTAGCCACGAGCATAGAGGGTTTAACAGACGAGTATGCTTAGAAAAGACAATCTGATATTTTGCCTTTTCTCTCAAAAGTAGATAACCCATTTTGGGACACCTATTCTGGACGAAGGCGTAGAGGCTAATGTAACATTGGAGGGACCTCTTAAGGCCTCTTCTTTTCTTTTTTAAGTGGCAAATTCTAGATTCCTCTATTTAGCTCCTTACTTGCCTTATATCAGCAGTCATTCTGAATTTAATCAATATTACTAGAAGTTAAAGCATTGAAAATCTCTTGCTTCGATTAGACGCAAATGTTTGTTTTGGAATCATCTCAAACATTAACAAAACTTGTCATTTCCTAAGAAAATAAATTGGAAAGTTTTGGTTCCGAAACTTTAAGACTTTAGATCTAAATTGACAGTATTTTAGATTAAAATCGAGAAGTTTCTAGGTCAATAGACTTCCTGAAAGTTTTCGATTCCGGATATTTGTGTAAGACCGTTGATTTTTGTGGACCTACTGTGATTGACTCGGAGTAAATAAAAGGATGAAAAAAGTTTTGATCCTTCTTATATTTTGTTGGAATAAAACATTATTTTATAATGCACTAGCGACCCGCCCCTGTTTCGCACGGTTTTTACGACTTGACAACTCATCGAAGTGTCTTCATTAGTTTAATATTCTGCACATGAACCTTCTGAAATAAATACTCTAAATTATGATAAAAACTGCATGAACATCCATTGTGTAGGAGATCGATGCGGCCTCACAGACAGACACGAAAAGTGTCTTTGTTTTATACTATGCCTAAATAAAAATTGAGCGTTAACAGGCTGATTTTGAAGGACTTATGTAATTGCAGCACAGCAGATCAGTCTCTAGCTGCTATCCCAGTAAATACTTCTCAAAAGTAGACACATAGGTACTTCGAACTCAAAATCTACTTGATCTGGGAGGAGCAAGAGATACATAAATCAAAGGCGACCTGCTCCCTTACGTCACAGCGTGTCTGTTACGACAATGGGTATACCGGCTATAGGAACTACCAATTCACGGAACAATAAATAATATTAGTTAGAATTAGATGTAAGGTTTGGTTGAGCTGATACCGTTTTCTAACAGTTTCATATCGTCGTAGGTAATAATGAATGCTCGTAATATAGAAATAGGCGTTGTTTTCATGACTTAGCAAAAAAGTCTTTCATCGTTCTAAAACAGCATACTAGAATCTTTGAACGAACCTAGGAATAAGTAATAAGAGAACCAGTAAGAAACAAACGCGTTCGCCAATCCTTCGTACTTTCTTTCGGGGTCAGTTGGACTTGTACACCATGCACTACATCCACGTTTTGTTTCAACTTGTTCCACGAGTGGAAAGCCGGGCACAAACCCAGACTCCAAGCTGCTACAGAGAAATTCCCTGACCCAATAACACTGATCGACCCATGGATTGGTGTGTGCGAACACAGGCTCTCTCAGCACTCGAAGAAGACATGTATTTAAACACCCAGCTAGTAGGATGAACCCATGAATCATGACTCGCTCGAGCGAGTGGCCAGGACGCCCTCTACTACCTTTAATTGCCGTAAACACAACTTTTTGGTTACACCATCTTTGAGATGATTTATATACTTTTGTTACCATCACCAACAATGGAAGTGAGCGGTGATTAACGAGACCATTGTTTTTGGTGATTTACGTAAGATTTAACTAATCTATGTTATAGTTACGTGATCCGTAAGTACATAATATGCTGATCTGGGAGAAATGTTATGGTTTCCTTTAATAAACTAATCGAAAATCATCAATAGAATCGTCATCGTTCTCCAGCTCTTCTCTCAATTTATTTAGGATCGACGCAGCATGTCTTTTTATTCTATTAGTCGTCATCATTAATAAACTTCCAGAAGACTTGCAAGCGTTATACAAAATGAGTTCGAAAAGTTATAAGTACAAATCAAAGCGTTTCCTTACACAAAATTTCTCCTAATGTATGTATTAATGGAATGTAATAATTTGTTGACATTGTTATAAAATTATAGATATGAACGGCTCGCCAACATACACATAAACCCTGAGAGGTTTTCGTTGTGTGGCTAAAACTAAATGTGAATTAGGCTGTGTTGTAGAAATTAAATAAATCTCAGTAATCACCCCCTTTCTAACCATATCATCATTCACACAGTCTATCCATCGTTTCTTTGATCTTCCCCTACTCTTATAGCCATCGACATTCATACTCAAAACTTTCCAAACGACATTTTGCTCATTCCTCTATACCATGACAACCGATTAAATCAAAATAATATTACAAAAATAATCAATAAAATATAGCAAAAAAATATTTCTGTTAAATTGATATCAATATCCTTCATTAAAACATGAGCACTTACTGTTTTGATTATCGACAAAATCAAATAACGTTCCACCAACAGATTGAAAAGTGACCAAAAATCAACATTACCAAATAAATTGTTTTCTCACCAACACAGTTGCCCGAATATTTTTACGATGCGAATACCGTATCACCTTGGGGCTTATTAATTTTAATTTTAAACTGATACTAACCTACATACGTAACATTACTGCTGATTATCAACGAGGATTTTGTGATTGTCCGATGACTTTCATACAAAATATAATGTTTCAGTAGTTATTTACACAATAAAAACATTTTACGAGTTTTAAATTGACGTTGAGAGGTAAAACAGCGATCCTTTCGACTTTTGACACGTTCGGATCTGACCTGATTTTTGCACGTTTCCATTTGTTTGCGGGAATTTGTAAAAAGTGTATTGCGTCAGTTATTGTGGCATTCTCTTTTTTGTTAGCTTAAAAAGTATTATTTGTTTTTTTTAATAATCGTTTTTTTCACTAAAAACTACATCTGCTACAGTTTTAATTATGACACCTATTTACCGATGAGTGTTCTGAAACTATAGATTTACTCTGATTTTCAGATGCGATATGAAATTTCATATTTTAAGTTATAGGGAAATATATGGTTGTTTTGATTTCACACCATTTCATAATAGAAAAAGAAATCAACAATTTTCGTAGTAAAATGAAAACTCGCACAAACTCAGCTAACAGTCGCACGCGCATCAAATATCGATACAATTGCGCCACGTCGCGTTTACGATAATCGTCGGTGCGCGTGAAAGGAGAGCTGTGCACGCACATTATTTTTATAATGGCGCCCGCTAAGTGAGGGGACAACGTTCTACAAATTTAATTATTTAACTTATTGATATTGGTTACGATAAGTGTTTCTTGAAGGTTTGTTAACTTGGTTTATTTTAATGGTGTTAGTTTATGCTTGGTTAATAATAGAGTAAATAACAGCTGATATCCTATGCTTAGATGGCGGTGGCTACTAGGATTCATACGTATTAATGTGTTAAAGCCTGTTCTATGTCCCGTCCAGATAAAGTTTTCTAAAAGAGATACTTAGAAGTTTGATTTTTGAAGTGAAAACTTCTTTAGCGGCGCTGTGTACTTTTTTTGGAATGGGTAAAAACTTCTAAATTCGCGTCAGGTCACGTGACCCTGATCGAAAATTCGTAAGACGTAAAACGTCAGACGTAAAACGTAAGACGCTCGTTGTTGAGGACAGCGCCATCTATGCACATCGGGAAGAACTACGAGGGCCTCGCGTACTAACGTCAGACGTAAAACTTAAGACGCGCGTTGTTGAGGACAGCGCCATCTAAGCACATCGGGAAGAACTACGAGGGCCTCGCGTACTAACTACGTAGTTCATCCAACAACGACGAGATGGCGCTGAACCACGGATATATAACTGACGACGAGCAAATCTGAATAAATTCCTTTCACGAGAAGAATAAACCAGTCACTTTGGTCATCATACCTGATTTGCAAAAAACCCTATAAAATAAGGAACACACCTTAACACGCGGGTTTTGTTTATAAGACGATTCACAAAATACACTCGTAATTGTTCAAGTTTTCACTTCTGTCGGCACTACCGGAGTGCCAGTTTTTTTTACTGCTTCAAGGGATTGAAGCCTCAAGGCTGCAATCTCAAGCTCAAAGGAGCTATCAAGTTGAAATTAATATCAAATAATCAATTATTTGATATTAATTTCAACTTGATAGCTCCACGCGTTCCTGAGAAAAAGGGGCCTTGACTGACGGACAGGCAGATGGACAACAAAATGATCTCATAAGGATTCCGTTTTTCCTGTTATTTTTATCTGTCTAGCCTTTTCCCAACTATGTTGGGGTCGGCTTCCAGTCTAACCGGATGCAGCTGAATACCAGTATTTTACACGAAGCGACTGCCTATCTGACCTCCACAACCCAGTTACTGGGTAATACGATACCCCTTGGTAAGAGACTGGTTATCAGAATTTCGAGCTTGTGACTACCCGTAACGATTGCCAAAGATCCACGAATGACAGCCGGGACCAATGGCTTAACGTGCTTTTTGAGGCACAGAGGGGTCTCGGTATGTAAAGATGGTCACCCATCCACAGACCAACCGCGGCAAGCGTAGCTTAACCTGATCGATCGACCTGTGCGGCTGTTATTATTTAGCCACGGGCCCCTCTTAAGGTACGGAACCCCAAAAAGTACAAAATTCATCAAGCTAATAAAGTAAATATTTCACTGTGAAAACTTATGTGAAGTGAGCTGCCATTCCACGTGATGCTAAGGATTGACACTATTCAGTCATTAAGTCATTTATTGATTTGTTGACAGCTCACACCTATGTTCTCACGATGAGATTGTTACAGAATAGTTCGACTGATCGTCTTCACCGTGTCGATGGCAATTTAGATACAGTCAGCCCGCCATGCGCCAGCAGAATTTATAGAATCAACTTCTGAATACTGATGTAAGAACTTATCTACCGACGCAGCACATCAAGCTACCCGAAACTGTCAAATTTTCCCAATCAACTTTGAACCTTATGCTTTAGCGATAAAGTTGAAAATCTATTAAAGAAATTTGACAGATTGTAGTAGGTTGATATCCTGGCGTCTGTACAACTTTGTATCAACAATCAAATGGCAACGCAAAAGCCAAACCAGTACACTCCAAAAAACCCGTATCCAGCAATATATCGCTACTGATTACGTTTTTATTAATCGTAAATTCAGCAAGATATATCCACGACTCATCCGCGAGGGTACTAACTTTATTCCTAAATTGCAATTTATGATCGAAGCGTTAACTGCAGATCGCATCGTAAAACTCTGTCACTTTCGGGAAAATAATCAAAATACTATAAAAAGTTGTCGAAGTGAAATTATTTGTAACTGTTCCGGTACAGAGAGATAATTAATGTAAAACTGTATTTAAGTATACACGTCAATAAATATTTGCTTAATATTTACTTTATATCAGACGTAATTATCAGCTCAAAGACAACCCGTGTGGGAAATCAATATCACATGCATTTACTTTTTACGCCAGCACATCAAGCTACCCGAACCTGTCAAATTTTCCCAATCAACTTTGAACCATATAGTGTAGCGATAAAGTTGAAAATCTATAACCTGTTATCTAACTAGGCTGAAGGCGGGTGATTATAAAATATAGACTTCTGATTCTAAACGATACTTTAATTAATCTCAGGATAACCTCTCACAATCAATATCAAGCCGTTAATGCCGCCCGCGGCCCGAGCCTGCCGCTCGCGGCAGTTACTCGTGATCCCTCCAAAAAATGTTGACACCGTCGTCCGGTAGAGCGTGCTGTCTCGCTCCCACCGGTCGTTGTGTTGCCAACACGGCCATGCTGCATCGTGCCTGCCCCTGGCACGCCAGCTCACGCCTGGTAAACCAATTCTATGGTACACAGGCAGGTGACCGCTCCTGTGATAATGTACTGGAAACATATATAATTTATATGATTAGTATTTTGTTACATTGTCTCTCCAAACCGACTCGGTCATCATGACGTCCAACAGTACAGAACACTTAGTTATTTAACTTAACCCTAATGCGAAGAACTCCCTTTAGACTTAGGTCGATCAACACATGAAGGACTAGTTAACTATTTTATCTACATGATCCTCGGTCTCTCTCTAGGCGTTCCTTTAGGCTTAGGATACGTCCGTCTACCTCTACTAGGTGCTCCTTTAGACTTAGAATACACCTAGTTAGGTTTAAATTGATCCGAGAATCAAGTGATTTCTAATCCTTACTTAACCTTAATGCGAAGAACTCCCTTTAGACTTAGGTCGATCAACACATCAAGGACTAGTTAACTCTTTTATCTACATGATCCTCGGTCTCTCTCTAGGCGTTCCTTTAGGCTTAGGATACGTCCGTCTACCTCTACTAGGTGCTCCTTTAGACTTAGAATACACCTAGTTAGGTTTAAATTGATCCGAGAATCAAGTGATTTCCAATCCTTACTTAACCTTAATGCGAAGAACTCCCTTTAGACTTAGGTCGATCAACACATCAAGGACTAGTTAACTCTTTTATCTACATGATCCTCGGTCTCTCTCTAGGCTTTCCTTTAGGCTTAGGATACGTCCGTAGTATACTCCGTTAGGGGACCAAGGACGTCAGTGTGAACCACTTTGAAAGGGTACCTCAGGCATCGTCCAAGATTCTATGGGTTGTCTAGGAGACTTCACTATAGTTTCAGTTTTACTAGGGCTAGGCCGTACCTGACCGTTACCAATAAGCCTACCTAGGTATTCTAACTAATTGCAAATTTATTCTTTTTTTTATTATTTTATTTAAATTGATTTACATTCTGTTACTATTTAACTCACACCCTGACTTATTACATGTAATTTTTTTTTTTTTATTTAAATGAAAATCGTTTACTTTTACTATGTTTGTAAATATGTGAGCACCATGTATCTATCAGATAATTAATTTATATGTCATGGTTTCATTTTTAATTCTTTTACTTGGCTTTCCTCAAATTCGTCAGTAATACTCTGATCCCTTGGCCTGTGCCATGGCATAAGCCTTAACCTCATGAGCGTACTTGATTCAACCAGAGCCATGTACCATCGTTATCCACATTACAACAATAATCTTTTCCACTAAGAGCCTTAGACACCCGGAAACACACAAACGAGTAAACCACTCTAACGCCACGGCTCTCTAGCCGACCAGCAATCGCATTGCTCTCACACATCCAGCGCATGGATCCATGTGTATTACGCTATGACTACACACTTTTTACTACGGCCGATAGAGAACCCCTACTCGCGTGGTTCCCACTACTTAGACTTGCTCATAGCTCATTACCATTGTGATCACAATCTACTTCGACTGGTACATGACCTACTGGATCATTCGTAACCTATCGTGAGCGTATTTAAAAATTGCATTGTTTACTATTTTGGGCTATACCTAACAATGTAATCGTTTTTTTTGCTGTTGTTTACCAGGGAAGCACTCAGTACCCGAGAATTACGCCTAGGTGTATTCTCACGCAGCGTGCATCCACGACTCGACATGGTTATGACTATAGGCAACGTAAATGACCACTACGTGAACAACAAACTAACCGCGTATTAGAATATTGACATTCAAGCTTCAATTAGATATTGACTGTAATTATCTGGGTCAGAAGGAGCAAAGTTAATAAAAACCTTTAGTGTAAGTAACATTCAAATCACACATATTTTACTACCGTTTATTATGATTTCACATAACCATCTCATATAAACCACAATATACTTTAGAAAATAATGCATTGTTTATATACTTTCTACATAAATTACAAGACTAGCAATAGTTAAACCATAGATTTAACCTCTCAAACGTCGCCGTTACACCATTGTATAATAATAACAATAAAATTCTATTGTGTCTGCTAATTGGACGCGCGAAGGAACACATTCGAACAAAATAACGGTCACAGTTATAACATAGTATGATATTTAAAGAATAGGTACTTATTAAATCAGACTGACTTACAGTAGCTCCTTTCACTTGACTCTAAAACTTGTTCTCTTGGTGGTCCGGGCTCGAATGATCCCCAGCCCCAATGTCCTCAACCTCTTTTTTTTTTTTTAAACGTTGAATCCATAGACACGAATTACAAGCGATCATTGTCAATTGATAGGCAAAGGAAATGTATTCAGTCAGCCAAGTCCACAGACAAAAATTAAAAATGTAGTAAACTAAATGTACTTGTGAAAATGTGTTTTAATACAACCTTAATTCCCTAATACGCGAAATAAAAGAATTAACACGTGGTTGTTTACTTAAAAAACACGTACGAAATATAATGTAATCGAGTAGAAACACGTGGCGAATCACATTAAAATGCACAGAAACTAATCACGGACAAACTCAACAACACGTGGTGAAACAATTTTAAACAGTCTCAAAAACACTATTTTCGGTTAAAAAGATGGCGAACGATCTAAATCGCGTGTAATTTAAACTAATACCACTTCTGATGTTATCTAACTAGGCTGAAGGCGGGTGATTATAAAATATAGACTTCTGATTCTAAACGATACTTTAATTAATCTCAGGATAACCTCTCACAATCAATATCAAGCCGTTAATGCCGCCCGCGGCCCGAGCCTGCCGCTCGCGGCAGTTACTCGTGATCCCTCCAAAAAATGTTGACACCGTCGCGTCGTCCGGTAGAGCGTGCTGTCTCGCTCCCACCGGTCGTTGTGTTGCCAACAAACCCAACTAGCAAAAGATATCGTAAAAATGCCAGCAGCACGTTACTATTTCAGCTATTGGTGGTGAAAAAATATCGAGTAAATGATCTGTGCACGTTCTCTCAACGCGATTTGGGCGCACTTCTTTCTGCTTTAAGTGATGTAAATATCGTAAGATTATCGTCTGAATAGCCAAATAGTCGAAAGAATATAGAGTAATCGCAACTCGAAAGTTACTAGTATTATATTAATCATCAGTATGCCATTTTTCAACATATTAGCTTTTCCCAAGTCGGTAGAAGCTCTTTCATTCGACAAATTTATTGTAATATAGCAGTGCGGTTGCAATCACTCGACTCTTTGATCGTGTTAATGCAACCAAGTAGCATTCATAGACTATATAGTTTGTGAAAAGAAATAAAATAGTTAAATTTAATATAAGTATTAAATTTTGCCATATTATTAAAATTTGTGCCATTCAATTTTACAATCATATTGACAATTCGTGAACTAAAGTTAGCTCAAAGGTGTTTACTTTCCTATGCGGGGTTAAATTTTTCGTCTATATTCCTTACATTTTAGTTAATATTTTCATGGGCCGTAAGATTTCTTAGTAAATAATGAATTATAAATAATATTAATTTAATTGTTTATCTAATTCGCCATTAATAGCAATTCACTTATCATCACAAAGCATTCACTCGGCTTTTAGCTGAGAAATAGAAATGAGGTTTCAAGTTTACGACTTCTAGGGCCGCCATTGCAGTTAGTTTGGGGTTCCTTAGCGCAAAATGTTAAATCCTTAATATTAGATCAAAATACTGTTATTAATACTCCAGAGGAATTTAAAAGAAAATTAAACACAAACAAAATATTTTAGTGATTTTTATTATATGAGTGACTTTTTCAAATTATTTTTGTGGAAATTTTTGTTTTAATTCTGAGACCATTTTCAAGATCTTTCATTTCCCTCACAAACTGTTCTAAATATTTATCTAAGTCCGATGTTTTTTCTTGACCTGCATATAGAATAGAATAGAATAGAATAGAATAGAATACTCTACACTCTACACTCTCTCTCTCTCTCTCTCTCTCTCTACTCTCTATATATTCCGACAACTAGTAGCGACAGTGTAGGAATTTCTAGTATTTTACACAATGTTGGCCAAAATTGAAGTTTTGAGCTATTATATACTGGCAGGCCGTCAATGTTTACAAGCAGAGTCAAAACATCAGAATTGCAATCAATAATTTCTAAACATTTTTGCAAAGGTTCTGTTAATCCGTTGTGCCAGTAAAATCCAGAGCCAACAGTTAATACATTAATTAATCTTTAATGTATTCGTATTCAATAGACCGAGGATCTTTTGGCAGTAAATTAGGAATTCTTTTATTAAAAATTGTTGTCAATTTTCTAGGCATCATGAGAAATATTGAAATGGAGCACTCACTCTTTAAAATTAAAACGAAACTCATCATTTAAATTTTCACCATCCCCGGACTCTGAACTATAATTGTCATTATCATTACTATAAGAATCAGAGTCTTGATCAGCGGAGATATTTTCAAAATTAGAACACACTTCACTAGCTGACCGTTCACAAATTTCATAATCAGTAGAAGTGTAAATATTTCCTACAGAACCCGCACTTGTATTATTTGATCGCTCTTCATCTGTGGTTACTGCTAATGTAGATGTTGATTGTTTCAATAGTGTATAAATCTTGTTTACTTTCCGTCGGAACCCTCCGCTTCTTTTAATTTTTTTCCACCGATTATAATCTATTTTCACAAAATAAAAGCAATACGGTTTTTGTTGTAACAAAATGGCGTTTACAGTGCTGTAATAGTACATTACGATATTAGTGCGTTAAGATGGTTATAACATGCGAGGCGGAATTTCAGCCCGAGCCGAAGGCGAGGGCGTAATTGAGCCGAGCATGTTATAACCAATACGCACGTATATCGTACGACGTTTTTTAACACATTTGCGAGGAAACGGAAAATAAAAAACATTTTATATTTTGTTCATTTTTAATTATTGAAACAGTTAGTGAAATTACAATTATTAAAATGATACGTAGTTGTAGTTGGTTTGTTAATTATGTTTTTATTATTATTATTACTATTCATAATGTCATTGTTTTGTGTTAGGGTAAATGTTGGAGACGACGAAACTTCTTGAAAGGCGGCAGAAGAGCATCGTAATTTGTCATTAGTTGTAATTTTTTTTAATTTTAAATAAACTCAATTTGTGAATGCACACTGTTGCTTTCCCGCCATTTTAACAGCGCGCTAGCGCTGCCTACTGACTGGCGCCGCAGCCGCGCGGCGATTAGTTCGAAATTTGAATAGCAACAGCGCGCTGCTCACTAGCTGGAGTCGTGAGGCGGCGATCAGTTCCAAATTTGAAATGGCAAATAATACTGTTATGGAATTTGTATGGGCTATAACTTAACTATTTGCTTTGATAACACACGCGTTTTTTATGACCCTCTTTACATATTTAAAACCGGTGGAATTACATCAGCTTTACGAGCAAGGGTGTTAAAAAAGATTTTATTCAACTTTCATACCACAATTATGCTGTAAGACGGCTTTCAAATGATGTTTAGAGCACCTTGGGGGCTGTAATAGATAATTTTAAAGCGTTTTCTCAACTTCAAAAATTAAGCGGAATGAAAGCCTTGTAAAAAGCTATTATATGACATTAAGTGCCGGTATAGTAACTGAGATGCTATTTTGTCGAATAAACAGCGTTTACTCTATAATTATGCTGTAATAAATACATGTCGAAAGATAGTGCTATAAAAGCTAGTTTTACGACAAATTAGCAATTCAGTTTCTTTCAAAGAGCTGTCATAGGACTTACGGTTGCATGAAGGTGATCGAGAGATATCTTTATATAATTATCGAGTAAGTGCAATATGAATTCGTCGAGTACACGTTTACTAGACATGTTTATAGAGTCAAAAAGCGTTGAAGGCTAAAATATCTAGACAGCTGCTTTTAAACGGCTTTTTGAAATAATAGGATCTTTCATACGAGTGTTTTTCGATTCATAGTCGTGAGAGTAATTGCTTATACGATCTCTTTGCTAGTTGGGTAAAGAAATTTGACAGATTGTAGTAGCTTGATGTGCTGGCGTCTGTACCTACCTACATAAAAATATAATTACATCATCAGCCTACAGCAGTCCAATGCTGGACATAGATCTCTCCTATTGCTCGCTATTCTACTCAATTTTAGACAAGTCTCATCCAGCTGCTACCAGCCATCCTGTGAAGATCGTCGCTCCACCCTAGCCTGAGGGCGTCCTACCTTACGTTTGCGGATTTGCGGTCATCGGTTCTACAACTAATATGGCCGGCCCATTGCCGCTTCAGCTTGTTTATTTCGTGAGCTGTATCGAAAACTTTGGTTCTCTGCCGGAAAAAATAATTACAATATACTTTATCATCATTAAGGCTCCTGTAAATAGGCGCGAATCGCGTGCGTCTTAAAGGCACCGCTCGTTGCGCGACTTGCGGTGCCTTTGTGTCGCGCGCGATTTTATTGCGAGTCGCGCCTGTTTGAAGGAACCTTTATGCTAGATGAATACAAGTCCAAAACTATTGGTTATGCTTATTTCTTTGAGTATGAAAACTCGCGATGAAAATGGACAGAAGTAACGCCACGTCTTAGCTCGAAATATAAACTGCTGGCTGAAACTCTCCAAGACATCCAATATTCCTCGATTTATCTTAGACTAGCTTCTACCCGCGACTTCGTCCGCGTGAAATTTCTTGTTACACCGACTCACCCCGTCGCATCGCATCGCCTGCCCGCGCTATTACATCGTTTTTGCTTAGCGTTCTTTCTGACTTTTTTTTTTGCTCGGCTCCTAAAGGTTATAGCGTGATGTTAAATAGCCTATAGCCTTCCTCAAGAATTGGGCTATCAAATGCAAAAAGAATTTTTCAAATCCGACTGCTAGTTCCAGAGATTAGCGCGTTCAACCAAACAAACAAAGAAACTCTTCAGATTTATAATATATTATTATTATTAGTATAGATTTTAGAGAAACAACTGTATCGTTATCATATAGGTAGTCAGTACGTCTTTAAGTAGTAGACAGTGAAAACTCAACTTCACAAAACTCTTCCAAGAAAGAAACCATTTCTTAATGAAGCCAGAACCACACAAGGTGAATTGATTTTGTGTCTAGCCTAGACATCACTGTCACAATTTTCTCCAAACACTTTTTATACTTCAACAAATCAACATCCTAATAATAAATCTATCCAATTCCCTAATGTTTACAACACGTAATCATAACTCACTGATAACGCTGATCATCCCGTTCAAACAGTCACCTGTCATGGCCGCCTGTCAAATGGGACTTATCTCTTATCAACTGTTGCATTTCTTTACGGATCAGTGTGACATGTTTAACTTTGTTGAGATGAGATTGAGGTGATGTTTATGGTGAGGTAGGTACGTTAGGGACATGGTTTTGTTGTGATGCTATTCTAAATGATTTTGAAGGAAAATCCTAATCCATTGCTTCATATGTTTGAAAAATTTGTCAACGCAATGGATATTCTTGAACTGTCAAAATGACATTGTAAGGCAATGGCATTGCAAGTGTGTGACGCAATTACCCCAGCTGTTTCTAAAATACAGAGGAGGGAATTCCTCTGGATTGTTCTCCTACGAAACTGTAGTCAGATGACAGCTAGATAGTCTAATAGGTATACAATAATACAATTTTCGTAATTTCTATCTTAAGATTAAATAAGAGGACAACTTTGACCGCTATAGCATCATTCTGGATACCCAATGGAATACCAATGATAGCCATACAATTTGAGAGTTTAGAGAAAATTTATAATATATTTAGTGACGAATTCTGGGAATTTTTCAAAAAAAAAAAGACAATGGTTTTTTCTCGATTTCCAATGCTTTATGGGGTGCTTAAGTGTTGCAAATGGGCCACACTATCACCCTCTGGAAGAAATACATCAAATTTCTCAAATTACAGAACCCATTAACATGAATCGTACTTCAATTCAATTTGAAGAGCTTACTGGTCTTGAATTACAAAGTCACGATAATGTTTGATCTACCAGTCCTATCGACGGATCATTGATGACGGAAAATCACAAGAAGGACACTTGATACAGACCTGTTACACATAACGGATTAACCCACGATAACACTTCACTTTTAAATCCTGTTAGTTACGCATTATCAATAAATATAAAGGACACTGTAAACCAGGATCTTATACTGATGTTGCAGTCACGGATCTGAAACCCCAGTTATTAAAAAACTGCATAAAAATAATAACTATATCGCTCATTAAATTCATTGTAATTTAAACTTGTATTGCTGTTGAAATAATTATTGATATGAAAATGTATTTATTAACTGACTAAGACGAAAAGGAAGGTCATGTTTTGTCAAAATTACTGAAAATAATTTAAGATGTTTCTTCTTCACTCTATTTATTAATATTCCAGTATATGCTGCCAGTCTTTTGGGCACATTTCCGGATGACAGCGATACGGACGAGTACTTCGACGCCTAAGTGTCCTTTTGTTGTTTTATTTATTTGTCAAGTTAGTTACTCATTTAATTTAGTACCCAATGTATGTAGATAGTTATCGTCCAGTATTGAATATTATGTGCATGTTCTCATAAATTAAATAAATAGGCCCACCGACACTTATCTATATATTATACTTATATCTTTAACTTCTTCAAGCACCGTTACTTTCATCAAAATCAGCCTTACAAACTTTATCTTGATCCAAATCAGCTCATACCGTTCAAAATATATCCACAGCTCTTCATACTTAAATGAAAGACACTTCACCCCATAAGAGAACACATCTAAAAACAAAAAGGAATCATATCTACATTGTTATCAAAGTTTACTGTTGGTTCTACCATAAAAATATAACGAACAAGCTTTGATGCGCGGCGATTCTGAATAATGCCCATCCTTTATTTTTTGTTAAAGGCAACGCTGAAACGGCCGATGGACACTGTTTTCCATTTATTGCTAGAGTACATGGAGGTAAGAATGTCTGAGAACAGTGAACATGAAAATTCTCCCCTTTTTCCTTTAGTCGTTCTAGTGTTAATGAAAATTTTCAGTATATCTTTTTTCTTGACCTTCTTCTAAAGACAAAGGAGAATGCATTCAGGATTCGGCTGGATTATAGTTCAAAAGAGTAGAACGAATGGCGACCGCGTACCGGAAGACGTAGCTTTGGAAGGCCTCCCACAAGGTGGACCGATGACCTGGTGAAGGCCGCAGGAATCACCTGGGTGCGGGATGTACAGTACTTGTCGAAGTGGGGTGAGGAGACCGTGGCAGTGAACGTTTGAGAGTCGGCTGAAATGATAATAATGATAATTCAAAAGTAGGTATGGCAACATAACTGTAAAGTTGGTATCGGTATCCATCAATGATCCATATTCTGGAAAACGTTCGGATACAAGACACCATTTCTATTTGATTTTCGCTGAGTTGATGCGACGCGATGGTCCACCAACAATAAAATGCCTCCTCCAAAAAAATCCACTCTTCACTCCGATCGTATCAGAACTTTCTTTCGGCCACCCTTCACGCGTTGATGACCACTTTAGACACAATAAAAGCATATATTATTATAATAAAAACATGTATTACAATAAAAACGGCGACGGACATTCGGCAGTACGACGTACAATTCACAAAACTTGTAAAAGTTTACTACCTCGTCACTTTATCGTATTCTGGAACCTTTGGAGGTCAAACTTTGGATCGCCGGTAGAGGAAGTGTAGTCGTAAATATTGAATTATATTATTTTTAAATGTTCTTTGAAAAATTTTGATTCGGTAGTTTTAAGGTACGGAATTCGGAGACGGATTCGTGGAAATTTGGAGGTTCTAAATTAACTGTATTTGGATTGTTGTCATCCAGATTTTTGTTGGTTTCTTTTGAGTGTTAAGAAATATTATATAATGTTCTTTTTTATGTAGGGCCTACATAATATTCTTCGATCTTGCGGTTTTCAAGGAGGCCCATTTCCAACCGTGACTTTACGTAAAAAAGCCGTTCATTCATTATTATTATAGTAGTTCAGGTGGTAAGGATATTGAAAGTCCTAATTATTAACAATTCTTTTTGTTTATTTTAGACTAGCTGCTCCCCGCGGTTTTACCCACTTAAATGTAGATCCCGAGGGTATATCGGGATAAAAAGTAGCCTATAATATATTTTAATCTAGGGTGTCAGCTACCTCCATACAAAATTTTATCCAAATTGGTCCAGCCGTTTGAGCGTGAAGAAGTAATAAACATATAAACACGCACACCCACTCACAAACTTTCGCCTTTATAATATTAGTGGGATTAACCATTATTATCCCACAGCTGGGCAACAGCCTCCCTACTCTCCTTTCCCTCTCCAAAGCATTAATAATTACTTGAAACAAAATATGATTTCAGTAGAAATGATGATGATGGTGAAATCAGATTCACCAACCTCTCTGCCAATTTATTGGTCATTTCAACGGTTTATTTATATCAATTGCGAAGTAAACATTTACGTATGTTAGTTAACTTTCAGTCCTGATCGTTCTATAATTTAAAAAACATTTTTACATAAAAAAAATCCGACTTAAAAAAAAAACACTACAAAGTGATAAATAACTTTAATTTCGGAAAAACGAAAATGCGGAACCAGCGACACCGACTTCCGAAACTAAAGTTATTTATCACTTTGTAGTGTTTTTTTTTTTTGAAGTCGGTTGTATTTTTTTTTGTAAAAAAGTTTTTATTTTTCACTTTTTTGTTGTACCTACCTCACACAAATTCAATTAACACTAGTGCATTGAATAATTGAAGACACCGACTAGAGAATCATCAAAATTCGCATAGAAATGTCGGAGATGCAGTACATTTATACATATAACTTCGTACACAACTACACAAGAAAACCTATTATATAATAAAACCTTCCTGAAAGTATGTAGATCACATTAATGAAAGAATTATCAAATATTCTTCATTCATTAGTTTTCGAGAAAAACGCGGACATGCAAACATACATACATACGGGTCGAATACAAAACCTCTTTTTTTGAAGTCGGTTAAAAAGCTTTCCAATTGTTTAGTTTCAAGATGGACACTAAAATGCAAAAGCTCTTTGTAAAGAATCGTAAAGTTTCTTCAGAATATAGGTAACAAAATCCAAGATCTATAAACACGCCATTAAACACAAAAGTAGCTAAAGAAAAAGGGTCAGCACAGGCATTGGTGGACACAACAAATCATAAGGAGTAGCCCTCAAACAAATGTGTGAAATATGAACAGAGGCTTCTTTATCACGGCCACCCAAAACATACTTGTTGTGGGCCAAGTGAAAATGTTAGTTATTAGATGTTAGGAGTTTTTGGGAGCTTTGTGCAACTGAAAAAAAGGAAAATTGTTGCGTTGGAGCTCATATTCCTTGTTTTTTGACGTCTGAACATGTTGCCACGGTTCTCCGTATTCTCATAACATTGTCGACGATCTGATTACCTACAGCATTTGATTTTCTGAATAAATTGTGTCAGTTTTTAGTCCAGTTCACTTTTGTAAGTTTAGGTTTAACGTTTTCACGTACCTAAGTACTGCTTAGTTGCAAAACCTTAGAAGAAAATAGATCAGAGCGACGATGGTGCTTTCAATTAAGTAAGTATTATAGTACTATTAGTTATTCTGTAGTATTAGTAAGTATTTTATAAATAATTTCTTAAGTCAATCAAACAACTTATTAGATCTCCCCTCGCTATCTTTAACTGTTGGAGTACCTACGTATTTTATAAAAATTAAATTACAACGGTGATGATTTTAGTCATTCTGTTAACATCTGATGTTATAGCAACACAGTCCTTCGGATTTTTAACCTAAAACTTTCCAGATTCCACCTAGCAGGAGGTCTTCTGGCCGCCAGATATCCAAAAAAAAAAACTAATCGCCGCCCACTCGTATTTCACGCCATATTCTCAAGTTCACGTAAGAGGTTATTTATAGGCGCAGGCGGCCGTGTCCAAAAAGCTTAGTTGTGTCAAAAGTTGAGCGTTAAATCATTGGCCACTATCTGGACACTGCAGGCCGGACTGTGGCCACTAGTGTTCGGTGTGTGTCCATTGTTGCACGGCGTGCGGCGTTGACGTGACGGATTGGTAGGACTAGGCAAGAGTGCAACGTTGGATTTTTAGTCCCAGCTAGTCCTGTGTTCGTTTATTTTTCAGTAAAGTTCACCACAGGACACGCGTGCTATTATAGACGAATTCAAAAACAAAACGTTTTTTGGGTTAGGCACCGTATCTGATTATTATGGAGCAATGATTCCGTTTCATCAATTTCTGCAAAATAACGTGCCTATTAAATGGTGCAATACACGTGAGTGTATTACATCACACTAATATTACGAAGGCGAAAGTTTGTGAGTGTGTGTGTGTGTGTGTGTTTATACATATATGTTTGTTACTTCTTCACGCTCAAAAGGCTGGACTAATTTTGATAAAGTTGGAGGTAGCTGACTCCTTGGGTTAACATATAGGCTACTTTTTATCCCGATTTTCCCACGGGATCGAAACTTATCTGGGTAAAACCGCGTGGCGCAGCTAGTTTTTGTAATAAAAATAAGTAGCTTTTACCAGTTGGTAAACTGAAGTTTTCTATAGTGGCGAATTGTCGTAAGTAAATTATTTTTAGTTTTTAACATAATAAATGGATTTCAATAATTGCACCCCTAAAAAATCTCTTTTAACTTCCTTAAAAAAATACTCAAAAGAACACATATCAAAGGAAACGAGACTAAAATGTATGTGACACCAGCACTACGTGTCGCAAGAAGAAAAATGTTAACAAACCCGTATTATATCATAATTGTATCGTGTGCCAATGGAAACAGTGCCAAGCTAAGTGATCCGACACAAAATGAAATATGATGACACTTCCACACATTACAATACGAATTTTTCGTGTAAATGAAAAAAATAAGCGAGTTTTTTTGGCCAGTAGTCCAGATAGAGTGCTTTAGTGTATGGGCTTCCGACTTAAATTAGTCTGATTAGTGTTAAATTAGTCTGATTAGTGTTTAGGCCCTAAGAGTAGGTCAAAGGCAGATAAAATGGTGGTATAGCAACTTCTCCACCAACCCGCACTGGGCCTGCAGGTAGAACTTGAGAACTTACCCGAAACTGTCAAATTTTCCCAATCAACTTTGAACCTGATGCTTTAGCGGTAAAGTTGAAAATCTATTAAAGAAATTTGACAGATTGTAGTAGCTTGATGTGCTGGCTTTTGTACATAAAACCACGAATGCCTTTCAGGGACACATACATAGCACATGCATGTATTCCCAGTGCTGAACACAGGCCTCTTCTTTCTGTAAACGCGAGTGGGCCATAATCCAATCTAATTTAGTTGAAAGAAAATCTCAACCATTTATTAGTTTATAAATTTATATTTACTTTGCTTTCGAGCAGCGTCTAATAATTGACGATTTTTTACCACAAAATAATAAACGTCTTTACATGAAAAAATTGAGTGGGTGTTGAAAGAAAATCTCAATTATTTATAAATTTTTAAATTTACTTTGCGATATAGCGAGCGAGTAGCGATGTGCAAGCGACGGATGCATATAATTTTAGAAAACCTGGAGACATTATGGCACCCCGGGAGGTCGGGAGGTTAACCATTATTACCGGAGTCTCCCGGGCAATCCGGGAGGGTTGGGAACCCTAGCCACCACTGGTCGTCAGGGCTACGAGCTTCAGTGATGAAGTACGCGACCAAGAAGAGAGTCCATCTTCATCTGGTTTACCCCAAAAGTGTAACAGTTTAAGTATATGCACGTTAGGATCATTATAAATTTGACATTTCACAATTTAGTATAACCTACGTCACAAAAACCTCATTCATGTAACATCAATATTTCAATTAAGCATCGCCGATAACCGGCACACAGGTTAATGAGATTAAGCCATTATTATTTATTGTTAATTGTTATTATAAAGTGCTGCCTAGCAATTTACTAGCGCAGATTCCGATCGATTTGTATTAGTATCGAGTTATTTGATGGCGTGTTTTATGGAATTAGGTGCAACCTTCTTGTGATGGGTAATGCGGAATTGTTGGTTAAGATTACAATCAGAGGGCATGCAATTAGCAGTCTTAAGTTTAAGTTATAATTGATTAGTGTTTGGGAGTACCGGAAGACGTAGCGTTGGAAGGCCTCCCACAGGGTGGACCGATGGTCTTGTGAAGGCCGCAGGATTCCGCTGGACGCGGGAAGCATAGAACCGGTTGAAGTGGAGGTGCTTAAGGAGGTCGTCCAGCAGTGGACGAGTCTTTCGGTTGAAATGATGTTGATGAGTGTTTGGGAGTAATTTGAATGATAGCAAAGAACTTACCTTGATTATACCTAGAACTTGGTCATAACTCAGTCCTACGGCTCTAAGCACGACATCCATACTTTCGCCCGAAGTTACGGGCATTTCCTAATCTGTATCACCTTCGGACATACGATTAGTCGGGGGTCCAATCGAAGAATAAATGACAACACGATTTGATAGCTGTTACTCCCGATGTGTTTCTGCCCGAAGTATAGAGTTGATTCCGAATTATCGAACAACTTTCGGACGGGCTCGTATCTTCGTTGACGGACTTAGAGAGTTAATTAATATAATTTATGGGAATTCGTGACCGCGTGGACAAGTAATACACAGAAGTAAGTTGTAAATAAGTAACGATTAATTTATTAAGATATCAAGTAACTAAGGCTAGTAGTTACACTTGACACGAAAAGGTAAAATTAAACAATGTTACATGAAGGGTAAAACTAATAGAAACACTAGGTTACGGCAAGCTTCGGCGAGTAAAATATGATCGGGGTCAGAGAGAACCTCCCGCGATCTTAGTTAAAAACAGACTGAAGCTCTGAACCAAAACCCTCCCACATCTGCAGTTCACTAAACAAAGGACACGGCAAAACGACACATCTGCAGTTCTCTAAACAAAGGACGCGGCAAAACGATTGCCTTTTAAAAGTATAATAAAACACGAGAAATGCAAATGGGTACATTACAAGATAACTGAAAATAATAGAACAATGAACCTTAACTAAAAATAAAGAATCATAAAAGACCTACCTACCCCCCCCCCACCTATAACTTAAATCGCTTTGCAGATGTGGCAACGTGGGAAAAACACAAAATGAAACTTTCTAAAAATAATATTACAATAAGTACTTCTATAAAAATATTACATTCTTAACAACTATGTAAGGGATGGGTACGTGAGACACAGTCCCCACAAATTAATTAATTTCCAGGTTTAGTCTTGTGACAGTGTTTACTAAATACTTGGAATGTTCAAAATAAGAAAACAATTTTTAGTATTCCATACCTATAATTAAATTTAGTATTCATATATTTCACAATGCTCACGTCGTATTGAAAAATTTAAAATACATTAATATGTAAGACATGGGAATCGTCAAAATCATTTGCAAACTATTCATTGTTGATAAATAGAAAGAAGCTGCTTATCACTTTCATAATTACGTAACTCCCTACTTTTTTCAAATATTTTCGTGTAAAAGTAGCTATATGATGCCATTATGTGATGAAATCATTCAAGTCGAATTGTCCATAGTTATTATTAGTGGCATGTCATCTGTAAATCATGTTCGTCTACGTCCGTCTTACACTTCAAAGACTTTCATTCGTGTGCTTCTGTCTCGTTTCATGTAAATAATTGGGTGAATATATCATTGTTAGAGAATTATTTAAGCTGGGATAGCAGTATCCCCTTGTTAGCGAAACATTCGACAATGTGGTGATTTTGGGATTCACTGAAGTGCTCTTTTTCATCCATGAGCAGCATTGACTGATTGACTGTGAGTACTTCAGCAAAATCATCCTATAATGTTCGCACTGCTGGGACACAGGCCCGCAGAGTACTTTTATACAGGCCTCCTGTCTGCGAGATGGAGTGGGCGGTAATCTACCACACGAGCTCACTACGGGTTGATATATGTCACATGTCTTCGAATTTTTGGTTCTAGGACATGCCGATCTGCTCACAATGTTTTTGTTCACCGTTTTGAGAGCATAAGGTAATGAAATAATGTATACAAAGTAAAGTGCCTCTCTCGGTTGGAATCCACAACCGAATCGTAAGTGGCAGCCGTTACCACTGGGCTCACCAAGTGAGTGCTTATTACTAGATAATGTAACTAGGCACATCTAGTCCACTAGTATTATCTGCTGCATGAAATCATTGTTAGAATTAGTCCTTTCTCTCATGAATAAAACTTGTACATTTTGAGTCACAATTCCAGACTCTAGGCTACTAACAACTGATAAAATTAAAATCAAAATTCATTTATTCAAACTAAGCTGAGAATCGATACTCTTTGAACGTCAAAATAACATAAGAACGCCCGCCCTTCACCACTTCCTAGTGCTTTCGCTGGGGAGAAGAAGTGGCGCAACAAACTCCCCAGCAGCACAGCTGTCTATTCAGTTAGAATAACTTGATTCTATACAATAGTAAGTAATTAACATTATGAAAAAATTAATATAATTATTTGCCATAGGTCAGATAACACACTCCAATATAATAACAAAACATATAGATACATTTATATTCCTAACACTTTGTCAGACTTGGGGGTCGAACACAGGACCATGCGCTTAGAAATTGTGCTCGAGACCGTACCATAACAAGGCACTTTCTTTAATAATAGCTCCGAAACCACACCTAAAAAAAAAAAAAAATCTAAATATTGTCTTCCCATAAACCTACATGAGCACCTATGAAACGTCAGAAGCTAGGTGCACGGTACCAATTGGTCGTTTACTATGGGAGAAGAGACGGCAAGAAACTCCACGGCAGATAATTGGCTTATATTTTCAAATTGCAGTATTAATAGTTACGGGAGGACAGCGCGGCAGCGTCCTGTCAACAAGTCATCTGCGTAGCCTTTTCCCAACTATGTTGGGGTCGGCTTCCAGTCTAACCGGATGCAGCTGAATACCAGTATTTTACATGGAACGACTGCCTATCTGACCTCCACAACCCAGTTACTGAGTAATACGATACTCATTGGTAAGGCGGGTTGTCAGTCTTCTGACTACCAGTAACGACTGTCAAAGATCCACGAATGACAGCCGGGACCAACGGTTTAACGTGCTTTCCGAAGCATGGAGGCGTCTCGGTATGTAAAGATAGTCGCCCATCCACAGACCAACCGCGGCAAGCGTAGCTTAACCTTGACCTATGCGGATGTTACTATTTAGCCATGGGCCCCTCAACAAGTACCAGGTGCTAAAAAAATAAAAATAAAATATCTACAAATGTGTAGTCTAAAAGGCTTACAGACGTTCTCACATTAACAAAAGGTAAAAGAATCTATCAAAAAGATAAATAAAATATAGAAACCTGTTCTAATCAAATGATAAGATTAACATTCTAACCATCAAAGAATAAATTAGCCAAAATTCCTTCATACTAAATACATATTGTACAGCAGTGTGTCCGCCTGTCTAATTTTATCAACACAGGATAAATGACATATGTACATACATCAACAGACAGACGGACTCGCCCATCAATGTGACGCGTGCGTTTGTCTCTGTCTGCGTTTCTACGGAACTAATTCTAATAGCCGTGTGTGTTACTGAAATAATTTGAGAGGTATCAATGTGATTATTTAAGTAGTGCAGTCTGATTTCAGGGTAGAGAAGAGACATGCAAGCGTTACAGGCTGTTAGTCTGCATCATCCCACAGTTGGACAACCATACCCAATGACCTCCAGTTCTGTCTCATTTTATGTATTCAGATTTTTTAATGAAAATAGATGCCATGTAGCGTCACTAGTCGATTTAAGGGAATAATTTCACAATAAGTAAGTTTAATATTACAAAATCAGCTTATAACCTTCCCACTGCTGGGTCACAGGCCTCCTCTCGATAAGAGGAAGTGGGCATCCACCACGCGGGCCCAGTGCAGGTTGGAAGATGCCACATGTCTTAAATGTTTTGGTTCTAGGACATGCCAGTTTCCTCGCGTTCACAGTCTTGTGAGTAGTGGTGATGATATTATTAACACAAAGTAAAGCGCCACCGTGAGTTCGAACCCACGACCTACAAGTCTTAAGTCAAGCCATTACAACTGGGCTGCCACTGGTCTCACTGTTTAAAATTGACTTGTGTAAAATATTATGCCAAAATTGTTTTTAAGTTCCCCGGGAATTTAAGTTGAAAGATTTTTTTTACCGTCAAACTGAAATTTTAATTTTTTACACTTTTTGTTGATATTTAGGTTATTTCGTTTACAAATTTGCAAATAAGGTTTTTTTTTTCAGGATGGGAAGTCATCAAATGACTCCTGCCGCTCTGCGTGAAGCGGAAGGGAGTGTCAGACTCTTACTGACTAAAACCCACCCGTGTTCCTTCCTTAGACCTTTATGTTCCGGGGCAGCGTTAACCCTTTCGGACAATCCCGCTGACACGGCAGGCTTCAGCCCTGACGGGCCCCTTCACTTAATGCTGACATCTGCAATTAGGGCTTGGGCCACATTTACTGCTGGTGAGTGTATTGTATGTAGGTACTTACAGGTACTATGGTAGTAGACGCGAATTTTTCTTCTTTTTTTCAAGGTGTTTTGCACTTTGCACATTAGTAGTATGCCTGTTTACAGCTGCAACTAAGCTCAATATGCTTGTGATAGGAGCGGATTTACGTCCATTGTCTTGCGTGTAGGATTGGAACACAAAACGTCTAACTGGCAAGTCTCGCAACGTAGCCTTATTGGCCATCTTTATAAGGCTAATAGTTCACAATGTCAAAAGAGGGCTATTTTTAATCCGTCTCCTTGTAGCATCTCGATGGAGCTTTTATATTCAATCACTCCTCGTAAAAACTTTAATATACATAAACTAATTGGTAGTAAGTATCATTAAAAATGTAATCAGCTGCTGAAAACAGAAAATCAACTAAAAAGGTTTATGACAGGTGTGTCATAAACTACCACACACAGGGCGTCGCGCAGCCTTGGATTCAGTACTTATATGATTCTGAACCATATAACCAAAATAAACAAAGTGCAGATGCCAGCACATCGAGCTACCCGAAACTGTAAAATTTTCCCAATCAACTTTGAACCTTATGATTTAGCGATATAGCTGAAAATCTATTAAAGAAATTTTACAGATTATAGTAGCTTGATGTGCTGGCGTCTGTACAACAAATTTAACAACAAACACACACACCACAAGAACAGCTAAGATTGCGCAGATATTGGAACAGCATTTTTTTTATTAATAACTGATGAAAATTTTCATAACCTTTGTTTTCATCGACTTTTTTTTTGCTAGCCTATGCTGTCCCACTGCTGGGCAAAGGCCTCCCCCAAACCCTTCCAGGAACTCTTTCCCCGCGCCACCTCGAACCAGCCCTCGCGGTACGCGTCCAGGTCACCTCGCCATCTCTTACGTTAAATAATTTTGCATGCCGTACGGTAAAATGTATCGGGACTCTCATGGAAATTACCATCATATCTGTATACCTACATTATCGGCAAATAAATGATTTCTATTTCTTTCTGGGCCGGCCTCGGCGGCGCCGTCCATCTTCATCGATTTTGAAAAAAAAATTTGTTCTTACAAAAATTTTTTTTGACCGCGTAGGTCTTGCACTTTTGTATGAATGAGCCAACAATTTCTACGCTAGGGGTCTATAATCATGTACTTGGGTAATTCGTGGTTACAGTTCGCACGTCGATGTATACAAACCTGCTGTGTAATAAAAACGTAGATCGCATTTCTCCCTCACACATTTCGATCCAATCTAACAAGTAAAACACCTTTTCCAGCAGATCAGCAAGTAAATAAAAACACTCAAGTTATGTGACACGTTGCTGATCGCGCCTACGATCGGTCGCTCGTCGTGCGACCAACGTGTGGGTTTCTTTAATTTATTCTCGTGTGCTTACCACTCGTTACTCGTAAAGTGAACTGGTTAGATATAGGTATTGTCGCTTTATTGTCGATATATGGGGTCAGACTTGTCTGTCTATGCTTGACCGCTGTTGTTGAGGACTTTGAAACGTATTGTTGCTTTCTTGGGAAAAAGCATGAAGACTTCTTATTTTGTAAAAAAATATTGTCATGGGTGTGAACTCGTCTGAAAGCCCATTAACTCCATAACGTGGGATAGGATATCAATCCGTTATCTACTAGTCGCCTTTTGTGCAGAAGAAGTCTAGTCTAAAGGCTCCTAAAAACAGGTGCGACACGCGATATAATCGCGCGCGACACAAAGGCAACGCTCATTGCGCGATTTGAGGTGCCTTTGTGTCGCGTGTCGTGTCGCGCCTGTTTGAAGGATCCTTTAAGGAGTCATGAATTAAGTTCCTGGTATTAGCGGTATTTAGGTAATTGACATATTTAGGAACTTTATAGCTGAAAAGGGAGAAACGAAGATGTTTATGATTTTAACAGCTTAGTGAGTCATTTATTCCTGGTTTTAAAACGGCATTAGAAAAACTTAATTACAATCGGAACAGGATTAGCTAGATACGTCTCAACGATAACTAGATCGTCTCAAATCTAAGCCATAAAACCCACCCAAACTAATTCCATTCAAATACTCTAAGAAAAACAATGAATGTACTAAATTAAAGAAAGAAAATTAAAAGAAAAAAAATAAGGGTTATAGAATATGTATTACAGCTGAAACATTTAATGTTCTTTATGGGAATCTTTGTTTTCAGACTTTCCAGCTGCAGCAATAACTTTATTAATAAAAACCCACCTAAGTTAACGACTTGGTTTTTGTTTTGTAATTTACTGTCATCATTTACTCTGCAATTTTCTTATAAAGCGAAGATAAAACTCACTAACTAATACTAATTAAATAAAACTATAAATTCGCGATAATTTTCCAAGTTATTACCAAACACTTACCGTGGTAAAATGAAACGTATAAAAACCTATATTGCGTGTAAATTTAAAATGAAAAACATGTGATAGGTTGCTGTGAGTGAATCGAGAGTCGGAGACGAAGGACCTGCTAACTTAATGTGGAGGAGGATCTTTTTATTTTATGTTAAAGCTTCATTTTGTTTGGGGAATTAATGGTCAGTTTCTAACTAGATTCAGTGTAAAATTGTGATGGGATATCTACAGGGTAACTGCGTGAAGCACTTAAAATGACATGACAACACACAAACATGACAAAACAACAACAAATATGACGATGACATTTTGACAATTCAACAACATTCATTGCGTGATTGACCTAGTCGAGCAGACAAATTTTACATAATTATGAAGCAATGGATTTGCAACAACAGCCAGATAACTCCGTAAATAACCGAAAAATAAAAATATTTTCACCTGAATCATTCATGTCAATTAAAGCAAGCGCCATTAATGTATTTCATTGCTATTAGAGAGAGTTAATTGAATGTCAGTCAACGTCGCAAATACTTTGGCACAGGATATGCAGTTTAAATAACTATCAATTAATGTGTCATAACTGAAAATGATCCTAGTTCTTATCATGATTTGTGTTGCCTTTTAAGTACGAACAACTTGAGAAGTATCATCAAAATGGAGGTGCAGTTTCTCTAGAAGTGATGATCCTTTGGTCTGAAAGACAGATAAAATTGCTCTTGCATTTGTAGATAACTACTTACCTGCAATAATGATCATGTAGTGCTACATATGCTCCAACTCCTATCCTGCCCTTTGTGCCCCAAAACATGCAGCCAAAGTGACCTCTGTGCTTCCACCAATAACGACGTGGAAGTGGCGAAGTTTTAAGCCAATGAAAATAACTGTCGTGCCAGCGACACCAAAGAGAAGAGTGCTAGATAAAAAGTACATACATAATCTATAGTCAAGAACATAATGTGCGTGTCCTGCTCGTTACAGTAACTGATAGACGCTAGTGATGGCGCCAAAAAAGTAGTCGAATTCTGGGCCGAGTCAATTTAGATTCTCATCAACACGCTAATAAGAAAAAAAAAACAGTGGCACTCCGGGAGTGCCGACAGAAGTGAAAACAAAACACAAACAGAATACTTTTCCATCACTCACTGACATATCGGATTTAAAACCGAGTCCATCCCGAGGACAGCCGAACACATCCGAATGTAGCACGGTGTCGGTAAATGCCGCGAGTTCAATGATTTTTTCCCATCTCAAAAAATGCCAAACGCCCTTAAAGAAGTTTTCACTTCAATGACATAATGTAACCGTCAGGTACACGACTGATTAAAACACTTCCCTGCTACATAACATATTGCACTGAAAATAATAAATCAAAGTAATCGTTAAAAAAAGCACTCATAGCATAGGTAGCGCTATCAGTCACGGGTATAACTACCGCTGTGACGTCAACGCATCCACTGCCAAGTGTTATTGTTATTAATCTTAAGTCCTAAGCTTTCATTTTATACAAGAGCATTCTAAATTTAAAATAAATTTTGTATTAATAGTCGGACACAACAACAGGATATGACAATAGGATTACAAATCACCTCCGGATACTTAAATTAATAAGTTAGAACTAGATTTGTATGAAACTATTTGCTCGATAATTTTACTGTGTATAACAGAGATGGTGGAAAAACATATTACAAAATTATCGACTTCATCATAAAAACAAATGCTTCTTCCATACAAACCAAGCACTACATAAAACCTTATAAACGCCACTAAATAGTCATCTTTATACGACAATAAAAGTCGGCCATCTTGAAATATATTTATCAATAAATATATCAAAAGTATGTAAGTATATTCATTCAGTATTTATTTTGACCGTACGTCTCGTCATGGGGTTCACTTTGTATCAATAGGACATTGTATTGTTTATTTACCGAATATTTGTTGACGTAAATTGTTATTTGGATTAATGACGGAGGGTTAAAAATGCAGGACGGTAGATCAAAAGGATATTTTTAGGGTTCCGTACTTTAAAAGGAAAAACGGAACTCTTGTAGGATCACTTTGTCGTCCGTCCATCTGTCTGTCAAGACCCTTTATCTCGGGAACGCGTGGAGTTCGGGAACGCTTCGAGTTCCTTGAAGCTGTGAAAAAATCAAATATGTACCTAAGTTAACGTGAAAAAAAGATATAGCCGTTAATGCCACAAAAAATGTATATTTCGACACTTAAGGGAATCAAAATTTATAGGGTACTTCCCGTTGACTTAGAATCATGAAATTTGGCAAGAAGCAAGATCATGTAGCACAAGTAAAGGAAAAATCCGAAAACCGTAAATTTGTAAGTCCAATAAAAAAATCCCGTGATAAACTATTTACATACCTACAAAGTACGGAACCCTCGGTGCACGAGACCGGCTCGCATTTGACTGTTTTTTTTAAGATTCAATTCTGTGTTGAACAAAAGTCATATTGTCAGTCATCAAAGTCTGAGCCATGACTTAGCAAATTGTGGCCTAGAGTGTCTACCAACAGCTTCTATAAACAATGTATCTTAACTATGGGCAATAATTAGCCTTAGACAGTCGCTAATTACAGGTTAAGCAACATTTTTAGAGACACTTAAGTAAAAACACTGGAAAAACATAATAGTAAAACCAAACCTACTCTGCAAATTAAATGAGAAAATACTACTTAGTCTCTAAACACACTATGCAGAAGGTACGCGGCCGAAGTTCGGCATGAATACGCCTGCAATGCTGTTTGAATTACTGACGACACATTTTGCTGAAATTACGTTGCGTTATAGCGTACAGCCGAACTTCGGTCGGGCGTAAGTTCAGCGGCAATTCAGCAGCAACGTATTCTATAGATCACACATTATACGCGACCGAAGTACGGTTCGATTCGACTCTTCTAAAGCCTCTGCAATTGCTATTACTGTAAAATAGTCCATTTTTCGGGTTTCGCACCTCAAAAGTAATAACGGAACCCTAACAGAATCACTTTGTTTTGCGTCTGTCTGTGCGGCTGTTTAAAAGACACGAAACCACGACAGCGCTCTAGACACTGAATACACACAAAGTTGCGCAACTGAATTTCTGCCGTGTAAGTTCGCACTTATGGTGTGTCATATCAGCCGAATACGTCGGAACGTAAAATCAGCCGCGGAACTTCGGTCATGTACCTTCGGCATAGTGTGTTTGGACACTTCAACTTAATAAAGACCATAACACTCGAATCTGGTTCGCCAGTCATATCATGGGCATTGAGCTACACGATTACTGACCGATGCGTACACTGACTGGACTGGTCCACTCAAATCAATGTATTAATGATTCTAATGATTATAATTCTATAAAGACGTACCTGTTATAGTCGCAAATCATACTTTGATCAAGATACAATCTGACACTGACCTGAAAATTGCAAAAAACCTAAGAAAATTTGAATTTTGCGGTCTACCACAGCGTATTCACCTTAAATTGTCCGTGGTTCCTACGCATTCACCTTAGGGTAAATAAATATTAGTTCATTTTAGGACTAAGGAAAAATACAGACTATTTAAAAAAAAAGTGAAATATGGCCCGCGGATTTCTTTTGGCATGAAGTCTCTTTGATGAGATTAAAAAAGCGCGCATCTCCGACTAGTAAATAGTTATCTGCACTAGTGTAATAACATAAAGAAAAAGCACGCGTTATTAATACACTGCATTATGGACCTAAAAGCGGTTCACTAAGAGCCACTTTACGAGCAAGTGTTTGAAAAAGTGATTTCAATATCCTTATCGAAACCACTTTTGAAAATTGAATAGGAATTTACAGAATAAACAATTGCATTTCATTTCATGATTTTATGGTCAATTCGAGTCATTAGATTGATTATTAGATTTTTATTCATGCATCTATATCTGAAAGGTGTAATTTGTACAATATACGTACACTTTACAGGTTCCCAGTAAGGGATTCGATACCATGCTAATACAAAGCACATGCCACTGTCACACAGAAGACAAGTCCAATAAAAATTACAGCGCATAACAAATACAAACGAATCACCGAAGAAAATTAATTAAAACCAGTTCCTATACTAACCCCTAACGCACACTGCACAGTTAAAACAGAACGAAACAACAATACCATCGTGCAATGCTACCAAAAACCAGACCTTTTTAGTTCACAATAGAAATTATCAATCACCAGAATTTACGGCGCGGAACCAAAGCTTGCTTTTTCCACTATAAACCGTATAAATTTGGATGAAAGCTAAATATTTAACTGACTTGTATACGACGAGCTCCTCCTAAATGTGTCGCATAAATTCGGTCAAGTAAAAAGTCGTCAACTCTTGGGGGTAAGGTCAGCGTGGATAAGACACGACACGCGTCGGGATGAAATTGTTGAAAATATTTAAGCTAAGATTTTGATAGAGTCTTTGTCAATTAATTAGGTATGTAGGTATCTGAAAATATTCTTAAATCATTATCGTGTTAAGTAGACTTTTATAATTAAGTTTGCTAGAAAGCAGTTTAATTTAGGGCAAATGGCAGAGGGCAATAATGCTGTTGGAAAAAGGCAGTAAAGAATTTGTCAAAAGTCTAATCAAACATCAAAAAGATAAAATATGAACACATTGGAAAACTCACACTCGACCCGGGAAAGAGGGCGTGAGTTTATGTATGTATGTCCGCAAGAAACCGTGGCACAGCGGACAGAGCTCCGGCGGGATCTCATGGCGACATGGAGAGTGCGACTGTCGCAACCCAGTGCGGGGCACGCCACAATTGCAGCGATAAGTCCTCTCTTTGAAGAGAGGCGCCACGGCGTCCTCACCTTCTGCCTAACGCAGGTCCTCACCGGGCACGGCTGCTTCGGGAGGTTCCTGTTCCGGATAAAGCGGAAGGAAACGTCCGGGTGTCACTTTTGTATGGATTGCCCGGAGGGCACGGTGGAGCATACGGTAGAGGTCTGCCCAGCTTGGGCAGCACCACCGCGTCCTCACGGCGGCGATCGGCGGCGGCGATCTCTCGCGTCCGGCCCTAGTCCAGGCCATGGTACGGAGCGAGAGTGCATGGGAAGCCATCGCCTTCTTCTGCGAAGCAGTAATGCTCGCGAAGGAGGAGGGGGAGCGCCCCTTACGCGCTCCCCCTCCTCTCTGTCTGAGGCAATCTCTGCGTCCTCACGCCCCTAGTCGCCGTAGGAGACACGCTAGGCGTCGGGAATCGACAGCCGATTCCCGGCCACCGTAGGCGCGGGCTTGCGGACGGCGAGCAATGGGCAGCTCGCCGTCCAGTAAGGACCAGGCCTCGACGGCGCGTTGTGTTCCACGCGCGCCTCAAAGAGATGTCAGCACTAACTGGCGGGGTCCGCCGGGGCCGTCGGCCAAAAAAAGACCCAAAAAAAAAGGATCATGATCATAAGGATTAAGAAATCTTAAACATCCAATTGAACAGATGTTATTTGTTTTAACTCAAAACACCATCGACAAAGCATTCGGTAAAAACAACAAAGCATTCGTTCTATCGATTTTCTACCAAAACAATATAGCACAATACGCCACATCCACACAACTCTTACCCCTCCGTCGCCATTAAACGCAATAGTTACGGTTACATAATTTATTGTTTTTCATCTTTGAAATCTTAGCGGAGTCAAGTTGTATAAATCATGCGTTAATGCCAGAGTATTATACAAATTCAAATTTATAACATGATAAAATTGCCGAACGGGCTCCCCCCGTCCCCCTTCCACTGGGGGACGTAAACTACGCTGCCCTTAATTCATTAGAGATCGGGTTCGGTTTTTGAATTTTTGACTTTCGAGATTGAATATCAAATGTACTGGCAGTTTTTAGTCTGTGTGTTTTAGATTGTACCATAGATTTAGTATAGCATATATTCCCCTTACTAATAAACGTATTATATCAGATAAATAGTTACACACCGATTTCTCTCTTTCAGTCGTTAGTAATTTGACTTTCGAAAGAAGAAGACAAAGCGTTGTATAACTATACAGACGTTATACAACGTTTATTAGCAAGGGAGTTAGTCTATTATAGTTTATATGTATTTAGTATAGTATATACTAAATCTATGGGGTGTACCATCTGATGCTTAGGTCTGTCTACTGTGTATTCAGAATATTGTTGCGTGTTGAATGTTAGGTGCTGATCACTTAGCTTTCTGTGCTGTTTGAATTCTCTATCATAATAATAATAATACTTGGGAAATTGCGCAAAACAGATGGCCGATGGGGCCGAAAGTCCTATCCAACTATGTCTCACGATTTACATTAACATATTGGTTAACGGATAAAAGATTAGAACCCAAAAGCCATATGTATCCACTTTGATGAAGATAACAATCTCTTCTAACACATTATCTACAAAAGTCATAAATACCAAAGTGTAAATCAAAAACACACGAGGTCGACAAAAAAATATGTTACACATACTGTCACAACCCTTTTATGAAACATGATATACACCTTTCTTCCACACAAATCTTTCTTTCATTCTCACCGATTCAGATCCACTCAAAAGCATTTTTTCAAACAATTGAATAACTCAATTCAGAAATAGAAAATTAATAATCGTCTAAAACCGAATGCGAGCGAAAAAGGCCGATTATCATCGAAGCAATTATTATCAGTGAGCATGATTTATATGGATTTTGGACTGTAAACCTCTTTCTTTCCTATTCAGGTTTAATTGAATGATCAAATCGGATGGCATTAGCGAGGCTCCTTTGTCTCTCATTTGTTTAAACAATGGAAATCAATCGGTAATCGGTTTGCGGCGTTTTTTGTAGTACGTCTCCGATTTTTTGGGGTTTTCAAGCGATTTTCTTCAATGATTTTCTTTGTATGCCTCTGTATTGTTAAGCGAAGTAATTAAGGCTTTTGAGACAATGGAACTTGATTCGAAGTATGCCTGGTTTTGTGTTTTTTTTTATAAAATGTAACTTGTACTTAGACATTTCCTTTGGGCAGTAAGGTTCGTAAAGAAATAAGGTTCTATACAATGGTAGGATAGATTCATCGCAATACGTAGGTAGTGTTAGCATCGAAGGGATGCTAATAACACCTGCCGATCGATTCTGTAAAAATCTCACCGTGAAAACTTAGGTGAAGTGAATTTGTTTTTTCTAGGAATTGACACTATTGACAGCTCACTCCACGCTCACTTCACCTAAATTTTCACGGTGTGATGATTACAGAATCGCACTTCTGTATCGCGTAATTATTTGGATCTTTAAATTCATTTATACAATACTGACTGTTGCCCGCGACTTCGCCTACGATCCAGGATGAAATTTAGCATACTATGT
Source organism: Luperina nickerlii (assembly GCA_963855955.1). Lineage (NCBI taxonomy): Eukaryota > Metazoa > Arthropoda > Insecta > Lepidoptera > Noctuidae > Luperina > Luperina nickerlii. Next base: position 1,923,253 of record OY979666.1, on the reverse strand, counting down.
CTTTCTCCAGGTCACGGTCTACCCATGTGCCGAATTTCATCCAAATGTTGCACCTGTTTTAGTGTAAAAGCACACAAACTTACTTTCGCAATTATGATATTAGTTAGGATATATTTTTTATTAAGACATACACTGATCAGCCCGCTAAGCTGACTACTACTGTTTATTTATCATCATCTGCCTGCCTTTTCCCAACTATGTTGGGGTCGGCTTCCAGTCTAACCGGATGCAGCTGAATACCAGTATTTTATATGTTACTGGGTAATGCGATACCCCTTGATAAGACTGGTTGTCAGACTTTCGGGCTTCTGTCTACCCGTAACGACTGTCAAAGATCCACAAATGACAGCCGGGACCAACGGCTTAACGTGCTTTCTGAGGCACGGAGGGGTCCAAAAGTAAATGTAAAGATGGTTACCCATCCACAGACCAACCGCGGCAAGCGTAGCTTAACTTGATCTATCGACTTGTGCGGCTGTTATTATTTAGCCACTGACTACTACTGTTTATTCTTCTATAGAGGTATGAAGAACAGGGTGTAAAGTTCACTCATACTCTATAGAAAAGGGAGGATCCTCCGACCAGACGGGTTTTGTGTCTGGCGGGCAACTGCCCGATGATTCATGTCGGGCCGTTGTATCTATGCTAGTTGCGCGGTAAACTCTGCTTGCGCGATGCAGGATTTGCGTGACGTCAGTATGACGCGTTGTTTGTATGTGGCGTTGTAGATACCGCTACACTTCTATACTAAATATAAATCAATATTTGTCTCGTATTTATGCCATTAACTAAAAACAGCCTCATGTAGTTTGCATGCTACAACCATGTCAGGTTACAGGCTCCACAGTACTTCGTCGCTGCATCGTGTAATTAAAAAAGAAAGGAAGATGACACTGACCATCCCCTCGCATCATGTATAGGTAATAAAAAAAACCTTTATTAATTAACACGAAAAATCATCACCGCAACTCTCACCCCTAAAAACACACACATCAAATTCTCCAAATATTTAGCAAAATCAGCGCCAAAGCTCATTAATACGGCAGCCGGACCGTCCATAACTAATAATTATATTTTGTCGTCCATCCGTAACGAATATGTCCCAATACGGTGATATCAGTATGGTGTTACCCCACCTTTTACCCCTTTCCCCCTCCACTACCCCCATATTTAATGCGGGTACCCGATATTCGACTCTGCTGTATTGGTGTACCTTAATAAATTTAACATTAAAATCACGGTAAAGGGTTATTAGTATTTTGTTTTGAAAATTTGGAATATATCGTTTTTGTAACACCTATTTTTAAAGTAACCCTTATGGAGCTGAGTGGTTATTTTTGGGTTAATTATTTTTATAGGAAAGCTACCTGTAATATCATGATTTTAGCCTTTAAGGCGAAAGCGCCAGGGTAGCCTGCGAAATTCATTTTTTTTTACGTTTTTTGCAATTTGCTGGTCAGTATTAAGTTGTACGTTGATTAATATATGATTCGCGGCCGTAACAAATATGTATTTACAGAATTATAATCATTAAAGTCATCAACACAACTCTCTAAAACCAAGTAATCCCACAGAATGACTATTTCATGAAATCTTGACATTTTGGGATTATAATAACCTAACAAGTTGTATTACTGATTCTAATGATTATGATTCTGTAAATACGAGTACATATTTGTTACGGCCGCGAATCATATTTTGATCGACGTACAACTTAACACATTCCCTGTCCCATGAATCACATAGGATTCATATTGATTGTTTAACTATTGTGTCTACTTTATGGACAGTGAACCTGTTAATACTGATCAGCAAATTGCAAAAAACGTAAGAAAATTTGAATTTCGCGGGCTACCTTAGCGCTTCCCCCTTAAGCTTTTTGTGGGGCTCAATAGGAGCTTCGAAATAATTCATATATAAATGACTTAACATAGCATAATCTGCCTATAATGTTCCCACTGCTGGGACACAGGCCTCCTCTCTGTGAGAGTGTGGGCCATAATCCACCACGCCGGCTCAGTGCGGGTTGGTGGATGTCACATGTCGTTGAATTTTTGGTTCTAGGACATGCCGGTTTCCTCACGATAGATACATGTAGACTTTAGAAATTTAAAAACTTATCACACTAATATTATAAAGGCGAAAGTTTGTGAGTGTGTGTGTTTATATGTTTGTTACTTCTTCACGCTCAAACGGCTGGATCAATTTTGATAACATTTTGTATGGAGGTAGGTAGCTGACACCCTGGATTAACATATAGGCTACTGTTTATACCGATATTCCCACGGGATCGACATTTACGCGGGTAAAACCGCGGGGCGCAGTTAGTTTCTCCACAAAACATTTTGGTTAGGTACACTCATAACACAATGGTATCCCTCTCAACAGTGTCTAATCTGCAAATAAATAATATAATCATTACAAAGAAAAGAAAAGAACTGGCACACCTTAATAATGAAAAGACGAAGATTATTCATTTCGATTTTTTTTTAATACGAGGGTGACACTGAGTGTTATAATAAAATAAAAAACTGAACAAACTAGCAAGTTATTAGTTTTATTATATCTTTTCAAAATAGTGTCATTTACATCAATACATCGCTGCATCCGATGGAACCACTGAGAAAAGCACTTTGCCCACTCGTCCTTAGGGGTCTCTTCGGCGGCATTTTGAAACGCAGCCACTGCTTCCTCGGCGTTCATAAAACGTTTTCCTCGAAGTTTTTTCTTTTATTTTTGGAAATAAATATAAATCGCAAGGTGCGAGGTCGGGGCTATAGGCGGGTGACCCAGTAATTCCACATCTGACGTTGCCAAGTAGTCGATTGTTTTCTTGGCGGTGTGCGACGAGGCGTTGTCGTGGTGAAGGAGGATCCTACTGCGAGGTCGTTTCTCCCGAATTTTTTCCAAGACAAGTGGCAAACAATTGTTAGTGTACCACTCTGCAGTAACTGTCTTTCGATCCTCTAAAACAATTGTTGCGTAATGACCTGTCCTTCCGAAGAACGAGGCCACCATCTTTTTTCCCATGCTTTGATCTCTCTTCACTTTAGTTGGCAACTCCTCGAAAGGAAACATCCAGACAGCAGACTGTCTCTTAGTTTCAGGATCATAACAATAAATACAGCTTTCGTCATCCGTAAGTATATCGAACACAGCATTTGAGTCACCTCCGTTAAATCTTTGAAATATTTCACGACACCAATCAACACGATGGCGTTTTTGGGCCTCTGTCAAATTATGAGGTATCCACCGGGCACAAAGCTTCCTGACCGCTAAATGTTCATGGAGGATTTTGTGCACTTGACTCATACCGGTTTCTAAGCTTGTCCGAATCTGCCGATAAGTAATTTTTTTCTCAGTCTCTATCATACGCCGCACAACACTGATGTTATCTTCAGTCGTCGCCATAGAAGGCCGTACCTCACGCAGATCACCGGTGAGATTAGTGCGACGATGTTTAAACTCATTAAACCAGTTGTAAACAGTGGCACGAGATGGGGCTTCATCGCAAAGTCTATCATAACTTGCTTGCTGACTTAAATGACATCGAAAGTCTTAAAAAATCATTGTACGAAAATTTACTCGCGTTAAATTCATGCTGACGTGACACAATTTTCAATTTATGAATGAATAAAATACACACACAAAAATATTGGCATAGAGTTCCATTTTCAAAATTTGAATTTATTTTTTTTATATATTATCGTTTATAAGACAGTGGCCAGTTCTAAAAACATTCAGCGCCGCCCTCGTACGTTACTTATAAATAAAAAAATAAAGCATTTATTTTAATTTTATGGTAGCGTTGGCTTCGACCATACACGTGCTTTATCTTCTCATCATAAAATTGTATTTTTAGACTATTAATACCAATGAATACTCAATAATATAAAATAATATCAATTTACATTTGTGTTACTTTATTCAATCAGCCGGGTAATTGCGTAACACATTAACAGTAGCAATCAAAAGCTTTGATTACTCAGTCATTGCGTTATTTACGTTTTTGAATAGACAAATTTTTCGAACATATAAAGCAACAGATTTGCAATATCCTTCAAAATTATTCAGAGTGGGATTGATAGTGTTACGTAATTAGGGTGTAGGTATTTTAGACTCTGCGGCACTCCCTGGGCAGTCAGCCCTGCTACGGCTACTACCACCTTGCGAACTGGCTTTATTGTTAACATGGCATGAGATACCATCATCACCATAATCAGCCTACAGCAGTCCACTACTGGACATAAGGCTCTCCTATAGCACGCCATTCAACTCGATTTTCAGCAACTCTCATGCAACTGCAACCAGCCTTTCAGCAAACATTGTCGCTCCACCTAGCCTGAAGGCTACGTTTGCCGATTCTCGGTCTCCACTCAAGAACACGTCTATATGAGATACAAACTCTTATAATTATTGTTCGCGCCAATACAAGAGAAGTAGAGCAATTTCAATTACGACAGCTCGAGAAACTTCTGACAGATTTAGTCACCCAAAAATAACCCACCATTTCTTCCTGCGTCATCAAATATCAAAGTCAAAGTCAAAGCATTTATTTCAAATAGGCACATTAAAGGCACTTTTGAACGTCAGAAATTACAACAAATAGAATTGATTCTAGTCGCCCATTCCAAAAGGTAGTTTTCGTATGGAGAAGAACGGGCAAGAAACTCCACCGTTACTCTTTTAAAATATTTTACAAAATTTTGCATACATTAATTATATAATAATAATATGTGAGCACGATGCACCTAAAATAAAATTACTATACCACAATAGGTAAAAGACTTAAAAATGAAACCATGACATATAAATTAATTATCTGATAGATACATGGTGCTCACATATTTACAAACATGGTAAAAGTAAACGATTTCATTAAAAAAAAAAAAATTACAAGTAATAAGTCAGGGTGTGAGTAGTAAAGTAGTTACAGAATGTAAATCAATGTCAAAAAAAGTATAAATTTACAATTAAATTAGCAACCAGTTTGATTTTGTCTAGGCTCCAGATTGTCCTATGGAGCAGGACCAGCATGTTTCCAAGCGTTCTTATCTTGGATATAATCTTCTAATTTATAGTATGCTTGTTTACAAAGTGTACGTTTAATGTGAGTTTTAAATTTTCTTTCATTTAATTGCAATACATCGCAAGGTATTTTATTGTAACATTTAACACAGTACCCCATAAAAGATGTATGTACCTTGGCTAATCTGAAAAATGGTTGATGTATTTTATCTTTATTTCTAGTATTAAAATTATGTATATCGCTTATTTTATTAAAAAGATGTAGATTTTTTCTTACATACATAATATTTTCATAAATGAATTGGCAAGGTACCGTCATAATATTAATCTTTTTAAAAAGTTCCCTGAGAGATTCGCGGCGACGTAGATTATAAATGGCTCTGACAGCTCTTTTTTGCAAAATAAAGATGGATTCAATGTCAGCAGCTCGACCCCATAGTAAAATGCCGTACGACATAATGCTGTGAAAGTAGCTAAAATAGACTAAACGCGCGGTTTCTATATCAGTTAATTGTCTTATCTTTCTAACAGCATAAGCGGCCGAGCTAAGCCGCCCCGCAAGAGATGTTATGTGAGGTCCCCATTGTAATTTGTCGTCTAGCGTGATTCCCAGAAAAACAGTTTGATCAACAAATTCCAGTTTTTCTCCATTCAGTATGATGTCACATTCACTACTTCTAACATTAGGTAATTTAAATCTAATGCATTTGGTTTTCTTTTCATTTAGTACCAAATTATTTACCGTAAACCAATCTTGGACCTGAAGAATAGAGTTATTCACGTCGTCAAGATTTTGTGCTCGTCTGTCTATCTTAAAGATCAATGAGGTGTCATCTGCAAATAACACCATCTTCGGTTGATTTTGAAGTAATTGGGGTAAATCATTAATGTAAACTAAAAAGAGGAATGGACCCAATATAGAACCTTGAGGAACGCCCATTGCTATTTCAGACCCTAATGAGTTTACGCCGTTTACTTGAACTTTAAGCTTTCTATCTTTTAGGTATGACTTTAGTAAATCAAGAGCTAAATTCCTAATCCCATAGTGCTCAAGTTTCAGCAGAAGTGTCTCATGGCTTACGCAATCGAACGCCTTAGAGAGGTCGCAAAAGATTCCAATGGCATCTTGTGCTTCCTCCCAGGCGTTAAAAATGTTCTTTATTAGGTTTACACCGGCGTCAGTGGTACAACGCCCTTTGGTGAAACCGTACTGTTGTTCATGAAAGATGGAATTTTTGTTAAAGTGGCGTAACATTTGATTGAGCATCAACTTTTCAAACACCTTACTGAGAACCGGCAGAATTGAGACAGGCCTATAATTGTTGGGTTCTTTACTATCACCGGATTTGAACAAAGGAACTACTTTACTGTGTTTCATGAGATCCGGAAAGACTCCTTGGTCTATACTGATGTTAAATATGAAAGCTAAATAGGGCGCAATCGTTTCGATGATAGATCTACAAACTTTTACAGACATTCCCCAGAGATCTTCTGTTGATTTAATTTTAAGATCTTTAAAAGCTTTTATAACAGCCTGGGGATTTGTATGTTGAAACCCAAACTCCGAAGAGCATGCCTCAACATTCTTTCTAAGTAAGTCAGCAGAAAGCGCGGGTGAGGAATTCAAAGCTTCAGTAGTTTTAATGGGAATATTAGCAAAAAAATTTTCGAATTCCTGGGCAATTTCTATATCTGAATTGATGGGGCCATGTGCGGTCTCTAAATTAAATTCAGTATTACGCTGTTTTTTCCTACCTGTTTCATTATTTATTATTTGCCAGGTAGTTTTTATTTTATCATCGGCTGATTTTATTTTATTGCTAATATAAAGAGCTTTAGCTGTTTCGCATACACTTTTGAAAGTCTTAGAATAAGTTGCAACATACTGATGAAGGCTTGTGCTATTCATATGTTGCTTCAAGCCATAAAGTTCAAAGAGGTTTTCCCTGCTTTTACGAATACCTGGAGTCGCCCAATCGCTAAATAAGAACTTTGTGTAAATACTTTTAGTCTTTAGTGGGAAAGTGTCATTAAATTGCGTGTTTAATAGTGAAAAGAACTCGGCGTAAAACTCATTTGGGTCACATAAATTATTAAAACTCTGAACACATAATTTACTGGCCAAAGAATTATTTAATTTTTCTAAATTTTTACATGTAATTGGCCTAAACCTTATTAAAAATTTTTGTAGTAAAGGCACGTAGGAGCAAAATGTTATTGTTTGTCCACTGTGATCAGATGGCAACTTATTTACAATTTGTTTGTGTAAATAATCACAGTTACAGAAAATATTATCTATACAAGTGGCAGTGGAAGCTGTTACTCGGGTGGGTTCAATAAAAACATTTGACAAATCAAATGACCCAAAAAGACTTAATAATCTGATACTATTTGAGTTATTTTCTAATAAATTAATATTAAAATCGCCACATATGATTATTGACTTACTACTAGCAGAAAGTTTCTTTAGCACATCTTCCATTACAGAATCAAACAAAGCTAGATTCTGATAATTTGGAGGTCTGTATACGCATACTACTACATGCTTATCGAGCTCAACACAGGACAATTCAATGGTGTGTTCAACAGACAGCCCGACGATGTCTTTTCGTTCCTTTGATTTAATTGAATTTTTAACTAATATTAATGATCCGCCATGTATCATACGTGTTCGGCTGAAATGGCTAACTACACAATAATTTTCATAGTTAATTGACATTACTTGATGGGCTTTTAACCAATGTTCTGTTAAACAAATGACATCAAACTTGGTATTTTCTAAAAACAATTCTATTTCCAGTAATTTAGAAGAGCAACCTTGAATATTTTGGTTAAGTAATTTTAAAATATGTTGCCCTCCCTTTAGTTTATTATTATTCTGAGTAATATTGCCAGAAGATACCTTTTTATTATTCTCTAATAGTAATTGGTTATTTGAAGGGGTAACTTCCGTTGTCTTACTAACTAGTTTAAAGAGTTATCCGGAGTGACCTCCACAACTACAACTGGAGAGTTTAGATTGCCCGAATAAGTTCCAGCAGAAGGGGAAAACCCTATCTGACTGGTAGTGGTCTCCAAAGATGTTGGTATTATAGGTGGATCCTCCTTCGTACATGACGATTCATAATTAATCACTATGTTGTTAGTATAACTAGGCAACACAGATTCGTCACTAATACTAGAATTCGTTATATTAGCTATAACCTCGTTAATATTATATGCTATCAACATAGCAATCAGATGTCTACATTTCCCAGACAGAGATAAAGATCTCTGAGTTAACTTAAAACCACTAACAAACTTGTTAGTGTCAAAAAACAATAATTTGTCACTATGACAACATGTCAGCTTGTGAATAGTATTATTCAACTTATAAATATAATTATTTTCATTATATGATAAAGTATCTGAGTAAGGAAAAGCACACAACATTAGCTTACCTATGTTTAATTTTAATAAGGTGTTCACACCATCCACTATGTCCATTCTGGTTATACCAGTGCTATTACCTAATAGCAAAACCATAGTATAATAATTATCTAGGTTTGCATTGGCAATTCTTTTTATCATTTGTTTAAAACTTATGTTATGGTAACTGTGATTGGTAAAACTATGGCTAAGGTAATTGAGTAAAATTTTTCCTAAGCCAGAACCTAACTCGTCACAAAAAAAAATTGATTTGTTTATCTGTGTGGTCTCTGCTGGAAGAGCTAACACCGGAAGGGGCAAGTCAGACTGAGGCTGAAGAGATGGTGGTTGGTTGACACAGCTGCATGAAAGATCATTAGTCAGAGACTCGTACCTCTCAGCATTGTACTTCACCAAATCCAGTAGTTCTCCAGCCTCAAACAAGCGGTCACTTAGTTGCCGTTGTGAACTTTCATATTTTTCAAAAATATCCTTCAGCAAATGCTCCTTGTGTAATATGTCATTATAGAGGAGCTGGATATCAGTGTCATACTTTTCCCTACATTTATCTAACTCAATAGTACAATTATTTAAACTTTTCGATAACACAACACGTTCCTTTCTAAGTGAAAGATTTAATTTTAAGAGATTTTGTTTTTTTATTGATCTCTTTGACCATTTAATTAATTTTTTGATTTTAATATATTTCTTTAATTTGTTGTGACTCATAACAATAGGACACAATGGTATGGTATCATCACCAGTCAAATCTATAGTTGCAGCTGGCTCACACACTGATTTTTGCTTACTACCTACCAACTCATCAAAAAGATTACTAGTGCGAGCAACCTGGTTATTGATCTTGATACACTCAGAGATTGATAGTGCCTCTTGGGCTTCAAACAATCTCTGTTCAAGCTCTGTGATCCGTTTCAATGCCAATTCGTGGGTGTCACTGCAATCTTGAAATGTTGACACTACGTGTTGTAGTTGACTGTGCTGGTCAGTTAAGTCCATGTGTTGCATGTGCAGCTGAGACAGTTCGTTCTTGAGGGAGGTGTTCTTTAAAATAATGTTTTCCACTTCCACTTCGCTGTCTTCCCTTTCGCGGAGCAGCTGTTTACACATCGCTTCAGAAACTTCTAGCTCCTTCAAGGTAGCTCTTAGTTTTGCTGCCATATCCTTGATTGTAGCACTGCGGGTCATCATTTTCTTTGAAGGGTCAGTCACCTGAAATGTGTGAAGTTATGCAGCTAAATAACAGTGTGAGAAAAGATGTTACAATATTTAGATTAGTAGGAGGTAGAAGGGAAAAAAAAAAAAATAAAATAAATTAAGTGAAAAATAAGTAGTTAAATGTTAACAAATAGATTTTAAAATTAGGTAAGTTATTAAGGAATTAGATGGGAATGTTACATACAAGTAGAAGTGAAGTTACAAGGAATACTGTTATTATTGTAAAAACAAAGAAACTTGATTGACAATAACAAGTTTATGACACATGACAGGTTTTATAGTGTGAATAATTAATCATTAAGCTACTTCGATCAATAATTTTAAGCTACTTAAAATGAGCCTATTTTTGTGTAGTAAATTATGTAGTGTTTATTGTCTGGGCGAATGTTTTCGTCGTCGATTTTGCTTCCACTAGTTGTCAAGCAAAAGGAGACATAAACCGTGCCAGTGTGTGATGGACGTAGCTCAGAGACCTGAGCAGTACTTTGTGATGTTCTGTGGTCTGTAAATATTAATTACAAGCACTTTAAATAAAACAAAATACTCCCCGGGATCGATGACAATTTGAAATCCGTCACCGTTGGTGCGTTGACAGCCGGTTTTGAATCCTTTGTTTTTACGGAGTTTTCGCGACAAAAAACACTTTATAATCACTGTTTAGGATACTTAATATCTAGGTTTGACTATATTACAACAATTTAGCACATTTATAACACTTTTAATAATTTACTAAAAATAATAAAAATAATAATACTAAATATCAAACTACCGACTTCCCTGAATACCGACGTCTACAGCCTGACGGGAAACAGAAGCGTGCTATCAGGCAGCACCGTTTCAACATCGCCAGAACGGCAGATAAACACCGAACACCACTTTTGCACCGCCACAGATAAGTATAAGCACTTAGCACACAAACTATGCATAAGCACAGCTTTTTGATAACTCGCCGACGGTACTGGTGTGGGGAAAAGTGTTTGGGGGAAATCAAGCGACTTTTCGTTATTTAAGTGCAGCTGTTTTAACTTTTTTATGACGTACCAGTGCAAGCTATTTATAGTTACTAAGGTTGTTGATATTTTGTAGAATCAATCGCAATAGCCACAATAGCAGATTTAAAACCGTGGTTGTTAATGATTGATTGCATTAAGAGCCCGACTTGAAGACTCGCGTGTTTGTACCTAATTTAACAGGATTTGAAATCAAACCATGGCTTAAAGTTTTTACACAATGCCAAAGTAATTACAGTTCTTTTACAACTTCGGTAATAAACAACCATTCTGACATAAAGCATTCATAATGTGACTGTAAAAGCTCTCTGTAAAATTTTCATTGAAATTAATAAAGAAAAAATCATTTTTTTTATTGAATACTTTTTGACTACCTTTTTCACGGTAGCACACGATACCTCTTACTTACATTATATCGAACTACAGACCTTTTCAGTTTTTCGTCGCCATTTTTCTCTTTTTATTTTCCTAAGCACTTTTATTTCTGACAGTACGCGTGTACAGAACACCTCTCACGTCTGGCGATCACGCGCACATTTAGCGGTCTTTGATTAAGTCAATAGGTGGCGCTCGCGTCGCTGCTCACACATACATTATTTACACTGACGGTGGAGTCTGCGGGTTATGTAAGATGCTGATTATTGGTGCCGAAACGTGGCGGGATTGGAAAGAAGTGGTGGAGAGCATTGACTAGAATTGGCACCTAACTAAGCGTGGGATGGCAGAATAGTTCTAATACTTTTCGAGGACTTTAATCTAGAGACATTCTTTTCCTTTCAGAGAACGTTGCCGGAAAGCTCTGTAAGCTTTAACATCCTGAAAACTGAAAGGAAAAGAGTCATTCATTGGAGATTCTTGAATCAAATTGACCACTGTTTTCAGTACTGTCTTGACCTGTGAACACTGTTACTTTTACCTACTAACAATTGTTGATGAGATACAGTGGCTTCCAAAAGTGAATTGACATTTTTTTATTTTAATGTAATCGTTGATGACACATTCGTCATTGCCGCTCGTCTCCTTGTCCTAGTCTTTGCGTCCAAGATGTTAAAGCTTGTAGTTTATTATTGTACAGACGCCAGCACATCAAGCTACCCGAAACTGTAAAATTTTCTCAATCAACTTTGAAGCTTATACTTTAGCGATAAAGTTGAAAATCTATTAAAGAAATCTGACAGATTGTAGTAGCTTGATGTGCTGGCGTCTATACCTCTAAGAAGTTATTCAATAAGTATCTTCTGACATTATGTAATCACCAAGTACGTAACTGACAGTGTGTCTGGTGCCTGCAAGCAGAGTTAAGGCTCCTTTAAACAGGCGCGACACGCGATAGAATCGCGCGTGACACAAAGGCACCGCCAGTCGCGCAACGAGCGGTGCCTTAGTGTCGCGCGCGATCCGCATCGCGCGTCGCGCCTGTTTGCAGGAGCCTTTAAACAATATCAGCAACAAGAACAAAAATCTACTAATTAATGAACCTAACCAAAACTTAAACCAACCTCGTTATTCCACGGCCAATTTACATCTGTCAAATTAGGCTAACTATTTTTTGTTCACCAATTTCACACTCCAATTATAAGAGTGCGCACACACCGTTGAACAGCAAAACATTTGGCGTTTCAACGGTACGGCTATAATCCTGCATAAAGGAAGCAATACATCATGGGAAAAAACGTCGACGGCGTTGCGACGCCCGTGTGTCCCTCGTTTTAGAGTTATGAATAAATTATTTGATTATAATGATTTATATGACTGTGGTATTAGTATGTTTGAGGGATGTTTGAAGCACAGTTTGTGGCTGATAGTTGCCATGATATTGGAGATGGGACAGACGATAAATGGGACTGGGAGGGTGTTATCAGCTGTGCCTCAGCAATCTTGGAAAACGTTCCATCCCTTTCATTGTTCGTTGTGTAGAGCTTCTAATTTACCCATAAAATCTTACCAGACTGCAAAGCATAGCATTGCACGCTTGTATTGCACGCTTGTATTGCACGCTTGTATTGCACGTTTATATTGCACGCTTGTATTGCTCGCGTGGATAGGCTCTCATTTTGAATAATATGACACAGCTTTTTTGTTTAAGTTTTATCACTTCTAAATTCACAAATAATCAAAACACAATATAAATAATTTAATGTTTACAATTGGGTTATCATTTCCCTAGTTCCATATTTACTAAAAGAACTTTTTGTTTATAACTAGCTGTGCCCGAAACTTCGTCCGCGTGAAATGTCTTGTTCCCCCGACCTATCCCGTCGCATCGCATTATCTGCCTTCACTATTACTTCGTTTTCGTTCAGCGTTCTTTCTGACTTTTTTGCCTTTACTGGATTCTTAAGGCTAAGCGCGCACTACAAATTTTAATCGTTGCTGATAATAATCGCCAACCTGTGAACATTACCAATATTCTAGAGACCGCGCAATACGGTAAAAAATGGTTTCAGAATTAGCTTGAAAAATTATTTGTGTTTGTGAACATGCGATTAAAAAAACGCATCGCAGTGCGCGCTTAGCTTAAAAGCACCCAAACAAAACCAAATACTTAAAAGATCAAGCAAGCTACACCTCTTCATATAGGAACCTATGTAAAAATAGCCTCTACCATCACCCATTGTTTTGGTTGCCATAATTTTGAGAGAACCTTTTATTCCCCTTCTTTAACTACATTAGCGTGTGTATGTAGTGTTGTTAATAAATCGGACGGCGCCATTAGTCCCGGGTTCTAGTCCCGGCGGAAAGCATGCGTCTTGTTGATTTGTGATGAACGCTGATGGATGGGATGTGTGTAGTGTTACAGTTTTTTGGATGACGTTGTATCTTGGTTCAGTTTTGTGGATGTGTTTGTTTGAATGTTGTTAGATGGCTTGATAAACAAATTATGTATCTTGTAGGTAATTTTAAAATGTGATTTCAGGAAAAAGTATGTCGAGTTAATAGTTGAGTGATGGAGAAGTTAAGCAGCTTTAGAGAAACTTTTACTTATTTCGAGAATGAGACTAAAGGCTCCTACAAACAGGCGCGACACGCGATACAATCGCGCGCGGCACAAAGGCACCGCTCGTTGCGCGACTTGCGGTGCCTTTGTGTCGCGCGCGATTTTATCGAGTGTCGCGCCTCTTTGAAGGAGCCTTAATAATTTTTTGACGCATACCTACTGCCAACATTATCTCCCTAGCCTTTTCCCAAATATGTTAGGGTCGGCTTCCAGTCTAACCGGATGCAGCTGAATACCAGTATTTTACATGGAGCGACTGCCTATCTGACCTCCACAACCCAGTAATACTGGGTAATACGATACCCCTTGGTAAGACTGGTTGTCAAACTTTCGGGCTTCTCACTACCCGTAACGACTGTCAAAGATCCACAAATGACAGCCGGCTTAACGTACTTTCCGAGGCACGGAGGGGTCATGGTATGTAAAGATGGTCACCCATCCACAGACCAACCGTGGCAAGGGCAGCTTAACCTGATCGGTCGACCTGTGCAGCTGTTATTATTTAGCCTGTTTACTTTTCCTTACAATAGAAATATAAAAATATAGAGTCTCCGAGTTAAGCCACGGAGAGATAGATGGTCGGACATGGCGAAACTATGTATAAGAGTACCATGTTGATTACGGAACCCTAAAATTATAGAATAATACACATACGTGGAAGGTTTCCGGAAATTGCTTGACCTTTTTATTCCGTGACAGTGCATTTCATGAAAAGATATTTTAGATGGTGATTTTTTTATTTTATTTTGGAGATTATTAAAGATAATACTGGTAAACTGTTTAATTTTTATACGGAACTCTATGCAAGCTCTTTTGTACTATTTTTTTCCAACACCACTATATAATTAATAACCATAATTGCTAAACCACATGCCATAAACACATGCAAATGATATGAGCGACATATCACTCTATATGACGTGTGATGTACGTACACTTGTCACATATATCCGTCATTATACTGATTTATGCGTCTTAGAACATCTGCTCGCCATATTAGAAACTGCAGTGTGACCTTATCTTATAGGGTTCATAAATTAATCTTTAAATTACATGTGTGTGAGAAATAGATCGTAGAGTTTTGTAAGATGTGCCTCAAAGACTGTTTTAAGTGTAGTTAGTGTAAGTGTAGTTAGTGTTAGTGCGGATAAGCACTATCTAAAACCTATTTATTTTCATATGACTTTTTTTTTTTTTAAATCCGCTGGTTGCGAGAAGCACAGAACAGGTCGAAGTGGCCAGTATTCAACAGTGGACGTTTTTCGGCTAAAGTGATGATGATGATGAATGTTACTGGAACTAATCCAACGATTGTAACACAAGTCATATCATCGGCTAACTTGATTAATTAGCAAACTTCTCTGAGAAACGGCCCTTAATCCACAACGCAGGCCCAGTGGGATTTGGTAGACGTCACAGGTCATCTAATTTTCTAGGACAATCCTGCTCATTTTCTTACGTTTTCCTAAATTATTTAGGGAACAGTGGCGATGAATGGTGGAGGAATTTTAGTAGGTCCCGATTAGGTATCCTCTAGCAGTTGTTCCATCTAAAGTACATACATAGGGTCATAAAATATAATAATTCCTGCATTTCCTACGCAATGGTAGATAAGATTGGAATGCTATCCCAAGATAGTTTAATAAAAACCAAGCAAATACAAAATGTAACTGCCTAAGTCCTTTATCGTCATTTTCGACATGCCCAGAAAGAGAAATAGTGACCCATTAAAGATGACCACACGTGACACGCAGAACTCGCAGGCGGCACGAATGTACAAAGACACGCTAGCTAATAACCGGCACACATTTCATTAGTAAAGCATACAGAAATCATAACAAAAGACACCGAACTTCAAGTTATCTGCCGACGCAAACACTTCAGGGGCCACTTGAAAGTAAAACTCTTTTCAACTAACCGCTGTCACTTTATAGGCGAGTTGAAGAAGGTCCATCCGCTTCTATGACTCCAGAGAGAAAAATCTTGCATTTGAGTGAGATTTTGGCAATGACATATGCATGACATAACTAATGGTAGATTATAAGTTTTCATTGAATAGTATAATCTTGAACGTTAAAGCAACAGCAGAGCAGTGGTAGCCCAGTGGTAACGGCCACGACTTAAGACTTGTAGGTCGTAGGTTTGAACCCAGACAGGCGCTTTACTTTGTGTAAACTATTTCAACACCACTGCTCTCAAAACTGTGAAAGAAAACATCGTGAGGAAAACGGCATGTTCTAGAACCAAAAATTCGATGACATGTGACATCTACCAACCCGCGCTGGGTCCGCGTGGTAGACTGCAGCCCACTCCCTCTTGAGGAGATGAGGCCTGTGTCCCAGCAGTGGGAACAATATAGACTGATCATGAACGTTAAAGTTACAACAATTACTTGCAACAGTGCGGCAACAGAAAAATATCTGCTCAGAGTTGCCGCCGCTACTCTGCAAGTGGGAATAACGTAGCGGGTTAGCGGAGTATGACGCTCTTTATTAGCTTTAGCGATACTTATTTATTAACCAGTATTTTATAATATAATTTATTTATTAAAAACTTTATTCAACACCACTTAAACAAGAAGGCCAACCATATTTAAAACTTGCACAAAATGTAACTAAACAGTATCTACCTATTACATAATATTTTGTTTCGATTGCCACTCATGTGCGTGTCACAGCAACATACCAAGTGGAACTTTTTACCTTATACGAGTACATTGTCAAAGCTCTTTTCAACTCACCGCGGCGCCTGCGCATTCCGTGTCAACATGCGCACGCATATCAAACAGCTATTTGTTTAGCAATTTTATTCTTTTATGTTTTGATTATGTAAAAATGTTCTGATAAGTTTGTTGGTAAATAGATCTGCGGCATAGTTTGAGGTGGTTTATGAGATTTATTTTGTTTGAAGCTATGTCGAAATTCACAAAAATACTCTATAGCAAAATGGTTTTCGGCAAAGAGGGTTGTCGCTCGCTCCCAACATAGTTGGGAAAAGCTTAGGTAGATGATGATGATGATAATGATGATGAGGCTTGTTGTCGCTTAAAAACATGCAAAACTACAATAAATAGCAATAACAAAACAAAAAGAACTGGAAGTACTTATAGTATTTATTTATATACTAGCATCTGCCCGCGACTTCGCCCGCGTGTTTCTTGTTCCCCCGAACCACCCCGTCGCATCGCATCGTCTACCCGCGCGGGCAGACGATGCGATGCGTATAGTGTGTGACGCAATTACCCCCGCTGTTTCTAAAATATAGAGGAGGGAAGTCCTCTGGATTGTCCTCCTACGAAACTGTAGTCAGATGACAGCTAGATAGAGCTAGATAGTCTAATATACAATAATACAATTTTCGTAAGTTCTAAGAGGACAACTTTAACCGCTTAGCATAATTCTGAATATACATATTTTTTGTTGTGTTTATAACCATCAACTTATTAATCTTACTAGCTTCTGCCCGCGACTTCATCCGCGTGAAATTTCTTGTTCCCCCGACCCACCCCGTCGCATCGCATCGTCTGCGCGCGCTATTACTTCGTTTTCGCCTAGCGTTCTTTCTGGCTTTTTTTGTTTTTGCTCGGCTCCTCAGGTTCCTAGTGTGATGTTAAATAGCCTGAAGCGTTCCTCAAGAATTGAGCTATCAAATGCAAAAATATTTTTTCTAATCCGACTGGTAGTTCCAGATATTAAAGGCTCCTTCAAACAGGCGCGACACGCGATAAAATCGCGCGCGACACAAAGGCACCGCAAGTCGCGCAACGAGCGGTGCCTTTGTGTCGCGCCTATCTGTAGGAGCCTTTACGCGTTCAAATAAACAAACTCTTCAACGTTATTATTAGGATAGATAGACTTTATTGTACACCACAAAAATACATCGAACACTACAAAATATGGACTGGGTGGCCCTTTCTGCGATCTCTTCCAGGCAGTATACTTGTATGTAGTATCAATTAGTCGAGAAGACGAATAATTTCCAAGCCAAGCCTTGAAGCAGGTAAGTACTTGAAGTTCTACAACATAACTGATAATTTTAGAATTACCTTCATTTGACTAAATCAACGACCAAACTGCCGGCAGCCCAAAAAATCTTCATTTACTTAAATAAAATATTATCACGCGACCCCTGAAATCAGTAAATAACTCCAAACATGTACCTACTTGAAGTGTACTTGTACAATTTATTGCCTCTTGCTTAACCGACTTGGAAAAAAGCAATGAACAAAGAAAAAAAAAACACAGGATCATTCTAATAGCGGGGAGAAGTGAATCAAATACTTTTCCGACGGGGAAGGAAAATAAAATAAATTTATTTGGCTCTCTGTTCTGTAAGTTTGAGAACTGTTTAATTCTTGAATCTTGTATTGGATTTTTTCGAGGTTTCTGTCGGGAGTTGGGTTGAGCCCAATTGGGTGCCAATAGTTTTGTTGAAGTATTTTTGTTGTGAATAGTGATGGTTTACTTTGCTGAGTTATTTACCTAATAAAATACCTTAGGTACTAAGCAAAAAACTAAAAAGCCGCTAAACTTAAGTGGGACTGGGCAGGACATGTTTGCCGCATGTCAGATGACAATAGGACTAAGAGAACCACTGACTGGGTCCCACTAAACGCACGACGCGCGACGCCACAGCGGCAGGCCAAGACGAAGGTGGCGGGATGAGCTTGACTCACCGTAGGGACTGGTCGTCACTCGCAAAAGACAAAATTTTGTGCAAAAAGAAGTGGGAGGCTTTTGCCTTGCAATGGGACAATACAGGCTAGTTAGATTACATTAGACTTAGGCAGTGTTGATAGTGTGTAGTGGATTAATGGGCTTACATGACCTAAAGCGCGGTCACTGTCGCATAGAAAAGAAAGAGAAGCGCGATGACACAAGCCTGGTAAATTATTGCAAAATATGAAGCAATTATTTAATTACATATAATCTATTGATTGGACTAAAAAATTAAAACATGCGTTTTAGTATGTTGCTTGTAGAGTGGAGTTTCTTGCCCGATCTTCTCCATAGGTACCTACGCTTTGGAATGGGCAACTAGCTTCATATTTTCTGACTGACCGACTAACTTCTTGACAATTCAAAAGTGTAAATGGTTTAATTGAAATAAATTCTTTGAATTTGAGTTTTATTCTAAATCTGACAAGAAATCAGAATGATTGTATGTATATTAGTATTGTTTTTATTGTAAAAAGAAATTTTTTAGAGGTATCTTCACGATTTTTTTCCATCGTATCAAATTAGTTGTATTATGTTTTCAACACACTGTCAACCTAGCATATATCCTGAAGAATATCATATAGATTTTTGATTTTGTTTACTGTAGTCGATCATATACTTTTATTGTTTCTAAAACTTGCGTTTTTTGCGTTTAGGTTCTGTAAGCCCCTTAAGAAGCATATATTTTTCTTCGTAATAAGCTGAAGTACCTTATACATACTGAAAATAAAATAAAATTTGAATCTTGGTGCATTGAACTTACTATCAGTAAATATCACGCTGATAAATTAATAATTAATTGCTGATTAATTTGATTTATTTGTCAAATAGTGAAAGTATTTTTTTTTATTTTCATTAATTCTACAGGTCTAAATGTAATGCTGAGTTATAGCCCAATAAACTAAGATGAATATGCACTATTGCCACAATTTTAGCAGTAAACTGAGAATGTAACATTTATCCTGAAATGCTATTGTACACACGCCAGCACATCAAGCTACTACAATCTGTCAAATTTCTTTAATATATTTTCAACTTTATTACTAAACCATAAGGTTCAAAGTTGATTGGGAAAATTTTACAGTTTCGGCTAGCTTGATGTGCTGGCGTCTGTACACACGGCTACACATCAAGCTATACATTTCCAGTTTTAGCTGACCTCATGTTGTATAGGTTTTTCGTATAATCAGAAGTCAGCTTGCATATACTTGCATGTTTTTCAAACAAACCCCATTCTAGGGTAACTAACTCTAATTCAGGAAAATTCTGAAATTATCATGTTAAGGGTGCATACAGAAACTATAAACACATCTTCAAACCATCCATGTTTTTTTCACGTTAGCTTCTTCGTCCTTCGCGGTGGGGTTGAAATTATTACAAATAACTTGAACCCTGCCACCGCGAAGGACTCCCCAACCTGTTGTTGAGTGAAACTCTGTTAACCCTCACACTCTCATATTCGTCAAATGGTGCTTTTCATAAATATGTAACACCGCATCGCGGTTGTGCGTGGTGTTGCCAGAGTGAAATAGTTTTGCTGGTAAACTTACTAGATCTTAGAAAAAAATAAGTGAATAAAACGCAGTAAAATAATTTAACCTATTGTGCGCTTTCATAATTTCTAATATGACGACATTATCGTGGACGCCCACGTCCACGGCCACATCCACGCCACACTATTCAGCATCCTCCATCGCATACCTACTTTTTCACACACTACTTTCATAGATATACAAACACTTTCAATACCGAATCTTTAAATAGTAGTGGCACTCGGTAAATTTTGCATAACCCATGGCTGAACACTACCCCCTGAGATATAAATTCTCACCTAGTTCAGGGGATAGGGTCAAACTTCATGGCAACCATCAGAGCCACCACGATATATTATTGTATACTTATACAAATATTGTTCGGTTTTGTAAAAGTATTTCGAAATGATATTCCTAGAAATTGTAAAATGTATTGTGGTGAGAAATAAACAATTTTATTTTATTTAAATCCATGAAATGTGTGGAAATACGTGTACGTTATCGTGTACGGAAGTTTAAAAGCGTCTTCATATATTCCCATACATTTTACTTCCCTACGTTATCGTGATGTCATCGCCGTCTACGATAATATCGTCACGTTAGAAATTATAAAACCACACATTAGGTATTGCAATAAATTGAAGAAAAAAATTACTCAACTTTTACGAGGTACAAATCCACAAAAACTATCAATCTCACGAGGTTATAAAGAGAAATACTTCTACAAAATAATGTAAATACACTAACAATATTTCTCAAGCACTTACGTAGAGTAATTTATTAATACTGCTAATTGACTATTAGTAGAAAAAGAAAAATTGACTACTAGAGAATTCGGTACTTTTTGCCTCTGGGCGGTGTACAATACAGACACAACAATACGACAATAAATGAAAACACTGGGAATCATCTACCTAACCTTTTTCCCAACTATGTTGGGGTTGTCTTCCAATCTGTCCGGATGCAGCTGAATACCAGTATTTTACATGGAGCGACTGCCTATCTGACCTCCACAATCCCGTTACTGGGTAATACGATACCCCTTGGTAAGACTGTTAATCAGACTTTCGGGCTTCTGACGACCCATAACAAAAAAAAACCTAAACTAATGGCTGTATTTGATTGAATTTTCGTATACAAACTAGAAACGGCATTAGATATATGCAGTTTAATTTATTGTCGTATTGTCGCCTCTATCTTGTACAGTTTCACCGACCAAATCATCCCATCAAGTGTTATAGTGGTCAACCACAGCCTATGCAGTAAAAAAGCCAGTTGCCGCAAAAGCCAGTAGCCAAAAAGACAATATCAACCCTGGCAACCCAGCCAGGTCCGCCCTCCTGGTTGTACCTAAATAATACATTCAATTTGCAAGGTCTGCCCATCAAATACTTTGCTCGTGATAACCTCGTGTTTGGACGCGATCTTGGGAATAATGGCGTTATTTAGAGAGTTGCAATATGCTAAGATGGTAGGCTGCGGCATTAACAAGTCAGGAGATGGTTGTGTTGTGAAGGAGTAGGGGTGCGGTGGAGCGGCGGGTGAAGGGTTTTTGGCAAGGAAAAAGTGAACGGGTTACGATTGGCAAAAGATTTAGCTGTCACTAATATTGTTTCCAGCTCTGGCTAATATGACGGAAGCAATATTATTCAACTAGACCAACGTAATTAGTTTATTTCTATTATTTTGTACATAGGTAAAAGTGTTGTTCATAAGGATTCCAGGCAAGATCCAAAGCCAAATAATTGTAAACATAAAATTTACTTTCATGAAAACTTTCCATTGAGATCAACCATGGACAACTCCGTAGGTACCAATGCCACATCATTTAGCAATCCCCAATTAAGACTCCTTCAAACAGGTGCGACACGCGATATAATCGCGCGCGACACAAAGATACCGCACATTGCGCGACTTGCGGTGCCTTTTTTATATCGCGTGTCGCGCCTGTTTGTAGGAGCCTTTATGTACCAGCACCCTAATTGCGTTATACATTATCAATCACAATCTGAAACATTTTGAAGGATATTGCTAATCCATTGATTTATATGTTCGTAGAATTTGTCTGCTCAACAACGTCGACAACGCAATGAATGTAGTTGAACTGAAAGCCATCGCTACTAATAGTGTGTTGCGCGATTACCCAACAGGTTATATAAAATAAAACATATATATATATATAACCACACTCCACACATCTATATCACGAAAACTCGCATGCAAAACTAAAGAAACTCAACCCAGAACTAAAATCTACATTTCACCACTCCACAGTTTTCCTAGAGCAAAATTTTACGACAGCCCCGCGGCTCTCGCCGCCGTTCTAGTGGCCTCTCTCAATTCCGCACCGCTTGGGCCGGCTGTTAAAAACGCAATGAATAATTATTTCGGGGCCCTACCCGCACCTTTTCGGCACGACTTAAACTTTCATTGCTCCAATTTGAAGAGTCAGACCATTTTGACTGACAAGCTTTTTTGGCGAAAACTGTTAATATTTTTTTTGTTGTCAGTACAGTTAAATATTCTAGTACCTATCTATCCCCTCTGACTATATAACTACTAGTAAATATTACTATATATACTCGAACTGGACGTAATTGCTATATAATTTTTAACAACAATTTCTAAGGTTGAAAAACCAAAAGTGCCTGTACAAGGTTTAATTGAAATAAATGCTTTGAGTTTGAGTTGAAACTATAAACAAAAAGACCTTGTCGTTTAGGACATGCAATTGTCATTAAACTTAGGATGGTTAAGCAGTTACGAAGCCGACTGCACCTATAAACTTAATATATTATCCCAGTTATTATACATACTTATTTCAAATTGATTTTTTGAAGACTATTTGCAGTAAGGTAATAAAAAGGATACGCGCATTGACGTGGAGTTGCGGACACCAGCCCGTATTACCTATTACCTATTAAAAAGGTCCTAAAGAAATATTGGTTGCCATTGAAATTAAATTTTGTCATGTTTCAATTTGAGTTTGTTGTAACCTGAGGGGCAATCAATAATTCCTAAAATTGCCCTACATTTTGGACAAGTTTTTACATTGATTGTCGGTGAGATGAGATGGGTGAAATGGGGACTAGATTTTGACCGTTTTTAATTACGAGAATTGGGCTTCAGCCGGTCGATTCTGTAAAAATCTCACCGTGAAAACTTAGGTGAAGTGAGTTTATTTTGCTAGGAATTGACACTATTGACAGCTCACTTCACCTAAGTTTTCACGGTGAGTTTTTTACAGAATACCACCGCAGATAATTATTTCAGATTCTGATTTCAAATATAATCAGTAACTTAAACCGCACTAAGTTCGTTCAGTTTCAAAACAGTCCGTTTCACTCTCGATGTTTTTTGTTTTTAAGATAATCTCCCATCACCACTACTTTTACTTACCCCCCCTTACCCAGACTCGTATCTAATCAAAAGCCGTAAATCGCGATCAACATATTTTATATTTTTAATTCTGCAACACTAATACATCAGGCTGATTTATGTCGCGAACTGGCAAAACTTGTGGATTTATAGCGCCTCAGTTGAGGAGCCATCGGGACGCTACAGCTTTGGGCATGGAAGTTATCCATACTAATATTATAAAATAATGCGAAAGTAACTCTGTCTGGCTGCCGATCTGTCTGTCTATCGATCTGTCTGTCTGTTACCTGTTCATGTCATAACGGCTGAATGAATGTCGATGAAATTTGGCACACAGGTTGCGACCATGACCTGCGGGGTAATTGCGTCTATCAGTAGGAATGGCTGTAACTGAATGAACATTCATTGCGTTATTTACATTGTTGAGCAGGCAAATTTTCTGAACATATAAAGCAATGGATTAGCAATATCCTTCATAAAGATTCAGATTGAGATTGATAGTTTGTTACGCGATTAAGGTGCTGGGCATAGATATAAGAAATATTTTTTTTTATATTTCTAATAGTGGTGGGTTCGTTAGGACATAGGATGATTTTTACCCTAGTTGTACGTTCCCGTTGCGTGTGGGATAAATTCTACTAGCTGATGCCCGCGGCTTCGCTCGCGTGGAGGTCGTCCACGCGAGCGAAGCCGCGGGCATCAGCTAGTGTTATATATTCTTAGGTAAGTATAGCTTTGATATTGACAGCTGTGCTCATATTAGACATCACTAAAACGAGACCACCAGATGCATCCGTAGAAGCTTGTTTACTTTCACGCCTATCAAACTTGGCAGTCGTACAATAAACCACACGAAAACACAGCAACAATACAAAATAAATTATCACTATATATCACTCAAAATCAACACGCTTTTTTAAATCTCGCGTTACAGTCAAACCCTCTAAAACGGGCATAAAAGGAAACGACCAATAAATCAGCAACACGTCGCGCTAGACAAATAAAACATGTATGAAACAAAAAAACGTTGTATATATGTGTACAAAATTCGCAAAAAGAATTACAAGCAATAACACGCAGTAGTGTTAATATTGGATGCGTAAGAAAGCTTGTTGTTATTGAAATATGAGTCTTATGTTATTGTGGTAAGGTCGACGTTGATGGCAGGAGACAGCGTGGTAGTGATTTAGTCCCTATCGGCCGTCAACCTGATTAATGTCGCTAGTAAATCAGCGGATTACGACAATGCGAGAAATGACGAGTCGCGACCGGATCGCAAGCGATACTGGTGTGTGGTGCAAGCAATTGGCTCAAAACTGACCTATTTCGTACAGTCTTTCTTACTATCTGCAAGACGAAACGGTAAAAGATTAGTTTATTTCTAGGAGTATCTACTTAAGTATTCCGCTTTGTAATTCTTTTTTTCTTGATTTTACCATAATTAGGTATTATTTTTATCATTTCAATACTTCCCGTTTAGAATAATAAAGTTTTAAGATATGCGTTGCGCAAAATTCTTCCTTTATTTTTGTCAGCATTTTTCAGCATAAAACTGCAATTAAAAAATGCAGATACCAAGATCAATTTAATACTACTGAGTGCTGTATATTTTAAAAGTCTGCATAATTGTTGTTCAAAAAATTCGCTTCCGCCTCTCCCTTGCACTAACAAGTCACTCGCATCGAATTATTGAGTAAACACGTACGTAATCGCGCGATCGTTTCATTTAGAACGAATGCAAGGGCATCGGGAGAAATATCGCTCCGTATATTTTCTAATATAAAAGTGTCAGTTTCTTTTAATAGCATTTGTATGAAAAATATAGTTTTACACACATGAAAGGTAACCTAATCTTTACAAAAGATTTGTGGGAAGTTCATTCGAGTGAGTTTATGGTCGAATAAAAGTATCGAGCAGTCGGATTGAAGCTGTCTCGCTGTCTATCAAGCATTGCACTTTTTCTTTATTATTATGTTACACACTTATTTGAATTTCTTTAAATAATTATAAACCGAAATCATTGTATAGCCAAAATTTATATACTTCCAGGTTTCATTAAATAAATCATCTACTCATCTTACGGAAACATGGAAAATGTGAGTTCATGTCATTGAGTTATAATGTACTACGTACTAGTATAACTCAATGGTTCATGTCTGTAACGGAATCTAGATAATGCTAAAAACTAACCACTCAATAAACGCTATTAGTGACTAATTAAATGCGCAATTACAATACCCGAATCAACGTTTTTTCTCAGATAAGTAAATAGTAGTCCACAAAGTAGTTTGTTAAATTAATTAACAGAAAGAAAACGTTAATGTCGCTTAGTGCCTTTTACGACACCCACGAGTCTTTGCGACCACATGGGACCCATGTATGTTATAACTATGAGTCATGCAAAGATAGAGCATTTAATAAAGTTTTGCCTTATCACTCATGTTTTGAACCTCATAAGACTGCGAATAATGATATCATCTAATGATAAGTGGTAAATTACAATTCAAAGTCTAACGTAACGTATTTCACTTCGATTTATATGAATACATAATTAAAACTTTACATTACACACATCTGTAAATAATTTATTATTGATGCAGGTAAGAGAAAAATAATTTATAGGATAAATCCCATTTCGTTTTTGCAAAACGGGTTTAAAGGGTTTTATAAAAAAGGATATTAATGTGTTATAAGTACTAGTTGCATAAATTAGGTAATATTGTTCATTCTTCTCATTTTTAACAATCTATGGTTTAATTAGTAAACATTAATATTTACCTTAATCGATACAGTTATCCTGTTGCAGCTTTTTGCATTTTTATACAATAAACAAAGTTAAGCATTTTCAAAGTTGCGCAATGGCTCTCGATCATCGGCGCCCTTGCGCATCAAGTCCACCCTAGCACCATCTTGAGTTCATCAGCTACGAAAATACAACATTACATTAGGCGAGCTTTCCAAAAACACTGCAGAAGACATAAACATTATGTAAACTAAACGACACATTAAAATATCATGACAATTAGGTAGAAACTCTATCCAGAAAATGCGTGACACTTAGCCATAACATCAAAAAATATTTTCTTTATAAAAATCCCTCACAACAAAATACCACTCCAATCAATCACTCATAATTGCACACAATCCATAGAAAACTAAAATAAACTGAAAAATATACAAAAAAACAACGACCCACACGTTCACAAGTTCGCGTGTGTGTGCACAACTACGTCACATTGTAACTGACAAATTGATTTATGTCGTCGAGGGGAGCACGACGAACCTAGCAAGTTTGCGCTAAGTCCGACTCGGATCGCTCGCTGCTACATATTTGAAATTTCCAACTTTTATGTTTTTACATTTTGTTTGAGCTCGTTAAGGTCCTTTTTGGGACCTAATCGTGAGATTTCTATAAGGATATTTTCAAAATAGTGGGTATTTCCCGCAAAATCCTTTTAAACATGCAAAAAATGCCCACTTGGTTTTTCGAGACTTCGCCAAGTGGTTGGTCATGGTCAACTCTTCATGTGGCCTATGTTTTGGTCAAAGAATCAGCATTGCCATACAACGTGGCAATGCTGGCAGCCTTTGGGCAATTTTCCAGTGGACAGTGATGCAGACGAATTTGTTGATGCCCTATGATTTTTCCCTCCCTTTTTTACATACATGCATAGATATTATTATTTTACGAGTGTTAGCTTTTATATTATAAAAGGATAGAATGAGTCTAAAGTTCATTGTATTGTGAGAATCTATGAGTGTGTCCTTCTTTGCATTTGCAACTCATTTCCATATTATTCTGGGCGCTACATAAATAAATTGAGATCTAGGTCTGTATCAAAATTAAAATGGCATAATCCGCTATAATGGCATAGTCCGTCTACAACTCGACTGGTAGGTAGATATTTTTAACAGTAACTATTCAAAATACATACAACAAATTATTTAATACTAAACAACCGGCCATGTGCGTGTCGGAGTCATACACGAAGGGTTCCATACTGGCACCGTACAATATTTACCACTACATATATTTTTTTAAACACGGATCTTGTATGAGGACCCCCTTTAATTTTTAAACACGGGTCTTGTATGGGGACCCCCTTAAATTTTTAAACACGGGTCTTGTATGGGGACCCCCTTAAATTTTTAAACACGGATCTTGTATGGGGACCCCCTTAAATTTTTAAACACGGGTCTTGTATGGGGACCCCCTTTAATTTTTAAACACGGGTCTTGTATGGGTACCCCCTTTAATTTTTAAACACGGGTCTTGTATGGGGACCCCATTAAATTTTTAAACACGGGTCTTGTATGGGGAACTCCTTTAATTTTTAACTTGTTTTTTTGTTATTCTACTATCCCACTGCTGGGCAAAGGCCTTCCCCAAATCCTTCCATGAACTCTTTCCCCTTTAACTTTATTTTATTTTTATTATTTGTTGTTATAGCGGCAATAGAAATACACACACTATGTGAAAATTTCATCAGTCTATCTATTACTCTAGATACAGCTCGCTGACAGGCAGTCGGACGGACAGAGGCTTAGTAATAGGGTTCCATTGGCATCCTTGGGTACGGAACCCTAAAAAAGGGGTACAGTACATAACCCTTTCTTAATTTTAAAGACAAAACAGTAAAATTGTGATTAGCATACCTTCAATGTTACGATTATTTTATCAATTCGTGACGGACGTGAACGTGAATCCTTATCTACTAAAACTATATACCAAATCGTTACTTAATTGGATACATTACCTATACATTTTTTACTTCAAATCAATTGACACCCAAAGTTTTATGGTATTTTAAACCATAAAACTCTGGGACACTAAAATGGTAGATTTAGTAGTGACCGACCAATCGTGTTTGTCACTTGGTTTATGGCTTTTGACCATAAGACTTACGTCACCAATCCCGAGTGTCGTGTCTCGTAAAATAGATAAATAACGATTTTGGACTTTTTATTCGTCTCGATAAGATATATTTGTTATTATGTCTTTATTGGTTTCGGTTACAGGTTCAGAGTGTAGACGTGTAGTGGAAGCGGGCCCGTTTGATAGCCGAATTTTATGTTGTTTTTAATTAAAACAAATTGTTAAATCGTTAATTTTTATCTACATTGTTAGCTTAAAATCTCTAATGTTTTCGGCGCCATTTTGATTCACAATAAAAATGTCTATAAATTATTTACATGCCTCCGTTAATTTTAAAAGCAAAATACCGTGGCTGAATTTATTCATCTTTGAAACTCTTTAATGCCAACATTAAATGACATGAATATTTTCATCTGTACCTCGAAGTGTAGAGCTTGCAGTAGAATTTAAGGCATACGTAAGGGACATAACTTCAACTTTCATGGTATTTCTGTTGTAATAGGCACGGGGAAGTATCAACGAAATATCAGTTAGTAAATGGGTAAACTTAGTCTTTAACTGAGAAACAGACGTTTTTCAGGGCAGTATATAATTCTTAATACTGTAGTAACAATTCCACAGTTTTCCCTATACATTCACATAAAACGTGGGTGGGACACTGCATGCTGGAACTCCTTTTAAAATATACGAGAACATGCCAATATAATAAGCAATCTTTTACCGTTTCAATAGCAAAATGCCAGCTCATAATATCAGATACAGCCATCTAACTTAACACAACATATTATATTGAAGTACAATGTCATAAAATGGTCCAAATTACGCGGGCCCGATATCCAAAAACAATGACCCGATCGACGTGAAACCACACCACAATTTCAACCTTATTTCGTACACAATAAAGTGACTTTTATGTATTGTAGCTAACGAATGCAACTACGCGACTGAATAAGTTTTTTTCAATTATAAAAGACTTAATTTGTTGGTGGACCAGCAAGCGATTTTAAATCGTTGCATTTAGGTATAAGGTTGAGATTCGCTTGTAGATAATAATGTTATATGACCAACCAAAATCAAAAAGGTTATCCACGAAAATGTTAATATAATAGTTGCTTCAGTACTACGGGTTTTGTTGGCGTGAAGGCATAAATCAATTTTATGGCCTCATCTAAATCAAGCGCGTTTTAATGGGCGTCCCCCGTCATATCATAGCGTAGTATGATAATTTACTGCTACTATGTGACGAATGTTAGAAATAAAGGGCCCTTCGACCGCCCCCCTTGGTCCCCTTGCTCCCCCTACGTCGTAGGGATTAGTTTTATGCCCTAAACCGTTGTCGTAAACATGTCAGGCGTATCTCGGGTCTTCGGGAGCTCTGCCGTATGAGATAATTTTTGAGTTTACTTTATTATTAGTTTTGGAAGGTAGGTTTGGTTCACTGTGGTATGATGGTAAACTGATTTTTTTTTTAATATATTCGTCATACAATTATGGATAGACGAGGACTGACATAGATAGAAGTTATAATTAGAAAAAATAAGCACCGACATAGAAATATTATTGTAAATGGTCATTTTGGTTTTCCGACCTTATCCGGCCCAAGAATGGTGGCTTGCAATAGACAATTTAATTTAAAAGTTCATCTTTTCGAATAATACTTTTATTATGACAGTACATCTTACTTACTAGCCATTCTCTGCTGAACAGAATTAGGTTAATATGCAGGATTCGAACGCGCAACCTTGAGCACGAAAAGCTGGTCGTTTCGCCACCCCCACCGCCCTATGCAAGCTAAAAACAAAACGCGATCGCTCCAATTCTCGCTCCTGCAATTCAGTCAAAACTTTCGAATGTATTTTCGTTTAAATCATTCACACAATAAAGGAATACATTCTAAGTTAACACAACTTAATGATATACTTAACTCATGCTTAATGCTCTGAGAAGATAACAGCATTCGCATTTATGTGTAAGTTATTATAAAGCCGTGTAAAGTAAGTATATAGGTTAGGTACTAGGTCTGCAGGCAACGAGTTAGTTTGTCAACTTTTAACGCTTTTCAAGTTGTTTTTACGATATTTCAATGACAGTTCATGTTATGTTTGATACATGGTTTTAGATTTAATTTTTTCCAGGTTAACTTATTCTGATTTGAAATCTTGCAAAACACCGCAGCGGCCTTGCTTTTTATACTACTATTTTTCTTGATTACTTTTTAGAACAGTTTCAAAGTATGCTTAGGAGATGAATCAGTGTCTCAGTCAGAGTATCTTATTACCTACACGGAATTCAATATCTGTAATAATTGGCACAAAAAGATTAAGCGAAACAGTGGTTGTACAGTATGCCGCACGACGGATGTAAGAAAACCAGTATAAACCGACTCTTTTTCTATTGAAACTCCATACTAAGCTAGATCAGCTCAATGTCAGGTGTTACCACTGAACGTGCGGCCTACTGTACAGCATGACTGCAGTAAACAACTACAAAGCTTGTAAAACACAAAATGTCACAAATTTCCTAAAATATAAATTTATGAGTGCAACCTCTGCCCACCTCAAAACAAACATGCCATGCACAGCTCAGATAAAGACTTGAGGCATTATCTCTGAGGCTGTAATAAAATACTTTGATTTAACGAAAATACAGTCGTTAGTCGAGCCAGATTACAATAAAACGTCAAGCGTAAGAAGGTTTAATTTGATGGAGTTCCGTAGGGAAGCGGCGAGCTGTGGTGGCCCAGTGGCGACGGCCCCGACTTACGAGTTGTAGGTCCTGGGTTCGCCCAGACAGGCGCTTTACTTTGTGTAAAGAATTTCATCACTACTGCTCTTAAAACGGTGAAGAAAAACATTATGAGGAAATGGCATGGCCGAGAACCAAAAATTCGAAGACATGTGACATAATACCAACACAACTGAGCCGCGTGGTGGATTACAGCCCACTCCCTCTCTAAGAAAGAAGGCCTGTGTCCCAGCAGTGGGAAAATTATAGGCTAATTATGCTAAGTGCAGTGCTTGAGTATTTTTTCTAGTCTCACCCCCCTTTTCTGAAAACTATCAATCTAAATTTTGTCAAATCTGTAATTAATTTATGATATATTTATTTTATTAAATCTTTATGCACAAGTAAAAAAAAACTGTACAAAGATGGACTTACTGCCTGAGGCAATTTCTACCATTCAACCTTAGGGTGATGCAGAGACAAAATATGGCAGCTGCAAGAATATAAGGGATAAATAACTCGAAATATATAACTAGTGTTGCGATTCCTATTACCATCACTGTGTACGTAACCAACGTTATAATATGTGATTTTATGTCAGATTTATCAGCCGGTGACTTGGCTTAGGCTTTTAGAAATCTGGGTAAAGGCTACCTGCTCTAAGGACCTGTCAACTAGGCATCTGCTGGTCTGTTAATTATGTCTCCTAGTACAAAATGCTTTTAAGTGTTGATAACCTCGAAGTGTGGGGTATCGCCATGACATGTGATGTTTAGTAAGTAGCGGTTTACAAAAGACTTAGGGACAGTATTCATTATAAATTACAAACTTTTGCCTGCAGCGCCCACGTCGGAAATTATCCCAAGAGAACACACTACCGTGATTTAAAAGTATCATCCGTCTAGCATATCGAAGCCCAGAGAGGCAATCTTGTAAATTTAAGAACGGTCACAGTCTGATCTCAGTGTCAATCTGTCGAAATTACCTCTAAATTTCCTAAATTTTTAACAAGTTTTGACATTGATTATCGTTGAGATGAGATAACGACTAGATATTGAACTTTTTTAATTACAGGAAATTGGCCTTCTGGTCTTGGTCTAGCTGTGTGCTAAACATCGAAGTCGGTTCAGCCGTTAAGGCGTGAAAAAGTAACAAACAGTCAGACAGGCAAAGTTACTTTCGCATCTTTACTAATATGGATGCTATCCTCATCGATTTTTTTGTTTTCTTCAATTTTTTTCAGATCATTGTCCTTGGTGGATTGGGAAGCTGCTGCAGAAGTATTTTGAATTAAAATAAGATGTGAATTATAATTTGAATTAAAAAAAATATTTGGGTTTTGTAGCATACTGATGTTATTGATTCAAGAAGATCCTGCCATTTAGGTAAGTAGAATTTCTTTGTTCAATTATTTTCTTCCATTTAACTGACAAGCTCAGAGGCTCTATTTTTATTTCTGTCTTGACATTTCTTAGAAAACTTCTATTTCCATATCTTACCAATAAAACCTCTCACCAGCAGAACCCCAAAAAACAATGACCTCATTCGCCTAACGTGTAGGCAAAATATAATAAGCAACATGAAATTTATGTCGGACATAAATTTCATTAATTACGTACAGCAATGATTAATGACCATAACTATGGTATATTTAACGAAAATAATCATTATTATTGAATAACAACATATCGTTCAGATGGATATATTGATAGTTTCAATTGATTAAATTGTGAGAAATGCGATAGTTTTGAGATAGTCATTGGTTTTGGGATGCAGTGGGAGTGGTTTATGGGTTTGGGTTTTGTTAAGGCGCCACTTTTTCGGTTCCGGTGAGACCGGTACCAAAAAGAGGTACTCCTACTCAAATCTGGACCGTTATATTATGCGCATTTGCAGGTCTTTAATTAATACTAGCTTCTGCCCGCAACTTCGTCAGCGTAAAATTTGTCGCTATCAGACTCACTCCGTCGTATCGCATCGCCTGCCCGCTAGTACTCCGGTTCAGGTAGGCGTTTTTCAGATTTTTTTCTTTTTGCTCAGCTTCTTAAGGTCCTAGCGTGGTGTTATATAGTGTGTCAAAAATTGGGCAAATCCGACTGTAAATTCCGGAGATAACACCCCCAACATACAAACTTACAAAGAAATTTTACCTCTTTATAATATTAGTACCTATTAGATTTTATAGTAATTTTTAATTAAATCTATAAATTCATACTGAAAAAGTCTGTTTCATGGAGTTCTTTGGAGTCCAAGTTTTTTTTTTATAAAAATTCATTTTTATTTCCTATCTAGCTACTGCAATCGTCATTTAATTACTAGTAGGTACTAACTTTAATAAAGATAAGGACATCTTAGTAGAGGAGAACACGGTAAAAAAAATACTTCGAGAGCTATTTTTAATTCATGATCAACTTATTCATTTCTTCAATTATGGGAACTAAATGCTGGACTAAAATTATTATTAAAGTGAACTCACAAACTGGAATCCAAAGTGACACATTGACCGTTTGATGTCGGCAGCTCATAGATCAGGATCTGTCTGTCGCTCTGACTGAAATAAATAACGATAGCGTCGAACATGGGATGGTTTATGTGATATGAACACAGGAATTCAATTATTCCACTAAAAATAATGTGGGTTTTATAAATTACAAAGATATCAGGAGCTTTGATCATCACGCTCACTAGCGAATTTGGTGATTACATAATCAGACTTTAATATTCCCACTATTGGGACACAAGCCTCATTTCTGTGAGAGGGGGTGGGCTGTGATCCACCACGCGGGCCCGGTGCGGGTTGGTAGATGTCACGTATCTTCGAATTGTTGGTTCTAGGACATGACTGTTTCGTAACAATGTTTTTCATTTCTCATACTCGGAAAGGAGTCTTTGTTTGATACGAATATCGGGTGGAAGACGCTGCTTCCCACCTTTGGGCGGGAAAGACTCATAGTAATTGCTTCCCTATATAGGGAGGGAATTATTAATTAAAACGACCGACGCCGGTGTAACTTTATTAAAACACATTTTTAACGCGTGGGAAGAGGCCCAAGACGCCATAGGAATCTTTTGTGACCTCTCCAAGGCATTTGATTGCGTCGATCACGAAACCTTGCTTTTGAAACTTGAGCATTATGGACTTGGAAAACTTGCGCTCAGTTTAGTTAGTTCTTATTTAAATGATAGACAACAACAAGTTCAAATAAATGGTGTCAATTCACTTGGTTTAGTAGTAAAAATTGGTGTGCCACAAGGCTCGATATTGGGTCCTTTCCTCTTTTTAGTGTATATTAATGATCTACTCCATTTATTAAAAAATCAACCACAAATGGTGTTATTTGCTGATGACACTTCCTTAATTTTTAAGGTAAATAGACATGCTACAAATTTTGACGACGTAAATAACGCCCTACTGCAGGTCCAAAATTGGTTCACTGCTAATAATTTAGTATTAAATGGAAAAAAAACTAAGTGCATAAGATTTTCTTTACCAAATGTCAAGGGTAGTGATTGTGAGATAATATTGAATCAAGAGAAACTAGAATTCGTCGATAAAACTGTTTTCCTAGGGATCACGCTCGACTCAAGGCTACAATGGGGTCCTCATTTAACATCTCTTGCAGGACGGCTAAGTTCAGCAGCTTATGCTGTCAGAAAAATCCGTCAATTTACTGATGTAGATACCGCGAGACTAGTCTATTTTAGTTACTTTCATAGCATCATGTCTTACGGTATTTTACTTTGGGGTCGGGCTGCAGACATCGATTCTATTTTTATTCTGCAGAAAAGAGCTATCAGAGCCATATATAATCTCCGCAGGCGCGATTCTCTAAGGGAACGGTTTAAGGAAATTAACATCATGATGGTGCCTTGTCAATATATCTATGAAAACATCATGTATGTAAGGAAAAATTTACATCTTTTTAGTAAAAGAGGTGAAAGACATAATTATAGTACTAGAAATAGGGACCTATTAGTTCAACCAGGTTTCAGACTGGCTAAAGTAGATTCATCTTTTATGGGGTACTGTTTAAAATGTTATAATAAAATACCTCCCCACATTCTTCAACTGAATGAGACAAAATTCAAGTCTTGTATAAAACGCACACTATGCAGTCAGGCATATTATAAGTTAGGGGATTATATCGCTGACAAAAATGCCTGGCTCAATGCTGGTCCTGCTCCACAACCACAACTAATTGATTAACACATGAAAATACTGTTGGAGCTGCTGAAGATTGTAAGACTATCTTTGCAATGTATAAAATCAATTTCCTTTGTATTGTATAACTGCATAGCACAGATGTGAGTTCTATGTACCCTATAGCTACCATTTACCGGGTAATAATATGTCTTTCATTGACTCGAATGTGCCCTGGCAGCTGATAGTATGTCATGCTCACTCAAATGTCTCGCTGACGGTGGCGTGTGTGTTAGATCATTTAGCTCCCTTCAAAATGGTTGAGCTAAATGGTGCTGATTTATGCGTCATGTTCGTGAACGGGCGCCGTCAGTTGGGGCTGGCCATCTCTTAGCTGCCTCGGCTTATTTTTAATTAATTTATTTTTGGATTGTAGTTTGTTAAGTACTATTTGTTGCACTCTGGACGCTTTTAACACTTACGTTTTTCTTAATTTTTTTACATCGTTCTCACATTATATAATTTTAAAATCAAAAGTAATGATGTAACTAATATTTTTGTAAAATATCATTTAAAAAGAGTGTCCATGGAGTTTCTTGCCCGTTCTTCTCCATAGGTACCTACGCTTTGGAATGGGCAACTAGCTTCATATTTTCTGACTGACCGACTTCTTGACAATTCAAAAGTGCCTGTAAATGGTTTAATTGAAATAAATGGTTTGAGTTTGAGTTTGAGTTTGAATTTTAAAAATGGAACTAAATAAGGTCAGCTTAGGTTAGCAACGAATTTTTTTTACATATTATGAAAAATTCTGCTGTCTTGTGAGTGTATAAACAGCCAGTGTGAATTAAAAAAAATACCTAGTAAGTCATCAATTCCTTCTCGGACTATAGCCGCCCTTGCTGCGCTCGGGGGTCTAAATACCTCGTACGGGAATTGATTCCTTTCGACCCTCGTTTAACAATCTACTATTCCATTACCGTTTTGAGAGCAATGGTGATGAAATAAATAATTTACACAAGGTAAAGCTTACTTAGCCATCTTCCGTGCAAAAGGCTTCAACAAACTTTAACCCCCTCACTAAAAAACGTTGTATAGCGTCTGTATAGTTACACAACGCTTTGTCTTCTTCTTTCGAAAGTCAAATTACTGACGACTGAAAGAGAGAAATCGGTGTGTAACTATTCATCTGATATAATACGTTTATTACTAAGGGGGTAAAACTTTAAATTCCAAATAATTATTTCTCTAAATTTTTCTTCTTTCTTTCTATGTGGCACTGAAACTTGGTTCCTCACAATGGGCCTTATGGGAAGAAGGCTAAAATTCACCCAAAGGGCAATGGAGAGGGCTATGTTGGGAGTTTCCCTGCGTGATCGAATTAGAAATGAGGAGACCCGCAGGAGAACCAAGGTAACCGCCATAGCCCGAAGAATTGACAAACTTATGTGGCAGTGGGCAGGGCACATTGCTTGCAGTACAGATGGTTGATGGGGCCGAAAGGTTCTGGAGTGGCGACCGCGTACCGGAAGACGTAGCTTTGGAAGGCCTCCTACAAGGTGGTCCGACGACCTTGTGAAGGCCGCAGGAACCGAGAAGCGAGAAGCACAGAACCGGTCGAAGTGGAGGAGCTTGGGGGTGACCTATGTCCAGCAGTGGATGTCTTTCGACTGAAATGATGATGATGATGATGAGCACGGAGTTGTTGATGGCAATATACTTAGGCTAGGCTTTCCCCAGTGGTGGTCTAGTGGAAACGGAGGTGACATAAGAGTTGTAGGTCGTAGGTTCGAATCTAGGCAGGCACATTACTTTGTGTAATTTATTTCATCACCACTGCTCCCAAAAACGGTGAAGGAAATCATCTTGAGGAAACCGGCATGTCCTAGAACCAAAAATTCGAAGACATGTGACATCTACTAACCCGCAACGGGCGCGCGTGGTGTATTACTGCCCATCCGGATCTCACAGAGAGGAGGCCTGTGTCCCAGCAATTGGAATATTATAAACTGATTATGAT
The DNA here is from genome assembly GCA_963855955.1 of Luperina nickerlii. Taxonomy (NCBI): domain Eukaryota; kingdom Metazoa; phylum Arthropoda; class Insecta; order Lepidoptera; family Noctuidae; genus Luperina; species Luperina nickerlii. The sequence continues at coordinate 1,886,184 of OY979666.1, read as the reverse complement.
TATGCTATGAAACTTACATACCTGGCAAAATGTAGATGTTCTACAAGAACACCTCTGCCCTACCTTTTGCGAAATACAGGCGTGATGTTATGCCATGTATATAAATAACAAGACAAGATTTTACATTGATGCACTTCAATTTAAAACACCACTGGAGGTAGGAAATTAACCAAGAAATATTCAGTACTAGAAACTACCAAACTAAGATCACAAAGATTATTATGTTATCCCTTCACCTGGACTTTTACGACGCTCACTAAACAGCCTACAATATTTTGATTACGTACTAAATTTTTATCGAAGGAATCACATCCGAGGGAATTTTGGTTTCTTTTTAATGAGATGAACCACTAAACACTTTATGGGGCACGGAGGCCATAATAAAACACGCGAAACATTTAAATAATTACATTACGACATTGTTGGGTGAAAAAAGCTATAAAACGACTTCAATTTTTACGACTTTTTTACCGATTGAAGGGAATAACGTGTACATGCGTGGATTGTGTTTCCGTGGTTCGATGTCTTGTATGTTCGCTTGTATGTGGGATCAGATAAAATATAATAGCTGATGACTATCATCACAGTCTTTTACTACTTGTACTTGTTCTTGTAAAAGTATCTAAGATTCTTAGACTGTCATGCTTACCTACCTACTTGAGTCTCCATGGGGGAGGACCCATGGATTATTAGTAATCTTCATCTGCCTTTAGGCTGGGAAAGCACGAGTCGCTTGCTCATTTCTTGGATCTGCCTGCAGGGTGCGAAGTATTTGGCAGAAGTGCAGGTGTCCCGCTATTAGTCACGGCCACGTCCTTTTAGCCAGACTTCCTCCTGAGCTGGCCTTTTTATGTTCATTGTTCAGGCGATGCACTAGTACACCACCGCCCGAAGGGTTTCTCGTGATGGTAGCCGAAGATGATTAAGCACAACCCACCCAGTGCACCTTCTGCTAGAGTTACTTCTTTGTTCCGTTTCTTGGCGTCCTTCACCTCCTCACGAAACGATTTGATTGCGTCACAGGCGCTTTCGCTCCAGAATATCGTCAGAAGCCACAAGTATCCTGTGGTATACTTTTTCTTTCTTTCTTTAGTAGAAATGTAGACACTGCTGTCTATACTCTGCTCATCATGTTGTCATCTGTTGAACCATTTATAAGCTTAAAACAGAGAAGAAAAAAATTCTTAATCGTAACATGAATTCAAAAATCAAAATGTAGCATAAATAAAAGCAGTAGCATAAAGCGGTCCATGAATAACTCATAGGATTGTTTCATTTCATTTTATTACGCTGTGTGCCAGTCACACAGAATTTTGTATAATACACGAATGTGCAAGCTATAAAAACGTTGTTTTTATAGGTTTAATAACTTCACTGGGTATGTTGCACTAAAATGGCTAAATTGTAAGCTTTGAGCGATCGTAGCGGGCTATGAATTTATTATGAGAGTTGTAAAGTTGAATTATTAGGACTAAGTAGATATATTAAAATAAATGTTAAAAACGTAAAAGCTCGCAACAAATTAAATGTAACCGGCATCCTAATTGCGTGACACACTATCAATCACAATCCGAATCATTTTGAGGGATATTGCTAATCCATTGCTCCGTATGTTCGACAAATGTGTCTGCTCAACAACGTAAATAACGCAATGAATGTTGTTGAACTCTCAAAATGAAACCCATTGCTACTGATAATGTGCAATCACCCCGCCGTTCATCTTAGCCCGTATTTCCGCGTTCTTCCTGTACGAGTCGCAATAAATACTTTTTCTTTCTTTCTTTCTTATTTAAATTGTGTAAGTACATATTGGACTGGCACAAGTGAAAAGTTTACTATTAACTCTGCTGCGCCCCGCGGTTTCACCCGCATAAGTTTTGATCCCGTGAGAATATCGTGATAAAAGAAGCCTATGTGTTAATCCAGGATGTCTGCTACCTCCATACCAAATTTTATCAAAATTGGTCGAGCCGTTTGAGCGTGAAGAAGTGACAAACATATATACACACACACTCACAAACTTTCGCCTTTATAATATTAGTGTGTTAAGTAAGAGGATGACGTCCTGACAACTTACTTTTTCTTATCCCTTTCGATACCAAATTATTCATTACCACTACACAAAAGAACAGATTTACATAATCCTTCAGCACCTCTTTAATTCCCCATCATCACAATAATCCCTCTTAATAAGTTAAAACCTCCCAAAAACCCAGTGAAAACTCTTTTCCAACGTTATTGCAGATCGCTGACGTGACAAATGCCGACGTTGACGTTGCAACGCTGACGTCCGACGGTACGACCCTCGGCGGGGGTGAAAAATGGGCCGTGTAATGCGGCCTTTATTGCTAAATTAATATCATTCAGGGGACTGATTTTTGATTGGTTATTGAAAAATTTGCAAGGATATTTTTGAGCTTTTCGACATAAATGTAGGGATTTTTTTGGACATTTTAATTGAATCACTGCGGCATTAAGGGCGTTACAGATTAGCTCTGATTGCCACTGAGCGGAATACTCTAGAATATAAACAATGCTCTATTGAAATATTTTAGAGACTGACTCTTGGAACAAGGTAAGTGGCAGAGATTGGACCAATAGGCGATATTTAGTTTGATGAAAGGCAAAGCTTCTCCCGACAATGTAATCAGTTAATTAGGAACATTATTAAGTTTTAGTTGCATCCGGCTAGACTGGAAACCGAACCCCAGTATAGTGGGAAAAGACTACGCAGATGACGATGACTAACGAGAACTACAAATCACATCCACAGTAGATTGTCGAGTGTAAGTCCAAATACCTCAAAACAAAAATAATTTCACAACAGTTTCGTCCAAGAGCACTTCAACCTCACCAAACACACTCACAAGTAACCTAACATTAGCTCAAACCTTCCTAACCCTCAAAAATCACTAAATAACAGCCGCCAGCCCCAGACACATAACTCACCCCCACCCACCCGTCATATTTCCATCATATGCGAGCAAAAATACAACTAGATTCATTATCAGCCCGATACATCACCCCCTGTAATGGCCGGGGGTGCACGTGGACCGTGGGAGGGGGCCAGGTTGATTCATAACCAATAAATCAATGGGCTAGGGCGAGGTAATAGTCCAAATATTGTGCGCATACTAGGGTAGGTCGGAAAAATGGTCATCCCTTAAAGAAGGTTGATTTGTTCGTAATTTTCTTTCTGGTTTTTTTGTTTATGTTTTGTTTACTTTGATGCGGGGGTCTGGATCAGTAGCGGTTGTGATAGAGAAGATGTTTTGGCAGTTTTCTCTAAATTTTGTGGTTGGTGTAGAGTTTATAAGACTCGAGCGGTCAAGTTTTGTATGGTTATATTATTTGGGTCGAATTGATAGACAAAGTAAAAGGTAGCCTATAAATCACATATTTTATGAAGCTCGACTAAGCTACAAATAAGAGTCATTACCTTATATGGGAGTTGGGATGCATGGTCAAAAAATATGATCTTACAACTTTCACATACCTAAGAACGAAAATCTTAAGGGAAAACATATATTACGCCTAGTAAAGCATTGACACTCGCTATTCTAAATCTACATAAATAAAAATCAATGTTTGTATGTTCGTCCTCTATGCGTTCCGAAACCATTGGTCAGATTGTGATGAAACTTTGGTAGGGTGTTCTGGGGAAGCCCGTGAGGGTTCCTAATTTTTAACACAAGGGGAAAAAAAAAACTGAGGCGGTACGAAATTCGCCGGGTGAGCTAGTAATAACATAAATGTGAAAGTTTGTATGTTTGTTACTCAATCACCCAAAAACTGCTGAACGGATTTAGATACAACTTGGCATACAGATAGTGTATAACTTGAATTAATAAATAGGGTACTCTTATTCCAGTAATTCGTTTCCGTATGACCTCCACGTGGGCGAAGCCGCAGGGACAGGCTAGTGACTAAAGAAAAAGTTATCAACCCTTCAACTACTTGTAAGCGCCAGGAAATTCCACTCATTTAACACGACATTTTTTCACCACACTATTATTCCACCATTAGCACCACATTCCCAGCTAACACCTAAAAACTCCAGTTAAGTTATCAGGTGCCACGTCGCTCACTTTACGTATCTACTCGATCGAAAATCCTTCGTCAGTCGTCACTGTGCCCGACTGTATCTCTGACGTGCGTCACTCAACCAGCGAAACGATTGAATAAAATGTCAATTTTCCACTTACACCACTGTTTATTTGAATACTGGACCTACATTTACATAGTTGAATGATTTCTATTATAATGCGAATGTTTCAATTGTTGTAATTTTGTGATTTATTGATAATTAGCTGCGCCCTGCGGTTTCACCCGCGTAAATGTCGCTGTTGGAATATCGACATAAAAAGTAGCCTATATGTTAATCCAGGGTGTCAGCTACCTCCATACAATTTTTTATCAAAATCGGTCCAGCCGTTTGAGCGTGATGAAGTCAAAAACATATAAACATACACACACACACACTCACAAACTTTCGCCTTTATAATATTAATGTAATTTACGATGAGTTATTTTTGCTAAGTTAATTTAAAACGTGTTACTATTTAGACTTGATATAATGATTCAATTTCCTAGATTCGATTAAGTATAGTCACGCAAATCATCTAAAAATAAAAATTCTAGTTTTTATTTTATAATATTTTTAGATAAAATCATACTATTTATTTAAAACCATTTTCAATAGTAGACATCTTTTCACAGATTATCAGAAGAGATATTTGAAAGATTTCTTATTATTGGTCGTTCGGCGATCCTTCGTCAGTTGTTGGCGACTGTATCTGTGACGGGCGTCAATCAACTCGCGAACGATTGAATAAAATGTCAATTTTATACTTGTTTTTGTAAAGCTTTTAGAGTGGATACGGTTTCATAATAGGTACGGTGTTGAATTTTCGTGTTGTTATTTCACGTTATTGGAACTGCTGGAAATTGCTGTCGTTAATACCTATTACAGATAATTGTGTATGTAATCATTATTCCGGATTTATTATCTATATATACATATATATTATATTTAACAAAATGTTTAATTTTCCGTAAGATAAGCTCTGTTTTTCATCGTTTTTGTCTTCATTCAGGGTCTTAGTAATAAATCGTAGAGAAATAAAAAAAGAAACAATAAGTTATTTTCAGGTAAATATAAATTATTAAAATTCTGATTCAGCGAAATTTTTTAATTTTCACTTCAACTCATGTTCCATAAAAATCACAAAAACTTCCTCTCCCTACATTGAAAACTACCAAATTAATGTACCCACAAGAATCCAAAAACGCGATAAAAGCATCAATAAACATAGCAAGTCACTACTGAACCATTTGAAACGAAAAAAAAACAACAGATGCTGACAAAAGGAGTCTTTTGTCAGCTCGCGCGACTGACATTTGTCAATCAACCCTCGCGCCTGTCAGCTGTCAATGACAATTAATGGCCGCCCATACAAAGTTTTATGGCTTTTATTACCCGAATTGTATGAAAATGATTAATGCAAGCACTAATGCAAATCCACGCGGGCGACACACGTAGGCACTTATTGTGTTTTTCGTAGTTTTGTATAAAATTGATTTATTGCGAATTTCGCAGTTATGTCCTTGTGCTTGGTGACTGTGGGCGGCGTCGTGTGTGTGTACGTCATTATTACAAATGCTTGGTATGAATGAAGCGAAAGTTTCTCGAAATTGAAGCGACTTGAAGCAAATAAATAATTTGATTTAAGCGTAGTAGGAATGGTTCCTGAGACCAGATAATGATAACCAAGACGAAAGCAATGTTAAGTCGGAAGAATACAATACCACGGTACGATTTTCTACACACAAAACACCAGTAGATAGATAACAGTTACATGCTAGAATGTTTGTGGTTCTTTGAGAAGACTGATGTGTGATAACGATAAGATTAACTTAATTTAGTAGGTATTAATGCCTAATTTGCTATACTAAAATACTACATTTATACAGATTGGCAGAAACATCGAGAGGCAACCTTTTAACATTTGTATTCAGTACATGCTCGTAGTTCTGGACGTCCATGCGTTGTAAGTGTTCGTCAGTTATTAAAAAAAAAAACAGTGGCACTCCGGAATTGCCGACAGAAGTGAAAACAAAACACAAACAGAATAGTTTGCCATCACTCACTGACATATATCGGATATACATTAAAACCGAGTACATCCCGAGGATAGCCGAACACATCCGAAGCAGTTATTTTTTGAATCGTCTTATAAACAACATTCGCGCGGTGTCGCTTACGGTAACAGTGGCACGAGTTCAATGGCTTTTTCCCATCTCAAAAAATGCCCAATGTGCCTAAAAAAGTTATCACCTCAAAAATTGCTATTCCATACCTACATTTTGACCGCGTAAGTATTGCACTTTTGCAAGAAACAGCAGTTTTATTTGGGGTGTCCAAAATCGTGTACGGAATCCATTGTCTAATAAGTTGTCGATGTCATGCCACCCTGTTGAATAATTACAGATCGGATATTCGAATGCATATTCACCTAAAGTGGAGATGTTGGATAACATGGAATGCATTTTTTTGTATCAAACAATACCGCGGTTCCGGGATCGATAAATTTAGGTTTCTGATTATAGAATCGGATGTATATTTACTTACTTTCAGATTTTGCCTTATATGGAATGCACTTTTGTATCAATCGTAAAAAATCCGCGATTCCGGAATTTTGTTTTTTTCTGACTATAGAATCGCATGCATATATATACCTACCTAATATTGTAAAGTAGGTACCAAACTGCAATAGCAAACAACGTCAAGATAAGATAACGTACTACATATATTTAGAATAAGTTTAATTTATGTAGTTCCTTCCTTCCATACTATACACCCGACTAGTTATGCACACCCGGTGTTCCTGGCATCCCAGGATTTTTTACAGAAAAAATAATTTAAGAAGCCGCTTCCATAATTTCATAGGTAAAAATTCACTTTAAGTAAATATGCATCCGAATATCCGATCTAATAATAACACATAAATATACTGTGACTCATTTAAGATAGCAAAGTACAGACGCCAGCACATCAAGCTACTACAATCTGTCAAATTTCTTTAATAGACATTAGATAGATAGATAGAATACTCTTTATTATGTACACCATATTCAACTCAACTCAACAACAACTACTTCAACAACATCATCAACATCAACATGCAACAACAACAACAACTTCATTCAACTTTATCGCTAAAGCATAAGGTTCAAAGTTGATTGGGAAAATTTAACAGTTTCGGTCACTGCATGCAATATCTATTTATGTATATTGCATGCAGTGACCGATCCTAACATTCTTTAATTGCCTCACCGTCCATGTGCAGGGCAGAGGTCAGGAACATTGAGCGCCATCGTCACTCACTCACTCCGTGTTCGCGATTTTAGACTCCAGCAGTGCGATTCTGTAACCATCTTACCGTGAAAACTTAGGTGAAGTGAGCGTGGAGTGAGCTGTCAATAGTGTCAATTCCTAGCAAAAACAAACTCACTTCACCTAAATATTCACGGTGAGATTTTTACAGAATCGATCGGCAGTACTGAGTAGTTAATTTCTTAGATTTAAAATACGAAGTCTAGCCAGGTGGTCATTAGTGCCATTTCATGAAAATTTTCCTGGCCATTCTTTCGTCGTATCGATGAGTGCATTTATAAGTTTTAAATAAGCTTCGATCAGAATGCGTTGGCCACTAAGCCATACTTGACCATTAACTATGTAGATAAACTGGTGTTAGAACACTTTTTTTAAAAGTTCCCTACTTTTTATCATGCGTCCATATATAATTCAGCAGTGCTATTCTGTAAAAATCTCAACGTGAAAACTTAGGTGAAGTGAGCGTGGAGTGAGCTGCCAATAGTGTCAATTCCTAGCAAAAACAGATTCACTTCACATACGTTTTCACGGTGAGATTTTACAGAATCGATCGGCAGTACAAACTTTCTACGCTAGGGGGTAGCGTAGAAATTTTCGTGGGTTATCAAACAAAAATCAGGTGTTTCATAGAAAATGTACTGCCGATCGATTCTGTAAAAATCTCACCGTGAAAACGTATGTGAAGTGAATCTGTTTTTGCTAGGAATTGACACTATTGACAGCTCACTCCACGCTCACTTCACCTAAGTTTTCACGGTGAGATTTTTACAGAATAGCACTGCTGAAGAGCGATTTTTTTTATAACCGACTAAAAACAGGTTGTGCCACCCTGTCGATGCGGGTAAAGCACGAAATACACTCTTTTTCTACAAGATACCAATTACATTATGTAATTTACGCTAATTCTTTCAAAGAGGTTTTCACAAAAAAAAAAATTGCCTATGGCAAAAAATATTTGTCAGTAGATATTTTTCACAACAAAAAAATAATATTAAATAAGTAACATTTCAAGTTCTGAATACAGTAAAAGGATCGTGAAAGTTAATATAATCCCAAAGCAAACGTCTTGTGAAAATAATTAATATCGATTTCGAGACAGAGCGACTGTTCTGCTCAGCTCTGACGTGGCCCAAGTTCGTAGAGCTAGCGGGTATTACAAATAAAAATAAAAAACTACTAACTATAAAAACTGAAATTTTTATTCAAAAAGTAAAGTAAAAATAGGATTTACATTAAATACAATCGAGGAAAATTAAATTCTAACTGTAATGTAGACCTGCCTGATCTGTTCATTTAAATAAAAATTAATTAATTCTACACTACTACGGAACGCGTTATGGTGCAAAGGGCTAATTGAACCCGCAAGCTCTCGTTTATGATCTTTCCGTGTATCGACTACGCTGATAAAGACGACAGAGAACTTTGTTGCTTTTAAGTAACATACTTTTAAGGATCAGATGGAATCGCCTGATATTGAGTGTTTCTGGATGTTCTTGCCCATTCTTCTCCATAGGTACCTACACGCTTCATCTCTCTGACTGGCCGACCGTTGACAATTCAAAAGTACTTGTAATTGGTTTATCCTACTAATATTATAAATGTGAAAGTTTGAAAAGATGTTTGGATGTCTGTTACTCAATCACGCGGAAACCGTTGAACAGACTTCAACATAGAAAATATTGTTCTTCTAAAGCACACCTCTAACAACTTGTGATGGGATAATCATAACAAAATTATAAGTTCTAAAAATAACTCGCAATCCGCCCTCCTCTTCAACCTTACGCCTCTCGTCAACGTCACAATTTCATTACCGACGAGATCCACGTCACGTCACATCACGTCACGTCAGCTCGCGTCAGTTCCCGTCAGTTGTCACCCGGCCGTCACTTACCTGCCACCGGCGGTTTAGACAGTTCGTTAATTAGACGGTAACTTGATGTGTTACGTGTTTTTAGGTTAAATAATGTAATTTTAGTTTTGTTGAGCTGTGAGGCATTTTGGAATAAAGTGGGATCGTGAGATGTGCAGGTTTTATATCAGCATGATCTAGTTAGATAGGACATGGGTATTTTTGAAGCTGTACTTACGTGCCTATGCCCACTTTTATAGCTTGCAAGGGGGGCAAGAAAAATGGCATTCAAGGAGGGAAGAATGTAAAATTGACATTTATTTATTGTCATCGTCAACTAAAGTATGTAATAGTAAGTTTTTAGGCCAGTTATTACACCATATTTTTATGTGATTTGCAACTGTAAGGCATAAGAAGTGTCTCCGAAGTTCCTCTCCTTTCCACGCACTTTCACCCTAGCTGCCTTCTTTATTAAATCAATCGGTGTACCTAGGACGCGTCCCACGCTACTTGTACACACGGCAATGCTAATTAGTTTACATCACGCAAACATCGGTAACTGTCATTAATATTGTGTGCGTATACGTAGGATACATTCACGGTTTGAGATAAAATAAACGGGTTCACAATGAAGGAATTTGATCCAACATTTTAGACTAGAACAACATAGTTTTATTTATTTATTTTAAAACACATACAACTATCATCACAGGCTTACCTAATATAATTATATAATTTATGTAGTTATATCTACTAGCTTAAAAATGGACTTGCATTTATATATTATTATTAAGGGGATTACAGGACCTAAACGCAAAAAACGCATGTTTTTAGAAACAATAAAAGTACAAGATCGACTACAGTAAACAAAATCAGAAAAATATATGATATTCTTATATTCTTCAGGGTATATACCTATGCTAGGTAGATAGTGTGTCGAAAGCACAATACAACTAATTTGATACGATAGAAAAAAGAATACATGAAGATACCTCTACTAACTAACTTTCTTTTTACAATAAAAACCATACTAATACAATCATTATGTTTTTTGTCAGATTATTCTACTAGCAACTTACTAAATTAAAATAAATTCGACTAATAATGAGCCGGCAAACCATCGTTTTCTATAGCTTCTTGTAACCTTCTGCTCATGCTGTTAACCATATTCGCGCATATATTACTTCCACGTAGCGACTCCCAGGTAGAAGTAACAAGGCCATCTAAATTTGATTTAGATCTTACTTGATAAGTCCCAGTTTAACACCATATGACCCCACAGATTTTCTATGGGGTTTTAATCTGGATTCTTAGCAGGCCAATCGATAAGAGTCATGTTTACTTGGTTCCCGAGCCAGTTTTGCACGATATGTGCACGATGCACTGCACTATTGTCTTGCACGAAGTAAATGTGCTCGTGCGGATAGGCAACCCGCACAGGTAGGCAGCAAGACATTTTTCAAAATATCCAACTAATCATGACTGTTACTACGACCCGCTATTTCTACCAGCTCACCGGGACCCATCGAAGGCATCCAGCCCCAACACCCGACAGTAAGTAATTCGGCCACTAGTCCTACAAGGCAGAAGGTTGCATTCCTTATACCTTTCTCCACCTTTTCTCCACAATATTTTACGTCCATCCTTATCTGACTTAAACGATTTTTCGTCGCTAAAAATCACCACATTGTTCTCCCAATCAAAATTGACGTATGACCTAGCAAACTATAGTCGGTTTTGTCGGTGCGCAGTGGACAGTAAAGTCTTCCGCGCTGGCTTACTGTAACGTAAACCAGCTGCATGAAATGATTTCTCACAGTTTGTAAGCACACATTGTGTGCTGTTGCTTGAAATGAGTTAATTTTGTAGCAAGGTACAGACGCCAGCACATCAAGCTACTATAATCTGTCAAATATCTTTAATAGGTTTTAACTTTAACGCTAAAGCATAAGGTTCAAAGTTGATTGGGAAATTTTGACAGTTTCGGGTAGCTTGATGTGCTGGCGTCTGTACATCCAGAAAATCAGACTCTTTTGGGTTTTTACCCGACAGCTCAATATGCTTTCCGATTAATGACTAGCTGTCCTTGATGTAACAAAACTGTAACCCATCCTAGGGCTTATCACTGCAAACTGCACCATCACTCACGCTTTTTTTTATTGCTCAATGAGCCTACTGCTGACCTCCATCACGCCTGCCTAGAAGATGTCTGTTCACTTGGGTGTAGGTAGAAATTACAGGACGTCACCTGCTATGATCTTAGACTCTTTCACGTTCATATATCTGGGCCCAAAAAGGACAGTTAACTGTTAAGTTTTGTATCAAATCCCATTGGTGAAGGATTTTTCAGTTATTTTTTTTTTGTCTGTGCTAAAATACCAATCAATCCAATCCAAATCCAATCCCAATCTCTTTAATTACACCTACGTAGTGCAGCGAAAAAAATAAAATCACGGATAGTATTCGCCATAATTATTATGATTCATAATGTTATCCCGGTCGTAAGGTCGTAGTATACACACACTGCATTGCGATTACTACGCATCGCTATTCGGATGCGTAGTAATCGCAACCAACGAGTATGTACTTCATATTACAAAAAAAAACAAAAGACAGCAGGTTCCATGTCCATAACCTGCCACAATTCTTGCTAAATAAAACCGTGGTCTGCAAGACGAGTGTACGAACTAACAATGTGCGTATGAACAGGTCTGGCCGGCGGCGGTCTATTGTCAACGTCGCAGGATCCTCACTCAATTGATTGTGACAATTTATTACACGCGTCGAGTTGACAAGTAGGTACCGCTGATATTTATTTATTGGTGACTTGATGTTTTTTAGATTGGTTTCTAGATTGTAGGACTGTTGTTTTATAGTAAACTAGCTCATTTAGATGAAGATTTTTTTGGAATAGGTTAAGCACCTATGAGATCGCGTACCCACCGACTTCATATACATATAATGGGTGGCGACGCCAACGTGAAACCTGTTAGTCCTATGGATTCAGTACATGATTCTGAACCTTAATGCCTTGAAATGTTTCGTCGATTATTTAAAAAATAAGAAAACAGCATAAAAGCATCAATGTATCTGTCAATACACATGTTTACCCGGCCGCAGCTGAAACGCTGCAAGTTATTAAAATAAAGCGCTTCTTTTTTCGCCACAAACTCCCGCAAACACGTCCTGACTATTTTAGATTTGATGATATATTGTCGACTTTCCCGCGATTGGGAGCCGGTACAGATGTGGCGTTAGGTAGAATTTCTATAGAAACTGTTGGAGTAATTAAAATGTCAATATTGTTTTGAAATATTAAACGATCTTTTTAATCCAACTTCCATTAGGGTTTCCACGAGTGAGAATGTATGTATATAACACCAAGACACTCTTGGTAGTAAGCCCTCTTACAATGATGCTAAGTAGCTCATGTTTTCACCTGCGCTTTACAAAGGCAATAACGAGTTATGCCCGACTTCCTAGTGGTCACCAAAAATTTTACTCCTTACAAGAACTCTCATCTCGTCTGCAATAGAAAACAAATATTTTTTTTATATACCTATATTCCCGATTCATCATTATTATAAAATGTCATATCCATAATACACGGCGCTGATTGAGAATAACGTTATGTTTTGCAATATTTCGTTACTTTTAACTACAACCGATTCATGATTCAGGGTTATAATCAGCCTGATCTTCATCAACATCAACTAAAAGAAAGACGAAATGTTCCTTAGATTGAATCACGAATAATTACATACGAATAGCTTAAACAACCTTCCATATACTCGTACCTACTAAGTAAATAAAAACAACCCGAAACCATTGGGAATACAAATAAAATCCCATCTCCATTCCTACTCTGTGCCCAATGTTTGTGAGACGTAATAGAGGTAGTGGGGGGAGCGAGAGGAGGGGGGGAACGCACAGATGCGCCCGCGCAGTCGCCGCTGTGACGAGCCTTGACAGACATAAATCAATTGTCAAAGCATCGGCGGTAATCTTCAGTAATGGCGGGTAGAGTTGTGTGGATAAGATGGTTCGTATTTTTGAGTTTACGAGTCGATGGTATGGGTTGTTTCGTGGTCAGCAAATGGCAATTTGTGTAAAGTCAATATTATTCTCCGTTGTTATTCTCCGCTCTGTTAAAGATAGACCACTCGATTCTCTGTTAGTGTCTAGACAACGGCAGACTTTGATGTGCTAAACCTCAGCTGTGCTCAGCAGCAGTGCAGTTTTAGAAAAGTAGGGATTGTATAAAGTAACCCATTTTTCACGTTTTGAAGGCATACATTGTTAAAAATAAAAAAATAACTAAAGACATAATCACCCGAAATCCCTAACTAAACTCATGGAAATCACAGGCATGCTCACTCGTTTCACATTCATTACCTACGTTACGTTTTACTTTCAGTAAAAAAAAAACCCATGAGCGCTATAGATCCAACTGAATAAGCACCCACAACATGACAAGATGTTCTTCCACACCACATCCTCCCTAAACCAACGCTATTAAAGGGCAACGAGCACAGCTTAATAAGTCCAAATGGCGGCGGCGACAACAGAAACGTGTCGTATCATGTCCCAGCCGTGGGAGCCATCGATTGGCTCGAGTGCTGTCATCTGTTTGATTGGTTTGGATGACGGTTGCTTTAGTTTTAACGTGACTTCATAAATAGCTTATGTATGTATGAAGCATGTGATCTTGAAGTGTTCTACTGTTCCTGGGATGAAAGTTTTGAATGTCAGATCTTTGGTATCGGAGCTGACTTTTTAGAATGCACCAGACGAATCATATCGGACATTTGAGGAAGCAATTTTAAGGTAGGGTTGCATTTTTGCATTTTGCGTGACTGGCACTCAGACCAATAAAAAAGTTTTTTTTTGGCTTTTTTATTGGTCTGAGGACTGGCAGGACATGTTCTAAAATAAATAAATGTATTTTCTTTCTTTCTTTCTAACATAACATCGACAACATTGTTTCTTTTATTGCTATTTATTCACAAAGACACTATTACAATTTACAAGCTAACACTAATATATATATGCTATATACAAACATTTAATGAAGGGTAAGTAATAGATGATATAACAACAAAATCTCTAATATTTACAATATATAACAACGGAACCTATAATTTTATTTAATATAGCGATTAGTTAATATAATGAACGATTGATATAATTTTAAAATAACTAATTTTCATAAGCATAAGATACATTAAATATAAAATCGTTTGACATACTTACCACTCAAAAGATATAAAACTTATTTGGTCTAATAAAACAATAACTTTGTATTTTGTTTAAGAAATATTTAAAAGTATTTTTTCTTTGTTTTATTCTTTGTAAGTTCTATCGTAGTTATAGGTAATAGTCACCTAAGTAGATATTAAACATAACTAGTAACTAATTACCACCTGCGCTAAGATAGGTCGACGGAGCCCCGCTTCGCGGGGCTCCTATTTCTGGGTGGTTTAAAAAAAAATAACCACGAAGGCTAAGGCGGGAGCTCCGCTCCGCTTCGCTCCCGCCTTAGCCTTCTAACCTAACCTATCCGAGTCGGGGTACTCTGAGTCGGGGTGTTAACCATAATGACGTTTTTATATACATATATTAAACGTTAGACCTAATGATTTTCGATTAAATAAACAATATACATATTAAACGTTAGACCAAATGATTTTCGATTACATAAACGTTATATCAAACAACGTTATACTAAATAAGTTTTAGAATAAATAAATGTTATATGTAAAGAAATTATATCAACAGTTGGTATATCTCACGTTGATTATATCTTATGAACGATAATAAAATGAAATTAGACCAAATGAGTTTATACGTTATGAGACGCACCCTTTAATGAAACATTAAAGAAAAAATCAGGAGCTCATTGGGCATCAAAAAATTCGTCCGCATCGCTGTCAATGGGTTAAGTACCCAAAAGGCTGGCAGCATTACCTCGTTGGATGGCAATGCTTCAAACTCAAACCATTTATTTCAATTAAACCATTTACAGGCACTTTTGAATTGTCAAGAAGTCGGTCAGTCAGAAAATAATGAAGCTAGTTGCCCATTCCACAGTGTAGATACCTATGGAGAAGAACGGGCAAGAAACTCCATGGACACTTTTAAAATTATATTTTACAAAAATATTAGTTGCATCATTACTTTTGAATTTATGATATAATGTGAGAACGATGTAAAATATAAAAAAGACAACAATCCAAATCAACAATCCAAAAATAAAGCCCCAACTGACGGCGCCCGTTCACGAACTTGACGCATAAGTCAGCACCATTCAGCTCAACCATTTTGAAGGGAGCTAAATGATCCAACACACACGCCACCGTCAGTGAGACATTTGAGTGAGCATGACATACTATCAGCTGCCAGGGCACATTCAAGTCAATGAAAGACATTATTACCCGGTAAATGGTAGCTATAGGGTACATAGAACTTACATCTATGCTATGCAATTATACAATACAAAGGAAATTGAGTTTATACAATGCAAAGATAGTCTTACAATCTTCAGCAGCTCTAACAGTACTTTCATGTGTTAATCAATTAGTTGTGGTTGTGGAGCAGGACCAGCATTGAGCCAGGCATTTTTATCAGCGATTTAATCCCCAAAATTATAATATGCCTGACTGCATAGTGTGCGTTTTATACAAGACTTGAATATTGTCTCATTCAGTTAAAGAATGTGGGGAAGTTTTTATTATAACATTTTAAACAGTACCCCATAAAAGATGAATCTACTTTAGCCAGTCTGAAACCTGGTTGAACTAATAGGTCATTTCTAGTACATACTATAATTATGTCTTTCACCTCTTTTACTAAAAAGATGTAAATTTTTCCGTACATACATGATGTTTTCATAGATACGAGTATATTGACAAGGCACCGTCATGATGTTAATTTCCTTAAACAGTTCCCTTAGAGAATCGCGCCTGCGGAGATTATTATATGGCTCTGATGGCTCTTTTCTGCAGATTAAAAATAGAATCGATGTCTGCAGCCAGTCCCCAAAGTAAAATACTAAAGCAAATAAACAGCAAAGCAAATCAAAAGCAAAGTAAAGCAAAACAAAGCAAAGCAACCAAAATAGACTAGTCTCGCGGTATCTACATCTGTAAATTGACGGATTTTTCTGACAGCATAAGCTGCTGAACTTAGCCGTCCTGCTGAACTACTTAGTTTTATTTCCATTTAATACTAAATTATTAGCAGTGAACCAATTTTGGACCTGCAGTAGGGCATTATTTACGTCGTCAAAATTTGTAACATGTCTATTTACCTTAAAAATTAAGGAAGTGTCATCAGCAAATAACACCATTTGTAGTTGATTTTTTATTAAATGAAGTAGATCATTAATATACACTATAAAGAGGAAAGGACCCAATATCGAGCCTTGTGGCACACCAATTTTTACTATTGAACCAAGTGGATTGACACCATTTATTTGAACTTGTTGTTGTCTATCATTTAAATAAGAACTAACTAAACTGAGCGCAAGTTTTCCGAGTCCGTAATGCTCAAGTTTCAAAAGCATGATTTCGTGGTCGACGCAATCAAATGCCTTGAAGAGATCACAAGAGATTCCTATGGCGTCTTGGGCCTCTTCCCATGCGTTAAAAATGTGTTTTAATAAAGTTACACCGGCATCGGTCGTACAACGTCCTTTGGTGAAACCATACTAATGATCGTGTAGGATTTTATTAGTGTTGTTGTGTGCTTATTCTTCGGGCTAAACATAGGCCAGCCCTCTGGTCACGTGAAGAGTCAACTAACCGCTTGAATCTTAAGATTAATTATTAAAATGATAAGATGCAGCACTTGCTTGGGCCCGCTTCCTGAATGCACTGTTTTGCTGGACCACCCATGATAACAATACCAGCCTAGTACTGTTTCACTGCGGAGCTAAGGCTTCTTCTCATGCAGAGAAGGCACGAACATTGATCACCAACATCAAAAAATAAATGACTATGATCACCACGCTTGCCCAAGACGTGTTGGCGATTTCAGACTTATATAACCTATAGAGTTCAGGTTTCCTCACGATGTTTACTTTCACCAAAGTCAGTAATGTTCAAGATAAACACAGGAACATACAAACAAACACGTTAAGTAGTTAAAAAATACACGATTATTAGTCATACATTACTGTTAGTGTTAGCCTGCATCATCTCACGGCTGGGCAAAGGCCATGACTTCCAGCATTTTCGATCCAGGGCTAAAATGGACCACTG
Source organism: Luperina nickerlii (assembly GCA_963855955.1). NCBI lineage: Eukaryota > Metazoa > Arthropoda > Insecta > Lepidoptera > Noctuidae > Luperina > Luperina nickerlii. Next base: position 1,868,678 of record OY979666.1, on the reverse strand, counting down.
GTCGTTTGTTTTATCCAGCTCGTCCCGCCATCTTCTACGTGGTCTGCCGCGTCGCCTTCTAGCTGTGTCAGGGCTTCATGTGGTGGTTATTTTGGCCCACAGCTAATTGGACATACGACAGACGTGGCCAGCCCAGTCCCACTTCAGCTTAGCGGCTTTTTGAGCAATGTCAGTAATCTAGCTGTGTTTTGGACACAGTGTGGTGTTGCGAATATGGTCTTTCAATTTGACGCCTAGAATACTGCGCTTTATTGCACGTTGGCAAACCTTGAGTTTAGACTTTTGAATGTTTATCAAAGACCAAGTCTGGGATCCATTATAAATTACAGTCGTACATTACAAATCACAATATTTTGTCAAATTATTAGAACTGCCCATTGTGTCTCGGTCTTTGCAAAATGTTTACATTTACATAATATGTGTCTGTAATTTATATGGTGTACACAATAAAGAGTATTCTATTTTTTATTGCTGGTAAAAAAAATAAGCTGACGTAAGCTTTTCTACTGCTCTTGACCTCGATCACGTCTGATAGAAAGCGATGGATGAGGTCTATGATGGAACGAGTGTGCCCAGAAGATGCCTAAGGCACTGGAACTCCACGCATCGACGAAACACAGCAGGCTGCTTGACGTCGGACTCCGGTGGGAGTGTGGTCGCAAACCAGGCGGGCGTTAGCCCTACCACCGCCAAGCAAAAATTGGCCAGTCAAGTAAGGTGTTGGGTGTGACTGTCCAGGATGCGTTGAGCGCTCGGTTCAGATTCTATTCTTAATTCCTCTTATTTTTTCCTGAAATGACACAAGTTTTCACTATATTGTTTCCACAGGGAAACTAGCTAGAGCTATCAAACAAACGTAAACAGTACTTCGCACTGCTAACCATAGTTAACTTCAATATTCAGTTCGTAAATTACAGGGAATTGTATGCAAAATAGATCATAACAGTACAATTACCGTCAGTAATCTGTCATTACTGGAGGCCATTATCTAAATAAATAGGCAGCCTATCTGTTTTGTGATATTATCGTCAATGGCTAATGTTGTAACTGCCACTTAGCTCCCCTTAGTTGATTCTAACTTAGTAATACATTGAAATAATATGAAGGAAAAGGAATTCTGTTTGTCCTTGTTTGAAATTAGCTGATTCTGCGAAATGTTTAGTCGGTAATTTAAAAAAAAATCGTTGTTCCATGGTTGTTCCATATTATTTTGGTATTGCACTTTTCTATAAAACAGCCGATGCTTTTTTTTGACAACCGACGAAAAATTGATTTGCTAGAGGTCTAGAATCATTCCTCATTTCATAGTTCAGGCTGATCGCTACTGATGATAGCCAGATTAACTGCCAGTATCATAATAATCATACAGATCGCTACTGATATATGTATATTATTGGGACCATAAAGGCTCCTTCAAACAGGCGCGACACGACACGCGACACAAAGGCACCGCAAGTCGCGCAACGAGCGGTGCCTTTGTGTCGCGCGCGATTCTAGTCGCGCATCGCGCCTATTTGCAGGAACCTTAAAACTAGAGATAGATATGTTTTTCTACCTCCAGTATGCTTCAACTGATGATAGATAGCTAATTGGGTTCAGCCCTTAGTCTAGGAGCAAAAATGAAATAATCACATAGACTTTTTGACTTGGCTTTTTTTAGGGTTCCGTACCCAAAGGGTAAAAACGGGACCACACTCCACTGACTCCACTGTCCGTCTGTCTGTCACCAGGCTGTATCTCATGAACCGTGATGGCTAGACAGTTGAAATTTTTACAAATGGTGTCTTTCTATTGCTGCTATAACAACAAATACTAAAAACAGAATTAAATAAATATTTAAGGGGGGCTTCCATACAACAAACGTGTTTTTTTTCCGCGTTTTTGCCTTGTTGTACGGAACCGTTCGTGTGCGAGTAAGAATCGCACTTGTTTATTTTCTATTTACCCTACACTGTCCTAGGTACTGCTGAACAAAGACCTCCTTCAAATCCTTCCAGGCATCTCTTTCTAGAGCCACCTCGTTCCAACCCTTGCGGTAGGTACGCCTCTGGGTTGTCTCGACACCTCTTCCTGGGCCGGCTTCGGCAGCGTCATCAAATTTGGTTTAAAGTTCCTTAAAATGACTAAGTATACATTATTTCTCCAAAAAAAAACACTTAAAAGGTAAACAACGCCGTCAGTTCACCATACGCCACTATAGGAGACCAGCACATGTATCACTACAAACACCAAAGGACACAGGTAATGTAAAACTTACGGCCGACTCATTAACAAAGCACTTAATCGATTGGCGTCATTTAACCTTAATTTGAACCTTATGCCGTGGTGATAAGGGTGAAGGGTTGTTTGAAAGGCGACCCCTGAAATATGAGAGGTGGCGTCATGGCTACAGTGATTGATGGGTGCTGACTGACGTGTGCACGAAGTGGGGTGTGGTGGGGGGTGGGGCGAGGCACGAGCGGAAGCGGGATGAACTTATAAAGGTAGATTTACGTGAGTGGGTATTTTACCGTTGTCTTGAGTTGTATGGAAATTAACGACCAACTCAAACTAGATTTTCTTTTGTTTTTGGTTGGTTTTCGCTTCATCCTTTAGAAATACAAAAATATGGTACTAAGTAACAAGTCAAATTATGATATCATGATGAATACGAACTCTTCTTAGAAACCATTGGACAAGATCTTTGCAATTATACGTATGTATGTCATATTCAAGAGCGGTCTACCGGAAAATCAAGAAAAAATAAATAGCGAGACATCACAGACAGTGCGGTTTCTTTTTATAGACGCTCTGAAACTGGAACGGTTTTTTTTAACTATTGGAGTCACCTTCATAGTCTCTTCTACAATACTGCACGTGAATGAAGTTTTTGGAGTTCGTAAACCAGTTACAAAAATACGATATTACCCTCTTTTAAATGCTCCCTCTTCTATTTATTTTCAAGGCGGCAACAGCTTATAACTTGTACCATTTTGTATTGGGGTTTGCTATTATACACATAAGTATGGCTATTATAGTTTTGACCTGGACTCTTTTAGTTTCAATTTTCAACATATTGATTAAATACAGCGGGTATCAACGAATGTGTCTGGCTTTTTCCGTCTAGCCGATTGATTTGGTTACAGTTTTTATTAATAAGGGATTATTTAGAGAGAATTATTTGAAGGCTAATTAAATATTTATGTATATTTATAACAATGTGAGGACAATGTGGGTCATTTCTTATTTCTGTTTTCCTTCTCAGTTAGTTTTAATCGTGATCTGGCAGTTTGAGTAATTTACGCGGCCTACCCAAATGGTTCTTTGGTATTGTTCGTCGAATCGTTGAGCTCCTCAAGTTCTGAGTTGAGCTGCACGATTTTTGACAAATGCTTACACTGATTGGACAGGTGCGCTCAATCTGTGTGGTTCTATCCTCAAAAGACCATTTCAGACACCAATCTACATGGTCTTCACACGATCTGACCAAGATTTTGTCTGGACTTTAAAAGAGACTGAGTTTGTTTCGGCCTTTCTTCTCAGAATAGTCAGATAGGAAACGCTGACCTCATCTAGTTTAAAAAAATATAATTGACGTGTAAAAGTGTTTGTACAAACCTACTTACGAAAAAAATGAAATCATTTATCATTTAACATATAATATCACCTACATTTATCGAAATCAAAGGTATTTTTCAAACTGATCACCTAGACTGGATTAGCTAGATCCCAGTTTGATGCTTCTTTTAGGTCATTAATTAGCTACAAAGATATTGAAATACACTCATTGCACATTGCTCACAGAACAGATGGCCGGTGGTGACCGGGTACTGGAAGACGTAGCGTTGGAAAGCACAAGATGTACCGATGACCTGGTGGAGGCCGCAGGAATCCAATGGATGCGGGAAGTACAGAACCGGTCGAAGTAGCGGTGCTTGGGGGAGGCCTATGTCCAGCAGTGGACGTCTTTCGACTGAAATGATGATGATGATAGATATTAAATTCTAGTACTTTAGTCTTGCTTCCATTTTTGATGAATTTTATTACTTCCATTATAAAATATTTGATAGGGAGATATTTTCATTTTCTCACAACATTATCTTAGAAATACATTGTCAATCATCAACAGTTGTTTGTCATTTTCAACGTCAATCATGTTGAATCATTAATGTTTTGTACCCTAACATAAACACTTTTAAATTCAGCTGTGTAAGTTCTATTTATATTATTTCACATAAATAAATTACAACCAAACAAAATACTATTTTACATTTAACAAAATATTGCCAGCATAATGAACAGAAATCAATAATAATTCCAACATTTCCAACACAAACCAGCGGAAACTCGAAAGTGAAATAGCGTCGAGATAACGTCGACTGTCGATCGGCTGTCAATCAGCACAGTGAGCGCAAACGCGTGCGCGCAGACAAAAAGATTTTATCAATTATTATTATTATGTGATTCATCGGAGGCAGGGTTCGGATGAAAAAACTGTGATGGAATAATTTTGTAAGAGTTTTTTATAAGTTTTTTTATAGAGTATGGAGTGGAGTTGAGCAAGATAGGATTGGTACTTTGTTTGTATTAGAAAAATTGTTAAGAGCGTTTACACCGTACGGAATTAATCAATTTTAATTTAACTTCATACGCATTAGCAGAATACAAAGGTCTAAAAAGTTAGTAGAGAACATTTTACGAAATGTCTTATTTAAAAAAAGATAACAGGAAATCTGTTTCAATGGAAAATTTAAAATCGGTCTAATTTGTCTGTAACACTATTTTTCGAAAATGTTCTCTATTAACTTTTTAGACCTTTGTATCCTGCTTATGCGTATGAAGTTTCATTAAAATCGGTTCATTCATTTCGAAAAATAAGGGCTTGAAAGTTTGTATGAAATGCCGTACGGCGTAGTAATCTTTTTTTTTACGACTTTTATCAATGCTACACTGACGTGCCATTAGAATTTCTCTTGTACTAACTTCTACATATATCTGGATAAACTGTTTCTGGGATAAACAAATATGTGTTCTGCGCGGGAATCGAACCAGTCAGTCATAGGAGAGAAGGCGATGGCTTAACAGGTATATTGGTTTGGGTGCTTTTTAAGCTTTGCTTCCCTGCATATCTTTTAGGAGAGTATGTGGGGGTAAGTATGGTGCTGGGATAAGACAGTAGATACGGATTAAATTCCGGGCTAATTTGGTAATATTACTTAATGCGGATAAAAGTGTGTTTTGTGCCACGTTGGGGCGCAACACCGCAGAATTTGATTCGTATGGTTTTATCCCAGCGCCAAACATACCCCACCAGACTCTATAGACGAATAATCATTGCATTTTAATATGGTGCTGTTTGCATAGAACACGTCAAAAAATCCAGTAGGTACATTCCATCCTGTTTTTATATTTCGCCGCACGCACAGCAAAGTATGTCAGCTCATAGAGTACTGCATACGACCGAACTAAAATATCATTGACACAAGCGACACAAGCGAACGGTTTGGTCGATCGTCGGTTAATCATCGCCGTGACAATCGACCGTAACTTGACAGCTGATGTTTCCTTTCCGCGCTCTCTTTTTGTGATTTATGATCGATAAATATCAATAGCTTGGCTAAGCAATATCAGCCGCACGGTTCGATCGATCAGGTTAAGCTACGCTTGCCGCGGTTTGTCCGTGGATGGGCGACCATCTTTACATACCCCTCCGTGCCTCGAAAAGCAGGTAAAGCCGCGCGTTGGTCCCGGCTGTCATTCGTGGATCTTTAACAGTCGTTACGGGTCGTCAGAAACCCGGAAGTTCTGTCAACTAGTCTTCCCAAGGGGTATCGTATTACCCAGTTACTGGGTTGTGGAGGTCAGATGGGCAGTCGCTCCATGTAAAATACTGGTATTCAGCTGCATCCGGTTAGACTGGAAGCTGATCCTAACATAGTTGGGAAAAGACTAGGCAGATGATGATGATGTGAGTGTCTGCTGGGTAAATAGGCTGATACAGACTTAGCTTATATAATTTGAAGTAATTTTTTTAATAACAAAATTATAATATAACATCAACGCCCGATGTTTAAATCCCATGTAATAGGGGGGGAGCCTATTGCTATTTTTACCAACTTCAAAAAAAAGGAGGTTATCAATTCGACACGTATGCCTATGCATGTCTGTAATATTATTGGAACTGCATTATATTCACATATGACAATCTATTAGAGTTTCCCATGGGCTTCTAAACAAGTATACAACATTTTATAGATGTGTGTATGTATGTTTGTCCACGCATTTCCCCGCAACTATTAACTCGGATCGTGACCATATTTTTTATTGGCTTACATTTACTTCAACTTAGGGAACAGTGCAAGTTTCATCATAATCTATTCAGTAATGTTCAAGATATGGACTAATGCGTGTAAGTGTCACAGCCTGGCTTTTTGATACCAGTTACGGGTGTAGTGTCGAAGGGAAAACCATTTCAAAACCTTGGTAAAATTCTAGTGCAATATTTACATCAAAACTATTACCTACTTATTACAAACAAATATTCAGTTTTTACTTAAAACTAAAAACAACGAAATACAAATAAGTTTTAAAAAATTCAACCGAGTTCAAAAATAAATTATCTCAAAATTATGAAATAACTATAATTTCGGAAGTCGATGGCAAAACACTAAAACTAAAATACAGATCCCAAGACACCGACTTCCGAAATTAAATTTATTTCATAATTTTGAGTTAATTTCTTTTTGAAGTCGGTTTAATTTTTTTTTAAATTACTTTTTATTTCGTTGTTTTTTTTTATTACTTCTTTCAATTGATATCGCGGCTGGCCCAGACAGAGATAGCGGGATGACGTAGACTCCATAGATAAAGATTGGTCCAGGGCAGCTCTGGACAGAGAGAGGTGGTAAGAGAATAGGGAGGCCTTTGTCCAGGAGTGGGACAAAAAAGGGCTAGTAAAAAAAACATCTTTCAAGAGTTTGGACTTGTGCCCAGTTTATGATTGATCCCTATCGTATAGCCTAGGACTTATAACGTAGCTACGTGTATGAAGAACATTATATATATGTAGTTAGCTCTGCATATCCCCTCGGGAATAACAGGCGAGATGTTATGTTGTAATTTTATGTTTATATTTTAAATTGTATAAGAGTCTAATAAAGGTATTCCTTTTCCTGAATGGGCCCTTGTCCTCGGTCACGCCTGATGAAAAGCGATGGGTGAGGTATATGATGGAACGAGCGTGCCCAGAAGATGACTAAGGCACTGGAACTCCCACGCATCGACGAAACACAGCAGGCTGCTTGACGCCGGTCTCCGGTGGGAGTGTGGTCGCAAACCAGGCGGGCGTTAGCCCTACCGCCACAAGGGAAGAATTGCCCAGTCAAATAAGGTGTCGGGTGTGACCATAGATATATGAAAGAAGGTGGGACTGTCCAGGATGCGCCGAGCGCTCGGTTCAATTGAGTAACTGGCGGAACAAACTGCGCTACACGAGGAGCCTTCTTCAATTCTTCATGCATCTCAAAAAATCATCATCCCAAAATTGTATCTATCATGGCTTAATTTTTTTATTATTTTACCTATTGTGGGTACCTAATTTTATTCTTGGTGCATCGTCTTCACATTTAATTAGATATAATATAAATTAATACATATATTCAAAATAATTTTAAAACATTTTAAAAGAGTAACGTGGAGTTTCTTGTCCATTCTTCTCTATACGAAACTACCCCATAGAAGGGGCAACTAGTATCAATTCTATTTTCTTGAAAATTTTGACGTTCAAAAAAGCCTTTTATGTGCTTTTTTGAAATAAACGTTTTGACTTTGACTTTAAAATGACAAGCTCAACTGAATATAGTAATTTCATTTTTTTATATTTTGTAGCTTTAATACAACTTACCTCAACATCTCCTGTAAGCAAATATCCAACTGAAGGAAAACACCGAGGACAAAAGACGACGTCTTTAGTGCAGAGTTGTATTGGAACGGGATTAATCAAAGGATGAAATAGAAGAAATGGCACAGAATACTAACCACCTTTAAACGTACTAAAGTCAAAAGAAAGAACCACCTAAAAGATCTTTTACAACTTAGACAACTAAAACAGTAGTTGTACTAGTAGTACTAGTCAGTCGGGGCTGGTCATCACTTTGCTGCCTCGGCTTATTTTTAATTATTTTAATTTTGTTGTTTTCTTACCATTTGCTGTACTCTGGACGCTTTTAACGAGCTACGTCATTTTTACATCGTTCTCACCATATACTTTTAAATTCACATGAATGATGTAACTAATATTTTTGTAAAAATATAATTTAAAACAGTGTCCATGGAGTTTCTTGCCCGTTCTTCTCCATAGGCACCTACGCTTTGGAATGGGCAACTAGCTTCATATTTTCTGACTGACCGACTTTGTGACAGTTCAAAAGTGCCTGTAAATGGTTTAATTGAAATAAATGCTTTGAGTTTGAGTTTGAAAACCTAAGGCAGAAGCAATTTGTAGGTAAGTTAAATAAATATGTAGTTAACTTCCAAGCCACTTATTTTAATTTAATTGCAAAAGTGTAGATCTCACATTTTCTTAGACTTTTTTTGTAAGGGCCATTATAACAAACAAATCCATTGACAAATAGGCCAAAACGAATTCCAAACGTTCATAAACAAAAGTTGTCACGAGAAAAGCACGAATATTATTTAAAATATTGCAATTTGTACTAAAATACACAAGCTTCTCCGCTCGGTCGAAAATACCCGACCTACGAGGTACCATTTCATGCAACCCGTCAACGTCAACGTGGATTGATAGACGGGGATATATCTAGAGCGGGTCTTGCGAGCCCCCTCTACCTACCCCCCCGCGGAAGTGTGCGTCCGTCCGTCATCCGTCATCGTCAAATGTGTGCACAGTGCGTCGAACTCGCGGAGTCTGGACAAAGAAGTAATTCGCAGGTGTTCAGATTATGTTTTTTTTTTAATTTTTATTTGGGAGGTGTTAGTGAAATATAAGTCTTTTGGTTTGTAGGAAGGTAAGTTTTATTTTATTATAATTTGACTTTACTGAACTGACAGTTTCTTACACTCCAAACTTCTTGTCTTTGCTCACACGCTGATTAAAATAGCGAAGCATTTATGATTATTAATTAGTTTCTCAAATTGTGTAAACTAATGTGTAATTTATGAAAGGAAGATGCTTGTTCACGGTTTTTTATAATATTTTTCTTGACATAAAACTAGCTTTGATCAGTAGGTACTAACTGGAAATATCTTAATTTAGCAACGTAATCACTGAGAAGACATTTATATGGAACACGTCTTTTAATTTTTCTATCATTCTATGAGATCGTTAACTTTTCAACACTTTGCCTGCCCTTGTTATTCAAAGACTTGCGAATCTGTGAACCGATATTTATATAGCCGTTACTTTTATAAACTACCATCTTTACTTCTGTCATAAATCCCGCGAATCACGACAATTATTTATATCTAGTGTCTGCGGAAAAAATGAATGAAAGTAATTTGTTAGTCCACACAAAAACTTTTTTTTCTACTGTTCTATAGAATACTCCCTATATTCAAAAAGTTGCTACCCAAAAAAAATATTAAACTAAATCGCATAATTTGATTAACGAGCGTGTCAAATCCACGCGATTTTTTTGTCCAGCGTCTTTTGTGGATGCACGTTTGGCGCAGTGTGCAGGCGATAATGGACACATGTCCCGTCATCCATCAGTGCCGACAGATGCCGCAGAGTGGACGGCATTTGTTTCGACAAGAGTTATAGGTGGAGTGCGCTCCATTTCAATATAGTTTTAGTTCAGTAATCGATACGTTTTAGTTATGCCGGTGAGGTGAGTTTTATATTGAAAGGGTGAAGGGATGGCATTTTTTGGTACCTAGAAGATTTTTACGTTTTTAGCATTTGTTGGTGGCATTGGCATACCTACCTACTTCTTTTTATACACTAAATTCCTTATGTTCACTTTTAGTTTTGACGATTTGAATATAGTAGGTATGCCAATGCCATCAACAAATACCAAAAACGTAAAAATTTTCTAGATAAGTACTATGGGGGGGGGGGGGTCCAGATGGGAACTTCACAATATAATTGAAAAAAGCTTCGATTTGAATAATATATATTTACGACTTTACATTATTATAATATGTTATTTCTAGCACTGTTACTCTACTAAACCAAAAAAACCATATTAGAATATTTGACAATTGCTTGAACGTTCGAATGGAACACACCGGCAATTGTAACCAGCCTGTACTGCTAAATAGTCTTTACAGTACTAAAAAATAATAATTATTAAATAATAATAATTAATAAAAAAAATTAAAAAAAAATTATAATTTATTATTTAATAATAATAATTATTATAAATGTTTAATTGTTAGACAATTTAAATAGATTTGAAAAAAACAATTTCAATAGATTCTAAAATATAAAAAATAAATGACGTTACTAGAACAGATACAATTTAAAAACCCTGGAGCTCTGCTTCAACCCCCTTAATACACACAAAGGTAAATGTACAATGACAAAACACTTCAATAAAATAGCAGTCACACAATCACCTAACATCAATTAAAATACTCATCTGGAACTATTAAATATCAGGAGCGACGTATTTATTTAACATTACAATTATTCCACGTCCGATATAATACGTTACAATAAATAAACGAATTTATAACGCCTACATAACGTTTGAAATATTAACAATGATATTATTTTGTCCAGAATAAACAAACGTTAGCACACTATGCGAAGTAATTAATTCATTTGAATGTTATGAATGGAATGTTATTTATATTTTTGGTTGGTTACACTCCCTTTTTGCATCAATGTGGCGATATTGCGAAATATTATTATCATGCCAACAAGTACGTTCATTCAGCCGAAAGACGTCTACGTTCCTGCGGCCTTCATCAGGTCACATAGAAACCGAAAATATAATAGGTAAGTACTATATACATACTGTAATCACTTATCAAGAAAATATCCAGAACTTAACTTAAATAGCCTGAATAGTAACTGTCAAGTTAACCTAAATTTTAGCAAGTCCTTGTATCTTATCTTTTGATTGCTGCTAAAAAAGGGTTCTTCGAAATCTCACCCCCTGCGAATCAAGGTCATGCGAATTACGTAGCGGGCAACGGATTATAATATTTACAAGGTCATAGTTTAAATTTTAAACTTCAACAATAGTGAGTACCTAAACTCAAACTCAAAACAATTATTATTGGGGTAAAAAGTATACTATGTCTCAATCCTGGTTATAAACTATCTGTGTGCCAAATCTGTTCAGCCGTTTGTGCGTGAAGAAGTAACAAACATACAAACACTTGCACATACTTTTTTCCTTTATATTATTCATCATAATGATAATCATAATTAACCTGAAAATGTTCCCACTGCTGGGACACAGGCCGCAGGTATAATTATAATATTAAGTGTAATCAATGAGGGTTTTCTGAAATGCCGTTCACCAGGTGGCAGCACTGACACGTCAGGTCCAGACATCTGTCAAAGAGCCTACATTTTCTTTAGTCATGACTGAATGATGGACGAATGAATGAATCGAATGATGAACGTCATCATATATTTTATATTGGAAGACCTCTTGTCACAGTGGTGCCAACTGGTGTCGTAAATTTTCACGAAAACCCTCATTACAGGCACTTTTTCAAGAATTGCCAAACTTAAGTGGCAGTGACAAAGGCATATTGCTCGCAGAACAGGTAGCCGAGAGGGCCAAAAGGTTCTGGAGTGGCGACCGCGTATCGGAAGACGTAACGTTGGAAGGCCTCCCACAAGGTGGTCCGATGACCTTGTGAAGGGAGCAGGAATCCACTGGATGCGGGTAGCAAAGAACCGGTCGAAGTGGCTGTGATTGGGGGAGTGTCCAATAGTCTTTCAGAGGAAACGATGAGCTAGTAGATTCCAAAATCTGCACTTAATGGAAAATGCATCATCTCATGCATGCATGCATGTAACTCGGACTTACTTCTGAGTTAAAGAAGAATATTACTGCATAAGTTATAAACAACTGTAGCATTTCATTCTAAACTGAAAAGTCGGGAGCAAAACTTCTCCCGAAACTCGGTCAAGGTCGAATAGCTTTTTGGGTAAATAGTGGGGTGAAGTCGAGTGAAACAGGGTTGAGCATGGTCCTAGGAAAGAAATTAGATGCATCGATAATTGAATAAAAAGTAGTGTAGTGTCTTCTACATAATAGAATAAGCATAATCAGCCCACTGCTGGGACACAGGCGTCCTCTCTGTGAGAGTGTGTGAGCCATAATCCACCACGTGGGCCCAGTGTGGTTTGGCGGATGTCACATGTCTCGAATTTTTTGGTTCTAGGACTTCCTCACGATGTTTTCACTCCGTTTTGAGAGCAGTGGTGATGAAATTAAATACTTACACAAAATAAAGTGCCTGCTTGGGTTCGAGCTCGTAAGGCAAGGCCGATACCACTGGGCCACCAGCCAAGTGGGCCATCACTGCTCTCATAATAATGCTGGATCGTAAAATAATTATTCGGAAAGTAATCATTTAGTTTCCTTTTAAGGCTGCTACAAACAGGCGCGACACGCGATATAATCGCGCGCGACACAAAGGCACCGCTCGTTGCGCGACTTGCGGTGCCTTTGTGTCGCGTGTCGCGTCGCGCCTGTTTGTAGGAGCCTTTATCCTTAATAAAAACATGTACGTTCATTGGGACATTTTTTAAAGTAACGGACTACCAATTTGTCACAGGGAAAATTAAATTATGTGCAATTCTAACAAATAGGGATATATGTAGATATCTACTATCTTATTTTTATTGTTTTGTACTTATTGTATATAACTCATTCTTATTTATCTAGCAATATGTTTTCCGGATCAATATTTATGAAGCTTAGTAGTACTAACGTTGTATTAAACACCTGGCGTCGCCACTTACTCTAATCGTATTGAGTTCTTTTACGTTTTTTTGAGCGAATTAAGTGGACAACATGAATGATAAGTATTCTGACCACATTTTTTTTTTCAATACTTTAATAAAGTTGAAAATTTTGAATCCAGGTACATAGGTATTATTTTAATCAAGCACCTTAAATTTGACATTCTTTGAACCTCAAGAAAAACCATCTGTTTATCCTAACCGAACTTAACCCCAGCATGGCGAACGCTAACACAAATGACGGGTGCGTTTCTATACAAGGTTAATAAACAATACTCATCAAATTCGTTATACCTAATTTACAATAACTCAAAAAAAAACTTGTTAACCTTCCTCTCACACAATTCTCAAAAAGTTTTACAAACATATTAAAATATCTCGTATGACATAATTCGAATTAATTTATCATGAATCTAATAGCTACCTAATAAACCTTTTGAAACCTAAGAATAAATCTTGAAACAAGTTCGTGAAAAACCACGAAAAAACCAACAGAACTTACCCAACCATCCACCGCGAAAGCTTAGACAAAGGACGGGGTGAGGGCTCCTACATCAATCTACTTATTACTATCAAACCAAATTGAATTGATTAATAATAATCAAAAATCTCACCATCACAACTACCCAACACACCATATAATACTGTATATACTTACTACCTTTTTCTTAACGAAAGTTTTAAAAATAAATTTAAAAATGAACAACAATCTTACGTAAATCCAGTAACTTGATACGTATACATTCCCACCAATCACATATTTTATAAACCCTTCAAAACCATAGAAATCTTTAAAAAGAAACAATTGAAACTCTTTATATATAAAAAAACTCGGTAAAATCATAAAAAAAACTCAGTTAAATCAAGAAAAACCATCTGTTTTTGCTAACCGAACTTAACCCCACCACCGCGAACGCTGAGACAAATGACGGGGTAAGGACTCCTACATCAATCTACTTACTTATTATCATCGAAATAACCAAATTGAATAATAATAATCAAAAACGTCAGCATCATAATAATATTTACCTCACACATCATTTGATAGACATAGGAGGGATAGGAGTATATGGATGACAAATTTTAAAGATTTTTTTTTTTTTTTATGTATATGTATATCTGTTTTTTTTGTTTTAAATCTATTGACATTGTGTATTTTCATGACATTTTCCTTATATTATTACGACAATTTTATAACTTGACATGCCTAATAATATGTTTTTTTGACATTGTTAATTTCGTTTATAATTGCATGAATTTTTTGTTTTAATCTTTTTAAATAAGTTTTACTATAACTTCAACTCAGATTTTGTATGCCTATCGGCGGAACATGGTTTGTGTACTTGACATTTATATTGAAAAACACCTGTAATCACCTATGTTCACAAAACAAAATAAATGAAATGAAATGAAATGATACTTACTAAGCACCTTTTTCTTATCGAAAATGATTATAAAGAAAATTACAAATGAAGTGTGCTGTAAATCCAGTAACTTGATAAATTTTCCACCATTCACATTTGTAAACCTTTCAAAACTCTTAAAAAGAAACGTTTGAAACTTTTTAAACCTGAATAAAAACTGTAAAGTCAAGAAAAACCATCTGTTTTTGCTAACCGAACTTAACCCCACCACCGCGAACGCTGAGACAAATGACGGGGGCGCTCCTACATCAATCTGCTTATTAGGGCCGACCTGAAGTAAATCATTTATTGTGGGATCTAAATCTCGCTATTTACTCAACGATGGGTCATAGAGAGCCATCAGTCAGGTGATACTGACTCTTTTGTGGGTCATTGTTTATCGAGTTTTTGTGCCAAAGTAAATGGGAGTGAAAAGTGAAATGAAATCGGCACTTCGGAAGGATCTATGTGGTGGCACGCTGATAAGTGTTTGGGCTTTAGAGGTTTTTGAAGTTCTAGTTTATAAAGTGATTATTAGGATTTGTAGTGGACGCTAGGGATGGCGCCAAACACGTAGCAGAATTCTGGGCCGAGTTCATTTAGATTGCCATTGACACGTTAAGAAGAAGTCAGAACTTTATCTTAGACCAAACGAGCTAATGTTGTTCTATCAAATTATCTTTGTATAAAAAATCGAGAAAATAATGCTCTTAATCTAGCTCTGATTCTAAGTGTGTTCGTTTGGACTGAACCTTAGTCCTAAAGACCCCATATTAGTAATAAAGGTTAGTGGCAGCTGCCTAGATAATGGTCCCAGCTATAGTTACATTGTCAGAACTTACGACATACCCAGCAACACAGCCACAGCTACAAACTCGTCGTTCAACAAAAAGATATTATTATTTTCAATTAGTTGGTAACCCATGAAGTCCAGTCCATTTGCGTAACAGACTTTCTTTCACAATCCGAAAGACTTTGAAAGAAATTCCTAATCCATTGCTGCATAGCTTTGAAAAATTCTTCTGCTAGACAACGTAAATAACGCAATGAATGTTATCGAATTGTCAAAATGCAAATGCAAAAGCATTGCAATTGTGAGTGTGTAATGTGATTACCTCGCAGGCAGGTCAGGTGTGTGCAATAACAATGCACTCTGTTTATTTTTTATGCTATGAAATAATAAGGTTTAGGCAATTAAACATTAAAAATAAAAACATATAATATCTCTTCAGTGACGTGTATTGAAGTGATAAACGACTAATAAGACGTCGAGTATTTGTTGATGGAGTGTGTCCGGTCCGACTCCAATGTAGAACACTTGATTACTTTTATGTCTCAACAAATTACACGCAAGAATGTTTCATGATATTTCAACTGGCAAGGAAAGACAGACATTAAAATGAGAACTGAATTGATTGGATCAACTGCTGTTAAAATACTGAATCATATCTTAACTACTCATTAAAATAAAACGAGTTTCACCCATCAATATTGTGATGAGTTTTTCTATCATCAAAATGATTTGTATATCACAGATAGCCCGCAGATGTTCAACCATCATTCGTTTTAATAAAAATCATAACCCAAAGACAGTGTAACAATTTTATTAGTGATCCTTTTTTTTTTCAAAAGACCCTAAAGCCGATCGACCATCGTAAATAACAGTGGAAATAATTAAACATTCTCGACAACTATCCCGCCATCACAATAAATAAGCGAATTTACTGTCCAGAAACAACTATAATTAAAAGCCAGGAAAAAAATAAACACAGTATTATTTCATTCGATGCCATAAAAAGATGATAAACAGCGTATAAATCATGCTATCCATCTCGCGACTGCGGAGCTCGTAAATCGTGGGCAATGGTACCCCGGTGTACCCCCGCACCCCACCGGCCGCGGCGGGCGGCGGGTTGTATTCATTAATTTGATGATATAAAACAAAATGTCATTTTAATTAGTCACCATTATTAGACGTACAATGACAGACAGCGGTCTGAGGGGCCGGGGGACGTTTGTCTTGTTTGGGGTTGGGTCCTTGGGGCAGACGGGGATGTATTGCGAAGTAGGTGAGGCGGTGACGCTCCAGTGAATTTTTCAGTGATGTGACTAAAAAACTTCTAAAATTCAAATTCTAAAAAACTTATTGATGTATAAACTACATGAATAAGTTTTTAGAATTTGAATTTTAGAACAAAGACTGACAAATGTGTCAATGACGCAGATTTTGATTCCAACATCTTTAACGCCATATAATTTATATGGTTATAAACGCAAAGTATGATAAACTAATACTTACGTGCAAATTCTAAAACTAAAACCACATTCGCAATTATTTCGCTCTCTTTGAATTATATTATTAATAACATTGCCAATTTCTTTTGCAGTACTCTAAACAGAGAACACGTAACATAATTTCAGCATGTATCTAGGTATTTTATTACTGAAGATACCACTTTTCCATGCTCCGTTCCCGCCCGCGGTACCTCCCCGTATATTTCCTGTACCTGTAGCGACGAATACTCGCCTTCAAGGGTTTGACTGACGGCCCGTCTGTCACAGTTCTCTCTAAGCCATCTCCCTTACCAACCTATCCATTACCGCTTCCCTTCGCAACCTTCCACTCAGACGCTGGTTGACCCGTCAATGGATACTACAAATTGTGAGTCGTCGATGTATTTGAGGTCGTGGTACGAGACGTGCGTAAACTGCGATGAATGACGTAATTTGGGTGATAAAGACGAGGTTTCTTGGAGTTAAGACGTCTCGCTGAGTGATTTCGGGGCCCGGCAGATTTAGTACCTAGTGGTAAGTCAAACGTGTTTTATGACCGGTTAATTGGTAATTTTTGGTATCGATGTAGTTAGTATCTTTGGGTTAAACTTATTTGTAAATGTCATAATGTTAGGTGAAAGTTTGTCTTAATAACGATTAATTTAGAAAAGTAAAATGCGGCCAAGTACGAGTCGGACTCGCCCATGAAGGGTTCCGTAGCAGCAAACTACTTACTAGATCTCTTTCAATCCAATTTTCGGTGAAAGTTTGCATGGTAATGTACATCATATATATTTTTTAGTTTTATCATTCTCTTATTTTAGAAGTTACAGGGGGGAGGATACACAATTTATCACTTCGGAAGTGTCTCTCGCGCAAACTATTCAGTTTAGAAGAAATTATATTAGAAACCACAATATTATCATTTTTGAAGACCTATCCATAGATACCCTACAGGTATGGGATTGATGAAAAAAAAAATTGAGTTTCAGTTCTAACTCTGGGGAACCCCCAAATTTATTGTTTTTTTTTCTATTTTTGTGTGAAAATCTTAATGCGGTTCACAGAATACATCTACTTACCAAGTTTCAACAGTATAGTACTTATAGTTTCTGAGTGGCTGTGACATACGGACGGACAGACAGAAGACATGACGAATCCATAAGGGTTCCGTTTTTTGCCATTTGGCTACGGAACCCTAAAAACGATGGTGTAACAAAACGGACTAACGTATTATTAGGTTTTAACTGAAATACGCTGGCAGAAATAAAACGTAGCGTGTAATGTTCCCACTGCTGGGATACAGGCCTCATCTCTTCGAGAAGGAGTGGGCTGTAATCTACCACGTGGGCCTAGTGCGGGCTGGTAGATGTCATTTCACAGTCTGATTCTATGACATGCCGGTTTCCTTACGATGTTTTCCTTCACAATTTTATATTTTAAATTATTTACATAAAGTAATGCGCCTGTCTGGGTTCGAATCCATGACCTACAACTCGTACCTAAGTCGCGGTCATTACCACTGGGCCACAACAGACTGCTCATAAGTGGTTAGTATAGAACCTAAACGTTATCTGTACTTTTTTGGGAACAGCATACGTATATAAACCAGTCATAATCTAATACATTTAAATTGCTCTTTAAAATATCTTTTTGAGAGAAAATAAATATTTCATTCTACAGGTTGAAATTGAAAACATGCGAAAAACCGAAATGGGAGATTGTACTCATCATTATGAACAACTTTTACTAATGGACCAAAGACGCAACCCCAAAAAAAAATCTGCTGTTCCCTACATTTTGACGAGTTACGCGAACATAAATGTAGGGGGTGTAGCTGATTTTGTTTTCGCAGGTTTGGTCCCATAGTAAAAGTTGTTCATAATGATAATGAGTACAATCTCCCATTTCGATTTGTCGCATGTTTTCAGTTTCACCCTGTATAGTTTTTACCCTCCAAAACACAGTGCAGTAATGTAGCGTTTTTACACCAAGGTACAAGACTATCATGCGTAGCAAGTTGTTTTCTAAAGTTTTACTTGAATATTAAAGGTTCTGTTGTTGAGTTTTTGTCCATGAATTATAATCACACCATCGTGAGTTAGGCTGTTGCCAACAACTACATATATTGGGTTCTGCTTCCAGTCTAACCGAATGCAGTTGAATACTAGTATTTACATGGAGCGATTGTCTGAACTTCAATACGATACTCTTTGTAGGACCGGTATTCATGATATTTACATATTTTTAAGTTCCTTCGGGCTTCTTCTCCATGAGTTTATGCTGAAACTACAGCCGACCTATCTATACTAATGTTATAAATGCGAAAGTGTGTCTGTCTGTTACCTCTTCACGCTTAAACCGCTGTACCGATTTAGATGAAATTTGGTATAGAGATAGCTTGAGTCCCGGGAAAGGACATAGGATAGTATTAGTCCCGATATTCCCACGGGAAACTTATGCGGGTGAAACCACGGGGCGCTTCTAGTTCTGTATAAGACCCAGCCGCTTGTAGTGAACTGTCCATAGTGTCAATCCCGAGCATCAGCCGGTCGATTCTGTATGAATCTCCCCGTGAAAACTTAGGTGAAGTGAGTTTGTTTTTGCTAGGAATTGACACTATTGACAGCTCACTCCACGCTCACTTCACCTAAGTTTTCACGGTGAGATTTGTACAGGCTAGATCGACAAGTCCCTACGTGCTATGGAACTTAGCGATGCTCCATACCATTTTTAACCGACTTCAAAAAGGAGGAGGTTCTCAATTCGACTGTGTTGTTTTTTTCCTTTTTGTATGTTTGTTACTCGATATCTCCGGCAATTGTAAATCGATTTCAAAAATTATTTTTTTAATGTGTAAGGGGATGGATGGGAGGTCTTTGCTCAGGGGTGGGTCCCATATAAATTTTATTAACTTTGCTTGGGTATTTTTTGAGTTTTACATAGCAAGTAGTGTTATACGAATTTCTATGGGGTAAGTACGTACAACTTAAAAGTGAAAAATAAAAACTGTTTTACAAAAAAAATCAATCGACTTCCCAATAAGAAGACACTAAAAAACTGAAAAATAACTTTAATTTCGGAAGTCGGTGGCAAACAATGAAAATGCGGACCCAACGACACCGACTTCCGAAATTAAAGTTATTTGTACTTTGTATTGTCTGTTTTGGAAGTCGGTTGTTTTTTTTTTACATTTTAAATCACCATAACCATTGCTGGGACACAGGCCTCCTCTCGGTGAGAGTAAGTGGGCCGTAATCCACCACGCAAGCCCAGTGCATTTGGTAGATATCTGTCGGTTCTAGGACACGCCAGTTTCCTCACAATGTTTTCCTTCATCGTTTTGAGAGCAGTGGTAGTGAAATAATTCACACAAAGTAAAACGCCTGTCTGGGTTCGAACCTACGACCTATAAAGGCTCCTACAAACAGGCGCGACACGCGATATAATCGCACGCGACACAAAGGCACCGCTAGTTGCGTGACTTGCGGTTCTTTGTGTCGCGGGTCGTGTCGCGCCTGTTTGAAGGAGCCTTAACTCGTAAGTTGCAGTATAAAGGCGTTGCATACCATAATTTTCTTTAAGTTCCATTTTTATGGTGTAAGTCACTTGTAGCAGAAGTTAGATGATAACAATCAATCATTAGAATTGACCAGCACATGCTAAGAAGGCATATGTCAACAAAATTGAAATGTTCTCATTCTGTCATATTTTTTGACTGACAGCCTTTCAATTTATGCTTGTCTTGTCAATTAAGTTAATAATTGTTTATGTTTAAGTGCGGCAGTTTGGCACTTTGCGTAAGGATCCGTATCTCAAAAGAAAAAATTAAACCCGTTTTTAACTTTAAGGTGAAAATAGTCATTTTGAACCTTATCTTAATTACAGATTCGTCCCATTTCTTTGTCACTGGCTTCTGCCCGTGGATGTCGGAAATTAACTAACCTAAGAAATGCTAGGTTTCCCATATAAACTTTCATCCCTTCACTCCTTATAGGATATCCGTTCAGTGGTTTAGGCGTGAAAAGGTAACATACAGACAGACAGAGTTACTTTCGAATTTATATTAATATGAATAATATTAGTGTGGTGTGATTAGAATGGATTTAGCTTTTATCAATGCATTTCTTTTGATTGATTTTTCTTTTCATGTCATAGGTACTTACGCTATATACACTTACTAGCCCGTTTTGTAGTGGAAATCTTTCGGTTGAGATGATGATGATCCAGTCTTTCAGATGCTGGATAGCTCCGGAGTGTCCAAGATCACTGCAACCTTTATTTTGGTGACAACTGAAGACGTCCTTCAATGACGCACAAAGATGTCATTGATACTTGGTGACACGTGTCTTTCATACTAAGGATGTGATAGATACAGACGTACCGATTATGTCAATATTATACAATATGTTTTATTGATATATACGTTTTTCATCGTATTTAGTTGACATGTTCTGACGATTAAGTCAATGGGTCCACTCAAAGGGTGATTGATAAAGTGAAAGTAAAGTGAAGCTATGAATAATACAATTATTTTACCTTTGAGTTATTTCTTTCACCTTGTCTGAATGATGTATTGAAATCAAACCATATCAGGCAAAAATGTAACACTCAAAGCATGAGGAAGGTAACTGAGCAACATGTACCTATAGAAAAATGTATGCACTATTGTCAACGCATTTAAGTACAGCCGGTCTATTCTGTAAAAATCTTATCGTGAAAACTTAGGTGAAGTGAGCTTGAATAATGTCATTCGTTCTGAAAATAGGGCTCAGTGTTAGGGATTGAACAACATCAACTTCACTTCACCTAAGTTTTAGCTTTGATATTTTTACAGAATAGTCGTCTGTATTTTTATGAGACAAGCGGTGCTAGTCTGTAAAAAGATCACCGTCATAACTTAGGTGAAGTGAGCTGTCATTTCACCTGATGCTAGCGATTGGCACTACTGACAGCTCCTTTAAGCTCAGTTCACCTAAGTTTTCGCGGAGAGAATTTTACAGAATAGCATTACAGTTCATAATTAACCACTTTTTATTTCTCCAAATCTTAAGAATCATCATCTCTCAAGAATATCTATTTTTTTGTTGACTCTGTTTTAAAGATATTTGTTATTAATACAGGCTTGGTGTGTTGTGTGTGTGTGTGTAAGCAGATGTAGCTGCTTGATTCTATATGTCTGTTTGAGGTAGGTCAGTAGAGTTAATTCAAATAAAATGAACATTTAAAGTATGTAACATATATATTTCTTTGAGCTTTTAATTGCATTTTGAAATACAACATAAAATATTAAATAAGATTATTAAATTTGGTAAAATCAATATTTCAACACCATTTTTTTACTTTTTTTTCTTAAGAATGAGCAAAAATCTCTCATCAGAGCTAGCGTATACATAATATTTGTCGTATGTTTCATTATTATCGTTAAAATGATAGTTTTTTATACGATTTCAAATTTTTATCGATTTTAATCATCATTAGCTGAATATTCGCAACATTTGAAAAAACTATGTACTTATAATATTTAAAACATCAAAAAATAAATTCGAAAATAAATTTTTAAATTGTATATTCCATTAGAAATGTCGTATACGTCAAAGAGTAAATGGAATTTTGCGTCACGAATATTCAGTTTACAATCAAAGTTTTTTTATTGATATCGTCTGAAACTTACATTAGACAGTTTACAATATTTTTATTAAATATAAAAGAGGTTCTTCACTCTCAAGTCCCGTATATACATCATCGTATATCTGTCGTTACAAATTGGAAGATACATCTGGTATATCTTTATGTTCTAAACGTATACGAATGTTATCATTCCTTTCAACGAAAAAAAATGTATATGTATCACTTTTAAATATAGGTTGATTGTTCAACCGATTAATGCGCTGGTATATTGGTATACAATTGTTCACAGATGTAGTTTACCTAATATTATGTACTTATCACTAAATAATAAATAGCATCCTCACGTGGAGAGCATACCTATAGCAAAATTTACACTAAGGAGATTGTTATATTGCATTCTATGTCGAATTGTATGTACAAAACGAACAGAAACGAATGAGATTGAATCTCCGAGATTATACGCATCGACGGATCTCTTAAATTCACAAAAAAAAACAAGAAAAATCATCAAAATATACATAAACTAACCACGTTAACCCTAACTCTGATTTACATAAAAAATTAAGTAACACGAAAAAAAAAATGATATTGCAACGAATTTTCTCTTTAAATACTGAAAGTCAACGCCACTACGCGACTAATGCGATAGACGAATCACATGCGAAAGGCGAATTGCAATTAACGAAAACTAATTTTCACGATTTACCTTTTCCAAAGAATTATTAGCAAAAAATATACATTTACAAAAAGAGATCGAATCGTATTTTTTATGACTTAATGTGACTTATATTTACATTTATCGAAATGGAATTATAACGTAGTGTGGAAGATAAGCCACGGGCTCTGCCGCCCTTACAACAACCGATCACCTAAAGGCAATATTTTGAAAATATTCTCTTAATACCTAAAACGAACGTAAGACGTTTGGCGTATACTTAAGTCGCTATTAATTTATTACACTAACCGATCTATGCGGTGAAATCTAACAGTAATTACCTAAATAATTAAATTGGCAAAGAGTTTCGAAATACTTAGCGTCGCGGCTGCGACCTAACCCTAGCAAGGTTTAACGTAGCAAGATATGGTATCATCACAACTGGCGGCCGGAGCCCAGCCTACACGTACTTACTGGAGAGCTGCTTGGCCAGTTCCGTGTACTTGAGGAACTTGGAGTGAGGGCTCTCGTCGAACGACTGCGAGGGGCTGCGCGGGTCCTGCGGCGATGCGGCGTTGGACCCGCCCTTGTGCGGGCCCGGGGACCCCGCGCCGGCCGGGGCCTTCAGCGGGACCGGCTCGGGCAGCGCGCCGTCCTTCACGAAGTGCATCTTTGACAGATGGTGCCGGTACGCGCCCTTGGATATGAAAGGCGTGTCGCACAGCGCGCACTTCATGATGGAGTCGGTGACCACGGCGTCGTTGCACGCCCAGCTGAACGTCAGGATGCTGGGCGGGCCGGCGGGCGAGGGCGCGGGCGCGGGCGCGCGCGAGGGTTTGGACTCGGTCTTGTCGCACAGCTTCTGCAGCGCGGCCAGCGGGTGGCTGCCGCCGCGCCGCGAGGAGCTGGGCTCGGCCGCGCCGCCCGCCAGGCTGTCGAACATGGACGACAGCGCGCCCAGGCTGGACGGCTTGCGCTCGGCGCCCGGCGTGGTGGCGGAGCGGTCGCTGGCGGGCGAGGCGGCGGGGCTGGGCCCGGCGCTCTCGCGCTTGGCCACGACGGGCTTCACGTCCTCGTCGGCGGTGCTGCTCGGCCGCGGCGGCTCGTCGTCCTCATCTACTTCAGTCTTCACTCGTACCGGTTGGCTGCTCAGATCTACGCCGTTTTCGCGCTCTTCCTCCTCGACTTCTCTCTTTATTCGCACTTCAGTCGGGCGGTCCTCGGAGGCTGGGGTTTGAGAACCGCGCGTATCTGGAGTAGTGCGAGGAGTCATGTGATACGTGTCCATCTTTCTATCGGGAGTCAGTGATTCTACTCTACTACCACCCCTCTCAGACATGGAGCTGGACTCGCTCCCGCTACGTTCGCGGCGCCCATATCCTTGCTGGTGATGGTAATTCCTCAACATATTCATAGTCTGGGGATCTACCAGCGGTTTGGTATAGTCTACGCTCTCATCTATGCCTAATCTCTTTAGGATACTAGACCCGATAGGCGCGTGTGTACCGCCACCCGGCATGCCGGGCACGGTGTGCCGTGATCGGGTGTCGAAACTCTTCTCTATCAATTGTTCTATGGCGTTGAGAACCGAAGGCGACGAGCTTTTTTCATTGCTCGCGTTAGGGTCTTTGGAACTCGGGGAGGAATCGTTCACGGAGGATGGAGAGCGGTGGTGCGAGCCAGGAGAAGGCAGCTCCTCGTTGATGCTCTTCCGCCCGTCGCGGCCGGTGGGAGTGACGTGGCCAGGCACGTCGGGCGGGATGATGTTGTTAGATAACAACGCGCTCTTCAAAAAATTCCTTTGGCTATTGGACATCGGCGCACCAATACATTGTCGTATGTGCTCGACGAATACCGCAGTCTCAATTTTGTCACCGCATTTCTCGCAGGTTATTCGGCTTCCAGTGCCGAAATCTCTAATTGGTTTACCCATAGGTACACCGTTTCCTTCTCCGTTTTTGAACTCGTGTTGTGCTCTCTCCAATTCTAGGAGTTTTCTAACTGGCAGAGATTTCTTCCGTTTCTCACGCGTCTGTCGTCTCCTGCCTCCACTTTCAGTGATTGATCGCATAATGTGTTCTTTGTAATGAGAATTTTTAACCATATGATTGCTCAACTCTTTCAAAGAACTAAATGCTTGGTCGCAGACTTTACAAGTTAATACAGCGCTAACATGACTACTAGTACCTGTAGCGGGGGGTGCCGGGTTGTTACCACCCGGGCCACCCGAGTTGGACCCTCCCTTACTAGCGTCGTCCGAAGATTTCCACGAAATTATTTGTTCTTGCGATATGATGTTTGTGTAATGCTGAGTCCGCTGCATATGGCTGGTCATCTCAGCGAGTGAGCGGAAGCTCTCAGCACACCACATACATTTCAATATTTGCCTGGTTTGCTCTGCGCCTTTACCTAACCAAACATCTTGGCCACGGACGAGTTTTCTAGGAATTGGCATATTCTCTTTTATGAGCATGTTCAAATCGTTTTGGCTCGGTTTGGATGAACCGCTCGAAGAGGACGAGTTGTGTGATGGCGTTGATGGCGAACTGGAAGGTGGTTGTAAAGAGGGTGGGATAGGTCCTCCCGAGGAGGGTGGCACAGGCACGTTGACCCCGCAGTGCTTGGCTTCCTTCATGTGTACCGTCAAATCTGCGAGTGAGTTAAAACTTTTCTTGCACCACACGCATTTAAGGACATCTTTAGTTTGGTCTGCCCCCTTATTCAACCAGTGGGATTGCCAGGCAGAGTGACGGGCGGCTGCGTTCGGAGCTAGACCAGCGCCTAAAGCGGCACTTTGTACTGATCGGAACAATTCCTCGCCGCCCAACCTGCTCAACTCACTCATCTTTTCCAGCGCCTTTGTGGCATCACTCGGTGTTGGACCCCCGTGTTTTAATTTGCCGTTCCAATCAGATGGAACGCCTCCCTTAGGAGACAGACTAGCCGCAGCAACTGCAGCTGCGAAGTATGGCAGGTGAGGTGCCACAGGCGTGGACCAAGGAGATGGAGAGTGCTTAAACTCTGACGGCCTTGAACTCTTTCTAGATGGGACTGGCGAAGGTGAGTCTTCTGGGCCACGTTTTCTTGTGCCAGTAGACAAGTCAAGGGGACCATTTTCGTTCTTACTGAGATTGACGGCGTCATCGTGATCATCATCGTCGTGCGGTGATTCACTGCGTTTAGTGCTGAAGTCAAGGACGGCGTCACCTCGTTCGGAGTCAGTCATGTCCTCTTGACAGGACATGAGGAGACGCTGCTGCGCGGCGGCGGCGGCTGCTGCGCCAAGGTAAGCAGCGACTGCGGCTGAGTGCGGCGGCAGTAGCGCGGCGGGTAAGGCCGCGGTCAGCGCAGCGGGCAGTGGCAAGCCCGCGCCACTGCGGCTGGAGTACACCGAGTCATTCGAGGGACAGCGCGGCGCGCCCGACGACTCCCGCGACAGACATCTCGGGCTCTCCCTGGGGACAAAAGCGTGACACGGTTAGTTCGACCGACATAATTCACTTACCGAAAATTGCCGCCTGTCTCAACCCCGTCGTTATCTTAAACCGGTTATCGATATTTGAATATCGACGGTAAACAACGAATGCAAGTTTTTTAAATGGCCATTTACAATAAATTAATAGCTCGATCGTGAACACACACTAATGGGTTTATATCGATCTAATATAAAACTTTATTGCTCGTTGTTTGGGTGTCCTTGCGGGTCGAGCTTTTTGTTTTGTTAAATGTTTAATGATGACAATACGACCAAAAAACCAACCATTGACAGAGTTGACGTTCTGACATTAGATTTTATATGTTTGATACAAAAGGAAAAACATCGATGACATACGATATAAATGTTAATCTAAGGTAAATTGGGTATAAATAGGTCATGTCTGGAGACATGAATAATCAATTGGATATCAAAGAAGTTATATTAATGACAGCTATAAATTTTTACAATCACATTATCGACGCATAGAATACATTTAAATATTGAATCAATTTCGTAAAGCAATCGTACAGGGAATTCTGGTGATATCAGATGTGATAAACATGACGAGCACAATGGTTGATGACACAGCTTATCGATTATTTATGAGACAATAAAATAACAAAAACTTAATAAAAAAGTAGGGTCCACCATACCTACTGGTAAGGTGAAAGAATATCGAATGTTCTCAGAAATCCTTGTAACTCGTAAAATAGCAGAATCAACACATAATATTGTTGTTTTGAGAAACCCACATACCTTAATAATATACGGATCAAACTTTATAGATAAAAATGATATAAAATAAATCACGATATATTCTAGGCTTTAAAACTGTTTTAATATTTTTTACAAAATCATGACAATAGGTACCTTGGTACTTTTAGAAACGAGCTTTCCTTTTGATTTGAATAACAAACTCCATCAAAATGTTCAAGTCAACGATGTTTTATTTTATAACTTAAACAAAATATGGATGTAACTGTGTGTAACAACAATAGAACTGTTATAAATACAATAGAGAAACACTTTTATAGTGTAATAACATAAATATATTGGGCACATAGAAGTTGTGAAGCTTTGATCTGAGCGGACATGAAAAATTCTAAGTTGAAAGTCGACAAATTGAAGTGCGGAAAAGTCGAAAACCTTATCCAATGTCAAAATTCAATATTTGAACGTAACAACGATATGTAACATGATGAATTACACAAAAACAATGTAACACTTGGACAAATAGAAAACCTACCTCACGTGGTCGGGCTCGACGATCATTTTAGACGTAATGTTTTCAAAGTACTCCAAACTGGTAACGGTGAAAAACTTGCGGATCCATCAATAAAACACTGATACAATTGATAACACTTTCCTACTAGACAACAATTGAGACTTCCCAAAAATAGTTGAAAATGTAAACACGTCGCGAAAGACGCGGCGCGATGCCGGCGGTCGGAAGGGAAGTGCGCGGTGCCTGCGGCGGCAGCGGCGGTCCCGCGTGGAATGAGACGCCGCGTGATTTACGACCCGCCTGCAGCGCCCCCGCCCCGCACGCCCCTCGCTAGAGAGAGACAGGTGCCACTGTAACGGACCACGCGCCGCGAAAGACAGAGACGGCTATCGGTATCCAGCTTCGAGGGGTGGCGCTGCGTAATGCAAGCGTGCGTGCGATGCGCGAGGTGGACGTGCAGTGACGGGCGATCGTTCCGATGACAGCCGACTGACACAGCGGAGCTACTCCGCATAGCTGAGTCACAGTCGTAACACCAATGAAAAATGTACAGACCATCCTTGATGGCCAATAGGCGCAATAACTTTTTAACGAGATTGTTTACGGAATTCCATTTATGTAGGTGGAGTAAGCAAATATGAAGCGCGCTCGGTGTGGTAGATTGAAGTCTCGGGGCTTAAAGAAGATTACCCGGACAGGGTTGACGGCGTTGACAAGGAAATGGCGCGTTAACAAAACGCCGAGACGAGTCCTTTTAACGACTCACGGACAGACAGGGGACGCGGACGGATTTACGCGTATCACGAACAGATTTCCTGCTTTGACAAAGGGAAAATATTTTCTCATGTTTATTTTATTTTTACGCAAGGAAACGTTAGAACACTTCCGAACGGCAATACAATAAATGTCAGACGGCCAATCGATAATGACAGGACGTCGTCTAGATAAATAAATTAACAAAGTAAAGAAACTATGTTCCGTTAATCCCCGGAAACTAATGTACTATACGTTTTACAGCCCATAATACTGTTTTTATTATCATTGAACGATCTCAAAGTAAATGTTATCAACCAAGCCGATCTAAACAACTGTTATAGTGATTTGACAGAACCTTGTTCCAAACCCCAAAAGTTTTATAAAGTTTTTAATAAGAGAATCGCACAGCTGTTTATTGCTTCCTATGAGCATTAGTCGGCTGCGGGTCAATCAATCACATGTATTTATGTGACAACTAGCTCTGTCTCTTTCCTGCGCCAAACGAAAATAACCCCGAGTGGGTTGTGACATAAACAAAAGAATTCTAGGCTATTTTTCTACTTGTAACGACAGATGATAAAAATGTTAGTGGGATATATTTTACACTGTGGTCGTCTTGATGTATAGGAATTAGGACAGAGCGGTTTTATGCGTCAAATGTGTGCATAGTGCGGGCCGATGTATGGGGGACACCTGACATCGTTTGAATAATTTTGCAGTAACAAAGCAAATTTTATAACTGACACATGTCTCCTTGGTAATAAAATTGCAGTGAGCTTGATAATATACATTGTACGAATGTTTACAGAGAATATGGAAAGAAGTGGAGACGAGAAAGATGATGTGAGAAATATACCAAACCTTTAACGTGCGAAAATAATTACATATATCTGATTTTTGTGTCTAAGTTGAATTTTGTTACATTTATGGCTGATTTTGCCAATTTGACGTCTGCCAATTTTCATATGGAAGAACTGTCAAAAATTGAAAATTATTCCTTAGATAAAATTATCTGGCGATGGAAAAATCAGCACTTAATGTAACAACTTTATGTGAACTGTTTTTTACATAAAATTGTCAATCACGATCTTAAGGGATGGAGGAACTTGGCAAATATTTATTTTAATATTATTTTGCGACCATTTTTATTTCAACTTTTTAATGGATTATTTTTGACTTTAATAGTGGCAGGTTGCTAGACAAATTGCTTGTTTAAAACCAATAAAAAAAATCTAACAACTAGAGTAAATATTTTTCATTATTCTCTAATTGGCAAAGAAATAAACGATAAACTAAGTAATAATAACCTATTCTAAGAAAGGTTATAATGGGGAAGTCCAGTCAAAGCTTGTTGTAGATGGCGTGACCCTCTAGGTCCCTACGCTACGGCCTATAATAA
Organism: Luperina nickerlii; assembly: GCA_963855955.1. Classification (NCBI taxonomy): domain Eukaryota; kingdom Metazoa; phylum Arthropoda; class Insecta; order Lepidoptera; family Noctuidae; genus Luperina; species Luperina nickerlii. The sequence goes on along the minus strand of OY979666.1, from coordinate 1,838,926 downwards.
ATTTGACATTTCTTTCATTCATTCTATTTCATGTTCATACATAAATTTGGATTTATTCCACTATTTCGTTATTTTCGGTGATTTCAATACTTAGTTTAAATCAATATTTATTAGAAGTGGAAATGGTTAGAAATAAAAACCTTAAATATTGCTTATTTGCTCATAATAACTTTCAAAATGATTCCGATGTAACCTCAAACTCTGTTTAATTAAAATAATTCTATACGAATAGCGTTAGCCATAATCTTCTTAGTATAGGGTATTTTGGAAAATGATAAGACACCAATTTCTGAGCATTTAGGAACACAGCAACGAGTCATTTTCGCAAAAATAAATAATAACTGCCTCACCCCTTGCATTATTAGCCTTTCGTTCCCTTTCCCTTTGTTTCGAAATCATATTTTCTTGAACGAATCGACTGAAACATTTTAACTAATTAGTACAATATAATCGAGCGGTAGATACGATGCCAGACTTTGATACTTTCTCTAATTCGCCTAATCTTATAATTAGACAAGTGTAAGAAGATATACTTTAGCTACCGAATATACTTACTCTCGTTAAAGAATTTAGAAACACATATATATAAGTGTGCTTAATTATTCTGAAGTTAATCATAAAAGAGACAAAATGTAATAAATGGAAGACATTAGAGAACAAATAATACCTATCTAGCCGAACAAGATAATTAATGGTAATACAAAAGAATAACTAGAATTTAGAGCCTTCTGCTCCGAGGTATGTAGATACTAAAATAAACGCAACATAAGGATGACAATATTATCAGAAATTACAAAAGCATGCTCGATCGTTAAGGAAAAGAATACTATTACTGCTAAAGAACTAATTAAAACATTAATTTGCTCAGATAAACATGCCAGGTTAAAGTTTCAAACAATGCGAAGTTAGTCGTCGATTAGAAAAAAGACATCGTTACTTCTAAACCAATAAACATGTACAAATAAATACTTCCGTTATATCAATGAAAGAAATAATAGAAACTGTTTCAGCTGTTTATTGTCACATTATTTTTAAACTCGATTTATTACACCTGACCAAGTGACTTACAACTAGCTTAGAACTGGTTACGATGACAAAGCAATTCACTACAACCTGCGACTACGTAGATATTGTTATATTCACATTCTATGAAAAGAACATTTTAGAGTGTCTTATAAAATTCATATTGGATTTTTTTTTAGATTTGTTGTTCGGGAGTATAAACAGGAATGGAGGACTTTAGAAAGTGCCATAGCAGAATTTTGTAGAACAGGGAAATGCTTAACAAGGAGAAACCCATAGACGGTTCAAACCATTCCAGAATGTATAATTATGGAAATACATTACCCCAATCTAATTCTACAACACTCAATCAATCTGACTCAGCTAATGCTTTGCCGTCATTCCCATCGGAACCCATATTTTTATCCATTTTAGCGAATACACAAACTAAATCAGTAGATCTAAAATCTAAACAATAGAACTTCAAGGCATTAGAACCTCAAAATGATTGATCACGCCACCTCAGTGCAGTTAATTGACATTGATTGAACAGACTTGCTACAGCACAAACTTTACCGTTCACTTTCCTTAAACTTTGCTTTCCTTGTTTCTATCCTTATAAAGCTCAGGTTCGTTTAACTTTTGTTTTTTTATTGTATTGCGTTTGTTTGCACTCGTACCTGGTCGGTCGAAAGATAAAGATTTGAAATAAAATATTTCTAATACAATTAACATGTTAATGATGTCCTCAAGTTCATATGAGTGAGGACGTAGTCTCTATGACTAGGTATGTAGTTTAAGCCGGTTTTCAATTCACTGAAAAATGGGTGGGCTTTTAAGTGCAATGGATTTATTTGGAACTAAGGAAGCATCAAAAACGATGCGTAGTAAGATGACAAAATTGCGTTTTTCGAGGAAGACAAAAAGGTTTCATCAACATCGAAAATATTGAAATTGACTGGAGCTATTCAAGCTATTGAAGGCTTTACGAATAACATATTATTTAAATGATAAATTTATTTGAATTCCACATTTTCAAGACACACAACCTAAGTGATAAACGACCTATAATATTAATTTATTATTTTTATAAAATTACCTTTAAATACGTCAATACATCTAATTAAATATTGGAATTAATCGAGTTGCAGCTGTCCTCATTTCGATTCGATACGGCTCTCATACAATCTGATTAACGATTCATAACATAACAATATAAATCAGCTAATAATCGAGACGTGTGAGTAAATAATCGATATTATTCCTATTGTTAATCAAATGATGTGACGTCTTGTAGTGTCCGATTGTCCTTTCCCAAACCACATAGTTCATTGTTTTTCCAATACTGTGCTGGGAGGTGGTATTATTTTAAACGAAGTAAAAAGAGTTGAATGCAAGATTATATTTTGACGGATAGTCCCTCATGGATATACCAACATTTGTGTTGGACTTTGTCGGATAAGGAAATCATTTCTATCGGTAAATTTAAGCAGAGAGTATTAAACACTGTATTGAATTAAAGTCAATGTGTCTAGCCTATTCCTTACTATGTTGGAGTCGGCTTCTAATCTAACTGATGCAGCTGGATATTAGTAATTTAGTATTTTACATGGAGCGAGCGACTGCCTATCTTACCTCCACTACCCGATACTGGGTAACACGATATCCCTTGACAAGACTGATTGTCAGACTTTTGGGGTTCTGACAACTCGTAACGACTATCAAAAATCTTTGAATGACAGTCGGGACCAACTACTTATCGTGCTTTCCGAGACAAGGAGTATCTTGGTATGTTATGGATGTCAACCATCCTCGGACGAACTTCAGCAAGCGTTGCTTAACCTTGAAAACCAAGCCGTGCGGCTGTTATTATTTATCCACGAACCCCTTGCATAGAATACATCTGTATTTAATATAAAAAAAAACTGTTCTTGTTACCCTTTCGGTATTATTTTTAGTTCATTCGTTTGTGACTCTAGAAACAATATCCATGGCAAACCCATTCGATTATACAATAACGTTCAACAACAACCTGCCAACAAAGCGTATCCGCCTCAGATACATATCTCCTCATAACCTCCGCATAATGATTAATTAACACAATCAAAACATCCATCACGTATTATTCTAATAAATATCAATAATCATTAATTTTCATGTCGATATAATGATCAAATAAAGCAGGACACAGTGAGTGAGTGATAAGTGGTATATCTGTCGTGTGTATCTGTCGTGTGTATCTGTCGTGTGTATCTGTCGTTTAAAGATTATTGTCACGTTCAGTTAAAATATTCTTAGCTGGAATGTTCTAGTATGCTCCATGGAACGATAGATTTTCCTGATCACGCAGTGACAGCAGAAGCTTTGTTTTACGATGTTGATACGGCTCAGCTATACATACAGGGTTGCAGGGACATCGACGTGCAATCTGTTAACCACGGATTCCGTACATGATTCTTGACCCACTTGCGTAGAAATTTTCCGTCGGTTGTAAAAAAAAAATTGTTTCATACAAAAGTGCGCGCCCCCAAAGCGGTCAAAATGTATGGAGCAGCAATTTTTTTTTTTAAATAACTTAACAAAAATTTCGACGCCCCCCGGAATAGAATCAAGTACGAAAAAAAAAAATCCATGGTAATAGGCCATGCGTCGATGTCCTCGCTACCATAAAATGATAATGTCTGCAAGTGGCAGTAACCTTGATTTTGTTCGTAACGTTAAGGGGATTACAGGACCTAAACGCAAAAAACGCAAGTTTTAGAAACAGTAAAAGTATATGATCGTCTACAGTAAACAAAAGCAGAAAAATATAACGATATTCTTCAGGATATATGCTAGGTAGATAGTGTGTTGAAAACATAATACAGCTAATTTGATATGATAGAATAAAATTATGAAGATACCTCTAAAAACTTTCTTTTCAGAATAAAAACTTTTGGCCGATTATTCGACAAGCAACATACTAAAGCACTAGTGTTTTAATTGTTTAGTCCAAACAATAGATTTTTTTGTAAATAGATGTGTGCCGACAGTGACCGCGCTTTAGGTTAGTTCATGGCCCTTAAAGGTTTATTGTTAACTTTTACCTTGTTTGTTAACTTAACTCACCTGTCTACGACTGAAGGGGAAGCGATTTTCAAAATAATATAATCTAGAATAGTAGTAGATGGCTTTCTCTGATTAGTTTCATAATGCCGGCCAAGTGAAATGTAGCATGGAAACAAACTCATTGATGTTGTCATTGTCACGGTCTCGGGTTGCACTTACACCAAAATCTTTGGTGGCTTATGCCGTAATTCCTGACCCATCAATCATTCTTACCAAGATCGATAAATCCAAAAGCATTTCAAAATGAAAATTGATGGAACGTCATTTTGAAAATTCAGATCATTTTTAGTGGTTCTGCCCACTATAACTGTCACTGACGAGTCCATTCATTTCTCTATCTTTACCAACTTCTTTGTGCGCTCCAGACATTCTAAAATAAACTTTAGAATCCTTTCAACAAGATTTATTTTAACTGCACATTTATATTTGCATTCCTCTATCTCGACCATATTAATTTTTCGTATTACATATTCCAATTTTAACTTTATGAGCTTTGTAATAAGAGTTATAATGGCTGTATTTTTAAGTTGGTTGGGTAAGTAGTGATGTCAGTGGACATTCGTTGTCAACTGATCGGTGGAAACAATGGGATCATTAAAGTGGACACCATGGAGTGATGTGCAGACCTCCGCGTTGACAATAGCGTATGGTATTATGAATGGGTCCGTTGGTTCGAGATTGTTGGTGATGGTTTAATTTCCATAAAAGCCTTGAGGTGCGATATTGGAATGGATTGTTCTTGCAAGTTTGACCCTGCAGACTTTGGGGCTTTGAATCAAATGGATTATTATTTAAACTCAAATACGTCTGGTCAATGTAAGAACAGTTATGGAGAGATCAACTAACATTCAAGTAAATTAATGAGTCTGTTCTGTCGGAAGATCGGAACAAAGATCGTCATATTTTTTGCCTACGTCCGAAACTAATGATGCGTCAACTATTTCACGATTGTTTTGGCTATTCGTACTCATAGAGCTGTTAGTAGGAACCTAGCGAAAATCTCATTTCATATTTCCTAATTTGCAGGAAGCTGTACAATACAATGTCTTGTGAACTCAGATCTAACTGAACAAAATGTAGTACATATTTTCAATCGTCAAGATGATTTTGGTCCCTTTAACCACAATTTTACGATTCCTACAAAGGAGTATGATATGACCAACATAATGCTATCATCAAACTATTTATCTTATAAGCTGTTTATACATATAGCATTGGGAGCCTCATGGTCAATAGAAGATTATAACTATAAGAAACCTTTATTTTGTAAAGAATCTAGAACTCACCTCTCTACATTAGGATCCTGGATCAGGGTAGCTGGTATACTGTGCTCGATGTCGTCACGTTCGTCAGGCGCGGGGGAGGTGCGGGACGCAGGGGAAACAGAGCCGGACGCTTCGCCCTCTCCCCCTTCCTGCCTCTCCCCCCGGTCACCTCGCTCCTTCACTCCGCTTTCTGGACTGTTGGCTTCCTCTGTGGACAATAGAGAAGATGTTGTTAGTGAGGTTGAATACAGATAAAGGATTGGTCACAATATGGGTTTAATACAAACTCTTAAGAAGGCAGACATAATTATTCTTCTTGTAGGATTAACAGGTAATATTGACCATACTTTCATCTTCAAACGTTTAATTTCTGCAATGATGTGTGACAGAATTAAGACTGACGGTCGTACTATTTGAAAACAGTCACGTTGATAGACCTAACTTTAGTAAGGAAATCTACGATGACAAAGTCATATCACAATAAGCTGTTAGAAATCAATGAATATGCATCCATATCGCATATCAGTCGTCATGTCGGTCAAATGGAAAAATTCTAAAGCAAGCAAGCATGACACAGACAAAACTGATACAGAGCTAATTAATACTGAAAACAAAACACCAACTGACAAATTAATCATGATAATAAAGACATTTTAAAACCGTATTTAGGTTGATTTAAAAGGGAACAGATAACAGTGTATCGCTTTATTGCGATCGTTCATCATATAAATGTAATAATCGGCGATAGGATAGATATTAAAAATGATAATACGAGGAAAAACACAATTGTAATGGGGCCATCGTTTGTTGCGCAAAACCATGTGATCGATAATTGATTGATTGGTTATATTACGCTAGTCACAGACGGATCAATTATTCAAAGCATATCTGCTGACATAATTTGAGACGTTGGTATAGATAAAACGAATATTGATATAAAGATATGGTTTTTATCAAGCTTTGAAGGAGTCACCTAATTAGATGGAGATAGTAGAAATGACCGGTGCTTTTCTTTGGAGTTCAGCAGTTTTTTAGTGATAGTAATAATACGTGATAGTAGGTAGTATTGTATTAAATTCGATTGCTGATAACAGTGCATTGGGTATTGCTACCCAAACAACTGATTGTGGGGTTTGAAATGACATCTCACATACATAGATTCAAGCGAGCATGTTCCTTGTTAGCTACTACGTGTTTAATTTCTTTATTCTTAGTCATATAGGAAGCAGGAACAAAAAAGTGATTAATTGTTAATTCCGACATGCCATATCGCCCGGACCTTTCGCAATAAGAAAGGCAATAACTATTTATTGTTATTTGTTCTTCTGCATTGTAATTATGCTGCTGTTGTCATTATGAGGTATTTCCATCACATTGAACGATTTGCACATTTGCTCTGTCCGACCATGAAATCATTTTTGCAGAAATTAAAATATTTTTGTGTTATGAGGATCTTGCATCTGTTATCGAGCCTTGTTTTAAAACGATAATAGAAAAATGTATCAGAAATGTCAGCACTCATAAATTCAGAAGAAATCACATAATTAAACAAAATTATTCAAGAATCATTATTCAACAGAAGAAGTTCACAAACTGACAATGATAAACAACGAAAGTTAAAAAAGAACATCTAATATCTAAAACAAAGCGCTCGTTTGACCGTAACGAAAATCCGCGGCCAAAAAGAGAACCCACCGATTATGAAGTTATCGTCCGTCCGAAAAACGCATTGGCAAAAAAAAACGTATTTGAAACCGGATAGCCGAATTGGCGTTGCGGTGGCCAGCCCGCTTATTTCACTGCCCATTGATTCGTGAACCGCGTTTCTGTACGCTAATTGATTAAAACGCAACGTGTCAATCCGGTGCCGGACGCCAAAGATGCGGTTGCGGACGAAACGCCCGCGGCGGTCTGCACTGTGGCTAGTGGTGGTACGATTGGTCCCGGGGCCGGGTGTCCCGTGGTTGTGATCTATAGGACACTGGACGGGACGCGAGATTTGTTTGGCTTTATGAGCGTTTACGACTTTAGTCAACAACAAAGCTATTATAAACTAAATAAATTATTAATTATGCATATTGCAGTAATAAAACTGAGTCATTTCTAAATAAATATAACATTTTAATCATCAATCAAGCAAATTATATTTTGGAACATTCCGTTACAGAATTAGATTTTATGATTGATAGGTGCTAATTATTATCTATTGACACTAAGTAATATAATCTATGATAGGGTTTTCCATATCCTCTGGGTTTTTTCCTTCGAAAATAACAACCCAATAAATCAACAACCGAATCATAGTCCCGGACTCTCGTCGATCCCAGTGGGAAACAAGTGTGGGCCATCCCTATTCCCGATCCGCATGTGCCAGCCAATTGATCAAAGGAAGTGATAGGCCACTGGGTATCTGCAGGTGACTCTGATTCGCTCTATGAACGTGAATTTTAATGAAGCCTCCCCTTTAGCGCATTGTCTGTAAATTATGGAAGAGTAATGAAATGGTATGTTTGTTTGGGGATAATTTTTTGGATTTGAGGGTGATGTGATTTTAGTTTTAATTTTATTATTTCGATTTTTTTTAATTGTATGCCTTGGTGGTCGAGTTTTAAATTGTGGTTGTGGAATGTCTTTTGTAAAGTGCAATTTTTTTTTAAGATTTTCTTAAATAAAATCAGGTGATAGGTGAGTTTGTTTTGAGACATGTTACTCGTAAATGACGTAAATGAAAGATATAATTATGTATAATAATCTTCAAAAAATTCAAACGTCCGCATAAATTTCCTAATGAAGACAAATGTCTTTAATTATAGAAAACAATTATTTGTAATGACCCTATAGACGGTCATCTGTCTGCTTTTGTATTGTCTCTTCAATAACTCTTAGAGTTCAACTATTGTAACTCAAAAATACGTGCCATTTTTATTCCAATTCGTCACAGAGAGGCCAGAGAGTCACAAAGCTTACGTACTCTTTAGAATTCTGCCGAAACAATAGAACAATTTCACGAAAATCGCCGTGAAACCGATGTGATTACTGATTACCGATTACAATTGTTCACCAAATGACAACGTTAACTAAACCGTTTCTTAATAAAACGTTATGAATCTTGATTTTTATCGATAGGTACTCGACGAAATGGGTCGATAGTTTTATACCTATACAACGTAATTTCAACTTTATTTTGTTGCAGTTAAAGTTTACATTTGCTTGGGGGGTATGTAGTGCAATTTTTACAGTTGATTTGTAAAAGGTAAAATGTAAAATGATCTTAAAACAACTTTCTTTAATCGAAATATGAATGCTCATATTGTGGTAGACAATGGAATAATCTTTGAAGTTGATTTAGAATAAGTAAGCTTTCCTATCATTATGGTAGTGAGCAGAGATGCAGTTGATACACGGAGAAACACTGCCTTGTGATAATCAGCCTATGATGTTCAGCCTATGATGTATGATGCCCAGTACGAGTTGGTAGATGCCATTTTTTCATAGCCTGCTCTGTCCAACTCCTGGGCAAAGGCCTCCCTCCACTCCTTCCATCTTTCGCGAGCCCGCGCGTCCTCCTTCCAGTTTTGATGGAACCTATCCAGCTCGTCCCGCCATCTCCTACGTGGTCTGCCGCGACCCCGCCTCACTGTCTCAGGGCACCAATTCTGCGCTATTTGGGCCCACAGTTTGTCCGGCATGCGGCAGACATGTCCTGCCCAGTCCCATTTAAGTTGAGCAGCCTTTTGAGCCACGTCAGCTATCTTTGTTTTGGAGCGCAGTATTGTGTTACGAACACGATCCGTTAATTTAACGCCTAGAATACTGCGCTCCATTGCTCGTTGGCAGACCTTGAGTTTGGACTTCTGGATGTTAGTCAAAGATCAAGTTTGTGCACCATAGGTTTAGACGGGAAGAATACACATGTCCATGAGCCTGCGTTTCAGTGCCATAGGCAACTCGCCCTTAAATAGTTCTTTCAAGGACCAGTAGCTCTTCCAGGCGTTTTCCGTTCGTCTTGAGATTTCTTTATCTTGCCTCGCCTGGAAAGAGACTACTTGTATTATCTCCCCGTCTACTTTTATGCTTCTAGGTGTTTCGTTGCACATAACTTTGGTCTTCGACATATTTATCTTCAGTCCAACCTCAAGGCTTGCATTGCTTAGTTCTTGTAGCATCCGTTCAAGTTCAGTGGCTGAGGATGAAAAGAGAACAATGTCGTCGGCGAAACGTAGATTTGTCAGTCTCGCTTCGCCAAGTACGAAGATGCCTTGGCGAAGATGCCATATCTCTTCCAATTTTTTGTTCTAAGACATGCTGGTTTACTCACGATATTTTCCTTCACCGTTTTGAGAGCAGTGGTGATGAAATTATTTCACAAAGCAAAACGCCCGTCAGGGTTTGAACCTTCTGTTTTTTGCAAATGACACTCTAACAGAAATCGATACAAGTATGACTAATCAATCTATACATATTGGAGTCGTAATGAGTTTGCACTTGATTGTGATCTGCTGATGATTGATGGAAGCTCATATCAATAATGTCTGCATCGAACTTATCTTTTTTATTAATTATTTATCTATATATTGGTCAACCACTAGCATCTACCACAGCTTAAATAAAGTAACCATGAAGTTTCTTGCCGGTTCTTCTCCATAGGAAACGACCAATTTGGAACTGCGCACATATACACAGAGTAGCTGTAAGAGCCGCTGCGGCAAGGCAAGGCTCCTACGGAGCCCAACGAAAACTGCGTGCTGCGAAGCCGTATACTCCGGTGTATATTTCCCGCCTCCACTATACCACGGACGCGGAAGACATCGTGACGAACGTGCGCCAAAGGTTGAAGTACGCGCCGAGAGTACAGCTGCTGGAGTCGCGTTTGTGGTGCGCATACCAACATGCTACCTGCACCTGGTGATGGAAGAAAGCTTTTGGCCGCAGGATGTGGTATTCCGCTGCTTTCGCGGACAAGTGCCACCGGAACGCACAAAGACTTAGTGCAACTAAGTGATGCCAACATAGTTACTATGTTTTATTTACTAACAAAAATGCTACTATAATATTATTTATTCAATTTTACTGTAAGTTTTGACGTTCAAAAGTGCCTTTAATGTGCCTATTTGAAATAAATGTTTTGACTTTGACTTTGATTATGTATGCTTATGTTAAGGTATGTATCTATGGGTCTTTGTTGCCTGAAAAGATTTATTATTATTATTTTTATAATTTCTGACGTAACATAAGGGCCCGCGAAGGTTTATGTGAAACAAACATTTTGGATTGCCGCGTTGGTCTGGTGGTCGCAACCGCTACTGCTGAGGTTCCTGGGTTCGATTCGATGAGGTCGGGCAACGTGTTATTGGGTTTTTCCATCTGGAATTTCTCAGTAACAGCCGGGAATCTGGATTTGTGTCCGGTTGATAGCAATAGACTCAACCCCTATTACATGGGACTTAGGCGAAATGTACCCCCACCCTGAAAAAAAAACAGTGGCACTCCGGGAGTGCCGACAGAAGTGAAAACTTGAACAATTACGTGTGTATTTTGTGAATCGTCTTATAAACAAAACACGCGCGGTACCGGCTACGGCCATCCGTCTTACGAATTTTCGATCAGGTCACGTGTCCTGACGCGAGTTTAACATTTTTTACCCATTACAAAAAAAGTGTACAACAACGCCGCTAAAGAAGTTTTCACTTCAAAATACTTTCTTACTTAAGACTAACTGGCTTTATACAGTAAGAAGAAATGTTTGTAAAACAGTAAAAGACACAACAGTAGGTAACTTTTATTGATTGAACATACTACCTACATATTTACTGAAAAAAAAAACAATAAAAAAAAGGAAAACCACCATTACTGCAATTTAAGTAAATTTCAATGGTTTCAACGATATTAGCAAATGAATAAAACCCCTTTTAGCTACATAAAACCATTCAAGTTTACTGTCATGACGGTAACATTTTGCCTCAAGCTGTAACTGTTTTCGAGTCAGTAAAAAATACTGTTTTGAACGTTAGGCTCATATAGAACTGCTTAAAGCAGTTCAGATCAATGTTTTTTCATTTTTATTTACTGCTTATTTCTTTCAGTGAATTGGTCTACATTAGGCACACCTCTATGTCTCTCTCTCCTCTCCTTTTTAACAAGGCGTGATATGATGGTGTATCAATGTTAAATATCTAATCAACAATAAGTTTTGAACCTTGAAACCATCAGTTAACATTTTAAACAATTCACGTTTGCACATCAAACTTAGCACGGTAAGTTTCACTTAATCGGTTGTTATCAGCTGTTATCGCGTGATCAATCAACGGCAGATGTCGGTAATCCAAACGAGTGATAACTGATAAGGGCTGTTTCGCAATAACCGCAATTACTGTTGACATACTACTTGTAGTTGATATAGGAGTTTTATTTGCAAAACTTGTGTATCTATTGTAAGTAGGCTTATTATTTTTGAGGTGTTTCGGTGTAGACTTTGTTTACCTCATTTCATATAAGTAGATACCCAGGTTCCTTTATAAGTTTGGGTTTTACTGCCTCACAATATCGTAGAAATACTTTCTGTAAGAGAAGCATGTCACGTACTAGCAGCGGTGGCCCCAGTGGTAACGGCCGCGACTTACGACTAGTAGATCGTAAGTTCGAAACCAGTCAGAAGCTTTACTTTGTCTAAATTATCTCATCACAACTGCTTTCAGAACGGTGAAGGAAAACATCGTGAGGAAACCGGCATGTCCTAGAACCAAAAAAATCAAAGATATGTGAAATCTACCAACCCGCACAGGGCCCGCGTGGTGGATTACGGCCCACTTCCTCTCATCGAGAGAAGCCCTGTGTCCCAGAAGTGGGAACATTATAGGCTGATTATGATATACCTAGGTTCCTTTGCAAGTTGCCTTACAGTAACGTAGAAATACTTTCTGTAACTTGTGTGTGTGTTTGATCAATGCTGATTTAATTTTAGTCGTTAGGTGTGTGTATCAACATTGGACGACAAGCATAAAATGTTTCCATCTTGTTCTCTAACAGAGATCAAAACTTTTTGGCCAGTCTGAATACATTTTTGACGTTTACAACGGAAAAGTACTGCGAATCTAACTAACATCCTCTTACTGCCACAGATCAGAACCGCGTAACTACCATAAACAAACATCACACGTAAAGTTCAAAGCATTCAATCAGTCAGTGCGGTGTCGGCGCGTAATTTCCTCGCGACCGTCCCGTTGTCCTGACGTTGTCGTGCCGTTAGCGTACCTTCTGTGCCGGACAGCACAAAGAGCAAGAACTCTTTGTTGGGGGACCGATTCCGCATTGAAATTGAACGAAGTTTCGCGATATTGATAGGTCAATTTTAATTTTCAATAAGTTATAGTTGCTTTGAATGGAATGTTGGTGTTGGCTATTAAATTGATAGCGTTGATTATTTTGTTTTGCTGCGGAAATGTAGTTGACGTAAAATATGTTTTGTAATGTATTTGTTTTAATCAATATTTTATAGGATACGAGTATACTTGACATTTACAAAAGTAATTTGTACAAAAATTACTCCCTTTTTTTTTCTTTGTGGCAACTTAGCAGAAGTCGACTATTCTGCCAGTTTACTCACTTTTAATTTTAGTTCGCTTCACATTCTTACTTAAATTAGGATGTCATGATTAATGTCAACAAATGACTTTTAATTTTAATTTATCAAGATAGTTTTATGTATATTTTTTGAGCATCAACTGGTATGAATAAATAAACTGATATATTAAAATTTAACCCTCGCACAGTTCACCTAACACAATCCCTTTATCTCTACATCACCGTTTCTTCCCACAGCTCACACAATCACAACTCACTAATTATAAACACTGTAAAAAATAAACGGCAAACTAAAAACATCACCGATCTGTCACCGTTTCGTGCATGTTCCGATAAATCCCTTGCGCACACGCACGCACTATAAATCGTGCTTACCACCGATGGGTGATCGCGATGTTTCGAATTTGTCCTTCGACTTTAGTATTAAGTGCTCCAATTATAATCGACCGGTTCGCTGATCGAGTTATGTTTTTATTTTCAATTTTTTTGGCTGATTTAGTGGGTGTAAGGTTTAGTATTAATTTTAGGGATTATTTTGTGGCATGGTGATTTTGTTAGGTATGTTGATTTATACTAACATCGTTTTATGTATTATGCGAATTTGTTTTGTGTGTGTGATGTGCAAAAGAACTCAACATGACTTGTCTAATACAATTTCCATAGTTTACACAGACAAATAAAGGCTCCGGCAGATAGGTGCGACGCGACAGTGCAACGCGAATCTAGTAGAATAATTATCATGAAATTTTCATAGAAATCGCTGTCGCGTCGCGCCTGTCTGTGAGAGCTTTAAAGTACTGTACTGTCGCTGTCGGTCAACTTAATTGTAATGACACGACAAAAGGAATTACGTCCGCAGTAAAACCAAAAATCATCTAGGTAAGTTGTACCTACTTAATTGTTTTTTATTTATGTGCGAAATAATCATTTACCTACTATTTTTGGTATATTTGATTAATCATGAAAATCTATTTTCAAAAGAAAATTACGCAACGCGAAAAGCTACGATATTACCACCGCCGGTTAAAGTGGTGTCAAAATAATAGTGAGCAAATTAAAATGGACATTCTCGCAACGCATCACGCCAAACATGATTTTCGGAGTTTCTGGAAGTCCACTAATAAAGTAAACAGAAGGCCGGGCTTGCCTGTGAGCGTTGGTGGCATTACTGATCCAAAACACATAGCTGAAATGTTCAAAAGCAATTTCATGGTAACTTCACCATTGGGACCATCGCGGTCGGGACTTGAAGGTGTGACTCGGGGTCAGGAGCTCAGTGTAAGGTTTACGGCCAAAGATGTTAGAAAGGTTGTCACGACCATGACCCGAGGCAAGTCTCCTGGCCACGATGATTTGAGTATCGAGCATCTGAAATATGCCGGCGTCCATCTTCCAAGGGTTCTGGCTATGTTTTACTCCCTGTGTCTAGGACATTCATACCTACCTCCAGCTATGATGCAGACCGTGGTGGTACCGATCGTGAAAAGTAAGACTGGTGATATAAGCGACGCTAACAACTATAGACCCATCTCTCTGGCTACAATTCTGTCTAAGGTGCTTGACAGTCTTCTTAACACACTAATGAGTGGCTGTCTCGAGTTACATGACAATCAATTCGGTTTCAAATCGGGACTCTCCACTGAGACAGCTATTCTGTGTTTGAAGCAGACTGTCAAATACTATACTGATCGCAAAACACCAGTCTATGCTTGCTTCCTCGACCTTACGAAAGCGTTTGACCTGGTTTCCTATGATATCCTTTGGGATAAACTTAACGACACATCCCTGCCAAGCGAATGCATCCGTATTCTCAAATATTGGTACGGGAACCAGGTCAACGTAGTTCGATGGTCGGGAACGCTGTCTGAACCATACAGGTTGGAGTGCGGGGTGAGGCAAGGGGGGTTGACCTCACCAACGCTCTTCAACCTTTATGTAAACGCACTCATCGAGAGGCTGAGCAGCACGCATGTCGGATGTCATGTTGGTGGAGTCTGTGTGAATAACATAAGCTATGCAGACGACATGGTGCTGCTGAGCGCCTCGGTCTGTGGCCTGTCTAAGCTGCTCGGCGTTTGTGAGGAATATGCTCTCAGTCATGGTCTGCTCTATAACACCAAGAAAAGTGAGTGTATGATTTTCCGGGCCAGGGGTAAATGTCCAGATAGTATCCCTAGCATCAAATTAAATAATGTACCGCTACAGAGGGTTGACACCTTCAAATACCTTGGGCATCTGGTGACCTCTGACCTGAGAGACGATTCAGACATGGAGCGGGAACGTAGGGCGTTGTCTGTTAGAGCGAACATGATAGCTCGCAGGTTTGCACGATGCTCGAAGGAAGCAAAAAATACTCTTTTCCGAGCCTATTGCACCTGTTTTTATTCGAGCGCCCTGTGGGCTAACTATACACAAAAACAGTACAACGCCCTACGAGTCCAATTCAACAATGCCTACAGGATGTTGTTGGGGTTGCCTCGGCACTGCAGTGCGTCGGGGATGTTCGCTGAGTCACGCATCGACTGCTTCTATGCGACGATGCGGAAACGGTGCACATCCTTGGTGCGCAGGGTCCGCGCCAGCTCCAACACCATCTTGAGGATGTTGGCTGAGAGGTTCGACTGTCACTACATTAACCATTTTTGTATGCTTAATGTAGTGACAATAGCAAGAAAATCTGTTTTATTACTAACATAGTTTGTAAGTATAATATTGTTACTAACACTATGAGTCTTGTTGCTCGAAATAAATGATTATTATTATTATTTTTTTTTTTAGAGTGTTTTCTCTTTTATTATTATTATTACCTATAAATTATTATGCGTTCCTAACAATTCAACATTTGCATAGAAAAACCCCTTTATTTGAAGGACTACACATCATGATTAGTCTCTACCCTTCCTACTTGCCAAACACAACAACTAAACCACCATTTTGTAATAATTCACCCCGTGCATATCGCGCACAATATTGATTCTACACAATAAGCAAGCGGTATCTGGCGGTAATTGACCGGCCGTCCCGGTTGCGCTCGTAAAATGTCAGATACCGCGTTTTCCGCGCCGCGTATGTTCACGATAGTCGCCACTGGGGTGAGTAGACTGATAACTGGGAATAATGTGGCGGTGGTGATAGCGTGGTGATTATGTGATTCGTGGGGAAAAGATTGGGGTTAAATAGGCGGTGGTTTGTGCAACAAAAGTAGTTTTTTAGCGTTCCGTAGCACAAAAGGAAAAAACGGAAACCTTACAGGATCACTTTGTTGTCCGTCCGTCCGTCTGTCTTTCTTTCTGTCAAGACCCTTTATCTCGGGAACGCGTACAGTTATCCAGTTGAAATTAAAACCATATACTCATGTCTGCAGTCTCTTGAAGCTGTGAAAAAATCAAACTTCTAAGTTAATGTAAAAAAAAGTTACGGCTGTTGATGCCGCAAAAAAGTATATTTCGATACTCTCAAGGGAATCAAAATGTATATATGTATAGGGTACTTCTCGTCGACCTAGAATCATGAAATTTGGCAAGAAGCAAGGTCATGTAGCACAAGTAAAGAAAAAAAAAAACCGAAAACCGTAAATATGTAGTTAAATAAAAAAAAACTCGTGATATACTATTCACATATCTACAAATGTGTACGGAACCCTCGGGCGCGAGTCCCGACTCGCTTTTGACCGGTTTTTTTTTACACAATTATACTGTTGTTCCTTGTGTCGGTATCGGCCCGAGTGTTAACTCATGCTGTGTTGCGAAACAATGGACAGTCAATAAGATCGTGACATTAGTAGGACTGATGTCGATTCTACTTTGAAAAACTGCTAACTTATTACTAAAGTAAGTTGACTGATGCAGTACTTTTTGTCTATTATTATCAGCCTGCTAACATGTATACAGGGTGGTCAAAGAGTCGTGGATCAAACGAAATAGGGAAATAATGGAGGTTATTTTCAACGAAAAATCTTTCTACAGCATGGCCATAATTCAATTGCCCTAAAAGTTATGAATATTTTTGTAAGCCGTGTTCTTTTGGATTAGACTAATTTTGGAAAAATGTAATATAAAACAATAAAACAAACGGTGTTGTATTATTATTAGGTACTACAAAAGTTCTATTGCGGTACCAAATTTCAAGAGCAATAGGTACTATTTTTTCCAAAAAATTTGAAGCGTAAGCGTAGCGCAAAAATTATTTCATACTCTAAAAGCGTTGGAAATGACCTCCTTTATCTACCTATTTCGTTTGATCCAAGACTTTTTGACCACCCTGTATAAATAAATGGGTATGATCTAGCTGTCAAACCAAATTTAGGATCATCGCATTAGTGGTAATTAATGCTGAAAATGAAACATTGTGAAGGCCGCAGGAACCCGCTGGATGCGGGAAGCACAAAACCGGTCGAAGTGGAGGTGCTTGGGGGAGGCCTATGTCCACCCGTGGACGTCTTTCTGCTGAAATGATGATGCTGAAAATCGTGGAGGAAAGGCTGCTGCTCTGAATTCTCTCGGCATTGGACAAACAATAAACGTACTCGTAATTATACCGATATTTCATGTTTTCCATTGTGCGGTAATAAGCGACGCCAAAGAAAAAAATAATGAGGAAAAAACAAATGAATGACTGTTTTCAAAACTCAAATGTACCAGCTAAATGAATGTATAAATTTGAATTTGGAATTCTTAACCAGAGAGGAGATATTTCAGATCAAAGTGGTCAGTACGACAAAACGCTAATTTCATATGTAAGGACCTAATAGAATATTATTTTTTATTTACAGCACCTTAAATAGCCACATAATCATGAGCAAAAGAACAATGATGTCTTCATCAACGTCACTACCAAAATATCAACCCTCAAATGCGCGGTGCGTCATCGCTGATGCGTTTAGACGTCGACGCAACAAGTTACAAACACGACGAGGCTCAAGTGTAACTTGTCATGACGTGTCGTAGCGAGTCTCTTGTTTACGTCAGCTTTGCGGACTCTACGAGTGGACTACGGTTTTCATGCAAAACGTTTATGGGGACTGTTGTAGGGTTCTTCAGCGCAACGACTGAGTAAAGTTAAGGTAGATATTGTTTTATCTTTGAATGTTCTCTCTTATTATAAGAAGGAAATGACAAAGAATTTTGAAGTTCTGAAAAGCAATATTATATTGTAAGATTTGCGGTTTAGATAAGTAAGTACGTAAGTATTCCGACATTTTAAATTCGTAATTACCTATTATTATTTTTCTTATTCGATAATATCTAGCTGTCGATTTTTTACTATCTGACACGAAGGATTGTGATATAATTAATTAGTGATAGATGTGTCTACATAATTATCTATCAATCTCTGTATCGACATATCTATTAAACTTGGCCAGTTCAAAACAGGGGATACTATTTTAGCCCGAGAAAATTTTACGAAAATTATATTCTTTTATTTTTCAATTTCAAGCAAAAGCATTCAATTTGGACTCCACCACCCTACATTCGAAATAGATTTTCATACATAAACGGTACATTAATAAACATGTATGATAACATTGCGGTATCTAAACATTGAGCATATAAAGCTTGCGCAACAAGTAACGATTTGTCGCTGTCACTCCGGCGCGGGAGGGTTGACTCCGAGTATATCAACTATTTGAGCTCCTGTTAATGTTCGTACTTACGTCTTGTTGGCATTCATAGCGGTTACGGGTTGGATGTCACTATTTCGTGGTGTGTTAAAGCAGTAACGGTGTCTATGTTATTTTTGATAAAAGAAATGATGGCTGAAAGTCATTAAAATAGACAAAAACGTATTCGTTTTTCGAGAAATAGAAAAAAATTTGGAAATCCTCAAACTTATTTTACTTTTCAATAGTTTAACAGTCTCACCAAGAGGTATCGTGTTACCCAGTATCTGGGTTGTAGAGGTCATATAGGCAGTCAATCCATAAAAATACGTTACGTTTACTTAAAATTACTGGTATTCAGCTGCATCTGGTAAGACTGGAAGCCGACTCCAACAAAGTTGGTAAAGAGAACAGTGTTAACATGCTAGATAACTGTGTTACAACAAATCATGACTCGTCATTGATTTCTAATTATTTATAGCCCATTCAGACTTTGACCATCTCATTGCACCCATAGTCACTCGATCGTCACATTTCACACTTACACTTATTTCCATCCAACATAAACCTCTGAAAACCTACCAACAACTAAACCCGCAACACATACATCAACAAACTTTTACCTTTCACATCAAGATAATTATATAGCTCGTTAATATCATAAATATCCATCAATGTCGCAGCGAAGTTAAATTAATACGCTCATGAATCCAGTGTCGTCGCGTATCAATCAAGAGATGGCGTTGATTGATTGGGACGGCGACCGGCGAAACAAATTCTAGTATCAATCATGTTATCGACGAATATCAATTGAGTAGGTTATTCATTTATAAAATTATTGCTTGCGTGTTTGGGTCTGGGCAGCAAAGTTTTTCGAAATTGTTGCTTATTTGTCGAAGTTTTTAGTTAGGGAAGTTATGTCATGATGATTTAGAACTGGTTTTAGAATATCATTAGGAAAAGTGGCAGAAGAATAATCCTACTTTAACGTTGAATAGTGTTGTTTTGTTATTGGTTTGTGTTAAGAGACTCCACTGCATGCATAACACCAAAATCCGTCGTCGGTCGAAAGTCTACGACGTCGGGACCAGGGCGATGGCCGATGCGCTTCAAGTGAAGTTGGAAGATGGCCGATGGAGTAAAGCTGTGACCGAATAGTGGCCAAGGTTAGGACAAAGAGACCAGGGGGCCTAAAAAGGCCACTTTGACAGAATCATAAAAGGATAACATTATGAATCATTAATGGACAGTTAACTGTTAATTGTATGAAATCCTCTTGGTGAAGGATTTTTCAGTTTATTTTTTTGTCTGTGCTAAAATACCAATCAATCCAATCTCAATCTTTTTGATTATACCTACGTAGTACAGCGGAAAAAAGAAAAACACGGACTGTCTTCGCCATATTATGATTCATAATGTTATCCTTTTGTGATTCTGCCAAAGCGGCCTTTTTAGACCCCCAGGGCCGTCCAAAAGCGCGCTGGGTTGACGATATCGTCAAAGTCGTGGGAAACGCCTAGATGAGGGACGCACGGGAAGTAGGTATGGCAGAAGAAAGGGGAGGCGTAAACCCAGTAGGTATAGCAGAGGGTGATTCAGGGTTGAAATGATAATGATGATGAGTGTTGTTATTCAAGTTGCAAAATGCTACCAAGCTTTAAGTAAAACAAGTTAGTTTATGTCTAAATACTTTTAATATTTTTAGGGTTCCGTACCTCAAAAGGAAAAAACGGAACCCTTATAGGATCACTTTGTTGTCCGTCCGTCCGTCCGTCTGTCAAGACCCTTTTTCTCAGGAACGCGTGGAGGTATGAAGCTGAAATTTATATCAATTAATCAGGTCTACTGTCCCTTGAAGCTGTGAAAAAATCAAACTTCTAAGCCAACGCAATCAAAAGATACAGCCGTTTATGCCGCAAATTTTCGACACTTGCAAGGGAATCAAAACCTACAGGGTGCTTCCCGTGAACTCAGAATCTTGAAATTTGGTACGAAGCAACGTCTTATAGCATAGATAAAGGAAAAATTACGAAAACCATAAATTTTTAGTTACATCACATAATATATTTTTTTTTAATAATTTTAAACTTACTACCCATTTCCTCATAAACGCGTAGAGGTATTAAATTGAAATTCATACCAAATACTCAGGTCTATAATACCTTTAAGCTGTAACAAAATCAAACTTCTATGTCAACGCAATCAAAAGAAACAGCAATTTAAGCTGCATATTTTGAAACTCGCAAGTACTCGCAAGGGAATCAAAACCTAAAGGGTACTTCCAGTCGACCTAGAATCTTGAAATTTGGCATGAAGCAACGTTTTATAGCACACATAAAGGAAAAATTCCGAAAACCTTAAATTTTTAGTTACATTACAAAATATATATTTATTTTTTAATAAATATAAACTTATTACTTTTTTCCTCATGAACGCGTAGAGCTATCAAGTTGAAATTCATATGCAATAAAAATACCATAGTTATGACTCGATTGTCGTAATGAACGAACTTTGTAAACCTTGCAGGTTTTTTTTATTAATTTGACTCTCGTTAGTTGAAGTTTACGATAATATTGCAATAAAATCTAAGAAAATAAATATATTGAGTGATTCAGTTTATTTTATGATTGACAACCAAGTTTTATAATATCATTTCACAAAAAAATTATAAGACTATCTACTAGAAATAAAATGAACGACGTTCATCGTTAATTTAATTTTTTTATGGACTAAAAATTGGTTTTTAGTTTCGATCGATGTATCATTGATAGTTAATGACTTGAAATATAAATCAGATCTAATGGCTAATCAAAGTAAGACTTGTTTTCAACAAAAACCAAATAGAATGCGTGCGATATTTTTTGTCTTAAATTGTTCAATATAGTTTTTATAGTAATAACTTATGGGTGGAACAAAGTTGCCGACATTGTACCTCTCGGTTTATGTCCACACATATTTGGTAATGTTATCATCATCATCATTCTGCCAAGTCTTTTCCCAACTACATATGTTGGGTTCGGCTGCCAGTCTAACCGGATGCAGCTGAATGCCAGTATTTTACATGGAGCAATTTGGAAATGTCAATTCTATTATTTGAATCTTGTTATCTACTATTTGTAACATGACAAATACAGTCATCGAGGCAAAACTGTAACACGTAAATATGTATACATACACGTTAAATTATTCTTATAATTAACAAAAACTGCATTCGCCTGCAGGTTAAGCAAATTAATCAGATGCCAAAAATAATGTACTGGCAAAATAAACAATTGATTTGTTTGTTTAAATTAATCTTGACGCATCCGATAAATGTGAAGGTTATCGTCTTTTATAGCATTTAAATATCATGATTATCAATTGAGATGCCTCGCTTCGATAATATTGTTGAATACACACGTCAAAATAATGAAGAAAAACCGGTCAAGTGCGAGTCGGACTGGCGCACCGAGAGGGTTCCGTACAAATTTGTAGGTATATAAATATTTTATCACGGGTTTTTTTTAATTGTAACTACAGATTTACAGTTTTCGGATATTTCCTGTACTTGTGCTACATGATTCTAGGTCAACGGGAAGTACTCTTTACATAATATTGATTCCCTTGAGAGTGTCGAAATATACGTTTTTAGCGGCATAAGCGCCCCTATCTTTTTTTTACGTTAACTCAAAAGTTTTATTTTTTCACAGCTTCAAGGGACCGCAGATCTAAGTATATGTTTTTATGGTAATGTTTTGGTTCCCGAGATAAAGGGTCTTGACAGGCAGACGGACACCAAACCTTAAAAAACTGTGATACACTTTTAATAACCATATAAATGATGTAATAAAGGATAAAGATTACCATTTTCTTCTAAAAATAAAAATATGACATGTTGTAAAAGTATAGATAGAAATGGGTTGGGTTGCTTTGTGGACTAGACAGTTATATTATATTTTTTATTTAATTTTATTATTTATTATTATTTTATTGTCTTTTTTATTTCATCATCGCCCTTTTACCACCGGACAATCAGACGTACTGCAGCGTACCATTCACACTTGGTTCATCCTTGGACATCCCGACGAGTCGTACTCAGCGCTTCTCCTCCACGTTTATTATGCGCACAGCCAAAGTGTGGAACTCTCTGCCGGCATCTATGTTCCCTCCCACATTTAACCCGTCTGTCTTCAAAGCAAGAGTGAACAGGCATCTTCTGGGCAACTCGTTCCATCATAGACCTCACCCATCGCTTTCCATCAAGCGTGATCGAAGCCAAGAGTTGGATAATGTAGCAAAAAAAAAAACTTTTCAAATATTTTTGTGACGACCACAGTGTAATGTGTCAACATTCGTGTGAATGCTCTGTTCTTTGATGTCAGCTAAGTAATGGGCATAAATTATATTGCTATGCTTAGATACGTGTTATTTTCAAAGAAAGATTTCTATTATGACTTTATGAGTTAGAGTTCCCCTCTTGATTCATCCTATCATTTTTAAAGAAAACATTACAAAAATGATACCAAATCCACGCAACAGATGAATGTTAATCTCCACTCGAGATCGTCGGATAACCCTAAAAAATCGTCCGTCTGCCAACAAACATTGGGACAAATCTATCGGTCTAACCGACCTCGACGCTGGATTAGACGGGTTCGCGTGAAAAATCCCGGACGGGCAGTGTCCGGGCCGGTGCGATCCGTATTTGTCAACGCTGTGATGTCCGGACATCATTTTCATTAGCGAGAAGAGCCTGACCCATTTGTACCAATGTTTGGTAACAGACGGGGTACGAATGACCGGATGAATGCTTTTATTTCTTAAGTTTTTATTTTGGATGTAGAATTTTAGGGTTGAAAATGATCACTTAGGTTACGATAAACTTTTTTATGGACAATTTTGTTACGACAATGACACCTTTGTTTTCGAAGGTGACCATAAATTGGTCTAATCGTCGTTTTATACTGCAATAAATGTATTACAACAGAAAGACATAAATTGTATTATCAAATTATAAAATAAAGTAAAACCAGTTGCTAACATCTCATATGTCCTTCACAAAATCTTTGCATAATTTGAAGCGATTAATATTATCTAAACACATTAATTACCTTCATTTTTCTTTATAAATAAATTATCAATTTATTGTTTTAAATAACTTCAGTTTTGTCATAAATTATTATTAAAATTATAGCAGTTTAAACTTTATATTATAAAACATTCATAACGTAAATCATTTAAATTCTTCAATGATTAGGAGATAACATGTTTTCAAAAACTTTCTGTATTGTTTTTCGCATTAATTTATGAATATTGCCAAGTATAAAATATCATTTGGGTAATCTAAAGCAGTAAAATTTTATTAATTTTCCATGCATTTATAATCACAGATAGATTTGACAGATAATTTAAAAAGAGCCGTGTTATTAATGACAGAAATATGTAAGTAAAAGTGTGACAGTTTCTTTAATAATTTATGGTAAATACTGCTAATGAATGAATTTGATTAACACGAAATTTAATTTTAGTTATGATGTTATGCTACTGACTATGACGTAAAACCTGGTCGAATCGATCGATGGATCTTGGACTTACACCCAGCGCAGCTATGAGGGAACAGAGTTCTTACAGAAAGATAAGTACCTACAAATACATACTTAATTTATCAAGGCATCAACAGGATGCCCGGGTAAGCAGCCGACAATCTCATAGGCTGACTTGCGACAGGAAATGCGGTCGGAGAGACTTTTGAAAGCTCCTATGTAAATAGTCGTAATTCGAGGTTTGGCTCTCGCCTATTTCCTCCTCCGATATTGGACCAATTTAAAAGATTTTTCATAAACTGAATAAGAAGGATATGTACTGTGTCCCTTTTTTCTATTTTCATTAATAGTTGTCAAATTTGTACACAGGCCTCTGTTGACAGCAGGTTGGTTAAATCGGTTTTTTGAGGGTTCTAATTCTAATGTGGTATCAAAAAGGAAAACATAGAGACATACAAGTAGTTAATATTTATTATTCTGTAAAAAAAACATTGCTTTATGGTCATTAACCAGAAAAAAAACAGGCGAGAGCGTTTCTATGGAGAAACGACAGCATTTCCGCTTAGTTGTCATTTGTGTTTGTGGACCTTTGACAGTCGTTACGGGTAGTTAGAAGGCCGAAAGTCTGATAGCCAGTCTTACCAAGGGGTATCACCCAGTATTACTGGGTTGTGGAGGTCAGACAGGCAGTCGCTCCATGTAAAATACTGGTTTTCAGCTGCATCTGGTTAGACTGGAAGCCGACCCCAACATAGTTGAGAAAAGGCTAGGCAGATGATGAATTAAAAGAAAATATAAAAAACCACATTTTATTTCATAAAACAAACAAATTTTCCTCATAATACATTTAAATTATTAATTGAACGGCACCACATCAATTTATAATAATTAAAATGATAATAATAAGAAGGCTTTTATTATTAAAGTGTGAATGTTTAAGAATTCCACTCATAATGCGTCACTAATGAGTTGAAGTGGTGGTCTGAATATTTTAAATAATGATTAGAAATAAATTAATAAAGTTAAGTTTGCAATTAATTCTGTGATATTAGACACACACGGTGACTTGACTTAATGAAAATCGTCGAAAGAAAAGTTTTTATGGATTTAAGTTTAAAAGGAGGAGGCTCCGCCCAGAGCGGGAGAAGCTATTTGATAATTTTACACCAAAAAAAAAAAGAGATCGTTGGAAGCGTCTTGATCGTCCGCTGGTTATAAGCTATGTGACGACACAATAAATTATTATTGAATATGGCGCCCTCTAGCGGACATAAAGTCATGACCTAAAAGATTTTTTTAAATCGTGCCGAGTTGTGTATCAAATGAAAGGGCTTAATTAGCACATTTAAAAAATATAAATATTACTGAAATAAGCCCCAAAATAATTAAATAAAAAATAAGTTACTTAAATAAAAACTAAAACCCGTTTACTGAAAAGGATGAAACAAGGAAGTACCTTCCCGTGGTCGCATGCCCTGTACTAATATACAAAGCTATGCAGCTTTTCAGTAGTCGGGTTTTAGTTTTTATTAAACTTATTTTTTTTATACTACGATTTCCTTCGCACATCTTCCTATTTCTTTTATTTTTATGTTTATAAGTGGCAAATGGTTTTGGCCAAGTAGTAACTGCCGCACGGGTCGATCGATCAGGTTAAGCAACGCTTGCAGCGGTAGGACCGAGGATTGGTGACCATCTTTATATATGAAGACCCCTTCGTGCCTCGGAAGGCACGTTAAGCAAGGTCCCGGCTGTCAATGCTGTCATTCATGGATCTTTGGCAATCGTTACGGAGTCGTTGGTCAGAAGCCCGTAAGTCTGACAAGCCAGTCTTACCACCTCTTGGTTATTACCCAGTTACTTAGCTTTGGAGGTCAGATAGGCAGGCAGCTACATCCAGTGAGACTCGAAGCCGACCCCAACATGGTTGGGAAAAGACTAGACAGATTATGAAATGGCAATAAAATAACGTACCTATATTAACACTGTTATGTACTGCAATATTTCAAAAAACTTTCACAGAAGTCATATTTAAATCATAAACTACTTACATGTCCCTATCATTAAAATTAAAAATAAATGTCATATTATTAACTGCATGTACCCACCTAATTCCAGTACTGATCATAAATCGATATTTATGCCATCGAATAATTTGGCACACAAATAAACAAAAGCCTATCTGACATTAATCAATGAAATCAAACTAATATTATAAAGGCGAAAGTTTGTGTGTTTATAAATTTTATCAAATAGGTCCAGTCGTTTTGGACGGCTGGACCAATTTTGATAAAATTTTGTATGGAGGTAGCTGACACCCTGGATTAACATATAGGCTACTTTTTATCACTATAATTCCACGAGATCGACATTTACGTGCGTGAAACCGCGGGGCGCATCTAGTAATTAATAAATCTAGGTTAAAAACAAACAAAACGCATCCAAAAATTTACCTAACGAACGGTTGCTTAACCAACTGTCATTTAATTATTTTAAAAAATATGACCTGCGATACCTATTAACAGGCGCGCCATTATTCATACATAATTAGCGTTAATTCCATATGTATTAGAAAGTTTAAATTTTTATGTAAATTCAATAATTATTTACATTATAAAGTCTTATAAGTAGGTACCTATATTATATGGATAATAAAACCAATCGAATTTGTGTTGCTTCGTAATGAAACAAAAGAAAGGTTCACAATGATTCGATCGATACTATTAGGCATCGATAAATTTCATGACTTTATTCGATCATAAAAGTATCGATTTTGGGTTATGAAGAGCTTATAAGGTTTTTTGTAAGTATTGGTTATCATTTCAAAGAAACAAAAACCATAGACATACTTACCTACCAGAGCCAAAATAATCTTTGTGTTTTTCTTAAGAGATTGCAAGAAAATATTATAGACAGATAGTTATAAAGTTACATGTCGAAAATTCGCAGATTTGAAAAACAAAATGTTGAAGACCGTATGTATAAACTAAGTAGTTCTATAACAACAGCGAAACAATTGACAATAGCCCAGATAGAAATCAATACGAAAGATCATAATCTGTTAGTATTGTTACCGATTACTAAGCAAACCTATCCTGTGCCATGACAACGACATTATCTATTTATTCGTCAAAATCGACAGGATTTAAAATATATAAGGGTACTAGTTCGCTCTGCAGAAAATCTAGGAATACTTTTATGGAGGTCAGATAGGCAGTCGCTCCATATAAAATACTGGTATGCAGCTGCATCCGGTTAGACTGGAAGCCGACCCCAAGATAGTTAGAAAAAGGCAGGCAGATGATGGTTTTTAGGGTCAGTCTTGTCGTACTCTGTTAGTAAATGTCCCTTTAAGAGATTTAATGTAGGTACCGTCTCTCTATTTAAAAGAGTCCCTCAAAATGAATTTTTTTTAAACTTATACTCACTTGACAGAGTTTTATGAAATTGGGTCATAATCTGTCACTCCTTGTATTGCTAACGTTGTTCTATTGTAACTAACTTACTCCTTGTTTTGGTTTCCATCATCTAATAATAAGGCTGAAGAGTTTGTTTGTTTGAAAGCACTTATCTCTGGAAGTACAAGTCAGATTTGATTTTTTTTTTGCATTCGATAGCCCAATTTTTGAGGAAGGCTATAGGCTATTTAAATGACGCTAAAGCCCTAAGAAGCCTAAGCGAAAACTAAGTAATAGCGCAGGCAGGTGATGCGATGCGGCGAGATAGTTCGGGGGAACAAGAAATTTCACGCGGAGGAAATCGCGGGCAGAAGCTAGTATATAATAAAAAGTGTATTAAATCAGTGCAGTTTTAACTTTCAGACGACAGAAGTGACTTTAACTTTAGTGACTTTAGGGTTAACCTATAAAACTTATAAACGGTAGTTAAAAATAAAGGAAAAGTAGATAAAAATAGAAAAATAAACGTCAAATCAATTGAAGCAATAAAAATAAAAGTATGGGAAAAGCATGTGTTACAGTGAAGGCTACTCAGCACGTTACATTGTTGCTACTTGTACGAGTTGTAGACACTTGTGAACGCGCGGGGCCCGGAGGTCGCGCTAGTCAAGTACGGTTAGCAAATAACAGAGGATTTTGTCCATTGATATTTTTTTATGAGATCTTTCTGATTTTGCTGTAGAGTCCACACCTTAATGCTTAATGTTGCTGGCTAAGGGTTCTCCTCGGTAAGGATTGTTTCTTAGTAAAAGATGTAGTTATTCCCATTTTAAGGTGACAAAAATTTTTGTAGATATAGGTACAGATAACACTAAGATTTTGTGTTTTCTTCTTAATAATTAGAGAACTACATGTCATTTCGTAAAAAAAAGGCTTTCTTTGTACAGTCCTTTCAAAACCTACTAAAGACATAAGTACTACTCTTACAAGAAACGGAAAATCCCAGACAGACAGACAGATAAAAATTAAGAAAAAAAAAACGGCTTAAGATATACCTAGAAAACTAAGAACATTACAGTATCTTCAAGCACAAAGAGCTTCAAAAAGCTTCAAGTTAAGCTCGTAACAATGCACCACAATCTTATCCCATACTACTTCAAAAACACGAATAAGTTACTCGAATAGCACTTAACAGATTTTCAGTGCAGATAAACACGGCAATCCGCACTCGTATTGCTAACGTTACGTTTGATCCAATTGAACAGGCGAGCGGCCGCTCTAACGTCCACGATGCATGCTGCAGCGCAGAGGCGTGGCCACGATGCGTTTTGACCAATGATTTCGCTCCGTTCAAGCAAAACTAATTATACTGATTTATGCTCCCATTGTTCATTGTTTTATGTCTTTCTCTTAGTGTACACTTACAAACCCATATTCGTATGTAGATAAGTGAGTAACTTGATATATCGCGTTTTGTTGCCTTTTTATGTTTTCGTGACTCGCCCGGTTGTGAATTACGGTTGTAATTAGCCGTTTATTTTCATGGATAGGTACTGAGACCTTCGGCAGAGGCCACTGAGTTGAAGGCAAGAGGGAATCAGCTTAGCTTGCATTTAGCGTTTATTAAGTACGATATTAGCTTGATGGCAATGATAAGATAATTGAGCAGATTACTGAATATTATGAGCACTTTAAGATTGTAATCAATAAAATAAACCAGGTGTGTTGATAGCCCCTCGCAACCTCGCTGTCCTCACGCATTGTGTAAGTCGAAAGCTCAACATTATAAAGTCGCCACCTTCCAGGCGTTACCTTTCACTCGTTCGACGTAAGAATCCAATCGCTATTTAAAAGAGCATTTCAAAAATTTCAGCATAGTTAATGTTAAGAGAGAACATAAAAAGAGACAAGCGGACGAGCAGGTACAATGAGGTCGGAGATGTAACAGAAATCGCGCGCGATATCACCACCCATTGTATATCAATATTTTATTAAGCATATTCTGAAGAAAAACAGAGCAGCAAATCGTAGCGTCCGGCGCGGCAGCTGCGCCCGCGTCGCATTCACCTGTCGCTCGCAGCGCGCGCGCACGTGGGCGGGGCTAAGGAATGCAACGTTTTTCGCGCTTTTTTCCATTTGCCCCGTCAGTCGCCACCGGAATTCGGGTGCGATATTTTCTTTGGTTGGAATCCAAAGGCTTTACCGGGACTTGAGATATTTATTCCCCTTCTTTATTCCGTTGTCTTTTAGATTTATGAACGCTGATCTTTTTATGCAATTTATTGTAGTTTTAATTCAGGTAACGAAACGAAGGTTTAGAGTTATGATTTTTAGAACTCGACCCGACCGTTTGAGTCTTTTTTACGAAAGATCATAAACTAGAAGAGGTAGTATGTTTCTTGCAAATTAAATGTTAAGTGATGCGTTTAAAGGCCATCTCACAGAGAATAAGGGTTAAGATAATAAATATGTTTTGCAAGTCAAAGGCGCACTTAAGAGATTATTGTGGCAATTCTTGCGCGTGAGAAATTTCTATGCATCGTAATAGAAATTTTACTAAAACAGTTTATTCTTATAATATGGCTCTAATAGGTTTATTGTTTTTTAATAGTTGGTTGCTTTTAGCTCGCATTGTAAAAATGCAATATGTAGATTTCCTATTTCTAAAAAAGATTGTTTACCCAAGTACTTTCATTTTTTGTCACGAATTTTGCTTGCAACCTTGTTGCTTTACGAAAGCAAAGCCTATTTCCGTCCAAAACAATTAACCAACAAAACAATCCTCAACAAATCATGCACCACCAAAATTCGTCATTTTCACTAAACAATTCGTGTGTATTTAACATTTAACGTAACCACCTAATCGCGTGTGGTTATACCGATAAAGCAAGTGGGTCAGGTAGTGGGCTATCAGTCAAAAAATAAACAACAATAATACACAGAAATCTATGGGGAACAGGGCGAGGTTGAGTGGCTTCCGTCGACGTAAGATTGATCGAGCAATCGCAATTATGAAAAATGATTTCGTGATAGCGGCAGCAAAGTCACCGACGTGCGCGGGGAGAGGGTTAGCGGGGTTTAGTACCGTCATTGTCACTTCTGTGGCTATTTGGCGACCGAATTCTGTCGTATAAGGCTGCCCGCCCACGTCTGACTTTTTGTAGCACCGATGATCGGGCCAATTTTTCCTCCGATTCTTATGACCGATTTTGTGATCGACTCTACACGTCCGTCACTTTGTCTTCAACACAACGTCCTTCTTTAGCAAGTGCATGCAGCCGACTGTCGATGAGTAGTGTGCGTTAACGCACACATTTTTGAACGTTCCATTTTTCACCGTCGGGAAGCACCGATTTTATTTCTGACCAACTTTTTGTAAGACGTATGCGTTGCACTATTGCCATCATTACGTTCTATTTTTCTCTTACAAAAATCGGTAACCGATTATCGGACGTAGGCGGGCAGCCTTATCTTAAATTAGAGCAGTGGTGGCGTGGTGGCCAAGTGGTAACGGCCGCTACTGACGATCCTTGTAGTAGGTTCGGACCCAGACAGACGCTTGAGTCGCTTGAGACGCTTGACGGTTTGAGTAAATTATTTCATTACATCTGTTCTAAAAACGGTGAAGGAAAACCCAATAAAGATAAAGGCTCCTTCAAACAGGCGCGAAACGCGATAAAATCGCGCGCGACACTAAAGCACTGAAAGTCGCGCAACGAGCGGTGCCTTTGTGTCGCGCGCGATTCGCGTCGCGCTTCGCGCCTGTTTGCAGGAGCCTTAACGTTGCTGACTCTGAGCACTAATATCGAAACTGTTTAAAATAAACCTTTTCATGCTGCGATTTTTGTAAGCAGTAATATGTGCGCAGTGCATGTATTGTCGCCGGGTGTCTCCAGAAGATGGCTTAATAAATCATATAACCGGTACTTCTTAAGTTTTATTTATTGTTCCTTATTGTTTATGTGTATGTCTTAGGTAATTGTTGTACTAACATAGTTTAAGTAATACTTTCAAAATTATGGGTAATGTACCTGAATTAACGATAAATAAATTAATAAAAATTTCGCAAATTACACAGGCCGACAAAATTTTTACCCAGAAACCAGACTATACTTTTCCGAAGGATTTTGACGCGCTGAAATCGAATCTGGAAATTCGAAAATTTCAAAATGCAATTTCTCAGCGAAAAAAACGATATTTGAGTAAACTCAACGTCATTTTAAAGAGGAAGACTATAGTCCTTTGACATACTATTAATAATTTAAAAAAAAAACAAAATAGGATCGGCTGTGCTACATAACCTCAAAAATTAGAAAAAACGGTGTTTTTTGCACTTTTAGGTTAGGATATCTCGAAACCCTGACGTGATAGAGCAATTTTGAGGCCACATTCGAATTCAGCGCGTCAAAATCCTTCGGCGGTGTATAGTCTGGTTTCTGGGAAAGAGTGTTCGTCAAATTGTGTCGGCCTGTGTTATTACTTTAGTTTAATGATAGTCGGGGAAATACATCACCATTCTCCTGTCCATATCCAAATTTATTTGTGGTCGGCGCAACTTGTCTTTTTCTCCATACTTCTCTATTAGCCGCCATCTCGACAGTCACCCCCTTTTTAACCATATCTTCATTCACACAGTCCATCCTTCGTTTATTTGGTCTTTCCCTACTCGTATAGCCATCGATATTCATACTCAAAATTGTACTCACGACATTTTCCATAGTCGGGGAATAACATACATGATTAGGTACCTACCTACTTTTTGTAACTTGATCGTTTCAATCAAAGAGTGCAAACCGCAACGTTTCTAATGATATAAATACATATCGCAGTTTGTTTTTGACTATATCTTTATGTTCTAAATAATGTAAAAAATAGCTTTGTTTTTGTAAACATTTCACTGACTAACAATTCAAAAAAATCTATATTAATTTAACAAATCGCTTCAAACTCATAACTTGCGTCTACTGTATCTGGATTTATACCGGATTGTCGATTAAGCTCTTCACAGAACCTATTTGTAAACGTGTAAAATAGTAAGGGCTGATTTTTCCATCGTCAGATAATTTTATCCGAGGAATAATTTCGATTTTTTGACAGTTCTCCGATACAAAATCTGTCAGGCGTCAATTATATAGCTCGAATAAAAATTATTTATCGATTGACAAATCAGCCCTAAATAGTAAACAGTGCCTATGGAAAACCGACTTTAAAAATACCGATCGGAAAAGCTGGGGTTTTGTTTGTAATACTGGTATTCAGCTGCAAGCGGTAAGACCGGAAGCCAATCCCAACATACTTAGTTAGGAACAGGCTAGGCAGATGATGATGAGTTAGGTATAGTCTACAGAAAAAAAAAATTTAATCCACAAAAAAAAACCTAGCAAAATATACCTAAAACAAATGAACGATCATCATCTGCCTAGCCTTTTCCCAACTATGTTGGGGTCGGCTTCCAGTCTAACCGGATGCAGCTGAAATACCAGCATTTTACATGGAGCGACTGCTTATCTGACCTCCACAACCCAGTTAAGTATTGGGTAATACGATACCCCTTGGTAAGACTGGTTGTCAGACTTTCGGGCTTCTGACTACTCGTAACGACTGTCAAAGATCCACGAATGACAGCCGGGACCAACGGCTTAACGTGCTTTCTGAGGCACGGAGGGGTCACGGTATATAAAAATGGAACAAAAAAAAAACAAAAACAAATGAACAATGAAATAAAAAAAAAAACAATCTATTCTATTGTAATACCAACAGGTTAAGCTTACATACGCAGCAAGATCAATGTATTGTGTCGAAGCTTCTTACTAAAAACATTTATTTACTTAAATCCCTCAGAAACCACTTCAGTCCAGACTTATTAGAATAGTCTTGCATCTCGAGACACTCGACTAAAATATGCCTGTATATAAATTATGGCGGTATATAAATCCAAGTGTGTGAAATCCTTCTGCGGTCAGGGCGTCCAATTTCGGATTCGATCACATTACCATAAGGCGAGTGCGCGACTGTGCGATGCACTGCCCAGTGCGGACATACGGACGGGGAGGATGGATAGCGGAATGTAGTGGCAGTATTGTTAAGTTTTTTTATGTTGGTTATTTAGAAGACCATGGGAAATGGAATGTGGAAAACGGTGTGAGGAAAGTTTTGTATATGAATGCCGATGGCTATATGAGTAGGGAAAGTCCAAAGAAACGATGGATGGACTGCGTGAATGATGATAATAATATGTTTATAAAGTGTTGAATACTGAGATGATGACTAATAAAGAAGTATGGAAGAATAAATACCTACATTATGCGCCGACTCCAAATAAATTGATACAGACAGGAGAATGGTAATTTAGAAGATCATAGACTACCTATATAAAAAAGATAGAGATATGCTATTTAAGAAACTAAAGTTATCCTACTAATAATATAAATGCAAAGGTTTGTGAAGATCTTTGGATGTTTGTTACTCAATCACGCGTAAACCGTTGAACAGATTTGGATGAAAATTGGCACATATATAGACCACTTCGTGGATTAACACATAGGATACTTTTATCTCGATATTCCTACGGAATCGAAACTTACGCGGGTGAAACCGCGGGGCGCTGCTAGTAATATAATAAAATAAAAGCTTCAGGTTTATTTCTATCAATAGTGCCCCTGAAAACAACTATCTTATGATATGACACATTATCCCAATACGGTGCCAGTATAAGTAGCACTTATTTTTGACATCTTAATCCTTCAGTTATTAGACAAAACCGAAAATACAGAGGCGAAGTTACTGAAATTCATATATTTCACTACCGTGATTACTTTTAGATTCAGGAGGATTCAAGAATAGGCACAATAATTAATGAAGTTAAAAAAAAAATAGGTGCAAGTTCTTCAATGAGAGCAGTTTTTTATAAGATACTAGCGACCCGCCCCGGCTTCGCACGGGTGCAATGCTGATACTAAATACACTACAGAAAAACTGTGAACGTTGTATATAAAAACATAGCGGCCCGCTCCGGCTTTTTTATAGGCACGCTCTTGCCGCACCGGGCGGCCGGCCGGTACCGCCGCAAACGCTACGTCCCGCAATTTTTAAATCTGTAATATCTTCGAAAATTTTCACTTAAATCATACGGTGTAAAGGGCCATATAGATCTATATTAAACGAACAATGTATTCAAGGTATTTAATTGGTTAAGGATTAATGCTGTATTGGTTAAATTCGCTTCGAAAATTAGCCATTATTTGTCGTAAAAAGTAAATGACAAAAAAGTTATTGTGGGTTATCCATAAGAGATAGACATATACCACCATCACGGACTTTTCTGTAGACCTTTTCAATGTGTACAATACT
Organism: Luperina nickerlii; assembly: GCA_963855955.1. Classification (NCBI taxonomy): domain Eukaryota; kingdom Metazoa; phylum Arthropoda; class Insecta; order Lepidoptera; family Noctuidae; genus Luperina; species Luperina nickerlii. The sequence continues at coordinate 1,804,101 of OY979666.1, read as the reverse complement.
TAGTACATTATTTTGATAAAACTCGTAGGGTTCAGCCTGCGTTTGCAATGTAAGCGGAAAAAATGTAATTATTTACGACATCACATTAGAAACCTCAAAAATAACAGTACTTCTCCACTATTTAATGGATGTTATTATACATATAAACCTTCCTCTTGAATCACTCTATCCATTAAAAAAAACCGCATCAAAATCCGTTGCGCAGCTTCAAAGATTTAAGCATACAAAGGGACATAAGGACAGAGAAAGCGACTTTGTTTTATACTATGTAGTGATAGTGATAAAGTAGGTAAGTCAACATTAAACTACAAACAAATATCTACCAGCTGCCAGTACATAGAGGACGAACTACCCCACAACAAAACACTTTCCCTATGCACCCAACCTATCGCTCGCCTTATTCCCTGCCCGTATGCCCCACACAGCCTCGCCAACTATTTTATATAGTATTTAGATGCACATTAAGAGTCATCTTTAACTGGAGAATGTTCCGATCGGGTATCATTACCATATTGCTGGTCGGGAACCCTTGACTACAGACGTAGTGTATGATATTCAGACTAGATTATGCTGGAATAGATAGGGACTCATTACTTGGACGCTGACTAAGATTTTGCGCATCTTTTTTGAGTGGACTGCAGTTTAGAGTTGAGGTCGAAGGGGGTTTCCCAAGAGGTGATTGTTGAGCTGGAAACCATGGCAGACGTTGAGGGTTGGGTTGCCAAAACTTTTCTAGTTCAAAGTTTGTATAAAGTAATAGTAACTATCTAGTTGACAATATTTATGTAGAAGGGCCTGTGACTAAATAATAATAGCCGCACAGGTCGATCGATCAGGTTAAGCTATGCTTGCCACGGTTGGTCTGTGGATGGGTGACCATCTTTACATACCATGACCCCTCCGTGCCTCGGAAAGCACATTAAGCCATTGGTCCCGGCTGTCATTCGTGGATCTTTGACAGTCGTTACGGGTAGTCAGAAGCAAGAAAATCTGACAACCAGTCTTACCAAGGGGAGGGGGGGTTACCCAGTAACTGGGTCGTAGAGGTCAGATAGGCAGTCGCTCCATGTAAAATACTGGTATTCAGCTGTATCCGGTTAGACTGGAAGCCGACCCCAACATAGTTGGGAAAAGGCAAGCAGATGATGATGGTTGACAATGTTTATGATTCCTTCAGACAACTGAATCATTGAAAGACTTCTCAGTTCTCTTTGAATTAAAAATTAAAGCCCCGAGCAATAAAAAATGATTTAAAGCCAGACTGAATACGAAAGCAGCACCAATTCCCAATCAATTAAAGCAAACCGAAGCAAAGGAACAAAACCAACATTAACCAGTCCATTAACCCTAAAGCCAGTAATTATAAAGGTGGCGAACGCGAAAACAAAGCCAAGTCCTCCACGAGACTAACGTGTAAAGAATGCACCGATTCCGAGAGATGACGCCTCTCGACCGCATTTTATCACCGACTAATGATCTCGGGCGTCTACGCCGCGTAATGAGAGCGCCAACCGCCCCGGCTCACAACCAATAAAATATTTATGAAACCATCCCCCGCCCTAATGGAACGCGTCAACTCCCCACTTAGAAAACTCCACTCGCATTAACCTCCGCAAAATTATCATTACCGTTCCACAAATGGACAATAGCCGATCGCATGTCCTATACGCAGAATGCGACTCGTTAAGTCGCCGAGGACGCGAATTTAAGAGACAGCTTCTAAATATCCAGTGGCAGCGTGCACATGCGTCCCGAGATCTGTATCGCGCACAATACCGAGGCCGGCCGTCACGACGGTAGCAGAAATATGGACGCGAGCCCGCCGCATGGCCGCTTGTTTTATGTTAATGTGAGGCATAAACGGCTAGGCTGCGGGGAAAAATAACGCGCCGACGTCCACCGTGATGAAATACCAGATACCCGCCGCTGATCGTTAGTCGGCCCGCGCCACAGCACGAGATCCACACCTAACGCCATTGTCTCAGACGCACGAGGAAGTCGAATAATTAAAGCAAACGCGTCGTCAGTCCAGCGTGCATTCCCACAGACGCGTAGACGCTATCGCTCCTGTCGATCTCGCGAGCGAAATACCGAAACCTAATAAGTCCGAGCCGAGTCTCATTTGTGTAAGGAGTCGTTTAAAAAAACGAACAATACGGAGGCGCCCGATAAAGGAGACGGGCCAATAATTTAGGGTCATTGTTTCGCCTCTTAATTTATGGAGTGCGGGCGTACGATTGATTTGTAGGTTTAGGAGGGAGATTCCTCGACCCGAGAGTGTTGGGGGATAAGCGGTTTTAAATCCGCGGCGGATTATCGCGAGGCGACGTCGCGGCTGTGACGCGCGTCAAGAACTCAATTTATTCGCGGGCCCACTCGATATACATACAATGCGCGGAGGCATTTAAAATGCGCGATAGGATTGGCCGGTTGGGCCTGGGCGGGGTGCGCGGACCATATACGCGTTCTTCGTGATGCACATATTAAGTTAGAAGGCTCTGTACATGGGATGCGGTGGAATTACGAGAGGCACCGATGATGTCTAAGATCGTGAGTGTCCCTCCGGTAGTACAATGGGCGAACTCGGAGAAAATTATGAATGCCCCCGGGTTGTTCGGTGTTACATTAAATTGCGGGTGGCGAGCGATGCCATTAAATTATCGGACCCGTTGATGTCCTCCTACAAAGCATCGCTTGATAGTAATTCACGGCCGATGCTCTTGTGGTATAATTTCGCGGGTGCATTATGTACCTATGAGTGGAATTGATTTAGAGAACTGAGGGTTATAGCATGCCGATGTACTATTTGTTGCATTAAATGCTGCATTACATCGGCATCGGCATCGGCATTGTAATCTATGTTTATTAGATCCATAAAATCACAACTGACCCGCAAATACTCTACAATCTTAACATCCTACAGACAACAAGCAATCCAAAACCTCTATCTTTTCCACGTTGACATTTAACCCTAACAAAATCACTCCACAAATAAAACAGTCCATCGTAAGTACAGCCTATCAGGCATCGAGCGTCTGCATTAATTGGAACAGCCGATCTGGACGACGCAGATTTCACTTCTATAAATGGCTCGAAACTTTATGGTATCGCGGTGCGTTGTTACCGTCAACTTGCGCCTGCACACACTTGTAATTGGTCGACCGCCGGTTGACATTTACAAGAGAACCAAGATGGCGGCCCATCGGATATGCGACATGTAATTGACAAATAGGCTGAAGGGTTAGAATAAATTGGGCTTCGCACGCAAACGGTTGGATTTTGTTTTTCGAGATCGATGGTGCGTTTGCGCACGCGATGTCTCGACAGATTGTTGACTGTTGAGTCGAGTAAGCGAGCTTAGAATTAGATGGGTTCTCTGTAAGATAGGACCATTCTGAAGGGCAATAAAATGTTATTCTTCTGTTTGAGTAGGGTTGAGAGACCTGGAACTGAAAATTCTCACTTAACCTTGTTAACTTGGCGTTAAGCTGAACTTTCGTTTTTTTATTTGGCTTTGAAGTTTGACAAGCAGAATAGTTGAGGAATGGGAGAGCTCCTTTGCTGGCTCGAGTTCAGTATTTCAAATTTTATCCGAAATATAGTTCTCAGGAAAGCCAGACTAAGCCTTATAGATTTTAATCAGACAAGAAAATGAAATGCTTAAGTTGGACACTTCTAACCACCTAATGCGTGAGTAACAACGATTTGTCTTTTTATAAAAACACAAGGAAAAAAAAAGCTATTTTTATTCGAATACCAGTCACTTCGCGATAACTAAAGGATAATTATAAGTTCTTGTATGCAAGCCTTCTGTCGCTATTCACATCCGCAACTTAAGTATACGTAATGAGTACCTTTAGTATTTAACAGTCGATTGAGCGCGAAATACTTCGGACGTAGACATGGAAATACATATTAAACTGTTTAAAAATAAGGGTTAATTCAAGGAATATTCTAGTGTTAAGCTTAAGTCTAATTGCTCCCATCCTTGAAGTGACAAAATATCACTGTGGCTTTACATGCATTGCAGTGCAACCGGGGTTGCCATTCATCCAGCCTTTAAATTGGCAATCTGGCTTTGTTGTAAAAGTAGAGGAATTAGCTGTACCTTTTTTTTCGTTTGGTATCCCAAACTCCAGATATCCCTTATCAACAAGATTAGGAAACGTACATCTACGGACATCACCCTACAATTTTCAGTAGCTTTAAAAGAATGTAGCAATCAATATGCTTGACATTTAACGAGATCAACCATTGATGTACTTGTTACTGAAATTCACATGGCACTCACACTCACTCAAATCACTTACCTAGAGACGGTCTACCCCCCCGTAATAAGTGCTACCAGCTTTAGCCAGTTTACTACCCCCAAAGGAGCCTTAAACAGATAATCCAACATTATAATCACAAGCAATTTCTAATTAGCATAATCACATTGAAATTCAAATTAATAGTAATTTTCAAACACTACTGAACCACTATTTTTAAACGGTGTGAAGTGTATGCAGTTATAAGTTTGGAACACATAGACTTTAAAATAGTAGATAAGGGTAATTGGGGACGATTATCGATGAATACCGGTAAGTTGGCACTTTAGTAAACACGTTGAGTGGCTCGTGGATAAAGGGCTGTTATTTAAGGTTTCTGTTATTTAGGTATGTTCTTGTGGGTGATTGGAAATATATTTGAGCACCTATGACATTTTGCGTTTCGTCGTCTTTCGCATTTCGAGGTAAATCCGCCAAGTTGGCAAAATATGAATGATAAATTTCTTTATTGTCAAAATCCATGCCAAGTATGCTATCATTCAATATCTACCTATAACAGTTGACATAGGCTGTTAAAAGCCTAGTAAACAATTTACGACTCAGTTTACACGACTGCCGTTCTCTCCCTGAAGTCGCAACGATCTGACCTGACCAATAAGGATCTTGTAAACAACTGACATTCAGAGCGAATAACCGTTTTGATTTACAACTTACTTTGGTAAAGTATCACTTTCTCGTGTCGACGCGAAGTTTACGAGAATAGCTCATGCCGTGGGGTCTTAGATTAGCAAATCAACAAGGCAGTGGGGCTGACCGTCCAGTGTGGAAAAGATTGACTTAAAATGACACTAATATTATAAAGGCGAAAGTTTGTGAGTGTGTGTTTATAATATGTTTGTTACTTCTTCACGCTCAAACGGCTGGACCAATTTTGATAAAATTTTGTATGGAGTTAGCTGACACCCTGGATTAACACATAGGCTTCTTTTATCGCTGCTGTCGATCGCCTCTACGAGGACACGGTGGTGCTCCGCCCAAGCGGGGCAGACCTCCACCGTATGCTCCACCATGTGGGCGATCCTCGCAATGGTGAACCCGGGCTTTCCTCCCGCCTGATGATGTGCAGGAACCTCTCGAAACATCCGTGAGGTGAGGACCTGCGTCAGGCGGTAGGTGAGGGCGCCGTGACGCCTCTCTAGCCACTGCTTTTTTTTTCAGTTTGGGAAATCATCAAATGACCCCTCCCGCTCTAGGGTGGAGCGGAAGGGAGTGTCAGACTCTTACTGACTAAAACCCACCTGTGTTCCTTCCTTAGCCCTTTATGTTGCGGGGCAGCGGTAACCCTTTCGGACAATCCCACTGACCCTCTAGCCACTCCTCAAAGAGGGGTCTTATCTGCCCTGCGCTGAGTTGCGACAATCGCTCTTTCCATGCTACTAGCTGACACCCTGGATTAACATATAGGCTACTTTTTATCCCGACATTCCCACGGGATCGACATTTACGTGGGTGAATCCGCGGTGCGCAGCTAATATAATATATTCCCCATCACTGTATCCGGCGACAACCACCCAGACTACTTTTCTTTTCTTCTGTAAGCTCTCTGATGACTAGCAAAACCAAATTTGGTCTTGAAAACCCGGTCACACCATGTACAGAAGAGTTGATCAGCATCATTGTATGTGTAGGTATATGAAGGCTTTGGGCGACTTTTGCGTATTTGGCGCTTCTTGTCTGGGTCTTCAAGACGATTTGTTTCAAAGCATTCATTTGATTCAAAATACAGGACAATAGGAACCGTAAATCTATATATACTATAAAAATTAAGTCGCTTATATGTAGGTATGCCTGTTTGTCTACTTAGTTCTTCAAAACTTAACAATAGATTTTGATCTGCATCAAAATTCGTCATCATCATTTGAAGAGTTTATTCCGAAAGGTTAACTTAGATGTACCGCAGAAATCTCGATGATTTGACACGTCGCCGTCGCCACATCAATAGACTCCACCCGTAAGAAGCAAGGGAGAGACGTTAATAAAAATCATAATATTGAGTACTTACCCAACCATTAAATACCACACACAAACAATTACTTATCAATAAAATCTTTAAACAAAAAATCTGCCTTAAGATCAAAAATGGCACCTTAATATATCCGTTAAAAGGGTTTTGATTGATCAAGACGTCAGACGAGGACAGTCGTCCGGCGACGGTCCTGCGACAGTCCGGCGACTGATGATTGATACGCACTGTTAGACAATCGCACGATCCATCATCACTGTCATCAGTGTGGTCCGAGCCTTATACGTGACCTATTGTATTGTGGAAAGTTTATTTTTGATTTGGTTTTGTATTTTGGTTTTGCGATTTAGGTAAAGGCACGTAGGTTTTTAGTTTTCTTTTGTTTGTATAGTTATTTTAAGTACGATTTTTATTCAATGCAGCTTAAAAAGGAACATGCATGACAGATCTTTAAACACAGATTTGCAGCTTACAAATCTTTGTTTAATGTCATTCTTTGTCTCTATGCAACTTTACATTAAAGAATATGACAATGTGGACAGTAGAAATGAACAGAAAAATATTATTTCCTACATTTTGACATGTTATAAAAACATCGTCAGCTATCGAAAAACCGGTCAAGAGCGAGTCGGACTCGCGCACCGAGGGTTCCGTACCATCATGTTTTTAATTTTTCATCGTCGAGGCCTAGATATCGTCGTATTAATGGGAAAACCGACTAAGTACCGATTTTGGCAAAACTGAGTTAATAATGCAGTTTTTCTTAAAAAAACGAGAACAATCTAATGGTAAAACCCACTTTACAAAATAATGCATACATAAAAAGATAGTGAATGGGAATAACCACTAAAATAGGACTTTTCATAAAAAAATGAGACAGAAAAGCAATTATTACAACTTATTCTCGTTTTATATTTTATATCTTCGAATAAAAAGGATTATCCTAACATATCTCTTATTCATGCTGAACGTTTTTTTGGTACCCAGTTTGTTGATCTACATGCAAAATATACTATCAGGAGTTATTTGTTTTTGACTTTAGTGAAAATTTTTAAGCAGAACTCAAATATAGAATGAATTCATACTTAACCGAAATAGTACTTTTTACTCGACGATAATTTAGTAAATTCTGAAATATAATAGTATAGTCATTCATATTAACTTGTATTAGCAGTTTTTACCGTTAGAATAGACTATTTTTTCGTTCAAAATAATCTACAGCGAAAACCGACTACCTCGACTTGTTTGTGTTTTTGCACTGATTCATTCGACGCGTACGTCTACTTAGTCGTAATACAACTGCGCTTGCAAGCACGTTGTTCTGTGTTATTTATTTGTTTTTTTAACCCTAGATAGCTAACGTTCGTCAAAATGACGAGCATCTAATAAATATCTTCGTCTGCCTTTCTCATCGTTTTACCTCCACCAAACAAAACACCAAATGAAAAAATACAGGAAGTGCGAAATCATATTAATTCATTTCCTAAAATGGAAAGTCATTACGTTCGGAAAACTATTCGACGTGAGTACTTACTTGGAATCTAACCTGTCCTTGACAAAAATGTACAAGCTTTACGTTGATGATTGTAAGAGAAGACAAACTGATCCAGTTTCAGAGCCCATTTATCGCAGTGTTTGGTACAGAATTTAATTTAGGTTTTTTTCTTCCAAAAAAAGACCAGTGTCTTATTTGTACAAAATATGAACGCACGAAAGCTGAAAGTAATCCTAGCTTTCAGAAAGAATATGAAGACCACATCGCCAGAAAAGAAGCTTGCAATGAGGAAAAAAGAAAAGACAAGGAAAGAGCAAACAAGGAGAATAAATTCATTTCAGCTACATTTGATCTACAGTCCATTTTACAAATACCTAGTGGCGAAGTGGGTCTTTTATATTATTCCCGAAAACTAACAGTTTATAATTTATGTATCTACGAAAATGCTTTGCCAAATGAAGCCTATTGCTTTCCATGGACTGAGCTAAACGGAAAGAAGGGTAGTTCGGAAATCGTATTAATCGTTTATGTATACATAAACAAAATCGAGCCGATTTCCGAACTACCCTTCTTTCCGTTTAGCTCAGTCCATGGGAAGCAATAGGCTTCATTTGGCAAAGCATTTTCGTAGATACATAAATTATAAACTGTTAGTTTTCGGGAATAATATAAAAGACCCACTTCGCCACTAGGTATTTTTAAAATGGACTGTAGATCAAATGTAGCTGAAATGAATTTATTCTCCTTGTTTGCTCTTTCCTTGTCTTTACTTGTCTGAGTATGTACCTGCCTATGTTGAAGAGGTGGCTTTTTTTTTCGGACACCTGCGGAGGGCAGAACCGAAATCAGTATGTCGCTTCATTGCTATTTTGGGCAGTCCAGAAGATTGATCACATCAAAGTCATCGAGCACAAGTTCCTAGAGAGTGGGCACTCATATATGGAAGTGGACTCAATGCACAGCAGCATTGAGTCCGCCAAGAAACATACAGCAGTATATTCTATGACAGAATGGGTTAATATTTTTCGTCGGGCAAGATCTTCAAAGAAAACAAAGAACAAGATCCAGAAGCCATACAGTGTGCGAGAATTGAAATTTAGCGAGTTCAAAGACTTAAAAGAATTAGCAGCGAGTGTGATGGGAAAGAAAATATCTAAGAATGCAGAAGGAAACCGTGTACTTTGGCTAAAAATAAAAAGAATGAAATACGTGAAAGGCGAAATGAAATTTTATTATAACTATGACATGTCAGAAAACTTTTTCTTTATAGACCTAGCACTTACAAATTCCAATCAAGTCAGCTTTGATTTAGATCCACCAGTACATCACTACTTGACCCGAAAAAGGAAGATGCGTGCTGACGATGCATTTATTCAAAACGTTAGAACAATTGAACCTACACTTCCTGCCGAGTTGAAACAACTATACCGCAAGCGTCTGGCAATTACTAAAGCAAAAAAGCGGATTTGCTAAAACTGTGTACCAAAGGAGTAATCCCAGAGGAGTACCATGACTGGTATGAGAAAATGGAGACTGAAGATACCGTTGATCGATTACCAGATGCTACTGTGTCTGATGAAGTTACCTCGGATGAAGAGTAAGGATAGACGGAGGAAGGTTGTTCAAGGAGTAGGATAATTATTATAAATTTCAGGCATCTAAGACCGTTGATTAAGTTTTACTAGTTCTCTTTCTATTTTTTAAGTTTTAAGTCTATGTTGTTTGTAGGTACGTTTTCGCGATTCTGTCTGTACTTACAATTCACGGAACAAAACTTTTTTAAATAATAAACATTTAAAATTTATACTTACTTTTTGGTTTCATTTCTGAGTAGGTAGTTTAATAACTAAATTAATAAAACACACACACATACATTGCACTGACAGAAAACGGACTAATAGTCATACATTAATTAGTAAAGAGTCAAGAAAATTATAATCGACGTTTTTGTTCAATAATTAGTTATAGGTTATTATTAGTTAAACTATAAATTAATATATATTCTTATTACTAGACGGGTAAAACCAACTAAAATTTCCGTTTTTTACAAATAATTAGATATAGGCCGGTTTTAGAAATGTAATTCAATATTAACTATTAAATAATTATTCTAGGCCAATCTAAACAATAGATAACACTTTAAGAGAAGCCATATTTAATTAAATATTCATGTTTTAAGGTTATACAGGTAAAACCAACTAATTGGGGGATTTTACGATATTTTTTCCGTTTTCTGATATTATTATAGACTTGCAGAACATAACATTTAGTGATCTGAAATGATAAATAATTGTTCTAAATATGGTTTGGACACAACGTACAATATAATTTATTTCATCGGCGATTTTCTTTATCTAACTTTCAAAATGCAATATCTCGTTTTGATATTTTGATCATTTAGTCGGTTTTCCCATTAATACGACGATATATTCGTCAGAGAATTTTAACACTGTGCACTGCGGTGTAGAATATTGCAGTTTTATGTCAGCGCCATCTCTTAAACGATAACGGAACTAATGTAACTTTTGTTGTTGATGATTTCTGAAAAAATGTGCTATTTAGAGACTTCGTTTTATTTTTCCTGTAAGTAATCTTTACATAAACTTCTATCACATAGAATAATTTCACATTTTTCTCTTTGCAAACTACGGAGATAAGAGGGGAACGGTATTTTTTTTACATTTTTTATCAAAAGTCGAAAACTATGCGGCCTAAAAAAAATGTTTGAGAATGTGCAAACTGCGCTCTTTCGTATGATGCCCCACATGCCCTAGTAGCCCCACTTCGAATTTTTCAGACCCCCTTTCAGTCCCTGTTGCAAAAATATACATATATTTTTATTTCTTTCGCATTTGCAAAATTGTTGGGCAAACGTCATGTAAAACTATACCAAATTTCAAGTTGATAGCATTAGCAGTTCTTGAGACATCCAGCTGCGACAGACAGACAGACAGGCTGACAGACTGAGTCTCACCATAAGGGTTCCGTTTTACCATTTTTGTACGGAACCTTAAGGCCAGGACTCTCGGAAATCTCGGAATCGACCTATTTTTGATTCAACATTAAACAATCAAATATTCTTTGTTTTAATCTGAAAAAAATATATGGCATAGTTTAACTAACATTCTTGATTATTCAACGGTTCAAAACACGATATTTACAACTTCACTCGATCATAAAAAATCGCAAACAAATCGAAAACAGCGAAGTTTTTAATCGTTTTTCAAGTCGCATTTGAAATAGACTTAACTTTTACTCGCAAAAAATATATCAAAAAATAGGCAATGATGTATAGTAGAACATTCAACGGTTAATTTTTCTCAAAACTGATTTTTATTGTCTTAACAAGATATAATCTAAAAAGGCGGCCTGCGCGCTTCACTTCAGTAGCCCGCCGGGCGTTACCGAGGTAGGACCTGTGTCGCTTTTGCTGGCTCGCCGCGTTCCCGCTAATCGATCGAAATATACGTTATATTATTGTTAATTTCCGTGTTTGTGTATTAGTTTCAAAAATCAGTCTGTAAATATTGTTTAGGTTCTAGTATTAATAATTAAACTAAGTAGGTATTAGTTTTTAATATAGTTGTAATATATAGTGATAATTAAGATTAAATTATGGGGAATAAAAACAGAAGAAAGAAAAAAAAATGTTCAGCATTAAACTGCAAAGCTTCAAAAAAATAAGGTAAGTTTGATTATTATTATATTTTTCTACGTATTTATACCCACTTATAAGACGACGCGACAGAATAATATTGTAGTTGTATAGGTTCTCTTGCTTTCGTCACAGTACTAGCAGTAGCAGGTCGGTACCATAAATTTACAATTATCGTAATATCTGTAAGGTCAATGGAGGCTATTGTAACTAAAAAAAAATATGTTGAAACTTGAACCTTCACCAAAGATGGCCATTTGACTTTATGGGGTAATCTATTAAATCTATATTATTAAGCATATATCTGAGATTACTTTCGATATAATATAATGTCAAAAAGCCGTAGGATTTGGTTAAAATCTTATTAAAAGATCCATGCGGGTAGGAAAAGTTACATTAGCCCCATGTTGGGGTAAATGTGACTATTTAAACTAACTCATTGGTTTTTGTAGCTTATATGCTCAGAATCGAAGCACATGTCACCCAGTGTGAAATTTACGCAGGTATGTTATCCGAGTTGAACCAGTAGAGTCCCGATCAAACTAAAAGTTTGTTTCGTAATGTTTGGGGCTAATGCGACTATTTTCTATAGAGTTAGTGTTGTGTTGACGTAAAAAATATCGATAAATTGTAAAATGTGTAGGTAATCGATACTGATAGGTACATAAGTAATATAAAACCATGCTTCGTTTATATTTTTTATTCGTAATCATCACATCAAAAATTAAAAGTTTTAGATACTTCTCAAAACATAATACAAAAATTTCTAAGAACATAACAAAAAATAATCTAAAATTATATAAAATCTTGAAGGTAACATTTTTTTGACCACGTGTGCGTTATAAATGTGAAATTATAGTAGACCTCGGAATATTAAACGTCTTTGCTGCCTCATAACTATTTAACGTTCTGCTTTTAACCAACTAAAGTGCCTCTAGAAGCTTTTCTTTTGAATAGCTCTTTTCTTTTTTTTAAATATAATATTTCGGACCATCTAAAACAAGTCAAATATCAAATTAGTTCAGAGATATTGAGTAGTACCTATGGGTTGTTATAGTACCTACGCATGAAGTCGTGAACTAAATGCATTAGGTCGGACCCCCTATTTAACTACAGTATTTAACCATACAACAGTATTTCCATCTTGAAAGGAAAATAGATTTGAATCTTAGTTGAAATTGTAATAAAACAAATTGTAACATTTATTTACGCAATTTATCCATCGAATGGATTCAGTTATTTTCTAAGGTATGCTGTAAATATGTATATCGATTTACAATTATCGATATTCGACATCACTGGCTTTATTTTATTTTATACAAACACGAAGGGGCTATTGTAACCAAAAAAACTAGTCGCAATAACCCCGCAAAGAGATAAGTGGAGGCTAATGTAACTACTACATTATCTTAGGAAATATAAGATATAATATTAAAAACGTAAGTGTTTAAGGTTAAGTACTTTACATTTTCTTCGTTTCTGCTTAAAACCGTGTTTAAAATGCACGAGAAGGTTATTTTTTTGTTTAAAATTGATGACACGCTCGTCACCAAACACGTGTTCAAAACGGTGACTAACATAAAATCTCTGTAGGTCAAACAGTATTCATCCCTCTGACGCCATCTGTTTATTATAGGTTAAACTATGACTTTTCTCCAGGCCCATAGATGGCAATGTATTTAAAAAACATTAGAATGGAAGATATCGCTGTTAGTTGCTTTAGCCCCATAGTTGCAATAGCCTCCATTGACCTTAATAGATTTTCAACTTTACTACAACGGAATAAGGTTTATATTCAATTGCAAAATTTGAGTTTTATGAGTTTGAGTTTCTAGTTTTGTGATTGTATATGTAAAATATTATATTTTTTTGAAGTGAAAACTTCTTTAGCATCATTGTGATTTGAAAATTGTATGAAACGAAAAAGCTACAGTAGAAAAAGCTACAGTAAAAAGAGACAAGATTTAACGTGGGAGAAAATGAGATAGGAAGCATTATACAGTGTTTTTGTTTTTTATTATTACAAATGACATCACATTTATTTTAATCCTATGCTAAAATTTGTGATGATGATGATGATGGTGTTGGCGATGGCGATGGTGATGGCGATGGTGATGGCGATGGCGATGATGATGATGGCGCTGGTGATGGTGATGGTGATGGCGATGGCGATGGCGATGTGATGGCGATGACGATGGCGATGGTTATGGCGATGGTGATGGCGATCGTGATGGCGATGGCGATGATGATGATGATGATGGTGATGGTAATGGCGATGGAGATGGTGATGGCGATGGTGATGGCGATGGCGATATCGATGGTGATGGCGATGATGATGATGATGGTGATGGTGATGGCGATGGCGATGGCGATGGTTATGGCGATGGTGATGGCGATGGCGATGATGATGATGATGATGGTGATGGCGATGGAGATGGTGATGGCCATGGTGATGGCGATGGTGATGGCGATGGCGATGGCGATGGCGATGGTGATGGTGATGGATGGATGGATGGATGGATGGATGGATGGATGGATGGATGTTCTTTAGCATCGTTGTGATTTGAAAGTTTATGAAACGAAAAAGCGACAGTAAAAATAGACATGTAAATTCATAAGATTTAACGTGGGAGAAAATGAGATAGGAAGCATTATACAGTGTTTTTGAAGGTTTCATTTCTACCACGTGTGAATTGCACGCATGCTGTTTTTTTTATTTAAAAATATGAAATTCGTTGTGAATGAAATAGGAAGAGTTCAATAAAAATACGTATTGTTGTGTTTTTGATTAGTAGATTTAATTAAAAAAAAACTTATTGACGAATTCAAGCAACCAAAAAACTATTTTACAAAAAAAACAACTGACTCAAAAAAAAAACACTACAACGTGAAGAATATATTTTAATTTTTTGACACCGACTTTCGAAACTAAAGTTATTTTTCACTTTGTAGTGTTTTTTTTTTTGGAAGTCGGTTTTTTTTTGTAAAAAAGTTTTTATTTTTCACTTTTTAGTTGTACTTACCTACCCCTAAACAAATTCATATATCACTACTTGCTATGTGAATATCAGTAACAAAGCTATTGAGCACATCTGCCTTACCCTTTGAAGGGTACAGGCGTGATGTTATAGAAAGAAAAAGAAAGAAAGAAAATACGTTTATTTGCGGTAAACATGACGCAAAAAAGAACAAAACAAATAAAAACAATAAAAAAAAGGTTGACAAGCGTCACATCCACGCAAAACGGCTATCGCTCAGCATTATGCTGCGACCCTATGCAAGACAGAGCCCCAGCGCTGGTTTTCAGCGACAGCCGGCGCCGACGTGATGACGTCGCACGGTGCAGCAAACAGTAATTCATCAAAAAGTATTTATGACAAATTATTTATATTTTTAAAGCAACCAGTTATTAAAACGCTTTACTGGTATAGCGTACAAAAAGCAAAATAATACATTTTAATTTAAAACGTGATTGAATACAAATAGGAATATAAAAAAGAAAAAAAAAAACATACAAACAAAAGGAAATATACATGCTAAGAGAATATCATCCTCTATAAACGTTTTTCGCTTTTTAGTGGCAACATTCAGAAACGTCATAATTGACGTACGCGCACCCAACTTGCACCGAAAAATTATGTTGTGTGATTGCGATTACATATGCTATAGCAGCAATCGCGGTTGATTTGCTGGCATTAATTGAAGAGTTCCGTTGTTTGTCTCCGAAAGTCATCATCAGATCTTTACAAAAATAAAAAAACAGCATGTGTGCAATTCACACGTGGTAGAAGTGAAACCTTCAAAAACACTGTATAATGCTTCCTATCTCATTTTCTCCCACGTTAAATCTTATGAATTTACATGTCTCTTTTTACTGTCGCTTTTTCGTTCCATAAACTTTCAAATCACAACGATGCTAAAGAACATCCATCGATCCATCCATCCATCCATCCATCCATCCATCCATCACCATCGCCATCGCCATCGCCATCACCATCGCCATCGCCATCGCCATCACCATCGCCATCACCATCGCCATCACCATCATCATCATCATCGCCATCGCCATCACCATCGCCATCACCATCACCATCACCATCACCATCGCCATCACCATGGCCATCACCATCTCCATCGCCATCACCATCATCATCATCATCATCGCCATCGCCATCACCATCGCCATAACCATCACCATCACCATCATCATCATCATCGCCATCGCCATCGCCATCGCCATCACCATCGATATCGCCATCGCCATCACCATCGCCATCACCATCGCCATCACCATCGTCATCACCATCGCCATCATCATCATCGCCATCACCATCGCCATCACCATCGCCATCACCATCATCATCGCCATCGCCATCGCCATCGCCATCACCATCGATATCGCCATCGCCATCACCATCTCCATCGCCATCGCCATCACCATTATCATCATCGCCATCGCCATCACCATCGCTATTACCATCACCATCGCCACCACCATCACCATTGCCATCGCCATCGCCATCACCATCGCCATCACCATCGCCATCACCATCGCCATCATCATCATCGCCATCACCATCGCCATCACCATCGCCATCACCATCACCATCACCATCGCCATCACCATCGCCATCATCATCATCGCCATCGCCATCACCATCACCATCATCCTCATCTTCATCATCACCACAAATTAGTAGCATAGGATTAAATGTGATTTCATTTGTAATAATAAAAACAAAAACGCTGAATAATGCTTCCTATCTCATTTTCTCCCACGTTAAATCTCATGTCTCTTTTTACTGTTGCTTTTTCGTTTCATAAAATTTTCAAATCACAACGATGCTAAAGAAGTTTTCACTTCAAAAAAAAATTGTAAATCTGTCTATTTACGATGGAGTTATGCCCTAACATACATAAAAAAATAGAAATATCCGAATTGAGAACCTCCGCCTTTTTTGAAGTCGGTTAAAAATATAATATTTACAATCACAAAACTAGAAAGAAACTAAAGTAGGATGATGAAATTAAAATACTGTAGACGAGCAGCCCTATATTTCAAGAATAGGGCCGATTCACAATACTATTACTTATAAAAATAACCGTGACAGGGGTCAGCGAGTTCATTCGATCTGCGCTTTCGCGGCATTTGCCACGCGAGGACGGAGGTAACGCTAAATGCCTACTACGCTCGAAGATCCTGGCCTTAAAAACGACCATTTCGGAAACAAAAATATCGATTTTCCGTCATTTTTTTTATCGAGTTATCGCGTCAGTTCGGCGCCGG
Source organism: Luperina nickerlii (assembly GCA_963855955.1). Lineage (NCBI taxonomy): Eukaryota > Metazoa > Arthropoda > Insecta > Lepidoptera > Noctuidae > Luperina > Luperina nickerlii. The sequence continues at coordinate 1,787,373 of OY979666.1, read as the reverse complement.
CGCACGCAGTGATCGATTGCACGTTTACCACCAGGTAAACACCCCATATATGAAATGAAACTATCACTTTACTGTAACATAAAAATACCAAGATACTTTATACACTTCCCAAAAATATAAACAATCCTTAGGTCATCCAAAATAAGGTTGAATTTTGAGTGATTGTAAGTTTCAGAGCTTGCGTCAACAAGTCTGTTTGATAAATTAATTAAGCGAATGATGGATTTGTCTGCGTAGAGTAGTGATTGATGATTTGACAATAATTTTGGGGTCGGACGGCGAATGTCAACAGATAAACATACAAAATGGGTTCCGGATGCACCTGTAGGGAGGTAGGGAAGGTCCAAAAAGTGTAAAAAAAATACTTAGTTTACTTAAATCTTACTTGTATGAAGGAATATCTCACGTTCATAATGTATTTGAAGGATATCGTAATATTTATGATTATGTATGCAAGTTAAGCTTACGTTTAATACATACAATCCATTTATAGTGGGACTAGCATAAATTACTTTGAATTTGTCACCTAGGTTGAACCTTCAATTCTCGATCGGAAGTCAATAACCTCTACCAGGAGCTTTAAAAGTAATAATGTACAAAACTAACATTTGTATAGGATATTATAAAATATGTTTTATCCTTTACCAAAGAGCAAAACACCCAAACATTTTGTATCAACAAAGTATTCGATCACAAAACAAACGAGTGACATAAATATTTTGACATAAGAACGCCGCGCTTTTAAGCTAAATTAAAACGATTTATTCCGGTCTGGTCCCCTGAAGCCCCCTCCACCCCCCCACCTCTTCGATCCCAAAAAATAAATTAACAATCGATAAACAGACATCATAAACAAATCGAAAACTCGTTTAAAATTTAATATAATGCTCATAAATATACTTTTTTTTTTCGCAAAACGAATCACCCATTTAGTAGGGTGTCCACAATAAACCTGTCACGCGGGACAGTCCGATACTCGACATCGCACTTATCAACGAACATAACATCCTCAACTTTACAACAGTCTTGCGCTGGACGCGCGCGCATATAAATTTGAACAAACGTCAAGACAGTCCGATTTTATTTTACTGATCATGGAAATTGTATCGATATTTCAACGATAACGTTATTGTGTTGTGTCGGATAAAGATACTTTTTATGTTCGCGTTCGTTTGATTTTTATAAGATCCGAGAGTCGGATGAGAGTCGGAAACAATTATAATAAAGTTTACAACGCATGCTGTCACTATGTAATAATAACTATCGTAAGATGTATTATCGTAAGTCAGAAGTAAAGTCAATGTACTTATCAGTGACCAGATATATAATTCACGAGTACCTAAAGGTTGAATCATTCACCCTTAAACTTCAATCAACCATATGAAGAACCTGTTGCTTCCCAACGCGTGTACAACACTGCACAATGCAGGCTAATGGCGGCATAAAGAACAAAACAAGACCAACCAAAAAGCACGTCAAGTTAAACTTTTTCCCCACTGAAGCAACTGAAAACCTATAAACTACGCGTGAAAGCACGCAAATAAAAAATCACAAAATCATTCCCGCAGCTAAAACCCACACGCCACAATCTAGATCGCAACACACGAATAGCGAAATCTAAAAACCGGTTGTTAGTTCGCTATGTAATTCTAATTAGGTAATTCGAGCAGCCGGTACTAATGGTTCGGTTCGGTGCCATAAAGCAGGCGCAATCTGATCGTGTGAACATGCTGTCCGCGTGTCCCGCGCACATTGTCCGCAGACATGCGACGCTTTGTCACCCTAGCCCACGCGGCGAGATAGCGATATGAGAGCCTGTAATGATTGGCTTCAGAACTATTCTGTAAATTCGATTTTAGTGTTAGTAGAGGGTTAATAAATTTTAATTAATAGATGCGCCTTTTTATTTCTTTCAGAATAGAAAAGTTTTATCGTTTGTTTTCATTTATAATAATAATAATAATAAAGTACCACCTCCGGACTCGTCGCTCAGCCCCGCCCCGCCGCCGCCGGAATCCAGCCCCATCGAGAGTGCTGTGACACCGGCCGTGGCAGTTGCGTCGAGCTCGAGCGACGAATATTTTTCCCCGCCGACGTCGCCAACACCCGTACGTCGGCAGGGGAGAGGCCGGCCACCGAGGAGCTTGGGGCTTAGGGGCCATCCGGCCCCGAGCAGGGTCCCCGCTACCGGTGGTTGTGTGCAGCGCATGAGATGGACTCAGTCTATGAACGAGAACGTCATGCGCGCATATTACGGGTCTACAGAGGGAGGAACTAACCTCACTGCGTACCGCGTTAGGATGCTATCTCTGTTCCAGGAACTAGAACCAACCGTCAACGTTTCGGCCCAACGACTGTCGGATCAGGTGCGGGTCATTCAACGCAATCACAGGTTGGACGACATCGCACTTGATAGGCTGCGCTCAGAGGTACTGAGCAACCATATCGTTTCGACTTCGGCACAAACTGCGGCACAAGCATCAACTATTGATGCTATCCCGCCGCGGTCCAATCATGTTGAAGAAGAAGATGATAGGGTTGACACAGTAAGTAGCCAGTGCAACGTTCGACTGAGGAGCGCCCTGGAGGATGCGTTTCTCGAGTATAGATTCACTCCAGCCGAACTTAGACCCCGATTACCGCGGTTACCCATGCACAAAAAAAATAGGGCGCTGGTGTGTGCCTTGGACTTGCAGCTCAAAAATTTTTTTGAGAGTAGCAAGGATCTCGTTGATACACACTCGATCCTGTATTGTGCGGCTGTGGCGGCATGTCGTTTAGCTAACGTCAAGTTTCCAAGTTGTGACAGAGCTACTCGACCAAAACCAGCCGTACCAACCTGGCAGCACAGGATCGAGCGTCGTATCGATGGGACCAGGGTACTCATCGGCAAACTATACAGCTTCAGGAAGGGCAATACACGACCACGAGTGATGCGCTTTGTGAGACAGGCATTCTCGGGGACTGGAATCAGCCCTCGAGAATACATATCCTGTGTCACAGAGCGCATCGACTTCCTGAAGCAAAAAGTTTGTGCATGGGCGAGTCGAATTCGGCGGTATAAACGGCGGATTGATCGATACACGCAGAATCGCATGTTCCAGAGTGATGAAAGGTGGGTGTATAGAGCTTGGGAGCGACCTGAACAAAATGTGACAGATGTATGCCGCCCGGATGATGCCGCCACAAATGCGTTCTGGTGCAGCATCTGGTCGGTGCCCGTCAGTCACACTGAGGCTGACTGGATGCAGGATGTCAAGCGAGTGTGTGAGACTATACCAGAAATGGATACAGTCCTAATTACGCCATCAGACGTTGCCAGAGCGGTCCGTCCGTTACCGAATTGGAAATCACCGGGACCGGACGGACTGCACAACTTTTGGCTGAAATGGCTAATTAGTTCACACACTTACTTGGCATCGCAGTTCCAGTCATCCTTAGAGTCTGGGTCGCTACCGCAGTTTCTAACAACAGGCGTCACCCACCTGCTCCATAAATCAGGTAGTCCCGCGGAACCCAAGAATTATAGACCGATCACGTGTTTGTCGACGGTTTATAAGCTTCTTACATCAATTTTGAGAGTGAAAATTAATACACACATTGAGAATAACTCGATTATGTCTGCCTCTCAAAATGGATGTAGGAACGGGTCCCGCGGTACTAAGGAGCTACTCCTTATAGACATGGCCATTAGCCAACAGGTTCGTCGATCCCGCAAGGATCTGTCCACATGTTGGATAGATTACAAGAAGGCCTACGACTCGGTGCCACATACATGGCTCATGAGGGTGCTGGAGTTGTACAAGATAGATGCAACTCTACGCACCTTCCTTGAGTCGTGTATGGGGCAATGGAAGACGGTCCTTCGTTATCCAGGATGTCGACAGATCCAGGGGAGTGATGAGCCTGTATGGATTAAACGGGGAATATTTCAGGGCGACAGTTTGAGTCCACTTTGGTTCTGCTTAGCCCTGAATCCTCTAAGTACACTACTGGAGGATTCAGGTCTAGGCTATCGGTTGAGGAGAGGTGGTCAGGTCATATCTCACCTCCTTTACATGGATGATTTGAAACTCTTTGCCCCCAACAAATTGCGTCTGATGGAGCTACTGAAGGTAACTGAAACTTTCAGTAGCGCCATCAGGATGGAATTTGGTGTGGACAAATGTGCAGTCATGCATGTAAAGCGAGGGGAGATTATGGAATCCGAGGGAATTCAACTCTCGGATTCCATAAACCTCAGATCCCTCTCCTCATCCGAAAACTATAAGTATTTGGGTATGTCGGAAGCGTTAGACATCAATGATGCCGACATGAAGCAATCATTGAAGGAGCGCTTCTTTTGTCGCCTGAAGAAGGTATTAAATAGTCTTCTCTCGGGCGGAAATAAGGTGCGCGCCTTCAACGGTTGGGTCATGCCGGTTTTGATGTACTCTTTTGGCATACTCAAATGGACTCAGACCGAACTCGACGCCCTGGATAGAAGGGTCCGTACACTACTGACCGCAAACCGGATGCATCACCCACGATCATCGGTGATGAGACTGTATATCCCGCGGAAGTGCGGGGGTCGAGGCTTTTTAAATGCGAAGACCCTCCACAACCGTGAGGTATGCAGTCTCAGGGAATATTTTTTAAATACCGAAGTGGGTATGCACCGTGATGTGGTCGCAGTGGACAAGGGGCTCACCCCGCTCTCCATGGCTAAAGAGAACTGGCGCAAACCTGTAGTACTTTCTACTGATGACCGCAAGAAGGTATGGCAAAGCAAGGAGCTTCACGGGCGCTTCTATCGGGCTCTTCATGAGCCCGGTGTAGATTTCTTAGCGTCCGTATCCTGGCTACGTTTTGGTGACCTTTTCGGGGAAACTGAAGGTTTCGTCTGTGCAATTATGGACGAAGTTATCTTGACGAATAACTATCGGAGACATATTATGAAGGACGGGACGGTTGACGTGTGTCGGGCATGCCACCGTCCGGGTGAGTCTATCAGACATATTGTCTCTGGTTGTTCTCGTCTGGCTAACGGCGAGTACTTGCACAGGCATAACCAAGTGGCCAGGATTATTCACCAGCAACTTGCTTTGAAATATAAGCTTGTGGATTCTGAGGTACCGTATTACAAGTATGTGCCCGACCCAGTTCTTGAAAATGACCATGTCACGTTGTACTGGGATCGATCTATCATTACTGACAGGACTATTGTTGCCAATAAGCCTGATATAGTGGTGATAGATCGATTAGCGCGCCGCACAATGATTGTCGATGTTACCATTCCACATGACGGTAACCTCGTGAAAGCTGAGAAAGAGAAACAAATTAAATATCTCGACTTAGCACACGAGGTTGTTGACATGTGGAATGTGAGCTCGGCTATCATTGTGCCGATTGTCGTGTCGGCCAATGGTCTTATAGCCGAAAGCCTCGATCAACATCTATCGAGGCTCGCGTTAGGCGGTTGGATCAAGGGCCTGATTCAGAAGGCAGTACTCCTCGATACGGCTCGCATTGTGAGGAGGTTCCTGTCTCTGGAGCCCTAACCACCGGTAGCTTGGACCCTGGTCCCGACACCGGCGGAAAACTATTTTTTTATATTTTTAAATGTTTTTTTACTTATTTTTATATTTTAAGAAATATTTAAAAATGTAATTAAATAAGTAAAATAAATAAATAAACGAAATAATAATAATAATACATTTATTTCAGTTTTATTTATTTTTTTATTTTTATTTATGCATGGCAGCCAACCTTATAAAATTGACTGTATCACAATCAATTTTCCATCTCCAAATCCATTACCATTTTTCTCACGTCTTTGGATAAAAATTTGACGAAGTATTATTCTAAGCACAATAGTCAGTCTCAGGTCTTTCAACTTCATTCATTCTTGAGAGCACTCTGTCACTACTTACACGCGGTGATTACTTGAACTTTTAACCTCTTGGCTTCGAACAACAGTAAACCGGTGTTACAAAACAATCGATACTTTAATCGCTTAAATCGGTTGAAAAAGGGGCCTTAGGCACTCAAGACCAGAAAATAATGAAACAACAGACACGGAATGTCAAGATTTGACTTCAAATTCCTCTATTTTGGTATCATTTTCAGTTGTACTATTGGTGTATTGTCGCCATTGATTTCACTCTGGTTAGGCAAAAAAGTCCTCACCTATAAGTCACAACAGATGAACGTAGTTCATAAATAATAAGACAAACATAATATATAAACTAATAGACATGAGGCACATGAGGACGGGTGTCCTCATGTGCCTCATGTAATTCGTAGCATACTCATTATACTTAACCCTCTCATTGATGGAAGCGTTTCAAACGAGACGAACACGCAATGTCGTTACAACCTGGGTTTTCAAGAGTCACGCAAAACATGCATTGTCATATTTATCAAAACTTCGATAACGGCTTTTCTGGACAGATCAATCTCAACATCTTTAATCTGATAATTTAAATTTCTAGTCGAAGAAAAATCTATCCTATGCAAAACATAGGACATGTTCTAATTGTTTCAAATTTAGGAGTTTGACTTCAAACGTTGCATTTTTCAGACTTCTCCCATCTTTATTAAATATCAGCCTTTTTAGAAGCGTAGACAAAAAAAAAGTCCTCACCCAAGTCACAGACGGACACAATTAATAGACATAACAGTCGGGACATGAGGACACCGATACATATTCAGCGCTCACATTGATGGAAGCGTTTCAAATGAGACTGATGCCTTCACACGCAAAGACGTCATGACTTGGGACACTTCAAGAGTAACCAGAAAGATATACCGTCCCTACATCCAAAATTTTCTACAGGCAATTCACGATGCATCATCAATCTCAACATCTTAAAACTGATAATAATTATAATTTATTAACGTTTGCAAAACCACACTTTTGAGCAGGGTATTTCTAATAATTCCCAAATCAAGAGCTTGAATTCAGACTTCTACATTTCAAAGAATTCCCATTCACTATTGATTGTCGCCTTGGTTAGACAAAAAAAGTCCTCACCCAAGTCACAGACGGACATAATAAATAAGTGCACAACGAGTCGGGACATGAGGACACCGATACACACTCAGCGCTCACATTGATGGAAGCGTTTCAAACGCAGTTTAGATAGTGTAGTGGCGTTGACGTATTATTATTGTGGCGTTTCGATGTTCTCGTACCATTTCCGAAGTATAAGATACGAAATTTTCGTGTAGTGATGGTAATGTGGCTCTAAAGGCTAATGTTTTTGTAAATTATGGGCTTGGGAATAGCGAAAATGTTTCTTTGAAGGCGATTGATTCTAACCGTATTGTTTTATTGGAGACAGGAAGGGGACTTGTTTATGTTTACCATTAAAAAAATATTGTTTTACACTTTCTTGCTATGTTTAATTAAAGATTCGTATCAATTTATATGTATGTTATGGTGTCTATGCACAACTTTGAATGCCTTTATGTTAATATAACCCATTACATCAATTTTAAAGCCTCATGAATTTCAACTAATAATCCAAATAGCCAACTAAGTCGCAGCAAGTTCCTCAATAAACCTCTTTCTTCGCTACTATCTCACGAACTTGTTCGAACAGCTCGTATTTTGACATGTTTTATAGTTCTTCTCGCGTCAATCGCGCGTGCTGCGTCCGAAATACTTTATTTATAGCCAAAACGGTTGAGTCGTCGCGGCCGTAAAAAGTTTTAGTGTCTTCCGATTGAGGCGCCGTGTCTTTATGCCCTTTTTTATCAATATTGAGCCGTTTTTGATGGCCTGTTTAGGGTTATGACGTAGGATTGTTTGTAAAGCAGCCATGGAATTGTAATGCTAGTAGTCATTTTGATGTAACGTGGGCTTGTAACGCGAAGTTTTGAGTGCATCTGCGACAGGTCTCTGAACGAAATGTGTTAATAGAAATAGAGGCTAACAGGCTGTTGTATGATTTTATCTTTGCTAATAAATTGTGTTGGAGTAATTTGAATTTCCTGCTTTTTACTTATACCATTAGCTAGTTCGCTCACTAGTGAACAATTTCCTGTAACATTGATAGGAATGTTCCAGTTTCTGAGTTTACACGGAGTTACTGACTTCTGATTAAACGATTCAATAAAACATGTTGATTGCAATTTTTATTACATGATACAAATGCGTTGACGTGCCTTTTACATGCACTTTTGCATGCATCTAGATCATAATCATCTCAAAAAACTTGTTAGAAATATTAAGGGACATCTCTATTATAGGATCATCAGTAAACAAAGCACAGTTCGTTGACCCTGCGTGTTAACAATCCGGATATAACTTTTTATATCATTATGTTTAGTGGATCATTAAAACTCTGTCAAAAGAGGCATTTTTATGACATTTTTTACGACAAGAAATCTGATAGTATGTCTTTTTAAATGTTCCCAATGATTTTTATATGAGTACTTTTATTGCGTACGACGGTAGATTAATTTCACAGTTGTTAAATTGCTTTTTAAGTGTTTATTTATGGGTTAGTAGATAGGTTTGATTTCTTTTTCTATGGAAATTGTGTGGTATATGGCTATGCAAACATTTTCTACATATTAATAATGGATGTTATGTGTTAAAAGAAAAAAAAAATAGTTTCTAATATTACTTTAGCACATTATTACTGTATTTGCACAAATCCCTCTGACCTGGCAATTGTAAAGTTGAAAACTTAATGAAATGTAGAATGACGTAGAAATCGTTCAGTAAGTAGGTAAACGAATACTTAAATTTTTTCCTGAACTAACTTAATATGAAATTGAATAAATCCTTGTCACCCTTGTATCAACCGAATGAACCAGTACCTAATTACTTGGGGAAACAAACCTGCCACTAATTAATTATATTTCTTATAATTACCATAAAATAAACCGCCCACAAAACTTTTAAACTTTTATAGATATAGTCAACCGTAGGTTATTACTAATCGTTAAAATAAACATGAAATATGCAGGAATATCTCGTGAAATGATTGAATTATTGAAATTGATGGAAACATTCTAAACGAAATGTTTTAATTTATGAAACTACTATGAAACCATTTATCTTATAATCTACGAGTAATAAAAATCTCAGTCTCACCCAGATTCAATAGAAATATTATTAGTCATTAAATTATGCGGATCTGCATTTTATTTTGATTATGTTTTGATTTATGTGACATTTCTTTTTAGAAATATCTTCTGACCTCATCTTATTTTAAAGCAGGCCACAGAAGAACTTTATGTTTCAGTAGTTATCAGGTACATAACACAACAACAACAACAACTTAACACACAACGTAACATCAACTTTTGATAAAAATAAATGAAGATAAAATGATTTATTCTATAAATAAGATATCGGAACCACTTTAATTGCACACGTTATATTATAAAAAATAAATAAGCAAGATGAAGTCGACTTTTTCTATCTGACTGCTCTAAGAAGACAGGTCGAAACAAACATAATCCTGGTAAGATCATGAGAAGACCATGTGGATGGCACTGCTTCATCAAATATTCAACCCCTTAACACCTTGTTGTAAATGAAATGGTTAAAAATTCTGCATAGTAGTTTAACTTAGCGGATTTTCGACAGTTATTTCTTTTAGAATGAGTGTAATAGACCAAATGTAATCACTACCTAATCAAAGATGTCGATGCATCCCAAAAACTAACACCTTTAAATATAAAAATGAAATAACCGAATTAAATCCAATAAAATCAATCACCACCATCTAATGGTAGTCTCTACAAACCCACAAAAACTCAAAATCACCCAAAAATATATAAAGGAGTGTTAATTAAAACGGAAGCAAGACCACTCAATCACGTCACGAATCAAAGATGGCGCCCGTTTCATCTTGAAAATGATAAATTTATATAAAAAAGTCGTATGAACTAAAGGAAAGGCCGGAAGGCGCCGCGTTGTATATCAATCAAGAGATGAATGAGTTACAGCCCTTATATGTCACGGGACGGACACGAGACGAGTTTGTGGTGTTGATTTAATTTGATGGATTTTATTGTGGTTTAAATTGGGAAGGAATGTTTAGAAGACGTTAGAAATAGTAGATTTTACAACAAGTGCACAAAACAAACCATTTTTATCCGAGACTTTTAGCAGCCCGAGCCGAAGGCGAGGGCTGATAGTAATGTCGAGGATAGAAATGGTTTTGTGGACGAGTTATAAACTCTGCTTTTCACTTCGATTGCGAGGAAATAAAACAGTAGTATAACATAACATTTCTTTAATTAAAATTCAAAGTAAAATTAGAACAGTTTTGAATACTGAAGGAAATTATTTTTTTTTTAAATCTTACGTCATTGATATTAGGCTGCAGACCTATACAGCCTACTATTAAATTAATTTTGTAATAATAATTTTTTTAAATCAACTAATCTACCGTACTTGAATTAAAATTTTAATATCTATTATATCTTAAAAACACATAAGGCAAATAAATTACCTAAAGTAAATATTATATAATAACAAATTCTATCTATGAACTTCTTATTGCATTTGGCTGTATGGCTCATTTTCTTTGCCTTAATATAATACATTTATGAGTAGATACGTTAATGCCCTTGTGCACAAAATTCGATTTTGTGCAGCCTATACCCTGCACAAAGAAGCACTTTCAGAGCATGAGAAGTGAAAATGTAAAATTTGTCTGAGATATTCATTTTTTGATTCATTTATAAGTGAACTAGCTGCGCCCCGCGGTTTCAGCCGCATAAGAAAGAAAAAAAAAAAAAAGAAAGTGTCGATCCCGTGCGAATATCTGGATAAAAAGTAGCCTATATGTTAATCCAGGGTGTTAGCTACCTCCATACATATGTTTTTCAAAATTGGTCCTGCTGTTTGAGCGTGAAGAAGTAACAAACATATAAACATCCACCACACACACTCACAAACTTTCGCCTTTATAATATTAGTGTGATATTTTTATGCAGTGAATATCTTAAAACTAATAAATCACTAGTGTTATCTACTTTTACTATTTTACTAGTTTATTTCTTTTAGAACTGCTTTGTCGAGCACCTAGTGGCAACAAGAATTATCCTAAGATTTGATAACAATTTTTTTTTTTTTCAGTGATCGACGGAATATTTAAACTGTAAGTGAATATCATTCCTAAACGTTACGATTTCATTTCTATTAAACCAGCCTCTTAATATCTTAAATTTCAATTTCATCAATCACCTAGAGTAGTGGAGTTTCCTACCCGTTCTTCTCAATAGAGATCTACGTTTTGAAATGGGCAACTGGCATCTTTTTGACTAACTGGCCGACTTTTTGACAATTCAAAAGTGCCTGTAAATGGATTAATTGAAATAATTACTTTGAATTTGAGTAGAGAGGCTATTATATACCCATGCAATCAAATGAACAAACTCTACAGTTTAAAGCCTTCTACAGACTCTGATACATTCCAAATCGTGACTTATGAACGCGATTCCTATTCATACATTACATTAAAAATTTAATATTCGCAACTGTGTAACTTCCATACTACATTATTGTATGTAAATGAAAATACAGTCTCATGGGTCAGTCGGTTTTAAACGACACACGGATTGAGGTGAACAGTTCAAAATATGATTAAAGTCCTAAACGCTGTGTAGGTAATCTGGTCTTAACAGCAGCTTGGTGTTCAGTATAAAGTGTAAACTGATCGCGAGCACGCACGACGTCATTTCAAGCTATACATTTCCAGTATAAGCTGACTTCTCATTGTACGAAAAGCTTATACAATACGAGATCAGCTAAAACTGGAAATGTATAGCTTGATATGTCTCCGTGTGTAAAATTCGGCTCGATAATTTTCCACAATAGGTTCCTAAAGTACCTAATGTCTATATTCGTCTTGTCCTTCTTCATCTGTGTAGTCTGCTGTCAGTCAGGGAAATTCATCGTTTTACAAATTGATGCCATACGTCGATTTGCCATGTTATGGCCATTTCATAAAACTGTCAAAGAATTTTATTAAAAGATTTGATTATACGGACAACTCAAGTTGGTAGTCAGTTTGATAAACAATTAATTCCCTTGACCTGTATTGTACCTAGGCGTAAGCATATATAGTTTTTTTTAATTAGACCCAAATTCGAATATTATTATTATTATCTAGGATGGTTACTGTACTGCAACACCACAGGACCAAAATAATAATCATAACTGCTGGTTTTGTCGCCATTAAACTTGTTAATCGCTACCGCTCATGCCTTATAACATTTTTTTCGTATTTCTAGAGAGATTCAGTTTTACTGCTTATGCATATTTAATTAATTGCATATTGCAATCTTTATCGACATTATTTATTGTCAAAATCTACATCAAAGGGTTTTATAACCTATTTATGACTTCAACAGATATTCAGTTAGATAAAACACAATTAGCTCGGCGCCGAAATTATCGCTAAATCTAGACGTCTAATTACTGAAATAAAATAGCAATTATTGTTTTATTTTCATTACATAGTTTAACGACTTTTTGAGTGGAGCTCGGGCATTAAAGCTGTTAAGGCTCCTACAAACAGGCGCGACACGCGATATAATCGCGCGCGACACAAAGGCACCGCTCGTTGCACGACTTGCGGTGCCTTTGTGTCGCGCGTCGTGTCACGCCTGTTTAAAGGAGCCTTTATCGATTAGAGCTAGGTTTTTGAAAGCTCATGCACAATATTTGTGGTTATGTAAGTATGAAGTAAACTTACATAAATGCATTTCGAAATGTATCTCTGAAATCATACAAGGTGGAGACAACAATACTACAATAAATTAAACTGCGTCGTCTAATGACGTTCCCAGTCTGTGTACGAAAATTCAAGCAAACATATCCAATAGTTTAGTCACTACAGCTAGTCAAAGATTGGCAAAACCCATAGTCGGCACATCACTACTAATGATTTTGTTTGAAAAAATCACTTTTTTCATTTCGATGCCTGGATTTATTTGATAGTTCAAAAATACTCTTATCTAAAGTATTGCCAGGGTTTTCATTTATTTTCTCCATATTGTATACCAGGGTCAAAAACCGGCCAAGTGCGTGTCGGACCACGCACAATGAAGGATTCCGTAGTTGGAATGAATTTATCCCAAGAACAATCTTAACATTGTAGTTGAAAAAAATGCTCTCCCATACATTCCAACTGAAAAAGTAAGTTTGTACGCACAATATTGAGAGATGTACCATGTTGTTTTAAGACCACAGACTTATGTTCTGTATTTTTTCAAAATTTTAGGATCAATAGTTTCGGAGATAAGGGGGGTAATGGTCAATTTTCGTCTATTTCCTTAAATAACTTTAATACAATTTACTTTAAAATTATGGAAAAATATATTTGAGATCCTCACAATAAGCCCCTTGATTTAATATATCCCATGGTACAGATTGCGAGACTTTTTTTAATTTTCTATTTGCCCTCCAAAAATGACCCCCATATTCAAAATTCATTTACGTTACACGTCTGTGTTTGAGTCACAGAGATTCATATATTATGTGTACCGAATTTCAACTTAATCGGTCCATTAGATCCGGAGCAAATTGGCTGTGACAGACGGACGGACAGACACACGAGGATACTATAAGGGTTCCGTTTTTCCTTTTGAGGTACGGAACCCTAAAAAGATGATTTTTTTCGTTACGGAGCTTATTTTGATATCTTTAGTAAGCTGTAAGAAGTTAGGTAAAGATAAGTGGATAACTGTAACTTACTTCTTTCAGCCTAGTAGGTAGTCCTTAGAGCTAGCAAGCAATTATCAAAAATTCACTTGGTTTCCTCAAGTGAATTTTTGATAATTTCTTGATTCAATCAGAACTACAAGTCGTTGATCCCACTAAACCAACTCTATAATCTGCAACTAAACCAACTCTATAATCTACAACTAAACCATTACAACTACTACGGAACTCCTTAAAACAGCAACACTGCTAAAAAGACCCGGAGTCCGTTGTCTAATTGATAATTAGTATTCAGGCGGGCGGTGCAGGCCTACGTGTGGCCCCCATGAGCCCCCCGGCCCCCGTGGGCCCCGGGGACGGTGGGGGGTTGGTCAACGTTGCATCAGCACGTCCAAGACGTCTGCTATTGACGTAAGACGCCAGCCGCTGGGAGCGCGACGTGATCACACGGCTCTGCGGCAGTGGGAGGGTTAAGTCCGATGATTCCAGTTCATTGAATTTAATTGGTACTTTGATTTGCTGGCGGGTTTGTGTTTTTGATGGGATGATCTGAAGGCTGTCAAAGTATACAATTGTTTGGTTTAAGATAGGTGAACGCAGTGCTATGAATTTGATATCAGTTAAGTAGCACTTATCTCCCCATTGTAAAATGTTACACACATTTATATGTAATACTAACTGTGCCCCGCAGGCTCACCCGCGTAAGTGTTGATCCCATGGGAATATCGGGATAAAAACTACCATAATTATGTCCTTCCCCGGGATACAGACAGACAGAGAGACAGACAGAGTTACTTTCAAATCTATATCTATACTAATTGTTGGCGCCGCGGATCGCTAATGTGACGCTGTCACTGTCATTGAGACGTCAAAAAACCTACGAGTGCCGGTCGGCCATTCCCCGCGCATTCCGTTGAAGAGAACGACACCTACATGTACTCGTTTTCATTTTTTACTCATTGTAAAAGTTTAATTAAACTGCACCAACATTGAAAAAACATAAAGGAGTTCGTTATTTAACTCCCACACACTAATATTATAAAGCTGAAGAGTTTGTTTGTTTGGTTGAACGCGCTAATCTCTGGAACTACCAGTCGGATTTGAAAAATTCTTTTTGCATTTGATAGCCCAATTCTTGAGGAAGGCTATAGGCTATTTAACATCACGCTATGACCTTTAGGAGCCGAGCAAAAAGAAAAAAGTCAGATAGAACGCTAAGCAAAAACGAAGTAATAGCGCGGGCAGGCGATGCGATGCGACGGGGTGGGTGGGAGGTAACAAGAAATTTTACGCGGACGAAGTCGCGGGCAGAAGCTAGTTTATAATAAAAGTATGGATTTAAGGAGTAGGTACATCATAAAGAGTGTTCTATTCTATATTATCTAAGATATCGGTACGTGTTCTTTCACTAAAATGCTAATAAAAATCAATATTAAGCTCTGCAGAAAATTTTCTTTCGAATTATAAAGAAAATATTGCACATAAATATTGTAACTTGAGTCGAACTGTCACTAAGAAAAACACCTTTTAAAATCGAAGGACAACTGGCGCCCACATTCATATGAAAAACAGAAAACAGCCTCCGAATCAAACCACTCCACAACCAGATCGTCAATCCGACATTACCATAATTCATTATACATTATTCATCACAATAAACTGACCTACCCCACCACGCCCTAAGGCCTGGTACCCAATCGCGGGCGACTACACACTACACAGCAACTTTTTCAAGATTACCATATCTACGTTCGAGAATCGCGAGTGAAATGGACGGGCAGTACAGCAAATTGGCTATCTAGCTCATGCATCGCGTATGAATCGCTGCGACCGAAGAATCGGAATATTTAGGCGATCGTGCGCGTCGCCCGGTAGCCGGTCTGTGTCGGCCCTTATTTAGATACTTTGATGTTTTCACTGTGTCTGTCTTTTTGTTTGCGTTGAATAAATTTTGGAGTGTTTTATGTTGTTTGTTTTTTAATTGTGGAAAGCGAGAGTACTGGATTCTTTATGTTCTTTGTGGTCGACTGGTATAATTAACTGGGTTTTTGATTATCAAGACAATGTAGCTTTAGCTGTTGTAGACACAGTCTAAACAAACTATGCCTACTGGTTAAATGAAAAACCAGTGTTAACAAAAAACTGCATGGTACAGTCAGTGACCTGCATAACCCAACTCTTTTTCTGTGTTAGAGGGATCAGGTAATGCAGATTATGCAGAGCAGGAGAAGAGAGACCGCACAAAATCTATCCAATTTCCAGAAACGTAACTGGAATTGGAACATCCTGAATTTGGACGCAACCAAAATCATTGATACACCGACATGTTCTTATAGCCCTCTAATCATCCTAGAATCACAAATCCCTCCCATCTTAATTAACAATGCACAGCCAAGAATATTCAAAACAATCGCACCTCATTACAGACCAGCGATCTCTAATCCAAGGAACACGGTACGTGCCAATTTCGAAGCTAGCTGCAGTACCCACAAGTCGGAATTTTTCAACACACTAATGAATCAGTCGGGTTAATGCAACATCGGGAGACCGTGTACATATTTAAATCAGGTACATGGTTCTTGATTATAGCAGCCGGAGTCAACTCAGTTGGTTTTATCTGGATTGTGTAAAGTTTCCCAACGGTTATTGCCCTGAGACAATATAAAGGAAATGCTAGTGAAGTAGAGGTGGGTTCCGCTTTTTTCTATTTAGAATTTAATTGTTATTTTGTCTGGGTGAATGGGAGTTGCGTCTTTAACGGTATAAGCCACAGATTTTGTGTTTAAGTCGTTAAGGTATAGACGAACATTCTGAGGAGTTGAAAAGAAAATTTACATGTTAGTAACTCCCCATTTTGACATAGGCTCTGCATGCTCTGCAAAATAGAGCAAAAAGTCTCCATATCTAAAACTGTTTTATTAATAAAAGCTGTACAAATAAGAATCTTATTAATTAGCTTGAAATAAATCGAATCTCATCTAAAAGTCACACGTCACGGTCGATGCAACTCCGTACCGTGTTTTCAAACTGCAGAACCAACTAGATTCTATCCCTAAAGACATTTTTGATAAGTAATTACATCTTATGTCCTCAAGAAAAACCTATCCCTGTCCCACCTGGCCACATTAGAAGTCGAGACTTCGAGAGTCCCTTCCTCCTTCAACTTCATTTGCAGTCTACTCCACGTTAAAATCAATTATGCTTGCGATTGTTTCGTTAGTGGAAGCAAATGTTTTTTGTGTCCCCTCCCCCACCACCCCATCCAAACCCCCGTTGTCCCTCTTTGTATTCAGTGGACGGAATGTCTCTCCACTGTTTGGTTTTCTTTTGACGAACTTCGTTTCGAATGCATTTTCTTAATTCGTTCGTGATTTTGTGGAAAATTGAACCGTTCTGTCTGGTGCGGTACTGTGTTTTGCTTTGTTAACTGGCTTTTTGACGATGAATGAGTGTGCTGTTGTTTTTAGGTGAATTAAAGATGTTTTCGTAATTAAGGAAATTAAACAGTTTAATTCAAGGATGCATTAGTATTTATGTGAAAATTGATGACACATTATTCTGCAAAATATTTTATGTTGACATTAGAAATCGCAGATTAATCTGTGCTAATCCGAAAACATAAAAAAAATCCAGAGAGTACTATTGAAGTAAGCAAATGCGACACAAACATTAAACTCAGACCAATTTATCCAGTTTCAAAACGTGAGTCAGCCTAAGTTTTTATCTGCAACATAACTTCAAATTAAGATTAAATGCAATACTCTTCATTTGATAAGCCCGCCTTGGCTGTATGTCCCTTAATTGACTAACCATTTAAGATCTCCCGTCGAAGCATGCGCATTCGCATCTCAATATTATAAAACACTTTATTTATGCTAAGCAAAAGTAATGTACACCAATACAGTAAATCTCGAGCCAAAGTCGTTAGCAAGTCTGTTAAAATTCTTAAATTAAAAACAAACTAAAAACCTTTAACAATTAGCATTTTATTTATTGCAATTACTGTACAAACTAATTTATGTACTACACTCAGACACTTATACAGTATGAATAAAACCTATTTAGTGAACTTGGGGCGCTAAATAATTGTTTTTTTTATAAAGGCGAGGACACACTATTGTTGCTCGCCGATGTTCAATATCTACGTACATTAATTATGCAAACGATCCACTCCAGAGAGGTTAAATGGCGATTTTTGTGTCTCGTTTTAATGGGACGATGGTACGTGATGGCAGAAGATGGGTGATGTAGGGTCTTGTTATTGCTTTTGTTTCCAAGTTTTTCTGCTGAGTGTTAATTGAATGAAGCAACTTGAGGAAAGAACGAATGTAAAAAAATGAGAATTAATTTAGAAACTGTGCTAACAATTGCATTTGTTGCGTTATTGCATATTAATTGGAAACATTTTAAATTTTGTACAGAAGTAAAGTTACCTTGACCAAAAAGCTAGTGCAATCAAGTTAGTTTTTTCTTCGATCATCAGCATAGCTATATTTTCTCAATTAAAACTTAAGCTTTTTACGGTTGCTGTTCTCTGTTAATAAACAACTTTGTTGATCTTAAACCTAACGCAACTATGAATATTTTGCAGTGTCGTTACAAAGACTAGTACACAATAAAGCGGACTGCACAGCATCACGTAGGTACCGTATCGACGGAGCTCTCTAATTAAAAATCGTAAACATCGACGCGCCGTCGATAGCAGTAATGTGTGCGGACCCTAATTACTTGGACCGTTTGAATTAAAAACATCGATGTTTTGCTTGTTAGGAGTTTGTGTTAGTGATGTTCATTATTTTATTTAGTTTAAGTTAGCAGCAGCAGTTTTTTAACACAAGTTTTTTTTACTTCTTTCTACTAAAACAATAAAAAAACAAATTTATTTTTCTTTGAAACCTAGTTAGTACCCAGATACAGTCATCCCTTGTACAATTATTAAACATAAACCGTAAGATTTTTTTTATTGGAATAAAATTCGGCGTGGGTCACTCAATAATCAATCGTAATTAATTTTATTAGTCTTTAGAAACTCCGTTTAGATAAATATGATGATTAATTAGTTTTTAATCAGTTTAAATATTTATAATTATCAATGTAAGCCATAATTACTGAAACATACATAATTATTTACATACTTAACACAATGTTTATTGAACAGTTTTTCCTTGAAAATTATTATGCTTTGTTTTTTGTGTTTTCCAATCGATGTATAGAAGATGTCTAAAGTAATGTCTAATGAAAAACTCAAGAATATGACAGTTTTTATCTTATTCGGGGAAAAGTTAAATATTAATGATATTTGCATTTTCCAGTCTTATAAAATGTATCTGAAAGATATTCACCTCTCTTGACAAACTATCATTTAGATCCTTAGTATGTTTCTTTAAAAGCTTTCCTTTTCGCCAAACAGCCGTTCCCCAAAATGTCCTCATAAAATACAGAATACACTTACTAACATTAGTAGTACTCCACCCAAAATTCGCTAACGTACCTGAAAAAAAAAACAAAACAAATTAAATATGGCCGGCGTTAATTACACAAACAGACAGACCTCGCCAATTACGCGTACCCATAAAACGACGACATTAGATCCACTTTAGTACGCAACTGTACCAAAGGGACGTTTCCCTAATCCATTTACGATATAACAGATATAAATCAAACTTAATATTAGCTACATGTGTTGATAAAGCCCGCCACACGTG
Organism: Luperina nickerlii; assembly: GCA_963855955.1. Classification (NCBI taxonomy): domain Eukaryota; kingdom Metazoa; phylum Arthropoda; class Insecta; order Lepidoptera; family Noctuidae; genus Luperina; species Luperina nickerlii. The sequence continues at coordinate 1,767,993 of OY979666.1, read as the reverse complement.
CACACACATATACACGCGCACACACACATACACATAACCAAGATGGCGCTTGACTTGAGGGAGAACGTGAGATTATCTTTTTAATGTGTGGCCCGGATTAAAATGACGAATGCTTATTGTTCTATTTTTTCGTGTCCTTTTTCGCTGTGGGTTTTTTAGGGTTAAAACTTTTTTTGTATATTTTTTGGGATTGTAACCACATGGTGCACATTCCTACCGAGATGGGTGGAAAAAAGGTTTATCTAGGACTTAGAATAAAGTTCAATTATGTTTCAGGATTCAAATTGACGATCACTACATGGAGGCGTGTCCATTGGACTCTTGTAATCAGTGGTTTTTTTATCTGTCTATATCTAGCCGATGATCATTTTCGAAATATGATGTATTACTTACGTCAATAAATTAATGTTATTGACACTTTTTCCAATTTTTCATTTTACGGTTGATAACAAGCTACTTAGCAACATATATTATTACCGGATTTGATAACTTGGATTATAATCCCGTGAGTCGAAAACGTATAAAAGCAGACTGATAGTTGATAAGGATTACTGTTATCCACATGTATTGGTAGTTTTATAATGATTAAGGCTACACCAAAGATGTGACCGAAACATATAATGATGAAGTATTTGATTGATTGCAGTCAAAGGGTTTATGATGCCTACAAATATTCATGATGCAATTGCCGTACAGGTGGTTAATTGTATTAATAATCCTACTGAAAAACTGTATTATCGGTTACATTATCATATTATTATTAAGTACACACCGTAGATACATACCGAAAAAAGATTAGTAATAGTGATATAATATTTTTTTTTTATCATAACGTTTAAAATGAAAAACCCACATTATTATCATTGCCAAAAGCTCTTACTCAAGCGAACATAACCCTCTCGCTGCGATTACAAGACACAACATACCAACACACACACACACAATCTACAGATGAAGCGCAAATGTGTGCAAGGTGGCATGAAAATGGAATTAAGGGGGGAAAATGCAAAGGAATCAACCGGGCGAGAGCGCGGGGGGTTGAAAATGTCCCAGACCGGACACTTTGAACGAATTATGACGGTCATTATTAGAACGTGGACAGAATTAAATTGCCTCCCCCCTACCCCCTTCTCGCCCGGTCGGCCCCTTACCTTCCGGCTAAGTATGCCCGCATAATGATACCTGTCCGATACTAGCAACACTTATCTAAGCCGGCGAGTGGATCTCTATCGTTCGGGATTCGATATTTTTTTTTATTCTTTTTTGTAAGGGATCGTTTTGTGTGAGTGCGTCGAATGAAGTGTCAATAGAGGTAAGTGAAGTGTTTTGAAGTGATTGAAAGACGGATGCGTGTGGAATGCAAGGATTTTGGGGTCCGTGTTATTTTCTTTTAATAAAAGTGTAGTTGCTGCTTTTGACTTTATTCATTACTTATTATAAATTAAACGTCAAAGTTGCCATTTACATTACACAACATTTTCATTTTCATAGCATGGAAAATTGTAAATTCTTATACTATAGATATTTATTAAAAGTCAGATTATAAATTCATACCAACTACGCTTGTAGTGAATATTTATCTAAGGCTCACAGCTAATCTGCTCCAAAACATATTTGGTCCTTCAAGTCGTATGATAACTATACAAACACGCCTAACAAAAGGATTAGATAACCTTGTAACGCCTAGCTTAAAGCAATCAAATAAAAGAAATCCCATAGAGTTTACAATCAGCGGGCACATCACACGATAAGGCGTACAAGTCGGTACAACTAAAGTAAATTTACAGAAACAAAAGCAAACATTAGGACAGATTAGTGGACGTTACGCGAACGCAACCATGCAAAGTTAATGCCTGTATCAATAGTTCTGGAGTCGCAATCAGTAGATTTGCAGTAATCTCGGCAAACGCACCGAGCGATAAAGAGTATGGGTGGGCGGTGGAGCAAGGCACGGGCGAAGAGATCAGAGGTCGTACTAAAGGACAAAGGTCATTTGTTAGGTTAAAAAAAATAAACAAAATATTTTAACGGCTACAGTAATCCAATCTTACTAAGATTGGATTAACGATAGCCAACGGTGAATTTAATAGAATCTGGTATTTTATACTAGCGGAAAAATTTGAAGAGTGAAAATAAATTGTGAAAAAATATTAGTCCACAGCGGCAACGACTACCATTACATATACGAAATCATTATAATTATGTGTTGTTTGGTCTTTGAACACACAAAAGGTAGGTATTAATTTTTAAGATAAGAACTTGATATTTGTTATAAGTACGGTTCCCAACAACAATGTTTCCTACTGAAACTGAAATAAAAAACAACCTATGAAAAAATCTCTACTCCTAAAAAATGCATAAATCAATTTCCATTTTGATGTCCCAACCCAATCTTTTCCAGATCGTATCGTAAAAATAAAGTGTAACTAATCAAATGAGATTGCGAACGCCTTTCCGAATCGCGCTCGCCTGTACCTTACCAGCAGCCATTATCATGCAATATTGATAGAAGCTTCGTATAAAGCAGCCGAGTTAAGACGGCGGGCACTCTCTGCGTCCCACGTGCCCACTTTATCTACAAGATATTGTAAATATTAGGTACAATTGTACCCGCAAACAAAGCCCGGATTACTTCTATAGTTCGTCTGATTGTTGATATTTGCTTTTTTATTGGGTCGTTGAGACGCTATCAGTGTTTGAGGAGTGTAATCCTAGCTGTACTGATATGGTTCCTAATGTGAGGCTGTGATTGGAGGGTAATAAGGTCATCTTGAGGTGACGAATTGTTTATTGGCCAATAAACGGCTTAAATTGAAGCCAACACCCAAGGTCTCACAGGATCAAATCCAAAGGGTGCAGCTAGCAGAGAAATAGGTACGTGAAAGTTCAATAAATAAATAATATGGGTATATTTCATTGTTAAAACTTGTTACGAGCCAATATGTTAACTACTACCTAACTAAGCCAGTAAAACCCAAAAAATATTGTTCAAACACATCAAAAGTGTAATTCGCCTAAATAAAACACCAATAACAATAACAGGTCCTGAAAAACAAAACGCCGACATTTTGATAATAACGTAGAACACACACGTAATGCCTAAACACACACAAACACCCATTAACACACACTCTATTTCACACATAACATATTTAGGGATGGGAAAGTGAAATTTGCAAGAATATATCGATGGAATGTAAACAGGGGGGCGAGTATATTGACGAGGTCGCAAACACATGGAGCGGAATCAGCAAAGAAAGATTATTAAAACAATGGTTTTGAACTAAATACGGGACAGAGGGGTTATTACAATATTTGCTGGCATCTCGTTATTTTTAAGTATCAGTACGGCTCCCAAAGTTTCGGGTGGGGGACTAAAATATGGGTTGGGTAACGGAATTTATGATAAAGAGTTTTTGAATGAGGATATTTTGTTTGTAAATAGGATTGTGGATTTTTGCCTATGTTTGTTTTTGTTGTAATTTTGGCTTGAAATGGATGATGCTGAAATATTAGCTTGAGACTTTTCGCAGTTATGAAAATTAGATAAAATGAAAAGTTAAAAGATTGACAAAAAATCTTATGGGTAAGTAACTGCAAGTTATGGTAAAACATAAATATATCACCACGACTTCCTTACTTACATAAAACACATTAGTTAGACAATATGAAAACAACCCCTAACTAAATACTCACTCGTTTACAAAATGTGACAGAAATTGTCGAAACATATTTGAACAACAAACAATCACTCCAATCAATCAAATAACACAAGAATACGAATATAAAATGTTAAAAAATCTTGCAAAACTTCACTCACATTCAGGTCAACCCTTCTCCCGCTCTCAGTAAAAACGCGTAAACTTTGAGAGCCTGCGGAACGTCATAGCCCAGCGGCATAGCGTTGTAAATTATAATGTTTTATGGTTTAATACTGCAGATAAGGCGCGGGAGGGTAAGGAGCCTATTATTAACCGTGTTAACTGGGAACGGGGGTGGCCTCACCTCGCAGCCGTTTGTACGCTAAGCGACTTTCGGTGGCGACTTTTTATGTGCAAGTGTAAAGTAAAAGTGGTCGGGACTTGAAGTGTTTTATAGTTTGTGGTGTTGCGAAAATGTTATGTTCTGTGAGTTATTGTGAGAGTGGGATAAACAGTGCACTCTGCTGATGAAGTTGCTAAATGAGTCTTCAGAATGAATTAAATGTTTTTTTTTCAGTCTTTGATTCATTATATTATGCAATAATAGATTCCATGCCGATTTCGGCTACGGTGACTATTTCTGTTTCTGACGACGTTATAGGTCTCATTAATTTATTAATCTGTGCTTACCAAAAATAATCTAGGAGACGAAAAGAAAGATACGTGAATATCTACACCAAACCCTGGCCAGTGAGCCCTGCTATGAACCTTACTGACAGGAAAACGATTTTCTATTATAACTAGGGGCTATTTTCGTACTGGCAGAAGAGATAAACATTTTCTTAAACCCAATATAAATTATAAACAGCCAAGCCAATTCCAAAAAACGATATATTCTAAGTCTCACCACTAATGCTTTTAACACATTACAGCAAGCAGGGAGCCAGTCGCCCCGTCTGTACCTACCCTTAGAATATGATTTTTAACGAGCCATCCCCAAGTATGTAATTGTGTCTGAATGCGTTTCGTAATGATTATTTATGTAGCGTGGAGAGGCGACTGGATAAATTATTTTTTATTATTTCCATTGCATAGAGTGTAGTCCTACCCTTTGTGTTGGGAAATTAAAACTGCTGGATTGGGGTAATGTTTTGTCTTGTTGCGGGATGTTGATGCAAGTTCTGCACATGTTCTTATGAATATTCGAGAACATGAAAAAGTTTGCTAGATTGTTTGTGTATATCTCGGTGCGTGGTGCTGGAGCCTGTTTAGTTATCATTGTAACTAGCAATAGTGCGAAAGATCCGATCGGAAGTAAAGAAAAAGGAGTAATGGAAAAAATAAAGCTATTTGTCAAGGAAATTATTTGATTTATGTAATGATACTACGTTCACGACTCATAACGCATGCTAATACAAGGCTTTCACACTTAAATGACACGTTGTCAAAGTAAATTGACGGCAACTAAATATTTAAAATTACAACCCACTGACAGGCGACCAGCAGGCTAGTTTTCAAGGCCTTTTTTACTGAGAGAAGCGTTACGTCGGTAATATTTCAAATGAAAAGACAAATGGTTGTAACATTTTTAATTCATAAGACCGCGTCATGTGATAGCTGCAGAATTTAGCAGGTGTTTTCTGTAGTTCAATTTTTATGGTATAAGGCTCTTTATCATGTAGATTTATAGCTTTTAATAATAGGAAACATTTTAAACATCATCTGCCTAGCCTTTTCCCAACTATGTTGGGGTCGGCTTCCAGTCTAACCGGATGCAGCTGAATACCAGTATTTTACATGGAGCGACACAACCCAGTTACTGGGTAAACGATACCCCTGGTAAGACTGGTTGTCAGGTTTTCCGGCTTCTGACTACCCGTAACGACTGTCGAAGATCTACGAATGACAGCCGGGACCAACGGCTTAACGTGCTTTCCGAGGTACGGAGGGGTCACAATCATGTAAAGATGGTCACCCATCCACAGACCAACCGCGGCAAGCGTAGCTTAACCTGATCGATCGAACTGTAGAGCTGTTATTATTTAGCCACGTAATAGGTAACATTTTAAACAAAGGACACAAATCATATGTTTTACATAAAAATGTCAGAATACATTTTTTTCATAACTTGATTTAATCACTTGCACAGAATTAAGTTGGTTAGAATGCCCGAAACGACATCGCCAAAAGGAGACATATTTTCCAACACGAAACGTTCATCAACGATCTCCTCACCCTAGACAACTTTACCTTATTGACGACCAAATAAATCGAAGCCAAACGACGTCCGACACATATTTTCGCACAAAAATCGTGTGCATTTTAAATCAACGAGTTACCGAGTCGCCGGGGCCGGGTATAATGAAATCGTAAATCGGCTCGGTTCTCGTGGATAATAGTGAAATATAAATTGGGCGGTCGCGGTTTGGCGCCCGTCGGTCCGTTGGCCGACATTTTTGCGGGCTCGCTTCAATCACGCGTTTTATAACGTCAGTGCACGTGTGGCCGGCAACTGTTGTCACAATAAGTTGTCGCGGGGTGTGTGGCACTGCGTTTGGCAAGTGGTACGGTGTGGAGGAGACCTTATGTAAACTGAGAATTTGTCACCAATCAAATGCAGCAGTAAATCTGCTGTAAGTGACACTTATTAAATTTTAAGACCAACAGCGGTATCTGGAGCACGTCAACTTTTAGGGCGATGGAAATGATGCTAGAACACAGAGAACTCATGCAACAGTTATAGATATAGCAAGACGCATCATGCAGAAGCACCTTAAGCTACTTGTTATGCTATACAGGAGACCTAACTCAACAGAACAGCTCAATGCACTCGAAATTTTATCCATAGCCACACGTCACACACTTTAAACCGTAAAAATTAAAACCTATAAAGTTCCACGAACAACGCACTAGATTTATAAACCCTACCAACGCTAACACACTTTCACGTGTCGATGGATCCGCGTAAAAGCCTAAAAAGAGAAAAAAAAAGTCATTGGGTCCTACATGCATCTTTTTCGCCCGGCTGACAAATGGCTATGAAATGGCCAGGACGGCCCAGCTCGGGACACTGAACGTAAAATCATTCACAAATTGTGATGCCACGGTTAGTTCGGACGTTCGGCGGTGCAGGGTTAGCGCGCAGGGTAGTCGTGTTTTCGGTTTTAAGTGTTGTGTTTTTTTCGAGGTGGCGAGAGTGGGTTAAGATTTTTTTGGGCTTTTAGTGTGGTGTCAAATAAGGAATGACCTCACAATCAGTGAGAGTCATATACCAACTGGAGTTTTGACTGTAATTTGGACAGAGTGTCCACTGAGAAAGTGACTTAAATTATTATAGGTTCGCATCGAAACGTAGTGTCACTTGCATAATCTGCAAGACCACAGTATAGCAACACAATGTTTGAAAAACTGTTTGCTTTAACTAGCTTCAATTGCTTACATTTAGCTGGTCTATGTTGGTTCAAAGGCTTTTTAGACTAATAAAACTGTCAGTTCCACATACGATGACACACAACAGGCTTCACACGCTTCTTTAAAACCTAGTACCCAGCACGGTAACCCTATCACCGCCACTTTTTATCTGAACGCCATCAATAAAAAAGTCTGTACAAAAAAATAGAAAAACAAAAGCCGTGACGTCACTAGGTAGGTTTTCGCACCGGCAAACGGCGAGCGTATAAATCAAGCGCTACGCAAGCGTGGAGTCGGCTCCGGCCGAATTGTGGCGTTTTATGGCCTTTTGATTTACACAACCACTATTCGGTACGTATTTTAATGTGCGCTCGATAGTCCGTGTTGCGAGCGCGACTGTACGTAAATAAAATTCAGAAATCGCTCAATAAAAATCGTCACATATCACTGTTATATTGCAAGTTTGTGGAAATATCTTCCGGGTTTTTATCGAACTTTGGCCCAACACTAGTTTTGTCAGTAGTGACATTATGGGCGGGTATGACAGATTGTTGACGTAATTACGCTATAGAAACCCGTTCCGATGACAGATTAACACTGCAATCGCAAAGCACACGTGATGTTCTGTATATTTCGTTTATGATCGACATAAATTTGATCGTCGACTGTTAATAAAATATAACAATAACACATGAGACATATGTTCGGGCACCCGGCAGTAAATGCCACTAAAAACGCTACTGGTCAAATTTATAAGTCGCAAACGACACACATATTGCATATTTAAGTGTTATTTATTTGATAATGCTCAAATATTAATTTTATTTTTGTTTTATTGTTACGACGATGTGTCGATAGTTAGGTTAGGAATATTTTGGTACAGCATTATGGTGCTCAAATTATTTTCTAGCCTGATAATGTTCACGTGCTAAAGTTTCCAAGAACGTTGACAATCAAACTGCAACTTAAGCAAAATTCAAATTTCAACACAATATAATTTTATTTAGGCAAAAGATTCTGTGCTTCCTGGAAAATGTATTAATTTAGGTGCAGTTTTATCATCATTGCTCGAACTGTCTCCTCCCTATTTCACTCTGAATGACTTTGACGGACACGAGCGCATCATGGTTGATCAACTGGTGTCCCCGGCCCTCCACTCACTCACTCATTCATTCATTCATCCGTTCGTTCATTCACTGCGACGTCGGTTTCGAGTGATCACCGATCACCTTACGTCGGTTTTATTCGTTCGTAAGCGGAATTTAAAAAAGGAATGAACGAATTGCGGTTTGTTTTCGGCATTTTTGGTTGCAACTTGCAGTGTGTTTTAAACTGTCCGTTTAAAAACTTTTGTACCTACCTGTTAATTTTTTAAAGTGTTTGTCTCTATAAGGCTTAGGTTAGGATAGGTTTTCAAATATATTATCTTTATCAACATAATATCGACCTTTAAACGACATTATCTATATCTATACTAATATTATAAAGCTGAAGAGTTTGTTTGTTTGGTTGAACGCGCTAATCTCTGGAACTACCAGTCGGATTTGAAAAAATATTTTTGCATTTGATAGCCCAATTCTTGAGGAAGGCTATAGGCTATTTAACATCACGCTATGACCTTTAGGAGCCGAGCAAAAAGAAAAAAAGTCAGATAGAACGCTAAGCAAAAACGAAGTAATAGCGCGGGCAGGCGATGCGATGCGACGGGGTGGGTCGGAGTAACAAGAAATTTCACGCGGACGAAGTCGCGGGCAGAAGCTAGTAATTATATAAAACTCAAAGTTCTGACTGACTGATATATATAAACGTCAATTCCGTTGGAATATCGGGATAAAAACCATCCTATGTCCTTTCCCGGGACTCAAACTATCTCTGTACCAAATTTCATCTAAATTGGTTCAGCGGTTTAAGCGTGAAGAGGTAACAGACAGACACACTTTCGCATTTATAATATTAGTATGGATATTTTTTATTTAAATTTCCCCAAACGAATTTCGATAATGAAGATAACAAATAAAATCATTAAGGTTTTACCTTTATTTATTTTGAATGAAGTTTCCCAATATTTTGATATAGCTAGACAGTCCGAAGTCCGCTTGATATTTTTTTTAATCAGTTTTAAAAACCCTTTAGGTATTAGACATCCATCAAAACATTGTTATTAGTGGGTCCGGTGACTGGTGAGTGGACGCGTTTGTCGCCGGCGGTGTCGTCGTGACGCGGGACAAGCTGTCGCCGATGTGTCGACGAAAATCGCGTAGACGCGTCGCGGTTATAACATCTACCTTTATAAAATTATTGTTAGGTCAAATAGATTTTTTTGTTTTTTAATGATAATCATTCAAAATAAACATATTTACTGTAGAGTACAAATAGGAAAAAGCCCGATTTTATGTATATTTTAAGTGAAATCATAACAAAACCAGGAAAACCCTGACAACCGGAAAGTATCTACGTCAAATCCTAGTTATTTCCTAAATACGTGATTTCAGGAAATCATCAAAAGAAAACATACAAAAAAATCCTCTCTTGGGTCAAACTGAAAACGCATAAGGTTAATGTAGGAACACATCTCACAAATAAAAAGAAACCTTACTCCACAAAAACAAAAATAACTATTAATATAAATAAAACACTTCAAATTAAAAATACACTTCGCAAAGGACATCAAAGTCAAAGTCAAAGTCAAAGCATTTATTTCAAATAGGCACATTAAAGGCACTTTTGAACGTCAGAAATTACAACAAATAAAATTGATTCTAGTCGCCCATTCCAAAAGGTAGTTTTCGTATGGAGAAGAACGGGCAAGAAACTCCACCGTTACTCTTTTAAAATATTTTACAAAATTTTGCATACATTAATTATATAATAATAATATGTGAGCACGATGCACCTAAAATAATCTAAAATTTAGTCGAAATCTAATATTTAGTCGGACGCGTACATGATGCCGACTTCATAAAAAAAATACGCTAACTTAAGGGGGAAGCGCTAAGGTAGCCCGCGAAATTCAATATTTCTTACGTTTTTTGCAATTTGCTGGTCAGTATTAAGTTGTATGTTGATTAATATATGAACCGCGGCCGTAAGAAATATGTGTTTACAGAATTATAATCATTAAAGTCATCAACACAACTCTCTAAGACCACGTAAGTCCAAAGAATAACTGTTTCATGAAATCATCATTCATATATTAATCAACGTACAACTTAATACTGACCAGCAAATTCCAATAAACCTAAAAAAAATTGAATTTCGCGGGCTACCCTGGCGCTTTCGTCTTAAGTGTTACTTTGGAGTTTAAAGCCTAAACTATGTTTATTGTTAAAGTAAGCCGAGATATCCTCGGCGTTATAATACACTTTGGAAAAACTAGTTCTGATATAAAGTGAAACCTGGTTGAGTTAAAATTGTAAGCATGTGTTTGTTGAGTTCATGCATATTCTTCTTTTTCCAATGAAGAAAAGAGTGTTCATGAAGTTTCTTACCCATTCTTCTCCATAGATACGTACTACGCTTTCGAATGGGCAACTAGCTGCATATTTCTGACTGAGCGACTCCGTGACAATTCGAAGCGCCTGTATGAGGTTTAATTGAAATAAATGCCTTGAGTTTGAGTTTTGAGGAAGAGTAGTTATAGGTATTTGATTGGGTTGGGTTAGATTTCAGACTACTTAATTTCATCCTAACCTTTAATGCTCGGTTCCTATAAACAAAAACGATGGTTTTGCTTACCAATAGTAGAATTTTCTTGTTGCCAAACTGGGAATATAAATAGATCCGTAAGCTAATTGTACCTGTGATAGCTGCTTCCATAGTTATGGGTCTACTATGCAAAGCTCTGAGGTCTTTGCTTCATTATTGGTAAAGATAAAAGAGTTTTAATTTTAACCTTTAACAGTCCGTAAGTTATAGGAATCGGCCATAAGACGTTAAGGCTGAAGCACACAATCATGCTATTATAAAGCATTGCTTGTTTGCTAGTAAGTAGCGTACTTTTTACTTTACTTTTCTTTCACATATTTTACTTTTACTACTACATATACTCATAGTTTTATTATGAACCCCGCAAACATTAGCAAAGACCAGCATCCTAATTGCGTGACACATTAACAATCTAAATCTGAATCATTATGAAGGATATTGTTAATCTATTGCTTCGACAATTCAACAACGTAAATAATGCAATGACTATTGTTGAACTGTCGAAATGAAAGTCATGCCAATGTTAGTGTGTTACCGTTGTGTTACGCATTGCCCCACAGAAAAGTCATATTGTTTGAAATTGAAAGTCCTATGAGCTGCAAGCCGAAAAGGCAACAAGTCAGGATAATTTTAATAATAACAAATAGGTACTAAAAATAACCTCACACTTTCGGCTGCCATAGAAATATTTCAGCTACCCATTCACCATTCGCACCCATAACACACACCCAATACAAATACGACATAAAGCATCGAACACATAGGCGAGATTACCGCCGCAGCGCGCCAAATAATCGCCGATCATAAAAAAAACCGCCTTAACGGTCTGCGAACTTTCCTGTAGCATTCCAGTCACGTCGAACCGAACTGATTGACGGGAGACGTCTGCGCCTTCTAGAAACATCCCCCAACTCCCCCTGACACCCCACCTTAAGGGTGCCCCACCCCCCCACAACTTGACCTGTGATCGGAGCTAGAAACATGTGAAAAATGTCATTAATGCACTCCCGTGGTGCCTTATTGAGTGCTTTATGTAGTAGAGGGGTTATCGTCATGCGTGGCGTTTCGGTGTGAGCGGTAATCGCACGTTTGATTACAGGGTGGTTTTATGGGTTTATTTTTAATTAGTCTTTGGTGAATCTTGCAATTTGAGGACGTGTGCTACGGGGTTCGGTAAAGAGCGGACTGAAAATATTTTCTACTTTCGATGTGAACAGTAGGTTCTTGTTTTAGAGAATTGGGAAAATACAAAATTGATCACTTCAACACAAAATAATTAAATATTAATTTGACATTAGCATACGGAAATGAAACGAAATAAAAAAGAGGAGGCCTGTATCTCAGCTGTGGGAACATTTTATGCTGATTATGCTTATACAGAAATGAACATGTTGAAGGAGACGGTTCTACTATGTTATGTTTCATTTGGTGCAACCATAAGACACACACCGCCCAGTAGTGATCGACCGTTATAGATGTTTACGAGCTAGGTGTCTATGGTTCAATTTATCTTTTTAATCTTTGTTATTCTTTTTTTTCACCTTTTTTGATGTTTTTAATACCTGTATTGTGTCTTTTGTTGCACTAAATAAACGTTTTATCTATCTATCTATCTATGTAGGTGTAATAAAACCTTTGAGTTTTGCTTATTTCGGAACTAATGAAAACTAATGAACTAAAATAAATAAATAGCAAAATTTATTCAAAAATATAAAGACTAGCGTTAAATACAGTTTTTCTTAAATCTATGTCGAGTTCACCCATGATTTGTGCCTGAACCTGTGTTTCAGGCGATTGGAGGTAACATTAATTGATTAAATAATCATTCAAATAATGGCTCTGGAATAAATAAATCCATCAAACTATATACATAGATGGACAGAGGTGCAGGTGCAAAACCAAATGGTAACGTAAAGACTCTTTGGACAGGAGCGACCTTACAAACTTTATTAATTTCGAGCACGTGGATGTTCACAAGTTTGGATTCGTGCACTTTACAATAAATAGCTGGAGTACAATCGTTTGGTGCTCATAATTAAAAATCGATATTGGCTACGTGATGCCAATCATAGACTCGGGCGGGACTAAGAGATAACGTCCTCGACCAAAATATTCGATGAATGTCGAGTTGATGCGCGTTCGACAGGCTTCCGAATTCATTGACTTGCCTTGCTCCCGACAGCAATTAGCTGTCTGAAGAATAGCAGTCGTCTATTTGATTAACACTGTTATAATATTCGGGTTTTGGATTTTTGAACAGCGCTTAGAGGACTCCTGTGATAACATTGATTGCTATTCGATTCGGCACGAAAGCGTATCGAATGGTTGTGCATAACTAACTATGCAGAAATGCGTCAAGTTTAAGAGGTTCTTAGCTACGCATAATTATCCCCTATGCCTCTTAACACCTCGTCCAGAGTTCTTTAATATCCACTTCTGGAACATTTATAGGGCCAAGCTTACAAGCAGAGTACATTTAAAAAAAATGGAAGATGCAGTTCTGTAAAGTAGGAAATGGTTACTGACTGTTGTTTTAGTTATTTTATGACTTAACATCATAGTAGTTTTTAGAGTTTTGTTTCAATAATTTTCGTTCTTTAGTCAAAACGATCTTTTTCAAGTTCATATTTTAAATGTCTGTAAAAAGAGTCGCATCACCTATCCAACCATCCGTCCCATAATAACCTCGGAAACAATCCCCAGCATCACGCATGATGTGGCCTTTATTGAGATTTACGGCCACCGATTAGTGGGGTCAAGGTCAAACGCGCGATACGTTAACCTGCTGTATTTTGTGTCAGCAACCCTGATGGACGGGATAAGGGTTGAAGTTATTGGGACTGAAAAGTTTATGGTTTTATGACGTGATTGTGTCGTTGTGTTTTCTGAGTGATCGAAAATATTTCGAGGTCTATACTTAGATGGTTTTTGTCCAAGTCTAAACTTTCTGAATGGAAATTAAATGCATAAATACATAATCAGCCTAAACTGTTACGAGTGCCTCTGCAGCCACTGCTGGGACACAGGCCTCCTCTCCATGATAGGGAATGGGCCGTAACCCACCACGCAGGTCCAGTGCGGGTTGGTAGATGTCATAATATGTCTTCGAATTTAATATAAGATTATTTTAACTAAAGTATACTATGTAGGATTCCAATAATTAATAGTGCGTATCACCGTTAGCTTAAAGTTGTTTTTATATTTGGATATTGGTCTTTCTGAAAATAAAGGATTAATATTTCAATATTGCACGTATGTTTACCAGTGTCTAAGTAAATTTGCTTGGATATTATGTTTGCCTATGCAACGCCCGGATTAAAACAGCAACAGATCTAACTAAGAACATAAAAACTCCAAGACTGTACCATCAATACACACGCAATAACGCGAAACTCGCAAACAATAGACATTAATAAGACGGGCCGGGCAAACGGGTCCGGACATAACGGCCGGCCGCGTCCTGGGATGCGCTTATTAAAACATTTTCACCCGGGCAATATCTGACGATAGCGAGACGTGTACAATATGTGCCGAGCAAACTCTGGCCGCATGTGACGACCTGTGGGAATCGCTGAGAAAACTTCATTAACTCCGCCGGACGCCACCCGGTGGACCCCCTTCTCCGGGACCGGGAATCGGGAGTCCGGGACCACCCCACGGTGACGGACGCGACGAGCGGACTCCCCCGTCCGCTTATTACGTCGCGAACGTGCCGCAGAATCGAAGAAATGTGACGTAAATACGTGAAGCGTTTGAGAAAGAATCGGCCTGCTGATTGGCCGGGCTTTGTGTTCGGTTGACCGTTAATTTGATCTGTATCTGAGGGGCGCCCACTCATTTTTTTCTTGGGATTATTATTGATGCGATCGATTCGTTTTGATGGGATGCCGATACGTCGGTTATTTTCGGGTAGAGCTTGCTCGTAATATTATTGTCGCGTCTCTTTGTAATGTCGGAGTCTGTAATCAGATGATGATTCGCACGGTTTACTTATAAACCCGATGGTGTAGATCTAGAAATGTTTTAGCAAGAAATTAAAGAAAAATGAGCCTGGTTCCGCGAGCTGCCAACAACTTATCACATTTTATGCAATGTTAACACAACAGTTCAGTGCCAAGCGTCTCCATTAAAACTCTCAGTACTTTACAAAAATGCACTCAGGCGCATCATCCGGACACGTTCCGTTTCTCGGAAGACCACACGCGAGCGTCCCGTTGACGTACGAACGATATAATTGCCAAGTTGCGTTTCGTTCTACGCGAAGAGTGACAAAGTGTGAGCTTTGCCGTAATTACGCAGGTTTAAAAAATGCGAGATCAGTAGAATTGTAAGTGTCAATCAGCGTGGATGAGTGACGTTGAGTTGGTCAACTTTGCAGCTTCGTGTTGCTATAAGGCTAATACAAGAGTCGTGTGGGCAGTTTGTTCAGAAATGTGATTCACTGAGACTGAGACACGTCATACTAATTAATCTTTGGGGTACCAAGAAGCCATTACGGATGTTTAGTAAATGGGAGTTAAATGCTATAAATCAGTAGCAAGGAGAACTTCTGGAGGATGAGAAAGTTGGGCCGAGGTCATATTATTTTATATCAGAGTACAAGAGTCTTTGACCAAGACTGAATATTAGAAGGCCAATTCCCGTAGAAACGTTCAAAATCGCGACAATAAATGTCAAAAATACAAGAAAATTAGAGGAATTTTTGACAGACTGAGATTAGACTAAGCGTTTTAAAATTACGAAAATTGCCCTCAGAGCTTCATAAACCGAATTTTATGATTGACATCCATGAACATGATCGACGACGATGGTAAAGACTATTATCGTTCTGAGATGATAATTATAGAGAAACTTAAAAAAAACTGTGTTAACAGTTTCGTAAAAGTACCAAGAGAAGCCTTCGCAAAAAACTAGTATCCCAAAAATTACAATTTCTCCTACAGTTGCCAAAAGAAAACATTAGAATGACGGCCGATGAGTGACGGATGGACAGATATAATTATAATATTTGATGCCAACGAAAATATATTTAGTTCGTCCTCTAATCAATCATTGATGTGTCATTTTTGATAAACGGCGTTTCAACAAGTCTTTGAGATATTTTAATTTTAGAGGGAATAGAAAAATTTGGACTATAGAGGTATGAGGAACAGGGTCACGCTGAAGTATTTGCATGAAGGCTGCGCTGATGTTCATGATCGGGGTCACCAGTATAGAGGAATGAGGAACAGGATGTAAAGTTCACTCATACTCTATAGAAAAGGGAGGATCCTCCGACCAGACGGGCTTCGTATCTAGCGGGCAACTGCCCGCTGATTCATGATTTTTGGCTGGCCGTTGTACGAGTATTTAGGCTAGTTGCGTTGTTAACTCTGCTTGCGAGATGCAGGATTTCGCGTGACGTCAGTATGACGCGTCATACTGACGTCACGCGAAATCCTGCATCTCGCAACGTCACATGCGAACAACGCGTTGTTCGCATGTGACGTTGCAGATACTACAGGACTCCTCCATAAGCTCGTAATTCGTAGTTTCGACCGAAGTTACGGCCGATTCCAACACTCTGTGTAGGTGATACGTCACCCACGGACATAAGATTAGTTCGGGGCCCGACCTAAGAATGAATGACATCACGTTTTGACATTCATCCCGACAGTTAATTAATCAGGTGTAGGCGTTCATTCCGAAGAATTGCCAAACTTAAGTGGCAGTGGGCAGGGCACATTGCTCGCAAAACAGGTGGCCGATGGGGCCAAAAGGTTCTGGAGTGGCGACCGCATACCGGAAGACGTAGCGTTGGAAGGCCTCCCACATGTTGGACGACCTTGTGAAGGCCGCAGGAACTTGTTGGATGCGAAAAGCGCTGAACCGATCGAAGTGGAGGTGCTTGGGGGAGGCCTATGTCCAGCAGTGGACGTCATTCGGCTGAAATGATGAGGGTTCATTCCAAAATTTCGACATACTTTCGGATGGGCCCCTATCTTTGTAGACGGTCCTGAAGAGTAAGCCCCATGATCTGAGGGCCTGGACAAAGTGATATTCTATCAGCAATAATGATTATTGTAAAGTTAAAAATGTATCAGACTGACATTAGCTACCGAAAACCTTACGCCCATCTCGTTGAACGTTGTTGTAATACGAAACATTTTGAAAGCTTGTCTCGGCCATCGGTCCTTCAAACGTGGTCCTTGAAATTTGAATTTACATTTATATCAATTTCTTTTTTGTAAATAAGTAATAAAGAATATTCTAAATAATATTCTATTCTATCTTTATAGTTTAACCAGGAATGTCCAGTTTATACTTTGATACACTTGTTCTCACACCGCACAAAGTGATTTAAACAGCGCAGCGGTCGTTCGGTCTCTCATTTTTTGCATCATCTTTAATATGACTTTTAAAAACATAAAGCTTCTTTTAATATCTCAGAAAACATCGCTAAAAATAAAACACGGACTAAGAGCCGAGACAGATTAACCCTTCAACGTCAAATGTCTTTTTACACCGGGACAGATGGAGCCACCGTCTCCCTGTCAATCACACGTCAACGGACGGATTTTTGTCCGTCGCGCGTCGGTCCGTCAGTCCGTCCATCCGTCGAAACGCGTAACTCGACTCTGAGAATCCGCTTAATCTTTATTGACGTTACGTCTTTCCTTTTAGCGGGTATTTACGCGAATTTCTACTCTATTTATTGAACAATAAAGGGGAGTAGAAGTGCAGTGTGTTAAATTGTAAATATATTTCGAACAGTGTTCATTAGTAGCTCGTTTTGCTTTTAAGTAGACGTCTGTTATTTTTTTATTGATTGATTTATTTACGTCTGTGTTTATGGGTTATAGAATATCTATGGTATAAGTGGTGTATGTTTGTGTGCACCGTCTGTTTTCTTTGTATATGAACGAATGGGAATTAACGAAGAATATTATCATGTTGCTTGTATATGATAAGTCCACAGGACATTAGCGAATTTGCTAAAAAGGTTGCTTGGTATCATACTATTGGTGGGTGGTTGACTTTTGTGGCCTAAGGACGCGTAGGTACACATAGAACGTCCGTTTTTACATGATCCTTTTTAACGGATCATATTCTTCACTTCTCTTTTCCTTTTTTACTGGACTCGGAACACTGTGTTGTGTGTGAACTCGCTCATACAACTATACACGCCAACAAATAACGGACCTCAACGTATCGCTATGTGGATGCAATAATGACACCTAAACACAGCTTCTTCAGGTTGGTCTCGGCACCAGCTTACTGCTGATCTTGTTACAGGTAATTTGAGGAGCTGGGGAACAAAAGCGGACTTGTCCAATTAATCAAATTTTACACTAGAGCAAAAAAAACTGAAATAGGTATATGCATATGGGCTGTAATTTTGTGCATTTCAGTATAATTAGTATTTAATACAACATAACTAATAGCCTGCTTGTTGGTCATAAAACTATGCGTTTTCAATTTTTTTTTATTTTTTTTGTAATGGACAAGTCCGGTTTTGATTACAAAAGGTGGACAACTCCGGTTATGATTGAAAGAGTTATGGACATGTCCGGTTATGAAAGAAAACTAGATTCTATTATTGTATTTTTTTATTTAAAAATTATATGAACTCTCCCACATCTGGTTCGCAACAGTCACAATCGTCACTGTGGTCGTCGTCTTCGTCATTTATTTGACTTGTTTCAGCAATTGCCACTGGTGAGGTATGGAATATATTGTTTTTAAACCAATCAAGCTCTTGATTATCCATCCAATTATCTCCGAATTGTTTCTTTAAGAGTGTTTCAACATCTTTTTTCTTGTTTGGTTTTAGTTCATTAACCATTGAAAATCTTTGTAGTAAACTCGGATGGTTTTTTGTCATTTTTAACAATGATACAGCATTTTCTGATGATTCATCTCCATAATAGGTGTTTAAGACTTTCACACCAAAGTTTACGTGATTTAAACGTGCAGTAGGATCTCTTCGTATGTTTGCAGTGCCTCGGCCACGTGCTCTGCCACGACTACGGCCCTGACTTCTTCGTGTTGATTGTTGAGATTGACTAGGAGTTTCTGTTTGGATGATGGTTGACTTTCTTTCTATTATTATTCTCTTTGCATCACGAATACTTTCCACTTTCTTGTAATAGTCTTCAAGGTTTTTGACGTTGTAAAGGTTCCAGTTTTCAGCTAAAATATGAACTTTGCCATGCTTTGCGTAAACCTCATGATATTTTTTTGGATCCAAAATGAAAGGCATCTTCCGCAAATCCTTTTCGACCCTCCCGAACACTCGATCCGCCGGCAAGAAGCTGTGACCGCGTACAGGAAAGGTTAGTACGATTTTGGCGACATTTTGAGGGGCGTAGTTTTTCAACCAGAAAATCAAAGTGTGGACGACATGTGCATTTTTATTTTGACCTCCACACCCGTCCGAAAAAAGGCGTAAAACTTCCACTTCAGAAAAATCAGTAAACATCAGGTATGTTAAAAGGGCAGACGCAATTTCGGTGGCGCCTTTTTTAGCTTGGTTTTCTGTCCATATGAAGAAATGTGGCTCCTTTGTAGGCATATCAGTAATGCAGAAAGAATAAAGTCCAACTTGTCGTAAATAAAAACATTCCTGGATTGGCGTTTTAGGAAGGGATTGAATTTGTTGGAGATCAAAACATATTGTCATAGAATTTTCAGGTTTTTCTTTGGTAAGGGAAAAGAACGCTTTGGCTCTAGCTTTATGAACTCGGAGTTGAAGTTTCAATGATTGAAGTTCTTCAGGATTATTTTCAGTCTTCTGCCTATTTTTCAGCAGTTCGCAGGTACTACATATGTCGGAAGATGGTGACGCAAACCCAATATTAAAATCGTTCTCAAAAACATTTCGGAACATCGTTTGTGAGACTTTCAAATCATCAGTCGCTGAATTATTGTACAACTCCCACAACTTTTTTACGTTTAGCTCGTATGACAGGTACACTCTTTTTGATTTATTTCGATTGTAATGTGACTCCTTTGCTGGCAAACCACCGAGAAATTTTCTTACAGATTCCTTTTTATCAATACTTTTGAAACTTTTCCTGTCTCCTCCTCTGCCGTCAAGTGGCGTTTTGCCTTCATATAATTTGCTCGCAATTAAGTTTACCCTGTGCTTACTGAGCCCAAGAGCAGCCAAAAAAAAAGATTTTCATACTTTTACTAACCTTTTTGAATCACGGAAGAGAAAGTATGTCACAAAGTACTTATTCCTCTGCGGTTTGCGAGATTCCTCTCTCGATCTTTCTCTTTCTATGGGGCATGGTGATGTGAGCCGTGACAAGTAAATATCCTGTAATTTTTTGCCAATTTTTTCATATAGTAGTTTGCGGTTGTAAACAATTTCGTTTAATGTCAAAGTCTGGCACTTAAATTTTCCCTTGTTATGTTCACACGCAGACACGAAATTCAAAGCAAGGGGGTCTTTATCTGCGTACCTAAAACAAAATAATAGCAATTTTAAATTCATCATAGGTTAGAATAATAACAAACACGCACCGGTAGGTATAATTTTACACTCACTTCGATTCCCTGTTGTTTTGCGCTTGCCGTCCTGTTTTTTTCGTTTACGTGAGCCGTCATTTATATTGGCCACTATTTCTTCGATTCCGTCCATAATTTTGTCGGTTTTCTAGGAAAATTCTTCTCAAAATTACGAAAGCAATGACCGTCACACAGCTGATTATCTTTTTTTTTAATTTAGCAGTGTTGCCACAACTGATTTAGGGATATCATAACAAAAAAACAATGATTTTTTTAGACTTGTCCGGTTTTGTTTGACATTTTTCGTACTAACGGCAATTCTCCTTACGTTTTTGTCCGGTTTTGATTGGAGAAAAAATCCCTTAGAATTTTAATAAATTTCTAACAGGACAAGTCCGCTTTTGAACGAAATCATCATTTTTAACAATTTTTTTCTCTAAGATCGGACCGCTTTTGATACACAATACTCCGGGGTTCGATAGATATGAGCTTAAAGAGTGCAAAAAAATAAAAATAAAAAATTCGAGTACAGTGGACAAGTCCGCTTTTGTTCCCCAGCTCCTCATTTACTATCGCGAGAGGTGTAATAATCTAACAACACGATCCATTGTCTATTGTCAAAATCACAATAGTCTCAGACAGAGTCATTGTGAATCTATGTCATTGACCGTCGCCGCGTCGATTGTTATAAATGAATGCTTTAGCAGAAAATGAGCTCGCATGAGCATACGTGCTTGGGATCCTGACCATTTTACTGGTTCTGGGATTGTTCTGATAGCCGTGGAATACCTCTCCACTCCTCATGCTCCTCAGGACATGTTGCCCCCTTGTCGCTACGTCACTAAATGCTAGCAATAGTTTCCGAGGGACCATTATTGAGTCTGCAAGTCACCCCCTGCCATTTGGTCAGGCAGGGGCCATAGTCTTCCCATAGTGCTCGATAACCAGTTCACTTTAGCCACCCAAATCCATTAAATTCAATATTTGTTTCCTACACCATTCTGCAATAGTCCTACATCAACCGGGGGTAGTCCTTGGGTGCACTTGCATAGTGTGGACAGATATAACCGTCGGCTGGTGCCTTATTTCGTTAAAAACGTCTAAAGGGCCTCCGCGAGTTGGCTTTGGATGACGCCTTCTAAACCCGAGGGTCCTGAGATATGTGAAATACATTTTTTAAATAATAATAATATAACAGAAAAATAAGGATGGTTATAAAAGGAGCAACTGAAGGTTATGAATAACTTCATATATCTATGTGAGTAACCCTAAAATAAAAAATAATTCCGAAAATAATTGAACAGTTCTATTGAAACAACCAATTATTATGTAAAAGCATTTGCTGTCAATCCAAATACTAAGCAAAGGGCCTGTCAGTCTGCTATTATGCAGACTGACATTTAAAGTGCTAACAAAATCTAGGATATCATTCTAATTCTAGTCCAAACGTCTGGCTGCTTTAGACAAAGTCTAGAATTACTATTTCAGATCTGTGACGTTTTAGACAAGTTCTTGACCAAGAAAATTGTGAAGTTTTCTTATATTTGAACCTGAAACTGATTGGTAATTTGCTTTGTAGTAACAGCTAAGTCTACGCGATTACGCTTTACTTAAAGATGTCCACGTCATTGAGATTTATTTTGGTAAAAGAAATGATTGACGAGGTGAAGTAGTTGGCATGCGTATCACAATGTTTCCGAGATCCTTGAACATATACATACCTGGTGACTGATGCATCTATCCTGCCAGTAGGGCAGCATAGATAAATCAAAGAGAAAAATCTATGCATACATTTCATACAGAAACTAAGGCCTCGAAGGGCAGCAGTTATCTCAGCTACCTAGATTACTTTGCATTACCTATCCTGTGCAGACAAAAAGACCAAGTCTCTTAAACTATACAGCTCAAACAATAAACCACAGGCTCCATCTAAAACAACACAAACTCAACCACAACATTGACTAACCACCTTTTTCCAACTAGTTGAACTATCCATTTCCAAAAACCGAAATCTCCAAACAAGCACCTGACGGCCATTTCACCAGAAAACAAACACGCAAGCAGCAAAGCAAACAGACAAACACGCAGGCACACACGCGGACACACACAGGGTCGTGCGCGCGCAGCCTTACGTTTCAACGGCTCATTGTCGAACAAACACTGTTTTTTTTTTTGCTTTGGTTTACTTGACAGGTTGTTGTGGATGTGCCTTTATTACACATGGTTTAATTAATATTACTTTTGCGAAGTGCAGGGTTAAAATATGGAGAAATTTGCTCCCCCTATGACATGGGACATAACATAACTGGAGAAATATGGGTATACTTTAAGTACACCTCTACTTTACCTTTACAAGCGTGATGTTATGTTATGTTGTATGTCAACTGGCTCTATTATAATAACACATTGTTTACTTTCAAAAGGAGGTGTTAAAATGAAGATGTTATCTAGAACATTCTGCCACTAAGACTCAATAAAAAGCAAAGAACTGCAGCTTTCATTTCGACAGTTCAACAACATTCATTGCGTTATTTACGTTGTTGAGCTGACACATTTTTCTAACTTATGAAGCAATGTATTAGCAATATCCTTCAAAATTATTCAGATTGGGATTGATAGTGTGTTACCAATTTGGGTGCTGATCGTGAATCGACTGAAGCAGTCCTAGTATAACCTTCGCAGTTCTCGAGCACGAGTCATGTGAGTTTTATGTCATTGTAAAAGGACATACCTTTCACCTAGGTAATGACGGTAAATAAATGCTGTATAGTTTAATGATTGACGCGCGTTTTTTGAGGTGTAACAACTATACTAAAGTCTCATTTCTCTTCAGATACATAATCAGCCTATAATGTTACTGCTGTCACTGCTGGGACACAAGCCTTCTCTCTTCGAGATGGAGTAGACTGTAATCCACCACGCGGGCCCAGTGCGCGTTAGAATTTTTGGTTTTAGGACATGCCGGTTTCCTTACGACATTTTCCTTCACCATTTTTGAGAGCAGTGGTGATACACAAAGTAAAGTGCCTGTCTGGATTCGAACTCACAAACTACAACTCGCAAGTCGGGGCCGATACCACTGGCCCACCACTGTTCCCATTTCATAAGATATTAATCCTTAAATAAACAACCATATTTTTCAAACGACACGAAAATATCAAATAGATATCTAAAATAAACCCCGATCCACACTATTCCATCAGCGCTCCACTTTTTGCTCCTGGCCACATCAAGCGCATTGATTGATTGATGTTTATTCAACGGGCGTTAGTTGCCGTACCTGCTTTATTGATATTAAGACGTATCCCGTCGCAATTATAATATTATTCATCACTACAGCACCTGTGCGGGCACTCAGTCAATCATTCCGGATTGATAATCATTGTGCTACGTTTCGGAATTTTTTCGTAATTAATTCCGATTGATGGGCGCGTTTTAGGGTTATGCCTGTGTGATTGACGACAGTTGTTAAATTGGTTCTAGTTATTTTATAGATACCTGAAGAATATCTTGGATTAGATGAAGTTGAGAACACTTTAAAGATAAATGAGGAGGCTTTAAAAGTGCTGAGTTGCTGAGAGTTTTAATAGAATTATCATGGTAACAATAGAAGCGTTTGTTGAGGAAAAACAAAGTTATTTCACAATAAAACTTTTCAAAAATATGGCTTATTAATCTACTACCGACTGTGCCTTTGTTACATTTAACAAATGTTTTATCATTATGTCTAATTTGTTTGTTTTTCTTAATAATGACATATAAGAAACTCACAAAAATGCAATGCACCTAGCACATCTCTCACCGCAAATCCAGACAGATCCATTCAAACGATCTCAATCTAACCTCCAATAATTCCACCTGAAGCCCGATCCTGGCGTTAACGACTAAGCCGAGATAAAGGCCAAGACACACGGCAGACATAGGTGAGCCCAAGGTGCCTCGGGAGCAATAACGATGAACCGACTCTAAAGAACTGCAGTCATTTGCATATCGTGCCGGCTTTATGTTGCAGTATAAATGTTCTGAAACTACTATAAAGGGGGAAGAGTTTGGGGGAGTGTGCAGTTTTTTGGAGCTGAATTTTGAGTTGAGTCTCTGAGTTTGGAACTGTCTTATTGGTCTTTGAGAAGTCTTGTGGTTTTAGGCAATTACAGAACTGTGGACAGGGAGAAATTATGTCAGTATTCTGTTCACATTACTAAGTTTTAAGTAAAAGTCCTGAATGTCAAGTGACGTTTTGTTCAGGTTTAAGTATTCCTCCACGAGATTGTCCGACATTGGCAGAATTTAAAAGAGTAATTAATTTTGAGGTACGTACTTCTATAAAGCAGGAATATGTAAAACTGCTGTAATTGCTTTTGCCAAAGAATTGGCTGTAAGTATGAGTACATTAAATATGACTGGTGTAGAAGCTAAACTGTTTGATTTGAAGTGTTTATGTAA
Source organism: Luperina nickerlii (assembly GCA_963855955.1). Taxonomy (NCBI): domain Eukaryota; kingdom Metazoa; phylum Arthropoda; class Insecta; order Lepidoptera; family Noctuidae; genus Luperina; species Luperina nickerlii. The sequence goes on along the minus strand of OY979666.1, from coordinate 1,743,298 downwards.
AAGTCAGTCTGTTTTTATTGGCAATCGATGAAGAGTTATAAGATCGACTATCATTATATATCATCCGGAAATAATGGATAGTTTTTCTTTTAACTAAAAAAAAAGTAAGATTTTATAGATTACTGTAAAAAAATACTGTTTTCTATCAAAAAATCAATTCACATGACAATAAAAATGGTCTTCCCACGGCATTGCCAATATCGACACTAATCTAAACCCTGTACGTGACAAAACTGTCAATGTTACACAAGGACCAAAAACCCACGCACAGCCCACTTTACATCAATCATAGTAAAAATAACATTTAAAACAAACAATTTCAAAATACCCTCCTGGCTGGTCCTTTGTACGTTATTTGACGTCCTTATCGACCGGTGGAGACGACGCAAAAAGAAGTCATTGACGGGAACGTGAATCGACGTCGACGTCTGACGAGAAGAACGGAACCTCAAGACAACGTGGAGCTGATTGGCGCGGGCGAGACACGAGTTCATATGTTGCACTGTTTTTGTCGGGGTGCCGTCTTTAATTCTGTTGTTGGTTACTTGGAAGGTAATGTGTGTGTTTGTGATGTGTTTGGGAGACTTTTTGTGATAATTGAATGAAATTTAAAAAATATGAGAGAACAACATGGTTTGCGGTTCGTTTTATTTACGAAGTAGGTATGGAGAAATGAATAATATGGTACTTGCTTCAATATTAGAAGCAAATGGTCTTAAATCTCAACATAGGTAGATTGCCACAAAAATAATTCGTCCAAAACAAAAGACCATTGACAGTTACGATAAAACTGATATTCTTTTACGCTCTCATTATTTTTTTTAAATAAAATCAACGCTTCACCACATCTTCAAACGAAAGCGTAACATTAATAATAGAAAATCTAAAAAAAAACTGAAACTATTGCAACACCGGTAATGACAAAAAAAAAACAATCAGATGGCAACTCAAAAAATTACCAGCTTCCTGTTTTGAATTTGGAACGACAGTAATTGATTGAGTGACGCAATCAATTAAATTGCTTTATCGCTTGATTGATGCGCAGGCGACGGGTTGACTCGCTGACTGATTCTGTTTTTTTTTTTTTTAATATTAAGTGCTCCACCTATGAAAAAACATTGTGTTATAATTTTATAGTGTGTAGTCCTTGGCTGTTTTGCTTAAAATAGAAACAGTATCGATTTTTATATCACCAAAGTCTGGTTATACTTTATTAAAAACATCCGAATTGAGAACCTCCTCCTTTTTAGAAGTTGGTTGAAAATTAAATGAATGAGTGTAAATAAATCCTTGTAGTCTTTTTCTCATTTCTTTTTTGTGTCAAAATGTTAAAAGTCTACGTTTAAGAATAGCTCCATTCTTCTATATCAGCCCTGCCATGTCTCACAAATTAAGAAGCGTGAAAATACGACAAAAATGCGCTACATAGCCGCCGCCAAACGGAATACTCTATCATTCGGCTCTCGATAAAGATCGGCTTTGTTCGTAACTTGCATTTTATAATTTGCAGTGAAGCGTGTGCGCAGGTTGTGCAGGGTTGCCAAATTAAAGTTTAATTGTTTGCAATTATTTGAAACATTCCTATTTCTTAAGCATAATATGGGAAATATATTGTTTAACAAATGTATTTTTATTATACAAAACTCAAAAAAACTGTTTCGTATCAAACCGAATAAATCGATTTGGAATCATTATTATGTAACCACTAAAGTCACAATTCACAAACTACAAATTTTTTAATGATATTATTAGTAGGTATAGTAACTTAATTAGTTTAGAATATATTATATCTACCAGTTTTCATTAGCACTAAGACTTTAGGTTTAATAGTTTGATGTAAAAGATGGAGTTCCTTTCTAACAATATCAATATGAATTCGAAATTTCAGCTTTAAAACCCAACCTTAGAAATGTTTCTTGTTGTTAGGTGTTGGGTTGCTTTCCTCTTAAGATATTCTTCTTTTAATAAACACAATATCCAACAGACAGGACCTACGTGCTCCGAGCCCTAGCCATCCGAGCGGCCATCAATCAGCTGACTGCTCGGGGCAGGATCCATTCCGAGTTGTTGCAGATCTCGGAGATAACACAGCCGTGTATGATGCGATTTAAAGCGAGATGAGATTGTACTCGCACGAGGTCAAGTGACGATAGATAACAGGGGTGAAGGTTTGTGAGAATTGTTACTTATTTAATTTCGATTTTCATGTGTGAATGAAAAGTAAATTAGTTTTAAAAGACCTCACTGTCTTGTCTTAGAACTACGTTTGAAGGCAGTAGCTTGCCTCATGATTCCAATAACTGAATATCTTACGGGATGATATTGCCTTTCTACCTATCAAATGTGAGCCACAGACCGCCTTGTATAGTCGACCATACGTTCGTGTTAAGAAAACCAGTGCCTATATAGGCTTAAAATAAGCTGGCTTCGTATTTTGCTGAAACTCCTTACTACGCTACGCTGGCAGGCCAGTTTAGGGTTTTTACCGTTTTATCACTTACGAGGAGCCGACTGTACCAGCCTATCACTTAGCCATTTCTTATGTACGTATACTAACCAAATGGACATTGTTCGACTTTCTTTTGTATTATTCAATCACGCTAATATTATAAAGGCGAAAGTTTGTAAGTGTATGAGTGTGTGTTTATGTTTGTTACTTCTTCAAGCTCAAACGGCTAGACCAATTTTGATAAAATTTCGTAAGGAGGTAGCTGACACCCTGGATTAACATATAAGCTTTTTATTCGAATATTCCCACGGGATCGACACTTATGCAGGTGAAACCGCGGAGCGCAGCTAGTTAATTTATAATTCTCTACCTTCACACGACAATCTTTCCATTTGAAGATTTCATTTTCTCATTTCTCTTTCAGGTTTTACTCTGTTTTCAAATGAATCTATCAACCACAACGTTAGTAACAAGAGCTAGGTAACCATGGCAGATCGTCGGCAGGTGTTGGGTATTCGATTGACGTTTGTCTCGTCAGTGCGTCGGGCTGCCGGCTCAGAGACTGGTCCTCCGTCAATAACGTGTCGGTAACCTGACGAACCTATTTCTATGCGAACTGAAATTTGTTTTTGTATGTCTGGAGGGAATGTTGTTACAAACTTACTTATATCTGAAGAATAAATACTGCGGTTTGACAGCTTTTATATAGAAAAACTGTCAAAATTCTTCAGTTAAAAGTTAGGTATCCGACTATTAGAAAATTAGCCCTTAGTCAATGAATTTGTTGAAGTTCAAAATTACATACGGGTTAAGTCGGGGTCTTATTCGACGTAAATTATTCGTATATTATTGGTATTGTTCAAGGAAGCTTACCTGAAACAAATAAATAAATAATTAGGATGTATTGTATATTGTGACTACCTGTATTTTGAGTCTACCCCTATTTATGTAAGGGACGTCCTTACATATTCCTTGCCGCCTTTACCAGTACAATAATAACCACGCGAAGTATCAGGATTACAAAAGTCTTAATTTGTATACCCGCATAATCGTATTTTTTTCTTTGGTAAATGTGCGCTCTTTTGTTCGATTTCATGTAGTTTTCCTCAACATTTAGCATCGGATGACATAAATAAAATAAATCTACCAGATACTACAATATCTATTCATAAAACAACTGCTACAAATATAGCATAAACACAAAACTGCAATAATAATTGCGAACGCTTGCACTGCGCATGCGTCGACGCCCTTAATCAGAATCCAGCGCGCGCGCACATCGCGTCAGATTACACTGTAGATCCGTGACGTTTGAGGGAGAGCGTACTGTGGTGGTAGAGGAGCGATTTGTTGCAGTCAAATCAATAACTAATGCTAAAATGAGAACATTAGGATTAGATCGTGTAAAGTAGCCGAAAGTGATTAATGCAAAAAGCCAAACCTTCGTTTGTATAATAATTGATTAAAAAGAAAACTCTTGACACGAGTTTGTTACCCTCTGCCAGACAAAGGTACATATAGAAATACATTGTAGGCTTTAGTAACATTGCGCTCCAGAATCTCCAGTAAAAATATATCCCTGACGTTTACTTTTAAGTTATCTTTACGAACGAACAGAAATCTCTAGACATTCTGTGGTCTTGTTTTTTTATTCGAGATGGGTTGATTATTTTAGTTTATTTTAGCTCTTGACTCTAATCTAGGTCTTGTGGCTTAAACCTTTCAATATTCCTTCTGCAAGTTAGGGAGTCTATAGTACTAAATATATTTGCACTCTAGACTCGCTCCCGCTCTGCCTATCACCACACAAGCCGCCACCTAGGTGCAACGCCCCACCTGCGCAACAAATCAGGAAGTGTTCCCCTGTCACAACAGTTACGGACAGACCCATCACTTTATATAACTAACGCGTTTGAAGCTGTTTGTTGCAGATGATAGAATATGAGGTGGCAGGGTGGGCAGAGATAGAGAATGAATTCTGCCAGGTGAAGATAAAGATAATGATGCCACATCTAAAAATGTAGCTATCTTTTGCAAACAGGCTAAATAAGAAAGTGACGCAGGAATGTGTGCGTTAGTTGCAGATGAAAGGATATGAGTTATCAGGGTGGGTTGTAAACATGGAAATATTCTACCAGGTGAAATTAAGACGAATAAGTACAAAAATATAGCATTTTGATGAAGTAGGTAAATAAGAGAGTATGTCGTAGCAGGGTTTGATGAAGGAGAAAGAATTTTACGAGGTAAATTTGAAGACTCCAAACACAAAAATATATTTTAATACGAAGCCAAACGATAAACATTTGGAAGGTGAGCTATCTGGCAAACTTGTTGGACAAGACAACAAACACCAATGATGTCACACTGCTAATAAGAATAGAAAACTTATTGCGATGACTGAACACGGAATCGACACAATACTTGCAAGACGAATGAGAGACAGACTCAGAAAAATCCAATTCTCATAATAAAACAAACGATCATAGAAACAGCTGCCATAAATTCTTCTATATGGAAAGTCATAACGATAACAACAACCTGACATTCAATAGCATCACATTTATTTATATTTCAACCTGAACTGACAAAATCAGTAAATAATGTTTTAAAATAAAATAAATTTCCTCTCCAACTGCACATCGCGGCGTTCGATCAACCGTCAGTTTAGTTCAAACGGAGACTGACAACTGAGGGGTTCTCGTATTTTTAAGAACGTTCAATCTGATATCAGTCTCAATCTGTCAAAAATATCTCTAATTTCCCTACATTATTGACAAGTTTTTAACATTGATTGTCGCCGAGATGAGATTGCGATTATATTTTGAACATTCTTAATTACGGGAATTGGCTTCTGATATGATGTAAATTCGCTTTGTTTTCCATTTTCAAATGTGAGTGTTCATGGCTGGCTGGAAAATTTAGGAATAAGATTGTGCTGTAAAATACTTGTGAATTTAGGATGTATCTATCTATGTGCAGCAAGCTGTGCGTCTTCTTTATCTACTTTTGGAATACATTCGTCGTGTGTATCAAGGACATCACAAATACAGTCCTGAGTATTCTTGAAATTCGATGTGTTATATGAAGTTACCCATTATTTATTCAGCCAATTTTTAAGTCCATTAAAGTTAATAGTCTCTTTGTCACCCAACCTTTCTACTTATCTTTTGTTTCAATTGATTTAAAATGACTTTTTCATAACATAAACAACGGCATTCAAGCAGTCCAAAGTCCTTTTCAACGATTGAAAAAAATGCACTCAATCAGACAGAACTCAGCCAATCAATTGATTCTACATCCATCAAAATAACGTTGACAACAACTAACATACCTACCTACAAACTGCCGCCTGGCAATGACCTGCCGATTGATTCATTCAATCAAGCTGATTGATTGACATGTGACGTGTGACAATGCTGTGCTCATTGATCAATCAATTGTTGCTAGATACGGTTGCAGTAGGCTAGCGAAGGGTTGATTTTATGTAATGTGATGGGATAATTATATGCATTTTTAATAGATGGTGCAATAGTGACAGACGGTAAATTGAGTTGATATTAGTGATTAATATTCATCTCAGGATTATGAGTTACTTTAATGCGCTTTTTAACCGACGAAAAAACGGAGGAGGTTCTCAAGTCGACGCGTATATTTTGGGATTAACAGTTCTCGGGAAATTGGCGCCGATTAACCGATAATCTTTCGCAAAAATGAATTTATCTTCAAATACAACCCCTATTCCAAAGAAACCAAACTCAATAAAAAATAACTACACGAAAAAAAAAACCACAACATGATTTCCATGCTGCAATATTTCGTCCCATAATACCCCAGTACACTATGATTAAACTATAAAAGACCCTAAACTACAAAATGAACGACAACAAGTCTCCTAAAAACCCTTCTTTAAGTCTAAAAATTATGGAACACACTAGACATTTTATTACAGCCACACGGCAAACAGAACTTTCGCGGTCGAGAATCGAACCCGTACCCACCTACAACCACTTGTTTACAACTTGACCGTGGCGATATATTCAGAATCAAATTGTCGACCGATCATCGTGTCTGACTCCTACGCTAACAAACTTAACCACACACTTTAACATTCAAAAATCGTCTTTATTTTCTTACCGATAAGGTTGGTATGGACTGTATGTTAGACGTTGTAATCCCCTTGAGTAATTTGCGTCCTTTTAGTTCCTTATGTATTCCTAGTACCTTCATGTCGATCTTAAGATAAATTTTGATAAAATACTACGTGTTTAATTCATTACGCTATTCATTACATGCTTGGTAACGATAAAATGTTTTAATGTCATACCGTGTAGACTGATGCAGCTTTCTCATCTTGGGAGATTACGTTAAAAACACAGTTTGCAGATGGTTTTATACCAGTATGCAGCATCACAGCATGCAGTACCTTTGTGAGGTGCTCAAACACTACTGCTATATCATCATTCTCCTGCCGGGTTCGGCGTGACATGTCTCTTTTTCTTCCATACTTCTCTTTATTAGTCGTCATTTCGGTAATCACCCCTTTTCTAATATATCATCATACAGACAGTCCATTCATAGTTTCTTTTGTCTTACCTTACTCTTAAAGACATCGACAGACACTTACTGCTACCTACCTACTTAATATCTGGTCTTTCTGTATATTTTTTTTTAGATAGTTTTTGACACAGACATTTTCAGTACCTAATGAAGGAACGAAGGATACTTAGCTGATACGTTCATAAGGCCAAAATTTTGTCTAAATTTATCTACAGAGCCCCCAAACCGAAACACCGAAACTAAGGCGCTCCGCGGTAGAACTAAGAATGGTGAAGCACGTTCCTGAAAGAAATCTCTCAGGATCTGCAACACCAAAGCTCATAAACAAAATTTACAAAGCATAATCATCAGCATTACAATTACATCAAAACAGAAAATATGAGCAAAAATTATACGTTTTCGTTAGTGACGGGTCGGACGAGACCGGACTGACTGCCTGTCCGTCTGTCTGTCCGTCAGACGTATTAACGTTGCGTGCAAGCGTTGATTTTGTTTTTGTTTGATATTAATAATATAATAAATAGGGATCGTGTGTTTGCGCACTTCTGTGTACACTAATGTTTGTTTTGTACTGCTATCGTGTCTTAAAAGGTAGTATGAGATAACGTCAAGAGAATGGACAGTAGCATCACTCTACCGTCAGCTAAAAACAAGAAACTGTTATCACCAGTTGGTTAGCCAAGCATGGTGATTACTGCAATCCTCTGACGAACACTTCCGCAGCACTTTTACAGCTTTGAACAAAGACCGACTACTAATAATGTTTTGGTGATGACACTGATGACGCTAATTAGGTGGAAAAAACGACATTAAATTTAATGATCTTACTAGACGTAATCACGTCTGACGGACGGCGTATTGTATTAAATTGTTTTCAACATGCTTCTGAATGCAGCTAATCCTAATGAAAAGTACTTCAAGACGATGACACGAAATGTAGTAATTGAATCATACGCCGCGGTTATAAGGAACAATTCAAAATAATCGAACCAACAGACAACTGCGCAGAATGCAGATTCTTTAATGAACAACTTTTAAATCACTTCACTCACAAAGACATAAAGAATTGCCACTATTTATTACAGCCTTAACAGCAACATACTAACCATATATTTAATTTTAATCCTGTGTGCACATTGCCCTCAGAAGCGATTAATTATAATAACACCGTCACACCGGATGTGCCCAGTGCCATCCATCAAGCGTCAAGCTCGCATCACTAATTACAAACACCTCACAAACAGTATTAAAACGATCCAACGTATATTTTAATTTATAATAATAACATGTGCAATATTCTTTACAATAATTCTCGTTTTAAACACCGGAATGAACTCAACGCAAACGCGAGCGTACACGTTTGTCATAGAGCTATATATCGCACAGACGCGGCACGTCGCTTGCCGCACTCTGCCGTGAGGCGCCCATCTCGCCGCGCGCATTAAGTCTGCAGTCACTCTCAATCACTCAAGCTGTCCGGCCGTCACTCATAAGCAAGACGAACGGGGGAATGTCGGTGGCCTCCTTTGAACCCCCTTCTCCCTGTAGGTGAAAAGGGGGGATGGTCAGCTCTTGAAGACAATTTACTGTACAAGTCGAGTTCGCCGTCCGGGATTCGTGCGCTGATGAAATTTATTTGGAGCAACTTGTGTTGCAGTTTCCTTCTGTTATGGGATTTCCATAGCGACCGTTGGAACTTATATTTTTATGGACTTTTGTGCGGGAAATGGGAATGTATGTTTCTCAGTTCTGTTATGTATGAACACAGTTTGTGATTTTTATAAAACTGTGTGTAACTTTTGTTTGTATTCGGAAGAAAGTACGGCTAATAGAATTTTTTATCGTTCTGTTTTCCCGGTAATAGGATTGTAGTTGTACGAGAACTTTTCAGAACACTTTTGACAACCGACATGAATACTCTTTATGAGACGTTTACGGTATGCTGATTGATGAAACTCTCATTGTCTGTATTGTAGAGCAGATTTTACCATTTTTTCCTAAATGCGTCACAGTAGAAACGGATCCTCAAACAATAATCCTGCAAGCTGCAGCCTCACGATAGATCCTCCATCCAAATTAACACAACACACGACTAAACTACAAAACATTAGCTCAGAAAAAACTCAACAAAGCGGGGCCAGTCTCAAACGGTGAGTTAACATCATTATCGGCGTTGGACGCGGGTGAGGGCGAGTCGGGGCGAGGTAGGGGGCGAGTGGAGGCGGAGGGGGCGACACACGTCGCTCAGATGTCGCGCGCAGACGGACGTCTTTGTCGACCGAAGCTTTATTTACTCTTCGCGTGGACTCGCGACGACTAGAAGTGACAGCGTTTGAAAAACATTTATTTTTTATTTGACCTCTTGCTAATTAGTACAATTTTGAGAAGTGAATGGATGGAGTGTTTCGGTCAGGTTTTTGATGGTTTTTAGTAAAATTGAGGTTTAAGTAGTAGAGTTGTAATTTAATAACCTACATAGGAGAACAAGACAGACATCCAAATCGGAAATATTATAGAGGGAAAAATCATGGCAACACTGCTTTTTGTATGTTACACACAACCAGTTATTTTTAGGAGGTGGAGATTTTGTCGCACAAAAAAAAGACTTTCCATTCTCTAACATTGCAGTCTCAAATTACGAACACCTAGTATGCATATGAGGGTCACCTTTCTGCTCAATTTTTATATATCACAAGAGGTCACCGTAACCCCTGAGGACCTCGTAATAGGACATTAGTACAGAATCATTTAATTACAACTCAACGCCACTTACAACACAATATAGACTAAGCTGAAGGTTGTTTTTTGTTTGTTTGAATGCGCTAATCTCTGGAACGAACATCACGTCGGATTTGAAAATTTATTTTTATATTTGATAGCCCAATTCTTAAGAAAGGCTATAATGTATTTAACATCACGCTATAACCCTTAAGAGCCGAGCAAAAGAAAAAAAAGTCTGAAAAAAGCGAATACGAAGTACAAGCGCGGGCGGGCGATGGGATGCGACGCGGTGGGATATACCATGACTAAAAAAATATTTAACGTAGGTGCCGTTCTGGGGCTGAAAATAATATTGATAGTGTATCTGTTCCACCGAACCGCACTCGTCAAAATTTTTTTTCAGTTCGTTTAGTGGAAGTGGTCAGGTGCGATTCGGTCAAGTGCTGTTGAAATCAGTGCTCTGAGTGGAATACTTCGGAAATTTCACGCGGACGAAGTCGCGGGCTGAATCTAGTAACATATTATAATTTCGCAAAACAAACACATGTCATGTCCGCTTCTACGAACTACATCTGTGTTCACCGTGTTGATTCAATCAAACTTGACAGCACAAAGTCGATGTGGGTTGGACAGTCTACTGATGATCGATTTTTCACCCCCTCCACCCCCCTCGTGTAAATAGCGTTATGAATAACTGGCTAATGCAGGCTCACAAACAGAGTAGCCTTCACAAATACTGGTAACGTTTTTGTTGGTACTAGGTAGGTAGGTACTTGTTTGGGTAAATAGAGCTTTCTTGATTTGGTGTCCTTTAGTGGGTAGGCAAGGTTTTTCGTGGATTTTTTTGGAGGTAAATGTAGCGTTGGTCATTGAAATAATAATCTGAGGCTAAACCACATTGGAGATCTAGTCAAACCATGCAATGTGAAAATTAAAAATAAGTTTAAAATGCATTATGCTGAGCGATGGCCGTTTTGCGTTGATGTGATGCATATTTTCCCCTAACTTTTAATTTTTTGTTTTTGTGTTATTTCTCTACGTCATGTACCTACCTATACTTACCGCAAACAAATGTATTTTCTTTCTATTTAAAATGTCTGTCATAAACCATATTTCACTGCAGTACGAGACATAGGTAATATGGCTGACCGCGACCATTGTCTTCGATCTATTCAATTCCATCAATCCCAACCTTCAATTCCATTGTCTTCGGTCTATTTATCTTGTGTTTTATTGATAGTATAAAACAGAAATCGTGATTTTAATAATGAAATTCAACTTTCACAATCAAATAAAATCAGCTTATATCTGCTCAGCTATACCTCCGGAGCCTGCATGACTGCACTCAATCACACCCAAGACGCACCTCCTCAACCCTCTCCTACTTAATTGACGTTCCACTCCATCAAAACAACCTTAAACATTTCAACCAACACAAACCCAACTGCAGAACAAACGAAATCCAACCTTAAAACAATAACATTAAAATTCAATGCGACTGGTAGAAAAAATTGCAGAAAATTTGCATTGTGCTGCAAATAATTCTGCTGTGGAAATAAGCAATTATGATCTGTACCCCAAGGGGGTAGAGGTTTTAGAAGATGCAATAGTTATAGTTGATGCTGAGATGTGCAGCTGTCATCAGGAAATCATACGTCACAGTTGAAGTGTCAAAGAAAAGATTCTGTTGGTAGTAGAATGTGGGAAAGAAAAAGGAATCGGGTAAGGTCAAAATGGCAATGCACTTTTGTGATTAAGTATGTATTTACAAAACTTGTTTCTGTAATATTATATAGTGTATTCCTCTTTTAAGTCTCTAAATTATGTGACACGACGCTATGCGACGACTGCAAATAAATGATTGATTTTTATTAATTACTAGCTGTGCCCCGCGGTTTCACCCGCATAAGTTACGATTCCAAAAAAAATCTGGAGGGGGCCACCTTTATCACCTAGGGGTATAAAAAAAGCCTACGACCTATTCTCAGACCTACCAAATATACACAAAAAATTTCATAAAAATTTCGGAGGATTTCGATAACCAACACTGTGTGACACGCGATTTTTATATACAAGTAGATGATAGATTTTATTTATTAGTTTTGGCGTGCATTATTATATTTTATTCCCAAACTGCAGTTTTAATGGAATCAATCAACTCTGTATTTTTGTTTTATTACTAGGATTATTTTTAAAGTTTTATTGCTCTAGCGGTATCAAGGTTATAAATTCAAATCTTACTAAGTAGTAATTAACTATTTTGTTTAATTTAATTTCAGAAACAGTTTTATCTTAGTGATACAAAAACTCGTTTTATTCCTATCCTCGTATTTTATTTTAACACCAAATAGTAATCTGGATTCCAAAAACAAGCCATTAAACACCACATCTTTAACATTAACGATCACCATTAAAAACACTCAAAAGTTTTCAACAAACTTCTAAGCCCGCTAAAGTCTACAGAAAGTCCCAAATCCGATGCACTGTACGACAAACTGAATGTCGCACGACGAAAATAGTCAACGATGTTTGACAAATAGCTAACAGATGTCGCTTCACAAGTGGGAGGTCTACGGCACTTTTTTTCCACGCCGTTCGCGCCTCGAAACACTTGGCGAGCAATATTCGGCGATTGTTTCTAAACTTCAAACAGAAGTTCCCTTATTGTGAATGGTCGTGGAAAACTCTTAATAAAATAGCATTGTGTTCGGTTTAGATATTTCTTTTTGGCTTGGAATTGGCGGAGTTTGTAGCAGTGGGTGCTGTCTATTCTGGTTAGGGTAAGAATTTAGGACTTGAGGTCTTAACTGTGTAGTTAGTTATATACTTCATCAAGCGAATCCTTGTTACTATTTTGTATCAAACTATTCAGGCACCTGTAGGTACAGCCCGTCTATTCTGTTACAATCTCACTGTGAAAACTTAGGTGAAGTGAGCTCGAAATGAGCTGTCAATCCACCTGATTCTAGGGAGTGACACTATTGGCAGCTCACTTCACTTTTGTTTTCACGTTATTTTAACATATAGATCCGGAAGTGGCTAAACAGTTTGACACAAAACGGTGGTGTAAAAATTTGTCTTCCTTCTCCTTTCAGTCTACAATATAGAGAGGAAACAATTACCTATTTGATTGTAGATTGAAGGGAGACAATTTTTTCATTGAAACGTTACACAAATGATGTTCTGGCATCCTTCAACTCATCAACCAACCAGACATTATTCAAAATATCCAACATTACACGAATCGTCCGCAAACAACATAAATCGCTTTAATACGAAACCGCGCGGAATCAATCTATCAATCAATAAATCGCGCTAAAGATTGAGATATTCCACTCGGGGGGCGAGACTGGGCTAGTGGGGGCGAAAGGGGGTGTTAGGAGCGACAGGGAGGGGGTCTGTTTACCGCGCCCGTGACGGATATATCCCTCGTAGACACCCGTCAATCATCCACGATATGATGAGAATTAATATTTCACGAAGATATTACGACGACCGATGAGTCTTGATATTTAAATGCGGGTAATAAGGGATGTCGTGGCTGTTCTTTTATGGAGAAGGATAATTTAAAGATTATAACGTTGAAGAGAATGTGGAAATGTTTGAACTAGCATATTACAGTCAGAAAAAATGTACATTCTCATTAAAAGCTCTCATTAGAAAGTAAAAAGTGGACTCTGTATTAAAAAAAAAATGTGAACATCTTTTAATTTGGCAGTTGGTCAGTAAAATCAACAAAACTGATGCAATCATACTTAATTATTGAGCTTACCAATTCATTCGTCAATCAGAGTAGCTTTGCTAGTTATCAAAACGTACAAACATACCTTGGTTTACCAATCAGTTTATAAATCCAATGCTTCACTTCACTTCAAATTGAACAAACTCCACATTTCTCACATTCGATCAGAAACATTTCTAACTACATATTTCAGAAAAAGTAAAACAAAATTACATCAGAAAGTTGTACTAGAAGTAGAAATGTGTAAACAGCTAGGAAATCAATCAAGTCGGACTTGGGGGTGCAGGTTGGGGGTGAAAGGGGGCGTCGCGGGGTATCGCAGGGGTGTCGTGAGACCCCTTGACCCGTGCAGTAGACGGGTGACGTCTGACTGATGGCTTTCACGGGACATTGTTGCAACTGCTTAGTATGGAACTATGGAGTGAAATGTTGGTTTTGGTGATCATTGTGGTTGCTTCTTAAATTAATGTCTTGTCAATGGTATAACCAGGCGTTGTCGTTTTATTTTGAGGATTGATTCTTAACTTGCTGATTATCAGACTTATTTCAATAAATGGCTTTTGATTGATTTTAAGTAATCGGCAGGTGGACCGATGACTTTGTGAAGGCCGCAGAATTCCGCTGTAGGCGGGAAGCACAGAACCGGTCGAAATGGACGTGCTTGGGGAGGCCTATGTCCAGCAGTGGACGTTTTTCGGCTGAAATGGTGATGATGATGATAAATCGGATAGGCAGTAGGCAGCTGTACATTGCAGTGCATGTGTCACGAGAAAAAGGTTGTAAAAGTGACAAATTTGAATTAGCTGTCACTGATTTCTCCGCTAATCGATCCTTGATCCTTTCACAAAGGACTTAAAACTTTCCAAAAGTGACGGATTCGTCCTACTTTCACATAAACTAATAAACCTTAATATCAACTTAATTACTTCTGCATAAACACATCACACTCTTCTTGCATAACCTCAAAACTCATAAACGGATACTTAATAACATTAATATCAAAATTATTTGTGCCAGTAAAACGAGCGGAACCAAGACGTTTATTGCCGTATTTAAAAATAAATCGTATCAATCAGTTATTATGTTAACTGCCTTGAGTTTGTAATGAAACTTTCCTTCGCGCTGACGTGTTGATTTAAAGGAAAATAGACACCAAAGAATAATGATTTGCCAGAAGCGACATTATCATCTGCCTGCATTTTCAACTATTTTGGGGTCGGCTTCCAGTCTCACCGAATGTAGCTGGGTACCAGTATTTTACATAGAACGACTGCCTATATGACCTCTACAACCCAGATACTGGGTCAAATACGATACCCCTTGGTAAGACTGGTTGTCAGACTTTCGCGCTTCTGATGATCCGTAACGACTGTCAAAGATCCACGAATGGCAGCCGGGACAAACGGCTTACCATACTTTCCGAGGCACAGAGGGGTAAGGTATGTAAAGATGGTCACCCATCCACGGACCAACCGCGACAAGCATAGCTTAACATGATCGATCGACCCGCACGGCTGCTATTACTTAGCCACAAGCCCCTTTGACAGAAGCGACATTGAAAAATATAAAAATTAAATGCTAAAGTGCATTTTAAAATATTTTTTTTCATCATAGAATAATGAGTACTTAGATAGATGAGTAGAGACAAGAAGAATATAATTTAGTGAAGGCTATTGCAAGGCCAGCTATTTCCACGTTACTTCAGTACCGATAAACTACATAAAATTTGCATATCGGTGAAATTAAAGCGTTTCTGGTTGTAGTTATAAATCAGAGGTAATCACTTCATCGCGCGCCGTTTACTTGCCTAATAACAGTTTGCTAAAGGCCACATGCAGACCTCAGACGTGGTGGTTCTTGGTATATTCCATAGCTTAAAACCCCACTAAACAGTAATTTTTCCACATTACTTTTTTTCTAATACCAACAAAAGATTTGAAGAATACAGTAGATAACTATAAGTTTAAGAACAGTTTTGAACTACAAAATATTAAATAAGAATGATTTTATTGAAAACACAAAACGGTTACAGCATCGTGCACGTGATAAAGTGAAATGTCTAAATAAAGAATATGTGAGATTCAGTGTGAGAGACAGAAAGAGAGAGTTATATCTTTCTTCTCTCTCATGTAACGAAATGTGCCTAAACGTGACGCGTGCTTGAAATTTCACTCTCAATTCTCGTCCAATCACCGAATCGCGCCTAAGAAGTGTCACTTCAGTATATGAGACAAACCTACACCCAAATTGCGTGCACACTATTAGTCTCAATCTGAACCATTTTGAAGAATATTGCTAATCCTTTCCTCCATATGTTCGAAAAATATGTCTGCTTAACAACGTAAATAACGCAATGAATATTGTTGAAATGTCAAAATGTACCTAAGTCATTGCTACTGATAGTTTGCTACGCAATTACCCCGCTGTTATTTATTATCTGAGCCACTTTATGTCTATATTGACACTGACAGACGTCTGTGTAACGTCGCATCGTTCGACAAACAACAGAGATTGCATTTCAATCGTCCGCACCGTCTACACTCCTCCTTACTCTATGTCATAAGATATTGATTGGTCGACTGCACTTGACATAATTGTGTATGCTCGTACCGAGGTCGCCATGTTTTAGGACATAATCGTTAATAAACGAGCTATTTTTATTATTTATTGGATCATTAAACACGTGTAATGTATGTTGATGGGTTTTTTCAGTAGTTGCTAAGCATTTTTACTATGGATTTTGTCTGACTACGGTAACAAAGTTAAGATACACGTTGTTTTACGTGCAATAGCAATGTCGATTATAATCACGGCATAATACATACAGAAAAGAAATCATTTTCTTCTTCTTTCTTCTTTTCTTCTAATTGTAGATAGGGAGCAGTATTGGTAGCAGTGATAGCGACCCCGACTTAAGGCTCCTACAAACAGACGCGTCACGACACGCGACACAAAGGCACCGCAAGTTGCGCAACGAGCGGTGCCTTTGCGTCGCGCGCGATTATATCGCGTGTCGCGCCTGTTTGTAGGAGCCTTTACGAGTTGCAGGTCATAGGTTCGATCCCAGACAGGCGCTTTACTTTGTGTAAATAATTTCATCACCACTGCTCTCAAAACGGCGAAGGAAAACATCGTGAGGAAACCGGCATGTCTTAGAACCAAAAATGCGAAGACATGTGACATCTACCAACCCGCACTGGGCCCGCGTGGTAGAATACAGCCCACTCCCTCTCGATGAGAGAAGGCCTGTGTCCCAGCAGTGGGAACATTATAGACTGATTAAGTAAATAAAATAGGTACTTATTTTTCTAAGATCGCTACAGTTGCTTGAAGTAAAAGAAAAATCACAAAATAAACGTATAGTTGTCACTTGGTCAAAGACAGGTCATTTACAGCTGACTATCAACGATCTGATAAAGCATAGCAACTGAATGTTGACCGTCAGTCTTACTGGATTTAGTCACATTTCTTGACTAAACAGAATTTATGCATTTTAATGGAATATAACACATCAACCTAAAATAGCCCACACTAGGCCCGCGTGGTAGATTACAGCCCAGTCCCTCTCGAAGACCCACGAGACCTGGAGGCCTGGAGGCCTGTGTCCCAGCAATGGCTGACTATGATGTGGATAGATTAGAAGCTTATAACATTTAACTGCTTTACCTATCAAAAGTCTTAATCTTGAACCTGGTAAGCAGACGTGCAAGCTAACATGCAAGGTAGTGCGAATGCACAATCAGAGTTCGCAAAAAAGTCTCCAATCATTCCTTAGCAAGTGCATGCTTGCATTACCTACATAGCCTTGTGTAATACTTGTACGCAGCTTAAAAATAACTGGACTGCCCCATTAAAATGTTATTAAATACAACATTAACATACATTGTACAATGATATAAGCACAGACGGTCGCCCCTGACACGTCGCTCAATTAATACCCGCTGTACGTCAATTAAAACCAAAATCTGTCAATCATTTTACAGAGAGGTTACAGAGTGAAAAGTTCAGAAGGGCCATTTGTGACGACGTGCGACATGGAACTCGCGGAACTAGTCAATAGTTAAATTGCTTCTCGTGGAACTAGCCAATAGTAAAAATGCTGTAGGTATTAGCAATTTATCAGACTTTATTTATTGATGTGTGGTTTGCATGTTATTTGTAAAAGGGTCATTTTATTCCAAACCGTGTGTCACACAATGTGTCGCAGGTGGAAACGTGCACTGGTTTTCCGTTGCACGAGACATTCTGAATTTAATACCTATTTGTACATGTGACACATACCTTCTGTATGGATTCGTGGGCCTGCCAGTTAAATGTGACAAATGTATTGTAAAACTTCTTATTTTTCACTTCAAAAAAGTGGTAGTTGTGCATTCGGCGAGTTTTTTTTACTTGATCCTGAAGGTAGCAGGAAAAAGTAATAGCTCATAACGTTATTGATACCTCTTTGCGATATCGGACGGATGAGATTGTTACAGCCAATTTTAAGAGTGGACCTTCTGTAACCTATCTACTCTGTGGCCAGACAGACAGACGTCAGGACTTATCATATTAATCAATCAACCACACGATTCATTATTAATTAAGTATTTTTGTTCGTCGTTTTTATGTTACCTTGCTTTAATACGTGGGACTGGGAATTACTGGCTTACCTGGGAAAGAAAAAAAGCAATATTATTATACGAAACGACAATATAATATAATTAAAAGTTAGGCTAGAGAGTTAAATAATAAAGCTAGGTTCTAATTAAGATATAGCAATATTATTATACGAAACGACAATATAATATAATTAAAAGTTAGGCTAGAGAGTTAAATAATAAAGCTAGGTTCTAATTAAGATATTGTAGATATTCAATGGAAGTTATGATTGACCTACAAACATAAATTGATAATTAAAAATGTTTGTACAGACGCCACCACATCAAGCTACTACAATCTGTCAAATTTCTTTAATAGATTTGCAACTTTATTGCTAACGCATAAGCTTCAAAGTTGATTGGGAAAATTTGACAGTTTCGGGTAGCTTGATGTGCTGGTGTCTGTACAAACAAACCCGATTTCATAATTTGAAAATAAGGTTGTGGTTTATTATGATAGGTATAATGAACAAAACTCATTAGGTAAAAAGGTAGAGTTTAGTCAGTCATTCATTCTCTTAAACATGGCTGCTACTCCTAGAGATTTCTTAGGATGAAAAATCCTGCTTCTCGTCTTCGAATTTCATTCTACGCCCATTTTAATCCCATAAAATAAAAAGTGATTTCAATTCACTCAAGTCTTGTCAAAAAAGTACCTAAACAACAATAACATAAAATTTGTATCCGTTGCTAAGGGTGTGCTGACGTACCAATAATTTTATGAAAATTTACACCAGTATCAATTAATTCAAAATCAAAAGTAATTTATTCATATTAGGCTAAGAATCAGCACTTTAGGTACCAACAAAAACATTGAAAATTATACTCAAGCAGAAATAATTAATAAAAACGTAAACAGAGCTTATTACTTAAAAAATTAAAGTACCTACTGCAAACTTAAATTCAATTTATTCAGGAACAATAGACATTGTGTTTGAAATCATTAAAATTATAAAACTAACACATTCATAATGCAATAAATCATAGAATATATAAAATAAAAATTTATATAAAATAATTCAATAACATTAAAAGCAAACAATGGTTACCAAACTGTTTGCGTAACATGATGATTATGGCAATATTCTCTTAATTACCTCTAACTATGGACGATTCAACCATAACCTTGGAACAAGAGTTCCATAGCTATGGCCATGTACAGAGTGATATAAAAGCTTCAAAATAATTACGCAACCGAACGACTGTTGTACTGAAAACAATGCCAGTTACTGTAACGTCACTGACAACCTGTCCATCCACTAAACTGTTTTCATCGTCCATCTTATTATAACGATGACATAAACATTGACAGGTTCTTATATTACCTATATTATGATAAAGTTCCTATTTCATAAAGTTTTTTTGTACTATACAGGCTACCTGCCTATTTCAAGATAAGTGACGGGCACATTTCATTCATATCAATTCCTTTTTCATTACCCGAACCTTCAAAACGATCCACTAAAATACATAATAAACTACTTGTAATACAATAAATAAAATATAACGCACGAAAAAATCAATTTTGTAAAAGAAGATTTTACCAACTACCCTACACGGGCGGCCGATAAAAAATAATGCCATTTACACCGTCCGACACCGCGGCGGATTCGACTTATAGTCACTTGCCCCGCTTCGTTATTGCCGTAACAAAATGGCCTATCTTCCTTCTCGCTCGCACTCACGAAAAACCCATATAGAACAATGCGGGCGTAGTAAAATTTTATTGGAAGCACACGTGGGGTACATCCCGGGCCGGCCTGCATAATGCAAAAGCACGTTAGCTAAAAAGAAAGATAACTGCATATTTATACAATCGGTACGCGATATTTCGTTGCGACCGTCACTGTAAAGTGTGGAAACGTATCGGTTCTATCCAGGCTAGACTAGTCTGCTGCTGGGATTTATGCGTTTTAGATGTTTGATTGGGATAATTTGGATGGAAATTGTGGTGCATTTAAAGTACTCTTTTGTTTTGAAATTGTTAGAGTCATTCAACCAAAGATCGAAGAGCGTCTAAAAGTTTTCGTGGCGATAACATTAATTTGGTAACTAAATTAATATGTATTCAGTTAAAATATGTTCTCTATGCAACTGCAGTTTTAATAATAAATTATGGTATGTTTTAAAATCATTGATAAATCAAATGATCATTATAAAAATCACAAACACAAAAACAGACCAGCACACTGTCAATCACTACAATATACTATCTAGCACTATCAATCGGAATCTGAATCATTTTGAAGCAAATTGCTAATCCATTGCTTCTTAAGTTCGAAAAATTGGTCTCCTCAACACGTAAATAACGCAATGAATGTTGTTGAACTGTCAAAATGAAACAGATTCCGGTTAATAATGTGTTACGCAATTGCCCCGCTGCAATTAAATATGTCCGATTAATAATGTGTTAGGTACGCAATTGCCCCGCTGCAATTAAACATGTAACTGATAGGCCATTGTCCTACCCTTTAAACTTAAGCACTACAAGTTCCCACTTCTATATCTGGGCAGCACTGGCATCACTTGAAATCTAGTACAACCTACAAAGGAAACCAGCTTGCAAATAAACAAGGCTATTTTAAACCGCTTTTTTCCATCTACTAAATAAAGTAGCGCCCGCGCCGGGCGCCGCCTCGTATGTTTTCACCATAGTGTTCGATTACAATTTAATGCATCGCATTCGCACTCAAATTCAAAATCTTAAACGTTCACACTTTACACGGAAAAATCGACCTTAGACCTTAGTACGTACAATTTGGATTTCATTGTGTTTTCCTCATTGGTGCATCGTGTCCGTTTTGTGGCGCAATGAACTTTATTTCTCAGAGAGTAAAGTTTGTTTTGGATTGTTTATGAATGTCGTATCGTAGTCGTGGAGCGGTCGTTCCGTTGCATTACAGTGTAGTAGTGACATCGGTCGCTAGTTCGCTACTATAATTTCTTTTACAACAAAACTAGTACTTTATTGGTTCCGTGTCTCATTAGAATCGTTGTGCGCGTTTTATTTTAGAGCTTTTAATATTTTTACACCTCTCGCTATGATAAAGAGATATACAGTGTAAACTCGATTATTTTTATCGCTCTTCTCAACTTCATTCAAATTACATCAGTCATTTTATTACCGAATAGTCTATACACTTTGATGGATATGTTCATAGGCGTGGATTTATGTTTTTTGAAGAGCTTTGGTCTGGTGCACATTTCCATGATATTCTACTAAGACATACACGAGACAAGATGGACAAGGTAGGTAGGTTATCCTTCCACGAAACTTATGATAACTACTAAGTTACTACCGTACCTCATTTATTGGTCACGAGATAAAACAAACAGAAAACGATCACCACTGACGGTCTTAAATCTATCAATGGAGGTAAATATAAGTAAAATTGATTGTTGATGGATGGAATAAAATTGTTTGAGAGGTAGTTTTTTGCGCCTTGTATTTCAGCCCTGTTGACGAACTTGACGCATTACCTATTAGAAATATCGCCCAAAATTTTCAGTAGCACGTAAGCATACAATAACACCACATACATTTAACGTGTTCTGATATCACAAAATACATTTTGTTACAAAAATGCTATTAAGTATCTCAATAAAACTGTCTGGATTGCTAATTTGATTTATTTATCGTATTATTAGTTGTAAGGAAAGCGTCTTGAAGACAAATCTTGATTTATGTCGCGCCATCTGTGTTAAGGATGTCAATCGGCTAAGAGTCCGCGCATATGTTGCGATTGTGGACAACTTTTTGTGGTTTTGTGGGCTGGTGATAAAAGGTATCATTAATTATTAGTAAGAAATGGTGCTTACACAAGTGGTGCCTATTAATTTTCAGGACTAGGGACAAAGCTGCCTAGTTTTTGGTTTTAGTACCAGCAATCAGTGCAGACAAGCTATTTAAAGAGAGAGATTTTTAGAGATAAGAGCAAACCCATTTCAAATAAAAAAAAAAATATGGAATTTTTTACTTTTGGCCGGTAAGACTAAATGGAAAGCTGGAACGTGTGCAGTGCTTTCACCGATATTGATATTTACATAATTAGCCTTTAATGTGGCCACAGCTGAGACACAGGCCTCCTCTCTTTTCCAGAAGAAGTGGGCCATGATCCACCACGCGAGCCCGACGCGGGTTGGTAGATGTCACAATGACATGTCTTCGAACTTTTGGTTTTAGGACCGGTAAAGCGGTTTCTCCACGATGTTTTCCTTCACCGTTTTGAAACTTATTTCAGAGACAAAGATCATAAATAGCAAAAAGTGTGTCAAAAGTTGCTCAGTGTGCATCATCACTTACAAATAAAGCAATAACCTAATTTCCCCCCCAAAAAATACACTAAAATGACATCACTTCACGAGTGATGTTTGACCATCCTATGAATCAGCATCACCAGTGTTTTTCCATATGTCACCTCCACTGACACCTGTCGCCTCATATTTATGGAAGAAATATGATAATTCATCTCAAAGTTGTTATTTCTTTAGATTAATAATATAAACGAATCGCTTATGTCACTCATATTCTGATTAATTAGTCATATAATTATTATACTGTGTTTATTTCTAGTAAACACAATGACTTATAGTGTTTTTGATTTGTTTAAGTCAACTGTGACTAACGATGAACAGGTTAATTGTGAAACGTGTCAATAATATCTTATAGCTATCAAAATAGGAGATAAAGCAGTGGTGGCTCAGTGGTAACCGCCGTGACTTACGAGTCGTAAGTCGTGGGTTCAAACTCAGATAGGTGATATACTATGTGTAAATTATTTCATCACCACTGCTCTCAAAATGGTGAAGGAAAACATTGTGAGGGAACCGGCATGTCCTAGAACCAAAAATTCGAAGACATGTGGCATTTACCAACCCGCACTGGGCCCGCGTGGTGGATTACGGCCCACTCCCTCTCACAGAGAGGAGGCTTGTGTCTCAGCAGTGGGAACATTACAGGCTGATTATATAATCAAAACAGGTATTTATCTAAGACTGATGCAGTTGCTTGATGTAAGAGAAAAATCACAAAATAAACGATAAACGTATAGTTTGTCACTCTGTTAAAAGACAGATCTTTTAACAGCTGACCATCAACGGTCAGATTAAGGATAGCAACTGCAAGATGTTGTTGACCATCAATCTTATTAGGTTTAGTCAACTTTCTTGACTAAACAGAATTTATGCATTTTAATTGAAAATTACACATCAACCTAAAATGTTACAACCTTTGATTCACCTTTTTATTGATACCTAACTCAGTAAATTGGCTAACAGGTTGACAGCTCACCTGATTTATAGGTGATGACTCGATTGCCTCGCCAAAGACAAAAGTGAAAATCTCAACAATTTTTTTACACTTTTGTCCTTCAAACTGGAACAAGTCAATGCTGGTCACAGGCAGAAGAAACCATAGAGTAGTTAGATACTGATCTTGAATGAGCTCTTTATATCCAGGCCGCCCATTGTATATTTTGTAGTGTTCGATAAATTTTTTGTTATGTTCATATTTTTGTGGTGTACGGACGCCAGCTGGCACATTAACCTACCACAATCTGTCAGATTTCTTCAATAGATTTTCAACTTTATCGCTAAAGCATAAGGTTCAAAGTTGATTGGGAAAATCTGACAGATTGTGGTAGGTTGATGTGCTAGCGAAACTCTGCAGACGAGGTATGGATATCTAGCTAGACACGCTACAATATACACATACATTTACACACACATTTGATGTCTTTTTTGGGGGTCAACGACCGCAGGAAGTGTCGTTACTTGAAGTATGAGTTGAGAAAATCTGTTTTCTTTTGTTTTATCGTGTTTAGATATCGATACTTATGTGAAGAATATACAAAAAAAAAAAAAACAGATTTTTAACGTGATGTTTCAAGTGACTACACTAAATGCGATCGATGATCCCACAAGAAAAGTCGTATTTTTTTTTTGTTTTAGCGTGTCGAACATCGATACTTATCTTAAATGCAAAGTTTCGCAGTAATTTAATTTTACCCTGTATAAATAAATTAAAAAAAAATCTACCCTGTACGCGCAGATATCTGTAACAACTTGGTATAGCATGACACCGTCAACTCCGACCGATCGCGGACAAATATTACAGGTGTAAGTGAATAATAATGACGCGGAGAGGACCTGACGCGAATATTTTGGTCACGTCGAGCGCCGTATTAAGGCGACTACATGACCTAAAGCGCGGTCTTTATCGTACTGTATAGAAAAGAAAGAGTAGCGCGATGACACAACGCTGGTAATTTATTGCAAAATATGAAGCAATTATCTATCTACAAAAAATCTATTGTTTGGACTAAAATATTAAAACACTAGTATTTTAGTATGTTGCTAGTAGAATAATCTGACAAAAAATAAGAATGATTGTATGTATATTAGTTTGGTTTTTATTGTAAAAATAAAGTTTTTAAAGGTATCTTCATGATTTTTTTCTATCGTATCAAATTAGTTGTATTATGTTTTCAACACACTATATACCTAGCATATATCCTAAAAAATATCATATAATAATATATATTTTTCTGATTTTGTTTACTGTAGTCGATCATATACTTTTAAAACTTGTTTCTAAAACTTGCGTTTTTTGTGTTTAGGTCCTGTAAGCTCCTTAATGGTGACTCATTTATATCAGTCGAGTTGGAATCAGCTGGTGTCTAGTTGATTGTGACGTCTTGATTCAAGTATTTGATGTGACAAAGAAATGGTGTTTTAATTAAATTGTGTTTTTGTTTTATTTTAGCTGTTTCATTTGAAAGATTGGATTGAAACTCACAGCTTTGGGTGGTGTGTTTTAAGATCTAACCACACTTTTCTTTTTTCTTAGTCTAGATCATCATCATCATCATCAGCCTATAGCAGTCCACTGCTGGACATAGGCCTCCCCTAATGAGCGCCATAGCGCCCTGTCTTTAGCTTGACGCATCCAGCATCTGCCTGCAGTCTTTCGCAGATCGTCATCCCACGTGGCCGGAGGGCGTCCTACACTACGTTTGCCGAGTCGCGGTCTCCACTCAAGAACTCGTTTACCCCAGCGGTTGTCGGTTCTTCGCGAGATATGGCCGGCCCACTGCCACTTCAGCTTGCTAATTCTTTGAGCTATGTCGATAACTTTCGTTCTCTGTCGGATGCATTCGTTACGGATCCTATCCTTCAGAGAGACTCCGAGCATAGCTCTATCTTCTACAACAAGAAGAAGACAGAAGATTACAGATATGTAGATTAGTCTAGATAATAGTTCATTATACAGCTGTTCTAGATGACACATTTATAGCCACGCCAAAAGCAAAGCTCGCAAAGCTGCCGAGAGTGATTGTGTCGTGGAATATTCTGACTAACGGAATTTGTTGTTAGTTATGATAACTTTTGTGACGATTGATATTGCAATAAGAAAATCGTAATGTGTAAATCGGCCTTCATTTCTACTTATTTTACTAAATTATCAAATACTTATTTCCGAACAACTAATCTAAAAATATATCAAAAGTGTGTAAACCTCGTTACAATTTCAAAGTACTATAATATAAATAATGTTACCGAAACATCTTGTGTCGTGAGTCATGACAGTCGCGCGGGAAAACGCGGCGTTTCGTACTTACGTAACACTCATACAAAACGCTATAAAATTGAAATATATCTATACGAAACTGTTTGTTTATGTCTGTTTGTGAATCGTAAATTTGTCTGCTAGTGTGTATTAACTCGAAAGCTATTAGGTTAGTTTAATCGCTTTTTTATATTCACGCTTTTTATACATAGGTACTTTGTAGGGTTAGTGAAGCTGAAGACGCTTCCACCTGTTTGTGAAATCTTTAAATTTATTTAATTTAGATGTAAAACCGTGTAAAGTAATTTGTAAATAATTTTAGCCTACTTACTTGACCTACTCACGATAATTAAAATAATGTCAACCTCAAAGACAAAATATTAAAAAAAATATGAACTGTCGTATAGCGACTAAAATTTCAAACGACTTTGACAAAGTTGATTTTCTGATTTAATTTGTAAATATTTTTACATTTTCCTCATTCAGATTTCAAACAAATCGCATGATATTCATTGGTATATTATGTTATACATAATAAATTAACAATAATCATCAATAAATTAACAGCCGAACAATCAACTCGTAATCGAAGACAAAACAGACCATTCTAAAAACTAACACTACGCGATAAAACGCCGACAGCTTACCGCGAAACGCCGTAAACCTGTCACAAGGATGACGAATCATTAACGTGTTGCGACTTTAACATGTACGAAATTTGGCGAAGCAGACATAGCAGAAGGCTTGTTCCTAATAAAAATTATAATTTATTAGAACACAAGAAATGGCCTTGGAGCTACAAGTCATATGGTACAACTGTATTGGCACTTGGTTTAAATTAAATTTGAAATTAATGTCACCTTTCTAAACTCCATTGCAGAATGGCAGTACGTTAGCCAGTAATGGCCATGGCTACTAAATAATTGATAATATCGAAGAAGGAGACCTGTCATAGAGTGCAGATTACGAAAGTAGAAAAGAAGATGAAGAAGACCTACGTATTGTGGCAATTGTGGTGCAACTGAGAAGAGGCTTAGGCAGTGGAACGACCGATACACCGGACGGTTGATGGAGATGTATGCAAGAAAATTACCCACAACGCTAACCGCAAATAATTATTGGTGTAAGACGGTCATGAAGTTGGATCGACGCGTGACTATTGTGCAAATCCCTTACGCTTTGTCGAATTTGGAACTTTTGCCCCCTGTCTTGTAGCATGTCACAGTCGTTTTTATAGCGTTCCGTACATTTGATGTTTTTCTTTTTCAGAATGTATCGCGTACTATTGTGTTGACTAGACTTTTTTTATAATGTTCGTGCCAAGAATGTGATTATTAAAAAATATAATGAGATTGGAGATGAGGTACTTGGTACACTGGTAATGATGTGATGAAAGAAATATGAAGAGAATTTATAAGTGTCAATAGAAGAGTATAATAGTACTGTGATATAAATCATTTTTGTTGTTCGGACTGTCCAGAGGATAAAAAAAAGAATTATCAAAATCTGACTATTCTGTAAAAAGTTATGCGTGGACACCGGACATACATCAAAAAAAAATACGCGTCATCTTGAGAACCTCCTCAGTTTTTTCGTCGTTTAAAAAAATAGGGTTTCTATCTCTTCCGTTAGTTGTCGTGAAAGACGGGAGAAAAGAAGTTTTAGATCACATTCCAGTGTTTGATGGAGTAGGTATCTAAGAGATTATGGTCCATGCAGGTAAAGATAAAGATAACTGCAAACTTTACTCCTACTGAAAGTAATATTCTATCCTATCATAGGAGACATAGGAATACGATAAATAAGTAAGTAAGAAAGTATACGCGCTTATATAATAATATAAGTACCTAACTGAGTGAGGTACCTATGGTAGGTATAAGTATGCAAAATATTCAAAACTTGCTAATAACCTAGCAACCTCTAATATCTAAGGTATGTTAAACTATTTAAGAAGTCATTAGGAAATTGTTAAGAAGCCAAATCTTAGTGATTCTCAATCTAAACTTTCTTTCTGAGAACAGATTCAGTAAAGGGCTATGTTTGGAAAAATAGCAAGCAATAAACAAGCTGAAAGCAGTGGAATACATTATTTTCAATATACTGAAATTATCTGTAACTTACGGTGATGAGCTTGCCTCATCATCAGATAGAAAATGAATACGACCAGCAGTAACACATTATCAATCGGAATCTGAATCATTATGAAGCAAATTGCTAATCCATTGCTTTATAATTTCGTTTTTTTTTTCTACTCAACACGTTAATAACGCAATGAATGTTGTTGAACGGTCAAAATAAAACCGATTCCGATTGACAATCTGTAACGCAATTGCCCCGCGGGTCATATCCAGACAACATTTTAATATCATGCAGTTTTCCGAAAGCCGCAACTCTATACCAAACAATAATTCCACAATCAAGTCACCTCGCAAATCTTACTAATAATAACTTTACAAATGCCAATCATGACACAATTGTGAACATAGATAACCGATGTAAACTCTTAATAACCACTAAATTAATGTCACCTTCTCCACCATTTGTTGTCGCCCACTGTTCCATCCAGCGAAGCGTTATTTTTCTTGTTTTATGACAGCAAACCATTTGATTTTATGATCGTAAATAACTATTATGATGGCATTTTTGAAACTGTACGCCCACTGGTATCGGTCGCGGTTTCTTACAATGATAAAAACATGTGTGTGCTTGTTAGTGGTTTTTGATGATTGATGCCTTGGTTGAGCATTGCTGTCTGATGACCCGAATACCGGTTGGTGAATAATGAATTTCGTGGTGGCTGATTGTGTTTTGTTTAACCGAACCGCACTTATGAAAACTTTGTTATAGAGCGGTAAAGAGGAACAGTTTGGGCGCCGTTCGATGTCAAGTGTCGTTGAAATCAGTGCTCTGAATGGAATACCTCGATTTGTTCAACTGATGTTATGTAGAAGGTGCTGAAAGAAGAAACAAAATCAAAAAGGTAAAGAAAAATAAAGCAATGGATCGTGTTGCCTTTAGGAAAACTTGCATCCAATCATTGCTCGAAATGAAGCAGATACAATGTCAATCAACAAACAGCAAAACTGAGCATTCAGAAATGAATTGATTTGAATTGAAAAATAACAACAACAGGTCATCTTGCGGAAAAGACATATTTTATTGATGCTGTCGACTAGCGGTCACGTCTAGATAATGATCTCCCTTGAATAATCAGAGATCAAAATAAGATATTCAATCAATAGGAATAATTCATCCTGATGAATTGATTCCATCACCATTATTTTAATGATTCAATACCATACGAGGTCTGCGTCATTAAAAAAAATATATAATTAATGTTCCTGATTTCTTCTGTTTTAATAAGTATAATAAACTATTAACTAGTTATTATTTTCCACCAATTTAGTATATAAACTGGCTGTCATAATTCACATAAATAATTATCACAAAAAATAATAAAATGTCACCGCCGAGAATGATCTGCACGTCAATATAATATTATTATACATTGTCTTTTTTGGACCTTCTTCTATAACTAAACTATGTAGTTTTGTCATATGACTTCGCTCGTTTATTTTTTGTTTGTTCATTTACGTATTTCGTATTTTACGTATTTACATTTATGTATTTCGTATTTTCCCACCACTGAGTAAAAGCGTTTTTGTACCATATTTCCCTGTGCGTGTCTCAACCAGCGGGGTAATTGCGTAGCAAATTAAAAATAGGAATGGCTTTCATTTTGACAGTTCAACAACATACATTGCGTTATTTCGTTACTGAGCAGACAATTTTTTAGAACATACGAAGCAATGGATTAGCGATATCCTTCAAAGTGAATCATATTGTGATTGATAGTGTGTTACGCAATTAGGCTGTTGGTCTTACCATTTCTTTCATAAATAATGAATAAGTTACCTATCTTAAATAGCAAAAGTTTGCGAATACGGAGGTGACAAAAAATCAAGATTCACTATTCCACGCATTATTCTTAATTCAAAATTTCTAGATTATTCGTATAAGAAAGCTTTATTTATTTATATTTATATATACTTTATTGTACACCAGAAAATACATTAAAAAAAATATGATTATGAATACAAAACATACAATGGGCGGCCATATCGCTTTCTGCGATCTCTTCCAGGCAACCTTGGAATGGACAGTGATTGCGTGGATATAAAAAATTGGGTTGTCAGTGGTGCAACATAATATACTATAATAGATACATAGATATATATAATGCTGTATAATAGATACATAAATAAATACATACTAAATATACACATAAACAACGAACATAAATGATGACTATAGTAGCTTTATTTCAGTAGTTAAATTAACGTGCTTCCAGCAATTTAATGCTAATGGAAATCTTAAAATACAAAGTTAGAAACTGAAGATTTATTTCGAGATGAAGTATTGCGTGAAATATTACGAAATATTCACTCACATCCTGATGAAAAGTTACTAAACAAGCACAACCCTATGTTCATTGTTCAATGTTGAACCCTTATATGTTCACTTAAAAAAATACTGTTACATAATATCACGCATGTGTGGACGCGTGCGAGGTGTACCTACCTATGATTACATTTCGCCAGCTATGAAAATCAAAATCAAAACTCATTTATGCAAACTAGGCTGAGAATCAGCACTTTTCGAACGTCAAAATTACAAAAAACAGTCCCCCAAAACGCCCGCCCTTCACCACTTCCTAGTGCTTTCGCTATCTTTAAGTCCCATCTCCCATGTAATAGGGGGGGAGCCTATTACCAGCAGCCGGGCACAAATCCAGACTCCGGGCTGCTACTGCGAAATTCCAGGTGGAAAATTCAATAACACTTTATAAGATCCGGGAACCGAACCCAGGATCATATATGCTCAGCGGTAGCGGTTCGGGCCCATGTAATAGGAGATGAGCCTATGGGCTCCCCCACACACATGCCTGTAACTTGCACAAAAATATGCAAGTAGCTGGCATACCAGTATGATATTCACCAATCAGAAGTTGTTATGGCACACGGCATGCAAGCTGATTGGTGAATAAAGTCAAAGTCAAAGTCAAAGTCAAAGCATTTATTTCAAATAGGCACATTAAAGGCACTTTTGAACGTCAGAAATTACAACAAATAGAATTGATTCTAGTCGCCCATTCCAAAAGGTAGTTTTCGTATGGAGAAGAACGGGCAAGAAACTCCACCGTTACTCTTTTAAAATATTTTACAAAATTTTGCATACATTAATTATATAATAATAATATGTGAACACGATGCACCTAAAATAAAATTACTATACCACAATAGGTAAAAGACTTAAAAATGAAACCATGACATATAAATTAATTATCTGATAGATACATGGTATAATACCATAATGACATGCAAACTACTTGCATACTTTTGCGCCAGCTACAGGCATATGTATCCTTATCATATTGTTATCAACCGGACTCAAATCCAAACCAAAAAACCATCAATATTCTAAACAATAAACTTACAGACAACCTAACAAATCAAATTAGGTATATAAGCAAATATATTAAAATAATTTATGTCCACAACATTAACATTTAAATTATTATGAAAATCAAATAACACATAAAACGTTTTTATGTACGTTGATTGACATTTTCGAGGCTATTTGAGTTATATACCAGAGAGCTGTAACCCATTTAGAAGTGAACTTTATGTTATTGGCATATGAACCTGATTGATGGCGTGTTTTGTCTAATATACCAATCCGGGATCGAACCCAACTAGCAAAAAGTGGTTTTTAAACTATCCTAGAACCATCATTTATCGAGGATTATATGAGGCTTTTATCCGCATATAAGTTGCGAAAAGGGCCCACTTTATAAGTCTACTTTTACTTATAACGTATTTATATTAGACCGCTGAAATGCCATATACGCCCATATTGCTCCTGTAATTGAATTACGTCAATACAATTACTCCTGTAAATCTCACTATAAGTAAATTATAGTAAAAAATTAGATTAATACGCGCCTAGAAATGTTTCTATAAGCCCATATGTTGCGAACAGTCGAAGTGAGTGTATCGCGCATTGTTGTGCTCTGTAAAAAATATTTTTAACATCTTGATGGTATTTATATTATTCATGTCAACCATAGTAGAAAAATTGTTGTCAAATTGTTAGTCTTACTTATAGCTTATTCATATGGGAACTTGAATTTTCTGTGAAATCTATCATGGCTTCGATAAAAATTTTAAAGCGCCTCTTAAAATTTGCTTATTTACATTTTAGTATTAATTAATATTAGATAAGTATTATGAAGGCAGCTGCCATTTTCTTAGTGAGCATTTCCAAGTGTGACATAGTGCTAAAATAAGTATTTTTAGCATTTCCAAGTGTGACATAGTACCAATATAAGTATATTGGTTCTATATTGGGTTATCTCAAAACCGAAGAAGATTCGCCATTGTTACCAATTAGGGTTCCGCAATGCAATCGATTGATATTTATAGATAAGTAAGTTACAGGAATATTTTAAGGGTTTGTTCTACGTGCTAGGTTAAACATTAGTTTAAACATTGTTTTTATTTAATATAATTATATAAGAGGTTACCGACGATTTAAACAAGACTATGCCGATGTTCCTGGATATCGATCGATTTTTAACCAAAATAGATTTCCGATCTTTAAAGAACTTAAAATGGCCTTGGAGTGTTACACATTTCTTGTTATCGGCGATATGTCCCGGTTGTCACAGCGTGGTTTCTACATATTTACACTAGACATTAACATTTTACTCAGAATCAAGAGCACATCAGATCATTGCTATATCAAGATTGGTTTTGATGTGAGAATTGTTCTACTTAAGCAGTTTATGATCACTTCCCAAGAGACGAATGTGAAATTTGTACCTAGTCTAATCTGATGTCTGGGCAATATTACACAAATGTTAATGGATCTCCTCAGGGCCGTCTTTAACCTATTGGAGGCCCTGGGCACATAAGGATCACGGGGCCCTGTGTAGATAAGAGACAATAAGAGAAACATATACTAATATTGAAGTGAAAACTTCTTTAGGCGCGTTGGGCGTTTTTTGAGATGGGAAAAAACCCATTGAACTCGCGGCACTGTTACCGTAAGCGACACCGCACGTGTATTGTTTATAAGACGATAAAAAAAATACCCGCTTCGTATGTGTTCGGCTGTCCTCGGGATGTACTCGGTTTTATAATAATGTTTCATAACTCGGAGGCTAGAAACTTATTGTAAATCGCACTGCAAATCACATATTTTGTCATTGAATCGGGTACTAATAATGCGTAGAATGGAACATGGCTGCAAATAATGTTTTTTTTTTATGAGAGCAGGCCGGGGCCCCCGAAGATCGCGGGGCCCTGGGCACTTGCCCAGAGTGCCCAATGGAAAAGAAAGGCCTGGATCTCCTACAATTACACAATAGATAGATAGATAAAACGTTTATTTAGTGCAACAATAGGAACATGTATGGTAACAACTACGATAAATTAAAAAGAAGTCGTTTACTAGGAGTTCATGGTACTTTCTTGACCATCTCAAATCGACAGCATAATTTTATTAATACTCGCAGGTTCGCCCGATCACGCGCAACGTTGCTGAACTTCAATAACATGGCTTTGTGGTTCGGGAAATTCCCAGTTTTTAAAAAAATAACGCGGTTCTAAATTTTTGTTATATGTAATCCGAAAGTTCTTTCTTATTATCGCTTTCAATATCGCTCAAAGATTTGGTACTTTTGTTGTCCGAACCTCTGCCATCTAAAGTAGTACTACAATTATCTTGTCCGGAACCCTCCCTAGAATTAGCGATGCGGTCTTCACCAGTTAAATTAAAAAAATCGGTGCTGAAAAAATCAAAATGGCTGATGTCAAATCCTACAATGGAATTTGCAAAACTATATAAATCGTGTTTTCGCCTGTACTGGTCGTTACAAGCAAAAGTGGCTTCTTAATAGTTTTAACCAGGATTCTTTGAGATTTCTTGGACAATAACACTACTGTGGAATGCCTATATAAATATGTCTAGGTTTAAAACGACGTACGATAAATCGATATAGAGAACAATTTATCCTACCGAGTGCTGCATGCTGTGTAATCTTGGTGATTTATTGTTTTTAAAATATGGATATGAAATTCATTTAACACTTACTTTTAAGCATATGTAAAACCAAACCATAAATGATTTACAGTAATTTAACTTTAATTTACTTATATTGGCCATAAAATATTAGCTTATATGAGGTTATAAGTAAAAATAACAAGAGTAATTGCTCCTCAGTGCATATATTCCTGGTACATGCTCCTACAGGAGTATTAGGATTTAAATGGTCCGCAGACGTTATCTTATAGGCGCATATAAGTCCGAGTTACCGGAGTTATTACTCTTGAGTGCAATTACTCTTGTTTCATGCTTTCATAGGAGTCTTGATCCTATGTTTGTCAGGAAATATGATCCCATATACCGATATAAGTACAAATTGTAGGATTAAGTGTACTTGAGTAAAACCAGCATGTATTTATGCTGTTAAAAGCGTAGTAGCAACCACCAAAACCATCATCGGAGCTTTATAAGTCCATGTAGCATTATAAAATCGCCATCCAGGATTATTTTGCTAGTTGGGAAGTTACCAACAATCCGACATAGTTTGCAGAGTAAGAAAGCTGTAGTGGCAGTGGTCTGGCCATTGCTGGAGGAGCAGACGAGTCCTGGAGCGGAGACCGCGTATCGGCTACCGTAGTGTGGGACGCCCCCCAGCTAGATAGATCGACGACCTTATAAAGATGGCTGGGACAGACTCGATGTTAAAGGCGGAGGTTAGTTTTGTGGCGCAGCCTGGAAGCGGCCTATGTTCAACAGTAGTCTGCGACAGGCTGAGTTAATTGATTGATTGATGTGTAGGGACAAGCGAAATACGTTTTGGTATTCAGTGACCATCCAGACTTCCTAAAATGCATCACACTGTCCATTAAAACTGCAACTGTATGTTGTATTATAACATAACAGTACATCTTATTTTAGACAAAGGTGTACAGTACCCGGCGATAAATATTGCACATCGACCTTTACCTTATTTTTTTTTTTATACAAAGAATAAAAATAATTATCAAAAGAAGCAAATCATAATCGTTTTAACAGCTCCTAATACATACCGGACTGTTTGTATTTCGTGCGACAGAGATAACGCTCTACGAAGCCGAAATTAGCCGATTGTCTCTTTCCAAAGGTCGATGTGCAATATTTATCGCCGGGTACTGTACACCCATATTTCGCCAGTTCTGTCTAAGTGTCATGTTATAGAGGGCGAGCCTGTTGTCATAAACCGGGCACAAATCTCCAGGCTGCTGCTGTGAAATTCCGGATGGAAAATTCACTAACACTTTACCCCATCCGGGAACCGAACCCAGGGTCATGTGCTCAGCAGTAAAGCTTAACACCCACTAGACCAACAAGGCAGTCAGTCTAAATTATTATGTGATCTGCATTCGCGATTTAGTTGCCAAAAGAGTAAACAAATATGAGTTTATGGAATAATAACTTTAATTCTTACACAATAAAGTTCAGTTTACGCAGCAACTCTGAAATGTCACTCTGAAATCAACTTAAGTACCATTAAAATAAAGTTAATATTTGTTTAACTTGAAATATATCAATTTGAGACATAAATTTGAATATGCTTTAGGTATAGATTGCAATAGGTGCAGTGTTTTAGTAGAAGAAAAGTATGTTCTGGATAGCAAAGTATTACCTAATCGTCATCTTCTCTTGCCCCTATCTCAATTTATTTGGGATCGGCGCAACATGTCAACCTCCTCTTCAAGTAAGTATGGTCTACCTTATATCATTCGTAAAAGTAGATACAATAATGTGTCAAGAAGATGGGCAGTAGATCCTTCTGTCTGCTCTCAGCAAACTGCAATCACCATTGCATTGGCCGAAGGTAATGATAATGGTACTGAATTATCCTTTAATCATTTTTGTAGAGGTCATTGAGAAGCCTATGTTACAGAGCAAAACAACATTTCTGTATCAAACGAGTTAGCCCAATATTTACTCGGACCATTATTTACCAAGAGAAGACATTTGGCACAAATCGTATTGGAAATGACCAAAACGTTCAAAATACTCTTTCATAGAACCATTAACAACAGCATAATTGATACCAAAAACCCATCACCACGACCCATCAATTACACGATAAATTAAAATCAAAACACGACGCTAATTTATTGGGCCCACTCGGTTTAACACAACACTTTGCGTGCCAACGTTATCGCCGTGCCGCGATTGACGCGAGCGTTGCGATCACTCGTCGAGTGCAGCTTGCAGTGTGTCTCAGGGATGCAGGGAGGTAACAGGATGGTGAAAATGGTGAATGAATTAGTGTTGAAATGGGTACAAGGCTAAAGATAAAGAATTGTGAACACGCTGATTTTATCTTTATGTAAAGTAAAAAGTGGTGAACATAAGTTGCGAATGCAAATAAGAACCTCAAAATTATTGAACCAAGAATTCTACGTATCAATTTACAAAGTGGAACGATTGGAAAAACCAGGGATGAACCTATTCAAGGTGCGCAAAACTATGCCTGAGTTTATCGAAATAGATGACGAACACGACAGCTTATTAATTTACATTACTCGTCAATCATGTTTCAAGACATAGATGACCAGAAATGGCACGAATGACTAGTCAAGGTGACCTATGCGTCAATGGATGACGAAAATGTCAATGAATAGGACTCGTCTTCAATAAACCGAGCTGATAAGCAACAAATCAATAATATCACTCTTAATAACGCAGTCATATGTTTCGGACTTCTATCTAGCCGGCAGATGAGTCAAAAATGTAAATGGAGAATGTCCCAGATAATTTTGGTAAATGTCTCGTTGATATATAGGCGGTATTGTTTGAAGATAGTTTAAATGGTAATATTGCTTTGTCTACTCTATTAGATTTGCATACAACGAACATTATTTCAAATTTAAATGTTAATCAAATTACTGGCATTTAGTGCTTAATTTTCAGTAAAATATATAATTTATATTCTTATCAACATTCAGAATAAAGAAGGTTTTATTTTACTGTTTTATGATATTGTATTAATAATAATATTATGACCAGATGTTACCATTTTAACTATGCTTAGCTTATTTTCCCATTTCAATAGTTTCTTTACAAAGCCGCAACGGACCATGTTTGAACTCAATAAGTTTACAATTGACTATCATCACGAAAAATGATTGCAGTCTAACGTTGGTCATACTAAATGATTTGAAAACTCTTTTTGCCAAGACAACAAAGTCACAATAAGGCACCCTCCAAATCCGGCTCTGCGCACAACGTGAATGAAACTAAACAGGTGCACTGAATTATGCGTTCGCTGATGTATGCACCCGATGCACCGCATGCACCCCAGGTGAAAATGTGCAGTGTTGCTAACGTAAATACGCGAAATGGCCGGTCAATCAGCGGACCGATGCTAAAGCTGTAAATATCTGGTAAGTGTATGGTAGCATTGTTTTGGATAACGACGAAAAGAATAATAATCTTTTGAGATTTAGTGGTGGAAGGGCAGTGAACTTGGCGCTTAAAGAAGGGATGTTTTAGTTGAATCATGGTTGATGGTTTGAGTCACTGACAAGTGTAGACCGTGCAAATTCCTGGTTTAAACCGGATGTTTTCTATAAACAATAACATCCAACTAGCAGTGAAGTATATCGCAGGGGATTTCTTCGATCAATCTCAACTGCAGAAATAACTATAAACCATAATCAGCTGTAATGTTACCGTTGCTTGAACACAGGCCTCCTAACTTCATGAGGGGTGTAATCTACCCCGCGAGCCAAGTGTGGGTGGTAGATGTCACAATGTCTCCGAATTTTCGGTTCTAGAGCATGCCAGATTCGTCAAGGTGTTTTTTTTTCTCGTGTTCAGAGATTGTCTCAATCACAATTTGGTGGTCAATGGTACGTAATAATGGTATTTTACGAAACCTTTGATTTCTTCCTTATTAAGAATGCCCTACACCAGGTTCTACCCGTATTACCTTGAAGTCAATTATTTTGCAAGTCTCCTTTGTTAAGTGGCTGTACCAGTTAAGAGTCATGTACCTACTAAAGCTGTACATGTATCTATGCTTCCTTCCATTCCATTCAGTGATACCCCTAATATCTTGAAGCTGCTGGCTCGGAGCCAATCACCTCCGACATAACGTAGCTGATCACCTACTGACGGATGTAAGTGCCTGCTGTCTCCGACATATGGAGGAGGTATTTGATTGATATGTCTTGGAGAAACAAAAGAACCTAGATTGTCCTTTTTTAAAGTGACGAGCTGAAAACTATCCTAATGCAAATTCTGACCCCGACGCTATTTTGAGCCCTTTTTATAGGCGTGTGTCGCCTGAAAATAAATGTTTTTTTTTGCGGAATGGGCCTTCTCTAGGCCACGATCTCGCCTGAAAGAAGCGGAAAACGATAGATGATGTCTACGATGGAAGCAGCGTGAGAAGATGCCTGTTCACTCGCTTTGATAGCAGATAGATTGTATGTGAAAGGGAAATACAGACGCTGGCAGAGAATTCCATGAGTATTATTATTCTTAAAGCTCTGATTCTCTTTTTTTCTTGGTTTTCAAAATATTCAGTTTCAGCTGAACCCCTTTACGAAAGCAATGCGGAAGACATACGAAACCATGAATCAACCATAACAAGACCTTAGATTCTGGTTAAATCGTAGCATAAAACCTTCTTATGTGAAACTTCATGTTATATAGATAAACCAGAATCTAATCTTCAATTTTTCCTTATACGCTATACCATCCTGTCACTCCTAGCTTGTTCATATCGATTTGCTTCCAACTGTCTGTCGAACAAAACGTGCACTGTTCATGTTATGCGTCCTACAATGGCTTTGAAAGTTTACCATCTTGCAGGCAAGTCGACAGATCAAAATTTGTTAACGTTCTGTATGTGATGAGGTTATCGTTTGAATAGCTGTGAAATATATTTCGTGGCAGGTTAGTGTTGGTTTTTAGTTTAGCTGTCAATTTATCTATTTGATGAGCTGTAAGACTAGGTCATATTTCAAGAGCAATTATTGAAAATAGCAGTACCATATACCTACATTTCCTATGATACAAAAGCAATGCCTTAAAAGATCCTTGCAAAAATAATAAGATAAGATTTAACACTATATGAGGATTGGTCCATATTGGCTCAGGATCGAGTTGACTGAAAACGGGTAAGGGTGGCCTTCGCCCAGCAGTGGGAAAAGACATGCTGATTATTATTCTATTATATTAATAAATACTGCAGCCATACGTATATAATAAGTGCCTCAAGAAGATATGCGTATTTAAAAAAAAAACAGTGGCACTCCGGGAGTGCTGACAGAAGTGAAAACTTGAACAATTGTGTATTTTTTAATCGTCGTATAAACAAAACACAAACAGAATACTTTGCCATCACTCACTGACATAACGGATGTACATCCCGAGGACAGCCGAACACATCCGTATGTAGTGGGTGTCAGTTACGGTAACAGTGTCGCGAGTTCAATGGTTGTTCCCATCTCAAAAAATGCCCAACGCGCCACTTCAAGAAAACATTCCTCAGTAGCATTATCCTTCAGTTCCGTTATACTATTATATTTTCAGCCAGACTAATCCCATTACTTGAGCTGGAAAGCAGCAAGTCATATTTCCATTCCCAAATCTAATATAACCATCAAACACATTAATTCGCCACCGCCTTCAGCTGCCAAAAGCTTTAAACTCTAATCCTTCTCTGCCTATTTCTTCAAAACTAAATACTCACTCATCAGTCTCATTAAAACGAATGATGAAATCCAAACTACACGACCAACGACACAGCCATTTATCAAATCAAATTAATATATAAAACCGGCCTAAAGCGTGTCGAACCACGCACAGTAAAGGGTTCCGTAGTCGGGATGAATGTTTAAACATGCCCGGTATTGATTTTACTTGTTCATAGTATTTCTCGAAAAACTATGAACAGCAAAGTTATTTCTGCGGGAGTGACAGAAAATATCACATATCTCAAAAACTATTGACGTAAATAGCAAATTCGCTTAAAAACATCATAATCTTTTTAATCAGACAGAAATCTCTTTGCTCTGCAGAGTGCGCGAGAGCTCCAACTCCATTCTGAAGACTATAGCGGGGAGGTGCGGGTCTCCGTTATTAGGTGATGTTATTCGAGGATGTATTTCGAACAACAACCTTGTTTCCAAATAGGTAATAAGTTTAATAACATAGGTATAAGTTATCTTTTTGTTCACTAACCCATATGGATGCTGCTTATCCGAAATAAAGATTATTTTACCTTATTTTTATTTATTTTATTACGGGATCCAACAATACCACACACGCTTACGTATATTAAATTTTTTTTATCCATCGGTTACATATGGGGAGTACCACTCCTAATTTTTTTTTTTTCGTTATTTCACTACACCGTTGTTTAGCGGTGCATAGGGTTTTTGCCATTTGGCTACCGAACCCTAAAAAACCGCTGCGCAAGAGTTTAGCCCGCCCGTTGGGATTTGGGGCACTTAAACATCTATTTTTGGTGACAGACGGACAGACACATTCAGGGATAGCTATCGGGTTTCAAATTCCTGTATTAAAAGGATGGAAGGACTGTAAGTGGTCTTTGTAATTAAATGGATTTGTGAGTATGGGACTTAGTTTCCTTTTCCTGTATTTGACATTTGAGGATTGATTCTGAAACTTTTTATATGTTATTGTTGTTTAGGTACTTTTTTGACAAAACTTGAGTGAACTGAAATCGCTTTTTATTTATTGGGCTTAAAACAGTAGAATGAAATTCGAAGACGAGAAGCAGGATTTTTCATCTAAAGAAACCTCTAGGAGTAGCAGCCATGTTTAAGAAAATGAATGACTGACTAAACTCTACCTTTTTACCTAATGAGTTTTGTTCATTACACCTATCATAATAAACCAAAACTTTATTTTCAAAATATGAAATCGGGTTTGTTTGTACAGACACCAGCACATCAAGCTACCCGAAACTGTCATATTTTTCCAATCAACTTTGAACCTTATGCTTTAGCGATAAAGTTGAAAATCTATTTAAGAAATTTGACAGATTGTTGTAGCTTGATGAGCACCCGTCTGTCAATGTCCTGATTCTCGTATCAATCACAACTTAAGTAATGACTTCCCCTCTTCGTCATTTTATCGCGAACACTCAGAACCAAATTAAACCATAAAAGGCTAGAATATAATTCACGAACCAAGCTACTGCGAACACACAGGTAGCTTTCATTAAAATTCGTATTGACTATGTATTGACTACATGAAAAGTCAATTAGTACGTGCCGTGAGGAGGCGGCCATCTTGTAATTGCGGGAAACAGCTGCGCCCGCGCACCTCGTGGGTGTTCGGCGCAACAAAGGGTTGATTTAATTAGGATTTGATTAGGTGAGAAGGAAGACGGTTAGTGTTTGGTTGTTGACAGATTAGGATTTATGAGTATTGTAAATGAGCCTGATTGGATTAGTGGTTGTTGTTAATGGTGGGGATGATAAGGTCTTCGGGGTAGAGCAGAGTATAACTTCTAAGATTCTTATTCTATTAATATTGTTATTTTGCTAGATGTCTCATTGAATCGCTATTTCACAGGACTAACCCGAAAAGATGAATGTGTTTTCACCTTGCTTAGACCAAATAAAAAACCTTGGTTTGAGTCATCTCGTAGCTTTTGTCAGAATATTATGATTCTGACAAAAACTTCTGTTATATAATAATCGGAATTTGTATCTAGCTACCAAAAAGCCGTTTAACTGCGCTTTCTGCATAGCAACAGTTATCACTACCATATAAGTAAATGGTCCAACTCCAAGCCAATCTAGGAGGATTGGCTTGGAGTTGGACCATTTACTTCATCCTCTGCCATTTTCGATGAAGGTACCTATAAGCTATATTTTGAGGTATAATATCAACTTGCCATTACTAAACATGTTCCGAGTCAAAAACAATAAATAATTAAAACAATAGAATTAATTTCAGAGAACATCTGTAAGTACATGTCATCAGTCTGTCTTGTCAAACACATTAACGTGTCGAATATTTACTCATTAATGTAAAACATATGTATTTGCGTACTTAATTGTAGGCTTTTGTGACCTTATGTGATTCAAATACGAGTAATATTAAGTTATTTACGACTTAACAGAAAACCTTTAACTTATAGAAGAAAACATGATTAATTTTCCCATTCTAAACGCTCAACTTGCGTGCTAAATGGAGTGTCTTTGGGGTTTAATAGTCAAAATGCCACCCACAACCAATCGTTAAAAGACTTGAAAATAGATTAAATTGCATAATCATTTAGAAATCAAAGGGGCTTGTAGCTAAGCAATAACAGCCGCACGGGTCGATCGATCAGGTTAAGCTACGCTTGCCGCGGTAGGTCCGTGGATGGGTGACCATCTTCACATATGAAGACCCCTCCAGTCTCTCCGTCCACGAAGTTATGGGCCCGTCCATAAGTAGTAGATACCGTCAAAACAAGTTTCAAAAAATAAAAATCGAACGAGGACAACTGTCAAATCGTGCGGTCATTCATTCTTAGTTCGGGTCCCGAACCAATCATATGTCTCTAAGTGACACGGACTAGGAAGTAAGGAGTAGACTCCCAGATTTCTAAGAACTGCTGCGATCATCAGTTCATTTAAAAATTTATTTGATCAAGGTCGTAGCCATTCTTAAATTGAGGTTTTTACGATAGCCACAAGAACGAGGTTCATTTTTT
The DNA here is from genome assembly GCA_963855955.1 of Luperina nickerlii. Taxonomy (NCBI): domain Eukaryota; kingdom Metazoa; phylum Arthropoda; class Insecta; order Lepidoptera; family Noctuidae; genus Luperina; species Luperina nickerlii. The sequence goes on along the minus strand of OY979666.1, from coordinate 1,700,812 downwards.
TAACGAACCAACATGAAAATAATATCAGGAAAAAGAACTCCGTTTAAAAAGCGAAAGCACCTGTTTCAACCGCCTATTAAAACATCATAATCGTTTCAATATTATTTCAGACCAAAGTCACCTTCACTACCAATACAGCACACATTACAAATGCAACTTTTTTCAACATTAGGATGCGCACGCGTTCCGAACAATCCGAGATCGTCCCGAATGCCCCAACCCCTCTCTGCCAAGGGGAACAAGGGGGACAAGGGGGACTAAAGAAGACGTATCTCACCACCACGATCCATTGTCCATTGTTTTTGCCTGCTGTTATTTATGACGGACGACGTTGTGTCTATCCTTTTCTAACGTATCCAGAACAATATCGCCCTCTCGGTTCCTCAAGGCTTCCGTCCCGTAATGCCGTAGCTAATAAATTACGATTCAAAAGATTATTTATTAGATTATTCATGGTGGAGAGGCCCTGTACCGTATTGGTCTTCGGGACATAACACTGCAATCGTTTTCGTCTTTTTTCGTGTGATTGATTTGTGTTCTATCGTGTGGTGTGTCGTGTCGTCAAACAATAGGGTTTGGACGTGGATTGGCTGGTTTATGGATTTTATTGGATTCACAGACGTTGGGTTTTGCATGTTCGATGTCTGATAAGCGTTGATGTGTGTGTGACATAAAGAAGGTTTTGGTGATGCCTCAGGATTACATAAATTTGAATTTGAGGAAAGAAGTTCTTGAAGCAAAGATTGTTTCATGATACAGCTAATGACATTATGAAGAAGTTTCCCTTAAAATAATAAAAAAATATAGGTATTTATATACTCAAGATCGTGTGAAGCACAAACAAATTTTTATACAGCTCAACCACCTATTATAGCAACATTAGATACGTATCAACTTTGATGTTCTAATTTGATTTATCTACTCGGCTAACAGCTTATTAACGAGATAACTTCAAGTTCAGACCACCTATGACGACAGTGATATTATCAGGACCACTATAACACTGACTCTTTTAATCATAACCAAGAATCTACGAAAAGATATTTTGTTATACAATTAAAATGTAACAGTCCGATAATTTATTGCAATTAATGAACGAAACTAACTACACTGAACAATTTATCTATAAAATATGACAGAGCAATAAAATTCATTGAACGCACTCAATTAAAACAGATACAACAAAAAATGTCGCCCCACCGGAAGCATGGCCGATAACCGTTTAAAAAGAGACGTGCATTATTATTCACGACCATTAATTAACCGACACTAAAGTTTTAATTAAAAAACAAGCAAAGAACTTTCCATAAGAATGGTACGTCACAAACGCCGACGAATTCAAAACGCCAGCGTCTCGACCGTCATAAATAATTGGGACAAAACCTTCGCCCCCCGCGACCCGCCCCCATCCCCCGGATAAGTGTCTAAAATTTTCACAATCCGGCAATAAAAAGATAATTTATTAGTATAGCTCTTATTGTTTTCGTTATTTATGTGTATGGAGTAATGTAATCTAGCTGGTGAGCCCTAAATAAATAATTTTCACTTTAATGTCCCTTCTTGCCTAATCTCCCGAGCGGTCGGCTCTCAGTCCACGGTTTGTACGATGTAATGGGCACCCGAGGTATTTTTAGGTCTAAATAAACATGATTTGTTGTACCGTCTCTGACAGAATTTAATTTCGTTACGGCAACGATGTGGCTCCCTCTGTCGCAAATATCTTGAATTATTTTTAATGACTCCTAGTCATTTGCATTATCGTCGATTTTAGTAGCTTCTTAGGATTATTTATTATTTGAAATTATTGCTTCCTTTAATGAGATTTTTATTTTTTATTACTCTCTTAATAATAAAATTGACCTGTTCTATATTGGCAAAAAACATCACTTGATAAAAACTTGAAATATTTCGACAGTTTAGTCTGAAATTTATTGCCTCTGTAAAACTAGACAGCAATAGAATGATTAAAAGTATTTTATTCATCGATGAAGTACCGCTTCCTAGATTTTTAACCAAAAAATATGCTAAAAGGTTTTAGCGTAAATATTTTTTAAATAAATTTTATTTCAAACGATGATTCCTTTCCAGCGCCCAAAAAATCCAACAACATTCAAGACAACAACAAAAACAAAAAATAACACAAGACCCGTACATCACATGCAGATTTCAAAAGCGTCTGAACTTCAGTGGCCATTTCTGAAAATTAGTGGACGTGAGGCAGTTGGGGGGGAGGGCGGTGGGGGGCAGAATGCCGTGGTGGATGATTTACACCACTCCGGTATTATGTTTTGACTTTAATAAACAGAACGTTTGTCATGGCAGACTATACGTCGCCAGTCTTGGGCAAGTTTTGTGCTAGTGTTGGACTAATGTTGTATGCAAGTGGTGTTAGGTTTACGTTTGGAAGTTGAAGAGACTGTTTGGAAATTGCTTGATGGACAATCTATGTAGTGTAAACAGTTTTGCCGTTGTCAATTTTGGATAGACTTGCTGAGTCTTTCGATTTTTCGATGTCGATAATTGATTTCAATGCAAGTTTCGGGTTAATAGAGATGGGTCTACATCTGTTCTTAAGGTTTTTGACGCCATTATTGGCTTTGACACAAGATAAAGAAGAGCTATTTTTAATTGCATTTTCATGAAAGTATCAAATTCTATGGCAAGATTTAAAAACAACTCCACATTGAAACGATAATATCCTTTAAAATATTCCTCCCAAAATTGCGTCCAAATAATATTCATACAGACTTCCAAATCCATTTCCATTGTGCTTGGAACGTGTCCTGAGTTGACCTTAGTCCGTCTAGTTTTAATTACAGCCGACAGACGGACGGAAGGACATCCGAGCTTCGCTGTTTTGAAGACTCGACGTGACATTCAGTTTGTGCGAGACTACTTCTGACGTCGCAGTTTGAGTACATAACTGAATTTGTTATGGGTTAAGGATAAATTGTATGTTTTATCTGTTAACGAAAAACTTTTTTGGGGAATAATTAGCACAAATGACCGAACAAATGAATGCTGTAAATAAATAATACAGAGATTTTCTTTTGTTTTCTTTCTCATTCTTAAAAGACCTACGAAGACAAATGTTCAGTCAATTTAGTTTCTGACTGCATCTTCATTTTGTTCGTATTGAAGCACTGAGTTAGTTTAGTTTGAATATTTTAGGTTCTTAAATTACAAAGTTTGGCTCTAGACTGCAGTAATTGCTTCCAAAACAACACACCGCTTACCACAAAAAACCCTATATCATTTTAACAGACCAAAATATCCACATGCTAAAGTCACGACCACCCCTCGATTAACCAACAAATTGTCTGAACAAAGTCTCATATCAAATACATCACTAGCCATAAAGACAAAGCACGAAGACGCCATCAACATGACATCCACCCATAAAACTCACCCATACCTGGCCATCATTGTCGTAGACCACAGCAAACGGCCCATAGTTCCCCCCTATAGTTTCACCCCTCGTTTCCAGCTTTTAATTATAATACTTTATAGCCCTATAAATCACGGCGTGCGTCCCGGGCGGCAACCACCCCCCACCCCCCTTTGAAGGATACCAGTTCAATTCTCGTTGGGTGTAATAATTTATAAAGAAATTATTCCCTTTTTCTGCTGGGGGTTAAAGATGGTCGTGACGTGATCTGTGATCGTCTGGCGGTGACAATCATTTTGGTTTTGATGTGGTTTTGTGGAGTTGTGTCGGTTTTGAATTTTAGGTGTATTTTGAGAGTTGTTAGATCATCGGGGTGATTGCGTAACTAATGTTAGCCGTGGCTCTCATTTTGAAACTTCAACATCGTTCATTGTGTTATTTACGTTGTTCAGCAGATACATTTTTCGACCATAAATATGAAACAATGGATTGGCAATATCCTTCAAAATCATTCAAATTGCGATTGCTCGTGTTACGCAATTAGGATGCTGGATTATGTTGGAATTAATTCGAATTCTTAATAAGTACTCTCCATAATTATAAAAGATCAAAAAAGAGACAGTAAGTATTTAGAGTTGGAAAATTTGTTGATAGTGTGATTTTAGGCGCCATCTTTGTGATCGTGTCGCTCGAAAGTTTTAGTTCAACCTTATTCAAAAGCTCTGACTTTTCTTTATTTATAACGCTTAATTAACTGTGAGACCAAACTGGAATTATGGTTTTGTTCTCGTAAAAAAAAACAAATCGTAAAGAATCAAGAGCGATGAATTGAATGAGTAGGTATAGCAAAAAATAATCACACGTCAGAATATCTGTCGTCATCAATGAAATGAAGAATGTATGTCTATTGAAAAACCGCTAACGATTGTTCTTGTAAACAGTAGACTTCTCAAGTTCTCAATACGACATGTGTCGAAGTTACTTCAAGACACGCATGGTAAAAAGTATTGAAGTTTAGTGATGTGATTTGTACGTCACTGATGTTACTTTGTTTGGAGATTTTCATCAATTACTGTACTAGTCGAAAATTATTTGTGAAAATAGGCCAACATGTTCTGCCAATATCGGACATAATTCAACGTCCAACAGTCTTTTTGATGTCGGAAAACCTCTAATAGAGTGCCAAATATGTGAAAAATACTCCAACATAGTTGCTATAATCACAATAACTTAATAACTTACTATTGTCTTTGTATGTTATTAAGTTGTTTCATAATAAAACTTCGGTTCCTTACACACGCATTAACTTCTTTTCAGCGATAATCAGTCACATATCAACAGAAGTTTAGTTAAGTTGAACCGATAAGTCAGTGTTAAGTAAAACTACTGTAACTTAAAGCTACAAGACGTCTAACTTATGGCGTGCCTTCGCGACGCCATAGAGTATAAATTAGCGGAGGGCGCAAAGCTTTAAAGAAAATGTACTTTCAGGACTTTACCGTCTCTGCGTAAGCATTTAAAAATTAAAACTATGATTGTATATTTTAAAGCTATTCGATTTACAATAATTGACCTTTTAAGGGGGAATGGCATGAGCTACATTTAACGGAATTTAGTTGGTGAAGCTATCTGTGATTAACTAGTAATCTGACCACAATATAACCAACCACGAGTGGCGATACCTACCCAATTTAACGCTCATTAACCTGGGGACCAGTCGCTGAATGTGCGGCCCAAAGTTCCAACAGCTGTCGAGGACAAAAACTAGGTACTCCATCGTCGCTTCGACACCGGTGCGGACGCCTCCTACCACTATACCTAAATTCCGAGGTCGCTTGTTCCGGCCCATGGAAACAGAGAGCCTCAGAATTGTGAAAAACCACCTCCAGACCCAAACGCCGGATACTGGGTTCGAACCTAGGACCTCCAACTCGTAAGTAGCGGCAGTTAGTTACCAATGGGCCACCACACTGCTCTTATAATGAAGGTATACTTTGAGCCAATAGGACAGAAGAAGAACTATTATATTAGGTATGTATATAATTGATCAATGTGACGTTTGCTCTCGTTTCGAGATTCCGTATAAAATTATTGGAGTTAAACTTTGCACCGACATCAGTGAACCTTGTTGACGTGACCTCGTATCGAAAGAACAAAGATCACAACTAGAACTATCAAAATCTTACCAACTTCAGTCGTTCGCGTTGCGCTTGTTTGTACTACCCCGACTTACCTGAAAAATAAAATAAATAGGGGTTAAATTCTTGCGGTTCTTACGTCACTGTCGATGTAAAAAGTGACGGTGAAAATTACATTTTCCGACATAATTATATGGATAGACCTTTAAGCTCTATTTATTCTCTCTATATCTTTCTTGGGAAAATCGTCGCAAATTTTTTTTTACCTTATTTTATAAGTATAATGTATTTGTTCAAAAATATACAACAATTTAATAGTATGGATGACATTTGGCAAAGTTGTTAAAGTCTGTAGAAATACGATATTGATTTGACATACATAAACTTATATAGGTATATAAATACGTAAATAAACGATTTTTGTCCAGGAACTACAGAATGCCACCTACTACGATTCTGACTGATGATAACATAACATAACGCCTATTTTCGCAAAAGGGGTAAGCAAAGGTGTAGGTGGTACACCCACATTTCGCCTGCAGTTGTGTTTAAGTCCCATGGAAGTGTTGAATTAACGAACATACAATCCTTACAAAATTTTAACTCATGAATTTGTTACATGAATTTTATAACTTTTACTAATAACTAGCTGTGCCCCGCGGTTTCACCCGCACAAGTGTCGACCCCGTGAGAATATCGTGATAAAAAGTAGCCTATGTGTTAATCCAGGGTGTCAGCTACCTCCATGCAATATTTTATCAAAATTGGTTCAGCCGTTTCAGAGTGAAGAAGTAACAAACATATAAACACACAACATACAACACTCACAAACTTTCGCCTTTATAATATTAGTATGATTTATAGTAATTTATGTTATCAGAATCTGTGATGTAATATGCAAATGTCGTGCATGTCTGATATTGACGTAGACATTAGTCCTAGTCTACTGTGCTACATGTCCTTGTTTGTTTATGGTCTTGACGTGACATATAAAAAATAAATAAAAATGTTACGCACTTCAGCGTATAAGACAAACGTGACGCTTCTTAGTTATTACTGCAATATTTTCCTTCACTTTTTAAAGTAAGTGGAGATCTTACATTAGATGCCATGTAGCCTGCCACTCTGCCACTCACTAAGCAAGGCATAGCATAATCAGCATATAACATTCCCACTGCTGGGACACAAACCTCTTCTCGGTGAGAGTTGGAGTGGGCCGTAATACACCACGCGGGCCCAGAGCGGGTTGGTAGATGTCACATGTCTTCGAATTTTTGATTCTAGGACATTCCAATTTCCTCGTGGTGTTTTCCTTCACCGTTTTGAGAGCAGTCATGGTGAAATAACTTTTCACATAGTAAAGCGCCTGTTTTGGTTCGAACCTACGACCTACAAGTCGTGAGTCGCGCCCGAAACGTGCGTTACTTTGTGTAATTTTGAAGGAAAACTTCTTCCTTTCCGTCACCCAGACACATTCAGTACGACCGGCATCCTCACGGTCCTATCTAAATAAGCACTAGCAGCAGTTTTAAGGCATAAGTATAAAAGCACTATTACTTTTGTTAATCTCTGGATTATCTTCTCCCAATTCTTCACCAGAGCATGTACGGCTGCCATTAGGCCCCATCAAGTCATTTACCGCGCGCTTAAAACTTGGCACGCGTTGCCGAAGGGGTGGGTGCGTGCAAATATGACAAATTTATGTAAAACGGGCTCTCTCTTTGTACGGCAAGCAGCCGTCGAGAAATTAGTGCTCATTTTGTCTCATGTTTACGAGTGGGAGCACTGAGCGCCTCAAAAATATGGTAATGGCTGCACAGTGGTCGGGTTTCGTCTAGTGTATCGATTTTGAGATTCGTTCGAGTTGCAGAGGTTGTGCGATGGTGGTAGGGGTTACTTCTGTTCTGTATGTGAGTTAAAGGGTAGGTTTAGTGCCGCGTCGCTGAATACAGGTTAACTCTTTCGTAGCTATTGTTAAGTGAAGATTATCTCGCCAAGAGCTTAGGGTAGCTTTTTAATAAATCTAGATTAATAAAGTGTCAAGTGGTTGAGTTACTTAAAACGCTTTTTGTTTAATAAATGAGTAGAAGATTAGACTGCCGTCAGTCAAGATTCCGCGTGATATAATTATTTTATTTTAAGTAACTTCTTCAAATTATACTAGCTAAAAGTGTCCGTATCAATAATGAAATAGCTACGCCAACCTAACGTGTCCAAAAAGCCCTGTTTACCCCATAAATAATGAAGCGTGAAGAAATGTCGCCGGGCTGTAAGAATCTATTTCGAGTGCGTCTAAGAGTGTGATCCGGAGGAATTGTCGCGATCCATCGGCCGTTAATCGAGACACATCGCTGTATTTTCATCTAAACTCGTTACGTTTTATGCGAAAGAGGAGCAAGCGGTAGACGTGCGACTTTTATGTCGCAGTTATGTAGGTTACGAAACTTTTTTTCAGAAGATCTTATAAATAAAACAGAAGCACCAAATGTTATCACAATTATTGCCAGGTTTTCTAATTCCATTCATTAAAAATATTTCAATTGGAGCCTTTCTAATTCAAACAGTTTTTTCTTTTTTAGACAGTGCATCATACCTACATCATATTAGGTTACAAACAATTATTTCTTATCACAGACTTTCAATACGAAACAATGTTTAAAAACCTAATCAACATTTTCACTTTACCGTTTTCCATAACCGAAAAACTACCAAAAAAATGTACCTACTGGGTACATGACACAAAACAGTCGACAAATATTTCGGTCGCAAGTCGCAGGTGTGCGGCGCTTAGCTGACAGATACAACTCAGATTTATGTGTTTACTGTATAAATCACGAGACGTCACCGTTGCCTCTCATTTCTTTTTTCGTTTCGCGCTATACATCATAGTTTTGTCTTCCGTGGTCAATTTTTTTATTCCAGTCTAGAATGCGAGAGTGCGCGCTTCGAGTTATTTTTAGGGTTGTGGGTTTGCTTATGGTTTTTTCGTGTTGGGGACATGCTGTGGTGTTCCTGGTCTGTTCTAGAACTTCCTAATACAGATACTACATAGGAACTACTTTGTATTAGGCCCTGTTGTACTTATAGTAAAACGAATATGATGCTAATTCCACCCACCTAGGTGAATTACTTTATTTAGAAGAATTTCGTTGGTTCTGAACATTGTAGAAAAATCAGTAAAAACTCTGGTTTTAAACAGTCCTTGTTGCTAACCAGATTGCTGACAATTCTGAGAAAACCTATTGAAAAATAACACATCATAAAGATCAACTTGGAGACATCATCTCGCAACGTCCAAGAAAAACACGAAAAATCCAACAATAAAATCAATTTTAGACGCGATAAATCCCCTAATCCAGTACAAGATATAATTCTCGCACGACATGTCGCTACTTCCAGATCAATCATCGTCTCCTTAACGATTGCTACAGCTGTTGTGTGCGCGATTGATGGAGCTATAAACTATATTTATAGCTTGAATAGCTCGAGAATAGTTCTGATGTGTGTCGCTCAAGAAACTGGATTATCTAGGATGGATAGCGAGGTGGATGCGGCAGTTACAATTAATTATTGTCAAACTAAAATTCTTAGAACAAATAAAAATATATACAATTGGTGGAGGCGTTGAGTGATGAGTTAGACTTGTGTTTAAAGTGTGTCGAAAGTTTTGAAGATAAATTGTATTAGCAACATGTGTAGAAAACGGAATATAAAAGTCAACGGAATAATAAAAATGTTGGTTTATCTGCGACTGTCAGTATAGATTCCAGAAACCTTTTAAAAATCAATTGCTGAAATAGATCTTGATCCAATAACAAAAGTCGCGGAAAATAAATAGATGCAACATTAGACAGAATCATCTTTCTGAAACATCATGAGAAAATTGCTTACAGTTATAGCCATCGAAAATGCGTTTCTGACACCAGACAATGCGTCAATTATATTAGCTAATAAATATCAAATTCGCATAACATGTATTCGATTGTTTGAAACTGACATGTGTCAAGAACGGCTGCACTGTAGCAGTCAAAAGCAATACAATTTACATCATGTCTTACTTACGATGATAGGGTTGCACATCAAAAGAAGTTATTGACGATAATGCTTTCCTAGCATCGCTAATTTCTGTGATTGACTCAATAAAATTTAGATAGGTACTTAGGGCTGATTTTAACAAAGTCAGATATGAGCTCAACTTTCAATAATGAGAAACAACTACTTTTTCTATTGTTACCGATCTTTAGGAGATTTTGCGACATCGGAGCGGATATCTTTCTAACCGTGGATTAAAATTGACATCTGACAGTTCTAGTAAAAAACAGTCAAAAATTCTAGGTATAAAAGATTGGTGAAATTTGGCCTTAGTCAACCATATTACGATTTAAAAAAGTGTGACTCATGTATCTCATCCAGTATTCCTAGTTCCCCAGTAGTATGACGAGTGATAATGTCGTAAACAGAAGTCGTCCCACGACAGCGGCGCGGCGCGACGCGTCTGCAATAAAACACGCGATATTGTCATCAACCACATTATTCACGCCTCTGACAATACTAGTTTTTATTCCGTTTTTATTAAATTCTATAATCCTTGCCTTTTTTTAGCCTCTTCATGTCAGATCTGCGTAAAATTTTAAACTATGTTCAGTCGGTCGATTCTGTAAAAATCTCACCGTGAAAACTTAGGTGATGTGAGTTTGTTTTTACTAGGAAATTACACTATTGACAACTCACTCCACGCTCACTTCACCTAAGTTTTCACGGTGAGATGGTTATCAGAATCGCACTGCAGAGCACAGTTTCAATGAGGGTTTTCTGAAATGACGTTCGCTAGGTGGCAGCACTGACACGTCAGGTCCAGGCATCTGTCAAAGAGCCTATATTTTCTTTAATCATGACTGAATGATGAACGAATGAATGAATCGAATGATGAACGTCATCATATATTTTATATTGGAAGACCTCTTGTCAAAGTGGTGCCAACTGGTGTCGTAAATTTTCACGAAAACCCCTATTGAATGAGTCACACTCACCTTATTCGCAGACTTCTTGCTCCGCAAAAGATAGTTGGCTTATGCCAGTCTGTGTTTTTGTTCTAACTAATTCATTGATATCAAAATACATATTTTGTCAAAGTCTCTCGAATCGTCTTAACAAGTTTCAAAAAACGGACATTTCTCGTCAAAACGGATTTTAGTTCAACAAAAACATCTGGAATCTGCAGAGGCTGTTAATGCATTTTCCCCTGAAAATTCCAGCGCACATACACTAATTCCCGCATCCCCCCTACATCTCTAAACTCGTACTTATACCTGAATTCCCGAAGTACAGTTTAAAAACTTCTTCGCGTATCCCGTTGCCCGGTGCACTCCTTGACAATCGATTGACGGGTGTCCCCCTGGCCCCCGCCACCCCCATCTTGCACCCCCACCCCCTGGCGCATTCGCCTGACCCACATAGACGCCATATTTATAATAATTGTACCCCGATTCGAGAGAGTAAATCAGATAGTTTTAGTATGCTAATAGTTTGGGTTTAAAGTGGGCAGTTTTTTTTAAGTGTTTTATTTTAGTTTATTGTTTAGAGCTATTGTATGGGTAATGGCTGTTCTTGTGTCAGGTGAAAATGTTTTAAATTAGGTATCTTTTTAAATACTGCGTCAAAGTAAATTGGGAAAGTTAAGTTATTGGTTCTTCTTCTGGGTAAGCTCACTCCATCGTAGACTTTGTCTGTGTCATCTCTGACCTAGATTAGAGTCAAGAGCAAACCCATTTCGAATAAAAAAACAAAAAGTTAAAGTTTGACCGCAAAGCATACTCAATAAGTAAGTTATTTACGATGAGCCTGACCAATTAGCAAACAAATCTGAACAAATTCAACATTCGCGCTAACAACCCTACATTCCCGCAGGGTAAGCAGATCACCAAATTCCATTTTCCAGACGTCTCCAACTCAATCAAGCCGAACTATTGATTAGAGCTACCTCCCTTACCCCCACATGGGCCATCAGAACAAAACAATACGTACATATGCGTCGCGAAAGTAAATAGTACCCTTCCCCCCGTCACCCCCTCGTTATCACGCCCCGGACATAATTTAAGACGAGTCCGACCGTCCGTAGTGTCGGACACTCGGATATATCCGTCAATTCTGTCTGTTGGATTGATTTTTCGAACCAAGCGGACGTTTGAAGGGTTTCGTTTCGGTTAAACTTTTGCTGAAAGATAGAAAACATTGATACTATGATCTATAATATTCTTTTGGTTTTATTTACAAAACACACGTTAGCACGGTATTGTCGATGTCAAAGCAACTCAAACCTATCAGAAAAACATATGCGTTGCAAAAGTTACCCCCTGTCACTCCGGTCGGCGCTGTGAACCCCCCTCGTTATCACGTCTCGGACATAATTTAAGACGAGTCGGATCCGGTCCGGTCCGGTCCGCTTACGGATATATGCGTCAAAACAGTTGGATTGATTTTTCGAAGCAAGCAGACGTTTGACAAACAAAGAAGAAGTAGGGACGGGCAAGACTGGAACCAACTTCCTAGAATACTATTCTCCTTAGGGGCTTTGCATTTATTACGTAAGACGATTTGAGGGGGGAGGGGGTCCAAAGAAGTCTTATTTTTTCTTACGTGGGGGAGGTCTAAACTGTTCATAAGTAAGATCACAAAAAAATGCAAAAATTATAAGTTTTTAATTTTTTGCCACTTTTTTTACAATTTTGGTAGATACCTACTTATCTTACGTAAGATTAAAAAGGGGGAGGGGTTCATCCAATTCTTATCTTTTCTTACGTAGGGGGAGCGGGTTTTAAAAGTGGTCAAAATTGTCTTATGTAATAAATGAACAGCTCCTTAGGGCTGATTTTACCAAAGTCAGATTTATTTTATCCTTGGAATAAAATTGACGTCTGACCGTTCTAGTATGGAAAAACTGTCAAAAATTCAAAATTTATTCTCAGTATAAGACTTATTCTATGTATAAACCAAAGTTAGAGTAGTTGTGGGATTTGGTATTTTAAAGTACAGACGCCAGCACATCAAGCTACTACAATCTGTCAAATTTCTTTAATAGATTTTCAACTTTATCACTAAAGCATAAGGTTCCAAGTTGCTTGCGAAAATTTGAAAGTTTCAGGATTAGCCAAAGGTCCTATTAACACACACACAGCACAGAACCGGTCGAAGTGGAGGTGTTTGGGGGAGGCCTATGTCCAGTAGTGGACGTCTTTCCGCTGAAATGATGATGATGATGATACCTATTAATACTGCCGCCTTAAGTAAAAAGGGCACATCTGAGGAAAAGGGAATAGAGGAAAATGAGCCTTAATGGATGGTGCCTTTTTGTTCCATTAAGGCTCATTTTCCTCTATTCCCTTTTCCTCAGATGTGCCCTTTTTACTTAAGGCGGCAGAATAGTACCCCCACATTTCGCCCCTTACGTTTAAGTCCCATGTGATAGGCGGTGGGCTATTGCACAAATCCAAAATAACTCATAAAATTTTGTTAATGTCATGGGGTGATATTATAAACAATCGTAAGTTACTGATATCGCTTACTCTGCCATCGGTGCTAAAAGTTTTATAAATAAATAATAGATAATATATTTAATTATTTATTGTTATTTATATTTATTTATTGTTTTGAACGACAATTTGAAATTATCTAGACGTGTTAATAATATATGAGTTAATGGAATAATACATTTAATTCCTACACAATAAAGTGCAGTTTACGCTACAACTTCAAACATTTTTATAACTTTTTCAATAGTGTTAGTCACTCTGAAAACAACATAATTACCATTAAAATAAAGTTGATACTTGTTTGTTTAACTTGCAATAACATCAATTTGAAACATAAATTTGAACAGACAATACATGAGTTTTGTTAGAAAGAGAAGAATATAAATTGCTTCGTCCGTCGCCCAGGAGAACTGCAAGATCCTTTGACTTTTAGGACGTTTTCGAGTTCAGAGGCAGAACTGAGTCAATGTTCATTTTCTTATTTATTCCCAAACAAAAAAACATGCTATTAACTTTGTCGATCATATTTTCTTTACAATTACAGAAAGTTACCTAAAAAAACTTAAATTAAAAATTTCGCTTTAAATACTCCATCATGTCAGTTCAATCTCAAAAGAGAACTAAATAAATATAAATTCATTTTTTTTTAAACAAAGCTTAACGCAAAACGTTTCCGTTTCCCGAGTCGGGACAAGATGTCAAGTGACGTCATCGAGATAGCGTCCAAAGGGTTGAGTTCCGTCGCTTAAAAAAGTATGAAAAAAATAAATTTCTTATCTGTGGCCCGAACGAGCGATTGTCCCCGTCCATATTGTGTGCAAGAAATGTAGGTAAATGAATCAAGGTGTCGTATTTTATTTGTAGCTAGTTAAAAAAATGGAGGGATGCTAAGAAATTGGCATTTTATCTGAATGTACCCGTTTTTGTATCTTGCAGCTGCATGATAACCAATTGTAAATGGTGCATAAATTTAATAAATAGATAACGTCTTTAACGGTGCAGAATTAGTATCGCTTGATCTAAATATTGACTTTCTTTGAATAAAAAATGCACTATGTATTGACAGGACATCTGCTTGCAACGGCATATTTTTTTACAAATACCTAAAATTCCTTCAAAAAGAAGTTATGACTTTATGACGCAGTCTAGAACGTTAGCAAAGAAATAGACAGCACACTTTTCTCAGTAACGTATACCGACTAGCAAAACAAGGACTCAAAAATATTATGTACGAGTTTTTTTTTTCTAAGCAGAGAGTAGTAAAGTAAGGCGGTTTCCCTAGAATGGACCAGATCTTCTAAGTGTTAATCCTTCTTACATTAGGTCTTCAGGTAAGTTCCTACCTATTTTTTTCTTCCTAGGCAGCATAACCCTATCTCATCTTCACAAAACAGTCGACAATCAAAACTTATTCCACACAATCCACAACTGGGGACTAAACATGGCACATTTAAAACAAAACGCTTAACATTTACCTAAACTACTTAACGCTTGTAAGATGTCCCAAAACTTGTGAAATAGTTTAATCCTTTCTATTTATTCGTCGCAGTGGGAAATCATGGTCTGTCAGATCTATCGCGACTTAAAAGCGAAACAATTTGCCTTTGACATTGAAGGTTTAAGTATCGTTTTAGTTTTAAATGTCTGGAGACTATTTTTAGGATAATCTCACTCAAGATTTCGAAGGGTTAAAATTCTGTCACACATTTTGTGGAAAACGTGAAATCTAATACAACCCAGACAAAGTAATAATTGACAAGTGTTAGTGGCCTGTCAATCTAGACCCTAGATTTATGAACAACAAGAAAAGTGAACAGCGTTCAAGTAACAGCATTAATTAAAACTGATCTGCTTAAAAAACGGTCAGAGAAAACTCACCGCTAACAATTTGTCACCGAAGCTTCGAAGACTATTCATCTCCCAACAAACACACACAAACAACCCTAACATATTCAATAACTCAAACGACAATTACAAGCATCATGACGTAAGAAACTCAAAAGAAACAAAACAAAAGGTGCGCGCACACTGGCGCATACGTCCCGTTCGGAACATGCTCCGTCTCAAGCGATGCCGTCTCGTGTCCCTCCCGTCTCGCGATTAAAAGTGCAGGTGGGGACTGTCCAGCATTGATCTGGCGGTGACGCCGGACGATGGAGACGTCACCCACCATCACCCACCTCGGGGGTGGGAGGGGGACACCTCCTCGTAAGTAGACGTGTGGACATGCTTAGCGATGTGCTGATAACGTCGCAGTTTTCTTATTTATTTTTTTTGGTTGGCGTTTCTGGATTAATACATTTGAGTGGCACGTAGCAGTGAAATGAGGGATCTAGGATTAGAATTTTCTGTTTGGCTAGTGGATTAATTGCTGTTCGATTCTGTATGATTAAAAGAACGTCAATATGTGATGTCGATGTTTTCGATAAAAAGAAGAACGTGCTTGAATAATGTTCAACGAAATAATGTTCGGCTTATTTTTAATTATTTTATTTTTGGATTGTTGTTTGTTAAGTACTATTTGTTGTACCTACTCTGGACGCTTTTAACGCGTACGTCTTTATTAATTTTTTACATCGTTCTCATATTTTATAATTTTAAAATCAAAAGTAATGATGTAACTAATATTTTTGTGAAATATAATTTAAAAAGAGTGTCCATGAAGTTCTTGCCCGTTCTTCTCCATAGGTACCTACACTTTGGAATGGGCTAGCTTCATATTTTCTGACTGACCGACTTCTTGACAATTCAAAAGTGCCTATAAATGGTTTAATTGTAATAAATCCTTTGAGTTTGAGTTCAAATGAATACTTTTTGGTCAATTATTTAGTCTGCGTTACACACTGATTATACATAAATTGTGTATTGTAAAGAAACAATTTGCTGACATACTTAACGACACCTATTCAAACCATACCAATCTTAAAACTACAAAAATCTCTAATTAAACATAGGTACAATTACAGAACTCATTAAGAAACGTCCGTAGTAGACAATGGGTAGTAACGAGTGTCAGAAAACGACTATCAACTCGGCGAATCGGTCGAGCGAGAGAACTATTCACAAATTAGTCGGGACAGAACTCTCCACACTCAACGTCGCCACATCCGTGTAGGGTCGCCAGCTTGCAGGATGGACATGTTATGTATACTGTGAGAAGTGTATATGCTTTAAAATTATGAAGTTTCTCATAACTGGTACCGTGTCTAGCTTTTTAGTCACAGATACAGATAGATACACCTAGATAACGCAAGAACAACTACTTCGCGTGCCAAAAATCGCACCAGCTTACGTACAAAAATCGTAAGCTGCAGTCCTGTGTACTGCTGGCCGGGTGAGCGTGAGCGCTGGCGTTAGGCCCCGGGGGTGGGGCGAGACTAGTGCCGCACGCGGTGGCGTCTCTGAATCGATTTGATTTTCCCAACACTAAATAGTGCTCGTGACATCATAGTAGGTAGTCAAAAAATGGCATGCATGGTTTTCATACAGATCGTGATATTTGCGTTAACTAGGTCTATCTATATCTGTGAGTTTAATCGTGTCAAATTAATCAGCGCCTGACGTAAATTGACGTAATTTTAGTAGGCAAGTTTTTAAACACGTCTCATCTCGGATGGAATAGTGTCAGGCGCTGATTAATTTGACAGGACTAAACTAAAATTTATCTTTTATCCTTTTCTTAATGGAATAGAAAGAAAAAGGTGCACTGAACTTAAGTGTAATTTGTGAACAAGGGATTCGGCGCCATTGTGATGTAGTCACTGTCTCATTTGTCAGCCATAATATAGTTTGTTTTCTTTGAATTGCATATTGATTAGGCTGCATTATACAGTGTAGCAGGGATATCGACGCGCTAACTAAAACCATGAATTCAGCACATGATTCTTGACCCCCGGCACCGAAATTATTAGACGGTAATCAAAAAACAAAGCTGTTTCATAGAAAAGTACAAGTACCTACGTGGTCAACACAACATAAACAGCCAATTTTTTTTAAGCCGACGAAATGTTTCAACGTTTTGGTTTCAGAATCATGTAGTGTGTACTTACTGAATCCATGGTATTAGGTTGTGCGTCGATGCCCCTGCCAGCCACCCTTTATACAATATGGTGGTGAAAATTCCTAGTGCTTGCTTTTTTCGGATGACACAAAATTACCAATTAAACACTAATCGTTTTCACGAAGTCTGACTTATCAAACGTTTTCATAATATCTATTTATAACATATTTGCTCGTAAAGGGTCTCTTATTTCAGCAATTTCAATATCGTAATGTATCTCATTACGCACTTGTGCGGTAATGTAAAGTAAATCGCACGGTTTATCAAGATGCTCCGTCAAAACGAACGGTACTTTTTTAAATCTTAGCAAAGTTTTTATTTCAGAAAAGATGTCAACATTTTATGAATAAAATTAACTTTGGGAGATAAAATATAATAAATAAACATTTAATTCTTTAATTTAATTAATTTTGACAATAAATTACAACCATTAATATCTGTAACAAAAAAAAAATATTAATTTACTTTATTAATAATACTGGCTGTTTTGTGCCTATGCCTGAAAAAAAAAGCGCGAACGCGCGCGCATCGCTTATCTGTTAAGAAGTAAAAATTATTCCGCGCGCTTTTTCTTTTCGCTGTACTTTTTTTTATTTGAAAATGTCGTCAAGTAATGATGAATTTATTAATTCCACACCGCCAGAAGTCTCAGAGGCAGCGAAAAAGGCTACTCTAAGCCTCGCCCAAAAAATCGACCGATAGATACTTACAAGCGTATCAAAATTTCATCATATGGAAAACAAGCAAATATGCAAGTTCAGTCAGAGATTTATTTATTTCCTCGCAAATATGTTATAAAACGTCGTATGACATACGTGCGCTTTGAAAATTACAGCCTCTGCTTTCTTTTAGCCCTCGCCTACGGCTCGGGCAAGCAATATCGCCTCGGCTGTAATTTTCAACTTACCGCACTTATATCATAATGTACTATTACAGTATTCATTTCTAAATAATATTCATTATAACTCATATCCTAGATCACAAACATCCACATCTTATTCCACATCAAATTATCTCAAAGTGCATACTTCAAAACAAAACTCCTCGTACTAAAACTCGGACGTGGTAACCCTACGGTCGACGGTCGCCGGACCTCGCCCGTCTTGCAACGTTTGACTGAGCGAAATCACTCAAAAGTTTTAATGTCGCTTCCGTGGGGACGCGGCCGTTCCGGTCCGGCGGCGGGCGGTGTGCGCGCGACTTTATGTCTGCGTTGTTATTTAGATTATACGCTTTTGTGTCCTAGGGTTAAGAGTTTAGGTTTAAGAGAAATGTTGGCTGTTCTAGGGGGTTGTTGTTAGTGCTGCCTCGGACCTTTTGAAAGTGTGTAAACGAATTTGATTTTCAAGGGAATATGGTACCGAAAATACATCAGTTTCCAAAATATCATTCGTCGTTTAGGTAAACACCCCTTTCGTATCATCGTGTTTTATCAATCAATCCACAGAATATCTCTGCTCAAATTATCAAAATGCACGTGAAAAACAATCCCCAATAATTCGTCAAAATATTCCGAAAAACCAGCCAATTAAACGTATCAAAAAAACATCACACGACAATCACCCTTTTCAACGTGGAATAAGCTCGAAATTCCCTTGCATATCATAATGACAGACAGTTTAATTATCCTCGCGGCCGATATTGCAACAAGCAGGATTAAAAGGAAAAATTAATTGAATCCATTCAATTTTCTAACCGCGAGTGGTGCCGGGTGACGGATACTGTCTGTTAATACCCAATTATCGGCACCCCCTTCCCCTACCATCGTAACGACTATAATATCGAGTGGGTGAAAATTTTCGAATGATATTTTCAGTAAGTGTGTAATGTGGAATGAGAAATGAATAAGTGTGCCTGTATAAGTAGAGACGTAAAGTGTGTTCAGAAATTACAGTATTTTTAATAAGACTTGTGATTGGTTTTAATTAGAGGGATATTCATCTTAAGGGGATTACAGGACCTAAACGTAAAAAAAATTATAATCCCTAAAAGTATATGATCGACTACACTAAACAAAATCAGAAAAATATATGTTATTCTTCAAGATATATGCTAGTTAGACAGTATGTTGAAAACATAATACAACTAATTTGATACGTTAGAAAAAAATCATGAAAATACCCCTAATAACTTTCGTTTTACATTAAAAACCATACATAATATACAAACAATCATTCTGATTTTATGTCAGATTATTCTACAAGCAACATACTAAAGCACTAGTGTTTTAATTTTTTAGTTCAAACAATAGATTTTTGTAAATAGATAATTGCTTCATATTTTGCAATAAATTACCAGCGTTGTGTCATCGCGCTTCTCTTTCTTTTCTATGCAGTCCGACAGTGACCGCGCTGTAGGTCATGTAGTCCCCTTAATACGTATTGTTTGCATTGAAAGGACTATCATAATGTGGACCGATGACGTGACGGGTAATTACGTAACACGCTATCAATAGCAATAACTTTCATTTTGACAGTTCAACAACATTAATTACGTTATTTACGTTGTAGGTTGCAGCGTCCTAATTGCGTAACACACTCAATCAGAATCTGAATAATTTTGAAGAATATTCGTAATCCACTGCGTCATTTGTTCGAAAAAAATGACTGCTCAACAACGTAAATAACGCAATAAATGTTGTTGAACCGTCAAGGTGAAGGCCGCAGCAATCTGCTGGATGCGAGAAGCACAGAACCGGTCGATGTGGCGGTGATTGGGGGAGGCCTATGTCCAGCAGTGGACGTCTGTCAGCTGGAATGATAATGACTTACTGTTGAACAAGTATTATTTTGTGGTGACAGCGTCTAAGGACCTAGTTTTATTGCACCATATTTTAGAGATTCCAAACACGGCCGAAGCGTCTTCATCTCCCGGTTCTGTAGTTTCTCCACAGACGTTCAATTCGCGTTAAACCAGAAAGTCACTAATAAATTAATCAACAGATTGTGTGGAATGTAATACAACATAATATGTATTCACCAAAAGGTAAAGCAAAGGTGTACATAAAATACAGCCTCTTTTCGCCAGTTATGTCTTAAGTCCCATGTAATAGGAGGGGGGAGCCTATCACCATCCACCGGGCACAGGTCCAGGCTCCGGGCTGCTACTGAGAAATTCCAAATAGAAAAACCCAATAACACTTTTTCCTGGTATGGGACTCGAACCCAGGACCTCATGGTCAGCAGTAACGCTTATAATCACTAAGCCAACGAGGCAGTCACATAATGAGGAAAATCAGCGGTAAAACCATTATGTCCTCCTTTTTAAGTCGATCCTTATAATTTTTTACTTTTGGCTTCCTGCTAAAATTAATAAAATCTTTATAATTCATCATCCCAGAATAACCCTGCATTAATTTACAGCCTTTTATTCCACATAATCCATTCTATCACAACGTATTTATTCCGCCCGCGTTATCACAAGGACTGTCAGTCACGTCTCGTCGACAGAGCGGCGGCGACAGGAGTGACGCGTCACCCTCCCGTCACCCCCAACTCCCGGCCCGCGGTGACGTCACACTAGTTAAGATGCTCAACTTAAATGCAGTTGGGAACTTGCTGAGTTTTGATTTATTTTATTTTGATAAATATAGGGAAATGGAAATGGGAAAGTTAAGAGTTTTTCTTGGCTTTGAAGTCTGGATTAAAATAGTACTAAGTCATTTATATCGCTGAATCTAAATGTTGCCAAGTCAATGTCCTTGATTGAAATGTCCCAGTGGCAACGGTCCCGAATTACGGGTCATGGGTTCGAACGCAGACAGGCGCTTTACTTTACCATGCTACTAAGAAGTTTCTGATAGAAAAACTCAATAACAATTATTTCCACCATACCTTTATAGTTGTTATTATCTCGTTTGGTATTATGCTTACTTAACGAATGGTGATCAATCATCAGCCATTTTAATTGTGTCACCACAAACAGATCACAGCCTCCAATATTAAATTTAAAATGTTTCAATTTCAATAAGTCTAGGGGAATATTCGCGAAATGCACTTATTACTGGGACGAGCCGGGATAACGGTGGGATCCCGGGGTGATTGGCAATCCCGGGCCGCGGGATAATGCGACAATTTTAATAGGATCTTCACTAGTGTTGGTAGGTGTGTTGAGACTGTAGGGCATTCGACGAAAAATGTTGCGGTTCTACATTGAAAATATTATTTATTCTCTCTACCTATAAGTAAACAAAGTAATAACTAGACATAGTTATACTAGCAGTTCAGCAAATTGAGGCGATATGAGTGACCTAAAATACTAAGTACCTACTGCTAGGTTACAATATATTACTTGCCAGTAAGCCCCAAACTAGACAGTTATTCTAAATCTTGGAGCTCGGTGTATAGCTATAGTGCTGTGATTGATATGCTGTCATGTCGCTCCAAGTAAAATACTGATATTCAGCTGCATCCCGTTAGACTAGAAGCAGACCCCAAAACCTTTGGGAAAAGGCTTGGCGGATTATGATAAGGAGCTATAGTAGTGTTCTGTATTATTGGTCGCAGTATGGTTTTCAACATTTTAAATTGCAACGATTAAAACCTGCATAAATTCTTCAAAAATAATAAATAGCAATTCGATAAGAACAGACTATACATTATTGCCTAAACTACTTTCTACTTCAGAAAAACCTACAGTTTGTCTAGAGTTACTACTCTATATATACAGGGTGGCCCAAAAGTTGCCCAAGCTGATGACCCCATCTAACCCCTAGTTGCGTTTGATCCACGACTTTTGGGCCACCCTGTATATAGGCTATACTATATATATATATACTATCTATACTAATATTATAGAGCTGAAGAGTTTGTTTGTTTGTTTGGTTGAACGCTCTAATCTCTGGAACTACCAGTCGGATATGAAAAATTCTTTTTGCATTTGATAGCCCAATTCTTGAGGAAGGCTATAGGCTATTTAACATCACGCTATGACCTTTAGGAGCCGAGCAAAAAGAAAAAAGTCAGAAAAAACGCTAAGCAAAAACGAAGTAATAGCGCGGGCAGGCGATGCGATGCGACGGGGTGGGTCGGAGTAACAAGAAATTTTACGCGGACGAAGTCGCGGGCAGAAGCTAGTACTATATATATATAGGCTGTTTATGCAGAGAGTTACTCTATACTTAGAGTAACTCTCTGCCTAATCAGCCTATCATGTTTCTACTGCTGGGATGTTTCCCAGTAATGGAGACCTCTGAGTGGTCTCCTCTCTTCGAGAGGGAATGGTCTGTAATACACTACGTTGGCACAGTGCGGGTTGCTACATGTAAGATGTCGTCGAATTTTTGGTTCTAGGTCATGCCGGTTTCGTCACGATGTTTTCCTTCGCCGTTTTGAGAGCAGTGGTGATGAAATTATTTACACAAAGTAAAGCGCCTGCCTGGGTTCTAACCCATGACCTACAACTCGTAAGTCGGGGCCGTAACCACTGGGCCACCAATAATATATCTCTACATAATAAATATTTACTTACATTTAAGTACAACAGTATTGTTTGCTCTCACTCTACAACATTAACTCCTTTGCTATGAAAGCACTTACCTGCAACAAAAAAAAAGGTTAGAATTGACACAAAACAATCTTCGACTAGTAACTCTATCATCTAAATCATATGTTCTCAAACTCCGTGTCTCTGCAAATACGTTAAGCCGTTGGTCCCGGCTGTCATTCGTGGATCTTTGATAGGCGTTACGGGTACTCACAAGCCCGAAAGTCTAACAACCAGTCTTACCAAAGGGTATCGTGTTACCCAGTAACTGGGTTGTGGAGGTCAAATAGGCCGTCGCTCCACGTAAAATACTGGTATTCAGCTGCATTCGGTTAGACTGGAAGCCGACCCCAACATAGTTGGGAAAAAGGCTAGGCAGGTGATGATGATGATGCTCAACCTAGTTTGCACTTTAAGATTTTTTTTTCTAGAGTTCCCCAATTTTTTTTAAATTACCATCGGTCGCGATTCTGAAACGAGTATTGCTACGATTATATTTAAACGTGTAATATTAAATAATTGTAAGGTAGGATATATAATCTCTGGGTCTTCCACTTCCCTGAAAGTCTCAAACGCCCACGAGGGGGCGTTATCGTCGACGTTGAGAGCCTATGATCTGAATCTTTCAACACCGGAACATTTTATTAAAAAAATAAATCAACCCGATACAACATAGATTCCTGTTTACTCCACAATTCGCCAGTCAACCCTCTTGTTTCGATAGAGCGAGCCAGTGGGGACGGAGTCCATTGGAATTCCTTATACAATGAAGTGGATTTAATATCGGGAAGAATGCCGCTCTGAGAGATAGCGGCCTGAGTACACGGCCGATTTGTTTGTATTGCGATTATTTGATTTATTAACTGACATTGGAAAATGTTTGACGTATGTGTTATGATAAACGTTGAGCGGTTCCTGCTTTGGGCGAGCAATTGTTTTTTTTTTTTTTGTTGGAGTACTTTTTTAATGAGGTTTGCAATAATGTCTTGATAAGTACACAAATAACGAAGGTCAACGTGTCTTGTGTTAAATGCAAGGTATTTTGTTTTCCTTGTGTGCGAACAAAAACAAAATAAATGATTGATTAAATATCAAAATGATTTTAAGTCCAAATAATATCTTGTCAGTAACTAATTAATTGATAACAATAACTAAAACCAATTTTTCGCAAAAAAAAAATAACCCCAGTGTTTTTAAACAAAGATTTTCCGGGAAAACAGCGCGTCTGCACAGCCCTGTCACCTTAACCCTGCAACGGCGACCTGAAATTTTATAACACGTCCCGTCGCCCCGGACCTCTTCTGATCGAATTTTATTTTACGTACTCACAACTTTTTATTGAGCCCAGTTACTTGCGCGACCATCGTTTTGTATTTATGTATTATTTAACGTCCAATCCTGTGGATTTGCATGTATTTGATACCCCTCCGATAGACGACACTGGATTTGGGATAACCCTTTTCAGGGCACGTAATAATACTCAAATATCGTTTAAATTTTTATTACAGGATATAAAAATGATTTCTACGAATTAGGTATGAACAAGGAACTGTTTTTATTAACCTTTTTTTTCGTCCATGCGAAAGTGTAGGTCGGTAATAGAAATTATTTATGAGATTACTTGAATTTACGAAATTCTTCACTGAAAATATTATAAGAACTTACATTAGGTCGGTAAGTAGGTGTACATGAATCCACTGGATATACACCTCGATTGACTGCTATCGTTTTCCATTTATAAAAAAAAAATCACATCTGTCCATCTATTGAACCACCCTTCTGCACTCACAACGTATGCTATTACACAATTTTATTCAAAACAGCGCAACAAAATACTATTGAGAAAAAAAAAAACAAATCGGCGCGATCCACATCAGCCGCCTGTACCGAAGTCAAGACAGACGCTGTAAACACGAGCAATATTGTTACCCGGCCGCAATCTCGTATCAACCGACCAAATAGCTTGGATACTTATGTAAATCGGACCACTATCCCGCTTATTGTATATCTAATTTGATTTCTTTTGCAATACAGTGATGGGATTCAACGAATATTGGTCCTACCTGCCCATCTAATATCGTCCCGGGCCCCGGGAATGTGTGCCGTGGCATTTTCGGGGTTAAAAGATCACTGATACGGACACACAGGGTTTGGGGTTTTTTAAAATATTTATGAGGGAGCAGCAGCGGTGAGAGTTCGCGTTTCTGCTGTAATCCAATTTCGGTTTATGTCTTTGGTAACTTACTTATTTTTGTTGGTTCGTAGAACTTTTAGAAGGGTCAAACTGTGTTTTTATAAGTGTTAATTAAGTGATGTTGTATTCATGGCGGTTGTGAGCGCAGATGTTTTTGTGTTAGTTAGGAGGAATTAGATGCTGGTTTCATAATAATAAGATTATGTATTTTCGGAAGTGTAGTTGGTTAGTGTTAGCGAATGTTATGTCAGATATGAGTGCACGCACCAGTTTGGGTAATGGTATTGGTTTTAGGAAATACAGTAGGTAAATTGGCGATGAAGAATTTACTTGGCTACTATATTTTCATAATTAGAAACTTATACTGCAAAATAAATACACAGTAAAAATCAATGTCAAAACTCAAAACCATCTAAAACTATAAATACCAAATCTATGCAAAACCTTAGAAATCAGACCAAAGACAAAAAAATACTTTCCGAATATTCATTTAACGAAACTGCACTCATTCTTAAAATCACGATAAAAGTGTCCCAACCAAATTAACCACCGCACACTATCGAGCGAAAAAAGTGATATTCCTAACTGATTCGCTAAGTAGTTCGCGTCGGATCTGTCACCCGCATTGGAAGGGTTAAAAAAGTCGCGTCGTTAGTTCTTGCGACGCAAAAAAAGTCGTCGGTCTGTCCAAACTGTCGTTTTTAAGTGGCAGGCAAGTCTGTTCGGGCTATTATCTCGACACTGAAACGGTATTGGTGTATCTTTTAATTTTAGGGCTGACTTCCATTATGACTTTTGAATGAGCATTTAAAAGTTGGTCTCACACGTTTTTTCTGGTAGAATTAGTGGGGTTGAGTGGAAATTGATACTGTTTGATTATTTTAATTTGTTTTTTTTTTCAGTAGAGCTTTTAAATGGCTCTCATTTTTATTAGGATTCCGTACCCAAAAGGTGCCAACCGAACCTTATTGCTAAGGCTCCGCTGTCTGTCCGTCTGTCTGTCAGCGGGCTGTCTCATGAACCGTAATAGGTAGAGAGTTGAAATTTTCACAGAGTATGTATTAATTACTATTGCCGCAACAAATAATAAAAATAAATTAAAGTAGAAAATTAAAGTAAGTACAAGAAACGTGTTTTTATTTTAATATATGGTGTTAAAATATATTGTACGGTGGCACGGAACCCTTCGTGTGTGTTTTTAACAATTGAAGGTCATTGATTACTGTAGAATATTGCTTGATCTGCCAATGTTAATCCAATGAAAAATGTATCACAGCTATTTAACCAATTTAGTTTATTATTTAAGTAATTTTCATAAATAACTAACTATTTACACTAGATACTAAATTAAATGACTAACTAACTTAATATACAAATAAATATAAAAACATCGTCCGCATCGCTGTCATCTGGAAACGTACCCAGAAGACTGGCAGCATTGCCACATTGAATGGCAATGCTAATTCTTTGGCTAAAGAACGACCCAGTCCTCTGGTCACGTGAAGTGTCGACCAGCCGGCGAGAAATTTCCAAAAAAGGAGAAGCGCACTCGGGCTCCATGACCCGAGCGTTTAAACCCAGGACATACATATATCCCGTAAGCACAACATTCATACTCAGTTTTTAGATTCATTTTTGCCAGTTTTGAGCATTGAGTGCAAAAGCCATGAATGGGCATAATACCAATCTTCATACAACTTACTCCTACTAATCTACTCACATAAAAATACTCCATAAAACATCATCAAAACTTCCACCACCAACCGTAATCAGAAACCGTCTCGTTCGGCACAAATCACTGTAAACATGTTCAAATAGTCGTTTTTTTGTTTTGCAACTTGTTCTAACTCATTCGCTTTTGACTCCCAGCCAATGTTAATTTAGTTCAATGTTAGTAAGCACGCTACAGCACTGACGGCAACTTCGCGAACTTATATTATGCAGTTCGGTGACGATGGTAATTAAGAATTTTAGTTGTAAAATGTTATTTTGGTTTGTTTTGTTATGTTTTATTTGGTTGCAAGTTGGCTAAGTATACTGTATTTATTATAAATTAATTATGCATTTCGCGAGTGTCAAAAGGAATTTACACAAACTAAGATGGACTACTGCGTCCTCTTAGTAACATGTTCTGACCAAGATTATGTCTGGACTTTAAAAAGAGACTGTGGTCTCTGAGTTTGTTTCGGCCTTTCTACTCAGACAAGTCAGACAGGAAACGCCGCCGTCGACCACATCTAGTTTTTTTTTTTTTTTTAATAATATGACGTGTAAAAGTGATTCCGAATTAAACATTTCAATTTAAATGATTTTGTAAGTCCACCATTTTGAAAATAAGGGTTTGTGGCTAAGTAATAACAGACACACGGGTCGATCGATCAAGTTAAGCCACGGTTGGTCCGTGGATGGGTGACCATCTTTACATACCTAGACCTCTCCGTGCCTCGGAAAGCACGTCAAGCCGTGGTCCCAGCTGTCATTCGTGTGGATCTTTTAAAGTCGTTACGGGTAGTCAGAAGCCCGAAAATCTGACAACCTATCTTACCAAGGGTATCGTATTACCCAGTGACTGGGTTGTGGAGGTCAGATAGGCAGTCGCTTCATGTAAAATACTGGTATTCAGCTGCATCCGGTTAGACTGGAAGCCGACCCAACATAGGAAAAGGCGAGGCAGTTGATGACATTTTTGAAAATAGGCGTTCTCGGAGTTACTGATAGAGTTGACCATAATGAATTACTACAGGCTACACACTAAGAAGATTTTTAAGGAGTCATTACGGAAAAACACAGCTCCTCACCCCTCTTATAAGTTCCTTTTCATTGCATTTCCCGAGAGGACCCGATGTTTCCCGATCTCTCCCGAGAGATGCCGCCTCAAGCGCATTCGTTCACCAACAAATCAACAGCTTTGTAACTGTGACGTCAAGTTAATTAAAACAGCGAAATGTTGGCGATTTAAAACGCGGACTTTGACAGGATTCGAGGCATAAGCGGAAGCGATTAATGTAGAGGCAAAAGAAAGGCATGATTGTACAATATGCTTTCAAAATACAGCTCATGATAGAATAAAAAGGTTTTAGGCCTCAAAACTTGTTTTATCATGATTTAAGATTTTTTTAAAGTAATTTATACCTCACCAGTGTTCTAAATCAGTCTGAGGCGCCATAATGCCAATCATTAAAACTATTCTTAGATCAGATTAAATATAAACCGGTATTAAAAATGTTATATATATAATATTTTTAGAATAAAATTAAGTAAAAAAACTCGAGTTATGATGCTCAATAAATGTGATGGGCCGTTAAACTTTTGCGATGTCTTCCTGGGATATTTTATGATGAAGATATAGTTATTTTGTTTTTATTAATTTCACGTGGGAATAAAAATTAATAAATTGGAGTATCAATTACTTCTTATTTTATCTAACAGTAATAAACACAATATTAATTGGCAGTCTTAGTTGTCATTTCACAGGTAAAAACAAGCCCAAAAGTTGTGGTACAACCTTTTAGATTTGAATATTAATAAAACACATTGATTAGTAATTTACATAAACTAAAACGAGTAGCAATAACGCAGAAAATTAATTAATTATTTGCTTAAATATATAAATAATGTTTATATTGACATTTTTGATCCAAATCGAGGTTAATGTTGATTTTATGAAAATGAATTGGAGAATCAAATCCATTTGTAATTTACACAGTTAGGAATATTCATAGGCATTTGTCTTTACATATTTCGTAACATTCTGTAAAATTAATTCGTTTTCAATGGTAATCAGGCAATAAAATTGGAGAAATTGTAATTCGGACTCATGTCATCCTATGTTAAGGAGAGTGTAAAATAAATGAAGCAATGTATGTTTGTGGGCGAGTTTTCCACATGTTTACATAATAACCGTTTAACATGCTTCGAATGGTTTTGCATTCCAAACCACGGTCATTTATATTTTGTGCAAGATTAAAAAGTCGAAAATAAAATTGAATCAAAAGAAACAGCAGCTTTTATTTACAGTTCAGTTATTGTGATATAAAGTAGCTGATAGCTGTCTTTGAATTAATTCCAGATACTTCACGTAATGAATGCTAAAGCATCTCTCAAAATATCATTAACATTAAAAATAATTATACCAAGCTTTATGAAGCCTTTAAGAAATACTTAACAATTATTGTTAAATACAAAAACAATACACACACACAACAATCAATAAGTATGTTGTTGTTGTGTTTGTTGTCTTTGATTGTTAAATTACAGATTATATTTTGATTATTTGAGTAATTAGACGAATAGAATCTGTATTTTTGAAGTGAAAACTTCTTTAGCGGCGCTGTGTACTTTTTTTGGAATGGGTAAAAACTTCTAAACTGGCGTCAGGTCACGTGACCCTGATCGAAAATTCGTAAGACGTAAAACGTAAGACAGCGCCATCTATGCACATCGGGAAGAACTACGAGGGCCTCGCGTACTAACTACGTAGTTCATCCAACAACGACGAGATGGCGCTGAACCACGGATATATAACATTTTGTTTATAAGACGATTCACAAAATACACTCGTAATTGTTCAAGTTTTCACTTCTGTCGGCACTACCGGAGTGCCAGTGTATTTTTTTTACCATTAGTACTAATAAAGTCGCTAAATTATTTTACTTGTACCACACGCCGCCCTGACTGCCGCCGCCCAACTGTCGAACCTAAAGAAACAGTCGCAACGCTAACTAACAGCTTATTAATACTTCATACTGTGTTCATGCACGTTTTAATAGAACTAATCATGTTCCTGAAGCCTGTTTTCATGTTTGGTACTGAGAGTAAGTTACATCTAAGTTGACTACGTCATACTAAGCCAATACTTGGACAATCTAAAGACCTGTGTCGATTTGTTCGTCACCATGTTTTCTTTCACTGTAAGACCACGTAAGTTTAAGTTAAGTAACATGCCCCTGAAATAACGCAACTGATGGGATATGTAATATATGAACAATATCTTTTCTACAAGTCGTTGTCTATTTTTTTTAATTGCGTGTGCAGCATCATACATGCGATGGAGAAGTGAACCTTCTTAAATATAAGAGAAATTTAGTTTGAGACAGAGAGAGTTTCTTTATCTTCTCTCTCATCTAACGAAATGTGCCTAAAAAGTGACGTGTACTTGAAATTTCACTATCTGGTCCAATTATAGAATCGCCGCCAAAGAAGCTTCACTTCAACAACTAAAAGTATTTACATGGACGGAGTCACGATCAAAACTAGTACGATATCGACATCAGGTACACCCTTCATTACAACACCGGTACAAAAGCAAAGCAGACGACAGATTAATTTTAAACCGAAAAACTTTATTTATGCAGCGGTAATCTAAGTTTGGCACGTAAAAACCAGCGATTTAACTCGATAACGAAGAAGGCTGCACCGCCGCTGAACTGTTAGCTGCTAGGCAGAGGGAATAAAAGTGATACACTTTGTTAGGGTATAGTCACATACAGGGTGGCAGGAACACCCACGCATAACCCATAGATTCAGTACAGGATTCTGGACCCTGCCGGACTCAAATATTTCGTCGTTCTTTAAACAATAAAACATATTTTCTACAAAAGTACAATTACCTACGCGGCACCCTGTTGAATACTGATCATGGTGTAATTTAAGAATGATGTTGTGATTTCTGTTCGACATCCGACATCACCGAATGATTAGTTAATTTTCCCTCGGGATGCCACTAATCCCGAAACAACAATTGAGTAAAACCGTGAATAATTATGCAATTGCTGTGCTATCTGGCGTACGATTCCACCAAGAAAGTCCGTTCTCTTCACCAGATTCGTAAAAGTACACATAAACAGCCTATAACGTTCCCACTGCTGGGACACAGACTTACTATCTTCCAGAGGGAGTGGGCTGTAATCGTCAACAAGGGCCAGTGCGGGCGTTTGTCGCATTTCTTCTAATTTTTGGTTCAAGGACATGCCGGTTTCCTCACGATATTTTTCTACGCCGTTTTAAGAGCAGTGGTGATGTAATAATTTACACAAGGTAAAGCGCCTGCCAGGATTCGAATCAACAGCCTACAACTCGTAAGTCGGGGCCGATATTACCGGGTCCCCCACAGGTCTCGCAAAAGGAGTGATGGTGAATTGAAAGGGAAATTGCTCTTAACTACATACTACCTACTTTTTTCAGCTAATTATAAAAAATACGACCAATTATTCCGCCTAGTAAGGCTGGGAATAGTGTTACACCGACGTCGGTCGCTGATGTCAGTCGTGTACCGATTCATATGGAGTCGCACTCGCTGACCATCAGTGCTACGCTATACACGTCCATTTATCGCCAGCGTCTCGGTACACGTGACCGACGGTACGCGGCCGACATCAGCATAACACTATTTCCAACCTTATGGAGAAGCAAACGTATTGTTACTTTATCATCATCATCCACAGACCGACTTCATCCCCATTTTTTTGGACACAGGCCTCTCTTTACTTATACCGATCCCCAGGGGTCCGTGGCTTAGGACCCCAGTGGTCAAGGCACCTACGCTCCTGTGCCAGTCTCATCCAGGTTTTGCTCGCGATTGCAACAATGTCGTTTGCCTATCTCGCATCCGTCATCTCGACATCTCGTCTTCCAGTATAGCTACCATTTACCGGGTAATAATATGTCTTTCATTGACTTGAATGTGCCCTGACAGCTAATAGTATGTCATGCTCACTCAAATGTCTCGCTGACGGTGGCGTGTGTGTTGGCTCATTTAGCTCCCTTCAAAATGGTTGAGCTGAATGGTGCTGATTTATGCGTCATGTTCGTGAACGGGCGTCAGTTGGGGCTGGTCATCACTTAGCTGCCTCGGCTTATTTTTAATTATTTTATTTTTGGATTGTTGTTTTTTAAGTACTATTTGTTGTACTCTGGACGCTTTTAACGCGTACGTCTTTTTTATTTTTTACATCGTTCTCACATTATATAATTTTAAATTCAAAAGTAATGATGTAACTAATATTTTCGTAAAATATAATTTAAAAAGAGTGTCCATGTTTCTATCCCGTTCTTCTCCATAGGTACCTACGCTTTGGAATGGGCAACTAGCTTCATATTTTCTGACTGACCGACTTATTGACAATTCAAAAGTGCCTATAAATGGTTTAATTATTAATGCTTTGAGTTTTTTGAGTCCTTAGACGCCACTCTGTCACAACCTCACTTCACCTGATTTCACTGCTACACATAATTATTTTCGTAAACTGCAAGTGCAAGCCCGCCTGTACACCGACAGCGGGTCACAAGTGAACTAGTCTTGGCCAACACACGAAATTAGCGACGCAGTGAACTTTCCGAATTAAACTTAGTTTCGTAGAAAGTATGTGTCAAACACCGCAGTCGAAGGCTGTAGGAGTCAAATTAGTTTATATTTTGTTGATAAGATTGAGTTTTTTGTGGTTTGAGTTGTTAGGGTAAAAGTATGGACACAAATATTGAAGAAGGATATTATTTTGCCAAACGTGGAAGAGCACTCGTAAAACAGCTTATCAGCCGTTCTGTCTTTCAAACCACGTGCCATACAGTTATTAGAATTCATAGAACCAGCTAAGTATCTATTTTGAAGGACCGGTACGATGTCGTTGCTCAGATTAGTTGCTACTCGAACAGTCAGGGAAATTGCTTGTTTATCGAATTAACATACTATATCAAAGAACGATAGTTGTGATTCGAATATACGGACAATTTAAGTTAGTAGCCAATTTGATAAAAAGAAACTCCTTGACTTTACTTGTAAGTACCTAGTTTTTAACGGCACTTGTAGTAAAAATGAAGGGTCTTATTAATATGGTACACCCTTCAATTACATCACCGGTCATTCCAAACATTTCTTTAATTTCCAAAATAAACTTTAATTACAGTATCAAAAGGTAGGTATTTGAAAAGCCCAGTCGTACATAAGTTAACACGAAGCACCTGCATGCTACATCGGCGCCAATGAGCACTAATCAATACGGTAGCAGAAGGTGGCGAAAAATAACGAATGTTGTATTACTGACGATCGTGTGTTTCCGTACGCCCGCCAAGTACTGTTCGCAGAACAATCTAAATATTTTCTGTTTGAAAGTTTTTTCTTTCAGTAATCATTGTACGTGGAGTAATAATTGATTCTATGTCAGGAGGGAGATAATAAAACATTTATAGACTTACATAGTTTGATATCCAGAAAATATCCGGTGACATATTTTTTCAGGCGGTACAAATAGAAATATACTCAGCAGTTAGATTAGATGGGCTGATTTTTCAATCGACAGATAATTTTTATTCGTGTAATAAAATTGACGTCTGACAGCTTTTGTAGATATGAACGAACTCTCAAAAATTCGAAATTATTTCTCGGATATAAATATCTGGTATTGGAAAAATCAGCCCTTAGCTTGACAAATGGAAAATCAGAAATAATAATAAAACTCAATGTTGAAAAGATAATGACAAACGGAAACTTTAACATTCTTATTTCAAAAAGTGCTACATATTTTCATCCATTCAGACATTACGGTTTTTTTATTAAATACATTTTAATTAAAACCCTCATTTATCTTGCACCCCCCACTTAAGAATCTTCAAGCAAAACATCATCACACAAACGGACAACCATCAAAAATTCAGCATCAAAAATCCCCATTAGATTTGCTAACCCTCCGGCGGCGTATGCAGCTACGTTGTCGTAATCGACGGCCGGTCGGGGACGTATTGGGCCGTCGCTGAGACGCCGCTGGCTCTCTGTGTTTTTAAAGCTTTCTTCTACCCCCTTCCCCCCACTCCACCACCCACTCCCCTCAACAATCGATGGACGGCGTCACGTTAGTGCAGCGCCCGATCAAGTGCATACGTGAGGACTTTCTTTGATGCGTCTTTGTGCGGACTCGGTAGGATGGGGTTAATTGTTTAGTTCTCTTTCTAATGTTGGCAGTTTTGTGGATGTTGCTGTTGGGTTTTTGTGTAAAAGAGGTTAGTGTTCTTTTTAGGAACTAAGATTTTTGTTTCAGATACTCAACGGAACGTATATCATTTGTATTTATGAGCGCCTTCTGATAAAATAGGCTTAACTTAAATCACGGCTTTTGTAAGTAAAAAGTTATCACAACATTGTTAATTTGACAATTTAATCACACTTCTCCACTCTGCATATTTGTTTTATCAAATCAATCAACTTAGAAACTATACAAGTCAGTAATTTAACAAAACTAACATACCAAAAACTAATCAAAACCCGAATTAAAAGTCGGGTCGTTTGGACCACCCCGCACACTCAGGGTTAGGTCTTTGGAAAATTGTTTACAGTAGCGACTTGAATTTCTTGCGAGTGCCGTCTGCGGCGGTGATGTGACAACTTGTCAGTTACAGACTGCAGTGCCGTCATGTGAAATGCAGCTTATAAATACAATGCGACTGCTAGATACAGTTTTTGTGCTGGTAAATTAACGGGTAGTTATTAATTTGTGGGGGAAATGAGTTTTGGATGTCGTAGTAAAATATTTTTTTTGGAAAATTTTTGTTTGACATTTAAACTCGACTGACGTACCCTGGACAGTCAGACCAGACATACTGCGACTTTTCTGGCTGACTAATATTTTTACCATGACATAAGTTTATCTCATCCAGGATGGATAAGAAAAGCGCCCGGTGGGGGAAAGTAGGTACCCTAAATATGGATAATCGTAAATTTTACTCCAAAGGAACATTTGAAATTGAATTACTTAAGCATGCTATCAATCTGTCTAGCGTTTTCCCAACTATGTTGGGGTCGGTTTACAGTCTAACCGGATGCAGCTGAATACCAGTATTTTACATGGAGCGATTGCCTATCTAACCTCTGCAACCCAGTTATTGGATAATATTAAACCTCTTGGTAAGACTAGTTGTCAGACTTTCGAGCTTCTGACGACCCGTAATGACTGTCAAAGATCCACGAATGACAGCTGGGACAAACGGCTTAACGTGCTTTCCAAGACACGGAGGGGTCTTGGTATGTAAAGATGGTCACCCATCCACGGACCAACTGCAGCAAGCATAGCTTAACCTGATCGATCGACACGTGCGACTGTTATTACTTAGCACAAGCCCCTCAAGCCTTCTAAATATGGATCTTTCTAATCGGGAATTTCACTCCAAGCAAACATTTGAAATTAAGTGACGCAGCATGCAAAGATTGTTAAAACTGGACCGACCGGACTTCCCACTTATGTCACACAATATTCAAGTAAGCCTTCCTTATATAGCTCCACTTAGATTGACATACATCTTACCCATGACTCGACAGCTAAGCCATTATTGCACAACATTAAACAATCGTTTACAAATCTGTCAATAAACAAATCCTTATAATATAGATATTTTCAATAAATTATTCATTGCAGAGACAGACGTAATGTCAATAACCTGAATGAATATAGTCCTCATCAAACTGACGGAATTCTCGTAAATATTCAATTTTTCCTGCTCTGTTAAGAGCCAACTTCTGCCTGACGCTCGGGTTTTATCATAATTATAAAAACGAATGATTGTTAAGAACAGCTCACTCATTGAATGTGACGTTGTCATAATCAAGTAGCTTTCAGTAGTGCACGGATTACTTTTGTTATTTTATCTTTAGAATAAAAAGAGATACAGGAAGTCGAACGTGGATAAACGAGGATAATCAAGACATGGATTATATCACTGGGTACTGTTCCTATTGACAGCGATGCGGACGCATTGTTTGATGCCCTATAATTATTTTTCCTTTTTTTTATATACAAATGTACATTACATATTATTAATATTATTTTAAGTCTGTTAGCATATTATGCTAATAGTATAGTCTTTAATAAAATTATAATACAATTAAACTACAAGAAAAAAGCTAACAATTTCTGATCGTGAATTTACAGCTTTCTAAGCTATTCATTACAAACTAATTACTATGGCCGTAGGTACTCTTTCCTGAGGCACAATTTCCGTATTAAACGTCGTATTCTAATCTTTTACGTTCTTAATAAAAATTAAGAACGAAAAAGATTAGAATACGACGTTTCTAATATCAGTCTCAATCTGTCAAAAATACCCACATTTTATACAAGTTTTTGACATTGATTGTCGCTGAGATGAGAATGTAAACTTTTTCAAGTACGAGAATTTATCTTCAAATTTGCTACTTCAGTCAACCTATACAGTCTTTATAAAAACATTACTTATTTAACTTTTTCCCAACAAAGCTCTCACAGCACCCATCAGCTGCGATCGCATCCAACAATCAATAACAGCACACCAAACTAAGACGGAGCTTGTCAGTAAGACAGCGTTGAACAATTCAGTCGCGGCTGTCAGTAAGACAGTGCTGAACACTGATGTGACGGCCAGTGTGGGACGAGTAATAAGAGAACAGGCTGATTTTTATTATGTAATAATTAACATAACATATTTTATCGAAAATAATTGTTTTTAGTTTTTGGAAAGGATACTCAAGGCCCGTTGTCAGCGTACTTACAACAGTAAACACAGATAAGGTATTAAAGAAGACATAACGGCTATTACAGAAGAACTACGGCAATTTAATGAAGATAGCTCTGAGAACCCATGAGTTGACAACGAGACATTTTGGAATAACGTGATAACTTTCCTCCTGAACATAACTAAAGCCGCATATATATTTGCATAGAATGGGTGACATGCTATTAACTATTGCTTTGAGTAAAGTGAAAAAATAATTCAAGCTAGGTTTAAGAGAATTCAAAAGAATAAAAAGTCTCAGATTTTCAAAAGACTGGACGGCAAACAAATAAACGGTTCTTAAAATTATCTAGAAACAGTTTCACAGTCGTCATCAACGTGACAGTGGCACTGACGTGATAACCGAGTCCTTGTGACTTGGTGCAAGAGACGAGATAGTCACAATTATAGAAGACTAATATTTCAAACTAAAGGAACAAATACTGCTATAAGAACAATCTTGAAACAGTCTCAGACCTCACAGACGGTGACACTAGCCCTGACGTGATAACCGAGTCCTTATGGTGGTGTAAGAGACGAGATAGTCACAACTTGTGAAGGACGAATGCTTGAAACTAAAGGAACACATACCGCTGCAAGAAGTATCTTGGAACAGTTGAGACGGTGTCCTGTCGGACGTGACGGTTTTGTTCTGACGTGATACCACTGACTAGATGTCGTGTGGTGCAAGTGGCAAAAAAAATCTGAATTTTGTACCAATGCGTAAAGGGGAGGTAACAACATTGAGATGATTTGGTACTAACAGGAAAGGCAGAGAAAGAATTCATAAGTTTCGCTTGGAGACAGTAAAAATTAGAGTAGATAAATTACAAATGTTTAAAGAGAAAGGACACTCTGGTTTACGAGATAACCCAAGAACCAAGACAATTGGTACAAATTACAGCAGCAACTTAGGAAAACATTTAGCGATAATTTGAGCAGCGTAGCCGCACAAATCTCTGACACCCATTACTTGGCCCACGAAAGCAAGTCTGGAGTGAAATTTCCAGCGGAGGCGAGTAAACTTGGGGACGTGGCTGCGACAGGGATGCTCGCGTCATCTCGATGCAAGTTGATAATGCAAGCGTGTGCCCGACGGTTGTTTTAACTTCAGGCGCTGAAACTATCAACTGTCGAGCGGTGATTTCTTGGAACAGCCTTTGATGGCACGTCTCTATTTTCTTGGCTGGATGTTGGATCTGACAGTTGCAGAGTTTGTGTGCGATCGTTCGTGATGTTTTTACTGAAGATGCTGCTGTCATGTGGACTTGGAACTAATTTTGATTGATATGGGAGGTGGTACAGATCGACTACTCGAAGTATGCAGAATTGTTTTACAAGTGTCGCATATTTTCATCTAGCCAGCGGGGTAATTGCGTAACACACTATCGTAGCAATGGGTTTCATTTTGACAGTACAACAACATTCAGTACGTTGTTGAGCAGACTCATTTTTTGAACATGAAGCAATATCCATTAAAATGATTCAGAATAAGATTATTATTGTGTTACGCAATTAAGATACTGGTATGTGCCATTCGACACTGATTCTCTTCTATTCATTTATTTTTCCTTTTTTATATTGTATCCGAAGGACGTAACTTTTCGGGAAAGTTTGAGTATTTCTCAGTCAAAATTTCATATATCCATGTTTTTAAATTTTAACGACATAAAACTCCACAAATCCTGACTTACAACGACATTAAAACTGCACCATAAGAACATAACACGGCGCAATATCCCGAGGATGGCATTGTAAACCCGTCCATCCACCGTTCTTCAGAGGACGGGCTAGAGTATACCCGTGACAGTCATTTAAGACAGTGACGTGACACCCCCACCACCTCGCTCTGCGCCCCCCACCCGCTTCTCCCGCCAGATGGATTGATATTGCTGCACCGAGCAGACGTAAGAAGCGATAGCATACGGGAAATAAAAAATATAAAGTACTGTTATAGTTTTGAATTAAATGGGGAATTATGTTTGTGCGCTTCGGAATGGGGCTGTATTTCTTTTTGTTTACGGTTCGTATTGTTTGCCAACGTGGTTGTTGTACTTCTGAATAATTCATTTCTTATTGAGTAATTGGTAATCATGTTCAATGACAGTCTCTGGAATCAAAACTTTAATTAGTTCTTTGATGTGCTTATATTGTAGAGTTCCTGAATGCAGGACGTGCACAAAAGCCAATGCAGACAAAGGATAATGAAATAGAAAATATTTCTCTCAGAATATTTATTTATAGCTTTGCAGCTTATTTAAGTTTTTATTCGAAAAGGATCTTCCAACACTACCTTCACATTGCATATCGTGTACAGGTTTTTATAGTTTATAGACTCTGATTTCACATGACTCTAACCAATTATCTAGTTCAACTGCCTAGAAAAACTACTGCATTTGTAATTACATTTTCCAACAAAATAATAAAACCGCATCAAAACCTGCAGAGCACGCGCCATTAGACAGCTAAAAACATTTCTATTTCGCTACACTTCAAGTTGAAAAGTACGGCGATGGACGCAAACGAGACGCCGGGCCGCCGTGATGGCGATCCTGAGACAGTGACGTGACACGGAGAGCCACCCCTCCCCCCGCCCACCCATCACCCACCACCCGGGGGGTGCATATTGACCCACCCCGGATAATAAGGGGGTTATGCACTGAGGAGCGCACAAGTCGAGGCATCTTTTGTACGAATGTATGTTTTTAGAAATATAACTACTATTAATTTTCTATTGGAGAGTTTTGCGACCTCTGAAGTGAAGTATTGAAGGAAGGTTTTCGATTCATTACCGAACCTTTTGGAGATTACGTACTTTGGAGTTAAAGTATTCCACTTGATTGAAGTCAAGTGGAAAATTTTGAGGGAAAGATTTTTGATTATGGAGTTTGATTAAAAGATATTATGCTAGAAGTGTCTCAACTTATTACATATTTTATCGTTCTCTTTTTCAATCTCATTTACTTCAGTAAGTCTTTCTAATCAACTTTTCAGTTCTGAAAAATATTCGCATTTTGACAAAAAGTCCTCATCTGAGCACCGATTACTTCTAATTTAATTGCCTGTAAAAATATGAATGAGTTGTAGTATAATATTTAAGTAATTTTAAAGCTAACAGTCTTAAAATAATAATAATATGTACAAGTATATAATAAAAAGGGAGGGGAAAGTATCATAGGGCATCAAAAAATTGTCCGCTTCGCTGTCAACAGGAAAAGTCCCAAAATGCTGGCAGCATTACCACGTTGTATGGTAGGCTGATTCTTTGGTTAATAAAACTGGCCAGTCACGTGAAGAAAATATTGAAATAAAGAGATTAATTACCTTATTATTAATAAAAGCAATTCCTTTTCATCACGTCACTTAGAAAAACTAAAACCAAATGAAAGAGTGGACACCATGACACGGCGACATGGACAAGCCGTCATTTGCACAAAATTAAATACCCCTCAAAGACGGACGGGGCGTCCGTCCACCCCACGTCGGGGGCACAGATGGATTGATATCGCCCCACGATGCAGGTGGGCACATCTCGGCACAACGATTTATAAAGTAGTGTCTTATGTTGACTGTACATCGTTTTATGTTTTTAAATTGTAGTTGCTTTGGTAGTGGACATGATTAAAATGGGTGTGTTTTGTAGAAAATAGAGTATTGAGCTGTGTTTCATTTCCATTTGTAATTAGGGTAAGCACTACACATGTACTCATATTTTAAGGATCTGTTAACTAAAAACTGAGTTTTTCATAAACATTTTAGCAAAAATGGTAGCTGCAGTTTACAGCGACCACCATTAAAAAGCACATTGTCATCATAATATTATGCACTATGCAAATCTATTACTAATCAAATAATTAAAATGCAGTAAGCAATAATCTATTGAAAAACCAAGCAATTGAACTACACACTCAGACATCAAAATTAAATGGCTCAAACTTAAAAGCATTTATTTCAAATTACAGGCAATTTTGAATTGTCAAGGGGTCGGTGAGCCCATTCCAAAGCGTAGTAGGTTCCAAATGATCAAACAAACCAAAACACAGATCATCCCAACTGCAAAAATCATAGCAGTCTAATTAAATATTGAATGTCCTATCGTCCCTTCTCTTTTATTACCTCTGATCAAGCATAATGAAATGAATCCGAATGAAAATTTCATTCCTACAGAAACAATAAGCTCGACCCTCGAACACAAACAAAAAAATACCAAAATTAATAGTCAAAAGTCGGAAAAAACAACATCCCTCTCTTACACGCCATAAAAACGCGACTAAGACACATGTCCCCCCTTATTATCTTCAATTAAGAAACTCCGATAATGTAGTGTGACATACGGACGAAATGTCCAAACAACGTAGACCTGCC
This sequence comes from Luperina nickerlii, assembly GCA_963855955.1. Taxonomy (NCBI): domain Eukaryota; kingdom Metazoa; phylum Arthropoda; class Insecta; order Lepidoptera; family Noctuidae; genus Luperina; species Luperina nickerlii. Next base: position 1,660,143 of record OY979666.1, on the reverse strand, counting down.
GACACGTAACACAACTTCACAATTAGGGCTCAAGTTGAACAAGTCTTTAGCATCTAAAAAAATTACGCTTCACTTTATTTTGTCCAATTTCAACCCTATTCCGCCGTGATAAAAGTTCTAGCGACGGCAAGAGGAAAGTTGCCGTTGAGTTGCCCGTGAGTGATGGCCGGTGGACGGTGAGTGATGGGCCCCTGTAACACGTGATTAGTGGATACTGCTCGCTCCCGTAATCTGGGATAATGAGTCGTGATGGTAATCATTCTGTGGTCATGGACTGAATGACAGATGTCATTATTTGTCTTTTTTCGCAGACGTAACATAGAGTAGGTAATTATGGCAACATTCATTCTGTTTACGTGAATATTTCGTAAGGAATATGGAACAGGATAAACCAATGCCTTAGTGTGTCATGGGCACTGTATGTAGGCGTCCACTGATTGATTACTTAGTACTTTGTCCGGCGTCCGGTGTACAAAAAGAGGGATGGATACTGAGAAATGTGCAGAACACAGGCCTTGCATACGGAAGCCTAAAGCAAACATCCAAGAGTCTGTAGAACCTTTGATTTTGATAAAAATTGCGTTTCATTAGAAGTAAAAACTTTTTTCAGAAGGTTCCTAAATGTGCTCTGATTTTCATGGGGTTCGTAAGAAGGACCTCCATACGCGATGATGACACATGACATTTGTTTTATACATACAGGACAGCTAGCCAGTTTTAGACATGGCAGTCAGCTCCGCACCAAACCTTGACCTTGAAAACAGGTTAATCCTTCTACTAAGTACAACTTAAGCCACTCGCGTAAAGCTCGTGATGGGAGGATAGAAGGATATAATTTTCAACATGAAATTGAAAATACATTCAAAAACAACATCAAAATCAATGCAATTTCAAAACTGTAAACACACGTCCCTTCCGAACGAACTAAAACTTCACTCGAACGAGTCAATAAATAGGATTTGATCACAAAGCTGTCAGTTGCAAATATTATAGACACTCCACCGGAAGCGAGTCTCAGCTGTCAGTGTCATGTGATTGTGTCACATCCTGTCGCGAGAGGCGATTTGACGAGGACGTGTGTCGGTGCTCGGTTTTAAAATCAGGAATGTGTTGTGTGAGCAGGGATGGTGGGGATGGTTTTGAATGTCGAACAGGGTTAACTTCTATTTTGTCTTTGGGTGATGTTTGATAGACAATGATATTTAAAGATAGAAGGAAAACCAGAGACTTTTATAGATGCAATATATGTAGTTTCAACTTTTATTACAAGACTGTTTTGTTGGGAATGTGAGCGCCCTCATTGGTTTCATAGAACAGTAATCTATTTATCCTAGGTGTCATCTCCTACACCTACATATAAACAAACGAACAAGGCTACAATTTAGTCTAGATACAGAATTCAATTCAAATTAAAATAATTATAATCATCATTGTTAACCATATTCTCAACAAAATCATCCTGAAATTAATATTACACTTGATACGTATCACAACCGATAGAATCTGCCGATACTGTAACGCCGTGAGCTACATTACTAGCACATGCGTCCGGGGCGGGGCGGGACGGGCCGGGACGAATCGTACACGGTTCACCTGTCCTAATATATTTCAGTGTGTTGTTGCCTTTAGATATATCTTCACGGGTTTACCGCTATGCTTACATCAGGCTGCAGATTGCAGATGTTTGCTGGAGAACCTGGGTTTCTATACAGGCTGTGATAAACACAAACTCCCTTCCCAATTTTAATAAGGAGTAAAGTTACACCATCATACGTTTTCCGAGGTTATAGCATAACAAAGTTTTTCGTTAAAACTAAACCTTTGCAGTGAATATGTAAATTAAATGGAAATTCTAACTGTTTTATCAATTGGAACTCGTCAAAATGCACTCTTAACCCGAAAATAGATGGGTTCAATTTGGCTAGTCCTAGTTTACCAAAATCAAACTTCGGACCTCAACCTCAACAGTTTCACATGCCAACAAAGATTTCGTCATGAAAACATACAATACCGACACACATCTCTGCCAATTTAACCTAACAATTACTTTTTGCGCCTCTCCTTCAAATCAAGCCCCCCCTCCTTTTGTCACAAGGTGGCTACCATTAATTCTTTTTGTCTCCCACTGCATTTCTTTTTTCTTTTCTTTTAAAACAAAAACAAACCTTCATTTGCTACAGCACGCGAGCTTTACATATCAACGTGTTGTCCCGAGTTTTTTTTTTCCACAATGTTTGTAGACGGTCGACGGGTTAAGATGACTTGGGAGGTAATGAAAGGATGCAGGAAATAGGATAGTGGTTCTGTAATGAGATGAAGAGTTAATGTGGATGGAAGTTTTAATTAGAAGCCATGACCACTTTCTGGTAGTTATAGAGTGACAAAGTGGAAAGTCAGGGGTTGTGAGTTCACATGTGACCAGTTTTAGATGAACTTGTTGTAACAAGCAGTTTAGCTCAGCGTAATTATAATCAGCCTATGATGTTCCCATTGATGGGCTTCCTCTCTGTGAGAGGGAGTGGGCCGTAATCCACCACGCGGGCCCAGCGCGGGTTGGTAGATGTCACAGTCTTCGAATTTTTGGTTCTAGGACATGCCGGTTTCCTCACCATGTTTTTCTTCACCGTATGAAATTAAAAAGTAAAACGCCTGTTAGGATTCGAACCTAAAACCTACAACTCGTAAGTCGCGGCCGTTTCCACTGCGCCACCATTGCTCATTATAATGAGGCATTTTAGCTTAGATATTTCTGAGTGCTCAAAATCACTGGCTTACTGTGATAAAACATGGTTAAAAATGTCATAGACTGAAATTGGTAGGAAAGAAACAAGATAGTCCATACTCACCCTTATGCCTTGTCTATTAAAGAGGCTTTTGACTGGCAATGTGACATTTGCACGCCAATATCATTATAAATTACGTAAAGAAATTATACTGCATACGAGATAAATACTCGCTAAGTACTAGCATACTAATTAACACAAGCACACACTCATTAGGTTTCTTTGTCCATGCTATAAAGGCGTGTGCACAAAAGCGAACGGATAATATTTTTTGGGCTGAGTGCATACAGGATCACATCGCGCCATTACAATCGCCAGGCTGACGTCCGCAGACTTGCTCCGCCACAACGGGGTGAGGATATAGTAGTAAGCGTGTGCGACAGCGATTTGTAAGACATAGTTGGTGATAGGACAATTTATTTCAAAGTTTATTGCTCAATGTCAGTTAAATGGTATGATTTGGCAAGTCTCTATTGAAATCAAACGGATTCTTCTATTGTCTTATTGTAGATAACCAAAAAAATTGGCACAGTGAAAACATTACACAGCTAGCCATTTCAAGAATATGTATTTTTTTTTCTATAAATGACATTAATTAACTTGATAAAATACACTAATGAAACAAATCTCAAGTTGAATAAGTTACCTATGTCAGTTGTAGAGTTGGTTGTACCTACTTGTGTGTCTTTGATAACAAAACATTATTGTATCTTTCCTTCTTTCTTATATCAAACTGTAAGTATTATATAAACCAATAGAAATTGAGGTGGGTAAATTTTCTAAATCGCTGTCTCTCCTCCCATCACACACCCGCCATCCTTAATTCGGCAACACATAAGCAATTTCCCGCTAGCGAAATAAGCGAATTAAAATCGCCTCAAAGCAACTGCTAGCAAAGAAACGCCTGCATACGTCGAGGGGTTTATTTTTAGCTATTTACCCCTCGGGGGGTGACTGACGAACGGTCAGCCTTTGAACGCGTTGTTTAGAGTTGAAATTTTTAATTTTAAAGTTGTCTTTGGAGTAGCTGCACCAAGTAGGATTGTGGGGGTGGGTTTTTTAGACGTGTGGTCTCTTTTGGATTTTGCTTTTCTGCTTTTGACTTAGTTGTGACGTTTTTGGAATAACAGTAGGAATACGATTATATTCAGGCAACTGTGCAAAAAGGTTTTGTTTTTTTTTCAGTATGTAGTTAGTGACTCAACTGGCTGTGACTAAACTTGATGTTTTTTTTTTTTTTTTTTTTTTTTCTCCTCTCTACCTCCGACGTTATCGGAGTCTATGTTAAGCCTAATTCTCTTTGTCATTCCAGTTCTCGCTTGTTTTCCTCTCGTACTTTCATGCCGCATACTTTATCTTTCTACATCCATCATAATTTCCATTCTTTTTTACGGGTTGAGTCCCGTTTCTACCCTATTCTGCCTATCTAAGTTTTCTTTCTTATTTTATTTCTTACTTGGTCTATTCCAGGGGGAATAAAAGTCCAATGTGCCCTTTTATTGGTTTGACAACTTTTTCCTTACTCTAATACAATTTTTAAACTTTTGTTATTTTACAATATCATCTTATTTCTATTTAATTTTATACTACATCTTATACTTATGATTTTTATACTTATTTCTATGCTTTATATATATATATCTAAATATACTATAAGCATATTTCCTTAAGCTGTTTTATTTCTATCTATCGCCCTCTGTGCAATCTTTGTGCAGTAGTCTAAAAATTTATCTCTGCTTTTACCCCGCATCACTTCCCCAACTGTCTCTCTACTTAGCTTTATTTGCAGTGCCTGTTCCAGTGTATACCTGTCCGCGGCGTGTACGGGGCATTCGAGAAGCAGGTGTGGCACAGTTTCTTCTACGTTAGGGTCGCAGATGCACGATGGACTCCCCTTGCACCTGAACCGATTCAGGTACTCGGAGAATCCACCGTGCCCCGTCATAATCTGTGCCCTGATGTTGGTGATCTCCATCTTCCGTATTATTCTATACGCCGCCACCGCATCTGGGAAAAAGATCTTAGTGATCTTGGCGGTTTCGCCGGACCGATACCTCCGATTCCATTCGTCAAGCGTCCCCATGCGTATGTGGCGCTTGACGAATGATATCGGACATAGATCATAGTCCGGTTTTTTCTTCAAGTTCATGGCGGCCTCTTTCGCCAGCTGATCCGCTCTCTCGTTGCCTTCCAACCCTGCGTGAGCCTTTATCCAGTACAGGGATACCACCTTGTTCTGGAGAGATGCAGCTGTGATATTCTGTCTGGCCTCTACTGCCAGGGGGTGAAGGCAACTAGGGTTTTTCACGGTCAAAAGAGCCGCCATGGAGTCGCTGAAGATCCCAAAGCTAGGCGCCGTAGTTTTCCTAATTTCCCGCGTTGCTCGGCATATCGCGAGTAACTCTGCCTGGTAAACCGTACAGTATTGCGGCAACGCCAACTTGAGGGTGCGCGTCTCGGCCTCTCCGTTCCATATGGACAGAGCTGCTCCGACACGCCCCCCAATCTTACTACCGTCAGTAAAGATTTTCACCTGCTGGTCCGAATTGGCGCTGACTTCTTCACGGTTTACCAGGCTGACAATCTTCAATTCGCTTCGCTCCGCAGGATGCGGGGATTCTAGTGCAGAGGTCATCTGCTCTACCTCTCTGTCCCCCAATATGGTCTGTGGCACCCCTTTCTTGGCTTTGTACAACGATGCCACCTCATGGATTCTAAGATCCAGGGGGAGTATCCCGGCTAAAAGGAGCACGGAGTTCAGGGAAACAGTTCGGTAAGCCCTGCACATTTTCTGTGCTATTCCCCGCTGTACGACGCCCAGCTGTTTGATTATTCCCAGTTTGTTGGCGGCTTCCGCCCATGCGCTGGCGGCGTATAGAATTATTGGTTCCACCGTAGCCACGTAAATTATTTTAACGATTTCTGGATTTAAGCCCCAGTTTACTTTTGCGGCTCTACTGAGTTGTTTATGAACTGCGATGGCCTTGCGACATACTTCGGAGATGTGCGCGTTGAACGTGAGCCTGTCGTCGATAGTGACACCCAGTATTTTAATTTTCTGCGACATTGCGATGTCGACCCCGCCCATGCTCAAGCGTGGGGCGTCATATTTCAACTTGTTTGTTATAACCATTGCACTGGTTTTGTGTGGTGCGAAGTTTAGTTTGTTTTCAACGCCCCACGCCCGAACACGTTCGAGGGCAGCATTCGCCTGTCTCTCTATTTCCAGTGCCGTGTCACCATCGAAGACTAGGATCACGTCATCAGCAAAGGCTTGCGCGTAGTCTCCTCTTCTCTCTAGATCTTTAAGGAGGGGGTCCAATACGAGGTTCCAAAGAATGGGGCCTCCAATTGAGCCCTGGACGCAGCCTTTTTCTGTGTTTCTTTCATGCTCAGCGCCGGCGTACCTTACCCGTACCTTCCTGTCGCGCAGGTAACTGTCGATGACCCTTCTCAGGTTGACCGGACACCTTTCCTCAGCCAGTCGGACTCTGATAGCGGGCCACCAGGCATTGTCGAAGGCTCCCTCTATGTCCAGCGATATTAATGTTATTATTTTCTTTTGTTTCAGCTTGTAGCGTATTTTTTGCATGAGGGTATAGAGGGAGTCTTCGGTACTCCTTTGTGGCATGAATCCGTACTGGCGAGTACTCATCCTCGGTGTAATGTAGAACCTGAGTCGGGCACTAAACTTGATGTTAGGGGTAATATTTGGCTATTAAAAATTGCAATATTGATTTGCGTCCTCTTAGGATACATCCTCCCTGCCTGTCGGGGGAGCGGTGAATGCTTGTGCGAATCCCGCACCCCGAGCTATGGCTCGGGGTGCGGGATTCGCATAAGCATTCACAGAGGCAGAGGCAGAGGTGGAACACCGCGGTGGTTTTAGCCGGTAAGAGTCCGGCATGCCCCTCTGTCAACCCCACGATGGAGGAATTCCACGAGGATTTCCACCGCGCACCAATTCCAATGCAGGACGTATCCTTTATCATCATTGCATTTCACCCCTCACACAGAGAAAGGATACTTAGCATAGCCGGATTTAGATTACTGTGTTTTATCGTTTTCTGACGCAGTTTTAGCCAATCAAAACTCCCTGTGATTTGACGTAGTCCTGTACAGAATCGTTTGATTGGTGTATTCTGCGTCACGGCAGAACACAACACAGTAATATAAAACCGGCTTAATAGTCAGAAACATAAGACCACGCCTTTTTTCCCGGGTAAGGCAGAGGTGAAGGTACCCTGTTGTACACCTACATTTCGCCACATTTGTTTCAGTATAAGGGGGCAAACCTACTGTAATCAACCGGGTACAAATGAAAAATTCATGATAGAAAAACCTAGTAACAGTTTGGCCGACCTGAGAATACCCGCAGCAGCGTGTAATGTCACCGGACATTACGTCAGTCAACTTAACCATTTTTACGTAAACTTCTATCAAACATAACATTCCCATATCATTAATGTTAATTAGAACATCCGTTATTACGATTGAAGAAATCTCATTGGACAAGATGTTTCACATTCATTCGTAGATCATTCTTTAATTACCTTCTTATATATAAGTATCACAGGAAATAAGTGTACATAACAGAAGATGAAGTTAATTACAAACGACTAACTAAACATACAAAAAATCACTTTGTTTTTTGGTCACAGGCGTCGAATGATAGGACGTCCTCAGGCTCAAGCAGGCAGCTGGACGAGAGTTGCCCAGAATCGAACTAAATGGCGTGTAAATAGAGTAGTATAAATAGTAGGTTTATGTCCAGCAGTGGACTGCCGTAAGCTGATTATGATGAGGCGTCCACATCACTGTCATCCGGAAACGTGCCCAGACTGGCAGCTTCTGCCAGGGTCGCGGGTTGTTCGAAAGAGTTACCGTGGCCCCTGGCACAGGCAACTGAAGGAACACGGGTGGGTTTTAGTAAGTATAAGTCTGACATGCCCTCCCGCTCCGCCCAGAGTGGGAGAAGTTATTTGATAATATCCCACCCAAAACTGGCAGCATTGTGTTGCGTTATAATATATTGTACTAGCTGCGACCCGCGGTTTCACCCACGTAAGTGTCGATCCCGTGGGAATATCGGCATAAAAAGTATTCTATGTGTTAATCCTGATTATAAACTATCTGTGTGCCAAATTTCATCTAAATCCGTTTAGTAGTTTTTGTGTGAAAGAGTAAAAAACAAACATCCATCCATCCATCCATCTATCCTCACAAACTTTCGATTTTAATTAAGTCTAGAAGAAGTTCTAAATTTGATTGCGGCGTTTTTATTTAAACTTAGAATGTCTTTCGATTTTCACTTGTTTTAATAAAGGATTCACTTCGTGATAGGTTATTAGGGACTGCTCTTTGCGTGAGCTATTTGTAACACGAAGTTCTTTCGTATAGCGCCATGCTACTTGATACTTCTTCAAGTGAATATATGGTATGGAAGGTATTCCTAACAATGTTCACACCAAGCTCAGACAGGGCTCTAAAATTATATGAATTCAAAATGATTCCGCTATCCACTTAGCCTTCATTTGAACTTCTTTGAATTCGGGCCATTTTACAATCCCTAATCAAATTCGTACAGTCCACAACAAAAGTACATTGTAAAAAGACGAGCAGCTCATTAAGTACAATCGTTAATTGCGCAGTCAAATCGAACGCTACCTAACTTCATTACATTCTTCCGTTAATACGACATCGGACGGCGCCGTCCGGGGCCGTCCGGCGAGTTATGCAATGAGCACCCTCCCATTCCGATCACGTGCGAAACGGACCGGGGGCTGCTAATTAAAAATCGAAGGATTTTTGTTAGTAACTGTACTTGTTAGGTATCGGAAGAAGTATCGATGGACTCGAGTTTTTTGTCGATGAAATCTTGCGATAAATTGCGTATAGATATGGCGCGGCCCTAAAACGGAAGCGTGTCCGGGTTTTGTGAACGGTAGCATATAGATAACTGTGCCTTGGGTGGAATAGGTTCTTGTTATTTTCGAGATTTCTGTCGACAGATATGAATTTTTCGAGTTTGATGACGTTTGCTGATATTGGGTGAAGATGTTTAAGATACGTTTCCCTTTATTTTTTCAAGGAAGTTTTTCGTAATCATGGTACGCACGACGATATATCATGCTATATATTTCCAGTATAAGCTGACTTTTCATTGTACGAAAAACCTATACAATGAGAGCTCAGCTAAAACTGGAAATGTATAGCTTGATATGTCGCCGTGTGTACCCTCTGTAAGATTTGGGAACTCAGCCTTTTTCGTGAAAGTAGATTGCTGTTTCCATGTACCTACATAGGTACATTGATGACATCACACTACGATCGGCAAGATTCACAGAATTTGAATCGCTTTCGCACATGAATTACACCAAAAGCGGTATTCTAAGTGCCTGCTTGTTTTCAATAGACCTTTGAACCTGAACCTACAATTATTAGAATAGTTAATTAACTTTAGTTTTATCCAGTATAAACGAGATTCTTCAGAATTTTCCCAAATGCCGCAGTATCACAATTTTACTTACACGACTTCTATATCGCAAGTCAACACGATTATTCTGCCCAATTTAGGGCTCCTTCAAACAGGCGCGACACGCGATAAATCGTGCGCGACACACAGGCACCGCAAGTCGCGCAACGAACGGTGCCTTTGGGTCGCGCGCGAATCGCGTCACGCGTCGCGCCTGTTTGCAGGAGCCTTTAAAACAAAAAACGACACATTGCTGAAAGCACCCACGCGAAAAAAATATAAATAAAATATATACTCAAGTCAACGTCCTACATACAACAACTTGTTCGTATTTCTTTACTATTACAGGGACACCTCCCCGCCCGCCCCGCGCCTCCCACCTTACACTCCGGATCTCATGCTTACAAACTGTCGCATTACCGGTCCATCCTAGCCGACAATACCCTGACATTCCTCCTCAAAACTCAACTCTATCACGTCGCAATACGGATTATGGGTCGCGAAAATGAGACTACGGAACGCAAACGAGAAAACTTGTCAATGCAAATTGAACTATATATTCAGAAGCCAAGGTTGAAGTTTGCCTGTAGTGCACTCGGTATGGTAATGATAATTCTAAGCAAATGCCATAAGGAAATAAGCTGAGTGGTTCCTTTTGGAATTGTTTACTTGAGAAGATTTCGTTTGGGTAAACAAAAGGTGGACGATGACCATAGGGTGGTGACACACCAGCGGAGGCTTTAGTGGCCACATTACCCTGCAGACAATTGATGGGAGACAGATTGCTTATTTATAGACAGCTCACAGTATCACCATGCGCTCCAGTACCAAGTGAATTGGAAAAATACGCAATGGAAAGTATTTGTTCTGCTGAGTTAGAAGTCTACAGAGTCTTATGAATTTAAATGATCATAGTCAATTTGTAGTAATTTCGTCTCATACAAGCCCACTATAATTAACTACTTTTCTTTTTACAAGGGTATTCTCAAAGATCGATATATTCAAGGACCTCATGACTAGATCACTATGCAAAGTCCGGTGTTTGCTGACTCTCCTCTTCTAAACCTTAACCTAGACCGTTACGACTCCAACAGTAGCAGTTACTGACAATAAAGTCGTCTATTCTACGAATATCAAACGACAAGTTATGCCTCCAATACATTGTAAATAAAGCAGTGTTCAGTTACGATAATCTACACCTCACGGCTACCGTAACTGCAAACAGCACTAGCATTGCTAGAACCAGTTGAGATTCCAAAAGTGTCAATATTTACAAGGTTATCAACACAAACTATCGAATAAAGAAACCGATGGCAATCATCGTAATCGGCCGGTTACAAGACAATGCACTACCACAATAGAGGGCCATTCTGAAAGCGCTCAGTACTAGCGACCAATCGCGTTGAGTGAAAACTGCCATAAACGGCACTGAATAGCCCTGCCAGATCAGCGGTGAGACGCGGAAGTAGGTAGAAAGGTTTTGCATCAGTGAGGTTTTGAAATGGCTACTGAATTGTAAAGTCGGTAGTCGGTTCATTTTATAAGGATGTGTTAAGGAACTGTTACTGGAGTTTCAAAGAGATATAGTTTAGAATTGTTATGAGGTTAGGTTATAGTAGAAACTGAACATACCACACAACATTCATATAGGCAATTGTTAAAGTCAACTTGTCCTAAATTCCCGTTTCGAACTAACATGAAACTTAATGAAAAATCTTTATGAAAACAATACCTTTTTACAATTTATTTTAAACCCTATTAAAGTAATTCAAACAGCAATCTCCAAACTAATTCAGTAAACAATCCAGCCATAACAGAGAAACAGGACAAACATCAAAATTTAAAATCGCTTTCACAGAAATTGAGGATAAGAGAAACAGTACAATGTGGCTATTAGCAGTAACTTATTATAGACAATTTCCTACGTTGGTACGCGACCAATCGGCCTGAGTGAGAACCGCTATAAACGGAAACAGTTACGGAACGGAATTATGGAATAAGGGACTCTTTGGACCGAGGCGTCCCTGGATTGGGACGGTGACATCTTTGGCTAGTGTACTGAATAACCTGGGAGTTTTAAGAAATTGCGATAAAAAAGGTTAATTATGTATTAGCTGTTTAATTTCCAAAGCTTGTCCTGAGACTCGGAATAGACATGACGATCTAAGAAACAAATCTAGACATTTTATAAACCTCATCAAACTTTTCAAACGGATTAGTGGAAGATGTAGAAATCTTAAGGCATTTACCCGTAAGTCGCTTAGGCGATGCCCATGTGTCGAACTAGATTTGTACTCCAAAACTACATCGTTAATTTCATATTCAAATATAGTTTCATCGACGACTGTCTCCTCTCCAACATCATCAAGTTTAGAAAACAAGTTCTATACTTTCTTAAACATTTAACAAAACTTAATAATTCCTTATTCTAAAACAATACAATCCCAACATTTCCTGATCTGCATGGCTATTATTACAATACAGTTCTAAAACCCGTCTAACTTCACCTTTACCATCCTTTAATTGGTACTAGCCTAGCTAATGTTGCTAGGTAAAATACTGCCGTCCCGTCTGCGTTAGTGTGTTGTTTATTCTATGGCCGCTTTAGGAATTTACGTTCCATTGTGTACAGGCGATGTTTTAGGTATCGGGAAGGTCAATGACTTTGATGCACTAGTTAACTATGTATAGAGTTTTGTTACGGTTAAGGTTAGGAAGATCGGGTTTGGTTTAATTAAATAACATACATAATCAGTCTATATTGTTCCCACTGCTGGGGTACAGGCCTCCTAGGACTCTGTGAGAGGCAGTGGGCCGTAATCTACCACGCGGGCCCGGTGCGGGTTGGTAGTTGGTGTGGTTGGTTTTATTGTCTTAGACAATGATTTCAGTCGTAGATTCGCTGTACCTCGTCAAAAGATGGTCGCGATTCTGTTTCGTTTCGACACCTCTGACACACAGAATGTCGCAGAGATTTGACTTGATTGTTATGGAAATGCTATTTTTTATAGTGTGACCGCACTCTTCTCAGTATGGTCACCTTTTTTCACGCGATGTAGAAGCCAAAAGGCATTGGGCTTTACATTTTGATAGTTAAAGTCTGTAACAAGTTGGTTATCAATGGTTATTTAAGTGCACATATTGAACTTTTCTATTAAAATTAACGATTATGAAATACAATTTGCTATGCCTTGAGCATGATGATTTCTGTAAACTATACGATTAAGGTTTCACGCTAGAGGGAAAAGCAGTTTATATATAAGTTTTCTAAATAAAACTCTCACAATATCAATGGGTATAACCATTCTAAGAATACCTAGAACTGCTTGTTTCGATTAGATTTTCATATTCTTTACAAAGACTTGTAACTTGATATTTTCTCTCTATTTCTTACTTACCTGTGATTTGCTTCTTAGAACTTAGTTACAACAGCAAGCTATGTTAACCAGGAGGTATATTGACATAAGGTTCTAATTTGTGTACATAATTAAACATCTCGAACTTTCCACAATAACTAAATCGATACCTACTAATTTCAAAAATTATCAAGTAGTTCTTAGAAAAGTCTCAAATCGATATCATAGTGGTCCAATTATGTAAATAGAGAGAGGGGGTATCTTCAACCTACAAGACGTTAATGGACAGACAGACATGGAGGCTGTTGGCTATAAAGATATCAATCAAGCTGAAGTTAGGGACATTTTGTTATTTCAAATGGTCTTGTACTATTAAATTAGCATCGGAATGGTACCGGCGCATTCCCATAAGATCACGGTATCAGAGTACTGTGTGTGGTACAAGGCAGAAGCTATTTTCCAACTAGATTTGATTTGATGTTGAATTAAGTTAAAGAGCCGTTAACGTAGCTATTGTAGGCGCTTTACTTTATTAGTATGCGTAGATACCATATTTGGGCCTATAATGCCATTTTGTGGTGACTGTCATCACATGTTTTAAAAAAACCGATGACAAAGTATTGTTTTTTAGACTTACTCACAATTACGGGCAAGTAGTAATTATTTTATGGCAAATCACTACAATCGAAAAGTTCAAATTAAAATCTAGCAATTAATTTTTACTGCCGTTGAAATATTTTATCGAATCTATACTTATTGCATGTAAATACGCACCCCAATTGTGAATCACACTTTCAATAATTTTAAAGGATATTGCTAAGCCTTCATGTGTTCGAAAAATTTGTCTATTCGACAATGTTGTCTAAACAATGGCTTTCATTTTGACAGTTCAATGGATACTGCAAAAAGTCAACACTACGCGTTTGTAACAATTTTATTCCAATCGACAGACTTTCAAACCGCTCCCTCTTGTAACTCGCTCCGCGTCTCTCAATGACCTCTCTATAAATGCACTGACAGCGGAGTACAGATTACTTGTAACGCACAATACCCGTTCAGGAAAGCTCCCGCGCTCTGCAAGCTTATAGGAATCTATCGACTGAGAACTGATGCCACTGTCCTATTGGTTGTAATTAGCAAATAGAAATATCATCCTGTAAAAGCGTAGAACATTCATTCTCATTTTTTCCCACGGAACTATTGTACAGTCACCAAAAGAGAAAAGTAACCGATGGAAGTTTCCGAATGAAATAAAATTTCAACAATATTCATTGCGTTATTTACGTTGTTGAGCAGACACACTTTTCGAACATATAAAGCAATGGATTAGCTATATCCCTCAAAATAATTCAGATTGTGATGTTACACAATTAGGGTGTTGGTTACTTATCTTCTTTGGTGACCGTACTACCGTACTTATAATAAGTGCAATAACTCGGATTTTGGGCTTTTAAAAGTTACATACATATCCGTGATCAGCAAATTTTGCTGATTACAGATATGTATGTAAATTTTTCAAGCCAAAAATCTGAGTTATTGCACTTATTGTAAGTACGGCAGCGTACTATACGTAAGTATGATTATGTGGAGTTTATTGTATGTTTAGTATTACAAGCCTTATTGTGGTATGGTTATTGAAATTAATATGCATTTAATGCAGTAGATAAATAAGATAATAATATGCGACTATTAGTGTGAAAGTGAGAATCGATGGGAAACTTGGATGTCCACCTGCGTGTTTTCACAATGGGGTTTCTTATGTGGGAGAACGATTATATCTACTTTGGTAGAAAACGAACAATCGTAGTCGATATCAAACTGGACTTTATGTATTCGTGAATGTATGACGGCTCAATTGACGCAGTCGCTGGGAATGTTTCTTGCTTGTTTGATTCCAACAGACCTTCAGATGTGCCTTTCAAAGTATTATGAGATTTATGACTGACAACAACGCAGGAAAAAAACTGTCTAAGCGAGCATACACCCGAGCGACATTCACCAAGCGCAGAGGCGAAACTCGTTGACGGTTACCTCTGCCGTTGGCGCGTATCGCTCCTGTGTAGGAGCACTAAGGAGCAAGACGAAATGCTTCGAACAAACGCACGACATGAACGTTAAATGAGATCTGCGAACAATGCTTAGAACTTTATCTGTAAGGCTGGTTTTAGTCTTACGCCGACGGCACGCGCACCGTCAACGCTGATGGCCGAGATATATGAACTTCTAGCAAGCGTTTTTGAATGACGCGTAGTTATCAGCGCGCACGGCGGTCAGCGCTGATAGCTACGCGGCCGTACGCGTCGCGCGTCGGCCCTGCGTAGCTATCGGCGCTGACAATCGCACGAGCGCCTTTGCTTTCAGTGTGCGTTTTAGTGTCGAGCGGAGCGGACACCGTCAGCGCGTATAGTCATGGCGAATCGCGAAGTGGATTCAGGTCGAGTTATCGATGAGGTACGCCTGAGGAAGAAATTGTGGGATGCATCAGTAAGGCGGTCAGTACGATACGAAAACGAGCCACGCTGAAGCTCAGCGCTGACAAACTATGCGCTGAGCTATGAGCGCTGACGGTGAGAGTGAGACTAAAATCAGCCTAACAACTACATAATAGGTTAGTCGAGAAAATGTATACCCTATATATATACTTTCTACTTATTCATACAACCAGCCTATAATGTTCCCACTGCTGGGACACAGACCCCACTCTAGTGAGAGTGTAGGCCGTTATCCACAACGCAGGTCAAGTGCGGTTTGGTAGATGTCAAAAGTCTTTGAATTCTTTGTTCTAGGATATTCCCGATAGCGTTTCCTCTCGATGTTTTCCTTCACCGTTTGGAGAGCAGTGGTGATGAAATAATTTACAGAAAGTAAAGCGCCTGACCGGCCCGTTGGGGCCGAAGCCTGATGGGTCAGCTGGATTATCCGAAAGGGTTACCGCTGGCCCAGAACATAAAGGGCTAAGGAAGGAACTCGGGTGGGTTTTAGTCAGTAAGAGTCTGCCACTCCATTCCGCTCCACCTTGAGCCGGAGGGGTCATTTGATGATTACCCATCCTCAAAAAAAAAAAGGTCGAACCTACAACTCGTAAGTCGCGGCCGTCTCCACTGGGCCACTATTGCTCTTAGTCATACTTTCTACAAATCCCTTTCGAAAGTAAATTACACCCCGATTACAATTTCAATCAAAAGCAATACCGATGACATGATTCACACAGACACGAAGCCCATAACTTGTGCACTAAACGACTTCGACTTCCATCAATATAAGTAGCAACCACTAGACGAACTACAGAACTAATTACAAGAAAAATTAAAATGATTCACGAATATAACGACTTGTACGAATGTACGTGGCTTATTGCAGGGGTACTCAACCTTTGGGAGAGCGAAAGCGAGACTAGTTTTGAGGCAATGGCTTTGTACTAAAGATATTGCACTAAAGTTGTACAAAAGACAAGATGTCTTGTTGAGTTTCTTGCCCATTCTTCTCCATACGAAACTAGCTTTTGGAAGGGGCGACTAGAATCAATTCTATTTTATTGTAAATTGTGGCGTTCAAAAGTGCCTTTTATGTGCCTATTTGAAATAAATGTTTTGACTTTGAATTTGCAACTTGACATTTAGGTTCTTTCACTTTGCGTAGATCTAATACTCTAAGTTAAGAAATTGTTGGCATGTAAAGGGCACAATCTTTTTTATTGAGGTGTGGGCCTAAAAACAGAAAAACTTTACTGACTAGGACATAATTTCCATCTTTCGCTTGTCGTAGCTAAAGAGGCACTGAAGTATCATATTATACTTATTATGAGAGAACTAGGGGTCATAAGTCACCAGGTCTTTTCGAATAGTAAACACAACTTTACCTGTAAATAGACAGAAAATCTTTTGCCTAGTGGGTAACATACAACTTACTGCAACCGATTCGTCGACATGCCTGTCTTTTCCCAACTATGTCGGGGTCGGCTTCCAGTCTAACCGGATGCAGCTGAATACCAGTATTTTACATGGAGCGTCTGCCTATCTGATCTCCGCAACTCAAGTACTAGGTAGTAATAACTTGGTAAGACTGGTTGTCAGAATTTCGGGCTTCTTACGACCCGTAACAACTGTCAAAGATCCACGAATGACAGCCGGGATTCCAAGGCACGGAGGGGTCTTGGTGTGTAAAGGTGGTCACCCATCCACGGACAAACCGCGACAAGCGTAGCGTAACCTGATCGAAAGTCCTGTGCAGCAGTTATTGCTTGGCCACAAGCCCCAGTTATTACAACTGGTTGGAGCGCGTAACAAAAGAAACAAAAAGGTTGACTACCGCTGGTATACAGGGTGGGGTCGTCAGTCTCCATAAATCGTACAGACATACAGAAATGATATTTTGTTATTTAAAGGCGCTAGTTAATTTCACATCGGGACTATAAATCACTCGTTTAATGGGTATCTGTTGAAAAAATAACTCCAGCGTTCTTACTATTTTGTTAATGAGATTTTTTTTCGTTTCTTTATATGGAGATATCATCTTTATTTTTAAGTTGAGGGATAGCAAACTTGCTTGAAGGTTGCACAAGAGATCATTTTTATTGACTACCAGATCTCAAGACAGCAATAGATATACATAATTATATAAGCATTTCGGTGTCACTATCTTACCAAGCTCCTACGGTTTGGTTTATCATATCAGTTATCTTTTCTTTGCTTCTTGTCATCATAATCAGCCTATAACGTTCCCACTACTAGAGGAGGCCTGTGTCGCAACACAGGACTCCTGTGGGTGTGGGTTAGTAGATGTCACATCTTCGAATTTTTGGTTCTAGGACATGCCGGTTTCCTCACGGTGTTTTCCTTCACCGTTTTGTGAGCAGTGTCGATGAAATTATTTACACAAAGTAAAGCGCCTGCCTGAGTTTGAACCTAGAACTGACAATTTGTAAGTCAGGGCCATTACCACTGCGCCACCACTGCTCCTACTTTGCTTCTTGTATTGAATCAAAATAAATTTTGCTAACAATAAAAGATTTCATGTCAACTTCTACAATAGGACGAACATTTTTCTTCTGATAGGTACTGCTAGCTCTAACTTAATTTATTCCTGGTCATCATATTCCATATTCCATGTTGTAGTAGGTATTCCATTGTAGCAGGTGGCGTTCAATCAAATAGTCTTTATTTGTAAACGTAGGTTCCAACAGTGTGCAAGATGTTACAATTGTTATATTATGGTTTCTCTGTATTTTGCCATTTGGCGTACAAATTTACATTTATGGGAGTCTTTTGCAAATTAAGTAACTTAATTTATAATAATTCAGTTGTATCAATATCAATTTATATAAATATACATATATATATATTTTTTTTATGTAATTTAATAAAATGCAATAGGTAAGGTGTTCTGTAGTTTCTACCTACTCCATGGGAAAACGGCTTGAGTTTATGTTAGTACTAGTGTATATTTTAAAGTTGTGCTAATTTATTTAAGTATATAAGTACCACCACATCTTTTACCGTTGTCATAACTTCTTTGATTTATCTAACATACCTACAAGGTGGCAGACATCGACGAGAAACCTGTTACCATGGATTCTGAACTAGAATTCTGAAAAAAATTGCTATTCAGTAACATATTGACCGCGTAGGTATTTTTCTATGAAACAGCAGATTTATTTTTATAACCTTCTAAAAATTCCTACGCTAAAACATAGAAATGTAAAAATTCTTATATCTATGGTCTCGAACCATGTCCTAAATTCATGGTTACATTTCGCGCGTGCACGTTTCCCTGCCCCTCGTATAACCATGGCCTACACTGTACCTTTTTCCTCATTAAACCCATAAACTTGGTTATCTCCTACAGTAAGAACTATAAATCTTTGATGTGCAGGTAAAACAATAAATTACTTTGTATCAAACGTGTCATGGTTCTCAGTTTTATGAGTGAAGTAGAGGTTCATGTGGTTACCGCTGCAGTTTTCTAGGTTTATGGGCTTTTAGTCGAGCTGCTCAGTGCATATGAATGTTTGTGTTTTTAGGATAATCGAGCAAAAACCTCTGGTTTTCCCCAAACTGTGAAGCTGTCTAAACAACTGCTGCAGAATTGTGTAAAGTAAGATTTATAAGTATGATTTATACATGAGAAAGTGCTGTTATAGTCTTGTTCAACTTTGCAAAGTTAATCCAAGTCGTAATTTTAAGACATTTTATAATTTTTCCGGAACAAAATCGATTCATATACGAACAGAGTCTGTTTAATTGTTAGAAACTGCAACCTAATTGCTTAACACAATATGAATCATTTTGAAGAAAATTGTTAATCCATTGCTTCACATGTTCGAAATATTTGTCTGCTCAACAACGTAAATAACGCAATGAAGGTTGTCGAACTGTCAAAATGAAACCCATTGCTACTGACAGTGTGTTGAGCAATTACTCTGCAGTAATGGTGCAAATGATTTGGAATTAATTTTATACTCAAGACTCCTTCTCGTATTCCTTCCACAAACAAACATCTCCATAAACAAATCTAAAATTTGACGTGAAACGACAAAACATATTTCTAAATATAACCCTAAATCTTGTGCTGTTCCCATAAATTCCAAGAGCACAAACCCCGAGGCTGTCAGTCCGTCTGTGTGCAGCGTAACTCAGGAACTAGCCAGTCTTTGTTTTATCTAGATCTGCCATCGCCTGACGCGCAATAGCGCAATGAAAGATTGGAGATACAAAGATCCACTTTCAATATAAATCTTCTAGTATCAGTTGTACGTCAGTTTTGCTTGATATATCGTGATGAAGGTTTGGAGTTTTGTTTTCGTGTGGTGTTTCATCAAGCTCGTTCGTACAAGAGGAACTTAGAATATCTTAGTGGCTAACCAATAAGTGCTTGTTTTGGGAAGAATGGGACTACTGTTTTACTTGTGACTTGCAAACAAATGGCGCACCTTTGAATGCGCCTAAAATATTCCACATCTGAATGACAATTAAGTTTTTGTCATTTCCTGTATGCCTACGTACGTAACCCTTTTAAGATTAATTGACCATGAACTATTATTATTAAATTAGGTAATCAAATATAAAATTTTTGGTGAAGCCCATTCTGGACTATATTAATTGGCTGTTTCAAGTAATAACATGATCCAATTTACCAAAAAAAATTGTTTAATTTTTTATCAAAAAGTAGGTACCAAATAAAAACTGTTTTCCCATGAAACACACATAACCAAGTCTTTATCACCTCCTAAATCAGCGCAAACATACGAAAATATCTATAAACAACTTCTAAGCCACTTTATACGTTCCCTTACCAATAAAATTTAAATCCAACTATCGTAAATTGCCAGCTGATTAATACGTTGACATACGTATAAAATACTTGTATATATAATCAAAACAAAAGAATTTGTTCATCAGTACTATAAATTGGAGGTGGAATAGTCGCAAATCACAGGGTTTTCCGACTAGCGCCCTGATAGGAGTCGGCAACGTGTGGCCGTTCTAAAAAAGGATAACTTTAAAAAGAATAGCCAATGAACTAGAAGATTTGTAACACTTGGCGCCAGTTATTGCTGGCCTAACAAATGTTGCTGTCAGATCTTGTGTTAGCTGTCGACCAAAATACTTAAAGCCATTCAAGTAAGACAGTTGGAATTGAAAAGTTCAACACATATTTGTACTTAATTTAGCGTAGGCAATTAAACATATAGAGAGACATCGATATTTTCAATGAACTCTATCCTATTAAGTCAGATCTAAAAGTAAATACCAATGAGATTTAGTTCTTATAAGACGAATCGTGACAATACGTCAGGACCTACTTTACGTGAGCAGCATGAGCTCAAGCTAATTACATTTTAAACGAGAAACCAAACCATAAAAAGCTTAACCATCAATCCAGTTATCTTATATCATTCAGCTTCTAATTAGAAAATAATTAAATACAAAAACAAAGGAATCTTATTAAAAATCCCCATATATTCCTCACTAACTACTCCTACATCCTTTAAAAAACAACGCCCATAAGTTGAGCGTCCCTGCGTAGATCAAGATGTGTGCGTTACTCGGCCTGCGCCTGCGCATTGATAGATTTATGTGAGAGGATGCCCGCCGACCCATCCCCACCATGATTAGATAATTAACTAGTTTTAACGCTCCATCATTTTAGGGTTAGATTCGGTTTGGAAACTTGTGGATAGATTGGTTTGGAATAGACAGAATTTGGAAAAATATCTTAAATTAAATTGGCACACTTCTTCTTAACCTCTCACAGGTTTGCCCGCGTACCTGTCGACACACCTCACGTGTCGAACTAGTTGAATGGACGCAGTGAATACACAACAATGACAATAGTTGTGTACACTTGGTGTACCGTTGAAGTTTCGAGCACTTTCTATTATGTACACTTGGTGTACAGTGGACGCTTGAGGGGGTGGGTATCGATGGCATAAAGTTTTTAACATCTTTGGCCCAAAATTCAGATGCGCGAACCCCGCTCAATTGGCAATAATTGGCACACTGACTGGCTATTTCCAGCAATGGGTGAAGCCGGCTTAATGGTGTCCTAGATTTTTATTATACAAAAATAATCAGGTTCTGGATAGTAAATCTCTGATAAAAAAGACAAGCGAAATTTCGGGTGCAACTTATTTCCTGAACTGTATCAAACAAAATAGATCAGAAACCAGAAACTGACAAATCCTAGTTTAATCCTCAGTAAATCTAATAAATGATAAAATAAAAACACGCCCCGATATAATCGTCCAACAAATCGACACTTAATTCGAACATTAGTCAGTTATACTCGAAGACATCTATGTATCTTGTAACAAGTCTGCAATCACTCTCAGATTAGTAGCAGGTATTTATAATGTTGTTTTAGTAGCTTTCATATAGAAAGCGATGCGCTAACTCAGCTAGCCTGGCTTTAAATTACGCTAAATGGGACCATACATCCACCGGCCTTATCTCCGCGCCATATTTGAATACAGGGTGTGAAATTTTGCTAAAGAGCTACATTAAGTTGCAAATTACTGAAGATAGTTTATTTAGATTTGCTTTTGATTTTCTTGGGTGTGTTGGACCGTGATTTGTGGGTAGGTGTTTCTTGGTTGGATTTGTTTATAAAATTTGTAAGGAAGATTAAGGAAAATTTGATTGCTATTGTCTGTCTGTATACATGGTGATGGTGGTTCCAATACTGCTCAAAATCAATGTCGTTCAGTCTTAAATCTTATTATGAAAAGTTGAGTTCTTAATTGAAAGTGATTTTGCGCAAACAAGCCAATACATTTCGTTTTATTAATTTACAATGTCACCTCCTGATTATTATGCATACGAGAAACTGAAGAATATCAAAATAACGCGCACAATTTACATACACGACACATCAAACCGTAAACAAGTACATGTTATTAGATAGCTTGTTGCATGTCAAATATTCATCGGCATACAATGTTGCCGTTCGCGGCGTCATCACAGCACAACATGGTAACACTATTCTACATATCTATGGAATTATATAATAAAATACGACTGTCATCCGTCATAGTGTTGCAACCCGGATCGAGTCCTAGCCGACACGCAATCGTAAATCTGGCTCAGCACTGACGCGTCAGTCATACAAATCATTCAAACTCTCTTGAAACCCGATCGTAAATACGTCTGAGTGTAGCATTAATCATTTTGAATACAGAATAAGAAGTGCCTCGGGCGTACGCGATTGGTCGTCACTAAACGAACAATTATTCAAATAGCGCGCTCCGATTGGTCGACGGCCGTTCGGTTTTTTACGTTGACAGAGTGATGGATTCGACCCTTCGACTCGTGCGCAGTTTAGTACCCATTTCATTGTTGTGTGTGTACGTTTATGTAGCGTGCGAGCTATCAATCTCCGTCTAAAAGTAAATGCTTAGAGTTTTTGTGCTCTTATTTGCGATTGCAACGTTTAACATCTTTTTGTGCAATTAACGCGGTGATAAATGATTTTTTACTTTTTTTATTGATAGCAATAAAATAAAACCTTTGTAAAGACCGCAACACGTAAAAAAGGCTCTAGACATTTATTTTATGCGTTCGCACACGTTTTATGCGTTAATGTGGCTTCTAAAACTTGTAAGGAAAAATAATTGCTTGCCGTTTTATATGACGTGCACATTCACACGCATTAACTCCAATAAAAAGGGATCAGATATTTAAGTTTCATTTGTATGCCCTCATGCACTATAGTCTCTATCACAAAAGATAACACACTGTATGTATATCAACAGTCACTGTCACATTCGAAATAGTCAACTACCCGCATCGGAGTCGATAAGTGTCGACTATTCGATAGCGTATCTGGACGATTTATCCGAGTAGAATATCGATACCCGGAAGCACCTCTGGACGGCGGGAAAATGGCGGCGGCCGGCCCTCCGCGATTGGCTGAAGCAGCGCGCGCGCACCTCACATCTGTCACTAAGTATTACCTTTTTATGTAGGAACTTTACGAGTAAGTTTATAACCACGGACGCCCATCGCGAAGCGGTGAAAATATTTAAACCCCATAAATTTTTATGGTTTAAAATAAACGGTAATGGGGAGTTATGTACAAAATACTTGTAATGTATGTGACTTTATCAGTGGTCTTGGTTGGTTTAGAGCTGTTCGGGCCCTTTGAAGTTTTAACGCGGTTTTAATTGATGGTCATTAGAGTTTAAGTATGAGCTACTTACAGCAACTTTCTGAAGCTTCTTGGTACTATTTTATTAGAGTTCCTGGGATCAAATATTGGTCACGACGAGTATTTATTACTTTGGATATATTAAAGTAATAAAATGTATGATGATAATTGGATTCCTCGCTGTATTAATATTATTTCCAATATATTAAAGAGATAAGGCTGTTATCTTACTGTAGCATAAAATGAAATTATAGAGTTTAAACGCATTGTCGCTCTGCTAAATGTTTTTCAATAAAATTATCAGTTAATACAAACAAATAACATTAAAAAAAAATGTACTCAGCTCGTCTCTGCTATTTGAGGACAACAGTAATAACAATCCCTTGTAGGTACCTAAGGTATACGTATCTACATAATAATATCGTTACTTACACTAAAACTGTAGGGGTATCGAATTTTTCAAAACTGCACTGTGACTTACCTGCAAAGAGAAAAAAACAATTATTAGGTACCAATTATATACATTCTACGTAAACTAAAGGTACACATTAAAATACAAATCTCTCTCTAAAGTTTTTACACGGTGCTTACAAACTTAAATAGGTTAAAAAGAACACGTGAAATTCAAAATATCTTTACAATTAGGAAAAGCTGTCCTAATTTTTTGAAAAATGGTAGCAAACACTTTTCTTAAAATAACTTTAAAAGAAATAAAGCTCAAGTGACCTTTTTCAAAACCAAATCATTTAGTCACGATATGTCGGTGAAAAGCACTACAATTAAAGTCAGGTCACCCCCTATTACACTGGTGAAATGTAGGTGTTCTATAGGTAGGTACCTACACCACTGGCTAACCCTTCGTGAATTACAGGCATGATGTTATGTTGTGAAGTCAGTTCGACTTAAACATTCCACGGCCAAAAAACTGCCGTTCCAACAAATATTTACAAAAACAACAGCTCTTTCAGACTTTCCTGAAAATAACTCGCAATACTTCAAAAGTAGTGACGCAAGTCTTACACAAGCTTAAGTTTCAGTCTTTCAGCCGTGACAGTAAAGGCTTTAGCAGGACACGTTTCCGGTTCCGGCTGGCAATTAAATCTTTGTTTAACGAAGAAAACTTAATTAAACAGTCAAAGGGAGCTTCTTTGATTGATATCATTATTGTGTATAAGGTGGAGTTTGCCTGTTATATAGCGTAGGTAGTTGTACTTTTAAAACTATGATGCCTTCAGCTTTTTTTTTAACAAATAGTTATTTATATTTTACTTTGAATTGCCATACCAAATTGAAAGAAAATGAATCAAGCTCTCCATTCAAAAGTAAAACATTGTAAAATGCTCTCCCTACAAAAGAAAAAGTAAAACACAACAACAAACGACACTGACATTTTAATAGTTGAATGTTGCCAGAAAAGTGTCTTAAAAGATCTACGTACAAAAACAAACATCATTTCACACAGCTTATTAACTTCACACTAACAAAGTAGACATATGCACCTCTTAAAATTTACCTAAACCACTAAAGAATCACAATCGATTTGCAATCAAACAAAGTCGTGGTCGAATTTACTACAAAATGTAAAAGCTTGCACCGCCACATGAAAGCTTTAGGTTGTCGCCTAATGATAGCAGCACGGTTGACCACTTAGTCGATCGTCTGGCCAACCCCTAATTACTAAATAAACTGCATACTGAGTGACAAACACAATCACAGAAAAGTAAACTCAATTTCAAACCAAATTGTCGGACAAAAATACAGTTACATAAAAATAAAATTTCAAAATCCAACGGCCACTTCAATTGACCAATCAGAGCGCAGAAGCTGACCAAGCAACATATTAATTCCCCACTAAAGCTACTACATAACACCATTGTTTCCAAATGTATAAATTAATAACGGTATTAAAAAAGCTATAACGATAAAAACGACCCACACGTTATCTCATTACAAGATCAAAAAGTTTAGATTTCTATAACGCATTTAACGTTAGCCGCCAACAATACAATAAAAGTTGAAATCGGACATTTTTAATGTGTTTTTACGAGCCGTTTAAATCGCGTTTATTTAACTGTATTATAAACGTTACGACAAAAGGTATTTTATCGTTTTTGGTATGCATAGTTTCGGTAAAGTTTCTGATATTAATTAGATTATGGTCGATATGTCGAAGATCATGGTGGTTATTGTCAAATATAGCGGTAAGACGGCTGGCGACTGCCCGGCTCCTTTGTTGTTGTTTATTTATTTATGAAAGAATTAATTTTGCATTTATAATGAGAATTTTGTCGTGATATCCAGTTTTGAACCGATGTGTTGCTTAGATTAGGTGTTTGTTCGTGTTTGTTTTGAAAGTATATTTAACGACAGCGGCGCTTTTATTTGGAAGTTGAGACAATACAAGCTATAAAAGAAATTATGGAGAATTAGATAGTTTGGAATTTGTTAATTGATTAGAATCATAACATTTTATTATAATTAAGTGTGCTTATTTGAATATTAAATTAAGTCCGATCAGCTTATAGATAGACATTACTGACAGTATTATTTTTTAACAGTCGAAACATTGCGACAGAAGAATGCAAAAATGTACAAAAGGTGATTTGCCACCTACGATATAACTACGAAAATTTTCTTATTTTCTATGCTGCCTTATCTCTATGGCAACAACAAAATCAACCAGCAATCTATTAATAATGCAATGCAAAGGAACTAAACAGAAAAAGACATATTTTCGATAACATTAGACTGTGTATCGTTCATACGTTATAGAGATAATCAATAACACTTTTTTTATTTAAGCTTGCCCAAAGAAACGACCAAAACAAAGCAGTAAACTATTCGAGAAGAAATTGATACTAATTGCTGCAGTCGTCTGATCAAGCCCAGCCAAGCCATGTCCTTTTCGATACCAGTCGCCAAATCAAGCCAATATGTAGTTATTTCAGTAATGCAGCATCTCACTAGCTCAGTTACATTCTAGACACACAACACCTCTACCAAAGGTTCCCGATTAAATCTCGAAACTCGAACACTAATATGAAATCGATTCACACGATGTTATCGATAAAAAACAGTTGAAAATATACAAGAAAAAATGTTACCGGCTAACGTAAGGATACCCATAACCAATCAACTGATTTAGATAATTATTTTATTGTTGGGAAAGATTGTGTTAAATCGGTGAAAAAATCACATAGCATATTGTTAATGGGTGTTGATAACGATTTGTTGGATATAAATCAAATAAGCTAATTGTTCATGTCGTTAATTTAAGTGTTGGTCGATAAAATCGAGTATTGGGTCTGTTTTTGTATAAGGTAAATCTAAGAGTGACTTAAATGTAGTAAAAAAATTAGAGTGGAATAAAAAATATTAAATCATCAGCATCGTAGCGGGTTATAAACTTGTGTTTGTTCGACTATTGAATAGTAAGTTTTATAATTAGTTTAACGGCATTCAATAAAACTACCACAGATGTGTAAGAAAAATTTATTTGAATTTCATTTTTTTTACTCAAAGCAGTAAGTCGTTCAAACTATCACCCCCGAACTCGAAAGCGGCAAACTGTCGACTGGAACCGTACCTCCATACAAAGAGTAGAACCTTTGTAACCAGCATAACAAAAGCTTGGACTAAGATCAACACACATTAGCTCTCAGACTTTGACCTGCCCCATTATTTATTGACGGGGAGGACAAAAATATATCGTCACGGATAGATAAAATCAGACGAAGCTACATATTATAGGCATTGTCTGTATGGCCAGCGACAACGTGGCTAGAACTGCATTTATTATTAGTAAAAGGGTGAATTTCTAGTACTTCCATTGCCGTATTTTCTTTGGTAAATAGATGCAGTGGGTTTATTCGAATTAGCACTAATTTGAATAAATCATTATGTCGTCTTTGTATGTTATTGATACTTGATGAAAGGTCAATTGTGTATCCAATTGGAGATAATTGGATTTGACAGCGGACTATTTACTTAAAAATCGATGTATCTGGTTGTGACTATCTGTTTTAAGGTGTTAGTCATTAGATATGTATGCCTAGTGAAATTGCCTGTCCAAATACTATTAGGAAACTTTCCAAGGGATCATAACCTTGATATCAATACGAGTCAAACCCCATACGTACAGTTAGAAGGACAAATCGGTTCGTACAGTCGACGACACAATAAGCCCATGTGTCAGCGACAGTTATCTCGCAAGACACCACAATCTCTCCAACTGTCGGTCACACACAGACGGACCCGGGTATAGTTTGATGTATATTAGGGAATAGGCTGGAGGGCTTTCATAGTAACGTATGAATACTTATCTTGTTGCTAGTTTACCGTATAAAGAAATTTTGAGACTGCTTTCTTTAAAAGTCTTAACGCTTGAGGCTACAGAAATCGCATCAGGGCCAGCAGCGTCTGGTCCAACATTTTGGATGGTATGATATAAAATTTTGTTGATTGTACCTTTTAGACTGTTAGTTGTAGGTGATAAACTATCAATATAAAGTAAGGCCACAACGTGGCCGCCACATTAATATCATAGGATATTGATTGGTGAACATTTTCTTATGTAATGTTAAATTCATTTTGTTTGTAGCTATTAACCAATGCATTCTATTTATTAACCAATGCACAATTTTTTTTCTGTTGTCTTGAATCGTTTATAGGCTTGATACCTTTTGCAATTGAACACACCCAAGCTTCACCGTTTACGCGACATTTTCAACTTGGCTTCACAACAAAGAACGACACTTTTTCCGAAAAACGAAATGAATAGCCTTCATATCTTGTCTCAGTGGAGACTATGTCATGTGCACATAAACTTGCACCATTGAATGAAACCCGTTGGACATTTCACGTCACTTTTAGTTTGTCCTGCACTGGAGATTTTAAATGGACACGCGTATATTATATTGTATTGTTTGTGTGTATGACATGTTGTAGTAAGTACACAGATGGTATGTGGGTATAAATTTGCAATCTGTAGTTTCATGCATCTCTTAATGGAATGTATTAGTTCGATTGTTGTTGTTGTTATTTCAATTATTTAAAAACAATCCTCGGTATGAAGATACCTTGACGTTTGTTTGTTTTTCATAGGAACGACGAAATACGTTTTTTCATAGGAACTAATGAGAATGATTTTGATTATGTCCATCTGTTATATTTTTTCATCATCTATACATAAAACATAATCAGCCTATAATGTTCCCACTGCTGATCTCCTCTCTGTGAGAAGGAGTGGGCTATACGTATTATGACATGTGTGTTCAAACGGAAGAAAAATCTGAAAATGCTGAAGTTACATGTATTTTTGTACGGCGATTTTGTTAAACATACTATTTATCATACCATACAGAACCTTGCAAACACCCTTTCCAATACAGAATGAAACCTGTAACCCTCACAAACAGAACCTGGTCCACCATTCAGCCATCATAACACGCACTTGTCTTTGACGTTGTCATACATTGTGGGGCCTTTAACATACGCGTCATTATTTCTTTGTTTCCACCGCTGGAGGTTTGCAAGGGACAGTGTGCTGGTGATATAAGTAGTGTGCAGCAGTGTACATCGCAAAATAACATGAGTACAATAATATCGAATAGACAAGGCATGACGTTTGCATCGCTGTATGTCGCTGTGTTGGGCTGCTCGCCGTGGGCGGAATGTGGACAGAGGTGTGGAGACGGTGTTGGAGTGATAATTTTAAGACACTCTTGTAGCGTTGTGTGTAAAGGTTAGATTTGAAAAGAGTGGCTGTTTATTGAATAAAACAACTTTTGGTGTCTTAGCGCTGTTTTTTCAATTGTCTGATAACTTTAATCTGAAGAATAAATCTGACAGTTTGACATATCTTTATATATAAAATTCAAAGTCCTGACTGACTGATATATCAACGCACAGCCTAAACCGTTGGTGCTAGAGACATGTAGGTATCCACTAAGAAAGGGTTTTTCTAAATTATACCCCTAAGAGGGTGAATGGGGAGAGGGTGAAATTTCACGCGGACGAAGTCGCGAGCAGAAGCTAATTCTCTATCCAAATCTGTCAACCGCAATACTTACGTCTCAAATAAAAGTTACCTGACTATTGAGAAATCAGCCCTTAATACACAAAACAAAAGTAGCATTTTGATTTTTAATGGAAGTTTCTGTACTCTATTCTGTGTTTGTTTTTGTTTTACTGATTTGTAGAAAACATGGTGGCTTACCCCGGTTTTGCTTGTCATTATGTCAAGTTTGTTATCTAGTCTATCGTTCTTTAATTCATGGAGATACATGGAGGAGGATTCTTAATTATTTTGATTGCAAAGTACCAAGTTTTCTGAAAGCACCCGATACATGAAGCTGGATTCTTATTTATTTTAATTGCAAAGTATCAAATTTTTTGAAAGCACTCAACGTTTACCTTATTATTTTTACTTCCAAGGAACAAACCTTATTTTACAACTATGCTTCAACAATGTCCTTTTAACAAACTTATAAAATAACAATGTCTAC
The DNA here is from genome assembly GCA_963855955.1 of Luperina nickerlii. Lineage (NCBI taxonomy): Eukaryota > Metazoa > Arthropoda > Insecta > Lepidoptera > Noctuidae > Luperina > Luperina nickerlii. The sequence goes on along the minus strand of OY979666.1, from coordinate 1,630,379 downwards.
TCCACAGTGCCGCTCGTCGGCTTAATTCGTCGTGACGTCATCGGTCGGTGGTCCCGACTCAGTTTTTGCATTTTATCATCTGTGTGTCCGTTTGTTTTGCTCCTGTCTCGCGTTCATTATAAAGTGTAATTATTAATTCACTGGAGTAAACTGACAGATGCTAATGTCACTTTGTAAAATAATGTTGCCACATTTATTGTAATAGTGAAGTGATGCGTTCCGTTCGTTGTGATTCAGCTCATTCACACAAAGTCAATAGGAACATTTTTATTATAAAAAAGTAATTAATTGAAATTAATTAATTAATCGAAAGTTTATTAATGTTCGAGGCCAAAAAGGGTACAGAAGATTACCATAAGGCAATGAACGCTGAGTGTTTCGAGGAATGGTTTAGGGGGGTTTTGCCGAAACTAAAACCCAATTCTGTAGTGGTCATGGATAATGCCCGGAAGATAGAATCACTACCTACAATGTCATGGATTAAAGCAAGAATACAGGAGTGGCTGACAAGCAAAAATATTCAATTTGAAGAGAACATGACAAAGGCCACTCTTATAGACATCGTTCGGCAGAACAAGGATTCACACCGTGACAAGTATGCTGTGGATGAGATGGCAGCGGAGCACGGAGTCACTGTCTTACGCCTGCCCCCTTACCACTGCGAGCTCAATCCTATTGAGCTGGTTTGGGCGCAGGCGAAAGGATACGTCGCCAGAAACAACACAACATTTAAAATGACAGAAGTCAAAAAAATGTTTGAAGAAAGACTTAAAAACGTGACTGCCGAAAGATGGAGCAGTTGTGTGGGTCATGTAATAAAAGCAGTAAATAAAATGTGCAATCTCGACCATATAATAGACAATGTTATGGACCGTTTTATAATAAGTGTTACTGACAGCGACAGTGATAGTGCTGATATTATGTCTGACGACGACGAATAGTAATATATCTAATGCATTTTTGTTTCATTTAATATAATTCGCTTTTTAAAAGAATCGGCCTATAAACTACTAATATTTTTATATCGATTAAACAAAACTAAGCTGGGAAATTTCTTATTAAAATAAATAAAATAATGTGATTTGATTTAGAACGTAAAGAATGAATGAGCGAGTGATTGATGTCAATCTTCTTGTCACCACACTATTTTCTTTTCATAAAAAAATGGTAACACCGTAAACGTCAGATTACTCCAGTGAATTAATAATTAGACTTTAGTCAACTTTCGTATTGTATGCACTACATTACCTGCATGTTTTATTAAATTATATATATATATTATTATATATTTCGTTTTTTTGACGATTCTGTATTAGATAGCTTTTATTTTTTTTTGTCGTTATTTTTAATACATTAATGCTTGTGTCATTACCAGAAAAACGGTGGCATTGCTTGAGTAAATGCCATCTAATAACAAAGTGCCTCATTCAGAAAAGGTTGTTGTATCCAAGCATTGACTGATAAGAGTCCTAACATCTCACCATTCAAATTTTCAAAGTTCTCACACAGCTAGATTATTGTGGAAAATGGTGATCATTTTCTATAGCTAAATTTGACTAAATAAGGAAAGCTGTAGCTACAAAACCTGGTCACACTTAGCAGTCATGTCATGTCCTGTAAAGGTGATGACCAGTATCTTGAGGCCAGTCCCAACACATAAAAAAACGTCAACATGTATTAGAAAACATCCACAGTACGAACCCACCAGCTACATACCTAAATCAATCACAAATCTTCAACCATAAATCACAATCTAACCATCCTCATCCCATCTAATCTTAACAGTGGGTCAGCACAACTTATGATACAAATGACGATCACGTCCAACGATAAGTACAGTCACGGAGAAAAGTTAAAGGTCGCCAAGGATCGATCGCCGCAGATGTCGGCATTAATCGGAGTGTTTAATCCGTCCGCCGGCGAATAAATCAACGCTAATTGTACCTATTTATATTTATCAAGGAACCACTTGGACGGGAAGAGTTTGCGTTGCGACTGTACATTTGCTATTTTGTTTCATGGGGTTGAAGTTGCAGTGAGATCGATAAATTTTTGCGGTTTTTTTTTTTGGCATTTTGTTAATGCTTTGTTTTTGTTCATTAAAGGTGATAAAGGATACTTTTACTTTATTGAAAGTTGCATCATAGTTGTATTGAAACAACATCTGATGTAATGTTGAGATTACGATCTAAAGTTGACTAAGTCCATTAAAACTTACTTAAAAATGTCTAATTAACAAAGATCAAAATAAAATTCAGAGGATTAAGCTCAATAAAAGTTTACTTGTAGTTGAATTTTACCGAATATAACTATTCTTACAAACACGTTACGCAAAAAATTTTGCTTTTCATATTTTATTAATTTAAAGTGGAAATTGAGTGTGTTTCTCATTTTTTATAATAATAATAAACGAAAGGTTAATTTTAACGATAATTAAATAACCGGGCTAAAAATAACGGTACGAATTAACGATAAGAATATCGTTATTTTAACTTTAAGATTATTAATTCAGATTTTATGAAACAATGTTATTGTAAAATTCGTGTTTTTATTTTTGTTAAAGTAAGAATTTTGTCAAATTACGCTATAACAGTAAGTGACTAAATATTTAAATTGGAAGTTTCGAAAAAAATATTTGTTTAAGTAAAACGATATCGATTTAAATGACGCCTTTCAAAAGTAATTTCAGGAGCGCCACTGGCATTCCAAACTCAGCTGTATTGCAATCGACTACAGAGGAAATAGGTTTAAAGTTCCTTTCACAACTGAAATACAGCTAATCGTGATGATATAACAATATTGAGTTAAATCTTCATACACTTTACGTCCTACTAAGATTATAAACGCGAAAGTTTAGTGAGGATGGATGTTTGTTACTCTTTCACGCAAAAACTACAGAACGGATATTGATGAAACTTTACAGTAATATAGCTTATACATCAGAATAACACATAGGATACTTTTTATCCCGATATTCCCACGGAATCGACACTTATGCGGGAGAACCCGCGGAACGCTGCTAGTATAAAAATAAATAGAACAGACTTCATCCCAACATCAAACCATTTCAAAAATAATAAAACTCATTTCCATCCATCACTTACATAACATAACACAACTATATAAAACATAACACTGGCACATAACACTAAATCATAAACAACATAAAAAGGAAAAAAAACGGGCGCCCACAAAAGAATGACCGCGGTACAGTCGGAAGAAATGACTCGAAATCTATAAATCTAGCGTGTGTAGCGGGCCGATCTCTGAAACCATCACAAATATGTCAAAAAAGGCTATAAACCGTCGGCGGCTACATAGCCCGGAGATGCTTTATAAGTTATTATAACAAACACAATGAGAAAACGGAGATATGTTATTATTAGCCGATTGATGAGACGATAGCCGGAGATACCATAAGTCGCCGTGACTGACGCTAGGAAACTTTTAATGTTCAGTAATTTATAGTTATTGTTGAAGCCAAATGTTATATTATTGTTAGTTTGTTAGTCGGGACTTTTTGTTTGGTATAAATATTTTTTTTGTGAGGCAATTCATTCCGATGGGAATGGAAGAAATGTCGTGCTTTCTAGGAGAGGAATGCAGGATTCGAAATAAAGTTTCTTTTGATGACTTGAGTAGGCGATGAGTTGTCTGTCATTTACATCGGTGTTATGTATTTTACCTCTATACCCCTGACAGTCTGCCTCTTAGGTGAACAAACAGAGCGTTATTAGTAACAGCAGATTCTTGACTATTGAATGCCAGAAGATAAACCTATTTTCCCATTTTCCTCAAAATACCATTTCAGACATCAATCTACATGGTCTTCAAGACCAAGACTATGTCTGGACTTTAAAAAAGACTGTGACCTCTGAGTTTGTTTCGGCCTTTCTTCCAGAGTAGTCAGATAGGAAATGCCGACCACATCTACCTTATTTATTTTTTATAATATGTCGGGTAAAAGTGATTCGTATATCCTATTTACAGAATAAATAATTTCATTTTATTTCCATGACTGTTTTCTTGTCTAACATAGAGAACCAATGTCATCTCTTCAAACTTTTGAGAAATAAAGTCATTGTGTGTGAATTATGAATATTATGATGTTATCAACTATCCTGCCAGTATCTGATATTGTATATGGTGACAATAGGACAGGTGAGATACACACGTAAACATTATTCTTAATGACTCCCATTTTTCTAGTTTAAGCTGTCTTATCCAAAACGCAAAATTATCCTTATAATCGTTGGCTACAGTCGCAGAACAAAACAGGTAGGACCGAGGACATTTACATAAAAAATGTTGACTTGTGGCAAATTGTGGGCGTTCGCTTCGTTGGCTTTAATTCAGTCTGGGTCCCGTATTAATAATATTTATGTAATACATGTTACAGTAAAATATCTTGAGAGTTATGCCCCGTGGAATCTCATTTAAGAGGTAAAATTTAGTGACGGGCTCTCCTTGCGAGTTAGGCTATATTTTGGTTAGATATTTTTGCGGCTGAGTGTACGTGATGACACATGTTTATTATTGTGAAAAAGAGATATCAAACATTTTATGAAAATGAAAAGTGAAGTTATGGGAAAGATCTTTCCCCAGCAATGAAAAACTATAGACGCAATAAAAAAGACCGCGTGACACAGCGATCGCATAAGTCTAAGTGCACAGCAATAATTATGATAATCATCGAACTTCTCCGAACTTCATCACCGAGGCACCAACGAATAAAGACATACATAAAATTTAACGACAGACGTCCATCCTATCAGATGTCTCTGGAACACAATTAACACTAATAGAAATCGAATTTCCAAGTAAAAATGTCGTAGTCAGGTATTTGACCGTGTTCGGTACGGGTCACGATTGACCCGCGAGTTTCTGAGTCATGTATGAGACATATTTTTGAGACGTGACAGTTATATTTGGAGGTAAATCTTTTGTTGGTAATCACCAACAAAAGATTTACCTCTTAAAAGCACAATCGTACTTTTAAGAGCTTGTTGTAGAAGGAAAATGGTTTAGGTATGCTATTGTTTATATTTTAATATTTTAACCGGTTTAATGCCATAACAAAAGAAATAATTAGAAAGCGTGTCTCGCGTGGATCCAAGTTCAATACGAAGGGTTAATGAATTAGATAACCAAAAGCTCAATTTGGCCAGTTACTTTGGGTAGTATTGAAGAGAGATCTTCAAGATATTCAGCTCCAGAACCCCTGATAAACTCATAATTAATATTATCATGGATGCAGGTTCAAAAATCGATGACCAAAATCCATTTCTGTCCGTCAAATTATATTTGTATCATTAGAACTAAACCGTCTTCAAGAAGGGCAGACACCATTTCGTTTATCAGAAGCCACTAGAATATGTTACTCATCATTTAAAGCGAAATATATTGGCGTAAGTATAAACAAAGTAAGTATAAATTATACTGGCAATATTTTAAAGAAAATTATCGTCACTCGAGACATGTATATCTCTGAGAAATATTAGAATTATGAAGTTTCACAGTACGTCTCATTTCATCAAAACCCGATATTTATCGCTCGAGAGCAGTGCCAACTAGATGCTTTAGTTACAAAGCTATATGCTGCTATTATATTTAATAGCTTTTGTTATAACCATGTTGATAAGACTTTGATTAAGACAGGTGCCATTGATGTGCCTGCTCGTGGCTAAATAATAACGCACATGTCGATCGATAAGGTTAAGCTACGCTTGCCGCGGTTGGTCTGTGGATGGGTGACCATCTTTAGATACCAAGACCTCTCCGTGCTTTGGAAAGCACGTTAAGCCGTTGGTCCCGGCTGTCATTCGTGGATCTTTGACAGTCGTTACGGGTAGTCAGAAGCCCGAAAGTCGACAACCAGTCTTACTAAGGGGTATCGTATTACTTATCCAGTAACTGGGTTGTGGAGGTCAGATAGGCAGTCGCTCCATGTAAAATACTGGTGTTCAGCTGAATCCGGTGAGACTGGAAGGCGAACCCAACATAGTTGGGAAAAGGCTAGACAGATGATGAGATGTTTTGTCTGTTTACAAGAGGCCATTGAAAGTAATTATTAAGAATATGAGATGTTGGTGTTTGCCCGATTGTCATTCTTTGTCATTGTGGTACTCCTACGCATACTACCTTTAGATAAGTCGACATTATATTTGATAACATTAAAATATGTTGTATTTTCTTGAAAATGACTTCATTCGAACCGAATTTCGAGTAGGCAGTTACAGATTAGATTAGCGAGAAAGAGACCTTTAAAACAGTGATAAATCACGCGCGATAGAATCAGTTAAGTAGCCAATTAATTATCTTGTCCATCTTAATTTCTAGATTAAAATATCATTAAAAACTATATAAAAAATGGAGCAACTAACTCTGTCTTAATCAGCGTAGTACGTAAACAAATGAGTAAGATTAATACAAGCATCACTTTTATATCAATACACGTCTATCAACAAAAGGTTAGTTCAGACGCGACGGCGAGCGACGCGTCTTGATACCTCGCGACGCGGCGCGACAGCTGCGCGACTAAAAATACCCGCCGGACGCACGATTCCGCGTTTTTCACTGTCAGTGCCCGCATCAATTTCTGTCAGCATTTGTTAGCCAATGACAGATGTTTTACGCCTCCAACAATCGCGCAATTTTTGACGTGCATTCACATTAACCCTTCGGTAATTTGAACTAGGTTTTATTTTCGTCTGGCATGCGCTTTGTCGTAAGGTTGTCGTCGGATAGAACAGGACGCCTTGTAGTTGTCAGTCGGGTAAAGACAAGTGTGTAAGGACATATTTATGTAAACCCTTTGAGAGACTGTTTTAGAATTTAGAAGTGGTCGGTATGCATGCCTAGCTTATTATTGGGGGTTGTTTAAATATCGTCGTAATGAGTTAGATAAATGAGTGACAGCTCTTGGGCAATGATTGGCTGGTGTTAGCTGGGCATTCCAAGAAGTGTGAGGTTATTCTTGAATTAATTAAATCATTGAGGAACGGTGTTTTAGAATCAGCTGCACGTCAACACAATCGAAATGGCGATAAAGATAAATAAGTAGGTGAGTACATTTAATGAAATATTTGCTGTGCCAAAGTGTCTTGTTATCAATAGACCAAACGACAGCACATTAAGAATATAGTCCCGAATGATTCACACAAAGACTGTACTTCTGTACTGCACCGTGTTCCCTTACCTTTATCCCAATTTATTTAGCCGTCAGCGCAACATGTATTTTTCATCCATACTTCTCTTTTAGTCATCATCTTTGTAGTCATCCCCTTCCTAGCCATATCCTCTTTCATACAGTCCATCCTTCGTTTCTTTGGTCTCCTTCTACTCTTACAACCATCTATTTTCATAAGCACCACTTTCCTCACGACATTTTTCTCATGTCATTACTTTCGTACAACTACGAAACGTCGACATTCGTTTCCTGCATGGTTAAAAAATAAAGACCATACCAAGCTTCGAATACTTCTTACTGACTCTTCATCACCAGGTTACCCTTTTCCTTCTATTATCATTGAATGCGCTGATGAAATCATCATCTTCACACCCATACCCAGGTTAAGTTCAGCTTTCAAATTACCCCCGTTATCTTATGAGGGGTTAATGTCAAGCCGATCTTAAAGCTGAGACACCGAGTAAAACTAATTGGCTCATCCTATTAATATCCTCTCACTCCAGCATATCAACCTAGATAATAATACTAATCCGTATAGCTCAATAAATCAGTCGTTTCATAGCTCACATAGCTCGGAGCACTGGATCACTCACAGAGTGCCAGTGTCGCCGCACCGACAACTGATATATCACGCGATTAGCGACGTTTTCATGCGTGCGCGCACCAAGATGGCGGAAGAGGGAGATGATAAGTTATCTATGTAATAGCTTCCTGAAATGTGAAATTGCGTAATGCAGTAAATTAAAACTGCTTTTATGATAGAATAGCGTTGATTTCGTTAATCAGAATCCATACTAATATTATAAATGCGAAAGTGTGTCTGTCTGTCTGTTACCTCTTCACGCTTAAACTGCTGCACCGATTAGATGAAATTTGGTATAAAGATAGTTTGAGTCCCGGGAAAGGACATAGGCTTTTTATCCTGATATTCCCACAGGATCGACATTTATGCGGGTGACACCGTGGGGCGCAGCTGTAGGTACTTCATAAAGTAGAAGTCCACTTGCATCTAGAACAGGGTACAATTACAAATTACCTTGCGTTAGGGTCCAAAAAAAAAATCCATAAAAGTTGTTGTATCAAAAAATACTGCAATCTACATGAATTAGCTGTTAAAATAGACACAAATCAACTAAATTAGACTGTCCAAAATATCCATTTGTCGTTACTTCACCAAAGAAAGTCTACAGATATTATTTTAGTAAAAACATTACGTTTAGTAAAACCACTCTTCTTCTGAACTTTACGGACCTGAAGACCAGTCTCTATAATCTAGATTACAATGTAACACCACAATTATGACGAGGCGTATCATCGTTGTGCTATTTCTCGTACTAAGAGACGCGGTTTGTGTTGATAGCTCAATCACTTGCAATTGCAACCTTTTTATATAGGAATAAGGAGGTGACGATCGAAATAAGTTGCAGTTATTTCTGAGAGAGATAGGTATGTAATCTGCATTCGCGATTTATTTGCCGAAAAAAACATAAATGAATTAATGGAAAAATAACTTTAATCCCTACACAATAAAGTTCAGTTTAAGCTACAACTTCAAACATTTTTATAACTTTTTCAATAGTGCTAGTCACTCTGAAGTCAACTTAATATTCATTGAAATAAAGTTGATATTTGTTTGACTTGAAATAGGGTGGGAGTGTGCAGCACTACGCACTTTTACTATGGCGTAGTTTAGAATCGGAAGTAGGTTTCTTTTCATTACAGGAAAGTTTTTACACATAGTCAAGAAACACAATGTTGGTAACTGATACCGATGAACGACTACCGCCCGGCCTTCAAGAGAATGCGGTCTTGACACCACACACTAGTTTCATACAAAAGAATACGTGTTTTCCGAATTTGATCTTTATTAGCTACTAGAATTGTCGCAATGACATGTGTCAGGAACGCATTCTCTCGACGGGGCCGGACTAGAGTACCTACTGAACTAAGTACTACAGTCCGCCTGAATAACTAGAATGGGAAACACTTTTCATGAAATGATCACAATAATTAAAACAGGATTGTCTTCCTGCTAAATAATTAAAACAGGATTGTTAGGTATCTGTTTTAATTATTTAGCACTCATTACGAACTAAGCATGACTAATGTAAGTGAGACATGCGTCCAGTCATCAGATAATGACAAAAACACCGTCTACACAGTCTTGGCACAGCGACTGGAAAGTGACAAGTGAGCTATTGAGCGAGATATGACAGCTATGACACAGAGTAGGTAGGTATAGAAGGCTAACTACAGACAACGGCCACACGCAGACATACACAGGTACGTACGGCAATCGCGGTCGAATGCCAGGCAGAAGTGCGCTTGCATTCGCTGTACGTGAAGCGTGTCTATGTGTGCGTTCGTTTTCACTCGTTGTAGGAAGCCAACCTTCTGTACTAATCTATTTTGTGACTGTGACTATATTCACTAGTGATTCAGCCTATTACGTATAAATATATACATTGATGTCACAGATTCTCTTTTGATTTAGCTTGTGAATAATGGAACTACATGGTTTTTGAAAAATCCGTCTTTCAACGCCTAATTACCTATGTGATCTGTTTTGACACTGACATACCCTCGTATTTTCTATGTTAAAGGAAAGCTTTTAAGACATCTGAGAACAATTCTCGTAATTTTAAGAATGTTTACAGTCTGATCTCAGTCTCAATCTGTCAAAAATACCTCTAATTTCCCTACATTTTGACAAGTTTTTGACATTTGTTTGTCGCCTAGATGACATTGAGACTAGTTTTTGAAGGTTTTAAATTACGAGAATTGGCCTACTGAAGTAAGTTCAATTGTGTGTATAATCCATATTTAAAATGGTTTATCGTGTTGCAAAGTTTAAACATGTAGTATGTATTATTTTTCTGTTGAAAATATATCTAATTATTTCAAGAAAAGAGTCAAATCTGTCTAGTTTTTTCCCAACTATGTTGGGGTCGGTTTCCACTCTAACCGGATGCAGCTGAATACTAGTATTTTAAGAAAGAAGTACATAACATAACATAAGAAAGAAGTATTTTCGAATAATTGTATTGCTAAATCTTATTGTTAGTTAAGCCTGCATTCAGCAGGAAGAGCATAATTGTATTTTTGTTAAATTGCGTTTGATCTGCCGACTTTGATACACGGGGATTAGACTCATTAATATATTTTGGGTCGATTCTCTGGCTTTTAGTAATCATGACCCATGAAATAAAACTAAAAAGGAGGGACCAGAATCGATTGATTTATAATCATCATTTATTTCAAATCGATTTAAAGGAGGTTCTTATCGGACTCATTCATTTTGTTTTTTATCGATTTTAAAAGGGGTGTTCCTCAACCGTCCCTGAGAATATATTATTATTTTTTTTACCCTTTAGAAACGGAGGAAGTCGATGTTTCGACTTTTAAACTTTATTTAGTAGAAAAAAAAAAACAGATAAACAACTGTTTATGTAGCATCGCTTCCGATGCTACATAAACAGTTGTTTATCTGTTTTTTTAACAAACAAACAACAAAATTTACAACTCAGTTCTCACAGTGGTCCTTCGACCACTGTGAGAACTGAGTTGTAAATTTTGGTTCTTCCGATTTCTTTGGCATAGAGAAGATTATACCTGTTATGTTCCAAAGATATAAGGAAAATACTGCAAGTTAAACATGTGACCCAAATTTTCCCGAATTTACTGGGACAATGACAAAATTCGTGACACAGAAGATATAAGTTCATGCTCATTCTTAAACTATGCATAGTCTTCAAATACTAACAGGCCGATAGCTAAATCACACAATACTTTTAAAAAACTTGGGAAACCAAAGTCCACCTGTCAAAATGATTTACATGACAGACATTCCGAAATGACATATTATTCTAATGTTTCCTGTGAACATAATATATGTAGATAAGGTATCTGTTAATCCTTTATTATAAAAAAAAAACTGGCACTCCGGTAGTGCCGACAGAAGTGAAAACTTGAACAATTACGAGTGTATTTTGTGAATCGTCTTATAAACAAAACACGCGTGTTAAGGTGTGTTCCTTATTTTATAGGGTTTTTTGCAAATCAGGTATGATGACCAAAGTGACTGGTTTATTCTTCTCGTGAAAGGAATTTATTCAGATTTGCTCGTCGTCAGTTATATATCCGTGGTTCAGCGCCATCTCGTCGTTGTTGGATGAACTACGTAGTTAGTACGCGAGGCCTACGTAGTTAGTACGCGAGGCCCTCGTAGTTCTTCCCGATGTGCATAGATGGCGCTGTCCTCAACAACGCGCGTCACGTCTTACGAATTTTCGATCAGGGTCACGTGACCTGACGCGAATTTAGAAGTTTTTACCCATTCCAAAAAAAGTACACAGCGCCGCTAAAGAAGTTTTCACTTCAAAAATATACTTAATGAATGAAATCAAAGTCCAATCACGCAGAGCTATTTATCATGAGGATCAAAAATGAATAAGTAATAGTTTTTTTGGTTTGTAAGACACTGGGATTTCCTTGTCGTGAGAAACGTTTAATACTACCCCAAAGAATATCAATGAGCATCGAAAAAAGAAACTTGATACTAAGGAATTGGGTATACAAACAGTATAAAATCAGCCATTTTCAGCTGAAAAAATTCTATAGAAGGCTGGCTGATCAAAGGATCAAAATACCTAATGAAAAATGATTAAAAATGACCACCATGATAACTGTCAACCAATCTGTCGATATTATTCGGTACTCCTGCTAAATTTCCACTGTCTAACGATCAATCTAATAAATCAAAGATTCGCTAAAGATCATGGCTAATCCACTTTGGCAAAAAATTTTCAAAAGTAACAATAAATTCGACTTAGGTTCACGGAAACATAACTTCATAATTGGTTGTGAATTTATTGGAAGTAAATTCAAACCATCAGTTCCTTAGTTGTTAGATGCTCACGTTAAAGTTATGGTCTGCCTAATTAATGTAAATTTTGCTACCAGCATCCTTTTTAGAAACAAATACAAATAAATACGTTCCTGTAGGGACCAGCTATTTCTCAGTCTTTATTTCAACATTGGCAATTTAAAAGGATACATGCTCCATTTTATTACAGAATGTTTTCCAGCTAAAACGATGTGAGGCAGCATTTTGATATTCAAATTCAAAATCAAAGCATTTATTTCAATTAGACCATTTACAATCCACCATTTATTACCATTTATTTAATAAATGTATTTTCTTTCTTTCTTTCTTTCTTTACAGGAATTTTTGAATTGTCAAGAAGTCGGGGTCAGTCAGAAAATATGAAGCTAGTTGCACATTCCAAAACGTAGGTACCTATGGAGAAGAACGGGCAAGAAACTCCATGGACACTCTTTTAAATTATATTTTTACAAAAATATTAGTTACATCATTAATGTTGAATTTATAATTATATGTGAAAACGATGTAAAAAAGACGTACGCGTTAAAAGCGTCCAGAGTACAGCAAATAGTAAGAAAACAACAATTCAAAATTAATTAATTATTTTGTCCGGGACCTTAGTATCAGCAAAGCCAAAAGGGGCTTGTGGCTAAGTTATAACAGCCGCCCGGTTCGATCGATCAGGTTAAGCTACACTTGCCGCGATTGGTCCGTGGATGGGTGACCAACTTCCAACCAACCAACCTCCTCCTCCTTCCTTCCTTCCAACTTTACATACAAAACCTCTCCGTGTCTCAGAAAGCACGTTAAGCCTGTCCCGGCTGTCATTCGACAGTCGTTACGGGTGGTCATTAGACCGAAACTAATAACCAGTCTTACTGAGAGGTATCGTATTACCCAGTCACTGGATTGTAGAGGTCAGATAGGCAGTCGTTCCATGTAAAGTACTGGTATTCAGCTGCATCCGGTTAGACTGGAAGCCGACCCCACTGGGAAAAGGCTAGGCAGATGATGTCCTTAGTATCAGCCAAAATCAATATGAGCCTGTGCAACCATTCCACTAATAATATTTCATTGACAGCTTATAACTCATGCATTGTGCATGCTGTGTTCATTATTTTAGGGCATGCAGTGTTATGTTTTTTTTTTAAGTTTACCTAGTTATGTTGTAAATAAAATAAATAAGTAGGGTAAATGTATTTTATATATTTTTGCTCATACTTTCTTTCAAATCAATAATTAATTGAAGGGAGATCGTACGGGTATCGAAGCCATATCAACAATGCAGCTTAAATATCAAAACCAAGAGCAATTCGCAAAAGTTAAATATTTGAATTTAAAATTAGATCATAATAATTATAGGCCCCTGGCGACACAGCCTAATTAAGTTAGCTGTCATAAGCATTTAAAGCTATTTGATCCAAATATATGTATTGCAGTCAAGCTATTTTTATAGTTCATTTGACGGTGGTATTTTACTTTGGGGACGGACTGCAGACATCGATTCTATTTTTATTCTGCAGAAAAGAGCCATCAGAGCCATATATAATCTCCGCAAGCGCGATTCTCTAAGGAACTGTTTAAGGAAATTAACATCATGACGGTGCCTTGTCAATATACTCGTATCTATGAAAACATCATGTATTTACGGAAAAAATTACATCTTTTTAGTAAAAGAAGTGAAAGACATAATTATAGTACTAGAAATAGGGACCTATTAGTTTAATCAGGTTTCAGACTGACTAAAGTAGATTCATCTTTTATGGGGTACTGTTTAAAATGTTATATTAAAATACCTCCCCACATTCTTCAACTGAATGAGACAAAATTCAAGTCTTGTATAAAACGCACACTATGCAGGCAGGCATATTATAAGTTAGGGGATTACATCGCTGATAAAAATGCCTGGCTCAATGCTGGTCCTGTCCTCCACATAAAGGTAAATCATGTTAAGTATATATTACTTCTCCACTTTTTGGAGAAGGAGAACCTACGGTACAGGTTATGGTCCACTCCGTCCCACACAGAGGAGGCCTGTGTCCCAGCAGTGGGAATAATATAGGTTGATTATGTGTGCTATGTATTACAGGTTAATTAATTAATTTAAGTATAAATGCCTGGTGAGAGTAGAAAACGATGTCAAATCAGCCATTTTTCATGATGAATAGAGCTGACTCCGATGATGGTCGGAGAATAAAATCGATTTTGGTACGACATAATTTACCGAACTTATGATGTTAGAATATAAAGTCTCATTATCATTAAAGCTGTTCGTCAAATCGGTCACGATTCCAAAACCGTTAGGTAATATGTTCGTTCCGGTAAAATAGTACTTCGGTACCTCCAAATGATCTCAAGAGCACAAAAAACAATGTGGCTTTAGTAATTAAAGCAATTACGATTCCCTACGCAATAATATCAATCAAATTCATTAGGAAAATTATTTTTTTAAAGCAATTTAAAATGCCATGGCTCTCAACGAATCGGTTTATAAATTTATAGACGGCCATCGTTCAATCGATTAGTTCTACTAAATGAAGTTCGTACGCAGTTTAAACAATGCCTATAATAATTATTATTATCTCTGATTATTACAAAAGTATCTGTTACTTCACGCTGATAATCATTTATGGGATAAGCAGACTCCTAAAGAAGCGTTAGTATTTTGGAATACAGTACAAGAGCTTCTAGACCGCCAACTTTGTAAAAGGACGAATGTCAGAAAACAGTTCCTTAAATTCAAAATAGTTCAAATGAAAAGTAAAAATCTTTTTTTTATCACACTAACCATAAAATAAAACGTGTCATCACAAATTACAGATTAAAAATAAGCCCAATCACGAATCATTCATATTTATTACGATACAAAAATATCTAATGCTTTTAGAATAATTGTAAGGTGGTGAACACACAGAGCGAGTGTAATGTTGAAGCAACACGCGTCTTCTATGATATACCTGTTGGTAAGTTTATATCAGATAGATAAAATTGGAATGGTTCGGATTCTATGTACTTTTTGGAAGCAAAATAGGATACAATTAAATTCATTAACAGGCGTTGTTCTTCAGTAAGAAGATGTACCGCTATCAAAAGTAAGATAAGCTGCAAGAACATTGCATTACCCTCTATGTATTAACGGAAATATGGACTTTTAATATACCTAATTTTCCAATACGAACCATGCTATCACACATGTTATCCTACACCTAATAAAACACAAGCCTCACAAACCGCGGCACATCGCACGTCCCCAGTGCAGCGACGGCCTTACGCGCTCCAGTCCGCATTTAGAACCGGTGGTTATAAATTTTAAATATTACGATAGGGCATTAAGATTTGAATAAACATGTCGCGTTGTCGCCGCTCGTGACGTCGCGCGGCACACATTATAGTCGCTTCACGCGTCGTGTGAAGTTGTCACAACTTACGCGATAGATGAAAACCGCGTCATATTTTGTTACTCTCTTTGGGAAGCTGTGGGGTATGAATGAATATAATTGTAGGCTAAATATGCCGGTGGTGAAGAAAAGGTGACTAATGGAATGGGTTAAGGAAATGGTCGTAAACTCGCATCTTAGGGACTCTTCGTCCGTGTCCCATCATCAGCACTAAGTAGTCTAATTCTGGAAATAGCCACTTACCAAAGTTGTTGCTACACATGAAGCTAGCGGCAAACCATGTGACTTTACCACACTACGTTTACGAAACCTGTCCGGCCTCCATTTATTAATACATCAGCCATCAGATCTGAAGTCAATAAGACTGGTCCATTGCTACCTCAGTCAGCATTTGAGCTTCTGTTTACATCTCCAAGCAGACCTCATTGAAGGCAACCAAGGACAACACCGACGCAATCATACTGCAATCACCAGTCCACTAACAACTGACCAAAAGAACCGCCGTCCACCGCTGGACATCTAAGCCCATTGTCTGCCTAAAAATAAAGGCATATAAGTACATACAAAAAAATTGGCCCGTAGGTGCATCACGAAATATTTTAATACAGTGGACGGCGACGCGTATATCTTAGTATCGCGGGAAGACAAAAGCGGGGATGTCGTGCTATACCACGTCGGAGATTTATTCCGACGATATCATTGAATGTGGACGCGCGTGTGTGCGAATGCGCCCGTGTGAACTGCGCTCGTGGCGCGCAGAGACAGGGCTGGCAAAAACGGTTTTGGCAAAATTAATTAGCGAGTAGATGTTAGAGTAAGATGATAAAGAAATGGTTGATGTTCTGTAAGTAGGAGTAAATGATCCGTTCATGGAGTTATGCAGTGGAAGCCATCGTCATAGTGTATCACCGCCTGGTGACTCGATAGTTTACTGACCATGTGGCGAAGGTAGTAGATATATTTAAAGGTTAATTAAACAAATATTGAGAATAAGTGTGATGTCTGTCAATTAAAGTGAGAATATTTACAAAATAGGTCCATGTTTGTGCCATTTATTTGACAAAGTTACATAATTGCAAGTGAAAAACGTAACGTTAATATAAGGACTCAAGGCCAAACATGTAACTGTTATGTCCGTTACGACCAACAAAATTACTCATAACCCTCAGTTGAATCCCTGAAATTGCTCAAGATTACAAGCGTTACGTACGTTTACTTTTTATTGACTACATAATCATCAAATTAAAAAACAAGAGTGAAACAGACAAGGAATGAAAAATGTAAAAAAAAAACGGATTTCGACTATCTGTCTAGTCCGCAGAAACAAAGCGTGAAGATACAACAACAGTTCACTAAATGTAGGCTTTTAAAGAAATAAACTGCGCTCACATAAATCACAGTATCAGAAGCGCGCTCTCAACCCTATAATCATGACGAAAGTAAGCGATAGTGCACACAAGCGAGACTCGCGACCGCGACCACAAATCGCGAGCGACAGCCAACAGGTAGCAGGTCGCACGCATTGTTTCCTGGAACCAAAACTACGAGACGCTATCGAAACGATTGATATACGATCAGACCTCGGAATGTTTTAGTAAAATGCACCAGCTTTCCGTTTTAACCTCTGAATATCTAATAGGGACCCGATTTAGAATAATTTATGGACAACGACTGAGACAAAAACAGAACACTATGGGGCGGCACGGGTCAGATTGGCCGTCCGAGTGTCTGCCGATTTCGTAAGAATCCTTCGCGAGACCATTTATCTGTCAGCCGCGGCTGCGCAACTATGACGTATCTGCGTTTTGTAAGTGAACGCAAGTTTATCGGCAACCTGTCCAGAGAATCGACGAGAAATGGACTCAGTTGAGCGCATTAACAACGGCTTACCCATACAAAATCATAATAGCCGGTAAGGAAACTACGATTGAGAGCGATCATTAATTACGGGTGCCTAACAAGCGGCGAACGGGGAAAGGCGACGTCGACAATTTATCCGCGAGATCGACTCGTTACTTAGATCGGTTGGGGCGCGCGACGATAGATGGCGTGCTGCGGCGCGGGCGCATATCAGATGCACGACCGGGCGCGAGCGACGCGGTATCGACCGATTTACGGACAGTGTGATCATATTAGAGACTCTCGGGCTATCTAACGAGCGTTTAGAATATGAGTGTGCGTGATAAACACCCACAGTCGTGTAGATAGCCTTCTGCGGTAATGGGAAGACGATTTATGATTTTGTTCGATTAAATTCGATTTGCGATTCTGCTCCCTAAATTGGCAGTTAAGTTTGATGTATAAACCTACTAATCTTTATTGTCAATCAGTTCCTAACGGTGCAGTCGATAGACGCTATAAATAACAAAGTTACGTCAATGTACTCGTATTTTATTGATCAGAAAGCGGCGAGCAAATTCCTGTAGGCAACACTGCGTAGACAACTAGTCCTGTAGCTTATAAAAAGTCGCACACCATACACGGGTAGTGTATGGTGTGCGACTTAACACTAGAAAACAAAATAAAAGCCGTCTCACACGCACCACGTCGCGACTCGACGCGACACGCGCGATCGCGTTGTCGCGCGTTGTCCCCTTAATTAGCCGGCTACCCGAGATGGAATTCATTAGAGTCGCTAATTAAATAAAAGGACATGATTTTCCGGTTAAGGTACGAAAGTGAACGTAGGTGTACTCCAAACATGATTAATTAAGAAAACCGAATAGGCTTAAATAGTAAGTAATGTCTGTTCTAATTAAGCGTAAATCGCGTGCGGTTCCTTGTCGATGCTGTATCTGGGCTGGTATCGTACTTGTAACTGATACCCTTTTTTTGTTGTCGGTTACCTATTGTTCGGTATCACTTCGTTTTATAAAACAAAGCGTTAAAGTTTTTCATGTGTTGGCTATGCGTGTAACGAACTTGAGGACTTTTTAACGAAAATGAAAGTGTCATGAATCTCCGGCCACAAAAAGTTGATCAGTTTTTTTTAATGTGTAGTAATTATTAATTGCTAATCTTATGCGTGTACCTCATCACGATTAGGTATTCACATCAACAGAACAACGACATCCTTTACGACAAAAAGAGATTTATACTTATTATACTCCTTTAACTTGACTAGTACCAATAAACCTAGGTCATTAATCCACCTGATGAGCATTTTTTAATCCAATAATTTAATAGCCACTTCTAACCAGATTCTTGAAATAAATCCAGTACCTGAACACAAACCTACTTATTAAAATTTGATGATCTATAAAACGACACAAATTATAACGAATTTGCTCAATAAACTATACCAGCAATAAACATTTACTATGATATTA
Source organism: Luperina nickerlii (assembly GCA_963855955.1). Taxonomy (NCBI): domain Eukaryota; kingdom Metazoa; phylum Arthropoda; class Insecta; order Lepidoptera; family Noctuidae; genus Luperina; species Luperina nickerlii. The sequence goes on along the minus strand of OY979666.1, from coordinate 1,611,578 downwards.
TTTCTATCAAAACGTATTTAAATTCACAAGTTAGCTATAAATTGTATGATAAGTGTAGTTTCCTTAGAATGACGACTGAGCGTACCTGTCGCCTTGTTATGAACTACTGCTGCAGTAAAACATCGAGTGCCAAATGTCTGTCGGAATATCTAGAATAGAATGTATTTGGAACGTATTAAATGTAAAGTCTTAGTTTTAAATGTAGGTGACCTAGGTCGTGCATTTTCATCATTTATGGGCATCAATTCCTAATATTACAGCTCACATAAGAATATTTCCCGGTTTCTGATTAGAATATGAATAAGGAAAGTCAATAGAATAAATAACATGTACGATATTGTTGCAGGGCACTTGCGCAGTAACGACAGGCAGAGACCGAGTGGTCAAAGGACAGGGAAACGAAGTGTCGGTCGTTCGGCGGCGAGATGGGCGGACGACATTGTTACTATCGCGTGTAGTACTGGAACCTGGATGAGGCTGGCACAGGAGCTTGGAGATTAACACATGAAAAAAGAGGCCTATGTTCAGTAGTGAGTGAACTCGGGCTGTGGATGATGATAATGATGAAGCTATTGTTGATGTGACTGTAAGCCTGTATCATCCGGCTGTACACTATTAGGAAGAGACTTCCCTCCATGACTTTCAGTTACATAAGTATCTATCTACTCGTATCTACATGCTTATTATTGCCAAACCACTGCTGACGGCAGAATTAGCAATTTCCTTTTCTAGAATTCCAGGTAAAACTAGTATAAATATTATACAAATTTTTCTTTTAATTCATATCAAAAGATATCGCTGATGCATCTATCACCGACAAAGACGTCCACTCGGGTTCGTTCCCGAACGATGATTGATCGCAGACCTGATAGATAGCTTGCATGATGCACGGCGTCTCGAGAAAATTGCACCCATTCGACACTTACCTGCAAAGGATACACATAATATTTATTGCGATATCCCGTATATGGCGATAATGCGGTACGGGAATTATGATGCGGAAAAGTGGGTTATGTAATTTCGTTTAAAAAAAATGCTTTCAGTTCCTTAATTAGCAATTCTTTATACTTTGATTAAAACTTACTGTTACTAATCGCGTTTCAAATGTAATTTCTTGCACCAACTTAAAGCATAACTGACAAATATTTAGTCATCAGTGATAATTCATGGGTAATTCCCTCTCGAAGAGAGAAGCCCTGTACCCCGCAGTGGTAATAAATAGGCTGATTATGTTAGTGGTATTTCTAAAGGAAAAACTTATCATTTTACATTATTGCCTCTGCCTCAAGAATCACGTGCAATCAATCACTCATAAAAAATAAATCAAACCCGACGCACGAACCTTACCAACCACATTCAAAAACCCGCACGAATAACGCATAAATCCGTATAATAAATTTCAAAATGCTATGATAATTACATGCCTGTTCGCTTTCCCTTATGAATAAGTAAGCCATGTCACGGCGCGTGACACGTGTCGCGCGTCACGCGTCACGATCGACGCGTCACGCGGTGTGACGTCGCGTCGTGTCGCGCGGCTGACGTGACGCGCGATCGTGTGTGACGGGGCTTAGAAAATATCGCGTATTAACATAATTCTATTGATATTTACGCTGGATTATACGTTTTTAGGAATTAACAAATGTGTTTTTTGCGGTTTTGGGTAGGTGTAAGTTTATGCAGTCGATGAACTTATCCCTAGATGACAAGCTCTGTGATTTTTAGTGTCATACCAATTGGAGATCTATGTTTAGCTGTTATAATTATATCTACATTATTTTGTGTATGACCAGATGTATGACATGAACGTAAACGAGGCAAAAGGAGTATGTAAGGATCTGTAGTTTCTGCCCAACGCCATGGAAAGAAGGCGTGAGTCTTTATGTGTATTTGTTAATAATAAATATTTATTAACAGATATATAGGACAACGCTACTTCTTGAATAAAATGCTTATTTGTAAAAGACTTGGAAATCATGATGTTCTTAGTCTCACTCTCAACATTGGTGCAGTTCTCTGCCTTACTGCTTAAGATCTAGCGTGAAGATGGTTGTCACGATTCTGATCTAGGCATGGGAGAAATGTTCTATATGTCAGCTACTAATCATGCCGCATATTTCCTTAGAGGAGAGCAAGGTTAATAGAACACCTCACGGAAATTATGAAAAGTAATATTTTTTGCAATATTGTGCTATAAATAGAACTGCGCTGAGTAGCATAACATAAAGGTCATAGTTTACTTTAATTAAGTATATAGCTGATTTATTTTGAATCTAACTGACGTTTAATTCTAAAAGTTGCACCCAAAGACCCAATTTTTCAAAATATTGTTCTTTGTATAGACATTGTACAGATCCATATTCCCTAATTCTCAATCACTACAAAAATTTGTTGGAGTCTCTCGTACAACTCGGCAGATGAGAAAGCTCTTGATAAATTTTTCAAAACAGAACAATAACCGTATCTCAGATCGGTAAAAAGCGACAATATTATATTTTCAATTAATGCAAACTGCATTTGAGGAACTCCCCCCTCCCCCCTCAACCGTGGAAGCCTCCCTAACTCGCGCCAACTCTCATAAAGACGTAGCTTAAAATTTTATTCTGCGTAGGGTTGCCTCTCTTGCCGCATCAGCGATTGGAGAAGATAATATACCACCTTTCAGGATAGGGTATTTGAACATTTTGTCAGAAGTTTGAGAGGTTTTAATTTCTTATTCATTATCTAACTACGAAAGTGCTAATTATTTTGGTGTTTCTGTTTCATATAATCAACAAAAGTGAAAAAATCACACCATTTTCTTTTGACACTACACGGCTTCCAAAATATTATTTACACCCATTAATTCATATTTTCACTCATTTACGTATTCATGGCGTAGGTCTAATTACTATTAATTTTGAAAATTTGTGATTTAGAATTGCTTACTAAAAGTTTATCAAAGAATTAAACTTACCTTGCCCTTATCCCAATTCATTTAGGTTCGGTACAACATGTCTTGTACTTGCATACTTCTCTATAATATCGGTCTCACCCCCTTTCTAACCATATCAGTTTTTACACAGTCCATCTATTAGTCTTTCTGCACTCTTGTAGCAAACGATGGAACTTTTAAACAAAAACAAAACGCTCCACTTTATATTTTGGGTACAAATGATACTTATTTGAAAACGTGGCAGCCCTAACTTTGTGCCCTACGTGGGAGCAGAGTTTATGCTCTTGTGCGAGTCTGTATGTCTGTAGTTTCATTTGGTTATCGTATTTGTGCTATCTGATTAATTCAGTAGTGTAAACTTTTTGCTGCATAGTGTTTTTATATAAATAAGTGCAACTTTGTAATGAGATTGGGACGGATGAACGGAGATGGAACTTTGCGAATGATGGACAAAAGTATTACAGTACATGTACAACCAACGAAATAGTTAATACCAAATTAGTTCAATATTTTGCATTCCATTCTCAGCGTAACACTTATTTTAAGTTATCGACCCAATGACTGAAGTCGGAAAGACTTGTACGGTCAGCAACAAAAGTGGATTTTACTTTAGTTTAGTTAAAATATTTGTTCAAAATTGCAGCAGAAGTACAATGCAATTTTGAGCAAATATTTTGCTCAATAACTGAGATTAAAAAAACTGAAGTGTGTGTGAAGTGTGTGCCTGAAGTGTGTGACTTTTGTTGCTGACTGTACCCTGCTCCATTGAAAACAAAAGAGGTAGCTTACAGTGGCACTTAAAAATAATATCCTATCCGTGAACATATAAAAAAAAATGAGAATGAGTTTTCATCCACATTCTTGTAATTTTCACTTTTTCTAACCATTTTTTTTTGCTAAATCTAGACCTTCAAACCGATACCCTTGAAGTCCGTACTTATTGCCACTGCACCAATACGGTGTTAAAAGTATACAGTAAATTAACAAATATGTAGAAACTATGTACTTCAAATATTATTGAAGGCGCTAAAAGGAAAAAAGCTTATTGTTCGAGGAAAGTTAATGAATATTTAACGATTCTCGATAGACCTGTCATTAACTACTCCACTCGAGTTTTTAGCAGAAATAACGATATTTCATTCGTTTCATTCATTTTTTAACTTCTTTTTATGTTGTTACATATTAGGTTGTGTGATGCAATTATAGGTCAGCTGAAATGAGGTAAGTATATAACGCAACCCGATCGAAAGTATTCCTCGGAATATACCATTTTAATATCCCTGAAGTTGAAGATGAACAAACACGACACTAGGTAGATTCTTGATTACACTTGATCCAAAGCCCTACGATTTAAGAACACCCAGAGCAAAAGAGGGTTAACCCAAAAGGCGAAAGCTCAAACCACACGTCAGATCAATTAGTTCACTGAAACGTCACTAACACAACAAACCAAGTACACTTAACATCCCTAATTCAGCCAACTAGATAACAAAGTCACTAACCCTTTAACTGAACCACAAAAGAAAACAAACTTATATACAAAACGTACCCGGTCCAAGTTGCTCGCACACACCCCTGGTTTATCTTTATTATTAGTCTGCCGAGCGAAATTATGACGACTGCAAAACGTCGTTGTTCTCTCTCTTTCTGTCTTACTCTATATTGCTATGTTCCATCTCGTTCTGGCACAAGCATGCAAGTCTTGCAGTGATTCCTTGTGACGACCGCCCAGGGACGGACGGACTGATGTTTATAAGACCTTAGAGAAGCGAGTTTGGTATTTAGTTTAGTCTTATCTCTGGTTTTATATGTCCTGAAGGGGTTGCCGGAATTCAGATTAAAAAAGAATCGGGTTTTCGTTTGAGTTTAAACTTTTTTTTCGAGTTTTAGTGACCGACTTTTGAGATTTTATTGATAAATTTGTATGTATTTCTGTTTCTAATTATCTACCTACGTGAATTGTGAACGGAAGTTGGTAATATTTTCGTGGGCGATCTGATACCTGTCATTTAATATTATTCCAATCTAAACGTGTAATATTGCCATATTTAATAACAGCCAAAAATGGTAATAAGTTAATAACATGCTTGATTTATAGAGCCTTACGAATGTGTACAGGTTTCAAACTCGTATGTACCCATGATGTGTCAATGCACTATGAGGTCAGTCATTTGACTGTATTTATGCTTTCAGCGAATAACGAATACCACAATCTTTCAATTAAAAGCAACAAAATTTGCAATGTTAAGCAACCAAATACATAATTTCTATTTTTAAATCAACAGCCGCATATATTGTAAGTCTGTTTTAACTTCAACGTTATGGAATAACACTAAAATGTATATCACAGTGGAATCAATTGATATAGAAATCACGATATCAAAACTGCACAATAACTCCGATTACACTACAAACGATACATATTATTATTTATAATATAAATTCTTACAAACAAACTAACAATCTAAGGCCCTCGCCACACTTGACAAATCGCAGGCAGTTTGCCCACACACTCGCGATTATTCGCTGCGATCGCTCGCTTTATCAGACGCAGATTAAAATCCGTCCAACTGTCGTATGTGAGTAATAAGCCAATTTGCCATAGATATGAGTAATTGACATGTCGACCTCATATAAAATGCATTCGAGATTTCTTTAATAAAGTTCTAACGATTTAAATTTTCATTGATCATAGTTTTTATGGTGTGATTTGTCATTTTTGCAAATTGAGTTTGTCGGGGAACATTACTTTTTCTTCTTCACTTGAATCTATAGTAAACAGTGTAAAACAAAATCGCTTTTTTGTGTCTGTGTGACCGCTTACATCTTCTAAACTGCACAATGGATATTGATGCTGTTTTCACAATAATTTAAAGCATTTATTGCGGAAGGTTTATATGTCTATAAAAATCATATTTAACTTAGATATAGCAAAAAAAACCGTACGCAAAATACGCGCATTGACGTGGAGTCAATGCGCGTATTTTGCGTACGGTTTTTTCTTTTTGCTATATCTAAGTTAACAACACCCCGTATTACTTATTTATTACCTATTAGATAGTCGACATTGCACCCGTGCGAAGCAGGGAAGGGTCCCTAGTAAAATATAATTTAAAAAAAACAATCTACAGAACCGATTTTAATAAAATTTCTATAGGACCAATCTGAAAATATATCCTTTTTTTTATTTTTTTATATATATCCTTTCAAATAAAAAAATCAGTTTTGCAAATCGGCTTATAATAAACGGAATTCTGAGGTAACAAACATAAAAAAACTCATGCTGGCCGTAAACATAATAATATTAGCGAGTCATCAAGGTTTTAGCTTGGCCTGACTGGCCAGGTTGCTCTGGATCTACATTTAAGTACACGTGGGGCCTATTTTAATGTAATGTAGAGTACTAGTTATGTCTATACTATCAGAGTTCTAGGAAATAATTAATTTGTTGACAGTTTATATCCGTGGCCAAGATTAATTCTTGTCTCATTGTGACGATGACGTGACCAGTTAACCGTGCAGTCAGTATGAGATCCACGGGGGTGGAACTGAAATGTTCAGCTCATCAATATGGTCCAGATTTTCTTAGAAATACGGAGGGAAATTAGGGAAGGCTTGAATTATGTAATCTAAATCTTAACTAACATTACTAAGAGGAATTGTATGTTTGTAAGCGGCAATCTCTGGAGGTACTGATCCGATTACAAAATTCTTTCACTTAAAGACAGCTACAGTATTGCCGAGTACCATAAGATATTTTTTATAATATAGTCGACTTTCACGCGGACGTAGTCGCGGGCAGAAGCTAGTTAAACATAATTATCTTGCATAAAAGGGCAAATAATAAGTCCAAGAACTTGATCCTAAGACTGTAAGAGCAAAAAAAACATTTGATGTGAGATTAACCTTTGAAGCCGTTGCAGGAACCAAAGGGCGTTCAATACAGTAGCTACCTAGTTACTAGTGCAACAATTTCCAATCATCGGGACATGTCAACAAAATGTAGTTAATTGACAGATGTCAAACGGTCACTCGTGTGACGTATCTAAGATGTCACTGTCTAACATTTCACTGACATTTCTTTTCGACGACCGGAAACTGTCACCTTTTTTAAAAGGCTAATCACATTGACGACAGAAACAGTTACCACCTTAGTTATTAGTTAAACCAAATAATATCAGTTATTAAGGCAACATTACACTGTGTATAGTGGCGCGTACACACAGCGCGTTTGACCGGCGACCGGCGCGGACACCAGTGATTTGTGGTTACTTGCAAAAGCGGCGACCTCTGGCGGTGACGTGCCAATTGTCTCCGTCTTGGATGGCGGCGTAAGGTGGGGGCGGTTAGCGGGTCAATTACAAAAGTATTTTAGGTAGGTAGTATTTTCAGTTCAAGGTTACCGAAACTCGTTTATTAGTTTCGGAAGTCTTTCAACGAAAGCTTTATTAAATCTTCTGAGCTTTGTTCATCGTTAGCTTCTTTGTTAGGTTATACAAATAATATGAAACAAGCATGCGAAATCTCTTTTTATTGAGTTACTGCAGAATGAAATAATACGAAAGTAACTCTGTCTGTCTATTACATTTTCACGCCTAAACCACTAAACCGATCGTTATGAAATTTATCAGACAAATAGCCTGGGACCTGGAAAAGGACACAGGCTACTTGTCATCCTAGTTATGTAAGATAACATAAATAAAATAAAAAATACAAGTACACGTTAACAAACTGGTTGGCAGCAGTTACTATGTTTATTAAATACCGTTGGTCCTTAATTTGTCTATAAAAATTACTTCGTTCAGTAATCGTTCACTATTTTTTCTTTTTTAATCTGTGATTGTTGACATTAAGTTTGTCAATACAAAAACATAAGTGGAAGCACCTGACAGCTGAACATAATCAGCTTATAATGTTCCCACTGCTGGGACACAGGCCTCCTCTTTCTGTAAGAGTGGGTAGGCCATAAACTACCACACGGGCCCAGTGCGGGTTGGTTATGGGCTGACAGTTAAGAATGTTTGTTAAATACGCTAATCTCTTATAACTTGCACCACACTCTTTTCTGTCAGCCACAGTGGCTTGTGTAAACGCTCCTTGATACCATGAGGCCTTACTGCTCTGTGAACCAACAGACGTATAAATCAATTTATATCATCATTTATTACTTAATATATTATTATATTATAGTGAGAATGTGAATGTTACACAGCAAACCATTAGAGATTAAAAATGACCACATTAAACATATTTGGTAAGGACAAATAATAGAAAGTGTCAAGTGTGTATTGTTTATGGTCTCATCAAACAATACACACTTGACACTTTCATCAGAATATGCATATTATTATGGTAGTTACGCAAAATCGGTTATTTAATTATTTTGGGGCTTATTTCAGTAATGTTAATATTTTTGAAATGTGCTAATTAAGCCCTTTCATTGATACTCAACAAGGCACCACCCCAACTTTTGTTTTTAAATTCATTACTTTATGTACTCTAGAGGGCGCCATAATGTATTTAGTGTGACATCACATATCCTATTACTAGCGGACGATCAAGACGCTTCTAATGATACCTCATTTGTCAAATTATTGTAAGTACTTTTGAAGTTATGACGGAACATATGAACATAGACACACATACATACCTACATACCTGTTAAAATTATATATTACGTAGTCGGGTAAAAAAAAACTGCTGTTTCACAGAAACGTGCATTACCTTGCGGTCAAAATATATGGAACAGCAATTTTTTTAAATAATTGAAAAATTTCAACGCCTTTCAGAATCGTACTGAATCGATGACAAGGTTGCTCGTCGACGACCCTGCCAGCCTGTACAGACGCCAGCACATCAAGCTATCCGAAACTGTCAAATTTTCCCAATCAACTTTGAACCTTATGCTTTAGCGATAAAGTTGCACTTACCACTGTTTGTCTCTGCATCAACCAAAGGTTGACTGGTAGAAAATGCCTATGACATTAAGTCCGCCTCTGTACATTTATGTGCTTGAAGTAATAAATAAATAAATAAAGTTGAAAATCTATTTAAAAAAAATGGACATTTTGTCATAATTAGCCTATAATGCCCACTGCTGGGACATATACCTCGTCTCTGTTATAGGAAGTGGGCCGTAACCCACCACGCGGGCCTAGATTATCTTTTTCTGCTCAACTACATTTCTTTTCGGCCTCTAAGATAGATAGATAGATAAAACGTTTATTTAGTGCAAAAAAAAACAATACAGGACAAGACTATAATTATTATACCAAAGTTTAAAATATTATCTCAAACATGAACACTTGGCATTACCTAGGAGTCAGGATCAACAACCTCATCGAAAGTGAGAATGTTTGATCCTGAAACTAAACTTTAGTTTGGACCTGAAACAATGAGCTCGTAAAACAAGTGAAAGCTCACTGCGTTGCTTGTAGTAAATTTAACCCTTTGTTAGGGACACGGCTATCCACTGATCGGCTAGAAATAAGAAGCTTTTAAAGTATTCTATTTTATACGAAATAAATATCACTTAGTAAGTTACAATTAAATTATTACTACATAAAGATTGAAGTTTTAATGTATTTTTTTAAAGAATTATTGTGATTTTCCGTTTTGTTGCCTAAGTTTAATGAAAATCCTCTCAGGGATGAGCTGGTATATATTTGTACCGCTTGTGGTACACCTGTGTACCAGCTCGTACTAATGAAGTTAAAAGCTTATGCTTTCTCTTTTTTTTACTTACATTTTAACAAAATAGTGGTTGCATTTCCCTAACAGTACCAAGCTTTAAAATTATAGTCAATCATAATAAGCGTTACAACGTTTAAGAATAAACCTGTCTATCCTCTTCAAATTGAGTAAAGATATAATATTCATATCCATTCCAAAAAGTAATAATTTTGTAAAACTGAAACACTCAAAAATAACTCGCAACACAATCGTCATATTTTCATCCACTTAATACAGTATAGACTGCTCGTCGACAAGTTAATGCGCCTGTCAAAGGCCTCAGCGGGACGGCAATGTATAACGTCTAATTAGGGCATGAGAATTCTCATTAGGACTCACGGCGAGCAGGATTATTACAGAGATGTCTTGTCCTTTGAAGTGTGACGTCAGGTATTGGCGTTTGGAGATTAGAATGCCAATTTGCTAAGGTATCGACATGTCATTGTGGTCCTAAGCCACTACTGATGTTTTATTTTCAAGGATCCTCAGAGGTAAACACTGAACGAACTTGATTTGGATAAAAACAGAGTTGAGTTGGACAAATAAAAAGTATTGCCAAATGAGAATGCAGTTACTACGGGATGTAAAATGGAACTCACCATTCTCCTGCATTTGTCCCAATTTATTTGTGATCGGCGCAACGTGTCTTTTTCTCCCATACTTTTCCATTAGTCGTCATCTCGGCAGACACCACCTTTCTAACCATATCATCATTCACACAGATCCAATCAGTCATGCCCTAAGAAAATTAAAAATAATAGAAAAAAGTAGGTATTTCTAATATGTAAGTACAGAGGTGATTCAAAAGCATTCATCACCCCAACTGGCACCGATGAGATTTTTTTTATTTTTACGGTCAAGAACGATACATACTATGCCACTTTATCAACTATCATAGTGATAATATCAAGAAATGCAGTTCATAATCACTAAGATTGTAAAAGCCAATTTGAAATACAGCCTCAATAATTATAAGCCTTAATCATAAAATCAAATTACCAAGAACCTTGCGCAACATGGATTTGAACCTACGACCTTATCGACAGCTAGCTATCAACTAAATGATAATATATAATTTTCACAACAAATATGGGTAGTTACGTCAAACAATGATGTCACAAAATTTATCATTATTCTTGGCGCAACTAAATATTATTGAAGTTATGCCAATTGACGGGAGATGCATGCCGGTAGATACGCGATAGTGACGCAATAGAGGACACACAGAAGGTCGAGGGATCCGTACCGAAGGACCAATTAATTAAACTAAAGGTTTTATTAGTTACTAGCTTTTTACACGCGGGTTCGCCCGCGTTGATGTCGTAAAATATCCCACAAGAACATACTACCGGGTTTAAAAGTACCCTATGTGTTAACATAGGGTACTTTTAAATTGGATTAACATCCAGGTTATGAGCCATCTGTGTGCCAAATTTCATCTAAATCCGTTCCCGTTTTGCAGAAGACTGCCGTTTTTTGCAGAAGACTGATTGGAATTGAATTTCGGATTGGCGTTTTCGCGCCAATCCGGAATTCAATTCTAATCAGTCTTCTAGAATCTAGAATAATAATGATCTTGAAAATAATAGTCTGTTTAATCTTTAGTTTTAAAGATTATATTACTTGCTAGCACTATAATTATGCTACTGAGCTTTTGAGTGTCAAACGCTGAATAAAGGTCCCAATTCCTACAAATTAAACTACACGTATTTCAAATTTCAGTCAATACTAGAGTTACAAACTGCAAATCCCCATCATCAACTGTCTCATAAACTCTTTTTTTTTTTTTTAATATGGCATCTCGTAGTTGACCTTGAGAGGTCGTGACTGCTTAACCGGACAATTCATAAACTCATCCTCCATTTCAGCTATTTATTCGTATTGGTCCTTCGGTCCGCGCCTCAATGACGTACGCGTTATGACGTAATTCAGCTTGTCGCGCTTATCGGTGACGGGCAGTGTCGGTGACGATGTCGCTTGCAATGCGTAGAGATATGATACGATATGTTTGTACGATGGGCTATTATAAGTTACAGGGGATGCAATTAACAATGGACGTAGGTCTATGTGAGTGCGAGCGCATTTTTTTTTTTGTTTTTGTTCGTCGTCATAGATTTTGATCACAATAGTACGTGTCATGGAGATTATATGATATTTAAGACCCACCGTTGTTTAAGCATTAAGATTTCTTCATGTATGAGACAGATTATTAGTATTTTGGCTGCAGTAATTTGACTGTATTAATTATTATTATTATTCATTTATTTTTTCAGACAAAGTCCATAATTGTTAGTTACAAAAATTATCTTACAAACTATGTTAGTAGAGACATTTACAAAAAGCTATTATAGGTACAAAAAAGGTGTGGTGTGATTGGCAGTCTCTCTATGTTAAATATCAAAATCTGCTGCAGTTGGTAACTTACAGGAGAAGTTGAATCCAACGTAAACATTCCTGTTTAAGCTAAGCTCAACTGACCCTTCAAGTTTTTAATACAATTTAGAAACCATTTTGGTGTAATAAAATATTAAATCTAGGGTAATGGAGCTATCAACGGTATTCAAGCGAATTATAATCCTCTAAATCACAAACAAAAAAATCTGCCATATTAATATTAGTGGCGCCTTCGAGACGCCCACTAACACTAAAACACACATCATTTCGACCGTTTACAAACCAATGAATTATGTGTCTATCTACACACCTCTGACCTCAATTAAAAAAAAAATAGTTTCACTATTTTTATTAAGCAATCCTGATTTCCTATATTACCTCTGACTCGACTAAACAAAACTATATTAAACGCAATAACACTCATTATTACACAAAATATTGATTCAAGCACTTTAATATCAACAGAAATATAAAACGTCATATATAGAACATAATTTGCCATAAAACCCATATTTCCATCGTATAAATATATTACATGCGGTATTTTGTCAACAGTCACAAAAAAATAACTGATCATTAAAACATAAAGTTTACGATAATGTCAGTATAACTCATAATACTTTCATTACTGACTTGTCATAATAGGCGATGAATTCTCAAGTATATTACATTATAAAATTTGAATCAGAACTTGTTTGGTCAAGAGAGAATCATAACGACAATCGGTGTAATCGACTCCCTATAAATATGTATATGGTTGGATGGGTGGGGCCTTACAGTCAGCGGTTAAACCGTATTAAATAAAGACATAATAATAATGTCTGGTAGTTTATTATCGTATTAATGTTGATTTTGCTTGCAGGCCTGCTAATGACGCTAGAAAAGCATCTTCGTCGTAATGAAGACTTTACTTATCATAATTTAAGCTTTTATTGCAAAAGCTTAAAAAGCTTTTAAAATATTCTACGTTTGAATAAGCTTTCGATTTTATCGAAAAAGTCACTGAAAGATATCAAGCGTATTTTAAAGCTACGTAGGTACGCTAAGAATCGTTATGAAATCGCCCCGCTCATATCGCCGCTAACACTGTGGCCCAACACAAAAGTGAAGAGGCGTTATACTCTATAGAGTGACTATAAAGATCTTGTAAAATAGCTTCCGAGGTGCGTAGGCGCAGGTCGCGTCACGAAATTAAGAAATACCAATACACACATGTTTTGTGACATCGACCGCAAGATAGAAATATATGGAAGTACCAATACGTACTCGTATCCATTATAAAGAAAAAACCTTAGGTACAAAGTAATAAAAAATAAAACTAGGACCTTTCGAAGCCAAGTCAAAACAAAACACGGTCGCTTTGGCTTGACTTGACTTGGCTTTAAAAGCATAATCACTGTTGCGCGAAAGCTATGACGTGCTACAAAATTCGTAGCAATAAGTTTTGTGTGCTACGATTTTTGTAGCACAATACTTTTGCGTACTACGATTTTTGTAGCAAACGACGACTTTATGTAGCGCATACAACATAGGTAATAAATACTTATCATGATATCATAATCACTGATTCAGTTTATGTGCATTATTGTAAATGCTTTTAAACGGTTTGAGATAGCTGTTTTGTTACGCCTTATAGTAACCGTAGATTAGTTTGACTTACAAATTTATCGCGCATTGCTACGAGTGGACTTACTGCACTTTCTTATCACATACAACAGGTTTTGTTACTTTTATATAAATAATGGCACTTCTATTATAATTTAGACATAAAATTTTAAACAATAAAAGTTGGATTTCACTAAAGTAGTCACGAATCTAACAATGTACATATATGTAATCGTAAAAGCGATGTTTTATATTGTTTTTATTTGAGCAACTTCGTGTAGATGTCGATTTTATATTTATTTTATTGAGTATCTTTGTTTGTTTAGTTTTGTGGGGTGTTCGTCATTATTAATAAGAATTTTGGAGAAAGTTACGAAATTTTCTAAAAACAAACGAATAAAGAATACTGGAGGGAGGACCATTCTTGTAATTTAGATAGATAGATAGATAAATCGTTTATTCAGTGCAACAAAAGACACAAATACAGGTATTAAAAACATCCAAAAAGTTGAAAAAAAAAATTAAAAATAACAAACATTAAAAAGATAAATTGACCCATAGACACTTAACTCATAAACGTCTATAACGGTCGATCACTACTGGGCGGTGTGTGTCTCATGGTTGCACCAAATGGGAGTCCAGCTCAGCATATGCCAGGTACAATACCTGACGCTGGTATTCTGCTGCATCCCGTTAGTGACACACGGATGTCGAGAAGACACATCTGAGTTTCAACAAAATGGTACCCACATAGTGCGGAGCGTATATTATAAAGGTGGTAAGTACCCACAGTTGACTTGCTTTTAAAAACCGACAGAAAGAAAGATTTTGAAATTTTAAACTTAATCATTATTTGTGTAGAGTCTACTGGATTACTTGATTATCATAATGTAGTTAATAATATGTTATGTAATGAATGTAATGAATGACTAGTTTAGATTTTTAAGTGTGTATGTGTACGAGTTTACATGTTGGTGTATAATAATATATTGTTATGTTATGGTTTTATAATAATTATGTACAGTGAGTATAGCATAATTGCTTATATATTTTCTATTTTAATACCTATGTTATATGCGTTTCGTTTTACACAGTTGTCTCCATCTTTGTTTACAGGATACGTGATTTAAAATTTTCAATATCTAGTTCGATCGAAACTCGAGTCTTGAAATTAGATCTTGAAACGTTTTCAATGCGAGAAAGAAACATAGACAATGTAGTTTAACACTTCACATAAAGTCCTTTCAAGACCCTAGCATTCAAAAAGTTTAAAAACACTTATATTTACCATTCGCCAACTACTCCTATCCCACAAACACCATTAGCACGTAACTTACCTGTAAACAAAAGAAAATCAAAACATGAGCAACATTCAACAGACTTAACTAAAAAACTCACCCACTTATAAAACCAAGCATCACAGACAGACAGAACCCTTCACCCTTTGTACATACACCCTTAATCTTCTCCCTAATGCGAGCAAAAAAATCTCAATTCAATCGCATTCGCCTTCAAAGGTAGAGACGTGTTAAAACCTTACCGGCCTTTAATTAAAGCCTGCTGGGGTGGTAGGGGGCCGGAAACGACAGAGCGGCCATTTCACTCCGGCTGTCCACTTCCGGAGTAACGTATGGACGAAGGTACTTCATTTCGGACTGACGGTGGGGAAAAAGAAAATCGAAGGCGTCTCGGGACAGAGGAGTGGAGACCGTGTTGGGTTTAAATATTTTTTGTTTTTATTTTGTACAGGTATACGTCCTCTAGGGGTAGCGTCGTATCTCTTAAAAAGTTAGTCCCAACCTAATTATTTAGCTACATTATGTTCCTTGCGTTGTTTTGTTGCATGTATTGTAATACCAAAACGCACTGGGCCCGCGTGGTGGATTACAGCCCACTCCCTCTCATCGAGAGGAGGCCTGTGTCCCAGCAGTGGGACCATTATAAGCTGGTTATTTGTATGTATTGTAACAACCACAAAGCATTTGTTGTAGCATAATAAGACTTTTTATATACGTCGCTTAAAGTTAATAGACGATTAAACGTCAAAAAAGGTTGGGCGGACGTAAATCAAAACCAAAAAAAACATCAGATAACTTTACTATTACGACAAGCTAAGTATTTTTCGTAGAAAATCTGCAATAATGCATAAATCTCAGTTCTGCACGCTCTGAAGGTAGACGAGATTACAGCTCAAATTATGTAGAAATGTATAAAAAAGCTTAAAATATCTCGTACTTTTGGCGACTCCGTTCCTTCTCCGATCATGGTAATCCGATCTCACAATCGCGGACGTTTAATTGACTAGCATAACTTACTAGTTAATTTGAAATACGCGAACAAAAATGTCACATGTCTGATTTATAATCGGGAGAGACATTTTAATTGTATTAATCTAGTTCTCTAGTAGTTGTGTTTGGATGGGGCGACTGATTTTCTAAGACTGAGTGAATTTTTCTTAAAAGATGAATGATGCTTGGTTAATAATATTTAAAACCGTGTACTTTATATACTGATGTTGTTTCAATACCTATGTATGTATTTAGATTCCGTTAGTTTCGTGGTCGCAAGTACGACTGCTAAACGTCGGGTCCTGGGTTCGAGTCCCGGATCGGCCCAAGTGTTTATGAGTTTTTCCATTAGGAATTTCTTAGTAACAGCCCAGAGTTTGTAATTTGGTGGTGTGATACCCCCGTGCCTCGGAAAACACGTTAAGCCGTTGGTCCTGCGCCTGATCTCGCTCCATGTGCTGTCGCTCCTGTGATATTGCCGTCCCATCGCACTATGAGAGTGAGAGAAGAGGAAGTGCACCTGTGTCTACGCACACAATAAATTGTGCACTATAATATCTCCCGCTCCAAAGGCTTTCCGTTGTGATTGGCCGCCGTGTCCGAAATACGGTCTGGAGGACTGTTATTATTTAGATTCTGTACAATATGACCCTGTCATTCATAAAGGGATAGATCGAGGTACCGTGGTGCCTTGTGATATGTACAGTTTTCCGAATACCGTATTTGATCAAATACGGTATTCGGGAAACTGTACACATCACGAAATTATTAATTATATAATTACTTACAATTATTTGGGAATTATTGACCCAAGGTATCCCTCGGGACAATAATTCCGTTTTCGAACAATTTGGCAAAAATTACGTAAATGTTCTTACTCCACAACGTAAACTATGTGCACGAAAAGTGTTACGTAAGAATTTCTACCGACATTAAGATAAGTATTTCTTAGCTCAGTTAGAGTTTTAGCACTCAAATCACTTCACCATCAGACTAATCGCAAAAAACGTTCGACAAATCGCACCCCTCCGCCGCAGTCCGGCAAGACGTGTAGGTGGTCTTCGGCATTTTTATTTCCTTTTATCTCTTGAATTGTTAATGTGCTGCAGAGAAGGACACTCGCGTTTTATTGGTGTCTCTTAATGAATTGATTTTAGCTCGGAATCAGGAATGACTAAGTATAAGGGGAGATTTAATTTATATCTGCTCGACTCAGTATAAAGTTACGGGTGAAAATCGATTCATATTAGGTGTCTGTAGTTGTACTTTTAAAATGTTTGTTTTATCCCTAGCCGCTTGCAGTGTCAATGTAGGTACGAGTATTATTTATTATTAGCCTGTGATGTCCCTCTGTAGGACAAACGCCCCCCTACTCTCTTTCCACTTCTCTCTGTTCAAAGTTGTTGAGGACCTGCGGCCTTACTCTCCAAACTAATTTTAATTTCAATAAGATGCCAATATAATTCCAATGTTAATTTTACAGTCACGTGATTCGGTACTTTTGAAAACAATATTGTCAACAATTACCCCACGCCAAGCCCGAACCCAATTCCACTTAGTCCTCCAAAATGGACACCCAATCTAAAAATCATTTGGCGCTAGCATCGAACTCAAGAGTACGAAACGTCACAATTCCAATGTCGATCTATCGGAATTAAATTGAAGAGTTAAGCACCCTGTTCTTGTTGAAGCTGAAGGTAATTATGTAGGTATTGTTCATTTTCATTAAACCTAGGCGCATCTGCATACCACCTTATGGTATGCCACAGAAACAACAATGGCGAGTAAATTTTTGATGGAATTATTGAGCGTCTACGTATGTCACCGTGATAGATATCGACGAAATGATTACTAAGTTTTAATCAAGTTTGTGGCTTATCGAAGTCTGGCAATATAATCATCATTAATGAAAACTTAATTGACTAGTTTATTGTTGATAAAAATAATCATGGCGTAGTTTTCTTTTTCTGCATTGACTTCATGACTTTTGGCTAAGCTGAACTTTTAATGTTGCCATGTAATAAAAATCTCGGTTAAGTGACAAAAAATGTTTTGCTTCACGTATTGGATTAATAGATTTATTGCATTTATGTCTGACGTTGTCAACGATTCAAGTCTGGTCTACTTTTAAAATTTTAATCTACGGAATACGGGGATATGTGCGATAAGGTAAGCTAGCTAAACACAATTATTTCTTTAGTGCAGGAACCTAATCCACGGCCCTTAACGGATAATTACTCAGCGACTTTCCATAGCTCGATGGTCTAGTGATCACAAGCGCTACCTGCTGAGCTTGGCCAAGTCGGGCCAAGTCTTATTGGATTTTTCTATCAGAAATTTCTCAGTGGTAGCCCGGATCCTATTTTTGTACCCTGTTGATGGTAATATTATTAAAAAATAAACATAATTTGCGAAATGTGGGTACACCTTGTGAGTGAATTTTGTATGCAATATTGTTAATTTTGATAGAGGATATTGGGGATAGTTTAACTCTGTTCTCTCTTGTCATTTAATTTTTAACTAAATAATAAATTGTAATTTCGTATGCCTACTACCTACTTGATATTTGTGCGCCGTTAACGACAAAACATAGAGATCTCTGTACCTATTCTGAAACTTTGACTTTGACCTCTTCCTAACCTAATTCGGGGAAACAGCTGTGGTGTCATCATATGTACTCGTATGTAACTTTACCAATAAGTAATAACAGCACTTATTAGAACAAGGCAGTAGAACAAAACCCTCTTTGAAAGGACTATATTATGTCATATAATTAAAAGTAGATTGCACCCTACCCTCATCGCTCAAAATCGTTAGTTCCTGTGTGTAACCTACCCTCTTCTAATTTACTTATTTTGTACTCATTATGCTAAAACGATGTATTTTGTGTCGAAGTTTTATTGTAATGTTAGTTTTAAGATAGGTACATTTTTGTTTTTATCTACGCTTACTGGCAGATAACATTGTTCTAAACCTATTTATGTTTTCTCTATAAGTGAATTGTAATTATTTTGAGAAAATAAATATCTTTAACCGCAACCGTGGGTAACTACATAATAAGTTAACGACATAAACATTAAACACCATGAGTGACCGGCGTCATTAGTCTGTCAAGCACGCTGAATAAAACTAAGTTCCAGCCAAGTGCGTAAGTTAGTTAGCACTTCCTCTTAGAACAATAGACATTAAACATTATAGGCTGTGTACACACTATACAAATATACACAGCATTGAATGAATCGTTATAGAGCGGTGACCTGTGGACCGGTGATTTGTGTAGTATTTTATGTAGTCTGAACTAATAATAATCAAAATCAAAAGTCATTTATTCAAACTAGGCTGAGAATCAGCACTTTTCGAACATCAAAATTACAAAAGACAGTCCCCCGGCACGCCCGCCCTTCACCACTTCTTAGTGCTTTCGCTGTGGAGAAGAAGTGGCGCAACAAACTCCCCAGCAGCACAGCTGTGTGTTCAGTTAGAAAATACTTGATTGTATAGAATACTAGTCACAATTAATAGCGTTTTTAAGAATTCATAAACTTTGATCTAAATCATTAATGTTTGTATTGGTAAATTTTGGTCTAAACTACGAACATTCAGCAACTATAATCGCCTATATTTACCTGTAGTGTTGTCATATTCATTATTAAAGGATTCCACCATTATTCAAGAATACATAACATAGTTTTGATATTTTCGCCATAAGATTGGTCTATGAAAGAAAACTCGGTTACTAGGTTTCTTCATTGCGTACCTTATCTGATGAAGTTGAGAAGAAGATGAGAAGACATTACCCTAGAAGGACTAAGATTTCAACAAGACCAAATTCCAAAAATGTCATTCCACTCTCGAGCTATTTCGAACTTAGGTTAAATCTCACCTTACAAACCACAGGTAACAAAGCCTAACGATAAGTACTAGTTAGTACTAACACTAACCAGTTCAACGACCTCTGAGCTAAACACCAGTTACTCTAAATGTTATCGTAACCGCCCATTGTGTTCTGATAAGAACTGTTAACTTATTCATAACTGGCACTAACTCAGTTTACAACCTGCGATATTATTTGACGGATTTGTAGTAGGTAGTACCATAGTATTAGTGTAGTTCTGTGGGTGCAGATTTTTTTTAAACCGAGATTTGGACCAATCTGATTCCATGTTTTTCTATCTACAATCTTTTATAGTTGGCGACATAGAAATATATCTATGGTTGGCGATGAAAAATTTGTTCCTTTTGGTCAGAGTTCCAGTTCATCTTTCTATCGTTTTTAGGGTTCCGTACCCAAAGGGTAAAAACGAGACCCTATTACTAAGACTCCACTGTCCGTCTGTCAGTCTGTCACCAGGCTGTATCTCATGAACCGTGATAGCTAGACAGTTGAAATGTTCACAGATGATGTATTTCTGTTGCCGCTATAACAACAAATACTAAAAACAGAATAAAATAAATATTTAAGGGGGCTCCCATACAACAAACGTATTTTTTTTTCGGCGTTTTTGCCTTGTGGTACGGAACCCTTCGTGTGCGAGTCCGACTTGCATTTGGCCAGTTTTTTGTATGTACCTTTTGCAATGTCGAAAACTTATGCTTTACATATTTTGGCATCACATACATTTTCTAATCAACTAATAAATTGTTTGGAAATCCTCATCGCACCCCGGAATCACCCATTGCTAGGTGGAAGTCTCCTATTCTTTGTAAAATAATAAAACTTTATCTATGAGATAGGTTCCATAATGGATGCAAACAGGCATCATGTATGCAGGAGTAACCTACGATAGCTCATCCAGAAAATACACTATTAATCCCTTAGCAAAATTTCAAAGAATTAGTTCACTTTAATACAGAAAATATGATAAAAATTCATCTTAATAAACCTCATTTCTGCATCGAGCGTCTATCGTATAATTTCTTAACGTCGGCACTGTGTCGAGGTAATTGGATTCGATACACCCACTCTACACTTTGTAACAGATACATCTATAGAAGAGGGAGGGTTTTCCAACTGTATTAGGCAGACACCGTGTCATTTTATATCTAGCTACTCTAAGTAAATTGTTGCTTGTGCTTTTATTTTTATGGTTTGTGTTAGTGCTTTTATTGATGCTGTCGGTTATAAGTAAAAAATCCCATTTTGATTTATTGGGGTTGGAAAGCAAGCAGGGAATTCTTGGCAGCTATATATTAATAATCCTATTATCACAATTAATGCTGGTCAAGTTCATGAGAACGTGGTAAAAACTAAACAGATATTGGACAACTCGAATAATTTGGAAAGGTTTAGTTAAATTAAAAATTATTTTAGTTGAGTATGTGCTTTGGCAGCATACGAGTCATGGAGTGAAGACCGCGCGTATTGGCAAGCGTAGCGTAGGACGCCCCCCAGCTAGATGGACCAGCCACTTTCTTAAGGTGCTCACCTTAAGAAAGTGGCTGGGATATATATAGACTGGATGTGGAAGGCGAAGGACTGGGTGTTGTGGCGCAGCTTGGGAAAGACCTATGTCCAGCAGTGGGCTGCAATAGATTGATTTAGCCAAGGAAAAGCCATAGGGCCAAAACAAATGCAAACACATCTTTAAGTACTGACTCACTCTTCTCATAAAATCTTTGACTCATTTGGACATAGAGACACCAAAAATAAGTAACAGGATAATTAATGTTGACCACAAAGCAGTTTATGTTGTAGTTGGTACCCAGTAGCACCATGATTTTTATCAATAAATGATGACCACTGACCACCCAGCCACGAAACTGCCACTTCTAACACACGAGCCCACGCATCTCGTGGGTAGGTGACTGCGTTAACAGAACTTAATTACAGGTCTTAGCGGCCGTCAGTCGCTCGTCGTATGCTTAAAACTTGATTGTTTATGGGCGATAGAAATGATTATACATGTAGGTTTATTTTAATGGCGTTCCGATGAAGTTCCGCTGTGGTTTCGTAATGGTAAATGGTTTTTAAAGTAATTTAATTGAAGTTTTGTGATGTTTTGAAATAAATACCAAAGTATGAACTAACGATTATGGAGTTTTCAAGATAAACGTTCAAGGGTGAAATCATTGAAAAATGTTTTTCATCCCTGAATTATTATTGTTTGCTTCCAGTTACTCAGGAATTGTTTGATGATTCCTATAGGGCGTTCTTCTAGCGGCCTGTGTAATGTTATTTTAAAAAAAATAATACATACGTAAGTGTAACACATATTAATATAAATATAAACCTACATACATTAAAATTTGTCTATATTGAGATATCGATCAAAACATCGGCATACTGATGATTTTTACGCCATAATGCACAAAAAGACAAACTCCATCTTGTCAAGAGCGCGGTCTAGTTCTAACAGCATCCTAAGTACGTTGATGGAGAAGTTCGACGCTCCTTGGTTGTCGCACGCTGTGGAGGTGCTGGTCAGAAGACCCCACACCTAACCCCATAGTTTACTTTTTTCTATTTGTTTTGTGTTTCTGTGTTTTTGTTTACTAACAATAGTTTTTAGGAATAATGTTATGTTACTAACAATTGGGCCTAGTTGCCATAAATAAAAAAAATATATATTTATATATTTAAAACCATCACGCAACATCACAAAACAAGTAAGTACCTACAGTAAGTAAGTACTTACAAACACTATCTAAAATGATAAACTACAGACCTTACACAGCTATTGTAGTACATATTAATAAAGCTACCAACACCACAGAGATGGCGATACGCGCCACCTAGCACCTGTTTAGGACAACCTGTGTGCGCAAACGCATAAGTGTCTAGACCATGATAAGTGACAGTACACTCAACATGTCTATTAGTGTCGTAAAGTATATAATCGTGAAATTATGAGATATCATTAAAGTTATTGTGTTAATTTAAAATACTTTATACGCTGTATGCGTTATTAATAAAGATAATACGACAAATTGGAACAAGAAAGGCAGTGAGAATGTAATTTTTTGACACCGAGTGCGTTTCTAATTATTGTAGTATTTATTTGCCCACTTAAGAGATAACATCCGTCTAGTAGGAGGATCGTTCCTTTTCAATGGATTCCTTTATTGAAAAGGAAGAATCCATTACAACTTTATCTGCCATCTTCAAATAGATAGTACTAGAAAGGCGATGACTGCCGAGGTGACAACTGATAAAAAATATGGAAGAGTTTACAGAAGACAAACCCTCCCACCGAGAGGAGACCTGTGTCACAGCAGTGGGAAGAGTTTAGACTGATTATGCTACCACCATAACCGACCCCAGATAAATTAGGATAAGGGCAAAGAGACTGATGATGTTGTTACTAATAAGTCTTAAAAAAATAATAGTGCCATTGCCTTTGAAAGGAGATGTGGAATTGTAATCTACACGCACACCGTATACAGAATTGGTATAGATTACGGTGTTGCAATAAAAGAGCCAGCCTGATCTTAGGCAGTCAGCTCCGCTTCTAACCTTATTGATTGGCTGAAGTCATTAGTCAGTCAGTCATTATTTTTAGTTTTTTTTTTTTACCTATCATATTTGATGCAATAAATGAATTGAATTTCTCTATGTCAGTACTTCAGTAGCTGTTCTTGTATAACTCCTACCGACAAGACGACTACAGAGATAGATCATTCTTGTCTTTCAACTATTACAAATTGCCACAGCAACACGAGTAACTATCTTTCGTAAGTTGTTCTACATATATGGGCTTGAGCAGGATGACAGCATCAGTCTTGTCGTCTTGCGCCACAGAATGCCCAGTTTATCTTTCTTGGTTGCGGGGTTGAGACCTGCCTTGCCTTTTTATATGTGCTGAATTTTAAATACGTTTGCCTTTATAATAACGCTTGTATAAACTGCCAAATATACTTGGCATCTTCTAGTATAATTTTTTTCTAAACATTACTTCAATTCGAACGGTTTCGAGGTGTGAATTGGCGATGATTTCCTTTCATAAAACAAATTACTACGCTTTCGCATTGCAAGCACTCACATAGATCAGAGTACCGTATTTTGTTATATATAATTTCAGAGGGGGGATTCTATTAATTTTAAGAACGTTTACAGTCTGAGTACATTCCCAATCTGTCAAAAATATCTCTAATTTGTCTAAATTTTTGACAAATTTGTAACATTGATTGTTGCTGAGATGGGATTGCTACGAGATTTTGAACGTTTTGATTACGGGAATTGGCCTTCTGATAATCACTGAATGTCTTATGATCACATATTGCAAATTAAAAACAACCGTCATTTGAAAACGTAGCAAGCGCTTATATCCAACTTTCCGACTCCATGCCCACATAAATATCAAGTCTATTTTCTCCCACAGTGTCAGTGCACACTGCGATGGTCCTAGACACTATGACATCGACACATGACGCGCATAGTAGGAGGCTGGTCCTTTGTCACAGCCTCACATTTTATTAACGCCATCAAGTCGCTTGTGCGACGCCTGAGTTATCTGACATGAGAGCTGTGGGGCGAGGCGCCACTGCTAGCGGAGTGTATGATCAAGTTATCTCCTTCTGTGTGCACTATGACATGGACACATGACATTTAGGAGGCTGGTCCTTTGTCACAGCCTCACATTTTACTAACGCCATCAAGTCACTTGTGCGACTGCGACGCCCGAGTTATCTGACATGAGAACGGTAGGGCGAGGTGCTACTGCTAGCGAGACGTATGATCAGGCTACGACGGTCTGAAAATAGTTTGCAACAGCAGTATGACGTAGACATATGACATGTAGGAGGCTGGTCCTATGTCACAGCCTCAGATTTATTATGGCCATAAAGTCGCTTGTGCGACACCGGAGTTATCTGACATGAGAGACATACAACGAGGCGTCACTGCAAGCGGAACGTATGGTCAAGCTACGGTAGTTAAGGATTGTTTACTACAGTAGTATAACATAGACACATAACGTGCAGGAGGCTGGTCATCTGTCACTGCTTCACATTTTAGTAACGCCATCAATTCGCTTGTGGGAGTTATCTGACGTGACTCTGCAATGGGTGCGGTGCCATTGCCAGAAATATATTATATATAATTAGTGGATGTAGATGGGAAAGAGCAGTAAAAATAATTCAAAAGCAAGACTATAATTACCACTAATTACTGCCTTTTCGGAAGAGTTTGTGTTTTATCTTCCATACAGGGCAGTAGCACTACGCGTTATTACCATGGAATTACCAGCAACTGTCACGTCAAAGTTAAGTCTATGTTTGTCTAGTTCTGCGAAACTTAGCACCATTTACTCGCTTTTAACTTACCGCTTTCCGCTCTCAAACACAGCTGACCCCTGACATCTTGTACCTACCTAAACCGTGGGTGTAACGCATTCGTTTTCTTTACACGCTTTCAAAGGGTTTTGATTTTATAATACTGGAAGGGCCTAATATTGTAGTTAGGCCCATTCTGAGGCCTGACGTGGTTTATTGCTGAAAATACAAACGGATTGATATGGGAGGCTTCAATACAATGAACGTTGATTTTTGTTTTTAATAGTATTCGAGCGAGCAGCCTGCGTGGTACGCTTTATAGACGCGTTTCCTTAAACGATACTTTGATGGCATTTATTGGTGTTATTGGTGCATGAATAAAGGCTCTTATTGGAATTTACATAGTTTCCGATCTATGGTGGTGCGTAGTTTAGAATAGATAATTCTATTGCTTTCTATGGGTGTTGTGACATGATTTGCTTACTTTGTCTTGTCTACTCCATTGCCGTTCAGCAAAATCTATGTTATATCATCGTCCACTTAGATGATTTACGATGAATATGTATTGGGGAAATGGTAAAGTCTTAATAGTAAAAATAAAGGAAGGGAAAGTACGATTAACAACAGGTATTCCGCGTAAAGCTACAGCTACTGTCCGTAATAGGAGCTAAATCTAAGCTTCAGATCAACGCACTGTAAACCAAGTTAACAATTTAATCATCCAACAAAACAACAATTAACCAGCGGTTAGGCACAGCACCAACAAATTGAAACACATCACGTCTCCTTAACTTGAAGTTATTGCAGAAAAACTGGCGCGAAAGCTGCGCGGACGCGTGGGCGGGGCGACGCATAAACATGTCGCCATCCCGCTCTAACGCACAATGTGGACGATCAACGAGAATTTATTATCTCTCGTCGCATTATGCGTTAGCGCAGGTTGCGAGGACTGCAGCTAGTGTTCGCAATTTCTGCGGTATTTTGATAGGTTAACTGGGAATGGTTGATGGTTTTTTTTTTTTGTATCGGTTGTTATGGATGGCTTTGTTGAAAAGACTCTATATGGTCTCTTATTGGAAATGGGCGGTGATTCAATGGAATATTGGGGTCCTAAATATCTACGTTTATTTAAGTAACTTAAATAAGCGTAATTTGATGAACAGTGCCTAATTGGTTAACTTCAAAAAGCTTCTAAACTTTCTTCTACATTTGCTAATAAAACTTGTCTGTTTAGCTACTTGCTTAAATCAAAATCAAAAATCATTTATTCATATTAGGCTGAGAATCAGCACTTTTCGAACGTCAAAATTACAAAAGACAGTCACCCAAAACGCCCGCCCTTCATCAAGCTTTAAAAGCTCTACACCTCAACTGACTCTCCCAAAATTCGCAATAGGCTGCATATTCTAGCAATGCGAGCAAAACCCTGAACAAAACCGTCTGCAAAGAAAAATCAGCACGCACAAAATCACTCCTAGTTAGAAAACATTCCCTTACCACGGAAGTCAGCAACACAATGAGCACAGAGTACGCATTATTGCGTAGAAACGAACACAACTCACTAACTCAGTCATACATCTCAACCTGAATGGGAGTATTAATGCACCTTATTTGTGGAGGCAGCCGCACTTAACTAGAGGTTATCAAGATCTAGAAATTGTTGGGGAAACTACCTGCTATTTAGTGGTAGGTAAAATACCGATGACGTGTGCTGCCTGTGAGTCAGTGTAGCGATTCAAAGGACGTTGACAGCGAATGACGCGGAAGAGCGAGCTTTGACAGGTAAGCATTGGCTAGAGGCCGTCCCACAGAAGAAGTCTCGCAGACGCGGCGCTGCAGGCATGCGATGGAGACATAATTCTTTATTAAATATTTATCCCAATATTATATTACAGGCAGATGTTAATAAAATGCAAAATATTAAATAGAGAAAGGTGTGAGAGGTAGAACGGTTGTTGTTGCTATGGTGAGACGGTCATAGATTGAATTTGGTTTGAAAGTGTTAGAAAAGCTCGTCAAAAGCCACACGATATGAATTTTATTGGAATGCTGATGTTCTTTATTGGTGGACCAACTTGTTCCGACTAGGTATTGATTTCATAATTTGCTATTTAATATGTTGACTTGTCACTGCCCAAAAACCAATATTTATTGTGTTTTAGGGATTCACTTTATTTATGAGCTTGCCCTGACCTTTTTGCTGTAGTAATTAGGTATTAAAACTAAATAGTTTCACTAAGGTTTTTTTTTTCAATATATTAAAATAAACCGGTCGAAGTGAAGGTGCTGCTAGCCTATGTCCAGCAGTGGACGTCTTTCGTTTGAAATGATGATGATGATAGTGATGATTAAAATAAATGTGATTCTGAGTTTGATAGTTTTCTTTATATATTTTTCTGTGCCATAACAGAAACCTAAAATCCAGTTTCATACTCTAGAATGCCTAATGTCTATTTTTAACATACATAAATTTGTTAATTATGAAAACATTTAACATAATCTGATGGAAACACAAGATTATAGTTACCTAGTGCGAAAGGCTTAATTGCATTAAATTAAGATAAAATAGCAACTTATAGGCGTATTAATTGTTAAAGTATTCTAATTAGTGGAAGTTGACCTTTAATTAACTTGTTCTTTCACCTCGTGGATCAATCACAAAACTACATTTTCATAAATATTATTTTAATGATCGAAATATTCTTAATTTTTGTGTCGCCACTTGGTTTTACACTTTTTTGATATTAATTATGGTGTCACGCTTGTGTCAATTTTGATAAGATTAACTATTTGGTAAGAGGCGGCTAAGCAAAACTTATCCAGAAGATAATTAGTAGAAACTGCAATTTAATAAAAAATAATCTGTAAAATATCTTCAAAAAAGCACCACTATCTTTTAAAGCTGTTTCAAAAATACTCCAAGCGAAAATTACTGTCACTGTACATTCACTTTCAAAATTA
The DNA here is from genome assembly GCA_963855955.1 of Luperina nickerlii. Taxonomy (NCBI): domain Eukaryota; kingdom Metazoa; phylum Arthropoda; class Insecta; order Lepidoptera; family Noctuidae; genus Luperina; species Luperina nickerlii. Next base: position 1,583,453 of record OY979666.1, on the reverse strand, counting down.
ATGAAAAGTGATGTAGATGATCATCAACACAAGGAATGAAACAACTGCTAACAATTAAACGAGACTTCCATCTTTTTCAGACAAAAATATCAACTTATAGGTATCTCCACAAACATACAATATTCCAAATAAAAACCAATCAGCGAACCATCTCGTTGTAACGAAGCGTCGATCGAAGACAATGGCGTCCTTTATGCTAAGATTTGGCTCTGAATGGACCGGCGGACGCACGGGCGGACGGACGGACGATCAGCTTTAGATTACTTTGTAACCGCTGATTAAACTGGAATCAAGCGTTTTGATGGAGTCGGACCGTTTTTGAATTAAGTTCAGTGAAAAGTGTGAGAGTATCTTTAGGAAAATAAATTAATGAGTGTTTATTTTAGGAATTTTGTAGGAAGATTCTATATATATAATATACCTATGACATAACACCACGCCTGTGTCCTCAAAGGATTAGGCAGATGTGTAAATATAGTACATACACTCACATAAGATTTTAAAATTATTTTATTATTACCTTCCGCCCGCGGCTTTTCCCACGAGGTATGTCGATAAAAACTATCCTATGTCTTTCCCAGGGATGCAATCTATCTCTCTGCCAAATTTTTTCGAAATCCGTTCAGTATTTTAGGCGTGAAAAGGTAACATACAGACAGACAGAGTTACTTTCGAATTTATAATATTAGTATGGATGTATACGAGTATCATAGTGAAGTTCTCACTATTCTCACTAATAAGGTAATGGTTTAATAATAAGAGATTCACGTTCTGTATGTGTAGGTACACTGGTACATTATGGATTGCAATAAAGATTAATTGAATTGAATTGAGAGCGATTGTAAATCTGTCTGTCTGTCTGTTTGCAATGATCAAACTACGAATTTAGCATTATTTTGACAGTTTCCCTACCCAAACTGTCAAAAGAATGTTAAATTAATAAGAAGACTTCTGGTAGTCTTCTTATTCTTTGTTGGCCCAAAACCCTGGTCTTGATAGTTCGAGATTTGATTGCAAACTGACTGACGCTTTTGTTGCTAACAAAGAAAATCTAATAAGAAGATACGAGTCGACCGCTGTAGGTATGTCATATCCTATAATCACATCTCAAATTAGAAACTACCTAGGAAGATCAAAGAAAAAACAAAACCCCAAACGCACTGCGTCGGTAATTGAAATCGGTAAAGTATAGTGGTGTGCGCTGGTAAATCACGCGGGTAATCGGTAAACCGGTAAGTCGGGCGGTAATTAACGATAAGACGCACCTCTCCGTGTCCGAGTAATGGACAACGTTGGCTTGTACCGGTAATAAGGGAGGTAGGGTGCTTCGCGGTAAGGCGGAGTACATACTGGAGTAGTTGGAGATACAAAACTGTGCGGCTATTTATATCTGACTGCACCAGAAGGCCAATTCCCGTAATAAAAACTTCAATACCTAGTCGTAATCTCATCTCAGCGACAAATGTCAAAACTTGTCAAAAATGTAGGGAAACAAGAGGTCATTTTGATAGAATGAGACTGAGGTCAGACAGTGAACGTTCGTAAAATTACGAGAATTGCTCAGAATAGAATAGAATAGAATAGAATACTCTTTAGACCAAAAGAGAAAAAAGAGAGACCAAAGGGGGGGGGCCTTTGGTCTCTCTTTTTTCTCTTTTTTTTTCTTTTTCTCTCTCTCTTTCTCCTTTCTCACTTTTCTCAGGTTAGATACAAAGTGGTGAGATAGAATAAGGTTTTGGAATCTAAAGTTTAATATTTATTAACATCAGCATAGTGATGTGGCTGTTGCTTACTTCAGAAATGACATAAACTAGAAATTATCTGTCAAAATCAAATACATATGGTTCTGTAGCTTATATTAATCTAGGCCTTTAATAGGATTATAATAATCTGGATATAGACTATGGTATGAGAAATATGAGATTACAGTCAAAAATAAAACTCTGAAGGTAATGAGTGCGTTGCCTGATCTAGGTTTATTTAAACCTGTGTTTCAAGCCTAAATAAATAGTAACATCATATAAATCGTATATCCATGAGTCATTCAATCAACATGCTGTTGTGGGTTTTGTTGACTATTTCACAGAAAATATGACATTTGACATGACATACTTATAACACTGATTGAATAAAGGTCTAGTAAAGCATAATACATCCTACTTAAATTAAGATCATGATTTATGTAAATTACAGCCGAATTCGGGGGCTACCACTTTCCAAATTAGGCTATAACTCAAATAAATGAGATGGTAATTAAATGGCAATTAAATATCATGTTTGGTCATAAAAATGTGTAGGTAGGTGTTATATGACACGACTCTTCTTAAAAATAAAGTATTTAAAAACTTGCGAAGTTGCGATTAATTTTATAAATGACAATTTTTTTTAAATATAAGTATATTTTATTCGTTGTTTTAGTCGTTAATTTTCCGTTTACTATGGCCTTCTGTAAAAAAGTTGGATCAACAGACAAAACATATTTTGTGGTTGTCCTGAATATGTAAATAAAACAAGTAACATTGTTTTATAAAATAAATAAAAGTAAAAAAAAATGTCCTCCCATCGGAATGCAAAAGCTCACAAAACCCAGTGTATACGCTTCACAACAATATAATAGCAACTTTTATCGATGCGCGTACGCACCGAGCTCCTAAGATCGTTTACCCGCTATAAATTATATCGCGAAATTGTCGATAATCATCTACCAGCGTCGACCGATTTCATTATTCTGTCCTGTACTTATTAGCGATATCGTCTCGTACCGTGTGTTCTGGGCTTTATGTTTAAGATCAAGGAGTATTGCCATTTAATATGTGGAAAGTAGGTATTATTTATTGGTCGTGTGGATTTAGAAAAGGGCCATCCTGTATAAGCTTTTGGACTATGATTAAAAGCGTCTTGTCAAGACTACGCGAAACGTCAGGAAAGTAATTTACTGCGAAATATGCAGGATTGCAGAGGTTGGCAATAACTTTAGTTAGGGCTAATTTTACCAAAGTCAGATATAATTTATCCGTGAAATAAGATTGATGTTTGACAGTTCTAGTAAGTATAGAAAACATCAAAAATTAAAAAAATCTCAGTATAAGGCTTTAGGTATAAAAGTTTGGTGGAATTCACCCTTAGTAGTTTATTTGGTATTTGGGATTGGTTAGTAGGTGTCGGGTGGCAATAGCACCATTCTTTCTACTAACTAAAACGTATGTTTTGAGAATGGTGGTACCTGCCAACTCTTCGAAGGATAAAGTTTAATAGTAGGTCAGTACAACAATGATGAAGATTTTACTTATTTTACGTTTAGCTGCAGCAACAATGTAGGATCATAATAAATCTCATTCATACCTATTTTATAAATGACATTCACGCTGACGGGACCCATCATACCTCACACTGAGTTTTATACGATTCGTGAAATGCCAAACTCTACGACTGTAGCACTGTGTATTTCCCATAATTTTAGAAGTCAATTTTAATTCTCCTAAACTGTATGGCATATGACACAATCTTTCAGTAATTTTCTTTGAGAACTAGAAAACGCTTATCACATTTTCAGGATTCCGTAGCTCATTAGGCTAAAATGCAACCATTATAGGATCACTTGAAATAAGAGTCTTGACAGACAGACACACAGACGTGTGTCTGTGTGTCAAGACCCTTTTTCTCAGAAACGCGTCGAGTTACTAAGATGAAATTAATATCATCTACGGGCGTACGTTAGCCGGATTTTCTTTTAAATATCACTATGTTTTTAAACAATCTTATAGTCTATGCTTCCGCACCCGTTTTAAGTTATTCTTTTCAGGGCTGAAAAATACTCTAATATCGTTTTTCAGTTTGGATATACATATTTTGTAAAAACGTCATAAATTGGCTCACTTTCACAATATTATGTTAGAATATAATTAGTTTGGACATTCTATTACACGACAAATAATTTACCTGCCTTTACAGTCAAACATCGCCCACATGGACCAACAAAAACTGTCAACCCTCAAACATCGGGGGCGCAACAAGTCGCTCCACAGGTGCCTAAGACACCCCGCGCCCCTGTCTTATTAACCCTCAGTAATCACACGAGACAAGGCTGCCGAGATAGATTGATTTGCCCGTTTTAGCTGGAACACTTTGATAGGTTTAAGTCGGCAAAAGAAGGGTTAGGTTCTGGCGTGTGTTTTTATAAGATATTTATTAACTAGTAATCTAAATGCAGTCTTATTATTAACGTGACGATTCGACTCAAATTTAGACCTGCGACCTGCGGGGTAGTTGCGTGACACACTAAGGGCTCCTTCAAACAGGCGCGACACGGCACGCGACACAAAGGCACTGCAAGTCGCGCAACGACCGGTGCCTTTGTGTCGCGCGCGATTAATTCGCGCGTCGCGCCTGTTTGTAGGAGCCTTAACAGTAGCAATGGCTTTCATTTCGATAGTTCAATAACATTAATTGCGTTATTTACGTTGTTGAGCAGACACATTTTTCGACCACATAGGTATGAAGCAATGGATTAGCAATATCTGTCAAAATGATTCGGACTATGGTTGATAAGTGTGTTACTGGGTGCTGGACAGCTTTATCAAAGTCTTCGTTTGAATTCTTAAAGGTGCAGGTGGTTGGGCAGTATTCACTAATATATATGCATGTATCGTCGCCTTAGAGTGAAAACCTCGTGAATGCAATACCTCGTAAGTAGCATTTTATGCATTTCGGACAATCTTATAGTATCGAAGAGCTCTGGGTATAAAAGCGGATTAACTAAAATTAATAAGAATACAGAACCTCCTTTTTAGAAGTCTGTTAAAAAAACATAAAAGGTGGTTCTGTAACGTATTCTTATTAATTAATGTGGAATTTTAAATCGCTTTTTTATCCAGAACTGTTCGATACTATAATAAGATTGTCCGAAATGCCTAAAATGCTACTTACGAGGAATTGCATTCCCGAGGTTTTCACTCTAAGGCGACGGTATGTGGTTTAGTGTATTTTTCGTAGAACTGCGAAACTAAATGTCAGATTGTGTCGCTTATGACCCCCTTCTAGCGCAGCATTAGAATGGCTTATGTTCAATTGTAAATGGGTCGGGTTCGTTTAATTGATAGCAATTACTCATTAAATACCAAATTATATTCTACTAGCAGCGCCCCGCAGTTTCACCTACATAAATGTCGACCCTGTGGGAATATCGGGATAAAAACTATCCTATGTCCTTCCCCGGGATGCAATCTATCTTTCTGCCAAATTTTATTGAAATCCGTTCAGTGGTTTAGGCGTGAAAAGGTAACATACAGACAGACAGAGAGAGAGAGTTACTTTCGAATTTATAATATTAGTATGGATAAAATAACGACTTTCGTTTAATTTTATGAATAACACTTAATCACCCATATAAACTTTCGTAGATACACACAATTTATTAAATGAAAAGGTAAAACCGCTACCACTAAGGAGAAAGAAAATAGTTTATAATTTACCACAGACACCTTGCCTCAGAAGCACGCCTGCCTTGCCTTGACTCAAGGTGATGAAAGTCTTGTCTTTCTGTATTGAATTACAGACACCTACAAACCCCAATTACAGGACATCTTAATAATAAACCAATCAGCGTACACCTGTCAATAACAAGTTAATAACACAAGGAGATTTCAATACGCGCTAATTCGGCCGGGCATTGCAATCATGCGCAGTTCGACCGATTTACGGCTCCTAATGGGGAGCGGCGCAGGCGCAGGCCAAACCGCGGCTGTCATTACAGATCATTACGCGAAATCGAGAATTTTACTCAACGAAATTGGTAGTATGAATTATGTTAAATTGACATTATCAATTAATTTATGCTTTCATGATAAATATGAAGAAGAAAAAACGTTTATTTTGAGGGTATTCGGAGTTTATACGACAGCTAATTTAACATATGTAGATGGTACATGGAGAAATTATGTCTTTAATTTGGATACTAATAGCATTATGCTTGTCAGGACAACAATCCACATCGGAAAAGTGGTTTTAACAATTATTATGATTTTGGGACGTTAATTATGGTTTTCTTTGATAAGTTATTACGACAAAAAATAACTAAGTAATGCCCAAGATGTATGTCATATCTACATGCAGTCAAAGCTAGCACTTAAGGCGAAAGCGCCAAGGTAGCCCGCGAAATAATTTTTTTTAACGTTTTTTTTGTAATATGCTGGTCAGTATTAAGTTGTACGTTGATTAAAATATAATTCGCGGCCGTAACAAAAATATGTGGTCGTCCAAATCAAAAGGGACCTTATGGCGGTAACTAGTTTCCGAGATATTAATAAATTTGTAAAATACCTCAAAAAATCGTTTTTTTTATTAACTGTATTTTTAAAAAGATGATTGTATTTACTACATGAGATGTGTTCAACTTTTCGAAAAGTCAATTTAAAAAGTTTTGTATTCATCTAAAGTTTAGTAAAAAAGGAACCTTATCGCGGCAAGACCTAACAAATCGTTTTTCTTGTAATTCAAACCATATATTATATCGACATTTTAATATTGCAAAGTAGGTATAAACTAAAGCAAGGATTGTAAGAATTTCCATTAGTAATAATCATAGTCAATCAAAGTATACCATCAGTTACATAACTTCACACTAAAACATAACTTTTTTGTAGGGCATACTTAAATTGCGATTTTCTCGAAACTTATAATTTCGATCACTCAACTTCAAAAATTCGTAAAAAAATAACGGTAGTGGTTAGAAAGTTGTTTCTTGGGTCTATAGTTCGGTACATTTATGTAGTTTTCAGCTCTGTAGATAACTCATTTCCGCCATAAGGTCCCTTTTGATTTGGACGACCACATATGTATTTACAGAATTATAATCATTAAAGTCATCAACACAACTCTCTAACACCAAGTAATCCCACAGAATCTCTATTTCATGAAATTTTGACATTTTGGGACTATACGAACCTAACAAGTTGTATCACTTGTTCTAATGATTATGATTCTGTAAATACATATTTTTTACGGCCGCGAATCATATTTTAATCAACGTACAACTTAATACTGACCAGCAAAATGCAGAAAACGTAAAAAAAATTGAATTTTGCGGGCTACTTTAGCGCTTCCCCCTTAGGCTTTTTGTGGGGCTCTATAGGAGCTTCGAAATAATTCATATATAAATGACTTAACATAGCATAATCTGCATATAATGTTCCCACTGCTGGGACACAGGCCTCCTCTCTGTGAGAGGGAGTGGGCTGTAACCCACCACGCGGGCGCAGCGCGGCTTCGTAGGTGTCACATGTCGTCGAATTTTTGGTTCTAGGACATGCCGGTTTCCTCACGATGTTTTACTTCACCGTTATAAATATAAATGGCTTATTAAAAACACCTAAAATAAAAAAATATAAGCTTTAAGTCACTCAATTAACAACTAACTTCACCAACTGTAACAGCCGAAAGGCATAACAAACGTAATAACAAACTGTCAGTTACTGTCAACGAATTAAACCGTCAATTTATCACAGTAACAGGTGAAGTCAGGGCGTGTCGTGTTATAGATCAAAATGGCGAATATCGAAATGTCGTTGCGCGTACGCAGTCGTAGTGAGTTATTCGTTCGTGATAGTTCACGAGGCGATGCCGATACGATATTTATCTGGTATCAGGATGAAGGCGATTTATCTGTCTTCCTATTGTTTATTGAAGATTAGTTTGGTATAAATACATATTCCTGGGACGCATTTCGTGGATTAGCTGCGGTGAATGTAGCTTTCCTTGGTCTGATATTTGCAATGTTTTGAGTTCGTCGGTTGCAGAAAAGCAGTAATATAGTTTGATGTGGTATGTACAGACGCCAGCACATCAGGCTGCCCGAAACCGTCAAATTTTCCCAATCAACTTTGAACCTTATGCTTTAGCAATAAAGTTGAAAATCTATTAAAGAAATTTGACAGATTGTAGTAGCTTGATGTGCTGGCGTCTGTACTTACGCAACAAAATCGAATGTTGCAGCCTTTTCCAATAAGAACCCAGTAGGTACTCATATTCCTAACAGACTTCCTTACCAGTCTGATACAAAAATATCTATAAATGATCTAATTTGAAAACATGCTTATAAGTTTTTTTCACAAGCATTAGATCGATGTCAAATATTTTCAGAGGTAATGCGTATATTCACCTCAAAAGCCCTAACAAACCTGTCTGCCTGGTACCAACTGAGGTAATAACACTAAAATAGTAATACATTCTCAGGTATAGTGACACTGTCGGAGACACCTGTACAGGGTCGGCAGAACTGGTCACGACTTTCCTGTACCTACCTAATGTACTGAGTTAGTGGGACTTTGTCGAGCTGTGATTGATGCTGACGTAAGGTAAAGTTAGGGGGCTTAATGTTGTGATAATGATGATGGTAGCCAATTTTAATATACAACATTGGATGAGAATGGAGCAGTTTTGAATATAGCCGTTTATGTAGAGATCGATAAAAATATTATCACTTTGAGAGCCATGACCAGTGGTTTTCTTGACATAATTCTGATGAAATATATGGTGGCTAGACGAATAGGGCTAAACGGTTAATTATTAGATGCTATAGAACCGCCATGACAGTTTGAAGCCAGTAAAAATACATGAATATGTGAAGAAGTCATATAGAGAGGGAATGGCAGTGAAAACCTTGTTCAAGGTTTATAAAGAAGGGAATCAGACAAAGTTCTCAATGCACAAATTGATCATTCAATCTATCAATGGACCAAGAGAACCTCACGGCAAGACTACCAACCTTTTTAAAAACAAATATCCCCTTTTAAACATTCTTAATACTAAAGCATGTAATACATTATGAGGGACACAGTGACATTAAGTATCGTTAGTTGTCGAGGTCGTGCGCCGGTCACGAGCACCTTGTACGGTTGTACTCGTTGTACCTGATGTACTGACAACGACGTGTCGACAAGATGGATGCTGGCAGGAGATAGGTGCCTGTAATTGAGATATTTTGACGTTATTGTAGAAACAAGGTGTTTAAATCTAAGAGGTGTTTCCGTCAGACGATGAAATGTAAATGTGTCGTAGTTAGGCGAATGTAAGGCCCGTGATATATCTGATGAAACTAAAAAGCTTATTTCAATATTTTCGATTTCATAAAGTAATGTAATCCTTTGGCATGAGGAGAATAAAATTTAAAGTCAAAGGAATTGATGCTCCAAATAAGGTTCAAATAATGAGAAATAAACTTCAAAAAGAAGATAGAGGGACTCAGATAGAAAGCCTAGTTTATTCTTTTAATCCTACCAAGAAAATTGACTTAGGGCTTAGGTATTAATTTACCTATATTATACGGTACTTAAATTAATATATTTGCAATAATAGGGAAGTTAAATAGGGCTGCCATAATATCAAAAATCTTTCAACAAATACCGTGACAAGTAAGTAATAAAACTAAAAGAGAAGTAAAAATAATTAATAATCATTCAAGAATTTATAAGAGCGATGACTGCTTTATGATCAATTTAGAAATGTGACTCCTAGGTGTGTACCAGCTTAAAAAATCTAAATACCGAAACAATGCGTCACTACTTGTAAAAGGAAATGTCGTTGAAAAACCCACACTATCATAAAATGTGTAATGTTAAGGTAGGCAGCCCTAACTGTCACACTCTACAAAAACAAATAAGGTAAAGCATAAACAAAGTACTAAACTTTGACGAATAAGACAGTTACTTGATTATCTTTAATAGATCTCTTGTGAATTCGATAAGAAATCAAAGGTGAGGGATTAAGGCTCCTTCAAACAGGCGCGACACGACACGCGACACAAAGGCACCGCAAGTCGCGCAACAAGCGGTGCCTTTGTGTCACGCGCAAATATATCGCGTGTCGCGCCTGTTTGTAGGAGCCTTTAAACGAAAAGTTAAGAAAGAGATAACACAAATGAAGGAGTCGATCTCATTTGATTGAATGACATCATAAATGTAGAAGCTAGAATTACTACTTCCATGGAATTAAAAACTACTAAACATATTAGTCCACTTAACAAAGGGGTTGTAGAGTGCGTGAGCTGGGCCCTAAGCGATTTCTTCAGAAAGTTATCCAGGGTGCTTAGGGAGTAAACATACTAAAAGTCCCCGCGTCTAGGAGGTGACTCGGAGTGGGGGGGAGGATAAAAGTTCCTGCAGACTTAAAATGCCCAACTATCGTTTTATCTTTAAATGTCACTAAATATTTAAGCCACTTTGTAGGTACCTTTAACGTAACTCCTCCACCAATTGATGGTTTATGAGCCGTCAAACCCCATGACATGGGAGACAATGAGGAAACCATAAGAGCCGCGTTAGACTACACGGTTCTAGCGGTAAACACTATTGAAGGGCTCCGACGTCTTGGCAAGATGTTATTGATAGAATTTATCAGCGATCGAGTTCGGTGGAAGGCGCGAGGTATGAGCGGCAGCGGCTGGGAGTGAAGCGAACGCCTATGATTCGCATTCTAAACAAGACGATGTTTAACGAAATCAAAAGTTTTAAAGAAGCCAACAGAAGCATAAGCGTTGACTCTATGATTATGAAAAAAAATGCAGGAGGATGCTAGGAGTCAGAGCTTAATAGAAGAAAGAATAACTAGTACGTTTTTAAACAGAACTAAAAAATTCAACCAACTATTGTAAACTCAATAATAACTATAGTCCAAATGTGTTTGAATTATTTGTAGCATACTTTTAGCAAGTCATAACTTTAATAAGAAATATCATTACCAAAGGTCTTGTAAAAATAAATAAATGAACATAAAACATCAAGAAATAAAAAGCATTTAGAAAAATCCGTAAAAACATTGATAGAAATATGTAGTAAAACCACGAGCGATCTAAGCCCGCTTCCCGCTTCTCCATTGCGCTATTGACACAAAGTTGAGCTGAACATCGAGCGTCAAGGCGCGTTACAGTCACGCTGTAAGCGAGTGTACCTGGGACTGCAAGCGCCTTGTGGCCGAAGTCCCAAAGTGTGTTGCTGCTCATTTGGTATAGTCGCGTCCAAAGTATTAATCCTTGAGGTTTCTTTGGCTTCTTTGGATTAAGTCTCGAAGGTGTTGCAAGGTTCGATGTTGTGACGTTGAGGTGAAAAGGTTTTTGTAATATTTATATACTAGCTTCTGTTTGCGGCTTTGCCCGCGTGGATTTTGGAAGTTATCCCACGGGAACCTGCTCGTATCCTATGTGTTAGCCCAAGTCATGGCCTATCCGTATACTTATTGACATCCGAATCCATTCAGCCATTGAATCGTGACAGACAGACAGATTATAAATGCAAATAATCTTTTTAGGGTTCCGTGCCTCAAAAGGAAAAATGGAACCCTTATAGGATCACTTTTTTGTCCGCCTGTCTGTCTGTCAAGACCCTTTATCTCGGGAAAGCGTTGAGGTATCGAGTTGAAGTTAAAACCCTAGGTACTCAGGTCTACAATCCCTTGAAGCTGTAAAAAAATCAAATTTCTAAATTAACGTAAAAAAAGATACAGACGTTTACGCCGCAAAAAACGTATATTTCGACAATCTCAAGGGAATCAAAATTCACAGGGTACTTCCCGTTGACCTAGATTCATGAAACTTGGCAAGAAGCAAGGTCATGTAGCACAAGTAAAGGAAAAAAACCGAAAATGTAAATGAGTAGACACATTAAAAAAAAATTTACATGCCTACAACTTTGAACGGAACCCTCGGTGTGCGAGTTCTATTCGTGCTTGACCGCTTTATTTTTAGTAAAACATGTTTTTATCATTCTAAATGTCTAAAATAAAAACATATTTTAAGTAATATTGTCACCATTAATTTGAAATACTCTACCGCCGCGTAATACTACATTATAATACCTAAGTTATTTTATACCTAACGTAAAAAAAAAAACTTTAAAACTTTTGAGCGGGTGGACCGATTTTAATTAAATAAATACTAACTCAAGATACGGACTCTGATTATATTTCCAATTCCTTAAATCTCTTAAAAGAAGGTACACAAAAATTTTAATAATCATGTGAACTTTAAAATCTTCCCTTATTTTTGCCCTCAGGGGATGATTTTACAAAGACGCTGAAACACATTTTTTTTTTTTACCAAATGCATTCATTTTTACCTATTATTTGGGGTTGTGGCTAAATAATAACAGCCGCACAGGTCGATCGATCAGGTTAAGCTACGCTTGCCGCGGTTGGTCTGTGGATGGGTGACCATCTTTACATACCGTGCCTGGGAAAGCACGTAAAGCCGTTAGTCCCGGCTGTCATTCGTGGATCTTAGACAGTCGTTACGGGTTGTCAGAAGCCCGAAAGTTTGACAACCAGTCTTACCAAGGGGTTGTGGTGGTCAGATAGGCAGTCGCTCCATGTAAAATACTGGTATTAGCTGAATCCCGTTAGACTGGAAGCCGACCCCAATATAGTTGGGAAGAGGCAGGCAAATGATTGTGTCCTATTGCTAGACCTCCCCCTTAACCTCATGTCTTGTGCGATTTTGGGCCATATTGCAAACATTATAAGAAAGTCTATTCTGTTTCAAATTGAAGTTATTTCAGGTTAAACAAATATCAACTTTATTTTAAAGGTGAGTCGATTTCAGAGTGACTAGCACTATTGAAAAAGTTAAAAATGGCTGAAGTTGTAGCGTAAACTGCACTTTATTGTGTAGGGATTAAAGTTATTTTTCCATAAACTCACATTTGTTTACATTTTTGGCATTTTTGATTACATTCTCCGTGGTCTCGACGGCGGCAGCGATAAGGCTCCTTCAAACAGGCGCGACACAAAGGCAGCGCAAGTCGCGCAACGAGCGGTGCCTTTGTGCCGCGCGCGATTCGCGTCGCGTGTCGCGCCTGTTTGCAGGAGTCATATTATCCTCCTTCACGCGTCCAGTTAGTGACAATCTTGGCCCATCTATCCGGGAGCATTCGTGCTAGGTACGTGTCCGGCACTCTCCCACTTCAACCTTTGTTTTTTCTTCTTGAATTAATTTCAGTAATTCTCTACTTTTATTAGCGCCAACCGGTGACGGATGGTTAACACAGATTGGCCATGTCATGACAAATTACACCACTTTAGTTATTAATAACCTTGTTTTTCGTATCTTAAACAAGTTCATACAACAAATATTATCAAAAATGTGTACCAACGCGATAGGAAATAATAATTCACTAATAAATCGTGTGTATGTATGACGCCATGAGAACGGGACAGTTAGCGCCACCTGTCGGCCGCTGCGTGAGTTACGACACGACAGCCACCGACTGCTAGGACACCTAGATTAAGTAAGTACTTTATCTACATGCGAGTACCTATGTGGAACTGTTTATTATGAACCCTATAAGCTTTTTATTCAGATACTATATTTTACCCGCGACTTCGTTCGCATGGAAGTAATAAGACACACAATGCCCATACTAAAATAACAGCCTCATTTTTATAAAACTCTCCATCGCTATTACTGCGTTTTCGCCTAGCGTTCTTTTTGACATTTTATTTTTGATCGGCTGCTTAAGGTCCTGGCAAAAAGAATTTTTCAAGTCCGAGGGGTAGTTCCAGAGATAAGCGCGTTAAAACAAACAAACTCTTCAGCTTTATTATTAAGATAGATGCTACCATTAAAAGTTTTCCAAAAAGTTTAAGAATGGTTTTCTGGAAGTCAAAATGCAGTTTTCTCGACAGCATCGAGGGTATGGTGATTCATTGTCTATTCGATTGACCTTAGGAGTTATAGGTATGTATATAAGGACGATTTCACTTCGAAACCGAATTAAAATATAAATATAAGCATCCTATAGACTATCCCACTGCTGGGACACAGGCTCCTCTCGGTGAGAGGGAGCTAAATTACTTTTCATTAAATAAGGCATAGAGGTAGTTTGGAATAACTTGAAAAGCACACAGCATACTTTACATTAAAGAAAATTACAAACTGTTATAGTTTGTAATTTTCTTTAATGTAAAGTATGCAAGCAGACCCACGACAAAAGCTAGACTATTTAATATAATCAATCCCTCTCAGTAACCCATGTGAAGTTATAGTCTAACCCGCTCATATCGACTCGCACGGTATAAATAGTGACGTATGTAAACACTAAAAATAAAGCAGTCAATAATTTAGTTCCACATCAGCGGCTGCCGATCAATCTGGCAGGAATGGCAGCGCCCTGGCATCAATCTGGCAGAAATGGCAGGGGAATGGCAGGGGATTGGCATCCATCTCTTTGTAACTAATCTACGAGTGTGATGACTGGACCGGGCAGTGAATGACTGTTATGTGAGGGGTTCAAATAAGGGGATTTAGCTTCAGCAGTCTAATTCCGAAACACAATCGCAATGGCTTTCAATAAGCATTTGGAACAATTTTCGTGTTGAATGATCGTCATGAATAGTTTGTATAACTATCCATACTAATATTATAAATTCGAAAATAACTCTGTCTGTCTGTCTGTAACCTATTCACACCTAAACTACTGAACGGATTTCGTTAAAATTTGGCAGAGAGATAGATTGTATCCCGGGGAAGGACATAGGATAGTTTTTGTCGACACAATTCGCGGGCGAAGCCGCGGGCGGAAGCTAGTAGGTACATAAAAACGAAAGGTTAAAGGAATAAGCTCAAGCAAGTGGTAATCCCAGAGAAATCTGAACTGATACCTCTATGGGATGCCAGCAAGCCTTTATTATTCTCGTCGGTGCCTCCCTGCCATTTTCCCACAGTACCTGTGCCTACATAGAGTAATATTATTTTAGCACCAATTGTAACACCTAGTCGACATAACATTCGATCACGGCGACATCTATTACAAAAAACATAACCCTCCTTCTGGCGCAGTCGGGTAATAAAAGGAGCATCACCCACTCAAGCTATCAACATCTCTCCATCACCGATACCGTATAGAGATAAGCCTCATTCTATATTTATTCCGCTGTCCGTCTGTACATCGCCATCTCCGAAACGGTAACTCACGTCGCCAATAACAATTTATACCGATACCGAACGGTTATTGAATAGACCATCGATAAAGATTCTCGAAAATCGAGAAACGAGTTAAGTGAATGTGTCTGATACGACCTATTTTCGTTTTGCATACTTAATCGTTTTTGCACCTTATTATTAGAGGTGCAAGTTTGAATTTTATTTGGCACTTTTGCTGTTGATGGCATGAGCAAATTGGTGATTCTCTAATATCTAGGTGTTTCTAGGTATAATTTAAATAATTTATTAGAATATATGCGTCGTGCTAATAAACATGTCGAATCACCGATTGTCACAGTCTTTTTAACATGTATCTGTATATCGGATGACAATCGCCTTGTTGAAGAATTAATCAGCCATATTTAGCGTGGCGCTTTCGTCGGCTGATTTTTACATAATATTACAAACGAGTTCGCTCGGTTTTTAATCGATTACGATAAGGCTCAACGGTTGCGGAGCTATTGGTTTTTTTTTAAATCTATTGGTGTTTGGAGAAACTCCTCTTGACGATAAAGTTAACCCTGAACGGAATTTGGTATATTTATTAGAAAGTTAATAAGTTTGTCATAATTACAGTGCATTAAAAATGTGAAACATAAATTGGTGTTATCTGATTAAAAGGTGCTTGTCTGTGCACCTGTTGTAACCCTTCCTAAACTTTTTCACATAAGAGAAAAGGAAATATTATGAATAACGACATATGAGTTGACATTGGTAAATAATGAATGCCTTTTAAAATAATATGGACAGGCTCGATTGAAACACATCATATTTCGTAGTAAGCAGCATGGAAATTGGACATTAAATAGATACAAAATGTTTTCTGTGAAAGTCTACCAAAGACTTATTTCATCTTAAGGTGAATGGGTAGTAGTAGACCGCGAAATTCAAATTTTCTTACGTTTTTTGCAATTTTTAGGTCAGTGTCAGATTGTATCTTGATCAAAATATGATTCGCGACAATAACAGGTACATATTTAAGGAATTATAATCATTAGAATCATTAATATATCTTTCTAAGTTAGATTTCTACCACCAACCACCAATCTCTTATGGAAAAGTGTTAGTGGTAGAAATCTAACTTACAAAGATGTATTATTGATTCTAATGATTATACTTCTCTAAATATGTACCTGCTATTGTCGCGAATCATATTTTGATCAAGATACAACCTGACACTGACCTGCAAATTGCAAAAAACATAAGAAAATTTGAATTTCGCGGTCTCAACTACCCATTCACCTTAATCAAAGCACTTTATTTACCGTAATATTATACCATAATTAGTGAACATTCATTAAATAAGTCCTTATTCAATTATAGAGGAATAAGAAGCATTTCTTCGTCTCCTAAACCCACACCGTTTATAAATATAGATATAAAATCTTAATCCACTTTAAGTAGGTATCGATAAATCAATCGATTTTAAAATCGATTAGCATTTTTAAACACACAAAATCGAATGATCGTTATATGGTTGTAGCTTTACACTTCTCATACACGGCCTATTCGAATCACAGTTTTAACATTTGAATCGAGTTAATCGGCGATTTGGATCCCGTTTTATAATCGGCTGTTTGGTTTCGATTTTTTTTCTGTACCTAATAGTATATTTTGTTAGCCATTAGCACGATATTAATATTATTTTTATTAGATGTTACTGTTCCGATTATTTCCTAAATGTGTTCGTGTTAAAATGCCGTTGGTGCTATAATAGGCTGTTCGGAGCCGATTATCGCCATGTTTGGCTTTGAATATAGGATTTACATCCTATATATTAATAATACAATGTAATTATGTCTTCCGCGTAATTTAAGTAAAATAATGTTTACTGCTATTTTATGTAAAGTTTTTTCACATATCAGTCAAACTGATTATGAATCAAGTGTTATTTACATACAGTTATTTATCAATTTTAAAGACCTCGAGGTGGAACCATTTCACAATTTTTATGTTCAGGTAGCAATTTATATCTTTCGAAATCTAAATGAAGATAGACAGGACAAGTCTCTTAAACAAGATGATTTAAAGTTCAAATTATATAAAATCTAGATGGCATGAAACAGACAGATTTTAATCTGTAAATCTATAAAGCTTTCGTAAAATCTAAAATTGGTGAACTACCAAGTTGAACCCACTGACTTATGATCTCTATTTCTATATCTTACGGTTCGTTATACCCACTTACGTCCATTTCCCTTACGCTGTGCTTCCACCACAGGTTTCCATGGCATAATCAGCCTATAATATTGCCACTGCTGGGACACAGGCCTCCTTTCTTCGAGAAGCAGTGAGTTAAAATCCACCACGCGGGCCCAGTGCGGGTTGGTAGATGTCACATATCTTCGAATTTTTGGTTCTAGGACATGCCGGTATCCTCACGGTTTCGGTTTTCCTTCACCGTTTTAAGAGCAGTGGCGATAAAATTATTAACACAAAGTAAAGCGCGTGTCTGGGTTCGAACCCACGACTCACAACTTGTAAGTCGAGTCTATTAGGCCACCACTGCTCTGGGCTCAGGTTTCTATATTTTGACGAAAACAAATATCTTCGAGTCGCGAACTTAACCGTTTTTGTTACATAAAGAATTCAAGCATAATTAAAGTGATGAATTCCAAGCATAACATAATACATTTGGAACGATACCACACGACCGGATTCCACCTATGCAAATGTTAAGTGAATTATATACAAGAACCAACCATCACGCTACCGTTAGGCGGACTCGGCTGTCGCTGCTGATATATGATGTACAAAACTATAGGAATTATATCTGATGGAGCTAATTAAGTTAAGTTTTGAGTGGCTATTCGTTTACTTAAGTTATTGCTGGTTTGAAAAACTGATGAACGCCAAAATGAGCGATGCAACGAGCGTTTCCTAGTGTGCTGTGTGCGTTGCAAATTTGCAAGCTAAAGGGCCTTCTGAACTGATTCCATTCAACAGTTAACTCTATTTCTGATCATGCACATCTATTGCACCCTAATTGTGTAACACACTTTCTATCACAATCCAAAGGAATTTGAAAGAAATTCGTAATCCATTGCTTCATAGGTTTGAAAAATTAATTGCTCGAAAACGTAAATAAAGCAATGAATGCTGTTGAACTGTCAAAATTAATGGCATTGCCAGTGTAAGTGTGTTGCTCCATTATCCCATTGGTTGTGGTCCTCCCAACACTTCGCCTTTAGGAACTCCCCCAAGAAACAACACACAATTGATTCAAAAAGACACTATAAAGATGAATGACTAGTTTAACCGTTTGGAGAACAAGGTTTTTTATTATTCTACCTTTGAAAATAACAGATGACCTCTAACAGACTATCCAAAATTAAAACTCCACTAAACTTGCATAAACAAATAATTTTACATTTGGGTCGGATGTCATTAAATCCGAAATGGCCGCTTGATGTCTTAGCGACACTGAATTTCCGATGCGAACATGTCAATAGGTACCTACATACGATTTCCAGAACTGGCCCAAAATTATTAGAAGAACAGATCTGACATGGTCTGACGACACATATAGTTGTCATTAATTAGTTGAAACATGTTCTTTTTTTACGACTGATATAAATCTCACATTTAATGTATCTCAAATTAATTTTACACAGCAAACATTAATATTTCTATGGTACCTACATATTCATCTTGTTTCAAGTTGATATTAGCGTGAAGCATTTAACTCAATTTTATTTTGATTAGATTGATTGTAATAATGTTATAATAAAGCCGTTATCGGGTATCGCCGTTTTGTAGTAGCTTATTAGTATTTGTGACTCATAGGTATGTCATATGAGTCATTAGAATGAAAAGATGTTTCTTACCTAGTTTAATTTGGCTTGAGAAATGATTTAAAAGTATTTTATGACTAATCAACTGTTATTGGTTAAAATACAGTTGTCAATATTCATTCTACATTAATATTACAATATCAAATCGCCATATTCATCCTTCAAAAGAGAGTAAAATTAACAGGTTTCCAACTGACTAATAAGTCTTGCTCTTAACACGTTCCCTGTCCAATGACTCCAAAAGAGTCACGTTTGTGCCAAACTCGTACGTCCATGACTCCATAAGAAGTCACACAATTTTTAGTTTACACGTCCTTGACTCCTTGTGGAGGCGCGACACGCGATATACCTAATGGCGCGCGTCACGCCTGTTTGCAGGAGCCTTTATGCGATGAAGGAAAACATCGTGAGGAAACCGACATGCTAGAACCAAAAATGTTTTCGTAAATATGTGTCATCTACCAACCCGCACTGGGCCCGCGTGGTGGATTACCGCTCACTCCCTCTCAAGAGGAGGCCTGTATTCTAGCAGTGGGGAACATTATTGGCTGATAATGTAGTAAATCTCGGCCAAAATCTATCGATTGCTTACCATCATCAATCTATAATATTCCCAATGCTGGGACACAGGCCACCTCTCTTCAACCGACCGATTGCTTGCTTCTATCCAATGCACTAAACAAATCGTCTTTATTTTCTCAGATGCCAAGTCCATATCTTCAATATACTCGTGAACACTAACAATATTACTGACAACTTAACAAGTCTACTGGTCGCCGTCTGTCACCACTCCAGCACATAATTACACATAGCAAGATAGATAACACAATTGCAATGTATTATTGCGTCACTTTGACCTCTGGGGCCGCGTATCATTGACCCAAAGTGCCTAAATCTCCTATTTAAACGCATTACCATCACAATGAGATGATATTAACCATTCTAATTTGGAACAAACATGGTTTTTCATATATATTTCAGTAAGTTGTAGGTATTTCATTCATGTTAATCTTATATTCTGGTTTAGTATTGGTACTTGTCTATTCTGTAAAAATGTCTCAGTTTTCACATTGAGATTTTAATACAATAGATCGGTAATGTTTTTCTTTGTAACGTTTCAAAAACTCACTAATAATAAGGTTATATCTAACGAATACTGAGGTTTTTTTAAATTTATTTACCATTTAAAAATTAATTACATTTGTTTCAGCAGAATAGCATTTTTAAACCACTAAGGTTTGTACTTAATGCTACATCGTAGAAAAAACAAAATCAAGGTAAACAATAAATACAACATAATACCCTATTTCGAAATTTGGTATCTTCATCTCAGGTGATATGCTAGTTACTACGTAAGCTGCATTTCACATTGAGCATTCAATTACGTAATTCTCGAGTTTACTTTTCAAAACATAGAAAGAGAAACACTATCTGCACTTGTTTACGTAGCTATAGCAACAGAACCAGTACTGACTCACCTGAGGAAAACAACAGCTAAAACAATGCTCTTGCGCACACACTAGATAAAATTCACATCCACACAAGATATCCCCGTTCACATAAGCTTGCAGAAACTCCATACGCCATAGACTAACATTTCAAAATTCCTCTTCCCATAGCTATCTAATTTCTAGAGAAGATTAGCTATTTATTTGACAGCTACCTGTAATATACTTAGGCGCCGCCCAAAGATATCTGGCGACACTTAAATATAGACAGGGATGCTGTATTTACGTGTTGACGATAACTTTGTAAATACATGCTTCAATAAATTTTGATGAAGAAAATTACAATGTATCTATGTAGAATATATTTTGTAGACATCTGTCTTCAGTTTTATGTGTCCTGCTGTCTTACCAAGGTGAGGAGAGTAATTTAGTGTGAGTTTATTTGGCACATGCAAACTAATTTAATTAAATAATTCATTTCCTAAGCAGTATGACCGCCTAAAATGTACAGGACACATGATTGAATACGAAACCGTAGACGTTTGTGGCATTACAATTCACAGCAGCATTTATTAAGCCCAAGCCACAGCAGTCCTTACAGCATAGGACCATGTTACCTTTTCATTTAAAGGGGAAGATATATTGAATGAACGTATTGAACGACTACTGCATGAAATACCAATCAGTAGAGTTATATGAACTTAGAGGGCCGTGTTAATGATTTTAATTATTAAAATTCTGTAAATACATATTTGTTACTTTCGCGACACATATTTTGTTTAACATACAACCTGAAAAATTTAAGAAAATTTGTGATTTGTAGGCTATCCTGGCGGTTTCCCCTTAAGCTCAAAATGATCGTAGACACTTCACCAAACCTAAGCACATAGGTAGTAGTAGCTCTTTCTTCTTGAGATTCAGCCCACACGACCTTCCCTAGTCTAACCATCCTTAGACCACTTCTGCCAAGTTCTATATGACTAAAGAGTGTAATAATACAGTATTGAAGTGTAAAAAACTGATGGGCTGACGTCGGTCACCGCCGGGGCTGAGCGTAATCAGCCGTGAGCGTAATCCACTACTCGTGTTACAGGCGAGGGGTCTGTTCACATCGGAGTCAAGAAGGCAATGTATAGTGTATGTAAAGTACGCTTAAAATCGGGATTAAAATCACCCTTTTGTTTGCGAGTAGAAATCCTCATGGATGTTTTCCGCCCTGAGACCCCGGGTCGGACACCCGGGTCTGTCAGGCGCTGGAGACTTGCGCAGTTCGCCACTCTACCAGGATTAAAATCACCTCAAAGCGATCTCTAGATACCAACAGTGATTTTTTTGCAATCTTCAAAATTTTATCCGTAAAGGGTAGAAAGCAAAGAGACAGGCATAAGTATTTATTTTCGCGTATATTTTGGACATAATAAGGAATAGGTACCTATCTGTGTATGAAGACTAAAAATAAGTCAAGAGCTATTTCAGAAATACCTAATTTTGAACTCCAAAAACGCTTTGAAGCAAAACTTAACACAAGAATTACACCTTGTTGAACAGTATTTGCCAGTATTTGCGTGATTATGTATCAGTTTCACTTGGTTCACGTATTCTCTTAAGACCTTTTATTTTTACATTTTTAATTCAAAAGTAACTTTAACGTGTATTCTGATAAAGGCTAATAAAAAAACTACAACAAATCGTATGTAATCACCAGTGCAACCGCGTCCTAACCGCTTGCGCTCGCGCATTCTCCAGTTTCATTCATAAAGTGGCGTATAGCAGGATGTCGGAGATGGCGGCTCGCGTTACGAGGTCGCCGCCGCTACTTACGATTTGCTTATAGTGTGTTACAGCCTCAAATTATTGACTAAATTGAAGTTTACTTACTAGTAGTTGTGGGAGGGAATTGGTGTTAGAATAGAGGGAAGCAAAAATTGCAGTTTCGAAATCGAAAATTTTGATTTGAATAATCGTTTGTTAAGTTACACCAAGGGCCTGCAGCTCACCTACCTACACCACAAATCATTTAATGCGTTTATTGCATATGCTATTTTCTTTCCATCGTTTAAAGATAACAGAAACAGAACATTTTAAATACGTTGCAACGCCCGACAAAGGAGGGGCTCGTGGCTCATAACAGCCGCGCGGGTCGATCGTCAGGTTAAGCTACACTTGCCGCGGTTGTTCCGTTGATGTGATCTTTACATACCGAGACCCCTCCGTGTGTCGGAAAACACGTTACGCCGTTAGTCCCGGCTGTCATTCTTGGATCTTTGACAGTCGTTACGGGTCTTCAGAAACTCAAAAGTTTTGCAACCAGTCTTATCAAGGAGTATCGTGATTGTGGAGATCAGAAAGGTAGACGCTCCATATAAAATACTGCTATTCAGCTGCATCCGGTTAGTCTGGAAGCCGACCAACATCACATCGTTGGGAAAGGCGCCTAACGCACTTAGTGATTTGTAGTGCAAGCGGGCCTAAGTGTAAGGTATTTCACGTAACTTTACAGGTAAAGTCAGGGATTTACTCAAAATATTTTGCTCGATTCCACTCAACATTCAAAAGGAAGAAGTCGCAAACTTCCTCGAGTTGATGAGACGAGAAAGACTACGAATTACGGGGAAGGTGGATTTTCAGTCTTATGTTTTTCATTTATATTGTATCGCGCAGCATCTATTAACATTCAGTGCAACACGAGGCTCCAATATTTCTGTACGCGACCACCAGAGGTTGTTATGTAGAACTTGCGTCACCTTGAAACCGGAAGAGCATGACTAATACAAAGCGCCCTATTATGTCGTACTTGATGCACATTTAAATCTAAAGACCATAATTAATATAAAGAGCCCATTGTCGCCGGCACCATCGTCTCCTCAACATTTTCAATAGCATCGACCACCCTTGATTCTCACATCGAACAATTGTCACGCGTCCTAGTTTTACCGATTTAATTGTAATATTTTTATGAATTAAAGAGCTTTAAGTAAATTATATTGGTTTCCTTTTATATCCTCCTGCAGCCGAACGTAATTAGGTCGTAAACATGTTGCTATAAACACAAACGGCTCGCTGGCTAGGTACACAGCAACATTAGTAACACATCAACCACTACTAAAATCCCAAATTACCAATATTTAACAATGTGCAACAAATTGCAGCACAATTCATAACCCCGCGCAGCATCGTGTGCGGCCACGCGGCCAGCGATTACACAGTTAACGATCTAACGCTAACCCGACAACTGTTTACGCGCGTTTATTGACAACTAAACTCACTTTACGGCCTGAGGGCAGGCCCTAAATCTATTCACTTAATGATTTATACGTAATCGTCACTTTTTATGGCCCTATCCAATAATTGGACTAAGTTTACTGAAACTTGTTCAAACAACGGATGTGTTTTGACACGATTATATTTTTATTACGAGTTTTAGTATTTTACGGAAATCGTTCATCAGAAGTTTATTACGAATGCTATGGGTTTTTTATCGTTCATAAATATTTGACTGTGGAAATAAGTTATTAAGACTGTAAAAAAACTATGATTTGCTTAACAGAAATGTCTCGTTGCGGCAATCGATATTTTTGTTGGGTTTAGTAGCTAGGAGATGACTCATATACTTACCTATTCGACTGGGTCCCACGCCATCGCTACTCCATTCTCGAGCCTATAACCCAGAAAGCGTCTGCACATCAGCGCCCTTAATGAATAGCGACCAAATCGCCTTGTAAAAGTTTACGACTGATAAAATCAGTTATAAAACTCTATGAAGCCGTAAATTCAGCGGGCATCGGGCCGATCGTTTAAAAGACGGGAGCTATTCCGAAGTCTATAAATCAGGCGATCGGGTGTATTCGGGCCTATTCGGGGCCGATCGTAAAGATTAACCGCGCTCACTGTTTGTAAACACTACTTTTATGCGGATTCGACAGATTTTTTTTTTCGATTTTTATGATGGCGGTTTATGAATGTATATGCTTGTGGCGTGATTGATTCCGCTTTTGTTCATATTTATTTGCGTAAATCAAAGTTGCTTGTCGGGATATAGTTTTATGGGGAGCAGTCAATTCTGTGCTGGATGATGCTGTCTTATTAGATTGCTTTCATGCCATCAACATTCACAGCAAAGTTGACTACCAAAACGGAGGAACAGCAAGGATAAAGGCTCCTTCAAACAGGCGCGACACGCGATAAAATCGCGCGTGACACAAAGGCACCACAAGTCGCGCAACGAGCGGTGCGTTTGTGTCGCGCGCGATTCGCGTCGCACGTCGCACCTGTTCGCAGGAGCCTTAAAATGAGGCAGAAGTTCAAAAGCGGTCTCTAAGTACAGTAGCAACAATGAAAGATACTCCTCTAATAAGCATAACAAAAACCAACCACTACTCTAACTATTCCAACCGCAATCTTCACACAACTCATCAATAGTCCCACGAACAAAGACGAGTCCATCATCCAACTCTTCCGTCAAAACCAATAAAGGGTTCCCAATAGAAACTTAAAGACTGGAACTGGAAGCCAAAGTTAAAGTCGTAAAAACATGGAAAGTGCTGCGCCAAGGTTTATTGTGCCTCGACATTTTGTGGCCTAACAATTGTTTTCTCACATACATAAAAAGGGGTCATAAAACTTCTGTCGGTCAAATGATTACGGAAAGCGTAAAAAATGCGTAAAAGCCCGAAGTACCGAACAACTGTTCGAATTGTTCGAGGGTATAAGTTATTCATTAGCTTTACGGCAAATCAATAATTGGAAACCTACCTGAGGTTACGTATACCTGGGAATGTTGTTTTTTTTTTTACAAAGAGTTTTTTGGTCTGTGAAAAAGTATGTAGTCTCGACAATTATGGGACAGTATTTTAGAAGCACCTTTTTATGTGAAAGGTTTAGTTAAAGATCGTATCTTTGTATATAATTTTCTTTACTTCAAGGAGTACGAACAGGTGAACTTGTTTGTGTTCAGAGTTACATGATACTATCGTTTATACCCTGAATACCCGTTGGCATTCTTACGCAAGCTTGTAACTACAGAGCGATCAAAAAATTCAGCACTTGGCCAAATCGATTCAAAAGCGCCTGAATAAAGCTTTACCTTCTATTATTTTAAACAGTAGTTTTTTTCTGTGATCTCCTTAAACTCTGTCTTAAATTCGTGACCTACACCAATATCTTTTAGCCCACTTGCAAGGCCAAAACCAGAAGGACAACGTGACTTCCCCACACAGCTATCAGTAGACCATTATATTTATGCTAACTGGTCAACAAATTGCCAACAAAAGGCCAAGGGAAAGCCTGTAAATCAAGCTTGGAACGAGCCATAAATTTGGCTAAACTATGGACAGCTTTTTTTATTATTTTATTGTATAGTTGTCTGTGATTGCGTCACAGTAATTTTGGGCAGCTGTTGTAGTTGCGTGGTCACTTGCTAATTGTTGGATTCAAAGAGGGGCTAAGGACAGGTAAGTTGGCAGGTAAGGTATGGTAATTAGATTTTGGTACAATTTGTTTCTAATTATTTATTTATTTAAGGACAACCAACAAAGCATACACCAATAATATGTACATGTTAAAAAGGAAAAAAAGTGAAGAGGTGAAAGGTGTGTGCGTGTGTGAGTGAGTGTGTAATTATGAAGATTTCGTTCAAGTTTAGCCCCTACGAGTAAATTTGAGGGAGAGATCAATCTGAAGTATGACCTCAATCGACACTTGCAAAATAATATTAGACTAATTTCCAAAACTATTTTTGATGCCATTGAAGTTTTTACAAATGTTGAAATTTCACCTATCCTGCGTTCGCGATTTATTTGCCAAAAATGTAAACAAAATATGAATTAACGGAAAAATAACTATAAAATAATTCCTATACAATAAAGTTCAGTTTACGCTACAACTTCAAACATTTTTATAACTTTTTCAATACTGCTAGCCACTTTTAAATCAACTTAATTGACATTGAAATAAAGTTGAAATTTGTTTAACTAGAAACAAGGTGGGGGAGTGCAGCACTGCGCACTTTTACTATAGCATAGCATAGTACAAGCATAGCGTAATCAGCTTATACTATTCCCACTGCTGAGACACAGACACGGGCCTCCTCTTTGTAAAGGAATTTTTTCAATTAATTTCAATTAAGAAATTTCACCTAATCTAAGGTTTTCAAGGGTTTCAGCGCCGTCTTAAAAAATATACAGTGCGGCAGGAACACCAACGCGCAACTTGTTATCATGGATTCAGAACATGATTCTAAACGCCCCTGCGTTGAAATGTTTAGTCCGATATTAAAAAAAAAATTGCTGTTCCATACATTTTGACCGCGTAGGTACTTTTCTATTAAACAGCAGTTTTTTGAAGTGAAAACTTCTTTAGCGGCGCTGTGTACTTTTTTTGGAATGGGTAAAAACTTCTAAATTCGCGTCAGGTCACGTGACCCTGATCGAAAATTCGTAAGACGTAAAACGTAAGACGCGCGTTATATAACTATATACACACACGGAACTATACACGGATATATAACTGACGACGAGCAAATCTGAATAAATTCCTTTCACGAGAAGAATAAACCAGTCACTTTGGTCATCATACCTGATTTGCAAAAAACCCTATAAAATAAGGAACACACCTTAACACGCGTGTTTTGTTTATAAGACGATTCACAAAATACACTCGTAATTGTTCAAGTTTTCACTTCTGTCGGCACTACCGGAGTGCCAGTGTTTTTTTTTTCTTTTCTTTTCTTTTCCACGCTAGGGGTCTGTAAAAGAATATGATTAATTCTCTTTGACCCTAAAAGAAAAGCTTCGTCAAGTAGACGTGTTAAGCCAAGGGGTATCGTATTACCCAGTAACTGGGTTGTGGAGGTCAGATAGGCAGTCGCTCCATGTAAAATACTGGTATTCAGCTGCATCCGGTTAGACTGGAAGGCGACCCCAATATAGTTGGAAAAAGGCAAGCAGATGATGATGATTCTGAGGCCGTACGGAGTTCGCCGAGTCAGCTAGTACTTAGTTGATAAGAAAAACGTTATTGGACGATTTCTTAATATTATAGTAACTTTACTTAGCAGTTTAAGTTATATTTAAATTAATTATTAGCTATATTGTAATGTAATGTAAATAATTTAAAAAAAGTTAACTTCAACATTTATCTATTCTAAATATTTCTGAATAAATCCAGTCTAATAAATAGTGATTTGATTTAAATACCAACGCGAAACTATTGGAAGTATCTAAGTCCTAGATGGAACTTGGTAACTATAATAATTGATCAATCAGCGCAATCCTGATAAGTTTGTCTGCTAAACCAAGCTATTAATCTTTTAGTCAAGGTGATCTGACATTGTTATCTAGCGCACCTGTAATCATTACTATTATAAGTTTCTATTTTATCAAATGTTTTGATTATTGGCTATTTATTATTTTGTTACTTTTGCTAGCAGAAGACAGCGGGCCAGTTGCGTAACACGTTATCAATCGGAATCGCTTTCAGTTTGACGGTTCAACAACATTCATTGCGTTAAATTATTTACGTGTTGAGGAGACAAATTTTACGAACATATGAAGCAATGGATTAGCAATTTGCTTCAAAATGATTCAGATTCCGATTGATAGTGTGTTAGGGCTCCTACAAACAGGCGCGACACGCGACGCGAACCGCGCGCGACACAAAGGCACCGCTCGTTGCGCGACTTGCGGTGCCTTTGTGTCGCGTGTCGCGTCGCGCCTGTGTGTACGAGCCTTTACGAATTAGGGCAACAAAAGCTAGCCCAGTGGTAACGGCTTCGACTTACGAGTTGTAGGTTAGAACCCCGACAGGCGCTTTACTTCGTGTAAATAAGTTCATCACCATTGTCATCAAAACGGTGAAGGAAAACATCGTAAGGAAACCGGCATGTCCTAGAACCAAAGATTCGAAGACTGTGACATCTTGGTACCCGTAGTGGGTCCGCGTGATATATACTTCCCTCTCGAAGAGAGAAGGCCTGTGTCCCAGTAGTGGGAACATTATAGGCTGATTATGCCCACCTCAGACATCGACCCACATTGCCGGGTCAGCGGGATTGTCCGAAAGGGTTACCGCTGGCTCGGAACATAAAGGGCTAAGGAAGGAACACGGGTGGGTTTTAGTCAGTAAGAGTCTGACACTCCCTTCCGCTCCACCCAGAGCGGGAGGAGTCATTTGATGATTTACCATCCTGAAAAAAAAAAGACATCGACCTACATGCTCTTCATATAACCTGACCAAGATTATGTCTGGACTTTAAAAGAGACTGTGACCTCTGAGTTTGTTTCGGCCTTTCTTTTCAGAGTAGTCAGATAGAAAACGCCGACCTCATCTAGTTTAAAAAAATATGATTAAAAACCTACTTACAAAAAACTAAGATAATTTCATTTGCTATTATTATGCAGATAGTTTTGCATCATGGAGATTAAGAGCTGCAAATTCTAATTTTTTTTGGTTCAGTTTGGGAGTGTGTGTTACTACTAAGAAGTCTCTGCATTGTTCAGTTAGTCAGTGCATTGTGTTTTATTGTAAATAATTTACCTATTTTTGTTTTTATATATTAGTAGTAATTTTTTGTATGTATTTTAATTTTAAGCTTATCATTTTGCTGTGCCCTGCCAACCCTGCTACAGGGTTCATATATTTGTATCTAGCTTTAAGCCTTTTGTAACATCTTCTTTACAATATGGAATGCAGTAAAAGAATATGAATATGATTATCTATGAATAAAATTCAGTAAAAATCTCGCCAATATCACTGTTGCTTTCAGGAAATATTATCCTAATACTTTAAAGTTCCAACAAGCTACCAGATTTTTTCAACCGCTATTAGTATACAAAAAACCGCTAGTAAAGTTACGTAGTGAGTTTATAAATATTAATATCGATTAATATGTACATGATTGAGGCGCCGGCGCATATGGAGGGAGTTTTAGTGCAAGGACGAATGAGTTGCATGCTAGGCCAGAGAAACAGCGGAGAGAAGTTGTGAGCTTAAGGATATTACATTGCTCGATGACCTTGAAGATTTGATCTCTGTACTAACATTTGTTATTTTGGCGCCCTCTACTGACAAACGAGCATACTAAAAACAAACAAACTGAAGATTAACCAAGAACACAGATGTGTCACAGAGCTGTCATCGTTTTTGCCTATTTTATTCGTTCTCTGAGAGGTCTAATAATTATGTAGATTTAATTCCTCTAGGAGTTTTGTACAAGTACCTACATCAATTATGTAATTTATTTTGTAATAAATAAATGTCTATAATCAACATTTATCTAGTTGAGCACGGGTGCTACTACATGATACATTCTGAAGGTCAGATGATGACCAGGTAAGTGCCTATCGGTTCTCAGTAACGGGAATAGTTAGGATAACCTAGCTTTCAATATTTACCTAATTGAGTACGGGTGCTACTACATGATGCATTCTGAAGGTCAGATGATGACCAGGTAAGTGCTTACCGGTTCTTAGTAACGGGAATAGTTAGGATAACCTAGCTTTCAATATTTATCTAATTGAGTACGGGTGCTACTACATGATACATTCTGAAGGTCAGATGATGACCAGGTAAGTGCTTACCGGTTCTCAGTAACGGGAATAG
Source organism: Luperina nickerlii (assembly GCA_963855955.1). Lineage (NCBI taxonomy): Eukaryota > Metazoa > Arthropoda > Insecta > Lepidoptera > Noctuidae > Luperina > Luperina nickerlii. Next base: position 1,553,649 of record OY979666.1, on the reverse strand, counting down.
TTAGGATAACCTAGCTTTCAATATTTATCTAATTGAGTACGGGTGCTACTACATGATACATTCTGAAGGTCAGATGATGACCAGGTAAGTGCTTACCGGTTCTCAGTAACGGGAATAGTTAGGATAACCTAGCTTTCAATATTTACCTAATTGAGTACGGGTGCTACTACATGATGCATTCTGAAGGTCAGATGATGACCAGGTAAGTGCTTACCGGTTCTTAGTAACGGGAATAGTTAGGATAACCTAGCTTTCAAAATTTATCTAATTGAGTACGGGTGCTACTACATGATACATTCTGAAGGTCAGATGAGGACCAGGTAAGTGCTTACCGGTTCTCAGTAACGGGAATAGTTAGGATAACCTAGCTTTCAATATTTATCTAATTGAGTACGGGTGCTACTACATGATACATTCTGAAGGTCAGATGAGGACCAGGTAAGTGCTTACCGGTTCTCAGTAACGGGAATAGTTAGGATAACCTAGCTTTCAATATTTATCTAATTGAGTACGGGTGCAACTACATCATACATTCTGAAGGTCAGATGATGACCAGGTAAGTGCTTACCGGTTCTTAGTAACGGGAATAGTTAGGATAACCTAGCTTTCAATATTTATCTAATTGAGTACGGGTGCTACTACATGATACATTCTGAAGGTCAGATGAGGACCAGGTAAGTGCTTACCGGTTCTCAGTAACGGGAATAGTTAGGATAACCTAGCTTTCAATATTTATCTAATTGAGTACGGGAGCAACTACATGATACATTCTGAAGGTCAGATGAGGACCAGGTAAGTGCTTACCGGTTCTCAGTAACGGGAATAGTTAGGATAACCTAGCTTTCAATATTTATCTAATTGAGTACGGGTGCAACTACATCATACATTCTGAAGGTCAGATGATGACCAGGTAAGTGCTTACCGGTTCTTAGTAACGGGAATAGTTAGGATAACCTAGCTTTCAATATTTATCTAATTGAGTACGGGTGCTACTACATGATACATTCCGAAGGTCAGATGATGACCAGGTAAGTGCTTACCGGTTCTGAGATCCTATACTCCCACCTTCGGAGTCCACCATCAGGTAGGTGACATCGTCAATCATCAAGGTCTCCATGAGACCTTTCAAATGAGTCTAAACACGATGGTTTTACGTAGTGCCGTCACTGAGATCCTATACCCACCTTCGGATTCCACCATCAGGTAGGTGACATCATCAGTCACCAAGGTTTCCATAAGACATTTCAAATGAATACAAACACGATGGTTCTACGTACACCCGTCACTGAGATCCTATACCCCCACCTTCAGAGGTCACCATCAGGTAGGTGACATTATCAGTCACCAAGGTCTCCATAAGACATTTCAAATGAATACAAACACGATGCTTCTACGTACACCCGTCACTGAGATCCTATACCCACCTTCGGAGTCTACCAATAGGTAGGTGAAATCGCCAATCACCAAGGTCTCTATGAGACCTTTCAAATGAGTTCAAACACGATGGTTTTATGTAGTGCCGTTACTGAGATCCTTTACCCCCACCTTCGGAGTCCACCATCAGGTAGGTGACATCGTCAATCACCAAGGTCTCTATAAGACCTTTCAAATGAGTCCAAACACGATGGTTTTACGTAGTGCCGTCACTGAGATCCTATACCCACCTTCGGATTCCACCATCAGGTAGGTGACATCATCAGTCACCAAGGTTTCCATAAGACATTTCAAATGAATACAAACACGATGGTTCTACGTACACCCGTCACTGAGATCCTATACCCCCACCTTCGGAGTCCACCATCAGGTAGGTGACATCGTCAATCACCAAAGTCTCCATGAGACCTCCTTTCAAATGAGTCCAAACACGATGGTTTTATGTAGTGCCGTCACTGAGATCCTATACCCACCTTCGGATTCCACCATCAGGTAGGTGACATGATCAGTCACCAAGGTCTCCATAAGACATTTCAAATGAATACAAACACGATGGTTCTACGTACACCCGTCACTGAGATCCTACATCCACCTTCGGAGTCCACCATCAGGTAGGTGACATCGTCAATCACCAAGGTCTCCATGAGACCTTTCAAATGAGTCCAAACACGATGGTTTTACGTAGTGCCGTCATTGAGATCCTATACCCACCTTCGGATTCCACCATCAGGTAGGTGACATCGTCAATCACCAAGGTCTCCATGAGTCCTTTCAAATGAGTCCAAACACGATGGTTTTACGTAGTGCCGTCACTGAGATCCTATGTATACCCACCTTGGGATTCCACCATCAGGTAGGTGACATCATCAGTCACCAAGGTTTCCATAAGACATTTCAAATGAATACAAACACGATGGTTCTACGTACACCCGTCACTGAGATCCTACATCCACCTTCGGAGTCCACCATCAGGTAGGTGACATCGTCAATCACCAAGGTCTCCATGAGACCTTTCAAATGAGTCCAAACACGATGGTTTTACGAAGTGCCGTCACAGATCCTATTCCCACCTTCGGATTCCACCATCAGGTAGGAGACATCATCAGTCACCAAGGTCTCCATAAGACATTTCAAATGAATACAAACACGATGGTTCTACGTACACCCGTCACTGAGATCCTATACCCCCACCTTCGGAGTCCACCATCAGGTAGGTGACATCGCCAATCACCAATGTCTCCATGAGACCTTTCAAATGAGTCCAAACACGATGGTTTTATGTAGTGCCGTCACTGAGATCCTATACCCACCTTCGGAGTCTACCAACCAAGGTCTCCATCCTCCGTCAAACGAAGTTCTCAAGATATAAAAATATGTATTGTAGCTAAAAACGATAACAAAAATAAACACACTAGAAATAATGTACTCAATAGGGTAGGTAAACCAATAGTTTTGGTGAGCTCGGCCACGCATCACCTTACATTTATTTTTATATTTAGGCATACTCAGGCTTACTCTATGATAGGTGCAAAAAACAAAACGAAATTACAAACTACTTTACATTATATTTACAAACTTAATGTCTATTGTTTTTTTACGAAATATTTATATTTGTACTATTTACAATATGATTTAATTCAAAAATCATTCAAAACGTGAACTTTTAGTTTTTATTTAGAAAAAATAACGCGCGTAAGTCCACCCGTCACAAGAGTCATCGAGACACTGATGTAACGTGTCCCGAGTACGCCTCACAGGCCGTAGCGGGGGTGCTCCAGCGGGGAAGTTTCGGGTTTTTAGGTTTTTAGTCATTATTTTAAAATATTAAAAGAAATATGAAAAAAAAAACAATACAAATTGTGAAATAGGTCATTACATATTTTTTAGTACAAAATTCATGCCGAACTATTCAGCCGTTACAGAGAAAATTTACAATTTAGGTTGAAAAAGGACCTATTTCATAAAAAAAAACCCAAAGTCTGGGAAAGTTTATTAAAATTTTAAACAATACAATGTATTTGTGATGACCCTAAGTATACCATATATTTTTTATACGGAAAACGCACAAAAGGATTCATCTAAAATCTTCTTTAAACTTACAGTGTTTTTGGGATTTGAGCGAGGTAATCCCCTTAAGAAAAAGGGTATATTAAGGTGTTTAAAGCATTATCAAAGATAGAGTATGTAAGTATCGTAGCACGTGGCGCTTTGTAGTTTCTGCCTACCCCTATGGGATTAAGGAAGGCTTGAGCTTATAACATAATGAATGTATGGATTTGCATTTTAAATTAAAGTTGTCTCTTATCTATAATATACTACTAGGTTTATTTATTTATTTATAGGTTCTTCGCAAAGACGTAAGATTTTGAAAAGCAACATGATTTATTCAAACTAAGTATATCATAACTTTAAGCTTCAAGGTAAAGAATCACAACACGTCTTGTCTTGTTAAGAAATATGTATCACGAGAGTAGCAAAAGAATAACGTCTTAACGTAAAGTTAAGACATTGACGTCATCTTAACCTCGTCTTCACTAATGACAGTGACGTCACCATGGTAGGTACAGTAGTGACGTAGCCGCGGTTGTCGCGGCCCCGCACCGCCCAACCCGCTCAGCGCTTTACACCCATTACAACTGACAAAAACCCGTATAATAGCGAAAATAAATATTATTTATCGCTTCACGGTGGCTTAGTTTCATACAAAAAGACCTATGAATTATTACTTAGTACATTTGCGTTTTGTATGCCACTTTTTTTTTTCTATGGTCATAACTTAATATTTATTGCGAGTTTTAGTTGGATATTCAGAATCGTCACGTCATGGTCCCGGTTTCAATTGTTCGCTGCGACAAATTATTCTGGTAGAAAATGCATGGCAAACGAATGTCGACTTTAAAACAATGGGATAGAGTCATACAGTGCAGAATAGCTGTATGTATAACTTTGTGACGTAGTGTAAAAAAGTTGTGCTGTTGAGAACAGTAAGTCAACGTATCTATCTGCAGTTGAATATGATTAAATAGGCGTGGATTAACTGATTATATAATAATATGCTGTGGCGTGCACAGTGTGAGAAACGGTGAAGTCTGTAGTCATAATTGAGACCTCAAAACGTTTGGATGACGTGGCCTTGATTTGCATCAAATTGATCGAGGTAATGTATATGCAATTTTAATATGTATATCCCAACAATGAGTAATCGAGCTGTTTAAGCTGTTATCTCAGCTGTTATAATTTAAATTTATTGCATTCCTGTGTTATTCTGTGCAATACGGTTTATTATTTGATATAAATATTGAATTTAATGTGGCAAACATTCATCGGTTGCTGTGCCAACATTAGAAGACAATTGACAAAGTTTAACATGTCTCTTATGCCCCTAATTTCCCCATAACTATGAAACTGAGAACCAGCACTCTAATTGCGTAACACACTATCGATCGGAATCTGAATCATTTTTAAAACAAATTGCTTCATAAGTTCGAAAAATTTGTCTGATCAATCTGTTGTTGAACTGTCAAAATTAAACCGATTCCGATTGATAATGTGTGACGCAATTGCCCCGCTGAACAGTTTAGCGACAAAAACTAGGTATGGAAGTGGCACTTCCCTAGACAAGCTCTTCTAAAAAGAGCTTAACTAAAATGACTTACATTTAGACTCGAACGAATCATCGTTCTGCTTCTGCCAATAGCGAACAATTTTTGAATATGCTTAGCATTGGTAGTTCAAGCGGGCCATAACGTTTAACCCCTTGTATGCCGGGAGCGTAGATCTACGCGAGACACAATAGTTTTTAATTGTTTTCTGTAATTACGGCATACAACCGGTTAATAACTAGATGTAGTTTTATTGCTTAAATCCAGTCATAATAATAGTAAAACACTCACCGTTTTCGTTCGTGTTGAGCCAACGGTAGGACGGGCGCGGCTGCTGCTTGGAGCGCATCTCTACTGGTCGCTCCACTTTCCCTCCTGGTCACTCTCTGTCATCTGAAAACGGATAAAAAGGATATTCAATACGTTATTTCTATTCAGGGAATTTTATATCAGTTCAAACGGCCTCGGACTACTTTTAAAATAAATTTTAAAACCGCTTGGGGATGTGCACATTGAACCATGTAAAATATGCAGGACCAAGTTGAAAGAAAACCACCCTAATAAAATTAAATAAGCCCGCTTTTTAATTTTATCAAATTACTCAGGCTAAGTGATGTGAACTAACACAGTGGTTTCACATCGAGGATTTTTGGTCAAAACTGTTTAGTTGATTTAATTGACTTTTAAAAGATTATCACGATCGCCGCCGATCACTTCTTAAAACCGATGAATAACATCAAAAAATCCAATGGCTCAAGTCACCAAACACATTCGAAAATATTCACGATAAATTAAAAAAAGAACCGTCATTAATATGAGGCAAGACACGACAAGATATCGAGAGCAAAACGGTGTTTGCTGCTGTCAAAATTTAAATTAAACCTTAATCCTTCATTATTAGGGTTGTATGTTGGCTTATCGGAGCGCATAACATCGTCGACAGTTTTATACAGAAAAATCTCGGAACTCGAACGATATGTCACACAATTTATGAGAGCCGAACGATGCCGGCTGACGTGTTCCGAGTGATTCGAATAAGCCCCTCGTAATAAATTCGATATCAAACAGACAATGTCGTAATGCGATACAGTGATGTGCGATGCAGTGATAGGGACCCTGGATTTATGACGAACACTGTCTCTCGATTACCATTGTTGGGCGTTTTTGATTAATTTTGTTTTGTTTAACAAGATACGTACACGGGCACGACATAATAAGTTGTGATATGTCCCAAATATCGTGTAGGTGTGAGCACTGTGGGCCCACTCGGTGATTTGTGATGGGCGACTTTCAAAAAAATGTTTTTTTGTGTACTCAAACTTTCATGTCCAAAAATGTTAAAAATATGGATTCGTGTGCTGCGAAATAACATAAAACGGTTCGCGTTAATATGATTCAAGTGGCCGGAAATGTGAATGCATACTAATAAAATTCTTCCCTCTAATGTGTATGGGTATATTTATGTTCATACCGAGACTTTCAATAAATTGCACACACACAAGACCTCGCCAGGTCTTGTCGACTGTATTTATGATAATCATACCAATATTATAAAGAGGAAAGTTTTGTTTGATTGTCAGGGATATGTGGTAAATGAATTATCGTATTGATATGTCACATAGCTTTTTTCCAATGTGTTTTCTTTTATAAATAATTTTGAGTGAAGTCTGGTCTACTTTAGTTCCCGTTTATAAAACTCAGAACTGTTAGTATAGCTAAAATAATTTCAGAGGATTTTGTCGTTTAACCATGCCTTGATCAAAGTTAATTGACACTTCCCAGCACCAATGAAACTAAAGTGACTTTGAAAATGACTGAATAATATTTTGAAATAACTACCAATAAACACGAGACACTTTTACATCTAAGTAGCTTAATTACCTAACTACCTTCAACCCACAAATCCCACTTAATTCCTTCATAACAAACATCAAACTACCCGCCATGCGACATTACCATCGACCATATCATAAACCAATTGTAGAGCCATCAATATGTGGAGTATATTTTTTTATCTTTCAAGGTATTAACGCGCCTTGTCTTAACGGTTATTGGGCCGGTGGCTGTGAGGCGGCGGCGGTGGACATCCAGCGGACATATTCCGCTAAAGCCCTGTAAATCAGTCAGGGTAATGATGGAAATATACGGGGTTTGATAAAGAGCGGGCGAGAAGTGGTTGGTTAAGTTTTGAGTAGGTACCGAAAGTAATAAAAAGTTTATCATCATGATATTTTAGGGGATTATGGCTTTCTTGTTGATTAGAATGTTGATTACTTGCAGGCAAATTAAATTTAAAAAAATATTATAAGCAACCATGAAGTTTACACGCTCTACGAATTATAATAAATCTTTTTCTTTCGCTCCAATATTTTTGCAAATAATGACAGCTACTAGACTACAAGACAAATATGTGGAAATAACTGCTACAAAAGTTTTAGTAAGTATACCTAAGATAAGTATACCTATTTATCTATAACTCCCGACTACAAAAAAATTCGTCCTCACACTTCACTGTCATTCAGCGTACATTGTACCCAGCAACACGTCCCGCGCACGGCCGTAAAATCTCCCCGTATGTTTCTCACATTTATAGTGTCAATAAAGAATCGTCGCCCGATAACACACTTCAAGGGCAGTGCCATAAACTCCATACTATAGTGTTATTGGTGACTCGATTTATACACTTTTTTTTTTCTCAATTCAAGTCCCAGACAATTTATTAAGTGGTTCCACTGAGATCGCATTTTTTCTGTTTCTTTGATTAAACTTATTTGATTTGAGTAGGTATTAATTGGTCGTAAACACTAATGTGGATATTTAAAAACTAGTTCATAAAACTAGCGTGTCATACTTTTTAATTTTCCTTTGTTTGAATATTAATTTGTCTTGTTAATGTGTCTTCTGTCCTTGCAAAGTCGAATGCGAACTTATTTGTTAAAAAGAGATAAATTCGCGCATCAAGCTCTGGGCTATATTTTATTACTGTAATAAAACAGTTGGAGCCATTACTTGGCGTTTATTTTGCTAGCAACCTAGCGCCATCTAGTTTTCAAGGCGAAACTATATGAAGGACGTTGTACAAAACTTTGAAAATTTAATGAACATTAATTGTGATTTACGTGAAGACTTGCTGAGAAGCTATCTTCTAAGACTTAGATAATTTATAAAACGGTAATAGTATAAAATTAATTATACGTCAACACGACTTTTTATGTGGTAAGAAAGAGCGCCATATCACATGCTCACCTATTACTTTTTTATGGGCATTTAATGGTGTGCATGCATGTACGGAATAACATTTCTGAAGGAAACACATTTATAAAATTATTGCAAAAAATTAAAACACTACTATATAAAAAGCACACGTTTAATTAAAACTAATTTTAGATTACCTTTTAGGGACGAAATAGAAATAAAGTTTACTCTACATGTTCATAGTTAATTAACCAAAAAGCAAACAATTTTTGGCCGAAAGCATTGGCGATCGGCCATCAGCACACAGTGGGCAGGTGCCGTTTAGGAAAGCCATATCGGCTGTCAAAAACTTGTAAAATATCGCCGTTCCTCGTCGGAGAGCCGCGGGCGTCGCGCGTCCCTCACAAAGATATCTGTAAGATTTATTCAGCCGTCTACAATAGGGAACGTTTTAATTCTTTTCATATGCGACAGATTTATGTACGGACAGATGCGGTGGGACCACTGTGCCGACTCGAGATAACGTGTTGCCACCCTTTACGTTCAAAGTGAACGAATGTTTGTGCGATAGTTCTGTTTTGTCTGTCTTTATTGGTGATGAAATGTTTTCGTTTGAATTTGAGGCGATGTATGATGGAATTTTATAGAAACGTAATATGCTGCTAATACTGAAATAGTGCTTTGGTTCCATAATCACATGTTACGTACGGCATCTGTATACAGACTTTAATTAGCTAAGGTTCTTTTAATTACTTGTACACTTCGAAACATCCAGATAACATAAAACCTAGTTCTACAAAAGGTAAACTGCATGACATTTCTATTTTAAGATGCAAAACAAAAACGAACCATCAAAAAGCGTCTCGACGTACATACTTACTACGTCTCAAACCCGACTTTGCAATGTCAATATTTTAATACAAAAATACAAGCTGTATTTTTCTGGCATCACAACACAATGAAAGTTTTGAGTAAAAGTGCTCCGGCGATATTTGTTCTATTATTCTCTTCTACGTAGTTCTAAATTATTGTTACACATTGTCCCAAGTGACAATAGCATAATTTATGGCGGTCGTTGTCTAAAATTGTGCAAATTATACAAGTTGCATAAACAAAAACTATTCAATTTTTTGCCCGGACTTCGCAAATTTTAGCACCACTGTTTCATCTTGTGAATGAGTCGAAAAAAGATGTGACTTCCTTGTTATTTCTTAACTTTAATTTGTTGTTTTCAATTAATTTATTTCTAGTAGTAAAACTAAATTACGTTAATGTTCATTTGATAAACGATCAAAAATTTAAATGTCAAGCAACCGATCAATTTCAAAATGGCGCTTGAGTGAAATTCTAATACCGATGCTAATAACTGATCATTGGTATTTTATCGCAGGCTCTATCAGGCTGTCATTAAATATATGGGTAATAAAATTAGAACCGTGGGCGACGTCTGTGGTCAAAACACACATATATCTCATGTTGTTAAAAATACATTAATACCGAGCGTACCCAGGAGCGGGGTTTAGTCGTAAACGTGTGGTTTTAGTTCTTTAGAAATACATCTGATTGGATGGGAACACTTGCTCTTGCGCCGATTAATGGTAATTAAATAATTGTGAGCAGCGTTTACGCCGTTGAAGTCATTTATCAACTGTTTCAATAGGTAAAACCACATGTTTGGATATATGGCTGCGACGACATATATTTTTATATATAGGTATGACACACTTGTTCATGAATGAGAGACAAGGAATTATTTAAATATTATTGGATTTACATAATGTTATCAAAATATTTTCGTTCACACAGTCAATGACATAAGACGAAATCTAATAGATGAAATGAAGTTGTTTATTCTATAAATAGGATATCCGAATCGATCGATCAATGTTTCCTCTTTGCCTACTCTGGGAAGAAAGGCCGAAACCAACTCAGAGAAGCAGGTGGATGCCAAAAAGAACCATAAAGTACTATAAAGTATTTCCGAATCGGTCTACATGAGCTCAAGACTTACGGCCAGTATCTAAGACTTGCGTGACTGACATATTTATAAGGTCATAAATCTGCTGGAGGAGCCGACTGGAGTCTTAGACTAACCTATCACGATCAAATAACATGCAGCTAGAATGTGATGTGTGCTGCTCGTTTGTAACGATGTTCTAGTTGATAGGGATCAGGCTGTTGGTGTACGTAAGAATGTACTTACAGTGAGGAAGGCTGACGAACATCGTAGTACAAGTCTTTGGTTAGTTATGACAATTGCAGTATGAGAAAGTTCTTAGTTGTGATCGATGTAGACCTAGCTAATTGATAAAAGAATATGACAGTCCATCTCTTCCTAATTGAGACTCGATGGTAATCTTTGAGTGAATTATTGAAATACAACTGCGTTACCTTAAACTTTTGGTTATCAACAACATAACAATTAGGTGACGATTGGATTGGAAATCAATTACATTTTCCGAGGATTTATGCAAGAGGAACGGACTCAAAAGCTAACATAATTAAAATATTAAAAGGAAAACAAGACAAAACGAAGTCAACAGATATTATAGCTATGAATATCTCAGTAACAAGCGACTAAATATAAGAACAAACACGGTCCATCATACGTTTAATTATTGTATACTATTTTGACTTGATTTACGAGTCTCGGGACCGACCCCCTGAGTCTCAAGTCTGACGTTTTTGTTAATTAAACGTTTACTACGTTCGGATATTTTATGGAGTCAAGAAAAATACATAAATTCGTTACTCGGGATTACTTAGAACGTTACGTTAACATTTTTCTTCGTTTTTCTGTGTAAATTTTTTGGAAAAAGAAAAGTTTTTAGTGAAACACTTTTTGTTTTTAAAAGGGTTACCTAAGTAAAACATTTATTTGGTTTTATTGTTGGTGTTTGTCTAAGATTTTTTTCGTTTGAACTACTGGGCATCTCAACTACCCATAACATTGTTAAGTAACACCTCTTTAATTTATTTCTTATTTATATAGGTACTTAATTATACTTTATTGTTCACCACAAAAATACATCAAACACCTCAAGATATACATACAATAGGCGGCCATAGCGCTTTTCTATACACATTGACACATCCATGGACAAATTGACAATACATCGACCTCATACATTTTCTATAATTTTGTATGTCTCCTCTAAATCCAGCCCATACCACACAGCTACAAACCATGTACCCATCAACGTATTCCAGTTATTTCAGTGGCATTATTTTTTGCCAAGCTCTGGCAACAAATCACTCAAGATCACATTCATAATTTAAGTCGCCGCGTCACGCCTGATGGATTTATGACGTTTCTTTCATAATGTCTAGAGTCTCTAGAGCGTCCCGCGTCCGTGGACGTAATACGACACTTGCTGGAGCCGTCTTTTGACGTATGGGACGTGTTTTTCGCTGTTGTGCATTATGGGTAATGCTTGCATTTTAGAAACGTAGAACCTTTCATGAACTACACAGCTGCATTTTTGTAATAGTTTTTACTGCATTTTGGTAATGTAGAACGTTACTTCTAGTCGGCCTACCAACCTGCTACGTTCTTTTCATTTTGATACATCTACTTTGCCATCCACCATCCACTTCACCATCTACTTTTGTATAGGTATTTGGTTTATTATTATTTGCACATACAAAGTGAATAATAAACCTTCATAAGTTAGGAATTTTCATTTAATGGCCAAAAATTTACCCTTACACAGGACTTAACCATAAGTGTCGAAATGAGTAAACTAGGTGTCCATAACTGCACCCTGCCTCCCCTTATGGTAAACAAAAGCGTGACATTATTACGTAAATAGTCACCCAAACAAACTCCATAAAAAGAATAAATTAATTAAAATCATTTCATTTTAAAGTTCGAAAGTCAACATCGAGCGTACGTCAACTATTCGCCAGATAAAAGTAAATCCTTCATATTTAACGGGCGACTGACGTCACGGCCGCCATTTTGATTATACATAATTTGACGTGGCGACGGGTTTGACAGAGGACATTTAATTACCGACCCCTCATTACCTTGATATCGGATATTGATATGGTGACGTTTTGTGTTTACGACACGGGTGCAATACGTGATTGTGTATTTTAGTTGGTTTGTATGCCTTTTGTAGAGAGTTGTTCTAGTAGATTTAACTTAAAATGATATTTCAAGAAAGCAAGATACAATTTTAACTAATATAAGTACCCCTTTATTCATAAACGTTGTTACAAGTTAAGTAGTGATTAGCAACTGTTTAACCATACATTTTTGAAGTTTGAACGTCACTTAACTTTAATCGTCGTTTATAAATAAACCCTCTAATGTAGAAGACACTACAGTTCACACGAAGGCAATTTATATAAGTACCTGAATGAGAAGCAGTCATTGAGTAAGCTGTCAAAATCAAGTTACTTTTGAGAGAAGTCCAAATATACAACAAAGACACATAATAGACAATGATCGTGTCTCCCTCGTATCGCCACCGTCCGTCCTCACTAAAACCCACACGTACGAATTTTCGTTAAAAACCTACAGTTTATTTGGTCCAATGGAGTTTATTAATAAAGTTTTAATTAAGATATCGGCGTGACGTCACTGGTTAATTTGAATGATCAGCAGATAAACAGGTGATTAAAATTATGTCAAACGTGTATTGGAATGACGTTGATTGTATATTGGATGGTGATTTTCATTGTTTTCGTTATTATTCGGGGACGAAATAATAGGGGTTATGGTCAGGGGTATGGTGGGTCCAGAGTGGTATAAACGTTAGGCTCATTGTAAGCGTGGCAGGTCTTGAATTTAGTTATCGACTGGAATTCGTCGGATAATAATATTGCAGCACTGCATCGGAATTAATGCATCTTTATAAAGATTAAAGGCTCCTACAAACAGGCGCGACACGCGATATAATGCGCGCGTCACAAAGGCACCGCTCGTTGCGCGACTTGCGGTGCCTTTGTGTCGCGTGTCGTGTCGCGCTTGTTTGAAGGAGCCTTAAGACCGCTAGCTCAATTGTGTTGATTTAAGTTTTTCTGTTTTCTACGACCAAGTCTTCCAGGATTAATGATGTCTCAGCAAATAATATTTTGATTTCGAAACAGCATGCCAATCTCAAACACTTTATTTATAAACAATAATTAAAGTTAAGTAAAGACTTTATTTATAAACAATAATTAAAGTTAAGTAACGTTTAAATGTCAAAAATGTATGGTTAAACCGTCGCTAATCACTACTTAACTCTAAGCAACGTTTATGAATAAAGGGGAAAGTGCCAAAAGGATCTTTTGGCGCTTGACTGCGATTGACAGGAGGGCGCTGTTAGTAATGATTTGTGATATGTTTTGTAAAATTTTATTGAAAAACAAATGGCGGATTTAGTTCAGATTTCGACCACACACCAAAACACGATGATGACGATTGTAAAAATATCCTTCAATATAGATATTATACAATGTGGAAAACAACAAAACGACAGGAAATGATAACACTGGTAATAGTGCATAGGATTATTTTGGAACTAATAAATAAATCTTAGCATCGAAATTGAAAAAGTGATTTCAAACTCATTAGTAGTGATGTGCCGACTATGGGTGTTGCCAATCTTTGACTAGCTGTAGTGACTAAACTATTGGATATTTTTGCTTGAATATTCGTATACAGACTGGGAACAGCATTAGATACATGCAGTTTAATTTCTTGTTATTCATATATGTATATATCTTTTTAATTCCTGTTATATTTCAATTAGGGACGCAACGTCTATTGAGGGTCCCTATTTGAAATATAACAGGAATTTCTCAATACTAAGTAGCATTCGACGTCTGAAATTCCCCGGTATCTTATTGATAATAATAGTCTCAACAACACTGTGTTAGGTTCTTGGAAAACAATACTTTAATAGTCTTTCTTCTTGGAAAGGAACGATGTACGGTGAAGAGTATTGACCATCGTTTACTAATCGTTAAGAGGCAATCAAGACAAGTGCATAATGTATTAATATAATGGAGGTGTCGTAGGTAACTGTTTTGTGTGTTTATACATAATCAACCTGTCTATTCTGTAAAAAACTCATCGTGAAAACTTAGGTAAAGTTAACTGTCAATAGTGTCAAACCATCTAGCATCAGCCTGTCGATTCTGTAAAAATCTCACCGTGAAAACTTAGGTGAAGTGAGTTTGTTTTTGCTAGGAATTGACACTATTGGCAGCTCACTCCACGCTCACTTCACCTAAGTTTTCACGGTGAGATTTTTACAGAGTACGAGCACCGCAGGTGGTATGATAGCTCACGTCACCTAAATTTACACTATGGAGGGTAGAGGTAAGGAGAACTGTCTCTGGTGTGAAAAAGTGTCCGTCAAACTGCGTTAAATAAGGGTGGCGCTACAGTAGCAACAGGGTAAGCGCCACAAGTTATTAGAATAGGATAGAAAAATAAACAAGGACAGAAACACTTTGAACTACGTAAATAGTTGAGGTTTGGTATACTGGGCTGTCACTAACTACTCTAATCACTAAAAATAACTCGGCATACTTCGATCCGTCATTGCAACAACTGCTACATTCATACATACCTTTGCCTACGCTAGCGCCATTGTGGAGGATTTTTGAACTGTTATTTACTGCTTATAGCTGGACACTTTTTCAACTTTCCCCCATAAGAGACGGTTCTCCTTACCCTCCATAGTTTACACGGTGAGATTTTTACAGACAGCAGCAGTTGTATCAAATACAAGACAAATTGTCAATATTGTCTAGTTTCTCACACAAGACATAATTATAGTATCTCCGACTATGCCGCGTGTTAAGTCTGACTGACCTTACAATTCTGACGCATTTATGTAAATTAATCTCAAATATAACCAACACTATCAATTTCTTACTTATTGCTAACAACACTGAAGCCAATGATATAACAGCGATTCTACAAAAAAGACACGTATGAGAGACAGAGGATGCTCTAAAAGCCAACAAAATTTTATAAAAATCATCTATCAATATCATCATATATTGCAATTAAATGAAAGAAAATTTAAACTCACATTAAACGTACACTTTGTAAACAAGTATACTATAAATATTAGAAGATTATATCCAAGATAAGAACGCTTGAAAACATGCTGGTCCTGCTCCTTAGGACAATCTGGAGCCTAGACAAAATCAAACTGGTTGCTATTTTAAATGTAAATTTATACTTTTTTTGACATTGATTTACATTCTGTAACTACTTTAACTCACACCCTGACTTATTACTTGTAATTTTTTTAAATATGTGAGCACCATGTATCTATCAGATAATTAATTTATATGTCATGGTTTCATTTTTAAGTCTTTTATCTATTGTAGTATAGTAATTTTATTTTAGGTGCATCGTGTTCACATATTGTTATATAATTAATGTATGCAAAATATTGTAAATATTTTAAAAGAGTAACGGTGGAGTTTCTTGCCCATTCTTCTCCATACGAAAACTACCTTTTGGAATGAGCGACTAGAATCAATTCCATTTTTTGTAATTTCTGACGGTCAAAAGTGCCTTTTATGTGCCTATTTGAAATAAATGCTTTGACTTTGACTTTGATCGATCACATAACTTCATGAACATTCGTGGTATTTATCTTGCCGTACTTACTGATCAGCCCCAGTTATACAGTTGGATACATGGTCTCTTTTCCTATAGGTAGGTACACTATATAAAGCAGACACACCAATTTCATTTCAATTAAAAAATACCACTCGATAAAACCCTAAATAACACCCAAAACACACTAAAATTAGTCGAAAATAAAATGACAATGGTGACCACTAATGAGTAAGTACTCAACGCACTAGGTGTCAATGACAGGCCGTCATCACACAGGTACAATCGCGGGCTGTCATCAAGCGCTGACACTTGAATGGCTGACGCAAATTATGAAACTACTAGTTGCGCGCCACGCGGTTCCACCCGCGTAAATGTCGATCCCGTGGGAGTATCAGGAATTAAAGTAGCCTATATGTTAATCCAGGGTGTCAGCTACCTCCATACAAAATTTTATCAATATTGGTCCAGCCGTTTGAGCGTGAAGAAGTAACAGACATATAAACATACACACGCACTCACAAACTTTCGCCTTTATAATATTAGTGTGATTTATAAATAGTAGGTACGGGTTAGGTAAAACAATTGGTGTTTGTTTTACGTTGGTTTGGATTTGGGTAAGTATAAAAATTGGATTTATGACTGAAAAGATTCGAACTTGTAAATACTGCATTCATTGATGGCACTTATGTCATTAAGAAAGAAAACAATATGAGTTAGTACTTGTTCTATTGTGGCAATGACTTTTACCTTTTTGCATACGAATAAGAACTATTTATTGGCCATCGAGTTTGAGATCATTAATTTGAGGTCAAGGTTTCCTTGGTTCTCGGGGTACACGACGCAAAATGTTTTGCAAAACAGATCTTCCATTCGCATGTCATAACGAGCACAAAATAAAAAATCCTATGACGTGGTCAAAAATATGGGCAAGTGATGAGGCACCTCAACCAACTTAGCCTTAAAAAGTGAATATGAAAATCACACAGAAGGAAGGTTTTAAACCCACTATCTGATGAATCAGATCCATAAAGCAACAGACCAATACAACGTATACAATGTAGTCTACCATAAATATCTCAAATTAATTCGCTCAGACAGTAAAATCAGCGTAATTTTAACAAGCAGAGACAGTTCACCATAGAAGGTGAACGTATCAGATATGAAGACAGAATGTTGGAGAAACCAACGGATTAGCGAGACGAAATCCTTCGTGCGTCTAACATCAGCTGCTTTCACATCAACAGCCTGCGGAACTGGTAGCGTCGGGGACAGAAGTGGAGGCACGAGTGTTTTTAGTTTTTGGAAATTTCGAGGAAGAAAATCTAGAATCGTATATATATTTTCAGATACCCATAGCTGATTCTTGTAGAACTGGCTGTAAAGGGTCAAAATTCGCATATAAAATAAAACAGAAAAGCAAGGGCAAGAAGTAAAAGGGTTTGCAATAGCTCCTTTTTATTAGCCACTAGGTTTTGTAGTTAAAATTAGCTTTGTGTCGATGATATTTGAAAGGGGAACTAAGTCTGTCTTATGTACGTACAGAAATAGTAGATGAAGAAGAAAGAAAAACCTTTATTTGCGGTAAACATGACGCAATAAAGAACATAAACACAAAAAAAATAAGAAAGAGTTGGGAGAAACATGCGTCCCATCCACGATATACTATATATATATTTTAGTGTTACTAAAATCATAGATCTGATTTTAGTAACACTTGTCCATACTTCACTAACTTAGGATTAGATTTCAAACTTTACACAGTCGTTAGCAATCAACGACAGTCATTTTGCATCTCGAATCTTCTCATACCAAAAAGAACAAAGCGTCAAAACAAATCGTCGAGATTTCCTCATCTCACACAAACAACGAAATCAAAACTAAAACCGCAAATCAGGCACCATAAACGACAAGCGTTTCCTAATCGATAGTTATATTTGCTCGTTCGTTTTATACGATACTCACTAAAATTTGCATCATCAGGTTATATTCCTACTTCTCCATCTAACTGTACAGCCTACGCACTTAAAAAACAAATTTAACACACGGTAAATCAAGCAGCAAATTGTATCTTAAGTCTAAAGTTATAAAAGTGATGTTGCCTGCACACATAAAGTTGCTTTGAATATGAAAATATCGCATCGCGCGGCTGCATTACAAAATGAGGCGAAATTATGATGGATACTGATGCCTCGTTGCTCGGTTAATAAGACCTGATTCTATTCGCGTTACATTCGATTGTAAACTATAGTGTTGTTGGAATAAAGATGAGAATGGATTGTGTATCGATCAGGAATCAATCGCGACGAGTGACGCGATGCAAGTGCACAACATGACAAGTCTAAGGCTATTTGCATACAAAGCTACCTAGAACAAACTCATAACTGCTGATCTATAGACTGTTAAATACTATTCCAGTTTAGAATTGCACAAGTTCCACGCCTGATTGACAAGTCTGCAACCTGTCAATAATAATTAGCCGGGTTCAGCGAAGCATATTATGCTGTTTTGACTTAGAAATTGTGAATAAATTTACATTCAGACCTCGTAAGGCTTATTTTATTAACATATCAAGTTGTATGCGACATTTACGCGAAGCATAGCAAAAGGCAAATTTTATCAACTGGCTATTTATGCGCGTGTTACAACTTTCACAATATTTATACCATATTGTATCCGCCGCCAATACCATTTAATGACACAGCCAGGTAAATATCCGTGTATAATACCCACATAACAGCATGCATCAACAGAAAACCCAATCAAGAACTGTCGATAAATTTTAACGATGCCAAAACACACATTCGAAACTTAATTGTTATTGGGTGTATACCTAAACACTAATCAGTATCTCTTGTGGCGTCGTGTGCAAACGTCCTTAGTCTCAAGTTGCAATTTTAATTCCATAGGTAGATACCAGTCGTTGGGTTCACCGCAGGACACCTAATAACAGTGGAATTCATTAACATGCGAGCAAATTGAAGGGGTTTGATCTCCATAAGATGAGCGTACGCAGCCATGATGGGGCGATCAAACAGAGTGGCATAAATATCACATGTAATGAGCGGTCAGAAAACTATGTGGAATTGTGTGACGTGAGAGTGAAGTTGGGTTTATTTGAGTTGCAGGTAGGTATGAAGTTAGTCATACGTTTAACTGGAAACCACTCTCTGATTTCATTAACGAAGTAAACTACAAATGGCACTCTATTGAATAGTATCGTGAAAATGATAAGACAATAATCATTTGTGACCCACAACTCTACTGAAGCTTTGAAATGGAGAAACATGCTAACAACGCGATCAACAAGAAACCACGACGTTATCGGTGGGAGAGCCGCGGAAGTGGAAAAGTTCTGGGCAAACAAAATTTAAATAACTGTCGTGCCAGT
This sequence comes from Luperina nickerlii, assembly GCA_963855955.1. Classification (NCBI taxonomy): domain Eukaryota; kingdom Metazoa; phylum Arthropoda; class Insecta; order Lepidoptera; family Noctuidae; genus Luperina; species Luperina nickerlii. Next base: position 1,534,451 of record OY979666.1, on the reverse strand, counting down.
GACAAGAAGAAGAAGAAGATCAAGAAACCCACCAATACTGTCAACTAACTAACCAGTTGTCTGTCAATATAGGCAATATTGACAGACAACTCAATATTCCAATGAAATCTTATCAAAATCCCAATACTACTAACAATACATTCGCAAACAAATGCCCCAGTCACGATCACCTTTGTACAATTCAGGGCCCTAATCGACACTTAGTGCGTTCAACATGAAATATTAACGCAGTGAAAGCCTTCAAATATATAGCAAGCCATACTTTATCTATCGCTTGAACCCTCTGCTCTCAATACCATAACTTTCTCGATAAGATACATATCTGACATTATAGTTTCCTTGCCTTCTCAGATAGGATGGAAAGTAGGTAAATTCGTGTTTAATTTAATATATTACAAGTTGACCAACGCCTCTGCTTAGGATAGCTAATCGAGAAAGCTACTGTATAGGTTCTGAAGTGATTGTTTGGGTACCATTTTGTTTGGAATTGAACGATGGTGACACAAGAATTATACTGGTGATTTTGTATATTCATGTCATTTATAATCTACTTATTAAATCAAGGCGAACTTAATGCCTTGTGGCATTCTCTACCAGTCACTATATAGACATCATTATAAAGGCGAGGTTTCTTAACAGAATCTAATCTACCATCAAGCCGTACAAGCAGTTCTGTATCCGTAACTGCATCTATCATACTTGACAGTTTCAAGCGATCCTAATTCAGGAGGCGTGGATACCACTTGAAATCTAGTTCACTTACATTAACATTAGAGTACATGAACCCTAGAAATACTTTCCAATACTCATCCTTCAACAATCCTATTCACCCATCTCATGCAGACTCCTGCGCATCGCGACATCGATCGTCCCCAATTATATACCTACGCAGTTACGACACAAATCACACAGACAGACAGACAAATTGGCTAGCCGTTGGCATTTGGCAACGCCGAGATCCGTCTGTCTAGAATTATGAGATATTTATGATATACTGATTTATTTCAGCGTCGATTAGCTTATTATAATGTATGATGGGCCTCTTAATGGGTGGATTAAGATTTGATTGTTTTTTTTTTGGATGCATTAGTCATAGTCAGGTTTTGGATTGTCCACTCTATCATTGACTGTGGGTGTCGTGAAAGGTGAAGTCAGGATTAAGTAATACATAGTTATTAATTAATAAACCACATTGTTGTTGTATCTACAGAAACTATGGTCTATTCCAAATGTATCTAATAAAAATGTAAGCAAATGGATCAGAAACGTACCTGTGGATATGTACTGCCAGTAATAAATTTATTGCTTTGGTTTGATTATTTGAATACTTTAACCCGAAATTTTAATTTGCTTTAAAATTAAAATTTCGAGTTAAAGTATTCAAATTCCTTAAAGACGTTTTCCATTTGACAATTGAGTTTTTTTTTATAACCTCAAAAATTTTTGAAGACGATTTTTCAATTACAATTTAATAATGTTATTCAAACAATATTTTGTGGAGGCAAGCTATAAAATTGAAACATTCTAAATACAGATGAATGTATTACTAATTCCCTTTAATGAGTGATTTCCTAAGAATTTAACCTCAACAGGGTTGTTTGTTTACGCTTTCATCATAAACTTTTGGAACAGACAATATCTTGAGATTGTTTCCCTAAGGGTTAAGCTCAAATGCCTAGGTTCATCCGGTGATCAGACTAACACTTCACGCAACGGGTTATGGTAACCAAAGTCAGAAAGAACACTGATGGAGCAGAAAGAAATCTTTCTGATGATTTCAGAGCACGTTCAGGAGATCGCGCTGAGATGCAAGCAGAGAGCATATAGAAACGAAAGAGAGGTCGATAATTGAATTAACAAAACCATCGATGATGGCATTGACAACTGAACACCGCCACCAATTCAGTGCATGACACAATCATAAACCGCAACCAATCTAGCTTGACAGGCACGCTGTCAATAGCAACTATGACAAACAGACGGACTGCTCGGCGTTTATTAGCGACCTCATGAATCACAGGCCCTTGGCTGGACATGAATCTCAATTGTTCACAACTGATCGTGACGGCAGGACACTCAACTTGCTGGATTTTTTAGTCTTGTTGCTGTTGTGTTTGTTAATGGTTGTGATGTATTGATTGGGAGACAGGGTAGGTCATGTTTTTGTAGGGTACTGAAAAATAGCATAACCAAGATACTATTCAGTACCCTACCAACACAAACATAGCGGTACTTCAATTGTATTTTCTTAAGGCTCTTTGGCTTAACAATCATTCTTTGCTTTTTACTGATTAGGATCCGTGGGCGTGGTGGCCCAGTGGTAACGGCTGCGACTTACGAGGTTTAAGTATTAGGTTCGAACTCCGACAAGCGCTTTACTTTGTGTAAATTATTTCATCACCACTGCACCCAAAACGGTAAAAGAAAACATCGTGAGGAAACCGATATGTCCTAGAACCAAAAATTCGAAGACATGTGACATCTGCCAACCCTCACGCGTGGTGTATTACGGCCCACTCCCTCTCACAGAGAGAAGACCTGTGTCCCAGCAGTGGAACATTATAGGCCGACTATGTAGGTACTGTCTAGACTGATGCAATGGCAATCCATAATGGGGTGTTTATTCTAAGCATAACCAACTTGTATTATGGGATAGGACGAGCTCTAAACAACTTTTCTCATGTAGGGACATAATTTCTGCAGATTTTTTTTTATTTAGCCTGCTCTGTCTCACTCCTGGGCAAAGGCCTCCCTCCACTCCTTCCATCTTTCGCGAGCCCGCGCGTCTTCCTTCCAGTTTTGATGGAACCTATCCAGCTCGTCCCGCCATCTCCTACGTGGTCTGCCGCGACCCCGCCTCACTGTCTCAGGGCACCAATTCTGCGCTATTTGGGCCCACAGTTTGTCCGGCATGCGGCAGACATGTCCTGCCCAGTCCCATTTAAGTTGAGCAGCCTTTTGAGCCACGTCAGCTATCTTTGTTTTTAAAAAACAAAAAACAAAGATTCTGCAGATACCAGAGAGAATATTATCCTGATTGTTAGGGTCTGGTAAGGTTGCTGAAGGTAAAGACAGAAGTAGTTGCTGTGTAAGAAGAGTTATTTAATCTGGAAGAAATCTCAGTGATGCATATATTACCGACTAAAGTGAGTTAATGCTTGTGCAGACATAAAAGTCTAAAACTTTCCTCCAGGTTATTTAATAACTTGAAACCGAATCCCCAATAAGTTCGATACCCACCCGTCAACCAACCGTCATTAAAACGCAATACATAACATAACTTATATACTTATCTCCGATATATACCTAACAAATCAGTAATAAAAGAAACGAATCTCCTCGCAATAAACACCAAACGATTTTATCTCACTTTAAAATATCGGCGAATGCGAAAAATGTCCAGCCTCAATCATATATTACCCGGCTAATGTCAACCGGTGACGGACGAACGTGATTGGCTGGGCGGTACGCACACACGCGCGTATGTGCAAGCTTACACACACACACGAAAGTTATGGGACTGTAAAAGTTTTATAGTTATCGTATGATGGTTGTACACTTAATGCAGATGCGCTTTATTCCGATATTTACAAAAATGTGATCAGGATCGATGTGAGGGTTTTATGGCCCACCAGTGGCTTTTAGGGTCAACGTACCCAGAATTGCTTACCCTCTCTTCCTAGAAATTTTATATGGTTATGACACGTATCGCAAATAGCTGGCTTCGGCGCAAATCAAAGACCAGAAGAACGTTTAATTACGTTATAGGTATGTAATAATAAAGTTGTATATGGAGATCAAGCAGTTGATTAAAGCTAACATGTTTAATTAAATATGAAATCACTGACTAAGGAGAAGGAAAATATGTATTTTATTTTCTACTAAACCAAATAAACCAAACTAGAAAGGGATGGTTATGACATCGAAGACCTAAGAAATTGCAAAACGACCCACAAAATTTTTTCAGACTTATGGAAAACTGAAGTAATAGGGATTAAAACTATGCATTTTAGGGCTGATTTTTCCAACGCTAGTTACCCACCTGCTTACCAAGGTCACAATGCTCCATAAACATGTAAAAATTCTCACACTCACATCCCGAACGTTTTTGTTTCTCTATAAACATGACAATCAGTCGTCGTCAACGCCTTGGGTAATATCGCTCAGGGAAATATTGCCCAGGCTATTATTATACGCCTGTTATGAACAGTAATCGACAGGACATGTCCACGTTTGTCCATCGGTTTTATTGTACGTCATTACTCGTAAATGAATTTTTATATTTAATATTACTAAACTTGTTTAAAGGAATAAGATGGGATGTGTTGCTTTTTGCAAAGTTGTCTGGGTTTGTATGAAGCTTGAACAAATTCATTCGATTTCATTTTTTTTGGTTGATTTGAGAGCAGATTCCTATTGCTGGTTGGACATCCACATAATTCGAAACTGAAAGAGGTAAGTGTATTCTTCTTCTTTTTCTTCTTGCGTCTCGCTATCATGACTACGTATACGTTAGCCCAAAACTTCGCCACTTCAGCGGGATCGTAGGGGACATGCAGTCAAAGTAACCTTTGGGTCACTTTGACTGCATGTTTTGGGATACAGAGGGCAGAATAGGAGGTGGAGCATGGTTTGCGACGTAACTCCACAATCACAACCTCCTGCCGTTAGTTGAGGTGCCCTGGTATTACCAGGTTGGAGGTAGGTACCTACATCTTCCCACTTGTGTCCGGAAACGGTTCAGGGACTTTGAAAATTACCTGTAAGAGGCCCTAACCGGCTGATATGGAAAACTATCGAGCAGAATGAATGTTGTTTCAGTAAAAGCTTTGACAGTCTACCTACATCATTAACGCAATTAATTATGATACCTTTCTAAAGCTGTCATTAAACATAATAACTATAATATTTTATTTTAACAAGTGTTTAGCCAAAATTAATGCACAGACTATATAATAAATAAATTGACAATAGATAAAACGTACTTTATCTCTGAAACTATGTAGATAAATCAGTGTAATTTCAAATTTAAATTGATTTAGTTGCAACCCAACAATAAATTCTAGTCCATTATCCAGACAGAAAATGACAAAAGTGTCGCGAAATTAGACGAAAAGTTGATAAAATATGTTCCACTAATAATTCAGTTTGTAAACCTGCTGTAATCTGAATAATATCGTGTTGTGATTATGGTCCATTATTTGGTTAATGATGGCTACCTTATAGAGATAGTCCATGCCGAGATTCGAGCATACTTTGAAATTCCTCAAGACCGGTTTAAAGTTCCTGCAAAACGATTAAAGCTTTCATTTACATGAATTAAGCCGAGTGTCTTTCGCTGCTAGACATAGACCTGACAAAGAACGGTTTTAGACAACCTGGATCTAACTCAAAACTTCAAAAAGGAAGTTCACTTTTCTGTACCTGCCAATTTGTGGTCTCGAGCCTTCTTACCCAATGACACTTCCTTCCTCCCTTATCTTTAAACACACCTCTCTCATAACTTACAATTCTATAGATTAGGACTCAGAAACCAGACCCAACACATTTCTATTCATCATCTCACAAACAGTCTCAAGCAGAACACCCTGCGAATCGATACAGCGCACAAAAGACGACAAAAAAACGCGGCTGCGACAAAACGTAGAAACAAAAAAAGTCGCAAGAACAACGTACAACTGAGTGAGTGTACGCTTTCGTTTTTCCGAATGCTATCTTCATATCCGGACGTGTGCAACTCCTCGTCCGTAGTCGAGTAGTCGAGGAGCTAGGGAGGCAAAGTATGCGGTTAAATTGGAAATTTTTGATGTGATGTGAAAAGGTTCGGCTGGGATTGGATACTGCGTTGTTTGAGAATGTTTTGTGTTGTAAGTGTGGAAAGATGCTTATTTTGGGTTGGGTTTCGATTATGAATATACGTAAAAATGTTTGAAACATGCTTTAAATTGGGCTGAGAATGAGAAAGCATAATTGGCATTTTGCACGATTCCTTTCCGAACTTTTATTGATTCCTAACCTAGCTCCAAGCCTATTCTCAGACAATACAACCTGGTGTAGTCCTTATCCGAGTCGTCTTGACAGTTGCGTCTACGCCTCACAAAAACACACGAAGCCCGACGGGAAAAAAACGAGGGCGACGCCGTTTGCGGTGTAATTTTGAACAGATTTGAATAAGAGAAACAATAGCTAAGAGTGTAAAGAGAATCATTGAATGAGGATGTCTCATAAACGTGATAATTAATATGACATGAATAGTTAACACAGCTCTAGGTGTTTTAGTCCGTATGATGTAAATAACATTCAATGATATTGACAACCGCTTATCATCCCGCATGCCATAAAAATCAACACTGACTTTTACTGTTGAACTCTGTTTCATGTTTACCTACACGTAGACAATACCTCTCGCATTGCTTAGTTGTCTAAAAATAGGAAAATGATGACCAATTGACCATTCATGGTGAAAATCTTTTTATGCGCTAACAGCATTATTATGACGTCACTAATCCTTCTGAACAGCACGGTGAAACTTCTGAAGAAAATATGGTTTAACATTATGAAGACACATTTTAAACAGTTGAATTAGTAAAATATAATAATAATAACCAAATAAACTTGTGTGGTTAATTTTAAATCCGTTGATGTTCGCTATTATTATAAGAACATGTATTAGTTTGCGCACTCTTTTTACTACGCTTTCAATTATATTTTAAAGAGGGTGTGTCATTATTACCCCAGGTATTTGATGTTGCTTGTTTTGAGGATAAAAGTACAATTACACATATAATAAAACTATCCCTTCTTTGACCAAAAACCAAGGATGACATCGAACCAGCCTCCACCATCACAACAGACAGGTTTATCTTCAAAATTTGGAATTGCATTTGAAATCTGCGCAAGACGCGCTTATCTGATCTGCTGTGCACCTGCCGTATCGGTTTGAACGACAATCGATATTCGGACGTTACCGATTGGTTCCAAGTGATTCTAATCGATTGTCGACTTGATCTACCCCTTTTAGTGACGGGGACGTTGGATTAGGTATTGAGAGTCGGATAGATAAGATGATGTCTTTGGCGAAAACCATTTTGAAGCTTGCTTCTAATGTGACAATAGGAAAAAAGACTTTAAATGATTTTATTTATGTAAGTAGGTTTGTACAAACACGTTTACACGTCAATCATATCTTAAAAACTAGATGAGGACAAACTCAGAGGTCACAGACTCTTTTAAAGTCCAGACATAATCTTGGTCAGATCGTGTGAAGACCATGTAGGTTAGTGAATTGTGGTTCATTAAAAGATTTGAAAAGGGGTAAAAATTAAGGATTTGACCATTGACCATTAGTACGATAGATGGGGTTAATTCCGATCCAGAAATTCATAATGTACTTCAACTGCTTAAAATACTCCGGCAATTACGAATGTCGCCCGAGAAAAATGGCGCTGACAAAGTAGGTAGACGACATGTGGCGTCGGATGGGTCATACCGATGCACCTGGTGTTAAAACCGCTCGCGGTTTACTTACCATAACAGTCGGAACATAACTAAAGAAACACATCTCAGGCAAGTTTATATCAGATAACAGATATTTCAAACATCGAGCCTCCTGTCGGCCTAATTAAACTAAATCACATCAAAATCGATTACAATCGGGACAATACTGAAGCAAACCGGTTAAAATCGGTAGCGGCGGCCGTCAGCGGCGTTTCAAACGCGCGTCGCGTGGGCGCATACAATTTGCATAGCTTCATTAGGGATCGACCTCACCGCGCGATAGTCGCGTTATCGACGCCGCCTCTGAATCGCGCCTTACCTCTTTTTTTAATCGACAGTCGTTAATTAAGCGTGTGTGAGGTCTTACGCCTTAATTATAATTGCGCACAGATACTGAATTAGCTCGCTTTTAACGAAGGAAGCTGAAATAAAATAAAACGGATAAGATATAAAAAACCTATTTATTTGTAGCCTTTTTAAAGATAAGCATTACTGTCGTGACTAGTTTTAATTGTAGATAATATTATCTGTTGATTGCTTGAGGTGGTTATTGACCGATAGTTTTATTGTCAATAAAATTATGTCAATTCACACAGTTAATGTGAAACACTTGTAATATTATTGTTGAAATATTGCGACGTTAATTTCGAGTAGGTACTCGGTCGTATTTGTAGGGATTGCGTTTACGATTATCGCTAAGATAATTATGTCTGCTTATAGTCTTTAGTCTTATAAAATAATTTAATTATGTATTTCAGAATATGTCATAGTCGACATAAGATCCTAGGTTAGGTAAATGTTATCGATGGTCGCGTGTCGTTTTCGGAACATCACTAGTACAAAACTATAAACAATTGCTATGACGGCAGCGTATTTTGTGTGACGTCTTACAAGCTGAAATGAATTAATTAGAAATCATTGATTATATCACTTATTCACAAGTCAACTAAAACAGATAATGGTTAAAAGAAGTAAAACTAAGCTAATCAATATAAGTTAATTAGAAGATGATAATTGATTTGTTGTTTCCGGTCTCTGGGACTACAATAAGCCATTTGCAAAAATTACACATACAATTAATTTAAGTTAAATAACCTCTTATCATTACGAAAATAATCCTATAATATATGTGACAAATACCTATCCTGATCTAAAATTGCACATTCAATTTTCCTACAGATGGTGTCCCCTTGTTTTGCAGACAGAAATTTCATAGAATTTCGTTTCCCAGAAAATGTTTCATATAATATTTGGTCCTTGTATTTTTATTTCGAATCTTGAATAAAACACAATGCAATGAATTTTTATTTTTTTAATCACATTTTTTTATTTAACAAACTTATCAAACGGTAGAATTATTTTTTTACGAATATTTTTTGTTCGGTGTATTTTTCCATGGTATTTGAATGAACTATAAAAATAATGGTTTCTATAAGCGATCTCGGGACTTGGGGCACCCTGACTTGGGTAAGGTTAGGTTCCTTTAAACACTGTTGACAGAAATACGGGCCCCGCGAAGCGGGCCCCGTCGACTACGTCTTATTATTATTGCTGGTAAACCAACTTAGGCCCGCCACGTGATCTTCCCCATGAATTGTAACGTTAAGGCTCGTACACACAGGCGCGACACGACACGCGACACAAAGGCACCGCAAGTCGCGCAACGAGCGGTGCCTTTGAGTCGCGCGCGATTCGCATCGCGCGTCGCGCCTGTTTGCAGGAGCCTTTAAGAAACTGTCACTCGATAAAATGTTTTTCTTGGTAATAAGTTTTATATTAACTAAACAATATGAGGATAAAGAATATTTGATTTGTTATTCTATGATATGATTATTCTAACATTAAACTTTATGTGAAACGAAATTGTATAAAACTATTGGCAATAAAACAACGTAAAACCCCTATAGATACTCTTATTTCATCGTATGAAAATATATAGTACCTACATGACATTCAGCACGAACCTACTCTGATAGAAGTAGACAAACTTGCAATAATGAGTCGTCAACCCACCTTGCCAACTTTACGACTTTCCAGAAAAGATAACCACACATACATTCACGTTTTCCTTATCATCCACAAACATGGCCTTTCCTTCATTTAAAACAAACTAAAAACTATTTAAGTAATCCTTTTGCAAAGCTAATTCCGTGCTCGAAGACTCCTCCATATTAAAAAGCAAATAAATCGTAGCCACGGTTGACGAAGCATCGACATAAGGCCGAGTACATGAAAGCGCAACATTTCGCGACATCGCGTGTGTCGCAATGCAAATACGGCAGACCACCGGCGTTCAACCGACACTTTTATTTAGCAGTTGAAGGAATCTCTTTTATCGATAACTTATTCAAAAGAGTAATGAAAAAATATTCGCTTAATTATGTTAATATTTTATATCAAATGCAACTCGTGCAACCTTTCCTAAGTTATACTAGTTAACGTGCACATTGAAGTAATTGGTTGTGAAAAAAATAAAAATTTAAATTAATTGCTGTAATTACTATCTACAGATCTAAATGGAGTAATTAAAAGAGGAACATAAGTGTTAAATTAGTTTTATAGAGGACATATTGAATTTAATTCCGTACAGTAGCTAACAGATAAAGCTTTAGCACCTACTGCCCTTCGCAAAACAATCGTAAATCGGCGCTCGCAAATTTCGTCCGTATCCCATCGAAACTACATCCTAAAACTGTATTGGCTCTGGTCTCAGGCGTTAGTGGCCTTACTGGCAGTAAACGCCTACGTTTTGGTAAGTTCGCCGCACTCGGATGAAGACATTTAAATACGTCGAATATGTTAATATTGCGATCGGATCGTGTACACTGCCCTTAACAACGGAGACTGTGCGTTGGCGGACAGCGGTCTATTAGTGAGGTAGCGCGAGTCACAGGAGGGAGCGGGAGCGATTGAATTTAATGGGAGTCTGACCGTAGTTGTTTAGTTAGCTATAACTTTTAAAATTATGTGTATGTGTATTACGAAAAGCTTGTTATCAAACCTACACCCCTTACTTCTGCTCTCGGGGTCTATCCCAGTACCATTTAAGGCTCCTTCTTTGTAGGAGCCTTTATACAGAAATAAAAACAGTTCATTGATTTAGCCAAGTTTAGCTGATTTTAAAGGCTACCGAACAAAAACTTACATGCCAACCAACAGCTGAACATACTCTTTCAACTCAACATATAAAAAAAATCTGTCACAGATCCAAAATTTACACATTACACGGTTGTGTAAAGTGTATTTTTTTCCCGTTGAGCATTTCTTTCACAAACACCATTGACATAAACTACACCCAATTATTTCTCCCCGCCCCCGCTCACCCCTCGGCCCACAGCACCTAGCGAGCCACTCATAAGCATACACAAACGTATATTACGCAGTTTATTCAACAGGCCACACTGACCCGCGCACCATTCACGTCTCCTCAGCTCATACTAAGTTATTTACTAAGTTAAATAGCTAAGAATTATATGTCTCTAATGTTACTCTATATTGATTCTTAACTGTGGGTTACTGGACTTTTAATCCGCTGATTCTTATTGTGCTTTACGAATCTTGGAGCCGTGTATCGATGTGACTATTGTACAGCCCACCACCAGTGGTGACACTTGCACTACGAAAATTACTCTTACTGTTACGATATAAGGACGCTGTCAATACCACTGATGTGCAGTTAACTGTACTAACTTCTAATGTTAACTGACTTGACCTTTTTTTTTGTTTTTTTTTTTTTGATCCTGGGTGGAAAATCCTCATGGATGTCCGCCGCCCTGGGGCGGGCGGCGGGGTCTGTCAGACTCTTACTGACTAAAAACCACCCCGGTGTTCCATCTCACACCTACGCCGGGGGTCGCGGGAACGTACGATCCTTCCGCAACCCCCGGCTGGTGCCGGCCCGCCGCAGCGGGCCCCGTCTGGTCAGGGGGGGAGTGAGGTGTTTGACTCCCCCCGCGACGTCTAAGAGGGGCGCGCGTGGAACTCATCGCGCCGCCACCTCGGGTCCTGATGTATGGGGGGCGACGGACATCCCCGAGTCCGTCACCCCTGGACCCGTTTAGGGGGGCTGGAAGAGGGCGTTGTCCGCCCTCCGCCGACGCCCGGTGCGCCTGCTGCGGGTAGGGTGAGTGGACGAGATCTCCCTCTCCCTTTCCGCAGCCTCCTTCTGCGAGACGACCGTTTCGCAGAAGGAAACCACCGCGTCCCAGGACTCCTCGCTGCCGACCATCGACTCGACCACGGCCGGCAGCGAGAGGTCACTGCCTACTTCAGAGATGAGGGCACGGCGCGGCTCCTCCCAAGCGGCACACTCTGCCAGCGTATGCCACGCCGTGTCCTCCCGGCAGTCGACGCAGTGGTGACACCGGGCGTCCGGCTCCCTGTTAATGCGACACAGGTACTTCCCGAAGCAACCATGCCCCGAGAGCACCTGCGTCACTCGAAACGACAGGGAGCCGTGCCTCCTCCCGAGCCAGCGCTCGAGTACTGGCCGGACCGCCTCGATGGTACCGAGGCCGGCGGTAGGGCGCGAAAGCCTGTCCCGCCATTCCGCCACCAGGACCTCGCGAAGCTGAGACCGACGCAGCTCCATGTGGCGCTGCGTCAGCCCCTCGCCTCGCGCCCGCGCTTCCTCGCGCCACCGGTACAGTGACGCGAGTACTTTCGCCTCCAGGTCCCAGGGCGGGGATCCAGCCAGTACACAAGCCGCCTCGTAGGAGATCGTGCGATACCCCCGGACGACTCTGACGGCCATCGCTCTCTGCGGCTTTCGCAGTACTGCGATGCTTCCGGCCGTCAGGTCAGTCGCCCAGATCGGGGCCCCATACAGGGCCATGGATCGCACGATCCCCATGTAGAGCCGCCTACAGGCGGCGCTCGGGCCCCCCAGATTGGGAAGCAACGTTGACAGCGCCCCAGCAGCGCCCAACAACTTGGGCGCCAGCCGCCGGAAGTGGGGGCCGAAATCCCACCGGCTGTCGAGCACCAATCCCAGGTACTTCATGGTGGACTCGACAGCGATCCGAGCCCCCCCGACCACGATGTGTGATCCGGGCGGCGGCGCCCGCCGGGGGCCATGAAACACCATGGCCTCCGACTTGTTGAGGGCCACCTCCAGGCCCAGGCGACGTATGCGGCTCACCACCTGTGACACCGCAGCCGTCGCCAGCAACGAATAACTGACTTGACCTGACCTGACCTGTTGACTGACTATTGATTTGTTAACTTCAGAAGCTTTGTAAACAACACGTTTGATCGAAAAATTTGCAGAAAAAACTGTAACCAAGCATGGGCTTTCAAAGTTTTGATAAATTCAGTCCGACTCAGTAAATTTTAGTTTTGATATTATGTTATAACTAACTGCGCCCCGCAGTTTTTGATCCTGGGGATATCCGGTTAAAAATTATCCTATGCCCCTAATCCAGTCATGGTCTACCCATGTGTTAAATTTCATCCAAATCCGTTCAGCCGTTTTAGCGTGAAAGTGTAACAAACAAACATACAAAAAATCAAATCTTTTCTCTTTATAATATTAGTTTAGATAAGTATGCTGGCGTTTGAGGAGAGGCTTGTGGCCAAGTAATAACAGCCGCACGGGTCGATTGATCAGGTAAAGCTACACTTTCTGTGGTTGGTACGTGGATGGGTGACCATCTTTACATATCAAGACCCCTCCGTGCCTCGGAAAGCACGTTAAGCCGTTGGTCCCGGCTGTCATTCGTGGATCTTTGACAGTCGTTACGGTTCGTCAGAAGCCCGAAAGTCGACAACCAGTCTTACGAAGGGGTATCGTATTACCTAGTGATTGGATTATGGAGGTCTGATAGGCAGTCGCTCCATGTAAAATACTGGTATTCAGCTGCATCTGGTTAGACTGGAAGCCGACCCCGACATAGTTGGGAAAAGGCTAGGCAGATGATAAGTATGCTGGCGTTTCTGTTCCCTGGATTGCGTTTATTAACAACATTGCGTACATTGCCTAAAGGACAAATAAGAAGTTAAAGTCATCAATATGAAACAATTACCTTCGACGAAGGGGGATCATATAGTAATTAAATTACTTTGAAATACCCAATCTACATGCTTTGAAGGTGATTAAAGACCCTTAAGGCTCCAACAAACAGGCGCGACGCGCGATTTTATCGCGTGTCGCGCCTGTTTGTAGGAGCCTTTAGTCCTATGTATTATAATTGACGATTTATAGTTCAAAAAACTGCAAGCACATTAATTGTACATTGTAAATTAAGCCCAACAGCCCAGACATAAGCACAAAAAGAAGATAAACACATAATAGCTACTTTAAACCGATTACAAAGATCGATGATGCGTATTTTACGAGTGTTAATTACAAGTGAGTTGATTGAAATTGAGCGCTCTGTACAGTCAAATGTACGTCCATTGTAACAGTTGGACGTTTACAGCGCCTTTATGTTGTAGCAATAAGGAGGGTTTTTGTAGTTCACTGATGCGGGGTTGACTGTATTAGTACATGCGTTTTGGTGAGAGGAAAGTGCTGGTTGTAATGTAACCGCTGACACGCCTTTTCAGGGTGTAGACTAGACAGGTATATAAAGAAACCGTATTAAGTCTAGAGTCAACCATATACTAACAATTATGTATGAGAAAAATTAAAGCTCATATGTTACTACTGACTATTATCTAACATGAAGAAGCCCAGTGACAGTCGAAAAACGAAACAGACAGACTAAAATCGGCTCGATATATATTTTATGTATTTTTTGTTTTTGTCAGTATGGATCTTTTGTTGTCCGTGAAATAAAAAAAAACACTGGCACTCCGGTAGTGCCGACAGAAGTGAAAACTTGAACAATTACGAGTGTATTTTGTGAATCGTCTTATAAACAAAACACGCGTGTTAAGGTGTGTTCCTTATTTTATAGGGTTTTTTGCAAATCAGGTATGATGACCAAAGTGACTGGTTTATTCTTCTCGTGAAAGGAATTTATTCAGATTTGCTCGTCGTCAGTTATATATCCGTGGTTCAGCGCCATCTCGTCGTTGTTGGATGAACTACGTAGTTAGTACGCGAGGCCTACGTAGTTAGTACGCGAGGCCCTCGTAGTTCTTCCCGATGTGCATAGATGGCGCTGTCCTCAACAACGCGCGTCTTAAGTTTTACGTCTGACGTTAGTACGCGAGGCCCTCGTAGTTCTTCCCGATGTGCATAGATGGCGCTGTCCTCAACAACGCGCGTCTTACGTTTTACGTCTGACGTTTTACGTCTTACGAATTTTCGATCAGGGTCACGTGACCTGACGCGAATTTAGAAGTTTTTACCCATTCCAAAAAAAGTACACAGCGCCGCTAAAGAAGTTTTCACTTCAAAAAAAAAAATGCATACAGCCGCAGTCACGCGTGCATCAAAAGAAATACTAATAATTAGAATAATCCTTTTCAATACACAAACGCACTCAACAAATCATAACACTTTTATAAAACCAACATGAAATGAAGAAAACAAGTCAGTTCTCAAGATCTTATACTGCACACAGTACATTGTCACAATATCTCAAGTCAGTACGAGTGCATCCGAGTTCTTATTAGACGCGCGATGGAGTGACGTTCGCGACACGACGTCGCACGACGTCGCCCGACGTCGCTGCGACGCGGGGCCGACGACGCGAACGTGACGCGACGTCGCTGTCACAGCGAGATATTAGATCTCGTTGTTTGTACGTTTTCAAATGAAAAATGCTTGCAGATTATTTCTAAGACGGTGTTTGTGTGGTATTGATTATTATAACGTTGTGTGTATTATCTGAAGGGAATTATTCTGTTTGTACATACATGAGCCATGTTTAAAGCGTGATTAGTGCCTATAAAGGAAATCAAAAAGTCAGTTACCACGATTGGAATACATCAGAGGGCCCATTATACAAGTGGCAATCGCTTTCAAAGCGTTTCGTATTTGTATAACGACTTTAAACAAGGTTGAAATAAAGTTTTCGGTACCTTATGTCAATTCAATACATTTTTGACGTTTCCATAATTTTTATCGCTAATTGATTGTCACTTTGTCTAAGCCCTCTAATGGGCATTGTTCATATTTTTTTAAATGTTGTAATTGAAAAACCATTTCGAGGAATAGCGTTACTGATCATTACGGACTAATTAATTTTGAAAAATATTCATATGTTATTGATATTTTTGATAAAATACGATTGACCTTCTTTGCCCTTCAAATTACGTACGACTGGCTGTACAGTTTTGTATCGTTGCCTCAGAAAATAAAAAGTAAGAGGCAAGTATTGTCTACAATCTGTCAAATGTCAAATTATTGTAAATATGTCAAAAATATAAACATTCTTGTTTATTAATTTCATTATTACATTACATACATTATTTCAACACTCGACAATATTTAATATACTGGAAGAGTTATGGAATACAGGAAGTGCTTTGTTCCAACTTGCAGCAATAATAGTAATAATGTCGCCGCGTGCGTTATTATTCTATTTCTAAGTCGCCGCGTCGATTGTTCTAGTGACGATAGAGAGTAGTATATTCCTTGGAGGACACTTACACATAAAAAAAACCATTTGTAAATAAATACGCTAAGCTTCTTCTTCTTCTCTTCGTTTAATGGCTTTTGCGGAAAAACCACCACAATTTAGCCAATGTCAAGTGTAAAAATGTAAAAATAGTATACTCGGCAACGTTGTACGGTTCAATCCGTTTACTTTACTATCATACGCTAAGCTAGGATTCGATTATTTAAGACGTCTATTCGGCCTATTGACACTTTGACAGATGTGACATTGTTGACGTTGTGTTGACAGATTAATTTTTTTAATAATGTACTAGTAAGGCAACGGCACTTAATCTTTATGCTACTGGATGACGTCACCTACCTTAAAAACTTAAAATAATTAAATAATTTTTATTAAAATAACTATTGAGCCAATCATCAAAATATTCAAATTAGTTTCTCAAAATGCTCTAAATTTACAAAAAATAAAATAAAATATAATGGTTAGAAATTTTGGACAATCCCCATTGGTAATCGTAGTAGACATACTGGCCCAATTTGCAAAGACTCGAGTTATACCGATCAGGAAGCAGGCATTACACGTTCAATACCTAGAAGTTAATTATCTCTACGTCCAAAGTTCAACTGAACAAAACTTCGCTCAAAATGACAAATAACTGACAACAGCTGACACCCAAACCAAATCTCGAATCTCTAAAGTCCCGCTATCTCCAAAAATTACTAATGACGTCATCTCACGAAACGGAATATAAAGAAAAAGTCACGAAAAAACAACAAATCATTACTATCATCGGATCAGTGGGATTTCAATAGGTCCGTCAAATACACAGACAATGGCACAATGCTGATACCCAAGTCATTATCAGATCAAGTTAGGTAACACTTCAAGAGCCAGACGGACGCACTCAGTGGGCAAGGTGGCGGTTAGACGCGGGCAAAAGCGGTTGGAACGCGAGTGATGTAGGTAATCATATTATCTTACGGCTACAGTTAGCTGTTCCTTTAGCAAAAATAAAGTAGAAAAGATTGTCTAAATATCTAGTATTTGATAATTGCAACCATGAACACAGATTTTATGGCTGCTCACTTGTATATGTCCTTTTTTTTAGAACATTGTTCTTTTTGCCAATACTGCCATAAATAATCCACAGCGTTTGACCCACCAAGTGCGTAACGCAATCAAAAAATCCAGAGTGGATCTTCCAATAATGAGTTGGTTGCGTTTCGCAGCCGACAATAGTCCGGGACAATGGCTGGATTCAAATCATCTTGTACCTACATATCCTTGGACGATTAACGCGCTCTTTGTCATCCCCACAATGGGGGGTCAACGGTTTTTCTACGTTTTACGTTTTTCCAATTACGTTTATTGAAATTTTGTTAAGGTACTCATTTTTGGTGTACCGTTGTTTGCGAATTTCTGTGATTGCTTTTTGAAAGAATGAATGGGAGATGGAAAATCTTGGGCTTGAAAATATTTTCTTAATAATATTTTGAGATCTATCTAATTCTAGCTTCAGTTCGGATTTCTAAGACTTCAGATTGATTCTTTTTAGGTAATGATGAAAGTAAACTAAGAAAGTGGTTTAAAAAATTTGGCAATTATGGTAACACAGACGTTTCGCAAATAGATCATCATTATTGTTTACGGATGATGCATCTGTACACTTAAGATGAAGAGGTATTTTCCATGTTTTAAACAAGATTATCAGAAAGGACTGTCCAGCGGACTTCGCTCTGCCCTTTAAAGATTCACCAGGCGCAAAGGTGTCGCCACTCAGATATACTCGCCACGTGATTATTATAGATTTGTTCCAAAAGCTAAAATATCGGAATCGATTAACCTAGACAGGGCTATATCGCTTCTAATTCGGTACAAAGTAACGGTAGCAGACGACACAAAAGTACTGGACGGACGTCATTCCCTATTATTTCGACTCTAATTTTGAAGAATGCTTTTGTGCAGCCGCCTTTGTGATGACCTGAATTACAAAGGGGGAAGGTGGGTCAGCTAAGAACAGCAGTGCGATTCTGTAACCATCTCACCGTGAAAACTTAGTTGAAGTGAGCGTGGAGCGAGCTGTCAATAATGTCAATTCCTAGCAATAACAAACTCACATCGATCTGCAGATGGATTTATGAACGTGGTGGATAGCTCAAACGCTGGCAGTATTTATTGTAGATCAGCTGCTGCCTACGGCTACTCCTGCGTTTTGTCGGAGATTATAAATATCCAATATAATCATGTCGTGCTACCGGTACATAACGTGACGTATTCCACATTGGGCACCCGCATACCACTTGAGTGAATGCACCTGACACACAGCGACACATTCACTCAGGTGCCATTTAAGCGGGTGGAATACGTCCATAACGTAGCCTATGCCCTTACTTAGGATGCCATCTATCTCCTAGCAAAATTTTATCGAAATCCGTTATGAGTAATTCGTAAAAAGGTATACACATGTCATAATTATATTGGATTAAAAGCTGTTATTTTGACATTACAAACAGAAAATTCAGTTTTATTTATTTATATAGAGTTTTCTAGAATCTTGCTGCAAGATTCCTTGCAGCAAGATTCTAGAAAACTCTAAAACTGAAAACTACTATTGTCTAGCCAAATCCATTCGGATTTGGCTAGACAATAGTAGTTTTCATTTTGATCTAACCTATGTAACTGAGTAGAAACTTGATAGCATACTTAGTACATACTATCCGTTCAGCCTGTAAAGGGATTGATTTCTATTGAAGACCTATAGAGTCAAGCGAGAGAGACTTAATATTGGAAGCACAAGCATAAATCGAATTAGTAGACCGCTTAGAAATATGACAAGCTGGTCCTAATTTGTCCACCAGCACTTAGAATATTTATGTCCCCAGATAAGCTATTCCATGTCCCTTCCCAAATAAGGTTCTGCATCAATACATACTCGTACAAGACAACAAATAACCGTCATGGCGACCTATTTGTACAATTATGTACCTTTTGATTTACCGCCGAGATATTAGCCATACAACTATAAAAGTCATACAACGATTACACGCCTTTGTACAGCATTAGGCATTAATTCAACTCTGGCGTTCGAAACGCGACGTCCGACTTGATTCATGCGCGGGCGACGATTGGAAAAGCGACGTAAGTGACGAAAAATTAGCAATGTAAAATATACTTTACGTGTCACTTTTTTGGGTTGGAATTTGAGCGGGAGACGGTTTATCATAATGAGTAGTGTACCAATTGTCTTTGCTGAGGAGATTAAATTGATTTATAAGACGCCGTTTCGTCCGTCATTCGTTCTCGGTATCTGCTCGTAAAGTTTGGTGCGGGTCGCGATCGTTTCGCGTGTTTTATGCCGCTACCCTTTTGATGTGATGCAATATTACTAATGATTTATTTGTTGTTAATCTAGAATTATTTCCTGGTTTTGAACGTATGTCTTATTCATCTTGTACCATGGAGAGCGGATTTCTCAGAATACTTTTGCTTCACTCAATTCTTTCTTAGTTTTTATTAAGTTCTAAACGTTGTCTATTCTAAAACCAATAAACTGTACCAATTGCTTGCAATCCATTGAGAGACGTTAGTCACTGACTGACACAGCATTTATAGTCAATGAGTTTGTTCTCATTACTGCTACAGACGTTCTTAAGTAGAACCAAAACACAATACGTTACATTGCTCATACAGATTTTTAAAGCTCAAAGAACTAATGTTGTATAAATCGGTACTTTTAGTTTCAAAATCAATTTGGAAAAATTAACTCAAGACAGACATCGACACAATCGAATTCGTAAGCTAGAATTATCTCATTAGAGGGAAGAGTCAAGACGTGTACCATGAATAGTTCAGTGCTTCTGTCCGTCTGTACGTAAGTGTCCGAGACATAATTGGTTCAATGACTGGACACACGTTACACCGGTCACTACTTGAACCTTGTACCGTTGTGGGATATGCAGACGTGTGTTGTGTCTTGTAGGAACTCAAAATAACTACAGACGCAATTTGCTTCAAAGTCATAATGATGAGTCAAAGTAATTTGTACTGTTTGACTCAACGTCGCATGTAATGATGCTTTATTATTTAATACTGTAAAAATACTCCTACTCTAGACATTCCTTACCAGCATGCGATATATTACAGGACAGCTATTGCTGTCAGCAGTAATAAATCAATGAAGTGACAGCAGCAATTAATATTTGTCAACTTTAATGTCCTATTTCGAGAATTACTTTCTTTTTAAAGTATGTAAGTACCTACATTACAAAAACCTACACATATCCTTATTCCTTATCGTAGCCACAAAGAAAAACATTCCGAAACATCGGCGACATTCTCAGCCTTCGCCCAACAACCCTCAAATGTGTAAGCCTGGACTGTCACGGCGCACACTTGACATTCGAACACGGGCCATCAGCGCATAAATCATAAGGTTACAACTGAGGGCTACAAGGACCGAAGGCGCGGCGCACACTGGAATAGGCCCGAACTTGCGCACTTGTTTACTGAATAATTGAGCGGGGTGCCTAATGGTGGCTGGTGACATTTGTAGTTCGGTCTTAGTGGAAATAGATTGACTTGGTAGTGCTTAGGAGATGGATGTTATTGGATTTTTGATAAGGTTTTGCATAGATTATTTTAAGTTAGAGGAGCATGTTAAATATTGCCTATCAAAATTGTATTAGGTATAACGAAATACTCAATAATAATGTATATCTACAGAGAAGTAGAATGGTTGTTGAGTTTGAAGAAATGATGGTTTGTGCTGTCAAAATACCACCCTGACAAACAGATCAACCTAACATGAACACTGGACAGCCAAACAAAACTATGAAACGAAAATAACAACTAGGCTCCAAGTATGTATGAAATTATAATTTCTCCGAGCTGAAATGCATCGCAGACCACCAGAGTCGCCAAGCTATGCCACAGCCAAAAGGTCAGACAGCGACTTGGACGCAACATTTAACGTTAATATGAAGCCATAGATCAGGCGCACATCTGTCGCCGCGCGCGCAGTGCTGTCGATCAACAGGACGCTAATAGATCATTAGTATTTACGCATGAGAGGTATTCAGGATTGTTCCAGGTCTTTAGAGGAAGTAGCAACTGACATCATGATCAGAATATACTCATTGCAATGCAATGAAGAATGTGACAAGCCCAGAGTATGTCAAGATGAGCTGCTTATCTAAGGGATTGGCAATCAATGTTATACATATCTGCAGGACTCCAAGTGTGATAGAAGGGATTGTATCATTTGCCCCGCTATGGACAAGAAAAGGCTACAACAACTAACATGGTCATGGTCAGTCAAGTCATCAGATAGATCTGATGACTTAATCGACATTAATTATAGGTTCCTAACTACGAGCTAAAAATTTATTTCATATAAACGTTGTTTGCCACTCAATACGACTCAAGCCAAACGTTTACAGAAGAATGCCAAAATCACGCTTAAAAGTCAGACTGATGGTCACATTAAGACATCATTAATACCAGTCCACAATGAATCAAACAATAATCCCCTTTCCTCATAAATTTCACAGAAAACTATGCAATAGATCACGTGTACATGCAGTACTCTTCGCATGCGCGAGCGCACCGCGCTGTCGATCAACGATCCACATATAGATCTTTAACATTCGCAGGTGTCACCACGCTTCTTAAACTCCGGAAAATATGAGAATATTGTTATCTAATTAAAGAATATATAGGCGAAGGTGTCATACAGGACATTAAATAAGTACAGGTCCTGAGTATGTTTGAGATAAGGTGCAAATCTTATCAAATAAACTTACTTCTCCCGCTGAGAATTATAAAATGGTAATATGTATTGTTTATGTCGTTGATAGGGCTACATGCGACATTTCACTCATTCGTAAAAAGCCTCAAGGCAATGGTATCATGAAAAGTTCTACAGTATATTAGGGATAACAAAATCTGACATATTTTCAGTGACTTACGTTGTTCCACCTTTCTACGCCATAACTATCACAGCATAAAAATCTGAAACAAATGATATTTAAAATTAATTACGCGCTTTTAAAAAGATATTGTTGCTGTGAAAAGCAGATTAACACTGCAAGTAATCATTAATGAAAAGTGCGAGTAGTTTTTAGATTTTTGGATGGAAGCAATGATCCGGACAAAAGGATTAAAGGACCAATATTTCTTGCTTTAGCAAAACTTACTTACAAAATATGGTCACCCACAAATAACACCCAGAATATTACTGCATCCCAACACGAATATCGTAAACAAGACATCGAAACGTGCGTTAGTTCGTCACTCATATTCAAATTAATACAGTAATCCTACTTAAGTTGTAAAGAAGCGTTTTATGAACCGCCATCACGCGAACGCTTTGTAAATCTCAGCTCAGATCATAAACAGATCTAGATGTTATAAACTACTATTATAAACATCGTTAGATTTCTCATATATTTGATGGCATATATTAATAATGAGTAATTTAAAACCGCCATTTTAATTAAGTAATAGAAGTTATGGAGTTATGTTTCGTTTTATTGCTCAATTTATATTTTATATATGTATCTTTGCGATAGAATGGTATAATATATATGGTATATTGGGAATCGGTGCTTGATTATCATTTTTGGTTTTTTGGATCGTAATTTTATATATGTTCAAGTTTAAATTCTTTGCAAGCAATACTGATTTTTGTTGCACCTGATTTACAAGTTTGGCGAGAAAGAGTGATATCATCTAAGACAGACTTTAAGTTTTTTCTTTCTTTTGGAATCCAACGCTACTGACTGATCTAAACAATGTTTTATGTTTAGAGGCAAATCATACTTTGGTCCGTAAATAACATCCATGATTTGAGTTAGGTTTAACAGTTCGTCAATTTATTCCTGGGTAATTCTGTCAAACATAACACCAATAAATAAAATTCAAACTAAAAGTGTAATTTTCAATATAATTTAGACAACTAAATACTGTTAAAATAATTCCAAACACATGTCCTATAAACAACACGAAAATGACATTTGTGCATTAAAACCATTATAATTTGCAATAAAACAATACAGAGGACCGGCTGACTTTCATTCCGTTTAGTTCCCGCTCTAAAAGTGAGATGAAGATGAGCGTATAAACGTCAAATATTTGAATATAACGTCTGTTAACGTCAGTGTAAATATAAATGTAATTGACAATAATTATCGTGACCTGGTTGAAAGAGCTATACAGCATCAGTTGTGACAATAGAGAATGGCTGAAATGTTGATGGTCCTAATTTTTTGAGGGTGAAATTAAAATAATAATAATTCTGGTAGACAAGACAAGAGTCAAACACAAAATGAAAGGAATGATTATTAGCGTAATGCTAAACGTGTTAAGCATTTTGTTATTTTTTATTTGTTACATCCAGTGTCTCTAAATGAAAAGAAGCCTTTGTCCTGCAATGGGATAATAATATACTTGTTTTTTTTTAATTTCAACCATATTATCAAGTATTGTTGATTGTATCTGGCAGTGTGGCAGTAATTCATCAAACCAGTCTTTAAACAGACTCCGGACCCAGGTTGACCGAAGCATGGAAAACCTGTTCAGGTGGAGATTCATAGACGACTCCGCCTTGGAGTGTAAATGTAGTGCTGTTCCAGAAACTATGGGACACTTAATTTCGTGTCCTGCGTATCCTGTCAGCTGCACGTTACAGGAACTGGTGGACGCTGGTGATGGCGCCAAACAAGTAGCCGAATTCTTGGCCGTGTCCATTTAGATTGCTATCGACACGCTAAGAAGAAGATCAAACCAGTCCAGAATTATATTGACCGAAAATAAAACAGCATTGGGCACAAAAATAAAATTAGTCATTTAACTAAAAGGCTATAATTCCCTTCGCTTATTCCATACCAAAGAACCAGCAGCACTTAAGGCTCTCGCAATCGGCACTGCCAAAGAAATTCCAATATTTGCTCAAAGAATATTTACGAGCCTCGCTATCGGTACACATCCAATATGCCATAAGTCATCCCAGTGACGGGAACACATTACTAATTAAAGCCCAAAGTTGATTGCAAGCGATACTGGCGATTTAATTAATATTTTGAAAGAAAGCCGCTCGTAAAAGCTTGTAAGTGTGATGGATTTACGATTGGCTAACCATGTTATTTCTAATTTATTTTTTTGTCTATTGTTAATTAATAAAATATGTTTTTTCAATATTATAATTGTAGTTTGCATGGTACTTGTTTACTTTTAAATGTGCTGTAATATTGCCACCCACGCTTTGCTAAATTGATCCGCTCGCTATAGATAGGTACTGTTGAGTAGGTTATTTCATGAAAGTGTTAAACCTGATATTCATTCGCAGAGATAGATTGCTTTTCAAAGTTGAGACTACAAAATGCAGAATGCAATCGTAATTAAGTTGATAGATTTGTGAATGTCACCATCTGACCAAAAGGACCAAATTTTAGAAACAATTCGGAATCAATCCTGATTCATCCGTAAATAATTATGGAAGGAAGAAATTCATATATAAAATCAACTATTCGCATAACTGTAATTACGATTATCACAAAAAACATAGTTCATCTCAACGCATTCTCGATCTCTTAGCTTTTTGGCGTCAAAACTCCGTTCCGCTTCGTTCTATTTAATTAGAGCCAATGAAAATCGTGAAGACGGCCACAAAAGATAAATTTGTTGTGTATAGATAACGATAGAGATTTCCGTGAGGTTTAACAAAGCGTTTTGGTATCAAATCACACAATTAGACGATCGGCTGTATGGCTCGGCGGCTGCTTTGTCGGTGTCTGTCATTGGTTGGTTGGCGCCACTTAGGACCAGAGAATCGGTGCTGTGTTTAAATAAATTTAGTATAAAACTTTGAAGTGACACTTTTGGATATTTTTAGCATATAATTTAAATAAATTATATTCTTTTTCTTTACGTAAACTTTTTATTTTTAAATGATTAGAACATAACAATAAAACTCTTTTTATCTAAAAAATATAGTCGCTAAACTTTTTATTAAAATGTGGTAACGCTCCGTTATAACTTTGATCAATATTGTCATTGTTTTAGTTAAAATAAATTAATTAATAGATAGGTTTATTAGAATTTGATAGCAGAAATTAACAACAAAGAATTATAATATGAACATAAGAACTATTACAAAATATGCACATATTTCTATATAATAATCATTATATTATCCGTTTCCGTTAAAAAGGAAACATATTGTTATGCTCTGTCACATGACAGAATATTTTAAAGCTTTTTTATACCGGTACCAATACCAACATATTTTTTTCCCACTGCAAGGCAAAGGCGTCTTCTCATACAGAGGAGGCACGAGTAATGATCACTGCGCTTGCTCAAGGAAGAAAATACCAAATATTTTTAAATAGTTTCCTCAAAACCAACTACAAAAAGGACCAAAGTGGAATACACCAGCGCTGTTTGCCGTCACCCGGCACGGACAACCGCTGTCGTCTCAAAGGAATCACAATGATCGACGTCATGACACTGCAGTTTTGTCTGCCTGCCCTGCCGGCGGGGCAGCGTGGTGATACCTAGCTAATGAAGTGCTAAACGCAATTTACAGACTGATTTGCTTATAATTATAAATACTAGCAGCGTCCCGCGGTTTCATCCGCTTAAGTGTCGACCCCGTACGAAAGACACGTGGCGCCATCTATTATCATAAAAACGTTGTTGTTTTCCTCGGGAACAGCACTTTTTTTCGGGATGAAAGGTACCCTATGTCCGTTTCTGTACACCTGACAACGTATATATGCAAAATTACAGGATGATCGTGTGTGTTCAGTGGTTTAAGCGTACAAACTTACTTTCGCATTTATAATATTAGTTAGGATTAGGATTAACCAAACAACTTTCCTTGCGATATTTTCCTTCACAGACATCAGTGAATGTGATATCTAAGATACCTACCGAGCAGTGGCGAAGGTTCCATACAATTCGATTCGTACCGGCTTCCCTTTGAAAAATGGAACAGTCAGTATTCTATATACAAATAATA
This sequence comes from Luperina nickerlii, assembly GCA_963855955.1. NCBI lineage: Eukaryota > Metazoa > Arthropoda > Insecta > Lepidoptera > Noctuidae > Luperina > Luperina nickerlii. Next base: position 1,508,426 of record OY979666.1, on the reverse strand, counting down.
TAATCATATTAAAGAAATCTACTCCGGCTTACCTCTTACAAAAATTGACCCTTCGCTACTGCTACCGAGTTGTTTGTTTACGCGTATGTGTGTGCTACTGTCAGCTAATAGGGAACTAAGGACCAAATTCAGATACATAGAACGTGGTAAACGGCGAAGTAATTGCGTAACACACTAACAGTCGCAATAGCTTTCATTTTGATAGTTCAACAATATTCATTGTGTTATATACGCGAGCAGACAATTTTTTTGAACATATTAAGCAATGGATTAGCAGTACCCTTCAAAAGGCTGGTGCTGGCCTTAGGACTAGGACTCCTATCCAAATCAAACCATTTATGGATTTTACTGACTTCCCTGACTGAAGCAAGGCTTCATACCTGCTTCATTCTACATGACAACGATACAATCTATAATCGAGTTCTAATTGGCAAAAAGCAGAGAATATTACATAGTTATAGTAGATATAGACGCCAGCACATCAAGCTACCCGAAACTGTCGAATTTTTCCAATCAATTTTGAACCTTATGCTTTAGCAATAAAGTTGAAAATTTATTAAAGAAGTTTGACAGATTGTAGTAGGTTGATGTGCTGGCGTCTGTACAATATATGTTTTTAAAACATGCTCCAGCGGGGTAGTTTCGTAACCAACTATCAGTAGTAATGCAATCGTGCCAGCGACACGGAGAAGAAGAAGTAGCAATGATTTTTAATTTTGACAGTTTAACAAAATTCATTGCGTTATTTACTTTGTTGAGAAGACAAATTTTTCGAAGCAATGAATTCAAAATAATACAGATTGTGATAGATACTGTGTTACGCTATAACTAATGATATTAATCGCTTTGTGTACTCGTAAATGATGCAACTTGGCTAGTGCTTCAATAACTTTACTCGCTTTTAAATCGAGAAAAATCAAACAAATAAAATAATTAAGCTGGTACTCAATGTATCAATCACAAAAAGCCTCTAAGCGTCTCTTTTCTCTTAATCACCATACAGTCACAACTCACAATGATTCCATCATTTTTTATCCGTCGTCAATCACCATTGGACACTCCTGATTCACCATTGATGATTTTTAATTGCTATTCATACAATTCTGTATTTTTTTCACAATTAAAACTTTTGTGTGGGCCCCTAGGATGAGTTGCAAAATTGTTGATCGATAATTTATATCGAGAAACATTCGGTTCGATGGTTTTCTGTTTTGGTCGAATGGTTTTTGATTTTGGAAGTAGGGTAGGATTGTTATTTGTCTTGTGTTATAAGAAAAATATTATGATTGTGTAAGCTGCATTCAGACTTCCACAATCATAATATTTTTTTGGGTAGACAATTGAAAGACTGAATGGGAGGCCTGAGTGCAGTTGTCGAACTAAAACTTGTTGGTTGTATATTGAAACGAAAGTTTTTATTTTTTATTTAGCCATTTATATACAAACTTATAAACATACAAGAAGAAAGGTACAGAAAAATACGTACAAAGGGAGATACTTATTTTTAAAGAAATCTCTTCCAGCATACCTGCGATAGGAGAAGCGATAAAAGAGATGTAGACAACGTGTGTAAAAGTAGAGGCGAAAACAAAGTACGTAAAATCAAAAACAATTCTATAATTTAAATATAAACATACTATCAAATCAAATCATTTATTTCAGGTATATACAACCATATAAAACGATATGTGAATAGACTTACATACTTCTAAACTAAATATCACTAAAATTAATAAATGGCCAAAATTGTTTTATAGTCGTGTTTCAGTTATCCCCATGCATTCAGTTGAAGAGGCGCTGACACTGTAAGTTCATCTTATTTGTATACAGCTTTATCCGATACAATAAGTAAGTACTACCTACCTAGGTATTTTGTAAATTTGAGATTTTTCAATACTACCAGGTTATCTCGACAAAACAGTTCTATTACAATTCGTATCAAACATAATGATTGAAAACAATCGTTTTCCAAAAGGAAAGATAGCATTATTTATGTATTAGTCTTTTCCCTTTTGGAAACAGATGTTTACAACAATAACGCACTCCGTTGCCGCCAATATTTGTGAAGTCATTGCGATAATCGATTTTAAGACAGCCACGTATTCTGCCGAAAGGTATGGAGAAATTAACAAATGATAGTTTTGTAGATAAAATGTGAGATTGTATTGTGAGTTACTTGCGATTGTGTTATTTGATAGACGTTGACATTTGATTCTGCTCTTGATTTATAGTTAGAAGATGAGTCTCCTAATAGTATTTTTTTAAAGTAACTGCATGTCTTTGCCAAAAGAACAGACATGAATTCTCAAATCTCACACACACACACAATCTCACAGTTAAATTTTAAGTAGATAGAACTGAATGGTGTTCCACAGATCCTGTCCAGCACCCTAACTGCGTAATACACTATAGATCACAATCTGAATGTTGTTTTCTTTTCAATCATATTGCTTTTTATGTTGGAAAAATGTGTCTGCTCAGTAACGTAAACAACACAATGAATGTTGTTGAACTGTCAAGATAAAAGCTATTCCAACTGTTAGTGTGTTTGCTAGATACGCAATTACCCCGCTGAGTTTATATGAAAACTATTGATTGGCAAATTTGCTTCACAGACTGCCTTACCATCCGATATTAAACAATGTAATTCGATTCAACAGAACACCTCCTTAAAAACTCCATCGAAACCAGCTTAGCTAATTACAACTTTATCAAACACACATAACCAATTTCTCTAATAGCATTAGCTCGATAATATCTAAACAAGCTAATCTTATAAGCAGCTGTGGGCTCAGCTCGAAGCGTCAGGTGTGAGCTGCGCCGTCAACACGAACTCGGCACTACCTCGGGCCGTCGTCGTCGTGACTCGACGACTCAACCCTGTTGAGCGCTAGAGGGTGTATGTGAGAGGTTACTGGCGGGATAGTCCTGAGCTTTGAGTTATCGATTTTGAAATACATGGGGAAAGAGTAACGAATTGATTATGTAGGTAACAATTCAATATTTTTAATTTAATATTTTTGGTCACCTGTATAGAAAATAGTAATTTTATTTCCAAACTACAGTACACGTTACATCAATGAGGTCTCGACCCCCGAACTAGGACTCGACCCCTGTATGGCAGGGGTCGAGGTTTCTCCAGTTACATAATAAAATAATAGTTAGTTTAAGCCTGCATGCCAGCATGCTTTAACAGGCAGACATGACATAATGAAGAGAAGGCCTGTGATCAATGAATGAATCAATCTATTTGTATCGCCCTAGTAAAAGCTTCAGTCAATTCAGCTATTAAACATAACATCAAGCCACCTCTATCAATAAAATTTCATCAAAACACCTCTCCTGGAAAATCCTCAATCCCTCAAACTCATACGCACCCTACCGTTAAGTGACGATGATCCACAAAAACGAATGAAGTGCGATTTTATTAACACTACGCTTCCAATTCGTATAGAAAAAATATAACACTGACTATAACAAATGATGTTGTTTGCCAGAAAAGGGCCTGAAGAAAGGCCTCAGAAAGGCCTGGAGTGATGTATTATGGCCTGGCCCATTGATGAGACGTGACGTCATCGGTTTTGGATCAGATGGTGAAAGATGGTCGCTGAGATTTGACTTGAGTGCTCCTTTTGAGTTGAACTAGTTGCTGTGACTTGAATGGTGGTGTCAGCATTGGATGTGATGTGTGGGGTAGCTGGGACATGATTTTATTTTAAGAAGTTTTTTTTGAGAAAAATCGAGTTTTTACTAAGTTAAACCAAGTGAAAGTTTCTTTGCTAAACATTCAAATATTTAAAAAATCAGATAATCACTGACAGCGATGCCAACGAATTTTTGATGCCCAATGAGCTCATCCCTTTTTTACCTTTATATACTTGTAATAACAAATATTTTTTAGATTTCTTAATAGACAGTAGCGCTTGGATTTTTTATATTGTATTTAAGATTTCTTAATACACAGTAACGCTTGGGAAAAAAACTAAAAAACACTGAAACCAAACATATTTAAAAAAAATTGTCAATCACCGAAACCTATTTTGTTTTATTGGCATTATATGGCATTTAAAAATGATTTATCAAACATCGAAATATTTCCTAATGAAACATCCTAGGTACCTATAATGCTTTGAATGGTGCACACAGCAAAGCTAATTAAAAACCAAATACATTTTTAATGTATTTTGCCCAAAATGGAAACCGTTGATCGTAAGTGAATTTGTCACAACACTAGACGCCATGGTGATCGGGTACAGACGGCGGCGGAATGTGCCGAGTCACACCGCTTAGGGGAACACCCCTGTTCAAGTGGCGTTTAGGGGTCGGGGTGATTTCTATACTGTTGATCCAGCAACGGAATTGATTGTCGAGTTGATGAAATGTTCGTTTGAAGTGTATTTTAGGAGAGTTTATTTTGGACAGAAAGAAGGATTTACCTACCTTAAGGGCCTTACATGACCTAAAGCGCGGTCACTGTCGGACTGCATAGATAAGAAAGAGAAGCGCGATAACACAACCCTGGTAATTTATTGCATAATATCAAGCAATTATTTAATTACAAAAAATCTATTGTTTGGACTAAAAAATTAAAACACTAGTATTTTAGTATGTTGCTTGTAGAATAATCTGACAAAAGAACTATCTAGAATAATCTGACAAAAGAAGAAATCAGAACGATTGTATGTATATTATAGTATGGTTTTTATTATAGAAATAAAGTTTTTAGAGGTATCTTCATGATTTTTGTCTATCGTATCAAATTGGTTGTATTATGTTTTCAACACACTATCTACCTAGCATATATCCTGAAGAATATCATATATTTTTCTGATTTTATTTACTGTAGTCGATCATATACTTTTATTGTTTCTAAAACTTGCGTTTTTTGTGCTTAGGTCCTGTAAGCGCCTTAATAATAATTAAAATCGATTTCTCAATACTATTTAGTAGAAGTAATAGCTAGCTAGTCTATTAAAAAAAAAGTTGTTTTGTATTCAAGGTATGTTTAAGATGAGGATATGTATAATTAGTAACTTGAGTCATCTTCAACAATCTATATTATAATATGACGTCAGTATATTCGATACATTCTTATTCAAATAAGTAGCTATTGATTTTAGATATTCGGAAGCCATTAGAATGTCGATTCTAAAAAAGAACCGGTAGGAACAGTAGTTATTTTAATAAAAAAACATTATTGCATTCATAAAATAATAGCCCGCGGCAAATTTCAATAAAAAATAAATGTCAGATGTAACTTATCTACAATTATTAAATTTCAAAATGACAACAGCATACATTCAATAAATTTATAAAAAAAATACATAGGTTCCATAAAAATCGAAACCCCCTTGGGAGTTTATGCCAATATTAGTAATAAAATACAAATAAGTAATAATAACAATAATTTTGTGGATAATATTAATAAAACCACAATTTTCATCTTTTATTGCCATAAATCAGCGATCGAACAGCTATTTGCCAATTATTGAATTATCATAACTGCTTGTTAATATGGAAGCATGTAAGCTAGCCACTAAATATTTTAGAGCCAATCTGGGTATTAATTTTTCTAGACAGTGTTACGAATGTACCTACTAATTAATTAATAAAATAACAGTGTTATAACACAATAAAGTTAAATTTACGACACAAATAAAATACGCAATACAGTGAAGTTTGATGGCGTCAAATAGAGGATTATGCCTTCCAGTACTTAGTATAGGTATCAGTGCCACCAATCAGCTGCCTAGCCTTTTCCCGACTATGTTGGGGTCGGCTTCCAGTCTAACCGGATGCAGCTGAATACCAGTATCTATCTATCTATCATGGGGTTTAGGTTTCCGCACTTAGTCCTTGAAGTGGACCATTGTGCGTGAGCCATGGTGGCCGATTACTCCAACCAGCCCACCTCCCTCCAGAAGCAGATTAGACTTCCCGGTCTCCTCAGGGCATCCGCAAGGGATGTTGGTGTTCCCAGGGTCTCCTCGCGAATCTTGGTAACGCCTGTGCACTCAAGAAGCACATGCGCCACCGTTTCCTCCGCCTCCATGCATGCTCTGCACAGGGGACTGTCAGTGATTCCCAGGGTATGGAAGTGTTTATTTAGTGAACAGTGTCCAGTGATGGTCCCCGCCACCAGGCGCAGGCTGTCTCTGTCCAGGCGCAGAAGGCGCCTGAATACCAGTATTTTACATGGAGCGACTGCCTATCTGAACTACACAACCCAGTTACTGGGTAATACGATACCCCTTGGTAAGACTGGTTGTCTGACTTTCGGGCTTCAGACTACCCGTAACGATTGTCAAAGACCCATGAATGACAGCCGGGACCAACGGCTTAGCGTGCTTTCTGAGGCACGGAGGGGTCACGGTATGTAAAGATGGTCACCCATCCACAGACCAACCGCGGCAAGCGTAGCTTAACCTGATCGATCGACCAGTGCGGCTGTTATTATTTAGCCACGGGTCCCTATTGAAATGAAATTAAAATTGTTATAATTGATTGGCCAATGCAGGGCATTTTAAACTAGAGGTAGATATACGTATATACGTATAATCATTTAATTCTACCTAAGCTAAACCTGCGGTGCTATTCTGTAAAAATCTCACCGTGACAACTTAGGTGAAGTGAGCGTGAAGTGAGCTGTCAATAGTGTCAATTCCTAACAAAAACAAACTCACTTCATCTAAGCTTTCACGGTGAGATTTTTACAGAATCGTCCAGCTGTATCTCAGGTATCTCACCCAAGTGCTTACCTACACATAAAATATTATCTAAGATGCCTTAAGGCTCCTACAAACAGACGCGACACGCGATAAAATCGCGCGCGACACAAAGGCACCGCTCGATGCGCGACTTGCGGTGCCTTTGTGTCGCGTGTGGTGTCGCGCCTGTTTGAAGGAGCCTTTAAAGAAAAACAAATACGAAGTAGCATGTGGATGATAATGATATTATTTAGGTATCCTCTTTTATCGAGTTTATTCATTTCATAGATCCGTAGAAATGCTTCAAAACTAGATTTATAAAACCTTTTTCAAACTTCTCGTATCAAGTTACCATGTTACTTAATTTTCTTTGCGAAAACAGTCTTCCTTATCTATGTTATGTATGTATGTTGCTCCGTAAATTGATTAAAAGTGTCATTTAGTCGCTTAAAGCGCATGTCACAGCACTAATTACCGTAATGACACTTAGTAGTGACCTTTAGTGCATGGCTACTGTTAGTGCACGCATGTCGGTAGCAACTAGTAGGCGCTGTGGCGACGTGACTAAGATATTACGATGATTACAAGATTATAAATATTTCTGGATATAATAACAAAAATGCGTGTTTATTTTCGCTTTGTGAGACTTTTTTAATCAACACATAAACAGTCCTACGGTAGATAGAATCAAATATCGTAAATATTATTATGATTTTGGCGCAGAATGCCCAATTCTCAGAGTGGCAACTGAGTCATGGACTAACTAAGTAATTCTTAAAATGGCAAATTCTTTAAATGGGTAATATTATTTGTGCACTGTCAGAAAATAACATAGTCTGGCTTTGTTGAAGTCGGAAAATATAATAGTAATTTGACCTGCACTTAAGTAATAAGAACTCCAGATAAAACTTCAATTAAATCAAAGAGAGGCTTAATATCGATTGCACTAGCACTAGAAAAATAACTTCACTCAGACTCTACAGCAAAAACTTGTTTCAGACCAAATATCTACAGAACCCAAAACTCATCAGACAATAGCGGCCCACCCCTAGCCGCATAAGGGCTAGAGGTCACCGCGGCGCGCAGCGCTTCCGTCAACCTGTTGGACGTCCAGACAAGGACGCGGCGATTAATGCGTCCCCACACTATGATGTATCGATAGCATTCGCGGCCACTTCACTATTACTTCGGTACCGGTTTTTTAGCGATCTTAGATTGCGTGCTGTCTTATGTATGATGTAGGTACATGGTGTACTTGGAGTGTAGCTGAACTATGCACAATCACTCAGAAAATACTTATATTTTTAAACAATTTACCGGCGAAGTAATTGCATAAAACGCTTTCAATTGCAATGATTTTCATTTTGACATGTCATAAACATTCGGTGCGTTTTTACGTTGTTGACGAGACGATTTTTTTCCAACATATGCTGATACTAGCTTCTGCCAGTGACGTCGTCCGCGTGAAATTTCACCCTTCCCCCATGCACTCTCTTAGGGGTGGAATTTCGAAAAACCCTTTCTAAGTGGATACCTAGGTACTCTTCACAAAGAACACACCCTCCGAATTTCATGTCTCTAGGACCAGTGGTTTAGGCTGTACGTTGATATATCAGTCAGGGCTTTGAATTTTATAAATATAGATGAAGCAATGTATTAGCATTTTCAATTGACGTGCCTGCATTCCTTTTTTACGCTCTTCACAGTAAGTAGCAGATTTACTACCAAAATACTAAACATTATTATTGTGAAAATAACTAACTAAACGTTATCAAAGAACATGATATTGGGCATTATCATGCAAATAGGTTTGTATTGTATGATTGATACTGATAGAAATAACTTATAATGATAACGATGAACATAGTAGGTAAATAATTTCCTAACGGTAGGTTTTTATTTTGGTAGAATAATATATTTCATGTATGTATTCAGTGTACTTATATACCTACTTATGTAAATGGTACACCACAGAACAGACTACCTGCAGTACCATTGTCTTTTATGGAGTACTTAAGAGCGTTTACGCCGTACGGCATTTCATACAAACTTTCAAGCCCTTGTTTTTCGAAAGGAATGAACCGATTTTAACGAAACTTCATAAGCAGGATACAAAGGTCCAAAAAGTTAGTCAGTTAGTAGTAAGTATGAAATGCCGTACGGCGTAAACGCTCTTAAAGAGTAAAGGCTCCTTCAAACAGGCGCGACACGACACGCGACACAAAGGCACCGCAAGTCGCGCAACGAGCGGTGCCTTTGTGTCGCGCGCGATTATATCGCGTGTCGCGCCTGTTTGTAGGAGCCTTAATCTATATGTCTATCTGGGTGCTATATAGGCAGGGGCCTGAGGAAGGTAATCATTGGGCCTGATTGAATCCTCTGTCGTGCATTTGTATTCGAAGACAAGGGACATGACTTTCGTCCGGTGTACACAAGGAAACTTAAGCCTTGCACCCACTTACCTAGCCTATGTTTACGCATATTTAACATCAATAAATATATACCTATTGTAATCTAACACCGAATACTATGCTAAACAAGTGGCGATCTGAGTAATGGATATCCTTGCATGGACTCCGGCCATATTCTATTCATTATGATAATTAATTAGTTACAATGAACATTAACAGCCTGTTCTTTAAAAAGGTCAAGTAGTATATACACCTACTTGCAAATGTGACACATGCCTTATGTTTAAAGAGGCTCAAAATTATATTAAAGATCATTCGCCTCGCCCGCCCGCGCTGTTGCATCGTTATCGCGCGCTCTTTCTGATTTTCTTTCTTTTGCTCGGCTCCTAAGGGTCGTGGCGTGATGTTAAATAGCCAATAGCCTTCCTCGACAATTGGGCTATCAAATGCATTTCAAATCAGAATGGTACTTCCAGAGACTATCGCGTTTAAACATTCAAACAGTCTTCAGCTTCTAAGAAAATCATTTAATTTTACAATATTTGTAAATATGTGAGCACCATGTAGGTATCTATCACATAATTGATTTACTTGTAATTGCTTCATTTTTAATTATTTTTACCTTTTGTGATAGACTAATTTTATTCTAGGTGCATTGTCTTCACATATAATTATATAATGAATGTATACAAAACCTTGTAAAACATTTTAAAAGAGTAACGGTGGAGTTTCTTGCTCATTCTTCTCCATACGAACACTACCTTTTGGAAGGGGCGACTAGAATCAATTCAATTTTATTGTAATTTTTGACGTTCAAAAGTGCCTTTAATGTACCTACCTATTTGAAATAGATGATTTTGACTTTAAATTAATAGTGTAGATTAGGGTCTTTAGCTTATTCAGCTGCATCCGGTTAGACTGGAAGCCGACCCCAACATACTTGGGAAAAGGCAGGCAGATGATGATTAGGGTCTTTAGCTAGAATCTTATCTACTTTACAATGTTCATTTCAGTGTTTAGTTTCAATCAAAGTTTTATACAAATCGATCACTAAGAACATAAACAACCCGCACTGGGCCCGCGTGGTGGATTACGGCCCACTCTCACATGTCGTATGTGCTTATTTTTTATTTCTTTCTTCTTTCTCTCTCGAAATAAGAAGGCCTGTGTCCCAGCGTTGGGAACATTATTGGCTGATTATGCCACAACATTGTTGAACTGACAAATGCTGTAGAATTCAGGCAATTATAACGAAGCTGCGGATTTAAGTAACTTAAATAATTAATTTGATAACATATTTATATTAATGGTCAGATATTTAGGGTAACGTTCACCAGTTCAAGCAAATCTAAAATGGCATCAATAAAAATATTACAGCATGCAAATGAAACCAGCGTTGTATTAGCTGACCGCCCGTTGACGATCCAAATTGCGTTCAATGATTGACGGCGTATTATTTGGCCAGACATGACAGCAGCCGCAACATGCATAACATACTATAAAATAAAACATACTGAATCTATCATCTGAATGGTAAACCTACAAAAGGTTTACATAGAGACTATAATGGCTAAACTGCAGGTAGCCTACACCCGCACCTGATTCAAAACCTAAACAAATCCCTATGAGTAAGTTTCAGATCTTTAGTTAAGACTTAAACACTAGAACAGCCCGTAGATTTTTGACTTATGACTAACTTTTTCCTGTATTTTGGTGCATTAACAACCAGTTTCTGAGTCTAGTTTCAACACAGTTGTCAAAAATAGACTGAAGTGGGAAAAAAAATAAGAAATGCCCATCGTTTTGTGGGTATCACCATTGGGAAGAGAGAGAGGGAGAGGGAGAGGGAGAGAGAGAGAGAGAGAGAGATAGAAATCGCTCAGCTACTCCGCTTGAGGTTTTGACAAGAATTTGGGACCGCTTCGAGCTGTTACCAAGCCTTGAATAGAGTTAGCCTTCTGCATCTTTGTTGTTGCTAGTCCACCAATATTGTCTAGCACATGTTGAAAATATTCAATTTGTATATGAATAGAAAATGTAATCGAAAACATTGCATCGTTTATCTAACTGCAACGAAACTAAATATTGGAATTAAAGAGATTTCTACACACAATTGAACCGGATCCATATGTAAAATGAACCCTTGGACAGATGAGGGTTCATTTCACTCCTATGGGGTCATTGCGTAACAGACTATCAGTAGCCATGGCTTTGATTTTGATAGTTCAACAACATTCATTGCGATATTTACGTTGCTGAGTAGCTAAATTTTTCGCATATATGAAGCAATGGATTATTATCAATGTCCTTCAAAACTATTCACTGTGTTTGATAGTGTGTTACGCAATTAGGATGCCGTTGACAGTCTTTTGACCCCTGTAGAGGCACACAAGGTTACTCTAAAGTCACTTAGCAAATCATAAAGTTCACTGGGAACAAGTTTTGTAGATACTAATAATTAGTGTAGGTATATCGCATCTTTATCATCACAAACCATACCCAAAAACCTAATCAACACAACTAAAAAAAAAAGATTTTATCCGATCAAAAAGCCAAATAACAATAATTGTCACCATGCCATATTACAACGAAACTTTATGTTACTGTTGTGATAGCAATTCATTCGATTTGAAACATAATAGTGACGTAGAAATCGGCAATTAACATAAAATATAATTTATTGCCGATATATTGACGCTTCGGAACTATTACCGATTATGATGCAAATTTTAATGACATCTATTAGGTACAGTTTTGTTAAATTAGTAAAAAAACGTATCGAAACGAATTTTTAATCGAGGGACGGGTCACGAATAGCTTTTTTTCTATGTTTGAGGAAATAACAATGGCAAGGTTTCCGTTTAAGCTGGCTACTATACCAACTTAACAAGAAAGATAAAATTATTTTTTTCTTTTCTCTGTCATATAATCTAATGATAACTAGTGTATCACTTATAAATTTGTATGTCTTAATTATGACAAAACATAGCGCCCCACCGTATTTATGTAAACACCTATGTTCCAAAAATAAACTAAATGATTGATTGATTGATAGACTACTTTCATTACTTATAAGTCTCAGTGACCAAGGAATTCCTCAGATCCCTAATACTTTCTTTATCACAAACTATTTATAACAAATTACATTCAATTAAAATATGTTAGTATTGAAATTATCAATAATTAGCTCAACCAATTACCGTCCAGGTGTTAAAGTCACCACCATGTCACCACCTACCATTATTTATTCTGTATTTTTTTATGCAGCCTATGTCCTTACAGGTCCAAAGTTTCAAGCATTAGTATGCGATGTACGACCGACATTATTTGCATATCGATAAAGGTTAACAATGCAATTACGCGTGTCGATACTCGATAAACAATAAAACAAAATCGACAGCACTATGTTTCAGCGGTTTTATTGGGGACGATGTTTTTGGTTGAGTCGTGGTCGTGTCGTCGGTAAAAGAGTTTTTGCTGTACAGTATATTATATCATTGTTTTGATTTTGGATAGCTAGATCTGCGGGGTAATTGCGTAACACGCTAACAATAAGAATGGCTTTCATTTTGACAGTTCATCAACATTCATTGCGTTATTTACGTTGTTGAGCAGACACATTTTTCAAACATATGAAGCAATGGATTAGCAATATCCTTCAAAATGATTCAGATTGATTGATAGTGTTACGCAAATAGGTTTAACAAATAAAGGAACAAAGCAAAATATGATTGATATTGGTGAAGTTAAACTGTCAAAGAGACACAGAGAGTTAAGTGAATCATTGCAGATTTAGTTCACTGAGCTTTAGCTGCCGATATTTTCATCCCAACATAAAAATCACCAAATCGTATTGCCGTCGTATCGTGAGTCCAACAAGCAATTATTCATGAGCCCTCCGCAGTGGACATGCAATAATTACAATTAAACACTCCAACATTCACGGTAAGCAAATAATAATTCAAAACAACTATTATTACAATAATTATTAACTATTTAATATATAATGTAATTCAAATACATATAAAATGATGTTGGTAGATTTATCTACACGCAAAATAATTCGTGTGCTTAGTTTTAATTCTTTTATACAAGTGAAAGGCAACGATGCATTACTAAGAAATGCAATTATAATATTTGAGAAACTAATAATTAGTAGTTAGTAGGTAATTTTGTTTGAAGAGTGTTAAATTAATTAATATAGATCAAGGTGGTAACAAGTTTTCGGAGAATCTGGATCGTGGTCCGAGTTTAAAAAAATATTAACATATCTCATCATCGTGAGGAAACCGGCATGTCCTAGAACCAAAAATTCGAAGACATCTGCCAACCCTCACTGGGCCCGCGTGGTAGATTATAGCTCGAGTCTTTGGTCAACTGGACCCACTCGTACTGGACCCACGGGATCACTCAACCTAATCACATTTTGAATAGGTCGACTGGACCCACTGCCCAATTTCATCATTAGTACAGTCACGGAGTAAAGCCGAATCTTTTAGTTTTATTTCTATGACTTAAAATATCCCACTCGCTCTCGAAGAGAGGAGGCCTGAGTCCCAGCAGTGGGAACATTTTAGGCTGATTACGGAATATCAGCTCATATTGTTTAGTAAACATGCTTAGACGATCGAATTGGTGATCTTTCAAAAGACACCATGCCACTCTTTGTTACACTATGGGGTAGGAACCTATTTCTCGATCTGCACTCAACTCTCAAGGAGATTAGAATATTTCTCGCAAGTCGCACCTGCATCCACCTGTATAGCTACTGATAACCTCAGACTGCAATCACCAATCCCGTCTCTGACCTCGGGCTCAAAGGGCTAGCCCGTGTTCTCTCACAATCGGTTAACCCTTAAATGTCACTGGTGTCAATAGCGTCACATCGACGTCAGGCGAGACATTACTGACATTTATGATTCGATACTGCCTAGTGGTTTTATTGGTACTGAGCAAAGTGACCTTGGATTCGAGTCCTAAGTCGGGCAGTTTTATTGAGACAGTCGAATTATTTTTTTTATTTTTGCGCTGCTTGTGACAATAGCCTCATCTTATTACATGGTCATGGGACTTAGACACAGCGAAATGTGATTGTAAATACTTCGGACTAACTCTTCGGAATAAACAGGCGTAATGATATGTAATGTAATTATTTTTTTTAAACCGTCTGACCCATTTTTTGCTTCAATATCGATCTATTCGTATCTCCCGATCACTGATCCAGATCTCTTCAATGCCAGACATGACGTTTGATTGACGGATTGACGGACAAACACGCTGATTGGATATAATTACGATGCATATTTTGTTAATAAACAATTGTCTGAACATTTACTGTTTTTTCGTCCCTATTGGACAGTAATAAGGTTGAATTTCGTATGGTTGGAGAGAAAGGGTAAAATGGTAAAGTATCCTTAGAAATTACTAGTCGTGGCGGTAGGTTCGGTATTTGAAATCATTGTGTTGTGATGAGATCAAACGAGATCCTTATTCAAGTCAGTTTGCGGTTAATCATAGACGATGTTAGATGAAAAGGTTATAGTTACACAGCTATATTGTTGGTCTAGTCAACTTAATACTAAATTGACCGTTAAAACGTGCTATTACCGGGTTGACTTAAGTTTTATTTTTATTGTTTTATTGAAGTCCTTCTTTCTTGTATCCATATTCTGTATTACTTTTAAAGGGAACGCACCTGCCACACACTTTTAGCATTTAGCATTGCAAGATAGTTGTATCATTGGAAAGCTAACAAGATTACACACGTCAGAGGGGCAATTCTCGTAATTTTAAGAACGTTCACTGTCTGATATCAGTCTTAATCTGTCAAAAATACCACCATTTTGACAAGTTTTCTTAATTTTCCAATGACAGCATCGTTCTGCGACAGCCTACTCGGCTTAAAATCTCTTCTCCTTCCTTCCCTGGTTCCGTCATTTAGTGTCGGATCTGCTCATTTTGCAGCAAGTTGTTTGGCCCTGGATTGTATGTTCTGGCAGTTCGTTTTGCTTGAGGTCTCTTGGACTACCTGGTCAATAGCGAGAGGACCTATCTTTTGTACCAGTAAGTTCTAAGCGATTTTAAATTGCACCAATATGAAATGGTCCTCACTCTGTGTTTTGATATGATAAAGATCTAACGAGACGCGTTGGTCTAGTGGTTGCAAGCGCTACTGCTAAGCATGATGTCCTGGGTTTGTTACCCGAGTCGTGCAAAGTGTTTATGGGTATTTTCATCAGGGGTCGATGACAATAAACCCACCTCCTATTACATGGGACTTAAACATCACTGGCGAGATGTGACTAGGTATACCTCTCCCTGCTCCTTTGGGGAATACTGGCGCGAGGTTATGATATGTATGGCATCTCCTAGAATCTAAAAACCGAAGACATGTGACATCTACCAACCCGCACTGGGCCCGCGTGGTAGATTACAGCCCACTCTGTCTCGAAGAGAGAAGGTCTGTGTCCCAGCAGTGGGGACATTATAAGCAGATTATGCTATGCTTTTGTAAAAATAGAAGAGTTTCTCGTTAAATAGAAGTAGAGAAAATCTATTTCCAAAAGTTTCCAGGTTCCCCTATATGGATCGCCCATCTATCAGATCCAATTCTGAATACATGGTAGTCTGCAGAATACCAAAATTTATGATAGTATATTTATCTGTAAGTGCGTAATCAACAGGTGTATTATCTTAACCAACTTTATGTAAAGCTTAC
Organism: Luperina nickerlii; assembly: GCA_963855955.1. Lineage (NCBI taxonomy): Eukaryota > Metazoa > Arthropoda > Insecta > Lepidoptera > Noctuidae > Luperina > Luperina nickerlii. The sequence goes on along the minus strand of OY979666.1, from coordinate 1,492,590 downwards.
AAAACTATTCATTAGATTGAAAACAAAACTCATCGGGTTTGCGTCGGCGATGGACGGCCGTCCGTCTTGCGATGTACGATCGATGTTCAATCTTACCTACTAATAAACTGAGTAGTACAGTTAAACATCACTGCATGCGTTAAATAAAAATAAAATTGGTTCGAATAAAATTGAAGTTGTTTGGTTAGCAGGGACTACGGCTCCTGTAAAGCTACCATGGATTTGACTATTGATGCCTGTAGTCGATTTGTAAAGGCAGTGAATCAAGTAAAAGAATTAGGCATCCCTAATGAGCACTCTACTTAATAAACTGTTAAATCCCACCAAAAACATTTCCAAGCCACATAATGTTTGTATGAAAAAGATATCGGATCTCATGTAGAGCCAAGCTTCTGAATCTACACGGCCTAACTCTACCGACCCTAACTTCACAAATTCTACATATCAGTAAAAATGTATGGCTTTGCCGTTTCGATACCGTCGTGGAGGTGATGCGAATATTTAATTTCTGAAGTAAGTAACGAAACAGCCGGTTTTTATGCGTCATGTTTGCCGCAAATAAACGTATTTTCTTTCTTTCTATCGGAAACCAACTCTATGAGGGTTCAAAAAAACGACGAAACACTTCGAGAAAAGGTAGGTAGTGCCCTTGCGCTTCGCTTGGCTCGTCTTGGCGGGAGCACTGCCGTGCCCCCAGATAAGAAACCAGAAATTAAAGTTGTCCCTGACTGGAGATGTAATAAGCGTAAGCATCATCAACCTATAATGTTCCCACTGCTGGGACACAGGCCTCCTCCCTGTGAGAGGGAGTGGGCCGTAATCTACCGTGAGGGCCCAGTGTGTGTTGGTAGTTTTCACAAGTCTTCGAATTTTTGGTTCTACGACATGCCGGTTTCTTCACGATGTTTTCCTTCATCGTTTTGAGAGCAGTGGTGATGAAATAATTTACACAAAGTAAAGCGCCTGTCGGGGTTCGAACCTACAACTTACAACTCGTAAGTGTCGGTCGTTACCACTGCTCACTGGAAATGTTAGACTAGTCGATAATGGAGTATAATTTAAAAGGTGTTGCAACATGTCTTAGGACTACTAATACCATGTATCACATGGAAATTAAGCACAACTGAATAACACAAAACAAATAATAATAAAAACTGTCATAAGAGAGACAGTAAGATATTACCATTACATCTCGTACAAACACTAGGAAACCATCAGTCTCTTGTGCTTATCTCAAGTTATCATCTCAGTACCTAGTGACCCCCATTTTAGTCATAATTATCATCTTTCACACAGTCCGTCCATCGATTCTTTGGTCTAAGAACTACCAATATAAAGCTAATTATCACTAACATCACTTCCCCTGAACATTTCGTATCATTCCTCTCCAACTTCAAAATTCAAACACGTAAAATCATAAAACGATCACCCGGTACAGTGACGCCCAAAAATATCTGCAGCGCAATATTATTTGATATAGGTACATGGAGTTAACACTCCGCTGCATTCATTCCGGCCTGATTGATAGAGTGATTGATTGGCACATGACGCGAACACTCCCGATGTAATAGCCCAGTAAACAGGTTCGCGATTCGCGACCAAATACTCTAAATTGAAATTAATATTTTTTGTGTAATCTGTGTTAATTTTTGTTTGGTAAGGTTTTTTTTGGGTTGTTTGGGTGTTGAAGTTGTTATTTAAAAGAATCTATTATTGGTATATGATGATGTGTTAATTGATATCATCGATATAGTTATTTACGGGACCGTTTTGTCACTCTCAATCATGCCCGAGACAAAAATGCTCCATATGCTACACTACACCCCATTAAAAACTTTCCATTATGAAATAAGCAGAATTCTACGCCCCAAAGACACACAAAAACAATTGTCCCTCCGGTACCAACTTCCGTGCACCTGAAACATACAAACAATCACACATCCATACTCAATAACGCTTCGCAACAGCATCTTTACAAGTCATTAGACGTGCCACCGCCCCCCCCACACGCTTCCCCCTCACCCCGAGGGCCCCGCACCCGTTTGTAATTAACTGAGGGCCATAAATTGACCGTAACTGTCATATCATATTGATTTAGTCCCGTGAGCGTACCTACGCCTTGCTCGGAGTTTTCAGCCTTGCAGGGGTAGGGGAAAAATTAAAATTGTTTGGATTGACGCTATCGGGGTGCGGTGTATTGGGGTTGATGTTCATGTTAGAGCTTTACTTCTATTCTCTCTAGACGAATTTATTTGTGACTGCGCAATTCTGAAGTAAAAATCCCGCAATGTCAACATATTACATTTCACGTCTCAATAAACGTTTACTGAATCGTATCTTGTCTTTGCTCAAAGAAAAGTTTTACAGAAAATTCTTTAATCCTTGACTCAGTTAGTGATGGCCAGTAAAATTACGAAGTGTTGAAAAAATTACAATCACCCAATCTTATTTTCGTTCATCTATTGAAACAGATTCATTCATTCTTTCATTCGCTTCATTCATAACAACTAATTTATCACATTGAACATTTCAATTGCATATCAGAATTCCGTAATAAAACAAACATTGGGCGATTCGAAAATAGTCGGATATCAAACACGATAAGACTCATTTAAATCATATATTCACATACAAAAAATTCGTTCCGTATGCGTATACATACGTTTTTGCCCACACAGAGCCGTGAATGAAGTGAAGACAGCATTATTACCGCTTTGCAACGATTGAGACTGTCAAAACAACGCTAACTAGCGAAATCGAACAACATTTGGCCGGCGGATGATAGAAAACAAACATTTACTTGCCATTCTTAAACAGATGATCCGATTCAACAAACATTATTGAACGAATTTACGAGCCATTGAGATCAAAGTCGTAATACAAAAATATCTACAGCAATCAGGAGAGGGGCGTTAGTTTCTTAAGAGCTGTGCTTAAGGAGCAATTTTGTGCGTGAAATGACTTTGATAGGTGCGGATGCAAATGTGGGCGCCATGTTTTTTTCCCGCGCCAACAATCGCGCGCTGCTGCTGCATCGAAGCTCCTTTTTTCTACTGTAAGTTCCTGATCGCGCTAATTCTGATTGAGAAGTATTTTTTATTTCGATTGTGTAACAAGTTAGACATGTTCTCGATTTTTCGATGATTGCTGCGGCGATGGCTGATCAAAGACGGCCTGGATCTCATTCAGCCTTGATGTGTGAAAGATTAATACGTTTTTACAAATATTGGAGCAGTTGTTTGGACAATAATTTCATAGCTGATAGGAAACTTTGCAACTGGACCGATGACATGATTCAATCTTCCTCGATGATTCTTAGATTTGATGCTATTTTCATTATTTGGATACGTGCTCTGAATGAGTTTCACACATTTCTTCTTTGTTCTGTCCGAAATACCTACCTATAACAGTTTTTTTACTAGATTAGATAGAGTTATCGCTACACACTTTAATCGATACAAATAACTTGTATAAACAATATTGTACAGAATTTTCATCACCAGGTTTTGTTTGACCCATCTCTATTTTTCAGCAACAGCTTTATCTCATCTCTGTTTACATGCTCCTTATTTTAGTTCGTCATTGACGTTATCTCAATCGGTCACATTCTCACTTGTCAGTTGTCACTCACGCTCATGATCATCAGTGATTTGTGATTTGTAAGATAAGCCAAAATACGAAGTTAACACAAATCAAAATAAAATAAAAGTATATATCTGTATCTCTCTTTATTTCGCTTCATCAACAGGAGTTTTCATGTTCATTTTCGCCTTGATATCATAAAATCTTTGAATGAACCAAATCTGATACCCGCGGAGTCAAACATGTTTGTTTCTTAAGAAAATATACATATATTCATAGTAATGTTTCGTTTATATAAACGAACATGCATCTCTCCGGTGCTGATCTAGTCACGAAATCAACATCAGTCTGTTCTGGAAAGCACACTACTACTGTAACTCCTTGCCTACACTACACCCAATTTGACAGCGGCCATTAGAAAAAAAACGGGTTTTATTTATCGCCCCACTAAAATTCCTAGTGATTTCACATCTAGGTAACTTATAAATCGTGAAATGTGTCAATTAACTCCAGTTTAATGTCGTATTTATGTTAATAGACGTCTGACGGACATTTTTGGGCATACACAAAAAGAGACTCGGCAGGATGCGACCGGCACCTCGGCACCAGTACACTTGGGTATTTTTAAATGTCAAATGAGTTAAATAAGTATTGTGGCTTGTAGCCGCGTGACGGCTGATTGATTGGATGATTGACTTTTCGCGTTCAAGGGTTAATGTTATTTTTTTCTTTTTTGCTTCACCAAAGCGAAAAATGTCATTGGTTTATTTAAAGCCTGATCAATCAGATGAATAACCATTTTATTTTAGGACTCTTAAAATGTATCGCCAAAAACGACTGCCAATTATTCAACGTTGAAAGGAACGTTAATTAGTTAAATACGACATAAAAATCGGTTAATTTATCATTACTATAATAACCATCAAACTTCAAAGGAATTTAAGAAAAAGCTGTCAGAATTTATGTATATTACGATAATTTAGGTAATAATAAAGAATTAGTAAGAGCTTAGCAAGAAAACTGATTATATATTAATAAATATTCTAATTTCAATCAGTACTTTAGTAGATGGATGTCATAAAAATAATATAAATAACATAATATAAATGATTGGGGTATCGAGAAACCTCGTATCGATGTTAATAATCGTAGTGGGATACATAAAACGTATCTGTTAATACATTCTTGATTATCAAACCGTGGGACTGTTTGTATGTTATTTATGTATCGTGCTTCAGTTAACGCATTGATCGGAGCTACAGCCAACGTAAATTTTAATGACGGAATCCGAAAAAAAACTATTTTTATAAATAATGGTACATCAATACATAAATAATGGGACCAGTTTGAGGGACTAGTACCAATAACGCGAATAAAAATAAATATTACTTAACCATTCGAAATAAATATGGCGGATGATTTATGGCGTTATTGACATTGGGTGCGCGGGCGCAGGCGGCCATCTTGGCAGCTAATTGCCAGTCTGTCATTAAATCAGTCACGCATCGGTTATAGACGGATGTTCGAATATTTGTTTTGTGGCGACATCTAGGCAAATTTAAATTTTTTATTATATTTAATCGTAAATGACTTTCAAGTCGTCAGGCTAATCGGTTCGATATCACACGGTGGTCTATGCAAATGTCTAGAATAGGAGTAACGGCTCTTTAATTAATTTATTAATAAAATAATTAAATTAATTAATTTGTTTTAGCATCTGATTTTCCAGAACGAGGTTGGTTTAGGCGATTTATTAATTAACAAAATGTTTGTTAATGATGGAACGTGCTTAATTTAAGATCATGTTACCGCCTATTAGCAAATGTTAGTGGTCAAACGAATTTCCTATATAAAAGAAATATATACCGATGTAATTATTCTATAGAATTTCCTGTTTATATGGGAAAAAGTTTCCATTTAGGATAAAATTCAGGAATCGACCAATCGAAAGCGATCTGGATGTAGTCGTATACCCAACATAACCAGCCTATAATGTTCCCACTGCTAGGACACACGCCTCCTTTCTGCGAGAGGGAGTGAGCCGTAATCCACCACGCGGGCCCAGTGCGGGTTGGTAGATGTCACGTCTTCGAATTTTATATTCTGGGACATGCCGGTTCCTCACAATGTTTTCCTTCACCGTTTTGAGAGCAGTGGTGATACAATTAATTACACAAATTAAAGCGCCTAGCTGGGTTCGAACCCACGACCTACACCTCGTATGTCGGGGCCGTTACCACTGGGCCACCACTGCTCTATAATAGAGCAGGTCATCAATAATAATTGATGACCTGTTGTATGTACTTTATCTATAGTTTTATCACTCACACACACGCGCACACGTATTCAATTAAAAACAATGTTGTAGTATTAAAAAATAATAATAATCTAATTATACATATATATAATTGTACTAGTTTATTGTAACTTATTGTAAGGGACAGGGACTGTTATTCCTTAACACAGGTTATTCTATAACCTAGCTAGGATAGCAGAACTTCACCCACCAGATTGTGTTTGACACGGTACAAACTTATATGTATAACTTTATGTATGCCTCATGTACTACGATCTCCCTTTTTATGAAATACCTATATTATTATATGTATTATTATTTAGTCAATTTTGTTTTTGTTTTTTCAATATTAATTTTTACTAATGCGCTCTAGGACGGAGTAGTTGCTACGGTTAAAAGTATCAAAGTGTGCGTCAAAGGATGAACCGTTGCGGTACTGGGTACAATGTACTTGATACCGGTACCGCTTGAAGCTACAGTCTATGGTAACTTGTTGCACATAAAGTTCTACATGACTACATAATAATGTACCGTTTAGTAACACTTACGGGTCCAGTAAAGTTTAGATGGGAACTAGTGGACTAATTAGTACTTAAGTAGGTAGCTACTACACGTTGGACCTATAAAGTAGGTAATCATATTTTAATGTCATGAACATGGTTTGATTCCCACCTATATAGATTATAAAGCTGAAGAGTTTGTTTGTTTGTTTGGTTGAACGCGCTAATCTCTGGAACTACCAGTCGGATTTGAAAAATTCTTTTTGCATTTGATAGCCCAATTCTTGAAGAAGGCTATAGGCTATTTAACATCACGCTATGATCTTTAGGAGCCGAGCAAAAAGAAAAACAGTCAGAAAGAACGCTAAGCAAAAACGAAGTAATAGCGCGGGCAGGCGGTGCGATGCGAGGGGGTGGGTCGGAGTAACAAGAAATTTCACGCGGACGAAGTCGCGAGCAGAAGCTAGTCAAATATAAAGTTACTAGCGGCCCGCCCCAGCTTCACACAGGTGCATTTTTTTTCGAATTTCCGCAATTTTCTTTCATACAAACCTAGTCCTGACAATACCGAACACAACAAAAAAAAAAGAATTATCCAATTTGATGCAGTAATTTGGAAATTATGCGCGTACAGACATTTTGGCGACATTGTTTCATTATTATTAAATTAGGATTATTTAAAACAAACTTCGAAATTAATGGACAATTAATATCACTGATTATTGGAAAACAAGAGAAAAAAAAATATAAGAATAATATGCCTTCTTAGGAGCTAGTAACAAAAGTAAAAATAAATAAGTAAGAAAATCAACGTTTGGAATTGTAATCTTTGTTCCTTGAGAAAGTTAACAAGGATTTTAAGCTGAGCAGAAGCTAAAGCCGTGTACGCACGAACGAACAAAAACATGGTGAACACGAACATCGAACACTTTGTTCGCACGTGTGTACCTCTAAAGAACATCAAACACTGTGTTCGTCAAAAATGTTCGTGGCGATCCAATTTGGTTGTTCTATGCGGACGGTGTTCGGAAAAATTTGATGCTACTTTACTGTAGACCACTTCCAACGGTGAATCCATGGTTACTGAGGGGTGTTCGCTTTGCTAATTTACGTCCACACGTACGAACCAAATGTTCCGTGATCGATGTTCGTGTTCACCATGTTTTGTTCGTTCGTGAGTACCTACACGGCTCAAGTAAGAGTCAAGTTAAAAATTTCCCATAACCTGCTTACTTCCTTTATGAAATATTTATTCAATTTATTTAACAATTTAACTTGTGTACCTACTTACAGAGAATAAGACAAGAAAAATACTGGGAATGAAAAATACAAGAATAGAATAGAAATACTCTTTATTGCTCTGCTGTTTCTTTATATAGAAACTTTTTCCTGCACAAATGTTGGAATAAAGAGAGTAGTAGATAGTTACCACAGTGTAAAGGATTTATTTAATAATTTCATTTATCCACAAAGATAAATAATGTTTCTTAACTTAATCTCAGGCAAGTCCATACACAGATTTTAATTTTGTTGGTAACGGTTCTAGATGAAATATGAATAGAATATATTATATATACTTACTTATATATTTTTTTTCGAAGAATGTAGCTACAAAAATCAGTATGAATTTCTAGTAGTTAATTTTTCTTTGTTCATTCATGGTACGATGATTGGTAACAAGGAAGTTCCCAGAAAAAAATTAAATTGTTAATGGGCAAGTGTTCAAAGTTACTTCTTGATCTTAGAATCAACTTTCTGACCGACAACATGACTTTAAATTCTATATAAGAAGTAAAAGTATAGTATCAATAAGTCTGCGTAGCCTTTTCCTATCTTGGGGTTGGCTTCCAGTCTAACTGGATGCAGCTGAATACCAGTATTTTACATGGAGCGACTGCCTATCTGACCTCCACAACCCAGTTACTGGGTAGCACGGTAGTTAAGTTTAGTAAACTTACTGAAAAATCAAACTTAAGATAGAGTAAAAAAGCATGCTAATGAAGATAGTAAACTTTTATTCAATACATTGATGAAAACTATACCAATCATAGCGTAGCCTACTAAACTCATTTCTTAAAAAAACTAAAACAAAATAATTTCAAGAATAACACAAAGAGTATGATTTATGACAATATCATCTTCAAATCGTGTCAATGGTATGTAAGGATATTAATTTGTCTATTGTGTTGTAGTCTATTGGCTCGTTGAGATCATCTGAGGTGCAGTGTAGGCGTAGGTAGGTGTATAACACTTGGGACCAGTGTTCAATGTGACACTACGGATGATACAGAATTGGGTCTATTAAGAATTGATACTCACAGGTAAAATGTTACATATATTTAATTTTGTTTTTTTTTATTTTATTATTCGTACGGCAATGTTTAGTGTGTTGACAACAGATATTCTTTGTTTGTCAAATGTCTTGGCTTGTATAATTTGAAAGGATCCGTCACAAATGCCATCCCTATACAGCCACCAAGGCACGATCAGCTGTCAGTTATCATCATCATCATAAGATTATGATATGGTTCATCTTAATTTCGCTCAAATAGTTTTTTTTTTTTGTTCGAGTTCTTTCTCGCGTCATGTTTACCGCTAATAAATGTATTATTTTTCTCTCTTTCATCTGCCTAGACATTTGCCTACTATGTTGGGGTTGGCTTCCAGTCCAACCGGATGCAGCTGATTACCAGGATTTTACAAGGAGCACCTGCCTATTTGACCACCACATCCCAGTCACTAGATAATATGATACCCCTTGGTAAGACCGGTTGTGTGAAATGACAGCCGGAACCAACGGCTTAAAATGGATGGTCACCAATGGTCTCACCATCCACAGATCGACCTCGGCAAGCGATGCTTAACCTACGATCGTCCCGTACGGCTGTTATTTCTAAGCCAATAAATTAGTTAACATCTTGAATTTTTTTTTAAACTTGAACGTATGGCGATGTTGACTCAGTCTGTCTTGGAGACAGATATTCTTTCTTGCCAAAGTCTCGTGACATGTATTAATTAAAAGGAATCTGTCACATCGCTCCCCCCACCGAATAATATGGTAATCGATAAATCAAAATTTTACAGGAAAAATAAAAAACTGTTTTATGCGTATATCTCGGCACTGGTAGATCGTAAGGTAGACATTTAAACGTCAAAATAAAGCTAATTTTTTTACAATCTAATTTATATTATGATTTTTTTGTAATACTTTTATAAAATAAAGTTATTCACAAAAATAATGTTACTGAAATTAAATGGCAAAAGTATAGTATGCAACGCATCATTACCATATTATTCGCGTGTAAACGCAACAATATCGTAGTCAATATTAATGCATTATAGTATTATTCGTTGTAATACAGTGTCAAAAAACCTAACGGCAATATGATATTACGATATTATTCGTGTGAAATCCAAGCGATAGTGTATAATGTAATATTACATTACAGTAATATTCGTCGATGTGTGGTGTCAAAAGATTAACAGTAATATAATGTTGCAAATACATGTTTTATTAAATAATCCAGTACTTATTATTTGATTTTGCAGAAAAATAACAATAATAGAGGAAGTTGATATTAATACTGGATAATTTATAATAGCGTTTTATTAAAATTTATGAAATAAAACAAAGGTTTTATTATTTATCAAAATCAGTCCTTTTATTTATTAACTAGCTGTGCCCGCGACTTCGTCAGCGTGGAATAGTGACTTTTCGGGCAGCATATATGTATTTTGAATTACATATACCGTCGTTTGGGTAGCTAAAAATTTACTTTACAGTAATGCTTCTCTGTATACGATATTTGACGTATGGCCATCGGGGATGAAAGCATACAGGCTCCTAGGATTGCTAACCCGTGACAGAGCCACATACAACTGAGCGTGCGAGAAACAGCTGATAATTAGATCTACACCTACAACTTTCAGCGTCTGACCTTGGGCTTTATTAATAATTGTCATCGCAAAACATACTCTCTCTCAGACTCGTTTAAAACTAAATGGAAAATTGTTTGGAATGAGAGGAATCCGAGGAATGAAAACACTTTTACCTTTTCCACACCTTGTTAAAATCTCTGCTTCTATCAGATTTCTTTGTAAATTGGTCACTTTTAACCTGGTGCCATTGCTAAGTTTTGGGGGGCTTAAATTTCTAAGAAGCATTATCGGTACGCCTACTTTTAATTTTAATTTATGTGCTGGTAGTCCAGGAGCACTGAGGGATTCTAAAAATTCTACTGGGTAGCTTGTAGATTTTCCTTCTTCCATGACTCTGTTAATGGAGATATACTCAACATAATCCCCCGGAACATAGCTCAAAATTCCAGCGTTTATTGTTGCTGCTTGGTCGTTTCGTGGCGTCAAAATAGCTCTTTCGCAAAGCCAGAAATTTTCGCAAGTTGGTATTTGCGTTGCGTTTCCATACACAGATGATATGAGGTCTCGCATTGATGAAACTATGTTGCATAGGTTTTCATTAAGAACAACTTTTCCTTGTTCCTGCGGTAACACACCGTTACCAATCTCAAGTAGCAAATCTGAAAATTCTTGAGCATTTTCGTTGCCTCTAATTTGCGCACGCATATTTAATGTCAAATGCAAAGGTATAATGTAATGCCACAGTCGAGAACTCTTTAGGCAGGCTCTAACTTCAACAGCCCTTGTTCCACGTGGTATTACAGGGAGAGTCTGACGAAAATCGCCACAAAAAAGCATAGTAATGCCATACATGGGTTGATCATTTTGGTTGACATCACGCAACGTTCTGTCTACTGCTTCTACTGCTTTTCGATTGGCCATTGTGGACTCATCCCATATAATAAGGCTACAATCACGAAGAACCTTAGCTTTATCGCTGTTTCTTGAAATATTACAAACAGGGCTTTCTGTGCGGTCTAAATCGATCGGAATTTTGAACATTGTATGAGCAGTTTTCCCACCTGGCAACAATGTGGCTGCTATGCCTGATGAAGCGACAGCAAGCGCGATTTTACCTTGGCTTCGTACCTTCGCCAAAATAACTTTCGTAAGAAATGTTTTACCCGTTCCACCGGGTGCATCTACAAATAGCATTTCTTCCAAAGTACAATCAACGCTCACCAGATCAAATATCAAACGCTGTTCATCAGTTAGCCTCGAGAGTGCGCGTCCATGTACGTACTCTGATAGTATACCTTAAAAATGTCCGCCGTGATTCTTTAAATTGACATAACTTTTTTATTTATGAACCGATTGACATGAAATAAACACTAAATGTTAAGTGAAGCTTACTACAATATATTAGTGAAAACGGCATCTAAATCGAATAAGCCGTTTCTATTATATTGTAAACAAAAATAATACACAAATATAATTGTTTTATACTTTACGTGGAAAAAGGCATGCATTTCTTACGCGAATATAATGGTAATCGTCGCTTACCGAAAAAGTTAACGATTGCATGATCTGTAATAACATGTTATGGTATTATTCGTGCGAAAAGTGTGTTTAGATTTTAAGGGAATAATGTTGTTATGTTCATTACGGTACCATTGAAATTATTGTACTTTTATAAATATACATAGAAAAAATACAAAAAAAATTACAAGATTGTAATTAATGCTTTAGACACCGAATATGCAATAAAACGAAAACTGTCGTAGTACCACATTACCATGTTATTCGGTGGGGGGAGCGACATGTCATTCTTAAACGGCTGCCAAGGCATGATCAACCGTCATTTGCGATAAATTTTTGAGCATTTTAACATTTTACTGACTTCACGAAGCAGTAGGAGAAACTAGAAAATACAGTGTCTATAACACTACGAACATTTGTACCATTGGGTGCCTAATAGGCAGATCCGCAGATAATCAGTTGCAATTAATTCATAGTTGTAGAAACAAATAGGTATAGAAAATATTATGATGTAGCAAAGAAATATGAATAAATAATCATTGCGTGGATATCAAATTTATCAATACAAAGAATGACTACTACCTACTTTATAAATTACTTTTATTAAAATGTAAATAGTTATAAAATTTACCTGGATGAGTTTTTTAATACTTTGAATATAGAATGAGCGATGAATCCAGTAAATAAAATTGCAGTTAAAATATATTTGCGACAGATGTCCTGCAGGTAATTGTAGGGAGTTGGTTATATTTCTCAAGCCATGTGGGTTACAACCGACATATTAAGTTAATGGAATAAAAATAAGTTCAAATGGAATAGTAGGTTGTCTTATTAAATATTACATGTCGGATAATGGGAAATAATATTCCTTGGGCAAAAATTTAATATCCATGAAATAATTTTACAAACAATATTTTCATGAAAAGAAGACTCATTTTGGCCAACACAACTTGGCTTTTACCACAATTGGTTCTTTTAGCAAAACATTCAGAACCAATTAAATTAATTTTCTTTTTGTAGGTACCTGATTTTCAAAAGAAACTTGATACCATAAATTAATAATAACAAAAAAAATATTATTAAGTATTATAATTGAATCCCTAAAAGATGAACCATAAATATAATATTATCCCGACCATAAACAAGTCAAAGTTATGGAAGATCTAGCAGATGTCGCGTCACATGGCATCTATAAATTTTAACTTGTCGTATTCAAAATGTCGGGTTCAAATTGTTTAATATTATATCCATAACTGATAGGTTTCGTGGCAGGAATATTTAAGATAGAAATCAATAGTCATATTATAGTTTTGTTTGGAAATTAGTTGACGATATTAAACAGAAAATAATTACCTACAATCGGGTAAAGACCACTTCCATCAGATTTTAACATTCTCTCATACCGATTAGAAAAACATAACGTTTTGAGAAGAAATTGTTTAAAAAATTAAAGAAAGAGTTTTAAAAATAATTATATTTTTGATTCATCTGTCAAGCACAAAGGGTCAAAAAATTGTTATTGATATATTTAAATACAAAACGCGCAGTAGAAATTTAAATCAATTTGTTAACAGATTGATATCCTTACTTATAAAATAATAATAAATAATGCAGACTGCAAACCATTGTTTAATAAAATGTTTGGAAAACAGCTTATGAGCTAATATTAAAGAGATTATTTACCAATAAATATAATAAAGACAGACAATGCAAATGCAACTGGCCAATAAATTTTCCATTATGTATATCGTAATTAAAAATCGCTTCGTTTTCAATCAATTTATTAATCAATGTCATTCGTGATTGCGACATTAGCAATAAAAATTTATACTTCTATTGTATTATTATTTATGATATTTGATTGTCAGGTACGAGTAGGTAATGCAGCGCCTGCGTCAATCGTTACGTCTTACTGTTTCGTTATTTGAATATTTATTTCCATTTTTCTTTTCTTAGTAAATTACGTAAGTTGTCATTTTTTTCTAATAATTATTTTTAATAAATTATGCCAGTGGGTTCAAATCCGGGCAAGTACCAATGTTAATTTCTTCAATCAATATAATTATACGAGTATATAGGTACTTTCCGAGTTTCATCATGATCATTCTTCTTGGACAAGGGCATGAGAATGTGCTTTCTTTGGTATTTATTTATTTAATACTTCAAGCACATAAATTTACAGAGGCGAACTTAATGTCATAGGCATTTTCTACCAGGTAATCTTTGGGTGATGCAGAGAACCAGTGGTAGGTGCAATCATGAAATTGAGGAATCATTTTTTATCTTGGATACCTAATTAACATCAGTACAGGAAACCATCGTGAGGAATCCTGCAATCAATAATTTAATAAACACTGAAATCTCCAAACCGTCTTGAACAAGCGTGGCGATCAATGCTCAGTGTCCTAATGTTTATTTGTAATTACCATCACACAAATCAGTACTAAATTGTATTAAGTACTTCGTGCCATAAAGAGTATGTGCATTTTAGACTTTTCCTCCTTTAGATATATGTAGGAACAACAGAATCAGAAATAAATTGCCTATTTTTTGTAATTATTTTGCAACAAGCAACATTATTTTGCAACAAGCAGCATTATTTTGCAACAAGCAGCATTATTTTGCAACAAGCAGCATTATTTTGCAACAAGCAGCATTATTTTGCAACAAGCAGCATTATTTTGCAGTAGGTAAGTGTTAGGAGGACATAATTTATCTTCTATTATAAAATTCTTGAATAACTGCTCAATAATTAAGTCAATTACATAAATTGTACTAAATTATAATTTTCACATATGAGTTACTTCAATAGAATTGTATCGTCAATAGAATAATTATGTAAATACCCGCATGACAGGCACTTAGTGGTTTTTTGTAAGTTACTTAAATATTGAAAGTGATTAAATCATTAATATATAACATGTAACAAATAATAATACTGTTTTTAAGTAATTATTTCATAATTTTCATTTTTAGTTAAGTACCTACACTTAAATATGAGAGTACATAAGTCGAACTTTCATTTTAGGTTTTCTTTAAATAACTGCCAAAAAAATCTTATTAACTCTTCCACACATTCCTTCCAAACAAATTTTGCACTAGGCATATTGCGTTTTCCAAAACGTCTTTATGTACACAATGTTTATGATGCGGCGTCCCGCTCTAGCGCCCCGCCCCTGCCCCGCATGCTTGCCCCCCTCCCCCTTCGCTCCCAGCATAGACGCGTTGCAGACGCTTGGGGCGCGCGCCACTCGACTATTTAAAATGACGATTGTGTGCATTGCTTTACAAAAATAAAGATGGCGGACTGGGGAAAAAGGACGCCAGTGGATGCAAAAATATTGGACGTTTCTTTTGTGGTTTGCCACTTTTTCTGTTCTTTTGAGAGCCTGATAGATGCAAAAGTAATGCAAAAGTTTTCTTCAAGTTATGTAACTTGTATGAAGGGTAAACTTGACTCGAAGAACGTTTTTGATGCAGGTTTTAGAGTTCGATGCAGGATTTGTACAATTACGTTAATTTCTTTAAAAAAAATATCATTATTTGTTCAATTAGTTTGATCTAGACAATAGTAATATTTTTCTCACATAAACCTAAATTGAAATTACTGCAGACTTTCTTTACTGTTTTTACAATTTTCTATTTTTAAGATCTGTATGGTATCAAAATCTCGATGACCATTAATATAGCTATCGTTTA
Organism: Luperina nickerlii; assembly: GCA_963855955.1. NCBI lineage: Eukaryota > Metazoa > Arthropoda > Insecta > Lepidoptera > Noctuidae > Luperina > Luperina nickerlii. Next base: position 1,477,116 of record OY979666.1, on the reverse strand, counting down.
TGGTTTCTATCGCTTTGGAACTATCATAATTCAAGTTTCCGTATATTTTGTGAATTCTCTTACATTAATTTTTTGGAGTAAACAATTACCGGCGTTGCTAATCATTTAAAAGTACGAATATCTTCAAAAACTTTTCGCGAACTTTATGCAATACCTTTCAGGCACTTGAAACTCTTTCCATAACTATTCAACAATGCTCTAAGCTTGTCGGCATAATGAAAAGCAAGGTTATTCACAGTGAAAAGTGTTTATGTAACACTTTACAGAATTTTCATGTAGTTATTCCTTTGTTACAGCTTATTTTATCAGCAAACGCCCGACACAGTACCGTCGCGGGCCGTCGCCGCATCCTCACTGAATTCAGCAGCCGTCACAAAGTTTTCAGTGCCCACCACGCATTGTGAAACTTAACAGTACTACACTAAACTATCTACTTCATCTAAATATACAAAATTCCGGACAAATTTTTCAAAGAAGCAGTTTAAAATGCGTGAAATGTTGTTAGAAAGCGATAAAATATTTAAATATAGTGTTAGTATTTGTTTGACGGATAGACTAAAAGTATGCGTACCTTCGTTTTCCAATGAATATTCTTATTTGACAGACAATAAGAACACCGCTCCACCTGTCACAACGAGCACCTAAGCAAGCAATGCCACTCGAGACCCTCTCATATAACCATTGTTTTTTAAACTTCTATTTGTTTTCGAAATACGTGAAACGAATTCCTCAGCACATCAAACACTAAGTACGATGTCGTTGAACCTCTTTCCAATCCATCAATAGTAAACTTAAACAAATCAACCGTATTTGAACAGATGGGCTGCGACGGTGTGTCGCTCGAGCAAATACGTTGAAAATGCTTACTGGAATCGCACAGCGTGGGTCACTTCACACAAATAACTGGCACTAAGTTAACTGGACACAATATTTGGCACAGCACGTGAACATGTCATTGGATCGTTTGCGCGTGTATCGTGGCGTGTTTACGCGGGCGAGAGCGAGCGCGGGTGGCGATGCGGTTGCGTCGCGCGCCGCGGCCGGAATGACGCGCGGAGCGGACGCCCGCCGACGACAGCGCCACGCGGCGTCGAACAGAACTAGCGCACTCAATCAAACGTCCAGCCGTGATAAGATGCAACTGCTTTTTTGCACAGTACTGCATTCTTATTGTGATTGATCTTGTAAATTGAAATGGTTGCTTGTTGTAGATATTATGTCGGTGTTGAATTAAGTTTTTACTTTAGTTTAAGCAGCTCTATTTTTGTAATCTAAAATTAACTTATAAATCTATTATTTTGGATTAATAAAACCTGCATCTAAATTAATCCAGTTTCACAAGAAAATCATTATTTCAAGTAAGTACTCCTTTAAACATTTAATTATCATGATTAATTAAGTTTCCAAACAAAACTTTCTGAGAAAACGAACTTTAAACGAGAAATGTTAGGGTTTCCAGAAAAAATAAAAATATAATCGAAATTAACCTGTAAAAAAATCGAAACTTAAAAAAATATGAACATGTCAAAACATTGCAAAAAGTCAGTGGGTCTGACGTGACCTTGCACCGTGCAGGCGGGCGCGCGTGCAGTGTCGCCGTCCCGCTCGCGGGGCGCGGCGACTAGGCCCCGCCCCCCGCCCCCCGCCCACCTCACCGCGCCGCCTTTTTACCTTTTTGCCCGCTGCTAACTCACTTTCGTTACGATTGTACCTACGTTACTTATACTACACTTTAAAATAATTATTTTAATTATTATTCATTTTTGATTAATTATTTTTTACAAATGCTGTTTTAATTTTGTAAATAAATAGATGTTTGTATGGTTAGGCTTTAGGGTCAATTGTTATGTGTCATTGGTCATTTTTATGCATAGGTACCTAATATTTTATATATATATAATGGATATAATTTAATTAGCAATCATTATTTTGACAAAATTTCTTTTTTAAATTAAATTCAAATTTTCAGAGCTTTGTGTTTTTTGTAGAAAGGAGAAATTACTTGGTAAAAAGGGTATTTTTTTTCTTTATGTGTTCATTATTTATTTCATTTGAATATTTTATGTACCTACTGACTACTGTTTACACTTGCAAATAAGTTAGCCATAAATTATATTGAAAAAATAATTAAGTAGGTACCTAATTATGCTTTTTTTCAGTTTTAGGTAGGTAAGTATGTGCCTAGGTATAACTATGAGTTAATTAAGCTAGTATACCTATTTCAATTTGATTATTAAAAAAGTAAAAAGTAGGTAAACGATAGGTTCGGTTAGATAGGTAGGTACCTATTAAATGTTAAGATTTTTTTTTAAATTAGGTAGGTATTTAATAATAATATTTTCAATGCTAAGTTTACAAATGGTTGATGAAATAAATAAGGATTGCGTAAAAGTTATACTTAGCCATCAAACGGTGTTCAATATATTTATAGGTATAGGTACTTAGGTACCTACAAAGAAGATTCATTAGATGCACGTAATAATACCTTATAAAAAAGTTTGCACATTCAGTGTGCTTTCCTAAAACACGTTACTCCATAAAAATCTCATATTTCCATTATATTCTCACATAACATTACCGGCTACTTTTACATAGCACCATGTTTCTCCACACAGCACTTTACCATAATAGAAATAAGGCCTAAAATCGAAAAAAAACGTAAGATTTCAATAATAACCGAAACACGAGTAATTTTACGATCAGAATCGTAAAAATCCAATTTTTTTTTCGTCAATATAATTTTATTCGCGTTTAAGTTCGCTTATTAAGCAGAGATGTGGCTATTTTCGGTTTTTACGAACGATTTTGACGAAGTTCTGATAAACATAAGGAGTCCAGTGTGAGGTTTTTATTGAGTCGCTTTTAACTTGATGTGATGTTGGCCCTGCGGTCCGAGGAAACAGGTAATGACCTACCTGCTCTCTCCTGCACCACATAAATAAATCCTAAATTATACCTACCTACTATCTTTAAACTCTTTGGGACATCATCTTAACTCATTTGCATAAAAAAAGAACTGGATTTTCTTTCAAAATGAAAGTATTTATTAATTATTCTTTTAAATAATGCTATAGTTACCTAAACGCTGACACATTTAGGCAACTATAGCTAATGTAATTTTATACCAAAATACAATTTGACAAAAAAGGGAACATTACTTAATTTAAAAACTGGGCAAACAATGAAGAAAAATTATTCACAATGGACATTTGCTAATTTGTATGTCCCTTTATACAAAATACAAAGTAATATTCAAATAGTAAACTTTTGTATTCATGAAGCCGTACTGTAGGTACCTACCTATAAAATATCTCACGTAGGTACCTGCATGCATTAATTCATAATTTTAAAATATATCAACTCTTTATTTACTTATCAACTACTTTCTAAGTAAGTATTGCTTTCCCAGTAAATTATAGTTACACTACATACTACATATTTATGTAAATCGATAACATACCTACAACTAAATAAAAATGAATACAATTATATATTGACATTTTTAAACAACTTTACAGCAAATGTCATAATTTCATAAATTACAAAAATTATGACTACGTCTTAATAGAAACATAAATATGAATATTTTTATGAATCTTATATCACTTAAGTACTCAAGTTTGAAGTTAAACGAATCAACTAGGTAGTGCATTTCATTTTAATAAAATTATTAAGATACGATGAATTATTTTGGAGATCTAACACGATTATTTAAATTAGGTATATCTACAATTCCAAATCTTTGTATATATAGTAGGTAGGTATGTGTGCGCTGGTTCATATACTTACCTGTCCCCTGGTGCAACATTCTTTCATAAACTATTTTTCGTCCCCTGTCTTTGAACTTTTGATTCATCTTCAGTCCTTCGCAAAAGAAAAAGTCGAAATAATTCTACCGATTATACAATTTTTTCAAATTATTTTGTTATTTTTTTTTGTATCAACGTTTTAGTTCTGATAATCATGTTTTTTTTAAATTAGTAAAAAAAGATGTTAACAGAATTAAAATATACCTAAACTATTATTTACTGATATTATTTACATAGATAATGGGGATTGTCCAAAATTTCTAACCATTATATTTTATTTTATTTTTTGTAAATTTAGAGCATTTTGAGAAACTAATTTGAATATTTTGATGATTGGCTCAATAGTTATTTTAATAAAAATTATTTAATTATTTTAAGTTTTTAAGGTAGGTGACGTCATCCAGTGGCATAAAGTTTAAGTGCCGTTGCCTTACTAGTACATAATTAAAAATTTTAATCTGTCAACACAACGTTAACAATGTCACATCTGTCAAAGTGTCAATAGGCCGAATAGACGTCTCAAATAATCGAATCCTAGCTTAGCGTATTTATTTACAAATGGTTTTTTTATGTGTAAGTGTCCTCCAAGGAATATACTACTCTCTATCGTCAATAGAACAATCGACGCGGCGACTTAGAAATAGAATAATAACGCACGCGGCGACATTATTACTATTATTGCTGCAAGTTGGAACAAAGCATTTCCTGTATTCCATAACTCTTCCAGTATATTAAATATTGTCGAGGGTTGAAATAATGTATGTAATGTAATAATGAGATATAAACAAGAATGTTTATATTTTTGACATATTTACAATAATTTGACATTTGACAGATTGTAGACAATACTTGCCTCTTACTTTTTATTTTCTGAGGCAACGATACAAAACTGTACGGCCAAAGTCGTACGTGATTTGAAGGGCAAAGAAGGTCAATCGAATTTTATCAAAAACATCAATAACATTATGAATATTTTTCAAAATTAATTAGTCCGTAATGATCAGTAACGCTATTCCTCGAAATGGTTTTTCAATTACAACATTTAAAAAAATATGAACAATGCCCATTCTATAACAATAAACTGTTTTCAAAGCACAACCACATACCTAGTGTTGCCATCACTATCATCACAAACGCAAACCCTAACGTCAAACCTTACAATAAACCGTCATCTTTATCCGGCACCCGCTGAGTAGCTCCACAGCTAAATATACACACGATTATTATCATCATAAATTTTAATATGTATGATAAGTTTAAAAAAAACGAATCTTACCATAACGAACACAGTTTATGTTGATTCTTGACGTGTTGGCAACATTTGATTGCGACTTAATCGCCCCGCGTTTGAGGGTTAGAGGTTAATGAACTCGCGTAAATCTTTTTTTGTCGGTTGGTCCTTTTGTTTGTTGTTTGAGGGAATAGAATATTTGGTTTCATAAATACTGGCGATTTCATGAGAATATTATGTATGTATGTTACCCCAAATTTATTAAAAGTAGGTACGAAAGGAGTCAAAGGACCAATCCAATAGGTTCCTACCTATGGGCTTGCCTAGATGCCTACTTGAACCTTTTCAGTAAAATTGTATCACTTTCTTTATTGCTTTAATTTATTCATTCATTTATTATATATGTATATAGGTAAGTACCTACATTATTGTACACCAAAAAATACATAAGAAAATAATACATTTTTAACACTCAAATAAAAACAGAAACGTAATCATCGGTTTGTCTAGCAAAGTACGAAAGTAGGTAGGTACTACTTATTTTGGATAAGACAAGTAACATAGCAACAAGGAATGAATCAAGTCCTCGAACAAAAGTCTTACTCCACATTCCTCAAAGGAAATGTTCTCAGTAGCGTTTAGAAGCAATAAAAACCGACGACAATTTTTTTATCCTGGAATTTTAGACTCAGATATTCAATCATCTCATCAGCATGATACACCTTGCAAATGCACTTTAGTGTCAAAATACAGCCTTCTGCCAAAGTAATATAGACATGCAGGGTACCAAAGTAATCGATCAAACTCGACATTGATGACTTTACGTCCATCTTGAGCTATAGTTTATTTATTACTGCTTCCAGTTTCAGTGTAAGTGTAGCAACAGTAGTCTTAGTAGTTCATTGCTGTTCATGAGCATAATCAGCCTATAATGATCCCAATGCTGGGACCCAGGCCTCCTCCCTTCGAGAGGGAGTGGACTACAATCTACCACGCGGGCCCAACGCGGGTTGATAGATGTCACATGTCTTCGAATTTTATTCCTAAGTCCGCTATTACCACCGCGACATCACTGTTAATAAATGAATTAAAAACAATAAAATCGGTTTTGAACGGACATTAGCCGCCAAACGAACTGGTTGTCTGAGTGGCAAGCATATAAGGTCGTAAGTTCGAGAGGTCAGTCGCATCTAAGTATTTGTAAAATCTAGATATGGTTGTTCGGCATGAGCTGTGTTACAATTAGGCACGGTGCCTACAACAAGGTATATTCTTGCTTTCTCGAAGATAGTACTTATTTACTGAAATCTTTTAAAACAATCATGTTTCTACCACAGCTCAATAAAGTTCTGTGGGAGCCAATCTTTTGCAATGGACTTAATTCAGGTCCTTTGAAAGATATTGGCATCCAAAAAAGAGCAGAGTTTAATTGTCTAGCCCTATAAACAAATTACCAAAATATCAGTGAAATATAATAATACAATTTACATACATATTTGTATTTATTATCGTATATATTTGTATTTCAGTGTATGGCGGAAGTATATGGCGCCAAGAATGTCAGGTAGATACTATATTACTACTTCTTGCATCAATCGCTATAGGTACTTAGCTAATAACATTGAAGGTATAAGTATACAGTATACACTGCCTTTACCACCTTTGACCCCTGAGCGTTAAACAACGCAATTTGCTTCGATACAGATGCGATTCACAATAACTATTCAAGAACGGTAAAAAGACGAATACTGTATTCCTGCAAAAGTCCTTTCAAAGTTAGGTTAGTATAGCTTTGTCCTTAATCAGCTCATAAAACAAGTAAGATTTCATATAGGTACCAGTAAGACACAATTAATATTCTCAATACAAATCAACATTATTAGGATAAGATACTCAAACTATTGTCGTCTTATTTTCGCCAATAAATAAACACAACACCCACAAAACCAATAAAATATAAATAAAAGCACGTAGGTTGTGTTTTACAACCTCGTAAACTCACTTCCCTGGTTCAAATCTTAATGGTCACCATAACACCTACACTTTCAACCAATTTAAAATGATCCAATAAAATATGTAAGAGTGCATAAAGCTTCATGTAATCGATATAGTAATCTGACTCAGGACGTACAAACAGACGAACAAGAGTGGCCGTCAATCAAAAGCAATCAGTCAAAGGTTTCCTGACACGAACGCACTCCGGCAAGCCTCTCTACAACCACGACAGCACCTTCGTACTCTTATTACAGTCGTATAAGGACTAGATTCGGACCGAAGGACCAATTTCTAAGTGTACCCACAATAAGGTCTATATGTAATTTCGGATCATAAAATTGGTAATTTTCGCGGCTCGCCATGTCTGCGCTGTCATCACGCGGGATCCTTTATGGCGCTAAATTATACACGCTGCGCAGGCGCACCGTTTTTCTTGCATTGAACCAGTTGCACGCAAATTGGGTTAGGTTTCTGCGCTGTTGAAGACAATAATGAGTGTCAATTGGGTCGGGTTTCATTGGGATTTCGTTAGTTTTGCTCTGTTTTTGGTTGAATGCTTGTTTGTCGGCGGATTTACGTAGTTTTTTATGGCGTTATAACAAAACGGTCCAAGAGGAAATTAATAAACCTGACGTTGAACAATGGTGGAAATAATGGGATGACACTGTCATCTTCCGAATTTAACTTAAGTACAAAATGACGCATTACTAAATTATGCTAACTGCAATATAACGTACCTATAAGAGTTCATACGATAACGAGGACAACTAGATTGTTAACTTTACTATAATTGAATTCTACTGGCTCACATGGCTATCATTTAATTCCCCCCAGACCACCTACCATCATCACATCTCTAAACCAAATTAAAAAAAAACCATTCCCTTGAACAAGAAAAATACCGTCAAGCTTCATTTGCAAACGCCAAGTCAAGCGCGTTTCCTCCATATGATAAATAGAAATAAAAGCATATTTCTAACGCAACAGTTACCTGCGGCTGTCCGGCTGAACACTGAACTTCTCGTAAAGGAAGCCATGTCGGAAGGGTGAGCCGAGCCGCATGCAACCCGGTTTTAATTACCCCTGCTTACCCCCCTGCCCCCGCGCCTAGGTAATAAATATGGTCTTCGCACGCACTCATAGTAGTATTGTAATTGATGAATGTGCTCCAAAGGTTATGCATATCTGCGGTCGTTGAAAAATTGTTGACAATTTTTTATTAGGCCTGGCAGACTGCATCATGAATAATTATTTATGACTTCATGTGTTAAAGTTAAGCCTAGAATTATGTAATAATGTATTGCTGTCAATAATATTTTGGATCCAAAAGAGTCGAACGAAAACTTTAGCTCTCGAGGCCGACCTTAGGACCAAAAAATTCTTGCGCGATACAAAATCTGTAATTTTGTCCAAATTCCAAATCTCAAACTCTAAAGTCTGTCTATCAAGAACTACAAGGTTGAGCATATTGTATAATGGCTCATCAACAATTTGCGAAAACATCCCAAATCTATTGTATTCATGGGATCCGATGAATAAATAATTAAAAATTCTACAGCATCAAACAAAGCAGAATAATATCGACGGACGGTGATGGACGACGTAAGCGCGATGCGCATAACTAGATAACGCTCCATGCGTCGCCCGCTGTAATGAATGCACGTAACTAGGAAGACCAGCTATGTATACGATAAATCGGGATATTACTAAAGTTTACTTTAACAATAGAAGCTTTATAAGATTCAAAATATACAATAACCCATATAGGTACCTAGATCGTAGGGTTTGTCAGTGGCACAAATTTAAAACTTAAAGTAAACATAACTTTTTTTCCGAACTGAAGGTAATCGACACAGTTCACTCATACATACATCAACTGGAACTTCATTGCGAAACACTGTCTCTTAAGATACAGGACACCCTAGTTTAGGAGACAGAGTTTAATCTACTGTGTACAGATTTCTTCAGCATTCAAATGTTTTATTTAAATGTTCACTATTGTAAATTCAATAATTGAAAACTTAAAGTACAATTATCTGTATTTTTGGGAAATAAAGATATTTATTATTATCATTTAAATGTCAAACTAAATGGAAGTAGGTATAACCTCACTTGCAAATGATCGTATTTATCTGTTTGTACAGTTTTAGTGGCATATATTTCAGGATAACCGTTGTTGCGATGAAGGGTCACTAAATCGGTAATCTTAGATTTAAAAGAAAAGCTTTTGCAATGTCCAGCGTGTTCCATAGTCTACAAAGGAGCAGTGGTGGCTCAGTCGTAATGCAATCAATGTGGCCACCTACTGGGCTCAAACAATATAAAGTGTTGAAGAAGAGTACCATCGACACGAAAAGAAGAGGAAGAAGATTGAACCACTGATTCATACCATTACTGCCCTTATATCATGCTTGTTAACTTAAACCAGCCGAGACATTCCTACAACAGCACACAAACACAGTCCCCCGACTAATAACCCACAGTATAGTCTAATCAAGCTTGCATATTCATTAATGCCTGTCGAAAAACTACTAAGCTAGTAATAACGCGATCAGTTCGAGCTGAAGATTTATATCAGTCGTAATTAAGAAATTATTTACATACTTATACAGCTACGAGTGGCTTGTGTGAATGATGACCGGGAAATTGATGGGGGTTTATTAATTAGCGGTTTTTAAGGATGAAAGGTCAATTAAGAGACTTAAGAGAGGCTTGGGTTTGTATCATCTGGCTACGTATTTTTATCGTAGGTTGGTTGTCAAAAGCTGTATAATGTCAGGTTTGCAAAAGTTGGTAAAAAGAGTTCTAGAAAAAGCTCTTGTGAAATATTCTGTGGAATTTAGTGAACATAATTTAAAACAGAGGATACAAGAGTGGAAGATCTTTTTTCGTGTGAGGAGTTTCTCGAATTGATATTAGTCGGCATTTAAAAACTGAAAGTTCGGAAACGTGTAAGTAATGTACAGACGCTAGCACATCAAGCTACTACAATCTGTCAAATTTCTTTAATAGATTTTCTACTTTATCGCTAAAACATAGGGTTCAAAGTTGATCGGGAAAATTTGACAGTTTCGGGTAGCTGGATGTGCTGGTGTCTGTACCTATTAGACTTTTGAATTTAATACACATACATTTATCGAAAACATCTTTTCATTTGAAAAAATCTGTAACACATCTCAAATATCGTCACCAACACGGGCCATCACCCAACATTGGCTCCAAGCTCCAAGCTCCAACAAACAATAAACAAATCAAATCAAATCATTTATTTGCATAAAACAGGTTCAGTGGATGTTATAAGAGGTCAAATGGTACACTGTTAACAACCATATAAGGTGTGCAAATATAAAACAAGAATTTTAACTTACAGATCAGTCAGCAAAATAAGGAATTACAAATAATACTGTCATACAAATTAAAATAAAAATAAAATGAAATGAAATCCAGAAATTATATCGAATTCATCAATTATAAATTATTTATGTGTAACATTATATCAAATATATGATTAATTATGTCCAACATATAATATATATTACATTATTTACTATCCAATAAACAAAAACATGTTAGCAAAAATGTGACTCACGAACGCATTCGCTCCACTATAACCCCACTAAATAAAGAAGTCGCTTTAACTCTGCGTTGAATATTAAAGAGACACTTTTACTTGACTGGGTTACATATTTCATGCTAAGTATGTAATGGTTATGGAGAATTACGTCACTAGATAATCGAGATACGATTCATGTTTTTATTGAATACCATTTCAATATTGCTAGTAGCATAATAAAAGAAAAGCCATAATGATTTCCGAGACTACTTGAAAGTTCCGAGAAACTAATCGGAGAAGAATTGGTCCTATTATCCAAAGTGTGATTCATCTCAAGTTCTAAACAAATAGATGATTCATATAAGTCAAGTTGAGCGGAGTTTCCGACTGTTCTTAACCTTCCGCCGGTCAAGGTTAAGAGGTTCGAAAGAGGTTCCACTAACAAAGACTTGTTTAACCTTATTTGGTTCATAAATATTTACCCACTATGTGGTACAATCACGCGTGTAATAATGGGTATTCAGGTAAATGCAAATGTGATCTTTAAACACATAGAAATGTATGTTATTAAGGGTCTATTTTTCATTCGTCAGATAGCATTTATTTGAAAAATAAATATGGCGGTTTGACAGCTTATATATAGATGATGTCAATGTGTCAAGCCGCCATTTTAATTCTCCATATAAAAGTTTTCTGTCGACTAAATTATCGGCCCTAAAGAATATTTTCTGTAAATGCTATTTGCACTCTGATATCTGATATCTACCTACGTTATAATAAGGCGAAATATAAAGTTATAACATTTTTGATTCAATCGTCTGTCTCAAACACACTGAATGTTCGTTTTTACAGTAACACAAAAGAAACCTTTCCATATAGGCATCCGCTTGAAAAATATCGCATTCACAATTTTGGTCCTCCGGTCCGCAACGCAACCCGTGCGCTGCCAGGGCGCGTAGGTGCGTCCCATTCAGTCAATTTATGAATGAGTTCACTCCATTCAGTCATTCACTCGCTCGCTAATGTCAAGGCCGAGGCGACACCTACGTTACGAGTTACATTATGGACATTATGATTTTTATAACGTTAGTGTGTTGCGAGTTTACGACTAAGCTATATTTATTGTGCATCCTATATGTAGTGTCATTGACTTGTTTAGAGTATTTATTTGTTGTGGTGAAAATGTTAGCTTGTCGGTAATTAACAGTCTTATTAATAAACTAATTAGCAAAATTCTTATTTACAAACGCTCTTTAGCGCTAAGAGGTCGCTAAGCAATCAATTAGAAGCTGTCAAAATTAAGCACCACTGGTGCACTGTTTGAAGCTTGCTAAAAGTATGCTAAGAGGCAAGATGGCGGATTTTTTTTGATTCAGCTGTAAGTATCATCTGATAAGAAAGGCTATTAATTTAATGTAGGTACCTAACTACCCTTGATAGAGATAAATAAAAAAAAAATGAATTACCTACTAGTAGTTACAGACTCACTAACACATGTAAATGCAGAGAATTTTAAAGTCGGGAAAACTTTTATAGTCAGAGTTACAATTAACACAGTCTATTATTATATTGTAGTTATGTATCAAAGTACTAACTATTCTATAGGTATACATATTGGTTTACACGTTATTTAATGTCGAGTGTCAACACTAAAAATATTTATTGAATTTTGATATTCCTACTCGCAGAACAATAATTGAGAATGTCACCGTATTAACGAATACCTTAATTTTTTTATTTGCACGTAATTAGGCTCGCGGCACACTGCGTCCCACGCACAGCCTACAAGTCTATAAACTGTCCAACGTATGATAGTCGTAACTCGTAAGTTTGTACTTCTCCTTAAATCGCGTTGTTTTGATACAGAACGACACATACAAGAGTGTTTTTCTTTTAATATGATGTAGATGTCATGTTTTTTTTTGGTCCTTTGTAAGTTGTAGGATCAACGCTACTCAAAGGTTTTTATGTGTGTTAAGATAACATAAATGCTTTGCTACTGGTTATCATAGAGGACATAATTATTATTATTCATTAAAAATTTTGTGAGTGCCAGCATTTTTAGCAAACAAAAAGGTACGCTTAATCTGGAACTGGGCGAGTTCTAGATGTTGGCGGAGTTATATTTTATATCTTGCTAAAAGATTTTAGCGGTAACCTTAAAGATGCACTTCACACCAAACCATGATCAATGAAACAACTTACGACAAGACTTAAAACTAATTCACACCAAAAGATTTAATTCTAAAAAAATACACATAAAAAGGAAACAATTCAAATAAATAAAGATCGAATCGCACCCAATATTAACCCTTAAATGCGTTGTACGGTCTAATGGAGGGCCATAAGTTGGTGCAAGTTAGCACCCTACTCCGGCTTGGTCCTGCGCGCGCGCCGTAATGTAGATAAATTGATCGCTTCAATCCCTTATTGGATTAATATATGGTAATATGTTCAGATCGCGATAGCCAGTGCCGAGTTACGATTAAACAGTTTTTATGTAAGGCCGCCATCTTTGTTCGCAGCAGTCGGTATGTTAGTGGGGTGGTGCAAGGAGGTAAAAGTAGCGAGATGTAAATATCTTATCTCATGATTACTGAGATCGTGGCACTTAATTATTATTCAGCAAAGAGAGGAGCCTACGTGTTAGTTATAGTGTAATAATCTAAGAATAAATACAAGTACTCGTGTCGTACACAGTTAGTCTTTCAGTAAGTCAAAGCTGTGATACTTTTGCTCTTGCACTTTTGTATTATAATGGTTTGGGAATGTATTCATTAAATGATTATATTTCTGCATATACCAATATATGGCAGAGTCGATCAACTCAGCCTATCGGAGTCCACTGCTGGACACAGACCTCTCTCAGGCTGCGCCACAACACCCTGTCCTCCGTCATGGCAGTGTCTCAACAAATTTACACCTAGCTCAAACTCAAACTCAAAACACTTATTTCAATTAAACCATTAACAGGCGCTTTTGAATTGTCAAGAAGTCGGTCAGTCAGAAAATATGAAGCTAGTTGCCCATTCCAAAGCGTATGTACCTATGGAGAAGAACGGGCAAGAAACTCCATGGACACTCTTTTTAATTATATTATATTTTACAAAAATATTAGTTACATCATTAATTTGAATTTATAATTATATAATGTAAGAACGATGTAAAAAATAAAAAAGACGTATGCATTAAAAGCGTCCAGTTAGCATCTGTTATAGTCTATTTTGATTTGACTTTAAAATGCGCTTCCACGCTTGCCTTATCCCAGCTCCCCGCTTCCGCCTATGACGTGTCCCACCCCACACGTGTTAATCATACCACTATGGTATTCGTGATTTTATGACAGGCTGCGAGTCTGCATAATGTGATAGGTTTTGTTTCTGAACGTTCGTGTGGCGAAACTATTTGAACGTGATAGATGGATGCTTCAGGGAATGTCAGGTACTGACTCAAAGCCGGAACTCGGACGTTATTGTGTAATTTGATTCTGATAAATAATTCATTTACAAATAGTGTCACATTTGTGTGTATAAGATAGGTTAGTCGTAGCAGTCATTTTAGTGGATCAAAGTATGCGCAAAAGGACCAAAATTACTAGGTCAGCTACTAGTTTCGGTTACTTAATTATATATTTACAGTGTAATCTTTCAATCAGTGTTATCAGTGTTGTAATGTACACTGTACCTATCTATAAGTATAAAATTCAAAGTCCTGACTGGCTGATATATCAACCCACAGCCTAAACCGCTGGCCCTAGAGATTTCTGAAATTCGGAGTGTATGTTCTTTGTGGAGAGTAAAAGGTTTTTCGAAATTCCACCCCTAAGAGGGTGAATGGGGGAGGGTGAACTTTCACGCGGACGAAGTCGCGGGCAGAAGCTAGTTCACAATATCCGAGAAGAAAGTCACAAAGCCAGTCAGAGTCTTAAAATTTTGAAAGCTATAGGACCAAAAACAAGAGATTGATAGCGCTTTATAGGTGACAATAGAAAGTGTGCCCGATGTCAAAGGTGACTTTTTGTCACTTTATGAATACTTGAAACAATGCTTGTCCGTCTGTCCAGGGGGCATACAAAACACGTAGAGGCGATTTTAATAGATTAATACAAAACAATATTATCGTGTTCTTTTTAGTTTTAATGGTCGGAATTGAAAATTTATGTGTTAGGTTTAGACCCCCGGTAGTGTTTAATATTGCTTATTTAATGTTAAAGTGTCGAAGAAAGTTGTTAAAGAAATAGCTGAGTATGTAAGTCAATGTAGATAAAGTCTTCGTTATTGTTTTATTTATCAATTTTTATGTCGAATGGCGTAATAGTGCCCACTCTCACTGAGGCTTAGAATTACTAGATGATCGTCACAATATTGACAAAATCTACCTATTAGTTTTGTAAATATTATGTCTTATGAGTGACATCAAAAGAAAATCCAATGATAATTTACTGAGAATTCGTAAGTTGGTACGAATTTGTGGCTCAGTCGTAATAAAAAGAAAATTCATACTCAGTAAGTAGGTGATGCGCCCCACAGACATTTCCACACAAAAACAGGTAACAAACTGATAAACGACTTGATACACTTTGTTCCGAATTCATGAATCCAATAAGAGAAGCCGAAATACCCTCAAGAAGAAAAGAGGAAAAACGAAGAAATATCCTTAAAGTTTGTTCAATAAACAAAGCGAGGCGAGATCGCAGGAAAAACGCTTTCGAGCCACATTGCAGTACATTTTATACAAACGATGACATAAATACTCATTTTCGGCAACAATATCCGATATTGAGTGAGGCCTGTCTTCCGAGGAATGAGCTGATACAATGTCGGCCAAAAATTGGGGTATAGCTTAATTTTTTTGTTCGGTGAACGTATCCGATATTTTCCTTTTCGATATCGTAAATTTTTTGGCGATTGCGCCATGAATAATTGTGATGGAGGCTTTTGTGTTCTATTTTTGAAATTATTTAGTCATGTGGTAAAAATATAATAAGGTGCACTTTTTCCAATATTATAATTAAACGCTAAAAAAACTCTATCGTCTTAAAATAAATAAATTACATTCTTGATGCTAGCAATTCTGTAGAATTTTGCTTTTTCGACGAAGTAAAAACATTATAAAAAATACTTTTCATACATTACATTCCTTTCCACTTTTATATTTTTATCAATACACTGAAACAACCACCCAAGAAACAGAAAACACGAACAAAACCGTCAAATTTTCACTAAAAATATCCCTAACAATCGGGCTACGGGAGTATATTTTTGTTCCGCCAGTGTACTCATTCATGTTTATTCACTGCCTCACCCCATCCTATACATTTATCGGTTTGCATCCCAAACCTACGTGGAATATACTAGCCGAGCAATGAGTCTTATTCGTCTTGCATTTAACTTCATACTCTTGCTATAAGTTAGAAAACTTAGTGGATGAAGTAACAAATATGAGTGATGGAATGAATGGGAGTGCAGGGAATTATTTAGGGGTTGCTGGGTGCAGGAGAGAAAAATTATGCCGATCGCATTAACCGCATCGCATTCCGAGCGAATAGATAGTGTGAAAATTACGATACTCACTCTATTGCAAGGTTATCGTTAAAGTAAGTTTGCTATGACCCTTAGAAGATTTAAAAAAATGCGTTTGTGACCCTGCATCACTTCTAAGTGCCATACCTACTTACATCCGGAACCTGAATTGAGAATTTGAAGTTAAGAACTTATCAAACTCTACATAGCATTACTTAACATCAATGTAGCTTGTGGAATTCAATATACTTCGCAAAAAAAAAAGTTAGAAATGCTGGATTTTGTGGGGTATCACCTTAAGTAAGTATACTTAATGCTAAACTAAAATTTGGCAAGTTCTCAGCATCAAATTCTCAATTCAGAAACCGGGTGTCAGTATTCTATGGATTGCAATTTGCATTCCATTCTGATTTCTGATGTCAGAGTTATATTTAGATTTCTTTCAGCCAAACTTCATGCAAAAATATGTAACCAGTTTTTTCATAATTATGTCATAAATAAACCCACAAACTTAAAGCACGTGCCATCAAGCAGAGACCTACATACTGTACAACGCGACCCGTCCAAAGTATCGCCATCGGGTTGGTATCGGAAAACAATAGCAGACGACCGGTATCTTTACTTATTGCTGGCTACGTTTCCACCGCACTTGCTGCAGTGACCGACTATTTATGTATTTAGGTGAGTATGAATATCTGCAACCGATCCAGAAAATGAATTATAGGAATGCAAGTGATCCAAAAGAAAATGGTCCTACGAGCCGAATGGACGATTTTTTTTCGTTTGGTTACGGCCATAAAAATTTGGTCTTTTTGTTATCTTTATATTACTTGACTTTACGTGGGTACTATGTAATGCAAAACAACACCTATCTACAACCTCCTTGTTACACTCAAAGGTCAAATAATAAGATCTAATATTTAAAATGCCAAAGAGTAGATCTTTAATCGTTTTAGTAGGTATATTTTGACAGTTAAACTATAGAACCGATTTGCTGCCTTAAATAAAGATACCACGATGCCTGAAAAGAAAGAAAATAGGTTTATTTACGGTAAACATGACGCAGAGAAAGAACACAAACACAAAAAATATCCTAGGATAATTTTAATCTCAGTAAGTTAAACTCATATCACGTGGACAGAACCGCGGACTAACCTAGTAATTATTAATTGAATTACCCTGAAGCAAGTCAGCGTACGAACGGGAAACGCATGACACATAAGATTTACTTGCAGTTTTTACGTCAGTGAGAAGACTCAGGCATGCTATGATTGACAGCAAAATGATCGTACGGTCCCACAGTTGCGCATGAGTGGCATTATACGTCAAAGTCAGGCGCATCCGGGCGGCGAGACTATCTCACGGTGTGCCGTTATTGTTGCAAATGATGGATTTGAGATATTTTTTTTCGTTGTGGTTGAGTCAGTTGGTCGACTAGCATCGTTGAGCAAAAGTTCCACGGAATCGCATCTCTATACTCTCTGGCCACAGAGGACAGGGCAGCACCGGGTATAAATTAGTAAAAACTATTGAACCTCTCGTTAATTTAAGGCCGAAACCATTCTTTGTAGTCATTTTCACCGTTATTTATTTAAGTACTTAGTTATACTTTAGTAATTTAAAGGCAAAAATACTTTACAACATTTGAAATACAAAACCTAACTACATCAATTGTTTTATTATTCTACCTTAGTATTTAAAGTAAAAATAAATATTTCCCGAACAAAAAAAATAACGACACTACTCAACATTTAAAAGGGCATTACGTAAGTGTAAACTAAATTCACTGAAGTCTTGTCACAGGAGTTAGGTCTTATTTTCATAATTACCACCTGTTGCAACAGTGTCATGCATTTTGAGCGCTGCTACATAAATCCATAATAAAATACTGCAACACGTTCCATAAGAAATGCGCTTCAATTGTGAGCCATCGATCATGCGCCCGCGCATACAATCATTCGCTTTTTATTCGCGCTCCAGTCAATCATAAATCAAGCTGATGATTGAACCTTTTGGACGTGTAACTTCACGCTATATCCTTATCAGGGTAGGTAAGTTGTTGATTGACAGTAATTGTGGTGGTTGGAAGACGGTGGATATCCCTGCTGATGCACTTAATGGGAACAAAAACTATAATGAAATTATGTGTGTTAGCAATGATAAGTTGGTGGTTCATCGCTAGGTATCGTGTATCAATCATTTTCTTTGTTTACTTTTCAGCTCAGTTTTTGCCAGCTTATCTACTGGGTCTAGATATTACTTGGTGAAGTCAAGAAATTTAATAGTTGTTGTGCATGCCGTAAATGCCCAAACATTTATCATCGATGCTCTGCGACTTTTTTACTAAATAAATTTAGTAGGTATGTCGATTAATTCAACTTACACATACAGTGATACCTGATAGACATGGAGCTGAAAGAACTTAGTGAGGATTTAACAAGAGATGTTTATGACTACTGAAATAATGCAATAAATAATGGACTGCAATTGAATAATTACAAAGTCAGATAAGAAAGAATTGAATAGTGCTTCACTAGACTATGCAAGCAAGAAGTTTTCGGTACTACAACTAAACCTCTCTTCCTACCTTTCGTGTTGCTCCATGAGCTCATAAAAACCCGAAGCATTAGCATATCAAAAATTTATGACAAGCAGCTGACCCTTGATAGATACTCCTTGTTCCAGATACACCATATCTTAATTATCCCAAACATTAACAAAACGACGTTTTATCTGCAATCGTTTGAAACTAATGTTGCGCGTGCGTCTGTGTGGTCCGACAGGTGTGGCTCCTAAAGGTCACATATATTAGCGGTCCTTTGATCCAAGTTTATCGGAAATAATCCTGGATAGATGCAATTGAATTTGGAAGTTGATGAGGTTGGTATGGATGGGTTTTTTAGCATTCTTATGATTGGAATTTTATGAAGCGGCTGAAGCTTCGAAGCGAGGGACAGTGAAGAGGTCGAGGTCGAGATCGAGGTTCGAACCCGGGTCGTTGAGCTATCGTTTAGTAATTGTGTTACAGGGTTTTACATGTTAGTTTGGTCATTCCTTATAGACTCGGGAGATGACGCTGACGGCACCAATATAAAATGATATCGATCGGTCTTTTCCATGTAAGGTAAGGTCATCATGATTCATGACTTAATTACAAATCACGGAAGGCTAAGGATAGTAACAGCATAAGATAGATTAGGTGATCTAAAGTGGGTTGACGTTCAATCCCATCAGAAACAACTAATCGATTAAAAAACAACACCTGGCATGTAAATTCAATACACACACCAGAATCAATCAAACAATTTGTTCAACGCACAAACCTGCGCACTAAATCGATCAGAAAGACACCATCTATTACTACGCAGCCTGCGCGCGCGCGCAATTATAACGCGCGTAATTGGATCTCGCGGTAATACGAGACATTGTTATACAGTTCTGATTGCTTTTCAACTTGTTTCTGATGTAGATCTATCCTGTTGTGAGAACAGTAACATAACATCACGCCTTTTTCGTTGTATAATGTATAGTCCTTCAATATTCTCAGTTGTAAGTCAAATGTACTCTTAGATACCTATAATAACATGGCTATTATTGCCTTCATCCGGGCACAAATCCTGTTTTTAGGGTACTGCTAAGAATGTTTAATCTTAAATCTAATACTTAAGTGTAAATGGTCTTTTCTCCATAGAAACGCTTTCTTTCTGGTTAATGACCATAAAGCAATGATTTTTTACAGAATAATAAATATTAACTACTTGTAGGTATGTTTTCCTTTTTGATGACACATAATTTTTATAAGCACCTCCTTTAAAAAAATAATAATATCTTCTTCTTCTCTTCGTTTAATGGCAAAAAAAAAAATCAAAACTACCGCTGTCAACAGAGGCCTAGTGTACAAATTTGACAACTATTAATGAAAAAAGAAAAACATAGACACATGTAATATCCTTCTTATTCAGTTTATGAAATATCTTTACATTGGTCCAATATTGGAGGAGGAATAGGCGAGAGCCAAACCTCTAATTATGACTTTTTACTTAGGCTTTTTCAAAAGTCTCTTCGACTCTGCATTTCCTCATAACACTTTACTCGACCTCAGAATCGGACATCGGACTTGCTCCGATAGGTAAGCCAATTGTCTCACTTTGCAGGCATGAAAATGTATTTAAGTATTTTAACATAAACGGCCAAAACCAATTACATTAGTTAAAAGACACAAATGCATAAATTAAGTACAACTACTCGACACAGTACAATACTTCAAACATACTGACAATTTAAGGTCTTCCATTCATCCGCGAACACATCACAGTCAGGCTTAGCGTCCAAGAGAGCGTCGAGCGCAGAGTGTGCGAGGGACAGGAGACTGGGCTCGAGAACTTAGTGAAAAATAAAGGTCCAAAGGTGGACTTAATGCCTGAAAATTCTATTATGATCTGAATTTAAAAATGCCTCCTTTCAGTTGAGGGAATGATTAGGTACAATGTAGGTATTACAGGAAAGTAGAAATCGACTATCTGCTCTGCATACTTTGCATGTTGTATTCCAAAATGCAAAACTAAGATATTACGAACAACTTCCATGCTCCATCATTGTGTCTCTTACACATAACCAGTTTATAATGTTCCCACTGCTGGGACACAGGCCTCCTCTTTGTGAGAGGGAGTGGGCCGTAATCCACCACGCGGGTTGGTAGATGTCACATGACTTCGAAACTTTGGTTCTAGAAATGCCGGTTTCCTCACGATGTTTTCCTTTACCGTTTTCAGAGCAGTAGTGATAAAATAATTTACTCAAAGTAAAACGCCTGTCTGGGTTCGAACCTATGACCTACAACACGTTAGTCGCGGCCTGTCTCTTACATCAAACATTAATTAGTACGCGTTAATTGAAAACTTGTAGAACCATATAAGGCAATAGCTGGTCTTAAAATTAAGTCATTACATTTTATGATACTCAAGCAAGAAAGTATTACCATGTAAAAACATTATCAAAGATCCAAGGAATGAGTGAGTGTTGCCAGAATAAAAACGAAAGTACTAAATAAGTTCCCTATTTTAATTAATGGCCGTTCTATTCGTGCAGTTTTATTTATATCAGATGTCGTATTTTATCATAATAAATATCGTACATTTGATAGTTTTTAGATAGTTTCGCATGTCAACTGTATTTCAGTGGACAGTGCGTGCAGTTCGTGAGGACCAAAAATACATAAATACGCCATATAAGGTGTGGCCATAAACTGAAAGATAGTGATGCCTTAATTTAATTTGTAAATGTCTTCACCCCTTAAATGGATTACTAGTTCAAGTGGATGTTTCTAATTTATAGGTGATTAGATTACAAACGCTTAAATCTATCAAGTTCTGAGTAAACGGATGTTTATTTTTGAGTTTTCCATTTCTTTTTTTGATATTGCCAGGAAAGAATTCTGTCCATAATTCATAAAGATAAAGTTATTTATTGACTGACTAGAAATCCAAGCTCTCGCCAGCCGGATTATGAACACACCTATCACTCTTCGTAAGCAAGCTATAACTTATCAGCCATCGTCTTATTACGTCTATAAATTCAATCTGCTACCATCATGATTTTCATTCCCATAACTCGCGAATCATAAAATTATTAATTATGGCCTGTTCAGTGTACGGGAATCGAACCAGCTACCCGGTTCATCGACCGCCCCCGCCGCTGCTGATCCGCTATAGATCAACGTCGACAGTTTGGCATCTCATCGCTACACGAACAGAGGCCGCCACTAGCCGCCGACTGGCGGTGCGTCCGTGTGAAGCTCCATTATATCACGTCATGTTAGATTTGCCGTACGTTAGGATGCTTGAAATGCGGGTAATGGGAACTGGTCCTTAGGTAGGTACGAACGAACTAATCAACGCGAAATAAAAATCCTGGGAAAATCGTATGAAACGGCTCTAAAGATGATGAGACGCAAGGAAATCAATCGGAAAGACTTATCTCACGACGACGAAAGCAACTAACCTCTTTATAAGGTTCTTTAAAAGAAGTCGACAGAAATACAGACAACTAAAGCCGAAAAGATGGATGGCAGTCAATATTAACCCAGAATCCTTCAACCCATATTCATGTCACACACTTAATTTACACAAACTCAAACCTAATATGGCAGCCAAGTACCTAATACACCGCAGCACAGCAGCCATTATCATGCTCTCTATAGATCAAAGTCGTTTAGCATCTCATCATGCCATAAACAGGGGTAGCCGCCGATCAGACGGCAGTCGGGGCTAGCGTTAATATTGAGCACCTTAATATACCGCTATCGACTGAACACTATCACCGCCTATGGATACCTCCGAGGTTGGTGTCCATTGTTGCACGGCAAGGAATGACAGGAGATCGGCTTTTGAATAAAAAATCGATGGAACGCATCTCATTTTCGCTAGCTGACTCGTTTTTGCAATGAATTATAAGTGTGTTAGAGCCCTGGAAATACGGTTTTTCTATGTTTTTTTTTTTGTCAGAGCATAAAATGGAAGTATGTGGAAAAGGGAGATCTAGGAGGCTTCTGACCTGCAGGACAGAAGCCTGCCGGATCACCAACTGCGGACACTGCTTGCTGCTTGCTTGACTCCTTGTTGCTTGCTTGTTTGCTCGCTGCTTGCATTGCTTGCGGTTCTTGATGTTGTATTATAACTGTGGTATTAGTGAGCATACGAAAATGTAACAGAGTATACGTATTTCTATGAATCCAACTATAGGAAAGACCAAGTGACCTACATTATGACACTTTCCCTCCTACATCGCGAATTTTTCCTCTTAAAACATAATTTCCCCGTTAATACGGCCACTGTTCCCAGAAGCAGAGCAATCAGTATGAAGAGGGCTTCAGAGGCTGTTCGCTCCGTGATCGCACTTCATTACAACAAGCTTCTTAAGATATCGGCACCTACAGACGCGCAGTCGTTACTAGCAGCCGCCTGTCGATGGAGCAGTGCTTGTCCACTGTTGTACGGCATTCGGATCTGTACTGATTTTTCTCACGAGAATGTGTTTGTTGGAAAATGATTTTGGTCAGTGTTGACAATGAGCCAAGATTCAGATATGACTGTTTTGTACAGACGCCAGCACATCAAGCTACCCGAAACTGTGAAATTTTCATAATAAACTTTGAACCTTATGCTATAGCGATAAAGTTGAAAATCTATTAAAGAAATTTGACAGATTGTAGTAGCTTGATGTGCTGGCGTCTGTACGTTGATTCTGACATCTGATTTTGCAGTGCACATTTTTATTAAATTTAAGTACTATCTAGGGTTGTCCTGACCTTCAGAATTTCTGGCAGGGAAATTGATTATTTAGCATATTGAATACCAATTTTAATTGCCCGTATATTCAAATCACCAATGTAATTCTTTGACAGTTGTGCTACGCGGAAAATTGATGTAGTATGTTAATTTATCTCCCTGACTGTACATCCTTCTGCAGTTTGAACTTTAGGTAACCAACTTATCGTATAGTATAGCACTTACACCACAAACCGTGCCCCACAACAATGGACACCCGCCAAACAATGTCCGCGGTATCAGATGACGAGGTTAGCCCGACGCCGCATGTTTATGGACACAATCTAATTTATTAGACGCCGTGCGCAGATTACGGCCTGCCTCCTTGCCTGCTTACCATCGTTTTGTTGTAGCGCTGTTTTATCTGCGATCGGATTCGCCGGTACAGTGTCCAAGAACCTTTTTTTGCGCGAAAGTGATTTCAGTTGCACGCGAAAGGGAAAATTGTGTGTTTCTATTAGTTGTCGCCGAGTCGTTTACTTGGTTCAGGTAGGACAGGACTGGTTCCTTGTTTAATAGTTTCAGAGTAAACGCAGTGAGGAAACTTAAAGCGGGCCAGAAGGAAATTGGCAAGTGTGACAATTATAAGGAAGCATAAACTATTTTTAGGATAATGAATTAATGAATGAAAGATATTTTCATAGCTTGAAGTTAAAATCGAACTCGCTCTGTGTTCTCTTCAATGCTTGTCTCAGTTATTTGTAGGCTATACTTTCATCAGTCAAAGCATTAGTTGATTTGACAGAAAGATAAAAGATTACTATTTCTACCGCTTCAAGAGTTGCTGCTTCACAAGGAATCACATAACCATTAGTGGCGATATGGCATCTTGCACAAACCATCAACCAAAAGCATGTTGACGTCCTTGAAAAGATTCCAATCAAAGCCTATCAGGCAAATTGAATTCGACTTCCCAAGTATTGATCAATACTATCTAACCAACCAATAACTTACTAATATAAATTCACACCCGACCACAGCCGAATCGACATCCAATCAAAACACAGCAATAAATAACGACAACAGTACAGTCTCAATTCTAAAGTTAATAGTACAGACTTAATTCTAGCAAACGGTTAGAACAAGAACCGGTACCAGGAGTCCATGACTATCGTAGGATTCGATAATTAATATGCTAATGCACAGCTTTGCCCACCCTTGCGTACGTGAGAAGCATGATGGTGGTTACCAAAGAATGTGTTTTTGAGGAAGTGACACAAATTTACTGACGGGTTTACTGAAGCCTTCTACCACGTGGGTTCTGATCAATTCACCACCTTCTTGGTTATCTCTTTAAGCTGCAGCAGGTTGTTGTCATTGAAATATTTACTATAGGTACTGCAGTATTACCCCCCTTACTAATAAACATATCAGGTGAATAGTTACACACCGATTTCTCTCTTTCAGTCGTCATAATTTGACTTTCGAAAGAAGAAGATCAAGCGTTGTGTAACTATACAAAATACCAGTAATAACAATAATAATCATAAAATTTATTCAAAAATATAAGGACTAACGTTAAATACAGTTTTTTCTTAAAAGTATGTCAAGTATTGATTAAGGCAAGGGATCATCACACTACGAGTAGTAAGAGGTTCATGTTTCATAGCTCGCGTTCAGATGCAGTTTTCTCACAACAATGCTTTTTTTGTTTCAGAGAAACAGTTTCGTCTTTGCTTAAAAATTTTCAAACTCCAAGTTGTTCGTGCTTTAGTAACCATTACCACTCTCATCTCAATTATTATGATAACCAAAAATTATTGATAACTAATAACTAAACTAAACCAAACTAAACCAAACTAAACTAAACCAAAAATAATTAATAACTTAATATATTATTTGGAAACTTTTATTGATGGGGTAGGTACCTAATCCTTATTGAGATATTATTGAATCTTGCATCTCTGCGACACTAACCAGATAGGCATTACAACTTCCTGATTGCACTTACCTCCATCTATCATGTTACTACAGATCTATGCGCGCTGATTTGCGTGCGCGCGCGCAGAAAAAACGTCATAATTTACGAGCTGCACGCTGACGTCTGACTGACAGACGATGTGTAGTGAGCCATGAGAAACGAACACACAGACACACAAACAGCGATGTTTTCTAAGCATGGTGCATAATTGAAATCTAATAACAAGTGCGGAAACACGGAAATTGGTAATGATTGCTTTATGATTGTGAGATTATGATTAATAAATCTGTTTTCATCCGGAAATGAATTAAAATTATGTGGCGCGATTTGATTGCTTTGGTGCAGGTTGGACCAGTTACTAGTTGTTACAATCATAATTAGCGGCCCTCTACGGCCATATTCTGACTGACAAACTATACACTAGTAACTTAGAAAGTTATGTCAATAGCCTTTAGCTAGCTACACAATTAAAACCGTGGAGTTTCTTGCCGGCTCTTTTTTTGTTTTTTAAGTGATCTTGTCTGTAATTGGGTAGTGGGGGTAAGATGGCAGTCGCTCCATGTAAAATTTCGGTATTCAGCCGCATCCAGTTGGACTGCAAAGCGACCCCTACAACGACAACGAAGTGGCTAGGTAGGATTATGTGAAAAAAAATATATTGAATTGAAAACTAGGGCTTTTGTTTTAAAACTACTTAATTGTTATATCCAGGGTATCAACTATCCACCTTGTTGCCGCTATCTTGAACTCTTAGGAAAGGTTCTCAGTCCAGAAAACGTGACTGCTACCTGTTCTCGGCAATCTATAGCAACAGTAGGATAGTGATACGTATCTTAGGCTTTCGATTTTCAGGTCTTCATCATCTAGCTACTCGTAAGGAACTAAGGACCACCGTAGTCATTGGTCTGACATCGGTAACTATGAATTTACAAGGCAAAGCGTGCATCGTTGATCTAATGGGGGCAAGGGCAACTGCTAAGCATGAGATCCTGAGTGCGACTCCAAGGTCGACCAAAGTGTTATCGGGTTTCCCTATTAGTAATTTCTCAGTACCAACCGGAGTCTTATGGCTGGTTGGTGACAATAGGGATCCCCCCCTTATAACTGGCGAAATGTGAGTGTACATATATGTCAGGTACACCCTTAACCAACCTACCTTCGGAGAGGCATGATGTTATATATCTTTTTGAGGGTCAGTCGCCTCAGGGGAAGCCAGTACCTACTCGCCAAGCTGGTCTAAATTGGCGATCATTCAGATGAATGTAGGTACCTCTCCCGTAAGGGCAGTAAACTGGTAACGTGAACAACAAATACGTATTGAGTCTTCTAGCTACTCCGAAGGACCATGATAGTCTTTGGTCTGACACCAGCAACTAGGGGCAAGGCTTGACGAGGAATGAGATAAGCATGGATTTACCTCACAGTTTAATTCAACTGGTAACCTCATAGAAATCTGTTACCTGACAATAATCAGATGTATCTTCATTTACAAAACTGATTGTTGTCATGTTTCGTGAAGTCGTGTCACGAGTCTTATCTTGTATCGACAGCTGATCACCGACACTGATACAAGTAATACTATTTACATAGTATTTATAAATAGTTCGCTTATGTAGAGCAACGGGGCAAGGTATTTGCAGCTATTTATTTGTATGGGGACTGCCTTGTCTGGTTTGGGAAGGAAATTATGTAAGAGTCTACTGATAAATCACTGTCATAGTACTGATTTGACATTACACAATCATAATATAACATCAAGCTTGTATTCTTTAAAGGGGTCACCAACATTTCGCCAGTTCAAAATCAAAATATTTTGTTTCACATAAACCTACATGGGCACTTATAAAACGTCAGAAGCTAGGTGCACGGTATCAATTGGTTGTTTTCTATGGAGAAGAGCCGGCAAGAAACTGCCACGGTTACTCTTCTAAAAATAATTGGCTTTAACAATGTTTTCAAATTACAGTGTTAACAGGTATAATCAAAGTCAAAGTTTTTTTATTTGTAAAACATAGGTGGTGTAAAAGCAGGTGTTGTTATTAAAATATATAGGTACACTATGTTTTGCCGATGACGGCGTATAAATATGAATAAGTAATAATTAATGTAAAGTGAATTTAGAAAAAATAATAATTTAAAAATGTCAACAGTAAAAAAACACTGGCACGCCGGTAGTGCCGACAGAAGTGAAAACTTGAACAATTACGAGTGTATTTTGTGAATCGTCTTATAAACAAAACACGCGTGTTAAGGTGTGTTCCTTATTTTATAGGGTTTTTTGCAAATCAGGTATGATGACCACAGTGACTGGTTTATTCTTCTCGTGAAAGGAATTTATTCAGATTTACAAATAAGCATACAGGATAGACTTCAGTTCGTGGTGTTGGTCGCGGCAGTGGTAAGAGAAGCAAACCGCTCGCATAGAGCTCGTCGTCAGTTATATATCCGTGGTTCAGCGCCATCTCGTCGTTGTTGGATGAACTACGTAGTTAGTACGCGAGGCCCTCGTAGTTCTTCCCGATGTGCATAGATGGCGCTGTCTTACGTTTTACGTCTTACGAATTTTCGATCAGGGTCACGTGACCTGACGCGAATTTAGAAGTTTTTACCCGTTCCAAAAAAAGTACACAGCGCCGCTAAAGAAGTTTTCACTTCAAAAATAATTAAGTAATATAAAAATGTATGTTAAAATAAATGCTTCAGTCCGATAATTATTGTAGAGATATATGTCATAATGTCTAGTAATAAAAAAGTTCAATAATACATAATATCAAAATTTCTCTGTTAAAAAATCTGAGACACTATAATAACATTTTCAACACACTTGCTCGTAAAGTGGCGCTTATTGAACCGCTTTTAGGTCCATAATACAGTGATTAAAAACACGTGCTTGATAAACAAAGAATTTTTATTTTGTAAAAACATGAGTAAGTAAAATACATATGCATTGTGGATGGATTTAAAAAATAACAAAAAGGAGCTACATGTTTTGCCAGTTAAAGCGTACAAAAAGAACGAAAATTTGTTACCATGCTTATGCCTAACTACATTATTATTTCAACCGTTTATAAACAGCTTAACGAACTACCATACATCAGTTTAAGAACAAGAAAAAGAACAAACAATTAACAATTAGTAACTAGGAGAAATGTCGCAATAATGTGCCTATATTTACTTAATTTCGCTCATTTAGGAACTTTGATAAGCTGTAGTAGCATTTGGCTATAAGAGTTTTTTGAAGTGAAAACTTCTTTAGCGGCGCTGTGTACTTTTTTTGGAATGGGTAAAAACTTCTAAATTCGCGTCAGGTCACGTGACCCTGATCGAAAATTCGTAAGACGTAAAACGTCAGACGTAAAACGTAAGACGCGCGTTGTTGAGGACAGCGCCATCTATGCACATCGGGAAGAACTACGAGGGCCTCGCGTACTAACTACGTAGTTCATCCAACAACGACGAGATGGCGCTGAACCACGGATATATAACTGACGACGAGCTTATTTGTAAATCTGAATAAATTCCTTTCACGAGAAGAATAAACCAGTCACTTTGGTCATCATACCTGATTTGCAAAAAACCCTATAAAATAAGGAACACACCTTAACACGCGTGTTTTGTTTATAAGACGATTCACAAAATACACTCGTAATTGTTCAAGTTTTCACTTCTGTCGGCACTACCGGAGTGCCAGTGTTTTTTTTTTTTAATGCAACTTAAACAGCCTTGTGGGCAGCTGTTTCAGATGTGTTGCAGAACAGTGTAGGCCTGTCAACAAGTACCAGTACCTACTTAACAAAAAAGAAAATGGTCTAAAAATTTTCCAGGTCTATTTAAGCTTTAAGTCCTATTTAATAAGGACCAGTTTATTGCCAGTAACCAGGCATAAATCCAAGCTCCAGGTTACTACTGAGAATTTCCTAATGAATAAACTCAATAACACTGACCGACCCGGAGATGGAAATTAGGACCCCACCGCTCAATCCAACGAGGCATGAAAGGCAAAAAATGCAACAAACATTTTCATTTCTAAAACAGTTGACTAAGCTGCATACAAAAGCTAGACTTTAACACTTCAATATGTATGCTAATTACTTCGTAGAATTATCATCACTACAGAAATAATATCAACGATAACCTAATCGATTTAACTACAAACTAAAAGTTTAAAATACACCCTATAGACTGTTCCAAAAGTATTGGATGAAAGTGTAAACAAACCAAACACATTCATCTATATTAAGAAGGTTTCAGCGTTATATCTCAGCACTTTTTCCAATAATTATTGTTTGAATAACATTTTTAATAATTGTAATTGAAAATGGTTGATATAAATTGAGGTTTTAAATTAACCTCAATTACATACATACATACGCCAATACTACAGAACCTCACACACATCTCAATAATCAAACGAAAAACAAATTTAAGGTTTTACGAGCGGTGCTGCAGAAACCGCATATTCGTAACTTGGAGACGCGACGAATCTGTTTGCGATCCTCTCATGCATTGAGGGAACGACGAAGAAGCTGTTTTAAAATAAAATTTCGAGTTTAAGTATTCAAATAGTCAATTTTTATGGGGCACTACAAATTAGCAGCCACAGCACCCTGATTTTAATAATAACAGCGTAACACACAATCAATCACAAAAAAATAACAGCGTAACACACTATCAATCACAATCTGAATAATTTTTAAGGATTTTGCTAAACCATTGTTTCGAAAGTAAAAGTCTAAAAAAAGTCTAAAGTAAAAGTAAAAATCTGTAAGTTAAAATTCTTGTTTTATATTTGCACACCTTATATGGTTGTTAACAGTGTACCATTTGACCTTTTATAACATCCACTGAACCTGTTTTATGCAAATAAATGATTTGATTTGATTTGAAAATTTGTCTGCTCAGCAACGTAAATAATGCAATAAATGTTGTTCAACTGTCAAATTGAAAGCCACTGTTAGTGTGTATCACAATAACCCCGCAGGTCTGGTACGTTTTGTGATACATTAGTTTACATTTTCATCACATACTTTTGGAGCAGACCATACATTAATACATATAATAAATACACTTTCTTTTATTTCCAATTAATGAAATAGATACCATATAACGATTAAATACCATCATTACTTTTTAATTGCCGGGTACGTGATTAGTAGGTTAAGGCTTGATGGCGGTGATAAAGAGGATAAGTACCTAGAATTGTAATTATATTCAAAGTTTCTGCTAAACAGTGTTGCCCGCACCTGTCATCATTATCCTATTCAGTGTGTTGTTTTAGTATTCCTAGGCCGGTCTGCGGTAATTCTGAGCTTACACCTTTTGCCATTAAAATAAAATCTTTTAATGTCGGTGTGGAAGTAAACCGGTAAAGGAATAGGTTTGCTTGTTAAGCACGAATACTAAATATTATTATCAACTAAAGGGTGCTAGACACTTGTTACTTACCTATGCCTTAAGGCTCCTACAAACAGGCGCGACACGCGATATAATCGCGCGCGACACAAATGTAGCGCTCGTTGCGCGACTTTCGGTGCCTTTGTGTCGCGCGCGATTTTATCGCGTGTCGCGCCTGTTTGAAGGAGCCTTTAAGAATATTGCTGAACTTATGAGTACAGTCCGGCCGTCGAGAGAATGCGTTCCTGAAACATGTCAGTGCGACAATTCTAGTAGCTTATAAAGATCACACTCGCCAAACACGTATTCGCTTATATGAAAATGACAGATGTTAGGAACGCATTCTCTCGTTGGCCGCATTATATAATAGTAATATATTTTATGTATTTGTGATTTGTGTACTAAATTAATTAAGTGTTTTCCACTAAGAGATTGAGACGCAGCGACAGTTTCTAGCTTTTATTTGTTGCGTTCTAAAAACCGTAACAATTAATTAAGTACCTATAAAATGACCATTATAATGGAGTACCAGTAGAAGAGATACCTACACGAAATAGTGTAAAGTTTATAAAGCACCTACAAGTCGACGTACTACCAATCCA
This sequence comes from Luperina nickerlii, assembly GCA_963855955.1. Classification (NCBI taxonomy): domain Eukaryota; kingdom Metazoa; phylum Arthropoda; class Insecta; order Lepidoptera; family Noctuidae; genus Luperina; species Luperina nickerlii. Next base: position 1,445,764 of record OY979666.1, on the reverse strand, counting down.
AAGTAAAACTGGACTACCGGATTACGTTTATTGTTTAAAATTTTCAATTTTATTTTCACTTTTCCGTGTTGGGCACTTGCGATGGCGGTTATGGTGAACCATTCATTTTTACGGATAGCGCATGTAAAACCGTGTAAGGTGAATATTTTTATGAAGATTATTTACTGACAGAGGTTTTATGTCATGTAGGTAGAGCAACTATTTTATTGTTTTATATTTTTATATTTGTGGATATTGCAAACAAAGGTGAAAAAGGTAAGTATTGTCTGCGCGAGTGTATACCGCAATTCAGGTACAGGTTTCCGACAACCTTACAACCTCAAAGATCAAACTTTAATAACTCAAAATATTCCAATTTTAAAAAGAACATAATGTTTAAAGTTCAAAGTATTAAAATGTTAAAAAAGCCCTTAACAAGCAGCCAACATTGCAATAAAATAATAAAACACACTCTTGGTCGGTTTGTCCGCTATGTAAATTGCGGTAACTGACGATATGACCTTTTACACTTCCATAATTAGTAGCAGTTGTAAAATTAATGTCATTTCAGATGTCTTGATAGAACACATTCCTCAGTTTATTTCATTATCAAAAGATATTAAGTTTAAGGACTAAGTGCGCCGTATATAGTACAAAATTATGTTTAAATTAATTAAAATGAAAAATAATAATTCGAAACTATAAAGATGGAAGATAGTGGCTTTATGATGGGGTGTTTATTTTGATTTATGTTTATAAAAACTACTAATTGCTACCGTTAATGGTTACTCTTACTATACAGAAGTCGACATTCTTGATCATAGTCAACAGCATAAGCTAAGACTAATGAAATCAATTAGTATTTTGTAAGTTGTATGATCTCTTAAAGTTTGTGACATTTCGTTCTGTATACTGGGATGTTCAGCAAGGTAAATAAATGGTATTACCAATCATTGCCTGATCTATTTAATTTAAACTACATATTATAGATATTTATTTAGTCCTGGTAATAACCAGGGTTTAAAATGTATTTGTAACGAATAATATGTATCAGTCGATAAATACATTTTTAAACTTAGATAATCAAATAAACATAAATAATAAAATAAATAATCTATCCTCAAATTTAATCGTCACTTTGAAGCTTTCAATAGTTCAGTATATAATGAAAGTGCGATCTATATAGTCAAAAGTATCCCCACCTGTCATTCGAGTTATGACACATTATTTAAGAAAACTGAATAAGATATCATACTTAATCAACCTAGATAAAAAAAATAGTTATTCAGCCCCTTCTAGTTAAACTGGAAGCCGACCTAAACTAAATTAGGAAAATGCAACGAAGAAAGACAGGCAACCACATTTGTCGTCGAAACTAATTTCTTCATTACTGTTAACCAACGTTTACTACTACTTACAAACAATTAACTTCTCAAAGTCAACACATAGACATACCTAGGACCTAGGTATATCAATAGCTCTGCCTGCAACTAACTACGACATTCACTACAAACGAAACATTTTATTCCGCAAAATTAAACCAAACAAAATACTATCAGCATTTTAGAATTCCCCGATGGACGTTATCGGCAGGCGTCAATTCGGGGAGTCGTCACTTTGACAGTTTTAAGTCATAACATATCGTTGCAGAAGGGTCACCCCACACACCAAACATATTGCGAACGAAGCAAAAATGTGGCGAAAAATCTAGTAATGGAAACTGATCCGTGTTTTTGCCTTAATGATGTCACCAACGATATTTTGTGTTAAGTTGTTGGGCAGGCACTGAACAGTCCCATGTAGCATGGCGCTTGTAGATACCTACTGTTTTCTGTTAAGATGTTCTTCATTATTTTGGCAGGCTTCTTGGTCGCCTTTGCGAGTAAGTCATTGCAGCTTGGTTAGTGAGACTACGACTACAGAAATTGTCACGTGTATTGTAACATTCGTAGCCATGCAACCTGGAGGCAATTCTGTATTGGCCAAGAACATGATGCTTTTAAACATAACCCTTTCATCCTTCGGAGTTCCCTAAGGAAGTATATTAGGGCCTACACTATTTTTGAAATACATAAGCGATCTTTGTAATCTAAGTCAAGATCATGGCCAAATTGTTTCTTATGTTGACGACACTGCCCTTCTATTTTCAGCTAACTAAAAATGTCTACAAGCTTGCGCAATACGGATTCAATATTGTTAATAAATGGCTTCAACATAATTCACTAACACTAAATGCAGGCAAAACAAATTACATTAAGGTTTCGATGCGCAAGCAAACATCAACTGCCACTACAACATTATATGCTCATTATTGCAAAATTCCCACAAAACCAAACGTTAAAATGGCAAATACAACAAAATACCTTGGCGTTATAATAGATGAAACACTTTCGGTCAAACAACATGTAGAAGCTTTAAAAAATAGAATTCGCAAGTTGATTTTTGTTTTAAAAAACTTACGCTGTATTGCTGATCCAAAAATACTTAGATAAGTTTATTTTGCTCTGTGTCAATCGATTTCAGCTTACTGTATTACCACATGGGGTGGAGCGGGTAAAACAATGTTACTAACTATCGAGAAAGCTCAGAGGGCGATTCTCAAAGTGTCTACTTTCCGCCCTTTCCTTTTTCCTACTAACCTCCTGTTCAAAACAAAATTTAACTAAACATGCTTTTATATCCAATTTTTACCTGTACCTCCGACTTCTCCTCTATAACAGACTAAACTCGAAAGCAGACACTTCTTCTCTGAACTATACGATTTGTAAAAGAATCCTAAAGGATGCTCTCCAAAGTATGTCTTACAAAGAAACAGAGAATTTACTGACTGTGTTTAGGTAAATATAGTTTAGGTATACAAATTTCACCTGCGTTAAATATTTATCAAATTTAGAAACCAAGAATTAAGCTACTCAACATATAATTTCTTAATTTTAAAAGACTAGTTTAGCCGCCTGAAACACAGGATAACCTAATTCAGGCACGTAAGTCTATATAATTTACATTTAAGCAAAACTGTACTAAATTTTTACGCCCTATAATTTTTGATAAATATATTATTATATTATTATTATATTCCAAAAAGTGATCCTTCTGTACACAATTTAGTTGTTATCCCGTCAAAATCGTCTGACGGGCGCCAGTTAAGCGGCGTTCGTTCTAAATTTATATAAAGCGATCGACAGTGACGCGATATGGCAACGTGACAACTGCGTGACGTGCCCGGTTGTGACGCTGACGACTGTGTGACGGGCCTGGTTGTGTCGCTGACGACTGTATAGTACGTCAATGTGAGAGTATTTGTCTGCGGTTACGTGACGATTTGTTTCGGACGGTTCGGGTAGTATGTTTTACGACGAATATTGAAGTTATGGTAGAGCCGAACGTATCCAATGTGTATTTAATGCTATTAACCTATTGAACTGCGAATCCATTGCTATTGAGAAACACAGGATCATAGATTAAATCAGGACTAAAACTGTAAAGCCATGTGGTCTGTTAATGATTTTCTGAAAGTTTTTTCAATTCAGATATGATAGATTGGTTACATACCTGAAGTCCTGAACGGCCAAAGCGACTTTCAATTGCATAATTGCTCACAAACTGTTTTCACGACACCATTATGCCGTGCACTAATGCCGACCTAAGACGAAACCTTTTTATCTGCGTGGTGATCACATTCTGTCTTTCCAAGTATATAAGAAAAGGCCTCTGCCCTGATGTGAAGTGTAGTGGGATAGTTATTAGTTGCTTAATTATACTAAACAAATCGCCCATAATCCCCAAAGATTAGAAAGAGGTGTACCTATGGGTACACCAACATTTCACACATTAACAATTAATAGGTATTATACGTAGAAGTGCAGTGGTGGCCCAGTAGTTACGGCCCCGGCTTACTAGTTGTAGGTCGTGTGTTCGAACCCAGGCAGGTGCTTTACTTTGTGTAAATAATTTCATCACCACTGCTCTCAAAACGGTGAAGGAAAACATCGTGAGGAAACCGGCATGTCGTACAACCGAAATATTCTAAGACATGTGACATCTACCAACCCGCACTGGGCCCGTGTGGTAGATTACAGCCCACTCCCTCTCGAGGAGAGAAGGCCTGTGTCCCAGCAGTGGGAACACTATAAATTGATTATACTATACGTAGACAAAAATAATAGAGCCTTGCCTTCAAAGGTCATAAGCTCTTAGTCAATGATGATTATCATTAACATCTCCAATAGTAATTAATGTAGCTGTTCGACTGTAGAACAGGTTCATACGTTATTCGAAGACAGAGCAACCTCTCGCTGTGTGCATAGTTGCACAATAGCGGTTATGCATGACATTAACATACAATAATGTTTGCTACTGGTTGATTTGCAAGGGAACCAGATGCCATAAGGGAAAAAAATCAAAAGCTAGAATAGATGTTCGACTTGAAGATGTGTCTCTTCAAGTCAAGTGTACCTACATATTACTGCAGTCCGTATACAGTTTTTTACCTCTGATTTTGCATCACTGTCAACGTCATAGTGGTCTTTATTCTTATTAAAATAAGGTTGCTGTTGGGGTGCTCTCACTGACAAGTCTGTCAAAATCATTGTGATCTTTATTCTTGTTACAATAAGGTTGCTCTTAGATTACTGCAGTCAGAGGTAAAATAACTGTCAACGGACTGTACCTACAAGGACTTTTTGGCGTTCGAGTGACGTTAACAGGGGGGGGGGCTGTTGGTACCTAAACATTTGTGCAATATTTTTTTTAACTGTGTCTTGGAAGTATACAAAAATCAAGATGGCGGTGTTAGTTTCGAGATTGGCCACGCGCCAAATAACCTTGTAGCGCTATTCAGTCAAAGGATTTTCAATATTTCCAGTATGTACAGACGCCAGCACATCAAGCTACCCGAAACTGTCAAATTTTCCCAATCAACTTTGAACCTTATACTTTAGCGATAAAGTTGAAAATCAGAAATTTGACAGATTGTAGTAGGTTGATGTGCTGGCGTCTGTACCTAACTTTAATAGCAATACAGCCCCCTGGTTTCCCCCTGTTTTACCTAAATCTGTTGTCAAATGTCAGGTCAATAAGATTGGGTGCTGTTGTTACACACATAAAATTTAGGTTCTGATTAGATTCTAATCTTCTAGGCTTAAAAACCAGATTCAGCTCTTGAGTAATCTTCAAAATGTCCTTATAGAAGCTACTTAAAGTCAAGAATCTTTTATTAGAATTAAATTAAGTATCAACCATTACTGTAGAAATATCCAAACATTTTTGACAAGTCGCTGTCGCCAGTTAACCACCTAAGCATGTACTCCTCTATAAGTCAAGAATACCCTTGGAACGCCACCTTACCATATAGGCCGGTACCTACTTGCTAAACAATGTCATCAGAAACGCCATTGATACCGCATCATGGTGTTCGCAGGGTGCCCGCGGGGGTGCAGAGGTGAGGGAGGGGGGTAAGGCTGCGAGCCTTAAGTGAATGCGAGCAAAACGAGGGGGCGACACTGTGTTGATGCTGATTTACGCGCTGGCCCGCGTGCTCTACTGGCCCGACTGACCGCTCAACAGCGATGGAGTGGAGTTAAGACTAGAAAAGTTTGTATTATTTGGTAATTTTGGTAGTGCTTTGTGCTTGAAATTTTAGTTTGAGCTTTTGAAGAGTCAGTTAGTGTAAGGTCGAGTTTGCTACAAGATAATTATTGTTATGACTATAGTGTCTTTGAATTATGATATTCAACATACTAAGAATTAACTTCTTTTTGTTTATTTTTTAGGGGAACATCGAAAAGGAAAACATTTCACCGACCCCAATGGGACAAGGGTAAGCAGGCAAAAGAATTTTAACACCTAAGACCACATTAAAAGTAACAACATTAGTAGTAACTTCAAAAGTACCTAGTTAATAAGTTTTGCATGCTCAGCTTCACACAAATTGGTACCTACAATTAGTAATAAAATCAGTCACATAAAGGCTCCTTCAAACAGGCGCGACACGTGATAAAATCGCGCGCGACACAATGGCACCGCAAGTCGCGCAACGAGCGGTACCTTTGTGTCGCGCGCGATTATATCGCATGTCGCGCCTGTTTGTAGGAGCTTTAACTGATGTGGTACTGATGCGTCATAGGAATATTGTCTACTTGGAAACTGCAAATTACTAATTAAAACTATTTAAGTACATCTTTATTATAAGGTTACTCAGAATCGTAGCATTACATAGGCATTCATTTTATAGAACTATTACATACATTAATTATCTCATTAAATACGTGAGCGTAACTTCACTGATGTTTAATGTCGACTAATTTTGCCACTGCTACGAAACATGAGAAAAAATATATAAAAGTCTTTAGACGGTGCAATACCTATAAGATTTATTTCGGTCTGACCCCCCCTCCTCGATCCCCAATTCCCCGTAGCATACCATAACGTGACGTAACAATAGACGCAGATCATTTGTTGTTCCAATTTATTGTAACTATGCTACAGGCAAGCATTGTCTTTGACGACACGGTTGGCGCAGTGGCTGAGCGATTGACTGCTGCGCTGCGTGTCGCGGGTTCGATTCCCGCACGGAACAAATATTTGTATTGTCTACAGGTAGTTGTTCCGGGTCTGGCTGTTTGTGTATGTGAATTTAAATGTTTGTAAACGCACCCACGATACAGGAGTAATTCCTAGTGCGGGGCAACGGTTTAAAAAAAAAAAAAATTGTCTAAACGGGGCGTTACTTTTAAAACTAAGTGAGTCAATTGCTCTTCCGAAGAGATATTTGCAGGACATTAAAAAATCAAGACCTAATCATCTCTGTAGAATTAAATGATTATAAAAAATCTACATCTCATCGGCTCCATGGCTTCCCCTGTGCCATTATTTGAGACAGGATCGCGAGCTGCAGATAGCGCGGCGGCAGACATTTTTTGCATCTTTTTTCGTCTGCCTGTTTTTGTTTTTGTCCACATGCGCTAATACTGAGACGATCGGCTGACTCGCCCATATAACTGCTATTTTTACGTTTTACCCTCTAATTAACAAGAAAATAGCACAAAAAGCTACTGGAATTGTATGCTTTATTAGTCTTCATAGCGAAATCTGAAACCGTTGATTATTTTTACCTGAAGCATCTGCTGTTAGCAGGTGCGTGCTCCTGCTCCGTCCATCTGTTTAGATACCACTATTTTTATTTTATACGTCAATGTGTCGTTGATGCTCACTGATAAAACCCTTTCACAAAGCGAATAATAATTCAGTTTGCCAATACAAAATTATACACTTGCATTATAGGAAAATACAACCGAATAAAGTCGTCACAATCCAGCCTGACACAAAAATAATTCTTAAAGGATTATTAACGAAAGGAGCAACAAAATGACCGCGTTAATAGCATCGAGTTGTAATTTACATAAACAATTTTATACAAACGGCTCCCTGTTGAGTGAACTAACAAATATTACTCGCTAATTATTTTGCTCAACATTACCTCTCGACACTAAGTAGACACGCCGAGTCGCGATACGGTGCTCACCTGCTCATTACGGAATTTCAGCGAGCGATGCGCGTGCGCACGCATGCCCACGTACCAATTTTAAAATTTTAAACACATTTCGTCGCTATCTGTCATCGGGAACGGACGCGGCGACTGTATTGGTCCTCGGAGGGATCGATTAAATCTGCCACAGTCCGGTGGCCATTAAAATAAAGTGTCCCTTAATAGTACCTGATAATGCTGAAATTGAAGAATTTTATTTTTATTTTCACTTACAGCTGTACCCGATAAGGAATGTGTTATCTTATGAAATATCATAATTTGCATACGTTGCTAATGTTGAAAGAAAATTAATCGTCTGCCTGCCGTATTGAGTATTAAGTATTCGGTTTCGGTTATAGAATATCGATAAATAACGTACGTCTATACATAGTGAACACGCGATATTTCAACTAACATTGTAATAACGGGTAAGGGCTCAGCGGTATGCAATAATTGCAACAGATCTCGACGAAATTACTATTTACTTTATTCATATTATATTACCGATGATAACCTGATGGTTTAGGATATCTTGAGGGAAGTAATTACCGTGAGTTAAGTCGAAATCAAATTTAATAATTTCCACAAACGTGTAAGATGTAGAATAATTTATCATCTAACGTCGAATGGTCAAAGGTCATGTTCAATGAAACGAAAATACATGCTCGTACATTGAATACTTGGCATTCAACTTTTTGACTGAAATTAGATGCTTAACATCGCTTTACATAGCGTAGCTGCGGGTACAGGGTAGGTTGCGTGACCATTCACATGTTTTACATTTCTTGTTACTACAACTTCAATTGCTTTCATTTATTAAATCTGTCAGGAAGTTCAATGTTCCCGATAAGTACCACATACGTATAGGTACCTAAAAGCAGCAGTGAGGCTCTCAAAGGGCGTATAATGTGCCGGTAATAGTCCAAAACGAGCACAACGCGTGTAAGGCCGGTTAAAGGCCACTTACTACAGCAACTAATTAGAACTAACGCACACGTTTACAGCTAAGTTTTAGCTTAATGTGGTACTAAAGTTTGAGTGGATGTTTGGATGGAAATATATTTTTTGGGTATTTGTTTGCAGGAATTGACGAGACGGTCTGGGACCAAAGGCTGATGACAGAAACGTTTGGGAGACAAGAGAGTTACAGTGGTACCGTTGAAGATCATGACAAAGTAAACGCATGTAGGTATAAAAAGGCTACGATGGATCTGAGCAAATAAAATTACGATCATTGGATGTCACACATATTGATAATCACGTCGAGAACATCAATTCCAAATAACGATATAGTACCTCTATCACCACCATTTGTTACCAAAGGCTCGATATCAAATAAAACTAAAGTTATTAAAGACCAATTTTAGAATTAACAATAGTTGGCACTCAACCCAAAGATCCCATGCTTGTGAGCACCTACACTTGGCGCATAAGGGTGTAATTGGGCTTGGCCATGGTTATATAGGACGTGGCCTTAAGCGTATTTCATGGCGAAAGCATCATAACATAGAGTTATTACTGAACTTGACTGCACATGACTGAAGATTAGACATATGGGATGCACTCACAATTGGTTTGAAGCCTTTAGCAAGTAGAATGAAACGGGGAAAATACTTCTTATAAACCCTTAAATATGCGAGGCCAGCCATTGACACGCATAAGCGAAGATGACTAATGAGCTCATAATCCCATTATAAGCATACACTTAAAATTCTAAAAGTCTAACACTGCGAGTGCACCTAAAAAATGTTCACGGGGAACTCCTCCGTCCTAAGTAAGAAAGAGCTGGGAATTCTGAGCTATGCTGAGGATTCTGGAAAGTTACGAGTAGCTTCGGTGCCAATCTCGCTATAAACTGGCTTCTTTTAACGACTTAATTCTGGTAAGAAGAAAAATTAAAGCATGACTCAGTGACGGATTTCCACATTTGCCGCCAGCAGGCTATTCAAATTTTGTCGCCCCTGCCGACCTCTACAATAATGTCCCATGTCCTTTGTATACTGCAGAAATTTGTACAGATCGGCACCAGTGATGAAATCTTTGATAGAAGCCTGAATTTGAGCATTCACTTTGTTCATTCTTTCCGAAAAAAATGGTAGGTATGGTATATAAACATTAATCTTTTTAATTTCAGTACGACATTTAAAAAAATATTAGCCCCAAAATTGCCTCCCCTAAAATATATATATATATATTGCCGCCGTAAGCTCCAGCCTACTCAGCCTACTGGTAAATCCGCCACTGAAGCATGTCTTTTGGGAAAATGCATTTGGAAGATTTACAATGAAGCTCATACGCATACCATTGAAAGGAAAACAATATTAGGTACCCGTAATTTTCCTCCTAGAAGTGACAGCTTAAAATATCATTCTATCACATCAACTCGACATATCACGTGTCCTAGATTCTTTTACAATATCTAGACATCAGATTCTCACATTGATTGATTTGTTGATTGACAGTTGACAGTATCTGGTTGAGTGATGCTCATATTATTATGATGTGCAGAGATAAGTAGAAGGTCGAATGTTTTTATACTGATAAATTGGAATATTTTTCTTAGCTTCAAGACCTTCGTTTGTCCATGTAATGTTAGCAATGAAATGTGCATCAGTTTATGGGAATATAGTATAAATATCGTTTGTCCATTTTCTTTCGTGTTTTTTTTTGTAATGATTGCTGGGAATTGTTCGTAAGGAAAGGATTGAGTATGAATGTGGGTGGTTTTATGAGCAGGGTAAGACCAAAGAAACTAAGGACAGACTGTGTCAAAGATGTTATGGCTAGGAAGAGATTGACTACTGAGATGAAGACTAATAGAGATTATAGAAAAAGTATGAAGAAGAAGACATGCCGCTCCGACCCTGAATTAATTAAGCCAACACTAGAGGAATGATCCTGTTGGTAATCTATGTAACTGCACTAGTATTCATATTAACCACTCAATCTAAGCTTCAATATAGTAAAGGGTGGGGTTTGAACTCATGACCTGTCCCTCGCCAGTTCTGACCCTTATGCGCAGCGGTGGATATTCAAAGGCATGTATGATGATGTTAATTCCACAGCAGCATTGCAAAAATTGTTAAACCTGCAAGGGAGAGTGATCGTACCTATAAATAAATACTGTATAATATACTTGTGTGTGTAAGTTAGCACTTAAGACCAGCTAATGATTATTAATGATGTAGTATAGGCTTAATTTACTAAATACGCAATGTTTTTATTGCCATTTTTATAGTAATTACCTTTTTTACTTGTAACCCACTAATGTGAGCGAGCTTAAGTGTACTGCATTAAATTATTTGTGTGTGTCGTTTATATAGTCATGCACACTATCGTAGTGGATATAATATGGTTTTACAGAAGTTGTTTTGAAGAAAACGTGATTTTTAAAGTGGTTTGTTGTAATTGTGCGCCAATTTGCATTTGTGAATGTTGGGACTCCCACATCGGCCTGCACCATAAGTTTTTGGATTTATGAAAAGGAATTTGAGCGAAAAGCATATTGCCGAATACATTAGATAGATCATAAAGTCGAAGTGATCTTAGTATGGTGAAGATGTTCATAGAATACGTTAATAACCTTATCAAAGAACTGCTGTTCTGTTGGTAAATCGGAAAAACGAGGTTCCCTATAATTCTGGTGGTGTGGAATTTCTCTAATGGTTTTTCCAAAACATAGGTACAAGTGGCATTAGGACCCAAAACCAACCAAGCTTATAGTGACGACACCTTTGGCATAGCCATACATAGCCTTAATTGGTCAGAATCAATTAGTCATTAGAAGCAACACAATTTAAGGAGTTTACGAAAATATTCTGCTTTCTCAAAAGCATTTAAAAATACTACCTACTTATCTCCATTACATAATTTAAGATATCTTATAAAATATATAAAACTTTAATATTTCTATTAACAACTAGCCGGCAAGATAAAGCTACCAGCAACAACCTGTTAAAATAAATGTTGTCATGTGGAAAAAACTATCGTGCAAAATATGACAGACGGCTGTACTGAATGTATGTTATACTTATAACTGTAAGTTCATTTGGTGGCGATAACATAGGAAATTTACGACTTCTCTTCAGTGGAGTATGGGGGTTGCCAGACGAAGTAGGCTTCTGGATAAATTATTGTAATATGACGCGACCTTGGTAAGCTCAGGCTGGTACCAACTAGAATAGAGGGCCTTGAACCAGCCTCGTCTGAGCCCGTTATTGCTGGGGTTAATTATTCTAATAGATAGTTCGTTGCTTTGCATGAAATCGATACTGGGTTAGGTTAGGCACAAACGAGCCACCGGCCACAGCCACTGGTGGCTCTCCCAACTTGCTGCGGTAGCGAGCTTGCCGTAGCGGGTAGCCACCACCGACCACACGTGTGCGACGATGCCATACAAAACCGAAAAAGCGCGTGAACTGCTTGTAGGTGGGCCACCGGTGGCTGTGGCTGGTGTGTCGTCTGTGCCTAGCCTTAAGGTTTGACTTTATTTTATTAAGCTAGTTGTGAATTAATAAGTAAATAGGTACTTACTACCCAAGATAAATGCTTCTAACTTATTCACTCTCATCTAATTTATTCTTAGAATAAAACTTGAAGTTATGGTCAGTCTGAAAATTACTGAAATAAAAATTTGTATATTTGATATTTTTAGGACAAACTATTTTAATAAACATAGGTACTCTATGACTTTCTCGAATCTCACAAGTTTGGCTCGCTCATAAAAATTGCAACGAGCTCACAACTAACGTGCCGAAATGAACCAAACAAAAACACAGCTCATGCCAATTCATTAAAACTTTCCCGCTGATGACCTCCGTCGCAACACCTACTATTTATACCGGGATGGTAGAATTTTCTCCCGACTGGCAACACTAACGGCGCGACAACGAGCCAAAGTTAGATTGCAAGAGGCCATAACCCCGCTTCTCCACTTCAATCTCCCCTATAAGATGAGAGGTGTTTGCGAGATGTCGGCTAGAATTTTTTTTCTTGACGCGGATAATCTAATTTGGGTAGTAAATGTTTTTATTAATAAATAAGGCGGGGATGAAAGGCGACGTGGTGTCTTGAATGTGTAAGATAAAGGAGATGCTTCGTGAACTTTGGTTCTAAGATACCAGGAAAGGGTCGGGAAGTTTGGAATGGACAAATGAATTCTTAAGTAATTTTGATACAGAGATCCTTTAAACTGCTTTGTGTCATCGATAACTTTATGGTCATTCGGACTTTTTTATGACGTAGGTAGACGGCAATGACATCGTTCTGTCGCAACAGTAGGTACTAAGCTTGAATGAATTGGCATTAATTTGCCAATCGAGCTTAGTACGTAGATAATATGTTTTTTTTTCTTTACCATGATATATTACGTGGAAGGGATTGAAAAAAGGGACCTGTTTCAGTAGTGGACCATTCGGTTAAGAGACTGATCACGTTCGTGTATCTTATTTTTTTTAGATTTTTTGTAGAAACATGGTATTAATTTAGGCAGCCAGCCCTGCTACCAATAACCTTGTGTCACATATCTACGTTGTATGTTCACTACGACCAACTCTAGCTCTTATAGCACGTACTAATTAATACAAACGATGAAGGCAAGAATCAAAGCCACTTATCGCCTTAATAAACTTCTCAGTTACATTTCAAGGATGCAAAAAGAAATATGTTTATGTCACAGAACATGAATACCTGTCTTCCCTTACCTACCTTCAAGTTTATGTAGGACGAAAACCTATCTAGTGATCTACGAAAGTTGTTCTCACGAGATCTTGATACTGATTTATTGATGGCACGAATCAAAAGTTGGTATCGCACTGGACGCTTGTATCAAGACGTGTATCGCGATGTGTACCGATCCCGACGTGTTCGCGATGCCATTCCACTGGACAAGTTTTAAGGGCTAGGTCTTAGATAAGAATGGGCGTTAAATCTGCAGATGTTTTGGTTTCATGACCATTTCCTTTCATATGTTTATTGTTATTGTGTTTGTTGGTTGGGTTGAATTTTTTGTCGAAGTTTTAAAGTTGTGTTGCGAATGTATAGTTTACCTTAATTATCAGCACACAGTTATGTCTCTAAAGACAAAATGTAAAAGGAGACGTTTTCTACTTACCTCCTAATGTCGGTTTTCTTCTCAACTTTCATGAAAAATTGACAAAAAAAAGGTTTTCATTTAAATGCCATTGATTATTTAATTAAAGAATGACTTTAACAAATTATAATTTTAATACCATTAAAATATCTGCGGCATTTAATGGTAGCAGTAAGCGAACCCTATCTTTTACAAAGTTATTAAAGCTACGTTTCGATACTGACAGCGCCATCTATTAGTACGGAAACCAACTAACAGTTCTGTTGATGCTGAAAACCTTAGTAAGTTATGAAGGCAGTTTGTTTTGAGACGAACTATATATCGAATGAACGTAGAAAAAGATATGTAGAACTGAAAAAATAAATACTATAGTTTTTTTCAAATAAAGAGTATTTCCTGGAGTACCTTCAGAAAACTGAATACAATCAAACTTTTATGGATAAATACATCTACAACTAAACTAATTAGCTGCTCTAACTACAGGCAGACAACAAAAGATAAGCAGGCAGGTACCATTGATTGACCCTGTGTGTCCGTCGAGCAAAAGAAAAAACCATGATCATTCTTGTAGGCAAAAATCTGCAAGCATATTTTTATTTATTCATGTTTAATTAAGCGAATCGTGGCTGGATGGCCATTGTCCGACTTACCTGCTCGATTTAAATCACCCGCAACCGGTTACCGGCCCGTCAACCGACTTTTATTTTCAAAAAAATGTATTTACCCAAATATCACGACACGAATCATTCATCACAAAAAGAATATCCTCAAAATATCATCTTCCACAATATCCTTCACACTTCTCTACACTTTTACACAATGTTTTTTTACAGTTTATTGAAGTATTTTTTTTATTTTTGACAAATAACAACACCAGTACCAGCCATCTTGTTCTTGTTTGACATAATTAATGATCGTGATATATGGAAAAGGTATACCTACATACAGCCTAGTTCAAGTTTCGTTCATTCCGTTTCGATTACAGTTTATCGCATCGGCGACATTCGGAATTCGCGCCGCGCGTACTTATCATAGAGCGCGGGCCGCGCGTCTGCTGCCAAAGCTATTAGCTAACGTTGTCCGTCAAACACCGGGGGCGGGCCAAAGGGACGGGCCTCGGAATATATTCGGCTAACTTCGGAGCGCACCTCTCACTCTGTACATCGCGAAGTGAGCTGAGTCACAAACAGACAATACACTCGTGTACTGTTGTTTTATTTTGTGTTTCTGCAAAAATAAGGACTGGTAAGTGGCTTTCTAATCTTAATATAGTGTTTAATGTCTCTGTGTTAAGTCCTGAGAATGCTCATTGAGTAATAACAAGATGTGGCGTCAAACAGGATTGTGTTATTGTTCATCTAGCGTCTGTACTTTTTAAGTGTTTTTGACAAACTTCTCAACCATGTTTTACGACACCAAAACTTGAATGATACGTAGAAAAATAGTCTGGGTCTTGATTAGAACTTATAACTGCTCGTAAAGGTCATTTTAATACTTGACTGGAAAAATATTTAACATAACCTCAAAGTGATATTTGCAATCTCTTTACTACTCAATAGATGGCGCTGGATGCAGTAGGCGGGGCTTAGTAACTGCCACACTAGCTTGGACGTATGTCATTTGCGATAATTGAAGGTTAGTTCAGTATTGTCGAAAATTTTAGATAAGCGTTGTTTATTTTATGATCACCCCCGTTCACCCCCGTCGGGTTGTAAATATGGGGTTCTGGATTGGCAGGCAAGTATTTTTAATCCCTCTATTTACTGGTTATAATAATATATTAGACAAGTTTTTGTTTTAATGAAATACAGTCGGCGCCATAACTTTTGTATTTATTTTTTTTATCATAAATTATATTTTTATCCAGTGAATAAGTATATAATGTTGCTATTTATTGCACTTATCATATTTGGCTAGAGGGGCCCATGGCTAAATAATAACAGCTGCACAGGTCGATCGATCAGGTTAAGCTGCGCTTGCTACGTTTAGTCTGTGGATGGGTGACCATCTTCACATACCGTGACCCCTACGTGCCTCGGAAAGCACGTTACGCCGTTGGTCCCAGCTGTTATTCGTGGAAGCCCGAAAGTCTGACAACCAGTCTTACCAAGGGGTATCGTATTACACAGTAACTGGGTTGTGAAGGTCAGATAGGCAGTCGCTCCATTTAAAAATACTGGTATTCAGCTGCATCCGGTTAGACTGGAAGCTGACCCAACATAGTTAGGAAAAGGCTAGGGAGATGATGATGATCATATTTCGCTTGAGTATGGTTAGTAAGAAAATAATTTAGGTACTAAAACAATATTGACTTGAATTTATGGTCCAAAACCATTTACATTTTGCTGAAAAAAAAAAGAATCTTCGTACTACATTTCACTTGTTCTTTGTCAGCTATGTGACGTCGAGAGTGCGTACAACGCGGCAACGTTGATCCACTGCGCCTTTGTAGCGTCGTCAGAGAAAGAGTTGTAAAAATGTATGACGATCCTTTTTTGTAAGTGTTAATATTTTCTTCTTATCAAATGATTGCATTCTTATAACTACTTTCTGCTGTTTATAGCGTACACTTTTTGAGGTTGAAATTATTCAAACTGTGCCGGTCTGTCTTGGTTACATCTCAGGCTGCTGATGTGTGACACTTTAAATCATATTCACAATACATCCTGATTGTCTAACTAAGTTAACATAAAATAGATAATATTCCAGTAAAACTGGAATCCTGTTATTTTTTTTTTTTGTCATTCAAGGGTGACAATATGTCAGCAGTCCCACAGGTAGACCTAAACATCTTGATACGAAATATCCAAAAATAGAAATTATTATGCTACTTAACAAAAAACTGTCGGTGCCTTGCGGACCGTCCAAGGCGTTGTTGGGGGCCGTCTCTTGACAGATTTATAGCGTGCGTGGCTGTTACTCGTACGCACTCTGTCCCCCCTTCCCCCCTCGCCTGCACCCCGCGCCCTTCGCGACCCGCACGCCATCCCCTTCTCACGAAAATTAAATCGTTCCATATTTGAAATTTTTTTAAATCTCACACCGATTGAATTTTTGTTCCTTTTTTCCATTTTTGATATCTTTTTATTTATGGCACCTGAATTTTGTTGGTGACTGTCCGCTGACCTTGAGACCTCTACCTACTTATTTATTATCTTACAAAATATCTTAAACTATTTAAAGTGATATGCGGCACTATAGTTTTGTTGATTAGGTCGTTTAAAAAAAAACGTTCATCCATTGACTTTTTACGAGATTGTTTGTTACAGTAGCTAAGATATATTTGTTTACCTACCTAGTCAATAATTAACATAATCCTAATACTCACCTCAAAACTAACATCACTTTAAGTTCGCATCCTTTTAAAAGCAAAAATCCCTAACAAGATTTATGACGAACCGATCCGACTTTCTTACACGAAAAAAAGCCACCACTTTTTTCTAATGAAAGCAAAAACTTAAAATTTACGATCGTCACAAACAATGATAGTAATGCATCACTCGTCATAATGGACAGATTGCGTCTGTCTGTACTCGACAGATTTACGAGTTGTTGCATAATAGCTAACTGTTCATGGACAAAAAACGTTGCATTCATTCAAACATTCATAGAAACGGTTGTAGTAATTATAATTTGAAATTAGAATTGAACTAACGGTTTTGAATTTGAAATTAGAATTTGATAAAGCAGCCAGTTTTACGTTAGTTTAAATAATAAGAAAATCTTGTTTTCTTTTCAAGTAAAAGTAACTTGAAACGTTAAAATATGTGACCTTAGCCTTAGTAATAAAAATATGATCTATTTAAAAAGTTACCAACATTTATGAAAATCGTTATATTGTCAAATTCGAAGTTGTCAACGGTTTTCCCAATAGAGTGGCGCCATGAAAATGTTGACGACTCTTTATTCAAATTAAGAATAATAATTTAAATATGGAGAAGACCAAGATTCGCCACAGGTCAACTTCAATGATAAATCTATTAGATTTATTGATTCGTTTCTACGAATCTTAAAATACCTAATTTATGTTTCGTTTTTGTTGTTTCTTTTAATTCTAAATTGGATGTTTAGATAGAAGACCTAGGCAAAGGACAATGCTCTAAATTTTAAAGATTTAAAAAACATCGTTTGCTGAGTGGCTGACTTATTATTATTAGACGTGTTTTTTTAAAGCAAAGATTAATGGAAAAACCTTGTGTTTTTCCATTATTCTTTACGAGTAGGTACTCGATCTTAAAACATTGTCTGTTTTCATGCATATGCTATTGCACTACTTATCTTACGCTCAAAAAGACAAGTAAAATCTACCTATTGTTTTGGTTTAACTTGTAGTTTTCTAACTTACTCGCATTCAAATCATAGTCATACGTCTTGAATATTATGTGAACATTCATACTCTTATATCAAAAACAATAAAACATTTTGTAAAAATGTCAAAAATCTAATAAATCAAAATAGCCGTCACATACCTACTACCATATACGAGTAGGTACAGGTTGTTCAAAAACAAACGCACATTTATTTAGATACATATTAAGCTAATTAATAATAAATCCAGTGTCCCGGATTACGGTGACGCGCCGGGACAAATGTTTCCGGTCGCACACGGAACGGCTTTTATTTATTTTTATTATTTTTATTTACGAAATAAAAATTTATGGTCGTCGAGACCGCCTTCCGTGAGATTTAGCGAGTGTGTCATAGACTCGGGGAGCTGAAAACTCGATCTGAATTGAATTATGTACGTTTTTAATGGTTTCGCGGTTCGTACGTCGAAAAAGGTTGTGGTAATGTATTGGCGGGATTGTGTTTGTGTGATTTAAATTCATATTATCGGCAGACAAGTGGATTTTAGGTTGCGCTTATATTTTATTTGTTATGTTTTTTGACACATTTTTTGTTGCTGTGTTTAGGATTTAATGAATTTAGGAATAAGGGATGTCAATAAAATCAATAGGTAAATGTGAAATGTGTCGAATTTAGAATAAGTAACTACTTAAAAAAAATATAAAATAATAAAGTTTCATAATCAATTTGCCTCTAAATTTATTTAAATATCAACTCATCGAAATGGTAATATTATTTATTTATTTATAATATTCAATAGATAGCAGTACCTATAGAATAGGTAGCATTTTGGGACTTCTATTTTTAGCTTTCTAATTATGCATGAAGCTATTGAACATTGCCGAACGTTAATAAAAAATACCGAGTCTAGGATAGGAAGGTAGTTGAATATCTATTAAAGTTGAAGATTGTAGTAGCTTGATATGCTGGCGTCTGTACAAATCATAAATAGCAGTTACTGGTTGTTAATTTAAGGAACCAGGAAGCTGGTATGTATAACGTCAGCTATAATAAAATACAGCTTCAAGTTGCGCTGACCTTAAAGATAATAGACCCATAAAGCCGTAACTTACAACACGTCTAATGATTTATTTCCGACAACACTTCACAAATGTACCTCATTTACTTTCCTTACCTTCTTAATATAGTCAAACGGCTATTGTTAAATTACATGAAACAATCAGCTTGTTAAACAGAGAAAGAAACACTATCTACGTCAATTTATCTGCAGCCGTACGCTAGGCTGACACACATGCACGCAAACAATAACTTGTAATACAAGGCTGCGTACAAATTTAGTTATACACCCACTCGGGACCGACACGATTATTTATAATAAAACCCTTTTTTATACGATTTTGTTTCCGATTCAACATAAATAAGATATGTTATTTTAAGTCAATATATCACTTGACAGGTGGTAGGCAGCCATTTTCATTTTTACACACTAATTAATACTCTACAGCCTATAGAATAAAGGTGTTATTCGCTTGGCGCGTGCTCGTACTCGGGACGGGCAGACGTTTCATAAGATTTATACATATATCAAAGTAAGGCTTTGTGTGAATGTAGTGAGAGATTTTAATCAACGTCCGAATGCAACGGCAATAAGGGGCCTGGTTCGATTCCCGGCTCGTACAGGACGGTTAATGCGATTAATTGAGTTTAAACGATTAATTAACGATTTCTTCATACATGTATATGTGTATCAGTTTCTTGAAGACGAGAAGTATTTTTAGTGAAAATTAAGATGTCCGAATGTATTATTGTAAGTAGAAATGTAGTTAATACTTTTACGAATTGCTTCCAACTTGTTATTTAATGAATAAATTTTTACTTTAATTTATTTTATGTTTCGGCGTCCATTTTTATTCATTAAACAATCCATTGAACTAAGTGGGCAATACATCGATAAACAAAGTACTTACAAGCATTCGTCCTTTAGGTCATGTAGATGACGTCACAGCGGCGGACATCTTGGATGAAAGCGAAATAACAATGTTTAACATTAATAATGAAGCAACCTGTATATAAAACACGTTCACTAATCACAGGATATCGTCCACATAATAGCTCCAGGAACAACTTTACCGCAGTAATGACGTTGTAATTCATTGTAATATAGCGGCTGCCAACTATATACCAACTTATTGAAATAACTTATATTTTCCAATAATATATGCAATACGTTTATCATAAACAATGTTTGTAATAGTTTGAATGCTAAGCTGGGCCACAAGCCCTTAATAAAAGTATTTTACCCACTGCCAGATTACATAGAAGGTTATCGACTCGAATCAAAAGATCTTTCGTAATCCGTGTAATATTTATGCGGAAACGGTACCAACTATATTACTTGTAATCATAAAATAACCGCCTTATTCGAAGCCAATGTGACTACTAACGCCATCTAGTTTGGCAATAAAAAAACTAATGACTCCTGACTCGCTAGAGTTGAGTCGTAAATTAGTCAGTTAGTATACTAGGGTTAAATAGTCGAGTGTGGATTTTTGGGAAGTTTTTTATTTTTTTTCCTAAAAAGTCTTGTCAGTAGTGATGGGGCTTCGTTTGGGCAGCGGAGTGTTAGTGAGGCGCGTTGCGTCGGCGGCTGACGCGGCGGCGAGCGCTAATCGATGCGCGCCACTGCGCTGTCTTCCGACGGCGGCCATTACGCACCTTTATGGCCACCCAGCCCCCGTCCCCCGCGCCGCTCTAAGGCGGCACATGACGAATCAATATGCCGCCAACCGACTCAACACTTATTTATTTGACACGATTTATTAGCCGAATGCCTGTAAACTTTTATGCGCCCCTCTGTTCTCATCCCCCCCACCCCGGCCTGCGAGGGATGCTTTATGATGGACACAGCAGTGATAAAATTCTATGTTTCGGCTGCCGTCTACTTTTATTGGGAATCGGAACAGATGTCTGGATGAGACTAGAGGGAGCGAAATTACTATTCGAACGCCGAATAGTAAACGTTCCTCCTGTGTTACTTTTAAAGAGGTTACCATCTAGGCAATAACAATTTTATTTTTACAATTCGCTTCATTAATTACCATTTTATTTTGCCGGGCGGTGCAATTAACATTAGTTACTTTTTTACCGTCGCAAGCGCTCAGCGACCGCGGTGTAGAGACAAAATGTCGGCAGGAAATGTGTAATTTTTTCACAAATATTGCGGAAGGAAGACGCTGGCTTCCTTTGGGCTGTTTAGATGGTTTTTATGCTAATCGTGGAGATTTGCTGGGTTTTCTTTTAGCGCGACAATTATTCACGGTGTGCGGTCGCGGCTCGCCCTTTAAGAAATTAGCGGTAGGGAGTCCACGCTGCCGCGGGAACTGACTCTCATCCCTCCCGCTTA
The DNA here is from genome assembly GCA_963855955.1 of Luperina nickerlii. NCBI lineage: Eukaryota > Metazoa > Arthropoda > Insecta > Lepidoptera > Noctuidae > Luperina > Luperina nickerlii. The sequence continues at coordinate 1,424,458 of OY979666.1, read as the reverse complement.
CTATTACACGCTTAATCGTCAGCGTACTTATCCGGAACAAAATACAGGAACAAACTTTGCCAATATCTGCAAAGAAGTCTCATTATCGACTGACGGCACTTTCTTTGTAAAAAAAAAGGAGTCCAAGCAACTAATTATCACCTCAATACATAAATTAATTATGGTGTGGGAACGAATTAATAATATTAGTTACAAATTTATTGAAATGAATTACTTAATTTTACGCGAATATATTTGCATATTCAAACACTATCCCCATTCAAACGGAAGTAAACCCTTTCATTGAACTTACAGTTATGGCACACAATAAAAAACCAAGAAACTGCACACCATAGAAGGACTTGTAAACTACATAATTAGTGACGAAGTCTCATAAATCATTCATTACGAGCAAACAAGTAGAAAATTGCACATGCCACTTTACCAACCCCTTCCAATCATACGTAAGAATGCCCCATAAGAACTTATTAAAACTACAAACGCACAAACATTGCAACGCTGGCAACATTAGCTAACGCCGCACTTATTTTTTATGTCCCCAACGAATACTAAGCACGGTCACCGTAAGTTTTAATGGACGATATACATGCATAACAGTGCTTTTACGAGTAGGTAAAGACAAAGCTAACGACTTAGCACCAATAAATTAATTTGCCGATAAACACGAGCCGACCGGTGCCACCTCAAACGGAAATGTGTACTTTAATTAAAAATGACCATCCCCTAATGACCTTTGGGTATTAGATAAAAAATTATCCATGCAAATGATGCCGTAAATATTTTCTGCTTGTTTGTCGCGTGACATTTAATCTAATACTCCTCATGTAAACGCGGCACAGGATTTTTTTCCCTCGCAAATTAATGAAGATTCGTATAACTAAACACTGGCCCGTTCGACACAGTCCGTCATATGGTAAGCATGTAATTATTTACACCGCACCGAGCTCGTATCGTGTCCAAACTCAATATTTCACTTAATGGAACTTATAAACGAGTCGATTACTATTGGGGAACCAAATGAATCGATTTATATCGATTAAAATTTAACAGCAATTAATACAATAGTCGATTATAAATATCGAGCGTAATTACTAATTAGTTCCAAAATTCGAATTATGGACAGTTGAAAGGAATTCTTTTTTGTTAAGTGGCAAGAATTTTATAACCGCAAGGTGCTTTAAAATTCTCGTCGCTGTCGTCCAGAACGTCGCTGTCCCTTTGATATTGATAAAAATGTTTCCAGCAGAAGCTGTTTACGTCAAATAAAAGTCGAAAATATAAGAACAGGAAGTGTTTTATAGACCCATTGACCTACATTTTATTCTATTCTGCCAATGACGATGCCAAATGTATTTGATGAAATGTTCGAAATGAATGAGCAGGGAAGCATTTGAGTGGAGTCGAGACCTTTGTACAAGCTCGGTGTTATGAAGGCGCGTATCTTGTGCATGTAAATGTAAAACAATTTCATCTACCCGCTTGTGAACGACGGACGGGAGAACCCGTGAGCCGTTCCGTTTCACACGTCGACATTGTAACTCCACCCGCTCCGTTCCATACTCGAATGCATAACAGACAAACAGGCTAATCCCGGCGTTATCGTAAATTGTCAGTTTATGACGTGCGGAACGGCCGCGGGGCCGAGGGGGCGCGGGGCAAGGGGAAGAGTTTTCTAATTTCGCCCCCTGCGCCCGTTTTGATGCGCTAATTCGTGTAAGCAGTTTCTGAACGTGCTTGTTTCGAGTTCACTTCAATTTGCCAACGATGAGTTTGCTAGTCAGCCGCTCTTACTCGCCCACGCTTAAGGTCTGGATTGAGGGGACGCCTCGCCTGCATTACTTTGCAAGGTTATCGTCGGCTTTTACATAGAGTTGCGCAATTTACATACATTTGTTTGTTCGGTTTTTAAATTGGGGAATTAACTGTGTTAATCGTGATGTTGTTTTGCTGAAGGCCCCCCTAGCAAGTTTCAAAGTTATGTTACCTATACGCGTAATGTTATTTATTTATCGTATTCCATAAAAGACGGACGGACGGTCAGTTAATATTACATTACAACAGAACATATCAAAGCGCGGCGCGCGATGGGATCTCGGCCTGCGCGGGCGCATCAGCAATTAATACTCTTCATTTAATCGATTCCTTCAATTATTCCACCTTGATATATGTTAATCCTTTTCGGTCTCGGCCTCCCCGGGATATTGTTGGCTATAATTACGTGGGAGGCGACCTCTATTGACAAGTATTGATGTTTTTAATCTGATGTTAGGATAAGACGTTAGTATGCGTTCGTCCGTCCGTCCGTCCGTTGATTTGTGGCCGGCCGGCTCATTGCCTCGTAATTATTGGATTTCGGCGCGATATTTATTGGCATTTCTTCTCACAGTCGCCTTGATTTATCATTGGGCTGTCATACGGGAGAGAATTATTGCGATGCGTGCCCGTCCGGGGAGAGCGTTCCATAATCGAAGTGTTTTTTTTTTTCGTTTATTAACGCTGAATCCCCGAAGGTACATCCAATACGTCATATTTCAATACGTTACGCGTTAGGACACATGATCACCTCCATTAAGGCGCGTCTTCTCCCGACGGATTAGCGCCGTCAGTGCGGCTCGAGTAATGAGATGGCGAAAAATATTGGAAATAACACGCGACAATAATAAACGTATAATAGGGGAACGTTCAGTTCGCAGCTGCGGCTCGCCGACGCTAGGGGGCGCTACCGGCGCGCTTTATCGCTCATCGATGATTAAAACCGAGTTAAATCGATTAATTTATTTTAGTCGATTAATTTTATTCGACAATAATATTTTATGGTGGCTGAAAAATTAATAGTCTATATTTATTTTAGTTTTACAACTTTATAATTATATTGGAAACTAGTTTAGTCATAGGTTTATTAATGGTGAACAACACCGTTTAACGCTTTATTTCACGGAGGTGATAAAACTAGGCCGTGATTAACGACTCACTCAAAGTTATTTATAACTTATAGATTTGTAACATGAGCTTTTGCTAGACACCTCTTTGATTAAATGGATATAGGTAAAGTTGAGTTCCGAAAACTGCAATGTCTTAGAAATTATCACTTCGAGACAAAAAATCCTTTACAAATCTACCAGGCGTCGGAGAATACCAGAGGTCGGAGAAACTTCTTAGGACTTTATTTAAAACACTAGCTGCGCCCCGCGGTCTCACCCGCATAAGTGTTGATCCCGTGGGAATATCGGGATAAAACCTATCCTATGACCTTTCCCGGGACTCAAACTATCTCTATACCTACCAAATTTCATCCAAATCGGTTCAGCTGTTTAAGCGTGAAGAGGTAACAGACAGACAGACAGACACACTTTCGCATTTATAATATTATAGTATGGGTAGGTATCTATTAGTGTGATTATAGTGTGATGCTTAAAAATGATTAAGACCGAGGTATTTTCTCTGGAGTTTTGGACAGTTAGAATTATTACAGTAAGATAAAGTTCACAATCAAAAAAATATTCACTCTACTTATCTACTTTTTTACAGCCGCACAGGTCGATCGATCAGGTTAAACTACGCTTGCCGCGGTTGGTCTGTGGATGGGTAACCATCTTTACATACCGTGCGCCTCCGTGCCTCGGAAGTCTCTTGTGGATCTTTTACAGTCGTCACGGGTAGTCAGAAGCCCGAAAGTCTGACAACCAGTCTTACCAAGTAGGTATCGTATTACCCAGTAACTGGGTTGTGGAGGTCAGATACGCAGTCGCGCCATATAAAATACTGGTATTCAGCTGCATCTAGTTAGACTGGAAGCCGACCCCAACATAGTTGGGAATAAGCTAGGCAGATGTATCTACTTTTACGTATCTCGGACGAATTCTAGGATTTTCAAACTACCAACGCCATCTATTATCAATAACTTGAACTAATTTATTACCAGTCGTAAAACCAAACATTTATTTTCACTACCAAACAAAAACGCAAAAAGTAATCCGTATTAAAATGTAAAATAATAACACGTCTTTCACGCGATTTAATTGACTATAAAGTAGCTTGCATTTTCCCGCGCAAGCAATGGCGTTCGCGCCAAAATGATGGATTAACGTCACACGAGTATTTTCTTTTTAAAAACGCAAACAAGAGCTCGCCGGCAAAATTGCATCCAGCTAATATTCCCTTGCCAATCATGTTGTTCAGTCAATTTTCAATTTTCCCGTTAATAAGGACGTCAATTCCCGTCTCGAACAATATCAGCCGGTTTTATTGAGGCATAACAGTGTTAGGAATATGGAAAAATACAATTTTCACTTATTAAGGAATTTCGTTTTAGCTAATTGGTTTTAATTAGACGTCTAGGTTTTCTGGGAGATAATTGGGGATCAGTTTGATTATCTTAGCGGTAAAGTCGGATCGTTGACGAAGTAAGCAGAGAAATTTAATTAAGTAATTAGCTAATAACGGATACCTAATTTAAATAATAAGTAAATAACACCCATTTCTTGCTTAAATAATTATTACGGTATTATTTTAGGTAGGTCCTTACGTTCAAGTACCTAAGTAGATAGATACATTTAATTACCTATTTGTTTTTTTATTATTAGGTGTTTTTCTGATGCTTATTGATTATATAAGAATGTTTATCAAATGATTTGACCAAATAAACAACAGTAAAAGAAACTATGACTCAATAAACTTGACGCTACCAATAGAATAGCTATTTCAACATAGTTGTCACGAAGCAGAGTGGCGCAGTGGAAGCGTGCTGGGCCCATAACCCAGAGGTCCGTGGATCGAAACCACGCTCTGCTAGAAAATCATTTTGCATTTTTATTTTTTAATAATAAATTTCTTTGTTTCTTTTCAATTGTTTTTAATATTTAATATATTGTTATTGCTCTTCTGATACTTTTAACATTTTTATTAATTTTTTACTAGCGCCATCTACAAAATAATTTTACGTCCGTAGCTATTTGTCTTTGAGATAAAACTGTTTGATTTCTAACAACTTGTAGCAGAAAATATCGACTTTACCCTCCTTTCCTGCCCCATCTAACTTCTACAATAAAATTTTCTTCTACAACTTTAAGACTTCTAATGTCAACAATAGGGTGACCAACATTAAAAAAAAATCAACACAGTACTTTTTTCGAATAAAAATTAAAACATGGCGTAAGTTTATTACTGCGTAAAGGCTGTAAAATCCAAACATAAGAAACTCATAGACGTATCAAGTCCATTAGCCGACCGTCACAGGAGATTTATGTTTAATTGAAATCGTCGAGTTTATTGTGGTGCCATGATTTATTCCATTTATTCGAAGCGGACGGCCGATAGCGGTGCACTTTCAATTGCCATCGCTCACGGCTACGGGACTCAATAACAATAGACATTGTTTGATTACGTGTTTAAAAGTTGGATGTTTGTTTTTGTTGATTTTAAACGGTGGGTGATCGTGTTGTGGCGGCGAGTCGTGGTTGCTGATGACTCAATTATGGCGCTGTTGTCTTGGCGTTTATAGATTTTTTTTACGGGATACGAGCAATCTATTAATTACATATATCGCTACTACTACAAAAAGTATAAGATAAATTGATTAGAAACATTTACCTTGTTATTTATAAGGAAAATATTGTATACGTTTTATGTAGGTATGTACGACTATTTAAATCACTCACTAAGATATCATAGTCTAAGATAAATTAATAACCGCAGACCATTTTACAAAATACGCATGTAGCTATAGGCGTTAGGAGGCTTATAATTACTGCTTCGTCAATAGCACCGGCGTATCGCGTGTCCACGATATTGAGTATTAATTCCCTTCAAACTGAATGGGCAACATAACTCATTCATTTATTTGGCATTTTAATTCATACATCTACGCAGATATTGACGTCGTGTGCGACTGTAATTCAATCTTTGTGTTTCGCAACCAACCGTCCCTTGATAATCTCATACTAAAAGCAATAATTTATTCACTACCAACGTATAGGTACACACCGCGTATGCGTATCTATATATTGACATCTCTTTATTACTCCTACATGAATAATATTATTATGAATCCTTACACGCGCAAACAGAAAAACAAAACAGCTTCTGCCTCGCGAAATACACGCTTAACCCAATACTATAACGTCTAAAATAAATAAAACCTAACTGTAGGTCAAGTTAAGAATAAACGGACGTATACATTTCCACAAATCCGTGTCAAGAATCGAAGTGGGGTTTAAAAAAAGGAGCTATCCTACTGACACGAAGCTTTAATAAATAATTCCTTTTCACATGTTATTATTTATTGGACGCCACGCAAGCCAGCCTCCGACGGGACTATAACGATGACGAATACGAGATACGTTTGTAAAAAACCCTTTTGAGTCTTGACGCGTGATATATTCCTGCGCACGAGTGTTATAAAGAACGCGGCGGGGTGCGCGCGCGCCGAGCGCTGATTGGCCCGCGTAATGACTCCATGCGCGGACGTTCCGTTTTCGAAGTACGACTGTGACGTAGACTAATGACTGCTGTATGGTAAACCAATGACGGATAGGCACCTCTGAACCTATTGTGTATGTGGTATATAGGAGTTGCGCCAGCGTTGAAATATTACGTCCATTTGCCAGTTCTACGCACAACGGCTAGCTCAAGACTAATTCTAGGTCATAATTTATAGCAAAAAGATTGCAACTCCGTTTGATGATAGCTATTGAGCTGCCGCACGATTTAATGGAAATTAAACCTTATGATATGCGTCAGTGCTGCCTAAGAACACAAAAACTATAAGTAGGTATATTAACAGCATTAATCAATTGGTGTGACAGGTAACCTATAGCAAAAATCAATTTATCGGTCAATCCGCTCTGAATCCGCAAAAAATGTGCCGCCAACAAACTAATAAAGGTCGAGATTATCCACTTTATCTTATTTCGAACGTAATATTGAAATCTGATAGCATGTTTCTCTTATTTATATTCAAAAAAGCGCTTCATATGGACAAAATGGCCTGTGGAGACAAATTCATTTTACTTAATTAGATATATCAGAATGTCCTAGAGCATAAAAGCTATCAAAAACCTTCTTGCTCCAACGATGTCAATGTCACTACTACTGTTCTGCGTTCAATCTTCAGAAAAGTAAAACACAGTTGCGTTGCGGAAGTTGTTGCTAATACAACAGAGTATCCAATAGCTAATATATAAAAAAAAATCTTATGAAAACTACCTAATTTGGAGTAGTCAGGAGTACAGAAAAAACGAGACAGGTTTATAAGAGAATGACTCCTGCTGTGGTGCCAAAAAGAAAAACCATTCAGGCAGTCAGTAGGTTTTAAGAACCTGAACAGACTGGCAAGGATCAACTCGTAGGTATTAAGGCTCTTTCAATGCACGCTTTCAAATACTTTCCTCTAAGGTATTAAATGATTACCATCTCCAACAACAAGTCTCCCAAAACTCCTAGCACCCAAAATCCTAATCAATCTTCAGGAGCTGAGACCTCAGTCCAGTTAAAAACATGTGTGTCATCATTAGATTGGTTCTAATGAATCTATCAATCCCTCGGGAGGCATACATTGTCCGGCCGGATGGCGACGTGTGGCCAACTTACCGGCAAGATTGATTAGTTCGGAAATTTGCTTGTATTTTAATTGATTAAGTATACAACTTGGTCCCCGTGTGATTTTATATTTTCGTTGATAGGTATCGGTACGCATTTTGTTTGAAATTATTATGAATTTATTTTGGATCTGGTTAAGAATAGATTAGGTCACCTTAAAAGACTGGAGTAAAAGAAGAAAATGACAAAATTTTAAGTATACTTACTTTTATAAGTTCTAGCTTTCTAGTGTAGGTACTTGGCGTGTGAAGGAGTTACTCTTTTATCAGACTTTTCAAATTAGTTTATGTAAAGTTTTAAAGTAAAAAGGTAAACAAAATAACTGGTAATTGAGCCCTCGTTAAAAATCCTCAGCTGGACACACGCTGCTGTAATTGCTCAACTGTTTCAGCTTCTTACCACAAAGCTTACCCAGCTTTTCGAAAACTAAATCTACCAAAATCAAAAACTGTATATATCTAAACAAAATTTATCTTCAAATGGGACCAACAAATAAATCAGACATTATAAACCGGATGTTACGTTATTATATCTATTGGCTAGGTATTCCTTTCATAAACAACCCATTTTTATGGAAAAACCTTGCATAAAATAAAAATGCAGCAGAAAGCTCCCAAATCCCACCACAAAGGCATGGCGCCATCCATCTACATATAGGAACATTAGTCAAGGAGTCGGCAACAAGTGCTTTGACCTAGTTGAGACCGTCTTAACGTAGGACACCGATTTACTGTTCACATTATGAGTTTAGTATATTTTATAGAAAAATACAAACGTGAGAAATTGACTCAAATATTTTTAGTTTAAGTTTAATATTGTCCGAGATTTTCCTGACAAAAATTAGAACACCTTATCTTTTTCTATGATTGGTGAAAACTGTAGCAATGACGTCAAATACTTAAATCCCCGGAGTATAAAAAAACTGGCTAAGTGCGAGTCGGATTTGCACACGAAAGGTTCCGTACCACAAGGCAAAAACGCCGAAAAAAACACGTTTGTTGTATGAGAGCCCCCCTTAAATATTAATTTTATTCTATTTTTAGTATTTTTTGTTATAGCAGCAACAGAAATACATCATCTGTGATAATTTCAACTGTCTAGCTATCACGGTTCATGAGTTACAGCCTGGTGACAGACGGTTAGACGGACAGTGGAGTCTTAGTAATAGGGTCAGTAATAGGGTCGTTTTTACCCTTTGAGTACGGAACCCTAAAAATTTGTCAATACTCTTAATTAAATCACCAATCCCTATATTTAGGGAAAGTATGATCAAAATACACAACACGTCCTTCTCCAAAGCAGTGAAAAAAAAACTTTTCATCCATTTATTCAATCAGGTCAATTCAATTCAATTCAGGTAGTATCAATTCAATTCAATCTTTATTTTATATGGTCTCCAACAAAGAAAACACCTTACATGCTTTAGTATAACGGATAAGAACAAAAGTCTATGTGCTCCCTCACTTATAGAATACCACATCATGCAATACCTATTTAATTTATTGCATCCATAATGTACACATACAGGTGGTAAGTATATAAAACAATAGAATCAATTAAAAAATTTTAAATAAGTAAGACCCTAAATTACTTCATTCCTTATTACCTACTTCTTCCACGTATAGTTCGCCATTATAAACTACGACAGTCACAATCATTTACGACTTTCTTTGTGTGTACTACAATAATGTCATATTAATAGTCAAGCAGTGATGCACCACCCACCTTGACCCAGTTACCGAGCCGACCTCGGACCCATTGCACTGGTGTCCCAAAATCACGGCGCGCGCTGTCCTGAAACTCACATATTTCTCGGGTGTAAACACTATTTAGTTTAGTATAAGAAAGACGCACTGGCAGTATCTTTAAGGGACATTCACCTTGGAAAATGTCTAGTTGAAAAGGAAAAAACTGCTCTGAAAGACAGTTTGATTCACTCGTTTTCCACCGATAACTTCTTGTTCGTCCATATACAATAGTAAAATACGCTACTTGTCTACTTTACCTTACCTTCACATTTAATACCTACTTTTAATAGTAAAATATATTAAAATTTGGTAATACAGTAAATATAAATAATATGTTTTATGTACACTCTACAAAAAAGCTCTATTAGATATGGTATATGAAAAAGGTAGATAATTGTGTGTTCTTTTAGTTAATATGATCTTAGCAAAAAATTAAAATATTTGTTTTCCACTTCGCCAATTATCTCTTTCAACGCTATTGTCCAGGCGTAGGCACCTGTTATACTTTTAATAACCCTTATATTTCACTGCCATTCCTACAACAATCTAGCTACAACCACATGCTTAGCCGCATTAATCTGCACTCACACGTCCTACCACCGCGGAAACAGAAATTATAATAAGCAATTATCAGCGAGCCTTCAATACAAGGTGCACTTGCAAGCGTACGTAATTTTTTCCAACTACCCACATAAATCAAAGGGCCCGCCCCCCTCTAATGGGAATTATAATTGATTCCCTCCCAAGCTAGGTAGTTTTTGTGATCGTAATGCAGGATTTAAATTTGTTTGTCGGTGTATCTTTGTACAAATATTGGAGTATAATCTATGTGAGCTAATTAAATCGCATTGTTAGTTGATTAATTGGATATGTTAGTTAAAGGTCTGATAAGGTAATCCGAGGTGAGGTTTCTAGACTACATATACACTCTTACATTTTAATTGTTTTAATCCTTAAAGGGTGTCATTGTAGTCATGAACAATTTTTACTATGGGACCAACCCTGAAATCGTGACAAAAAATCAGCTGATCCATACATTTATGTTCGCATAACTCGACATAATGTATGGAGCAACATTTATTTTTTCACGATTTCAGGATTGGTCCCATAGTAAAAGTTGTTCATAATGATGAGTATAATGACCCCTTTTAAGGATTAAAACGATCAAATAAGAATAGAAGAGACATTGTTCTGAACCCGGGACAGGGCTAACTCGACCGGATAAATTACAAAATAAAACATAGGTTTGTGGCCATTTTTGTCCTAACATGGGACTTATTCATGACTTGTCATCGAGTCAAGCAGAATAGAATAAAGGAGCCAAAAGCGAGTCACTAAAAAACATCATACACTGGTGGAAGAAACAGAAACATAAAATATAAATTACTAATGATGTTTGGCTCATTCAACACACGTCACAGGTACGAGGACACTCAATAGTTACCGTCTTACTGTGAAAGCAGCCAATCCGCCAACAATATCACCAACATCATTTTCTATACATTACTAACTGAGGAAAAATCGACTAGACACGAGTAGTCACGACTAGAATCGAGTATAAACTCAGCAGTGAGTGTAGCGCAACAGTAGATTGGATAGAGAGAGCGTCTGTTTCAGTAGTCTGGGTAACAAGTTCGATTCGTAGGTTCATTCTGTTATTGATGCTCAGAAATCAACCTAAGCAACTAACAATCTTTTGTTTGAGTGAATTCTAAAATTTCGCAGTGTCACGTGGGTTTTTCGACACTGGACGTATGTTAGGAGTATTGAGCTGTAGAGATACGTACATACCTATACCAAATCATAATCAGTGATCAGGTAATGCAAAATTGACGATCCATTTACGGACTGAAAGTTGATAAAAATAAGAAAGCAAAAGAAATGGATGGATAATAATGTTGAGGTTTAGAAACATGACAAAGGATATACTTACGTATATTTGTTGCAAATCAAACTGTTGGGCTTAACTTTATCTGCCAGCCCTATAATATATTCGCCACCCAGTCCATGCTTATTTTTAGCATTCGCAAGCAACCATCTCAAAAAAATCATTCACCACACACACATGCACATTCGAGTCATTTCGGTGTAATCAAAACAATGCAGCTCGACTATGCAACTGTAACATCATAATAAGCTCCAAATTCAAATCAAATAGAAAACAATAAAAATCGCGTGCACCTCCAAGCAGCAACATGACATCACAATTAGCTCGAAATTCAAACGAAATTCGAAATAATGAGACCGCGTTCCATGCTAACCAGAGACATGACGTCACAATTAGTTCCAAATTCAAAAGGTGTTGAAAAACCGTATCGTTTGTATTGCACGTGTAAGGTGGCTGCGGGGTGCAGCGAGCGAGGGGCGAGGGGGGCAGCGGGGCGCACCTCGATCGATGGCGACGTCGTTATTCGGGCGACAGCCTTTGACGACGTCGCGGATGCGTTCCGCTTACGACCGCCTTTAATTTCTTCATTTGTATGCTGATTTGTGATTGAGGGAATTAGGTTGTTGGGGTATTTGTGGTGGAGAGACCTGGCACTGATTATGGAAAACTTCCTCTTTCAGCGTGTCCTTATTTCTTTTCTGAAAAAACTGGGTATGTGCACGACATGGTGCTGTTGTGTGTAGCTTACTTTGTTTTAGAACGCTCAAAGTTTACCAACATTTAACCCCTCATTGGCTAATTAGAGCAAATGGAACAGTAACTACACCGCTGCCCCTCTAGCTTTGGGACTTGGTTTGCTCGATTCCTGCCCAACCTCACACATTTGCAGTTTCTTCATACCTACCGCAAGGAGTTTCTGGAACGCAGCGAATCCATTTAGCATTTTTGTGTCACCTAACTACCCAAACTTTGAATTTTGGCCAGATGTTAAATTGGTCCTGTTTTAAAACAGCGAGAGCTGTTTGCTATATAGCTGGTACAATTTCTAGCAATCGCTATTAACCTTGCAATGAAAATAGCTTTCCGACCAGTCCCAAGTGGAGCACACCCGGGCTAGGTCCACGCCTCCGCGGACGCGTGACTGACGGACGTCCGCACACTAGCACACCTTACCCACACACTAACTGAACACATCACTATAAACAGTACTCACTCACACAACACCCTGTATACACAGGACGTTTTGACACTTGACAGATGTGTGCCCAGAGTGATGGGTGGCGCGCGCCGCGAAAAATACGAGGGAATGTTTGAATATGGAATACTGAGAGAGTTTTATTTATGCTCCTATTTGTGATTGGCAGTGCCAATTGATTCTTGGGTCTAGAAATAGAAAGTTATTGAATTCCTATTTGAAAGTAATCCTTTTTTAGCAATTTTTGGTGGATGTTGATTCTGCCGGGGCATTTTGTCGCTCTCATTGACAAATTACCTACTCACTTACCTCGTTCCTTGAGAAATGTAAAGCGACAATGACCTTTGTCCAGCGAGTGACCTATGAAATGCATAAATAATAATATAGCAACCGACAGGTGACATCTAGACTAGAAAGTAACTACATATAGAATCTTTTATATTCCACTGAATTGCAATTGACGATAATGCTTTGCTACCAGAATCAGCAGATCAGATACCAAAACTGACACATTTGGTGAAAAACGAAACCGAAAATTCTCTCACTTGTTAGTCATAGCACCCAAATTGTTGTTGTCAACTGAAGGACCATTCGCACTCACTGGCTGATTGTGTCGTCCGCACACGGCGAGCCAGTTATCTGTCACCAGTTACCAGCGCGCTGTCCTGTCGCAGTATAGTGATCTTTTGTAACTGACATGTCACTGCTACGTTTGGTTTCAGCCAGTGTTAGTACTCGGACGTCAGTCGAGTTTATGTTACGTTTGTAGATCATATCCATATCGCGAACAGCACCCTAATTACGTAACACACTATTAATCTCAATCTGAATCATTTTGAAGGATACTGCTAATACATTGCTTCATATGCTCGAAAAATTTGTCTGCTCAACAACGTAAATAGAGCAATGAATGTTGTTGAACTGTCAAAATGAAACCCATTGTTACTGACAACTTAAGTAGGTTATTTACGTATTTAGGGGTTGGGAAGTTCGTATTTTTTTGTTAGAGCATGCTTAGTAGAGTTGGTAGTAGGATTCAGGATAAACATAATGCTTTATTCGATTTTTTTTTATGCCATACTGACTTTATTGTGATGGCCCAGCGGTTAAGGTCTTACGCACGAGGTTGTGGGTTCAAATCTGGGCACGGAACAGTGTGAATTTTCCAATACATAATGTTCTTTGTAAAGATTATCTTTGACATCACTGACATCGGTGAAGGAAAACGAGATAAGTCTGAAATCACCAACCCGCTCTAAGCAAGCGTGTTGATCAATGCTCGTGCTGCCTCTGTATGAGAAGAGCCCCTTGCCCAGCAGTGGGACAGTAAGTGGCTGGGAGTATACTGCCTAGTGTTGCTCGGGTTAGTAAGTGGCTGGGAGTATACTGCCTAGTGTGGCTTGGGTTAGTAAATGGCTGGGAGTATACTGCCTAGTGTGGCTTGGGTTAGTAAGTGGCTGGGAGTATACTGCCTAGTGTTGCTCGGGTTAGTAAGTGGCTGGGAGTATACTGCCTAGTGTGGCTTGGGTTAGTAAGTGGCTAGGAGTATACTGCCTAGTGTGGCTTGGGTTAGTAAGTGGCTGGGAGTATACTGCCTAGTGTTGCTCGGGTTAGTAAGTGGCTGGGAGTATACTGCCTAGTGTGGCTTGGGTTAGTAAGTGGCTGGGAGTATACTGCCTAGTGTGGCTTGGGTTAGTAATGAGGTATTTTATATCATTTTTCTTTAGTATCTTTGACGTCTTTGTAACCATATTCCAAGAAACGAGCGGGATTCCTAAACTGCTCTCATTTTCCACAACTCATCAAATCACACTCGAACCAGACTATTTTCAAACCCAACAAATCAATAAACAAATCCGTTCAGCAGCGACTCCAATAATTAAAAAGTTCCCCGAACAGCGGTGTAATGACTGCTGTGACGTTAACGACGTGGCTGACAGCGAAGCCATTTGTCAGCCGTCACGTGTCAACTGTTTGTCAGCCACAATGGTGTCAGGCGGCGCGGGGCCGATTGACGCGTGTCACTCATGACACGAACTACCCGTTGTCGAATGCAACTCGACTATATTCCTGTAAAAGAGGTCTGATTGGCTTTGGCAGTTTTTTACACTACAGATAAATTAGCGGGATTCGATTTTGACAGCTAATAAAGGATGGCGGCGAGTTATATTTTTAAAGCTTTTTAAAGACATCTTCTGTTACGTTATTCATTGGAACATAAAACAATTTCTTGTGTATTAATAGTACTTACGGTTTAGTTTATGTCATGAGGTCCATGAAGCTCTAACGACAATTTGAATAAGGCAGTCCTGCTAGACTATTGGAGAGCTCATCCCAAGGGTCGAAAAGCTTTGGCGCTAATACCTCGGGCTGTTTCTAGAAAATAAAAAGATCACAACCATAATACAGTATCTTTATAAAATCGAGTAATGTTGAGTACCAGTGGTAAATCAACGTTGTATGTGATAGGACAGGTGCGGCAGAATTATTAATGATAGCTTGATTCACACCTCGACTGTCCCTGACGCCCCGTCGGCGTCGCACTGAAAAATACTTTTTCATTACTGTATGTTCATGTTCAAGCGTGTTATAGCTTATAAGGTGTACAGAAGTTATAGGCCTTCCAATATGTTCTATACATACCCATATATATATAAGGTCCCATTAAAATAGATGGACAAACTTTTAGAAATCATTCAGACACACCAAAATAAGGACGGTGGTAAAAAAGTATATAAGAAAAACAATCAGCCAACGAAAATACACTAATGTGCCGGCAATTTATTATTTTAGGTCAAAATAAAATCACTTTAATCAGTGTTTTTTTTATTTGCTAGGATATCTTTGGTTAGACATACTGAGCGCTCTGTTAAAATTTGTCCATCTATTTTAATGGGACCCTGTATAGAATTATTGGCTTTAGATTGGTAAGACTGCACTCAATTGATGAGTGCAACATGCAATTCAGTTCATTTTTTCTAGTTGCAAGCATAGCTATATTTCGAAAGTTTTAGGAGGAGAAAAGTTGGAAGGATTACCTAAACATTAAGTTTAATGGAGAAGTTGGTACGGCTTATTACTTGTGCCGATGTAATAACAGCCGGTCCGGCTACGCTTGCCGCGGTTGGGCTGCGGATAGGTGACCATCTTTACATACCAAGACCCTCCCTGCCTCGGAAAGCACCGTTAAGCCGTTGGTCCCGGCTGTCATTCGTGGATCTTTGGCAGTCGTTACGAGTCGTCAGAAACCCGAAATTCTGACAACCAGGCTTACCCAGGGATATCGTATTACTTAGTAACTGGGTTGTGGAGGTCAGATAGGCAGTCGCTCCATGTAAAATACTGTTATTCAGCTGCATCCGGTGAGACTGGAAGCAGATCCCAATATAGTTGGAAAAGGGCTAGGCAGATGAAGTTTAATGGAGAGGAATATTTCAATACAATAGTAGGATAAGTGAGACGATTTTGTAGCCTTTACGACATTATGATACTAACAGATGGAGCCCCAAGTGCGCAAATCAAAAACAAATGACACACAATTTTTGCACCATTCCAATACCAACTTGATCATGCACAATCATTTAATTTATGGGCTCAAGTAAAAACAATTGAAATACTTCCATAACTCAATCGACTGCAGGTATGCGGCATAAACTTAGATACTTATTACTGCCATCGTTGCATACATTATAGATCTGAAAAACTATTTACGGTTAATTCGCATCGGAGGTATATTTATCGGTCGGCGGTGACGGCTGACGTCACTGCTAATGTCTGTGCACCACGCGATTAGCCCCGACGTCGCCATAACACTTTAAACTAGGTTGAGAATCTTCCAATTATTAGTTTAGTAGTTTGAATACTCGTTTGTATTAAAGTTTTGTAATGAAGGTTTTTGATAGTATGGCGCTTGCTTTAAACTTTTATGAATGTGTATTCATTTTCTATTAAGGCTCTTTTAATAGTTATGATGTATGTTCCTATTTGGTTCTGCTTTCGGACATTTTACAACAGGCTCCAGCGGGTATTGCGTAACGCGCTATAAGTAGCAAGGGATTTCACTTTGACAGTTCAACATTGCGTTATTTACGTTGTTGAGCAGACACATTTTTCAAACATATGAAGCAATGAATTAGCAATATCCTTCAAAATGATTCAGATTGAGATTGATAATGTGTTACGCAATTAGGTGTGACGCACGTTGATAGTAGGTACTTCAATATCTTCTGAACACTCCATGACATCTGCGAAATAAGAATATTTAATATAATATGTAGGTTCATCTAATCTAATCCAGTTCACATTGTTTTTCCAGATGTTGTCACCAAGGGAAGATGATGACGACGACAGCCACCTCTGCATTAAATGCAACGCCACCATCGTTGGCTTGGATAACTACGTGAAGCACAGGAAGCAAAGATGTGGGAAACTAAAACCTGAAGACCCGAAACCTGAACTACCAGCTATAGATACTTTGGAACCGTCTTACAGCCTCGGAGCAGATGTGTTCTTCCAGTCTTTGGAGCTACAGAGCAGTGTCAAGAAAACTTCCCTTTCAAGACTGACGCCACCCATTCCTATATCTAAACCCAATTTAGATAGAAAGAGCTCAATTGCTGTTCCATCCACCTCAAGAGATATGCCACGTATGAGTCCTTTAGAAAACAATCTCCGAGGCGAAGACTGGATTGGAGGACACAGTTTAAGGATCGGAAGTAATGAAGACAATCAAACAAAGCTAATAAACGCAGTCGCAAGCATCAGCGGTACAGTTAAGAAAGACATACCAACTTCATCATACAGCATCAATACTTATGATTACAAAGGAGATGAAGACAGTGACGAATCTGAGGAATCGGAAGATGATGATGAGGAAGAACATCCTAGTGGTGCTAAATGGAAGCCTCCTCCAAACTATACTGGAGGAAAATGGAGACCAGCGTCCCCTGAACATGAAGACTGGGATATGAGAGAAGAACAAGAACACACTGGTGGGAAGTGGAAACCTATCATGCCTGATAGTAACGAACGCGATGAAGATTATGATGCACCACCACCTGGACACACTAAAGGCAAGTGGGTTCCAGGAGCAAATGACAAGACCCAAATAATGCAGACAACAATTCAGACAAAGGGATCAGTGCAGTACTGGTGCGGGCCCTGCAATAGAAGACTTAACTCCAGAGCGATTTATGAAAAGCATCTTCGATCCAGTTTACATCTGAAGAAAGTTCTTCCAGAACATGAATTAGAGTTCTCTGGCCATTTAGAGCCGATGAAGAGTGTGGTAGACAAACGAATGGTACGTCCATCTAGATATGTAAACGATGAAATTTACTCTCAAATCGATGGAAAAAAGCAAGATAAAAACGAAGGAAAATTAAACGTCAAAATTGAAAAGAAAAAAAGGAAGAGGAAGCCTAATTTTGTACACTGTTCCGGCTGCAAGTCACGCGTAAGACAACATCTGATGGGAAAGCATTTAATTTCCCACTATCACTTCAGGAAAGCCACAGATACAAATACAACTCTGTACCAGGAGCTTATTTTAGACAATATGGATGCGATAGTCCATCAATCCCCTTTCCAATGCAGTCCATGCAAGTTCTACACAAACTGGCTTTCTACTTTCATGCAGCACTGGTATTCTGAAGAACACGAACGTAAACTGACTTTAATTGAAGGTAGACTGTGGTGTTCTTTTTGCAAATTTGATTGCGAATCTTCCCAAGAAATGTTAGAACATCTATCGAGTTCTGACCATAGCGAAGTGATTGCTGTTATAAACAGATCTATGCCGATCATAATAAGAAAGAAAACTGTACTAAAATGTGATGCTTGTTGCAAAGAATTTCGATTCAATATCGAGATGAAACGACACTGCCAGAAGACTGGGCATCCATTGGCGGTTACAGCCACTGACAATTATCAGGAGCTTCACAAATGCCAGCATTGTAAAGCTAAGTTTAAATCTTCCCTGACTCTTGCTGCTCATTTGAAATCTAAGCACAAACAGAAAGCGTACCTTTGTCTTGTTTGTGCAATGAACTTCAATTCTTCTGAGGAAGCTAAGCGTCACCGACAGACTTCGGAACACAGGATCAAGAGGAAGGAAAACTTGAGGGAACAAGGTGTGCCGACAAAAGACATGAGCAAAAAGTGTCCGTACTGCACTGACAATGTTATTTTGAGAAATGTATTGGTTTTGAAGGATCATATTCGGAGAATGCATCCTAACATACGAAAAAAGTAAGCAGATAGTAAGCCCATTATAAAAAAGTAAACTTTGTAAATGAAATTACATGATCACTTTATTTGTTTCCAGGTGCCCGAAATGTGGGATGTCATTTATCCTCTCTCAGGAAGTGACTCGTCACGTCAGGGACAATGCCTGTCAACTATCACAAACCGCCGAGATCACCTCCTCCATCTTCTGGAACTGCAGCCAGTGCCTTTTCACCACCGACTCCCAAGCTGAATGCTTCTTCCACGAGGTCTTGCACTCAATACCCAAGAAGGAACTCCTCAAAATTGGGGACACAGAGAAAGTCATCCAGAAGTATCCTTGCCCTCTTTGCCCCAAGAGTTTCAAAAAGGCTTCATTACGTCAGCATTTAAGGCAGCATACTTTTGAGAGGCCGTTCATCTGTTCGACCTGTGGGGCTAACTTTACCAGACAGACCAGTCTAGCAAATCATTCCAGGAGTGAGCATAGTACCGAGGTGGCCAAGTTGCCAAAGTTGCCAGCTATAGTGGAGAGGCTTGAGGAGTGGGAGTGTGGGAAGTGCAAGAACAGGTTTTCCAGCAAGTAAGTACATTTAATAATATTATATTTTACTTGGTTTTTAGGTGCATTAGGAATTATATTTTAGCTGGCGTGTCTTGCGGGTTGTTCCACGTGCACTTGACAGTTGACACACGCCTACACGTCAGAAATGGCGCTGACTATCGTCAAACCAAAAAAAACGTGGTTTCACAAAATTATGGCTTTGACATACGTCAAATACTAACGAGTACGTAATCGTTATTATTTGACGTAAGTATGTTACGTTAACCGGCCATTTGAAACAACCGGCCTTAATTGAATAACTAAACTTTCATATCTCAAAGTCGCACCTCAAGAAGTGATCATAAAAATGTAAGTATCCATCAATAATTATATTTTAAACCTATTTGAATGAAGAATATTCATGGACTCAAATGATTTCTTCTACTTTTCTAACATCTTGATATCGGATACTAAACAGACTGACAATAATCGACCAATACTCGAAGAATAGAAAGTCAATGTGAATCAATAAGCGATCAGAATTTATTAAGACGGAAGCGCAAACAAAACGCATGTACACCGAAATAAACGACGCATCAGCGCGTAGTCGCGTCGACATCAATTTGCGGTAATAACATGCGTGCGCGCAGCGGATGCGTTACATGTCACACGTCACACAACTCCTTCACAAATATCGGGATACATTCATAATTTGACAAGAGCGCTTTGATTATGCTCGCGCGCACCACATTCTCGCCCGTGGTGTTGCCAACGATGACATTTTTATACTCTGTGGTAATAAATTTGTGCCCGGATGCACGGTATTTTGAGAGAGTGCTGGATCAAAATATTAGTGTCGGAGAGAGATAGTGGACGTTTGAATTTTATTGTTAGCACATGGCCATGTAACGTATTGGGGATTTGCATTTTGATCTGTCGTTCAGTTTGATGGCGCTAAATCGTGTGTGGTTTATTTGCTTTGACACTTGCGCTGCGAGCGTTACAATTTATATGTCTAACGTCACTCTATAAATAGTTGGGATCAGTCACGAAGGATTGACGACGCCGATTTTAAACTGAATGCGGTTCGTTAAAATTAACGGCTGTTTGTCCTCAGCGTTTAATGTTTTAGCGCAAATACTTTCATAATAGCCATTACAAAGATAAACCTTTGTGCTTGCCATATCTGAACACGAACAATGGTGTCGTGTCTAGAACGACCAATTTTGTAAACTGGAGCTAGACTAACCAGACATCTGAATATCTAATCGCTCCGTATTTTATAACATAATTAAGTTCAAATATACTCGGTGGATTCAAACGCCAATATAAATTGAAATTTCCAATCCTCCTTCCTCCATTAATGCTAAAATCACAGCAGTAAGACGTTGGAACTTCACCGCAGACCGCATGAATCAAGTCGGCGCGTCATTAAGGGAACTTTCAACGGATCTAGACAATTGTAGGACATAGCAGAGCCATTGGGGGCGTCTAACAGCGCTGATGATCTAACTTGTGTAATATCTTACGCGTTATTGCGACGCCTTGCATTAATGCAGTGCAACTGTAATGCGACGGAGCGAGTTAACTGTCGCCGCGGTGGGCCAGTGTTGCCAGATTATGCGCGCGAAATTATTACTGTAATGCTTATTAGTTTTGAGACAGTTTTTGTGGCGAATAGCTTTTCGTGGCTTAATTTTAAATTAGGTACCTACTACTACTTAGTTACCGTAGCCAGAGTAGTCAGATAGGGAACTTCATAGATCGTCTATGTCCGTCTGTCTGTATGTTGAAGTTATGAAAATATATTATATGTGCGGAAATTGGATGAATGTTATGTGAATTAACCAGATACCCGATTAACGCACATTTTTCTTGAAGACATGATCTCTTGTTTCAAGAGAAGAAACACTCTTCAGTACCTACCTATTCATTTAAGAAAGACATGTCACGGAACAGATTATTTTCAGTGTAAATCCGCCAGATTACAATACGTGTGTCGGGTTTCTTTGAATTTTTATATTTAATGTTTATAATTGTATTTACCTATTAGTATCTAAACAGGCGTCGAGAAAAAAAACCGATACTTTCTATCAAAAATGGACTTGACTTGACATGTCATCACTCAACTGTATGAAGTCAATAGTTAAATAAAATAGACAAAACTAAGGGATGCTAATACCCTTATTAGCATCCCTCAAACTCGCGGTCTTTGGGGATTGTTATTATGATAAATTGATAACACACGCCAACAGTGTTGTGTTTTATCTTAATAATACCTACGAGATATTCATAGAAAGCAGGAAACAAAAACATGAGTTCATGAGTTGTGTTTTCACGAAACATTATCGATAATAATTGATTATGCAGAGTTTTGACAAAACAGGACCTTTATTTTTTTGGAGTGACAGTGTATTATAAATATTCCTCTATTCAAATCAATATATTTTATTCTACATAAACCTACATGAGCACTAATGAGACTTCAGAAACCGGGTGCACGGTTCCAATTGGTCGTTTCCTATGGAGAGGAGCCCGCAAGTAACTCATATTTAAGTAGTATTCCTCAGTATATTAATTAAGACATAAGGTTATACACACTTTGTACTGAGTGCACTGACTAGACTGCTACTACTGACATATTTATATGTAAGTATACTAGACTGCTACTACTGACATATTTATATGTATACTAGACTGCTACTACTAACATATTTATACGTATACTAGCTGCGCCCTGCGGTTTCACCCGCATAAGTGTCGGTCCCGTGGGAATATCAGGATAAAAAGTAGCCAGTAGAAGAAGTAGTAGTAGTAGTATGTTAATCCAGGGTGTCAGTAACCTCCATACAAAATTTTATCAAAATTGGTCCAGCCGTTTGAGCGTGAAGAAGTAACAAACATACATATAAACACACACACACTCACAAACTTTCGCCTTTATAATATTAGTGTGATTGTAGGTATTGTCGGTGCACGACAACACTATCATTTAGATTGGTAGGGACTAGGGACTAGTTTATGTAAGTATATGAAATGTTGACAAGTTGTCAGTGTTGCCAGTTTGTCAGTGCGTGCGTCCTCAAACGCAATCCATTAGGTACTTCTATACTTAGCGCTTGCAAGTGATTCATTAACGAACTGAGTGAAATAGCACGCAACTGAAATGTGGCCGAGACAATATTATACGGTTTAAGTTAAATTACTTCTTCAAATAGTTTGTAACATTCTGGGATCTAAATAGGCATCGATTTAAATCAACTAAATAGTAGTGCTGTGACAGAGCTGAAGGCAAACTTCACATAATCCCACTTTGACTTTGCTAGCAAAATTAGCCTAACATACAAATTTTGCTTCTTAGCTCTGCGTTCCACCGAGTCAAGCGCGGCAAGTTGGTATTTCGCTGAGCCATCCCAAAGGTGGCTGTAATACTCCATGCAGGATCGGACTTGTGCTTTGTAAAGGGTTAAAACCTGTCCAGGCGTAAAGTATCGCTTCACCCTATTAAGGATGCCCAGCTTCCTGGCCGCAGTTTGGGCTTTGTACTCGATGGTGGCGCCGAAGTTGAGACTAGATGTCAACTCCATGCCCAGGAGCTCGAGCCGATCTGTTACAGGAACAGATGTACCCCGAAAAATAGGGGATAACGCTATGAATCAAAATATGGCGAAGACAGTCCGTGTTTTTTTTTTTCGCTGCACTTCGTAGGTATAATCAAAGAGATAGGGGATTGGATTTGGATTGGACTGATTATTATTTTAGCACAGACAAAAAAATAACTGAAAAATCCTTCATCAATGGGATTTGATTCGATTAACTTAACAGTTAACTGTCCATTACGATTCATAATGTTATCCTTTTATGATTCACCAGTGGCCTTTTTAGGCCCCCTGGTCTAGTAACGTCATCTACGTCTCATGTCTTGTAATCTTGTTCATTCTTTTTGCAACCTCGTTGGCATTAATTTCGTCACCAGGACAAATTCTAAGCCCAGCACGGTGGTGCTAAGCTTAGAATTTAACCGACCGCGACAGGAGGTTTCCCGTCGGTTAAAATCAGTACCTATACTACCTATATATGTAGGTAAGTTCCATTTTCCGTCACCTCTCAAGAAACGTTTGCCACTGCACATTTACTAGTGTAGCAATAAATACAGCCAAATGCGTCCCATCACATTCTTGTCCTCGCTAACTGCTAGCAGACGGCATTCTGAACGTCTGGAAACTGCAGTAATTAGTACTGGACACGTCTGAAATAAAACAATACTGGTGTAGGTATGGGTATTAAAAATTGTAATTGAATTTTGCTAGTACGAAAATGGTATTTAATTTTAAAAAACAATGCTGAAAAAAGAAGAAGTGTAGGTATTAGATATTTCCAAATAAAATTGCCTTTCTTCGCACAAACACATGATATAGGTACTCACGTGTAATAAAAACTGATGAAACGGTGGTTTCAGGATTGACTGAGCGCTGAAAAATAGGAGTCAATGAGTTTACTGTGCTACATAAAAATAAATCAATTTGTTGCTTTGATAAACAAGTTTTAATAAAAGTACCTATCTAGTACATAGTTAGATGAGAGCTAAAATTGCAGTCCACGCAAATATTGGTTTCAATAATTTTAATCTGATATATTAATTATAACTTTTAATGACATGACTGTTTCATATCATCTTGTTTGCTTTTTCAGGACTGCACTATCGCGCCACGGTACCAGCTGCGAAAAAGCTATCACTACGCGCCATTGTCCACATGAACAATGCACATTCGTAGCCACGAATTCTAGTCAACTTGCTAGGTGAGGACTAATCATTAATGTAAACAATATTTAGTTGGTAAATCTGATATTCCTATCCCCAAAAATATTAAATTTTTTATTAATTATGAACACTGCCATCTATGAATATTTTTCTGAACCATTTGTATTCTAGTGGTGGTCTATGATAGTCGGTAAATTCTGCGAAGTAGTTTGCTTATTTGAAAGAAGCACAAAATAGATGGCGCTTGTGTACATAATAAAAACAAGGCAGGGTGGCACAAATTACAATATTATGTATTCGTTGCTACAAACATTCGTCTTTATAAGTTAATTATCATTTTAATATTACTTAATATCTGTTGGTGAAAGACTTAAATTTAATTTATATTTCAAAATCAAATTTACTTTTTGTTTATTTCATTCTACTACTCGATAATAGATGGCGTTGTTTTATGATAAATATTTATTTTAGACATCGCAGAACCCACGGGGAACACGTAAAACATCACGAGTGCCATCTGTGCACATTCAAGAGTGACCAAGCAAGTCATATGAAGCGGCACATGCTGTGCCATCAAGGAATCAAACCTTATGCCTGTCCACATTGTTCGTTTACCTGTGGAAGCTTGGTAAGTAATAGCTAAAGTAATAGCTAAGTTGTGTTAAATTAAAGATAAAAATAATTTAATCTTGCTTTCAATCGCATTAGTACCTACGTGCAAATTGATAGAATTTAAATTAACTGTTATGCTTTGGTTGCATCACTTCAACAACAGAGGGCGGTAGTAACGCCAATTTGGTATTGCCATTTTTATCAAGGCACGCCAAATTATTGAACATCTGTGATTATTTTTTCCCTAATTCTTCAATTGTTTATTTTAGGAGAATCTTCGCAAACATGTTCTTCGAAGTGGCCGCCATCCAGGTTTATTTCTCTACCACTGCCGATTGTGTCCATACAATACTAATACAGCAATGGAGCTCCGTGCTCATCTTACTGCGGCTCATGCCCACAAATATGACTCCAAGAGCGCTGTTGAAGCTGTAAAAATGTACTTAAAAATTGGCGATTTAAAATAATGACCATAATTATGCTTTCGTGATTTTTATATTAATAAAGTTTTTATATATTTTTGGGATAAACTTTTCCACTTACTTACTTCAGATGTTGTGTACTATCACCAGCCCAAGAACATGACAGCTAGCTGTCACTATCCATTATTTTTTTGTAAACAAGCGATTTCTTTTACGTATATTATTTAAAAGGTATGCCCCGTTGCCCAGCTGTGCACAAAGATGTTAAAAGACGAAAACTGAGAGAGAAAGCCCTCTGAAGGAAAAATTGGATACCCGATATTTCGTCGAGACTAGTCTCTTCTTGTTTTTTTGTTAAACCTGAAGAGTTTTATGGGTGGAATTCGTAGGACGCTCGGAGCTCGCTTCGGAGGACGCTCCCAAGAGAACTGAGTCTGTTTTCATTGCACACAGGGACTTGTGGGTGTGTTTATATTATCAATAATAGATCAGTGCTAGAATAACATCTCTGAAGTTCTCCAGGGAAAGATGTCAAGAAAGATCATCCTCGAGTTGGTCTTCAACTCCGATCCAAACTGGTTATTCCTGTCGTATAACTTCAGTCTTCAACAAAACAAGAACTTAAAATTAACAAAAACAAAACAAGTTATTTAATGTATATAATATTTTCATATTTTATACAATTACAAAGCCATTATGTCTCGCGTGGATCCACGTGCCGGCCATAAGAAGGGTTGATAGTGCTACACTTCAAGTGGTACATATATTTATCTAGTTTTCGTTTAATTTGTGATTGACACAACAGTAAACGCATAAACAACAATGCCGGTTTCTGGATTAACAGCAGTGCTGCTACCTATCACGAGCTTTCAGTTTTTAACATGTTTTTAACCCCATTTATATATTTTTTTTCCTTTGGCTTCGCACGGTTTGTGCATTCAGCCATTTATAATTTACAAAACATTTTTCAGTATTTTTGAACTGGCAATGCAAGTAAAGGATTTTGTTTGACCTGGAACGCGCCTGCTGTCAAAGCGCGCGCAACTCTGCGACAGCGACTGTGACTTGTGAGCGAGGGAAAAAAAATCACAGAGTCGAAAACACGACGGTATCTTGTTGACGTCTGTCCGTTTCTTCGCTATCTATTCGTTATCGACAAAAATAATAACCAACCGTTTTCAGCTGTGAAACACGGCAATATTAACACAAACGATTGCAAATAAAACACACAAATATAGAATCTGTTTCGTAATGCGTGCTGAAGTATGTTTTAGATAGAATGTGTTAAAATTATTCTCGTATTAAATAGTGAAGTGCTTTTGAAATTGTAATTTTTTCGATTATGTTTATGACTGTTTAAATACACGTGTGGTACTGAAAATCGATTAACATCCATAATGTCACTGAAGGTAAGTCCTGCTAATATTGATTTCATGTAATAATGTCGACTCCCGTTCGGTTCGTGTTATAATTAATTTTTGCGTGGGTAGCTTACCCTTTCGACCTGTTATCGAGTGTCGCTTCATCGAAATTTATTTTTGCTTTAGCGCAGTTTATTATTTATTTTATTTTCCTTATAAAAAATGAATAAGCAAGCTCCAGAAGGCCACACCATAATAATGTTGTGAATGCAATTCTATGGAAAACCTTAGCACACAAGTTATTAAATTAAATGACCTAATGTTAATGTACGCCTGATTAATCATACTTTTTTTTTCTTGCAATTTTCTTTATAATTCTTAGTATCGATCAAAGCTTGTCTTGTTTAATCTTGGCCCACTTACCCACTGATTTTGTTTTCACTTTTGCCAATTTTTTTTCTGGGGTACAAAATGCAGACAGACAGGATAATATGAAACAAAAAAAATGCACATGTTTGCAACCTTTGAAAAAATCTTGGGTAACTTTTGTTTTTGTACTTTCTAGGATGTCCAAATTCTGGTTACCCATACTCACCTGTTTTTATTTAGATTCGTTTGCCCTCAATTATCAATCCTTTGCATTAGTTATGTTGAGTCAGATATTTGAAGAATACACTGTCTGCAAACACGAACCAAAATGCAACAATGCATTGCACTTTGACGGTCAAAATTTGCATCACAACCAGGGGCGGATCTACTTAAAGGCTGTTTGGGCTGCAGCCCAGGGCCCCGTGGATAAAGAGGGCCCCCAACCGAACTGAAAACAATAGACGATATTGTCAATAATAAAAATTATCTAGAATTAAAAAAAATCGGATCATAAAAAAATGGCAATTGCTTGAGTAATTAGGTAGGGCCCCTAAGCAGTATTAGCCCAGGGCCCCACAAATTCAAGATCCGCCCCTGATCACAACAATGAAAGAAATGCTACAAAAATACAAGCAATCACAATTTAATTTAAAAAAAATTGCATTGATTAGCATTTTTTTAAATCAAATAAAATAAGTACATATTATATGTATAAGTACTTAATGAAAAAAAAAAGACACAATCTTTATTTCTTTTGACTACCGTACTACAAATAGAAAATATAAAAGTATGTTCATGACTTGCTTTTATTTCTTCGCTGTAGGTCAAGGACATGACACAGTAATGATTAGGTAATCTGTTATCAAGGACACTGCCTACTAAAATGTTTGGCTTATATTTTTATTTCGACTACATAGTTACATTTTATTTATGCTGTTCAAGAAATGTTGATGATGTTATATCTAACACACTTAACCTATTTTACATTTAACACTAAAATATACATATTATATACAAGTATATAATAAAAAAAGGAAAAAAAAAGGCAGGAGCTCATTAGGCATCAAAAAATTCTTCCGCATCACTGTCAATGGGTTAAGTAACCAAAAGGCTGGCAGCATTACCTCGTTGGATGGCAATGCTTATTCTTTGGGCTAAAAATAGGCCAGTCCTCTGGTAACGCGTATAAGAAATTATATATTTTTATTAAACTGCTTAATGAATATTAAACTCTAAAATCCTTTTTTATTCAAGTAGGATCAGTAGGAAGCAAAGGATCTTTTGATAATATTGAAATCCCTAATTGCATACCTACATTGTATATTGATCTGTTGATCTTTGATATTGATGGTTACTCTAACATTTTCAAATGATCTTTCAATACCCGACCCTTGTTAAATAAATAAATCAAAATCCATAAAAAAACACAAACAAATAAGTTAGGTACTTAATAATAATAAAAAATACAATAAAATGGCGTACCTACACTACACATGACGCCTTTCTCTAGCACAAAATTTACACGTCTATTAACAACCTAGCATACATCCTATCAGTAAGTTATAAAACTATTTAATCTTTTTACCACTCTTACAATAACAAACCACAAGAAACCCTTTTCTTATGTAGGTAATGCAGTAGTCTTGTTAATTATACTAAATTAGCTTCATTACCAACTTCCTTCTACTATACCCTGAAGTAATAAAGTGCCTTCAAACAATAAACCTTTTTATTATTATCACCGCCACTATCGCCGCCAGGTTGGAACAAAGGCGTGATGGAAAATGTATGTAAAGACTTATTTCGTCAGCAGATGCTCATACATTATAGGTTAATAATGCAGCTTTGCGTTTAGATTTGCAGTAACTTCCGATCAAGGAAGGATGATCTATCGATATCTACGAACTTTCGAGCTACCAACATTACATTTATAATATTGGTTCTTTCTTATTAAATACGAATTATGCTGCTTATGTTAATACGTCTTCCTCCTATTTGCACAGTCAGCAATAGTCAGCATTATAAGAGAAATATATCTTACGTTAACGTTATTTATAGAATATTTAAACATTGATACGAGGGAAAATCTAATTTATGGAGCATTTCGCCGAGTTGCATAAAAAAAATAATCGAGTAGGTATAAGGAAGGAAATGGGAATGGAAGTATTATTAATGAATATTATTATTATTATAATTTGTACTCTCAGGGACGATTAAATTAAAAGTAGAAATAAGTATGCCTGTTTCTCTATGTAGGTAATTAGGTATAGTAATACACCTGTAGAAAAGTACCCGCGTGGTCTTCTGATAGCAAACTACTTTCCTTCCACATCATTAAAATCAGTCGGGTAGGTAGTTGAACGCTAAACACATGCCAGACAAACAAAACGACCAAATTACGCATAAGCATCATAAAACTAACAAGGATGTAAATGTAAGTATTGGGAAGTGTGAAATCAGCATGTTAATCCCAAACTGGCAACACGTACAAATCGTACAATCAAAGAATAATTAAACTCCCACATTTCCTCATAAAATTCGCTTGATAAAACCTCATTTAATTAATACTGGCTGCATTCAAACCAGTCACCGCTTGCAGAAGATAGTCCATATTTAGCGCGCCGGCGGCAAGGCTCGGAAACCAGTTGTACCAGTCACGGTGTCACTGAACCAAGGGTGGTCGAGATTCGCTGTATCATACCGATGACGTAAATTGAAAGGCTTGGAAAATCCGAGAAGATGAGGTTTTTGCACCTTACCCGTTAAAAAGTCGTTAGATTACCCAAGCTGAGAGCATTTTAATCCTTAAGGATGAGGTTTTAAAGTTGTTAATACAATTAAGAGAATATTAGACTAGATTCGGATTAGATCTTCGGTCTGCAATAAACAAATTCATAGACAATTCCAAATTAGCCCTGGACCTAAATAACTGAAAGTCATCCGAGAAAGCTTTTTCCCAGCAATGATATTATGATGATGTAGACAGTAACCAGTAAAAAGAAAGAAGATTTTGTGTGTATTATGATTCAATTCAACCGACACCGACCGACGTTGCGAACTCGTGTCTATAATAATTCTTAATCACCTATGCAAATATCACGACAATCACAAGTCACGACTCCAGTACACATATAAACTGATCTCAACAGAAGCATGTTCGGATCGGATCAGTTAGTCCTTTCCATTCCTTGACCAAGTTACCATTTCAAGGGTAAAGTAAAAGTTACAAGGAAAATGAGAACATCCCTTTGTAAGCAAAACACTTTGTATTACTTACCCTTATCTTTTTTCCTTAGCAACTACTTATTACGAGTTGCAAAACTAACGTCTCTCACATTCTAAGTAGTACCCTTTTACTTCCTTATACATAAAACATTGAAAATAATGTATATTTTATTACGTATTGTTATAATTTTAACGTCCGTAACATGTACATTCTACATTCGAGCAGCATCATTAACTATCATATTATCACTGTGCTGTAATACCACAGAGCACAGTGAAGTAAATGACATAATGTCTACTTTTAGGTAGCTACCATAGATTCTAGCCTTGTTTTTGTAGCAAAGTTGTGGTTTGTAAATCAAAGTTGAAGTTACAATGTTCTTAGCATAGATATATGATTTCTATGGTTCTAAGAAACTATATTAAAGGCAATTTAACGAAATTGAGCAGTAATCTATGCCAATTTCAAATAGAAATGAAAATCAACATTATAGATGATGGGCATGCACAAACCGAATTGTCGTCAATTTGTTCTCGCCCTCTCGCAGTTTCGCTTCTAAACTATCCCAGCTCTAAGTTTCCGATCACTTTAGTTCGAAAACGGTCTTCACAACTTCCTCACTTGGTATCTCTATCTATCGGTGGCATAAATACCCTTATTAATCCTTTTAAAAGTTGCATTGTACGCCAAACTTTCTGCTACTGGGACTAAATTGAGTTCAAGACTTGGTGTGCGAATACAAAAAAAAAACCATCTGGTTCCCGGCAGTTGTAAAAGACGAAGAAAGTGGGTCACAGCTGCTAGTCTGCAACACAAGCCACATATCACTTTACACTGCGACCTTTCATGGTAACCGGCCAGACATCGCATATCGCATGTACACATTCACATTGGCAACATACATCATATCACTCTATAAAAGTACACCTTGCGGTGTTCCCCTTTGGGATTACAAGTTGTTGGTAGGTACCTATAGCCACGCGAAAGGTTGTTGGCGGAGG
Source organism: Luperina nickerlii (assembly GCA_963855955.1). NCBI lineage: Eukaryota > Metazoa > Arthropoda > Insecta > Lepidoptera > Noctuidae > Luperina > Luperina nickerlii. The sequence goes on along the minus strand of OY979666.1, from coordinate 1,393,509 downwards.
TCAGGGTCAGTTTTCCCTATTATTATGTTAGGTCTTATGACTAACAGTATAGAACACTGTTATATTTCCGAAGTGAAGTGTCCGAATTGTTTTTGAGCCGTGTCTCCAGAAAACTAATAGATTGACTGGCTATCAAGATTTTGCAGAGGGTAAGGTGAAAAAAAATTAAAGGAACGAGACACGCCAAAATGACTACAAAAGTTAAAGAGCTCCAAAGCTAGTTATAAAGCTACTAAACCGTGCTTTACTTAACAGTGCTTATTTAATTAATAAGACTCAAAACAATTTACCTTTTAAATAAACACTTCCACCACTCATTCACAAAATCTTCAATAACGTATCGCCTGACGATTCTATTTCCATCACATTTTGAAATACCCCCCATAACTGCGACATTTAGCGTCTGTACTAAATATAATCTGTTTAAGTATTCATCCGCTGCTCTGTATCTCAGCCTGTCTGGATTTAGGTCTAGACGTTATAAATAAAGGCAACTTTGACTTATGGATTGGATTTTTCCCCAACGATATTTCGGAGAGAATTTTGCTGAGGTTGAAATATTTTTATTGTATAAGAATAACGGACCATAATTTCATATTTCGTATAAAAATATTGACAGGATGTCCAATTACAGTGACAAACTAGAATGAAACCAAAGAATATCAATTTATCGACGTAAAACATTTTACGACCATCGTGTTCACGGCGCTTTTTCTTGTTCTATGCTAAGAATCTTCTTTCTGACCTCGAAAACAGTAAGAAGACCCTATCGTGTACAGTACAAGTTCTTCCTAACAAAATCCTTTTGTCAGTTTGATTGCCCTTTTCACCCAATTTCCTACTGGATGCCACTACATTTTGCGACTAAAAACTTATCACCATACAAAATTGTGGCAGTTAACAGGATTCATTATCACTACCGCGATAACAAATCAATAGTATAAACTATGACGTCACAGGCCGCCATTTGCATAAGTTATGGCCCATTAAAGCTACAGACAATTACAAATGTTAAGATCCCAATATAATGGCTGTAATAAATACGTAATCTAAGCTATTCGTTTTGCAAGTTAAACCATAGCATTTTATGGTTTTAAATCTGTGACCCACTGCAGGTATTCTTTAAATATTATAAAAAAAATCATTACAATAAAATGTTATCACCATTAAAACATCATGGTGATAAGTGATAACATTTTATTGTAATGTTTTATTTTACTTTGCTCGTGGTAAGAACCTGACATCATTATTCTTTCGGAGTGTTAGGTGCTTAGTCAAATGAAAAAGCCGTTTTTGGATCCATGGGGCGGGGTACGTTATTTTAATTACTATACTAAGTTTAATTACTCCGCAGGTAGGACGGGTAACAGCTAGGATTTATGGCTATAAATCCTGCCTGCCTGCAGCTAGTACCCGTCCTACCTGCAGCTGGTACCCGTCCTACCTGCAGCTGGTACCCGTCCTACCTGCAGCTGGTACCCGTCCTACCTGCAGCTGGTACCCGTCCTACCTGCAGCTGGTACCCGTCCTACCTGCAGCTGGTACCCGTCCTACCTGCGGAGTAATTGCGTAACACACTGTCAGCAGCAATGGCTTTCATTTTGACAGTTCAACAATATTCATTGCGTTATTTACGTTATTGAGCAGACAAATTTTTCGAACATATTAATGAACATAGCAATGAATTAGCAATATCCTTCAAAATGATTGAAATTGTGATTGATAGTGTGTTACGCAATTCTGGTGTTCTAAAACACCAGAATTTGGTGTGTGTATGTGTGTTCTGCAAATCCCACATGGCTCATCATGGTCCACAGGCCTCACCTACTTGGCCTAACTCAATTTTCGCCACGGCACGGTTTGGTTCTTACCTTTTAGTCGATTTGCAGTCTCTAGTCAAACGTTCAGTGGCAGAAGTTCGAATGCCATAACTTACAGTTACTGAACATCAACAACCACCATGCATTTGTATTTGGTAGATCGATTCTAACAAGTGCAGCGAAGCGAACAGCAGCTATAGATAGAACCTAACGGAGATTAGAACCACATGCAGCAAGTTATGTGGCTTGTTTATAAGACCGTAACCCGCCGAGACGGCTCCTATGGCTTTTATGGAGCGTAAATAAATTATGTGTTTTGACCCCCTCATCGACTAGAAATGTGATTTAATGTAACCCCCCAATAATTTATTTTACTAGGCTTTTTACTATTGAAAACTGTACCTTCTCGGATAGGAGATGTTAAAATCTTCGTCTTTATTTTCTCAGTCATCCTCGATTTTTTTATCTAACGTTTTAGATTTTTAAATTTATCTAAATTTTTTGTGTTCAAAACCACCTTTAATGTGTCTTCGACGTGCCTGAGTGACAATTTTAAATTATATAGTAACTGCATGGTTTTACACGTAAAACCACTGAGGTGTTTATAGGCAATGTGTTATTTATAGCCTGAACTGTCGTGTGGCTTCAAGTACTACTTAAACTGCTAGACATAGACTGAACCTAAAGTGCGTCACAGCGCGCAACGTGGTGACCTCCGCTTTCCACAAAAATACATAATTCTATCGTCATCATCCACAGCACAACTTCACAGACTGCTGGTCATAGGCCTGTCTTTGCTTACATGTTGGTCATCCAGCGGTGAGATATTGCTATCGCGGTTAGGGCTTGGGTGAGATCTCGTACTCGTATCGTCGTAGATATCGGCGAAAAAATATACGACCATAGGTTGCAGTGTTTGCCAGGGCGGAAGAGCAGTTCAAATGCCTCTTACCGGATGCAGTAAACTCAGCTAATTGACATGCGGCTTGTTAATGAACTAGAATTAACCACAGCACTTTCCCTAACTACACGGCTGACATGCGAAGCGGTAGAGGTGAACTTTTGTTACCATATAACAACGTTACTCCTGCTGTTCCCAGGGGTCAGGTGTAATGTACTTCGCGGTAGACTGTACTAATGTCCAGCGGGCTGCCAAACACTTTTCAAAATTAGTTTCACAGATAGTCGAATACACCACTGAGGCAACTTGAGTACCTTATTTTTCTCTGCCCTTATCGTCCCATGGCACGGGCCTGCCCCAAGTTCCTCCAGCGAAACTTTTCCCTTACTATAGCAAGAGGTAAAGTGGTCTAAGTTATGATTTCAAATGAAAAGGTTTATTTTTGACGAAAGGGAAATATAAAACTACTTCGAAGAGTTACCAATTTTAAAAAGACATTTGTGTTTTTCCTTTGGAAATGTACTACTTGGATAATGTCCTCAGGTACTCAAAGCCTGTGGCTAGCAGTCCGAAGCAGTGCTAATTATGAACACGTTAATGAGGCAATCTTTAGCCGTAGTTTACGAGACACAGTAAGGAAGCCATTCTAATTGACCTGCAGTTTAGCGCAGCTTGTTTAATTACACCAGTGTACAGGTACGAGTATGTCGCTAGGCAGTTAGCAAGACATTTTTAGGATGCGTTATATGTGCGTAAGTATACTTCATTATTGCCCCTACCAGAATAACGGGTCAAACCAATATGAAGTTCTAGCCTTGCCAAGTTCTTTAATCCCATATGTTATGGGCAGACGGCTCCCAAAGCCGCTACATTCTGATTTTACAAAATTTTAAAGAAACCAGATAATCGCAATTACCCATTACACTATAAATGGAAATCTCTAGACCCGCCAAATCTAAACATGTTACAAAATTGCACAACGCCCGTCTAAGCGCAGGTAAACGCAACTTTTACGCGCGTTGGCAAACCGGTAACAGAGGCAGTTAACTTGAATAACTAAGTTTATGTACCGCTTCGCAGGTATGATATGATGATGATGGTATGATCTTTTACGTGGAAAGATGCTGGCTCTTCGAACAGGAGAATAACGTTCGGCATATGCTGTATCTTAACTAACATCTGCCAGGTTTTCAATATTTCTTTTCTTTATATTTCTTTTTTTTATTCTTCTCATAACACTATTTCTTTACACAACGCCAAAATTTAAAATAGCTATCAGCTATCCACTTATACTCTGATCCGCAACTTCCCAGAACAGCTACGCTACGATAGATGTGCAATTGTAACATACATCGTTTCAAAGTATATCTCGCGAAGTCTCGAGAACACCAAAAATAAACAAACTGTAATTAGAATCATAGAGGATTCTCAGATTACTCAGGCTAAGTAGTGCCAAATTATCCTAAGAAAGAAAAGCTATTATAATTTAAATGGTCTCATAGACATACCAAGAAATGCTGAAAGAACATCCCAAACCCATCGTCTTGAAAGCAATTCAATTACCAACGACCAGTGACGTCATCACTGATCTGTTTGTATGCAAATACTTGAAACGTGTCTACTAAACCGATTTGTTACATAAATAATTGTTCTATTCAAGGTCATAATTCGTAATCCAATTGACAAATGTATGCTAGTTATTTATAGTAGTGACAAGATGAAGTCGTGCTAAATGAAGTTAATGTTGTTGTAGATTTGTTATTGACCTGATTAAATGATGTCCCACATGAGTGTAGCATACTATTCGTGGCACTACTGACAGCCCGAAGAATGAGTGGGCAGGTCACATTTCTCGCAGAACAGATGGCCGATGGGCCCGAAAGGTTCTGTAGTGGCGACCGCGTACCGGAAGACGTAGCGTTGGAAGGCCTCCCACAAGGTGGTCCGACGACCTTGTGAAGGAACAGGAACCCGTGGGATGCGAGAAGCACAGAACCGGTCACAGTGGAGGTGCTTGGGGGAGGCAGCAGTCGGACGTCTTTCGGCTGAAATGATGATGATGATGATGACTGCTCCAGTGCTGGTTTCAGTTTTGTAACGCAGGATTTTTTCTTTCCTTTCTTCAGTCTCGGACGGACGGCGGAAAGTTCTATCCTCCAGCATACACTGCTGGAGGATAGAACTTTCCGCCGTCCTTTATTGGCAGTCAGTCTTTTAATTAATTGTTTTCTTTTCCTTTGACAAGCTAGCTTGCGCTTGACTTATCTCTCTTATTCTCCTTGTCCATCATCTGTCTTGCTTCCATCCATGACTTTCGGAAATCTTTGGTAATGTCGTTCGACCCTTTGGTAAGCTGTCACGATTTTGTCACTTTGATCAAAACCGTACTTGTATACTAACAAACTGCAAATACGAATGTATCCTCATAAAAATAGTACTTGCCCCGAGCAATGGGACATCCCTTATGACAGGGGCCAGGGGCCAAGCGAATGGCATGCTATCGTCATTAACGATTGTGCGTTTGCTAATTAGAACAATATTCAAGCGAAATAATCATGAAATAGTCAAGAAAAGCGATAGAAGCTTCCAATGATTCGACTTCCTCAAACAATTATATTGCGGATTTTTACGTTAGAAGAGCTGCATTCCTTTCATAGAAAATTCAGAAATAACTACTATTGTTCAGAATATTTGTCGCTGCGAATATCTTTAATGTTTGTCCCAAAACTTCGTCTTTCGGCCTTAGGCATTTAATATTGGCAGACACAGTCGAAAAACTATTTCTTATTGGATACTACATGCAATACGGCGTTAACGACTTACGTACCTTTTGGATGAAAATTGAAAAACAATACGTGTATAGTGACGGAGGACGGAACCGGAACTTCATACAATTTTCACTTACCCTCCAAAGCCTTAAACTAAATGTCTTGATTCTTGACTTTCCGGTAACTGCAATGAAACGGGTGAGAGAGTGTATATGTAGTGACTGCATTGTGTTATGTGTATTTCAGGATTAGGTAGGTATACATTACCAACATGTCCTAAAATTTTTCCTTCAATTCTCACAAAAATACAATAACTGCACATCTAGTAGGGGAAATGCTTCGCCCACTACTTGTGAATGCCTAAGTTACTTCTCCAATAGGCACGCAGATTCTGTTGCTTATTCGAAAGAACATACATAAATCTATGAACACAGGAAGAGAAAGGTTTAGGTCTATTTTTAGCGAGAACATCCGACAAAGATTATGAAAATGTGATGAAAATTATGCAAGCCTCTCTGATTTACATCACTTTACATTCACGACCGGTGACTGCACAATACAGCGCTTCGTCGTCCATCACAATCAATCACGATCACTTATTGCAAATTAGCTTTTACCTACAACTCTGCACGTGAACACTGAATATATGTATACAGGGACATAAACATGGTTTATATACTCTATACAAACTTATGTACGCAACACAAACTCATAAAGGCGCAATTCGTTTATTAGTAGTCATAATAGCAGTTACAGACGTTACAGTAGGTACGTTTCCTTTCGGCTTCTCTTTCTTAACATGGCCATAATTAACACTATACAGATAAAAATAAAACTGTAACAATAGTAGATTTTACAACAAGTGCACAAAACAAACCATTTCTATCCGAGACTTTTAGCAGCCCGAGCCGAAGGCGAGGGCTGATAGTAATGTCGAGGATAGAAATGGTTTTGTGGACGAGTTATAAACTCTGCTTTTCACTTCGATAGCGAGGAAATAAAACAGTAGTATAACATAACATTTCTTTAAATTTAAAATTCAAAGTAAAATTAGAACAGTTTTGAATACTGAAGGAAATTATTTTTTTTTAAATCTTACGACATTGATATTAGGCTGCAGACCTATACAGCCTACTATTAAATTAATTTTGTAATAATAATTTTCTTAAATCAACTAATCTACCGTACTTGAATTAAAATTTTAATATCTATTATATCTTAAAAAACACATAAGGCAAATAAATTAAAGTAAATATTATATAATAACAAATTCTATCTATGAACTTCTTATTGCATTTGGCTGTATGGCTCATTTTCTTTGCCTTAATATAATACATTTATGAGTAGATACGTTAATGCCCTTGTGCACAAAATTCGATTTTGTGCAGCCTATACCCTGCACAAAGAAGCACTTTCAGGGCATGAGAAGTGAAATAGTAGATTTTACAACAAGTGCACAAAACAAACCATTTTTATCCGAGACTTTTAGCAGCCCGAGCCGGAGGCGAGGGCTGATAGTAATGTCGAGGATATAAATGGTTTTGTGGACGAGTTATAAACTCTGCTTTTCACTTCGATTGCGAGGAAATAAAACAGTAACATAACATTTCTTTAATTAAAATTCAAAGTAAAATTAGAACAGTTTTGAATACTGAAGGAAATTATTTTTTTTTAAATCTTACGACATTGATATTAGGCTGCAGACCTATACACCCTACTATTAAATTAATTTTGTAATAATAATTTTCTTAAATCAACTAACCTACCGTACTTGAATTAAAATTTTAATATCTATTATATCTTAAAAAACACATAAGGCAAATAAATTAAAGTAAATATTATATAATAACAAATTCTATCTATGAACTTCTTATTGCATTTGGCTGTATGGCTCATTTTCTTTGCCTTAATATAATACATTTATGAGTAGATACGTTAATGCCCTTGTGCACAAAATTCGATTTTGTGCAGCCTATACCCTGCACAAAGAAGCACTTTCAGAGCATGAGAAGTGAAAAAAATATTACATAGTTATGCCCATACATTTGGACCGCGTAGATATTGCACTTTTCTATGAAACAGCTGAGTTTTTTAACAGCGGAACTTTTCTATTTCTACGCTGGGGAATCATGTGCTGAATTCGGGGTTACAGTTTGCGCACTGGCTTATTTTCCCCTGTACATCTCTTGAGCTTTTGGACCAAGACTTTAATTTCGCCAAATGTTTGATTGACATTTCGTACTGCTTATTGTGTCAGTAGCCATTAGTCATCATTGTTTCGACTCGGAGTCAGCTACTGTTGGATAGGTGGGTCGGGTCCAGTACCCCCAATTGCGTAACACAATCTGAAGGATTTTGAAGGATATTGCTAATCCATTGATTCATTTATATTCGAAATTTGTCTGCTCAACAACGTAAATAACGCAATGAATGTTGTTGAACTGTCAAAAAAAAAAGCCATTGCTACTGTAAGTGCGTTACGCAATTACCCCGCAGGTGTTTATCGCATCTTTGACGGTATCTCCAACAGTTATCCGCCCAACCCTTTTGTGGACTTCCCAAGTTTCTTTGAAAGTAAACTCGTCTACTCCTGCTACAAACTTGTGGCATGATATTTGGGTTATCCCAATTTGAAGAGGTCAAGGTGATGCCGCGACGATGGAAATTATATCTCGATCGAGAATGTGCTTATTACACCTTGATGCTTGTGCGTGTCGATAATTGCATAGCTACTTAAGTTTTTATGAGTCTTTTGAATTGCACTTGCCACAGCACTTGACAGAAAATTATATACGACTGTACCTACATAAGTGCGTGTAACAATTTTTACTCACCGAGTAGGTAAGTATACATATAAAAGTATACTTACCTACAAGCCTTACAAAAAATTATAACTTGAGTGACTAATAATATTAGGCTCTAAAATCTAGTTACTATAATGAATCGTCTAATTGGCTTTGTCTGCTAAATATGTTATGGTGGGTCCACACTATACCTACAGACTTTTGGCCGTACAGATATCTGTACAGACTTTGAAATCTGAGTAAATTTTTTTATGCGGACATCTCCACAGAATGTTACGCAGACTTTTCATTAGTTAAGACTTGGATTTTAATTAGTTAAGCAATTTATTTAATAATTAATTATTTGGTTTCGACAATACGCAGACATAATGCAGACTTTAGACTTTTCTGATACACCGACATTTGTCTGTACTGCTTTGTTGCACAGACAAAATTCTTTAGAATTAATAAAAGTCTGTATTGTGTAGACCCACCATTATGTTCGTCTACAAAATCAATTAAGGATTCTTCACACCGCGACGTTTTCAAAATAAGATCAGTCTCTTGAAGCTTATTAATATTATTGACGCTGGTGTTCTTGGGATGTTAAAAATTGATTCGCGTCGACATGATCAGCCAGCTATTTTTGTGCGACGAAAGAATAAAACACTACCCAATGTTATTCAAAAAATCAAAACACCATTAATTGCCAGCATAACGTATTTATTACTGAGATAAATCTGGCAGTCAACACGCAGATTTACAACAATCTAGATAAAACCAAAGCACAGATAACACCAGTTCAAAACAAGCCGATCGATAACAGCGACATATTAGACCATACAGAAACAAACACGACGATTATAAATATAAACTGCAACATTACATATGATAGATAACAGACTCGCGGTATAAACAACATATCTACTCGTATTATAATTATTTTTAACTACACGTCAACCTCGGCGCTAAACATAGATCATAGATAGCTATTTATGTGGGATTTTCCGTAGTGTCAGTATGTTTTTCATGATTAAATGGAGAAGAAAAAGTCCTAGCCACAAAATAATTAAAATTAAATACTTGAGTTGTTTAAATCTAAGTTGGAGTGGAGGTCAAATGTCATAAAAAGTTAATGTTTGTTTTGTGGTGGTTGCTTTGGTTTCTTTAGTTTCATCATAAATGTTTTTTATGAGACTGAAAACAAAGGCATTTAAGATTTAAACCTTTCAGAAAGTGGTTCGGATTTTGTGAAATCAGCGGAGTGATTGTGTGACACACTATCAGTACAAATGGCTGTCGTTTTGACATTCCAACAATAATCATTGCGAAATTTACGTTGTCGAGCAGACACATTTTTCGGACATATGAAGCAGTTGAATAGCAATTTCCTTCAAAATGATTCAGATTGTGATTGATTGTGTGTTACACAATTAGGGTGCTGATAATTTTTGAAGTGAAAACTTCTTTAGCGGCGCTGTGTACTTTTTTTGGAATGGGTAAAAACTTCTAAATTCGCGTCAGGTCACGTGACCCTGATCGTAAGATTCGTAAGACGTAAAACGAAAGACGCGCGTTGTTGAGGACAGCGCCATCTATGCACATCGGGAAGAACTACGAGGGCCTCGCGTACTAACTACGTAGTTCATCCAACAACGACGAGATGGCGCTGAACCACGGATATATAACTGACGACGAGCTCCATGGGCTTGCTTCTCTTACCACTGCCGCGACCAACACCACGAACTGAAGTCTATCCTGTGTGCTTATTTGTAAATCTGAATAAATTCCTTTCACGAGAAGAATAAACCAGTCACTTTGGTCATCATACCTGATTTGCAAAAAACCCTATAAAATAAGGAACACACCTTAACACGCGTGTTTTGTTTATAAGACGATTCACAAAATACACTCGTAATTGTTCAAGTTTTCACTTCTGTCGGCACTACCGGAGTGCCAGTTTTTTTTTTAGATAGGCCGACAAAAGTGACAAGGCATAGTTTTATGCAATCTCTAAAGGGCTGAATCTCTAAACGTTATTTTTTTTTTGACAAGTGGTTTTTCTATCAGTCAAACAGACTGAAAACCCCATTTTTGCCAGCCCTATAAAAGCACGCTAATGCATTTTAAAGAACCACCAGTCAACAAAGGGAACAAAAGCACAAAGACCAACTACCCCTTGGGTTTCCCCTGTAGCTTAGCCATGTCGCGCTGTGGTAAGTAGCGGTTGGGTTCCACTTGACCCAAGCCAAGTGCAGGGTACTTTTCTAACGCTTTGTCACGAGCCCTTTGTAAAGCGCTATGAAAATTCTTTATCGTTCATCATATCGAACATACATCATAAGCGGCTTACATGACCTAAAGCGCGGTCACTGTCGGACTGCATAGAAAAGAAAGAGAAGCGCGCTGACACAACGCTGGTAATTTATTGCAAAATATGAAGCAGTTATCTATTTACAAAAAATCTATTGTTTGGACCAAAAATTAAAACACTAGTGCTTTATATGTTCCTTGTAGAAGATTCTGACAAAAAATCAGAATGATTGTATGTGTATATTAGTATGGTGTATATTGTGAAAATAAAGAAGGTTTTTAGAGGTATCTTCATGATTTTTTTCTATAGTATCAAATTAGTTGTATTGTTTTCAAAACACTATCTACCTTGCATATATCCTGAAGAATATCATATATTTTTCTGATTTTGTTTACTGTAGTCGATCATATACTTTTATTGCTTCTAAAACTTGCGTTTTTTTGCGTTTAGGTCCTTTAATCCCCTTAAGTATAACTTAAATGATCCAAAAAAGAAATGCTACTGAAATAATCTTAGTAAAAAGAGGTGTTACGTAAAGGCTCCTTCAAACAGGCGCGACACGACACGCGACACATAGGCACCGCAAGTCGCGCAACGAGCGGTGCCTTTGTGTCGCGCGCGATTATATCGCGTATCGCACCTGTTTGTAGGAGCCTTAACTAAATTTATCGATAATTCGCTGTACTGGCTACTGTACCTATTGAAAGTTGTTTTTCTTGAATTAGATACATAGAATATGTATATCCGATTTTCAAATTATTTGGTCATACTTACCTTACTGTTACTACTGAGTCCACCTGCTGTACTGCACGCAATGATACTTTTCAATTAGGTGTGTAACTTACGAGTTTCCCTTATACATAGAACCACCGCTGTCGCGCCGCAGTAAGTAGCAGTCACAGTACACTTGACCCTGCCTTTGTCAAAGAGCGGTTTTCCTTCGACGAGCCTTGCTCGCTAGATCGAGTTACATCATTATACGTGTTTTTGTACTTTTTGTATAGTTTTCCTTATTTAATGCGGTTAAGTTGGTGTATGAGACGTAATTTATTTGTTAGCCCCCAGAATCATGGCTATACCAGAACAGACTTCCAGATAAGCGTACCAAATAAACGCTACTAGAACCAAATTCAATCCGTGAAAATCACAACAACGTCTGCAATTTATGTCTCGTTCTTGCCAGCCATAAACAAACACAAAATGCACATGAAGGCTTTATAGTTACAGTTTACACAGTATGTACCTGAGCAGTAAACCAGAATGAAAGCCCGTCTGCCGCATTCTAGTATCGACCCGTCTGCTCCTACCCTTTTACGGTTTCAAGGGTATTATGCGTGAAATATCAGCTGTCGTTACGTACTTTCCAGTTTTTTACTTGGCTGTGGAATCTATGTGAAAAAGTTGTCAACAACTTTATCTTTCTTTCTAACCTATTGGGTAAAGTTAGCATTCCAAGACTTGCAAGTAAATACGAGATGACAAGTCAAATTTAGTTCTTTCTTAGTTAGGTATGAACATAACGAGTTAAAAAGTTACTCCGTCAAGTTTTGAATGTAAATACAGGGATAGCAGGAAATACTGGCTTCAAGTTATGATCCCAGTGCAGTTAATAATAATGGTCCTCATCTTCGAAGGTCTGTCTTCATAATGGTTTAGTCGTAGAATACCTTTCTGTACTTCAGGAAGTCACTTGTGACTATTTAAAATAAGTGACAGTGTATTTCTCTCGCGTGCGAAGTATATACATATTGGTTTTACCTTTCAGCATTTTTTTTCTGATATCAAATTAACAGGCTTCTGACAGGCGACCTTGCCAAAGTAATTTGTCAGCAAATTGGATTTGGAGAGTTATTTTATCGTATTGTTTATTTTGTGTTGTCCTATTTTGCGTGGTGTTATTGCGTGGTTACAAGATTTGTTGAATTGCAAGCTTTTTGTTTTGTTTATACAAATCTGTGGGGTTTCTCCTTCCCTGGTGAGGATAAAGAGCCGCCTAGGTCCAAATTCAAGCAATTTTCGAAAGGGTTTAATTTGAATTGTTTTGTCAATTGTTAATCTGAATTTGAACTTTGCAGATTCCTTCATTTATAGGAGTGTAGAGATTGACGTAGTTTCAAAAAAATATTGTTTGTGTCTACTGATTCAAATTCAAGTCTCACAGTATTTCAATTTAAAACTCGTTCTTTACCATTCCATTAGTCGTACAATAAATCAGAATTCAAGGCAATCCGTTCAAATATCGAAGTTTGCTTCAATCCTAATTACGAGCTGGTTATAATTATGACGCACCACGCACTGATAATGACAACGGCGAAATAAACTGTTAGTTTCAAACATTAAACTGGTTTCATGGCGTATGTAATTTGCGCGTTTATATCAAAAAGATTTGTGTTGGTATGAACTATTTAAAATTCGGCTAGATACCCATTTGTGGTCCCTCAGGCCAGAGTCACGATATTTCCTCACACATAACTAAATATACATACATTGGTTTATCAATTTTATTGGTCCATAAATTATACCTAAACATGGAGATCTAAAAGATCATCTTTAGCATAGTCTTTAGTTTCACTTCACTATATATCACGAGTCTTCCTACCAATAAATCACTAAAACACAACTCTAGTTCTAACGTTTTTAATGGTGCTCGTCTGTCGGTCAAACGTTTTAACTTTACAGCGGGAAACGTTTAGGCAATTTCCTTATAAGCTTTTTGTAGGTACTATTTCCAAATATCCTGTTTCGGGGGCTTCCTCGTAGTTATTATCATGAAGAGTAGTGGGCGTTAATAACTCAATTCGGCTCAACTGAGGATGGGAAGATGTTTCCATCTTTTTATCCGGCTGCGGTCCAAAGGTGTTGTACATATAATTATTAGTATTACTGCTTCGTTGTACCAGTGGTCGCAAACACTACTGCTAAGCATGAAGTGCTGAATTCGATTTCCAGCCAGGGCCAAGTGTTATTGGGCTTTTACGCCAGAGATTTCTTAGTAAGAGCGCGAAGTCTGGATTTGTGCCCGGTTGTTGGCAATAGGCTCCCTATTACATGCTACTGGCAAAGTGTGGGTGTACATAGGTATACCTCTGCCTCACCTTTCGGGGATTACAGGCGTGAAGTTATTGTGTAGTCATTAGTATTCCGTGTTTTTCCGTGTAATGGATGTAACTAGCACTGTCGCCGTATTTGTTTCTTGGGTTATATTTGGACTAATTGTTTCCTTATCACCGCCTATGAAGACAAATGTGAAGAAAATAAGCGTTGTTTTATTAAGTAAATTAACGGAAAAGCTTGTCAAAATAATAAATTAAACCAGCACTAACGATAACCATCTTATATTTGTAGGTACAAATATTAATGAAGCTGACCATAGTTTCCTCCAAAAGTTATATTATAATCCCGATATATATTTTGATAAACCGTATTAGCATGGTGGCTGTCAGAATTATTTAGCGTCGCCACGACCTTGCCATGTGCCATGAAAAATATACGGCAAAGTTGGCAACACTGCCAAGAAACTAATGTAATGTCAATGCCAAGGACTCCCAGGAGTCACATATTTTTCAGTTACCTACAATTTATTTCATAAAAAAACTTGGTAAAAAAATATGAACCGCAGTATGTTCTTTCTGAGAAATATGTATTGGAATTTATGAACGAACCCAAGGACTGCTTACTGCCGGGAATTTAGGATGCCTTTGCAAGAATTCCTTCAACGTTTGTGCAGATAACAAGGCAAATTTTCTCAATTTTACTGACATTGTTTTCCGTCTAAGTCGTTTCGGTAAAACTTACCAAAACTCTATTTATTTAATGCTAAGGTTTCATTTACTTGTCTAGTCAGTATAAAAGATTGAAGCGTTTAAAACATCGATCACTATAGTTCTTTAATAGTGATCGATGGTTTAAAAGGATTCTACGAGTCGGCGACTCGGCGTTGTCTGTAAAGTCGGAATCAATCTCGATTATTTCTGCCTCAGAATGAACCACTTTTTATGTTGAATGCTTTTTTAATAACCTCGGCCATTGTCTTTGCGTCTTTTCTTCAGTCATTTCCTTACATAATGAGTTTCCTGTCGGCGAAGTGAAGATTGCGAACACGATTGACTATTTACTTGTAATGAATGTAAGTAAAATATACTTAGTGTTTGCATAATGTTCAGTGTTTTAACATACTATGAATAATTCCAATAACATTTGTAATATATTCCGTTGTCTGACTAATAGGTACCTTTCAATTTCTATGACTACATTTACCGGTTGTCCTTATCAGCTGTGACATTCACAAATTAAAAACTAAAGACCTTGAAATAATATCAAACGGAAGCGACGTAATAAATAATCGAACGACAATTGCAGAAACACAATCTGCCAATTAGTTACCGTTGCGCAAGCGGGGAACTGTGGTGCGCAGGCGCGGACGGTTGCGCGGGAGCTCGTACGATAATACGGCGGTTGTCTTACGTCACTGATGATCTAGCAATCTGGCTGGTGTGACGAAATGATGACTTATTACTCATTATGGTTTTTTTGCTGACGGATTGTGAAAGGAACGGTTTAGAGTAGCTGGCGGCCCGCATCCGGGATACTGTTGCGGTTGTGGGAACTAAGTTCAAAAATGCGCCTCAATTAGACCCAGACCTTGTGCAAATTTAAATTAGTGGAACAAAACTCAATGGGGCCGCTAGATGTCCTTATTACGAACAGATTGGAGCTGTAACTAGCCTGTTATATTTTTACTATCGTTATTTGGAATGCTTTAAGTTCTAAACCAAGAATATTCTAAATCTTAAATGTAATGCTGTAAACAGAATGGATATTCCCCTATAATCATTTATTTGTCAGAATAAGGTACCTACATTGTATGGTCTTAAAATAAGTCAATGGTATCACATTGCGTCAAGAGTGACGTGTAATTATTATTTATTAGTTATTGATTGCATAATTATTTCAGTTAAAAAATAATTTCAAAACACAATTTATTTAGGATGCCAAAGTATCATTAAATGGCAGAAGAATAGAAGATCAAAGAGTAAGATGTCAAAAGTTAAAAGATTACAATTAGGATGTCAAAATATTATTCAAATAGTCGTTTAAAAATAATAACATTTATTACATAGCAAGTTTTTAAGTTTCTTTTTGAAAACGTTTAAATTTATCTCTGATAAATTTTGGAATTTTGTTATAGTGGGGCTATGCTTTTCCTAATTAGGGCTGTTTTGGCTCTCCGTCCGCGTAACATGTCATTGCGCCTGTTACGTTTAATAGGTGATAGGTGAGGAAAAAATGTGCATTTAATGTAACAATTAAGGCAGTTTCATAAATATACGAAGCCGGTAATGTCAGAATATCGAATTGTTTTGCAAATAAACACCAAGTTCAAAAAGCGAGTAGCACCACAAAAGTCAAGGCTTCGCTCCTAATAGAAATGGCAGTGTCTAGATCTGCATTATGCATTCATCTCAAGGCCGCGCCATTCGTTCCGTTATTATTACTATTACTGCCGCGTTTTTTTCCTTTGGACACGTTCCGCTGGCGCATGCGCAATGCGCTCACGACTGTTTTTTTGTGGCAGGAAAAAGTAGTTGTTTGGGCCATGTTGAAATTACGGTTCTTGGGTTTGAATGGTGGAGCGCGAAGATTCGGGCCGAAAGGGGCAAAACCAAAAGTTTATTTCGAAGAATTTGTATGAATGCTTTAGGAAATAAGTACCTACCTGTTGATTTTATTTGAGCGTTTTGGTTGTCCGTTTTTCCATATCTGTGTCTGATCATCAAATAAAAACGAAATAAATGCAAGCAGTTTTTGGTTACGATCTAGATTCTTTTAATTATAAAAATTAAACGTCGTATTTACAGAAAACAAAACAAGATCCTATCCTTTTGTTAGCTTCAAACCTTCAAAATTAAATGATGTTTAATTACAGAGCTGCAAGTTCCTCTAATTTTATAATTAACAAGGCGCCCGAGCCCGTTCTCTTCATCTCAGCTAATTAACATTCCTTCATCCAAAACATTGTGCAACAATGTGTTACTTTTGACATTAAAACGCTCTAAATCATTGCTACTGAATTGATCATTTTCAGTTTTATTTATATTTTTGGGATAAGAAATCGGAACACTTCTAGTGTTCTGATTTCTTATTTTGGAGTAAGTAAATATTGCTACCGAATGTTGTGTACCTATCTACTCCTTTTTCTACTCCTGCATAGCTATTCACAACCATCCGACAGGCTATCGTATCGAAAATTAAAAATACATTTCGAAAACCTGATTTGCCTTGCCCCCGACAGCAAACAGCTGTCGGAAGAATAGCGATCCTCGACTCCTACGATAACATTGACTGATATTCGATACGGTACGGAAGTGTATCGTGTGGTTGTGAATAGCTATGCTGGAAACCTTTTTGCCTACAATCATTGGAATATCCATTGCACAAGCTTTAATCTAGCTATCTAGGATAATCCCTTGACGACCAGTTTTCGCGCTTGATTTAACTAGCGAGTAAACGAATCGTTCGGCAGTGGCGTCAAATACATCGCATACAATTCTCATCAGATTTGTCTGAATGTTCAAAACCCTTTTTGAATCACTGGTTTCCAAAACATTAAACGACATAAACCACACTCGGCGCAACCGAACCCTCTTGTAACTACTAAGTACTAACCATCGACTTCATAACAATTTACATTGTAAAGGGCTTACAAAACCATTCCCATCGTGTTCCATGAACATTGCTGCAATAAATACACTTGGCATTGTGCAATTGCATTCTGACAGGCGATGCATTGTTGAACAAAAAATTGGGCTCGCCACGGGGCCGTTGACCCCGCATTGTACCGAGATGAAGCCTTAAACAATACTGTACTGGTACTGAATAATTTTACTTTCATACACCCGGTTGAAAGATTTGGAACCTTTGAATGTACATACCTAAATGAGTATAATTATTGTTGTGTGAGTGGACAGTGAAGCAACTGTCATTTGTATGTCAAAAGGACCGATTTGTGAAGCTTAAGTACAGACGAGCTGGTACTTTTGAAACCTTTGACCAAATGTTGTAAAATTTAGAATCTTTTTATTTAGTCGTTTACTTTTAAAATAAACAGATAGACTATTGCGCAGTTTCTGTTCAAAAACTTTTTAATAGGTTAGTTTACATGCCAGGACCATAACCCTCGAAACATTTTAGCAACAGCAGTACCGACCGAATCAATCACACCTAAGCCTTTACTTAACATAATCACGCGCGATCCATCAAAGCCCCCTGTTACCACAAACCCGCTGCATCACTCCCAGCTTATCAATTTCCATTTAATATTCCCGCCGTGTATTGGGTAAGCTTTACATTACGATCACAGCTTCATCTCGTCGGTGACTAGGCGACTTTCTCGTGACTCATCAGCGACCTGACCCCGCAACTGTCATTATAGAGCTCTTTATTGTGGGTAGTTAGATGTTGTAACACCGGGTTTGTTAGGAATGTGATTTACTTGTCTATTACAGTGATCTAATCGAACAAGGCATCTAGCTTTCAGTTTTCAAAGCTTCGTTATAGTTCAAGTTTTAGCTGGCCCTCTGTCATTGGTGCATAATAGAGAAATCTTTTGAAAACGTCTAGATTCAAAACACTATTTATATCTTTACACCTATCTATGGCTCTGCTTCAAACCTTACAAAATGGGACCCTCTACTATCACGGTAATCAGAACCTCGACGACGCACGGTAAGAACAGAAAACGAACGCTGCACCCCTGTGCTATTTGAACCGTTGCTACATCGTGATGTATCAAGATTGTCGACACACCCCTCAATAAAGAGTAACTGCAGGGTGTGTCCCTTCTTGTTATTGCGTTGTACCAAATGAAGCAATAAGGAATTGTAACAGTTGTAGCGAATGTGAGCATAAAACAATTCAGGGAATGTACTTAATTAATACAATGTGTCCAGAGGAGTTTATTCATTATTTATGTCATTATCATTGTTGATACCCTTTATCCAAAATTCAAATGTTGTAAGCCAGAATCGCCTTGTGCATAAGCACAAGGCGATTCTGGCTTACAACATTTTCAACATAGCCAGCTTTTCAATATTTTCAGCTGCATCCAGTTGGGACTGGAAGCCGACCCCAACATAGTAGGCGAAAAGGCTAGGCAGATGATGATGATATTTTCAACATAGACTCGTGTATCTTCCTAGCGTGGCCCATCACACATTTGCACCTCTGCAACTGTGATGATAATTTAATTTTCTGTCATTCCAAAACAAACAGTGAAACCTATTTAACACCAGTAACAATTAACTTAGGGACAACACAGAGGCTGGTGTTGCATTATATGCATTAAACAGCGACTTTCTAACGATTGCAGCGAAAGATAAACATATTTGCACGCGAGCTGATGTCAACGCGGAGAAAGTACATTTATGACACCGATTGCTCCTTGCGGGTCGCGGGTAGTGACGCCATATGTCCTGGATTTGCCGGGACAGAGTGCGGGCTTGTCAATTTTTCAGATAAATAATATTCTTGAAATGTCTGGTATGTTGGAACAATGGCAGTCCCAAATGGACTGCTATTGTTGGAACTTGAGAACAGACTTATTTTAGAAACTTTGCTCTGTCTCTCGTCACCCATGCGGCCCAAATTCTTTATATTATGTAGAACAATCCGTACCATGATTGCGTAACACACTATCAATTCAATTTGAATCATTCCAAAAGATATTGCTAATCCATTGCCTTATGTGTTCGAAAAATTTGACTGTTCAACAACGTACATACCGCAATGAATGTTATTGAACTGTCAAATTGAAACATACAGATATATTACAATCTGTTATTTTGATTTAAAAGAGTGTCCTTGGGAGTTTCTTGCCCGTTTTTCTCCATAGGTACCCCTTTTTACGTTTTGGCACCTAGCTTCATCTTTCTGACTGACCGACCCCTTTTTTTTTTTTTTTTTTTTTCAGGATGGGAAATCATCAAATGACTCCTCCCGCTCTGGGTGGAGCGGAAGGGAGTGTCAGACTCTTACTGACTAAAACCCACCCGTGTTCCTTCCTTCGCCCTTTATGTTCCGGGCCAGCGGTAACCCTTTCGGACAATCCCGCTGACCCGTCAGGCTTCGGCCCTTACGGGCCCCTTCTTTTAATGCTGACATCTCTTTGAGGCGCGCGTGGAACACGTACGCGCCGTCCGGCACGGGCCTGGTCCTGATCGGACGGTGAGCTAATTGCCCCTTGACAATTCAAAAGTGCCTGTAATTGTTTTATTTGAAATACTTAAATGCTTTTGGTTTGAGTTTGCTGTCAACAAAGCAGTCAAGTGCTACTGTGTAAAAACTCTTTGACGACTGGCATTATTTCGATGCGTCAATTTTTTTCCCACGCCTTTATGCAGGATTGTCCTGCTTTTTGTCTTCTTGAACATGGGTAATGTAACCGCGGCGTGTGTACCCTTCAGATAAGGTTCGGTACAGTTTGCTTTAGGCTGATAAGAGCTCTTGTGAAACAAGACAGAATGTGAAATTGCGGTAAGACTCGAGTTTGATTTGAAAGCAAGCGAGATTACGCAGTTGCTTTCGCGGTGGCTGGGGAACATTAGTCAGGTCCTCAGGATAAGAGAGAATAATGCAAATTGAAGGACAGTTGTGCTAAAATTACTGATACTGACTTAAACTATGTATTATCTGCATTTATAAAAAGTAAAAGTAAATAATTGTGCACAATTATAACCTATAAGGGGCATGCGGTGCTAACCTATAAGAAATTGTTACACTAATCTTAGATTTACGTAAAACATTTTTTTTAAATTGTAACGGTGTAAACAATATATCGTTGGCCATTATAGAAAAATAAAACAAACATTTGTCCTAGCATTTGATTAGCCTGGACTGGAAGATGACCTTTTAACAGATCTAAGCAAACGTTAGTTAGGACAAATTCACGAAGGAGAATATATTATGGCGTTAAATCATTAGCAGCTTATACAACCGTTAATCTCTCCAATTCCGATTTCATTAAGGTGTAAAGATGGCTCACTGACCTTGTGCATGTGGGCGGAGCTAAGCGTCCTACTCCCGATGCTTGCGGTGGCGAGCTACACTAAAACGATGATCAAAGAATATGCAGAGGCGCAGACATGCCGCACGTAGGTCGCCATTTTTGCCTACGATTCCAGAAGGGAATGGCGAATGCAAGACTGATATATTTTGTACTAGCTGTTACCCGCGACTTCGTCCGCGTGGAATTTAAGAAAAAAGTTATTGTTGAGTTCGCAGAGTTTACGATAACTTATTAATTCTGTATTCCGCGTAAAGAAATACCTATGCTAATTTTAATGAAATTCTTCTAATATTTCTCCATTTAGTTCTTTTTGATCGTTTTTGCATTTTTAGTTTAATTATTATTTATTTTTAGTTTTTCGTATTAGCCTTTTTATATACAATATTTGGTGTACGATTTTCTTAAACAAAAACACTAAGTATATTATTATATTATTTATTCAATCAATTTCTATGGAGATTAAGGAATCTTCACGTATATAGGATCCACTTATAAACATAACTATACTCCGTTTCTTTATTATGATTTGATTACATTTGGAAGTACTTACTTAATTAAACGGAGTATAATACAACCTCCCTATTTGAATCGGATATTATTCAATATTTCATTTCATTGATTTTAATTTTTTTTCGTAGGAACCTATTTTGTTTTTTTTTTTCTAAAATAAATGTACCTAGTCTAAGTAACTCCTTATTCACCTATCTGCTAGTGAAAGTCCCGTCTTAATCGGTCTAGCCGTTTCAGAGATTAGCGGGAACAAACAGACGACAGACGGACAGACAGACAAAAATTGTAAAAAAAAATATTTTGGTATATGTGCAATTTAACAGTCGGAAGTCGACTAGCAATCTCACAAAACTATGGCATAGCAATATTAGTACTTATTGACAACACTACAAATTGGCAAAATGATTGTTATTACAAATTTCAAAAAGTGTCGTAAGCGTTACGGTGGCCAAAGTGGCTAGCACTGTGCCTCGCATGGCGAACGTTCGGGTTCGAGTCTCACATCGAACATGAAAAATATTTTTTAAGTATTACATGTGAAATTAGAATGCCGAGTTGCTAACCAATAATTATGTTAAATATTCCACAACTAAACGAAGATTCTTTTGTTTTACAATTATTTTCAATCTTAGCGTCGTTTTTAAAACATGAGGGTAGATTTCAAACAAAGTGTTAAGTTCACTCTGTTTCAAATCTATCCTAATTTTTTAACTACTTTACTAGTTCACATAAATTATTCCACTATTCGCGGCAAAAATATCTGTGCAAATATTGTAGCGTCTATGTGTCGACGTCTCATTAGCTGTATCGAGGCTAACGGAGGTCACACGAAATATTAAAAATCCTAAACAGGTAGGGTAATTTTGTGTCAGGGGACATAGTGGTCGTAACTTACCAAATTAGTATTTATATTATTGTAATATTGAGGTTAAGTTTCAATCCTCTTTTCATTGAGAAAATGAATAATTAAGCTGTAACCTCTTAAATGATATCAGAATTTTCATAATATCCATAATATATAACCTAAAACCTTATAGTTCAGGCATAAGTATTCCGGCCTCAATTGATAAAGCTGCCTTATTTCGATTCGTCGTGAAATAGTGATCAACATATTCGCCACGGGATACAAGTAACCAGTTGGTCTCGGGGCATTGTGCCTGGTTAAGTTTTCTCGCCGTGGGTTCGATCCCAGTCGGAGGATCTTCTTTGCGTCAATCAAGACATTTTGTTTTATTTTTATTTCGTTTTTTCGGTATACTTTGTTCTATTTTTAATTGTTTTTTTTTATATACTTTGCTTTATGTTTATGTTGTTTACTTTTATTTGTTTCCGTTATTTAGTAATTAAGGTGTGTTTTTTAACATTCAATACTATAATAATAACATAAGTAAGTGTAAAGGATTTCTTATGTATAAAAAATATTACAATGTTACCACATCAAAATTTATTTCATTTGTTATCATATTATAATAATAAATTACCTTTATTGTAATATCTATTTGTTCAAAGTAATTTACAAAAATAAATTAAGTACTAACACATAATAATAATTATATAAAACATCAAAAAAAACTGGCCCAACTCGGATTTGAACTCACACCTATCCCGATCACATTAGCGAGTGCAGCCTCGTTACCGATCTAGCTAATGTTTACTTATGTTATGTTATCGAAATTTTGCATTACTATGAAAAAAATAATCAGATGGCGATAAAAAAAATAAGTTACTGATATTGTCATCCTTGTCTAGCATTGACCACATCTTTAACTACTCGTAGCGATGCTACACGGCATGTTAATTTGTTAGCGTTGGAGCATCACTCACACGGATAAATATGCGCATTGTGTATAGACGCCGCAGCCCGTATAGCGCAGGCGATAATGGTCATTGCGGTGTAAGTGGACGTCTAGAGGTTGACTGTACCGTGTATACATTCATATGCATTTAGTAAGAAGCGGTTGTTTTAATATTACAAACAGACACTCCAATTTTATTTATTCGTATAGATAGATAGATACTTATTAGTCCACTCAACGAATAACTATTAAGAGATAGAGATAAGAGGTGTAGAGTGCGTGAGCTGGGCCCTGAGCGATTTCTTCACAAAGTTGTTCAGAGTGCTTAGGGAGTGAACATAGGTACTAAAAGTCCCCGCGTCTAGGAGGTGAGCCGGAGTGGGGGGTATAAAAATTCCCACATTTGAGTATTTCGCTAATATCTATAAAACGGTGCGTCGTCGTAGAGAAAACGTATTTTTCTTGACTTGCTTTGCTTTGGCATTTTTATTTATTTACAAATTATCTTATATTTACAAAATAAACAATATAAACAAAAACAGTATTTAGAAATGGCACCACTAATAAAGCGTCCACGCGGACAATAGAAATGGGCCCTCTGCAGCGAGCTAGTCTATAAACGCATACTGATACAATTCGTTCATAAATATTTGCACTAACACAGCCAAACGCGCGTAGTCGATCGATAGCCGGGCGGAGCAGCGAGCGACACAGCCACCCCGTCTCAGTGCTAACGCACGACTGCCGCCCGCGCCCGCGCAGAGCACCTCTGAAGCTCTATCTCAAAATGGGGCATTGTCTTTGCAACTGTTGATTGATTTAAAAACGCTATTTCAAATATGTAGTACTTCTAACCATCAATTTTTCAGTGTAAAAATATTTCCAAACATCAAAGCCGTTTAGAAGTTATAAGGAAATATTAGCCAAAATAGCGTTTTGGTAAATATTTTTTTAAGGCAAAAGTATAAGCTTTATGAAAAAACCCTGTTTCAAAAATGCTGTACATGAATCTATAGCAAACATATATTTTTTACAGACCTTCTAACCAAACCGTTAATAAGTTATAAGCTTCATAAAGTGACCGTGTTACGGTACTAAACGAGAGTAAGGCCCTTAAACCGTCACTAAAAACGAGTCACAATTACCAATTTTCACACTTCTCTACTGAGAACAATACGGAACGCTCAGTGCACATGAATGTGGAAACTAGAAAGTTATCATCTGCTAATACGATTAGATAGCTAGCGTGCAGTATGTAACTGTTACTAATCGTTTCTTCATGTCTAGCTGTGGGAACATGTTACGTTTCCGTCAAACTCAATCATCTTTTAACTGCCCTGTCAGTGCTGTATATGGGCCTTAAACCTAATAAAAATGCAATAAAAGTTTGTAAAGAATCTCTGTCCTTACCCGTGTGAACATTCTCTTAGGCTCACCTGAAGCTAGGGTTGTTAATTCTTGTATGTTGTTGCTGTCGATATGTGGGCAGGCTTTGGAATATGAAAGGTCGATGTTGCAAATTTTAGAGAACCGTTTGGACTTAGCATGATTAACCGACTCTTTCTCACTGCTCGGCAAAGGCCTCCCAAAAACCTTCCAGGTATTTCGTGAGGGTATTGCTCGAAACGCACCAAAAGTATTCCTCGAAGAAAAAAAAAATACATATTGTAATTTTATTCCTCGAAATGCATCAACGATAAAACATAGAGAAGAGCATGAAGGATTCGTAATAAATGATATCGATATACGTTTCGTTTGGTGCGTTTCGAGGAATACCTGCCCCATTTCGTGAGTCACCTCGAACCAGCCCTTGCGGTGCACGTCTAGGTCGTCTAGCTACCTCTTTCTGGGCCTTCCATGTACAAGCCCCATAGTGTGGAGACAACTCCATTTAACTTTTAAAATATGCAGTCTGGCTCTCGCCTTTCCCATTCTGACTTCCTAAGTATACGCTTAATCAACTACTATTTTCATTAGTCTGACGTAACACTAAAATGGTAACAAACGCAAGTGGTCTGTATATATACCTATAGGTATTGTACACAAAAGAACAATGACTGCGTACAATTTTGACACGACCGCGAACGAAATAGAGAGTTGTTTACGTCTGTACGTTGTCGACAAAAAATATTCGGACTGTAGGACCAGGAAGTTAGAATGGTGCAGAAGGACCACTCGGTAAAAGGTGCTACAAAAAGCTCCCATGCTCATAAACACTGCTACAGGCCTACATCACATAAAGAACGTTTCTTTACTGGTTGCCTACAGATAATCTCAACCTATACCTATGAAAAAGTGAAAAAACTACAAAACAACGCTAGCGTCTGTTTTGTTTTGATCAACAGATGACGTGAGGTTTTTGTCGAAAAATCTACCAAGTGGATGTTCTGCGTTTCTTTACTTCGTGGCGGTATTAACTGCTTTGTTAGTTGTTAGGATGTTGTGCAACTTTTCGAAGGGATATTTTGTTTCATTGCTTACCGAATTTCTTTAACAAAAATAAACTAACTTGTAACGTAACCCAGACTCTTTGATTTTTCTGACTAACTTTTAATAATGCTCGATTTTTTTTTTCACTGAGTCATGGTTGTTTGCGTGGTCATAACAAAACACAAACAAACAAAACATAAGCATAGCAACAATAACAAAACTGCATGTCGATTCTGTAAAAATCTCACCGTGAATACTTGCGTGGAGTGAGCTGTCAGTGTCATCCCACTGATGCTAGGGATTGACCATGCAAACATTTACAATCATAAAAGAGATTTTAATAATATTTTTTAATGCTAATCCTATTGATATTTTTATATAATTCAAAGCTACTAGTATTTTAGTGGTCAAAACATTCGCCAGCGCCTAACGCGCTTGCGCGGCGTGAAATATGGCTCATTCCGAATTAAGTCATCATCGCTCACATGAATAATTTGCTTTCCGATTTAGATAAATGACCACTATGGCAGCTGAGAGTCAGTAATATACCTATTCACTTGAATAGTTACTCATGGTTGGATTATAGTATTTATTTGTGTATACACCACGAATTTCCTCTTTGGTAAGGTGGCGACTGTAGCCAGAAGCACAATTTCGAAAATGCCACGTTAGTTTAAAGATCGGTGATAATTATTAATTTAGGGCATGGTCGGTAGTCGGCGTTATCGCAAGATGGCACATGCCATGACTTCATATATGTCGATTCACGGGACATCGTTATCGCGTTCACGTTAATTCAGAAAAGGGCCCTAATTCACTATGACCTTCGAAACTACGTCAATTCCTTAATAACCTAATCACTACATCTGCTATTAACGTATTCTCTATGACACAATGACCGAAACCGGTTTGAACTGTCAAAATACCACGCTTGACAACCGTACGGCGTGGTAAGATTATGCGGGGAATAATAGATAAATACCATACAGCAGAATTGGGGTCAAGGTGTAAGCACGCTGTAGTCGATTACAGTGCAATTCGGATACCACTCCACTCGAATCTCGTAACCATGGCAACACCACCTCGGCGTCAACACCTCCACCAGCCGCGTTTTGATTGGCGAATACCTCGTCTTATTCTACTTTAGAGTTACACATTTTGAAAATCGCTCAACGAAAACTTTGCTTAATCTGCCCCTTGGCAGACTCTAAGGCAGGGTCGCCATGAAATGTTGGGGGTTCAAGGGTCGTTAGAATTAGACAACCAGCTTGATAGAATGTACTTTAATGAATATCTAGTGAATTTATGTTACAATGCGCATTGATGTAAACTGCTTACTTATATTCTAAAGGAGTGTAGGTACTTACTACGTTATGCACTATTAGGGACCATACATACACTTCAGGGTTGACACCAACCACTTCTTCATTTAAGGGTTACTAGAGGTGCAGTGCAAACACGGGCGCGCGATGAGCGATAAAATATTTGCACTTATTTGACGTTGGTATTGCATTTTCCTAATGTTCTTATACATGACGCCTTACAAGTTAAATATGTAAAAACAAATCTCTAATGTGATAATGAGTGACTAACGCGCAAGCGCGGCGTGATCTTATCACTTCACCTTCACTCCACCCGATTCACGACATTAAATGTCGTGAATCGGGTGAAGTGAAGGTGAAGTGATCACGCAATCTGCAATGTGATAATGACAGTGATTAACGCGCAAGCGCGGCGTGATCTTATCACTTCACCTTCACTTCACCCGATTTACGACATTTCGTGTCGTGAATCGGGTGGAGTGATCACGCCACACAAACTACGTGGGATTACATTCTATGGTCCGTCAGCTAGGCATCCGTTAGCACTCGATGACTTGACACACTCGGTTATCTCTTCTAATTCAATAGATTTGGGTTAATAACAACGCTGAACATCGTCGCAGTCTTTACTAGACTCGATCTACAATTGCTCATAATAACCAAACAATGTCGATGCGTATTTTCATCAGTCTAACTGTCATAAACATGAATGTTTTAATTTTATTTACTGTTCGTGCGTGACGCGCTCGCGCCTCAGTCTATATAAGGACTTACTAGACTAGGGAAAAAATAAAAAATTTGAATTACTAAATATGACACAAGAATAAAGAAAGAATAAAACAAAAGGGGTGAGCTAAAAAAAAACAGGATTGAGATTCTGACTGCGCTTCTGTTTTGCTATTTTATTGTAAGTAAAACCCCACAAAATATTAATGTTTTGACCACTAAAATACTAGCTTTGAATTATATAAAAATATCAATAGGATTAGGCTAAAAAAATATTATTAAAATCTCAATTATGATTGTAAATGTATGCTTGGTCAATCCCTAGTATCTGGTAAGATGACACTGCCAGTTCACTCCACGCTCACTTCACCTAAGTTTTCACGGTGAGATGGTTACAGAATCGCACTGCTGTACTGGTTTTCCTTACTTATATATAACATACTAGCACTTCGTCCGCGTGGATTCGTACTTTCCTCTTCAAGCTTCAATACGAAATTCTACACTACCCCTTTAAGGCCATTTTAGAAAATTAATTATTACCTACAATCTTTATTATCTACCTAAATTAATATTTGTGCCAAGTTGCAGGTTACAAATTCGAAGCAATGTGATTTTTCGTACCTTGGAATACAAGGATTGATTTTTGAAAAATGGTTTGATTTCCATTATTTAAGTTTTTGATTATTTGTACCATTTTTAGAGTTAATAAAATTGAAGTTGGCAGTAAAATCCTCGCCTAAACTGATTACCCCTTTTCACCCATTTAGGAGTTGATTTTCGCAAAATCCTTGCTTTGTAATTCAAGTTTTCTATCTTTAGCGGTTAGGGCTGTGCGACAGTCTTACGAACTTAACCTGTTCTTTTATCAATGTATAATTAAATAAATATTGATAAAGTTCCAATATTCCAAAGTGGCGCAACTGTTGCCCAACGATCCGTCTCGCACGAGTTCTTAACATATTCCGCGATACATTGAGTGGTCCACAATAAACTATGAATAACGTTGTTAGTCGCGCTCTAATAAACATTTCATTGTATTGTTGAATTTATTCACTCAGCTCTTTAAGTTTCCGCAAGTGTAAATAGAGACTTTTTGTTGTTATTGTAAATAAGCCGAGGTGTTGTTTTAATTAAAAGCTCCAATTAATTCTGGGTTGTTTGGGAGAACATTATTTTCTTTTTGCGTGTTTTTTTGTGCTTTGAACATTTTCAGTTGTGTAAGTGTTTATTTGTAGAATGTTCGTATTCCGTAATTGTATACGTATACTTAACTATTGTGATAGTGATAATGTTGAAGCGTTTAACAGTGAATTAAATGCCAGTATTTCGTTGAACAAGAAATAATTTAGGCATTTTTTATTTATTTCGTTGAACATCAGATCTATGTATCTTCCGATTGTTTCCGAAAGTATGGTTTGCTTACGAAATATGTACTATAAACTACAAAGATTTTTTACATACATTTCGCTAGGACTTCTCCATTGTTCTTTCACCAATACACCAACAAACGGTGGTTTCCAAAAGTACTTATTTCCGTTACCTACCACTTTCCACGGCCGACCTGCCCGTGCACTACGGTAACTACTTCCTTACAAAACGCATTAGTGGACAGTCTTCACTCCTCGCTACCATCTTCACAAATAGAAAGCGACACGTCCCATCAATCATGAGCGGTAGAAGCAGTAACTGATGTGCTGACAGCAGCAGTGTTGCGACATAAGCTAGGTAATGCTTATGCTAGTGATGGGTCTAAGTGCTTATAATTGTGTGTCAGACATAGGGCTTTCAAATACCGGATTTTTTCAATACCGGTATCAATACCGGTATTGGAAAAGTCAATACCGTGATCCCGGTATCAATACCGGTTGTCCGGTATTGAACGCAAGTTCAATTAGGACATTAATAAAACCAATAAAATACGCCTTTTTGTATTTTCAAATCAGTATTGTTCTTATTATTTTATTGAAAATACTAAAATAAATACGTTATACATAGCTTTCTTAATTCTTTTATAATAATTTGGTATTGGTTGATTATTTAGGTAGGACTAGGAATTAGGAACATAATGAAAACTTAAACTGAATCTACTCTTTTTGCAGGAAGGCATTTCACATAGACTTTGTTTGCACAATATAAAAAAAAAATATTTCTTATTATTACCTAAATGTCATCATGTCTCATGTAAAAATCAATATAAGTAGGTATCATTATTTGTAGAAATGTAAGTAAGTAAAGTATACCTTAACTAGCTAGTAGCAATCATTTGGTAATCATTTTAGTAACATTCTTAATAATTAAGTTATAAAAAAACAATCAAAATATCTAAAACTAAACAAGCAAGAAAATAAATCAAGAATCAACATAGATGGGTGAGGCTCACAAAAAATGTACTTTAGCCATATTTTTCATGAGCCGAATTTTGAGTAAAGATAAAATATTTCGGAAGTTCTGAATATATAAATTGATTTGTTTCCTGTGTTGGATATTATTCACTTGTTCATATCGGGTCATTTAAATTGTTAATTTATTTGAATTTAACCAAAAATAAACCGGTACAACAAACTGCTTACATCTTGTTTCATAGAAAATTAAAACGTGCCCACGCCTAATAGAATATTATTATTTTTTATTGCATCGTGTATATACTGTATACAGTAACATCTTAGTAATATATGAAATATATGGGAATAAAACTACTATCCCAATAGTAGATTTAATTGATTATGCAAAAAATTATAAAAATATGACTTCAAAAACAAAATGTGCCTATAATATTTCACGTGTGTTACAAACAATGTGTTACGTAGTAGTTTTGTTATAATAGGCAGTAGTGACACTTGTGACGTTTTTTTTTGTGATGGCAACATTACTACTTTCAATGTGAAATGTCAGTGTCCTGTCAGACATCTTGGTTTTTATGGAAAAGGCAGTACTCGCGTGTGTGTTATTTTCGTACTTAGATTTTAGCGACTTTTCGGAAGCAATTTTACATGGTAAGTAATAAAATACTATTTTTTAAGGGCAAGGACAATTAAGAGGGATATGTATATTATTGAATAATGTAGTTTTTCACTACTTTGCATTGCATTTAGATATGCTACATGACTTTTAGGTTATATTACTCACGTGTGTTTGTTCACGTGTGTGGCGTGTGTTACGAATTTGTGTTATGTAACACACGTGACAAGTGTAAAGCTTAGTGCACATTGCAATATTTTCATCAACAGCGTGAGATACTGTACACTACTGGACAAAGGCCTCCCAAGTTTTTTTTCCCGTAACACGCAGTCCTGAGCCAGCTGCATGCAACGCCTACCCGCAACTTCAATATCGCACTGATAGTACAATACTGCTGTAATTAACTCAGAATATGTCGAGATAACAATATTTTACCTGTAATTTTTAGAATAATTGGTAAATGACAATTGCGTTAATTATATTAACAAACCTAAACCCTAACCTAATAAAATATTTTTTATAATGTTTATCAAGTGAATAATACATTTTTCGTCGATTCCGAAAAAGGCGCATTTTGAGTAACAACAGTATTGTATTATCAGAGCGGTATCCAATATGGTGGTCGGTTCACGTAGCGGAATGCCAACCCACACTACGCTTAAATAGCATGTTTTCTTCCAGAAATAACTTTTTTGCAGATGCCGCTAACACCTGCTGAAAGACAGAAGCTCTATCGAGAAAGGCTGAAAGAAAAAAATCCTGAAAGTTCATAACACAGATAAGAAAAAATGCTGAGAGGACAAAATGAAATAGAAAGAAAATAGCAGAATATTCTTCTTCTATGCAGGAAAATATTAGAAAGCAGTGGAGAGAGAGAAAGAAGAAAAGCTTAGAAGAGCCGAAACCTGAAGAAGTCAGGTTTCGGCTCTTCGGCTTGAAGAAGTCAGCGGGATTGTCCGAAAGGGTTACCGCTGGCCCGGAACATAAAGGGCGAAGGAAGGAACACGGGTGGGTTTTAGTCAGTAAGAGTCTGACACTCCCTTCTGCTCCACCCAGAGCGGGAGGAGTCATTTGATGATTACCCATCCTCAAAAAAAGAAAAAAAACTTGAAGAAGTCTTCGGAAGAAGCCTTCGGTAGACAATGCACAGATTTTAAAGCAGAAGAGGAATCAAAGTAGAAAAGGGATTTATAAACTGAAGACTGAAAACATAAAAGACCTATTAAGAAAATTTTAACAATCTTTAAAAAATATGAGGCAAAAATTAAACAGATGTGTACGTGTAATGTGTGTGTGTGTATATTTGAATGATTAGTCTTTAAGAAATAATAAGTAATGCTATGCAACTTTGTAAGCGAAGCTTTTGAGTTTAATATTAATACATTTGTCTATACATAGTGTTTTATTTTAAATTCCATTATAATAAATAATCTTGTCTCGTGTGAACTAATCTTAACAATATTTCCAGTGTGCTACCTATTTCCAGTGTGTTATCGTGCGTTACACGTTCACGTGTGTGATGGTACATTTTCTGTGAGCCTCACCCAGATATCATTATTTGTAGAAATGCAAGTAAGTTAAGTATAGCTTAACTAGCTAAGTAGCTAGCAATCATTTTAGTAACATTATTAATAATAATTATTATAATAATAATTATTAACTTACTTGCATTTCTACAAATAATGATACCTATGTTGATTCTTGATTTATTTTCTTACTTGTTTAGTTTTAGATTTTGATTGTTTTTTTATTACATAATAATTATGTAATAAAAAACAATCAAAATCGAAAACTAAACAAGTAACAAAATAAATCAAGCGTTAATAACAATTTCTGAAAAACAGTAAAAAAATGGAAAAGCAATTAAGTAGGTATAGACGCGTTATCCCGTCGCCTTTGCGAAACCGACCGACAATAGTGACAATAACAAAAACGACACATAAAAACAGCTCGATTTCGGACATTATCTCAGGCGGGGTGCGGGAGGGTGAGCTTAAGATAATAGCGGGACGCTTGCACTGAAGAAAACAAGTGTGAGAATAAGATCACATAATTTTCAGATCTAATGTTTGTAATACCGTAATCACGGTATTGGGGCGTCAATACCGGTATTTTAAAAGGCCAAAATAAAATCCGTGATCACGGTATTACGGGATCCCGGAATACCGGTATTGAAAGCCCTACAGACAGCCTATTGTGTATACAGCGTGAAGCTAATGGTTTCTTTTGACTTTGACTTTTTTCTCTCGTGAGTCATCTGTAAAAAATTCAAATACATATAATGTACATAATTATGCCGTAAATATTTACCATCTGTTTCTCCATCAATCATTACGATATTCATAATCCATCAACCATAATGAATTTCAAATCAATCACTGATTAGGTAGATGTAGGTACTAGTACTAAACATAGAAACAACTCCACATCTGCATCGCATACATCAAGTGCAATCTCCTCTAATCACTATCTGATGGTAGGTAGTCTAACGGCTCGTGTACCGCAAGGCAATTTCCCGGGATAGTGCAAATGATTGTTGTAACAGTAAGACGGCTTTGTGTGGTCGCCGTGGAAACTGACCGCTTGATTCACAATCACAGACAAGGCTGCCAGCAGCAGGATTTTTGACACGATACTTTGGTATACTGTGGCCGAATCTACATCACCACATGCGAACTATACGACGTCAAACCGGAATCGGGTAATAAGCCAAGTCATAAAAAAAATCAACTAAGTTGTGTATTTTAAAAATTATTGGCATTTAAAAAAATCAAGAATATCTGCACCCTATGGCAGTCTTTTCATTCCTATTGCTACAAATCTTAACTATTACCCGATTCCGGCTTGACGTCGACTTCTTGGACACCCTGTATACAACGTTGAGGATCCTCCCTTTTCTATGAAGGTTGAGTGAACTTTACACCCTGTTCGTCATGCCTCTATAATACCAACATTACAAAGAGACCAAAAGTAGGTAATGGGTAAAACTGAATTGGAAAATGTATCATGAGTCCAGTGAACAGGCATATGAGGAAAAGAAAATCAAAACGGAGAAACGTGAACATTTATTTCCATGTATCGTAGCATCAATGAAAATAAAGCCTAGAATGATAAACATTTTGTCGCTACACGGCTGAAAGTCGCCACATAAATCATATTAAGTTACTAGAGCAACGAAAATCCGCGAGACATTTTTTTGTACGCTTTCCTTGAAACTCTCATCTAAATCCGGGATGTTGACATCCCTGAGGGCAAGGGAAACTTCGTAACTACATGACGGGCAGTTAGAATCATGACAATGTGGATCTGGTTTTTATGTTAACCTTTTTCTTCTACTGTTTAGCATCTTCGGTAAACTAGACAGAGTATGGCTGGGTACATGCATATTATTATCACACTAATATTGCAAAGGCGAAAGTTTATGAGTGTGGTTGTTACTTCTTCACGCATAAACGGCTGAACGTATTTGGATGAAATTTAGCTCACAGATAGTTTATAACCAGGATTAACACACATAGGTTACTTTTATCCCGATATTTCCACGAGACCGACACTTATGCGGGTGAAACCGCGGGGCGCAGCTAGTGATCCATAACATGAGAGGCCCTCAAACTCAAATAAATATCATCATATCAGCCTGGAGTCACCTGCTACTAACTGGGTAGGTATAGGCTTCCTTTCTTTTCTGGCATACTTCTCATATTACATTTTCTCTATTTAGGTAGGTGCGCATTCTGCATTCCTCATGTACAATTTCCCTATGTGTTCGATATTGTTTGATACACCTCACTATTTTCTTCGCATTCATTAGTCAGTGACATGTCCCATCCCTAATCCTTCCGCACGTCACTTCCCTTCGCTTCCTATCGCTCGATTGCAATGGCGCGCGCGCATTAGAAGAAAAAATCGTTTTAAATAAGTTATTGGCCAAATCTAACTCTAAACTAGTGTTTTTCGTAATAATAATAACAATTGTGAAGTGTAATTGCTGTGGTGGACGCTCAAACAACCCTCAAGGACAATATTTGGTGCTTTGTTACCGCGTGCACGCGGAAGAAGACTCCGCCATTAAGCAAGAAACTTAAGAAAGGTGAAAACTTGACAATCGTAAGTGGTTTGCAATCCTCTCACGCCCTAAACCCCTTTTCTGTTGTTCACTGACTTCCCTCAAAGTTTAATTAAAAAAAAAATACAGTCCACATCTTTAAAATCAACCGACCTTTTCGCTAATTCACCCACACAACATATTTTTTGGTCCAATCGAACCGGATAATTCTAGTTCATATTTTCGTAGTTAAAATTCGTATTTCGAACAAATACCTACTCAATTCTCTGTTGAATTCTATTACTGCAGTAGGTATTCATTGTTGTGCTGGCTGAGCTTATATTCGTAACTGATTATTACAGATTTACGTATTCAATATCGTAAATATACTTATTCGGTGTTATAAGTACATGTAGTATTGGTCAATTAACTATCTACCTACCTACTCATAATAAAAGTTGTCTACTTAGTTCGTTCATTGTTCGTAGTCGAAAGCGCGCGCCGATATATACCTACGTAGGTACCTACCATAAACAAGCCGTGGCTTCTGTGCCACTACTTGCCACTCGTTTCGTATATTCGTTGATTACCTACATCTTTGTTTGTGTAATTGTGTCTTGAACGTCGTTTATTTAATTACGTTCGTTTATTCGTAAAACTATTAGGTACATTAGTGTCTACTCATACATAATATTCGTCCTAGTACATACCTATAAGTCGTTAAGGTTGTGTATTCAGGAGCCCTATTCGGGGGCATCTCGTTGTTCGTATTGAGTAGCCTACTACCTACTTATTGGTGTTTTTTTGCACACATACCTATCTACAAAGGGTAAATGTGAAAAACCCCATTCGTTGTTGTCGCATATTTATCGTTGTCGTTTACTTTCGTTACTCTCGCGTTGGAAATAGGTAAATTGTTTACTCATTTCATTAACTTAAACGGCAAGACACAATTACGTATTTCTTTAACTACGTCACCTTTTTAGTTTACACATTCGCATTTTACATATTGGTTTTAATCATGTCGAACGACGACAATAAAAATAAATTAGCCTTATTGCAAGCTAAACGTAATGCACATTTCGAACGTATGCAAAATATATTCGAGTTATCAAAACAGGATATGAATGATGAAACATGTAGGGAGTCATTTTTAAATAATGTCGCAAATCTTCAAAGTTTACGTAATGAATTTCAAAGCGTATTAGACGCCTTCAATACGTGTTCTATTAAAGTGGATCCTACTGCTGTTATAAGTTACCAATCTTGGATTTCGTTTGAGGAGCTGTACTGTCGGGTTCAACGTGTCGTAAATTTACTTAAAATAGAACAATCTCAAATAAAGGAAACGCCAAAGAATAATTTCCCAAAATTACCTCGTATCGATTTAGTTTCGTTTGATGGCGATATTCGTAATTGGTCGCTGTTTTATAATCAGTTTAAGCGCGTAGTTCATGATAACACGCAACTGTCTGACTCGGAGCGCATTCATTTTCTTGTTAGTAAGCTGACTGGCAGCGCCGCTTCTTTGTGCGCAGGGATACCACCTACACCTGAGAATTATAAAATATTATGGAACTCGCTCGTGGATAAGTATGATGATCCGCGTTTTCTCGCCGCGTCATATTTAAATCAACTATTAGAATTTAAACCTATACCTACTAATTCTACAACCGGTTTAGAGTCATTTGTAAACACATTTGATACCGCCGTTAGGGCGCTCAAGCAAGTACATTTGGGAGATCTTGCGGACTTTATTTTGTTACATCTCGCATTGCAAAGGTTAGACTCCGAGACAGTTAAGTTATTCGAAATGAGTCATCGCAAAAAAGTCATACCTTCTTATGATGATTTAGTTGAATTTGTTAAAGAACAAGATAAAATAGTACGCTCCAGTCCTTTAGTTTCCAAGCCTCAACAAGATGGCCAAGTTAAAAACTCGTCTAATTCAAAACCAAAATCCACAAAGGCCTTTGTCGCTCAGACAGCCGATAATTGTATTTTGTGTAAGTCAGACAAACATAATAAATTATATTTGTGTTCTGATTTTAAAAAAATGACCCCTCACGAAAGATTTAATTTTGCGAAATCTAATGCGTTGTGCATTAATTGTTTAAATCATGGACACAAGGTCTCATCGTGTTCTTCAAAGAATTTTTGTCGTCATTGTAAGTCGAAACATCATTCAATCTTGCATTTTGGTTCTTCTGATTCGCAAAATAATGCGTCAAGTTTGTCCGCTGTCGCTACCGCTCCCGCTACCTCTCAACAGGATGACCGCACCTTAAGCGCAAGCGGAGTGGAATCTAGTTCGCCATCGAATAACAATAATATGTCTGTTTGTGGTGTTGCTCGAGACCTTTTTGATAACAGGTGTTTGACTACTTTGTTGAGTACCGCTAAAATAAAGGTTTTAGATAAACATAATCGTGTGCATTTCGTGCGATGTTTGATTGATTCCGGATCGCAGAGTGATTATATCACAGCTTCGTGTTGTAAACGTCTATCGTTATTTATTTCGAATAAAAATCGGTTTGTTGAAGTTCAAGGCATCGGTGGTGCATCTCAACGTATATTGGGCATGACTAATGTTCTGTTTACATCTCGTTTTGACGCTAGGACACAGTACAATTCGCAGTCATTTGTAGTTGACAAGATTACGTCACAGTTGCCAGACGCTTTTATCGATGTAAACGCACTTCATTACTTAGATAATTTACCGCTTGCCGATGATGAATATCATTCACCCGGACAAATTGACATGCTTTTGGGTGTCAATTCATATTGCAAAATTTTGTTATTTAATAAAATTAGTCCTGGTAACAATTTGCCTACAGCAATCGAAACTAGTTTAGGATATATTTTAATGGGAAACGCACCCACCCTACTTTCATCACCTCGATCTACTCGTTCATTCTGCGCATTTACACATGAGCAAATTAATGATTCGCTTCAGAGATTCTGGCAATTAGAAGAAGTGCCTTCTACAAATTTTATAAGCCCTGACGAACAGGTTTGCGAAGATATTTATACATCTACTACTACTCGAAGTGCCGATGGTAGTTATACTGTTAATTTGCCTTTTAAGGAGAATGTCGATTTGCTTGGCAATTCTTTTATAACTGCAAAGCGTAGATATTTGTTTCTTGAAAGTAAATTCGCGCGGTCTCCTGGATTACGTGAGGAATACAATGCCGTTATCACGGAATATCTTAATAAAAATTATTTGTCGCTCGTCCCGCCAGAGAATTGTCTCGAGTCAGGATTTTATTTGCCTCACCATCCCGTTATTCGTCAGGATAAATCTACGACTAAACTTCGTATCGTACTCGACGCTAGTGCTAAGACAGACTCCGGTTTGTCACTTAATGACGTTTTGCATACTGGCTGCAATTTGCAAAATGATATTTTTCATATACTTTTAAAGGTTCGTGTATTTGAATTCGCTTTTTTCGCTGACGTTCGTCAAATGTACCTCTGCATCGAGGTCCATCCTTCGCATCGTTCTTATCAAAGAATCTTATATCGTTTCTCGGATGACGCTCCATTGGAGACTTATCAATTTAATCGTGTTACCTTCGGTCTTCGTTCTTCGCCGTTTTTAGCTTTGCGGACTATGCGACAACTCGCTCATGACGAGCGTGATAGCTTTCCTCTCGCTTGCAGCGTGTTGGAAAGCGACATGTACATGGACGATCTAGCTTCCTCCGCTTCTAGCCTTGAGGAAGCGGTTGGAATGGCATCCGATCTAATCCAGCTTTTGAAGCGCGGTGGTTTCGAGCTAGTGAAATGGACGAGTAACTCTATTGACTTGCTCCGTACCATTCCTGATACTCACCGCCAATCGGAATCAGTCTCCTTCGACACAGACACATCGTTCAAAATTCTCGGCCTTCAGTGGTTGCCATCTTCTGATTCGTTTAAATTCTCTGTCGCGCCACCTAATCCCGAAGGTACTAAGCGTGCGATTTTGTCTGTCACAGCTCGCTTGTATGACATTCTTGGTCTTGTTGGTCCAGTTATTCTTTATTCGAAATTGCTTATCAAGGAGCTTTGGCTTCTCAAACTCGACTGGGACGACCAACCTCCAGAAGCTGTTCTCCGTTTGTGGAAGCAGTTTATTTCGGAACTACCATTAATCTCTAATCTTTCATTTTCCCGCCATTTGGGCGTTGATTCGCATTCTCAGCTTTATCTCTTGGCGTTTTCCGATGCATCTGAAAAGGCATATGGATGCGTTGTCTATACCTATGTTTTGAATAATAACGAGATGCCCATTGTTCGGCTGTTATGTTCGAAATCTAAAGTCGCTCCTATTAAAACTGTAACACTTGCTCGGCTTGAACTTTGTGGTATTCTTTTAATGGCTAAATTACTAAGGGCAGCTTATGATACTATTTCAAAACGACATCCTATCGAGGATGTGTATGCCTTTTCGGATTCACAAGTCGCTCTGTGCTGGGTACATTCTTCTCCTCATCGGTTTAACACGTTCGTCGCTAATAGAATAGCCCAGTGCCAAACCTATTTCTCGTCGGAATATTTTCGTTTCATCCCGGGTACTCAAAACCCCGCGGATTGTCTGTCGCGTGGACTATTACCTTCACAATTAGTTCAAGATGAACTTTGGTTAACCGGTCCACCGTGGGCATCGCTTCCAATCGATCATTGGCCTATTTCGGAATTTTCTCCCACTTCTACTCCAATGCCGGAGGAGAAGTCAGCCGTATTCGCTTCGAAAAATAAATCTGAACATATCCTTACAACGCTAAGTTTAAAGTTCTCTAACTGGGATAAATTTCTTAGATGTGTGGTTTATATGCTTCGGTTCATAAAAAAGCTCCCACGCAATAATTGCATAACCGCGTCAGACTTGGATTTCGCAGAATTGACAATCGTAAAGGCTGTACAACACACGTATTTTTACGAAGATATAGAAAAAATTAAAAATTCTAAATTATGTTCACATGCGTTACGCAAGCTTTCCCCCTTCTTAGATCAAGGGATATTACGTGTTGGCGGTCGCCTCTCTAATTCGTCGTTAGATTACTCGCAAAAACATCCAATTCTTTTGCCTCGGAATGGACATATCGTTGAGCTTATTATTGACGCTTATCATGTTAAACACTTTCACACAGGTCCCAATTTATTATTATCGATACTTAGACAAAGGTTTTGGATTTTATCTGCTCGTCGCATCGTACGTATGCGTATTCATCGCTGTAATATTTGCTTTCGACTCAGTCCGAAACCTACATTTCCTGTTATGTCAGATCTTCCAGAATGTCGCGTCGAGCAAAGCAAAGCCTTCTCACACACTGGGGTAGACTTTGCTGGGCCATTCAATATAACTTTCTCTCGTAAGCGCGGTGTACGCAGCCAAAAGGCGTACCTGTGCCTTTTCATTTGTCTAGTAACCAAGGCAGTTCATCTAGAACTTGCTTCTTCGCTTAGTTCGGCATCATTTTTGGATGCTTTCAAAAGGTTTTTATCTCGTCGTGGTCCTTGTCAATGTATTTACAGCGACAACGGTACTAACTTTGTCGCATCTAAGGCTTAGCGAGCTACATACATTTCTGCATTCTGAGGAATACTTTAAAACTTTTACTCACGAGTTGACAAACACTCGTATAGCTTGGAAACTTAATCCACCCAGTGCGCCTCACTTCGGGGGCATATGGGAGTCTAATATTAAATGCGTTAAATCTCACTTATTTAAAGTCATCGGGACTCAGATTTTGACGTATGAGGAGTTGAACACAATCCTCATCCAAATTGAGGCAATTCTTAATAGTCGTCCACTCTATCAGCTAAGTTCAGACCCTTCTGAACCTAGTGCTCTTACGCCCGCGCATTTTCTTTCGCTCGCACCACTTCCTTTATTACCTGCGGCTGACCTCAGCAATGAACGAGCTAATTTGCTTACTCGATTTTCGCTCCTAGATTCTCTTGTTCAGTCATTCTGGACTCGTTTCAAGTCTGAGTATCTCCATAATCTCCAATGTCGCGAGAAATGGAATACCTCATCTAATCCAGTTTTGGTCGGCACAGTAGTGCTACTAAACATGGAAAATGCACCTCCTCTTCAGTGGCCTCTTGGTGTTGTCACTAAGTTGTTCCCTGGAAGGGATGGAGTAACTCGCGTCGTTGAAGTTAGGACCAAGAACGGTGTACTTAAAAGACCGATCGTAAAGTTGTGTCCATTACCAACTCAATAATTGCTCAGCCAGCATACATAAAGTTTACCTAGTTCGTAGTAATAATTTGTATTAATTTTGCCTCATTAAACCTTAGCTTTACTTCGTAGTTTAATAATCTTTCTCCTACTTAATTTGAAGGGGTTCCTTCAAGGCGGGGGGGATGTTCGATATTGTTTGATACACCTCACTATTTTCTTCGCATTCATTAGTCAGTGACATGTCCCATCCCTAATCCTTCCGCACGTCACTTCCCTTCGCTTCCTATCGCTCGATTGCAATGGCGCGCGCGCATTAGAAGAAAAAATCGTTTTAAATAAGTTATTGGCCAAATCTAACTCTAAACTAGTGTTTTTCGTAATAATAATAACAATTGTGAAGTGTAATTGCTGTGGTGGACGCTCAAACAACCCTCAAGGACAATATTTGGTGCTTTGTTACCGCGTGCACGCGGAAGAAGACTCCGCCATTAAGCAAGAAACTTAAGAAAGGTGAAAACTTGACAATCGTAAGTGGTTTGCAATCCTCTCACGCCCTAAACCCCTTTTCTGTTGTTCACTGACTTCCCTCAAAGTTTAATTCAAAAAAAAATACAGTCCACATCTTTAAAATCAACCGACCTTTTCGCTAATTCACCAACACACACTATGTTTGATTAAAGTACTGTGCTGTAGTAAATTATCAGAAACCACAAGATAGCTACGGGCAAATGTGTGGTTGCATTGTGAAAACACTCCACAGTGCCAACTTAATTCACTACCGCGATAGAAATGCAACGCATGATTAATGTGGCAAAAAAATAATAAACGCTTATTACCGGAAAATTATGTTTTAGCTCAGAAATAGTGTGCGCAATTCTTTAAATTCTCCACTTTTTTCCTGCTCGGTATCTGTAAAAGATAATAATCAGCTTGGTTAACGCTAATGTTCGCTGCTTTTTTACGTTCAGAATATTGTTACCGTTCAATATGACGAATGCCGTAACAATATTCACAAGTAAAGCAAATTCTATGCATACATATACGCAACACATCACGGTTACTGTAGAAGTACTGTAGAGGCTATAATGAATTCCTTTGTTCTCAAAAGACTGTACCTATTGTTACATCCAAAATTAACGTATTTGCACAAGTGAAAAATTTGGCTCAGTCGGAAACGCAAACAAGCAAGTCATACAAAATAGGTCAGTAAATACTAAAGATGCTATAGAAGCTTTCGAGGCCTCTGACTCACCCAATTATGGAACCAACTAAAGCAAAAGGTAAACTGAATCTAAATAATGGGAAGACAGCCTATAATTTCAGAGTACAACGTTCCTTCATTCCTAAGATCATGTCTACCAAATCAATGGCTAAAGGCATACTTAGCATTCAAATTATACTACCTACGGCAACCTATAATTACTGCAGAGAAAAATGACAGTGAACTTTACCCTTCATCCATCACTAGAATCACTACATTCGGATCTATCAAAACAGCCGGTGTATTCTGTAAAATTCACACCTTGAAAATTTGGGTGAAGTGAGTATGAAGTGAGCTGTCAAATCCTGGATTCCCTAGCGTCAGGTAGGATGACAGTTCGCGTTCTCTCACTTCACCTTAGTTTTCACAGTGAGATTTTTACAGAATAACACTACATATACTAAAGCTAATTCACTAATGGATACAGTTCTCGTAGGCCTATAAGGTCAGCTAGTTCAAGTTATGGAGGTAGAATAAAATAGCAGCATCTACTGCACAAATTGTAATAACTTCACTTGCCTTTCGCCTACGTGCGCCACCGTAACCCATTTCGCTCCTATACTTACGACATGGTCGAAAATAAAACGCTAATTCTGAATTCTGTCGCATTTTCCCAACATTCAATATGTCCTTCACGTATTTTTGGCATTATGGGTCCGAGAACATCGGTTATCAATAATACATATTTTCTTCGATGGAGAAAAGATGGTTCGAAATTCTTTCTGAAGTTCCAAATATTTCTCTTCCATCTAACATCTGAATATTTTTTCTTATCTTTCCTAGCCTCGTGTTCTTCTTCAAGCAGAATAACTTTCTTTTGTTTCTTTTCTTAACATTGTTTCCTTCTTTTATATTACATTTTACTCTTATATCATTCGGCACCGTATCTGTCTGTATCGCCTAATATAAACATACGATAATGCACTTAACGATTACATAAGCAAACAATTGCCGAAAATAATCGTGATCGATCGGATCATCCACTTACAGATGGCCAAAGCTCTCGATTCAATGCTCCGATTTTAACGATAAAACACGAATTTGCTCTTACGACTGATGGGAAATTTTCCGATTAGGTTGAAAGGTGGACTAGAAATGTATTGTTGGACGAAAATACCATTATTCGCCTGGTAAATTTATGTGACTTTAAAACGCAGTTTTGTCGAATCGCTCATTGCAATGATTATGTTACACAGAGGTCCAATTGTACAAATATTTGTTTCGTCGATAGTAATACTGTTCTTCGTCATTCGCTTGGCTTCCTGCAAACATCTATAATGGGTTGTCTGTTTCCAGTACATAAGATTTATTATAAGAATAATTAGTATCTGTGCCTTAAGGGCCTAGTCTTCTATTGCACAATTTAAGAATCGCGTGCGGCGAGTCCACGCGCCGTGCGTCTGCACCCGGGCTCCCTGCAGTCCCCGCAATCATCCTACCTAGCGATATTTGACACGGTCGGAAAGTTGCTCTACTAAGTAATAATCAATATTTATTTATATTTGAATGGTACCTTGGCGGGGGTTGCTCTTCTTTCGCGCCTCCGGTTTTTATATAAATTCGTTCATGCTAGATAGTAATACCAAAAAACAAGTTACGACCGATGAAGATTTTCAGATGACAAAAAAATTACTCCTTAAATAAACGGAACCTTCTGACCAAAAAAGAGATGAACTACAGAAACAGACGATAGACCAAAGTTTCGATCACATATTATGGTAGAGATAATGGACAAAAAGCATTATCTCGGCAGGAAAACGTCACAATTGCCAGCTGCGGTCTTAAATATTAAACAAACAGTCCAATATTTAGGAGCCAGTCCCGATGGTATTTATAAACACAAAGATGGAAAAACAGGACTGGTAGAAGTAAAATGCCCACTTTCTGCAAAAAATATGCAATCTGAAGAAACGATAAAAGAAAAAAAAAATGGAAATGTAACATTAGGAGAAATACGTTTGCGATTGACAAAAACCACGTCTATTATTTCCATACTCATTACGGAGATGGATATGTGCTTATATGCCGTATGGGCTGGAGTGGACTACTCAATGAAAGTCGAATAATATAAAAAAAAGACCCTACGTTCTGGCACTACAAAATGGTAGGCCCATTGACAAAATTTTATTTGCATTGTCTGCTCCCTGAGCTAATTGATTCCCGCCTTAAAAGACCCGCCATAAATATAATTCAACCTATTGAGAAAAAAGTAAAAAGAAATAAGAACCACGTCTTTTACCGCAGACTTTGTGAAATGACAACACCCACAAGACCACGAGAATTATCAGAAATCTACCCCAATATAACCGTCGAGAGATGGTTGTATTCAAAATTGAAAAATTCCCTCAACGGAAGAAAAAAAAAATGCGCTAGTCCCAAAGAACGCCATGAAATCGCTCACACAGACACTACACATCACATCAGACACAACACAACACAGACACCAACACATGCTCATCGCAGACTTATATTTTATCGCCTTCAAAGTATGTTCCTTCAGAAACGATACACTTACGCCAACGAATAATCCAATCATAAAAACATTTTTTTTTAATTTGGAATTCGTTTGCTTTTGACTCTAGTCTAGCTCAGAGGTGACAGAGACAAAGTCGACGATGGAGTGAGCTTACCCAGAAGAAGCCTATTCACTCTCTCTTTGAAGAGATTCAGGTTGTATGCGCTCGGTAACACATTTTTAAACGCTTTTTCCGGAATTGTTCTCGCCGCGAATATTCCTTTGTCTTACCGAATGAAAACGGTGCCACGAAGTGGTAATTTGAGGTTAGGAAAAAGAAAGAAGTCGGCTGGAGCGATATCTGGTGAATAAGGTGGTTGCTCGATAATCACGAATCATGTATTTGTTGAGCTTTTGGTCAAAAATTTGTTTACAAAGATGGCCTTGTGCGAAGG
The DNA here is from genome assembly GCA_963855955.1 of Luperina nickerlii. Lineage (NCBI taxonomy): Eukaryota > Metazoa > Arthropoda > Insecta > Lepidoptera > Noctuidae > Luperina > Luperina nickerlii. The sequence goes on along the minus strand of OY979666.1, from coordinate 1,348,724 downwards.
CGCATTATTGTGGTGCAAAATCCAACAATTTTCTTTCCACAAATCTGGCCTTTTTCTTCGAATTTGCTCTCTTAAATGCCGCATAACGCTCAAATAATATACTTTATTTTTTTCGATATACCCTATTTATTTCGAGCTTCTGACAAGTTGGTAACATCTGAAAAAGGTTGCCGAGAGCCAGCAGTGGACATGTGAAAATAAAAAAGTCATAATTATTAACAGAGTTTTCAGAAGTACCTATTAGTAAAAAATCATCGTACTAAAAGATATCCGACTTTGGTCTAAATAGCCCTAAAGTATAGTAGACTAGCGATCTAATACATACATAAACACCAAAAACACAACCCACCCCATACATTACCCTCACACACTCACCCCCCATACACACACCCCCACACACTCACTCCCACACACTCACTCCCCATACCTCATACAGATACATCTATCAACACATAATCACGCCCTCCCCACATACACTCACGCCCCCCACACACGTTTAGATATCGATACCCAACACTTTTGCGGAGTTTCGCTATCTAATTTAATTTGACCCTGTATACGATATTATCTAAACACGACGAAATACAAAAAATAAAGATTTGATGATTTTTTTGGGGCCAATGACCGCTGGTAGTATTGTTACTTGAAGTGTGAGTTGATAAAATCTGTTTCATCGTGTTGAGATATCAATATCCATCACGTTTGTGGAGTCTCGCTAGCTAATTTAATTTGACCTTGTAGTTAGGCCCTAAACATGAATACTGTAAACAGTTCTACTTACCTTTGGATTCTATTTCTCTTCATCAATTCTACGTTTGAGGCCAATTTTCTTTTTCTTGTACAGGCATATTTTTTTTTACGTTTACGATCCATTTTGAAGTCAAATATTTACAAAACTATTACTGATACACAAATATTTACAAAACTATTACTGATATACAAATATTTACAAAAAACTCGAAAAATTATATACAAAAAATAATAAAGTAGAGCAACTTTAGATACACAACAATGCGCATCCTATGTTAGAGCAGGAGCAAAGTTAGAGCGAGAGGGAACAGTTAAAATTCGTCGTGGACCACACGTCTGAACGCTCCGACCGTGCAGTGGCCAAAGAAATTTCTCTCTCAATTCTTGTTTATAAACCCCTTTTTTGTAGGTCTTTTGAAAATATTACTATTGTTAGGGTAAGGTGATTTAGGTGCTATTTTTTTTTGTATTTGCTTATTGAACTCTTGGCATTAAAATAATCTAATTAATACATACATACGATGCATAGTTATTATGAAAAAAACCGTTTATTAAGAGATAAAAACAGAGAATTTTGATGAAATTGTGACGTCTAAATTAAGAAAATGGAATATAATTAGAAAAAACTAATCAGCACATTTTGAAGACGAGAATGTTGAGATAAATATGTGCTGAACAGATTTCCAAATTAATTCTTCATTGCCCTAAACTAAGCGCCCAAACAGAACTCGAAATGATGTTGGGCGCGAAAGAGCTGTATTTAACGCTTCATTTACCTAACTTATCCCATCTAAATGAACTTAAAAAAAATAACTAGCTATTACTTATATTGTGGTTATTTATGTGCAATAATAAAATTTCATGTTATTTCATTGCTTTGCTTAATAAAAAAAATACAAAGTTGCGCAAATAATTCGCCGCGAGTGAATTTTGCAAGACTGCAGCCTTAAACACCCCAGAAAATTCCTGGACTGGCCGATTAACACCTTATTTGTCGTCTATAAGCATCGCTGTTCTAGTATTCCATATTATTCCTCCCTTGAACCCTATACCTATTCTTCAACCTCTCCTATCACCTCTTATAGGTATAAATAATACAGCGATCCCCTATTCGCACAGTGCACGGTAATCAGAGAGCGTTCAGTCATCTAATATTCAGCGGAGGGAACTGCCTCGCGGCGTCGCCGCCGGGTAGCGTTGCCTATCGCCACGGGAAATTGACTGCGTATTTGTTTGTGTGGGCTGATAGATGTTTTGATTGTGAGGTGAGATTAAGATGAATCATGGAAAAGTAAATTGGTGTACTTAGAAGTCAATATAACTATAACAGGATTCCAATGTCCTATTATAGTTCAAAAGGCGAAAATGGCGACCACGTACCCTTTTTGGGAACCAAACTATCTGCTACTCTATCTAATATGTTCTTTACTTTCTCGTTTGCAAGTAAGTGTTCTATGAGTGAAAAGATTCAAAGCTAAAGCACTATCAATGTCCGAAATTAGACACAATAAAGCTTCACTATTTCTATTTTCGGATTTTTACAAGATTTGGATACAATTGTACCTCATTCATAACTTGTTTACGAATGTGATTATAACCAAATGAAGGAAGATATAATAAACCCAGTTTCCTCTTTCGAGTAAAAGTGTGATACCATTTAAAATCTGTAACAAAAAAAAAACAAGTCCACAAATCTCGTTGAAAGTCAAGAGGTATCGAACTATCGACCGACATTATTGTGGCAGAATATGTAAACGTCCTTATTTGTCAGATTCAACCGTTATTTGACATTCATCCATATGTAATGTCACCCACATTATGTCCTTATACAAATAATATGCTTTAAGTATAAGATTCACAATATTGATTGTGATCCTTGTGTGTTTTTATAATGGGTAGCAACTGGAGTTTATTGGAATTTATAGATAAAACAATGATTATTTTAAGATATTATACTGTATAATAATATTACCTTTTATTTTATTACCTTGACTGAAACTTTGTGAGAAAACAAGTCACTAACTTGCGCTTGCGCAGAAATAGTCGTAAAACCAGACAATAGTGCATTATTTCTCTGAGACATTCAATTAAAATGTTGGCCTTTGATGATTGAAAAAATTAGATCAACTGATTTATAAATTGAGGTTTTTAATCACTTTATCCTGATTTTAGTTCTTGATTTCTCATTTACATTTTAATGAAACTAGACTAGTTTTAACGAAAGGACCGTTGTTTTTTATTCTTCTAGTCTTAATTAATGTAGTTTTAATTAAGATGACAACGCAAATAATATGTGATGATGCGAGTGTTTACCGAGTAAAAAAATAATGAAGTTTTAGATACTTAACTATTTTAATTTGTTTACATGTTTCTCTCGTTCAAGGTTAGTAGAGATATTATATAGGTAAACTTGTTTGAATGAGTGAGATGGATATGAATTTCAAATGATAATACTTAATTACATTAAGAATACGGAAGATTTTTAAATATGCAAGAGGGACAATATGCCCCTTTGCACACGTAGGCTGAACGTTATTTGCGAATCTTCTAAAATTTTCTCCACCAACCTCAATTAAAATAAATAAATACAATTCCACATCCGTTTCCATACATTCACATAAATCACATAAGTAATTACAATTAGTTCTCAACGGTTACAGTGTACATAAGAATTACAGCGTGACAAACACGCGATGTTTTATCACGCTATGTGTGGTTATGTGCAATTGTCTGTAATGTTCTGCAGTGCTACCCGAGCTGGGAATGCTGTGATTATGATAGCAATGTTTGACAATTATTTTATTTTTGGACACTGATAACGAAGGTTGGTTTGTTATGGATATTATTTGCGCATATTTTTATGGGCCAAAAGTGTAATTTATCAAGGTTGCAGAGATAAGTTTTCTTACGAATTCGTTGATACCCATCTGTCGCATGACGCCTGTTTCTCCAACGTTGCAACTGCAGACTTTTCTATACTTATCCGTTGCCTGACCTCCCCAATCCCAACATTCTGGCAAACTGCTTGGCCTATAGACATTTTCTTATAGGATAATTTTCTTCTTTACAGAAAGAATCTCGCACAGACGTGCAGTTCCACTTAGCAGCCCTGCGAGGCGACTGCGACAGACTACGTCAGCTGCTCGACACCGGGAAAGTTCACATCGACTCCAGGGACAGGGTGAGTAAACAACCTACTGATAACATAACATCACGCCTGTCTTTCACGAAAGGTTAGGCAGTGGTGGCCCAGAGGTAACGGCCCTGACGAGATGTAGGTCGTGGGTTCGAAACAGGCGCGTCACGACACGCGACACAAAGGCACCGCAAGTCGCGCAACGAGCGGTGCATTTGTGTCGCGCGCGATTATATCGCGTGTCGCGCCTGTTTGTAGTAGCCTTTACTTTGTGTAAATAATTTCATCATCGCTGCTCTCAAAACTGTGAAGGAAAACATGATGTGACATTACCAACCCGCACTCAGCCCTCGTGGTGGATTACAGCTCATTACCTCTCGAGGAGAGGCGGCCTGCCCCAGCAGTGGGAACCATAGGCTGATTATGGTTATGCCCATGTGATAGAGGGCGAGCCTATTACCGTCAACCGGGCTCAATTCTAGACTTCGGGCTGCTTTCGAGAAATTCCTACTAATAAAATATGCGGTTCATCGAAAAATGGGGCAAATTGTAACACATAAAGCAATATCGTTGCCAAAGTATCGTGTCGTCACGTCGCCTAGGATTTCCCTTCATGGAATAATATTTGAATTTGCATATCCCTGGAGACCTACCTGGTGGTGGAAGTGTTTCAGCTCCCCATGTTAGTGTTACATGTATAACTTCGTAACGCAAGCGTTTTATTTGGGTATATATGCGATATATCTGAATTTCTGACCGATGAGATCAAACTTTGAAAGCTTCTTTCAAGAACAGTCTTGTCATGTCGCTATGCCAATGCCATCTCAATAATTCAACCGTTAATATTAGATCAAATGCACACAGTCACGCGTTCATATTATTATTCAATGTGCCAAATGGTCAAATCGTCGCCGTCACCTCAGCTGACACTTGACTGGACACAAATGTAGGATATCGATATAAATATAGGACATATCGATTTCGATTGTATAACAGTTGAATGTCAAATGAGTTCAGGATGTTAAAAGCCAAAGATTTGATTGGTACGATTACACTCAACACGTCGTTGCTAACATAGGTCTTTATTGCCAAAATTAAATTTATTTGTGATAATAATTGCTACATATGTATAGTATGTATACATACATAATCAACAGATAATGGTCCCACTGCTGGGACACAGGCCTCCTCTCTGTGAGAGCGAGTGGGCCGTAATCCACCACGCGGACCCAGTTCGGGTTGGTGAATGTCACATGTCTTCGAATTTTTGGTTCTAGAACATGCCGGTTTCCTCACAATGTTTTCCTTCACCGTTTTAAGAGCAGTGGTGATTAAATAATTTACACAAAGTAAAGCGTCTGTCTGGGTTCGACTTCGAACCTACAACTCACCGCACACCACTGCACTGTTAATTACTACAACCTAATCACTACACATGTTTTCGTCGACTACGTAGTCTGATAAAACGGCAAAGTATTTGAAAATGCTTCATTTTCGATCTTACGGAACACTAAAAAGATGAAAACGTGACGATAAACCACTTTTCGAGATCATTCGCCGAGATTAGCGGTGTCACTAGCAGAATTGATGACTCGACAGAGTTCAAAGTGTTACGCTTTGCCTATAAAACGCGTTGATGACGGGCCCCCAACGTCCCGCAACTCCCCCCTTGAGGGAAGAAAGACGGATGGGGTGTTACGTAACCCTAGGAGCTGAAAGAATGGTTTATTTAGGCAGCCGAATAAATCAATGGCCTAGATTTTGCGGAGATGTGAATTTGTTAGACCGTGTTTTTGTTTTTGGCAGATTGATTAAGTACTTATTGTTGTTTTAGGATTTTGTTTACTGAACGAAGCCAATGGATATTATTCTATACTCGATGGTGGAGTCAGTGTTAATTGAACGCTCTGAATACTTTATAGTGTTACGTTACGAGATTGGCTATGAAGTGTAAAATGTTAATGTGAACTTAACTGGGCCGTGGCACCTAGATACAGTCAACTGCACATAAGTAACACTAATTGTACTACTAAAATCGCCCTTACTGGTACGAAATAAATTTGCGGACAACGGCAAATTGTTACCACTAATTTGAGGTAACTGTACCACTTATTACTCGTATAATTCATAATGAAGGAGTAGGAGTTGCCTTATCAAAAACCATGAAATTTTAATAGCTGGGAAAGTAATTCGTGCCTGTTGAGATTCCAATCTGTAACTGTAAGATCTTACTTCTATTTTAGAACGGAACCGTGTGTATTTGCCTTAAACTAATTGAACAAGCAGTACAAAACTACCTACGTTACTAATCCACAATAACTTTGTAATTAATTATCTATTCCCTTCCATTGTACCAAAGAATTTCATTAATCAAAGCACAAATACTATGGGTCTTCATACAATAGGTAGGTATTCTAATGGTGTTATAGTGACGTTAAATTAGTGCCCCACTTTCGTCCAATCTCCATTCTTTATGGAAATTCACATTACCCTGGTTTATGTCATAAGCTGAAGCGATGTCCATAGTTTTGGAAAATTCCGTTCTTCGTTTAGAAAAGCTTGTTCTAAAAATAAAGATAGTAACTTTTGAATATAGGGCACCCGTTGGCTACTACAAAGAATGAGCATAAACCGTTTACATCTTTTAAAAGTAATTCAATAGTGTAAAACGATCAACGTACGCCTTTTCCCAAGGACCTCTATGGGAAAAAAGAGGCTGAAACTACAAAACGCCACCTGCTACGATCCTTACAACCTCTTTTTTATATATGGCATCTGCTTTGGCTTCGTTTCGATTTATACAGGCACGCCGGTTGCTAGTACTACGCAGCTGACATATCGGAAGAACTTCACCAACGCTGTTAATTTCGTAATTATTATTTATCAGGCTTCATTTCACTGTACAACACTGATACTCAAAAGGTTTATAGCCTTTCCAAGTTATTTCTGAATATTTGTTGCTCTGCTCATGTTCGTTCATAGTTTGGCCCACAAAAAGGTCGTGAATTCATAACTAAGTTGCTGTCATGTTTTATTATAAACAGCGGTCGCTTTGCGTCACTCTTACATTAAACCACGTAGTAGATGTAAATGGTTGTGGGGCAACTTATAAACAGTTTCAGTCATTACCATCAACTACATACGATGTACCAAAGTTCGCAAATTTTAGGCGCCTAAACCACAAAATCTTCCTATTCCATGAGTTCGCCGAGCACTACTTGGCCGAGCCGAGCGCTAGCCAAAGAACAAGAGTCGCTTTTCCTGCTTTGAAAATATTAAAGTCAATCTCGAAGTACTACCAGGTAGACCAAGTTTTTTTTTAAGATCGACTCTACAATTCTGCTTAGACATTATTTGCTGAGAAATCACAGTCCCGAATATACCTAACTAATTATATTGAAAAGCAAGCTATGTTGTATGAAAAAAGATCTCAATCTCGTGGCTTCGCTGTCATAAATAATTTTACTAAATAAACCGCGCGTCGCCTATAACTTGAACCCGTCCTTACTTCGAGAATCCACAACAAAGCGTTAACTCCATGTAAATATGTAATATTATAAACAGCTCCTCACAGTTGCGTAAACGTGAAAATATAATAGATGTGAGGGCGTGTATTCATTCATTTAACGTGCGAATTGTGACCAAGTAAGCTGAGTATTATAAGTTGTTTGTGTGCCACGAGTGTGGGAGACTCGGCATTATGTTCATAAAGACCATATTTATGTACAACACAAGCGGTGTGTCTGATGCGGGATTTCCCACCACCAAAAATAACGAACTTCCATGCAACCTTTCATCCCCTATTGAGGAATGAATTTTTTTTTTAAATCCTTCCTTACTGCTCAGCTTCCGTTATACAGAGTCAAATTAAATTAGCTGGGGAAACTTCCTACACGTGACGTGCTAATTTAATTTGATCTTGTTTAAGGAACTTTTGTGCAAAACATGCTTCTAACCCATCCATACTAATATGTATTATAAATTCGAAAGTAACTGTCTGTATGTTTCCTTTTCACGCCCAAACCACTGAACGGATTTCGATAGGCAGAGAGATAGATTGCATCCCGGGATAGTTTTTCTCGCGGGCGAAGCCGCGGGCGGAAGCTAGTAATAATATATATACATATATATGTTATAGGTAACCCAAGCGTTTTAGTCAGTGAATTTAAGATTTTGCTAAATAGTGTGTATTGATAATTTTTAGTATTGTAAATAAATATTTGTTACGGTTGCGAATCATATTTAGATCAACATACAACCTGATGAACTGCAAATTGCAAAAAACAGAACATTTGAATTTCGCGAGCTACCTGACGCTTTCGCCTGAACTAGTGTGGGTCTTTATTTCCACGTTTGCTTGATGGATTACTAGATGGTTGTATGTTATTAGTAGAAAGGTAGATGCTATGAAAAGGACAAAAGCCTACCATTATAGGTAATACGGGCTGGTGTCCGCCACTCCACGTCAATGCGCGTATTTTAAAGAAGAAAAGGAGAAAAGAAGTGTCTGTCTCTTACATATAACGCAATTAAATAAAAAGAAAAGAAGAAAAGCTGACCTAGCGGTGCCTACTTAAAAAAAGATCTAAACATTGAATCATTGAAATCTTAATTAAAACTGATCAGTTTGTCACTCTGCATTTACTCTTATATTGTAACTGGAATTCAGCATTTCTCTTTTCTACAAATTAAGCGAAACGATTAATTAATCAATTAATTCTTGTTTACTTTTCTCTCACGGATTAACATAACTATGCATAAATCTACATTATGTATGTAACGTTACATTCTCAAATTGTAATGTTAATCGTTCAGTAATTACAAGCTGTAATTAACATGGGCGCAGGCTAAGGCCTGAAATACACAGGCTCTTCTGTAGTTATCATTCGTTAGATGATTGTTTTTGCTTATGTCACTACCACTGGCCTCCATAAACTAATCATTTGGATGTTGCGATTTTCGTTATTATCCAGTTGTGCTGTAAGGGGTGCTACCACAGAAATGTAAAAACATTCTTTCTTATATCTATGGGTGCACACACATAATGTTTAGATTGGACTTAGTCGGGCACCAAAATCGAATATGTAGTTATTCTGTTCGGGAAAAGACCGCTAGGCTTAGCTCGAATTGTACTACTGAGCCGAAATTTGCCCATCGGTACGAGCCGAATGATTTCCGAATATGTGAAGTAATTGCTTCGGGTCGGCTTTTGTAATAAAATACTCCCGAATCTAATGTGCCGGACGTGAACATTTGGTTCAACGCCCCATAATATGCCCTGATGACTTCTTGGAAAATAATGTTTTAAAGCAAGCAAGCTTATAAAAAACAAGCTTTAGTAAAAACTTTTCTAATGAAGCGTGTCTGTTCCATAGCATGTGTATTCCAGGCATAAAGTCGCGTGTATACTGGTTACAGTAAGCTAAGACATGTAGGAATGTAATGATGCTAATCGAACATGATTTGTTACCGGGAAGCTGTGTGCTCATGTCTTTTTTAAAGATGAGATAATGTTTTTGATAAGGATGTAAGTGGTGTGTTTAGAAGCCATCATAACACCTTAATTGGCAGGACTAGGAGTAGGTTTATACCTACTCCTGATGGATGATGATAGCACTTATATACTAGGCTTATTAGTAGGCAAGTAACTTTTCTGCATTCTGCTCTTGCTAAATTCACGGTTCCAGGCGCATTTACTTTTAAAAGTTAAATCCTCCTACTTTTACCCAAGTGCACTTACAACTTTAACACCTTTTAATGTGTATTTTAATGCTAACTTAATGTAAGCGTGAAGAGGCATAATCCTTTAAACAGAGCACAGTTTACGGGTTGTTAGTTAACAGCCGTTACTTGCCGGCCGTATAAACTACGTTTAACGTAAACAACACTTTATAAGGCACATGTTAATCACTGAAAACAGAACTTCAGCAGGATAGGCATTACATCTGCGATATTTTCGTGCTCATAGGCAGTAAAGGTCATTTTTAGGTTAGAGATAAGTTGTCTGCAATATGCTGTAAAATATTTTAGGAATGATTATACTTTTTAATCTAAGGCTCGTCGCCCATGATGCAACCAGTCACTAACTATTATTATACTAGTTAATCACGCGTTTGTAAGCTGCATCAGCAGAGCATGGCCCAGTGGTATAGACCTCGACTTACGAGTTGTAGGTCCCCGGGTTCGAACCCAGGCAGGCGCTTTACTTTGTGTAAATAATTTCATCACCACTGCTCTCAAAACGGTGAAGTAAAACATCGTGAGGAAACGTCTTAGAACCAAAAATTCGAAGACATGTGACATCTACCAACCCGCACTGGGCCCGCGTGATAGACTGCAGCCCCCTCCCCTCCTACAGAGAGGAGGCCTGTGTCCTAGCAGTTGGACCACTATACGCTGATTATGCCTGCTATAAATAACGTGTCAGTGAGTCACGTCGTGTAGGTACGGAACACCATTGAAGTACTAGTGCTGTGTTATTCTGGCTACTCATTGGTGATTAGAGTTTGTAACACGTTACTTTTGCGTAGCTTCGTTGACGATGAGCCTTCCAGTTCGTGTTATGTCAATCAGTCAATGGCTCAAGCTCAATGCGTGACAAAGTTTTTGCAGTCAAATAGCTGCGCATTTCACGAATACGTCATTGCATTGAACAGTGATTAAACGTTGACATACAGACTGTTGACAATATAATGAACTAGCTGCAATTAAGATGTAATATTGTGGTTTGTGATGCCGCAGCATTTAACTCTATAGACATTCCCCTATCTTCATATTAAGTCCAGATATTTTTTATATGACGACGCTTTTACATTTAGCAACACGATAGCAGCGATTTTACTATTTAACTTTGTGGTGATGGTTTAGGTATTTCTGGAACTGAAAAAGATTTAATTATTATTCCTGCAATGGAATTTAATTAAACGAGTTCTCAGGAAGCTTCCAGTTATTTCCAAACTACAGAAGGATTTCCCAACGATTTTCTTGAAATAAATAGACCTCATTTGAAAAGCACAGGTGAAATCGAAAGCATACTTAATATCAACACACTAGCCTCTAATATATTCTTATTACAGCCTATATCCAATATAATTGATAGTAAGCTGTCATCATAACCCATATGTGTATACGAATTAACTCTTACACGAATTAACTCTATAAGGCGGCGGAAGTCACCATTTTAGTTTAGTGTTGGTAATAGTTGTGGCTTATATGTTTTGAAGTGTATTGCAGGGAACGTGTGTAGAATATGATGAGCAACTAAGGTAGATTATTATCCTAAAACTGTCATTCCTTGTTGAGAATGTGTGCCAAGCTTTTTACTACAAATCATCATCTGCTACGCGAGATTGAACGACCTGGGTTCTTTATCTTGTGAGCTACGATGTCTCCTAGGTAATAGGTACTCTAATAGCCTACACCCATGTCTTTTAGGTCAATAAAAGTACTTAAATGATTTGTAAAATAATGATGAGGGAAAGAGGTTAGGTACGTAAGCGGAGCACAATGCTTATGGACAAAATTGCTTATGAGTTCATTGGGTTATTGACGATTTCAGATACTTAGGAAGGGTACGGTCAGCATCAAAAGTCGATTAACACTTCAGTTTATTTAATCTCAGTTATTGAGCAAAATATCTGTCGAAATTGCAGCAGAAGTATAATGCGATTTTGAACAAATATTTTGCTCAATTACTGAGATTTAAAAAACTGAAGGGTTAATATTTTGCTCAATAACCGAGATTAAAAAAACTTAAGTGTTAATCGACTTTTGATGCTGACTGTACCTAACAAAAAATTGCAAAGAGCTGACAAGTTAATAGAATGAATAGGCTTCCGTTACCTAATCATGCAGCGTTAAGCTGTTTTTGCATTGTTTTTATTCAGACGGCCAAACTTCGTACATTTTTTGTCGATCCTAAATTGGCGCCGACCGACTGCTCACTTTTTGTGGCCTTTACCCGATTGATAGCAAAAAGAGGTTAATGTTTTTCATGCGTGCACATCTCTGATTCACTGCATTATGTATTGTTTTGTCCGATTCAATCCGACGGGAAAGTGGGCCACGGATTCATCTTCATTATTGGGCAACTCGCGCATTTCATATTTTAGAAATTTATCATGAGATTGAATCTTGTAACTTTGTGCAGAAAGCAAACTATAAATTTAATTTAATTGTGATTCCTTAGCTTAATACCGAAGTGTAATTTTCACAACAGCCAATGAAATAACAGACAAACGTTATGAAACCTCATGGATGGTACACAACTACTTAATTAATAACTCCACTCAAAGACGTCTCTGCAACATAATGACTGACTGACAACACAATAGAGTAGGTAGTGTAGGTACCAAGGACAGTCTCTTACGAAAATAAACTGAACAAGTAAACGGAAAAAAAAGCTTTGAAATCCACGCCAAACTCTTCAAGTGCGAATTCAAATTAACTTTACAATTTACGTTTCTCAAATAAACTTTTAAAAAGTCTTCCATCAAAGCCGCGTAAAACACAGCCGGCCTACATTCACGAATGGAGGCTTTATGGAGGCAAAAAGAGGCAAATGAAAGTTCCTAATGAGTTTTCTTTTACGGCGGAAAATGTGAAAAACGTTGGCAACGCGTTTATTTGCATACACGGTTAATGTTGTGAAAGTGACGGAATGGTAACTACCCAACTAGCATTTTGGTAATAAGAATTGGTGATAAAAGAGTTATTTAAAAGTGAATTTGGCAAGCAAGAGTGATAAAATGGTTTTAGCATTTGGTGTTAGAGCACGCTCTAACCCCTTACAAACTCTCGATTGGGCCCACGTCTTATAGCGCTATAAGTAATATAATAATTTTAATGCTCACTCTTTTAACACTGAGAGTTACATAATAGTTATAGGGTGGCGTTAGTGGCAAACAATTTCTTGTATCTATAATGGTGGTATAATATAAATCTAGCTACCTCAAGCACTTAAAAGTCTGTATTATGGTTATAATAAAAACTATAGGTGGTACACAAGTTCTGAAGTCTACTGGTATAAATTTTATAGTAACATATTAGTTCTTTTTAGGTCCATTTTTTTCTTGGATTTGCTTTATGTATTTTGATCAGTGTTGATTAGCAACTCAGGGCTGTAGCGTGTTTTCTTTTTCTATTGTTTTGCATATACATTAGTTCCAAAAGTGTTACTTTATTTCTCAAAAATGATGGCAAACTAAGGAGTTGAAATTAAGTGAATTTCAAGTTACGGATTGTCAATATCTCGATGAGTGAAGTTTGATGTCTTTATCACATGGCTAAAATTTATTGCGAGGGTTACTTTATTGAGAAAATAATATATGTTTTGCGTCTCAATTTTGCAGGGCCTTAAAAATAAGTGATATTTAAAGTAAAAATAAATTGCATTTTATCATGCGGAGCATACACTCAATCTAAATTTAGATAAAAACAGGATATTGGCTCTGTCTTTTACATTCATTGTGTATTGTAGTAAATATTTTGCGTTTTAAAATGAGAAAATTAAACAAAATATGAGTTTTAAACTAGTTTTTTTCTGATTTATTTTTAGGTTATGTTTGATTTAAAATGGTGTCTACTCCTTATTATCCTAGGTTCCTATTATTACTATTAATGAACAAGAAGTACTGGATGGGCTGTAGTTAGAACTATTGTAGCACTTGTTATACCAGAATAGGGTTTTAAATGTTTAAATTCCGTGTTATTATGGCTTAGAATAACATAAAAGTAAATTTGAACCCTACTGTAACGATTAGGGCTCTAAAAATAACTCCATAATACCAATTGCTATCATAAATAGGGGTTTTTGATTACTGAATTAAGTAGCTGTAAATAAGTTGCAATTAATACTTTTATAGCAACGTAGGTGGTAAAAATATTTTGCTAACTATTTTCAAGAGCTCTTGTCGGTAGAAAGAGTTATAACAAACTATAATATTACTTTTAGTAATTTCTGTTACTTGAATTTATAAAAGCAGGTGCTATGATGGTTGCGACTGTACCGTTTATACCTCCTTAAGTAATAATACGTTTCCTAGGCAAGATAGGTGGTATAAAACATTTACTTAGCACTCTTTAAGAACTCTTGAAAATAGTGAGACTTATTAGAAATCCAACTATTACCTTAGGTACTTATAGTTACTTGAAGTTACTACACCTAGTGTTACTGTGGTTCAGCTTTTATCTTTTATACCTACCTTAGTCATATTATGTCTTCTTGTTACCGTTACTCATCTTGATGAGTTATTTAGTTATAGCCATGACCATTGAATAAACAAAAGTTTTACTGGGCGCTTTTATACAACCGTTAAACCAATACAAACGATAACAGAGGTGGAAATTAGCGTCAAAATGTTGGTTGGGTATTCACAGTTTAGCACGAGCCGTAAGCGGTCATGTTCAATCGCTTACTTTCAGTATTGATCTCAGTAAGTAAATGCTTACAAGTATAGGTATGTTATCTTTATCCTATTACAGCATGTAGGTACAAGATAAATCAATTTGTAAGAGTTTTTACATAGTTTCAGCTAATCTAATCTAAAATATGCAAGTGACATAAATTTATCTCACTGAAGCCGCGAGAGATAACGATAGCATAGGGCAGATGACAATGAATGGTCCTATTTCCTCCGCATCGGAATATCGACTCTTATTCAAATATACACTGAATGTAGATTATGTACCCTACTGCCCCAGGGATGTGCCTTACAGGCGTTGCACGGGGGGTTCCGGAATTGGTCTTTTAAGAGGAACCGGAACCACCCGTGTGCTGATGGTGATCACCGGGAAGGTTTTGTGAGGTAAAAATCCCACACTCCCCGACCTCCTCCCTCCCCGGAGTTCGGGTGCCTTTTGAAGGTTACCCGCCGAAAACAAAAAAAAAAGGTACCCTACTCCATGGGCATTCGATTTGTAAATAATCACGCTTTTTTTTTTCAGGATGCGAAATCATCAAATGACCCCTCCCGCTCTGGGTGGAGCGGAAGGGAGTGTCGGACTCATACTGACTAAAACCCACCCGTGTTCCTTCCTTAGCCCTTTATGTTCCGGGCCAGCGGTAACCCATTCGGACAATCCCGCTGACCGGCAATAATCACCACGCTTGACAAACGAATTGTTGCAACAATGTACATCATACATTATTGGCAGCAATAAGACGCTTTTCATTCTAAGAAAAGATTCCTCCAAGTAAATGGGTCATTCGTAGACCGTGCTGTCATGAAAAACTATTTTTATCACACCGCGTCTATAACCTGGTCTATTTACCTGAAGCCTTATCTTGACCTCTTGTTTATATCCTTTAGCATTACAGATTAGAGAGTACTCAGCACCTTTCCCGTTTGTCCTCAGGATGGCACGACGCCGCTCATTCTGTCAGCTGCGATGGGTCACACGGAGTGTGTGCGCGAGCTGCTGGCACAGGGCGCCGACCCGGCCTGCAGCAGAACGGTAATTATGACCTACGTTATTGGTACTGTTTGTTATGACCTCGTCTATGTTACAGCTGTTAGGGTAGTCTTCAATAATTATAAAAAAAAAAAATAGCGAAGAGCAAATAGCGTAGTCATCTCAACACCTCTCTCCTTTGAATTTGTATATACAATAGTATAAGTATATATTATAGTAAATAGTATGTACTTATATGTATATAACCTTTATGTACCTAGTTTTAATAGTTTTTTTTTTATTATTGTTCCTCGCCACCAAAGCACCTGCCATCCAATCTCTTCACCACCCTTGGTTGACTGGTAGAGAATGCCTAAGGCATTAAGTCCGCCTTTGTACCTTTTTGTGCGAAAAGTTTAAACAAATAAATAAAAAAGCGGCGTACGAACATAGGTTATTTTAGACAAGGAATTTGAGGTCTACTAACAACAGCCGTAGTTAACTGATTCATTTTAACTTGTCCATTAAAACATATCGGAGGACCAACTGTGTTATGGCTCTTCCTTAATCATACTGGTCCTTTGCGGACTACATTGTTCACTAAGGACCAGTAACAACTATAGATATTATAGGAATATTGTTAAAGTGAATACTTAATTGTATGAAGAATCTTGAGATCTCCTCTGAAGGTTCATCATTTTCAGACAGGAACGAGTGCGCTGTTCTTCGCAGCGCAGGGCGGGTTCCTCGACATCGCGCGACTACTGCTCGACTCTGGAGCTGCCATCGACGCGCCTAGCATGGTAACACAAAAACAATCTCCCTTACTACGTTTTTTATAGCTTTGGGTTCTCCAATACGGACAAGGATCTTTTGGCGCGTGGCTAAAATTGGAATTAATGCCGCCATCTAGTTTTTTTATTTCAAAACAATTTAAGAAATGTTTACCAACTTCCCCCTGGCCCTGTATAAATTTTATTCAGGCGTCTAAAGATTCTTGTAGCACTCTAAATTACATAAATTGCCAGAAAAGTAAGTCTAAGCAGCAGCAGTACTTGGAGGGTTCCCTATAAATTCTCATAGAGGAAATTTTTGAACAAACATTGATCATATTGTATTATACATATAACTATACCGTTAAAAAAACGTTTGCGAAATTCGTTGCTATAAAAGTTTTGTCATGTTGTGATTTCAGGACGGTGGCACGCCATTATTTGTGGCGTGCCAGTGCGGTCACTTGCCGGTCGTCGACGAGCTCATCCGCAGGGGAGCCGACGTCAACTCTTCTATGAAGGTAAGTTGTCATGTCAGGACTTTGATGTTGCGGCTACAACGCCACAAGACGATTGTAACGTTGTCTTCTTCTATCTTCTTTTGTAAATAAATAATGAGTGACAATTTCACGAATGTTTATCAACAACGCCCTCTGTAAATGTCATTCAGGCGCCAATAGATTCTTGTAGCACTATATTTTGCTTGCCCTCGTTTGTAACTTGAAAGATTTAAGTAATACTTGTATGGCTGGGGATGACTAGATTGTTTTTGGTCTCCTAGGCAGAGAATATTTGAATATTCAAGAGGATTTGCAATCGCAAAAAAACTTTATTTACCCTTAATAATTTTGCACACCTAAATTAATATTCACAACAATTCCAGGACAAAGCGACCCCCCTCTTCATAGCGGCACAGAACGGGCACGAGGAGGTGTGTGGCGCGCTCGTGGCCGCGGGAGCGCGCGTGGACAGCGCGCGCGCCGACCGCGCCACGCCGCTGTGGATCGCGGCGCAGTGCGGCCACCAGCGGGCCGCGCGCCGCCTGCTGGCGGCCGGCGCGTGCGCGGACCACGTGCGGCAGGTGCGGGGGGGGGAGCTTTGTGTTGTGCACTCGGGATTTTAATTAACCCAATAAATGTGCCGTTTTCAAAATATGAAAAGCTAAATAGACCAAAAAATACAATTTTGTAACTGGGTCATTCCAGGGTAAAAACTTACATATAGGGTATTTGAAACCTGTATACAAAGCCTTAAGGGGGTGATAGTTGACATCATTTAGAGCCATACATATCTTAGACGAAGTATGTTTTTATATTTTTTTCGCAGTTAAAGTTGGTAAGTATGTAATTTTTAACTAAAAGTTTGCAATTAAAAAAAATACTTCGTCTAAGACATGTATGGCTATATAAATAGTCACAACTAGCTATCTACTTAGCTTTCAACACCCTAGTTAATACTAATATTTTTCAGGATGGCGCTACACCGCTGTTCAAAGCTGCACACAAAGGCCACGCTGCCGTGGTTGTAGAGTTGCTCAAATATAAACCTAACCTAGGATTGCTTCCCGTAAGAAAATTTGTCATATTAATTCATATGTAGTAGCGACATCTAGTTTATAGTTCTTTTAAAGTTCAACACTTCCAAACACGTATTTTATTCACCGCTAGATGGCGTTGTAATAAGTATGATCAAAATCTACTTGCTACTAGATGGCACTGTTGCATCTTTTAAAGCAAACTTATTGTTCCGATCCTATTTCTTTTTATAAGATATCCTATTGCTATAAACAGGAGGATCACTATCTACCTAGGTAAAATTATAAAAGGCAAGCTTATTGTTCCGATCCTATTTCTTTTTATAAGATATCCTATTGCTGTAAACAGGAGGATCACTATCTACCTAGGTAAAATTATAAAAGCAGTAATTGGGTTACAATTTCAGAATTCGTATTGTATTTCACTTCACTCCTATTAATGCGTGCTACCGTACAGAACGGGCAGTCGGCCCTGCACGGCGCGGCCATGTTCGGGCAGCTCGCGTGCGTGCGACTGCTGGCGCGGCGCAGCTCGCTGGCGCTGCGCAACGCGGCCGGACACACCGCGCTGCAGGCGGCCGCGGCCGGCCGCAAGCACGACGTGGTCGCGTACCTGCGGCGGCTGGAGCAGGAGCTGCGCACCTGATAGTGTCACGTGCTGTGTAGGGGCCGCGGCCGGCCGCAAGCACGACGTGGTCGCGTACCTGCGGCGGCTGGAGCAGGAGCTGCGCACCTGATAGTGTCACGTGCTGTGTAGGGGCCGCGGCCGGCCGCAAGCACGACGTGGTCGCGTACCTGCGGCGGCTGGAGCAGGAGCTGCGCACCTGATAGTGTCACGTGCTGTGTAGGGGCCGCGGCCGGCCGCAAGCACGACGTGGTCGCGTACCTGCGGCGGCTGGAGCAGGAGCTGCGCACCTGATAGTGTCACGTGCTGTGTAGGGGCCGCGGCCGGCCGCAAGCACGACGTGGTCGCGTACCTGCGGCGGCTGGAGCAGGAGCTGCGCACCTGATAGTGTCACGTGCTGTGTAGGGGCCGCGGCCGGCCGCAAGCACGACGTGGTCGCGTACCTGCGGCGGCTGGAGCAGGAGCTGCGCACCTGATAGTGTCACGTGCTGTGTAGGGGCCGCGGCCGGCCGCAAGCACGACGTGGTCGCGTACCTGCGGCGGCTGGAGCAGGAGCTGCGCACCTGATAGTGTCACGTGCTGTGTAGGGGCCGCGGCCGGCCGCAAGCACGACGTGGTCGCGTACCTGCGGCGGCTGGAGCAGGAGCTGCGCACCTGATAGTGTCACGTGCTGTGTAGGGGTCGCGGCCGGCCGCGAGCACGACGTGGTCGCGTACCTGCGGCGGCTGGAGCAGGAGCTGCGCACCTGATAGTGGCACGTGTGTGTAGGGGCCGCTGTTAGTTGGGTGCTGTCTGTACGAATGGTGGTCAGAAAATATTTATACCTAAAGCCACATTTTCACGTTGCAAGTTTTTTGCTTGTGACGTACATAGACATGCCTCGCATCGTATAGACAATGTTTAGACGGTACGACTTTTATTGTTGACCACGGGCAATCAAATCGTACCGTGTCATGTCCAGTGTTTGCACGTATTCAACTTTAACAGATATATTTTCAGTAAGAACCTATTCTTAATCATTTTGTCACATATTCAATACTACACGATTTAACACACTGAATGCAATACTGAAGCAAGTCTACCGATTTCAGCGAAATTTAAATTTTAACAATTAAACAATATTTTATAAATGAATAACTGAGTAAATGACGGCACCCAACTAACAAAAGCAATGCATTTGTAATAAATCTCACGTGGTAATCGATCTGCATACAATCTCGTATTCCTAACTATAGTTACTAACCGACTATTTTGTATGATGTACTCGCAGCCATACTTTTATAGCTTTACCCACTCGCCTTACGCAATACCTCACTCAATACTGAATATATATTAACGCTACGTAAACGGTAGCATAGTGTCTCATAAAATTCCAACAATTTTTTTTTACAAATATTTTATTTATAAAAATCCGATTATTTATGTAAATACAATGTATAGGTAACAATTAAAACTATGGTGCAATCAAATTAACATCATTTAAGTACTTGCTATATTTGTTTGAGTAAGATTTACATCCCCATATTTTAACCCTTCATACATTTTAAATTTTACAAAGTCCTACATTACTGAACATGGTATTCCTCTATGCATGAGACAAGATTATGTATTGCTGCCGTTCACAATTAAATAATATGGTTTTAATAAAAAAAATTGGGTTTATCGTTGGTGCTGATTTAGTCAATAAGCTATATGTAAACATGTTTTACTTTTACACTAGTCAACTTCGTCGCGGTCATGGCAGTGAGAATCGAAATACTTAATAACTCCATTACTAAAACTCCATGAGGATTTAAATAGACTTTCAAGTCCCAGAATTATAAACGAATCTACAGCAAAACTGTTACATAATGATCGCGATTCATCTTAATCACCGTAGCTTAGTCGAGAAAAATGTATTTTTCATACAATCACATACACAACTAGTTAATAGAATAACTGTTGTATTGTTGTAGCGTAGGTTAAGCGAAGTATTTATTTAATTATATGTATCGTACGACAAGACTTGTATTGTAGTCACCGCTCAATTTGTATTTTGAATTGTATCAAATTTTTGGGCGATATCTCAGTCGAATCTCATGAAGTGTTTTGATTCTTCAGACTGCACAGAGCGATTCAATTGCTTGTTTAAATGCAATAAAGTTAAACAATAAATTTAAGTATCCAGACATGTTAGAGTTGCTGCCAATTGTTGCATTCAACGGGCAATTTAATAGCTACGTGTTATTGAGCTGCTGCAGTATTTAATTATATAAGGACAGAATGAATTTTACAATAGTGCAAAATCACTGAACTTTATGGAGGTGAAATCTGTCTTAAATTGGACAATAGTCTAGATTTTTACTTACTATCTTATTTCCTGTAGAAACTCAACATATTTCCATAAAATGGTCAATTATTTAAATTAAAAGGTTTTAGGGTTACTCCACCAGATAAACAATTATTTAACTTAGTTAATAATAAACATTGTATTAATACATTATAGCATAATATGTGTCGGTTTAGATAAGTTCCAACATTGTTGTTATGTTATATGAACAGTACAGTTGTTTTTTTTAATATAACGTTTTACTTACAAAATGGTGTTTATATTTTTTGTTACCAGACAAAATTATTTCATAGAGAGAGAGAGAGAGAGAATATGGTCAGTTTTGTCATTATTTGTAAAATTATTAATTATTTCTACATAAAAATACTGCTAGCTGCAGGATGGTCATACACTATTGAAGTGTACATGTGATAGAACCATATTTTTTTTACGGTTTTCAACTCGATACATCTAATGTCTCGAAATTTATAACGGAAAAGGAAATCGGGTCATAGAATCATAAATATTAATCTGTCCAAAAGTTCTACAAATATTTATCAATTCAATATAATCATAATAACTACAAAAAATAAACCAAGCAAAATGCTCATCAGTAATTTTACCTTCTCAATGGTAGATACTCTACCCACCCCAACCCCTTATCAACTAAGCCTAATAAAGTGAATAATACACGACCAGCTTATCTGGCGGTCTTCTCGCACTGGTCGAGCATGTCCTGCGCGGCCACGCACAGATGCTGCGCGGTCGGGCGCATGGCCGGCATGCTCTCCGAGCAGCAGTAGAACAGGGCGAGCGGGTGCGCGTACTGCTTCTCCGAGATGTTCGCTGGCACCGAGGGTCTGGTGCCTAGGAAGTAAAGGTTCATTGTTACCACGGAATGACAAGCCTATAATACCTGAAGGGTTAAGTAGAGACGTGCCTCGGTAAATCTGCTATCAAATGATCTGTTGTGATAATTGCTAAAGATAACAGCAACCAACCGTCTAAGATGACATCATGTAGGTAGCTTTTTGTATAAACGTTAATAAAATTAATATAATTGCTGTTATTTTTTATTATTATGAGGCTGTTGTGTGCCACTACAGGGCACAGGCCTCCCTTCAGTCTTTCCATTTTCTCTCTTTTGCAATTAGAGCTGAATCCTTTCGCCACCTCAAGGATTGAGCTCCAATTGCAAAAGAGAGGGACCACCACCACAATTAGTAGTACCATTTTAACTATCTATAAATTAAATTTTACAGCAGTATCAAGTAAAGACTGGAAGCTACTGCTGTTAAACTCACCATATCTATCATTAAAGTAATCTTCAATACTGTCCACAGTATCATCAAGACACTGCACGCTGTCGTCCATGGAGTCATCATAAGTCTGTGCGTGTGGAGGGATGAGAGCCATCATCTCCCACAGTGTGAGGCCCAGGGGCCATATGTCTGTCTTGCAGGATATCTCGCCGCCATGGATCACTTCTGGAGCACTCCATGCTTCTGTGCCTAGAATTTGACGTAGTGATTTGATGAGAAAATGAAGATGGGTTTTATTCTGTAGGTGAAAAGTTACACTATTCAAGTTACAAAGATTTTTGTCATATTCTTATCTCTATACACAGTGTGTCCGGTAATTAACTATAATCCTTTTATTTTCAGGCAACTAAGGCCCATAGATAAAATTCACAGAATAATCTTATACAATAATAAACTAATACATATTAAAAACCTTATAACTACGACTATACACGTAACGTCGGCGTCGTGTTCGCTGCGTGGTTTCGCGTAAACATCCTCGGAAACGTCGATAACGACACCTTTAGGCAGGTCTGTAGATGATGGGTGATGAACTCGTACCACGAATGACTTAAAGTTGACGTTGTGGCGCGATTCCAACCTTTCGACCTATGTCCTTTCCCGGGACTCAAACTATCTCTCTACCAAATTTCATCTAATTCGGTTCAGCGGTTTAAGCGTGAAGAGGTAGCAGACAGACACTTTCGCATTTATAATATTAGTATGGATGCAGCGATGCATGCGATTTTAAACACGCAGGGTGGCTCGATTTAGGTGCTCAGGAGTGTAGTTGCATGTGAATATTTTAAATTATGATTACAAAAATTAAAACAATTTTATTTTACAAGCTTTTATTTAACTTGCAATGTAACTATGTTTGTTCAGGTGGACTATTGCAACTCAATTTTGGAGCAGATATCTTCAACCGATTGAGCTAACATTTTGCATACACGTTTAGTTTGGATGACAATGCATGGTTTGCTGTGTGACGTCATTCTAAATCCAACATGGCGGAACATCCAAGATCGCGGACTAGTTATTTTTTAATGCACACCTACAATATGGGTATCAAATGAAAGGGCTTGCTGAGAATAACTGGAAAAATAAAGTGACTTCATTCTTAATCCAACATGGCGGAACACCCAAGATGGCGGACTAGTTATTTTTAATACACTCCTACAATATGGGTATCAAATGAAAGGGCTTGCTGAGAATAACTCGAAAAATAAAGTGACGTCAATCTAAATCCAATATGGCGGACTAAGTTTTGTTTGCTTTCCTACAATATGGGTATCAAATGAAAGGGCTTGCTAAGAATACGAATGCGAGTTAAACTCCGTTGCTCCAATCCGTCTGAAATTTTGGTGTACAGGGGTTTTTGGAGTCCTCGATTATGACGTCTAATTGTTTGCATCGGTTGGTTAACTGTGAGATAGGCGTCCACAGCATTGGTTTGCAACCTGTCTAGAAGAAGGATAACTCCAAAATCAAACCCGGAACTGTCTTTCGTAAGGCACAAGTAAGCTTCAAGCTGAAATATGTGGCGTATTCCTCCAAACACCCATGTCAAGGTGAGGCCGTGCTGAGGATTGAGTGGCATCAGGGTGTAACATGATGTCGTGAACGAGATGAACAGACTGAGAAACCTGTCCAGCGATAACTAAAGTAAAAATAAATTAAAAGTAAAAAAAACTTTTTTTAAACATGCTTATACTTAAATGCGCTAAAAATAATAAAATAACTTTTCCTTTAAAACACAACCGACTTCCAAAAAAAAAACACTACAAAGTGAAAAATAACTTTAATTTTGTGTAATGTTTTTGGAAGTCGGTTGTTTTTTATTGTAATAAAGTTTTTATTTTTCACTTTTTAGATGTACCTACCTACCCCAAACAAATTCATTTATCACTAATTGCTATGTGAATATCAGTGACAGGAAGCTATTGAACACATCTGCCTACCCCTTTAAAGGATACAGGCGTGATGTTATGTAGTGTGATTGCGTAAACAATGCATACTTAAGCTATAGCAGCAAACGCGGTTGACTTGCTGGCATTTATTGAAGAGTTCCGTTGTCTGTCTCCGAAACTCCTCATCACATCTTTACGAAATTAATACGATACTTTACGAAATAAAATTATATTAAATGGGACCATTTCGGAATAAACCACGTTCGAATAAAAAAAAAAATTGTAAATCCGTCTATATTATGAGGGAGTTTGGCCGAACGTACATAAAAAAAATATTCCGAATTGATAACCTCCTCCTTTTTTGAAGTCGGTTAAAAACTTTTACTATCAACTTATAACGTCATTAGCATTACACAATTTATATGATATAAAAGCTTGTCGCGAGATTTACCTGTGTAGATAAAAAAGTAAATTAAATAACATGATCCGATTGATTTTATTTTTTAATATGTTCAAACTGAGTAGGAACGTGTACCTACTTAAATCTCGCGACAATTGTGTTATCATACAAGCTATTTTAAACAATACAGTATTATTCCTTATCCAATAAAATACATTAAATACGTTGTGCATTTCATAGAGATCAAAATTGCCCTGTACAGCATATCATTAAAATAAATATCTTAGAAGATAACAGAGATTTAAAAAGCGGGAGCAGAGCGGCTGGCGGGACGGTACGAAGTTCGCCGGTCAAAATAATGAAGACTGAAACATCCACACACAGCACACACATACCCAACATAGCTCTTCTACTGACCCTAGCAATACTTCAGTAAGAAGCCTGTACTGTTCCACCGCTGGGCAAAATCTCCCTCCATTCCTTCGGGTTATTTCATTTATCCACCCTATGGTGGATACGGGGAAACATGTCCCAGAATTCACCCTAGGGCTAGTTGGATAAACAAGAATTATAGGGCCAGACATGACTTTCTGCCTTTCCAGCTTAGGGTGGATTTTTTGGGGTGATAAACGAAATAACAAGATTCTTCCAATCTATGGTCATCTTCAGTGTACTTTTCCAATTAAAAGAAAAGATCCCAAGTTGTCAGAAAATACTTCGGTACTGTTTACTGTTAGCCTGCATTGGACACTGATGGGCAAAGGCTTACCCCTAAGACTTCCAACTATTTTGATCCGGGTAAAAAAAAGGACATACCAAAATACACCGCTTTCCCTGCCTTTCTCTTATCAAACACACCATTCTCGTCAAGTGGCAGAGTGACTCCGAAGTCACACAACTTGCAGATTATGAAGTCTCCATTCACAAGGATGTTGTAGGACTTCATGTCACCGTGCAGGATTTGCATCTTGGTGTGAAGGTAGTCCAGGGCACTGGCTATGTCTGACGCTACCTGTAATAAAAATTAAGTACAGTAGAATCCCGATTATCCGGACTCATTTGTCTCGGCTCTAATTATCAATTTAAAAATGTTTTGACGGCGCAACGAGACATGCTACGAAAAGTTTATTCCCGCCTCCGACGATGTACAATGCGTGCCACGAAAGATGTGACTACACCCCGCCTCCCCCGCTCTTTCCGCCGCCCCTATGACGTCCGGTTTCGTCCCGCACTCAGACTTCATACCGCTAAAGATACCTAAAATCGTGTACTGCGCATGTCACACCACGTGGTGTGTCAAGTCTCATCTTTCGTGGCACGCATTGTACTCCCGCTTCTATTTGTTTGCGGGATAGTGTTTGTTATTGTTTCATTTTCTTTTTTTTCAAAAAGGCATGGAATAAATTATTTAAATTAACTCTAAGTATCTAATTCTTCAATTAAACCGCACGACGATTTTAAAGACATAACAGAAGCAATGAAAATTCTTAGCATTGGTGAAGGGTGCGATGAAGAGAATATTAAGGAGTGGCTGAACTGCGATAGTGAAGACCCTATTCCGAATATTAACTGATGAAGAAATCATTGAGGATTTGAACAGTAACGATAGAGAAGATGAAAAAGAGACTGAAACTGGGGATGTATGTCAAGTACCATCTCACGCAGAAGCTTTTGAAGCTCTAGATGTTGCCTTTTAAGTGGTTTGAAAGACAGGACGAATCGGATCCCATACAGTTGTTACAACTGAAACGCATCAGGGACTTGGCCGCAATGAAAAGATGTGATTTATTTATTAAGTCAAAGATCAATAACAAGTTATTTCCGACCAAACTTTTAAATTACATAGGTATTATGTAATTCATTATCTATTGTTATTGCTTGTTTTTTATATATCGTATTATCCAAGTAAAACCCATTACATAATAAAAATTATTAAAATTTAAATATTGTTTGATTTGCTTTGAAATCGATTATCCGGATTTTCGATTATACAGAATACCCCTGGTTTTAATTGATCCGGATAATCGGGATTCTACTGTAGTCTTTACTAGGTTTGAGATAGAGTTTGTGGTTTTGGCATGTATTACATTAAGTCCCCCTCTATATTTGTGTGCTTGAAGTATGAAATAAATAATTCATGCCTAGATGGGTTCATTTATGAAGTTTTAAAATAAATTATTACATTACAGTCAAGACAGATATAAATGATAAATATTTAATGTTTTGCCACAACCAATGACTAGTAACTGGATCAAAATCGTGTTAAGGTAAGTAATAGGTTAACACATTTTGTAGTTGTCTTTGAAATTCTATATAGTTTGCAATTGCAATAAATTTGAATAAAGAGCAAGAATGGGTAAAAAAACTAATATTAATGAACAAAACGAGAAAATTCAACTTTTAACTTGTACCTATTAAGTACGATTCGACTTACTTTCAAAATTTGCTTTGGCAAGAACGGTTCACCGTCATCTTCAATTCTTTTCTCAATCATATCACCAAGTGACAGGTCACAGGCCTCCATCCCTAAATACAGGATCTTAGCCTTGCTGAACGCACGGAAACCGACGATGTTAGGATGTGACATGCGCTGCAGAAGATCAGCTTCGGCTTTTATACGGTCGGTGTAGACTTTGTTCGGTTTTACACGTTTGTTCAGCATTTTGAGAGCCCATGGCGAACGAATTTGACCCGCACGAGGGGATCTTACTAGCTGCATCACACTTACACCTAGAAAATACAAATAAACAATGTTTTAGCATAGGTTTTAACCACGCGGAGAAGCAACTTATAAAATATGTTTTTTACCTGTTCCATAACCAAGTCTATTTAAAAATGGTGAAGGAGGTATTGTGATTTTGTCGTTAATATCCAGGGCTTTGTTTTTGGTAGGCGTCTTGAACTCAGTCATGTTTAAAATTTTTAAAATTTGTAGAAAACTCACTGAGTTACGAAGTACGATTAATATTGTTACGTTATCTTTTCAAACGCTTGTTTTGAAATTTGAATTTGCTTGAGTGACATAAGAGCAGTGCTACCAACTTAGCAAAAACCGACAAAATCGTGACAAAATATTGTTGCTATCTCTTTTAAAATGTATGACGAAGAAAGAGATAAACCAAAAATGTCATGCTAAATATTATATTTTTTACTAGTGAATGGTATGGAATGCAATATAAATTCGTCCAGAAACTGAACTTGATTGAATTTGATGCTGATCTGTTCGTTCTCAATAACCCTAATTAAATGTCGTACTCTACAATCTTTAAATCATATAACAACCAGTATTTGGAAAAACAATGGGATGGCTGATTAGGAGGTTCTCTCTCCAGAGAGAACACCTTACAGGTTAGGGTTACTGGTAGTTTGAATGTTGAGCATGCCACTGGCCGTGTGAATTTAGTTAAATTAACTAAATTATATACTAAAATTAAATTTTAGATTGTATGTTGGGCATGCCACCGGCCGGGGGATTCAATCAGGCTTAGTATCTTCAGGTGTTCTCATCTAGCTAACGGAGAGTAGGTACCTACTTGCATAGACAAAACCTTGTATTCAGGATAATCCATCAGCCAACTTGCTCTGAAATACAGCCTTGGGATCGGAGGTGCTTCTCGTAAATGGAAATATCACATTGTACCTACTGGGATCGATCCATCATCACTGACAGGAATATTGTTGCCATTGACTGGACTGACATAGTGGTGGTGAATAATAGATCAGAGCGGTGCGCAATGTTGTTGACATAGGCAACCATCCTGCATGATGAAAACCTCGTGAAAGCCGAGAAAGATAAACAAATCAAGTACCTATCTTGACTTGGCTCGCGAGGTTGTCGACATTTGGGATCAGAGGGATGTGGACTCAGCGATCATTGTGCCGATAGTCGTGACAGCCAATGGGTTAATAGCCAAGAGCCTCGACCAACACCTGAGGAGGCTCAAGTTGGGCAGCTGGATCAAGGGCTTGATTCAGAAAGCGGTACTTCTGAACACGGCTCGCATTGTCAGGAGGTTTCTCTCTCTTGAGTCCTGACCGCCGATAGCTTGGACGTGAACCCTGTTCTTGATACCGGTGAGCTACTAAGTATTTTTAAATGTAAAATATTCTAATTTTGAAATAGTCAAAATATAATTTACTTAAGGCTCCTTCAAACAGGCGCGACACGACACGCGACACAAAGGCACCGCAAGTCGTGCAACGAGCAACGAGCGGTGTCTTTGTGTCGCGCGCGATTCGCGTCGCGCGTCGCTGTTTGCAGGAGCCTTTATGTGTAAATAACGAAATGGGATGGCGCGTATTATAATAAAAATAATTGTAAGTTGTTATCCACTCATTTGAGTTTATACTTCTAAACTTAAATATTATCTATGTTTTTACTTATGACTTACCTAGGTAATGGTCTTGTCCGCCATAATGTTATAAGTACTCAAAGCAGGAAAGAAAAACAATACCTACCTAATAATGGACATTGAATACATTTTCAATGGGCGTCGATTAGGTACCTACTATAGCGACATAACACATTCTTCGATGAAGAACTAGCCACAACACAAGTAAAACGAGTGCGTTCATGTAATCATTACGTGTTTTATTACACTTGATTACAGCTGTGTATCATAATGTTCTTTGGTACCTACGAATGCTCGCTGAACTTGTACTTATGATGAATGCACGTCGTAGTAGCATGCACATAAACACGACAGGCCCACTTCACGTAAAATAAACAGTAGAAGCAGTTATGTTAAAATTACTTATATTTTGTCCGATCGCATCGAAACAGCCGGTCGATTCTGTAAAAATCTCACCGTGAAAACTTAAGTGATATGAGTTTGTTTTTGCTAGGAATTGACACTATTGACAGCTCACTCCACGCTCACTTCACCTAAGTTTTCACGGTGAGATGGTTACAGAATCGCACTGCAGGTCGTGACGTACACGGTTAGCCACTGCACCAATCGGAGACTATAGCTGGGGTTCGGCGCACCAAGCCGTCAAATTAGAACTAAAATAGCCACAAAATACAACACGCCAAACAATCATCACAATAGGACCCTCGTTTATTGTTTTAATGCCATAACTTATTTATTAACTCATAACCTGCCCTGCATTTTCTCAACTAAGTAAGGATCACGGGAGCTATGACCCCCTCAAAATCATCCGTAACATTTACCTACTTACAGTACCTATCTACCTACTTTATTGTACCGGTGAACATTGAAAATGAACTGAGCTAACTTGACCCCCAAGTCTTAACCCTAATACAAGAGTCATTACTTTCTAACGAAGTCTTCATTATTGTATTTATATCAAAACGAGGACTAGCTGCTTATGGACCCAATACTGATTGTATTCAATATATTAGTTTACACGTTCAAAGTTATTAGTTTCTGCGCGCGTTTCTGCGCGAAATATAATCCAAACTTTGATTGATTTATAAATTTCAAGAAATGTTAAAATTAATTGACCCTCGAATTCACAAGGTCTTGACTTTTTTCTATAACGTTGCCTAAGAGACGTGTCATGGTTAATTTTGAACACTAAAAGCAGAATATTTGTGGCTCTGATAGTGGAGTGAGACTGTGAGATACCTAGCAAAGTATACGAAAATTTTTATGAAAAACACGGTGAAAAGCGATCGCATTTTAAACCAGCAAATTAAGGTGGAGATATGGCAGATGTCATTTTTTTATACAAAATTACCAAGCCTGTATACGTATATTATAAGTAAATATGGGAAAATACCCGGTAATTTTCGTTTGTAATAAAATTGATTTAAATTTAAGGTAAGGTATAGATATGTGTATTATATTATTACCTTCGAATTGATATGTGTATGTTTTAAGAGAAAATGATAGGTTTTCAGTAGTTACAGGATGGCCGGCCTGTATCTACATAAAGCCTATCAGTTACCAATATTACAAATATTAACTACAATAACCCGTTTCCCTCTTCGATTTCTTTAATTAGCGACTAAGGATGAGCAATGATACATTCTAGTTGCCCCCAATTACCAATTTACATAAAACTAGCCAACATGCATAATAAACACGGCAAACTTAATTAATGTTACCTATTCAAATTATGACGCGTCTATAATCATGTGAAACTGATTCGCGAAGGTCGCTCTCCGGAACTTGAGGAAGCATCGAATTACGCGGGAACGGTCGTCCTTAGCGTTACAACGTTGCTCAATGGAAGGAAGCGTTGTCGTCGATGTTGAGGTAATGCTCGTCAGTAATGGAGCGGTCACCGCGAAGCGCGGGCGTGCATCCCCGGACTGGAGCCAGCATGGGCCAGTACCACACACTCAGGTAGGAGCTGGTGGCACGCGCCATTGGTTCGCGTATTGCGTTTGTGTTGTGTTGCGTTAGCGTAGCAGTTGGTAAGGGAGATAGGTGCCTCCTTGTTCGGCGGGGGGTAAGTACAAATGGTGGTGCTGTGTTGTGAAATGAGGACTGACCTTCTGTTGGTGACAACTTCCAGTCACTCAATCTTGATACCGAATTTTCAGCTAGTAGTCAAATCCTGATGTACCACAGATACCATACTGTTACGGCCGGTTACCATAGATATTCGTGGGGTGATCATTGATTTTGAAATTTGTCGGAAGTTGATTTGTGATATTTCTAAACATCCCAATAGGGTTATTAGGTCTAGTATGTTTAAAGAAGACCGTATCAATACTGTAATTAAAACCGTTTTTATTAAAACGTAACAGTTTCACATTTTATAAGTAAGTACCACTGATACAATGTTCTGCAACTTGATAAAACTGCATCATTATTGTTCACAAGAGCGTGGGTTCCATTGCATGTCGCACAGTGTTTTTGGGTACCTAACATTATCAACAGTGACGACAACGTCTTGTTACAACCCTTTCAGGGAAATTAACAACATGTTCGCCTGAAGCTTTTTAGTTTCGGATCTAAAAAGCTGCAGCGTAAAAGTTATTAAAATCGCTCACGTGCGTAAAACAGTGGCGAAAATCTTGTTTCAATGTGATGAAATGAAGGTCGCGCTAAGCGTTTTCAAATGTCTTTTATAATGCGCACAGCAAAAGAGTGGAACTCTCTAGCTGCGTTTGTGTTTCCGAGTGCATACAACCCGAATCTCTTCAAAGTAAGAGTGAACAGGCTTCTTCTGGGTAAGCTCACTCCATCGTAGAATTTGTCTGTGTCATCTCTGACCTAGATTAGAGCCAAGAGCAAACCCATTTCAAATAAAATAAATAAAAAAAGGTCACACGTAGCTTCCATAATTACTGATCTACCTACTCTCTTCTAACTGCCATCCGATTTGATCCGATCTACTTCTGCATTTGACCATGACCGTACTAACATAACAACGAAGGCACTGTAAGGGTTCCAAAATACATTCATGGATTGGGTGGATTCTAATGAATCTTATTTCCGACTCAGAAGATTGAGTATTAGCCTATAATGCCCCACTGCGCACTACAAGGCTTTTTTCCGTCCTTCCACATATCTTAAGAAAAAGAGTTGATCATGTCATCGCTTCCAGGGTAAATAATCTTCTAATTATTATCCGCTTTCGTCCACAACAATTTGCAATTAGCTTTTGTTTTCGTTCAATACTTTACTGTTACAATAGTCGTGCTCGGCCTCATGTTCACAACGTGCATCAACTCTGACTATTGCTATCGTTGTTAACTGATCGATCATCGATGAGATTGCCTCCTTGTGGACTAAAATGCTCCAGAAGTCCTGACCGATGATCGTAAAGAGATGTAAAGATTTGTGTCGTTTTGTTTTTAGTCTTTGCCCAATTCAGTCTGCGAAAAACTTCGATGATTTTCACATTGAGTACTATCGCAGGTTTGACAGCCATTGTTCTTCTTACAATATTATTCTAATACGTTATTGTTTTATTTTCCGTGTTATGTTATAGTCGATTGATTGATATTTTCAAACGCCAGTGCCATTGTATAGATTCTTTTCACACGATTCTGTGTTTATTGATGTTTTCTCATTGTCATTGATGTTAATTCGGAAGTGAATACAACTCGAAGAGTTACTAACACATTAGGTAGGTATAGATAAGTAAGTCGTGTTCGTTAGTGATTCGCTTTTTTTGAAGTCACGAACATATTTACTCATTTGCACTAGAAACATCAACACGGCTGTAATGCAACACATATTAGCGCAGTGCTTAGCTAATTACCTACGTGTTGTCACTTGCCATGCGGCCATTGCCCACAGACACCATAAAGAACTGCTAATTGGTTGGTTGGACCTTGTGCATATTACTTAGAATCAACTGCAACAACAGATACCGTCTACGGATAAGGCGCACTTACCTACGTTTATGCTTTTTGTGCTCAATTATACTAATCGTGCCGGTCCTGCAAGATGTTACAGTAAACTTATCAGGAAGACATCCATTTGTACCAACATTAGTTTTTAATTCACGGAACTTCTCATTATCGCATTCAGCTCTAATAATTTATTCTGAATGCAGTCAGTCATAAGGGGCTTTTTTGTTTTCAGGATGGGAAATCATCAAATGACTCCTCCCGCTCTGGGTGGAGCGGAAGGGAGTGTCAGACTCTTACTGACTAAAACCCACCCGTGTTCCTTCTACCACCCACCCGTGTTCTTAGCCCTTTATGTTCCGGGCCAGCGGTAACCCTTTCGGACAATCCCGCTGAAGTCATAAGGGGTGAAGTAGGAATGTTTCCAATTATATAAAATGTTCGGAAATGTTTCACAATGACTTGTAACAGACTGTTAGGTCATGTGGCCCTGCACGCGATTACAAGGAATCCAGCGGTGTCTCTACCTACCATGTGATATATTCATTGACCCAATATCACCGATGTCCGGAATTGCCGAAAGTGCTGTTCAAGGCTGCACGCGAGTTTTGTTTTTGTTGCATTTTGTCTAGTAAGTTGGTTCAGCTATAGTTTCCTAGTAATAAAGTCTTCTTTTAGAAATTCTTTGATATAGTAGGTAACCAAACCAGAATAGGTACATCCGCGGCCTTGAATACACGCATATTTTTGTTTGTTTTGTAAACTTCGCCGCAATCATTGAGTAGAGAGTTCATCGAGTATCATTAATACCTACGTTAGGTACAGCGCAGGATGTATTCTTTTACAATGTCATGTTATTAATTACATATTCATTTATTCATAGCTTCCAAATATTTATTCATAATTATGTACATTGTGCATTGATTATTTCCTTACATGGAACGAATAAGCAAGTAGCTTTGTTACTTGAGACTGGTCAGACTCAAGACATTATTCGATTCCTATCTTAACTCTTCTTTCGTTGTCGTAACATAACAGGCAACACTTATCTTCAGACTCTCTCTGTGTCTATTTGCACAGATGAAGTTTAATACCTATCTCAGTGACGGATGTCATCCTGAAAGTGTCCCCCAAGGCATCATTCTGTTTCCTTTCCTCATCTCAGTGTTCTGCCATCAAAAAGCAAACCATGCTGTCGATTAACATTCATCTTTAGTTTAAATTGGATCATTATTATCATTAACCTCTTATTTTGAAAGACTGGAGGAAAGACTGGTGATTCAGATCTAATCTCTCAAACGTGTGCAGATGTATCAATCAGTCTGACCAACGACTTCTTCACTAGATCTTCATCTTTCACTGCATCTCCTAATGAAGATGATTTGAATGACTTCATCGTCATCACTTTCCTACACAAACTTAATCGTAAGCGAACCTCTTCCTGAAGCTAAGTAAGGCTTACATCATTCATCGTCATAAATAAAGTTTTTATTAGAGTTTCTGTTTAAATAATCATAATCATTCTCCTCCCTGATCCCAATGTACTTGGTGTCGGCGCAGCTTGTCTTCTTCTTCCATACTTAAGGTAAGGTAAGACATGGAGCAAATTGTAGAGAGCAAATTATTTGTCGCATTTACAACCTGAATTTTCTGGAAAGGGTAAAACCTAATCACAATTATTCAAACATAAAGATAGACCCTAAAAACTACATCAACAATCGTACAAACACAAGACCGATGAAGCAGCTACATAAAAAAAACAATGCATTAATCGTAGTTTGCAAAATGCTAAGAAATTAGAGCAATATGGTAATCCGAGGTTTACGCATGACCGATGTTTAGGGACGTAATAACAATATTTACATAGACTCGTGCTAGTAGGTTCTCGATGTAAGCACGACACTCGTGCCTGTCAATTCTCAAATTGCGATTTCTGGGCAACGCTGCATCGGACAGGAAAAGGATGTAATAAAAAACTACATACAAATTACATGCTCGTACATCATTCTGTCACTGCGATTGATTGAAATTACGAAAAGTCATTTCTGTAGTTGCTGTTTCTTTAAATAGAAAATTTCATATTTGTGAGTTTCCTGCCTGAGTAGGTAGTCTAGGTATTATAATGATCAGTTTAGTGTTCACGTTAGCGTATTTACGGCATTTTCCACTTGGATGCAACCAATATCATAAAGGATGTCAGTAGTTTTGTTGAAAATCTATACTGTTTTGCTAAAATTGGTGCAAGGTGTGGTGACTAGTGCAGTTGCGGATATCTGTACCTACTTAAATGTAATGAATGGCTAGATTTTACAAAGAAACTTCTGACGATAAATTGCAAATTTAATAATAAACGCTCCCGGGCTCATATTTTTTCTAGAGATTTCTTGTTCTTGTATTAGAAACTGAGTGATTGCGCGCGCGCATGTCAACTATCATTACCTATAGCATCCTATACTAAACCTGGCTTGATTTCAAACTAATTAATTAATCAATGTAAATCAAAGTAAACACATAATAACAACAGCCCCATCAATTATTAGTTTATAAATAACAATATTGTTAGGTAGTATACGAAACGATTTCGTTAATGACGTCTGGGAGTTGCGCACGCGTACAACTACAGGCATTCACAGTTTGAGTATTCTAGTTATTGCATCACCCGTTAATTAATTGGCAACCTATTCGATAGTACAGCGCACCAATACGTGCACTATTGTCTGCCCCAGGAAAGACCTATGTAGGTCCGTCATTTTGAAATAAGGAGTCATTACATTCCGTTTTATTAAATTTCTGATGCGTGAAACCGTAAGAATGATTTTCCAATCAGAAGTTTGTTAAACATTACAGAATAAATTATGTGTCGTCTGTAACGTTATCATAACATGTCCGAAATACAATTGATTCATGAGTGCGGGTATTATCTAAACATAAATTATGATACAATTTATATAATAACACTCGTAGCGCTTGTACCTACGCAGGCGCCATGTTTGATAACACGCCCATTGTCCTGCTCCGCGGCACTACCGCACCTTCGTGCATCACTTCAGATACGATCACTCGCATCAACTGCAACAGTAACGCAGCCCCGGATCTACGATTTTTTTGAACCGGGGCAAAACCTTGATAGTGCCGCCCCCTCCCTTCAGTGTTTGAGAAAAACTTGCAAATTGTTGATTTCCACTACGATAATATATGATTTCACTAATAAATTACTTATTTTATTAACGCTGATTACTCGCAAACGCAATCAACCACATAAACAAACAGTGTTGTCACTTGACGTTCAACTGTTTGAATTTGTTCGGCTCGGCTCGTATAGATATGTGACGGGGATTCCCCTTGGCAGAAAGATCACGGACTCTAAGCACGCGTTCAAAAATTTACTTGATCTGTTAAGATGCGTTCAGAGATCACTTAGTATGTGTTCAAAAACTAACTGGGCGTATGGAAATAGAAAAGTTTGTTTTTCAAACATATTATATTAAGATTCGATTAGTTGATAAAAACCTATGAGATTGTAGGAAAAGAGGCTTCATTTGTTCGATATTTCGAATTCTTGTCTCAAGGATTTGGCGCCCCCATGAAACTGCCGCCCGGGGCAAGTGCCCCGGGTTGCCCCCCCCTTAAATCCGGGGCTGCAGTAACGTCGCGATATGTTGTCTTGGTAAGCAGTCGAGAGCGCAGCACATGGCACTACGTACCTATTCATTCGGATTTTTGCTTTTGTTTTGTTTTTTTGTTTGTTTTTTTGTCCATCCAATACTTGTAATTTTCTCCTAACATCAGGCGCCGACACTGTGGAAGCAAGAGTATTTAAAAAAATTGGAGATCCCAAAAGGGCATGACTCATAATGCTCATTTGACGAGTATAAAAACTTTTTTTACAAAAAAAAAAAAACAACCGACTTCCAAAAAAAACACTACAAAGTGAAAAATAACTTTAATTTCGGGAGTCGGTGTCATTGGTTCTGCATTTTCGTTTTTTGACACCGTCTTTCGAAATTTAAAGTTATATAGTTTAGTTGATCCTACCTACCCCACACAAATTCATAAACAATACTTCCTATGTGAATTTCAGTGACGGGAAGCTATTCAACACATCTGCCTATCCCTTTAAAGGGTACAGGCGTGATGTTATGTTGTGTTATTGCGTAAACAATGCATACATATGTGATAGCAGCAATCGCGGTTGATTTGCTGACATTTATTGAAGAGTTCCGGTGTCTGTCTCCGAAACTCATCATCAGATCTTAACGAAATTTAAATGGGACCATTTCGGAATAAACTTCCATCGAAAAAAAGAAAGAATTTTGCAAATCCGTCTATAGATAGATATATGACGGAGCTATGCCCGAACATACATAAAAAGAAAATAGAAACATCCGAATTGAGAACCTCCTCCTTTTTAGAAGTCGGTTATAAAAAAAAACTACTTTGAATAAAAGAGCCATTTTCAATAGGGTTCCTCATATCATAAGGGTGAAAATAATCTATTAAAAAAATGACTCAATAAGTTGGTTTTTTCGCAAGCTACAATGTTTTCAGGTTTCACACTTGATTGACGGGATTTTTTTTAGAAATATTTTGATGTTTTTTTCGTTTCTACAGCATTAAATCAATTTTTGAAATACATAATTAATCTCCATTAAATTATCTATACAACGGTATATAAAATAAGTAGGTTCTGTGTACTAGAAGAAGGAGTGTAACAATAGAAACAGTTGCAGAAAGGATGCAAGAAACATTTTTCGATCGTAAAGCACTTTCTAATGCTTCGCATTATGAGTCATGCTATTTGTTACCTAACACTAGAAATGGTCAGGAACAGGAACACCCTACGTTTGTCGAAACGCTCACTTAGGTACCGCTTATTCGCGCAAGACTTCTAATGTTAAATATTCTTAAGGTTTTATAGTCCTACAATTTCCATAAAGTATACTCATGCCGCCTGTGATACAGGTTTATCCTAGTACAGGCATCTAACATTATTATACCTTTGTAGATAATTTCTAAGACTTTAAGTAATAATTTTACCAATTTTAATACTGAATAAACATTTATTTATTTTCTTTTTTCAGGTCATTCGTGATTTCCTTGGTAATCGCGATCGCAATAACCAAATCACCAGCCAGTGGTTTCACTATATCTCGGGATAATTTGAATTCACCAGATCTGGAAACTGAAGAGAGCAAACAGCTGGAAGTGAGATACGATTTGAAGACCTTATATGAGAATGAGACGATCTATAACAACAAGACGAAAGAAGACTCAGATTCTACTGTAATAGCAATCAATAACACCAACAATAAGCAAAATTACGGTGATGAAAAGGTTGATGAGAAACCATTGATTGTCAACGAAACTGCTGATACACGAACAAAAATATCAGAAAATAACACAATCGAAATTTCATCCCATACAACAATTATAATTTCGACCGAAACATCTAGTTATGCCACTACAGCGCCAAGTGCAAGTCAAACTGAAAGCCTAGAAACTGAGAGAAGTCACGATCTTACAACTACACCTTCACCACAGACTTCATTTACTACTGAAACCGAATATTCAACTGTTACAAATAAAATTGAGGAAAGAGAAATCCAAGAAAATGAAACAAGATCACCAGAAGATCAGAATTATACGGGAGATATGACTTCTACTGCAACACCAGGGACAAATCACGTGAATAATAATGATGCAAATAAAACTGAAAACAAGACGAACGATTTTAATAACGATATTAACAATGTGAACACTGTAATAACAACTATTGCAGATTCTGAAAGTAAAGTTACAACCGAAATCCATTTTTCTGATCAAAAAGCTGATCAAATAAATACTAAAGAAGAAAGTACGGTAGCAAAAACTGACGAATCGCTTGATGCATCTACGACTGCTTCAGCTGAGCCCAAGACAGTTGTAATATTAGAAAAGGATTCGACAGAAATGACGCCAGAAATGTCTTCTACTGAAGGTTTTACCACTGAATTATATCCAGATACGTTACCGCCTTTGAAAAAATATACAACGATTGATAGAAAACGCACAAGCACTGAAGACACCACAACAACAGATAAAGATATGGTACTAGCAGAAACTGCGCAAACTCGTATGAATCTAGAAAAGGTTTTTACTAACACACCCATGACTTCATTAGAGAAATTGAAAAATGATCTTATTGATGCTCAAGGGTCAACGACAAGACAACTTGAAATAACAACTGGGACCGAAACTATTGTAAGTCATGCTTCAGAGTCTGTAACTAACACATCCATGACAATGATGGGTACTGAGATTGAGACCGAACCAACGAAACTGGAGATTGTGTCTAAAAGAGCAGGCTACAAAGACAACCGAGAGACGACAACTCTTAAGCCTGAAGAAGCCACTACCACGGAGTTCTCGCCTAGAGTGAGCACGAATAATACGGAGATGTATAGTACTATGTACGAGACTGAAGTTGAGGTAGTAAAAAACAAGAATGGTAGTATCTATGAGTCGCAAAGCCAATTGGTAAGTTGATTTAAGTTTTATAATATTCTTAACTTTGTGACTTACATAAAGGTGCAAAGAGCCCGCTGCCGATTGACATCGACCGTCGCCATAAGATTGTGTTACAATGTTGTCGATCGAACGTGGTCTGGTTGCACTCTGTTCCTATGTCTCAGTTCGTGCCTCGGAAACCACGTTAAGCCGTTTGTACCGGCAGTCATTCGTGGATCTTTGACAGTCGTTACGGGTGGTCACAAGCCAGAAACTCTAACAACCAGTCTTGGCAAGACGTATCGTATCGCCCAGTCACTAGGTTGTGAAAGTCAGATAGGCAGTCGCTCCATGTAAAATACTGGTATTCAGATGCACCCGGTTAAACAGGAAGCCGACCCCAACATAATTGGGAAAAGGCTAGGCAGATGATGATGATGATGATGACCTATGTCTCAGTCTACATCATTTTCATGTCAACAGTTATACTTTTTCTCCGTCTTCTTTTCCTCTCGAACTCGTTCGTACCGTGGTAAAAATATATGCCAGTCAGCAAGATGGTAGTACCCGGCGCCGAGCGTACATATGGGTAACGTGTGTAAAATGATAAAATCATCCACAAATGACAATTAGCACCCGATTAAGGGGCATTCAAAAACATATTTAATTTGTTTAAACAATTTATTTCCATAAAAATATCTCTTCCATATTATTTCTGAAGTCCATTGTTATACCACGCTTGTTCCGTAAGAGAAACTGTACTTTTAAAATTGCCTATTTAATTTTTTAAATATTTGCAGGCTGAAGATGCGATTAAAGAAGAGTTATTAAGAGAAGAAACGCTCAACGACAATGAAGAGAATGCGAAGCTTTTTACACATTCGAAACAAGAGAGAATCGTTGATGGTGTGCCTGAAATTGTTACCGACGACTCGCTTAGCGTCAAACCCATAGGTCAGGTAAAAAAGAAAAATACCATTTTATATGCCGTCAATCCAAACTACAAACCCCTTAAGAAAATTGACGTACAACCACCAAAACAGTTCATTCGCGACCCCGATGACAACAGCTGGAGAAACGAAAGCATCAGCTCTTTAGGGATCGTTTTCAAACCGAAGAATGCTTCAAAATCTTTCACGCAAGTCCTAAAAAACAAAACTGAGATTGAGTTAGGAAATATGACCGATAAAGACAGCAAAGACGATCTCCCAGACTTAAGAGTTAGGCTAGAAAAGATAGCTGAAGTAAGAAAATCCAAGAAAAAGATTAACAAGTTTGGAGATACGGTGTATAGTGACTATGAGGAATCAAATGACAACACTAACCCTTCTAGAGAAGACACGACCACGCCAATGAGCCCCTCCACGGAATCGATATTCAATTTCACCCCACCTCCACCATCTCAATCATCTACGACAGAGTTTGATCTTACGGTAAACGCAATTTCAAGAGAACACTTTGACCTTTTCAAGACCGAAAAGACTTCTCCTATAACAACAAATAAACCGAGGAAATTCTACAACTTGGCAGAATACTACGACGCTACCGACGAATATGATGCTGATTACGTGAATCAGCACAAAATTGATTTAAAAAAATTTACCAAGGCAATGAAAGCAAAGGAGACCTTCGCTACGCAACCCCCCGAGTTGCTACGTACACCACCAATCATAGAATATCAACCGGAGAGGAAGGCCACTCTTCAGTATTTCCCACCTACACAAAAAGTTATCCAAAAAGTAAATATGAACGATTACGATACTAATTTCAATAGAAAAGTGAACATGTATACCATTAATAAAGAGCCTCCCAAAAACGTGCTGACCACTTCTTTTGGCACAGTTGCTCCCATATCAACAGAATCGTATGAACCATTAAATAAAGTAACACTGAAGCCTGCTTACACTCCAATGTACCAAAATGACAACTTGGACAAGAACCTGTATTTAACGAACCAGCCGCGCGTGTCCGAGCCCCCTCACGGCGGACTTGTAGCAAACGACGGAAATTTCAACAGAGCCTCGTATGTAATCAAACATTACCGGGACTTTATCAACGAGGCGGCGAAAGGCGGCGACGACGAAAGGAGCGAGGAGTATACGTATACTGAGGCGCCCGTCCGGGGCGTCACCGTCCATGAGTTGTCTAAAATGCCCCCCAGGGACAGCAACCAGGGGGAAGAGGACTACGAGTATGACGTGAAGTTCCGCAAAGATATTATGAACCGATTCGTTGATAACTTCAATCAGAACAGCGACAGGTTCAAGGTGGACTTCCCGATCTTGTACAACAGTAGTATTGTGCACAGACAGACCCCGGAGCACGGGAGAGTGGCGTCGTCGTCAGCGTTCATGAAGAGGTTGTACGAAGTTAACTCGCGGCCGGCCAGTATGCTGAGGAGGCCGTGCGACCCTCACTGTGACAAGACGGTGGAGCTGTCGCCCGCGTACGAGCTGCACTACTACGTGCCAGACGAAGAAGAGAAGGAAGAAATGGAGCCGCGCGCCATCACCGTGCCGTATCGCTACAGGTTATGAGATACGCGTCGCGTGCATGTTAGGTAATGCAATAGTTAGTTGGGTCGGGAGCTGTGCGGGCTGTACTTCATGACAATAAATTACAATTTATTGGTGCTTATCGTAGTTAACGGTTGTCGAATGATCGGCAGAGCGAATAGTAATTATATAAACAGTAATGATTTCGCGAATCAAGTAAGTAGTTGTAAAAACATAATTGTTCTGTGAAACTGTGGCAGAATTGGGACTTGAGTTGTTCACAAAAATGTATTACTATGCACAGACGCCAGCACATCAAGCTACTACAATCTGTCAAATTTCTTTAATAGATTTTCAACTTTATCTCTAAAAAATAAGGATCAAAGTTGATTGGGAAAATTTGACAGTTTCGGGTAGCTTGATGTGCTGGCGTCTGTACCTATTAAATACACAATAGTCAACAAGCTGGTATTCAGGTACCTATAACCTGAATTAAAATATCTGTAAGCAGGTTTCGTATCAAATCAAATGTAAAATTAAATATATTGAAATGGATTTTGTACTTGAATTTTTCTAAACCTAGTGATTAGAACTCTTTATGGAACATTTAGCGTTGGATAGGTAGGTACGTACTTACTTCGAAATGAGAAAGTAAAGAAATTGTGTTCTTCCTTTATATAATTGTATTCTGCCGAATTGCCAAAGATGTAATTTTTTAGTGCTATAATATTTGTAAAGTAAAGATCACATAGGAAATTAAGTTATTGGTCTTCAACAAGTCACATTGGGCCCAAGTTATTTCATGTATTTGTACTGTATTTAGACAATGTGATACATAATTGCCTAGCGCACTAAGGTTATTTGCATGGAATAAAGTAAAACCGGTATAGTTTAACAAAGAAGGCCTGTATTACATAGTAGACTGTTGTGTATATAAATATTTATATTCGTAGAAGATAACTGGAGCTTTGCCGTAGCAGTGTTAATATTACAACTTGTAAGATATTTACTTGTCTATTGAGAAAAAATGATTGATCGATAAATGCATCATCGTGTGTCATGTTAAACTATAGTCCGACTTTTAATTAGCTGCAGTAAAATGACACTTCTTACTGACATTTCGTTAAAAAAAGTTGCCACCCTATCTCTACTAGTGATGTGATTAAAACCCAATAAAACATCGTTTTTATTTAGATATTCAAAATTGACCAATTTTGCTTTAACCGTAAACAATCAAATCGACCGTAGCAATTAACATAGTCGTATGTGAAAAATAGCTACTGTAGGGTACGGCTGTTCAAAGCTTCAAATATGTATCAAATATATGTCAATGTACCCAAATTTGGTGTGACGTATAAATGCTTGAGCTCTTTTCAAATTGACATAAGAAAAAAAAAAAATAAGTTTTCTATATCCCCGATAGATGGCATAGCTTAAAACTAAAATGTCAAAGTTGTTTTCAAATCTGAGTTTCAATTCAATCAGCCGTGAAAAAAGTTCAAGCAACATTAAATATTTTTTTTTTAACTCCCTACATCTACTACACAAGCACCGCTTTTTTGCAGGTGGCTTTCGCGTTGCGTTT
The DNA here is from genome assembly GCA_963855955.1 of Luperina nickerlii. NCBI lineage: Eukaryota > Metazoa > Arthropoda > Insecta > Lepidoptera > Noctuidae > Luperina > Luperina nickerlii. The sequence goes on along the minus strand of OY979666.1, from coordinate 1,305,755 downwards.
TTTCAGCTCGTTTTTAAGGTCTTTAAGCGACCACGATCCATAATTTTTGTCCATTATGAACAAATATTAAAATTAAACGATGAGGTCGTCAGAGGCAGCGGAACCCAGTATGCGATAGCCTAGTTGGTCAGGTCAGAGGCAGCGGAATCCAGTATGCGTTTGCGAGGTCGATCAAGTCGGAGGCAGCGGAATCCAATATACGATAGCAAGGTCGGTCAAGTTAGGTAGGCAAAATTCAAAGTCCGGTACAAAGCGCTTATCAATTCACAGAAGTCCAAAATAAAACACCACGATAGATTATGCTCACAAGACAACGTCAAATCGAAGTGAGTGAAAACAAATAAAAACCAAACGTCAAACTAGTGATAAACTTTTTACTCATAGCTTAAGCAAAGATATCAAATTTATGCAGCCAATTTTGACAGATCATTTTTTACTAGAGCCATCTATGGGAGCTTTTGAAAACTTTTTTTTTTATACATACTATTGAAAAGACCTCATTACCTGACGTAGTAGTATATGCTTATGCGTATAAACTTATTCTAAAGCTTTTAATTCAATAAAATGAAAATCGCAAAAATGTAGATCCGACAATGTTAATTGCGCGGTCGAAATATTTTTTGAATTGATCGGATAAAAATATATGTTGTGGTTTCAAATCAGCGTCAATACAAATAGTCTACTAAAGATAATTTTGTTTAAATTTTTGTTCAACTCCTAGATACTATAAATCGATTTAAGATATCAATTTTGTAAATAAATTAAAGATTTAATTAACTATTCAAGATTCTTTGCAAAACACCAAAATCCTTAAAAATAAGAATTTTTAGAATTTTGTTTATGTTATTATATCATCCTCTAATAATATTATCCTCTTTTTAACCGACAAAAAAACGGAGGGGTTCTCAAGTCGACGCATATATATGTATATGTTTTTTTATGCATGACCACGCACAACTTTTCACAGAGTAATCCGATTTTGATAATTCTTTTTTCGTTTGAAAGGGTATATTTTCGAGGGGGAACGGGACCAAATTGACTGTTTGGTGCCGACTCAAAATTACTTAGGTATACTTACATTAGTTTAAGAACTTAGTTATTAAGGTTAAATAAAAAAGGTTTATTATTTTTTGCTTTTCAGTTTTTTCGGCGGTTTAATTATTTTGTTAATTTTTTTTTAAAATTCAATTTAGCATGGATCGATTTTAAACTGAATATTACTTGAATGAATCGATTATTTTGTCACATCGCTATTTAAATTTCGTAGATAGTACGTATTTTCGCTGTCATTTTACTGCAGGAAATTAAAAGACAATCGCGATCATTTTATACAAGCGTACCTAATTACCTACATGGAAAGTTTTTGTCATATTTTCGCTCTCCGTAAACTCGATGTTACACGTATTTTGTAAAAATCTTGTCGAAAAACATTGACGCAAGCGTTGTGAGTTTGTGATAATAAAATACAATTTTATGTACCTAGAATCTGTTTTTTATTATTTGTGTACAAATATCCTTGAATTCACCACCTAGTCAAAAATGATAACAAGCTAGTAGGCACTTACCGATACTTCACAGTAAGTAGCGCGATGACGTGATGCGGCAGTGTAGGTAGGTGCAATAGGTCCTATGACGTGATGCGGCAGTGTAGGTAGGTGCAATAGGTCCTATGACGTGATGCGGCAGTGTAGGTAGGTGCAATAGGTCCTATGACGTGATGCGGCAGTGTAGGTAGGTTCAATAGGTCCTATGACGTGATGCGGCAGTGTAGGTAGGTGCAATAGGTCCTATGACGTGATGCGGCAGTGTAGGTAGGTGCAATAGGTCCTATGACGTGATGCGGCAGTGTAGGTAGGTTCAATAGGTCCTATGACGTGATGCGGCAGTGTAGGTAGGTTCAATAGGTCCTATGACGTGATGCGGCAGTGTAGGTAGGTGCAATAGGTCCTATGACGTGATGCGGCAGTGTAGGTAGGTGCAATAGGTCCTATGACGTGATGCGGCAGTGTAGGTAGGTGCAATAGGTCCATGATCAAGGGGCCTACAAAGGCCACTTTGGCAGAACCTTATAAGAATAACCTTATCTATACTTATAATAAATCTGTAGAAGTGAAAATTCTGTACATTGAAAATATCAAAAAAATAAATGGCAGGGGGTGTTACTATACCGACATCGAACCCAAAAATGTGATTAAAAAAATTTTTGTCTGTCTGTCTGTCTGTCTGTTTGTTCAGGCATCACGCAAAAACTACCGGTTAGATTACGATGAAACTTGGTATAATTATTCTTTAATATCCTAGGCACCACACTGGGTACTTTTTATCCCGGAAAAGTATATACAAAAAAAAACAAACTTAATTTTGCGGTTCGATCCCTAGACCCGATTACTGTACCAACCGCAAATAATAAGTTTGTCGTAGGTTACGTCACCCGCAGTGGAGTTCACTAAGGGGCGCTGCACACGGCTAAGATACTATAAATATCGTTCGCCATACAATTCAATCGACTATCACACACGACGTAGATAATAAATAATATTTCATATTTTCGTATCTTAAAATGAATTTGTAAATACTAATTAATAATAAAGCAGAAGAGTTTGTTTGTCTGAACGCGCTAATCGGTCGGATTTTTCTCGGAGTCGATTTAAAAAAATATTTTTATATTTGCTAGCCTAATTCTTGAGGAAGGCTATGTAACATCACGCTAAAACCCTTAGGAGCCGAGCAAAAAGAATAAAAGTTAGAAAGATCGCTAAGCGAAAACGAAGTGACAGCGCGGGCAGGCGATGCGATGCGATGCGACGGCGTGGGTCAGAAACAAGACATTTCACGCGGACGAAGTCGCGGGCAGAAGCTAGTGAGTCATAATATGGTGAAGACAGTCCGTGTTTTTCTGTTTTTCGCTGCACTACGTAGGTATAATCAAAGAGATTGGGATTAGATTTGGATTGGATTGATTGGTATTTCAGTACCTACAGCCAAAAAAAAAAATAACTAAAAATCTTTCACCAATAGGATTTGATACGATTAACTTAACAGTTAACTGTCCATTATGATTCATAATGTTATCCTTTTATGATTCTGCCAAAGTGGCCTTTTAAGCCCCCCAGCACAAAATAGGTACTTACGTGCAACTTCAAAACATCTTAACTTTCTTGTTTCACCTATAATAATATACATATCGATACCTAGATATTATTAATTTTGCATTTGTGTGTGAGAGGTCTAAGAGAGGTTCCGACTCCGGATATTGGTGCATTCAGAGTTCGAAGTTAGAACACATTCGAAAAGCCGCCTGGCCTATTCTGTAAAAATCTCACCGTGAAGACTAAGTTGAAGGGAACTGTCAGTCCACCTGATTGACACCTCACTCACTTCAACTTAGTTTTTACGGTGTTTCTTTTACTTAATATACAGCAGTAATAAAAGTCGCAAAAAGAACAGACCCCTGAGGAACACATCCGATGAGCAGTCACCTATGACCACTATGATAGGTCACACACTCAGGAAGTCGGAAATCAAGTTGCAAAAGTCAGCAGGGATCAGCAGACTTAACATCCCAGACACTGTCTGCAAAAGCCTTTGCTATTTGAAGGGACACAGCAAGGGTTTCACCGTGTCTCTCAATGGCCTCACCCCAGCAATGCGTAGAGCGTAACACCACAAGTTCTTTAGTTGACCGACCATGGCGGAAACTATATCTACTGATGGTCACCAAGGAGCTCATTGTCTTCCAGGTATTATTAAGAACCCTTACCTTAACTTTGCATAGCATGGAGGTTATAGGGATTGGTTTATAGTTGACAGGGTCGGCAGAGTTACCCTTTTTGGGCACTGGCTGTATATTGGCAACTTCCAGGACTCCGATAGGTGCTAGAGAGAGGCGATACAAGCGCGTCAAGACAGGAGACAACATTCTTGCACCCGCAAGAATCCTGAAAAGCTGTGCTCCAGAGTCCTGGAAGTTGCCAATATGCAGCCAGTGCCCAAAAAGGGTAACTCTGCCGACGTGAATAAAGCAAGCGGTCCTGACGATATACCCATATCGTCAGGACCGCTTGCTTTATTCACGTCCAGACTGCATCCGTATATCTGCCTTCTTAAATAGATCTGCTAATAATTGCCAAATGGATCTAGGTATGTATGGTTTATAAAATTATTTTTTAACTGCAATACCTATCTTGTTTTACCATCTTTAAATGAAAATCCAAGATATGCTTTCTAATTGCACGTTTCATATTAACAGTGGCCTAAAATAGGTTTAGAGTCTGTTGCGCCACTTGTTCTATAATACGTAGATACGAGTATATACGTGCTATAGAAGTGCTATGGAAGTGGTGAAGGGCGGGCTTATTAGGGGCTGTCTCATGAGTTATGTTATTTTGACGTTCAAAAAGTGCTGATTACTCAAACGAGGGCTTCTCAGCCCTCGTTTGAGTAAACGACTTTTGATTTGATCAAATTTCATTTGGGTAATTGGTATTGGGATCTGCTGATCGCTTCTGAATGTATAAAGATTCACCTGTAGACGACCGGTTATTTTTTTCGGACAGATATTTTGATATTCACAAAAAGACGCGTAAATATATTAGGCATTAGTGATAATTAATATTTTTAGGAGCGCAAAATGGGAATTATTAGAGGTTCAATTAAATACATGCCATTAGTGGCCGAAATCGTAATTACTTACTATAAGCCGACCGCTTAACTGAGACGTTCCCTGAGGTAGCAGCGTGGTACGGGAGGGAGTGGTGTCATGATGCGATAGCTCGGTGATTCATCAACTTTTGACAACTATCACCCTCCCGCACCGCGCAGCTACCTCAGGCAACGTCTCAGTTAAGCGGTCGGCCTATAGTAATTACCATTTCGAGCAGACCAGCAGATGCTAGTATTCCATTATCTGTATCTACCCGTACCTAGGTATTTTGTAACAGGTAGGTAGGTACTACTTGGTCTGTGTTAGTAACGTTGAAGTTCAGAATATCAAATTGTCACAATTAATATTCAATCTATGAGAATCCATAAATTCGAAAGTAATACTGTCCGAGTTATCTTGTAAGGCCGTTTACACATTATGCCGCAGCTGCAGCGACACCGAGGCGCCGCAGCATCAGTCACGCTTGGGTTTGTACGAACCCCACACGCGGCGGCTGCGGAGACTCGCGGCGCCGCCGCAGCCAAGACATAATGTGTAAACGGCCTAAGGTAATGCCTAAACTACCGAACGGATTTAAAAAAAATGGCAAGGAGATAGATTATCCTGGGGAAGGACAGAGGATACTTTTTGTTCCTGAAGTCGTGGGCAGAAGCTAGTGTCAATTAAATAGGTACCTATACTTTTGTTTCATTTATTAACACTACCTAAAATGTATTTTGTTGATTACCGTGTATCAAGTTTACTTTTTAGGGTTCCGTATCAAAATGGTAAAAAGGAACCCTTATGGTGAGACTGTCTGTCCGTCTGTCACAGCTGGGTATCTCAAGAATTACTAATGCTATCAGTGGGTCGTCTTAGGTGTCTCTAAATAGCACACTATCAGAAATCAACAAAAAATACACTTGCTCCACTATCGGTCAAGAGATGGCGCTGACCTAAAACTAAAACATTCTACACCGTAGTGTTAAAATTATCCGACGAATATAAGCCTCGCCGATGCAAAAACATTTCACGTTTCACAATACGGAACCCTCGGTGCGTGAGTCCGACTCGTTCTTGACCGGTTTTTTTTTTCTTTAATAATATTGAATATTATCATTCTCTAACCGGAGTGTGCTTATCGTTCAATATTTATAGGTTTATGTTGAACTCTGTTTATATTACACTCTGGTATCACATAATATTTGATCGAGCAAGGAAAACACAGAAACACCAAACACTTTTTTTAAAATACACTTTATTGACGTTCTTTATTGTAGAATAGTATGCAAACATCACTCGATCGTTCGATCATATTTTGTTATGGATTCTTTACAAGTCACTTTGAGCATAATCATAATAGGTATCATTACAAATATGTGTACTATAGCTAAATCATACTTGCACATGTTAACTTTAACCGAAATCATATAATCGAGTGGGAAATGCAATTCTGGATCCAATAAATAATTATGTTACAATCTCATAAAAACTCAAATTAAAATATTTTTCATACATGAACACATTTTTTTCTTTGGATAAACAAAAGAAAAACCAGAACACTGATTGGGTAATTATATACAACAATAAATTGTTAATGAAACTAAGACATTCTCCATTAATGTGTCCACTTTTTGTAAATAAAAATTAAAACAAAAGAAAAAAATAATCGGAGTGAAACTAAAATATAAACGACGTTAAATTAAATAATATAAAAGTAATTGTACCATTTAACTCCTTCGCGCCATCTATCGGGTACAATAAACACAATGCAGACAACTTGTAAAATTTTTCGTTACATCACTGCGTTCTAAGATACAAGTGAAAGTGGGCCTTATCTACTACGTCTTTAGATTTATATCGCTAAAGTAAAGTGATCGAGCCTCCGACAATTTTCTGAGTAAATCCAAGAGCCTAAGTTTAATATGGAATTAGCACCAGTTTTAGGTTTAAGTTTTCAGAAAAGCTTGCATTGGTATTGTCGTGTTTAGTGATTAGTTCGTAAAATGAATGTGGGAGAAGGTCGTTGCAGCGCTTTCGAAGTAAATGGTACATATAGGAACATAGATGAGTTCTCTAAGACTATTGCAAAAGCATGTAGGTAACGTTGTGATGGGCTTCTGAGCTTAAAGTCTTCTGCTGATGAATGTTCTACTATGACTGACTGGCCACGTACCTTGTGTCTATGCTTGATACAGAAAGCGAACAATTTATCCTCCATTTTGTAATTTGTAAGTATGACGTAGGTAGAATTCAACTTTCAGTACACAAAGGTTTGAGTTGTGCACACATGATTTTAGGTAAACAAGAAAAGACACAAAAATAACAGTCTAATCAGCCCCGTTGTATTGTAAAACAATAAAAACCGAATAATATTTAAAAATGCGAGATACATAAATAGAAGTAATTCAGTAATGTAGCGGCGTTTGTATGCTTTATGTAGATAAGTAGGTACGTAAATCAGTTACAATTACAACAATAATCATTAATAAGTATAGTTTTTAGACTAAAAGCGAATATTTACAAAGAACACGCCACTTTACTAGCTATAAACCTGCCTCCCATGGCGAGCGCGCGGTGTCCGGCTACAGAGTTGTTCCAAATTTTTAATATTTTATAATTTAATTATAATCACTAATGTATATAAATAAGCGTAGATAATTTTTTGGTAACGAATACGAAAATTCCCGCACCCTTAATAAATTAGAATCTTAAGACAAAAATACGCGTGTTTTAAAAAAGGCCGAGTTGAAACACTTGGCGTAGTGTATTTATTCATTTACAAGTGTGTAATATCACAGAATGGATACGTACAGAAGGCTGGCTCCCTGCTACGAGCGAAAGCGCACGCACATAGACACGCGTCTACGTACAGCTAGTGCGCGTGCGCAGTGTCGCCCGCTGCGACCGCGCGTGAGTGTCGCCCGCTGCGACCGCGCGTGAGTGTCGCCCGCTGCGACCGCGGGTGAGTGTCGCCCGCTGCGACCGCGCGTGAGTGTCACCCGCTGCGACCGCGCGTGAGTGTCGCCCGCTGCGACCGCGCGTGAGTGTCGCCCGCTGCGACCGCGCGTGAGTGTCGCCCGCTGCGACCGCGCGTGAGTGTCGCCCGCTGTGACCGCGCGTGAGTGTCGCCCGCTGCCCGCGCCGGTGTCCGCGCGCCGCCTTACAAACCTAACTCTTTACATTAGCCAGTCTTTCGTTTCCACTACTCTAGACTACTGCGCTACTACCTCCTAGCCTTCGACGCCGACACGAGGACCGACGTGTGCCACATACTTCCTCCTAGGTTTCGATATTTCAGAACTTGCTTTGAAATATTGAACATACAGAATAATAGTGCTCTCACACTAGTATTATCATCATTTTAGTTGAATCTTTATTTTGTAATTGCTGCACCCTAATTGCTCAACACACTCGAAATGACAATCCCTTCCAAAACACAATCCTTCCAATTCTTTCTTTTCTTTTTTTTATAATGTAACACTATCCATTGCTTATTTTTACTTTCAAGTAGACGGATTTGCAGGCATAAGAAGCTATGTATTTTATTGTTTCATCAAATTGTAAGGAACTGTCATTACGAGTGTCTTACGCAATTTGGGTGCTGAATTTTTCTGCTCAAATCTCTGTGCATTAAACCGTACGTACATAAATCATGTGGCACACAGTCGTCCCACACACCCACGCGATGAGAACGCTCCATAACCAAACATCTGCCGATGTGACACTGAGGGGACAGAGGGGAAGTGTGGAGTGAGAGGGGCCGGTCGCATCGAACCTGCATCCAATATGGTCACCAAGTTGAAAAGGAAATCCGGTGCAAACCGCGGGGAAAAGTTGGCAAACTGATCAAACTACCCAGCCTCGTATTTATGGTAAACAACAGGTGCGCTGCTTCTTAGCAGCAACATGTTTCTGTGCAGTTCAACCGCTGCATCCGGTTAGACTGGAAGCCGACCCTAACACAGATGGGAAAAGGCTAGGTAGATGATAATGGTCTCGCCACTGTGAGTTATTGGCAGATTTTTAAACAATTCAGTCAAAAACTCACAATGGAGGAACCAATTGCAATCTTTGTAAAGTAGTAGAAATGGCCCCCTGGCTGATCGTGTTGTTGTAACAATGTTGCGCCGAGTTTGTTCCACATAAATAAGTGGGCTTTAGGTAGAAAATACAAAGGTCAAAAACCGTTCAATACATTATTTTACCGTTGCTATTTACTGAAAAAAGAATAAGTACTGAAAACGGACTAAAAAGTCGAACAACTCAAATCTAGCGACGCGAACATTGGTATCTACTAAATCCCCTTGCTAACTATACCGTTCTATATCTTATAGTGTTACAACTTACAAGGATCTTTTGGCGCCTGAATGACACTGACAGGGGGCGTTGTTGGTAAACATGAGAAAAACTGTCACAGAAATTTTATGGCAAAACAAGATGGCGGCGTTAGTTCCGATTTGGGTCACGCGCCAGAGATTCTTGCAATGATTGTAAATGAGTTTGTATTGTCAATGGCAAGCCGTTATTTGTGAAATACTTCTGAAGGTTTAGTGACTAAGGTTAAGTAAACTGTCGTTTGAAAGTAAAATTGTTGGCACCTCGTATTTTTGGCACCACTAGCGTCAACCGAATGTGAAGCTCGCTGTCCGTACACGTGTAACTAGTAGAGTTTTGAACTTGGCTTTGCACTGCCGTGCACGTAGATATTGCGGTACAGTTTAGTTATGAAAAACAAAGTGAAAATTATTATTTACGAGAGATTTTGGATTCAAAACATAAATACACAATAATTTCGGTTATAATTTAGTACACGTTATTAGCCCAGTTTATTCTCCTTCGCCAGTTACACCTACACGGACAAAAGCGCATTTTCGCTAATAAAATAAAACGTGTTTCAGCACCAAAACCATTTTGAACATAACTAACGAACTAGGAACCGGTGCCGATGTGTTATACTATGTACGACAATATACACAATAACACAACTTCAATAAGCACGGAAGGAACTGTTTATACAACGCACAGCAAAGAACGCACGCATAACTGGACTAAAGCTATTGCTATCACCAACTCGCAGAAGGAATAAGAGAGAGACGGATGATCATATAAAGCTGTCACATTATGTTGAATATGAGTTCTAGACAAGTTTAGACGACAGGTCGTAACTTTCAACTAATTTGACAGCAGTCAACCATCACCGTCTCTGTCTGTTGCTGTCCTACTCTGTCCTAGTTTAGTTGTTACAATCTTTCCGACTCTTCATTTGTGAGTTTTTTTATCGGCCGTTGTCAAAGTGACCCTTCCATACTTATGCGTGTTGTCGAAATACAATATTATAGCGAATTTTATACAATGCTGTACACTAGCACCACTATAGCGTTACGTATAATAACCGAAACTTCCCGTTTCTATAAAACCAAAATGTTTGTGTGTAAATGCATTCTATTTTCATAATGGATCTTGTACTGATGTGTAAGTACTTAAAACTGGAATTTTAACAAACTTTTTTATTAGTCTTTTTTATGTTGGTAGGTAACAATGGGGAGGCTTTAGAAAAAGAAATTGCAGGTGGTTTTGGTTTTGTAGACATCAATACAAAGCCCAGTATAAAGTTATTATTTACATTAAAACATCACAAGTTTGGACAATTGACTTCAAACATGCATACAATATTACGTGCTAGGGCGCCTGTCGCTCTTCCACTGGAGATGTAGGATCAGAATTGTTCGCAATAGTTTAGGTTTACTTTCATAAACTTTAGGGAATTCAGCGAAACCTGGTACAGCCAAGCCACAGACGTCCTTACGAAACAGAACCCTAATATAAGCGTCTCATATAAAATCTTAACAAATTACGTGACTGCGGTGAATAATCGAAGTCCAGTTTCACCTCGGTAGTAAAAAGTAATAATCGACGCGAGTACAGTACAAATTTCAACCTTATCTTCATAGTGAGTATGTTCAATTTTCCGTATACTTATTATTTATAACCACATCCATAAAGCTCTAAGAGGAAGCCTCACTATACATATAATTAAAAGTAAACGTTTAATTTAAATATTTTTTTCTTTTAAATATCATTTATAACATATACACATTCATACAAAATTCTACATCACTAAAGCGTACTCGATGTTCGAACTAAATTATGAACCGTTCCGAATCTTTATTAAATTTACAAATTTTTACATCTCGTCTTAAAGTGATTTTTTACAATTTCCTTTAAGAAAGCGTATCGATTAATTTAAAATGAACGATTCGGCTGGTCGGATTTAGATTCACACTCGACTAGTAAGTTTTTTTGAAGGTGAAATGCAATATTAGAAGATACCTTAACTCGAACTACATCCACGGAGCACTGTGATGAGGAGTTTCTATTGTATCATCAACTAAATTATTCCAATGGCCAGTCAGTAGTAAGTTCCACAAAGATTTATGACCACCATCACAGTACTACGCAGATGACGTGTGGTACAACTGCGCCACGTTAAGACTACACAATACCTCAACTTAATCATTTCGATTGCCTGAACTGCCGTTAACAAGTAGAAGTTGTGACCAACACGGATGATTTAACGAGGGACACTTGTTTATGCGAGGATTCAGAGTTATCATAGATAGCTATAATATTGGTTTAATTTTATATAAAAACTAAATAGTGATGTTTCGCTCACACTCCTAAGTTCTAACATTAAAATAAAAATAAATAACATTCAGAACTGTTTGCGATCCCCGCTTAAACAAGCCTCAAGTGTGAGAGAAAAACTCGCGGATACATTCAATCGGTACCATACTTATGCAAAAATACATGATACGGCAATACAAAATCTCATCATAAGACCCATCATTTCTACGTATAAATATGCGTTTAAATCTAATCTATAGACTACTGCGGGCGGTGTCGTTCGTGACGTGTCAGGTCGGAGCCCGGGCCCGCAACTAGTTGACTAAAAACCTTGTTTAAATATCAATAAAAGCTAAGTGCTCCGGAAGTATATCATATACGTACGATATTAGATAGTGCAAAGGGCCGCTTCGTAGGCAGGACTCGGTAAGCGCAGGAGGAGTCGGGAGTCTGCAGCTGGGACGTGGCCGGGCGGAGCGGCCTCACGCACGCACGCACGCACGTACGCACGCACGCACGCACGCACACGCGGCGCTGGCAGGACCCGCGCTGCTAGAGATGCTAAGAACTGCGGAGCCTAAGGTACAGGCGACTACGACAAGAGTTAAAGAGTAGAGTAGCGGGTCCGCGCAGTGCCGTGTGTGTGTAGTGTGCGTGCGGCGCGAGTGACGTCACTAGCGGGCCACGTGCGCGGGAGGCGAGTGACGTCACGAGTTGGCCATGTGCACGGGTCGCGAGCGACGTCACTAGATGGCCACGCACGCGTGACGTCACTAGCTAGTCACGTGCGTGGGTCGCAAGTGACGTTTTAAGCTGGCCACGTGCGTGGGTCGCGAGTGACGTCACTAGCTATCCATGTGCGCGGGTCGCGAGTGACGTCACTAGCTATCCAGGTGCGCGGATCGCGAGTGACGTCACTAGCTGGCGACGCGCGCGGCGGGGAGGGCGGTGCCGAAGCTGCTCCGCAGGGACTCTTCCATGAGGCGACAGATTTTGTCGCGGTCCGCCTGGAATATACATTAAACTATCCGTTAAAAAATGCACAAATATAAAGAAAAACCCCGATAGTATTATGTTTTATAGCACAAGATAGATGGCTACAGAAGAACCGGTGCACGCATACGCACGTGGGTGCGGCGATCTCACACGGGTGTCAGTTGCAAAATGCGATCGTATTCACTCACTGTACGTACACGCGCGCCTGTGTGCGTGCATTTTCGCTCTTTTCTTCTTAAACAAATCTATCCTTGTGTAAATTAAACTGATTCAATTAATCATATAGACTTTTAGACCTGTTAAGGTCCACCAAAGAGAAAGCAGCGTCACCTCGTGTATGAAGCCGAGCTGCACGAGCTCGTGCGCGAGCGCGGCGGCGCTGTCGCGCGGCGACACGGCGCAGGTGAGCTGGCGGTTCATCTTGTCGTCCATGCGCAGCAGGATCGTCATCTGGGGGGACGCACACAAACAAATTACTGCCTCGGGGTGGGGCTTCCTAGCTAAAGCTAGCGTTTTATGACGTTCAAAAGTGCCTTTAATGTGCCTATTTGAAATAAACGACTTGACTTTGACTTAGCTAAGTAGCTCGAAATTATCTACATTGTTTACCAGTAAATGTCTTTTGGTTGCGATCTTATCCGTCGTGATAATGGTAGGTATATTTAAAAAAAACTAAAATCAACTATAGTCTGTTCCAAAAGTATCTGATAAAAGTGTAAATGTGTATGCACGGCATGCCTGCGGCGGCGGCGGCTTCTATTCTAATGAAAATTATGTTCATATACCTAAAGTCAATGTGATCAAAGGTTTCATTCGAACATGAACGTGAATGCTACACTAACAATGTTCGTATTTGTACGAAACGCTTACTTAGCAAGTAGAGTCTAAGTACACTTAATACTACACTGTCCTGCAAAACGAAGTATTACATTTTTTTAATTGAAATAACTTTTTAAGTACACAAGATATACTTTCCAAATAAAAAGGACTCGAAAAAGAGTTTACTTAACGAGTTAAGAGTTAACTTCATAGTTGAGAACCTTATTTTAACCCTAGATTCATAATCATATCTAAGAGGAACATTAATCATAAACATTCGTCTCACAGACGACTATATTTAAGTGACGGGTTTATCGGTACTTGTAAATAAAACAAAATAAATTAAATATGGTACTGTTTAATATGTTTAATTAGGTTATAAAAAAGAAATTAATTAATAAAAATTAAAGTTCATCGGCACATTCCACACATATGAAGCCGCGATGATCCATACACATAGACTTTTTGCACGACTTGCATTGGAACCTTGTCATACGACGTTTTTTATAGTCACAATGACCACAAATTTTTTTTGGGTCATACTTGGACCAGGTATGTCAATGGTAGGCGTTTCACCTAAAACTTCGGCGATTTTCATTTTTAGGCATCTCTTCAAAGTTGGCATTTCGTGCCTTTTCCGTAACCACGGTTCGGTCATCTTTCGGAATCTGTTTGGATCGTCTCCTGATATTCCACGTGATCTCCGACATCACTTAAATTCTGCACCACTCTTTGCTGATTGGTAAGATCATCATCAGAATCGGATAAACGATTCAGATAGTCGACAATTTGTCGATCCTCCATTCTAAAATAAAATTAGATGAATTCAAGTATTGTTGGTACCCTAAATTATACATTTTGAAAAATAATATAATATTTAGCTTAACCTAATAACATAATTATGTAAAATAATATCACATACTTACTTTGAATTTATAAAAAACAAATATCGTCAAAAACTGATTTTCAAAAATAACGATCCGATTCATCAATAGGTACACTATTCATAAATATTCGTCTCTCAGACGATCAAAGGTCTATAACTTGCAAATTAGATGTGACTGCGAGTCAAGGTCACTCGTTACACTAACAATCAAACGTTCTAGGAAGGTACTTAAGAGCTCAGCTTTCTATCTCTTTCACTCGAAACAGTAGAAACTAATTTGTGTTTCGCGCGGTCTGTGAGACGAATATTTATGAATCTAGGGTTAAGAAATGGCTGAAAAGAGCTTTAAAAACAAAAATAATGCTTTTCGAATTACAATTTTACAATTAATTTTTTTGTTTCTGTTTTTGTTTTCAAAAATTTTCTAGATCGATGTCTTGTTACAAAAACTAAGTACAACAGCACATACATTTTATTTATTATGCCTCTTTCACCTGAAGAACAAGCTAGGAACAAGACTTTTCTGGAACTAGGCATCAGTATGCGTCGTACTGCAAGAATGGCGGGTGTGACGTTACGAACGGTCCAGAAGGTGAAGCGAAGGTACGAAAAGACTGGAAACCATCTGAGGAGACCTTATAATGGCAGACCCAGGTGTACTAGTGGCCGAGAAGATCGTTATATTGTTTCCACTGTGTTGAGAAATCGCCACCTTAATGCAGTTGAAGTCCAGCAACAGCTTCTTCAGACCCGAAGGGACTACATTAGTGACAGTACAGTGAGAAGACGACTTGCTGAAGCAAATCTGAAACCCCGAAGACCAGCGAGTGGCCCCAAACTAGAGAGAGAGCATCGAGTAGCGAGACTGCGATACGCCCGTGAACACATACAGTGGGATGAAGAAGGGTCAAGAATTGTTCACAAATGAGTCTCGATTCTCACTTTACACTTCTGATGGAAGGCGAAGTGTCTACAGGCCGCCTGGTGAGCGATACCTTCAAGACTGCTTCTCAGAAAGAGACCAGTACGGTGGAGGCAGTGTACATGTATTGGCTGACATATCTTCAGAAAGTCGCATAAAGTTAGTGGCCATAGAAAATGGCACTCTGACTGGGGAAAGATATGCCCAAGAGAATCTTAATGAGTATGCTGGGCCGTATTTAGCAAATATGGGTGATGGATCGATGCTGAAGCACGATAATGCTCGGCCACACACGGCTTAGGTCGTGCAAGAGTATATTCAGGAGGTTGGTATCAGCGTGATGGCTTGGCCATCTAGATGTCCTGATCTCAACCCCATTGAGCGAATATTATTCTATTCGCTGATGACACTTCCCTTATTTTTAAATATATAGAAAAGATACGGATATCTTTCATGTCAACGATAGTCTGGCTGTTCTTTCGAAATGGTTTGCAGCTAATAATCTTTTACTTAATACGAACAAAACTAAATGTCTTAAGTTCTCATTACCAAATGTACCTCAAGGGGGTCTGAATTTAAAACTTGATGGCAAAAAATTAGATGCTGTTACGGAAACTGTATTTCTAGGAACTACTTTAGATTCAAAATTATAATGGGGCGCACACATTAGAGCTCTTTCAGGTGGATTAAGTTCAGCTGCATATGCAGTAAGAAAAATAAGGCAGTTGACAGATATAGCCACAGCTAGGTTAGTATACTTTGCTTATTTCCACAGTATTATGTCTTATGGTGTTCTGCTGTGGGGATCGGCAGCTGACGTAGATTCAATTTTCATTTTACAAAAGAGGGCAATCCGCGCAACCTATAAAATGGGTCCTCGCGAGTCTCTTAGAAACAAATTCAAAGAAATTGATATACTAACTATGCCTTCTCTTTATATTTTGTATGTTCGCAAAAACATAGGACTTTTCAAACTAAGAAGCGATTTCCATTAAATACACGCAGTAAAAATGAAATTGTGATACCTAAATTTAGATTAACTAAAACTAGCAAGTCATTCCTTGTAAACAGCATCCGTTTATATAACAAGTTGCCAAAGCCGGTTACAGAACTTAGCGATGGAAAGTTCAAAACCCTCATCAAACGTGTCCTTATCAAAAAAGCATATCATAAGATTAAATACTACGTTGAAGACAAGGTACATAGTTTGGCAATAATTCCTTCTGCACATGTGGCTTCTCTGGCGCCTCATTAACGGCATAACTATATAAATATCTATTAACTGCTCTCAAATTATGATGTTTATTTTTTTTTACATACTTCTTTGACATAATCTTTTTATTATTTGACATTATATACAGACAATTCTAATTTTTCACCTCTTTATTGGTGGTTGTAATGGCAATCGTATCACTTGATTTTAGTAGGTTATTATATTTTATTTTTTATTTATCCTTTTGATAGATTCTTATTTTGTATATGAGGACTTTGAAGGCCTTGTAGACTTTAGATCTGTACACCATTTTTTATTTTATCAAGTACCTGGTACTTGTTGATAGGCCTACGCTGTCCTCCCATACCTACTGTAATTTGAAAACATTGTAAAAGCCAATTATTTTTAAAAAGAGTAACCGTGGAGTTTCTCGCCGGTTCTTCTCCATAGGAAACGACCAATTGGAACCGTGCACCTAGCTTCTGATGTTTCATAAGAGCCCATGTATGTTTATGTGAAATCAAATATGTATTTTGATTTTTTATTTTGAGCACGCCTGGGATGGGCTAGGGAATCTAGTCAGAAGCCGTGTATTTTAAATCTCTAACTTCTATAGTTTAGGAAAAATTGAAATTTTAAAAGTGAAGTATGTAAGTACTTAGTTTTACAGGCCAGTGTAGATCTCAGCCTATATCGTATCAAAAAATAAGTTTTCTATACTGCCACGTGTTCTGGATCCTATGTGTGTTTCGGTAACTTATATTCTATGATGGACTTGGATAGTCACAAAGTATCATGTCATAGGCAGACTATTAAAAACGAAAATGAGCAAATATCATAAATTTATTATAACTGAGACGCACGTTCATAAGTGATGAAATGTAGGATGATGAACGTTGACAATTTGGCATCGAAAAGTATTATGTTGGCATGTCTTGAATTAAAGTCGAGGAGACATTTGATTTGAGTGTTATTATGAGGCATTCTCTATAAATTTTGCAAAAAAAATATAATCATGTTGCCGACGCGCTGCGTCTCCAGGTCGCGCGGCTCGGGCGACAAAATGTTGCAACATGTAGTGTGACTCACCAGCAGGTCCGCGGGCGGCGCGTCGGGGTGCGGGTGCGGCTGCGGCTTCAGCGAGCACATCATGTTGACGACGCGCCGCGTCTCCAGGTCGCGCGGCTCGGGCGACGCCGGGAGCGACTCGGCCGCGCGCTCGGCCGGCGACGCCGCGCGGCCCAGCCCGCGCGTCCAGCCGTACGCCGTCAGGGGGTAGATGCCGTACCTGCGGCCCGGGGGGATTCATGAGTACAACGGATTCCAAATAAGAGATGAGAGAGCAAAAAACCAACCATGCGGGCAGAAGTCGTCGGCCTAACCGAAGGCCATGCATGAGTTAATATTTAAAAAGAATAGAGCACAATCTAGTAACGCTGTGAACTCACTTGACATCCTCGACGAACTTCTCCAGCTTCTCCGCGTGCGGCTGCAGGTCCTTGGCCGCGAGCTCAGCGCGCGCGCCGCCGCGCTCGCACCACGCCAGCGCCTCGCCGCTGCTGCCGCCCGCCACCTCGTCCGTTATCGTCTCCGATATGTTCGCTGGAGACACACGTAATAAACACTTAGTACCCTGCAAGGAGTTGGTTACGACAGGTACTAAAGACAAACATCGCAGAAGTCGAGATTGAATGTCAATTAAAATTGCAACAGTTACACTAACATCACAATCCATTTTTGCCAAATTAATGGACCAACATCCTAGTTCAAGAGCATAATCCTAGTCACTTTAGACTCAAAATGGATATTTGATAAGTTAGACATTTTTAAGACTTACCGGTGGTATTGACAAGCGTGTGCGCTGCCAACAGTTTGAGAGAGTGTACTTCGAAGAGTAGCGGGTGGAAGAGAAGCTCCCTCGCCGTGGGCCTCTTCGCGGGGTCCTTGTTTATACACCTGTAGACACACGGCAGGGTCACTCACTGAGCGGGGGGGAGACAACACACAGGCAGTGACCCTCACAGGGGGGTTACTGAGGAATTGAGTGCTCATTTGTGCATGCTGAGGGACTTAATGGAACAGTGCTAGCTGCGATGCGTTGTTTTGAAATCGTTGAGTACTCACACCTCGTTCAAACCAAAGCTCCGCTGCATGCGAACAATGCAGGACTTTTCGTAAATGACAAGTCTCAACAGTGATACACATGAGCAGTCCATCCCTCACTTCGTGTACCCATACTACAAAAGCCACTTACCGCCACGCCCACCTGTAAGACAAGTACCTGTATATAAAGTCCTTCTGTCGCGTCTCCTCCAATGATTCGACCGTTCGTACGATGTGTTCCTCCGTGACGTGGCTGCCCGAGTCGCCATTGCCCTGAATCTCAAGTGCCGCAGTCTCCAATGCGCACATTCCGAATGAGTAGATATCCATCGCTGGCGTCACCATTTGTGATGCTGATACGGGGGGAAATAAAGATGTTATGAATGCAAAAAAATGGACAACATAGTTTCGGTTGCTGTAATTCTTGGACACGAGCGCAGTACATACTATACAGAAACTTGACATTTCGACGCAACGCACGCAGTCATAAGCACGGCTTGGTTACACGGTATTCATTGGGACAGCAATGAACTCGACTCACTAAGTCACGATTTCAACATATAGAATTCCGAGAGCGAGCTTAGCATATGTGTGCGAGAGCTGGCCAAAGATAAGGTAATTTCTGCATGGTATGTAATTTGTGGCACGAGTCTTGCCTATTCCAAAACACTTAACAAACTTCCTAAACAAGGAATATGCAAGAGTCCGTCAAATCAAGGCAGTCAAAACTGTGTGGTCCTTCCATGAGTCATCTATTAGTTCATGGTACTTACATCCGTATTCGGGTGCAATAAAGTGCATATTCCTCATGTTCTCGCGGCAGGTCTTGACGTGGTGGTGGATGGCGTCGGGGGCTACGGAGCCGATCTTCACGAGGCCGTTGTGTTGGATGAAGATGGTGTCGCACGTGAGGTTCCCGTGGACTATCGGAGGCACGCATCCGTGTAGATAGCTGAACGAAGAATGATCGGAGTTGTATTGGGGTAAACAAAAAGTCGTGGTCGACTAGATTAACATACAACTTTGAATTGATAACTGTTTACCTACTTAGAACTGGCAGTATCAAGAAGGTAGAATATTAGATCTTACCTGAGCGCTGACAATATCTGTGTGCACCACCTCTTCCAGGCCTGCAGCGGCAGTCGCTTCACGTTTCGCTTGGTTCGCTTGAGGAACTGTTTCAGAGAGCCGCAAGACATGTACTCCGTTATGAATATTACCTGAAACGATCAGGTATTGAAACTTTGTAGTCATGTATTTCGGTAGTGAAGCAATTCCTATAAAAATTATATATTTGACTGGAATAAGGATCTGTATATCAAATGGAGCATGCCGTCGACGGATTTTGATATGCCTCAAGTAAAACCTTGAAATAAGAAGACCCACTGGATTTATAAAGCAAAAATAAGTAGTTAAAAAAGGTCGTTTCTAAAATATCTTACAAATAACAAAGTTATCTTATTTGATTATGACATAATTTTAATTAACACAGAAATGGTAATACATTAATGTTATCCGAAGATATATTATTTTATTATTGGTTCTGTCATGAAGTACCATGTTGAGTAAACAACAACTAGTTGCGATCTAGTATTCGTCTGCAAAGAGCTGATATCATTTCGTGTCTTGCATGATCTGAAGAAGCAGAGCATTTTTAAAAAATGTAACTAATCAGTCAACTTTTAACGGATGCACATTTTGCATAACCAATATTAAATAAGTAATTGCGGTCCTTGGCCTTTGTCCAACAGTGAACATCTTTCGTCTGGATGGTGATGACGCCAACGATCCTACAGAAACGGAAGATTGAAAAGACTGAGAACATAAATGAAAGTTCATCTTACCCTAGGCTTATCGTTGTGTGTATCCGTCCAGTAGCGGTGGAATTTGACGATGTTGGGATGTTCTAGCCTGGTGAGATTGTCGAACACCATCTGTATCTTGTCCTCTTGTGCCTTGAAGTTCTTACGCTCAGAGAACTGCACCTCGTTCCAGACCACCTCGACGCCTTCCTCGGTGTCCATGGCAAGGTTTGCGCAGTCGATGCCCGGGACATCTCGTTGTTCCACCTGGAAATAATGAGATAAGTAGAGTAATAATTAGACATGTTTGTATTGAGGTTTATATTATAGGACATGTTTGTATTGAGGTTTATAATATAGGAAGAGAAACGATTACGTACATCAAACGGGATCCCGTTTGATGTACGTAATCGTTTCTCTTCCTGGTCACGTGTTATGTGCTTGCACAGTTCTATACGTATAGTAACTTTTTTTGCTATGAATTATATCATGTTTCTTTATCCGTCTATAAATAACTTGTCCGTTTGTAAATAAACGATCTACAATACACGTCAACACTATTACTGAAAGCAATAGAGGTAAGATGTCGAGCAAACATATTTGGACTTCCGCCGGCCACAGATAGAGGGACAATCATTCAATGGAGCCCCTTGACAGCAGGTTGGACCAGTGATCACCAGTGGTGACGTGGATAAAATCTATTTGTATATGTATTAAATGACTTAACAGAAGACTGAATAAGTTCGGGATTTTGTTTTGGCAACTTTCATAACACTTTGATATTGATCAGTAAAGTGTATAGCGGAATATAGACTCTTTTGAAGAAACCGATAAAAAAACCTCGGATAAATATCAGACGAAAACACCGCAGACATACCTTAAATCGATTAACTAATTAATTGCATACGATTAATTAAGTTCTACACGAATAAATGCCGCCGTGCACGTTTGCAAATGATTGAGATTTATAATACAGTACAGTCAGAGTCAGTACAGTCGCTGTCGAGTCGTCGCGATATTTGACACATACAATAAATTACCTTGTTATCGGTCAGTTACCCTCGTTGCAATTGTTTATAGCTATTATCTCGGCGTAATGAATAGCCAATGTTTATTAATTATGACAACTGTGCTATTTGCGTGCGCCGTTACATTGTGTTGTTTATTGAATTTAGTTGCTGAGGCTATTATTAACTAAGGCCTGCTTATTAGTTTGTAAAATTGTGATAGGTACGTTTATAATTTAAAGAAAATGATGACGGTAACAATGCGACATAATTTTAAGACCAGATAGGAAAATACCGTCTTCATGACTATTTAGGCTTTTTTTGTGGGCAAAAGGATACCCTCCTCCTTGGGAAAACGGAGGGTTATGTCGGACTGAAACCCCACTGTTTCTACTACTACCATGACTCGGGGGCCCGGGAGATACTTCTACATGTGCCGCACCCATGACTAGCCTAATAAAGAAGGATGACCAAGACCGCCAAAGAATGAAACACGGAAACAGTCCAAAAACTGGGTCAAAATTAAGCTGTCGAACAAGTACAAGAAAGATGGTAATTATCGTCAGTAAGTGTATTGTACAAACATTTGATTACCTAACGTTACTTATTATTGGACAACGGCGATCGACGATAGTGGTGCGGTAAAGGTTTTGTGTTCCCAAAACGTAGATAGGAAATTCGAATTGTTACACCCGCTATGAGTCAAGATTCTTAAAACTAGTTATGTAAAAGAGATAAAGTTAATTAAAATAACGGCAAAACAAATTGTTGAGCAGTTCATTAACATGGTATCTGAACCAATATACTTGGGATGCCAGGTACTGTGGCTTCAAAATCCTAGAACCACAGAATAACGCAATACGGAAGTTCCAATTACATGGACACGCCTAAAGATGATAATTCGCGGATGCAATCAGTACGATCATAGGAAGATAAGGACTTTCACTACCAGCCTGCTTTTCTAGTGTAGCATAGTAAATATGGCCACTATCGCAAAGGAGGCGAAACTGTGTAGTCCCACCAAACAGCATTAGATTTTGTTTTTAATTGCCAATCTAATTTAGAGTACCTACCTATATGATGTGTGCAATTTACATCGCACATTGTATTGAGAAGACTTTTTGTACTATTGAATTGTGGTCAAATATTGACTTTAGTAGGACACGCCCACTGTACTAGGGCGACTGCGCAGTTTGATGACGTCGACCACTGCGCAAGGACAGGATCTAACACATCTCTTGAATATTATAGACGACACGGTTGGCGCAGTGGCTGAGCGATCGACTGCTGCGCTGCGTGTCGCGGGTTCGATTCCCGCACGGAACAAATATTTGTATTGCCTACAGGTAGTTGTTCCGGGTCTGGCTGTTTGTGTATGTGAATTAAAAATGTTTGTAAACGCACCCACGATACAGGAGTAATTCCTAGTGTGGGGTAACGTTTTTTTAAAAAAAGAAAAAAAAAATTAAAAACTATCATTTACTTAGATGGAAATCAAATATTATGTATTTTTTATAGTAAAACATAATTGCTATTTTGTCTGATGTGTGGTCATTATGGATGTTTTTATGCATGTACTTGTAAAGTTGTCATACAAATCATTTAATTATATTGTATGCATTATCCTATAGGTTTATGAAAGACATCTTGATCTTTTGATTATATTGTATGCATTATCCTATAGTTTTATGACAGACATCTTGAGCATTTAAATATATTGTATGCATTATCCTATAGTTTCATGACAGGCATCTTGTCTAAATGTAGTTATTAACCGGTTAAATGCCTTAACCCATTGAGTGTCTAATTAGCAGACACAATAGAATTTAATTGTTCTTATGTCGCACTGTGTAACATAAGACATTCGAAAGGTTAATTACAGAAACAATTAAAAAGAAATTGCGTCTCGCGTGGATCCACGATCCGGTGAATACGAAGGGTTAAAAGGGGCGTCTGTTTTGTAACCCCATATTCATATGTTCAGAAGATGAGATGCAAGAATAATAAACAAAACATAAGCAGATGAACAGTTTATATAACCCACCTGTTGTTGACACTTCAAAAGTGCATTAAAATAGCTTCAGTAGTTTTACTCGTAAATCTATGTCACGTAGAAACGTACAAAACTTTACTTGAACAATGGGAACAGGTGCTGGCAACATTTTATGAATGAAACACTGATTTGCTTAGTTTTATTTCGTGTTTATTCGAAACACGATCTGTTTTCACGTAAATTAAGAGAAAATTTGAACCCCATGAAGGTACAGACTGAAAAGAATAAGTTGTATTGTTCTCAAATTTTTTTACCAGACAAAATAATCCATTCCCTATGTCTCTGAGGCTTTTGGAAATTCCCAAAACACGCTATTCTGTAATCTAAAGATTATGAAAGTGATTTTGATTGCATAGATTTCATTAATCTGTTTGCATTGGCATCGATAACGTAAACAGTAATCAGATGCTAGTAAAGAATTCCTTGTTTTATCGTAGACACAGATAGTGAATTCATATGAGATTAAAGGCTCGTGCAAACAGGCGCGACGCGCGACGCGAATCGCGTGCGACACAAAGGCACCGCTCGTTGCGCGACTTGCGGTGCCTTTGTGTCGCGTGTCGCGTCGCGCCTGTGTGTACGAGCCTTAATGACTAATTTGTTATCGCTGATTTGGTAACTGGAATTCATGGTGAAACTGTTCATTGTTTGGGTAAAACCTTAGTAGTTATCCTTATATTTTCCCGCTTGTATGTGGTAATAATTTCCTGATAATTGTCATTTAATCGATTATCTAAATTACTCTGGTAAATTTTAAAACTAACAAGGATTAAATACTATATTATTTTCTTCAAGCATAAAAGCTACAAAATAACAATAAAGTTAGTTCAATTTCACTCTCCATACAAGCCTATCACATGCACTGAATCTTAGCAAAACATAAACTTTCGCATTTATTAACGAAGATTATCTAGTACTCGTTAGTTAGGCGGGCAATACACCGGCCGACAATTTAGTCGCACAGACAGCGCCATAAATCGTGCGAAGAAAGCCGCTCGAAACCACTAGTTACTGGCGAAGCAGCAAGTGGGCGAGCGAGTCCGCTGCAATGATTTAAGTTGTAGATTTTATACGGATACGTACATTTTAGTGTCGGTCGGTAATCGCGAGGTGTGGCTGCAGCCTTCCAAGATTATAGTTACGACGATATTTTAAATTGATATTATTGTATCTTCCGCAGTGAAAAGGGTTCGTGGTATTGCTCCTGTCTAAATGTCGGACTGGTAGTTAGATGGACGCTTTAGGTATTCGTAGTAGTTGTAAAATGTAATGGTTATTGCTGGTGGAAGTCTGTGTGTGGCGTATGAACATAAACTGCTTGAATGAAACATGTATAGCTTTGAACGTTGGTAACCCTTTATACTGAGTTTTGTAGGTCTAGATGTGCGAAAACGCCTGTTAATTCCGATATTTACTAAACAAAGTACAAACAAAGTCAGAAGTGGTGTCCCCGAAGGCGCTTTTGTCATGTATATTTGAAAAATAAGGATGGTGGTGGTTTAGTTAACTTTTGGGACGGGTGCACATAAACACGATACAAATCCTTCGTTTATGAGCAAATAATAACCGAACCCTTAGTTAACTGAAACGACTTCCGCATGTTATGGGGATACAGTGTAAACGACACAAAGAGACTTTTGGGGTTATGTTCATATTTTTCCTTTGAAGATCCCGAAAGCTGATACCTTATTTTCCACAGTATATTTTTATAAACAGGACTAAAACCAGTAGAAAAGACGCCCTGGGAAAGCTGATAATGAAGATGTAGGTAATATTCAAACGTCGAACTTTGATGACAGACCGCTAGTTAATGAACATTAACCACCAATACAGCAATTAATAAAGGTAAAGATTTAATCAACATGAGAAGCTAGAAGAACCATAACAATACACAATCAAGACATTAAATAACGCACAACAAGACAACAACCAGGTTCAAACATCCCAACTTAAACAACAGATAAATATAATTGAATTTTAATAGGTTCTTAAATTTATCCTGAAGAAGGAAAATAAACAGAGAATGTTTATTAATATAGCTGTTTTACCTACACAACTGACCCGACACACAGACACAGATATGAGACCACCGTTACAATTATCAGTGTAGGCTAGAATAAACAAATAATTGAATACTTATCACTAAGTTATTGTACATTAACCCCGGGGTCAGCTGGTGTGAGCCGGTGGGCTATAAATATGAAAATTGCGAGATGTACATAACAGTCTTTTAATAATCGAGTTGAGTAATGAGACTTACACACGAACGTATTAAAGAATGTTATTTGCTAAATAAAGACTCAACGATGTAGGGATACCCCGTGAGTCGTGTGCATTAGGTAATAACACCTAAGTGTGATGCCAAACTAAGATATGATTCTTTAAGATGAAACTTAATTCCAAACCTTTAGCTTCTCTAGTTCTGAAACCATTGGTTTGACTTGGTCCATACTTCCAAACTGTTTAATATTGATAAAATTTAAAATGCACTAATTGCTATTATTTTGTATTAGGAAACGCGACCTGTGTTTGCATTTCACTGCGTAATTTGCAATCAGAACCTTGTGTTAGTATTGAACTCTACGCTGGCATTTAGCGGGACCTAGCTCTTATAAATAGTTGAGGAAACAGGCTTTCAATAACTTTATAGTGCCTACCCATTTATTCCTGTATTGCTTTATGACATTCAAGCATGCCTCATTGACGAAGTTTACGGTGATAACCTTATGTAATGGCTCGCATTTACTGCAAACTTCGCTTTATCTGTGACCTCCGAATAACTGTGTGCAGCAAATGATAATAAAGTATTTTTATAATAAGAATAAGTATTTTTGAGTCATTGGCAGATGTTGAATCGTCAGTTCCACGTGCAATGTGTTTAAAAAACATCATCTTTGTACTAGTCTGAAGAAAAACGATGTTACGTCCGGAATTAGCAGTACAAATTGTAAACATCCGGAAAAGTAACTGCGTTGAAATCAACGAGGACGTCAGTCCGCATAAATCAGTGATAATATTTCGGAAATTAGCTTTAGAAGTCCGGTCCGAAATATTTACACTGAAAACAATTATGTATTGTTTTCGATATTACATAATTGCATAATTAATACTAATACCGAATTACATAATTAATACTAATACCGAAAACAATAATAATGGCATTATTTTCTACATCGGACTGCAGAAACCGAGGGGCTCGTGGCTAAATATTAACAGCCGCACAGGGCGATCGATCAGGTTAAGCTACGCTTGCCGCGGTTGGTCTGTGGATGGGTGACCATCTTTACATATCGAGACACCTCTGTGCCTCGGAAAGCACGTTAAGCAGTTGGTTCCGGCTGCCATTTGTAGATCTTTGACAGTTGTTACGGGTCGTCAGAAGCCCGACAACCAGTCTTACCACGGGGTCTTGTATTACCCAGTAACTGGGTTGTGGAATTCAGATAGGTAGTTGCTCCATGTAAAATAATGGTACTCAGATGCATCCGGTTAGACTGGAAGCCGACCCCAACATAATTGGCAAAAGGCTAGGCAGATGATGAGACAGCAGAAAGCATAGTTTAATTAGGTAAATCTTTAGGATTATAAAATGCTCATAAGAGCAGAAGGGGCGACGTTAGTACCTTAACACATACTATACTATTACGTGTACATAAAATTACTTTACAAACATTATGTACTTATGTCAATTTTTGTGCTAAATAAAAAGACGCAAAAGTTCCAATCCAAACAATGCTCATAGGACTTGAAGAAGGGCTGAACTAAACAAAAATATCGATCACTTGCGCGCAATCCCAACATGTTCAAGAAGTGAATGTTACGAAACTTGGATCAGACTCGCACAGACTAGGGAAGAGGCATAAAATAAAGGTGGCTCAATGGGCGAAACAAGGCTGACAATGATGTTGATCATGATTTCGAATTGAGTTAGTTCACACTATTGACGGCCTAGCATTGCAATAGCAAAATAACAAGAATAGCAACTGAGTCGAACAGGACGTGTCACGAGACTACTTCTAAATGGGCCTTCTGCAACTTCTCAAGTAATGACAAGTGAATGAACTCTGCGCCTGCGCTGATAACGTTTATTACACACTTATTACGCGAAACGATAACAAAATGTGTCTTTGTGTAGCCATTGTGTGAAGGAATGTACTTCCACTGAATGTAACTAATGATTTATTTGTGTTTGGACACCACACAGGATGTTGTGGAAGCTGATATGAAGGCTAACAACCTTACTGTATAGGGTGCCACGGTTTCATGCGCAGCGTAAAAATAAGTACAACACTATGTAAAGCTGTATCTTTCTCATAGTTTTCATCAATACGGAATAGTTTCAACTAAGAGACATAAAAAAATATCTTAGGCAGTCCAGCTAAGTTTTCATCTTGAATCAGAAAGATATCAACTGAAATCTGTTAATTTATAGATGGCGAACACCTATAAATTTACAAATATAAAGTGAGCTCAGAAACGTCGCACGCGCACGCTACGATCAATATTTGCACGAAGCGAGCGAGCGTCGCGAAATTTACGAGGAGACGTGAAACGCGCACAAACCATGTCATGGTTTACTGCAAGACGTACATAATGTTAATATTTTAAATGCTCCAAAGAGGATATTTACTTCAGGTTATAATAATTATCATCTTTGGGTTTGTGATGAAAATAAGAAGAATATCAAGGATATCCTAAGAATGCATGCTCCTTAGCCTTAGATGTGGCGAGTCCTTTTATGAAACAATCTAAATGAGAACCCAAAACAGTAAGTAACGTAATGCAGAAACATTGTCATAAAAACATGAATATATAGACATTCTAATCAAAACAACGTCTATTAAATAACTACTTTGCTGAAGGCAATTACCATAAAAGAAGCACCTAAGATAAATACCACCTGCACAGACAGGGTGTGCCTTAGAAGCCATCAAGCATAAACTAGACTCAATAGCCTAGAGCTTTTGCCTAATTAAATTCTTTGCCGTCCATGTTCGCACACGGAGGGAGAAGCTCAAAAATATTGTAATAGGATTGCCCAACGACACAAAATGATTGCTCTGTATAGTCTGTGCAGACGACCGTATACAATATAATGAACAGCTTAATGCGAAAGGGTTTCGCAGTCCATAATTTCGGTATTATCGTATCAAATCTGGATTATTTTGGATGGAGACATAAAAGGGGGCTAGTTGTAAATGAGAGATTACTGGTATTCCAGGGTTTGGACATGTTGAAAGTATGAGAGGAAAATAATGGCGTTGTGGTATAAGTTTTCGACATTATGTATGTATGGTCGGGCTAGCTGGTAGTCTGTCTGCAAACCAATAACTGAGTTTTGTTATGGTAAAGCCAAGTTTAATCAAAAATCTGATGAATATTCAGAATCTTTGGATGATAATGAAGTTCAAAATATAATTATTCCGGATGACTGACAAGTGTACAATTATGTAACGTCCAAATTAGATGAACTCGATTAAAATTAAAGCAAGTTTGGTATCCCCCAGGCTCTTTTAACCGGAAGCATCTAAAACTTGAAAGATCAACTCATCCACTAAAGTTTCAACAGTGCCAGATTTAAGAATTTCAATCCACATGAACTAGCGATAAAATCAAAAGAACATTCGCAATTTCTTAGGGCCTCTTCTAATTGGCCGCTTGATAACGAGCCGTAGGTACTGCGTGACCAAGCGGTTTGACTTGTTAATTAGGCGCCATAGTGAGTGGAAATTATGTTTTTATTATATCTGCGGAGTTCACATAAACAAGGATGAATCATTTTTAATCGTTTTATCAAAGCCTAGATTCTATGGCAGATAAGTTAACGATAATGATGTAGAACAGTAGTTATTAGTTACGTGTTTGTACCAATTACTTTGAGGCACGTTGAGTCACTACTTCTAAAAATGTCTGATGTCACTTTTTCGAGTTTCTAGATAAATTACTAAACTGCGGCGCGCATAAAGATAGCTGCAACAAATAAAGACTGCGAATAGAAGTTTATAGCTCGACTTATGTAGCACAGGCAAACAGAATAGCTAACTAACTTTATAGTTCTAGCACACGACCTAAAATAGACAATTTGCAGGAACGATTTGGCCAGGTCTGTAAATTGGAGCGTCCGCGTCCGTAATGTTAGATCGACAATTCATTTTTCGGAAACCGTTTTGCTCTTCGAAATATTTTGTCTTACAAATGGATTGTGAAATCGAGACTAAGAACCTTATTCCACACAATTATATTAACTTAATTTCCTCTCAACATGCTAGTCCTCAGGACTTATAAGATTACGTTAAACTCGTCGCCTTCTGTCTCCGACTCTCCGCGCAAAGTGCCTTAGGATCGTTGGCAAAACGAACGATCGAAGGGAAATCTAATCAGACTCAGTTTCCTTCCCCGTTCATTTGATGAATTACTTGCCAGCAGCGCATGGTGGGACATATCTTACATGTCATTTGTAAATACGACAGAGATACGTCTGTCCCCTATATCTTGATCGCTTACTTCCGAACTGCGTCATGGAAGATGGTAATTAATAGTTGTGAAGTAAGTCTCGGAGGAAAAATACATCATGTCTACGTTTAGCCTTTTCTTAGTCCTTATTTATATTAAAGCTTTGGTCTGGCCATAATCCATACTTCCATACTAATATTATAAATTCGAAAGTAAATCTGTCTGTCTGTATGTTACCTTTTCACGCCTAAACCACTGAACGGATTTCGATAAAATTTGTCAGAGAGATAGATTGCATCCCGGGGAAGGACATAGGATAGTTTTTATCGACATACCTCGCGGGCGAAGCCGCGGGCGTAAGCTAGTTCTATATAAGACAATGTTTTCCTCAAAAATAAGACACAGAACATGTGCTGTCAGTTTTCCTATCGTGTTGGGTGGTCCACAATTTACTTCACACGAACCAAGAAGAGATGGTTTGTTTACGAATGGACCATTTAATAAGTTGAAAATTTCTCTCGTGGGTCTCTACCAGTCGTGACAACGCTCGCCAGAACATAAACATTGAAAGCGACACTGATTGAGTCTAGTGGTGTAGTGTTTGCGTTCGTGTGGAGACAGTAATTAACTTGCTGCGACATCGCGTTGCTGTGTACCGAATTAGATTAAACCGTGCTACGCCGCTGTATTTTTATTTAGATTCTAGCTGCAATGTTTTGATATATTTTTTGAAGTGAAAACAGCTTTAGCGGCGTTTTATACTTTTTTTTGTAATGGGTACAAAATGTTAAACTCGCGTCAGGACACGTGACCTGATCGAAAATTCGTAAGACGGATGGCCGTAGCCGGTACCGCGCGTGTTTTGTTTATAAGACGATTCACAAAATACACACGTAATTGTTCAAGTTTTCACTTCTGTCGGCACTCCCGGAGTGCAAATGTTCTTTTTTAGCGCAAACGTATCCACGGGTAGCTTTAAACAATAGATGTTCTTCTAAGTTTGAATGTGGGTCCAGTTAAAAAATAAAAATACAGAAAATAAACGATTTGATCAACTGGACCCGCGGGTCCAGAAGCGACCGGGTCCAGCTGACCGAAGACTCCCTATTGGCACAAACAGAGCTTTCATCTTAAATCGATAAGATGTTAATTTTCTGGAACAATTGAAAGACTTATAATATAGACTACTATACCTGAGCACAAAATACTCGAAAATGACGACAATTTTTTTTTGTTTGTTTGTTAGAATTGCATGATTTGTAGACTAGAGGGGCAATGGGGCACCACATACAGTTCCTAAATTACCCCAGGCTGATAAAATTTTCGTATTTCCTAATTTTGTTAATATTAGTGACTAGGTCGGTTTCCCCAGGTCGATCGTAGCTAGGTCCCTGCGGCCTACCATAATTTCAAGTTTCGTTAATTTATTCCATTTCCGTGTTCATTCATGAGTTTGGATTTATTCTGCTATTTCGTTATTTTCGGTGATTTCAATATTTATTCGACTTGGAAAGTGTCAGAATTAAAAACCTCAAAGATTGCATAAATCCTCGATCACTTTCTTCAAAAATGTTTCCGACATAAGCTCGAACTCTGTTTAATTAAAATAATACGCTGCTATGAATGGCTTTAGGCCACAATCTTTCGGTCTTTCGGAACACAACAGCGAATCATCATAAAAACCACTGCCTTGCATCTAGTTTTGGGAACTAGCTACGACAGCGCCATTTTGACAGTTGCCTTTCCCATTTTCATATTTTTTTAAGAGTTCGCATTCAGTCAGATATAATATGTCAAAATAAACTAAATTTATCTGAACTTTTGCCAAGTTTTTGACATTGATTGCCTTTGAGATAAGACGAGAATATTGGCCCAGTTCAACGTTAACGAGTGCATTGTAGAGCTGGTAGTAGGAGTATACTTCTTTCGGTTGAGTAATTACTTGAGGATGTGACGGTGGCTAAATAATAACAGCCGCACAGGTCGATCGATCAGGTTAAGCTGCGCTTGCTGCGTTTAGTCTGTGGATGGGTGACTATCTTTACATACCGAGACCCCTCCCGTGCCCGGCTGTCATACGTGGATCTGTGACAGTCGTTAAGGGTAGTCAGAAGCCCGAAAGTCTGACAACCAGTCTTACCAAGGGGTATCGTATTACCCAGTAACTGGGTTGTGGAGGTCAGATAGGCAGTCGCTCCATGTTAACGTTTAGCTCCTTTTAAAATGGTTGAGCTGAATGGTGCTGATCTATGCATGTTCGTGAACGGGCGCCGTCAGTTGGGACTGGTCATCACTTAGCTCCCCCCCGGTGGGTTCCCGCATTGTCGAGGCGGGGGGGCTCAGTAGCCGTGGCTCGGTCACACACGGTGAAGCGAAGAGGAAACCGAGGAGGGGCCGCTCGTAAGGGCTTTTGCCGATAAGCCGACGACATAGCGGCCAACAAGTAGTAGACAGAGGAGTGCCAGTATTGCGGTGCGCCGCTCTCCCTACGTTCCGCGGCCTTGACGGGGTCGCCACCGTAAGATGGCGGACGCGGTGGGGCCGCAGGCGAGGAGGAGTGTTGGTATGACGTTGGCCGTCTCCTTATCCTCTGCCGCTGAAAATTGCCAGGCGGCGGGGCCAATGACCTGACCCGTCGCAGGGGGACCAAGGGTGCCCAGACACGGGGCCGTCTGGCGCCCATGTGCTGGTTTGGTCCCTGGGGTGGTCACGGCGTGCTATGTGTTCTGGTGCGCCGGTGATGGGGAGTACTCCCCAGAGGAGGGTCCGGTGACGGACAGCCGCGGCGGGTTCACGGATAAGTGCTAACGCGTGCCCGTGTTCCCGCCGTAAGCGGCAGAGGAGGACACCGTGGAGTTTTGTGGGTTAGAGTCCCACATTACTGCAGTATTTCCCCGTGGTAGTGCAGAATGCATGAGCATTTCTCCGCGTTAAAAAAAAATGGTCTTCATTTATCTGCCTCGGCTTATTAATAATTATTTTATTTTTGGATTGTTGTTTTGTTTAAGTACTATTTGTTATACTCTGGACGCTTTTAACGCGTACGTCTTTTTTATTTTTTACATCGTTCTCACATTATATAATTTTAAATTCAAAAGTAATGATGTAACTAATATTTTTCTAAAATATAATTTAAAAAGAGTGTCCATGGAGTTTCCTGCCCGATCTTCTCCATAGTTATCAACGCTTTGGAATGGGCAACTAGCTTCATATTTTCTGATTGACCGACTTCTTGAAAATTCAAAAGTGCCTGTAAATGGTTTCATTGAAATAAATGCTTTCAGTTTGCATTTTTGAGGTTAAATACTGGTATTCAGCTGCATGCGGTTAGACTGGAAGCTGACCCAAACATAGTTGGGAAAAGGCTAGGCAGATTTTTTTTTGCATTGGTCAATCACTCAACAGCTGGCCTCAGCATTTGAAAAGCAAACATCAATGACTTCATATATTATTATGACATTATATGTACCAACTCGATAGGTACACAAGCCAGTGTAATTTCGATTTCAATTCGCAAAACATTGTCGAATCAATACGAAAACGTATTGACAATCGTGAACAAGCAATATTGGTTTTATCCGTCTATTTGTTCGTCGTAATCTTTGTTATTTTGTGTTCAAATTATACGTGTAAATTTCAGCTCTAAGTACTATTTCAAAACTGTCAATATTTCTAATGTAGGTACTTGTAAAGCTAATTCAAACTTTTTTGCAAGGTTTTCACGCTCTAGCAGAAACTAAATTGTCAGAATTGAATAAAATATTGACATAAATGACAACACGTTTTCACACTTCTCAATACACAAACATGGATATTTTATTAGTGGAAGACAATACAGACACTCGCTAATGTGTTAACATCTCACAAATCGTTTCACAACAAGACACTGCAAACACTTACGTTTAATATAGAATTGCAGATGATTTGGCAAGCACAGCAGCATAAAGAAGATTGCGCTACTAATCGCGTCCGCAATCATGCGTATCCAAACGACATCATTAACGTCCGCACGATAACATCCACTGTTACACACATCTTATAAACGGTCCAAATATTTGAGGGAGAAAACGCCGATATCGATCGTGGATAGACACGACACGCGACATTCCAAGCGAAATTCCTTACACGTTTAAAATAAAACTGCCGAAGGTCACGACATTGACCTCTACATGACGCCGGCCAATGATCAACCTCAGAAAGAGGCACGGTTCAATGTCAAGTGCGGGTCTATTCCTATCAGTGCGTGTATACGCGGCCTGCGTCACGGCGCCGTCTCACGTCACGGGCAACCCTACAGCCCGCTGCATGATACGCCCACCATTAGATACGATGGTTACAATTAACCAATTTAAACGCGTATTGTGACGTCGCAAACGCGTCATATGCCATGATTAATGGCGTCCAAGGTGGGTCGAATCTTATTATAAGCTCGTGACGCATGGGTGCTAAATCGTGTCTCAAATCGCATTTTCCTTTGATAACTTTTCCGTTACGCACTCCACGCCGTACGCTTATCGAGAGAATACCTGGGAACGTCATTCAATATTCTTTTATGCTGAAAACGTTTACGCAGGAACCTTGTAAAATATTTTATCGATACCCTTATACTAGTTCCACGTTAGCCCCTAAAGTTATTTCCTCTTTCGTTTGCTCTCAGGAGTAACTTTAGCGCTTCTATTTTAATCACAAATTGGAGCCCGACACTGATCGCTGATCGTTTTCATTTACAGTTCCTATTGGGTCCATTTGTCACGTCAGGGTGACATGTGGTTTGTTTCCAGCAATTTGTGATGTGGAGGTACAGTGAAGTGGATCTGTCGCGGGGATGTGTCCGGTGTCGTCGACCCGCACGGCCCTGGCGCACTATTCGCGACAATACGCTGGCAGCGCTCCAAGCGCCGGATGGCGTCGATACATCGGCTGCACATGCAACACCAACGTACGTTTTCACCTCCAAAACTGCGCAATCGACATCTTCCGTCCAATCTTCAACTTTAGCGTCAAGCTTGAAGAAGTTTAGAGTTTTGAGAACAGCAGTATGAAGTTTGTACATCGGTAAATTAGCGAAAACGCCTGCAGCGTTTTGTCCTTTGATGTTACAAACGTCGAGGAAGTCATTTAGGCTTGTGGTGTAATATTACGGAGCTGCAATTTCATATTTAAACGTGCGAATGGAAATAGTTTTAGAGGCGGCACCTCGCATATATCACGTCCCCTGCGGTTATATTACACGACTTGTGAATGAAGTAGGAAGCAGACCAAAGCCGAGAGTGACTTTATGACGATATCACGTGGGTTATCAATAGCTGTGTGGTGTGGTTGAAGTGAACATGGCATACGAAACTGGTGAGTCATGCGACAATATTCAAAACTATTAGGTTACGTGCAGGAGATGTGTGTAACGATGACTACGCAATGACGTATCTAATTTCACAACGTTCCTTTATACATGCATCTAAACAAAATAGTTATCAATGATGATCAATTATGTAATTTTGTTAATGAAGCGTAACATGGGATGAAACTCCGATTACCAGGTGAATGAGGTCTTTTCAATAGCATATTAAAAAAAAATTTTTTTTCAAAAGCTGCCATAGATGGCTCTAGTAAAAAATGATCTGTCAAAATTGGCTGCATAAATTTGATATCTTTGCTTAAGCTATGAGTAAAAAGTTTATCACTAGTTTGACGTTTGGTTATTATTTGTTTTCACTCACTTCGATTTGACGTGTGTTATGAATATTGTGCTTATCACAGTGCTTAAGTACTTATCTATCCAACAATTTACTTACCTAATTTTGTAAAAAAGTAGGAGTTACAGCAAAATCGGCTGGACGAAAATGAGCAGAGCATATCCGTGAAGTTTTTCGTATAACATGCTTGTATTTAATGGCTTGTATCCATTGGGTCTTTCGCACTTCGTTCTTAGGAAAAAAGTGCGTGCCGATATTTGTACAGTATTGTACACAGCACGGGCTAGCCATGTCAGATCAACGTAGTAGATGTAGGCAGTTAAAAAAAAATATATTTAATGTTGCTTGAACTTTTTTCACGGCTGATTGAATTGAAACTCAGATTTGAAAACAACTTTGACATTTTAGTTTTAAGCTATGCCATCTATCGGGGATATAGAAAACTTATTTTTTTTTCTTATGTCAATTTGAAAAGAGCTCATTTTTGTAACAGAAATAAAATTTGAAGTTTAAAAACTCCTTGAAAACTTATTAATGTTCAATAACAGATATTTACGAGGTGCACCAAATCTCTTATTGATCACTTGAAGATGAAGCTTTGTTTATTTACAGATGATTAACCAAAATATATGAAATTGTGCGCAATTCGTCGCCGCCATTGACATGACATACCTACGTACTGGCAAATAACAATAAATATTATTATATCCAATAAACAACTTTGTACGTGCTAAACTATGTTTTCCACACGTGAGATTACCGCTCTTATCAGGAGTATTGGTTTCACAGCGGTGGATTTTCCATGTTTTGGATGATGGAAAATTTATGACGCCATTGATTTTTCATTATTTAATTAATCGGCGCTGACGCCCGACGGAGACAACGGCAGAATGGTCCATCCGATCTCATTGTTGTCAAAGGATATACTAATGGGATTGTATAAGGATGGCAGCAGACTACCTATTAATTTGATCCGTACGCAAAATACGCGCATTGACGTGGAGTTGCGCACACCAGCCCGTATTACCTACCTATATTAATTTGATAAGAGTAGCTCGTAGAGTTAAAAGTTATTAATTATAACAACACTTTGAACGGAGTTGGAAAGCGGTTATTAGCTTTATAACTAGTCTCGGTTACATATTTGTGAATAGCAATTCTTTGTTCGCCGTAGATAACATTAAAACTATTCCATCAGACATCCTTCCCCTTTCTAATAAAACGTGAAGTCGACAGCTCTATAATCTAGCACATACCGTTTCCGACTAGGGTAGAAAACTCCATAGCTATGGTCTGTGTACATATTTTCCAGGTCGTTTCATTTCGCTCGGGTCAAGGTGCCGCGTGTGTCGCCTCGCCAGATGGCCTGTGACGTTACAAGATATTATAACTAATCAAAATGCCATTTCTGGAATTAGTAGGTGCCGTTTACTATAATGTCAGTAGTCATAAATGCTTGATCATACTCAACGAAGAAATTGAATTTTCAAACAGAAAAAGAAAATAATATTTTTAATTTGATAAAAAATAAAACTGACAGGCTGGAGCAATCAGCGACAGTAAATATTTTCGTCACATTCTGACACCTCGTAAATTGAGAAACCTGGCAACTTAAAGACTCCCTTCTAAATGAAAACAACCTGGGGACTGCCCAAACGTTTAGCATAGCTGTTTTGGTATTTCGTCGAATGTTATTTGTTAGGAAAACACAAGTTATTCAAGTTTATTCTAATGAATCATGCCCAAATTAATCTGAAGACCTTTCAAAATCTCGCAGGAGCCCGGATGAAGTCCTCAAACAACCGCTTCTGAGTCCTCAACCAGATTCTAAGCTGTTAAACCTTGTTTGTGCCCTTATCAAGAACGGCAATAAGTCGAACAAACAAGTAGCCCTATGTAGCTATATTGTCCTCTCTTTGATGATCAATTATATCGTGTACAAAAGCATCTGTTAGCAATGTGGATAGCTGTATGCGCGGCATGCAAGGCAGCTCTGTGTGTACGGTCGATCGCTCCGGGAGACGCACGACGTTTGTCAATACCTCGCCTTTTTGCTCCGTTTGCAACTCAACTGCTCTATTCAAGGATAGCATTAATAAGAGCAGATGGAGAAAGATATTGTGTTGGTTCAGGGCTTTGTTTAGGGATGCCTTGGATGCAGTTTCGAAGTGTTGACGCAGTCAGATCTACAAATAGGATTGAAATACAAGTTTACCATGTCCAATAAAGCACTACCAAGTTCTACCCAAACTGACAATATTTGTTAAAAAAAAAAATACACAAAGTTCGCATCGAATCGATGGTACAAATATTGCCATAAAGTAACAAGATATCCACAGTATTGACTCACTTATCCATTTTGGGGTGAGCACAATCATCCCCGTCGGTGACGTATCTCCCGGAATAGAACATCCCTAGTCATCCCGGGAAAGAAAGTAAAACGAGTTAACTATGAGTATGAGCCGTGATTCATATCTAGATGTGAGTCACATCGTTCTGGAGTGTAAGCCGCTGGAATTTTAGATAATATTTCGGAATGACACGTGCAAGCTCAATTAGAACAAATTTAATTAATGTATGACTAGCTTTCTTCTTTGGTCATCGTTTTTGTCACTGGTTTATTGAAAGTGGGTAGTTTTACTGAACCTAGATGCAAAATGAGAGTTTATGTAAGGAACTTTTTCAATAATTAAGGTCAACGTAGAGTAACTTATTACTATGAAGGTCGTAAACCACTTTCCGTGGGTATTTGAAAGGGAAACCGAGAAATATATCAAGAATATTGACAAGAGATACTGTAAACAAATGGCGTCATTTATTTCCGTCTGTCTAGTCTCTCTAGTGGAACTGCTTTTGTTAAACCAGTCAACCGAGACAGTTATTGTGTCAGAGCGGTTAAAACAATACTGAAAGATTACAACAGTTCACTATAATACGAACCCATTTTACGAATGACAGTAGTTAATGATTTACGTGTTAACTGAGTACTTTTTCGTTCATTCTCAGTCTAACACAAAACTGCCTAATGTTTGCCAAAAGTTTAAATACAATAGATAAAAGAAAATTACGGCTAATTTACTTTCGACAGCTTCGAATATAAAACTATTTGCTTGACACATTTTGTTAAAATGACTAACGGCTAGAGTATTGTGTAAGAAATGACGTATGCTTCTTTCGTATCATAATTTTGCACCAAACTGACGTGTGTATATTTTTAATTAATAACGTTTTAGTTTGATATTCAGAGACCGGAATTGGGTGTGTGAAAATACCTAAAGTTTGCAGTGAGACATAACATAGAGCTGTTACAACCACTTAAGTTAACCGGTTTTGAATTTTACCAATTTAGTTTCGGTTTTTTTGTTTTACATGTTCTTTACCGAACGGTTTTTTAGTTCTACTTGTTCTGTACGTCTGAAACACCGAATTTTACACATCTGCACGCTTTAATACAGTTTTAGTTTTTTTTTTTAAACCGAATTTTAACCGGAAAAGTACAAAACAAAAATTAATTTAGAACTGTATTAGCAGCTTGTAAATGTTTATAGTTCGGTATTTCAAAGGTAAGGAACATGTACAACAAAAAAACCGAAACTAAACCGATAAAATCCAAAACCGGTTCAACTTAAGTGGTTGTAACAACTCCATATTATGTCCCGCTGCAAACTTTAGGTATTTTCACACACCCAATTCCGATCTCTGCTGATATTACACGTATCTTCGACATTTTTGTGTTTTTCTCACAATTTACTAGTCTGATGCGTAGATATCTTGTTTTGCAAAATGTTGACCTTGTGGCTCAACTTCTATTTCATTATCATCGTACAAAGGGTTTGTGAAAGGGAGCCTTCACCGATATATTTTCAAGTGTGATGTCAGCAATCTGTGCCTTGTATGATGTTATGTGTTGTGCAGGATACAGCCACTTGATGTAATGCTTGGCAGCGCATACGCCCACAGGGAGAGAGATGAGCAAGTCCTTCTCATTCTATTCTTGTCGTCTAAATTGTATAACTTCGCAACAAATTGCATATCGGCGACGCGAGACCTATTTTGACTTGCATATGACTAGTATTTATAGCACGATTTTTTTTGTTGTGAGTCTCACATAAATAAGTTACGTAGGTAATTAATACGAGGTGTTCTGTGTTTCTATTTTTAACCGACTTCAAAAAGGAAGAGGTTCTCCGTTCGTCAGAATCTTTTTTTTAAATGTATGTTCCCCGATTACTCGATGACGGCTAGACCGTTTTAATTTTTTTTTTGTTTGTAACAGTATATTTTCCAGGTGGTCCCATTGTCATCAGGTCAGGATCTGATGGATCCTGGAGAAATCGAAGGAACTCTTCAAATATAGGCACACCTATAGCGATTTGAGTATTTTTTATAGCAACTCGTGATATGCTCTCGGAAAGCAACATTTGATGAAGTGGAACTGATGATGAAGACCACAGATGGCCACCAAAACTACTCAATAATGAGTATTTCACGGGTTGCGATTCGATTACTTTAATATGGTTGCTAAGCAATTTATGCTCGTCACAATGCGAATGGTGAAATAGAGCTGATGGTCAAACACCAGGAGGATTCCTCAACAATTAACGTCCCTGCATCGGGAAAAGCAATATTTTGTAAAAAGCGATAAGCAAGTTGACATGAAGCTATTATATCTTAGATAAGTTATAAACAGACCCACTAAAAAGCGAGAAATAAAAACAACTTTAACAAAAAAAAAAACTGAGTTCCAAAAAACACTACAAGTAAAAAATAACTTTAATTTCGCAAGTCGGAGGCAAAAAAATAATATACACATCCAAAGACACCGACTTCCGAAATTAAAGTTATTTTTTACTTTGTAGTGTTTTTTTTGAAGTCAGATTTTTTTTGTTAATAAGTTTTAATTCACTATGTTTATTTTAGATCTATTCTGACATTTGAGTAGTGTAAACTTTTTTATTTGTAAATGATGAGGCATAGGTCCTTTGACTTTCGATCTAGGATTATCTACTGGCCATTTGATTTGTGCTCTACAATTTCCCGATGTAATTGTCAAATTATCTAAATGTTCCACATCGTAATTTGGATAGGTTTTCCCGCGAGATCGAACATTAAGGGAAAATACGTGCCAACATTCCCAAAATCCCGAGCCTTGAGTTAATCGTGCGGACAGTCGCGAATAAAACCGACGACGCGACGTCCGAATCATTTCGCTTTCACGAGATGTCCCGCATTTTAACTACTTTTAACGTAAAAATGTAGGGAACTAGGAACATTCTGAATGTAAAAAAGTAAAAAACTAGAGCTTAGGGTCAAACATGCAATTTGAATGTGCTCTCGATGTGAGCGTTCTATGAAAACGAACGAATTCGTATCCAAATCGCACTTGCCTAAAAGCATTTTTATAGTTTTTTCTGGTTTAATCGTTTTTGGTCATATGCTGATACTTCGCTTCAGGCATTACCTGAGCTTTACTCATCTCTTGGTGTTGCGATGTATTCTTTGTTTCCAACTAAAAAGAGTCCCTATGCTTCGACAGACCGTAGAGATAGATGCCACTGCCTCTTTTACTAGTAGATGAATTAAGTATTAGACCAAAAGAAAATCAAATACTTGCTTGCGCTATCAAACCACCAGGGAATCGCTTTTCCCCGAAGGATAGTAGGTACCTATTAACATATTTATGCGTCGAATAAAATGGATTCCTCTCACATGTTACATCTTTAGTTTAATGCCTCATAAACGTTCATTTTCTTCGTTCCATGCTTGTTTTGATTATAGTGGGAGTTTCAAGGAAAGACGCAGTAGATCAAATCACGTGCTGGACCGAATTTAACTAACGTTGTAAATAATCATGTTTTAGATAGCATACGTCATGTCTGTTATGTTGTCCTACTTGTTCTTAACACGAGGTAGAAAAGTGAAGAAGGTTAATCCCAAGCGAGGATGAGGTAAACTTAGTTTTTAAATGCAACTGGATTTTGAAAACGCCCGTGGAAAAGTTAGAGGCATGACAGCCAGTTTGAATGGTTTATACAACGTTGACAATGCCTTGGAGGAAAGAGTAATGAGATTCAGCATCTTAATCTTATGTGTCGTTCTGCATTTGTCCATGCCCAAAGTTCTAATAGTCAATCGCAGTTAATACAAAGTGGACCTTCTTTACTTATTTCTTTTACATTCGATTTTACTATGTAGTTCATAGTTTGTTAGCAGACTGCGGGAGGTACATTGAACTTGGGAAGCTAAGGGCGGTCATATTAGAAACTGAAATCTAGATTTTACATACTTTTATTATTTCAGATTTATTTAGTTCTGGGGCTAATTACAGGTCTGTATAACATAGTAGTAGAATTTTTATGGCAATGTTAGAAAATTACCTCGTATAACTACAGAAATATAATTATGACGGTTACAAAAATCGGAAAAGACAGCGACACTGTAATAAAAGGAAAACGTGCAACGATCTACATATGAAAATGTGGTATAAAATATATACGCCAGTGTTTTACGAGGCGCTTCCAAATTGATATATCTATGTGTATACCTACCGCGTCGTTACTGAGAACTCGGTGAACCACGGAAAAGGTCTCAGGTGTGACTCAGTACCTACAACAAAACTAAGAGGTGCTAAAAGAGCAGATGAAGCGCCATCAATACATAATTATTTCGTGTTGCATTCGCAAATATTTTATGTGCATGTCTAAATGACTTTATTATGTTTTCTGGGTTTCGCATTGTAGGGAGGCGCCCTTCTGTATCTACCTACGTTGGTGAACAATCCCTGAACACTAACTGAATATGCATGAAAACGCCGTTGAATAAAATTCAGTTCGCAATCAACACTGAAGTGCGCCGGTCGTTTGACATCGGTTACATAACACTCATTAAAATTCGCAGCAATTGAATTAATTTGATATCACTCAATGTTTGGGTAAACACATTTAGAACGGTACTTGAGATGTTCCAAAATTAGATTAATTCTTTAATGGACTTGCAAATAAACATATTAATGTCAATTAGTACTATCTTCACAGAAATAGAAAGTACGTATGACAGATAAATCAATCTACAAGGCGACGAAAAGGATTTTTCAATCCCAAGAACACCCCATAATACAATACAGAAAAACGTCAGTAGCTAGCCAGTACTCGCAGTACAATTTTATTATACCCGACAGACAGACGGATCAGATGACACTATCAACGGCACAAAGAGAACATCTGTATGCCGATTATTCGATAACTATTATCGATTCAACGCTATCGGCATCGATAAACGGATGCTTTTGTTTGACACGGTTGTAATGAAAGCGAGATGCGTCTGTAGTTGTGTTGGATGATATAATATTTAATAATGAAGTCAATGAAGTAGAATTTATAGGTTTTTATAAGTAACGTCATGGAAATCAAAATGGAGCTGTGTTGTGATACGCACAGTATGACATATAACATGAGTTTAAAGATAAAAATATTATATAATATTAAGTAATTGGATAGTAGTCTCCGATACAAAGAGATGACCTTATCTTTAAAACAATTATAATGAGAGTCATAAAGGTGCTATGCTTTTCTAAATTCTACACTTCTATACATATAACTCCCCAATGTATAGAAGTTCTGCTTAGATAATTACTCAACAATTAATTACTTAAACCGAATGTAACCGTTCATTCCAGTCTACATAAACGATAGCTTAGTTGTTACGAATACATCCAATTAAGTAATTGAAGTAGGTACTTATCATTTTTATTGCAGGTATTCAATTATTTGTTTATAGACCGTTTAAACAATCCCGGCGAGGAAACTTGTGCGTGTGCTGTATTAATAGCGAGGAAGAAATAATAGGAGAAGCGTTTATTCTAGAGAGTAGGAAAATCGACTGTTGGCAACATTAAAAGCCAAATAGTAATCTGGTTGATGCGAGTGCGACATAATTGGCAATTAGCACTAAGCCTATTGGGAATGCGTGTGTTCGCTTTGGGAACGGGAGACGTGCAACACCTACCTACTCAATTCATAGACCAACGACTTTTGTTACCTTCTTGACAAATCCATCATACTGATTTCAACTGTAAAATTATATACGACCACGTGTCTACCCAAACCTCTACTTAAAATGATATATTTTTTATTAATTGTATCCTACCAGATGTTGACGACTGAAGGGGCGTTAGAGATTAAATGCAAACAACCAAAGATCACGGTTAACCATTGAATCCAAGATTGCCTGAACAGATCTTCATGGGCAAGGCTAATTTCAATAAGGATTCCAACGAATATAATAACGATATTCAGACTAGCTCTACAAAAGGACTCGTCTAAGTAAATAACATCGCTAAAACTGAAGCACCACCCAAACCCGCTCGCCTCGCGACCGCACTAGATAACACACATAGATAAGCACAATTATCAATTCAATATGCTAATTGATAAGTTAATTAGACACGAGTATGGAAGCATGAAGCGTACCTAGCACGCGATTAGTGTATGTGCAGACGGATTGCACTGCTATTTGTAAATATCGATTACTCTGCACTGTAGGAAACTTTAGCTTGGTGACTACGTTGGTAAAGATTACTGTGCAGTCAGTGTTTGGGCATTTTCATTTTTAAAGACCACCCCCGCATTTTGACTGTCCCTCGTATTAAATTAATTATTATATGATTTCGGTAGGATAATTATCAAAATGATTTTAATCCTGAGGATACCGCTACATCCTTAGCTTAGGATAGTAACATAATATTTTAACACTTAGTCAAGAAAATAATAATAAAATAGATTACTTTTCGAAATTACCCCCTATATTTCACTGTCCACGACCAACTATTGACTAAACTTGTATTTTTTTTCAACATTTTTATTCCACTTGGGGTAATGTTTTTTCACTTAATTAGAAGCATACAATATAAACTAACAATTATGCAAATAAAAAATCTGCTTTTTAAGTAATTTATACTTTTTTTTAAATAAATTGAAACACCCATTTTATCGGCATTCCGACAGTGTCCGTTTAGTTACCGTGTTTTTGCCTTTCCAAATTTTCCGAGTGGTATCGAAATATTTTTTAAATGCAACATTGTTCGTATAATGTCGAATCTGTGTTAGAGTGTCGGCCATTTCGTCCAGACAGCGTCAGTGAGGTTGCATCAGCCGTGTGACAAGAGTGTGTGCTAAAACATGTCCGGGTTAGTTACTACAATTTTACCTTTATAAATCTAAACTTGTAGCTAACAGATCGTTTTAATATTTTCTTAATTAGATTATGAAGTGATTTGCAAAGAAATACATACTATCTAAGAATTAGTTAAATTACAAGAAATAATTTTATTTATGAAAGTAGTTGTCCATCATTTCGGTTTCGTTACTTTGCTTATAGTAACGTACAAGCCGAACATCAAAAGTAACGAAACCGAATCATAAAGCTGTGGTTATAACTAAATATTTTTTGAAGTGAAAACTTCTTTAGCGACGTTGTACACTTTTTTTGTAATGGGTAGAAAATGTTAAACTCGCGTCAG
The DNA here is from genome assembly GCA_963855955.1 of Luperina nickerlii. NCBI lineage: Eukaryota > Metazoa > Arthropoda > Insecta > Lepidoptera > Noctuidae > Luperina > Luperina nickerlii. The sequence goes on along the minus strand of OY979666.1, from coordinate 1,261,022 downwards.
GACACGTGATCCTGATCGAAAATTCGTAAGACAGATGGAGAGTAGACAGCCGGCGCGGCGTAGGAAAGGAAGTATCCACACCTCTCTTTCTACGGCGCGGTGAAAATGTATGCCTGCGCCTGCTGTTTCGTTGAGGCGGCGCCGGCGCAGGGAGCTTGCGCGAATGTTCGTGTGTGTTCTTAATTTTAATAATTCATTTATTAATTAATATAATTCTTTAATAATTAATAAAAAAATTATCGATTATCTCATTAAAATAATAAGGTAATGTTTAAAATGTATTGTAATTTAAGAACAAATTCAATTTTTGATAATCTTTAAGGACTTTGTAGACACTGCCTTATGTTTCGGTTTCGTTACTGTCCTCGAAACCACACATATAATAATTTTAATTTTAAAATAATTTCCCAAACGTTCTGTAATTTATAATTTGGTATGCGAAAGTACGCAAGATTTTCTTTTGTATGCATATTTTAGATTTTTGCTATTTGAATTATTTTAATAAAAAATAAGAAAATGAATGTTGGTTTCACACACAATGGTAACGAAATTGGTTGCAAATCTTTTTTGTAATATTATTTTAAGCCTAACATGCCAAATTAAATTGATTTTTTGAAGAATGTTATTTGTTTAATCGGATAAAAATAAGTAAGACAACAAACAAATGTCTTTTAATTTCCTTTTTCACATTTCAATTTGGTAACGAAATGGATATTATTTTATGACTCAAGTTAACGTTTCATATGCTTTTAGTCTGAAATTGCAGGATTTTAATATAATATAACATCTTTTTAGATAACTTGATAGTTGTTTTATTATTATAAAAAATAAAATAATAAGAAAATCACAATTTATTGTTACACTCAATATTAAGAACGGGTGGCACTTAGAAATGAAAATGCCCGTTTAACAGTTTGGTGCCTGCGGTCTCTCCACAATTGGTATACATATTTCTGTTTTAGCTGGCTCTCGTTATAGCCGTTTTTTCAGAGCTTTGTTTCATTCAATATGGTTGACGAACTTAGCATTTCTTGCAGCTAGACATGGATCTTGTCTGCGATGTGTGAATGATATACAACATTGTTGCTGGGCTGCTTGCTAAATTGTAAAGCTAATCGTTTATAACCAAGAGTAACTTGAAATTTTAGGAGCGGTTAACGTTACGGCACTTCAGTGTAAGCTCAATGAATCCCCGAGGGTGTCGAGGATGGTCACTCTTCTGCATAAACCAGATAGCTGCCAGATTTATAACGAAGGAACTATTTCAGCAACTAATGACAAGAATGTAGCGGTGGGTGAAAACGGGAAAGATCTCAACAATAATAAACACAAAGCAAAGCCATTTTTAGGGTTCCGTAGTAAACTAGGAACCCTTATAGTTTCGCCATGTCTGTCTGTCCGTCCTCGCTTAATCTCTGTGACCGTTAGCACTAGAAAGCTGAAATTTGGTACCAATATGTATATCAATCACGCCGACAAAGTGGTAAAATAAAAATTGGAAAAAAATGTTTTATTAGGGTAGCCCCCCTATATGTAAAGTGGGAAGTGATTTTTTTTTTAATTTCAACCCTAACGTGTGATATATTGTTGGAAAGGTATTTAAAAATGAATAGGGGTTTACTAAAATCATTTTTTGATAATGTCAATAATTTCGGAAATAATCGCTCCAAAAGTAAAAAACAATGTGTCCCCCCCCCTCTAACTTTTGAACCATAAGTTTAAAAAATATGAAAAAATTCTGCAAAATAGAACTTTATAAGGACTTTCTAGGAAAACTATTTTGAACTTGATGGAAACAACAGTTTTTGTACAAAAAAGACAAAAAGTTGTACAAAATAATTTCTGGACTAAGTTTGTAGTATAATCGTATATGCAAGCATTTTTTTAACTTCGTTTACATATTTTATTATCCTGAACGTATCCCTTTGTGTTCGCGCTGAAAACCGTCACGAGTGGGAGTGCCTGCCGCGGAGCGTGCAATGATGCACGCTCCGTGTTCGCGCACGTACCCACTACCGGAAGCAGTTGCAGGAGCGCGAACATAATGGATACCCACTTTTAAAGTTATAAGTGGGAACACTTATTGTGACGGACGGGAAACTACGGAACCCTACACTGAGCGTGGCCCGACACGCTCTTGGCCGGTTTTTTTGCGTTTACATTTACTAGTTTTGCTTATTTAGCATCAGTGTATGCTACAATAGATTCAGAGATAAATATTTAGTGCCAAAACAATACATAAACCTGCAAAGAAATACACAAGAAGCCAGCCAATATAACGTCACACATATCCTTTGTTTTCGTTTAGCGTAAGACTGCGAGACATAACATCCATATTTAAGACTAGCTTCTGCCCGCGACTTCGTCCGCGTGAAATTTCTTGTTACTCCGATCCACCCCGTCGCATTGCATCGCCTGCCCGCGCTATTACTTCGTTTATGCGTAGCGTTCTTTCTGATTTTTTTTCTTTTTGCTCGGCTCCTAAAGGTCATAGCGTGATGTTAAATAGCCTAGCCTTGCTCAAGAATTGGGCTATCAAATGCAAAAAGATTTTTTCAAATCCGACTGGTAGTTCCAGAGATTAGTTAGTATTAGTAGTTATTATTAGTTAGTCCGCGTTCAACCAAACAAACAAACAAACTCTTCAGCTTTATAATATTAGTACAGATATCCCTAACCTCCGCATAATACGGCGAAGGTCGCGGGAAATCATGGAAGAGTTACCCGAAGTTATAAACTGGCAGATTGTTTGAGGCTGTAAGTATAGAAAAAAAAAACAAGTAGGCTTGGATAGAAGAAAATATTACTATTGGCCTAACCAGCTGAAAGGTTTGGCTTTTAGCAAGGTAATAATGAGAAACAAACCTGCCATTATGACTTCGTATTGCATCGATCGGGCCTGTTAAACTATTTTTGGGGTAGGTACCTACTGGTTTGATTTGTAAAGTACAAATCTTTCTACGAATAGTCTTTGTTGAAAATAGATCTCTAAGACGAGGATAGCCTATAGAGATCTATTTTTAACAAAAAGGACGGTTTGTTGATTCATTTGTATGACAAACGTAGTCAAGGACTCCATAACTTAGCTCAACGCATTAGCGATCAAAAGAGTTAATGTACGCAGAATAAAAGCACAATAGAACTTATGCCACTCCTGTGCAAACAAACGGGCAGTGGCATTGTGTCGTGCAAACCGTTCAGTCTTCTATACAACGCTTTATCGCGAATAATCGTACAATAGGTCGGAATCAGTAGTATGGTCTGATTCTTTGATTCTCACGATTATTTCGGGCTTAGATCAGGAAAATTGGAAAAGAAGAGAAAATGTTGGTATAAAAGTAAACAGGACACTGCAAGAAGGAAAGGAAACTTGAAACATCCGGGACACAAAGAGTTCGATTCCTCATGTTTTAATCATTTGTTTTGAAGATGTTATCGACAACCATTTGTCATGCAATAACAACTCATTTCCAGCAGTCTATTTTCTTCATTTTTCAATTCCCAAACACAAGGCAGACTTAAATAAGCCTCGAAACATCAGAAAGTACCAACAAACATTATCCTCAAAATCGAGAATATCGACAAGCAAAACGCACCCGACGCAATTTTCCCTTTAAATCAGATAACGCGATAGGATCTCAAAAGACCGATACATGGTGGCCGTTCCGTATCACCGGAGTATCGGCCATTCGATCCGCCGACCGCGATCCCGCAACAATGGACGCACTTGCGCGCAGAACTCGGGTTACCGACGCTGCTGCACAATGCACACCACGTGACCATCGCAGAGTTATTGCCCCACATTCCAATACGTGTTTGTATGCCTTTAACAGACAAATAGTTTCAGAAACTGCAGATTAGATTGCCACCATTCCATAAAATATGATGACGCCAAATCATCTTACGTCAATTCAAATATACATTTCCTATTATATTCGCCGCTTGCAAGCGATTCTTCAATACTACTTTAATATTACATTTGGAGGAAACTAGTCATGACCTACGACAATATATTGATATTCCATTTGCTTAGCTTAGTTTTAAGTCAATAAGGAAATATCGATATTTCAAAGAACGTATAAGGCAAGACATAAAAGCCAGAACTAAATAAGGCTGGTCTTATAATAATCAGTATAAGACCAGCAGCAAAGTTTATGAGATAATCTCAATCCAGTTTCAAGAGTCTGGCTAAGTAAGAAAAACAACTGAAGCTGGTGGAAAAGTTACGAAACTATCCATCATTTTTAGATAAGATATTATTTATTTGCCCAATTATGTGTACACATACAAGAATAAAAATAAAAAACTTGCATGCAGCATAACATAAAATCAAAGAAACAGTTCAGAGGCATGTTTGCCACATACTATGGCGTGCAAATATTGTTTGTTGAATGATTAATAACACATGATACTTAGTTACAAAATATGCTTATTGTAAAAAAAAGTGAAAATAAATTAATGTCAAAATATTAATCAAATTTAAAAATATGCCCGATGTATATATAAACTTTAGTCAAATTAATGTCAAAATTACCATAAAATATAAAATGTCATGTCAAAGTTACAATAAAATATAAATGTGAAAATTAAGGCTTACACTATTACAGACTGATGTCAGATGTCAGGAATTTAAATAAAGGGTAATAATATAAACATTAAAACACACGAAGTACTTAAAACATTTTAGGTTAGGTTAGGTTCTACATTAGTGCTTCAGTATTTATTTATTACAATTATTTTGTAGACAGTTTTTGAATAGAATAATACCTGCCATTACCTAACAGTTCGTTTACGGAATCAGAGAATTCTGGGATACAGCAAATGCATTTCAGAGAAATCAAAATAGAAGGTGTCGAGTTATGAATTTCCTTAAAAGATTATTTTATTCTGAAACCGTTCTTTACTGGTTAAATTCTTGTTAAGGTTTCCTGCGCTTAATTCTTCCTGTTGGCATGTTGCCGGCTGCTGAACAGCCAAATGAAAGTTTTTAATGCACTTTGTATCTTCAGATTCTCGTGATTTCAGCTCGAAGTCAGGTTTTCATGTTTTCCAGGCAGCGTTTTAAAAAAGAGGGGATCCGTTATTTCTTTTCTGAGTCACCAATGTTTGCGAATTTTAGCTACCTTGCGTTAAGCCACCCTAACACTAAAAGATCTTCGGGGGGATAATAACATGGTAGCAACACACATTTGCCATACTTATAGCACATCGTGACGTCATCGAAGTCAGATCGCATGGTGAATTAGCATTTATACAAGTTCTTGATATGAGCCATCGGGTAATATGGCTTGTAACATAGCGTGTGTAACGCTATGTAGCTGGAAGATCATATTACAAGACTTACTTCCTTTTCGTTACTTCCTTTCTATATACATATAATGTAAGTAAAGGACAATCAAGTCCACACATTTACCTGTAAGGTTTCCAGCGAACACTTCTATAACATTCCAGCGAGTGGCCATAACACCCAGACAACATGGCGGCCACGGCATTCGTCGCATTCAATACCTTATACAGGGCGATTTATGTCCGAACGTGTTCATTCGGCTTGTTAAATGTAAATGCGCTTTAGTCGAGGATTTCTATCGTAAATCACGGCACAACTGTTAGTGCGTGCTGCCGATGTTTCTGATTGCGAACCACCTCGTAAATGGGAGCAAAGTGGAGTAAGGATTGGGTGAAATGGAAACAGCAATGTTTAAGAGATTGTCAAGCTCAGTCAGTGGTTGAATGTTATGTTATTCGATTATTGGAATAATCTGTCATCAATGTATTGTTTGAATCTTGATTCAATGAGATTGTACACCTGATTAAATACAACGCCAGTATTATAAAAAATACGTTCAACTCTGACGTATTTTGCTGACTCTGATGGTGTTGACATCGAAGAATCTGATGACAACATCAGAAAAATCAATTAAATGAATCACACTAATATTATAAAGGCGAAAGTTTGTGTGTGTGTGTGCGTGTGTTTTTATGTTTGTTACTTCTTCACGCTCAAACGGCTCGACCAATTTTGATAAAATTTTGTATGGAGGTAGCTGACAGCCTGGATTAACATATAGGCTACTTTTTATCCCGATATTTCCACGGGATCGCCATTTACGCGGGTGAAACCGCGGGGCGCAGCTAGTTGAATATAAATCGCAGAACATACATTTATATTGCTTCTCCAAAACTTCATAAAAGTAATGTCTTTAACAATAAATCATTTGTCCGTTCAGCAGACTATTCAAAGTACATTTTCCGAGAACAGATCGAACAGACAAACCTGCAAACCTTCATATTGCAATACACGTTCAATTAAATTTGAAATTAATCATACGAATGACGTTAATAGTACAAATAGTACAATCATGTGCGAAAATGTAAACACCCAAATAGTTCTTTATTAATAGTATGCATTCTAAACTCATAATGGTAAACTAGAGCTTTTCCTTGCTCCTGGTAGTTGTATTTTGCAATACTAATTCGGAATATGATCAATCCAATTAGTGGTTTGATTTGCAAATTTTCATCGAATTGTGGCACGTTTATTGGATGCAAAGTTTTGCACCAAGGAATCTTATGCGGTATGCGCTTCTGGCATCTATTGGTGAATGGTTTTGTTTGAAAACTACTTAATTGTTACCGCGCCTTGCAACTTGCATTCCAAAATTGCTAACCAATACCGCGAATGTGCTTACCCAATTAGGATATCCCTCTCATTTCACTGTAAAATGATTCCCCAGCTCATTTTCGCACATTTCACGATGATGTGTCAACAGGCGAAGTACCTACTACGAAGAATCACACCTACGCGTGAACACAGAGATTTAGCCGAACGCTTCGAATATCTGTTTCTTTTTCATTTCTCAGAAAGTACAGAAACCATTAGGTACGCTATATGTATCGCGAACTGCATTGCAAATTGAGTGATGTCGTTCAATTGGGTGGAGTTTCAGAGTACCGAAGTGGTGCATTTGAGAGGTTTTAACTGAGAACTCTGTAAAGAGCTGTCGCGGAAAATCGTTCAGGGAAATAATACGCCAGGATATGTTGCAGGTGTTTGCTTTGACTTTTTAAAATATATCGTTCAATCATAAAGTTCTATTGTATGATTTCCCAAGGCGCTATAGCTATCTATTGGTTACAATTCTACATTTGAGCTAGTATTTCACAATATGAAAATGGAGGCCGAACTTGATCAGCTTTAACGTCTGAACCGTATTTGATATCATAAGCCAATACAACGAAATAAAAAACTGTGTAACCGACACTGTCCACGCATGTACCAACAAGAAACATGTTTTTAATGACGTACCGAACAAAATGAAAAGGGTGTCGAATGCACATATCGCGTATCGCGATACCCGGAGCAAAACGTATGGAGCTGCACTTTATCATAACATTATTATAAAGTGTATAATCAGCTATAAACTTATCGACGAACATGCTTGCATAAGCATGTGACGTAACGCCACAAAGGTGAACGACTTGAAAGATATATTGGATGATAATAGGAGATTGATGTTTGTACCCGTTCGAAGATATGCAGATATGTACGAAAAATGATGACACCTGGTCGCCCTTTATCGGACGGTTATAACCATCAGAGAAATTCGTCTCAAGCGATGTTGGCCCATCGGACACATATGGAATGACTGCAATCTGCTTCGAAGTTTGACTTCTTACACTAAGCCTTAGTGTAAGGAGTAAAACTAAGTTTTACTCCTTAGTGACTAAGGAGTAAAACTACATCACTAATAAATCAAGACACGATAAAGCTACGGGACACTGGTTGCAAACGACAAGGTACAAAGAAAATCTATAAAATGAAGACAACTAAATGGCTAGAAACTGTATCACCACGGATTCGCCACGCTAACGGTAAAATCTTGCTTCATCTATACTATTGTGTATGGCTATGCATGACGATTCTCGAAGCATTTCCCGTGGTATATACCTATGTTGGCTGAACATATAGTTTCGCAGTGACGGAAAGTGTTACAGATGAGTGCCATTTCGTTTAAGCTGTAAATCTTCCAGTGAAAATAGGTTACGTGGCTTGCTGGCGATAAAGTTACAAGTATTATAATAGTTGTGAACTATTGTGAATTTGATACGCTCTTTACTGAACGTTCGGAACTTCGGATACACATACACCAATAGAACAGTGAGGATATGGTATGGGCCTCGTAGGCAGACCACTTTTATACTCAAGTAAAGATAAGAAAGAGGAAGAAATCTATTGAATGAGAATCTACTTGAGAAAGATTTGATTTCAGTAGTGATTGTAGATAATTATTAGGTCTTTTTCTAAATTAAAAATGTTGACGGAAGGATAAAATAGAAAAAAACTCTTTATTATTTATTTTATTTATTTTATTTATTTGAATAACATGGGAGACTTACAGCTAAAACAAACAGATCAAGGACAGTACATTAGTCTGAAAGCCAATTACAGGTCTCCACTTATAAAATACAGAGAAGAAAAAGTAAATTCTGAGGACATTCACACCTAGTTACTACTTATAAACTACAGCATAATTACTATGTTGCTCGCACTGCATAACAACCATCATAACAAAATGAACTACATGAAAAAGTTACCGCTTAAGCACTTCCTGGCTGACGATACACTAGTTAGGAACGGATCAATATCGTACTGTTTACAAAGCTTGTTTAAATTTCTGCTTGCACGCACAATGTAGGAATTCTGCCTATAGTTGGTTGGAGCAACTGGCACGCGCAAAGGTGGATTGTATCGCTTACACTTCATGGGAATATTGAAGTAAAATTTTGACAAAATATCGGAACAGTTTATAGAATTGTTAAAGATTTTCAACAAACACACACAGTCCGAAATCTCACGGCGGTTGAGTAAAGGTAATACATGAAATTTTTTACATAGGTTATAATAGTTTTCCGACTGATACGGTACTTTTTGATGATAACACATATACCGTATGAACCTTTTTTGGATGCTCTCAATTCGGTCAATATATTTGTGGTAACATGGGTTCCATATCTCGGACGCGTATTCCAAGTGGCTTCTAACAAAAGTACAATATAGAATTTTTAAAGTTTTGGCTTGAGTAAAGCACTTAGATAACCGCATTATGAAACCCAGTGATTTTGAGGCCTTGGCGACTATTGCATCAACGTGTAATTCAAAACTGAGCTTGGAATCGTGATAAACCCCCAGATCACGGATGGAGTTTGATCTAGGTAGAACTTGATCACCTAGGGTGTACGATGTAGCAATGATTGAGCGCTTCCGAGAATACGTTACAACCGAGCATTTAACGGGATTAAGATCCAGCTTATTTCTTTGGCAGTAGTCCTCTAGGCGACGCAGATCATTCTGGAGTGCCGTTACGTCCATTTGCGATGATATTGTGGCATAAATTTTCATATCATCAGCAAAACATAAAAGTTTGGATGAATTCAAGCAAAAGTCAATGTCGTTAATGTATATTATAAATAGCAATGGACCGAGCAATCAACCCTGCGGGACTCCACTAGGAACAGGGACCCAGCTAGATATATAATTATTTAGTACTACTGCTTGGGACCTGTTGACAAGATAAGAGGAAAGCCATCTGAGTAGATCGCCATGAATTCCCATGCCATTTAATTTGGATAACAGAATGCTATGATCAATTCGATCAAAGGCTTTGCTATAGTCTGTATAAACTACATCAACCTGCTTACCGTTGCACATGGCATCAGTTATAAATTCATTAAGGAGAATTAGGTTCGTGACAGTAGACCTCCCTTTTAAGAAACCGTGTTGGAACAAGCTAAATGAATTTTTCAGAGCAGTGTGAACCTGATTATATATTATTCTTTCAAAGACCTTTGCTATAATACACAGTTTAGATATCGGCCTGTAATTCGTTATGTCTGTTTTGACACCTTTTTTATGTATAGGCGTTATAAACGCAGATTTCCATATTTGCGGTACAAAACAGGTATTCAAAGATTTTTTAAATAAAATTGAAATAGGTTGCGCTATCGAAGGTGCACACCCAACAAGAAGTTTGGATGGAATGTTGTCAGGACCTGCCGATTTGCATGTATCCAACTTACGAAGCAAGTTAATTATTTCATCAATATCAACAATGATATTGCAGATATCAGATGATAAGTTCGACGAATCGTTAAAAAGAAAAGAAGGGATTGGATGACTAACACTGGAATTAGAGAGAAAAGTAGAATGGAAGTATTCGGAAAAGGCCTGACAAATAGATTCCCCCGTCCTTAAGGTATCACTATTATAGTTCAAGGTGCTTGGGATTGCGTTTGAATTATGACGTTTTTTTACAAAAGTCCAAAAGTGTTTTGGGTTATTTTTGATGGAATTTTCTGTTTGATCCAAATAGTTACGGTAGCAATGAGATTCCATAGTTTTCACCCTTTCACGAAGAAGCTTGAATGTTAATTCGTCCGATATATTACCATAGGTTTTGAATTTTTTTAAATATTTATATTTTTCTTTAATTGTTTTAATAAGTGACGAACTATACCATGTTGGATACTTTTTATTCCAAAAAAGTTTTTGTGGGATATATTTTATTTGTAAATCAAAAATAAACCGATTAAAGAAGTTAACTGCATCATCAATTGACCGCGCGGAAAACTCAGTTTCCCAGTCAGTCGTGCAAATATCTTCGCTGATAGATTGATAGTCACCTTTATCAAACAAGAATTGAATACGAGGCGCACATTCAAGCAGAGGTGTTACAGATAGGTCCAAATTAATTAATAACGCTGGGTGATAGGCATCAATAGGCACCAGTGGGGTAGAACATTCGGCCACATTAACTTTTCCATTGGAAAGGACGAGGTCAAGGATTCTACCATACCTATTAGTTACCGTGTTATACTGTCCAAAATCAAGCGTGCACAATTCATCACAAAACAAAACTTCATCATTACTGTTAGGATTCAATGGGACAAGTGAAAGGTTGTCAGATGGAACCCAGTTAATACCGCTCATATTGAAGTCACCTATTACGAGAAAGGTATCAGAGATATTATTAATAACTGTTTGGTTTAATTTAGCAAGAAAATTAGAGAGTTGTGAGGAAAAAGAAAGGCCCAAGTTTTGTTGGCATAAGTAAATATCACAAATATGCAACGTAATATTGTTCCGTGTGATAGGATCTTTAAGGTGTATGGATAGCCAAAGGTCCTCTGCTGTAGAATGAAAATTAGGTTGGCAAATAACTGATAATTCCCTACGAGTAGCAATGAGTATCCCCCCACCACGCGATTGCCCGGTTAAAACATAATCTCGGTCGCGGCGCCAAACAATGTACCGATCATCAAAAAACTCAGAATTTAAAATGCCATCCAATAACCAAGTCTCAGTAAGTACTATGATATCATACGAATTAAGTGACATTTGACGGTAGAAAGAATGAGTTTTAGTTCTAAGACCTCGAACGTTCTGATAATATATGTTTAAGTTATCACTGTTATTATACTTATTAGCCATTGAAAATGAAGTCAATAATTGAATATAAATCAGTGTGATGTACGAGTATTACAGTAACAGCAATAATTAAACAATAATGTAAGTATAAAAATATAAAAATGCAAGGAAGGTAAGCTTTAAAAAAGTTTGCGCGTGAACATAAATCATATGACAATAAATAGTAAACAGCTGAGCGAAAAAGCAAGCAGTAATGCGTGGTGCGTACAAGCGAGAGCGAGTCAAACATATTGGAAAGCATTAGGGCTTTGAAGTAAACAGCGCGATAAGAAACATAAAGGATTCCTTTAGCTAAACAAAAGAGAGGTGTCGAGCTCATTAGTGCGATTGAGGTGCTAAACCTTTTGTAAACAAATATTGAGATACTTAGGATCACAAAAACTATAAGCGATTGAAATGTTATAAAACAATGAAATAAAGTAAAAAAATAACTTAGTAAAAACAGGAAGCATTTTAAACAATCTTGTTTAAATCGGATTCTTTACGTATAATAGCTACTTTACAATTAGCATTTTTTAATATATGGATTTTCCCATGCTTAACCCAAACGAACTCATAATATTTATCCTTGGCCATGGTCTTAACCTTACTTAAGAGCTTCTTATACTCTACGCTCAGGTGATCATTGACATATACACGCTGAGTCGTGCCCTGAAACCCGATATGGGATGTGCATAGGTCCTTAACGGCACGTGCAGCTGCGATAAAGTCTTCTTTCACATACCGGTTTAAAAAACTCACTATTATCAATTTTTCGTTAGAATTAAAAATAGGCACCCTTGAGATATAATTCACCTGTGATTTGGGGCAGTTGTAATTCACCTTCTGGCCGATCGCTTCAATAATTGAAAAAAGATTTTCATCTTTTCTTAGAGGGACTCCCTTAATTTCCACATTGTTTAGTCGGGATCGCTGTTCATATTTTGAGAGTTCGAACTTCGTTCTCTCTAAGTCAGTCTGCAAGCAACTCACTGTTTCATGAAGCTTGTCAAGTTCTGTTGCCTTCGCTTCAACCTCCGCTAGTCGAGTGTCAAATTCATCTAGTCTACCACAAGTGCCTTCACATGTAATTTTTAGCTCAGCTAACTCATCCTTGATTATTCGAATATCATCTACCAGGGTCGGCAAATTAAGTAACTGGCGTTTCATGTCCCGAATTTCGCTCAGTATGGTTTCGAGGGAGGCTGGTTCAGGAGCAACCGGAGCTGGGGATGACGTTCTACAAGTGGGGCACTTCCATTGCGCCATTCTGCTGGCGCCAAGTTTTCTCCATCCGACTTCAGAAATATTTGCACATCCGAAATCTAGATGTTTCTTGCAGCTCCCACATTGGACTCCGTCATTGAACTGCACGTTACAAGCTGCGCACGTTTTCATTATTGAAACTCAATATAAATAAAATTATATACCAAAGCAAAACCAACAGAAAGAATTTGATGTTAAAGTTAAAAAAGGTTGACGATCTATTATTTCGAGCGACGCGTACTGTACTAATGGATGTCCACAGACAAGTGATTATGTACACACTATATTAAATGCAGATATAAATGTAGGCATTTTACATAGGGTGACATAACAGGTGTTCTAGAGGTAACTATGTATAATAAATAAAAAACGCGGATAAAACCTATTCGTTAGATAACTTATGTTCATAGGCATAAATGTGAAACCACAGCAATGAGCTAAAACAGACCATATTTAAGCAGGCTTAAAAGCGCCTTAATTAAGCGAACTAAGCTTACATAAATAAATCATCTGCAAACAAGTCTAAAGTCCCATAATTTTAAATATCAGCAGGTTTATCAGATTCATGTGAACGCTGACGCAGCTGACGTATGTTACGTAGGTTCGTGATTCACCACACATGTTACAATTCTCGTGCGTTGTCAGCGCCATGCGCCAGCGCGTGCGCAAGTGCTGGGTGACGTCATCATCTGCACCAGCAACAAGCCGCGAAATGCAGTTAAAAATAAACAAACGATTTACGGATCTGTGGTTTAGTTTTATGATATGGGTTTTTTATTTGACAGTCCATTTAATATGACGTATGATAGCGGTCTAATTGCATCTACTGTAATTTAATTTGTCTGACTTCGATACCCGTTGGTAACCTTTTGTTCTTAGGCTTTCGTTGATTGGTCTCGAAAAATGTCTCCTTCAGAATTCTCGTAATTACCATTCACGTGCAAATAGGGTGAACGACCGACATTGGGCTATGTTACCCAGTAACACACATTCAAGACTTCAAGAGCCTAGATGACTACCTATCATGAAGTCTAACAAGTTTTCAAGTTAGGTAGTCATCGAAGTTTCTAGTGGTGTACAAACCATACTTACATAATCGTAGGACTTAAAACCTTATAACTAAACGTAACTGTTATCGTTTCACCCGTCGCAATGGCTGCAAAAAAAACAATAGCCTATAAAGTGAATGTATTGTCTTAGAACATGGTATTTAACCATGTCCCCAATCCTTGTTGATTGCCACAACGCGCTGCTGATAAGAATCTAGTGCGTTTCATTTTTCGAATTCGAATCTTGAGTTAATTTAACAATGCACTTTCTTGAACTCATCAAGAATCCTTTCAACAGAAAAGTGAAGGATACAATTCACAATTGTGATCATTTGCCTCTTGACAGTTTCGTAGGTAAGGCTAATTCTATAGAGAAGCAAAATTTAATCAATGTAAATAGCTTTAGACAAGAAATCTGCTATAAAAACTTCATATACACACGTTTACGAGCGTAAGATAAACTCAAACATTGCAATAAAGTAAAAGCATCGATGATCCTATGTATCCGAAATAACAGTAGGTAGATACTAGAACATTCATTATTGGAATGTACGGACGCCAGCACATCAACCTACCCGAATCTGTCAAATTTTCGCAATCAACTTTGAACCTTATGCTTTAGTGATAAAGTTGAAAATCTATTAAAGAAATCTGACAGGTTGTAGTAACTTGATGTGCTGGCGTCTGTACTTTAGATGATGTTATAGTGAACAGAAAGAATTGAAAAGAAAACAATGTAAGAGTTGTTTTTCATGCAGCAAACGTTAAACTAAGAATAAAAAGCATTTGTAAATTATGCATTTCCGAATAAAATATCTAGAGATAGAACCAGAAAATATCTAGGTAGAGCTGGACATCCAGAAGGGAAGTCATAAAAACCCACAACGCTACAAGGATGGTAGATGTAGATTGAACCAATGCTAAAGAAAACATAGATATAAAAACATAAAATGATTCAGTTATTCCTGAAACAATAAAGAAACGAGAACAACTAGCACAATCTACAATAGACTTCAATTTTCTCATTGTATTTTCATTCAAAGCTTATGACAACAAAAGCATGTTCCAACTACATGCATACCTTCATTTCTATCTTCGTATACACTTACTTGATACCACATCGGCGTCGAGTCGAGCGGTAATACGACCGCTCTTCATTATACAATACCGCCACAATCGGCTTAAGGCTTGCAACCTAATAAATCTCGAGCCGAGGACGGATTAAAATTAGGCAACCGGAAATTATTTTATTTTTAGAAGTATTCATAGGGAATTCAGTTTGAGGATGAAGAATGTGACATACTTATGACATACTTGAGACATACATGAGAGTATTTACTGATAGAGATTTTAAGTACAAGAGATGCAAGTCTGGTTCTGGTTGATTGCATTGGCATCTAGGATCGATTACAGAATACATTAAGAGTGCTTTGGCAATGAATAAAATAGACTGGGATAACTTCAACTTGAAGTCACTAATGCTAGGTACGAAGAGTGCCCACAAGGACATAAATGACGCTCGTATTACATCAGTCAAAGCATCAGCTTTTTGTTTGTCTATATCAAGCCATATTTACTCAGCCTCTTCATCCATTACTTACTCTTCAAATAATACGTCTTTAGTTTCTAACAACTATGTATTAACACAGCATAGTGCATAAGTAATGACAAGTTGCGAGCCCAGTAATAAGAAGTTTCGCTCACTTAGTTGGTTATTTATTACTACTTGTGCGGGATGAGCAGATATGCTATGATTTTCTCGAAAGTCTATCAGTGTGGAAGTAATTAACGGGTATGAAAGTTTCTACGCTTTTATTATACAGAAAGATTGTCGACGTGCAGTCTTGGAGAGCCAAGATAATATTATTCATTCATTTAAAGATAAATCGATTTAACTTTGTTTATGGATAGCGAAATGCAACTGATCAAAAATCACAAGAAAAACAATCACTGACGTCAATCCTCGCAATAACATTGACGAAACTGATCTTGAGGTAATGAAATGAGCATGACCATTAAACAGTTAATTGCAAGCAAATCAAAGCTTAAATTCAAAGCTATTAAAACTTAATATAGCTTGTGAAACTATCTAATAATCCCAACGGGAACTCGGAGGCTTTATGAACTAGCTTCACAGACGGCGAGTTGGACGGATTCGCTTAATATGGCTCCTCTCAGGGAGATTCATCATACCTTTCAATACATACATATATATATATATATATATATGTAAAGAGTTATCGCCTCTTTAATCTTTAGATAGTACTGGCAACTATGGCCATAGTGTTAGAACTTGACTTATGACTTCTGATGTCTTGACATTGTCAATCAAATATTGAATATTTTTTCTCAGTTATAATTATTAAATTAGATATTAATTTATTTAGTGGAAATAGAGGCATTAAATGTTGTTTCTTTGATTTTTACAGGTGAGATATTTATTGGTTATTTTTTAAGTGTTACGTTACATTTATTTGTTTATGTTTGAAAGTGATGTAAATAAATCTTTGATTTTTACAGAGAAACGCAAATTTCGTCTTTATTTCGACCTTAAAGAATCTACATCATTATAAAACAACATTTTCGCAACGAATTCCAAGAAAAATGGAGAAACTAAGATTTGATTTCGAAATGAAACCAGCAGAAGACGAAAAATCCAGTATTTTATGCATAACGTCAATAGCTACAACTAGTGGACAGATTTTTGAAATACCAGTCGAATATCAGCCAGCGAATTTACATAAAGAAATTACAACTACTTCTAATTATGTCAAAGTTAAGAAGACAATAAGTAAAAGATATCAAAAAAGGAGAGTATGGATAACCTTGACGGATAATATTTCGAAAATATATCTAGATGAAGAACAGAATTTACAATTTAATGACATTTACTTGGAAGAAATGTTTGAAGATGCAAAGGATGCTGAATGTACACTTAGTAGCTCCGGTCAGACACTTAATAAATTGTTGGAGAAGTTACTTGAAGAAAAAGAAAAAAAAACATGTTCTGTCCAAAATGTAGGAATCATTGCAAAGGATTTTATGCTTGAAAAATTTACAGGCAGAAACTCAAATGCTTACCAATGGATAAGGGATTTTAATAAAGAATGTGAACGTTTTCAAATTATTGAGGACCAAAAGAAAATTGAAATATTAAGAAACTTTAATATATATATATATATGTAACAGCTCTGCTCGTCGTTTAAGTTCTGTTTACCGCAAAATATCCTCTCGTTATTTATAATTAAAAGTTTCGTGAGAACTATCTAAGGTAGTTTTCTTTCATTTTCAAAGTAAATGCTTTTAATTTCTAAGTTCTAATGAATAGCCTTTGGGCTTGTTTATTAGTAAGTTATTTTTTCTTGTTGCCTTTGACGTCAGGCAGGACTAAGGAGCTTAGCACTGCGCATTTTATTGAAACGTAGGTATTCATGTCAGTCAGCAATGTGGAAAATATTAAAAGCAGCGGTGCTTAGTGGTTTTACTTGGAAGCTCGAAAATTGGTCAAAGAATTTGATGTGTATTTCAACTTTTGAACATTATAGCATTTTGGAACACCACATTAACTTTGAAGATTAACAAATGTTTAACACAATTCATTAGTTATTCCACGAGAGCTATGAAAGTTATCGCCTAAACGAGATCTACATAATAATTGTCACTATATCCTGAAATTAGAAGTAAGGGAATCTTGCATTACTATATACTTTGATTGCAAGGAATGTAAACCGAAACAACTTGTCTATACATATATAGCAAAGATGCGGCATGCAATACATATAACGTTACCCAAAAAAAAACATTAAGTACCTTACTCTTTACTTGAGTAGATATAATATGTTGCGAACTGCGATGTGATGACTTTACGTGTCGTAAAAAAGAAACTTCCACAAGAAGAGGCCCCCGATCCACAACTTACACACGAGCGAGCGGAGTAACAGGAAAAATTAAGTACTTATGTAAACATATAAAGCAGCCGTTTACACGATACGTTTCACGCGAGCTTTTGATTTGTGCCATCATAAAACCCTGGACTTCCGCGTAAAATATGTAGCTATGCAGACAGTAACAGTGGACGAAATGTAAACGGGCTTAACAGCTACTAAACTACCGAATCATCATCCGTACAAGATCCATTGAATTTGAAAACAGAGGGACAAAAAAGTGCGTGCCATCGTGTCCTATGTCACGAAGACCATGACAATGCGTCCCGACTGCCATCATTTGTCACTATCAACTGACGGGACGCAGGGGGATATATTGACGCTGTCGAGCCCTTGATTCTATACATTGTTTACGATCAATCATCAATTTTGGAGGGGAAAGAAAAGAACAGAAGACAAAGCAATGGATGAAGCTAATGGTTGTGGCTGAGTACGATGATCGGAATCCAATCACGAACTGCGATTAAAATTAATGACATTAATAACTTGCAGTAAGAGAGAAATGTACATTAAAACAGGAGATAATAGATGTCAATGAAGAAAATTTTAAAGCCAAGGCAAGTTCCGTTGGTGAAATTAATAAGAAAAGTTAAGCGGCACGCCCTAGCAGTCTTTTTGAACAAAACTTTAAACAGCAGCTAATCTTAATAGGTACTTATTGTATGAACTTTTTGTAACAAGGAGGTTGTAAGAACAACACGCCTGTCGCACCGTAAAAAAATCGGTCCCGAAAATTGCAATCTAGGACGTCGTGCAAAAGCATATACACGACGTTTAATTTGCAAAAAAGGCAATTGGAATGATTCATAACTTATTTTGTAAATATTTAGATAATTTGAAAATGGCGTTGTTTAAATCAAAGAAACTTGAACTAGATGCCCAAATGCGTGGAAATAACATATTCATCATTTAAGTACGGAATCTCCAAAATATCAATCAATCTGCCTAGCCTTTTCCCAACATGTTGGGGTCGGCTTCCTTGAATACCAGTATTTTACATGGAGCGACTGCCTATCTGACCTCCACAACCCAGTTACTGGGTAACACGATACCCCTTGGTAAGACCGGTTGTCAGACTTGTTTGGTTTCTGACAACGACTGTCAAAGATCTACGAATGACAGCCGGGACCAACGGCTTTTCGAGACACGGAGGAGTCATCATATATGTAATAGATGGTCACCCTTCCACGAACTGATCGCGGCTACCGTAGCTTAATCTTCGGTCGTCCAGTGCAGCTGTTATTATTTATTTAGCCACGAGCCCCTCTACGTTCCCACTAATTACGAATCTCCCATCAACTATAAAAACCAATAAAAAGGTCCTGCACCCCAATTTGTTAAAGAACAGTGAGTTGAGAACGTAATGGCGAT
This sequence comes from Luperina nickerlii, assembly GCA_963855955.1. NCBI lineage: Eukaryota > Metazoa > Arthropoda > Insecta > Lepidoptera > Noctuidae > Luperina > Luperina nickerlii. The sequence continues at coordinate 1,241,928 of OY979666.1, read as the reverse complement.
CGTTAACACTGCGAGGTGCGAAGCCGGAGATGCCATGGTGAATAATTCAACAGACAGCATACTATTCAAATAAATGGAAAATTTATACATAGATGTTAGATGGCTACTCGGGTAACGATTACGGGATGCATGGAGGAAGTTAGATCCTGTTTTATTTTGATGTAAATAGTAGTCTTATTATTCAATATTGATGTGAAAACAGACGATGAATTTGAATTAAACGTAGAAAGACAGTGTGTAGCAAATCAAAACCATATAGTATGTGTATCGGTTGGCACTAGATATTTACAAAGAGTGTTACTAAATCAAATCCCAATGAACCGTTTTATTCAGAACATATTCAGCAATTTGTTCAAACGATTCATTTGTAGAGATTTGATTGAGGGCGTAAATCACTCTTGTGCTCGGAAATCAATAACTTTTTTAAATGAAACGCTAATGCGAGAGGAGCAGCCGGTAAAATATGAAGTATTGATGAATGAGTTTGTAAAAGTTAAACTTAACACAATCGGGGAAGCCCTAATGAACTATACTATACTACACTTCGCCAGCTTGTATTAAGTTAATTCAGTTCCTTTAGTCCTAAAGATCGAGTAACTCATTGAAACTATCTAGACTTATTGAATCTTAGTCGAACTTGCCATTTCCGTGGAAGTGAGTTGTACCTATTTACGTAACTCCTATGAAATGCTAACATTGGGCTAGCGGTTAATATGAGTTAATACTAATATTGTAATTGCAAAAGTTTGATTGTTTACTTCACCCAATGTCGTCAGAGCTACTGTGTGAAATTGTAAAACTTGGCATACTAGATTTATATCACGTAACAGACACATTTTGCGAACTACAAAAAAATCCTTGGGGAAATATCCCTTTTTGTTCAATTACTTTAGGGATTAATAAAGTTACCAAACTTGGCTCCTGTGGGATTAGAAACCGCAGGTAAAATGTTTCAAACTCTAAAACGATATTACATTACCAGGTTAAATAGTGGCCACGCTATGGTGTGGCGTGCGTGTCTTAGGAGCCCTTAGCTAGTAAATGATTATATTAAATAGTGGCCACGCTATGGTGTGGCGTGCGTGTCTTAGGAGCCCTTAGCTAGTAAATGCTTATATTAAATAGTGGCCACGCTATGGTGTGGCGTGCGTGTCTTAGGAGCCCTTAGCCAGTAAATGATTATATTAAATAGTGGCCACGCTATGGTGTGGCGTGCGTGTCTTAGGAGCCCTTAGCTAGTAAATGCTTATATTAAATAGTGGCCACGCTATGGTGTGGCGTGCGTGTCTTAGGAGCCCTTAGCCAGTAAATGATTATATTAAATAGTGGCCACGCTATGGTGTGGCGTGCGTGTCTTAGGAGCCCTTAGCTAGTAAATGATTATATTAAATAGTGGCCACACTATGGTGTGGCGTGCGTGTCTTAGAAGCCCTTAGCTAGTAAATGATTATATTAAATAGTGGCCACGCTATGGTGTGGCGTGCGTGTCTTAGGAGCCCTTAGCTAGTAAATGATTATATTAAATAGTGGCCACGCTATGGTGTGGCGTGCGTGTCTTAGGAGCCCTTAGCTAGTAAATGATTATATTAAATAGTGGCCACGCTATGGTGTGGCGTGCGTGTCTTAGGAGCCCTTAGCTAGTAAATGATTATATTAAATAGTGGCCACGCTATGGTGTGGCGTGCGTGTCTTAGGAGCCCTTAGCTAGTAAATGATTATATTAAATAGTGGCCACGCTATGGTGTGGCGTGCGTGTCTTAGGAGCCCTTAGCTAGTAAATGATTATATTAAGCGTTCACAATAGCAGCATGGTAACATAAACAAGGACCTTAATTCTCTAATCTTTATGTTATGGTTTTTCCGCATCGGTTTTCCGTTACTCACACTAGAAAAAAAATACCGTTCAGAATTTCTGTTTTCTTTTTCTCTCAAAACTGCAGTTCTATCCATTGCCTTCAATCTAATTCAGACCGAATCATTTGGCCATGAATACAATCAAAATTAGATTTACAAGTAGGTTGATGCGCTCTAGTACGATGATTCATTGTCCTGATTACCGTTATGAGTGTATGAAATCATTGCAAATGGCCTTACTGCTTCGAAGATTATCGACCTGTGTGCGGTTTCTATTTTGTCTTCTGTATTTGAAAGTGTTACATACTGCTTTTTGCGGCATTTGGTTGACTGGAATCTGTATTCGATATGCTTACCTGAAAAATAAAAAGAATGGTGGTTATTAACAGGCACTATAACTTTAACAATAATAATATAATTCTTAGTTTAAAGACAATATTTGTCTAGATATACATTCATCAGGCGAATATCTAATTCATCAGAATAATTTCTGTTTTTAGATCAACAGGATCAAAGACTTAAAAACACTTCCTGGTACACTTCTAGGTATAGTGACGAATATAATTTGTATGTCTCGAGAATTTTAAAGACCTTAGATGACTTGACAATATTACTGGCGCCAGTCTGCACAAAACCATATCTAAAAATCTAAATAGATCAACTGCGTAGTTACTTTAAAGCTTCTACTTCTAGTTCGGATCAGTTCGGATATATCGATTACTTTAACAAGATATCGGAAACATTTTCTCCAGTAATTAATGGTTTTATCTCAAAACAATTTTCACTACCCACACAGTTATATTCACAAGAGAGCGACTTACGACACATGATCAACGGAGTTGGCCGATCAATGATCGCGATTAATGACTCATGTCAATGATTGGAAACATCAATAGAAGAAAGCACAGAAGGCCAACCACTTGTGATACTCATACTACATGAGTAGTAGGCTAGTAGCTAAAAAGATAGTAAAATGGAACATGATGGAACCATTGGAGATAATGATAATTCTCGTTCGAATGGCTTTTGTAATGTGCTTGGGTGTGGTACAGTAGTGTGTATGATGGATAAGTGAACCTTCTGTCAAAGTATAATTTGGATTGATACGCTTTTCATGCGCCGGCGCCGACTTTTTATTCACGCCCAAAAAGTGATGTTGTTATTTAATATGTATTATGTAATGATATGATATGAGAAAAAACTAGTGCGTAGTGGGTACTTGACTTAATCACTAGTTGTACTTTGGCCGACGAACTCTCTAGCTAAGCACTATCATAATATTATGATAACCATGGTGCAAGATCTTGTTGTAGCAATAAATACTGCACAAATTTTTCATTTTTATTAAATAACTAGCTGCGCCCCGCGGTTTCAGCCGCATAAGTGTCGATCGCGTGGGAATATCGGGATAAAAAGTAGCCTATATGTTAATCCAGGATGTCAGCTACCTCCATATTTCTTTTAAATCAGAATTGGTCCAGCCGTTTGAACGTGAAGAAGTAACAAACATATAAACACACAAACACACTCAGAAACTTTCGCCTTCATAATATTAGTGTGATATTTGAATTTGTGAAGTAGACAATTATAGAGACGTCATATGGTATTAATACTGTTTGTATGGGAAAATACCACAGACCCACACATAACCCATAAAAGTTCATCGTCTCTTACGTAATCCTGCGATTAGTATTCACCTACCATTGTATGGAACTGAATCATATTTCGATTTGTGTTTCAATCCCAGTCTGTTTGGTTAGGATGTTTTCGTTCACGCCATGTGCTGTTTGTAATGCAAATATAAAAAAAATATAGGGGATAGATGTAGTCATGTGATGCGGTTAGCTCTGTATCAATGGCTGATCTGTTCCGGGCGGCTACGGGTTTTATGTCAACAGAAAGCTCGAAACATAAGAATAAGCTAGAGTAGGTACATCTTACATAATAACAGAAATATTGACAGCCCCATTGAAACTGACAAAGATTTTAAGAACCAATCCAGTCATTCCCAAAAGGATATCTAAAGCATCCCGACTCGTACGATCTGGTGCATCAGTTGATATCGTAAGAATTTTCCTCAAAGTCAGTCAAATCATTTATTTCAAATAGGCACATTAAAGGGATCCTTGAACGTACGGCAGTATGGAGTAGGACCAGCATGTTTCCAAGCATTCTTATCTTGGATATAATCCTCTAATTTGTAATATCCTTGTTTACATAGTGTACTTTTTATATGAGTTTTAAATTTTCTTTCATTTAATTGCAATATGTCACAAGGTATTTTGTTGTAGCATTTAACACAGTACCCCATAAAAGATGTATGTACTTTAACTTTAGATAATCTGAAAAGGTTGATCTAATTTATCTTTATTTCTAGTATTAAAAGACTCAACTAAAGGAAGCAGGTCATTGCGACACACGTAGGCAATAAAATTGTCATCCGTGTCTTTGCATTTGACCTTGACAGTGACTTTACCTTGGGATCCCTAATAGGAATAAAGATATAAGTACTTACATTTCCCCGCGTGCATTCGATTTATGGGATGCTCAAAATTACGCGCTTCGTACGTAGCCGTGAACTTTAATACCGAGTGCGTTGGTACCGTCGAGGTCACGAGCGCAATAAACCGACGGGTTTCCAGATCGCTAGTGATAAAATATAGTGCATGGTAAAAACTATTATAACTTAAATCAATTTACTTTTCTAATATCTGGCTTCTGTGTTTAACTAGTACAAACTGTCTATGGAATTAGCGAAGTAGAACCCTGACAGGTTTTGACCCGCTGGTAAAGTTTGCAAGTTAAATTCGATACCAACTAATATCCATCCATTTGGACTACTATCTAGAAATTTAAATGACGACTCTATTATGTTGGGGGATTGTTACATGTCTAATCAGTTACCTCAGAAATCGTTCTCCACTTAAATCTTTACGAATATTTGTAATCCTTCGACGTCGGTATCTTTAATGATTCCATCCACTCCGTCATGGAAAACGAGTGTGAAAATTAATATTTTCCAAACATGGTTGATTATAAAAAATATCCATTTACACGTGTCGTCAGATCGTAAACAATACAGTTAATTGTGTGAATCATGGACACGCCGGGGACGGTGAAGCGAATCAGACCTATACACCTTGCTGGTGTAAACTGTAGACAGCACTCAATTTATAGCATAGAAGCTCCACTCGATAGAATGCACGATTATTAGGGCTATATAGTGTAACATACATATAATGAAGTTTCGTAGTGATTGTTATTCGTGTCTGGTCAGTGTTCGATTCAATATCAAACATAAATATATTTTGTTGTAAGATTAATAATCGATTTTATTTTAGTCTGGTTTAATTGTCTGTGGTAAAGTATTTTAATTGGTAATTTTAATATTGGCAACATAGCCACTTTTGGTTTTCTCTTCTTGACTCTGCACCATTGTAAGATCCCAGTGATTTAATTAATAAATACGTTTTTGCCTTATTCAACACAGCATTTTTATTGTACATGCTGTTTGTGGTCCTTCGAGCCGGATATGAACCAGCGACCTATGGATATGGTACAGATACAAACAGCATGTACAATAAAAATGCTGTGTTGAATAAGGTAAAATCGTATTTATTACTGAAATCACTGGGATCTTACAATGGTGCAGAGTCAAGAAGCGGAAACCAAAAGTGACTATGTTGCCAATATTAAAATTACCAATTAAAATACTTTACCACAGACAATTAAACCAGACTAAAATAAAATCGATTATTAATCTTACAACAAAATATATTTATGTTTGATATTGAATCGAACATAGTTGCGCGGGCGAGAAGTTATACAAAGAGAGTCATTAAAACCCAGCAAATAAACTTTAAGAAAATACACAAGTACATAGAGTTATAAACTCAATAAAATTAATTTTACCCTAAATTAAGTAGGTATTCAAACTTAGAAAAATCTATAGTCTACAGTAGCTCTATACAACCAAAACAATAAGCAAAGTGACTGAAAATGTTTACGCCTTACTCTATTAATGAAATAACGGTAGAGATGAAAACAATATAACAACGAAATTACATCTAAAGTAATATTGCATAATAACTAACTTATGTCTAAAAAGGATCTATGAAGTAGGTGGTTATATGGCCTAAATAATTTATGGAAAAGCACATCTACAGCAATGTGAAAGTTACATATGTACAGTTTTAGCAAAACCAACTCTATAATTAAACTAAAATAATATGGTTGTAAGCATAAGATATTTAGAATAATTTTAAACAATAGGAAGAGGACACAATTTTGAAATAGACCTTACAAAAGTTTTGTTTTTACATTTAACTTCAGCAACTCTTACATTTTTGTCATTGCCTGGAAACACTTTTACAATGCGAGCCAGTGGCCACTCTAGAGGAGATGAATTTACATTTTTTTATCAAAACAAGATCATCTTCTTTCAAATTGGGAACATTATATTTCCACTTGGGACGGTTTTGCAATTGTGTTAGGTAATCTGATACCCAAGTTTTCCAAAAGTCTTGCTTTAATTTTGCAACCAGCTTCCAAAATTTTAAACGGTGTGACGGAATATCCGTCAGATCTACTTCAGGGTAACTAGTCAAAGCAGTCCCAATAAGGAAGTGTCCAGGCGTTAAATATGTTCCTTCCCTAGGGTCTAGGGAAAGCAGGGGCCGGGAGTTCAACACACCTTCTATCTGAACTGCAACCGTATTGAATTCTTCATAGGTCAAGCACAAGTTGCCAACAACTCTTTTAAGGTGGTGCTTGACGCTCTTCACACCTGCTTCCCATAGCCCTCCAAATTGAGGGGAATAGCTAGGTATAAACATAAACTGAATATAATTATTTTTACAAAATTTATAAACAGACTCCTTATGAGTCTTTGAATTATGCAACTTGTAAAGCTCATTTAATTGATTTTGTGCTCCTTTAAATGTTTTTGCATTATCGCAGAAAACCTTTGTAGGCATGCCTCGCCTAGAAATAAAGCGATTAAAACATGCTAAGAAATTTTCAGTAGTCAAGTCTGATACTACCTCTAAATGTATTGCCTTAGTGGCAAAACAAACATAGAGTGCAATATACCCTTTAGTTACGAGCGGTTTCCGAATCCTAGCAATTTTCATACTGAATGGACCGCAAAAATCAATGCCAACATACTGAAAAGGCCTGGTAACGGTGACTCTAGCTGTAGGTAGAGAGCCCATAAGTTGCTTTGCAGTTTCTGCCTTCAAACGAATGCATTTTAAACAACGATGTACTACCTTTTTGACCTCCCTAATGCCACTTATTATCCAAAACCTCTGTGAGAGCGAACTGAGTACTAATCTAGAGCCAGCATGCAACAATCTGAGGTGCTCTCTTTCAATTATCAAGGAAGTGATATGACAACTCTTAGGGAGAATAGCAGGGTGCATCTTATCTAGTGGAATGCCTGCATTCTGCAACCTACCGCCAACACGAAGAATACCGAAGGCATCAATAAAGGGAGACAAACTAGCTATGTTTGACTTTACTTTTTTATCAATATAACTAAGTAGCTTTCTTTTAGTATTTAAATTGTCCTCACAATGTGGGGTTTGAAAGTGAAAATGATCTAAATTAACATCATATTTTAGTCCTAGCGTTTTGACAACATTATCATTATTGAGATCTACATCATCAAAGAATCTACGCTCCACAGGAATACTCTCCAGAACAGAAGGTAAGTTTGAGCACCACTTATGCAACCTAAAATTACCTAACTTAAGTAGCTCTACCAATTGGTCTCTCAAAAAGGAGAGCTGCTCTACATCATCACACCCAGATAGTACATCATCGACATACGTATTTTTAAACATAGCATTAGCGGCAAGAGGATACCTATCTCCATACCTATTTGCTAACTCTATCAAACATCGGGTGGCCAAAAGGGTAGAGGCTTTCATACCATAAGTTACGGTTTGTAACTGCAAGCAAGCTATAGGCTTACCTGGGTCATCCCTCCACAAAATGTTCTGAAGACTTCTATGATCTGGATTTATAAAAACACATCGAAACATTTTTTCAATGTCACATATTAAAATGTACAAGTATGACCGAAATAAAAGAAGGATATCAAAGAGCTCACCTTGCACCACCGGCCCTTTCAGCATTACATCATTCAATGAGATCTTATTTTTACTTTGCATACCACCATCAAAAACCGTTCGCAACTTCGTGGTCTTGCTCTCTTCATTGAATACAGCATGATGGGCTAGAAAGTAAACAGAGCCACAATTAATATCATATGAATTGATATCTACTTCCTTGGCATGTCCCATCGCGACATAGAGGTCAATGAACTCCTTATACTGTACAAATAATGCATGATTTTGTTTAAGTTTCCTTTCTAAAGATAAAAACCGCTGCCAAGCAACTGAGAACGAATCTCCAAGTTGTAACTCATTTTTAGGGGTGATTAGAGGTAAATCAACATAAAATGTGTTATCCTTCAACTGTACAGACTGTTTAAAACTAGCTTCTGCCCTTTGAAACTCATCTGATACCATGGCTACAGGCTCAGGAAAACTCTCAGATAACCAAAACTTTTCCATCACATTTTCTAACTTGTTTTCATCACAGATAGCCATATTAGATACCATATTGTAGCACAAAGTCTGATTACAAACACTCACCCTGCCGGCGACAACATACCCAAATACAGTATTTTGCAAAGTAGGACCATCTAGAATTTTAAAACAACTATTTAACAATGAATTAAAATAAATATCTGCACCCAACAATATCGATATTTCCAATGGAATGTTGAAGTTATTATCTGATAGCAGAATTTCCTTGGGAATATTTAATTTAGTAATATCAATAAATTGCTGCGACAGAGGTGTAGTTATTTTTTCCACAATACGACAGTTAATATTGAATTTAATATTTTCATGTTGACATGAATTAATACAAAAACTGACAACTTTGTTTAATTTGGTGGCCCTGTTGCCTACCCCAATAATATTGGTTTCCTGCAAGGTGGGTGTCAACCCTAATTTATTTACTAAAGAGTTGGTCACAAATGAAGCTTGGCTGCCACTATCAAGCAATGCCCGAACTTGAATGTCTCGACCATATTTGTCAGAGACTTTTACCATAACAGTAGGTAATAAAACATTGCATGGTGAAGCATTATTATCATTGGATAATAATGATACAGGAGACTCTTCCTTTTTATCTTCACTATGCAATAATGAATTATGTGAGCTTTTGCAAACTTTACATTTAAAGTTATATTTGCAGACATTGTCTCCATGTGCTCGCAAACAAGTGGAGCATAATTTATTATCCTTTACAAAGGACAGACGAGTCTCTATAGGGACCATCTTAAATTTGGGACATTTAAAAATAGCATGATCTTTTTTATCCACAAAACTTGCACAAACTTTGTGCCTGTGAAGAAACATTTGCAACCTGCATTGCAGATTTGGAATTAGTTTTAAATGGAATTGTATCCTCCAGCGCCATAGCACGCTTCTCGAGGAAGTTAATAAATTCTTTTAGAGTCGGAACCTTATTAACATCCCGCTCCAAATTAAACGCCCTTTTAGTATAAGGGTCTATTTTCTTATACAATGTGGGGCAGGACGATTGACATTCCTTTAAACCACGTAAAGAGTGGCATCCACTTTACCCGTATACAAAAAATCAATCAAATCCAATGAATACTTTAGCCACAGGAAATTATTTTTCATTTTCTTATTTTTCAACATGATGTAGAACTGAGTCCGTAATAATAGGTAAACATTGTAAGGTCAAGAACCTGTGCAAAACCGTACGATTCTATTCTCTACTTCGCAATAGATAGATGCTTGAAAGACAGAGAAAAGTGTCATACGATCCCTATCTGACACGCCCCGCCCACTCCCGCAAAATACTACAATTAGAAAGAAAAAGAAATATTACTTACGCAAATAATGCATTAGTGGTGCATAGAAAATTGCGAGTGTGTGTGTGTGAGCGGAATTTTTCGGCAAAAAGTCCTTGACTCGGTAACTATGTCAGTCAGTGCATAGCGGCGCCCTTTGAGGGTAGCACACGCCGACTTTTTTATCACAAGACGAGCCGCGCGCGCATTGTCGTTATTTTATGAAAAGTTTTAGTTGTTATTGTGATTAAAGACGATTTATGATAGTTGGATTAGTGCATAGTGTGTGTAGTTTAGTGTGACTTATTGTTAAGTGATAGTGTAATATTAGTACTTAAGTTATTTAGGCATTTATTAGGTAGTTAGTTTTGTGATTTAGGTTAGGTTTTTAAGTTTCTTAGTTTAATTATGCCTCAAATAAGCTGCCGAGTACACCGACATGGTACTTACGTACGGAGAATGTCACCAAAATGCGGCTTTAGCATTGCGTACATATCGGGAGAGATATGGTAACACAAAAACGTGCCCTACCAATAGCCGTGTTTTTACCCTGGCCGTTCAGAGGTTACGAGAGCATCAGCCTTTGGTTCCTCAAGGAGAGGGCGTGTCTTCAAATTCAAGTATCGAGGACCGGATATTACAACATTTTGAAAACAACCCGATTTGTAGCCTTCGGAACGCAGCGCTGCGGTTTCAAGTGAGTCACAGAACTGTTCATAGAATTTTGAAACGGCATGCACGGCGACCTTACAAGTTCAGAAAAGTTCAACAACTTTTATCCAGAGATATGCCATGGACGATTTAAAAATTAAAATAATTAATGCCTTCGACAAACTTAAAAGAATGGCAGATGGGGACTTGTTAAGACGAGTCCGTGAAAAAATAAGACGATGTCGCTTGTGCATAATGAACAACGGGGACACTTTGAAAATTTGACTATTGATGATTTAAAGATTGTGATGTGATATTATGTGATTAATTTAATTATTCAATCAGTGATCTTTTATTAATTAACAACTCGCAACTCAGTGAATTTATGCCGCTGATTTGTTGAAAGTACCTCCGCCCAACACCGCGGCAGCGCCGCCCGCGCCGCCCGCTGCACCCCGCATCACGCCGCGCAATAGGTCAGTGACTTTTCGTAGATAAAGCGTGTTTACTTTTTATGCAGTTGGTTCTGCCATTTATTTTGTTTGAAAATTGAAATTTTTAAATTTTCCATATCCTACTAATCTTCATGTTTTAAAATGTTTTGATGGACTAGTACTGTGCTCGTTTTAATTTAATGTCGTAATTCCTGTTCCACATTGTATATTACACAAATTATAATATGATCCCAGTGTTCAACAGGTTCCTCTAAATTTTTTAATGCATGCAATTGCTGATTTAAATTGGAAATTAAGGCCCGTAGACCGGATGCAGTACATTTCTGCATTGACGGCATGTCCAAAACCATATTTAAATGACCAAAAATCAACCGGGTTGGATCATGATATCGTTTCTCTAATAATTGTAAAGCTTCTCTATACGATTTATTAATAAGTGGCAAGTTTATTATAATTGCCAACGCTTCATCCAGAAGGTATTTTCTTAAATAGAATAGCTTTTGGACATCCGTCAATGAATTATTATTGTCAATCACTGCTATAAAGAGGTCATGAAATGGTTTAAACTTGGTAAAGTCTTTACCGTCAAATGTGGGGATTTCAACAGTGGGTAATTTAGAACTAGAAACACATGTTGTCTGAAACGATTCAGTTTTGGAAATTACCTTTATAGTCTCATTGATCTTCGCCAATACTGTGAAATATCTCTCCTCAAATTGTCCCACATCTTCTGTATCTTTGTCATCCTCACTTAGAATATCCAATTGGACACTCTCGTACTGCTTTAACGCCCACATTAGCTTCTCCTTGCGTGCCGCAAGAAGATCTACCGTGGCAGATGCCAAATTTATGGGGTCGTTCACATAGTTCTCGATCCGAGTTAGCGTAGCCTTACACTGTGAGCGTATTAACTTAAGCTTCTTTAAATCCGCCATTTGGATAGCTGAAAACCCTAAACAATCGCACTATCACTTCACTTGTTAGCAGAAATATCGCTTTTATAACTAAAACACAAACTTTTTAGCACTTCGTAAACTTTGTTTACATCGGATCACAACAATAGCGGGAACAGGTGAAACGTCAGCTGTCAACGTTGAAATGCCAAACTCAATTGACATTAGTAATGTCAAAGTCGAGTGACGTCTCCGGTCATGTAGCCGGAAGCGGGAAAATACGTTGCCAACACCGCCCCGTATGTTTCACAATTATTTCGGTATAGTGGGTACTTTTGCATCCATGTACCAAATTCAGCAAATCTGCCGAATTTCTTCGTTTTTTCTTCTTTAGAATGCTGATGACTCTCAACAAACGCAAATTGTGCGTTTTCCTTCGCTAAAATAGACTGATATCACCCAATTTGGGTGAAATTCCGCCGCGCAACCATGTTCGATTCAATATCAAACATAAATATATTTTGTTGTAAGATTAATAATCGATTTTATTTTAGTCTGGTTTAATTGTCTGTGGTAAAGTATTTTAATTGGTAATTTTAATATTGGCAACATAGCCACTTTTGGTTTCCGCTTCTTGACTCTGCACCATTGTAAGATCCCAGTGATTTCAGTAATAAATACGTTTTTGCCTTATTCAACACAGCATTTTTATTGTACATGCTGTTTGTGGTCCTTCTGACATTCAGTGAGTGTTTTTATATAAAATTTGCACTGATTCGGTAAGTTTGACCGGCGTGTCGTGCGCCGACAGTGTCGGTTGCGCGGCGGAATTTCACCCAAATTGGGTGATATCAGTCTATTTTAGCGAAGGAAAACGCACAATTTGCGTTTGTTGAGAGTCATCAGCATTCTAAAGAAGAAAAAACGAAGAAATTCGGCAGATTTGCTGAATTTGATACATGGATGCAACAGTACCCACTATACCGAAATTGTGAAAGCTACGGGCGGTGTTGGCAACGTAGTTCCCGCTTCCGGCTACATGACCGGAGACGTCACTCGACTTGACATTACTAATGTCAATTGAGTTTGGCATTTCAACGTTGACAGCTGACGTTTCACCGGTTCCCGCTATTGTTGTGATCCGATGTAAACAAAGTTTACGAAGTGCTAAAAAGTTTGTGTTTTAGTTATAAAAGCGATATTTCTGCTAACAAGTGAAGTGATAGTGCGATTGTTTAGGGTTTTCAGCTATCCAAATGGCGGATTTAAAGAAGCTTAAGTTAATACGCTCACAGTGTAAGGCTACGCTAACTCGGATCGAGAACTATGTGAACGACCCCATAAATTTGGCATCTACCACGGTAGATCTTCTTGCGGCACGCAAGGAGAAGCTAATGTGGGCGTTAAAGCAGTACGAGAGTGTCCAATTGGATATTCTAAGTGAGGATGACAAAGATACAGAAGATGTGGGACAATTTGAGGAGAGATATTTCACAGTATTGGCGAAGATCAATGAGACTATAAAGGTAATTTCCAAAACTGAATCGTTTGAGACAACATGTGTTTCTAGTTCTAAATTACCCACTGTTGAAATCCCCACATTTGACGGGAAAGACTTTACCAAGTTTAAACCATTTCATGACCTCTTTATAGCAGTGATTGACAATAATAATACATTGACGGATGTCCAAAAGCTATTCTATTTAAGAAAATACCTTCTGGATGAAGCGTTGGCAATTATAATAAACTTGCCACTTATTAATAAATCGTATAGAGAAGCTTTACAATTATTAGAGAAACGATATCATGATCCAACCCGGTTGATTTTTGGTCATTTAGATATGGTTTTGGACATGCCGTCAATGCAGAAATGTACTGCATCCGGTCTACGGGCCTTAATTTCCAATTTAAATCAGCAATTGCATGCATTAAAAAATTTAGAGGAACCTGTTGAACACTGGGATCATATTATAATTTGTGTAATATATAAGAAAATAGACCCTTATACTAAAAGGGCGTTTAATTTGGAGCGGGATGTTAGTAAGGTTCCGACTCTAAAAGAATTTATTAACTTCCTCGAGAAGCGTGCTATGGCGCTGGAGGATACAGTTCCATTTAAAATCAATTCCAAATCTGCAATGCAGGTTGCAAATGTTTCTTCACAGGCACAAAGTTTGTGCAAGTTTTGTGATAAAAAAGATCATGCTATTTTTAAATGTCCCAAATTTAAGATGGTCCCTATAGAGACTCGTCTGTCCTTTGTAAAGGATAATAAATTATGCTCCACTTGTTTGCGAGCACATGGAGACAATGTCTGCAAATATAACTTTAAATGTAAAGTTTGCAAAAGCTCACATAATTCATTATTACATAGTGAAGATAAAAAGGAAGAGGCTCCTGTATCATTATTATCCAATGATAATAATGCTTCACCATGCAATGTTTTATTACCTACTGTTATGGTAAAAGTCTCTGACAAATATGGTCGAGACATTCAAGTTCGGGCATTGCTTGATAGTGGCAGCCAAGCTTCATTTGTGACCAACTCTTTAGTAAATAAATTAGGGTTGACACCCACCTTGCAGGAAACCAATATTATTGGGGTAGGCAACAGGGCCACCAAATTAAACAAAGTTGTCAGTTTTTGTATTAATTCATGTCAACATGAAAATATTAAATTCAATATTAACTGTCGTATTGTGGAAAAAATAACTACACCTCTGTCGCAGCAATTTATTGATATTACTAAATTAAATATTCCCAAGGAAATTCTGCTATCAGATAATAACTTCAACATTCCATTGGAAATATCAATATTGTTGGGTGCAGATATTTATTTTAATTCATTGTTAAATAGTTGTTTTAAAATTCTAGATGGTCCTACTTTGCAAAATACTGTATTTGGGTATGTTGTCGCCGGCAGGGTGAGTGTTTGTAATCAGACTTTGTGCTACAATATGGTATCTAATATGGCTATCTGTGATGAAAACAAGTTAGAAAATGTGATGGAAAAGTTTTGGTTATCTGAGAGTTTTCCTGAGCCTGTAGCCATGGTATCAGATGAGTTTCAAAGGGCAGAAGCTAGTTTTAAACAGTCTGTACAGTTGAAGGATAACACATTTTATGTTGATTTACCTCTAATCACCCCTAAAAATGAGTTACAACTTGGAGATTCGTTCTCAGTTGCTTGGCAGCGGTTTTTATCTTTAGAAAGGAAACTTAAACAAAATCATGCATTATTTGTACAGTATAAGGAGTTCATTGACCTCTATGTCGCGATGGGACATGCCAAGGAAGTAGATATCAATTCATATGATATTAATTGTGGCTCTGTTTACTTTCTAGCCCATCATGCTGTATTCAATGAAGAGAGCAAGACCACGAAGTTGCGAACGGTTTTTGATGGTGGTATGCAAAGTAAAAATAAGATCTCATTGAATGATGTAATGCTGAAAGGGCCGGTGGTGCAAGGTGAGCTCTTTGATATCCTTCTTTTATTTCGGTCATACTTGTACATTTTAATATGTGACATTGAAAAAATGTTTCGATGTGTTTTTATAAATCCAGACCATAGAAGTCTTCAGAACATTTTGTGGAGGGATGACCCAGGTAAGCCTATAGCTTGCTTGCAGTTACAAACCGTAACTTATGGTATGAAAGCCTCTACCTTTTTGGCCACCCGATGTTTAATAGAGTTAGCGAATAGGTATGGAGATAGGTATCCTCTTGCCGCTAATGCTATGTTTAAAAATACGTATGTCGATGATGTACTATCTGGGTGTGATGATGTAGAGCAGCTCTCCTTTTTGAGAGACCAATTGGTAGAGCTACTTAAGTTAGGTAATTTTAGGTTGCATAAGTGGTGCTCAAACTTACCTTCTGTTCTGGAGAGTATTCCTGTGGAGCGTAGATTCTTTGATGATGTAGATCTCAATAATGATAATGTTGTCAAAACGCTAGGACTAAAATATGATGTTAATTTAGATCATTTTCACTTTCAAACCCCACATTGTGAGGACAATTTAAATACTAAAAGAAAGCTACTTAGTTATATTGATAAAAAAGTAAAGTCAAACATAGCTAGTTTGTCTCCCTTTATTGATGCCTTCGGTATTCTTCGTGTTGGCGGTAGGTTGCAGAATGCAGGCATTCCACTAGATAAGATGCACCCTGCTATTCTCCCTAAGAGTTGTCATATCACTTCCTTGATAATTGAAAGAGAGCACCTCAGATTGTTGCATGCTGGCTCTAGATTAGTACTCAGTTCGCTCTCACAGAGGTTTTGGATAATAAGTGGCATTAGGGAGGTCAAAAAGGTAGTACATCGGTGTTTAAAATGCATTCGTTTGAAGGCAGAAACTGCAAAGCAACTTATGGGCTCTCTACCTACAGCTAGAGTCACCGTTACCAGGCCTTTTCAGTATGTTGGCATTGATTTTTGCGGTCCATTCAGTATGAAAATTGCTAGGATTCGGAAACCGCTCGTAACTAAAGGGTATATTGCACTCTATGTTTGTTTTGCCACTAAGGCAATACATTTAGAGGTAGTATCAGACTTGACTACTGAAAATTTCTTAGCATGTTTTAATCGTTTTATTTCTCGGCGAGGCATGCCCACAAAGGTTTTCTGCGATAATGCAAAAACATTTAAAGGAGCACAAAATCAATTAAATGAGCTTTACAAGTTGCATAATTCAAAGACTCATAAGGAGTCTGTTTATAAATTTTGTAAAAATAATTATATTCAGTTTATGTTTATACCTAGCTATTCCCCTCAATTTGGAGGGCTATGGGAAGCAGGTGTTAAGAGCGTCAAGCACCACCTTAAACGAGTTGTTGGTAACTTGTGCTTGACCTATGAAGAATTCAATACGGTTGCAGTTCAGATAGAAGGTGTGTTGAACTCCCGGCCCCTGCTTTCCCTAGACCCTAGGGAAGGAACATATTTAACGCCAGGACACTTCCTTATTGGGACTGCTTTGACTAGTTACCCTGAAGTAGATCTGACGGATATTCCGTCACACCGTTTAAAATTTTGGAAGCTGGTTGCAAAATTAAAGCAAGACTTTTGGAAAACTTGGGTATCAGATTACCTAACACAATTGCAAAACCGTCCCAAGTGGGAATATAATGTTCCCAATTTGAAAGAAGATGATCTTGTTTTGATAAAAAATGTAAATTCATCTCCTCTAGAGTGGCCACTGGCTCGCATTGTAAAAGTGTTTCCAGGCAATGACAAAAATGTAAGAGTTGCTGAAGTTAAATGTAAAAACAAAACTTTTGTAAGGTCTATTTCAAAATTGTGTCCTCTTCCTATTGTTTAAAATTATTCTAAATATCTTATGCTTACAACCATATTATTTTAGTTTAATTATAGAGTTGGTTTTGCTAAAACTGTACATATGTAACTTTCACATTGCTGTAGATGTGCTTTTCCATAAATTATTTAGGCCATATAACCACCTACTTCATAGGTCCTTTTTAGACATAAGTTAGTTATTATGCAATATTACTTTAGACGTAATTTCGTTGTTATATTGTTTTCATCTCTACCGTTATTTCATTAATAGAGTAAGGCGTAAACATTTTCAGTCACTTTGCTTATTGTTTTGGTTGTATAGAGCTACTGTAGACTATAGATTTTTCTAAGTTTGAATACCTACTTAATTTAGGGTAAAATTAATTTTATTGAGTTTATAACTCTATGTACTTGTGTATTTTCTTAAAGTTTATTTGCTGGGTTTTAATGACTCTCTTTGTATAACTTCTCGCCCGCGCAACTATGTTCGATTCAATATCAAACATAAATATATTTTGTTGTAAGATTAATAATCGATTTTATTTTAGTCTGGTTTAATTGTCTGTGGTAAAGTATTTTAATTGGTAATTTTAATATTGGCAACATAGCCACTTTTGGTTTTCTCTTCTTGACTCTGCACCATTGTAAGATCCCAGTGATTTAATTAATAAATACGTTTTTGCCTTATTCAACACAGCATTTTTATTGTACAGTCAGAGTTGCATACTTGCATGTGAGATTTATGCCATTATAAATGCACCCACTAAACTTTGCGTTTTAACTTTTCAGGTCTTTTCATCGCATGATGCATTCTATTCTTTTGTTGAGCGTAATAAACTGGGGCATTTGGCATCTGTGGTCACCATTCATATGCTTTCACAGTTACCGTTAACAGTAACATTACATGGGAATAGTTACTGGTACTTCTGTTCATCTTTAGTTTAATGGTTACATGTAGTTGGTAGTGGTTTAATTGTATAGGTACCTATTATTGTACGCGAAACTAGCCTTTAGATGTAAGCTATCGGATTACCTAATAAGGTGAATAGGATATATGCACCTTAGTTTACACGACCTTAGAATTAGCATTACCAGTAGTTAGTACTTTATGTTGCCTGTATATAACTTGTGTTTGATCCAAATCTATATCATCACGAAACCATCTCATTGCTGATCATGGATCGATTTGTCCGCTCATCCAGGCATGCAGCTTGTAACTTATTATTTATAGCTGCATGGATAATATTAATGTATGTTTACCTAACACACATTTTATGCCATGTATTTGCCCATATATATTCAGTTAGCATAATAATCGTAAAAACTTTGCAAGATGCAATAAATAAAACCAGAATAGAATGCAATTATTTCTTGCATAGCTTAGTAGGTAGGTCCCTAATCTATATGTTTATGCATTACAATGAAGAACAAATCGTACCTATCGAATGGATTTCTTGTAAAGGCAATTAACATAAATATCATGCTTAACAAGTAGATGGGTGCTGCTGCAATACGATTTCAATATTCTAACATAATGTAGCTGCCGTAGATGGCCTATTTTTCGAGCCCTCATATGTATTTCTCATCTCGCCGATATTGAATATTCGTGGAACCACGAAGCAATATAGTCAGTCCTACCAAGTACGGTCAGCATCAAAAGTCGATTAACACATCAGGTTTTTTTTAATCTCAGTTATTGAGCAAAATATTTGTTCAAAATTGCATTGTACTTCTGCTGCAATTTTGAATAAATATTTTGCACAATAACTGAGATTAAAAAAACTGAAGTGTTAATCGACTTTTGATGCTGACCGTACCAATAAAGCATTTAAGACAATTTGTATGAATCTAAATAATTAAGATTAGTTGTACCTGACCTTCCACGTCGAAGACAGACGAAATAACTAGACCGAAAAATCCATATCATTTGTCCAATTGTTATTCATAACAAGACTCGGAGCTAAGATGCTGGCGATGATTCACGAGGTGACGACACGTAGCTTTTACATCGACAGTGAGGAAGTGAAGAAGGCTAACATGTGTTTGCACGTTTTGGTCGTTCAGTAAGCTCTATAACCATTTATGTGGAAGTACATCTTTAGGAGTTGATGATGTATCTGCGCTAAGTTTTATTTTTTTGTGAAACAACTTTTTCAGTATCTGTCTCATGAAATTATTTGAAAATAATTCAGGTGTAGATACTTACAGCCGATAGTTGCTATACTGCAAGGATCGCCTGAATCAAAAGCAAAAATGGTATCCTCGAAATTGGACAGTCTCGCACTACAGCATATTCGCATTATGCATTCGATTTAAAAAACTGGAAATCTCGCACCACAGAAGTCGGATATACATCAGACTAAGATTGTTCGATGCCTTCAGCACTTAAGTACAGAAGTATAGGTGCAAGGAATGAACCTTCTGCGCCTGTCTATTCCCTTTCTGAACGACTTAGCATTCCCAACACGCTGAAGGCGATGACTGCTTAATGGCGTCTATACTTAGACAACAATTAATAGGTACAATGAGAAAATTCCGTAACATTACCATGTAACCGCATCATTGGCAGTTAATGGCGCACAACAGATGGATATGGCTTCGTTTATGGGTGGTGTGGGGCCAGAAATGGTGGGTTTTATATTCCTGTAGCCAGATTCTTTACAAAGAAAACTGACTTTATCTTGCGGGAGATGTCTCAGTTTGATGCTATGGTATCTTCTGGCGATATTTCGCAAACATTGTCGCCTTTTTCATGAGCATGAGTTTAATACAAAGTACAAATGTTTCTTTAATAAAACCTCTTGACCGCTTGTGGAAATACCACAAGCTGGTAAAGATAGGTATCACGGACAGACGTCGCGCTATACAAATAGTTCAGCGCTCTAAATACAAAGGTCACTACAGAAAGGTTAGCGAACGCTTAGACAACACACAGAGACACTGACAGCAATTAAGGAAATAGCTGTCTTTAGTGCATCACGTTAGTAAATGTCAACATCACTTCTTAATCGACTTCTTCGAAGTATGTCCTTAAGTTAATGCCATGATTGCCTAGCAATTAGAGAACGCTTAGGATGTTGCTACGCAGCTGGACATAGCTACCCATTACTTAGAACCATAATCTGTTTATAATATGACAAGACCGTGTCACTTAAAAGGCTGGTTTAATAGCTATCAATTTCATAACTAGTTCTGAAGCTTGCTAGGACGTAAAAGATCTTGAATGGAAAGACTATTATGTAGTTAGAGGGAGAACAATGGAATCTATCATGCTTCGCACAAGAGGCATTCTTTCACAAGAAGAGACAAAGACTCGCCCATTTAATTTCACCACTGATTAACATGCACTTTTTTCTAAGTCGCGTGTCCAATTAGCAGTAGCGATGGACAGAACATCATTAATTGTAGCGACGAGGTCAAACTGTCTGATGAGCAGGCATTTAGAGCGTTTATAAATCAGTTCATGTTTCTTTTGAGCTGATGCAAATTATAGCGCATTGTCACGAACCCGTCCCACGCCAAGATATTCTTGATCAAATACAACATTGCATCGGTTGCGTTTTAATAGTTATTTTTATGGGTTGACTGCTGGTTTTCTTTTGGGCTAATTGTGTCTTGCATGATGATAGGATTTGGCTTCGACTTGAAGGTCGGAAAAGTAAAATTATCTTTTGTTCGGGTTGAACTTGTGACAGATGGAGATAACAGTGGGTTCGCTTTCTGAAACGATTAATTTATTTTTGTAGCATAATTCTGAATACAGCATTGAGGAAATTGTGCAAGTCAGTTCTAGCTGAGCAGTGGTGGCCCAGTGGTGGCCCAGTGGTAACGGCCCGACTTAGGTTGTAGCTCGTGGGTTCGAACAAAGACAGGCGCTATACTTTGTGTAAATAATTTTACCACCACTGCTCTGAAAACGGTGAAGGAAAACATCGTGAGGAAACCGGCATGTCGGTAGAACCAAAAATTCGAAGACATGCGACATCTAACAACCCGTACTGGGCCCGCGTGCTCATTTGCAGCCTATCCCAGCAGTGGGAACATTATAAGATGATTATGCAGGTCTTGCAAAACCTACACTATTCGTTTTCTGAAAATTACGGAAACCGCGACGCAAATTAGTTCAACAAGAACCCGGCCTCGTCATTTGCACGTCCGCCGCCATTACTTCAGCTACGCGTACCAATGTTAACGTAATTGCAATTTTCACGACCTTGACATTCTGAACTTCTCTGTCGGAATCGCAAGAAGTTTGTAGACTGTTGGAATTATATATAACAAACAGAGCTCGCAATTTTGGAATCACGAACAACATCTGTTGCCGTATGTGGTGGTTTTGACGCGTTTTCTAAAGTTTCAACCCTCTGTTAGTTTGAGAACTGATGTAAGTTATGGCAAACTATATCTTAAGGAACAGAGATGACTGTTAAATTCAACACATTGTCAACAAATCCAGGCCTTATAAACATGTTTGATCCACAAGTGTGCGATTCGTCTCATGATTCTTAAAAAGGTTATACTGTGTCGCGTGGAAGGGAGTGGCGAGGACGCTAAGGTGTGCTATAAATAACTCGGTTTAAATAAACGGCGGCTACAAATCACCCCCAGCGTATACTTAATTAGGATACACTGCATATTTCGCTCGTTAAGACTCTCTGAAGGAAGCCTGACGCGGAATTGTGATTAGTGAGCCAGGGTGGTGGTTCCAGGGACTCTGTGGAGGTGCAGATATGAGTTGGAGTCAAGACTGTCTTTCACAAAGTTAAGACGGGAAGAAGTCGGTAGTTTACCATTTTGGGGATCTAACTACCATGCGTATTTATTTTACTACGAGAAAGCTTAGAGCTTAGAAAGTAATAAGTTCGTGATTTTACAGAAAATGTCTGGTGAATGAGTAGAGTTCAAATACAATTTTGTGGAATGAATTGACAGGGGGAATTAAATCTAAATAAGGTTGGTAAGTAGTAAGAGTAATCATGTTGCGTCAAGACCGAGAGTTGTGAAATTCCAAACTGAGTAATCTCCTCACTGCACTTCGACGAAGGAATTTTCACGGAGCATTAAAACGTCGAGGAGTTATTTCAGGCTTGATTGTGTTGAATAAGATATTAGCTTTGAGGGAATAATCTGGGAGTTGAAGATAAAATTTATTTTCGCAAGTCACGCCTTTGCTTTAACGTCAAGTAATATATGGAGTAAAAAACGTTATTTTAAAAGTAAACACGTTATTTTGGAAATACAAATAACTTTATACTACAAAAGAAACTAGTAAAGCTTATGATGTAATATATCGAAACTTTCTAATACAATAAAGGCAATAACTTATCCCTAATCAACATAGAAATAGCAAAGCATTCATAAATCTATGTATCGAGGAGCAACATCGATAAATTACAATAAAGAAAATGTACCGGATTCCATAACTAGATAGCGTGCACAATGCACGGACGAGTCGTGGGCGCGTCCGCTCCCAATCGCTCCCGATAATACGAATGGGAACTTTGACCAACTATATCTTGTAACTTCTACTATCTATTCAATAAATATGACCAAGAACAGAATTGGAAAAATATTATAAAATATGAGTAAAAAGAGAAAAGACGAGTCGCAAAGATTGTGTTGTAAATCATTCCTCCACCAGTCGATAATACTACAATTAATAAAAATCGACATATTATGTTATTGGAAGTAATTACAACAGCTATAAAATTGAGCTTTAATGCTGATTAGGAGATACTTATACTTAAGAAACAAGTAGAAAGTGCACTAGTCATACTTGTAAAGACAAGCTGTTAATGAACGCGACAGACGTGAGGTAGACTGTTACACAGCTAACACAGCAGTCCAGTGGAAATGTTTATTGCATAGTGCTAATCCAATCACCTTGCAAATGTTCATATCAATCACACCGCTTTGAAATACTTTAAGGTAGTCACTAGTTACGTTTCAGCCTACCCCGATACGGTTAGCAACCGGTGTATGTTGAGAACAGACTTATTAAAGGTCTAAATGTCGCTGGTGCGTTCCAAGCGTGACTTTTTAATTGAGATTATAAATTAGTTGTGTTGAATATAAGTTACTTGTATATTTTGTAAGCGGTGTGTGTTCAAGCAAGCGGTACCAGATGTCCAGAACAAGCATTTCTCTTGTGGGGCGAGGTATCGACGCAAAGCGTTGAAACTAATAAAGCAGATTCTTTATGGGAGTAATTTTCATGAAAGCTTACTCCGACTAACAAGTTTGTAAATGATAGTACCTAGAACCTAGTCGACGTGATTAGTGTTTGTTTTTATCCGCATAAACACATCGTGCAAAAAGTGATTAGCTGATTTTATCACGTTTATAACACTCTGATCCCAAAATATGACAAATCAAGACGCTTTAGCCAAACTGCTTTAAAACTAAGTCGTCCCCTAACAAAACCGTGCCCTTCTATAACATACACCGCAGGACATGCAAGGCGCTGCATCGCCTACGCTGCAATTTGCGCGGTCAGCTGCCTCGCCGCCGCCGCCCGGCGATTTATCGGCACCTTCAACTTGATCTGTAACGCAACCCTTCGCAGTCATGGAATATACAACAAAACGTGCATGAAATACTACAAAGAAACTGACTTAAGGAATATCAAAGTGATTAACCCAATTATAGTTGGCACAGTTGGGGACCTGGAAAGCAAAGAATATGTGTAGAAATAACCATCTATAATTTGCTGGCCTTTTAAGTAGTTCCAAAGGCAAAGAACCGCCAACAAAATCTTCAATGAAAGCGCTCACAAACCAGGTTGTCAATTTTCTTTGTCGACGTGTCACATAATTAACTACATTGAGAATTGGAGACATGGAAAAGCTCATATATCAAAAGCGAAAACACTTTTGATGATCACTGTTCTGATATGTGCACAGATAAGTATAGTATAAATAAGCACTAGCAGTGCCCCGCGTCTTCATCCGCATAAGTGTCAATCCCGTGGGAATACCGGGATAAAACTCAAATAAAACTCAAAATCCTATGTCCTTGCCCGGGATGCAATCTATCTCTCTGCCAAATTTTATCGAAATCCGTTCAGTGGTTTACGGTGAAAAGGTACAGACAGAGTTACTTTCGACTTTTTTAATATTAGTATGGATAGTATATAAGTCACTCTCCCATTGAATTTCTCCAATGCATGACGAAATTGAGTCAACCTTTGGCATTGAGACGGGCTGTTTTGTTACTAAAGCATGAGAAACGCTTTTGATCTCTTTCCTTATGTTATCGCAGTTCCTTCATCAAAAACACGAAAAGGTACAACTGAAAGGCATTCAATAAATGTCAAACATTTTCATTTCTTCCCTTTAGAAAAGCAAGGGTTGTCGCTGTTCAAACGGATGATATATTAGTTAATATGAGCTGAAGGAGCTCGACAGGGAGTAAATGAGAATCATTATAAAATAGACACAAACATCGTTCATGGAGGGAAGGTAGCAAGATTGTTATGGAGCATTCAAGGTGGTCAGTAGTGCTTTTAAAGATGGGCAGTAAACGATGCAGGAGTAAACAAAATGACACGATAATTCTCTGCGCAGTAGTTAAATAAACAAACAAATTAAAGCGAAAATTAACCATTTTAAAGCATTCCTTCCTGTTATTTTTATCTTAATGTTTCCTACTATGCAGTTATATACAAAGCAACTGCATACAGCAGAACTAGGAGCAATATGCAGTGAATTTAAATTCTATTACGCACGACGCATTGTAAACGAATCTCATTCCATCGTTTCCCTTGGTTAATTCCTAGAATTTGCAATATCAATTCCGAATTCCCGATCAATATAGAATAGAAGCTGAATAGACATGTATTCGTATTATTTATTCTAGTTAGCTAGTCTGGAATGTTATAGGCACGTGCCAGACTGTCAGCGAGAGAGCGTTAGCAAAACCAACGTCGGTTATGAAATGTACATTAGCTTGTTTCAGTGCAAACGTTGACTGACGGTTAGCCTTTAAAGGCTCTTGTTGCATGGACTACAGCTAAGAAAACGAGCAAAAAATAATAAAAAACAGTGGCACTCCGGGAGTGCCGACAGAAGTGAAAACTTGAACAATTACATGTATTTTTTTAATCTATACTATATATAATATTATAAAGCTGAAGAGTTTGTTTGTTTGTTTGTTTGGTTGAACGCGCTAATCTCTGGAACTACCAGTCGGATTTGAAAAATTCTTTTTGCATTTGATAGCCCAATTCTTGAGGAAGGCTATAGGCTATTTAACATCACGCTATGACTTTTAGGAAGAGAAAAAGTCAGAAAGAACGCTAAGCAAAAACGAAGTAATAGCGCGGGCAGGCGATGCGATGCGACGGGGTGGGTCGGAGTAACAAGAAATTTCACGCGGACGAAGTCGCGGGCAGAAGCTAGTCGTCTTATAAACAAAACACAAACAGAATATTATACTTTGCCATCACTCACTCACATAGGTAATAGGTATTTGGGTAATACGGGCTGGTGTCCGCAACTCCACGTCAATGCGCGTATTTTGCGTACAGTCGGGAAAATCGGCTATTCGATCCACCAGCACCAGCTCCTCAATGAAGGCTCACTGACATAAATATGGGATATACATTAAAACCGAATACATCCCGAGGACAGCCGAACACATCCGAATGTAGCGCGGTGTCGGTTACGGTAACAGTGTCGCGAGTTCAATAGTTTTTTCCCCATCTCAAAAAATGCCTAACGCGCCTAAAGAACACCCCCTGCATTCATTCACCCCCCCCCTATCCTCGCCTCCTTTCCCTTCATTCATTAATTGTTCCCTACATTTATGTTCGTAATTCGTCATAATGTAGGGAACAGCTGATTTTTTTTTCGCGATTTCAGGTTTGGTTCCATAGTAAAAGTTGTTCATAATGATGAGTACAATGACCTCTTAAGAGATTGTTAATGTTTTACCAATAACCCTGTATATGACGGAGTTATGCCCGAACATACATAAAAAAAAAACATCCGAATTGAGAACCTCCTCCTTTTTTGTAGTCGGTTAAAAATACTAGGTAACGTGTTGCGAGGTGTGACAGCGCATTAATTCTCGGGTGCAGGTTGCTCGTTCATCTCTCGCTAGCCATGTTGCTCTGTACTTTATAGCTATCCTCGCAAAGCAGTCGCTTCTCAGTGTTTCCGTAATTTATTGCTCGCTCTCGCTCCTCGGTGGGACAAGTGCCCGAGATCCGGCAAACGGCGATATTGTCACGGCCCATTGGTCACATTCAATGCCGCAGCTTACATACAAGTCGTTATAGCCCAGACTATTACAGTATTACAAACAAAAACTTGCTATCTTGTTAATGCAATAGAGTAGGTATCTATCTATAGGGGTTATTTTGAGCTCTTATTGAATTTTTCTGAAAGGGAGTTTAGCGCTAACAGTTTTTATGAATAGAGGAATATCTTAGGCTAGATAATATTATGGAACCAGTCAAAATGTAAATAGCATGGTTTTAATATTTTTGTAACACAAAACCAGTACGGTTTATTAAGGGGCTTACAAGACCTAAACGCAAGTTTTCGAAACAATAAAAGTATATGATAGACTACAGTAAAAAAAATCAGAAAAATATATGATATTCTTCAGGATATATGCTAGATAGATAGTGTGGTGAAAACATAATACAACTAATTTGATACGATAGAAAAAAATCATGAAGATGCCTCTAAAAATTTTCTTTTTACAATAAAATCCATACTAAAATACATACAATCATTCTGATTTTTTGTCAGATTATTCTACAAGCAACATACTAAAATACTAGTGTTTTAATTTTTTTGTCCAAACAATAGATTCTTTGTAAATCGCATATTCTTATTTTCGAACAAAATACGTGCGCATCTGTGCGTAAACGCTGTGTAGCGACACTACCGGCCGAGGCCTGATGCTATACGGATGTGTCGCTCTTTTCGCCGCAATATTTCCGCCAAGATTGTTATGTTTTTGTAAAGTTTTATTTGTAAATTCATTGTTTATTATTATTTGCATAATCTTCTTTGCGTAAATATTTTTATTTCGTATAAATATAAAATACTTTGAAGTTAAAATAGCGTAACCTTGTTATCAATTATCATTTATTGTAAATATGAAGTGAAAAATTCCGTTCGGACTACAAAACGTTCATACAAAACGCTGAACATATTATATATATATATACGAAATTAAAAAATAAGAGCATATTATTATTATTGAATATTTATTTTTTAACAATAAAACTATGAATTTAGAAACGTCTAAGATAGTGCAGTCATGACGCATAGACGCATAAGCTCAACTTTTTCGACTATATTCGTAACTGTTACGTTAGCGTATGAGGCCGATGTGTAGATTTGTATTCAAGAGTCCCCGGGTTCGATTCCCAGGGATTCTCTAATCGAAGTTTTCTTTTTAAATGTATTTTGAATTTATATATATTATGTATTTATTATTTTTTTATAAATAATAATTAAAACGTCTACAATGTAATTATCTTTCACAGGAGAAACACAGTCGTAAATATCAACACGGAAGTTATTTCTAATGCGAAACTACAATTAAAAAAAAACTAAAAGCACCTAACTTATTGATATTGGGCATAACGAAATAACAAATTCATCTAAAAATTGCGATGAAAATTATCACAAGCAAGATTTTGGTTTTTATTATTAGGTATTGATTTCGTTTATAATAAATAGATTCATAATATTATGTATGAATGTTAGGTACCTATCTTTGAGGCTGTTTACACATTATGCCGCAGCTGCAGCGGCACCGCCACTGCCGCGGCGCCGCTGCATCAGTCACCCTTGGATTTGTATGATGATGAACACACGGCGCCGCGGCGGAGGCGACGAGTTTTGATAAAACCGTAGCAATACTCGCCGCCGAATCATGCTGCCGCCGCACAGTGGTCCGGGTTTTCAAAAAGGCGGACATAGGATCGAAAATGCATATTTAACGTAACAAAAAATAGTTTCGTATAGGAAATTTAACGCTGATTAATACTTATTACTACAACTTTTCAAAAAAACAGCTCCTTCACGTCAAAAAAAAATATTGAAAATAAAAATGTATGGGAGAAAATCTATTTTATTTTTTTTCTCCGTTCAGTATCAAAGTGTAGCAAGCAAACCTTATATTCTGGTAAGTACCTATTGTTCTTAATACGACAACATATAAATTGCTTGCGTATCCCTGCGGCCTTGACGCCTACGATGCTTCAAAGTTTAAAATTTTAATGTTGAATTATCTTAATATTATTAACGAGTTTTTCAATTGAAATTAATCCAAAATATCATTTTTAATAAAAACAAGCCCCCCGCGCGCCTCATCCGTGTATTAAGCTCGCCCCCTATTACATGGGACTTAAATATAACTGGCGAAATGACAGTGTACTATAGTGTAGTATACACCTTTGCCGAACCCTTCGGGGAATATAAAGCGTGATGTTATGATAAAATAAGCATTTCTGCTTATTTTTTTTTTAATAATCATCTGTTGGTTATTCTTTCATCTGTTGATATTTCCTATTGATAAATCATGGTTGATATTGTTGGTTTTACTACTAACGTGACTCATCTTAAAAGAAACAATTAGAAATAGATGTAGCCCTTAAAAGGGCTTTTTCTGAAGTCCTGAAAAGGACTATTTTAAGTGGTCCTGAAAAGGACTACAACTCAACTACTACTACTACTAACAAACTCAATTCTAACAATAACAAAATCACTAAATCTGTCACGTTTACATTAATGGATCATCTTCAGGCTGCAACTCCTGTAGATCCATATTTTCAGTTTCTTCTGTTACTACCTCAGGCAACAACAAAAGCTCTTTAACATCTGGAAAAAAATCGAATTGCTTTGAGTTGCTGTATTTTGGTCGAATATGGGATAAATATGGGTCTGAACTAATTAAAAAATTATGGAGCAAGTCCTCGTTGGTCTTCATCCTGTTAAATTTTCTTGTGTGATATTCACGAACTCTTCGAAATTCTTTATTTCTTGCTTCTCCCGCTTCTTCGGAAAGAATGCCAATTGGTAGGAGGCCAAAGTGATGACAAATGTCTGCACCGTGTATGAGTAGCTTGTGCACACTTGCGGGCATATAAAACCATGGGTATAGATGAACAAAGATCTCAGCTGTTTCTCTGCAATAAGTCCTGAATTTTTCTATATCTATGGCACATCCCGATGAAATCGTTTGAAGAATAACCGTAAAATGCTTCAGTAGGCCTTTGTCAATATTGGTTATTTCGGCAGATTTCTCATAATCTCTAAAAAACCTTCTGGCTGTGTTTCCGTCGTTTGTGGTTCCAAAGCCTTGCTTCACAAAATCCACAAGTATTCCCATTTGCTGTTTGAATTCTTCTTGTGTAAAATGTTTCTTCGCAGCTTTTAGTTGCTTGTTAGCACCTCGTGCAGTCCACATCTCAAAGTCCATGTTGTAAGATATGTGTAGAATACACTCCATACAACGAATCCACATATGAAGAGTAGAAAGTCCATATTTATAAACATCTTCTCGAACAGGTCTTGAAAATACTTCTGACAGTTTGTTCATCTCAGTCGGCTTAGCAAGGCAAATATTGCAGGCAGATGCAGACGAAGTATCCGTTATAATAGTGGCCACTTTTCCGTCGATCATTGTCATATGAAGCTCGTGACTAATCTCTAGCCCGACCCATTTTGTAGAATTGATGTTCTTTATTTCTTCCTTCAATGCAGCTTCTTCTTGCTTGATGTATTCTGCTGTCTCTTTACAAAACTCGAACTTAATGGGCCTGCAATAATGTGTTGACGAAGGTGTTGGGTTTTCCCATATGGTGCTATTATTAGAAACTAATTTAAGAGGGACAAGACTTGACATGAAAACCGATGAATCACTGAAGTCTACATCTTCACTCCTTTGCTTGTAGGTGCTTTGTGAAGAAGCTCCATCGAAACCCCATTTACTAATTAACTTCAATCCTTCAGTTGACGAATCAATCTGGGTACCGGTAATTTGAAGAATCTTCTGGACTGTCAGATCCAATAGGGCTTGAAGCTTCACTCTGGCTCCTCTCTCGGTAATTTCTAAATCATGTGGATAGCATCTCTTTTTAGCTTCAAGGAGTTTGTGATACGATGGTAACACTGGAACTTCACAATCTAACAGCGCTTTCCTTAAACACAAGTATTTCCATTTTGACAGGTTCAATGATGTATAAAGACCAAGAGCATGATCTTCATCTAAAGATTTTTTCCTATTTTTCTTAAACAATGTGGCTTGAACAATAGTAACACTATCAGGGTTCTTCGTTATATGATCAATAACACAAGCTAAGTCATTCTTCTTGTCTATCCTAAGTCTTTCGACTAATGCAAAAGTAAGTTCTTCCGGCGAATAGTCCAAAAGAGACTCTGAACGTCTTTTCTTCTGTTTGTTGCTGAGGTCAACAAAAGGCTTCCTAATCTGAACTTCGGTAGATGTGCCCACAGTTGCTGTACTTGATGTCGACGGAATCACAGCTGCTGTAGTATCGATGTCAACTGAAGTATTGTCTGACGATATGTTTTCGATAACTTCATCTTGGGCTTGAAAAATCTCGGATAAATTAACAGTAGTGCAAATTGGCCAACTAATATTTGATTCTAACCACGCAGCATGTCTATTCATGAAAGTCTTCTGATTTCTAGAAGCACTTGCCCATCTGCGATTGATATTACTCATGTAGTTCTTCAAAAAGGTCTTGATTATTTCTAAATCTTCCGAACATGTTTCAACTGGGATATGTAGAATAATAGCTTCATAGAGTCGTGCCCAATTTTTCATGTCTCCTTCAACACGGAGGAACATAAAAATGTCCAAGTTTGTAACAAATGCAGCCATAACGAAACTCACTAAACTTTCACACAGCACGGATAATTGATGTTGCTTCCTCAAGGGTTGAGAAACAAGTGCCTTTAATTGTTTTTTTTTTTTTTTTTTTTTTTTTTTTTTTTTTTTTTTTTTTTTAGAATATGGCATCTCGTAGTTGACCTTGAGAGGTCGTGACTACTTAACCGGACAATCCTGCGGCTGCCTTGAGAAAACTCAAAGCCTCCAGCCAGGGGCTTAAAACTAACTAAATAAACTAAGCGACTACACGCTAAGGGCACCCCCTGTGGGGTACGAGCCTCGGCTTAGGGCGTCGCTGGGGGGAGGGCAGCAAGTTGGGACAGGCTGGATCTAATTTTGATTATTTAACGAACGATGGGGCCGGCATTTCCTAATTGACTACTCTGAGAAGAAATGCCGAAACAAACTCAGAGGTCAGAGTCGGGAATTTAAATCTACTGGCTCAGCTGCGGCGCGGGCTGGCACTACATCGAGCAAGGGTCGGTGGGGGGCATTTACTTGGGGACGTCGCGAGGGACCTCGTCGGCGAGGCCGGTATGTCGGTTTCTTGTATCTGATTTTCCTAAGCGTGCTGGTTGCCCTACTGCTCTCTTGGAGGACGGTTATAGGGTCATCTGGGTCGGTGAGAACGTGCCTTGGACGGCGGAGTTTACTGATTTGGGAGGGAGTATATCTGGCGGCCTCGACAACCAGCGGGTTTCGATGGTTGGGGGCGGAGTCGAAGAAGTGCTTGGAAAGGCGCTTCATGAATTGGTGGATAGTGGGGATTTTGAGATCGACATGGAGGATCTCATTTCGAACGAACCAAGGGGCTCCCGTAGCCTTTCGGAGGAAACGGTTCTGGAGGGTCTGCATCCTATGGATGTGGTGGGGCTTTGCGTGTGCAAAGACTACGCAGGCATAGGTCATGATAGGGCGAATGCACGCTGTGTAGATGCGCAATTTGCACTTAAGTGACAATTTGCTGCGTGCATTTAGCATCGAGTGGAGGCTACCGAGGGCGAAGGCGGCGCGCGAGCGAACCGCCTTTATGTGCTCTGCGAAGGAGAGGTGCCTGTCGAGGATAACACCGAGATATTTGGCTTGCTTCTCCCAAGGGATCGGCTTGCCGAACATGGTGATAGGTCGGGGGGGGATGGGTTTGTGTCTCGGTTTCGAATAGAGAACCGCTTGACTTTTGTCGGGGTTTACTTCTATTCTCCACTTCCTAAACCAGTCAGCGAGCTTGTTGACTGAAGTTTGGAGGATGTGGGAGATCTGGACTAGGCTGCGGCCAGTGTACAGAATGGCAGTATCGTCTGCGAAGAGAGCCAACTGGGTCTTTTTACTCATTGGGATGTCACTGGTGTACAGCGTGAATATGAGCGGGGCGAGCACAGAGCCCTGGGGGACTCCTGCTCGGATCGGGTGTGGAGAGGATATAGCTCCTTCTACTTTGTAGCGGAAGGTGCGGTTCGACAAATAGTCTCGAAGGATGAGCACGAGACGGTCGGGCACACCGAGTTGGTATAGCTTATATAGTAAGCCATTGTGCCAGACTTTGTCGAAAGCTTTTGCTATGTCGAAGTATATCACACCTGTCAAGTATCCACGCAGGATCCCTGCGTGGATCTGTTCGGTGATGCGGTGGACTTGCTGGACGCTAGAATGTTGGGTTCGAAAACCGAATTGTTCATTAGGGATTAGGCCCTTGGTTTCGGCATAGTTTCTGAGACGCTTATAAATAAGCCTCTCGTAGACCTTGCCTAGCCCATTGAGCAGACTGATGGGGCGGTAACTCGTGGGTTCCGACTTGGGCTTGCCGGGCTTGGGAATGCCAATGACTGTGGCTTCTTTCCACTTCTGTGGGAAAATGTTGTTGCTCATGGCACCGTTGAAGATGGTGGCCAGTAGCACAATTAATTGGGCAGGGAAGAGTTGAATCACTCTATTGGTGATTCCATCTGAAGCCTTTAATTGTTTCATGCACAGATATTAATAACAAACACACGCTCGCAAGTAGTGACTGACGAAATTAGTACCACATCTTCAACAGCCAATCAGCGTCGTCGAAATCTCCGGTGGTGGGGGTAAATGATTATTTTACCACAGGAGTCGTTTCAGTCAGTTACAAATAGGCTACGAATCAGCACGTGTCCTTTATTACATAACTAAAGTTGAAGATTTTTATTAGTACTTTTTATTAAAATAAAATAAACAAATACTTGCCAAATGCTTGAATGCGTATGTTTTAATTCTTATATAATTAAAAAATTATATTTTGAATTCAGCTTAATTGAAAACCTCGATAATAATTTAAAAAAATCCCAATTGAAATTTTAAACTTTGAAGCATCGTAGGCGTCAAGGCCGCAGGGATACGCAAGCAATTTATATGTTGTCGTATTAAGAACAATAGGTACTTACCAGAATATAAGGTTTGCTTGCTACACTTTGATACTGAACGGAGAAAAAAAATAAAATAGATTTTCTCCCATACATTTTTATTTTCAATATTTTTTTTTGACGTGAAGGAGCTGTTTTTTTGAAAAGTTGTAGTAATAAGTATTAATCAGCGTTAAATTTCCTATACGAAACTATTTTTTGTTACGTTAAATATGCATTTTCGATCCTATGTCCGCCTTTTTGAAAACCCGGACCACTGTGCGCCGCCGCGGCGCCGCCGTGTGCAAGGGTTCATGCAAATCCAAGGGCAACCAATACAGCGGCACCGCGGCGGCGGCGGCGCCGCTGTATTATATAATTTTTTTTTATAATGTACTACAGTCGCGCGGTACGTAAACACGCGATAACCCCTCCCGCCTACAGTATTTTAATTTCATCAACCTACTTGAGTTTCTTTCTAGTTTTGTGACTGTACCTACAGTCTCAAAACTAGAAAGAAACTCAAGAAGTTAAAAAAAATATTTACCTATAGGTATAGGTAAATATTTTTTTTAACCGACTTCTAAGAATGAGGAGGTTGTCAATTCGGATGTTTCCATTTTTTTATGTATGTTCGGACATAACTCCGTCATAAAAATATGTAGATGGATTTGCAAAATTCTTTTTTTGTTCAAAAGAGGTTTATTCCGAAATGGTCCCATTTAAATTTCGTAAAGATCTGATGATGAGTTTCGGAGACAAACAACGGAACTCTTCAATACATGCCAGTTTACCCAATCACACAACATAACATCACGCCTATACCCTTTAAAGGGGTAGGCAGATGTGTTCAATAGCTTCCTGTCACTGATATTAACATAGCAATTAGTGTTATATGAATTTGGGCGGGGTAGGTACAACTAAAAAGTGAAAAAT
Organism: Luperina nickerlii; assembly: GCA_963855955.1. Lineage (NCBI taxonomy): Eukaryota > Metazoa > Arthropoda > Insecta > Lepidoptera > Noctuidae > Luperina > Luperina nickerlii. The sequence goes on along the minus strand of OY979666.1, from coordinate 1,207,699 downwards.
AAAACTTTTTTACAAAAAAAAAACAACCGACTTCCAAAAAAAATACTACAAAGTGAAAAATAAAGTCTTTAATTTCGGAAGTCGGTGTCAAAAAACGAAAATGCAGATCCAACGACACCGACTTCCAAAATTAAAGTTAATTACTTTGTGTTGTTTTTTTTTAGAAGTCCGTAGTTTTTTTTTTTTTTTTTGTAAAAAAGACTTTTCATTTATAAAATAGAAACACGTTGTGAATGGAATAGAAAGAGTTCAATAAAAATACATGGTCTTTTTGATCAATAGATTTAATTAAAAAAACTTATTGACGAATTCAAACAACCAAAAACAGCACAATATAGTCTCTTTGCCATATTATTAAGTAAGTACTTGTACTTATTTCAATGAATATTTGTCACAAATTGCACGCTTACTGCTTACGAAACCGTCACACCGTCCGGCGTCCACTCGTCACTGCGGAGCATTCGAGACTGTTTGTTAACCGAGTGTAAACCGAAATCGAGGCGCGTAGGTATGATTCGCGTTCCGACCGTTTTTATGAAGATAGAATACTGTATAGATAAAAATACCGTGGCGGGCGGTGCGCGGCGGCGCTGCCGCAGACACGGCATATAATGTGTAAAAGGCCTTACTTACTTGACAAAGGAGAATGGGTAGACCGTACCCAGACACAAAGTTAATTGCAGCATTATGAACTATGTTGATCTTTATTGCCCTCATGGAGTAGTTTGCTTAATTAATCCTAAGACAGCATGTCTGAATTCACTTGGAGAAAAAAGTTATGTGAGGAAATTGAATTGATTTATTAAAAGGAAATATTTAACCTATCCTTTAAAAACTTATTGACCTGCTAATGATGGACACTTTTTGAAATTAATGAACCTCTAAAAACTTTTTGCGCTTCTAATGATGCACTTTTTTAAATTATTGAGCCTCCTTTTAACTTAATTTAAAATAATTAAAAACGTAATTTAAAATCTTCTATTTTTTTCATTTTATTATTGATGAATGGGCGGCCCGCTTTTGACCTCGATCACGCCTGATGGAAAGCGATAGATGATAAGTGATGATATGTGATGTTATTTTTTTTTATAGATTGGAAACAGTGGTACCACAGGAAGATCACGATTGTGAAGTTATTGATAAAAGTACATATTCATCTAAACGTTTACTAGAAGAAATAACGGGATAAGAGCTTGACCCACCTCTTTTAGTTTTAACGTAACTCCAGAAAAACTTCGGATTATTTTTGAGTTCGTTTTCCAATCGCTTCATATAATTGTTGTAACAAAGTTTTGCTAGGTCATTACAGCGCTTAGTTATAATCTGCAGTTCAATTCTGTCTAAAGGGTTTTTGTAAATATTGTGGCGATTTCTGATCTTATTTTTGCAATTAAGTAATTTGATTAGATCTCGATTGAACCATGGTGGAAATTTACTTTTTTTTGGCACTCGCTTAGTTATAAATTTTTCTATACCTTCCTGAATAACGTCATAAAATACCTCCACCATCTCATTAACTGCCTGCTGTGCTTCAAGTAACTCATCCCAGTCAGTTTCACTCAAATATTTCCGAATTGGTATGTAACTCGTTTTTCGGAAATTAGGTCTACCGCAGGTAGTGTTATATGGGAGTTTAGCTTCCTTATTTAGAGAAATCACGATATCGAGGGGTGGGTGATGCTGGTCAATATTAGCAATCGGATCCTCACTTTGACTCACTTTACACAATGAATGGTTACATAGTATAAGATCTAAAATGCGGCTTGAAGCATTACATACATTGTTAAATTGATTAAGCCTATTAACATACGTGATATCTATCACAGTTTGACTTAAATTGGACAACTTAAGGCATTTATCAGAATTATTGACTATACTTCAATCGATATCACCGATATTGAAATCACCTGCGATGCAGACATATGATAAGTTTAACTGTTCAAACACTGCATTACATTTGTCCAAAAAGTGTTCCAAGTACGAGATACGTACAGGTGGTGGCAGGTATACAGAACAGAGAGCTGCCCGACGTACAGATCGAGCCGCAGGTAGATCTAAAATTACCCAAAGGTCTTCACAATTACTTTCAAATTGTTCTGCTCGTTTGGAAATTATAGATTTTTTTACGGCTATCAAAACACCCCCACCTTCTTTACTACTCTGTAGACAAGAACTTTCTCTGTCCCTTCTGTATACAATGTATCTGTCGTCGAACAGCTCGCTGCTCAGTACGGTATTATTAAGCCAAGTCTCTGTAAAAATGATAATGTCATAGTTATTACAGCATACATTACGAAAGATGATAATATGCGTTTTTGTTCTCACGCCTCTACAATTCTGGTAATAAATTTGTAAATTATCGAATTTTGTATTATATTCAAGTTACAATTACATGTATTTTTAATTTAAATATAAAGTATGTTTTTTTTCACGTCAACTTATTTAGGGACTCTAGATTCTTAATGAGGATATGTTCTGACCCATCACTTTTCCTGACGAAGATTCTACCATTTCTAACCCAGACGAATTGATATCCTTTTTCTTTTGCTTGAAGTCTAGTAGCAGCATGCAGCGCTTTGTTAGAAGGAGACAAATGTTCTTGCACATATATTGGCTTCTTTTCACCAGCCAGTTCAAGGTCCGCTGTATTTAGTTTTTCGATGTTATTCTTGCCTTTATTGTAGTTAATGACAGAAGCCAAGAGCAGGTCACGAGTTCTTGGGGAGGCCAATTGGACTACGATAGAGCGCGGGCGGGCACTAGAATTTTGTAGTTTGGCTACACGGGTGCAATGATGGATATCGATATCGCTCAACTTGCATCCAACGACTGATCCTAGTTGCTTAACGACTGTATAGAGATTCTCCTGTTTATTTTCGGGCAAACAATGAACTTCAAGGTAAGTCGAACGTGCCTGTTGCTCCAAATAGTTGATTCGCTGGCCCATATCCGCCACTGACCTCTTAAGGTTAGTATTTTCTGTCTCTAAGTCTTTTACTGAGACTTTCAAAGCCCTATGTTCAGACTGATATTCTTCAAACTCCTGTATGTGAAAATTCAATGACGCCGTCATCTCCGTAAGTTCTTTCTTAATCGGTTCAAGCTCTTTATTTACGACATTGAGTATTGTATTGTTTATTTGACGAAGCATAGAAGCGAATTCAGCCTGTATTACTTCCTGGAGGATATCGCGTACATCATCACGAGTCACAAAGGTTGCTTCAGGGGGCGAGTTCAAAGCAGTTCTCTTGTTCCCCCTAGAGGTGGAGACATTACGGGTTGGAGTATATTCCTTTTTGGAGGTATTCGAGATGTGACTCCCGCAATTAGAACACCTCCATTTACAGTAGACATCCGTGTCCTTGGAAACTTCCGGAAGAGACAGGCACTCAAAATGATACAATTTATTGCATTTGGAACAATTAATCGATTTTTTTCCATCCTTGCTGTCTTCATTAGCACAGTATCCCCATAATGATGTTGACGAAGCCATTCCAATTAATAGTCAGTCTCACAACAATTCCAATGCCGAAATAATTATTAAAAAGAAAAAAATGTATACTGTTCCAAGCACACTATTAAAGACCCCTTCAATCTTTGTTGGTAAAAGTGCACTCTAATAAAGGCCCTGCGCAATACAACGAGCGAACTAACAGCGAGCTCGCGAGAAGAACGTCGTATGCGCCGTGCTATCTGCAGCGCTTACGCGTTTTATTATAACTGGTGAATTACTCCTGACGGTAGATGAATAACTATTTTGATACGTTTGTCTAGAATTGATACACAAAGCACTAAGTCTAGACCCTTTCGAAACAAACCTCTTTCGAACAAAAAAAGAATTTTGCAAATCCGTCTATTTATGATGGAGGTCGTCTATATAGGACCCGAACATAAATAAAAAAAATAATAATAAACAAATCCGAATTGAGAACCTCCTCCTTTTTAGAAATCTGTTAATAATTTTGTTGTCATAACTACTTGTTTCCGCGTCATCTATTGGAATACTCGGGCGTAATCGTAAATCGTATGCTGTATGTCATAATTGTGATGGGCGTCGTCGTTAGATGGCGTACGCGTCGATTGTGTATATGTGTGCATGCGTTTCTCAAGGACAACTTAGCTCTACTAGTCCTCTTAAATGAACAAGCTTGGAAATTGCCGTGAAGTATACAGGTTGTGCTATTTTAGTTTTTGAAAGTTTAATCTGAAATTAGGGGGTAACTCCCAATCAACACCCAAGGTCCCACCTGACTAGCATAACCACAGTGTGGATGGCAGCACAATTTCCTGTTCCATTTATTTTAATAAGGCTACTCAATCTCTACTAGTGAATTAACTTTCTAGACCTTTAACACTGAGTTGGATATTGAGGCTTTCCCACACGCTAACAATGTGAGCACGGAGGTGGGTGTTGATAAATCAATAAGCTGTGCCAGATATGATTCATAGCAGCTCAGCTATAGTTCGAAATCCCTGCCATTCCATTCTCGAAACACTCCGCTATTTAGGCAAGCAGTGTCAGAGTTACTTGCATCACTCAGTCAGTTATTAATGGTGGAACTGAACAAATGAAAGTTAGTTAAATTAAAAGACTTTGTTCACCATAGTGACATATTCATGAATTTATTGGCAAATGCGCTAATGAGTTTTTCTTTTTTCAATGTCATTTAGAATTATGACGCTATTGTCACAGTATAAATAAAGACATACAGTACGTCGTCTTCATACAAACGGACGAAACGCGAGCTATACCTACGCGCCTCGACCACGGCATGCGCTCAGCATGATGACAGTCGCGACTGTGCTGCAGTGACGAACGGACGGTGTGTTGTTTTTTTTAACAATAACCGCGCGATTTTTTCAGTAAAAATAAGTTCAAGTACATATTTAATATGACGAGTAGGCTATATTGTGCTGTTTTTGGTTGCATGAATTCGTCAATAACGCATCCAGAGATAACTTTTTTTAGATTACCTGGAAACTCTGAAAGGTAAGACTATAAAATAATTTTACTTACTTGTAGGTAGGTACATAATGTGTATTTGATTTTATCTCCCGAAAAAAAGATGTCTGGATTAATAAATGAAGTGAATAGAGTAAAGGAAAGTGATAAACACGAGTGAGGTAGGTAGTTATAGGCGGTTCATGAATCATTAAACGGTAGGTACGCTGGTGTTAAAACCTCGGGGCATGTGTGTTTTGTTAGTTTGTATAATTCCAAGTAAAGACGTGGTTTTTATTATTAATAATAGTTGTTTATTGTACTGTGTGTATGAATAATACTAGAAAAAAATTGGTTGTCTGTAAAGTCGATTTACGGACGATAGTTTAACGTGACAACATCATAACAAAACATTAATGAAATGATTGCATACTTTTATGAATAAAATTTAATTATTTTTATTGAATTATTAATATTTTGTATGAATGAAGGAGAAGGAGGAAAGAAGGAGGAAAGAAAGGAGGAAGGAGTGAAATGAAATCTACAATTTAATTGATAAATTTGCTTTTATTTGCACTCATTAATTTAAATATGTTTATTACTTCAATGAACAGATTATTTTAATTATAATTTTTATATTATACATGTTTGCTATTTAACTTCTTCCAATCTGTGTTATTCTGTTAAGGATAGGACGATGATAGGAAAGATTAAAAAAACATTAATATACAAATTTTGAATTTTATTTGTAGTTCTTGAACGTTTGATTTAACAATAATAATAATTTAACATAATTTGTTTAAAAATACACATGAACAAGTTTTCATAGAAATAAACTGTAATCAGATTAATGTTAAATAAATGGTTAAGTAATTCGAAATGACGAATTATTTTATTATTTATGTACACACAGTAAAATACAATAACAAAACTAAATGGAAACACAAAGTAGGCAAATTTAATTAAAATGCTGGAGGCGGGCAGCCCTATCGCATGTTTACGTACCGCGCGGCTGTAGGCATTTAATTCAAGGTTACGGCCCAGATACAATACTGTATGTCTTTATACTGTGCTATTGTCATCTTGGAATTTGTCACCTTTCGTTAGGCGCCGTTGATGGATCGATTCGTTTTCTTGTCCGAGTTTTCCTTATGGTACGGGTCAAATCAAGATGTCGACCGGAACAATGGGAAAATTAATTCATAGCGGCATAATCAGCCTATAATGTTACCACTGTTAGGACACAGGCCTCCTCTCAAGAGGTAAGAGGGAGTAGGCCGTAATCCACCACGCGGGCGCAGTACGGGTTATGGTTCGAATTTTTAGTTTCATACGGGCAATTATGGCAAAATTAAGACTAGACTTTCCTGTAACAAACCACTGATGCATAACCAAACAGTCATAAAAAAATCTAATTACCTACGTAACGTGCAAAGTATGTTTGCGGTAAGAGGCATCACCGCAAAAGTTAGGCAGGTAACATTCAAAGGTACCGATTATTCAATTGCCAGACACATAGCTTGACTCATCGATGCTTCTAAAAATAACTTTTCAATCGATGTTACATTTCCTCTCGCTTCTGGTGTACAATAAACTTTGTTCTTTTTTTCGAAGCATTCCTCAGGCTGTAACCAGACGTTCCTAAGTTCCTACATCGATCACGTAACGAGTCAATGCACCGTACCTTTGAGTCACACCTTTCTCTCGTCTGCCGCCCGTCTGGCCCGCAAATGATAACGAACTGGACGCAGCCGTGGAAATTGTTGAGTTTGGCATGATTTGTGTTGCAGTTTTTTGCAATTGAACATTCTTTGGCCCCATCTGGCATTTTTTTGCATTTAATGCAAGTGACTGGTGAATTGCTTAAACATTTTCCTTCAATCACGGCTTTCTTTATTCAGTTCGCCTAGCAATGTTTTTCTATCTAAGAGGTGAAGCAAATATCTTGTGTCACTGTCCACTGAATATCATGCAATGCACTTGAAAGCATTCATACAGTAATTTATCCCTTGTCAGTTACAAAGGATACTCTTTTACTGTTCAAACTTTTCACAAAGATCACGAATTATTATTGAGTAGCTCTGAAAAGTTCTTCGTGAAAGTACGTGCATGACTTTAAAGATAAGAGGATTTATACTATAGCAAAAAACCAGCATTAAGGATGATAAAATGTTATAATTCAATTTAGATTAGTCATTAGAGATTAGGGATCACCAGCGAAGTTTCAATAAAAGTATATCATTTTATATTCAAACATTTTCCAAGCTGTTACACGCAGTGTAGCAGCATTAGATAAGTAATACATAAGAAACTGACAGCCGTTAGCTAGTAAATAGGCATCTTTACATTGTAAAAACAAAGTCGCTCCTGTTCCCTGTTTACTGTTAGATCTTTTAAACTTCGCAAAGGATTTTAATGCAGTTTTCAGCAATAGATAGTGATTCAATAGCAAGGTTTTTATGTATAATACATGCATATTATAGTAGAGAACAGCCGAGAAATTCAAAGATTTGTAATGTGATGTGTAACAAATATATTTTTGTGCGCTTACATTGCAAACGCTGGCATCAAATTAATGTACTACGGAATTGTATATTATCTTAAAAATATCGATAAAAAAGTCCGCGATGGTATATGTTTATCTCCTAAGGATAACCCACGGTAACAATTTTTATCTTTTACATATTATTACAAAAAAATAATGGGTTATAATATCAAGCTATTTTAAACAATACAGTATTATTCCTCATCCAATTAAATACATTAAATACGTTGTGCATTTCATAGAGAACAAAATTGCCCTTTACAGCATATCATTAAAATGAATATCTTAGAGGATAGGCAGGTATCAGAGATTTAATAAAAAGCGGGGGCAGAGCGGCTGGCGGGGCGGTAAAAAGTTCGCCGGGTCAGTTAGTTGCATAATAAGAAGTGATAGATAGCAAAATGAAGAGTTGACTGATGTGTCACAATTTATATTCCGTATGTTTTTTTTAATAAGTTGGGAAACTTCTACAGCGTGGATAGGTCTTAAAGAGAAACTACGGCTATTCTAGCCAATCAGAGCCTTTTGGATTACCAGGGGACTATTCAATAAAACAGACAGGTAACAGGCGACAATCCGACAATCTTGTAAGTTCTTGTCTCAACGCAGCAACTGTCGCGAAAATGTGACAATTATCTGATGAAAACCGAACTGGCTGCGCCTAAGCCTCGTCATCAGTTATGCCATTCATAAAACCAAAAAAAGGATTCGAGCGTTCTTTTGTAAGTTTTGCGACCGTGCATGTATTCATCGAGATAACATCTGCAATATGACGGTGTTCGGTGTTGTCGCAATATTTCGGAAACAATACAACTATTGTATGACTTGTCTCGCTGTCGACATGCCCGTGCAAATGTCAACAACTTCTGTTTGACTAATGCCAGTTTGGGGAACTGTTACGAGTGGATTTGCGAAGTTCTGAGTGGCTTAACGTTACGTTTGGCATTTGTTTATTATATTTACAAGCTGACCCGGCGAACTTTGTACCGCTTCAGAATCAATAAATGTTGTTTCTATAATTTTTTTTTTCGTGGGGCGGAGACAAATCAAAGATCATAAAAATCGGTCCAGCCGTTCTTGAGTTATAAATGGTGTAACTAACCCCACTATGTTTTATTTATTTATATAGATTTCATCTGGAATAAAAATACATAGTTATGACGCTAAAAAATATGCACAGAAAGCCCTGGGCTCAATCGAAAGTAAATTAGGTACGTACACCTTGTTGTAATAGCGTCGTTGTGCATGCAAAAGTCGCTGTGTTTTTATGCTCGGTTCCTATAAACAAAAACGATGGTTTTGCTTACCAATAGTAGCATTTTCATGTTGCCAAACTGGGAATATAAATAGATCCGTAAGCTAATTGTACTTGTGATAGCTGCTTCCATAGTTATGGGTCTACTATGCAAAGCTCTGAGGTCTTTGCTTCATTATTGGTGAAGATAAAAGAGTCTTAATTTTAACCTTTAACAGTCCGTAAGTTATAGGAATCGGCCATTAGTGAACTTATTTGAGCTATATGAATTATAACATTTAGCGTGTTTATACGGAACTTTCGATGTATGAATGTCACATAGCTACATTCCTTAACTCTTTAAATATTGCACTTATCACAAAGCGTTTATACAGTATGTGTGTATTGAAATAACGATTAAAACTGCATAAAGAACCGAAAATAACACATAGCGGCTTTTGCATGCGCAACGACGATAGTGTTAAGGCTCCTACAAACAGGCGCGACACGACACGCGACACAAAGGCACCGCAAGTAGCGCGCGATTCGCGTCGCGCGTCGCGCCTGTTTGCAGGAGCCTTTAGTCCTTAGCTCCGAAATGGACCAATATAATAAAAAAATGATTGTGTAGGGGCCATAAAGTCCATACGTTGTATCGACGTAATGATATATCAATTTCTCCTTTTATCTTGGACAAGATTAATATAATGCACAATCAATGATGGATTGTAAGGAACGATAAGATATCGGCTGCTATGCCAGCTACTGTAAAATAAGCCTAAAAATCAATGGCAGAATCTGCAATTAGGTAGATTATGTCATGTATTCGATAAGAAACATAGTTTAGTCATTCGTTATTTATCGGTACCTAATATGTACTAATAAGACTTATATTCGAGGCCTGCTAATATTTGCGAATCGTGTGCAAGTGACGTCAAAAGAGCGAAATCGGTCATCAATTTAACTGACGTGTATACAGGGAAAATTTTTCAAGTGGGCGTGGGTGGCCAAATCCGAAACTATGAGGAATAGTGAAAAGTACTCAAAGGAGTTGCGGGCTCGATTTTGATGAAAACTAAAACTGCATCAGTGGATTTTTGAAAAATCAATATTTCTAGGCAGGAATCGAACCCGTTGATTTTGATAAAAAACACAACTGTATTATTACACCACTCAATAGTGTCCCTAATAAGGATCAAATTCTGGGAAGTAATGACAAACGGTAAACTTAGGGAAAATGTTGGATTTTAATAAACTGCTTCTTATTTTAAAATATTCATATCGACATTACCTACTGTACCTTGTTCGAAATGATGCTCAATACAATACAATACATCCGCAGCGCAGTCACCTTCACAACATTATGTTCTAAATTCAAATTTTGAATGCAGTACAATCTTTGAGTCGTCGAATCCAGCTATGAATTGAAAACAAAGGTTTAATAGGTAGGTAACATAGAAAAAAAAATATATTTTGTTAAAAATGAGCTCTTTTTTTTAGTTTCCCATATGTCATTACTTCCCAGAATTCGATCCTTATCAGTGACATTATCGAATGGTGTAATAATACAGTGTTTTTTTTCCAAGTCAACGTGTTCGATTCCTGGCTAGAAATATTGATTTTTCAAAAATCCAATGCATTTTTAGTTTTCATCAAAATCGAGCCCGCGGCTAGTTTGAGTACTTTTCGCTATTTCTCATAGTTTCGGATTTGGTCATCCACGCCCACTTGGAAAATTCAGCCTGTATATTAAATTTATCAAGATATGTGTTGTTTTGAACGCTTACAACTGATAATATAAAAGCAAACCGGGTCTCCCCATTCTTATCGTTATAAACATATCTTCTATTTACGTGTAACATACTGAATTTTTGCCCGTAAACTGAACGAGACGTTTGATGAGTAAATAGAAAAAAACTGGCCAAGTGCGAGTCGGACTTGCACACAAAGGGTTCCGTACCACAAGGCAAAAACACCGAAAAAAAAAACACGTTTCTTGTATGGGAGCCTCCCTTAAATATTTATTTTATTATTAGTTAGAATAGTCATTTGTTGTTATAGCGGCAACAGAAATACATTATCTGTGAAAATTTCATCTGTTTAGCTATCACGGTTCATGAGATACAGCCTGGTGCAGACAGAGAGACAGACGGACAGTGGAGTCTTAGTAATAGGGTCCCGTTTTTACCCTTTGGGTACGGAACCCTAATACGAAATCATTCAATAAGCACAGTGACGCAGTGTTTACGTCGTCCTTACGCTCTGACTCAAAAAGTCAAGTCTCAATCACAGAACATGCGGCACAGGCCAGCACAAATCCTACACAAGGATAACGGACACAATCGAACTTACCACTTATTACCACGAACAGATCACAAAAAGGCGTTCCAAGAATCAGAACCACTTTCAAAACGGGCTCGTGGTCCCGGATCATTATCATTTTACTTGATAGCAATCAGATCTGGTCGGATTACATCTCATATTAAATACACATGCCGCACGAACGACTGGTTTGCAGCCTCCGCTGCTGCTAATAGTTGTCGGCAACTGGTTACATAATGATGCTGCGGGATCCAGCTAGATTCAGCTGGTGGTTCATTAAGAGCGTTACTCCAGAGCGGCGCGCCTCGCGTTTAGGTAAATTTACTCACACAGCTATACAGTTAAACGCACACACAGCCGTTTGTGTTGGAGCGCGTATCATACACCGCTTAGAATCATCTTGATACTTAGCCAGTTTTTAGTTAGTAGGGAATGTTTTCGTTTTCCGTAAGCGGGGATTCAGTTTTTTGTTTATTGTAATAAATGAGCAATTAAATTATTATTAGTTAGGTTAAAGTAAATAAAAACAATTTCGTGTAAAATAAAATCTTAATATTTGTTGTCTCTAAGTTTCATGGACCTAGCTTTTCGGGGATCAACAATTTCGGGTAACAGGCATTTATTGTAAAAGCTGACTAGCCGATGTTCCATATTTTCGCTCCAAAATTTTATCGTCCCTGATTATGTTTTCAGTCTTCAATTTAAAATCTTTGCCTGTCCACTAGGGCTTTCAATACCGGTATTCCGGGATCCCGTAATACCGTGATCACGGATATTATTTTGCCCTTTTACAATACCGGTATTGACGCCCCAATACCGTGATTACGGTATTACAAACATTAGATCTGAAAATTATGTGATCTTATTCTCACACTTGTTTTCTTCAGCGGAAGCGTCCCGCTGTTATCTCAAGCTCACCCTCCCGCACCCCGCCTGAGACAATGCCCGAAATCGAGCTGTATTTATGTGTCGATTTTGTTATTGTCACTATTGTCAGTCAGTTTCGCAAAGGCGACGGGATAACGCGTCTATAATTACTTTTACATTTTTTTACGGTTTTTCAGAAATTGTTATTAACGCTTGATTTATTTTGTTACTTGTTTAGTTTTAGATTTTGATTGTTTTTTATTACATAATTATTAATAATGTTACTAAAATGATTGCTAGCTACTTAGCTAGTTAAGCTATACTTAACTTACTTGCATTTCTACAAATAATGATACCTATGTTGATTTTTACATGAGACATGATGACATTTAGGTTATTAAATAATCAACCAATACCAAATTATTATAAAAGAATTAAGAAAGCTATGTATAACGTATTTATTTTAGTATTTTCAATAAAATAATAAGAACAATACCGATTTGAAAATACAAAAAGGTGTATTTTATTGGTTTTATTAATGTCCTAATTGAACTTGCGTTCAATACCGGACAACCGGTATTGATACCGGGATCACGGTATTGACTTTTCCAATACCGGTATTGATACCGGTATTGAAAAAATCCGGTATTTGAAAGCCCTACTGTCCACACAGCAAACAGACAGTAATTTCTGTTAGTTATATGCAGCTGCCCCTGTATCTGATAAAACCAGTCATGGCGTCGATTCACAGATCCATCTATTTTCCAGAATTTAATTTTTTTTTGGCTAATAGCAAAATCTGCCTCTAATCCAAATGCCGAACTAGGACATTTAATTTCGGTGATGCCATCATCGTCGATTAGTCCATCCGGCGAAGCACCTGTAATCATAATAATTTGAAACTCAATACTCTAATTACTTCTTTTTAATAGAATTTAAGAATACAAAAATAAATTGTTTGTTAGAAAAATCTAAACTTGTACCTGCAACTGTTCTATGGCCACTTTTTCGTTTACTTTCCCATGTTGAATACTAGGGATATGGTCCAAGGAATATGAGTAAAGAAATTGTTTAACCAAAGGGGCTGGGCTAATAGTCGATCGCCGTTTGCACACTTTACAGAATGAAGAGGCTGTCAATAAACAACGTCGTAGCTCTAGCCACTCTCTGCCTGAAGTACAGTATCCCTTTCAACTTCTTGTCTATTATTTACCTATAACATAAAATTTGGAAATATATTTTTAAGTCTAATATTATCAGAAACAATGTACAACATGTATCTGAACTTATGAAAGTATACTGTAAATACGCACTTGTTCTTGAAGGTTCTTGTTTTATTTGTCCTAAAATATGTTTATAAAGACCAAGTCATTCTTACAAGATTCCCTGCGTCAGGATCTTGAATTGAAGCCGTTTCTAATGCCTGCAAGTTTTCCTGAATTTCCAGTGTTTTATCACTGTCTTTTTCATTTTCTTGAGTCTGAAAATAATATGTAGAGTATAATATAGTGACACAAACCGTATGCACCATGACAGGCGATCGATTGTCGGCTTAAGATAGCACATAACTAACAATGTTATTTTTGTGCTAAAATATGTATACAAATGACCAAGTAATTCTTACAAGATTCCCTGCGTCAGGATCTTGAATTGGAGCCGTTTCTAATGCCTGCAAGTTTTCCAGAATTTCCAGTGTTTTTCACTGTCTTTTTCATTTTCTTGATTCTAAAAATAATATGTAGGGTATAATATAGTGACACAAAAAGTAAGCACCATGACAGGCGATTGATTGTCGGCTTGAGATAAATAAATAATGAAGAAAGGTCTTATTTAGTTTTGGTTTAACAACTGCTCAATCAAAACCAAGGAAACACATGTCTGCCGCAGCTAGTAAAATATAAAGTAAAAAAATAAAACTTACAATAGCATTTTTATTTAAGTCCTGGTTTTGAAGTATTTGAACTTCTCTTTTCTGCCTATAACAACGAATTGGATATTAACTTTATCTTATTACTACTGTGTTTCATAAAAATATCCAAACAAAAAGTAATAAAAAAAATTACTTCAAAAAGTAGTAAGTATATTGTTTCTTATTACACCTAATAAAAATATATTTTTTATAAGTAGAGAACCTCGGTAACATACCTTTTAGCTTCATTGGCCTTGGCCAAATTTTCGTTTTTTTTTTTGTTCCCATATAGCGCCTTTTGTTAGCCATATCTGAAAAAAAAGTAAAATGAAAACATACATAAAGAAGTCTAATTTAATCTTTCTTAAGTTAATAGAACACCATTACATTAAAATATGTACTCACCAAAGTTTTGTAATATAATAAAAATATATTATAATAAAAAGTATCAACATGTCCTAGACGCGCTAAAAACTCGCGAAAGTACGATAATATTTTACGCGACTCGCGGCGACGGGAGCGACACACGTCCTACCTCTGAAAGGCCTCAGCCGGCACTGAGCGCCGGCGTGATTCCGCGCTGATTATATAGCATCACTAAATAATTCATAGTAAAATAAAAAAATAAGTTATTAAAAAAATATTTGTACCATGTTTTAGAACGTAAATGTCTTCGTTTACTAGGCCTAAAATAACATATAAATATTTCAGATTTCATCCTAAACTAACGCGTTTAAAATATCGAAAAGTGGCTAAAATTGACACTTTTGAATATACTTTTCTTGAATGAAAACTTACAGTAATCGTTTTTTTTTTTCAGCCATGCACTAATAAATGCTATTATTATTTATAAAGCAACGTTGTTATAAGTTTGTCGTATATGGTTTTACTAATACCTTGCATTTGCGTAGACCGTCGATCGCTATTTTAAAAAAAGGCTTGCATAAAAACTGTTCTAATGAGAAAACTGTACGAATAAATGAAAATGTTTTTCAGCCATGCACTAGATTATGAAATTCCCATTAATATGACGTCAATATCTTATCTATAAATTAAACAGATTATGGTTTTATTGTCCGTCGGAAATCATCAATTTTGACTCCAGCGTGGCTCTAACGGATCAACCCTCTTAAGGATGATTAATATGGAAGTGCGGATTAAAATTTGTACATGACTGTTTTATTTTTTAAATATTTTTAACTGCCCAGAGAAAATTTTAACGCGAACTTCAGTTTAATATTCGTTCGAGGAATTTTATGAAAAAAAGGCTGGAAATTAAAGTATATCATTGTAAGGGATGATAAATTGGCCATTGGTTTTCAGGAACCGCACAGTAGCTCGAGTACAGGAAGTTAAAAAAAACGTGATGCTTGAAATTCGCCAGTAGTAAGTACCTACTTCCATCAAGACATCACAATGCATCACAATGACTAGACCGAATTAGCAGTTCACAGAAAAGTGGCGATTGGCTAAGTACTTATTTATAATAACAAAACCACTGATGATAGAGTGGCGTGTCATGACAGAACCAGTGTTACAAAAGTGGGTCAATTTGAAGTTCAAATAATAAAATATATTATAGTATATCCGTGCAATATGTTGGGTTGGACTAGAAGAAATTGGTCTAAGAGCACACATCCTACTCTTTATTGGCACTTTCATAGAAATGTTGAAAAAGGTTTACAAGGATCGATGGGAGCTCGCATTGCAGATTTAAAATCGGTCAAATAGTAACGAATTAGTTAGAACTGGATCACATGACTCCGGTGAAAACCCTGCGAGTGTGACGCATCTCGAAGTTATGACCAATTGATGATGCACTTAAAATATTCGAAAACTACTACCAATAACACCTAAGATAAACAAGCATGCTTCAGCATAATTCCCCGAACCAGTAGCCAAGCTCAGTTAAACACAGACAGACGGACGTTTTCTAAAATATTCAGGCATTGTCAACAATAGCCGTTATGATGTCCGTGACACTTTCGTCCACAAATCCCATAAGGCTGTCGGGGCATCGGGTCGTTGTTTGCCCGGCTAATGGCGGCGTCCGTCAGTCTCCAATTACGTAGTTAGGCGACACCGGGTTACCGCACTTGCGAGCATCGATGATACAACTTTCCGTGGCAGCCTTGTCACCGTGTCAAATGGCTTCATGACCGCGTACGTTGTTAGGTGTTTCGTGTCAGTCATTTGTGATGAGGGGCCATTATTTATTTTGAAAACAGTCTGCTTGGGAAGTTGAATTTTAGACAAAATTTTGACCCGCCCGAAACTTTCTTTTGCTCAATTATCAAAATATTTATTTTGAGAATACTGAAAATCTCATAATTAAAGCCAAAAAATGGGCACACATATAATTGCAAAAAAAGTTCATTCAAAACCGGATTGTAACTGAAACAGTCGAAACATTCGAACTTCTGGGTGTTATGACTAATGTTCATGTTGAATGATGCTGGCCCACACCCGCGGGAATACAATCCCGGCCCATTCATAACAACGACGCCAAAAAAAAAACTGGCGTAGGTAGGCGTGAACGAATAATTCATTAGAAAAAATGTAGCGAGTGACATGTACGAAATGAAAGTGATATTTTAACAGTACCTATCTTTTACGCTTATTTATCTTTTACGCTTATTGGAAGTACAATTTAAATAAACTAACGATATTGGGGTAGTTCTGAATCATGATCCACTTAATGCAGAAACGATACTACGTGGTTGTTTTGTTGTTTTACAAACTTGTGCTGGGCTGTCCCGCGGGTTACTTTGATTCATTGTACCCGACTCAATTCTGCGGAGCAAAACTTTGGCAATACCTCATTCAAATTTTCTTCTCATAAAACTTCAGAGACTTCCACGTCTCGGTATGGGGAAATGCGAAATTTTCCCAATTGTTAACTAAATAAGCACTTTCACTTACTCGCAAAAACTCGGTAAGAATGCAAATCTGCTAACTCTCTTCCTACATGTGGAATAATTTTCACTTTCGAACAAAAAAGAGATGAAAAAAAAGGCACTATAGAGTTTAATATCTGTGTCGATGACCCACCGATGAAAGTATGTTACCTATAACAAACCTGACATGAACGGCGTACAATAAAATATAGTTCTTATTACCCTCGCTATACAATTGTCAATGAACGCATATCGGGCGCTAGTATATAAAAACTAGGTAGTAAAAAATTAGATGATTATTTATTATGATGAATGAGTCAGTTGGTTCCGCTACGACGATCTCAAAGGTGAGCAAGGTAGAAAGATAGGAAACGAATGCGGCTCAAACTCAAGGAAAGACCACAATATCAAAATAGTAAACGGTGTTTAATATTCTATAATTGCTATGATATTTGGAGTTTGATTTCCTTGTCCTTGGTGTGAGGTGTAAGAGGAGACAGTCTAGACACACGTGACGTAGTCGGCGCTGTGAGCACTCTCGATAAATTCACGGTGTCGCGCCTCACTCTCAGTTGCGGTTTAATTATACCAGCAGTGTATTTAATAATGACATGTTATTATTAATGGATCATTACGAGAATAATAATTAATTGGACAAGTAACAATCAGTACCAGCGCGATAATTAAATATTAAATACAAAAATGTACGAGCTTCGGCGCAGCGATGTCGCGTTCTGTATAATGTTGGTACTTTCTACAGTCGCGGACAGAAATCTCCCCTTATAAAGGGCCGTAAGGCATCTTTGCAAATCATCTGTGGTTTGGGTTTTCTCTAAGAAGTAATATCAGCCTTTCAAGTAAGCAATATTTTTTCAATAACTAGAGACGATATTAAATGCTCCTCAATATCTGCGGAGTCTAAATAAACGAATACGACATTGAACAAGTCTAGGTCACCGTCGCGAATATGACAATTGACGAAAGCTGGACAGGAGACGACCTTTACACCGGCGAGGTCGACACGAAAATAGATCCAAGTATACACTACTTACGTTTCAATGAAGATTTATTGGGATCTTGCTTTAGCACTTTTACCTCAAACTTCTGTAACTGCGAAAAGAAACTGCAACTTTATTAGAGTGCCAGCTGTTACATCACTGCCTGCAATGCGTACTGAAGTAATGCCGTGGACGTGAAGATCCAGCTTTATGCGCTGAGGTAACCTCTAGGCAATGTTTCTGAGATTCTTGCTCGCCCCACATCATTATACTTTACTTTTATATGCGCCTATTTCCATAATGTTAGAAACAGTGGAAATGCTACAGAACCCACAAATATTTCTTACAAAGAGCTTTTCTGAATTTAAGATTCCATTACTCGGAGATGCGACGTACAATAGATGGGAGCCTACATCAGGGATGCCTCAGGGGTGATATCCGAGGTAGAGAATTTATTGTGCTCGTCCATTTTCACATTTATGCGTCTGAATGTTGATGGGACTACAATGGGGCGGCTGATATCCACAAATTAAAATTCCCGTCTTACCTCTGTGGTGGACGGTAGAACAAAGAATGCACGTTGTATTTTTAACGCACATTAGCCCACAAAAGCCACCCACTTGGTTTCATATATTATTTAGCCTAGCTCGATGTATTTACTCCAATGTATTTCTCAAGTTATGTGTTATTTGCTTTTACGATCGAGTCAAGATTGCAATAGGTACTTCAGTTTGGTCTCTATCAGAATATCCACGTTGCAAAATGAACATATCGCCTTAACGTCTTAATATTAAATCGCCTTGGTTACTAAATAGACATTAACGCTAAACGCCTTAGTAGCAAAACGTCCGGATTTTAAAATATGTACCATGTTACTAAATAGACAGGAAAGCTAAATGCCCATAAGATGCAGAGTTTTTTGATATGGATTTATTGTTTGTTTGTGCCTAGTTAACTCCTAATCAAATACAATTTATAAAGACCATGAAAATTAATTATGAAAAGGGAAAATTAATTTAGACCTAATCAAGAAGGTATTAATATAGTATGTATACAATTCTGCCGTACTTACAATAAGTGCAATAACTCGGATAAATATCTTGGTGTCATCCGTGCTCCTTACCACAGCTACTTTCTAAAGACTTTTTAGTCAATGTCGATGGTGATGATAATATTTTTTTTTGTTTGCCACGAAAACATGCCGACAAATTTTGAAATCGATGGTCGACGAGAATACACAGTACTTTGGTGATGGTACCTTCAAGGTACCCAAACTATATGCAATGCATGTGGATATTGACAGTTGCACTAAAAGTACTCAAGTTGTGCCGTTTTTATTTGCGTTGCTGCCAAATAAATGCCAAGACACCTACGAACGACTTTTTAAAATGGTTAAAGACTATTTAGAAATCGACATTAAACACTTCAAGTGCGATTTTGAAATTGCACAACGAAATGCGATAAAAGCAGTGTTTCCCAATTCAGAAGTATCCGGTTGCTACTATCATTTCAATGCTGCCGTGTGGAGAAAATCTGAAAAAATGTACTTGGGACTAAAGAGGGAGAAGAAATTACAAGGCTCACTGCTCAAAACCATCCGTCATATTAAACGTATCATACATATTTGGGGACAAATTTTAAGGATCCAACTTAAGAGCGGCTTGCTCCAAAAGTTGTTTAGGCTTTAGCATTTAAATCACTATTTTGTCATTGGTGTCATAAAAATCTGTATTTGTTTTGTTTCAATATAACGAGTAGTTTTGTTTGTAAGTAGTTTAAAAAATACAATGTTTTACGGAAAAATAAACATTACACTTTCATTTAACTCTGATATTCGTCTACACATGGATGACTATGAGTAGAGTGGCAGTCAACAAATCGGGTCTCTATCAGAATTCCCATGGTAAAGTTGCCAGTTGCCGGTACAATAGGCGAAAATGTCTTTCGGCTATATGGGCACCTTGCTTTCATGCCATCCAGCGTGAATTGTCTTTCAGCGAAAAGGTCATTCTGATAGAGAGGGGTAGTTGACATACGATTCAGACTATATTTTTTTCCAGACGTTTTGCTACTAGCTCATTCTGCTTTTATGTCGTCCAGCTGAGTTGACTCCCTGCTGACTGGGTACTCTGCTTTTATGTCATGTAGCTGAATTGTCTTTCGGTTATCTAGGTAATTTGCTTTCATGTCATCCAACGTGAATTGTCTTTCAGTGAAAAGGTCTTTCCGATAGAGACCCCTTCAGTTTCCCAAATTTTTAAGCATCTTTGCAATCAGTTAAGTGCCATTTATTCTTGGAATACCCGATAATCGATGTTCATTTACCGTTGCAAAACGTTTCCAAAATATGATTGCTTACAGAACATGTCGTTGCATCCATTGTGTGCAAACGTCAAGCCAAAATATTATGTTACCGAGAAAATTGCTCACGTAACCAGTACGTATTATTTCCCCGAGCCTTTTTCTCACAACTCAAAAGACCAAACATTCATTCAATATCGTGAAATGAAAAAACAAGGTATAAGGTATAAGGTTCTTAGAACTGGATCGCGTCTTCAGTTTGTCAATTGGTCTAAGACCCCACCGTTATGGGATAATGCACAGAACAGATAAAAGAGGTTAGAAGGGCCTTGTGGGCGGGGCAGGCGCGCCGCACTTGTGAGCAAACGCTCATAAGTCAACCGAAATTTGGTTCACCGGCCAACAGTCGCGCTCATATTGGGACAACGTGCAAAACTCCGCGAAAAAAAAAGAATTATGCCGTCTTGCGCTATTATAACGTGTCGGAAAAGAAGCCAGGTGTGTAGTGTAGCCCGGGAAGGGATTTCTTTTCACCGGTAAATCCAAAAACCTTAAAATACAAGTGATATTTGTAATTATTACAATAGTATTATGTAGTTTGTAGACAAAAACGATACAATCGCAAACAGATGCAAAATTATACATTGCTTGCAATTCATGGGTACCATCTTGTACTAGATGAGTGATCGCGCAATGTATTGCGTTCACTGCGAAAGTCGCGTGCGCCGAGCCAAGCTGAAATTCGACGAAATTCATGCGTTTCGATAGTGTTGTACCAAGTTGTAAACAATGTCGATATTCAGTATGAGTGTTTGATACAAATGATTATTATCAGTAATAATATCTTACTTAAAATAACTTTGTTTATTACAATTATTGTTTAGTGAGGTAACCATGTGGTTAAATAAAATCATCGATAGAATTCTCGACTATATTTACGTTTGCCAAGATAATTTTTAGATTATTTTATATTTAATTAATAATTAATGATAGTATATTTTTATTTAGACGTATTTTGAGTAGGTACATACATACATTAAATATTATATTAATCATTGAATGAATCCTACCGAATGTTATAAAGGGACATAGACCTGTCATCTACTAGTATACTAATCTCTGATTTTTTATTTAAGTTTAATTATGCATTATGTGTATTAATATTTTTATATTTAAATATAAATAAAATAAAATAGCCATATTGCAGGATACATAGCTCATATTTTAATTAAAAAAATAGATTGCGATATATGCATTGGAGCGCTATTGTCCAGTAGCATAAATGAAGAACATAAATTTATAGTTGCTAAAGATAAGGGTGGTCTGTTATATCCGTCAAGAGATTTGATACAGATCTGTAAAATATCAGAATCTGTTATCAAAATTTATACAGAAACTCTTCATAATATAAATAAAAAAATGTTGGTGACAAAAATTATGCGTCACTTTGTTGGGAGTGAAATTTTCAAAAACATAATTTATCATCAAATTGGCCAATACCCTACAGCAAACCACGTCACAGACCTCACCAAAGCAATTATTGAAAAATATATTAACTTGAAGTTACAGTTTGTTTTGAAAAATTCGTTCGCAATTAATAGCAAGCGCCAATTACTTAATAAATATATTTTATTCCAAGGACAGTGATTATTTGTAATTAATCAAAGTAAAATAAAATGATTTCTTAATATTTATTTAATGTTTCATTTTTCCCCATAAATTCATCAGATAATTTATCGACAAAGAATATCGGCTTTGTCAAGCACTAGCGTGTATGAAAATTTTTATTGCATTTATGCGTGTTTGAGTGTCTATGCCTACGAGAGCTTATTGCTAGTGGGCGAACGAATATCTGCCCTGAGATTTATGTGTGTGTGATTTGGTTGTGTGCGAAATATTTGTAAACATAGTATTGCGTATGTGTAGAAATTAAAATAGTGGGAGTCAAGCGGCGACACTGGTCCTAGTACAAAATTGCAGCGAGGGCCTTTCCAACCTTATTATCTGTTCCGTGGGATAATGGCATCATAACAGGAAAACTGAATGAGCTGTACCCGAAATATGATGACGTCAAAATTATTAGGTATCAGTATGATACCCACATGTATTTATTTATAGATTTACGGAAACATAACCTTTGCAGTGTTAAACATCCTTATTTTGGTTTAGTTGGGCCGATGTTGATAGTATCAGAGACCAGAGGGCCAATTCCCGTATTTTTAAAAACGTTGCATTCTAATCTTTAAAAAATACAAAAAATTTACATATATTTTAGACATTGTCGCAAACACGAGAGATGACGACTTGCGTTTGAACATGAATTGGCGCAGCTTTGGAAAAAATAACTGGTTTCTTAGATGTTGGGCCTAAAATCACCGTCGTCACAATGTGTGTAATATTGAATACCGGTCAAATATTCTGACGATATGGCATTACTAAATTATGGTGTAGAACTGATTTTCCAAGTTGGAATACGTAAATAATAAAACCAGACAATCCATTACAGTTTATAGTTTTACGGTACGTGCGGTAATATTGACGAAATCAATTTGATTCGTTTGGCTATGTGTTGAGGATGAAGTCGATGAAGCGCTTGTAAGGATTTTATAGATATGGATTTTTTTAGATATGGATGGGGAAAAGTGTAAATGAAATGCGGTTCTTTCTGTTACAGTTACAGCCTATTAATATACAATGTTGAGACCTCGGTTACAAATTAAATGAATACTTAGTTAAACTTGAAATAGTGAAAAATATCTAATTGATACAAATAAGTAATTTTTTTAAAATCATGATTGTAAATAAAAACTTATTGTGTCTCACATCATCTGCCTAGCCTTTTCCCTACTATGTTGGGGTCGGCTTCCAGCCTAACCGGATGCAGCTGAATACCAGTATTTTACATAGAGCGACTGCCTATCTGACCTCCACAACCCAGTTACTGGGTAATACTATCGTATTATCGTATCGTATCGTAATACCATAGTATTACCCAGTAACTGGGTTGTAGAGGTCAGACTGGTTGTCATACTTTCGGGCTTCTGACTACCCGTAACGACTGTCAAAGATCCACGAATGACAGCCGAGGCACGGAGGGGTCTCCGTATGTAAAGATGGTCACCCATTCACAGACAAACCGCGGCAAGCGAAGCTTAACCTGATCGATCGACCTGTGCGGCTGTTATTATTTAGCCACGGGCCCCTTCTTATTATTATTGTGTCTCACACAAGGGTGGAAATAACAAATAACAGAAAAAATATTGGTTAGAAGTTTTTGAGCTTCAACCGCTATCTACTTATAGCTCAACTTAAGCTATACTGTATTTCATCCTGGTTGAGAGCAAGACGCACGATGAAAAAATTATTGAATTTGAATTGTACCTTAGTAAGTACCTATATATACTTAAGTATATAGTATTGCATCTAAAACAAGCAAGCTAACGATTTCCAACTCCACAGACAGCATCTAACCTACATCTATCAGCTCGATCCCATCACCCTAAGCCTAGAAAGCGACAGTGATTCTGATTACTTGCGTAAGCGCCGAATCGCAAGCGCAGGTCGATGACCGGCGGCGCGGGCGAAAGTAGCGTACCTAAGTATCGCCGGTAATTAGAACCTATGTGGCCGACATCCGATGAGTACTGAGCACTGAGCACTAGATGACAGAGTTACTTGATGGAGCGTAGAAAGTAGGCATTGTTCGCGGATGACTAAGAGATTCACTTTGAATATTAAATGGGATTGGGTTACAAAAAAATACCAGGACGTTAGTGAAGTTAGCAGAAAAAGGACCATTAGAGACACTTAAGTTTGTAAGAATACTACCTTACATATATCTATCTATACCAAATCACACACACATAAATCTCAGGGCAGATATTCGTTCGCCCACTAGCAATAAGCTCCCGTAGGCATAGACACTCTATAAATATATTATAGGTAATATATAATTATCTATATATTTATATAAAAGTCGGATTAGTTACACCATTTATAACACTAATGGCTGGACCGATTTTTATAATCTTTTATTTGTTGAAAACATGGGAAAAATAACGAAAAAATCTGAGGCAGTACGAAGTTCGCCGGGTCAGCTAGTATGTTATGTAGTTTTATAAATATTTTGAATGCTGGGACGCCTTCCTCGACTAGAAGCGTAAGGACTCAAGTGTAGTAGCGCAATTTGGTGAAAGTCTTTTAGCATTGGAAATTAACATGATAATGATGAGTCTTAGTATCGGCAATGAGGGTTTTAATTAATTTGATACTTGAAGTAATTAATTTTGGTTCTAGGACATGCCGGTTTCCGCACAAGAGGATATTGTGGGGAAACAGGCATGTCCCGATGTCCTAGAACCAAAATTGGAAACATAATGTGACTATGTGGCATCCATCTCCACCCTCCACGCAATGGGCCAGCGTGCTGGATTACGGCTTGCTCTCTTTTCTGCCTAGCATAGCCTATGATGTTATGTTATTGTAGAGATAAACCATAAAAATATTGGGTTTAACGCGCAATTGACGAGCACAGATTGTCCTCCGCCACTGCGCAAATTGATTCGAGCCGTCAAAAGCAACACGCGTTTGCCAGCTGATTATCATGAGGGAATTGATAGGTCAATGTGGTTATTTACAATAAGCTAATAGGCAGCCAATAAAAATCATTAGATGACAGTCATTTTCCTTAACATGACTTGAATATGCATGAACTTCACAAAATGAGAATGCGCCTTTACAAATATTGATTTTTAAGTGCCCATTTTGGTTACATATTGTGAAAAATTGCATGCTTTTAGAAGCAGTGGGTGTGTTTACTCTGGCTGTAGGTCAAGCCAACCAGTTGTCGCATAATTCAAGTGAATGTTTTCGAATCATACAAAATACATGGCATTATTATTTTTTGTCTTTGTTCCTGTCACCTCTGACCTAGAATAGAGTCAAGAGCAAACCCATCACAAATAAAAAAATACAAATAAATCGGAAATTACCTATTTTAATATTTACTCTTGTCACAGGTCAGAACTTAATTCTACATAAAAATAAATTATATTGTATCCTTATTTAATAATATATGTTAAGTAATTTAAATTCTATATCATGATATCAGTTTGATATTTTGATGCTTTGTAAAAACTATCTTATCAACTAATCAAATCATGTGCAGAATTCAAAACAGGATAACAGTGACAAATAAACGGTTAGTAAGTCTGTATTAGGAGGATATACTTTAAATATAAATCATTTTAATTTAGTCCAAATAAACATTATTATTTATTTTGCAAGTTGTCATGCACAAGAAAATTTAATTAAAAACTATGAATAAAGTTGGAACTCTGTTAGCCTGTTTTAAAAATTAAATCAATAACTGGCAAGATATTTTTAAATATGCTAATGATGCAGAATTTTAAAAGAAACAATGATGAATTATTTTCAGATTATGCTGCCCAATTAATAGTTATTGTGTAACATGCTTAATGAACCTTAAAGCACTAAGTCATTATTGAAATTATATTTTAATCAGTTTTCTGTTTTCTTTCTAATTAATTAAGTGGTAAGTAATTGTTCGTCTAGTTTTCCGTTGTGATTAGGAAACAAAACATCGAACGTAATTTTAGTTGAAAAACTTAGACTTGAATGCTTTCAGAACCCAGGGTAAGTTGTCCATATTGAAACTGAACTTGAACTCAAAAAGTGTCTCTGCATGGAAAGTCAACACCATGTCACTAGTGCCATTTGAACTAGGAAAACCGCTTTTATTGCCACGAAATAAAGACGCTGTCAAGGAAAAATTATTAAGTACTTTGTACATGCAGTTGCCTGTTCCAGCTAGTTTAAAGAAATAAAGCACAACTAGAAAAGTTGTTAGTACCTATTCTGTGAATCCTTTAATAGCCGATACTATTATAATACTACTGAGAATCGCTGCTACTTGCCACCGCACAGAATAAATAACTATGGGACAGGAATACTTAACTAATGCTCATTAAAATACCTTGCACTTACTCAGGAGACGCTGGTCTTTCTCAAACTCAAACTCAAACTTTATTTTGAGTTTTCTATGTTTATAACCAGCAGAGCCCCGCGGTCTCACCCGCATACGTGTCGATCCCGTGGGAATATCGGGATAAAAACTATCCAATGTCCTTCCCCGGGATGCAATCTATGTCTCTGCCAAATTTTATCGAAATCCGTTCAGTGGTTTAGGCGTGAAAAGGTAACATATAGACAGACAGACAGAGTTACCTTCGAATTTATAATATTAGTATGGATATGGAATACTTATCCAATTAAAAGCAGCATGACAGAATATGATTATTTTTACAAAATATTATAAGGACCTCTATGTATTTCTGATATATGGGATAGGATAAAGAGTCAAATTTCAAAAATTAAGTAAGTACTAGCATGTTGGAGCACAGAGTTGTGTATTTAAATATGTGTCAAATATAAACGCAGAATGTGTAGAACTGATCAATGTGGACAAGATTGACTTCTAAGGCAGAGCTGGACAACGAAAAATAATAGTGACCAAATTGTAGTTTTAAGAGACTTAATACTTACAAGTATTTTAATTAATAACTGTGAAATAATTTGTTTTAAGTAAAACTTAAATACCTACTCATTATCACTAATTATTTGTCACAAAATTTTCCATGCCATGTTGCAACAACTGCTTAAAAAGAAATAAAGATGAAACATTCGATTTCGGAACTTCCCATTCGTCAAAGTCGGTTAAAAACATAGGAACTGTTTTAAATGATATTTTGGCGTGCAATAAGTAGGTATGTATTGTGCAAAAGGTTATAAAACAAAGTTTATACTTGACAATTGTTGTTAGAAACTTTTTATTAGCACAAGTGTGACTGGTCATTCTATATAATTTATTTATGATTGCATAATCGCCATTAAATCTGGGGGCACGGCAGTGCCCCCGCCAAGTCGAGCTAAAAGCGGCACGGCCGTACCATCCTTTTCTCGAAACAGTTCAGGCCATTTTCGACCCCCCTATAACTTCGTTGCGGATAAAACTAGAAGCCTGAATTTTCAGTAACCAAGCAGGTATTGTATAAACACGGTATATTTCAAATTTCATTCAATTTGAACCAGTAGTTTATGAATTATAACTAGTCAAAGTTTCTTAATTTTGTCACTCACTCACTGACTGACTGACCAAATCATCAAACTCTAAGGCACTTCTAGCAGCCATAGAAGCTTCAAATTTAGAATACAATTAGTGTTTAGTGTATAAATCAAGGAAAAAGTAAAATATTTTGCAATTTCGTTCCACTTTTCTAGATACACCAACTGCATAAATAACTTTGTAATCCCATATCATCAGTGTACCTGTATAATGTATAATATAATGGAATAATAGGAGTAGATAGGTATCTAGATATAATTATGTTCAAAGGTAATTTGTAAAATGTTCAACGGATTATGTTAAAAACAAAAAAGTTAAAAAGGTAAGTAAGTACCGGAAAGGAAAAAAGTAGGACTATCTACAAAAAGAAGTGAGATGCCATCAAAAACATAACTTGTAAAAAAAGCCAAGTCTCGCAACTCAGTTCTTCTATTTTCAATGTCAATCTATTTATTAAACACGAAAGATTTTAATATTGATATGGTCACTATAAGATGTTGTAGGTTAGCTAATTACATAATAACTTAAGACAAAAGGTCCCTTAAGTAGGGACTGAATAAATTAACCGACTTGGTATTACATGGATCTCACAACTTTTTACGGTAGAAGAACTGAGTTGTGAGACTTGGCTTTTTTATTAAACTAGACCAGACTTAGATATAAAATATGATTTGTTAAACCTGTCTATTTTGTGATAAATACTATTAAATATTAACATTTTTGAAACACAATGCAACAACTTTTTAGTTCACAAATTATATTTTATTTGGTGCACTACTTGTATAATTTTATTTAAGGTTGGTATTTACTTAATTAAAGTTAGTAGTAAGTATATGTAGCAAAACAAGGAGATGATTTAAATGTAAACAAGCAATGCAGGTATCTGAATATTTTTATCATTCAGAAAAGTTCTAAGACATCTGTTTACCCCACAACACATCACAGCTCAACATTTAACAGCGTCACATTTCAAGACATTAACTTTCACCGGCAGATAGTACTAGGCACCAGTGAGAGGCAAGTACCAGACTATGTAATTATATGAAAAAGCTTTCTTCTTACTTTCATTAGTTTAAGTATTATAATCTTCCAAGGACGGTGTGTTTTAAAGGGGTAGTTTTATATTCACAACTCGCATTCACAATCTTGACATGGGATAATCATCATCACAAAATCATGACATTTTGATCATCATAATTGTGATTTATAAATGATAAATGATTTGACATGAATGATGTTAATTTGACATTATAAGCAGACACTTAAATTTTATATAATTGGTGACAGTTTTTATAAAACTAAACTGATATTCAGAATCTAGCATGTAGAAAACTCTTCACATTTTAGTTCAAGTATTAAAAAGTTTTCAGATATCAACCACACACACATACACACATGGTGTTCATACACTAAGAAAACAATAAGAAGTTAAAAGATTTCTTTAAAAATGGTCAGAGTGCAAGTTTAAAAAGATTTGTGATCAGCCTATCAGTCACAGTAATAAGGTTTCCGGTTTCCGTTGGTAAGTAACCAAAAAACAGCATTACCAGTGCTTGCTTACTTGGGCCACAAGCAAGATGAAACATTAATTTTAATTATGATGCTAGCAGCTGCAATTACTCTCTGCCAAACCTTATAAGGACAGTTGCACATATGCAAGCGATTAATAACTCTTTCTCAACTGTGCATTTCTTTGTAATTAGTGTCTACATATATGACGATTCAATGTACATGCTTGTGCAGTCACTTGTTTATATGAATAAAATGTTTTTGCTTTGCATAAGTGAACCAGTTACATTTACCTTTTTAAGACTATATTAATTTAATTAAATGAAGGTTGTCAAATATTTATAAAATGGTTAATTCAAATGCAATATTATTTAGCTAATTAATGAGTCATCAAGTAAGAATATAATAAATTGCAATATGTGCAGGTTTATTATGTGAATAAAGTTATCTTTTAACCAAGATAACATAGCAATAAGTTTGTGTGAATGTTTAATTCCAATAAATCCTTGCACTGTTAGCACAGCAATTAACTTTCAAGTTAAAATGCAACAATTTAAGCAATTGAAAGATAAAACAAGGTTTAATCAGATAAGCAGAGAATTCATATACAACTATCTGTACAATTGAATAATAAAATTACTTTCCAGTGTCCATTACAACAAAATCCTCCTAAATAGCATAATAAATAACTGATTCACTGATGATCATGATTGTGTCATCAGTAGAAAGTTTTAATGCTGTCAGTAGAAATTAGTCATGATCCAGCAGTTGTCACCATGTTGCTCAATGTTGATACATCACAACACACCTTGTAGTTTCAAATAAAAACATGATGAACTACGTCTTATTTGTTTTACATGAGCTAACCTTGTGAATCAGCTGACGACGGTCTTTGTCTCTACTGCCCTTAATATATCCACGTAAACGCGCTAATGAGTGATAACGTGTGCGCTTACCTCCTCTCGGCGCTTCAGCCACCGGCCGCAGGGGCTCTCCTCGAGGATCTCGCTCTCGTCCTCCGAATCCTCCCCGCTTTCCCGAGGAGACTTTCGCTCCTTGTCGATGCTCCTGCCACCCGACATAACACCGATATACAACACCAAAACGTCGAACAAAACCACCACACAGTCGATGAATACCTCACAGACGTTTTTTACAAGAAAACACTTGGTATATTTTCAAAATACACTTTTTCTCGTAACCATAATATCCAAGGCTGAATCGCAAGACGTCACTATAGTTTCTTCCCAAACCATTATTCGTTACACGACACTCGCTATGAAACTTTTGCTTGACGAATAATACAGTTGGTATATTTGTCTAGAGCAAACGATAACACACAGCGTCTCCACTGAGCTTATTCATGATAATTGAAATAAATTGTCCGCCGGCGTAGCTCTCGACGTATTTCTATCCGACACAAATATAAATCCATAGTGACATTTTTACTTCTTTTTTCTGTCACCCACAGACAATACATGGAGTAGGGCAGTATGAAACTGTGAATGCAAAAAAATATATTTTAATGACAAAGTAATTTTATTTGTTTCGAATATTACGTTTTTATATATAATTTTATTTATCTGTAAATATGTAATTATAATTAATTGAATCATATTCCTCTAATTGCAACACATTTAACACAGCCCTCTGAAGCGCCATCTGTTAATAGATCTACGAGTTACAACTTTAGTTAGCTCGTCTCTCGGCTTTACTGTAGTAGTAAAAATGTATGGTCTAGAAAATATTATTAAAATAACACCCTAATCGATTATTATAATAATGATACCTTTATAGGTAATAAAATAGTGCTTTGTGTTCAATATAGTTTTCTATTAGTTTTGATGAAAAACATTTTACCTGTGTGTTGTACTTGATGTAATACTTCCAAGCTTCTCTAACAGATGACGCTGTAGCAAAAAATTAATATTCGGAAAAGTCTGCTTGGATCTGTTTTTTAAAACCCTCCCATCCCGAAGCTGCAGGACACTCGAAAAACATTGACAAACAAAATTCCTAATGCCATTTACAGCAAATTTTTAACCGACTTCTAAAAAGGAGGAAGTTCTCAATTCAGATGTTTACATTTTTTTAATGTAGGTATACGTTCGGGCATAACTCTGTCATAGACCGTGTTGGTATTTTTTTGTTCGAAAGATGTTTATTCCGAAATGGTCCCATTTAAATTTCGTAAAGATCTGATGATAAGTTTCGGAGACAGACAACGGAACTCTTCAATAAATGGCAGCAAATCAACCGCGATTGCTGCTATCGCATATGTATGCATTGTTTAAGCAATCACACAACATAACATCACGCCTGTACCCATTAAAGGGGTACGCAGATGTATT
This sequence comes from Luperina nickerlii, assembly GCA_963855955.1. Lineage (NCBI taxonomy): Eukaryota > Metazoa > Arthropoda > Insecta > Lepidoptera > Noctuidae > Luperina > Luperina nickerlii. The sequence goes on along the minus strand of OY979666.1, from coordinate 1,176,680 downwards.
CGGTGGGATCCTGCCGTTTTGCCTAAAAGATTTTGGCAAAATTTCATTATCCAAACAAATTTTAACAACCATTTTTTATACCAATGCAATATTTAGAATGATTTTAGTACGCATATCTTCATTTGGTCAAATAACTCGGCAGAATATTACTAAAGATAATGTCATTATCCTTGGTAATATTCTGCCGCGCTTCTGTAGCGCATCAGGGATGTTTGCGGAATTGCGTGTTGATTGCTTTTATGCATTAAGGCGAAAGCGCCAGGGTAGCCCGCGAAATTCATTTTTTTTTTAGGTTTTTTGGAATTTGCTGGTCAGTAATAAGTTGTACGTTGATTCATATATGAATCGCGGCCATAAGAAATATGTTTAGGTACAGAATTATAATCATTAAAGTCATCAACACAACTCTCTAAGACCACGTAAGTCCAAAGAATAATTGTTTCATGAAATCATCATTATTTGGACTTACGTCGTCTTAGAGAGTTGTGTTGATGACTTTAATGATTATAATTCTGTAAACACATATTTCTTACGGCCGCGATTCATATATTAATCAACGTACAACTTAATGCTGACCAGCAAATTGCAAAAAACGTAAGAAAATTTGAATTTCGCGGGCTACCTTAGCGCTTCCCCCTTAATGCGTAAAAGATGTACAGACGCCAGCACATCAAGCTACCCGAAACTGTCAAATTTCCCAATCAATTTTGAACCTTATGATTTAGGGATAAAGTTGAAAATTAAAAAAAAAAAATTACAGATTGTAGTTGCTTGATGTGCTGGCGTTTTAGGTCCTTGGTGCGCAGAGTGCGAGCCAATTCCAACAGCATCCTGGGAGTTATTGCTGATAGGCCGGACTGCTGTATTAGGTATAAGTCGTTGCTCCAGTATCTCAGCTGGAATGCGGAAGCAGTGATTGTTTTGTTGTGTGTGTTTGTGTAATTATTGTTGTAATTATTTATTTATTTATTTAATACTTCAAGTACATAAATGTACAAACGCGGACTTAACGCCATAGGCATTTTCTACCAGTCAACCTGTGGGTGATGCAGAGACAAACAGTGGTACGTGCAATCATGAACATTGAGGAATAAATATTTTAAATATAAAGATACGCATAAACCTCAATTGTATCACTAACATAGTTGTAAGTTTATTTTATTGTTGTACTAGAGTCTCATGGATGGCAATAAATAATTTAATATTAAGTAATTAGGGCATTTGGTCTTTATTCAAATGATTTATTATTATAGCAAACAATCTTTAGACAATAAACATTTAGTGAAATGATTTGTGAAAAACAAAACATATGGACAAAAATATTTTTTATTGGGAATTACATGGTTTTACGTACATCATTACTTTTTAATTACATTGCATGGTTGCGGTCGGTCGATAGGCGACGTAGGATGCAAGAGCAAGCGAAGGGCACCCCGAGGTTCGGTTTTTTTAGGTTACTTTTAGGAGCCCCGCAACGCGGGGCTCCGTCGACATTGGATGCAAGAGCGACCTTTACAAGACCTTTATTTAACCTCATATCATATTAAACAGGGCCAATTGAAATCATAGGCAGTACAAAATATTTGGCTTATTTTGTTTTGCGTAAAATCCGTTATATCAACTGAAATATTTGACTACTTACATTAAAATTAGTAAAAGTACTAGTTGGTAAGTAAGTTCTTGTTTAAACGTTCACTTGTCAAACATTAGGTTTGCGTTACAATTTTTTGTGAAAAGTTTATTTGCTAAGCTAAGTAATGATTGGCAAATGAAATTATGCGGAAAATTGTTTGGGAAGTGATAATTTGTTAATATCTTTTTGATAAAACAAGGGAGACCCGTTATAAATCGAATCATAACAAATCACGCAATATTAATAAAATACATCAAAATTAATACATTTTAGCATCAGTGCATCTGTTGGTCTAATATTGATTCATGACTTTCGATTGACACTACCGTCACAGTATAAATAAAGACATACAGTACGTCGTCTTCATACAAACGGACGAAACGCGAGCTATTCCTACGCGCCTCGACCACGGCACAGTATAAATAAAGACATACAGTACGTCGTCTTCATACAAACGGACGAAACGCGAGCTATACCTACGCGCCTCGACCACGGCATGCGGTCAGCATGCAGACAGTCGCGACTGTGCTGCAGTGACGAACGGACGGTGTGTTGTTTTTTTTAACAATAACCGCGCGATTTTTTCACTAAAAATAAGTTCAAGTACATATTTAATATGACGAGTAGGCTATATTGTGCTGTTTTTGGTTGCATGAATTCGTCAATAACGCATCCAGAGATAACTTTTTTAGAATACCTGGAAACTCTGAAAGGTAAGACTATAAAATAATTTTACTTACTTGTAGGTAGGTACATAATGTGTGTATTTTTAATGGATAAGTATTTCATTTTATCTCCCGAAAAAAAGATGTCTGGATTAATAAATGAAGTGAATAGAGTAAAGGAAAGTGATAAACACGAGTGAGGTAGGTAGTTATAGGCGGTTCATGAATCATTAAACGGTAGGTACGCTTGTGTTAAAACCTCGGGGCATGTGTTTTGTTAGTTTGTATAATTCAAAGTAAAGACGTGGTTTTTATTATTAATAATAGTTGTTTATTGTACTGTGTGTATGAATAATACTAGAAAAAAATTGGTTGTCTGTAAAGTCGATTTACGGACGATAGTTTAACGTGACAACATCATAACAAAACATTAATGAAATGATTGCATACTTTTATGAATAAAATTAATTATTTTTATTGAATTATTAATATTTTGTATGAATACAAAGAAGGAGTGAAATGAAATCTACAATTTAATTGATAAATTTACTTTTATTTGCACTCATTAATTTAAATATGTTTATTACTTCAATGAACAGATTATTTTAACTATAACTTTTATACATGTTTGCTATTTAACTTCTTCCAATCTGTGTTATTCTGTTAAGGATAAGACGATGATAGGAAATATTAAAAAAACATTAATATACAATTTTGAATTTTATTTGTGGTTCTTGAACGTTTGGTTTAACTATAATAATAATAATAATTTAACATAATTTGTTTAAAAATACACATGAACAAGTTTTCATAGAAATAAACTGTAATCAGATTAATGTTAAATAAATGGTTAATTGGACGAATTATTTTATTATTTATGTACACACAGTAAAATACAGTAACAAAACTAAATGGAAACACAAAGTAGGCAAATGTAATTAAAATGCTGGAGGCGGGCAGCCCTATCGCATGTTTACGTACCGCGCGGCTGTAGGCATTTACTTCAAGGTTACGGCCGAGATACAATACTGTATGTCTTTATTTATACTGTGGTAGAGATAATCACTACGTGATTAGCGTACACATAGGTAATACTACCCATCATACTACTACGGCCGGATTAACCATTAGGCAGAGTTGGCAGTTACTACCAAGGGGCCCCGCATCGGCTAAGGGCCCCGTACGCGCACAAAAGTAATTTAGCATTTCATGTTCATGATGAAATTCTTAGTTCTCAACATAATGGCAACTATTTGGGAATTTTAGAATTACTCGCGGATTACTATTCGTGCCTTAGTTCGCATTTAGCCAACTATGGTAATTTTGGCATAGGAGACAATCATATTTGTCTTCAACGATTTGCGAGGAACTATTAACATATTGGGAAGTTAGGTTTTAAAATTAATTTTTAATGAAATTATTGCGGCCAAATATTTCTCCATAAGCGTCGATTCGACACCAGACATATCTCATACTGATCAGTTGACTGTAGTGCTGAGATACGTTACGTCAAATGGAGAAGTAGCAGAACGTTTTCTTACAATTATTCCTATTGTAAGTCACAAAGGGGAAGAACTGGCCGCTCTAATTTTAATTTTTTTAAAATCAATATAACATTGGTATAAAAAACTTGAACAATTACGAGTGTATTTTGTGAATCGTCTTATAAACAAAACACGCGTGTTAAGGTGTGTTCCTTATTTTATAGGGTTTTTTGCAAATCAGGTATGATGACCAAAGTGACTGGTTTATTCTTCTCGTGAAAGGAATTTATTCAGATTTACAAATAAGCACACAGGATAGACTTCAGTTCGTGGTGTTGGTCGCGGCAGTGGTAAGAGAAGCAAGCCGCTCGCATGGAGCTCGTCGTCAGTTATATATCCGTGGTTCAGCGCCATCTCGTCGTTGTTGGATGAACTACGTAGTTAGTACGCGAGGCCCTCGTAGTTCTTCCCGATGTGCATAGATGGCGCTGTCCTCAACAACGCGCGTCTTACGTTTTACGTCTTACGAATTTTCGATCAGGGTCACGTGACCTGACGCGAGTTTAGAAGTTTTTACCCATTCCAAAAAAAGTACACAGCGCCGCTAAAGAAGTTTTCACTTCAAAAATGTGAGGGGGCAGACTTACCTACAATAATGCATCAAATATGTCTGGTTGTTACAATGGTCTACACTTCTACAGGCCCTTATTAAGAAAATAAATAATCTCGCACACTACGTTCCATGTGCAGCTCACTCACTGAACTTGGTTGGAGTACGTGCTGCGGAGAGCAATCTTATTCTTCGGATTTGTACAGGCACTATACATCTTTTTTTTTTCGTCAACTTATCGCTGGGCAATTATGCAGAAACATCTCGAAAAAGGTTTAGTGCTGAAAAAAGTGCCCGCCACAAGGTGGTGTGCAAGAGCCGGTGCGACTAAGGCTTTGTCAGAAGGTTACAAGAGTTTCCAGAAAGCTTTGCAGTCTATTGCTGACGATTAGAATCAGACATCGCAAGCGATTCATGAGGCTCGATGTCTATTAAAGGGCTCTGAACAAAAAAGAACATGCCGTAATGGCAATATTTTGGGCTGCCATACTGGATCGAATCAATGGTGTCAGTATATATTTACAAAAAAGAACTACTGAACTTCGAACTGCAGTCGATCTTTTAAAATCGCTTTTAGATTTTTTTTATCACAGCGAGAAGTATTTGACGATTACGAGATGAAGGCAAATGAATGAGAAAACTGATACCGAATACAGTGATGAAAAATCGCGTGTGCAAAAAAGAAAAAGGCATCACGATGACGGATCTGTGGATGAAGTTGTGATCAGAGGAAAAGATAAGTTAAAGATTGAAACATATTTGCCTGTACTAGACATGCTGTATGCAGAATAGTCGCGGCGACTAGAAGCTTACCGGGAAATTAATTATCTGTTTGGATTTCTAACAGATTTCATTAAAAAGACTAACGATGAAATTAAAGAGGCTTGTACAAAATTTAGTGAAGATTATTCCGAGGACATTGAGCCCGAGTTTATAAACGAGATGGTACAGTTCAAGTACTTCATCTTACAATTAGAGGATACGGGGATTTCGGGGAAAGATAAAATTATACCTGCCGTAACCGTGTCGTTTAAATTAATTTTTGATTATATGGTACAATCAACTATCCCGAATGTAATGATAGCATTGCAAATATACAGAAGCCTGATGTTATCAAACGTAATGGGTAAACGTAACTTTTCAAAATTAAAACTTATAAAAAACTGTCTTCGTTCGTCATTGTCTCAGAATCCTTAACCGTTTAAATTCATTGTCGATAATGGCGATTGAAAAAGATCAAATTTCAAGATTTTATAAACTATTTTGTATCCAAAAAAGTTAGAAAAGTTAATATTTGAACTTAATGTATTTGACAAAACTATTTTCTTTCGTTTATAGTTTTATTTATTGCATTTAACAAGAATAAAGTTAAAATTAAAAGACCCAATTCTTATTTTTCTTTCCTGCTCCATCATGAGACTGTGATACAGTCTCATCATATACTATTCCTAATAAGACCTGGGTCATCAGTTCATCACGTATCTGTAACCTATTCGTTGAGACCATTTTGATGAGCCCACATACAAATCTTTTACTTTAAGTTCCTGAGGAGTTAAGCATCAGTCCGGTGATGCTGCTGATGCTATTACTCACATCCCTTCATCAACTTTAAAAGAGCTGATGATCTTCAGACGGCTAAAAAGGGGCCCCGAGAATTGCATTGCCTAAGAGCTCCGACATGGTTAGTCTTGCCCTGGACTTTACATATTATAATACAACCCGCTCATACCGTTTGACTACAAATATGCTTACCCGCGTGGTGGATTATGGCCACATTCTCTTACAGAGAGGAGGTCTGTTTCGCAGCATTGGGACTATTATAGACTGATTGTGTAGCGAGGGCGCCCTTTCCGACGCCTGTAAGTGCAAAGGCGACACGATTTCCTTTAAAATTACCATAGCCAAAAAAATTGAAAAAAAAAAATGCAGAAAATTGGCGAGCAAAATATTAGTCTATAAAGTTCGATAAGATTTGACTAATATTTTGCTGGCAAATTTTCGCTTTGCGCGCTTTTGCTGCTTTGACTATTAATTCTTAAAACTTTATATATTAAGTACTTAAAAAATCTAACTTATTTAAGGCAGAGAGCTAAAATTTACGCGTTCGCTTCGCTCGCTCGTGCATTCTAGATTATCTTAATTGGTGAAGCTTTTCTGCATAAGTCAAGTCGAGCGATCTTAGCAATTGAAAATCGGCCCTATCCTGTCTTATCTATCATCATTCATCATCATCATTTCAGCCGAAAGACGTCCACTGCTGGACATAGGCCTCCCCCAAGCACCTCCACTTCGACCGGTTCTGTGTTTCTCGTATCCAACCAACGGGTTCCTGCGGCCTTCACAAGGTCGTCTATCTATCCTAATTTAAAAAAATGTCCGACATGTTCATGTAGGTATATAAAAAAAGTCTTTGTGGAAAAGGTTAAGTACCTAAAGTATTGGCGGGGCGGGGGGCGACAGATGGTATTTTTGCCCCACTTCGAAAACATTCTAGCTAGATCCGGGGCTGCAACTTCGCGCCTATTGAGTGTGTCGCCAAAACGCATGTTTTCCTGTTTACGTGATTGTTGCTCGTTTGTTATGCTATATTTTTGTGTTCTCGCTACTGACTACTTCTTCAATGTGCTTGTGTGCTTGCATGACTGTGCTTACTAACTTTGTTACATTCATAGTTTGATACTATAGTATTGGTTGATTGCATATCAACAGTGAGTAGAAGAGTAGGTACAACCTACTTACCACCGGTTGTAGGTACCTAAGTATTATAAACTTAGGTGCAATATGTCTAGTAGACATTTCAATCGGAAAAGTTCATTTCACAAACTTCGATCATTTTACATCGTTCGGTATTTTTAGTTTTGGTACTTTAAACGTCGGTATTTTTAATTTTTGGCATTTAAATGCACACCCAGTACATAAAAAATAAATAATAAAATAAAAAATTGTAATAAGATAAGTAGTGATATCTGCCCTTCGGTCGGTATGTGCTGGGCGCGTCCAGCGGCTCGTAAAAGCGAGGGAAACAAGCCGTTATAGCCTGGAACCTCGTTAACCTAGGACAAAGACTGTCGGTACACAGTACGTAAAACACAATTTCTTTTTTTTGAGGTTTGGTACAGTCGGCCTCAAAGAGATGTATACTTACATCGATAATAATTCATTCATTGTTGTTGTTTGTTGTTCACACAGAATCTGTTGGTGTATGTACCTTAACATATAAAAAAATATATACTTAAACATCTGAATTGCGAAACTCTTCCTTTTTAAAAGTCGGTTAATAATAATAAAGATAATAATTTAAGTACAATAGGTAACAATACCTACTCTCGGACCTACACAGTCGCCAATTATAGATTTACCAGCAATTTTAGACCACATAATATACATAATAATAATAAAACTAAACGCTCTAGAACATAGAAATTATAACTGTTGGGAAAGATTATACCTGTATATAGTTATATGTAATAGTGGTGTTAATCGTTTATCTAGAAGCATGTCATATTAAAATAAGCAGTTGAAAATAAAGCTTTGAAGCAAACACACGTCTTAATTACTCCAGTTTCTGTGCCAACCTAAAGTGAACCTTAACACGCTAAACAATAACATTATGGCAAAATACTTCTTAAGCTTAATTTTCTTATTTAAGTATTTGTCCTCCTCCTGGAACATCATACAGCAATTACATCAACGGAACATAAACGACGACATGTGCTGCTTTCCATCCATCCTGTGTGCGGCCATCGAACGGGCGGCGCGGGCGGTGGGACACGCACGCTTACACAATATCAACTCCACAGTTCCAATTAAGATTAAGACAATTCATCATCTGCCTAGCCTTTTCCCATCTATATTGAGGTTGGCTACCAGTCTAAAAGGATGCAGCTGAATACCAGTATTTTACATGGAGCGACTGCATATCTGACCTCTACAACCCAGTTACTGAGTAATACGATACCCCTTGGTAAGACTGGATGTCAGACTTTCGAGCTACAAAACGAATCATATTATACATTAGGTACCTACCAAAGTGTAGTAGGTAAGTACCTACTACACTTTGGTACAGTAATAGTGAATGGAACACAAATAAATTGTAAATAATCAAATTAATTCTTGTCGATGTTCAAATCTTTTTGGTGCTGACTATACCTATCTATAGAGTTTTTGTGACCCACCGTTATGCGATGCTCGCACGACGTTCTATAGTCACCAAACGTTCGTGTTACTCCTAAATTAACTCCGGACGAAGTTTGATGTAGAAAAAGTAAAAGCAATCTTATGCGACCAGCAGCTGTCAGCTACACATCATCCATCGCAGACGTTAGACGTTCCACACTTAGTCAGCAGGCCAGCAGTTAGTGACAGACTAACCATGTTTACGACAACTATTACCGGTCAGAATGTCCGGCTACAGATAAATCTCAGAGGGACGTCTTTGTTCCTAGTGAGTTAATTATTATTTATAACATATTTGCTCGTAAAGGGTCTCTTATTTCACCAATTTCAATATCGTAATGTATCTCATTACGCACTTGTGCGGTAATGTAAAGTAAATCGCACGGTTTATCAAGATGCTCCGTCAAAACGAACGGTACTTTTTTAAATCTTAGCAAAGAGTTTTTATTTCAGAAAAGATGTCAACATTTTATGAATAAAATTAACTTTGGGAGATAAAATATTTAATTCTTTAATTTAATTAATTTTGACAATAAATTACAACCATTAATATCTGTAACAAAAAAAAATACTTTATTATTATGTAATACTGGCTGTTTTGTGCCTATGCCTGAAAAAAAAAATGCGCGAACGCGCGCGCATCGCAGTGCCTGAAAAAAAAAGCGCGAACGCGCGCGCATCGCTTATTATTCCGCGCGCTTTTTCTTTTCGCTGTACTTTTTTTATTTGAAAATGTCGTCAAGTAATGATGAATTTATTAATTCCACACCGCCAGAAGTCTCAGAGGCAGCGAAAAAGGCTACTCTAAGCCTCACCCGAAAAATCGACCAATATATTTAGATACTTACAAGCGTATCAAAATTTCATCATAGGAAAACAAGCAAATATCAGTCCGAGTTTTATTTATTTCCTCGCAAATATGTTATAAAACGTCGTATGACATACGTGCGCTTTGAAAATTACAGCCTCTGCTTTCTTTTAGCCCTCGCCTACGGCTCGGGCAAGCAATATCGCCTCGGCTGTAATTTTCAACTTACCGCACTTATATCATAATGTACGATTACCTATAAAGGTTTTAGTAGGTATTTACATGCTGCAACTTTAATTGTGGTCACATGGTCTATTTAACTTCCTATTTTCGATGATTATAAATGTAGCTCTTCTAAATTCTTCTGTCATATTCCACTGTATTTTGCAGAGATAGTTTCGCATAAAAACTCTTAATAAAAAAATCCCGAAAAATTGCATGGTGAGATTAAACCTAATCTCACGGGTTCATGCTTATAATGCAAATTACGGTTGCTCTTCGGCCCATACTCGATCTCCCTTATTAATAAACGTATTATATCAGATGAATAGTTACACACCGATTTCTCTCTATCAATCGTCAGTAATTTGACTTTCGATAGAAGAAAACAAAGCATTGTGTAACTATACAGACGCTATACAACGTTTATTAGTAAGGGGGGATATCTCTTTGCAAAAAGTCACGTTAGAGTCTTTATTTGCTCAATAAAGGCGTACAAAAAAAGCTAGATAACAAAAATACAGCTACAGTCCGACCGTCGAGAGAATGCGTACCTGACATCTGTCAGTGCGAAAATTCTAGATCAAAAAGAAAAAAAAAAAAGATGAAGATCAAACTCTCAAAACACGTATTCGTTTGTATGAAACTGGCTGTTTCGGCAGGTTGTTCCGTAGTTGTGTTGTTGCGTCAAAGAAGGACAAAGCAACATACACACTTCCAGATTTAATTTATTATTTTTACAACATTAGTAAATGAAACAAAAATTCGTGTGTATGCGTATTATCGTCCTTATAAATAGGAAGGCTTGTCGGACAGTTGACGGATCGGATGCGGAAAACAGCCAGATTGTGCACTCTCGACCTCGGCCCGTTTTTTACGGTTCTGTTCCCAAAGGATGCCAATGGGACCCTATTACTAAGCCTCCACTGTCCGTCCGTCTAATCGTCCGTCTGTTAGTCAGCCCGTCTGTCTGTCAGCGGGCTGATCTCATGAACCGTTATACGCAGATAGTTGACATTTTTACAGAGTGTGTATTTCTATTGTCGATAAAACAACAAATAATAAAAACAAAATAAAGTTAAAGATTAAAGGGGTCTCCATACTCTCCATACAAGAAATGTGTTTTTTTTCGGCGTTTTTTGCATTGTGGGACGGAACCCGTGTGCCGTGGTCTACTCTCACTTGGCTGCTTTTTGTGTTCCTTCCCTTTTATGTTATTATATTATTGTATCCGATATTAATCTTGGGTATGAATTATGGAGGTAGTCCGGCCGAAACACCGAAACGAAGATGACGGTAAAATGATTTGGTGTGGTAAGTACCTAAACATTTCACATGATTTTCTATCCTATGACGCGAATAATATGATTACAATTTACAATGTAATAAGAAAATGGCCAATGGGTACCCACACACCTACTGTACTGTTACCTACCGTCGTGAGGGTTTTGCCGTAGCTTTTGCTGTCACAGATATTTCATAAAGTTTTTTTGCCATTTTATGCTTACAGAAGTAAGGTGGATAAGTAACCTAGGTAGTAAGCACAGACAGACACACCGACTGTATTCCTGTATCCCCTAAATCTTTATTTTTAATTTTAAGAGACCTCTAAGTACCTTTTTACTCTGAGGTAACAATATTATAATAAAAAGCTAATGGAGATCCCTTGATAATTGATTACCTAAAAGAAAAACCTTTCGACCGATAAACTATTGACGTCACGACCTTTACAGATTATTTTATTTGAAGATAGACCACACAAATTGAGAATAAAGTCTAGGTAACGTGTAAGGGACTGTTCAGATGATCGACTAATCTTTTATCTTTTGTAAAGTTGTTCTATTGAACTCTAATTAACGAATTTAAACATCTTTAATTAAAAGCCAACGCACATTAGTATTTTTCGCAAGATAAATGTGCTTGTTTCATCAACATCAAAGCGCCTCAAAAGCCTCGCCTAGGATGGCGCCTCGTAAAAAACATTAGTTCGTTTCGTTTTAACAAAAAAGGTCGTTGGTTAATCGGCGCAGTAGGCGAGTGGCTTAACTTTTTACCACGCCATTGGCCATTTTTGTTCCAGTTGACTTGAGGCAGATGCCTGTTGCCTGTAGCTATATTTTGTTCGTAGTAGTTGCCTAAATTGTGTTCTATGTAAGTTAGATTTGTATCTATTGTATTCACGATGACCATTGATTAAGCAGCAAAGCTTTACTTGTGGTAAGTCCATGTCCATAAATACCTACCTAGACAGAATACTTTTTACTGCACACCAAAAGGACGATACAATGGACTTTTAGTACCAACGTCGTCAACGATTTCCACCAAAACATTAGGATAGACAGAAACTGGAGTGGCGGATCGTCTGCCCGCGCCTTAACTTATCCCTTGAGGCACAAAACTGCGTTTAATCTTCCAAATGCCACGCCGCGCCGGTCACCAATTGTTTGATGTGTCAAATTGTCTTTTTGTTCGCAAAGTCTCCAAGCTAAGGTAGTTTACCTTAGCGAACAAAAAGACAATTTGGCACATCAATGCTCAACAGTTTGTTGGGATCTTGTATAGTGGACTGTATTTTTCTCTGGTTTTTTTTGTTGGCGTCGGTGGTAAGGTGTGTGGTGACTGATAATGCAAAACTCGTACTTTTTAAAAATATGTATTTTATAGATTGTAGGACACAAAAAACTCGCGTGCGTCAATTTTACAAATCTCGATTGACAACAACACTCCAATGTTGCGAGTATCTAAAAACATAACTTTTGTTGGTGTTGCCAACACAGTTTGTTGAGCAATTAATTTCGGTTTATTCTGTACTATTGGTTTGGCGAACAAGTCCTAATAATAATTGTTGAGAAAATAGAAAACACTCGGCTAAATAATTAAGACAGGCTGTGGATGTAAGATGGCAGGTTGCACTTCTTTCTGATAGTATTAAAATAATAATAATAATATGTATAAGTAAATAAAAAGGAGGGGAAATAATCAAAGGGTATCGAAAAATTCATCCGCATCGCTGTCAACAGGAAACGTGTCCAAAAGACTGGCAGCATTGCAACGTTGTATGGCAATGCTGATTCTTTGGCCCAAAAATAGGCCAGCCCTCTGGTCACGTGAAGAGTTGACCAACCGTTTGGCGATGTCTCGAAATACTAAGTGGGCACTCGGGCCCCATGGCCCTAGAGTTTCAACCCAAAACGGCTCAAACAAGATCCAAAGAGATTGGAGTATTTGCGCCGTTTGAGGTTTTCCGCACCTGCAGCAGCCGCCCCAGCACAGCTTACCGTGCCTGGAAGATGGAATCGCGCAATGGTGTCGACACACATTGCATCCCACACCAAATGCCTACCAACCTTCTAAGGCATTATGGTCATTCCGTCTGGTCTCTTCCCATCGTTGCGTGCCAAACTCAAACTCAAAGCATTTATTTCAATTAAACCATTTACAGGCACTTTTGAATTGTCAAGAAGTCGGTCAGTCAGAAAATATGAAGCTAGTTGCCCATTCCAAAGCGTAGCTACCTATGGAGAAGAACGGGCAAGAAACTCCATGGACACTCTTTTTAAATGATATTTTACAAAACTATTAGTTATATCATTACTTTTGATTTTAAAATTATATAATGTGAGAACGATGTAAAAAATTAAGAAAGACGTACGTGTTAAAAGCGTCCAGAGTACAAAAAATAGTACTTAACAAACTACAATCCAAAAATAAATTAATTAAAAATAAGCCGAGGCAGCTAAGTGATGACCAGCCCCAACTGACGGCGCCCGTTCACGAACATGACGCATAATCAGCACCATTCAGCACAACCATTTTGAAGGGACCTAAATGATCCAACACACACGCCACCGTCAGCGAGACATTTGAGTGAGCATGGCATACTATCAGCTGCCAGGACACATTCGAGTCAATGAAAGACGTATTATTACCCGGTAAATGGTAGCTATAGGGTACATAGAACTCACATCTGTGCTATGCAATTATACAATACAAAGGAAATTGATTTTATACAATGCAAAGATAGTCTTACAATCTTCATCAGCTCCAACAGTATTTTCATGTGTTAATCAATAAGTTGTGGTTGTGGAGCAGGCATTTTTCCGGACCAGCACTGAGCCAGGCATTTTATCATCGATGTAATCCCTTAACTTATAATATGCCTGACTGCATAGTGTGCGTTTTATACAAGACTTGAATTTTGTCTCATTCAGTTGAAGAATGTGATGAGGTATTTTATTATAACATTTTAAACAGTACCCCATAAAAGATGAATCTACTTTAGCCAGTCTGAAACCTGGTTGAACTAATAGGTCCCTATTTCTAGTACTATAATTATGTCTTTCACCTCTTTTACTAAAAAGATGTAAATTGCCCGTGTCGGTAAGGAGTGCTCAATCTTTGTCCACGTTTAAAATTATGGTAAAAAAGCACTTCCTCTCTCCTTAAACATCATCATTATATTATTTTCACTGCTCCTGTTTCATGTTTATTATATGGATATATTTATATGTATGTGTATATATTTATTTAGATTAGTATAATATACTATATGTATGTATTTATTGTATTATGTAAATGCTACACCGCGGACTACCTACAGTATTTGTCTGTCCTTCCCCTTTTTAAATCCATCCTAAGGTTGTCTTTAAAAGATCGCTCTTAGCGATAAGACCGCCCATTGTGTCACCCTTTGTACAGTTTCTATATTTATGTCTGTAATTTATATGGTGTACATAATAAAGAGTATTCTATTCTATTGCCCAAGCCATTGGGTTCTAAAACAGCTGGCACCCGAGCACAAGTCCCGAGCACAAGAGCACGATGGATGATGTCATTGATGTTGGCATGCCGTGCTAACCGGCCTGCGTTTTACTGCAGGATAAGCCATGTCGGACTCGCGCACCGAGGGTTTCGTACCATCATATGTTTTTAAATTTTCATCGGCAAGGCCAATATTCGTCAGATAATTTTAACACTGCACGGTGCGGTGTAGAATATGCAGTTTTAGGTCAGCGCCAACTCTTGACCGATAGTGGAACTTGTGTAACTTTTGTTGATGATTTCTGAAAAAGTGTGCTATTTACAGACATCGTTTCATTTTTCATGTACTATTTACATAAACTACTATCACATAGAATAATTTCAGATTTTTCTCTATACAAACTTCGGATATAAGGGGGGGAAGGGTACTTTTTTTTAATTTTTCATCAAAAGTCGAAATATAAACGGCCTAAATAAAAAGAAACAATGATTTAGAATGTGCAAACTGCGCTCTTTCATTTATGATACCCTACATGCCCTAGTAGCTCCACTTCGAATTTTTCAGACCACCTCTCAGACCACGCTGCAAACAAAAAAAAAAAAAAATTTAATTTCTTATTTGCAAAATAGTTGGGCAAACATCATCTAAAACTATTCTAAATTTCAAGTTGATAGCATTAGTAGTTGAAGTAGTTCTTGAGATATCCTGCTGTGACCATCGGACAGACAGACAGACAGACTGAGTCGCACCAAAAGGGTTTCAGGGATTGAAAACCGGTACGAATTTGGGTTCCGGTTCTTCATTTCGGTTCATAAAAAGGTTCTTCTTTTCGGTACGGTTCCGGTTCAGGTTCCGGTTTGGTTCTGGTTCCATAGTACCGGTTCCAAATAAAGGTTCCAATATACCGGTTCCGTATCATCCGATTTAAAGGTTCTCTATGAAAGAAGGGATAATGTTTGACGCGTGGCTAGCGTATCTTTTCTTTCAGTTAGCCTTCGAATTATTGGTGAGTAGAAGTCTGTACTGTACAGTGTCAGCAAATATTGACAGTAATTATTATTAGTTGTTTAAATAACTCAGTTACTGTTAATAAATTAATATAAAATGGACAAAGGTAAGTTTAATCGTATTGTATTCACTTAGATATTATCATCTCCTTTATTTATTGAATATACAGGGTTAATGGAAAAATACCAACAACCTCTTAAGAGGTCATTGTACAACAGACAAGTACACGAATGTATAATATAAATAAAACAATGAAACAAATATAGGGCGCACGCGTTGTTCATGCAACGAATGATGCGAATGATCTACAAATGCAATGTACCCCTCTCTCCTCTTACAAAATCTCCTATCTTGCCGCTATTGTCCTGCGCTGAGCGGCTTCGTATGAACTCGTTCGGTCTCGTACTCGTACCGCTAAAGAACCGGTAAAATAAAGGTTCTAATTTAGGTTCCGGTTCCGGTTCGGGTTCTAGCAACCGGAACCACTAAATACCGGTACTTTACCGGTATTTTAGGAACCTTTTCAATCCCTGGTTCCTTTTTACCATTTTGGTACGGAACCCTAAAAATGACCAACCGGCACTGGGCCCGCGTGGTGGGATGGCTCACTCCCTCTCACAGAGAGAGGACTGTCCCAGCAGTAGAAACGTGTCAAGGCTCATTATGTCACACCTGCTATGCTTACCTATTCAAAAATAGAGGCTCAGAACCACTCGGAACAGACTACTGTCAAGTGTCATAGCCAGCCGGCTATGATAATGATAATGATAGGTATATTCACAGTCATGCTTTAACCACAACACCAATTACGCCAACTATTTATTCGCTATCTATTATTACTATAAACAATCATTATTCAAATCAGCTCGAATCAGTATTCATGTAGGTACTACATCTGTTTGATCGCACTGCAATAATACAAACACACCTCTGGAAGTGTTTATTAATAAAATGCATAGGTACAAATAATGTTAATTGTTGAAATTCGTTTAAATTATGTTGGGTAAAATATTCGTGGGATTCTTTTTTTTTTTTTGTAATTAAGTATCTTAGGCTTAGCAAGAACGCGCAGAGTAAACATAACGCAATTTCGACCATTTCGCGCATAAATTTACCTAGTTTTAAGACTTTATTGATATTTATGTGTTGTATGAATACAGTACAATACTAATTGCAAATATTTAAACCCAAATGCTATGAGTAGGATAGTTATTATCAATTGTTGTGTTTTCGATTTACAATCGTTCGTGTTTACGATACGTTTACTTCACACGTTCGCAGGGTCTCAGTACAGTGGAGGAATGTGCTAAATAATCAAACCATGTTGTACCTATGTTCTCAATTCTTAATTATGGAAAGTTACTCAACGACAAAATTGCACAAATTCACGCACTTTGAAAAACATAACTTTCTGCTCGTGACAGCTCTTCATACCGTAAACCTATAAATACACAAAAAGGAGCGAACATAAAAATAGGCTGTCTTTCAAACTGTTCGTGACACGCACTCCGAATCCCATCCATTTCCGAAATATCAGTATAAATCAATATGGCTTCTGGGCTAAATAGGTCATGGTCTAATTTCATCTCCCGTCCCTTATTGTGGGAGAAAAGTCCAAGTTTACGCTTATTTTTTCCTTCCGATTAAATTCGATGCGGCGTCAGAGGCAATTTAACTTTGGTGAACGTATTTTAATATTTGCCTGGTGCTTGGCTGGCGGGGATCATGGGGCCCACGGGGCTCCCGGGGCTAGCGGGGCTGGCGCGTGGCCGGGCTGGTGGGTCGGCGCTCAACGACCTGTTGTGACCGAATTTGGAATTTTTACGAGAATTAAATTCGTGTGATACTGTTTTCGTACGAAATTTAGATGACTTTTCGACTTTGTTGACGTTAGAAGTTAGGCTGTTGAAAAGTTTCGCGCATTTGATTACGGGAGACAGCACTGAGCAGGTAGGTGTGCTGCGCCTGTTATAAGAATTAGTTTTTTACTTTTATATTACTTTGTTATGCATATTTTTGTGGGTCTCTTTGTGTTAATGTTTTTGACGTGTAGGTCAAAAATTAGGCGATCAAAATCTACATTTAATTACAGAAAAACACTTTTACATGAAAATAGTTCTAAGATAATAAGTTCTATTACTATTAATATTGGAAACTTCCTTTGATCTCAGAATAGGCACTTCTTCATAGCGTGTCGATAGTAAACTAAATGGACTCTGTTCAGAATTCGGCTACTTGTTTGGCCTGATGGGGTCAAACGAGTAGGCGAATTTTGAGCAGGGTCCATCAGTTCCTGTAACGTGCAGCTGACAGGACACGCAGGACACGCAGGACACGATATTAAGTGTTCCATCGTTTGTAAAACAGCATCACATTTACACTCCAAAGCGGAGTCGTCTATGTTGTAGGTAAACAACGTACAAATTAACAATAAGAATTAAGTAAGAAATAAAATATGGTGCCACGTGCAAGACAAGACGTAATTATATCAACAACAGGAAGCTCTATTATCTTTAGACATTGAAATATATCTATAAGACTACAACTAGCGACCCGCGCCTGCTCCGCACGGTTTTTTTACGACTTGACAAAAGTTGAGTTTTTTTTCGTTATCATATGTAAGTTTAATACAGTTTTCTATCTGTGTTAAATTGGGGTTATTTACTTAGAATACTAACTAAACACAAAATAGATACCCTGGATGAGGTTTAGAACGCTTAACATTAGATAACGGTTCGTTTATAGATATTTCTAGAAACATAACTACAATAATATTTATTTATTTAAAGTTGTGAAAACATATTTTTTTATACTCTGCATGACCTTATCGGAAAAAAGCCTGGTTAAAAAATGAAATAAGAATGATCATTTTTCACCTGACTATGTATAGAAATGAAATTAATCTTAAAATTCAGCTAATTTAATTGTATATTAATTTCGCTAATCACAATGTTAAAAGAAACGCAGGAAAAAAAAATTCTATAAGCTTACTCTACGTCAAGGGTAAACTTTTACCATGTATTGAACGCATCTCAATTACCCTGAACGCACCTCAACTACCCATTTTTTACGACGTTCCATTTTACATACTGCTACTTGACTTTATTCAACTCTGTTTCTGACTTTTATACATTATTTTACGTTTTATTTTATCAGTAAGTACTTTTTTTATTAGTCTTTGTATAATACAGATTAATTAAAAATAACAAAATAAATAAGTAAATAAATTAATCATGCGGTATGTATTTGTGTATAACACAACATTAGAAAAATATGTGAGGTCAGATGGTGCATCGTTAACACATTACAAGACTACTTGTAAACAAGAGTAACTGGATTTGGATTGATAATAATAAAGGTTGTTTATTTTTGATTAACTACGAGATAATGATCCCACAAATATTGGGAATTATTAACACTTGCTCATATATGTTCCAATGCAATTTTATCAGATAAGTTACAAAATCAATCTGCCGAGTAAATTGCATATTAAAAACGGAGAGGATGGCCGTTACTGTCTATCACTTCTTGAAGTCAGCACTTGAACGCGTAACTACGCGTTCGTATCAAAACTTTGAAGGGTGCCACTGAGTGAACTTTCACAATATTACGTTGTCGCTCCGTTTCATTAGTGTATAAGCAATTGGGCGAGGGCCTTGGCGATCACATTTCACATGACCTGTCGCTTGATACCTTTGTATCCATCTACGAACTGTTTTTCTCTGTAATGAAAATAATAATATTAGAAATACCTACATAAAAATCCAACTTGTAAGTAATAATGCAACATGATTGCAACAATAAATAGGTATATGTGTAAGTATAACGTAAATCTTACCGTTATGCCCATATCTCGTGCTATTTTCTTTATGTTTTGTTCCTTTTCCCAGAGAACAACAATTTTAGCCTTCAGTAAAGTTGTTAATCGAACCATACCATCGGTTAATAGAATCAACTGGTCAAAAACTTAATAAATTGGATAATATTACGACGAAGATAATTACACACAAGCGGATCGGCACGAAAACGAAACCATTTGAAAAGTAATTATACCCTCAATCACAGTTTAGTAGACGAAGAAGTATTCTAAATTCAACCTTAACTTGCAGTTCATACAGCAGTTAAGTTTCTGAAGTAAGGCCTAGTCCGCACTGCGATATTTCACCGCGCGATTTTTTTTTCGTAATTCTGTAACACGTTCAATACTATGGAACTAGCCGCACTGACGTTATAAAATTCGCGCGGAAAAAAAATCTGTGATTTGATGCAAATTGAACGCGATTTATTCCCGCGCGAATGTTTTGTGCAATAGTAAGTAGTATGACTATGGCCGCACTGTGGAAAAAAATTCGCGCGTTTCTCTCAGTCGTGCACTGACAACGGCATTGATGAGATGTCGTGCGCTTCGTCTTCCGCCCGATCGGCAGGCGAGCAGGAGTTAGCAGAAAATGACATTGAAATAGAAGAATTAATCAATCTGATGCACAGGAGACCTCCCCTGTGGGACAAATTTGAAAGTATTGAAAGCAAGATTGTGGGAGGAAATATACAAACAGATATATTTAGTAGTATCAGATAAATCAAAATGTTTCTGATGTCCATTACACGTTCGTCTCAGCCGGGAACAGCATCGAACTGACAAAAATCGCACGAAATTTTACTCGCGGTGCGTACTAGGCGTGATTTCGAGCACGAAATATAAGTCGCGAGGATAAAAATCGCGCGGTGAAATATCGCAGTGCTAGGCCTAAAACTACGGTATTGCAACGATCGAAATCGACACATTCTATTCAACCAAACAAGAAATCTATGCTAATTTCAATCTTATCTTTTAGCTAATTGAGGAGTTGCGTATTGCATTTTGTAAGATGAAATTTAAACCTTAACGAACGAAAAGAACTAGAAGATTAGACCGTTAATAACCTTGTTTTATAAAAGGAGTAATGCTATTCCATTTTTTGTTGAGGTTGATAACTGTGCCAATAGCCTAGTGGTATAAGGCACGGTCTAGATGATCGGTTGGCGCCTAGTGATGCGGGTTCGTATCTTAATCGCACGCAGTGTCTTGTTGTAAGTTATTCTTGGTATACGGTTCGCCCAGGAGGAAGCCGAAAAAATACCATATAGGATTATTAAAAACTTGCGAATAATATTTAAGGCGGATCGGTGGATGCTCTCGGGCAGAGAATGGGTGCGGCGGCGGGGGAGGGAGCTGCTAAAGGCTCACGTGACACACGCGGGCCCGAGAGTACTCGGGCGATAATCTTTAAGTCTTAGGGGAGTACTTTTTCTGTGACGCTGTCTGTACTTCGTTTTCGCTTAGCGTTCTTTCTTACTTTTTTTTCTTTTCACTCCGTTCCTAAGGGGTCCTTGCGTGACGTAAGCCCATAGCCTACCCTAAGACTAATAAATGCAATAAGAATTTTGCAAATCTGACTACTTTCCAGAGATTAGCGCGTTCAAACAAAAAAGCAAACAAACTCTTCAGCTTTATATTATTAAGTATTTATATTAGTATTTACTACCGAAATTAAAATGCGTTGGTTATGGTAGTAAAACAAAGTATATATATGTCAAACAAAAGTAAAAACCAAAAGGTAGAAAAAGCATAAACAAAACGTATAAAAAGGTAAAACATCAAAAGGAAGAAAAGACTTGCACAATTAGTATAGGTATAGATATAAACCTTCCAGAATAAAGTCTGAATGATGATGAAATCCGCATCAAAATTTGTTTCATAGTTTAGAAGAACAATGTGTCCACACAGACAGACATTTAAAGTGACTTTCATTTATAATATGTATATAGCTATAGATTTTATAAGCTTTTATTATTAGTTGTTGTTTTACTGGCTGTATGAAGATGTGTCTTGCATCAGTTCGATCCTTCTTTTTACTTTTAAGTACAAAACAGTGACAGTGGTTGTGATCAATGTCCGACCCCTGCCGGCAGTTCGTATAAAGCGGGTGCAGACAGCGATTTGTGCCGCCACTTACAGCTGCTCGCAAATACATCAGCCAATACCATGCTTTATTTAAGCGGAGAGTTCTTTTACGCGAGTTTTTGCGACGAAAATGGCTTTTCAACGTAATGATTGTTACGACGTTATGACGCTAGTTTTTGTTGTCATCAAGATAACTCCCGGGGTATGTATGACATAGGCACCTACTTTTATTTATTGGAGAAATTAAGGTCTCGTTCATACCAAACGTGTCATCGCTCGCTCACAATCGAGCAATCAAAAAATATATTGATAGGTTATACTAACTACCTAATCTCACCTTCTTTAGCAAATGGTATGATTTTTTGCCTGTATTTAATTACATAAAAAGATCGACCCCAAATAAATTGATATAAGGACAGGAGATGATGGAAGGATTGACTGGCTAGTAAGGAGGTGCTGGATGGATTGACTGGCTAGTAAGGAGGTGACTACTGGGACGGCACGGCTGTAGCCATGCATGGAAGATGAATAATAATTTGAGATAAGGGCGGGGGGATGATGATTTATTTATTTCAATGATTTGTAATATCAAAAAAGTTATTTTCATCGGCAGATATTCTTCCAGCTTTCGGCTTGATTATCATAATAATGATTTATTGCGATAAGTCATAAAATAACTCGGTAGGAGTTGTTACTATCTCGGGTGTGACAAATACTCTTATTTTTCTTTCTTCAGGATGGGAAATCATCAAATGACCCCTCCCGCTCTGAGTGGAGCGGAAGGGAGTGTCAGACTCTTACTGACTAAAACCCACCCGCGTCCCTTCCTTAGCCCTTTATGTTCCGGGCCAGCGGTAATCCTTTCGGACAATCCCGCTGATCCGGCAGGCTTCGGCCTTAACGGGCCCCTTCATATGATGCTGACATCTCTTTGAGGCACGCGTGGAACACGTACGCGCCATCCGGCACGGGCCTGGTCCTGATCGGACGGTGAGCTACCCATTACTCTCCGTCCGCAGGCCCTTGCCTTCGGTGGCCGGGAGTCGTCACGCGGCTCCCGACTCCCAGAGCGTCTCCCGCGGCGGCTGGGGCGGGAGGCTCTCTCCATCAGCCATCCCGCCACCTCCTCGACAAATACTCTCTATTTGTCTCCGGGTTGTGAAGTGCACCGGCTGCACTCACTTTGCAACGCGTCACCTTACCGAAATAGAAAAAGTTTTCATTATTGATATTAATAGCTGCTGAGTTTTGGCGTGCAATAGGAGAGACCTAGGTCCAGCAGGGGACTGCTGTAGGCTGATGATGAAGAGTTTTGTACAATTTTGAAGTAGCTTATCATCATCAACAAAACTTTGCTGCACATAAAACGGACATTCGGACGCACCTTATTTTGCTAGGCTCGTAGCTCCTGTTTAGCTACGCCGTAGCACTTTGCTACACTTTCGTAGCACAATAATACATTCGCCGGAACAAGTTATTTCTTTACTAATTTTACTCACACTAGTTATATCGTACATAATATTCTTATAATAATAATAGTATCAAAAATTCCTCGATACTTAGACCCTGATCCTCGTCGGTGTCGACACAAAATAGGTACAGAAAGTCGGCTCCATACAATGAGCGCAATCGCACATAGACACGCGTCTACGTACAGCGACTGAAAGCGTACCCACGACTGGCATTTTGTTTGTTTGTTTGACATATGCCCGTTTTTGTAGGAATTTCAACGCTCGGCTTTGAAAATGCAACAGGAAAATGTAGTTTGAGACCTCCGTATGTACGTAGTGTGTGTGCGTGCGCCGGTCTCGCTAGACCTCCGTATGTACGTAGTGTGTGTGCGTGCGCCGGTCTCGCTAGACCTCCGTATGTACGTAGTGTGTGTGCGTGCGCCGGTCTCGCTAGTTATAAGGAGCTGATGTTGTGTGCCTATCTATTTTGTGGTTTCGACCTCTGAACTACGAGGGTTTCGCTCGAGCCAACTCAATGGTCCTGCCATTAAGTAAGGCTCGAGAATTAGTCACCGGGATGTGGGCAGAATCGTTAATGCGCTGCCCAAAGGTAGTCACCGTTATACGCTAAGTTTTTTGTCGCACAGTTAAGGCGTATTGGTGCATATTAAAAGCCAGAAAAAAATAGTTTATTGTGAAATGTTCATCTAAAGACTTATTCAAAAATATTTTTAATAATAAAATAGTATCTTGATAAAATAATCGTAAAACAAAGCTCAACAAATATTTTTCGTCGCATAATTCTCAACATTTTGAGCGTAAACTATCATATTATATTGTAATGATAATAAAGGAAATTCAATTAACTACAGAAAAACCTAAAAATATTCTACTGAGCCGTGTATTTATTTTTTAATTTAATTAAAAATGCAAAGGAGAATGTGTAAGGCCGTACCCAAACAAAAAGTTAATTGTAGCATTTTGAACTATGTTGATCTTTATTACCCTCATGGAATAGTTTAATTAATCCTAAGACAGCATGTCTGAATTCACTCGGAGAAAAAAGTTATGTATGGAATTAAATTGATTTAGAAAAAGGAAATATTTAACGTATCCTTTCAAAACTTATTGACCTGCTAATGGTGGACACTTTCTGAAATAAATTAACCTCTTAAAACATTTTGCGCTTCTAATGATGCAATTTTTTAAATAATTGAGCCTCTTTTTAACTTTCTGTAATTGTTTGAGGTTCTCTTTTGTGAACCTCAAACAATTACAGAAAGTTAAAAATAAGTAAGTATCTTTTTAATCAAACCTTTAATAACTTTTATTTTGCGCTGTTATAAATATTATTGAATACTCTAATATAATGATTGCACCTCTTTTAGTGAACCTCAAATTATTCCTATTTTTGGATTCAGCGCTCGCTCGGCTTGCGCGGTTGGTTACAGTTTCAACCTCAATTAACCCATTTGTTCGGGGTACCCTAGAAAAAAGGTGACAAAACCTTGCTGAAGAACTAGAGACCCAACTCATTTCTGAGCCACGTATACAAGATGGTTACGAACCGTCTCGTAAGGAGAATTGACGAGTTTCAGCCACCAGAACAAGCAGGTTTTCGAAAACGCTTCACTACCGTAAACCACATCCATACTGTTCGGCAAATTGTGCAGAAGACCGAAGAGTACAACCAGCTGCTGTGTATGACATTTGTGGACTACGAGAAAGCCTTCGGCTCCATCGTAATATGGGCAGTTCTGGCCTCTTTGCGACGATGACGAATTGACTAGCGATACATCGAAGTGTTGAGGTGTTTGTATGACTCTGCCACGATGATTGTCCAGGTCCAGGATTTGAAAACCAGCCCCATCCAACTACTCAGGGGAGTGAGACAGGGGGATGTGATATCCTCGAAACTGGTTACGAATGTGATAGAGGACGTTTTAAAGACGCTGAACTGGACTAGATAGGGTATCAACATGAACGTGGAGTATATTTGACACCTTCGTTTTGCCGATGACATCGTCATAACGGCAGCACCGCTGGAACAGTTAGACCAGATGCTGCATAGCCTAAATGGAGCCTCACGGCAGGTTGGCCTCGGCATGAATTTGGACAAGACGTAAGTCATGTATAATTCGCACGCCTTGCCGAGTCCAAACCACATCGAAGGTTCACTTCTCCATGTTGTGAAGGAGTATTCCACCAGCTTGCAGAGTAAGCAAGTTGAAGTGGCATGGCTATGTTTGTTGAAGAACTGATGGCCGGTGGAGCAGACGAGTCCTGGAGTGGAGACCACGTATCGGCCAGCGTAGTGTGTGACGCCCCGCAGCTAAATGGATAGACGACCTCAAAAAGGTAGGTAGGACAGCCTGGATGAGGAAGGCAGAGGATAGGGTGTTGTGTAGGGAGAGGCCTATGTCCAGCAGTGGACTGCGATAGGCTGGCTTTATTGATTGACCCTAGCGTAGTTACCACCACCATCGGTGACAAAAGCCCAGAAAGTTAAAAAAAGACTTAACAATGTTTTTTAAGTGCATAATTAGAAGCCCAAAAAGTTTTTGGAGGTTCATTAATTGAAAAAGGGGTTCATCATCAGCAGGTCAATAAGTTTTAAGAGAATAAGTTAAATATTTCCCTTTATAAAATCAATCTTACTTCCTCAAATATCTTTTTTCTCCAAGTGAATTCAGATATGTTTTCTTAGAATTAATTTAAATTTCATATTGCTACAGTGAAACTTTTTTGGGTACGGGTCCCATACAGAATTAACCATTGTCCTTTACTCTTATTTTGGTGGTCATTTGATTCAACTAACATCAAATGCATCGTTATTTTGAACCTTATTTGTTGTCACGATACGCTATTGTCAATTATCTAAAAATTTACGCCTTAAATCTCTAGACTTATTTTTTTTTTCAGGATTGGAAATCATCAAATGACCCCTCCCGCTCTGGGTGGAGCGGAAGGGAGTGTCATACTCTTACTAAGTAAAACCCACCCATGTTCCTTCCTTTGCCCTTTATGTTCCGGGCCAGCGGTAACCCTTTCCCTAACGGGCCCCTTCGGTTGATGCTGACATCTCTAAGAGGCGCCCGTGGAACACGTACGCGCCGTCCGGCACGGGCCTGGTCCTGATTGGACGGTGAGCTACCCATTACTCTCCGCCCGCAGACCCGCGCCTACGGTGGCCGGGAATCGTCGCGCAGCTCCCGACGCCCGGAGCGTCTCCCGCGGCGGCTGGGACGAGAGGCTCTCTCCCTCAACCGTCCCGCCGCCTCCTTCGCTAGCATGACTGCTTCGCAGAAGGAGGCGACTGCCCCCCACTCCCTCTCGCCCCGGACCATGGCTCGAACCAGGCCCGGACGCGAGAGGTCGCCGCCGCTGCCGATCGCCTCTCTGGACCTCTTGACTAAACTTAGGTAATTTTATGGTTAAATATATAATAGCTACGATTATGAAAACTATTGGGGAGGCGTGCTTACTTAGTACCAAATGGGCATATTAAGTAGTTTCAAT
Organism: Luperina nickerlii; assembly: GCA_963855955.1. NCBI lineage: Eukaryota > Metazoa > Arthropoda > Insecta > Lepidoptera > Noctuidae > Luperina > Luperina nickerlii. The sequence continues at coordinate 1,150,401 of OY979666.1, read as the reverse complement.
TTCGATGTGCCAGTTGCTAGGCGATTTCGGACATTTGAAATCAACAACTTAGTAGTTATATTTAGTATTAAATAGACAATATGGTACTAAATAATGCTGTATTAAATCCTATAACATAAAGCTACATACGTTGGTTGGCATATTATTAGCGCGGGTCGCTCTTAGACCGTCGACCTACAAAAACAGAGTCCACAGGGAATGATTTACGATCCAAGTTACATGGTTGGCGCTAATTCAATTGTTTTGGCTCACTGTGCAACTTACTAGTGGAGGTTCAGAACTGGAGTATAGTTACAGTTTGTAGTACTTAATTACTGATAGTAGCTCCACGAAGTAAGTAAGAACAGAAGGCCGGCCCCGTACAACCAGCGAGAACCGGCGCACGCTCACATAGGCGCGTACGGTAGGCCACACGTCCTTGGTAACACAACCAGTATAAGCTGGCCTCTTTATAACCAGCCTATAATGTTCCCACTGCAGGGACACAAGCCTTCTTTCTTCGAGAGGGACTGGCCTGGGATCTACCACGCGGGCCCAGTGCGGTTTGGTAGATGTCACATGTCTTCGGGGTTTTGGTTCTAGGACATGCCGGCTTCCTCACGATTTTTTTCTTTACCGTTTTGAGAGCAGTGGTGATGCTGACCTCTTATTCCACTGAAACTCCTTAGTAAGCTAGGCCAGCTCAAGATGGAAGTGTTACTATCTGCGTGCGGTCGTACTGCGATCTAAGATTTTCTTAAACGAATGCCAGAACATCAAATTATGTTCGAGTTAGCCCCTTAGGGTCTTATCATACTGGCAAATTGCGAGCGTGTTTCCAGCGACGCGATTGTTCAACGCGCTCGCTGCGTGTGCGTAGTGAGCGCACCACGTGCGCGTGTCGTGTTCGCTGCGTTTGTGGAACGAGAGCGATTGATGTGAGTGTACACAAGAGAGCGAGACGAGAGAGTGTTAGTATTGTGAAAATGCGAAGAACACGTCGTCGAGCTAGCTCGCTGAAAATGCAGTGAACGTGACGTCTGTACTACAACCGACGACGATGTGATACAGTCGTGCCCGCGACACGAAAAATAAGACCCGCCGAGAGGACGTTCACAAATCGCATCGCTGGAAACACGCTAGCAAATCGCCAGTTCGATAACGCTTTTAAACGTAAAGTATTATTATGTAAGTACTTACCTTTATTGTGTAAGCAGGTACTTACCTACCTAGTTACACATGTACCTCTCGAAATCCTCATCCATTTGGTACAAATTCGCTTGATAGGTACTTCACTTTCCGTCTGATATTGACATAATTATCAGCGTATGATAACCACTAGTCAAATCTGTGTCATTGTGCCTGAGTGTAGAATGTGGTGCATTTTGACTAATACCCTTGTTGTTTACTTATCTCTTCTGTTAAAAATATATAAAAAAAAAATACGCATCGACTTGAGAACCTTTTCCTTATTTTATTGGTTAAAAAGTTGTTTCCTGTTAACTATTACAACACTAAACGTTAATTTTAATGAATTTCAGGTACTGTAACTTACCTGTATGAACAACAACTTATGTTTGTATTCAGTAGAATTTATAGTAGCGCTGTCAAAAATTATTTATTGCACATATTGAGGCACCTAATAAAATATGGTCAGCCATAATGAGAACCTCAAGCCACAACTGGTTCTGTAACTCATTAATTAAACAAAATAATAAACATCTTATCAAAACAATTAAATTAAGCACTAATTAATTGGTACAAATACTAAGACCCTCCTACACCACTAATCATTAGGTACATGAATTTAGCGCTAAAGCTAGATGTTTTAAATACGTATAGCGTTAACCACATTTAGTAATTTATGGCGTAAATATGTCTAAAACTAATACACAATAATGAATATCAAAATAAAATCCACGCTCTGTGAAAATGATGCCTTCGCGAAGTGACGCACAGTTTATGACACGATGATACTCAAGTTTTTATTGATCAAACCAGTGGCTGTTTTAGCACAGAATAATTCTATGCTTTTAGTGTCCGAATTTTTGCATGAATTTGCATGAACTTACTGTTGCTTAAGGGGCTTACAAGACTTTAACGCAAGTTTTAGAAACAATAAAAGTATATGATCGACTAGAGTAAACAAAATCAGAAAAATGTGTTGAAAACATAATACAACTAATTTGATACGATAGAAAAAAAATATGAAGATACCTCTAAAAACTTTCTTTTTACGATAAAATTCATACAAATATATATATATTCATTCTGTTTTTTGTCAGATTATTGTACAAGTAACATACTAAAATACTAGTGTTTTAGTTTATTAGTCCAAATAATAGATTTTTTGTAATTAATTAATTGCTTCATATTTTGCAATAAATTACCAGTGTTGTGTCATCGCGCTTCTCTTTCTTTTCTGTGCTGTCCGACCTTGACCGCGCATTAGGTCATGTAAGCCCCGTAATAGTAAGTTGAGGATTACTGCTTTTAGTCATAAGCACGACATTCGGCAGCAGCATTTAAACCTACGAAGATATAGTCGCTTACCATTGTACCACTTTAAGTTAAAACACATTAGGCTAATACAATGTAATTTTAGCGATTTTTCTTCTTTTTATATTTTGCTGGTAATTTTCTCCCCTGAGTAAGAACAACTTCCTATGTTCTGCAAGTAGTAAATTGGGTTTAAGAAAAAAAATAAGTAATTGGTCTGTTTGTAGCACAAACAGACGAATTACTTATTTTTTTCTTTGTACTAATGACATAAAGAGAGTAAGAACAAATGAAATTATTTTGTTAATACGGCAATAACCGCTTTAACAAAATACAATTTTCCTTAAATGTAAGGAAAATTGTTCGAGAAAATACTGTAGAGGACTTAGAGGAATGGAAGTTTTATTGATAAAAGTAAAGTAGGTTAGGGGGGGGGGGGTGGAGTAGGGGGTAATAGGTAGAGGTTTTTTGTTGCGTCATCAAGATACTGTTATAACTTAAAGTAATTTTTCTAGCTACTTAAGTTTTAACTTTTATACAATAATTGTATTTTAGTTATGTAGATAGATAGTCTTTACAGATACATGCACCGAGGTAGTGGCAAAATACAACATCATCAACATCAAACAAATCCTTCTGCAAATCGCATCAATCAAGGATGGAACGTCGTTACAAAAAATAATAAAGAATTGATTAATGTCACCGTTGCTGTCGGCATCCACTCCACGAGTGAAAGTATCGCATATTAGAAAGATAGAATAAGTAATACCCACTAAAAACATTTTCATGTAAAATGTTGCCAAGACGAGATCACCATATACTCGCACTGTCAAAAAGTTATCAGATCTCATGTAGAGCCAAGCTTCTAACTCTACACAACTTCACTAACTCTACACAACTTCACAAACTCTACACCTTAGTCAAAATAATGATGTGGCTTGGCCGTTTCGCTACCAGCTCTCACCCTGCATGTTTTGGGATAATTGAACAATTTGAAGAACGATTTGGTTCGCAGCAAATTGTTATCCTAATATGAAAATGAAAATGAAAAATTTTAAGCCTTGCATGCAATCCATAAGATTTCATTCATAACTAATTTAATCAATTGATTGTATATTATACATAATTGTATAATATACAATCGATTTATATAAAAGAAAGATTGTATATAATTATATATAAAATAGATAGAAGTATATATAAAATAGATCAATTGATTGTATATAATTGATTGTAAATAAATTGATTGTATAGACGTAGACATTGCCATGTTCCGAATAATTCGAATAATGTTTAAAGATAAATCGTCAAGACCCTTAAGTTACATACATTCAATGTGACGTTTGCTTGTTACCACTTAAAACATATTGCGACAAGATGTCACACGTCGGACATCAACCACATACTTGTGGATAATAAGAAATATTTTATTTCAGAGGGGCAATTCTCGTAATTTTAAGAACGTTCACAGTCTGATCTCAGTCTCAATCTGTCAAAAAATACTTCTAATTTCACTACATTTTGACAAGTTTTTGACATTTGTTTGTCGCCGAGATGAGACTGCGACTAGATTTTGAATGTTTTTAATTACGAGAATTGGCCTTCTGATCTCAAGAAAATGTTAGTTAGTTTGTAAGTGTTGTTAGTAGAAGTCTTAACCTAATATTAGTAAACACACTCTATGTACAAAATTGAAACGACAGACACCTACCTATCCAGTGAGCCAGCATGGGGCTGTCCCACCTGTCACACAATACTGTTAGCACTGTAGAGATTTGTAGTATGGGTGTAGAAGGGAAACGGCCAATTCTTAAAAGGAGATGTATTCTCACCAATCAATATGGAAGGTCGGAGCACGAGGCGAACCGGTGTAACGTCCTATCGCGGACCCGGCTTGGGAGGAAGTGAAAGAGCGCCGAACAGTGTGACGACCAAAACGGACACGCTAGTGATGTTCGCGATGTTACTTTACTAATTTAGTGTTGGGATTCCAACATGCTCCGGCCTTTCGAGAGGAAACAGAAAAATAAATCAAATAGTTCTAGCTACCTTATGCTAGTAAGGATGGTATTACCATTTACATGTAAATAAATCAAATTTGTAGTTCTAGCTACCTTATGCTAGTAAAGTAATTTTACTATTATACATTGTCATCTATGGGTAAAATACAAATTTTTGTAACAGATCGCACATGGGTATTTCCCTTTGAATTTGTGACTTCCACTGCTCTTACATGACCATCGTGGCCTGGAAATGTTTTTGTAACTCTGGCCATGGGCCATGACATTATAGGTAGATTATCTTCCTTTAATATTACAATTGTTCCTATCTTAATGCTAGGCAGGATGTCTAACCACTTAGGTCTATTTTGCAATGTATTAAGATACTGTTTATACCACACTTTCCAGAATGATTGTTTAATTTGATTACATAATTGCCAAAACTTGAGTCTATTTTGTGGAACAGTAGTTACATCATTTTCAGGATACATAGTTAATGAATTTCCTATTAAAAAGTGACCTGGTGTTAAGTAGTTAAAATCATTTACATCAGATGACATAGGAATCAGAGGTCTGGAGTTTAATATGCATTCTATTTCTATTAATACAGTGTTTATTTGTTCATAGGTTAACAATTGTTTTTGTAATACTCTTCTTAGAAAATACTTAGTCATTTTCACAGCAGACTCCCACAGCCCGCCAAAGGTTGGGGAATATGCTGGTATAAAATGAAAGTTAATGCCCCTCTGGGCTGCAAATTGACATACTTGTTTTTGATGATTCTGTGAAGAGTGTAATTGATAAAGTTCAGTTAATTGGTTCCTTGCACCTTTGAAAGTACTAGCATTATCAGAGTATATTTCTTTGGGCAATCCTCTTCTAGAAATAAATCTCCTAAGGCAAGCGAGGTATGCATCTGAGGTAAGGTCTGACGTGAGTTCGAGGTGGACTGCCTTTGTAGCGAAACACACAAATACACAGATGTAGCCCTTTCCTACCACGGAGCGTCTCACGCGCGAGGGTTTAATGTCAATAGGCCCAGCGAAATCTACACCGACTTTCTCAAAAGGGCGACTCATAGCAGTCACTCTGTCAGCTGGCAAGGAACCCATCAGCTGTTTAGAGGCCTTAGCCTTCTGTTTAAAACATATTATACATTTATGGATTAATTTTTTCACATACATTAACCCATTAGTTATCCAATATTTTTGATTTAAATTACACAGTAATAATTTTGGACCTGCATGTAAAAGCTTTTACATATCTCTTGCTCTGTAAGTACACCCTTACACCCCTGAATGCCGGGGTGTATGACTATCATTACAGCATAGGTTTTGGAATTTGAAAAAAGAACTGTCATACTCATACTGCACGAAGAATATCATCACAAACTCATATTCAAACTATAAATATACCTAAAAAGAACGTGACCATATCTCTTACAAATTGTAATAATTTTACTATTAATTTTAATTAAATACACATTTTTTTCTTCTTAATAAATGTTCATTGAAACCTGCTGTCTTGTTGTTTACTTACCTCACAATCGATATGTAAAGCAGAGTATTTATCTCGGGCGTAAGCATCAATTGCATACTCGGGTTAATTAGCGCCTTCGCTTCGCTCAGGCGCCAAAAACCTCGTATGCAATTGATGTCATACAGCCCTTGTTTAATAATCTACTATTCATGTTCAGATCTTATAATACAATTAGTAACAGTTGATTCTTTTGGTAAAATGACCTGATGTTTATGAGCATATGGAATGTCAGAATGATGTAGCCTGCCGCCCACACGCAGGATACCTAAACTATCTATAAAAGGACATAATCTTTGTAAAGGACCTTTTACACTTTTATTATTTTTTAAACAGTCTATTTCTTCTTTAAAATATATATCTTGTTCATTTTTAACAAGCAACATCAGGGCATTATTCAATTCAGAACTTGAGAGATATTTGTCAGCTATTTTGCCACCTTTTATGTTATTAATAAACCGCATTACATAAGCCAATGTACGTACCATTCTGTGAATGCTAGAATATTTACGCATTTGATCGAAAACGTTGCTAGTACCTGAGGACACTTGGCTGGCGATGAATGCTGATCCGGTTTTTTCCTCAGGTATGTTTGCAGGTAAGTCTATTTTTAAATTAAATTTATATTCACTGTCATGCAAAAATTCAGGGCCATCCCACCACAGGCTGCAGGCATGAAGCTCGTTTGGCGCAACACCCCTACTGATATAGTCTGCAGGGTTATTTTCAGTGTTGACATAAAGCCACTGACAGTTAGGCATATTTTTAGCGATTGCCCTTACCCTATTTGCAACATAAGCGTTAAGTTTTAAGGGTTCTGTGTGCAACCATGCGAGAACAATTTGTGAATCAGTAAACAAGTAAATATTGATTATGTTATACTTTACTTTTAGCGTGCAATAAACCTTTTCCATAAGCATCGAGAGAAGCAGAGCAGCGTTAAGTTCTAAGCGCGGTACAGTTTTGTTTTTATTTTGAAGCGGGTTTATGCGAGATTTTGAACACAACAAATACATTTCAACTTTACCATCGTGATTAGTAACTCGCAGGTACACGCAGCATCCATATGCCGTAGTACTGGATGCATCTGAGAACCCTATCAGTTCAAGTTTGCTTAACTCAGTTACACTTATATTTCTATTAATAAAAATTGGCTTCATTTTAGCTAGACTGGAAGAGAATTCAAGCCACGCTTTTCTAATATCATCATCAGGCATGGAATCCCATTCAGTCTTGGAAGACCATAGCTTTGCATTATAGCTTTTGCTTGTACAATAATGGGACTGACAAAGCCCATGGGATCAAACATTTTCCCAATATAGGAGAGGATATCTCTCTTTGTAAAATTCTGATTTGTGAAAGTTTCTGGACAAGACATTTTGAATTTATCGTCTTTAACCATCAGTTGTAAGCCCAAAGTCTTTAAATAATACTCATCGCTTTGCAGCTCTAAATCATCAAAATGCTGTTCACCTGAAGGAATGTCGGACAATATTCTATTATCATTTGATGACCACTTATGTGTATGAAAGTTACCTAACTTTAATAGTTTACGAATCTGTGACTTGGCCTCTAAGATAATATTAAAGTCATTTTCTGCATAAAGAATGTCATCTACATATGTACAATTTTCTAAAATGAATGAAGCTAGCGGGAACTTGTCCTTGTTTTTTGCTGCTAGTTCTTTAAGACAACGAGTAGCCAGATAATTTGAACTCTTCAACCCATATGTGACTGTGTCAAGCCTTATACATTGTATTGGCTCATCGGGGCTATCTCTCCACAATATATTTTGCAAAGAGGTATGCTCTGGTGTTACACATATATTTCTAAACATCTGTTTTATGTCAGAGGTAAATGTGAAACCACCAAAACGAAACAGTAATATTATCTCAAATAAATCTCTTTGTACAATGGGTCCATTTAAAAGCAAATCATTAAGTGACACTTTTTACTCGTTTTCATAGAGCCATCAAACACAGTGCGCAGCTTAGTGGTTTTACTTTCAGGCTTCAAAACTGCATGATGAGGCAAAAAATATATAGCATTTTTATTTAATTCATACAGTCCAATGTCTACATACTGACCGTGATGCAGATTTAAATATTCATGAATGAACTTTTGGTACTCAGAGAAGAGTTTGGGATCTTTATGTAATTTCTTCTCTAAGTTTAAAAATCTTTTTAATGCAAGACTAAAGGAGTCACCCAAGGTGTCATTGACTTCACTTATAGGTAATTTCAATGGTAACGCAACTTCAAAACAATTTTCTTTCAACTGAACAGTCTTATTAAAAATATATTCACAGAGTTCTTGCTCTGATGATCTTTCATCATAGATTTTTGGAACATCTTCAGTTTTCCAAAACTTAGTTAAGGTTTCATTAATATCTGACTCACATGTATTACATTTTAAACTTACTTTATTGCAAACCTTTGATAAATTAGTGTTTGGTAGGGTACCTCCAATTACATATCCAAACTGAGTGTTGACAAGCTGTGGTTGCGGTCTGCTGACCTCTGTTGCAGACTGCTGGCGTTCACGCAGCACCGGCAGCTCTGAAGGCAACAGCACCTGGAAAAATATGTCCGCTCCCATTAATAAATCAATCTCAGCTGGTATATTAAACTGATCATCAGCCAGTTTAATGCTTTTAGGCAAGAAGATGTCTGAGGTACCTACTGAATTTATATTGAGGTAAGTTACAGGTGATTTGTTCAACAACATGACATGTGGTCATAACCTTGAAAGGGTTTGTTAGCGAATGAATTTCTAGGGGTAAGCAATGCTTTAACCTCGTTTTTGTATTAGTGATACCAACTACATTGACATTACTATGAGCAGGTTCCAAATCAAGCAGCTGTAATGCCCTTTGTGTAATAAAGGTCAACTGGGAACCACTGTCAAGCAGTGCTTTAAGGTGGACTTCAGCGCCGTCCCGAGTCATTAGTTTCACCTTAGCTGTGGGTAAAAGAACATCATTACTGTTATTACTTGCTGCTAATGATGCAGTTGACGCTGAGCCAGTGGTTTGTGTATTACACATATTTTTATCTGTGTCATAATGTAGCAGAGTATTGTGTGCTTCCTTGCACTTTGCACACCGGAAATGATATCTGCACTTTCCAGTGTGAGCGCACAAACATATATTGCACAGGCCTTTTTCATTGGCAAACTTTACTCGCTGATCTACATTTATTAATTTAAAATTGTTACAAGTATGAAGTTTATGTTTCAACTTACAGTATAAGCATGAAGGCTCCTGAGCAGCTGTGTTGGCCACTAGCCTACCAGCAGCTTTCCCAGGCTCTTTGGGCGACTGGCGTGGCTGCCCATGGGAGGTCCCCGGACCAGCATTTTCAAGCGCCAGCGCTCGTTTGTCCATGTAGTTTAAGAAGGCTTCTATAGTTGGCTCTTCATCTGCGGTCCTCTCGAGTTGAAATGCACGGGAGGTGTACGCATCTAATTTTCGATATAAAATACACAAAATTACAGCATCCCAAAATTGTACGTTTGGCTCCAAGTTACTGAGAGCGGCAAGTGTTTGTTTTACATCTGACACAAACTCTCTTAAGTTAGATGCCGTTGACTTAGTTAGCGGCTTAATATCTAATAACAAATTGTGATTGTGTATCTAATAACAAATTGATGATCCGGCTCGAAGGACCATGTAGAGAATTGTAGTGTGGGTGTAGAAGGAAAACAGCCAGTTCTTGAAAGTATATGTATTCTCACCAATCACCATCAAATATGGAAGGTCGGAGCACGAGGCGAACCGGTGTAACGTCCTATCGCGGATCCGGCTCGAAGGACCATGTAGAGATTTTGATGTGGGTGTAAAAAGGAAACGGCCAGTTCTTGAAAGTAGATGTATTCTCACCAATCAATATGGAAGGTCGGAGCACGAGGCGAACCGGTGTAACGTCCTATCGCGGATCCGGCTCGAAGGACCATGTAGAGATTTGTAGTGTGGGTGTAGAAGGGAAACGGCCAGTTCTTAAAAGGAGATGTATTCTCACCAATCAATATGGAAGGTCGGAGCACGAGGCGAACTGGTGTAACGTCCTATCGCGGACCCGGCTTGGGAGGAAGTGAAAGAGCGCCGAACAGTGTGACGACCAAAACGGACACGCTAGTGATGTTCGCGATGTTACTTTACTAATTTAGTGTTGGGATTCCAACAAGCACTATTATTTATTCTGTGTCAGTACACTCTGGATGCTGTGGGAGCTAGCACGTATTCTACCGAGAATAGAAGCGCACCTTTTCCATATTATGGCGTGAAAACCATCAACCCTGGCCTCGGTGAACATCCTGGAAGCGCTACAAAAGCGTGGTAGACCCAACAGCATCCTGAATATATCGTGATAATCCTTAAATATACACACACCCACACTTCGTGCGTTTGATATTATTATTTGACAGGAGAAGAAGTAAAGACAGAATTGAATGAGTGTTGACACTGTCTTTCGTACTTAGCTATAATTAAGGAAAAGGAAGACAAAATAAATGAAGGAATATTAATCCTCCTAAATAATAGATTTTGTTTTTGATTGAGAGCAGCTGTATACTTTGAAATTTGTCTGAAAAATAATTGAATTATTATCTATACTAATAACTGAAAGAAAGCAGAGTGTATTTGTTTTTTTTTTTGTTTGAACGTGCTAATCTTTGGAATTACCATAGAAAATATCTTTTTGTATGTGATGGCCAAATTCTTAAGGAAGTCTATTTACCATCATCACGCTACGCCCCTTAGGAGTCGAGCAAAAATAAAAAAAGTCCGAAAGAACGCTAAGCGAAAACGAGGTAATAGCGCGGACGGCGATGCGATGCGACGCGGTGTGTCGGAGGCTGACATTTCAAGCGGACCAAGTCGCGGGCAGACGCTAGCTATTAATATGTATACTTAGTTTTCAGATATATATCTTGTTTAGTATATTGGTAATATTGGTATTAGTATTATTGGTAACTTGGTTTGTTTATTTTTCAATACAAGACTGTGGGTACGCCGAACAAGAATTTACAATAGGGATAGTGGTTCAAAAAGTCATAACCACAAGCAGCTAAGAGCTTTTATTAAAGTTTTCTTCTTCGATAAATAAGTAATTGTTTCTGCCGCTTTCTGTTTTCCCGATAAGAATAGATTTATCTAGAACAATACATGGGCCTGTAAACAGATGCCAATTAAAAGAGACATCATGACATCTTCCGGTCCAAATTATATCCGCCTGGCGTCACGTCCGGCACAGGACATAATGTCAAGTTTTTTTATGGGTGTAGACTGAAACTACAAAACCTCACATACTCCTAGTGCTTCGTCACGTTCATTCATCTGGTCATATACCTGAGCTTCGTCACGTTCATGCATCTGATCATATACCTGAGTTTTTTGAAGGACATCATCAATAAGGTCTGTCTATATCTTTCTAAGACGTCCACCAAGCTCAAGGATACCTTCGTTATGACATACATCCATCTTACACAAGGTTAAATTAAATAAACCAGCAAAACTTTACAAATGTGATTACTACCAAAGTCTAAACTTTTCACATTTTTTTTATTGCTTCACCAACAATTGTTTACACAGGTTCTATGCTAAGGGTAACACGCGAAATTGTATACGCAACAGTGCAACAATCACTTGCAGGCAAACTCCGCATGCTTAAAGAAGTTGTACAAAAAAAAAAGATTAATCTAGTTTTAAATTACTCTACTTTAGATTACTTACGTATCTAAAAGTGTAGACAATGAATATAACGATATATATATAATGATAGGTACAAGGACATGCAACAATAAATTTAGAGTACTTATTAAAATACGTACATATTGATACTCTGATATGATTAGGATAACGGCAGGAGCATGATGATGGCAAAGAAAAATTATGAAAGGATTTAATACGTCGTGTGAATAAACCCTAATTAGACAGGTGATACTATACCGCAGCACACATCACTCACCACGGCACACAAGACATTCAATTAATTGCAACCGCTCGTATTTTATAACCTTTATGACTAATAGAAGTGCTTCCGTACTCGCACGCCTGTCACGTGATTGCATTAGGTAGAATAAACGCTGCCGGTTTTAATAGGAATCGTAGATTTAACTGATCGATGGAGAGCCCCGTCACTGATTCTTCGGTTCCCGTGGCGAAAAGCTTTTATTTGATCATTTATAAAATTTACATAAATCTTATAACCAGTCATTCGATTGCACACATAGATATCCGTGGTTCTCCCAAGTATCTCAGGTTGTTGTCGCTTAAATTGATTTTGTGTTAACACTTGATTAGTTTTGACGAAATGTTACAAATTGCGTGACACAAATTCTTTCAACTGAATAACAGTTACAACAGTTATCACTTATCTATTTTACGATACCTATTATGCACACATTCAAGCAAACGGGCACACACACACAGACATACACGCAGATAGTAGTAGGTAGTAGGTACCTTTGTAGTTAAAAGTTATAGTATATGCTATAACTTTTAACTACAAAGGTACCTACTACTTATTTCGACTCCTTGACAATTCAAAAGTGCCTGTAATTGGTTTAATCGAAATAAATACTTTGAGTTTGAGTTTGAAAGCTGCTAACAGACCTGCAAAAGGTGAAATGAAATAGAAAAGTATAAACGTCACGTGTACTCAATTCAGTGCGTATTTGTTTGCGGTATACACAAAGTATCTGTGTTAGTATGGCTGCAAATCCTATTTCCTGCTATCGCGGCGACCTCAAGGGGAGGGAGCTTGAGATCGAAGCCCGGAACTACCTCTCGCCAGCTCTCTGGCACCTGTCAACGGGACAAGTATTATGATACTGAAGAAAATATAATGAAAAATATTAATATTTTATATATTTCTGTCTTTTTCTTCGTTTCAAAATAAATATGACGGCGGAAAATTTTGATTTATTTATAGCCAATTTATCTTTAATTCTGTAGTGCTTGAATACATCTTATGTACTTATGCTTGAATACATCTTATGTACCGAGTGCAGTACGATAGAACTTGATCATTGTTTGTATAATATATCTATCTGTCTAAAGAATTTGGCAGAAAGAGCGCAGCAAACGCTTCAAAAGCATGCGACGAACGAATGCGGCGAATGCTCACAGTGAGCATCCACTTAGCTGGAGGCGCATGCGCGGCAAAGCATTTGAAGCGCACTTTCTGTACATGCCTCAAAAGATATGTGTCTACTTTCGTTTTTGAAGCAAAGACATCGAATGTGGATAGTGAACACATAGAACACGATTCGATTTCTTGTCTCGATGCAGCCGCACAGGGATGTCAGCCTTTGTTGAGAGTTGAGATATGTATCCTTTTGATCTTAAGACAGCCTTTCAAGAAGATAGCTTTTGTGAGCTTGTTTATCTTTAATAAAATGAATTGAATTTATTCGTCGGAAAATGGTGTACCTATCTGACTTAGATTCAAACCACGACAATGTTTCTGGAAGAGTTTTTCAGGAGATCGTTTTCGGAGAGCAAAGTTCTTGAATTGAGTATAGTTATTTAAAAAAATAATATAAAGGCGAAAGCGTTAGCGCTTTCGCCTTTATATTATTTTTTTAAATTTATAATTATAATTAATATAATAATATATAATTTTTTTAGGAAAACCCGCGAAATTCAATTTTTCTTAAGTTTTTTGCAATTTGCAGTTCAGTGTTAGGTAGTTTATTGATCAAATTGTGATTCGCGACCGTAACTCAGAATTGGGCTCAAATGTTATGACTTTAAGAAATAGTCATTCAATGGAGCAATTTGAACTTGTGTTGATAATTTTAATTATTATAATCCTATAAATAAATATTTGTTGCAGTCGCAAATCATATTTTCATTAACATTCAACCTGAAAAAGTTTGCTCTCAGCAAACGATCTCCTGAAAAACTTTGCTCTCAGCAAACGATCTCCTGACAAACTATTCCCTCAGCAAACGATCTCCTGATAAATCTGTTTTTATTTTGTAATCGAACGACGAAAGATGCTCTATTCAAACGTTGACAAGTAATTCATCAGAAGATTGAACTTTGGGAACAAATCGAGTCAGTCATTAGAAAGTCGACAACCACAAGATTAATTACATAATTTATTAAAGTATAGCCCGCGGCTTCACCCGCGTTGATATATCCCACGGGGGCGTACTACCGGGATTTAAAGTGTTAAGCCAGCGCTGTACGCTACGTGTTAAACCAGGTTATAAACTATCTGTGTGGCAAATTTCATCCAAATCCGTTCATCCGTTTGCACGCCAATTCGGAACATACATCCAGACATACAAACATTCTAAAAACTATATTTTCGGCATCAGACTCGTTTCCACACCTCGTAGCATTTTCGTTACTATTTTATTATAAATATAGATTGTGACTAAGTCCTTTGGTGTTACACGAACAGTTTTCGTGATACATAAGCATGTTCAAAATGCTGCAAAATTCATGCTCCGCGAAGTTTTTGGCTAAGTGTGGAAGAAGAAGACATGTTGTGGCGACCTCGAATAAAGTCGGATAAGCGCAAACATTAATGATGTTAGGTTTAATATCATCACAAAATGATTAATTGAATGAGTTCCTCTATGCAGTTAGATCGTAAATTTGAAAAGTTTATTAAAGTTCTATGTATGAAACGTCAAAACTTTCAATAAATTCGTTATTCGTGGGCAATAAACCACCCTAATTGATAAAACTTGTGATTTATGAGTTTCGTCCGCAACAAGACACATAAGTCCCAAACCGTTTGCGACATGATGAGTCGGTACAAAAACAACGACATAAACATTTAATTTTCACGGGACATGCTCTTCAATAGTGTCCGCGTGTCGTCTCAGGGCTCAGCTTTTATTTTGGAGCATTTAGGTAACAGCAGGAAGGCAATCATGGACGTGCGGGGAAATTAATGAGTTGAATGAAATGAATGGGCTGTGGGACGTCGTCACAATAGATAGGTACCTACAGAACATATCTACAGAAGGTCGACCTCATACGACTATGAAATCCGCACGAATATGTAGTCGTGTAGCGAGTGCAAGTACACTTGCGACTGTCATTTATTTTGACATACAAGCTGTCATGGATTATTACGAGGATCTACTGACGCATGAATGACATTTTCAGAGGGCGTTGTTTGTACACATTTGTGAAATTGTTTTGGGATATTGTAGTGACAGAACAAGATGGCGACATCAGTTCCGGTTTAGGTCACGCGTCAAAAGTTCCTTGTTCTACTATGAATTATTATTAACGTGGATGGCGGAGTTGCTTGTCAAGTTAGATGTCAAATCCAGTACATTTCATGTCACATTCATGACGTAAGTAGGTACCAGTAGGACTTGTTCTGTGGAGCCTGCCTTCTGTAGCATCTCTAGTGTTGTTGCGAAGTAGAGCACGGTTCCACTTGTGTGCGTGTCGCATGCACCTTGTAGTATTGAGAAGTTTGTTGGGATTTAGGGAGCATTTTTTATGTTGTCTGTGACATTAATTTGGGTTTCCTGTTGTTTTCAGGAACTTGACTAAGTCTGACTCTTGATCTGAAATTCATAGTTTCTACTACTTAAGCCGAAAGTGTCAGAGACTTAGGGTGGCCAGCGAAACTTTTTTTAACATTTTTTTTTACAATTTAAGGTCAGTATCAGGTTGTATGATCTTCATATGATTCGCGGCCATAACAAAGATTTATTTATGGAATCATAATCATAAAAGTACACAATACAACCCTCAAATCTAATGAAATCATGATATTTGAGGCCAATTCTAACTTAAGGTGAATGCGCAGTGGTAGACCGCGAAATTCAATTTTTCTTACGTTTTTTTGCAATTTTCAGGTCAGTGTCAGGTTGTATCTTGATCAAATATGATTTGCGACTATAATAGATATGTATTTACAGAATCATACTCATTAGAATCATTAACACATCTTTCTAAGTTAGATTTGTTCCATGAACAAATCTCTTATGGAAAAGTGCTTATGGAACATAATATATCTAACTTAAAGAGATATTTGTTTATATATATATATTTTAGATATATCACTTTCGGCAGAAACTATGATTGTAATGACTATAATTCTGTAAATGCATATCTATTATAGTTGTGAATCATAGTAAGATCAACATACAACCTGAGACTGACATGCAAATTGCAAAAAGCCTAAGTAAATTTTAATTTCGCAGGTTACCCTGATGCTTTCGCCTTCACCTAAGCGCACATTATACCCGCGCAAGGCCGCAACGCATCGCATCGCTTTTCAGAACAAAGCAAAGGAGTGCGATGGGGCCTGCAGAATGTGATGATTCATACACAGTATACGAAAGTGAAGTAGGAGCATTTAAGAAATGCCGTGCGGCTGTGCCCCGTAAGGCAAGCCGTTGCAGCGGTGGTAAAAATGAAACCCACACACTCTGATAAATATAAACTAAATCAATTATTTACTGCATTTAACTAAACTACATTTAACTTACCTATTATTTTAAAATGTATCTTTTACTTTTTATTTTAATTCAAGCTGTGCTAACAATCTTTCTAAGAAGAAGTATTTAAGAAAAACTATGGCCATCCAACAAAGATAAATAAACTAAATAAACTTGTTTGCTACATTATTATTCCGTACGCAAAATACGCGCATTGACGTTGCGGACATTGGAGTTGCGGACACCAGCCCGTAGGTATTACTTACATTATTATCTCCTTTGTATATCTACTAGCAGCGCGGTTTCACCCGCATAAGTGTCCATTCCGTGGGAATATTGGGATAAAACTATCCTATGTCCTTTTCCGGGACTCAAACTATCTCTATACCAAATTTCATCTAAATCGGTTCCGCAGTTTAAGCGTGAAGAGTTAACAGACAGACAGACACACTTTCGCATTTATAATATTAGTATGAATTACAAGTAAATAACAATACGAAACTAGACTCCACGCACAAGGGTGTTCGTAGTTAAAACTAAACACAAGCGGTTTATTAAACTTTGTAAATTGCACTTTATATAAATGGATATCAAATCCTGGATTAATTTACAAATCCTATTTAGAGATGTTAATCACAGCATAAGGGACTATCCATAAATTACGTCACACGAATTTCTCGAAGGGGTTAGATAATGTAAAATCACCGACTGTACTTAAAAATTCATATCTACATAAGTAGCACAATTAAGTACATATATTTAAATGTCCTCGGTACTGTTATATGAGTACATACGTTCTAATATTTATCTACTTACTAATTTTATTAATGTATGTAAGTAAGTAAAGATCATTACGTTTGTTGTGGATTTGTAAATCCGGTTTTTTTTTGCATTAGATTTTGTGCGTATATAGATAACTTTCGTAGTCCCGTCTGCGAACCTTTTTCGACCGAATGTAGTCGCCACACGCAGTAGCTCCAACGCTATATTGTTGTACAGCAACGTTGTGAATGGAGTGTATGATGTCAAAATGCGCTCTTGAAATATCCCCTTTAGAGCCCTTTGACCGATGCTCTCATAATCGTGTCCGTTATCATGCCAATCAGAATATTTAACGGCAGGTTGACCAGTCTGTCGTAATAAAAGTCTGAGGAGCGCCGTACATCCACGCCGCCCGCGCGCCCGCGTCGCTCGACCGCAGGGCAGTTTATTATATTATATGAATATGATTTGTATATTATAATTTATGTTTTATTAGTAATAATAATAAATCGTGTATTTATAAAAAGTAACTAGCTGCTGCCCGCGACTTCGTCCACGTGGAATTTTTGGTTCCGTCGCATCGCATCGCATCGCCTGCCCGCGCTACTACTTCGGTTTCGCTAAGCTTTCTTTCTGACTTTTTTTTCTTTTGCTCGGCTTTGAAGAGTCGCGGCGTGATGTTAATTAGACACCGGGAATGGGCAAATCTTATCTCTATGATGTCCTTGTGATAAAATAATTTATTTTGACAAGGAAAAAAATTGGTAAAATAATATTTTCACCCAAACATTAAAAAAAACTTTTTTAAAACATAAAAGAGATATTAAAAGATAAAATACAGAGATATGGTGTCGTAGACTTTTTAATGGACCAGATTGCCATACAATGTTTTTAGGGTTCCGTACCAAAATGGTAAAACGGAACCCATACAGTGAGACTCAGTCTGTCTGTCACAGCTGCATATCTCAAGAACTACTACAACTCGACATTTGGAATAATTTTAGATGATGTTTGCCCAACTATTTTGCAAATAAGAAAAAAATAAAAATATATGTAAATTTTTGCAACAGGGACTGAAAGTGGGTCTGAAAAATTCGAAGTAGAGCTACTAGGGCATGTGGAGTATCATATGAAAGAATGCAGTTTGCACATTCCCAAACATTTTTTCTTTTCGAATTTTAGTCAAAAATGTAAAAAAAGTACCGTTCCCCACGTTCCCTTATTTCGAAGTTTGCAAAGAGAAAAATCTGAAATTATTCTATTTGATAGAAGTTTATGTAAAGATTACAGGAAAATTACTCTAATTAGCACGCTTTTTCAGAAATCATCAACAAAAGTTACATTAGTTTCACTATCGGTCAAGAGATGGCGCTGACATAAAACTGCAATATTCTACACCGCAGTGCACAGTGTTAAAATTTTCTGACGAATATAGGCCTCGACGATGAACATTTAAAAACATATGATGGTAGGGAACCTTCGGTGCGCGAGTCCGTGTCTTTCTTGCCCGGTTTTTAATTATATTCAACTGTTTCGGCAGTGCGTGCAAATAATTCTGTTATAAGAGGTATTTCTTTGCGACTTGTTAGACAGAAATTTATAGCGCACAGAAATAACGTGACTTACTATTACTACCAGCGAAAAACATTTTAGAATTGGTTCATTGGCTCCGGGCGATTACCCCCTAAGTACAAACAAACGAATTTTACCTCTTTATAAATTATTAGTAATAGTCATTAGTATAGATAAACATCAGTAGCTACATGATTCTGGACCTACCTATGCCACCCTGCGTACTTACCACATAATGCTCTGTGAGAGAACAAGCAGCGCTCTCAGCCTCAATTCTTGTTGAGTTTCCTCCGATGTTTGGCTGTAAACGCTAATAATGAACGCACTGCGATTGCTTTCTATTATTAGTTCGATGATGACAACAACAACAGACTGATGTGACAGGCACAGTATCAAACTGTGACAGTGCTGGCGAATAACGGCTGCCTTTTATATTAGGATTTTTTTTAAGTATGCATAAACACAAAATAATAAGAGGAAGTTGTATATAATGGAAATCGAACAAAAAAGTAAACTGTTCGTGGTTACAATAGATATGCTGGTTACACTCGTAACGCGCGGCGGTATGTGCTCGTCGTTGTCAGCGTTTGTATTTTATTTAGTACTCGTATCAACCCGCGACTCCGGTCGCGTGCAACTCGCAAGACAACAAAATTTACTAAAATAACAACCACATTTTTATTAAAAAAATAAGAATAGAATAGAATACGAAGTATTTCTATTTAAAAAAAATATAAACTAAATTATGTACAGACTCCAGCACATTAAGCTACCCGAAACTGTAAAGTTTTCCCAATCAATTTTGAACCTTATGTTTAAGCGATAAAGTTGAAAATCTGTTAATGAAATTTGACAGATTGTAGTAGCTTGATGTCAATTATAAATAAACAAATACATAAATAGGTTAAAAACCTATATATGTATATTATTATTTACAATACTTTGTATATACTAAAACATATAACTATACCGTACGCAAAGTACGCGCATTGACGTTGAGTTGCGGACACCAGGCCGTATTACCTATATACCTACTAAAATAAAACAATAATAAATAACATTTATTGTTGGGAATCAAACTTAGGTTTGCAAAGCAGTCATCGAACCTTTAGGCTATTTGCTTTGTTGAAAGTTAACTAAAATAACCGTTCTTAAATTATGTCATGATTGTTTGTTTGGCCGAAAATAGTCCCTCGGTCACGTGAAGAGTCGACCAACCGCTTGGCGATATCTCGAAAAACCTAGTGGGCACGCAGGATCATCTGGTGGCTAATCAAGTAGGTCAAATTTATTTACATTTACCCCGTTCGTTCGTGCTAGGCCCACTTGACCATTTTCAAAAACGTAGTAATTGTTGACCGCTATTAATAGTAGACTGTGTTAAATACTTAGGTGTATGGTTAGATAGAAGTTTACACTGGCGCAAACACATCAATGAAATTGTTAGTAAATGTACAAAATTTTTAAATTTATTAAAAGTACTAGCAGGGTCCTCCTGGGGTGTCCATACTAAGCACATACGTAGATTATATATCTCGTTAGTAAGAAGTCGGATTGATTATGCCTGTTATTTATATGATTCCAGTGCAAAGACACATGTATCCAAATTGGATAAACTACAAAATCAAGCCCTTAGGGTAATAGGAGGTTTCATAAGAAGTACTCCAATCCATGTGATGGAAAGTGAGTTACACATACCACCACTATTTATAAGACGCCAATATCTTGCATTCAAGTATATATTGAAATCACGTTCATGGTCTAGCATTATATGTTCAAATACAATTTCAGAATTGAGCTCTCTTAGTCATTATTGTTACTGGTCAAATAAAAAGAAACCATTACTTGCTACTACTTTTAATGAAGTGGGGCAACTACAAATTAATTCTGCGGAAATTCTTGGAATGTTTACTCTAGATACTTGGGTATCAGCTATACAAATTAAAATGATCATCAAGACGGATTTGGAATGTATCAAGCAAGGAAAAAAATATTATAATCCCAATGTATTGGTTCATGAAGTGATTTCGGAATTAGATTTGAAGTACAGGGATTGGTGTAAAATTTTCACAGATGGCTCAAAAACTGTAAATGGGTGTGGAGCCGCTTTCTTCTGTCAGAATACCGGTTATAAAGCTAGTTTTAAAATTGATGCAAATGTCTGTATAATGTCTCTGGAGCTCATTGCAATATATCATGCAATGGTTTATGCAATAAGCGAAAAACTTAATAAAGTAGTTATTTTTACTGATAGCAGGAGTGCCATACAACCTTTGGCTCGTTGCGTCTCTGGTTGCAGAGGTGCATCGATAGCCTATGACATCCTGAAACTGTTTATTGAAATAAACAAAGACGAGGCTAGGGTAATGTTGCAATGGGTCCCAGCACACATAGGCGTACGGGGCAACGAGGAGGCTGACCGTTTGTCAAAGCTTGCGGTAGAGATGGGTAGCGAAAAGATATACGTTCCAGATTACTGGGAATACTGCTCTAAGTTTAAGCTATCGTGCTTTGACAGATGGAGGAACACCTTTGATGAAATATCTAAAGTGAAAGGTATATGGTATAAAGCCATTCAGAATGGGCCTCCTCGCGTGCCCTGGTTTGAGGATACAAGTTTAGGTAGGCGTTATGTTAAGTTAGCGCTAAGGCTACGTTCTGGACACTATCCATCGGCAAAGTTTGCTTTCCTAATGCGAAAGGCCGCATCACCTAATTGTGATATATGCAACAAAATTGAAGATGTGCAACATTTGCTGATGGAGTGTGTTAGGAGCAAGAATGAAAGGGAAGCATTGATTAGAGAGTTTGAATTAAACATTCTGGACGTTGGGCTAATCCAAATTATTTTAGCAAACCCTACGTCATCGATCGCAAAGAGGTTGTGTGGATTGGTGAAGATAGCTGGTCAATGATTCTCCTTCTAATACATAGTCCACTTTTGTCATATTCCAAATTTGTAAATAGTTAATAAGGTACGATGGGGTTGGCATATCCGTATGGATAAAAACCCCCTTTCCTCTTCAATAAAGATTAAAAAAAAAAAAAAAAAAAAAAAGTAGTAATTGTTTTCCGAGACACAATTAGCATAGTTTATCTATGATATGACACTTAGGAAACTCTCGCTTTGGCCACTAGAGACGATGTTTTGTATGCAAATGAACTTAAACTATTTATTACCTAACCCAAACTATCCAGAATATCGCATTAGATCGCACAGGCCCTGGTTGGCTGCGAGCCAGCGCAACTTACGTTAACACCGTGTGAACACGCTACTCGACCAAGTTTCATTAACTGCACAGTTGCACTTAACTACGTGCAACTGAGGGAAAATGCGCAATGAAAGTTGTGCAACTATTTATATCTTTGCATCCATCTTCTTGTACTTACTTTATAAAAATCTTAAATTACTAATAGACCACACACAGTCGAAAGCGCTGGATCTAACATACAATTTGCACAAGATTTTCTTATTTAACGAAGGAATGAAGGCTTTCTCCACAGAGGAAGGATTTTTGAAAATTTGTCCTCTTGTAGGTTTTAAATAGGGGATGAAAGTTCGTCATTTTTGCCGAATACCATCGGGCACACGGCTTGTTGTGAATACCATCGGGCACACGGCCTGTTGTGAATACCATTGGGCACACGGCTTGTTGTGAATACCATCGGGCACACGGCTTGTTGTGAATACCATCGGGCACACGGCTTGTTGTGAATACCATCGGGCACACGGCTTGTTGTGAATACCATCGGGCACACGGCTTGTTGTGAATACCATCGGGCACACGGCTTGTAGTGAATACCATCGGGCACACGGCTTGTTGTGAATACCATCGGGCACACGGCTTGTTGTGAATACCATCGGGCACACGGCTTGTTGTGAATACCATCGGGCACACGGCTTGTTGTGAATACCATCGGGCACACGGCTTGTTGTGAATATCATCGGGCACACGGCTTGTTGTGAATACCATCGGGCACACGGCTTGTTGTGAATACCATCGGGCACACGGCTTGTTGTGAATACCATCGGGCACACGGCTTCTTGTGAAAGGAAATTGTATATTAACAAGGGTTTTGGGTTCAACACCCTTATTGTGTAACACACCTTCAATCATAATCTGAATAATTTTGAAGTACATAATTATATTACTAATCCATTTGTCTGCTCAGCAACGTAAAATACCCAAATACTGTTGTAGAACTGTCAAATGAAGCCATTCCTATTGTTAGGGTGTGACGCCCCCGCAGTAGAATACCTCGTGGAATGATTCATATCATAAGTCGAACAAATCGATACATTGATATAATTGACACTCATCTGCCGCATAATCTTTGTTTACTTGTTCTTTTGTGTTGTGCCCCTACTGTTGCCAATATTAGGGGCACAACACAAAAGAAGGATTTATAATTATGCCCATTGGAAACCATTTTTGAAACGACGAAATTAAGTTTGCTTCGTTCTTTTTGGGTTATCTTCAATAATACTTATTTATTCCAATTAGTATTGATTATGTTATAATAATAACTTCCTGTCACTGATATTTACATAGCAAGTAGTGTTATACGAATTTGTGTGGGTGGGTACAACTAAATAGCGGAAAACTTTTTTACAAAAAAAAAAACAACCGACTTCCAAAAAAATACTACTAAGTGAAAAATTACTTTAATTTCGGAAGTCGGTGTCTTTGGACCTGTTGGTTGTTTTGTTTTTGTAAAACATATTTATGTTTATGTTCTTATCATATCATATTTAATGTCCATTGGAAACGCTAATTGATAATGTTGTCACAGATAATGCACTAGCCATTGTTTCTCTCCACCACGATTGGTTGACTGGTAAAGAATGCCTAGGGCATTAAGCTCGCCTTTGTACCTTTATAGAGCCCAAAAAATAATTAATAAATCTATATAATTCATGTTTTTTTTACACTTTAATTTGATGTGATTTTTAACCCTACAAAAGATAATATTTGTATCGTTTATACCGAACATGACATGAGTAACAAAATGTCGTTTCTGAAATCGCTTTCCTAACTAAACAACATGAGATGAACATTCACTTTGATGAGATTTCTGAGACTTTCATATTTTACAGCGAACAGCTTGTATACGTAGCGTAGCGTAGGTGGAAAACAAACATAAATATATTTTATTAACTCGAGATATAAGCAAAAACTGAACAATGTTTCAAGAAACTGTAAAATGCTAAGAGTAAATTTTCTGTGAAATAGAGAAGTATGGAAGAAGAAGACATTTGCGCCGACCCCAAATATATTGGAGTAAAACAAGAGAATGGTGATGATGTTACACTTTCTGTCAGAGATTGTATGACATTCAGTGGCAGCCCAGTGGCAACGGCCCCGACCTACGACCGTGTTGTAGGTTAGTAGTAGTAGTAGGTGTTGTAGTTAGTATAGTAGTAGTTAGTAGTAGTAGTAGTAGTAGGTGTTGTAGGTTGTGGATTCGCATCCAGGCAGGCGATTCACCTTGTGTAAATAATTTCATCACCACTGCTCTCATAACGGTGAAGGATAATATCGCGAGGAAACCGGCATGTCCTAGAACCAAAAATTCGAAGACATGTGACATCTACGAAGTACGAACCCGCACTGGGTCCGCGTGGTGGATTATAGCCCACTGCCGCTCGAAGAGAGGAGGCCTGTGTCCCAGCAGTGGGAACTTATAATAATAATAATAATGATCATTTTATTATCAGGCAACTAAGGCCCATAGAAGCCGATTATGCTTGTATAGCCGTTTAGATATATTGAAGACTTGTCTCAGCAGAACTTTGTGGATGCGTAGCAGTGTGTGCGCATATTTACCCATGTGTGATTAAAAGAAAATTAACCATATCTGTTGGCAGCGATGTGGACGAATTTTTTGATGACCTATGATTCTTTCCCCTCCTCATTTTTTATCTACATGAACATATTATTATTTAAAGTCTGTTAGCGTATATATAATAAGTATATTAATATAATATAATAACAAGATAATATATAAATATTATCTTGTTTGGAAATGTATTTTATAGTAAGAGTAGGGGAAGACCAAAGAAACGATGGATGACTGATGCTGTGTGAAGGTACGTATATGTTCCATCACTACGATACAGGTGCTGTATAGGTACTGACAGACAAACATCTGGATTGATTAGAGTCACAAGAAGAAACTAAAACTCACTTTCACAGTCATGTTAGATATATCTAAACTTGGATTCTCCTAGGAAATCAGAATCAAATCAGACAGTCTGAAACTTGTCCTAGATGTGGTAGCTGTTTAAATAATTATATTCAAGGTACAGTTTTAGTAGACGTGGAGTTGCCGACACCAGCCTGTATTAGAAAAGCATGCGCTTCGGGAATCATCGTCCATCTTTGGAAATACGGACGCGCGATAATGGGAGCTAATATAGAGCTGTTACACTGCTGTTGCTGAAGTACATGCCTATTTTGTATTACCATGTTTAGAAAAATATAGATTAACAACCCTATGCAATTCCATATAAAAAATATTACTTTTGTGTGGCAAATGACGATCTTAGACCGAGTAGATAACCTGACAGAGATAAAGCTTCACAGAAACACGCAACGATAGGTGCTTATTACAAAGCGTGGTAGTACAATACTTAGCAGCATTGCCTCTGTGCGGGGTTACCCTGTGGCACAATGTTCGTGCTGATTAATTACATGCATACGAAGATTACCGAAGCGCATCCTTTGGAACTCTGTATGAGTCGATCATTTCATATTCCGGCGGCAATCGCAACCAATATGCTCAGGTACATTAACTACTTCAGGTACACTAACATTCGTCTATTCCGAGACTAGGGCGACATGCAGAGCCGACACTTTTTAGAACTTGTTATCTATCTTCTTTTTGAATAATTCTCCAACGGTCGATCATTTATTTTAGTAGTGTGTTGCATTCTGTATCTACCTCTAATCCACAGATAAAATCCTCTGTTTCCAAAAATAATTTCGTTTCAAGTATCTTAGTACAAATTCCTGAACTTTTACAGTGCCCTATAACGATAGCTAGATGTCATCTCTGCTGTACCTAATGTTTTTAAGGAAGCTACTAGCTAATCATCTTCTACACCCCTTATTTAAGCAATATTGAGTTGACTCAATATTTATACCCCAACATTGTCGAGAAAGTCGATTATTTTTCATATAGTCTGTAGGCTGTGTCGAATAAAGTATATTCTTGCATTACTTTATTTAAAAAACCACTCCATAAAAAGACCGCATTCGTTAAATAATTCGTGGCGCACAGTTTGCCAACTAATCTATGCGCAATGTATCACACACGATATTGCCGACTGTGCACTCTGCAGCCGAGCGTGGCGAGCGTATAGCCGTGTTCCGTGGGCCTAGCACAAACGCGCGGAGCAAACGTTACGGAACTTTAACCGATTCTAAAATTGAAAATAGTCTTTTCACAAATATTATTTACATAGTTAAGAGACTTATTCATATCTATGATGGGATACAAATTGATGTTGTCGAAAAAAAAACCAAAATGCTAAACACCGTGACCACGAACAACGCTCAAGCACACTTGTAACAGGAAGTGCGGTAGTCTCCACGACCGACGCCACTTGAACGGCGGCCGTGTCGCTTTAAGCAAGTCGCGTCGCAGGGCGCATCACTCCATAGAATAGTAAGTTGTGTTTTTGATTCAAAAATCGTTCGAATTTATGTCATTTACGTCGCGCGTTCGTGCTAGGGCCCACGGTTAGTCTGCCGGAACGGAACGGAACGGTACGTCCTGACAATTGATCTCGACGGTAAGATGTCTATCTGTTTTCAGCGAGGCTTGCTTTTTTTAGTTGCATGCGCTGTGTTTGAAGGCAAAGGGAATGGAAATAAAGTTTGATTTTGTTTTTCTATTTGCTTTAGTGAACAGATGGAGAGAGGTGAGACGTGTGTGCTTGTCAGAACTCGTTTAGATTTAGTTTGAGTTAGTTGGTTTTTTTGTATTTTATTTTATTTATTGGAAAAATAAACAAAAGTCCTACGAAAAAAGTTAAATATATAAACCAACGACATTTTCTACACATTATTAAACCAAGTTAAGTATCAAAAGCAAAACTAATGCGATGTGCTTATTCTGGTATTATTATTTTATTAAGTGTTCAAAGATTTACATACGTAACAATGAGGATAGTAGAGGATTTCTAGAATTTGGTTAAAATTTGTTCACTACACCATGTCACCTAGTACGCAGCCTACCACGTCACCTAGCACGCAGCCTACCACGTCACCTAGCATGCAGCCTGCCACGTCACCAAGCCTGCCTACCACGTCACCTAGCACGCAGCCTACCACGTCACCTAGCACGCAGCCTACCACGTCACCTAGCACGCAGCCTACCACGTCACCTAGCACGCAGGCTACCACGTCACCTAGCACGCAGCCTACCACGTCACCTAGCACGCAGCCTTACACGTCACCTAGCCTGCCTACCACGTCACCTTGCAGGCAGCCTACCACGTCACCTAGCCTGCCTACCACGTCACCTAGCACGCTGCCTACCACGTCATCTAGCACGCAGCCTGCCACGTTACCTAGCCTGCCTACCACGTCACCTAGCACGCTGCCTACCACGTCACCTAGCCTGCCTACCACGTCACCTAGCACGCAGCCTACCATGTCACCTAGCACGCAGCCTACCACGTCACCTAGCCTGCCTACCACGTCACATAGCACGCAGCCCACCACGTCACCTAGCACGCAGCCTACCACGTCACCTAGCACGCAGCCTACCACGTCATCTAGCCTGCCTACCACGTCACCTAGCACGCAGCCTACCACGTCACCTAGCATGCAGCCTGCCACGTCACCAAGCCTGCCTACCACGTCACCTAGCACGCAGCCTACCACGTCACCTAGCACGCAGCCTACCACGTCACCTAGCACGCAGCCTACCACGTCACCTAGCACGCAGGCTACCACGTCACCTAGCACGCAGCCTACCACGTCACCTAGCACGCAGCCTACCACGTCACCTAGCCTGCCTACCACGTCACTTTGCACGCAGCCTACCACGTCACCTAGCCTGCCTACCACGTCACCTAGCACGCTGCCTACCACGTCATCTAGCACGCAGCCTACCACGTTACCTAGCCTGCCTACCACGTCACCTAGCACGCTGCCTACCACGACACCTAGCACGCAACCTACCACGTCACCTAGCCTGCCTACCACGTCACCTAGCACGCAGCCTACCATGTCACCTAGCACGCAGCCTACCACGTCACCTAGCCTGCCTACCACGTCACATAGCACGCAGCCTACCACGTCACCTAGCACGCAGCCTACCACGTCACCTAGCACGCAGCCTACCACGTCATCTAGCCTGCCTACCACGTCACTTAGCACGCAGCCTACCACGTCACCTAGCACGCAGCCTACCACGTCACCCAGCACGCAGCCTACCACGTCACCTAGCACAGTGCCTACCACGTCAACCAGCACGCTGCCTACCACGTCATCCAGCACGCAGCCTACCACGTCACCTAGCCTGCCTACCACGTCACCTAGCACGCAGACTACCACAAAACGCTTCACATAGCTGTGTGGCTAAATATGGCTTCGACCTAGACATAAACAGATGGACGACGACCTATACAGGGTCAAATTAAATTAGCTCGCGAAACTCTATACATGTGATGGTATCGATCACTAAACATGATTCATTTATTTATTACTTGAAGTAGGAGTTTAGAAAATCTGTTTTTTTTTTGTGCAATCTTCACACACATGATTGGTATCAATATTTTAACACAATAAAGCAAACACCAACTGTTTTTGTTTTACCATGTCTAGCTATGGATATCGGCGGAGTTTGACTAGCTAATTTAATATAAACTAATTTAAGTTAAACTTGTATAATCAAAGGCCAAAAAACTAAAAACAAATCAAGCAGTTAGATAGGTAGCCCTATTCTTCATCTACCGTCACAATCACGCCCAGTCACAACACAGCACAACTGCCTACAACAGTCCGTTATTGACAAACAATCTCTATGCAATAATATAAACTATGTATGATTGAGTTGATCCGAGACACGCGACGAACAAATTTATTCATGGCTTTAGAACTTGGCAGTGTTGCTTACTGCAGTACAATAGTGCGAGCTGATAACAGTAATTCAGTGAAATATACTAGCATTGGAGCAGTGGTGGCCCAGTTGGAGCGGCCGCGACTTACGAGTTGCAGGACGTAGGTTCGAACCCAGACAGGCGCTTTACTTTTAAAAAAATATTTCATCACCACTGCTCTCAAAACGGTGAAGGAAAACATCGTGAGGAAACCGGCATGTCATAGAATCAAAAATTCGAAGGCATGTGACATCTACCAACCCGCACTGGGCCCGCGTGGTTTGATTACGGCCCACTCGTTCTTGAAAAGAGGAGGCATGTGTACAAGCCAGCAGCCTAGCAGTGGGAACATTATAAGCTGACTATGCGTATGCTACTAGCATTGTGATAGTACACCTACTGAGCTAGTACAGACGCCAGCACAAGCTACTAGAATCTGTCAAATTTCTTTAATAGATTTTCAACTGTATCGCTAAAGCATAAGGTTCAAAGTTGATTGGGAAAATTTGACAGTTTCGAGTATCTTGATGTGCTGGCGTCTGTACAATATAAAACCCAACAGCATAAAGCGAAGTAGGTAGTTCGCACGGCTCGAAACTAATCCTCATGATTCAAAAGCCCGCTCAGTACCTCTCATAAATATAAAGAAAATCCTTCACAGATATGCGGTACAGTTGCCCACTCTTCCCCCAACACTGGACTATTAATAAAAGCCCTTAAGGTCCACTATCCCCCATAAATCTAGTGTCAAGGTGAACGAGGAATGCCATAAATTCATATTCCATTTGGCTAGCACAATACAATAGAGATGTTATTTATCGATGATTTGATTTATCGATATCGGATATATTAAAGTATTATCGTCGATAGCGGGGGAGAATAAGTAGTGCGAGCGAGAGGCTTTAAATCTAAACCCATTTCGCAAAATTGTGAATCTCTTAGTACTACCAGATTTTTGGTTGTTAAAGTGTTATTATGGCATAACATAAATAAAATTATTAGTTACAGTACTTTACGTCACGCTTCACTACTTACTGTAGTGAACTATATAACATATGATATAGAAAAAAAATTAAAACTTCAGACACAAACAAGTTTTATCTATTATAAATTGATATTATGACAAGTTTTTTTATTTGAATGGTTTAAATGAATAAGATGCCAAACATGTTCTTATCGGTTTGATTGATTTGTTGCATTATTAAAAATATGTTTAGCTACTAAATAAAGTACATTCGAGTTCACTAATATATTGGCAGTGACAATGATTCAAAATGTTGTAAGCATTAAAATGATCATATAGTTCTATACAAAATTAGTCATCAATAAAATGTTATCATTTATAAACTGTTCATAAGTATGTTACGGTAGTGTAGCCAAAAATATCTGATTACTCATCGGAACATAAATAACTAAATACTCTAGATTTCAATATATTTGATGCAACCTAGGATTCGTAAATATCTATAGCTACAGCTTTGAATATTCAACTAAATGACCTGTAGCATTAAATCTATTTTTGCTTGCCGGAGCAGAAGTACGAGTAATAATGCAGTGTTGCCGTTAAAGGATGTCATAAATGACAACTTCAAATATAACTTGTTTCAAAGAAAAAGATTACAATAGGATATAATTATATACTTATGCAAAGAGATTGTTCAAATAATTTAAGACAACAATTCGAGACATGTTAAATTCTAAAGGCATTTTTTTTTTAATTGCTTAGATATTTGTGAACCTTTTGCGCTAAATAATGTGAACAAGAGATTGCGCACAATTTTTAGAGTCTTTGTCTGTAGCAATATTATTAATATAATGTAGTAATATGTATGATGTCATTGTGTATTGTAAGGCAAAGCTGTTTAGAGTTTTATGAAACTCATCATTGCCTATATATTTTTGATTCGTGAAAATACTCAGATATTAAAGAACTCGACTGTACGAGTTAAAAGTAGTGTTAACGATTCTACTCTCGATTTCAATAACCTACATATTATTATCAGCTACATACTTACTTACATGATACTCAAATATTGCTTTGTAAAGGTCTCATCAACTAAGTGCCGTGATTCTGCATTAGGTCCTCACAACCAAAGCCCATCGCAGGGACAAAGTAAAAACTAAAAAAATACACGCTAACATTGATTGAAAAAGTTGGATAGCAGATAGTTCCAGTAGATAGAATGTTTGGAGAAGTTTGCAGATTGCAATAGTATGCAAACAATGTTGGAATACTTTCATTAGGCGAGCTGGTCATTCATGGTTCCAATTCTAAATTTTTTGTTTTGTTTGTACTTACTAACTTAATACAGTAGTTGTAAACATAGCAGTTAATACCACATTATACTGTTAAAAAACTGTAAGTGCTATTTGAGCACTTCGTATAATGCAGCGTTGAGTGCTATTTTTAACGCAGTAAGGACTACGAAGGAGCGCTGCCCTTTCATGTTATTGTTGTTTCATTGTTATTGTTTTATGTTATGAGTAATTTCTTACCATGCTCGTCATAAATGTCGCTTAGTAAAAATTCAGTATTATTTCAGCCTGTGTCGACCTGCAATTCCTATATACTGCATTCAATATTTATAACAAATAACACAAATATCCCGAAACCCATGCACTTTAATAGTAGCAGAGCTCTGCGTCATTCAAGGAATTACTAGTTAACCTATCATTTGTTCCTGCCGCCAAGCAGCGTTTCTATGTTCCGGTAAAAGCACGTCGGGGCATTTTAGATTTACAACTGGGATGGCAAAGCTTCTGCTATGCCACTGGTATCTATTGCAGGTGTGACCACCATCCAAACACATAAACAAAAGACAATCTAATTTTAAATATCGATAAATGTTATATTAGTTATAATAGTTGATCGTCACAACTCTAGCTGTCCACTCGTAAAGATGACCGCACACGGAGACGTTTTACGACACATTAAAATTAAAGTTCGCGCGAACAGCGAAACGTACTCTTAGCTTTATGTAGGTAGGCACGTCATATAACTCATGTATTATGTACATGATATAACATCTCAAGTATTTTTATTAGGTGCTTCATTGATTGTCTACACCCCGTTTTGGGGAAGTAGGCCTTTCCGTATGTGAGAAAAATAAAAAAGAAAAAGTGTTATTTTTTTTTAAAGCGAAACCTGAGTTATTTTATTTATAAAACTAAAAAATAATTATCAAAATCCGACTATTTTGTAAAAAGTTATGCGTGGACATACATAAAAAAAATATACGCGTCGACTTGAGAACCTCCTCCGCTTTTTCGTCGGTTAAAATGTAATGATCATAAGCCCTATTGCCTTATTGCCCTGCCCGATTGTGACAAAACAATCAGAAACTAGAATAAAAAAAAAACATAATAATATATGGAGAGCAGCGGTGGGCCAGTCGTACCGGCCCGGACTTACGACTTGTATTACAGTTTACTTTGTGTAATTAATTCCATCACCACTGCTCTCAAAACGGTGAAGGAAAACATCGAGAGGAAACCGGCATGTCCTAGAACCAAAAAATTCGAAGACATGTGACCATCCATCAACCCGCACTGGGCTCGCGTTGTGGATTTTGGCCCACTCTGTCTCAAAGAGAGGAGGCCTGTGTCCCAGCAGTGGGCACAGTATAGGCTGATTATGCTTAGGCATAATATCGAGTGCTTAGCAACAAATGTGCGCACACGCTGTACAATTACATTTTTCGATTTTTGCTGCAATAGATCTAAGACAACGAGGTCCATAACATAGTTATAAGTACTCTTATATTTTATTGTTTTTTTTTAAATATCTATAGGCCATTAAAATAATCGGCGTAAAAAAACAGGTAAAACGGTCGTAACACATATCTAGGCTTAAATTACGCGTACGCCATGAGTGTATCTTTATTTTGAAGAAACTAACGCAATAAACAGGCGGTAGCTCAGCCAAAAATTACTCAGAAACAAAGGCGTTCAGGTCCGTCTTCAGTCGTAATTTCTATGCATACGCCCATGTATGTAATAATTCTTGAAGGCGTATGCGCGTATGCCAGGTTCATGCGCCTGTCAGTTTGAAAACAGTCAGAACAATAATAATATTTAGTGGTAACAAAAGGGCTTACGCATTCTATTTTTTATTTATTTAATTAATTAAATAGTTCCTAAGCTATGCTCTTAGGTTTATTAAGATATTACGAAATTTATAAAGTTATTTAAATCAGAAGTAACGGTCTTTCCAAATAAAGAACAATGTGTTTTTGTGCGCCCTAAATTTGTACCTACAGTTTGTCTATATTAACAATTTTTTTTTTTTTAAATTTTGATCTAAACAAAGAGGCGTAATTACCATATTTCTAAAACTACGTGTACATAAACTTGAAAAGTCCTACTAGCATACGTATTTGACCTTGAAAGATACTTGTATGAACTAGTTTTAATTTTATTGACATTTTTGTCCCTCCTGGAAAATTGTACTGTATATAAGCCCATTTGATATAAAGCCTCGATAATATGTCTCTCATCTCTTAAAGTGTCAATATTTATAAAAGTGTTTGTCAAAGGTACGGTACACCAACAATATTAATAAAAATAACACACGACAGTAACACAATTACAGTCCTTCTTACTGGATTACAAACTGGGTCATGTGCGGCCCGTAACGTGATTACGGCAGATGTCCGGCCCGGACGGACGCTTTGACGGCGAGTAACAAGATTACAAAACGTATTATAATTTCCAGGTAAAAGCGCCGGTGATTAAACGTTACACGTGCAGCCTGTGGGCTCGCTACACACAGACGTGCTACAGCGCCCTCCGCGTCCCGCGTCCAGTATGACAACGGCGCCTCGGGCATGTTTATAGAGGTATGAAGAACAGGGGGTAAAGTTCACTCATACTCTATAGGAAAGGGAGGATCCTCCGACCAGACGGGTGTTGTGTCAGGCAGGCAACTGCCTCCCCCGGTGGGTTCCGGCATTGTCGAGGCGGGGGGGCTCAATAGCCGTGGCTTGTAGACCCACGGCGAAGCGAAGAGGAACCCGAGGAGGGGCCGCTCGTCAGGGCTTTTGGCGATAAGCCGACGACGTAGCGGCCAACAAGTAGGTTGCGATGCCGCTTGAGCGACATCGCAACTGAGGCGGGCCGCGATGTCGTATGGGAGGCATCGCGGCTGAGTTTGACGCGTTGTTCGCATGTGGCGTTGTAGATACCGCTACATGTTTGTGGAAGCGCCTGCCGACTGTTTTCACGCCACCATGCGCAAGTGGTGCGCGTTCTTAGTACGCAGGATGCGGGCCAGCTCCGATACTCTCCTGGTAATTATCGCTGAGCGGTTTGACTACCCTACATACGACAATGCTGTAACAGATATAACTTTATAGCTGGCTAGGGTATTTAATCTAATGACTTGTTTGTATTGTATTGTTTTTAAAATTACGATTCTTTTATTTAATTTAAATTGAAATTAAAATAAAATGTCAAACTATAAGGGTCACGCCTTATATTTTGACATTTTATTTTAATTTCAATTATGTGACTTTTATATGATTTGTACCTACTCATTCGTGTATTTTAATTGCATTGACATTTTATTATAATTATTCTGATCTATTCTGTTGCAATATTGTGAAATTTTATTTTATTTTATGTAAGTAATATGAGGCTTGCATGAATTAAATTAATTTTATTAAAGAGAGAAAGAAAAGGTGTTTATTGGGAATACAGGAAGATGACAA
This sequence comes from Luperina nickerlii, assembly GCA_963855955.1. Taxonomy (NCBI): domain Eukaryota; kingdom Metazoa; phylum Arthropoda; class Insecta; order Lepidoptera; family Noctuidae; genus Luperina; species Luperina nickerlii. The sequence goes on along the minus strand of OY979666.1, from coordinate 1,115,809 downwards.
ACTAACTAAAATAAACACACTCATACTCTCATAGTAACTTATAAAACAATAAAAGTAAAATGAAAATAAAAACAAAAAGTCCTGTACGAGACCAACAGATGCTGCGATATTAAAAAATTAGTGTCGCAGCGCTGATTGTTTATCGCACGTCCGAAAGCCTCAGATTTTTGGTCGGACCGTCAAATGGTAATTGATTCTCCGTAAAATGAGCGAAGTGAGTGGTGACACATGTTGAGGTTTTAATTGTATTTTGGTGGCTGACACGTGGTGCCATGTAATCAATCACATTATGCTTTTGTTTTCTCTGGATTGAAAGTTCAGCTCAGTATTTTTACTCTCGCAACACTATTTAAAGTCAGGAAAATTAATTGTTAAGCAAATTGACAACCAACTAAAATTGTCTGTAGGTGTGCTCAAATAACATCTGTCATTCTTAGCGTTGGATATCAATTTGTTTTACAATTAATTTCGCTGACTGTGCTTAGATTTCAAACCTGAATCCACCGGCCAGAGGCAGTTGGACTGACATCGTGAGATTCCAGTCAATAAGAGCTTCACAGACCCTCCGCACATCCTGGAGCGAAGGACATCATTACTATGAAGATTTCCCACGAGATTTTTTTTTGAACTCGTATTCACGAGTATAAACTCAAGTTACTAACACCGTGCAAAAGCAAAATCATCTGTATTAATGTCAGCAGCCCTCAGATCGACATAATCTGTCGCTAGGGTCATATTTTATAGGCAATTCCAGTCCGTAATCGTTGCCATAATACTCGGGTATCTTCGGCGGTAAGCAGACGGGTCGGGACTCGGGAACACTGGTTTTGTAACGCGATGATATTGCACCTGTTAATGTCACTCGTGATTGGGAATAGAAGAGCTAAGGTGTACCTTTTTTGTGAGAATATCTTCATGGATAACCGCAGCGGCTGGGAAAAATGAAGGGTTATGTCAGGCACATACCAACTAAAACACCGTGTTTCCTTGAGTCAGAAGTGCAGGGCATAGTCATCATCTGTCCAGCCTTTGTCCAACTATGTTGGGGTAGACTTCCAGCCTACAGTCGGGGGTTGCGGAATTATCGTACGTTCCCAAGACCCCCGGCGTAGGTGTAAGATGGAACACCGGGGTCGTTTTTCGTCAGTAAGAGTCTAACAGACCCCGCCGTCATCTCCAGGGCGGCGGACATCCATGAGGATTTTCCACCAAGGAAACAAAAAAAAAAAGGCTTCCAGCCTAATCGATTGCAGCTTTTTACACGGGGTGACTGCCTATCTGACCTCCACAACTCAGTTACTGACTAATATGGTAGGGTATACTAAACTCGCATATTCCCAACGGGTATCCACCTGATAAACTTGCGTATTATAGTTTTCTATTCTTGCTTGGATTAATTGTAGGTAATTAAACTCTGATTTTTAATTTGCTGAACTAAAATGACAATTAACACGACATTATTTAGTATTGTATGTCTGCTGTCATTTTGGTCTAGCAAATAAAAGATCAGAGTTTAGTTTAATTGCAGGTTATACAATTCGGTAACAAAATTGTGACATGTTCCTCTGGTTATGAAGTCGACGCGATTCTGAAACATTTCTCCGACATTCGTTTCGCCGTTGAACGGTTCACCGATAGCGACGCCTTAGTTAAGCCGTTAAAAAAAGAGTTAAAAAGAGTTAATCGCGAATTATTAGGTAAGTGTTTCGAAACGATTGGTCTAGGTACTTAAATAGTGCAAAGAAGACAATGTATTGTCAACAAACCTATGATAGGTAACGTTACACCAGTTTATAGCCTATGCATATCATATTATGAGCTAGTTTACTCGGTTAAATTTAACAACTTGCGTATAACAAGCAGTTTTACGACGTAAAGTGTACTTGATGTTATAACATTCTCTCGACATCACCTTTCTAATAACGTCTTCTTTATATTATCCGATTTCAATTGCAGACCATTTATTGGCCAATGATACCTAAAAATATGTTTATTTGTTAAACACTTTTCAATAGAAGTCAATGCTTTTCAGCCTTATTTATATAATTATGTCTCGTCATTTCAATAGGTAAGCAACTGATTAGCAAAATTCTTATTTTTAAACACTATTTAGCGCTAAGGTCGCTAAGCAATTGATTATAGTAGCAGTCAAAATTAATCTCAGTCACTCTGTTACTTTTCTCGGTAGATATTTTATTGAATCAAGAGAATGGATTGTCTCGGAGAAATTCCAATCGCAGTTTCTCTAATTTAGCGACCGTCTGTTGCAGTGAGTGGTCTAGTGTTGTCCTGAAGCAGCAGTGGTCAAGAGCAATTGATCAGTCTCGGTGGATTAACTGATAGCTTTTCCATCATGGTTTGCAATTGTTGACAATACAGATCTGCCGTAATTGTCTGGACAGAATTTAGGAAGCTTTTGTGGATGATATTGGCACGGGTCCACCAAGCACTTATTCCTGCACGTTTTTTCCAAGTCAACTTTCGTTTGGGGCAGCATTTGGCCGGGTCTCCTGGGTTCAACCGTTGTGATGAGCGTTTCCGATTATCGTACAAGATCCATTTTTCATCACAAGTAACGATACGATTCAAAATCCCATTGTTATTGTGACGGTTGAGTAATGTAACGCAGCACTCAACTGGGTCTCCGGCCGTTCACGGGGTTTGTTCTGTAGGTCCAAATTTCCAGAACGAAAACGTTGGACCCAAAAACGTACCGTGTTTTCTTTTAGAGTAGCTGCTCCATACATAATATATCATTAATCATTCGAGCCATAGCTGCAGCGCTACCGCTGGTGCCACGGTGGAGCTCGTATTCGTAAATGGAGCGATAATTTAATTTTTTTGTGAATAGAACGATGTCAAAGAAAAGTCAAATGGCGCGGAAACAAATGAATCACTAAATAATAATAATAATCACTAATTCGAAACACAAAACTCAATTTGAAATAAATTTTAATTTGGAATTCCTAACCAACTTCAGATATTTGAGATCAAAATGACCAGTTCGACAAAACGCCAATTTCAAATTTATAGAATAATAATCTATAATATTATTAGAAACTAATAAATTTAATAAAGCGTCTCTTTTTATCATAACTGTTCAGAAATACTTCAGAAAAGGTCGCACGAAACAATTAGGTATATATAAGGTTATAATAATCTTTTATTAGGAAATACTTTATAATTTTACGTCTGAATGAGGAGCAGCGAGCAGGATCCCCTTCGAGGGTCCGGAGGTTTCCAAAGAGGATTATGTAAAGCCAACGGAGATTTGGCAGAAGCCTACCTTATTTATCGAAAATTATGTCAAGAGAGTTTTTGAGAGGACACGGAATTGGTTGTGGATTTGCGTTTAAATTTCGGACGTTATCCTAGAACCAGGATCATGATCGGTAAATATTTCAAAGACGGATCTGCCATGGCGACGATTTTGGAGATTTTTTTTGCTTTCCTAAAGATCGTAGTGTCGGAAGTAGCTGCAATTAATATTATTGCAATTCTTCATTAATATTTTAGTGCACCATAACTCATAAGTTATTTATTGATAAATACATTAAAACAGCGAAATACTTGGTTACTATTTGCGACGTTGTCACTTTCTGAATGCTCTCCTTAAGTAAAAACTTATTGCTTTCGCAAGAAGACAATTGACAGACAATCAAGACAATTTGCAATCCACAGTAGGTACGCGCACGATAGTTAAGGATTGAACCCTGCAAATAAATGTTATTAAAAGACAGCCTCAGCACGTATAGGGGCCAAGCAGTCATAATAATTTTACAAGGCTGGTATGATGTGCAGAGCACACAAATGGTGCAAGATCGGTATGAAACTGCGACACTTTATGTTAAGTCTTGGTAATTGACCAATATACATACAGTACACAGTAGGTACCGTCATTCACACACTAGGGCTCACTTGCGCCACATATCATTAAATGCATTTAGCGCTAAACCAATTTAAAACATCGTTCTAACTAATTCCGTCAATCATTTGAAGATGACAGAGACAGAATGATGTTATAAATACGTTTCGCGTGAAATGCATTCGGTGATTTTTTGCGCAAGTGAGCCAAAGTATTATATTATAATCCAAACTACCCTAAAATTAGATCGTACCCTTCGTAACGTTGCGAGTTCACCTGGATGTGGTACCAACAATATGTGACACGCTCTTATCTCCCGTTTCCGCGTGATCGGGCGCCGCCCGCGCGGAAGCACTCGATCTGCTCACCTCGCCTTCCACACACAATATCGTGAATGTATTGACGGGAAACTTAAAATGGGATTCGATGCGATGAGTAGATGGGCTCATCGTGCTTTACAAAATTACAATTTAGTGTGCCGCTGCGAACATTATTTTAAGTAGGTATAGGTACATACACATGTGTACACATTTGTTTATTTATATGGGCATATTGTACGAGATCGGTATATTATTATGTGCGGACGCCAGCACATCAAGCTACTATATTTGATGTGCGCCTTCTCCTTAGCCTCAATCGGACGTTTAATCACTGTCCCCAATATCTTTCTATTGCTGTAAGAGCTAACTAAGGATTTTATTTTTTAATGAAATCAAAACAATACTTACTAGTATTTTAACAATAACTCTAGTGTCAGATTTGTTTGAGATTAGTTCGGCAGTGGCGTGCACACTAAGCACCTACTCAAAATACACGACAAGAGCGGCACGTTGTCTACGACAGCCGCCGACGCGTGTGGCCGGCTGCAATTGCCTCTGCCGTTGACACGCGCCGCCCGTGTTTATGAGTAATTAAGCTAGATATATGTTAGGTATGCCAGAAATTAAGAAGTTTAGTCTACCTTAAGTTCCCGTTTAATTAGCATAATAATTATATGGAGATACACAGTAGCTAAGTAGGATCTGACACATGATATTGCCGTAATTAGTTCAAATCTAATTAACACAGCGCAGTAGTGGTGCATAAGCTAGCTGTAATATTAGAGGGGTAGTCAGTAGTGCAGGCACGTACCGTTCCGACTGGAGTACCTAGAGTAAGTCGGTTAACACCTGAGCGGGACATTTGCACAGTACGTTTTGTAAATGAAAGCGTACGTGTTTATTTAAATACGTTTTTATTTTTAATTAAAATAAACCCTAAGGTTAGGCTAAATAGTTTACGGTTCTTTTTTCTAATTAGTTGATTAGCTCGCATTTTTCAGTGACAGCCGGCGTTGACTTGATGACGTCGATTGGTGCAGCATTTATAAAGTACCTATGTTTAAAAAAAATAAAAATAAATTTACAAAATATTATATTTTGAATGCCGGCGCCTCACATTGGGTAAATTGGCTACAAGCTGTAGTCTTGGATCCAATCCACCAATGTGTAGATCGGTCTTGGTCAGATATTGGACATAATAACGGAACATTTCGTCCAATAGCCAATGTCAACCCGCCGTGTGTCGGTTTTTTGCACACGATCAAAGGAGAGGGGAGTGAAGGGGGTAGGCGGGCGCCAGCTTGCGTTCAACGTCGCTTCTCGATCCACACATTATTTGTACGCGCTCTGTTAATAATAGTTCACATAATATACTTAAATGCAAAGTGTATTAAAAAATATTTTGTAAAGTACCTACTTTATTCGATCAGCGTGCATTTTATCATCTAGAATCGCCTTTTCCTTGGTTTCTTTTAGGTACCTAACTGCAGGCTGAACTTGATTGATTAAATAAAATAATAATACCTAATATGTGCTCAATGCGTGGACGTAAGTAGCCAGAGCGAAAAGTTGCCCGTCCGACATGACTGCTGCTCGCAAAAAGAAACCTGCTCGATATTTCAACGGTCCAACTTTCCAATGTTCTTGGCTAGTGTGTTTGCCAAAAGGTATTGCAGTGAATGTGTGACCGCATATCTTGGGTACTATAATTGGTCATAGGGAACAGCTGATTTCTTTTCGCGATTTCAGGTTTGATTGTTAATGTTTTACCAATAACCCTGTATATGCGAGAGCCCAACCCTGGTGAGTCCCTTTCTTTTTCGAGCCGTTGGACCGAGCAGGTATTATTTCTGTTCCTTATAGTAGTGTGAAAATGGAAGGTTAAAATATATTGTGAGTCAATAGTATTGTTATGTTGTCTTCTCCCTAAAATGTTGTGTGAATTAAATAAGTAATTATAATGATTGATAACGATATATCTAAAATAGTATTACTAACGATACTTCTGATACCATTAATTAGGTACAAGTTAAACTGATACATTATAATTTAACTTCGTGGCTAATAAAGCTATAGTATCGATGTTATTAAAGATTATTTTATTGAAATAAATGGATAATCTTGTCTTTCTGTGCTTCATCATAAACATCCTTATCCTGAAAAAAAAAAGAAGCCAAAATGTATCGACATACGTATTTTACGTCATACGTAATTTCGCTTTTTGAATAATTTTAAAGAGATACAGTAAATATGTAGTATTTCCTAAATTTACAAAAAAGTAAAAAATATCTGTAAATATTCAATATTTTCACAATTTTTTTGCTACAATACGAAAGCGCAAAAGTGTACCTAATAAGGTACATTTTTTAAATAAATACCGTGACTTGCCCTCTCCTGCCCCATCTTTAAAACTGTAAAAAAATAGACACGAAACCTTACGGTGGCCATATTTAACCCAGGTACCTTACTTATAGTTAGATTATACACAATACCCCAACACACGCGTATAGGCGCCACACCAATAAAGTTGTGTTTACTGTTGACAGCGATGCGGACGAATTTTTGATGGCCTGTGATGCTCCTCTCTACCTTTTTTTTTATGTTGTGTTGATGCTACTTTATTTTGTTGATGCTACTTTAATTTGTTGATGCTACTTCGTTTTCGCTTAGCGTTTTTTCTGACTTTCTTTCTTCTTGCGGCTCTTGAGGGTCCTAGGGCCCTACGCTGAGATGTAAAGTAGCCTATGAACTTTTTCAAGAACTGGGCTAACAAATGCAAAAATATTTTTCAACTCCGACAGATAGTTTCAGAGATTAGCACGTTCAAACAAACTCTTCAGTTTTTATTAGTATACTAGCTTCTGCCCGCGACTTCGTCCGCGTGAAATTTCTTGTTACTCCGACCCACCCCGTCGCATCGCATCGCCTGCCCGCGCTATTACTTCGTTTTTGCTTAGCGTTCTTTCTGACTTTTTTTATTTTTGCTCGGCTCCTAAAGGTCATAGCGTGATGTTAAATAGCATATAGCCTTCCTCAAAAATTGGGCTATCAAATGCAAAAATAATTTTTCAAATCCGACTAGGTAGTTCTAGAGATTAGCGCGTTCAACCAAACAAACAAACTCTTCAGCTTTATAATATTATATAATATATATAATAGTACCTATAGATTATAATATTAGTATAGATATGGGCCTTTTTTGTAGTAGGTACCTAGTAGTTGAGTTATGAGCATGAGCAGCACGTGGTCCGTCGAAGATTATACTCAATATATAGGTTACTATTATAATTATATATTGTTAATGTGTTCTGAATCGTTTTTCATAAGTCTCTGTCATCATCTGCCTGCCTTTTCCCAACTATGTTGGGGTCGGCTTCCAGTCTAACCGGATGCAGCTGAATAACTGTATTTTCTGTCCCTTATAGAAATTACAACTTCCCTACACTCCGTTGTAGTAAATAAATACCTTACAACTTCTTAGTCAATTAATGTTAATTGTAGTTGCTAAACAAGCGTCTTGCAGTAAACAGTTACCTTCAGTCCTTCAACGACAACATTTTGTTTCAGTACGGTAAGTGGAAGTGCTCAGGTGCGGTTCATGCAGGTGCGGTTGGAATCAGTGCTCTGAGTGGAATACCTCAAATTGTACGGTCGGGACGGTCCACAAACTGTTTTTCATGTTTGCCTAATTGGTGCGTGTGTGTTAAAATTATGTCTGAACATTGAGCATTCTCTTGCTTTGCGATAAACCAAAAAGTTGCATGCAGTAAACTAATCGTTCGTATTGCATACGAGCACGAAAGAGACATACATAGTATTTTCACAACGCCTAACTTTAAGAGTAGCCTCTTACCGTTAGGGGTTACTCGTCCCGATACCCGCCCCGCTTACCCGTCCCTACATTCACTCCGCTATCTACCCAGCTAGCTCGCTACCAACTCCGCTACCCGCCCCGCTATTCGCTGTTATCCAGACCTATGATACCTATGATATATTTAAATTTTTCGAGTTGTATCTAGCTGTTTTTGGCTGAAGTTCACCAGGGAAAAAATGTATGAAAGAGAAAAAAAACAGGTTTCGTTTTAAAGGGCTACAAGGATCTTTTGGTGCTCGACTGATAATGACAGGCTATGGCGCTGTAAGGGCGTTATATTGTTTTGAAAAAGCAAAATGGCATCGTTAGTTCCAACTTTGGCCGCGGGTCAAAAGATCCTTGTTCAACTATAGTTTTCAACCTTCAGATATTATAGATTCAATTAAGTATGAATATTTACTTCGTGGGTTCAACTAACGCTTGTATCAATATCATCTGTATCGTGACGGACTCAATCAGTTCACGTCAGTATCATGTCACCGCTCTCTATCGTATCGTATCGACGAGCTAGTTTCACGCGCCGATGCCACCAGGAGTTAGTACGTAAGTGTTGCTGTCTGTACAGGAATCGATAACTGAATAATATTTTATTCAGTTATCGATACACTTCAACAATACAGGCGTGGTATAATGTTATTTATTAATAACATTATACCACGCCTGTATTGTTGAAGTGTAATGCAGAGGCAGATGTACAGTATCTTATAGTACACACATATTTCACTAGTTATTCCACCGGGCACAATGTACTGACTCCGGACTACTACGGAGAAATTCTAGATGGAAAAACCTAATAACACTTTGCACGACCCGGGAACAGAACCCAGGACCTCGTGCTTGGCAGCAGCATGCGACCACTCAGAGGCATTTAAAAAAAATCGTAGACTCTATAGTTGTTGTATTTCACGAGTGCGCGATTGCTGTTGAAACCGTAAAGTCATGTCGATGGCATAAAGGTGATACTATGTTTCACATAAATCTATACATAGAAATAAATAAAATTGAAGTGTCTGTATGTAATGTCCAACTAACAGCTTTTTACTAAATGCATATGAAACTATATTATACGGTACTTATAACAAAAAAACAATTTTTACGATTTTTGTTTGTCTGTCTGTTTGTTCCGGCTAATCTCCGAAGCGGCTGGACCGATTTTGATGGGACTTTCACTGGCATGACTGCATAGCTGATGTTATAAGGCGTAACTTAGGCTACTTTTATTCTAGAAAAAAATTAGGGTTCCGCGCAAAAATAATAAAACCTATGAAATTCAATTTGTTTTCCGAGATGCACGCGAACGAAGTCGCGGGCATAGCTAGTCTTAAGATAAAATAACACTACACAAGTACGACTTGAAATAAGATGTTGTTTCTCTTATAACAATGATTGTTCTCATTGTTGCAGGAAAGATACATTTGGACTGTTCTCTTGACCCCTGTTTAGGTAATTGTTCCTTAGTTAGGTCCGGGTTTGTGTGTTTCTCAATAAACCGACGCACCTGTGTCTTACGAAAGGTTTCCACGTTAATTTGTCCCACGAGCCCCGTATCAGGAACATTCAGACAAACTATACATGCGTATTGTAGGGTCAGAACCGGCATCGTATAAGCATAATCAGCCTATGTCCCCACTGCTACACAGGACTTCTCTCTGCGAGAGGGCGTGGGCCGTAGCCCGCCGCACGAGCCTGTGCGGGTGTAGGTGTGGTGGCTAGGCACGTTGATTGACAAGGATATGTTTTATGAAATACAGTATCAAATGCCTTATTTTAAAAAACAGCATGTGTGCAATTCACACGTGGTAGAAGTGAAACCTTCAAAAACACTGTATAATGCTTCCTATCTCATTTTCTCCCACGTTAAATCTTATGAATTTACATGTCTCTTTTTACTGACGCTTTTTCGTTTCATAAACTTTCAAATCACAACGATGCTAAAGAACATACATACATCCATCCATCCAGCCATCCATCCGTATCCATCCATCCATCCATCCATCCACATCCACATCCACATCCACACATCCATTAAATGTGATGTCATTTGTACTAATAAAAAACAAAAACACTGTATAATGCTTCCTATCTCATTTTCTCCCACGTTAAATCTTATATGTCTCTTTTTACTGTTGCTTTTTCGTTTCATAAAATTTCAAATCACAACGATGCTAAAAAAGTTTTCACTTCAAAAAAAATAGAGGCATACATAATGTTTTACCAACCACATGTTATCACAAAATCACATAAGACTTGATACATTGTTAAGAGGCTATAAACAACACAATCTTGAGGTTCCGACACTTTATTATTGAAACTACATTAAGTGCAGATTGCTACTATCTCAAGCAGTAAAACATATGAAAACATAAATGTTGTATCTCACATGAGAGCGAATCATTTTCACAATACAGTGCCATAATATAATGTTCTTGTCTGTTTTGTGGGTAAATATAAAGTTAATGTATGATGTTGGTTTGTTACATGTGCTTCGCGTTTTTGTAGTTTATGTAGGGGTTCATTTATAAACGGTGCTTAATGTTAAGTAATGATTAGCGGTTGTTTAATTATACATTTTTGACGTCTCTTATCTTGAAGCAACGCTTAGAAATAAAGGCGTTGATAGCTATCAAGCCGACCAACGTGATGTTACGTGGACATCTGCAATATCAGAGGCATCACAAATGCAGAAATCAAGCTGAACTGTATCATGTGCCCGTAATTACACTGATACCCTTCAAACCGGAACACAGCAACAGTGCTTGCAAGGAGACAATCATTATGTGTGAGGTCCTCGTCACGAATCATGTATGGAGGTTAACACTTCTACGGGTGAGCACCTTTACAAAGAGCTTTACTATACTAGGTACCTACTAAGAGTGTGGTCATAAATGGCACTGTGCAGTGAACTATCAATATAGGATGGCTATAATCACCATTTGTGTATGTATCGGTTGATTACATCAGCATTCCGCTGGGATTAGAGGAAGCAATGTGATATTGTGAATGACTCTGATACTGATGATGTAAGGTTTGTTAGATAGTGGTTCGAGTGGTCTTAGCAGGAAATATCATGGCAACTGCTATAAGAATCGGAACTCAGACTAGGAACATAAATAAAAATTGCATCAATTAAATCACAAATCTTGTTGTCATAATGCCTTATGTCAAGTTTTGACAGCTAAGGAGCTGATAATGTTGACGATGGTGGAGATCTGTTCTTGTATTACTGACAATACAATTCTTTTTAATACATAATATAATTATGCTATCAAATACGTAATTCTGTAAATTCGTAAGACGCATGCTCATTAGATCTTTCTACAAATACATTTTTCATACTTGATGCTTACACACTATACCAGGACTCACTCCTCTAATTTAATTTAATAGGTAAACTAACAATATGTATAACAAGATTGCTCGCACGGGAACCCGAAGGCAATAGTTAGCAGAATATAAAACACAGTTATCAATTCCCGAAGCAGTTATTATAGGAGCAATAAAAAACACCATATTTTTATGGTGATAAACTTTATGGCAGAATAAAAAGAGTTTAGTTTAATGTTCAAACGTTTCATGGCTCCATGATATTTATTTTTAAATTATATTCTATACTCGTTTATAATACTGCATTGTTTTATCGATTTCCTTGAATGTGAAGGCTGAGATTTTAAGTACCTATGTTTTCTTTTATTTGTGCTTAATTAATGAAATTGGCTGATGGAAAAATACGATGAAAAATTCTACGATAAAAAATCTACTAAAAATGTAAGGTACCTCCTACTACTCGAAATGAAAGTGACATCGTATGACTTTGGGAGGACGGTAAAAAACGAAAATACAAAATTGGACGTTGACATTGATTGAACGTGACTACCAAAAAATTCCGCTCAAATTGGGTTTAGATAACAAAAACAAAAGATACGATATTTGAGTAAAGAAACACCGGCACTGGGTTTACGAGCGCGACGGTGTGAGTTACAGCTTGCGTGTCGACTTACGTCTCCCACGACACGAATTTTTCACTCCCCATGTCGTTTCCAATCACTTAAAGTTGTAGCCAAAAAATATTCGTGAGACGAAAACGTTGTAGAAAGTAAAATGGGCCAGTAAATAAAGTCGCCACCATAAAGCCGGTTGTAAATGATGTAACAATGGTGCCATCAGTGGTAATCTAGCGACGCGGCGTTCATTGCTGGGTGTGGCCGCAACCAAAGTTAATGATGACTGTGTTGCCTGGCGATGTATTATATAACACATTGTCATGGTCTTTCACACTGACCGTGTTTTTTTTTTCGGGATGAGTAATTATCAAAACCCTCCGCTCTGGGTGGAGTGGAAGGGAATGTTAGATTCTTACTGACTAAAACCCACCCGTGTTCCTTCCTTAGCCTTTTATGTTCCGGGCCAGCGGTAACCCTTTCGGACAATCCCGCCGACTCGGCAGGCTTCGGCCCTGACGGCCCCTTCGGTTGATGCTGACATCTCTTTGAGGCGCGCGTGGAACACGTACGCGCCGTCCAGCACGGGCCTGGTCCTGAGCGGACGGTGAGCTACCCATTACTCTCCGCCCGCAGGCACGCGCCTACGGTGGCCGGGAGTCGTCGCGCTGCTCCCGATGCCCGGAGCGTCTCCCGCGGTGGCTGGGACGGGAGGCTCTCTCCCTCAGCCGTCCCGCCGCCTTCTTCGCTAGCTTGACTGCTTTGCAGAAGGAGGCGACTGCCCTCCACTCCCTCTCGCCCCGGACCATGGCTTGAACCAGGGCTGGACGCAAGAGGTCGCCGCCGCTGCCGATCGCCTCTACGAGGACACGGCGGTGCTCCGCCCAAGCGGGGCAGACCTCCACCGTATGCTCCACCGTATCCTCTGGGCGATCCTGGCAATAGGGTAGTTGACTAAGAAAATATATTTAGTCCATCAGTTAGATTACTAAAAAATATTGTATACGTATTTTTTCTTTTGTCTGGCAAACAAAAAATTACGAAGATACAGCGCTTGGAAATTTCGTATGACGTCACGCCGTGCTACAAATTTTAGCACGTTATTACGTCAAAGCCCCCCACTCCTGAACTTTGATGTGATATATCTTTGTAATTTTTTATCTAATTGATAAAACAAAAAATACGTGTTCAATATTTTTTAATAATCTTACTGAGGGACTAAATCGAATCGATTTATTTTTACCCAGGCAACATCCCTATTGTGACACCCGGACACTGACCGTGTTGTGCGCTATTTTCAATCGTGCGACTTAGTTTTTAAAAATGATAAATTTTCTTTATGCATTTATGCTATGGTTTGCCTGCGTCTAAAATCTGGATAGATACGCTACAAAGCAAGTTATGACATTGACAGCTAAGCTTAGCCATAGCGTTGCTCAGAGTCCCAGTTGGGCGCCAACAGAATTTTGTTTTGTAAGATCCTCAGCTTAGTTACTTCGTTTTTGTACGCATTTATCTCTTATATTGATTAAGTAAATAGACGTAAAATTTACTTTACCGTCGCTATTACGGGTACACTTACCTAAAAATTTGGGCAAGACCTGAAGACCTATTGTTAAATATATAACCTGTTTAAAAGAAGCTTAAAGTAATTTATTATTTACCGATCAAAGTGACCCCGTAAATTAACGAACTTATAAATATACGTATACATTTTAAAATCCAGAAGGCTCTATATTTATTCGAACCTTTTTAATAAACCAATGAACCGATACGTGTCATAATAGGCTTATGACTCGAGTCAATAGGCCGCTCATTGTAAAAATACTCTGCCTTTAATAACAAGTATATTATAATGTGGAAAAAGATTTTGAAATATCTGAAAATGTATAGAGATACCTTATTTGGGTAAAATTACTCGTGTATCGTAGGTACTGAAATAGTAGTAGGTATAAAAATAGAAACCTATGTAATATTAGATTGGAATTGTGAGGATTCTGTTTGCGGTACTTCAACACTTTTATGTACAGTGAACCGTATAACACTTGCATTACGAAATTCGCACTTACTGCTATGACATAAAGGAAGGTGCTGTTAATATCAAATTGCTACCACTGATGTGTGGTTGACTGTACCAACCACCAATGTGAGTTTTTAAGTTACAAAGTAAAATGTACTTAGATCAAAGTCAAGAGAAAACCTGAGCAATAACATTTAAATATCTCGTTATTCTTTTGTTCACAAGGTCCACAATGGGACTTATTAGTCGCCGACTGATAAATAGACATTGGCTCTGGGACAATGATAATTAGGCAGCTTGTTCTGTGAGTTAACACAGACATAATGCGTCTTTTGTTATTATTTATAATAATATACAATAAAACCTACATGTATTGCTACGAGGTACACATATACCTCGTAGCAATACATGTAGGTACTGTTGCTACCCAGTAGGTACCAAAGATAATTATAATTATTAATTAGTCCATGGATACAGTAGATACGCAGCCGTATGTGGTACATCGAGTTTTAGAAAAAGTTTGGCTTTATAGTAGAGCGTCGTTATTGGCATTGACGTGTCATTTTAACGCCGTCGTGTCGGTTCTCGTATAGCGCTACAAGGATACTTTGGCGCGTGGACAGAATCGGAACCAACGCCGCCATCTTGTGTTTTGAATACGTTTCACAAAAAAAATGCACAAATGTTTGGCTTATTGGGTGATTATGACACTTTTAAATATTATTTTTTTTCTGTAGGCGATTCGCACAAAGTTAATTTATTTGTGGGCGAATCAAAATCTCCAGAAATACGAATTAGGCATTGTCATTACCAACAACGCCCTCCTGACAACGACAGTCGAGCGCCAAAATATCCTTGTAGTAGTGTAAGTATTATTAATTAATTTGAAAGTAGTAAATACTTACATAAATGTCATACGTACACGCCGTGTTTGTGTGGAGTCACCTTAATGGTGCGTTTCGCTTTGTATTTCAAAATTAGTTGCGATCCCTTGCGACGGGCGCACTGTGTTCATCACGCGATATTCTGTTTATTTGCATTTATAGCAGTTTCAGGTAAAAAAGGATGACGATGGCAGTATACAAGGTTACATTAAATTAGCTACCGATATCGAATGACGATAAAACAAAAAAAAGAAATACATGTAAATCTAAACTCTTAATTTTACGTAGCTACAGGTAAATTCTGGGTCAATCGCCGCTGTAAGTGTAACGCTGTAACTAATTTCGATCGCTTTTTTTGGAACAAGGGGATTCAATGAATACCTACATGTATGAGTGAATGTATGTATCTTCTGGCTGCAGGACCATACACAATATGTAAGGGTTGCGGGCGGTGCGTGTGACTCTGGCGGCGCGGGGCGGCGGGGATACTGGCGCTGATTAAGTTGGGGATTGATGACGGTGCCGCTAATTAATTGAATATTATCATTTACTTTTTTAATAAGAAAGTAGAGCGCTGTCCGGAGACTACTTGAATTAAGATTTTAGGAATAAGTTGTTAATTATATACATTACATTTCTCTTACCAAATTAATAGAATCATTGGCAGGAAAAATTAACATAAAAAAAGTTCAGAAATCTTTTTGTCTTATCGGCAGTAGATAAATGGATAGCCATCCATCACTTCTGCGAGGATTCGCTAGCATTAATTTATTTGACCCCAACGTCAATCCAACCAAACGAAAATCTCCCAACGTTTTGTATATATTATACACCTTGTCAGCAAATCTTTAAGAGCAGCACAACAAAATGTACAAAAAACACGATGAGCAAGCATTTCCCGGCTCCTTCAACGAGAAGCAGCACATAATTTTACGCAAAAAAAGGTCTGACATGTGAAATTCCCCCAATCTGTTCAGTGCACAGTGACATCACGCCAATAAAGCGATCAATCAAATTCCGCCATAATCTAGTCATACTTTCATATGACGGAGATCGCACGCATCTGCGACCGAACATAATGCCGGCCACACACATATGTGAACGCGTCACTCGCGCAAGCCGCGTTTTATAGTCACAATCACGTTTATCGCCCCCATGATTGCTAGATGCGTTAACTCGCGGTTTGCATGCTTCGCGAGTAAAAGAGAAAGCAATAAGTATATAATCTATTGGGAATTAGTGCAATGATAGAGATCTGACCTTGTTAAGTCTCATTACTGTTGTTTGCTAGATAACCTGGTCGGGTTAGGAGGGGATGTTTACTTATTTCGGTCATAACGTGATGCGTACGTGCGCGTTTTGCTTATTTACTGATTTGGAAAGGATAAGAAACAAAAGATTTGTAGTAAGATTATTGATCGAATGCAGGTTAAAGGGCAAGCAGAACGGAATGTGTCGCGACATTTGTAGTTTATAATTTCCTGTTCTTTATCTTTATGAGTCAGTAAAGTAGATACTCATAGATAATTATGTAATACCTATTACGGCAGCAATTTACATTCAAATGACTAGCTACAAAGTTCAAGCTTTTTTAACTAAAAGTGACATTCTTTATTATTTTCTGAGCTAAATATTGCTAAGTTTCATGTTTATTAACCAAATTAATAAGATTAATCATATAAACTGTATCCCTGCTTTTCACTCCCACCAGGCGTGGAATTTCGAAAAATCGTTTGGGATGTGTTAATTACTTTATTCAAAGATTATTTATACCAATTTTCGAGTTAATCAAGCCACGCAGTAAAATCCTCCCCTGTGAACTTAACTACCCCTTTTCACCCCGTTAGGGGATAATTTTTGAAAACCCTGATACACGTTGTTCTTTAATTTTGGTGTTAAGTATAAGTATAAGTTCTGAGTAAATCGGACCGCGCGTTGGGGGGTGTCAAAATTTGTATGGAAGAATTTTCTTCCATACAAATTTTGACACGCCCCCTTCATCCTTTAGGGGGTAATTCAGAAAAACAAAAAATGACAAACGTCATAATTTACCTAGATAAGATATTAGATTTTTTTTTTAGATAAGTATTCGTGCCAAGTTTCAAGTTTATTAATTCAAGGAATAAGATTTTTCATACAAGTAAAATCACCAACCCCTTCACCCCCTTAAAGGTTGAATTTCCAAAAACCCCTTCTTGGACAACCCTCCCCCCCTTCTTCTGCATTATAAAAGGAAGCCGCGTGCAAAATTTCACATTCCTAGTTCCAGTAGTTTCAGCTGTGCGTTGATATATCACCCAGTCAGTCAGTCAGTCAGTTTACCATTTTATATAATTATATCATCATTATCTGACTAGCCTTTTTCCAACTATGTTGGGGTCGGCTTCCAGTCTAACCGGATGCAGCTGAATACCAGTATTTTACATGGAGCGACTGCCTACCATTTTATACATGTATAAAGTTATAGGTACGAATAAAGTTTTTTTATTTATTATTCATACCAACCAAGACAAATGCAAGCGAAAACCAAAAAATACCATTAATTTTATTACACATCATTTAACTTGCGACATATTCACGTCTAATGTGCCCGTCAAATTGTATGCACGACGACTCCAATTGTAAATAAACTGCACAGTATTGGTCGCTCGTTTGACTTCTGCGTTTTCCAACAACGAGTTTTATTGACACCGTGTTCCTCTGGAGTGAGACTGATTCATTATTGTCGAAACGGTGTTGAAAATTCAGTGGTGTGAGTTTGTCAGGTATAAATAGTGTGTCGTATGCACGGTGTCTTAATTTGGTCGTTGCCAATAAAGGCAATTTGATGACAAATCGAACAGATCTGTGGACGTTATTCTTCGTTTGCAAAGGTGTTGTGATATCGAGTTGTTTATGATGTGTGTATATTTTTATTGTAACTCGATCAATTTTATTGTAGCTGCGATCACCAATTACTCATAAGAAGCTTGGTGATTTGCTGTAGCGATCATGGGGAGGCCCAGGATCAACAGTGGTTTAACTGATGTATCTTTGAATGAGGACAAACTTTAACCTTTTGTTTATTATATTTATAATAATTATTATAAATATAATAAACATAATAAACACACTATAATTATATTAAACACTAAGATCCACTAATTAAGTCTAACATGTTTAGTACCAGATTAATCCTTCCGTAATTAACTCGACGTTCATTCAATTATGTGCCACTTTATATCATTATCATCATTTCAGCCGAAAGACGTCCACTGCTGGACATAGACCTCCCCTAAGCAGCTCCACTTCGACTGGTTCTGTGTTTCTCGTATCCAATGGGTTTCTGCGGCCTTCACAAGGTCGTCGGACCACCTTGTGGGAGGCCTTCCAACGCTACGTCTTCCGGTACGCGGTCGCCACTCCAAAACCTTTCGGCCCCATCGGCCATCTGTTCTGCGAGCAATGTGCCCTGCCCACTGCCACTTAAGTTTCGCAATCCTACCAGTACCGGTATCGGTATCGGTTACCTTGGTTCTCCTGCGGATCACCTCATTCCTGATTCGATCACGCAGGGAAACTCCAAGCATAGCCCTCTCCATTGCACTTTGGGTGACTTTTAGCCTTCTTATAAGGCTCATTGTGAGCGACCACATTTCAGTGCCATAAGTCATCACTGGCAGCACGCACTGGTCAAAGACGTTCGTCTTGAGACACTGCGGTATGTGGGACGAGAAGATATTGCGTAGCTTCCCGAACGCTGCCCAGCCGAGTCGGTTTCGACGATTGACTTCTTTCTCGAAGTTAGACCTACCTAACTGGACAGTTTGTCCTGGGTAAACATACTCGTCCACGACTTCTAGTGTAGCGTCTCCGATCTTTATGAGAGTGGGTGTTACATGGGCATTTGACATGACCTTCGTTTTGTCCATGTTCATTTTAAGACCCACTCTTTCGGAGGCTCTACTGAGATCTTCGAGCATTGTACTAAGGTCCTCCATAGTATCAGCCATGACTACGATATCGTCGGCAAACCGAAGATGAGTTATTTACTCACCATTGATGTTAATGCCAGCCCCTTTCCAGTCCAGAACCTTGAAGACGTCCTCCAGTGCAGCGGTGAACAGATTCGGAGAGATAACGTCTCCTTGTCTCACACACGATCTGGCACCGTTGAAGAGACTGCAGCACAGCCCATGTCTTGATCGAATCAAAGTCTTTTTGGTAGTCCATAAACGCTAAGCAGAGAGGCAGGTTATAATCTTCGGTCTTCTGTATAACCTGTCGCAGCGTATGTATGTGGTCTACGGTGCTAAAGCCTTGACGGAATCCGGCTTGTTCGGGAGGCTGGAAGTCGTCAAACCTGCGCGCGAAACAGTTCGTGATGACTCTCTAAAAGAGCTTGTAGACATGGCTCAGAAGTGAGACGGACCTATAATTCTTAAGAAGGGCTTTATCGTCCTTCTAAAGAATTATAGGCCCATCTAAATCCGTCCCATCGGCCCATCAATTAAAGAAAAGTATCACCACACCTCTGTTCCATGCCTGTGGTGTTTTACCCTCGAGTATTACGGAACCAAACAGCAGTTCATGCATTCTGAAGGGCCTTAAGAAACTTTATATACTCGTATATAAATAACTGTCTCAGTGGTTGCTATTTTGACTACCTATCCTGCATCAATGCTACATTCGATTCCCAGGTGCAGACAGGTGGTCGAGTTGTCTAAATTCTATGTTCCATAAAAATATGTATCTATCTGATAAAAATGTAAACAAAACCTTTACGCACTGCCTCACGAATCACGATCATTCGTCTACGCTTTCATCGGACGCTTTTGGATCAGAATATAAGTGTATTTTAAATAATCGTATTCTAACTTTAGTAAAACATTAATACCGATAGACACACAGATGCCTACCTACCTTCTCCTCATAAACGCAATCTATTTATTTAATTACATCTCTGCAAGCAACGCTCTCTAATAAACATACTATTCATAAATCCAGGCTATAACCGTGAGCAACCCATATTAACCTGTACGTGGTAAGTTTGTTCACACGCGGCGCTGCAGGGTTAAACGGGTACATATAGTCCAGTATGCAGCTGTACGAAGTTAACGGGTGCATGCTGTTGTGATATTGCTGCAATATGCATGGGGACTGTACGGGAGCTGTGCTCGGGGCTTGCCTGTTGGTAGATACGGTTTATTTTCTCGTAGGACACAATGTTCTCAGCACTGAACTAAGGTAAAGTTATCTTTAGGTTGCATGTGGAAAAGATTGCATTCACCTTCACCGCATCTATTTCATAGTGACAAACGACAGGACAACGTTTTACCAATTAACTGATAGCCTTCGTAAAAGTAATAATATCATTTCAAAAAGGTCTAGCTATCCAGAAAGCGTTAGAGAGTAAGGTAGACATAGGTTAGAGGTAAGAGGAGTGGGGATTTAGTTTGGACGCTATTACTCTAAATAACATAAATAAGTTTTTGTTAAAATTTATCTAATTAATTAGACCAACTAGCATGAGATTGCATGGTCGATTAACTGATCAGAAACTTGACCAACATCTCCGAACACCTGCTGTTATTCGTGTAGCTCGCGCTCCAACTTCTGTGGCTGTGTATTTCCACGTGCACGGTGTCAGGCAAGACGTCACATCGCAGTGACGTGACTATTTTGTCGATGCGTCACGGCGTGAATGCATTAGCACAGATACACCGCATTGTAGGGTTTTTTTTTTTTTTTTCAGGATGGGAAATCATCAAATGACTCCTCCCGCTCTGGGTGGAGCGGAAGGGAGTGTCAGACTCTTACTGACTAAAACCCACCCGTGTTCCTTCCTTCGCCCTTTATGTTCCGGGCCAGCGGTAACCCTTTCGGACAATCCCGCTGACCCGGCAGGCTTCGGCCCTTACGGGCCCCTTCTTTTAATGCTGACATCTCTTTGAGGCGCGCGTGGAACACGTACGCGCCGTCCGGCACGGGCCTGGTCCTGATCGGACGGTGAGCTACCCATTACTCTCCGCCCGCAGGCCCGCGCCTACGGTGGCCGGGAGTCGTCGCGCGGCTCCCGACGCCCGGAGCGTCTCCCGCGGCGGCTGGGACGGGAGGCTCTCTCCCTCAGCCGTCCCGCCGCCTCCTTCGCTAGCATGACTGCTTCGCAGAAGGAGGCGTCTGCCCCCCACTCCCTCTCGCCCCGGACCATGGCTTGAACCAGGCCCGGACGCGAGAGGTCCGCGGGCGGGCGGGTCCGAGGGCGGGGAAGTTAAACGATTAGTGTTTAACTTTATGGTTTTAACCGTCTAAGATCGCATACAATCCCATAATACCTATAATAATTTCATGAAGATATTTCTTAATAATATTTTTTCATATTTCTTGAAAGTTATGTGTTCAATCTAATGCGACGTGCTCAGCAGATATATTTTATCAATAAATGATGCATATTTAGGTTAGGTTATCCTGAGGGTAAAGATAGTTTTTAATGGGTCAGAAAACTGAATTTGCATCCCGTATTTTGAATCCAGAAATCTTTCGTGAAAATGTACGAAATAAGTAACTTAAAAAATACTTAGGTTAGGAATTTGGACAAAGTTTGTAGGCTTAGTATAAAAACATAAAACGTTGCAACTCCAATAACCCCATCCAACAATGCCAATTTGGAGCGAACCGACGCGACGCAGAAGCCGAGTGGTCCTTTTTTCTCTCAACTCGTGTAGATATGTGTCGCGTCGAAAACGCTTCAACATCGGTATTTCCATCGCAAAGAGATGAACAATACTATCGAAAGTCAATAGCAACCCGCTGATTGCCAAAAAGAACAAAAATATAGCATTTTCAAGGAACTACAGACTAACAAGCTCTTTTGAATGCTTTTGTATTGTAACTTACAACTTTGACGGTAATTATGAGTGAAACTCCTGGAACGTTTCCAAAAGTTTTCAGAGAAGAGGTTGCTAAGAATAAGAAATTGAAGTAGAAGCAAAATCGCGATCCGCTGTTCTTTTTGGAGGAATTTCAAAAGTGTCACACCTACTTACAAACAAACGGGTTTGATTGAAGCCAGCTTGCAGGCTACCAAATTAAACGAAAGAAGGAAAAAAGAGAATTATATTATTTTTATGAGGAAATAAGTTAATTTGCTTTTTCTAATATAATTCACGTTTTGGGAGGGTTTCATAAGGGAAGTAGACAAACGTGCTATTCTATTTATTTGCAAAATTAATTGATTTGCAAATTCACAAGCAGTTCTGTTGCGCTAATTACTTCAAACTCACGCATATTAAAACGCAAGTCTAAGTTAGTAATGATGCCTACGTGTTGCAGCGTTACCTCTGCTGTTAAAACCTCACCTAAATGTTTTATTGAAACGAGTTCTTTTTTTTGACATGACAAGAAGTCATATTTGACGGATTAGGAAAATTTTCTTTGAATTAGTTGCTTGATAATTGTTGAACTGGTTTGACCTGATATATTTTGAAGATTCCTGGTAATCTGTTCCCAAATTCAACTATGCACTGATTCCTGCCAGCTTCTCTCTCAGCGAACCTTTCTCGTTGTGGCCTGAAACTTTATTTTGTTTGTCCTAAGTGCAGGGCCAATGAGAAACGGCGATTTCCTCTTTTTCCCGGATACCGAATCGTCTTCTGCTTTGCGAGTCACAAGTTCTTGCATACTCCAACCTAGCTGCAGAGTATTCTTTCGCACTTCGAGTCCCGCGCGGCGTTGGCTGCTGAACTTCGTGACCACATTCGCCTGTGTCCAGGAAAGTACGATCGAATTCCATTTTCTTTCTTGTTTACACTTTTAAAGCTCCTGACCTTCTTTATCTCAGGACTTAATTAGCTAATTTATGTTATAATTATTTTTTAAAATCTGTTTTAACGATTGCAATCAGAATATCCTGAATTTAATAAACTCTCCTAATTCCTCTTTTTTTTCTAATATTTTTCTACCTACAATAAATTGTCATGTATCAAAGCTCCTTTTATAATTAGATTTCTTACATATTTTATATAGAAATTGATTTACAAAAATTATATTATCTTTTATATAATTATATTATATATTATTTTAAAGTAGTGGATTTTTTATTTTCGCTAGAGTGTGTTTTAATTACTTCCTCTCATGCGTGCGTTGCAAGTCTAATTAATTAATACGATCTCTGTGCAAGCATGTCACGACGCTGACAATATTTATTTCATTATAATTAGGAGTTTGAGCTGTCTCAAACTCCAGAAGCAGACGCCACATTTGCTTCGCTTGCAAGTACTTGCAGGATGAGAACCAAGCTGTTTATGAGCACTATGCGTTAGAAATGCACTTGACTACGTAACATGTTCAGACGCCTATGTGATCAAGCCTTTACAGCGGAAATGAAACCACAATA
The DNA here is from genome assembly GCA_963855955.1 of Luperina nickerlii. Taxonomy (NCBI): domain Eukaryota; kingdom Metazoa; phylum Arthropoda; class Insecta; order Lepidoptera; family Noctuidae; genus Luperina; species Luperina nickerlii. The sequence continues at coordinate 1,092,534 of OY979666.1, read as the reverse complement.
AACACACAATATTCCATAAGATAAACATTATACTGTCGTCGTTAGCAAGTTAACCGAGTCACGGTTAACTTGCTAAAAGCGACACAGATACGTCGTGTACTATAATTTTCCGCTGTGTTTGGTTTAGGAATCGTTTTCATGCTCGTTTCTTCCAAATATTGAATTCACTACACCTATATGGCTTTAGTAACAGAATTGAAATTCCTATAACAGAAAAATATACGAAATCTTTATTAGATTTTCCGCTTGCGCTGTTGTTTTCAAGTGTTATTGCAAATCCTGTTTCATTGCTGTGTATTTCAATTTCAATAGATCTATTTTAAAAACAAATATAAGGAAACGAAATAGGAAAGCACTTAAGTTTTATTTGAAAACAAATAATATCAGTGTATCCGGTATGTTTGTCTTCATTTAAATATCTCTCTCTCTAATGTATCTCTCTTCTGGTACTCTCTGTACATAGTTGAAAAAAAAATTTAAATATAGTCCATTGATAAATTATACACTACGATACCACTTAGAATACACCTTTAATTTTACACGTAAACATAAATCCCTTTGTGAATGTTAAAACTGAACTGAACGTCTTTGTAGTATATCACAAAACTGCGGTTTCAAAAGTTTTAATTAGAAGAAGTGTTAACTTAAATTAATGTTGAAAAACCCAAATTTTTTGTCCACTTAAAACTCAATGTGCCCATAATATTGTACTTAGGTATTTTAATAAACATGACTTACTTCAGAACAACGAATTTTTAATTTACAAACATTAAATAGGAGTACAAAGAAACACTCCTCCTACTTGGAAGTTTTAATTTTCTTTTCAAATGTAGGTTATAACTTAATTATATTTACTTGTCTACGAGAACAATTAGACCTCCTACTTGTATTACAATGATTGTATTTCTTTATTTTAGCAAGCCATTATGTGTTGTGCCATAGTGTGTTCCAAAAGTATCTGGTGAAAATGTAAACAAATGGATCAGAAAACGTACCTGTGGGTGTAACTTTCAAATTGAGTGCTTTGATTTGTTTTTTTTTTTAAACTTAAAGCCGAAGTTCTAATTTAGGATCACGTTAAAGATCTGTTACATTTGATTTCAATTTTCGTCAGTGATGTTTCAATGTTGAAATAGTTGAGAGATATAAAGTTGAGACCTTCTAAATACAAAATGATTGTGTTAGGTACTATATTCACTTGGTGAGTGATTGCGTAAGAATTTAAGCTGGACCTGGTTTGACTTTCATTTCACTTTCATATTTTTGGAAACGACTGTGGTAATTTTGTTTGCGTGTTGAGACTTTCTTACTTGAGTACCTAAATGATTCAAAATTGAGGAAAAGGCCTCGCGACAAGTTCATTGTTATGGACTCTATTTCAGCCTCCAAATATGTTTAACAGGCATTCATTCCTCCTACACAAAATATAACACAAAACAGTACATGCATCATTACGCATGTACCTACTGTTTTGTGTTATATTTTCTGTTTTGTATTTTTTGTGACCCAAAATACCTACTATAAACATTATGCTGCGCAGTGCACGAATAAAATCTCCGATATACCTTCTCTATCAATCGTACGCGTGTACTACGTAATTGGTGAGCTGGGAGTGGCCAGCGGGCTGTGAAACGACTGTTAAGGTGTGCCTACACGGGCTGAGTTGCTCAATTCTGGGCGATGTTGGTCAGAAATGATGGCGCGATTACATCATGCATTTTTTGCGATGCCAATATTTAGCAATTTATTCTGAAGACAACATGAAACTGATTGTTAGTTTAATGACATTCTGTGATTCCCTGAACTCCGATATTGCGTGTTGGTATAAAAAGTTGGGATAAAAAGTTGGGATAAAAAGTTGGGAAAAATCGTCAACGGCTCCTATTTGTAATTATGTGAACACCGAAAATGAAGCAACGATGCTGATTAAATGTTAGATACATAAATCTATCAACATAATTTATATACTCTATTTGTCATTGCTTAATTTTTATACTTGTTGTACCTATTTTAGCATATTAGTTTAATTAGGGTACTTATGTTGTTTTCACGTGTAATTATACTAATATAATTACTGCATACAAAATATTGTAACGTATTTTAAAAGAGTAACTACGGAGTTTCTTACCCATTGTTTTCCTTACGGAACTTCATTTTGTTCGGGCCAACTACAATTATTTCTATTTCCTTATAAATGCTGAGATTCAAAAATGCTTCATAATGGCCCACTTGAAATCAATTATTTGACTTTTATCGTTTTAAGAGATATTATTAAACGAGGCAATACCTACCATTATTTAGCAATACCGAACTTATGGAGCAAATCCTAGAATTTGCTGTTGCCGAAACAATTGATGCAATTTTGCTCAAATAATTGCTCCACCTTGCCGAACAAACTAGCCCGTCTAAGTGCAGCTTTACAGCTAGAGCAGCTCCAAATGGACTCACATCTCGTTTTACACTTCACTGATCACAATTATTGTAATACTAGCTGCGCCTTGCGGTTTTACCCGCGTAAATTTCGATTCCGTGGTAATATCGGGATAAAAAGTAGCCTATATATGTTAATCCAGGGTGTCAGCTACAAATTTTTATCAAAATTGGTCCTGCAGTTTGAGCGTGAAGAAGTAACAAACATAAAACACACACACACACACTCACAAACTTTCGCCTTTATAATATTAGTGTGATGTGATAATATAAATAATGTAATAATATTAGTGTGATGTGATTTTGTGATTCTGATAATACCGATATTTATATGCTCTGCTATATATGCACGATACGGGATGTGCTAAATAGTCTTTAAATTAACCAAAATAACCTTTACTTAGTAAGAAAAACCAGTCTTTAAAAATGAAAGTGAATAGGTGATTTGAAAAATAATATAATGAATCTTTTATTCATAGATCGAAAGTTAATATATATGTCTACAAATTTATCCTATGAATCATAATTCATAAGATACCCGTCTTATGAGACAGCTGGTACATACTCAATATTTTTCCATAATTTCTACATCAGCATTTCAAAACATGTAACTTCAAAAGTAACTGCTCGCATAATAAAACTTATAGACTCGATATTAGAGTCATCTGTTAAATTACAAACTCCAAGACTACCAAGGTGGATTCTACGAAATTATGATCTCTTAAGACTTTATAATCCTGCGTGAGCTGCTCTGGTACGCATAATTTTATTATTAAGCGGGTATCACACATCAAACTTTATTATATCTAAGTGTATCCATAGTAAATAAATATAGTCTTTTTTACAGATTTACGTACAAAACTTTATTATCTTTGCTTCTGATGATCATGATGATGATCATGTTTAATACCTTGGTCGGGGAAAGATTATTGGGTTTTCGCGGTTACTGTAAATAAACTCGCTCAGATGTACGATCAAGGAGCCATAATGTTAAGCAAATACGCAAACAAATTCCGTCGCACATGTAATAGTGGGCGCATGCCACCTTTCGAACTCTCATTTTCATTTAAATTATTGCCAATGGCGAAGTCGGAAAATCAGCAAGGTAACAGTAAACAAATACCTTGGGGTGCTCAACATAATATATTTATTCCTTGACTGTACCCACTGTACCCTCTGCCTAAACCTTTAGACAATAATTATGAATACTTTTAAGACATGTATATCGTCTGAAAATACAACCACGCAATGCGCATGCGTGAAGATCTCAACTCGATTCTCCTCTGACTGGAGAGAGGTCTTCACTCTGCCGTGAAATATTTACAAATAATAATATATTCACTAATTCTGATAATTATTATGTAAAAGCGTTAACTACGCACGTGCTCTGTTTAATTACTAAAATAACCAAGTTATTAGTGTTTGCTTGATGTATTCGCAAGGCTATACGTTACATAGAGATGAGGTTAGCTTGATCTTGAAAATGTGTTCTGTAATGAGTGTTCACTATGTTTGAAATTAACTTAATCTGACCTCACTGTTGAAAATACAGTATTATTTTGACAGGCAGTCTTAAATATGTATCTAAAGGTAAAAGTAGGCTCTTTTATTCACTTGACAGACGAATTAATTAGTAAAATTAGACAGGAGGACGCCCCTCATTTTCTTGACACAACTTTTCCACTGCAAAATTAAAAATCCATATCCATACTACTTAATAAAATGCGAAAGTATCTCTGTCTACCACTGAACCAAACGTAAGAAATTTGAAAGATAGGAAGCCTACTGGGACCTCGAGAAGGATACAGGCTATTTTTCATCCCGGATCACAGACGAAGTCGAGGGCAAAAGCAAGTAGTAAATAACGCGTCACTTATTAAGTTAATAAGAACTTCTTGACCGACTGACGCAGAGCGGAGGATGTATCTCACGAAAGCACGTCGCTGTAAATTTAATCAGCGCTTACGCAACCGCGAACGTATAAAAAGGCAACAATAGTGGCAGCCGTCAGTGCTATGGTATTTCAAGTGCCTCTGTCACACCGATATGACATTATATGGTGTTAACTAGAACATGGTGGAACTGAGCTGCGTCTTATTATGTTGGTAGAAACTAACGATTGCTTTATGTATTATTTAGCTATTAATTTTGTTTAAAAACAAGCTTACGAATTCTCTAAAAGCTTTTCTCTATTATACATTATTTTAGGATTATACTCAGTAATCTAATCTCCGAAAATAATTTAGTTTAGGTACTGTTCTTAGCAAAGTTATTCGGGGTAAAGCTGTTTAGACAGCTTTACCCCGAATGGGATAATTAACTACAATTTACATGGTCGGCCATATAACTAAAACATAATAGTATCACTTAAGACCGTCTCCAAACATCCCATTTGTGAGAACAACACAATCCTCTATATAAAAACTAATTGATGTTATTATCAACATACATTTGAATAAAGAAAACAATTAATTGAACGAGCGTCGCCGACTCAATTGTGTTAGCGAATAAAGTTACGCGACGATGTGAACCTCTGAAAGAAAACTTAATTAAAACTTACGACTTCATGCTATATGTATTTAGGGTCGCAAGTCCCTTGGCAACAGTATATAACATTTGTGGGCCAAGACGTCTCAGTTCCGGGTTGGCTAGTTTTCATATTGGACAGTTTTTGTGCTCTTTGTGTTGAGCGACGGTTTTACTTTAAAATGAAGGAGTATTTCGGTTGAATTTGCGACTTCCGAAATTCTGTGTCGAAACAAAGTTGTTTTATGAAATCTCCACAATTCAAGTTAAATAAAAAACGAGCAAGATTGCTAGAAGATGCTATACCTACTCGTAGTAATTGGTCTTGTTTCCAAAATAGATTCTTGTACTTTCAACTGAAATTCTAATAAATATAAATAGTAATAAATTAAGCTTGACCTAGACGAATCGTTATCCTCAACATCATCAAATTAAACAAAAAATATTCTTCACGCAAAAACATTCCAATCTTAACAAGACAGGCAAAATATGAGACCTGATAAAAGTAGGGCCTTTTAGACACACAATGGCTGTCCATGTCAGGCCACTACATCTGGCCTAGATCTTGTTATACAAACACTCCATTAACATGGGGATGGGTCGGCCAAATGACCTGTATGTATCTGTGTATATTTACATACATATACATATGTCAAGTAAATATAACGTTTGACATGAAGTCATAACAATAAGGACGAGGCTGGGTTAAGTCAATATCAGATTATGTTTTGTGCGAGTTTATTAATTTTATAATATACTTAAAATATATAGCATAATCAGCCTGACACAGGACTCCTCTCTGTGAGAGAAAATGGGCTGTAACCTACCACGCGGGCACTGTGCGGGTAAGCAGATATCACATGGCTCACATGTTTTCTAATTTTTGGTTCTAGAACATGCCGGTTTTCTTACGACGTTTTCCTTCACCGTTTTGAGGGAAATGGTGATGACTTATTTACGCAAAGTCAAGCGCATGTCTGGGTTTGAACCCACGACATACAGCTCGTAAGTCGGTACCACTGCTAAATATGCATGGTTCTTCGTGAAATTAAAACAACCTCATAAATCACTTGTAAACTGAAAGAAATTCCTAAGTTTTCGACTACGTATTGCCATTGCCAATACTACGAATATAAAATCTTGAAATGTGCCTGGGATGCGACAAAGGAATGTATTTGAGAATTGCTTAACATTGTCGTTCCGCTTGTGTACAATAGGTAAGTACTTATTACTTGAATAGTAGATTGGCATGATAGCAACAGTTCCACGATGGGAATGGAAACATTGTGGTATGTGAACTGCAATATCCAGAGCAACATGTCTGTGTGTAGACAGAAATTACCTGAAAAATATCCAGAGCAACATGTCTGTGTGTAGACAGAAAGTACCTGAACAATAATAAAGTAATAAAAACTTGGCAGACAAAAATGTTTTTGGTCCTAAAATTATACAAATTTTTACATAAAACCAGCTTATAAAATCATCTTTATTCAAAAGCGCACAAAGGATGAGTATTAAGATATTCAAATTAGACTTATCAGCGAAGGAATCTTAAAAAAATCGACGAAAAATCGAAGTATTGAACTAAAAATGTAATTTGTTCGAATTAAACGTGGCAACGCAAGTGCAGTAGATCTGATATCTGTAGCAGACATCGATGCTCTTTACACTGGCGGACAAATTAAACAGACAGCCTTTATTGCTAATGAAATTACATTTAATTAAACCCCAAGAATTTATCTTTATGAGAGTAGGTGTGGTGGAAATTTCGTTTGGGTGATTAAGTTTAAGACGTTTGAAGTACCTTTTTCTATTATGTTTTATGATCAGATTAAGTACTTTTGTTTTTATCATTTGAGTATGTATTTAAATGGAATTATAAAATATTATATTTAAGCTTTAACAACATAATCATAATACTGCGATGGTTACATTTTTAATGGTAACAGCAACGATTAAAACATTTTATAAATTCTAGGACGCTCTGAATAAACTGTACACGTGGATGACAGATTGGCAACTTCCTGTGTATGCATGGCTTTATTTTATTGGAAGCTATTTTTTGTCACCTATTAATTTATCATTTCTCGCTAACTACGTTTAATTATATGTCAAAAGCATACCTGAAGGGACATGGGACACAAATGTGGATACTATAGAGAAAAATGTATTATAATATATTTTAATAGTTCATCGGAGTAATAACAGCAAGACATAATATTTATAACTCAAATACCCAAAACATACTAATCTACATGTTGTCTGGTTATCTAGATGAATTGTCTTGTTGTCCTACAGAATTAGGATGAAAATTAATAACATTCAGGTAACGTTTCATAAAAACTCCAATATAGGGACGTATGTAGGTAATAAAAGCCAAACAAAATTACCTGTCTGTCTGGACCTCCACCCGGCGACTCATCAAATCTGAGGGACGTGGAACGAGCGACGTCGAACGAGCATGTTTACTGTGCGCCCAAACATTGTCCCCCAGTGTATAGAATGCAGATTGCTGCAATATTATTACAAGTTGAGGGGGGCGCTAACAAACTTCGTGCAATGAATGCCGACACAGCACCTCTTTATTATGTATAGTCTTGTCTCAGACATAGCCTTAGGCTACCAGAGTTGACTGGAACAAATGATATCTTATACAGGGATGCTCATGTAAATTGGTTTAGATACTTGGTATTCTCTAGAAAGTGGCTGTAGTTTAAGAAGTTTAATATTTCTCTGGGGATTAACGTCTAGTCTAGTTATTATATACTTGTAGTCTGCTGTTCGTAAAAATGGTAATTACAGCTCGGACAAGTAAAACAATTGGATATTCAGTTACAAAAGTTGTAAGATCGTTGTAGGTAGTAGCAGCAGTATAGAGTGCGAAGCTTTTGGTGAACAGCACGTAGTCATTACAGTTTATCTTTTTCTGTAACAATATTACCTACATAAACAAAGTATACTAGAATTTTTTATTTTGAATTGCCCTTATATTTTCTATACTGTAACCATTATATTCCTGCAAGCCAAGCTTTCAAGCTCGCAAGCGCGGCGAGTGAGGCTTCTAATTCGGGCTTCCCCTCATTACCGACTCAATAGTCCGTCGCCACAGCAGCGGATACACGCCGTGGTTCCATTATGTCTGCCATTCGAGGAAATCGTCGCATGTTCTTATGTAATATTAGTTACGACATGTCATAACCTCACGCCTGTGACCGCCGACGGGTGCGGCAGAGGGGCACCCACGTGGCACCAGTTATGTTTAAGTAATAATGTAAAATTCATTATTACTTAGCTAAAGGCATTTCCAAGTTGTTATAGTTATTTAATTTAAGACTAGCAGTTGAGAACTTGAACTTGTCTTTGTCTTATCTGACAACCAGTCTTACGAAGGGGTATCGTATTACCCAGTTACTGGGTTGTGGAGGTCAGATAGGTACAGTCGCTCTATGTAAATACTGGTATTCAGCTGAATCCGGTTAGGCTGGAAGCCAACCCCAACGTAGTTGGGAAAAGGTTAGGCAGATGATGAGTTGAGAACTTGTCATAACCTGTCCTAAATTTTCAGGGAAAGTAGTTTTTAATAATTCGCGTAAAACCAGCAGGCTAGGCAATGTCGGGTTTTAGTTTCAGAAACTGCCATCTGAGCTCTAAAGCAGGCTGCAAGTAGGCTTAGTTTATATGATTAAAATATAACTGGCCAAAAGTCGGTGTACTTTTTATATACTGCCTAATTCCACGGGGAATATATGGCGATGTTACGTTAACACAATTGTTTACGTAGTCAAATTATTCGTTTAGATCTCAAAACAGAGAAAGGCGAAAAGTCCGTAATATATGTATTATTAATACAGGGTATGAAGCGATTATCCGTAATCGTGTAAGCCAGGGACCCAGGGTCTAATTAAGGCAGTTCGCGGTCACCGCTGTGGCGCCCTTTGTTATATGGTTATACGTATGTATCTTGTATATTGTGGTATCTGTGGGGTATTCACTGAAGATACATTTTGATGTAATGTATGAAAAGGTTTTTGCCATAATCTTACAGATCAGAACTCTAGCCTATATGAGGTGATTTTTGAAAAATATCTATATAAATATTGTTTATGATCGATATCGTTGATACCGGTTAGCTAGCTTAGGTTAAGACTAGATCTGGCGGTCTGGTCTGGTTTAAGAAATTGATTTTCTATTTTTTCTTATTATAAAAGATTAAGGTTTTTTTATTAACTCAGTCTTATTTTTGTTTTTAACTATGCCTACCTGGCGAAGTTTTATTTAGATTTAAAATCTCACTTGGTGATTTGTAAATAATGTATTAATGACAGAATCTACCCCTTACTTAGGTATGTCTTTCAAAATTGGCTTTTAAAAGATAAAGGTATTCATGAAATATTAAAACTAAATTATTTCTTCATGCTGAAATTATTTCTGCAAACTGAAATGGTTGTTTTTTCCATTTTAGTTAATTTCCAATTACCTTCATACAAAATTGTTCTACCCTAAACATATCACAACATCACGCCTTTATTCCCCGCAGGGTAAGGTAGAGGCATAAACACAAACAAACAACAAACATAGGCAACAACACAGGTGAGATAACAACAACAAACAAACAACAACAACACCACAGACTACATCAATAACAACAACATAGGTGAGTATAGCATATGCCATTTATATATGTTTTTAACTGTCGTTACGGTTAGTCAGAAGTCCGAAAGTCAGAAAACCAGTCTTATCAAGGGCTTCATGTCAAATATTTGTATTTAACTGCAACCGGTTTGACTGGAAGCTGACAAAAACAAAGTTAGGAAAAGGCACATAATGTAAGATAATGAGGTGAGTATGTAGGTGTCGTGACTGCACCCTTAGTATCGTGACTGCACCCTTAGTAAAAACAATGTCAGTTAACACTAAGCCCGTTATATCATAAAACCACTTGACTTGAACGCAAACAGCTTGTTTATGAGTGCAGCTACTTAACACTAACTTAGCACGAGCACAAGCTAATCAATGCGAGTTAATCTACTCTTCATTATTCCAACGAACAGCACTCAAGCTGTGGGTTCACATACAGTGATAGGAGGAGCGATTTAATACGTGACGGTCATCTATACATATTATAAAAATAAAGTCGCTTTTTGGGTCCGTGTTGTTCTTCTAAACAACTTAATGGATTTTCATGTGATTTTCAGCGCAGGGGCGGAACTCTTAATAAGAAGTCCAAGGCAAATCACGTATTTCAAATAGGCACTTAAAAGGCTCTTTTGAACGTCAACAATTACGATAAAATAGCATTGATTCTAGTCGCCCCTTCCAAAAGGTAGTGTTCGTATGGAGAAGAATGGACAAGAAACTCCAACGATACTCTTTTAAAATGTTTTATAAGGCTTTGTATACATTCATAATGTAATAATATGTGAAGAAGATGCACCCATAGTAAAATTTGTCTACCACAAAAGGTAAAAATAATTAAAAAATAAAGCAGTGACAGGTACCTAAATCAATTATGTGATAGACACATGGTGCTCATATGTTTACAAATATTGTAAAAGTAGATGATTTTCCTAGAATTTTAACAACTGTGTGAGTTACTGTAGTCACAGAATCTAAAAATCAATGTCATAAAAATAAAAAATAAATAAATTATATTAGCAACCAGTTTGATTTCATCTAGAAGACGAATTATAAAATCTTTCTACGAAAAGGGATGTGTTTTGAATTTTGTTAGTAGTTTTATGTCTTCCATAAAAGGAATCGAAGAAACTAGACACTAATGCCAAAAATATTAAATAAAGGAGATGTTTCATTTTTGGCTAACACTGGTACAATATATCAAAAAACGGGGGAAAATACTCTGAATTTAGGAAAAATATTAATCTGTGAATTTGAGAATAACCCTTTGTGTACAAATAAATTAAAGTTTTTCAATTATTGCCATTCGATAACGTTATGGCCAATATGGCGGCGTCCTGACAGCAAACTTGCGTTCTGAACCAGAATGGATCTGAAATGAGTTCGAAACCGTAAATACAAAAACATTAGATCGATAGATCTTATCTTATCTTATCTTATCTTATCTTATCTTATCTTATCTTATCTTATCTTATCTTATTAAATATAATTATAAAAAGATATCACAGATATTCAGTTTGTATTTAAATAAAAAGAGATATTTTAATGATAAAAAAAGATATCACTGTATTATTAATTCATCTATTACACCTATTTATAATGTGTTATTAATGGACACATGTAAAAAAAAAACAATATAATATTTTGATAATACTATCCTAGTTCGATTAATCATCTACTTGGCCAGTGTACTTCCGAACGTTTTATTTTGACATACACTCTCTGTTAATGCTATGGGACCTTAGGGTACCTGACGTGTCGTGACGTCGTCATGACGTCGAAACCCGTATGGGTTAGTAAACAGATAAACAATGTTTTACCGTTAACCAATATGAGTTAATCGACGGTCAAAAGGCTAACAATGAAGCAAAAACATAAAATATCCCGTTTTAGGTTATAATGACATTAACGTCATTGTCATCTGTCATTGACTCAATATGTCTCCAATTTACTCAAAACAAATGTCAAACATTTTCAATTTTAATTTTGTACTAAATTAATACAAATTAATTCTATAAATCATTGCCTATTATATGTTTATAGAAATATTTCACAGATTTTCTGACATGTACACGTCCTAGCCAAAGTTCCATACAAAAATGAAATGTCTCCTTTCAACATTAGATTAATGTTCAAAAGCTGGTGAAAAATTGGATTTGTTCGGGTTAAGATTTTTTTTTGCTTCACGAATTATAATCGCTTTCCACTACCTGGAATTTGTGACCTCTGCCTTAAATTTAACAGGTATTAACACAACAACCCCTACAAAGTAATATTATTCAGATCTTACTTAGAATAGAAGCCGCTGCTCAAATATTAATACCTCAAATAGAATACATCTGAAGGCCAATTCCCGTAATTAAAACCTAGTCGCAAACTCATCTCAGCGACAGTCATTATCAAAACTTGTCAGAAATGTAGGGAAATTAAAGGTATTATTGACAGACTGAGACTGAGATCAGACTGTGAACGTTCTTAAAATTACGAGAATTGCCCCTCTGCAGGTACGGGTGAGCGTAGCCGCGCTACGCCGTAGACAAGTGCTACACCGTAGACAAGTGCTACGCCGTAAAGTAGAAGGCTACGCGGTTTTCTGTTGAAAGGGATTTTGCTAAACGCATTTTCTTTTGTTTTAGGTTTTACAGAAACATTAAATGTTTCGTTATAGGACCTCAAATACGTTTATTTTTTCTAGATTAGGGTCATAAAGATAACAATTTGGTCAAATGTTACTGAAAACTCGTTTTACTTTTAAAATAAAATGTTTTTTTTTGTAAAGTTTCTCTTTATCTCATGTGATGGAGCTTATCTCGTGTTTCTTTGTGAGCTAGGTTTTGTATTAAACTAAGACCTTTACTAGGTACGATAGGATTAGATGTTGGATTTTCAGACTGACTTATATATACGGAACGTGAATCTACGCGAGACATAATGGTTTTTTAATTTTTTCTGTAATTTAAATTGAAATTGTTTATTAAAATAATTGATTTACATAAATATTTACAAATTAGGGCCTTAACTAGTGGATGGTAAGAAATAATTGGATTCTACCTGAACTAGGAATAAACTTGACCTCAGGTATCTCACTCAAGAGCTTATACATAAGTATTATGTAAAATTCCTACAAATAGTAAATAATTACGGCATTAAACCGGTTAATAATTACTTCCATGAAAACTGACATAATAAGAAGCGGATAATAAAAAGGTTCACATTTAAATGAGTTCAAAATTCAGTTGATTTTCTTTGCAGTAAGTTTCATGAAAATTATCTTTTAAAATTATTAATTAAACATCAACTTTTAAACAAAGCAAGAAACATTGCCAAATGAATGTTTGCCAAAATGTTCTTCCTGAAGTATAATATTTATATCTTTAAGTTGTGTGTAAGATATAAGTGCACGAATAATTTCATTTTAACTTTATAGTTTTCTTGGCACCATCGCAGTTAACTTTCAAGTTACGGGAAGTTTATTTTATTAACTTGAAGAATGTTTAAACTAATTTACCGCTCGTAAGTAAGTGTTTCCTTGGAATAATCATGAAAGCTTCGTTCTTTCAATTATCATAAAAACTTGAAATTGTTTATTGCGATTTTTCATTTTTATTTAAAACTTCTATTTTACGTCCCAACTACCCGTGTATTTATCTCGAGCACAATTATTATAAATATTAAAAAAAAGCAGGTGATACAACTGCAGTGTACGTGGAAGCATTTATACAGAGCGCCAATTGCTGCTTCGAGCAAATGATAGTGGACCACAATTTGGACGAGCGATATGGTATAGATGTGACATACTCATCATCTGCTTAGGCTTTTCTGCTTCCAGTCTAATCGGAGGCAGTGGGTTACCAGTGTTTTACATGGAACGACTGCCTATGTGACCCACACAACCAGTTACTGGGTAACGCAATACCCCTTGGTAAGACTGGTTGTTACTTTCGGTCTTCTGGGTGCCCGTATCGACTGTCAAAGATCTACAAATGACAGCCGACACTTACTGCTTAGCGTGTTTTCCGAGGCATGGAGTTGTCTCAGTATTTAGCGGATGGTCACCCATCCACGGGCCGACCTCGCCAAGCATTGCTTGACCTTAAAAATCGTATCGTTCGGCTATTATTATTTTAGCTACGACCACCTCATAGAAGTAACGTCTAACAATTAATTAATTCTATCAGGAAACAGACTCCGGTAGGAAAATGTAAGTCCTAGAATACCAAATCCTTTTAAATATTCAATGGGCTTCACGTCAAGCCATGCTTTCATACCAGTGTTGCAGTAACCTTGCAATACCTTACAATTTTTCTACATGAAAATGTAATTAATTTACATAATAATTGCTTGAAAAGGAGTTAAGTTTTGAATGAAAGTCAGTAGTGGTATATGTATAATTCAGCAAGGTTCAGTGTAGAGGTTACCTTTACCTGAGGAATGAAAGAAGAAAGAAAGAAAATACATTTATTTAGCACAGACTAAGAGACACACAATACACCAGGTAGTTACATATTAGTCGTACATCAGAATAAAAAATAAGATAAAAATAAAAAGTGCAAAGTCCGATGTAAGAAATTAGGAGGAAAGTGTGCCTCACGGCTGCGCCTAAAAGGCCCAGTTCAGCAAAAATGCCAGACAACTGGTGCCTGACGCTGGTTTTCAACAATGCATGAGGAGACTTTAATTTTGAGGTTTTATCAAATTATTTTTCTAATATGTAGAATGTAACTGTTTATCAACTAAAAATTAAGATGCAAAAAATGTACTTAAGTAGGTAATAATAATTATTGCAACAATTAATTAAAGCGTACTTTTTGAATGTGAGTACTTAAAAAATACTACTCTGTTTCAGATCTATGACAGCGACTACAAAATAAAAATATAACACTTAATAGTAAGTTTTACCGGTAGCAGTAACTTTAATACCGCGTCGCGCTGAACCAACATTACTAACGAGCTCTGAAACCTGCACATAAATAAAAGCTTTCACTGAAATTTTCAGCTAAAAATTGTACTCCATTGAAAATAAAAAAGTTCGCCATAATGATTTATAGTTTCTGTAAAAATTCACTGCTGTGTTAGGTTATAGTTTTAAGTTTCAAACTTAAAGCTGTGTTTGCACGGGACGATAAATTGTGAAGAACTTTGCGCTTTTCAGCTAAGTAGTTTCTACCTGTAGGATTTTTTCATTGCAGGTGGTAGGGGGGGAGGCGACGTATGTTACAGAGAAGATGAACATAGATCAGCCCTTCTATTTTTCTGCGATTTTTATAAATATTATGGAAGATGTCTGGCTGGCATAATATTTTGCTGAAATAATTTAAATTGTTACCAGCAGAAATTGTGTTTTTGATTTTATAAACTGCAATTCTCCCGGTGTTTCCCATGTGTGAGTAAAGTTGTTATCTGTTGCCGACTGAAAGTTTAAGAAATTAACTTTACTGTTTTAAAATGCAACCCTCAACTTTGAAGCAAATTATTATTGAAAAAAATGTGAGAAAACGTTGTCAAATACATATGTGAGGTTCCCCGCTTTGTGTACATTTAAGTAGCTGGTGTGTTACTAGCTTTTAGTTTTAACAGCTTTTACTTATATTGCAGGCTGGAGTTGAATTTGAAGCAGAGTTTAGCATTTTTATGCTAAAATTACGTGCAAAACTAAATTCTCTTAGAGCAGAGTGCTATGTCATGGACATAGATCCTAAGCTAAGATTTATAGCAATTGCTCTGCTATTAACTTCAGAAATTGTCTTCTGGAAGGATTATTTGAAATTGAATTGTTTATATCATAAGGTGTTGGTGGCGGTAACTTGTGAATGTATGAATATTATCATCATTTGCTTTTAAGCGTTAGTTTTAAGCGGTTAGGAACGAGATGAGAATAGATGCCTTATTATATGATTATAGTTTTGCTTTGTCATTTGTGGAAGTAAAGTAAAGATAATTCTTTAATTGGAATTTTTTTTCAGACAACCAGTCTTACCAAGGGTTATCGTTTTACCCAGTAACTGGGTTGTGGAGGTCAGAAAGGCAGTCACTCCATGTAAAATACTGGTATTCTACTGCATCCGGTTTGACAAGAAGCCGACCCCAAGAGAGTTGGGACAGCTATGCATGATGATGGTTCCTTTTTTTTATTAATTTCAACTCAAAATCAAGACTAAGTTTGGTGGCATAGTCACAAAGGCATTAAAATAATATATCTATGAAAACATTCAGAATATTTGATACCACTCAGTCCGCTCATCAAAATAGTAGATCTCTGTTTATAAATAAGCAACGTTCATCCGCATTTAAAAAGTTAGGGAGAAATATGTAAAAATAAAAACGGAAATAAATCACACTCCAGATAAAAACTCTAATTAAAAAAGTCAATCGGCGAGAAAATCGGATTTGGAATTAAGGCAATTTGTTCTATCTCTAGAAATGAATGCGGAATGTTTACATTAAGTGCGTTTTTTATACCGACATTGTTTGACCGGGATTCTAAGCAATAGTAAAAAGAACTCTCAAACTGTTCCTGATATTTAAACATTGGTTGATCAACAACAAAGCCAGTTTAACCAATGGCTATGAGATTTGACAACGCAATCAATAGAATATACATTCAGATACTGGGCCAAGTAATAAAATGAAAATTAAAAATTAAAGTGAAAACTAATGGCAGTAGGTACAGAGCGTAAAGATACAGACATTTCTTACGTTGCTTCTCACAATTCGTTCCATTTCAAACCCGCTGCCTTTCATTAAAGTTCGGAACTTTTAATTAATAATTAATTTTTAAACTTTGTTTCGTTCTCGGCATATTCATTATAAACATAGTTACCGTATAAGCTGAGGGGTTATTAAAATGTATGGCCCGTCGCCTCGCTCGGTGTTAAGTGCAATACTAAAAATTGTAAATGGCAAAGTTTTTGCAGCTCAAGTTTGGTCGCCCTCGCGGTTATTGACTGCAAAAACGTTGGTAAAGTTGGTAGTTTTTAGTATTATATAGAGGTTCAAGTCGATAGGTCAAAAAAATAATTTTTATTCACTGGTACTTGGTATTGAGTGGAAATAACGATATGCGATCGCTAAAACAGAGAGAACAAAGCATTCACAATCTAATCCAAAGTAGTTTTCATTTTCAAAACTTCAGTCGCTTTCGATAAAACATAACGGTGCCAAATAACGTCGTCATGACTGTCATTAAAGTTCCATTACATAGTTTGAACTATGTGGAAATACGTTTTGAAATCGCTTAAATATAGCAGAGAGAACAAAGCATTCAGTTCAGAATATATTCTATTGACTAAATTATAATTATGATTCTGTTAGGTACTAAATAATTACAATACTAACAGTGAAGCTTACAAAGACGCAATTTCTCTATTCAATTTGCTTACGACTGGGAATTGAATTAGCGCTCTAGGGTCTAAAGTTCACACAAAATGTATAATTTCCTATACTTTTGAATAAATTGTGTAAAACCAAACTAACTTGATATTTGCTTGAATGGATAACCTTTTAACATTCACACACTCCCAATGTAATAGGTGGCTCTATATGAAAGATACCTTTATTAACATTGACATTTACTGACATTTAATGGTATTAAACAAACATTGTCTTTCGAGCTTAAAGCTTCAAAGCTTTAATTTGCGACATTTAAAATTATTTTAATGCAATTTGTGTGTAAGATTCGGATTGTTTTGGTTTGGTTTAGGGTTTGAAGTGTTAAGTATATTCTTACTATAGTAGCATATTCTTTCGACTGTATTTAGTAAGTATATATATGACTATGAACACTCAGAAAGGGACAGTTATAATCGTGCTTTTACCAAAATGTTTTGGAAGAAAATTGTACTAAATACGAATTATTCCAACTTAATTCGAATATCTAATTGTCCCTTGTCACATCAATAACAAAAACGCATAGGCACCGCTTATTTTGGGGATCACTGTTTATATAATTATAAAATACAACTGGTTACCGGTATGATTACCTACGTAAATGTCTGTAACAATAGTTTAATAAAATTCTACATTCTTTCATTTTTAATTCGATTTTCCATCGTGCAAATAAACAGTTTCGTATCTAGTCACACTAAACTTTATTTTATTTTAAAGGTACCTGAGAAGTAAAGACAGTGTGCCTGAGAACGAGCCAGACCACCTGCAAGCTAGAGGTACCAGCATTTCACTACATTACTCTTGTTTAAAGTAATTTGTCACCCTCTAGCTCTTACTAACGCAATTTATAGGCAATTCCTGCTTGCTTGTGTGTATTAAGTATATTCACAGTTAATCTAGATGGCAATCCATTAAATATATTGTAAGCTGCCGGCTGCCGGCACGGGACATTTATGTATTACATACTAGCTTTTGCTCGCGGCTTCGCTTAGACTTACCTTCGCATTTATAATATTCCATATTACCTATTGTTATGGATTACCGACAGTGCGACAATATCGCTGTGTTGCGGTCAGCTGCAGTAACAGTTGCTACACAACAATGGCACCGTCTTCCTTACGAAGTAAAGACGAGTGGTATGTCAGTGACGTATGTGGGCACGTCTGCCTATTGCAGACTAGTCAAGACGCGCTTATACACGTTATTGTCGAGGCTCGGCAAGCTTGAGTTATGTGATTGTGTGTCAGGTACTCAACAGTGGATGTGATAACACAATAGACAATAGCTTTGTGTGGTGCTTTGACTGCTATTACTTAGTAACTAAATGCACTATTGTAGGTAAATACCTAGCTGTGAGTTTTCCAAAAAATATCAAATAAAATAAATTCATCCTAATATTATAAATGCTAACTTTGTCTGTCTATCTAGCTGTTACCTTTCACACCTAAACGGCTAAACGGATTTCGATGAAATTTGGCACACAGGTAAACAAACCTTGACTGCGGGGTAGTTGCGTAATATGAATAAAATGGCAATCGATCGCAATGACTTTCATTTTGACATACATTTGTTAATAATTTTGAGATATTCGTCCGCTCAGCAATGTACTTCACTAACGCAATGATGTGGCTGAACTGTCAAATAAAAGGCATTCCCATCGATTACCTTTATATATGTGTGCAACGCAACTGCCCACTGGGTTAGGACATATACTTTATGTAGTATCCAGGTGGTATGTTCCCTTGGGATAATTCCGACCTCCACACGGGCGAAATCGCGTGAAAAAGCTAGTATAGTGTAAGTCAGTCTTTAACCCGTTGGAGGACACTGAACGAGGCACAATAGAAGTTTTATTGTTATTACGTCGAGGGGCGTTTAATGTCTCGCCAAGTGTTAAACTTTCTCATCTCGTATTTTTCTGTAAATTGATGATTAAGTCTCTCTGATAATAACACTGAAGAAGAGATTAAAGAGCCAGTAAGGACCTGTAGCTCCTAATAATAACTCCTAAGTAACAATGCTGTTTGTACCATGTAACTACTAATGAAGTTGACTGAAACCATGAATCACAGATCAGCAGGATCGTAAAAATATACCTATTGATTGGGTTTGTGTTCACATTTTACGAGAATAAAGCTGCCTTTCCACCAGAGATGAGCGAGGATGCGTAACGATGCGTGTGTGTGTGGGATGCTTGTAAAACTAACCAATACCAACGCTAACTTAGTTCAAGCTACAAAAATGAATCGATGTTATTGGCTGGCTTCACACACATCCCTCGCTACGCATCCTCGCTCATCTCTGGTGGACAGGCAGTCTAAGGATAAGGGCACTAGGGCATGACAAATGTTTGTTGTGATCAATAGCAGTAGGAAACTGTGACAAATTGATCCCCCGTAGTTTACAATTACCAAGCAGTATTTATTGCTGTCAATAAAAAATAACATTTAGAGATTAGTAATAGTTTGCCAATAAACATATAATACGAGTAGTACAGTCAGCCTCGATTAGTTAAATATATCCACAAGAATTCATTTAATTGCCTACAATCTTTGTTTCATATTAATGTATTAATGTGTAGTCACAAAAAAAATACAAATTGGGTATTTAGTTGTAGCTACAACTTAATACAGTATTATGGAACACAAATTGTAGACAATCAAATTAATTCTTGTCGATGTATATGCCACCGCATAGGAACATCGTTAGTTTATATTCTATTGCGAGATTATAAACTATCGAAAAGTAGTAACCTGCAACTAATCATTCACAATTTATTTAACGCATTATTTTTCGATTGGTTTATAATCTGTCCATGGCAAACCGATAAATGTACAGACGCCAGCACGTCAGGCTACTTCAATCCCTTAAATTTCTTTAACAGATTTTCAACTTTATCGCTAAAGTATAAGGTTCAAAGTTGATTATGAATATTAAATTAAATTAAATTAAAATTCATTTATTTCAGGCAAGTCTTTTTTTTTTTTTACACATACACCCATAGTATCAGAAAAATCAAAATCAAAATAAATTAAATACAAAATAGATATTAAGTTAAATTAAATTATATTATATTATTATTATTGTTATAGGTATATATAGGTATATATATATTTGACAGTTTCGGGTAGCTTGATGTGCTGGCGTCTGTACATTGTTAAAAACTTGCATGCGACGGATCGCACCTTTTGCTAATACTAAATAGCCAAGTAACTGTGATCAATTGGCCGGCGGCGGCCGCGGCACCGCTCGCTTCGCTCGTTCGGCTCGCGCGCGGTTGTTCACAGTTCTAACCTAACTAACTCATTTGGTCGGGGCGCACTGACTTAGTTACTACAACCAAATTGGCTACTGGCTTCAATTCTGCGGGTGATAAAATCGGACAGATTGCGAGAGACTATACATAATAGTTCATTCGTGTTTGCATATTAAAAAATGTATGTGTATCATAAAATGAGTATTAGCTTATTCATTATTATTTCACATGAAACAAATATAACTTTCCAAAGTATTTTAAATTATTGTAGAGGAGACGTAGCCCCAACGAGTTAAATATTAATAGTTTGTCGCATCTGGCAATACCGAAATCCGAAACTAACTTTCAATAAGAAATAGAGATCTACAGGAATGGCAAAAACATTGCTATAATAAAATAGCACCAGGCGCCAAGTAACTCGATAGCCTCAATCTTACTTCCTGGCGTACTTCACAATACTGTAGGAGTTTCGGAAACACTAGATTTTTACGAGGCTGTTCCTGTTGCTTTGAAACTTACTTATTTACTGTGAATTTACTACCAGTGTGTATTTATTGAGAATCAAGCAGTTTATCTATCAGAACCTAATCCGGTGAAATACTGAGTTTGAGATTCCACATAATCAGCCAATTTATAATTTTTTCACTGCTGGGACTCACACCACTCGGTTTTCAGTCACACCCAGTCCAATTTGGTTTTTGATAAATGATGAAAAGAACTGTTGCTAAGAAGAATTCGTTTATTTTCTAGTTGATAAAATAAGGAGTTGGAGTAACTGATTTAAACCTTGGGCTTTTATTAAAATAATGTTCATTTGACCTTGCTCCTTGTGTTATTTTAAAACGAATTGGTATGTCTGTACAAATTATGGGTAATGATAAATTATTTTGTAAATTCCGATACTAGTTTTGGATCAATGTTTTGTTCTTATTTTGATTCTGAATATTGCCTATTACTCTAGATATAATATTTTCGGTAAATATCCATTTGGTATTGAAATACATAAATTCTCGTTTGAAACCGGGTATACACATCACTGCGTCTATGCCAAATAAAACCAACAAAAAGGTTTAAAAACCGCTGAACCATAAACACCTATGTCTAGATAATTGGATACGTCACATGTTCGGCCATTTTGTAGTCACCGAGAGCGAGTGTATTGACACACTATACGGTTACAAGGGTCAGATGTTTTTGTTTAATACAATGGGGTGCTAAGCTAAGCTATGGGGAGTTTTGATTTAATAATAACGTAATGGAGTCAAATTTAAAAAAAGCCTACAGCCCGCTTCATACGCTAAGGCAGCTCTGGACCCGTTGCGCAGCTCCTCACCTCGCTGATACGTGAATTTGTTACTGCGCAGCACTCATGTTCCGAGCCGCCATAATGTTTGAATCGGGCTGTAGTCTGTACCATTTGGTTGTCCACCAGTCTCCACTGCCGATAATGTAACAATCGAGTTTTCTTTTACGACAAATAAGGCCCATCTTACACGACGCGACTTACTGACGTTTTATTAACTAGTTTGTGATTAGTTGCGTCGTGTAGGTACTGACCGCCATTGAAATATTAGTGCTGTATTTTTCGGGCTACTCATCGGTGATTTGAGTATGCAACATGTTTATTTTAGTGCTCATACACACGAGCGGCACGCGTCAACGGCAGAGGCAACTGCTGCCGTCGACGCGCGTCGACGGCTGCAGTTGACGCGCGTCGGCGGCTGCAGTTGACGCGCGTCGGCGGCTGCAGTTGACGCGTACACTTAAGGAGCGTCGTGGATGATGGATGCATTCCCGCTTGCTGTCTGTTTCGCAACTGACTACTTTGGCACACACACGTTTGGCACCAAAGTTCCTTCACCTATCTTTTTCAATTTATTTTCACTACCGAACATTATTACTTTGATAAACAGCTGATGCACACATCTCTCGTTTCTTAAAACTTAAAAAAAACGTCGCCCTAAAATAAAGTGCATTATGAGATCGTAAAGAGAAGCGATGACAGGCTCGCATCGAGCTCGTAAACCGACGAATGGGGCTCGGTAGACAGACAGCATGCACTTCTGTCGGCCCGAGACTCAACTAATGTACTACAAACATAATATAAGAGACGTGACGACAGAATGTACAGAAGGCTCGATCATACTCTACTTACGCGGCTATCGAAGTGCACAATAGGTAATACGGGCAGTAATCTTCACCTCGAAAGTCGATCAGCCACTGTCACGTAGGATGTGCACGGAGAGGTTCGCCAAGTTAGCTGTGCGGATTATTTGTTTTCCATCCGTGTATAGCATGTTCGTGGCAGTAGCGTGCATTGGTTTTCAGAATAGGTAGGCAGGCACTAGACGGTCTAGACTAGGCAAACGCGGTCACTAATCAGACACGTAAAACAAAAGTATCTATTTTGAATATTCAAATTATTTTCTTACACGTCGGCTGGTTATTTGAGTAGGCATGCCTACTTAAGGTTGATAAATTACGAAGATCGAACGTCATAGTATTACGCGTGAGACGTACGTATTTTTAATTTCGTCGTATTAACTTAAACGAGTGTAGACCAATGACATTGTGCGAATAATACGGGAGCCGAGTAGGCCGTCTGGCGACTGCCTACTGCCGCGTGTGTTTGTATGGAGATTTTGTTTTTTGTTAAGTATGATAATTTAGTGAGTTTCTTAATTGTGGGCACACACACTTAAACGTAATTGACAGGCTTATGGTGATTTATTTTATAGAGTCAAAAGAAACACGACTTCAAATAAAAAAAAAATCGAAGCAGGCACTGCTTATGTGGCTTTATGCAATGCATGCCACTGGTTCGTGGGTCAAAGTGGATGATCCAGCCAACATGCTCATACAAAGCGAAGCTAAGTACACGTGATAGCTTAGACGTGGGCTGCTGTGAAGCGGCGCTTTTACGTTTTGGTTTCGCAATCTTGGTTTCCTTGTAGGGTGATGATACTGACTAGATAGAAAGAAAATAAATCAAACTACCGTTATAGAACCTAAGGTCTACTTACAGTCTCGGACATTTGCAGTTTAAAGTAATTACTATATTAAATATCATTGTATCATGTAGGTAGTGAACCTTCTTGACCTATCTGCTCTACGTGGTAACGTACGTCTAACATATGAGACGAGCATCTGATGGATATATTGCTCTGCTGTAAATAAAACTTTGTGTTGTCTGCGACTTTACTGCTTGAGTAGATTCTGCCAGTCGGTAAAGTTACAATCTGTCTGCCGATATGCTAAAATAATATGATTACACTAGCAGGTACCTATATAAAAAAATATTATTATACGCCACAGAAAGTTGAATGACCATTTTCATGAAGATTGTTGGGAAGGTTTATTATTGGGTAATAATTTTTACAACTGCTATTAAACATTAGGGACGTTATTATGATTAGTTATAAAATTACGGGCAGTAATGTATAAATATTTTAGCCGTGGCGGTAAATTTGTGTGACAGTAAAACATGAACAGTAATAAAAAGAAAATTGGCCTGTTATTTCATCCTACAATGTTAGTACAAAAAATACTCAAGTAGTGTAAAAAATTAATGGTCATTATGTTGGTATGGGCAGTTAGGTAAATGTTCAGATTTTACGGCCGAAGTTGTTTCCTCCCGAACAAAACTAATATAAACAACTACCGCTTTAAATCAGTGCATTTATTATTTCATACAAATAAAAGTTTAATACGGGCAAGAGTATATTAAAATCCCTTTGAATTAGGTTACCATCAAGGATTGAATGAAATATACAACTGTATTTTTGTATTACATCTAGGTCTCCGGAAAAATAAAACGAATTGAAGAAAAATAACAAAAGCATGCGAAGAGCTGATCTGTAATAGAATTGGAGTGAAAGTTTCACACATGCGGGAACTATGGCCTGATAGCAGCAGCTTTGTGATCGAGACGCTTTGTCGACGTGCATCTTTGGAAAAACGGATAGGTCATTGAAAATATGTGGTTCAAAATTACTTCTCTAAAAATGTGTGACTTTTAATAAATCGATAGAATCATTGTTTCGGTCAAAATCTGACTGGAATACCTAAATCAACTCAGTCTAAGTAGTCCAAGTGAATTTCATAAAACAAGCTATTGTTACCTACGGATATCAAATCAGCTATTTTACGACTTTCAAACTACCCTGAATTACATACAATGAAACATCATTGTTGCTCAGATCGCTGAGCTCTACATTTCGTAATACAAATGTACTCGTACATGGTATACATCTATCTAACTAAAGTATAAATCTTTTCCAACTTTGTAGTATGTAATGATTAGTCTGCGAGGTATGACCGGAGACTATAAAAGTTTATATAAGGTCTTCTACAATGTACTGTCTCAATAAGACGTTTTTATGTATGTACATAGATACTACCTATATTTTGTTGAGCCGTTCACATCGCCCATATTTCAAGAAAGACATTTTATATTATTAATACAATACTTATTCTAGTAGTTGGAAAGCATAAGGTCATTGAACCAAGATTTCCGAGACATAAAAAAGCCCATTTTCCTTATTACTCGACACAGTCATGTGTGACGTAAGAGTCTGAAAAGGCACAGTTTCCGAATATTATAGTTATCAAAAGTGAATCCTACCATGCCTCAATCTTTCATTTCTAAATGATAAGCTTGAGCATTTTAACCAATCTTACTATCATTCTGACCTTCTATATTCTATCTGACAACTTCGGCGTATATATATGTATTTTGCCGTAATTCGGTTAAATTTTGTTCTTTATCGGAAATCATATCGCAAAAACGAATCTAGATATTTGCTTGCTTTATTCTAGACAGAACAGAAAATATATTCCTAACTGATGTTCTATTTTGATCGTATCAAAACGAATCAATCTCAGAGCGAGCGATTCTATAGTTTCCCTATTCTTAAATCAAACAAAATTTTGCGATTTAAATGTATGGAGCAGCAGAATGCATCGAGTAGTATTATGATAAAACATTTCTAGTTTTATGGTGGGATCAGTCAGTTTGGTTGAGTATTGATTGAGCATCATAAACTAGGGTTGAATCGAATATAGTAGCGTTCATTACTTTGATAATTGGATATAAGTATAAAATATATTTGTTAAAACCTGAATTACGGTTTAGAATATGCGCTTAAGAGTGCTTCCAGTTGGGACCCGAGGGCCCTTGAGGCCAGGACCCAGGCTGTACCTGGCAAGCCGTTTTGTCCTGGGGCGGTATTTTAGACCTTCAGCCTTCCTACCGCCACTCTCAGATCTACCCCGGTCACTTCAAGGATGTCGTCGTCGTCCACGTGGTCCACTTCAGGCACCGCAAGTGGCGGAGCCATGGGCAGGGGAGTGTGCTCCCCCCGTGAAGGGAACAAAGCGCTCACCACCTCCTCCACCAGCTAGGGGCGGAGACTCTGCGTCAGCAGGGAGTCCAGACGCGGAGTTTGTACCGCACCATTTGACTAAGAGCATATACATATAAGGCTTATATATGCTCTTAGTCTTTGGATATAGTAATGTGATGGCTTTTGGTGAAATAAAGAATTTATTTATTATTTATGTATAAACATAATCAATTAATCAGCATATAATGTTCCCACTGCTGGGACACAGGCCTCCTCTCGGTGAGAGAGAGTGTGCTGTCATCCACCACGCGGGCTCAGTGCAGGTTGTCGGATGTCACATGTCTTCGAAGGTTTGGTTCTAGGACACGCCGGTTTTCTCACGATGTTTTTCTTCTCCGATTTTAAGAGCAGAGGTGATGAAATATTTTAACAAAAGTAAAGCGCCTGTCTGGGTTCGAATCTAGGACCTACAACTCACAAGTCGCGGTCGTTACTTTAGACTGGGCCTCCTCTACTCTCGGGCCACCACTATACTCGGAAGATACTGGTGCGGACTACAGAAAGTTGTGAAGACGACGCAATTCCCCGAACACCCCCTTACCCGACAATGAACAACCCCTTAGAGCAATTTTAAGCGAACGAAAATTAAATAAAAAACTTTCTTCAGAATTAATTTTCATACTATATTAAATTATCAATGGTGTTAAAAAACAGGAAAAGAATGATTAACATCCAGTTAAATGCCTCTGAAATGTTTTCATAAAAATTTAATCGGGAAAACTTTGTTGGTAATTTACAACGAGGATAATACCTAATCTAATTAGCAAAGTTTTTAACAAATTCCGTGAAAGGTTTTAGCTTGTTCTACTGATCTTTATTATGAGGAAGCTAAGTTATTTACTAACGTGAAATGTCCGGGGAAAACAATTAAAAAGAAGAAAATTAACATGCTTTTACGTAAATTGGGCCATGTTGAGTATTTTAATTTAATAATTAGTATGTAAAATAAAAAGTACGAAATTAAAATTGTTTAATTTTCCGGAGCAAAGTAAATGAGTCTGGCAGCTCTCGGCTTATTTCTGCGATAAAACCAACGAGATCGACTTAACTCTATTTTTCAGTCTTAGAAAAAAAAAGTTTTTTACCTAGGTAAACAATGCTGGTCAAGTAATGATGTGAACCTTCTAAATGAAAGTAAACTAAAATAAAAATAATATAAAATTTTTAATTTTACTTAATTATTATTTTTTTCCTATTTGATTTTATATTAAATACTAGATTTTGGGCGTTGCGCGAGCTGCAAGCAGCTCGCGGGGTCGTGTTTTTGAGGAGTATTTCTTACCCTTGTAAAATTTTGAGAATTGGACAGTAATCCTTAGCACTTATAGGATTTTGTAATAATAGCTATTTATTCACCAAGGGGAGTAATCTGTACTTACCCTCGAGTGATATATACTGCTTTATACTACACTTGTGGAGTTGTTGTTAATAAATTGCTATAATTGTCACTGGAATCACTTATTTTAACTTGTGATTTACACCGCCATACTTTAAACTTTACCAAGAAAATTGTTTCTACAAAATACGTCAACCAACAAAATAAGTCTTTATTTTTCTTATTTTAGCGCGTCAAACAGTTTTCGCGCCAAAAGACGTTAAGCCGCATGGCTCTAGTGGGGACGCGGCTTAACGTCTTTTGTGATTTGTTGTGATCAACAACACTCAACAACACCCAAAACACTCAACAACATTCAACAACACTCAACAACACTCAACAACACTCGACAACACTCGACAACACTCAATAACACTCAACAACATTCAACAACACTCAACAACACTCAACAACACTCAACAACACTCAACAACACTCGACAACACTCGGCAATACTCAACAACACTCAATAACATTGAACAACACTCAACGACACTCAACAACACTCAACAACACTCGACAACACTCGACAACACTCGACAAAACTCGACAACCCTCAACAACCCTCAACAACACTCAACAACACTCAACAACACTTAACAACACTCAACAACACTCAACAACCCTCAACAACACTCAACAACACTCAACAACACTCATCAACACTTAACAACACTCAACAACACTCCACAACACTCAACAACACTCGACAACACTCAACAACACTCAACAATATTCAACAACATTCAACAACACTCAAAAACACTCAACAACACTCAACAACACTCAACAACACTCGACAACATTCAACAACACTCAACCACACTCAACAACACTCAACAACACTCTACAACACTCAACAACCCTCAACAACACTCAACAACACTCAACAACACTCAACAACACTCAACAATATTCAACAACATTCAACAACACTCAACAACACTCAACAACACTCAACAACACTCAACAACACTCAACAACCCTCAACAACACTCAACAACACTCATCAACACTCAACAACTCTCAGCCACACTCAACAACACTCAAAACACTCAACAACACTCAACAACACTCAACAACACTCATCAACACTCAACAACACTCAACAACACTCAACAACACTCAACAACACTCATCAACACTCAACAACACTCAACAACACTCAGCCACACTCAACAACACTCAACAACACTCAAAACCCTCAACAACACTCATCAACACTCATCAACACTCAACAACACTCAAAACACTCAACAACACTCAACAACACTCAACAACACTCAATAACACTCAACAACACTCAACAACACTCAACCACACTCAACAACACTCAACAACACTCAACAACCCTCAACAACACTCAACAACACTCAACAACACTTAAAACACTCAACAACACTCATCAACACTCAACAACACTCAAAACACTCAACATCCCTCAACAACACTCAACAACACTCAACAACACTCATCAACAACACTCAACAACACTCAACAACCCTCAACAACACTCAACAATACTCAACAACACTCATCAACACTCATCAACACTCACCAACACTCAACAACACTCAACAACACTCAACAACACTCAACAACACTCAACAACACTCAACACCACTCAACAACACTCAACAACCCTCAACAACACTCAACAACACTCAACAACACTCATCAACACTTAACAACACTCAACAACACTCCACAACACTCAACAACACTCGACAACACTCAACAACACTCAACAATATTCAACAACATTCAACAACACTCAAAAACACTCAACAACACTCAACAACACTCAACAACACTCGACAACATTCAACAACACTCAACCACACTCAACAACACTCTACAACACTCAACAACCCTCAACAACACTCAACAACACTCAACAACACTCAACAACACTCAACAATATTCAACAACATTCAACAACACTCAACAACACTCAACAACACTCAACAACACTCAAAAACACCCAAAACACTCAAAACACTCAACAACACTCAACAACACTCAACATCACTCAACAACTCTCATCAACACTCAACAACACTCAACAACACCCAAAACATTCAAAACACTCAACAACACTCAACAACACTCATCAACACTCAACCTCACTCAACAACACTCAACAACACTCAACAACACTCAACCACACTCAACATCACTCAACAACACTCAACAACACTCAACAACACTCAACAACACTCAACCACACTCAACAACACTCAACAACACTCAACAACACTCAACAACACTCAACAACACTCATCAACACTCAACAACACTCAAAAACACCCAAAACACTCAAAACACTCAACAACACTCAACAACACTCAACAACACTCAACAACACTCATCAACACTTAACAACACTCAACAACACTCAACAACACTCAACCACACTCAAAACACTCAACAACACTCAACAACACTCAACAACACTCAACAACACTCAACAACACTCAACAACCCTCAACAACACTCAACAACACTCAACAACACTCAACAACACTCAACAACACTCAACAGCACTCAACAACCCTCAACAACACTCAACAACACTCAAAAACACAAAAACACTGTATAATGCTTTCTGTCTCATTTGCTCCCACGTTAAATCTTATGTCTATTACATTGACAGTGACAGCGCTGTGAAGTTATTACCCATCCAAATTAGACACTACAGGCTAGCATAATGATCCCAATGCGTTTTCGAACTTCTCAAGTTGAAAGCGTTTTATTTTATGCTACTAAATATAGATGTCACCAAAACTCGTGTTGACTAAATCTAACGACGTGACTTCGCAAATGAGTACACTTATAGCATTCGTTCATTCACTTTGAGCGAATGCTGATTGCCCGATTTAATAATCACGGTTAAAATATTCGTGGTGAGCAGTGAATACTTAACCGGCTGCATAAACGATGTTTAGGAATTCATCGGCCGATTACTCAAACATTGGTCAAATGACAGTCCGTGAACTCGGCCCTTAGGCAGTCAATTTTAAACTGAATAATTGACTTAAACGCACCCCAAACAAAAACGCTGTCCGCCATGTTAGTATTCTTCCTCCCTTTGCTCCACTCGGTCTCGCAGGTTCGCTCCACTCAGGACCTACCTACCACCGGAAAGCTATCGTGACCTTATCCCTACGCTACGCTTCGCTTTATCGCTACCTAGTTTCCGAGATACGATGGGGGAGGGGTGAAGGGGGGGAGAGGGGGGAGTTTTGAAAAAACTAATTTTGACCTACTCTGGGCCCACGGACATGAATCTGAAAAAGAAAATGTTCCAAGTCTTAACTTCCGAGATCCGCCTAAAGGGGGGAGAAGGGTGAGAGAATGGGGGGAATTTTGAAAAATGGTTTTTACTTTTCCGAGCCTCCTCTATACGAATCCGTAAGAAAACAAAACCCAGGTTTCTTAATTTCCGAGATACAATGGGGGGAGGGGTGAAGGGGGGAGAGGGGGGAGTTTTGAAAAATGATTTTGACCAACTCTGGGCCCCTTGATATGAATCTGAAAAAAAAAATGTTCCAGGTCTCTTAACTTCCGAGATCTACCTAGAGGGGGGGGAGAAGGGGGGCAAGGGGGGCAACTTTGAAAAATGGATTTTACTTTTCCGAGCCTTCTCTATACGAATCCGTAAAACAACAAAACCCAAGTTTCTTAATTTCCGAGATACGATGGGGGAGGGGTGAAGGGGGGAAGAGGGGGGAGTTTTGAAAAATGATTTTGACCAACTCTGGGCCCCTTGATATGAATCTGAAAAAAAAAATGTTCCAGGTCTCTTAACTTCCGAGATCTACCTAGAGGGGGGGGAGAAGGGGGGCAAGGGGGCAACTTTGAAAAATGGATTTTACTTTTCCGAGCCTCCTCTATACGAATCCGTAAAACAACAAAACACGGGACACTTAGTTTCCGAGATACGATAGGGAGGGGGGAGAGTGGGGTGGAAAAGGGGAGGTTTGGGATTTTTCCCATACTCGTGAGAGTTACTTGTATACGAATCTGTAAAAATATACCCACCTCCCCCTTCACCATCTGGGAGAACAATTATGTCAGTGAGTGAGTCAGTGGTAATCGAGCTTTATATAGTATAATAATATGATAATGATAATGTTCCAAGTCCTAACTTCCGAGATCCGCCTAAAGGGGGGAGAGAATGGGGGAATTTTGAAAAATGGTTTTTACTTTTCCGAGCCTGCTCTATACGATTCCGTAAAAAAACAAAACCCAGGTTTCTTAATTTCCGAGATACGATGGGGGGAGGGGTGAAGGGGGGGAGAGGGGGGAGTTTTGAAAAATGATTTTGACCAACTCTGGGCCCCTTGATATGAATCTGAAAAAAAAAATGTTCCAAGTCTCTTAACTTCCGAGATCTACCTAGAGGGGGGGGGGGGAGAAGGGGGGCAAGGGGGCAACTTTGAAAAATGGATTTTACTTTTCCGAGCCTCCTCTATACGAATCCGTAAAACAACAAAACACGGGACTCTTAGTTTCCGAGATACGATAGGGAGGGGGGAGAGTGGGGTGGAAAAGGGGAGGTTTGGGATTTTTCCCATACTCGTGAGAGTTACTTGTATACGAATCTGTAAAAATATACCCACCTCCCCCTTCACCATCTGGGAGAACATTTATGTCAGTCAGTCAGTGGTAATCGAGCTTTATATAGTATAATATGATAATGATAATGTTCCAAGTCCTAACTTCCGAGATCCGCCTAAAGGGGGGAGAGAATGGGGGAATTTTGAAAAATGGTTTTTACTTTTCCGAGCCTGCTCTATACGATTCCGTAAAAAAACAAAACCCAGGTTTCTTAATTTCCGAGATACGATGGGGGGAGGGGTGAAGGGGGGGAGAGGGGGGAGTTTTGAAAAATGATTTTGACCAACTCTGGGCCCCTTGATATGAATCTGAAAAAAAAAATGTTCCAAGTCTCTTAACTTCCGAGATCTACCTAGAGGGGGGGGGAGAAGGGGGGCAAGGGGGCAACTTTGAAAAATGGATTTTACTTTTCCGAGCCTCCTCTATACGAATCCGTAAAACAACAAAACACGGGACTCTTAGTTTCCGAGATACGATAGGGAGGGGGGAGAGTAGGGTGGAAAAGGGGAGGTTTGGGATTTTTCCCATACTCGTGAGAGTTACTTGTATACGAATCTGTAAAAATATACCCACCTCCCCCTTCACCATCTGGGAGAACATTTATGTCAGTCAGTCAGTGGTAATCGAGCTTTATATAGTATAAACTAGATTTTGGGCGTTGCGCGAGCTGCAAGCAGCTCGCGGGGTCGTGTTTTTGAGGAGTATTTCTTACCCTTGTAAAATTTTGAGAATTGGACAGAAATCCTTAGCACTTATAGGATTTTGTAATAATAGCTATTTATTCACCAAGGGGAGTAATCTGTACTTACCCTCGAGTGATATATACTGCTTTATACTACACTTGTGGAGTTGTTGTTAATAAATTGCTATAATTGTCACTGGAACCACTTATTTTAACTTGTGATTTACACCGCCATACTTTAAACTTTACCAAGAAAATTGTTTCTACAAAATACGTCAACCAACAAAATAAGTCTTTTTTTTTCTTATTTTAGCGCGTCGTTTACAGTTTTCGCGCCAAAAGACGTTAAGCCGCATGGCTCTAGTGGGGACGCGGCTTAACGTCTTTTGTGATTTGTTGTGATCAACAACACTCAACAACACTCAACAACACTCAACAACACTCGACAACACTCGACAACACTCAATAACACTCAACAACATTCAACAACACTCAACAACACTCAACAACACTCAACAACACTCGACAACACTCGGCAATACTCAACAACACTCAATAACATTGAACAACACTCAACGACACTCAACAACACTCAACAACACTCGACAACACTCGACAACACTCGACAAAACTCGACAACCCTCAACAACACTCAACAACACTCAACAACACTCTACAACACTCAACAACACTCGACAACACTCAACAACACTCATCAACACTTAACAACACTCAACAACACTCAACAACACCCAAAACACTCAACAACCCTCAACAACACTCAACAATACCCACAACACTCAAAACACTCAACAACACTCAACAGCACTCATCAACACTCAACAACACTCAACAACACTCAATAAGACTCAACAACAGTCAACAACACTCAACCACACTCAACAACACTCAACAACACTCAACAACACTCAACAACACTCAACAACACTCAACCACACTCAACATCACTCAACAACACTCAACAACACTCAACCACACTCAACATCACTCAACAACACTCAACAACACTCAACAACACTCAACAACACTCAACAACACCCAAAACACTCAACAACACTCAACAACACTCATCAACACTCAACAACACTCAACAACACTCAACAACACTCAACAACACTCAACAACACCCAAAACACTCAACAACACTCAACAACATTCATCAACACTCAACAACACTCAACAACACTCAATAACACTCAACAACACTCAACAACACTCATCAACACTCAACAACACTCAACAACACTCAACAACACTCAACAACACTCAACCACACTCAACAACACTCAACAACACTCAACAACACTCAACAACACTCATCAACACTCAACAACACTCAACAACACTCAATAACACTCAACAACACTCAACAACACTCATCAACACTCAACAACACTCAACAACACTCAACAACACTCAATAAGACTCAACAACAGTCAACAACACTCAACAACACTCAACAACACTCAACAACACTCAACAACACTCAACAACACTCAACCACACTCAACATCACTCAACAACACTCAACAACACTCAACCACACTCAACATCACTCAACAACACTCAACAACACTCAACAACACTCAACAACACCCAAAACACTCAACAACACTCAACAACACTCATCAACACTCAACAACACTCAACAACACTCAACAACACTCAACAACACCCAAAACACTCAACAACACTCAACAACATTCATCAACACTCAACAACACTCAACAACACTCAATAACACTCAACAACACTCAACAACACTCATCAACACTCAACAACACTCAACAACACCCAAAACACTCAAAACACTCAACAACACTCAACAACACCCAAAACACTCAAAACACTCAACAACACTCAACAACACTCATCAACACTCAACAACACTCAACAACACTCAACAACACTCATCAACACTCAACAACACTCAACAACACTCAACAACACTCAACAACACTCAACAACACTCAACCACACTCAACAACACTCAACAACACTCAACAACACTCAACAACACTCAACAACACTCATCAACACTCAACAACACTCAACAACACTCAATAACACTCAACAACACTCAACAACACTCAACAACACTCAACAACACTCAACAACCCTCAACAACACTCAACAACCCTCAACAACACTCAACAACCCTCAACAACACTCAACAACCCTCAACAACACTCAACAACACTCATCAACACTCACCAACACAACAACACCCAAAACACTCAACAACACTCAACAAAACTCAATAAAACTCAATAACACTCAACAACACTCAACAACACTCAACAACCCTCAACAACACTCAACAACACTCAACAACACTCAACAACACTCATCAACACTCAACAACACTCAACAACCCTCAACAACACTCAACAACACTCAACAACACTCAATAACACTCAACAACACTCAACAACCCTCAACAACACTCAACAACACTCAACAACACTCAACAACACTCAACAACACTCAACAACCCTCAACAACACTCAACAACACTCAACAACACTCAACAACACTCAACATCACTCAACAACACTCAACAACACTCATCAACACTCAACAACACCCAAAACACTCAAAACACTCAACAACACTCAACAACACTCATCAACACTCAACAACACTCAACAACACTCAACAACACTCAACAACACTCAACAACCCTCAACAACACTCAACAACACTCAACAACACTCATCAACACTCAACAACACAACAACACCCAAAACACTCAAAACACTCAACAACACTCAACAAAACTCAATAAAACTCAATAACACTCAACAACACTCAACAACACTCAACCATACTCAACAACACTCAACAACACTCAACAACCCTCAACAACACTCAACAACACTCAACAACACTCAACAACACTCATCAACACTCAACAACACTCAACAACCCTCAACAACACTCAACAACACTCAACAACACTCAACAACACTCAACCACACTCAAAACACTCAACAACACTCAACAACACTCAATAACACTCAATAACACTCAACAACACTCAACAACACTCAACCACACTCAAAACACTCAACAACACTCAACAACACTCAACAACCCGCAACAACACTCAACAACACTCAACAACACTCAACAACACTCAACAACACTCATCAACACTCAACAACACTCAACAACCCTCAACAACACTCAACAACACTCGACAACACTCAACAACACCCAAAACACTCAACAACACTCAACAACACTCATCAACACTCAACAACACTCAATAACACTCAACAACACTCAACAACACTCAACCACACTCAACATCACTCAACAACACTCAACCACACTCAAAACACTCAACAACACTCAACAACACTCAACAACACTCAACAATCCTCAACAACACTCAATAACACTCAACAACACTCAACAACACTCATCAACACTCAACAACACTCAACAACACTCAACAACACTCAACAACACTCAACCACACTCAACAATACTCAACAACACTCAACAACACTCAACAACACTCAAAAACACTCATCAACACTCAACAACACTCAACAACACTCAATAACACTCAACAACACTCAACAACACTCATCAACACTCAACAACACTCAACAACACTCAACAACACTCAACCACACTCAAAACACTCAACAACACTCAACAACACTCAACAACCCTCAACAACACTCAACAACACTCAACAACACTCAACAACACTCAACAACACTCAACAACACTCAACAACACTCAACAACCCTCAACAACACTCAACAACCCTCAACAGCACTCAACAACACTCATCAACACTCACCAACACAACAACACCCAAAACACTCAACAACACTCAACAAAACTCAATAAAACTCAATAACACTCACCAACACAACAACACCCAAAACACTCAACAACACTCAACAAAACTCAATACAACTCAATAACACTCAACAACACTCAACAACACTCAACCATACTCAACAATACTCAACAACACTCAACAACCCTCAACAACACTCAACAACACTCAACAACACTCAACAACACTCATCAACACTCAACAACACTCAACAACCCTCAACAACACTCAACAACACTCAACAACACTCAACAACACTCAATAACACTCAACAACACTCAACAACCCTCAACAACACTCAACAACACTCAACAACACTCAACAACACTCAACAACCCTCAACAACACTCAACAACACTCAACAACACTCAACAACACTCAACATCACTCAACAACACTCAACAACACTCATCAACACTCAACAACACTCAAAACACTCAACAACACTCAACAACACTCATCAACACTCAACAACACTCAACAACACTCAACAACACTCAACAACCCTCAACAACACTCAACAACACTCAACAACACTCATCAACACTCAACAACACAACAACACCCAAAACACTCAAAACACTCAACAACACTCAACAAAACTCAATAAAACTCAATAACACTCAACAACACTCAACAACACTCAACCATACTCAACAACACTCAACAACACTCAACAACCCTCAACAACACTCAACAACACTCAACAACACTCAACAACACTCATCAACACTCAACAACACTCAACAACCCTCAACAACACTCAACAACACTCAACAACACTCAACAACACTCAACAACACTCAACCACACTCAAAACACTCAACAACACTCAACAACACTCAACAACACTCAATAACACTCAATAACACTCAACAACACTCAACAACACTCAACCACACTCAAAACACTCAACAACACTCAACAACACTCAACAACCCGCAACAACACTCAACAACACTCAACAACACTCAACAACACTCAACAACACTCAACAACACTCATCAACACTCAACAACACTCAACAACCCTCAACAACACTCAACAACACTCGACAACACTCAACAACACCCAAAACACTCAAAACACTCAACAACACTCATCAACACTCAACAACACTCAATAACACTCAACAACACTCAACAACACTCAACCACACTCAACATCACTCAACAACACTCAACCACACTCAAAACACTCAACAACACTCAACAACACTCAACAATCCTCAACAACACTCAACAACACTCAACAACCCTCAACAACCCTCAACAACACTCAACAACACTCAATAACACTCAAAAACACAAAACCACTGTATAATGCTTTCTGTCTCATTTGCTCCCATGTTAAATCTTATGTCTATTACATTGACAGTGACAGCGCTGTGAAGTTATTACCCATCCAAATTAGACACTACAGGCTAGCATAATGATCCCAATGCGTTTTCTAACTTCTCAAGTTGAAAGCGTTTTATTTTATGCTACTAAATATAGATGTCACCAAAACTCGTGTTGACTAAATCTAACGACGTGACTTCGCAAATGAGTACACTTATAGCATTCGTTCATAGTCTCTGAGCGAATGCTGATTGCCCGATAATATAATAACTCGATCTCGCAGGTTCGCTCCACTCAGGACCTACCTACCACCGGAAAGCTATCGTGACCTTATCCCTACGCTACGCTACGCTTCGCTTTACCGCTACCTAGTTTCCGAGATACGATGGGGGGAGGGGTGAAGGGGGGGAGAGGGGGGAAGTTTTGAAAAATGATTTTGACCAATTCGGGGCCCATTGATATGAATCTGAAAAAAAAAATGTTCCAAGTCTCTTAACTTCCGAGATCTACCTCTAGAGGGGGGGAGAAGGGGGGCAAGGGGGGCAACTTTGAAAAATGGTTTTTACTTTTCCGAGCCTCCTCTATACGAATCCGTAAAAAAACAAAACCCAGGTTTCTTAATTTCCGAGATACGATGGGGAGAGGGGTGAAGGGGGGGAGAGGGGGGAGTTTTGAAAAATGATTTTGACCAACTCTGGGCCCCTTGATATGAATCTGAAAAAAAAAATGTTCCTAGTCTCTTAACTTCCGAGATCTACCTAGACCGGGGGGGAGAAGGGGGGCAAGGGGGCAACTTTGAAAACTGGTTTTTACTTTTCCGAGCCTCCTTTATACGAATCCGTAAAAAAACAAAACCCAGGTTTCTTAATTTCCGAGATACGATGGGGGGAGAGGTGAAGGGGGGGAGAGGGGGGAGTTTTGAAAAATGATTTTGACCAACTCTGGGCCCCTTGATATGAATCTGAAAAAAAAATGTTCCAAGTCTCTTAACTTCCGAGATCTACCTAGAGGGGGGGGGGAGAAGGGGGGCAGGGGGGCAACTTTGAAAAATGGATTTTACTTTTCCGAGCCTCCTCTATACGAATCCGTAAAACAACAAAACACGGGACTCTTAGTTTCCGAGATACGATAGGGAGGGGGGAGAGTGGGGTGGAAAAGGGGAGGTTTGGGATTTTTCCCATACTCGTGAGAGTTACTTCTATACGAATCTGTAAAAATATACCCACCTCCCCCTTCACCATCTGGGAGAACAATTATGTCAATCAGTGAGTCAGTGAGTCAGTGAGTGGTAATCGAGCTTTATATAGTATAATAACTAGATTTTGGGCGTTGCGCGAGCTGCAAGCAGCTCGCGGGGTCGTGTTTTTGAGGAGTATTTCTTACCCTTGTAAAATTTTGAGAATTGGACAGTAATCCTTAGCACTTATAGGATTTTGTAATAATAGCTATTTATTCACCAAGGGGAGTAATCTGTACTTACCCTCGAGTGATATATACTGCTTTATACTACACTTGTGGAGTTGTTGTTAATAAATTGCTATAATTGTAACTGGAATCACTTATTTTAACATGTGATTTACACCGCCAAACTTTAAACTTTACCAAGAAAATTGTTTCTACAAAATACGTCAACCAACAAAATAAGTCTTTTTTTTTCTTATTTTAGCGCGTCAAACAGTTTTCGCGCCAAAAGACGTTAAGCCGCATGGCTCTAGTGGGGACGCGGCTTAACGTCTTTTGTGATTTGTTGTGATCAACAACACTCAACAACACCCAAAACACTCAACAACATTCAACAACACTCAACAACACTCAACAACACTCGACAACACTCAACCACACTCAAAAACACTCAACAACACTCAACAACACTCAACAACACTCAACAACCCTCAACAACACTCAACAACACTCAACAACACTCAACAATATTCAACAACATTCAACAACACTCAACACTCAACAACACTCAACAACACTCAACAACCCTCAACAACACTCAACAACACTCAACAACACTCATCAACACTCAACAACACTCAGCCACACTCAACAACACTCAACAACACTCAAAACACTCAACAACACTCAACAAGACTCATCAACACTCAACAACACTCAAAACACTCAACAACACTCAATAACACTCAACAACACTCAACCACACTCTACAACACTCAACAACACTCAACAACACTCAACCACACTCAACATCACTCAACAACACTCAAAAACACTCAACAACACTCAACAACACTCAACAACACTCAACAACACTCAACAACACTCAACAGCCCTCAACAACACTCAACAACACTCAACAACACTCAACAACACTCATCAACACTCAACAACACTCAACAACACTCAACAACACTCAACAATACTCAACAATACTCAACAACACTCAACAACACTCAACAACACTCAACAACATTCAACAACACTCAACAACACTCAACAACACTCAACAACACTCAACAACCCTCAACAACACTCATCAACACTCAACAACACTCAACAACATTCAGCCACACTCAACAACACTCAACAACACTCAAAACACTCAACAACACTCAACAACACTCATCAACACTCAACAACACTCAACAACACTCAACAACCTTCAACAACACTCAACAACACTCATCAACACTCAACAACACTCAACAACACTCAGCCACACTCAACAACACTCAATAACACTCAAAACACTCAACAACACTCATCAACACTCAACAACACTCAAAACACTCAACAACACTCAACAACACTCAACAACACTCAATAACACTCAACAACACTCAACAACACTCATCAACACTCAACAACACTCAACAACACTCAACAACCCTCAACAACACTCAACAACACTCATCAACACTCAACAACACTCAACAACACTCAGCCACACTCAACAACATTCAAAACACTCAACAACACTCAACAACACTCAACAACACTCATCAACACTCAACAACACTCAACAACACTCAGCCACACTCAACAACATTCAAAACACTCAACAACACTCAACAACACTCAACAACACTCATCAACAACACTCAACAACACTCAACAACACTCAACAACACTCAACAACCCTCAACAACACTCAATAACACTCAACAACACTCATCAACACTCATCAACACTCACCAACACTCAACAACACTCAACAACACTCAACAACACTCAACAACACTCAACAACCCTCAACAACACTCAACAATACTCAACAACACTCAATAACACTCAAAAACACAAAAACACTGTATAATGCTTTCTGTCTCATTTGCTCCCACGTTAAATCTTATGTCTATTACATTGACAGTGACAGCGGTGTGAAGTTATTACCCATCCAAATTAGACACTACAGGCTAGCATAATGATCCCAATGCGTTTTCGAACTTCTCAAGTTGAAAGCGTTTTATTTTATGCTACTAAATATAGATGTCACCAAAACTCGTGTTGACTAAATCTAACGACGTGACTTCGCAAATGAGTAAACTTATAGCATTCGTTCATTCACTTTGAGCGAATGCTGATTGCCCGATTTAATAATCACGGTTAAAATATTCGTGGTGAGCAGTGAATACTTAACCGGCTGCATAAACGATGTTTAGGAATTCATCGGCCGATTACTCAAACATTGGTCAAATGACAGTCCGTGAACTCGGCCCTTAGGCAGTCAATTTTAAACTGAATAATTGACTTAAACGCACCCCAAACAAAAACGCTGTCCGCCATGTTAGTATTCTTCCCCCCTTTGCTCCACTCGGTCTCGCAGGTTCGCTCCACTCAGGACCTACCTACCACCGGAAAGCTATCGTGACCTTATCCCTACGCTACGCTACGCTACGCTTCGCTTTACCGCTACCTAGTTTCCGAGATACGATGGGGGAGGGGTGAAGGGGGGGAGAGGGGGAGTTTTGAAAAAACTAATTTTAACCTACTCTGGGCCCACGGACATGAATCTGAAAAAGAAAATGTTCCAAGTCTTAACTTCCGAGATCCGCCTAAAGGGGGGAGAAGGAGGAGAGAATGGGGGGAATTTTTAAAAATGATTTTTACTTTTC
Source organism: Luperina nickerlii (assembly GCA_963855955.1). Taxonomy (NCBI): domain Eukaryota; kingdom Metazoa; phylum Arthropoda; class Insecta; order Lepidoptera; family Noctuidae; genus Luperina; species Luperina nickerlii. The sequence goes on along the minus strand of OY979666.1, from coordinate 1,050,914 downwards.
CGAGCCTCCTCTATACGAATCCGTAAAAAAACAAAACCCAGGTTTTTTAATTTCCGAGATACGATGGGGGGAGGGGTGAAGGGGGGGAGAGGGGGGAGTTTTGATAAATGATTTTGACCAACTCTGGGCCCCTTGATATGAATCTGAAAAAAAAAATGTTCCAAGTCTCTTAACTTCCGAGATCTACCTCTAGAGGGGGGGAGAAGGGGGGCAAGGGGGGCAACTTTGAAAAATGGATTTTACTTTTCCGAGCCTCCTCTATACGAATCCGTAAAAAAACAAAACCCAGGTTTCTTAATTTCCGAGATACGATGGGGGGAGGGGTGAAGGGGGGGAGAAGGGCGAGTTTTGAAAAATGATTTTGACCAACTCTGGGCCCCTTGATATGAATCTGAAAAAAAAAATGTTCCAAGTCTCTCAACTTCCGAGATCTACCTCTAGAGGGGGGGGAGAAGGGGGCAAGGGGGCAACTTTGAAAAATGGATTTTACTTTTCCGAGCCTCCTCTATACGAATCCGTAAAACAAAAAAACACGGGACTCTTAGTTTCCGAGATACGATAGGGAGGGGGGAGAGTGGGGTGGAAAAGGGGAGGTTTGGGATTTTTCCCATACTCGTGAGAGTTACTTGTATACGAATCTGTAAAAATATACCCACCTCCCCCTTCACCATCTGGGAGAACAATTATGTCAGTCAGTGAGTGAGTGAGTGAGTGGTAATCGAGCTTTATATAGTATAATATAATAATAATAATAATAATGTTCCAAGTCTTAACTTCCGAGATCCGCCTAAAGGGTGGAGAAGTGGGAGAGAATGGGGGGAATTTTGAAAAATGGTTTTTACTTTTCCGAGCCTCCTTTATACGAATCCGTGAAAAAACAAAACCCAGGTTTCTTAATTTCCGAGATACGATGGGGGGAGGGGTGAAGGGGGGGAGAGGGGGGAGTTTTGAAAAATGATTTTGACCAACTCTGGGCCCCTTGATATGAATCTGAAAAAAAAAATGTTCCAAGTCTCTTAACTTCCGAGATCTACCTCTAGAGGGGGGGAGAAGGGGGGCAAGGGGGGCAACTTTGAAAAATAGATTTTACTTTTCCGAGCCTCCTCTATACGAATCCGTAAAACAACAAAACACGGGACTCTTAGTTTCCGAGATACGATAGGGATGGGGGAGAGTGGGGTGGAATGGAAAAGGGGAGGTTTGAATTTTGAAAAATGGTTTTTACTTTTCCGAGCCTCCTCTATACGAATCCGTAAAAAAACAAATCCCAGGTTTCGTAATTTCCAAGATACAATGGGGGGAGGGGTGAAGGGGGGGAGAGGGGAGAGTTTTGAAAAATGATTTTGGCCAACTCTAGGCCCCTTGATATGAACCTGAAAAAAAAAATGTTCCAAGTCTCTTAACTACCGAGATCTACCTAGAGGAGGGGAGAAGGGGGGCAAGGGGGGCAACTTTGAAAAATGGATTTTACTTTTCCGAACCTCCTCTATACTAATCCGTAAAACAACAAAACACGAGACTCTTAGTTTCCGAGATACGATAGGGAGAGTGGGGTGGAATGTAAAAGGGGAGGTTTGAATTTTGAAAAATGGTTTTTACTTTTCCGAGCCTCCTCTATACGAATCCGTAAAAAAACAAAACCCAGGTTTCGTAATTTCCGAGATACAATGGGGGGAGGGGTGAAGCGGGGGAGAGGGGGGAGTTTTGAAAAATGATTTTGGCCAACTCTAGGCCCCTTGATATGAACCTGAAAAAAAAAATGTTCCAAGTCTCTTAACTTCCGAGATCTACCTCTAGAGGGGGGGAGAAGGGGGGCAAGAGAGCAACTTTGAAAAATGGATTTTACTTTTCCGAGCCTCCTCTATACGAATCCGTAAAACAACAAAACACAGGACTCTTAGTTTCCGAGATACGATAGGGATAGGGGAGAGTGAGGTTGAATGGAAAAGGGGAGGTTTGAATTTTGAAAAATGGTTTTTACTTTTCCGAGCCTCCTCTATACGAATCCGTAAAAAAACAAAACCCAGATTTCTTAATTTCCGAGATACGATGGGGGGAGGGGTGAAGGGGGGGAGAGGGGGGAGTTTTGAAAAATGATTTTGACCAACTCTGGGCCCCTTGATATGAATCTGAAAAAAAAAATGTTCCAAGTCTCTTAACTTCCGAGATCTACCTCTAGAGGGGGGAGAAGGGGGGCAAGGGGGTCAACTTTGAAAAATGGATTTTTTTTTCCGAGCCTCCTCTATACGAATCCGTAAAACAACAAAACACAGGACTCTTAGTTTCCGAGATACGATAGGGAGGGGGGAGAGTGGGGTGGAAAAGGGGAGGTTTGGGATTTTTCCCATACTCGTGAGAGTTACTTGTATACGAATCTGTAAAAATATACCCACCTCCCCCTTCACCATCTGGGAGAACAATTATGTCAGTCAGTGAGTGAGTGAGTGGTAATCGAGCTTTATATAGTATAATAATAAAATTACAATTCACAACTTATAATCTAAGAACTCGAGTACCTTTTACCTATCAATATGTATTTTCGTTAAATTTAACGAATCATGTGTTCACGCACATGGTTTATTATAATTAGTATTCACACCTTCATGAATGAATTCAATGAAGGTGGTTTTTTATTTGCATACTTATGGAGTGTTCTCAATAGGTATGCAAATACAAAAACCTTATAGGAGTCACGAAAAACATGTTAGCTTCCAGAATGCTGGTATCTTCGAGGGGCGTTCAATGTGTTCTCGGTATCAGGGTGATTTTCTAATGATGTGGGTAATTTGACTAATTAATTAATTAATAACATTAAAGGTAAAATTTCATATACCTAGTTGTGATCATTAGTTTACTAGTTATCCTTAAGGCTCGTACACACAGGCGCGACTTGTCGCGCGACGTGTCGCGTGGCGATTCTGCGAAATTATCGCGCCGCAACACCTTTCACACAAGCGCGACGCGAATCGCGGCCGCGACGCGACACAACCTAACCTAACCTACCCAGATACTTACTCATGTCGCGTCGCAGCCGCGAATCCGCCGCGACACCATACAAAATGAACATTTAGTATGGAGTCACGTCGCGCCGCGAATCGCGGCCGCGACGCGACACAACCTAACCTAACCTACCCAGGTACTTACTCATGTCGCGTCGCGGCCGCGAATTCGCTGCGACACCATACAAAATGAACATTTAGTATGGAGTCACGTCGCGCCGCGAATCGCGGCCGCGACGCGACACAACCTAACCTAACCTACCCAGGTACTTACTCATGTCGCGTCGCGGCCGCGAATTCGCCGCGATATCGCCGCGACACGAGGGTATTATAAAAGGCAGTGCAATCCAAACCGAGCTCAGTAGTAGACGATCTTCGTCAGAGGACGAAGGCAGGTCTGTGCGTGTTTGCTGAGCGTGGGTCCCAGGTTCGATACCCCGGCCGGCCGACATAACCTAACCTAAGTTTGACCATAAGTTCCTTGGTTTGACCACACAAGCACGAACGACGACACTGAAGAATTCGACCAGGGTGCTAAGTGACTTAGGTATGTGTAATTAAGTATTTTTATTACGGAGTTTTCAATTTATGTGACTTCGTAAAAGTAACTTTTACTCATAAAGTTTACATGTTTTTGGCTTTGTTAGAGGACGACGGTAATCTGGGCGAGTTTGCTGAACGTGAGGCCTAATGGTGGGTTCTTCATCAGATGACGAGGACCTTTTGTTATTAGCAGTAGCTATTGATGAAGATAGAAGACAAGAACACAGTCGCATTAAACGCAAGTCGCAACATTAAATTATCTATTTGTCTGTTTCTCGCCTTGTTGTTATGTGGGGTACCTAGGTACGTTTGAATACCTACACAGTTGGGTGGGATGCATCGTAGGTATCTTTTATAGCTTCACTATAATAAAGCTCACGGCTGAAGTTTTTTGGAAAGGTTTTTAATATGGAATTAGTAAAATGCGATAAATAGCTACTTAGCATCAATACGATTAGTAGATGATTCGATAAAATAATTGTATAGTGTTGTTGTTTGTACCTACTTATTATAATTTGATTTCTTCTTGCAGGAAAATATCGGTCCACCCAATAAATGTTATTTTTGTATTAACAAACAAATTAAATAAGTACCTATTTTATATTCAATCTATGTAGGTACTTAACTCTAAATGGGCGGGCTGTGGCCCGTGTGTCGACCTGTGAACACGAGGCATTAGTGTAGGATCCTCAACACATTCTGCACGTAGTTTCGTAAATAACGCTCACTATTTCTGCCCCGCATTTCATCAGCACTGTCGCATTCCCAATAATCATGTTGCCGTATTCACGAGCACAGTTCAGTTCGCGTCAAATAACTTTGCCGCTCTGAAGCTAGAGGGTTTTCCCTAGCCGAGCATGCATTATTATTTATTTTATTACATACGATTCAATAGCTATCGAATTATCGATCGATTAAACGTAACGCACGTTCGCTCGCAAACCGAGTCGGGAAGGAACTAACTGAGTACCTATTAACCAGATTACTAAAAATACTAAAGAATTAGGTACTAAGAAGATCAAACATGCCGCCTGCGTGCGGGGCCCGCTGTCAAACGTTACCGCCGCGCGGACGCCGCCGACGGCGTGTCTTTTGATGTGCAAAGGTCAACAATTTACAGAGGAGAAAATGTTTAAAGAATAATTATGAAATCAGAAACTGTTAGAAAATTGTACATAGGCTTAATTAATTATTATTACACACTGTTTTCATTTTCTAACTTTTAAATACGATTAACGGGTTTCTTAGATTAAACTAAGTTAATTATCCACTTTAAATTGATTGGGTTTACTTACCTAATAAATATTGTACCTATAGTATATTTATATTTACAGTTAGGTATTGCAATAAACGAGCGCGCGTCGTGTGACTCTAATTACATTGACATAAAGATCAAATTCAAATTGATTCACGATTCAATAGATTCATGATGAAGATTTTTTAGTCAATCACGGCTGAAGTCGCGATCTTTTATTTTATTAATTCACTAAGTATCGATTATCGACTGACATAAGTACAAAACTTTTATTAAATGCACGACCCAGCGCATCAATTTGTTAACGGACGGCCCTGTTAAAAAATCTTGGTTAGTAAACAAAAATACTTCGTAAAAGTACCTACGTACGTCCGAATTCATCAGTGTCGTCGTTCGGCTTAGGTACCTAATCTAACCTAAGTGTGTAGATGCACATGCACATAGTTTCTGTGTGCGTTAGCTCGGGAACGTTCAGGGCTCAGTCAGTATCGTCCACAAAACATAAAATAATATCCTAACGGGCTACTAGAGCTGTTTTGCGCCAAAATTTTACAGGCGTAATGTATGTAAGTATGTGTGTATGTTTAAAAAATATGTCTAATGAATGAGTGACCTAATTATAAATAGACTGCCTCGTTGGTGTAGTGGTCGCAAGTGCAACTGCGCGTGAGGTCCTGTGGGAGCTGTAATGTACCTGAATGTAACACAGCCGTTGGCATTCAGACGTCGAACACGAACTGACTCACGCACAGCTGATATCACTAGCACTCGACTGCCAGCGAGCGGAGCCCAAGCGGCTCTCAAATGACTATAATAAAATGTACTATAACAGACCGCGTCCGCTAAAAGTACGACAAACGCAGATCGTTCCAACTCGCGTCGAGAGTTAAGTAGGTATACATAGATTAGATATATGTACTTAATAATAATTTAATTTGTATTTTAATACAAAAATAACAAACAATATTTGTATTGAACATTTAATGATTTCAGATGTCTTACACAATGTTAATTATGAGTTGCAGGCAATAAATTGTAAAATTAGCTTCTGCCCGTGACTTCGTCCGTCCGCGTGAAATTTCACCCTCCCCACATTCATCCTATTAGGGGTGGAATTTCGAAAAACCCCTTTCTTGGTGGATACCTACTCTTCATAAAGAACACACCCTCCAAATTTTGTCTCTAGGATCAGCGGTTTAGGCTGTGCGTTGAAATATCAGTCAGTCAGGACTTTGAATATAGTTATGTCGGCCGACCGGGGAATCGAACCTGGGACCCACGCTCAGCAAACACGCACAGACCTGCCTTCGTCCTCTGACGAAGATCGTCTACTACTGAGCTCGGTTTGGATTGCACTGCCTTTTATAATGCCCTCGTGTCGCGGCGATATCGCCGCGAATTCGCGGCCGCGACGCGACACCATACTAAATGTTCATTTTGTATGGTGTCGCGGCGAATTCGCGGCCGCGACGCGACATGAGTAAGTACCTGGGTAGGTTAGGTTAGGTTGTGTCGCGTCGCGGCCGCGAATTCGCCGCGACACCATACTAAATGTTCATTTTGTATGGCGTCGCGGCGATATCGCGGCCGCGACGCTATTCGCTACCTGACGCGCCGCGACACGGTCGCGGCGCGACAAGTCGCTCCTGTGTGAAGTGTCGCGCGCGTTTCCATAGAAAATGTTCTACGGATATATATCGCAGAATCGTGTCGCACTGTCGCGTCGCGCCTGTGTGTACGAGCCTTTAGTCAAGTAGAATGGCTAACGTGACAATGTTGAAGAAAATCGAGCACCGCGCTTATACTGGAGGATGCCCAAATGAAGATCAAAATAACAGCAGAGATGACCCATCCACCAAAAAAGACGGTGTAAACCAGTGTGTTGCTTCTTCACGACAACGCCCCGGTCAGGAATAAAAACAAAAGAAAAAGCGGATCAAACCGGAATGAGAAAGTTTATAGTGGATAAGACAGATTAAAACAGAAGACGAACAAGCAGGGGATCGAGAAGAGGGGGTTGCCGGGGGGGGATTTCAGGGGATCAGACTGGAATAACTCGTCCAGAAGGAGCGTGTTTCCAATTAAGGCTGCTGTTTGAGATTGTGGTTTCGAAGAAATTAACCACCCACTCTATAGCCCGGACCTAGCCCCTAGTGATTATTATTTGTTCTCTAATTTGGAAAAAGACCTTCGTGGGAAACGATTTTCCAACGATGAAGAGCTCAAGGCGGCAATAAATGCGCATTTTTCAGACAAAGAGGAAAGTTATTTATCACAGGGTATTGTAAAGTTTATTTCGAGATGTAATAAAAAATGCATTGGGGTAATGGGGGATTACATAAAAATCATGTCAATCATCATCATCTTTTTCATGCCGATACCGAGAATACATGCGAAAGAGATGTTTGGCGCCTGAGCCCATCGTAGCATTCATTTGCTATTCTTTTCGCGAGCTCGAATTCACGTGTGGGTATGGCCAAAAAGCGCGCTATCTCACCTGACATCGTGTCTGACAGAGATAGTATCAGTGATGAGCAGTTAGGCGCTACAACGTTTAGTTCGCACGCACACAAACACCGTTCCGAACTAAACTCACGTAAAAAAATACGAAGTCCTATGGAAAATCGAGTTTTATGAAAAAATCGCTCCATAAATCAATCAAAAATAAAGTTTATTGAATACTTCGATAGCAATACCTTTGTCGGTACCGACTTTGTTTTAAAGATTTTACACTTCTTTTATTATTTTGACACCCAAAGTTACGTTAAAATTAGCAAGAAAAACGAATCTTTGTTGGCCCCTAACTTTTTAATGGCTTTTTATTTTACTATTGTTTCCGTACAGACAAAATTAATAATAAGAAAAAAGATATCATGTTTACCTTTGGATGCACAATGTCAAACAGTGATGTATCAGTGAGGTACCCTGCCGAAATTTGTATGGAAAAAATATCGACTAGTGCAATCTTAACGCATAAACACAAGAAATATCCAGTTCGTGCTGAGCGCACTGTAAACCTGTCATAAACAAAACACACGTCCACATGAGTTGCGGTCGCCATTTTTGTCACGTCAGCGACGCGGGCATAATCCCCGCGTCACGGCTGCCGGCACGCTCCATCACGCTCCGTCACGGCGCGCCGCGGGCACGCTCGTGGCACGAAAACCATTCATCTTGTTTTGCATTCGGTGCGTATTTCCGAATAATATCAATGTTATTATTGAAAAAGAGGAGTGTGACGTGAACTGATTGTGATGTGTTGTGATCTGTGACTGGCGAACGTATTGAAAACGTGTCTGTATGTATACGCATGATTTCGTGTTTAATGGATTGAATTTTTTTCCTTCTTCCTTTTAGAGGAAATGGCATTGCGTCACGTTCTGCTGAAAAATAATATATCAGTCGTGTTAAAACAAATAATCATAACATTTCCATCAGGCGTCATAGGAGTATTCCGGAAAAAAAAGTAATGTGAAGTATCTTCGAAGTTATATGCATGTAAAATTTAAGGCCCAAAAAAGATGTCTCCGATCAATGTTTAAACTTAAACCTACAGACACTGTTGCAAGACTTATCATAAGCAGTCGGTACCTAAAATATCTTGACACTTCCCTGTATTTATATTTTCGAGAAGTAGCTATTATTTATAGCAAAATTCAAGTTTTTTGAACGTCTAGTAGCTGATGTATTTCCCAAAAATAAGCGTGACAATAATAAATTATGTCAAAAAACGTGTCAAACTACTTTGGTGCGTAGAAGTATTTACTCTATGACCCCAATTATCCTAACTAATATTATAAATGGGTAAGTAAGTTTGTTTGTTACCTTTTCACGCCTAAACTAGTGAACCGATCATCCTGAAATTTTGCATATACGTTGTTAGGTATACAGACACGGATATAGGGTACCATTCATCCCAAAAAAAAGTGCTGTTCCCGAGGAAAACAACAATAACGTTATTATGATAATAAATGGCGCCACGTGTCTTTCGAACGGGGTTGGCACTTATGCGGGTGAAACCGCGGGGCGCTGCTAGCTTACAATAAATTACCAAATGGTTGGACAGACTTGACTACTGTACTGTTTAAGAGTAAACTACTTAAATGTTTAATATGTAGATAAAACGAATTACACTGTGACTGAGTTTTTATCACAGAAAAGAATTGCCTAAATTGAATCTGGTTTTTAGTTAAACTTAAGTGAATGTAGCTGAATTTTAATGTATTATAACACCTAGTATCTATTTGCCATATTTGCAAAATAAATGTCTGTTCTATTCTATATACTATTTAAACAAATTAAACATACGCAAAAGCTATTCAATCAGTAATGCAAAATTACTGCTCGGGAATGAAACCGGGCTGTAGTAGAAAACCAATTGATCAGCCACTGCCCGTTCTATAGAAACACAACAACAATTCATCAGCCACTGCCCGTTCTATAGAAACACAACAACAATTCATCAGCCACTGCCCGTTCTATAGAAACACAACAACAATTCATCAGCCACTGCCCGTTCTATAGAAACACAACAACAATTCATCAGCCACTGCCCGTTCTATAGAAACATAACAACAATTGATCAGCCACTGCCCGTTCTATAGAAACACAATAACAATTCATCAGCCACTGCCCGTTCTATAGAAACACAAAAACAATTGATCAGCCACTGCCCGTTCTATAGAAACACAACAACAATTCATCAGCCACTGCCCGTTCTATAGAAACACAACAACAATTGATCAGCCACTGCCCGTTCTATAGAAACATAACAACACATCATCGTCCTGCACTCCTGCCCTTGTCCCATGTTACTTGGGGCCAGCACAACACGTTTTTTCTATCGTTCCATTCATCCATCCATCTTTTCTTTTGTCTTTTTATCCATCTCATCTATCTACATTTATATTCATTTCTCTTTTAGTTACATGAGTTTCATCCCTCGTCATCACATGCCCATATCAAGGCAAAAATTCCCTTTCAACTATAATTGGCGCCACGTTCAAACTTCAACAACACATACTAACAACACGTATGAATCCCAACTGTCTACCCCACATAATTATATAGTCTACTATTCCCATAGTTTCCTATGTCATTACTAGCCAATAGGCTAGTCGATCAGGGACAATGCGGTGCACCGTCGCGCGACGTCACTAACTCGCCGGCGATGGGACACTAATCACATATTGTCTCCAGATGCGATTGAGATATTACGATTTAAGACAAGGGAATGTGTGGGGGCGTAGTGGTAGCGAGTAGTGATATGATGTAACGCATTTTTAGTAAGTTATGGAGATAATAATATGGTTACTAACACTTATAAAATATTTTTTTATCCCATAGGAATAGTGCAGTGCCACAATGTTAAGAGAAATCCTGCTAACTTAACGTATTTTATGCAATTTTATCAGTAGATACCAACCCATAAGTAGATTGCTTTCAAATGGAAACTCATTTAGGTGCTTGATGAACACTCTTTGTTCTCTCTTTACAGTCATATCTAAAGTGTAACAATAACAATAATAGCTACTAGCTGCGCTCCACGGTTTCACCCGCATAAGTCTCGATCCCTTTAGAATATCGCGATAAAAAGTATCCATGTCCTAATCCAGGTCACCGCCAAAGGACATTGCTCGTCGTCCATACATAGTTGGCCTAAGATCCAACAGGGAGGTGTATTAACTTTTTGGGTTTTAGATAATTTATATATTCGATTGAACTTAAATTAAAACAACGGACACTTCTGAGAATTCGGAAAAAATCAAAACACTTTTGGATTTTGAGGTTATAATTACGTCAATAAAAACATTCGGTATGTAGCAATAACAGAATGCGCGCGCCAAGTGACATTACTACCAAATGTCAAATGTCATCTGTCAATTCATCAATTGTCAGTGTCATTATTGCTCGTTTCAAACAGCGCTCAATCGAGTTTTTTGATAAGCCGTATTATGATTCCGCGACATCATAGCGGACGTTTGTAACTAAAAACCATTATCGTATATCAAGCGTTGAGAATACTGACGCTTGTCTGTGTCAAACTCTTATTAAGAGTGTTGTTACAAAGACTTGGCTGTATGAGCTATGATACCTTTGCCTATTAAAAACCTCAAATTGAACCAAAAAATAATAACACCGATGATTATGACGGAATTGATCAAGTAAATACTTTTTAAAATGTTTTCGAAATTAAGAAGTGTCCGTTCTATTGAAATATTTGTAATGTATATTATTAAAAGAACTAGTAATTATAGTAAATGTTTCATGCGTGTTGATTCATAGGCCATTTTTTACAATGTCCTTTCATCCAAAAAACTATTTTTCACTTCTCATGCTCTGAAAGTGCTTCTTTGTGCAGGGTATAGGCTGCACAAAATCGAATTTTGTGCACAAGGGCATTAACGTATCTACTCATAAATGTATTATATTAAGGCAAAGAAAATGAGCCATACAGCCAAATGCAATAAGAAGTTCATAGATAGAATTTGTTATTATATAATATTTACTTTAGGTAATTTATTTGCCTTATGTGTTTTTAAGATATAATAGATATTAAAATTTTAATTCAAGTACGGTAGATTAGTTGATTTAAAAAAATTATTATTACAAAATTAATTTAATAGTAGGCTGTATAGGTCTGCAGCCTAATATCAATGACGTAAGATTTAAAAAAAAAATAATTTCCTTCAGTATTCAAAACTGTTCTAATTTTACTTTGAATTTTAATTAAAGAAATGTTATGTTATACTACTGTTTTATTTCCTCGCAATCGAAGTGAAAAGCAGAGTTTATAACTCGTCCACAAAACCATTTCTATCCTCGACATTACTATCAGCCCTCGCCTTCGGCTCGGGCTGCTAAAAGTCTCGGATAAAAATGGTTTGTTTTGTGCACTTGTTGTAAAATCTACTATTTTTTCTTTGTATAATATAATTTAGATGTAAGGAGTTCCATAATTATCTCTAATATTAGATAGTTTCGATACCCATCGACACAGGACAACTATTTCTAATAAACTAAACTCATAAAGTAACCCTGAATGTAACTAACCTTACTTAGAGCTGTCAGTGTGACCATATTAAGTTTATACCGGTAATTATGTCGGGTGAGTGCGGCGCGCCGTGTCGGTGGCAGCGCGTGCCGGACGGACGGCGACTGCGCCGGACAGCGCCTGACAGCCCTAGCCGACCGAGTCTCTATTGTTAGATGTTGCATTATTTTCCTGTTTTATTTGTGAATGGCATTTGGTTGGGGACATTTTTCTTTGGGCTGCTAAAAATATGATTGTTTGCTGGAAATAAATATAAGCACCTTATTGAACGTTGGATGAAAACAAAATAAACATTTCAGTAGAATAATCCCGTTATTGATGCATTTGTACGTCAATTTGAGAGAAGAAAATTATCTGATCATGTTTAGCAAAGCTGTAGTTAAAATCGCAAATATAACCGTCAATAGACTTTTATACAAAAAAAGAAAGGTAGTCTTTCAATAAAATACAGAAAGCAACATAACAGAAATAGTAGATTTTACAACAAGTGCACAAAACAAACCATTTTTATCCGAGACTTTTAGCAGCCCGAGCCGAAGGCGAGGGCTGATAGTAATGTCGAGGATAGAAATGGTTTTGTGGACGAGTTATAAACTCTGCTTTTCACTTCGATTGCGAGGAAATAAAACAGTAACATAACATTTCTTTAATTAAAATTCAAAGTAAAATTAGAACAGTTTTGAATACTGAAGGAAATTATTATTTTTTATATCTTACGACATTGATATTAGGCTGCAGACCTATACACCCTACTATTAAATTAATTTTGTAATAATAATTTTCTTAAATCAACTAACCTACCGTACTTGAATTAAAATTTTAATATCTATTATATCTTAAAAAACACATAAGGCAAATAAATTAAAGTAAATATTATATAATAACAAATTCTATCTATGAACTTCTTATTGCATTTGGCTGTATGGCTCATTTTCTTTGCCTTAATATAATACATTTATGAGTAGATACGTTAATGCCCTTGTGCACAAAATTCGATTTTGTGCAGCCTATACCCTGCACAAAGAAGCACTTTCAGAGCATGAGAAGTGAAAAGAATAAATTCTCTTCCAACTTCAGGACTTAATGCGACATAACAAGTTGAGCGCCCCGGAACAATGAAGTGGTGTTTGAAAAGAAAATCTTTCTAAATGCACACCCTTAGAAAATACTTTGTGCTCGGAAAATGTAGCTGCCATTAAAATGTCTATGAAGACGAGCTTAGGATGGGGCGCCACGAGTTAGATGTAGCATCGGTCTAACGCGATTAGTTATGGAGGTGCCTTTATCATTTAAAGGGCAACCCCTTGAAATTACCAATAAAAATTAGATTATTTTTCTAAATTTTTATGGTGATTCTGTAAATATGATTGGCGACCGTGACGTAATGTATTATTATGTCGCGGTAGCAAATCATATTTTGTTCACAGCGTGATACGTGACCTGCAAATTGCGAAAACTCAAGAGAATTGGAATTTGGCGGCCTACCATGGCGCTTTCACCCAGATGGTGGAAAAGAAAATGCTTTTTGCTATATTTTTTGTGAAGTATTTGGAATTCGTATAATGAACCTCTTTTTGAGATATTGCATTTTAGCACCATGTCTGCTTTAAGATCCACTTAAGGCAGACATGCATGGTGCTAAAACGCAAAACAGGATGTCAGTTTTACGTTTTGTTATAAGGTAGGTATTTTATAGTTCAAAATATTTTTTGTGAGCTTTAAATATCTTATGAGACTTTTTCTCATAACAATAAGGCCGTGATATGTTTAAACCTTTCTCTCTTTCAAAATCAGTTTAGTTAGATTGTGCGTCTATTTTACCTGGAACGCTTTATTCCTGGTATATTCGTAACATAAAATGTCAAGGAAATATAATAGGAAATCAAACAATAGCTCAAACCGTGAGGTTTGCGCACCTGCCGCAATCGACAAAACGCCGTAAAAATACTCCGATGAATAGCTCGACCGCTACAGAGCAGTTACTGCCGAGACGAATGCTCTGGGTTATAAGCAGTCGCGGGAATAAGGAGATTATTTTCTATACATTTTATGCAACTACTCAAGTTCCTCGGCTTCATTCTGCAACTAAGTCTGCTTGCTTACCTACGTGGTATATTATACATTGCCCTTCGCGCGTCAGCCAGAGATGTGACAACTGTATGTCCTCACATCCATATTCCGAAGTAATATTCTTAATATTAATGCCAAAGTAACTCTGTCTATCTGTCCCTTTTCACGTCTTAAGAGCGTTTACGCCGTACGGCATTTCATACAAACTTTCAAGCCCTTATTTTTCGAAATTAATGAACCGATTTAATGAAACTTCATACGCATAAGCGGGATACAAAGGTCTAAAAAGTTAGTTGAGAACATTTTCGAAATGTTTTATTTCAAAAAGATACCTAGAAATCTCTGTTTCTATGGAAAATTTAAAATCGGTATAATTTGGCTGTAACACTATTTTTCGAAAATGTTCTCTACTAACTTTTGTGTCCTCCTAGACCTTTGTGTCCTGCTTATGCGTATGAAGTTTCATTAAAAACGGTTCATTAATTTCGAAAAATAAGGGCTTGAAAGTTTGTATAAAATGCCGTGCGGCGTAAACGCTCTTAAGGACTGAACGGATTTCGATGAAGTTAGGCACACAGCTAGACTGAGAACTGCGGTAGAACATAAGGGAATTATTGTCGTGGTAGTGCGATCATGTGGGATAATTAACGTCCTCCACGCGGGCGGAACCGTGGATAAAAGTTAGTAAATTATAAATAATGTATTGTGGGTTCGAACTTGATGTAATTAATGTAAAGCACAAAGTTGGGAATTATTATCAAACCTAACATGAACAACATTTAAAACCGTTCGTCCTGCATCTTCTCTTCCGCTGTTGTCTTTCACCACACGCTGTCAACGGTACGAAGTCAGCATCTGGTTACAAAAGAAAACGATATAATGAAAGCAACTGAAGCTTAATATAAAAAATTAAAAAGTATGACGGAATTATTATTCAAATATTTAAAGTATGTTTTATTAACTCAATATTACCAATCTTCCAAAAAAGATATAATATTGCTAAATAGGTAGGATAATAATCAACAACATTAAATGTTTTATTACTCCCTAATTATGTACATAATTAGTGTCCAATCTTGCAACTAATTGCTATAATGACCACAAAATAACAAATTAATAAGGCCGTCAATCAAATACAATGATAATATTTTATGCACATCGCATTTTGCTAAATACCAGATCAATCAATGAACTCAGACTGTCGCAGTCCACTGCTGGACATAGGCCCCTCCCAGGCTGCGCCGCAACACCCTGTCCTCCAAATACCTACTACAGCGTTTAATTTATAGGTAGTTTCACCTTGTTTTTGTTTAAAATAAAATGGCTGCGGGTGCCGTGCAGTATATAAAATCCTGTGTATTGGGAATGTACTGAATTGGCTTTAAAAAAATGTCTGGTATCAGCCAATCAACGGCTGACCAAAATAATTGCATACTGCGCTCTGCAGGTGCCTATAAATTTTGTCGAACCATTCGTTTTAATGGCGCTCTTTCATTGCCGCGAGTTTTTGCGGAAAAGTGAAAAACTCGCATTGATAAAGCACTGAATTGCTATACTAATGGCATTTAATTGCCTGTTAATAATCCGCTATTGTTATTCAAAAGGTGAACGATAAATTGCTTACGGGTAAGCTCTTTGTTTTCTAAAAATGTTGATTGATACAATTGTTATGTTCTGATACGAAGCGTAGCTAATAGAGCAGTGGTAACCCAGTGGTAACGGCCGCGACTTACTCGTACAAGTTATAGGTGGTAGGTTCGAACCCAGAAAGGCGGTTTTCTTTATGTAAATTATTTTATCCAGTGCTCTCAAAACGATGAAGGAAAACTTCGTGAGGAAATCGGCATGTTGTAGAAGCATAAATTTGAAGACATGTGACATCTACCGACTCGCACTGGGCCCACGTGGTGGATTACGGCCCACTCCCTCTAACAGAGAGAAGGTGTGTGTCCCAGCAAGGGGAACGTTATAGGCAGATTATACTATTGTGAATTAAAAGAATATATAGAATTGAATTGATAGAATTGAAATTATAGAATTTAATTGAATGCTATCTTTAATATTCAGTTCAATTCTATCTATTATTTTATTTAATAACAATTATTTACATTGCGTTCAGATATAATTCAGCATGAAACATAAGTAGTATCATCATCTGCCTAGCCTTTTCCCAACTATGTTAGGGTCGGCTTCCAGTCTAACCGGATACAACTGAATACCAGTATTTTCATGGAGCGACTGCCTATCTGACCTCCACATCCCAGTTCTGGATAAAATACGATACCCCTTGGTAAGACTGGTTGTCAGATTTTCGGGCTTCTGACTACCCGTAACGACTGTCGAAAATCAACGAATGACAGCCGGGCCCAACTGCTTAACGTGCTTTCCGAGGCACGGAGGGGCTCGGTATGTAAATATGGTCACCCATCCACAGACCAACCGCGGCAAGCGTAGCTTAACCTGATCGATCGACCTGTGCTGTTATTATTTAGCAACGGACCCCTCTCATGAAACATAAGTAGTAGATGTACAAATATATACATTGGCTTTTTGTGCATGAAATACACATAAACATATTGTTCTCATTGAATCTACAGATAAGTAGTTCCTATCATTTAGGTTATACTTATACACAAACATAACAAATAAAATCCAAGGTGACCTGAACAAAATTAAAGTTTGACTGGAAATTGGGCAAACTCCCAGCAAGATTCAACAGAATATTACTAAACATTGCCTACTTCTTTATTCTCAGACAATTTCCCACACACGTTACCACATAAAATCACAACAGCTGAAAAGAGCCCGAAATCCATAAATATGGTCCAATTGTTGCCGGTAATGCGCGCCTCTTCCCCTCACACCAAAATAGCTGACTGTATATTCTTACCACTAGCTAGTTTTGTTGAGTTACTGGGACCTCTGGGTATCAATTCTGTTTAACCTTTGAAAGTATTCCTCACGTGTGATTGGAGATATGCTGTTTTCTCTTTTGCGTATGGAAATGGCAGAAAAATGTGAGGGTTAGACTAAATTTGAGTAGCGAGCATTATAGACAGCAAACCTCTTTTGCTGACAAAAATGGCATCAACATCCTTATGCATTTATTGTTACAAAACTACTGCAATTGCATGAAATTGCAGTAGTTTTGTTACGACAAAGTTTAATGCCATTTTTGTCACTGTGAACACGAAGATTCAATTGTGGGTGCCTGTGAATCTTTAAATATTTAGTTAGTTCAGTTCAGTTAGTATGTACCCCACGGCTATTTAGAATTAGATTAGTCTACAATAATATCTAGGTACCTAAGTATTGATTTCCGTGAACTCAAAAACAATTTTCAAGTAGGTATTTTGCTTAAATATAGAAAAACCATTTGTTCACGTTAATGAGAACACTTGGTCAGCTTTCAAGAAAATAGGATAATCTTCAGAGTATTCCTGCAGTCTTCACACCCATTATGTACAAATTCTATTACTTTCAGCGCTTTATTAAAACAATCAGGTACAAAAGAATTGCTTCAATAAAAACAGGGTTAATACCGAAGTGAAAGGAAAACAGTAAAATGGTGCGTATTTATATTGAAAAACATGAACCGATTTGTAAATATTGGAGTACAATGGAGTTCAAAATATTCAGCGCTCACAATGTTTATGTTCCACGGCTTTGTTGGCGAACAATTAAGCGATTCTTTCCGGTCACAAAGAACGCGAAATACAAAAGATTTCGCTTGAAAAGGCTCTTGCGGGCACTTGATATGTAGGATCGGAATATTGTGGGTTATGTTTAGACAATAGCTGAATAGATAGTTGAGCTAGCATTGTTTGAATGTGAAGAAAATATTCGAGTGCCTGGTGGGAAGACGACTAGCTGAAGAAACATGCCGAAAGTCTGCGCGTGGTGGTCTGTTCACGCAAGGGAACCATTCCATTCAGTCTCCTCATCCTTAGATGTTGTGGTAGATAAGGAATGTTTATTGAACCACTCCAGCCCAGCACGGGCCGACATCGGCCCATTACAATAGAAAATATGTGTCTCATTAAAATGCGTAAAGGTGTAACCTTTCGTGGTCTTTTTGGAAGCCCCTGAACCTTTCCGGACACAAGTGGGAAGATGTAAACTAACCTGGTAAAGCGGAGCTACCTCGACGGAACGACAGCAGAGTGTGGATGTGGAGCTATATCTCAAACTATGCTCCACCTTGTATCCTGCCTTCTGTGTCCCAAAGCTTGCAGTCAGAGTGACCTCTGTGGTGTCAACGACGACACTGTGGAAGTGGTAAAGTATTGGGCCAACAAGACTTGAGAAAAGTCGTGCCAGCGACACGAAGAAGAATATGTAAGTGAAATAAAACTGATCTAGGCGCGATGTAGGTGTATATTCTATTTCTAGAATAGACAGCACACAGCCGAGCATCAGCTACACATACTTACAATTACACTACAACTTACTATTTATTCAAAGGAGAAAAGACAAGCTTTGTGATCTCTGACAAATTAAATCATTATCATTAACTATTCAAAGTCACTATCTAGCTATAAGTAATATTAACAACTTGGCATTATATTAGAATATTAAACAATTTATTAAACTCAACTCAAACTCAAAACTCAAAGCATTTATTTCAATTAAACCCTGTACAGGCACTTTTGAATTGTCAAAATTTAAATGGTCTGTCAGTTAGTCAGAAAGTTGAAGCTAGTTGTTATTAGCAACACTGATCCGCGAAGCTTGTTTGTGAAGTTGGTAAACACTGTATAACATGTAAAACTGTATTATAATATAAGGTATTTAGACTTAATATCGATAGAGATGTTTGTAGTAAGTTAGAACATGAAAGAAAGAACAAAAGAAAAAATGAAATATTGTTTATTCTGCAAAGAAGACGCTCATTACTAAAAAAAGTCAGATTGTTAAGTGATGTTCTGGAATTTGATATTTTCTTAACTTATTATAAACTGATAAGTAAATGAAAAACGTTTCCGACCCACCCCGTCGCATCGCATCGCCTGCCCGCGCTATTACTTGGTTTTTGTTTAGCGTTCTTTCTGACTTTTTTCTTTTTGCTCGGCTCCTAAAGGTCATAGCGTGATGTTAAATAGCCTATAGCCATCCTCAAGAATTGGATGGCGCTGTGTCTTTTTCTGAAGCGAGCTGAAGGTTTCGTTACATGTGTTTAATGACATCTCCCTATCATTGACACGATATTCATAATTTTTTGAAGTGAAAACTTCTTAAGGTGAAAGCGCCAGGGTAGCCCGCGAAATTCAATTTTTTTTTAAGTTTTTTGGAATTTGCTGGCCAGTATTAAGTTGTACGTTGATTAATATATGAATCGCGGCCGTAAGAAATATGTGTTTACAGAATTATAATCATTAATGATTATAATTCTGTGACTTTAAAGTCATCAACACAACTCGCTAAGACCACGTAAGTCCCAAGAATAACTATTTCATGAAATCATCATTCACACACACACATTTCTTACACACATATTTCTTACGGCCGCGATTCATATATTAATCAACGTAAAACTTAATGCTGATCAGCAAATTGCAAAAAACGTAAGAAAATTTGAATGTGGCGGGCAACCTTAGCGGGAGCGTTGGGCATTTTTAGAGATGGGAAAAAACCACTGAACTCGCGACACTGCACAACACCGTCACTGACACCGCGTTACATTCGGATGTGTTCGGCTGTCTTCGGGATGTACTCGATTTTAATGTATATCCGATATGTCAGTGAGTGATGGCAGAGTATTCTGTTTCAGTTTTGTTTTTCACTTCTGTTGGCACTCCCGGAGTGTAACCACTTTTTAAAAAATATAAACTGATGACATTTCGGATAGGATATCTGAAAGTATTCATCTAGTGCCATAAAGGTTCCGTACCACGGTTTTAATGGAAGAGATGACAGGGCCTATCCCAAAGCACAGGAATCGTGCACTTTTACGGGAAGTTTATTGCCGCTCATAGATTGCCGCTAGACCGCTTTTCATGAAATTAATGTTGTTATAAAGTTAAGACAGAAAACATTAGACCTTACATGTAAGCGCACATTGCGGCCGTAGCGGGCCGCAGCGCACCGCATTGCAATACAAACAAGTGCGGTGAGATGGTTCATACAAAATGTATGAAAGTCATTTAAGAGGCTTTTTGCAATGCGTTGTGTTGCGTTGCGGCCCGCCCCAATGTCTTTAGTATCGAACGTGGATCCTCGCGAGAAAAATGGCTTTTTAATTGTTTCTATAATTACGGAATTCAACCGGATGTTGATGGTTGTATGGGAAAGTGCTAGTAAAATTTTTACCGAAGTTTGATTCCATATAAATGACAGTGGTTTTCCTTTAACGAAGAAGTAATGGTGTATAAATCACACGAGTGAGTGATGGCGCACTGAGCGAGGCGTGAAGGTGATGGTTAGGACTGCGCCGTGGCTGATTAATGCTTTCATGGTCTGGGGAGCAGACGGACGGCACACGAGTCGAATGAAATAAATGTGGAAGCGAGTCAATTGTTTTCACCGCTAAGGTGGCAGGCCTCGCTGACCGTATGCCGGTCGGTGCTTGCCTGTAATACTTAGGTATAACGTAACCCAATCCAATCTGCGTATCTAATTCCATTACGCTTTCAGGGTATTTTTACGTTAAGTACAAACATAGGGTAAGCTATTGTGTTACTAACACTATGGACCTCATTGTACTCTGAATAAGTAAAATTTATTATCTCTACATCTATACTACATACTACAAATAAATAAAATTAGAGTGTCTGTTTGTAATATTAAAATAACCGTTTTTTACTAAATGCATATGGATGTATAGGTACACGGTACATATACCAAAACAACATTTTTTACAATTTTTGTCTGTCTGTCTGTTTGTTCCGGCTAATCTCTGAAACGGCTGGACCGATTTTGACGGGACTTTCACTAGCAGATAGCTGATGTAATAAGGAGTATCTTAGGCTACTTTTAATATAGAAAAAAAAATGGGTTCCACGAAAAAAAATTAAAAGCAATGAAATGAAATATTGAATGATATCAGATTCAAATAGGGAAGTTGTATTATACTCCGTTTATGTAAACAAATCATAATAAAATGTAAACAAATCATAATAAAGAAACGGAGTCTATTTATGTTTATAAGTGGATCCTATAATGGAATATTTCTTAATCTCCATAGAAATTGATTGAATAAATAATATATAATGTTGTTGTTTTAGCCCAAGAAAATCTTACACCAAATATTGTAAAGAAATTTTTCAATAAAGCTAATACGAAAAACTAAATATAAGTAATCCAAAAAACTAAAAATTAAACTAAAAATGCCAAAACGAAAACAAAAGAACTAAACGGAGAAAAATGTACAAAAACAAAATATCGATTAATAAAATATAAGAATTTCATTAAAATTAGCATAGGTATTTCTTTACGTGGAATACAGAATTAATAAGTTATCGTAAACCCTGCGCACTGAACAATAACTTATTTGTTAAATTCCACGAGGACGAAGTCGCGGGTAACAGCTAGTTGTTAATATATCATCACGCCTTTATCTCCCGAAAGGTTAGTCAGAGTTAGTCATCATCATCAATCAAAGGTTAGTTACAGCTATAGTACAGCCACATTTCGCCTGAGAGTGCAACAGGGGCGAACCTCTTGCCATCAACCGGGCACAAGTCCAGGCTCCGGACTGTTACTGAGAAATTCCAGATGGAGAAACTTATAGAGGTATGAGGAACAGAGTGTAAAGTTCACTCATACTCTATAGAAAAGGGAGGATCCTCCGACCAGACGGGTGTTGTGTCTGGCGGGCAACTGCCCGCTGATTCATGTCGGGCCGTTGTATCTATGCTAGTTGCGCGGTAAACTCTGCTTGTGCGACGCAGGATTTGCGTGACGTCAGTATGACGCGTTGTTTGCATGTGGCGTTGTAGATACCGCTACAAACTCAATAACACTGTTCGACTCGGGAATCAAACCCTGGACCATGCTCAGCAATAGCACTTGCGTCAATTGTATCAGTATCTGCTACCAACGTGTGTAGGCACTGCACACTAATTGCGTAACACATTATCAATCACAATCTGAATCATTTTGAAGGATATTGCTAATACATTGCTTTATATGTTCGCAAAAATTGACTGCTCAACAACGTAAATACCTATCGAAAATAATTTACAACGTGAATAACGCAATGAATGTTGTTGAACTGCCAAAATGAAAGTCGTTACAGTGCGTGCCACGTGAGAAGAGACTTGACACACCACGTGGTCTGACATGCGCAGAACACGATTTTAGGTATCTTTAGCGGTATGAGGTCTGAGTGCGGGACGGGACCGGACGTCATAGGGGCGGCGGAAAGAGCGGGGGAGGCGGGGTCAAGTCTCATCTTTCGTGGCACGCATTGTACTACTGTTAGTGAGTTACGCAACTTCCCCGCTGTACATTACGTATGCTTACTTCTATTATGGGGCAACTAGCTTCATATTTTCTGACTGACCGACTTTTTGACAATTCAAAAGTGAAATAAATGCTTTGAGTTTGAGTTTGAGGGGTTTTAACATTTTTATATTTTGTAACATCTAGTAAAGCGGAATGAAATTTTAACCATGTTTCATGGAATGAAAATTAGCTATAAAATAAATTTGATGATGTTATAGTAATCGAGGAGGCCTGTGTCCCAGGAGTTGGAACATTATACTGCTGCAGCATTAAGGCTCCTTCAAACAGGCGCGACACGCGATTAAATCGTGCGTAACACAAAGGCACCGCAATTCGCGCAACGAGCAGTGGCTTTGTGTCGCGCGTGTCAGAAAGGCGAATGAAAACTATATGTATAGGTAATAATATCAGCTTAATTAGCAAGCTTTGAGTGTGGTTGATTGGTGTCATTTACTGTGTCTGGTGGTTACTAGTTATTTAATGTATGAAGTAGCTATGAATATGGTGTGTAGGAAAAGGGATTTAATGAAGAAAAGCACAGAAAGACAAGACTAGGCATTTATTTTAATTAGGCTTGTCAGTTAATGAGAAATCTAGTTGTCCGTTCCCAAAACTAGGTCATCATGAAGAAGGAAGGACAAGGAAACTTCATGGCAGCTTGGTTTTAAAGTATTGTATCAAAACATTGTACATTTGCATAAACAATTATTGTTACCACAGCAATGATGAATCTGTAAAACCATTTTTCAAAGCAATAGCAAATTAGCAATGGAAAGAAACAGAACAAAAATATTTCCGTAATTCGATTTAACACAAAAACAATATTAGACTTATTATATTATACCACTTAGAGGACAACACAGTTAACAGCAATAATATTAATTAACTTACGTGAACGGTAGTCCATCTTTCACCATACTTGAATCCAAGAGGGGCTAGAATTAGCGGCCTCACATGTTTTATAGTCCCCCAATATTACTCAAGTACATCTGACATTCCCGCCATTTTTAACAATCATACATTATGACCAAATAACTTTTAATATTAACAGTCTTATGTAAATCTATTTTGACAGAACTATTTTAAAACGATAAAAGATATTCAATGTATTTTATAACAATTTATCCGACTATAATTAGATGAAGTCCCATAAACATACATTCCACTGAGTATACTACAATTATTATTTATAACCACATATACATCAAAAATTAAGAAAATATTTCAAATACTATGTTTAATTCTGCTATCCTTATATCTTAGGTGAAAGTAAAATAAGTTATTGTATTTATTTAGACCAACTCACAAATCACCGGTTCATTTGGAATTCGTTGCTTATTAGTCTAGAAATACTCTTGACAGTTTGGCAAGAATATAGTACATACTAATTCCATGCAATTTAGGAAAAGAAATCAAGATTACATTATATTCTATAACTCTACATATTCCGACACGCGCGATTCGCGTCGCGCGTCGCGCCTGTTTGTAGGAGTCTTTATACGGCTGATTATGCATATAGGCGCTTCATTCTCACAATAAACTAAATTGCAGGCTGCAAATCTACGTCAATTAAATTGTTGCGGAATTTGAAGCTGTTCATAATTATTACTGTTTAAAAAAAAATGACTTTACAACAAAAAAAAATAGTGCATTCATCTCTTGACGATATTTTCTTGCCTTGCGCCACTAAACTCCAATAAGACGTTGAAATCATGATGTGAAGCTGTGGTCCCTGCGTCAAGGAGATAGTAACTTCTGTTCGTCTCAAAACAATTAAGTACCTACTGTGTGTGTGTGTGTGTTTTACTTTTGCATGCCGTAAGGTAGAGTTTGTTGGAGCCGCTGTTACAATGTTTACGTCTTATTTTGTACCGACATTCATTGCAAAATAAATTATTTCTGATTTCTGTGAGCGATATCATAGACTCATATTTGTAATGTTAAATTTGATTTATTTTGGAGTATTTTACTTTATTTAAGAGCAGGACTTAAAGTCGGTGAAGAAGTTCTAATTGTATTCCAGACCGAATGTGTCCATGACGGCCATATATCTCAGTGGAGACTATAGCCATCAAATTCCTAATGGAAAAACCAAATAACAATTTGCTCGACTGGCGAATGGAAACCAGAAAACCCCACGCTGAGCAGTCGCACTTCGAGACCAAAACAAAAAAGACGATTGAAAATAATCCCTGAATTGTCTTTAACTCAATAATTATCGTAGAAATTGAGTGCCCACACATATTATCCCATAAGGTAAGTTAAAACGATTCATACGCGCATCGGATGGCGTGGACTAACATGCTATCATTAGCTTGATCCCTAATGGATAGTTGTGCTGGCCGGTAAAATCGAATGCATATTTAGCCACCCGGCTGAGCGGTATGTTCGGGTCGGCATGATTCGGCTCAGCAGGGAGGGTTTGTGTTACGGTGTCCGGCGTGCTACATACATATGCAGCACGCCGGTCACCGTAACGTAAACCCTCCTCTATCATACAGACATCAACTTTTATCTAAGATATCGAATCAAACTACCCTTATCACACATGCCATCAATGATCGATGGAGATACAGCGTGTTTTATTTATTCATTCACAGGGTGGTCGACACATCAACACATCGTCATCAACACTTTGATAGATGACGTTACGAGGAGCCTCCATAAATCAAATAGCACTTCTTTTTTACTCGCGGTTTTTCTAAGCTTAGGGTAGAGGTACCTACTGCTATTATTTACTCCGTGGTAGGATTGGTCTTTACAATAGTGGGGTTATAAATAGAGCACTTTACTTGAAGGATTTTTAGAGGTTTTTTATTGAAGATTTTTAGGTATTTATGGATTTAGAGCGCGTATTTTTGGTTCAGCTTAGAGTAGAGTCCGCTACACTTACGATTCGTATTTGAATGGGTAGATCTAAATGTTTTTTTTTTCATTTGAAGCTTTCGTGATAATACCTTACTTTCTGCATTTTTTTAAGTAATGCTCGTATCTATTAATACATCTAGTTTATTAAAATACGTACCTTTTAAAACTTTTACTTTATCAACCTTTCATTCATAGCGATACAAACTAAATTACAGTGACTTCGAGTTACTTACCTATTGCAGTACGAGGGTGACACTGAAAGTTCTCAGAAAATCAAAAACTGAATAAACTAGCAAGTTATTAGTTGTATTATATATTTTCAATATAGTGTCATTTACATCAATACATCGCTGCATCCGATGGAACCACTGAGAAAAGCACTTTGGCCACTCGTCCTTAGGGGTCTTTTCGACGGCATTTTGAAACGCAGCCACTGCTTCCTCGGCGTCCATAAAACGTTTTACTCGAAGTTTTTCTTTTATTTTCAGAAATAAATAAAAATCGCAAGGTCGGGGCTATAGGGCGGGTGACCCAGTAATTTCACGTCTGATGTCGCCAAGTAGTCGATTGTTTGCTTGGCGGTGTGCGACGAGGCGTTGTCGCGGTGAAGGAGGATCCTACTGCGAGGTCGTTTCTCCCGAACTTTTTCCAAGACAAGTGGCAAACAATTGTTAGTGTACCACTATACAGTAACTGTTTTTCGATCCTCTAAGTCTAAAACAATTGTTGCGTAATGACCTGTCCTTCCGAAGAACAAGGCCACCATCTTTTTTCCCACGTTTCGACCTCTCTTCACTTTAGTTGGTAACTCCTCGGAAGGAAACACCCAGACAGTAGACTGTCTCTTAGTTTCAGGATCATAACAATAAATCCAGCTTTCTTCACCCGTACGTATGTCGAACACATTATTTGAATCACCTCCGTTAAATCTTTGAACCATTTCACGACACCAATCAATACGACGGAGTTTTTGGGCCTCTGTCAAATTATGAGGAACCACCGGGAACAAAGCTTCCTGACCGATAAATGTTCATGGAGGATTTTGTGCAATTGACTCATACCGATGCCTAATCTTGTCCAAATCTGATAAGTCACTCTTTTGTCAGTCTCTATCATACGCCGCACAACAATGATGTTATCTTCAGTCGTCACCTTAGAAGGCCGTCCCTCACGCAGATCATATGTGAGATTAGTGCGACCACGTTTAAACTCATTAAACCAGTTGCAAACAGTGGTACGAGATGGGATTTCATCGTGAAAGGCCAATCGAAGTCTATCATAACTGTCTTGTTGACTTAAATGACATCGAAAGTCATACAAAATCATTGTAAGAAAATTTTCTTGCGTTATTTTCATGCTAACGTGACACAGACAATTTTTAATTTGCCGCCAAATCGTAAACAAATTAATAATAATAATACATACACAATAATATTGGCAAAGAGTTCCATTTTCAAAATTTTAACTTATTTTTTTATAATATCGTTTACAAGTGGCCAGTTCTAAAAAGTTTCAGTGTCGCCCTCGTATTAACAAATCCTGCATGATATTTATAGCGTAGAGTCATCTCAACACCTCTCTCCCTTGAATTTGTATATATGTATAAATTATAAGTATGTATTATAGTAAATAGTATGTATGTGTATATAACCTATTTATGTATTTGTGTACCTAGTTTTAATAGATTTTTTTTATCATTGTTCCTCTCAACCAAAGCACCTGCCATCTAATCTCTTCACCACCCTTGGTTGACTGGTAGAGAATGCCTAAGGCATTAAGTCCGCCTTTGTACCTTTTTGTGCGAAAAAGTTTAAATAAATAAAATAAATAAATATTTGTTTGTCATCAATCCTTCTTGAAGTTGATATTCAACCTCATTTTTAATACATGGCCTAACCAGAAATTTCTATCTATGTAATTTTTGAATAAAATTATGAATCGTTTATACGTCAGATGGCATTTTTTTTTGAGGTAGCATTTCACACTTGAAAAAATCCTTGTGACAAGATACGTGGTATTTTTTGGAACGAACGCCTAAATTAATAAATGGATTTTAGAACGTAATATGAAATAATCATATAGTTTGTTTGGGTTGTTTTGTGTTGATTCGAGGTGTGTATTTGCTATTCTTTTTGGTTATCCATTGTTTTTTCATCATGTTGCAATATTTTTAATCGCATTCGTTAGGTCGAATGCGATTAAAAGTATTGCATAGGTGCTAAAGGTACAAAATGTGGTTCACTCAGTAAGTTCACTGCTGATGGAGAATTTAGGGTTTATTTGTCTTTTTTTGGGTATGTATTGTTCTGCGCTGTTTTTGGGTGCATGAGATTCTGCTTGCTCCACGGGTTCTTATGGATAAGTTTTACCCCATTTCTGCAAGCCGATTCATTCGGCTCCACCCCAGACTTCTGCCAATTTATATACGAGCAATTTGCCAGAGGAGCAGCCGATCCGAGCCGATCAGAGCTGAGCCGAGTTGATCTGGATTTGCCGGTCATAAACCATTTAACGCCGCGGATGAAGACGAAGACCCTGTCGCGAACAGATATTCATTTTTCCTATACTCTTAATAGATTGTTGTAGATCAATGTTTTAAAAAAGCCTCGGTTATATAACTTCGAATACGGCGGGTGTGATACCTTCTTTTTTTATGCGGTCCGTTTTATCCACGCGCACGAAAGTTCCTGATTGCAATCATGACTAAAAATCGCGTCGCATGACTAAATTCAGCTTTAATTTTTTTTAGTTTGGACTAAAAAAAATTAAAGCTGAATTTAGTCACGCGACGCGATTTTTATGAATCAGAGGATACTTTAGGTTTGGACCTAAAGTATCCTCTGATTCATAAAATTCTTTTTAATAACTTTTATAGTCACAAGTTTTCATTAAAAATTTTACAAGAAAAACGGTAATCGTTTTTCTTGTAAAATTTTTATTTTTTTGATAATTCAAATATTCGGAATTTTTTGAGAAGGAAAATTGTACGTATTTTATTAGCACACTATGCTCAACCAATAACTCTGCTTACCCCTTGCCAGAGCAGTCATACTTGATCTTTAACTACGTAACTTCAATAAAAGTTCAGAGGCACAAGGGGTGAATGGCCGAATAAGGGGTAGGAAATAGCATCGCTTACAATACCGAACACACAGGACTCCGGGCGGCGACGCTTGTATACAAACTATTATGAATTATAAGCATGAATAGTTATTTATTATTTGTTATTGAATATTAATATACTATGGAGATGGTCTTCGTTGACGTGAGGGATAAATCATGTAAGTTGGACTTTTCCTGTTGTGTTGTCAGTTGTCAGAACTTCTCGGTGGCTGTATTGTGATTGTGACCTGATTGTAAAGTGACTTGTCAAAGACTGCAGATCGGCGATCAATCTACCATCTAGATATCTATATCGCTAGATTACCTATATATATTGACCCCCAAAATACAGGTGCAGGCCTGGTTTGCGGGTTAGGATCAATTTTGTGGCAATACATTCGAGTTTATTTTATGATGACTGGTTTGTAACATGTAACTTAGTGTCAAATAAATATTTAAATTTTTTTTTAATTTTTATATCTAGTTTTCACTGTCACCTAGATTTCTCTGTCTAGGACCAATATCTGAGGGTAATCTTTGTGTTTTGTTCACTTTTGTATACTATTGCAATATATTCAAATGTGCTCAACGTAAAAGTAATGAAACCGAGAAAACTCATGAGTCCACGTGACGGGAATCGACGGAAAGGGGATTAATTGAACAATCACCTACTTCAGCCCTCAATATAACTCAAATTTACATCATTGCATTTAGAAATTATTACCTCACCAAAAACATATTGGTGTTTGAAGTATCTACTTACACATTAAATGACTGTTTATTTTTATATGCATTTCTACTTATCCCTAAGTAGTTCTTCACGACACCCATGGGAGTTTTATAACTCCATCAAAACAAAACCACTCAGCCAATTAGGTTCCATTGTGTAATAATAGAAAAACATGAAAATACGTAAACGTAACAACATTATCTGAGCATGACGAGCCGCTCAAACCTCACTTATCCTGGATTAGCATGAGAACCCAATTCCTTTGATGAATACGAGCCAGTGCCCATAAAAGTGTATGAGAATGATTATAAATCATCTGACTAAATGAAATTTCAAATTCACGGACCAGCAAGAACTGTACAAAGAAGCATTATCCGTATATCTCGAGTCATGTTTCTGTTATTTATCAAAGGCGATTTTTTGGGAATTTTCTGACAGTGTAACCAATAAAAAATGATGTATGATTAAGTGCTTCCTTTAAAACATAATCTGGACCGGAGTTACAATAATGAAGTACATGCCTGTTTATTTAGTAATAAAAACTTGATAAGTAAACTAATGTATAAATACAGGGCATTTACCTATGAAATATAGTGACGTCATTATTAAAAACGACCTATAGGAATCTTCGAGAGAATCGTGAATTAGCAAGATGATCTCTGGCTGTCATTTTAGCTATCAAAGATACATTATAGTGATTATTGCTTTTAAATAAATAAATAATAATTATTATGTAGGTACTTCATGTACAAACCGTGGTACATTCTATTAGCCAACCTACTTGTCTATCTAACTAGTTCCACTTAATTGAGTAATCTAACACAAAGCTACTCCACCATAATATAACATTATAATGTAACCTATAAACTAGAAAAGTCCAATGAAAACCAACTCTGTTTGTCAGTTTGAACTCCCGTGAGTCTCAAGTCCATAACTCATCTGGTCTTTTATTGTGGACACAAGTGGGTCAGCGGCCAGTGATAACACATTACCTCTCCTCTGCGACGTCGGCTAAGTGAGGATCTTGCTGCACACTTGAGTATAGTGCCGATACTGTTACGTCGACGATGCACTTACAGGAATGGAGGCGAATTGTGTTTGATGGCAATGTTTTCTATTTTTTGATTATTCGAGTGTTTTTAGAAGTAAAGTGCATTTACAGCTGCACTTTATTGGATGTTTTCTAGGAAACAAGATAACGGTCACATATTTCGACACCGTTATTTCACTCAGCGCAGTAAACACATAAAAAAGCAATCACAGATCATCATACATTTCGGCTAAATAAAATCTCACTTAGGTAATAATTAGCTAACCTCATGATGAGAAACTATTTTAAACATTTTATCAGATAACTAATTAATTTAATTTAATAGATTTTATCAACATGAACTGACAGTATTGTGCCTATCGATCGTTTAAAACAACTTATTACATTAATATAGCAATATAAAACTATTAAAATATATTACAAATCAAAATCAATCTGCCTGGCAGTTTCCCAACTACTTAATTGTGTATGTTGGGGTTGGCTTCCAGTCTAACCGGATGCAGCTAAATACCAGTATTTCACATAGAGCGACTGACCTCCACAACTCACTACTGGGTAACACAATACTCCTTGGTAAGACTGGTTGTTAGACTTTTGGGCGTCTGACTACCGTAACGACTGTCAAAGATCTACGAATGACAGCCGGGACTAAATTCGATCCCGGAGGGGTTTTGATATACAATGTGTTTCAGAGGGGTGTGACCAAACTCGGGGGTGTGGTACAGGCCATCAAACTGAACAACTTTTTCCCGGGGACAAACACAGTAATCGTGAAAAAAAAATCAGTCGTCCCATACATTTGGTCTAGAAGGTATTGAAGTTTTCTATGGGACGACTGATTTTTTTTTCACGATTACTGTGTTTGTCCGCGGGAAAAAGTTGTTCAGTTTGATGGCCTGTACCACACCCCCAAGTTTGGTCACACCCCTCTGAAACACATTGTATATTAGATGGTCACTGATCCACGAAGCGATCGCGGCCAGCCCAGCTAGACCAACCCGTGCGGGTGTTATCAATAAATATTAAAAAATCATTTATGTTTTGTGTGTACAAATATATTGATTTATGCGTCATGTTCGTGAACGGGCGCCGTCAGTTGGGGCTGGTCATAATATGATCTGTGGGGCTGGTCATCACTTAGCTGCCTCGGCTTATTTTTAATTAATTCATTTTTGGATTGTAGTTTGTTAAGAACTATTTGTTGTACTCTGGACGCTTTTAACACGTACGTCTTTCTTAATTTTTACATCGTTCTCACACTATATAATTTTAAAATCAAAAGTAATGATGTAACTAATATTTTTGTAAAATATCATTTAAAAAGAGTGTCCATGGAGTTTCTTGCCCGTTCTTCTCCATAGGTACCTACGCTTTGGAATGGGCAACTAGCTTCATATTTTCTGACTGACCGACTTCTTGACAATTCAAAAGTGCCTGTAAATGGTTTAATTGAAATAAATGCTTTGAGTTTGAGTTTTGAGTTTGAATTGTGTTCACAAGAGTCGAATTAAGTACTTCTATATTGCTTCCACGCTTTATAAATGTACAGATAGCATTATATAACCCAATATTCAAATGTTAAAATAACATCAAAATTAATTATTTAACGACGTCACAAATAATTCGTAATCTGGTCATCACCAGCTATCGACACTGGCACAACATAAATCAAGTTTGAATAATATGCTATCTGTGCGCACAGCTCTCTGTCACAGAACAAAGACTTTGACATTAATATATAACATAATAACGATCTTGTCAGTGTTACGCAAATTAAGCAATTAATTGTTTAGAGTCGTTGCTGTTATCTTTGTTTGTGAGTTTTGTGTTAGATGGTGTAGACACACTAAAGATATGAACAGTACAGAAGTTACGTGCAAACGTTCGAAACGGCACACTCACACAGACTCGCGTGTCGGAATATGTAGAGTTATTGAATATAATCATGATTTCTTTTCCTAAATTGCATGGAATTAGAATGTACTATCAAGAGTATTGAGAGCCAAAC
Organism: Luperina nickerlii; assembly: GCA_963855955.1. Classification (NCBI taxonomy): domain Eukaryota; kingdom Metazoa; phylum Arthropoda; class Insecta; order Lepidoptera; family Noctuidae; genus Luperina; species Luperina nickerlii. Next base: position 1,018,789 of record OY979666.1, on the reverse strand, counting down.
TGTCAAGAGTATTTCTAGACGAATAAGCAACGAATTCCGAACGAACCGGTGATTTGTGAATTGGTCTAAATAAATACAATAACTTATTTTACTTCACCTAAGATTTAAGGATAGCAGAATTAAACATAGTATTTGAAATATTTTCTTAATTTTTGATGTATAGGTATGTGGTTATAAATAATAATTGTAGTATACTCAGTGGAATGTATGTTTAAGGGACTTCATCTAATTACAGTCGGATACATTGTTATAAAAATACATTGAATATCTCTTATCGTTTCAAAAGAGTTCTGTCAAAATAGATTTACTTAAGACTTTCAATTTTAAAAGTTATTTGGTCAAAATGTATGACTGCTAAAAATGGCGGGAATGTTAGATGTCCTTGAGTAATATTGGTGGGAGTATAAAACATGAGATGTTGCACCCATTCTCGAGTTGAAACGGTACGGTGCAGGGTTAACTAGGCATGGGTCGAGCGACGCGCAATCTGAGTTCACTATTGGCTTGAGCACCCTTGAAAACTATAAAATGATATTCACGATGAAAAATTTGAATTTTTTCGCAGCCACCATTTTGGATTTACGTTTTGACCAGAAGGATGGAAAGATAACCAGTCAACTCCTAACCGCAAACTGAGTTAAAAACTTCATTACTATAAAACACTTGTCAATTTTACTGACATTAAGGGTGACAACCAATAGAGCGTAGGTAATTATTTCTACAAATAGGCTTACTTTCCATACTGTTCAAATTTATACTGTGGTGTAGATGACAAAATCAGAGACGTGTGTGTGTGCCTAATATTTAACAGGTCAAGATGAATGCTAATACCATAAAAGTAAGGGCTACCTATAAACTCTTGACATGGTTTTATTTCCACCTGCATCTAAACCCATCAAACTAGAACACAGCTGCATATCGTGTGGAGTAGTATCTACTTTACCAGGAAGAACAAGTGTATTGGAGGTTTTTGTGAGTAATAATGTAAAGTTAGACCAACAAGCCGGAAAATGGCCTAATTTATCATGAAACTTACATAAATGTAGATTTGAGGTTATTTTATTTCTGTCTTTTGTGTACTCCATCTTTCAGTAGCAACATTACTTTTTTATTTAGAAGAAAACCAAATAACAACCTTAATAAAATCCTTTATCAGTAAAAAGATAAAACAAGCTATTTTAATTCACAGTCCATTGCTCGATGTCATCTGAATCATCAACGAATTTTATCGAAACTCGTTGGAAAAGCGCAATGAATCGCGATTGTTTCATATTTATGAATGTTCTCAACTTTATGTTGTTTATTTACTGACGTTTGACTTTGATGTGGAAACTTATCTCATTCGAATCAAATCAGTCTGGAATACTAGTCAAAGGGAGCTAAGGGCGTCTACATACAGATGTTAGTTAGTTACACTTGTGTTATAATTTACTTCAATGAGACACTATAATAAGGTCGTGACTGGAGTTTTTATTAATTATGTGATCAAAAGAGTACGTCGTTTTGGACTTCAGCACCTTATTGCAAAATTTACTTTTCTCTGTCCTTGTGAGAATTCTTCATGTCTTTCTGTCGAATAAAATACCCAGTCAGCTTGCGTTATTACCATGCGTGCATACAGTCCTAGAAATACATACATATTATGTGTAGCTGTTTTTTTTTTATTCAGTTTGAGCGACTGACTTATTGTGCGCTGACTTTAGCGTAGAAAAATGGCTGCGATAGCATCGCACTCTATCAACTACACTTATGTTTTTACATCAAACTCATGCTATTATTTTATCGCCATGTCAGGCACTTCGGCACAGCTATGAATAATGAACGTAGTACCCACTAAACCATTTTTTAGCGAACTGTCCAGGTCCATTAACCGCTCTGTATGGCTTTTACTGATCCAACCGTAAACACGTTTTACTGACATGTTTCTCTACTCGCTGGTGTAAACGCGCCTTTACAGCCCCTCATAAATTTATATAAGTGGCCAATAAAGCTATTGTATGCGTGACAGGAGCCCTAAATTAAAATTATTCTAATATACGAATTGATAAGTTAAAGGTTTCATACGAATTCTCGTAAACACGATTTTATTTCAAGATAAAAAATCGTTTAAAGAGTATTCGCTTCTTTAGGTTCCGTACAAAATAGTATAAAATATGGAAGAATACGGTATCGCCGTAGGCAGTGTTCGGAAAGCCGAAGTTAGCCGAAGTTAGCCGAAGTGTGCGTGACTTTCGTAGCGCTCGGGGGATACTAGAGCAAAGTTCTAAAGTTAAACGATTTCGCGAATGTTTAGATTCAAGCAGCGCGGAAGATAACTTGATTTTTTTTGTTTTATATCTAAAACTACAATCTAAAATCATCTCGCTGTCAGTTACTTGACCTGAAGAGGGTGAAGCTGTCAGAACGCATCGCTTTTGTTAAACGACTTTTTAAATTTCGAGGGATTTCTCCGAGGTGCCGACGCAGTTCTGGTGAAAACTTTATTGATTGATTTACAAGAACGATATCTGAAAACGTGAACAGTGCCAAAACGCAATAATAAGAATATGCTTGGGTATGTAGATAAAAGAAATGTGGTAACTATGAACCAAATTGTTTGACCTAAACTACACAGATATAAATCAATGAGGTCTGAATCCTAACTAATGGCAATTTTTGATACGACCTACATAATTCATATTACCCATAAATGTAATAAATAATATTCCAATAAGAAGCCAGACTATAAATAAAATACGCACTCCGGACAATAACGACTTCTGAAGAATTTACGGATTCTAATAAAAAGCGAATCATCTCATTGTATATAGTTTACGACAGTTTTATAACTATATTTATTTTGCATGTAGATCTGTTTGGCAGACAGCTGTGAGTCTGATCACTAGTGATCCGATCTTATTGCTCGTCGTAAAAATGTAATATCAATGGTCGAAAAGCAATTTAGTGTTGTTATTCGCTAACTGATTGTTGAGACTGAAATACAGTGATTCATTTTAGGAAAACGAGGATCTTCTCTATGTTCCAAAGTCGTGCATTAGGTAGGTTCTTGTGGCGGCATCTACACCGCCACATGGCATCACACTGACGTCACGCAAACTCCTGCATCGCGCAAGCAGAGTTTACCGCGCGACTAGCACGCCCCGACATCAATCGTGGGCAGTTGCCCACCAGGCACGACACCCATCTGGTCGGAGGATCCTACCTTTTCTATGGAGAATGAATGTACTTTACACCCTGTTCCTCATACCTCTTTATAGTCGTATTATTAAAATCGGCAGTATCTCACATAATTCTGAATAAAACAACAGCTTCTGAAAGTCATCTAGTCACAAACACAATCGCTCGAAAAAAACAAATGACAAAAACTTTAAACATAAAAACTTTGTAACAAAATATTAAACCGCCGAAAAAACTGAAAAGCAAAAAATAATAATCCTTTTTTATTTAACCTTAATAACGAGTATACCTAAGTAATTTTGAATCGGCGCCAAACAATCAATTAACAAAGATTACTAAATTACCTTAAATTTAAAGAAATAATCAAATCAAATTAAGAGGACGCCTTGGAGATATTGGCGCCAAGGATCTCAATTTTTCTCAGTAAATACAAAACGGATCAAAATATAAGTTGGTGACCTGAAAGTTCATGATAAAAACCTTATTTTGTCAGTTTTCAATACATGATTAGGTAACTTTTTTAACAGAGAAAAATATATCAAACATACCTCTTTTTAAAAAGAGATTCACATATTATGGGCAAACGGGACCGATTTAAGCCTCTTAATTTTCTATGTAGATGAGTCTATACATACTCTTTAAAATACCAAAAGGAATTTCTCAAATTATCGTTTCTATCTAAATAAAACAACAAAAACCATTTTGTCGCTTATGTCCTTTAGTTATAAGCTAGCGCGCGTATACAATCCTCGCCCCACTCAGACTCTCAGTCCCCTCTTGACCATTGTCAGCGACGGGTCTGTGCTAGTCGGCTTCCGGACGACATTAAGCATTGCGCGAATTTATTTGGCGGTTTTATAAAATAAAAATGGTAAAAAAACAAAGAAAGATGTTCCAAAAGGAAAAGAAGAGCTTGTTTATTAGAAAAATGTGCAAGACGTCTATGTTTCCCCGCCGCCACGGCACACAGTGGGCTGAAATTCGTGTTTCATAGACATTCAAATCCTTTTTTGAAAGCGACGCTTTTTTATACTTGGATACGATCGGGAATACCTTCTATGTACCTGTTATGATAAACTTTTGGGTTTGTAATTGCAAACAGCGCTCTTAGAATTTATTTATTTCAGGTCCAGTTGAAAACCAGCGTCAGGCACCAGTTGTCTGGCATTTTTGCTGAACTGGGCCTTTTTGGCCCAGCCGTGAGGCACACTTTCCTGCTAATTTCTTACATCGGACTTTGCACTTTTTATTTTTTATCTTATTTTTTATCTGATGTACAACTAATATCTAACTACCTGGTGTATTGTGTGTCTCTTAGTCTGTGCTAAATAAATGTATTTTCTTTCTTTCTTTCTTTCTTTCTATTTCGAAAAATATTGTATGGAGTCGACACAATAAATGATGATATCTCCGTATAACGAACAAATCCAAGTTTGTAACGATACTTGCCATGGTGTTTGTATGTACTTTCAATGATTGAAGAATACTAAATGATTTTCTTTTAGTATGGATGGTATGATCTTTTAATATGTCTTATCAGACTGACTCCCCCCGCCCCTCCCCCTCCCCCCCAGCCCAGATAGCCATCTATGACCATAGCTATATATCATGTACGTTATATATTAAGACTTCCTTCAAATCCCCCCCCCCCACCCTACCCCTCTGAGACCACTTCCAAATTCCCCGTATCCTCCACATCATACGTCATACGCCACTTATTCGTAAGGCAGAAATATTAGAGTACCGAAAATTTCCCCTTCCCCCACTTAAAATCCAGATATCTCGGGAACGGCTGGGAATATCAAAATTCTGACCAAATTTTCCCCCCCCCCTATAACCGCCCTCTCATCTAGAACATATATTGGTATAAGACCCTTAGACCCCCCTTTTTGACCCCCCCATTATAGACCCCAAAAAATTTCCTAGCACCTAACTTTTAAATTATACGTTATATACCATAGAGCTATTATAATATTATATTATACATTATATCCTACACCTCCCCCCCCCTCCCCCCGCCTCCAACGAAACCCCGTGACACACTGTGACTCCTGGAACCTCTAGAACATTCTCCGTTCCCACTGGCGGACTCCTGTAGCCTTCCAAAATCCTTTAAATATCCATCTGTATTAATCCCCCCCCAACCCTTCACGTTACCTCACCCCCCCGAGCCATAACTTCGGAACCAGAAGTCATAGACCCACCGAGCTTGGGCTCTCCGAAACCAGGAGAAAAAGATCTCTCTTCTGGCTCCGGAGAAATCACAGAAAAACTATTCCTGATCTATTTATTATATTTATTTGTATAATAATATATACCTATTCGCCTGGTGCTGGGGTATATCCTGAGTATACGGTCCATCCATCCATCCATCCATCCATCCATCCGTCCGTCCGTCCGTCCGTCCGTCCGTCCGTCCGTCCGTCCGTCCGTCCGTCCGTCCGTCCGTCCGTCCGTCCGTCCGTCCGTCCGTCCGTCCGTCCGTCCGTCCGTCCGTCCGTCCGTCCGTCCGTCCGTCCGTCCGTCCGTCCGTCCGTCCGTCCGTCCGTCCGTCCGTCCGTCCGTCCGTCCGTCCGTCCGTCCGTCCGTCCGTCCGTCCGTCCGTCCGTCCGTCCGTCCGTCCGTCCGTCCGTCCGTCCGTCCGTCCGTCCGTCCGTCCGTCCGTCCGTCCGTCCGTCCGTCCGTCCGTCCGTCCGTCCGTCCGTCCGTCCGTCCGTCCGTCCGTCCGTCCGTCCGTCCGTCCGTCCGTCCGTCCGTCCGTCCGTCCGTCCGTCCGTCCGTCCGTCCGTCCGTCCGTCCGTCCGTCCGTCCGTCCATCCATCCATCCGTCCATCCATCCATCCATCCATCCATCCATCCATCCATCCATCCATCCATCCATCCATCCATCCATCCATCCATCCATCCATCCATCCATCCATCCATCCATCCATCCATCCATCCATCCATCCATCCATCCATCCATCCATCCATCCATCCATCCATCCATCCATCCATCCATCCATCCATCCATCCATCCATCCATCCATCCATCCATCCATCCATCCATCCATCCATCCATCCATCCATCCATCCATCCATCCATCCATCCATCCATCCATCCATCCATCCATCCATCCATCCATCCATCCATCCATCCATCCATCCATCCATCCATCCATCCATCCATCCATCCATCCATCCATCCATCCATCCATCCATCCATCCATCCATCCATCCATCCATCCATCCATCCATCCATCCATCCATCCATCCATCCATCCATCCATCCATCCATCCATCCATCCATCCATCCATCCATCCATCCATCCATCCATCCATCCATCCATCCATCCATCCATCCATCCATCCATCCATCCATCCATCCATCCATCCATCCATCCATCCATATGGATTGAAAACTAACAAAATAAGGTTTTTATCATTTCCAACAGTATTTATATTTTTTATTACTATTTTATAATAATGTAAGAAGTGAATTAAAATTAAAAAAAAACATGCATTTTCCCTATTTGTGCGATAACGGAGATATCTCTCTCTCTCTCTTGCAAAAAAGGATTTGAATGTCTATGAAACACGAAATTCAGCCCACTTTGCGGCATCGCGTCTCGCAATACTTACGTTACTTATCGAGGTGTGAGCGGGTTGCGGGGCGCGCGTGCCCGGTTTTGGAATTATTGTTTAACAATGCGTCGCCTTAACAGTGCAACGTGAAATCTCCAGCGATAAACATTAACATTTCAAAAAATACGCTCTCCGCACGACGTGTGCCCTTCGTGTGTGTACGTACCCCTTCGGGTTGCTGTCTCGCTTATATTAACTTCGTGAACGCTCGGCATTATCTGGCGAAGGGGCGAGTCGCGCCGCGCCGGCGCGGCGGCGCCGCGCATCACGCTTTTTTTTTTTGAGGATGGGAAATCATCAACCCTCAATCAATCAATGACCCCTCCCGCTCTGGGTGGAGCGGAAGGGAGTGTCAGACTCTTACTGACTAAAACCCACCCGTGTTCCTTCCTTAGCCCTTTATGTTCCGAGCTAGCGGTAACCCTTTCGGACAATCCCACTGACCCGGCAGGCTTCGGCCCTAACGGGCCCCTTCGGTTGATGCTGACATCTCTTTGAGGCGCGCGTGGAACACGTACACGCCGTCCGGCACGGGCCTGGTCCTGATCGGACGGTGAGCTTACGTTATTAATTAATTTACTTGTTTGGCGCCGACTCAAAATTACTTAGGTATACACTTACATTAGTTTAAGAACTAAGTTATTAATGTTAAATAAAAAAAGGTTTATTATTGTTTGCTTTCCAGTTTTCTCGGCGGTTTAATTTTTTTGTTAAAAAGTTTTTATATCTCGCTTTTTAGTGGGTCTGCTTCATGGATCTGCTTATAATTTATCTAAGTTACAATGGCATAGAGTCAACTTGCTCATCGCCTGTTACAAAATATTGCTTTTCCCGATGCAGAAACATTAATTGTTGAGGAGTTCGCCTGGTTTTCCACCATCAGCTCCATTTCACCATTCGTATTGTGACAAGCATAAATTGCTTAGCAACCATATTAAAGTAATCGAATTGCAACCCGTGAAATATTTATCATTGAGTAGTTCCGGTGGCCATCTGTGGTCTTCATCATCAGCTCCACTTTACCAAATGATGATTTCTGAGAGCAAATGCTCAATTTACTTTAAAATATACCCAAATCGCTATCGATTTGGGTATATTTTAAATGATAAATACATATTTAGTAACCTATAGAGGTTTGCCTATAAAATTTGAGGGATTCCCTCGATTTTCATGGGATCCTCTCATCAGATTCCAACTTGATGACAATAGGACCACCTCGAAAGTATACCCTTTCAAACGAAAAAATAATTATCAAAATCGGACTACTCTGTAAAAAGTTATGCGTGGTTATACATAAAAAAATATATATATACGCATCGACTTGAGAACCTTCTCCGTTTTTTCGTCGGTTAAAAATAAATAGGCGTCTCATCTGATGCTGCCTAATCCAAACAACACCAACCGAGCATAACAAAGAGGTCACGGTCATGCGACCTTCAGCTGGAGTGCAAATAGGGATATAAGCTTGAACTCATGGAACTAACTCGCGAAATTTTAAAGTCACAAGTTAGGGTTGACAGTGAAACTGAAACTACCTAATGTTGTGGTACATGAGCAAGGTTGGGCTGTAAAAAGAATTCAAACTATATAAGAACCTAACTATAGTGATTTCTACTGAAATCCATACTAATATTATAAATTCGAAAGTAACTGTGTCTGTCTGTCTGTATGTTACCTTTTCACGCCTATACCAGTGAACGGATTTCGATAAAATTTGGCAGAGAGATAGATTGCATCCCGGGGCCTTCCCCGGGATGCAATCTATCTCTCTGCCAAATTTACCGCCGAGAGTTATGTCGACAAAAACTATTCTATGTCCTTACATAGGATAGTTTTTATCGACATACCTCTTGGGCGAAGCCGCGGGCGGAAGCTAGTTTTTAATTATGTTGTTTATACTGAATATTTATTAAAGCTCTTTGTATACCTATTGTTTAAAATATATGTGTGGCAAAGGAAAGATCGGAAGATGATTTATGGAAAATTTTAACTTAACATATTTTGAAATGACGTTTTCACAATCATCTACGGGCCTGAAAAGACCACTGTAATACTCATGAAAGAAAAACCGATTGATAAAAATTAAGGTGTATGGTTATTAAAAAAATTAAGTTCAGTCCGTGCATAAACTAAGTAGGTTTCCTTTTTTTTCAGTAATAGTTGAAGATAAAATTGAAACCATGCAAAAAACCTACAGAAAAGCCAACATTGAAATTAAAAATGTACCAAAATTAGAGAAGGAGTCACAAGATGACCTGATTAAATATGCTACCAGCCTATCCACCACTGTTGGTGCAAGCCTAACGAAATTGGACATCAAGGACATATACAGAGTTCGAGTGAAAAAAGGGACTGTCTCTAATGCACCTATCGTTGTGGAATTGACTTCGACCTTATTAAAGTCCGATATATTGCAGAAATGTAAGACCTTTAACACAAGGAACAAAGAAAAACTTCGCACAAAACACCTGGGATTCGTTGTTAACGAAGAGACCGCTGTCTTCGTCTCTGAGCAATTGACACCAAAGGCCTCACGATTATATTTCCTTGCGCGGGATCTTATAAAATCCACTGCTTTTACCTTCTGTTGGACCGCTTTTGGAAATGTTTACGTTAAAAAGGATGAGAACTCTCCAAAAATAACTATCACAAATGAAGATCAAGTCAAACAGCTTTTCAACACTGTATGACTAGATATATTTATAGTCTGTAGTAATATTAGTTTCCATGTTTTTTGTTTATTAATGCTGGTATCTCTATTTCATGTATTGTGTAATTTTGTAAACAAACTTACCATAAATACACTCACTACGCTTTCCAGTACATTCAAAGCCACTCGCATACACTTCCACCCATTCACATACACAACATACACTTCTAACACTTATTATAAATACACTTTAGCCCTAAACATAACTAACTTTACTTTTCACTTTAAGCGCTCTTATTTAATTTTGCTGCAAGTGTCCACTCCCCCGCTAAATGAAACTCAGCCTAGATCCCTAAATATAAATGACAGATAACCTCAGAAACATAAATGAATTGGATGACATCGTGGTTGCAAAATCGGTAACATGTGACTTAGTGGACTTAAACAAACATATAAAATACAACAATAATGATCTAACATTAGTCCAACAAAACATAAGAAGTATCTATTGCAACTTTGATAACTTTGAAGCCACACTCTCGGATCTTAAATCAGAAATGGACGTTATAATACTTACCGAATGTCGCCTCAACACAAACAAACCCGTCCCCTCTTTAATAAACTATACTCATTACGCTACTACATACAATTGTAATCAAAATGATGGAGTGGTCATTTACGCTAAAACGAAGTTAAATCCAGTTTTTATTGAACATAACCTGGATAACGCGTCTTGCATACAATTAACCATTTGTGGGAGTACTATACTGGGAATATACCGGTCACCAGCACATCATAATGCGTCTAATTTTATTAGCTCACTTAATACTTTATTAGACACGATAAAATGCAACCAGAATATTATAATTTCTGGTGATATAAATATTAACCTATCTATAAAACAGAATGAATCATCTTACGATTGTAGTAATCGGGCCTCTTACCTTAACATGCTGTCCGCTCATGGTCTTCTACCAGGACACATAATTCCTACGCGAGAAAATAGCTGTCTTGACCATTTTATTTTAAAGATTGATAAAACCAAGCTATCGGCGAGTATTGCAGTTTTAAATACTACTATAACTGATCATGCCACGGTCTTCATGAGCATATCTAAAATAAAAGCTAACTACCGTTCGCCAACTATCATGACCTTCATTGACCTTGAAGCAGCTGCTGAAAAGCTTATAAACAAAAACCTATCCAACTTATTATTTAGCGATGACCCTAACTTTGTAGTCGAACATTTAATTAATAAACTTAAATCATCTTTGGATGAGAGTGTTAAGGTAAAGAGGATCTCTAGCCAACAACGCATTATTAAGCCCTGGATCACCAGCGGTCTATTACGCTGTATCAGAAACAGAAACAAAATGCAGCTAAAATTAAGGTCCGATCCGTATAATGTAATATTAAAAATAACATTTACTAGATACCGTAATTATTGTAACAAATTAATTAAAAAATTGAAACGTAAATATGAATCGGAACTACTAAAATGTAATATTAAAAACTCTAAAGCCCTATGGAAATCTATCAAGCAAATAGCGCATCTTAACACATCTAAAGTTGGAAGCTATGAATTACTCAATACTCGAAGTTCTCCTATAGCGTCGGTAAACGGTGTTAATGGTTTTTTCGCAAGTGTCGGCAAGCGGCTCGCAGAAAGCATCCTCAGTGGATCCACACAGCCAGCTGGAGGTCCAATATCTACTCCAAAAACGCAATCATCTTCTTTCGTACTTCTTGAGACTGACCCAATGGAAGTTGACAGTGTTATATCAAACCTGAAAACTGACAGTGCTCCCGGCTGGGACGGTATCCAGACTAAATTCATAAAAATGGTTAAACCGCTCGTTGTTCCCATTATTAGCCATCTTGCTAACCTCTGCTTCAGAAAAGGTATATTCCCGATCTTGCTTAAAAAATCTATTGTTACACCCGTCTACAAGGGTGGTGATAAAAGAGATATCAATAATTATCGACCTATCTCAGTATTGTCAGTTATCTCTAAAATTATTGAAAGGCTAATCAACTCACGCCTAATTACTTATCTCGAAAAATTCAATATTCTATCCAGTTCACAATTCGGATTCAGGAAAGCAAAATCTACAGAAGATGCCGTCTCAGGATTGTCCTCCTTGGTAACTCAGTGTTTAGACCGTGGAGAAAAGTGTCTGACAGTCTTCTTAGATCTAAAAAAGGCATTCGACACTGTTTCTGTCCCCATTCTTGTAAAAAAGATGGAGTGTATGGGCATTAGGGGTATGCCTCTAAATATCTTAACTGATTACCTAAAAGACCGTACCCAGAGCGTAAAAATTGACAATTTCACTAGTTCTTACACCAAAATTGAATACGGCGTGCCCCAGGGAAGCGTCTTAGGCCCCACATTATTCTTGATATACCTTAACGAATTAACTAATCTCGAAATTGAGAGAGGGCAAGTATTCTCATACGCGGATGATACTGCCATTGTATTTAATGGTACCTCCTGGAACTCTGTTTTTGAAGCTGCTGAGCATTGTCTCCATAAGGTTGCCAACTGGCTCCGATCTGCCCTTCTTACGCTAAATATCGCCAAAACAAATTACATTTGCTTTGCTATAAATAAGCGTACACTTCCCCCCCCAAACTTGGTATTGAGGATTCATACTTGTGACTTCACTTATACTACGCAATGTAGGTGTGAAGAGATTGAATGTGTTAAATCCACTAAATACCTTGGAGTAATCCTGGATCACCGACTTTCCTGGCACCCTCAAATTGAAGCTATTAATGATAGGATCCGTAAACTCATATGGGTCTTTAAAAAGTTGAGACATGTCACCTCTCAAGACCTCCTAAAGCGTACTTATATTGCATTGGCACAATCAGTTATGTCTTATTGTATTTCCATCTGGGGTGGTGCCACTAAAATTAAATTCCTTGAAGCAGAAAGAGCCCAGAGATGCTTGATAAAAACTATGTTCTTTAAGCCATTTAGATTTCCTACTGACGAACTTTATCTAAATCATAAAATATTGTCACTTCGAAAACTTTATATTATCAACGCAGTACTTAAACTACATAAAACATTACCTTACGTTCATATAGCTCAAACAGGTAGAAGAAAATGTAATGTGGTCACTGCTCCTCGCTGTAGAACTCTTTTTGCCAGGCGTCAATTTCAAGCCCACTCTGCCTACCTATATAATAAGCTTCACAACAAATATACAATATACAACCTCCAATTCCATGAATGTAAAAAAACAATCGTTCACGAGCTCGAGCGGCTTGGATACTGTGATATAGAGAATTTATTATTTAAATACGAATTCTAGAGCATAATCGTGACTTCTAGTGGTACTTCCCGATCCCAAGATATTATATCGTAGGGCTAGAAGTCTCCTAATTAGGAGTCAAATTCACACAGTCTATATTAGAAATAGTATGTTTTAATATCATAAAGGCACACACACAAACACACCCCCTCTCTCACACACACACACTCACCACACACACACACACACACACACCACTCACGCATGCACACACACATAAAGAGAAGTCATACCAGTGTCTCTAACTCTTCATCCATTATGTACTTGTTTGTAATTATGTACTTAAAATAGTTTAGTTAACTAGTTACCTAAAAATATGTTGACCCGAGGGAGGAGCAGAACCACCCAACACAAGCATAATACATGCTTCCTGGGAAGTTCTAGCCACAGAATAAGTTTGTAAAAGAAAGTTACAGAAATAAACTATTTTAATTTAATTTAATTTAATTTAATTTAATAGTTAATTCAGTAGTAGTCCGGTTTCCTTTAACAATTTATTTTATTTATAGGTGCATGATGAATGTCCAGTTGTTATCTGAGTTTACCTGAAATAAACTATTAGTATCCTGTATAATATGTTAAGTATAATATAATATTATGCTTCTTAATTTTTGTGGTCAGAATTCCTTCTTTCGACTCGTGCCGTGTAAATGAATATTTGAGGACAGTGTGAGCAAATATGAGTGGGAGGAGAATTTCATAATTTATATCATGCGACAACATCGGGGATCTAATTTCTTCCTGATTTATGCAGCACAGCTCAGATAGCAAATTTGGTGCAATATTTTCAAGCTTTCGTTAGCTTTTAGATACTTTGCATAGAATGAAGTTATATAATGATGTGAAAGTTTGCTCTCAAAACGTAGTCTAATTTTTGTTTTTAACCGATTACAAAAAAGGAGGAGGTTATCAATTCGTCGCGTATATATATATGATAGCGCTGGCAAATAAAAACAGTACCATGGACTAAAACAAACGTCACAACGGCTGATGACGCAAGTTAATTCAAAAGTCTACGAAGGAAACTGGAACATTGTTAAACTAAATTTACAATTTAAAGTATTTAAAAAGTGTTATCAATTACAAATCAAATATTGTGCGCAATTACATTATTAAATAATATGTACAATCTAAATAGTATTTTAAAACAGGTGTCAACGGAAGTCGTTGCTGTCTGACGTTGACAGTTGTTTAAACGTATAAATAGGCTCGCTCTAGTCGCAGAGCGCACAGTATTAAATTGTATTTTGAACTGTGAACATCTCGTTGTAAAATATTAAATAGAGTGAATCATTATTGGTTGTGAGTGATTAAAAGTGTTTACAAGATGTCTGATCGTTATAATTTGAGATCCCCGAGTCCTCTCGCTCTTACATCAGAAGAAAGGGATGATCCCGCACCTGAACTGGACCCATCAACGTACTCGCCTACCCTGCCGACCTCCCGACCAGGAATTTTGGAAGAGCTAAATTTACTTCACTGCCAGATTAAGTTGCTGGAAAGGATGGTTTTCCGGAACCAAAACACAAGTACCCACAAGCTAAGCTTTCTAGTGCTAACGAGGACGCACAGACGGACAAACAGACATGGCGAAACTATAAGGGTTCCTAGTTGACTACGGAACCCTAAAAATGAATCACAATCCGAGAACATTTCTGTTCCTGCTACTGACTCAATAGCTGCACCACCACCGTCACGCCGAGAAGTCAATACAATCCAGAAGGAAAAGGCGCCTAACGAAGTTCAACTACAAATAGGTGATATCATTCTTTCTTATTTAATTGATAGTTGTGCCGAATGTTCGCTTATTAAGAAAAAAGTTTCTGGGTCAATTAAGGGTAAACGCCAAATAGAACTTCTGCAATTACGAGTGTTTGGGGGCAGTAGCATACCTTCGAGTGAATCGATAAACACTATAGCCACATTTAATGGTGTAACATTCGAAGTAAAACTTCATGTTGTTAATGATTTAAATTATGATGTCATTTTAGGACTAGACTCTATCAAAATACCGGGGATTAAAATTTCAATTACAAACGAAGAAACTTCAATAGAAAGAGTAAGTTACATTTTTAATTACGAAATATCGTTTTTGGCTAATATTGATAGTGATACTGATTTGAACGGTACGTCTCGGTTAATAAGTATCCTAGAAAAACACACAGATTTATTTAATGAAAAAAGTGACCACGGGCCAATTAACTATCAGATTAAAAGATCCTAATCGTATAGTCCAAAGAAGGAAGAGAGAAAAAAAAAAAAAAGAAAAATGGTTATGACCGACTTTGGGTTGATTTCCGCGAACTAAATTCAAATGCTGTTCGTGATCACAATCTTCTGCCACTGATACAAGATCATATTGATAAACTTGGTAAAGCTCGATTATTTTCAAGCCTTGATATGGAATCAAGGTTCCAGCAAATTTTCGACCAATTTCAGAAGAATCAATCGAAAAAACTGCTTTCGTTACGCCGGACGGCCAGAATGAGTACTTATCAATTCCATTTGGTCTAAGTAATGCACCAACAGTATATCAGCGCGCCAATAATGCAACTTTAGGCGACTTTTGCGACAATATTGCACTAGTATATTATATGGATGATGTTTTAATTCCCTCATCTAGTGAGCGAGAAGGTTTAGAAAGGCTGGCACTTGAATTAAAAAGACTATCTGACGCAGGATTTACGATAAAACACTCTAAAATGTAAATTCCTCAAGAGGTTCATAGAATATCTCGGTAACATAAAAAATGGTGAAGTGAAGCCAAATCCAACAAAATTGACAGCACTTAAATTTTCAGAACCACCTAAAACACTTTCGACATTTTCTGTATGGGCGCAAATTTACAGTTGCAACTGACTGCAATGCCCTTAAAGTTTCAAAACATAAAAAAAGAACTTACACCTCGGGTTCATAGGCTATGGGCATACAAAATTTTGACTTAAATGTTATTTACCGTAAGGGGGAAACAAATGGCCCACGTATATTTTTTGAGTAGAAATCCACAAATCAATATTTTAACAAAAGATCAAACTCAAAACATTTATTTCAATTAAATTATTTACAGGCACTTTTGAATTGTCAAAAAGTCGGTCAGTCAGAAAATATGAAGCTAGTTGCCCATTCCAAAGCGTAGGTACCTATGGAGAAGAACGGGCAAGAAACTCCATGGACACTCTTTTAAATTATAGTTTTACAAAAATATTAGTTACATCAATAATGTGAATTTATAATTATATGTGAGAACGATGTAAAAAAGACGTACGCGTTAAAAGTGTCCAGAGTACAGCAAATGGTAAGAAAACAACAATTCAATATTAAAATAATAAAAAATAAGCCGAGGCAGCTAAGTGATGACCAGCCCCAACTGACGACGCCCGTTCACGAACATGACGCATAGATCGGCACCATTCAGCTCAACCATTTTGAAGGGAGCTACATGATCCAACACACACGCCACCGTCAACGAGACATTTGTGTGAGCATGACGTACTATCAGCCGCCAGGGCACATTCAAGTCAATGAAAGACACATTACCCGGTAAATGATACATAGTGTATAGTATATACATAGAATCCAGCGTGGATTGTAGTTGAGCAATAAAGGGACAAAGAACTCAAGTCTTCGCGATGCCATAAAGATAACTATGACAGAAAATTTAGTATTCGATCCAATCTCTTTGTGATAACCATACAAACCAAAAAGGAGAATCACTAACTCTTACAGTAGTCCCTGAATCACTTGTTCGTTCATTAATAAATAGATACCACGAATATCTTTTGCATACGGGGTGGGAACGTACTCTGGATAAAATTCGGGAACAGCTTTGATTTAAACACGTGACAAATGGAGTACGGCAGTTTTGCAATAACTGTTTACAATGCAAAATTGGCAAAGATCCTTCAGACAAAAAAAAAAAAAAAACAAATGGAACTGCACCCCATCGATAAAATAAACATACCTTTCCATATGATACATATACACCTTATGATAATCTTACTGGCACAAACAAAAAAGCATACGTTCTGATAGCTATTGACGCATTTATTAAATTTATACTTCTGTATCTACTGAAAGATAAAAGTACTAATGTAATATTCAAGAGCTTCCGCGAAATGATTAATATTTTCGGCACCCCATGTAGAATTATTTCTGACAGGGAATCTGCTATTATGGGCACAGATATTCAAGATATTTTTTTAAATCTTTTTGTATTGAACATCATGCTATTGCCCGCGGTACACCTAGAGGTAACAGTCAAGCTGAAAGACAAATGCGCACTCTTAAAGATCACCTTACAGCCATATCGCTGACGCAATAGAGAGTTTGGGTTAATAAAATAAGTGAATTGCATTTAGCATTGGATTGTACGAAATCTAAAGCTACAGGATATTCCCCTTTAGAACTCCTGCTAGGTAAAAGATGCTCCCCCCTGCAATCGAACAGATATCCCTATCTACCGAAGATATAAACAAAAATGAAATCCGTTTAAACGCTGAGCACAGAATGGCCGAAACAGCAAAAAAAAAAATTGATTTCGATTTTAAGAGCGCCAAAATTAAACCCTTTCTAGAAGGAGACTGTTTTTTGTAAAGACACTCAGTGGTCGGGTAACTAACTAGGACCAGAATATCTGGGACCCTATCAAATAATAAAAGTCCTAGACAATCATAGATACGAAGTAAGGCACGTAAGGTCTAAGGCATTAAGTCCGCCTTTGTACCTTTTTGTGCGAGAAGTTTAAATAAATAATAAATAAGTAAGAAACATTCGGTCTCAGCGAAATAAAAATACTGTAGTCACACATGAACACATGAGATTAGTGCCTAATCCTAATTTAACTGAATGAATAGACCGTGATAGCGAGAATAAGGTGAGAAACTGTTTAAAAAAAAATATTTATGGTTGAGTTACGGGATAAAATTATGTGAAACGTATCATTGTGGGTTGGTTTTCAAGTCAGTCAAGCCAAGTCAAAGACGGGTCTCTGAATCTTTATGATCAAGCCACGACCTGCGACCTCTGAGTTTGATTTTGAGTTGTAAAATGGTTTTATTCAAAGGCCTTGGTCATGGCTATGGTTTCAGTTGATTGATTAAATAAATTTCAGTCAAGCCAAGTCAAAGACGGGCCTCTGAATCTTTATGATCAAGCCACGATCTGCGACCTCTGAGTTTGACAGTTTCACCAGAACAAGCAATGTTGCCTCTGAGTCTGGTCTAAAAGTGTGTGCAAGATTTTTAAAAAACGTTTTCTGTGTTTTTCAGAGATATTCGCTGGCCCTAGCAAGGTCCGCTCGTCAGTATGGCCGTGATAGCGCTGGCAAATAAAAACAGTACCATGGACTAAAACAAACGTCACAACGGCTGATGACGCAAGTTAATTCAAAAGTCTACGAAGGAAACTGGAACATTGTTAAACTAAATTTACAATTTAAAGTATTTAAAAAGTGTTATCAATTACAAATCAAATATTGTGCGCAATTACATTATTAAATAATATGTACAATCTAAATAGTATTTTAAAACAGGTGTCAACGGAAGTCGTTGCTGTCTGACGTTGACAGTTGTTTAAACGTATAAATAGGCTCGCTCTAGTCGCAGAGCGCACTTCTGAGTTTGTTTCGGCATTTCTTCTCAGAGTAGTCAATTAGGAAATGCCGGCCCCATCGTTCGTTAAATAATCAAAATTAGATCCAGCCCGTCCCAACTTGCTGCCCTCCCCCCAGCGACGCCCTAAGCCGAGGCTCGTACCCCACAGGGGGTGCCCTTAGCGTGTAGTCGCTTAGTTTATTTAGTTAAGTTTTAAGCCCCTGGCTGGAGGCTTTGAGTTTTCTCAAGGCAGCCGCAGGATTGTCCGGTTAAGTAGTCACGACCTCTCAAGGTCAACTACGAGATGCCATATTCAAAAAAAAAAAAAAAAAAAAAAAAAAAAAAAAAAAAAAAAAAAAAAAACGCAGAGCGCACAGTATTAAATTGTATTTTGAACTGTGAACATCTCGTTGTAAAATATTAAATAGAGTGAATCATTATTGGTTGTGAGTGATTAAAAGTGTTTACAAGATGTCTGATCGTTATAATTTGAGATCCCCGAGTCCTCTCGCTCTTACATATATATTTTTATGTATGTACACCGATTACCCCGTCAATTGAGGACCAATTAAAAAAAAATGTTGAAAGGGTATGGTCTCGAGGTGGTCCCTTTGTTATCAAGTTGGAATCTGATGAGAGGATCCCATGGAAATCGAGGGTAACCCCCAAATTTTA
The DNA here is from genome assembly GCA_963855955.1 of Luperina nickerlii. NCBI lineage: Eukaryota > Metazoa > Arthropoda > Insecta > Lepidoptera > Noctuidae > Luperina > Luperina nickerlii. The sequence continues at coordinate 999,749 of OY979666.1, read as the reverse complement.
TAAGCAAACCTATAGCGATTTGGGTATTTTTTACAGTAACTCGTGCATTTGCCCTCAGAAAGCACCATTTGGTGAAGTGGAACTGATGATGAAGACCACGGATGGCCACCGGAACTACTCAATAGTAAGTATTTCACGAGTTGCGATTCGATTACTTTAATATGGTTGCTCAGCAATTTATACTCGTCAATTTATGGTGAAATTGAGCTGATGGTGAAATACCAGCAGAACTCCTCAACAATTAACGTCCCTGCATCGGGAAAAGCAATATTTTGTAAAAGGCGATGAGCAAATTGACACTGTGCTATTCTAACTTAGATAAATTAAGCGGACCCACTAAAAAGCGAGAAATAAAAAACTTTTTAACATTTTTCACTTGTAGTTATTTTTTAAGTCGGTTTTTTTATTAAATTTTTTTTAATTCTCGCTTTTTATCTGCATCTTCTTTAAAAAATCAATGCAAGTGAAGGGAAAACACTCTTAATCTACTTGTCCTTTGATGAGGCAGACGTTAACATCATCATTAAGGAGGCAGACGTTAACATCACCATAATTAGGGAGGCAGACATTAACATCACCATTAAGATGTGAATTTCCGTAGCTCCGTAAATGAGATGGTTTATCACGTTTGTCACGAAATACAAATGTTTCTCCCGATAAGGAAATAGACCTCATTACCCTGAACGCTGAACACACTATAATTTCACAAGTGAAAAATGTTAGTTAGTTGTCTGATGCCAGGATGATGTCAATAACCTCGCCTCATTGGACTTAAATATGAAGCGATATGTATGAGTACTATAGGTACCTACACCTGTGCCTACCCCTTCGGGAACTATAGGCGTGATTGATGTGTTACAGTACCAATTCTATTATCTTTTACTAGCTATCTGGGTACACTTAATTATAAACAATCTATTCTACCAACTTTTCCTCATAATCCATCCCAAATCTTAGAGACAATCTAACTAAATTCGCCAAGTACGCAGAAAATCGAGTTCTCGAGTACGAAATATCTATAGCCATTAGGATAATACGGCGGCCGGAGATCGACAAATTTAATAAAAGTTTCTCTTGTGCGGCGCATAAATCTGGCGGGGTTGGTATTCAGCGCACAACGCACTGACGAATACCCTGGCCTCCTTATGATGTAGTGCCGATCTGGAGCGTGGAATCAATTATTTTAATAGTATTATATTATAACCCACACACATGTAGTTAACAGTATACATGTGTCCGCCAATTGGTTTAATTAGCCATTCAGTTTTAACTGCCTAGTCTTTTAACTAAACGGCGCCGTTCAACTAGGGGCCTGAATGATATTCAGCAAATGCGTCTAATACAACATTTAATAAACTGGCTGGCTGATGCTTAGGTCATTTATATAATAGGGTATCATTTTAACAACTGTTAATTGTTGTTTTAACATTAGGAAGGTTATTATGATCAGTTGAAAAAAATAACGAGCCGTCATTTTATGGCTGTTGTATTAAAACATGATCAGTAAAAAAAAAACGATTAAAAAGAAAATTGGTTGGTTATTTAATTCTACAATGTGAGTATAACAAATACTCAAGTAGTGTAATTTATAATGAATGACCAATAAAAATTTTGGAGTTAGGTAGGTAAATAGTTCGGCAGTTCAAAGGTTAGGTTGGAACTGTGATCAACCACGCGCGAGCCGAATTGCTCGCAGCAAGTAAGCCAGGCCACCCCGACCAAATGGGTTAGGTTAGGTTAGAACTGTGACAAAACGCGCGCGGGCCGAGCGAGCGTAGCGAGCGGTGGCGCGGCAGCAGCTAGTTTTAATAGTTTGTTTTATCATTGTTCCTCTCAACATAGACACCTGCCATCTATTCTCTTCACCACCCTTGGTTGACTGGTAGAGAATACCTAAGGCATTACGTCCGCCTTTGTACCTATTTAGTGTGCGAAAAGTATAAATAAATAAACTGATAAAAGTCTGCAGGAACAGAGATCTTACAAAGGCCACCAAGATCCGGCTTGTTCAATCACTGGTTTTCCCTATCTTCCTATACGCTGCTGAGACATGGACGCTGCGAGACATCGAGAAGAATAAGATAGACGTTCTGGAAATGTGGTGCTGGAGAAGAATGCTTGGGGTACCTATCTTGGATTGAGTTTCACACCAACACCTCTATACGCCAAGAACTCGACATCAAAAAGCGTCTATCTGTTCTGGTCTAAACGCGCATCTTCCAATATTTCGGACATGTCTCGAGGCGTGAGGACGACTCTACTCAGCTCCTTGTCGTGCAGTGTAAAGCGGAGGGCACTAGACCACGCGGATGCTCACCCATGAGATGGACTGACCAAATTAAATCCGCAGTGGGCGATCCCTGTTTGAGTGCACAAAAAATACCAGAAATCGGAGTAGGTGGCGAGAAATTGTGATGCGAATCACATCAGCCCTTAGACAAGAAACTACATGACCGATCTGACGAGAGTGTACGTAGTAAGACGTATACCAAATTGCTCATAATAACGCTACACTCTTAGCGCACATAATTATATTCGTAACTTCTAGATTTGCAAACGTGCTAGTTCTCTGGGTCAAGGTTTGTAGAACATTCTTCCAGTGGAAAGTTTTCGCATTAGACCCGAATCGAGCAGCTTGACCAAACATGCAATAGATAGCCTTTGTACATAAAAGTTACATTACCTTACCGGATTTCTATCGGTAACCATGAAAGGATTTAGTTTGCCGTGAACTTACGTAATTTGTCAAAGTCACAGAAAAATAGCGTCAGATATGGGTTCATTTTAACAAGTAATCGAATCTTAATATAACATGTTTGAAAAACAAACTTTTCTATTTCCATACGCCCAGTTAGTTTTTGAACACATACTAAGTGATTTATGAACGCATCTTAACAGATCAAGTAAATTTTTGAACGCGTGCGTAGTGTCCGTGATCTTTCTGCCAAGGGGAATCCCCATCACATACGAGCCGAGCCGAACAAATTCAAACAGTTTGTGGGGACTGTGTCTCACGTACCCATCCCTTGCATAGTTTTAAGAATGTAATATTTTTATAGAGGAACTTATTGTAATAATTTTTAGAAAGTTCCATTTTTGTGTTTTTTCCCACGTTGAACATCTGCAAGCGATTTAAGTTATAGGTACTATTGTCTTTCATGATTCTTTACTTTTAAGGTTCATTGTTCTATTATGTTTAGTTATCTTGTATTGTACCCATTTGCTATTTATAGTTAAGGTTCATTGTTCTGTTATTTTTAGTTGTCTTGTATTGTACCCATTTGTATTTCTCGTGTTTTATTATACTTTTAAAAGGCAATCGTTTTGCCGCTTCCTTTGTTTAGGAACTGCAGATGTGGATTTGCCGCGTCCTTTGTTTAGTGAACGGCAGATTTGGGAGAGTTTTGGTTCGGAGCTTCAGTCTGTGCTGAACTACGATCGTGCGAGGTCCTCTCTGACCCCCGATCATACTTTACTCGCCGAAGCTCGCCGTAATAGTTTACGGCGAGCTTCGTGTTTCTAGTAGTTTTACCATTCATGTAACCTTATTTAATTTTACTTTTTCGTGTCAAGTGTAACTCAAACTCAAACTCAAACTCAAACTCAAAACATTTATTTCAATTAAACCATTTACAGGCACTTTTGAATTGTCAAAAAGTCGGTCAGTCAGAAAATATGAAGCTAGTTGCCCATTCCAAAGCGTAGGTACCTATGGAGAAGAACGGGCAAGAAACTCCATGGACACTCTTTTAAATTATAGTTTTACAAAAATATTAGTTACATCAATAATGTGAATTTATAATTATATGTGAGAACGATGTAAAAAAGACGTACTCGTTAAAAGTGTCCAGAGTACAGCTAATGGTAAGAAAACAACAATTCAATATAAAATAATTAAAAATAAGCCGAGGCAGCTAAGTGATGACCAGCCCCAACTGACGGCGCCCGTTCACGAACATGACGCATAGATCGGCACCATTCAGCTCAACCATTTTGAAGGGAGCTAAATGATCCAACACACACGCCACCGTCAGCGAGACATTTGTGTGAGCATGACATACTATCAGCCGCCAGGGCACATTCAAGTCAATGAAAGACACATTACCCGATAAATGGTACATAGTGTATAGTATATACATAGAACTCACATCTGTGCTATGCAATTATACAATACAAGGAAATTGAGTTTATACAATGCAAAGATAGTCTTACAATCTTCAGCAGCTCCAACAGAATCTTCAAGTGTTAATCAATTAGTTGTGGTTGTGGAGCAGGACCAGCCTTGAGCCAGGCATTTTTATCAGCGATGTAATCCCCTAACTTATAATATGCCTGACTGCATAGTGTGCGTTTTATACAAGACTTGAATTTTGTCTCATTCATTTCAAGAATGTGGGGAGGTATTTTATTATAACATTTTAAACAGTACCCCATAAAAGATGAGTCTACTTTAGCCAGTCTGAAACCTGGTTGAACTAATAGGTCCCTATTTCTAGTACTATAATTATGTCTTTCACCTCTTTTACTAAAAAGATGTAAGTTTTTTCTTACATACATGATATTTTCGTAGATATATTGACAAGGCACCGTCATGATGTTAATTTCCTTAAACAGTTCCCTTAGAGAATCGCGCCTGCGGAGAATATAAATGGCTCTGATAGCTCTTTTCTGCAGAATAAAAATAGAATCGATGTCTGCAGCCCGTCCCCAAAGTAAAATACCGTAAGACATGATACTATGAAAGTAACTAAAGTAGACTAGTCTCGCGGTATCTACATCAGTAAATTGACGGATTTTTCTGACAGCATAAGCTGCTGAACTTAGCCGTCCTGCAAGAGATGTTAAATGAGGACCCCATTGTAGCCTTGAGTCAAGCGTGATCCCCAGGAAAACAGTTTCATCGACGAATTCTAGTTTCTCTTGATTCAATATTATCTCACAATCACTACTCTTGACATTTGGTAAAGAAAATCTTATGCACTTAGTTTTTTTTCCATTTAATACTAAATTATTAGCAGTGAACCAATTTTGGACCTGCAGTAGGGCGTTATTTACATCGTCAAAATTTGTAGCACGTCTATTTACCTTAAAAATTAAGGAAGTGTCATCAGCAAATAACACCATTTGTGGTTGATTTTTTAATAAATGGAGTAGATCATTAACATACACTAAAAAGAGGAAAGGACCCAATATCGAGCCTTGTGGCACACCCATTTTTACGGTTAAACCATTCGAATTGACACCATTTATTTTAACTTGCTGTTGTCTATCATTTAAATAAGAACTAACTAAACTGAGCGCAAGTTTTCCAAGTCCGTAATGCTCAAGTTTCAAAAGCAAGGTTTCGTGATCGACGCAATCAAATGCCTTGGAGAGGTCACAAAAGATTCCTATGGCGTCTTGGGCCTCTTCCCACGCGTTAAAAATGTGTTTTAATAAAGTTACACCAGCGTCGGTCGTACAACGTCCTTTGGTGAAACCATACTGTTGATCGTGTAAGATTTTATTCGTGTTAAAATGATTGAGCATCTGATTAAGCATTATCTTTTCAAACACCTTGCTGAAAACCGGCAAAACGGATACGGGTCTATAATTATTGGTGTCCTTACTGTCCCCGGATTTGTAAAGTGGTATTACCTTACTGTATTTCATTAAATCGGGAAAGACTCCTTGATCAACACACGAATTAAATACTAAGGCTAAGTAAGGTGAAATAGTCTCAATTATAGAGGTACAGACTTTAATGGACATTCCCCAAAGATCTTCGGTCAATTTGATTTTAATTTGCTTAAAAGCTTTTATTACTACTATGGGGTTAATATGTTTAAATTGAAATTCAACCGGGCAGGCTGGAAAGTTCACTCTTAATAAATCAATTGATACGTCTGATGAGGAATCTAAGGCTTCCGTCGTTTTTGATGGAATATTATTGAAGAAATTTACAAATTCCTGAGCTATTTCTAAGTTAGAGCTTATGGCACCACGTGAAGTCTCCAATGAGTAATCAGTGTTTCGTTTTTTATTCCTACTAGTTTCGTTATTTATAATTTTCCAAACAGTTTTTATTTTATTTTCTGCTGATTTGATTTTATTGCTAATGAACAGGGATTTGGCTATTTTACAAGAATTTCTAAAAATTTTGGAATATGTAGCAACATACTTGCTGAAAGTTTCAGTATTGATGTAAGGCTTAAGGCCATACAGCTCGAACAGTCTTTCCCTACTTTTCCTAATACCTCTAGTTGCCCAATCACTAAATAAAAAATTAGGGCAAATGTTTTTTGTTTTCTTTTCAAAAGTTATATTGAATTGAGTGTGCACTATTGAAAAGAAATCCTCGTACAATTTATTTGCATCATCCATATCATAGCCCAGATCATTCAACTTATTATTTAGGGTGCTATTGAATCTATTTAGTTTACCAGTCGTTATTGGTCTAAATTGTATTTGCACTTTTTGCAAAGGTGTTTTAAACTTAAATGATACCGTTTGTCCACAATGATCAGACGGCAGACAATTAACGATGGTTTTATCTAAATAATCACAATCGCAAAAGACATTATCAATACAAGTAGCAGAAGTTGGAGTTATTCTAGTCGGTTCTGTAAAAACATTAAATAGATTGAACGATTTAAAAAGGCTTAATAATCTACTGCTATTTAAATTATTTTCCAAAATATTAATATTAAAATCACCACAAATAATTGCGGCTTTGTTATTGGATGCAAGTTTCGCTAGGACATCTTCCATTATTGACTCAAATACAGAAAAGTTCTGATAATTAGGGGGTCTGTAAACGCACACTATAACATGCTTATCTAGCTCAACACAGGACAGTTCGATGCAATGTTCAATTGATAAACCCACTATGTCATTTCGTTGCTTGGATTTTAAACAATTTTTTATCAAGATTAGAGAACCACCACGCAACATAGATTTACGGTTAAAACAACTGCCCACACTATAGTTCTCAAAATTAATTAACATTTGGTAATCCTTTAACCAATGTTCAGTACAACAAACAATGTCAAACTTTGTTTTTTCTAAAAACATTTCAATTTCTAATAATTTGGAAGACATGCCTTGAATATTTTGATGAAATAATGTCAAGGCATTCTGCTGGTCTCCTTTTTGATATTTAAGTATTTTAGAGCAAGAAGATACCTTGTTGTTGTTAGGTATAAGAATATTATTACTGGTACCTTCTGTTGTCTTACAAACTAGTTTAAATGATTATCCGGAGTTAATCCCAAGACTTCAATGTCATCACCAGGCAGTGAGCTCATAGTGCGTGAGGGAAATGGAACCTCCTTCGTACAATTTGTAAAAATATTTATAGCATTCGAGCTACATTCATTCAGGCAAACCACCTTATTATTAGTATTATTACTAACTGTTGTGGTGTTAATAATACAAGACTTCGACATAATACTTATGTCTGAGTTTATATAAAAAGCTAATAGCCTTGCTATTATGTGTCTAAAACTAACAGGCAGATACACAGTATCCCTAGTCGACTTTAAAGATTCTACAAAACTGTTGGTATCAAAATATACCAGCTTGTCACTGTAATGACTAACTAAAAAGTGCATATGCTTATTAAGCGTATAAATATAATTGTTTTGTCTATTTGTTAATTTTTTAAAATATGGGAAAGCACACAATATTATTTTCTTACAATTTAACTTTAACAACTCAGTTACACAGTCAGTTATTTCATATTTTTTAACCTTAGAACTGTTACCTACAAATACAGTAATGTTAGTTTTAGGATTAAATACATTTCCTTTTACTGATGCCATTATTTGTTTGTAGGTTGACCCTGGCATACAATTATTTTGAGTAGAATAACTCAGGTTGTTACTAATTAATTTACCTAACCCTCTTCCTATACTATCCGAGAACATAACTGAATCATAACAATCATGACTACTGAAAGATGGAGAACTACCAGTTTCAAACTGTTCCAATTGAGAAAGATCTTGTACTATATCAGATACATCCTGGTTAAGGATACACTCTTGAGACAAACTCTCAGCCTGGGACGGGTCCTCCGTTACCTCAGGCTGGACAGCGACAGTGTGGGGAACTCTCTGACAAGTACACTGACACTTTACTAACTCATTAGCGGCAAGAATGTGTTCTTTAATTTGGTTCTGAGACCCCACATATTTAATATAAAGGGAACTAAGTCTGCCCTCAAGTTCCTGAATGTCAGACTGTAAGCGCTGTGTATCAATTTCATAGATTTTTTTGCTGTCTTCTAATTTGATTTGATAATTGGTTAATTTATTCATTAGATCAACACGTTCTTTCCTCAGTGGAATATTTTTGGAAAAGTGTTTTTGTTGTTTTCTAAATTGATTACATTTTTTAATTATTCTATTCATTCTTGCATATTTTTTCATTTTCTTATGACTAAAGTTATAATTATAATTCTGATTTAGCAAGGAATCTTCAGTAAGGTCAATAGTTGTTAAGGAATGAGGGTTACAATTACTATTTAATAATTCATTATATAAGTGGTTTGTTTCTTTAACCTGATTACATTCTATTTCTTTTTCTAACTGGATGATACGACTATTGGCATGAATTAATTCATCTTCTAGGTCCCTAACTCTACTTAAGGCCTCTTCATACAAATCACTACAGGAGTTGAAACCGTCCGTGACTACCTTTAGTTGATCGCGTTCATCAACAACATTCTGATACTGTTGATGTAGGTCTACTAGCTCCCGTTTAAGGCTTGAGTTTTTGTCAACAATTTTCCTGATTTCCTCCTCACTTTCATCATTCTCCAGTAGCAATTGGTCACATTGGAGTTTTGTTGCTTCAAGTTTTTGGAGGGCCGTTCTCAATTTAAGGTCCATCTCCTGAGCAGTAGCCTTACGGGTCATCACAGGCATGGTTTCAGAATATGTTACTGAAATTAGAATAAAGAAACAGTGAAAAAAGTGGACAGAAAAAATAAAATAAAGTTTGAAATGATAGGGAAAATGGGAGAAGTTATCGTAGTTCAGTAGAGAGAAATTAGGTTGGTTACTGGATTGGTTTGAAGGACTGTTTTCAAGGCTAAGGATATAAAATTTGGATGCTTTTTATCGCCTTACGATTTTAATTTTCTGTATGTGGGGTAGGTTGCCTAGATTTTGAAGTTATTTTTTCTTATATATCACCGTAGGTATAACGGCAATGCGAAAACAATGATCATGAACGTTTTTATTGTTGTATATTATATTAAAGATCAGAATAAGAATAACAGAATCTTCGCTAAGTTTCGTTTTATACGATGTAAACAATACGATTTAGACCCAAGGCAGGGTGCTAAGCGAACTATTTTATGCTAAACTTCACAAGGACGTGTAACAGAGTTACAGTGACAATAAATGAGTGCAATTATAAAGTAAAAGTAAACAAATACTCCCCGTTTTAATCCGCAGATCGAAAGTCAGCTGTTGATTTTAGGTTACCGGTGTGTAACAAACACTGTGTTAACTATATCTATTTACAGGAAAACAATAATCCTGAGTATTTATGCAATTAAATTACGTTAACACATAAAATTACACCTTAATTTTACTTAATTACTAATTAAAATTAATTTTAAAATACGGAACAAAAATTTGACATTTGACTCGGGCAGTGTTGCCACTTTTTTTTGCTACTGCTAGCTTTAGTTACTTGATATCGTAATAAATTAATCGTTACTTATTTACAACTTATTCCTGTGTATCACTTGCCCACCACGCTCACGAATTCCGCTGCTAGCTTTAGTTACTTGATATCGTAATAAATTAATCGTTACTTATTTACAACTTATTCCTGTGTATCACTTGCCCACCACGGTCACGAATTCCGCACAAGTTGAACGTCAAGCAAGTGACAACACTGTTTGGTTATGTCGTTGATTGCGTTTGCGAGTAATCAGCGTTAATAAAATAAGTAATTTATTAGTGAAATCCGCCACTATCAAGGTTTTGCCCCGGTTCGAAAAAATCGTAGATCCGGGGCTGCCACCTACTGGGCCCAACTTTCATAGAAAGTATTTTTTTTTTAACTTTTGCCATCGACCTGATAAGAAGAAACTCTCTGTGGTACCTATGTCTTAAAATCTGTACGAAATCTGTCACTGTTCGAAACGAGGGTTCACCTAACAAGTATGTACAAGAGTGTATGGTACATGTTTTGTAAATAATCCTTCAGTCCCGACGAGTTTTATATAATATGTAGGTATGTGTAATAAATCGATGATATTATCCCAAACGGCCGAGTGTTACGTTCTGAAGTATTGTTACGAAAATAGTGAGATCATTGTTATGAAACCATTTTTATTTTCCAACAGTGTCAGAAATATGAGCTCTATTGTTACCGAGTCTACTTAGACTTACCTTCCATACCTACAGATAAACTAATAAGAGAATACACAAATAAGAGAAAGACATGAACAAAACAGTTTCCTGTGCTCATAAATAGTGAGTTATACTTTCGTGCCAATAGCAGCATCACAATAAAGCTACTCTTTACTGTATACAGAATATTTTTCTCAACCCAAAAAAAATACTTCCTTATATTAGGTATAGGAGATTTACATAAGTCCGAAAAATCGTCATATTAACATATAACAGTCACGGCTATTCAAATCCCGAACCTAAATCACGGGCTTAAAGCCCACCAAGGATAGCCCAGAATAGCTCCACTACAAAAGACTACTACACAGTATCGGATGTGGGCCATTAGACCCTTTTATTGCTCTGACAATGCAGGTCCTTGACCGGGCTAGAGGTCTCCGCGATGTATTGAGCCAAGTGGGGCTATGCGATTATGACCCCTTCGATGGATACATAACCTGGAGGTAAGGGTCGGTATATTTAATTGTGGTCGGTAAATATTTGGCTAGTGTGTGATCCCATTTTCGGGATATGTCGAATAAATCGTAGTAGGTACCTATATTATGGTTTAAAGGGTTTTTTAATAAATGAAGCTTGCTAGAGTGGCTTCTAATAAAAAGCTTCTTCTCAAACTTTTGCCGTAATTATACGACTTCACAGTTTACGACGAAATAATAAAATAAGTGATGCTCCATATACAAAACTCAGTTCTTGAAAGATAACATTAATACCGAAGTTGTTAAACTGGAAAACTTGGTTAAAATAGAATCCATAAAACAATATTCAAAAGACAACTTTGAAAGAAAAGCATTAAAATACTATGTTTTAACACAAACTAATCAAAAATCACTTTCATCTTAGCGAAATTTTCCGCGACATCCGGTTACACAGCCCCATCGAAATATGAACAAAGTCACCCCTAACGCGGGGGGCGAATCTTACGAAAAGTAAACAGAAATCGCTTTAGTCGATAAACTCGCCCCGAGCCCAATTACTTGACAAAATTGGTGTTTATAAGTTCAATTTGGAAGCGTGCGGGTAGAAGCAATCATATGAATGTTTGGAAGAGGAGTGAAAATAAATAGTTATGGTTAAGGGGCTTACAGGACCTAAACACAAAAAACGCAATATGATATTCTTGAGGATATATGATAGGTAGATAGTGTGTTGAAAACATAATACAATACATGATTTGATACTATAGAAAAAAATCATGAAGACACCTCTAAAAACTATCTTTTTACAATAAAAACCATACCAATAGGCATACAATCATAATGATTTTTTGTCAGATTATTCTACAAGCAGCATACTAAAGAACTAGTGTTTTAATTTTTTAGTGCAAACAATAGTATTTTTGTAAATAGATAATTGCTTCGAATTTTGCAATAAATTACCAGCGTTGTGTCATCGCGCTTCTCTTTCTTTTCTACGCAGTCCAACACAGACCGCGCTTTAGGTCATGTAGTCGCCTTAATCAATTAATGTTTCAAATCAAATCAAATCAATTTATTTATTTCAAACGTGTCATATAGTTTCCTCTTCTATCAATATGTTTAGATCATAAAATGAAAATACTTAGGTTCACATATTGATGATGTCCTTCAGAAAGGTCAAGTGCGTAGTACTGGCGACCGGCGCGGGCGGCGCGGGCGGCGCGCGGCGTGCGTGTGTGATCAGAGGCAATTCTCGTAACTTTAAGAACGTTTACAGTCTGATCTGTCTCAATCTGTTTGAAATTAAAATCTGAACTTCTCAAAATTTCCCTACATTTTTGAGATTTATGACATTTGTTTGTCGCTGAGATGAGACTGCGACTAGATTTTGAACGTTTTAAATTACTGAAATTTAATTGTAATTTTAAATTACTGAAATTTAATTGTAATTGACCTTCTGGTGTATGAACGTAAACAAAGCAAAACGAGTATGTAATGATTCTAGTAAGTAGCGTTCTGTAGTGGCTGCCAACCCCTGTGACGTGAGGCTTACGTGGGGAGATAAATAATACCCACGTAAACTGTCAACATAAAAAATATAGGTATAAAAAAAAATAGATATCAAGAGAAAAGGTGTGGGTAGGTCTATGGTCACAAGGTTTCCTTAGCTTCCCCTGGGAGTAGCGCAGTACAGGTAAGGTCCCGGTCGGCGGATGATCTTGCTAGACCCGTTGAGCTCGACGTGGCCACGTGGGAAAAATATCTACCCGGGCGGCGCAGAGCTCGATGGTAATGGGGTTTGCCGGGAGGTGGTGGCTCATTGCTCCGAGTTCGGATGCCACCGATAGCTCCGGATGTAACTATGATGATGGTGAGCCGGAACTTCGGATCCTGGAATAATGTCTAGAAAAAAAAAAACAAACACGAAGAAAATAAAGTAAATAAAGCAAGAGCAAGTCGAGATGTACTGGTGCGCTAATGAAGGTGGTTGTCACAATCAGTACGGAGTTTACAAATGGAGGTGAGAAGCGTGGCATGACTTGCACATTCTCAAGGTATGGAAAATACATATTAAAATGCTCAGAGCTGAAGGCAAATCGGTTCCACGAGAATTAATATGCGGAAGGCATACTTAGCTATAACAATAAGTAAGTAGCAAATGGCAAATTTTGACCTAAATATGTAGGTAGGTACACAGTTACACACAATAGAAAAACGACACTGTTCAAGACTTACCCAATATGGGGTTACACTGAATTTATTAGACTCATTACTATACTCGGTCGATTAAAACATAAGATTAACCGTTGCCATCAGAGACCACTGGCTGGCTGTCGTGGAGCTCTCACGGACAAGTATGAGCGACGCGAGCGTGAGCCTCCGTAGCCAGCATGTGACGGTGTGGCAAGCCGCCGCGCACAGACTGACGGCTGGGCTTGCCAAGGCGATGACAAGGGAGAGGGAACGCGAGTAAAGGCATATGCAATTTGTTATTTTATTTAAAGTAACAATACAACGTTACACCCCTATGATAAAATAGTAGATTGTTGCATCCAGCGCAAAGTGAGTTATTAATATGTGTTTTTCGTGTTAATGCCCAGTGTAGGCTTCCGGGTTTTGTAGCTTCAGATAACTGGCAATTTCATAAGGCAATTTTCCAAATTTGTTTCTGCCGATGGCTAGTTTTGTGCATTTTCCATTCTGGTACGCAGCGCCAAGTGTTTCTGCACTACGTTTAAAAATTCATCACGTATTACAAATTGACGGCCTTTCTTTGTTTTCGTGTTCATAAATTTAATTAGTAGCATCTGGTTATGTGTTTCGATGTTGTCAATTGTGATATTCATTAATTCAGAGCTTCTGCAAGCACCGCCGTTTATACCGAAAATGAGAACAACCTGTAAAAAAGATTAAAATTCATCGTTACACACAAATTAACATAATATAATTTATAGGCATTAAATTATATTAATGGCCGGTATATACATTGTTTAGGGCAAGTATTTAGTAGAAATACATTCCGAGTTATTCTAATTAAGAATAACTTCAAACATGTCGCAAGTAGTTATTCTACTTAGCCGGCAATGTACTTCTGTTAAACACTTGCACTGAACAGTATTTATACCGGTCATTATGTGTCTTCGTCTAGATTAAACTTACCTTTGTTGCTAAATATTTATTGTCAGATGCTTCATTCAAAAATGTTTCTATAACCTGAGCTGTGAGCACTTTCGACTTTTCACTCATATATAGGTAGGTATATATCCATCTGATAGCCGCTTCACAAGCGATGTTAATTTAGAGTATTTTTTATATCCACGTTGTGCTTGGTATTAACTGTGCTTTTTAACATTGAATATATAGACCACAATGAAGATGGTCTAATTTTTTTGGACATCTCACTGAAATACGTTAAAAACACACTTTCGGACGATGATTTTACACGTCTTTCGTTACTCCACTTAATTAAAATTTTCATAAGCTTTTAAATATTCATAAATAAATACAAATACAAATGTTTTTATTTGTTGAACATAGGTAGGTTAGGTACAGATGTTGTAATTATTAAAGAACGCTATGTCTAGCCGTTGTCGACGTACAAGTAATTTTAAATACACATGCTGATTATAATAAATTATTAAACAGATAACACACTATACTATAAAATTCAAATTTAAATTGTAATAATAAAAAATAAACATTTTCAAATAAACAAAATAAAAACAATAAACATTCCAATAAAATATAATAATAATAAATTCTAGTATAAATTGCCAAATCAATAAATTATTAAAAAAAGAGGTAATTATAATATGTCAGTTAGGTATTCATTCACTGTATAATATGTCTTTTCATATAAAATTTTCAGTAAAGCCTTTTTAAAGTCGTGTATGTTGCTTATTTCTTTAATTAGTCTAGGGATCTTATTATATATCTTAGGTGCCATTCCTAAAAAACTTTTTGCATAAAGAGCAGTGCTATGTGGCTTAGGGCATATCGACTCAATTAAATGTCATTAAATGAAATTACAAATATCTTTGTAACGAAGCCTTTTTTAGTACTACTTCCTTTGTTAGATTTGATTTGTAAAAGCTATAGAAGCGTTTGACAAAGTTTATGGATAACGTGAAGAACACGATGTATATGTCTCTGGTACACTTTGGAAGCCTATAGCCTAAATTTATCGGCACACTTAGCCTTTAGAGGTCACTCTTAAAGAATTAATTAATTAATATTCATGCGTAAAACAATGTGGTATTCATCAGGCTCTCATGATGTGGCCTTTTAGACCCAAATTGTACGACTTCAAACATTAGCGTAGAAGCTTAGTGCATGAGCGGAACAACTTCATGATTTTATTGACACAGGGTGTGAGTTTTTCAAAGCTTTTTAACACAGTTCTTGGATTAAGGAGGCTGCCAATGTCTTTACGATCCAAGAAATAATGTTGAGTAGTGGTAAGAGCCCCAAGAAGCAATATTACGCATATAATCAATAGCACAATGCTTATTGACGATAAATAAAATATGAATTCTTCCACTGTGACTGAATTGTGGCCCCCACCAGCACTATTCTGATTTACAGGGCTGCTCGGATCCTTTGATTGACTCTTTATGATATTTTTGTAATAAGTAGGTATGTCACTTGACGAGTATCACACAGAATACAGCCAAGACTACACGCGAACATGATTCGATTGAAATTCCGTTCGAGTGGCAGTCTCGTCTTATAAGAATGGGAAGTAAGATCTCGAATACCGGTTAAATACTGCTTGTATTAATTTGGTCGAATCAATTAACTTAATTATACGATACCACAATTGTATCATTTTACCTTTTCTCGTACGAACGTATCACAACAATGCTCACCAGTGCACCGCTTTAAATATAAAAATAGAAGCTCTACTACCTAGTAGAGCTCCTATTACAGATACACGATACATAATAATGTTATTACAGTCAGCCTCAAAAAGATCGCAAGAAGCACATAGATAAATGGCTGAACATAAATTGTATACAGTTAAATTAATTCTTGCTCAAGTATACATCTATTTGAAGTTGACTGTACTACTTAAACCTAGTGCTTTAGCTAAATCTTTATAAGTCATAAAAAAAAAACTTTATTCAAACTACCGCTCAGTCCACTCTATCTCTGCCCCTATAAATAATCGTCTTCTTCGTTGGCGGTTTTCCTTTGGAATGCGCTCCTTCAGAATATAAGGACGGTAGCCAATCGGTTCACATTTAAAGTGAAAGCTCGAGAACACATACACAAGAAGTTGGCAGATTCGTCTCAGAATTAAGTACGAGTAGTTGTATATAGGTTTTCTTGTTTATCTCTCATAACTTTTTCTTTTGTTCTGTTTTATATTTTATTTGTATGTATGTATATATGTATTTATTCTTATATTTTAGTTATATATATTTTCTAATTTGTGTTCTGTTATTGCACCTACTGTGTATTGTTTCTGCATCACCCTAAAGTAGACTGGTAGAAAATGCCCAAGGTGATTAAGTCCGCCTTTGTACAGTTTTTTATTTGTGCATAAAGTTTTAATAAATAAAATAATAAATACATTATAAGGATGCTAAACTTGGCACGTATATCGGTCCGTCACATAAGTTTGTATTAAGCGATCATTATCCGCCGGCCGACACGACACATACGACAAGACACAACCGACACGAGCCCTTTGTGTCTAACACCACATTTTGCTTATGTCCCAAGTCATTAACGCGGTATTTGGTTTATGCCATCAGTACGGACAGTTAATTAGATATGTCGCAGATGGATTGCTTAATTAGCTGTTTTTAAATGTGAGTAGCAGTTTTGTTAAACGTAATGCAATGGCAATCCAGCTGAACGTCGTGCAGTGGTTTGACAAAAAGGAGCAGTTTTGTAAAACAGTGAATTCGACAACCCAACACAATACATTATAGAGAATGGACCATTATATTTCATTTTTATCGAAGGTGCCTTTTAATGATAGATATATTGTCAATTTTTTTTTGGAATGGCTTACAAGCTTCATTTAAATAACATAAATTATGTACGACAAACTGAACTGAGCTACGCGGCCAGCCAAGTATAAAAAAAATCACGTAGGTAATCCAAAACTTGATTTCTGTTATAAGGACTAACTCAAAATAAATCTATGAAATAAAGATATGACTTAGCCTTTGCAGACTTATAACATATCATTATGTAGGTATCAATTATCAGCTATTAAAAAGCACGTGTGTTCCCAATACTGGTATTCAACTCAAAGCATTGATAGTACTATAATTACGTATTGTCCCTATTTCTAGTACTATTATTATGTCTTTCACCTCTTTTACTACAAATATGTAAATTTTTCCATTCATACATGATGTTTTCGTAGATATACGTGGCGCGCTCAGAAAGTTTTGCGAAAATAAATGTTCTATAAGTAAATATTTTTTATTAAATCTTTTCAAAGTACTCTCCACTATCCCCCATACAAAGTTTCATGAACTGAACCAATTTTCGAAAAACTTTTTCAGTCCGCCGCAGACACCTCATTTATAGCCTGCTCGAACGCTGACAGCGCATCTTCCGGCGACGAAAAATGTATCCCTTTGAGCTGATTTTTTATTTTCAGGAATAAAAAGAAGTCACACGGTGCTACGTAAGGTCTGTAAGGAGGGTGATCCAGGAGTTTGAACGGCGTGCTGTCCAGGAAGTCCCTGGTTTTGAGCGCGGTGTGCGAAGGCGTGTTGTCGTGGTGGAGCAGTAGTCCGCGGAGCCGTGTTTGGTCGCTTGTTGCTCACAACCGACAAAACTTCTGCCAAGAATTTGATAGTACACCATTCAACGTTGATGCTTCTATGGTTCCGTAAAAGAATTGACACCAAGTAGCCCACGGCCCCGCTTCTAGAACGCTTCACTTTGGTAGGCGTTGATTCGTTTTGAAACACCCAAACCGTCGAATGGCGCTTCGTTTCAAACTCAAAGCATTTATTTCAATTAAACCATTTACAGGCACTTTTGAATTGTCAAAAAGTCGGTCAGTCAGAAAATATGAAGCTAGTTGCCCATTCCAAAGCGTAGGTACCTATGGAGAAGAACGGGCAAGAAACTCCATGGACACTCTTTTAAATCATATTTTTACAAAAATATTAGTTACATCATCAATGTGAATTTATAATTATATGTGAGAACGATGTAAAAAAAAGACGTACGCGTTAAAAGAGTCCAGAGTACAGCAAATAGAACAAAACAACAATTCAAAATTAAAATAATTAAAAATAAGCCGAGGCAGCTAAGAGATGACCAGCCCCAACTGACGGTGCCCGTTCACGAACATGACGCATAGATCAGCACCATTCAGCTCAACCATTTTGAAGGGAGCTAAAAGATCCAACACACACGTCACCGTCAGCGAGACATTTGTGTGAGTATGACATACTATCAGCCGCCAGGGCACATTCAGGACAATGAAAGACACATTACCCGATAAATGGTACATAAGGTATAATATACATAGAACTCACATATGTGCTATGCAATTATACAATATCAAGGAAATTGAGTTTATACAATGCAAAGATAGTCTTACAATCTTCAGCAGCTCCAACAGAATTTTCAAGCGTTAATCAATCAGTTGTGGTTGTGGAGCAGAACCAGCATTAAGCCAGGCATTATTATCAGCGATGTAATCCCCTAACTTATAATATGCCTGACTGCATAGTGTGCGTTTTATACAAGACTTGAATTTTGTCTCATTCAGTTGAAGAATGTGGGGAGGTATTTTATTATAACATTTTAAACAGTACCCCATAAAAGATGAGTCTACTTTAGCCAGTCTGAAACCTGGTTGAACTAATAGGTCCTTATTTCTAGTATTATAATTATGTCTTTCACCTCTTTTACTAAAAAGATGTAAGTTTCTTCTTACATACATGATGTTTTCGTAGATATATTGACAAGGTACCGTCATGATGTTAATTTTCTTAAACAGTTCCCTTACAGAATCGCGCCTGCGGAGAATATAAATGGCTCTGATGGCTTTTTTCTGCAGAATAAAAATAGAATCGATGTCTGCAGCCCGTCCCCAAAGTAAAATACCGTAAGACATGATACTATGAAAGTAACTAAAATAGACCAGTCTCGCGGTATCTACATCAGTAAATTGACGGATTTTTCTGACAGCATAAGCTGCTGAACTTAGCCGTCCTGCAAGAGATGTTAAATGTGGACCCCATTGTAGCCTTGAGTCAAGCGTGGATTATATTGCTAAATCCAAAACTCATCGTAAGCACGCCGAGACGCAACTGCTTGAAATTTGTTTATCATATCACGGCACCATTCCACCCGGGCCTGCTTCTGAGCATCGGTGAGGTTGCGCGGCACCCAGCGTGAAACTATCCTCCTCACGCGAAGATGCACGTGTAGAATTTCGTGAAGGCTTCCCGATCCAACTTGCAGGATGTGCTGAATCTCTTGATACGTAACTCGCCTATTGTCTTGGATTAAAATTTTCACTGCTACATTTCTTTCTTCATCCCCCAAAGTTAGTCGACCGCGCTTGAATTCGCTATACCAACGATACACGGTTGCCTTAGAAGGGCCTCCATCCATGTCAAAGTCAAAGTCAAAGCATTTATTTCAAATAGGCACATTAAAGGCACTTTTGAACGTCAAAAATTACAACAAATAGAATTGATTCTAGTCGCCCATTCCAAAAGGTAGTTTTCGTATGGAGAAGAATGGGCAAGAAACTCCACCGTTACTCTTTTAAAATGTTTTACAATATTTTGTATACATTAATTATATCATAATAATATGTGAAGACGATGCACCTAAAATAAAATTACTATACCACAATAGGTAAAAGAATTAAAAATGAAACCATGACATATAAATTAATTATCTGATAGATGCATGGTGCTCACATATTTACAAACATGGTAAAAGTAAACGATTTTCATTTAAATAAAATAAAATAAAAAATACAAGTAATAAGTCAGGGTGTGAGTTAAGTAGTTACAGAGTGTAATTCAATTTAAATAAAAAAAAAATATAAATTTACAATTAAATTAGCAACCCGTTTGATTTTGTCTAGACTCTAGATTGTCCTATGGAGCAGGACCAGCATGTTTCCAAGCGTTCTTATCTTGGATATAATCTTCTAATTTATAGTATGCTTGTTTACAAAGTGTACGTTTAATGTGAGTTTTAAATTTTCTTTCATTTAATTGCAATATATCACAAGGTATTTTATTGTAACATTTAACACAGTATCCCATAAAAGATGTGTGTACCTTGGCTATGGCTTGGTATGAATGCCATTTGAAGTCTATCGTACGAGTTCAAAACTTGATGGCAAAGAACTAGATGCTGTTACGGAAACTGTATTTATAGAAATTACTTTAGATTCAAAATTACAATGGGGCACATTAGAGCTCTTTCAGGTAGATTAAGTTCAGCTGCTTAAGCAGTAAGAAAAATAAGACAGTTGACAGATATAGCCACAGCTAGATTACTTTGCTTATTTCCACAGTATTATGTCTTATGGTGTTCTGCTGTGGGGATCGGCAGCTGGTAGATTCAATTTTCATTTTACAAAAGAGGGCAATCCGGGCAATCTATAAAATGGGTCCTCAAAAGTCAAGTCGTCCATTCTTTAGGAAATAGGGTAGACCGAGGCGAATCGGATCAGTGGGTGAATCGGATCAAAATAAGAAATTCGGTAATATTTTGAATAACGCGTTGACACGGAGCGCAAGCGACTGGCGCCTTATGACATTCCCCCGCACCGCACCTCCCGCCGTAGGCATTGTGTCTCTTCGACTTGTACATCACTGTCAGCGCTGCGCGCCAGCGCGTCGGGTGTTTATGTGTGTTACAATTTTGGCGCGCATCTAAGGTAGGTATTTACTATTTATTTGTGTATTTCTAACGATTGTTGTTAAAGTTTTGAATTACATGTCTTATATTGATTGAAAAGGGACGCAGTAGCACGTCTATTACCTTAAACATTAAGGAAGTGGCATCAGCTAATAACACCATTTGTGGTTGACTCTTTAATAAATAGATTAAATCATTAATATACACTAAAAAGAGGAAAGGACCCAGTATCGAGCCTTATGGCACACCCATTTTTACTATTATACCAAGTAAATTGACACCATTTATTTCAAATTGCTGTTGTCTATCATTTAAATAAGAACTAACTAAACTGAGCGCAAGTTTTCCAAGTCCGTAATGCTCAAGTTTCAAAAGTAAGGTTTCATGATCGACGCAATCAAATGCCTTAGAGAGGTCAAAAAAGATTCTTATGGCATCTTGGGCCTCTTCCCACGCGTTAAAAATGTGTTTAAAAAAGGTTACACCAGCATCTGTCGTACAACGCCCTTTGGTGAAACCATACTGTTGATTGTGAAGGATTTTATTAGTTTTAAAATGATTGAACATTTGATTAAGCATTATCTTTTCAAACGCCTTGCTGACAACCGGTAACATGGATACGGGTCTATAATTATTGGTGTCTTTACTGTCCCGGATTTGTAAAGTAATACTACCTTACTATATTTCTAAATCGGGGAATACTCCTTGATCCACACACGAATTAAATACTGAGGCTAAGTAAGGCGAAATAGTCTCAATTATGGAGGTACAGACTTTAATGGACATTCCTCAAAGATCTTCGATCAATTTGATTTTAATTTGCTTAAAAGCTACTTTACTACTTTTATTGGGTTAATATGCCTAACCTAAAGTAAGGGAAGGTAAGGCAGCCTTAATTAAAAGGCAAGCAAAAGCATGGCGGGCAATTCCTAAGATTTAAGGATGTGCTTAAGCGACACATGAAGGGTTGTGACGTAGATCCATCTCAGTGAGAAGAGCTTGCGTCTAACTACGGAGAGCGGAGGTCACCAGTGTAGGAGAAAGTTTTTGACTTTAAGACTTGTCGGCTTTCAAAACTGGATTCTAAGCGTGACGAATTAAAAGCCCAACCAATACAGTTATGTCTCACGTGTCCACTCTGTGCAAGAATATTTTTTGTAAACAAAGGTGGTTTTGCTAGCCACATGAGAGCCCATGATACACGCCAGTAGGTTGATGATGAAACGGTTGCCGTAGCGAAAACGGCATGGAAGGATTATTATTATTATGCCTATAGTTAAATTCAATCGTTCAGGCTGAAACATTCGCCCTTACTAAATAAAAACTAAGCGAGGACGAGGAATTTCAGGTTTCAGTTGTTTGTTGTACACAATACCTAATTAATTAATATTTTTCTTAAGAAAGTAAGTATTATTTATCTAGCCTCGTACAAATTCTCATCTTACCGATTGTAAAGTCTACGTCTGTTGGTCTAATTGATAATGTTTGTGCCGACTATTTGTTAGTATTTGTAAGCAAACAGAAGATAATCGAATCTGTGAGAGGTCTGTGACATTCGCGTGTTTGTATGTACCAATTCTATTCAATTATAGCAAGACTTTATTCAATTCACTCGATAATCAATCAAAACAACATCTATTCAAACAACAATTCATCAATTCTTTCGAATTTTCTCGATTTTCTTGTTTATTTTTTCGGTTTCTCAATCGTTACGGGTCTTCAGAAGTCCGAAAGTCTGACAACCAGTTTGCCAAGGGGTATGGTATTGCCCCGTAACTTGGTTGTGGTGGTCAGATAGGCAGTCGCTCCATGTAAAATACTGATATTCAGCTGCATCCAGTTTGACTGAAAAGCCGACCCCATCATACATACTCGTAATTATTTGGGAATAAAAAACAAAATTAAAAATTTTGAAAATACCCACGACGGTTAAAGGTAATTGGAAAAGACGGCTATTTAACATCACAATACGATCAAAAGACCTGTGCTGAAAGCAATGAACTAAAAGAAAAAAGAACGCTAAGCGAATACGATGTGATTGTGCGGGCGGGCGATGCGATGCGATTGGTCGGGGAAAATTTCACGCGGGCAGTAGCTAATGCTTTATAAAAATATACTTACCCTAATTTCGATAAGTGCTTAGGCCTGATCCAGATTTTACCCAGCTCTATTAAACCCAACAAATAAAAACGCAAAAATATCCTCAAACCTTATTTGAAAACTAGTCATTAAACACTCAACGCGCGACGTTTGATAGATGTAGGACGCATAATAGAAACCAAAGACAAGATTATGTTTTTCTTAATCTTTAACTCCAGTCCTGACATTGTCTTAACAGCTTTTTTACTGTAATAAACAACCTGTGCCGAAACTGTGAAAAAAGCGGAAATTTAAGGAGCACAATGTTATTATTAAGGAATAGATAATCCGATTGTTATGAACAAAATTATTAGAAAGCTCAAAATAAATAAACAAATAGCACCGTGGTCTGGCCCAGAATAAGAAAATACATTTATAAAAAGTAAATATTAAAAACACGATCATAATTTTTCTAAATCATAATCTTTTGAAAAAAATTTCTTCAGCATGAATAAGAACTTTCTTTTTACTATATTCGTCGCATGAGTGAATGTAAATGTAGGTAGTTTCACGCAGTTCTTAGTTTAATAGCAGTTAGGTAATGTGTTAGAAACATTGCAGGTGTTAACTGCAGTAACAGATGACGCCATGTTTCATAAACTAAACTTTTTTTTAAACGTTGCCCTACTCTCGGAATTACTCCTGTATAGTGGGTGCGTTTACAAACATTTAAATTCACATACACAAACAGCCAGACTCGGAACAACTACCTGTAGGCAATACAAATATTTGTTCCGTGCGGGAATCGAACCCACGACACGCAAGTTATATGTATATATATATTTAGATTAGTATAATATACTTTATGTATGTATTTATTGTACTATGTAAATAATACACCGCGGACTACCTACAGTATTTGTCTGTCCTTCTCCTTTTTAATCCATCCAAAGGTTGTCTTTAAAAGATTGCTCTTAGCGATAAGACCGCCCATTGTGTCACCCTTTGTACAGTTTCCATATTTATGTCTGTAATTTATATGGTGTAATAAAGAGTATTCTATTCTATTCTAATAAAACATGAAAAGCGGAAACAAATAAATTTTCAATGAAATAGTCTACAAAACTTGCATACAAGTACACCATATTCCAATATTCCGCTAAAACAACGTTACGTTTAGTTCTATCTAATAAAATAAAGCCACTTACGTCGAGGGCCACGTAACATTAAACGCAATAGTCGTCATATTTGCTTGCAGGTTTATTCCACACAAATTGCTAAAGGTTGGGAAGGAAGCAAAGCTGTCGGTGTGTGTACTGCAACAGTTTTGTTCCTCTCTCGTTTTGTTCTATTCGGTCGGTTTGAAAAATAAAAATACAGTTTGAAAAATGTTTTGATTGGTTTGTGGATTATTGGAACGTTTGAAAGAACTTTTCTGCACATATCTTTTAGTAGAAAAGGAACTTTGAATTGGTGAAGAGTTTTAAGTTATTTAGAAAAGTAGAAAACTGTTTCCTTTGTGCGTAAAAAGTTTAAAATAGGTCGCGTAACGCGTAATTGATATACTAAACTTTCACATTTTTAACAATAATGAGTGATGGATAATCAATTAGTTCATTTAAAACTGTGCAGTCAGTTGGTTATTCTGACCGCATCCTGATAACTAACGAGTGCACAGCCTACTTTTTATACAATAATCACATTTATTTTCCACATGAGATTAAATATAGTCTTATGTTGGAGCGCATACAGAACAAATTTGTCAGGTATTTATATATGAAACTTTATGGGGTCTACCCCTTCTATCCGTTGATGTACCCAACCTTGTTCGTAATCGGCATGGTTGGGTACAACAAACTGGAGACAAGAAGGGACCTGGCTCTTACCACGTACATTTTTAAGCTGTTGCGCGGTAAGGTATTTAATGCTGGTGTCTTGAAGGAGATATGTCTGATTGTGCCGGATAAGTACGCATTGCGACGCCGACAGCCACGGTTGTTAGCAGTGCCACGCGCGCGAACCAACCTGCTCAGTAAAGCGCCGCTGACGCGTGCCTTGCATACACTGAATAACACTGCTGATAGGATAGATTTATTTTATTGCTCTCTGAATGAGTTCACAAAGGTAACATTGTTTGTATTATGTTATGCTAATATATAACTAGTAACTTTAATTGTAATTTAGAATGTAACTAAAGACCACGCTACCGCATTAGGATTATTGCCTGTAAGGATAGTTGTGTTTGTGATAAATAAATAAATAAAATAAATAAATAAATTTTCATTTTAACTTTCCAAATAACCAGGATGTGCTATGAGGTATACTTTATTGAAATAAAGTGTATTCGTATTGCAAGAGTGCTATTTAAACAATGACAATACACACTATTTATTAAAACGCAGTTGGTGCTGCCATTTTTAAACTGCACTTTTACAAGGTAGCATTTCTCATGCATGACTAAATATTTTACCATTTATCATGAAATATGTTTCATTATCGCATGGCATAGAAGTAGTAACCGCAATGCGATGTCATTAGAACATAGCTGCGAAGGAAATAATTTTTAATTTCAATTAGTTTGCCTCGAGGGCGTGCTGTGGCTCGTGTAATCATTTATTTACAACTTTATAATTAGTTTTTCCTGGAGAAAATAGCGGGAAAATTATGGGTGATTATGCAGTGCTGTCGTTTGTTGTTTTTCTATTTAAATTGGATTAATACAGTCACGGACGAAGTTTGAATATTTTAATAAGGTGTCGCTACAATAATGATTAATTTCCGATTAAAACAGCTAGCATCTATGAATTCTAAGTTTTAGTATGCAATCTGAAACTATCAGTAATATGACAATTCACATTTCTTTCGTATCAATTAATTTAATATCAATCTACCCGCTCTGCGGAATGCACAGTGGGCAGATTAAAATTAGGGATGCAAGCAGTCGTGTTATTCCTATTGTATTGTAGTGGCGTGTGCCGTGTGCATGTGTGCTGACGCCCCATGACACTGCAGCGCCTGGCTTATGGCTCTTACTATTGTAGAATTGGTCGCATATATCGAGTTCTACCCACAATCGATGAATATTAATTTATTGACTTAGTAGTATACCAAGACCAAGCGCGTATTAAGTTAATATACTTAAAAATATATCACCGTTTAGCGCTGCGATTCTGCCGCTACATTCACAACTATTCCTTTCTTCCCAATTCACTATAATTTTTATAGTTATACTAGCCATCAGAATAAAATCAAAACTTATCTTATTGTAAATATTTCTTTTTTGTATTCAGACACCTGATTCCTTAACAGTTCCAATTTTTGCATAGTACCTCTACAAAAAAGAGGCCTGTTCAGGATTTATCAAAGGCAATCCCCAAAACCGGCCTGACCTGCTTTTCGGTATGGATATCTTAAGAACTCATTTCGTAATTGCTTCCTAAACAAAGATTGTAACGCTTTTCATGTCTATGAGGGTGTGAACACCTTGGGACTTATCACTAAGTCAGTGTTCCTTTAGTAATCTTTAAGCTTCGACTTGCTCTCCGTTGATATTGGTTTAGGTGTTTTACTACCTCGTCTTTAAAGATAAGTAGGTATCGTAGGTCGGACTTTGTCGACGGATGTCATGTAACTATATGAATTTATCACTTGGTTTTTTTAAAGAAAATAAATCGCTCTCGAAGGATGGGTTCTGAAATTAAATAATGATGGTAAGTAGTACCGACACCCCGACGAAAAGTACTTACGACCCGGTTGTTTACGTACTTACAACCCAACGAAAATTCTGGCAGAACAATTTGCATGAAGTTTTATTTTATTTGCATAGAAATTGCTAGAGCAATTTCTATGAAAATTCTAGTACTACTACTCTAGTAGACTAGAGTTGTGTCGCGCTGTTGTCCGTGCCTGTCCGCGGGAGCCTTAACTGTAAACAACAGTTTTATCTCTTTATAGTATTTAGAATGACACAGCTAACTACTCTAGAAATAATCGAACATTTCATAATATCATAACAAAACTCATAGTAGGAGCAGAGCGAAGCCAACGAACAAGGATTCTTGATAAATTCCATAACGCTCTCCTGAGGAGTTTAGATTGCGTTTTGATCCTACGCTTTAGAATACAATCGGCTTCACCAGTTTCTGTAGGATTGTAAAATGTTCTGCTAAATACATTCACGATGTCCCAATGCATTTATCCTGGGGAGCCAAAATCAATAACCGATTTATACTTAAGTGCTGAGTCGAGGATAACGTTAATAACTTGTATTTAGTTAATAAACTAATGAATTATAATGATGAATGGTTAATAAAATGTATCGACTAAACCTGAGTCCACAAGCTGGTAATATATTTAGTCTGTTAGTTTTACTTGAGGAGTATTTTTTCTGTAGATATGTTACTTATTCCAGCATTTCAGTTCTAAACAAAATTATTGGACTCCATTTAATAGCACCCTGTAATACTGGGGACAATATGAGTATTTAGTATACGACTGATTACAGAATATTCATGAAAAATAAATGAGAAAAACTAAACATATTAACTGCCGCATACTATAAACAGTTTTCTTTCATAAAGAAGAAAAAAAATCAGTCCTTTACAAACTAAAATATTAATATAAAAACCTGTCTCGCCGAGTAGGGGAGGTAGGGGAGTGCATCTCCAAGTTTCGCACTAACTCGCTAAATTATGATGGCTGTAAAACGTATGGCAGTCATTCGAAGCCATTCAATTCGATCTCGCACAGAACTAGAGAAGCTCGCTAGGTATATTTATTACGAGGTGGACGTGACATGCCTGAACAAGTTTAAGCTTGATTAATAAGCCTGTTTACGTGACGACAGACTGGATTTTATATGTAAATACACATATTTCACGGTGATACATGTTTTGGCTTTAGGTGTTTTTTTACTTGGCTTAGTCAAGTCCAGTATTTTTTCTACACAAGGGGATCAACAAATTCAACACCTTGAAGTGTGAAGTTCTATTCGATTTGTAAATCATAATCAACCTATAATGTTTCTATGACCCCAGTAATGGGAACATTATAAGCCCTGTGTCCAAACACATTACTCATCTCTGACAAAAGGAGTGGACCGTAATCCACCATGAGGGCACAGTGCGGATTGGTACAAAAGGACCTCCAAGCAATTGAACAATTATTTTTATAAAAACTAATTGAGAATGTAGCATCGTGTCGCGTTCGATAATATTGAAGAATGAAACAATGCCAAAAATATAATAAATATTTGAATAATGTTCGCATCAAAATAATCGGTTCCAGAAAAAGGGTCAAGAAAAATGGAACTTCGATCATATTATGTGGCGACTACTTTCTTGATTTAATTTCGTTGGAGCGACTCTTTATAAGAGTTTAGTGAAAATGAATATAAAAAAAAATGAATATGATTCAATGTTTTCATCACGACTTGATCAGTAATGCTCAAACAACATTCCAAACGTTATGTCCATCAGTGACTACCAAGATGACGACTTATAGAGAAGTATGGGAGAAAAAGACCTTCAATAAATTAGGATAAAGGTAGGAGAATGATGTCCACCAGTGAGTTAATTCACGTAATATGAAGACGCGATCAAATTGCGGGAAAGTTGGTGTTAAGTTGAAGTTTAACCTGCGCGCGAGACGATTCATGAATCTTTAAACTGCCGGTAGAGAATTCGAAAAGCGTTGTTTTGGACGAAACATAACTGGAACTCAAACCATTTATTTCAATTAAGATAAATTACAGGTATTTTTGAGAAGTTTAGTCAGAAACATAGTAGGTTCCTATAAACAACAACGGGCAAGAAACTCTATGGACACACTTTTAAATGAAAATATTTTTACATAACTGCTCTGCGACTGAACCACTTTAGTTACGTGAATAATAATTAAAGCTCTGGTGTATATCATGGACAGCATCGATTTACGTGGTCGTTTAATTGAGAAGTCAAAATAAATAAATCTGAAGTCATTTATTCAAACTGGGATGAGAATCAGCACTTTTCGAACGTCAAAAAATCATGTTCGACTCAAATAAAGTGTCTGTATACGGGAAACTGATCAGAATTAAAAGTATTTACTTTCTAAACGTAGTTTTGTTTGTGTTCTGGTTTGTTACTTTAACTGCTTACGTCCCACGCTTATTTGTAAGACAGCAAAAGTCGTACTTGATGATTTTCTTACCGCCCAGGTTATCTACCACTGATTGTAAGGCAACTTGTGGCGTGGTTACTCGACCAACATAAACTTTAGATTACTTCAGAATTTCTTACACCGACCTTCCCCTTAGTTATCATTAATTTAAAGGATTAATTGTTTGTTGAATTGTTCAAAGTTTAACTTGAACAGAATAGAAGAATACTAACTGTTCAACGAGTTCCAACTTTGTGTACTTTACATTTATTTATTTCAGGGGAAATACTCAAAGATAATACTTACCTACGGCCCGGTTTCTGAATTGAGAATTTGAAGTTAAGAACTTGTCAAATTTTCTTTCAACCTAAGACGAAACATGCGAAATTCAAAATTTCTTTGCAAAAAACGTAATAAATTCTGAAGTTCGCGGGCTACATTAAAGGAATCACCACGAGTAAAGCTAGAGTTTGACACGTTCTCAACTTCAAATTCCCAAGTCATAAGCCGATGCGGTAATTGCCATACAACAATGATCACATAATGACAATCGATCGCCATGTTTTTTATTTTGACAGTTTAGCCATGTGCACAGTGTTCTTCTGCTTAGCGTGGCGTGTCTCCGTAGCAAAATAACACGAAAAAATACATAGTTTTTTTTTTGTTTGGCCCAAAATTCAGCAACGTCAATACCTACATTATCTTCATATAACGTGACCAAGATTATGTCTGGACTTTAAAAGAGACTGTGACCCAAAGGTCACAGTCTCAGTCTCGAAACAAACTCAGAAGTTTGTTTCGGGCTTTCTTCTCAGAGTAGTCAGATAGGAAATGCCGACCTCATCTAGTTTTAAAAAACATAATTGACATGTAAAAGTGTTTGTACAAACCTACTTACAAAAATTAAATTATTTATTATTTACCGTTCGCTGACGCAGCCATTAGGTCCTCACGTGTGCAGGTAACAGGCTATGCGGTGCAAGATGGGAGGTGAGCCATTGTCTGTGGAGAGACGCTGCATAAATTCCGGAGGTCTGAGCCTTCCATGTTCCCTAACTTCTGGAGGTTGTGTTATAATATGTATTTACATTGTCGAGCAGACGATTTTTTCAAACCTATGAAGCAATGGTTTAGGAGTTTCCTTCAAAACCCTTGGATTGTGTTTGTAATTCAGAATCAGAATCAGAATCATTTATTTGCCACAATGTAGGTACAGGTTTGAGATGGTACAGTATACAACGTTTCCGCTACATTCTACCTTACGGCGTGCAAAAACATTAGTTAACATGCATTGACATAGAACAACCAGACATCAAAAATTAATACTCATAAAATAAATTGTCACATAAAAAGTAAATCAAATTATACATTGTTGCACAAAGGTATTTAAAATGTCAATTACAAGAAAAAAGTCAAGGTACAGTTATAAATCTTTGTCATTCAAGAAGTCATTTACAGAGTAGTAACATTTTTGTAATAGTAATTCAGTCAGTTTAGTTTTAAATACGCGTGTGGTGTGTCCTTTGAGATTATGTAGAATTTTATTATAAATGATTGGCCCCATTGACATTATATTTTTTCTTAATAGTGCTGTATTATATTTTCCTGTATGTAATAAGAACTTGTATTGTAGTCTTAAAGGGCCTGAAATTGAAAGAGTGTTACGCTGTTGGGTTGCTGGTGTTTGTCCCACATACCAATTGCTTTCTTCCACAATAGTATAACAAAACAAATCAGCAATATCACCATTCGTCCGTCAGTTTACACTCCATGCAAGGTTTAACCAGAATACGAGCACCCCACAGCCCACTAGTAATTAGTAAGTTGGACGCTCGGCGGGGTGACGCGTCAGTTTCAAACAGACGGCTTGTTTGCACCCTGTACCCATTCAAACTGCCCGCACTATCTGAAACGGCCTCTAGTTGGTTATTAGGTTACTGTTATAGTAGCCTATACCATTCACAAAAGGTTTTAAATAGTAGGTATACAACAAAGCCACTTTTCGTGTCTGTCTGAACTAAGTTGCACAATGGACTTTCATGTGGTTTACACCATCATTTAGAGAATTTATTCCGGAAGGTTTATGTGTTAACTTTAGTTAACATTAACGTTTAACTTAGATATAGAACAGAAATCGCGATATTTTGACATGTCGCCACATTATTAGACTACGCCGGAGCGAAGTAAGGTCGAGCACTGGGAAATCATAAACATAACATCACATAACACGCCTGTAAGCATCAGGTCAGTTGGATATGTTGAGATCCCATCAGAAGACCTCTTCTGACACCAATCTACATGGTCTTCACATGATCTGACCAAGGTTACGTCGGGACTTTAAAAGAGACTGCGACCTCTGAGTTTGTTTCGGCCTTTCTTCTCAGAAATCAGATTGAAATCGCCACCGACCTCATCTAGTTTAAAAAAAAATTATGATTGACGTGTAAAAGTGTTTGTACAAATCTAAATTAGGGCTGATTTCTCAATAGTCAGTAAACGTTTATCTGAGGAATCAATATTGAGGTTTGACGGCTTTTGTAAAGAGAATATGTCAAACTGTTAGATTTATTCTTCAGTTATAAATGATCAGACTGTTGAAAAATAAGCCCTTAAAAAAATGATATCGTGTATCCCGTAGGGAGCGAGCCTATTGTTATTTACTGAGACAAAATACAGACAGGAAAACCTTACCCAACCTGGGATTTGAACCTTACTGTCATGCTTGCGGTCACTACCCACTAGGCAGTAACTTGTACGCGCTTATATTTTATACATTATTTACGTATTGTTCTGTGATTCCATGCAGCATGCAATCAATTCCAAATTGTATATACAGCTTAAAGAGAACGGGCAGTAGAGCCACTTAAGCTAACCACTAATGCCTGTCAGATTATCCTGCCTGTGCATGATTTGCTTAAAATATATTCCAGGAATATAATATTACTAGTGGGAAGCAATTCCCCTCGGCCTGCCACCGGCAACTATGATATAACTAGTTAGATTGGTAAATTAAGTAGGGCCTTGTTATGTTGGCCGGCCGCTTATCGAATATTCTACTGATACTCAAGTAGAGCAGATGTGTCTACTTATAAACAATATTATTTATCATATGTCGTTAAAATATTTCCGAGTGATCTGTGACCTAGAAAACGAATCACGCATTTTTCTGCTAAGTTAGTGATTTACATTAGTGAATAAGAATTAATTATAAGAAACATTTAAGAATTAAGTATGTCAATTAGTGAAAAGAGCCCTTGAAGTATCCCACCTCCAGGCAGCCCTGCCAGCAAATCTTAATTACCTGACCATGCGGCTGAAGGAAACATTCAGGCAACTGGTTGATCTTAATTGAATCATGCCTGAATGAACTTTGTACCATTGCTCAGGAAGGAAAGTTGAACTTCGAGCAAAAGCTGAGGATCAATTATTGCAAAGGATCAGACATGGCGTTTCACAAATGGCAGCTTACTATCAGAACTTGAAGCTAAAGGCCCAAGAAATATAGATCTCTAAACTAGTATTGAGACAAAAAGGTGACCTCACAGATGGCCTCGAAAATGTAAAAAAAAACATTCAAACTAGCATTCAAGAAAACTGCCCTAAACCAATTTTCGCTGACATGGTCAAAATTATTAGTTGCGCCCCAATAACGTCAGTTCTGTTGCAATTTGCCAGCGGATAAATTAAAATTTAGTGACGACACTAAATAACTTGTTCAAAAAATTATATGCCCTGAACAAATGAATTTGCACGTTAGAGGACTGCGCAAAACAAAAAACGGAGACGTTATAATCAGCACGGAGACCAAAGACGACATAGAAATACTTAGGAAATCATCTCAGCTAAGTAGTTCCGCCCTGAAAGTGGAAGAGCCCCATAAGAGAAGATCCGATGAGTGCACTAGACATACTATACCGTAAAATACTGGTATTCAGCTGCATCCGGTTAGACTGGAAGCCACCCCCAACATAGTTGGGAAAAGGCTAGGCAGATGATGATGATGACATGCTGAACCGTCACAGTGCAGTGCATGCATGCATGTCCGTTGCAGTGCATGCTTGCGATTAAAAAAAACCAAGCAACCACTAAACAGGCGACCAAGAAGGCCCTGCAAAGAAAATATCTGAGGAATGATACATACATTCTATAGATTAATACTTTTTGCTGTGCCCTACAGGGTCCATAATTGTACCCTAGCTTTAAGCCATTGTTACACCTCTACAACATTATGGAATGCAAATAAATATATAAATATAATGTCGTCGGTCAAGGCCACCAATGTTTATCTGTAAGCCTTTTATACTTTATGTTCTATAATCATAATTTATAGTAGATAAATTATTTACTATTTGTTTAAGGAATTTTAGATAATACTTATGTACCTATAAGCAATTGAGTGAGATACCTGAGACACAGGTTTATTCCTAGTTCAGGCAGAATCCAATTATTTTAACCTACATCTAATATAATAAGGCCCTATTTTGTAAATATATATATGTTAATCAATTATTTCAAAAAACTATTTCAATATTTCAAATACAATTTTGTTGGGTACTTATTAAATATTCTTGGAAGAGAAATTTTCGGGGAGTTACAACAAAGATGAGTATTACAAATTGCGGCTGAATTATAATCAAAGTATTACTTGTATCAATGAGCAAGGCCGTACGTTCACTAATTTATTCACCGGCCACACCAAACTTCCTACGCCTCGAACATAGTTGGGAACATTCTTCCGTGGTTTCTCAGTTCCGCAACAATGAGATCAATAGCCGGCACCTACCACAATAGTTTGCTCACTAGCAACTAGTTAACTAGTGGAATCTCATCTAAACTTCTTTATAGCCACATTGAGCTGAAAGTATCCAGAAAAAGATTAATGGATCTTGTACAATGGCTCGATAAAGTTAGGTCCAGTGATGGATCAGTTACAAGTTGATCGTACTTCTTGGTTATAAATAAATGGTGGTGGACGTTCATGTATGGTAGTATAGTATACCATATAACGTAACTTAAGATCCTCGTTGGTCTAATCAAGTGGTTGCAAGAGCAACTAATTAGCATGATGTCCTGGGTTCGAGTGTTATTGCGTTTTCGCACCAAGAATTTTTCAGTAGCAGCCTGGAGTCTAGAGTTTTGACCGGTTGCTGGCAATAGACTCGTCTCCTATTACTCGTACATGGGACTTAAACATAACTGACGAAATGTGGGTGTACTATAGCGACACCTCTGGCTAACCCTACGGCGAATATAGGCGTTATGTTATATTATGTAAAATCATTTTTCACTGGAAACGAATGTTTATTTTTTTATTACGTGCAGCTATCCAATGGTGCTTGGTCGGAGCAAAGATCAAGCTACGTCGTAGCTTGTTGCTACGTGGGTGCTACGAGAATGCTACGAGTGATATCATTTTTTTTTGTTTTTTTAAAGTTGCCCTGTGACTAGAAATTACTCCTGTATAGTCTTACCATCGTTATCGTCTGTGTCGTCTGTGTCGTCTTTATCTTTGACCGATAGTTTGGGGAACTGCGTAATAGAATAGTAATCAAGAAAAATAAAATAACCTACAGACTGTAGTTCCAACGTCATCTTTCTGTTTCTTTATTCTTTGTTAGTAGTAATAGCAAAAACATAGATGTTTACAATTTGTACACATACCATTTGGGAAATCAACGGAGCGTTAACTTTGTGTGTTTCACTCAAACATCGTTATAATTTGTATTGTGGTTAAAGAATCTTTATTTACTGAAAATAAATTTACTACAAAGAAATATTTCAACTATATATTAATGATGACATTCATGAGCAGAGCTAGAGAGAGAGAGAGAGAGAGAGAGCAGAGCCGACCCCAACATAGTTGAGAAAAGAACGTACATAACAAGACATTGAAGGTAGCAGCAAAAATTTCATGTGAAACAAAAATCAAAATTTTGTGGGTAAATTAAAGACATAAACAGGGCCGGTTTTATTTTTGTCGTTATAAAAGATTTTAATTGTTTTAAATATTTGTAAACTTTTAGAAGTTTTTATTTCTCGTGGTAGTTGTTGAACATGTGTGCCCCTTCGTATGTAATACTTTTGTTGTTTCACGAGTCTAGGTATTCTTAAAAGCTATATGATATTGCCTATCATTTATCATTATGTACGTTGTACAAGTATTCCTGCTTCTGAAAAAAATATGTTTAAGTTTGACAGACAAACGAGGACCCATTCGATTATCTACCTTGTTAGTTAATCTTAGAGTACTTTTATGGGGACAATACATTTTAAACTCACGTCTGCCCTAGACAAATTTTTGGATGGAATCCCTACTACTACAAACAGCATACTACTATGACTGAAAGCTACCCAAGTTTAAGAAAGGTTAATGAACTCGTGCAACCAGTAAGCAAAAACTAATAAGTTCAGGTAACACCTTGGTTAACTTACGTGGCTCGGCGTAGCTTGCGCACTCGCGGTGTGGTTCAGTTGCAACTGTTTGGAACGCAACAAGAAAGACGTACTTCACAAAGAAGTAGTGCGGTATGGAAGAAGTTAGCGGCGCTACGCTTTGGATTACTATTTGGTACCTCGCGTCTAGTTTCCTAGTACTGACTTTCAAAAGTTCTTGTGACTTTATGAAACAAAAACTTTCACTGTCATTATGGTTCTTGAGAGCAGAATCTATCGTCAAAATAAATTCATATCAAAACGCCTGTAATACCCAAAAGCGTAGGCAGCCGTGTACCTAATATTACGCCCACAATGAAGCATAACAGGAAGTTTTCCATACAGAAAGTAAAGTTTTGATTTCCTAGCAATTCAAAAAAGTGATATATCCCAAGTATTCTTGCTACTGGCTATTATCATAAAAGTCAGATAGGGATTAAAAATAAGTGAGCATGCATATTGCAGATTCCTGTACACAAAAAAACTACGATATCCAATAAACGTGTCGTTTAAAATAAAAACCAGCTTAAAGTTCCTCTAATACCATCAAATGAACGAGGTCAACTATAGTTCAGTCATTCTCTCATAGCCCCGCTATAAAAGAACGAACACAAAAAAGTCTAAATCTCTAGTATGAGGGATGTAGCTCGGCAGAGACAGGCAATTTTTCACATTCAAATTCTTTTTGATTTGTGGCGCGCACTATTTATGGCTAGCTGGCACTCTGCCACTAATGAAACGGAAAAACTGCGCTTTTATTGGTACATTTCTCTTTATCTCTTATGTATAAAATACTAGAATAATAGAAGTTTAAATACTGGCCAAATATTGTGGGCAAACAGTTTTGAGTTTAAGTAGATTGGGTGCCAGCCTATCTCTGGACTTTTATTAATGATCTAGAATCAAAAGGGTCTCTGTCAGCTGTGTTGGTGACAGAATAAGGGAGGGGCGCCTGACTACCTAGGTCGTTCATAGGTGGTGTACGAGTAAATTCGTTTCAGTTTTAACATCACACTTCGCACTAATATTATAAAGGCGAAAGTTTGTGAGTGTGTGTGTGTGTTTATATGTTTATTACTTCTTCACGTTCAAACGGCTGAAAGGATTTAGATGAAATTTGGCACACAGATAGTTTATAACCAGGATTAACAGATAGCATACTTTTTTCCCGATATTCCCACGGGATAGACACTTATACGGGTGCAACCGCGGGGCACAGCTAGTAATTTATATTTCCGATTTATTAGTGTTTATGTACAATGTTAGTTTTGTTCCGTTATTTACTAGTTACTTCATTTTCTGTTCCTAGAAAGTTTTTGTTTACATTTGCCCAAAAACAAGACTAAACAAAAACTCTCGTATTAACTCTGAGTAAATTAATGACATCAGCTGTAAAGGTGGCTTGTTCCCGATAGATACAAATGATGATGTTCCAGCTATACGTCACTCTACGAAGTGCGGGATAGGCAGGGAGGGAAGTGACGAAAACGCACCGCTCATAGTTATTAATTGCTTATTAGGACAGTTTGGTGGTAAGCTTATTTGTCACTCCAAGATCTTAGCGGGAGAAGAACTGGCAATAAATTGTGAACGGAGGACAATTTGCGAAAATACCTTTATTTTAAAGGTTATTTTTGGCTTTCTTTTTTTGTGCCCTTCACGGATTTTGACAGGAATCGGATGGGAATAGTTTTACGCGTCAGCTTTTGAACGGTAAGTAGGTACGTATACATTAGTCGGCTACGGCACACGTGAGTAAGCAGAGTGCTTTACTCTTCTATAGCAGTAGGTACATATTATGTAGGTACCTATGGATAAATAACAAAGTGTGAGTGGCACATAACTATTTAATTTCACATGTCTATTGGTACCTATTACCAATAGGCATGTGAAATTTAATAGTTATGTATGGCACTCATCTTTTAAAGGTCAAAGGAAGCAAGAAGACAAAGGGTCACAATCCCGTGACAACTTATCCAAAATACAATATCGACGTCCCTTTGATATCCCAAACTACGCAAACAAATAAGGCGACGCAAACATAAGCACGTATCTTGCTCATGAGATTTTATGCGCAAACAATAATCAAGGCGAAGCGATCACGACACGATCTCGACGCGATTACCGCACGATCACTGAGCGAATGTCAACATCGTTACGCGTAATGATGGGGCGAGATGGAGCTGGGAGACGAGCTAGTGTTTGAATAGTTGATTTTGTTACTAGAGCAAAAGGTTGCGCGGTTATTGAACTTTGTTCTTATAAAATCTAACTTTTTGGATACGATTAACAATAGGCTGACCCTATGGCTGAATTTTGAATGTTTGACAATTTCACTATAGATTAAGTAAGTAGACAAAATATAAAATGAAAATAAATAAAAGTTTTTAAAAACAAGCTTTTATTTAAATAAAATCGTAACCTAAAAAAGAAAGAATAACGCGAACTAAAAAGAAAAAAATAAATTTAAGTGACACTGTACCTGTATAATTGTAGTAGGTACCTGTATAACGGATACCGTACATCAGTGCCTCAAGCTTTTAATCCGCCATCTTGGAGCGGCGGCCCTATTGAAATTATTACAATATTGAGTATTGCACATTGTATTGTTACCAGAACTAAAGGTGTATGCAAAATTTCAGCTCAATCGGATATCAACAAAATGGTCGAAAAATGGTTTGCAAATTTTGACGGACAACTTACATACGAACAGTGCAAGCTAAATAAAAGCTTGTAAAAATAAAAATCACACTAATATTATAAAGGCATAAGTTTGTGAGTGTGTGTGTGTGTGTGTGTGTTTATGTTTGTTACTTCTTCACGCTCAAACGGCTGGACCAATTTTGATAAAATTTTGTATAAAGGTAGCTGACACGCTGGATTAACATATAGGCTACTTTTTATCCCGATCGACATTTACGCGAGTGAAACTGCGGGGTGCAGCTATTAGTTTATAAAAATAGTTTTTATCACACCTGCTCTGAAAATACATACTAATTATACCAATTAGAGGGAAGAAACGCCTTTATCCCGCCCTTCAAATCCTTTCATCCCAAGGTATGGAAGTTTGTATGAAAATCCTTCCGACTCAAGGGTGGGAAGTATGTATGAAATTCCATTACATACCCGGTTTTTTTTTTTAATTTGTCAGCAGTCATACTGCCAAGAGACTTTAACTGTCTACTAATTAAATTTCAAGTAAATTGTTACTGGCCACATACAGTTTTTTTTTACCAGTTACCAACCTCCTTGGTGCATACAGAAAATTAAAAACGAAATTATTTTTGTATATAAAACGCGGACTTCAAAAGTGCCTGTAAATGGTTTAATTGAAAATAAATGGTTTGAGTTTGAGAACAGAAAGGAGGCCTGTGTCTCACCAGTGGGAACATTATAGACTGATTATGTATGATTTTGATACACTTCAACGTGTACCTAAGTATTTTTTGTTACTAAGGCGTCGTGTAAAAAATAGCTGCACTTTTAATAATTGTACTTTTAACTAAATATAAACATTTCTATGCATTTATGTCCATAATTTTCCTCGTAGGTGTAATAAAAAGCACTATACATCCCTCAGGATAAAGTACAGTTCCATACCTCAAATGGTTTGCGCCACGAGCAAATGCCATAATCTCGGTATGGAACTGTCACTTTCTTCCCTCTGAAGTAATGTACTATTATTGGTGAAACAAGTTTGTTAGAGTGTTTGCAAAATGTTAGAGTGGTTGGGTATTTTCGGTAGGATTATGAATGTATGTTAAGTTTACCGAAAAGTTTTGGCTTCATTCTTCGCGTGTATCGAATCTGGCGATAGACAGTCGCTTCGTTGTTTTGGTAAGGC
This sequence comes from Luperina nickerlii, assembly GCA_963855955.1. Classification (NCBI taxonomy): domain Eukaryota; kingdom Metazoa; phylum Arthropoda; class Insecta; order Lepidoptera; family Noctuidae; genus Luperina; species Luperina nickerlii. Next base: position 960,561 of record OY979666.1, on the reverse strand, counting down.
TAGTTCTGAGGTGAGTAGTAATGGCCCAGTGACCCCGACTTACGAGGGTCGAGGGTCGGTCGTGGGTTTGAACCCAGCTAGGTGTTTTAGTAATTTCATCACCACTGCACTAAAAACGGTGATGAAAAACATGGTGAGGAAACCGGCATGTCTTGAAACCAAAAAATCGAAGACATGTGATATCCACCTACTCGCACTGGGCCCGCGTGGTGGTTAGCCCACTCCCTCTCACAGAGAGGAGGCCTGTGTCCCAGCAGTGGGAACATTATAGGCTGATGATGCTGAGTTCTCAGGTTACCAAACAACTCAGACTATCTACCGCTAAGTAAATCTATAATTTTGGTAAATCTCTATGGTGTAGCCTAGCTACAAACTTTGATAAATTGAATCAATAGTCTTTAAAAAAATAATCTGAGATAACGTTAGAATCAGGATGAAAATAAAAAAAGAATAAAAACAAACACGTAGAGTACATCGAAAATACCACAGCTTCATATTACTCAAATACATATGTGTGATGTATATTTATTATACATACAGTAGGTTCTCTCTCTTAGTAATTACTGAAAGCGATTACTGAGATTGACTACTCAATTTGTTATAATATTATCGATACCTATAAAGGAGTCGTTCCGATTATCGGGTACTAGTCGAGCTAACGGGCATACTTCGGCTGCTGTACAACATTTCGACTATGGCCTTGAGTTGAGTGGACGCCCAGACGTTCACCTAGGGTTGTCGCTGATTTTGGGATGGACTGTTAATTAAGGCAGGACAGGTTGGAGCTACTAATTTTCCACATCGCTTGTTCTAATTGTAGATGTCTTCTAGTCAGAGGCGCTGTAACGTTTTTTGGTGCCCGCGAAATTATTTACTTACTTTTTTGCAGGTCAGGTTGTATATTGATTAAAATATCATCCGCGACCGCAACAAATATGGCTCTACAGAATTATAATCATTAGAATCAGCAATACAACTCCTTCAGTTAGAATTGGTCTCAAATGTCATGATTTCATGAAATAGTCATACAATAGGGTAATGTGAACAGATAAATTTATGATGTTTATGATTAGAATTCTCTAGATGAATATTTGTTACAGCCGCGAATCATACTTAGATCAACAAACAACCTGATACTGACCTGCAAAAAAACGTAAGGATATTTGAGTTTCACAGGCTACCCTGACGCTTTCGCCTCAGCGCAACGATAAAGTTTGGCTTTTTCTCGGGCCAAATCTTGTTTTCACATGAATAAAAATACAAAAATGAAAGCAATTTCTATACCACTTCTATTAGCTTCTAAAAATAGATGTCTTCGGGGAGACCTAAATCCATAAGTGCCTTCCGACCCTCACCCCCAGGACTTATTTCAAAATGTAATTTATCTTTGGCAAGAAAAGTAACAGTGAATCCTATATTTTTTCACCCTCTTGCGAACTACATACGTAAAAAGGAGATCGATCGCTTAAAAAGTCTAACGCTAGACGAACCTACCAAGTTACAACCTTCAAAGTCTGCCAACCTTTCTCACCAGCACCACTTAGCAGATGATCTATCGCCTTTACTATCACAATGGAGTTGTTTCCCATAACATTGAATGGTTCCCATACATCAGCACCTTCGCTAATGGCCACATAAATGTTCTTGACGAGAAAAAGTGTTTGAAGGTCGTTCGTTGAGAGGGTTAGGGAAATAAACGAGCTGTTGATTTGGAGCGGCGCGAGTGTATCTTGTTTTTTGAGATGTTTTTTGTCACGTGCTTATCACGTGACTAGGACAACCCTTAGCGGTCGTCGTCGTGAGGTTACCGCAAGAGGGTGTGATATTGTGACAATTACGTGTACTTTTCCGTGCGACGAAACAATTTAACTTATTATATGTCGTGTAAAATATTTTTTACCAATAATAATAAAACAGGTTCTAAAAATGATCTGTTCAATAATAATAAATAGGTACACGTGGGAGGACGAGGTAGCCTAAAACCTGGCGACGTATCACAAAATGGAAGCCGGGCGTATAAATGTGACCTCAAAACCTCATGTGATTAAAGAATGACCCTTTAGAGGTAAGGTTAGTTTTGTAGATGGATAAAACGATGACTATGATGGCAAAGTAACTAAACTCAGTGAAGCCACCGGGAGACAGATCTGCAGTGAAGTTGCGATCTGGAATAGGTACATGTTTGGAAATTCCAACATGTAAACGTGCGTTTGATTGTATATCAAAAGTTGGCTTGTCTAAATATAGACTCCTTGGTTTTATGATCACGAGAATATGGGAAATAATACAGATTAAAATATACATACATGTTATCAAAATACATAAATTTCAAATCCTATTCAGCACATTTAATAATTATCTTTTAATTTACATACCTACTTAGCTACCACATCAAATTAATTTAGCAATTAAAAAATAGTTGGGATTTATGCACACGTTGAATACAAGTTAGGTACTTACCCTTTTTCACAGACTGTAGGTGAATATTTGTAGACAGTTGTGGACTTGTTGAGAACTGCGCGCAGACTGGGGCTCCAGCAACTCGTGAAACGCCATTTATTTTACTAAACGTTTGTTCTATTAGAAAACCGATAGCAACTTAGAGATAAATAAATAAAGTCCTCCAGAGCGAATTTCGGCCATGGCAACCAATCACAGCTAAGACCAGCCTTCGGCGCGGGAGATATTATAGTGCACAAGTGTGTCAGATACAGGTGCACTCTCTCTTTCTTCCTTCTCATAATCCGATGGGACGGCAATACGACTCGACCGGAGAGAGATCAGGCGCGGGGTCAACGGCTTAACGTGATTTCTGAAGCACGCGGGTATCAAACCGCTAAGTTTCAAATTCTGGGATGTTACTCAGAAATTCCCAATGAAACAGCCCAACAACACTGCCCAACCCGGGGATCGAACCTAGGACCCCACGTACAACAGTCGCGCTTGCGACCACTAGACCAACGGGGCCAAAAGAGATAACTAGTTATGCAGAAGCCTTTAGTGCTATCAAGTTACATTAATCAACCAAGCCGTGTATTCCCGCCTGCACACGAGGGCGCGGAGGCGACTGCTGCAATGAGGTATGTTATTGAGTGTCTGCAAATAGACGCCGCGTGGGTCGCGCACACTCCTCTACACACATATCATATATTCAAATCAGCACTAGTTCGGGAGACAGTGCTAAATAGTTTATAGTGATGAGATAGCGCTTCATGAACTTCCTAGTACCAATAAAGAGTCAGGATATGTACTGTAATGTAGTCGATGGCAATAGGCTCGCCCCCTGTATTGGACTCAAACATAGTCGGCATAGTGGCTGCAGTCTGCCTAACTAGTCGTGACGATAGGGAAAACATCGGCGAGAAACAACAGTGATCTGTTCACTCATCTATCGTTTGTTTTATTTAGTTAAAGCTGTGGGACTGAACAACAACGATGCTTTCCTCACTACCTCCTAGACTTTGATAAGCCCAACGTCACGGAACACAAGAAAATGAGTATAGCTATTTTGTTTTTAATTAATTACGCCTCATTAGCCCTTCATCTGTGACGTCACATGCTCTAACAGTTCACTGAAGTATTTGTATGGAGAAGCCAACGGATTAATGGTCATCAATAGTCTAAAATAGTTGGCGTAAATAATGTTGTAAAGTGAACAACCTATGTACAGTCAGCTTCAGAGTAATGGTAACCCCCCAAGACTTAAAGATTATCGCCCGAGCACGCTCGGGCCCTCGTGTGTCACGTGAGCCTTCCCCCGCCGCATCCATCTCTGCCCGAGCGCATCCACCGATCCGCCTCAAATATTATTTGCAAGTTTTTAATCATTTTATATGGTATTTTATCGGTTTCCTTTTGGCCGAATCGTATAGATACCAAGAATAACTTACAAAAAGACACTTTGAGAGCAATTAAGATACGAACCTGCATTACCAGGTGCCAGCCGATCATATAAACCGTGCCTTATACCATTAGGTTATTGACTCAGTTATCAATCTCAACAAAAATTGAAATAGCATTACTCCTTTTATCGAACAAGGTTATTAACGGTATAATCTTCTTAAGGTTTAAATTTCATCTTCCGTGTTATATTTAATACTAGCACCTTACCGTCATGTTTTACAAAATGCAATACGCAACTCCTCAATTAACTAAAACATAAGGTTGAAATTAGCATAGATTTCTTGTTTGGTTGAATAGAATGTGTTGATTCCGATTGTTGCACTACCCTAATTTTAATTCAAAAACTTAACTGCTGTATGAACTGCGAGTTAAGGTTGAATTTAGTATACTTCTTCGCCTTATTTACTAAACTGTGATTGAGGGTATTTTTACTTTTCAAATGGTTTTGTTTTGTGCCGATTCGCTTGTGTGTAATTATTATTATCCAATTTATTAAGTTTTGACCAGTTGATTCTATTAACCAATGGCATCGTTCGATTAACAACTTTATTAAAGGCTAAAATTGATATTCTGTGGGAAAAGGAACTAAACATAAAGAAAATAGCACGAGATATGGGAATAACGGTAAGATTTACGTTATTCTTACACATTATATCTATTTATTGTTGCAATCATGTTGCAATCGTTGAGCTCCTTAAGTCTTGAGTTGAGCTGCATGATTTCTGACAAATGCGTGCACTGACTGGACAGGTCCTCTCAATCTGTGTGGTTCTTTCCTCAAAAGACCATCTCAGACATCGACCTACATGGTCTTCATATAACTTGACCAAGATTATGTCTGGACTTTAAAAGAGACTATGACCTCTGAGTTTGTTTCGGCCTTTCTTCTCAGAGTAGTCAGATAGGAAACGCCGACCTCATCTAGTTTAAAAAAAAATTATGATTGACGTGTAAAAGTGTTTGTGCAAACCTACTTACAGAAATAAAATCATTTATCATTTATCATTATTACTTAGAAGTTGGATTTTTTTATGTATTTCTAATATTATTATTTTCATTACAGAGAAAAATAGTTCGTAGATGGATACAAAGGTATCAAGCGACGGGTGATGTGAAATGTGATCACCAAGGCCCTCGCCCGATTGCTTACACTAATGAATCGGAGCGACAACGTAGTATTGTGAAAGTTTACTCAGTGGCACCCTTCAAAACTACGCGTTCAAGTGCTGACTTCAAGAAGTGATAGACAGAGACGGCCATCCTATCAGTTATGAATAGGCAACTCGGCAGATTGACTGTGTAACTTATTTGATAAAATTGCATTGGAATATATATGAGCAAGTGTTAATTTAATTCCCAATATCTGTGGGATCATTATCTCGTAGTTAATAAAAAATATACAACCTTTATTATTATCAATCCAGTTACTCTTGTTTACAAGTAGTCTAGTAATGTGTTAACGATGCACCATCTGAACTCACATATTTTTCTAATGTTGTGTTAAATAAGGGCTATCAGAAAATGTGATAAAAGAGAAAGATGTATATTACTATACTGTTACAGTTTAGCATGTTGGTTCTTCCTCTGTAATTCACAGGCACAAATAACAACATTTAATTTTATAACCAGGCTTTTTTCCGATAAGATCACACAGAGTATAAAAAGTATGTTTTCACAACTTTAAATAAATAAATATTATTGTAAGTATTTATGTTTCTAGAAATATATATAAATTAACCGTTATCTAATGGTAAACGTTCAAACTAAACTAGGGTATCTGTTTTGTGTTTAGTTAATATTCTAAGTAAATAACCCCAATTTAACACAGACAGAAATCTGTATATCCAACCAGGAAGTGGATTCCATGAAGTCTTAGAAATGTAATTAGAAAAATAAATGAATATTGTTTATGCAAAATGCCTAGCTTTTATTACAAACCTCCATTTGATTTCTTAATCATAATTGACGAAAATCACCTACTAAAGAAACTAAAAAAAAATAAATAAAGGTAAATAATAAAATAAAACATCTCATCCAGGGAGAGAACTCGAGACTATCGCATTGCTAAGCCGCAGTGTTAACCACTAGACCATCACGCCATTTACGTTACATTACTAAAAACTTAAATAGGTTCGATGTCATTACCAAGAGGGGTACCTTTTCTGTGAAGCGAACTGCGTGTGCGTATGTGTGTGTGTGCTGCGTGCGTGAGATCTGTATGAAAGTGTGAGTGAGTATTGTGAGCTCGGAAGTAAGGGCAGAGGGTATCAGTAGCATTATGTTTAAATTTAAAACCTGTTGAAGAAGATCAAAACAAAGCTTTGGAATGGGCAACTACGTACCTGTTACATAGATTCCCATTAATATTGGACTGACTGATTCCTGGACAATTTATTACTACTGAGTTACCTAAGAGCCTTTAAAATAAATAATTATGGTATCGCATTATGGTTTTTGTTTGTGAGCAGACAAAATAAAAATTGAACTACAACTGAAAAAGAATTGTCCCTGCCAATATATTGAGAAGTTCCATAATTTATTTAGGTTAAAAAAGCTTTTGATAATAAAGCAGTAATGATCAAATAACTCGCAACATTGTGTCGGGGGGGGGGGCGGAGGGGCATCAGTTGTCCTCAAAAAGGCTCAAACGCAATTATATTACCTACCGACTCACAAAACCGAATTATGTTAACACAATTTTATCATTTTTCGTAGAAACACAATAAAATATATTTTATTAAATTATTGCCAATTATGTACATACGTCCCGCATGAACGCCGGGACAAATTCACAATACGATGAAAAAGTAACGATTTGCTTGATATTCGTGTTAGAAAAAAATTGTCTTCTCTCCGTATTGCGTGTCTGAAGCTACACATATTGTGACATATTATCATAACTTTTATTGGTAGCAGTGTTACGAGAATTTCAATAAACGAAATGTATGTAAATTCTATAAAAATAAGAAACCTCTAGACAGCTTGGTACTCGTGGGTACGTATGTAGATACTTTTGTATGCATGTTATGTATGACAACATTACAGCACATTTCTAATCATACAAAAAACCGGCCAAGAGCGTGTCGGGCCACGCTCAGTGTAGGGTTCCGTAGTTTCCCGTCCGTCATAATAAGTGTTCCCACTTATAAGTTTAAAGGTGGGTATCCATTATGTTCGCGCTCCAGCAGCGCTCCGCGCTCCTGCAACTGCTCCCGGTAATGGGTACGTGCGCGAACACGGAGCGTGCATCATTGCACGTTCCGCGGCAGGCGCTCCAACTCGTGACGGTTTTTAGCGCGAACACAAAGGGATACGTTCAGGATAATAAAATATGTAAACGAAGTTAAAAAAATGCTTGCACATACGATTATACTACAAACTTAGTCCAGAAATTATTTTGTACAACTTTTTGTCTTTTTTGTACAAAAACTGTTGTTTCCATCAAGTTCAAAATAATTTTCCTAGAAAGTCCTTATAAAGTTCTACTTTGCAGATTTTTTTCATATTTTTTAAACTTATGGTTCAAAAGTTAGAGGGGGGGGGGGACACATTGTTTTTTACTTTTGGAGCGATTATTTCCGAAATTATTGACATTATCAAAAAATGATTTTAGTAAACCCCTATTCATTTTTAAATACCTTTCCAACAATATATCACACGTTAGGGCTGAAATTAAAAAAAAAAAAAATCACTTCCTACTTTACATATAGGGGGGCTACCCTAATAAAACATTTTTTTCCAATTTTTATTTTACCACTTTGTCGGCGTGATTGATATACATATTGGTACCAAATTTCAGCTTTCTAGTGCTAACGGTCACAGAGATTAAGCGAGGACGGACAGACGGACAGAGAGACATGGCGAAACTAAAAAGGGTTCCTAGTTGACTACGGAACCCTAAAAAATGTCGCAATTATTTTTTGGTTTGTAGTAAAATTTCGTCCTCTATATTTTGGCACTTTATGGTTTGAATATTTAGCTCTAGACAATAGAAAAATTGGTTGAAGTTTTTATGATCTAGAATTTGCAACTTTTGGTAAAACGAAGTGTAAAATCTAAACCACTAGGTACCTCCTAAGCACGTGCCGGTTGTTAATTTCTTGTTTGATATTTAAATATTTAAATTATGTGCAACCATCTAAACGTGGAAACTTCATAAAACTGTTGCTCTCAGATCTGTGGTTGCTTTGCTCTCTCCATTAAATCTGCATAGTTGCCGCGCCACGAGGCTGACTCTGTATTAACAGTGTTGTGCACTTACTTCACCGTTGTTCTAGCATCTAAGTGCACTATTGTCACCTGCACATTATACCCACTGTAAGATTCGTATTAAATATACTGCGTTTTTTTCCTTTTCCTTTCTATGCATAGGTACGCACGTTGTACCGATAACAGTTTTGATTTCTGTTCCTTCTACAGGAATTCATTACTGTAACCAAGTAAACATATTATTACAACACACAACTGCATTCGTTTCCCGCTAGCGGCTAGAAGGATTGTTAAAGCTTTGAAAGCACCTACCTGCTGAATTTGCTACTATTATTGCAAAATAATATCATTTGCAGGCAGCACAAGCATTACAGCGCAGCACTAAAGCGGATTCGCGATAGCAATCAGGGTCCACTGGAAACAAAATTGTTCGAGCTGCAGCAATCCAAACTAGTTGAACTTTAGCACCATAGATAGAACCCACTGTGCACGTAATGAGTTTAGCGTTTTGAGTTTGTTTTATTGCGGTTGGGTGCCGACACTACGAACATTATGATTTTTGCACTATAATTCAAACCGTCCTGATACCGCAGCTGTAATTTATTTATTTGATACTTGGATTAGCGTGAAAGGGCGGCCCTGATTTCCTTGATTTCATCATTCAGTAAAATAATTGGTATCTGTTCATTTAAATTCAAATATAATTACGAATGTTCATCAGTATGTTTTCATTTATTTCGCGTTTAATTAAAATATTATTTTGTAACTCGTTAATTTACTGAAGCTGAGTGCTGATTACTGCGTCTGTTACCGATTTGATTGCATTAAAATTTTCTGTTATTGACACAATTAAGTACCTGTGCAAGTGCCCACCTTCTTCGTAATCCCAATTATTACCAACCCTCACTTTTTACGTGGACGTCACGACGACGTCATATCCTAATAAATGGGGTACGTGCATATTTATAATGATAGAGTGTCAGGTTTGTCAAGCGAATGGGTAAATAACTTTTGTAAATCGAAGCTTTGGAGTCGACGGCGACGATCGAAAAACTGTAGTCTTTGTCATATATTTAGAACTTTCACATAACATTACGTCTATATTCCCCGAAACGGCAGCCAAATTTCGTTATTAATGTTTAAGTCCCATGTGATGTTAATTGGAGCCCATTGCTCTCGACCGGGGCACTAATCCAGACTTCAGGCAGTCAGGCTTCTATTGAGAAATTCCTAAATGATTGCATTTCATGTCTATTGGCTGCACCAACCCCTGCACAAACTAACTTGTTCTGGATCACTTCCAAGTGCGGAGGTCAAATGGAGCTCTGGGTTCTAGTGTCCGAGCTCGCCAACATCGATTAGCTACATACCGTTCAATTAGATTGGAATCGAAGGGCCGTAAATCATCTTCAGACTTGGCCGGTGTACTATCTGGGTGAAGTGAGTATAGTGGTATATTTAACACCTGTCAATATTTGGGACTGGGGCTTGCCAAGCGGTATTATAATATTATTTATGGTAGATCTATAATGATTCACATCGAAAATTAGATAAAACTGAATAAAATAAATATTCCGTGCATGGAAAGACCAGAAAAGAAAGAAGAGCTATTTTTTTAAAGATTACCCTATTTATTTATATTTACATATTTTAAAAGCTAGCAGTCTTAAATAATAATATGTACAAGTTTATAAAAAGGAGGGAAAATAATCAAAGGGCACCAAAATATTCGTCCGCATCGCTGTCAACGGGAAAAGTGCCCAAAAGATCACGTTGTGTGGCAATGCTGATTCTTTGGCCTAAAAATAGGCCAGCCCAATGGTCACGTGTAAAACTAAAAAGTAACTGGGTAATCGGACTCCATGCCCTAGTGTTTCAACCCCAAAGGGCTCGAACAAGTCCCAAAAAAATTGGAGTATTTGCGCCGTCTGAGGTTTCCCGCACCTGCAGTAGCCACCCCAGCATAGCCCAACGGGCTTGGACGATGGGATGGCGCAAGGGTGTCGACACATTTGCATCCCACACCAAAGCCCTTCCAAGGCATTATGGTCATTCCGTCAGGTCTCTTCCCATAGTCGCGTGCGAAGCCATTGAGTTCTAAAACATTAATTATTTAGCATAATTATAAAAAGTTGTTTCTTTGAGAAAGAACCCAGGTAAAATTGAACTAATAAATATCCGGCGACGTGAAACCAGCAGTTTGATTATTTAAAAATAGATCTTTCTTTATAGACCATAACAGGCTATTAACTAAGCTCGAAACATATGGTACAGTACCCGGCTATAAATATTGCACATTGACCTTTGGAAAGAGACAATCGGCTAATTTCGGCTTCGTAGAGCGTTATCTCTGTCGCACAAAATACAAACAGTCCGGTATCTATTAGGAGCTGTTAAAACAATAATGATTTGCTTCTTTTGATAATTATTTTTATTCTTTGTATAAAATACAAAAAAAGGTAAAGGTCGTTGTGCAATATTTATCGCCGGGTACTGTATCAGAGGTAGCGTGCTTAATCTGATAAAATCTTATTTGGAGAATAGAAGTCAAATTACACAAATTAATAAATTAAATATAAGGACCAAAACTGAGGAAGTTTACTCCTCTAGCTCGAGAATACTGTCATGTGGTGTGCCGCAGGGTTCTGTGGTAGGACCCTTACTTTTGATTTGCTATATTAATGACTTTCTCGAAGTGGTCGAACATTAAATGTCACTATTTGCCGACGACAGCACTACCATTTATGATACTGGCACCATAAAAGAAATAGAAGAGCATGTACACAAAAGTCTTATTCCTATCATCGACTGGTTAAATGCTAATAAACTTAAAATAAATCTAAACAAAACGAAAGTTATGAATAAATATTAAACACAAAGAATAATCAGAGTTTCAAATAAACTGTAGAGGGAATGAAATACTTGAAGCTAGTGTTACAAAATTGTTTCAAATAAACTATAGAGGGAATGAAATACTTGAAGCTAGTGTTACAAAATTTCTTTGACAATGACATGACATGGAGGACTCAAATTGAAAGTGTTTGTGCAAAGTTTAGTAAATTTTCATATGCTATTTATATGCTGCGTAAAATTGCGAATAAGACCGCCTTACTCGCAGCCTATCATGGCTATGTCGCCTCGGCTCTGCGGTGTAGCCTCATATCCTGGGGAAATGCCCCTAAGATTCAAGAACTACTCATAGCACAGAAATTTATTTATTTATTTATTCTTTAATAAAAATTTTTACAACCAATTACAGAAATTAAAGACAGTTTACACATTCACATAAAACATTAATTAATATAAAATCAAGTAAAAGGAAAAATGTATCCGAGCGATTTGTAAACTAAAACAAACAGAATCATGCAAGCCACATTTTCATAAGCTAAAAATATTAACGTTACCGTCACTCTATATTTATGAAGCCTGTATTTTTATAAAACACAACATGAATTTATTTAGATTTGTAGAAAGTAAACGGCGCTCAAAACAGTTGCAGGTGTTAGCAACAAAAACACAATTTGTGTTTGCGTCTATTTAACGAAGTGTACAATGCGTGCCACGAAAGAAGAGACTTGACCCCGCCTTCCCCGCTCTTTCCGCTGCCCCTATGACGTCCGGTCCCGTCCCGCACTCAGACCTCATACCGCTAAAGATACCTAAAATCGTGTTCTGCGCATGTCAAACCACGTGGTGTGTCAAGACTCTATTTACGTGGCACGCATTGTAGCTTAGCTTATAATTGGAGATGTTTTGCAAGGCTGACTGTTCTCATCTTGTCCTCAGCTTGCAGAAACGCCCTTATAGTTCAGGCATAAGTATTCCGGCCTCAATTGATAAAGCTGCCTGATTTCGCTTCGTCGCGAAATAGTGATCGACATAATTCGCCACGGGGCGTACAAGAAACCAGTTGGTCTCGGGGCATAGTGCCCGGTTAAGATTTATCGCCGTGGGTTCGATCCCAGTCTGAGGATCTTCTTTTCGTCAATCAAGACATTTTGTTTTATTTTTATTTCGTTTTTTGGTGTACTTTATTCTATTTTTGTTTTTTTTTGTATACTTTGCTTTATTTTTATGTTGTTTACTTTTATTTGTTTGCGTTATTTAATAATTAAGGTGTTAGTGATTAGATTACAAAGAAACTTAGAACCATTAGTTGAGTAAATTTGTTGATAAGTACTGCCTTTGTCTTCCTTTCTTTAATCAGTTTACTTGGAACCCCGGGCAGGCCTCCGTCACTCCATGTACTTGCGCGCTATAATTACCTACCGCCCGGCCGAGCAGTCTCGGGCCGTTTGCGGACCATATTCAGTGCAGTTTTCGCAAGCGAAGCGCACGCACGTTATTCAATTTTAATCATTCCATTCGTTTGTACGGGTACCTAAAATGCCGTCTGGTGCCTTATGTGCAGTAGATGGGTGCAAATCAAGTAAAAGAAGGGATAAACACCTAATATTTTTCCATTTAGCTGTTAATGAAGAAAGTTAAGTGATAAACTATAACCATTTTTGTCGTTTCAAAATTATTACAGTCAGCACCAATTTATTAAAAACATATTTTACCTTTATACGATACAATTTTAAACTACCGAACATATTCACAGTTCTCAATAAAATAGACACAAATAGTTATGTTAATTTAAATTTATCGAACAGGCAGCCCTGCGATTGCTGTGGGATCGCGCGGTGCGAAGCAATCACAACTGTACGCTTGAGCATTTAGGCACATTTTAGCATGCAGCAGTTGCTGACGCGACGGAGTAGGCTATTATAGCAATAGGTATTGGAAATTTTCTACTGAGTGAAGTATCTGTTACGTAGTAACTATTTAGTAATCTGTGCCCCGGGCATCACAATACCTGTTAACTAAATACAATCTGTTCTCATGTTATGACATTCTAAATAATTTTATTAATTTTTATTATTGTTGTATTAATTTTTTTATGTATTTATCACCATTATGGGACCTTTGATATTTTGTATGCCTTTTGGCGGGAATCTTATGTATTTATAACACCTTTTGTATGTACCCTGTGTTTACGAAATAAATGAATTTGAATTTGAAATTTACCTTTGTGGCAGGAACCTATTTATAACATTATTAATACGCACCTTATAAAAAAAAATCTTACCACGCTCCTTTGGAATAGTCCCGCATCCATCAAGTCGGACCTTAACCCATGTGCGTGTTCACACGGTAACACTTGCAGGGTCGAGCTGACCCCAGTGCCCGTGTACTGACAGCATGGTATAAAGGCGACACAAAGGCACCGCTCGTTGCGCGACTTGCGGTGTCTTTGTGTCGCGTGTCGCGTCGCGCCTGTGTGTATGAGCCTTAACAAATAGGTACAGAAGGTCGGTTCCGTAGAACGGGTTTTTCACTAACACGAGAGACTGGACACACGTGTGTCCAGTTGGTGAAACTCAAAATTAGTACTTATAACTTATTATTTCGTCATCTGGACACGTCAAGATTTTTACGCGTGTCCACATAGTGAAACTTAAATTAAATCACTATTATGTTTTCGCCAACTGGATACAGCCAGTTTTTTTTTTTGCAAAACAAGTGTACAGTGAGGTAATCGCCTCGTTCATTGAATTAATGAACGAGGCGATTTCATGAAAAAGCTGCCTCACGTTTTTGTTTGAAAAGCCTTATTACTTAGCTTCTATTTTTCTTTTTTCTGGGTCTATTTAGACTTTTCTATTTAAAAAAAAACCCTTCAAACTAAAAATCAGACGAAGTCCGACTAGGGGGCGAAAGCCGGACATATCCGGAGAAATCCGGACGTATAGTAATCCTACGCACAAATAATCAGTATAACAATAAACAGGAAACACCACCCTCGATGTTGCGTACAGCGACTAACACTGCCTAGGAAAGAGAGAGGAAGAGGCATAATAGATATTACGAACCTACACAATAAACAAATAAGTACCCTTTTTTTTTCAGGATGGGAAATTATCAAATGACCCCTCCTGAGTGTCAGACTCTTACTGACTAAAACCCACCCGTGTTCCTTCCTTAACCCTTTATGTTCCGGGCCAGCGGTAATTTTATTTATTTATTTGGTTCACTAACAATTGTTTACACTAACATCTTGATACAAATAACGTCTTTAAAAACTTTGAACAGTGTAACAATTACTTAAAGGTAAACACCACATGAACTAAATTTTATTTTTTTTTTATTTGAAATGGGCTTGCTCTTGACTCTAGTCTAGGTCAGAGATGACAGAGACAAAGTCTACGATGGAGTGAGCTCACCCAGAAGAAGCCTGTTCACTCTTACTTTGAAGAGATTCGGGTTGTATGCACTCGGAAACACAAACGCAGGTAGAGAGTTCCACTCTTTTGCTGTGCGCATTATAAAGGACATTTGAAAACGCTTAGTGCGAATTGGTGGAATAGCAACTAGGTAGGGATGGTAACTTGTAGTGCGTCTGGATGTTCATAATCCATCAAAAACTTGCTATGAAACATAAATTAATAACTACACACCCAGTACCTTACTACAAATATAATCCTAAAACAGTTCTTGAAAACACAACACACAAGCTATACTTTGATCGAGCCATCCTCACATACAGAACAACTCATTACAATAGGCCAGACATAACTTTAGTAGACAAAATTAATAAAACTGCGCAAATTATTGACATAGCAGTACCAAACATACACATCCTACAAAACACTATTGCAGAAAAGCTGTCAAAATATACAGACTTAAAAATAGAAATAAGCCGAATGTGGCGGTTAGGCAGCGTTGCCATAATCCTAGTAGTAGTCTCAACCACGGGTGTCATTCCCAAACAACTGCACCAATCTTTAAAAACGCTAGACTTATCTCCTTCCACCTACCAAACTGTATAGAAAGCTGCTATTCTGAACACTTGTAGAATTGTCCAATAATGCTCAAATATCATCACATCATAATTATGTTATCATCTATCGCTTAGGTTAGCACTTGGTTTCGGCCCGTGTTATTCTATAAAACTGGCACATAAATGCCGAGATACAAAAATATGTACCAACAAATAATAATAATCATTTTATTATCAAGCAACTAAAGCCCATAGGTAAAATACATAAAATAAATACACGCGCGCGCCTACAGAAACACGCAGGTGTGCGTGCGCCTGTTTCGCTGCTTGTAAGGAGCCGACCTTCTGCAACTACCCATGTTGTGCCACAGCCCTGTGTATTAACACCAATAGATTTCGTGAGCGAATCCCGAGCCTTCCCTAATCTCCGCCAAAAGGTTCCGTTGGGCACTGTGAAAGGCTGTGAGGCTTTTTGAAAGGGTAAGGTTAGTGGAAAATATTGAGTGGGTAAGCTGTTTAGTATTGAAACTATACTGGATACACCCCTTTATGTATTAGACTTTGTGTTAACAATGCTTACGATTGGTGCCTACTACACGTCATAATATACTGATTACACCCATCATGATTGTAAAGTTTCGTCAATCAATTAAAAAGTCGTATTGTATACAGCTGTATGTTCACTTGGTTAAGTTAGAACAAAACACGAGTCTATTTAAACAAATGAAAAATCAACTACTCCATCGGCATAGTGAGGAAACAGATATTGGTAACTGGACTTTCATTTCCTACGAAATGTATGGGAAAAGTTTTTGCGATTTCGGATTTTTATTATTATTTATTTATTTTTACTAATTAAAAAAAATTAACGGATCGTGTTCGTAACACAATACTGCGCTCCAAAACAAAGATATCTGACGTGGCTCAAAAGGCTGCTCAACTTAAATGGGACTGGGCAGGACATGTCTGCCGCATGCCGGACAAACTGTGGGCCCAAATAGCGCAGAATTGGTGCCCTGAGACAGTGAGGCGGGGTCGCGGCAGACCACGTAGGAGATGGCGGGACGAGCTGGATAGGTTCCATCAAAACTGGAAGGGGGACGCGCGGGCTCGCGAGAGATGGAAGGAGTGGAGGGAGGCCTTTGCCCAGGAGCGGGACAGAGCAGGCTAATCAACAAAAAAAATGCTTTTTCTTGTAGTCAAACCTCAGTTGGTCCGATAGAGTTTTTTGATCCGTATAAGAATCAGGATCAATGGGCATCTAAAAACCCTTTTGCACCAATCATATCACTTGGTTTTAGTAGGTTTTTATATTTTTTATTTTATTTATCATTTTGATAGATTCTTATTTAGTAAACGTGAGGACTTTGTAGGCCTTGTAGACTTTAGATCTGTAGATAATTTTTTTTGAAGTGAAAACTTCTTTAGCGGCGCTGTGTACTTTTTTTGGAATGGGTAAAAACTTCTAAATTCGCGTCAGGTCACGTGACCCTGATCGAAAATTCGTAAGACATAAAACGTCAGACGTAAAACGTAAGACGCGCGTTGTTGAGGACAGCGCCATCTATGCACATCGGGAAGAACTACGAGGGCCTCGCGTACTAACGTCAGACGTAAAACTTAAGACGCGCGTTGTTGAGGACAGCGCCATCTATGCACATCGGGAAGAACTACGAGGGCCTCGCGTACTAACTACGTAGTTCATCCAACAACGACGAGATGGCGTTGTAAATCTGAATAAATTCCTTTCACGAGAAGAATAAACCAGTCACTTTGGTCATCATACCTGATTTGCAAAAAACCCTATAAAATAAGGAACACACCTTAACACGCGTGTTTTGTTTATAAGACGATTCACAAAATACACTCGTAATTGTTCAAGTTTTCACTTCTGTCGGCACTACCGGAGTGCCAGTGTTTTTTTTTATTTTATCAAATACCTGGTACTTGTTGACAGGCCTACGCTGTCCTCCCATACCTACTGTAATTTGAAAACATTCTAAAAAGGCAAATTATTTTTAAAAGAGTAACAGTGGAGTTTCTTGGTGGCTCTTCTACATAGGAAACGAGCAATTGGAACCGTGCACCTGGCTTCTGATGTTTCCTAAGTGCCCAAATATTTTATTTCACATAAACCTATTAAGTGAAATAAAATATATATAAATAAATAAAAAAAAAAAATAAAAAAAAAAATAAAAAAAAAATAAATAAATAAATATATATAAATATATATATATATATATATATTTGATTTGATTTATTATTTTGATTTTGTCTATTTTCTTGCAGTCTAACTTCTTTAAAAGAAACTGTGTGCTAGTAAAAATATCTTGAACAGTTAAGGACAGTTTCTAAAGAACGTTTTTCCGTATCTTCAACGGTTAAGGTACCAACCCTTCCTGCCCCATCTCAAAAATCCACCCCGAATGTGAGATTGAGATAAACTCCAACAATTTTTGTCCGATCACCATGAAAGTTGACTTAGATACGTAGATTTTCGTGGAGAAGGTTCATATACAGGTGGCATCATTCACACCGCCGTTGAGCATCAGGTTAATTAGAGTCGCAAGCTCCTTAAAATGCGACTCACCAGCTTCCCCGGCGCCTGAACTCAATAAATCTTTTTTAAATGTTGAGAAGTCAGGCCGCCGCCGCGCCGACGGAAACACTTCGGAAGGAGCTCACGGCTGCAATCAGCTGAGGGCAGTAACAGTAATAGTGAAAGCAGTTGAATCCGGATCAGGGAGGAAAGGGGGGCGGTAAGTTGGGGAGTCGGTGAAGGTGAGACCATCCGCAGGCGCTGGATGTTTATTCTCCAGTGCTACAAGAGTTTCTGGGGAGTAGAGCGTCTTCACATCGCTACTGAACAGTATCCTGGCCGCTCACCTAACACCTACAATTAATAATTTAAATAAATTAATAGGTAATTTTGCTCGAATTTTATTTTTATTTATTTTACTTATTATGGGATAATAAACAACTATAAATAATAATATGAACAAAATGAACGATTACGATGAATGCTGGAGGCATCGCTAAGGATTGTCACACAAAGATAACGTTATGGAAATGCACGTGAACATTTTCGTTATTATGGATTTTAATTATATTTCAATAGTTCTGATGAAACCAATATTGAAAGTAACGTCAAACGTGACGGCCACAGAACACTATTACTCCTGGCCTCCGTTAGGAGTATTAATGTTCTGTGCTCCTGGCGGAGTAGCGGAGATGACGGCGCAACAGAACAAAAATACAATACGTCATAATAAAAACGGTTTCTTTTTGAAGTGAAAACTTCTTTAGCATCGTTGTGATTTGAAATTTTATGAAACGAAAAAGCAACAGCAAAAAGAGACATATAAGATTTAACGTGGGAGAAAATTAGATAGGAAGCATTATACAGTGTTTTTGTTTTTTATTATTACTAATGACATCACATTTAATCCTATGCTACTAATTTGTGAGGATGATGATGATGATGGTGATGATAATGATGATGATGATGATGATGATGATGATGATGATGGATGGATGGATGGATGGATGGATGGATGGATGGATGGATGGATGGATGGATGGATGGATGGATGGATGGATGGATGGATGGATGGATGGATGGATGGATGGATGTTCTTTAGCATCGTTGTGATTTGAAAGTTTATGAAACGAAAAAGCGACAGTAAAAAGAGACATGTAAATTCATAAGATTTAACGTGGGTGAAAATGACATAGGAAGCATTATACAGTGTTTTTGAAGGTTTCACTTTTACCACGTGTGAATTGAACACATGCTATTTTTTTATCGTTCCTCTTTTCTTTAAATGCTTAAAATATATTCCAAAATAATAATTTAAATTAATACAACACATCGCGTGAGCTAAATATTTTTTGACAGACATTAAAATATACCTAGGTACCTAATATTATAAGTAAATAGTAAATCGGTGTCGGTAGGTACTTACAAATTATCTTCTTTATTTAAATGTTTGTTGGCAATGTTTGTTACCTACTTATATATTTTACCGAAAAATTTCTTCATTTTATTTTCTTCTCAATATTTCGCGAATGATATTTTGATCAAGATACAATCTGATACTGACCTGCAAATTACAAAAAACGTAAGAATATTTTAATTTCTCGGTTTACCACTGCGCATTCACTTTAAATTGTCCATGGTCCCTTCCAAAACCAAACGTAAAAGGCATTCTATTATTGCGGATTCTCACTGAACTAATGTATATTTCTCTATGTACTTTATAATTCCATACTAACTAAACTACAATTTAACATGACAACACTACGATCAGTCTAAACATTATTTTGTGTTTATTATATTTTTTCTATAGGCTGTTTAGTGATCTGTTGTCAGTGCTTTTATTTACAGTTACACTTGCGCGCGCATCGCTAGTGCTGGCTAGCGCGGTGCGCGGAAGAACAAAACCAGCGCGCCATTTTCCATACAAGTTAATATTTAACAATACAAGTTTGTTTTTTCCTCGCAAGTGTGTTGAAAAACGTCGTATGAAACGCGTATGCATTAATGTACTATTGTGAATTGCGATTGCAAATATGTCTGATTGTGGTGTCGGTCGTTTGGGTCGTAATGAGTGAAAGATCGGAACGTGCGTCAAACAAAACAAACAAACCGACCGATTCATTCGCTTTTCTTTATCTAATCAGCCGTCGATCTGTGCCGTACGATCAACCACGCTTTAGTAGTACCGCTTGCACTTCGAAAACCACATTTATTGCTACGAAATAAAGGCCCTATCAAAGTCGAACTGTAACCGTGGGCTTGCAGTTGACTGTAGCACAGAACAGAAAAAAACTGTTTTTTCTGTTCTGTGGACTGTAGGTACGTTCCGAACAGAAACGGAATATCTGGTGATTTTTGCAGCTTGCGTATTTAGTAATGTTGTAACGTACAATAGTATAAGAAATAAACAATAGTATTGTTTTGTTTCTCGTGAATGCGTAAATCAGTAACGAGGGTGTGTTTAATTTGATATATGTAGGTGCGTGTTGCTTGGGTTTATCTAAATTACATAAACACATTATCCTATTTGTGTGGTAGGTTTTCCGCAGGTAAATTGGTCGAAGGATTCATATTGAAGGTGTTGTGGTTTGAGAGGTGTTACACAACAACTTATAGGTACTATCTATATTAATAATATTGTGATGATTGAAAAAGTAACTCTGTCTGTTACAGTAGCAAAGGGTGAATTTTTGTAAGAGGTAAGCCCGGGTAGATTATCTTTAATATGATTATATTATTTGTGTATAGAAATCGAGTTGTATGCAACCTTCGCCACTGGTCTGTTACCTTTTCACAAGTTAATGACTGAACGGATTTCGATAAAAGGCACACAGCACAAGTATACCGTGAACTGCAAATAGCATATTTTTGATCACGAGATAATTTTGAAGCCGCAGACAAAAGCTAGTTGAGAATACAAACAACAACGTAACAAACCTATAGACGAAACTTGTATGAAGCTATTACATATTTGTATTAAAACCATAATACTGAAACGACCGCAATAAAAGTAAAACGGAACAACATTCGAGCTCAATATCCGCGAGATTACAGCGAAACTTGTTTCGTAAACAAATTCTAATGTCACACAGGTAGGTACTTGAACGAACAAGAACTACTTACTTGTTCAGTGTTCGTTATTCAGCTCAGTTCCCAACTCGAGATCCGAGGCAGTAAATAATCTGGATCGATCCAACTTCCAGCCATTACACGGTTCTCAAAGGAACATCTGGCGAAGTACTTGGACGCACAAACATAACAGTAACTATCGATATACCCGCCGCCCGCTTCTAACCGGTTCCAACCGGATTTACTCAGTTTGAACTGTCTGAAGGTGGAATTATCCGGTTATTTTGCGGCTAATGCGGAGGCGAGATTTTGCGCAGGTAAAATAAAGGCACTTTTAGTACAAAGCGTACCTATGTAGGTAATATTGTAACGGAATGTGAGAGAAATTCTGGGACACAGTAGTTTTTTTTTTGCAATTTATACACGGTTTTTCACACTTAGCGTAAGCTGAAATTGTATTTTTTTATAAGGATTTTTGCTCTTTTAAAAAGTTAAATGGAATTTTGTTTTGTAAAATGGTTGACAATCGATCAATGCACATTGAATTTAGTTTAGCGCATGGCAACGGTTCACTGATCCTAAGCGATCAATCACGGCATCATTTCACAATCCACGGTACGTTGATGGAGAGGGTATTTAACAGATCAGATGACTGAACCAAATAATAATAAATGCACTATAAAATACATTTTGTTTGAAAATATACCTGTCATTTGTCAATAAATACTATGGCCACGGACTTAGGGGAACCATGTAAAAAGTTATTCGTGGTCATAAAATAAAAATATATTTAGGTCCGTCCGGATTGTAGATTCCGCTGTTTTACAAAACCGCTAGTTGTTTTACAAAACAGCTCCGTTATGTAAAACAAAACAGGCACAACTACTTCCTTATACCACGGCACATTCTGCTTCCTTGCATGGGAAGGAGGATAGTGGCAATGAAGAAAATGAGCGTACGAGCACGTACAGCGATGCAGAAGAAAGTATAGACGAAGGGCTGAGCGACAATGACAGGGCGGTGACTAGGTCGACCATGAAGCCCTTGAAGTAAAACACGGTCTTGCTAGATAATGACTGATTTATTTTATCCGTTCGGTGTATGAACAAAACATTATTGTGAGGTTACCCTCAATGTTAATATACAACATCTTCCCCTATTAGGTAAATAAAAGTATATAAACTAATTGGAAATTCCACCACCAATTAAAAAATAAGTACAGACGGCAGCACATCGATGTAAACTCTATACATATCTATAACTACGACGCGCCGTATAGTGTTAGAAAGAAAGTACTCTTGGTTTGATTGGTGGAGTTTTCAACGTTTCTAATATTGCCCAATGGTTGCACATACTAATAATTGGCAGCCAATTATCATGTCTCACTAGGAATAAGCCACACCCACGCTAATGTCACTCATGACATTGACAATTTGACATCGTTCGTTTGACGTTTATTCATTACGTCAGGTGGAGTCGTGTTTGTGTCGGTTCAGTCGGTTGTGTTTTAATTATTTTACAAGTTTGTCTTATTATCGAATGCATATGCTTATCGACGCAAATTGAAAGGTATCATAGCCCTTCGATTGAGTGGATGACGAGATTGATATTTGTCGACAGACGGGCATATCGGTGAGTAATATTTTTTGTAATTATCATTTTATAAAGGTTAGTAAGTATTGAAAAATAGTGTCAATGGTGTTTTTCTATAGAATTTTAAAATTAACAGAAGGGATAAGTAGGTATCTTCTTTGTGTTCTTTCCTAATGAGTGCCCGCTGTTCCAAGCGTCATCAAAATGTAGGATAAGTAACAGAAAGTTTATATTCAGATTTATACCTACGTAAACAAAATTCGATGATCTATTGTTTTTGATTGCATTGTCATGGGACATTCTAAACAAAAGTTATTCCAGTAGGTAGTGATGGGATTTTAAAGTAAATACTCAATACTTTTATTGCATTCCACATGTAGGCATTCTTAGGTGGTAAACTTATAGTTAGATCATATGGACCCTGTCGGGCACAGCAAAATAAGTGAGTTAGGAGAGAGGAAGCATTTGTTAATTTTATAACATTACATAACAAACTACTATATTATAGGTAATAATGATGTAGGTATTTTTAGAGATAAACTAATAGCTTCTATACATATAAAATATAAACAATAAATATAAATATTAAGAGATGTAATAATCCATACTAATATTATAAATGCGAAAGTGTGTCTGTCTGTTGGCGCTGCTAGTAATAAATAAATAAAATTTAAAGTATCAAGTTCTTCTTAAGTTCTGACTTAAGTCTATCACTTAGATATTTGTTTACCGAGTAGTAGCTTTTATTCAGCAAGAATTGTCTAAGTTTTTTTAAAAATGTGTTAATTTTCTCTTCTTTTTTTATTAGTGCGGGTAGTTCATTATATAATTTAATGGACATTACATAGGGACTTGTAGAGTGCATTTTTAGTTGAGAACTTGTCTGAATAGATAGCGTGTCTGAATGTCTTCACGTTTTGAATATAACTCTTGATGTTTCCGGTCAAATTTGCATGTTTCTAAAGTATACAGGGAAGGGTTCAAATATTATGTTTTTGAAAGAAAGGTTTGCAACTATCTGTTTGCTCAATGTTAACCAGGATTCTATCATCTAAGCATAATAGGTGGTGAGAGCTGTTTGTAAATTGGTGGTCTTTTTTATGTCACGAAGGGCTTAAGAGAATTTAGAAATTTTTGAGTGAGTTTTCTGTATGTGTGATTTCCAGTTTATATGTGTGTCTGTGTGTGTGTTTATTGTATTGTATGTGTTTTATATGGGCCTTGACACCTGAAATAAATGGATAACTAGTCCTAGTAGAGTAAATTTGTTAATGGTTTCTAATTTAGAGTCATTGAAAGTAAAATCTAAAGTTATAGGTGTTTTTTGGTAAGGGTGGAAAGTTATTAATTTGGTTTTGGAGTAGTTTATCTCGAGGTTATGATTGTTCATACAGTTGCATGTTTTAGTAAGTATGGAATTGAGAGTTTCTCCTATATTTTCATTGTTTTGGGAAGAGACCAATATGGATATATCGTCCGCAAATAAGACACGTGGCCCTTCTATGGTCTTAGGTAGGTCATTAATATAAACTAAAAATAAGAGGCATCCTATGACACTTCCTTGAGGAATTGAGCCATTAATTGCTTTACTATATGATCGGATTTTTTCGATTTCATTATTTTTATGGTTAAAATATTCTATTTCAACTAATTGTTCCCTACCTACCTACCCTAAATACCTACGCAATTAAGCACTGTAACGAACACCGGGCGTGCGAATAGTGAATGATTATTATTATATTATATAGTATAAAAGTGATAGTATAGGAATATAATACGATAGTTATATAGGACCCTATCCGCGCTCCAGGGCACAAGTTGATACCGACTATTAACCATCGACTTATTATAAACTACTAGCGTAACTACATATTACCTACTGTTTTACTGTACTCAGTAAAACAGTAGGTAATATGTAGTTACGCTAAAATATTTAAATCGAATTAGAAATTTAAATCTTACTAGATTTGAATTTCTAATTCGATTTAAATATTTTGTATTGTTTTAATTAGCTTTCCAACTTGTTTTTATTATTAGTATGTATCTGACAGGAATTTTTGAGAATTTTAATGCGAAGAAAAATTATAGGTAGAATAATTACGTAACTTGAAAACGTGGCTTTTCGTTTATAGGAATGTTTGCGTGATTTTAGTGTCAAATGAGAGGATTATGTTTAAAACTGATATTCCCGTTTGAATTATGTAAATCGGTCCACGGGTTTTAGAGATAGAAAGAATTTTGTATATTGAAAACATGCCAGTTTGATTTCAGTAAGTTAATGTTTTAGAAAGTAATACGAAAGAAGATTACATAGGCTACACATAACACAATACAAAGAAATTGTAACGAACAGGCATAAAGAAATAAAAAAGGGCTTTAAAGTGTCAGTGTGTGTGTGTGTGTGTGTGTGAAAATTACATGTAAAAATGGCTTAAAATCAAGGTTCTCTCTGCCTATAGTGATTGAGTAATAATAATGGGCAAATAAACTACAGCTATTTGTTTCGTTCCAGAAAAAAACAGTTTACTTCTGGCTTCGGCGGTGGGAAGAAAGCGGAAGCATAGCTCATCACCGCCGATCCACTCTGCCGATCGTAACCTCAACTTCGTACAGCGTGAGTCCATGTGTAGATTGTAATAATCACACTTACCTATCACCTTAACTTATTCATCACTAACATAAAACCTAGTTTCCTTTAAAAGTGAATAACAAAATTGATTAAAATAATACCTACCTACTAGCTAAGTGTGCGTCCTGAGTAAATGCTCCTACAAACAGGCGCGACACGCGATATAATCGCGGGCGACACAAAGGCACCGCTCGTTGCGGTTCAGTTCTTTACAACCTACCTCAACAAAGGTGGAAGTTGTCAATTCGGCAGATTGTTTATTTGTGTATGTTTATATTTTGTAGAATATTTTTTTAACCGTCTCGTACTAATTTAAAGTTTATTCAAACTTGTTTCAAATTAATATTATTTGAAGTTAAACAAATATCAACTTTATGTTAATGGCAATTAAGTTGATTTCAGAGTGACTAGCACTATTGAAAAAGTTACAGTTTTAGCGTAAACTAAACTTTATTATGTAGGATTTAAAGTTATTTTTCCCTAAAGTCATTTTTTGTTTACGATTTTTGGCAAATAAATCGCGAATGCAGATAAGTTAAGCTCTTAACAAAGAATCCTATGTATGTATTGAAATTGACAAAAATTTCTTTGTTTTAGATATCAACGGACACAGTCAGAAGGCGCCTGAAAGACGATGTCCCCAGGTTTCAAACTATCTCCATATTTTTCATCACAATTGCCCAGCGGTTTAGCCGCGAAGGCATAACACACAAAGTTCTTTTGCATTTATAATTAGTGTGGATCTTCTAATATAGTGATATAGATAATTGATAATAATATTATAAATTGAAATTTTATATTTCTTTTCACACCATTGTTTTTGTTATATTCTTGAGAATTTTTTTTTACTATTGTTGGTGATAATTTGAGTTAGGGCCGTCATTCACTGGCGGCATGGCACGACAAGTGATTTTAGTAAGCGCAAATGATTTGAGATCTTATTTTATCATGGTTAGCGTTCACAATTCGTCATGCCAGAACGTGCCGAAGGATACCAAAGCAGGCATTTCAATGCAATGTGAGTGTTAATAGTGTTAAATTAGATTCGAAATCATCTGTATTACAAAAATCCCTTGTCGTGCCGTGCCACCAGTGGGTGCTGAACCTTATACATATAGCCCAGTCAAATTATACTAATCTGGTTAAAAGCTTAATTATTTTTGTTAGGCAATCAAATGCTACCGCATTTGATTTTGCTTGGCAGCCATTGTTGGATGTAACTGTATAATTAATCTGTTACAAATAAAAAGAAAAGCTTGTAACAAATAAATATTATCTACTTGTTTTTAATATATCTATTAATAATAATAATAACGCCTTCCAAAGGTCTCCGAGATGTGTCAAAGACATTTTAAAAATAATAGAAATAATTCTTTATTGACGTAATAGGTTATCGAAACTTTTATGTATGAAGCATGTATACCTATTATAAATTACCTAATGTATTAAAAATATTAAATTGTAGGTTATTCAGAATTAAACTATGTAAATGGTTGAATGAACATAATTTCTATAATATTAAGGAGTTTTTTTGAACATAAATTATGTTTATGAATTCAAATGTGTTTATTTGTGAAGTTTGCATGCTTTAATTTTTAAGCAAAACATATAATCTCATATGCTTTAATAAAACCTGTGTATACCATGTTTTACGCAAACAAATTATCTTTTTGGTTTTATAACGTTTGTTGTAAGCCCATTCATTTATTACGTAAGACGATTTAGGGGGGAGTGGCGTCGACCATGTCTTATTTTTTCTTCCAAGGGGTTGGGAGGGAGTCTTGATAGTTCTTACGTAAGATCACAAAAATGTGCAAAGTTAAAATACAATACTTTTGTCTATGCATAGCATGCCTACGATTGGAGGCGCGCGATGGCGTCGCGGATCTGAAGACGAAGAGAGGGACAATTCGGCGCGGCTTTAACAACATTATTTGTCCACTCCCTCTTTGAAGTCCACATCAACCCTGGGAGCATGTCTATGCATGGCATGCCTACAATTGGAGGCGCGCGGTGGCTGAGAGGGCGCGCGGGCTGCGGCATCAGCATCGGGCGACGGCGGCGGCTGACCCCTCAGCCGCCGCCGTTCAGGGAGCTCCCCGCTTGTGAACTAGTTGTCACTTTTTGCGTAAACAATACTCATTAATGATTTTAATATTGTAGATAGTTAAAAATTGTTACTTTGAAAATAAACATTACAATAAACCAAACGTGTATTCATTTTTTCCTTTAGATTCTCACGTATTAAATATTATAAGTACAGGGGGGGTGGGGGTCAGCCGATTCTTATTTTTTCTTATATATGGGGGTGGGAGTCAAAAACTAGCAAAAATAGTCTTACGTAATAAATGAGTGGCCGCTATATGTATTTTAATTTCAAGTAGGTAGGTATTTGTTTTTTATGTTTCCAATTATATTAATGTTTAAGAATAAAAAGATTATTGATTGTTATTGTGCATTTTATTATGATATTTTTCCCGCTGTTTCACACGCGTTCCTGTAGGAACCTATCCTATATCCTTTTCTGATTGGTAGGTGTGCAAAATTCCATGATGATCGGTTGTGTAGTTAATATGGCACCAAAAGCAGGGGGTAACTCCGCCGTATCTGGGATAATAATAGATTAGAATTTGATTTGAAAATTCATAACTAGCGCAATAATGTTGAACTTCATGTAAAAGCAAACATCGTAGGACCGTAGACTTAATTTGGTCGGGTTATACGCGGAGATTTAGTATGGAAAAGTAATGAAAGCTAATTTCTCTTAAAATACAACACTTAGGAATCTGGATTTCTAGTCGCTTTAACTTCTTTAGGAGTACTAATTTTTGTATAAATTTGGGAAGAAATCATAGAGTTTTTAATAGAGAAATCTTGAAATGAAAATTTGGCACCGTGACTACCGCCACCCCACCATTGGCATGGTATATCTCGTAAACTACTGAAGTATTAACTTTGAATTTTGGGTACTAATTTTATCTTGCAGGGTACTAATTTTCTATGTAGGTTTGAGGAAAGCGACAAGCTTCTCTAGCTTGGAATCAACATTCAAAATCGTGGTCCTGCTGAACAATTTCGAGAAAGTTATCATCGTTGATTTCTCGGTAAATACAAATATTACAGTTCTGTTTTTTTTACGAAATAAATCACATTTATGGGTACTAATTATTTGTATACTTAGAATAGCTGTAGCGTGGGCCCTTTTTCGGCGCTCATGGTGGTCCTGCTGAAGGGAGCGTGACTACCGCAGGACCACCAACGCCAATCGCTTCCATATTTGGTAAATAATTAGTGCTCAATTGGTACTAATTAGTACTCGAACAACAAAATTGGTACCTTAGTAGTTTTCGAGAAAATCGACTTTGAAGGTGGTCCTGCGGTAGTCACGCTCCCTTCAGCTGTTTAAGAGATGTACACTCGTGCACATAAATTTATGGATGTCGAAATAGTATTAACATTCAATATCTAAATTTTTATACAAACTGAACTTTTATACTTAATAAGAATAAAAAATAACTTATCGCTACCCATCGCCTGTGATACCTTTGTTATTGACGTGGGCAGGTAGGTAAGTACTCGAATAATTATTTTTCTGTAGGTATTGGAAGTAGGTACCTACCTTCTGTGTTGTTGTGAATGAATATTATTAAAAGCGATAGGTATTTTTTATTTATTTCTTTTCTACTAATTTACCGTTGCTGCAAGCAGTAATACCTACCTAAGACCTTGTCCAGAAGGAGCGAATTCGCCGCGAAACGTTTCGCGAGAATTCATTCGCGCGTTAACGAGATACTAGGCGCCAATACATCGCGTCCACAAGCATCGCGCGATTTCAAAATCCGCGCGTAAATCGCGTTCACTTCGCCAGCCTCTCGACTCGCGCGCAAAACGCGCTACTGGAGACTCCTTGTTGCGTCCAGTTGACGCGCGAACTTCAGAGCGTTCTACTCCATGTTTTCGACTGACAAATGAAATTCGAACCCAAATGCTCGCGCGTTGGTACGCCCCTTCTGAACGCAAAGGTCGCGCGTAATACGCACGAGAGAATCGCGGCGAATTCGCCCTTTCTGGACAAGCTCTTAGTATTAAAAAACTAATTTACTATGTTGCTAATAACGTAAGTATAAAAGGATTACAAACCTAAAAGTAAGTACACTATTTGCGCTGTAGCATGGTGCGGGTGACAGTTTCAGTAACATTTCGTTTCACTCTTGAAAGTTGCCGCGATTTACAATTTATGACTTAATATTTCAGTTGTACCACATTCGTAATATATTAAATAATTAATAACTGTAGTAAATTAAATTAAACCCAACCAGAATGTTCTAATCAAGAAATAAAATCAAATTGAATGAAAAATTAAGCAAAGTGTTATGCGTATAACGTAACGCCATAGACGTATTTAGTGATGGGATGTACTGCTACGATGGATAGTCGATATTTTTTATAATAAAAAACGTATATTGTGCGTAGGTCAATTTTTATTTTTAAAAGGTCTAATTATACAACAGAACATTTATAGGGTAAGGTTGCTTAAAAGGTTGCTAAAAAAAAATACATGTTATTCGTCTAAACTCATATCAGAGTCAGGAACATCTGAATTGTCACTCAATTCATCATCTGAATCTGTGACGGATATTATTAACGATGACTCAATTATGTTGTCAATATGTATGTCACGATCCCAATCAGACATAATGTCCCTTTTTGTTTTATTCACGACCTTCGACCAGTCTTCAGGTTGAACATTGTTGATGGCCTCTTGTAATAGGGCCAACATCTTATTTGCCGTAAATGGCGGCGAAGTATTATTTCTTGCGGCGTAACCTAAAAATAAACGAACTTATAAAAAAAAGTATTCAAATAATCATCAATCAGCCTAATCTAGTATCTGGTAATGTTTTTAAACTAGGTACATGCTACGATCGGAAAGCTGATTTTTTTATAAAGCTTCAAAATGGGAATTGAAATTAAAAGCATACCTTTTATTTGGGCCCAAATCAGCTCAATAGCGTTATACTGGCAATGGTAGGGTGGTAGTCGAAGGACCTGGTGGCCTTTTTCTTTTGCCATCTCGTCCAGAGCATAGGTAGGAGTTGGTGGCTTATGGCGTCGGACTAAGGCAATAAGCTCCGTCTTTAACATTTTTATATCTGCTGTAACTCCGTTTTCACTCAGCCACTTCACCAACTCGCTTTTGCGGTTGGATTGGTTTGGGGGTTTATTAACTTGCACCGAATGGTAGGGTGCGTTGTCCATTATTATGGTCATAGGCTCTTTTAAATTGTTTAATAGACCTATGAACCAATCTTTAAATTTTTCGTAATTCATCTCCTCATGATACTCCGTAGTTTTTTTTGACTTAAAAGCCAGCAAACAATCAGGGACGAATCCACTTGCTGTACCTGCGTGACAAATAATAAGGCGTTCGCCTTTGCCTTCCGGCACTTTGGTACACGATTGTGCCGTATCGTCGGTCCAACTTTTACCCACTGTGTGGTTGGCGTTTAGCCACGTTTCATCCAAAAAGACAACTTTGCTCCAATCACTTATGTTTTTGGCCTTCCTTAAAAATCTACATCTTGCTAGGGCAATGTCAGTCCTATCCATAATAATCTTTCTTTTGTTAACTTTTTTGTAAACAAAGCCAATATCTTTTATAACTTGCCGTAGCGAAGTAATACCTCCTTTGAACAAGTCAGCTTCTTTTAATGATTTTAGCAGCTTGAGCAATGTGGGTAGCTCCATTCTTCTATAATAATCATAAATATGATTTCTAATAGCAACCTTAGCAAAATCATCCAAATCTGTGATTGGCTTCACCTTGGTCCGCTTTTTGTTGGGTGTCGATAATTTATTTTCAAACATCCCATCTTGGCCAATTTTCTCACGTGTTATACGCGAAACAGTATTGCGGCCAATATCAAGAGCTTCGGCTACTCGTTCTACAATATGATTCAATGGTAACAACGGTCCATTATTTTGTTGTTCTCTTTCAAAGTAGTCTCTGAGGCGAACAACAAGCTCCCTGGCCTGACTACCCAAAACAGTTTTTTTTGTATGCTTAGGCATGGTAATAACAACAAACTCAACAAACTTATAACAAATAACAATTTAACAAAAATGAAAACAAACAATGAAATCGTAATACGTGTCACATTAAGTCACAATATAACGCGCTTGCACTCGTACTCGCACTCACAGCATCGCACGGGTAAACAACATGGCCGCCGCGCCGATGCACCATAGAGCAAAAATGTTGTCACGAAAAAAAAAACATAAACCCGATTTTGATTATTTTATATAAGTACAAAGATAATTATGTAGCCATAAAACATTTATATTGACAAGTTTATACACGTAGCACACACGTAGTTACACTGCACAACTGAATAATACACTAATTTTCATAACAATATTAAAGAGAACTAGATTCACGCTGCGAGTATCGTTAGCGATAAAAATGAATTGCATAGCCTCACATCCCTACGTGGTACTGACAAATGTCAACGTCATACGGGCAACTGTCACCCGCACCATGCTACAGCGCAAATAGTGTAATAGGTACCTTTTATATCAAATCTCAAATCGTTTATTGCAATCCATAATGTAATTACAGGTGGTAAATAAAAAATACTAGACACAATTATGGACCCTGTCGGGCACAGCAAATATTTGAATAATATGCATTGCAAAGTGCACACGCATATTTCAGTGTTTTCATATCACTGTGTACTAATTATGTACCTATTATGTTCGACAAGCTACGTCAATAACAAAGGTATCACAAGCCATGGGTAGCGATAGGTTATTTTTTTCTTAATATGTACCTAGATACACAGTTTGTATAAAAATTTAGATATTGAACTGTTGATACTATTCCGACATCCATAAATTTATGTGCACGAGTGTACATCTCTTAAACAGCTCAATACCACCATTGGTGCCTATTCCCTTGTTCACAAACTAAACTAAATTTGAGTTCAGTGCATCTTTTTCCATCTATTTCATTAAGAAAAGGACAAAAGATAAGTTTTAGTTTAGTCCTATCAAATTAATCAGCGTCTGACGTAAATTGACGTAACATTAGTAGGCATGTTTTTAATCACGTCTAAACTTGTATTGAGTAGTGTCAGGCTCTGATTACTTTGACAGGACAAAACTAAAATTTATTGTCTGTCCTTTTCATAATGAAACAAAAGATAAGATGCACTGAACTCAAATTTAGTTTAGTTTGTGATCAAAGGAATTGGCACCGTTGACAACTTAATTTGGTCGCGTTATACGCGGAGATTTAGTATGGAAAAGTAATGAAAGCTAATTTCTCTTAAAATACAACACTTAGGAATCTGGATTTCTAGTCGCTTTAACTTCTTTAGGAGTACTAATTTTTGTATAAATTTGGGAAGAAATCATAGAGTTTTTAATAGAGAAATCTTGAAATGAAAATTTGGCACCGTGACTACCGCCACCCCACCATTGGCATGGTATATCTCGTAAACTACTGAAGTATTAACTTTGAATTTTGAGTACTAATTTTATCTTGCAGGGTACTAATTTTCTATGTAGGTTTGAGGAAAGCGACAAGCTTCTCTAGCTTGGAATCAACATTCAAAATCGTGGTCCTGCTGAACAATTTCGAGAAAGTTATCATCGTTGATTTCTCGGTAAATACAAATATTACAGTTCTGTTTTTTTTTACGAAATAAATCACATTTATGGGTACTAATTATTTGTATACTTAGAATAGCTGTAGCGTGGGCCCTTTTTCGGCGCTCATGGTGGTCCTGCTGAAGGGAGCGTGACTACCGCAGGACCACCTTCAAAGTCGATTTTCTCGAAAAGTACTAAGGTACCAATTTTGTTGTTCGAGTACTAATTAGTACCAATTGAGCACTAATTATTTACCAAATATGGAAGCGATTGGCGTTGGTGGTCCTGCGGTAGTCACGGACATTAGGTAATTTACAAAGTTCAACCTTATCGTTTTAGTAATAAGATCGTGTTGCGGCGAAACGTTAATCTTAAACACGATGGACTGACAAAAGGCTGTTTGTAGGTATAATTAATTGCCTAAACTTCACACACGTGACACGTTCGTGATGGGGTAAGTAGGTAAGTATCCATATTTTTTTCAAAATTTCAAGCATATTGTATTATGGGTTTTTACTTTTTAGCATTTAATTTCGTGAAAATAAAATAAAATAAAAATCGTTTATTTCGGAACAATAACGGATACCTACAATAGGTATTATAAAAATAGTTAATCGATGATAACTACAGAAGTTTATTACAGTGGCGCAACTATCAATAATAGAATAGAAGAGCAAGGAACGCGTTAAAACAGGTGACCTCCAGCCCGTCAGTAAATAGGCAACAAAAGTCGGAAAAGGTCTATTTAAAAAAAAAAATGTTTTTCTGACATCAGATTATACCTACCTGTCTGTCTACTTAACAATATTCATCGAGAGCGTGAAGTTTCGCTAATTAATTGTGTAATGTGCACCGTACTTACCTACCTGTTTAAATGTTATAAGTACTTAGGTAAGTAATTTTCCAATAATACCCATGTAAAAATGAAGGATTAAGTAAAAGATCATTGAAATAAAAAACATCGATTATAAGCTTTCATAGGTATTTTAGGCATTGCGCGGGCCGCCGCTTTTATTACTATGAAATTATTTCGATTCGATTCAAGTGTTCAACCTGCTACGCTACTTTTTATCGCACAGTATTTTATTCTACACAACGAATGACCTTACGCACACACCCTCACGTACGCGCTGCAGCACGAAACATTACAAGTAAGAACAGACAAAAAGCTATATATCTCTTTCGCACGATTCTCGCTGTTGTTGCTCATAACGCGTTCAAGGTCAATGTGTAGTAACCTGATGTGCTGCCGTCTGTACAATGAATATTATGTAGTTACAAAATATGTCCGATCCATTCAGGCACAACTTCTTCCTTAAACAAGACACATTATTAGATAACTTTGTTCTTAATATTAAGTCTACCCTTAATAACACATATAATATGATCAAGATATCTCTGATCTTAATTACTTTTTAAAAAACATTGCAAGTTTTTCACGTGCCGGTCTAAAGCAGCGCGGGTTTGCTGCACAACAGAATTAGGAGAAGAACTAGTCCTCACTGCTCTCCTGTATTTCATGTACACGGTTATTACTTCTAGGCATACACATATTTTTAAAATGACCTTTATTGTAGCACAAGAAACACTTTGCAAATCGCGCTGGACATCGTGCATTATCATCGTGAACGCCACCACAAGCACTACAACACTTTGAATGCGTTTCACGATTTGAAACTGAATCGAATCCGCTACCCGATGATGCCGCGGTACTCTCGATTGCTGAACCATGTGGATGCGCGCGCCCGCCGTGTACGTCGCGGTCGTCGCAGGCGCACCTCGCCTCGGTACTCGCGTACTCAATAACGCGTTAACCGCACGTCCGCCCCACTTTGCTCCTTTGATTTTGTTTTTTGTATGTGCCGGTTCTCTTCGTTCGATACCTCGCTTGCTTAGCATATCTTTACAGCTTTTTCTAAACTTAACTCGTCTGTTCTCAGTAATCTGTCACGCACACCTGTGTCAATTACTCCATAGACAATACGATCACGTATTAAACCGTCTTCTAAATGTTCAAACTCGCAATGTTACCTCTGACCTAGACTAGAGTCAAAAGCAAAATCATTTCAAAGAAAAAAAAATACATATTAATCTTAGTGTTGTTACGTAAGCGTCTATATTAATTTCGCCTTCTCTCTGATTTCGTGTAAAAAAATCTGAATCTCGCCATCGTTGTAGTAGTTTTTGTACCGAAGTGTTCATCGAATTTTTGGATCAATAGATCGATATCATCATCTTTCCGTTCCACCTTTATTTTGAAAGTAGAATATATGTCATATCCATCTGCGCCTATTAAGTTAAACAGCAAACTGGCTTGTACACCCTTGTCTTCTTTATACACTCCTGAACCCTTAAAAACAACCTTAAATTGTTTGAGCCACTTTCGCCACACGTTAGCTCGGTTTGCCGGGCCACCTTCTAAAACTAATTCGGTCGGAGGTCTTGCGTGTTCCATAATAACACGTACTGTCTATCACCAAAACACACTAACAAAACTTTAATTTCGACTAATTATTACTTCCAAAAGCGTAATTCGTATTTATTGCTGTCACCATGAAGTAAAACTTGCTAGATAATGACTGATTTATTATATCCGTACGGTGTATGAACAAAACATTATTGTGAGGTTACCCTCAATGTTAATATACAACACAACGCACGGGTTAAAACATATAATACCTACTCATGTTTGTACAAATATATAATTTATTTATTTATATTTTTAGTTTCTATATTTATGTCTGTAATTTATATGGTGTACATAATAAAGAGTATTCTATTCTATTCTATTCTGATTGGTGATCGGACGTTCCCGTGAGTGTCATTTCATGTTACATGCAAATAATATTTATTTGCATGTGCCGATTCGGATATGGTTTTGGTACGTTGTAAATGTTGTAACAGACAAAAATCTAGAAACTTCCCAGCGACGCGCGTGTAAGCGTACATGTGTAAACCTAAACATTTATGCTACACCATGCTTCTGACACTTTACAGGGTCAGAAGTTAGAACATCCATGTTTGAAACGATGGATCATTATTCGAAAAGTAAATTGTAGTTAGATTGTACTTTGGTCAGTACCTACTTTACCAAAGTTGAACCTGTTGATACCTACTAATAAGGCGTATGTTACTTCTTCGGTGCTTACTGTACATATCGGTACCCTATTGGTACTAATTTATGTACACACTGCAAAAAATATCGATTTACATCCCACACACGCATAGCTGTGTCGGTATGAATAGTTACGCACACAAACGTTAAATAAAACGAACGCGCGAGCGAGCTTTATTTTTTATTAGTGTACGTATGTCGCACCAATAGGCAATAACTATAATACCAATGTATAGTAATCATTCATTTATTTAATTGGATGAGTTATAATATTTCGCACGTGTTCATTGTAACAGGTTTGGTGGCACAATGGCTAACGTCTTTGGTTAGTGAACAAGAAGTCTCAAGTTTAAATCTCAGGTGCAAAACATTATTTTCGTTTTGTAATCATAATTTTCCTTAAACATCATTACCTAGTTGAATTGCTAACGATTCAATCCCGTTCATAGATGAGTAATTTACAACGTTTGAGACATGAGCACGGAATTTTCAGCTAATTTATTTTGACCGCTTAGGATATAACTACCCACAATTTTTGTATATATTTTTTACCTTTTAAGTACCTTAATTTATAAAAAATGAGCGTTCAGTTGTCAGTCAACGAGTATAATTTGTACTACTAAGTATATTGATGGCTACTCATATTCCTGCGTTTTCTTTGTTCTTAATATTGTGCTTGAACTTGATCCAACCATGCAACATTTAACAATGTTTAAAAAGGCGGAAATAGTTTTTTTTTTTTGCATGAGCAAAACCTTTCTATTAATTAAATTGCAAGGCTCTTATTAATATCGGTGAGTAACAGCTACTTGTGACATAAATTTTATTTTCATTATGATAGTAAATACCTATTTCAACTCAAATTCTTAACTCATCTCACCTTTCAATGTTTACCTAAATATTGCATTATAATTATTATAGTAATATAAATATATCAGATTAGATTAACGTTATTTTTTATCATAATTTGATTTTGATAAAATTTACTTGGGCCAGCCCATTTTTGTCTCGGACATCTGCGTGGGCCTTTAGTCGGAATAAAGAAAAACATTAAAATTATATGAATAAAATAGTTATGATACACATTTATTATTGGTATCTAATGCCACCAATGTGAAGCGATGTTAATTTTTATTACATTTTGAGGCAATATAAGTAATTCATTAACTATGCTTTGTCCACCAATCCACCATTTTTATCTTCATTATTTTAAATATTATTTCATTTTTATCCATAGAGGAGAACCGTGCAGTTATGGGTCCATCGGTATGCGGATTCTGGAGAAGTAGACCATCATCAACGTGGGCCAAAATCGAACCGGCTCGTCACTACGACATCGTGGCAAGGCACATGACTAATCCGTTTTTATCCACCCGCATAACTGCAACAGCACATAATGTGTGCTTACAAAAAATGCGAAGTCACCTGCAAGAAGATGAAGCTGCTTTACGCTATAGTAAGCCAGCAAGGAAGATTTTGCTTTCCACCGCTTACCGACAAAAATGACTTCTGTTCACTAGGTGAACTATACATTTTAATAATAATAATAATTTAATAATTTGTGGTTATTTTTAGTGATAAAAAATGTTTTAAGTAATTAAGTATGAAGTGTAAGTGATGTGTTTGTTATGCAGTTAGAAATTGTCCTAATTACTTACTATCTAACATGTTGATTCACTTCACCTCCAATTTCACTTTTGATTAAATTAAAATTTTTTTCTTTCTTAACCTGGAGAAATGCTCATGCATTCTGCACTACCACGGGGAGATAGTGCAGTTATGTGACTCTAACCCACTAAAACTCCACGGTGTCCTCCACTGCCGCTTACAGCGGGAACACGGGCACGCGTTAGCACTCATCCGTGAACCCGCCGCGGCTGTCCGTTGCCGGACCCTCCTCTGGGGAGTACTCCCCATCACCGGCGCACCAGAACACATAGCACGCCGTGACCACCCCAGGGACCAAACCAGCACATAGGCGCCGGACGACCCCGTGTCTGATGCCAAATTGAATCTTAAGCCAACTATTAGAAGAAATATAATAGTCGAAACGAGCTGGCTCTTTCACTAATGACCCAAGCGATATGGAACAATAGACGCCCGCATTCCAACGCCTAGTTTATTTATTAAAATATTTCAATTTATTTTATTGGTTTTATTTAAGTAGATACCTTTTTCTTAGAGGGGCCCGTGGCTAAATAATAACAGCCGCACAGGTCGATCGATCAGGTCGCTTGCCGCGGTTGGTCTGTGGATGGGTGACCATCTTTAAATACCGAGACCCCTCCGTGCCTCGGAAAGCACGTTAAGCCGTTGGTCCTGGCTGTCATTCGTGGTCAAAGTCAAAGTCAAAGCATTTATTTCAAATAGGCACATAAAAGGCACTTTTGAACGTCAAAAATTACAACAAATAGAATTGATTCTAGTCGCCCATTCCAAAAGGTAGTTTTCGTTGGAGAAGAACGGGCAAGAAACTCCACCGTTACTCATTTAAAATTCTTTCAATATTTTGCATACATTTTATATAATCATAATATGTGAATACGATGCACCTAAAATGAGATACTTACAAGAATACCGTACATAACAAAATTGCTGTTTTATTATAAGACAAAAAATAAAAACCTGTAAAACAATATTCCTCTGCCGGGGTTTGAACTTACGACACGAAGTTTAAGTCGTTATCTATGCCAGTTATATTGGAACTCTTTCAATTATGATTACTATACTCGTACATTGGTATATTAGTTATTGGTATATGTGGGTATGTCATACGCACACAGACAGTTTAGCGTTTGCTATTCGTACCCGACCGACCGACTCATTAATTTACGCACACAGTGACAATAACCCGTATGTGTGAAATGAAAACCGAATTTTCTTGCCTTGTATACAGTAAGAAACCGAAGAAGTCAATCAATCAATTTAGTAAGTAGTCTGTTCTTATCTCATGAGTGCCTACCTAAAGAATACAAGTTGAGGTACATTGTAATAAAACATCTCTGATTCATCAACTGCCGATTAGAATGACGCCTGTCCTCCATACGTTTTGATCCGTTCACACACTCTCTAAAAATGGACTCAATCTGTCAATATAAACGGCAAAAAGTGTACCAACATCTATCTACAGGTTGTTGTTATTCTGCCAACATCCCAAACGGTTAAGCAAACAGGAGGTTCAGCTTTCGGCACAATGATATTGCGTCGAATTCAATCTGGGAGTGTGTTTGAACTCGTCCATCAACGTGTCGCTTTGATGGATGGCGCCGCGAGCGTACGGTCTGCGACTAGGGTCACGCTAGGGTTGGGCAATTTTTGTATATATTGTTTTTGTTTATTCAGTGCGCTTAAATTACAATAATGGAGATGATTTTTCCAAAGTCTACTAATTTGAATGGCAGTTTAATTAAAAAAAGCCCATTCCAATAGCCGCAAAAATTCTCTACGACATTAAATAAATCTGGCACATCTCATTTAACTCCGCTTTTGACCTTGTAGTCTGGCAAATCTTTTCACTACGAGGTACAAACTGTTCTATTAAAAGTAGCTCGTTCAGGCAGGATAGGATTATATTTGAATTTCTATTGTTGTAAACACTAAGGTTGAAAAGTGGTCGCTCACAATGGACTTTATAAGAAGGCTAAAAGTCACCCAAATGGCAATGGAGAGGGCTATGCTTGGAGGTTCCCTGCGTGATCGAATCAGAAATGAGGAGGTCCAACCAAGGTAACCGACATAGCCCGAAGAATTGCCAAACTTAAGTGGCAGTGGGCAGGGCACATTGCTCGCAGAACAGATGGCCAATGGGGCCGAAAGGTTCTGGAGTGGCGACCGCGCACCGGAAGAGGTAGCGTTGGAAGGCCTCCCACAAGGTGGTCTGACGACCTTGTGAAGGCCGCAGGAACCCGTTGGATGCGAGAAGCACAGAACCGGTCGAAGTGGAGGTGCTCGGGGGAGGCTTATGTCAAGCGTCCTATGTCTTTCGGCTGAAATGATGATGATGATGATGATGAAACACTAAGGCACAGTTAACCGCACATCAGTGGTAACACTTGCACTATGAACATCGCATTTATTGCTAATACAATAAAGCGCTGCCACTATCAAATCGAATATATTACAAAAAAATATTAACACATAGTTTTAGTGGATGCCAAAACTGTATCCCGTGTCAGCCCTACTTCGAATCAGTTCTGTAAAGGTTTGTTGTCAACAGTCGCGACCTCACGCTGTCATATCGGCTTACGATGACGTACGCGTCACTCTCATACGCGCTACAGCCTGTATCACATAGCGATAGAAAATGTTGAACGATGTATCGACACGGTGACACGTTACAGCAGCTTCATTTTATCTCAGTTAACCAATAAAAATACTGAAAAGAAATGGTGTGGTCAACTGGACCCGCGGGTCCAGAAGCGACCGGGTCCAGTTGACCGAAGACTCACGGCAGCTCAGTTTGAGCTGATAGTGTTAGGAAAATATCTGTAAAAACGTCTAGTTTAATGCTGCATTATTTTACTTCAAATTCCCTTTTAAACGTAGTATTTTCAAAGCGATGCTGATTGACAGCATGAAGGTACAAAATTGAATTGAATTTTATTCAATTTGTATAAAAAAGTTCTATCGGATTCGACTTCACATTTTGCATGAGAAAAGAGAAAATATTATTTTATGTTGGCAATAATTAAATACTTAATGCTTCATCAGGGTCACGCACGTTGTTAGGTAGCAATCGTTGAAACGAACCTTTATGAAAGGAGAATATTTTTATAGCAAAAGTAACATAGCTATTGGATTTTTTAAAATTGGATACTGAAATAAAATTCTCATTGTACAAAATGTCGAAAACTTTAACAAACTGATATTTTTTGTTTTGTTCGGTGGTAGCGTGAAATACTCCAAACAATTGAGAATTTTAATTCTGCGCCAGTACGTAGGTAACGATGTATGGCTGAAGTACAGACAGCGTCAGTATGTGCTAACCCCTCAAGTTTTAAAATGTTACACATTAAATTCCTTACAAATAATCTAAAGAATACTTCAAAAAGAACCCATTGTTTCGACTCAGATTCGAACCATCGCATCACCGAACGTCGTCATACTCATACCGGCAGTTTGACGAACTAGCCAGCGAGCCCATATGAATTGCGTTGAA
Organism: Luperina nickerlii; assembly: GCA_963855955.1. Classification (NCBI taxonomy): domain Eukaryota; kingdom Metazoa; phylum Arthropoda; class Insecta; order Lepidoptera; family Noctuidae; genus Luperina; species Luperina nickerlii. The sequence continues at coordinate 919,870 of OY979666.1, read as the reverse complement.
ATTGTTATCTACTATGGTCTGAGTCATTTTATCTTTAGGTGGGATGTCTAATCGATAGATGTTATAATTTGAGGGTATCCATTAATTTTACTTACATACGTTGTCTTTATAAAATTTATCCATACCCTCAAGTTATAACTATAACGTTTGATGTATACGTTCACTTAAAACGGCGAAGAGTAAACGACTACGATTTATTCATTAATTTTTAAAATGATTTATGATTTTATGAGAACTAAAATAGTTGTTCTGTGTGAACAAAATGTGAGCATAAAAAGAATTGCGAGACAGCTTGGCATAGCAGTAAGTTCATTATAATATTAATTGTGTTCTCCGATTTTTTTCTTGTTGAGCTATTTGCGGTATCTTGTGTGTGGTATTTAATAACTTATTTAAAACCATTTTTTTCTATACAGAGACAAACGGTGCGCTTAAGACAATGACCATGGGTCGGAGAACTACTGGGATCTATACGGACCAATCTGAACATCATCCGGATATTGTTAAGGTTCACACTACACCGCCGTTTACATCCACTCGTTACAGTTCGCAACGGCATGGAATATCTCTCTGTCCACGGTTCGAAGACATTTACCTACACGCAGCGAACATTCACAGTTATCGACCTGCAAAATATGTCTAACAGAAGAACATCGAAGAGAACGATTGCGATTTGCCCAGAAATAGCAGTTATATTAATTAAGTATGACAACAAAATAAACAACGAAGACATTTAACTCATTTGATTCCACTATTTTACTTTGTATAGCAAAATATTCTAAGTAGATATCATGAGCTAATAAGAGATGTTAATTGATTATCTATTGATAACATGTTTATTCACTTATTATGCTCATGATTGTAATCCTGCCAAACTAACTTCTAGTTCCTAGACAAGTTGCAAACGCTTCAAAACTTGTCTCTTTCGATGTCACTTGTCAGACTGTCAAATGTCAAATTTGTATGCTGAGACGACATGACAGGTCACGTGACATTTCGTTAGGTTATGTCAATCTAAAATATTTCTACCGCTTACTATTTTATCGTTTACCTTAATAGGATGCCACTTGTCTAGGAACCCAATTGTGTCAGTTGGCAAAATAGTATATTATGATAACTGTAAATAAAATTATCAAATCAAAATAAATCTTTGTTGTAAAATAAGATCATAGTTTTGTTAAATAATAGCAATAATAAATATTATTATGATTATTAAGGTATTTTATTTTTCTTTATTTTTTAATTCTTTATAAATAATTATTAAAACAAAATAGAAAAATATATTAAAATAATAATTATAATGAACAAAAAGCACATTTCGTGGCTATGATTTGAACTTCCACTCATAGGCACGGCAAGCGGTCTTGAAACCTCTAGTCTATTTAGACGATGAATAAAACGTTCGTAAATGTTAACCCTATTATTGCTTGTCGTTTTCGCAATAATAAAAGTATTAACGTTTTATTGAAAAAAACAATAATAAAAACAGAATTTTAAAAAATAAATACTATCTTAAACTTATTTATTCACTAAAACAATAAATTAATTAAAATAAAATGTTTTTGCAAAATACAAAAACCAACTTGGGCCTATCTCGGATTTGAACGCACATGTCTTTTGGAGGGGTAAGCACTTAATGAAGCTCTGTGTACCTACTTTTGCTAACAGGAAATTCCAGGATCTACCAACTCCTATATTTATATAAACCTATCTGCAACATTATTATTATGTAAAACCATAGAACCACGATTTATTTGTTTGAATCTTGAACTGTGACGTCACTTTGCTTTATTCCTGACATTGCCTGCCGGTCCTAACATTATGAATGATTATGCAAAATTAAAAGATTAAATATTAAACGTCATGTATTATTCAAGCACATCACTACCCACAACAAAGAGGTAATAAAGTACTTAGAACAGAGACACCGGTTCTAAGCATTTTCCTATGCAAATCCCGGGAATGCCGGGACTCGTGCATAATCCCGGACAGCGGGACAGTCATTCACCGGGATTTATTGCTCGGTTGAGACAGGTGGGGATTTTTAGTGAAAATGTAAAAACATGTTTTGTTATAAATCGTCGGATTGTAGTACAATGCTCCGAAATCGTGATAATGCTTTCAGAGAATAACGGCATGAGAACGCCTTATTGGGTTTTATACTGCTGTTACGTTCAATAAACCGACCTTTTTACATGAATATGCATGATCATTTGTTTTTTTAAACGAATATAAATGCAAATGTTTATTCAAGTTGTTTGTTGTTATTTTTCGTTTGCTTTATCTAATTAAATTGAACGTAGGTACAGACAGCGGCAGATAAAAGGAACCCCCCCAAGACTTAAAGATTATCGCCCGAGCTCGCTCGGGCCGGCCGTCGCTCGTCGCTCGAGCGGCGGCGGGCGCGTCTCGTGAGCCTTGAGCAGCTCTCTCCCCCACCACGCACCCATCTCTGCCCGAGCGCATCCACCGATCCGCCTCAAATATTATTTGCAAGTTTTTAATGATTTTATATGGTATTTTTTTGGCTTCCTTCTGGCTGAACCGTATACCAAGAATAACTTACAAAAAGACACTTTGCGTGCGATTAAGATACGAACCGGCATCACCAGGCGCCAACCGATCATTTAGACCGTGCCTTATACCATTAGGCTATTGACTCAGTTATCAATCTCAACAAAAATTGAAATAGCATTACTCCTTTTATCGAACAAGGTTATTAACGGTATAATCTTCTTAAGGTTTAAATTTCATCTTCCGTGTTATATTTAATACTAGCACCTTACCGTCTTGTTTTACAAAATGCAATACGCAACTCCTCAATTAACTGAAAGATAAGGTTGAAATTAGCATAGATTTTTTGTTTGGTTGAAGATTGTGTTGATTCCGATTGTTGCACTACCCTAATTTTACTTCAGAAACTTAACTGCTGTATGAACTGCGAGTTAAGGTTGAATTTAGTATACTTCTTCGCCTTATTTACTAAACTGTGATTGAGGGTATACTTACTTTTCAAATGGTTTCATTTTCGTGCCGATCCGCTTGTGTGTCTTCGTCGTAATATTATCCAATTTATTAAGTTTTTGACCAGTTGATTCTATTAACCGATGGTATGGTTAGATTAACAACTTTTTTTTAAGGCTAAAATTGTTGTTCTTTGGGAACAGGAACAAAGCGTGCATATATATCCTTTGTAATACGCGACACGTCTCGCGCGCGATTGTATCACGTGTCGCGCCTGTTTGAAGGAGCCTTTATGCTGTTTCGAACAGATTTGCTAAATATTGAGATTATAATTTAAGATTATAACTGAGTGTGATTAATGGAAATGGCCGGCCTAATTTATGTAGGTATTTGTTTGATGTTAGGGTAGATCATTAAAATTTACTTACATGAAATAGTATCATTACACACTTTATGTAAGTGTATCTCCATGATTAGGTTTTAAAATAAACCAGACATTATGGTTCAAATCAGTCTTCGTTATTTACCCAAAGGTAGATAGGTCTAGGTATTTACTTTATTGAGAACAATGAGCTACCTACACAAGGCAAAAACGGAGCTGTAACTTAGTATTACATGTTGATGGCTAAAGGCCTCAATCACTCGAGTAGGTATATAATTTTAGTATTTAAACCTCTTGACAAGGGATTTGATAGGCTGTTGATATTTCAGATTACCAATCAGTGCCGATCATACATTCTGACATGAGATTAATGAGATGTTTTTAGGGTTCAGTACCAAAATGGTAAAACAGAACCCTTATGGTGAGACTCAGTCTGTCTGTCACAGCTGGATATCTTAAGAACTACTAATACTATCAACTTGAAATTTGGAATAGTTTTAGGTGACGTTTGCTCAACTATTTTGCAAATAAGAAAGAAATAAAGATATATGTATATTTTTTGCAACAGGGACTGAAAGGGGTTCTGAAAAAATCGAAGTAGGGCTACTAGGGCATGTGGGGTATCATATGAAAGAGCACAATTCGCAAATTCTCAAAAAAAAAAATTTTTTTAGGCCGCATAATTTCCGACTTTTGATGAAAAATGTAAAAAAAATACCGTCCCCCCCATTATCTCCGAAGTTTGCAAAGAGAAACATCTGAAATTATTCTATGTGATAGAATATTATGTAAAGATTACAGGAAAAATAAAACGAAGTCTCTAAGTAACACACTTTTTCAGAAATCATAAACAAAAGTTACTTTAGTTCGGTCAAGAGATGGCGCTGACATAAAACTGCAATATTTTACACCGCAGTGCACAGTGTTAAAAAGTTCTCTGACGAATATAGGCCTCGCCGATAAAAATTTAAAAACATATGATGGTACCTCGCGCACCGAGGGTTCCGTAGGTAGAGCAAGTCCGCTCTTGCCCGCTTTTTTTTTATTTCTTAAGGATAAATAGATAGATTACTCTTTATTATGTGCACGGATAAATTACAGATTCGGCAAGCGTAGTGTGGGGCGCCCCCCAGGTACATGGACAGACAACCTTAAAAGGGTGACTGGGACAAACTGCGGACGGCGGAGGCCAGGGTGATGTGGCGCAGCATGGGAGAGGCCTATGCTCAGCAGTGGACTGCGATAGGCTGAGTTGATTGAAATTACAGATATATAGTAAATGTAGAAATTTTACTTGGGGTGACACAATGGGTGGTCTTTGAATACTTCATGAGATTTTGTTCAGGCTTTCAAAAACTCTGATGTAAAAATAAGTTGTTTAATTTCGGGACATGTCTGATTTTTCTAATTGACTGGATAATCAAGCAAATATTAAATTACAAACAACATGTTTAAATAATTTATAATCCAAATCTTAAAATAATTATATAAAAAAGAGGGATAGTAATCGAGGTAAGATAGAGGGTAGTAAATAAAACGTCTTTTTAGTTAGCCGACACACAACACAACTTCGATAGCTTTTGATTAGAAACATCACAAAATAAAACGATCCCACATCCAAGCTTAGTAAACAAATCCTCCCATCTGTCCGCCACGCTCTACCCCTACCTGTTGTAAGGTGAAGGAACTAATACGTCTGGGAGGCGCGCGCATTACTCCGCGTCGGCTGAATTTTAGCAACCACTGACTCGGGTGTCTACGGCGGATGCCATTACGAAAGGATCGCTGGGATTTATTTAAATATAGGAGTATTAAAGTATGTTCTTTTATAGACCGAAAAGTATTAAATGTGGCTGCAGTTGAAGATTGATTTAAATTATTTACCTAAATATTTCTTTGCGGGTACCACCCATCTACTGTCAGGTCAAATACTGTTGTTTTACAGCACTTGTATTCCTTATCAATCGATCCACATAAAATTTAAAAAATCATTAGGTTATCACATTAAACAGTACAGCGGTTATTGGTTATTACAAGTTGTTATCAGTCTGTTCAAATAATCCAATAAACAATTTTACCAAAAACAAGAAAACGGAATATTTCAAACAAAATAAATAGCGTAAAAATTGCCACGAAATATACCACCCTTGGTAATAAGGCACTAGACACGCGGAGCGATGGTATCAAAAATTCAACACAAATTTATTGTTACCAAATAATAAAACTATACAATACTTAACTACGTGTATATAATACTTAATTATCGAACAAAAAAAAGGTCCCACGGATAGAATGTGTCATTTTTTTTTGTGTATTTTCATAAAACGTGGTTTCATTTAATGTGTAGGTACTGATAACATAATCGCTACACTGAATGGTATTGATTTCATACAATGTTCTTTAGATTACGTGGCACTTATCTCACCATAGCTGAGAGAGAAAATAACATCTCATAAGCACAAACAAACCCACCATATTTGCGAAATCAAAGTAGATAGTGTTCAAAACTATGTGCTGCCACGTACGTCTGAATAAAGCAGTCTAGACGGGCGCGGTATGACCGATGCATGTTTACTCAGATACACATCATACACACAATATTCGCAAGCAGCAGATTTATTATTTTTTAGAAACTGTGACTTTATTTATTTTGACAGGACGAACTTTTACTTGGAAATGGTTTCTTCTTTTTGAAGATAGACAACGTTCTAATTAGACGATACGATATATAAGTACCTATATTATAGCTTACATGATATCTTTAGTTAATTATGAAGACTTTTGCTTGTAAGAACTTATGTTGACTTTACGATAAGTTCAAGAATAGAACGCAAAAAGTTGCTACCAATTACAATGGAGATTGTTTCTTCAAATATTTAATGTTTGTTTGTTAACACATATTAAAAATAAACATACGAGAACCGTCTGTAAATGAACTTAAACAAACAAAACAAACTCGTTGTAAGAAAACGTATAATAATACGCGAAATTATTATTATTAATGATTAAATTTGGTGAAAACTTCGCGAAATTGATAATCTGCGTTCTAAATTGAGTTGAAGATAAAAGCCGATAAACCGGATCCGTGCCGTGACGTGCCGCTCCGTGGCGGGCCGATGAGCGATCGAATCGTAGTTTTTAAACGATTAATTGTAGGTACATTATGAATTTGAGCTCTCGATCATAAAACATTGAAAACATTCGAATCAGTGCTTCTTGTTGTTTTGATTTTTGATAGCTTGGTTTGTTTTTGATAAATAAATAGCTGAAGTTGTAAACTAAAATATTTTTGTTTTTGTAAACTTGCTGAACTCACTTAAAGTATCAGTTAAGAATTATATATGTACATACCTATATATTATATGGAAACAATGTATTACCGAATTAGATACTTTTTATCCCATCTGATAATTTCGGACCTCCCCGCTGGCAAAACCTAGTTCAATATAAAGTGTGCCCCTCACTAGAAAACAAGTCACCTCTTGATAAAGTTCCTTTTTTGTAGTAGATCACATCACTCGTTCTGTTCCTAATTAATAACATATACCATCATCAGTCTATAATGTCCCACTGCTGGGACACAGGCCTCCTCCCTGTGAGAGGAAGTGGGCTGTGATCTACCACGCGGGCCCAGTGCGGGTTGGTAGATGTATATCATATATAACTAATCCTATATTTCAACGTCAATAAATTAGACTACGCAGAACGCGAATAGCCTACTTCCCAAACTAAAAGTGAGGTGTAGGCGGAAACAGTTCAGTTAATTACTTAGTGATAGGGGCCATATTTCACTACTTAGACTGTGGCCCATTTTGGCTAAATTGATCGTATGTTAAATAACTGCTTTCAGGTTAAATGTGCGTGTTTATTGCTTTCAGTTAAGATTAAAAGCTTCATATCAAAACAAGCTCAATTACTAACGGAAACGTTGTTTTAATTTAGGTTTCATCTGAGGTAGGGTTCGCTCTAATTTTTTTGTTTTTTCTTTTCTGTTTTTAATTGTCTATTTTTTTCGTTCGGGTCGAGGTAGTTATGCGGTAAATGATTACCCCGATACCGTAAGGTCTAGATGAAGTTATTTGAAAATAAAAGGTAATACAGCAGACAAAACAAAAATACCAGAGACAAACCTAATGTCTCTAGTATTTGTGTTTTGTCCTTTTATTACCAAACTACTTCAAAAAAATAAGACTAATTGGAACACAGATAAAAACAGCCTATACCCCTGAAACGAAGACAAATGATGTTCGTATTAATGAGCAGATGAGCTACTCGTACCTACTACCCACACGCTACAAACTTGTGAAGTGGGCAATCATTTGAAGCAGCGCACTTCAGTGATGAAACCGACTGAAAGAGCTGCGCGTATCCGAGGGACATACCGCAAGGTCGGATGGCTAGTTTTTTTATTAAAATTATCATCAAACTAGGTACTTACTGTCACGAGCATAAGTACATCAATACCTTTTTTTTTCGTTAGCCTATGTTGTGTCCCACTGCTGGGCAAAGCCTTCCCCTTTTTCCTTTCAAGATCTCTGGCCATGTTGGCCCTGCAAACCTCGTCAGATCGTCACACCACCATCGCCGTGGTGTACCTCGACGGCGATGTCCTCCTTCACGTGTCCAGTGAGTGACAAACTTTGCCCATCTTTCCGGTGGCAATCGCGCGACGTGTCCGGCCAACTCCCACTTCATCCTGGTTTTTTTTTTCTCCAATATCCGCTACTTGAGTTATGGAGCGCAGAGTGGTGTTATACCTCACATTTTCTCAAAATTCAAAAGTGATCTTCTTGTGAAAACATATCGTTCGCAACTTTGAGAAAAGACGACGAGACGTATTTTTTTTAATAATAGTTGTCATTAATCGTTCTCTTGCCTTTATACCAATTTATTTGAAGTCACCCCAAACGAGTATTAAATGTAATCATAATCTGCCTGCCTTTTCCAAACTATGTTGGGGTCAGCTTCCAGTCTAACCGGATGCGGCTGAATACCAGTATTTTACATAGAGCGACTGTTAAGTATGATTTTGATAATGGTTACCATTTTCGTAATATTGCAACACAGTAATTTAGGAAAAATATTTACGCTCGTGACTGTACCCACTTTTACACAATAAAATACTTTTAAAATTTTATAATATAGAAGTGTTTGGTGTGAATGGTACAGTCGCATCCATAGCTATTTGCATCGATTGACTGAGAGGCGTTAATTTTTTATGCGGGCTCCATATATACATAAGCAATCAACTGCCGGATACGCAAGACTAGAATATTGAGAGGGAATGTTAGTTTAGTCTAATATTTATTAATGCCTGTCCCAGTTTGTTGCTAATTTTATATTTTTAACAAAAGAACACAAATGTATTAAATAGCTATATGTTGTGTGTGGGAATATAGGTAAGTGCTCTATCAGTTCGGTGGAGGTGTTGTGTCACTGTGCTGTTGTTACCAACTTGGACTCCATTCTTATTCCTTATCCATCTATCAGAGCTTTAAAATTTAAGTAATAATCCAGTAGGAGGCCACAAAAAAAGTAGTATTATAAAATATTGAAGAACAGTACCATCGACACGGAAAGAAGAAGAAGTAGGTACCTGTTGTTATAAATATTGCTGGTAATATTGTGGCTTCACAACAGTATTCAGTCGATTAATTATAAAGGGTTATTAGGTTTGGGTTAGGATAACCGAACCCACGACAGGCAATAAAAAATAATTGTATTGCTTGTTGTTATCCTTGCACACCGTATGTCAGGAAGTGAGTAAGTATCTAATGCGATAAACTCGACAGCGGTCGGTAATTAAACCGCACAGTCTTCGATCAACGCACAGTAAAACAAATAAAACAAACAAATAACACTTACGCTAATAAAACAAATGATACGTTGATAAAAAATACTCGTAATTTACTATCATCAAAGTTTTCACTGTTGACTGAAAGTTTTAAAGGCACACCTCCGCAGCTCCGCCGCGAAAATATGATGTGAAACCGCAAAAAAAATCCGCTGCGATACATTATGTCGCGATTTCAGTAGCGGAACATCATGGGAGTCAGTTACATTGTAGCAAGCGGAGCAAAATCTCGTCGCTTTCGGTGTCAGAGAAAGAAGAAATATTATTGTGGTCATTAACTTTGAAATGGCAGTTTTTGGCCGTCAGTCGTGCTTTACATATCTATAAAAACCCATAGTTTTTTCATCACTACTATTTATAATTGTTTGGACAAGTCATTTATTAAAATTCGATGTTTACATATTTGATAGTTTAAAGATATTCGTATTGTAGTTTAGTCGTATCGTTGTCCCCGGGTGTTACATAAGTACAAACAAATTATAGATACATACACATCTATAATTTGTTTATATATATATTTTTATATTTCAATGCCCAATTTCTAACAAAGTTACTGTCTTAGAAAGTTAACTACTTAACTCACTGGTCGTGGCCGCACCAGTCTTGTCGAGTCCAGTCCTGGCCGGCCTCAGGCAGTCCAGTCTCAGACACATTGTCTCAATCCCGGCTACATTTGTATGCTAATGTCTCATACATATGTAGATGTGGCCTGCTTACCCGTTATCGTCATATACGGAGCAAGTTTTGATTTTACCTGTGTTATATTACGAAAATGTGCTGTTTATGAATAATAAAGGATGCATTTCCCTCCGGCCTGAACTTTATCGTTTGTTAAGCTGTTGCGGCTAAACAGGCCAACTTTTGTGTTCTAAAGTAGTTTTAACTCGGGGTTCTTATTTTATGTTTACGAGGGGAGGGTGGGGAGCGCGCGCTACTGGTACAGAGGCTACTTTATGCATGGTCAAAGGCAAGTTACAATAGCCATTGTACAGACGCCAGCACATCAAGCTACCCGAAACTGTCAAATTTCCCCAATCAACTTTGAACCTTATGCTTTAACGATAAAGCTGAAAATCTATTAAAGAAATTTGACAGATTGTAGTAGCTTGATGTGCTGGCGTCTGTACTAAGGACAAGAGTTCGTATCAAAAGTTGGTGTTTCTTACTCGAAAGATGAAAATTGCTGCTTGCTTGCATTGATCTTGAAAAAAAATCTTAGTCATCTCCATCAATACCCATATCTTGAGACCTTAGAGGATAACACTAACCAACCGCTATTCACGCTAAACAAATCCAACCTTAAGATTAAAAGGCTATGTTTAGTTATGAAGCGGAAAGTCCAAGGATTCGTTCTCTAGTAAAGGATTTGAAACAGGTGCATGTAAATTCAGCGCTGACTGAAGGTTAAAAATTATGTTCCAACAACATTGTGTGGGTGTTGCTGAAGAGAGGAATAACAGAAATAGACAGTGATAACACGGCTGTGATTCAAGTTATTATGAAACGATAATATAATAGAAGGACTCATATTATTTATTAGCAGCGCCCTTTCACCCGCGTAAGTTTCGAGCCCGTGGGAGTATCGGGATAAAAACTATCCTTTGTCCAAACTCAAAGCATTTACTTCAATTAAACCTTATACAGGCACTTTTGAATTGTCAAAATTAAATAGTCTGTCAGTTAGTCAGAAAGTTGAAGCTAGTTGGCCATTCCAAAACGTAGATCTCTATGGAGAAGAACGAGCAAGAAACTCCATGGACACTCTTTTAAATCAAGATATTACAAAATCCTGGGTACATTATATCCTTTCCGGGAACTCAAACTATCTTTATACCAAATTTCATCTAAATCGGTTCAGCGGTTTAAGCGTGAAGAAGTAACAGACAGACAGACACACTTTCATATTTATAATATTAGTATGGATAACGTATGAGCCGCTAATTTTCTGTATTGAAGAGTGGTACAGCCTACTAATAAACTAATAATATCCTATCCTACTATTGATACAGGGTGTCTCTGGAAGTACGGATCAAATCGATTAGGGGCGTGGGCAAGGTCATTTCCAAATTTTTTAACGCGGTAGATGTCGGTGATTTTTTAAAGTTAGGACCAATTTTTGTTTTTTGTAATCACTTGGCAAAGAGCTCAAAAAAAAAAACTTAAAAAAGACTGCCAGAGCTATCTAAAAAAATTCAATTGACAGCCCTGATAGTTTTTTTTGTTTGAGCACTATGCGAAGTGATTGAAAAAAACAAAAATCACACTAATATTATAAAGGCGTAAGTTTGTGAGTGTGTGTGTGTGTGTGTGTTTATGTTTGTTACTTCTTCACGCTCAAACGGTTGGACCAATTTTGATAAAGGTAGCTGGCACACTGGATTAATATATAGGCTACTTTTTATCCCAATATTCCCACGGGATCCACACTTCTGCGGGTGAAACCGCGAGGCTCAGCTAGTTATTTATATAAATGAATATCTTAGTAGATATCAGAGATTTAAAAGCGGGGGCGGGGCGGTACGAAGTCCGCGGGGTCAGCTAGTTGGTCATAACTTAACCGCAAAACAAAATCACCGACATCCTCATGGTTAAAAAGTCTGGAAATGACCTTGCCCACGCCCCTATTCAATTTGATCCATACTGTAGGGACATCCTGTATGATAAATGTTACATTATTGTATTTATATTTTATATTAGTATCCTACTTATTATTATAAACGCGAAAGTATGTGAGGATGGATGGATGTTTGTTACTCTTTCATGCAAAAACTACTGAACGGATTCAGATGAAACTTGGCAGACATATAGTTTATAACTTGGATTAACACACACAATACTTGTTATTCCGGTAGTACGTTCCCTTGGAATAATTTCTGAGCTCTACGCGGGTGAAATCGCGGGCAAGTATAGAGGGTGGTTTCGGTGAAGGTCAGGTCATCGTCATTCAAAGATAGACAGATTATAAATTAATAAGTTTTAACAAATTCTATCTATCGCGAAGCTTTCTCTTTTCTAGGTAGATTTGCTATGGTTAATGAATTTTGCCCTAGTGCTCTACAGAAAGTTGCTCAAAGCACCACCTAGCAATAAACTGTGGACAGTTTCACAAATTAAAAATTTTCACATAGCTCTGATTTCGATAAACTTACAATGTTCTAATGCATTCTGCGGCTGTACTGTAACGCCACGTGCTCGTACAGCGGGTGTTCTCGTTTCGAATACAATCTAATTGGGTCAGTTCAGCTGTGAAGTAAAACTAATTCCAACTATTACGTATCGGATAAAACCATACAAAATAATAATTAAATAAATGTAAGACTCTACCGCTCTCTCTACAGTCTACACAGATAGACAAAATCATATTTATGAGATACCTACACTACTTCGAGTTATGTAGGTATAAGTAGATTGAATAAACTTATTTTATTCAGAAAATTCTGTCAGAAATTTGGTGCTCGAAATCAAACCACTTTATATCACGTTCGCATGCCGCTAATCTTCACAAAACAAAATTCTAAAACTTTTAGAAACATAACTCTCAATCACATATAAGATATAACATTTAAATTATATGTACTTCAAGCGATTCTCTTAAATTCAAAATGGCGGCGCTATCTGAGTCGAGACGTGAAAGTTGGGCGTTAATCCGTTTGCTCATAATATATGTATGTATATAGTTCATTTGAATACGCATGCTACTTGCAAACTGGAGTCGAAGTTTTAAATGCTTCGCTATTTTGTATAGGTCATTTTGTTTGAGAAAATTCAAATGTTTTTTCATTATCGTAGTTGTTAAGAAATATTGTTACTAACTTAATTGGGTCCTTTGTTACTTGTTATTAAATATAAATAAAATAAAGTAAGTCGGTTTTAAAAGCTCTGTCTTGTCTGTGCATAATATTATTAGATATTTTCAGAGAGCATTCTAATAGTATTTAGTTTTCTATAACTAAAACTACTAAAAGATTCACCTTAAGTACACTTTAAATATTGGTAGGTATGCCGTCTGCTGTACGCTTAGATTTTGTTTCAGCCCTAGTTCAAACAGAATTCTAGAGAAATTGTGTATTTCGTTTCATAAATACAAACAAAATATTTTAAACCCTAAAAGAAGTTTGTAGCTTAACAAGAGCGATAGTAGTTAATAATTTAGCAATAAAAAGGTAGGTGTTGTCCGACTCTACTGCTTACATTTGGATCCTCTTTTGGCTTTCAGTGAAACAATTAATATTTGAATGGCAGTCTTAACTTAAATAAAATTCGGAATTCATATTTATATATTCATGTTTATTTATTTATACAATCTAACACTAACCTTACAGGTTCACACCCAATGCGATAATGTGATTAAATGATTATCATTTACTAGTTAATAAATCGAGAGTCACCTTCACGAATTCCGCCAATGTACAGTTAAAAATGTCAAGCCTTTGTGAGGCGCTGTTTATTGATTCGTATCTACTGGTGAAACATTAAGTTATTTTGCTTAAATTATTTTGTAAAGCAATGTTACGAAATTAACGATTAATCTGCTCGCATTCCACCGAACCAGACTCGCATCTAAAGATTCTTCGCTAGGAAATTAATTGTTTCAGTATTTAGACATTCACATAGCTAGCCGCCATTCGTTTGAGCTATTGACATTTTTATTACGTTTATATTTTCCATCATATAACATCTTACTGCCAACATTCTGGGCCTATGATTTGAGAAATAGGTACATTACTAGTCATTTTGCCACCTCCATTTTGTATTATTTATTTTTAATGGTCGGCGACAAAAGCTGTAATTTTCAAACTAATAAAAACAATCAACATGCATCTCCAACTTGTCAAATATGTGCTTCCTAAAATGGTCGTTCCTAAGTGGTCGCAAGCGCGACTGCTGTGCGTGGGGGCCCTGGGTCCTGCGCCTGATCTCTCCCCGGTCGTGTCGGATTGCCGTCGTCGCATCGGACTATGAGAGTGAAGGAATAGAGAGTGCTCCTGTGTTTGCGCACGCACTGCACACTTGTGCACTGTAATATCTCCTGCCCAATCTCCGTTGAGATTGGCCACCGTGACCGAAATTGGTCTCCCAGGCTATTATTAATTCCCCATTTTATTGTGATGCTTATCTACTAAATAACTTTACTAAAATGTGTATTACGGATCCTGTCTGCTTACTCAAACTAGCCGATAAATCTCAATGTTGATCAATTACATGCTAAAGTCATAAGCTACACCCCTACAAAAAAGCCGAAGTGAAGATATTTATAAATAAAACTGCCTTCCCATACAAAATCATGTTACACGTCGTCGGGTGCGAGGCGACAATTTCGCATTTTTGCATATTCATGGAACGCCATCGACGCGTCATCCGGCCACCGCCAGCACCACCGCCGCTTGTCAGGCGGTGATTGATCACCACACTTTGTAGCGTCGTAGGATAGCCCTTGTACGCAGGTTGTGAGGAAAGTGCGTGAGTGTTAGTTTTGCAAGAATTTTGATGGATACGTTAAAGTTCACTGGCCTTGGATAAGCTAAGGATGTTTGATATCAAAATATTATAAACTTGTCTTAGCAGAACCCTCTTCTCCAAGACCTGGCCCAAGCGGTGCACTATAAAAGGCGGCGCGCGCTTAGCAACGGCCCCCTTTTTGTCATCGGTCGGCAACGGTTGAACATCGCTACCCTCGCTTGTACTTTTTATTCGGTCGTAATATTCTTATTTTGTTACTTTATTAATTCATATGATTTGCAGTAATTAGTCTCGGATGCCATAGTTTTAAATTATCATGTGTTGTAATTTCGGTTATTAAACTTTGATTGTTAATTAAATAATTTTAGGAAATACTTGTGCGTTATTTAAAAAAAACTGTCCTCACTTCTGGTTTCTAAGACTTGTTTATTGTGAACTAGCTGTTTAAATAATAAAAATATCAAGGATGATAAATGGCCTATGTTCTCAAGCTTTCAAGCCAAAATTTTCCAGTCTGTGGTGCCATTTTTCAAATCTGCTCCGGATTTCAAGAAGGGCCGGATTAGCCATGCAGCAGTCGCAGCAAAAACTACGTGCCGCACTTTGGAGAGCCCGTGCTTTCACATAGGGACAAGGAAACATTAAGCCATGGTACCTATACTATCGGTTGGTCCAATGGAATATATTATGTATGAATGATCAAAAGAAGTCTAACCACTCCGCTGCGGGATGCTAAATATTGTCGAGCTCGCTTCGCTCGCTCTTGCATCATATTATTTTTCTTAGTTCTTTAGCTTTCTGCATAAGTTAAAGGTAAAATAAATTCCTTTTTCCATATGTATTGTCTAAAGATTTAACTTCTTCGAGGCAGGATGATATAGATTTTTGGATCTGCTCAGCGGTTTAGGCATGAGAACGTAAACAAACAGACAATTACTTTCGCATTTATAATATTAATGTGGATATTATAATAATTTTAGTATCACCTGTAGTACTGATGGATATAAACCACATATCTACCGAGACACTTGTTTCTTTTATAAAGGACAGCTCACTTCTTCGCCTCTCCACCTTTTCAGATGCATGACAGATCTCCGAGAGAGATAAATGATAAACTAAGATCGTAACTATAAACTACCAATTCACCAAGGTAGAAATATTATAAAATATTGCCACTGACTTCAAAAACACCTTAGGAAAGTAGGACCATGTCCATATAATATAAAACGTATGTTCACGCTAACCCCATTCCAATATATTGATGGGGTATTTCAGTATTTCCTATATGATGGCAAGCCATGGCGTTCTTTATAGCGCGGGTATATCGTAAAATACCATAATATTAACGATCAAACGCTCACACGCATGAAACCTCAATGTCATAAACTTAAAAGAGATTTAGAACTCTCAAAAAAGCTTTCTGATTTATAAAATATCTTACGATTAAGATTTTAATACACTTGCATTACATTTTATTATCTTTGTTCGTAAGTAGTGAAATATGTAAACTACATTCACTTACTGCATAAGTTTCTGAAAACCCTCCTTTGATATAATCTACGTACATTTATTTTCTTTATCATGCAAAGAAATGGGCTTTCAAGGGCTCTATTTAGCAAAACTGTGCGAGTATACAGGCGGTCCAATGTAGTTATTAACATAAAAGATAAGTATCACTTTTCTTATACAGGGTGTGTTTTAGGCCCGGACAAGCGTAATAGGTGATTCTGAATCTGATCTTACGCTGTAAGTGAATACATACATCTTTGCTATCTTACTGTAACAGACCAGCTTATTGACTTTAATCTATACTTTAATATTATAAAGCTGAAGAGTTTGTTTGTTTGTTTGGTTGAACGCGCTAATCTCTGGAAGTACCAGTCGGATTTGAAAAATTCTTTTTGCATTTGATAGCCCAATTCTTGAGAAAGGCTATAGGCTATTTAACATCACGCCGACATAGGAGCCGAGCAAAAAGAAAAAAGTCAGAAAGAACGCTAAGCAAAAACGAAGTAATAGCGCGGGCAGGCGATGCGATGCGACGGGGTAGGTCGGAGTAACAAGAAATTTCACGCGGACGAAGTCGCGGGCAGAAGCTAGTGTCGCAATAAAATCAGCCTGTATACCCGTCTTCTGGTGCTTGGCTTGGCTCAAGTTAGTTTTGCTACATTTCCCTATATTTTACCAGTTAGTCTTGCAGTCAAGTCTTTAAACCAAGTTTTTCCGAAAGACTACTTCTTGAAATCGTCACGCCATCAAGCTAGGCTCTCATAGCTTATTATGTAATGTATATAAACAATTAACTTTACTGGTTTTGAATACTTACTTATGAACAGGTTCTTACTTGATATGATTAATTAAAGTACAATTTCTCTAACTGAAGCACAGTATCTCGCAATGCAACCCTCTAATCCATTCAACAAACGTCATGTCAAACAAAGATGTCTGCCAACAATCCGTTTTATCTAATTCAGTTCCAAAAATCAAATATTCCAACCGCCTCTTTCGGCTTAAATATGCACCCTGTTTATTACCATAGACCCACATATTCTGTACCCCTATTATTTATGGTCTGGCCGAAGATTTATGTCATCGGGCGAGTGGGATCCTAACGAATGGAATTTGAGTGGGATTCTTGAGATAGGCGCTGCATGCCGACACGGTGGTACACTCGTCCTATGGTTACCTAAATATTGTATAGTTTGATGTGTAGTATATATTGTAGACTCTGACTTTCCTATTTTTACCATATCATATATACATAGGATGAAAAACAACCACTATCAATAAAAAAATATAGTGGTTATGTTTGTGCATCCTATTTGTGTAGTTCCAGCATAGAAATAATAGGAAAGTCATTGTCTACAATATATACTTTGTTGGTCAAAATATTGAGTTTCTTTTTTCAGTACCTATTGTTTTGTTTGTTGATTCGTAGTTAAAATACATTGGAAAGGTTTTAGAAAATCTTTTAATTTACTGGAAAATTATTTATCACGTTTCTTTTATTGAAGAGGCTTGAAGGGTTCCAATTTCAGAACAACGAATAATTGACTATGTATAATTAGGAACCTTTAATAAACTGTGGTCTAAAGCTATGCTTTCCTAGAAGGGCGGTGACACATGAGGAGCGTCATTTCAAAAGGACTTATTTCCAAAGTAGGAAAAAAAAGTAATGATGGGAATCCATTTTTAGCATTCATTCACACCTCTACACTAAATTATTTATTACAAAAACACTTAATTTCTCTCTAAACATGACTTCCAATTCACGTATTCAAAACAAAAACACTTATTTCCATGTCATTTTGTTCACATCATTTAAGACAAAAAAATTGTTTTACAAACCGACTTAATTCCAATAGGTAAGTACATAATTCTTGACTAGTCAGTTTTCTCTAGCAAGCAGACTTATTTCCATTTCATACATTATAAAGAGTTGAAAAATACCATTTTTTTGTGTCGTTTTATCATAAAATACCTGGCAACTCAAGTGGCCAAAAAGACGTAGGTGTCAAAACAAAACAGAAAAGCGGCTATCTTTTGCCGCTTTCATAATTTTCATGACAGCAGCTGCGCGTTTATGTGTGGTTACCGCCTTACAAGGAAACCGTAGCTTCTTACTCAAGTTTAACGAATTCACAAAATCAACACTTTTCTTCGAGCGACGACTTTTCTCAAGTTTAAACACTCATCAATTACCTACAGCTCTTTTGTGAATACTAATGAACTTCAAACAAACTTTGTGAACTTACTCCGACAATTAACTCCGTGATTATTTTAACTTTCCGTTTTAACTGAGGTTTAAAAGATAATATTATGGTCTAGTAAAGTATGAGCAGGAGGTAGTGTCAGTAATAAATTTTGTTTCTACCGTAAAACGAGGTGAATAAGGACGAAACCCTAAAAGGGATTTTAACATTGAAATTAACATTTAAAATTGTCCTTTTTGGCAACAAACTATATTATTTCAACGTTAAAATCCATTTTAAAGTTTCGTCCCGATTCACTCCTGCATACTTATACCCCGTTACTTGGGACTTAGTTTAGTTATGGTACATGTCATATTGTAAAGTTAGCCTAAAGCCTTAGTAGAGTTTTATAAGCTCGTGTTTATTAACCTTATAATTTCCCTTGATATGTAGGCGCTACCCCACTATAATAATATAATTAATTTTCCACTGTGTTAAATCTTGTTTTTTTACCTCTTCATAATAAAATTAGCTAAAAATGTGTTATATTTTTTTGTGAAATGAATTTCAAATAACAAATACGATCCTTTGGAAAAATAGCATATAATAATTAATTACTTAGGCAAAATCTCTCCGGATATTCTTTGTAGCCGAAATGAGGTCGCAACCCGAAAGGATGAGACACATAACAGCAAGATACAGAAGTATCACTCCTAACATCCTCGACGAACTTATTCAGTTCTTACTGTAGTTCTACAAACATCACAAGAAATATTAAATATAGCAGTGCAGATTTTATTTTCTTCAGTTTGTAAGGGATACAATACCATTTTTCTAAAACATCTGCTCACCTTCATCTTCAACGACTAGTCCAACCTAAAATGAACTCAGAGTACCAGATAGTAGTGTACTTAGTATCTCCTTGAAAGACTGGTTCAGCGATAAACAAATCCATTTAGTCTGTGTCGCTATGGTAAGCAAGCGATTTAATATTTTTCCTATATGTTAAGCAGCACTTTCCAAGTTGGTGGACTTACTGTGACTATCTTGTGTGATGTGTTTCCCACACAATACATTCACAAACTCACTCGGAAAGCGTTATTCTTGCCCTCTTGTGTGTGTTGGCGAAGTTTCCTAACAGCTCGGCGTGAACGCCGGAGCCAGAAATAATAACGGGTATTTTTGTATGTGTTAGTTTTTAACATCTGATTTATGTTAGCGTTAAGAGCTGCCCAGATCTGGTCAATAGTCATTTGTAAATGTTCGTGGAGTAATACCTTAACTGCGGAAAGATCATTTTGAGACTTCCCTGGGTGGTTATTGAAACGGATATAATTTTTCAGGAGTATTTATGAGTCACCCATGTGCTTTTCGTAAAGCGATTATGGTAGGTTATAGTAGTAGATTATTGGTTGATTTTAAAGAATAATTGCACCTTTCAATACCAGCTCCATAATATCTTCCTCTGTCTTTGCGATTTCATACTGCAGTCACATATCCGTTTGTTCAGATGTGTGACCGTAGCATATGTCACTTGACTATGACAATATAACTATTAATTCAGTGTTTATTTCATACTTACGATCAGTTCATCTGCAGTCAATTTGGTTTAACCCAGCGACAGGCCGAAGCGTTTTCAGATGAAGTTGAGTGAGTGTAGATGTTGCTATTGATAATAGCTCAGACTTGTCCGTCAGCAGGCAGTAAACCTAGATTAATAGCGCAGACTTGTCCGTCAGTAGGCAGTAAACCTAGATTACCAGATAACCAGCCACGTATAAGTGTTCTATCTATATTCAAGTCGTTCAAACTAAACGAGCTGTTTGAACCTGAGCCATAAACAGTGTTCACAACGGCCTCGAAATGTGAGACCATTTCCCAGATAGTAGTCGTTTATTCATATCAACTGCTTGGCTTTACAAAGGGGCTGGAGCCTGATTTCTTATTAAGAGAGGCATAAGGTGAGAGTGGGTATAAAATAAACTAACACATTTTCACGAACGTAATTTTATTACAACTGTGACATTATGACAATTTACGAATATTTACACGATATGTACAAGTTTTTACATCTTAATTACACAGTATACAAACAGTAACCTTACATTCGCTATGCGATAAAAAATTACATTTTAGTAAATTCATCGTTACAACCCTAGGCCGAATCGATTCCATACAATTTTAACTTTATACAGAAACTGAATAAGTTCATCACATATCGGTCCACATCACACCTTACACGTAATACTAAACACTTGAACCGTACAAAACTGGACTCTAGGCAGGTCGGCGGCCGAGAGACAGGGCTCGGGTCTCTGCGGCCGCCGGCGAACGTCCCACAGTCTCTAGTCTAGTCGATGGACACGATCAGCGTCTCCTCCTCCAGCAGCGCGCTGGAGGGCTCGCGGCACCGGCGCGAGGCCCGCACTCAGAGCTTCGTGTGCGACAGTCCGTTGGGAGCTATAAGCGGTGCCAGCGTGGCTGGCCGCGCCTCCAGCGGTAACGCCTCGCTGGCCGCCACTGACTTCGACGTCAGCGCCGTGGACGCCTCGGAGCGCGACGCCCCCGCACCTCCCCCAACTGACAGACCTCCTCTCGACTCCGCCGCTCGTAGCTGCGCTCGCGCTGCTCCACCTCCTCTCTTCCGTGGTATCACACTGTTCTCCACATGCAGAGTCGCATTCACGTCCTTCCCGGCCGCACAAGTGCACGCCTTTAGAAAACTCTTCTTGAAATTGTCAGAGAGGAAAGCATAGAGGATCGGATTCATAGCTGAGTTACTGTAGCTGAAACATGCTGCGACCAGGAACACCGTGATAGTGATACGGCTGGCGCACTCGTTCGGTGGAGAGTATATGAGCGCCACTTGGAACGCCCAATATGGCAGCCAACACAACACGTACACCGCAATCACAGTCAGAACTAATTTGGTCACTTTTCTGTGCGATCGTTTCTTCTCCTTGGACTTGTTCTTGGGGCCAACCGTCTTCAGCTTACGGATGACGAGGCAGTAGAATACGAAGATAAGAGTGAGAGGGGCGGCAAAGCCGAGAGCGAAGGAGTACAGTGTGAAGGACGTCTGACCTTTGTTGAACTCTCGCTCGGGCCACACGATGTTGCACGAAAGACCATTGTCCGTCGGTATCAGCGTCGTATACATGAAGATGGGTGTCATCACCAGCGCTGACGCCGTCCACGCCGCAGCAGACACGACGCGTGAGACGAACGGCGTCCGAAGTCTCGGCGCGGCTATTGGATGACACACAGCTATGTACCGATCCGCACTCATGATGCACAAGAATATGGAGCTGGTGAACTGGTTGATCCCGGTGGATATCATATACGCTTTGCACATGAAGCGTCCAAACGGCCAGGATCGCAGCGACATGGTGGTGATCAGGAACGGTATTCCGATGAGAAAGCATTCGTCTGCGATGGCCAGGTTTACGATGTACATGTTGGTAACTGTCTGCATCTTGGAGTAGCGGAGGACAACGTAGATGACCAAAGTGTTGCCCAGCAGTCCGACCACGCAGACGAGGGCATACAGGACCTGCGTCACGACGTACACAACTGGTAGGTTGATGTTGGGGCAGTTCTCAAATGTTCCATTGTACGTGCCGTTTTCGTCGTAAGAGTAGTTACCATCTCGGAACATTTCCACGTCTTCCAACTCCATTGTGATGGGTTTAGAAGTAGCTTCTCGTAGAGGATATTTACCTGGAAATAATAAATATTAATAGGTTAGATCACTGGATATTTCGGCACGAGTGACATTCGACTGATGTTTGGATTTATATTTGTGATTCAGTAATTACTATTAACGTAATCAGTAAGAGTCTGTTATGTTCTCGGGTTACTAGAAATGTGGTGGAGATAAATATTTCGCGGAATAAGTACCAAGTATGAATAAACAGATAACAATTTAACGTGATCCATTTGTATTGTGAAAATCACTACATGAATCACATGACCGAGAAAATATGAAAATATAAACGTGTCCGGTCGGGGGACCCCCGCCAGGATCGTAGTTCCTTGCGCGATACTCGCATGCATACACACTCGTATAAGAATGACAATGAGAATATAGAGAAAGAGTGAATTTAATACGCGTTTTTAATACAGAGCCATGTAGTTTAAGTTTTTAGGTCTTATAAAGTTATCACCATCTTGGACTTGGCTTTAGCAAACTCAACAGACATGAAAACGACACCCATGACGAACCATTTGAAGATTTCCGCAGCCGCCATCTTAGATTTATTATTTTGACCGAACTATTGGCTCCAGCACCCTTAGACACCCATGAAAAAACTTGAAAATTTTCGCTGCCGCCATTTTGGATTTTCATTTTGACTGAAATATTTGCTTCAGCATTCTCGAAAACCATTAAAACTATCTCTCTCTCTCTCTCTCTCTTTCCTATTATGATAGCCAGATACAAAGCCTAAAACCGCCTAGCTTACATAAAAAACCGCACGGAGGCGGCATAACGCTTTTTCGTTACTTGACGATTTCTACCAGTTTACTCCTACCGCAAGCCACGTTAATGAATTTCGTTCAAAAAAATTGTTAAGATTTTTTTCAAATAATACAAGCGTATGAAATTATTGAACCTTGCAAAGAATTTCCAATATGACATTCTCATCATGAAATGTCCACATTCATCCCGAGTTCAATATCGAAAGTCCACATGGACGGTACACAGCTACTCTCATTATTTTCACATCGCCATGATTAATCGGTGTTTGCAGACAGTAGTTGTTTCACGTACTGCCCGGTTATTGTTGGGATTGAAAGCAGGTTGATAAATGATTGACGTGAACTCGTTATTATTAATACGTTCTGCTAGAATATGTACGTAATGGAGCAAGATGATACAATGAGCGTGGGATACACCTACGTCATGAATCGGACGGATGGTCAACTTTGTTATTGTGGATTATCTTTGAGTAAGGTTGGACATCTATTCAGATTCCATTAGGTAAGCGGAAAATGTACATGATAGTTTTCGATTAGCTTCCCAAACAAAGTCTAAATCATCTCAGAGAGATAAGCACATCCGCGGGGTGACTGACTAGTTGCGTAACATACTAACAGCAGACACGGATTTCATTTTAACAGCTCAACAATATTCATTGCGTTATTTACGTTTTTGAGCAGACACATTTTTCGAACATATGAAGCAATGGATTAGCAATATCCTTCAAAATGATTCAGATTGAGATTGATAAAATTTGTGTTACAAAATAAGGGTCATAGGCCTCGACTAAAAGGAAAACTATAAGGAAAATCAGGGAAGTTGATTTTGTTATATACATTTTTAATAAGTTTAGTGTTGATACTTACATTTTGTGTCAGCAAACAATTAATTGGAGAGCTGTCGACGTGGCACCGGGGTAGATCTGTAACAAAAAAAATACACATTGTTAGCTTTTTAGTTCATGTAGAAGGTACAGATAGAGATTTGTCAAAATTCCTTTAAAGTACGATATTCAAAAATATTGAGATTGAGGCTTTAGTTCCTAGTAATAAATAATATAAGTCAATGAATTCCTCCATTTCATGTCTTGAACGAATTCTAATTTGATATACATAAAACGTGTAGATCTATGTGATCACTGCTCTCAAAACGCCGAAGGAGAACATCGTGAGGAAACCGGCATGTCCTAGAACCAAAAAATTCGAAAAGCATTTATCAACCCGCATTGGGCCAGTGTGGTGGGTTACGGCCCTCTCCCTCTCACTGAGAGGAGGCTTGTGTCCCGCAGTAGGAACGCTATCGGCTGATTATGCTGTGTATAGGTCTACCAGAATCTTATGGCATAAAATGAATAAAAAATTATGATTTTGGCAATGTCAATCCATACGAGATTAAATAATTTTTATATTTTTTTATGACATGAGATTCTGGTAGACCTATAGATCTATAGGGACGTTATCATTTTCTTCAGTATTGCCTCAGGAAAAAATACTTAATTTTACATAAAATTTTCATACAATCAAATTAATTATTTAAATACGAAACCAGTGTTTCTATTATTTGCTCCATAATTGTTTGAGTGCAATTTTGTTATTTTTCGTTAAAAACATAGAAAACGTTCGTTCTATGCATAGAAAATACTCGTACTCGAGAAAAATCTGTAACAACAAACTCATTACAGAATAATGTTTCTTCCGTAAAGAAAACATCCTCGCCAGAATAATGATGTGTTAAAAGTCCATAAATATCTGAGCCATAACATCGGTTTGAAACCTCTACGACATGCTGATAAAGTAAACCCGCAGAAAAACTACTCTTAACGCAGAAAAGTCTTGGCTACCACCTGTTTAGGAGACATCTATAAACCCATAAAAATAAAACCCCACTCTAGGATATCTTGAAGATATCAGTACAAACAGACGAATCTACGTCAGTTCAACAAGACTGGCGGCAAGTGGCACGCTAATTGCGTAAAACACTATAAATCAGAAGCTGAACAATTTTGAAGGATAGGTATTGATAATCTACATATTCATAAGTTCGAAAAAAATATATGCTCAGCAACGTAAATAACGCGATGAATGTTGTTGAACCGTCAGAATAAAAAGCCATTTCCACTGTTACTGTGTTACGTAATTCCCCGCCGGATCGTGCCACACAAACAGATGAGTTTGTTTTAAGTTTTAACGACTAACGGCTGTCGTACGGCTAACCTAACAGCCACGCACGGTACGAATTTTATTCAGATCAGACTAGAACTAGCCAAGACTACGTGAACCTTCTGCACATTAATGTGAACTTTTATAACATTAAACTGAGAATATTCCTGTTTTCAGTTTCAGCCGCAGCCTGTCTGCTGTGAGCTCGGCAACATGTCAAACGCATGTGTTTACTCAAACGTGATTAATGCGGAGAAAATATCTAGTTTAGAATTAGATCCAGCTGCGTGGCGTCTGCGGGACGGGTGCGTGGCGGCTGCGGTGCGGCTCGGATCGTGCGGGACTGCTTGTTTAGCGAACTTAAAGCATGTAGGTTATATTTTTGGTCATGAATTGAAGGTAAAGTCTTAGATATCAAGCGGTACACATTAAGCTTTTTAAAAACAATTTGATGTGATTGCATACATAACATAATCAGCCCACTGCTGGGACAAAAGCCTCCTCTCTGTGAAAAGGAGTGGGCCGTAATCCACCACGCGGGCCCAGTGCGGGTTGGTAGATGTCACATGCTCGAATTTTTTATTCTGGGACATGCATGACATATGATTGCATAGTACAAATCAAAAGTTGTTACATTCAGTATCAGAGTTTGACCGATAAAATTTATCTTATCATATCTAATTTTATTGATCAGGGAAGTTATCTAATCGCCAATTCCTTATCTCCCGACAGGAAATAACTACAAAACAAAATAATTAAGTTACAATACAAGTGAACAAACAGAAAACAAAAAGGATTGAATCTGGAACTCATCATGGACGGTCATTGATGACACACTGTTTTATGTCTCACATCCCTCCTTATAAAATAAATAATAATATATTCTTAGCTTATGTCGTACCTCCTATAAACCCTCTGCTTTATAGAACGCGGGGAGATTAGGTTGTTATGTTTGGGCGAGGTCTTATTATAAGCGTAGCGGAGCGATAAACCATTTTTCGACAGGGCTGCTTGGTGAGATGCGTATTTCGACATATTAGATGACTTTTTAATAATAGAATGTATATAAATAATAGATAAAATACCTAATCCCAGTTTTAAAGTTTTTACTCAAACCTGTTTGTTTTGTTGTTTCACTGTTATTTTACTTCTCGGAAAATGTCGATGTTATTTTTCTCTAATTTCTTAAATTATGGAAAGTTTCTCTATAAAATAGTTGCCAAGCCCATGAATTAAATATGTTGTTTTACTGTAACATAGCTATAACGAGTTCTTTACTTTGAAAAAACCTCCATGACAATTGCTCCCGCTCCTCTGTGTCAGTTCACTGTGTGACATAAGCCTTTGGTAATAGTTAAAGCCGCCCTATATACGCTGAACGATAGTAAAGCACTGATTATATTATCTACGGAGATATTAACTTACTACATTTTAGTTTACGACTTTACGGTCCGTTCCAAGTTTGATGGCTTCCGGGAAGTTAGTATAAAATATGTTATTGAATATTAGACAGAGGGTCACATTGGAAATGGATCAAAACAAAAGAAAGAACAGCCGATCTGCCGATCCCTTTCCGGTTTGATACGTGTGATCCCCTGAACACTCCCTTCCCCTTCTCAATCCCCTGCTAGTTCTTATTCTGTTTTAATTTCGGTCTTATCCACTATAAACTTCTCATTCCGATCTTCTGTAAAATTCTGACCGTGAGAACTTAGGTGAAGTGAGCTTCTAGTGAAATGTCATCTCATCCGCTGCTAGGGATTGAAAATATTGACAGTTCACTTCATCTAAGTGTTCACGGTGAGCCGTGAAAACTTATGTGTAGTGAGCTGTCAATAATGTCAATCCCCAGCACCAGGTGTAATGACAGCTCACTTCTATATTAATTCGCCTAGAGGGTTTTATGATGAGATTTTCACAGAATAGGTCGGCCTATATAATTAAGTGGTGTGTTATGAATAGCATTTGTTTCGCGTGACAACTATACTTAATTAGTTATCTCCATAGATCCATTTCTATGGTTATCTCAATTTTTTTGGTTCAGCCTAATTGAATAATAAAACTCATTTTTTATTACGTGAGGATTCATACTAATGAGATTTTGTAGGTTTTCAAACCTTGCGAACAATTCAAGATAAAAATATGGATAGATAAGTACTTACAGTAAATTCAAATTTTAAGTTTGAAGGCAGACTTTAAAACATCGTCAAAGGAAGATTTCTAAGGAATGGCGACTAAGACATTAAAATGAGCTTTTTTATTTCAATGTTGTTCGAAAAGATAAAAGAAAACGACGTTATCTCTTAACCATTAAGGAAAAAAATGGGTCAACGCATTAAATATTTTAACAAAAACCTTTATTTGAAGATAATGACAGTCATCTTTTACATTATTTATTGTAAAATTTAAAAAAGTTATTTTCAAACGCAGTAAGTATAACTGCAGTAAGTTATCACTGAATCATCTCTGCTGATTAGACTGATTGCAATCTCATACCTAAAGATTGGCCCAGCTTCTCAACCATTGCGACACCATGAATATAGCGGTACGCTGGCATGATTAGGTATATCACCGGCACAGTTCAACCGAGTGGACGAGATTTAGACGCGTGACGCAAACGTGACACAGACATAAAAAATAAATCTATTGTTAAGTAGGTCTGTCCCGAGGGTTTCTCATCGCGCGGCTTGTTGCGCAATGACAGGAAATGCGTTAATGTTTGCGGTGTTTATGAGATCACAATAAGTATTAACATGCAATGGATCAACGTCTGCTCATCACGCGTAACCTGCCTGCAGTGACGTGCACAAGGTTTTATGCCTGAGTAGGCAGCTCTTTTTCGCAAAAAAAAAAAAAAAGTCTTTCGCAATTGCACTAGTGAGTAAAGATGAAACTCACCAGGGGTTTAAAAGGTTGTAACGACGACTTTCCAATGATGCAAATAAAAGATTTCGGCCAACTCAAATATATAATCCAAGTGAGTGATAACTACAGAATACGTCACTTGAAAGATATCCGATGTGGCCTTGAAAAAGGCTCTTCATGTGGTTTGCATTATATAAATACCTATATTTAATAAGTAAATAAACTACTGGTTTGCTAACAGTTAAAAAATTAAAGTAAACCAACTTATTTATTATCTTTTGAAATTAAATCTACGCGCCTATCCTTTATTAAATATGAATTTGAAACATCGTCATAAAAAGTTGGTTTGCGTTTTAATTCGACCAATACTTACTCGTACCTACTACTAAACAATAAGCATAAGCAAGGAAAACAAAATAATTTAATTGTGTTTACACACCCACACAGCCAGTTGTATGTGTCATAATTATTACTATGAAACTTACGAGTTACATTACCTCTTTGCTGGGTTAATTCTCGTAACTCAGGTACACATCTCCTTTTAGTTACAATTTGAACCTTTTCATTAAACGGTAATTGCGAAAATTTTCCATTTTTAACCTTTAACAAACACACATTTTTAACACAAATCTCACAATCGAACAACTTTTTGAATAAAACAAACAAGAAGTAATTGTAAAAACAATTCAATAAACTGATTGAAATTAGCAAAAACTCGACCCAAATAAAAAAATTAAATAATTTTCGTTTCAAAATGAATTAATCACAAAACACAATCAAAATATTGTTGTACAGTACACTTTACATGAAAACACAATATGGACTCTATAGAGAAAAAATAATTTTTAAATTTTGACAAGTAAAACGTTGACAGATAAAATAGCATCATTGTCAATCAAAATTTTACTTAACTAACTACTTATTCAACTTGGTCGTATAATACTTGAGATGAGCCAATACGGAGACGAACTGGCCCGTGATTGGGTTTCCTGCCGCAGGAGATGGCCTTGTTACCGCATAGTTGTGTGCAGACACGAAATTGTACCACCTTTCGCGTTCTTCGCAAAGAGTTACGAACGCCTGCCGTAGTAAACTTAATGGTACAAACGCGCGGTATGAACGTTGCTATTAATTTATATTAGGTGTTTGAATAATTTTTTTACTTAGTATATTTTTTATATTCTTGAAAATATTAGTAACTGGTCTAGATCTAGATCTACTAGGTCTAGGGTCTACAGTGTCTTTTTGCCTATAAAGGCCGCACGCCACTGCCTGCCTGGGGGTCTACCAGCACCTCTTTTATGTTTATCTTAATCCAGCGTAAGAAAGAAATGGAGCGAAGTATACAGTATAAAAAGCACATTTTCTTTTCTCAACCGAACAGCAGGTAATGGCCCTGACTCTTCAAAGTCCAAGCTTGTACAAACAATCGTCAATAATACAAACCAAATTGTAACAATCCCTCGATCTGTATATATTCTAACTCGTCATTTAGACACGCCATGTTTCAACACCACTCATACGATGCCAAATCGCTATCATTCACAATACACACGTGTTCCTTACTGCTCTCTGCTCATCGGCCTGTCCAGTACTCAGCAATATTTTCATACAATACAATACAGCTGTGAGATTCCAATAGATCAAAGCATAGGAAATGTAATAAATCAATTTGAACACGCTTTTTTAAAACGGATATCTTTAAACGCTACGAGTAAGTTAGCTCACAATAAAATAAATTCGTAAATTAAATTAACAATGGCCGGTGGGATTTGCTCAAAATAAAATGGAGTTTCTTGGTCTCATAACATAGGAATTTTCTTAGAAATGTAGTAAAGGTAACTATGTAAAAATTAGCAGTTTCATGGGACACAGTTTAATCGTTTAGAAAACCATAATCGAATATCAATCATACACAACCACGCAATATTTCCGTACATTTTATTTAATGCGCAAACATCCGTTGCGCACGCGCAAATTGCGGCGGATTGCGCAGCTGAGCTGCCTATAAACGTGATTTGTACGTAAATTCGCTTCGAATACCATTATTATGATTTAAGGTCTATAATAGTTCTGCATCTGTGGGTAGGCTGGAATGTTTTGTTTTTTTAATTTATTTAACCACAGAATTTAGGTAACTGCCGCTTCAAACGTAGGTACGTTTAGTGTACGTAAAACTAGATAACAAACCTTTATACCTACATTCCTCAAATAGAACAATATTAAAAATAGAACACAAAGATCCCCAAAAGGGTTGAATTGTCCCACAAACGGAGTTTATTTGTCCCCCAAAAAGCACATGACCCGAGCTTCATCCGGCTTCAGACACCTCTTTATACAGTGGGTTGTTTTTGCTGTTCTTTTGTTTCAGCTCTCTGTTGTTATTATTTGTGTCTGTTGTGTTCGTTGCATGTTGTAATGTTCGTTAGGTGGATCTCTGTCACGTTCACTGTGGACTGGGAGTTGGTTTGCGGCGAGAAGATTACTTTTTGTGCCGGTAGTTTAGTATGTTGACCTTTTTTTAATTTAGTTGTTCGGCCTTCATAAGACTGGTCGTGTTTCCTCAATAAGTTCTGCACCTTACAACTGCCATTATATGAGAGGAGAGTTCATTTTATTAAAAAAATCAGGCTTCTTATTTTCACTTACCTATCTAGGCATCTTAAACCTCAACTGTATTATTTCCACTTTCATTAGGTCGTGGGATAAGTTTTCATGATGAAAAAGCAAGCTCCAACGCCATGAACGTGTAAAATCTATAGAGCTTAGTTCTTTCAGCTAGTAAGAAATCATGTTAATCAAAATCAAGCATTTGTTTCATAAGTCTATGTCAAATCTAGTTAGAATATATCTTAAACACTACAGCTTTAGAGAAACTTATAATAACAACAACAAAACAGATAATGAAAATATGAACGTGCTTGGAATACCAAACTAACGTTATCATTACATTTATAATAAGATATTATCATTCTTCAGCTTATTGACTTCTCCTCGTGTCTGTGGGGATGGAATATTAAATATTTGGTCGAGTTTTTGCTTCCCGTTTATTGCCAAGACAATATGACTTCCACATATTAGATACTCTTTTAGGGATCTTTGAGACGTCCCAACGTCTCAAAGATCCCGTGATTTGGGACTTGGGAGTCCCACAAAATGTTTATTTGTCACTAGAATAAATTACATTAAAAATATGACAGACACAAAAACAAAACAAGCAACAATACAAACAATAGGTCTGCTAACCTGCATCACTTAACATACAACTAACCCATTGTTACTACTAATATTATAAATGCGAAAGTAAAGTTTGTTTGTTACAGTTTCATGAAATTTTGCTTACACGTTTTTAGGGGTACCGAAAAGAACATAAGGTGAAAAAGCCGCCAATTATATGTTTTGTATTAATATATAATCGTATTTTTTATATGTTATGTATTTTCTGGTGTACAATAAAGTATATATTAATAAATAATTAAGGTGCCTTACATCCTGATAAAAAGCACTGTTCCTGATGGTCAGGAAACTGAAGCCGCGGGCAAAGGCTGGTAATCATGCTAATATTATAAAGGCGAAAGTCTGTGAGTGTGTGTGTGTGTGTGTTTATATGTTTGTTACTTCTTCACGCTCAAACGGCTGGATCAATTTTGATAAAATTTTGTATGGAGGTAGCTGACACCCTGGATTAACATATATGTTTTTATCCCGATATTCCCACGGGATCGACATTTACTTGGGTGAAACCGCGGGGCGCAGCTAGTAAAATATATAGCAATAAATATATAGCAATAAAATATACGAGTCGTTTTCAAACCGTTTTGATTAATCTTCGTTCAAAATTTGAAATCTTAAGTCTTTCCTTCACCGTCGTAAACCGTACGAAATTGGTTTTGTTTGTACAACATTAATGTCGAGGCGCACAACAGAACCACAGCAGTTCTAATCCAACATAACAAACATCTAATATTAGACGAAATGTTTCCAAACAATGTCGATTCGACTTCGTTCAGACAAATAATCCACCCTCTGTTAAATGTACAGTGCAGCATAGCATAATGAGCCTACAGTGTGCCCACTGCTGGGACACAGGCCTCCTCTCGATGAGAGGGAGAGGGCCGAAATCCACCACGCGGGCCTAGTGCGGGTTGGTAGATGTCACATAAATTCTTAGAATGTTTGGTTCTAGGACATACCAGTTTTCTATCTCACGATGTTTTATTTATCGTTTTGAGAGCAGCGGTGATGAGATGGTTTATATAAAGTATAGCGCCTGTCTGGGTTCGAACCTAAGACCTACAACTAGTAAGTTTCATTGTTATGTAGTATTAAGTGTACGGCATGATGGGGTCGACGTATCCATTGGGATAAAAACCCCAAATTAATTCAATAAAAGATTAAAAAAAAAAAAAAAAAAAAAACTAGTAAGTTTGATATTGACTTTATATCGTAGCAGTAAGGGTGGTTTTTGTAGTGCAAGTATTACCACTGTTATGCAGTTGACTATACAAACATGAAACAAAGCATAAAATCGAATATAAAAGTTATCGTTTTCTGATAACAATGTTTACGAGACAATTGGAGTTAAGATGGGCGTTAGTGGTCCATTGGGCAATAATGGCGGACTACACGGTTAGGCCTCTTCATACGGACAACTTTATAAACTGCGATAATTTGACGACATTAACAAAGTTTCATAAGGAACTTAATGCGATTTGGAATGGCTTGTAGGCTAATCGTGGTCAAATCAGTTTGACCATTAAGTTTGACCACGAGGAAGGAACGTAATTTTTATATCTGCATTATTGTTATCGATTATTTCTAGAAATATAGGGATCATTGATAAATAAGAAGGAACTACTACGAGACAATAGAATCCTTAATTCTAGTTTTCCTTATTATGCATTTCCCCTATTCGGGAATTAGGCTTACCAACGGTATAAATAACCCGTAGCATAAGCTATGGGTTCACTCTCATACATCACGCGTGTCGCTCGCCAACCGAGGAGACAGTTCGATCAGTGGACCGCGCCCATAGACGAAGCGAAAATTTTAGAAGCCAATGATTCGCGCAATACAATTACGAAGGGTCATGATGTCCCATGGGTCCCCTTTTAAGAGGTTATTTTTCAGATAATCTATGGTTTGGTACTTTTTGCTTTAAGGATAAAAAAGAAAAGCTTTAAAAAATATAGGACAAGCGAGCGACCTTTAGGATTACAGGGCTATGTATGTTTTATGTGTAAACTATAACAATAAAATTGTTCTCTTCAAATTCGGGTTTTATTATGTGACCTGTCATCGTTTGCGATATTCTACTGTTTGGAGTTTTTTTTTTTTTTTTTTTTTTTTTTTCAGGATGGGAAATCATCAAATGACTCCTCCCGCTCTGGGTGGAGCGGAAGGGAGTGTCAGACTCTTACTGACTAAAACCCACCCGTGTTCCTTCCTTCGCCCTTTATGTTCCGGGCCAGCGGTAACCCTTTCGGACATAGATCTAATTTGCTGACACGTGCGCAACAGAAACCATGCAAAACTTTTCCGTAGGTAATAATACTCTTTCAGAATAATGTCGGCGTCGAAATGTTGTAGATACACATTACAAGAGAAATATTAACAGCTAGATTTAAAAAGAATAAAAACTTGCCTACGTGTTTACTGTTGGAACCAATTTGGGAACTAATGAAACAGGTATCATAAGGCTTCATAACTATAACAATAGCAGAAAAGACTGTAAGAATTCGAGAAACTGTCTAGTTGCCTAGGTAATAGTATTTTACGTATAAACTGCTTACGTAGTAAGTAGAGAAAATCTCTTGGGACTTTCTATAACTCATTCGATGCTCGTTATCCGAAAAAAAGTAAGAATATTAGGTTACTAACTTCGAATTGTCCGACCTTTTCGCGAGAGTCTACTTATAAGTGGGTTTTCTAAGTAATATGAAACTGCGGGTCAGTAATATTAGACATTTGCGTTGTTTTCTAACTATGATCTTCTGGGTACAATATGGTCCCGTGGCTGTCCCACTGCAGAGCAAATGCTTTTTCTCATTTTGAAAAAACATAATCTTCACATCCATCACATTTTATATTGCTCCTTTGTTCTTCACAAAATTATGTAAAGCTAAGTTTCATAGGCAGATATATACTATACAATCAATCCTTTTATCGCTACCGATGTGACGTCAACCTATTAAAATGAAATAAAAAGGTAAAGGATAGCATTTCTAAAATAGAATTGTGTACAAACCAATAAACAATATGTACTATTTCGCCCACGTGAACAAATACAAGTAATGAACAGTGTCTACAACAAGACAGACGTTGTTTTCTTTTCAATTATAGATCGGAATAAAAATGATTTTCAAGCCAGACAGTCCTACTATCTAGGGCTGTCTATCTTATTGAATTTATAATGTAATTTCAAGTGAAAAGATTTAGATTTTTATTTGGTGTCTGTTTCAACTCGTTTCGTATCAATTTCGGGAATATCGAGAGGTGCAAATTGAATGTTGTGTCGGAGTAGTTTTTTGTGATTGGATTTTAAATTGCTGGCAGGTTTCATCATTTAATAATTATTTTAAATTTTACTAACATAGCTATAAGTATCTACCTTCTAACATAATATGGACTTGTATCAATATTAATGTATCCACAACAACATTTTCAATTTCAATTTCACTCTATAAAACTGTAATATTGGTAGGTCTATACACTTTTTTAAATCATACAATATCCAGAACTGCTTGTGGGCAAACTCGATTTTCTTCGCGGGAAGCAGGCGTGATGTAACGTTGTGTTAAATAATTATTGTCCCCAGAGCATATGAGGCAAGCACATGAGGGAAGTACATGAGGGAAGCATATAAGGGAAGCATATGAGGGAAGCACATGAGGGAAGCACATGAGGGAACTACATCAGGGAAGCACATGAAGGAGGCACATGAGGGAAGCACATCAGGAAAGCACATGAAGGAAGCACATCAGAGAAGCACATGACGGAAGACCGCTAGGGATTAAACAAAATACAAGTATTTAAAATTACTTCAAAGCTTATAAAGCAGACACTGATATATGTATAAATACATTCTAAAGCCTCCAAGATACAGGAAGCACTCTCGCATAGCAGGTTTATATTATGTTTACAAGCCATGGAGGCAAGATAATTAATATACGAGTTACATAATAGGCCGTAAACGTCCACCGCTGATGACGCATGCTTCCATTATTATCCACTGTTAATAGCTACGTCACGAGTATGAATAGTGCACAATCTTAGGTAGAAATACTTGGATGACAGCTTGACAGGGCTGGTGAGTAGTGATCTTCTTTTGTTTCTTATTGAACGTGATTTGTGTTTGCGCACGAAAGTTCGGCGTGTTACCCAGTATTAGCACGTTACACACTTCGGGTCGGCACAACCGGGCGAGAAATATATAGGTACTTAACGGAGAAGGTACGTGTCTCTTGTTATCGTCAGCCATATTATAATGATTGTGGGCATACTATGAGTAATAATAGAAAAACCGTTTGCAGTTTAAATCAGATTATAATTTTACGAACAAATTAATCACACTAGCGAATAGCACACTATAGGTAGACAACTCAACGATACGGAACGCGAGACAGTTTCTGTGCACATGTTATCCGTACGATGTCTAATGGTCAAGAGAGTTCCACACCGCTCTGTAGCGCTCTCATTGACTCCCACGAACCCAGGCTAGACTCTGTCGAGCACTGTCATGCCGGGTGGCGATGACGTAGCGAATTGTCAAACGAATGACTCCGACATACTCGGTTTTAACGCCCGGCTATGCTGAATCATACTGACCCGAATATGCATGCACGACCATCGGGGATCATATTAATTGTGTCTCGACTTCTGAAAGTAGTGCGAAACGAACGTTTTTAACTAAACTGGGGTATTATGATAATTTAACCCATTGCTGAAATCCGATAGCAGCTATTAATAAATACAAATAGGACAGCAGGAGGGCACGGCTTAAGCTGTAATCTAATGTTCTAATTAAGCTATATTCTCCTGAAATAATCACTGAGTCGTCATTTCTCCTGAAACACCTAATCGGAAATCATTGGTAAAGAGAGATTATTGGAAAATCGATTTGCATTGCAAGCTTCGAGCCATGTCCAACAAAACAGTGCAGTCGATTCAAATCACAATAGATTGATTAAATTGCTTTTATTTGAACACTAGCGATGCACCCCTACTTTGCACGGTTTTTACTTGACAAAATGTCGTGATTTCATTATTCTTGGTTGAATATTAATGTAACGTAAAAACTGCATCATAATCCGTTGCGTAGTTTAGAAGAACAATGCGGTCACACAGACAGACACGATTTTATATACATGTAGGTATAGAAATTTAGAAGGAAGGTGTTGGTAACGTTAAAAGGGATGGTATGCACTCCGTGCATAAACAATGTAGTATGCATTTAATTATCTCGTTCTTTAAACATAAATCAATATTCGTTTCTAAAGAGTTTTATAATTTAAACCATGTATACACTGACCTATGAATTGAGAATTTCTTTGGAATCATCACGGTGAAATCTGTAACAAGAGAAATACTAAAATTAGTTTGTGGTAAAATTAAAATCATCACACGTGTAACTACACAATTTGTTATTGTATTGTACCAAGAAAGGGTATTGTATTGTACCAGTAACTGGGTTGTGGAGGTCAGAGTCGGTCTATATAAAATACTGGTATTCAGCTGCATCCGGTTAGACTGGAAGACTAGGCATCTTGATAGGTTAGACAGATTGATTGATTGTAATAAAGAACAACCAATTTATACGGTAGGTAAATCGTAAATCTATACTTCTATACTATATACTATAATATATAGTATAATATTAAAAAGCTGAAGAGTTTGTTTGGTTGAACGCGCTAATCTCTGGAACTACCAGTCGGATTTAAAAAATTCTTTTTGCATTTGATAGCCCAATTCTTCAGGAAGGCTATAGGTTATTAAACATCACGCTATGACCTTTAGGAGCCGAGCAAAAAGAAAAAAGTCAGAAAGAACGCTAAGAAAAAACGAAGTAATAGCGCGGGCAAGCGATGCGATGCGACGGGGTGGGTCGGAGTAACAAGAAATTTCACGCGGACGAAGTCGCGGGCAGAAGCTAGTACTTAAGATATCTAATATGATAACTAAAATTTATGCTGTGTTTAATAATGAGAAGCGATCTGTACATAAAAGGTACTATAAATAATGTACTTTGTATAAAATATGCTCGGTCCTTAATACTTTTTAAGAAGAATATTTTCGTTCTTAAAACACTCAGCACCTGCTCTGAATACTAAATGCGCTATTGTAGAGCTTAACATCGACCGATTCGATTTAGATAGAACATTGATTCTGTAGCCGCACGGCGTACGCGCTCATTGACGCATTTTACACTGCAAAATACATTTAAAAATATTGTTTTAGAGGTATTTTAAAAATATTGTGGGAGAAGATTGTTTTGAAAGTTTTTTTTTAATTTGAAGGTAATATGCCACTCAGTCTGAACTACGAAAACTTAACACCAAGAATACTCCGTAATTAAGATCACCATCATCATCACCCTCTTACCTTTATCCCGGCGTGTTGGTGGTCGGAACATGTCTCCTTCTTCCATAGATCTCTATTAGCAGTCATCTTAGGATTCATCAACTTTCAAGTCAAATCATCTTTCACACAATCTATCCATTGTTTATTATTTGGCCTTCCCACCCATAGAACTCATATTCAAGGCGTTCTACAAGGTACGCTCCTCATTCTTCCGCATCAATTGCCCATTTATATACTACCATGACAACAAACAAAACACATTGTAGGCATAACTTCATCTGCCACAATAGCGATACGACCCCGCGTTTTAAATTCTCAACCGCGTCTGCACAAATAATTCCCATGTTGAGGCCAGAGGGCGCCCCCATACAGTCTCGCCATGAATAACATTATTCAAATTCACACCGCGGTCATTATGTTTGTTCCACTCTACAGAAAACACACAGAATACAGAACAAACCAGAAGGCCAGGCGCGCCGCAGGCTGTGCTTAAAAACAAAACACAACATATATCCCGCTCCTGCCCCTCTCCGCGTAATACGGAAGCATTTTTAACTTTTTTGGGGTTTAATATTGTCTACTTGTATTATACGTGTAAAACGTAGAATTTATTACAAAATAAACATAACCCAACATCACGCCTATTGTCTTCGAAGGTTTAGACAGAGGCATACTTTAAGAAAAAGGTGTCGCCAAGTGGCAAAAACTACACTATTACATTTTATTTAAGAGCAGTTACTGTTGTCTCTGTTGTATACGCGTTCGCGCCTTCTGGTTTGTTCGGTACTCTATGGAGAAGTGGGCAACAGCGTGAAATTGTAT
Source organism: Luperina nickerlii (assembly GCA_963855955.1). NCBI lineage: Eukaryota > Metazoa > Arthropoda > Insecta > Lepidoptera > Noctuidae > Luperina > Luperina nickerlii. The sequence continues at coordinate 881,613 of OY979666.1, read as the reverse complement.
ATACTTTACATTCCTGGAGAGGATCACCGACAAGATTAAAAATGGAACCCGTTTTGGGGGATCATGGGGCAGATCTTTATCAGATTTATAATTTTTAAATGGGTTATGGTTTCAGGGGTCAAATGCTACCACGAAAATTATTTCAACAAAATAGAGGATGGCATCAGCGCATGATTTAATAGAAATTTTCTTTTAAGTTGGTAAATCATAACTACACATCAAGTATTTTTTTAATCAGCGGGGTAATTGCGTAACACACTAACAGTATCGAAATAAATTTTACTAAAACCAAATTAATAGCTTTTCACACCTGGCAGAAAAAGCAAATAAACATAGATTTTACTTTTAATCAACATAAATTAGAAACAGTTAACAATTTCACTCTCCTAGGTTTAACAATAGACACTCATATAAACTCGAAAACATATATAGACAGTAAAAGCAAAAATTTTAAAGTTTTCATATGCTCTCCGCGAAATAAAAAACACTACAAACCTACCAACCGCACTAGTCCCATACTACGCGTATGCCCATCGCTTGGTTTAACTATGGCATCATCTTATGGGGAAATAGCACAGACGCTCCCTCCTTATTTACCCTCCAAAAAAAACTAATACGAATAATAACAAATATAGAACCAACAGATAGTTGCAAGCCTTACTTTCAGCAACACAAGATTCTCAACTTAGTTGCTATTTATATCTTAGAATTATGTAAACTAGTCCGTAAATATCCAGATTCTTACAGCACACGGGGAGACTTAAAAACAATTTATTCGTTGCGACATAAAAATAGCCTAAATTTGCCCCCCTCCCGCCTTAAGCTACATTCATCTAGTCCATATTCAATGTCAATAATAATATATAATATATTACCAGAAGACATAAAACAACAAAATAAAACCAGTTTATTTTTAAATAAACTAAACCAATTCTTAATTAAATAAAGTTATTACACAGTGCAAGAATATCTAACGGATAAATTCAATAACAATAATAAATAACAGATAAAAAAAATAAATTATACTATAATAATAATAATAATACATTAATAATAATGAACAATTTTTAAGCGAGTAAAGAAATAAGCAATATTAAATATAATTAAATAAATAATAAATGAATAGATAGACCTATATATAAACTATAAAATAATAAGTAAATGAATGGAAATATAAATACATAGATAATAGGATATAAAATAATTCTAACTTAGTACCTAGCAAGGAAAATTAATAACGCGCTATTCCTCTCTCTACTTCCTTAAAAAATTTGCTGTGCCCGACAGGGTCCATATTTGTTTCTAGTATTCTTTTTTTACCACCTGTAATTACGTCATTATGGAATGCAATAAACGATTTGAGATATGAGTAGGAATGGCTTTCATTTTGACAGTTCGACAACATTCATTGCGTTATTTACGTTGTTGAGCAGACAATTTTTTCGAACATATGAAACAATGGATTCGCAATGACCTTCAAAATGATTTAGATTGTGATGAATAGTGTGTTACGCAATTAGGGTGAAGTATTTAATTAGTTGTTCATAAAGTATGTTTAAGCCCCATTGCCGCTAATACCTAATATTGAAATTGGCTTTTAATATAAGATGCGTTACTGGTTGCACGAATACATTTTTGGATCGAATCTAATAAATTCGTCACAGATAGAAACGAGCAGGTGTTGTGTCGATGATATTATCAAGAATGGACGTGATATGTAATGTATTGGAAATCAAAGATTCTTTTGACCGATATAAATAACTTTAATTTTAATACCTATCCCCCTGTGAAAGTACTTTAGAATAAGAGTATGTAGCGGTATCTACAACGCCACATGCGAACAACGCGTCATAGTGACGTCACGCAAAATCCTGCATCTCGTAAGCAGAGTTTACCGCGCAACTAACATAGATACAACGGCCCAACATGTATCATCGGGCAGTTGCCCGCCAGACACAACACCCGTCTGGTCGGAGGATCCACCCTTTTCTATAGAGTACCTATGAATGAACTTTCATCCTGTTCCTCATACCTCTATAAGCCTACGAATTAATTACAGTTATATTTAAAACTTACTGAATTGCTGTCTCATTATGTTCTTATGATACCTAAGAAGACGGAGTAGGTTTTAATGTAGATAATTCTAAAGCAATTGAAGTCAGCCTGCACCTTGCTGACTGGCTCTACGTTACATCAAGAACTATTTGAATACATCGTTTCAATCTCAACACGAAACGAGAAAAGTAGTAGAGTGGAGGAACCTAAACATCCTCTGCTCTTTTAATCAATCAAAAAACCTACAAAAACATTTACCCAGTCACGTCACTATCAAGAAGACCTCTCTTCAGTTATTAATAAATAATTAAATCAGCTGGCCCCGACTCCTTTAACACTTCTGAATATTTAGCGCTATAATTAGCAACCTCCCAGAAGCTCATTTAACGATAAGCCCCGTCATGGCCATCAATCACGCCAGCCTCTCTCTCTGCAGGTGACGTGACGGGCGTTACGGCTAGGGCGTAGGGTTAGGGACCTTTCAAATAAGCACCTTGTTTAGAAAATAAATTTTCGTTGAAATTCTACAAGTACCTACCTAACTGTTCGAACGGTAAGTTTAGCATACGTAAACCTGTGCGATCAAAATACTTGCAACTGAACTGGAAATATTTAATTTCAAGCCCAGATAAAACGCTCAGGCGAACTTAGCACACCGCCGCGCCCGGTTCAATTGTAATGGCCGTCAAACTAGTATGAGAATAGTTCGGTGTTCAACTCCTAATTACAAAACGGATCGCCTTCCTATCTCGTCGGCACATCTGTTGGATCGCTCCGTACCTCGCAACTTGCCGTCGCTGGTCAGCGACCTCTGCTAGCGTGGCCGGCTGCCGGCAAGTTCAGACTGCGCCCTTATCGCTCCCGGCTTAATCCGTCTTCTTTCACAATCGCGACCGATCCTTCCTAAATCCATACGCTTTGAATACGTCCACCCAGTGCCGTATTATCCATAAGGCACTTTAGGCCAGTGCCTAGGGGCCCACTATAAGCAGGGGCCCAGCACTCCCGATTAAAAAATGAAAAAAAAAGGGAATTGTGTTGTTTTATGAAACCACGGTAAAAGTTAAACATTTTTTCACATTATAAGGTAAAAGCCAAATTGCGTTGTTGTGGTATGAAAAAGGGGGGGCCCGAAACGAGCTGTGCCTAGGGGCCCCGAGATGGTTAAAGGCTCGTGCACACTGGCGCGATGCGACACGCGACACAAAGGCACCGCTTGTTGGCCCCCCTTTTTCATACCACAACAACGCAATTGGCTTTTACCTTATAATACGAGCCTTAATCCGGCCCTGCGTCCACCACAAAGGATATTAAACTGTAATTTTTCAACTATTATGTTCAATTTACAGTGTGATATGTGTAGCCCGAAAAATTACAGTTTGATTTAAAATGGTCTTTAGTAAATGGAGATAGGTTTCAATTTCCCGCGAATAGTGCAAAGTGTAAGTTTCAATAAGGGGCCAAGTGCAGAGTTTGCAATAAGAACATTGCGAGCAGTTGTCTCGCTTGACAAGACTTATTGAAACACAAGATTTTTCAGGATTTTCAGTGAAAAAAACTTTAACGTTTTATGTTTTATGTGCAAAAGTCTGGAACAAAGTGAATTATTTTTATTTGAGTTTGCAACGACAGTTTTTTAGTTTCGAGTTTGTTGGAACAGTTTGACGGTATATCTATCCCAATTTTTCTTATTAATATTACAGAGTACCTGCGCCCCGTGGTTTCACCCGCATAAGTCGGGAATAAAAAAGTACCCTATGTTTTAAATTTCATCTAAATCCGTTTAGCAATTTTAGCGACAAAGCGTAACAAACAAACTTACAAAAATACAAATCATTTCTCTTTATAATATTGTTAGGAATGAACGAGAATGAACAGTAGCGAGTAGCATCACGCCTATAAAAGGAGTGTCAAACGGATGACAGCCCTTTTTTACTCGTCAAACGTCGGAGCGTTCACACGTCTCAGCTGTGTCGTATTTTGTCTGCGTGGCATTAGTGTCCTCATAATTATTTTTTGTGTTGTAATTATTAATATTTCTGATTGCATTAAAATAGTTCGTAGCCGTTGTTTCTTTTTTTTTAATAAAATCCACTTCTGGTTCCTAAAATCAGAAGTGGGATAGGATCTGCACACAGCCTGACCGTTTGGACTATCCATTTTTCAAATTTATTTAGGGCGCAACCGTTAAATCTGTAAATCTTATAACGCGCGTGATTTTTTTTTAAATAATGGGTAGATCGCGGCGCCTTCGTTCTCGTAGTGGATCGCGTGATTCTTGTGGACAGGCAAGACGCTCTAGTGATAGTGATATGCGTCGTTCGCAGACTAGGTCACGGTCGCATTCCCGCGTTGTACCTAAGTCGCGTGATAAACACAGTACTAGTCGTAAACGTTCTAGGGACCAAAAGTTACAACGTTCGTTAGATGTGATCCTGTCGCGATTGAACGCATTGGAACAAAATAAGGGGCATGCAGATGTCGTCAATACGGATCCGCCTACCGCCCTTATGTCGACACCTGTACGTGCAACTAGTGAGAATCGCGAATTATTGCAAAAGTCTATGCCTAGTACTAGTAGTGTACATAAAAATAATGATTGCCACTCCGCGAGCGATACTCAGACGAATTGTACCTTAGTGTTAGCTGAAGCATTAAAATCCGTAATTACGTCGCGATCTCACTATTACGTTTCGAACTTCGACCCCAGTATTCACAACATAAATTCATGGTGCGAGGAAGTCGATCTAGCCCGGGATTCGAATTGCTGGAGCGACCGAGAATGTTTGTCACGTGTAGCACAGTGTTTGAAAGGTGACGCTAAAGTTTGGTTAAACGAGTGGGGGACCAACGATCGGTCTTGGACAAATTTTAAGCGGGAATTCAAACCTCTTTGCCCAAGTAAGCTCGACTTTGCTAATATACTTGCCGATGTCATAAATAGCACGTCAGATAAGTTCAGTACGTATGCCGAATACGCTCGGCGATCGTTATTACGGCTTCGCATAGTTAAGGGTTTGAGCGAAGAGTTGATGACAGATATAGTTATTCGGGGTATAGCGGACGCGCAGGTGAGAGCTGCAGCAGCAAACGCCAACTTAACTGCTGATAGTTTAGTTTCATTTCTATCGATATATACCAAGCCTAGCCGCGGTAAACAAGATAATCGCGTACCAACTTCCAAACGGCGTGATGATGCGAGTCAACCTAAGAGCAAATGTTTTAACTGTGGGCAAACTGGACATAAAAGTTATCGCTGTCAAAAAAATAAACCGCGTGTCGACAAACCGGAGGAAAAGTCACATTCAAGTTCAAATACATCAGTCACATGTACTTTCTGTAAAAAGCCCGGACATGACGAAAGTAAGTGTTTTGCAAAAGAACGATCGGGAAATCGTAACGCACGTAACATCAACCTTTGTAACGAAGTTAATCATTCTTTAGTAAAATCTCATAAGAGTAATGACATTACTACGGCAGTAGTCCAAGGTATCCCGGTTGACGTACTAATTGATAGCGGCGCAATGAATACTTCTTTGATTTCTGATAACGTTTTAAAATACCTGTCATGCCAACCAAAGACTAGACGTTGCGTACTTAAGGGCATTAGCGAAAAGGAAATAGTTTCAACTTCCTATGTTACGTTGACAATTGAGTTCCCCGAAATATCCATTGAAGCTGATTTCGTAGTTGTACCTTCCTCATGTATGTTTACGTCTATAATAGTTGGAACCGACATACTTAACCGCGATGGCGTAACCTATGTACGTACGAAAGATAGGCAGTACCTAACATTACCTAGTACTACTAAGACTTCAACACGTCATGTGAACGCTATTATTACAGACGCTAATGTTGTTACGCCTCTTATAGGTAAACATAAAGATTTACTCATGTCTATCATTAATGACTTTTCGGACTACCTAATTTCTGGAACTGCGAGTTCTACTGTGACCACTGGCGAAATGCACATTAATTTAACAAGCCAAATGCCAATTGTTTACCGGCCGTATAGACTGTCTTACCAAGAAAAGCTAAAAGTACGTGACATAATTAAAGATCTTCTTGATAAGGGGATAGTGAGGGAGTCACAGTCAGAGTATTCTAGCCCTATAATTCTAGTGAAGAAAAAAGACGGCACGGATAGAATGTGCGTTGACTTTCGGGCATTGAATCAAATCACAATTAAAGAACGTTATCCGATGCCATTGATCGATGACCATATTGATAGGTTGGGTAGTTTTAAATATTTTAGCTCATTAGACATGGCAACTGGTTTTCACCAAATTAGAATCCACCAGGCCTCCATACACAGGACTGGTTTCGTCACACCGGAAGGCCATTACGAATTTCTTAAGATGCCATACGGTCTGACGAACTCCCCCATCGTATACCAGCGGATCATTAATAAAACCCTAAATAGCTTTATAGAGGCGGGTAATGTTCTAATTTACGTTGATGACGTTTTATTGATGAGCCATACCGTGGAAGAAGGCCTTGAACTCCTTCGGAAAGTGCTTCACACGCTCTCGACATCAGGTTTTTCTATTAATTTGCGTAAGTGTACATTCGTTACAACTGAAGTGGAGTATCTAGGCCGGGTGGTGAGTCAGGGTCAGGTAAGGCCGAGCCGTCGCAAAGTAGAAGCCTTGGTAAACAGCCGATCGCCACAGAACGTCAAGCAAGTCCGGCAGTTCTTAGGACTCGCTGGATATTTCAGGCGATATATAGAAGGCTTTGCAGTCAAAACCGCTTGTATAGCCAAACTTACCAAAAAGGTTGAAAAGTTCGCATGGGGACCAGAACAAGAGGAGGCTCGCCAGGAGATCATCGAGCGCCTGACTAGTGAACCCATTTTGGTAATATTTGATCCTAGTCTAGCCACGGAAGTACACACTGACGCGAGCAGTGCGGGGTACGGTGCTGTCCTAATGCAGTCTTCTACAGATGGTAAGAAAAGAGTCGTTGAATATTTCAGCAGGGTGACACAGGCTGCGGAGTGTAAGTATCACTCTTACGAGCTGGAGACGCTGGCGGTAGTTAAGGCGCTTCAACACTTCCGACACTACTTGGTTGGGTTGCAATTCAAAATATTCACTGATTGCAACGCTCTGAAGGCTACCGAGCGCAAAAAGGACCTACTACCCCGCGTGGCTCGGTGGTGGGTATACTTACAGGACTTCACCTTCTCCATCGAGTACAGAAAAGGCACAAATATGTCTCATGCTGACTACTTAAGTCGCAACCCAGCTCCAGCTCAGGTATGCAACATCACAAAGCCCCGTAACTGGGCTCAAATAGCTCAAGCTGCCGATGGTGAGACTCGTGAGCTGATTCAACATCTGGAAAGCGGAAACTTGGATTCTAATCGGTATGTACATAAAAACGATCTTCTATATTATCGCTACAGTCCCGTTGGTGAGACATCTCGCCTTCTGTGCTACATACCGAAGGGACACAGGCTAAGCCTATTAAGAGTGTTTCATGATGAGCACGAACATATAAGTGCAGAGAAGACGCTAGATCTCATTTTGAAGCATTTTTGGTTCCCCGGCTTACGGAAATTTGTGAGTAAGTATATCTCTCACTGTCTCATATGCATCTCAAAGAAAAGAGTACCCCGTGCACCACATCAAAACATCACATCGTGGGAAAAACCTGAAATACCGTTCGACACAGTGCACGTGGATGCTCTGGGGCCACTGCCGGAGTCCAGAGGCTACAAGTTCATCCTCATCATGGTAGATAGCTTTACCAAGTACTGTCTTCTTTACCCAATCTATCGCCAGGATACTAGCGAGCTCAAACGGGCCATGACAAACGCGATCTCCTTGTTCGGTGTGCCCAGACTATTGGTGACGGACCGGGGGCGTATGTTTGAATCTGGTGAGTTTGTCAATTGGATTAAAGGATTAGGATCAGAGCTGCACCACATCACGGCTGAGATGCATCAGTCTAATGGGCAAGTAGAGCGCTATATGAGAACTGTTCTTAATATGGTAAGGATTGAAGTCAACCATAGGAGTGCTGAATGGTCTGAAACTGTGTGGCAGCTGCAACTTGTGTTGAATATTACGAAACAGAAGACTACACAGTTCTCTGCTTTAAATCTTTTAATTGGTACTGATGCAACAACGCCCGTTATCCGTTCTCTAATCCGTGACATAGCAGTCGACGGAACACCACCAAACCGTGGAGCTTGGCGAGAGATTTGTAGAAGCAGAGCTACCAAGTTGCTGAAACAAAACCAAGTTCAACAAGATCAGCGTGTCAACCGGAACAGGCATCCTCCTCGTGAGTTTAAGGTCGATGACCTTGTCTTCGCCATTAAATACTCTCAGTCCACAGGAAAGCTAGACCCAGGAATACGCGGGCCTTATCGAGTTATTAAGGTTCTGCCAAGCGGACGCTACGAGCTGAAGTTACTCAGTGGAGCTTATGGAAAAACTAGCCAGGCTGCGGCTGAGTATATGGTACCCTGGCGAGGGGAGTGGTGCCCTGAAACCTGTACAGCGTTCTTTGAAAGTGAGTGTTTGCACATATTAATTATGTTGTGTAGCTGGTTAAGTCTGATGATTATCTACTTGACTGCGTTGTTCGTATTGACCCGATGTAGTTGTTACTGGGTCCGTGTCTATAAATGATCCGATGTAGATGTTACTGGATCTGTGCTGATAGATGATCCGATGTAGACGTTACTGGATCAATATTATTCGAGACCCGATGTAGATGTTACTGGGTTGGTGTTGTGTAATGGTCCGATGTAGATGCTACTGGATCACTAACTGACACACTGAGGCAAGTTTATTCTGTAAGGCCAGTGGCAGTGTGTAGAGGAACTTGTCCTCGCAGTAAAAGGTTCCTGAAACGCGCGCAACTGTGACTTCGACCATGTATGGTTTGTGTTTGTAAGCGGGACGTCTCTGTAGATGGTGATTTTTAGTTGAGGATGGATGAATTTTCAACTTACTGTTTTTGTGAGATGTGAATGAAATGTGACCTATGAATTAGCTGATTGAGAGATGAATGCTAGAGTTGACTACAAAGTTGACTTTCAGGTGTTTTTATATTTGTGTTATGGCTTTCAGATGAATCTGATGAAGAACAAAACGGTGAACATGATGCGCTGCCTATACCAGGAGTACCAGGACCCAGTAACAGATCAGATGCGGTCGAGGACGACGCTCAATCAGGAGAGGCCGTGTTAGGAATGAACGAGAATGAACAGTAGCGAGTAGCATCACGCCTATAAAAGGAGTGTCAAACGGATGACAGCCCTTTTTTACTCGTCAAACGTCGGAGCGTTCACACGTCTCAGCTGTGTCGTATTTTGTCTGCGTGGCATTAGTGTCCTCATAATTATTTTTTGTGTTGTAATTATTAATATTTCTGATTGCATTAAAATAGTTCGTAGCCGTTGTTTCTTTTTTTTTAATAAAATCCACTTCTGGTTCCTAAAAATATTATTTTAGATTAGCAGAGCATAGCAAAGTTTAGCATAACGTATTAGTTTAGTTCAGCAGCATCCGGTTAGACTGGAAGCCGACCCCAACGTAGTTGGGAAAAGGCGGGCAGATGATTATGAATACTAGTTTAGATTAGATTCATTAATTCACGAAATAGGTAGTGCGAGACGGACTCGGTACGTTACCGTAATGCGATACTAAATATCGTTCCATCATTAATATTTTCCTTTTTATTGTTAGATAAATAGTGTTTCATATTGACTGCTCAGATATTAACTCCGTACCTAGACGGTCCATTATCTGCTAATATAAAAGTTGCTACAAAGCATCGTTATTTCTAACCATTATATTCCAATACCTACAAAATAACACACTGATCGCACAGAAAAACAATATTTACGGCTAACAGTGTTTTTTTTTTATTTGAAATGTATTTGCTCTTGACTCTTGATTTGATGCGAAAACTCGAAAGTTTATGTTATTTTAAATAACATAAAAAATTAACCTTGCAAATAGGAACTGTTAGCTGATAGTTTTGGTCTTTGTGTACGGACGTGTAATAATATTTAATCTAAGTAAAGGTCCTTGAGAAAAACTTCCTTGATTATGATTGTTGCCAAGTCCAGAACCACAGCTAGTACCTACCGCGTCACTATTAATAACTGTTACTGTTACATCTGTGTTACAAAATAAATAATTAAATGCTAGTTACATTAATTTATTACCATAAAAAGTATACTTTTTTCATTAGCTTAAAAATATTGTAAATAAGTAATTTGGTCAATAAGTCTTATTGAATTTCGTAATAAAGTCAATATAAAGAGGAACCACTCACGCACAGTGCCAACCTATTCTTTTTTCAATTTTCCCCTAAATTGGAATATTAATCTGCTAATCAGTGTTTCCTTCCTCGTATTTTCCTGTAAAACGGGGAAATTTTGTTCTAAAGGGAAAAAATGGCGTTTTGTTTAGATTACATTGTACCTTTTTGCTTTTAAAAGGAGGTTTAAAAATTCGTGCTGGTTAATATTTTATTTAGGGCGAATATTAATGGGCGTCAAGCGTGTTTCCCGCTAAGCGTAAGCTGTAAAAGTTAAAATTATTGTATTAATATTGTTGATCTCTCAGAGGAACATATTATCTAAATGATTTTATTTCTGTAAGTAGGTTTGTACAAACACTCTTACACTTCAATCATATTTTTTTAAACTAGATGAGTGTGGCGTTTCCTATCTGAATACTCTGAGAAGAAATGCCGAAACAAACCCAGAGGTCACAGTTTTTTTTAAAGTCCAGACATAATCTTGGCCAGATCGTTGTGAAGACTATGTAGATTGGTGTCTGAAAGGGTCTTTTGAGGAAAGAACCACTCAGATTGAGTGGATCTGTCCAGTATACTGCTCTACTAAGACATCTATAGGCAAAAGTATTTTACTTACAATAATATCTATGAGTAAGTAATTATGTACCTAATATTTATTACTACTACACTACATACTAAAGTACTACTATTTATTACGTTTACTATTTTATTTTTTATTGTTGGTCGTTTCGTGGTATTTGGTGATGTTGGTAGGTACGCACTCACAAAACAAACACAACATTTTCTCAAATCTAAAGATCATAGGAAGTTCTAGCCAAAATTGAATAAAAGCAATACAGATTCCTTTAAAAATAGAAAGAATATCAGATATTGGGAAACTGTTCTCCGAGCCGGCGGGCGAGGATAGAGACAGTCATATTCCCAATATCCGGCCAAAGACTTACTTCCCCGAATATCCGTGAATAAGCCGCGGATTTCCTGCTGAGATGCTTTTAATTGGGTTATTAATGTACTTGCTTGTTTACTATTAAAAAAATGCCGGATTAAAAATGGTACAAGCTTTGACTGGTGTCCTGAAAAGACTCTCGAGGCACTTTTACCTGTCAACGTTTGTAAAGTTGAATAGTCTCCTTTCAAGCTATGAAGGCTACGCCTACGCGTCATATTAGCAGTATTAGTTTAAATTATAACGTTTGGGAAAAAACAATAAGAATAAAATAAAACATTCATACTAAATATTCAATTGAATCCCAAGCAGGGTCGATTTTAACTGAATCAAAATATGCCAAAATAAAAACAATACAAAAACCTGACTTTATAAAATATGACAGACCTATCTTCCTTAGGTATTTAAAATCACAGAGAAATTCGCTCACAAACTTTATACAAATTCGTTTTACGGAAAATACTGCGATATTTTGTTTGGCAACCGTTCGGGCATCTCCGGCGATCTTCGACATTCTCCGCTGATCCTTGTGTCGCTTGCACATATTTTATTCAGCGCCATGCATGTACAATTTGTAGGGAATATGCGGCCATCTATGACGTCACTACACGTCCAATGTGAACGGTTGCAGAACGTAATTTGAGGAATTTCACGCATCGTCTCTCGAAAATTGGTCCAAAATAGGGATGTTTGAGCGGTGCTGATGGAATTTTGCATTTATGTTACGGTGGAAACTACATTTACTTACACATTCAAGTACCTACTACTGCTACTATACATAATTATTTGACTAATCTGCAGAACTGCTAAACAAAGATTAAGTAGCACTTTTCCGATGTTTTCCTGTAGAACGTAAATATGTATTTATGCAATTGTTTTTTATTTACGAAAGAGAATTCACAGCCTCAGCCATTCCAGCCCGACAACTACGACCGTCACTGGACGTCGGGATGACGGCTCAAGACATTATCCCGCTTTAGTTTAAAAATAAAATTGAGACGTATTTTATATTGTTGAACATTCAAAATAGTGCTTACCTACTTTAAATGTATTTTTTGTCTGAAGTTAAGGTTTGAATTATAAATTATCTTCACATGTTTTTTACGGCTTGTAAAAACAAGGACCGAAGATGACGGAGAAGGTAATGTGTGTCTCGTTATTATCAGCCATATTTAAACTACTGTAGGCGTACTGTGGGAAGTGTTGGTTATTGCGCAATAGAAAAACCGTTCGCAGTTCAAATCAGATTATAATTTCACGAACAAATTAATCATATTAACGAATCACACACTGTAGGTACACGACACAACTAGATACGGAACGCGGGACAGTTTCTGAGCACATGTTGTTCGCACACGATGTCCAATGTCCAAGAGAGCCGCTACACCTCGCTGCACGCTCTTCGACTCCCCCCGAACTCAGGCTAGACTCTGTCGAGCGCCACCAAATGGCACTAGCGTTCCGAATAGTCAAACGAAAGACCTCATGCGACACATGTATGCGATACATCAGCATCAGTGTATTTGTAAAACAATGTTCGGCGTAAAACTTGTCAACATACTGGGCATTCTAAAAATTTGTATATGTATTGATCCGGTCAGTAATAAACAACCTACCTAGTTTTAACATCATCTGATAATATGTACCTACCTACATTCGTACTGCCTACATACAACCGTAATGACAAAAATGCGATTTTCTTACTTTTTTTGCTTAATTACATTCGATCAATATAAGTAGACTTATACAAAATCTACAGTAATGATTAGTAAGTATCAATGTTGATATTTGAAAACTCAAGATGACAAATAACACCTTTTTTTTTGTTAGACTTTTTGTGTCCCACAGCTGGTCAAACTCCCCTTTTCTTCCACACCTCCCCGTCTTATGCGATCTCAGGCCATGTTGGCCCTGCAAATGATATGAGTTCGTCACGCCACCTTCGCCTTGGTCTAACTATACCTCAATAATCAATTAAATAAAAATTTAATATCCAGACTTAACTAAAACTATTACCAGACTTATATATGGAATCAATTGAAAAACACTATATTTTTTTTTAACTCAAATCATTATTATTATGAACCGAAACGTTTCAAATACCTAAACCTACACACATAGACTGGCAAATGGTCCTATGGCAGCCTATTTCTATTTTTCAGTTCAGGACCAATTTCCAACCTGCTCCTCGGCCCTAAAACAATCCTAATGAGAAAAACATTACCAACAAAATGTAACGTCTCGTACAAAAACATAGTCGGTCACAACCCGATCTCATTTATTATTGTAATCACGTTGTGTGGAATCAAAACCTCATTAAGTGCGACTGAGATTAAAACGAACAGCGGTGCCCTTATTAACATAAACCGTTTATGATAGAAAAAACGATAGCCTCGTTTTCAGATCACAAGGGCGGAAGATCAAAATATATTTTAGTAACGAGGATTCATACCCCGACCCTGAAAACGACGGGTTTTATAAAACGATTATAAGTCTCCGCATGACAGGGAGTTAGCGGATACTTACACACTCACCCACAGTTAGGTGTTGAGGTAATTAAAAGTAATTGGCAAAAAATGGGAAAATTATTGTTGTTTGTAGTAATTGTTTTTGTTGATCCCGCTGTAAAAGTCTTTGTAGTCACTTCAAAGAAACCTGCCCTAAGATACGGGTGGCAATAATCAATAATGCCACAAATGATTTCTTATTTTTCCTTACTCGTTCAAACTCAGAAAAATTTCCATGAAGCAGGAAGCGAAGCACTCCATCACCACGCCATGGAAAAATCCTTCGAATTTATGAATCCATGTGCAGCTCCGAAAAGAATATGGACACCAAGTATAAAATATAGATCATATTCTGCTCTTAGATATCGATGTACAGGGGCTGGGAGAGAGGTCTTGCAAATTGTGATGTTTGTTGAGTGTGTCCTTATTCTTCCAAATATTGTACATGGACGTATGTATAATGATAAGCACGTGCGTTCTATGACATAGGTATTATGAGTTTCTACACGCAACCGGAGAGTACATACGTATATTAAGACAAAAAAAAGCAGAGGCCTATAACCAGGCAGTTATGATTTTTATTTACGTGTCTAAGTGTTTGTTAAAACCAATTTACAGAATTGTGAATCATTCATGATGAATTTACGTTAAGTAAAGTTTGGACGCAATAACGCTAGAGCTTCTCGAATTCTACTAAAGTAAGGAGAAACTTATTTCTGAAAATACTTTTCTTATATTTTCAAGGTCTGAAGACGGAAAAGTCACAACATTGGCGCGCGGCGCGGGACGCTTTGAGATACGATAGCGCTATCTATTGACTCATAAATATATTTTCACTTCTCATGCTCTGAAAGTGCTTCTTTGTGCAGGGTATAGGCTGCACAAAATCGAATTTTGTGCACAAGGGCATTAACGTATCTACTCATAAATGTATTATATTAAGGCAAAGAAAATGAGCCATACAACCAAATGCAATAAGAAGTTCATAGATAGAATTTGTTATTATATAATATTTACTTTAATTTATTTGCTTTATGTGTTTTTTTAAGATATAATAGATATTAAAATTTTAATTCAAGTACGGTAGGTTAGTTGATTTAAGAAAATTATTATTACAAAATTAATTTAATAGTACCTAGGCTGTATAGGTCTGCAGCCTAATATCAATGTCGTAAGATTAAAAAAAAAATAATTTCCTTCAGTATTCATAACTGTTCTAATTTTACTTTGAATTTTAATTAAAGAAATGTTATGTTTTATTTCCTCGCAATCGAAGTGAAAAGCAGAGTTTATAACTCGTCCACAAAACCATTTCTATCCTCGACATTACTATCAGCCCTCGCCTTCGGCTCGGGCTGCTAAAAGTCTCGGATAAAAATGGTTTGTTTTGTACACTTGTTGTAAAATCTACTATTATTTGGGAGGATGTTACACAAAATGTGTAAATAAGAATATATTGCGATGTTATTCATTAAATGAAATTAATAAGTCTTAGAAAGCATTTGAAGATAAACGCGAAATACGTTCTGATGTTGTTAATGTGAAACCGTCTCAGGTCCTTTTTTACGGTAAACCACAGCAACGAAAGTGGAAATAGAAAAGTAGCTTTAGTAACTTGTTAATTGGAGGTAAATGAAAAGTTTAGACATTACAAACACTGTGAACTTTGTGTTTCTATATATTTTAGTCCCGTACTGAAGCTACCATGCCACCATAATAAACTAGACACAAGTCTAGTTTATTATTTAGTTTTAGTATTAAGTAAATGAAGTTTTCAGGAATCCTTAAGAATTAAATTTTTCAGAAGTTTCACAAACAGGTAAATAAAAATCACAAACATTCATTCGTCTATTAGCATTCATCCTGTCACTCAGAGCTATCTCAGATGATCAAGATACAGCAGCACAATGCGAGGAACATATCAGTGTATTGTGTCGCCATTGTCATGGATATAAGTGTGTGTCAGTGGAAGTGCGCCGCGCCACGCTGGGCCATTGTTGGGACCGGGACCCGGCGCGACGGATGATAACCAGTGGAAATATACGGTGAGGTGTGGAGAGAATGACGCGAAAACTTAAGTACCTACCTACTTGTGTCAAAATATGACAGGACCACGTTTTTGTACGATGAAATGAGTAGCTCATTGTTGTGTAGGATGAAATGAGTAGCTCATTGTTTAGTAGGATGTAATGAGTTCATTGTTTTGTAGGATGTAATGTGTAGCTCATTGTTTTGTAGGATGTAATGAGTAGCTCATTGTTTTGTAGGATGTAATGAGTAGCTCATTGTTTTGTAGGATGTAATGAGTAGCTCGTAGTAGTTTAGGATGAAATGAGTAGCTCATTGTTTTGTAGGATGTAATGAGTAGCTCGTAGTAGTTTAGGATGTAATGAGTAGCTCATTGTTTTGTAGGATGTAATGAGTAGCTCATTGTTTTGTAGGATGTAATGAGTAGCTCGTAGTAGTTTAGGATGAAATGAGTAGCTCATTGTTTTGTAGGATGAAATGCGTAGCTCATTGTTGTTCAGGATGAAATGAGTAGCTCATTGTTTTGGTTGCGGTCTGTCTACCGTTGCGGTTCAGTCTTTTATGGCTGGTTTCAATTTGTATTAGTCAAGTAGCAAGTTGAGTTCAATCTATTGCATGTCATATGTCTCTACTAACTGTTCATTGCTTAAATGCCTCAGTAGCCAAGTCATTAAATTAAAAAAAAAAACAGTTTTTTACTACTTATAAGGTGGTTAATTCGAATATATACAACTTTTTAGGCCAACATTTCGATTAGAGGCCTTTTACGGATGTTTGATATCTACTATTTAGTTAAAATGTGGCAAATCTATTATTCGTCATTTATTAGACGATGGCTGCATTAACTTCTGTAATTTTTGCCTAAAGTATGCAAAAATTTTGTGAAAAATACGATGAAAAGCGAGCGTAATTTTAAACAGCAAAAAGTGGGTAGTTTGGTACTAATTATCCGACGCGGAAAATTGTCGGATGGACGGTCAAAACCGATATATTGTGGCTCGTCCATTTGATGGGCGATAATGAGCGGCTGTAGTGGAAATACCCCACGGTAATTAGTGGTCAAAAGGCACAAAGAGCACAGTACATATATTATTATGATGTTAAAGTGGTATTGGTCCGGATTTCCATGTAAAATTGTTGCCAAATAGAGCCCTGCTGGGTTGGTTCTGTTTTACAGTAAAAGTAGTATAATTATTTCAATCAATTTTCTTAACTAGGCTAACGTTACATATCTAAGGAATAGTTTTTCATTATATTTTTCATTTTCTACTTACGCGCCTGCTCAATGCACAATCTAGTTTTTATTTAAGTTGCCTCTTGTAGCAGAAACTGTTTTAAGAATACAATAAATTATTTGCACTATAGGTATCACACTCCATATTTAAAAGCGAAAGTTTGTGAGTGTGTTTGTATGTTTGTTATTTCTTCCGACAAAAACTACTGAACGGATTTAGATGAAATTTGGCAAACAGATGGTTTATAACTAGCATTAACACAGAAAACTTTTTTACCCGATATTCCAACGGCCCAGGCCCACTCCCTCTCGCTGAGAGGAGGCCTGTGTCCCAGCAGTGGGAACATTATAGGCTGATGATGATGATGATGATGATTCCAACGGGATCGACACTTATGGGGTAAAACCGCGGGGCGCTGCTAGTATTATACAGATTTCAAAGTCTAATGAAGACTAAGTAGCTACATGTTAACAATAATGTTTCCCAAAAGCTGAATATCCAACTCATGCGTCAACATTTCATACAAAGGGTCGTAATGCCGCAGGCTGATGTGTGTTGTCTGCACATACCTATCATGTATTGCTACAAATTAGGATAAATAACGTGTATTGTATAGTTTGTGGTGAGCTAAGGAGCTATAAGTTTCTGTCTAGCGGCTAGACGGTACCGAGAGCTACCTGGTATAGGTACTGGACGAATGCTTCACTGTCGAATTACATGGTGATTTTATAGGCTTGGTTCTGCAGGTTTAGACTTCTCTGTATTTGGCAACAAATAAAAACAAGGTGATTAGAAAGGTGACTTTAACAGTAGTTACGTTCTGGTATTAGTTATTATTAGATTCAAATGAAAGACTTAATATTCTCTGTAAATGATACTTTTGGCATCATGGAACCCACTGTGAATTAGATCCTAGACAATCCTTGATATTGATCAGATAGATAGAATACCTGCCCTAAGAACAGAACAGGACCTTTTGAACAGATTAATTTATATCAACACACTTACCTGTGTAAATTAGTGCAACCAAAAATACAAGATTGTGTAAAATTGCTAAGCTCTGGAGCTACGAACGTTCGCGTCCATTAATCTGTATTCACAATCAAGACTAATCTGTATTAAGAACTGGATGCTTTTAGCGTCATTATTGTCGACTAAGCTACCTAAGTAAATCTCCTTTTAACCTAGCGGGTCCTATTATGACTTAATGTGGAACCTTTTGCTTCATTTACTCTAAGAAATATCCAACGTTACCTTGTTTGGGGTCCCATCGTCGACATTAGAGGTCCGAATAAATGAGAGGTCCTAAGACCGACCGTGATTGAGGTCCGGACGTCCAGGGGATCCAGCACAAAGGGGCACAGAGATTTAGGGAACACAAAAAATATTATTATTACGTTATGATTGCAGGATTCCTTTTTATGTGGATCCTCTATGTGAACGATAGCATTTATTGGGGTGATATTAGGTAATGAAATAGAAAAGCTTTGCGAACCGTCGGTGTAACAGATTCTTCATGAACGCTATTTTTACACGCTACCACAGAATACTAACATGATATTATTTTAAACAACTCTACCTATATAATTGGGTAATATCGATGAAAGGATCCTAGCTCTAGAAAAGAAACTGAAAACGCTTAAATAATCTAGTATACAGAATTGCATTCCAATAAAAACTGTCGCGGTCTACTACTCGCTTTTCAACCACTTTATCTCCTTCACTCCGCCAATAATTCACAGCCTGTACAATCTTCTTTGAACGACAAAATGTATGGAGTGCACCGCACACACTACTGGCACATCTGGCGACATCGCACTGCATCGGACGCGCGTCGCATACGATAAATATTTCAATTTCCGTGCGGTTGCAACGCCGTGCGGCTCCCGCACCGCATATAACCTCCCTTCGACCCGCAAATATAGGTACGGACCGACCCGCAAATATCCCGCAACGGCCACAACGCGCGCCGCCGCACGTCTACCGCAATGAATTGCTGATACGGACGGAGCATTCGTTTTATATGTATTGGCAATGTATCTGATATGTGATTGGAGTTCCTAGAACTACGTTTTTAATGGTAGTTAACCGAAGTTGTAGTGGCAGGAAATATAAAAATAAAGTTAATTGAAAAACTGATGGATAGACATTGGGTTCGGAACTGATGGATCGACAGAGGGTTCGGAACTGATGGATCGACAGTGGGTTCGGAACTGATGGATTTACAGTGCGTTCGGAACTGATGGATCGACAGTGCGTTCGGAACTGATGGATCGACAGAGGGTTCGGAACTGATGGATTTACAGTGCGTTCGGAACTGATGGATCGACAGTGGGTTCGGAACTGATGGATCGACAGTGGGTTCGAAACTGATGGATTTACAGTGCGTTCGGAACTGATGGATCGACAGTGCGTTCGGAACTGATGGATCGACAGAGGGTTCGGAACTGATGGATTTACAGTGCGTTCGGAACTGATGGATCGACAGAGGGTTCGGAACTGATGGATTTACAGTGCGTTCGGAACTGATGGATCGACAGTGGGTTCGGAACTGATGGATCGACAGTGGGTTCGGAACTGATGGATTTACAGTGCGTTCGGAACTGATGGATCGACAGTGGGTTCGGAACTGATGGATCGACAGTGGGTTCGGAACTGATGGATTTACAGTGCGTTCGGAACTGATGGATCGACAGAGGGTTCGGAACTGATGGATTTACAGTGCGTTCGGAACTGATGGATCGACAGTGGGTTCGGAACTGATGGATCGACAGTGGGTTCGAAACTGATGGATTGAAAGTGGGTTCGGAACTGGTGGATCGACTGTGGGTTTGGAACTGATGGATCGACGATGGGTTTGGAACTGATGGATCGACGATGGGTTTGGAACTGATGGATCGCCAGTGGGTTCGGAACTTTATCCAAATATCATCACTATCATCATCACCCACCGCCATACCCACAGCTGGGCATAGGCCTGCTTTTCTTGAGGAAATGCGGTCGAAGAGACTTTTGAAAAAGCCTAAGTAAAAAGTCATAATTCGAGGTTTGGCTCTCGCGTATTTCCTCCTCCAATTTTGGACCAATTTAAAAGATATTTCATAAACTGAATAAGAAGGATATATACTGTGTCCCAATCACTCAATTTCTCTTTTCATTAATAGTCGTCAAATTTTTACACTAGGCCTCTGTTGACAGCGGTAATTAAGAGCATTTTTTGAAGGTTCTAGTGCTTATAAAAATAGTGTATCATCAAAAAGGAAAACAAAGGGACATTCCTACAAGTAGTTAACATTTATTATTGCTTTATAGTCACTAACCAGAAGGAAAAGGCGAGATCGTTTCTATGGAGAAAAGACCACCCACATTTCCTCTTAATTTGTTATAAACTAGCATAACTCTGGTTTAACTGATATTTTCTAAGCAACAAATGGGGCTACAATAGTCTCGAGTACCGAAGTAAATATAAACTCTATCTAATTATAGTGCGCATCGAATAAGATACCTGCCAGCAATTGAATTACTGAATCTGAGAGCATAATTATGTGTAAGTAGGTAATTAAACGCAAGAAACATCATTAAGTAGGTAATGAATACCATTAACGTAACATTATGGCCAAGCAAATTTTCTCGTCTTTAAATACGACGAAGTAACTCGGATAGGTAAGAAAATAATGTCCAAGAAAAAATAGGAATATTCCAAAGGTATTCGGAAGAAATGGTTTTCATCGTAAGATTTTTCTTCAAGAAAAGTTAAATAGGCTACATTTACTAATCTCATTAAGTATAGTCACATTATTGAATAAAAACCATCCTAGGATGATACATTCAGACACTAATAACTTAATATACGCTGAAAGTGTATAGTTTACACTGATCTTACAAAACATAATGTATGTTTTGCGACCTAGTTCAAGTATTTTATATGTACCTATATATCTAGTTTTTAAATATTGACTCACAAAATATTGACGTGAAAAAGTGTCTTAAAAGATCTACTTTACTTTACTAGCTTTCATTTAATTTCATTAGTAGGTAATAGTGTTATGTTAGACAATTATTAGTGAGAAGTGTTACACGACCCTCGACGAGAGATAAACACCTACCTACATTATGTACATAAGTGGTCCCTTTAAACAGTGTGTTACGAGGGTAGTTTGACAAATTGGATCAACTTAGTTTGAGGGTAGTTCCACCTAACATGTTTGTTGAATTGTAATTACAGGTGATACAGTATGCCTGAGAAATTGGTTCTTGTTCTTAGCGTATCGATGACAAAAAGTTCAAACATGTTTGGCCCAAAATTCAGCTGTGCGAACTCCGCTTACTGATGCACACGCAGTTATAAGATCATCAAGTGCACACGTGACAAAATAAATAATGAAATAACTATTGACTTATGCTCTAATCAAAGCTCGTTGCTTCTTTAAAAGCGAGTTTATTTTATATTTTTATGTATGTTCGGGCATAACTCCATCATATAAAGACCGATTTGCAAAATTATTTTTTTGTTCGAAAGGGTTTTTTTCCGAAATGGTCCCATTTCGTAAAGATCTGATGATGAGTTTCGGAGACAGACAACGGAACTCTTCAATAAATGCCGGCAAATCAACCGCGATTACTGCTGTTGCATATGAATGCATTATTTAAGCAATCACACAATAGAACATCACGCCTGTACCCTCTAAAAGGGGACGCAGATGTGTTTAGTTTACCACGCCACACCCTTATTTCTGTCTAAGTTGTTATTGGGGTACCTCTAATCTAAAAATTCTCTCATTTTTTAATGGATAAGGTATGCTTCATGGGTGGGCCCATATAAATTTTATGAACTTTGCTTGAGGAGTTTTTGAATTAGCTTCAATAATACGAATTTTTTCCACTTAGTTTATATTGATGATCATTTATAGTTTCCTGTCACTGATATTCACATAGCAAGTAGTGTTATATGAAGTTTTTTTTAAATTCGTAAATTCTTTGGAACAATACTGATACCTAAATGTTGGCAAATAAGTTAGCTTCAAAACTGCATAAAAACTTTTCTCTGATTTATCAAACATAAAAATGTACGGTGACTCGATTTAGGAGTCTGGGAGTGTATTAACTGTATGCTGCAGCAGTATTCGTGGACTTGTCAAGTTGACAGAACTTGACAAGTCCACGAATACTGCGCCCTGTCACTAGCTTTGTTCCAAACCCGTCCTTGATATGTTGAGTGAGGTCACGCACCTGTGTGTTAAAGCCTTAAGTAAAATGGGTTTAATCATTAAGTTGTATTATATGAGACTTAATTAACATTAGGCATTTGAGTTTGTGTTGGAATTTTGAGTTATGAGACTTAATTGACATTAGGCAGTTTTCTGTTCAAAAATAGTTACACTAACAACTTTTTCTAGTTTTATTAGCTCAAGAAAAGTCTGTCAATATTTTTTCCTTTATTAACGTTATTAGGTTATTCAAGTTTTTTGCTTTCTGATCTATCTATTGTTATCGACGACCACCTAACATTTAAACAACATATATCCAACCTTTCTGGCAGAATAAGAAAACTTATCCACACCATGCATAGATTACGAGACTGTCTGCCCACAGACACACTACAACAAGTTTACCTAGCGCTATGCCAATCGATAATTCAGTATTGCATCAGCGTGTAGGGTAGCGCTGGAAAGACCTACTTAATGGAAGCTGAAAGAGCACAGAGGGCGCTTCTTAAAGTAACTTTCAAGAAGCCCTTCCGGTTCTCTACTGATCTACTCTACCGCGAAACGAGAGTCCTCAGAGTCCGCCAGCTTTTCATTCTTTCTGCCTGCACAAAAACGCACAAAAATATTAAAAGGAGACCCGACTACGCATCTATCATAAGCAAAAGAAATTACAGAATACCAACACCTGACAACACCTCTTTGCTAGCTAGACGCTCCCCGGCCTACTCTCTCATTAATACGTACAATAAAGTCTGCAAACTCTGCGAAATCAAAAATACTACTTCATTCGGCTGCAAAAAAATTGTGAAGGAAATTTTGCATAACATTGGCTATGATGATTCGGTACAATTAATATAAAGACCCTCACCTGACACCAAATTAAACGAAGCACAATGGAACAAACACGCACACTTACACACACACACCACTTACACGTCACACATATACACACACACACCACACAATATCACACATACACACATACCATACCATACCTGAAATCACCTCTCTAGTCTCCACTCTGGAACTCGTACTTCGAGCCCCAAGATACAGACTAACTGTCTAGTTTGGGGCTCACTAGTTAATACTATATTGTAACCTAGCTGTAGGTAATATTTTAAGCTACTCATGTCGTCTTAACTTACTGTTAACACCTGCTTACTGTATTACCTGGACAATAAATATTTTTCTATTTTCTTTCTATCTCTAAACTAGAATAATATTTGGAAAATTCAGCAAACTTCTTAACTAAATTAATTAAAGAAAGCTACTATCTCCCTTCAGAACATTCCTACTAAGCCCGCTACACATTGAGCGGATCAATTTATCGCGCGACAAAACACCAGTCGCGCACCACCGCGCGCCGCGCCACCCGCGTTCGCGAGGCGCGCGCTCCTATTAGCAGCCTCGCAGCGTCCTATTACCGGACAAAGGCTGGCGCGGCGCGACTAATTCACGCGGTAATTAAACCGCTAGATTATTATGTCGCAGACTATTTTATACTCCTGATGCCATGTCATTTGAATCAGCTTTGTAATGTAATCGCGCCGTCAGGTGAGAGTCGCGCATATAACGGATGTCTGCGAAAGAAGGTTGGACATGTTTTATCGTTCCTCTTTTTGTAATAGTTTTGCCCAAAATCATGTTTAATGACGATATTCTCAGGAATTGCATCCGTTAATCGTTTGGGGCTATAATAACTAAGGCAATCGGTGACGACCTGCGTTTGCGTCAGTCAAAAATAGCTAGTGTATTCTTCTTAAACAGGGACTAAAATAGCTCTTTAATCCATAAGGACTAAAAGTGTTTTGAATTTGGAATGTGCATATTGTAAGTAAAAGTTCCAACCACCAAAGAGATCATGAACATTGCATGAACAAGTAACAGGCTGTATGATAAAGTAAAACGTGCGAGAGACAATTAAAAAAAAAAGTTTGTTTAAAAATAAAAAACGGAGGAAAAGCATTCTGCCTTCATTCGTAATTTTATTGTTTACTCAAAATTGTATTTAAATAAATAGAGGTACTATTCTTATTCATAAGTTACACTTACTTATTTTTTCATAGAGGGTGATAAAAAGTAGAGTGTCCACCTCGGGAGCAACACTATTTTGAGCTCGAGTGACGTACTTTGAATCCCTCGCTCACTCTCGCCTTCAAAATAGTTGTTTGTCCCTTGGCAAACAATCTACTATTATACTTACACGAAAATAACTCTACTTCCTAGATAGGTATTTAGACCTATAAATAACATCATAGAGCTAATAGTTTTCAAAGTAAAACATCATCTTCAAATGCTTATAACAGCATTACACACTTCATATTTAACGCCTATGAAAATTCAATTTTGCATTTTAGCATTATGAATGAACAATCAATAATAAACTCTTCCACACTGAATTAAAGTCGGATATCGTTTGCAATATAGGTACCTGGTCGGTACCTACTAAATGTGAGCTGGTTACTAGGTGCATAAACATTGTAATGAAGTTTCGCGCACAGAACAACATTTTCGCGTTGTACGCTGTACATTGGTGCTTATACAGGGGCGAGTGTTAATGCACTCCGTATCGAGTGGTAACGGTGGCAACTAATGAACATTATCATTAGTGCAGCTGCAAATTGCTTTAATAATACAGGTCGTAGGTCGGACGTGACGTAAAATTAGCCGTTTGTCCGGGTTTATGATGCATAGAGAAAGGACATACGGTCTCGGCACATTGCCAACTGTATTTTCCTATTGCCCGGACCCGGCAGTCCCCTATGACCGGTATTTGGCAGCGGTTTTTATGAAGGTAAACGATACAGCTGGTAGATTGTATGCATTTGTAAAAATGTGAATGCAGATATTTGTTCCGTTTGATTTTCATTAATGGGACTAGAAAATAGAGTAGTCAAAAAGAAAAAAACTGAATTGTTTACCGTCACACTCATAGACGACACTAAATGTTAATTATAGGTACATTAACTAAAGAGAAACGGCTGCAGATAAAACGAATGGTCCTATGCTATGTAAGTTGGTGGCTACCGTTTTAATTTTCTTATCCGAAGTTTCAGAATAGTGTCATGGCATCTGGAGAGCGACGGCAATGTTTTAGTTTCGCAAACAGTAATTAGCTAGCAAATAGAATAAGCTCCGAGTACTAAGCTTTTAGTTTCTACTCTCAGATAATATGTGCGAGCACTCGGTTTGTACGTCATCACTAACTATGTATCCATAATAATATTATGCGGGTGCAGAACTGTGTCAACATCAGTCAGGGGCGTCTTTTTGTGTACATAATTACATACTAACAACAACATACTTTGGGTAGCAATCTGTTTGCCTTATAAAGTGATTATGGGAATACCTGCCTAAGTTTAATTATATTTAAACGTACGCGTATTTTCAGAGTTATACGAATAAAATCTTTGGTTTATACACTCTATCTTACACAAACTTCTTGAACTTTTTTATTTACCTAACTTAGTATTTTACGAGTAATTTTCAATCTAAATAATTACACTGACAAAACCTCGTCTCAAATTATGAATAAACAAACCACTAGAATACTCGGAAAATCTAAAGCAAATAACTTTCAACTCAAATTTAATTTCATATGAAATAAAAAAGGTCGTATACCTATTAGATTATAAAAAAAAAAACATTTAGAACAAACATAATCTCGGCGCGTAATGTGAATCACAACACAACACTAGTGAGGCTGGGTACATCGCTAGTTCTGCGCGTAATGTGAATCACAACACAACACTAGTGAGCCTGGGTACATCGCTAGTTCTGCGCGTAATGTGAATCACAACACAACACTAGTGAGCCTGGGTACATCGCTAGTTCTGCGCGTAATGTGAATCACAACACAACACTAGTGAGCCTGGGTACATCGCTAGTTCTGCGCGTAATGTGAATCACAACACAACACTAGTGAGCCTGGGTACATCGCTAGTACTGTTTAAACTCATTATAACTATAAATTAGGCGGCGAGTGGCCGGTGATCGATGGCGCGGCCGCCGCTCACACCGCGGCGAGCATTCGTAAATATTTAATGTTATTTCTCCGCACCTCGTATATTATACAACATTTTCATTATTATTTATTAGATTTGCTTTCGGTTGGCGGGCGAGATTCGTCAGTTGATAGATTGGATTTTGAGCTGCGTATCTGTTTTCGTTGCTCACTGTTTTATTTGTTTAGGTGGTAGAATTCAAGTTTATCATCACTTGGTAATAAATACAACACATTGGTAATAAAGCTAATGGTGCGCGTGGATTACCGGATATAAATTGCATTTTCGCGCATAACTTAATCCAATTTTAACCCGTTTCATCAGACTGTTTTGTTTAGAACATGTTTGAAAAACAATTCACGGTATAGCCACGCATGTGTAACTACAAAACGAGCACACGAATGTAAAACATGTCGCATACAATCAACAGAACCTACGTAAATGATTAAACTTACATGGACTATGTAAACTAAAGCATTTCATTGACAACTTCTATTTTCCATTTTGTTTTATTTTTTAGCTATTTATAATTGGTGATAGAAGTTAATGTTACGGTGGTTGGTATGGTTATGTGGTCGTGGTGTCATGGTTGGTGGTGAGAGGAACTTGTGGCTAAGGAATAGCCGCACGGGTCCGGAACTGGTAACGACCAGTAACTGGGTTGCGGATGTCAAATAGACAGTCGCTTCATGTAAAATATTGATATTCAGCAGCATCGAGTTAGACTGGAAGCCCGACCCCAACATAGTTGAAAAAAGGCTACCCAGGATCACCTGAGTAGCCTTTTTCCAACTAAGTTGGGGAAAAAGTGGCAGTTAGGTACAGCGCGCTTCATAGAAACGGTTACCCCTTGGTAATGACATCGAACCTATTTAAGTTTTTTGTAATGTAACGCAAGTGGCATGTTGGTCTAGAGGTTAACGCTGCGGCTTAGCAATGCGATGGTCTCGAGTTCAATCCGCGGGTGAGAAGACTTTTTTTATTTTATTTATTTACCTTTATTATTATTTTTTAGTTTCTTTAGTAGTTAGTCTAGTTTTTTTCGTTAATTATTATTAAAAAATCAAATGGAGGTTTGTAATAAAAGCTAGGCATTTTGCATAAACAATATTCATTTATTTTTTTAATTACATTTCTAGGACTTCATGGAATCCACTTCCTGGTTGAATATACAGATTTCTGTCTGTATTAAATTGGGGTTATTTACTTAGAATATTAACTAAACACAAAATAGATACCCTAGTTTGGTTTAGAACGTTTAACATTAGATAACGGTTCGTTTATAGATATTTCTAGAAACATAACTACAATAATATTTATTTATTTAAAGTTGTGAAAACATACATTTGTTATACTCTGTATGATCTTATCGGAAACAAGCCTGGTTAAAATTTGAAATATTCTCATTGTGCCTGTGAATTACAGAGGAAGAACCAACATGCTAAACTATAACAGTATAGCAATATACATCTTTCTCTTTTATCACATTTTCTGATAACCCTTATTTAACACAACATTAAAAAAATATGTGAGGTCAGATATAAATCGTTAACACATTAATAGACTACTTGTAAACAAGAGTAACTGCATTGATAATAATAAAGGTTGTTTATTTTTGATTAACTAAGAGATAATGATCCCACTGATTATGTAATGATATTGGGAATTATTAACACTTGCTTATATGTTCCAATGTAATTTTATCAAATAAGTTACACAGTCGATCTGCCGAGTTGCCTATTCATAACGGATAGAATGGCCGTCACTGTCTACCACTTCTTGAAGTCAGCACTTGAACGCATAGTTTTGAAGGGTGCCACTGAGTGAACTTTCACAATATTACGTTGTCGCTCCGATTCATGTAAGTGTAAGCAATCGGGCGAGAGCCTTGGTGATCACATTTCACATCACCCGTCGCTTGATAACTTTGTATCCATCTACGAACTGTTTTTCTCTGTAATGAAAATAATAATATTAGAAATACATAGAAAAAAATCCAACATGTAAGTAATAATGCAACATGATTGCAACAATAAATAGGTATATGTGTAAGAATAACGTAAATCTTACCGTTATGCTTATATCTCGTGCTATTTTTTTATTTTTTGTTCCTTTTCCCACAAAACAACAATTTTAGCCTTCAATAAAGTTGTTAATCGAACCATACCATCGATTAATAAAATCAACTGGTCAAAAACTTAATAAATTGGATAATATTACGATGAAGATAATTACACACAAGCGAATCGGAACGAAAATGAAACCATTTGAAAAGTAAAAATACCCTCAATCACAGTTTAGTAAATAAGGCGAAGAAGTATACTAAATTCAACCTTAACTCGCAGTTCATACAGTAGTTAAGTTTCTGAAGTAAAATGAGGGTAGTGCAATAATCGGAATCAACACATTCTATTCAACCAAACAAGAAATCTATGCTAACTTCAACCTTATGTTTTAGTTAATTGAGGAGTTGCGTATTGAATTTTGTAAAACAAGACGGTAAGGTGCTAGTATTAATTAATATAACACGGAAGTTGAAATTTAAACCTTAATATCTAGAAGATTAGACCGTTAATAACCTTGTTCGATAAAAGGAGTAATGCTACTCCAATTTTCGTTACGGTTGATAACTGAGCCAATAGCCTAGTGGTATAAGGCACGGTCTAGTTGATCGGCTGGCGCCTGGTGAAGCAGGTTCGTATCTTATCACACGCAGTGTCTTTTTGTAAGTTATTCTTGGTATCTATACAGTTCGGCCCGAAGGAAGCCGATAAAATACCATATAAAATTATTAAAAACTTGCAAATATTATTAGAAGCGGATCGGTGGATGCACGCGGGCAGAGATGGGTGCGGCGGCGGGGGAGGGAGCGGCTCACGTGACACGCGGGCCCGAGCGTGCTCGGGCGATAATCTTTAAGTCTTGGTGTGGTACCTTTTCTCTGCACTTGACTGTACCATCATCATCATCAGATGATGATGGTACCTAACTGCCACTTTTATGGTAAACAATAATTAATACTTAATTGACGTCTCTTGTTGTGGACGTAAGATTATGTTTATCTGTGCGTTCTTAATTATTAATGCGTATAGCTCTTTAATTACCAGCCAGCGTATAACTAGTTAATTACCAGTTGTGACTCCACGCAGTTGATCGGTTCGGTGCCACCAGATCATACGAGTATTTATACGAACACAGATTGTGTGCTTACGTAGTTTTGTGAAAAGTGTTTTAGTATTATTTTTAACAACACTTCAATTTATGGAAACATCGTCTTAAATTCTTAAATATTTTTTCAGATAACAACTAGTAACTAACAACATTATTTCTGGTCATTTTGTTATAACACTTCAAAATACGTGGCTAAATTCATTTAATTTCTTGACAAATGGGCTCCGAGATTAGGAAAACAATGATAACTGTGTATTCTCCCTCAGGAGTAAAATTTATATCGTGGGAGTAGCGTGGGTGGTTCGTGTGGACCTGAGAGACCACAACACGGGTTGGTAGAGCCTCCAGCCCTGTTCAGCCCCCAGAACACAAACCTGCGTGGGATGGACGGATATACTCCCCCGCTAATTCTGAAAAACTTGATATTTTAATAAAATCATAATTTCGGGAGCCTAGAGTTCTGTATACCTCACGAAACAGAAAATGCGTAGGCGGTTCGAGGTTACGCCTACACACAATTTTGGTGTTGCAGTAAGTAATTTTGATAGTAACATGTGTTTTTAACCGACTTCTAAAAAGGAGGAGGTTCTCAATTCGGATGTTTCTATTTTTTTTATGTATGTTCGGCATAACTCTATCGTAAATAGACGGATTTGCAATTTTTTTTTTGTTCGAAAGGGCTTTTTTCCGAAATGGTCCCATTTAAATTTCGTAAAGCTCTGATGATGAGTTTCGGAGACAGACGATGGAACTCTTCAATGAATGCCAGCAAATCAACCGCGATTGCTGCTATAATGCATGTATGCATTGTTTACACAATCACACAACATAACATCACGCCTGTACCCTTTAAAGGGTTAGGCAGATAGCTTTCTGTCACTGATATTCACATAGCAAGAAGTGATATATGAATTTGTTTGGGGTAGGTAGGTAGTAGGTAACTAAAAAGTGAAAAATAAAAACTTAAATAAAAAAAACAACCGACTTCCAAAAAAAAAAACGCTACAAAGTGAAAAATAACTTTAATTTCGAAAGAAAATACAGAACCAACGACACCCACTTCCAAAATTAAAGTTATTTTTCACTTTGTAGCGTTTTTTTTTTTTGATGACGTTTGTTTTTTTTTTGTAAAAATATTTTTTATAACAAGTATTAAAAATAAATTACTCTAAGCCACGCACTAGAATTTGATATAAGCGTGGCAAAAATAAATGACGCTTTTTGTACAAAACATGTCGGTATTGTTGTATTAGACAGTAACGCTAATTTATTTATTTTATTAAAAGTATGAATATTATTTTATCTTTTCTGAAAAAAGAAAAAATAATAATTATGGTGTAAATAAAAAATATTTAATTTTAAAAGAGAAAATGATGCATTTTAATTATTTTAATACCAATTCATAAAACTTCCGTTCAAACGTGTTCAAGTTAACAACTAGTACCTACCTACTCCGCTTCAGTACTTTTCAAAGACGATAATATCAGCTGATCTGACATTCAAATGTCATGTAAAACGATTCAGTTCAGCGCGACTCCCAATGCATTTCAATTCAATGACACGTGAGTCAACTGACATTTTAAATAGCAGAGTTTCCTCAAAGAGATTTAAATGGCAACTAACTGTAACTGTAAAAAGACCTGTTCTGAATTACCTAAAAGAAAATTTCGCAACGCCATTCATCTGGGGGCACGGTAGTGCCCCCGCCAAGTCAAGCAAAAAGTGGCACGGCCGTACCATCCTTTTCTCGAAACAGTTCAGGACATTTTCGACCCCCCTATAACTTCGTTGTGGATAAAACTAGAAGCCTGAATTTTCAGTACCCAAGCAGCAATTTGAACCAGTAGTTTAAGAATTATTAACTAGTCAAAGCTTCTTAATGTTGTCACTCAGTCACTAAACAATCTAATTTAATATATGTAGTATACTGTGTGTACTTGGGAGATACATTGTGTTTTTATGCGATGGCCAACTCAATCTATTTATTTAAAACATAAAAGATTTTTAATATTGATATGGTCACTATAAGATGTTGTTAGGTTAGCTAATTACGTAATAACTTAAGACAGAAGGTCCCTTAAGTAGGGACTGAATAAATTAACCGAATTGGTATTACATGGATCTCATAACTTTTTACGGTAGAAGAAATGAGTTGCGAGACTTGGTTTTTTTTACAAGTTATGTTTTTGATAGCATTAACTTTAACGAATCCGAACGACAAATTTAAAATAAAGTATATTCTTGGAATTTTTCCGTATTTGTATCCCAAAGCAGTGGTTAGTTAACGGAGCATAAAACTTTAAATGAAACCTTTGTGTGGTAAAATATGTTGGAAAACCATAGCTGTCGTCTAACTATTAAAATACCCTTGTAGAACCAACTTACAGCTTCTCACTCTAAAAATAATCCATATACAGGGTTATTTTAAATTGGCTAGTTAAACCCCGCAGGTGCGATGGGTATCTACATATATGACAGAGAAGTTATGTGTGTCTCGTTATCATGAGCCATATTTTAATTACTGTGGGCGTACTGTGGGTATCAATTGTTGTTCATTGCGCAATAGAAAGACCGTTTGCAGTTCAAATCAGATTATAATTTTACGAACAAATTAATCACACTAGCGAATCAAACACTGTAGGTACACAATGATACAGAACGCGAGACAGTTTCTGAGCACATATTGTCAGAACGATGTATAATGGTCAAGAGAGCCGCTCCATCTCCACCCACCAACTCAGGCTAGACTCTGTCGAACCCCCGATCACTCAAACGAATGACTCCGATATAATTATATATAATACCAGCCAAAAAAAACTTTAACAACATTCATTGCGTTATTTACATTGTGGAGTACACAAATTCTACGAACTTATGAAGCAACTGATTACCAATTTCCTTCAAAATGATTCAGATTGTGATTGAAAGTGTGTCACGCAGTCAGAGTGCTGCTGTCATACTCGGGGATTAGCGAAGTGTGGTCTCATGTGACTGAGAGCGTTTACTGGCACTTATAACCATCATACAAACCGAATGACAGCAATATTACTTTGGGGTATAAATAGTCACATAAAGGAGTTATACTTCCACTACAAGTGCACATATACAACATTATTTCAAAGTACTAGAAGTGCATACTTACATCTTGTTAATCAGTTTTCATATAATGCCATCTTCAAAGCAAGAATGTTGTAAACATAACTATTTGATACATAGCTGACAAGTATTGCTGTAATATGTATCAAAACTCAAATTCAACAGTTTGACTTCAAACTACGCATATGAAGTTCGAAGGCAAATTCTATCAAGTTACCTAACCTGCATTTTAGCAGATTTCAATACGAAAACTTAGCAACATAACCATCGCCTCGGGGATAGTTTGCCACTTTCAGTTTTCATAGTCACAATTCGTAATTCCATTTAAGAAATTCCCATCCAGTAAGTTTTATCTATAACAAATGTAAAAAACAAGCCTTTTTGTCTACACCAAGTTTTTGTCCTAAAAATAAATATGAAAGTCACTAAGCGTTTCCAAAACGTTTCAATATTAAGACAAACTAACAATAGAGATAGTCTGAGATAGTAACAACTATTTCTTGTGCCAACCACTCATAAGTTGAAAAGTACCTAAGTTGCGGGAAAGTTTACACAGTGTCTGGCAAAACATCGCTGTATGGATGAAAGGAAAACAATGGAGAATGTGTCCTGAAACTTGATGAGTCGTGGGGGCAATAGTTTGTATAAGAGCTTAGGAAACTAGTTTGATAAGTGTTAATAGGTAGGGTTTTGTGTGGAATAGGTTCGAAAATAGTGCAATGGCGTGGCTCATGGATTGTAGTTATCGCCGTTCATTGACACCTGCAACAATATGGCTTGTGGCTTCGTCATCAAAATAGAACACAAGAATGTCTTTAAACAGCAGAAGGTCAATTCTCGTAATTCAAAACGTTCAAAATCGGCGACAAACAAATGTCAAAAATGTAGGTAAATTAGAAATATTTTTGACAGATTGAGACTGAGATCAGACTGTGAACGTTCTTGAAATTATGAGTATTGCTCCTCTGGACTTCCGTCGAAAGAATGCGCTCCTGACACCTGTCAGTTTCATACAAATGAATACGTGTTTTGCGAATTTGATCATTATTAGCTACTAGAACTGTCGCACTGACAGGTGTCCGGAACGCATTCTCTCGGCGGCCGGACTGCAAGTATTTACTTCCCTGACCAACATTTACAGAAGGTCTGCCTCAACGTGCAATGTGCATGCCTAATGAGTAAGAGTCTCTCATTCTTCTCCGGAGCGGGCGGCGGAAGGGGCGACTAGAATCAATTCTATTTTTTTTTGTGAGGTTCAAAGTGCCTGTTATGTGCCTATTTAAATTATTTGACTTTGAATAAACTGTGTAGCTAATAATACTCGTTATTTAATTGTTAACAGTTTAGAACATTCCTGAAACACTAAAGCTCATAAAATAATCTAGTTATCGCTAGGTTACACATTTGACAATGCTAATTTGACAACATATATTATGGGACAAGCTCGTGTAATATAAGAGATCAATCAGATTAACTCGGATAGTTAGTATAATGTATTTGACAATTTGATTTGATTGGCTATCAAACTACATATTATTATCGTATGATACTTCACGTGCGGTAGTGGTTAAGAATTAATCTTCCTGTATGTAATTACGTAAATGCTGATGATAGACTGATTCAAATGTCAGTTGATTGAACACGTTTGTTCTTATTTCATTATTCTTCAAAGAACTGCCGCAAGATAATCGTTTTGATCATCGAGCTTTAGGAAAGGGTCGTATAATAAAAAGATTGCCGTAATCACAGCGCTTGGCAAAGGGACTGGTATTGGCAATTTACTATAGCTATAATCTTACCTTTACTGCCTTTTAAGTCAGCCTGCTGGGGTAGTTGCTGTCTACGTAAGCCTACACCTACGTAGCTATAGGTATATGGTATTTCGTGATAACTCAAGGTCGTTATCAACTGTTACCGCACCTAACCACGGTACACAAAAGATCTCTGGTCAATATCCATGACATAGGAACTGACAGAGATGAATGGCTGCACATCTGCTGCGCCCACGCTGTGTTCATCAAAACATGGGCCATGCACGCTGGATTGATTACGGAAACTGGACATCAAAGTCAAAGCATTTATTTCAAATAGGCACATAAAAGGCACTTTTGAACGTCAAAAATTACAAAAAAATAGAATTGATTCTAGTCATTATCCGATATGTGAGGCGAAAGTGATTGTGTGGTGTTTAGACATTGCCCTTTAGTTGACTTAAGTTCTCACTCTTTCGTTAGTTTCGGATTATAGCAATAAGGAACACCCCATTGTGATACAGTATCAACTAGTACGGGGGTATTGTGACTGTTACTGGCGACATTGTATCTTGTAATGTCAACAGATACGGATATAAAATTGTGAACACACATAAGTAAAAATTACAAATATTGTCAAGCTTACAGGTCAACAGGTCGTGGACTTGATCTCAACCGTATTAATAATACTACCTACTTCTCATTTCCAGATCCCTGACGTGGGTGCGGAATGACAACAGCAGCAACACCTGTTATGTTCCTCTCACCGAGAGGAGGCCTGTGTCCCAGCAGTGGGAACATGCAAGGCTGAGTGTGACCTGTTATGTTATGTTATGTTGCCCCTACGTGTACCAGAAGGCCAATTCTCGTAATTATATTCGTTCAAAATCTAGTCGCAATCTCATCTCAACAACTACCAATGTCAAAAATGTAGGAAAATTGAGGTATTTTTGACAGATTGAGACTGAAATCAGACTGTGAACTTACGTTCTTAGAATTACGAGAATTGCCCCCTGATATCAGTTTCCAAATAGATGTTATGTTCCTGTGTGTGACTGTTACGTTGAATTTAATTTTGTGTCAATATCAGACGCCGTTGTTTCCTACATCTTGTTAGGTATCAAAGCTTTGGTGGATATTAATATGATCATTATTCATCGCACATGACGCGAGGATGAAGTGCGCGCTGGGGAAATCTTTGTATAGCTGATTTATTCTCCACAGATGCTAATATTAGAATGTACGTAAAGAAATTCGCAACAAGCGGTACATTAGTAGGTACATATCTACATGTTGCATTCCTACTGGGGAACAGGGAGGCCAGATCAACTATCGGAATGTATTAGTAACATAATATAATATATTCCCATGCCGGTTTCGGTTACGGTAACTGTGCGCGACGATAGGTCGTGGTGGAGCGAAATGAAATGATATTGAACTGTATAACAAGTAGGTATAATGAGTAAAAGAAATAAAATTACAATGGTCGGTTAAATACGTAAACAAGAAGTGATATTAAGATGCGTGGGCGCAGCCGTGTACGAAGGAGAGCAACAGCTGACTGTCCTGGCGGGTGTGGCGCGGGGGCCGTCGGCCGGCTGACTCCCCGCTGTCCCCGCAACCCTCGTTCACTGCCGCCAGCGCGCGGCGATGTTGAGAGAAGCGCAAGCGGTCTCAATAGTAACCATTTCTGTTTATGACGGCTATGGGGTATGAGCATGTGCTCGTATGTGGATTAGCCTATCTTGACTGAGAAGGTAATGGTTTAAGCTACATAAATATAAACATCTCGTGAACCTATGAGCGCGCGTTATAATGTACTGAGTGACCAAAGAATAGTCTCCAAATTCATACATTGACAGCAATTTTCAAATACCTACATTCCTTTTCTGCCTTTACATAGAGAAGAAAGGAAAATTGTTTCATTGTACAAAAACATATAAATAGCATAAGTTAGGATACATACCTAATATTATGTCACCATTTCAAACCGTCGTCTTTATTCTCAATGTAGGTAAATGTTGCAAAATAAGGTCTGCATGTAAAATAGGGTTATTTGATTTTTTTATTCGGCGACCGTACCGCCGTACCTCATCCGACGAACTTGTCAAAGTACGGACACGGGTTAGTTACTGCCAGATAAAGGTGTAAAAGTGAAGAGCATATTAAGGTTCTGGCAAGTCTAACAGCACAGATGTGATGCCTCTGTGCTAAGTAAACGAGAGAGCGAGAGCTGCTCTTCCTGAATGCATATTTCCTTCTTTTTTTTTGTAAAAAATGGCATTGTTGACTCGATTTTTGAAGTACTATAATTAAAACTAGTCATTCTCAGTGTAAATCATAATTCTCATATGTAAACAACTTATTTATTTATATATGCTTTATTGTACACCAGAAAATACATAACAAAAAAATACGATTATGAATAAGTACGAAACATACAATGGGCGGCCTTATCGCTTTCTGCGATCTCTTAACTTATTAATTACTATACTATAAATCGTTACTGTACTAAATCACAACAACTAAAATAAATTAGCCGTGTATTGAATCTAAAAGAAGTTTCTTTATAAAGAAAATATAATATTAAAATCGGCGTGTATCCCACTCACTGTGAGGCCAAGGAAACCCTTCCTTGGCTTGGCTTAGCAAAATAAGTAACGATCGTTGTTCAAAATGAATCCAATTGATGTAATTTATTCTGAATATGAATCACTTACAGTCACATCACTCACTCTCTTTTCACTTTTATGTTTTTGCCTATGTTCTTTTATTCTGAATATGAATCACTTTCTGATATCAAATAGTCCCCATTTGATTGCTTAGCAATGAGAATCAACCAATCGTGACTGTTTTAACAAAAAATATTAATATCATGTTCTATTATAAATATTACATTTAGCCTTCTTCCTTTCCTCTTCATCATATTATTATTTACCTACCACGTTTAAATAATTATTTGAGAGCTCGTAGTTAGTGAAATTTACCTAGACTATACCCCATTCGCAATAAGATAAGACATTGAAATAAATCTTTTTTACAGTCCGTTCAACCGATTTTGATTTCTATTGCGTTGGTGGCATGACAAATGGCAGCTGCAGTAAACAGTTGGTATTATAATCACGTTTTTGCTTTTAATGCCGTCCTTATGCCTACGGAATAGAAGTAAAAATCGGTTGAACGGACTGTAAAAAGTTTTGTTTAAATGTCTAATCTTATTGTAAATGGAGTATAGGTGCACATAAAACGTCAATAGTGTAACATGAAGGTCTCTCTCGCCGACATTCCCACAAGCTCTGGCGCAGTGACCCGCCCTTATTCTACAGCTAGCTGCGCTTCGCGGTCTTACCCGCATTAATTTCGATCCCGTAGGAATGTCTGGATAAAAGTAGCATAAATAATGTTAATCCAAGGTGTAAGGCTACCTCCATACAAAATTTTATCAAAATTGGTCCAGCCGTTTGAGCGTGAAGAAGTAACGAACATATATACACTCACAAACTTTCGCCTTTATTATGTTATAGTGTGATTAGCCCGTGTTTCAATTTATAGTTGTACAACTTAATCACAATCAAGCAGTTAAGTCGGTCGTGCATGATTCGGTCTTTTTTTACGGCATTTACCTGTATTCCTCTTGCTTTTACATATGAATTCCGCCATTCTAGAATTCTTTCTAAATACCTCCGGAGGGTACCCTGTTCGTATAAATTTAGATTACTACTTTACACGCACTCTCACCTGACATTCTTTATGCGGAATGTGCTTGGCGCCTTTTAATATTAATTTACACACATGCCTATGTTTGAGGGTTGGTATTTTGAACATTATTTTATACAATGCTTGCAATTTGCGTTTCAGTAATCAACATGAATAATTGGCGTATTGGTGTCACCTTAACCGTGGTTTTGAATACTATTTATAAAAA
Organism: Luperina nickerlii; assembly: GCA_963855955.1. Lineage (NCBI taxonomy): Eukaryota > Metazoa > Arthropoda > Insecta > Lepidoptera > Noctuidae > Luperina > Luperina nickerlii. The sequence continues at coordinate 843,399 of OY979666.1, read as the reverse complement.
TTATCTAAATTATTAATCATCGTAATCAAACACAGTTTAAAGGTCTTTGAGTCGTCTCTTATAGCATGCAATTACAATATTTTTTTTATTAATTAATGAATTACTTTTATTTTAAATAAAATTCTATGATTAAATTATTATATGGGTATGTAATAAACTACTCAAAGAATTTAATTTGGTATCCAATAAACTAAAGAAATATCATGCATAATTGCATATACCAGAATATTAACTAAAGAAATATCATGCATAATTGCATATACCAGAATATTAATAAAAAATTAAACTACTCATGATTATAGAGCTACTAGCAGCGCCTCGCGGTTTCACCCGCATAAGTGTCAATCTCGTGGGAACATCGGGATAAAAACTACCCTATGTCCTTTCCCGGGATGCAATCTATCTCTCAGCCAAATTTTATCGAAATCCGTTCTGTGGTTTAGGCGTGAAAAGGTAACAGACAGACAGAGTTACTTTCAAATTTATAATATTATAGTATGGATAAAGGTATTTTAACAGCAGTATCTAAAAACATAAATTAAACATATACAAAAATACATACAGTTACGAACTGACATACACTACAAACTGCATGCTACCTCATAATATTATTATTCAAATTAAAACAGAATGAATGATATAATTTTATTTTGTTCGTAACAAAAGGTTTCTGGCACATTCGTTTTACGGCGCGGTCGACGGCGCGGCCGACGGCGCGGCTGACGGCGCGCTCCGGACTATGATAAATGTTTCAACTTTACTTCGCCGGTGTTACGATAAACAAACAATTTGTGAAGAGAATCACTGTAGTTGTTCAGGGTGGAATATAATTAATTCTGATTTATTACAACCTTCGTAGTTTATTATACTATCATTCATGAATAAATTTAGGAATAATAATTGCGATTCTATTTCGAAATAATGATAGATAAGAAATGACAACCATAATAAATGCCCTTTTACTACTTCAATAGGGTCGCTACGAAAATTAATGTAGCGATGCTACGAACTGCTACGAAAGCGACTACGAGATAGCTACGAAGCCATAGCGCGTAGCAAATGTCTGCAGGCTTATTTATTTTCATAATGTAGGTAAAAAATTAACTTCTTATTCGATATAAACATAAAGCCTGTGATTAAATATAACTTCTCTTTGATAAATGCGTATCTGTGACTAATTCCTCTTAACAAGACAAACAGAAAGCTAACGAAACCGACTTTTATACAAAATTAGGTTTGACATGTAACTTTGTATGTAATATTAAGTATGAACCCTGAAGTATGTACCTTTGTCTGCCCGAAGTGACGATACCGTCATGTTAGTTTGATTTTCAGATAAACGGGTTCATTTGTGTTGTTTTTTGATAAAGATAAAGATTCATTTATTTGCAAAAACATGTGTAAATAATATACATGGTATAATGTTTATTATAGGTGTTACAGGATATTCTTTGGCACAACATGTTTGACCATGGCTGGTGTACAAATTAGTTCGGAAGACCCCAAGATTTAAAAAAAATATATATATTAAAAGTTAAGTAATCAAAAAAAAAAAACAATTAACATCCATATTAAACTATAAATAAAAAAATAAAAACAATTGGTAAATATTCGTGCGATTCAAAATAATTATAATAGATTTAGTCAGTATATCAGAGCAATTTGTCATTTAAAAGTTCACTGATATTATAGTAGGCTTTTCCTGTCAGTATTTTATTAAATGTTTTCTTAAACTGGTCTGTATTTGGTTTTTTTACACAGATAGGGATATTGTTATAAATTATCGGTGATCTGCATATAACGCTTTTATACAGTAGTGCTGTCTTAGCTGGCTGAACACGAAGTTTACTATTATCCCGGCGATTTCGTATTACAAGGTCCGATATTCGAGGAAACAAATGGAGGTTATTTCTTACAAATAAGGCGATTTCTAAAATATAAAGTGATCGCAGTGTGAGGATTTATGCTTTGTAAAAAGTGGCTTACAGCTCACAGTACTTTGGATACCGAACATAGCACGTATGCATCGCTTTTGCATTATAAATGCCATATCTTTATTTGATGAGTTGCCCCAGAAGATTATGCTATATTTTAAGACAGATTCAGCAAGTCCATAATAAGCCGATAGTAACACATTAGTGTTGATAGATGGAGCAAGTTGGTACAAAACATATGCTTGACTACTGATTTTTTTACATAGTGCGTCAATGTGTTCTTTCCAGTTTAGTTTGCTTTAACTTTAAACAACGTCCATTTTCTCGGCTTACTATATACTTAATTTATAGTGTAATTATCATGAATCAACTTTACATTTAATGGATTATGCAATTTTTGTCCAAAGTGTATTATATTTGTTTTAGATAAATTTATATTTAAATTATTATTATCATGCCAAGAAATTGTACATTTGTCAGTGAATTATTTATGTCAGATTTATAAAATTATTAATGTCCTTACATGCAATTGAAACTGTACTGTCATCAGCAAATAATGATATAGGTTGAGTCGTTGCCTTTAGCAAGTCGTTGATATAGATAATAAACAACGGCGGCCCTGGGACACGCCTTGAGGAACTCCGTATGCGACATTTCTCCTCACGGAGCTGAATGTTTCCTTATAGTAGGCCGATTAGATTTTAGTTGGACAATGGACATTGGGGAAATGTGTTCTGATTTTATCCTCTCTCTCTCTCTTTACTCTTGTAATTTATGCAACTAAACTTTTTACGATGACACTACTTTTTACGACTTAACAAAACACCATAATTTATGTTTAATATTATACAATTAAACTTTTCGGAAATAAATCTCTCAAAACCCGTTGCGTTGTTTAGAAGAACAAGGTGGTCACACAGACGGACACGTGAAGCGACTTCAGTTTATAATATTATGTTTAGATAAAGATTATGCAATTGACGTGATCTTTTCACTCAGGCCCTCATTCCCCACCTCCGAATACAATAAAATTGTGAATTGGGAACACAATATGTTTGAAATTATTTGAAGTAATTTAGTCGGAACTTATCCAAAGGTGTTGGAACAGGCTTCTAAAGTGAAGTATACGATATTAAGATCTCAGGTTTGCTCTAAAGTAATACTTTAGCAACTGTTGGTGTCTCAACAAGCAAGACCTTCATAATATATAGTTTAGCGTGAACGTCTAACAAGCGAACCGCGTCAAACTAGGATCTCATAACCTACTGGGCTTAAATTCATAGACAAGTGGAATAGTGTCACAGACATCACACAAACAATTTATAGAAGATTTGCATCTGCTCGCGGCTTCGCCCGCTTACAGGAAAATTATCCCATGGGAACATACTACAGCGATACATAGTATCCCTTGTCCTAATTCAAGTCATGGCCTACCAGTGTGCCTGAAGATATTTATGCGTGAAAAGGTAACACACAGACAGAGTTACTTTCACATTTATAATATTGATTTAGATTAAAGGCGTTAGAAACAAAATAATCGCTGACGAGTGTGTAGCTAACACAACATAGACACTCCTCTTCTATGTCACAGATTTTATTTTCACGCCAAAGTAATGCAATGATTATGCGTGAGAACGATGTGAACGACATCGTTCTCACGCATAATAACTGACTGTAATCGCAATGCCAAAAGGTGACTAACTATCTCCACACTTGAAATCCTTGCCACAATTTGAAGTGGTTTTAACTGATGTTGAGGTCCCTTTTTAAGGTTGAGTTTGTCATTATGGGGAGGTGGGTCGATATGGCGTCTATATTCACGTGACCTTGATGAATCGTAAGATTTACTGGTACTTAGAGCAAGTAATCATTACACATGCAATGACTAAACTTGAATGTAAAATGGGAGTAAAATACAGCCAAAATGTAAGTAAACACTATGAAATTTGATTGTAAACACACAACAACAACAAACAGTTTTCATCAGTACCTACATTACTAGATGACCTCTAAAACAAAACAACCGCTATGCCAAGTGGCTCCACAGTCCACACTGCTCAACAACTTGACAACAAGTCGTACCAAACCTCTCCTTATTGTTATTTCCTAGTTTTCTGAATTCGTTTAACTTTTATACATTTTACTCGATGTTCTCGCAAATTACCGAGTTTACTTCAGTGCACGATAAAGTCAAACCGACTGAAATATTTAATGTTGTTTGGAATTAAAGGCACAACACTGGAAACATTTTGCAGCATGATTTCTTTTTAGGTCACAATTTTGCAGAAACGGCATTGTTAACGGTGACAGCAATTTCACATCTTTAATTTAAAGATACCTACTTTATGTATAGGTGATGTGGTGCATAAAGCTAAGCGCATATTACTGCAGCAGCGGAGCGCATTGCGGTGTGGCCAGTCTGTAGTACTGTGTGATGGTTGATAGAAAATGTACGAAAGTGATGAGGATTTTGGCATTGCGGTGCGGCTCACCCAAATCTGCGTCAGGCCTTGAAACTGAAAAAAAACATATTTTATGTGCACTTTGAAATCTTGCCATCGATTAAAATCAACTTTTTATTAACTTTATTTGCGTATCTGAAATTAATTACACTGCCAATGATTAATGTAGGGGCCAATATTAATTAACTCTCTCAACTATACAGCCGTGATACTTTGTGATTCGACTTTGTACTCGCGACATCAAAGGATCGTTGTAATACATATAGCGGAAATAAAAGCATCGTAATAAGCTTACAAAGAGCATTAAAAGAGCATAAAATAATTATGAGCATTTTGTATAAAGTCTTACTGCAGTTCAGTCTGGAAATATTCTCATAAATGTTTCACTTATTTATTTTATGAAGATGTTCTTTGAAGATACGAATGCTATTAAGTAATTAAAAGAATAATACCTACACTTTTTTCTTAGTAAAGAAGCAATTTTGTTCAATTAAATACTTGTGATGAATAACGTATTTATTTGGATATATAATGATTATAAAAAAACACCTGTAAAGTTGCACCTTACATGTAACGAATTAAAAAAGAGATAAGGTTAAATTGCTTAATGTTAAGAAATCTATGTACACTCAACTATGCTATATTTACACAAAACTTTAAAACTAATCTATTATAATTCTATAAAACAAACCTACATTTAAATAAACCTTTGAAATTAAAATAATATAGTACGGAACCTACGAATCTTTTAATCTGCGAAGGTCCACACATCTATGCGCCCGCGCATCTCCAAAACGATCATTTACCGAGCATTGCCGGGGACTCGCGATTCGCGTGAGTTCGTTCGGTACGGATGATGAGGAGTCGTTTTGAGAGCACCACGAGTGACGGCTGTGTTCCTCGCTCCGAAATTATCTAAATAATTCTACTACATACTTCGCGAAATCCCTCTAGGGATTTCTGGTCTACCCATCAACCCTGTGCCACGTTGTGGTCCCCAAGGACGCTTGGCGGAGGATCCCCAGCTGCAGGGTGACACCTACCTACCCTACACTGATTTTGACGACGGAACCTAGAATTGGAGCCGTTGGTTGCGGGCAGCCACCTGAGACAGGAGGACCATCATCCTGGCAGTCGGTTCAGGCCAGTGTACCCTACCACCTTTAACCTCTGTAATTGAGACGTGAGACGGCCACGGAAGTTTAGGAGAATAAATAAGAAGTGAACCTACCTCGCCTATTATTTTGAACCCCTACCTACCTATCTGCTGACACCCTCCTAAAGGGCAAGTGTCACACACCTTCACAAATAATGCATTACTTTAGAACAAATTTGATTACCAGAATAAAGGTTATAGTGAGCCAACCTTAAAAGATAGACCTATGCTATTGTTGACATTTTTTTTTAGAACTTTTAAAGGAGAACAATTCCGTCATACATGATTTTTGCGTAACTTTAACCGTTTACGCAGCGTACGCAACGGAAGCTCTCAATAGGAATATTTTTTTTCCGTTTTTGCAACTTTTTTCATTGATGCTCCGCTCCTATTGGCCGTATTGGCAAGCAGTTCCTGAGATTAGCGCGTTCAACGATATAAACAAACAAACAAACACTTCAGCTTTATAATACTAGTAAAAATAATAAGCAATCTCTTTAACTAAGGTTTGAAAGCCTCTATAATAAAAAGGATTAGGTATTAAAAATCCCTTTTTTATTGCAACTTAATCCAATCCATTACACATATGTATTAAGGACTTAACAATCTCAACTACATCATTTAATAACTTTTCAGCATTCAATAGTAACAAATATCGTTCTAAACTATCGCCAGAATAACAAATTGTGTTTATTTCACAATACATCTACTTAGCCATCTTCAGGCCATCGATCAATATTTTTTGTTTACGAAGACTCTCTCAGATAGATATCTGAGAGACTCTCCGTAAACAAAAAATATTAATTTCGCAAAAGGGATACCAATGCTATGAAACAGCCTGTAAGTTCGAAAGAACTTAGAATATTGCCACATAATCCTGAGGTTATTTCGTGCTAAGCAAAAACTTACATGCTAAGTTATCACTTACGTTGTAAGAAACTCGTTACTTAATGTTATACCAATCTATATTGGACGGTAATCTCTTTCGTTCCCAAGTTTTACTACATTATGACCGCTCTTTCACACGAATCGTTTAATGATTTTATGTGGCGCCATACGACATATGTACTTATAATTTTATATTTTATACATTAAACTTCCAGTAGACCTGGAAAACGGTTTCTAAAGTTTAAATTTTTAGGGCGTTTTACGATGTACATAGCATGTAACATTTTGTAACGTTGACGTTAAAAGTACTATCTTTAGGACATTCTGAAAGAATCCAGTCTAATTATAGAATGTCAATCAAGTTCCTTTTGTAACAATCTTGATTCTTTTATTTTGGTAAGTCTGTGACGCAAGCTTTATCTAATAGTCTGATTGACGTCACAAACTCAATCATATTTATGTAAGAACTAAAATAGATCCGGTAACCGGAATTTGGCAATAATTGTAATTTAATCGATGATTGACGTTGGTTGCTTGCCGCTCTTAAGTTTTTTTATTATAGACTTGGTGCGAAGAGTTTTCAACTCGGTTTATTATAAATGTTTTAATAGTTTTTTATGCAGTTGCACTGCACGTTAGGAAAATGCAGATTTCTGCGCCCTCCGACATCCTGAGAGATTGGTTATTTTGAAAGAAATGCTTTGAGTTTGAGTTGCTTCGAGGAAATTGATCGGATTCATGGCCTGCTGCTTCGACTTAAGGCTCCTGCAGACAGACTCTAGTAGAACAATGTCTATGAAAACTACATGGATATTATTCTACCAGAATCGTGTTGCATCGTCGCATCGCGCCTATATGCGGGAGCCTTTACTGTATTACCACCAACTACTAGGTACTTTTCTGTTCAAAATCATATATTGCCTACGATATGAAACGATTGTTTTAAAAAGGGTACAGAAACAAGCCAAAAAAATATTTCAGTGACCTGCTGCGGGTGATATCCGCACCGTGCAGCAGTATCAACGCTCGCTGTAGGTGCTGCGTATTTGATGTGTGATTTCACAGTATCTGCAGTTTGCTTAGGGCTGCCACAGAAAATATTGTATTAACTGAAATAAACTGCAAATATCCATTGAACCACTATAAACATTTTTTTAAAATAAATCATACATAGTGCGAGCGAGTTGAGGGGGACCACCAAACCCTTATCAACACGTACCGTGTTGATATGGGTTTGTGGCAAATGGCTTTTACTATTAGTGATCCTAAAATTTCCAATAAGTACTTAATTTTGTCCGTTGTTACCCGTGAGAACCTGTAACTGGCTCTCTGTTACTAAACCGTCGTTATTCTTCTGTTTTAGCTAACTCATTTCTTTATTAATATTAAACTGAGGATTAAGGTATCCCAATTTAAGGAAAGGTGAGTAATGTTACTATTTATAAAGACACAAAAAACGCTGGTAAACATAACGAATAGGCTTCAACGTTGAGAAATGACCGGGATTTGTTGTGAAAAACTACAAGCATTTACGTGTCTGAGCGTCGTGAGTGATGCGGGGCAGCCGTGGGACGCCCGACCATTGCAGATAGCGGCCGGGCAATGCGAATATTGGCAGCGGAGCAAATAAAAACGGTCGTCCACACACAATACGAGATACTGTTGTTTATGACCCGGTCGCGACTCGCGGGCATGCGGCTTTTATGTAATTGACTTGATTCCTCGCGCTTTTGGACTGATTCGGCGCAAAAAAATTGTTATTTACGTTTTATCAACGTCATACCATTTTCTCGGAAAGATGAATTAATTAATAATAAATAGATTTTTGTAGCATTGAGTTTCTATCAGTGCCCTGAGAGTAGCAACGAACTGGTCTTGGCTAATATGAAACATGCTGATAACAAACTACAATGAAATTGTACCTAGATCCTATTTTGAAACTGGCCTTAATTAATATCAGTACTACATGAGCTCGCAAGTATACAGACAGACCAAGTATTTTCTAATGAGGTATTTACAAGCTCGAATAATAATGAGATGTACTTTAGTGCAGTTACGAAAATATCCGAAATTCGAAGAAAACCGACGAAAGACGAAAATTGAATCAAGCGTTCTCAAACGAAGATAGTGTGACCTTATATATGTCGGCCTTTAAGAAATGTCGAATCGTGTCTTCGTACAAAAGTGACGTTGACGCACTATCAAGTAACTACATACACTTTAATTTTTTAGAGGGATATTCCTATTAAATAATTATTAAGTATTTACTATGTTATTCTTTACTTATGTGTCTCAATTTCTTTGAACTTAATAGTGATTTAACTTCGCCGTTCCATATTCACGTATAAATCCTCCCCATAATATTTGGTACATGTCACATGAGACAGTCATGGGATTACGTCAGGATAGCTATTTTAGACTGCCTGCCCACCTCTGCTCCGCTAACATAGGATTAATAGTGTGGGCGCTAGCTCAAAACTTATTTTGACCCAGCTGGTGTGCCCAGATGTGACTAACCACACCAGGATTTCGTGGAAAGAGACTCCTATTTATATATTGGAAAGGTCTAGCTATGTCTGGTGTTGAGTCATCATCTGCCTCGCCTACGTAGTTTACGAAAGAGAAATATTCTGCTATCATAAGCACACCGCTGAAGTTTGTTTATCGCCATAAAAAAGGTGAATGAACTTTCAGTTTCAAGAATTTGTTTCTCTAAAAGAATTTTACAATATTCACTTACAAGAGAAACAAAACAAAGAATATTATTAGTTACTACAGGTACAACATCGGGAAGAAGGACAGACATGCATTAAATGTAAAAGAGTTTTCAATGGGTACACTGCCGTTTTATTGTTTGTTGAGATTTACACCGTGAAGGAAAATTCTTCAGTATTTGAAAAAACAAATCCGTTTCAAATTATCCGCTGACACAAATAGATTGCCACCGACATGCTAGGAAGAATATCTTTTATGAAATGTATAAATACATTATTTTTTTACTAGTTCCTTACCATTTCTTATTTTATAACCTTTTCTTAATATTTTTTCTGTTTCTTTTTATCGTTCAAAGTAACTACCTAGTTGTAATATAAAATATATATAGCAAAGATATTTACAGATATTATACCCAAGTAGGCTAGCACACCCAGCGTCAAAAAATGTATACATCGACTAGAACCAATTTGATTATCTACACTTCAATCAAGTCAGCCTATCGCAGTCCACCGCTACACATAGGCGTCTCCCAGGCTGCGCCACAACACCATGCCCTCCGCCTACTGCATACAGTCTATCCCAGCCACCTTCTTTAGGTCACCCGTCCATCTAACAGGGGGAGACACCCACACGCACGCTTACCGATACGCAGTCTCCACTCCAGGACTCGTCTGCTCCACCGGCCATCGGTCCTTCGACAACCATGGCCAGCCCACTGCCACTTCAGCTTGCTTACTCTGCAAGCTATGTCGGTAACTCCAGTCCTTTTCCGGATAATTTTATTCCCACAATTAGTGTTCCATAATACTGTACCTATCGATGTGTAGCTACAATTAAGCACCAAATGTGTAATAAATTTTGTGGCTGCTCATTTGTTGATACAATATTATAGAATCAAGATTGTAAACAATTCATGTTTTTTTGTCGATGTACACCTAAATCATTTTGAGGCTGTCTGTACATAAATAACAATTCTTACATAATATTGCAAAAATAATTCGTTAAATAACGACACTCAAAACCATTTACTTTCATACAAATTAATTTTTCCCTTACAAATCCGTACAAACTCATTTTGTAATAAATAGGTGAACAAGTCACAGTGAAGTGCACTTATAAGTTTTAAGTGGAGAGATTCAACCGACTTCAGAAGATTAAATAAATAGATAACTTGAAAAACGAAGTCCTTTGCGACCAAGTTAAAAAGGAAAGTTATGATATGAGATTTACTGAAACCTGTGATTGTTTTAATACAAGTTTGTTTATTTAAAGTACTAAGTTCTTAAACGAATGTGAGTATACCCAAGTAATTTTGACTCGGCGGCGCCAAACGTTCAATGAACAAAGATCACAAAATTACCTTAAATTTAAAGAAATAACTAAATCATATTAACAATGCAATGTGAAATTTCCAGCGATAAACATTAACATTCCAAAAAATGCGCTCTCCGCACGACCACTCGCAACGACGTGTGCCCTCACTCACGTGTGCACCCGTTCGCGTTCGGGTTGCTGTCTCGCTGACATTAACTTCGTAAACGTTCGGCATTTTCCGGCGAAAGGGCGTGTCTCAAAATTGCTTAGGTATACTTACATTAGCTTAAGAACTTAGTTATTAAGATTAAATAAAAGAAGTTTATTATTTTTTGCTTTTCAGTTCCTTCGGCGGTTAAATTTATTTGTTAAAAAGTTTTTATTTTATAATTTTTTGTGGCTTTATTTTACTAATTACTACATGCTTAATGTATGATTACTGTTTTTTTGTAATACACAACTCAGCATTAAAATCTGTGAGTGAACAATAAATCACCCCTATTTTCCCACCCTTAGGGTAGGATTTTTTTTTCAAATTTATATGGTACGCGGGCGACACTGAAAGTTTTTAGAACTGGTCACTTGTAAACGATATAATAAAAAAATAAGTTAAAATTTTGAAAATGGAACTCCTTGTCAATATTATTGTGTATGTATTTTATTCATTTTTCATTTGTTTACGATTTGGCAGCAAATTGAAAATTGTCTGTGTCACGTCAGCATGAATTCAATGCGAGAAACTTTCGATGTCATTTAAGTCAACAAGAAAGTTATGATAGACTTTGATTGGTCTTTTACGATAAAGCCCCATCTCGTGCCACTGTTCACAACCGGTTTAATGAGTTTAAACGTGGTCGCACTAATCTAACCCATGACCTGCGTGAGGGACGGTCTTCTACGGCGATGACTGAAGATAACATCAGCGTTGTGCGGCGTATGATAGAGACTGACAGAGTGACTTATCAGCAGATTCGGACAAGCTTAGGCATCGGTATGAGTCAAGTGCACAAAATCCTCCATGAACATTTAGCGGTCAGGAAGTTTTGCGCCCAGTGGATACCTCATAATTTCACAGAGGCCCAAAAACTCCGTCGTGTTGATAGGTGTCGTGAAATGGTTCAAAGATTTAACGGAGGTGACTCAAATGCTATGTTCGACATACTTATGGGTGACGAAAGCTGGATTTATTGTTATGATCCTAAAACTAAGAGACAGATTGCTGTCTGGGTGTTTCCTTCCGAGGAGTTGCCAACTAAAGTAAAGAGAGGTCGAAGCGTGGGAAAAAAGATGGTGGTCTCGTTCTTCGGAAGGACAGGTCATTACGCAACAATTGTTTTAGAGGAGGTTGCCACTTTTCTTAGAAAAAGTTCGGAAGAAACGACCTCGCAATAGGTTCCTCCTTCACCACGACAACGCCTCGTCGCACACCGCCACGCAAACAATCGACTACTTGGCGACTTCAGACGTGGAATTACTGGGTCACCCATAACCCCGACCTCGCACTTTGCGATTTTTATTTATTTCTGAAAATAAAAGAAAAACTTCGAGGAAAACGTTTTATGGACGCCGAGGAAGCAGTAGCTGCGTTTCAAAATGCCGCCGAAGAGACCCCTAAGGACGAGTGGGCAAAGTGCTTTTCTCAATGGTTCCATTGGATGCATGCAGTGTCCATTTACATCAATACATCGCTATTGATGTAAATGGACACTTTTTTGAAAAGATATCATAAAACTAATAACTTGCTAGTTTGTTCAGTTTTTGATTTTCTAAGAACTTTCAGTGTCACCCTCGTACCAACTTCGAGGTATAGGTACTCTATCCAATAAAAAAAGAATTATGAAAACCGAACTAATCTGTAAAAAGTTATGCATAAAAAGATGTGCGGTCATACATAAAAAAAATATATACATACGCGTTGACCTGAGAACCTCCTCCGTTTTTTCGTCGGTTAAAAAGCGTCTACCTGTGAGCCATCCCTTGTATGAGTACGCTTAAAACTCCAGAAATCGGAATAGGTGGCGCGAAATCTTGAGCCGTATCACATCAGCCCCTAGACAAGAAACTAAATGAGGACTACGATTGCTCTGACAAGAGTGCTACGAAGAAGAAGATTGGTTCAGCACCCTCGGAAACCAAGAAAACGACACCCATGAAGTTTTTTTTTAATTTTCAAAGTCGCCATTTTGGGTTTTCATTGACCTCACTATGGGATTCAGCACCCTCGAACACCAAGAAATCAACACCTACGACGAAATTTTTTTTTAATTTTTGCCCCCGTCCACTTGGATTTTCATTTTGACTGTCGGCTTTAACACCCTCGAAAACTTATATTAAATCTATCTCGCAAGAAGCAAAAAAAAAAAAGAAAGCAAGACCAAAAACAGAAAAGAAGAATGAAAGAAGACAGCCGCATTTAGAGGGTATAACGCTTATTCGTTCGTAACGATTTCTATCAGTTTACTCCTACCGCAAGCCGCGTTAAAGAACTTCGTTCCAAAAACATCCATTTAATTAGGTCTCAGGTAATTGTAGTAGATGACAAAAACATCAATTTAGTTAAGTCAAAGTCAAAGTCAAAGTCAAAGCATTTATTTCAAATAGGCACATTAAAGGCACTTTTGAACGTCAGAAATTACAACAAATAGAATTGATTCTAGTCGCCCATTCCAAAAGGTAGTTTTCGTATGGAGAAGAACGGGCAAGAAACTCCACCGTTACTCTTTTAAAATATTTTACAAAATTTTGCATACATTAATTATATAATAATAATATGTGAACACGATGCACCTAAAATAAAATTACTATACCACAATAGGTAAAAGACTTAAAAATGAAACCATGACATATAAATTAATTATCTGATAGATACATGGTGCTCACATATTTACAAACATGGTAAAAGTAAACGATTTTCATTTAAAAAAAAAATTACAAGTAATAAGTCAGGGTGTGAGTAGTAAAGTAGTTACAGAATGTAAATCAATGTCAAAAAAAAAAGTATAAATTTACAATTAAATTGCAACCAGTTTGATTTTGTCTAGGCTCCAGATTGTCCTATGGAGCAGGACCAGCATGTTTCCAAGCGTTCTTATCTTGGATATAATCTTCTAATTTATAGTATGCTTGTTTACAAAGTGTACGTTTAATGTGAGTTTTAAATTTTCTTTCATTTAATTGCAATACATCGCAAGGTATTTTATTGTAACATTTAACACAGTACCCCATAAAAGATGTATGTACCTTGGCTAATCTGAAAAATGGTTGATGTATTTTATCTTTATTTCTAGTATTAAAAGTCTCAGGTGATTGTAGTAGATGACAAAAACATCCATTTAGTTAGGTCTCAGGTGATTGTAGGAGATGACAAAAACATCAATTTAGTTAAGTCTCAGGTGATTGTAGGAGATGACAAAAACATCAATTTAGTTAAGTCTCAGGTGATTGTAGTAGATGACAAAAACATCCATTTAGTTAGGTCTCAGGTGATTGTAGTAGATGATAAAATCTCTTCAAAAGCTCGGAGCCTCCGTGTCACCTTATTGAGTTACGTATAATTCGGCGCTCACCGCCGCGATCTGCGGCTGCTAGGGCTGTAACCATCGCTTTCTTACTTTTGAAGTGAAAACTTCTTTAGCATCGTTGTGATTTGAAATTTTATGAAACGAAAATGCGACAGTAAAAAGGACATGTAAATTCATAAGATTTAAGGGGGAAGCGCTAAGGTAGCCCGCGAAATTAAAATTTTCTTACATTTTTTTGCAATTTGCTGGTCAGTATTAAGTTGTACGTCGATCAAAATATGATTCGCGGCCGTAACAAATATGTATTTACAGAATTATAATCATTAAAGTCATCAACACAACTCTCTAAGACCACGTAACTCCAAAGAATGATGATTTCATGAAACAGTTATTCTTTGGACTTATGTGGTCTTAGAGAGTTGTGTTGATGACTTTAATGATTATAATTCTGTAAATACATATTTGTTACGGCCGCGAATCATATATTAATCAACGTACAACTTAATACTGACCAGCAAATTGCAAAAAACCTAAAAAAATGTTTTTTTTTTGTTATTATCTTCGATTTTTAAAAAACTTGATATGCGAAATGTTGGTGTAGCGGTATCTACAACGCCACATGCAAACAACGCGTCATACTGACGTCACGCAAATCCTGCATCGCGCAAGCAGAGTTTACCGCGCAACTAGCATAGATACAACGGCCCGACATGAATCAACGGGCAGTTGCCCGCCAGACACAACACCCGTCTGGTCGGAGGATCCTCCCTTTTCTATGGAGGTTGAGTGAACTTTACACCCTGTTCCTCATACCTCTATACTGGTGACCCCGAACATGAACGTCAACGCAGCCTTCGTGCAAATACTTCAGCGTGACGTCATCATCATCACTCCCGCAAGCGTTAGCGGCGAGTCACCCAGCCAGCCAGCTCCCACGGCTTCAACGGGTATCCTGACCACCAGCATGCAGCGACCGCGCATACCTGGTCATCACCCTCAGCCTCATCAGCAACCTCGGCACAGCACACTGCACTTTCGGCCGGTCAACAGGAAGAGCTCAATTCCTATTCCTCTCCTGGTCGACGCAGCAGCCAGCCTCAACCCGGCGCTGTACGACATCCGACGCACTGGAGCATAACGCAGCGCCACCCCGACTCACCGTGAACTATGCGGCAACCGGTTCCGACTCACTGGAACCTCAGTTGGCCTGGCAAAAACATCGCAAGATACAAGACTCAGCCCACCATCGACCTCCGGTCTCCGGGGGGGAGTGATGTAGCGGTATCTACAACGCCACATGCAAACAACGCGTCATACTGACGTCACGCAAATCCTGCATCGCGCAAGCAGAGTTTACCGCGCAACTAGCATAGATACAACGGCCCGACATGAATCAACGGGCAGTTGCCCGCCAGACACAACACCCGTCTGGTCGGAGGATCCTCCCTTTTCTATAGAGTATGAGTGAACTTTACACCCTGTTCCTCATACCTCTATATTGGAAATGTAGGTTGACAAAAATAAGTCGTAAGCTGACTTGGACGACAAACAAATTGAATGGGCTCTCAATTTTAACCGGCTTAATGGCTGATAAACAAAAGTTGATCATTATTAAAAGCTGTGTCTTTAGGTCTTTTTAGGGTTCCGTAACCAAAGGGTAAAAACTTGACCTTATTACTAAGACTCTAATGTCCATCTGTCTGTCTGTCACCAGACTGTATCTCATGAACCGTGATAGCTAGACAGTTGAAATTTTCACAGATGATGTATTTCTTTTGCCGCTATAGCAACAAATAATAAAAATAAAATAAAGTTAAATTTTAAAGGGGTATAAAAGAAACGTTTTTTTCGGCGTTTTATGCCTTGTGGTACGGAACCCCTCGTGTGCAAGTCCGACTCGCACTTGGCCGGTTTTTAATTTCATGTCACCTATACTATTATTCTGATTGACAGAAGTATAGGTGTTTTATTCTTCTAAGTCACGATGTTTAAGATGACATCCAGTTTCAGACAGTACTTGTAAGCCTCACAACAACACTCGATCTATAAATTATAATCTGAATCATTTTCAAGGATATTGCTAATCCATTATTTTTCTTTGCTCAAGTTTCATGATTTTTTTTTAAACCCATATTAATAAATTAATATCTTTTGCCTTTATTGTATCTATATAAGTAATTTATTTACAGTATGTACTAAATTATATGACTAATTAATAACAAATACAAAACCAAAAAGACACATAAGCGTCGAAGTACTCGACCGCATCACTGTCATCTGGAAACTTTGATAAATTATAATCGATTGATTATATTTCCCACTTCTCAACATACATTTTCCTTGATGGAAGCGCCCCTGACAATCACTGGAAGGTTTCAATCTAATGGAGTAATTAACTAAAACAGAATTACCGATTTGTGCCGCCCCTAGCGCGAGGTATCGAATTATCTACCGAACCCGAGAACCACTGGTGTCTCCACCTTTAATTGACTATTTCATTAAGGTATTGGTGTTACCGATTTCAGGATCAATAGGTAATTGATGACTTTGGATTTGAGGAAAAAGTGATTTATATTTCGTAAGATGTTGGAGTTAAGAAGCAATTTCTTGGAGCTTTGGGGGATTTTGATTAAATCCAAAAAGCGACATTCTGTACGTTTTAATTTTTTTGACTTAATCTTCTGTCTGTTAGAACACAGATTCTACCAACACGCAGTGCGGCGGCTGTACGTCAAGTGCAAATGTGCGCTACTCTGTAGTTTTTTTTTTGCCGTGACACAAAAACGGGAACCCGCCCTCAAACAAAGATGATTGTTTAGCCTCAAAAGAAAACAAACATCAATAAACACAGGCTGACCTCCTCACGACCCTTTATCCATCACGACAACTGCACGGAGGGCCTCGGCAGAGTCGTAAACGTCACACGATATTCATACCGCGATAAAAAGACGGGATATTCAAATTGCACGAAAATACGATGTTCTGTGTGATAGGGACATGGCAACTCAATATCCCTGTGTGGCTAAACGTAGACACCTTCCCTACATATTACACGAGGTTTCTTTATCTAATAATAATTAAATGTTTCCTGTTAGTGGGACAAAATAAATAAGCCACAAAAAAGTCGTTTTAGATTTATCAGACAGTGTTGTCTGTCATATTCACAAACCCTCCCAAATACCACAGAATATTTACTTTAAAGTTCTTTGAGCATAAACAACTTGGGACTCGCTAAATGCCAGTGTCGTCCCTATTAAGTCCACCTAAAGTTCTCTGCAAAAATCTTATGAAACAGCCAATTTGTTACTCAAACTACTTTATGAAAAGCTTTAAAAACAGAGACAATTGCAAAATGTATTCCTACAAATTAGCCTTATTCCGGCCATTAGGCGTCTGTTGGCTGGTCGCCCGCGCCCGCCGGGGCTGAGCGCGCCACAACACCCCCATTACCACTTAATGTGCACTTCTCTTACACATTTACAGTGCACTTGGTGAGCGTGACTTGCTGTATAAACCTGTTTGGCAGAAGTTCAAGTTGAAATATAAAGATAATGATAATAAGGTTAGTTTTCCACGTCGTAGAATGTGAATGCTATAGAACACATCCTTAATCTTTTGACCGTCACACGTCAAAAAATCATAAACGTGCCCTCGGCGTCAAAGTTTGTGATGTAGTCAAACCGTAGCGTGCTGGGCACATTTTGTTTGTCATCTATACATGAGTGTGGCGGTTAAAAGGTTAAACATACTTGTTATCTGGAAAGTTACGACGTGTTATACTTTGAAGGGTTACAATCAACCCAAAACGTACTTTGATCAGTGTTTTATTAAGTAGACCAATTGCGGTAGCCTTTTGAGTGATTTCAAATTGATTTCATAGTTTGTGTCCGAGTAACGTTCTACTGACTAAGGCTATTTGAAGTACTGTTAGAAATAGAACTTCTGTATTGCTTTGTTGTGCCACCGTGACACAGAAAACATTGAATGGAACAACATTTTTATGGAAATGATCGGGTTTAACCAAACCGACGTTCCAGTTAACTGTTGAGATAGTGATAACACTTTTTAACCGACGAAAAAATGAGAAAATTATTTTTTGGTTCCGTAACAAAATGGTAAAAAGGAACCCTTTATGGTGAGACTCGGTCTGTCTGTCTGTCACAGCTGGATATCTTATGAACTACTAATGCTATCAATTTAAAATTTAGAATAGTTTTAGATGACGTTTGCGCAACTATTTTGCAAATTAGAAAGAAATAAAAATATATGTATATTTTTTGCAACAGGGACTGAAAGGGGGTCTGAAAAATTTGAAGTGGGGCTACTAGGGAATTCGGGATATCATATGAAAGAGCGCAGTTTGCACATTCTCAAACATTTTTTATTTTTTTTTTAGGCCGCATAGTTTTCGACTTTTGATAAAAATGTAAAAAACAGAATACCGTCCCCTCCCCCTTATCTTCAAAATTTGCAAAGAGAAAAATCTGAAATAATTCTATGTGATAGAAGTTTATGTAAAGATTACAGGAAAAATAAAACGAAGTCTCTAAATAGCACACTTATTCAGAAATCATCAACAAAAGTTACATTACTTCCAGTATCGGTCAAGAGATGGCGTACATATTCATGGCAGTACATATTCTACACCGCATTGCACAGTGTTAAAATTCTCTGACGAATATAATAGGCCTCGCCGATGAAAATTTAAAAACATAAACATGATGGTACGGAACCCTTGGTGCGCGACTCCGACTCGCTCTTGCCAGGTGTTTTTTTATCTGTGGTCACATGACTATGCTTGGATGCTGGTAGCGGATGTCGTATTCTTTTCTATGAATACAGATTACTATTGAAATTCACTACTTGTGTTAAGCAGGAGTTTTGCTTAATTCTTTGATACGATTACTTATGTTAAGAGCTAGGTTGAAAAGCATAATAATATTTTCTTACATCGTGGGACAAGTAAACTCAGCTAGGCTGGCAGGCATGTCAGCCTAATAATAAGATGAACCAGCAGGGGATCGAGGAGAGGGGGGGTGGAGTTGGGGTTCAGGGGATCAGACCGGAATAAATCATATTTTCTCTCATTTTATAGCTTGACTGCGCTCTTAGTAAATTTAATATTTTATAGGATGGCTTTCAGTGCTACCCAGAGGAGTGAACGAAACTCTCTCATCGCAGATACAATGAGAGACTTTCCTTTACTGTTTACTTAGGTATTAGGTACTGTCAAGGAAATTAATTGTTTAGCAAAGTCACACCCTACGTCAACTTGCCGTGATAAGTGTCAGTTTATACAACTGTCAAAGAATGTCAGTTTTGAATTGAACGGCAATTTAACTTGGAAGTCAATTTGCTAAACAATTAACTTTCCAGAAGTACGCAAAATACGCGCATTGACGTGGAGTTGCGGACAACAGTCCGTATTACCTATTACCTAACTTCCCAGAACTTCTGGTGTAGGTACGCACGCGTCCTCGTACGCGTAAGTCCGTTTGTCGTACGGTGCCAACAAATTCGGATCTTGGTGATTATGCATGGTTGGAAATTGTGAACGATATAGCAGAAATTATAAAGTGGAGTTCAGAAAACAAAACCTTTAATCCTTCAAAAAGCCTTATTCTTGAGATTCCTTGTGATTATAGGATATTCATAAAAAAATCAATCGCGTCTCTGAAAGGATCACGGAAGTCGATAAAGGTTAGAGCACACATTCTTCGTTAATATCTTTTCCGATAATAGGAGTTCATTCGGTGGTATTTGCGACGGTCGGTGCGTTGGCGGCTTTATTCATCATCGTTTTTTTCTTGCCTTTATATATTTGAAATTTTTAAATTTGTACGCAAATATCCCGAATTATACACCAAAAGAGATAACATACAGAAAAGATTTACTCTAAGATATAAAAATGGACTAAACATTCCAATATCACGACTTAAAATGCATTCATTAAGTACATTATTTTTAATCCAATATTTTTTTAATACAGTAACCGTGGAGTTTCTGACCGGCTCTTCTCCATAGGAAACGACCAGTTGGAACCGTGCACCTAGCTTCTGACGTTTTTATAAGTGCTCGTGAAGGTGTATGTGAAATAAAATATTTTGATTTTGTTGACATGTGTAGTGTCAATAAAAATATATAATAAGTAAATCACCGGAACATCTTAGAAATAAAAATAAATATAATATGTTTAGTAATCAATTAAAGCTATTTCTAATAAACAAAAGCTACTATAATATAAATGAATACATTAATGATAAACTGTAACTGGAATTGCAATAAATTTTAAATATTTTATTGAGGTTACTTCTACACTTACCTATCTATTACATTCACGCATATACGCATGTATAATAAACAAAAAATATTGTATAATTATATAATCTATTACTCATTAAATTATTATTAAATTAAACATTAAAATAAAATTATAGAATTTAGAACAAATTCTATAGGTAATTTTATTTTATTGTTTAATTTTAATTATTTATCCTTGTTGCTTATGTTGCTGTGCCCTTACAGCGTCCATAACTGTATCTTAGCTTTAAGCCTATTTGTAACACATTTATCCACATTATGGTATGCTAATAAATGAAATTAAATTGAATTGATTATATTTTACGAGAAAACACGACAAAGAAGAGGCCGGCCGAGATATAATTTTTAGATTCTGTTTACGTGGTGCTAATATCGGACAGCACTATGTAGGTACCTATCGGATTTATAGCTGGAGATAAATCTGAGTGGTCGTACCGTTGTTAATAAAAAGAGGATGTTTTATTTAAACTTTAATAAATTCCATACGAGCAGATAATAATATTATAGTCATTGTATCATTGATAACAATATTTAATAGGTTTTTAATGTGGTTGAGTAAATCAATATTGCATTATTTCACCTGCTTATGAAAAGTGTTCTCAGGCTGTCAAATAAATTCAAGTTTCTGTAAAAACACCAGCACAGCCTTGGGTTTGTCACTGAAATACAATCACAGTGACATTAACGTAATTTATAGCTACATCCTAACTTCGACCACCCTCATACAGACACTGGTCATCTCCATAAAATTATCCCATAACCTTTCCAAACCCACGGTTAACGATAGTTTAGCCCTAACCGGAGCTTAAGTTGTGTACATACGTTAACTAAACTGCCGGCGAACGAGCGGGCCCTCCCGGCCCTCGGCGTATCGCTTCAGATCTAACTCGCGGCCGCAAGTAATTAAAACAGAGAGAGGATTAGCATTCATTAAGTGACGGTAACAGGTAGAGCTGTTATGTAAGAAGGTTCAGAAGACCACTTCCTAATACCGGGCGATTAGGAAGCTAAACAAACATAACCCAAACATCCTTAGGTTATAGGAAACGATCTTCACAAGGGTCCACAGGTGGATTAGAGTGGAGGGATTGAGCTCCGTGATGGGCAATAGGAGAAGCCGCTAAGAGGGGGCTGCTGTAGGCATCTGTTGAAGATGATTGAGGCAAGTAAGGAAGAACACAGTGACCCTTGTCTGTCTCTCAAGTGTTCTTTATGCGTCCATAAAAAAATCTATAAAACTGCAGTCGGAACACAAGGGTGGTGCGAGAAATTACTGGAAATTCTAACACAAACGATCCTTCAGAGATTTTGAAGATCCCTAATCTACGTACCTAGAATAACGATTCGATAAAACTTGACGTTTAGCTATCCAAAATTATCACTTATCGTAGCAAGCTGTTCTTCTGAACCTATTTTATTGTCAACAAAGACAAGAGGCTCGTAATCTCAACTCAGCTCCGCTCAGCTCGCTCTGCTCGCTCGGAACGACAGTGACAGCGGTGTGCACTCAGCGCTATTAGTGCACTTTAGTAGAACAACTCGCGGCGCTAGTGTGAGGCCCCCGTTGAGATCGGTGCTTAGTTGTTGAACGGAGTTAAGAGACAGGAAGGAAGAGATAGCTTATGTTGATATTACATATTTGAATGTATACCTACTTGTGTGAATGTAGGTAATTGTAATTGTCTCCAAATGGAACTGATCCCACCGTTTGCAATAAACATCTAACTAGCTAATAGGCTAGTTAGTTATTTTTATTGTGGGAGCACTGTTGTTCGGAATTTAATAACTTAAGTACAAACCCGCTTTTATTCCAAACAATGTTTCTCATGACAATTGATCTACCATGCCACTGAATTGAAATATTCTTCGAGTTACTGACCCGAGTAATCCACTTTCCGTAGGTATTCCTTATTTTCCTCAAACCTAGCTTCGAGTTAAATCCTCCGAATACATTTCTAAACCACTTTGTCCATTGACAATAAAACATCGACAACAAATATTTGTTTACTCCCCAAGCTGGGGAAACTCGGAAAATTCGGAACTCGACAAAAAGCCGCCGCTGGGTAGTTCCGGCTTTTAAGCGGTCACGCAAAGTGTTTCACAAGCCGCACCTGAGGCTTCCTGCTGCATTGGAAGCATCTTTCATATTTTTTCTTGTGATATACTAGAGTAATTTATTTTTTAAAAGAGATTTAGATAAAGTTTTGAAAATAAATTTGTTTTTAATAAAATATTACGTCCTAATAATACTACTTGGCACGATGGGCCAGCGGTTACTACCTCGCCTCTCATGCACGAGGTTGTGGTTCAAATCCGGGCCAGAAACAATGTGACTTTTTCAATTCAATCGATTTTTACCGTGAAAACATAGCACCTACATTATAACATCAAACTCGTAAAGACATGAAAAAGTCGTAACATTTTATAGCAATACATGCGAATATTTTCATTTGAATACGTCGCGACTACAGGCTCGTTCTACTTTTACGCATGAGTGTGAATGTGAGTCATGTAGCTACGTAATTAATTAACATTCAACTATAAATCTTGCGTTTTACGACTCAAAATCACTGAAGTAATTAGGACACCGTTCTTCGTAATAGGATTTGCGTGTGTGATTATTTTGATACGTATATTGTACCTATATTGCGGGATATGTAAAGGCGGTGACTTGTACTACTCGCTGTTAAAGCGACAGTGTTTAGTCAGTAAGTGCAGATAAACAGTCACTTATAGTGCGGTCAGCAAGAAAAAGTCTATTAACGCTGTCACTTTTACATATCAAAATGGACACAAAAATGTTCCATAAACTGCTTTTTAAATTTTGATATATTAGCTAAGAGTTATTCTTTTTCGGTTTTAATTTAATATTTTGCCTAATGATATTAAAAAACGGAAGTGTTAATCAACTTTGGTTGGTGACTGTTTCTACACTGATACCTACTCCATGCTTTGCATGACCCTTGAGGAGCTGTTTCATATGAAAGTAAGTAATTTCCAGAATGTATTACTGCTTTCAGAACGTGAATATAATAAAATAACGAATGAAAGATGACGATGATTGATGGAAGCATCGCTAAGGATTATCACACAAATACTAATAATGGGCTCTTAATAATACGTAACCCTTTTTTTGCTGATTGTACAAAAAAGTAAGTTTAGCATACAAAAAAAATATGGGCCATAGAAGGAATATAAAATAGGACGAAACGCGAATAAAATAATTAAAATTATATTTTGGGACGAAAGAAGCATATTGTTTGGGACGACCCACGTTTTTTTGGAATGTGAGACAAAACTTCATGTGATGAACGAAGAATAAATCAGACTACGCTATGGAAACCTGACGTTGACACCTGAACGTTTTCGTTAGGATTTAAATTATATTTAAATAGTTCAGATGAATCCAATATTGAAGTAAAGTCATCCGTGAAGGCGCAACAATAAAAACGTTCTTTTTTTTTGAATCGGTCCGCTTTTCTTTAAATAAATGTACTCCAAAATACTAGACCTAAAGATTTTTTGACACATAAAAATATACCTAATATTAAAGTACCTAAATAGTAAATCGGTGTCGGTCGTTACAAGTTATCTTCTTCATTTAAATCGTTGTTGGCAGATACCTATATTTTTTACGTAGTAGCAACATTCGGAAATCAAGTTAAATGGCAGTGACAAGAGAAAATACGTACAAAAGTAAATAATAAAATATTTTATTTTTGATGTCCGAAATCCGAGAATCTTTTCCATAACAAAAACGTAAATCTAATTTAAAAAATAGGAGTAATTTTATGAACTACATTTGGTTGTGACACGCTCCCTCGCACGTTGGCACGGTCCCATGCTATTCTCCTTTTGTTGTTTAATTTTAACATTAATATTAGACTAATATTTAGGCTATAATTTTCTTAATATTTTTGTACACACAGCAAACAAAAGAAACTAGCATACCTACAGGATTTAACAAGAACCAAAGTATTGCTTATTTCTAAAGCAATTTCTATCAACAGAACTACGGTAGGATGGATCCACGAAGAGGCGAAGACATAATATATTGTATATGTCGCATCCGGTCATTTATTTGATTATTCGGAACGCTAGCGCCATGTGGTGGCGCTTGAAAGAGTCTAGCCTGAGTTCGTGGGGGTTAGAAAACAGCTCGACAGGACGATGTGGAGGTCTCTTGGACTTGCTCTTGGACATTGGACATCGCACGGACAACATGTGCTCAGAAACTGTCCCGCGTTCCGTATCTGGTTGTGACGTGTACCTACACTGTGTAATTTGCTAGTGTGATTAAATTGTTCGTGAAATTATAATCTGATTTGAACTGCAAACCGTTTTCCTATTGCGCAATAACCAACACATACCTGCAGTACGCCCACAATAGTTAAAATATGGCTGATAATAACGACACACACTATACCTTCTCCGTTATATAGTATTATAACAGGTTGTGTGTATTTAAATATTTATCCTCTAAAAAAGAGAGAAAAAGTAGGTTTATTCTATACCTACATAACACAATAATGTCCAATGGTGCACTCACTCCTTCCCTAACTCTCATTGTTCGATGGGACGGCAATCCGATACGACCCGAGAGAGAACAAGCGCAGGACCAACGGCTTAACGTGCTTGCCGAGGCCCGTAGGTATCACACCGCCAATTTCCAAACGCCAGCCTGTTACCGAGAATTTCCTAATAGAAAAACCCAATACCACTTTGCTCGATCGAGGAATCCAACCACGAGACCAGCGGGGCAATCATAACACACATACATAGTAAAATTAGGACACATCTAACTTCACAAAATCGTCACAAAAGCATAAATGTAATATTCGTAATCCGCCATTGTGGCAAGTTCTCGACCCTCGCACGTTCAAACGCGAAGGGTTCTTGAATGGTTGGTAACGAAACCGAATGATTCGCTCTAACTGGGTCAAACAGCCCTGTGGCCGGTGATGACGTATGAAAGATTCTGACAGACTTCAAACGAATTTACAGTACCCGGAATTGAATATGGAACATCGAACTGTAACTGTGTAAGTCTCTTTCTGAACCTCGATATGTTACAGACGGCCGGGTACTGTGTTCTATTGATAAGTTTCGGTTAAAATGGCGACAGACGAAATATAAGCGAAAGCGAACCAAGTCGGAAGCTTAACGATAAATAATTTGTGTGTGAGGTCGCCTCATAATAGTACATTATGATACATTGTGTGCTATGTTGATCATTATACACGAGGCGATATTATTCGATAAGGATGCCGAGCGTATAATGATCAATGCACACGCGTTTCATAAGACGTTTTTCAACACACTTGCGAGGAAAAAAACAGACTTGTATTGTTAATTAATATTAACTTGTATGGAAAATGGCGCGCTGGTTTTGTTTTTCCGCGCTCCGGGCTAGCCAGCACTAGCGTTGCGCGCGCAAGTGTAAATGTCGCAGGTTTATGACAAAATCAGGTTTTTGATCAAAAACCTAGGCTATTGATCAAGAACCGGAAGAAGACAAAATTATTACTTTATGTTATCATAAACCTGAGAAAATCCAGTTCTTTTTATCAAAAACCTAGACTGTATTAGTTTTATGATAAAAACAATGTTGGTTGCTATTTCTTTAAATAAATAAAACAATTAAGAAACAATAAACAATGATTTATTTGTTATGAAATTAAGTACATACATTTAAAAAGTAATATGTGTGATGTGTGTGTGAAACGGCGAAAAACGAAACGGCTAAAAACGTGATTTTGTCTATTTTTGTGCTTTTGAACCAGAAGAAGACGGTCGACGTCAGACGCACCCCGAGGTTCGGTTTGGTTAGGTTCCTTTAAGCCCTGCAGACAGAAATAGGAGCCCCGCGCAGCGGGGCTCCATCGACCTGACGTCGTTAGAAATAAAACGAGCGCGCAGTATTATTTCTAACGACGTCAGGTCGACGGAGCCCCGCTGCGCGGGGCTCCTATTTCTGTCTGCAGGGCTTAAAGGAACCTAACCAAACCGAACCTCGGGGTGCCCCTGACGTCGACCGATTTCCTTCTACATTTTTAGCCAAGGGCCTGCAGTAGTTACACTTAAGTTTAGCCGGCTAAAGATAGAAGAAACTAACATTATCACCTCGTCGAAGATAAACCTAGGTTTAGCCGGCTAATCTTAAGTTTATGTTCACACCTACCTTTAGCCGTAACATATAATACCCCTACCCATATTGGTAAAAAATAAATGATTTGGTTTGACCAGCGCTTATATTTTATCATAAACCCAAACTAGTTCAGGTTTTTGATCAAAAATCTGGATTGTTAGAGGTTTATGATGAAATTGAGTTAAAATGTGTCATCTTCCGGTTTTTCATCAAAAACCTTTTTTTTTTTAATAGTCTATGCTGTCCCACTGCTGGGCAAAGGCCTCCCCCAAATCCTTCCAGGAACTCTTTTCCCGCACCACCTCGAACCAGCCCTCGCGGTACGCGTCCAGGTCATCTCGCCATCTCTTTCTGGGCCGGCCTCGGCGGCGCCGTCCATCTTCAGGCACCCTGCATTGTGTGGAGATTTTTGCCCAGCGGTCGTCGTGCATACGGCTGATGTGACCCGCCCAATCCCATTTGAGCCTGGCAGCCTTCTTTCCTACATCCAGTATGCCCGTTTTGGAACGCAGCGTGGTGTTCCGAATTCTGTCCTGTCTTTTAACACCCAGAATGCTGCGTTCCATCGCTCTTTGGCAAACTCCAAGGCGGAACTTTTGCGACTCGGTGAGCGACCAGGTCTGAGCACCGTAGGTTAGGACAGGCAGGATACACATGTCGATGAGTTTGCGCTTCAGGGAGATCGGTAGATCACCCTTCATTAGCATCTTCATGGACCAGTAGCTTTTCCAGGCGTTCTCGATTCGGCGATCGATCTCTTTTTCCTGCCTGTTTTCGAATGAAACTAACTGGCCCAAGTAGATATACTCATCGACATAAATTATTTCCTGCCCATCTGCCTCGACCCTACGCTTAGTGCTGTTGGTCATTAGTTGGGTCTTAGACCGATTCATCGCAAGCCCCACCCTGAAGCTAGCCGTGCTCAGCTCTTGGAGCATGGTCTGGAGTTCTGGAGCTGTGGGGGCAAACAGGACGATATCGTCGGCAAATCGGAGGTTTGTCAGCCTCTTCTTGCCGACGTCAATGCCCTTGGTCTTCCATGAGGCTGCCAGTGACTTAAATATCTCCTCAAGTGTGCTCGTAAACAATTTGGGAGAGAGCGGATCACCTTGTTTAACGCCTTTTTGGATTTGGAAGGAAGGTCCAGCAGTATTCAGTTTTATGTTTGCCGTGCTATTGTTGTAAATGGTTTTTAAAAGGTTAATGTATTGTCTTTCAAGTTCTTGGTTTTCTAGGGATGTGAATATTTCTGAGTGTTTAATGCTATCAAAGGCCTTCGTATAATCTATGAAGGCGAGATATAACGGTTTATTGAATTCTGTGTATTTTTCTAGGATCTGGTTTAGTGTTTGAAGGTGATCGGTTGTTGAAAAACTTGGGCGAAATCCGGCTTGTTCTGGTGGCTGGTGTTTATCCAGTTTCCAGTCTATGCGATTGTGTATCACTTTAATGAAAGTCTTATAAATATGAGATGTGAGACTAATTGGGCGGTAGTTTCCGATATAGCTTTTGTCACCTTTTTTGTGCAGAAGGACTATGTTTGAAGGGCACACAAAAACCTAATTTTATGAAAAACCTGCGACATAAATAAAAGCACTGACAACAGACCGTTAAACAGACTATAGAAAAAATATAATAAACACAAAATAATGTTTAGACTGATCGTAGTGTTGTCGTATGTCAAATTGTGGTTTAGTTAGAAAGTAGTTATTAGAAAGTAGGTACTATTGGCATAGAGAAATATACATTAGTTCAGGAAGAAACCGCAATTATTATTGCGGATTCTCACTGAACGAAACCGCAATTATTATTGCGGATTCTCACTGAACTAATGTAGGTATATGAACGCCAGTCAGGGTCTTTTCCGTTTGACTAGTGGAATAACATAAAGAAAAAGCACGTTTTTTTAATACACTGCATTATGGATCTAAAAGCGTTTCAATAAGAGCCACTTTACGAGCAAGTGTGATGAAAAAGTTATGTAACCGCATTTCGAATGAATGTCGTAGATTTGATGTATATGGAGTTGAAGCTTCTAAGTCTCCTTTTGAGATGGATTTAACGCCTGCAATGAACTTCCCTAATTAGTACTATACGGAGTTGAATTAAAAGTTTGAGCATAAAGTAGGTTAAAGATAATCGATAGTTACACAGTAGGTTTGAGAAAAATGATATATGTTGTCTTTTCATATGAATAACTAATGTATAGAAATAAGAGATTTAACGGTAACCTACATGAGGAATTCCACTTTGAGCACCGATTTTAATTTAACGCACTTGAGCGAACGGCACCTAAGCTATTCCACTTACGGCATCGAAACTAAACGTGCTTTAGTTGGAATACCTCACCTAGATTAGGTACTCACTGTTAATTATTTGTGCAATAATCTGGATTTACCACATTTTGTCATGCGCTCAATAGGGCTTGGTAGGTATAGGTTCACTCTCGAGAAACAAGATACTGTCAAGTATTGTTTCTAAGATAACTAACGAAAGTTTATGTAGTACTTACATCACATTCACAGCTTCGGTCAACAAGTAAAGTATCCAATTCACTTGTTCACAAGCTAATCTGAAACAAAACAAATGGCTTTTATAAATCTTCTGAGGGTTCATTTACACTAGTAGGTACGTAGTGAGTTCTTAAACTAAGACTTTTCCAGACACAAAGATGAATGCCTGTAGCATGCTTCTTTCAAATATTGTTGCTGAAACATGATAAAATCAAAGAAACAATTTTTGACTCCTGAGGCAGATCTACAATACGGCTGTCCCATTTCAAAACCTAGTAAGGGACACTTTTTACAAAAACCGTTTTATTGCATAATCTTGCTAACCTAGAAGGTCTCTACCAAATACAAAAAAAAACCAGCGTTTTAAACTTGCATAAAAGCAGATATATTTAAACATCGATAGCTAGTAAGTGCACCATTTACTCCCTAGTGACTTTAAAACCTAGTAAGTCACTTAACACGTTCAGACCGGCACCTCATGTGTAGGTACTTGGTATCCTACGGCGCAAATCTTCACATGTCCACCGGTGGTACATCACCGCCCCATGAACCGAAAATCTTGCCGGGCGGGGTGCGCCACCGGTGGACACGGACAGGATTAGACAGGAATTATGCTTTCTCTCTCTTTGAGAGCGACGACGAGGTGTTCGAAGAAGATTCAGACGAAAAAAAAAAATGAAAGATGAAAAACCAATGTGTTTGGATTGTTTCAATACGATTCATACAAAATAATTTTCATTTCATACCATCCATGATAGCATTTCATTTTATATTTTTTTCAATTTTGATTAAATTTCTTTATCATTACATTTTCTCAACATAATATATCATAAATAATTTGCATTTCGTACAATTTATGTCGTGATTATGTCATTTTTTTTTCTAATAAATACAATTTTTGAATATTGATTTTTACGTACTTTTCGAAATAATATCCACCTCCTGAGCTGGATTATGAAAATTTGACAATTTTTCTAAGCGGGGACGGTAAATACAACACTTTCTCTCAAAGGGGCGCGAATTTCTTAGTATATTGAAAGTATAGTGTGGCGTGACCACCGGTGGTACACCTCGCCGGGTCAGCAAATACTCCGTGCTCCACCGGTGGTACACGCCGGTCTGAACGTGTTAACCAATTCAAAACCTTAGTATCTTTTACAACCATTAGCATTTTTCCAATATTACGTTTATGCGCTCTCCTATAAAATTTCATTTTAAGTCCTTACTAGGTTTTGAAATGGGGCAGCCGAATAGATGCATTGTATAAGTTAACTAGCAAACCGTCCCTACTTCGCAGCATCTTTACGATTTGACAAAAAATCAGTATTTCTGTAATACATATAAATTTTGAGTCATTCCGGTCTGATCCCCTGAATCCCCCCTCCACCCCCCCTTCCTCAATCCCCTGCTTGTTCGTCTTCTGTTTTAATCTCTGTCATATCAATAGTAACCTATTAAGAGCGTTTACGCCGTACGGTATTTCATACAAACTTTCAAGCCCTTATTTTTAGAAATTCATGAACCGATTTTAATGAAACTTCATATGCTTAAGCAGGATACAAAGGTCTAAAAATTTAATAGAGAACATTTTTGAAATGTCTTATAAAAAAAAGATAACTGGAAATCTCTGTATCTAAGGAAAATTTAAAATCGGTCTAATCTGGCTGTAACACTATTTTTCTAAAATGTTCTCTGCTAACTTTTTAGACCTTTGTATTCTGCTTATGCGTATGAAGTTTCATTAAAATCGGTTCATTAATTTCGAAAAATAAGAGCTTGAAAGTTTGTATGAAATTCCGTACGGCGTAAATAACGCTCTTAAACACATAAAACTTTCGGAATCAATTCTCAAAATGATCGTAGAAACCACATCAAAATCCGTTCCAAAGTCATAGACAGACACGAAAGGCAACTTTAATCTATAAAATGTACAGATGCCTAAAACTATGTATGTTTTGATACAAAAAATTATTAATATTATAAAAAGATTGGCTAATTAAACTTAAGTTATATTTTTTGCTCTGTGATATTTAACTTTGTTTATTTCTGCTACGAAATAATTTGGCAGTATTCATCGCCGCTTCAATTTCGCAAACTGTCCTTTGTTTTTAAATTGAGTCCAATTTTCGTTTCAAATACAATATTTAGTCCAGTTTAGTCCATATTGGGCCAATCCTCAATTCCGTGGCTCTGGCTGGTTGCCAGGACCTACTGCCCGGCTCCTCATAGATTCCCCACTTTACTCAGACTTACGCAATAGGAGACTTCGATGAAACAATACTTGCGGATTATTGCGTGCCAAATTGTTTCTTATTATTTTTTTTATCTCATCTGGATAAATACTTTTCTTTTTATTTATTTATGTCAGATTACAAATGATCCATAATGCTAACCACTATGGATCATACAACAGGAGCTTAAAATCTATGTTAGTAGGTACACCAATTAAATATAAATAACAATTACTTTTGATTTCACACCTCATGAGTTCAAATAATTGTTAATTCATTAATGATTTACTAACAATTAAGCTAAGGTGATACTAACACTATATGGATCTTTGGTCTGAAATAAGGAATTTGACAGATTGATTGAAATATTTCAAAATATCAACATAACTATCTAAAGATCCCGCAATTAGACTTCCAATAATAATGGCTTCAATGAAAGGCTAATAATGTGTCACCCGGGGAGAATTCTCGTAATTTAAAACAAAAATCAAAATCTAGTCGCAGTCTCATCTCGGCGACAAACAAATGTCAAAAACTGTCAAAATGTAGGGAAATTAGAGGTATTTATGACAGATTGAGACTGAGATCAGACTGTGAACGTTCTTAAAATGACTAGAATTGCCCTCTGATCTCAGTCTCAACTGTCAAAAATACCTCTAACTAAATTTTTAACAAGGTTCTGACATTGATTGTTGCTGAGATGAGATTGCAACTGGATTTTGAACGTTCTTAATGACGGGAATTGGCTTCTGTTTGTAGTAGAAGTACGGAATCGGAAAGGGGACGCGGGAACCTGAATCAAATTGCCATTTCCATCCTTGGCAGAATTAGTAAATTCGTAAATTATTTTGTTTTCTGCGTCCCAAATTACAAAGTAGGCAAGTGATACCTACTGTGTACTCGTGTCGTGTCGTTTGTACTTGTGTCTACTTTGTTGTTTTTCCTAGAAGGGTGCTGCAGAACAGTGATTCTGTACCACTCTCCTAGAATATTCGACAAGACATAATATTTATTAATTATAACTATCTTATCTGTGCCAGGGAACGCAAAATTAATGGGCTTACTGAGTAAAGCCAGCCTCGTCTCCTCACAGGTCCGAAGGTAACACAGCACTGTGCAAAACTGAAGGTGGGAGGTGATTTATGTAATTATTATCTAAACGAGAGCCTCAAGATAAACAGACTCAGCTTTCAGGAGTACGTCTGGAAGAGGCTTTCAAAGTAATGAATTGTCTGAGCCAATCCATTTTACCGCCTCGATGGGTTATTTACATAATTGTCAATAATATCGATTAAAAAAAAAATTGAAATATCAGTACCTACTTATTTACACCCAAGTGTTGTAATGATTATTTTAATCATAAAGCAAGCAAGGAAAGTCTACAGGCATTGCCATTTTCAAACGCTCTGTGTAAACGTTTAATTAAAACAACATGTTTTGTCCTCACTCACAACAGACACTTGAAATAAATGAGTTCGTAGTTCCCTATAACTTATTCCATGACAAAGGTTTCTCCTAGACAAACCAAGGCAACATACTGACAGACAATAGTTTGAGTATCGCAACTATAGCCAAACTTTTAATGATCTCAACCCGATTCTGTCCCGGCAGCAAATTGGATATAATTAATTCTGCTATGTTTAGAAGTGGGAGATAAAGTTGTTGGCCAATATGAGCTTGTTTTGGTTAAAATACACTCGTTTGTCATCGATCGTCTTTCGCTCGGGCTGTGTACATGTAATTGAGATTAGGTCGCATAACTGCTTGACAGATAGCTGGACTTTTTTGACCATTAATAAGAGACTGTTGGTACAAGAACATCAGACAAACAATCTCCAGTAACTTATAAGAACTACACGAGCATATTGTAGCGGAGCAGATCACAAGTGTTTGTGACTGTTACGTCATTGACAAGCACTTTTATTGCGTAACACAGTTTCAATCACAATCCTAGAGTTTTAAAGGATATTTCTAAGTTCATAGGTTTAATAAATTTATTTTATTTAATACTTTTAGCACATTAGTGTACAGAGGCGGACTTAATGCCGTAGGCATTTTCGACCAGTCAACACTTTGGGTGTGCAGAGACAAACAGTGGTAGGGGTAGATGCAATCATGAAAATTGAGGAATAAATATAAATAAATCAATTCATCTGCTCAAAAACGTAAATAAAACAACGAATGTGGCGGAACTGTGTTTGACAATTGTCATTTTAAGTGCGTTACGCAATTACCCCGCTGGTTTAAATTGTGTGCCCTCCAAAACTGCAACGACTAAAAGAATTTGTCCCAGGAAAGTCCTACCAAAGGTATACTTATTTCTGCCGCCAAGCAACATAGTTGTATTACAGTTTGAAGAGTGACGGTGACAGTGCAAGTACATGCACACGAGACACATGCGACTTGTTAGCTTTGTGTTTGGAGGATGAGCGTGTCAACGACACGTATGACACGTCCTGAGTAGACGTGACCTGCGAGGTATTACAGTTTTAATAGGTACAGAGTACCTACATGCCAGGTGACAGATTCCGTGTCAGGTCTGTCATTACAAAATATATATGGATATTTATATTAGTTTTACTTGAGCAGGATTACTTTCAGCAGAACACAAAATTATCATAACTGACATCGTAAAATTTTACATTCGTAAATAATAAAATGAAAGTAATCACAGACAGTGTTTTAGTACTAAAATACAGTAACTTTACTTCACATGTACCTACTGTTAAAGTATTCTTCGCCTAGCCGAGTTTGTTACTCACAATTGGAATATGTAGCAAAAAGTGCCATAAAAAGTACATCAACTAGGTACGTACCGACGTGTCGGGTATGTATGTAGACAGATACGTTTTTATGTAAGTACATCGTATGTAGGTACGTGTGATGTTCGTAAAAATAAATGTTTTATGTATGGTCTGATCCAAAAACACCCGATGAAAGTGTAAACAAACCCTGTTTAGGTTAAATTCTTAAACAAAGGAATTAAAACCACGTTCATGTGAATTTAGATGCTTACTATATGTGACCACCTTTTTTAACAACTATTGTAGAATAACATTACTCATTAATTTTATTGAAACATCATCAACGAAAATTGAGAATTGAAAACATTTTTAAGGTATCATCAACAAAAAATGAGAATTGAAATATTTTTAAGGTGAATTAAAATTAGAATTACGGGTTTAATTTTTCAAATAATTTAATCAAAGTACTCAATTTGAACGTGGCGCTACTAACTGGTACCCTCAGGTACGTTTTCTGATCCATTTGTTTACATTTTCATCAGATACTTTTAGAACAGACATTAAGTAGCGATACGTCAACGGATGCTCGCGTGCTGACATGAAACATCGAACTATTCCTTGGTATATATGTATGATAATATATGTGTGATAATATTCTCGTAATGAAATTACATGGTTATGCGATAGCAGGAACAGAGAATCTATCGTATAGCTTGTGTGTATTACGAACACATAACTGTGTGTTTTGTATTATTAGCACATTGAATAGATCGTAAATAGTAACAGGTTACTGAACACTCCACCTAACAATACAGTATTGACCTATTTCAAAGTAATGAGCATATAACCTTTCCTCAAACGCCTGAAGAAATGTGAGGGTTCACGGCATGAGGCTTGGAAAGAAATAAATATTGCCTCATTTATGTGTCAAAAAAATATTATATGCGCCTTGTGAAAAAAAAGTGCCAAAGAATGTGGTGGTATTGGGATATTCCAAAATGTTACGACCAGTGACATACCTTAAGGGCTGATTTGACCAGTCAGATATATTTTATCCGCGGAATAAAATTGACGTCTGACAGTTCTATAAGGTATGGAAAAACTGTAAAAAATATTCTCAGAATAAGACTTATTCCAGGTACTTTGGTGAAATTCGTCCTTCGGCAGGTATAGTCAACCACACTTCCATGCCAACTATTTTTATTTCGTAGCATTAATGGCAGTTTTGGTAGTTTAAGTAAGCACTAGCTGCGCCCCGCGGTTTCACCCGCATAAGTTTCGATTCCGTGGGAATATCGAGATAAAAACTATCCCATGTGCTTTCGCGGGACACAAAATATTTCTATACCAAATTACATCTAAATCGGTTCTGCGGTTTAAGCTTTAAGAGGTAACAGACAGACACACTTTCGCATTTATAATATTAGTATGGATTAATGGCAGTTTTCATAGTTCAAGTATTACCTTTAACGTATCGTTGCCTACATTGCACACACACACACACATATGACACAATTATGTAGACGATGCCTGCCTTGTTTTAAAGCGATTCCACACTCGGCCGTTCTGCATGTTAAAACCGGGCTCTTTACAATGCTTTGTCCAGACGCTTCTTTGATGCTCCCAAAACTGAAACAATTTCGAGGAAAAACCGATGGTTGCCAGCGTCTATTGTTTCACGTTTGTGGCTTTAAATGAAATTCTTGAAAAATAACAACATATAAATAAATAATTAATTAGTCCAAAACCTATTAATAAAATCGTTTTCAATAGTGTCCCAATTCATACAATACGTAATTCATACAATCCATACAATACGTAATTTACATTCACAACAATAAAGTAGCAATTTTCAGAACCCCTCCGTCGTATCTACGACATAAAAGTTCAGTCGTATTGAATACGAAATAAAGGTGCCGAATCACTTTCATATTTATTCGCGAGGCTGTAAAAGCGAAATTAACATTTTTACGTTGTTTTGGGCCGGGGCGTCACCTTGTGCGTTTATAACTCAATTAAATGTTTATTGCCACGAGACGTGTTTTGATCCAGTGTATTTTATGTACATAAGTGTGTATTTTAGTATAGTCACCAGAATTCGTCGCCGCGATATAAAGCTAAGTGGAGCTTCTAAATAATTGAAACGTAAAACTTACGAAGAAAATTAAAAGAATTTGGGCTGGGGGATCTTATGCTGTTTATTAGAGGATTATGAGTGGTAGACATAATGATGATGTAGGGCAAAGATCTTTGTGGTGAATAATTTTTAACGTCAAAAAATTCTCGATCATCTCTGTCGCCAAGATGTTCAAGCTCGTCTCTGATAGCTCCCTAATGCTGCGTCAATCACGCTAAATGTATGACGTGACACAATATATCCACGTCACCACTCCCGGCAGAGATTTTCGTCTAAATGACAGGTGATACTGCCGTCGACTTTATTATTTTTATCGACTAGGATAATTTCCGTTTAGCTATAAATGGACGGAACACTTTTCTCAATTATTTTATTAAAAAAAGTGCAGTAATATTTTTTTATATACAGTGGCAGTTTGATTTCCCTTGATTTCAAGATATCCAAAACCTTGGAAATTCAATATCAATAATAGATCCAGATTGGTTACCCTGAACTAACATCTTTCCACAAGTTCGGTCGTTCCGCACAGATGGCTGTTGTCGACTGCGGCACACAGCTTCGATACCGACCAGTGTTGCCAATTATCGCTGTTCGAAGCTGTTAGCGAACTAACTTTGTAGTGTGCAACACTGCTCATCTTCAAGATTTTGGTAACTCGTGAAACTCCAAATTAAGTTACAGTCGTAAAAGTTTTTGATCTACGTACATTTTACCTGAGCTAGCAGTGATCAACCGATGGTGATTCGGCTCTACGATAGAGAGACACCGCTTAAAACATGCTCTAAGTCACTAAAGGCAAAACTTTTATACCGTAGTTTAAGTGTTTCAGTCAGTAAATATTACGTCACTGCCTATGAGAAATCTTATGACACGTTATCACATTTACGTAGCAACTCAAGTGTAAGTAAGGATTCGCGAACACGAGAGGAATTCTATTAGAATCGCTACGCAATTACAATGCTTGTTAAATAGAACGCCTTAGTGCGCCTAAAAGCACGTAATTCGATCAGCTCGGAAGGCACCCGAATCCGTGGAGCCCAGAATAATGCGAACACCCAACATTTACAATGATTTGCAATGTGAATAGGACTTTGATGTCGAGGCAATAGGCTTCTGAACCCTCTGTTGCGCAAAGACCATTAATTTTGCTATAATAATTGAACATAAATCGTAACTAAATAATGCGGATTTAGTGTTTCTATGGCAGAGAGCCAACAATGGTTTGATGTGGGGCCACGACTTTAAATCACAATAGTTACTCATAAGTGTGTCGCCCGCTGTTACTGCCTAACGCCCGCCTAACTTCGACCAGTTCCGGAATTTTTATACCTACTCGTATGTCCCATTCATGGGCGATCGTTTATGGTTGCCGTTTGCCGTGTAAACGCACAATGTGGGTCATTTGAAACTATACGCGGATACACTTCGATGTGACGCTGGATGTTATACGGGAAACACTCTAAGTTCAACTTAATTTAACTTCAGTTCAGACACATTTTCATGTGAAATTAGTGGTTATCTTAGAATTAGAACACTGATTTCAAGGGCACTTAACCGAATTTCATCTGAGCTGTTCCTCTAACCTGACTGTAACAATATTTTGATAAGTGCGGTTCGATGAAACAGTTTATTATATGTAAACATAAATCTACATATTTCCCAAAAGCTGTGAAAATCTCCAGTTAAGCTCATGTTTATACATGTGGGCAATCCACTCACAATCTGATAAGTAAACTTGGAACCCATTTGACTCCACATCTTCAACCCATAAGAAAATGACATTCAAAATGGCGGCCCTGCCTTCCCGGAGAAGCTGCAATTTATCACATTTTACAAACAATCTATTTAGGTATTTATTTATTAAAATCTCCCTTACAACTATCACTGCGGCTGTATGTACCCAATGGGACAGTGAGGTCATTTTACAAATCTATAAGAACCTACCAACTTAATTACTATTAAATATTAAACATAGAACTAAAGCAAAAAAAAATATGAGGAACATTAACACAATAGCTACCTTACATAAATAATACCCAACACAAAATATATGACCTATACTAATCTATAATAAAATTTAAAATAAATAACAATGTACTTGCGAATTCACTCAAATGACACGTGAACACATCAGTTTTGGTACGCATTGCCGGGTCACAGGTATTTGGGCGAGTAGGTTGGTCCTGGTTTTCGGCACGGCCGGCAGTGGCAGGAGTCACCGCCTGCACACATAGCGCTGCAGCACTCCTGGATTATGCTCGATTGCACTAGATACGCGGCAAGTGTAAACTCCCGTCGCACCCTTAATTCATTGTATCCGACACAATACCCAGTACTAAAAGAGTGAGGTACATCATCGGGTGAAACAGATACATCCCTTCCTGTATAAGTGGCGCGTAAAGTTATTCTGAACGCGCTCCAACATCACAGAGTGTTTGACCTCATGTGGAGCCCAAAATGAGCGATGGAGGATCTTTAAACAACACAAACGTGCTATAAAGTATAAAACCTTCTAATTTCCCTGCTGTACTTTACTTTATTATTCACTTACTGAGTGTAGGCACTCATCAAACGTTATGTCCGCATACGCGCGAGTTTATTGTGCGTGCATTGTTTCGTCTTCTCCTCGTAAAACAGAAAAAGACATTGAAATGGCGGCCGGCTCCACGCGCCGAGTGGAGGCTGCGGTATCAATATTAATCTGAGTTGTGTTTTGTTTTTAATGAAATAGCATTCTGAATAATAAAATGTGCTTTTAGATGGATAAAACCGCAACTGCAATATGTTTATTTTTAAGGGTACAATGACAAACTTTCATCGTTAAGCTTACATTTGACAGCTTTTTCCAAACTTCAAGTCAGACGTTAAACTATTTTAACGTACACGATCATTGTCTCTTGAAATATTTTGAAAGTTCAAAAGTGTTTCGTATCATTATTTAGGAATTTTGGATTACAATACATTGTTGAGGGGAAAGTTAATGGATCATAAAATTTCACAAGTGCGCCAAATAAAGTTTTTATATGTTATTATTTTTAATGATCTACTCCGTAATGATCGCAAATCTTAAAACTTTACTTTAAAGATCATTAATTTAGATCGTAAGTACGTTCCGAGAGTCTGAATGGATGCTTGTTTTAAAAATATTAACGGAAGTATTTCGGTTGGTTATCTTTATCGCCCACACTCAACAACACAACTTTACTAAAGTTAGTTCTGTATTGTTGAAGATACTATCCTACTACTCTACAAGAATCTAACATCGAAACTTAAAGAAAAACAGCATCGTCTGAAAGTGGTCGCTGGCATCAAGGCCGTTTAGAAACTACAGAAAATAAATACTTAGACTGTCTAAGTACTTATTATATGTTATTGTTTACTTATTGAGGTAAATAAGTATCCAAACTAATCAGGATACTAATATCATAAATGCAAAAATGTGTCTGTCTGTTACCTCTTCACGCTCAAACCGCATAACCGATTTAGATGAAATTTGGTATAGAGTTAGTTTGAGTCCTAGGAAAGGACATAGGATAGTTTTTATCCCGATATTCCCCCGGAATCGACACTTATGCGGGTGAAGACGCGGGTCGCTGCTAGTGTAAGATAAATCTTTAAGATGAATTAGAGAGCAGTCTCGGGGTTTACAAGCGTGCCTAGTAAATAGTAGTAGGTATATATGATTATGTGCCAACGTCTCGTGTAATGGGGTCGTGTAAAACCACAGATGACATGTAAGTGTACTTTTACCAAAATACATCTGCTTCACGTTAAGGAAACACGATTCGTCAGGTTCATAAGGTGTGTCCCTTCCTCCCTTCTCCACAACGCGAACGTCCACAAGGGTGTGTCCCACTGAACGAAAACACACTTAAACCTTTCTGTGATCACTTTTGACGTTTGCCCTATAAGACATGAATGGAGTGTCATCGTACACTGACATTTAAATCTGGCTTAGTTACGTCAAGAACTCCATATTTTCAGAAAAATGTAAGTACTGTAAATTATTGTGGAATGAACGTGGACTGAAATGTCAGTGGAGGGGGAGGGCAAACACGCCCGAGTAAATACGAATGTATTCGAGGTCTATTATTTCATATAGAGAAGAGGATGTTTCACAAAATAGTTAGAAGGTAGGCAAAGTCTAAACTCAACAGTCAATCTAGCTTTAACATCATGAGTCTAGGCACTAAAGGGAACAATAAAATCAATCAGAAATGATCTGGTAATCAGAACCAGTTGTTAATCAAAACGTTTTGCAACGCAATATTTATTACTCACCTATGTATGGTACAGAGAAGTAAGTTTATAGTTTAAGTGACTTCTGAGATAGTTATGGTTCGCTCAATCTTAGGGATCTCTCTGTATATTCATATTGCATGTCGATTCGTCGTACGCGCTGCGTGCCGACTACGCGTAACCTTGACGACGTAATATCTGAGGAACGTTTCGGCGTTCTGTACACGAACATCCCGAGGTTAGCTTTCATTCTGCGTCTCGAGTCCCGCGGAGCCCGCGGCGGGACCGCCTCTCTGCATGTTCATTCATAATTACACCAAATAAGCATACGGCTCTTTAAGTAAAACATTTTTTTTTTCTTTTGTCTGACATTATTACAGTTATAATTAAATAATAAATTGTGAGAAAGAGAATAATAATTATTACAGTAATGAATGTTGTTACACTATCTACTGGGTATCGAATAAAATGGTAACTTCAATTATAACCTTATAGCTATGAGACAATTGTAATAATACTTATTTGCTGCGCCCTAACAGGGTCATGTAGGTACTCTTAAGTTTCAGCCTAATTATAGACTGTACCTGTGTGTACATTTTGTAAATAAATTAATATTATCATACGACCCACGCTTTTTGTTATTTCATTATGATAAAAAAAAGACGAATAGAGATACTTTTGAAAGATTAGAATATTATTATGTATTATTAGTAAATATGAATTTTAATTGTACCTAAACTCGATACTTTTGCATGCCTTGTAATTGGCAAAATATGGCTGTTTCTGTATTTATATTATGTAACACCTTATCTTGTACCCGTATTTGCAAAATAAAATATCTTTATCTTTTTATTTTGTACCCACAATTTATTTTTCTGAAAATGTCAAATGTATTTAATTTAATTCAGTACAAAAGCAAATAAAACATCCCTCCGACAAATAATTAGATCTATAATAAACATGCATCAAATAGTCAGCATTCATTCGGATCGCAAACTATTTTATGGTTGTGTTCCTACAATAAATATATTTTGTAGTGACATTGTAAATATGTGGGTCGGAACGGAGACTAGCTGTAGTAAGCTAACATATCTTATACCTAACTGAAAGAGAGCATCATATAAATAATTGAATACCCTCAATGAGCACCGACATAGAACATAATAGAATAATATTATTTTATGTCCAGACTGGCTGTATCTCGACTTGTGGCCAGTAAATAGATACGAGTACTTACCGTAATTGACTGGGTTAGTTAGTTAATAAGTTTATATAGATTAGTTAGAACAAATACTCCGGCGTCAATATTTCTTGCTGATCCTCAACAAAATAATAAGAAACGATACAATACACAATAAAAGATTTCAACTGTTTCGTCATTTAGTAAGCGAGCTAAAAGAGACGTTAAGCCTTTGAAAATGTCAATACACCTAATCGTTTAGAAGCAGTCAGTCCATTAGTCTTCCATGAACTGGTTGAAGTCAGCACATTACTACTACGTATTTGTATACAACGATTGGTTCAGTATCAGGCCATAAATGTATAACACCGAGTTTTAGAAACAGTCAATTCAAAATCAAAATGTTATTCAAATTAGGCTGAGAATCAGCATTTTTGGAACATAGAATTTCAATAATTACATAAGACGGTCCCCCGGCACGCCCGCCCTTCACCACTTCCTAATCTTTTAGCTGGAAAGAAGTGGCGCAACAAACTCCCCAGCATTGTTGTAGAGCATTCTCTGTCACCGCACGCACGCACGCACGCACGCACACCTGTGTGACAGTTTCTTTCTAATGCCCTTCACCATCATCCCGCCCTTGTGCCATGTTACTTTGTCGGCGCAACTCGTTTCTCTTTCCATTTCCTCCTGTCAACCATCACGTCAACATTCACTCCCTTCTCTTTCATATCATTTCTCACACAATCCATCTATTCTTTGGCCTTCCTCTCCTTCTCCATCCATAAACATTTATATTCATCACTCTTTTAGTCACATGCGTGAATAACAGAGTGAAGAATTTTCTTTCCAATGACCGATGTGTCATATTATGTTCGCTCGGGTACTGTAAATAATTAGTATATCCTACGTAAATAATGACACAGAGTAGACAAGTGCGACAGAGGGCGCTCAATGGAAAGTGTCACGATCTAGATTACGCCTCTATACGGCACAGGTACATAGCTATACATTGTGTCACTCAGGCATTCTCATATTTTATTTTGGTACAAATATAAGGATCGAGACGTGATGTCTGTTGACAGGAAGTTTTCAAAAGATACGTTGACTTTGCAAACACTAAAAAGATTTGCAGAATCTCGAATTTTTTCAAGTGCTGCAACTGTGTGATCTAGACAAGTTTACCAAGTAAGTCGATGTAGAAGATAACAGTAGGGTACTATGTAACATCGTACTATGTAGCAGTATCATCTATGAATAATATACTGATCTTTTATTTGCAGACATATAGAACACAGGCAGTGATCGTAACCCTTACATGTGCAGCGCCTTAATTACAAGCCCCCGTACCGTACCTCCATTGATAACTCATGAAGTACATCGACCTACATGAATTATATAACTCCAGCGATACCTAATGAAGTTTTTTCTCAGTAAAAAACCTTGCACTGCGTTTGTTCTCAGAACTGATACTTGTTTGAAATCCAACAAAGCCGCAAACACGCCATCGCTAAGCTGTACTGATAAATATATATGAATATATTAAGCTCCGAAAATAGACGCTTTGAAGAAAGTTACTTCACATTGTTACCCATTCGCTGTACCTATGCTTCGGCACGTGACGTCAAGGAGCAGGAAGTTGAGGATGAATTGGGGCATTGGAGGGTTACCATGTGTAAATTACTTTGAATTAACGAACATACTTTCATTGAATCTTTGATTTGTCTTCCTTTAAATCCCAATTTAAAGGGATGGTGCTTTGTATCGAGTCAAGTATTGGCTTTGCCCTGATCATAATGGTTGCCATAGTAACAAATTATGAGGACTTTGAAGACGAAATGCTTTGTTTGGGTAACCTCCAGTCATTCCAACAAGTCACCTAAATATTTATAAATCAAACTCTACACAAACAACTACTCTACTCTCTATTACTTCTGCCTCAATACGTTATTTAAATCCAATGTATTTATACTTTCTTCCAGTTGATGTCGCACCAACATTAGGCGCTCGGTGGCCAATCTTCAGTTTATTAAAATGGAATCGCGAGATTAAAACTTCCGCGGTTAAAGAGGCTTATTCATGTTTAATTAAAAATTCTTTGGGTCCCTCCTCTCCCCACTGAGTCGCGGAATATTGAGAGAGCTCGCCGTTTGTTTGGGTAATAAGATATCGTAAAGGTAATATATTTATCTCAGCTTCAACTTAAGTCTTAGTTTTGGATAATCGTGTTTGAGTCAAGACGAGAAAGTAATCCAGAAATCTGATTATTATTAATATTATGTGACATTGACTTTTTCTTATAGTAATTGCAAGCTATAAATATAATATCACGCAGATTTTCTTTACCTCGGGAGCAAAACTATAATACAACAAATAGATGTCATCAGAATAACGTGTGGCAGAAATCTCGCTTCAATAGTTTGTAGCAATGATGTTGTCGACATGTTGCCATTGCCACATTGAACCTTATGTTCTTGATCAAAAAGATGACTTCTGTTTATACGTCCAGCAAAGCAGTATTTCTAAAAAAATATCGGTAGGGTATGAAAACCGAGCAAATTGAAACGTGTCGTGACAGGTATTAGGGGTGCCGGCACCTGGCGTGTGTAGTATTTTTAAGCCAATTAAAAGTTGGTCGCCGTGTGGCGCCATTTCTCGTGGTTCTCTGCACGGTTGCCATGACGACAAAGTGACGGTAAAATCAGGTGGCCTAGGTATGGAATTAGTTAGGTGATTTGGGGATTATTCGGATTATATTTAAAGAAAATGCTTTTATGTCAAGATTAAAATTGATTGATTGATTGGATTTAAATTGAATAGTTGGTAGGAAAGACATAAATTGGTGTTAATATTCAAATAAGGTTGTATTTTACTGTAGTGTACGCAAAGTTTATGGACAAAAGAAAATAACTATATTAAATTCTTTTTAAATTGAACTTAATAACTAAAACACAAGCTCCAAATCTTTTATGCAGATCGAATTAATTCAATCTTCTTCGTAATTTAACTTTCACAGGCTTTGTTTAGTCAATCATTCGCTCGATTTGATTCAATAAGCCTCAATGGAGAACAAAGACCGTACAGACAAGCACATCTTTACTGTACAAGCAAATGAGCTCCACGAAGGATATAAATATTACATAGCGAAGTGCCAACTTATCGTTAAAAAATTGAAAAAAAGCAACTCCTTAGGATAAGAGGAAGTGGTTTTAATTCAGCTTGTAAGATTTGAACGATTCAAACTAGCTGACTAACAAGGCAAGTTAATATATTGTTATAA
Source organism: Luperina nickerlii (assembly GCA_963855955.1). NCBI lineage: Eukaryota > Metazoa > Arthropoda > Insecta > Lepidoptera > Noctuidae > Luperina > Luperina nickerlii. The sequence continues at coordinate 798,616 of OY979666.1, read as the reverse complement.
AAGCTTGTAAAATATAATTATAACGACAGATTATACAAAATTGTCCGAGATACACAAATATAAATCAAGGAGTGCCTGAAATTAATTCATTAGAAGCTGCAAAATTACTTAAGGGAATTCTGATGAAAAAATTTTCATTAATATTTCGCTTATAATAATGAACTCCTTTGAGAGCATACTTTAAAGACATTTGTTTTACAATCCTTCAGCTTCACGCACCCGCCGGGTATTGTCGTCGCAAACGATTAATTAGTTATTTAAAGTCGCATCTAAAATAAAAGCTTTCTAGGAAAACATCCGATTAATATACTCAAGTCATACCACTTATTTACCGACCGTTATTGGATAAAACAAAGGAGTTTGCATCTAGGCAAGCGTGTATCATTGCTTACTATGAGGTGAGTAAGGCTGCGTTTCCACCAGAGATGAGCGAGGATGTGTAGCGAGGGAAGTGTGTAAAACTAACCAATACCAACGCTATATTAGTTCAAACTATAAAAATGAAGCGATGTTATTGGTTGGTTTCACACACATCCCTCGCTATGCAAAACGCAGCTTAAGGCCCTTTGTATACACATACTTTGTGTTTTGTTGGTGTGAAAAACTACGGTTTATTCGCCGTGTGTAGGCACGGTCGTCAGTGTTGTATGGATCATTAGGGAGAGAAGCTTGTTGGCGGACACGTTTTTTCTACGGCGTACCGTAAAGAAACTGTGCCGTATGCAGAGGGCCTAAGTGGCTAAAGGTAAGCAGTCAAGGATTTAAAAAAAAACAGCGGCACCCCGGGAGTGCCGACAGAAGTGAAAACAAAACACAAACAGAATACTTTGCCATCACTCCCTGACATATCGGATATACACTAAAACCGAGTACATCCCGAGGACAGCCTAACACATCCGAAGCGGGGATTTTTTTAATCGTCTTATAAACAAACACGCGCTGTGTCGCTTACGGTAACAGTGGCGCGAGTTCAATGGTTTTCACTTCAAAAATACAAGCTTATCTTTGCCAAAATATGTAAGTAGTTTTTCTAGTTTACACTGGCTCTTTAACCCTCTGAAAGCGTTTACGGGCTCAGGATATTTTCAAAGGTTATGATTGATGAAAGCCAATAGTGTCACAATATTTTTAAAATCAAATGCCTCCTGTGTTACATGTCTCTAAAACACAATCACTGCTCCATTTTCCAGGGCTAGACTAAACAGTGGTACAAGACAGACAGACTTAACAGACAAACAGACTTGACATTTGAAATAAGAGCATTTAGTGGTAGGTACCTACCTACATATTACAGGTAAAGACAACACATTAGTTTCTGTGTACAGTTAAACTATCAGTGATAATACACTTTGCAGTGATGTGTGTCTTGGCTGACAGGTTGACGTTGAGGTTTTGAAACAAGAAAGGGAATCAGGAAATTACATTAAATCTATTGATTTTACCAGAAGACAAGTTGTATGATATTGCTGTCATCGAACTATGATAATATACAATCTATAAGTACCTACTAAGTAGTTGTCAACTATAATAATAATAATAAATCATTTATTTCGGACTCTCACACATCCATATTATTGTTAGTAGCACAAAGACAGATAAACTAAGTTAGTATGTATACAGATAAAAAGAAGAAAAAAAAATCGGACAATCCGACACCATTAAACCTGTTTACTTGACTGCATGCAGTCGTATCCAGCGCTCAAGCATTGGAGAGTCCCATCGATCTGGCAATGCGCGCAAGCAGCTGTTAGAACTAACTAGACAGATGCCAACCTTACTAATTACATAAATGTTCTTCTGCGTCGTCGCTTGTCAATATACCTTACTTATTAAAAAAATATTTTGTAAAATACACAATAGACTGTTTGTTTTACATGCAGTTTTGATAGAACTTGCGGGAATTTTGCTGGGATATCTACTTGATGAAGCTGTAACGTTTATTATTTAAGCCACGCTGCTTGAGTAGTAACACATTTATTAATAATTCTGCAATTGTCTTAATGTGGGCGTCCTTTACAAGCCCTGTTTTATCTGTCGTTATGGCGCCTCAGGCGCGTTCCATTACACACATGATTCCTTATGTTATAGAAACTGTGTGTACGTCACAGTATATCAAGACGAGAAAGAGAGCTCTTATAGGTACTGCGTATTTACCACTCGTTACCGATATCTTACAAACAATACATTCAACACGTGGAAGCAGAGCTGCAGCAACAGCTATGACAAGCAACGTATTAATAGAACCGATACAAATAATAACATGTGTTGCATTAATATTGTGTTGCAAGCATTGCTCGTATTGACGAGCAATTTATTGCTCGTATATAGTGGACCGCGAGCGCTTTGGAAAGGTTACTTTTATCGTTAAAGTGCAAGGTTCGAAACATAAAAGTTCTGATGCTTATTGCTTATGCAAGACGTGAATCATACTTGGTATACAATAGGTACCTACACGTATAATATTACAGTGATATGTACCACAGTATCACCTTTTACTTTGCCATGATGTTAAAAGAGAGTTTACAATACCAGAATAAATTAAAATAAGAAAAAATATCTTCAAAGTTAGATGATACCCTATCACCTAATTCAAAAAGAAAAAAATAAAACAAAAGGTCCACAAAAATCACCCAAAGTGCCAGACATTGACAAACGCGAGTGACACTTTAACCGACAAGTGTCAACAGCGTTTACATTAGCGGAGTTTTTATTGGAGCCACTTGAATCCGCGACTGTACTTCTTCGTCTGAGCAAACACTTTTGTCGGCGAGTGTCCCCCCCTCATTGTCTGCACTAATATTTTCAAATTGTGCTAAAACCGCCATTTGTTTTTGTGGGGCTTTACAATAGCTTTTACAACAGACCCTCTTGGACGTGACGCGGTAAAGACGTGCTTGGTTTGTTGCGCTTTAGAGGGACCGAGATGTTCGATAAAAATACGGTATTGTACAAATATCAAAAATGTTGAGTACAAAATAAGTGTTTCTGTGACATCGTTTTGTATTTGTTGAAGACATTGTTTTGTAATATTAAAATAAAACTTAGAAGCTTTATATTAATACGACACAACATATTTTAAGCTTTTTGGGAAAAGGTCTGTGCCCTGCGGTGTCCTACAACGTTAACATTGAAAGTTCTGATGTAACATTTTCTTAAAAGTACTTTTATTTACTCTAAATAACTAATTAATGCCTAGCTGATGGCTTGATGTCGATTTTGATAATTTATAAGTAGACTAATTAATTTTCCGCTTCACCTTAAAGATTAAAACATTCAAAGTCATGTTCATTATAATTTCACAAGATTTTCAGAAAAAAAAAATATGTTGATGAAACTTTTTAATAAAATCTTTTAAGAATTAATAGATCGCCTAAGGCCTCGATTAAAATCGGTTCAAGTTAGACTGGTTGCCACTTGTTATTCAGACAGACCAGTCAGTGTTGAGCTTGCGATTACACACAAACGGAATAATACTCGAATGATTGATGTTACTGAGCAGCTGGCAAAAGATAATTAATCAAATAAACAAAAATATTGTATCATTATATTCGCCGAACATAGGCACTTTGTTCGACAACACTACTTTCCGCCTCACTGCTTCCCTGCGACTAGAAGCTCCTTGCTGTTCTCCACATCGATGTCACTGTGACTAAGATGTCAACAGTCTCAGACAGCACGGCCTGTCTTGCAACCGAAGTGCGGGTCGCTTAGCGCGTCACGCGAATATTAATTACATCATCCGACAACTTGCCACACGACAATGGCAAGAGACCGGACGGTATGTCTTTATTTCCATGGGAGGTGGGTAGGCGTTTAGTGTGGAACGCAACGTGTATCGATACTCTTGCGCTATCCCATCTTCCTGGCTCGGCGTGCTGTGCTGGCACTGCCGCTGCGGCTGTGGAAAGCGGCGAAAGTATACTTAATAACCTTATCGGAAATTATATTTTCGAGCCATTTGAGGTTGAAATCCTCGGGACGCGGGGTCAGAGTGCTCATTGCTTGTTCAATGAAATCTCTAAACGGCTGGTTGACACTTCCCGTGAACCAAGGGCTGGCTTTTACCTTGGCCAGAGGCTAAGCATTGCCATACAACGTGGCAATGCTCTCTCAATGCAGTCTCTTGGTTACTTTACCAGTTGACAGCGATGCGGAGGAATTTTTCGACGCAATATTTTAGTTTTTTAATAGTTTTAGTTAGATTAGGTTATTATATTTTCACTTTAATAATTTGTAGTTTATTTATTATTAGAAGTTTGTACATATTAGATAATAAATAGGGTTATTAATTAATCCAGTCCTACATTCATCTTGGAACAAAACTTCTTTCTTTCTTCTTCTTTATCTCAAACGGGGAGGATGACTTTGATACTAGAAATAAAGATAAAATACATCAACCATTTTTCAGATTAGCCAAAGTACATACATCTTTTATGAGGTAATGTATTAAATGTTACAATAAAATACCTTGTGATATATTGCAATTAAATGAAAGAAAATTTAAAACTTACATTAAACTTACACTTTGTAAATAAGCCTACTATAAATTAGAAGATCATATCCAAGATAAGAACGCTTGGAAACATGCTGGTCCTGCTCTATAGGACAGTCTAGAGTCTAGACAAAATCAAATGGTTGCTAATTTTATTACATTTTTTTTTACATTGATTTACATTCTGTAATTATTTTAACTCACACCCTGACTTATTACTTGTATTTTTTTAATATGAAAATTGTTTACTTTTGCCATGTTTGTAAATATGTGAGCACCGTGTATCTATCAGATAATTAATTTAATATGTCATGGTTTCATTTTTAATTCTTTAACCTATTGTAGTATAGTAATTTTATTTTAGGTACATCGTCTTCACATATTATTGTCATATGATTAATGATTGTATGGAAAATATTGTATGACATTATAAAAGAGTAACGTTGGAGAGTCTTGCCCATTCTTCTCCAAACGAAAACTAACTTTTGGAGTGGACGACTAGAATCAATTCTATTTTGTTGTAATTTTTGACGTTCAAAAGTGTCTTTTTTGTGCCTATTTGAAATAAATGCTTTGACTTGACTTGATGCATAGATGACATTAGAGACGTATGGCGGTAACTAAAGTATCGATGAACAAGCTGTAAAAAGTCTAGAGGAACAGAGATCTTACAAAAGCCACCAAGATCCGGCTTGTTCAATCACTGGTTTTCTCTTTGTTCCTGTACGCTGCTGAAACGTGGGCGTTGCGAGACATCGAAAAGAAGATAGACGTTCTGGAAATGCCTTTCTGGGGACGAATGTGGTGCTGGAGAAGAATGTGGTGCTGGAGACGAATGTGGTGCTGGAGATGAATGTGGTGCTGGAGATTAATGCTTGGGGTATCGTGGATTGAGTTTCGCACCAACACCTCGATACGCCATGAAATCAACATCAAAAAGCGTCTATCTGTTATGGTCCAAACGCGCATCATCAAATACTTTGGACATCTCTCGAGGCGTGAAGGAGACTCTATTGAGCGTCCTGCCGTGCAGGGTAGAGTGGAGGGCACTGTACCACGGGGACGCTCACCCATGAGATGGACTGACCAAATTAAATCGGCAGTGGTCGATCCCTTGTATGTGTGCACAAAAAATACTAGAAATTGGAGTAGGAGGCGAGAAATCGTGAGGCGTATCATATCAGCCCCTAGACATGAAACTACATGAGGTCCACGACCGCTCTGACAAGAATTCTACGAAGAAGAAGAATTAATTAATTAATAATTAATTCCTTAGACAATTGTATTGGTGATTTTTATAAGAATAATTCTATACATAAACTCTTATTAAACAAAAACCTCGCACCTAACTATATTAATACGATGCTAAAAGTGTTCATGCTATTTAGGAAGTACCTATATATATTCATTTAATAAGAAAGACTCTTTGTTATAAGTAATTTCATTTAATTTCATTTATTTTGTTTTGTGAACATAGGTGATTACAGGTGTTTTTCAATATAAATGTCAAGTACACAAACCATGTTCCGCCGATAGGCATACAAATCTGAGTTGAAGTTATAGTAAACTTATTTAAAAAGATTAAAACAAAAAATTCATGCAATTATAAACGAAATTAACACTGTCAAAAAAACATATTATTAGGCATGTCAAGTTATAAAATTGTCGTAATAATATAAGGAAAATGTCATGAAAATACACAATGTCAATAGATTTAAAACAAAAAAAAAAAACAGATATACATATACATAAAAAAACACTGGCACTCCGGTAGTGCCGACAGAAGTGAAAACTTGAACAATTACGAGTGTATTTTGTGAATCGTCTTATAAACAAAACACGCGTGTTAAGGTGTGTTCCTTATTTTATAGGGTTTTTTTGCAAATCAGGTATGATGACCAAAGTGACTGGTTTATTCTTCTCGTGAAAGGAATTTATTCAGATTTACAACGCCATCTCGTCGTTGTTGGATGAACTACGTAGTTAGTACGCGAGGCCCTCGTAGTTCTTCCCGATGTGCATAGATGGCGCTGTCCTCAACAACGCGCGTCTTAAGTTTTACGTCTGACGTTAGTACGCGAAGCCCTCGTAGTTCTTCCCGATGTGCATAGATGGCGCTGTCCTCAACAACGCGCGTCTTACGTTTTACGTCTGACGTTTTACGTCTTACGAATTTTCGATCAGGGTCACGTGACCTGACGCGAATTTAGAAGTTTTTACCCATTCCAAAAAAAGTACACAGCGCCGCTAAAGAAGTTTTCACTTAAAAAAATAAATAAAAAAAACTCTTTAAAATTTGTCATCCATATACTCCTTGACTGAATAATATACTTTGTCATTTAGTAGCTTAAAGAGCTCGCTTTTGAATTCATTATTATTCTGACAATTTCTAATATGACAAGGTAGTTTGTTATACAATTTTGGTGCCATTGCATAGACACTTTTATAAGCAAAAGCAGTTCTCGTGATTATTGTTTTCAACTTATCTGAGCGACGTTGACTTTCAACATGACTAAACAAATGTATATTGGTTTTTACAAACATCAGAACCTCATATATATACAGTGAAGGTACTGTCAGAATACTTAAATCCCTAAAGTGTGGCTTACATGTATCTGTTGTTCTTAATTTGCAGATGGCTCGGATACATCTTTTTTGTGCCAAAAGCACGGAGGATATATTTGAAGCGTTACCCCAGAATATAAGTCCATACCTCAATGTGGAGGCTACATAACCGTGATATGCCGTTAAGAGGGCTGTTTTGTTTGCAATTTTCCCTAGCATATATAGGGCATAAGAGAATCGGCAAAGTTTCAAACAAACACTATCAATTTGAGTTTTCCATGACAAATCATTGTCAATGTGCAATCCTAAAAACTTTGTAGTGTTTGTTTCTAGTACTGCGTCATCTTTATACCTAATTTGGTATTGTGTTTGTTTTTTTTGTCGAAGTTTAAAGTCCATTATTTTGGTTTTTGTTAAATTAATTTTAAGGTTGTTAGCATTTAACCATTCTATAATTGACACCAGGTTTGTGTTTATATCTAATTCAATTTGTTTAAAATCATTCTGGTCGAAAACAATAGTGCAGTAATAAAGCTGTTGATTTTTCTATAGTATTGTGTGTAAGATTATATTTCGTGGGCTGCATCATTAATCTAGCGCTTAACAACTTAAGAGTGCCATTTCACAGTAATTGTATTACTTTTTAAGTGATTCATAGACCGTAGCACACGCCTACGCACATTGGTAGAGGCTCCCCAACTAGCAAAAGATATCGTAAAAATGCCAGCAGCACGTTACTATTTCAGCTATTGGTGGTGAGAAAATGTCGAGTAAATGATCTGTGCACGTTCTCTCAACGCGATTTGGGCGCACTTCTTTCTGCTTTAAGTGATGTAAATATCGTAAGATTATCGTCTGAATAGCCAAATAGTCGAAATAATATAGAGTAATCGCAACTCGAAAGTTACTAGTATTATATTAATCATCAGTATGCCATTATTTCTCAACACATTAGCTTTTCCCAAGTCGGTAGAAGCTCTTTAATTCGACAAATTTATTGTAATATAGCAGTGCGGTTGCAATCACTCGACTCTTTGATCGTGTTAATGCAACCAAGCAGCATTCATAGACTATATAGTTTGTGAAAAGAAATAAAATACATAGTTAAATTTAATATAAGTATTAAATTTTGCAATATTATTTGTGCCATACAATTTTACAATCATATTGACAATTCGTGAACTAAAATTAGCTCAAAGGTGTTTACTTTCCTATGCGGGGTTAAATTTTTCGTCTATATTCCTTACATTTTAGTTAATATTTTCATGGGCCGTAAGATTTCTTAGTAAATAATGAATTACAAATAATATTAATTTAATTGTTTATCTAATTCGCTATTAATAGCAATTCACTTATCATCACAAAGCATTCACTCGGCTTTTAGCTGAGAAATAGAAATGAGGTTTAAAGTTTACGACTTCTAGGACCGCCATTGCAGTTAGTTTGGGGTTCCTTAGCGCAAAATGTTAAATCCTTAATATTAGATCAAAATACTGTTATTAATACTTCAGAGGAATTTAAAAGAAAATTAAACACAAACAAAATATTTTAGTGATTTTTATTATATAAGTGACTTTTTCAAATTATTTTAGTGGCAATTTTTGTTTTAATTCTGAGACCATTTTCAAGATCTTTCATTTCCCTCACAAACTGTTCTAAATATTTATCTAAGTCCGATGGTTTTTCTTGACCTGCATATTTTCCGACAACTAGTAGCGACAGTGTCGGAATTTCTAGTATTTTACACAATGTTGGCCAAAATTGAAGTTTTGAGCTATTATATACTGGCAGGCCGTCAACGTTTACAAGCAGAGTCAAAACATCAGAATTGCAATCAATAATTTCTAAACATTTTTGCAAAGGTTCTGTTAATCCGTTGTGCCAGTAAAATCCAGAGCCAACAGTTAATACATTAATCTTTGATGTATTCGTATTCAAAATAGACCGAGGATCTTTTGGCAATAAATTAGGAATTCTTTTATTAAAAATTGTAGTCATTTTTCTTAAGGCATCATGAGAAATATTGAAATGGAGCACTCACTCTTTAAAATTAAAATTAAACTCATCATTTAAATTTTCACTATCCCCGGACTCTGAACTATAATTGTCATTATCACTACTATAAGAATCAGAGTCTTGATCAGCGGAGATATTTTCAAAATTAGAACACATTTCACTAGCTGACGGTTCACAAATTTCATAATCAGTAGAAGTGTAAACATTTCCTACAAAACCCGCACTTGTATTATTTGATCGCTCTTCATCTGTGGTTACTGCTAATGTAGATGTTGATTGTTTCAATCGTGTATAAATCTTGTTTATTTTCCGTCGGAACCCTCGGCTTCTTTTAATTTTTTTCCACCGATTATAATCGATTTTCACAAAATAAAAACAATACGGTTGTTGTTGTAACAAAATGGCGTTTACAGTGCTGTAAAAGATTTTATTCAACTTTCATACCACAATTATGCTGTAAGACGGCTTTCAAATGATGTTTAGAGCACCTTTGGGGCTGTAATAGATAATTTTAAAGCGTTTTCTCAACTTCAAAAATTAAGCGGAATGAAAGCCTTGTAAAAAGCTATTATATGACATTAAGTGCCGGTATAGTAACTGAGATGCTATTTTGTCGAATAAACAGCGTTTACTCTATAATTATGCTGTAATAAATACATGTCGAAAGATAGTGCTATAAAAGCTAGTTTTACGACAAATTAGCAATTCAGTTGCTTTCAAAGAGCTGTCATAGGACTTGTAGTTGCATGAAGGTGATCGAGAGATATCTTTATATAATTATCGAGTAAGTGCAATATGAATTCGTCGAGTACACGTTTACTAGACATGTTTATAGAGTCAAAAAGCGTTGAAGGCTAAAATATCTAGACAGCTGCTTTTAAACGACTTTTTGAAATAATAGGATCTTTCATACGAGTGTTTTTCGATTCATAGTCGTGAGAGTATTTGCTTATACGATCTCTTTGCTAGTTGGGTCACATGCGTAGCGGCGTAGCGCTACGCGGTCGCTACGGTTGGCTCGTATACCTGACCAATACAATACCACTTAGGACGGCTTCCATTTGTCATTACAATATCGTGTCGGTAACACAATTAAATTAAATTTTATTTACCCTACATTACGTTGATGGCGATATCCTAAAACATAAGAGCAAATAACCATAACATTAGTGTAATCCGGCGCTATATCATTAAGGGAACGAGCAATATGTTGATTAAAGTTTGTCGTAATAGCAGTACCATAGTACTGGCTAATGTGTGGGCTGTTCGAACAAGTCCATTGTTTCAAATCATTGAGAAGTGATCTGAGTGGGGACCGTTGAATGATGTTGAGGCGTATATTATAAGACACTGGAATACTTTAACAATAGGTCAGAAGCACTTTATGCAACGGATCCGATAATACTTGGTCTATTAAGGTTTGGCATTCACTGACAGATAGATTCACTAATGAAAATACATGATTATTTCGTATCTACATCGTGAAATAATATAATTTAATACCGAGAGCTAGCTTGCGACTCATAGCACTGAATGCCAGTCAGATAATCACTGAAAGATATAAAAAATGTGTTTATTACAAAATTAGCGGCGCGCCCCAGCTTCGCACGGGTGCAATTTTTTCATACAAACCTTGTCCTGGCAATACGGAACTCAACAATAAAAGAAATATCCAATTCCGTGCAGTCATTCGGAAGTTATGCGCGTACAGACGTTTTGGCGACTTTGTTTCATAATAAGTAAGGATGACAATGAAACTGCAAATGTTGACATTGATTTTAAGATTTCTCTTCAGTTTGTTCATTCAAACGTTCTTAAACGTTCCTCATTCCGCGAGACGACGGCACATATCCGCGGCCGCGGTTTATGTCAAATCAATAGGAAGCGAATCTACGAGAATGGCGGTTCTCGTCCTAACGTCCGAACATACATACTGACTGATCAGCTGTCTTAAACTCACGTCATAGAGATCGACTTGGATGTTCCATTACTATCGACTTTTGTCTTGTTTTTGGTATTTTCCAAAAAAGAACCCATTATTAAAGTGTTTATTTTTACATAAGAATGAAGGCCGACCAGTAACCATTTACAAACTAATATTTAAATGGCGGTCCTTAAACGAAGCACGATGAATACATAGATATTCTAACGAACACACCACCAGCCTACTGCCATCTTATACTTGGATGTAAGTGCCACCACAGATACGCAACACATTAACGTTCCCTCATCCGAAATGTGGTTTACTTACGTATGACACAAATCTCATCAGGGGACAGGCAGAACACCAGGCTAATGTCTTTTATTATTGATTGAGGTGCCAGCGTGCCAGTACCGATGTTCTAAGGTAATGTACAAACGAAGTTGTTGTGTCTCTCTGATGACATAATGTTAATAAATGTATGTGCAGTCGTGTGTGACTTGCTTCGTTGTGTATAGTAACAGACAAAAATATACTTGTTAAAAGAAGAAGAAGCTTTCTGTAAGACAATCTTGAATACAATATTAATGTTCGCGTCCATCAAAAAATCATTCTTGATTTTAGAGCAAAAGAATTTATAATGCAGAATACGCAGAATTACTTGGTAGATGATGATATTATTATGTTTGTAGTAGGTATAATCTCTAAGATCAATTTTAATGTTCTGTATGTATGTAGACACATTTCTCCAAACTTAATTTTATTTATTTAAATTAAGAATGTAGTCTACATTGTACCATTCACAAAGAAGGATAATCACTAGAAAGCAGGTACTCGTACATACTTAGTCTATAATGTTCCCACCGCTGGGACTCCGGCCTCCTCTCTCTGTGAGAGGAGGCCGTAATCTACCACCCGGGCCCGGTGACTGGACTGACTGTGACTGTTTGAACAGTAGTGGCCCAGTGGTCACAGCCGAGACGTACGAGTTGTAGGTCGTAGGTTCGAACCCAGTCAGGTGCTTTAATTTGTGTAAATTATATCATTACCACTGCACTCAAAATGTTGAAGGAAAACATCGTGAGGAAACCGGCATGTCCTAGAACCAGTAATTCGAAGACATGTGACATCTACCAACCCGCACTGGGCCCGCGTGGTGGAAAGCAGGCAACTAGCTTCTATTACTACACGAGCATAAGGTTCACTATTAGTTAATATTGTATCTGTAAACAGAGCACTCGCTGTAGTCTCAGTAACAAGTTGCTGCTCTATTTGCTACTGATAACGGCTGATAACAGCGCGCCCTAATTACGAACTGGAGCTAGAGCTAATTATTTAATGTATCGACATACATTCCTTCGCACATTTTTAGAAAGAATTCGCTGTATTAAAGAAGGCACTGCCTAGGACCCGGCTTGGCCTCACATAAAACTTTATCTGTAGTAGGTAGGGACTTATTAACACCGAAAAAACGTAGGTCTCATAATTGACGGGCTTCATAATTTTGTATGTAGGCAGCCAATTTGAGCCAATTCTATAAGTGTAGGAATGAAAAAGTTATCGTCGTAATCAGATGACTCTGCAAAGTTCGAATGCAATTTATTCACATCACCAACCGTAGTTATCTGCGCCGGTAGTGACCGGCGAACGCTAGACTCTGCACTCATAAACACACTTACTCTCGGTAGTGTTTATTGAGCACCTACTTATTATTTTTTTCTTGAAAGAGCATGCGATAGGCTGAGTCAAGAAGTAGAACAAACTGGACGTATTCCAGGACCATTCAGTATGAATCCAGAATCATGTCTCTGGCTCGAAAATGTACGCAAACGAGAGCCAAACCCCCGACACACAGCCTCGGCGCTTGCAGCTCATGCAGCTTTATGCAATTAATTGGATTTACGGGTCGCAGCACGAATCTGGGAGACGAAATTTATTTGTCAGTATTTCTCCCAGCTTACATCCTTAATTGCTGGTTTTAGTACAAAATAAATCTATTTTAAAGTATGGTTAAGTCTACGTAATTAATGTTTGAATTTAGACATCGAGACTGAAAAAAATATTAAAAAACATTCTTTATTATAAAAGCTTTAAATTAATTTGTATTGTCGCATTTCAGAAGATATAGGACGTTGAAAGTCAAACCTAATATTTCGCTCGGCTTTGCATCCCGCGCTGAAATCCTACAAGTCTACAGATTAGAACACAGAATACAATCCTAATTCCCCGACATTGTACGTGACAGCTGAATTATGGAGTAACAACAGAAGTTCCGCTGTTTACGATGAATAATAAAAACTGCTCCAACAATATCGTTAAAACGCTTGTTGAAGCGTGAAACTTGTATGAACGTTATTTATAATTAGGTATAGGTAGTTGGACATGCCTTTTTACGTTTTCCCACAACTTTCGTTATCAATCTTTGTGGATGAGACACGGTGTTTTAGTTCGATGCTAAATGCTATCTTATGCGCATGCACTGATTGTTTTTAGCAAAATTCTTTGGTGGCAACAACTGAGTGTGCTGTAATCCAAAGTGGAACTTCTGCATCCATCAATTCCTCGCCCCGCGGTCACGAAGCGACGACGTGGCAAACAATACATCCCTGCAATACTCCCGCCATTATTTCACTCGTAATTAAAAAGTTCGGAAGCAAGTTCACCGGCCGCACCTCTCCGTAAAACAAGGAAATGAAAAACATAAAAAATGATTTTGTAAAGTTTCAGCGGCCGACACCGAAAGTTACCAGAGTCGCGGCGTCCATGCTGTTTGTCATTCAAAGCATTTGCTAAAACAATGTGACAGACATGCTAAGTAATGCTTTTATCGCGCCTTAATTATAAAAGTTTGTAATTATAACGACAAAATATGAGAGATGTGATTTGAATAACAATAGTTAAATCTAAATAATTCTTCGAGTATTAATGCGAACTTCGAAACAGACATATTTCATATTCGGCAATAATTCACAGTTGTTTCACAATAATTTGCATTTGACTTTATAAAACAAAGAGAACTCAATGTCAATGTATTGAGAACAATGTTTAATATGATGACATATTAAATGACATATTTAATTATTAAAAGTATTTTTATACTTTTGGCAGTAATTGAAGAAGTTCTTCTGAATAATACAGTTCAGAAAATGCGGCCCAGGAAGCGATGGCGGAATGAGCTGGACTACTTCTTAAAGGATTAGCTCAGAATCGAAGTGGACCGGGGAAAGTGGAAAGACGTTGCTGGTCTTTAGCCCTGCAGTGGGATAACACAGGCATATAATAATAATAAATAAAAATTCAATTCGTACAAAACTATTTTTCATCAAGCAATGAGACGACTTTCCATCAATCAGCCAATAGGGCCGCGTGGCGACTCATTCAAGAGTTTCTCTGTGTCATCACCAAGAAATCCGTTCGCATTACTTCCCGGTTCCTACCGATAAGACAGGCTAATAAACCCGATCCAATAAGGATCACGCAGACCGCACTCTTAATAAACTTTAGGGTCCTCACTCACTGATACACTTCTACCCGGTGGGTTATATTATATGGTCTTCCATTTCTTACGTAGAATTGTTGCTTATAATTTTTTTTCAGGCGACGCAGGCCCTTCCGTAAATACCTTAACCTAAATATACATATCCTTATTATAGAACAGTACTTCACTAGCTAACTCTTGAGCAGTTCTGTGGTACTTATCCGCGGAAGCGACGGAACACCATGTCCTGCGGCCAGAAGTCTTCTTCCATTCCTCGATGACGACGGGCAGATAGGCAATTCGGCACGCGCACCACAAACGCCTTAAAGTTGACGTTGCGGTGCGACTCCAGTAACTGCACCCTCTCGGCGCGTACCTCGTCTTCTGGCGCACGGGTTATTATCTCTGTCACATTCTATCTCTGTGGTGGCACGTACTACATACCTAAAAGAAATAATCGCGTAACAGTATATGAGCCTGTTTTTAATTTCTTTTTTTATTGCGAATTTGACCTGCTCTTGACATCGATATCTCAATGGTGGAACGTGCTATATACCTAAAAGAAATAATAGCGTAACAGAAATATGAGCCTGTTTTTAATTTCTTTTTTCATTGCGAATTTGACCTGCTCTTGACATCGATCTCGCCTGGTGGAGAGCGATGGATGAATTCTACGATATAACGAGCAAGCTCAGAACATGCCTGTTCACTCTTGCCCATATTAAAATCACTTCCTTTTTCGTCGATTCTTTTTAGTCGCTAAAAATAATTTAAAATATGCCTCAGAGTTTATATAGAAACTGATGTAATCGTCCAGTCAAAGTAGATAAATTACAAGACAAGATACTTCTTTACGTTCAGGTTTAAACCATCATCCAATCCATTTTTGAATTACGGAACTTAGTCCGACAATATTATCTCAGTTTGGAATAAGGTTCAAAAAACAAAGTTAGAACTCGGTTTGTAATGTGATGGATAGGTACTGTCAAACGTTAGTACCTTACGATCTGTTTACGTTCCATCATTTCAGAAAATTGCTACATCACAGGGTCATGAACAGCAACTACTAAGATCCTTGGATACCTGCAACAAGTGCGGCGAGCAAGACGTGCTAATCATTCCCAGGCCGTACTCGCAACATTCTCGACGCGACGCACTGCGACATGACAGTAGAGATGCACAATGGACGACCGGGATCAGCGATGGTGGATGGAGAGTTTGTCATGGTGGGTGAGTGAGAGTATAGTTGACAGAATTATTTGTAACAAATAAATTATTATTAATTATTATTTAATTACCTAATAATAATTTGTAATAAATAAACAAATAAAGTCCCCCAGACCGTATTTCGGCCACGGCGGCCAATCTCAATGAAGACTAGCCTTCGGCGCGGGAGATATTATAGTGCACAAGTGTGCGCGCAGGCACAGGTTCACTCCCTTCCCTTACTTTCACGTCTGATGGGACGCATTCCGACACGACCGGGGAGAGATCAGGCGCAGGACCAACGGCTTAACGTGCTTTCCGAGGCACGGGGGTATCACACCCCCAACTTCCAAAGTCCGGGTTGTTACTAAGAAATTCCTAATGGAAAATCTCAATATCACTTTGCCCGATCCGGGAATCGAACCCAGAAGTATGTTTATCGTAAAAAACTGTGGTTTTACCTTTAATAGCTGAAAGTTGATACCGAAAATAATAAAATTAAAATTAATACAATTTTATATTCAATTCACTTACTGTAATAAAATACGGTCTATCTACTTTTGACCAACTTCAAAAAAAAGGAGGAGGTTCACAGTTCGTCGGTTTTTTTTTTAGGTATGTTCCCAGATTTTTTGTTCTCTCTCTCCCGGACCGGAACCGATCGGTCCAGGATAATTTTTATGTCGTCAGGCACTGTTGGGACCCACAGGCTCTGTGCTGGGAGCGATCGCTCCCAGTGCGGTAGGGCGATTTTACACCCAATTATTACGAAACCACAGATAACAACAAATTAGAACAACTTTCACTTGGATTCTCTACAATTTTGTGGAAGACGGTCATACAATCATACATCATAGTGAATTTGATAATGTTCTATTTGTTGTTTTGTAAGTATAGTAAATATTTTTCACTTTGTAGTTTTTGAGGGCGGTGGTCTTTGATGTAAAAAGTTTGTTTTCATCTGTTTGTTTCACATACGTGTTATTGTGTTTTGAAATATAATACCGATTATTTTATAAGGTCGGTTTTAAAATCTTTGATTGGGTATAATTTATTCCCGGATATTAATTTTCATCAATTTGAAATAGAATCAACAAATCATTTAATTGAATTAGCAAGATGCATAATTCAAAAAAAGGTAGACGCTCGTTTATATTTTTTTACTAAGAACAATCAGGACCCTAAAACTTTAATTCGTGAAACATAATTATACCAAATTAATTCATTTTAAAAATCAATAATAACAGGATAATTACATTTTTTTTTTGTAAATGGTTGATTTTGATTAAATATTATTTATATGATTTTAATTGAGTATTTTTCATAATGTTAAAACCCATTTTATCGATATCGACTATTTTCCCTTAATGAAGTAGAGCAGCCCTAACAATAGGCGTAAATTACGAGAACTGACCAAATGTGCAATTATACAATACTAAGATTGAATGTACACAATATAAAGACAGTTTTTTCAATCTTCAGCAGCTCCAACTTTTTCGAATGCCAATTAATTAGTTTATTAAATGCGCCCTTGTGGAGCAGGACCAGCGTTAAGCCAAGCATTTTTGTCAGCGATGTAAAATATATACATATATGTAAGAGCGAGAGGACTCGGGGATCTCAAATTATAACGATCAGACATCTTGTAAACACTTTTAATCACTCACAACCAATAATGATTCACTCTATTTAATATTTTACAACGAGATGTTCACAGTTCAAAATACAATTTAATACTGTGCGCTCTGCGACTAGAGCGAGCCTATTTATACGTTTAAACAACTGTCAACGTCAGACAGCAACGACTTCCGTTGACACCTGTTTTAAAATACTATTTAGATTGTACATATTATTTAATAATGTAATTGCGCACAATATTTGATTTGTAATTGATAACACTTTTTAAATACTTTAAATTGTAAATTTAGTTTAACAATGTTCCAGTTTCCTTCGTAGACTTTTGAATTAACTTGCGTCATCAGCCGTTGTGACGTTTGTTTTAGTTCATGGTACTGTTTTTATTTGCCAGCGCTATCATATATATATATAGTTGTTTAAATTGATTTGAGTGTTGATGTTACTTTTAAACGTGTTGACATATGACATAGTAGCTATCCATAAACCATTAAGGACGACATTTGCGAAAAAAAGGCAACTCTTACCGAATCCCTCATTAAGGAACTTCGTCCCAAAAAAAATTGCCGAATGCTTAACCTTCTCCTTTTTTGTTAAAGTTGTTTAAAACAAAGGATTTATTGAAGGGAACGCTTTTCATATAGCCATATTCATGGCTATAGTAAGTTACTGAAAAAACAACTATTTACCTACTAAAAGAATGAGTAAAACTGTGAGTTCCTAAAAAAATTACACTTTTATGCCACAGTTTTCACTTGCTCAATTTTATTAAACGCAAACAACTACTTTAAGCCAAAAGATATTTTTTAGAATGACAAGCCCATCTTTTGTTACCCGTCCTACCCCAAAGATTATACAATTTCCAACGAAAAATACACTTTGTTTAACTTAAAAATAAATCCTACCCTACAAGAACGCTTTCCTTTCGTTCCTAAATTAGCGGTGGAATTACAAACAAAAGAACATCGTAACTAAGTTTGTCTCATAATTTAATGTCCTCACTTTATAACTTCTAAACGATTTAATATGACGTCACATCTAAACTCTTGAGCCATTATCATTCAAACAATTTGGAAGCTTGACCACTTTCCTCGAAAGTTTTACTGCTTATCAAAACAATGTTATGTAGTTATTTGAAGTAACTTTTGTTTTCAAAACTCAACATAAAATCTACCGGTATTCCTCCACAGGATCTACGGCTTAACACACTAATGAAGCATTTTGCGGTTTTATTGAATTGGTAATCCAAAACATTCTTTTTCCTTACATTTATTAAAGAGAAAAATTCATTAGGATTTCCATAAGAACAATCAGTTTTCTCATTTCACATGATATAACCTGAGTCTTATAAGAAGCATAAGTGCACAACTACAACATAAATAAAACCAAAGCATTCTACACAAACATATCACTTTATTACGTCATCATTTATAAGTTTTAATGAATCGCAACCATAAGGTGGGTCATGGCAGCGTGGGATGTGATTACATGCTGTGTGCGGGCGCTACGCAGCACCTGTGACGTCATAATAACAGGCGAGCAGGTCCAGCTATGAGTCGGAGACAAGTAAACGGGGGCTGGAAGGACCACTGAAAGCTCACAGTTGTAACACGTATCCGTTACAATAAGAAACACCAACTTATGTATTTCAATAAACCCTGTACTTATTTTTGTTGCTGACGATCCTTCAGGAATAAAAACAAAAGAAAAAGCGGATCAAACCGGAACGAGAAAGTTTATAGTGGATAAGACAGAGATTAAAACAGAAGACGAACAAGCAGGGGATCGAGGAGGGGGGGCGTGGAGGGGGTTCAGGGGATCAGTCCGGAATAACTCTAAATAAAAGTCACAAAAGACGAGATTGTGAGGTTTCGATGACGTAACTAAGGCAGTCGGAATGAACACACGAAAGCAAGTTATAAGCTTTAAATTTCCTGTATTCCCGTTGTCCCCGTAATCTAACGGCAATAACGAAATAGCAAGTAATTATCCAACGCAGGCTTTGTTACCAGTCTAATTTGTAAAATCCTATTAAAAGCTCATAGTAGACCTCTTCTTTAGTAATAATTATAAGTACCTACCTACATCGAAAATCGCCTCATGACCACCTTTTAAATTAAATTGTCATGTCAGACCTTGTGAGACTATTAATAGTTTTATAAAGGAAGTAGCTCAGTAGACAAAAAGTGTCCTTTCTGATTTTATGCAGAAAAATACGCGTAAATATTTTTCATTAATCCACCCACCTAGTTGCTAGATTCAAAGAGTAACTATCGCTGTCGATATTTTTCTTTGTCAAATTTTTCAGTTGACGTTGTATGCTTACCTAGCCTAACTAGCCTACCTAGCCTACCTAGCCTGACTAGCCTACCTAGCTTACCTAGTTACCTACTTTGAAATTAGCCTTCTTTCATACATATCTATGAAGAACGTAGATAAATTAAGTTTCATTTCAGCTTGTAATTGTCTAGCTAAGGAAAAGAACGAGTACCTGCTGATCAATACCCAATTTACTGAATGACACGTTCCGAAACGTACCTACTCATAGCCGCTCCGATGTCGCGAAATCTCCTAAAGATCGGTAACAATAGAAAAAGTAATTGTGTCTCATTAGTCACAGTTGAGCTCCTACGATACAGATCCTATTTATCTACCAAGTACCTACCTATTTATTTTCATGTAACCTTCGGTAAGTAATCAGATTACAAATAACCTTATCTTCCAAAGTAATTACATGACGATTATAATCAAAGGAAATCTCACAGATTACCCATCTCAATCACAAACGAGTGAAGTGAAGCTAGGTGTCTCCATGATCCGCTGTGGATCCTCAGATAAACAAAACCGAGCCATTAGCAACATTTAGCTCAACACGGCTCGTAATGGAAGAGTTAATTTATTCCAACAGGCAGTACTTTGTAACTCAGCCGGAATTTAATTCGGTCGTGACGACCGAGCGATTTCCATGACGATGCCTACCGTGTGGACGAGGCTTAAGCGATGAGCGAGTGAAATTTATGAAGTCGTCTTGGTCACAGCCGGAATTTAATTCGGTCGTGACGACCGAGCGATTTCCATGACGATGCCTACCGTGTGGACAAGGCTTAAGCGATGAGCGAGTGAAATTTATGAAGTCGTCTTGGTCACGATTTTGACAAAGCAGTTCTTCCAAAAAAAAAGTTAGTTAAGCAAAGGTTTTCTTTATTCAATAATTTTCCGTTACTGATATATAAATTGACTAAGTTATTTTTCGTTTCTTCATAAAAAATAACAACCTTAGATTAGCATGGTTTCTGACAAATCATGTGATACCAAAAAGTAAAGGTGGAATCATAAAATGTTCATGAGTATTGTCATCATAAGCATAATTATCTCTAAAGCACCGTCGCTCCCACCTTCCACCAACCGTCCCTAAATTACAACCAGTGGGTGTAATGCGCCCGCTCCGTCGACACCCGACGACGCGCAACGTGGCGTCGGCGACGAGGCGTCGGCGACGAGGCGTCCGTAACGCGGCGACTTAGCACAGCTACGGGTAATTACCGGTAGCCGTAGCTGTAAGTGTCATAGCTCTACCCTAATAACAATTATTCGAGGATAAATTTTTAAATTTTGACAGTTATTCCATACAAAAACTGTCAAACATCAATTTTATTCCTCGAATAAAAGTTATCTGGCGATGGAAAAGTTACAAAAATATGTTTTTAACTGAGCCTTTTTTTCGTAAGTATCTTGAACCAGCCTCTGGCGTGTCTCATAACAACACAATCTCTTCAGCGAGGCTCACAATCTCGGCACACGATCTAACATTCCTACCTTTGAATCCTAATTCTGTTGCTCGGTACTCACTGCAAATGGGATCATTTGGGTCTATCTGCAGAGTAATGTCTCGCTTCAATTATACTTAAGTCTTTTATTTCCTACCGCTCTGTGTTTAGAGAGAATTATAGCAGACGAGATTGAACAAGCAACTTGTCGTGTTTTATGAATTGTGACTTTTACCCTAAAAATATTTATCGTTTTTAGAATAGAATATTCTTTATAATGTACACCAGAAATATTACAGATATAAATGTAGAAATTTTACAAGGGGTGACCATAATGGGCGGTCTTATCGCTAATATCTATCTAGCTATAGACATGGGTAAAGAGTCGTTGCAACCCGATTTTGAATTTAAGCCAAAAAATTTTTTTTTGTTGCTAATGTCAAAAAATGAACTGTCTTTTCGAAAGCACATTAGGGCTCTTGTGCAATGTTTAAGCATGGTTTAATTGCAAGTCTAAGGGTGGGTTGCGTCAAGAGCTCCGATACAGTTTACGTCAAAGTTAATTTTAACAGTAACATTAACAATGACCATAGAATCTAACTATCTGCTGTTGTACCGTCATGTAAAATGTTAAGGTTAAAAGAATGACAGTGAGGGTTTTCTGAAATGACGTTCTCCAGGTGGCAGCACTGACACGTCAGGTCCAGACATTTGTCAAAGAGCCTATATTTTCTTTAGTCGTGACTGAATGATGAACGAATGAATGAATCGAATGATGAACGTCATCATATATTTTATATTGGAAGACCTCTTGTCACAGTGGTGCCAACTGGTGTCGTAAATTTTCACGAAAACCCTCATTGACAAGACGTCTTATTTCCCGTGAATGTACATGGGTAATTTTTTTTGTCAAGGGCATCACTCAAGCTTGTTGTTATCACGCTTTTTTTTGACACTAGTGATGTTACTCAGTCATTAACGGTCAGGCTTTGCGATTGTCTCGAATATGTAATTCAAAAACTCGATTCAAGTTGATCTATGGTAGGTACTAGAGGGAGGTTCCCAGCAGCTTCGTACGTTTGAAACGCACACAAATAAAAACATCAAGTAAAAAATCACAGTAAGATCCATAATACAGCAACCGTTCTGTGTTGATACATTAGAGTTTAAGTCAGTGACGTTCGCCTAAGATTGGCTTTGTTCGACTTTGTAAAGAGCGTTTTGTCCTACTCAAATTCCACTGATTATGAGATTAATCTGATAATCAATGACTATTTTAATGACAAATTACACTTACAACAACTGACAGCACTAACCGACAGAACATGTACCTATTTTCTCTTATTAAAACTCTGTGACTCTGTACATCACAGTATTTTAACGGTTTATTACTTCTTCTTATATTTCTTGAATAAAATTTCTTTCTTATTACACGAAATATATCTATTCCCTGGTTTATTATCCAAGAATGACAGTTAACTAGTGTGGTAGTCTTAGTGATATTTATCTGATCGCGATTACATCGAGTGGCACCTCGAGAGAAAATGGACTCGAGCCTTTATTTTATTTACTCGTGAAACGTTAAATAAAACTGAGCCGCATACTGTCAGGAAGACAAGTGTCAAGTGACCATAACATTCATTTTATTTATATTATATTGTAGTCTGTGATTTTATTTTTCCGTTTCTTTCGAATTGCATAAAATTGATATTTCTGTTTTCCTGTATGTAAGTGAAGGATGCATTACAGCATTAACTCCAGAAGGATGTTGTGTTAACACTTTGACAGCCGAAGGTTTTAAAACGCGCCTTCCCTGGTTCGCCGGCGATTTTCGCCGATATTGCAACATGTATAAAATGAGAACTATCAATGATAAATCTATATATTTTTTTTATTTATACTATTGACTTGTTTGTTTTTAGGATATAAATAAAAAACATATGTAAATTAGTTTTTTTTTATTTAAAAATGTGTTACAAAAAGGGGGTTTTTTGAAAAAAAAAAAGTTGAACAAGATCTTGTTTGACTGTAATTGGTGTTTATATTGTATAATCCTGGCGTGTATGAAATATTTTGAAGCAAGGATGGTAGCACAAAGCCACGTTGCAGTCTGGGCAGTAATATACAGTTTCTTTGGGTACTCGTTGGCCAGTGTTTTTTTTTGAAATGTCTGCACAAACTTTGCACACTCTTGCCATGCCACTTTCTCCTTTTTGTCGGTGCTCGGTATCCTTTCGAGAAAGTGCCTTCCTCGTCTACTACTGACTAGTCTGGTACTGCTGCCTACATGGTGTGCGCCACGTGAGGGTCCTGGTTCAGCCTCTGGTGCAGTTTGCAGCAGCTGGTCACCACACTCCATCAGGAACTGCGAGAATCGTGGGCGGCGGCGTTGAGACCTTGATTTATTATAAATCAAATAGGCGTTGACCAAGGCGTCAAGAATTTCATTCGAATCGAGCCGATAACTTCGTCGTGAACTCGTCATTTCGCGCCAAAACTCGTGGACGTGCTCTCGCGATAGCGGTGTGGGAGCACTGGCGGGCGCGGCGCCACTCGATCGCTTGTCCCGCTCACACCAAGCACCCCTTCTTGGTAAATCATACATGGCTGTGTCGCTGAAGCATCACACTATTTTACCAATACACGCTAAACACGGACCACGGACGTCGTTTTAATAGAAACACTAGGAAAGTCAGACACGTACTGAGTACGTGATCAGCGCCCTGAGGCTGGCTGGTACGTACGTACTCAGTACGGGATCGGCTGTTAAAGTGTTAATAGTTCAGTAAGATTTCAACGCAATGCGCAAAGACATTGCCCGAGACTGCTGCAGATGTGCAGTAACTTGTGAATGCAAGGATTCACGAACGAACCATCTATAATACAGTTTAACGAAAGTGCATATAGACGATGCAAGAAATAATTGAAACTATACATTATAGTGATGAGGGTACAGGAATATTTATATTCTATGTTGATTTACACAACAAACGCATACAGTGCCTGATGGCTGCGGAAAAGAACATTATTTTGCAGTGGATTCCACCACAACAAAAAGCACAATATTGATATTCGTTAGAATACGCTTATTTTCTAACACAAATCTTCTATTTCTTTTCAGGTACCTAGATCAATTTCTAACACTTAGGCTCAACTCACAAAAGAGCGTCGAAGCGGAGCGCAGTTTCAGTGTCATATGAATTTTAACTTTATTTTCATTACTATAATACTTATTATCGCATGACAAACTCGAACGAGTCGCGCGGATGCCCGCGGCGCCGCGGGAATTCCAGCGAATTCTATAAACGCGCCTTCTCTAACGAGCGGGTCGCTGCGCTTCGCTGCCCTTCGCCGCTCTTTCGGTGTGAGTTGACCCTTAGCTGCTCTTGCTGGATGCTATTGCAACTGTTCGGTGGGCAGACGCTGGTACTGTTGGCTGTTGAAAAACGGAACCCTTATAGGATCACTTTGTTGTCCGCCTGTCTGTCTGTCAAGACTCTTTATCTCGGGAACGCGTGGAGGTATCGAGTTGAAACTAAAACCATATACTCTCAGGTCTTCAGCCTTTGAAGCTGTGAAAAAATCAAACTTCTAAGTTAATGTAAACAAAAGATACGGCCGATTATGCCGCAAAAATGTATATTTCGACACTCTCAAGGGAATCAAAATTTATATGGTACTTCCCGTTGACCTAAAATCATGAAATTTGGCAAGAAGCAAGGTCATGTAGTGCAAGTAAAGGAAAAATCCGAAAACCATTGTGTAGTTACATAAAAAAAATATCGTGATAAACTATTTACATACATACAAATTTGTACGGAACCCTCGGTGCGCGAGTCGGACTTGCACTTAACCGGTTTTCTTTAGGAGAAATGTTACCTAATTCCACGTCGTCTGACGTTGAAATTAATATTACACTATGTGATTTTTTAGTTTATGGGACGTTCAAAACACCGTACTATTTATCGCTGAGCAGTGTTGGGTCCATAGCAACAGCTGCGACTTAAAGCTTGCAGGTCGTAGGCTCGAACCCAGACAGGACCTTTGTGTAAATAATTTGATCATCACTGCTCTCGAAACGGTGAAGGAAACCGAAAACATGCAACATGCAGGCATGTCTTAGAACTAAACATTTGAAGACATGTAAGATCTACTATCCCGCACTGGACCCGCATGGTGGATTACGATACGGCGCACTCCCTCCCACGGAGAAGGAGCCCATCTACCAACCCGCACTGGGCCCGCGTGGTGGATTTCCATACGGCGCACTCCCTCCCACCAAGAGGGAGCCCATCTACCAACCCGCACTGGGCCCACGTGGTGGATTACCATACGGCGCACTCCCTCCCACCAAGAGGGAGCCCATCTACCAACCCGCACTGGGCCCGCGTGGTGGATTTCCATACGGCGCACTCCCTCCCACCAAGAGGGAGCCCATCTACCAACCCGCACTGGGCCCACGTGGTGGATTACCATACGGCGCACTCCCTCCCACCAAGAGGGAGCCCATCTACCAACCCGCACTGGGCCCGCGTGGTGGATTACCATACGGCGCACTCCCTCCCACCGAGAGGGAGCCCATCTACCAACCCGCACTGGGCCCGCGTGGTGGATTTCCATACGGCGCACTCCCTCCCACCAAGAGGGAGCCCATCTACCAACCCGCACTGGGCCCACGTGGTGGATTACCATACGGCGCACTCCCTCCCACCAAGAGGGAGCCCATCTACCAACCCGCACTGGGCCCGCGTGGTGGATTTCCATACGGCGCACTCCCTCCCACCAAGAGGGAGCCCATCTACCAACCCGCACTGGGCCCACGTGGTGGATTACCATACGGCGCACTCCCTCCCACCAAGAGGGAGCCCATCTACCAACCCGCACTGGGCCCGCGTGGTGGATTACCATACGGCGCACTCCCTCCCACCGAGAGGGAGCCCATCTACCAACCCGCACTGGGCCCGCGTGGTGGATTTCCATACGGCGCACTCCCTCCCACCAAGAGGGAGCCCATCTACCAACCCGCACTGGGCCCACGTGGTGGATTACCATACGGCGCACTCCCTCCCACCAAGAGGGAGCCCATCTACCAACCCGCACTGGGCCCGCGTGGTGGATTACCATACGGCGCACTCCCTCCCACCGAGAGGAAGCCTGTGTCCCAGCAGTGGAAACAATAAAGGCTGACATTGCTTATGGAATAAACATGAAGACTGCACTGAAGTGTTCATTTTAGCAACGTAGAAGTTACTGATTACAAATCCTTGCAGAAAAAACACAGTTTTGATGAGCAAAAAACGGACGAGACTAGCACAAAAAAACAAGTTTGGGACAATTGTAAAGGAATTCAATGCCAAACTCCAAAAAAATGATGACACAAACCGTAACTATAACCCTTAACCGCCCGAAGTTGAGCGGTTAATGTTATCGTTATTTGTGGCGTCATTTTAGCAATTGTAACAACTGTTAAAATGATACAACCCAAGTTTCGCTTAACGGCTGTTAAGGCATTGATTATCGGTATAATTAGTTGATGCAACTCACTCTAACAGAGTATTAATTTGTAAGCTGTGGGAGGAATCAAAGCCCGGTACTAAAAATAAAATTAGAAAACAAACCCCCATTCCCCCCATTCCTGGTGTGGGGCAACGTTTTATAAAAAAAAAAAAAACACTGGCACTCCGGTAGTGCCGACAGAAGTGAAAACTTGAACAATTACGAGTGTATTTTGTGAATCGTCTTATAAACAAAACACGCGTGTTAAGGTGTGTTCCTTATTTTATAGGGTTTTTTGCAAATCAGGTATGATGACCAAAGTGACTGGTTTATTCTTCTCGTGAAAGGAATTTATTCAGATTTACAAATAAGCACACAGGATAGACTTCAGTTCGTGGTGTTGGTCGCGGCAGTGCTTCGTTAATCATTTCTAAAGTGGTAACTAGATAAACTAATAAGGAGCCTGTATGAAATTTTACACAATGTTACCTTTGTTCGATTACCATAATGTTTGCAGAGGCGTATTAGAAGAGGACGTAGATGGTACGATTGATATTAGTTACATTTTTACATACTATTGGCCTTGTATATAAAATGTATTTGAGCTCGTCGTCAGTTATATATCCGTGGTTCAGCGCCATCTCGTCGTTGTTGGATGAACTACGTAGTTAGTACGCGAGGCCCTCGTAGTTCTTCCCGATGTGCATAGATGGCGCTGTCCTCAACAACGCGCGTCTTACGTTTTACGTCTTACGTTTTACGTCTTACGAATTTTCGATCAGGGTCACGTGACCTGACGCGAGTTTAGAAGTTTTTACCCATTCCAAAAAAAGTACACAGCGCCGCTAAAGAAGTTTTCACTTCAAAAAAACAAACAATATAATGTAAGCATCCTTCAACAGCGGACGGGACAATTAAGTCAGTTGTATAAGACGACCGTGTAGGAAGAAGAACATACAAGCGGCCATCTTCACGAGAACAATTTAATTACTATTTCAGTCTGTTCAGACTTTTTAATATCCAAAGTTAATTAGAACTCTTTTTCATTCTTTTTCCTGTTGGAAAATGAGGCAATATCTTAACCCATGAAAACCATGGATTCTTGACGCAATACTGGAAATGCTAGGAAAGGCCCAGCTACTAGCTAACTAAACTAGATTAATTTTAAAATACACAAGATACTAAGAAAAAGTACGAAGAAGACAAAATTAATGATCTTTGAAATACATTATCGTTCTTTTTCTAATGTCACTTTCGAACACGTGTCATATTTTTCATAGGTACTGTAATTATTATCATATCTTGCATATACCTACCATGTGGGGACAACAACCTGATTACTTATTAAATTTTAAATCATAATGTGCATCCCAGTTGCTGAAGTAGAAAAGTGTCAACAAACTTTTGGAGGGAACTGTATGTTTTGGTTGAGTTTTACGAAGTTTAACTTGTTGTAGTGTGTTCGATAAGCTAAGCATATGGAATGGCAATCGTCAATCTGCCAAGCGTCAATGACAATTTCCCTTTTGATCACTGTAGCTCGTCGCTAGTACATATAAGTAGATTATCTATTCAGCAGTGAACGGTCATGTGTTGAAATGTCAATAACTAAACATGGGCATCAAATAATTAATCAATAAGTAGTAACTGGTGTTTTCGACTAAATAATTTAAATAGCTTTCGGGACAAACAACATCACATAACTACATATGTATAACATGACTGTTGGAATGCTTTTACTTATTAGCAACTCTGCCTCTACGAGGCATGAGACCGCGGCGAGACAATGAAACTAAATTATCTTGCTCCCATCCTGCACGACTCACAAGTACTCATCTAAAGCAATAAATTACCTAGGGACGTGTCTCCATGGTTTAAGAGCTGTTCAATAGTAATTAATGCGAACAGTGGGCACTCCAATCACGGTCGAGGAGCCGCAGACTCTTACTACACTCCCAACTAATTCTATTTGCTGCCATTGTCTGACAGTGAAAGCGAGGAACAAGCGTGTCCCGTCCCCCCTCCCCCCTCCAGCCCGCAGCTAGTTCCTCTAACAATGATCCGGGATGGCATTATATCCACTGTTAACATAAAGGGTTTTAAGACACGACATAACCTAGTACGTGGTAAAGGCGAAGCAGTGATATCTAAGTAAGGTGAACTTTAAACGAAGTACATATTATATGTACGAGTATATAGGTCTCTCCGAATATTCCAAAGCTAGAGGAAGGTGTGTATCAAAGATTTGAGAACGCCCACCTTGTGGTTTGAGCAGGTCTAACCATTCTCTTTGCTTTCCTTTTAGGTCGAAGATATCCAGGAGAGAATTTCTACAAAAAAATAAAGTGGAGCACGCGCTAGTTTCAATCACGTGAGTTTAAATGTGAGATTTAGGTGCAGCGCAGACGACAGACTATACGTGACGCACTTTTTAGTCTGTGAAAACAGAACGTATGCAATTATATGCAGTAACGCACACGACGCGCAAAAAGTCCGGCGCACAAAAAATCCGTGTAATTCGGGCAGACCGCACCCCGCCGCGCCGCGCCGCTCCGCACAAAAAGTGTGTGAAAAAAATTGAACGTTTGCTTCAACGCGCGCTAACGCAGACGGCGCACACTTTAGTCGGCAATCTGCATTTGTTAGGGGTGGACGTAACGCACGTGATCTATTATCATGGTGCCAGAGGTCGATGTAACGGTGTTATTTCAAGAAATACAAAACAGACCAGCACTTTATGATACTTCATGATAATCAGCAGAATATCATGATAGACATTTAAAAAGAAAAATGTGGGATGAAGAAAGATGTGCGTCGTGTGCGTTGTGTCTGTGAAAAATCCGCGACCGACTTTTTGCGCGTCATGCAGACTTTTTGTGCGCCGCAGACTAGATCGCACAAAAAGTGTGCCGTCTGCGCTGCACCTAAAACTGAATGAAACTCATAAAAGTAATAAAGTGCCTAGATTATTTCTCAGTGATGATCTCACAGGGCTATGGGTAAGCAAATACTATTATTTAAGAGCGCGTGCGAATAGCAATCTATTACCTAATTAATTAATAAAAATAACAAAATTAAATCCTAACTTAACTAAAACTATACACAAAATAAAATATAGCGTCGAGAAATTCATCCGCATCGCTGTCGATTGGTAATGTACCCAACGCCACGTGCGCCACGTTGTATGGCAATGCTTAACCTCTGGACAAGGTAAAAGCCAGCCCTTGAGTCACGGGAAGTGTCAACCAGCCGTTTCGAAATTTCCTTGAAAAGACCATGAGCACTCGAACCCGAAGGTTTCAACCCCAAACGGCTCGAAAATATAATTTCCGATAAGGTTATATTTTATAGGATAATATTTTCGCCGCTTGAAGTTTTCCGCAGCCGCAGCACTGCAGCAGTGCCAGCAGAGCATGCCGAGACAGGAAGATGGGATGGCGCAAGAATATCGACACACGTTGCGTCCCACACTAAAGGGCTACCCACCTTCCATGGAAATAAAGACATACGCGTCGCGTGCCACAAGCCATTGGGTCCTAAAACAGCTAGAACGCCGAGACTGACAAGAACTCGTCGCGCTAAGCGACCCGCACTTCGGCTGCAAGACAGGCCGTGCTGTCCGCGGTTGTTGACATCTTCGCCACATTGACAGCGATGAGAAGAACAGCAAGGCGGAAAGTAGTGTCATCGAACAAAGTGCCTATGTTCGACTAAGGTAGTGCATGAAGGCAAAGACCCGACTCCCACCTCCCACAGCCAGCAGGCGCGCACGTTCCGCAGTAGTAGCAGTCGAGTCCAGTCAATTGTTCTGTACTACTCAGTCTATTAACTTAAAAGTTGAGTGTTAATTCGACTGATTCCGAGAAGTAAATGTCCCCAATTCGTCCTAAAGTCCAAAACTCGTCCTTGAGACATCCCGAAATAGTCCATTATTTGTTCAAACTCCTAATTATTTTGTTTCAATCCCAAATCACTAGGATTCTAACGAGTCGTTAATTTCACTTGATTTGAATCAAGGGTTTCATTGAGCCTTTAAATACGCTCTTAATTACTTTAATTAATGTTATTGAGCATGTAAAGTCAAGATAAGAAACTTCGATGCTGCACTGAAAGTTGCGTCACTAATTTAATTAAATAATTGTTTTCAGTGTAATTAATTTGGATCCAATTAAGATCGTTATCAAGTTGGAGACGTATAACAGTGCGCTTGTTAAGGATAAAGTCACAGTTCATGTAAGGACACGGCAACAGTGGTAGCGAGCGCGGCAACGTTTCATGAGCGGGCACAGTTTCATGAGCAGGCACAGTTTCATGAGCGGGGCACAGTTTCATGAGCGGGCACAGTTTCATGAGCGGGCACAGTTTCATGAGCGGGCACAGTTTCATGAGCGGGCACAGTTTCATGAGCGGGCACAGTTTCATGAGCGGGCACAGTTTCATGAGCGGGCACAGTTTCATGAGCAAAGTTTCATGAGCGGGCACAGTTTCATGAGCGGGCACAGTTTCATGAGCGGGCACAGTTTCTTGAGCACAGTTTCATGAGCGGGCACAATTTCATGAGCAGGCACAGTTTCGACAACCACGACATGAAATGATGAAGTTCAATCATCTAATTTATTTCTAAAAATAGATTGAATGATTGAAGTTTATTGAACTTCATAGATTTTTTGGAAAAGTCAAGGCCGTTTTCCATTTTGCAAGGTTATAGGCTTGCCTTTACATATTTCATGAGCTGTAAAGAGTTATCATACGTCTGAGCAAAGTTAAACAAAAAAAAACGGCAGTGAGCACCAAATAGCCCATCAAGTTACTTCCTATTCACTGAACACGGGTACCACAATCATTCCGAAATAAGTGAGCCTAAGTCACCCGAAGTAAAACTGGAAGTTATCGTCGAAACCCCTGAACAAATAAGTAGCATGGAAAACTAAAAATTTGTCCACTAGATATTCAATCACGCCTCAACAAAGCAATGTATCACGATGTTTTCAAATCGTAACTTTCGCTCCTTCATCCAACCTGACTGTTTGAAGCTAGTAAATAACTGCTTAATCACTTTGCTCTTCTAGCTCCGCTATGAACTTAATACTCACAACACAATTTAGATAATTGAAACCGAATCTTGTTGTCATTTGTAGATTAGTTTTCAAGTGTACCAACCGACAGCGTGCAGCGGTGATGGCTTCTACCTCATTTGTTTTATCGGGTGCATCTGCGACGATCAGTCGCTGCTTGCGACGCGACTAGCTTGCTACATATTACTCGTGGACGCGACTAGCTTGCTACATATTACTCGTGGACGCGACGTTACCTATCATTTATATGGACGGTTTAGTGTTATTGCTTTTGACGCAAAGCTTAAAGAAATTGCCTCATCTGTGCCTAGATGGAGCACGTTTGTACTGCACCTGCACCCTACTTGCGTATAATAATTCCTTTTACATACGGAATGTAAATCCCTTTCATTTTAATTTGTAACTCTACAAAAACATGTATTGCTTCATATTAATAATGTTTGCAAAGTTCGTTTGGTCGACAGTGAAAATTTTGATACGAGTATGTCATAATAAATGGAATTGTCATTCCAAGTGCTTTACTCAATTAGGGTGCATGTGCATGCTGGTGTATTTATAGTGTGTATACTCTCTTTTATGAAAGCATCGTTGGTAAATGAAAAAATTATCAGCATCATCAGTGGATACCTACTGAATCCAAATGATAGGTTATTGATATAAAATTTCGAAATTATTATAAAAGCTGAAGATTTCGTTTGTTAAAACGCGCTAATTTCTGGAACTACCGATTAGATTTGAATTTATGCAATCAAATGCAAAAATCTTTTTGCATTTGATTGTCCAACTCTTGAGGAAGACTATAGGCTATGTATCATCACGCTATGATCCGTAGGAGTGAGAAAGAACGCTAAGCGAAAAAGAATAGCGTGGGCAGGTGATGCGATGCGACGGGGTGTGTATACAATAAATTTCACGCGGACGAAGTCGCGGGAACTGGAAGTTGCAAAATATCATCTAGTTTTCCACTTATTCAGTAGTTTTGTATTAAAAAGGAATCCTGGTTGTTATTGTTTCTAGTAACAGAACCACTTTAGATTATGTTTCCCTTGCAATATTTCTTTGTCAGATACTTTCAGCCCATTCCCTTATTCTCAGTTGAATTGAAACACAAAGCAAAGGCGAGTCAATTCATTATCCCATAATCATGTTCAAGAATTACTTTCACTAAAGAATAATTTGTACAGGAAACAGTAAGAAGTTTATTTAATTGCTTTACAGAATCTCAACGTTTTCCTCTTAAAGAATGAACTGTTTGAAATCAAGTGTAATAAAGAAAATTTATTATGTTGGTGTTCACTGAGTTCAGAACAAATGTAATCATTATCAGTCATATTGTTGATTATGAATGGTCTTACTTCTTTAGACCATGCTTCAGAATAAATTTTCTCTTGTATCGTTGATATATTTATATTGTACAGCATACAAACAAATTTGTACTTTAAAGATTTTACTTTAAGTTACAAGCAAATAACATAATTCATTATACATCAATGAGTGAATAGGGGGGCGAGGTCAGAGGAAAACAACTGAATATAATATGACAGAACTAGTTTAAACAAGCTATAATTATCTTAGTCAAAATCACGTCTTCGCGTCTTTCCGTTTATGTTTCAAAAGCCCCAGTTCATTAGTCTATCTAACTAATCAAAAAAATATCTTCCTCGCATAATAACCCTCCTCCAAGCATAATTACCCTATAGCATAAGTGTATGTCTCACTTACACCTTCGAATTCAGCTTTTTCACACAGCCATGTTTCCATCAACGTTAAATTCCTACAAGACGACTGTAGTAAGACTTCATAAAATCACTAGCTTCTGCCCCTGGCTTCGTCCGCGTCTGAAATTATTCCACTGGAACGTGCTACCGCGGCAAAAAGTAGCCTGTGGGTATTTCCCAGGATGCCATCTATCTCCTTGCCTTAATTTTATCGAAATCTGTTCAGTGGTTTAGGCGTGAAAAGGTAACATACAGACAAAGTTACTTTCGAATTTATAATATTAGTATGGATTGAGCATTCGATTGCATTGTGACCAAAATCGCGCAGAAAACAATCTGGAAGGCGTCAGGCATCACTCTCCCATAAATACATGGAGTTTAACTCAAGACCGTCACAGCATCAGCAATCCGTAATCATAAATCGAACATCCAGAGGGACGGCATTTATTTCAATTTTGTCACCGTGCAACACTAACGCACAGAAGTACTGTCTGGTCGCGGTCATTCACTTAGCAGACATTTCACGAGTGTCAAATACATGTACGTAATTCTGGATTGAGTTAATAGGTACCGTTAATACTGACAGTTAGGCTAAGCGCGCACTACGAATTTTAATCGGTGCGATAAATAATCGCCAATCTGTAGACAATACTAATATACTAGAGTCCGCGCACTGCGGATAAAAATCGCTTGAGAATACGCTTGATAAATTTTTGTGTTTGCGATTTTATAACTAAATCGCAACGATTGAAATCGCAGAGCGCGCTTAGCCTTAGGTCCTTAAACCAGAAGAGAAATCCTTAAGGAAAACGCTAGTTTGTGAGGAATAAGATAGTAGTACCTAAAAGAGCTCGCCGCGTGATGACGGTAAGTACTTAGACTGCCTGTCAGCTGGCAGTTAGTCACTCTGAGGTTATTTATTTTTGCCACCATTAATAGTATTCCTGTATTTCGGTTCAAACGCTGCTTATGACATGATGTTCATGCGTGTTGACGTTCATACGCTGCTTATGACATGATGTTAATGCGTAAGGTGCCGAGACAGGCCGAGACTGTGTCGTCACGTGAAAATTTATAACTGATAAAAATGTCATAGTAATTATTTTGAGTTGACCTTCTGTACTATACTTAGCGTTTACCCCGCGAGCCCCGCCCTGCTCCCCGCTGCAGCCTTCGCCGGCGGCGCCTGCGCCGCGACAGACGAGACATTGAGATCCATTCCCTAAGAACTGTTTTATATCCTACATAATTTATGGGGACTTTCCAATCGTCGAGAACTATTTGGCTTGAGGAAAATACCTTTTTATTTTTAAATACTTGAATCGATGGCGTAAAAAGAGGGGAGACCACAATTTTTGGTTTACGGTCTACTGACAACTAGAGCTAATGGTGATAACCTTCTAACATCTGCCCAATAAAATTATGATGTCTAGTCTACGTGTCATATTAGGTAGACCTAAGTGACACGGAACGATATTGCAATTTACTTATCCCTTAGATGCAAAGCTAGGTTGAGAGCTAGCTCGCATAGTGCGCCTCATTTCTCCAGCAGCCAACTCCTATCCGATTCAAAACCAACCCCAGTTTTAACCAACTACGCCGCTTAACTGAAATAGGTAGGTATAGACGAACTATTACAAACAGAAGAACCCTCTCACTGGATAGATCAAAGTGAAATAACATTAGTACAAAATAAGATTATTCACTTAAGACTTAGGAGAAGCCGATAATTCCTTTATCAACTTTTAACAAGAGATTAAACTTAGGTAGATACTATACTGTTTCTACAATAATGCGCGCGCAAATATTTTCATCGACTTGCTATATTATTCTGTATCACATTATTAATTCATGCAATCATAACTCAGTGTTGATGCTCTGTAAATGAAGACTGGCGCTTTCTTAGCAACTTGTTACAGTGACTTATCGCGAAGTTACAAGTACCTTGTTACGATTGTGAATAATATATCAAGGTACAAGCGATAATGTACACAAGTCAAGGATGTTAAGCATTTTAACTTTACTAGATGCATAAAATATATCATAAATGTGTCTGCTTGAGTTTAGAACTTGGTCTTTTAAAGTCAGTCTGGAGGATATCACTTTCATTCCCAGTTGGGATGCTACAATCATGCCACAACAGCATGAGAATAAAGTATTGCTTGAAAACTACTTAGCAGTATCTAGTTCATAACGTATTTGCTAACTGCCATCATTAAAAACGCAATGCAAATAATAACCCCGACGACCAACCGGAACCAAGCAATCAATAAACAATACATCAAGATGAAAACTAAACAAAGCAATGACGCAACACTCGCCGTGAATGTCAGCGTTCTGGACGTTCCGTCACTGTCGCTGTGGCCGCTAATGCGCTCATTGAGTTATCTGTCTGACGGACTACAAATGTACAACACAATTGTACAATGCTATAATTGTTGCACTTAGCCTGTCTGTCTGTCAGTTGTCATCAATCACTGCTGTTTCAATAATATGACGTAGAGAAGTGCATGCAAACGCAGGCCAAAGATTTTTATTTATCTCTGACGTAATACCGATGAAGCACTACTGACATGTGACAAGTCATGGAAGTCTAGTTTTCACAGATTTCACAAAAGTAACCACACTCTTCAATGGATGTAAATGCTCTTATCCTTTTCTCTGTTTTTCATCTATACAAATAAATAAAACTGAAGTATCTGTTTGTAATGTCAAAATAACATGTTTTTAATAAAAGCATATGAAAGACGGGAGTCACCAAAAAAAAGTAACCAGGGTCCAACCATAACAAAAATTATTTTTAACAGTCTGTGTGTTTATTCCAGCTAATCTCCGAAACGGCTGGACTGATTTGTGTTATAAGGAGTAACTTAAGCTACTTTTATTTTAGTAAAAGAATTGGGGTTCCGCACAAAAAAAATAAAACCCATGAATATCCAATTTGTTTTCCGATATGAACGCGAACGATGTCGCGGGCACAGCTAGTTGTATATTTATTGTAGTAGAATCAGAAATCTTTTCAGAATATCAATATTAAATCTAAGAGTACCTAACACTTGATAAGTAGACCGTTCTCCTTAGTGCCGGAAATAAATTGCCACCTAATAGTCAGTTCTAGCTGTAAACACTATTTTATACATTAAGTATAAGTATTTCCTCCGATAGCAGTCTGCCGTCTACGCGCCCACTT
The DNA here is from genome assembly GCA_963855955.1 of Luperina nickerlii. NCBI lineage: Eukaryota > Metazoa > Arthropoda > Insecta > Lepidoptera > Noctuidae > Luperina > Luperina nickerlii. Next base: position 762,057 of record OY979666.1, on the reverse strand, counting down.
AGAGGTAATTACATCAGAATCGATTTAACTTACTTATTTGTAAGCTAGTGTTGATCATCGCCTTCCTGCTAAGTGGCAGTTTCACGACTAGTTGCTAAAAGATTGCCAATCGATTGTAACCGTCTGTGGATGTCTCGAGTTAGAATTTATCTGCTCATTGTGCTAGATGTTGTTAATGATGTTGTTAATATCCGTATTATTATCGCGGCATGAGATGGTAGGATGTACATTTCATAACGGAAAATAACAGCGTCGTGAAGTGTTAGTTTCCCTGCGCTGCGATTTTAGTGCATTGTTTTCAAGCACTAGGTACAATAGCAGCGCAGGAAAACTGTCAGTTTACGTGAGGCACTACTATGTTTCCGGTCTGTTGTTACATTAAAGAAACGACAGGAAGCCTTTCAACACCTGAAGCAAAATATTTCGTACCTATTTTTTCCAAAAAGTTCACGCAAATTAAATGTTTTCCGCGAACATTAAAACTTGCGTGAATTTTTTGTAAAGGATCTAGAAAGTAACCCTGTTTCACTATTATAAGCAGCTTTTCAACGTCAGCATACTATTATACTCACTTCATTTACGTCCATTCCGGGCAGAAGGCAGCCCCTGATTGAGCCTTCCCTTGCAGCCACAGGCTCCCTGACCCGGCTTCACCTCGCGGCGGCCATTTCAATAATAACAAGTGTTGTCAATCTCATTTATCTGCACTTAGCCCATAGTCACGTTATACCCACGGAGCAGATATTGTCAGAAGACTAGAATTTATGGGCAAACTTAAGAAAACTAGCTAAGTACTAACTTAAATTGTCCGTATAAACAAATCACAACTGTCATTCTTTAATAATTGTATGAAAAGGCTCATAACACGGCAAATAGGCATAGAGCTGTCCTGTTCACCAGGAGGCCACATTCACTCGAACATTTAAGTCAAATAGACACGCAAAGAAGAAGACGTAGGTGTCAATTTGTTTAATTATGACTTCCCTGACGGAACAATGCGTCATCTTATTTCCTGCAACTGACCCGGTAAAGACACTTGTACACATCCCCGTACCACAAAGTACTAATTTGCTATATTGTTTCCCTCATCAGCTATCCACTCATATATTAGCATAATAAACGGATTTGCAAGCAGATTGGGACCCAGTCGTCATTTACGATTCCACAAAAAGAAAATGGGCTCTTCACAGGGAAGTAGGAACCTCTCGGAATCAGAGCTAACATAAAAAATTAAGTTGCCAGACTCTTTTGTATCTCTTATCACAAAGACATTGATGATGAGCCGTCAAAAAACTACGTCATAAATTGATAAACGTTACTTAGCGCTTATCTACTGCTTTGACTAAGCACTATTCCTATCACTGTCGCACAACTTTTTTTTGTGCGACAGTGATAGTAATAGTGCTTAGTCAAAGCAGTAGATAAGCGCTAAGTAACGTGACAAACTACGAGACGTGCAAGATTGAGACTGGAATATTTGTCTAAGTTTAAGTGAAGTTTAAGTTTATAAATGATTATTATTATTAAGCACGTGCTAAGTAACGTTTATCAATGTAGGCGCTAGCCTCAACGATCTTTTTATATGATCACACCTAAGCCAGTTTGTTTTCGATATCTTCATAATAATAATAATGACTCGTAGATCAAAATGATACTTCTATCCCTCAATCTCTGCAGCCCTGCCACCGCCGGAGGGTCAAGGAGAGCGGTAGGAGGAGGTAGTTCCCTCCGACGATAAATCTAAGCAAGGCGATGTCCCCACTGGCCGTGAAAAACGCAGCGTAATTAGTTTGTGTTAGAATAACGGCCCTTGTAAGGCTACATACTCCCACATTGATATATGAGCATTACCCTCAAGTACAAAGAAAGTATGTGTATGTTCAAAGCCTTTGAACCTTCATTTGTTAGGGTTAGCGGCTGTTCCGCGAAATTGCTATTGATTCGATGCATGTAGATTTCAGGTAGGTACTTATTTTGGTGAAATAAAGTTTTCAGGACTTTGAAAAATGTAGTTTTCTACATCGCCAGGATGCATTGAACACCGTTGAAAATTCCTGAATTTTGCAAAATACCACTCAATTATCATTTCCATATCTCAAATAATAACTAAAATAAAACAGCTATTACACTTCCTGTGTTTACACAAAAATAATTTACTAGCCAGCATTGTTTTACATTATTAGTACAACCGCACAAATATTGCTCCTCCTGTGTGCTCTGTGTGTGCACAGATAACATGCACACGTGCGCACGTGAAAATGCATAATGCGAACAAAACAATGACCGGGTGATCCGCATCAGAACCGACTGAAGTGGAATTACGGTTAATGTGCAGATCAGATAGCGCCAATATTGAGAGGATATTTTATTAATTTACAAACGTTGCCTGATTGTGTATAGGCAGCTGGGGTTTAATAATTTATTGTTATTAAATCATCATAGAAAACAAAACACCTTGTAAATGAGCTTTCCAATTTAGGTCAATGCTGAATGAATATCACAGCATATTTTGTGGGCCTCGAGCGCATACCGGAGCTTACAATAAACTCTTCAACCAATACTTCAATGACCTTATACCAACACATATATCCAGTCAAACAAATCTAAGCACACACTTAGTTCTTCTTCTTATAGATAATATTGATGTTTGGAAATTTAATTAAAATTATGTGTATACCTACCTATAGCTTAAAATCAATCAAAAACAATCAAAATCAAAATATTTTATTTCACATAAACCTACATGGGCACGTATGAAACGTCAGAAGCTAGGTGCACGGTTCCAATTGGTTGTTTCCTATGGAGAAGAGCCGGTAAAAAACTCCACGGTTACTCTATTAAAAATAATTGGCTTTTGCAACATTTTCAAATTACAGTAGGTATGGAGGACAGCTAAGGCCTGTCAACAAGTACCTGGTGCTTAATAAAATAAAAAAATGGTCTACAGATTTAAAGTCCACAAGGCCTATAAAGTCCTCACATTCAAAGAATCTATCAAAAGATAAATAAAAATAAAATAAAAAACCCTATTAAAACCAAATGATATGATTGCCATCACAACCACAAAAAAGCAAATTCATACACAATCATGCTTTAATGAAATGTATAATACATATTTGGGCAATTTTATGTAACCAATCCTCTAAGAGAAAGACGCTTTTGTTTGCAAAGAGATACCTAAACATTATGTTAACCTGTGAGTGTACACGTGTGGCCTGACGGATGGGAGCCCATCCAGCGCGCTGGAGCACACAACGGTATCTATCTAATAGAACAGATTAGCTCGAGTGCACCACACTACCAGTGCGTGAACCTGATTGCAGGTTATCATAGAAAATAAACTGATATTAATATTTAAGTACGTTGTTGAGTCTAATTTCTTTTTTTCTATTACACTGTTTGGTCCTATATATTTTTTACACGATTGCAACGTTATCTTGGTTGTGTTTATACTGGGTTATTGGTAAAACATTAACAAACACTCTTAAGAGGTCATTGTACTCATTATAATGAACAACTTTTAATATGGGACAAAACCTGAAATCGCGAAAAAAAATTAGCTGTTCCCTAAATTTTGACCAGTTATACGCACATAAATGTAGGGAACAGCTCATTTTTTTTTCGCGATTTGAGATTTGGTCCCATAGTTGTTCATAATTATGAGTAGAATGACCTCTTGAGAGATTGTTAATGTTTTACCAATAACCCTGTACCTATATTTTACGGTAAGTGTGATTAATTGAAAATTATTAATAATTGTCTATCATTATAATTATTTACCGAAAGTCGAGGTAAAAGCATTTATCGGTGATTATTAATGATGCAACCTTAGTGCCGATAAATGTAAGTAATAAATCAAAAATCATTTACGATAAGCGATCAATAAATACGTATTGAACAAAGAAATAGACAAAATACTTTAATTTTAATCTTGATTTTACGGAATCTATGATTGTATAATTTTAATTTTATCTCTTCGTGTTTGATTTAAACTAAATCAAATAATAAAGGATTTGGCATGTAAGTTTCTTTTAGTCATGTATTGTAAGTACTGTGTTATTATTGTTACGAGCTTGGGGTTCGTGACAATAAAAACTGCCAATTTAATAACCAAAAAAATGACACTTTACTCACCAACACTAATTACAAGTCAAACACACTAATTAAGAAACACAATTTCACTTACTGATCACTGTTAAGTCAAACGACCAGATGACCTCCTGAACAATCATTATGGTACAGCTGTAGAACATCCGGTACTTGAGCTTTAGGGACAACCATTTGCAAATGACAGCTATCTCCCCGAGCATTTTCCCATTTATGGCACAGGACTCCATCCTGAACCACCAAGCTATCCCATTGGGCCCAATAGCTTTTTGTGACCGAACTCATCGCTGAGACGTCACTCCACCGGGGCTTAGGAGCTCTGGCCTTTATCCACTCCAGAATTGGCTTGATGTCCGAATCTTCCAGCTGTGCATGTTGTAGGCTCTCCTTCCACTCGTTGCTGAGGTCTGTCCTGAGCATCCTTACAGGTACCACTTCCTTACTTTCCTGCCTAGTACAGAGCTTGCAGTCTTCAGGACAAGGTCTTCTTGACAATGCATCTGTGTTGCCAATAATAATAATAATAATAATAATAATAACTTTATTTGCCAAAATGTAGGTGTACAAAATAGTATGATGTTAATTATAAATGTGGCCCAATTACATTCTACCATTACATGTGGTGTGCAAATATTTAATTTCATAATACATTAAATTATTAAAAATGTCATAATATTCCTTCATTATTATTCTATAAGTTACAAAATGTCTAATTAAATTAAATTAAATTAATTGCAAATATTAAATTTAACAATGCATTACCTACTTTAAAAAGTCATCATAACATTACATCAGTCACCAGTATTGATATGATAGATATGAATGTCAGATTTTATGTATTAATTGAAATGTCAATGTCCAAGAATATTGTTATAATGTCAAAATAAAAATAATAATAGTAAGTAAATGTCAAATTAAAAATATCTCAATCATAAATCAAATCATATCAAAAATAAAAATATCTAAAAACCAAAATTGACATTACTTTTTTTTTCGACATGTGACATAAATTCAGTAACAGTATAAAAACATTTTTCTTTAAGCCACTGAATCAGCTTTTTCTTAAACATAGGCAAAGGTAGTTCTTTAAAGGCGACGAGGCGGCCAAGAGACTTCCCGCTGCGGTGTTTAACCACAAAGCCGTCCTGCTGCTGCTGGGCGGTGCTGTTAGCCGCACTACCCTCTCGAGTCCAGCCACCTTCCCTTTCTGCAGTCCGCTTAGGGCAACTGGATCGAAGGTGGCCCCTTTCCCCACAGCCGTAGCACCTAGGGCTGTATCCTTTCTTGCGGTTGCGAACTGTAGCCGCTGTAACCTCCCTGACGCGATGGGAACGATGATTCTGCCGCACCGCTTGAACCTCCAGTGCATGGGCTAAGGCGTCCTTCAGCGTTCCGTGGTGACCGAGCCTTACAGCAGCTCTAACTTCAAGGTCGCGGATGCCGTCGATGAATGCCTGCACCAAGTTCGCATCAATAAGCGCAGGTACGGACTGGTAAGCTTTACGAACCAGCTTCTCCACTTCAAGGGCCCACTGCTGCAGGTTTTCATTACTGCGTTGCACGCGATCCTTCAGCTGCGTACGGAACACGTGTTCCAGATGAGCGTCGCCATACCGAGCCTCCAATGCCTCAAGGAGCTGCTCGTAAGTCACTTCCTTACCGAGAGCTTCCAGAACAGTTAAGGCCTGGTCGCGCAAGCCTAGGGTGAGAGCAGTCATGGCCTGACTTTTATTCCACCCGTTCGCCTTCATGACATCCTCAAACTGGATTTTGTAGGCCGACCAGGAAGAAGTTCCGTCAAACGGTGGCACTTTGAGTCCACGTAGCGAAGGTGTTATAGCTACGGGAGCTGCGATTCCATCACCCAGTTTAAGGTTACCCAACTCTTGCTTCACATTAGCAATGACGTCATTAAACTTGCTGATCTGAGTTTCAGCTTCTGACAGGCGGTTGTCATGCTGGGCAACCTTCTCCTTCATCTCCTTCATGTCTTTCCCCAAGGTTGCATGAAGGTCCTTTATGAGGAACATCTGCTCTTCCTGGCGGCGCACCTGCTCCTCCTTATCCCGCTGGAGCTGTTCCTCCAACCGACGAGCCTGTTCCTCCTGTCGGCGAGCCTGCTCCTGCAGCATCATCATCAGAGCAGCAAAATCTGGTGCTGATGATGCTGGAGCAGCTGTGGACGGGCCGGCCTCCGTGGTCGGTAGCTGGCCTTCCGACCTCTGTGGCGTTGCTCCACCGAATCGCCTCTGTTCCGTCTCTTGCTGGCGTTGACTCCGGGTACTAATACCCTCCATGTCGTCTTTGGGTAAAATCGGCATGATTTTAATCCCACTTCTGACACCAATTGTTACGAGCTTGGGGTTCGTGACAATAAAAACTGCCGATTTAATAACCAAAAAAATGACACTTTACTCACCAACACTAATTACAAGTCAAACACACTAATTAAGAAACACAATTTCACTTACTGATCACTGTTAAGTCGCACTTGAAGATCGCTTTCGATGTTATCGCTCGTAACGCTTAATCGAAACTATGTGTCTCGCGGCTCGCGCCCGCCTTATATACTGCCACAGAGCTATTCTATAGACATCTAGTATGTTCGAGTACATAGCGGTCCCGACTGACTCGACGTCGATAGTTCTCGGAATTACTAGTACTTAGAAAAAGGTCAAGTAGGGTCGAGGCCTAGTACCAAGGTACTAGTTCCGCTACCCGATACTAGATGGCGCTAGTGGTAACTAATGTCGCCATGTATCAAGCATTATTTGTGGCGCGCAACATTATAAATAAATACCTACTGGACAAATAACTTCGAGTCTTATTTTATTTTATTACTTTTATCGACGAGAGTAGTCAATTATAATTAATACCAACTGCTAAAAGTAGTGAATTTCAGTTTTATATTTACATTTACCAAATCATGAGGTAATTATTAATAATTTTCAATTAATCACACTTACCGTAACATATACACAAGATAACATAAACTATGTCAACATGTTCACTTCTGTACTATGTATAAGCCTTACAATAATTTAACTTTGTTACACAGTATTAGGAAGCATACACACTAGCGACGACACCACGCGGTACGCTAAATCGTCTCTCGTGTTTGCGTAGGTTGTGAAAACCTTAAAGCAACAGAAAATAAAGAAGAATTGATGATTTTAATTGCCATGCAATTTTATCTGGATAAAATGACGGCGAAGAATAGTTTCATTAAAACAAAAAAACTAATAAGCACGTGTTAATGTCAGTATTTCAGTAATCAAGGATTCTGATTGTCATTTTTTGTTATCTTATAAATTGCTCCGAGTACAAAAATGAAAATGATGCACTTCACACCCTTCTGTCAATTAGTTTATTGTAAGTAATAAAAGTGGATTTTAGTTAAGAGCGTGGGAAGTAACAGTAAAACTAATATGATTCTATTACAATATTCATACGAGTAGATATGGCTATAGCAATACGTAGGTACATATGTCATAGTGTATTTACAATTCTCCATTTAGCAAGAATTCGTAGAACCAAGTAAAAAACGACTTGTATACTACTTTATTACATTTAATATAAACCTTTCCATTTCCTTCCTCATGACATGAAATATTTGCTATACAACACATTACTATAAATAAAAATAGTTCGTCCCCTGACATCGCGATATTTGCAAGAATAAGCCATTACAAACACGCACATACGTAACACTACGGACAATGCGCACTATTGCATGTCACATATCTACCACACCGCACCGCACCGCATCGCAACGCGGCGAATTTCGTCTAGTGTGTACGTATCTTCATGCTAAGTCACAGACAGTTGGCATCTTTATGTAACAAAATAGTAACTTAGAGCAATGTAACATGAAAACCTGTACCTATTTCTTACGTCATAATAAAATGTGAGTGTAACTATCAGATCACATAAACAAAATAATCTAGATTTCAACTTATACACTGTAGTGTAGTACCTAATTTAGCAAGCGACACAATTAGCTATGTTGTGACGAGGCCGATGAGTATTGAGCATAGAATGCGATCACTTCTAAGCAATTTAAGTGAAATTGAACAAATATTATAATAACCCGTTTACATAAAACGTGAAAAACAAATCTGTTTTTCAAAATATCTCAAGGATTACAACTACCAACGAAATGTTTATCGTCCATTACGTGTATTGAGAGTATTTCTTATGTTCTGTCTCAGGAATAGCTGTAATAATTCACACTTACCACTGAACACCCACGAACTGCTGCAAACTGCGCGGTACTGCGCGTCCCTGCGCGTTCCTGAGCACACAACAATCTGGAACAAAACAACGGTATTTGAATCAATTTGAAACTAAAATGAGAGGGATTGGACACATTCATGTTATTGGAGATAAATCTCAAGTACCTACTGTGCGTTGTTGGTCTTTCTTAATTATGTATACATACTCGTACTTGAGAAATAAGGACAAAAATATACAAATTCCAGCACACCTATTGTAACAGCCCAGGGTAACTCAAGGTAAGTGCGCGCTAGGGTGCGCGGGATTGTTACTTTACGGCAAAACTACGGCAGGTACATAACCTGCCGTACTTTTAGCTCACACCATGGAGCCACTGCGATTATCCTGTTGTTAATAGCTACTTAGTTTTATGTCCAGATCTAAACTTATTTTATTGTATCGCAACGGCGGCGTGCAAAACCTCCTACGCTACACGTTTGTCAGATTTTTTGCGACCATCCTGATAATAACTGCATCAGGAGTAACATCCAGTCTTTTCAGCTCTTGGTAACGCAAGTGAGTGCATTCGTATAATCATATTTTTAGAGCCATCCTCTCCTGCTTGCAGTAGTGCTTTGAACTCTATCCTTTCATAATTTACACTAAGTTACTGAGAGTAGCCCTCAATATAAAGCTATACACTTGACGAGTGGCCGCTATTGGACTGGAAGTTGGCCCAACACAACGTATTGGAGATCCAAATATATCCACATTGAATTTATGGGATCCATAAGATTCTTATTATAAGATTATTACTTAGGTACCTAAATACGCTAAACTTCGAAGGGAAAAAGTCCAAACAAAGTCAAAACAAATAATTCAAAAGAATGAAAGCATCATTCTTCTGTATTGTTTGTTTTGATTTTAGTTCACATACCACCGCCAATGTTCACATGCAACCGCCAATGTTTACATGCCACCACCAATGTTCACACACCACCGCCGTTGTTCACATGCCACCGCCAATATTCAGTTGCCACCGCCAATGTTCACATGCCACCGCCAATGTTCACATGCCACCGCCAATGTTACATGCCACCGCCATTGTTCACATGCCACCGCCAATGTTCACATGCCACCACCAATGTTCACATGCCACCGCCAATTTTCACATGCCACCGCAAATGTTCACATGCCACCGCCAATGTTCATATGCCATCGCCAATGTTCACATGCCACCGCCAATGTTCAAATGCCGCCGCCAATATTCACATGCCACCGCCAATGTTCACATGCTACCGCCAATGTTCACATGACACCGTCAATGTGCGCATATCCCGTTTCAATTTCAATATATTCAGTTTGAATCCGCAAGTAAACAAAGTGAGATGCTAATCTAAACGTTGTGTATGCCAAACTGTTCATTGTTCACGATACGTATTGTTTTCGCAGCCAATGATACAATTTAACAAATTATCGTGTGAAAGGAAATCGCAGAATTGCCAATTTGTTCGAAGCGATGCGCGGGCGGTGCGGACGTTTACAAAATCTGATTACGAGCGGTAATCGTATTCGAGTGCTTTGTTTACTCAATGAGACTTCTGTATTTTTTATAGGAAAAAATGCATTCATTTCGTATAATTGTATTACAGTTTTTAATAAGAACAAGTATTATGTTTCTAACTTGGAAACGTATACGAGTCTATAAAAACTTGAAGCATGCAGAAAATTGCAAAGTTACGGCTCTCTGGCATGCAGCTACGGAAATAACTCGCTTTTCTGCAATTGTTATTCATGGATTTATTTTATTTTTCTACGCTTGTAGTAATTGCCGGCATTACCCTCATAACAGAGTTCGTAGAATCAATCATAAACGTACTCAGCTTCTAAAATATTTTCGCCAGACTTCAGGCTATAAAAGCGGAAACAACTAAAACTATCTAGAATGGGGAAATAAGTTGAACGTCCAACATTTCTCCGAAATATTCGCCCTTGAGCTGATTTTTATTCACTAAAGTTTTATATTACAACTCAACTTACCTACACTTAAAAAAATACGCCTTAGTAACCGGCCAGAAATGTAAACTTTCAAGCACACAGTGTTTCTGCCTCGGAGCGTCTGATTACGCCTGAGAACGCTTGAGTACGCCTGAGTAGTATCTGACAACTGTGTGTGCCTAGTATTCTACTATCGCATATCGCCGAGAGTCTCAATGTGTATCGAATAGGTTCAATTTGGCGACGACGACGGTCTGCGGGCGGCGCGCCTCACAAATATTCGGAAGGGTTTGTGGTAACTCGATATGGTCTCACAGACGACGTCTAAGGCAACAGAATGTAGCTAACTAACTTTGTAGGACCTATTCTGGTAGGATTCAACTATGTGGGACTTTGTGGATGCTTGCAACTAAACTATACCGCAATATTAAACTGTCTTATATACAAACAAGTTAATCATAGTTAGTAATGATATTGAAGAGTGTATAGTGAGGAGGGTGCGAAACTGACCTGACGACCTACCTTCAGGAAGTAGTGATTAGGCACAGGAAAAGAATAAGAAACTTACTTTATACCAAATGTAAACGGAATTGGAATAAAGTAGTTGGCTTAATAGGATAAATTAGGTAACTTTTAAACAGAAAGCAGCTTACAGGATTATAGGCTGCTTTCTGTTTAAAATTTACCGAATTCATCGTATTCCAATTACCTACAAAATTATATCTAAACAGAGACAAAAGTTTTATGTTTTAAATTATTTTCCATTTTATAAACATCGGCGGAAATATTTTGAATTTACCTTTCGTAAAATATTTATGTAACGCGTTCTCTTTGTATTGTAAGTAAATTAAGTAATTACGCTACAGTCTAAGATCCAAGCGATGGCTTAAAACAAATAACCTTTTAATTCCGCCGACGATACTTGTTACCAACAACGGAATATTTATTTAGGCATGAAATGAAGGTTGTACCTACACCAATAATAATAGCTGCCGGCGCGGACAGATTTCCCGTTTATATTGCCGTCGACAGACGATTGATTCCCAAATTAAAAGAGACCTTGTTTCTCGAACGTTCGACGACTGAACGATATCTCTATATTTCTTTCTCCGAATATTTATTTGTCACAGAACATGTTCATTAAGTAGCGAGTCGTGTTGTTTGTCGAATTTCTATTGTTTTATGTTCGTTATCAAACTTTCGTATTGCTGTCATATTTTCTTGCCTGACGACTTCTAGACACTAAGAGAATTTCCAACTTATCTTTTCACAGGTTTTATGTTCTGCGAGTGTTTAATTAACTAATTGGCTTAATTACGAGCCGACGAAATTACTGGTTCACAAAAAAACCTTCCGTAAGCGCGTAAAAATCAAACAAAATCTTGCATCTATTCAGCAAAAAATAAAATATCTGTTGCAGAACTGAATTTTAAAAGGCAATACATTTCCAGGTGTCCAGTGCGAGGCATGTTTAAAACTGTGCACTTGTGTGGATATAACATAAAGTTCGCGGCAGTATACGCGGCAGATACTGCGGGCTGTAGTGAGCCGGTCCTGCTGTTTGTAGTTCATACGTTTAGAGACGTGTTCCGGTTGGCGCGCCTCCAAGTCGTGACAACAACACACTAACTACCGAGTGAACTGTGGTTATCGCGCAATGGTTCCTGCAATCTTTTAACTTATGACACAACAGAAATAATCGAGTACCGTTTCAAGTTTCCCGTGACAAAAAGACGAATAAATAATGGAAATAAGAACAATCATGTTTGACAGTTCCAAATCCCGTTTTCCGTAGTTTATTGCTTCCAAGTATTCTATATTCGTTCTATAGTGATGACTGACGGAAATAGCAAAACACTGAAACATTCTGAGAAACTCAGACAAACACAGGTGGTTTATTTCGCATAAACGTCTCAAACCGTCCACTGAGAGGAATAGCGTGTGATTTATATGAGCGGCTAATGTAGATATCATTGTTATGAATGTATCGCTGTGCACGCTCGTATGCGGTGGTATGCGTCCCTGTGTGGGCCGCGTGATGCAGCGCGGGAGTAGTCCGGGCCGGGCGGCCCTGCGGATGTGATGCAGCGCGGAAGTAGTCCCGGCCGGGCGGCCGGCGGCCCTGCGGACGTGATGCAGCGCGGGAGTAGTCCCGGCCGGGCGGCCGGCGGCCCTGCGGACGTGATGCAGCGCGGGAGTAGTCCCGGCCGGGCGGCCCGCGGCCCTGCGGACGTGATGCAGCGCGGGAGTAGTCCCGGCCGGGCGGCCGGCGGCCCTGCGGACGTGATGCAGCGCGGGAGTAGTCCCGGCCGGGCGGCCGGCGGCCCTACGGACGTGATGCAGCGCGGGAGTAGTCCCGGCCGGGCGGCCGGCGGCCCCGCGGACGTGATGCAGCGCGGGAGTAGTCCCGGCCGGGCGGCCGGCGGCCCTACGGACGTGATGCAGCGCGGGAGTAGTCCCGGCTGGGCGGCCGGCGGCCCTGCGGACGTGATGCAGCGCGGGAGTAGTCCCGGCCGGGCGGCCCGCGGCCCTGCGGACGTGATGCAGCACGGGAGTAGTCCCGGCCGGGCAACCGGCGGCCCTGCGGACGTGATGCAGCGCGGGAGTAGTCCCGGCCGGGCGGCCGGCGGCCCTGCGGACGTGATGCAGCGCGGGAGTAGTCCCGGCCGGGCGGCCGGCGGCCCTGCGGACGTGATGCAGCGCGGGAGTAGTCCCGGCCGGGCGGCCCGCGGCCCTGCGGACGTGATGCAGCGCGGGAGTAGTCCCGGCCGGGCGGCCGGCGGCCCTGCGGACGTGATGCAGCGCGGGAGTAGTCCCGGCCGGGCGGCCGGCGGCCCTGCGGACGTGATGCAGCGCGGGAGTAGTCCCGGCCGGGCGGCCAGCGGCCCTCCGGACGTGATGCAGCGCGGGAGTAGTCTCGGCCGGGCGGCCCTGCGGACGAGCGCAAGTGCTCTGGCCGTCGAGTGCATCTGTATCGGAGACAGCTTACAAGTGCAGTGAGTAACATCGTTGTTGTTGGCTGCGCGATTTGTTTGACTCTTACTTTCACTTACGCGCTTATTTCGGAGTATTACCTAATAGCTCTTATTACAACTCTATATTGCGGGTTGCAGACCAGAGCTAAGCTAAGTTAGTTGCTTAGCTCGCATTACCTCAGCTATGAGCTAAGCTAGACTAACTTAGCTTAGCTCTTGCTCTGCAACCCGGGTATACCTTACCGGCCTTTTGCTAGTTTTTCCTTGAGTAAATAGGTACCTTTCTAATCATCTGCCTGATAGATCGATGATGTGTAATTCAATCAACCCAGCCTATCGCAGTCCACTGCTGGACATAGGCCTCTCCCAGGCTGCGCCGCAACACCCTGTCCTCCGCCTACTGCATCCAGTCTGTCCCAGCCACCTTCTTTAGGATGATGGATGATGTTGGTTTGTTTTGATTTGTAATTATGACTTAATTATTAAAAAAACTTGGTTATTTTTGAAGCAAACTTTCAGTAGGAAAATTACACAATGATATAAGCTTAGCTAACCTTTTCAAAAGAAGTTCCCTTCCCACAATATTACCTATTTTATCTCAACCGTTACTTCCTTCCACTCACCTTATAAATGGCCGTATGCTAATAACTAAAATATGTAAGAAGTCAAAAATAAAGCTTTAAAATAATGTATGCAAACTGTTCGAATGAGTTTCTTCATGCAAATCGGCGTGCTTTAAACTTAGCGGACAGGGAAGGAAAAAGTCGTGGAAACTAGTTCAGGCGCAGTGGAACTGTGGGAGTGAGCTCGTCGAAGGCATTCATTTTCAAATGTAGGAGTTTAGCGAGGGAAAGTGAACAGTATCCAGGAGTACGTACTCGTACCGTCGAACAAGCATATTTGGTATACAGGCATAAATATTCATCATTCCACTGTAAACGTACGTGGGTTCGAACCCAGGTTTGCATTATTTTGTTTAAATAATTTCATCATCACTACTCTAAAAACGGTGAAGCAGTGGGAAACATTATAGGCTGATTATGCTCTATGCTTTTCGAATTAATCATTGGATATAAGTGAAGTGACAAGTTGCACAGGTACTTATATTGTAACTAATACAAGTCAATTTAATTATTTTATAATTTTTAGTGCGTGATATGTTATTTAGTTTTTTTAAACTTCATATTTTATTTTAATGTGTTGACTTAGAAGCTTAATTGTTTTTAGAGATCCAAGGGATTACAGACCTACGTATTTGATATTAATTTCAAGTTGATACCTCCTCGCATTCCTATATATAGACAGTGATCAAGTGACAAATGATCCTTTAAGGGATCCGCGTTTCCCTTTTGAGGTACGGAAACCTAAAAAAAATTACATATTTTAAAGAAATAAAATTATACTATGACTATGACACACTTTAAACCAAATAACGAAGCGAACATACTTATAGCATACTTAAGGGCGTAATGTAAAAAAAAATACAACACACGACAACCTAAATACTGTTTCAAAGTAGTTGCAAGTTAGCTGCCTGTATAACAAATAGCTTGTTCGACAGTACTTCAGAACGAACTGGGACCGATCCGGATGTGCGCTGAAACGGATCGACGACGGGATTTTCTGTGACTCTGCGCGTCGGGTTTCTTTCGTGAGGTATTGAATCGTGTAGAGGTGGATACGGATTTGAATTTAAACGCTTCAGAGATTTTGTGTTGATTGTGTTCGTAATTCGTTTATATAAGCACAATACTAACCTTATAACCTTAAACCTAAATAACTCAGAAATAAAGTTCCCCAACAACACCGGGCATGCTTTGCCAGGACCTCTCATGCGTTGTTCTTACAAGCCAGTTAGCTCAGAATTTTTCGGTTAAATCAGACCGAGAGGCTTGGCCGGGGGCTTTTTCAATTTTTTTATACATATAAAAGATATTCACTATTATGTTTCAATTTCTGTCAGTATTGAGGTGCACCGCTGCTCCGTTATTTCTATATCTGAAGGCACCGCCAGACGGTTAGAGACAGCCGTCTATCCGCTCGAAGATAAAAACAGGCTGCCGTGGAAACATAAGACTTACAAACTGTGCGGGAAGATCACGAAATGTGCAGTAAACAGGGTTTCAGTAAACTGATTACTTACACAACAAACGCTTACATCGAAAATGAGAAAGCACCAAAGGTATTGAGGATTATATTGTTAGAACTTAACGAAGGCCTTAAGATCACCAACACAAATAGAATTTAAAATAAAAGGTTCCAAAACAAGGCGAACGCAAGAACCTCGTTCACAGTCCAAGTCGTAGTAGGTGGAACCGCTGCAAACGTCGGAAATCAAATACATATTTTTAATAATCGAAAACAGAAAGAAAATATAGAGAACGAGTTTTTCAGGCTGGCTCGTCTGTAGCGTTGTCCCGTACGTTTCCATACAAAGTGAATCTGGAGCGGGTCCCAAGCGGCGCGCTTCTAATACTTGCGCTGCATGTTATCGTCACGAGACATGTCCGTCCGTCTGTCTGCGCGATAATGCGACTCCATGCTCCATGCATGTTGGCCAGTGAGACTTATGACCCAGTACACCATTAAAATGTTGTCGCGGAGCAACCTGTGAGTAGATACAGATATTAGTGGATACACAGGGTCTGTACTTATTGGCCGTCGGATTTATTGAAAATAAAGTAAAATCAGAATAACTGCCGATTGCAAAAATAGAGATGATAGTGCCAATTGTGATAAGAATATCTATTGAAACCTATTGTATTGGACTCATCGAATTCTATGAATCATGAATAATGTGCAATATTTATTCACATTGAATTTTTGAACATAACATGTTTCCCTGAATAGAAATAAACAAATTATGCTGTATTACCTCCTGCGAGGCTAAATAAATTAAAAGCTGATTTGCAATGCATACACGATTGTTATATGTTGTACACAATGGGCTACTTTGAAACAAAGGCAGTGACGAATCTATCAATGAATGAACGAGTTGACCCGACACACGTTGTCCTGTAAAATTAAAATAAAGTGTGACAAAAACCCATAGAACATTTTTCGGTAAGCTTTTCCAATTTATATTTCTATAAAAAACTACATTCGGACTACCACACATTTTAAAACAAAAAATAATTTAATCGGTCCAGCTGTTCTCAAGTGGTGTACATCTTTGTGTAACTTTAATACCTGCGGATCTGATACGGCTCCTCTTCTCATTTCGTGTTAAGCTCATATTGTAGCCGGCTAGCCAGTGGCAGCCAAACTGCAACGTTTGTGTCAAAGCTTTTAGATAGTCCATGTAATACAAATGAAATGTTATTCGTTGGTAAGTACAGTTCACAAAAGAGATAAGTATGCAGGATCGTCGGATATAGTTGAAGTTTAGTAAGAAACCGATAGATTTTAACGAATAAAATTTAATTTTATTAATAGAAAACAAACGGCTCATTTATCAAATTAAATTTCAGTCGACCACATTCATTGGTTTCTTACTAAAGTTCAACTATATCCGACGATCCTGCATACTTATCTCCTTTGTGAACTGTACTTACCAACGAATAACATTTCATTTGTATTACATGGACTATCTAAAAGCTTTGACACAAACGTTGCAGTTTGGCTGCCACTGGCTAGCCGGCTACAATATGAGCTTAACACGAAATGAGAAGAGGAGCCGTATCAGATCCGCAGGTATTAAAGTTACACAAAGATGAAAAAAGATTACTAATTCATGACAGAAGAAAATGGCGCGAACATAAGGTGGCCTACACCAATCCATAAAATTGAACTGAAAAAAGATTACCAAGTTAAATAAAAGCTTATTAAAACATTGAAACAAAATATCTACTACTTATTTAAACCTGAAATTAAACAGAAACTTTACAATTAAATATTGTTGACGACAACACCAGCTCCGATCGCCGGAAGCATATTTGTTACTAATTAGTACGATTTCATCGGAAACAGTAATATGTATTATGCGAGTGTACCTTCGCTGTCACAACAACAACAAAAGCAGGTATTGGGGACATTGACTAATTGATTACAAAGCCTTCCAAGTATCCTTCAATCACTAGGTTCCGCGTATACTGAATTCTGGCAAATATCAAAGTAATTGGCTTTATTAATAAGCATGTCGTTCTAATTCTGGTTGAATAAATAAATCAGTTCTCTACCGAAACGGTATTTTTTTATCTAAGATGAGGAAGTAAAGTACACCCGGTCTATATCTCACGAAAATTTGGCCTAAATTAATAATCCCAAATTCGCTAAAACGTCGCGAAATAAGATGATGAATAATTTGTAGGGAGGAGAGTTTTTGTGTGTCTTCAGTACCTAACCTTAATTCGTTTGTGAGCGGCGACTAACGACTTCGTGATTGCGGAGCCGCCTCGCCTGCAAATGGACTTCAACTTTAGTTTCCCTTACTTGGTATTTATTTCATTCCTTGCGTTTACATTTTTAGGGCGAAGTTTGTCGTAATACTGCCAGTAAAATTAACGTAGATTACACAGACCACCTTAAGAGCGTTTACGCCGTACGGCATTTCATACAAACATACAAGCCCTTATTTTTCAAAATGAATGAACCGATTTTAATGAAACTTCATACGGATAAGCAGGATACAAAGGTCTAAAAAGTTAGTAAAGAACATTTTCGAAAAATAGTGTTACAGCCAAATTAGACCGATTTTAAATTTGTTCTCTACTAACTATTTAGACCTTTGTATCCGGCTTATGCGTATGAAGTTTCATTAAAATCGGTTCATTAATTTAGAAAAATTAGGGCTTGAAAGTTTGTATGTAATGCCGTACGGCGTAAACGCTCTTAAGACAAAAATGAATACAGTTTGCTATAGGAAGTCTCAAACAGGCTACCTACCTACGTGAAAGACTTGTTTATCTCTTCCAAAAGTAAAATTCACACTCTGCAACCCGTTAAAAAAACTGAAAACTTTGTTTTGCCAAAATAAATTATTTCTATTCTGTTTATGTAAAAACCTTTCATGCAAATACACAATTACTTCTATAAAAGAAGCAAAACCAACGCAGGATCCTAGCACACCGAGACCTATGAAATATTAAACCCTTGTTTGATACTTTGCTGCTGAATATTTAACGGCGGATATCCGACGTAATTAATAATTAACGAGTACGTACGTAACGTGGCGAAATAATTGGCACATTTAATAACTTGGAAGTTGACGGAGGCTCTGACCACAACACGGATGACGAGCTTCGGATGTACGAGTATGTATATCTCCTGAAATTAGTAAGTTATTAATACTTTCTGCTTTGTTTAATTAACGTAGAAAAAAAGGGATTATGCGAATACCAAGACTTACTCTAACCAAGTCATTACTCTAATGAGGCGTAGAAATTAATAATGTGTTTAAAGGATAATGAAACCTATGATATGGGCTATGGAAGTCGGAAGTAGTGGATTGTTGATGGTACCATCCATTTAATTATGCTAATTGTGATTCAGATTTACAATACAGTGATGCCCTGAAAATAAGAGATCGTAAAAAAAAACGATAAATGAAAATTGGGTTAATACGTTATGATAACAATATAAATATTGCTCAGCTAACCACTTGCTCTGTAGCGCGACCTAGCCTGGAGTTTGATAGCGCGTGTTTTGATTGCGCTGCCCCATTGTTATTGCCCGACCGCCTTTATCGGCTTCCTCTTCCTCCCAGAAAGGAAATATTTCCAATTATTCCATATTGATTTGCCTCTATAAAATAATAATGATTTCACCGAATTTCGCTGAAGATCTCTTTTACATCTATACGCGTAATTTAAAATAACCAACGTTATGCTTTATAGGGGAGATAGGTACTGTAAATACTTTATTTTTAGTTTGAAGTTAACTGAATATTTTGATCAAGGTTTAAAGGTGTGAAATTTATAAAAAGAGAACGAAAAAAAAACAGGCCAAATGCGAATGCGAATCCGATTCGCACACGAAGGGTTCCGTACCACAAGGCAAAAACGCCGAAAAAAACACGTTTGTTGTATGGGAGCCCTCCTAAATATTTATTTTATTCTGTATTTGTTGTTATAGCGGCAACAGAAATATATCATCTGTGTAAATTTCAACTGTCTAGCTATCACGGTTCATGAGATACAGCCTGGTGACAAACGGACAGACCGACAGTGGAGTCTTAGTAATAGTTTTACTCTTTGGGTACGGAACCCTAAAAATGAAAGGCTCGCGATAGTAAGAAGCTCCTTTCAAACGTGACAATGATAGACACATTTTAGCATTCTATTTCACATCGGTACGTAAATACCACATTTACGACATTTTTATACACCAGGCGTAATCTTTTTTTTTAAGTTAGCCTGCACTGCTGAGCAAAACCCTCTCCCAAACCCTTCCATGCATCCTTTTTTGAGCCACCTCGATTCAGCTAATCTAAAAAAAATAAGTTCGTAGCAGATATACGAGTACTTTAGAAGGTCTTTAAAAATAACGATATCTAAGAATAATTGGTATGTCTACTTACATTTTTAATTGATACTTCTAAATGAGCTTTAACTTTCAGTAGTTAAAGTGTCACGTTCCTAAGGGCTGATTTTCCAATAGTCAAATATTTAAGGCGCTACCTCGAAAATAAATCGTAGCGACTGATCTACTAATCGAGCGAAAGTGATGCAATTACTTTTGAAACGCAAAAGAAGAGAGATGGCTATAATGTGCGTGCGCTGGGAATAAAACGACGTATGTGCCTAAACATTCCTTAAAAAAAATGATTAAATTTTTCAACTACTTTGAGTAAACTTTGATATCATAATTCTCTACATACTCTTTTTATATGGTGTACATAATAAAGAGTATTCTATTCTCTATGTTTTAAAGTAAATTCCATTGAATAACGCTTAAGCGTTACGCCGTGATGTCGAATAAGTAAATATATAATGTATAACGGAGAAGGTATAGTGTGTGTCGTTATTATTAGCCATATTTTAACTATTGTGGGCGTACTATGTGGGTAGTGTTGGTTATTGCGCAATAGAAAAACCGTTCGCAGTTCAAATCAGATTACAATTTCACGAACAATTTAATCACACTAGCAAATTACACACTCTAGGTACACGACACAACCAGATACGGAACGCGGGACAGTTTCTGAGCACATATTGTCCGTACGATGTCCAATGTCCAAGAGAGCTCCACATCGTTCTGTCGAGCTGTTTTCTAATTCCCACGAACTCAGGCTAGACTCTGTCAAGCGCCACCAGATGGCGCAGCGTTCCGAATAGTCAAATGAATGACCGGATGCGACATATATATATTTGCAATTTTTTTGTATTGAGAAAAATCATTGAATCGTGTATTCCTTTTACATTATACTAGACCAAAGAGTAAAAAAACATATACCAAAATGTTAAATCCCTATTCCACATACTTAACAAGTTACACGAAATAGAAAAACCACATTTTTTTCAAAATAACACCTTAACAATTATCTGAAGAATAAATATGACAGTTTGACATATTTCCCATACAAAAGCTGTCAAACTGCAATATCATTCCAAAGACAAAATTTATCTGACTATTTAAAAATCAGCCCTAAGTGAGAATAGAATAGAATAATGAATATTCTATTTGCTCAGAATGTAGGTATTTACATTAAGGTGGTCACATATAATATTAGAATAGAGAATCCTTGTACATTCTGCCTACAACCATTGGTGCAGTTCATCATCAAACATACAAACATTGATACACAATAAGGTAGGTACGTACATATAGTTTCAAAAATACGAGTAGGGGAGGTACGTACAAAATGACATATAGTTTAGGTTTTGGGTCATAACTCTTTAATGGTAAATCACAGCGCATTCACATTGCACACCAGTAATCTTAGGTTTCATATCTTTGAATTATAATAGATACTTAAAAGATAAACAAACTAGAAAAAATAATAATTTTAAATTTAACTGAGATCAACGAAATCCATTTTGTCCATATGCTATGGACAAAATGGCATACCACATGCGGACTAAAGACATACACGGCAAAAGTTATAAAATTAAAGGCAAAGCGCGCAAATGAACCGCTTGGTTCGTTTAGAAATATTCGCGCAAGAAGCGTGGGCCCAATGTGAACATTTTAAACACCGCAACCAGTCGTCTCCAGGTTTTGATCGCGAATAAAGATCGTTGCAATAAATGCATGCGCAATCCTCTTCGTCATCTTGAGCGTAGTTTGGCAAATTTTCTTCTTCGCTGTCTTCTTGGAATATGGTTTTGGTAACCTTTCGTCTCTTCTTCTCTGAAGGAGCTTTAGGCTCATTTTTTGCCTTAATTTCTTTCCTATTTGGAGTTGAAGTCAAAACTAAAGAGGTTTGCTGTTTCTTTGGCTTACGTTTGCCTTGGCCACTTACGTAATGTCCTTTTGGGACAGGAGATATAACTTCAATAGGCACTGCTAACGTATAGGATGAGGGATGTTTTTCATTACCAATAGATGGGCGATTTTGATTTGCAGCAGGTAAAATAAGGTCTTGACTAGTGTTTGCTGTTATATTGTCTGCTGGTTCAGTAGAGTCAGTTGTTTGACCTGTTGTGTCATTATTGTCAGGTGTTACGGCGCGGATTATTTGTTGCTGAGTTTCAGAAGCTTGGAGATCGTTCGTTCCGGGAAGTGACATTAAATCGTCTAGCTGTTGTGTGGAGGGTCCTGCTATGGGAACTGGAATAGGACCTATTTGCTGATGATATTGCATATTGGAGGTGTCTTCCAGTGGTATGTTTGTAGTCTCTGCAGGTTCGTACATATAATCGGGAAATATTTCAGGGTTTAGAGGCCAAATCCCAGTACTTTTGAATCCGTTACAACCATTTTGCACTGTAGCTGCCTTACCATAAGCTTCTTTGAACAGGCCAGCAATTTAAAACTGTGTAATAACACGTCCTGGGTGTTGTTTAAGCCATTTGGATGTCTCTTGGTTGAAATATGTCTTCAAAGGCGTAAAAAATGAGACATCCAAAGGCTGGAGACGATGAGTGCAATGTGGAGGTAGACACAGAATAATAATGCCGTTTTGTTTGGCATATTCTAAAGTTTCAAGATTTTTGTGGCTTGCATGTCGACAATCAATATAACTTTATCGTCAATCAATGATTTAACAAAACTTTGAAAGTGTTTGAGCCATTTCAGAAATAAATCCGTTGTCATCCATCCTGATGGTTGAGCTACACCTAAAGTGCCAGGAGGTGCTTCATCGACCAATTCATTTTTCATATTTTTCCTAGAAAATATCATCATCGGCGGAACAAAGGTACCAATAGAATTAACACAACAGACAACAGTGGTGTTAGTTCCACGTTCTGCGCTAGTTATTACGCCAACTGCTTCCTACCAGTAGTAGCCAATATCTTCTGGGGTTTTTGTACAGTAGACAGGCTTGATTCGTCAGCATTATAAATTCTGTGTGGCCCAATGTTCTCAGATTCCAGCAGATGTCCGTAAATCTCAAAAAACTTATTGTCTTGAGGTCGATTAAAAGCCTGAGCACGAGCAGCTGAAGTAGCTTCTGGTTTGCGTAAAGAAATATCTTTATTTCGTCTCAAAAACCCTTCTAACCATTCTTGTACAGCTTTTTGTTTTTGCGGGTTAAATTTGTGTGCAAGACCATTTTTTTCAGCCAACTCAAAAGCTAATTCTTGAACAGACGTTCGCGTCAGTCCAAACAAACGAGATTCAAGTAATTTCAAATGTTCAACTAATTTTCTTTCCACATCAGATTGAAAAGTAGCTTTCCAACATCCTAGACCCTTTGCAGAGGACTCCACAGTTTTACTATCCAAAGCATGTCTTCTTAGTGTTGCTTGTGGTACTCCAAATGTCTTCGACGCTAAAAGCCAGCCCATTTTGTTACTGCGAACTGCTTCCATAGCTTTACGCATTGATTCCTCACTCCAGGATTGACGATCAGTCGTCCGTTTATAATTACGCGGCATTATCTGTAAAGAAATTAACAGCTGATTAACGAGAAACAGATATTGAGTACCTACAATTAACTCATTGAGTTCTTATGGACAAAACGACATACCTATGTAATTTTGTCCGTTACATATGTATGTCATTTTGTCCATAAAACGTTATAAAAAATAAAAATTCAACAATAAATGCAAAAGGATTATTATTTACGGAAAAAACTATTTGAATGCAACAATAATTACTTAAGGGATGTAATAAATGTAAACAAAAGATAATATCATTATGAAAAACATAACATTAATACACAAAAATCCCTGCATTAAAAACTCGTAACTTACCAATGTTTATCGTCGGCCATAACACCCAAACGAAAGACTGGCGCGAGTTCACGTTTTGACAGGTTCGTATTGCCGGCTAGAGTCACGTGATGGAGTTATCTATGGCGGACTAGAAACGGCAGAATTTGAAAATGATGCCTGTGTCATTTTGTCCGTATATGTCATTTTGTACGTATCTCCCCTACCTATAACTCACTTAGACTTGCAAAAAACAAGTCAGGTGTATGAAATTTCGTTATTCTCGTAAATACTGGAACTACCACATTAGGTATTGCGTTCCCTACCAAAGAACACACGAGTAGGTACATACACATGTAGCAACAATCACTTGATCACCTATAAAACTTTACACCCTATAAGATCTAACAACTCCTTCCCGGAGCGTTGCCATGTGCGCGCCTAATGTTGCCATCAAGTGTAATTCCCTTTAATTGCACTTCCTACAGGTATTATAAGTAATTGTTACAGGATTATGTTATGTTACCGGTACTGTACATGTTTTGTATTTTGAATGCTGCTATGATAAGACTCATTAATATTATGCTTTAGAAGTTATGGTGGGATTTTATTTGCTTTTGAGTTATAGCATCGTTTGTCAGCAGGTAAGTTAATACGCAGTAATGCTGGAGATCTTTCGAAACATACGGAATTTATGTCCAGACAAACTCACGAGTAATCTATTTATAAATATTTCGTAAAAGTATATTATGTTTAAGTACATTATTACTCTTTATTTAATTAATAAATACAAATCTCAAATCTCATTATTTACCGACCCTAACATAGTTGGGAGAAGGCTAGACAGATAATGATGATGATGTTGATACAAATCTCCTGCAAAAAACATTTTAATGATTAAAAAAGCATGAAAATTTTTAACACGTAAGATTTTTAATTATAGCACGTTTTGTCAAAATAATTTGTGACTTACGTAACCCAAAATGGTTAATTAAATGTTAAAAGGCGGCTTCACTTTTTTAACTTAATTAAACTTTGTTTTTTTGTATTATCTGGGGTGGTAAAAATACGAACTATTTCTATTACTTTATTAATTCATTCAATATTATGGTGGGAAAATGGGGAAATAGATGACTGTGTTATTTAAGTTCGAGGTTTAAAGCATTTAATAGAAATAGAATATGAATAAAACATTATGTATTAGGTACTTAGGTAATAGACACTACGGGCTGGTGTCCGCAACTCCACGTCAATGCGCGTATTTAGCGTACTATTAGGTACTACTGTGGCTCTTGTACAACACTCACATCGCAGCCTAGTTTTAATTTCATTAGCGGTGTCCCGAAGGACTTCATCGTATGTATTTGATGACACTACTTTTACGAAGTGACATGTAATCGACTTAATTTAAATATATACCTACGCTATCTAGTTTCAATTTATTAATTTGCATGCCGTAAGTACTTAATTCGCAGTAATTAACTATGAGATTCATAGTCTACATAACATCGCATACGTGACTGAAAATATTAAAAAAAAATATTTTAATAGGTGTACAAATAAGTTTCCGCCGTTTTTTACAAAAAAATAGAGGTTTATTCTGAAAGCACAGTACATTATGTTTTATTCAAAGGTATTTTATTATTTTTTATTACTTGTAATGTAGGTGCGAGTTCTTCTTGCGTTTAGCGCGAATCTTCCATTTTTCATTCCTTTGTCTTCCACATCAAAATCACAGTTTTTAAACTTTTTAAACCACTCACGACAACTTCTCTCGCTCAAAGCAGCTTCACCATAAGCCTCTACAAGTAATCGATGGGCCTCGGCTGCAGTTTTCTTCAAATTAAAGAAGTAATACCAGTTCCCGCAAATGACGCTTATTCGGTACAAAACTTGACATTTTGCACAAAAAGAAATATGTAATATAGATAAAGAGTCACTAATACTCTAAGTGTATGTTGTTACTAGATGTCCAAACTCACGATATCACATGTTACATCTGACGATTTTTACGTAACCTCTTAGTGAGGACATCTTTCGTTAAACGGCGGAAACTTATTTGTACACCTAATAGTTTCTGCGAAACTATGGTTCTTTAAAAATACGTAAAATCGCAAATACTACGCTGTAGGTACGCTTTTTGCCAATATCTCTATCTATGTAAGAATTTAAACACATTAAATATAAATAGTAATACTTTTAAAAAAACATTAAGATGTCTAACTATCATCTCACAATTTATAAGACAAAAGATTTAATAGTAGGTACTGTGTAACTTTGTTTCAGTACATCATGACTTGTAATATTGACACAACACTCGTGAGATGAGGGGTCACCGTAATATAAGCCATCTACAATGTATCAAAGTGCAGCCTACAGTCTACAGACGGAATGGCGAAACGCGGTTACAAAACAGATTATACCTTAATGTTGTCATCAGAGGCAAAGAGTTTCGTATCTACGCTCTTAAACGAAGAGAAGAAGAAGTACAGCTTTGTTTATTAAATGCGGAAAAGTGATTTCAGCATCCTGTCCATGATAGCAAGCAGGCTTGATTGCGCGTTTGTGAACCGCAAGGTTTCGGCTGCGCCTGTCACCGTGCAGCAGTGATGTCACAATCTGTTTTCTGTTTTTGGTTTTCTTTTTGTCTTTGTAAGTCTATTACTGACATAGTTTGTAAGTATATTGTTACAAACAGTATGAGTCTTGTAGCTCGAAATAAAATTATTATTATTAAAAAAGCAAAATGCAAAATTGGAGTAAAGCATCAACATAAACATCAGTTTATGAACGCACCTAAATGACAATAAAAAATTTATGTAAGTACGTTCAAACACTGTCAAAAAAATTATAAAATGTATATCACATAAGTATCAGTACAAAATTCTACTAAGTAATAATAATCCGTATCTCTACGTTGACTTCGTGGTGGCGCGCGCGCTCCGTACTCTGGGCTTGCGCCGGAAGGGTGTACTTTGTCGGAACAGGTCTAGGGTGAGGAGCTAAACCAAGAGAGGTACAGAAACCAGCAGGGCAGCATGTGGCGAGCTGTTGGGCCGTAGCGACCCCACGGACCCTATCTCCCGGGAGAAGTCTTGTTCCCCACCTCTGGCTTGCCTTTATTGACCGGTTGGAGTGGAGATTCGCAAGAACAAACGTGCTCGGAGGAAGGAAGTATCCAGTAAGATGCTGGTCTTGACCGTACTTACGGGATTGTCCTGATAGCCGTAGAATACCTCTCCACTCCTCATAAGCACCTCAGGAAATGTTGCCCCCTTATCGCTGCGACACTGTGTGCTAGCGACTGTTTTCGGGGGCCCATTATTGAGTGTGCAAGTCACCCCCTGCCATCCCCCCCGGTGGGTTCCCGCATTGTCGAGGCGGGGGGCTCAGTAGCCGTGGCTTGGACACCCACGGTGAAGCGAAGAGGAACCCGAGGAGGGGCCGCTCGTCAGGGCTTTTGTTGATAAGCCAACGACGTAGCGGCCAAAAGTAGGTTGCGGTGTCGCTTGGGCGATATCGCAACTGAGGCGGGCCGCGATGTCGTATAGGAGGCATCGCGGTTGAGGGTTGGAGGCCGCGGCGGGAGAGGAGTGGCGGTATTGCGGTGCGCCGCTCTCCCTACCTTCCGCGGCCTTAACGGGGTCGCCACCGTATGATGGCGACCGCGGTGGGGCTGCAGGGGAGGAGGAGTGTTGGTATTACGTTGGCCGCTCTCCCTATCCTCTGCAGCCGAAAATTGGCAGGCGGCGGGGCCAATAACCTGACCCGTCGCAGAGGGACCAAGGGTGCCCAGACACGGGGTCGTCTGGTGCCCATGTGCTGGTTTGGTCCCTGGGGTGGTCACGGCGTGCTATGTGTTCTGGTGCGCCCGTGATGGGTAGTACTCCCCAGAGAAGGGTGCGGTAACGGACAGCCGCGGCGGGTTCACGGATGAGTGCTAACGCGTGCCCGTGTTCCCGCCGTAAGCGGCAGAGGAGGACACCGTGGAGTTTTAGTGGGTTAGAGTCCCACATAACTGCACTAGGTATCTCCCCGTGGTAGTGCAGTATGCATGAGCATTTCTCCAAGTAAAAAAAAACCCCTGCCATTTTATCTGTGTAATTTATATGTAGATATTCCTAGATATAACCAGTTCACTTTAGCCACCCAAACCCATAATCCAATATTTTTGTTTCCGTGTCTTACAATAGTCCTACACCAACCGGGGGTTGTCCTTGGGTGCACTTGCATCGTGCGAACAGGAACAATCGTCGGTTAGTGGCTCATTTGATTGAAAATGTTTACCGGGCCTCTGCGAGTTGGCTTCGGCCCCCCGTACGCCTTCCAATGGTCAGTAACCACAGGATCCCGAGATATGTCACAGACTCTTTCAATATTAATAATAAGTTTATTAGTACATAAAAAACAACAACACAGTATGACAGTACATAACATATGGAAACATTGCGTTGTACTACCAAGTTTAAAATTATAGTCGGTAAAAAGACATACTTAGCAATAATGCGATTAAAGAAGTTAATATCGCTCAGTAAGTTACCGACCGTCTGTCACACCGTACGTGACACTGTGCAGTTCAAACAGCCCCTTTATGGCTCGAACACAACCCCTGAGAAGAAACCGCAACATATAGCACATTCACAATCGCGAGCTATCAGCTTCGAAAAAACACAAATACTCATTATTGCCTCCGTCGTGTTTGTAGCCTCCCTCGTATACAGCCCGACCACATACTGTCGGAATTTCCGGTCTGTAATTAGTCTGTGGTCTCATCGTCAGCAATTAGAGGATGACTTTCAGAACTGCTTGTTTCTCTTAGAGCAGGTAATGCTACCTCCCTTAAGCAGTACTAAAATAGAAAAGGTTCAATTTCTGATATGATTACTCCATAAGTGGTCTTTGAGCAGAAACTTAGCTTTATGAGGACGAGTTCTTGCTTTAAAAATCAACTTGCTCAAGATAACACCAACTCCTGCTCATAATAGTTTGTAAATCGCGGGCAGTGTGACGGCAGCTTGAGTCTGTACGTAGGCATGTATTACGTGTGACGAGGGCCGTGTATTTGTTCACGGAGTAATTACAGTGTGCGACCGCCGTGTGCCCGGATACAGATGTATTGCCCACACTCCGCACCACACCTCGCCACGCCGCCCAAATGACACACCACGGGGAAGTCACTGAGATAATTGCTGGTATATTGCGAGCTGCGGTGTGTAAAAGATTGGGTGAATGAGGGTATACGAACTGTTTTGTTATGTTTTCCATCAATTTTAGAGAGAATGTTGTTTAGTAAGTTAGTGTTATAATTTGTACCCACAACACAAATGGTGTTTTTGCGTTGTTGATCCTAGATAAAGCATGCAATCCCTCAACATTAACGTGAATGAGGAGGGGGAATGTGCGCCACGTCAGCAATTCGTCTTTCCACAAAACTACGTAGTGCCAACATTACAGTCGGCCGAGCAAAGAGGGTCTAAAACATGCCGCAACGTATAGATCTATCTCTTACTAGGGGTCTTTAAATCTCACGGTTTATCGTTGCAGGCGGGTCGAGCGCTATGAATACTGCACGAATAGCTACAGCTTGAAACTTTCATTACCTACCCAACGTTGAAACGGAAAAGGGAAAATGGGACAGCTGTACGAAATCAGGGTTACTAAGAAAAGATACGACAGTAAAGTCAGATCGCTCGTAAAAGAGGTTTTAAGTGAAGTTCCCAGGTATCCTAAAACTGTGGACCGTCCGACACAAATGAAACATTTTTAACGAAGAGCAATCAAACCCGCGTCCGGAAATACTACAACAAAAACATGCGCCTGTTGTAAATAAAACACTTTAGGTACTTAGAAACAATACAGTTGTGCAAACATCTATCGGATTCTTTTTAGGTAGGTAGAGGAAACGAAGCAGCAAAAAAGTAATGCGTGGAAAATTGTAGCACAGATCAAATAATGTATCGATATTAGGGACCTAATGTACGTATCATGTAGAGTGAAAAGGGTGAGCCTTTTCTTGGCACAATATTCGGGTGCTATAATATGAGTAACTGTGCCCCCCCGAGGCGCTCGGCTCATCGTGGAGATAATACGATCACCTCATGGCGCGCTGCATTATTTTATTTTGTTGGGATTACTGGCAAGATGGCATCGATGAGGAGCGATTATACGTAATAATTATACGGAGATAAATTCGTTTATTAGTTCAGCATGTGTTTGATAGTTATCTCTTGTATATTATTTTGTGTGGTGCGTTTTTTTCAAACACTCACAATTTTTAACCGACTTCAAGAAAGGAGGAGGTTCTCAATTCGGATGTTTATATACATATATTTTTTAATTTATTTTTATGTATTTTCGGGCATAACTCCCTCATATGTAGACGGACTAGCAAAATTCTTTTTTATTTTCGTTAATTTCTGATGAGTTTTGGAGACAGACAACAGAACTCTTCAATAAATGCCAGCAAATCAACCGCGATTGCTGCTATAGCATATGTATGCATTGTTTGCGCAATCACACAACATAACATCACGCCTGTACCCTTTAAAGGGGTAGGCAGATGTGTTCAATAGCTTCCTGTCACTGATATTCATCATCATCATCATTCATTCATTCAGTAGTGTTATATGAATTTGTTTGGGGTAGGTAGGTACAACTAATCCCAGGAAATCAGGATGGCAATTGGCAACCAACCGATTATCCTTTAAAGTTAAGGTTCGCGAGCACATTCGCAAGAAGCTGGCAGTATCATCACAACGGTAATATTTTCTCATTGTATGTCTTATTCCTTTTTAGTAAGTTCATTTGTGTATATTTATTTGTACTCATATTTATATGTAATTTGGTATATATTATATTCATTTTTAATAGGTTTATGCGTATCTTTATATTTAAAATATTTATTCCTCAATGTTCATGATTGCGCCTACCACTGTTTGTCTCTGCATCACCCAAAGGTTGACTGGTAGAAAATGTCCGCCTCTGTACAATTATGTGCTTGAAGTATTAAATAAATAAATACATAACTAAAAAGTGAAAAAGAAAAACTTTTTTACAAAAAAAACAGCCGACTTCCAAAATAAACACTACAAAGTGAAAAATTACTTTAATTTCGAATGTCGGTGTCAAAAAACGAAAATACACAACCAACGACACCGACTTCCGAAATTAAAGTTATTTTTCACTTTGTAGTGTTTTTTTTTTGGAAGTCGGTTGTTTTTTTAATTAAAAGTGCATTTACTTGTAAATATGTCTCACTAAAACATTCTCGCTCGTTCAAATAGTAGTACATACTTGATACATACTTTAATACTTACAAAAATAAACTGCCTGTCGATTCTATAAAAATCTCCCGTGAAAACTTAGGTGATGTGAGTTTGTTTTTGCTAGGAATTGATACTATTGACAGCTCACTCCACGCTCATTTCACCCAAGTTTTCACGGTGAGATGGTTACAGAATCGCACTGCTGGTATACCTACATATAAGGGGCTTACAGGATCTAAACGCAATAAAACGCAAGTTTTATAAACAATAAAAGTTTAAGATTGACTACAGTACCTTAACAAAATCAGAAAAAATATATGATATTCTTTAGGTTATATGCTAGGTAAATAGTGTGTTGAAAACATAATACAACTAATTTAATACGATAGAAAAAAATCATGAAGATACCTCTAAAAACGTTCTTTTTACAATAAAAACCATACTAATATATGTACATACAATCATTGTGATTTTTTGTCAGATTATTCTACAAGCAACAAACTAAAACACCCGTGTTTTAATGTGTTTTAATTTTTTAGTCCAAACAATAGATTTTTGTAATTAAATAATTGCTTCATATTTTGCAATAAATTACCAGCGTTGTGTCACCGCGCTTCTCTTTCTTTTCTATGCAGTCCGACAGTGACCGCGCTTTAGGTCATGTAAGCCCCTTAACAGTGCACGTGATAAATAACAGTGCTCAGTAACAGTGATAGATACCGGTCCTATCATAAGGCTTTATTTTTGAACCCAAACATTCAAACAATATACGCCCAAGGGTCGTTTCATTGCTCCAAATAATGTGATATTTCATCATAACGTCATTCAAAGTGCTTGATAAGCTGACCCGTCCCATTCGTGTGTACCTAGCTTTCATTTATATTGTTTTATGACACTGCGTCAAATGTAGACCGTGCTTATAAACCGATATTAAGTCGGTTTATCGATAACGCCATTTCGTTTTTGTTGTGTAAGTCACTCAAATTATATTGCTTATACTCACCTTAAGTGTGCGTGACAATTCTGACATTACAATCACGACATTACGTTTAGTTGGGTTATCTAATAATAATATTAACGAAGCACAATATTAGGTGTCAGTCAGTAATTATCGCTCCAGTAAATCAGCAACTATGAATGAGCTGTTAAACGTCCTACAAATTAATTAATCCAAGCGTCAATAATGAAAATAGTTATTTGATTACAGTCATTACTAATTTGTATCCTAGCCCAACACAAACATAGCCTACATATTGTTTCTTAATTCATATTATTTACATTATAGTCGTACGAGCGCTTGTTTTGTTTGTTTACTTACTCATTATTTTCCTAACGCTAAGGAAGGTGTCACTAACCACTATTGTAATCCACTTGTTGCTGAGCCTACCCCACAAGGACAACACCGTGAACACCGCACTAATTCCACTCTACACAGAACTTTACCCATACAGAATGTGCTCTCTGTGGGTACATAGAATGATGACAAATGAACAATGGTTTCTTGATTTTGATAAATCAGGTGCTTGGTGTAGTGGATTTGAGTCAGACAGCCTCACTTTGCCTTCGTATTACTGTGTGGGGTTCATAAAACTAATTGTTTTCTGTTAGACATCGTTTTCTCTAGAAAAGAGATATTGTTTACAATAGACAGCCGTTAATCTCCAGCCCTCAAGATTTGTATTTATTTTTTTAGCTTCGTACACAGCATCCTTCGGTAGAAACATCGCATGAGGATTTCCACTTGTTGTGAGGTCACAGTTGCTATTGTACAGCGCCTGATTTTCGGCTTCCTCTACTTAGCGTGAAAAAGTAAAGTGAGTTGGCCAAGAATTTAGATGCGAGTTTGGTGCCTTCATTACCGTCCATCAACTCCGGTTACGGGAAGATAACAGGACGCGCTGGACACGACATTAAGTGTCCCATTGTTTGTGAATCTCCACCTGATCAGGTTTTCCTTGCTCCGGCCAACCTGGTTCCGGATTTATTCAAAGATTTTCTGCTGATGCCATCGAATTTACTATGAATGTGTTGGATGATTTATGTCTGTCCTCTCGACAAATAAATGTGTGTTAACCTTTTTGTCAGTGGGTCTTCTGCGTCTCATAATGTGTAAGTACGGGCATGCCACAGGTCTTGATTTGATCTATCGTGTAATTAGAGAGGGTCCCCTATGCCGCGCATGTTGTGCGTGAGTCACACGTGCTCGCAATCACGCGGAAAAACCCTTTGTTTGTGGCGCGCCCTTCATTACCGCCAAGCTATCGATAGGACGAGGTTGTGTTTGTACCTGTAAGTGGAATCCGACCGAAATGAAAACGAATTCCGGCCTGATTTAGATTTCGGCCGAAAACCTAAAACAAAATAAAATAGGTACCTATTTACCTACTTATTTTAATTTGTCGATAGGATTTTCTTTGGTAAAAGTAAAAGAAATGCAATGTAGAGAAAGAGAGTAAAAGAATAGAGTACATATTTTAATCATTAAGTTTATTTAACCGGTTAAAAACCATTTAACCGTGAAATACATACTTATAAATATTAATGACAATCATACAATTTGATTTTAATTCGCATTTTCATAGTTATATGCTTTATTTTTTAACCGACTTCAAAAAAAAAGGAGATTTTTGTAACTATCGATTGTCTTTGAATATGTAAATGTATTGATTTGCAGTATTACTAACAGTAGGTATGTTTATAATCAGTGGTTACACGGGAGACCGACTACAACTTGCAGTTGGAAAAACTCATTTTATATTATTACACATTTTATATTATTAATTCTCCTTCGACCACACTGCTCTCTATTGTAACGTCGCACGTTACATTTTGCACAAATAAACACATGATAATTAAATTAACAACAAAAACACAGCAACATACCAATGTTTACATCATTCAACTGTCAAAGAAACGCAGACGTCAAAATATGACAACCACAGAATATTACAAGTAGTGCGGTAGTAAATAGTAATTACTAAAAGCACAAGATGTTCAGCTATCGGCGCGCGAGTGAGAATTTATCTATGGGCTCGCGCATGTCCCATCTCTATCCAACGCGTCTTTCGTTTGACATTAGGAATTTTGGTTTTTCCCGAAGCGGTCACACGTCTCACCAGATTAATTTATATCAGTGATTTCACACGTGTCTTAACTCGCCATTATCCGGGCCTAAAAACAATTACCTAATCTACGAAATTCTCCGCCATCGAGCAATTAAATTCGGTGTCTTTGAAACCCCCATACTGGGTAAGTGTTGGATAGCATGATCATGCGTATATTTTGTGCTCTTTGTCCTTACAAGTTAACTTGGCATGTATGCTTAATTTTATCTGATTTTATTATACGCTAATTCATGTATTTCATTTCAATCTAATGCCTTCAGCTTAATGCATTTTGACTTTTCGTGCTTCACACTCAAAATGTACTATCATGCCTTTTTCACTCTTCCCATTTTGTAAACTCCGTCTGATTGTGACAATCCACCAACACCTTTATTAGCGCACTGCTATTGCTACTCGCTCTTAGCTTGGTGTCGCAATCAGCGGAGTTGACCAATGGTCATCTCGTGACACGCTGGACGTCATGTTCTAGGGTCCAAAGTTCCGACTAGAGGAACACCTCAAGCTCACGGCAGCACATCAGTAGCTACGCGGCAGATTCCGTCGTGCGTGCCTGTAACTACCGGAATCGGACTTCCCATACGTTGGCCATTTTTGCCACGAGGGCCGAGCCGAGTAACGACGGTCGGCGCGAACACCTGTCGACCGGCACCCCTACTCATCCAGCGTGGCATCTCGCTGCGGTCATCGCCACGCCGGCTATCAGGGCAGTACAGCGCTACCCACGGGGTGGACTCAGGGAAAATTGTGATCCGCAAACCTACCCACACCTTTTCTTAAATATATTTTTTATGTTGACAAGGTTGTGTGGTCTTATTTTTATAACCTGCGCCACGCATACCCGTTATCGTCACACTATGTAATGTTAAAGGCTCCTTCAAACAGGCGCGACACGACACGCGACACGAAGGCACCGCAAGTCGCTCAACGAGTGGTGTTCACACATTATATCACGTATCGCGCCTGTTTGTAGAAGCTTTTATTCGTTTTCATCTAATTGTAGCTACGTAGGTATCTCTATTAGATTTAGACCAATATCATGTGGGTGATTCGTTATTTACTTACATTTTGATTTCATACTCGATCAATATTTATTAATATTACTCTATCAGAATACTTTGTCATGAGTTATGGATGGATAACCATAAACTGAGTGTCTAGAGTGGGTATAAGTTAACAGGAAGGAACTTTGCGACGATATAGGTAATACTTTGTAGGTATCAATCAATTTTAAGGTATTTATTTTTTGGTAATTTGAGACAGGCAACCGCCCTTTGTCGACCATAGAGTAGTGGTGGGCCAGTGGTGCCGGCCGCGACTTATGACTTGTAGGTCGTAGCTCCGAACCCCGTTGGGTGTTTTAATTTGTGTAAATTATTTCATCACCTCTGCTCTCAAAACGGTGAAGGATAATATCGTGAGGAAACTGGCATGTCCTAGAACCAAAATACCAGCAGTGGGAACATTATAGATTGATTATGGACAGACATACATACATATAATATATTACATTACTTACAATGACAGTAATAATATAACAGTTCTATTCTATCGACAAATATTTTTAATAGATCCGGCTCCGTTCCGTTAATGCAGATATTTCATCATTCAGAATAACATCAAAAGTCATGCGAACATTTTTATCGTTTGAAGATCGTTTCGCGGTCGCGGTTATTGCCACCGGGTGCTATACGAGTTAATAGCACTCTCTCCATCTCTGGACAGATTCGCAACACAACCGTTTGGGTATATAGAACCAGGTACAATATTTATAAGTATTCAATATTTTACCTCATTCTGTCTACTTGACACATAGGTATATCTGGACATGCGTTACCTTGGGTAACCTGGAAGTGTTTAAACACTTCGGAACTAGGTTGGCCGAAGAAAGGAAAACCTGTTCAGGTGGAGATTCACAGACGACTACACCTTGGAGTGTAAATATGGTGCTGTTCCACAAACGATGGGATACTTAATATCGAGTCCTGCGTGTCCTGTCAGCTGCACGTTACAGGAACTGATAGACGCTGGTGATGGCGCCAAAAAAGTAGCCGAATTCTGAGCCGAGTCCATTTAGGTTACTATCGACCCGCAACCGCGAAGAAGAAGATAGGTATACATACTGAATGCGTCTGTTAGAACGCATCATATGGTATCAAATAGCTTACTGCTGACAGCTGTCATTGCTGTCAAAGTGACACTTCTGTCGTGTCACAAAGAGGCACCCGCCTTTTTCCCGGTACCCTTTGTGCCGTACGCTAATGAGTTTAGTTAGTTATTTTTGGAGTTTTGTTTAATTAATTAGTTTTTAATATCCTCTACCTAATTGTTCCAGAAGACAGACACATTAACCTTTAGCATCGTAGCACCTTCTTTATTCTGTAGAATGGTTTCCCGACATCTACGGTAAGAAAAATAAACCTACTTGTATAGGTACCTACCTCGGTAATTGTTATGGAAAACTAAGATAGAAGTCACTTTCATTTCTGGAACTAGATCAGTGTACCCAGAAATGCATATTAAAAGCCGGGCTGTGCTGGCGCCGCTGCTACGGCTGCTGAGACCCTCAAGCGGCGCAAATACTGTAACCTTATGGGTATCTACAGCTTTGAGCCGTTTGAGGTCGAAACACTCGGGTCATGGGGCTTGAGTGCGCGTCTTCTTTTTAAGGAAATTTCTTGCTGGCTGGTCGACACTTCACGTGACCAGAGGGCTGTGGCGTTCTTTGGCCAAAAAATTAGCATTGCCATTCAACGTGGCACTGCTGCCAATCTTTTGGGCACGTTTCCGGATGACAGCGATGCGGACGAGTACTTCGACGCCTAAGTGTCTTTTTTTTGTATTTATTTGTATAGTAAGTTAGTCATTTAATTTAGTAGGTATCTAGTGTACAGTTAATAAATGAATAAATAAAGCATCCTGCCTTAATGCTAAACAAACTATTCGAAAAAATAAATAGGTGTGATATTAATTGCAAACTACTTAAGGGGGAAGCGCTAAGGTAGCCCGCGAAATTCAAATTATCTTACGTTTTTTGAAATTTGCTGGTCAGTATTAAGTTGTACGTCGAACTAAATATGATTCGCGGCCGTAACAAATATGCATTCACAGAATCATAATCATTAGAATCCGTAATAGGTACAACTTGTTAGGTTAGTATAATCCCAAAATGTCAAGATTTCATGAAATAGTCATTATGTGGGATTACTTGGTCTTAGAGAGTTGTGTTGATGACTTTAATGATTATAACTCTGTAAATACATATTTTTACGGCCGCGAATCATATATTAATCAACGTACAACTTAATACTGACCAGCAAATTGTAAAAAACCTAAAAAAAAATGAATTGCTTCTTCGCTTTCGCCTTAATATAAAAGTTGGTGATTGTTTCCGCGAATTAAATAAAGTTGTTCGTCCGTCGTCGTGCCCACAAGTACTGCTACTCGATGCGCGCTCTAATCGAGCCCGGCCGTGCGTGCGTCGTCGTGCCCACGAGTACTGCTACTTGATGAGCGCTCGACTCGAGCCCGGCCGTGCGTGCGTCGTCGTGCCCACAAGTACTGCTACTTGATGAGCGCTCGACTCGAGCCCGGCCGTGCGTGGGTCGGAGCTAACTTCAGTTGCCTGTTTTATTTGTTGTTTGTTGAAGGTGCTTCAAGAAATGTGAATGAATTAGGTACTAGAATTTTAATATGATCTCGAAATAAAAGTTGTAGTTGTGTTTTTTCTCCATAACTTCCATCAGGCAGTATTACCCAACTATAAGGACGACTGTATTTGCTGAATAATTGTGTAACTACCAACACGCTGCGTGCCTGTGCCTATTCTTGTCTTCATACACAGAATTCATGTAATTTTGTCGTTCGAAAATTACTAATTCTCAGCCTAATTTGAATAAATGACTTTTATATTCATTATATGATTTTAGACTAAGCAATAAAATATAACGAGCTGACATACCCATAGAATTTACGTACATACCTACATAGAAAACCTCACGCCGTCGTCCATAGGGACAGGCTGACACTACGGATCACCACCTGTACGTCGTCCATAGAAACAGGCTGACACTACGGATCGCCACCTGTACGTCGTCCATAGGGACAGGCTGATACTACAGATCGCCACCTGTACGTCGTCCATAGAAACAGGCTGACACTACGGATCGCCACCTGTACGTCGTCCATAGGGACAGGCTGATACTACAGATCGCCACCTGTACGTCGTCCATAGGGACAGGCTGACACTACGGATCGCCACCTGTACGTCGTCCATAGGGACAGGCTCATACTACAGATCGCCACCTGTACGTCGTCCATAGGGACAGGCTGATACTACAGATCGCCACCTGTACGTCGTCCATAGGGACAGGCTCATACTACAGATCGCCACCTGTACGTCCTCCATAGGGACAGGCTCATACTACAGATCGCCACCTGTACGTCGTCCATAGGGACAGGCTCATACTACAGATCGCCACCTGTACGTCGTCCATAGGGACAGGCTGACACTACGGATCGATCGCCACCTGTATGATTATATTTCTTATATTGTCTAACTACAACTTGGTCAATAAGAATTTTACCGTTTAATTTTAGTTTGTAACTTATCATAAGCATAGCAATATCAGCCTATAATGTTCCCACTGCTGGGATGCAGGCCTCCTCTCTGGGAGAGGGAGTGGGCCGTAATCCACCACGCGGGCCCTGTGCGGGTTGGTAGATGTATTCGAATTTTAGATTCTACAAAGTCTAAAAAAAAATAAAGGTTTGGTACAAAGGCCGGTAAGTTTGTACTTACCTACATTGTATAATCTGACTTCTTTTGAATCACTTATAGGTGTATGAAAGAGCTTTAACGTCTCAGATAGAATATTATGAAAACACTTTATTCTTTCTAGCTCTGGCTACTTTTAGTCGGTATTCGATACATTAGCTCGGCTTCTGTCTATCTCTAGTTACATAATACAGCAGTTTAGTACGTTTATACAAAAACTGATAACTTAGCTGGGCTAACTGGCAGTTGTTTTGTTGGTTTTTTTCTGGTTTCGGTTAAAGCTATCAAACTCACCATAACTAGGTATGCATCGTAGTAATAACCTATCCAAAGTACCTATAGCAATCACAACCATCATATTGCTTTAGAGTCTACTTTTCTACAAGTGCATTAGAATAAGAAATCAACGCAAACACAAATAACCAAAGTATGTCTATCTAGTCAAGAATGGAGACTGTCGACTGTCAGGCAAGTTCTCATAATAACAGACTGTCAGATAGGAAGGTACGTACGGTAAACGTAACCAAATCCCGCAGTGAAAGCTTACAATTATATTCTTAGCCACAGTTCGCAAACATGTAGGAAATGTTCGCAACCATGTAGGAAATGGTTTATACGAGTAGTGTACGATTACGTGAACATTGATGTGGTTTATACTTTTAGAAAAGTCTTACCGCACGTTTCAAAAATATAGTTAAATATTTTACTCACAACCCCCCCCCCCCCTTATTACAAAACAAGGATTTTCTTTAGATCGGTTTAAACCACCGAGCCAATTGTAGAATTAAGAACCTGACTGTTATAGAAATGCAGTTTTTTATACAAAAACGACAGCTTAGTCCGGTGTTAAGTTGTCATTTTAGTATTAAGACAACAGTGACAGTGACAGTATTATTTTTGCCCCATCGGACGTAAAAGTGAGGGAAGAGGGAGTGCACCTGTGCCTGCGCGCACACGCCTGCACTATAATAACTCCCGCGCCGAAGGGCGTCGGCTCCGTTGAGATTGGCCGCCGCGCCGCGCGCCGTGGCCTGTCGTGCCGTGGCATCTGGAGGACTTTAGTAAACTTTATTTCGATTGAGGCAAAGTTCGAAATAAAATTTGAAATACAAATACTGGCACAAAAGTTTAGGTTAGAACTAAAGTTAGATTTCGTTTTGTAATAAGACGGTATGTGTAGCAGTATATAACATATTAGTAGGTACCCATGTTTCATGTTTGTTAAGTATTTAATACACCTACGATACCCACGCAGGTGTTATAACAATTCCATCTCAAGTTTCTGTTAATCATTCTTTGAGTTGGTGAAATATACGTTATTTAGTGGGAACCACTGCAAATTTTTGCCAATTTTTTCTTCAAAGAATCCGTTCTCACCAATAAAATAATCAATATCACCTAAAAATACCCGAATGTAGCACCAACACAAACAAACAACTATAAGTAAGTAAAATCCATCTATAACTTCTCATATGTATGTATGTATCTGAATAGTCTCGTTAACAAACGTTGTACAAAAGTGAGATCCTTCCCAAAACGTTATCCGTAACTAGCGCGAAATGGAAAGCATTATCACAAGTTTATTTTTAATTACACACTGATAATGTTATCTCTCGATAACCGGCTTTCCTAACAAAGGCATGGTGTCGCGAATATGTATACACAGCCGCGGGGAGTGTGACACTTATCGAGATAGTCACACCCGCGTGCCTCGCAAGTAACTGTGGAAAAGCTCCGGTTCTGATGCGTTTCATGGTGGTTATTGAGTTGGATTCACGATGAATAATTTGCAATCTATCAATTTTGTACTGGTAAAAGTTTGTTTCTGAAAAGTTTACACACTAAAATGTGATTTTGATTTAAAATAGACAACATATTCAGCAGTGACATAACTGTATTTCCTTATTGATACATTAAATTAGCTACTAAATACTTACTTGAAAGTTCTTTTAAGATCAAACCTGTAGACTAACAACACTAGAAAAGTTTTAGAATTTAGTTTTTTAACGTTTACAATCCACAAACTACAATAACTTAACATTCACTGTACATAAGTAGTCTAAAACACACGCGAGAGATGGTATTCGTATGTTTGGTCGACTAAAGTTTCGCTGCAGCGCCACAAGGGGAGGGACACGAGCAGCCGGGGCGAGCGCGACGCGCCAACTGACGTTGCTAACAGACTCGGCTCCACAATATGAATGGCTCGTAGCGCGTAGCGCGGGGCTCGTAGCAGCTACGAAGTCCCGTAGAACGCCTACGAACTTGTCAGTCCTGATTTCTGGACTGTAAAATGTTAATAATAATCCCCCTGCTATTATCCCCTCTCTCCCCACTACTTCGAGGCATGTAAAAAGTTCTTTTAATGGGATTAATTTAATTAAGAAAATTTTCACGGCTCCACGACGACTAGATAAACGTTTAACAACATTACATTTAATTGCCCAAAGATCCTTAAATCTTTAGATTAAACGTTCGCTAATTCGCAAAAAAATATTTAATTACGAAAAGTCTCTAAGTATTATCCACACTTCGTTTTTAGGGTTCTGTACCCAAAGGGTAAAAACGGGACCCTATTACTAAGACTCCACTGTTTAGAGTTTAGCAGATTGAAATAAACAAAAAACTGAAAAAACAGAAACATGTTTTACATCACGTGGTTTATTTATAAATAACTTCCGAAATAGTTATAAGATATTATAATTGATTGGATTTGAGCTTAGTCGAGTTTAGGGCAATGGCATTTTAATATTTAGGTTGTTTAAAAAATAACCACACATAACCATAGCTTACAGATACACATTGCAGACCGGCGCGGCGAGGCTTTTACAAGACGTGCTTGATGTTGTTGACAGATATAGAAAAAGCCTAGTTTCGGCTCTTCCTCAGACTCACGTGTACATTCGCATACAATGTTCACGTGAAGTCATGCAGATCGTGCACTGAAAATAGTTATTTCTTATTACACCACATTAAAGCAATTTCATTAAGACTTACTGACTTTATACAGTAAAAAAAAAATGTTTGTAAAACAGTACCTTTTAATGATTGAACATAATTATATATATTTACTGAAAAAACAACAAAGAAAAAGAAAACCACCATTACTGTAATGTGAGTAAATTTCAATGGTTTGAACGATATCACCAAATTAATACATCAGTTAATTTTGTGACTTTTTAGCTACTTAAAACGTTAAGTTTAATACTGTTTTGAGCGTTTTGGCTCATATGGAACTGTTTAAAGCAGTTCAGATCAATGTTTTTTCATTTTTATTTACTGCTTTTTTCCTCAGTGTGTGTAAGCAAAGTGATTGTGTAGCGTGAGCAGCGATAGTTGCGGTACATACCTAGGGACAAATCACGCCCGCCCGGTGGAATACTGCTCGGAACAGATATTTTATTTTTAAATATCACTGCTTTTTACTGTGGTAGGTACACACTAGCTGCTCAATACGTAGGCTCGATACAATCGATTGCTGTCAACTCCCATTAGTCAGATAACATTTGAAAGCATGAGTTAAGTCATGTTTTCATAAAGAAACAGTCAAACCAGAATGCTAACTACAGTATAAATAATAATAATAATAACAAAAACCCCACCGCAGTATCTCTACGTTGACGTCGTCGTGGTGGTTTTGTATTCCCAAATCGAACTGCGTCTGTGTTTAGTTCGTAAAATTATGGGATGAAGGACTCGAATCGACTATTTATAATCGGATATTAACAATACAATTGCATAAGGTGGCGTGCATCTGGACGTATTTGCTGGATAGACCTGGCCAGAAATAGCACAAGGTGGAAGGTGGGTTTGAAAGGCAAATGGGAAGGTCTTATTTGCCAATAAACAGTAGGGCAAGTTGTTACTCGGCTACCAATCTTCTTAGCGTATCGAGGGCAAAAAGTTGAAAAATCTTTGACCCAAAATTCAGTTGCGCGAACTCCGCTCACTGACGCAGTCATTACATCATCAAGTGCACAGGCGATAGGGCATGCGGCGCAGGATGGAAGGTGGGCCATTGTCAGTGGGGAGGTGTCGCATTGCACTGGAGATCTGAGCTGTCCGTGAATCCCTTTAATTCGGTGAAGATTGTCTTTGCTACGGTCGACTTGGCATCGAAGAACAAATGTGAACAATGTGCTCCGAACTGTAGGCATATGCCGGAAGAGTTTACTTTGCCGGAACAGGTCTAAGGTGAGGAGCCAGACCAAGAGAGATACAGAAACCCGCAGGGCAGCATGTGGCGAGCTGTTGGGCAGTAGCGACCCCACGGACCCTATCTCCTGGGAGAAGTCTTGTTCCTCACCTCTGGCTTGCCTTAATTGACCAGCTGGAGTGAACAATGACGTGGAACAGAGCTCCCACCTCATTCTTGCCTTTATTGGCCGGCTTGAATGGAGATTCGCAAGAGCAAACGTGCTCAGAGGAAGGAAGTATTCCAGTAAGATGCTGGTAGGGATCTTGACCGTACTTCCGGGATTGTCCTGATAGCCGTGGAATACCTCTCCATGCCTCACAAGCACCTCAGGACTTGTTGCCCCCTGATTGCTACGTCACTATGTGCTAGCGACCGTTTCCGGGGGCCCTTTATTGAGTGTGCAAGTCACCCCCTGCCATTTTATCCGTGTATATATAAAACATTGATCAGGCAGATGGGTCATAGTTTTTCCATAGTTCTTGGTAACCAGTCCACTTTAGCCACCCAAACCCATAGTCAAATTTTTTTTTCCATATCCTGCTATAGTCCTACACCAACCGGGAGTTATCCTTGGGTGCACTTGCATAGTGCATACAGGGATAATCGTCAGTTGGTGCCACATTTCATTAAATTTTAAGGGGCCTCTGCGAGTTGGCTTCGGCCCCTCATACGCCTTCCAAAGGACCGGGACCGCATGGTCCCGAGATATGTAAAGTAAAAAATAATAATAATAATTTTATTTAAGTCACACACAGAAATCTATATTTATGTTAGTAATTATGTTAGTAACCAAAGAATAAAATACATGCCACAATAATATTATTATACTAAATTGAAAAATTGAATTACCCACATAAAGACAAAAAGACAAAGATAAAGAAAAAAATAAAAGAGAGAGATAAAATGTTACTATAATAAGTTAAAAGCTAAACTGATTGATACTTAGATTGACATACTGCTGTTGGTGCACCTACAACGTGTGCGGTCGGGGGACCCCTGCCAGCGCGATACTCGCACTCGCACACACTCATATATAATAGAAAGAGATAAAAAGAGAGAAAAAAAGTAAAGGAAGTTGTCGCTCAAAAACCATGAAAATAACACCCATGTTGAAAAAAAATAGTTTTCGCAGCCGCCATCTTGGATTTTCATTTTGACCTCACCATTGGCCCCAACACCCTCGAAAACCGTTAAGAAACGACACTCATGATGAAAAATTTGAAAATTTTCGTAACCGCTATATTGAATTTTCATTTTGACCTCATTATTGGCACCCTCGAAAACTATGAAAACTATCTCAAGTATCTTTTAGAGAAAGTCAAACTCAAACCAATTATTGAAAATAACATTAGTTTTTGAGAAAATCGCGGACATACAAACATACATACATGCATGCATACATAGATACGGGACGAATACAGAACCTTTTTTTTTGAAGTAGGTTAAAAGCAATAATTACAGGCACTTTTTAATTGTCAAGTCGCATAGAGGGGGCATAAGTCATAACGCTTAATTAAAATAATTAATTAAGTTTCCCTATAAAATTTAATAAATCATCAGAACACGTCATTAACTATAGTGTCTTAATTTAACGTGCTCTGATTTATTGAAATGACAACACAAAACAGTATATTATGTAGATGAGTCATGCACATGCATGAATATTCCGATTATT
Source organism: Luperina nickerlii (assembly GCA_963855955.1). Lineage (NCBI taxonomy): Eukaryota > Metazoa > Arthropoda > Insecta > Lepidoptera > Noctuidae > Luperina > Luperina nickerlii. Next base: position 717,469 of record OY979666.1, on the reverse strand, counting down.
CCGATAATTTCGATTATTTCGTATACAGTCGAAATTCTTCCACATTAAAGGTGAATCAGACCACTAATGGGATCGTATTTTGTTAAAAGGCATCAAAGCACGCGTGTTTATTATTTATTCAATATCGGGATATGTTTATGAATATTAATGTTCCGATATAACTCTCACAGGGCTATTAGCTGTTGATGGAGGAAATTCAGGCCTTGTGCAGAAACTACAAGGTTTGTTGTTGACTGACTGAAGTCGAACTACAAGGTTGGTTTTTTTTGACTGACTGAAGTAGAACTACAAGGTCGGTTTGTTGTTGACTGACTGAAGTCGAACTACAAGGTCGGTTTTTTTTTACTGATTGCAGTAAACTACAAGGTCGGTTTGTTATTGACTGACTAAAGTAGAACTACAAGGTCGGTTTGTTGTTGACTGACTGAAGTAGAACTACAAGGTCGGTTTGTTGTTGACTGACTGAAGTATAACTTAAAAGTGGATTTGTTGTTGACTGACTGAAGTCGAACTACAAGGTCGGTTTGTTGTTGACTGACTGAAGTAGAACTACAAGGTTGGTTTGTTGTTGACTGACTGAAGTAGAACTACAACGTTGGTTTGTTGTTGACTGACTGAAGTCGAACTACAAGGTCGGTTTGTTGTTGACTGACTGAAGTGGAACTACAAGGTCGGTTTGTTGTTGACTGACTGAAGTGGAACTACAATGTCGGTTTGTTGTTGACTGACTGAAGTAGAACTACAAGGTTGGTTTGTTGTTGACTGACTGAAGTAGAACTACAAGGTCGGTTTGTTGTTGACTGACTGAAGTCGAACTACAAGGTCGGTTTGTTATTGACTGACTGAAGTAGAACTACAAGGTTGGTTTGTTGTTGACTGACTGAAGTAGAACTACAAGGTCGGTTGGTTGTTGACTGACTGAAGTCGAACTACAAGGTCGGTTTGTTGTTGACTGACTGAAGTCGAACTTTTGTGAAAGCTTGTGGGTAAATACCATTTTATTATTTCATCAAATAACTACATACTTACAATTTTTAAACGAGGATATTTTTGTTTTATTAGCCTACTAAATAAGTAAGTAGGTATTTTTAAGAACCTATAGTAATTCTGGAATATTCAGGCGGTTATTGCAAAAGTAGAATGTCACATTACTATTATAAACAGTCATCTGTAAAATGTCCCTAAGTGTCCTAAGTGTGTGTGTCTCTAGTTTATATTTCTACGTATAAACAGAATGTAAAGACGTAACATTCGAACCAGTCAATCTATCAGAGCTCGAACATAAACAAAGAGCATTGTGCCGACAAACCGCGAGAAGAAACTAATACGTCAGCTGGGAGTAGTCGTTAGCGCGGGACTAACTCTCGCATGTCGAAGCGACGGTGGCGGCGCGGCGCGGCGCCGGCCGGAACTTACAAATGATTCCACTTTGTAAACAATACAGACCATAGTACAACTTTGTAAGGAAAAAAGAAGGTTCACAACAAAGTTTCTAAAAATAAAAAGGATGCGCAGGGATGAGAGTAGAACAGTAAGTACAAGATAAATAAAAACTGTAACTATGTTATGTACATAAATGAAACGCAAAACTTTAAATGAAATGTAGATATTTTGTTGATAATAAGACTCCTTACTCATATTTAGGAAGCGGTTGATGATCAAGATACACATCATCAAGATATACCACACATAGAGTGACAAGTAAATTGTTACTGAAGACCAAATGTATGTACCCTCTGTGTTTAACAAATAAATCCTTTTACTCATTCATACAAGATATACATATACACGATATAAAGAAATAGAAAAGATTCAAAAACAAAGACGGTTGTGTCAGCCGTGTGCGAAAGTGTGTAAACAAAGGAACTTCTGTAGTTAGCTGTTTTATGTAAGGCCCTTCAATACAGTACTACGTATAACTCACAGCCCCTCAGGGAGTCCCACCGATATTACTTCACTAAACTTTAATACCACCGACTAAGTAACATAGACGCGAACAAGGACATACCCAAGTTATATCCATTTTTCCAAGAAAGCTTTACGAATTGCTAAAAATAAATTCGTTTTCCATCTCTTTGATACCGCGATACCGCATTCTTATGGTTGTGCGATGAATTCACTGAAATATAGTAATTTCATTAGTGTTGAGTGGTTCGCGAGCCTCCATTAAAACCAATAAAAAGTGAAAAGAGATCCTGCCGCGATATTGTGTGCTACCAAAGATCCGCACAAAATGAATAACTCGCCTTTTTAAAAATTATTTAGGATTTACCTTCCTACTGAGTCTTTTGAGGATATATTTTGTAAAGCAGTATTTATTTTCAGAATCCCTCACCTTTGGTAAACACATTTGAAGGGTACAGAGAAAGCAGGATCAATGTCAATTTTTTTCAATATTCAAATAACAATGCCATCTAGGAGAAAACCTACTCGGCCTTGTAACCCGAACTAGACTATTCGGACTCCTGTAACCCGAAAATGCATAAAAAGATCAGTTTATTCACGAGAGCTTTTAAAAGCTAGTTGGATGTAGGAAAGAAAGATCGTAGTCACCCAAAATTGTGTGTGTCTATGGATTTTGATCTAAATAAAAAATAGGTAATATGTAAATAGGTATACACTATAATACATAGTACATAGTGCATAAAGAGCAATAATTAGTTAATCAGTTTTTTTTTTATATTCTCCTAATGAGTTATACCTGACGATGATCTTTCTTTCCCTGTGTCCTTCATTTTTCAAATGTTTATATCATATTTTTCACTACTTTCAACTTATGCAGTCATTATTATTTCATTATTATTATTATACTTTAGGTTCCCAAAACGTCCATTTCCCAAAATGGTAATTCCCCAAATGTCTATTACCTATATTTATGTTGGTGATGTAAATACGGTGTCGTATGTCATAGATTTATGTTGGTAATGTAAAATACGGTGTCGTGTGTCATATATTTGGAAACTTACGATCTGGAGGTGATTGTTAGATAAAAACAATAACTATTGAGAGCAAAAGTTTAGAAAATAATGTGACTTTTCATTGTACGACTACAGGGTATCCCGTATCTAAGAATAGACATTTAAGGGCTGTAATCACTACTATTTTAGTACGTTGTATGAAAGTACGGACGTAGTAATTACTAACCCTTATTCTGAAACGTTTTAATAATATTTAATTGCCCTAGTTAACTTTATGCTTTAATATTACGTTAATAAAATGTCAAGTAGTTATTAGTAAGGATTTACTACTTGAGACGACTTTAAACTTCCACAGTTCAGAAACTATGCAACTTAAGTCTCTCGCAGCTTGAGACTTACCTTCATTAATAAACTCGCAGTTACAAACGGCCCGATGTTCGGACTACATCGCTGAGATACCGTCGAATGTTTCCAGACATTCTCTCTATAAATAGTAACATGAGGTTTGGTTATTTTCTAGTTTGGTACTCTCTCCGTGTGACAGCTAATCAGGGATTGCGTGTTATCATGTTGACAGATTGGCATTAGTGCCGATGTTGACACGGGATCAGACAGACGCCTCGTTTACACTGTGTGTACTCAAACGGACAGGTTTTTTTTGTAGAATGTTGTGCGTCAGATAACACTGCCAGAATTTATCTATCTATATACCTATACAAAATTCAAAGTCCTGACTGACTGACATATCAACGCATAGCCTAAACCACTAGTCCTAGAGACATGAAATTTGGAGGATGTGTTCTTTGTGAAGAGTAAGTATCCAACAAGAAAGGGTTTTTCGAAATTCCACCCTTAAGAGGGTGAATAGGGGGAGGGTGAAATTTCAAGCGGACGAAGTCGCGGGCAGAAGGTATTGACTTATATAACTCCGAGTTAAACGTCTATGACTTCAAACAACGCGTCTTTCACTCTCTCTATTGTCGTGAGTCGTCATTCTCATGATAATCTAAAATGTTTACTGAATTGCACTGAGCAGAGGGTGGACAATTAACCATCTGAACTTTTAAACGACTTCAAAAAGGAGGAGGATGTATATATATAATATATATGTATATATATTTTTTTTTTAATATATGTTCGGGCATAACTCCGTCATATACGGATTTTCAAAATTCCTTTTTGTTCGAAAGAGTTTTATTTCGAAATGCTCCCATTTAAATTTCGTAGAGGATGATTTTCGGAGAAAGACGACGGAACTCTTCAATAAATGCCAGCAAATCAACCGCGATTGCTTCTATCGCATATGTATGCATTGTTTACGCAAACACACAACATAACATCACGCCTATAGGTAGGCAGATGTGTTCAGTACACCACGGTACACCCTCATTTCTGTCAAACTTGTTACTGGGGTACCTCTAATCTTGCAAGTAAATTCGGGCCTAACTTTTTTGTTTATGTTTATGAATTAATTTAATTTATTTATCATTTTGTTTTCCAATATGGTCCCATTATTTCGTAAAAATCTCGAATTTCGAAGACAGAAAATGGAACTCTTCAATAATTAAAAGTCTATTTATTGATAGAAAATCACTAGTGGGACTGTAAAAGGGTACAAATGTATGTAGTTTTATTTATTAACCGACTTCAAAAGGAGGTTCTCAATTCGGTTGAATTTTTTTTTACCTCTCAGAGCTCCATTATTTATCAGCCGATTTGCAAAATTCTTTTTTTAAACCTCAGGGGTGGTCCCATATAAATTTTATTAATTTTCTTCATTAGTTTTTGAGTTAGTTATAAAAACTTTATAAAAAAAAAACCGACTTCCAAAAAAAAATTATCGATAATAATGGACACACTAAGCTACTTGGGTGGACACTTGGACAGTTCGCCGCAGTCTTCCAAAATACGTCACAACACTTGGTCCCACCACATTCAGGCTTCCAGGCTACTTGAATACGTGCCTACCTAACAGAGTTTAATTATTTATGATTGGTCTGTTCTGTGAGTCTCGTCGAACGCAGATAGGGCAGTTCTCGCTGATAGTTCACGGAATACGATAGATTAGTTTGGAATTAGCCCATGTTTGTGTTTATGTAATGGTCATACGTGAAACTTAACCTGCTAGTTAATAAACTCATTAGGTAATCGTTCACGACACTGCTCAGATGAAATAACAGCGGATGTGGCCGCCATTTGTGTTCAGGACCAAGGTTTCCTTAAACAAATACCGTAAATCTCATTAATCGAATATTTTTCTCAGAAAAAATATCCCATTAATTACATAAAATGACCATGAACATAAAAATATCGCTAAGATATAACAATAGATCAAGGTGACACATCTGTTTATAATTGATGTAGTCCCCGTCGGTCTCGGCTACTCTGCGGCCCTGGCCTGAGGTATAGACTAAATATTTTTTCGCGCCATATTTACGTCGACGGCGGTTGGCGACAAAACTGACGGAAACTTAGTTTTATTTGCTTCGGTCGCGTTCAATATCTGCCCAGTTATTACAGCGATGTGCCATTTAGCGGTCGTATGATAGTGCGACGTATCGTTATTTTATTCACTCGTAAAAATGTTAACATTACGCATAGGTAGCACTAAATTTTCGACTTCCTTATTACATGCAATAAACTGTTGGATTTTTGTCGTTTCTCCTTAAAGCGCTTACAGGACCTAAACGCAAAAAACGCAAGCTTTAGAAACAATAAAAGTATATGATCGACTACAACAGACAAAATCAGAAAAATATATGATATTCTTCAGGATAATTATATGCTAGGTTGATAGTGTGTTGAAAACATAATACAACTAATTTGATACGATAGAAAAAAAAACATGAATATACCTGTATAAACTTTCTTTTTACAATAAAAACCATACTAATATACACACAATCATTCTGATTTTTTGTCAGATTATTCTACAAGCAACATACTAAAACACTATTGTTTTAATTTTTTAGTCCAAACAATAGATTTTTGTAATTAAATAATTGCTTCATATTTTACAATAAATTTCCAGCGTTGTGTCATCGCGTTTCTCTTTCTCTTCTAAGCAGTCCGACAATGACCGCGCTTTAGGTCATGTAAGCCCCTTAATTGTTGTTTCTACTTAGGAACGCCACCAACATACAATCAATGTATTGATAGTATATTATATACCACTAGCTTCTACGCGCGACTTCGTCCGCGTGAAATTTCACCCTCCCCCTATTCACCCTCTTAGGGGTGGAACTTCGGAAAACCCTTTCTTAGTCGATGGATACCTACTCTTCACAAAGAACACACCCTTTAAATTTCATGTCTCTAATACCAGCGGTTTAGACTGTGCGTTGATATATCAGTCAGTCAGGATTTTGAATTTTATTTCTGTAATTGGTCTTAAACCATAGGGGATTGACGGGGGGAGGTGGAGGGGAGGGCTCCCCCTCGTTCAGGGGACCAGACCTGAATGTACCGAAACGTGTAGCAATGACAGCAGCGTGTAGCAGCGTGTAGCTATAGACTTATCAACATCCACAGCTTGCATTAGATAATCAATCCAATTGTGTGCATTAAGCAAATATATTAACAATCTTGCACCATGCAACTTGTTTAAACACTTCCCATCACCCTCTACTTTCTCAATGTGAATTCCATTCCTTCCAAATTCGGAAAAGTTTTTGAAATACAATTTGAAACAGATTTAGCGAACGATTGAGAATTAAATAAATTTAAACATGCGCGGAACAAATGGTACTCAAACAAACAGAATTGTTTCACGGAGCTCTCAGGGCTCGCGGGGCTCTTGACTGAGTTGAACCATTCTCACTTTAAGAAAACTTTCTTGATGTATGATAATATGTTTCAAGATTTATTTGTCTAGGGCTCCCCTCGATTTGTAAAAAGAAGAGCTTTATTGTCAGTACTATTATACTCGTTATTCCCCCATTCCGCCGCACCACTAATACAATGTGTTGCCAGACGCGTAGCAACAATATAGTAAATAAATTTTCCCTTATTTTTTTGCAAGGATGAACTATTTTCTTATTTTCTTTCTTTCAAAGTAACTCAATCTTCTTTGATAAATGTTTGGGATTTAAACTTTGTTCAATGACATTAGGCCAACACTTTATGAGTTTACTGCACAAAAATCTATGGCAAAATTATCAACCACAATATTGAACGTGTGATGTATCGAGAATGTTCCAGCGTGATCCACGATCGTCACTCGAGCGCCAGCGTGTGCAACACTGATCCAACTCGCATGAGTTAGCGTCGACCAACTTGCCTAATCTATCAATGGAGGCAAACTAGAGTCGCGTCAAACGTATGCACCGACACGCTCAGACACATCATAGATAAGGTACAAAAGGTCCATTTGAAAAGGTTAAGAGGCACATCAAAGACCTATATAAAAACGTCTTCACAAGTATGTGGTGGGTCACACGGGATCGGGTCGGCGTGATTCGGCACAGCCGGGCGGCAAAATCGAATATATATTCCGCCCCGCTGTGCCAAATCGTTCCGAATCATTCCGACCCGAACAAGTACGGCTCACAATCACACCTCACAATCACTATCGTCAAGAGTGAGAAATACATAATCGTTTGGTGAGCCATTTCAGACGAATGCTCGCAGTCCACTGATAAGGAAACGTGGACCTCGTTAATTGATATGCTGAAAACCCAAAGAAATACAGAGAAAGATACATACATACAAAGAAAATTAATATAAATTATAAATAAGCTGGAGAACACAAACGACCAGTAGTTCAGTTTAGCCCTGGATCGAAAGAGTTGGAAGTCATGGGGAGCAGGTGGGGTGATACAGGCTAACAGTACCAATTTTTTATAGGAAAATGCTGTTATACTGTACCGAATATTTATATGATGGACTATAATTAATATACTATATCTAATTAATTATTCGTAAGTACAGAAATTATTTTCTTTTCCTAATTCATACATAGGTATTAGAAAAAAAAACCCTAATAACATTTAGATGTAGTAAGAATAGATAAGTTTTTGTGGTTTTTATGGTTTTTTTTTTGTAATGTGCGTCTTGTTTGTGCAAAATAATCATGTTTCTAAGTTTTAAGGCGTTCTCTCTCCTACTATTTTGCTGTGCCCAGATGGCTCTAAAATGATAACCTTATATTTTTAAGGCATCACCTAAGTGTACAATACACATTGTGGAATGCAATAAATGATTGAGTATTGAGTACAACTTTACATCCCAGACTATTCCGAGGGCCCTTATAAGATGTTGTTATAAGCAGAGCTTCTGTTTCTATTTACAAAGAGCGATGACTGAGTGCGGGGGCGTGTTCCCAGCAGTGCGACGCGCGGCGGGGACACGCGCGGAGATTGAAAACGCGTCACGTGGAGCGATACTCGCTGAACTTGGTTGTTACCGGCTACGTCAGGAACAATGAGCCGGAAATGAGATACAGTAACTTCAAATTAAATCAAACTTTTATTTCCTAGAATAATATTCTAATAACAAATAAAAACCTTAACGTCATTGCTTTCTACCTGCAAGCAAGCGTGCACTTATTGTACATATTATAAAAGGAAGAACGGAACGCTTATATTGGTTAATAAAGCACTGCATGCAATTTAGCAAAGATTAAGTTTAGTATGGTAGAACTTTGGGCATTATTTTTTTATTTATAAAATAATTTGGGAATTATAAAATAGCATCATAAAAGCAGGCAGCAGGAAGGTGTAGACAGACGTGTCTAGTACTGAACATTTGCACATCAGTTATGTGTGGAGCCGCAGAATACGGGGCAGGCCTGTGGCCATCAACCGGCCACAAACCACGAGACTCAGGGCTGCAGTGAAACATTTCTGATGGAAAAACCTCTTTGCCCAACCTGGAGAGATTGAACCCAGGGTCATGCTCAGTGATCGCCTTGCATGGGCATGATCTTGGAAACAGAAGTAACACTTTAGAGTCTGGTACCACAAAATATGTGGTACCAGACTCTAAAGTGTTACTTCTGCCCAAATATATTCTTCCCCTGCACAACACAAAAGCGCTTCCTCTAAAGCATTTAATTGCCAATGTGCCTACTAATAGCGACAACTATAAAAAACATGGACACGGACAATCCGCGTTCATTTAGATTGTAATCATTTTCAGCTACACTTTTTGCGAGCTTTATTGAGTAACTGCGGGCTAATGGCAGTGGTCGTGTTTATTACAGTTTGCCATGTTGTGGGCACACGACGGGGTGTAATTATAGCGAGACACGCTTTTACCCAGTATTACAAGTGGCAACATTCATTACCTATGTTGTCTATTAATAGATACCTAGACTACAGTAATACGTCAAGTTGTTTTTGACAGGGGCGACAGTCACAGATTGACCTTCAAGATTATATCCCTGCCAGCACTATTAATCACTTTCGGCATAATGATGGCGATTATTTACTTTGGAAAACACGGAACACAGCACTCTCTTGACACCTGACATAAAGGTCAAGATAGCGGCACTATTTCCTATTTTGGCCGCGTGCAGACTTATTTTGCGCGCGCTCTAAGTATGTACAGTGAGCGCGCGGTGGTGATCATTGATAACTGACCTGACTGACGCTTTAAAAAGACTACAATAATTGCTAACATTATTATTTTCTAATTAGGTCAATATGTTTCCCTATAGCCTAACACAGGTTTAACGGAATGACGATTCCGTCCGTTCCACGCCTGATAGCAACCTCCATCATTGATTCCGTAACTATGTTTATGCTCTGTCATGTGCTGGTAAATATTCACTTATTGGTATGCTGCTTTTTCAGGGTTGAATTCAAAGTTACTGTTGTACATAAAAATAAAGGAGAGTGGCCCAAATTGTTATATTGTAACCGTCCTAGCAATGAGACGCATACTTTATTCCCACAACATCATCCGCAAGAGGTGACACAGTCACGAAGGTTATGAGACAGTTGTACATACTGACATGTCACATAATGCCACTGTAAGCATCGTGTACGCTGCTTTACGAATACCTATCCCTGCGACCCTTTATCAAGTCTTATGGATAGGATGAACTCAGACTTTTGACCTATCGAAAGGTAAACCCTTTTGACACAAGGGTCAGTGAATAGACACTATTTATTAAAATATTCATCGATGGTCGACGTGATTGTTATTATTATTTATTTATTCTATTTATTTATCCATTTATTTCAGGCATCAAGGCCCATATAAAACACATACGATACAATCTATACTAATATTATAAAGCTGAAGAGTTTGTTTGTTTGTTTGGTTGAACGCGCTAATCTCTGGAACTACCAGTCGGATTTGAAAAATTCTTTTTGCATTAGATAGCCCAATTCTTGAGAAAGCCTATAGGCTATTTAACATCACGCTATAACCTTTAGGAGCCGAGCAAAAAGAAAAAAGTCAGAAAAAACGCTAAGCAAAAACGAAGTAATAGCGCTGGCAGGCGATGCGATGCGACGGGGTGGGTCGGAGTAACAAGAAATTTCACGCGGACGAAGTCGCGGGCAGAAGCTAGTATTAATATAACTTGAAAATACTATAAATACATACAACATTATAATTACACTAAAAAACTAACGAACTAACGCACACGAAGTGTTTGCGTCGTGTTTCGCTGACTGGTGTCATGTAGCTGGCCACGAAACCGGCGGTATACAACACCCTTCGGCCAGAACTCTTCCTTTAGGAACTTCTCGGGATGATGGTGCCACGCGCACCATGAACGACTTGCATTTCGTGTTGTGACGAGACTCCAACTTCTCAACCCTCAAAGTCCAGTTGGTTTTCACACGAATGTACTCCACAAAAAAAGCCCTAAAACATATGAAAAGGGTACCAGTGGCGAAGGTTCCATACAACTCGATTCCTACCGGCTTCCCTTTGAAAAATGGCACAGCCAGTATTCTATATACAAATTATAAGATAATCATATTAAAGATATCAACTCCGGCTTACCTCTTACAAAAATTGACCCTTCGCTACTGCGGATACTTATGTGCTTATTACAAAACTTAGACAATCTTGTTCAATCTTCATTTAAATCACCAAACAGATGCATAACACAATAACAACCCATCTTACTATCTACCACTGTAGAGCCTCTTCAACGACTATATAGTCGAGCACGCTTTTGTTATTTTTTATCCATTTATTCTGATTTGCTTGGGTTTACCTAAATAATAAACCGGTACCTACAGTGGAAGAAACTGGCCGTGACCTTCTGAGTTTGCATCCTAAAAGGCACTCGTAGTTCTCAACTAGAATTATAAAATAAGTGGTAATGTACATCTCTGCACTGAACCTAACGTAAAACAAAGGAACGCGGCAAAGTCTCATTAACGTCAGTCTGTTCCGACGACAAATTGTGCGCACTCGGGCGGACTGCACGGACACCGAAGGAAATTCCTCTTAATATTATTTGCGTAAATACAAAGTTAGTCAAAACAAAACACAAATCTTCCTTCACACAGTACATCTAGACAATTTAAAAACAAAGGCTCCCAGACAGGGAGGGACGGAGTTTATATCCTCCGACTGTAGCGAGTAAATAACAACAAATCTTATCAAACTTCTAAACAACTACAAACGATGTTTGTAAAAAACTTTTTATCACAAATATTTAAAAAGAGCTAGTGTATTCTTCTTCTGGGTTCGTACGACTGGGACTAAAAGTGATTTGTATTTGGAATGTCGATATTGTTAGTAAAAGTTCCAATCACATTGTATGAACAAGTAACAGGCTATATGATTAAGCAAACGTGCGCGACATAGATTAAAAAAAAAGTTTGTTTTTTTAATAAAAAACGTGCGAAAAGCATTCCGCTTTCGTTCTTAATTGTTTACTCAAAATTAGGATTTTACTTAGTTTTATAAAAAAATTAGTATGTCTTCCTCAAGTAATTTTAAGTAAATAAATAAACATACTATTTTTATTCATAAGTTGGACTTACTTTTTTTTCATAGAGGGTGATAAAAAGTAGAGTGTCCACCTCGGGAACAACACTATTGTACCCTCGAGTGACGTACTTTGAATCCCTCTCTGCGCTCAGGATTCTACGTCAGAACCCCTCGGGCGCTCCGGATTTCTACTCTGAATTCAAAGAAACACTCTCGCCTTCAAAATAGTTGTTTGCTCCCTTGGCAAACAATCTACTATTATGGCAGGCATCGTAGACCCATAGCGTGTTAGTATTACAAATAACTTAAAGATTAGTAGTAGATAAAAATTAGGCTCACAAATATAATCTAAAACATTTTAAAAAACATAACAAACAGTACCCATGTAGCTTGATAAACCTATCTATTGTAGGCCCTTCTAACCTTTAAGACAACACCTTCAGGATGCTATACAATGCGAGGTCAGCTAAAACTGAAACTGTCTTTTTTGTTTGAAAGGTGACTTGATCGAGAGTGTTCTTAACTATGATTCAAGAAAATCGGGTCAGCCGTTTGAAGATTATCAGCACTTTTCTAGTTGATGAATTGATGTGAGCATCTTTCACAGGTCTGATTGAGTCGAAATTTGGCATTTCGTTACTTCAATGAAAGTTGAAGAACAAAGTAACTTTGAACTTCTGCTGCAGCATCACCTGGAATTTGCAGGATACCCTTAACTCCCTTAACTTACAGCAGAGGTATCGTGTTTGGGCTCTTGGAATGGTCTCAATTAATAAGTTATAGATAGATGGTGACCAGGGGCTGATGATGGATTAGGAAAGAGAAATAAAGGAGGACCGGACAAAATGGTCCACACGACCAATAACAACCAAACATACGTCATTAGATAGGCATTTTATTAAACAGCAATAACTACCGGCGGTTCTTATCAATTCTTGGGTGAAAAAAGCGATGTTCCGTAGGACGGACCTGGACGGTAGATAACGGAAAACTTGAATAGTAATACATTTGCACTAGAAATGGTCTTAGTTTGAATATTCACGGGGACGGCTAATGAAAACGCCAAACAGATGAGGCTTATTATACCCAGCAAATCAGCAATAATGAATGATGCTATTGTAGCAAACATAGCTGCTGTTAACTTCTAATTTTCATTAGCCGTCCGCCGACGCGAGGACGCTTGGATCTAAATATTTCCTATAATTTATATTAAACTTAAAGGAACAATATATAATTATTAGTATTTTAGTTTTTAGAGGTTTTTGTTTGAGTGGAGGTTTCAGGAGCTCGGTTGTAATCCCGTCCTGACCGGGGCTTTTCCATTTTTAAGCTATTTCAAGAACGAACGAACTTGATCACCAATAATAATGCAATCAAGTATATTATAACATAGAGTGCAACAACAACATAGTAAACATTGTACTGTGTTATTAGTTAGCTCGCAGCTAAAGCGACTAATTAAAAGGTCAGTGGCTGAATGGCAGACTGGCGGACCGGCGCTGTCGGACGAAGATAAAACAACGATATTACACATCACATGAATATGCATGACACCTTTATGTATGTGTAACGACGTGTGGAAATATTACGTTACACATAAAACTCGGGCATGTCCTACAATAAGTGTACACTTTTTATAATAAGAATTTCAGTAAAGTAAACACATTCACCACCAATTTTATTTAAACCTAAAATCCCGAAAACACACCTTGTAACGAATCGTCACAAGTAATAGGAAACATACCATCACGCCTGTTTTTCTCCCAAGGGTAAGACTTAGTATGTACACCCACATTTCTCCCAAGGGTAAGGTTTAGTAGGTACACCCACATTTCTTCCAAGGGTAAGGCATAATAGGTACACTCACATTTCTCCCAAGGGTAAGGCATAATAGGTACACCCACATTTTTCCCAAGGGTAAGGCTTAGTAGGTGCACCCACATTTCTATCAAGGGTAAGGCTTAGTAGGTATACCCACATTTCTCCCAAGGGTAAGGCTTAGTAGGGACACCTACATTTCTCCCAAGGGTAAGGCTTAGTAGGTGCACCCACATTTCTATCAATAAGGCTTAGTAGGTATACCCACATTTCTCCCAAGGGTAAGGTTTAGTAAGGACACCCACATTTCTCCCAAGGGTAAGGCTTAGTAGATGCACCCACATTTCGCCAGTTACATAATTATGTTAAAGTCCCATGTGATAGGGCGAACCTACTACCATCAACCGGGCCCAAGTCCAGACTCCGGACTGCTACTGAAAAAATCCTAATGGAAAAACCTAATAACACTGAGTCGGATGTGGGACAGCGCCGGGATGACGTGGGATAGCGCTGGGTTGATGTGGGGCAGTGCCGGGTTGATGTGGGGCAGCGCCGAGTTGATGTGGGGCAGCGCCGGGTTGATGTGGAAAAGCGCCGGGTTGATGTGGAACAGCGCCGGGTTGATCTGGGGCAGCTCCGGGTTGATGTAGGACAGCGCCGGGTCGATGCTGACTGCTAGCGTCGACCAGTAGAGGTATTAACAGCTCTTCTTGTTGACCGGATGAAAGTGCAGTGTGCTGTAAACTGCTCGCGCGCGGTAAACTGCTCGCGCGCGGTAAAGCTTGCGCGATGTAGGAGTTTGCGTGACGTCAATGTGATGCGTAGTTCGCATGTGGCGGGGTGTAGTTGCCGCCACACTGTGTTGTGCTACACACATGTCCAATATTAAACTTATTGATGTATGATCTGATCTTATTGTATAATGATCTGTGTGTGATCTGTGAGAGATCTGTGAGAGCGGTTCAAACACAATTTTTGTAACTCTATTTCGTGTTTTGATCGAGACAATTATCAAGTCTAGTTGGTTTATCAATTCCCTGCAAGACAGGCATACTACCATGTATAACCACTTGTGTTTTCAGACAAAGTATTTATGTCTCCTGGAAAGATAATAGTTTCACAGTGTGTGTTGAGGAGTAATTAGTTCAGTGACTAAAACAAAGTATTCATTACTATTCACACACAAGCACGCTTTATAAGCGGTAACACATAGATAGGGCCGCCACAGACCTTCAGGCTTCTTCACATAAATCTTAGGCTTGTCCCTGAAATACTTTCACAACACATTAGATATTCCACTCGCGCATAAATCTAAACGAACTCCATGGGCTCGCAAGTACCCATAAGAATTATATTTTTCGGAATGTGAATAAATTATAACCGTGATCTTTCAGATGTGTTCATGGTCAAGATTTCGATTTCGAAAAAACTCTGCCTACCCCTTTCGGGACATACAAGCGCGCTGTACTGTACCTAATGATTGTTATGTGAGGATTCTTCAATAACTTTGTGTGGAAGGAACTTGTGCACCGGCCACTGCTACTACGGAACCAGTCAGTAATGTTTCGCCAGTCACCGCACACAGTGCTACACGAGGGTTACGCAACTGCGGACGTCTACGGTTTCGTAGCACAAAACGTTACACATAGTCAATAAACCGTGAACAAATAGTAAGATCATTTAATTAAACATTCTTAACTACAAGCGGATAACTTGATTGAGTTTAAACATACCCCCAACTCCCCCTACCTTCCTCTCTCACCCCGCTGGCGTCGACGTAGGATGGGTTACAACTGCAAAATAGGTACTTACAGAGTGTTTAACTTGATACAACGAACGCAAACAGGCTGCACATAGAGACGTAGGTACGCAATGTGTAGAACGTCAGTCACGAGTGTGAATGCTGTACGTAGACGCGTCTAACGTACAGCATTCACACTCGTTTCATATTTATGTAAGCGCGCGTTTTCGCTCGTTGTATGAAGCCGGCCTTCTGGACGTAGGAAAGTATCTATTCTGTGGACAAAATATGCAAATAGGAGCGATCAGCGTCTGTCGCTAATGAGTTCACACCTCATCAATGTACCCTCGATCGTATTAAAAGCTGTTAACTTACTATTGTTGCCGTTTCTTTATCAGTACATACCTCGTGCGAGCCCGCTGACGCCGCGTACGCTCCTGTGGTGACGCCCGTATGGTATTCCTCTTTGCCCACATACCCCTGGTGAGCAGCGGCCCCTGAGAGTAACTTCCTACTTATCAATTTGTAATTTTGTGTTATTTGCTAGTTCTGCTAAACAGGCACAAACAGCAACAAACGGTACGGTGCAGGTATCCCCAGTCCGTCAGATGTATAAAATAAGGAAAAAGCAGGAAAAAGGGACTACACTAGTAGTAAGCGGTATTCTCCTGTGTTCTAAGTTACCAACAAAATGTTCTCTAAACAGTACGGAAACGTGAGGGGTTTACTATAATAGACTTGCATCGCAGGTCGGGTCAATATTAAATAGCAATTGAAGTGTCATATGATTTGCACGTCAAATAGCGTGCAAATGATCATCATACGCCAGGGATACCGTGATTACTGTGAAACCACTCCAGTAGCTGTGGCGCCGCCTCTTCGCTAACTAAACTGGTTTTCGACATTATTTGCTGTCCGCAAGTAAATATACTCTATTTAGGATTTTCAAATGAAAGCATTAGTTAGTTTAGTTTCCATTAGTTTCCAAGCGTTTATAATATATTCCTAAAAATATTAGTGTGAACATAAAATTTATTTATCTCATTACAAATGAAGTACTAGATATTGCCCGCGATATCACTAACATCCTAAGGAAACTACCACACATCGTTACGTTACGTTATCGATATCACTAACATCCTAAGGAAAGGAAATTACCAAACGTCGTTACGTTATCGCGTTTCTAGAAAATAAATTACGTTGACTTTGGACCAAAAGTTGTTAATTCAGGACAAATTCTACCAGTGTGTCAAATGCCATCCAAAGCGTGATCTTAACCTGCCACTGGTCTGGAGTAGGTACTTGGACCGGGCTGCGTTATACCTGTCTCGTTATCCACGCAAGAGGAATTTAAATTTAACTTAAGTCCCCTTGCGTGGTTCTACGAACCCAGAAACTCACTACCGAATATTAAATTTGTCAACACACCTGCCTAACATTATCTGTCGACCTATATACAAAGGTTGTTTGTAGTACACATAACAATATAAAAAAAAACACTGGCACTCCGGTAGTGCCGACAGAAGTGAAAACTTGAACAATTACGAGTGTATTTTGTGAATCGTCTTATAAACAAAACACGCGTGTTAAGGTGTGTTCCTTATTTTATAGGGTTTTTTGCAAATCAGGTATGATGACCAAAGTGACTGGTTTATTCTTCTCGTGAAAGGAATTTATTCAGATTTGCTCGTCGTCAGTTATATATCCGTGGTTCAGCGCCATCTCGTCGTTGTTGGATGAACTACGTAGTTAGTACGCGAGGCCTACGTAGTTAGTACGCGAGGCCCTCGTAGTTCTTCCCGATGTGCATAGATGGCGCTGTCCTCAACAACGCGCGTCTTAAGTTTTACGTCTGACGTTAGTACGCGAGGCCCTCGTAGTTCTTCCCGATGTGCATAGATGGCGCTGTCCTCAACAACGCGCGTCTTACGTTTTACGTCTGACGTTTTACGTCTTACGAATTTTCGATCAGGGTCACGTGACCTGACGCGAATTTAGAAGTTTTTACCCATTCCAAAAAAAGTACACAGCGCCGCTAAAGAAGTTTTCACTTCAAAAATATATAAAAAAGTGTAAGTAATTTTCTAGTAAACAAAACAACTTACACAATAATTACTATTTCCTATTCCTGTGTAGGTGTACATCTGCCCAGTACACAGTACACACTCAATTTACCATCTATTAGCACGCAGACGTTCTGAGGATAGTGTTGGTGCCACCACGGATCCTACTGATCATCGATGCAATTCTTTTCCTGATGACGGCGAAGATACAATAACAGAACAGTCTATATTACTATGGCAGCTGGTTAGATAGCTACAACAATATACATATATCAAGTGGACAGCATTGCTATTATATTGTAATTGAAGAGGAATATAGAGGCTCACTCGTGCGTCCGCCGTCAGTGCTTCCTCGTGACTTCACGTCCTCTTCACAAAGTACTGTAGGGACTCTAACCTGAAGGGCGTTCTAAACCGAGCTCTGCGAATGTTTGGCATATTATATTATATAATATATAGATGAACATATTTTCATATTTAGAAGAATAGATAAGATCAGAACTGAATACCTAAATCAAGAAAAGGGTATCAGCTTGGAGAGCTGATGGTCCCCGTCATTATGTTAAAAATAAGTACCGTTTCAGTTCTAGGAATAATTACGAGATAGATAAGACTACACATGCCTGTCATTGCATGTTTGCTGTGCATTGGTCCTGGTACTGCAAGACCGCGAAGCTCTGACAGTACAACAAACGGCTCTGCGGGTGCCATTCGCGGGGTGTTGGGTTAGGAGTATTTATAAAAGTGCATTTGTCGATAAAAATGAGAATATAATATAAAAAAATTAAATATTGGTAACCGTTCTCCAAACACTGTATGACACCTTCCCATTACTGTCCGATTGCAAGAACAAGCCTCTTCTCGTTCAGAGAAGGCGAGAACATTGATCAGCACGCTTGCTTGCTCAATGGGTGTTGGTGATTCACGCTCTTTTTTAAGTCAAGGTATCCTCACTATGTTCTGTTTCACCGTAAGTTGGTTATTTCCAAGAAGGACTTAGAATAATTATATAATCAGGGATGATTTTTGAGAGTTTGAATAAAAGTAATGGATAAACCAATCATATAAATTCGGCTTCTTAAACACAGTAACTAATAAAAGATAACTTCCATTTTCTTATTCGTCTTTTCGTCGAAAGCCGAAGTTCTGTATGATATTTTCACGTTTCCGATGCATAAGTAGATACAATAATGCTACTATTAATAGGTACATACTGTTCGAAAGCAGACAGGAAGGCACTCGAAGGTAAGAGGAACAAAACTAATTTAAAACTATCCTCCACTCGTTCGATTCCCATCGCTCGATGGTTGATAACTATTGATTACGAACATTTCTAATTACTTATTGATCAAACTGTTTTGAAGCCTGTTGGTTTGAATCTTGTTTA
Organism: Luperina nickerlii; assembly: GCA_963855955.1. Classification (NCBI taxonomy): domain Eukaryota; kingdom Metazoa; phylum Arthropoda; class Insecta; order Lepidoptera; family Noctuidae; genus Luperina; species Luperina nickerlii. Next base: position 698,641 of record OY979666.1, on the reverse strand, counting down.
CCGGATAATGTGGTATCTACTTCTTCGCGTCGCTGGCACAACAGCTATTCAAATTGTGTTGGCCCAAAACTTCGCCACTTCCACGGCGTTATCGGTGCGCGGTGGCTCCGCAGAGTTGTGGTTGTGTATACTAGTTACAATGCTCAGAGTGAACATTGCGCTTACTCCGCATTTATATGGTGGTGTGTGTCTAAAGTGTAGCATCGTGATATGATATATTATAACAGAAAACTTATATAAGGAAACCAAACCAAGCTACGCTGTGGGCTACGCCTTTGTCCAGCCATACCAAGCGTGATCATGGTTCGACTCGATTCCAAGCCAGTGTGAAGCTTTCTCAATAGCCAATGAGATAGCGACAGCTGCTATACAAAGTCAGGGAAATTAATTGTTAAGCAAATTCACTACTAGTTTAAATTTGTAAATACGGAAAATTCTTTGACATTTGCATAAAATGAATATTACACTGCAAATTAACGTCGGGTGTCAATTTAATAAGCAATTAATTTCCCTGACTTTACCTGGGAAGTGGAACTCCAGCCCTATCCCTTCTATTGTCAGTTTGTCAATGCTATTCGGAGACACGCCTGCCTAACCCTTTCTGGAAATACCTACCTGCAGTAACGCGTAGTTAGGGTCAAATACCCGCAATAACGCGTAGTTAGGGTTAAATAAATGTATTGTCACATACAGTACAATGTTTATCAATGGTTTACAGGCACATGTCGGGGCGCGACACCAGTGAGGGATTCGAGGGATCTACTTTAAATAACAACGCGTTGACATCTACTGTTTGCGGCCAATAATATACTTTGACACGTAAAAAGGTTCCCCAAACCGATAATAAACAGTAGACAATATTTACCCAAAATACACATCCCATCAACAAGAACTCAAACGTTTATTCGTTTTAATTTGAAACAATATAAGTTCCGCAAAATTACCAGTATTAGCTTACCGGCGTTCCTGTCCTCTGTCCACAGTACCGAAAAGTTGACCTGGAAGGTTTTAGCCCCCTCCCTGGTTGACTCTAAAGTGCCGCGCTTGGCCGACGCGGTGAACGCCTGGAAAATGGCTTGCCCGGATACAGATCAGCCCGCAAACCCATCTTCCCAGAGGCAGTGGGATGAGCCGCTCTGCAGGTTGGTACGGAATAATCTTATTAATACGTCCACCAATACTGCTCGTGCCCGCCTACTGGCTGTGGGTGAGTGGGAGTCGGGCCTCTGGCTTGAGGTGCTGCCGTCACCCAACATAGGCACTTTGCTGGGTGACTCCACCTTCCGGCTCGCTACTTGTCTGCTTCTGGGCGCCCCTTGCGTGGCTCCGCATCGCTGCCAATGCAGTGACAGTGTCGACTGCCCCGGGCACCATGGCTTATCCTGCAGTAAAAGTGTAGGCCGGATAGCACGGCATACCAGCATCAATGACATCATCCGTCGTGCTCTTGTGCTCGAATCTTGTGCTCGGGTGCCAGCTGTTTTAGAATCCAGTGGCTTGGCACGTGACGATGGGAAGAGACCAGACGGAATGACCATAATGCCTTGGAAGGTTGATAAGCCTTTGGTGAGGGATGCAACGTGTGTCGACACCCTTGCGCCATCCCATCTTCTAAGCACAGTGAGCTGTGCTGGGGCGGCTGCTTCAGGTGCGGATCCTCAAACGGCGCAAATACTCCAATCTCTTTGGAACTTATATGTTTGAGCCGTTTTGGGTTGAAACTCTAGGGCCATGGGGCCCGAGTGCCCACTTAGTATTTCGAGACATCGCCAAGCGGTTGGTCGACTCTTCAAGTAACCAGAGGGCTAGCCTATTTTTTGGCCAAAGAATCAGCATTGCCATACAACGTGGCAATGCCAATGCCAGTCTTTTGGTCACGTTTCCTGTTGACAGCGATGCGGATGAATTTTTTGATGCCCTTTGATTATTTCCCCTCCTCTTTATATACTTATACATATTATTATTATTATTTTAATACTTGTTAGCTTTTAAAATTATGTTTCCACGAATAAAAAAAATATATATAAGTTAATTTTTACAGAGTAGATCATCTTTTACAATATTGATTGCGATGATCAGAAGCCGATTCCCGTCATTCAAAACGTTCAAAATCTAGTCGCAATCTCATCTCAGCGACAATCAATGTCAAAACCTTGTCAAAAATGTAGGGAAATTAGAGGTATTTTTGACAGAAGGAGACTAAGATCAGACTGTGAACGTTCTTAAAATTACGAGAATGACCTCTCTAGTGTAGGGATTGCATATTAGAAAATCAAAACTTTCTCGAGCAAATTTCAAAAGACCAATAAACGAAATAACAAAATTTAAATGACCAATTGTTTTATTTAGAAAAAATTTAAAATCCCAATGTATGTGACTCAAAAAACTCAAAACTCAAAGCATTTATTTCAATTAAACCATCTACAGGCACTTTTGAATTGTCAAGAAGTCGGTCAGTCAGAAAAATATGAAGCTAGTTGCCCATTCCAAAGCGTAGGTACCTATGGAGAAGAACGGGCAAGAAACTCCATGGACACTCTTTTTAAATGATATTTTACAAAAATATTAGTTACATCATTACTTTTGATTTTAAAATTATATAATGTGAGAACAATGTAAAAAAATTAAGAAAAACATAAGTGTTAAAAGCGTCCAGAGTACAACAAATAGTACTTAACAAACTACAATCCAAAAATAAATTAATTAAAAATAAGCCGAGGCAGCTAACATCTGACATCAAATGAACGACTGATCAAAAGTTGCTAGATGTAATTTTAAAATATCAAATCAAAATTATTATTTTTATGTATCTATATCTATATTTATAAATCAAATTATTAAAATTAATTGCACTAACTAACGATTACCCTAATTTAAAAAAAAAAACTATTTTTTTTTTATATATTGGATATTTCAACCATGTATGAAATACCTAATGGACGACTCGCTTACAGCTTATTAATACTGCGCGCTCGTTTTATTTCTAACGACGCGACGTCAGGTTGACGGAGCCCCGCTGTGCGGGGCTCCTATTACTGTCTGCAGGGTTTAAAGGAACCTAACCAAACCGAACCTCGGGGTGCGTCTGACGTCGACCGTCTTCTTCTGGTTCAAAAGCACAAAAACAGGCAAAATCAGTTCAAAAACCAATAGTAGGTGAATCGTCGGTTAGTTCAATCAACCTTAGGTTTATTAATTGTAGCTGAATTAACCGTAAGTGAATTCTCCTTTATGTATTTCGTTCATTAATTATTACAAAAATCTGTGAAACGATCTTTAGGTATTTTAAACAGTAGGTCTTTTGACCGTAGTTATCTCTAAAATAGTTAAAATAACTTTAGATATTTTAATACGTAACCGACAGGCGCTATTCGCTAATATTAATATTATTTTTACCTTTTTCAGTTAATCCATTTGATAATTAATAATTTATCCAGTAATCCATTTTGACCTTTAAACGATTTGGTCAATAGTGTAATAAATAATTTAAATATTGATATTCCAGACTTTGGTCAGCTGAACTTTTGATCAAATGACCATCGTTATTTTAAACTTTGTTGATTTGTACGTTGTTCTTTTGAAATCTGCTCGAGAAAGTTTTGATTTTCTAATATGCAACCGGTGTAGGTAATAATTATGAAAGTATTAATACAGGGCACCCCCCTTAATAGCTTGTTTGGGAAAGGAATACTGACTTTCATTTCTAAACTATTCCTAAACCAACATTCCTTTATGTTAGTCATTTGGGAAAGTACACACCGTTCCAGGTCTGTAGATACTCGATATGTCAACTTTACTTCGGCGGAAAGGAAAAATTGTGTGTGCGGTGTATTTGATCAATATACAAGCAAGTCGGAGCGAACACTTCACATCGCTCTCTCTAATACGTGCCGAAGTGTGCGACGTTTAACTCCATACACTCGATATTTGTTATGGGTTATAAGACCTTCACGACTATGTCCTTGGAGGGTCAAAATAAACCGTTTAGCACAGTACAAAATTAAATGAGGTCGTATTTTATATTAATTGCGCTTTATATCGGTACCTACATCCATAATTTATAATGTTATGTTTCAGTAGGTGGCCACATTTATCGGGACTCAGAAACCTCATTAGTGTGCATTATGTTAACGCGCGGTGGGGATTGGATTGATCGACTGCTCTCAGAGGGAGGCAGTTCCAAGGATGCGATCCTCGCAAATCCGTCGCTGCAGCTCGCAGCCACGTACCGCCATAACTGACGCGACTAGCTTACTGATCACCGCACATTCATAGCAAATATCATTACGCTGTCAAACAACAATAAACCATTATATTTATTATACCAAAGCTATTACCCGTGGCTGGCTTCAGTCCTGTGCTCCATATCTTTCTTTCTTTCTATGCAAAAATCACGTCGGTCCGTTGAGGACAAAATATCAACAAACACACTTTAGCATTATAATATTAGTAAGCATACAACACAAACAGGTAACGTTACGCCACGAAACTTTCCGTTATTTGATCATAAGCTGCGTATAAGAAAGTTGGATGCTTGGAGGGCTTCCATCCGGCGTGGCCGACGGACACGGCAGCTCCCGGCGCCGGTCCGGCACGTGTCCGACCCGGCTGTATGTGGGTCAACGTCACCAAGTAACTAGACGCCGAAAACCAAAGTTTAGGTAACGAGGCTCGCTGTATATTTGTTGATTTTGACAAATTCCTTTGCTGTTGCTAACTAGAACAATCCCAAGAACCGATCTCTCTCCTATCACACAGTCCTCCTCAGGAACTGTCGATGCATTTGAAATGGTCATGTCAACCGCACGACAATGGTCAATAGTAAACAGTTTGACCTTGAAAGAGTCTTTAGCTGTATGGGGGTGTGGTTGCCCATACCAGTTGGGTGACTAACCCTGTCATGTTTTATCGTGTTCTGCTGTCAACGTTTTAGAAAAGCAAAGGTACTTCTGTAGTAAATTTTCTCGTGTGTCGACCTGCCCAGCTCTGGGGAAGAGTTACTGATTGTGGTGTTTTGTCAACGGCCTGCACTAACCCAAATATCATAATAAATTGTGTTACCCTCCCTCCCCCCGCCCGTCCCGCCGCGCGCCGCCTCGCACCCTGCCCTGAAGTCGCTGAGGTTGCTTGATAACAACACTGACACCATGCGAGAATACACTATGTATTAGGCAATTCTATGTATTGCTGCTTGTTATAATCTACATAGAATAGTTTGCTCCATTCAGAAATGATGAAACAAAATTAATATTATAAAAAAGAGAAATTAACTCTTTTTGTCTACCTTTTCATGCCTGGCTGAACGGATCAGAACGGAGCGCATAGTAAAACCATAACCTGGGTTAGGACATAGGATACTTTTTATCCTTGTGTACATTCCAGTGGGATAATTTCCGATCTTTACGGGGGTGAAACCGCGAGCAAAATCTAGTTTTATATAGAAGAGGTCCGGGCTGAAATATGATTGTATCCAATACACAATGACTGAAGCTGGAATATTCAAGCCACTAGTTAGAATACAAGCCGCTACACGACAATATGTTCCAGTCTTGCAGGTCTAAAACTGGCAACAAACTGATGGTGTTGGCTTGCGTCCACTATTTTGATTACTGTGGTCATTATTATTAAGTCATCAACTTCAGTTATCTCTAAAACACTGCTGACGCTCTCTGATTCTGCCTCGCTTTATGAGTTACGACCTGAGAAGAACACACGAATATAATTTACAGGTATGTTTTACATTTTTTGTTGTGACTTGTTTGAACCGCTGATAGGCATATCTTTCAAATCGCCGAGAATAGCAGAGCTTCTAGGAAATTACATTAAATAACGCACAGTAAACCACAAACAAGTCGTAAAGTTACAATAGTTACAAATGTATAATATATAGTACAGAGCACTGGATCGCACATGATTGCAGAAAAAAAACATGTGCACACAGAAGATCCAGTGGAACAATATGTTAGTACCACCTACCTATACTTTGCCATGAAAGAGCAAGCAGACACGAAAAGTACCTAGGCTGACACGCTGCAGACTGGGACTGCATTTTTACCCGACTACGGCGAAGCAAAAAGGAGGGTTATGATTTTGACCGGTATGTATGTGTCGTGGAAAGATGGCGCCACAGTACAGCGAACAGCGCCATCTAACAATTTGATTGGTAAACGAAGAATCATGTGATCGGAAACACAAGCGAGCCCTGCCGCTTTGACACAATCGTCGGTGGAGGGGATGCAGCGAGGACTGGCAGAGAGACCGAGTGTTGCGACAGTCTACAGTCGACAGTCGAGTTCGGACAGTCTCGGCAAACGCTCAATACCAACGCACGTGTTTGTTTCCGACGCACGTGTGCGTTTCAGTTGTTAATCGCTAGTTTATTAAAGTTACTGTAAATTCAAAATATCTTTTCGTTCGAGTACCCACTGCAGTGCCCACATCTATCTAAACTATGTCGGATCGTGAAAAGTGTGAAAAGAGTGACGTCACGGACACTTTACGGTACACAACAGCTGTTCGTGTCTACACAAATATAAAATAAAACACCAATATATTTCGTATAAAATTCGTGTAATACGTTATCACTGTATTGTTACTTACGCGTGTGATCGTTTGCAAAGAAAATATACACAGTTCGGTGGTGTAAATCCGTAAAAACAAATATAACTTTATTATTACTTTTAGAGTTTTAAGTTAGTTGGAAGTTTTTTGGTGCCACTGGTACCTCCAAAAAGTGCCACTTTTTCAAAATTTTGACAGACGTCGGTACCATTGCCACAGATTGTGCATCTTGGTCGATATTTTTGCGTAGCAGGCGCCATCTAGCGGATTCTAGGCGTATTAATATGGTGAAGTGTGCAGCCTGCGGAAGGTTTTTGTCGGCAAGAGGGGGCGCTAGCTGTGGCAACTCTGCCTGCCACAACCGATATCACCTCGCTTGCCTGTTATTGCCCGATCCAACCCAAATAAGTAGCGATTGGCTGTGCCCCGAGTGCAAAAAAAAGTTGCCCAGGGGAGACAATAGCGCCACACCCGTCAAGGACCTGGGTAGTGGTCCCCCAGCAAACCCAGCAGCAGTGTTGGCAGCGGCAGTGTCTCCGGTTGCAGTGCAGGACCAGGACGCCATGCTTAGGTCACCTGTTGAGGTGCCGCTGGCACCGGCAACTCAGACCAAGCCACCCGTCGCGGAGGCAATGGCACTTTCTCGGGCTGGCAGCGAGCAGGGAGCTACTGATGGGGAGCCTTCGCCTGATACTCAGCTGACCCTCCGTGAGGAGATAAGGCTCTTCAGAACTGAGCTGCGGGAAGTGCGCGATGAAATGAGGGAGTTTCGACGCGAGATGTCCGGCCTGCACTCGTCCATGGGAGTCTGCACTGAGCGAGTTGACGGCCTGGAGGCTAGGATCGAAGCTCTCGAGAGTAGGCAAAGTATTGCAGTGTCTGACGGTAAGGTGAGTCAGCTTGAAAAAACTGTACTGCAGTTACAGCTGGACCTAAATGACCGCGAGCAGGATTTACTTGGCGCCGACCTCGAGATTAACAATATCCCTGAGACTCCTGGCGAGAACGTGTTGCACACCGTCGGGCTGGTGGCGGCAAAGCTTGGGGTGACGCTCGACGAACGGGACATTGTGTTTGCACAACGGGTGGGCCTACGAGCCGAGCGAGAGGTGCAGACGAGCCCTGTGGGCGGCGCGAGCCCGGCCGGCGGAGCGAGCCCAGTGGGTGCAGCGGCGGCGACGGCGCGCGGGCGGCGCATCGTGCTGCGCCTGACGCGGCGCGCACTGCGCGACGACCTGCTGCAGAGCGCGCGTGTGCGGCGCGGTGCCACCACCGCAGATCTGGGATTTTCTGCACCCCCGCGTCGCTTCTTTCTGAACGAGAGGCTCACCAAAACCAATAAGCACCTGTTCTACCGGGTGCGTGAAGCTGGCAGCCGTCTGGGATGGAGGTATACGTGGACGAAGTTCGGCCGCATTCTAGCTAAGCAGGGTGACGGTAAGCCCACACACTGCATCCGCTCAGAGGAGGATCTTGCGCGGGTTTTTGGTTGTGAGGTGTCTGCGGCAAAGGATGTCTGATTACTTGGCCCCCGACAATAATTGTGCTGTGTGTCTAAAACTATACCTCTATTCATCTGTTTTGTATTTACTACAATTTTCAAGATTGGCTTGTGCGAGGCCGCCTGTTTCCTTGTCTCAGTATACTTTGGTTTTATCTAGTGGCCCAGTCCGACCTATGATTATCTATGTACATTGTATATGTATCACACTCCCACTTACTATTCTCTCATTTTCAATATTTATTATACTTTTGTTTTTGCGGATTTTATACAGTATTACACATTGGCTGTCTATGTTTCTGCAATATTTACATTACTTCTTTTTATTTTTACGAATTATACCTAACACCATAAATTTTAGTATATTTACACATCACATTATTTTGCTAAACTCCTTACTACGTAATACTTCTGACGCTGTCTACATTCAAAATATTAATATTAAATACATACACTACTATTTACAAAAATGCTCAAGACAACAAGAAATTTAAAAGTTGGTTTATTTAATGCGGGGTCGCTAGGTTCGCGCCATGAGGAGTTCTTAGTTGCTATGGATACCCTCTCCGTAGACATCATGGCGATAAATGAGACCTGGCTCAGGCAGGGGGAGGAGGGTCGCGCGCCGACAGTACCGGGCTATCGGCTGCGGCACGTGCCGCGGGCGCGTTCTGTGCGTGGCGGCCGCGGGGGCGGCGTGGGCTTCTACGTGCGCCGTGGTGTGCGCGTGTGTTCCGTGACGCACCCGCCGGCGCCACAGGTCGAGCAAATGTGGCTCCGACTTAGCGTCAATTCGCATTCGGTTATTATTGGTACAGCATACAGACCGCCGTGGCTCGATGTGAATACCTTCCTGGATTCAGTTACTGATTCTCTCGCCTCCTTTGCTAACGCGGACAGGGTTATCCTGCTTGGCGACTTTAATATTAATGTCTTAAACCAAAGTGACAACAAATCTAAACTTCTGAATAATTTCATACGTTGCTGTAACCTTACACAAATTATTACTGAGCCAACCCATTTCACAGATCATAGTGAAACTCTGATTGATGTTGTGTGCACTGATGCCCGTGTGTGTGGGGTCTCTGTATCACACATACCGGAGCTTGGTCACCATGCCATTATATCTGTTGAACTAAATTTCAAATTAGAGAAGCCCTCTCCACACTGGATTACCTACAGGCCACTCAGAGACATCCTCCCCGAATTCTTTAATGAAGATTTAAATAAAATGGACTGGGAACATATTGAAAGTCTGGAAGATGTGAACTCAATGATATCCAAGTTTAATCAATACATTCTTGCACTTTTTGACTTGCATGCTCCCCTTAAAAAAGTCCAAATTAAAGAAAAATCTTATCCCTGGATAACAGACACAGTTAAGGAAATGATGAGGCTCCGTGATAAGTGCCATTTGAAGTCGAAATCGACAAAATCCGAGCATCATATCAATTCCTACAAGGAGTTTAAATATCTTGTTAGAGCTGCTTTTGATAGTGAGAAGTGTGCATATTTTAAAACATATATTAATGAGAACATTAAACAACCTAAGAGGTTATGGAGTCATATCAAAACAACTGTAGCAACCTCAAAGAAACCAGATCATAGTCTGCCTCATTTCTGTAGCAACCCTGAATCTATCAACCAACACTTTCTGGATGTGCCAGGCAGCGGGAAGGTCACTACTGCAGACCTAACATATTTTGAGTATCATAGACACAGTAACAGTCATTTCCAGCTTGAGCCAGTCGAGCAGGATGTGGTGCTGAGGATCTTGCGCAGTCTTAAGTCCAATGCACAGGGCTCGGACCAAATTTCTCTGGAGATGCTGATGTTGACACTTCCTAGAACACTTGCAGTGATCACAGCTATCATCAACAGATCCATAGTCGATTCTTCTTTCCCTGATCTGTGGAAAATGGCAATAGTTAGACCAATCCCAAAAGTACCTAACCCCACTAGCGTGAAAGACCTCCGCCCAATCAGCTTACTTCCATGTCTGTCCAAGATTTTAGAAAGGGTTGTCTCAGACCAACTTAGGGCATATCTTGAGCACCACGGTATCTTGCCATTAGCTCAATCCGGTTTTCGCAGGGCCCATAGCACAGCAACAGCGCTCCTGGATGTTGTCGGTAACATCCTTGAAGCCAGAGATCAGGGTATGGGAACCCTGCTCGTCCTACTAGACTTTTCGCGTGCTTTCGACTCAATAAACACGTCACTTCTACTCTCCAAGCTGTCTTACTATGGGTGTGAAGTCGAAACTGTTAAGTGGTTTGAGAGTTACCTTAGCAATCGATCGCAGTTTGTCCAGGTGACTAGTGACAGCGGAGATACTGTGTGTTCTGATCCGAAGCTCGTGGAAAGGGGCGTACCTCAGGGATCGATCCTGGGCCCACTTCTCTTCATCCTGTACAGTGCTGACATCACTAATTGTCTGATCAACACCAAGTTCCACCTTTATGCTGACGATCTGCAGTTGTACCTCTCCTTCCGGTCCCAGGATATAGCTGAAACTGTAAACAGAATTAATGAAGATTTGGACAGGATCTCAGCTTGGTCCACAAGAAACTCGCTGGTCCTGAATCCTAGTAAGTCCAAGTATATTGTGATGGGATCTAGGGATTTCCTGAACAAAATGCTGGCTTGCAACCTGGACCTCAGGATTGATGGATGTGGTGTGGAAAGGGTTCTGGAGGCTCGTAATCTGGGTGTAGTATTTGACGGACAGCTACATTTTGAAGCACACATATTGGAGGCCGTGCGAAACTGCTTCTACCGGCTCAAGGTCTTGTATCGTATCCGTCCCTACATAAGTGTGGATATGCGTGTCATGCTGTGTGAGTCACTCGTTCTATCCAAGCTGAATTACGCTGATACTGTGTATGGGGCATGTATCCTTGGTAGAAGTGAGAGACTGATTCAGCGGGTGCAGAATGCTTGTGCAAGATTCTGCTACAATGTCCCACCACGATCCCACATCACTCCTTTCTTAAATAAGGGTAATTTGATGAGAATGTCAGCACGCAGAAAGCTTCACCTGGCTACCCTACTCTTTGGCACAATTCTCACAAAGAAACCAGATTATTTATACAATAAGCTGTCTTGGTCACGTGATTTTAACAAAGTTAAAACTAGAGCATCTTCCTACCTCATGTTAGCCTCATCACATAGAACTGCTGCGTTCCGTGGTAGTTTCAAATTCGCTGCCTCCCGTTGCTGGAACGACTTGCCACCTCCTTTTCGTGCTATTAAGACAGTTGGTACTTTTAGGTTAAAATTTAAACAGTATTTACTGCAGCTTCAAAAAGATGGCAATCTTTGAACCTACCCTTGATGTGCACGCAGCTAACAATGGTGGTCCGAGTCCAAGCGTTTGGCAGCGTTTGTTTATTGAACAGGCGCAGCAGTTGTTTCGTATCTTGTTTTTGTTTTGTGTTCATTAGGTAGGTACATGTTCTATTTTGATTGATTTTATTATTTATTCCACTTTTTTACGCACACAGCATCATACGAATCGTTATTGCTGGCCTACACAATGTTTTATTTTAGTTGTCACTTGACTAATTTGTAACTCGATAACACTCATCAAAAGTTTATTTTTATTTCTCCATTTCACCCATGCCGTTAATATACTACCACTTTCCACTTTAATTTATATATTCTCTGTTATACTGTTCCACTAGACAGCCGTAACGTTATGTTTAATATATTTTAAATGCATTTATGTAATCTCGCCAGAAGATCGGCGCCGGCGACCATTTACTTGTCACAGCAATGCCACAGACACACTAGAGTGCCTCTTAGCTTACACCATAGAGGTAAGATTCCTTATTCATAGGCTTACACTCAAGGCATAGACAAGTAATGAGGTTACGTCTGGCGCAGATTGAAAGATATTTATTTTTTATTTTATTATTTGCTATTATTTACATACTATTTATTTATTTCTGTAACTGCCCGTGACATCACAGCGGGCCCTATCAGAATACCAGCGCTGCAACATTTATTTTTTTAAATGTCGTAGCATCATGCTGAGATAGGAGCCTTTTGGCCTCGTATAGGACTTTCTGTTTCATTTTCCTTTTGTTACTTTTTTATATATAACTTGGTTTTTTATTTTGCTGTATTTAGTTTAGTTTGTGATCTTCCTGTACGAGTCGCAATAAATACTTTTTCTTTTCTTTCTTTCTTTCTTTCTTCTAAAAAGACCCGATGTTTCGCATCTCGGTCACCCAGTGATGCGACATATGTACATATGTATGTATGTTCATCTGTTCCCTCATAACTTCAAAAGTAATTATAATAATTTGACACATGAGATATTATCGTTTGAAGCGTTTTGACCACCCGCTGGTTATAGGGTATGTGACGTCACACTAAATTTAATATGGCGCTCTCTAGAAGACATAAAGTAATGAATTTAACAATAAATATTTTTTGCTTCGGCCCTGACGGGCGCCTTCGTATGATGGTTTTTTTTTTTTGATGTGAAACATCTATAGCCGCACGTGATTCTCTTCCCACTCGATCCGGCGTTAAGCTATCTCTCTCTCGCCACACAGCTCGGATACGTATAGTTATACTCCATAGTGTTGTTTACTGCGGTACACATAACCTGTGTTTTACTTGAAAACAAAGGACATGTTAGGAAATGGGCTTAAAATAATATTTTTTTTGAACAGCTGTCATGTATGGTTTTTCTGATAGGGAAACTTATTCAGCATGGCCTGACAAAAACAGAAAAAATATTAAAAGCACCATTATTGAATAAATACATATTTTAAATCCAGATATTTTTGGTGTCATAATATTATTTTTGCATATTGAAACAAAGAAAAAATGGTTAAATATCATTTTTTAAAGCAAATTATTCACCTAATTGTTATTTAAAATATTCTAAAATAATATTAGATGGCTTAAAATAAAACCAACTCCATGATTTGTACGTATGGCATTAATTCCTTTGCCTTCTAATGGAATCTATGAAAATATTACCTGTGCCAGTAAGGTTGTCATACTTGTCAGCTGTCAGTACACAGGTCAAAATTGTATTGAATTTGACACTTGATTGACGTTAATGACAATAATGACATCCAACCGAAAAGTGTTGCCAAAATCAATAATTACTGTGGGTTGCAATTTATTTTTTAAATAATGATTATTAAAATGTATAATAATTAAAGCAAGGGTGCTTTCAAAAAAAATTTAAAAAATATACAAAGTCTCCTTAATTTATGTACTTTCATAAAAATATGATCTCTTCCCTGTTCACAGTAGCTTCGAATAAAAGCCCAGCCTCCATACAAAAACCTAACATGTCCTTTGTTTTTATATTTAATGAAAATAAATGTTTATAAAATAAACAGTCATGATTTTCTGGAAAAAATCGTAATATTTTTTTTTATTTAGTTTATATCGCAATCTGTTCTTTTCAATCATATTACTTTTACAAAATAATGTCGATGTTTCACATCTGCCAGGCGTCCCGTGACGGCTCACTTTTTTTTCTGGATGGGAAATCATCAAATGACTCCTCCCGCTCTGGGTGGAGCGGAAGGGAGTGTCAGACTCTTACTGACTAAAACCCACCCGTGTTCCTTCCTTCGCCCTTTATGTTCCGGGCCAGCGGTAACCCTTTCGGACAATCCCGCTGATCCGGCAGGCTTCGGCCCTTGCGGGCCCTTCGTATGATGCTGACATCTCTTTGAGGCGCGGGTGGAACACGTACGCGCCGTCCGGCACGGACCTGGTCCTGATCGAACGATGAGTTACCTACTCACCGCCCGCAGGCCCGCGCCTACGGTGGCCGGGAGTCGTCGCGCGGCTCCCGACGCCCGGAGCGTCTCCCACGGCGGCTGGGACGGGAGGCTCTCTCCCTCAGCCGTCCCGCCGCCTTCTTTGCTAGCATGACTGCTTCGCAGAAGGAGGCGACTGCCCCCCACTCCCTCTCGCCCCGGACCATGGCTTGAACCAGGCCCGGACGCAAGAGGTCGCTGCCGCTGCCGATCGCCTCAACGAGGACACGGCGGTGCTCCGCCCAAGCGGGGCAGACCTCCACCGTGTGCTCCACCGTGTCTTCTGGGCGATCCTGGGAATGGTGACACCCGGGCGTTTCTTCCCGCCTGATTATGTGCAGGAACCTCCCGAAATTTCCGTGTCCGGTGAGGACCTGCGTCAGGCGGTAGGTGAGGGCGCCGTAACGCCTCTCTAGCCACTCCTCAAAGAGGGGTCTTACCGCCGCTATCATGGCGTGCTCTGCGCTGGGTTGCGACAGTTGCTCTTTCCATACCGCCATGACATCGCGCCGGAGGTCCGTCCACTCCGCCGCAATTTGCTGCGGAAGCGGAGTTTCGGCGTAGTGCCTCCGCGCGCCACTCATACAGGCGCGCGAGGACTATCGCCTCCAGATCCCATGGCGGCAGTCCGGCAAGGAGGCTTGCCGCCTCGGCCGAGATCGTGCGGTAGCCCCGGATCAGCCTTGCGGCTACCGCCTTCTGGGGCGCGTTCAAATATTGGGCGGCTCGCCGCCGCAGTGAACGCGCCCACACCGGGGCCACGTATAGGGCCATGGACCGACGACCCCCGCGAAAAAGAAATCAAAGGGCTTAAGGCGCCTCCCCGAGCAAAACGCGCACGCAAGCCGTTTTTGTGCAGTTTTTTGGAGCTATCTACTTGTTATTTAAAAGAAATACCAACTAAAAAAAAATACATTAAATTTCTACATAATCTTGATTCCATAATTGCAGATTTATTTTTATTTTTTATTGAGTATATCTTTAATAAATCTCCTTACAACACAACCCCAGAAATGAGAAATAGTGATTAATAACATGCATCTCCTCGTAAAGTAAACATTATTTCATTTTGCTACTGACACTAATGGATAGACAATTTAATAACGAACATTTTGACCCAAAAAAAAATTCCAAAAGACCAAAATTTTATTTTATACAGATTTTATTCTAAAATATGGGCGTATTCACTACTGTAACTCCTGCGCCCCGTATCGGGATTCAGTGTGCCGCAAGCTCTCGTGGGTGAAACCCGTGTCATTTGTCACCGTGTCGCCGTCGGCTAGCGCACTTGCTCGCTTACGTCACATTAATGATATTTAATTAGTTTATTGACATTTGTTTTGGTTATAGTTTTTTTTTGTGTTAGATATTATTGTGTTATTTATTGCGAAAGGACGCTAGTGTTGTGTACAAAAACTCAAAATGCCAAAGTACAAGAAAGCTGTGCGAGTAGGACGTGCAAGAATAGCAAAGATGAACGAAGCTCGGTAAGTTGTCTCGTAGTTATATTTATATATACATATATATTATACATTTATTGATAAACAGTGCAAATTATTTATCAATCTATTTTTTTTTGTAGCTGGGCGAAAAGAAAGGCCCAAAATATTTATGACGAAACACCAACCACATCTATACATTCTCAAGAAAGTTACGTAGATAGCGGGTATGTACCTAACTACTATAAACCTACTAAGTACTGCTTTAAGATGTTGAGTATTTAGAAACGTGATAACATCTCATCATTGTCATTATTATTTTATCAACAATCTGAATCTTCGCACAAATCTTCGTTATCATGCGTGTGCCATAGAGATAAGAACCTACAGACATGAACATTCACATTGATTCAGTACTTACGTGGTTCAGTGCTTGTCATGTAATGATTTTTTGTATGTAATATTTGAGATTTTATGTATTTTCAAATAAATAATCTTTTTTAGGTTAAAAGAGAATCAAAGTGATGCACCTCTAATGGAAATTTCTAATGTACAACCGATGGAAATAAGCAATAATGAGTAAGTATTAGATATAATCCTTTTCTCGGTTACGTAACGTTTACAGGGTAAATTTCCTTTTTAGTAGGTACCTATGCTAATAAAGTACTATACAAAATTACATCATGCTAATTCTACATATTTGGTGTAGTGCGGGCGGGATATACTTGCACAAAAATTGTGAAAGTATTTGCTAGTCGAGCGCGGGCAGAGCTGGAATACAGAAATACCTACTTGCATAGGAAATCGATCCATATTGTCATATAAATAAGGAGCACAATCGTATTAGCCAAAAAAAATACTTTGAACTTCCAAGTTTTATTTTTTCGCGAAAACGATTGTGCTCCTTATTTGTATAGTAACACGGATCGATTTCCTATGCAAGTATTTTCATCTCTGGAAACCGAAGGCGCGGGCCTCACGGCTTTCGGCGGCGCTGGTTGCGAGTTCGGGGCTCGCTGGCCGTGCCCGAAGTATTCCGAAGCTGCCCGAGTGTGGCGAGAACACGAACCGAAATCTGTGTAAGTACTTCGGGCACGTGCGAGTCGGTCAAGTCGGGAAAAAGCTGGCATATACCTATTATAATAAGGAATATAATTGCATAAACACAATTGCTTCTTCATAACTTTACCTAATCGCCTCAATTTCTTTTAGACCAATTCGCGCCATTTATCCTCACTTCTATACAAATAAGACACATTATAGCGTATCTTTACTAATATTATAGAGGTAAAATTTTTTGTCTGTATTAGAATAGAATAGAATAGAATACTCTATATATATGTATTATAGGGTAATCTCCGGAACTACCAGTCGGATTTGAAAAATATTTATGCATTGAATAGCCCAATTCTTGAGCAAGGTTTGCTAAAGCCGATAGTGAGGTCAAGCTGTAAATCCAAGATGGCGGCTGCGAAAATTTTCAAATTTTTCGTCATGGGTGTCGTTTTCATAGTTTTCGAGGGTGCTAAAGCTGATAGTGAGGTCAAAATGAAAATCCAAAATGGCGGCTGCGAAAATTTTCAAATTTTTCGTCATGGGTGTCGTTTTCATAGTTTTCAAAGGTGCTAAAGCTGATAGTGAGGTCAAAATGTAAATCCAAGATGGCGGCTGCGAAATTTTTCAAAGTTTTCCTCATGGGTGTCGTTTTCATAGTTTTCGAGGGTGCTAAAGCTGATAGTGAGGTCAAAATGTAAATCCAAGATGGCGGCTGCGAAAAGTTTCAAAGTTTTCCTCATGGGTGTCGTTTTCATAGTTTTCGAGGGTGCTAAAGCTGATAGTGAGGTCAAAATGTAAATCCAAGATGGTGGCTGCGAAAATTTTCAAATTTCTCGTCATGGGTGTCGTTTTCATAGTTTTCAAGGGTGCTAAAGCTGATAGTGAGGTCAAAATGTAAATCCAAGATGGCGGCTACGAAAATTTTCAAATTTTTCGTCATGGGTGTCGTTTTCCTAGTTTTCAAGGGTGCTAAAGCTGATAGTGAGGTCAAAATGTAAATCCAAGATGGCGGCTGCGAAAAGTTTCAAAGTTTTCCTCATGGGTGTCGTTTTCATAGTTTTCGAGGGTGCTAAAGCTGATAGTGAGGTCAAAATGAAAATCCAAGATGGTGGCTGCGAAAATTTGTGTGTCTCAAGTCCTCAAATTTTTAATTTAGGGGCAAGCCGATGTTTTCCTTCACCGTTTTGGTATTCTTACATACCTACTCGTACTTGGAAGCGTATTGAATTTTACAAGTATATCTCATCTCTATCACTAGTCAGCCGAACCTTAAAAATCTGTCATCATAATGCAAAACATTTTTCTTTTGCAGTTTACGAGAGGACTTTACAGGAGAAACAAAGCGAATGCAGCGAGTGGCTAGAGTTGCGTAGGTCATTGTTAACTGCTTCCAACTTTGGAAAAGTTGTAACACGGCGAAATGACACGAGTTGTCATAACTTTGTAAAAGAGTTATTGTACAAAAGTAACATTGACTATGTGTCGTCAATTACTACTTTTTATTGTATTTTGTTTGACATTTTAATTGTATTTTGACAATGGAATTGTATTTTGACATTTGAATTGTATTTTGACATTTTAAACGTATTTTGACATTTTGATCTTATTTTGACTATTAAGTATTTATTAATTGTATTGAACTGTTAATTTTTAATTTTTTTATTAAAGCATCGTTTTCATTTATTTAAATTTTGCATGTCAAATCTTGGGCAGAATGTATGGCTCAACTTTAATTGTTCACGACCTTTGTATACTTACCTGCATTCTAGCAAATAAATAATTTGATTTGATTTGATTTGATTTGAATTAAACATGGCAAAGACAATGAAAAAATTGCTATCAAGCAATTAGAGAAGCAAGAAAAAATTCTAATTGAACCTTGTGGTCTATTTATTGATGAAGAGTTCCCATTCTTAGGAGCCACTCCGGATGGCTTATGTAGCGACGATACTATCGTAGAAATTAAATGTCCGATAACGGCATTCAAATTGGGTTTAGACGAAGCTATAAAAAAAAGAAAAGTAACCTTTTGGAAAACAACAAAAAAAGGGCTGGAAATCAATAAAAACCACAAATGGTACTATCAAGTGCAGGGGCAATTACACGTAACTAAACGATCAAAGTGTTTATTTGCAGTTTGGTCAAACGAAAACTCTTCGCTAAAAACGGAATACATCGAGAGAGATGATATATTCTGGAAGGAGAAGATGAAAGAAAAGCTTATATCATTTTATGTAGATTGTTTGTTGCCAGAATTAGTCGACCCCCGCTACCCTCGAGGTATGAATATAAGAAATCCCCCATACATTGAAGAGGCAATGATAAGAAAAAAAAGTAAAGAAAATATTGAACCTCAATTACACGAAGATATAGATAGGAGAAGTGAAGGTGACGAACCTTCGGACGTCAATATGCCTAATTGCCTACATGTACTCGTTATTTAGATTTTAGGGAGATGTAAACTAGGAATAGAAAATAGTTAAATTAATAATAAATTGTATATAGGTACCGACTTTAAAATAATAAATTATAATAAAATTGACTTTGTTTTATTATTTTTCTACTTTTATAACCTGAGTTGAGTTACCTGTTCAGACAGTGATATAAAAAATAAACACCCCATGTTTATTGAGTATCATGAATTTGAGTATCTTGTATATAATATGTATAAAAACGTGCCCCCGCCAGGAACGAAGTTTAGTTCACAATGCTCGTCTGCTCGAATCTCGATACTCGCACACACACACCTTCACACACTCTTATATTATAAAAAATGAAGCAGCGAGTGAGAGAGACAGAAACTTGCATAACGCTTTTTCTTTACGTATTCTAGTTATCGGAAATTTTTGTTAGAGTCTCGTGGAGTCGCGTACGCTTTTTCGTTCAAAAATTAGAAAGTAGTATTCATGGACATAAGTATAGTCACTGAATTCACGACCAAAATTATTTAGGCGCACCGTTTCTTTCATTCATAGAAATAATAAAAAAAACAGCATGTGTGCAATTCACACGTGGTAGAAGTGAAACCTGCAATCTTAAATCTTATGAATTTACATGTCTCTTTTTACTGTCGCTTTTTCGTTTCATAAACTTTCAAATCACAACGATGCTAAAGAACATCCATCCATCCATCCATCCATCCCACACCACACCACACCACACCCACACCCACACCAACAACCCACGCCCACACCCACCCACACTCACACCCACACCCACACCAACAACACACACACACACCCACCCACACACACACCCACACCCACAACCACAACCCACACCCACCCACACTCACACCCACACCCACACCAACAACCCACACACACACACCCACCCAAACACACACCCACACCCACCCACACTCACACCCACACCACACCACACCCACACCAACAACCCACGCCCACACCCACACCCACCCACACTCACACCCACACCCACACCCACAACCCACACACACACACCCACCCACACACACACACAACCCACACCCACACCCACCCACACACACAACCCACACCCACACCCACCCACACTCACACCCACACCAACAACCCACATACACACACACACACACACCCACACCCGCACCCACACCCACAAATTAGTAGCATAGGATTAAATGTGATGTCATTGATGTAATAATAAAAAACAAAAACACTGTATATTGCTTCCTATCTCATTTTTCGTTTCATAAACTTTCAAATCACAACGATGCTAAAGAACATCCATCCATCCATCCATCCATCCATCCCACACCACACCACACCACACCCACACCCACACCAACAACCCACGCCCACACCCACCCACACTCACACCCACACCCACACCAACAACACACACACACCCACCCACACACACACACCCACACCCACAACCACAACCCACACTCACACCCACACCAACAACCCACACACACACACCCACCCAAACACACACCCACACCCACCCACACCAACAACCCACACACACACACCCACCCACACACACACACAACCCACACCCACACCCACCCACACTCACACCCACACCAACAACACACACACACCCACCCACACACACACCCACACCCACAACCACAACCCACACCCACCCACACTCACACCCACACCAACAACCCACACACACACACCCACCCAAACACACACCCACACCCACCCACACTCACACCACACCACACCCACACCAACAACCCACGCCCACACCCACACCCACCCACACTCACACCCACACCCACACCAACAACCCACACACACACACACCCACCCACACACACACACACAACCCACACCCACCCACACACACACACACAACCCACACCCACCCACACTCACACCCACACCAACAACCCACATACACACACACACACCCACACCCGCACCCACACCCACAAATTAGTAGCATAGGATTAAATGTGATGTCATTGATGTAATAATAAAAAACAAAAACACTGTATATTGCTTCCTATCTCATTTTCTCCCACGTTAAATCTTATATGTCTCTTTTTAGTGTCGCTTTTTCGTTTCATAAAATTTCAAATCACAACGATGCTAAAGAAGTTTTCACTACAAAAATATTAAATGCCGTCTCTGTGTATTCTAAGGTCTGTGATTTTTACTAGTCGCAGTTTCATAGTTCGTAAGTTGTTCGCCAGATGGCGCTAGTAATTTTCACGAAGTATTGTAGAGGTGGGGTGCGGCAAAGAGGGAACGAATGCTCAAGGTTATTTGCTCAGGGTACGGCCTTAAGAGTAAACTATGTAGTTGCGAGCTCAAACTCACTGGTGGTCATGGCCAAAAAGCACGCTGTCTCAACTGACTTCATGTCTGACAGAGCTAGTATCAGTGATGAGTAGTTAGACGCTAGTCTACACGCACAACGTCTAGTTCTCACGCACAGAAAAACCGTTCCGAACTGATAGGCACGTAAAAAAATTCGAAAAGTGCTTTGGAAATCGAGTTTTATGAAAAAACCACTCCATAAATAAATTATAAATAAAGTTTATTGAACTCTTCGATAACTAAGCTTTGTTGGTACGGACTTGGATTTTAAGATTTTACAGTTCTTCTATTATTTATTTATTTATACCTAAAGTTACGTTAAAAATAGCAAGAAAAACTAATAGTTGTTGGCTCATAACTTTTTATTGATTTTTTATTTTACTATTCTGTTTCCGTACAGACAAAATTAATAATAAGTCAAAATGATATCATGTTTAACTTTGGGTGCACTATGTCAAACAGTGGAGTAATACTCTCCCGAAATTTGTATGGAAAAAATATCGACTAGTGGCACCTTAATTAGCACATTTCAGAAATATGTATAAATAATACTGAAATAATTCCCAAAATAATTCAATAAAAAAAGTTTAAAAACATTAAACCGACTACTGAAAAGGATAAAACAAGAAAGCACTCTTTCCCGTGGTCGCATGCTATACTAACATACATATAACCACGGAACAATTATCTGTTCCGTGCATATAACCTATGGTAACATGCGATTTTAAACTTTTTTTTTTAATTATCATTGGGTATAGATATGCACAGACAGCCAGCACATCAAGCTACTACAATCTGTCAAATTTCTTTAATAGATTTTAAACTTTATCGCTAAAGCATAAGTTTCAAAGTCGAATGGAAAAAATTTACAGTTTCGGGTAGCTTGATGTGCTGGCGTCTGTAGATAGGTACATATTTGGATAACGTTGAAAAACTGATAATAATCAATCAATTAGGTTCATAATATTTAATCAGATGATGAGTTTACTGACACCCGGCTTCTGATTTAAAACAACTGTTCTCATATTTCACTGGTTGCTTATAAATATGTGAACATGGGCCTTTTGTTTTTTCTTTGATATGGTTATTGGTGTGAGTTGCGCCGGCGCATGATCTTCAGCCATAAACAACGGCCGCTTGATTGATCTCCTAATGAAACTTTTAGTATTGTTAGTTCCGAGCGCCACGTAAATCAGAAATGTGTTGTACCTACTTTACAAATTACCTACCTGTGCACAGAAATGAAACAACGTTCGCGGTTTTATTACAGAAACATTATGATTTTGTGAAGAATTTGCTGAACTATTCATTTATATAGGGAAGTTAAATTAACTAGAGTAAACATTCATTTGAATATAAGTAGTTCGAGTGTTTAATTAAAAGCTATACCTATTGCAATGTGAATGTGTTAGGAACTGTACTAATTTTTATTACTTTTCATTAATTACGGTTGCTTGCTTATAAATGCATGGCTAAATGACGTGCACTGATCATATCGTAACACCACAGTCTCATGATCTCTTATTCCATATCCAGTGAACAGTTCTCCCTCTGTTCAGATGCACGTCAAACAAATCCCACACCACACAAGCCAGTGAATGCAACAATTTGTTTCGTTTGTTTGTGTTGTTTCTGCATCACTCGGCAAGCGTGACCCGATCCTGCACAAGCTTCAGGCCTGAGGGACTGGCTGGGCGGAGCTTTGATTTACCTCTGTGGTAAACAATCTCTTTTTGCTTGACTGTATGGTGAAATGGGCCTTGATTGCGACATTGGAGGGTCAAAAACGATGCACGGCTTTGCATATAATTTGATTTATTGGAGTTGCCCTTTTCCACTCTGCACAAAATATCTCGTAGATAATATTTCATGAATCGTGATAATTACATAATACAAGAAAGTAAATTCGTTAATTACCTAGGTTTACGTACAACTGTGCCTAACTGCCTATATATTAGGATAAAGTATGCTATTCCAGAAAATCATAACGACCTAAGCACTTGGTATGTTTGCAACGACAGGTAAGTATAACGACCTACCTAGGTAGTCGAACAAACTATTTAAATAATTATATATTTTATCGTATTAATAAATAAGCCGGTAGTTCCATAATAACGAATGTCTCCGATATATCTCCATCCAATAAACATAAATAAACTGAAACAGAATCGGTACGGTGTGACGGAAGCAGCCATCAATACCGACGTCTCGCGGAGGATTTCCAATTGACAGCCAATTACGAAACAACCGGGGTTCAGCCGGCAGAGGGACGGCGGGGGCGGCATGAGGATGGGGTCAACTGAAACCAATTCAGACAGATGCTTCAATTTTCGGGAGGCGATGGCGTTAAATCAGCCAATACTGCCCTGATACGGTGAAAAGCCGTAACTAACATTTTATAAAAATTACTTAATTAAAGGTTCGAATTTGCCAAGAAAATGTCTACCTTTCTGTGTTGGTGATAAAACTGTAATTCGTTTGTTGTCAAAGTTACAAATAGTTAAAAAGGCATAACTTAGTCCTGAAAACATTACTCTCTAAAATAAAAAGCCATAATTTTCATTTAGCCCTTCTAAGAAATAGTGACGTGAATTCTAACAAATAGTGACGTCTATAGCTGTTCTGATGTGAACACTGCCTACAACACATTCTCTGATAATTTCATTATGTTGTACGATCTCTGTTTTCCTCAAAAGAAAGTCAAGATACATAACAGACCTAGACCGCAATGGATTTCACGTGGCTTAAAAATATGCAGCATGCGTAAACGCCAACTACTGTGGAAATATAGGAATAATCCCAATCCAACCACTAAAACTGCCTTCAAAGCATATGCAAAGAGGTATAAAAATATTATCAGACTGACAAAAAAATCCCAAAACGATTACTTTATTAAAACTGCTATAAATAAGAACAAAGCTACTTGGAAAGTTATAAATGATATCAAATCTAAATATCCAAATGAAAGCGTAAATCAATTAATTTCAAATGGACAAATCGTAAACAATCCCCAAGACATCGCAAATTTATTTAATAAATTCTTTCTTGACATCAATAATAATAATTCTAGTGAACCTCAAAAATCTTCCAACAAACTAACATATAATTCTAATTCAATATTTATGCAACCGACAATTCCGAATGACATTCATAAAATAATAATTAATCTAAAAAATAAAACCAGTGTCGGCTATGACAACATTATGACAAACATTGTTAAAGATGCAGCCCATATTATATCTGAGCCACTAAGCTTCATTGTGAATTTATGTATAGAAGAAGGCACTTTCCCGGACAAACTAAAAATATCTGTTATAAAGCCAATATTTAAAAAAGGAGACAAAGCTGACATGAGTAACTATAGGCCCATAGCATTAATACCCGTTTTCGCAAAAATTTTTGAAAAGGTTACGTTCAACTGCCTGTATAATTTCTTTGAGTCAAGTGACATTTTTGCACCTGATCAATATGGCTTTCGGAAAAACAAATCCATCAATTTGGCAGTATATAACTTTTTACATAAGGTAATGACCAATTTGGATAAAGGGCTGCCAGCTTTTGCACTATACATGGACATGTCGAAAGCTTTCGACCGTGTTGACCATGAAATCCTTTTGAGAAAGTTGTATGCATACGGTGTGAGAGGAAATGTGTATAAACTCATAGACTCATACCTTAGCAACAGACAACAGTTTACAGAAGTTAGGAGGTTTAATCCAAGTAATAAAACAGAAGAAATATATGTTTCTGAATTTGGAACTGCTAAATTTGGCGTTCCTCAAGGGAGTATTATGGGCCCTCTGCTCTTCCTTGTTTATATAAATGACATGCCTACGGTAACTAATCATGACATCACATTATTTGCTGATGATAGCACTGTTTTATTCGTTAATGATAATTTAATCGACTTAGAATCTGACATTAACAAAACAATAGTAGTAATTATAGAATGGCTTACAATTAATAATTTAATGATTAACATTGACAAAACAAAAATAATGAATTTTAAAATACGAACTCGACGTACGGATGACTTAAAAATACATTATCTAGATAGGGGCATAGATGAAATTGAATTAACAAAATTTCTAGGGTTACATATCGACAACAAGCTTGATTGGAAATTTCATGTCGATCATGTTTGCAAAAAGCTGGGACAATTTTCATATGCACTACACAGATTGAGCAAAATAGCAAACCATTCTACTTTACTAACAGCTTACCATGGCTACGTTAGCTCCATTCTCAGATACGGCGTAATATTCTGGGGCAATAGTACAGACAAGGAGCGCGCTTTTATTGCTCAAAAACGGTGCATTAGAGCTATATTTAAATTATGTCAAACTGACTCCTGCAAGCCATTTTTTACAAAGATGAAGGTTTTAACTTTGCCATGTGTGTATATATTTGAGGTCGCAGTGTTTGTTAAAAATAATATTGGCATGTACAATTATTACACCCGTGAACGACGCAAGGACAAATTACGCACAGTAGCTAGCAAGACTCACATAATGCATGAGAGCATCTTATGTATAGCTTCTCGTATTTATAATAATATTCCGGGGCCCATCCGAATGATTGCAAAATTAGAAAAATTTAAAAAGACTCTCCATGATCTGCTAGTAGACAAGTGCTACTACTCTATAAAAGACTTCTTATCAGATAAATCTCTGCTACAATACACGAGTAATCCCACTCAGTCGTGATGCGTTCAGTGACCTATTGACATGTACCTTAATTAATTATTTTTTTTTTTTTTGTAAAATTCTTAATAATTTGTAGAAAAAAAAAAGTATATATGTTAATTTCATTTCCATAATTATAATATGTACTGACTATTGTATGCCCTACGGGCGGGACATAGCTGTTCACAATTTATTATGTACCTGCCACCTGTATTATGTACCTACCTATGATCCACAATAAAGAGATTGATTGATTGATTGAAGAAAATCCAGTTTGCATACTTGAAAAGCCCTAACTTTAGTCTTAGGCCTTTTCTTATAATCACATTTATCGATCATGATTTCAATATTCTAGAATCAAAAGTCGTAATAGTTTTTACGGCTTTTCATTTTTGTATGTAATACTTAATACAACTATAACAGCGCGGAACATTTTCGAATTTACTTTACTAGGTATGTTTTATTTTTCATCCTAAAAAATTTCTCCCAACGTATTGTTTGTGTTATTAAGTCTTAGGAAAATACTTTCCTGTCGCCTAAAGGCGTAATAATTAAATTAAAGCTTCTATTGTAGCGTGAAAAGGCGTTATTTACAATATTCTAAAAAGCTATGAATTTAAGACTTTTCTACTTAAGTATTGCTTAATATCATATATATTTTTACAACAAAGAAAGGGAAAATCAAATTTTAAAAAAAATGATCTACTCAATCTTTATATATAAAATTCAAAGCCCTGACTAACTGAAAGGTATATCAACGCACAACCTAAACCGCTGGTCCTAGAGACATGAAATTTAGAGGATGTGTTCTTTGTGAAGAGTAGGTACCCAATAAGAAATTTCGAAATTCGATTTCGAAATTCCACCCTTAAGAGGGTGAATAGGGGGAGGGTGAAATTTCACGCCGACGAAGTCGCGGGCAGAAGCTAGTAAATAAATAAAACTTATAAGAGTTAAATCATATGAAGTCCATCGACAGTGTTGTAAACTACACTTCAGAAAAACTGTAATTTTGAATTCGAAAAACACTTTGAAATATTACGACTATTCTCCGTATGACGGCAGAATAACCACCGGGGAACGCTTTACTAACAAAGTAATTGTACCACTGATAACAGCGGGAACATTGTGTTAGGTACTTCATCAATATCTTTGAGCTTGACTGTAGCAGACGCATCTTGAAAACAGTAGGTAAGTGTCGGTATTTCGTAGAACTAGATGACAATGAATTCCCATAGTCTGTGAAACATGATAGGTACATCCTACATAGTTCCGGGCCGGAACACGTCTCTCCTAACTCCTTTATCAACCAACACCATCAGCGATCGTTAGTCTACAGTTACAGTTTGAGTCCCGGTACGTCTCTTGTCACAGGACTTTTTGTAAATTTAGTGGTCTCGGGTCGAGACTCGAACACTGGCCAGCTTTCAGTCCCAAAATAAGGATGTTTTTACTTCGAATAGGGGTAAAACTACACTTATTTTTTTTTGCGAAAGAACTGTATTGCAAACTTTTTGAAAATATCCCTTGTATCCAAAGGTCAGATTTAACATCTATTTAACTCTAACACTACACAACGAACCCGACGGCGACGGCGACGTGGCGTTTCAAAGTAAAAAAAACGAAGAATATGTACCCGAAATTAAAAATAAACTCCCGTCATCTACCATAGGCACTATGATGGATGACTCATCGTTTCGGCTCGCTACGTGTCTCCACTTGGGCGCACCTTGTGTGGTGTCACTGCGGTAAAGTTGTCGACAGTCTCGGACACCATGGCCTGTCCTGCTGCAGGAACGCAGGTCGCATAGCACGGCACGCCAGCATCAACGATATTATTCGCCCCGAGCCCTTGTCACCGTGGTCGTACCAGCGGTATTAGAACCAAATAGCTTCGTACGTGAAGATGGGAAAAGACCAGACGGCATGACGTTGTTGCCTTGGAAGGTGAGTAGGCCTCTGGTGCGGGACGCAACCTGAGTCGACACCCTTGCGCCATGTACGGCGTCCTAGTACGGCGGGCTGCGCTGGTGCTGCGGCTGCTCAGACCCTCCAGTGGCGCAAATTGTAACCTTATGGGTAACTACAGTTTTGAGCCGTTTTGGGGTCGAAACGCTCGGACCATGGAGCCCGAGTGCGTGCGCGTATAAATTTTAAGGAAATTTCTCGTCGACTGGTCGACATTTCATATGACCAAAGTGCTGGGTTGTTCTCTGGACAAAGAATTAGCATTGCCATTCATTCAGGAGTCATCGACGGACTACTATACGTGACGCACGCGTGGACGCTAAGCTAACTTATACGTATACCCTCAGCTTTAACTAAAATGTCTAAGTGCGATATGTGTAAAAAAAATATAACTAAAACTTTACCGGGGTTAGAGTGCAGTAAGTGCGAACGAATAGTGCATCTTAACCCAAAATGTACGGGATTAACTAATAAACAGATAACTGCATTAAAAGCTTCACCCAGTCTGGAGTGGACATGCCACGAATGTCAGCAGGAATCCCCGAGGCGTAACTCAGCCATCATTATACCTGAAGATGACCAGGAAGAGGACGATACACCAGTTCAAATAAATGCAAAAAGTTTACTAAGCAATATCACTAAAGAGGTTGAAAAAGCTATTAAAAGTGAAATGGCACAACTAAGCGATTCTTTGCAGTTCCACAGCGACAAACTTGATGAAGCAATGGAGTCTATGGAAGCTTTCAAGCAGACTATCAAGGCTCTCGAACGTAAGAATGCGGAACTAATAAATAAAAATAATAACTTGGAAACCCGTGTAGGTGTCTTAGAACAACGACTACAAGAGATAGAACAAGAGAAGCTTGCAAAATATGTGGAGATCGCAAATGTGCCAAACCAACACAATGAAGATGTCAGATTTCTGGTGGATAACATTGCACTTAAACTGAACCAGCCTAAAGACGACATCAAAAGTGCACGAAGACTCCATGGATGGAAAGAACAGTCGGCCAACATACTAGTAGAGCTCAAAGACGAAGACGTCCAAGAAAACTGGATTACTGCCGCCAAAAGTGTCAAGCCAACCGTTTCTGATGTCCTCACTAGCGAAAAAAACAACATAAATGTCGTATATGTAAAAGAAGCTATGACAAAATATCACAAGCAACTATTCTGGAATGCCAAGCAAGAACTAAAAGTCAATCTCAACTTCAAGTACGTGTGGTTTAAAAGAGGACTTGTCAAAGCTCGCAAGGAAGACGGTGAAAAAGTTAGTATCCTACGCACCATGAATGATATACACGGTCTAGCTATCACCAAGCAGTAAGTCGGCATTAAATTACATTAAATATATAAATAAATGGGAAACAAATAATTAAACGAATGTCTTAATAAAAAACAATGGCGAACTCTTTTGGTGATATTAATGAGATTAATGACTGTATAAATGTTAACGACTTCGTAAATTGTACACATAATCATAAATTTAACTTATTGTGTATGCATATTAATATACGATCAATAATTAAAAACTTCTCCGCATTAGAACAAATAATAATTATTTAAAAAAAATGTATCGATGTCATTATTCTAACTGAAAGTAATATATCAGAAATCAATAGTGTTTTGTATCAATTAAGTGGGTACCGAATGTACACCGCCTTGCGAAGTCCCGAAGGGGTGGTGGTATTATAATGTATGTGAATAACAAACATAAATGTAGCGTAATAAAAGTGAACACTATACACTATGAAAGTTTATTCTGTACCGTCACCACCCATTCGAACTATACTGCGAACCTGTGTGCGGTATACCGACCACCAAGCTCTAGTAAAATTCTATTTATTGACGAACTACAAACTTCATTACAAAACTTCACTAAAAACACAGAATTATACTTATTGGGAGACATTAATATAGATTTAAAAACGGATAATCCTGTAAGGCATAAATATAATAACATGTTATGTAGCATGGGCCTTTTGTGCGGGATCACTGAATACACTAGAGTAGCAATATCTAACGGGAAAATAAGTAAATCTTGTATTGATCACATTTATGCACGATCCCGTACACAAGACCTATTTACGGCGGCACTCGGTACCACACTGGCGGATCATCGCGCAGTAATGCTCGCATGTTCTGGCGCGCAAATACAGGATGTCCCTAAATATAAATCCTGCATAAATAATCAACAACTTATTAAATGTTTCGATGAAATTCAGTGGGAAAAATCACAGGATATAAAATGTCCTATAACCCTATATAACTTCATGCATACCCAGTTCAAAGAATGTTATAAAAAATCAGAATATAAAATTAAAGTTAGATGTAACTCATCGCGAAGTAAAAATGAATGGATGAATAAAAAAATAATCAAAGCCTGTGAACATCGGGATAAATTATTTATGAAGTGGATAAAAGACTCTAATAACGAAGTCTTAAAACAAAAATATAATAAATCAAGAAACTATGCAAACACTTTAATACGTAAAATTAAAAACAATAACATAAAGTCAGAAATTTTATCAAATAAGAAAAATATTAGACAATTGTGGCAAATTCTTAATCGAATTACAGGAAGAATAAAACATTCCATTGATGATGCTATTCAGAATTCATTTAATAAAACTAACTTAACTTCTACAGATATTGCTAATAATTTTGCACACACTTTCGATAAAAGCGTGAAACTAATTATTCCTAAGTGCTCGAGATCACTGTTAAATAAAACAAACTATACAACTCCAGCTAACGTTTCTATGCGTATCAAACCTGCGGAGCCTAACTTAGTTAAAAAAAAAACATTATGTCTCTGAATAATAATAAAGCACCAGGAATAGATGGAATTAGAACCATAGATATAAAATTATTGTGTACGAAAATTACCGCAGTGATTTCTAACCTAATTAATCTAAGCATACAAACAGACAAATATCCTTCGACACTTAAAACAGGGATTGTCCGACCGATTCACAAAAAAGGAAGCAGGCTGGATTACAACAACTACAGACATATTACTATATTGCCTACTATTGATAAAATCATAGAAAAATACATTTGTAAACAAATACACGAATTTTATGAAAAAAATAAAATACTAACTGACAAACAATATGGATTTCAACCAAAAAAGAACACCACTCAACTGTTATCAACGTTCACAGATAGTATTCATAAACATTTAGATGAAAAACAGCACGTTTCGGTAGTATTTATAGACTACAGCAAGGCATTCGATACACTCAGACACGAGCGGTTACTGGAGTGTCTTCATGACAGTGGAATTAGAGGCAAACTACACGATTGGTGCGGAAACTATCTTAATGACAGAAAATACATAGTCAGAGTCAGTGACGCGGCTAGTGAGCCAGTCATCGTGACGGAAGGAACGGCACAAGGCTCGGTCCTTGGACCGTTGCACTACCTCACTTATGTAAATAGCCTTGTTAATGTCATAAAAAAGTGCGAGATCTATCAGTTTGCCGACGACACCTGCCTTGTGGCTGCTGGACGGAGTGTTAGTGATGCCCAAAGGCAACTACAAGAGGACTTTGACTTGTTGACTAAATGGTCTCATGACGCTGGTCTAGTATTAAACGCTAGTAAGACCAAATTAATGTACATCAGTTCCAGTCAAAATAGAAGCTTTTTCTTGCCTAAACTAACAGCTCACTCTCATGAGTGTTTGCATGACAATTGCACCAATAAAGTAGAAAACCCTTGCAGCTGTGACTCCATAGATCTCGTAGATAGCCAAATATACCTAGGACTTACCATTGATAGCCGACTTAATTGGAAGGAGCACATTAACGGGGTGTGTGATAAATTGAGATGTATGCTAGCTAAATTCTCTATTATTAAAGGCAAAATTCCATATCAAACTCTGTTAATGCTTTACAAAGCCCTGGTCGAATCAACGATATCATATGGTCTGTCGAGCTATGGTAGGACATATAAGACACACCTTGATCAAATTTACGCAATCCAACTACGTTTGTTAAAAGCAATTGTCCCGCATAACATTAAGAAGAAATACAAAAATGACTACCACGAATTATTTAAATTCTGCAAGATAATACCAATACATGAAAAAACTAAATTTGCACTGCTAAAAGAAGAATTTTTTAATGAAAATCTAAAGAAAACAAAAAACGTTAATAGTAATGAAATTAGGACTCGTAGCGTCATCAATGCTCAGCTGTTACTTCCAAAGTACACGAATCTACACGGCAAGAGATCGTTAAAGTATATAATACCTTACCTTATTAATCAACTGCCTATATCATTAAGGGACAAAATTACTCAAAAAAACATAAAATACAAATTAAAGCAACATTTTTTACAAAATATAAATACCTAATATATATACATACTTAGATACATTAATAAAAATATATTACTTATTTCATTTTAGATAAATAGTTTAAAACAATAATAAAGCAAAAATAATACCTAATAATAAATATCATAACACAAATAAAATTTAAAATTAACTATTACTAAATACATATAGGTACTTTTTAGGAACAGCCTGTATCAATTCAAAAACTCTCCACCACTATTTGTTATAACGATGGACGGCCGGATTGGTCACCGATGTGCACTGGTTACTGTTTAGCTAATATTTCGCTGATACCCGTTGTAATTTTATTTTTTTGTTGTTACTTTTTGTCTAAGTACCTACTTGAGTGGTTATAATCTCTAAATTATGTAGTCGATGATTTTGGTGCACGGTAAAACTCTAATGAGTTTATGTTGGCACCAACTTAAATGTATAAAATGTATGTGTACTAATGAATAAATAAATTCAACGTGGCAATGCTGCCGGTCTTCTGGTCATGTTTCCGGATCACAGCAAAGCGAACGAGAACTTCATCGCCTAATGGCCTAAGTGTGCCTCTGTTTTTGTATTTATTTACATACTAGCAGCGTCCCGCGGTTTCACCCGCATAATTGTCGATCCCGTGGGAATATCGGGATAAAAACTATCCTATGACCTTCCTTGAAATACTTAATTATGAACAGTACGTAAGTAAGAATCTTATTAAAAACTCGTTTCCCGACGCCTTCCCTTACCTTCCCTGAGCTTCTGTTGTTAATACTTTTACTATCATTTGATATTATAATATTAAACAACAGAGTTGATACTGTTTCTAACATCATTTACTTACAAATGTTTCACTTCACAACTATGCGCATTGAAGATTTCCCTATAATAATGTTTAAATATAGATGCAAGTATTTTAAATATTAGGTCCTTACATATGAAATTAGCGTTTTGTCGTACTGACCACTTTGATCTGAAATATCTCCTCTTTGGTTGAGAATTCCAAATTCAAATTTATACATTCATTTAGCTGGTACATTTGAGTTTTAAAAACAGTAATTAATTTACTTTTTCCTCATTATTTTTTTTTTGGCGTCGCGTATTACCGCACAATGGAAAACATGAAATATCGGTATATTTAGGAGTACGAGTTCTACCGTGGCACCAGTGCTGCAGAAACAGCTCGAAGGATTAATGATGTGTACGGCGCTGGTGTCGCAAAAGAAAGCACGATACGTTTTTGGTTTCAACGTTTTCGTTCTGGAAATTTCGACCTTCAGAACCAACCCCGTGGACGGCCGGAGACCAAAGTGGAAAATGAATAATTAAAGGCTATTGTGGAAGCGGATCCATCACAAAGCACTTCAGAGATAGCTGCAGGCTTCGGGGTAAGTGATAAAACTGTATTAAACCACTTGAAGCAATTCGAGAAAATAAAAAACTTGTACGATGGGTACCTCATGAATTGAGTGAATCGAACTTGCAAACACGCGTCGACTGCTGTGTAACTTTGCTCAAACGACACAATAATGAAGGGATTCTAATCGAATCATTACTTGTGATGAAAAGTGGATACGGTACGATAATCGGAAGCGCTCGTCGCAATGGCTGAACCCTGGAGAACCAGCCAAATCCTGCCCTAAACGAAAATTGACTCAGAAAAAGTTACTTGTGAGTGTTTGGTGGACTAGCGCCGGTGTCGTTCACTACAGCTTTCTAAAATCTGGCCAAACGATTACGGCAGATATCTATTGTCAGCAACTGCAAACCATGAAGGAAGAACTAGCTGCTAAACAACCGAGATTGGTCAATCGCTCTAGGCCATTGCTGCTTCACGACAACGCAAGACCATACACTGCACAACAAACAACCACTAAGTTAAATGAGCTACAATCGGAATGTTTGCGACATCCACCGTACTTCCCGGACCTTGCTCCAACAGATTACCATTTTTTCCTGAATTTGGACAACTTTTTACAAGAAAAAATATTCAACTCCGATGCGGCAGTCCAAACCGCCTTCAAAGAGTTCATTGATTCTCGCCCCCATGGTTTTTTTTAGTAAAGGGATCAATGAACTACCTATGAGATGGCAAAAGTGCATAGATAACAACGGTGCATACTTTGATTAAATAAATATATTTTGGAAAAAAATTTACTTTATATTCCTCCCGTACAAAACGCCAATTTCATATGTAAGGACCTAATACTTTTAATGTAGCTAGGTAGGTAGGTATCTATCAGCATACTACTTCGTCTTGAAAAAGTCTTCTTCTACCATCCAATCCCAGTTCTATCGGGGGTGAATCTTCTTATACAACGGCGCCAGGACGATCTGTGCTAGGTTGTCATAGGACAGCCCAGGCTACATTGTGCCATGTAGCGGGTCTTCAATTTCCCAGGCGTTTCGAAGGGATATTCAGGATTGTTGTGACTGAGAAACTATCATCTCTTCTCATTACGTAGCCGTACCATATAAGCCGTTCTTTTAGAACATCGACGTCTTGAAAAAGTAGTTACTTATAATATTTTGTGTAGCTAGAAGGTACTTGATACGAGTTATTCTGGTCTGATCGTGGCTCTGATCCTACTTATTAAAATTAATGTATTAAATAGCTAAAGTAATGAGGAAAAATGTTTAAAATAATAAACTGATTTCAAAGATTTTGGGGTGAATCATTCATCAGAGACGTAATCAACTTGTTTGACATGTAAAGAATTATGATCTTTTGACTGCTGACGAAAATAAGAATTATTCACGTTTCAAAAGTATAGAATCTTTGTTATTGTACTTATTAAAACAAATAACCGAACTTTACTTTGACTTGACAAGGGTCATGCTTTAACACTCACGGCATTAAACAATCTTTCTCTAGTACTAGGCTATATTTAAGCCATCTTTAAAAGTCAAATAATTCACTCATGTGTTATGGAACATCTTCAGGAGAATCGAATGGCTGATTTCTATAAAATGATTATATTGTAACTTATAAGACACTTTTTGATACTACACACATCAACGAACACTCGGACACAGATCAAATAGAATTTGTCCTCGTATCTGACATGCTTGGTACAGTTCAACTAACATTTGATTAATCATACTAAGGAGGTACCTCGGCACTCTAGAAGGCCGGTAAAGCAATCAGTGACGCCTGCGCAGTAGACAGGCACTTATAGGTAGGAGGCTGCCTTCCCACCAGAGCTGATGTGCTAATTGAGGTGCGTAGCGAAGGATGGAAATGATAATTATCAACCAATACTATCTAGTTTCTCAAAACTAGCAAACTAGTACCTATCTCAGAACTATGAATTAGTATCTCAAAACTATTAATTACTATCTCAAAACTACATAGAGATTCCAAATCGCTTTCGACTAGTTGCTGTGTAACTGCAGTTGACAAGGTAGTGTTCAAAGTCGTTGTGTCGTGTACCATACGAGTGGCGCTAGAGTGGTCTCAGCGCAGGCACTACTTCGACATCGGATAAATTAATTGGCACGTCTGGACCAGCCCCTCGCCATCCCGCACCCCGCTTCCCCTAGCTGGACCTGACACCTTCCTCTGAGGGTTAAACAATCGAAGCACACTGACGGCTCTCTAAGAAGCAAAGATTCACTATCACGTCGGTTGCAATAAGCTGAGCTTCATGAAGATTCGTCATCGTCCATCGCCAGCTTCTTGTTTCACCAGATGCCTTCAAGTTGATCAGAAACTTTCTGGCTCTTAGGAAAATGTACTTTTCGTTTAACTTAGAACGGCTATCTGACTTTTGAACATAAAAATCGGAATAAAAATGAATATTCTTAAACATTAAAAAGTAATGTTCGCGTCCAACTTAATTGCGGCTCTGAAGTGCGCTACTCACTGCCTGCGCGGTACCGCACTGCTGACCCATGAATTTGTTACTGCGCAGCGACTCGCCTCATGTTCCGAGCCGACCACCCGATAATCCATCTTCTGCAGAGACGGCTGGATGAGCAGCTCTGCAGAGTAGTAAAGAACAATTTATTTGACTCGTTTGCTACTACTGCGGAACGTGCGCGCCTGCTGGCTGTGGGTAAGTGCCGATTTGCCGGTTTTCAGCAAGGT
Source organism: Luperina nickerlii (assembly GCA_963855955.1). Taxonomy (NCBI): domain Eukaryota; kingdom Metazoa; phylum Arthropoda; class Insecta; order Lepidoptera; family Noctuidae; genus Luperina; species Luperina nickerlii. The sequence goes on along the minus strand of OY979666.1, from coordinate 662,429 downwards.
GTTTGAAAAGATAATGCTTAATCAAATGCTCAATCATTTTAACACGAATAAAATCCTACACGATCAACAGTATGGTTTCACCAAAGGACGTTATACGACCGACGCCGGTGTAACTTTATTAAAAACACATATTTTACGCGTGGAAAGAAGCCCAAAACGCCATAGGAATCTTTTATGACCTCTCAAAGGCATTTGATTGCGTCGATCACGAAACTTTGCTTTTGAAACTTGAGCATTACGGATATGGAAAACTTGCGGTCAGTTTAGCTACTTCTTATTTAAATGATAGACAACAACAAGTTCAAATAAATGGTGTCAATTCACTTGGATGCCTAGTAAACATTCGTGTGCCACAAGGCTCGATATTGGGTCCTTTCTTCTTTTTAGTGTATATTAATGATCTGCTCCATTTATTAAAAAATCAACCACAAATAGTGTTATTTGCTGATTACACTTCCTTAATTTTTAAGGTAAATAGACATGCTACAAATTTTGACGACGTAAATAATGCCCTACCTCAGGTCCAAAATTGGTTCACTGCTAATAATTTAGTATTAAATGGAAAAAAAACTTAAGTGCATAAATTTTTCTTTACCAAATGGTAGTGATTGTGAGATAATATTGAATCAAGAGAAACTAGAATTCGTCGATAAAACTCTTTTCCTAGGAATCACGCTCGACTCAAGACTACAATGGGGTCCTCATTTAACATCTCTTGCAGGACGGCTAAGTTCAGCAGCTTATGCTGTCAGAAAAATCCGTCAATTTACTGATGTAGATACCGCGAGACTAGTCTATTTTAGTTACTTTCATAGTATCATGTCTTACGGTTTTTCACTTTGGGAACGGGCTGCAGACATCGATTCTATTTTTATTCTGCACAAAAGAGCCATTAGAGCCATATATATAATCTCCGCAGGCGCGATTCTCTAAGGGAACTGTTTAAGGAAATTAATATCATGACGGTGCCTTGTCAATATATCTATGAAAACATCATGTATGTAAGGAAAAATTTACATCGTTTTAGTAAAAGAGGTGAAAGAGATAAATTATAGTACCTACTAGAAATAGGGACCTATTAGTTCAAACAGGTTTCAGACTGGCTAAAGTAGATTAATCTTGTATGGAGCACTGTTTAAAATGTTATAATAAAATACCTCCCCACATTCTTCAACTGAATGAGACAAAATTCAAGTCTTGTATAAAACGCACACTATGCGACTGCATAGTGTGCGTTTCTAGCACGGAACAGATTATCTGTTCCGTGGTTTCTAGCGCGTTTTCGTGCGCCTGACTAGGCATATTTATAAGTTAGGGGATTACATCGCTGATAAAAATGCCTGACTCAATGCTGGTCCTGCTCCACAACCACAACTAATTGATTAACACATAAAAATACTGTTGGAGCTGCTGAAGATTGTAAGACTATCTTTGCATTGTATAAAATCAATTTCCTTTGTATAATTGCATAGCACAGATGTGAGTCCTATGTACCCTATAGCTACCATTTACCGGGTAATAATATGTCTTTCATTGACTTGAATGTGCCCTGACACCTGATTCAGATTCAGATTTATTTATTTGCCATCAATGTAGGTACAAGTTTAAGATGATACAAATAGCTGAAGGTTACCGCTACATTCTACCTTACGGCATGCAAATTCATAGAAACTAATAGATTACAGTCATACAATATTATTATAAATTAACAACTAACATGTCATTCTAATTAACACTAACAAACATAAAAATATAAAAAAAATAAAAAGAAGGAAATAATAATAAAATAATAAAATCATCAAATAGTCAATTGCACATAAATAAATCTTGTCAAAAAAATGAATTTCACAAACATAATGTCATTTACAAATTTTATTGTCAAATGTTTTTATCATTTAAAAAGTCATTGATACAATAATAACATTTATCCAATAATAACGCAGTAAGCTTAGATTTAAATGTTCGAATAGGGTGTTCTTTGAAACTGTGCGGAAGTATGGTATGTCATGCTCACTCAAATGCTTCGATCAATAATAGTACATTATTGATCGAAGCTCAAATGTCTCGCTGACGGTGGCGTCCCAACCAGCAAAATAATCCTGGATTGCGATTTTATAATGCTACTTGGACTTATAAAGCTCCGAAGATGGTTTTGGTGGTTGCTACTGCGCTTCAAACAGCATAAATACATGCTGGTTTTACTCAAGTACACTTAATCCTATAATTTGTACTTATATCGGTATATAGGATCATATTTCCTGACAAACATAGGATCAAGACTCCTATGAAAGCATGAAACAAGAGTAAATGCACTCAAGAGTAATAACTCCGGTAACTCGGACTTATATGCGCCTATAAGATAACATCTGCGGACCATTTAAATCCTAATACTCCTGTAGGAGCATGTACCAGGAATATATGCACTGAGGAGCAATTACTCTTGTTATTTTTACTTATAACCTCATATAAGCTAATATTTTATGGCCAATATAAGTAAATTAAAGTTAAATTACTGTAAATTATTTATGGTTTGGTTTTACATATGCTTAAAAGTATGTATTAAATGAATTTCATATCCATGTTTTAAAAACAATAAATCACCAAGATTACACAGCATGCAGCACTCGGTAGGATAAATTGGTCTCTATATCGATTTATCGTATGCCGTTTTAAACCTAGACATATTTATATAGGCATTCCACAGTAGTGTTATTGTCCAAGAAATCTCAAAGAATCCTGGTTAAAACTCTTAAAAAACCAGTTTTGCTTGTAACGACCAGTACAGGCGAAAACACGCTTTATATAGTTTTGCAAATTCTATTGTAGGATTTAACATCAGTCATTTTGATTAGGTACAACTGTTTTTGTCTACAAATATTGAAAATGGATTTAAATAAGTGGAAGCGGTTTAAGAAAAGTGGATCGTATAAAAGAAAAGTTAAAAAAACACATAAAGAAATGTTAACCGCAGTGAGCACCGATTTTTTAAATTCAACTGGTGAAGACCGTATCGCGAATTCTAGCGAGGGTTCCGGACTAGATAATTCTAGTACTATTTTAGATGGAAGGAGTTCGGACAACGAAAGTACCAAATCATTGAGCGATATTGAAAGCGATAATAAGAAAGAACTTTCGGATTATAACAAAAATTTAGAACTGCGATATTCTATTAAAAACTGGGCTTTAGACTTCAATATTCCTCACGCTGCTTTAAACTCTTTATTTAAAATTTTAAATATGAGAATAAACAATGTTTTGCCTCAAGACGCACGAACATTACTAGATACCAACAGAGAAAACCTACATATCAGTATTTCAGCCCCAGGGCACTATTGGCACAACGGTTTGATCAAATGTTTGAAAAAAATTTATGACAATGTTTCTTGTTTACCAAATGAGATTTCTCTAAACATAAACGTTGATGGATTACCAGTTTTCAACAGTTCAAGATACCAGTTTTGGCCTATATTATGTACCATCTTAGAAATACCAAATATGGCACCGTTTGTTGTAGGTTAGTACAAAAAATTAAATTTTATTATACCTAAGTAACCTACCTAAAGTTACCAGCTTCATGACAAAGTAGCATGTATGAATTTTTAATGTTTACCTATTTGAATTTAGTGCTGGGTAAAGTAAGTATACACTGTCTTAAGTTTTTTATGATAATAAAATGTTATTTCTGCTTCCCAACAGGAATCTATGCTGGAAATGGAAAACCATCAGATCTAGATGCTTTTTTAGGGCCTTTTGTAACAGAAATGAAGCAACTTGAAGAGGGATTATTAATAAATACTGATTTAAACGAAGAAAAATTAGTGCACGTAAAACGAAGAGTTTTCATTTGTGATTCGCCAGCCAGGGCAATGATAAAAGGTAGGAGATTTATTTTTGAGTCCATAGGTACTTACTAATAGGGTAGTTGACTAAGAAAATATATTTAGTCCATCAGTTAGATTACTAAAAAATATTGTATACGTATTTTTTCTTTTGTCTGGCAAACAAAAAATTACGAAGATACAGCGCTTGGAAATTTCGTATGACGTCACGCCGTGCTACAAATTTTAGCACGTTATTACGTCAAAGCCCCCCACTCCTGAACTTTGATGTGATATATCTTTGTAATTTTTTATCTAATTGATAAAACAAAAAATACGTGTTCAATATTTTTTAATAATCTTACTGAGGGACTAAATCGAATCGATTTATTTTTACCCAGGCAACATCCCTATTAAGTGCTTAGCCTCCCGTAAGAATGGTGCGACTTAAAAGATTTTGTCTACGTAACTAACAACAATTACTTCACCATGTATATCTAACTTTCTGAACCTTATCAGGTAAAAGGTTAGGCTTCATCGTACCCAAGATCTAGATTAGAGGAGAGATCTAGACTATCACAATTACATTAATTCATCGAAATTGCATTAACAGATAGACTACGTTAGTTTAGCATTTATAAATTCCACGCAGACAAAGTCATTGAAAACAGCTAGTTTATACCTAACAGATACTTTTGTTACAGGTGTTGCGAATTTTAATAGCAAACATGGTTGTCTAAAATGCACAGTCGTCGGTGAATATTCGCATAAATCGAATACAGTAACATTTATTGGATCTCAAGATCTTAAAAGAAACAATGACGACTTTCGTTCGAAGAAGTATGGACAACATCACAAGAAAGATTCGCCGTTATTAAAGTTAAACATCGATATGATTGAAGATTTTCCTGTATCGGATTCACTGCATTTAATAGATCTTGGTTTAATGAAGAGGCTTTTAATGGGTTGGAGGGACGGAAATTTTGGAACTTATATAACGAAATGGAATGCTCAAAACATAGAGAAGGTTAATAGTTTTTTGAAAGATTGTAAAATGCCTAAAGAGATACACAGATCAGTGAGATTGGTTGATGTTCTAGCTCATTGGAAGGGGTCTGAGTATCGTTGTTTTTTTTACTATCTCAGTTTTATAATACTTAAAGAAGCCTTAAGAACTGAACCTTATAGCCATTTCATGCACTTATATTGTGCTATCACTATTTGCTCCAATGAGAGTTATTTCCATTTGCTTCGTGTTGCTGAAGAAATGTTAAAATATTTCGTTGAACAGTTTAAAACTATTTATGGGAAAGACTATGTTACCAGTAATATACACAACCTCTTACATTTGGTTGAAGAGGTAAGAAAATTTGGGATTCTTCAAAATTTCAATGCATATTGCTTTGAGAATAAACTCTACTCTATCAAAAAAATGATTAGACAAGGAAACAGAGCACTTGAACAAGTCGCTAGAAGAATAAATGAAATGTCTTCAATAGATATAGACAAACTTAAAGAAAACAAAAAATATCCAACAATAACGAAAGGAAAGTGCGGAAAATCTGGTTTGGTTTTAGAATTGGGGACGTTTATATTATCAGCCAAGAAACAAGATAAATGGTTTCTAACTAAAGCAAATCATGTGGTGGAGTTTATATCGGTAAATTTAAAAAAAAAGGAGAACCAAGAGCAAGAAATAGAAATAAATGGTTATCACATCGGAAGCACCCAAAATGCCTTTGAGGAACCTATATGTTCTTCATTTTTGAACATTTGTAAATGTGATTGCAAGGAACTTAACAAGGTCAAAAATGTGTATAAAGTTGCAGATATTAAGTGTAAGCTTGTCAGTGTGATGTTCAATACAAATTTATATTTGGTGCCATTACTTCATACTTTAAAGAAATAAAAGTAATTTATTGAAATTTTACATTTATTTTTTATTAATTATTCAGTCAATAACAGAGATCGGTAAAATAATTTGTACTTTTGCTTACATGAATACTTTTATCAGTCTTATTTAATGAGGTATCTATTACCTTACACTAGAACTGACGTAACAGATTAGTAATACAGCTAAAAATACAATTGGACTCTTAATTTAAATCAGTCTAATATTGAGTCTTCAAGATTGTAATTATTTAAATTTATCCTACTGTCATTAGAATAAATTAATACATTAGACCGCGTTTCTACAGAAGCGGATCTGAGTGGAGTGGAGCGACGTTTTCTCACCTACATTTGACAACTCGCTTGACACAGCTCTAGCTACGTGACATCTCTCAAATTTATGGAAACGCTGTTCCACTGAGCACTGAGGTGGAGCTGGGCAGCGCGAAGCGGAGAAGAGGAGCAAAAAGTGGTGTGTTTCCAGTGAAGCGGAGCGGAGATTTCGATTAATGTGATTGGTCAATTCGTGTACCGCTAAGCTCCGCTCCGCCTTAGTGGAAACGCGGCCTTAGGGACAAGCTACATCTGTCAGCACGGAAAAGCATTTTCCCGTCGCTCTATCCTGTTCTATTGTTCAGGCGTAAGCATTCCGAATGCTTATGCATGCGCACGGTATTCTCGCTTTAGCTAATAACGGTTCTGAACGACAGAAAAGGACAGGGCTACGGAAAAATGCTTTTCTGTGATGTCCGATGTAGCTTGTCCCTTTCTTTGTATCCAGTAAACATTTTAAAAAGTAGATAACAACATTTAACAAAACAAATGCAATCAAATTAAAGACGACGTGACAATAACACAATCATTGCCTAAACTAGTAATAATTTCAAAAATATTTCAGGCTTTTTAGCCCGTGGTTAAAGAAACTATAAAGAAGTACTTGTATAGGCCCAAAGGTCAAAAACTAAAAAAAAAAAACTATTAAAAAGTACCTAAATACTAGAAAGATGTGATGAGACTTTACAACATATTATTTTCAAGAATTTAAATTAATTAATTATTTGGCTGCACAGCATCAGCAGCATAATCAAATGGCTGCACAGTAGCAGAATCAAGTGACTGATGTACCTCCACATCCACCTCCATATTCACAACTCCTCGTTGATTTTGTTCTGGTGAGGGATCAGGTGCTGGAAGTGCATGAACTGCTGGAACTGGCTGTTCTGCAATTATGGCGGGAACAGAAGATGTTGCAATGGTATCTATCTTGTTTTTTTTGCCCTTAACCCTTTGTCTTGAAGCAGATGTCCTCTTATTGCTCTCACAGCGCTGGCGAGCATTTTTTAGTACAATTTTAAAAAAAATTTCACAATCTGCTTTTGTGAATGTTTTGTCTGATTCGTACACAATATCAAAGAAAAATTGAATCGTTTTTTGGAAAGCTTTAAAACAATTTTTTTCCGTGTCACTATTTTTCTTTGATGATCCTGTCCATGAACAACCTTTCAAAAACTCTCTGTCAAATAAATGATCAATTAGGTAGTATGCATTTGAAGTGCCCTTTCCAGAACCTTTGTTACATAAAACATGTAATTTTTTTCGGTATTCCTCTTTTAATATTGCATCTGAAAGGTTTTTTTCAAAATTATCTAAATCATTTAAATTTCTTATTATTTTTATGGCATCATCCTGATTTAAAACCTGGGATTTAGAAGATAGTTTTATATATTCCTCAAATTGGATCTGAAATTCTGAATGTTTTAATAGTAATTTGCTTTGAAGTTCAAACAGAGCATTTTGATTATTAAGAATTGTTTTAACATCCTGTTTAACAGACTTAATATCCTCTTGTATTTGCTGTATTTGCATATCTTGATTCAAGAATAAAATGTTTTGATCATCTATGTTTTCAGTGACTAGGTTGATTTCTTGTGTGAACGATTTTGGTTCCTGACTTTGAACTATATTAACGGCTGGAACATAATTATAACTTTCATCTGGTGTTATGGTTGGTTGTTGAGGTATAGCAGTAGTACTGGCTTCTTGTTCATAATTCTGAAATATAATAATATGTAACTTCTACATTATCAAATTCGAATTAGCAACTTAGAGTAAAAGACAGAGGACAAACTTCCTTTCGCGTTTAAAGTTTGAATGAAGATAAAAATAACAATTTGTCTGTAAATTAATAATGCTGTTAAATCTGAATAATAAAAAAAAAAATAATAAATAAATAAATACATAATCTTTAAATAATTTACCACAGTAAACTTACCTCTACCAACTCCTGCGCTATCTTATTAAAAGCTTTAGCTATCGATTCACTTTGGATAGCTTGAGATGGCTTTTTTGTTTGAAAGCGATACTCATTATCAGTCTCTGTATCGGACCTATCACTCATAGCGTCTATTTCATTTTCTGCGTCCTTAAAAGTTTTTAAATTTGTCCTTTTTACTATACAATTTATAGTTGTCCAAGTTTGGTCTGGATTAGAGTTTTCTTGTCTCCTCAGTTTTTCTTGTTTATTTTTGGGCCAAAACAAAATACCATTCTGTTCCCATCGATATGGTACAGCCGTCAATCTTAATCTACCTCTTTCCATTGTCTGCACTACTTTAAAAGCCATTATGATCTTAAAAATCTGAAAGTGAATATAAATAAATATGAATTTTCGTACATTATACACAGCGCCATCTAGTTCCAAACTAAATAAGGCTTATTCTACGGGTACAGATAACTGATATACTAATTACTTACTACATAAATACAGTGCGTGCCACGTAAGAAGAGACTTGACCCCGCCACCCCCGCCTCTTTCCGCCGCCCCGATGACGCCCGGTGCGGGACGGGGACCGGGCGGCATCGTCATCGTCAACCTGCGAGTATTATATGCTGGAAATCATTGACAGCATATAATACTCGCAGGTTGATCGGTTTACCGACGACGTTGCCAGATTTATCAGCATGGCTTGTAAGAAAATAGAGAAGACTGTACCTATTGTGTTATTGTAGGAGATCCATAAACATTTGTGTAATATTGCCCAGAAACTAGTTACAAATTTCACATTCGTCTCTTGGGAAGTGATCATAAACTGCGTAAGTAGAACAATTCTCACACCAAAACCAATCTTGATATAGCAATGATTTGATGTGCTCTTGATTCTGAGTAAAGTGTAAATCTCTAGTGTTAATAGAAACCACACTGTGACAACCGGGACATATCTCCGATAACAAGAAATGTGTAACATTCCAAGGCCATTTTTAAGTTCTTTAAAGATCGGAATACTTTTTTGGTTAATAATCGATCGATATCCAGGAACATCGGCATATTCTTGTTTAAATCGTCGGCAACCTGTTATACAAATGTTTAACCTAGCACGTAGAACAAACCCTTAAAATATTCCTTTAACTTACTTATCTATAAATATCAATCGATTTTCATCGGGCATTGCGGAACCCTAATCGGTAACAATGGCGAATCTTCTTCGGTTTTGAGATAACCCAATATACTTATATTGGTACTATTTCACACTTGGAAATGCTAAAAATACTTATTTCAGCACTATGTCACACTTGGAAATGCTCATCAAGAAAATGGCAGCTGCCTTCATAATATTTATTTAATATTAATTAATACTAAAATGTAAATAAGCAAATTTCAAGAGGCGCTTTAAAAATTTTATCGAAACAATGATAGATTTCACAGAAAATTCAAGTTCCCCTACGAATAAGCTATAAGTAAGACTTTATTTGACAACAATAAGTTTATTTTCTACTATGGTTGACATGAATAATATAAATACTTACCTTCAAGATGTTAAAAATATTTTTTACAGAGCACAACAATCCGCGTCGCTCACTTCGACTGTTCACAACATATGAGCTTATAGAAACATTTCCAGGCGCGTATTAATCTCATTTTTTACTATATTTTACTTATAGTGAGATTTACAGGAGTAATTGTATTGACGTAATTCAATTACAGGAGCAATATAGGCGCATATGGCATTTCAGCGGTCTAATATAAATACGTTATAAGTAAAAGTAGACTTATAAAGTGGGCCCTTTTCGCACCTTATATGCGGATATAAGCCTCATATAATCCTCGATAAATGATGGTTCTAGGATAGTTTAAAAACCACTTTTTGCTAGTTACGTGTATGTTGGATCATTTAGCTCCCTTCAAAATGGTGGAGCTGAATGGTGCTGATTTATGCGTCATGTTCGTGAACGGGCGCCGTCAGTTAGGGCTGGTCATCACTTAGCTGCCTCGGCTTATTTTTAATTATTTTATTTTTGAATTGTTGTTTGTTAATTACTATTTGTTGTACTCTGGACGCTTTTAACGCGTACGTCTTTCTTAATTTTTTACATCGTTCTCACATTATATAATATTAAAATCAAAAGTAATGATGTAACTAATATTTTTGTAAAACATATTTAAAAAGAGTGTCCATGGAGTTTCTTGCCCGTTCTTCTCCATAGGTACCTACGCTTTGGAATGGGCAACTAGCATTCATATTTTCTGACTGACCGACTTCTTGACAATTCAAAAGTGTCTGTAAATGGTTTAATTGAAATAAATGCTTTGAGTTTGAGTGGGAGTCGGGTCTTTGGCTTCATACACTACCTCCGTCAATAGGCACTTTGTTCGACAACACTACTTTCCGCCTTGCTGCTTTCCTGCGACTAGAAGCTCCTTGCTGTTCTCCTCATCGATGTCACTGTGGCTAAGGTGAATATTTGGAATTTCCGGAAGCTGTTATTTGTTCCGCATTTGTACATAGTTGACAGAGGAATATTTAGGATAGAAATAAATTATAAAAAACAACACCTAGAACAAGACCTTTTCAAAATAAAAACAATGACGTCACAATTCAGTCAACTATGTACAAATGCGGAACAAATAACAGCTTCCGGAATTTGCAAACAATTACACCACCATTTGTTAGAAGAAGCATCAAAATTTGAGCGAACTAAAGAATATTTGACAGAAGTAAACCAGATTAGGAAGAAAAGAGGAATATGGGGAGAGCTACTAACTGCTATCTTCGGAGTAAATGATGAGGCATACCGAGATATAGACACATTAAATTCAAACCAAAAAAAATTAATTGAAGCTGCCAACCATCAAACCAAATTCATGATATCAACAATCTCACAAGTAAACAAAACTGAAGAAAGAATAAAACAGAAACTAATAGGATTTCAAACTAAACTAAACCAAGTCATAGGTTACATCGAGAGTAACAACCATTGGTTCAGTACTGTCGACCACAACAGTGTAAACATACGTGTTATGCAGATTTACCAACTAGCATATAATTACATGGAAGAAATCATGGATTATTACAACGGGCTATTAGAGATATACTTAACCAAGGCGACAGTATATAGTGTTTTATCACCAAAGAACGTCACTGACCTGATATCATCAGCAAACAAAAAATTACCATCTAAACTAAGAATTGTTCAACAACAGTTACTAGACACCAAGATATATGAGAACAAGACTCATATAAAAGTATACGCCTATTTTCCTATACAAGACATAACTAAATACACTTTAATGTATGTTACACCAGTCCCAAAGATAAACTCTGACAAGTCTGCCCAAAGTATAGAAGTACTTAAAGCGTACATAGGGTTAAAGATTACAACAACGAAATATATTTTGACTTAAACTATGAGGAGTTCAAACGTTGTTTAGAATGGACTAACCATTTTATTTTTTCTGCTTTCTGCTGCTTTCCTGGGGCCGTGAAACACATGCAATTAAAAGAAAATTGCATTGTAAATCAACTATTCAAAAACCAGACACATACGAAATGTCCGACTAATACATATTATTTATCCAATAAAATAATATGGAAACAACTTTACATGCCAAACACTTGGTTATTCATTGTACGAGATCGGGTTACAACGTCAATACTTTGTGATGGACAAAGGGAAGAATGGGCATTGTTCATATTTTATTAAATGCTGTAATTGAAAAACCATTTCGAGGAATAGCGTTATAGATCATTACGGACTAATTAATTATGAAAAATAGTCATATTTTATTGATATTTTTGATAAAATACGATTGACCTTCTTTGCCCTTCAAATTACGTCGGCTTTGGCCGTACAGTTTTGTATCGTTAACTCAGAAAAAAATAGTAAGATTGTCTACAATCTGTCAAATGTCAAATTATTATAAATATGTCAAAAATATAAACATTCTTGTTTATATCTTATTACATTGCATAGGTACATTATTTCAACACTCGACAATATGTAATATACTGGAAGAGTTATAGAATATAGGAAGTGCTTTGTTTCAACTTGCAGCAATAATAGTAATAATGTCGCCGCGTGCGTTATTATTCTATTTCTAAGTCACCGCGTCGATTGTTCTAGTGACGATAGAGAGTAGTATATTAATAATAATAATATATAATAATAATATCGTTTATTTATAAAAATGGTGCAGTTTACAGTAACATAACTTAAAAATTATAGTGGACACAGTCGCTCATTTGCCTGAACTAGGTAGAACCTGTGTTTCAGGCTAGAAAAAAAGCTAACAAATTTTAAAATGTAAAAATAAAAACTGATAAGACTAATTAAAACTAATATTAACTTAAAAGACTAACATGTTTTATTTACAGACAACGAGTAAATCCTCTGTCTTACTGTATGATATGCTAAGTAAAAATTGCAGAATACTCTTTTTACAGTCGTAATTATTTAATTTATAAATACTTAATTTCCTATTTAATTTATTGTACAGAAATGGGCCTAAAAAAGTATAGAATCTGTTTACAAAGACATACTTAGAGGGTGCATTTGAATCACATACAATATCATTCCGTCTCTTATTAGTACTTTCAATGTTATAGGAGAGCATGGTGTGCTGTTTTAATACCAAGTGCATTATGAAAAGCTGGCGAACAGTCAGCACGTTACAGGATTTGTAAAGCAGATCTGTAGGATAGAGAAAGGGATGGAAGTTTGCTACTTTTAAAATTGCTCTCTGTGCTCTTTCAAGAGGCAGTAAGTAAGTTTTTGGTGCTCCACCCCATGAAGTGATACAGTACTGTATTACAGATTGACCTAGGGCCAAGTAAACTTGTGACACTAGTTTTTTATCTGCAATTTCTCGCATTTTTTTAAAAACAAAAATTAACTTGCGCACTCTTGTAACCAAACTGTCAATATGTGGTTTAAATGAGAGCGACTCGTCTATTATAACCCCGAGATATTTTATGTTACAAGTTTTGAGGATAAAAGGACACTTACATATGCTGACTGAGCGGAGTCCGCAGTGATGGGCGTACAGATGAGAGTTAGTAATATTAAAATGGGGTTTGCGGATGGAGAAGTGAATATATTTTGTCTTGTCGGCATTCAATGTTAGCAAGTTGCTTTGAAGCCAGTTACACACAGTGTTGAAACCTATTTGAGCAAATTCGTACAATTCGCTATTTGTTTTAGCGGTGAAAATTAACGCCGTGTCATCAGCATACGATATAATTTTGCCTTGTTTAATGTTTAAACTACACAGATCATTCATATATATCAGGAAAAGGGTGGGGCCCAAAATACTTCCCTGGGGAACACCAAAACCTGTGTTTTTTTGCTCGTCGCTACTAATATTGTCAATTTTAACACATTGACAGCGATCGTCTAAGTAGTCAGCAAAAAGTTTCAGCGGCGATCCTCTTATTCCTATGGCCTCTAATTTATACAAAAGCTTCGAAACAGAGACTGTATCAAAAGCCTTCGCCAGATCAAGGAAGATCCCCAGGGTCTGGTTTCCTTTACCAAGTTCTTCTGAGACATAATCTGTTAGACTGTGCATTGCATCGGCTGTGGATAATTTGGCTCTAAAACCAAATTGCGCAGATGATAAGAATTCATTTTTCTCTAGATAGTTAACTAGTCTACTGTTTATAATTTTTTCTAGTATTTTAGATATTGAGGGGAGTAGTGATATTGGTCGATAATTGTTAACTAGGTCTTTGTTTCCGGATTTAAAGATAGGGATTACAATTGCTTTTTTTAGACATTTAGGGAAAATGCCTTCAGAAAAACACATACGAAAAATATGTGTTAAGGGAGGTACAAGGATATGCTTATAGAGTTTAAGGGTCTTATTGCTAATGTTATCCCATCCAACAGCACAGTCATCTTTTAGTCCACAGATTATTCGGGTAATTTCGTCTTCGTCGGTGTCTAGCAAGGCAAAAGATTTTAGGGTACGTCTATTTTCACTCTTTTGTGAAGATAGTTGAACACAGTCAGGTTTTGGAATCTGCTCAGCAAGAGTTTTCCCAACATTTACGAAAAAATTATTCACTTCGTTGGCTGACAGTATAGGTGAAGTATTAGAAAGCAGTAAACTCGAACTTGATTCACGCTGTTTTGACATATAGGTGACGTTTTTGATATGTTTCCAAAGTTGCTTGCTATTGTTTCCCGCTCTATTTAATTCATTTTTATCGTAATTTCTCTTTAAATCCTTTAGGAGTTTGTTACAAAAATTCCTGTATCTGGTATAGGTAATTTTAGTGACTAGATTATCTGGGTCCCTCCTATATCTTTGATGAAGTTTATCTCGCTGTCTTATGCACCGAATTAGGCCAGGAGTAATCCAAGGTTTGATATTATAATTTTTCTTGTTTACTGTAACAACGGTCGTGTTGTGTAATATAGCTGATTGAACATTTTTTATTAAGTACGATAAAGCAAAATTTGGGTCAGGTGTATTGAAAACTGGGCTAAAATCAATGTTGCGTAAATCATGTTCAAGTTTGTTTGTGTTTAGTTGCGTTTTGGTCTGTGGGCGATTTTGCTTAGGCAGCGTTAGGTTGAGGGTCAGTAAAACTGCGTGATGGTCGGTAATTGTAGAGTTAGTAACAAGCGTAATAAACGAAAAACTGGATTTGACTATCATATGATCGAGGCAGGAACCACTTTGATGAGTAGGCACTGTATGTGCGGACAGAAAACCATGGAAAGAGCAGATATTAAGATAGTCTTGGATTCCTGCATTGCAGTTATCAGAGTTAATGTTTATATTTATATCTCCTGTTAGTATAACATTCTTAAAAGTGCCTACTGCTTGTAAAATTTGGTTTAAGGAAGCATGAAATGCATCCAAGTTTCTAGCAGATGGGGATCTATATATAGCAATTATTGCTGCGGTTGTACCAATTTTGATAATCAAGCAATTACTCTTACATTCGTGTAGATTAGGTTCCTCGACTATGACCATTAAAGAATCTTTTGAATAGACAACCACACCATCATTTTGATTGTTATTGATTCTGGTAAAAGATACGTTGTACCCTGGTATTACTGGTAGGTGATCCTGGCTATTAGATAACCAGCACTCGGTTAGTATTAATATATCACAATTAAAGTTAAGTCTATGTAGAAAAATGTTGAAGCTATCCATGTTCTTATAAATGCTACGAATGTTTTGGGTTAATATGGTTAGTGACTTTTGATACACGGAAAGATATTGTCTGCAGTCCTCAACCTTACATGACTTTGAAACAGTTTGAAAACTATTATCTATGTCCGTAATTAAGGTACTATCCATAGTATATCTAATAAAAGTAGAGTCTTAAATAAAAACAGGTAAGTGGCGCTCTTAGGCGCCTTCATAATCGATTGAGTTGATGTACCTGTTTTCGGCAGACTTTTTTGCTGGACAATCTAGATCTCCCGTTTTGTGGCTCGCTGGTTTTTTGTAGCGCAGACATGTTGCACATTTTGGCGCTTCTGCTTTCTTTGTGCAGTCTTGAATGGTGTGCCCTTCTTCACCGCAATGACCACACGTAGGGGCAGTGGATTTGCAGAACTTGGCTGCGTGGCCGTACTGCTGGCGGATATTCCTTGGAGGACACTTAGACATAAAAAACACCATTAGTAAATAAATACGCTAAGATAGAATTCGATTATTTAAGACGTCTATTCGGCCTATTGCCACTTTGACAGATGTGACAGTACTCTTTGGATTGATGACGTTGTGTTGACAGATTAAAATTTTTAATTATGTACTAGTCAGGCAACGGCACTTAATCTTTATGCCACTGATGACATCACCTACCTTAAAAACTTAAAATAATTCAATATTTTTTTTTTAAATAACTATTGTGCCAATCATCAAAATATTCAAATTAGTTTCTCAATATACTCTAAATTTAAAAAAAATAAAATAAAATCTAATGGTTAGAAATTTTGGACAATCCCCATTCGAGCTTCAAAACGTTGGTGTAATACGAATCGCAGATAACTGCATTATTAAAACAACTAACAACATATTAACTGCCAAAAGAATTGTTTCAGTACCGATTGTAACATCATACTCAAAACAAATAGACTTTCCCATAACAACGCACATGGTGACTAAATCCATGCTAAACATTACCAAAGAAGAAGAAGTTTTAGATAACTCAAAGGATAGTTTTCAGAATCTAGTTAATTAGGAAAATGCCTTACAAACCGAATTAGATAGTACTATTTGGAGTCAAATTAGTTCTCACGCATACTTAACTAGTGCGATATCGTGTATAATCATGTTTTAAATCTTTTTATTTTTAGTTTGATACGGCCCAGCTATACTGAGATGGGTTCGAGTCACAGTGCAGCACAAGACCAGAAGGACAAGCCCCGAGCCAGCGAACCAACCAGCAAGAGAACCAAATTCACTTGCTGCTAACAAGACAATTACTAAACCAACAACAGGCCAACCAACTATCACAACGGAACCTATGTATAGTTTGCCACATCAACACGAAACTATTGAATTATACCAACTGGAGCCTCGGTCCTGAGAGGCGCCAGAATGGTCAACCATGAACATACCACTATTACACGCGCCAACAACAGCATCACAGCGTCAGCATTAAGAGCGACATACATACGGTCTACGCGCCGGCAACACCAGCACACCGTCAGCACTAAGAGGTGGCCTACTGAGATCTTCGCTTCATCGGCTCAATACACACACGACACACATGTAAATAGGTATCAATGTGTATTGACCACAAAAATTGTATATAATTAAGTCTATTATTGTAATTAAACTAGTCAGCAAGCTGGAGTCGAGTGTGATTCATCTCCTATACCTCCTCTTACTGTGGCCAAGACACCTTTAGCCATCATCGGTCCTATGAGTCTGTGGGATCGGCAGTAAGAAAACCATTTCCTGTGTACATTGCACGACGTACACAAAACCCTATTCCTACCCAAATTCCGTCTGTTACCGTAGGTCTCCTTGAGACAGACTTCCCTCTCACGTAACCAACGTAACCTACTTTTGGTATGGTTTGTATGGTAGGCTAGGGCGTTAGGGTAACTTTTACTAGGGTGCTAGGTAGGTAGTTACTATAGGGCTAGGATAACTAGGGTGCTAGGTAATTACTGTAGGGCTAGGTCGGCGTCAATTGGGCTTTAGGTACTGGTTCAGGCTCAATTGTCTCAACCGTAGTCACATCGTACGCACTTGGAATAACGGCCGTACTAAGCTGTAAGTCCCGGTGTGTACAATGTCAACAGTCTCGAACATCACGGCTTGTCTTGCAGACTGGTAGCCGCTCGTCAAAAACCGATCTCTAGGTTAATTATTTTTAGTAAATTATTAAAAGTGTTATAAATGTGTTAAATTGTTGTAATATAGTCAAACCTAGATATTAAGTATTCTAAACAGTGATTATAAAGGGTTTTTTGTCGCGAAAACTTCGTAAAAACAAAGGATTCAAAACCGGCTGTCAACTCAACGCACCAACGGTGACGGATTTCAAATTATCATCGATCCCGGGGAGTATTTTGTTTTATTTAAAGTGTTTGTAGTTAATATATACAGACCACAGAACATCACAAAGTACTGCTCAGGTCTCTGAGCTTCGTCCATCACACACTGGCATGGTTTATGTCTCCTTTTGCTTGACAACTAGTGGAAGCAAAATCGACGACGAAAACATTCGCCCAGACAATAAACACTACATAATTTACTGCACAAAAATATGCTCATTTTAAGTAGCTTAATGATTAATTATTCATACTATAAAACCTGTCATGTGTCATAAACTTGTTATTGTCAATCAAGTTTCTTTGTGTTTTTACAATAATAGCAGTATTCCTTGTAAATTCACTTCTACTCGTATTTAACATTCTCATCTAATTCCTTAATAACTTGACCTAATTTTAAAATCTATTTGTTAACATTTCATTACTTATTTTTTACTTAATTTTTTTATTTTAGTTTTTTCCCTTCTACCTCCTATTAATCGAAATATTGGAACATCTTTTCTCACACTGCTATTTAGCTGCAAAACTTCACACATTTCAGGTGACTGACACTTCAAAGAAAATGATGACCCGCAGTGCTACAATCAAGGACATGGAAGCAAAACTAAGAGCTACCTTGAAGGAGCTAGAGGTTTCTGAAGCGATGTGTAAACAGCTGCTCCGCGAAAGGGAAGACAGCGAAGTGGAAGTGGAAAACATTTTTTTAAAGGACACTTCCGGCAAGAATGAACTGTCTCAGCTGCACATGCAACACATGGACTTAACTAACCAGCACAGTCAACAACACGTAGTGTCAACATTTCAAGAGTGCAGTGACACCCACGAATTGGCATTGAAACGGATCACAGAGCTTGAACAGAGATTGTTTGAAGCCCAAGAGGCACTATCAATCTCTGAGTGTATCAAGATCAATAACCAGGTTGCTCGCACTAGTAATCTTTTTGATGAGTAGGTAGGTAGTAAGCAAAAATCAGTGTGTGAGCCAGCTGTAACTATAGATTTGATTGGTGATGATACTATACCATTGTGTCTTATTGTTATGAGTCACAACAAATTAAAGAAATATATTAAAATCAAGAAATTAATTAAACGGTCAAAGAATACTACGAAAACATATCTACGAATCATATCTCCGAAAACATCATGTACTTCTGTAAGAAAAAACTTACATCTTTTTAGTAAAAGAGGTGAAAGACATATTATTTATATTATAATTTAAATTTTGATTATTATATTTTTCTTTTTTGTGATTGATTCAAAGACTATAATGTAATTGTTATTTATATTTAATTTGTGTACCTACTAACATAGATCTTAAGCTCCTTTTGTACTAACCATTATGGATCATTTGTAATCTGACATATATAAATATAAATAAATAAATAGTACTAGAAATAGGGACCTATTAGTTCAACCAGGTTTCAGACTGGCTAAAGTAGATTAATCTTATATGGAGTACTGTTTAAAATGTTATAATAAAATACCTCCCCACATTCTTCAATTGAATTTGACAAAATTCAAGTCTTGTATAAAACGCACACTATGCAGTCAGGCATATTATAAGTTATGGGATTACATCGCTGATAAAAATGCTTGGCTCAATGCTGGTCCTGCTCCACAACCACAACTAATTAACACTTGAAAATTCTGTTGAAGCTGCTGAAGATTGTAAGACTATCTTTGCATTGTATAAACTCAATTCCCTTTGTATTGTATAATTGCATAGCACTAATGTGAGTTCTATGATTGTATTATATGGTGATTTGACAAATCCCACTAAAGAAATCTAGTGATTTGAACAAATCCCTAAATTGGTTCAGTGAAATGACAAAAATAACTTTTGTGATATTTTTAAGGTTTATTTTGTAAGATTACCTACATAATTATAATAATCAGGTGTATCACAATGCAATATTAATCTCAAAAATCACCACTAGAACATAATTATTTGAAAAAAGAGAAGCAAAAATATAAAAAAAATATATAAGTAGAAAAACTTAACGTATGATATGCCTATTTGTAATATTCATTTATTAAAACACGGAGCAGATTTGTGGCAACGTGAATTACACAAAACATTATTTTTCTTACAGGCACATTTATTCGTTTTGCATCGTACTTTGGACTCTTGGCAAGAACACTGTTTGAATCCTTGACCTCCAAATAAAGATAATTTTCCTGCAATTTCACGCAAACTCAGCGTAATCGATGGAACTGAATCGGTTAATGTAACTGTAGACAATTGAAGAGCGTTTCTTGGAAGCCAATCTTTTAAGACGCCAACTGAAGTACCGATTTGAAATAAATTGATTTTTGTATCTAATACAATCCCCGTAATACTATTTGCATCTAGTGGACCTCTGTCTACTTTTGGTACATCAACCAAAACTGTGGAACCAACTAATACATCCTTGAATTTCTTCGAACAAGTTTCTTTCATTTTATCAGCAGATCTTTTTAAATTTTGAGAAGCATCTTCCCTTTGCTCTTTAATTTTCTCTTCTTTTTGGCATATACTCAAAAGTGCGTGCGTCCGTCTCTGATAGTATTTAAAACTAACTGAGACCGCGTGCGGGCGGCCGCGGGTGAGTGCGCGGTGGAGCTGGGGGCGCGTTCACTGACAAGCAAGTGCGAGCGCGACGTAAACAAGAACTGGACATGTTTTATTATCATTTCACTGAATCAATTTAGGGATTTGTTCAAATCACTAGATTTGCTTAGGGAAATGATAAAAACGTGTTGTTATTTTAACATCCTCCGTGGTTTGATCAAATCCCTTAGGGATTTGCCCAAATCCATGTTTTTATCATATCCCTGCGACATATATATACTATACCCTATGTACCATTTTACCCGGGTACACCGGGTTACGTGTCTTTCATTGACTTGAATGTGCCCTGGCGGCTGATAGTATATCATGCTCACACAAATGTCTCGCTGACGGTGGCGTGTGTGTTGGATCATTTAGCTCCCTTCAAAATGGTTGAGCCGAATGGTGCTGATCTATGCGTCATGTTCGTGAACGGGCGCCGTCAGTTGGGGCTAGTCATCACTTAGCTGCCTCGGCTTAGTTTTAATTAATTTTGAATTGTTGTTTTCTCACTATTTGCTGTACTCTGGACGCTTTTAACGCGTACGTCTTTTTGACATCGTTCTCACATAAAATTATAAATTCACATTAATGATGTAACTAATATTTTTGTAAAAATATAATTTAAAAGAGTGTCCATGGAGTTTCTTGCCCGTTCTTCTCCATAGGTACCTACGCTTTGGAATGGGCAACTAGCTTCATATTTTCTGACTGACCGACTTTTTGACAATTCAAAAATTCCTGTAAATGGTTTAATTGAAATAAATGCTTTGAGTTTGAGTTTGAAAGAGATCAATAAAATAACAAAATCTCTTAAAATTACATCTTTCGCTTAGAAAGGAACGTGTTGTGTTATCGAAAAGTTTAAATATTTGTACTATTGAGTTAGATAAATCTAGGGAAAAGTATGACACTGATATCCAGCTCCTCTATAATGACATATTACACAAGGAGCAATTGCTGAAGGATATTTTTGAAAAATATGAAAATTCACAACAGCAACTAAGTGACCGCTTGTTTGAGGCTGGAGAACTACTGGATTTAGTGAAGTACAATGCTGAGAGGTATGAGTCTCTGACTAATGATCTTTCATGCAGCTGTGTCAACCAACCACCATCTCTTCAGCCTCAGTCTGACTTGCCCCTTCCGGTGTTAGCTCTTCCAGTAGAGACCACACAGATAAACAAATAAATCATTTTTGAAGTGAAAACTTCTTTAGCGGCGCTGTGTACTTTTTTTGGAATGGGTAAAAACTTCTAAATTCGCGTCAGGTCACGTGACCCTGATCGAAAATTCGTAAGACGTAAAACGTCAGACGTAAAACGTAAGACGCGCGTTGTTGAGGACAGCGCCATCTATGCACATCGGGAAGAACTACGAGGGCCTCGCGTACTAACGTCAGACGTAAAACTTAAGACGCGCGTTGTTGAGGACAGCGCCATCTATGCACATCGGGAAGAACTACGAGGGCCTCGCGTACTAACTACGTAGTTCATCCAACAACGACGAGATGGCGTTGTAAATCTGAATAAATTCCTTTCACGAGAAGAATAAACCAGTCACTTTGGTCATCATACCTGATTTGCAAAAAACCCTATAAAATAAGGAACACACCTTAACACGCGTGTTTTGTTTATAAGACGATTCACAAAATACACTCGTAATTGTTCAAGTTTTCACTTCTGTCGGCACTACCGGAGTGCCAGTGTTTTTTTTGTGACGAAATAGGTTCTGGCTTAGGAAAAATTTAACTCAATTACTTAAGCCATAGTTTTACCAATCACAGTTACCATAACATAAGTTTTAAACAAATGATAAAAAGAAATTCCAATGCAAACCTAGATAATTATTGTACTATGGTTTTGCTATAAGGTAATAGTACTGGTGTTACCAGAATGGACATAATGGATGGTGTGAACACCTTATTAAAATTAAACATAGGTAAGCTAATGTTGTGTGCTTTTCCTTACTCAGATACTTTATCATATAACGAAAATAATTATATTTATAAGTTGAATAATACTATTCACAAGCTGACATTTGTTGTCATAGTGACAAATTATTGTTTTTTGAAACTAACACGTTTGTTAGTGGTTTTAAGTTAACTCAGAGAACTTTATCTCTGTCTGGGAAATGTAGACATCTGATTGCTATGTTGATAGCATATAATATTAACGAGGTTATAGCTAATATAAAGAATTCTAATATTAGTGACGAGTCTGTGTTGCCTAGTTATACTAACAACATAGTGATTAATTATGAATCGTCATGTGCGAAGGAGGATCCACCTATAATACCAACATCTTTGGAGACCACTACCAGTCAGATAGGGTATTCTCCTTCTGCTGGAACTTATTCGGATAATCTAAACTCTCCAGTTGTAATTGTGGAGGTCACACCGGATAATAATTTAAACTAGTCAGGGAGCCAACAGAAGTTACCCCTTTAAATAACCAATTATTATTACAGAATAATAAAAAGGTATCTTCTGGCAATATAATTAATAATACTAAAAAATGAAAGGGAGTGCAACATAGTTTAAAATTATTTAATCAAAATATCCAAGGTTGCGCTTCCAAATTACTGTAAATAGAATTGTTTTTGGAAAACACCAAGTTTGATGTCATTTGTTTAACAGGGCATTGGTTGAAAGATCATCAAGTAATGTCAATTAATTATGAAAATTATTGTGTAGTTAGCCATTTCAGCCGAAAAGGTATGATACATGGCGGGTTATTAATATTACTTAAACATTCTATTTAATCTAAAGAACGAAAAGACATAATCGGGCTGTCTGTTGAACACACCATTGAATTGTCCTGTGTTGAGCTTGATAAACATGTTATAGTATGCGTATACAGACCTCCAAGTTATCAGAATCTATCTGTGTTTGATTCTGTAATGGAATATGTGTTAAAGAAACTTAGTACAACTAGTAAGTCGATAATCGTATGTGGAGATTTTAATATTAATTTATTGGAAAATAACTCGAATACTGTCAGATTGTTAAGTCTTTTTAGGTCATTTGATTTGTCAAATGTTTTTATTGAACCAACCCGAGTGACAGCATCTTCTGCCACTTGTATTGATAATGTTTTTTTGTAATTGTGATTATTTACACAAAGGAATTGTAAATAAGTTGCCATCTGATCACAGTGGACAAACAATAACATTTGGCTCCTACATGCCTTTACAAATATTCAAATAAGGTTTAGGACAGTAACAGTTGTATGTAAAAAGGTAGAGAAATTAAATAATTCTTTGGCCAGTAAATTATGTGATCAGAATTTTAATAATATAGGTGACCCAAATGAGTTCTACGCCGAGTTCTTTCCAATACTAAATACGCAGTTTAATGACACTTTTCCAATGAAAACTAAAAGTATTTACACAAAGTTTTTATTAGTGACTGGGCAACTCCAGGTATTCGTAAAAGCAGTAAAAATCTTTTTGAACTCTATGGCTTAAAGCAACATATGAATAATACAAACTTTCATCAGTAGGTATATTGCAAAATATTCAAAAACTTTTAAAAGTGTGTGCCAAATAGCTAAAGCTCTTTATATTAGCAATAAAATAAAATCAGCTGATGATAAAATAAAAACTACCTGGCAAATAATAAATAATGAAACAGGTAGGAAAAAGCAGCGTAATACTGAATTTAATTTAGAGACTGCACATGGCCCCATCAACTCAGATGTAGAAATAGCTCAGGAATTTGAAAACTTTTTTGCTAATATTCCCCTTAAAACTACTGAAGCTTTAAATTCATCCCCTACGCCTTCTGCTGCCTTACTCAAAAATAATGTAAAGGCATGCCCTTTGGAGTTTAGGTTTCAGCATACAAACCCCCAGGCTGTTATAAAAGTGTTTAAAGATCATAACATTAAATCAACAGAAGATCTCTGGGGAGTCTGTAAAAGTATGTAGATCTTTCATCGAAACCGTTTCATCGAAGCCCTATTTAACTTACATAATATTTAACACCAGTGTTGACCAAGGAGTCTTTCCTGATCTTATGAAACATAATAAAGTAGTACCTTTGTTCAAATCCGGTGATAGTAAAGAACCCAACAATTATAGACCTGTGTCAATTCTGCCAGTTCTCAGTAAAGTTTTTGAAAAGTTGATGCTCAATCAAATGTTACGTCACTTTAATAAAAATTCCATCTTTCATGAACACCAGTACGGTTTCACCAAAGGGCGTTGCACTACTGACGCCGGTGTTACCTTAATAAAGAACATTTTTAACGCCTGGGAAGAAGCACAAGATGCCATTGGAATCTTTTGCGACCTCTCTAAGGCATTAGATTGTGTAAACCATGAGACACTTCTGATGAAACTGGAGTACTATGGAATTAGAAAAACAGCACTTGATTTGCTAAGATCATACCTGAAAGATAGAAAGATGAAAGTTCAAGTAAACGGCGTAAACTCATTGGGGTCTGAAATGACAATGGGTCTTCCTCAAGGTTCGATATTGGGTCCATCCCTCTTTTTAGCTTACATTAATGATTTACCCCAATTACTTCAAAATCAACCGAAGATGGTGTTATTTGCAGATGACACATCATTGATCTTTAAAATAGACTGACGGTCACAAAATCTTGACGTCGTGAATAACTCTATTCTTCAGGTCCAAGATTGTTTTACGGTAAATAATTTAGTACTTAATGAAAAAAAGAAACCTAATGCATTCCGTTTACATTACCGAATGTTAGAAGTAGCGAATGTGAACTCATATTGAATGGCCAAAAACTAGAATTTATTAATCAGACAGTTTTCCTAGGAATCACGCTAGACGAGAAATTACAATGGGGACCTCATATAACATCTATTGCGGGGCGGCTAAGCTCGGCCGCTTATGTTGTTAGAAAGATAAGACAGTTAACAGACGTAGAAACCGCGCGTTTGGTCTATTTTAGTTACTTCCACGGTATTATGTCATATGGCATTTTACTATGGGGTCGGGCTGCTGACATTGAATCCATTTTTATTTTACAAAAGAGAGCTGTTAGAGCCATTTATATTCTACGTCGCCGCGAATCTCTTAGGGAACTATTTAAAAATGTTAATATTATGACGGTACCTTGCCAATTCAATTACGAAAACATTATGTATGTAAGAAAAAATAAACATATCTATACTAATATTATAAAGCTGAAGAGTTTGTTTGTTTGGTTGATCGCGCTAATCTCTGGAACTACGAGTCGGATTTGAGAAATTATTTTTGCATTTATAGCCCAATTCTTGAGGAAGGCTATAGGCTATTTAACATCACGCTATGACCTTCAGGAGCCGAGCAAAAAGAAAAAAAGCCAGAAAGAACGCTAAGCAAAAACGAAGTAATAGCGCGGGCAGGCGATGCTATGCGACGGGGTGGGTCGGAGTAACAAGAAATTTCACGCGGACGAAGTCTCAGGCAGAAGTTAGTTTTTAATAAAGTAAGTGATAGACATAATTTTAATACTAGAAATAAAGGTAAATTAGATCAACCTTTTTTCAGATTATCTAAAGTACATACATCTTTTATGGGGTACTGTGTTAAATGCTACAACAAAATACCTTGTGAAATATTGCAATTAAATGAAAGAAAATTTAAAACTCCTAATAAAAGTACACTGATGTAAACAGGGATATTACAAATTAGATGTAATTAAAACAACTTGGAATATTATTAATAGTGAAGCGGGAAGGTCTAGTAACCGAGATACTAACTACAGCCTGTCTATTAATGACAACATAATAAAATCAGACTCACAAGTCGCCGAGGCATTTGAAAATTTATTTTCAGATATTCCCGTTTCAACTACTAAATCCCTAAACTCATCAGCTTCTGTTGCTGAGTCTTTGCTTAAGGAAAATGTTAATGGTTGCGATTCGGATTTTCATTTTGAATATATTATATGTCGAGATATAATTAAAACGTTTCACACTTTAAATGTAAAAAAGACTACAGATCTATGGGGTAATTCTGTAGAAGTTGCTAAGTCTATTATTGACATTGTAGCACCTACTCTTGCTCTTATCTTTAATAGTTGTATTGACAATGGGGAGTTTCCTGACCTTATGAAACATAGTAAAATAATACCTTTGTTTAAATCAGGTAGTACATCAGACCCCACAAATTATAGACCTATTTCTGTACTACCAACCTTTAGTAAAATTTTTGAGAAAATAATTTTAGACCAAATGCAAAATTTTTTTAATAAACATAAATTATTACATAGCAAACAGTTCAGTTTTACAAGGAGTCGTTAAACTACTGATGTTCAACAACAACGTTCAACAACTGATGAGTGTTGAACTTTTAGGGCATATTTATAATGCCTGGGAAGATACATGCGATGCCTTGGACATCTTTTGTGATTTATCCAAGGCATTCGATTGCGTTTTTCACGAAACGTTAATCAGGAAACTCCACCACTACGGGATCCGGAATACTGCTCTGGATCTTCTTACTTCATACTTGAGTAAAAGGATTCAGAGCGTTGACGTTAATAGAGAAAGATCACCCGGATCTATAGTAACGATGGGAGTCCCACAGGGCTCAATTCTTGGTCCTTTCTTGTTTCTTATTTATATTAATGACTTGCCGTACCTCATAAAGGATAATCATGATATAGTGTTGATTGCAGATGACACTTCACTTTTGTTTAAACTTAAACGTCAGCAGTTGGTTACTGACGATGTAAATAGCGCGATCTCGAAAGTAGTCCACTGGTTCAATGTTAATAATTTGCTTCTAAACGAGAAGAAAACCAAATGCATTAAGTTTACGCTACCCCACATTAGGCAGGTGAAAACTAATCTGTTGATAAAGGGCGAGGAATTGAATCCTGAAGACAGCACAGTATTCTTGGGCATAACTTTGGATGCTAAGCTTTAGTGGGGTCCACATATAGATAAATTGTCAAAAAAGCTAAGTTCCGCAGCATACGCTGTTAGAAGAATTCGTAATTTAACTGATATAGAGACTGCCCGTTTAGTGTACTTTAGTTATTTTCATAGTGTAATGTCGTACGGTATTCTATTGTGGGGAAATGCCGCGGATATTCAGACTATCTTTGTTTTGCAGAAGCGTGCTGTTCGATCAATTTATAAATTAAGTCCAAGACACTCTCTCAGAGACAAATTTAAAGAGATTAATGTAATATCTGTGCCTTCTCAGTATATTAATGAAAATCTTTTATATGCCCATAAAAATATAAAATTGTTCAAAAAATACAATGACATCCATAATATAAATACTAGAAACAAACACAAATTTGTTGTACCTACAACAAGGCTCAAGAAAATAGGTGGCTCGTTCAGATGCCAATGTATACGCTTTTATAATAAACTACCAAGCCACGTTCAAGATCTAAGCCTTAATAAATTTTTATAAATATATAGCTATAAATTTAAATTATTAATTAAACGTAAGTTGTACAAGAAAGCCTTATATATCGTTAAAGATTATATTGAGGATAAAAAGGCTGGGGATTGAGCTGCTTCCAATTTCTGCATTTTGAGTGTTTTTGGTGTTTTTTATTTTTTATAATATACACATTGACTTTCTTTGGTATTGTTCGTTGGATCGTTGAGCTCCTTAAGTCTTGAGTAGAGCTGCACGATTTCTGACAAATGCGTGCACTGACTGGACAGGTCCTCTCAATCTGTGTGGTTCTTTCCTCAAAAGACCATCTCAGACATCGACCTACATGGTCTTCATATAACCTGACTAAGATTATGTCTCCAGGACTTTAAAAAAGACTATGACCTTTGAGTTTGTTTCGGCCTTTCTTCTCAGAGTAGTCAGATAGGAAACGCCGACCTCATCTAGTTTAAAAAATATGATTGACGTGTAAAAGTGTTTGTGCAAACCTACTTACAAAAATAAAATCATTTATCATTTATAGAGGATTATATCCAAGATAAGAATGCTTGGAAACATGCTGGTCCTGCTCCATAGGACAATCTGGTGTCTAGACAAAATCAAAATGGTTCCTAATTTAATTTATATTTTTAAAAATGTTATGACATTGATTTTTACCATCTGTGACTACATTAACTCACACACTTGTTAAAATTCTAGAAAAATCATCTACTTTTTCAATATTTGTAAATAATTTGTAAATATATGAGCACCATGATCTATCACATAATTGATTTACCTGTAATTTTTAATTTTCCTTGAGGTAGGAGGGAGACTTCCTGAGTTCTTTTATTCTAGGTCTGCTTCACATATTATTATATTAAGTATACAAAACCTTGTAAAACATTTTAAAAGAGTAACGGTGGAGTTTCTTGCCCATTCTTCTCCATACGAAAACTACCTTTTGGAAGGGGCGACTAGAATCAATTCAATTTTACTGTAAGTTTTGACGTTCAAAAGTGCCTTTAATGTGCCTATTTGAAATAAATGATTTGACTTTGACTTTGCCGAAGTGCGGGTCGCTTAGCGCGGCATGCGAATATCATCCAACGAGCTCTTGTCACCGTCGGCGTTCCAGCTGTACTAGAACCCAATGGCTTGGCACGCGACGACGATGGCACGACGATGACACGAAGACCGGACGGTATGTCTTTATTTCCATGAAAGGTGGATAGGCCTTTAGTGTGGGACGCAACGTGTGTCGATACTCTTGAGTCATCCCATCTTCCTGGCACTACGTGCTGTGCTGGCGCTGCTGCTGCGGCTGCGGAAAACCTCAAGCTGTGAAAGTATAATAACCTTATCGGAAATTATATTTTCTAGCCGTTTGGGGTTGAAACCCTCGGGCTGTGGGGTCCGTGAGCTCATGGTCTTTTTAAGGAAATTTCGAATCGGCTGGTTGACACTTCCCGTGACCCAAGGGTTGGCTTTTACCTTGGCCAAAGACTAAGCATTGCCATACAACGTGGTAATGCCGCCAGACTCTTGGATACATTATCAGTCGACAGCAATGCGGATGAATTTTTCGACACTAAGTATATTTTAGTTTGTGTATAATTTTAGTTAAGTTAGGATTTAATTTTGTTATTTTTATTAATTAATTAGGTATTAGTTGTTATTTGCTTACTTATCATTTTAATTTACTGAAATATAATAATATTGAAGTGACTAGAAAATTAATAACCTAATTAAATCAAAATTAAGTTGAAACTAATCATTTGGCTGTTATGAAATTATCATCAATTAAAATAACAACTTCTGACTTCGCAACATAATAATTCTGCACTTGTCTATCTACATCGATTAATAAATGTGAGCACATACCTAAGTAGTTACCTATGCTGTTTGTCTGTGGTCATCCATGCGTCACACTATGACACTGGCGCCCGCTGCCAAAAGGCGTGTATTTCAGCTTAATTCCAAAGCTTGTGAATTTCTAAGCTCTCTATCTAGACTTTCTGCATTAGTATGCAAACGTGAGAACTCGTTAATTTTAATAGAATCTGTCTACCATCGCGCGTCGTAGTTCGTGAGTGAATGGAGTTGAAGATCCGTTATGCATGATTGTTGTTCTTTTTTTTTATTTAAGTAGGTACTACCGAGTATAAAGGTGCGATTCTACCAGTGTGCTGAACTGTGCGGCACTGTAATGCACAGTGTACGACACAAATGTTTATTTTGGTCGACTCACTCAAGCAAACGATAACAAATCTGCATACTTTTGTGCGCGCACATATTATTATGCAAGCAGTGGACTCGCATCGACGCGTACACACTTGTTCGCGAACTCAGTCTTGCTTCCGATACCGGAGTGAAAACATTTAAGGCTCCTGCAAACAGGCGCGACCCGCGACGCGAATCGCGCACGACACGAAGGCACCGCTCGTTGCGCGACTTGTGGTGCCTTTGTGTCGCGTGTCGTGTCGCGCCTGTTTGAAAGACCCTTTATTTGTCCGCGCACATTGCCCCGATTAGACCAGAGGGGCAATTCTACTAATTTTAACAACGTTCACAGTCTGATCTCAGTCTCAATCTGTCAAAAAATACTTCAAATTTCCCTACATTTTGACAAGTTTTTGACATTTCTTTGTCGCTGAGATGAGACTGCGACTAGATTTTGAACGTTTTAAATTACGAGAATTGGCCTTCAGGATGCCCTGAACACACGAACCTCCGCCGGCTCGGTACCGTCTCCCATCGGACCCAAAAATGACGACATACGACACCCTATACTATGTAAATATTTATTATACTACCCATCAAACCTTAAGAATGTGCATTAATTAAGAGAGTTAGATAAAAAACTCATATGTTAACGCCATTAAATATTTCATATTTAGCGCGCAAGTTTATTCATTTACCTTTATTCGTGTAATCGTTTTTGGATATTATACACAGTCTGGCCATAAATACTGTTACAATTAAAAATAAGAAAGATGTTACATTTGAATTTGGAATCTGTCATTTTTATAAGATTGTTTATTGAGTTTTCTAATTTTGGCGCCAATACATTGTACAATATTTTGCGATATTAAAATGGAGTGGGGTGATAAAGAGAACCGACATGACTCGTGACATATCGCGCACAACGCGTAACAGCTTCCTGATAGAGCATAAAAATCTTTAGGGGTTCGATTGATATTCCCGCTTCCCTCAGCTTCTCCCACATGACATCATAGGCCAAAAGGTCAAACGACTTGGAAAGGACAAGGAAGCAGGCATAAATGGGGGTATTTCAATCCGTGTAATATCGGACAATTTGCTTGAGACCAAGAATTGCGCTTTCAGTGGAAAGCTTGGGCCCAAACTGTGCGATATGTAAAATATTACCTAATTCTTTATCAGGCAAACTGTTCAATAGTTTCGCTATTACAGTGGCAAGCGATATAGGTCTGTAGTCACTTATGTTACTAACGATCCTTAAATTTAAAAACAACAAGACTGGAAGTCGACCCTTCCATAGTTGCGAAAAGCTAGGCAGTTGATTTAATATTAAAAGGTATAATTATTATCTTCTTGTAATACATTATTTAAAAATTCCAAATTTACCTATAGTCCACTCAACGAATGACTCAAAAGGAGGTGTAGAGTGCGTGAGCTGGGCCCTAAGCGATTTCTTCAAAAAGTTGTTCAGGGTGCTTATGGAGTAAAGATAATAAAAGTCCCCGCATCTAGGAGGTGAGCCGGAGGGGGGGGGGGTAAAAGTTACCAATTTTGATTGCTGAACTGATTAGAATTTAGAAAAAGTGTATAGGACAATGCTTTGCACCGTTCGTTTCTAAATTCTAATCAGTTTTCGAGGATCACTGCAAAGCTCCGCTGGTGTCTGTCTATCTGTTACCTCTTCGCGCATAAACCGCTGAACCGATTTAGATGAAATTTGGTATAGAGACAGTTTGAGTCTCGGGAAAGGACATAGGATAGTTTTTATCCTGATATTCATACGGGAAATATATGCGAGTGAAACTGCGTTGGAGTTTGCCGTTTGTTTGTTTTCTTTGTTTGTTTGTTTTTGTTGTGTGCCGTAGGGTTATCGAAACTTTTATCTATGTACTAACATAGACAAAAATTTCGGTAACTCAACGGCTAGTGAACGGATTTGGATGAAATTTGATACGTAGATAGATTAGGACCTGGATTAACATATAGGCTACTTTTTATCCCGAAATAACACCGAAGTAGCAGGCAACAGCTATTGATTGATAAAAGTTGTATTTTCGAAAATTTTCACTTTTCCGGAACGTGTGTTCGAAAATGGGTAGTAAATCAAAAAACTGTGTAAAATATAAGTTGTAGAAAATTGTATTAACTTTCATTACGTAGACAATATTTTTTCTCTACAACGCACGTTAAAAGATATTAGCGTAAAACTCAAGTCTTTTATCCCCCCCCCCCACTCCGGCTCACCTCCTAGACGCGGGGGCTTTTAGTATGTTTACTCCCTAAGCATCCTGAACAACTTTCTGAAGAAATCGCTTAGGGCCCAGCTCACGCACTCGACAACTGCTTTGTTAAGTGGACTACTACTTATCTAAAGAAAACAATGAAGTAAAATTTTACAAGGTCATTAACCAAGACCTAATAGGAGTTCTTCTTTTCTCTCGTATCGGCACAAACTTATAATGAGAATAGCTCATGCAGTGGTTACATATTAGCCAGTCAGTTAAATTGCTTGCGGCGCTGTTAAAAGTTCACCAAATGTACCAAAGTTAGTAATATCATATCTCATTGTTTTTATTAGATAAGTTTGTACCTTTGGAACTTTTCAACACTCATTTCTATCTTCATTATGAGTGAGATCCAAAGAACTAAACTCTTAAATCTTGAATTTTTTCGACACCTATGTTCAGTGGAGGAAATAGTACATTATGATATAAGTGCGGTAAGTTGAAAATTACAGCCGAGGCGATATTGCTTGCCCGAGCCGTAGGCGAGGGCTAAAAGAAAGCAGAGGCTGTAGTTTTCAAAGCGCACGTATGTCATACGACGTTTTATAACATATTTGCGAGGAAATAAATAAAACTCGGACTGAACTTGCATATTTGCTTGTTTTCCATATGATGAAATTTTGATACGCTTGTAATATCTATCGGTCGATTTTTCGGGCGAGAGGCTTAGAGTAGCCTTTTTCGCTGCCTCTGAGACTTCTGGCGGTGTGGAATTAATAAATTCATCATTACTTGACGACATTTTCAAATAAAAAAAAGTACAGCGAAAAAAAAAGCGCGTGGAATAATTTTTACTTCTTAACAGATAAGCGATGCGCGCGTTCGCGCTTTTTTTTTTCAGGCATAGGCACAAAACAGCCAGTATTATTAATAAAGTAAATTAATATTTTTGTTACAGATATTAATGGTTGTAATTTATTGTCAAAATTAATTAAATTAAAGAATTAAACGTTTATTTATTATATTTTATCTCCCAAAGTTAATTTTATTCATAAAATGTTGACATCTTTTCTGAAATAAAAACTCTTTGCTAAGATTTAAAAAAGTACCGTTCGTTTTGACGAAGCATCTTGATAAACCGTGCGATTTACTTTACATTACCGCACAAGTGCGTAATGAGATACATTACGATATTGAAATTGGTGAAATAAGAGACCCTTTACGAGCAAATATGTTATAATAGTACATTATGATATAAGTGCGGTAAGTTGAAAATTACAGCCGAGGCGATATTGCTTGCCCGAGCCGTAGGCGAGGGCTAAAAGAAAGCAGAGGCTGTAATTTTCAAAGCGCACGTATGTCATACGACGTTTTATAACATATTTGCGAGGAAATAAATAAAACTCGGACTGAACTTGCATATTTGCTTGTTTCATGGAAAACAAGCAAATATGGATGATGAAATTTTGATACGCTTGTAAGTATCTATCGGTCGATTTTTCGGGCGAGGCTTAGAGTAGCCTTTTTCGCTGCCTCTGAGACTTCTGGCGGTGTGGAATTAATAAATTCATCATTACTTGACGACATTTTCAAATAAAAAAAAGTACAGTGAAAAGAAAAAGCGCGCGGAATAATTTTTACTTCTTAACAGATAAGCGATGCGCGCGCGTTCGCGCTTTTTTTTTCAGGCATAGGCACAAAACAGCCAGTATTATTAATTAAGTAAATTATTTTTTTTTTGTTACAGATATGTTGGTTGGTTGTACCTAATTTATTGTCAAAATTAATTAAATTAAAGAATTAAATGTTTACTTATTATATTTTATCCCCCAAAGTTAATTTTATTCATAAAATGTTGACATCTTTTCTGAAATAAAAACTCTTTGCTAAGATTTAAAAAAGTACCGTTCGTTTTGACGGAGCATCTTGATAAACCGTGCGATTTACTTTACATTACCGCACTAGTGCGTAATGAGATACATTACGATATTGAAATTGGTGAAATAAGAGACCCTTTACGAGCAAATATGTTATAAAAACCTTTACAGCTTTGACGCTGGCTAGTAGAATTGTGATGAGGAAGTTGTAAACTTGACTGAGATGAATGTTTCTTTTGTTACTATCTATCAAAGAGTGTCATTTGTAATTGGCAATATTTAGAAACTGTCGACTTCAGTTGACGACGGTGATGATGATGACGCAGTACTCAGTGATTACCAGAAGCAAGGAGAAATTAAACAATGATTAACTTTCATTACCATCGCCGTCGTCAAGCTCTGTTTTGCCGATATTAGCCCAAAGAGCCAAAGTGCTTTTGCACTTTTGATTTATCTTTATAACGAATCTAGTAATTATGTCATTAGATGGATTTTTAAAGATATTGTATGAATGTCTAAAATTTAATGATTCCGATAGGTAAGGTATTTGCAATATTATGAAATTTTAAAAATTTATTAAATCACAATGTATAATGTTTTGTTCCTTTATTTCATTTAAATATCCTGAAAATACGAGCCGTGTCCAGAAGTACCGCTTTCTGAATCAAGCCCTTGATCAAGCTGCCCAACGAACTCTCAAACTCCAACCATTTATTTCAATTAAACCATTTACAAGCACTTTTGAATTGTCAAAAAGTCGGTCAGTCAGAAAATATGAAGCTAGTTGCCCTTTCCAAGGCGTACTGTACCTATGGAGAAGAACGGGCAAGAAACTCCATGGACACTCTTTTAAATTATATTTTTACAAAAATATTAGTTACATCATAAATGTGAATGTATAATTATATGTGAGAACGATGTAAAAAAGACGTATGCGTTAAAAGCGTCCAGAGTACAACAAATAGTAAGAAAACAACAATTCAAAATTAAAATAATTAAAAATAAGTCGAGGCAGCTAAGTCATGACCAGCACCAACTGACGGCGCCCGTTCACGAACATGACGCACAGATCAGCACCATTCAGCTCAACCATTTTGAAGGGAGCTAAATGATCCAACACACACGCCACCGTCAGCGAGACATTTGTGTGAGCATGACATACTATCAGCCGCCAGGGCACATTCAAGTCAATGAAAGACACATTACCCGGTAAATGGTACATAGAACTCACAGCTGTGGTATACAATTATACAATACAAAGAAAATTGAGTTTCTACAATCCAAAGATAGTTTTACAATCTCCAGCAGCTCCAACGGTATTTTCAAGTGTTAATCAATTAGTTGTGGAGCAGGACCAGCATTGAGCCAGGCATTATTTAGCAGCGATGTAATCCCCTAACTTATAATATGCCTGACTGCATAGTGTGCGTTTTATACAAGACTTGAATTTTGTCTCATACAGTTGAAGAATGTGGGGAGGTATTTTATTATAACATTTTAAAAGTACCCCATAAAAGATAACTCTACTCTAAAGCCAGTCTGAAACCTGGTTGAACTAATAGGTCCCTATTTCAAGTACTATAATTACATGACATATGTCTTACACCTCTTTTACTAAATAGATGTAAATTTTTCGTTACATACATACATTATGTTTTCGTAGTTATATTGACGAGAACCGTCATGATGTTAATTTCCTTAAACAGTTCCCTTAGAGAATCGCGCCTGCGGAGATTATACCTATATGGCTCTGATGGGTATTTTCTGCAGACTAAAAATAGAAACGATGTCCGCAGGTCGTCCCCAAAAAATACCGTAAGACATGATACTATGAAAGTAACTAAAATAGACTAGCGTCGCGGTTTCTATAGATTGATTAGTAAATTGACGGATTTTTTTGAAAGCATAAGCTGCTGAACTTAGCCGTCCTGCAAGAGATATTAAGTGAGGACCCCATTGTAGCCTTGTGTCGAGCGTGATCACTAGGATAACAGTTTTTCGATGAATCCTAGTTTTTCTTGATTCAATATTATCTTGCCCTTGACATTTGGCAAAGAAAATCTTATTTATTTATTTAAGGACTTTGGAAGACTTACAGCTAAATACAATGGTGATATGCACTTAGTTTTTTTCCCTTAATACCAATATATTACACTGAAAAAAAAGGAATTGTTGAATGTACTAAAGTAGCGTAGGTTGAGTAATGAACTGCCATAGACAACCCTTTTCATAGTTAATTTTACCTTTTCATAGTTAATTTTACTATAACAAGAGTGAATTTAACAAAATCCATTGGTAAAATCAACAATTTCGTGTGTAGGACCTATATAACCCGCGGATTTGATAAAATTTACGCGGAATTTAGTAAAATCAATCATTCTTTTTTTTCAGTGTAGCAGTGAACCAATTTTGGACCTGCAGCAGGGCGTTATTTACATTGTCTAAATTTGTAGCAAGTTTATTTACCTTAAAAATTAAGAAAGTATCATCACCAAATAACACCATTTGTGGTTGAGTTTTTGATAAATGGTGTAGATCATCAATATACACTAAAAAGAGGAAAAGACCCAATAGCGAGTCTTGTTGCACACTTTTACTTTTTTACATTTTTACTTTTAAACCAAGCAAATTGGCACCATTTATTTGAATTTGCTGTTGTCTATCATTTAAATAAGAACTTACTAAACTAAGCGCAAGTTTTCCAAGTCCGTAATTCTCAAGTTTTAAGAGCAATGTTTCGTGATCAACGCAATGAAATGCCTTGGAGAGGTCACACAAGATTCCTAAGGGCCGGTGCACATAATGGAGGAGCGCAGCGCAGAGCATTTTTCACTGTCAAACTATTATCGACATTGTCCTCATTGAAATAATATCTATTATAATATATGTATATTCTGGCAAATAAATAAATAAATAATTACTCGCGCATTCGCGCGCAGTTTCCGCGCGGATACGCGCATTCTCAGGTAGAAATTCGCCTAATGTGTCACGCATTTAGAAAACTTCGCGGGCATGCTCTGCGTTGCGCTCCGCCATGTGTGCGGGTCCTAAGGTGACTTGGGCCTCTTCCCACGCGTTAAAAATGTGTTTTTATAAGGTTACACTAGCAAATTCTAAGCACTGCAATTATCCTGAGGCGCGGCCATTTAGCGCCGTAACCTATTTGATGTAAGATGTATCTCTTGTTTTATATAAGATAGTGTGTTTATTTCATGCATTCCATGTATATACAAACAAAAATGCAGCAAGCTACAACTACTATAACTGGCGACCCGCATTGTCGCACAAAATAATTGCTTGTAGCAGGTACCACCAACCACCCATACCAACCAATTTCTGCACGTGTGTCATACAATGTTTTTCAACACATTTGCGAGAAAACAGTACAGTATGCAATGATGTATAAAACTAACGTCATTGACAGTATGTAATTAAACAAACTTTATTTAACAGTGTTCACAGTTCACACTGTTAAATAAAGTCGCAACAATTTTTGAAGTTTCTAATATGAAAATGGTGTGAATTTGCAAATGGCGCCACATGCACGTGGTGAAAATTAGAACTACATCTTTCGTCTCATTTACTCTTTAGTATTAAAGTGAGACAACGTATTGAGCAAAAGCGCTTCCAAGGAGGTTCGATCAGTCAGGTTGTTTATTCTCATAATGTAAAACTCTTTGGTGGAATTCTTAATATTTTTTTATAACATATTTGCTCGTAAAGGGTCTCTTATTTCACCAATTTCAGTATCGTAATGTATCTTATTACGCACTTGTGCGGTAATGTAAAGTAAATCGCACGGTTTATCAAGATGCTCCGTCAAAACGAACGGTACTTTTTTAAATCTTAGCAAAGAGTTTTTATATCAGAAAAGATGTCAACATTTTATGAATAAAATTAACTTTGGGATATAAAATATAATAAATAAACATTTAATTCTTTAATTTAATTAATTTTGACAATAAATTACAACCATTAATATCTGTAACAAAAAAAATATTAGGTAATTTACTTTATTAATAATACTGGCTGTTTTGTGCCTATGTATGCCTGAAAAAAAAAAGCGCGAACGCGCGCGCATCGCTTATCTGTTAAGGGGCTTACAAGACCTAAACGCAAGTTTTCGAAACAATAAAAGTATATGATAGACTACAGTAAAAAAAATCAGAAAAATATATGATATTCTTCAGGATATATGCTAGATAGATAATGTGGTGAAAACATAATACAACTAATTTGATACGATAGAAAAAAATCATGAAGATGCCTCTAAAAATTTTCTTTTTACAATAAAATCCATACTAAAATACATACAATCATTCTGATTTTTTGTCAGATTATTCTACAAGCAACATACTAAAATACTAGTGTTTTAATTTTTTTGTCCAAACAATAGATTCTTTGTAAATCGCATATTCTTATTTTCGAACAAAATACGTGCGCATGTGTGCGTAAACGCTGTGTAGCGACACTGCCGGCCGAGGCCTGATGCTATACGGACGTGTCGCTCTTTTCGCCGCAATATTTCCGCCAAGATTGTTATGTTTTTGTAAAGTTTTATTTGTAAATTCATTGTTTATTATTATTTGCATAATCTTCTTTGCGTAAATATTTTTATTTCGTGTAAATATAAAATACTTTGAAGTTAAAATAGCGTAACCTTGTTATCAATTATCATTTATTGTAAATATGAAGTGAAAAATTCCGTTCGGACTACAAAACGTTCATATAAAACGCTGAACATATTATATATATATATACGAAATTAAAAAATAAGAGCATTTTATTATTATTGAATATTTATTTTTTTAACAATAAAACTATGAATTTAGAAACGTCTAAGATAGTGCAGTCATGACGCATATACGCATAAGCTCAACTTTTTCGACTACATTCGTAACTGTTACGTTAGCGTATGAGGCCGATGTGTAGATTTGTATTCAAGAGTCCCCGGGTTCGAGTCCCAGGGATTCTCTAACCGAAGTTTTCTTTTTAAATGTATTTTGAATTTATATATATTATGTATTTATTATTTTTTTATAAATAATAATTAAAACGTCTACAATGTAATTATCTTTCACAGGAGAAACACAGTCGTAAATATCAACACGGAAGTTATTTCTAATGCGAAACTACAATTTAAAAAAAAACTAAAAGCACCTAACTTATTGATATTGGGCATAACGAAATAACAAATTCATCTAAAAATTGCGATGAAAATTATCACAAGCAAGATTTTGGTTTTTATTATTATTGATTTCGTTTATAATAAATAGATTCATAATATTATGTATGAATGTTAGGTAGGTACCTATCTTTGAGGCTGTTTACACATTATGCCGCAGCTGCAGCGGCACCGCCACTGCCGCGGCGCCGCTGCATCAGTCACCCTTGGATTTGTATGATGATGAACACACGGCGCCGCGGCGGAGGCGACGAGTTTTGATAAAACCGTAGCAATACTCGCCGCCGAATCATGCTGCCGCCGCCGCGGCGCCGCCGTGTGCAAGGGTTCATGCAAATCCAAGGGCAACCAATACAGCGGCACCGCGGCGGCGGCGGCGCCGCTGTATTATATAATTTGTTTTTATAATGTACTACAGTCGCGCGGTACGTAAACACGCGATAACCCCTCCCGCCTACAGTATTTTAATTTCATCAACCTACTTGAGTTTCTTTCTAGTTTTGTGACTGTACCTACAGTCACAAAACTAGAAAGAAACTCAAGAAGTTAAAAAAAATATTTACCTATAGGTATAGGTAAATATTTTTTTTAACCGACTTCTAAGAATGAGGAGGTTGTCAATTCGGATGTTTCTATTTTTTTTTTATGTATGTTCGGACATAACTCCGTCATAAAAATATGTAGATGGATTTGCAAAATTCTTTTTTTGTTCAAAAGAGGTTTATTCCGAAATGGTCCCATTTAAATTTCGTAAAGGTCTGATGAGGAGTTTCGGAGACAAACAACGGAACTCTTCAATACATGCCAGTTTACCCAATCACACAACATAACATCACGCCTATACCCTTTAAAGGGGTAGGCAAATGTGTTCAATAGCTTCCTGTCACTGATATTAACATAGCAATTAGTGTTATATGAATTTGGGCGGGGTAGGTACAACTAAAAAGTGAAAAATATAACTTTTTTACAAAAAAAAAAAACAACCGACTTCCAAAAAAATACTACAAAGTGAAAAATAAAGTCTTTAATTTCGGAAGTCGGTGTCAAAAAACGAAAATGCAGATCCAACGACACCGACTTCCAAAATTAAAGTTAATTACTTTGTGTTGTTTTTTTTTTGAAGTCCGTAGTTTTTTTTTTTTTGTAAAAAAGACTTTTCATTTATAAAATAGAAACACGTTGTGAATGGAATAGAAAGAGTTCAATAAAAATACATGGTCTTTTTGATCAATAGATTTAATTAAAAAAACTTATTGACGAATTCAAACAACCAAAAACAGCACAATATAGTCTCTTTGCCATATTATTAAGTAAGTACTTGTACTTATTTCAATGAATATTTGTCACAAATTGCACGCTTACTGCTTACGAAACCGTCACACCGTCCGGCGTCCACTCGTCACTGCGGAGCATTCGAGACTGAGTGTAAACCGAAATCGAGGCGCGTAGGTATGATTCGCGTTCCGACCGTTTTTATGAAGATAGAATACTGTATAGATAAAAATACCGTGGCGGGCGGTGCGCGGCGGGGCGCTGCCGCAGACACGGCATAATGTGTAAAAGGCCTTACTTACTTGACAAAGGAGAATGGGTAGACCGTACCCAGACACAATAGTATATTTCATTACAAGTGCGGAAAGGTTGTCATTGCAAAGAGTTCCGACAAATGTCTACCCGAGCCGAGGCGCAGCCGAAGGCGAGGGTTGACAGTCGGAACAAGTTGTAATGACGGTTTCGCACGTGTACTGAACGACTATTTTTAATACAGTTGCGAAAAAATTAAGCGATTTAATAAAATAATAAAAACACAATAAACTCAACTAAGCAATGGCGCCAACCGTAGAATATAAGCAGAGATTTTTTTTTCTTCACCCATTCTGGTAGGCAAAGGGAACTATGCCCATACAGCCAAGTCTTCAGTAGATTTTTTTTATTAATATGAAATGTAAATGAAATTTAATGAGATGAAATGAAATGAAACCTAACCTAACTCATTCAATCAAATCATTAAATCTGATATTGAAACAAATTAGTAGCTTCTTTTTAGAAATATACGTAGGTATTTGCATGAATCATAAAAACTTCTATGAATTTTTTTAGTAAAAACTTCATGGTTGGTTTTTCTTTTTAATAGACATTATTTTGACAGTTGGGAAAGAGAACGCACGAGTTCGGGAAAGGTAAAAAAAAAGCACGAGTATGTAATAGCCCACATCCCGAACGCTATACGTCCCTGCAATACGCCACTTTTTGAGCAACTGTATTAAAAAGTTAATTGCAGCATTATGAACCCACGCACAACGGACCAAATGGGAGTCTAAGTGCGGAAAAGGGAGTCCTATCATCATCATCATCATGCAGCATTATGAACTATGTTGATCTTTATTGCCCTCATGGAGTAGTTTGCTTAATTAATCCTAAGACAGCATGTCTGAATTCACTTGGAGAAAAAAGTTATGTGAGGAAATTGAATTGATTTATTAAAAGGAAATATTTAACCTATTCTTTCAAAACTTATTGACCTGCTAATGATGGACACTTTTTGAAATTAATGAACCTCTAAAAACTTTTTGCGCTTTTAATGATGCACTTTTTTAAATTATTGAGCCTCCTTTTAACTTAATTTAAAATAATTAAAAACGTAATTTAAAATCTTCTATTTTTTTCATTTTGTTATTGATGAATGGGCGGCCCGCTTTTGACCTCGATCACGCCTGATGGAAAGCGATAGATGATAAGTGATGATATGTGATGTTATTTTTTTTATAGATTGGAAACAGTGGTACCACAGGAAGATCACGATTGTGAAGTTATTGATAAAAGTACATATTCATCTAAACGTGTACTAGAAGAAATAACGGGATAAGAGCTTGACCCACCTCTTTTAGTTTTAACGTAACTCCAGAAAAACTTCGGATTATTTTTGAATTCGTTTTCCAATCGCTTCATATAATTGTTGTAACAAAGTTTTGCTAGGTCATTACAGCGCTTAGTTATAATCTGCAGTTCAATTCTGTCTAAAGGGTTTTTGTAAATATTGTGGCGATTTCTGATCTTATTTTTGCAATTAAGTAATTTGATTAGATCTCGATTGAACCATGGTGGAAATTTACTTTTTTTTGGCACTCGCTTAGTTATAAATTTTTCTATACCTTTCTGAATAACGTCATAAAATACCTCCACCATCTCATTAACTGCCTGCTGTGCTTCAAGTAACTCATCCCAGGCAGTTTCAATCAAATATTTCCGAATTGGTATGTAACTCGTTTTTCGAAAATTAGGTCTACCGCAAGTAGTGTTATATGGGAGTTTAGCTTCCTTATTTAGAGAAATCACGATATCGAGGGGTGGATGATGCTGGTCAATATTAGCAATCGGATCCTCACTTTGACTCACTCTACACAATGAATGGTTACATAGTATTAGATCTAAAATGCGGCTTGAAGCATTACATACATTGTTAAATTGATTAAGCCTATTAACATACGTGAAATCTATCAAAGTTTGACTTAAATTGGACAACTTAAGGCATTTATCAGAATTATTGACTATACTTCAATCGATATCACCGATATTGAAATCACCTGCGATGCAGACATATGATAAGTTTAACTGTTCAAACACTGCATTACATTTGTCCAAAAAGTGTTCCAAGTACGAGATACGTACAGGTGGTGGCAGGTATACAGAACAGAGAGCTGCCCGACGTACAGATCGAGCCGCAGGTAGATCTAAAATTACCCAAAGGTCTTCACAATTACTTTCAAATTGTTCTGCTCGTTTGGAAATTATAGATTTTTTTACGGCTATCAAAACACCCCCACCTTCTTTACTACTCTGTAGACAAGAACTTTCTCTGTCCCTTCTGTATACAATGTATCTGTCGTCGAACAGCTCGCTGCTCAGTACGGTATTATTAAGCCAAGTCTCTGTAAAAATGATAATGTCATAGTTATTACAGCATACATTACGAAAGATGATAATATGCGTTTTTGTTCTCACGCCTCTACAATTCTGGTAATAAATTTGTAAATTATCGAATTTTGTATTATATTCAAGTTACAATTACATGTATTTTTAATTAAAATATAAAGTATGTTTTTTTTCACGTCAACTTATTTAGGGACTCTAGATTCTTAATGAGGATATGTTCTGACCCATCACTTTTCCTGACGAAGATTCTACCATTTCTAACCCAGACGAATTGATATCCTTTTTCTTTTGCTTGAAGTCTAGTAGCAGCATGCAGCGCTTTGTTAGAAGGAGACAAATTTTCTTGCACATATATTGGCTTCTTTTCACCAGCCAGTCCAAGGTCCGCTGTATTTAGTTTTTCGATGTTATTCTTGCCTTTATTGTAGTTAATGACAGAAGCCAAGAGTAGGTCACGAGTTCTTGGGGAGGCCAATTGGACTACGATAGAGCGCGGGCGGGCACTAGAATTTTGTAGTTTGGCTACACGGGTGCAATGATGGATATCGGTGTCGCTCAACTTGCATCCAACGACTGATCCTAGTTGCTTAACGACTGTATAGAGATTCTCCTGTTTATTTTCGGGCAAACAATGAACTTCAAGGTAAGTCGAACGTGCCTGTTGCTCCAAATAGTTGATTCGCTGGCCCATATCCGCCACTGACCTCTTAAGGTTAGTATTTTCTGTCTCTAAGTCTTTTACCGAGACTTTCAAAGCCCTATGTTCAGACTGATATTCTTCAAACTCCTGTATGTGAAAATTCAATGA
Organism: Luperina nickerlii; assembly: GCA_963855955.1. Classification (NCBI taxonomy): domain Eukaryota; kingdom Metazoa; phylum Arthropoda; class Insecta; order Lepidoptera; family Noctuidae; genus Luperina; species Luperina nickerlii. The sequence goes on along the minus strand of OY979666.1, from coordinate 618,721 downwards.
CGCCGTCATCTCCGTAAGTTCTTTCTTAATCGGTTCAAGCTCTTTATTTACGACATTGAGTATTGTATTGTTTATTTGATGAAGCATAGAAGCGAATTCAGCCTGTATTGCTTCCTGGAGGATATCGCGTACATCATCACGAGTCACAAAGGTTGCTTCAGGGGGCGAGTTCAAAGCAGGTCTCTTGTTCCCCCTAGAGGTGGAGACATTACGGGTTGGAGTATATTCCTTTTTGGAGGTATTCGAGATGTGACTCCCGCAATTAGAACACCTCCATTTACAGTAGACATCCGTGTCCTCGGAAACTTCCGGAAGAGACAGGCACTCAAAATGATACAATTTATTGCATTTGGAACAATTAATCGATTTTTTTCCATCCTTGCTGTCTTCATTAGCACAGCATCCCCATAACAATGTTGACGAAGCCATTCTAATTAATAGTCAGTCTCACAACAATTCCAATGCCGAAATATTTATTAAAAAGAAAAAAATGTATACTGTTCCAAGCACACTATTAAAGACCCCTTCAATCTTTGTTGGTAAAAGTGCACTCTAATAAAGGCCCTGCGCAATACAACGAGCGAACTAACAGCGAGCTCGCGAGAAGAACGTCGTATGCGCCGTGCTATCTGCGGCGCTTACGCGTTTTATTATAACTGGTGAATTACTCCTGACGGTAGATGAATAACTATTTTGATACGTTTTTTGTCTAGAATTGATACACAAAGCACTAAGTCACTTATTAATTGTAGATTGTTGTTATTGATATTATTCACACGATCAGCACTTTTAACGACACTTTAGAGCACTTTTGACGCGTACCAACAATATTTTCTTAGGAGCAGTTCGAATGGGTAGTTACTCGTACAACGTATAATTTATTATTGCCGACTTTCAAAAAAAAAACACTACAAAGCTACAACCGACGATACCGACTTCCGAAATTAAAGTTATTTTTCACTTTGTAGTGGTTTATTTTGGAAGTCGGTTGTTTTTTTTTTTTTTTTGTAAAAACAGTTTTTATTTATCACTTTTCAGTTGTCCCTACCTACCCCACACAAATTCATATAACACTACTTGCTATGTGAATATCAGCGACAGGAAGCTATTAAACACATCTGCCTACCACTTTTAAGGGTACAGGCGTGATGTTATGTTGTGTGATTGCGTAAATAATGCATACAAATGCGATGGCAGCGATCGCGGTTGATTTGCTGGCATTTATTGAAGAGTTCCGTTGTCTGTCTCCGAAACTCATCATCAGATCTTTACGAAATTTAAATGTGACCCTTTCGAAACAAACCTCTTTCGAACAAAAAAAGAATTTTGCAAATCCGTCTATTTATGATGGAGGTCGTCTATATAGGACCCGAACATAAATAAAAAAAATAATAATAAACAAATCCGAATTGAGAACCTCCTCCTTTTTAGAAATCGGTTAATAATTTTGTTGTCATAACTACTTGTTTCCGCGTCATCTATTGGAATACTCGGGCGTAATCGTAAATCGTATGCTGTATGTCATAATTGTGATGGGCGTCGTCGTTAGATGGCGTACGCGTCGATTGTGTATATGTGTGCATGCGTTTCTCAAGGACACTTTGCTCTACTAGTCCTCTTAAGAAGTAAAAATTATTCCGCGCGCTTTTTCTTTTCGCTGTACTTTTTTTTATTTGAAAATGTCGTCAAGTAATGATGAATTCATTAATTCCACACCGCCAGAAGTCTCAGAGGCAGCGAAAAAGGCTACTCTAAGCCTCTTGCCCGAAAAATCAACCGATAGATAGGTACTTACAAGCGTATCAAAATTTCATCATATGGAAAACAAGCAAATATGCAAATTCAGTCCGAGTTTTATTTATTTTTATCACACCTGCTCTGAAAATACATACTAATTATACCAATTAGAGGGAAGAAACGCCTTTATCCCGCCCTTCAAATCCTTTCATCCCAAGGTATGGAAGTTTGTATGAAAATCCTTCCGACCCAAGGGTGGGAAATATGTATGAAATTCCATTACATACCCGGTTTTTCTTTTTTTTTTAATTTGTCAGCAGTCATACTGCCAAGAGACTTTAACTGTCTACTAATTAAATTTCAAGTAAATTGTTACTGGCCACATACAGTTTTTTTTTTACCAGTTACCAACCTCCTTGGTGCATACAGAAAATTAAAAACGAAATTATTTTTGTATATAAAACGCGCGGAATCACGGAAGAAGTGGCTGCATGACCTTATGATCTTAGCCTACTCCAGAAACGGGCGAATAAAAAATGGAAAAGCCCGCGCATTTTCGCAAAAACACATTTATTTTTGTGTTTTTTGTAAAATATGGATACTTCGAGCGACAGTGATGATGTTATCCCTAACACACCGCCAGAACTATTAGAGACGGCCCAAGAAGTTGTTGATAATCTGTTGCCGTGTCTCAAAATATCAAGATACCCGGACGAATCTTATAATAGCTGCACTTTTAATAATTGTACTTTTAACTAAATATAAACATTATGCATTTATGTCCATAATTTTCCTCGTAGGTGTAATAAAAAGCACTATACCATACCTCAAATGGTTTGCGCCCCTCGCAAGCTCGTGGCGCAAATGCCATAATCTCGGTATGGAACTGTCACTTTCTTCCCTCTGAAGTAATGTACTATTCCTCGCAAATATGTTATAAAACGTCGTATGACATACGTGCGGTTTGATAATTACAGCCTCTGCTTTCTTTTAGCCCTCGCCTACGGCTCGGGCAAGCAATATCGCCTCGGCTGTAATTTTCAACTTACCGCACTTATATCATAATGTACTATTATGGAAATTAAAAAAAAACCGTAAAGAAAACGCACGGTGCTATACAACGGGATATGCCGTAAAATAGGTACTTAGGTGAGAGTACCTATTTTACCGCACGTTCCGTTGTATGGTGAGTAATTTTTAACTTTCGAACAATGTATACAGGCTTTGTAAATGCATTATTCGAGCAAATGTGTTGAAATAGTTACCTTTTTATGATACTAGTGCGGTGGTAAGTTGGTTTTTACAAACGAGTAGAGGAATGTAAGCCCGAGACGAAGTCGAGGGCTTACCATAGTCACGAGTTTGTAAATACCAATTTCTGCACGTGTGTCATACAATGTTTTGCAACACATTTGCGAGAAAACAGTACAGTATGTAATTAAACAAACTTTATTTAACAGTATGAAAGTCGCAACAATTTTTGAAGTTTCTAATATGAAAATGGCGTGAATTTGCAAATGGCGCCACATGCACGTGGTGAAAATTAGAACTACATCTTTCGTCTCATTTACTCTTTAGTATTAAAGTGAGACAACGTATTGAGCAAAAGCGCTTCCAAGGAGGTTCGATCAGTCAGGTTGTTTATTCTCATAATGTAAAACTCTTTGGTGGAATTCTTATTTTTTTTATGGAAATTAAAAAAAAAACCGTAAAGAAAACGCACGGTGCTATACAACGGGATATGCCGTAAAATAGGTACTTAGGTGAGAGTACCTATTTTACCGCACGTTCCGTTGTATGGTGCGTAATTTCTAACTTTCGAACAATGTATACAGGCTTTGTAAATGCATTTTTCGAGCAAATGTGTTGAAAAAGAATAAATAGGTCATCATCATCTATCTGCCTAGCCTTTTCCCAACTATGTTGGGGTCAGCTTCCAGTATAAACACATGCAGCTGAATACCAGTGCTTTACATGGAGCGACTGCCAAACGAAACTCTCTCCTGCTTGAAATGAATACGTAGGTAATGTCAAAAACAACTTTACACAAACAGACACACCATAGTCGTTTATACCTTACATTATACTGTGTAAAGAAAGTGTATTTCTTGTTATTTAATGTTATTAATACTTTTGGTCAGTAACACCAAAGAGTTTATTTATGACAGTTGTACGGGTGCCAACTGGAAAAGAGAGAGAGAGAGAGAATGACAGGGAGGAATGAAAATTTGATTTTTAGTTAATAAATATTTTAATAAACAGATTGTATTATTATTAGAATCGACAGGTGTAAGATAATGCTTAAAATGTCGTTTCTTTGATTACATGTAGGTATATTTTAATTTATAAATACTTAGTACATCTTTTTAGTTTATAGGTATTACCTATATTTAGTAATACCTAAATTATAAATACATTTCTTTGATTACAGCAACACATTTTGGTTTTTATTATTATCTACAGTATTACTTTTTTATTAATTTTCTTTTTTTTATAAGAGAATCAGTTAGTTTTGTCATGGTCTGGCAGTTTGAGTAATTTATGCGGCCTATCCAAATGTCCTTTCTTTGGTATTGTTCGTCGAATCGTTGAGCTCATTAAGTTTTGCATAGATGTGACGCATACGTTCTCCCAAATTGTTATATTGTTTTTTTTTTGTTTGTTTTTTATTTTTATGGGTCGTCTTTGGGTGCGCCAAAGTTCACCTACATTTTTAACTCCGATAATTGGAAATCCGAAAATGTTCTTCCTAACATTTTTCATCCTAACAATCACAATTCCTAACTACTCCGTCACTAATGTTCATAATTACGAAGCATTCAACTTCATAATGTCAGTAGCAATAAACATCTATTATACTTTTATTTGTTTTCCTATATTTTCTCAACGTAACCATCTTTTACACTATTATTCAAAGTCATATCTTTTTTGTTTAGATTTCTTTTTATTCATAATAATCAGTATTATATACATTAATTTTGCGTAACTTTATTTTCACATAACATGTATAACATATAAGAATAATGGGATCCCTTCTTTTCGCATAAAATTCTTTTTCCTAATATACTTTGGCATAACGATTTTGGCATAATTTGTTTTGCCATAATAATACTTTGCCATATTTTTTTTTGGCATACAGTTTATGTTAGCATAATTATCTTGAAGGCTAATTTGTTTTAGCATAAATTTAATTCGCATAACATTACTAGGCCTAATGATTATTAGCATAATAATATTTAGGCATACAATTAATAGAAATAACGGATTTGAGTTATTTTTACGTATTTATTTTGGATTTCCTCGTTAATGATTTATTATACAATACATTATGTAACTTAACTATGTATTTTTATTTTAGGTGTATATTTTTAGCAAGAGCGAGCGAAGCGAGCTCGGGAATTGGGGCACCCCGAATCGGACAGGTTAGGTTCGAAGGGGATGACGGGGGCTCAAGTGAGCGAGCGGAGCGAGCGAACGAGCCCCCGTCATCCCCTTCGTGTTAGGTTCCTTGAAACCCTGCAGACAGAAATAGGGGCCCCGCGAAGCGGGGCTCCGTCGACTACGCCTTATTTATTATTGTTATGTTTAATAAACTTATGCTTTAGAATGTTATGCTTAAAAATTTATGCTTTAGAATGTTATGCTTAATCATTATTATGATTAGAGAAATTATGCATAAAAAAATTATGCGTAAGCTGTTATGCGTAAATAATTTCACCCTCAAATTAAAACTTTAAAATCATCTTCTATTAAATTAAATGTTATGGCAATTATGTTTAGGGATAAAAGCGTTATGATAAAAAACAGTAGGAGTTTAAATATATTTACATTAATGATATTATTAATTACAATTTTCGGAAACATGAGTGTTATGAACATCGCCGGTAGCGCTACAAATAGTATGAATGAAAACTTTAGGATGAAAAATTTTAGGAAGAGTGATCATTCGGATTACAAATCGTTAGGAAGAACAATTTCGGGTAAAGAACTTTAGGTGAGCCAATATGGACCCGTCGTCTTTGCCGCAAATTAACGTATTTTCTTTTTTTCTTTTGAGTTGAGCTGCACGATTACTGACAAATGCGTGCACTGACTCCACTGGTCCACTTAATCTGTCCACGTACTTTCCTCAAAAGACCATTTTTTAGACATCAATCTACACGGTCTTCACATGATCTGATCAAGATTATGTCTGGATTTTAAAAGAGATTGTGACCTCTGAGTTTGTTTCGGCCTTCCTTCTCAGAGTAGATAGATAGGATAGGAAACGCCGACCTCGTCCAATTTTTTAAAATATGATATGTTAACGTGTAAAAGTGTTTGTACAGACGCCAGCATATCAACCTACCCGAAACATACAAACCTACTTACAGAAATAAAATAATTTATAATAATGTAAGGTATCTAAATATAGATAAGTATTATAATAATTGTTTCATTAGCTTTACCAGATAATCAATATGTATCTGCCTATAATACCTATATTATATATTACATAAACCCACCTACCACCACCTATAACCTATAATTAATTGCAATATAAAAAATATTATTTTTTTCTAGTTTTAAATTATTTTATCATTTATAAAATATGGAAACAGGATGGAATGTACAGAGTTTAAAGAGCCTACAAATATTGTTTTTTTTAGATGTCCCTCGGCCATATAACCCTTTGCCAAATATAATGGAAATTGTACCTATGTTGTAATACGTAGGTTTGCAAAATAAACAATCATAACACAAACAAGGAAAGAGATTTTGAAAACATAATTTCGAGACATTCCTACTGTTGGACTCAGCGCCATCTGCTTATGTTTACATGAAACATCTTCAGAGCGAGCGGCAAGTCGAGGGCACTACAAATGAATGTGACAAGCATACCGAATTACCGAGCGTTGTACTTGATGGAATAATTCACAGATGGCGGTAGTATAGCTGATGTTGACAAAGTTTTACAAAAATGAAATGAAAATGGTATTGCTATCTTGTTTGTTAGTGAAAATGCCAATAACGTGACGAATTTACGCAAAACTGCCTTATTGATGTTAGTCATTACAAAGGTGACAGTAGTCTAAAGTTCTGTTCCCGTGGTTGAGCAAAGTGTTTTCAACACATTTGCTCGAAAAATGCATTTACAAAGCCTGTATACATTGTTCGAAAGTTAAAAATTACGCACCATACAACGGAACGTGCGGTAAAATAGGTACTCTCACCTAAGTACCTATTTTACCGCACGTTCCGTTGTATAGCACCGTGCGTTTTCTTTACGGTTTTTTTTTAATTTCCATTAAAAAAAAAATAAGAATTCCACCAAAGAGTTTTACATTATGAGAATAAACAACCTGACTGATCGAACCTCCTTGGAAGCGCTTTTGCTCAATACGTTGTCTCACTTTAATACTAAAGAGTAAATGAGACGAAAGATGTAGTTCTAATTTTCACCACGTGCATGTGGCGCCATTTGCAAATTCGCGCCATTTTCATATTAGAAACTTCAAAAATTGTTGCGACTTTCCCAAACAAAATAATAATATGAGTTCAATATACTAAGTGTGAAATTAATAATGTCAGTCAGTCAGTTAAGCTTCCAAAGCAGCAAATTTCACTGAATTTGAATAATTGTTCAAATTTTACTATTAATTTCCAAGAGTAGTGACCTATCTGTTTATTTTCTTATTTGCTATTAAAAATAGTCAAATGAAAAAGTTTGTTTAATTACATACTGTACTAGCTGTTTTCTCGCAAATGTGTTGAAAAACATTGTATGACACACGTGCAGAAATTGGTATTTACAAACTCGTGACTATGGTAAGCCCTCGACTTCGTCTCGGGCTTACATTCGTCTACTCGTTTGTAAAAACCAACTTACCGCACTAGTATCATAAATAACTATTACCATTTTGTCCTTGGAACCATGCTGAGTAAATGGCTAACACCATACCTATATAACTCACCATCTGCATCTTTATTATTGACAGCATTTTGCCACTCACTACTGAATATTGTAGGGCTCCTTGATTTTGTACCATGCTTCCAGTCTATGCAAGTCTCTGTCTCACCCACGCTCCTCCACCCATCTGGCTGTTAATCCGACCTGACAACACTTCTACCGTCTGTCAGATACCACGACTTTTAGGATTTAAAAGTAACCGATAAAACAGGAATGTATTCCATTCGTACTTATTTAAATTCAGTTGTGCCGTATAAAGTAGCAGCACCAATACCTAGTCTTGAACTCTTGACCAATTACTGCCTCTTGATAACCAAGGGAAGAAAGGGCGTAGCTATTGTATTGTATCATCGTGATTGTAATGTGGTGACAGCTTCATTAAAGCATTGTCTAAACTTAAAGGTCATAGCCGGTGCGACACACATTTTGGTGAATGTAAATAAGTAAGCAAATCAGGTCGTCCATATTTATTAGGTTGCTCATTATTCAGTACAGTTTGCATTATAAATTAACCTACTAAGTGGCCGGCGCGCTAACTGCCATTATCTGAGGCCTGATGAGCTTCACTGCGAGTGTCGTTATAGTGTGACTGGTGTCACTGCACCTCACAGCTCCGAGCAGAAGGACCACATGCAAAAACGAACTTGAATGAACAATACTCACTACGGCATAGGTCTCGTAGCAGTCTTGATTCACTGCAGTAGTAGCGCATCACACGTGGTTCACTACATATATTAATTCAGGTTGTTGTGTTTGCTTGCCACAGAGAGTGGATCTTCTGTGTCCGTCTGTAACGTGTGGCGTTGAGTGTCGCGCTATCAGTCCGCGAGATGTCACAGTTCAGGGGCTATCGCACTATTCATTATCTGTGGCGATAGCGCTGCGACACTCTGCAACACTCACATATACTTACGTGAGTGTTGTCAAGCACACTCGTCATTACAGATTGTGTTTTTGTATTACATCAAAAACAATTTGTTTATGAAATATAATATTTTATGATTTTGAGCGCTATCCTGACTTCTTCATCTTGCTTACCACCTACAATGAGTTATGATTGAGGTACTTAAACTGGTCAGCGGACCACCGCGCGCCGCACACCGCGCGCCGGGCTTCCCCAACCAACACCACTCACACTAATTAAATATGTAAAGTCAATTTAGAAAATATTATTTCTGTATTAGGCCTACCTACTTGTATTCAAAAACCAAAATTAAGAACGTTTCTTGGTGTGCAATGAACTAATGAATGATGCTCTACCTGCGATGATCCCCCTCAGGGGTGCGTCTCATAACGTATAAACTCATTTGGTCTAATTTCATTTTATTATCGTTCATAAGATATAATCAACGTGAGATATACCAACTGTTGATATAATTTCTTTACATAGTATAACATTTATTTATTCTAAAACTTAATTAGTATAACGTTGTTTGATATAACGTTTATGTAATCGAAAATCATTTGGTCTAACGTTTAATTTGTATATTGTTTATTTAATCGAAAATCATTAGGTCTAACGTTTAATATATGTATATAAAAACGTCATTATGGTTAACACCCCGACTCAGAGTACCCCGACTCGGATAGGTTAGGTTAGAAGGCTAAGGCGGGAGCGAAGCGGAGCGGAGCTCCCGCCTTAGCCTTCGTGGTTATTTTTTTTTTAAACCACCCAGAAATAGGAGCCCCGCGAAGCGGGGCTCCGTCGACCTATCTTAACGCAGGTGGCAATTAGTTACTAGTTATGTTTAATATCTACTTAGGTGACTATTACCTATAACTACGATAGAACTTACAAAGAATAAAACAAAGAAAAAATACTTTTAAACATTTCTTAAACAAAATACAAAGTTATTGTTTTATTAGACCAAATAAGTTTTATATCTTTTGAGTGGTATGTCAAACGATTTTATATTTAATGTATGTTATGCTTATGAAAATTAGTTATTTTAAAATTATATCAATCGTTCATTATATTAACTAATCGCTATATTAAATAAAATTATAGGTTCCGTTGTTATATATTGTAAATATTAGAGATTTTGTTGTTATATCATCTATTACTTACCCCCCTCTCAGTGCGACCGGGGAACGAAGGGTTCGCTAACTTGGCTGGTCTTATCTATACTTAAACACGACATGCGTGTTCGCACACATCGTGAGGTACCTCGTAAGCTAGTGCCGGCAGGAGAGAAGATCAACGGTCAGCTGCAGCTCATACAGTACTGGCTACAAACTGTAATCACCAATCCAGTGATTATTTTATCAAAATCGTTGATTCATTGAGTAGACGTATTGGTAGGTAGTTCCCTATTGGATAGTGCAGATTTATGGATAGATAAGTTTAAAGAGGCGAATAGGAACAGGATAGTGCTTTTGCAGCCCAAGTGGCACATTCATACCTTCTAGTATCTGCAGTTCCCTAGCTGCCACAGAACATTGTTTGACTAGCAATGTGCAGTCAGTGTAAGGTAAGACTCGCCAGCTGCGACAGCAAGTCACGGCCAGCCTTTTGTGGACAGCAGCTACAAATTAAAGCAATACTCCGTTGTATCTATTTATTTACTACGGACGGAACTATTCAGAGGATGACTTGACGCACATAATATTGAGTACCTACATCAAAGATCTGATGCAAATATAGATATCTACAATGGATTTCGAGTGCCCAACTTTACTAAGGTAGGTACCTATTGTAACTTAGTTATATCTGCGCGTCGCTTAGTGAGATAACAATATCTAAGTAAGTACCCACTCTATTTGAAAGTCAAAAGGAGAAAAATAAAATTAGAAAAGCTTTGTAAGTATAAACAAAACCCAACACTATGTTGCCGTAATCAAGTAAAACAGCATGATATCGAGTGCGTCATAAACCCACAAGCCGAGGGACTGGCTGCCGTCAGGTCTGGTTTACGACGCGGCACAGCGCGGTGCCGCCGCGTATGGACGGGCTAGTTCAGCAGGCTCGTAAACTATGCAATATTGAATACTTTAATAGCTCTACCCACCATCAAGTGTCGCACAGATATGTACGAAGCAGATAGCACGCGTGCTATCACAGTGCCAACGAGGAGGGCTCAGCGAAGCCCCACAACGTGCTGCTCGTTTATGATCTTGTACAGAAAACTGATATAATATTGAGCTGTTCTGTGATATTGAGACAAACCGAAATAATTGTTATCAGCAATAATGATCGATCTCTTATTCCTTCCTAGTAGAATAAACTTTAATTGCCAATACTCTGATTCCCCTCGAAATAGCTCATCATAATAATAAACACAAAGTCACAAACTTGCTAATGTATCCATAGACACACAAGTCCCAACATTTGATGAATGAGTTATCCACAAAACATTTCGATTCGCTATCAAACGTGTTACAATTTCAAAAAATGCTGCCGTGTTCTTACACGGCAGTATTGTACTACCTATCGTCTTGCAATTGACGATCTTAAGGGGCTTACATGACCTAAAGCGCGGTCACTGTAGGACTGCATAGAAAAGAAAGGGAGGCGCGATGACACTACGCTGGTAATTTATTGCAAAATATGGAGAAATTATTTAATTACAAAAAATCTATTGTTTGGACGAAAAAATTAAAACACTAGTATTTTAGTATGTTGCTTGTAGAATAATCTGACAAAAAAATAGAATGACTGTATGTATCTATATCAGTATGGTTTTTATTGTAAAAAGAAAGTTTTTAGAGGTATCTTCATGATTTTTTTCTATCGTATCAAATTAGTTGTATTACACATTATTATTATTATTTATTGTTACACACTTACTAACTAGCATATATCCTGAAGAATATCATATATTTTTCTTATTTTCTTTACTGTTTATTTATTTATTTATTTATTGACAATTTAAAAGAACAAACCTTACATACAAATTACAACAATCCTGTGATTTGTATCTACTAGTACAAAATACAATTACGTATGTCTAATAAATACCTGTGTATATGGTGTGTATGCGGTTGTTTGAGCTTAATTCACACTGACCTCCGTACTAGTAAAAACTGTATCACGGCAGGTCAGTCTTCCTCGTTCACAAACACTCACACACTTCCACAACAATTAATAATAATTTGCATTAAACTGCTAAATAAAACACTGAATTATGAGTAAGGATACAAGAATACAGATACTTAGTGGGTATTTTTTATCATTCGATGATTTGATGACAGTATTAGCGAGGGTAATTATAAAATATTAAATGTATATGCAAAAATTTCAGACAAAAAAAGGTTTGGAACTTATGAGTTGCGGTTATGAACTTATAATACTAAAATATCAAAATAAAAACAATAATAAAAAAGGAGATTATAAACATAAAGAATAACTGATCTATTTATGTGAAATGTAGGTTAGTGAGTGCGAGTGTAGATGTGTTTGCATGGAATTAGAATGTGTATGTATATTTTGTAGATCTATTTATGATATGGATATTAATAGTTTTTCTGTGTTAATATAGTTCATTTCGATGAGATATTCATTTAAAGTTTTTTTGCAAACAGAGAGGGTCGAATCACGTAAATTGATGGACTTTGATAACTGGTTATATAAATGAGGCCCCAGGTGGTCAAAAAATTTATCTGAAAAGGCCGTCTTACGTTTAGGTATGGAGTACACCAGATCTTTTCTACGCCTAGTAGTGAAATTAGGTATCTAGTCCAGTCATTTAAGCTTAAATTAGGTAAGAATCTCGGAATTCGAGATACCCAGCTGTAAGTCTGTAAATACTTGTATATTGACACCCTAAATATTGTCTCAAAACCTACATATGGTTGGGTGTACGCAACTATTAAATTTCAAGGTCAAAGGTCACAAAAATCGTTTTTTTGCGCTTTTTTTGTAAATATCTCATTTCCTATGGGTTTTTTGCTATTTGTATCTATTATCAATATTGTAGAATACAAAATTCTCTACAAATTTTGTTTAAAAACATTTTTCATACGGTGAACCGTTTTCGAGATAGAGGGCGGAGAGCGCGCGGTCACAGCATCACTTCAGGTCATCCGGTGCCTCCGGTCGAAAACGCGCCATATATAGTTGATGAACTATCGATAAATCAATGATTATCAATATTTGTCAATTTTTATTAACTATTATATTATATTTTATCATTTTTTTCTTAACCTATCCACTTTTTATTCAGTATTAATTTATTTAACAACACTTACCTGCCCATGTAATTGCAGAATTGTTAATGAAAATATAGGAATTATATTTGAATTTTAACTTAATAATAACTTCTTACATGATGAAAATGACAAATAAATTATGAATTAATCTTTTTATTAAAAATATCATTCAATACATTTATTTTTATTAAAAGTAAAAAATGGAATAAAGGGTACAAAAACTACAATTTATAATTTTAATCATCTTCTTCCTCTTCATCGTCGTCTTCCGGCTGCTGGTAAATTTCAAACTGGTCTTCATTATCGTCTTCAACGAAATTTGTCTCAAGTTCTTCCATGATTTCGGGGTTAAAGGTTCCATCTTCGTTAATGTCGCTCTGATATGGTAGAGCATTAAGACAAGCTTGCCCATTACATTACGGTCGTAACTATACAATACAATTGAACATCTGTCCCTACTGGCTATAAATAGAAAGTTCCGTAGTGTATAATAGGGGCCCGTATAATTCCCAGGTATAATTTTTGACGTAGTGGAAGGATTTTAAAATTTACAGATTTTTAACAAGATGCACTTAATTTTAATTTTCTATTTAAAATGTCCTGTAAATAAAAAGGAGGGTAAATAATCAAAGGGCATCAAAAAATTTATCCGCATCGCTGTCAACAGGAAACGTACCCAAAAGACTGGCAGCATTGCCACGTTGTATGGCAATGCTGATTCTTTGGCCCAAAAATAAGCCAGCCCTCTGGTCACGTGAAGAGTCGACCAACCGCTTGGCGATGTCTCGAAATACTAAGTGGGGCTCCATGGCCCTAGAGTTTCAACCCCAAATGGCTCAAACATATAAGATTCAAAGAGATTGGAGTATTTACGCCGTTTGAGGTTTTCCGCACCTGCAGCAGCCGCCCCAGCACAGCTCGCCGTGCTTGGAAGATGGGATGGCGCAAGGGTATCGACACACGTTGCATCCCACACCAAAGGCCTACCAACCTTCCAAGGTATTATGGTCATTCCGTCATTATTACATATTATTACTATTATTAATATTGTATTTTAAATGTCATTAGTGTAAATGGGAATATAATTATATTATGATTTAAGTTTTTCCCTTAATTATTGAATAGATATAGATTTAATGCATGAAGAAAATGATAAAATATAATATAATAGTTAATAAAAATTGACAAATATTGATAATCATTGATTTATCGATAGTTCATCAACTATATATGGCGCGTTTTCGACCGGAGGCACCGGTTGACCTGAAGTGATGCTGTGACCGCGCGCTCTCCGCCCTCTATCTCGAAAACGGTTCACCGTATGAAAAATGTTTTTAAACAAAATTTGTAGAGAATTTTGTATTCTACAATATTGATAATAGATACAAATAGCAAAAAACCCATAGGAAATGAGATATTTACAAAAAAAGCGCAAAAAACCGATTTTTGTGACCTTTGACCTTGAAATTTAATAGTTGCGTACACCCTACCATATGTAGGTTTTGAGACAATATTTAGGGTGTCAATGTACAAGTATTTACAGACTTACAGCTGGGTATCTCGAATTCCGAGGTGAACTTACTAAAATGACTGGACTAATCGGTAACTTGCAGTGCTGAAGTAATATAGAATTTTTTATAAATATTTGTCTTACTGTGAGCAAACATAAATTCTTATATAATGTATGCGTTGGATATCTAAATTTCCTGAAGCTCATTACTTTTAATATTGCTCGCTGAGCTCTTTCGAGATTTAACATCGTGGTTTTTGATGCACCTCCCCAAACAGTGATACAATATGATAATACTGATTGGCACAAAGAAAAATAAATAGTTCTAAGTAGTTTAAGGTCACAAATATTACGAAGATTTTTAAATACATAAATCATTTTCCTAGCCCGAGTTGTAACGGTTCCGACATGTTCCCTCCAGTTAAGGTTTTGATCTACTATCAAACCCAGATATTTGATAGAGGATACTTTTTTTTTTTTTTTTGTAGTCTGTCATACTTATCATCTGTAGTCGATCATATACTTATATTGTTTCTAAAACTTGCGTTTTTTGTGTTTAGGTCCTGTAAGCCCCTTAATAAATGTTGAACTACCGGTGCGCGCGCCGGCGCCGAGGCCGATGCCGGGGCCGGGGCCCTCCTTGGGCCCGGGTGCCCGGGGCATGCGGGTGGCGGCGGCGCAGACAGGCATCGTTGACTTGTTCGCGCCATTCACGCGGCGCGGCTCATTACCGCCCGCAACGCGGACGCGAGGTAATCAACACAACAGATACTAATCGCCAATTTATTGATCATAATGAAATCGGTGATCAATGTCGACAGGGATAAGAATATTGTTACTTATACCTAGCGTGGCTGGAGTGTTGTTCTCTTATCTTTAGCTATCTTATGACATGGTATTGTGTTTCTTCAGTATTCAATTTCGCACGGGTCTCCTTCCTAGCAGCACTCTGCCAGCGACTTCGTCTACTTGGACTTTGTAGGTACTCTTCCCTACAAACTTTCTGTACTCAGATAATCTACTCGTAAACTTCCCTAAAAGGGGATGTTACGATTTAATTGATAGATACTGCTTCTGAAGATTTTAAGGCCAAACATGTTATGAATGGACCTGCACAACGTTCACGAAATATTTACATATCCCAGGTACATACACAATGAATAAAAATCTGCTACGAATAATGCACAAAAACCTTTACACAATAATTTTGTTTTTATTAAATCTAAAAATATCCAAAAAATAATGAGTAGATAATGCAGCTACTCAGATTTGCATAACTGTGTAATTACAAGCTAACAACGCGCCAAAATGTTCGAGTGAGTTGTTTTATATTGCAGAGGTCACGAGTCACGACCAATCTGTTTGAGGATCATTCCGACTTCATCCGGAGCTAATCGGTCGATTATTTGGACTATCACGAGTTCTAACATATTGCTGGGCATAAACAGCTGAGTATGGAAGTTCGAAATGAACGTCCATTTTTCAATGTGAATGGCATGATAGGTAGGTGTCGGACTGACAGGCAGACCACGCCAGGCGGCCTACCATCACCATGGCCACTCTGGGCACACCACGCCGCCCGCCTCTGCCGAGAGTCGAACACGTGATGCTAACTGCGACTAAAGAACTAAATTGCCTTAATAAGGTAACTTTCCAGATTCCTTAAATGTCACGAATGAAACTGGGAAACCGTTATTGGTAAATTCCCTTGAAACCCCTGGATTTTTAGAAGCTCTGCGAATAAAACTGCAATAAAGCAATTCAAAATGGTCGATTTCATTAGTACCTAAAAGAATCAAAAATTAGAATTTACAGTAAATTATTCGTATCCTTACTTCATTGCAATGTTTCGCCGTACGTAATGTAAGCCGTACTCGGCTTATTGAACTAATTAATGTTCAATTAAAGAGATCAACAGCGCCGCCGCCGCGCCGCCCAGCAGCGCGGCAGTGCACTCCATACAAAGCACCCGCCCTTAACGTAACAAGCGCACCTGACAGCGGCTGTTACACAGCGTGTTGCCCAAATCAACAACGGTGGTGTGGAGCAATCATATCAAGAAACGAGTTCCAATCAAGTTGTCTAACGCGCGGTGGATGGCCCGCGGAGGTGAGGCAGCAAGGGGGAGAGGAGGGGCGTGCAGCAAGTTCGACACCACACATAACAAGTAGCTAGATTCAGAAGGCTCACTCGTTACATCAGCGTTTGAAAACAGGCTCAAGCTAGAGCGAGTTGGTTTTGCCCTGATTAACACAGGTGTACCTCAGCCGAACGACCATGCCCCATCTCTCTGCTGACTGGTGCAAGCATAGGCAGCCCGCCTCATGACCACTACCTACTAAGGTACATACATACACTAGCGACAGGCGCAGTGTATGGCCTGCCAGACTGAATTCACGCCGGAACTGTTAGCTATGAACATCCAGGTGTTTCTTTACCAGACAACAAGCAAGGCGTGTGAGGCTGCGAGTGCGCTCTCTGCACGTCGCCTGTCGCGCGGCCGATGCACGCGGCGGCCCTGACCCGCGCTGAATACTTCGGTTTAGCGTCAGCACCCATTTGCCCACCAGCCCGACCGGCTAGCTGATCGAGTTATTCACACACTTTCAAGACACGTTATTTTACATACCTACCGCTACCTATCTGTTGATTCGCTTCCGTGCTACTGACACTTAAAATACGGAAAGTTCTGTCCATTTCGTTAAAAAATCGTAAGTGTTGGAAGTTTCGACATTGCACCCATATCATAATGCAATAAGGATAACTCTATTGTTGCAGATCATTGTTGCTGATTGTGTGTCCGCCTCGAGCACGTAGCGAGATAAGCAATCACGAGTGTATGTTTAGTGTGACTGACTGGACACTCCAATTCTTCCTGCGGTACCCTTTTTTTTTTCGCTGAGAAATGACATTACGCATCTCCGCTCGTCGGGGGACGACACGGAGTATGTGGGACTCCCTGCCAAGGTGGCAGTATACCAACTAAAACTCAGCGGTGTTCCCTCGTCGCCTTGATGGGGGGGTCATGGGAATCCGGCACAGACTTTGCGTCCACAACCCTCCCGGCGCATGCCCGCCTAATTGGCGGGCCCCGCATGTCCCCCCGACTGGGACGCTACGGGAATGGCCGGGATCACCTGGCCATTCCCGTCCGGCACTGGTGGAAGCCTGTGCAATACAGGCGAGGGTGCCCCCGCACCCGTCGCCTGCTGGCTTCCACCTGGGAGGAGTCGGAGATGACTGTCATACTGACGTCGTCTTCGACCCCTCCTCCGCCTTCGGAGCAGCGCTGCGAGAGGGTCTTCCTCCCGCGCGCGCTCCTTCTGGGACATGACGTGTTCGCAGAAGGAGGCGACTGCCGCCCAGGACCCCTCATCCTCCAGCATGGCATTGACCAAGCTGGGGAGCGAGAGGTCCGTTTCCTGCTGTACCCTGGCTTAACATCCAGCAATGCTGAGCAGTGGCCAGTTGGCCACTGTGATTACTGTCTGTTTCTCCAATGATCGGTTCTTTTTAATTTCGTTGCGAGTTCCTAAGCGGTTCAATCATTTCTCTAAGCACTCTTGGCCATTGTAGTTTCTGGCTTACAAGAGTTGCAGAATTGTTTGGAAATATATTGGAGGGCATTTTCAGAAGAACGCAAAGCTGCACTTGGAGTAGGTATTCTTATCAGCTATTAATTAAACAAAAGATTGATATGATATTGATTACATAACCGCTCACTAATTGCTGGTCAGTGAGCAGCGAGATACTTCACAGACATGACGCTTGACGCTCGGCACATCTTGAGCGCGTGAGCGACTGCCTATATCTGTGGATCAGCTACAATTTACAACTCATCGGAGACCGATTTATTAGTTAATGAGTATTAAGTAGTAACGAAAATATGACCTTCGTAAATATCATTATCTCTGTATAAGTTGCTGCTTCTGAACAAAACTTTATAAGGATAGTGTAATGCAGTGTATTTAGTTGTATCTGTCAGCTCCTTATCACTTCCTGATAAGATATAGATTAGCAAAACAATTAATTGTTAATGTTATCTACATGAGGCGGCAGAGCAAGGTCTTCTCGCCACCTTCGCGACTACCTGCTCAGAAAACCACAATAACTTACCGGGGGCGCCCTACACCACTGAACACAGCTACCACGCTAGAATAGAATAGAGGGTGGCTCAAGGAAGCTGTAGGCAAAAACAGCAACCCCCCTAAAATAAAATTAGAGAATAGTATATTTCATTACAAGTGCGGAAAGGTTGTCATTGCAAAGAGTTCCGACAAATGTAGGTTGACAGTCGGTACAAGTTGCAATGACGGTTTCGCACGTGTACTGAACGACTATTTTTAATACAGTTGCGAAAAAATGAAGCAATTTAATAAAATAATAAAAACACAATAAACTCAACTAACCAATGGCGCCAACCGTAAAATATAAGCAGAGATTTTTTTTTCTTCACCCGTTCTGGTAGGCAAAGGGAACTATGCCCATACAGCCAAGTCTTCAGTAGAATTTTTTTATTGATATGAAATGAAAATGAAATTTAATGAGATGAAATGAAATGAAACCTAACCTAACTCATTCAATCAAATCATTAAATCTGATATTGAAACAAATTAGTAGCTTCTTTTTAGAAATATACTTACGTATTTGCATGAATCATAAAAACTTCTATGAATTTTTTTAGTAAAAACTTCATGGTTGGTTTTTCTTTTTAATAGACATTATTTTGACAGTTGGGAAAGATTACGCACGAGTTCGGGAAAGGTAAAAAAAAAGCACGAGTATGTAATAACCCACTTCCCGAACGCTATACGTCCCTGCAATACGCCACTTTTTGAGCAACTGTATTAAAAATATAATTTTATACGATAGATCGTTGACTATTTGTAACTTGTCTGCCCCTGTTTTCGATAACAATCGGTTTGGTATATCGACGTGCTTATACATAACCATGTACAAATACTGATTGTGTAGCTATTTTTATTAAACCTATAAGAAAAGCGACACAATCGGCAATCTGCTGCAGCTATAGGTTTAGTTGATTGAGACGTAACAATCTGCTGCAGCTAAATATAGGTATACTAGCTTCTGCCCGCGACTTCGTCCGCGTGAAATTTCTTGTTACTCCGACCCAGCCCGTCGCATCGCATCGCCTGCCCGCGCTATTACCTACTTCTTTCTGACTTTTTTTCTTTTTGCTCGGCTCCTAAAGGTGACGTGACGTGGCGGTGGCGTGATGTTAATTAGCCTATAGCCTTCCTCAAGAATTGGGCTATCAAATGAAAAAATAATTTTTCAAATCCGACTGGTAGTTCCTGGCGCAACACAGTTGAGCACGGTGTGCAGCAGGATGCAGCACGGTGCAGCACGATGCAGCACAGTGCAGCACGATGTGAAGCACGGTGCAGCACGGTGCAGCACGGTGGAGCACGGTGGAGCACGGTGCAGCTCATGTGCAGCACGGTGCAACACGGTGCAGCACGATGCAGCACAGTGCAGCACGATGTGAAGCACGGTGCAGCACGGTGCAGCACGGTGCAGCACGGTGGAGCACGGTGCAGCACGGTGGAGCACGGTGCAGCACGGTGGAGCACGGTGCAGCACGGTGGAGCACGGTGCAGCTCATGTGCAGCACGGTGCAACACGGTGCAGCACGGTGCAGCACGATGTGCAGCGCGGTGCAGCACGATGTGCAGCACGGTGCAGCACGATGCAGCACGGTGCAGCACGATGTGAAGCACGGTGCAGCACGGTGCAGCACGATGTGCAGCACGGTGCCTACTAGCACAGCGCACGATGGGATCAGCCCGCGCTGCCCGCCGCGCGCCGGGACAAACATCGCGATAACCAAGTTTATCGGAGCCCCATAAAAACGTATCGGGGCCTTATCTGCTGTCACCACTACAGAAATAGAGCAACGAATATTTATACTTAATCACTATAATCGGAAAATAACGAAGAGACCCGCCGATAACACTGCGACCTCTCAATGTGTCCGGCGACCACACAACTTAGAACCGACCTTAAGTTTTTCACGTTAAGGTATGTTATTCGACGTGTGGTGCGGGGCTGTGATAAGACATGCTCCCTGACCCGCGCTTCTCGAAGCGGCCGTATCTCAAGAACGTTCTATCGGGGTCGCGCACACTGCTCCCGCATCACATGCCGCATGCTCGCCGGACGACCAGGAAAATTATACACTTATTATTATGTACATAATTTATATTAATTAGAAAATACATCTAGATACGGACCCACATTGGGAGTGAGGTCGTGGGCCCCTAAACTATTCTATAAACACGAGATTCCTTCTAAGATTTTTTTGCGGGCTGACATTTGTAAATGAAGCTAAAAGAGAAGGCTTTCAGATCAGGGCAGACACATCAGTTCAGCAACGACAAGAGTAGCTGCAAATCTTATGAGATGCTGCGTCCGCTGATAATGTGCAGTGGAGCAATCCCGCGCCGTCATCTCCGCCACTACACAACACTAGTCCGATGATAACGTGCCATAGAACAATCCTGCGCCGTCATCTCCGCCACTACACAACACTAGTCCCGGGCTCCAAGCATGCTATAAATTAGCCCAATGAGCCGGCTAGCTAACGCATTACACGTAAGAACAGTTTTCATGAATTTTCATAAACTTCGTAAATTCAAAACCTGCAGCTTTACAGTTCGTAGTCACGCGTTGCTACACGTTGTTCGCTGCACCGATCGTGGCTGCAGGCATGTGTATACACACGCACATGCACCTACTCAGTAGGTACTCAGCCATCACAATCTGCAGGGTTATTGCACATCAGAACAACACAGAAAATTAACTTTAACAGGTCAACTTTACCTATATCAACCAGTAGTTAGTCGTAGCTCTAAATTACTAAACTTTAGTAAAGTGATCAAAATTTTGCCTATCCTGAAACAATCTACAACTTCTAAGAGGGTCATAATTCAGGGTTTCTGATTAAATTCGCCGGTTGAGGATCTATCTAGCGCACAGCTAAACGTGTCGATCAGTAGTTTTCTGAAAAACTGCTGCTTACAGTGTGCACTGTGCATACAGAACATAAAACATTTTGCATCGTAATGAAAGTAGGTAACGTCAAATGCGACGTCAGCACGTAGGGCACCGGGCAGGCGGGTGGCGGGCACAAGAAACGGTTCGGGACGTATGGCTTTGTTTGTCGATTGTGACCGAAGCCGGTGGGGCAAAAACAGTGGCGAGCCCGCGAAACAGAATATTTGCATCGCACATTGTGATACATTAATAGGACATTACAACCAAACACAGCGGGCCCACTGCTTCCAATATATCAAACATTAATGATGGCGGACTCGGATCCCTTGGGAAGCTTTGTGCTCTGACTGTAGTCGTAGCTTGGCTTGCTAGCAAAAGTCCGCACGCCAGTAGTTACAAAACCAGTATAACCTGGCCTCTTATTCTATTGAAACTCCAAAGTCGAAAGTCAAATCATTTATTTCAAGTAGGCACAGTAAAGGCACTTTTGAACGTCAAAAATTACAGTAAAATAGAATAATTGATTCTAGTCGCCCCTTCCAAAAGGTAGTATTCGTATCGAGAAGAATGGGCAACAAACTCCACCGTTACTCTTTTAAATGTTTTACAAGTATACAATCATGTGAAGACGATGCACCTAGAATAAAAGTAGTCTACCACAAAAAGTAAAAAAAAAAATATGACGCAATGATAGGTAAATTAATTATGTGATAGATAGGTACATGGTGCTCACATATTTACAAATATTGTAAAAGTAGATGATTTTCGTAGAATTTGAACAAGTGTGTGAGTTACTGTAGTCACAGATTGTAAAAATCAATGTCATAAAAATTTAAAAATATTAATTAAATTAGCA
Source organism: Luperina nickerlii (assembly GCA_963855955.1). Taxonomy (NCBI): domain Eukaryota; kingdom Metazoa; phylum Arthropoda; class Insecta; order Lepidoptera; family Noctuidae; genus Luperina; species Luperina nickerlii. The sequence continues at coordinate 596,503 of OY979666.1, read as the reverse complement.
ACCAGTTTGATTTTGTCTAGACTCTAGATTGTCCTATGGAGCAGGACCAGCATGTTTCCAAGCGTTCTTATCTTAGATATGTATAATCCTCTAATTTGTAATATCCTTGTTTACAAAGTGTACTTTTAATATGAGTTTCAAATTTTCTTTCATTTAATTGCAATATGTCACAAGGTATTTTGTTGTAGCATTTAACACAGTACCCCATAAAAGATGTATATACTTTAGATAATCTGAAAAAAGGTTGATCTAATTTATCTTTATTTCTAGTATTAAAGTTATGTCTACTTATTACTTATTTTATTAAAAAGATGTTGATTTTTTCTTACATAATATTTTCATGAATGAATTGGCAAGGTGCCGTCATGATATTATCCTTTATAAATAGTTCCCTAAGAGATTCGCAGCGAAGTAGATTGTAAATGGCTCTGACAGCTCTCTTTTGTCAAATTAAAATGGATTCAATGTCAGCAGGCGAACCCCATAGTAAAATGCTACGTAAAATGCTTCGTACTACGCTAGGTCAGTTCAAGGTCAAAGGGTTACCACTGACGTGCTGATTGTTGTACTAGATCAAATAATGATGTCATCTGAATTGAGAATGCAGAATGACGTATGTAGAGACTGTAAAGTGTGCTCCTATATATTTATATCTATTTTATTTGGCCTGAGAGGGGCCCGGCCGGGGAGGGGGTCGCCACGTGTGCACTTGGTCAACATGCTGGATGTGTGACAGAGCTGACATACTCACACACCATTACTCCACATTGCCGAGCAAACACTGGCTCGCGACACGCAGGGACTCGGCTCGAGCTGAGTCGCGTGTACACGAGGTAATCGAAGGAATGTCTCTTCAATAGAGGAGGTGCCACACGCGTGTGACGCGCCCTTCGAGGTCGAACATTCAAGACGTCCAGCGATCTGTAGTGTAGCGAGCTCGTAACAACTAACTTGAATCTGAGATAGTTGAACTATTGTTTCTCTTTTCTAGTAGTCGACGTAATGATTCAGGAGCTTCAGTGATTGGGAATAGTGGGGAGGGGTTGTCCTAAAACAAAACAACTAAGTTGACGACGATCTCCTCTACCCAAATTCACCTAAAATCACTACTAGAACTATCTGACAATTGACTTTCCGCTGTGTGACCGTCTTATAGCATTAAATATTTATTTTGATAAAAAGGTGCATATTATTATGATACAATGCCGTATTTTCAGGATGTGGACAATCGCGAATCTCTTTTTTTTACAAAAGTAAGTAGGAGAATGATTCCATGGTCACTTTCTATATGAACATGCGTGGTTAGGTACAGATGATCGATGCTATGTGGAAACAGTACATGGGTACATATAGCTCACGTGTCCATTCAAATGAGACAGCTTGACCGATGCCATTGACTCACAAATGCGTCGCCTCCACTCGCGAGCCCCGACCGCAGCCGACTTCGACGCGGCACACGTCCATCAAAACACCGCAATATTTGCCGAATTAAAGTCAAATTTTAATCTGTCGTGAATGGCTCGCTGCTAGTTTTGGTATCTGCTCCAAGAAATTATGGAATCGATCCACTGGTGAAAAAGCACGGCTACCAATGACTACCCGAAACATTGGCAGAGAGATTGCTGAGCTGTAGTTACTAGTTCATAGAGAGGACCCTTTTCCCATCCTCATGAAATTATAACATAGGTTATAGTTTCTAAAATACCCTTGTCCGGTGAGTAGATAAACTAAACGGAATATTGTGAACAACATTAGTCGTAAAATTGAACGAAAGCCCTTGAGCTCATTCTTATCGGCACCCCTTGGACCGATGACCTACTCGCTGATAAGCCGAGCGTTAGCAACTGTCATAACAATACAGCGATTTTATCAACTGTCCCACACGACCCAAACTTCATTTGTAGTATGTACCTACTGATGCTTACCCCGTTTATGATTATAAATAGCTTTACTTGAACTGCCCAGTTGGATCATGAGTATCGTAAGCGCGACTTCTACCTAACACTTTAGAACACACGGGCGTGATGTTGTGAATAGCTCTAGTTAGGAGGGGTACAAGCGCACGTTGCTAGGCGCGGGCGCGGCTGAGCTCACGGGAACACATCACCAAGAGCGCCAGATGTCTCGCCGTCACAGGAAGTATAGCTTATCGAGATCTAGAATCCGACGCACCAGTATTCCCATCTTGAATTCCATAGTGACAACATTACAGTAAGCAACTTAACGAACATTACCGATTAAGTAGTAGGAATGCAAATCCCTTTTACAAAAAAAAAAAAAATAAGCAGAAAAGTGATATCGAAAAAAACGAAGTCAATTTGCGTGTATTAGTGTCAGTCGGCTACCCCCTAGGCAAACAAGCGCTGTTTGTCCTGTCGTACCGCGCCCAGTCGCCCACTGCCCACCACACCGGCCCACACTGGCCCACTCGCCACCTCTCACCACCACTCGCCACACTCGCCACCACTACTCGCCGGTTCTTGACGATCGTACTATCGCATTTCTAGTAAAGAAAGTAGTCTATAGCTGCAACAAATACATAATGTTACACGTTGGCAGGATATTCCACTAAGTGAGGGTGGCAGTCAAGGCTCGATACGCTGGCTGGAAGCTTGTACTCAAACTCAATGTGTTGCAAGAAATATATATGATTAAATTCAATAACAAACCAATAGGTAGCAATAATGATATTATGTCGTATGAACGTAGTACAGTTATTAGTTAGTAGTAGTAGTTAGTAGTAGTTACATCATTATAAACTGAAATGATTGTGAGCGTGCTGTCAATGTGGCAGACTGGCAGTAGCTAGCATTTGGTTCCGTTAGGAGTAATACTTGAATGAGACAAAGTGCGAAGGTTATCATTAGATTATTACTTAAATATAATTTTTAGCAAGTGTTCACAATCATTTTACTACCAAAAAAGTGAGATAATAAAGCGTAATAAAGCGTAACATGCGCGACACATGTGACACCTTACTCGCTCCTATACTGTGTCTCGTACAAGAGATCATTAATAACTGTTGTAATATTGTATCACAATTAGCAGACGCTTGTACTGCTATCGCTCTCACTGCGACCTCGCTCTCACTACGACCTCGCTCGTGTGCGAACTCGGCGCTTTTTTCTTCCTTGGGCCGCTCACGGAATGCGGCAAGCTCACAAAAACATATCTATCAGGCTTGAGCTGTTTCACAGTGTAAAGATATTTAAAGTTGCTCACTAGAATTACCGCGGGACACGACAGAAAAAATACAATCAAATTAATATTCGATCGCTCTCTATCTTTTGCGACCGAATAAATTTTATTGCACAAGTTTAGATTATTTTTTTTTTATGCCAAGACATTATTTTAAGCCCTCTACAACAATTAAGGGAAAAAAATGTACTTACTTAGTTTAAAATTTTTAATGCTAAACTTAATGTGATAATTTATGAAAACAAAACGATGCCAGTAACTAGTGTTGCCCAAAATCGGTCTTGGTCTTGCAGTCTTGGTCTTGTTCTTGCATTTTTGCAAGACCAAGACCAAGACCAAGACCGACTTATTTTAGCAAGACCAAGACCAAGACTGAACCCTGCAAGACTTGAGCAAGAACAAGACTAAGCCTGCAAGAGTCTTGCGTCTCGCAGTTAAGTCAAACTGAGATTTGGGCGTTATAGGGTGAATTTCAACAAATGCCATTTTTTTATCATATCGCTGAACTTTTTTATTTATATTTTTTTTGTATATTATTCAGGTTTTTTGTAATCTTTAGGGTATTAAATATCCCCAAATTTAATATCATCAACGTATCATTTAAGACTAAGGAGAAAATTCAATTTGAATTCTGGTTTCCACCGATATGACAAACCGGCACCGATAATTTTTTCTGTACACCGATATGATAAGTTTATCCACCGAAATTATGTACATATCCAGCGATATGATAAACTATCCACCTTTGAACATCAAAAAGGAAATAGTAGGTATCTATATCTATATCTATCTCTATCTTTTCTTAAATGCTCCTCTCTTAACACAGGATCGCTTTTGATTTTAGCTTTTCTTATACTTTTCCAGCAACTTTTTTCTCCTCCTCATTTAGTTTTGGCCTCGACATTCTTAAACAAAATTAAGCTATTATGATGTTTTCTTTTTATCTATTTATTATGTACTTACTATTTTTTTAACTAAAAAATATTTTCTAGAGAAACCTTTAATGCGTTCACTTGCTCCACCTCACCATCATCATCTCAGCCTATAGACGTACATTACCGAATACAGACCTCTCCTAATGATACATTTATACATCTACTACTCAGTGGTATCGTGGTAATGATTTTGGCAGTCTATGTAGGTAAATATGTATGTATGTATGAATGTTTGTATATAGGTATATATGTATGTATATAATGTATGTGTTTGTATGTATGTTTGTATGTTCCATTGTTTCTATGTATAATTAACGAAATGACACGGGATCTACCGATATGATAAAACGACTCACCGAGATGATAAAATGATCTACCGATATGATAAAGCAATCCACTGATGTGACAAAACTGTGCGTTGATCATGAATCAAAACACCGATGTTAGATATAAGACACCGATTGATTTTTTCTTATCATTTCGGTGTAAATTATCACATCGATGGCAATAAAGACCACCGATTACAGCGATATGAGAACAGCGACGTGAGAAATAACACACTTTTTAGAAAATTACAAAAAATGCATAATATCTAGGATAAATTCAATAACAGTCAATGAAGCTAATTCACTTACTACCTCTGTTAGAACCAAACAACAATAATAAAACTACTCATTACACTAGAAAAATGCAACCACCGATAATATAAAATAATTGTCCGGGAGCTACTGAAATGGCGTACTTATGTTATTGGCGGGAATATGCAGCGATTTGACACACGTCCATCCTGACTGCGTACTAGTACACACTAACGAGGGAAATAAAATAGGGGTGGGGACCCTGTCAGACTGGTCGATGTAAAGTTAGGTTTAAATTACTTTTATCCAGCGATGTGAGAACATTTTGCAGGACAAGTACGTTTATGCCTCTCAGTAATAATAATCGTTAATTATGTAATAAAATATGCTGTATATTAATAACAAAACTAATATTCTATGAAATAGAATAAGTTTATACTTAAGTTACTTATTTTTATTAGTGTATAAGCTTTTTTGTTTGTAAAAAAAGTAGAGGGACAGCACCGATTTGAAAAAAATAGAGGTTTATGTATTTATTTTTTACCATTGTAATAGTCCTAGGCAAATTATATTTTTGCCACAACCCAATAACTAACTATTGAATATTAAAAAAAATAATTCAGAACAATATTCCTTTTTTCAAATACTAATTTCACCGAAGACAAAAAAATAAGTCATTTGGGAAATTCACCCTATAGTAGGTATTTGGTTTCAATCCCGATTATGCGAAAATGGATGTATTTTTTTATGAAACAGTAAATTACATTGTTGAATTGCATTGAAAACTAAAATTATTGTTGATAATAAAAAAATATCGAAAAATTACGTGACTATCAATACACTTCTGCACGTTTTTTTTAATCTTCTTTACTTAAGGCGAAAGCGGTATTAGGTAGCCCGCGAAATTCACTGACCAGCAAATTGCAAAAAACGTAAGAAAATTTTAATTTCGCGGGATACCTTAGCGCTTCCCCCTTAAATCGATGAAGCTTTAGAAAAATAATTATTCCCTCATAACGAATCTAAAATAAAAGTAGTAAATGGGTCATTCAATTATGTAGATGATTAAAATGCCTCATGTGACGCGTCTGTTAGATTCATTGGGATTCATGCCCGACTCGACGCCGCGCGGGGATTCCCGCAATCTTCCGCATTTTTTGTCAGGTTCAAGCATTTATGCACTTTATTGTAATATTTTTAAAGTTTATTTTCAAGTGCGTTAATAATACGAGGAGACCGCTTGGCGCTGCGGTCCCTTTGTGGCGGCATTTGAAAGCGAATAGCGTAGGTACGAAGACAGTGTTGACCTCGCAAATGAACTTTAGCGATACAGCTGATCAGGTAGCCCTTTGGAGTTTTATTTACATTGCTGTTTTAAGTGAAACAAGTGAATTTACTATTTTTTAATTAAAAATCTCAGATAGAAATAATGATTGTATACAGTTTACAGTAAAAAAATTGCAGAAAAAACGTAAAAATTAAGAAAAAGCCGACGAAAATTTCAAGTCCAGAATCATGTACAGACGCCAGCACATCAAGCTACTTGAAACTGTCAAATTTTCCCCAATCAATTTTGAACCTTATGCTTTAGCGATAAAGTTGAAAATCTATTAAAGAAATTTGACAGATTGTAGTAGGTTGATGTGCTGGCGTCTGTACCTACTGAATCCATGGTAAGCGGTTGCGCGTCGATGTCCCTGCCACCCTGAGCAATAGGCTAATAGGTATTTGAATGTAGTCTAGTCTAAGTAGTAGAGTCTCGCAAGACTTGCGAGACTCTTGCTGCAAGACCAAGACCAAGACCAAGACTGAGAGCGCAATACCAAGACCAAGACCAAGACCAGGTGTATTGACGCAAGACCAAGACCAAGACTGGCTAAGGTCTTGTCTTGGTCTTGCATTTGGGCAACACTACCAGTAACCGATAAATATACAGGATTATTGGTAAAACATTAACAACCCCTTAAGAGGTCATTGTACTCATCATTATGAACAACTTTTACTATGGGACCAAACTTGAAAGCGCGAAAAAAAATCAGCTGTTCCCTACATTTTGATGAGTTATACGTACATAAATGTAGGGAAAAGCTGATGTTTTTCGCGATTAATAATATAAGTATTCTTTATTTCGGACTACTCACAATCCATATGGTATTAGTACCAATGACTTAAAAACTATGTTAGTAAACTTTTACAAACTAAAACCACTTGAAGTGACGTGGGGGGGGGGGGGACACTGGCACGTGCCTCCGTACCCAGTGCCTTATAAAGGGACCGTCCACTTTGTTTAATAATGTTTTCAGAGTTCGGTATAGAGTTCCTTTGAGCGGGCACGGTGCTGGCTACAGCATCAGGTCACCTTTTCATTCTCTACCAAATTAATAGGCCTGTCGTCGGAACATAACAAGTAAACAAGTTTCAAATTGTCCAAACTGAAATTGCAAGAGTACCTACATCTTAAATTGTTAATATACTTCATAGTCTGTGATCAGACTAACGTTAACTAAAAGCTCGTAAAACAGCAGTAGTGTACTTGTGTAACTTGTGGTAAGTAAGCGAGTCGGATTACATGCAGTGCAAACAAGTCACAAACCGCCACTTTATCTTATTTGTGTATTTAGTTAACAACACAAATGAAATCGGCCGCAGATCACAATCGAATGTTTAACTCTATTTAGTTAGCTGGGCATGGCGCAGTTGTGCCACAGTGCGGTTGAGAACAATAGGTGTGTAGTAACACTGAAGTCGTAAATAGGTGCCAACGTAAACCAAGGTCGCTTTAGTGACAGCAGTCAGGTCAGAACTATGACGTTCTGTTTATCTCCATAATATATTATTATACTGATATTTGTGAATATGTTTCTTAATTGCGCCTGCTGCCCTATATGTATATATGTTCCAGTACACAACTGGACACACTTCCCCACTGGAAACACACCTAACTCCATCTCGATGAGCTCGCAGGCGTCGCCCTCGAAAATAAATCGTAGCGACTGATCTACTAAGCGAGCAAAAGTGATGCAATTACTTTTGAAACGCAAAAGAAGAGAGATGGCGATAATGTGCGAGCGCTCGGAATAAAACGACGTATGTGCCAAATCAACTTTACCCCTTTTTTAACAAAATAAATAAATTAAACGTTAAACTAATTTGAGTAAACTTTGATATGATAATTCTCTATGTTTTAAAGTAAATTTCATTGAATAACTCTTATGCGTTATGCCGTGATGTCGAAAAAAGTAAAAAAATAGATATAACTTTGCAATTTTTTTGTATCGAGAAAAATTAATTTTACATGATACTAGACCATAGAGTCAAAAAACATATACCAAAATGTTAAATTCTTATTCCACATACTTAACAAGTTACACGATATAGAAAAATCATGGTTTTTTCAAATTATTCTCTTTCGCAAATTAAACGAGTTCTACAACATTATTTAAATATATAAAGAGAGTTTCTCTGGGATACCCCAACAACAAATCCTCAGAAGAAATCGGCCTTCAGAAGTTAAAAGTCTAATCTTAATAGAGGTTCTATTTTGGACATTTATACTCAAACTCAAAGCATTTATTTCAATAAAACCATTTACAGGCACTTTTGAATTGTCAAGAAGTCGGTCAGTCAGAAAATATGAAGCTAGTTCCCCATTCCAAAGCGTATGTACCTATGGAGTAGAACGGGCAAGAAACTCCATGGACACTCTTTTTAAATTATATTTTATAAAAATATTAGTTCTATCATTACTTTTGATTTAAAATTATATAATGTGAGAACGATGTAAAAAATTAGAAAGACTTACGCGTTGAAAGCGTCCAGAGTACAACAAATAGTACTTAACAAACAACAATCCAAAAATAAAATAATTAAAAATAAGCCGAGGCAGCTAAGTGCTGATCAGCCCCAACTGACGGCGCCCGTTCACGAACATTACGCATAAATCAGCACCATTCAGCTCAACCATTTTGAAGGGAGCTAGTTATCCAACACACACGCCACCGTCAGCGAGACATTTGAGTGAGCATGACATACTATCAGCTGCCAGCTCTTTAATGTGAACTGCGATCTCCGGCATCGAGGAATCACAATGAGGTACAGTGGGTGGTTGCTTGGAGCCAGTGTCCAGACGTGATTGCTTGCAAAGAGAGATGCAAATAAATTCACTTTCTCACTTGCAGAGTGAACCAGCGACCCATCAGGTTTCATCATTGGAGGTAAAGTGGGACGACACAAATTCATTTCAACCGCTTTAGACAGGGACCAGAACCTTTTACTATCCGGAGGATGCGATGCTAGTTTGATCCCAATACGTCCGTCATGGTCAAAATGTGCCTCACGCAAAACCCGCTTGCAGAACTTAGCGGCAGAATTAAAGGCTCTTTTCTTCGCGCAAACCCTACGCGCTCTAACTTTGCGGTCGTGGGCCTTGACCCAGGCTTGGTACGCAGACTCTTTTCGGGCCTCAGCGCGGGCGCATTCCGTATTATACCAAAGCCGGGACTTGTGACCGAGCGGGATGTCGGAGAATGGAATAAAATACTCCATCCCCTGCTGAATCACGCGTCCGCAACCACGTCAGCACAGCACGAGGAGTCACCCGAGGAGATGCATACCTGCCGCCATGGATAAGACGCAAAAAAGTGCCGCATCTCATCCCAGTCTGCTGATTCGTATAGTCATACTCGCCTCGTGCCTCTAGGACTCTCATCTGGAGGAGAGCAGGTCGATATGGATTTCACCAGACAGTGGTCAGACGTTCCCAGCGGGGCTGAGACCGATACTGAATGACTGTCCGGATCAGTTGCCAGCAGAAGCATCAATTGGGAGTATGGCCATCGACATCCGGTACCCGCGTTGCCACATTCACCATCTGGGTTAGATCTAGCGTTAAAGCAAACTTGCGCGCCTCTAACCCAGCATGGTCAGTTGTCTGGAACGGGAACAACCACTCTTTATGGTGGGCGTTAAAGTCCCCCAGAAAAATGAGCTTCGCTGTTGCTGGGCTACGTCAGTCGACTCCACGAGGAAATTAAAGATCGCCGTTGTCTCCTGGTCACCGCTGTGCAATCGGTAGACGCCGATGTAAACAGATTCTTTTGTTGTTGATGATTGATATAGTTTTTATTAAATGTTTGTTAGGTAATGCGTTTCGATAACAATGTGGTCAGAATTGGTCGAGTGGAACATGCACTGCTGTTGATTTTTTTGGTTACAGGTTAACACACAAGGTCGTGTGCAAGCAGGATGGCAGTGTCGGACAGCGCTGCACTGTTTGGATCTCCTGTACGAATAATCGCTGACCAAGGACGGTGCTTTTCGTGCAAGAAGTTTCACGACTTCTGCCAAGGAAACAGTGACAACAAGTGGATCTCTGTACTATTAAGCCAGCTACAGATCTATTGTCTAGAGAATCTGGGCAGTCGTTTTCATTTTGTTTTGACTCAGTTACTGAGTGCTTCCCTGGTAAACAACAGCAAAAATTGTTACATTGTTAGGTATAAGTACCCCAATCTAGTTTACAATGCAATTTTTAAATACGCTCACGATAGGTTATGAATGATGCCAGTAGGTCATGTACCAATCGAAATAGATGGTAATCACAGTGGTGATGAGCTATGAGTAAGCCTAAGTAGTGGGAACTACGCGAGTAGGGGTTCTCTATCGGCCGTAGTAAAAAGTGTGTAGTCACAGGGTGATGCACATGGATGCATGCGCTGGATGTGTGAGAGGCGATTGCTAATCGGCCGGAGAGCTGTGGCGTTAGAGTGGTTTACTCGTGTGTGAGTTTCCAGGTGTCTAAGGCTCTTAGTGAAAAAGATTATTGTTGTAATGTGGATAACGATGGTACATGGCTCTGGTTGATGTTTTTTTGTTATGATTGATCAAAGTTTGATTACATGGATCTGGTTGAGTCAAGTACGTTCATGAGGCTAAGGCACATGCCATGGCACAGGACAAGGGATCAGAGTATTACTGATGAATTTGAGGAAAGCCAAGTAAAAGTCTTGTTGATGAAACAGAGTAGAGAAGTCGAGTGATAGTGGTGAATCTTAGTTCGGCTGGTCGGGGACGGTCCCCGACCAGCCGAACTAAGATTCACCAGTAGCCATTTCGTAGCCGTAGTCCGTTAGAAGTCGGTATCTGCTTTTACTAGTCCGTGGATACGCGGTGCGCGGGTGGCTCTGGCGGAGGTCGGGTCTTATAGAGACCATATAGTCCGTGGGACTCCGAATTCAAGAGAATTTAAAGAAACAAACGTGTGGTTTGTTGTAGGAGCTTAATAGAAAGCCACAGGCCACGAATAAGATTCAGTGCTTTGTGTTTTGTAATGCCCTAAGGATGTTTTATTGGTTACTCTAGCATGTTTAGTTGATTATTTAGTTTGTGATTTGAGATTTGTTAATCAAATAATGAGTACTTAATGCTCTGAACTCTGCATTTTTTTAGTTTGTTCGAGTTTTCATTGTGTTTTGCCTGTACGATATTGCCTGTACCGAGCTCTGAGATACTTTGCTGGTATCTTTGTTTACAGATTAACACACGAGGACGTGTGCATCGCAAGAATGGCCGTGTGTTTGACTATTCGGAACGCTAGCCCCATCTGGTGGCGCTTGACAGAGTCTAGCCTGAGTTCGTGGGAGTCGACGACAGCGCGACGAGAACGATGTGGTGCGCTTGGACATTGGACATCGTACGAACAACATGTGCTCAGAAACTCCCGCGTTCCATATCTGGTTGTGTCGTGTACCTACAGTGTGTGATTTGCTGGTGTGATAATTTTTGTTCTTGAAATTATAATCTGATTTGAACTGCATACGGTTTTTCTATTGCGCAATAACCAACACATACCCACAGTACGCCCACAGTAGGTAAAATATGGCTCATGATAACGAGACGCACTAAAACTCCTCCGTTATATATATGACGGAGTCACGGAACAGATAATAAGGTTGGAATGTTAATGTGGGCGGGGCAAACGCGCCACAGTTATGATTCGAAAATCATAACTCGACCGATTCATTTATTCACCGCGTTCATTGCGCTTCGGAATACTTCGGAGAACAGAACTCTGCTTAATAATGCCGTGTTGTGCAATTATAACATGTAAGACAAAAAGTCAGACCTCAAGTATAAAGCGAGGAGGTATATCTTTCCATCGGTAAGTCCAAAATAACACTTAATTACAATATTATTTGTCAAAAACAAAAATATACTAATCTTTATGAAATACAAAACATTAACAACATTATTGCAACAATTTACAAAAAAATATACATTGCCCACTGTGTACTCGCTCAATCAACACAATGACCAAGTACGCGTACAATGTACTGCATGCATTGCGTCCTCTACACTTCAACCGTCGACGTTTCGTCCTTTGCTCTGATTGGCTATGATGCACGGCGCATGTTTATCGATAGTGGGGTAACCATGTGGTTGAATAAAACCATCGATAGAATTCTCGACTATAATTTACGTTTGACAAAGATAATTTTTGGATTATTTTATATTAAAAAAAATGTTGGTGACAAAAATTATGCGTCACTTTGTTGGGAGTGAAATATTCAAAAACATAATTTATCATCAAATTGACCAATACCCTACAGCAAACCACGTCACAGACCTCACCAAAGCAATTATTGAAAAATATATTAACTTGAAGTTACACTTTGTTTTGAAAAATTTGTTCACAATTAATAGCAAGCGCCAATTACTTAATAAATGTTTTATTCCAAGGACAGTGATTATTTGTAATTAATCAAAGTAAAATTAAATTATTTCTTAATATTTATTTAATGTTTCATTTTTCCCCATAAATGCATCAGATAATTTATCGACAAAGAATATCGGCTTTGTCAAGCACTAGCGTGTATGAAAATTTTTATTGCATTTATGCGTGTTTGACTGTCTATGCCTACGGGATCTTATTGTTAGTGGGCGAACGAATATCTGCCCTATGATTTAAGTAAGTATGTGTGATTTGGTTGTGTGCGAAATATTTGTAAACATAGTATTGCGTATGTGTAGAAATTAAAATAGTGGGAGTCAAGCAGCGACACTGGTCCTAGTACAAAATTGCAGCGAGGGCCTTTCCAACCTTATTATCTGTTCCGTGGACGGAGTTATGCCCGAGCATACATTAAAAAATATATATTTATATAATATACACATCAGAATTGAGAACCTCCTCCTTTTTTGAAGTTGGTTAAAAACCAAAGGAATTAATCTTTATAGCCACACTAAAAAAATAACAATAAAGCGATGCTGATAGCTCCTATTTATGCATATACAGTGTGCCTTGGCGACATCAATTAATCCTTAACTGTGGTCAACTCAAAGCGTGGTCGTTGCGTCCATGTTGCCTCAGTATTAATGCCCGGCGAGACGTTAGTGTAATGTGTTGGAGTTAAACGCAACAGTGCAAGCTATTCACTTTCGCAGCGAACAATCCGGCGCAGGCAATTAATCAAGCGTTGATCGGCTCGCGCGCCGCCTCGCAGTGACGGCATCATATCGCTCCTGCACGGAGCAACACACAGAAGTACTACTACTATACAAAACGATTAATTTATTATGGAAGCAGTCAGACTATGACTGGTTTTACAAGGGTTCAGCCATAGGTATTCGACACATTTGCGCTAGCCAGTTATCTTAACGACGTTTTTTTTATTGCTATATGTATGGGCGGCGCTTTTGACCTCGATCTCGCCTGATGAGGAGGTTGGAGGAGGCCGCGATGGATGAAGTATATGATGGAACGAGCGTACCCAGAAGATGCCTGTTCACTCTTGCTTTGAAGGCAGTTAAATGTGTGAGTTCCACACTTTGGCTGTGCGCATAATAAACGTGGAAGATAAGCACTGAATACGACTGCTCGGGATATCAACCAAGTGTGGATGGTACTAAGGGGCTGGCATTAACATCGATGCCGAGTACATAACTCACCTTCGGTTTGCTGACGATATCGTAGTCGTGGCTGAGACTATGGAGGACCTCAGTACAATGATCGATGACCTCAGTAGAGCCTCCGAAAGAGTGGGTCTTAAAATGAACATGGACAAAACGAAGGTCATGTCAAATGCCCATGTAACATCCACTCTCATAAAGATCGGAGACACTACACCCGAAGTCGTGGACGAGTATGTTTACCTAGGACAAACTGTCCAGTTAGTAGGTAGGTCTAACTTCGAGAAAGAGGTCAATCGTCGAATCCGACTCGGCTGGGCAGCGTTCGGGAAGCTACGCAATATGTTCTTGTCCCACAAACCGCAGTGTCTCAAGACGAAAGTCTTTGACCAGTGCATGTTGCCAGTGATGACATAATTATGGCACTGGATCGTGGTCGCTTACAATGGACCTTATAAAAAGCTAAAAGTGTAAAAGCTTAAGAGTTTCCCTGCGTGCGTGAGTGCGAATACGCAGGGAAACTCGTCCGAAGAATTGCCAAACTTAAGTGGCAGTGGGCGACCGCGTACCGGAAGACGTAGCGTTGGAAGGCCTCCCACAAGGTGGACCGACGATCTTGTGAAGGCCGCAGGAAGGAACCCGTTGGATACGAGAAGCACAGAACCGGTCGAAGTGGAGGTGCTTGGGGGAAGCCTATGTCCAGCAGTGGACGTCTTTCGGCTGAAATGATGATGATGATGGTGGATCGTACGCTACAGTACGTCTGGTTGTCCGATGGTAAAAGAGCGACGGTGGGATCAGGTCGTGGAACTCCTGTGCACACTTTCCGAAGTACAGTCTGTAGAAGACCGACAGCCAAGCATCATTACGCCGATGAGCTAAGCTGTGAAGCGTAGCTATCGACGTCTTGTCGCCTATAAACCCCTTAGCTCTGCGTTGCACCGAGTCAAGTGCAGCAAGCTGGTATTTTGCTGAGCCATCACACAAGTGGCTGCAATACTCCATACAGGAACAGACCTGTGCTTTATACAGACTTAAAAGCTGTCCTTATGTGAAGTAACGCCTCACCTTATTTAGGATGCCCAGCTTCTAGGCTGCGGCATGAGCTTTTGACTCGAGGGTTACACATGGTTGGTGTATACATGGCGGCTCGCGGAGTGGTGGTACTTGCGTAAGTACTGCTTTATTGTTGTATTGGCCTCGTGGTAAAGTGGCGCTGCAGCAGCAGACCACTGCAGGCGACATTTTGGCATGCAATTTGTCGACTTGAAGCAGTCATCACTTGGAACATCAACTTGACACGTGTCTACGAATTATCCGGCGAGTTTAAGAATGTTTGTGTAATGATGCAAACCCGATGATGACACAATGGACTCGTTTCTTATCATTGCATAAAAAGTGGGACTACTGTTCTGTCCTGTCGTGTGCTCTTATCGTACTTAAGTAGCGGACATCTGCAGATTTCTTCATCAAACATATTAAATGCATATGGCGTGTTATGTAACCATAACGACTTTGTTTCTCGTTCGGCGATAACTTTACATACCTACCACTGGAACACGTTGACACTTGCAAATGGCGCATGCGTGGCTCATGGCATGCGGAAAATACGTCGCCGCCTACCCCTTCCGGTGCCGCAGACGTGACGAATATAAATATTGTTTTAGTTGACTTTTTTTGAACTTTTAGTCAATGAAACGAATGCTGCAAGCCGGCTGACGGTCTTAAAATGAAATTATGAATCGTAAAAACTACGAATTATACCTATCACCAACGAATTATACCTATCACCAACGCCAATTTGTCAGCTCCACAGCGCTTGATACCCACAATAAAGCCATAATGTCGCCATCTCTTCACACACGTCACTCTGTCACTGTGTCACGATACAATGTGGGTGACATCATTAGTGAAGGCTGGTCAGTAGTCACCAATTATTATAAACGTGTAAGTGAAGGGTGCGAGAGCCGCGCGGGCCGCGAGCCGCTGCGCCGGGCCCCGCGGGACCCGTGGGCCCACCCCACCTGTGGCGCGCGGCCGGCGACCTGTGGCGCGCCTTCCTCGTCCACTTACATTACAACCCCTTTCGACTACTTCACACAGTTCACACACGCTTCATAACCTCTATCGTTCAGAATACTTGAAACCTTAACATTTTATTGATATTATGAAATGTAAATCCTATTTACTTTACTTTTGAATAATTTTTTTTAATCATTTAGCCGACCGCGTCATTGGACTGTTAAACAAAGTTGATGATTTCTTCTAAGTGTATCACCTGTGTACACAATTATTACATTTATAATTAATTATTTACAGGCCGTAGGAATCCGCTGGATGCAGGATACACAGTAACCAGCCGAATTGGTGGTCCTTGGGCGAGGCCTATGTACAGCAGTGGACGTCTTTCGACTGAAACGAATGAATAATTAAATAGATATTTATTTATGTAAGATATCGGTAGTGTCTACACACACACTTAGTGTGCGTGGTAGTGGACACACATAGGTATTAACTATCAATATCAGTATAATGTAGTCATATATCCGCAGAGCGCACACGATGGCATGGCGTCGTGTTACATCACGTGATCCTTTCACGTAATCAGCGAAACTCCAGTAAAAGGAGCGAGTCGTACCGAGCAATGCGCCGTGATCGCGTCGCGACCGCGCCGTGACCGCGACGTGATCGCGTCGCGAACGCGCCGTGACCGCGCGGCGACGCAGGCTTAGCTTACTATCAACATCATATCGGGTTCAGGTCCTCCAGTAATAGTAATCACCGCATACTGCGTTAACAGGTTCTTGAAATATGTGTTTACAGAATTATAATCATTAAAGTCATCAACACAACTCTCTAAGACCACGTAAGTCCAAAGAATGATGATTTCATGAAACAGTTATTCTTTGGACTTACGTGGACTTAGAGAGTTGTGTTGATGACTTTAATGATTATAATTCTGTAAACACATATTTCTTACGGCCGCGATTCATATATTAATCAACGTACAACTTAATACTGACCAGCAAATTCCAAAAAACCTAAAAAGAAATGAATTTCGCGGGCTACCCTGGCGCTTTCGCCTTAAGGTGGATGCTCGACAAACGTCGGAGACAGACTGCGATGCGATGCTGGCGTAGCTTTGTAACCGAGAAAATTTCATACAGGAAACCACTCGCAGTAACCAAAGCTAGCATATTTAGGGAAGTGTCGTTGTTTCCTGCACAGAGAAGCAACATGCATGCACCGCGGTTATTAAAAGTCCCACAGTTGTAGTTATTATGATGATTAGTGTGCGGGGCGCGGCGCACGCGGCGCTAACGAATGGCGCACATTAACCACCCTCTGCCGGCTCGCCCGAGCCCCCGAGCCTCCGAGCCCCCCAGCCCCCGAGTGTTTGGAGGTCAATAACATCGCACGCGGACACGTGCCCTTTACACTCATCACATTATGACATCCACTACTTTTTAATGCTTTATCTGGTACCTATATAGTTCTGTGTTCTATACCATTAGTTATTCTGTGGTTCTGGGCAATAATCGTCTTCGCACGAACAAGGTAGGTAACTAGGTTCATTTGTACTTAAACAACCAGTCGGCATAAAACCTGCATTAGGTACATTTGAGTCTTTCACGCTAAAAGTAACATGCTGATATCATGCAGCACAAGCCGCGCTGCCGCTGTTACGTAACGTTTGTATCTAGACTTAGATACTAATGATTCCTCAACAGCGGAAGTACTTGTGTGTTTCAGTTGGTTACGATATTGTTCTCCTTCCTAAAGCACTGCATGTATACTACGTTCTGCTCATACTAAGGCCGTACATGTTTACTGCGTCCTGCTCGTACTAAAACCCTGCATGTATACTGCGTCCTGCTCATACTAAAACCCTGCATGCATACTGCGTCCTGCTCATACTAAACTAGAACCCTGCATGTATACTGCGTCCTGCTCATACTAAGGCCCTGCATGTATACTGCGTCCTGCTCATACTAAAACCCTGCATGTATACTGCGTCCTGCTCATACTAAACTAAAACCCTGCATGTATACTGCGTCCTGCTCATACTAAGGCCCTGCATGTATACTGCGTCCTGCTCATACTAAAACCCTGCATGTATACTGCGTCCAGCTCATACTAAAACCCTGCATGTATACTACGTCCTGCTCATACTAAAACCTTGCATGTATACTACGTCCTGCTCATACTAAGGCCGTGCATGTATACTGCATCCTGCTCGTACTAAAACCCTGCATGTATACTGCGTCCTGCTCATACTAAGACCCTGCATGTATACTGCGTCCTGCTCATACTAAAACCCTGCATGTATACTGCGTCCTGCTCATACTAAAACCCTGCATGTATACTGCGTCCTGCTCATACTAAGGCCCTGCATGTATACTGCGTCCTGCTCATACTAAAACCCTGCATGTATACTGCGTCCTGCTCATACTAAACTAAAACCCTGCATGTATACTGCGTCCTACTCATACTAAAGATTCCGTCGGAATGTTTATAATAATTATTATAAATTATGTTAATAAAGTGAATTTGACGGTGGACATCGTGTGGTCAAATCAACTTTCTAACAAAACTATAAACAAGGTACTTAGAACGGCTCTCGGTTGAGGAAAATTAAACAATTTGATGCGAACCGCAAACTGGTGACATTTGCCTCAATAGTCGTAGGTACCTACTTAATTAGAAGAAGGAAAAGTAGATTGTCATACAAGGTCGAACGGAAGTGATGAGTTTTATCCGTCTTAAACACTCTACTTTTCATTTCGAATAC
Source organism: Luperina nickerlii (assembly GCA_963855955.1). Lineage (NCBI taxonomy): Eukaryota > Metazoa > Arthropoda > Insecta > Lepidoptera > Noctuidae > Luperina > Luperina nickerlii. Next base: position 578,093 of record OY979666.1, on the reverse strand, counting down.
CTATAAGGAAAGTAAAAAAAAAGTACATAATAAAAAATAATAAAAACAACCTGACTGCGGTAAAAAACTTAAGTTAAAAAAAACCGAAAAGCTAAAAACAAGCCCATTTTAAATTAAATAAAAGTTGGGAGCAAGCGGGACCCATTTCAATTTGAAAAATACTAAAAATAGCTGCGCCTCGCGGTTTCACCTGCATAAGTGTCGAACTACTTTTTATCCCGATATTCCTATAGTAGCCTATATGTTAATCCAGGGTGTCAGCTACCTCCATACAAAATTTTATCAAATTTGGTCCAGCCGTTTGAGCGTGAAGAAGTAACAAACATATAAACACATACACACAAACTTCCGCTTTTATAAATTAGTGTGATGTGATGGTATGGGTCCCGCCTGCTTCCAACTTTTATTTAATTTAAAATGGGCTTGTTTTTAGCTTTTAAATTTTTTTAAACTTAAGTTTTTTACCGCAGTCGGGTTTTTTATTTCCAGCTTTTTAGTTTACAAATGTGAAAGTTTTCGCAGACGATTTAGTTCTTAGCACGTGTTTTTTTTTTATTTACAATTTGTCTATTCGAATTACTTTTAACCATATAAGTTGTACTTATATATTTTTGTAATCACCTTTTAAAACCCTTTATTTTGATACCCCACTCGCAAAGTTTTAGAAAAAAAAATGTTTGAAGACAATAAAGCGCTAAATATCGACCATTTTAATTTTGTTTCAATTTTGATATACCCAGTGTCACTCTCACAATTATGACGAATCTAACGGGACTCTCAAGAGTCTCAAGCTGATATCGATCAAGTCGTTTAGGCTACAGAGCGTGCCAAAGAAATATACATACATACACTCAAAAACATAACCCTCCTTCTGGCGCAGTCGGGTAAATACATACATACACTCGAAAAACATAACCCTCCGTCTGGCGCATTCGGGTAAAAATTGTAGTTTTTTCTAAAATAATGAAATGAATAGTACCTATTTCAAATTAATTGAGAAGTTGAAAACATTTTGTGAAATATGAAGATAAATAAATACTTTACTTAGTCTTTTTTTTTTTAATATGGAACACACCGCATCACCGCCGCGGGCTGTCCCACTTAATAGGTTTTTTTTTAATTCACACTCGCTGCTTATATACACTCACAAGACCGCAGAATTTTTCTACATTATGTAAAAAATTTCGTAGCTAACAAAATCTGGTTCTATTTTCATTTTAAAATTCATTCCCGCCCTAGAGAGGGAAGCAATTACTGTGAGTCTTTCCCGCCCAAAGGTGGGAACAGCGTCTTCCACCCGTTATTCGGGTCAAACAAACACTACTTTCAGAGTATGAGAAGTGAAAATACATTTTTCTTCAGGCTATAAATTTATCATATCGGTAACGAGGTAAAGTACGAGTACCTCGAACTGAAATAAACAAATACTTAATCACTACATAGTATAAAACAAAGTCGCTTTCTCTGTCCCTATGTCCCTTTGTCCCTTTGTATGCTTAAATCTTTGAAACTACGCAACGGATTTTGATGCGGTTTTTTTTAATAGATAGAGTGATTCAAGAGGAAGGTTTATATGTATAATAACATCCATTAAACAGTGGAGAAGTACTGTTATTTTTGAGGTTTCTAATGTGATGTCGTAAATAATTACATTTTTTCCGCTTACATTGCAAACGCAGGCTGAACCCTACGAGTTTTATCAAAATAATGTACTAAGTATTGTACACATTGAAAAGGTCTACAGAAAAGTCCGTGATGGTATATGTCTATCTCTTATGGATAACCCACAATAACTTTTTTTTGTCATTTACTTTTTACGACAAATAATGGCTAATTTTCGAAGCGATTTTAACCAATACAGCATTAATCCTTAACCAATTAAATACCTTGAATACATTGTTCATTTAATATAGATCTATATGGCCCTTTACACCGTATGATTTAAGTGAATATTTTCGAAGATATTACAGATTTAAAAATTGCGGGACGTAGCGTTTGCGGCGGTACCGGCCGGCCGCCCGCCCGGTGCGGCAAGAGCGTGCCTATAAATGGCGCGTCTGAGGCCGCGGTTTTCCCTATAGCACTTTGAATTTAGCAGCGATCGGACGCGTTTATTATAAAAACGCGACGCGATAGCAGGAAATCTTCATGGTATAGGGAAAGGGGGATTGTTTTACTCCAAATTTAACGCGTGCGGGCCACGGGCAGTAATGAATAAATCAAAACTACTGAATTGATTTTAATCACATAGGCTATATATTTTATACCCGTGCGAAGCCGGAGCGGGCCGCTATGTTTTTATATACAACGTTCACAGTTTTTCTGTAGTGTATTTAGTATCAGCATTGCACCCGTGCGAAGCCGGGGCGGGTCGCTAGTTTTAAATAAAATGAAATTCTTACATTAATACCACCTGCAACAGATACATTAAAACAAATAATATTCTTATAGAAATCTTGTATGTCGTGTGTGTCAGTGTCACTCGTGTCACGACAGTTTCATCTCAGCCTACGTTATCATGTAAGACCCCTCTTTGAGGAGTGGCTAGAGAGGCATCACGGCGCCTTCACCTACCGCCTGACGCAGGCTCACCGGACACGGAAGTTTCGGAAGGTTCCTGCACATAATCAGGCGGGAGGAAACTCCCGGGTGTCACCATTGCCAGGATTGCCCAGAGGACACGGTGGAGGTCTACCCCGCTTGGGCGGAGCACCGCCGTGTCCTCGTTGAGGCGATCGGCAGCGGCAGCGACCTCTTGCGTCCGGGCCTGGTTCAAGCCATGGTCCGGGGCGAGAGGGAGTGGGGGGCAGTCGCCTCCTTCTGCGAAGCAGTCATGCTAGCGAAGGAGGCGGCGGGACGGCTGAGGAAGAGAGCCTCCCGTCCCAGCCGCCGCGGGAGACGCTCCGGGCGTCGGGAGCCGCACGACGACTCCCGGCCACCGTAGGCGCGGGCCTGCGGGCGGTGAGTAATGGGTAGCTCACCGTCCGATCAGGACCAGGCCCGTACCGGACGGCGCGTACGTGTTCCACGCGCGCCTCAAAGAGATGTCAGCATCATTCAGAGGGGCCCGTCAGGACCGAAGCCTGCCGGGTCAGCGGGATTGTCCGAAAGGGTTACCGCTGGCTCGGAACATAAAGGGCTAAGGAAGGAACACGGGTGGGTTTTAGTCAGTAAGAGTCTGACTGCCTTCCGCTCCACCCAGAGCGGGAGGGGTCATTTGATGATTTCCCATCCTCAAAAAAAAAGCCTGCGTTATCATAACATGATTTTTATTTGTCCCAGAGTCAACGATACACATGACCCTTTATCAAAAATGGTGACTGTATGTACGTCCAAGTGGAGCCCTCTACTACTTATGTGAACAGGCCGGGGTTTAAAGTGCCGGGGGTAAGTTGTTCCGGCACGAATAACTTGAAAAGAGGTAATCACTAAATGTGAAATGCGTCACTGAACGCTGTACAAGCCTCACGATTTTAGCAGAAATGCAGAAACAGAGGTCTATACACAAGAGACTGACAGGTCTAAAGCTCATTCATCGTGAGGTTATTTTTTATTTTTTTTATTATAATACACAACTCAGCATTAAAATCTGTGAGTGAACAATAAATCATCCCTATTTTGCCACCCTTAGGATAGGATTTTTTTCCATATTTATATAGGACCAACTTCGGGGTATACCCTATCTATATATAGAATTATCAAAATCGGACTACTCTGTAAAAAGTTATGCGTGCTCGTTATACATAACAAATATATATATCCTACTACTCCTACTATCCTACTTCTACATATTATTATAAACGCGAAAGTTTGTGAGGATAGATGGATGGGTGGATGGATGGATGGGTGGATGGATGGATGGGTGGATGGATGGATGGATGGATGTTTGTTACTCTTTCACGCAAAAACTGCTGAACGGATTTGGATGAAAATTGGCACATAGACCATTACCTGGATTAACACAGGACACTTTTATCCCGATATTCCCACGGGATCGACACTTATGCGGGTGAACCCGCGGGCGCAGCTATTATATATATATATATATATACATATATACGCGTCGACTTGAGAACCTCCTCTGTTTATTATATATATATATATATACATATATACGCGTCGACTTGAGAACCTCCTCTGTTTATTCGTCGGTTAAAAAAAGGAAATCCGAACGGGGAAATAACTCTGTTGAACTGTGGCAGCGGGTAGCCGATGCTGTCGACCTGTCGTCAAAGGTGTTAGAAGATGTGTAGTGCCCAAAGATAGATTTTCTTATATCAATGGTTGTTGAGCCACTTGTAACAATAGACTTAACTAATGATACTATCATTAAAAGCAAATTGCAAATTGATGAATTATACAATCTATTCGCCGCGTAGTTGTAGGAGACAAAATATATTGCTAATCTAAGCATACAATTTACTCCGTGACACCGGTACTAGTAGTCAGAAGTGTACCATCGATTACTGTGGAGGTGGTACTAACACTAGTAGTAGTAACGTAGTTTAAACTACATTATCTAGGTGCGACAATGGGTGAGCCGCGTATGTTGAATGTACAGACGCCAGCACATCAAGCTACCCGAAACTGCCAAATTTTCCCAATCAACTTTGAATCTTATATTTTAGCGATAAAGTTGAAAATGTATTAAAGAAATTTGACAGATTGTAGTTGCTTGATATGCTGGCGTATGTACATACATTGCAATATGCAGGGTCTGTCCGGCAAAGGGCTAGAGTTAAGTTTATTTATGGAGAACTTTCGTGATATCGCCAAGCGGTTAGTCGACTCTTCACGTGATCAGAGGGCTCCACTGGCCTATTTATTGGCCAAAGAATTAGCATCACCATACAACGTAACAATGCTGCCAGCCTTTTGGGCGCTGTTTCTGTTTCTGTTGACAGCGATGCGGACGAATATTTTGATGCCCTATGATTCTTTTACTTCTCTTTTCATATACGTATTATTATTTTAAGTGATAGCTTCTATGAACCTGTGAGACAATTTTTTATTGCATTTATGTGTGCCTAAATGTAGTCGCTTATTTAGCTTCGCACAGATTGTAAACCTCGTGATATCGTTAATATTTTTAACACACTAAGTCTAAGAACACTGGTGATTACTGGGGCATCTCCTTTAAACTTTTAAGTAATATAATCGACATCGTAGCCCCAATCTAGCTGTTACTTTGAATAAATGTGTTGATTTAGGAACTTTTCCTGACCTCATGAAGAGTAGTAAAGTCATACCATTGTTTAAATTAAGTAATAAATATAACGGGAAATTTAGACCTATTTCTATCTTACCTGCATTTAGTCAATTATTTCAAAACTCAAGCAGTTGTTAGACATTTTAATTTAAATAGCCTCCTTTATGGTGAACAATATGGCTTTACAAAAGGTCGTTCAACTACAGATGCAGGTGTTGCTCTGCTGAAAACATTATATTTAATGCATGGGAGAACTCATAAAATGCTATTGGAGTTTTCTGTGATCTCTCCAATGTCTTTGATTGCATGCACCATGACACGGTTTTGCGTAAACAACGTCATTATTGACACGGTGTACAAAACGAAGCTCTCATCTATCTAGAAATCTAGGATACAGTGACGTGCATTGGTTTTTAGAATAGGTAGGCAGGCACTAGGCCGGATCTAGTCTAGGCAGACGCGGTCACTTATTAGAAACGTAAAACAAAAGTATCTATCAAAAAAAAAAGTTATACAGCGCCATCTTCGATTTTCATTTTTACCTCAGGAAACTCACTATCCATCCCTTTCTTTCTTCGCATGGCCTAATTACGATTTTAATATTCATACTCGGTTGGTTATTTGAGTAGGCATGCTTACTTTAAGGATAAATTGCGAAGGTCGAACGTCATGGTATTACTTACGCGTGAGGCGTACATTTTTTTAATTTCGTCGAGTAAACACCAATGACAGTGGTGCCGATTCTGTTGTTCACAAACTAAACTAAATTTAAGTTCAGTGTATCTTTTTCTATCCATTTCATTAAGAAAAGGACAGAAGATAAATTTTAGTTTAGACCTGTCAAATTAATCAGCGCCCTAATGCACGCCACTGCTAGGATAGCGTCTTAAGGCTAGGTGGCCCCGAATTTAAGTTTTTTAAAACAATCTGAGACAAAGAATTTAGGGTTTTAAATTTAAAAAAAATATATGTGTATTAGTTAAGGATCTTGTCTAGTCAAAATCGCATTCAGTTGCAAGACCTGATGAACTTCACACGATAGAAAAAAATCGCAAAGTTACCCCTTTTAAGAACGTTTTTTCAATATTATGACTATATTACTGACTTTTTACATTTAATTTTTGTACTATATTAAAGAAACTAATTAGTTATAGACAAATTCGCAGAGTTTGACTTGATAAAATGATTTTCTTAATTACTAAGTTTAAATATGAATTAAAAGCGCCCGCGGCGGCTCCTACGGGGCGGTTCAGTCGCGTGCTGGCGCTTATGGACGACGGACCTGTGTCAGTTTTTTCCGCGACAACTTCGCGAAACTTATCATCTGATTTTGAGAGTTTGTTTGTTAGTTATAATGGGCAATAAACAACGCAGGCGAAAAAAGTCGTGTAAAGCAATAAAAGAAACAAATAGAAAGAATGCACTCCAAAGATATGTGAAGAAGTAAGTACCTACCTAAATGTTTTATTTGTATTGTAATGTGGTGAGCCACAGTATAAAAATATCAGTACTACTAGAGAACGCTAAGATTTTTGAAATACATAAAAAAATCAATGGCTAGTTTGGCTATAGAGAAGTTCTCCAATGCATAATTTTATTCAGTATTTATTTGCAAGAGGAACAGTGTGTAGAATTCACTCGAGATTTTTGTTATTGCATGTTTATTATTAATTATGCCACTCCAAATGGAATAATAAAAGAAACTTGGCTTGAAATGTTTACGTGGGTTTTTAATGTTTTAGAGCAATGCAGTTGCAGGCCAAGCGCAGTGCGCATGTATCAACTAATGATTCGGCGAATATCGAGTAAGTTTTTTTATATTATTTATTTTAAAGACATTCTCTATTTTTTACTATTTGAATGAAATAGTATCTCACTTGTTATTGTAACACCATAAAAATTACATAAATAAATTAAATACATATACTTAAATTAAGTAGGTACGTATGTATGTGGGGGTCACATACATACCTACTTTATTATTAAAACCTACCTACCCGGTACCTATTTATTAATTATTATTACTGTTTGCGTATCTTTGTTTCTGTATAACTGTCTGTATGTCAGTGTGCGTGTGTATTTGTCTTTGGCATTGTAGCTCCTAAACGGAAAACGGATGAATCGATTTCAATGCAGTTGTCTCTATTAAACAGACTGGTTTAATAATAAGAAAGTTTTTTAAAATTTTACTTGTTGATTACCAACAAGTCAAAAACAACTTTTGTGTTACAGATCAATAGAGCATGCGGAAGGGCATAACGTGCCTACTTTATTATTAAAATTAAAGTACCTATTTATTAATTATTATTACTGTTTGCGTATCTTTGTTTCTGTGTATCTGTCTGTATGTCAGTGTGCGTGTGTATCTGTCTTTGGCATTGTAGCTCCTAAACGGAAAACGGATGAATCGATTTCAATGCGGTTGTCTTTATTAAACAGACTGGTTTAATAATAAGAAAGTTTTTTTTAAATTTTACTTGTTAATTACCAACAAGTCAAAAACAACTTTTGTGTTACAGATCAATAGAGCATGCGGAAGGGCATAAAGTGTCTCCATTGATGACTTTAGAGCATGGTTTACTTGAATAATCTTAGGATTGAGGAGTAAGTAACTGTATTGTACTTATTAATAATCAATTATATTGTTTTAACCGATTCAATTAAAATCAGACTAAAACATGCTACGGCATGCCATAGGCATAAGTAAATAGCCCATAAAATGCGTAAGTTTATATATCCGATAATTATCGCATTTACTAACAACTATGAATATTGAAACAAAAAAATATATTTTATTGTTACAGAACGACTATTCATGCTGCCAATGCCCATGTCACATATGCTGAAATGCCTTTAGATGAACATAATAATGTATTACCAAATAATAATATCAATGAGTAAGTTGCTACTTTTTGTTTTACATAATAATTATGTGGAATTCAATAGGTTATATTAAAATAATCTGTTTTAGAACAATGGAGGAAATAGAAAACTACACTCTAAGCGTTGAAAACGAAATCGAACACGACTATCAACCCATCAGTGGACGACGAATTGTTGACATGAATTACCTGATGACACAGCTCCAAGAAAAAACGCATCATATCGATTTATTTGACAGCAGAGTTGGATATTTTACAGATATAAAAGTGTTTACTTTTAATTTGATAAAAAAATCGGTTGTCTGTAAAGTCGGTTTACTGACGATAGTTGAACGTGACAACGTCATAAGAAAATACTGATGGAATAGTTGCATTGCATTTGTTAATATTCGCTTGCACTTCAAGCCGCCATGGAACGCTACAGAGCGAGGCCGCGAGGTAACGCTACATGAGTCATATTTTTTCGTGAGTGCAACCAGCTTCATCGATTTATTAGACGTTGTCACGTCAAAATAAACATACTGTATTTTTATTTTATTGACGACTCACGCAGTCACGCTTCACATTATGTGTTACACGAGAAGAACATTTATACCTCTAAGCTTTGTTGAATTACAATATGCATTGATATTGTAATTCAAGAATTGTAACACAATTCTCCTAAAGTAAGTGTGCCTACTACTTGATTTTTTATACTGTAGCACGAATATTTGATTTTAGTCAGTCAGATTTTAAATCCTTTTTATAAAAAAAAAGTATACAAATTATTTTTAATAATTAGTATCAAGTTTATACAATACGTATCTAATCTATCTATAACCTTAAAAATAACTACTACTAGAAAAATAAAACAAAATAAACTTATACTAATCAATTCAAGTTGATCTACTGCATTGCTCTACTCTGTGACGCAACTTAGTACCTACTCGAGTTCGTGAACTCATGAGCGGTGCTTTTGGCGCGCGTCTCCCGCGCATCGTAACTTATTACGTATCGCTACTCCTTGCGGGGGCTGAGGTATGCGTTAAATGCCTACGGCGCTCGGAATACCTGGCCTTAAATAAAGAGGTGCTTGAAACTGTAGACTCGGCAACTTTTCTGGGCATAGCAGTAGATGCCAAACTTCAGTTGGGATCACATATACGTATCAAGTCTATAGCGAGGCTCACATCAGCCGGCTGGAGGTTTTTATTTAGGTATCAAGTTCTGTTTTTATTCTTTATTTTAGCTTGAGTATAGTTTTTAATGTTTTTGTTGGTATATTGACATAATTATGGCGAATAATTTAATTTAATGTTTTGTGTTTCGTAATGTTTACTTACTATTGTATAGAATGGATTTCTTCTAAATAAACACAGCTGTGCTGCTGGGAGTTTGTTGCCCCACTTCTTCTTCCCAGCTAAACGTATGCGTTTTGGGGGACTGTCTTATGTAATGTTGTCGTTCAAAAAGTATTGATTCGCAGGCTAGTTTGAATAAATGGTTTTTGATTTTTATTGATCAGACCTTATTTTAACGGCTGTATTACGTGTTGTTTGAAAATCGGCACTTTGAACCCCGGTCTCCTATACTTTTATATTTCCAGTTCTAATTTATACACTACGGAATGGCGCTATTTTAAAACATTGGTCTGTTTCGTAGCAACAGCGTGCCTGCCTATGTAAATGATAAAGTAATATTAACCTCTTTGGACGACATCTGTATGTATTAGAGTTAGAATAATACATTTAAAATAAACAGACACGTTTTGTGAAATCGGCAAGTTCACGGCCGAACTACATCATAAATTGTTCCACGGTCGAATGTGGAATGAGAACCACTACTAGTTTATAATGTCAGCATCAATACCATTAAAATTTTAATCAATAAACATAAATAGGAAAAATGTTTTTAAGCATTGATATTTGAAGCCAGTGCACTTACTGATCCATTACCCATCAATATCGATAGATCAAATCAAGTGATGAGCTCACAGATCACAGCATCAGGCTTTGCGATACTTTTATCTTATGTTCTTGATTCTTTGTGGATTCACTACCTTCTGTTCTGTTTACCCTAAGTATTTACTGATTCCGGATCTTGAACGTAAGCTACTTATAGAAATATTCTAAAGAACCTAATAAAAATAAACAGTGAAAGACATGTTCTATGTTGTACCGGATGTTCTAAAATCACCTTCACCAATTAACCAGCACCACACGACCAGCGTGACGTCATCCGCGAATGTCACCGCGTCACACCCCTGAAGCGCACATCGACCACCCCTCACTACGTGCAGTTAGACAGAAGTATTATTATGTACAGTGACGACCTCATTAGTTCACTAACCGTCTGCTGGCATAAGTTCCGCTGTTTGCGCTAACTCAACAATACAAGGAATGTGAGTATTAAAGATCACACGGCACTCGGTTGTTTTCAAAGCTCCCTCGATGCGCTGATTCTGTTTCTGTGTTGTCAAACAGAATCATCCAACGAATTGAATTTTAGTAACTAGTAAGATAATAAAATCATGTGAACAAAACTAGTGCTGAAAACATTGTGCAAGCGGGTACCTAGCAATTAATAAGATTCCATGACAATTTGATTCTGTGATCTATGTTTCCCCATAATAAGAAAAAAGATTTCTGCCAAAAAATCACCTCGTTGGATTTCTAAGGGAATAAGAAATTGTAGTAAACGGAAGAGATAAATGTTGTGGGAGTATAGAAGATCGCCTAATTTAAAAAATAAACTACATATCTCTAAAAGCCTATTTACAAAGACTAAAAAGAGTGATATATGTAGTTGACACAAAAATCACAAAATATTTACTTGGTAAAAAATGCAGAAAATAAAACTAAAGCAACTTGGAAATTAATTAATAGATGTAATATAAACTTCCCTCCTGAACCCATTCAAAATATAGTTGTTCGAAATGTGCACATAAGAGACCCTAAAGAAATTGCTTCAGCATTTAACGATTATTTATTTATTGATTCTGTCCAACCTAAGGTGAATAATAATTGCACTTGTGCTGTATCCTCTGTAAATCACTATCACAAATCGCTATTTATGACACCAACAGATCCCTTAGAAATATTCCAAATTATTAATTCTTTAAAGAACACGAATAGTGCGGGTTATGATAGTATAACTTCTAACATTTTAAAATCTGTATCACATATAATTGCGCCCGTATTAAGTTTTATAATAAATTTATGCATAGAACATGGCCATTTTCCAAATGCGTTAAAAACTACTTTAATTAAGCCTTTGTTCAAAAAAGTTTATAAAGTTACAGTTTCAAACCACCGTCCAATTGCTCTCATATCAGTAATATCTAAAGTTTTTGAAAAATTATTTATAATTCAATATACTCATTTCTTGAGTTAAATCATCTATTTGCAAAGAAACAATATGGTTTTCGGAAAAATAGAAATATTAATAAGGCAATATATGAACTATTTACTGTAATTGTTACTAATGTGGATAAAAAAAATCCTATTGCGACAGTACTCATGGATATGTCCAAAGCGTTTGACCATGTCAATCATGAAATATTATTAGAGAAATTAGATCGATATGGCATTAGAGGAAATATTTTAAACCTACTTAAAACTTATCTCAGTGACCGTAAGCAAATTACTGTTTTAAAAAGAATATGCTCTAAGTCTAAAGTAGGGGTAACTTATATGTCATCACCAAGATATACATTATGTGGGGTACCGCAAGGAAGTGTCGTTGGTCCTTTATTGTTTCTCATTTATATCAATGAACTGCCAAAATGCACTAAATTTCAAACAGTTTTATTTGCTGACGATAGCACACTCATTATACCATGCAAACATATTGACACTTACCAAAACGATATAAAAAACTCCATCCATTGCATAATTGATTGGCTAGTAATGAATGAATTAAAAATAAACATAGAAAAAACAAAGCTTATGACATTTAACTAAAAAACCGTAACCCCTAATTTAAATATAACACATGCTAGTCAAAGAATAGCTGAAACGAACAATTCCCGATTTTTAGGCCTTCAGCTGGATAGTCACTTGACCTGGAAATGTTACGTAGAGATTGTCTGTAAAAATTACACCAATACTCATTTATGCACTCTATAATCTTGCAAAAATTGCAAACGAGTCTATAGCTCTCATATCATACAAAGCATATGTGACATCTACATTACGTTTTGGAATTATATTTTGGGGAAATTCCACAGAGAGGTTAACTGTGTTCAAAGCTCAAAAGAGATGTGTGCGTTCTGTATTTAAACTTAAACCTACTGACAGCTGTATCCCATATTTAAAAAAATTTAAACTCCTAACATTTCCATGTATGTACATTTTTGAAACAGCAGTATTTGTCAAATCCAACTTATATAATATATTTAAAACACTGAAATCTAAACGTCGCAACAGAGAGATATGTACCATTCCACACAGAACTGCATTATTTTCGAAAAGTCTTCTTGGAATGGCACCTAAAATCTATAATAAGCTTCCTATTGAAATCAAAGAATTAAATGAAATACTTGATTTCAAAAAAGCTTTATTAAAACTATTATATAATAAGGTATATTACTCTGTTAATGAGTACCTACCTAGATGACAGATTTTAATTTATTAATTAATTCCATTATCATTATTAGTTCCAGTTTTTTATTATATCACTATTACTATTATTATTTTTCTTTTAGTTGAATAGCTGTTAGTAATCAATATATTAAATATTATTAAACTATTGCCTATTGTTTTAAATATTAACAAACTAATGACTACTATATCAATTACTATAAAATTAGTGTCATTTTATAAATTATTGATTATTATTACTAATATATTAATTAACACTAAACTATTGACTACTACTATAATGTTGCTAAATTCTCTGACTATTGTATGCCTAAAGGCGGGTCATAGATGTACCTACTTCACTTCATAAACTGTAATACCTATTTTTACCTGTGTACCACAATAAATAATTTGAATTTGAATTTGTGATCTGGCAACTTCAGTCTAAAAAAAATATATTTAGTTAGCACGAAGAACAATGCATGGATGAATTTTATGTAACTACCTACCTATATGCCGCACAGTAAATCATAGGGAAAAATAGAGTAACAATGTGGTATATCTACATTATTTTGTTTAACGACGGCTCTCGTAAACGTGCAACACCAACAACCTGCTCCATTCAGTATTATGAGTAGCACGAGCTAGATGATGATCGAGTGACGATTAGCTGAGTGACTCCGTGATGCACAGCACGTCAGTACACGCACGCGTTGGCACAAAGCGGTCATATGGCCCAGTGTCACTGCCACTACATGTCACAATGAAGTGCTCAAAATGTAAAAAGTTCTGACTAAACTTTTAAAATGACATTAAAGCTACTTTTGCTATCGTATATCCGTCAAAATATACTCGGTAGACTCACAAAAACTTCATAATATCCTGAATGCAACATGCGGCCCCGCCCAGCTGGAGCTATCCAATGATCGATGCACTGGTAAATGAAGCGGATTGCGATTATGAGTGAGTTACGCAATTGATGCAGGTCTCTTTCCAGAACAATCACTTGTGGTGCAAGGTGGATAGTGGCCGTAGTGGGCTGTTGCTGATGACTCGTGACGTCACGGCGGGTGGCTGACGTCAGTCGCCGGAGGCTCGTGACAGCAGCACTCATCTAATTGTGTATAGCGGGAGACGCCGCTAATTCATTTGCGCGCTCCGTTAATTAGGCAGCCGGGCCCGCGGTCACACCCCGGCGCACTGCGCACGGCTCGCTAACATTACTTCTGACTTTTGATAAAGCACTGAACATTTAATTTTAGTTCAAACTTCGTTTTTAATCGTAATACCTAAATATGTTTTTTTGCTTTTCCTGCGTTAGTTAAATAAGCTAAAATTAATAATATCCTCTAAGTTAGATGGGCTTGTGGTTATGTTGTAACAGTCGCACGGATCGATTGATTAGGTTAAGCTACGCTTGCCGTGGTTGGTCCGTGGATGACTGACCATTTTTCTATACCAAGAAAGACCCCTCCGTGCTTTGGAAAGCACGTCGTTGTCGTGGTTGGTCCCGTCTGTCATTCGGCCCGTCGTCGTTGTCGTTATCGTTGGTCCCGTCTGTCATTCGTGGATCTTTGGCAGACGTTACATATAAACTAAAAAATAAACAAAAAAAATCTCTTGACTTCTAAAACTTGGGCAATTGAAGAGCTGAGCTGAGCTGATTGTTGAGCTGTGGATTTTGTGATAAATAAATAAATAAACAATGGTGTCATAGTAACAGAACTTGAACAACTTTTTTTTTTTGTTTTTTGCCACATGTGCCTCCTGCCAATTTTGGATTGTTCTCGTCCTGCTCCACAACCGCAACTAATTGATTAACACTTGAAAATTCTGTTGGAGCTGCTGAAGATTGTAAGACTATCTTTGCATTATATAAACTCAATTTCCTTTGTATTGTATAATTGCATAGCACAGATGTGAGTTCTATGTATATACTATACTCTATGTACCATTTACCGGGAAATGTGTCTTTCATTGACTTGAATGTGCCCTGGCGGCTGATAGTATGTCATGCTCACACAAATGTCTCGCTGACGGTGGCGTGTATGTTGGATCATTTAGCTCCCTTCAAAATGGTTGAGCTGAATGGTGCTGATCTATGCGTCATGTTCGTGAAGGGGGCCGTCAGTTGGGGCTGGTCATCTCTTAGCTGCCTCGGCTTATTTTTAATTATTTTAATTTTGAATTGTTATTTTCTTAGTATTTACTGTACTCTGGACGCTTTTAACGCGTACGTCTTTTTTACATCGTTCTCACATATTTATAAATTCACATTAATGATGTAATTAATATTTTTGTAAAAATATAATTTAAAAGAGTGTCCATGGAGTTTCTTGCCCGTTCTTCTCCATAGGTACTACGCTTTGGAATGGGCAACTAGCTTCATATTTTCTGACTGACCGACTTTTTGACAATTCAAAAGTGCCTGTAAATGGTTTAATTGAAATAAATGCTTTGAGTTTGAGTTGCACTCGTTATCGCGTTCTACTTACTGTTTTGAATTTTGAATATCAGTTTTACTGTTTATTTTTTTGTTTTAATCTTAATGTTTTAATTTTAATTCTGATTCTAATGATAATTTTGATTTTAATTATTATTCTTATTTCGATTATTATTTTGTATTTACTTAATATTTTGTTCTTTGTTTCTAATATTTTTTTTATTCTCTCTAGTAAAAAATCTTGTTAAAACATATATTTAAGAAGCTATTTTTTATATAAGTGCTATATACCCCTGTGACTAATTCACCATAACTCAATGCATATGTTATTTATTATTATGTCAATATTTCTAGTGGATAAGTGGTATACCCTTTAAATAAAAAAAAAATAAAAAAATATCTGAGACTTGGAAGAATTACTGTCAGTCTTCATTTCACTATCACAGAGTTTATCCTACAACCATGCCTAATGAGCTGGAACCAGACATACTAAAGTCCGAAGTTAGAGCGGCCATTAATCACCTAAAAAACGGCAAAACTACAGGCAGAGGTGCATCCCCATTGAGACTATAAAGGCCTTGGGAGAGATGGGAGTTGATATCTATCTATGATATATGTAAGGAGGACTGGAATCTGTCCTACTGATTGGACTCATACAGTCTTTGCTCCGTTGCATAAAAAGGGTGAGAGTGAAAATGGCGGGTGCACCATAGCGAATTAAATTATACCAATTACCAAAAAAAAAAATACCTAAATAGTACTATTTAGTACCTAGCTCGAAAAAAATTGTACCACATTCAGAACAAAATTATTTCGAAATTAAGGTATACCCTCCATCAGGGGCGGTACCTTCATAGAAGCCGAAAAGCCCGGCTTGCCCTAATAAAATCATAATTCACAACAACAAACTTACTTAAACCTATCAATAAATAAATATATAAAAAAATACCAATCAATGAACTCGAACACAAACATTAATAACTGAAAATCAGCCAATCCCTCAGTTGGGCGTTTTTTTTATATGTTGAAAATCTGTGGGCTTGCCCTAATTTTGACCCCTAGGCACGCCACTGCCCTCCATATTGACATCAAGATGGCGGGTGTTCTGTAATATTTTATTATTTAACCATTACTCACAAAATACAAATGGCTAAATGAATGTAGCTTTTATAGTTTGAAAGAACTTATGGATAAAAAGTATTGACATTATATTCTAACTGAAACACACTGAAGAGACTGAAGATTGATTATTTCATTTCCTTTCATTTCAAAGCCCGAGGGTCTTACAAACCGGCCTCTAACTGCTTCGTAGACTTCTGCGAGGCGTTCGACTCAGTGAAGTGGCCAAAGTTGTGGAATACTTTACTGGGAATGGACACGCCGAAACACCTAGTGCATCTTTTGAGAAAGTTATACGAAACAGACACAACTTCCGTTCGAACCGATGAAATCATGTCAAACAGTTTCCATCCTGGTGCAGGTGTTCGTCAATGATCATCGTAGATCTTTTCGCCCTTTTTTATCGACGAGTCGGGAGTATTTTATTGCAATAAAACCACACCTCATACTCAGAACGGAGACATTTATTTCGTATTTTTTGAAGACACTTATACTTTGCGTGGTAACGAAACCATAGCGTGCATTTAAATCGAGCAACGCCATCTATCGAGACATGAGGTAAACTTTTCCTACAAGATTGGTTTAGGTTTAGTCTATAGAATATAATAACGTTAACATTCCGCCCACCAAGGACCCAGTCCTTTCAAGCCGCCCACCATGACATAAGTGACACTAAATATATGGAAAACTTCAGCTTGGTACTAAAGTCCTTGATGTTCGGAGACTACAATGTTCATATAACCTTAATATAAATATCGTAAAAAGACATAGTTCAGGTTTTCAACAGTATAACATATTCCATGTGCTTACTTTTACATTTCTAAAATTAGTATCTGAGTGGACTGTATATATAACATAACAAAAAAATTAAACAAAAAAACAATAAGATTACACGTTTATCATTCATCGTCGACAGGCAAAATGCATAGCTTAGAGGTTGGACGTTTGACTCGGGAGCCCTTACACTGAAGGGTAACTACGCGCACTAAATTGTCCTTGCCAGGGTGTAATTCGACTACCTTCCCGTATAACCACTTAGCAGGTGGCAAATTGTCTTCTTTTATGAGGACAACATCACCAACCTTCGGATCACGCGTACGTTTAGCCCACTTGTGTCGTTGGAAAAAACATAGTTAAATACTCCTGAGACCAACGTTTCCAGAAAGATTGAAGCATTCTTTGTGTCAATTGCCAACGTCTCAAGCTACTAACTGCCGCGTGCTCATACTCATAATCTGGTGCTGTTACCAGTGGCTGACCGACCAGGAAATGTCCTGGCGTCAGCGGATTTGAGTCTGACGAGTTCACACTAGACTGTGATATAGGTCTGGAATTCAGACACGCCTCAATTTGGGATAAGACGGTACTCAGCTCCTCAAAAGTTAGTGTCGATTCGCCAATCACCCGTTTGAGGTGATGCTTGGTGCTTTTAATCCCAGCCTCCCATAGGCCTCCAAAATTAGGAGAATGAGGCGGGATGAAATGCCATTCGGTTCCATTATTTGCCAATATGGGCGCAATTTCTCGGGGAAGAGATGCGCATTCATCGCGAAACATTGCTTTAAGCTCTTTTGACGCCCCTACAAAGTTGGTGCCATTGTCGCTGTAAAGATGGCTACAATGACCCCGTCTAGCTACAAAACGTTTAAATGTAGCAAGAAAGCTTTGAGAGGTCATATCAGAGACCGCATCTATATGCACAGCACGGGTTGCCATGCATACGAACAGACATATGTAGCCTTTGTAGGACTTATGTCCACGACCCCTTGCTGTTCTTATTTGAATCGGTCCCGCGTAGTCGACACCTGAATGTAGAAAAGGCTTACTTGGAGTCACTCTGCAAGATGGTAATTGACCCATCAATTGGGTTTTCGTTACGGCTGCATGACGAACACACGGTACGCATTCGCGGATGTGAGCTTTGATCAAACTCTTTCCACGAATAACCCAATATTTTGACCGAAGAAAATTAAGTGTTAATTGGGGTCCGCCATGCAGTACACGCTCATGAGCATCCGATATAAGCAATCTTGTCAAATGGGATTGATGAGGAACTATGATGGGATGCTTCATATCATCACTTAGTTGCGCATTTTGGATCCTGCCTCCTACCCTCATCAAGTCCTTATCATCCAAGAAAGGATTCAAAGAAGACAAACCGCTGCTTTTGGTGACGTCTCTCCCGGCTTGTATTGCCTTTATTTCTGCCTCAAACCAAACCGATTGACTTTGCTTGAGACAGCAATGCATGGTGTCCGCAATCTCAGAAGCTGTAAGGTAAGGTGGCAACTTTGTCCGTGATTCTCTGGCAATCTTTATTTTCATGAATCGTCTGCAATAGGTGAGAGTCCTGATCAACCTACGGAATGATGAAAATCTGGACCACATTATTTCAATCGGGTGATCGTCTACCTGTGCTGCATGGACCTTGACAGATTTTAGTTCCAGTTTAGTCATTATAGCTTTAGGTCTGCAGTATTCTATGGTATCCGCAAGCAACCACGATGGTCCATATTTCCAAAGTGAGTCATCTAACAAAGATGTGGATGTTGTACCCCTCGAAGCAATGTCAGCTGGATTATTTTTTGTATCGACATAATGACATTGAGTAGAATCAAGTGCATTTAGGATTTCAGAGGTTCGATTTGCAACGAATGTTTTCCATCTACTCGGGTGATCGCTCAACCAAGCCAGCACGACCGTTGAATCTGTCCAAGCATGTAAGTTGGATTTTTGGACATTCAAGACACGAGCCACTTCTAAAAGTAATTTGGTAACTAAAACTGCGCCACATAGTTCCAGTCGTGGTATAGAAATTTGTTTAATTGGAGCCACCTTCGTTTTTGCAGTTACCAGATTACAGTGGACTTGACCTCCAGCCTCGATGACTCTGATGTAAACAACCGCGGCGTATGCTACGCTTGAAGCATCAGAAAAACCATGCAGTTCAACCGTTTGATCATCGCTTTTTCTTTTCAGCCACCTAGGAATTCTGAAGTTATTTAGGGTGTGCAACCCACTACGATAAGACTGCCACTCTGTTAAAAGATCCTCAGGCAGCTTTTCATCCCAATCCAAGCCAGCGATCCATAGTTTTTGGATGAAGATTTTAGCGGTAATTATGCATGGTGCAATCCAACCTAGCGGATCATACAAACGCGATATTTCTGATATGACTGTTCTTTTAGTTTCAGATGCAGACGGCGGCAACGGCGATGGTGTTGAAGAGGGTAAGTTTACGGTATAATAGAATTCATCGGAATTGCGATTCCAGGTAAGTCCTAGAATTCTAGTGATTTCATCTTCCTTTATTTCCAGATCTCTTCCTGTATCCAGCCTTACCTGTTTTAGCAACTCTTCTCGGTTACTTGTCCATTTTTGCAAAGTGAAACCTGATTTATTCAATAGTTCGTTAAACTCATGATAAATCTTTTTAGCTTCTTCATCAGTCTGGCAACCTGTCATTAGGTCATCCATGTAAAAATCTGTCCTAACCCTACTAGCGGCGCATGGATACGAATGACCTTCATCGCTAGCGGTTTGCTGCAATGCCTTGACTGCCAGGTAAGGTGCACTAGATGTTCCAAATGTAACTCTCAAAAGCCTGTATTCCTTTATATCAGAATGAACGTCATCCCGCCATAAAATTCTTTGAAAGTCCACATGCTCATCAGCTATTTTAACTTGGCGATACATTTTTATGATATCGGCTGCCAAGCATACTGGATGTTGTCTCCACCGCATAACTGTATGACGTAAATCAGCCTGTAAGAGTGGTCCTACCATTAAGGTGTCATTTAAGGAAACACCATTGGATCCCTTGGAAGACGCATCGAATACTACTCTTAATTTTGTAGTCGACTTATCTTCGCGGATGACAGCATGATGCGGTAAGTAAACAGCGCCAACTTTATTCTTGTCTTTTTCATTAGAAATCTCTTCCATATGACCTAGTGATAAATATTCCTTTATTACCGATGTATATTGTCCTTTAAGCTCGCTATTTTTTGCTAGCTTCCGTTCAAGACTGTATAATCTTTTTAACGCTATTTCCTTTGTGTTGCAGGGTGTTTTACTGGATCGAAAAGGCAGTTTTACAATGTAGCGACCATCTGCATCCCTACATGTGGTAGCAACAAAGTAATCTTCACATTCTTGCTCTTCAGGGCTAAGAATTGACCTTTCAGAGCATTTTGGCTCTGCCTCTAGTTCCCAAAATCTTTTTAGGATTTCGTTTTCTTCGACCTTAGCGTGCATGCTTAGAATTACATTGTGACAAGACATCACTCCATCTTCATCGCTGACTTCTCCCGATATGATCCAACCAAGGTAAGTATCTTGAGCCATTGTTTTACCCTTAGGGTCCTTGATTAAGCCTTCTTTTAAGACTCTGGTATAGACTCCCGATCCTAACAAAATATCAATTTTGTTAGGCTTATTGAAATTTGGATCAGCCAAATGGTTAATACTATTAAGTTCTGGCCAATCCACCAATGTGAATTTCCTTTCAGGTAAAATCGAAGTCACCTTACTCAGCACATAAGCTTTTATTTGAAGGGTGAAGTCGGGATCCCATAACGACTGAATGTTAATTCTAACCATAAATTTTGACATTAGATCGCTCTGACCTCCCCCTACACCTGAGATAGACGTTTTAACTGGTACCTTTTTTAACTTCAATAACTGAACCGCAGATTCCGTAATAAAGGAAGCTTGTGAACCCTGGTCTAACAGGGCTCTCAAAACTTGTGGATGCCCATTTTTCGATCTAGCCTTAATAACGGCTGTAGCCAGTATGACCTGACTATGAATACTTTTTGCAAAATGGGTTGAAATATGAGGTTCAGCCGTGGTCTCGTTCTGTGGCGTTTCCTTTTGCAATGGAGACACAGAACCGCTCGCCTGTGCCTCTGGATCAGTTGTTTGATGCAAGAGAGTATGATGCTTTCTGTTGCACATTTTACATTTAGTATTGACTCGACAATTAATATTAAGATGACTTGAGCGAAGGCAATTGAAACACAAACCATGAGATTTAGCTATTTGACGACGCTGATCTACGGTCTCCTGAGCAAACTTTTTGCAATAACACAAGAGATGCTCCTCGGAACAATGTGGACAGGATATTTTTGAAGCTACGTGAAATGCTTTAGTACTACCTTTGGACTTACTACTTTGAGGTTCTACAAATTCAAAGGCCCGAAAACGTTTATCCAAAAAGTCCTGAAAATCCTTGAAGGTGGGAAGTTCCTCGCCAGATTGACTTATCTGCAATTCCCACTGCTTCCGAGTCTCAACGTCCAACTTGGAGCTAATCAAATAAATAACAATAATATCCCAAGCGTCTACTTGCACCCCTAGACTTGACAATTCATGTAAGCAATCGGTTGTGGTATCTAAAAGCTCTTTAAGAGCAGTAGATGACTCAGCCGTCATTTGTTTTTGGTTTAGTAAGCGCTTGAGAATACAATTGGCTAAAAATCTCTTATTATTGTAACGACTGTTTAACAGAGTCCAACATTTCTTATAATTTGCATGCGTGATCGGTATGTGCTTTATGAGTTGTGATGCTTCACCTGACAACTGAGATCTTAAATAGTGTAAACGTTGTACATCATCAAGCGATTGATTGCTATCAATTAGTGACAAAAACAAATCTCTAAACGTTGACCATTCCTGATATGTACCACTAAAAACCGGAATTGTTATTTTGGGTAACTTAGCAATTGACATCATTTTTGGTTGGCTATTGTCTGGTGAGACATCTCGCATTTCAGAATACTGAGATTTTGGTAAAGCATTTTTTAATTCTACTTTATATGTTATAAAAGTGTCTGTAACCGCTTCAAACACATCATCTTTGATGTAACTGGTTGCACTCAATTCACTTTCTGTGTAGTTGACCAAAAGCTCTTCATGTTTTCTTGTAAAATCTTCAAACTGTTTATCTAATATTTCCAAACGTGAGTCCACATAAGCCTGATTTATTCTGTCTTTTGGAGATTTTTTGAAGTTAATAAGCCCTTTCTGAATGCGACCTTTAATATCTTCCAACAGCCTTAATCTAGCCTCCATGATTTCAAATACGGATACCTCGGTGTAAGCAAATAATTCGATGTTTCTAATTTGCTAAGTGTAAGTTTTTCAATTTCACTAAGTGTTGGAATGTCGTAATTTTTCTAAGTGTTTGAACTGCACTTTAATTCTAGGTGAAATCGGGCATAGATTCGGGGTATCTTCAATTTTTGACGAATTATTCTAAGTCCCAAGTTTCTTCAAAATTTTCTAAGTCCATGCATTAACTTTAAATTTTTACAAGTCTTTGACACTTGGAACTGTTAATTAAACAAATGTACTCACAGTTTTTAAGTTGCACTTTGATCACTTTAAAACACTTTCCTTTGATGCTCCACTTAGCGTCTTCGACCTCGCTCCGCTCAGCTTCGTCGACCACGCTCCGCTCAGCTTCGTAGACCACGCTCGCTTCCTTAGGTCAGCTTCAGACTTGCACTTGCACCAATAAGACTAACTAAACTGCTTCTTAACTCTCAACTCCGACACCAGAGGGCACTTATAGCTTTTCTCAAAAACCGTTCCGGATCGTAGGACCTTATGATCATCGTAGATCTTTTCGCCCTTTTTTATCGACGAGTCGGGAGTATTTTATTGCAATAAAACCACACCTCATACTCAGAACGGAGACATTTATTTCGTATTTTTTGAAGACACTTATACTTTGCGTGGTAACGAAACCATAGCGTGCATTTAAATCGAGCAACGCCATCTATCGAGACATGAGGTAAACTTTTCCTACAAGATTGGTTTAGGTTTAGTCTATAGAATATAATAACGTTAACAGTCAAGGTTGCATAATATAGCCGCTCCTAAATGTTTACACCGAACTTATCATGCACATTACTCTGGAGGATTGGACAGACGGTGTCTCAATCGGTGGCTGCAATATTGCAAATCTGCGATACGCTGATGATACCACGCTATTTGCTCTTTACGAAGTAATTCGAGGCCCATAGTCTTCGGGATGGGGACTATGAGCCTCGAATTCGGACTACAGATTAACCGCAAAAAAACTAAGGTGATAATCGTGGACTGTGGTATCAACAACTCGTCCGAATTCTCTAAAATTCAGAAATATAATGTGGTTCAGTCCTATATTTATCAAAAACTACTAACTCAGAACTTGACCTATTTGTAAGTTGGAACCACGTCTAAGCTAAGGTACGCCACCTTTTCAATAAAAAAAATAATCATCGGAATCGGTCGACGTGATAAAGAATTCTCGCAGAACATACAAAAAAATCCGACGTATTGAGGCCTCCACCTTTTTTATAGTCGGTTAAAATTAAGCATTCGTTTAAAAATTCTGTCAACGACGTAACGAAACAACGAATTCAGACGAACAGTTGCGGACAGCGCGGCGGGTGACCACAACACCATTCTCATTCTCACAGACAGTGCGGTACCTCGAGCGGGTAGCTCCACACCCGCGCGGTACATACAGAAGTACAACTCCTTCTTTTCGAGTGGATGCCGCGATGGCAGTACAACACATTGTACAAGAATGAAAGAACGCCAACTCGCTTTTAGGGAGTAGCCTTGGGAAACGTTCTCTTTGTTTTTATTACGTGAAAAGGTAGAGATCCTCGCAGTGAGGAGTGCACCTTCTGTGCGTTGTGTGTTATTGAACAGTGAGCTCTGCCTCGTGGACACGGGAACATCTTGTAGGGAGAATAGATGTGCACTCATCGCAGCGCGCCGCCCGCCGCGCCGCCGCGCCGCCGCTGCGTACGATTACGTACGATAGCACCCGGTTATTGTAGTAGCAGTTAAGCCGAAATACTTCCTTATAATCAATTGTTATCACCGGCCAATGTTACACCCGCCGTATCGCACTATGGAGATCGCATATAATTTATTGTGTTATAATGTGTAGAGCAACGTGGAGTGTGCAGCGACACTTTCCCTCCCGCGGCGCGGGCGCAGCGACGCTGATATGAAATTCGAATTAGTGAAAATACAGTTAGAGGCGACAAGTATGCGGCCGCCGTCCGCGTCGCCCCGCGCCTGCGCCGTGTCGATATGCGCCGCCGCTGCCACGGTGACACGCTCATTCATAAAATATTACATTCTTTAACTTGAATATAATTTATAGAATTATTTGCGCACCGATAACGAGCTCATATTTGAAATAATGTGGCTAAGTGTCGTTAGCTCGTAGGGCGGAGTGCGGCCGGACTCATACGTGAGCCCACGTGTCGCATACCGGCGCGCGGCGCACGTGTGACACGAGCGCGCGGGGTTGTCTCGTTGTCCCTGCAGTCCATGCACTGACTACAGACGACAGAGTACCTAGTGAGACTGTCTGCAATGAACTGCGGGGTAATTGCGTAACACAACTAACACAATATCAGTAGCAGTGGGTTTCGTTTTGACAATGCAACAACATTCATTGCGTTATTTATATTGGTGAGCAGACAAATTTTTCGAACATTATGAAGCAATGGATTAGCAATATCCTTAAAAATGATTCAGATTGTGATTACGCAACTAATTGCGTCCATTGCTTCATAATGTCACACACGAGTATGTCCAGCACCTTATGGTGCTGGACATACTCGCGGCGTGTCTCGACGAGTGGCGCGGGCTCTGCGGGACTGTCAATTGGGGCTCTTGCACTTACAAATAGGTACAGTGCGTGCCACGTAAGAAGAGACTTGACCCCGCCTCCCCCGCCTCTTTCCGCCGCCCCTATGACGTCCGGTCCCGTCCCGCACTCAGACCTCATACCGCTAAAGATACCTAAAATCGTGTTCTGCGCATGTCAGACCACGTGGTTTATCAAGTCTCTTCTTACGTGGCACGCACTGTACCATTCATGACTGTTGCCTGAGCGTATGCGCCAGGACACACATGTACTAAGAGCAAATGCTTAGTATGTCTGCTGTTCCCCCCAATAGCGTCGCCCATCGATGTAAATATTCCAACTGAAATAGTTTGGTAGCGCTAAAGTTTCCGAGTGATCGGCGGCCTCGCGCGGGTTATCGCGCGACCTCTTATCACCCGCACGCACACACGCACACACGCACGCACACACATAACGCGAGCACGTCGCGCTCCGCGTGTGTGCGTATGGAAATGGGTCGCGTATGTCGCCAGATGTAATTAGAGCAAGAAACTGTTTATTGTTTCCCGCCCGATGGCCGATATTCATTTAATTATCTATCTATTCATAATTCAAAGAATACATAATGCTTGAATTATGATAAATGATTTTATTTTTGTAAGTAGGTTTATACAAACACTTTTACACGTCAATCATGTTTTTTTAAAACTAGATGAAGTCGGCGTTTCTTGTCTGACTAGGTACTCTGAGAAGAAAGGCCGAAACAAACTCAGAGGTCACAGTCTCTTTTAAAGTCCAGACATAATCTTGGTCAGGTTATATGAAGACAAATATGTAATAATATTTGTTCACTAGTGTAAGGTTATGCAGATTATAGTTACTAATATACAGTTGATTTTCCAGAATGTATGACTAATATACTAAAAGTATCTGACAACACCTGGATGAGACTTGCACAGACCAGGGAAGTATGGTTCAAAAGGTAAGAGACCTTAGGATTAGGAGGGTGGAACAAGCTTGCGAACGATGAGGTTGATGACAAAATAACTAAAAAGACTCGTTAAAAACATAAATGGCAAAATATTTCGTGTTTATGTCAAGATAAGTGTAGATGTGCAATTAAATGTCGGATGTTAGGGCTTCGTCGCACAAGCGCAGTGTGCAGAAGACGCTCTTCCCGTCTGCAGAGCAGGTGCAGTCATTACAGTCGCGTCTAAACTGTTCGCCGGCGTTGCAGCGGAAGCCCTGATCCGATTCATGTGCTTTCTCGGTTTCAGCTTTAATATCATTGCATGAATCATCATGAATTTCAATAAGTACAACGGCGTCTGAAGGGAAAGCAGTCCTTAATTTAATGGTAATGCGTGCCGCCGCCGGCCGGCGCGTTGGTCCTGCTGCGGCGCGGCTGGCCCGGCGGCAGCCGACTGAAGGCATGTCTACAATGTGCTGGTGATGCTCTACTGTATAATCATAATTACCGCTCAATCAGCGCTATATGCCTATTTATGTATTTGTGTATCTAGTTTTAATCGTTTTTTTTATCATTATTCCTCTCAAACTCAACCAAAGCACCTGCTATCTAATCTCTTCACCACCCTTGGTTGACAGGGAGAGAATGCTTAAGGCATCAAGTCCGCCTTTGTACCTTTTTTGTGTGCGAGAAGTTTAAATAGATAAATATGCATACCTAGGTCGTAACCGTGGATTTTCTTACCAGCCCTTTTCATAAGAAACGACTTTTGTCGGATGTTCCATAAGTGCCATGTCGATGTCGGTATGTGAAATTTAATACTTTGAATTAAAATTTTTAGATCAGCGTTATCAGAAGATCCCCATCAAAAGCCTCCAACTGCCACAGATTGTAGATGACGCGCGGCTCAGACATGAACCCCGCGGACAACATGGCGCGCCTGCTCGTCACGGCCTCTCCTGCCGTGCGCACACACCACTGCTCACGGCACATGCGCGTACTTGCTCACTACCGTCACGTCGTCACGTCGCTGCTGCTAATTAACAGATTTGCAAATATACGCACTTCTCCTCCTAGCTTGCACTTGTCACTTATGTGTGAACTACCAGTCGGACGAGTACATTGTAGTCAATAAATAGACAAATATTGATCCTAATCATTAGTATTTGATTATCAAAATTACAACCAGAGTAAAGGAAGCGTCACAATCGCATAAGCCAATTATGAGCAGACAATGTAGAGATGCCTTCTGTAATAGGCCACAATAGGAATCAGTATAGTTCCGTGTACGAAGTCGACCAGACAGTAGACACCCCTCTTATACGCAATGAACAGATACGCTGGCTGAGAGTACCAAACTGATTGCTGCAACTGCCAGCACGATAATCTGTTTATAGTTTTGCTAGTTGTACATTTTTCCCCTGCAGCCAAAACAGCTTGTAAGGCGATGCGGGTTACCGCGGGATTCGTTAGGTATATAAGCAGCAGCCAGCAGGTGACCGCAGCTGGCTGCAGCTGACCTGTGAGCCGCGCTGTTCACTTTCAGTGGAAACTTCGCTATTACGGAAATAATGTTTAGCTGAAAACGTAGGCGAGGCAGCTTCGTGAATGATGAGCTGGGGGGCGCGGGTTGCGGGGCGCGGGGGCGGCTCAGGTGGAATAATTGTCACAATAAACAGTCGGTAATGGAGTGGCGGCGCGCCCAACGAGTTAATTAGTGAAATGACACCCCTCCTCGCCCCGCGCCCCCGCCCCCGCCCCCGCCCCCGCCCCCGCAGGCCCGGCAGCCGGCTGCCACCCCCGGCCACTCCTCTGCGCAGCCCACTCGCCTATTAAATTATGTCCAAGTGCTTATGATTTTTGACAACGAATTTTCAATATGGAGCCCAGTAGGCAGGTCCCTCCCTGACTACAGTAACATGACACCTACACTACATTCATTTAGAATGAAAGGTTCAAAAACCAGCTTTGCTGGGAATTCACTGTCATAATTGGTATAGTTTTACTGAAAATGGATGAGTTGCTTAGCAGATACTTTGTTTCTATCAACGCAATAACATTCCACTGTTGGAGCTCCGAGCTGCCGCTCGCTGGCGTCTCCTTTCAAGTTTCGCAACAACACAGTTTATTCTAAGTATAAAAGAAATACAAACTGTAGCAGACATTGTGTATTGAAGTCGTCATGGAAGTCTACATTCAGCAATAAGAGCTCTTGCGCGATTCTCATCCTACAGGTTGTTCTCGATTAACAACCGGGCTCTGAAATTCAATATGCTCAGATATTACCTAGTGCAGTACGTACCTATTCAGATGAGTACTAGTACCTAATGGGACAGCATCGTTATCGCGATCAACGGCGCCGACAGTGTGGCCGATATCACGACAATATACAGTGCATACGATGTACCTACATCTGTACTCGACACCCAAACACTCTGGTCCCGTGAGCCTGGCCTGCCTGCCGCCTGCTGGGGTCGACACTGGTAGTTACACGGCTGCGGCCGTAGCTCTATACCGTTGAAAAGGCTACTAAATGTTGAAAGATTTATAAGAGCTAGGTAACATCAATGCGTAAGAAAACAAATTAAATCGTATTTTTCTCATAGATTCATTAGAGTACTGATCATAATGCATGCTTAGTTAATTTAAGAACTAATAACAATTAGAATAATGAGTTAGACCTTATCATGAGTCGTGAGTCCTTTGAGTAAAGTAGAAGAGATACAGACGGAGATAGTTAAAATGCAACAAGTCACAGTGAATTAGTTAAGACTGAATGCCCAGCAACAGGTAATTTGGTTACTTACAAAATAGGGAATATGCATGATTTTTTTTATTTAAAAAATTAATCCTCATTCATGTAATAAACAGTTTAGTAAAACTGTTTTTCGGATAACTATGAAATTAAAAAAGATATGAGCCATCGAAGATTTGTTTCTATCTCTTTCTCGCAAAACGAAATTTAACACGGAGTTTATATGGCCGTAGTGACATGTGACGTCACAGTCTATGTCGGATCTCTCTGTCTAATTGGTGTGTAATCAATAGTTTTAAATGCTCATATCGGCCGTGTTTCTTGGCCGATTTTAATTTTAATTTCACTTTTTGTCATCTCTACTACGGTATTTTCATATTTTGTTAATAAATGCCATGAAAAAAATTCATGCATATTCCCTATTAAATTGTGACCTTTTCCGTATCATGCTCAGCTCTATGTACCCTCATACCTATTGTATCATGCTCAGCTCTATGTACCCTCATACCTATCGTATCATGCCCAGCTCTATGTACCCTCATACCTATTGTATCATGCCCAGCTCTATGTACCCTCATACCTATTGTGTCATGCTCAGCTCTATGTACCCTCATACCTATTGTATCATGCTCAGCTCTATGTACCCTCATACCTATTGTATCATGCCCAGCTCTATGTACCCTCATACCTATTGTATCATGCTCAGCTCTATGTACCCTCATACCTATTGTATCATGCTCAGCTCTATGTACCCTCATACCTATTGTATCATGCCCAGCTCTATGTACCCTCATACCTATTGTATCATGCTCAGCTCTATGTACCCTCATACCTATTGTATCATGCTTAGCTCTATGTACCCTCATACCTATCGTATCATGCTCAGCTCTATGTACCCTCATACCTCATCATCTGCCTAGCCTTTTCCTAACTATGTTGGGGTCGGCTTCCAGTCTAACCAGATGCAGATGAATATGAGTATTTTACACAGCCCAGTTACGGGTAAATACGATACCCCTTGGTAAGACTGGTTGTTGGACATTCAGGCTTCTGACGACCAGTCAAGACTGTCGAAGATCCACGAATGACGGCCGGAGCTTTTCGGAGGCACGGAGGAGTCTCGGCAGGTATGTAAAGATCCATCCATGGACCCATCCATGGAGCTAGCGCGGCAAGCCCTGCTTGAACTGATCGACCGACCCGTGCCGCTGTTATTACTTAGCTGAGTACTCACATACCTACAACTACAAGAAACAAAACAGTTTATCTGAATTTTGACTCATGCAGTACATGTACTATCAGTGTGCTCTCAAATTACCGTGCACGCACAATAATGTATCACAGCCCGCGCGCTGGCCAAAATATACCGCGCCAACATACAGGACACGTGGTTATCAGCTTTTCAATCCTTCTAATAGCATTCTCCAGATTGCCTGATGTGGTGAACCTTTTTACCACATTTATTCTTCTGTGACCATAGATACTTCTAATTTCATATAATCCGATTGTCTTAGGAATGTATTGTCATTTTCATCAATATGTTACGTTTTGCTAATTAAAACCTACAGTATAGGTTTTGACTATTATTTCAATTTAATTAGCATACGAAACGACTAAGATCCCATGGACAAATATCTACGACCGGAGCGGTTCGATGGGGACCCGTCTCTAAGCACGGCGGCCGCGGAATGGGCACACTGGAAGAAAACTTTCGTTAACTTGCGGTGCAGGACTCGGAAACTACTACTGATAAGGTCAAGCTTAACATACTAATTAATCACGTGTCTCCGAACGTGTATACCCACATAAGCGAGAGTGAAACATTCGAACAGGCATTGAATCTCTTAAACAAACTTTATGTTAAACCAAATAACATCCTGTATGCACGTCACGCTCTCGCCACTCGGAGACAAAGTAGCCACGAGACTATCGACACATACATCCAAGCCTTGAAACAACTGTCCAAAGATTGTAACTTCACGGCTGTCGATAGTAAGACCAACCGGGATGACAACATTCGCGATGCTTTCATAGCTGGCATCTCCTCGACAAAAATAAGAGAGAGACTCCTCGAAAACCTTTGTTTAACTTTGGACGAAGCACATAACCAGGCGCGTTCCTTGGAGATGGCTGAAGTTAATACGCTGCATTATAACAACATACCTATGAACGCGGCTACAGAAAACATCTCTGATAACAGTCGAAATGCAAGTGCCTCTGCAGCCACGCCGGCCTTCCAGAATTGCTCAAATCGCAAATGTTTTTTCTGTGGAGGACGGGTGCATCCGCGCAAGACATGCCCCGCCTTCAATGTGACTTGTCAACTTTGTAACAAGAAAGGGCATCTCGCAAAAGTCTGTCGCAGTAAAAACCTAACTAGTGCTGCCACGTCTGACCAGGAAAATGTCACCGCCTGCATCATTGCTGCATCACCGTCGTCCTTACATAAAGCCATTGTCCCTGCATATATCAAAGGCATTAGAGCTGAAGCACTATTAGATACAGGCAGTTCTAAAAATTTAATTAATTTCGAATTTTCTAAACTGGTGTCTCTGAAAATAAAACCAAGCCAGCAGACAATATCTATGGCCTCTCTTAATCATACATCATCAGTCAAAGGAGAAACTTGCCTCAAACTTACCTTGGGTAAACACACATATGAGAACGTTCAACTGCTTGTGATCGACAATTTATGTTCAGATATGATTATAGGACACGACGTATTAGAGAAGCATTCCTCACTAGAATTCGCATTTGGTGGTCCGAAAGAGCCTCTCGTCGTATGCAACGTGGCCGAAGCATCTGTCCCTGCTGTGCCTTTATTCGCCAACCTATCTCCCGAATGCAAACCGATTGCTATTAAGTCTCGAAGATACAGTGATGATGACCGACGTTTTATTGAAGAGGAAGTGAAGAATCTTTTAGAAGAAGGTGTCATTGAAGAGAGCCGGTCCCCATGGCGAGCACAGGTACTTATCACTAAGAATGCGAACCACCGGAAACGTCTTGTAATCGACTACTCCAGAACTATAAATCGCTTCACAGAACTGGACGCCTATCCACTTCCCAGTATTGAGGAACTGATATCAAAAGTGGCAAAATACTCT
This sequence comes from Luperina nickerlii, assembly GCA_963855955.1. Taxonomy (NCBI): domain Eukaryota; kingdom Metazoa; phylum Arthropoda; class Insecta; order Lepidoptera; family Noctuidae; genus Luperina; species Luperina nickerlii. The sequence continues at coordinate 546,408 of OY979666.1, read as the reverse complement.
GTATTTAGCGCCATAGATTTAAAAAGTGCGTATCACCAAGTCCCTATTTTGCCAGAGGAGAGACTATACACAGCGTTTGAAGCAGCTGGAAATCTATACCAGTTCGGACGTATACCTTTTGGTGTAACCAATGGAGTTTCCAGCTTCCAGAGAACTATAGATTGGCTTATTCGAACGGAAAAATTGAAAGGCACATTCGCATATCTTGATGATATCACAATTTGCGGCAAAACACCAGAAGAGCACGACTATAATCTGCAAAATTTTCTTGCAGCAACTAAGAAGTACGGTCTAACCCTGAATGAAGCAAAATCCATATTTAAACAAACTTCTATCAACATACTTGGTTATACAATCGCCAATAATATCATCAAACCTGACAATGATAGATTAGAACCTCTTCTAAACTTACCTCCACCTCAAGACTTGCCCAGCTTGCGAAGAGCCCTGGGTATGTTCGCTCATTACTCTAAGTAGATACGAAACTTCTCTGAAAAGGTACATGAATTATCAAAGGCCAAGACATTTCCGCTGAGTGACAATATGATTAAAGATTTCCAAGAACTTAAGAACGCTATAATCAAGTCTTGTGTTCACGCCATTGACAATAATATGCCATTTACTGTAGAAACTGATGCTTCGGAGCACTCAATTGCGGCAACCCTTTCGCAGGCGGGCAGGCCTGTAGCGTTCTATTCGAGAACACTTAATCGAAGTGAACAAAATCATTCAGCTATTGAAAAAGAAGCCTATGCAATCGTAGAGTCCTTGAAGAAGTGGCGGCATTTTCTTATAGGGAAATCATTTCTGCTCGTCACTGACCAACGATCCGTCTCTTTCATGTTTAATGCTAAGCACATCAGTAAAATAAAAAACGAGAAGATACAGCGCTGGCGATTGGAACTATCTCCATACAAATACGACATCTTATACAGGCCTGGCACGCAAAACCATGTAGCGGACGCCCTCTCCCGTGTTTGCGCCATCGTTGAAACACCTGCAAAGTTACGTTCACTTCACGAAGCCCTTTGTCACCCAGGTGTAACCAGAATGGCACATTGGGTGCGTTCCAAAAACTTAGCCTATTCAATTGAAGAGATAAAGAGTATGACTAAAGACTGTCGCATCTGTTCTGAGGTTAAGCCTAGATTCATTAAAGCTGATCCGCAAAATAAACTTATTAAAGCGATAGCGCCATTTGAACGACTGAGCATGGATTTTAAAGGACCAGTACCATCTAAATCGAGTAACAGATTCATTTTAACAGTAATCGATGAGTACTCCCGCTTTCCGTTCGCCTTTCCGTGCTCTGATATAAGCGCAAAAACTGTAATCAAGCATTTGGACAGCATTTTTAACATGTTTGGCATGCCGGCCTACGTGCACTCGGATCGAGGGACATCATTTTTATCTGCTGATGTAAAAGATTTTCTCCACTCCAGGCAAATAGCGACGAGTCGTACAACGCCATACAACCCTCAAGGCAATGGCCAAGTTGAAAGGCTCAATTCTACGCTCTGGAAAACTGTACAGTTAGCATTAAAAACTAAGAATCTGCCAATAGAGAGCTGGGAGGATGTCCTATCGCAAGCATTACACTCCATACGCTCGCTTCTTTGTACTAGTACAAATTGTACGCCGCATGAAAGGATGTTCCGCCATTCTCGGAGATCGACGAATGGAGATTCTATTCCCACATGGTTATCTGGCTCAAACAGAGTACTTATGCGACGCTTTGACCGGAAAACAAAATATCAACCACTAGCCGAGGAGGTGGAGGTACTGGACACTAACCCCACTTATTCGTACGTTCGAATGACGGATGGTCGAGAGACTACTGTATCCAACCGCCATCTAGCACCTTTGGGAGGCAACCGAGAAGATTTCCCCACAATTAACGAATTTGTGGACGCCGAACCCCAAAGATCGCAGTCACCATCACAATCTTGTTCACCACCAACAACTTCGCCTTCTTCACCGACAACATACTCAACACCAGTCTCGCTGCCAGCTACTCCCTCGTCACCGCCATCATCAGAGGATTTGCAAGGGGCATTGGAACCGGAACAAATGAGCTCGGACGGGATCGAGCTCCCAGTTTCGGAGCCACTCCGGAGGTCGGCCAGAGCACGGAACCCGCCGAAGTTTTTACTTGATTACATCTGGCCGGGGTGAATGTGGTGAACCTTTTTACCACATTTATTCTTCTGTGACCATAGATACTTCTAATTTCATATAATCCGATTGTCTTAGGAATGTATTGTCATTTTCATCAATATGTTACGTTTTGCTAATTAAAACCTACAGTATAGGTTTTGACTATTATTTCACCTGAGTTACACTATTCGAGTTTGCCAGTAAAGAGCAGTAACTGTACATAAACTACACCACGTTGGCTGTAACGTTACAATTTCCTGGATAGAGCCAGAAATTGTAAGGTCACATGGAGCACTCACCTACCTAACTTTCAGTCTGGAGGGGAGCACTGTTAAAAGAAATAAAGAGGACGAGTAAAAAGAAAATATAATGAGGTCGATGTGATTTACCTATACGACCTACAACTAGCTCAAGCAATAAATTAAAAATAAAACTAGGCCTGTCACTGACATTACAAAGGTAAACAAAGATTCAAGAGATAAAATCTACAGAAAAACTTAAATAACATGAATTTCAGGTAAAAGATTATGATAAGCCTCCAGGAAATGAGCATGAAGCTACCTAGGGAGGACGAATGCTTAAAATTTCAGGTTAATAATGTCCAAAAATGTAAGTAAATAAACCATGTAAAAACATACACATTACAGGGCATGCTTCATACATACTGACCACTCCAGTGTGAGCACGACGGAGGGGCGCACGGGATCGATCGGTCAGGGTAAAGCAGCGCTTGGCGAGATCGTTCCGTGGGTGGGTTACCGTTCATTTCATACTGAGACTTCTCCGTGCCACAGAATGCAATTTATGATGGTTTCGGCTGTCATTCGGCATGCTGCGCATCTCGACGTGCTGGGCATCTCGAGTTGCAGTAGTAGTAGGTACTACAGATAAATGGAGACCAAGTGTCAGAGTTGATGCGAGTGATTGAAAGTAACTATTTCAGTGTCAGTATCAACAATGCTATTCTGTTCAAAACCTCATCGTGAAGCTGCACGGAACCTCGAGCTTTTTGGTCATTATAACCTTAAGGGATGAAATAATTTTGTACTAAACGATAAAATACTGTTTAAATGTAGGTATATTATGTTATAACGCTGAAGTTTATCGTCGAAACAAAACAGTGGTCGATTGTTAGCCCGGCGGCGGTGATCGCGCGCGCAGCGGAAGGGAATCGCCGCAGTGGAGATAAGATAAGTTCCGTTGTGTCGTCACGTGGCAACGCGACCGGCCTCCGGCGCGCGCGGCCTTCAAGTGCAGGCGGCAAGCGTCTAGCAGCACTGCAAGTGTCAGCGTATGCATGGCATGGCGTCACTTCCACGTGCTTCGTGCTTGCTTCTTCGTCACCGAGCGACCTCTGCGCTTCGATTCACTACGCTGTAGAAATTAAAAGCTTTGTTACATTTAAAATCTGTCGTTCTAACACAAGAGTTTTCGACGGGCATACCTATATTGTATTAAAGGTATGTTGTGGTAGTCGATTAAGTGTGTCGAGGTGTGAGCACTGCGCGGGAGTCGAACCGGTCGCATCGGCGGCCGCGGCGGGTGCGCGGGGCGTGTGGCGTGTGGCGTGCAGCGTGCGGAGTACGTGTGGCAGACTGGCGCAGCGCGTCATCGCGGACATACCGCCGCCGTGTGAACTGGCTGCAGGTGATTCGGAGAGCTTTCTTTTTGTACACGCTTAACTGTACAAATAAAATACTAGATCTGTTCGAGGCAGGTTATAAAAGTTTTACGAACACATTCCCCTAGGGTAGACGCTAAAAATAGATTATCATACGCTTTAATAAATGTATTGATGCCGAAACTAAGTTCCGTTAAGATGAGCATTTGTACCAGTTCTAAGGTCGCTTTCCAACTCCCACTGAGCAACATACTTGCATAGTTCGCATATCTAGATACCAACATGGTATATGATCTGAAAGATACGTTTATTAGCTGTATAATCTAAGCTTTCCTCATTATAATATTATTTTGTTCTGTCCATTTAACTAAATTAAAGATTAGCATAATTTTAAAGACTGCGCGTAAAGCTGGGTTCGAGGATGCGGCGACGGTGCGCGGTGGTCAGCAGTTCAGCACACATTGAACTTGTACTAGTGATTCTGACGGCGCGCGGCGGCTCTGAGCACTAGGGCATAGTCCAGCGACTGGACACTGGGCACTGGACACTGGGCTTAGCGCCCAAGTTCGCCAGGGGGCTGCACGCCACAGCACAAAGTCAGAAGGCGCATATACTTACCACAATTAACAAACAAAGAGCTTCTTAAGACTCTACCACAGAATAACTAATAGTACTAACGTAACTCTACATAACAATCTCTACACTCTACAATACATATTATAGGTATATCAATAAATACACAGTAGACACGCGACATGACGACATGCGACAGTTGCACCACCAATGCCGCTACTGCTGAACTTGATCACCCACAATACCTATAATAAAATTGTCGATCGTTGTTTTAATATTTCTTTTAATTTAACTTGTTATATGTTTGTGTGTTTATATGTTTGTTACTTCTTCACGCTCAAACGGCTGGATCAATTTTGATAAAATTTTGTATGAGCTTATGGCACCACGTGAAATCTCTAATGTGTAATCAGTGTTTCGTTTATTATTCCTACTAGTTTCGTTAGGTATTTATAATTATCCAAACTGTTTTTTTTCTGATTTGATTTTATTGCTAATGTACAGGGCTTTGGCTATTTTCCAAGTATTTCTAAAAATTTTGGAATATGTAGCAACATGCTTGCTAAAAGTTTCAGTATTGATGTAAGGCTTAAGGCCATACAGCTCGAACAGTCTTTCCCTACTTATCCTCATACCTCTAGTTGCCCAGTCACTACCTATAAAATTAGGGCAAATGTTTTTTGTTTTCTTTTCAAAAGTTGTATTGACGTGAGTGTGCACTACTGAAAAGAAATCCTCGTAGAATTTATTTGCATCATCCATATCATAGCCTAGATCGTTCAACTTATTATTTAGAGTACTATTGAATCTATTAGTTTACCAGTCGTTATTGGTCTAAAATGTATTTGCACTTTTTGCGAAGGTGTTTTAAACTTAAAAGTTACCGTTTGTCCACTATGATCAGACGGCAGATAATCTACGATGGCTTTATCTAAATAATCACAATCGCAAAAACATTATCGATACAAGTAGCAGAAGTTGGAGTTACTCTAGTCGGTTCTGTAAAAACATTAGATAAATTGAACGATTTGAAAAGGCTTAATAATCTACTGCTATTTGAATTATTTTCCAAAATATTAATATTAAAATCACCATAAATAATTGCGGCTTTGTTATTAGATGCAAGTTTCGCTAGGACATCTTCCATTATTGACTCAAATACAGAAAAGTTCTGATAATTAGAGGGTCTACAAGTACAACATGCTTATCTCGCTCAACACAGGACAGTTCAATGCAATGTTCAAGTGATAAACCACTAACTATGTCATTTCTTTCGTTGCTTGGATTTTAAACAATTTTTTATCAAAAAGAGAACCTCCACGCAACATAGATTTACGGTTAAAACAACTGCCCACACTATAGTTCTCAAAATTAATTAACATTTTGGTAATCCTTTAACCAATGTTCAGTACAACAAACAATGTCAAACTTTGTTTTTTCTAAAAACATTTCAATTTCTAATAATTTGGAAGAAATGCCTTGAATATTTTGATGAAATAATATCACGGCATTTTGCTGATCTCCTTTTTGATATTTTCTTATTTTAGAGCAAAAAAATACCTTGTTACTATAAGAATATTATTACTGGTACCTTCTATTGTCTTACAAACTAGTTTAAATCCGATTATCCGGAGTTAATCCCAAGACTTCAATGTCATCACCAGGCAGTGAGCTCATAGTGCGTGAGGGAAATGGAACTTCCTTCGTACAAGTTGTACAAATATTTATAGCATTTGAGCTTTATTCATTCATGCAAACCACCTTCTTATTGGATTATTACTAACTATTGTGGTGTTAATAATACAAGACTTCAAAATAATACTTATGTCTGAGTTTATATAAAAGCTAACAGCCTTGCTATTATGTGTCTAAAACTAACAGGCAGACACACAGTATTCCTAGTCGACTGTAAAGTTTCCACAAAACTGTTGGTGTCAAAATATACAAGCTTGTCACTGTAATGACTAACTAAAAAGTGCATATAACTACTTATTAAGCATATGAATATAATTGTTTAGTTTGTTTGATAATTTTTTAAAATAATATAGTCTTTACAATATTATTTTATTACAATTTAACATTAACAAATTAGTTACACAGTCACTTATTTCCTATTTTTTTACCTTAGAACTGTTACCTACAAATATGTACAGTAATGTTAGTTTTAGGATTAAATACATTTCCTGTCCCTGATGCCATTATTAGTTTGTAGGTTGACCCTTTTTTTTTTTTTTTTTTTTTTATCGTGGAGAAATGCTCATGCATACTGCACTACCACGGGGAGATAGTACAGTTATGTGGGACTCTAACCCACTAAAACTCCACGGTGTCCTCCTCTGCCGCTTACGGCGGGAACACGGGCACGCGTTAGCACTCATCCGCGAACCCGCCGCGGCTGTCCGTTGCCGGACCCTCCTCTGGGGAGTACTCCCCATCACCGGCGCACTAGAACACATAGCACGCCGTGACCACCCCAGGGACCAAACCAGCACATGGGCGCCAGACGTCCCCGTGTCTGGGCACCCTTGGTCCCCCCTGCGACGGGTCAGGACATTGGCCCCGCCGCCTGCCAATTTTCGGCTGCAGAGGATAGGGAGAGCGGCCAACGTAATACCGACACTCCTCTTCCCCTGCAGCCCCACCGCGTCCGCCATCGTACGGTGGCGACCCCGTCAAGGCCGCGGAAGGTAGGGAGAGCGGCGCACCGTAATACCGGCACTCCTCTCCCGCCGCGGCCTCCAACCCTCAGCCGCGATGCCTCAGGCACGACATCGCGGCCCGCCTCAGTTGCGATGTCGCCCAAGCGACACCGCAACCTACTTTTGGCCGCTACGTCGTTGGCTTGTCGGCAAAAGCCCTGACGAGCGGCCCCTCCTCGGGTTCCTCTTCGCTTCACCGTGGGTGTCCAAGCCACGGCTACTGAGCCCCCCCGCCTCGACAATGCGGGAACCCACCGGGGGGGTGTAGGTTGACCCTGGCATACAATTATTTTGAGTAGAATAACTCAGGTTGTAGCACCCCCGAGCGGGTACAGTTAGCCGCTCCAGTTCAATACTCGGCGATCACCGGCGCGCGGGCGCGGCTCCTGATTGCGATCTCGCATCACTGCGGATTGCGCCCGGGCCCCGCGCCTCCCGCCGCCCGATGCACAGCCGGGGCACAGGCCGGGGTGCGTCTGCACTACAGGTGGCGCCTATCATATATTTCATAGCTGAGTTACCAGCGCTATCAGCTCGACTTGATTTTGGCACAAGGTCGCATTCAAGACCCACTTCAATTTATCTGTTTATAATCTTGTGTGTGTGCTACGGCCGTTCCTGGATAACTTCAGTATTACAACCGCTGGACATAGCTTGTGTATGTGTGCTACTGCCGTTCCTGGATAACTTCAGTATTACAACCGCTGGACATAAGTAGCTTGCGAATATCACACGATCCTATTACTGCTGCGAAAACCGAAGAAAAATATGTGAAACAAGATCAAATTATGTTTATTAAGCTACATCATAATGTTTTACCTCACGAAGGCAAAGTTGGTTTTAATATTGTGTGTAGAATCGTACACAATGATTCCGGTGGTTTCTGTTAGGCGTGGTAGTTTTAAACTGCTACAGCTGTAGGTACTTATACCTAATTTTTGCAGAGATAGGTCACCAATTAAAGGCTCCTTCAAACAGGCGCGACACGACACGCGACACAAAGGCACCGCAAGTCGCGCCACGAGTGGTGCCTTTGTGTCCCCGCGCGATTATATCGCGTGTCGCGCCTGTTTGTAGGAGCCTTAAAGGCGGACACAGTAGCTAGCTACAGACGCAGGCAGATATCCCGGCGCACTATGGAAAAATCGCGTATGTTTCGTCTCAAAACTCCGTATCTCAGTTGTTTCAAAACTAAATGAGCTGTAATTTTGCACACATAGTCTTGGATGTATAAAGTTTAATGGAAATAATTTTGACTTTGAAAATTATTTTTAATAATAAATTTAAAAATAAAACTTAAACAAATACATACATTCTATACCTAAGAAAAAAAAATGTCTTTTTTTTGCAATTTACGTACAATGGAATAATAGAAATAAACGAGAAAAAATGTTCTAAATTCAGGAAGCTCCTACAGATTTTCGTTGATAGCAAGTAGGGCCTTGGCTTCATCTAAAAGTAAGTACTTTCGATATTGTTTCTGAGGTATTTCTCAACTTGATATATATGGATCGGAAGTGTACCTACAATAAGGTATGGAACACGTCTTCATTGATAGCCGCTCTTGAACACTTTCTAGAATGATGAAGTCTAAACATTTTTTAATCCTTATTTCGGGATTCTTGCGCGCCTTCGGACAATTGTCCGATTGGTAAAATAGCATAGTACTCAATGATTTTTTCTCCGTGAATAAGTATTTTATGCACGGAGAAAGGCATATAATACCAGTAATAAATATTTACGTACAGTTGGACTGTACTGTATGCGAATTCACCGAACTTTTTTGTAGCCATTCCAGATGACAAACTTAGTTTGTAGTATTATGTACTTACTTACATTCGATTCAATTGAAATTTTCTTGTAAGGAGTCTTTCATATTATGCCCATTTACCAAAAAATTGCACAACTCTTGTTTACTACAAACAAATTCACCCATTTTTCAAATCAGTCAACTTTGCGAATATTTGAAAATAGGCTGCTTTTTAGGGCAACTGAATGTTTGACCAACAACTGTGAATGTTTCGGAGCTCACCATCCTTTTATAGGCCTATGGAATAGTGCTATGTGCAAAAAGATAAGATACTAACAATTTGCTCCTTTCCCATAACCAACCTATTTTTATTTCGACCCTAATAGACAAGTGACTATATTTTATCAAATAAGGTGGTCAAAACTGTATCAAAACGACAAAGAACTATTAATAATACTCATCACTGTAATGAACTTTTTAATTTTGAATTGACCTTAATAGATAACAAATGATTTTATGAGAATTAAAAAGAAATAAAAAATATATAATTTTTATCTCGCGATCTGTTTTGGCACCGTGTCGCAAAAAGAGCAAGTATATATGAGCAAATTTTTTTTCATCCCCCTATCTCGAAAAGAGTATTTTTGCTCTTCGATATCTGAGTGCAAAAGCTGTTTTTATCCGCTAGAGGATAAAGTAAATTGAATTTAGAACATCGTGTGCACTAAGTTTGTGAATTCAAAACATCATTAAACCTATTTACTTCTACCTCCATGGTGCCGAATTTATCATACAACTTTTTTTTTATTTTTTAAAAACTCAGACTCGGAACCTTCTTGGTGTACTTTTTTTAATTTGCTTTGCGCGCGCAATTTTATTTTCACGTCATATTGTTAAAACTTTAGGTTAAAAATAAAAACAAGAAACTTGTAAACAAGTGAAAAATCTAAAATGAGTGAATCCAGCGACGACGAAGTTTATTTGACGCCAACAGAATTGACTGAAACTGTAAAAAATGCGTAAATGAGCTTTCTCCCTTAACAATCACGCGAGAAGTATTTGAAACAGTACGATATGTTTAACACGTGGCGACTAGCTAAAGGAGCCAAAACTTTATCAGAAAACGTTTTGCTGGTATATTTTATTGAATTATACGAGACCAAGAAATCAAGCACTCTATGGAGTACGTATTCAATGCTAAAAGCAACAATAAAGATGAAAAAAAACATACATATAGACACCTATCCTAAATTAGTGGCATTTTTAAAAAGAGCCTCATCTGGTCATCAACCAAAAAAATCGAAGGTTTTCATAGCATCTGAAATTAAAAAGTTTCTTAACGAAGCACCTGATTCCGTATATTTGGCGGCAAAAGTAAGTCAGTTGCACATTCAGTATCTACTATTAATTAACTAGGTACTTAACATAATCCAATACGTACTTAGTTAATGTTGATAGGCATAATTATGCATGCATATCAATTTTATTAATTTATCTATTACAATACTCTTTCTTTACGTTACAGGTTGTTCTTATTATTGGTATAAGCGGAGCTTGTCGAACTAATGAACTAACACAACTTAATGTCAAAAACATTGAGAAACATTCAGATGACTTACTATTAATTAATTTACCCAATACAAAGACAAAAAGAGACCGCAAATTCGTCATTCGCAAGGAATACGTAACAATTGTTGAGAAAGTCTTACGCCCGCCTAACACTCCAATCAATCGATTTTTTCTACAATATCGCAACGGAAAGTGTGTTAGACAGCCTATGGGTGCTAATAAAATTGGCAGTATCCCACGAGAAATAGCAACATTTCTTGAACTTCCAGAACCCCTGAACCCCTTGTTCCTCGGAAACGGTTTCCGACGAACTTCAGCCACACTTTTAACCGATTCAGGAGCTGATCTCCTGTCCCTTAAGCACCATGGAGGCTGGCAGTCCAATGCGGTCGTAGAGGGATACATAGAGGATTCCATCCAAAATAAGTCTAAAATATGTAAAGGCATCGTAGGAGTCATTACACTGAAAGAGCCTCAGTCAGATCCTTGGACTGGCCCTTCTACATCAAAAATGAGCCGTTACGAAACACCTATCAATCGCCCTCTCTCGCCAACATATACGCCAAGGGAATCCGAAGAATCGGCACAACTACCGGTATCGGTATGACAGATAGTTTACCGAAAACCAGTACACAAGTCACTAACACCAACATTACAGTACCTAACAAAAATATTACACTCAACATAAGTAACTGTAGCAACGTTACTTTCAATTTTTTTTATTATACTTAGGTATTATTTGTTGTAATTTAAAGATTATTCTGTAATACTTACCTATCATATTGTAGTAGTTATTACATAAACTGAAATAAAAGTATCTTGTGATTGTAAATGTTTTTTTTTGCATTTATCATTTCCTCGCTGAGATGGGATGAAAAGTTACGTGTTGCACTCGAATGCAAAGATTTTTCATCTCGTGCTCTTTTGATTCCCTCGCTAACGCTCAGGATTCTCAATTTTAGAATCCTTCGCTTGCTCGGTCATCAAAATTGAGCACGCGGTTAAAAAGCAACTTTGCGCTCTTGTATAAAATAAAAAATTTTAAATAACTATTTACAAATAACTATTTTTCTCCTTGCCTAAACTAATGTATTAAGATCTTAATACAATAAATATCTCGACAGCGGCAAGCAGCGGTAAAGGGTAAATGTCTCGTTAAAAAAAATATCCCTAAAAACATACCATCTTAAACTACACACATCAAAAGTGTCTAGGGATCAAGCATTTTTATGCGGATTTCTTGAGATTGAGATGTGGCTTTGTAATAAATTTATGATTTTATAAATTTATATGGATCTTTTTTGGTGCATTTCATAATTTGAAACAGGAACTGTTAATCAAATTCGAGTAAAAGATGAAAATCAGCTGTCAATATTTTCCCTATAAAAACATACAACGCATTGAAGACATTATTAGTGCTACTGTTTCCCTACTACTGATTAAAACCAACGTTATTATGGAACGGCGACGTCATTTAAGCAGGGAAGAAATGCTCAGAGCCGTGGGAATGATAGAAGCTGGTTCCCGGCAACGTACTGTGGCTTTAGCTCTGAATACAAGTCAGAGTGTTATCAGTCGACTTTGGACACGTTACCGAAGCACTGGTACCGTGGCTGAGCGCCATGGAGGACGGTATCGCTGCACCACACGGAGACAAGACCGATACATTCAAATCTTAACTCGAAGAGCTCCAACAATAACCGCCATGATGTTAGCCGTGAGGCTTCATCACTCTTCAGGGAACTTAATTAGCGACCAAACAGTCAGAAACCGCTTGCATGAAGTGAACCTTCATTCCCGAGGACCGCTACGGGTACCACCTATAGCAATGCACAATCGTAGGATTCGATATCAATGGGCTCTTGAACACAGAAATTGGGCAGAAGAACAATGGCGTTTCGTGTGCTTTTCTGATGAGTCTCGTTTTGGTATGAGACCGGATACAAGACGTATACGACACTGGAGAACCCCTGGACGCCAACAGCGATTAAAATCCTGCCAGGAAGTCCATCCTTATAGTGGTGGAACCATCATGGTATGGGCGGGTATTTGGATCGGCGGAAGAACTCAGTTGATTTGGATCAGAGGCAACCTCAACGCTCAAATTTATGCTGAGACGATTGTATCTGACGTCATCGTTCCTCTACAAGTGCAAATCGGTCCCTTATTTCAGTTAATGCATGATAATGCACGACCGCACACCGCAAGAGTTGTAAGACAGACTCTCGCCGCAGCTAACATCAATGTCCTGCTCTGGCCTGCTCAGTCGCCAGACTTGAACCCGATTGAGCATGCATGGGATATGCTACAGAGAAGAGCTCTGCCGAATATGGAGGGTATCCAGTCGCAAGAAGACCTTTTTTTGTTGTTGCAACGAACATGGGCGGCCATTCCACAGCGTGATTTGGATGAACTCATTTTGGGTATGCCAAACCGATGTTCTTGTGTTGTTAGTGTTCGCGGTAGAAACACGGATTATTAATTGTTTAAGTTACCCAATAAAATTTTAAAGAAAACTGTTATTTCAGTCTTTTTTTCGAACTTTAATGTTAGTGGTTCAAATGTCAAAAATCCCTTTATTAGGAAAATGGCAAATTTCTTTATTAATGCAAAGGTGACTTGGTTTATCGTTACTGTGACAAACGAAAACACTTTATTTGATGAATCCTTAAAGAAAATTTTAATTAATATCAATCAGGAGAAAAGTTATTGCAAAAATATATGTTGATCCCTAGACACTTTTGATGTGTGTATATTGGTTGGCAATATATATAATATTAATTATGAAACGTTATGAGGAGATTATAGGCATTGTAAAAATGCTGTATAGTGCGGCGCCGTTTTCTACCAGCACAAACATGTCATTACGATAGTCTCCCTAATGATTAGCAAACATAATCACTTATCAATATTTGTTCAGTTGCGCGCATTCGAAATGATGTTCTTTACAAGTGATTACATGGAGCGAGCTGTGGGAGCTGGTCACGTCGCATGCCCCCGCCCGCGCCCCCTCGCTCTCGTTACTAGACTTCATAGTTCGTTTCCCTGTAGCATCTCAAGTCCGCCCAGGAGATACATGATCAGAATCTACCAAGTGGAGAAAGGCTAAGATTACTTAAAACAGAATGAAAATAAGGCTAGGTACTTAATGGATAAAAACGCCCATAGGAAGCGGGTCACTTCGGACCTAACCCTGTCCTGCCCGCCTGCCGGGATGCTCTAGACTCCTGCACAATCGAGAATAAATACGTAAATAGTTTTAGCCATATCTATCTAAATAAAAAATGATGTCACACTAATAGTACAAATTATTTTATGGAAAACAAGATAATACCGTTCTCGCCGCGCGTTGTGCCCTAGCCGGATGTGTTGTGTACGCGTTTGATCAGCAGCGACGACGCGCTATGCCCTCGCCGCGTTCGTTGTGTACGTGTTTGATCAGCAGCGACGACGCGATGTTCCCTCGCCGCGTGTGTTGTGTACGGATTTGATCAGCAGCGACGACGCGCTGTGCCCTCGCCGTGTGCGTTGTGTACGTTTTTGATCAGCAGCGACGTCGTGCTGTGCCCTCGCCGCGTGCGTTGATGTCTAATGTTGGCGCGGCCGCGTTTCTGGATCTACGTATTTGAAACATTATTTTTGCATTTGATAGCCCAATTCTTGAGGAAGGCTGTAGGCTATTTGACATCACGCTAGGAGCCTTAGGAGCCCAGCAAAAAGAAAATGACTGAAAGAACCCAAAGAGAAAACGAAGTGATAGCGCAAGCAGGCGATGCGATGCGACGGCATGGGTCGGGGGAACAAGATATTTCACGCGGACGAAACCGCGCGCAGAAGCTAGTATCAATATAATAAATATGTAGAGTGTGAAACCAGGGACTTGAAACAATACTCAAAATAACGTTACGCGTAGTTCCGGTACCGATAATTTGCCCCGTTCCACCAGGATCGTAACAAAATTAATTCCTTGGCTATAACGATACTGACTCACGGAACGAAATCTTAAACTGTTCACTAACAACATATCGTTATTATTATAACGATATAATAACGTTATTCAATTCGATACTCAACGTTGCCAGCTTGATGAGTTATAAGATGACGAAAAAGACGAAAAAGTATTAAGAATAACGTTACAAATGAATCTGTAACTTTTCACCTGTTACGTTATTACAAGCGGATAAGCTTAATGTTACTTTTACTACTTTACTACTAATGTTACTTTATTCTACTTTTTGACGTTCAAAAGTGCCTTTAATGTGCCTATTTGAAACAAATGATTTGACTTTGACTTTGACTTTACTGATACTGATGATCTACATGTACACGTACCCAATGCGCCATAATGGTGTAGCACGGCTTATCACTAATGACCTTCAGAATGTCATTGCCGGTCCCACGCACTCTGCGCATCATAGAAGCAGTCTTCTTACATAGAATGGTACTGAAACCGTCAGTACGTACTTCCGCAAACATTTCTGATGCGCTACAGTAACGTGGGAGCCCCAACAATATCCTGAAAATACTGAACTCTGAGGGCGTTGTATGCCCTCTGCGTATATCGAATCCATAGAGTGCACGTGTACAATGATTGACAGAAAGCTTTGAAAGAAGTTATTTTTACTTCTGGTGTACAACGTGCGAACCTGCGGGCCAACATATTGCATCGGACAGCCAACGCCCTCCGTTCTCTTTCCATATCAGCATCATCCTTTAAGTCCTCCGTAACTATGTGCCCCAAGTACTTAAAATTTAGCACTATTTCAAGGGCCATACCCCTTGACATAACCGCTGGCATATTATGTGCTGGCTTTTTATGCTTCGCCCTAAACACAAGCAGTGTGCTTTTTTGCACGTTGTATACAAATCCGTGCACTTCTGCATAGGCCTCACAGACCGCCAACAACTTCCTGAGTGCGTTAACTGACGGATTCAGCAGCACCATGTCGTACGCGTAACTAATACTATTGACACACAGTCCGTCAACAGAACAACCAACAAGAGTGCTACTGAGCTCGACAATCAGTTGGTTAACACACAGGTTGAAAAGCGCTAGTGAGGTTAATGCACCCTGTCGCACCCCGCATTCCAACCTGTACTCCTCAGAGAACTCTTTGGCCCATCTAACTTGATTGGTTTGGTGGCCATACCAACAACCCCAGCAACAACACCACTAACATGACTTTGAAGGTAGTATTTTAAAATTATGAACTTTTCCGTTTATTTAGATAAATAAGTATTCAGGCCAATTTTTAAGTTTATAGATCAAATACATCCAATTTTTCATATAAACTGTATTCCCGTTTTTCACCCCCACAGGGGTGGATTTTGAAAAATCGTTTGGGTTGTGTTCGTAACATGACTCAAAGACCCATACCCATTTTCGAGTTAATGGAAGCAAGCAGTAAAATCCACTCCTTAAACTTTATTACCCTTTTCCACCTTGGTAGGAGTCGATTTTTAAATAACTCTAAAACACACCTATTTATAATTTTTTGTTTTAGTAGTACCGAGTTTCGAGAAAATCTGACAGCGGGTTACATATTTTTCTAAGCTATTAATTTTGTCACCCCCTAAATCCTCTGTGAGGTTTTTTTTAAACTAAAAGTGACATTCTTTATTATTTACTGATTGTGAGACAAATATTGCCAAGTTTCAAGTTTATTAACCGAATGAATAAGATTTTTCACATAAACTGTATCCCCTCTTTGTTATCCCCATAGGGGTGGAGTTTTGAAAAATCGTCTGGGATGTTTTTATAACTTGACTTAAAGATTATTTATACCAATTTTCCATTCAAGCCACGTAATAATATACTCCCCTGTGAAATTGACTATGCCTCTTCGCCCCGATAGGGGTAGAATTTCTAAAAATCCTGATACATTTTATTATTAATTTTGGTCTTACATACCTACTGAGTTTCGAGTTATTTGGACCGCGCGCGCGTTAAAATTCTTCCATACAAAAGTTGACAGCCCCCAATCTTATTAGGGGGTAGTTTAGAACAGGGATGAGGATATTTTTTCCTTCGCGTCACAATATTAACTAACGAAATATATGGCGGGCCAAGTTGTTGCATTTTTGGCTATGAAAATATTTACATGTATTTTTTGAAACTCTTATTTATTGTGCAATATTACAAAATAACTCTTGAATTAAGAAAGAAATTACAAATTGCGAAGTGATAAGATATAAGTGAATAAGATTTTTCATTTAAATTGTATCCCCGCTTTTCACCGCCACAGAGGTGGAATTTCGTAAAATCGTTTGGGGTGTGTTCATTACTTGACTTAAAGATTATTTATACCAATTTTCGAGTTAATCAAGCCACGCAGTAAAATCCTGCCCTGTAAAATTAACTACCCCTTTTCACCCCGTTAGTGGTAGATTTTCGAAAGTAATACATGTTATTTTTTATTTTTGGTCTTAAGTATAAATACTGAGATTGGAGTTAATCGGACCGCCAGTTAAAATTCTTCCATACAAAGTTTGACACCCCCCAATCCTCCTTTAAGGGGTAGTTTAGAAAAATAAAAAATGCCAAACTTCATAATTTACTTAGAATAAGTATTCGTGCTAAGTTTCAAGTATATTACCTCAAGGAATAAGGTTTTTCATTCAAACAAAATCACCCCTTTAACCCCCTTAAAGGTTGAATATCCAAAAACCCTTTTTAGTGCTCCCCTAAAATCAGCTGCTTTTATGTTCGTATAACTCGACAAAATTGTCGAGTTATACGAACATAAAAACAGCTGATTTTGTTTTCGCGATTTCAGTTATGGTCCCATAGTAAAAGTTGATCATAATGATGAGTACAATGACCTCTTAAGAGGTTGTTAATGTTTTTACCAATTGGTTGGCTACCGACGGCGGCGGCGCGTGCGGCGGCGCACGCTGTGACGTAACGATCGCACTGAGTGCTTCCATATTTATGATGATGATCCACTGAAGATGATCAAATAAATAATTAACACATTCATAGTTTGGATCTTTTAGTAAAAATCCGTAACTTCAACTTGTAAAGACCCAAACCAGGAGTTGAACCCTTTACAGGTATTTTTTTACCTTTTGCAGGCACTGTGTTATTATTTACTTATTTATTGGATCTCCAACAGAGACTACACAATTACGTTCAAATATCCAAGAATTACGTCGTTCACTTATTTAATCTAGGTGCACTAACTTTAACAAGGACGAAAATATTAAAATAAATAAAATACCTAATACAAATTAATATTATTTTTTAAAGATTAATAATTACACAAACGCAAATGATTGAAGTAAGCTGTAGTCAGGCAGGTATTTGCAGGCGCACAGCGCACTGGTCAGACTCACTCTAAACTAAACACGTTTTATTATCTCAGCGACTTGTATTACTTATTACGCATCCGAAACGATGATTGAAAATACAAAACTAACTCCAACGACCGTTTGATTTTATTTAAAAATTCAAATGAGACAGCGATTCGACTAAAGCAGTGTTTACGGAACGTTAATGGTGACATAAATTTGAATGTTAATGCGTGGCTCGGGGTCGCGGCCGGCACACGTCTTCCAGCTAGCGACACGGTGCCACTCTATGCCGCGAGTGTACGCCTCGCTACTCGCGTCTCTTTGGAGCCTCATTCATTTAGATTAACGGTTGCTAATATGTAACAACACCTCATTTATGTCGTTACTCCAGCGAGATTAAAGCTGATGGCGCTGCTTCTGTCACCCAAGCTAATATCATTAGGTTAGGTGTGTCATTTCTCGCGTTGCCGTTGTCACTAGGTACTCCTTTGCTCAGATCATTGACAGGAATTCTCATAATTAAAAAATTGCATGCCTTTCTACGCGCAGACAATTATTCGTCTATAATAAATTGACAACGTTTCAGCACCCCCACCTGTCAGTGTCACTGTAAATCCATAGTATCTTATGTTATGTTAAATATTTATATTCAAAACATAAATATTATGTGCAGTTTTAGGGCAAATAATGTGCCGAATTTGAGCAGTTGTAACTTGCAACGTCCCCGGCGAAGAATCCCCGCAGTAGAAGCATGCAATCATTGCCATACAGTATTTGTACATAGATAGGTAAGTACATATTTATTTGTTTTGGCCTTTCTTCTCAGATTAGTCAGATAGGAAACGCAGACCTCATCTAGTTTTTAAAATTTATGATTGACGTGTAAAAGTGTTTGTGCAAACCTACTTACTGAAATAAAATAATTTATCATAACAATAAGCTGCGGCTACTCGTCTTGTGTTACTCGGGCTTCGTCAGCACAATTGTAAAGACTTACTAAACGTATTAAGCATATTATCGCATGCCCAATTAAATTGTTCGGGTTATGTG
Organism: Luperina nickerlii; assembly: GCA_963855955.1. NCBI lineage: Eukaryota > Metazoa > Arthropoda > Insecta > Lepidoptera > Noctuidae > Luperina > Luperina nickerlii. Next base: position 527,696 of record OY979666.1, on the reverse strand, counting down.
CATTAATTCTGTTCCATTTGTGGGGACGCTATTGACGACTTCCAGCCTCCCGAACAAGCCGGATACCGTAAAGGCTTTAGCACCGTAGACCAGATACGTACGCTGCGACAGGTTATACAGAAGACCGAAGAGTATAACCTGCATCTCTGCTTAGCGTTTGTGGACTATGAGAAAGCCTTTCATTCGATCGAGACATGGGCTGTACTGCAGTCTCTTCAACGGTGCCAGATCGACTATCGGTACATCGAGGTGCTGAAGTGTCTGTACGAAAATGCCACTATGTCAGTTCGACTCCAAGAATAGATCTCGAAACCTATCCTTCTGCAGCGAGGTGTGAGACAGGGAGACGTTATCTCTCCGAAACTGTTCACAGATGCACTGCAGGACGTCTTCAAGGTTCTGGACTGCAAAGGGGCTGGCATTCAATGGCGATTACATAACTCACCTTCGGTTTGCCGACGATATCGTAGTCATGGCTGAGACTATGGAGGACCTCAGTAGAATGCTCGATGACATCAGTAGAGCCTCCGAAAGAGTGGGTCTTAAAATGAACATGGACAAAACGAAGGTCATGTCAAATGCCCATGTAACATCCACTCTCATAAAGATTGGAGACACTCGAAGTCGTGGACGAGTATGTTTACCTAGGACAAACCGTCCAGTTAGGTAGGTCTAACTTCGAGAAAGAGGTCAATCGTCGAATCCGACTCGGCTGGGCAGCGTTCGGGAAGCTATGCAATATCTTCTCGTCCCACATACCGCAGTGTCTCAAGGCGAAAGTCTTTGACCAGTGATGACTTATGGCACTGAAACGTGGTCGCTCACAATGTGCCTTATAAGAAGGCTAAAAGTCACCCAAAGGAAAATGGAGAGGGCTATGCTTGGAGTTTCCCTGCGCGATCGAATCAGGAATGAGGAGATCCGCAGGAGAACCAAGGTAACCGACGTAGCCCGAAGAATTGCCAAACTTAAGTGTCAGTGGGCAGGGCACATTGCTCGCAGAACAGATGGGGCCAAAAGGTTCTGGAGTGGCGACCGCGTACCGGAAGACGTAGCTTTGGAAGGCCTCCCTCAAGGTGGTCCGACTACCTTGTGAAAGCTGCAGGAACCCGTTGGATGCGAGAAGCACAGAACCGGTCGAAGTGGAGGTGCTTGGGGGAGGCCTATGTCCAGCAGTGGACGTCTTTCGGCTGAAATAATGATGATGATGATATTTATTTCAACTAGAATTAGGTAAATACAATCGGCGATCGTTTTATGAGAACTTTTGCATGGCATTGAGTATGTAGTTTTATTAGTGATCGATGCTTTATCCCCATTATAAACGCAGTGCTGAGGAGCAGTATAGGTTAATATATTTTCCTACTATATTTGCATACGCCATTATTATGTATGTAGATCGGTAGACTTATTTACCAGCAAACATAAGATCGTAGCACCTCTATCAATCAATGTCCAGTCAGGGAAATGAATCATTAAGCAGCTCGGCACACTACGTCACTTTGTTCTTAGCGTATCAATTGCAAATTGGTCCAGAATTTGGCTATGGATATTACTTAAGCCATTTGAAACGGTCAGCGGGATTGTCCGAAAGGATTACCGTTGCTTGGCCCGGAACATAAAGGGCTAAGGAAGGAACACGGGTGGGTTTTAGTCAGTAAGAGTCTGACACTCCCTTCCGCTCCACCCAGAGCGGAAGGGGTCATTTGATGATTTCCCAAACTGAAAAAAAAGCATTTGATACGACAGCTAGAATGAGTAGGTACAGACAGCGTCAGTATGTGCTAACCCCTCAAGTTTTAAAATGTTACACATTAAATTCCTTACAAATAATCTAAAGAATACTTCAAAAAGAACCCATTGTTTCGACTCAGATTCGAACCATCGCATCACCGAACGTCGTCATACTCATACCGGCAGTTTGACGAACTAGCCAGCGAGCCCATATGAATTGCGTTGAAATTGTTATCTACTATGGTCTGAGTCATTTTATCTTTAGGTGGGATGTCTAATCGATAGATGTTATAATTTGAGGGTATCCATTAATTTTACTTACTTACGTTGTCTTTATAAAATTAATCCATACCCTCAAGTTATAACTATAACGTTTGATGTATACGTTCACTTAAAACGGCGAAGAGTAAACGACTACGATTTATTCATTAATTTTTAAAATGATTTATGATTTTATGAGAACTAAAATAGTTGTTCTGTGTGAACAAAATGTGAGTGAGCATAAAAGGAATTGCGAGACAGCTTGGCATAGCAGTAAGTTCATTATAATATTAATTGTGTTCTCCGATTTTTTCTTGTTGAGCTATTTGCGGTATCTTGTGTGTGGTATTTAATAACTTATTTAAAACCATTTTTTTCTATACAGAGACAAACGGTGCGCTTATGGGTGCGCAGATTTCAAGAAACCGGCGATGTTAAGACAATGACCATGGGTCGGAGAACTACTGGGATCTATACGGACCAATCTGAACATCATCCGGATATTGTTAAGGTTCACACTACACCGCCGTTTACATCCACTCGTTACAGTTCGCAACGGCATGGAATATCTCTCTGTCCACGGTTCGAAGACATTTACACGCAGCGAACATTCACAGTTATCGACCTGCAAAATATGTCTAACAGAAGAGCATCGAAGAGAACGATTGCGATTTGCCCAGAAATAGCAGTTATATTAATTAAGTATGACAACAAAATAAACAACGAAGACATTTAACTCATTTGATTCCACTATTTTACTTTGTATAGCAAAATATTCTAAGTAGATATCATGAGCTAATAAGAGATGTTAATTGATTATCTATTGATAACATGTTTATTCACTTATTATGCTCATGATTGTAATCCTGCCAAACTAACTTCTAGTTCCTAGACAAGTTGCAAACGCTTCAAAACTTGTCTCTTTCGATGTCACTTGTCAGACTGTCAAATGTCAAATTTGTATGCTGAGACGACATGACAGATCACGTGACATTTCGTTAGGTTATGTCAATCTAAAATATTTCTACCGCTTACTATTTTATCGTTTACCTTAATAGGATGCCACTTGTCTAGGAACCCAATTGTGTCAGTTGGCAAAATAGTATATTATGATAACTGTAAATAAAATTATCAAATCAAAATAAATCTTTGTTGTAAAATAAGATCATAGTTTTGTTAAATAATAGCAATAATAAATATTATATGATTATTAAGTTATTTTATTTTTCTTTATTTTTAAATTCTTTATAAATAATTACTAAAACAAAATAGAAAAATATATTAAAATAATAATTATAATGAACAAAAACCACATTTCGTGGCTATGATTTGAACTTCCACTCATAGGCACGGCAAGCGGTCTTGAAACCTCTAGTCTATTTAGACGATGAATAAAACGTTCGTAAATGTTAACCCTATTATTGCTTGTCGTCTTCGCAATAATAAAAGTATTAACGTTTTATTGAAAAAAACAATAATAAAAACAGAATTTTAAAAAATAAATACTATCTTAAACTTATTTATTCACTAAAACAATAAATTAATTGAAATAAAATGTTTTTGCAAAATACAAAAACCAACTTGGGCCTATCACGGATTTGAACGCACATGTCTTTTGGAGGGGTAATCACTTAATGAAGCTGTGTGTACCTATATTGCATTTGAATTAACATTCAATTTAAGTTGATAATTCGTAGACTATGTAAGCATTTATTTTCCCTGACCTTACCAACTGTACTGTTGGCTGTTGGTAGCTGTGCCACAGTTTAAGGTACAAAGTTAAACAATGTTAAACGATGATTCTTTTAACATTGTTTTCTTTGATTGTACTAGGTTTTTGTTCCAAAATAAACGATTATTATTATTGTTATCTGAACTTGATCCCGCAGAAAAAACAACGCATCATGTACCTACCTACTGCAAATTATTGGTTGTAACAGCTGTGGTCTAGATAGGCTGGCAGGTAAGTAAATAACGTTATGAGGGTCGCGGACATCGCATCCGCAAGCGTCGGCAGCACGTTGGCGCCCCTAGATATACCTACACTTGCTCTCGGTCTATAAGAACAGCGCTCAATGGAGTCCTGCAACCGTTCGCGCCGCCCGGGCGCCCGGGGCTAAACTAAGTGTGTAGTGTCTTATTTCTAAAATATTGTTAAGGAATTTACATTAGACACCTACGGAGTGTCAAAATTTTGCAAGTGGTCAAAGATTCCAGTATCGAGGTCTAAAAGACCCAGCTCGTGTATCTGTAGAGGACACTAAACGTCAGGGCTTAGTCGATGAATGCCCAATTCGTAAAATGCCCAACAGCTTGAAAAAGGACTAATTCTCGAAATACCTAGTTCTGAAAATATCTATTTCTGGAAATGCCTAATTCTTAAAAAGTCCAATTTCAAAATGCCCAATTCTCATAAAGCCCAATTCTTAAAAGGACTAAGTAATATTTTTCCAATCAGACAGATAATTCGAATAAGATACCTATGTAAGCATATATAAAAAGGGGGAATAGATATACTCGTAGATATTCTATTTCACGAAGTCCGTTTGACTATGTTTGTAGTTATGCCTGCACATGCACATTGTTTTAGTGTACGTAAGCTCAGCTAATTAAATCCATAACGGGACACGCCACTACTACAACCAAGGCTGAGCGGACTTCGTAAGATAGAGCATCTGTACCTAAAATAAAAATGTTGAAAAGTGGTTCAAAATCAAATCCTAACTAATATATTATTATAAATGCGAAAGTAAGTTTGTTTGTTTGTTACCTTTTCAGGCCTAAACAACTGAACCGATCATCCTGAAATTTTGCATATAAGTTGTCAGTTGTACAGAAACAGACACAGGGTACCTTTCATCCCGAAAAAGTGCTGTTCCCGAGGAAAACAACAATAACATTATTATGTTAATAGATGGCGCCATGTGTCTTTCGAACGGGATTGACACTGCGGGTGAAACCGCGGGCGCTGCTAGTATAATAATTATCGATTGTACATAATACAAACATTTATCAATTATACACACAGCTTCATTAAGTGATTACCCCTCCAAAAGACATGTGCGTTCAAATCCGTGATAGGCCCAAGTTGGTTTTTGTATTTTGCAAAAACATTTTATTTCAATTAATTTGTTTTAGTGAATAAATAAGTTTAAGATAGTATTTATTTTTTAAAATTCTGTTTTTATTATTGTTTTTTCAATAAAACGTTAATACTTTTATTATTGCGAAAACGACAAGCAATAATAGGGTTAACATTTACGAACGTTTTATTCATCGTCTAAATAGACTAGAGGTTTCAAGACCGCTTGCCGTGCCTATGAGTGGAAGTTCAAATCATAGCCACGAAATGTGCTTTTTGTTCATTATAATTATTATTTTAATATATTTTTCTATTTTGTTTTAGTAATTATTTATAAAGAATTTAAAAATAAAGAAAAATAAAATACCTTAATAATCATATAATAATATTTATTATTGCTATTATTTAACAAAACTATGATCTTATTTTACAACAAAGATTTATTTTGATTTGATAATTTTATTTACAGTTATCATAATATACTATTTTGCCAACTGATACAATTGGGTTCCTAGACAAGTGGCATCCTATTAACGTAAACGATAAACCAGTAAGCGGTAGAAATATTTTAGATTGACATAACCTAACGAAATGTCACGTGACCTGTCATGTCGTCTCAGCATACAAATTTGACATTTGACAGTCTGACAAGTGACATCGAAAGAGACAAGTTTTGAAGCGTTTGCAACTTGTCTAGGAACTAGAAGTTAGTTTGGCAGGATTACAATCATGAGCATAATAAGTGAATAAACATGTTATCAATAGATAATCAATTAACATCTCTTATTAGCTCATGATATCTACTTAGAATATTTTGCTATACAAAGTAAAATAGTGGAATCAAATGAGTTAAATGTCTTCGTTGTTTATTTTGTTGTCATACTTAATTAATATAACTGCTATTTCTGGGCTTTTCGCAATCGTTCTCTTCGATGCTCTTCTGTTAGACATATTTTGCAGGTCGATAACTGTGAATGTTCGCTGCGTGTAAATGTCTTCGAACCGTGGACAGAGAGATATTCCATGCCGTTGCGAACTGTAACGAGTGGATGTAAACGGCGGTGTAGTGTGAACCTTAACAATATCCGGATGATGTTCAGATTGGTCCGTATAGATCCCAGTAGTTCTCCGACCCATGGTCATTGTCTTAACATCGCCGGTTTCTTGAAATCTGCGCACCCATAAGCGCACCGTTTGTCTCTGTATAGAAAAAAATGGTTTTAAATAAGTTATTAAATACCACACACAAGATACCGCAAATAGCTCAACAAGAAAAAAATCGGAGAACACAATTAATATTATAATGAACTTACTGCTATGCCAAGCTGTCTCGCAATTCCTTTTATGCTCACTCACATTTTGTTCACACAGAACAACTATTTTAGTTCTCATAAAATCATAAATCATTTTAAAAATTAATGAATAAATCGTAGTCGTTTACTCTTCGCCGTTTTAAGTGAACGTATACATCAAACGTTATAGTTATAACTTGAGGGTATGGATTAATTTTATAAAGACAACGTAAGTAAGTAAAATTAATGGATACCCTCAAATTATAACATCTCTCGATTAGACATCCCACCTAAAGATAAAATGACTCAGACCATAGTAGATAACAATTTCAACGCAATTCATATGGGCTCGCTGGATAGTTCGTCAAACTGCCGGTATGAGTATGACGACGTTCGGTGATGCGATGGTTCAAATCTGAGTCGAAACAATGGGTTCTTTTTGAACTATTCTTTAGATTATTTGTAAGGAATTTAATGTGTAACATTTTAAAACTTGAGGGGTTAGCACATACTGACGCTGTCTGTACACATACAAATAAGTCTTAAGTAAATCGGGCTATATCATCAATTGATACGTGCAAAAACAAAAGTTAACACAAATGAACAAACAAACAAAACATAGGTATATCTCTGGAATTTAAAAAAATACATTTTTAGCATATTATAATAATTATTATCATCATTGTTCAAAAACTTTTGCATCATGAAACAACAACGTATCGAAGTTCGAAACATGATAATTACGCATAGGTAGTTTAAAAAAACATTGACAAGGAATCTATGAGACCCGTCCGAATTGTTTGCGATAAACAATTTTCGAGTTATTTAATTTTTAATAGAAAAAATCGCCACTATAGACATTATGCTGTAGCTTATCAATATAATAACATTTTTTCTGTCACTAAATGCTACACCTTTAATTAATAAAAATAAAATTTGCAGCCTTTAAAAATATCAATTTTATAAATAAAAAAAACCAATCGTAAAAAATGGGTTTGCCATACACATTAAACCAAAAAAAAAATATTTTTTTTTTCGATTAATCTAATACAATTATGTAGTTCTGTATGGCCCTAAATTACGATTAATAGTTATCAAGAAATTATTAATAATGATTGTTTATCCATAAACGCAGATGAGCAATAGCAAAATAACTGCTTTTATTAGTGTAAGAAATAGGTTCACTTAGTCGTCTTTGTCTGTGACGCACAACCCTCGTCGCCGCGCCGTCGCGTCGTTCAATTTTTCATGTTTCTGTAGATAAATAAAATCATTATAATTTTTTTTTGTTTAGGTTTTAGGTTTCTAGGGGACTACATATTTATGAAAATTCGAAAGAGTAAATTTTTGATTAAGTATGAATAATTTTTTTTTATCATTTTAAGGAGTTGATTTTCGTTCTTATTAATAAGAAGTCTGTCGCTTAGTCAAAAAAAAAAGAAAACAGGAAAATGTTCATTTGTTGATCACTTACAGCTATTTATTTTATTTACCGAATTGTACATATTTTTTTTATTATAAAAACTATTATTCGACAAAATAGCAATTAGGTGACATAAACACACGTGTGTGTGGTGCATGTGTATGTGTGTGTGCTAAAACACATGTGTGTTACAAATTCACGATCCGCCCTTGACTGTCCACTCTCGCGAGTGGTGCACTATGGCACAGTATAAATAAAGACATACAGTATTGTATCTCGGCCGTAACCTTGAAGTAAATGCCTACAGCCGCGCGGTACGTAAACATGCGATAGGGCTGCCCGCCTCCAGCATTTTAATTACATTTGCCTACTTTGTGTTTCCATTTAGTTTTGTTATTGTATTTTACTGTGTGTACATAAATAATAAAATAATTCGTCATTTCGAATTAACCATTTATTTAACATTAATCTGATTACAGTTTATTTCTATGAAAACTTGTTCATGTGTATTTTTAAACAAATTATGTTAAATTATTATTATTATTATAGTTAAACCAAACGTTCAAGAACCACAAATAAAATTCAAAATTGTATATTAATGTTTTTTTAATATTTTCTATCATCGTCTTATCCTTAACAGAATAACACAGATTGGAAGAAGTTAAATAGCAAACATGTATAAAAGTTATAGTTAAAATAATCTGTTCATTGAAGTAATAAACATATTTAAATTAATGTGTGCAAATAAAAGTAAATTTATCAATTAAATTGTAGATTTCATTTCACTCCTTCTTTGTATTCATACAAAATATTAATAATTCAATAAAAATAATTAATTTTATTCATAAAAGTATGCAATCATTTCATTAATGTTTTGTTATGATGTTGTCACGTTAAACTATCGTCCGTAAATCGACTTTACAGACAACCAATTTTTCTAGTATTATTCATACACACAGTACAATAAACAACTATTATTAATAATAAAAACCACGTCTTTACTTTGAATTATACAAACTAACAAAACACACATGCCCCGAGGTTTTAACACAAGCGTACCTACCGTTTAATGATTTATGAACCGCCTATAACTACCTACCTCACTCGTGTTTATCACTTTCCTTTACTCTATTCACTTCATTTATTAATCCAGACATCTTTTTTTCGGGAGATAAAATGAAATACTTATCCATTAAAATACACACATTATGTACCTACCTACAAGTAAGTAAAATTATTTTATAGTCTTACCTTTCAGAGTTTCCAGGTAATCTAAAAAAAGTTATCTCTGGATGCGTTATTGACGAATTCATGCAACCAAAAACAGCACAATATAGCCTACTCGTCATATTAAATATGTACTTGAACTTATTTTTAGTGAAAAAATCGCGCGGTTATTGTTAAAAAAAACAACACACCGTCCGTTCGTCACTGCAGCACAGTCGCGACTGTCTGCATGCTGAGCGCATGCCGTGGTCGAGGCGCGTAGGTATAGCTCGCGTTTCGTCCGTTTGTATGAAGACGACGTACTGTATGTCTTTATTTATACTGTGACTATGGTGTGTCACGTGTGTGCAGCAACAACAGTCCTGATCCAGCGCAGTGTTATTAAGCTCCTCCACAGTGTCCCCAGGGCCCAGTGGCAGCTTCTGCTACCGACTTGGTACAACAATAATTCAAACTCAAGACAACAATAAAAGTGCCGCTCTGCACTGCCCACGGCTAATCTTATTATAATAATAGGAATTGAATTGGATGTTCATAGGTACTGGTGAGCTAGTTTTTCTGTAGTAGGTAGGTGTTAAATTTCAAAATTCAAAATTCTAATTCTTTATTTCAGACATGAGTTCTTAGTGTTAGTAGCAACAAAATAACTTAATAACTAATGTTAGTAATAAGGAGAAATACTTAAAATTTTAATTGGTGTGGATCTTCACCCAGTGGCGCAGCAGAGGGGAGTCCCACCGATCTAAGAACACGCTCAGGAGACTATTGGTGGCGGTGCGTAGCCGGCCGGCTATGGAGGTGGTCCTTTTTCTTACAATGGCGTAAAAATCGTCTGTGCGCGCCTCCGCAAACATAGTGGACGCACTGCAACGCCACGACAGCCCCAACAGTATCCTAAACGCGTTATTATATTGGACACGCAGATTGCTGTATGTCCTCTAAACTTGGAAGCTATTTAAAGTTGTGCTTCTGTGTGTATCGCACAGTGTGTTATGGTAATGTAGTGGGAGCGCCGCGAGCCGCGGTCGCGCAGCACTCGGCAGCCATCAAATAATTTCTCGGCGCGACACTTGCTCGCTCAAGGCTGGCGCGGGCGGCGCGGCGCGGAGCCTGCACCTGCGGACGCACGCACACTGCCGCACTGCGCGCGTCTATTAATAGAAGCCGCTGTACGACACTTGGTAACCGACTGGTTGTGCTTAGTCAGTGGCGCTTCTATTTGCAAGGAATTTGATTCCCGCTCGCTGTCCTGCTCCTCTGCATATTCCACTCCGAGTTAACTTATGCAACTATCTATTATTAACAAAGATCAGATAATTAGGTACCTGCAATATCGTAAGTAGATATCCAAAAACATATACCTCTTTCTTGCACAGAGCGGCGGCGGCGGGCGCGCACTTCATTCATACTAATATTATAAATTCGAAATTAAGTCTGTCTGTCTGTCTGTATGTTACCTTTTCACGCCTAAACCACTAGACGGATTTCCACTAGACGGAAACAAGATATGCGTTACTTAAATAATTTTAATCTAATCACAGACAAATTTAGCAGACATTGATCATAAATTACGACAAGCACTTTTTGCCGGCAGTCTCAAACAAAAACTATTTTATTCACTTTTTAACCCCCGACAAAAACAGAGGGGTGTTATAAGTTTGACTTGTGTATCTTTGTGTATGTCTGTGCCATCGTAGCTCCCATACGGCTGAACCGATTTTGATTTTTTTTTTGTTTGATATTTGTCTTGATCGAGAGTATGATTCAAGAAAATTGGTTCAGCCGTTTGAAGATTATCAGCTCTTTTCTAGTTGATGAATTGATGTTAGCATCTTTCACAGGTCTGATTGAGTCAAAATTTGGCATTTCGTTAACGTCAATGATAGTAAAATAGTTTAGAATAGTTTTAAAATGTTTAATTTCACTAAGAAAATGTAGGTAGACACCTACCTACTTATGTGGCTACTGTATACTTACTGGTGTAAAGTCGAAAGAACATCCACAACCTCAACAGATTATCAAATAACATTGACAAAGCTAAACTGAAAGACTGGCTAACCGACCAGGCATTATATGACCTAAAGGAATGGTTTTAGATACCTACTTACTTCATGACGTTAAGTATTACTGACTTGGTTCTTTTATCATAATTATTTATTGTTGTATTCCGAAGTATTAGTATGACCTAGGTAATTTTATTATTATTATTATTTTTCTTTAATGTATGATTATTCAAAACTTGACATGTAATTTTTATAATTATTAATAAATAAACTAAAATAAACTAAACTAAACTAAACTAGGTTATAAAAAGTGAAATTCTCGGGAAATACATGATAAACACAACTGGTCGCAAGGCCACGGCCGGCGGTCGTACGGCGGGCGGCCGGCGGTCGTACGGCCAAGTGCGCGACGCGTATTCGTTTGGTTGGTCTATAGGTACGGCCACACTGGCCGTGGTCGTGACCGCGTAGTGCGCGACGCCCGCTACGGCAACGCAATGTCCTCTTCAGAACAGCTAACATAACACAACCATACATTTTATACAAATTCAATGCACCATAAAAATAATATGTAGATACCAGTAGATACTACCTAGGTGTTAACCCAAACAGTGCTCTGTGAACACCAATCAGCGTAATGACTTAAAAGACCTTTGCTCTAGTAGTGAAGCGATTCAACTATTCAAACAATATACTTATTATACAATATAACGTATTTAACTTACAAAACATAGCCATGTTTCCTTGATTTACCATTCATATACACGAATAACAAATTTGTCTATTACGTATTGGTCGCAACAACTTACAATCTAATAATGAGCTGTATCACTAAGATATAGAGGTGAGATCAGCGTGCCCGGCGCCGCTGCTTCAGCGAGCAGCTTTAGCGTACGGAGTCTCGTCACACACTCAATACCTATTACTGGTATTATTAAATAGCTCACGTCTAACATAAGTTATCAATGAATGTGCTTACTTTAGTAAAGTCAATATGTCCAGTGCACAAAATATATATAGATACGTAAGTATAGGACTATAGACCAACCTTTGCGCAGCGATAACCGGTAACCGGTACGTTATCCAAAATCAGCTTATTTGGTACAGTCAGCAATAAAAGTCGATTAGCACTTGTAAACTTTTTAAATATAGTAAAGGAGATGGACAAAATGTGCCCCAAAGTGTACACAAATAAATGTATTGTAATTAATTTAAATAAAAAAAATCAAGAATTTTGAATAACTATTTATGGCTTAAAGCAGCAGATAATAATAAATCATAATTAAAAGTCTTTTTCTGTTTTATTTGACGTAAAGTACCCTTAGTGTTGCCATACAAAATCAACAAAATCAAAACAGGGAAAAACATTAACTATTACGCATAGCGGACCTAAAATGAAAAATATTTAAAACCCAAACTGTAATCAACTATTATTTTTTATGTTTTTCTATCTATAAATAGTACCATCTATTATTGAATTAACACTACAAAAATCTAAGTGCAATTATTATGGATAGGATTATTTCGCTTTTGTGCTGGCAGCACTCAAGTTACCCCGTCAAATGTCAAAACACGTTCCTACCCTCTTCGAGTCTTCGATGTCCGTTGCGCGCGCGCAAATTCTCGTCATTTGTTTTCTTTTGGTTTTGTGTTTTACTTGACAAGTGTACGTTTATATTTTATAGTGTCGTAGTCCCACGCGAGTTCTCCACTAATTGTTGTTGTAAGTCCAGAGCTAGAGTTTTCGGAAGAACTTGTAATGCACATAGGAGGTAATCACCCTGTTCTATTAAGAGGTCGCATTAAATCGAGACATACATCTCGACGTGAGTATTACACTAATATTTTATATGATGAGCATCCCTCAAGCCAAGACCAACCTAGAAACGCTTTATTAGGTTACTGGTGTAATTGTGTAGCTGGAAACCGGACTGTTGGATGTTGTGCATATAATATCATGACAATTCTTTGGTACTTGGTGTGGGCGAGATACCAAGAAGATATTGTTCCACCAGCAGTATTTTTAGATAATGTATTGACGACGTTAAATGATTAAAATACATAATGTACCTACGTTGTTTTACTTGTATTCAATGTTACAAACAATAGATTTTCAGATGAAAAAATACTGTCCTCCCAGTTTTTTGTAACTAATACGCTATGCATATTAAACTTCTAGGACAGATGTAAAATATATACATTAATATACATAAAACTGATTTAGTCAAATACTGAAAAAATCACTTTTTGAAACCTTTATAACTTCTGTTCCCTACTGCTGAGCAATATGCACCTTTTTATTTATTTTTATAGAAGATCTGTACTATGAAATGACAAGATTTTATTTATGTACTTTCTGGGGTATAGGCCCATACAATTTTTGGCCATCTCCTTTGTTTTTGTTTGTGGTGGCCTAAATATTGATCTATTAGTTAATTCACCAGAAAAATGTAAGCTAATCTCATTGTTTAAATCATTTAATTTAAAATGTATCTTTAATGAAGCGACTAGAATAACAGCAATTTCAGCTTTATGCATCGACAATGTATAATTCTAAAATAAAAGACTCGTCCTTTTAGTGGCGCCAGTCTGTCCATACTGGTCAACTTGTATCATTTGACTTAGGTAAAAGATTACAAATAGATAAATCCATTCAATTAAAACTTCTAACTAATAATAAATTGAAAATGTTTAATAATAATGTTCTTAGTAATCTTTCAACAGCTAGTTTTGATTCACAAGACCCCAAAATAAACTATGGTACATTTTTTCTACAGTATGCCAAGAATTCAATAAAGAATGTCCTGTAAAAAAAGTTACTATCAATGCTAAACCAAAGTTTAGTGAATGGGCCACTGCTGGCATTAGAAAAAGCAGAGACATTTTATATAATCTGTATCACGAGAAATCATTAACTTCTGATCAAGCCCTTCCTAATTATGTAAGAAACTATTCTAAAATATTCAAAAGAGTCTCCGCTGAGGCTAAATCTAAATTAATAAGTAATGAAATTATTATTATTATCAGCCATTTCTGTCCCACTGCAGGGCAAAGGCCAAACACAAACAAAACAAAACAAGAAGAACAAAAGGAAGGGAACAAAATCAGTATGTCTAATAATAAAATAAAAGCTGTGTGGCAGGTAATAAAGAAACTGGAAGCACAAAACAGCGAGATCAGAATGAGTTGTCCCTAAAAATTGATAATGAAACCATTTCAGATAAGTTAAAAGTTGCTGAGACACTAGAAAATTTCTTTACCAACATCCCAATAGAAACCTCTATTGGGATGTTGGTAAAACAAAGTTTCTCCCCTCATCACCTATATTAGCTGAAGCTCTTTTTAAAGAAAACTTTAATAAGGATATTTTTAGCTTTGAATTCAAGCACATTTCTGTTGCCACAATTGAAAAAGCATTTAAAGTCTTAACATAAATAAAAAACACTGAAAACTTATGGGGATGTCTGTTATTCGTATTATACATAAATGACCTCATCAAATGCTTAAAATGTGAATGTATACAATTTGCTGACGACACCACTTTGACGATAAAATGTTCCAATAAAATTGACATAGAAATTGATACTAATATTGAACTAATGAATGTAATAAAATGGCTGGGGGACAATAATCTGCAAGTTAATATTAATAAAACTAAAGTAGTACAATTTCAAACATGCAACTTGTCAGTTACACCAACAACAATTCGACATGACAATACAATTTTGCAACCAGAACCATCGGCTTTATTTTTGGGTATTATAATTGACAACAAACTGAATTGGAAAGAACATATAGAAAGAGTATGCAGTAAGCTTGACAAGTTTGTATATGCTCTTCGCAAGTTAAGACTAGTGTCCACTAAAAAAACAGTCCTAAATGCTTATCATGGGTATGTTTCGTCAGTACTGCGTTACGGCCTAGTCATATGGGGTAATTCAGTGGACGTGGAAAGAGCGTTCAAAGTACAAAAAAAGTGTATCCGAGCCATGAGTGGAGCAGAATATTTAGACCATTGCAGGCCATTATTTAAAGAATTAAAAATTCTCCCACTCCCGTGTCTGTATATTTTTGAGGTTTGTTTATTTGTAAAAAAATACCCTCATTTATTTTCATTGAATGTACAAGTCTCAGAAAGATTGAATAAAAAAAATGCTGGGAAACTGTTAGTTCCTCCTCAGAGATTGCATCTTTATAGCAGAAATGCCAGTTGTATGACAATTAAAATTTATAATAAATTACCACCTGAATTCAGAATGCTACCAATAGATAAATTTAAACGTACAATGTTTGCCTGGCTTTTGGACATGTGTTTTTATTCGGTTAGCGAATTCTTAAACCATAGTTTTTGACATTAATAAAGATAATAAATATTCGAAATAATGACTGTAATTAATAATCTGTGTTATTAGTATTTTGGCATTATTATTATTTTGACATTCCACTTAATAATTTTTGACATTGTATTTCTTTTTCACATTATTTAAACTGACATTATTATTATTATAATTTTTTAAATGATATTTTACCTACTGACTTAATTTTTTTTTGTTTGTTTTAAATACTTGACATTAGTGATAAGTCCAATTGTGTAATCATTTTGACATTTCATTCCATTGTAATAATATAATATAACAAAATTGTACTGGTCTTGACATTATATAAAAACTATCTTCAATATAATTTTTAAAATTTCTACACCGGCAATGGTAGTGTACGTGAGACATTTTAATATTAAGATCTTGTATATACCGTATGCTCAGAAATAAATGAATTATTATTATTATTATTAAAGTTCTTGGAGATATTATTGACACAATTGCCCCTGCCCTAACAGGCATATTTAATCAATGTTTAGACAGTGGTACGTTTCCTGACTTAATGAAACATAGTAAAGTAGTACCAACTTTCAAATCGGGTAGTAAATTTGATCCCTCCAATAATAGCTATACTAACCTAACCTAACCTATACGTATCTGTGCTACCAGCATTGAGCAAAATCTATGAAAAAATCATGCTAGACCAGATTTTGTCACATTTTAACTCAAATGGGATTTTACATAGTCGCCAGTTTGGTACCTATCACGAAAGGTTGGTCAACGATGGACGCGGTAGTAAAACTCATCAGTCACATTTTGGAATCCCGGGAGAACTCCCAGGATGGAATTGGCATTTTCTGTGACCTCTCAAAAGCGATTGACTGCGTTGACCATAAAACACTGATCTGTCAATTATACCATTACGGAATTCGCGGACAAGCTGCTGATCTTGTTCTTTTCTATCTGTCAAAGCGGCAGCAAAAAGTAAATGTTAACGGAGCAACGTCATCGGAGTCTCTAGTTAAGATGGGCGTGCCTCAAGGCTCAATTTTTGGCCCTTTCCTATTTCCAGTTTATATTAATGACCTTCCTTACATGATGGCTAGCTTGTCGGATATCATTTCATTAGCTGATGACACTTCCCTTATTTTTAAAACAGATAGAAAAGATACGGATGTCTTACATTTCAACGATAGTCTGGCTGTTCTTTCGAAATGGTTTGCAGCTAATATCTTTTACGTAATGCGAACCAAAACTAAATGTCTTAAGTTCTCGTTACCAAATGTACCTCAAGGGGGTTTGAATTTAAAACTTGATGGCAAAAAATTAGATGCTGTTACGGAAACTGTATTTCTAGGAATTACTTTAGATTCAAAATTATAATGGGGCGCACACATTAGAGCTCTTTCAGGTGGATTAAGTTCAGCTGGATATGCAGTAAGAAAAATAAGGCAGTTGACAGATATAGCCACAGCTAGGTTACTATATTTTGCTTATTTCCACAGTATTATGTCTTATGGTTTTCTGCTGTGAGGATCGGCAGCTGACGTAGATTCAATTTTTATTTTACAAAAGAGGACAGTCCGCGCAATCTATAAAATGGGTCGTCGCGAGTCTCTTAGATACAAATTCAAAGAAATTAATATACTAACTCTGCCTTCTCTTTATATTTTAGATATGATTTTGTATGTTCGCAAGAACTTAGGACTTTTCAAAATAAGAAGCGAATTCCATGACATAAATACTCGTAGTAAAAATGAAATTGTGATACCTAAATTTAGATTAACTAAGGCTAGCAAGTCATTTCTTGTAAACAGCATCCGTTTTTATAACAAGTTGCCAAAGCCGGTTACAGAACTTAGCGATGGAAAGTTTAAAACCCTCATCAAACAAGAGCGAGTCGGACTCGCACACCGAGGGTTCCGTACCATCATGTTTTTAAATTTTCATCGGCGATAATTTTTTTTGACAAATATAGGCCATATTTGTCCAAAAAAATGAAAACTGCACGCTGTGAAGTAGAATATTGCAGTTTTAGGTCAGCACCATCTCTTGACCGATAGTGGAACTAATGTAACTTTTGTTGATGATTTCTGAAAAAGTGTGCTATTGAGAGACTTCGTTTTATTTTTTCTGTAATCTTTACATAAACTTCTATCACATAGAATAATTTTAGATTTTTCTCTTTACAAACTTCGGAGATAAAGTGGGGAACGGTATTTTTTTTTACATTTTTCTTCAAAAGTCAAAAAATATTCGGCTTAAAAAAAAGGAAAAATGTTTGAGAATGTGAAAACTGCGCTTTTTCATATGATACCCCACATGCCCTAGTAGCCCCACTTCGAATTTTTCAGACCCCCTTTCAATCTCTGTTGCAAAAAATATACATTATTTGCACAATAGTTGGGCAAATGTCATCTAAAACTATTCCAAATTTCAAGTTAGCATTAGTAGTTCTTGAGATCATATCCAGCTGTGACAGACAGACAGAGTGAGTTTCACCATAAGATTTCCGTTTTACCATTTTGTTACAGAACCCTAAAAAGCATATTATAAGATTAAAGACTACGTTGAAGACAAGGCAGTTTGGCAATAATTCCTTCTGCACATGTGGCTTCCCTGGCACCTCATTAACGGCATAACTATGTAAATGTCTATTAACTGCTCTCAAATTACGATGTTTATTTTTATTTATTTTTTACATACTTCTTTGACATATTCTTTTTATTATTTGACATTATATACAGACAATCCTAATTTTCACCTCTTTATTAGTGGTTGTAATGGCAATCATATCACTTGGTTTTAATAGGTTTTTATATTTTATTTTTTATTTATGCTTTTGATAGAGTCTTATTTTGTAAATGTGAGGACTTTGTAGGCCTTGTAGACTTTAGATCTGTAGGGCATTTTTTATTTTATCAAGTCCCTGGTACTTGTTGACGAGCCTACGCTCTCTTCCCATACCTACTGTAATTTGAAAACATTGTAAAACGCCAATTATTTTTAAAAAGAGTAACCGTGGAGTTTCTGGCCGGCTCTTCTCCACACGAAACGACCAATTGAAACCGTGCACCTAGCTTCTGACGTTTCATAAGTGCCAATGTAGGTATGTGAAATAAAATGTTTTGATTTTTACTAAAATACTTTATAATTATTTTATAACATATTTGCTCGTAAAGGGTCTCTTATTTCACCAATTTCAATATCGTAATGTATCTCATTACGCACTTGTGCGGTAATGTAAAGTAAATCGCACGGTTTATCAAGATGCTCCGTCAAAACGAACGGTACTTTTTTAATCTTAGCAAAGAGTTTTTATTTCAGAAAAGATGTCAACATTTTATGAATAAAACTAGCCTCTGCCCGCGTCTTCGTCCGCGTGAAATTTCTTGCTCCCCAACCCATCGCATCGCATCACCCGCCCGCGCTATCACATCGTTTTCTCTTAGCATTCTTCCTGACCTTTTTCTTTTTGCTCAGCTCCAAAGAGTCCTGGCGTGATTAAGCTTTCCACATGGATTGGACAATCTAATGCAAAAATAATTGACAATTCCAGAGATTAGCGTGTTCAAACAAACAAACAACAGTTTGTTTTTCTGTTCTATTAGCTGCTAAAGGTAACTTTATTTAATAATAGCTGTGCCCCGCCGTTTCACCCGCCGTAATTTCAGGAAAAAACCTACTAAAAACTTGTTGACAAAAAAAAAACAACCGACTTCCAAAAAAATACAAAGTGAAAAATAACT
This sequence comes from Luperina nickerlii, assembly GCA_963855955.1. Taxonomy (NCBI): domain Eukaryota; kingdom Metazoa; phylum Arthropoda; class Insecta; order Lepidoptera; family Noctuidae; genus Luperina; species Luperina nickerlii. The sequence goes on along the minus strand of OY979666.1, from coordinate 508,606 downwards.
TTAATTTCGGAAGTCGGTGTCGTTGGTTCTGTATTTTCATTTTTTGACACCGACTTTCAAAATTAAAGTTATTTTTCACTTTGTAGTATTTTTTTTGGAAGTCGGTTTTTTTTATTTTTAAGTTTTTATTTTTCACTTTTTAGTTGTACCTGCCTACCCCAAACAAATTCATATAACACTACTTGGTATGTGAATATCAGTGACAGGAAGCTATTGAACACGTCTGCCTACCCCTTTCAAAGGTACAGGCGTAATGTTATGTTGTGTGATTGCGTAAACAATGCATACATTATGCTATAGCAGCAATCGCGGTTGATTTGCTGGCATTTATTGAAGAGTTCCGTTGTCTGTCTCCGAAACTCATCATCAGATCTTTATGAAATTTAAATTGATCCTATTTAAATTTCATAAAGATCTGATGATGAGTTTCGGAGTAAAAATATTTCCGGAATAAAAATATTTCGAACAAAAAAAAATTTTTGCAAATCCGTCTGTCTATACATATTATATGAGGGAGTTATGCCCGAATATACATAAAAAATAAAAAATAGAAACATCCGAATTGAGAACCTCCTCCTTTTTTGAAGTCGGTTAAAAATATATTCCATTACTTTAAGATATTACTTAAGATTATTACTTATACATGTAAACTATGCGACTATATTACTTGTAAACTATGCAACTCCTAAGATATTCATTGAAATCAAATGATGTCAAGGGCAATTTTATTCAAAATTAAATACTTGTGATGAATAACGTATTTATTTTGATAAGGATTAATATCATGTTTATGAAGAAAGAAAGAAAAGAAAATTGCGTTTATTTGGCAAAAAAACCCTTAAAAATAAACAAAACAAATTCAAAATAATTAAAAATAATAATGCCAAAAGGGCCTCAGCTCAGCATAATGCCAGATGGCAACACAAAGTGCACCACCTGACGCTGATTTTCAGCTGCTGCCCACGAGTGCCATACGCTCGAAAATATAAACACATTTAAAAATTCTAAAATACATATTTGCAAAAAATAAACATTACATTAGAAAACATTAGAAATTATAAAGATAAAATAAAATAAGTAACATTGGTAAAATTGTATAACGTATAAAATTAACAAAATGTATAAAACTGTATAACGTATAAAATTGATAAAATGTATAAAATTGGTAACAATAATAAAAGTAAAACAACACCAACAATAGTAAAAGGAATTGATAAATTAAGACACAATAGGTATCAAAAAGTTAAAATTTACAGAAAGTATAAAATTAGTACTTAATAAAATAAAATTTGTAACACACTTCAGATTGTATAATTTACAAAATGTATAAAATTGATAAGCCAGACAGCAATTCAAAATTGCATTAAATTGAAAAAAAAAATAAAAATATGTTATGTTTCAAATGGCTGACATGTCGGCTCGAACATCCCGAAATTCATATTGATGATTTAATAAAAACAACTTTAATTTTAATTTAAATGTTGAGCCACTTTTACTAGACTTTATGGGAGGTGGGATGTTGTTCCAACATTTGGTAGCTGCGTAACGAAAAAAACCTTCGCAAATAATGCATTAGTTTAGAAGAAATTTGATTACCATAAAAATGGTTATAGTGAGTAAACCTTAAAAGATAGACATATGCTGTCGCGGACTTTTTTTTAGAACTTTGAAAGGGAAACAATTCCGTCATACATGATTTTTGCGTAACTTTAACCGTTTACGCAGCGTACGCAACGAAAGCTCTCAAAAGGAATATTTTTTTCCCGTTTTTGCATCATTTTTCATTGATGCTCCGCTCCTATTGGTCGTAGCGTGATGTTATATAGCCTATAGCCTTTCTCGATAAATGGACTATCCAACACAAAAATATTTTTTCAATTCGAACCAGTAGTTCCTGAGATTAGCGCGTTCAAACAAACAAACAAACTCTTCAGCTTTATTATATTAATATATAATATATAAATATATATATAAAAATATAAAAAATATAAATACATTATATATGTATAATATATATATATATATATATATAGTATAGATTAACTTTGGGAGATAAAATATAATAAATAAACATTTAATTCTTTCATAAAAAAACCTTCGCAAATAATGCATTAGTTTAGAAGAAATTTGATTACCATAAAAATGGTTATAGTGAGTAAACCTTAAAAGATAGACATATGCTGTCGCGGACTTTTTTTTAGAACTTTGAAAGGGAAACAATTCCGTCATACATGATTTTTGCGTAACTTTAACCGTTTACGCAGCGTACGCAACGAAAGCTCTCAAAAGGAATATTTTTTTCCCGTTTTTGCATCATTTTTCATTGATGCTCCGCTCCTATTGGTCGTAGCGTGATGTTATATAGCCTATAGCCTTCCTCGATAAATGGACTATCCAACACAAAAATATTTTTTCAATTCGAACCAGTAGTTCCTGAGATTAGCGCGTTCAAACAAACAAACAAACTCTTCAGCTTTATTATATTAATATATAATATATAAATATATATATAAAAATATAAAAAATATAAATACATTATATATGTATAATATATATATATATATATATATATATATATATATATATATATAGTATAGATTAACTTTGGGAGATAAAATATAATAAATAAACATTTAATTCTTTGATTTAATTAATTTGGACAATAAATTACAACCATTAATATCTGTAACAAAAACAAAAATATTAATTTACTTTATTAATAATACTGGCTGTTTTGTGCCTATGCCTGAAAAAAAAAAGCGCGAACGCGCGTATGCCGCTCGCTTTTTCTTTTCGCTGTACTTTTTTTTATTTGAAAATGTCGTCAAGTAATGATGAATTTATTAATTTCACACCGCCAGAAGTCTCAGTGGCAGCGAAAAAGGCTACTCTAAGCCTCGCCCGAAAAATCGACCGATAGATACAAGCGTATCAAAATTTCATCATATGGAAAACAAGCAAATATGCAAGTTCAGTCCGAGTTTTATTTATTTCCTCGCAAATATGTTATAAAACGTCGTATGACATACGTGCGCTTTGAAAATTACAGCCTCTGCTTTCTTTTAGCCCTCGCCTACGGCTCGGGCAAGCAATATCGCCTCGGCTGTAATTTTCAACTTACCGCACTTATATCATAATGTACTATTACAGCGTAGTAGAGATTTAATAGCGCGCCTTGGCAGCCCAACGCGAGCGATTTCGTACCTCTCGCCCGCGCCCCCTCTACAATAATACGCGATGGCATAGCGCGCGGCGCGCCACCACCGGCGCAGGCGGCGCGCGGCAACGCGTTCGAGTGCGTGAGTCGAGTTCGAGTTTAAACTGCGCGGTGCCCAGGCGATCAACAGCGTTCTGTGCCGAAGACGGGCCGTGAATATGCCGTTTCGTGAATTTGAACTTGATTCGTATGGCAATAAAAATGTATTCGTAAAAAATTATGTCATTCAAATAAAGTTCAAATTCACGGAAGTATTTGGTACGACGGATCGATCGCGATGTGTAGGTAAAGCATAACATAGCTGATTATAATCAAACGAGCTCATTGTCGGTATAGGTAAATACATAATTATTTGGAAGCTCCGTTCATAGACCTACAAACTGACATACCACCAATATAGTAGGTAAATAGGTACTAGGGCTTCCATCCCGAGACGCGAGTTTCGAAATTTAGAAGCTCGTGTTTTTTTTTTTCGTGGACTCGAGACTATCTAGTCTGATCCGTTATTCAGTCCTCGCGTAGGTACTCAATCTATATATTATGTACTTACCTAAAAGGTTAGTATGAAATAAAATATTATATGTAAATATTCATCAATATTTATTTATTAAACAATTTAATATTCAAAATTATATAATACCATTACAATAACAATAAAAATCTGTTGTAAAATCTATTTGGAAGATACTTTTTGTTAGGTTTTATGTCACTTGTAATGTCGATAAAAAGATATTCGAAATTTAATATGCTTGTAACTTGACGTTTGAATAGCAACCATCGTACAATGTTTTCTGAGTTTTTCTTTTCCTTTCTTATTTCCCTATTTCCACGAACGTGATTCTTCATATCTATTATCATACCTATTACAATCACAACACGTTATCAGCACGAAGCTCTGTATATTTTATCTACGATCGAATTTAAAAGGAGATTGGTGGTGAAAATATGTCGTCTGCAGTTTCTGGTATGTCACTAAATGGTATTCCGATACTTTGTAATAGAGAAGGATACACTGTGTGGAAATTTAAAATGAGAATGCTATTAATCCATGAAGGATTGTGGGAAACCATAAGCGGAGTAGTTGTCGAAGGCAATAAGACGGCCGACGATGTACGAAAGGATGAAAAGGCTCTTTCTAAAATATGCCTTACTGTGGATGGCGCTGCTATTTCGGTTGTTCGACCAGCTAAGACCGCAAAGCAAGCGTGGGATGCTCTTATGAAATCCTACGAGGATCGAAGTTTGGGTCGTAAACTGTCGTTGGAACGTAAGTTGTACAGGTACACCTTATCTGACTTTTCTAATTTAGAAGCTTACATAAATGCAATAACTACAACAGCACTAGACCTGGCCGATATTGGCAAAACTATAGAAGATAGTTCTTTAGCAGCTATTATATTGGGAGGTCTAACGTCTCGCTACGAGCCTATGATAATGGCGCTTGAGAATGGGAGCGTTGAAGTCACAACAGATTTGGTGAGGACTAAGTTGTTGAGTGAAATGACGAAGGAGACTAAAGATGATGTGGCTGCGTTGAATGCTAACAGGCAGGTTATTTGCTATCGTTGTAAGAAGCCAGGGCACAAGAGTCCTAATTGTCCTCTCAAAAAGAAGGAGAAAAAGGCAAAGGCGAGTTGCTCTATAGAAAATTGTTCTAAAGATAAGGGAATGAATGTTTCTAGTTCAGGGAATATGGATGCATGTGTCACGGAATTGGCTTTGGATGGTGTCAAGGAATTGGCTTTGTCTGCACCAAGTATTCAGATGTCTGAGAAGTGGATTATCGACTCTGGTGCGTCTACTCACATGACTCCACATGCTGAATGGTTTAATAGTTACCGACCCTGTGATGGGAAGATAACTGTAGCAAATGGTAAAAGTTTGCCGGCTGTGGGTTTAGGAGATGTTGCTATTGACACAAAAACCGATTTCAAGAAGATTAAAAATGTTGTACATGTTCCTGGCCTAGATTGTAATTTACTCTCAGTCAAAAAGGCAGTAGAGAAAGGTTTCTCGATTGTTTTTGATACGAATGGCTGTAATTTTTATTATTCTAATGATGTTTCTTTTATAAATGATCCTGTTTTACATGGTTCTATTTGTGGTGGATTGTACACTTTAGATTGTACAGTAAAACCGCAAGGTGTTTCAGCTTATAATGTTCACACTAATTTGTCCCAGTTTCAGCTTTGGCATAAGCGTCTAGGACATCTCTGCCGTATTGGTATGGATCTACTCAAAAAAGGTCTAGCTGTTGGTGTTGAGTATACTGAGGTTGACAAAGAACCATGCGTACCTTGTGTAGAAGGTAAGCAGGCCCGGAAGCCTTTCAAAGGGATAAAGTATAAGAAGGCTTCGTCACCATTAGAATTGGTCCATACGGACGTTTGTGGTCCCCTGACCACTGAATCTTTTAAAGGTAATAAATACTTTATTATTTTTGTAGATGATTATACACGTTTTATATCCCTTTATTGTATGTCATCTAAGACAGAAGTTCAGAAGTATTTTTGTGCTTTCCAAGCACTTGTTGAGAGACAGACTGGCAGTAAGATTCAAACCCTTCGGTCAGACAATGGTACTGAGTATGTCAACAAGGAGCTGACAGATTATTTGCAGGCTCAAGGGATTCGACATGAAACCTCTGTACCATACAGCCCTCAACAAAATGGGGTAAGTGAACGTTGCAATCGTAGTATTGTGGAGAAGGCCCGTTCCTTGCTAGCACATAGCTCTCTGTCGAAAGCTTTTTGGCAGGATGCTGTTGAGACTAGTGTTTATTTAAAGAATAGGTCACCTCATCGTGCACTTGATGGTAAGACGCCATATGAAATGTGGTGTGGTAGTAAACCCGACCTGTCTCATTTAAAGGTGTTTGGTTGCCGAGCTTTAGTTCACGTGCCTTCATGTCAGAGAACTAAGCTTGACATGAAAACTTCTGAACATATCTTTGTTGGATATTCAGACGATCCAAGGAGTTATTATTTCCGTAGCGCGGAAAACCCTCGGAGGTTGATTAAGTCACGGGATATTACGTTCTTTGAAAATAATTTTTCAGGATTGAAGGATAAATCTGTTCAGCCTGAAGTTGTTGTGAGCCCTAATGTCATTAATCTTTTTTCACAAACTTCTTCAGATACCACATCGCCACAGGAGATTTCTATCTCATCTGCTTCTATTTCTTCACCTACTTCAGAAAGTGTGGACATGGAGGTAGAGCAAATTGACGATTTTGTGGACGCGACTGATGAAGCTGGTGGGGTTGGCGACACAGAGTCTCTACATTCAGGTGAACAACGTGATCTGTCCTTGGTTCCTTCAGATGAACCCAACGATGTATGTCCTGAGAGAAGATATCCTAATAGAGTACGTAAACCTCCAGATTATTATTCATATGGCACTCACGGTGTTGATTTGTTGTGTGATGATCCGAAAAGTTATCGTGAAGCTATTAATAGCGATGATAAAGATAACTGGATTTCCGCAATGAAGGATGAGTACAATGCCTTATTGAAAAAGCAGACTTGGACATTAGTGGATAAACCAAATAAAAAGGTTATACCATGTAAATGGGTATTCAAGGTAAAGAGGGACGCGAACGGTGCAATAGTTAAGCATAAGGCGCGACTAGTTGCGAAAGGTTTTAGTCAAGTTTGGGGGACTGACTATAACGAGACTTTTGCCCCTGTAGTTCGAAATTCATCTCTACGTACGCTTATAGCGTTGGCGGCAGAAATGGATTTAAAGATCCAACACATGGATGTGGATACCGCATTCCTCAATGGGGACTTAGAGGAGGAGGTGTACATGCAACAGCCTGAGGGATTTGCTGAGCGCGGGGCAGAAGGTAAAGTCTGTTTGCTCAGAAAATCAATTTATGGTTTGAAGCAGGCAGCTCGAGCCTGGAATATCAAATTGCATCAAGTTCTATCGAAAATTGGCTTTGCACGAACATCTGCGGAATCATGTGTTTACTTGAAAAAGTTTGGTAATGAAATCATAATACTTGCAGTCTATGTTGACGATCTAATTGTCTTTTACAAAGAAAAATGTTTGTTTGACGCTGTCAAAAATGACTTAGAAAAATTTTTCTCGCTAAAAGATTTAGGTGCATTATCATATTGTTTAGGCATAAATATTAACCGTGTTGACGATAAAATCATGGTCAGTCAGAAGACCTTTATTCAGGCAGTGTTGGAGCGGTTTAATATGAGAGATTGTAAGGAGATGTCTACACCTTTGGAGAATAACAAGTTGGAGAAAGGTAATCCATCATCTCTTGGTGAATATCCTTACCAAAACTTGATAGGATGTCTCATGTACCTAGCTGTGAATACGAGACCCGATATAGCTTATGCCACAAGCTATTTAAGTCAGTTTAATAACTGTTACGATAAGAGGCATTGGTTGGCCGCTAAAAGAGTGTTACAGTATTTGAAGGGTACTATGGATTACTGTATTACTTACAGGAAAGTCGGTAGACGTTTGTGTGGATTCACGGATGCTGACTGGGCGAACTGTGTACATGACCGTCGGTCGTACACTGGTTTCTACTTCACGCTAGCGGGCGGACCTATTAGCTGGGAGTGTAAGAAGCAGCCGACGGTAGCCTTATCGTCTACAGAAGCTGAGTATATGTCCTTAACCAGTTCTGCAAAGGAGGCTATTTTTCTCAGACGGTTAGTGTGTGACATTACTGGTTTTTCTGATAGGGTGTTGCTATACAACGACAGTCAAAGTGCACAGAAACTTGTGCTAAATCCAATCCACCACAATAGAACCAAACACATTGATACGAGATATCATTTTATTCGTGAAAAGGTTACTGAGGGTGTTATAAATATAAAGTTTATACCTACGGATAAAATGACAGCCGATGTTTTAACCAAGCCCTTAAGGCGCATAGCTCATCTTAGGTGCGTTGTTAATATGGGTTTAGTGATAAACAAGTAGAATAATCTTCTATTTATTTATTTTTCGTCGGTTTATATTTTGTATTTGTGTTTAGTCTGGTAGTAATGTTTTATTATTTTCTATTGTGTTTAGCATTACTACTTTATCTTTTTATTTCCATTAAGGGCGGATGTTGTAAAATCTATTTGGAAGATACTTTTTGTTAGGTTTTATGTCACTTGTAATGTCGATAAAAAGATATTCGAAATTTAATATGCTTGTAACTTGACGTTTGAATAGCAACCATCGTACAATGTTTTCTGAGTTTTTCTTTTCCTTTCTTATTTCCCTATTTCCACGAACGTGATTCTTCATATCTATTATCATACCTATTACAATCACAACAAAATCCCATAAAAAAATTAAAGTCAAAGTGGTTTCACAAGGTTTCAACAAATTACGCGACGCGCAACATTCGAAGGTACCTATGTATGTACCTAATACAAATATCGTATTACCGTAATAACAAAAAGTAATGTTCCTACAAAAATAAACTCATAACATAACCATAATAACTATGTACCTAGAGCTAGAACAAATGTTTCCTTATAAATAAAAATACTGGCCAAGCAAGTCGGGCCATGCATAGTGGGTTCCGTAGCTGAAATTACAAACGACTATAACATACTACATCCATCGATCCATCCATCCATCCATCGATCCATCGATCCATCGATCCGTCGAACCGTCGATCCGTCGATCCTTCGATCCACCGATCCGTCGATCCAGCGATCCATCGATCCGTCGATCCATCGATCCATCCATCCATCCATCGATCCATCGATCCGTCGATCCATCCATACATCCATCCATCGATCCATGGATCCATCGATCCATCGACCTGTCGATCCATCGATCCGTCGAACCGTCGATCCGTCGATCCATCGATCCGTCGATCCATCGATCCGTCGATCCATCGATCCGTCGATCCATCGATCCGTCAATCCACCGATCTGTCGATCCATCGATCCATCGATCCGTCGATCCGTCGATCCATCGATCCATCCATCCATCCATCGATCCATCGATCCGTCGATCCATCCATACATCCAACCATCCATCGATCCATGGATCCATCGATCCATCGACCTGTCGATCCATCGATCCATCGATCCGTCGAACCGTCGATCCGTCGATCCATCGATCCGTCGATCCATCGATCCGTCGATCCATCGATTTGTCAATCCATCGATCCGTCAATCCACCGATCCGTCGATCCATCGATCCGTCGATCCGTCGATCCATCGATCCATCCATCCATCTATCGATCCATCGATCCGTCGATCCATCCATACATCCATCCATCCATACAATCCATCCATCCGTCGATCCATGGATCCATCGATCCATCGACCTGTCGATCCATCGATCCATCGATCCGTCGAACCGTCGATCCGTCGATCCATCGATCCATCGATCCGTCGATCCATCGATCCATCGATCCGTCAATCCATCGATCCGTCGATCCATCGATCCGTCGATCCATCGATCCGTCGATCCTTCGATCCATCGATCCATCAGTCCATCGATCCATCGATCCATCGATCCATCCATCCATCGATCCATCCATCCATCGATCCATCGATCCATCGGTCCATCGATCCGTCGATCAGTCGATACATCGATGCTTCGATCCGTCGATACATCGATGCTTCGATCCTTCGATCCATCGATCCATCCATCCATCCATCCATCAATCCATCGATCCATCGCGATCCGGCGATCCATCGATCCATCGATCCATCCATCCATCGATCCACAAAAACACATAAAATTTCAAATCACAACGATGCTAAAGAAGTTTTCACTTCAAAAACTTCCCCACTTTACGTGTACCTAAAAAAACCGATAGCGTAAAAAAATTTTTTTTCAAGATTTTATTTTACCACTTTGTCGGCGTGATTAATAATGTACGAACGCCAGCACATCAACCTACCCGAAACTGTCAAATTTTCGCAATCAACTTTGAACCTTATGCTTTAGTGATAAAGTTGAAAATCTATTAAAGAAATTTGACAGATTGTAGTAACTTGATGTGCTGGCGTCTGTACATAATTATATCCATGCCAAATTATAGTTTTCTAATAGTACTAAGAGCCTCTGAGCTAAACTGCGGACGGACATGGCGAAACTATAAGGGTTCCTTTTTTACTACGGAACCCTAAAAAAGTATTTTTTTCTTTAAATAAAATTCATCAGTTTGAATAAGTAATATTAATTAGTAAAAATATCAGTGATTGAACTAGGATGATATTATTTTGATACTTATTGTATTTTTACCCGCATTATATAGGTAGATAGGTAGGTACACACGGCTACGTATTAAGCTATACATTTCCAGTATATAAGCTGACCTCTCATTGTACGGGAAAGATTCAATTATGTTACATTATGCGATTTAAAATTTACATACATTAATACAAAGCATCACGCCTGTATTGCCCGATGAGGTGGGCAGAGGTGCGGGAATTGAACCCAGGACCTCACAGCTCAGCAGTAGCGCTTGCGACCGCTAGACCAACGAGCCAGGTAAAAAAAATATTAACGGGAATTAAAAATTTACTTACTTTTTTTCCCTAGGCAATAGATATTCGAAATACCTAAGTAGCTAAGGAAATAAAAGAATTGATACCGTTATATAAATCGGTAGTTAGGTACAGACGCCAGCACACCAAGCTACCCGAAACTGTCAAATTTTCCCATTCAACTTTGAACCTTAAGCTTCAGTGATAAAGTTGAAAATCTATTAAAGATATTTGACAGATTGTAGTAGCTTGACATGCTGGCGTCTGTACTTACTTTTTTCTTTCTTTCGTTCAGAATACGGAGTTGTTCCCTCAAATGTTTTGTTTTGTTTTTTTAAAAAACGTTTCCCCACACTAGGAATTACTCCTGTATCGTGGGTGCGTTTACAAACATTTAAATTCACATACACAAACATCCAGACCCGGAACAACTACCTGTAGGCAATACAAATATTTGTCCGGTCGGGAATCGAACCCGCGACCGCGACACGCAGCGCAGCAGTCGATCGCTCAGCCACTGCGGCAACCACGGAACAGAAAAAACTGTTTTTTCTGTTCCGTGGCGCCAACCATGTGTCGTATTTTCCGTGAGTTTTCTTTTTGCCCATCTTTATTTACACTAAATAATGATAATAATTTATTATGTTTACACCAAACAGGTTTAACTCCTTTTTACAGTAGGTAATACCTACCACTAAACAAAATAAAAATGTCGAAAATAGTCCTCTCTCTGTAATGTCGCCAAACATAGGTTCGTCCTCCAAGAGATGCCGTAGCAGACTGATTGAATAAATTGAAAAGGATAGCGCTATTACTACCGCGTGCAAAACAAGAGACAGAAAGAGAGTATGCTCGCTTAGAATAAAATGACGCAAGCGCCAAATCTCTGAATTGCTAATTACGAGGAGAACGAGTAGAAAAATAAAAAAATAATTCTGCACGATTTGAGATAATATTATTACCTATCTATTAGTTTAAAAATCATAATTAAATTCCATAGGGTTTCAGAGATCTAACTCAAAATAAGTGCAAAACGAGGTTTTTTCGTTATTTTTTTTTATCGAGATTTTTTTATCCAATCGTGTTTTCGCTTCTACAAATTTAAAGATTATAAGTCCAAGTTTAATGTGTCCAAATAGCAAACTCTCAAGTCTTACAGATACCGATATCTAGATCGCCCAATATCACCAAAACAGCATAATATAGACTCTTAAGTAACCAACGGTTGTAAATTTATTACATTTTAGATGACTATTTTTTTATTTATTTTATTTCCACGACCCCAATTTTTTTAGTACCTACAAAAAATATGGAAAATTCGATAACTTTCCGATTTAGTCATAGTGATTTACTAAATCGTATATGTATACATAGCATATATGTAAAATAAATAACTTTTGCACAGCACAAAGATAGTGACAGATGTTTTTGCGTAAGTTGTACGGTGCATGGTAAATGCACGCTGTGGCCTGTGTTTGATGAGTTAAGGTTTATAATTGTTTGTGTAGTACGTTATAATTTATGAATTGCAAGTGTGTGCGCGACTTTATATCTATTGCTTTTACTGAACTACATGCGTAGTAGTTGCGCGCTGGTGGGGCCGACCTAGCGACATGGACATCGGGTTCTAATACATTTTCAACTACCGGGCATATCTGCTTCTTTCTTATACTTAGGGCATACTGAAAGTTTCTGGATTCTGATAAATAAGACTAGATATAAGACTTAAGTACGATAAATTTATTGTTTTTAAAAGTAGTATATTCCCTCGCAATGAATGCATTTTTGCATTCCCTGAAACCACTGTACAAAGCAGTTAGACCAGTCTTCTTTAGGGACCTCTTCATGGAACGCATTCACCGCCGATTCAGGGCTGGTCAAACGGAGTGTAGAACCTAAGATAGAAACACGCTTGTATGATACGACTACATACAGAAAGCAAAGCTAATAGAAATCTCTATTCAGCACGTTTCGCCGAAAACTTTGTTGATAGAAAACATTGGCTTGTAGATATCTCGGTCCATAGGAAGCACTGTTGACAGAGATCTCTGTTCATAGCACTTCTTGCCGTAAACTTTGTTCATAGAAACCATTGTTTCCAGATACCTTGGTTCACAAAATAATTTATTTATTTTTTATTTTCGATCCTTAAAAATATGAATGCAGTATTTCGCAAGAGTAATTATTGTTAATTAATAAAACAAAATGTATATAATCATAAAAATTATTCTTCGTTATGTATAATGTCGCTGGCTAGAAAATGTTCCGAGCAGACCCTAGAGTATTTTGTGGGTAGCCAATCGTCTTCACGCCGTTGAGCCCTTATAACGCTTAACCCGTGAGAAGGCGCGCTATGAGCAATTTGCTCACACAAAAATTTAAAGCAAAATTTTTTGGTGATACCGACGCCCTAACGTCTCAAGCGCCTAGGTACCTTCCTAACTATTCATCGACTCCCCCGTGACGCAACTCTCGTGCCAGTCAGTTCTTTTGCGACCGCTCAGCTAAGTGTTTGTGGAGGCCGTGTACCATCGTGCGACAATTTGCTCATCACGCGCCCATCCGTGTAAGTAGGTATTTATTTTTCCAATTAAAAAAGTATAATTGTATTTTCTAGATTATATTATTTTATTTATTTATATTAAATTGGTTAATTATTACGTAAATACTGTTGCGCGCCGCAAATAATGCTTGATACATGGCGACATTAGTTACCACTAGCGCCATCTAGTATCGGGTAGCGGAACTAGTACCTTGGTACTAGGACCTTGACCCTACTTGACCTTTTTGTAAGTACTAGTAATTCCGAGAACTATCGACGTCGAGTCAGTCGGGACCGGTATGTACTCGAACGTTCTAGATGTTTATGTACTAGCTCTGCGGCACTATATAAGCCAGTTTCCACTTACGAACCTCCACTTACGAACGGAAATTCCACTTACGAACTGACCATGCTGCACTGAAATGGCTATTGCAGTTCAAAAACCCAGAAGGACAAGTTGCGAGATGGATTGAACTACTGCAGGAATACGACTTCGTGGTCGAACATCGCAGCGGAAAATCTCATGGCAACGCAGATGCATTGTCAAGAAGACCTTGTCCTGAAGACTGCAAGCATTGTACTAGGCAGGAGAGTAAGGAAGTGGTACCTGTGAGGATGCTTAAGACAGACCTCAACAACGAGTGGAAGGAAAGCCTACAACGTGCACAGCAGGAAGATTCAGACATCAAGTCGATTCTGGAGTGGATGAAAGCCAGAGCTCCTAAGCCCAGGTGGAGTGACGTCTCAGCGATGAGTTCGGTCACAAAAAGCTATTGGGCCCAATGGGACAGCTTGGTGGTTCAGGATGGAGTCCTGTGCCGTAAATGGGAAAATGCTCGAGGAGACAGCTGTCATTTGCAAATGGTTGTCCCTAAAGCTCTAGTACCGGATGTTCTACAGCTGTACCATAATGGTTGTTCAGGAGGTCATCTGGGAGTAAAACGGACTCTACTGAAGATACGAGAACGGTTTTACTGGATCCACTGTCGGGACGATGTCGAGGATTGGTGTCGCAAATGTACAAGTTGTGCAGCTGTAAAGGGACCTCAGACTCGTAGTAGGGGTGCATTGAAATTGTACAATGTTGGTGCACCATGGGAGAGGATAGCCCTTGACGTTGCGGGGCCGTTTCCGGAGAGTGAAAGTGGTAACAAGTATTTCATGGTTGTGATGGATTACTTCACGAAGTGGCCGGAAGTCTTCGCCATTCCAAATCAAAAAGCTTCAACAGTTGCGGATAAATTGGTTCATGAAGTCTTCTGTCGTTTTGGAGTACCTTTGGAGATTCACAGTGATCAAGGAAGGAATTTTGAGTCCCAAATATTCCAGGAAACTTGTCGAGTTATGGGTACCTAGCAAAAGTTGTGGAAAATCGGCAACGAGATTGGGACAAGCACATACAACCGTTTTTGCTGTCATATCGAAGCGCTGTTCACGAAAGTACATCGGTGACGCCTGCTTTCGCAAACTTCGGAAGAGAACTACGGCTACCTGCAGACCTGATCACCGGAATACCACCTGATGCCCCACGCAGTGTAACTGATTATGCGAATGATTTGCGGAACAAAATGAATGACATTTATGAGCACGTCAGACAATCGGGCCAGCAAATGTCTGAAAAGATGAAAACCCGTTATGACCGCAAAATGAACAATAAAGGGTTCGACGAAGGTTCACTGGTGTGGTTGCACAGTCCAGTCCGCAGCAAAGGGAAATCTCCTAAGCTTCAAGCTAAATGGGACGGACCGTACCGGATTGTGACAAAGATCAATGATGTAACCTACCGGATACAGAAAGGTGCAAGAGGTGCTCCTAAGATCGTCCATGTGGATCGACTGGCGCATTATTATGGGGCCAATAATGCTCGGGACGAGCATGTCTAAGGAGGGGGCAGTGTTGCGCGCCGCAAATAATGCTTGATACATGGCGACATTAGTTACCACTAGCGCCATCTAGTATCGGGTAGCGGAACTAGTACCTTGGTACTAGGACCTTGACCCTACTTGACCTTTTTGTAAGTACTAGTAATTCCGAGAACTATCGACGTCGAGTCAGTCGGGACCGGTATGTACTCGAACGTTCTAGATGTTTATGTACTAGCTCTGCGGCACTATATAAGGCCGGGTGGGCCGCGAGACACACATAGTTTCGATTAAGCGATACGAGCGATAACATCGAAGGCGATATTCGAGTGCGACTTAAGAGCGACTTAAGAGTGATCAGTAAGTGCAATTGTATTTCTTAATTTGTGTTTGACTTGTAATTAGTGTTGGTGAGTAAAGTGTCATTTTTTTGGTTATTAAATCGGCAGTTTTTATTGTCACGAACCCCAAGCTCGTAACAATACTCTATTGTAATATTTTAATAATAATATTTATTGTTTTTAGCTACAACACACATCGCGGGTCTCAAACCATAGGGGCGTACACGCAAAAATGCGATTTTTCGTTTTTAATACCATTGGATTCTACTATATGCAATACATAACCTGTATTTTTCTTCTAATTTAATATTAATTACTTTTTGTATAAATTGCAAAATATTGTTTGCCGTAAGATAGACAGTCTATAATTATTTTCAAGCCATAGAGCCGTATATTAGACGTAAGAGCAATATTATTGCTTATTAAGTCAGTTTTGACGTGCCACATAGACGTATGCATGTACGACTTTCAATTTTATTATAAACCAAAGAAAAAGTGTCGGACCATAGAGACGTATGTACATACGGCTGTTTATTTTATTCTAACCTGAAATTTTTATGTTGAGCCATACAGACGTATGCGCATACGACCGTCAATATCAACACTATCCTGGGGATATTTAGTAATCACTGCAGACGTATGCACATACGTCTACATTTTAGTATATTGCTGTCTCAAGATTTCTTCAATACGCGGACGTATAGTCATGTCAACAACACCCAACACAGTCATTCTGCAGAGAGCTATCATAACGATTGTAATTTTATATTTATTTATTTATAAATCATGAAACGAAGAGACAATATCCTGCATTTAGCACTAGACGGTGATAAAGTGTTTATCAATAATGGTATTTTCGATTATAATAATTTCTTATTTGCTCAAAATAACCTTAATTCAATGTCTGTTTTATGTTGTTTCTCTTTTATAATGATGAATTATTGTTGTTTAATTGTTGTTGATTGGGCAAGCGCAATCTTGGTGGCAGTTAGTAGAAAATTACGCACTCTTCAAAGATGCAGCGGATACAAATAGCTTGCGGCTAACTTCCTGTAGCTGAGCAGTACAAGACAAGACCTTGTCAATGAATATCCCCAAGTTTTTAACTTTTTCGCTGAAAGGAATAATAGAGTTATCAAAAGAAACTTGGGGAAGAGTCGTCCAGTCAATCCTTGAGACCGTCCTAGAACTGCCAACCACAACAACCTGCGTCTTTATGGGGTCAACCAAAAGTCCATACCTCTTGCTCCAGTCGCATATACGAGCCAGATCGCGATTAATCAATAAGATAGCCTCGGATAGATTTCCAAGAGGAGCTCGCGCGTAGATTTGTAAATCATCTCCATAAAAGTGGTAGGAAGAAATTAGTTCGTCGGAGATTCGAGTTAATAAAATCTGCGAAAAGTAAAGGGGAAAGAACGCCACCCTGTGGTACACCGGCAGAAGTATTACTCCAGGAAGACAGTGTCTCACTGATGCAAATACGTTGTCGGCGACCGAACAGGTAACTACGAAACCAGTCAATCACCGATGGAGATACATTAAGAGATCATAGAATGCCAAGCAAAACATCTAAATCAACGGTATTAAAAGCATTACTGAACTAGTAAAGCTAAGACCGTTAGATTACTGTTTTCTATGACTGACCTTATATCATCCGTAATATTCAGAAACGCTGTGGTGGTACTATGACCAGGACGGAAGCCAGACTGGAAAGTGTTAAGGAGATTATTTTTGAAGAGGAAAGTGTTTATTTGATCGTGGATTAACCGTTCAAGGACTTTGGATAAAAGGGTAAGAAGGATATTGGACGATATTCAGAAAAGGATGACGGATTAGCTTTTTTAGGTAATGGAATTATTTGAGCTTTTTTCCATGAACATGGAAAAACGCCACTAGATGCAGAAAAATTGAGGATATGACAAATGACGTGAAGGATTACATCCAGCACAGGGACTAACATATCACGGCTGATACAGTCACTTCCTACTGCATTGGAAGTAATCGATAGTATGCTCTTCTTAACATCTCATGCGGAGAATTGACCAAAAACAAATGGAGAATAACTGGGAGTCGGAAGAGATGAAAGATAACGCAGTGTATTAAATTCTATCGTCCTATCAAAATCGGACGAAGCAGTAAAATGATTGTTCATTGTATCAATGTCTAAATCTTTTGGGATTGTCTCTTGTCGGGTTTTACCGACCCCCAATGATCTAAGAAATTTCCAAACTTTGGATGCGTCCCCATTTTGGACAGAAGTATGAATGTGATGGCGATAAGCATTCCTACACACCTTATTGCAATGAGCACGGATTGAAACATATCTTTCCCTGTTAACGTCATTAGGCCTACGCTTAAACTTAGACTTCGCCGTCGCTTTTTTGTGCATTCGTCGCTTTATTGCTTTAATGTCATCTATGAGCCACGGCGCTGGCAAATGTCTAACCTTAACAGCTCGAACAGGTGCGTGATGATCATAAAGCTCTATAAGTTTAGCCGTAAAAATGTAAACTTGCTCATCGGCAGATGTAGACACAAATAAAGCAGACCAATATATATTATTGGTATCCTTGCAAAGATCGTCAATATTCATTCCGCCGAAATTGCGTTGCATAAGAATCTTTGCCGCCTTAGGCGGGCGAATTTTATAAGAGAGATAGATCAGGTCATGATAGGAAAAGGCATCGGCTGAGCATTGGCCATGCTCAGCGACGCGATCAGGAGAGGAAACAAGAATCAAGACAAGAAGCGAAGGAGTTAGGAATATGGTGAGTGGCACTCAGTGGAAGAATAGAAAGATTACTGGAAGCCGAAATATTAGTCAGAGATAAAGAGCGATGGTCTTTTTTCAGAAGACAAGTATTAAAGTCACCCATGATTATCCTATGCCTGTAAGAAGGGATCAACATTTTTAATAGATTTTCAAAAGATGAAAAGAAATTAACACGTAAAGAGGGACAGTAATAGAGGCCAAGAAGTAGTTTTGAATGGTGTAGTTCAACTTCAAGAAACAGATGTTCACCAGCACCTCCTTAAATTAAAATGGATGTGTCTGCGCCGACACATTGACAACTTAAGTTTCAACTACTTATGTTCATAAGAGTTTT
This sequence comes from Luperina nickerlii, assembly GCA_963855955.1. NCBI lineage: Eukaryota > Metazoa > Arthropoda > Insecta > Lepidoptera > Noctuidae > Luperina > Luperina nickerlii. Next base: position 490,056 of record OY979666.1, on the reverse strand, counting down.
ATTATTAAGAAATTTTAATTTTTAGACGTTTTTTTATAAGATTTCAGTTACATTTGGTTTCTTTATAATGTGCCTTGATCTCAATTTCAAATATTTGTGATTTTAAGTAATTTAAAATATGAATTATCAGATTTATGAATAAATTTTATATTTATTATTATTTTTATCTTCACACAAACATTGTGTAATTACTATCATTTGTTTTTTTTCTAGATTGTAGAATAAAACTGGTTTATACATCTACTTTGAATTCAAACACCTCTCAATATTAATGACAAGCCAGACAGGCGTATGAATTTTTAAAATCACGTAAATAACGGTAGTTTTGATGGGTTCTCATTCCTGAATTGCAATATTTTAAGTCACCAACTAGGTAAAAATTAATATTTGTATAAATATTAATAATTTAACGAGACGGGTTCTACGTCCATAACATCCATGCATTTTTGGAAGAATTTTGACGGAGTTTTACCGTATAGTCGTCATGCCAAATAGACGAATCAACCAAAAACTAGTATAATAGCGGTAATACCTTATAATCAAGCATCCCATAATAACCGTAGTGTAAATATATAGCTACATGCAAAAACACAATAAGCTAGGTCAATCACAAGAGAAGTTATTAAGTTTTTTGTCTCTCCTGAAAAGTAGGTGTTTGGTGGATACGCCCCTATGGTTTGAGACCCGCGACATGTAAAATGGGCGACCGACGTCAAGCACAAATTTGTTCGTGGCTGGAAGAGGATTCTGGTGATGAAGCATTGGATGCGGATCTTGAGACTGGAGAACATATCGTCAGATCTCAAGTTTCTAATGAAGCGATTTGTGTCGGCTCCTAGACCTATTTAGGCCAAGCGGATTCTGTTCTATATGTAGGAATAGACGGTCAAAAAAAGCATGAACTTCGTGCAAGCAATTACTCTGCACCGAACATATCACATATATGTGTTTAATGTGTTTCGAGAGGCACACTTGTCCAGATCTCATGGAAGAGTAATTTTTTTATGTTTTTGTTATGTAAGATTTTTTATTGTGATTTATATGAAGACTGTCAAAATTAGAAAATAAAAATTAGTTGATTTTTTATTTGTTTTAGAAGTTGCATTTATGTTGCATAGTTTTAATAAAAATACTTATTTTCTTACTTATTAAACCTTGTTTTATTCATATAAATCCATTATAAGTCAATCAGTACTATAAAAGTAGAAATATGAGCATTTAAAGTAGTGTGAGCAATTTGCTCGCGCGCGCCTCTCCATGTAACAAACAGAGGCGCGCCTTCTCACGGGTTAACTACTTTTCAGTCATAAGCCCATCTTTAGGTAATCTAATTAGTAAATTCGACACTGGGGACCTCACATAACATCTCTTGCGGGGCGGCTTAGCTCGGCCGCTTATAATTACAATGGGGACCTCACATAACATCTCTTGCGAGGCGGCTTAGCTCGGCCGCTTATAATTACAATGGGGACCTCACATAACATCTCTTGCGGGGCGGCTTAGCTCGGCCGCTTATAATTACAATGGGGACCTCACATAACATCTCTTGCGGGGCGGCTTAGCTCGGCCGCTTATAATTACAATGGGGACCTCACATAACATCTCTTGCGGGGCGGCTTAGCTCGGCCGCTTATAATTACAATGGGGACCTCACATAACATCTCTTGCGGGGCGGCTTAGCTCGGCCGCTTATAATTACAATGGGGACCTCACATAACATCTCTTGCGGGGCGGCTTAGCTCGGCCGCTTATAATTACAATGGGGACCTCACATAACATCTCTTGCGGGGCGGCTTAGCTCGGCCGCTTATAATTACAATGGGGACCTCACATTACATCTCTTGCAGGGCGGCTTAGCTCGGCCGCTTTTAATTACAATGGGGACCTCACATAACATCTCTTGCGGGGCGGCTTAGCTCGGCCGCTTATAATTACAATGGAGACCACACATAACATCTCTTGCGGGGCGGTTTAGCTCGGCCGCTTATGCTGTTAGAAAGATAAGACAGTTAACTGATGTAGAAACCGCGCGTTTAGTCTATTTTAGCTACTTTCACAGCATTATGTCGTACGGCATTTCACTATGGGGTCGAGCTGCTGACATTGAATCCATCTTTATTTTGCAAAAAAGAGCTGTCACAGCCATTTATAATCGACGTCGCTGCGAATCTCTCAGGGATTTTTTTAAAAGGATTAATATTATGACGGTACCTTGCCAATTCATATATGAAAATATTATGTGTATGTAAGAAAAAATCTACATCTTTTTAATAAAATAAACGAGAGACATAATTTTAATACTAGAAATAAAGATAAAATACATAAACCATTTTTCAGATTAGCCAAGGTACATAAATCTTTTATGGGGTACTGTGTTAAATGTTACAATAAAATACCTTGTGATATATTGCAATTAAATGAAAGAAAATTTAAAACTCACCTTATACGTACACTTTGTAAACAAGCATACTATAAATTAGAAGATTATATCCAAGATAAGAACGCTTGGAAACATGCTGGTCCTGCTCCATAGGACAATCTAGACAAAATCAAACGAGTTGCTAATTAATTTGTAAATGTATTCTTTTTTTTTATTTACATTGATTTGCATTCTGTAACTACTTCAACTAACACCCTGACTTATTACTTGTAATTTATTTTTATTTAAATGAAAATCGTTTACTAATACCATGTTTGTAAATATGTGAGCACCATGTATCTGTCAAATAATTAATTGATAAGTCATGGTTTCATTTTTAATTCTTTTACCTATTGTGGTAGGTATAGTAATTTTATTTTGGGCGCATCGTCTTCACATATTATTATTATATGTATAATTAATGTATGCAAAATATTGTAGGTAAAACATTTTAAAAGAGTACCGGTGGAGTTTCTTGCCCATTCTTCTCCATACGAAAACTACCTTTTGGAATGGGCGACTATCAGTTATATTTGTTGTAATTTCTGACGTTCAAAAGTGCCTTTCATGTGCCTATTTGAAATAAATGCTTTGACTTGACTTTGACTTTGATCATTAGGTTTCATAACACATAATATATTCAAACAATATAATTCAACAAAGTACCCCATCTTCCCCTAACGGCACGTGACTTACCTCAGGCGTCAGCCGCCATTAGAAGGCATTGAAAAACATAAAATACATTTTTCTTGATACTTACACATGGTCTATTTTAGCTACTTCCATAGCATCATGTCTTACGGTATTTTGCTGTGGGGACGGGCTGCAGATATTGAGTCTATCTTCATTCTGCAAAAGCGGGCTGTCAGAGCCATCTACAAGCTCAGCAGACGCGAATATCTACGGGAACTGTTTAAAAAAATTAACATCATGACGGTTCCTTGTCAATATATTATATGAAAACATTATGTACGTTCGAAAAAATCTACATCTTTTTAGTAAGATAAGTGACAGGCATAATTTTAACACTAGAAATAAGGACAAATTAGATCAACCGCGTTTCAGATTGTCTAAAGTTAAAACTGTTTTTATGGGTTACTGTATAAAATAATAAAATACCACTCGATATTCTTCAACTAAATGAGAAGAAATTTAAATCATGCATTAAACGCACACTATGTAGACAAGCATATTATAAGTTCGACGGGTGCAAAGTAAAAAAAGTCAACTGCAATTTTGAGATTTTTGGTTTTTTGTAAAAACTAACTTAAAATATCATGTTCTACAACATAGCAAAAACAAAAATACAAATATCACCTTATTTTTGGTACTTTTGTCACGTAAAAGAAGACAACTACGCCTGTTTTGTGAAATTGCTCGATGTACAGTGCGTGCCACGTAAGAAGAGACTTGACACACCACGTGGTCTCACATGCGCAGAACACGATTTTAGGTATCTTTAGCGGTATGAGGTCTGAGTGCGGGACGGGACCGGACGTCATAGGGGCTGCGGAAAGAGCGGGGGAGGCGGGGTCAAGTCTCTTCTTACGTGGCTCGCACTGTAGATGCGGATAACTACCGCCTGGCCGTTTATACGCGGGACGCGCGGGGGACCAGCGGTCAGTCATATTTCGTCATCAGTCAGATGACATGTTCTTCGCCGGCCGGCACGAATATTTGTTTGTTTTGGTTTGTTAAGTGATAAGTGTGTGTAAAAGTGTTATCATATTAGTAAACAGTTTGGTTTCAACACAATAGACATGGAAAGACGTAAATTATTGGTGAATTTGGGCAAAACGAGACGACAATGCGATGTTATGAACCGAGAAGATCTATTTAAATTCCCACGTAGAAACGACCTAGTGGTAGTTAACACAGTTGTCATATTTTTAAGCGCAATGTAGATGCAGACAACTACAATATCTCGTAAATTAAACATAATTAGAAGAAATGAAATATACATGTGGATATATTATTAATGTAAGGCGCTGTAGATGGCGGTCGAGGACCCTCATGAAGCATGAAGTTGCCGGCTGCGAAGATAGCAACGCGCGGGCGGCGTGCGGCGGCGCGCCTAGCTTATATATTGCACCGACACCGGGGAATCGCTCTCACGACTCGAAGTGTCCATCTGCCGGCTAGGCATGTCAGGGCACCAACCGATCACCTTAGTTTCGGTCTACCTCCCCCCCCAAACGTCGATAGAGAACTCCCAACTCTTCTCTAACGACCTCTCCACGCTCCTAGGCTTGAGTGACTCCGTTATCATAGCGGGCGATCTCAACGCAAAGCATCACGCCTGGAACAGCACCAGGGTATCGACCAGAGGCAAACAACTGTTTGACCTTTCCCCCATTCTGAATTTCGATGTCATCGGACCGACGAGTCCTACTCATTTTCCACACGACCCCAACCATACCCCTGACGTCCTCGACGTGGCACTTCTAAAGAACGTCAACCTACGGTTGACCGATATAGAAGTGGTACAAGAGCTCTCCTCAGACCACCGACCAGTCATCATCAAAATGGCCCCTCGCATTGGTCTCCCCGACCCCAACCAACCCCCTCAAACTAAAGTGGTAACGGACTGGAGGAAAGTAAGCGAATGCCTGAAATCCACCACATCCCCCCACTTAGACTCCATCCCCGATCAGTTCAACTCCATCGCGGACACGACGGCGGCGATCGACTCGCTCACGGAACACGTACAGTCAGTCCTGAACGACTGTTCAAGGGAAATTCCAGAGATGGACGACCATCGCTGGAAGTTGCCTGACGACTTGCGTGAACTGTTGAACGAGAAGAACGCGGCTGTCCGTGCCTACAGCAGCTTTCCATGTGGCCCAAACAAAGCCCATATGCGTTACTTACAGAGAACTGTGAGGACTCGCATATCGGAGTGGCGTGAAGTCAAATGGAATAAGACGCTGAGCGATCTTGAACCCAATCACCAGGCCTTCTGGGAACTCCAAAGGAGACTTAGATCTCGAGACATCGTCTCCATGCCCCCACTGATCCGCCCCGACAAAACCATCGCCTTTGACGACGATGACAAGGCAGAATGCTTGGCTGACAGCCTCGAAGCCCAGTGTACACCCAGCTCCCTACCCGTAGACCAAGCTCACCTCTCTGAGGTCGACGCGGAAGTCGAGCGTAGAGCCTCCCTCCCTCCAGTAGAAGACCCCGAAAATCCTCTACCCCCCGTCACTCCAGACGAAGTACAGGACATCATAAAGGGTCTCATACCTAAGAAAGCCCCCGGTTCAGATGGAATCACAAATAGAGTGATTCAACTCTTCCCTGCCCAATTAATTGTGCTACTGGCCACCATCTTCAACGGTGCCATGAGCAACAACATTTTCCCACAGAAGTGGAAAGAAGCCACAGTCATTGGCATTCCCAAGCCCGGCAAGCCCAAGTCGGAACCCACGAGTTACCGCCCCATCAGTCTGCTCAATGGACTAGGCAAGGTCTACGAGAGGCTTATTTATAAGCGTCTCAGAAACTATGCCGAAACCAAGGGCCTAATCCCTAATGAACAATTCGGTTTTCGAACCCAACATTCTAGCGTCCAGCAAGTCCACCGCATCACCGAACAGATCCACGCAGGGATCCTGCGTGGATACTTGACAGGTGTGATATACTTCGACATAGCAAAAGCTTTCGACAAAGTCTGGCACAATGGCTTACTATATAAGCTATACCAACTCGGTGTGCCCGACCGTCTCGTGCTCATCCTTCGAGACTATTTGTCAAACCGCACCTTCCGCTACAAAGTAGAAGGAGCTATATCCTCTCCACACCCGATCCGAGCAGGAGTCCCCCAGGGCTCTGTGCTCGCCCCGCTCATATTCACGCTGTACACCAGTGACATCCCAATGAGTAAAAAGACCCAGTTGGCTCTCTTCGCAGACGATACTGCCATTCTGTACACTGGCCGCAGCCTAGTCCAGATCTCCCACATCCTCCAAACTTCAGTCAACAAGCTCGCTGACTGGTTTAGGAAGTGGAGAATAGAAGTAAACCCCGACAAAAGTCAAGCGGTTCTCTATTCGAAACCGAGACACAAACTCATCCCCCCCCGACCCATCACCATGTTCGGCAAGCCGATCCCTTGGGAGAAGCAAGCCAAATATCTCGGTGTTATCCTCGACAGGCACCTCTCCTTCGCAGAGCACATAAAGGCGGTTCGCTCGCGCGCCGCCTTCGCCCTCGGTAGCCTCCACTCGATGCTAAATGCACGCAGCAAATTGTCACTTAAGTGCAAATTGCGCATCTACACAGCGTGCATTCGCCCTATCATGACCTATGCCTGCGTAGTCTTTGCACACGCAAAGCCCCACCACATCCATAGGATGCAGACCCTCCAGAACCGTTTCCTCCGAAAGGCTACGGGAGCCCCTTGGTTCGTTCGAAATGAGATCCTCCATGTCGATCTCAAAATCCCCACTATCCACCAATTCATGAAGCGCCTTTCCAAGCACTTCTTCGACTCCGCCCCCAACCATCGAAACCCGCTGGTTGTCGAGGCCGCCAGATATACTCCCTCCCAAATCAGTAAACTCCGCCGTCCAAGGCACGTTCTCACCGACCCAGATGACCCTATAACCGTCCTCCAAGAGAGCAGTAGGGCAACCAGCACGCTTAGGAAAAACAGATACAAGAAACCGACATACCGGCCTCGCCGACGAGGTCCCTCGCGACGTCCCCAAGTAAATGCCCCCACCGACCCTTGCTCGATGTAGTGCCAGCCCGCGCCGCAGCTGAGCCAGTAGATTTAAATTCCCGACTCTGACCTCTGAGTTTGTTTCGGCATTTCTTCTCAGAGTAGTCAATTAGGAAATGCCGGCCCCATCGTTCGTTAAATAATCAAAAATTAGATCCAGCCTGTCCCAACTTGCTGCCCTCCCCCCCAGCGACGCCCTAAGCCGAGGCTCGTACCCCACAGGGGGTGCCCTTAGCGTGTAGTCGCTTAGTTTATTTAGTTAGTTTTAAGCCCCTGGCTGGAGGCTTTGAGTTTTCTCAAGGCAGCCGCAGGATTGTCCGGTTAAGTAGTCACGACCTCTCAAGGTCAACTACGAGATGCCATATTCTAAAAAAAAAAAAAAAAAAAAAAAAAAAAAAAGGGGAATCGCTCTCTTGGCTCGCGGACACCGACGGCTCAACATCAACTTACTCGCAGCATTTTGTTCTACATATAAGTTTATTTTTAGTTAAATATTTTATACATCGTTTACGTTGTTTTTCTGAGTTCTTATATTAAATAATGAAGCAATGATGAAAATTTCAATAAATTTGGTTTAAAATTGACAAAATGGGAGCTTTTTTTCCTATTATGCGCTCTCCTGAAAAGTAGCTGTTTTGTAGATGACTCTTTTTACTTTGCACCCGTCGAGTTGGATGATGATATCGTCGATAAAAATGCTTGGCTTAATGCTGGTCCTGCTCCACAGGCACTTGAGCTCACTAGTTAAAATTTCAATAATTGGAAGAGCTGCTTCCCTTTTTCTTTTTTTTTAGTGTTTCTGACATTACGAACATAATTCATTTTTTGTTTTATTCAATAAGTCGTAATTGTTGAATACTTTGTTATTAAATAATATCTCTTCCTATTTGGTAGTAAAATTCTATTAATCTCTTAAATAAATTACAAACTATAGTGTTGTATAATTTAGAAGCATTTTTAAATTTTGTAAATGTAAGAACCATGTTTCCGTTTATTATGATTTTTTTCATGTTGACTTGAAAGAGCATGGCAGTTGAGAACATGTCATGCTCACTTAAATGTCTCATCGATGGTGGCGCGTGTGTTGGATCATTCGGTTCCCTACAAAATGGTTGAGCTAGATGGTGCTGATCCACGCGTCATGTTCGTGAACGGGCGCCGTCGGTTGAGACTGGTCATCTCTTAACTGCCAAGGCTTATTTTTAATTTTATATTTTGAAATGTTTCTTCATGAGCGTTTTTTTTTTTACATTGTTCTCACATATAGAAGCAACAATAATAATGTACCCACGATTTGTAATATCTTGATTTAAAAGAGTGTCCATAGAGTTTCTTGCCCGTTCTTCTCCATAGAGATCTACGTTTTGGAATGGGCAACTAGCTTCAACTTTCTTACCAACTGAGGGACTATTTTAATTTTGACAATTCAAAAGTGCCTATACAAGGTTTAATTGAAATAAATGCTTTGAGTTTGAGTTTGAAATGATACTTTTTTATCTTTCACAGTTGCAGTATAATTTTTACATTTCCTAAAAACACAGGACGGCATTTTTTATTTATATTTGAGGAAGTTATTCACACAAATTTGTTATTTTATTGTCACTTACAGACGCGGCACTGGTTGGTATGCGACTAAATGGTCGAGCGGGAATTACCTTGCATTCATGTTGCCACTACAGAGCGCGGGCAACTCAAACTCAAACTTAAAGCATTTATTTCAATTAAACCATTTACAGGCACTTTTGAATTGTCAAAAAGTCGGTCAGTCAGAAAACATGAAACTAGTTGCCCATTCCAAAGCGTAGGTACATATGGAGAAGAACGGGCAAGAAACTCCATGGACACTCTTTTAAATTATATTTTTACAAAAATATTAGTTACATCATTAACGTTCATCGTTCGTTTTCGTTCATCGTTTCGTTATTATTATTAATGTGAATTAATAATTATATCTGATAACAATGTAAAAAAGACGTACGCGTTAAAAGCGTCCAGAATACAGCAAATAGTAAGAAAACAACAATTCAAAATTAAAATAATTAAAAATAAGCCGAGGCAGCTAAGAGATGACCAGCCCCAATTGACGGCGGCCGTTCACGAACATGACACATAGATCAGCACTATTCAGCTCAACCATTTTGAAGGGAGCTAAATGATCCAACACACGCCACCGTCAGCGAGACATTTGTGTGAGCATGACATACTATCAGCCACCATGGCACATTCAGGTCAATGAAAGACACATTACCCGGTAAATGGTACATAGGGTATAGTATATACATAGAACACACATCTGTGCTATGCAATTATACAATACAAAGGAAATTGAGTTTATACAACGTATCTATAGTTTATATACCATTGGGTAGACTCGTTGAGTCGTTGGTGTACACTGGTGTTAAACTTAAGCGCCATTGGTTTGGATGTCAGATCTGGGTGAATATCCCAGCAGCAAATTTTACGCGTCCACGTTGAGAATCGAGGTGTTAAATGATAGGATGTTTCTTATTTTTTTTTATAGTAAGCTACGTAACTTGTTTCAATTAGGGCCACATTTTTTTTTATAACTGTGTATTTAAATAAATAGGGAAAACATAAATCGCCTTAAAATTCAAGTTAGGTGGCTTGTCCCAGCTCCATTTTTTGATATAATTGCATTCACCAAAGCAACAATTTGCTGTACAATAAAACATAAATAAATTCGTTAGTATATGCTTAGGACACATTATCTAAAAACAATTAAACCATATTAGAAAATCTAATTTAAAAGCACAGGGTAGTCGATCAAAGTTTGTCCAAGTAAAAATCAAAATTTTGGTGGCACTTTTTCAACATACTATAAAATGAAGCTTCGTGTTCGTGCGTGTGCGATCAATCACATTTTATTATTTCACATCTCTCAGTTGTGCACTTGCGCGTAACAGGTGTGTGATTAGTGCTATGATTTTCCGCCAAAAACGTAAGTATCATCTTGGGTGGCACGGGGGACAAAAATTGTTCAATTTTTGGTGGATCGATTTGCTGTTAATTTTAAAGTGTTTTAATAGTAAGCTACACATTATAGATAGTGATTTGGGTTACGCATAAATCAGTGATATTAATTTAATTGTAACTAAAAGCCCCTATTTTTAGAGATTTTTTTTATATCTGGTTTCAATTTTGGTGGCTCAATTTTGGTGGTTTTGCTGGCGTTTTCACGCCACCGCTCCTTATTTTTCACGTAAACTGAAGAAAAAATTTCGCGACCAAAATTGAAAAAATATTCAGTTTGTTGATATTGACCCTTAACATTGTGTAAGACATCTGAAATCATTAAATGTTCAATACAAATATTGTTTGTTATTTTTGTATTAAGATACAAATTTCGCCACCAAAATTGAAAAAATATTCATTTTGTTGATATTGACCCATCTACAAACTTTTCTTTTTTATTTAATTTTAAGACCTTTAATAGCTTTTATAACCGTCTGGGGGTTTGTATTTTGAAACCTAATAAACTAAAAAGGGCATGCCTTAACATTCTATTCATTCAAGTAAGGCAGCAGAGAGCGCGGGTGAGGAATTTCAGTAATTTCAAGGGGAATTTATTAGCAAAAAGTTTTAAAATTCGTAAGCTGTTCTATAGTTGATGGGGGCATGTGCAGTCTCTCTTTATTATTTGCTGTAGTTTTTATTTCTTCTTCAGCTGATTTCATTTAATTGCTACTAGCTGCGCCCCGCGGTTTCACCCGCATAAGTTTCGATCCCGTGGGAATATCGGGATAAAAAGTAGCCTATATGTTAAACCAGGGTGGCAGTTACTTTAATACAAAATTTTATCAAAATTAGTGCAGCCGTTTGAGCGTGAAGAAGTAACAAACATATAAACACACATACACAATCACACACTCACAAACTTTCGCCTTTATAATATTAGCGTGATATAAAGAGCTTTTGCTATTTTGCACACGCTTTTGAAGTTTTAGAATATTAACATTATGATTCATTGTGTTACAACGAATACTGGAGTTGCCCAATCACTAAATAGAACTAACTATATCCAACGAATTAAATCAGTATGTTTACATAGCTATGGCGCCTTAATCAATTCTATTCAGTTTAAAAAGAGCTATCCGAACGGTTTGGCTATTGGAGGAGGTACAAGCATCATCCTTAGCTAGCGAAAATCCGTTGTTTGTTTTATCGTATTTAGATATAAACACCTGTCACGTCTGTGGAATTCCCAAAAAACCGATCAAGTGCATGTCGGACCACGAACTATGAAGAGTTCCGTAGTTGAGATGGATGTAGTACCTACACTCGATTTATCCCAAGAACAAACTTAAAAGTTGAAAAAAGTTTTTTTAAAAATTGAAAAAAGTTTCTCCCATACATCGATATACGTCACGGTCAATCCTCCAACTGCAAATGTAAGTTTGTAACTGCAAAAAAAGTGGTTAAACTACAGATTAACCATTTTCGGACTTTTACCTTTAAGTACTTGTGCCGTGAGACCTTGCTTTTGCCAAAGTTCATGGTCCTAGATCAACGGGAAGTACCCTATTTGATTCATTTGCGAGTACCAAAATATGTCGCAAAAATGGCCGTATTTTTTTTATGTCTCCAAGGGATCTATTTTTTTTTAGTCTAAGAGGTTTTAATTAAAATTTTAATGTAATTTTGTAGAATTAGCATAGATATAAGCGATTTGGTGTAAACTGTTAGCTTATATTTTGATGAATAAATGAATATGAATATGAATTAATTTCAACTTGTTCCTTAGGAAAAGGGTCTTGACAGGCAGACAGACAGACGGACAACCAAGTACTTAATCCTATAAGGGTTCCGTTTTTTTTCCTTTTGAGGTACGGTACGTAAACTAAGAAACACACTTTCTAAACCGATGTTTAAATAAAAACATTTTTACAAAAAAAAACATCTGACTTAAAAAAAAAAACACTACATAGTGAAAAATAACTTTAATTTCGAAAGTCGGTGACGTTGGTTCTGTTTTTTCACTTTGTAGTGTTTTTTTTGGAAGTCGGTTGTTTTTTTTTGTAAACAAAATTTTATTTTTCACTTTTTAGTTGTACCTACTTACCCCAAACAAATTCATTTAGTACTTACTACTTGCTATGTGAATATCAGTGACAGGAAGCTATTGAACACATCTGCTTACCCCTGTAAAGGGTACAGGCATAATGTTATATAGTGTGATTGCGTAAACAATGCATACTTAAGCTATAGCAGCAAACGCGGTTGATTTGCTGGCATTTATTGAAGAGTTCCGTTGTCTGTCTCCGAAACTGCTCATCAGATCTTTACGAAATTTAAATGGGACCATTTCGGAATAAACCACATTTGAACAAAAAAAAAATTGCAAGTCCGTCTATACATGAGAGAGTAAACATCCGAATTGATAACCTCCTCCTTTTTTGAAGTCGGTTAAAAAATAATGATTGATGAAAGTCCAGACATAATCTTGGTCAGGTTATATGAAGACCATGTAGGTCGATGACTGAGATGATTTTTTGAGGAAAGAACCACACAGATTGAGAGGACCGGGTCCAGTCAGTGCACGCATTTGTCAGAAATCGTGCAGCTCAACTCAAGACTTAAGGAGCTCAACGATTCGACAAACAATGCCAAAGAAAGGACATTTGGGTAGGCCACATAAATTACTCAAACTGCCAGACCATGGAGACAATAATAAAAAAAATATAAAATGAATGACCCACATCGTCTTCACATTCACAATAATTTAAAGTAAGCAAATATCATTGTTTAAAAAAAATTATTAATGTCAATATGTGTATTATAAAAAAAAACAAAAACACTCAAAATGCAGAAATTGGAAGCAGCTCAATCCCAAGCCTTTTTGTCCTCAATATAATCTTTAACAGTATAAAATGCTTTCTTGCACAACTTACGTTTAATTAATGATTTAAATTTATTAAGGCTTAGATCTTGAACGTGGCTTGATAGTTTATTATAAAAGCGTATACATTGGCATCTAAACGAGCCACCTATTTTCTTGAGGCTTGTTGTAGGTATGTACAACAAATTTGTGTTTTTTCTAGTATTTTTATTATGGATATCACTGTATTTTTTGAACAATTTTATATTTTTATGGGCATATAAAAGATTTTCATAAATATACTGAGAAGGCACAGTCATTACATTAATCTCTTTTCTCTGAGAGAGTGTCTCGAACTTAATTTATAAATTGATCGAACAGCACGCTTCTGCAAAACAAAGATAGTCTGAATATCGGCGGCATTTCCCCACAATAGAATACCGTACGACATTACACTATGAAAATAACTGAAGTACACTAAACGGACAGTCTCTATATCAGTTAAACTACGAATTTTTCTAACAGCGTATGCTGCGGAACTTAGCTTTTTTGACAATTTTTCTACATGATGTGGGTCATTCAATTTATTTTTTTTTATTTTATTTTTTATTCTCTCCATGGTCTGGCAGTTTGAGTAATTTATGTGGCCTACCCAAATGTCCTTTGGTATTGTTCGTCGAATCGTTGAGCTCCTTAAGTCTTGAGTTGAGCTGCACGACTTCTGACAAATGCGTGCACTGACTGGACAGGTCCTCTCAATCTGTGTGGTTCTTTCCTCAAAAGACCATCTCAGACATCTACCTACATGGTCTTCATATAACCTGACCAAGGTTATGTCTGGACTTTAAAGAGACCTCTGAGTTTGTTTCGGCCTTTCTTCTCAGAGAAGTCAAATAGGAAACGCCGCCCTCATCTAGTTTAAAAAATAAGATTAACGTGTAAAAGTGTTTGTGCAAATCAGCTCACAAAAATAAAATCATTTATCATTTACTATCGCCGTTATGTATAATGTCTAAGGCAAAATGTATAACGTCTAGGCATTATGTAAAAGTCCTTGAAACCAATTGATTGTACCAACCAATTGATGATACGATCACTGTAGACCTAATGCCTTCTATTTTCTACCACCTGAGGCGCTGCTAAATAAAGGCTCCTACAAACAAGCACGACACGCGATAAAATCGCGCGCGACACAAAGGCACCACAAGTCGCAAAACGTGCGGTGACTTTGTGTAGCGCGCGATTATATCGAGTGTCGCGCCTGTTTAGGAGCCTTAAGACAACAAAAATAGCGTCGAGTACCAGATAGTGAAAGTGTTTCCGAACATAAAGATAAAAAAAACATAACTCTCCTTCTGGCGCAGTCGGCTAAAACAAGTGCGTGCCGCAAAAAACAACTTATTTTAAAAGCTTTGTTGTTGGCATTATTTACTACTAGCTGCGACCCGCGGCTTCACCCGCGTAAATGTCGATCCGGTGGAATATCGGGATAAAAAGTAGTCGATAACTATGTTAATCCAGGATGTCAGCTACCTCCATACCTCCATACCATCCTAGTAGGAATAATAAACGAAACACTGATTACACATTAGAGATTTCACGTGGTGCCATAAGCTCATACAAAATTTTATCAAAATTGGTCCAGCCGTTTGAGCGTGAAGAAGTAACAAACATAAACACACACACTAATAATAATAACCCCATCGCCGTATCTCTACGTTGACGTCGTGGTGGGGCTAGCGTGCTCCGAACTCTAGGCCTGTGCCGGAAGAGTTTACTTTGCCGGAACAGGTCTAAGGTGAGGAGCCAGACCAAGAGAGATATAGAAACCCGCAGGGCAGCATGTGGCGAGCTGTTGGGCAGTAGCGACCCCACGGACCCTATCTCCTGGGAGAAGTCTTGTTCCTCACCTCTGGCTTGCCTTTATTGGCCGGCTGGAGTGAACAATGACGTGGAACAGAGCTCCCACCTCATTCTTGCCTTTATTGGCCGGCTTGAGTGGAGATTCGCAAGAGCAAACGTGTTCGGAAGAAGGAAGTAGTCTAGTAAGATGCCACCTCAGGACATGTTGCCCCTTGTTGCTACGTCACTATGTGCTAGCGACCGTTTCCGCATCACGGCATAAAAACCGTCCACGTGAGCTTCAGCAAACATCCCTGATGCACTGCAGTACCGGGGCAACCCCATCAACACCCTGAATGCATTATTGTATTGGATGCGAAGGGCGCCGTATGATTGACATAGACACAAACTTTCGCCTTTATAATATTAGTGTGATAAATATTTGAACAATTATTACGGAAACGGGGTCTTAAAAAAAAATACCTGCTTAATTAAAAAAAATTAAAAACCCGGCTGCGGTAAAATCATCATCATCATTTCAGCCGAAAGACGTCCACTGCTGGACATAGGCCTCCCCCAAGCACCTCCACTTCGACCGGTTCTGTGCTTCTCGCATCCAACGGGTTCCTTCCTGCGGTCTTCACAAGGCCGTCGGACCACCTTGTGGGAGGCCTTCCAACGCTACGTCTTCCGGTATGCGGTCGCCACTTCAGAACATTTCGGCCTCATCGGCCATCTGTTCTGCGAGCAATGTGCCCTGCCCACTGACACTTAAGTTTGGCAATTCTTCGGGCTACGTCGGTTACCTTGGTTCTCCTGCGGATCTCCTCATTCCTGATTCGATCGCGCAGGGGAACTCCAAGCATAGCCCTCTCCATTTTCCTTTGGGTGACTTTTAGCCTTCTTATAAGGCCCATTGTGAGCGACCACGTTTCAGTGCCATAAGTCATCACTGGCAACACGCACTGGTCAAAGACTTAATTTCGTCTTGAGACACTGCGGCATGTGGGACGAGAAGATATTGCATAGCTTCCCGAACGCTGCCCAGCCGAGTCGGATTCGACGATTGACCTCTTTCTCGAAGTTAGACCTACCTAACTGGACAGTTTGTCCTTATGTAAACATACTCGTCCACGACTTCGAGTGTAGCGTCTCCGATCTTTATGAGAGTGGGTGTTACATGGGCATTTGACATGACCTTCGTTTTGTCCATGTTCATTTTAAGACCCACTCTTTCGGTGGCACTACTGAGGTCATCGAGCATTGTACTGAGGTAAAATACTTAAGTTAAAAAAACTGAAAAGCTAAAAACAAGCCCATTTTAAAATAAATAAAAGTTGGAAGCAGGCGATTTGCAAATTGCAAAAAATACAAGAAAATGTACGTTTCGCGGGTTACCTTCTTAGAGTGTAATAAGTTTATTGTCATGAGTAGGTACCACACTCCCTAAAAGTATGTTCCTTTTCTATTGCAGCTTCCTCAATTGTCGACACTATATGCATTCGTGCGCTGGTTGCACGAAGTTTTGACCTGTCTCCAGTTGACTCGCGCAACAAAATAATTTCCGGGGTTGGACAGAACCAATTGATTTATAATTCTTCTGGCCACCGTGAGCAGTTACGCTGGTATGTCGTGGTGGGACAGCAGTGGCTAAGTGAGCAGTGTTGACAGTGGCGGACGAGGTGGCTCGACACGAGGCGCCGGCAGAGGCCGTGCAGGGCAGTGCACGACGGGCACCTGCCGGCCCTCGCTCGGTCTCAGCTCGACGTCGCATGTTAATGCGGTTACATTCATTAGCAGAGCGCGGCGCGGCGGCTCACTGTCGCGCGGCCAGTTTTAAAACAAGAATTAAACACCGAACGAGATCTGAAAGCAAGAAAAGTAACGGTACCGGACATAACCAGCCGGCCAGCGATCCACCGATACAGGCGCACAGCTCACATGCGTACGTATGAATATATAAAGTTTATCGCGGCGCCCACGGCCGGCCGGGGTCGCCGACCGCCCATCCACCAAATGGACATAAGACCGTGTGCACTGTTGTCATGTGTGCCTAGGGTTACCATATCTCAGGATTTGTCCTGGGAACTCAGGATTTTTAGACTCTTTTCAGGATTATGGCCGGATTTTGTAAATCTCAGGAAATCTCAGGATTTTCTGAATTTTCAATAAAATAGAGTAGGTATTTTTAGACCTTGTTATTAAAATGGTACAAAACAGAATAATATAATTTTCTTTATACATATAGATAGAGACTAACAAAAAATCAACTTTGGTCATGTTAATTGCACAAATAAAATCAACACTTATTTATCTATGAAACTTTCAATTACATAATCAGTTTTTCGTATTTGTTTGGGATGATACCTTACGGGAGGGGTGAAGTGTATTCGTTCCCCGCTGCTACCCGCGCCAACGTGTGAGCATGATCCCGAGAATCCTCAGTGCACAAAATTATTAATAATAGATATCTATAACTTTTAAATTCTACATTACGTTTGAGAAAAAAATCTGAAATTACGACTAATTCTCAGGATTTTATGAAGGAAATCAGGCTTTTTCTCCGGACTTTTAAATTTTTCATTTGGTAACCCTATGTGCCCGCACCCCGCGCCCCTCACACTTCTCCTTCACCCCGCGTTACACACATGCAGATTTTGGATAAATTTCATTTAGGTAGAAACAACATACTTAGCTGTTATAATTCTATAACATGCAGCTGACTAACCATTAAAAAAGTCATATTAATCTATGGAGTGCGTTAAAATAATTGCTTCTTCATGTAGGTAGGTAAACCAAGTACATATAACCATACCTACTTTAAACGTTGAAACATAACGTCCGTCCGTCCGTCCGTCCGTAACACAATAATTCATTGCTACTGAATATTGTTTTTAAATTCATCGGCGTGGCAACGTAAATAACGGAATGGATAGGTATTGCTGAATTGTCTAAATAAAGGGATTGTGTAGAATCGTCGTGTTACAATCACGAAATTGTTTTGTTCCATCGGCGCCGGCGGCCGCTATCGAACATTATCGGAACATAATTTTATTATCCTAAACCGGGCAGTATCGCGCGATAACGTAGCGATTACACAGCGATACGCGACCACGACCGCCGTCCGCCGACGCGGCCGCAGCTACAGAGCACCGATCGACAACACACGCTTGCAGCAGTCCAAACTCACTCTGTGGGTGCAGTGATATGCTCATTACTTCTGAAAGGTGATGTGTTAGTGGTAGGGAACACAGGCGCTGGCAGTGAGTTCCACACTAGCTGGGCGCATAATAAACGTGCAGGAGAAGCGCTGTGTACGATTGGTCGGGATTTCAACCAAGTGCGTATGCGGATGGTACCTTGGAGTAGGTACCTATGTCTGGAAGACCGGTGGTAAAAGGGAAATGGTAAATCGTATAACTCCCAATATGTCTAACAAAGTGTCCAACTCTGAAAAATATATAAAACGCACAAATATTTGGACTTCGTACTTGCCTTGACGGACTCCAACACTACCTCTATCGAGTGTTATTGATATTAATTATTACGATTTACGGACTTATGTAAAAGTGCAAATTGACACTAATCACTATTACTATCTATTATAAAGAAAGTCGCGACAAATTCAAAAACTAACGAACGGATTTTCATATGATTTTTCACCAATGGACGGAGTGATTCATTAAGGAGGCTTAGGTGTATAATTCAATAAGGTTTTGTGTAAATTGTCTGAAAATGACGATGATTGTTGAAGATGTGGGAAAAAATCATGCTGACTGGAAGCTTTACTGCTGTGCGCAGCGTAAACTAATAGAGTTACCTATACTTATGACTAACCACGGAAGACCCAATATAGTACGTTCCCGTGTGATATTTTCCGACGTCCACGCGGCCGAAGTCGCGGGCAAAAGTTAGTTCATAAAAATCATAATCTATAACGTAAAGCAATATGTTAGAGGTAAGTTGCTTAAAAATCTGGTAGGTATGCTAGATTGTAATCCATTATTAAGAACTTTAGTTCTTACTAGCGACCCGCCCCGGCTTCGCACGGGTGCAATGCTGATACTAAATACACTACAGATAAACTGTGAACGTTGTATATAAAAACAGCGGCCCGCTCCGGCTTTTTTATAGGCACGCTCTTGCCGCACCGGGCGGCCGGCCGGTACCGCCGCAAACGCTACGTCCCGCAATTTTTAAATCTGTAATATCTTCGAAAATTTTCACTTAAATCATACGGTGTAAAGGGCCATATAGATCTATATTAAATGAACAATGTATTCAAGGTATTTAATTGGTTAAGGATTAATGCTGTATTGGTTAAAATCGCTTCGAAAATTAGCCATTATTTGTCGTAAAAAGTAAATGACAAAAAAAAGTTATTGTGGGTAATCAATAAGAGATAGACATATACCAACACGGACTTTTCTGTAGACCTTTTCAATGTGTACAATACTTAGTACATTATTTCGATAAAACTCGTAGGGTTCAGCCTGCGTTTGCAATGTAAGCGGAAAAAATGTAATTATTTACGACATCACATTAGAAGCCTCAAAAATAACAGTACTTCTCCACTATTTAATGGATGTTATTATACATATAAACCTTCCTCTTGAATCACTCTATCTATTAAAAAAAACCGCATCAAAATCCGTTGCGTAGTTTCAAAGATTTAAGCATACAAAGGGACATAGGGACATAGGGACAGAGAAAGCGACTTTGTTTTATACTATGTAGTGATTATTAAAGAACAAAATCGCGGCCAAGTGCGAGTCGGACTCGTACACGAAGGATTTCGTACCACCGTACAATATAGGTATAACAATACACACCGAAAAAAAAATATTATTCCGATCTGTCACCCTGCTTTGTTCCCCTTAGGGGGACAGATCAGAAAAAAAAGTTTGATCTGACCCCTGTTAGCAACGAGGGGACAGTTCAAACTTTATTCAGTCCTATCTGTCCCCTTTTATTACTTCCCCCCTACTTGTCCCCCATCTAATTTAATATATTAATTCTTAAAAGTAAAGCCACACAGTAAGTATATAAGCAACATTACGTTAAATAAAAGACTGGTGGTTTGAGTTTATAATCATCTGTGTTTAAATAAATTACTTTTTTACTATCAATCAGCCACAGTCTCATAAATCACAGTACATTGCGTGCCACGTAAGAAGAGACTTGACACACCACGTGGTCTGACATGCGCAGAACACGATTTTAGGTATCTTTAGCGGTATGAGGTCTGAGTGCGGGACAGGACCGGAGTCATAGGGGCGGCGGAAAGAGCGGGGGAGGCGGGGTCAAGTCTCTTCTTACGTGGCACGCACTGTAGATGCGGATAACTACCGCCTGGCCGTTTATACGCGGGATGCGCGGGGGACCAGCGGTCAGTCATATTTCGTCATCAGTCAGATGACATGTTCTTCGCCGGCCGGCACGAATATTTGTTTGTTTTGGTTTGTTAAGTGATAAGTGTGTGTAAAAGTGTTATCATATTAGTAAACAGTTTGGGTTCAAGTCTCTTTTTACGTGGCACGCACTGTAGGTATTGCAGGTATAATAACAATTAGTCTTCTAATTTGACTTCATACAACATAATAACAAATACAAAAAAAATCACTAACAATATGATAACTTTTACACGAGGAAAATGTATTACGTGTTTAGATAAAATTGCAGCTTCTATTAAGGTAATTAATTGTGTATTATTCAGGAATGAAGTAAGTAAATTAAAGTTTTGACGTTTTCATTCCTGTGAAAGTAATTTAATTTAATAATACACAATTAATTAGGTACCTTAATAGAAGCTGCAATTTTATTTAAACACGTAATATTTTCATAGGAACATTTTCCACAGCCACCACAAATAACCACAGCCAAAGAAATTAATAAAAGGTGGCAGGAATACTACAAAAAAGAGGAAAAGCACGGGATCAGGCGAGATTCCAGCAGAGATATGGAAAAAGTGAGAAATACTGGTGTAGCATGGTTGACTCTTATAACCGCCAAAGTACAGACGCCAGCACATCAAGCTACTACAATCTGTAAAAATTCTTTAATAGATTTTCAACTCTATCGCTAAAGCATAAGTTTCAAAGTTAGTTGGGAAAATTTTACAGTTTCGTGTAGCTTGATGTGCTGGCGTCTGTACATGTGGAGAACCAGTAAACTGATACCTTTCTATAAGAATAAAAGGGATGTTGCTGACTGTGGAAATTATAGAGGAATCAAGCTAACCTCTCACGCCCTTAAGATATGAGAAAGTATCCTCGTAAAAGGCTAAAAAATATAACACCGAAACAATGCGGATATACCAGCGGTGTGAGCACGCTAGACGCTATTCACTCAGTGAAAATACTTTTGGAAAAATATAGTCTAGTCTCTATATACATTTGTACCTTGATGTATCTACAAGAGTGGTCAGCCCAGCAGGAACAAGTAAAGCATTTGAGGTCAGAGTAGGAGTTTATCAGGGTTCGACCGTGAGCCTCCTAATGGACTATATCACTTCAAACAATGAAAATACATTTGTACCTTGATGTATCTACAAGAGTGGTCAGCCCAGCAGGAACAAGTAAAGCATTTGAGGTCAGAGTAGGAGTTTATCAGGGTTCGACCGTGAGCCTCCTAATGGACTATATCACTTCAAACAATGAAAAACCAAAACTATGGTCACTAGTATAAGCCGATGATGTGGTTATTATAGCCTAATCGATGGCAAAAGTGCAATCGGTGACGGCATGTCAGGATTCCTTGTAGAGGAGAGAGTGGAGAGTCAGTAGACAGAAGACTGCATATATGTATTCCAACTTTTCCGTAGCTATGTGGGTGTCATACCAAGGCGATCCTTCGCAAATAGACCGCTAAACAGAGTTGAAAAGTACATGTATCTCGATCCAATGTAGCTTCAAAAGCCTGTTTAGAGAAATACAAGAGAATCCAGGCCGCGTGATTGAAATAGAGATCGTTGTCTGGCATTCTATGCGACTCCCATATGCTGAGTCAAAGGCAACGTACACATAAGGATAGTAAGGCCACCTCTATTATATGGATCCGAGTGCTGGCCGATGAGGAAGACGGGTGAACTGAAATTCACACTACAGATATAAAAATGCTACACTGGTCTGGTGGAGTTTTGAAAATGGATAAAATAAGAAACGAATACATTCGAATACTTTTAAAATCGCCAAGATATACGAAAAACTTTGTGAAAACCGCTAGCGCGTGGTACGGACATGTGAGGCGAGATGATGACCATATGACTAAAAGAGTCGTAGAAAAAAGAGGCCGTGGACGACCAACAATAACTTGGCTACAAACAATAAAAGATAACATGATAGCGAGCAACACAACAACAGAGACACGTATGGAGTGGCGCAGAAGTACTAAGAGGGCTGACCCCAAATGAATTGTAATGAATTTAAATGGTAATAATCAAATAAGCTAAGGAAGGGAAAGTAAAGAAGGGTCAGGGGGGGACGAAGGAAGGAGAAGGGGATTAATCATGCAAACAAAACCCCCCTTTAGATTGAATTTAGGAACAATATCAGTATAGTAATATTACAGGTGCCGTACCGTAGTACGTTCGAATTGTGTTCTGCGCGACTTCCAAGTGCGTGCGGAGCGGTGAGCTTCGTCGATGAAATATCTAATAAAAGGAGAAACTAACTGACTGACTGACTGACATATCAACGCACAGCCGAAACTACTGGGTCTAGGAATGTGAAATTTTGCACATCACTTCCTTTTATAATGTAGGAGAGCACTAAGAAGAGGTTTTTTTAGATTCTACCTTTAAGGCGGTGAAAAGGGGGGATTTCGTTTGTATGAAAAATCTTATTCATTTGGTTAATAAACTTTAAAGAAACTTGGCACGAATACTTATCTAAGTAAATTGAGATGTTTGGAATTTTTTGTTTTTCTAAACTACCCACCTCCTAAAACGAGATAGGAGGATGTCAAAATTTGTATGGAAGAATTTTAACGCGCGGTCCGATTAACTTAAAACTCGGTATTTATACTTCAGACCAAAAATAAAGGATAATGTGTATCAAGGTTTTTCGAAAATCTACCCCTAACGGGGTGAAAAGGGGTAGTTAATTTTACAGGGGAGAATTTCACTGCGTGGCTTGATTAAGTCGAAAATTGCTATCTTAAATAAATCTTCGAGTCAAGTTATGAACACATCCGAAACGATTTTTCAAATTTCCACCCCTGTGGGGGTGAAAAGCGGGGACAAAGTTTATTTGAAAAATCTGATTCCTTTGATCTATAAGCTTAAAAATTGGCCCGAATACTTATTTATCCATATAAATAATAAAGATCATAAACATACATTTTCGAAATTTTTAGAGGAAAGTTCGAAATACATGCGGACGAAGTCGCGGGCAAATTGCTAGTTATTTATATAGGTAATGTGGTAGTGGCGATTGTGATAAATGGTCCAACAATGCGCGCCGCAGCCGCGCAGGTGCAGGCCGCCTGACCTTTGCAGCGAGCTTACCTTACCTTACCCCGCCGTCGCTGCCCTCGCCCCGCTGCGCAAGCGTCCGAAGCCTCCGCCGCCCGTTATGAATCCTCTCGTATGCGTGAGTGACCGTTATCCGCAAACTGTATTTTTCAAAACCACGTTTTATATACACGACTAACTAACCATATATTTCTTCTTCTTTTTTTTTTAAAACGGCCACGAGATCGAATAACTAGCGCCTACAAAACGCTACTACGCTTGTTTCCATCCCGAGAAAAAACTGACGTGATAGCTAAAAAAATGACGTGCTCACATGGACTCAAGTCTTTTTGCTACGGGGTAGGTACGCTGAAACTACAGTAGGCACGTCCTGACGAAGAGAGATCTAGGGGGGGGAGGGTTGTGTAGTCTTCGAAACTATTGAAAGCATTCCGAAAATGTTTTCACTAATGGGAAGCTAACGGTATTGCCGAGTGTCAGAGGATATATTTTATGTTAAAACAAGAAATTTCACGCGGTCTCAAACTACTTACACAATATCCAGTATGCAAGACGTCTGGAAGTATAAAGTGATCCACTTACCTATCCTCGGCTTCTCATGTTGCTAGGAAACAAAGAAAGCAGCTCAAGAGAAAAAAGTTACCCAAGGACTGATTTTACTGTCTCATAGCATTATAGGTAATAATAAAAAATACACCATATAGATGCAGATCTTGCCTGATTTAATCGAGCAGGACCATAGACCATCCCCTGACCCCTGCTTCCCACGTTGCATTCTGCTGATGTGGCGCCATTTTTCAAAATTTTATGAGCTTTATCTAACTAATACGTATTGCAGACACATTATAAATATGGTATACAAGGTAAAGTTCAACTAAATTAAATCCTTAGACTAGTTTCTTCAGAATCGCATTATACCTAGTCTTGCCATAAATGTTGTCACGAAGAAAAATTTTTTTTTTATTGCATA
The DNA here is from genome assembly GCA_963855955.1 of Luperina nickerlii. NCBI lineage: Eukaryota > Metazoa > Arthropoda > Insecta > Lepidoptera > Noctuidae > Luperina > Luperina nickerlii. The sequence continues at coordinate 465,790 of OY979666.1, read as the reverse complement.
AAATGTTTATTACTTTTACAGTGTGTTAGTTATATACATAAATATAAAAAGTTTATTCGAAGTGGTCTCCATTGGCTGCAATACAGTCCTTTAAACGTTGAGGCCAGTTATCAATAGAAGCACGGACTCTTTCCATGGGAAAATTCTTCACTGCCAATCGTATGGATTGTTTTAGGGACTCCAAATTATCATGGCGTTTAGAGCAAGCCGTACTCTCTAAAACTTACCATAAATCATAATCCAGCGGATTAAGATCGGGACTAGACGACGGCCAGTCTTCAGCTCTGATGAAGTCCGAAACGTTCACTTCCAACCAAGACTGCGTGGACCGAGCTTTATGACCCGGCGCCGAGTCTTGTTGGAAGGACCATACTTGGTCATTAAACATGGTGTTGTTAAGGGGCTTAACTAACTTCTCAAGAATGGTATCTTGATACACTTGTGCCGATGTTTTGATACCTTTTTCACAAAAATATGGCTCAGTCACTCCTTCATAGCTAACACCCCACCAAACCATCACTGAAGTCGGATAATGCCCACGTTGCACTCTGTCGACTAATTGGGAAGCTTCCTTAGAGCTTTGAGCATAAATACGGTCATTTTGTTTGTTAAAATGTTGCTCAATTGTAAAGAGTTTCTCATCCGTGAACAAAATTTCTCTGTGACCTCCCTTTGCGTACCGCTTCAGTAGTTGTTTCGATTTTACCACCCTATTCTTTTTTAATTTATCAGTTAAAAAATGACCAGTGCGTCTCTTGTAGGCTGCAAGTCCAAGTCATCTTTTAAAATACGCGACATGGTTCTGGGTGCTATCTTCATCTCCCGAGATAAAATCTTTTACTTTCGGACAGGATTTCTTCGAATTCTTTCCCTTACTGCTTTAACCACCTTTTTCGTACGAACACTACGTGGACGGCCAGATCTTTTTCTGTCACAGAAAAGAACAGAGGAGGTCTCATTGTACCTATTAATAGCCCGGTAGGTACACAAACATTTGACTAATAGGTACCAAGCGTATGGAGAGTTTTAAAAATTGCATTTGGCTCCATACCAACTTTGTGTAATGCAATAACAGCGATTCGGTTCTCTTTAGCAGTCCACTCCATTTTAATATCGCAAAATATTGTACAATGTATTGGCGCCAAAATTAGAAAACTCAATGAACAATCGTTTATAAATGACAGATTCCAAATTTAAATGTAATATATTTCTTATTTTTAATTGTAACAGTATTTATGGCCAGATTGTACTTACAATTTAATTTCAACTCTTCATTAGGGGCATTTATTATATCTCGTATTGTCATAGTCGATTATTTGTAAAAGAGTAACTTGCCACTTCTCAATAGGAAACAATGAATTGGAACTCTGGACTTAGAAGCTTCTAACGTTTCATAAGTGATCATGTAGGTTTATGTGAAATAAAATATTATGAAATTTAACCGAGTCTGAACTAATTCTTTAGTACCTACCTACAGGTTATTTTTGGGTAAAATACTTTTGATAGAATTGACAAATATACTTACTACAGAAGAACAAGGCCAAACCCAAATTACAAATATCTTCTACAATAATCGAAAACAAATAAAGACTTTACATTTCAATTTATTGCATTAAAATGTAGTTGGGTCTGAGGTTTTTTTTTCTGCATTTAAGTAACTACTAAAATATGTTAGTGTTAGATTATATATTGCCTGAAGTTTAGTTATTTGAATTACACTTTACTTTGTATGCCTACATTAGCACTGTAGTAGGCACATAGGTAATTAGGTACTCACATAATATAACGTACCTACAATGTATATGCTATTGGAAAGAAAGAATAACATTTATTTAACCTAGGTAACGGTTCGGTTGGCGTTTAGGTAAGTAGGTAGGTACGTATGCTATGCATACATTATACAAATACTGCATGTCGCAGGATAATTGAAAAATAAGTAAAAAAATATTTATAAGTTAAACGGTTTTAATGAAAATAATGATGTAGATAATGTACTAAAAGCTTAAAAAATAATTCGGTAGGTCCTAAGTACCTATCATGACATCACTTACTCGTCAATCTAGGGCATTGATCAGAGAAAAAATAAAATCGTGGGGCGCGTGAAATTTCTATCAACATTCAACCACTCATATTATATATTATAAATGCTATTTACATATTTACTCAGGTTACGCTACGCCCCACGTTTTTATTTTTTGTCTGATCAATGCCCTAGATTGAAGAAGTAAGTGATGTGATGACTGGTATCTAGGACCTACCGAATTATTTTTTAGCTTTTAGTACAGACGCCAGCACATCAAGTTACTACAATCTGTCAAATTTCTTCAAAAAATTTTCAACTTTATCGCTAAAGCAAAAGGTTCAAAGTTGATTGGGAAAATTTGACAGTTTCGGGTAGCTTGATGTGCTGGCGTCTGTATATTACTTATCTACATCATTATTTTCATTAAAATCGTTTAACTTAAAAATATTTTTTACTTATTTTATTTTCAAGTTTTTAGTTTTTATTTAAACTGTATGATCCGCCATGCATTGTGTTCTACTTGTAATGCCCTTTCATTTGATACCCATTACACATATTGAAACAAATATGAAATCTGGCATTTTGTGTCGGCGGCCATCTTAGATTTGGCCGAGCAAAGATGGATGATTGTGTGAGGAATGATATGAAAGAGAAGGGAGTGAATGATAGCGTGACGGTTGACAGGGGAGAATGGAAGAAGAAAACGTGTTGCACCGACTCAAGTAACATGGGATTAGGGCTGATGATGATGGCCATCTTAGATTTGAAATTCAAGTCAAGTCGAGTCAAGCCCTTTCATTTGATACCAATATTAAGGGTGTTGTGAAAAAATATGTAATCCGCCATTTTGTAGCGGCGGCCATCTTGGATTTACATTGATACTGATTAAATTAAACTGTAGTGTCATCAAAACTAGAGGTGTGTACCGAATATCAGATCAATCTGCCAACAGGAAGGTGGTAAGATTTCAAGTAGTTAATTTGACTCAAATAAATAAATAACAAACAGGGCAAGCTAAATAAAACCGTTTAAAAACAACGAACCTTTGCGAATATTCTAGGATATTATTTGAAACTTCAATTTCGTAATCATACCAGCTATTATCAGGGCAAGACTAAAACCCAGCATATTTTAGGTAAATCACGAACAAAGACGAGGAGTATAAACGCTGATTGGATGATAACATGAAAGTTATGCACTGATGGATGAGCTTGGTTATCAGCTACATTCGAGCCACGGTTTGACCTACCAGAATAAAAATGTTATGAATAACTCTAAGAATAGCCAATCAGTAACAAGTTCCTAATTGAAACAGACGTCAGTTTCCTTGTTTCGTCGCTTACGAAAATCTTTCATAGTTTCCAATAATCTCGGTCCTTTCCGCAAAGATTCAATTTTTTTTCTATTTGTTTGCGACATACTTATAAACTAAAAATGTCGATCCCGTGGGAATATCGAGATAAAAATTAGCCTATATTGTAATCCAGGGTGTCAGCTACCTCCATACAAAATTTTATCAAAATTGGTCCAGCCGTTTTGAGCGTGAAGAAAAAAAAAACATAAAAATATAAAATAACTGTTTCATGAAATCATCATTCTTTGGACTTACGTGGTCTTAGAGAGTTGTGTTGATGACTTTAATGGTTATAATTCTGTAAACACATATTTCTTACGGCCGCGATTTATATATTAATCAACGTACAACTTAATGCTGACCAGCAAATTGCAAAAAACGTAATAAAATTTGAATTTCGCGGGCTACCTTAGCGCTTCCCCCTTAAGTGAAATTTATAGTAAATTTCTTTTGAGTAAATAAAGATTCTTTAACCACATACAGGGATCTTATCCATATCTAGGCTGGGTCGTCAACAACACAGGCCCAGTCCGAGTAAAATTAGCAAAAAATACACTGTGTAATTTAACAATACTAAGTACTATTGGTTATTCTGTGACAATACTAACTGAACACCGATTTGAAAAGTGTCTGATGCTAGTTATGATCAGTTGAAAACATTGCAGGAAATTGAATTGGGGATTTATAAAGAACAGTATTTTTTAAGTGAAAATAAGTGTTTATGCACTAAGTTGCGAAATAACACTTCGTTCATCGATTCCATTAGACGAATAGAACACGCTAAGCGGAATCCGGGAAACTGAAGGAACCGCAATGACCTGCGATGCGATAATGAATAAAAATCAGTTGTCGGAGCAACCGCGCTTCAAGCAGCTTTGCACTGTGGCTCATGTGCGGTGCGCGAGCGCGGCTCCTTGCGGAACTGCTGCCGCGTTGGTGCGCCGCCGCCGGTCACGTTGCTGGCAACAGTGGCAACACTACGGCGGTCAGCACAGAAGCTCTGCACTACACAACGTCTAATGGCTATAATAAATTAACAATATACTTACCATGACTTCAATAAAAAAAGTAGATCAGATACACTTACGATCGCGGAATAAATTTCGCGAATTAAATTTTTTCATGACTGGTAGGTTGGTACCTTCTTAGGTACCGCACCAATATGTGAGCCTACATACATAGTTACGAGTAGGTATATATTTTGTTGTATTATCCTTTTTACAATAAGTGAGCCTACATAGTTACGTGTAGGTATGTCTTTTATTGTATTATCCCTTTTACAATATTTATATGAGCCTACATAGTTACGTGTAGGTATGTCTTTTAATGTATAATCCCTTTTACTCAAACTCAAAGCATTTATTTCAATTAAACCATTTAAGAAAGACGTACGCGTTAAGAGCGTCCAGAGAACAACAAATAGAACTTAACAAACAACAATCCAAAAATAAAATAATGAAAAATAAGCCGAGGCAGCTAAGTGATGACCAGCCCCAACTGACGGCGCCCGTTCACGAACATGACGCATAAATCAGCACCATTCAGCTCAACCATTTTGAAGGGAGCTAAATGATCCAACATACACGCCACCGTCAGCGAGACATTTGAGTGAGCATGACATACTATCAGCTGCCAGGGCACATTCAAGTCAATGAAAGACATATTATTACCCGGTGAATGGTAGCTATAGGGTACATAGAACTCACATCTGTGCTATGCAATTATACAAAGGAAATTGATTTTATACAATGCAAAGATAGTCTTACAATCTTCAGCAGCTCCAACAGTATTTTCATGTGTTAATCAATTAGTTGTGGTTGTGGAGCAGGACCAGCATTGAGTCAGGCATTTTTATCAGCGATGTAATCCCAACTTATAATATGCATGACTGCATAGTGAGCGTTTTATACAAGACTTGAATTTTGTCTCATTCAGTTGAAGAATGTGGGGAGGTATTTTATTATAACATTTTAAACAGTACCCCATAAAAGATTAATCTACTTCCGCAAGTCTGAAACCTGTTTGAACTAATAGGTCCCTATTTCTAGTACTATAATATTATGTCTTTCACCTCTTTTACTAAAAAGATGTTACATACATGATGTTTTCATAGGTATATTGACAAGGCACCGTCATGATGTTAATTTCCTTAAACAGTTCCCTTAGAGAATCGCGCCTGCTGAGATTATACGTATATATGGCTCTGATGGCTCTTTTCTGCAGAATAAAAATATAATCGATGTCTGCAGCCCGTCCCCAAAGTAAAATACCGTAAGACATTATACTTACTATGAAAGTTACTAAAACAGACTAGTCTCGCGGTATCTATATCAGTAAATTGACGGATTTTTCTGACAGCATAAGCTGCTGAACTTAGCCGTCCTGCAAGAGATGTTAAATGAGGACCCCATTGTAGCCTTGAGTCGAGCGTGATACCTAGGAAAACAGTTCTATCGACGAATTCTAGTTTCTCTTGATTCAATATTATCTCACAATTACTACCCTTGACATTTGGTAAAGAAAATCTTATGCACTTAGTTTTTTTTTCCATTTAATACTAAATTATTAGCAGTGAACCAATTTTGGACCTGCAGTAGGGCATTATTTACGTCGTCAAAATTTGTAGCATGTCTATTTACCTTAAAAATTAAGGAAGTGTAATCAGCAAATAACACCATTTGTGGTTGATTTTTTAATAAATGGAGTAGATCATTAATATACACTAAAAAGAAGAAAGGACCCAATATCGAGCCTTGTGACACACGAATGTTTACTAGGAAACCAAGTGAATTGACACCACTTATTTGAACTTGTTGTTGTCTATCATTTAAATAAGAAGTAGCTAAACTGAGCGCAAGTTTTCCAAATCCGTAATGCTCAAGTTTCAAAAGCAAAGTTTCGTGATCGACGCAATCAAATGGCTTGGAGAGGTCACAAAAGATTCCTATGGCGTCTTGGGCCTCTTCCTACACGTTAAAAATGTGTTTTAATAAAGTTACACCGGCGTCGGGCGTACAACGTAATTTGGTGAAACCATACTATTGATCGTGTAGGATTTTATTCGTGTTAAAATGATTGAGCATTTGATTAAGCATTATATTTTCAAACACCTTGCTGAAAACCGGTAAAACGCATACGGGTCTATAATTATTGGTCTTTACTGTAACCGGATTTGTGAAGTGGTATTACCTCACTGTATTTTATTAAATCGGGGAAGACTCCTTGATCCACGCACGAATTAAATACTAAGGCTAAGTAGGGCGCAATAGTCTCAATTATGGAGGTACAGAATTTAATGGACATTTCCCAAAGATTTTCGGTCAATTTGATCTTAATTTGTTTAAAAGCTTTAATTATTTATGGGGTTAATATGCCTAAAGTTAAATTCAATCGGGCAGGCTGAAACGTTCGCCCTTACTAAATCAAAAGCGAGCGAGGGCGAGGAATTTAAGGTTTCAGTTGTTTTGAGTGGGATACTAGTAAATAAATTACAATATGTTTTATTAATAATAATTACAATATATGTAAGCCTACATAGTTACGTGTAGGTATGTCTTTTAACGTATAATCCCTTTTACAATATGTGAGCCTACATAGTTACGTGTAGGCATGTCAAAGTCAAAGTCAAAGCATTTATTTCAAATAGGCACATTAAAGGCACTTTTGAACGTCAGAAATTACAACAAATAGAATTGATTCTAGTCGCCCATTCCAAAAGGTAGTTTTCGTATGGAGAAGAACGGGCAAGAAACTCCACCGTTACTCTTTTAAAATATTTTACAAAATTTTGCATACATTAATTATATAATAATAATATGTGAACACGATGCACCTAAAATAAAATTACTATACCACAATAGGTAAAAGACTTAAAAATGAAACCATGACATATAAATTAATTATCTGATAGATACATGGTGCTCACATATTTACAAACATGGTAAAAGTAAACGATTTTCATTTAAAAAAAAAAATACAAGTAATAAGTCAGGGTGTGAGTAGTAAAGTAGTTACAGAATGTAAATCAATGTCAAAAAAAAGTATAAATTTACAATTAAATTAGCAACCAGTTTGATTTTGTCTAGGCTCCAGATTGTCCTATGGAGCAGGACCAGCATGTTTCCAAGCGTTCTTATCTTGGATATAATCTTCTAATTTATAGTATGCTTGTTTACAAAGTGTACGTTTAATGTGAGTTTTAAATTTTCTTTCATTTAATTGCAATACATCGCAAGGTATTTTATTGTAACATTTAACACAGTACCCCATAAAAGATGTATGTACCTTGGCTAATCTGAAAAATGGTTGATGTATTTTATCTTTATTTCTAGTATTAAAATTATGTCTATCGCTTATTTTATTAAAAAGATGTAGATTTTTTCTTACATACATAATATTTTCATAAATGAATTGGCAAGGTACCGTCATAATATTAATCTTTTTAAAAAGTTCCCTGAGAGATTCGCGGCGACGTAGATTATAAATGGCTCTGACAGCTCTTTTTTGCAAAATAAAGATGGATTCAATGTCAGCAGCTCGACCCCATAGTAAAATGCCGTACGACATAATGCTGTGAAAGTAGCTAAAATAGACTAAACGCGCGGTTTCTATATCAGTTAATTGTCTTATCTTTCTAACAGCATAAGCGGCCGAGCTAAGCCGCCCCGCAAGAGATGTTATGTGAGGTCCCCATTGTAATTTGTCGTCTAGCGTGATTCCCAGAAAAACAGTTTGATCAACAAATTCCAGTTTTTCTCCATTCAGTATGATGTCACATTCACTACTTCTAACATTAGGTAATTTAAATCTAATGCATTTGGTTTTCTTTTCATTTAGTACCAATACCAAATTATTTACCGTAAACCAATCTTGGACCTGAAGAATAGAGTTATTCACGTCGTCAAGATTTTGTGCTCGTCTGTCTATCTTAAAGATCAATGAGGTGTCATCTGCAAATAACACCATCTTCGGTTGATTTTGAAGTAATTGGGGTAAATCATTAATGTAAACTAAAAAGAGGAATGGACCCAATATAGAACCTTGAGGAACGCCCATTGCTATTTCAGACCCTAATGAGTTTACGCCGTTTACTTGAACTTTAAGCTTTCTATCTTTTAGGTATGACTTTAGTAAATCAAGAGCTAAATTCCTAATCCCATAGTGCTCAAGTTTCAGCAGAAGTGTCTCATGGCTTACGCAATCGAACGCCTTAGAGAGGTCGCAAAAGATTCCAATGGCATCTTGTGCTTCCTCCCAGGCGTTAAAAATGTTCTTTATTAGGTTTACACCGGCGTCAGTGGTACAACGCCCTTTGGTGAAACCGTACTGTTGTTCATGAAAGATGGAATTTTTGTTAAAGTGGCGTAACATTTGATTGAGCATCAACTTTTCAAACACCTTACTGAGAACCGGCAGAATTGAGACAGGCCTATAATTGTTGGGTTCTTTACTATCACCGGATTTGAACAAAGGAACTACTTTACTGTGTTTCATGAGATCCGGAAAGACTCCTTGGTCTACACTGATGTTAAATATGAAAGCTAAATAGGGCGCAATCGTTTCGATGATAGATCTACAAACTTTTACAGACATTCCCCAGAGATCTTCTGTTGATTTAATTTTAAGATCTTTAAAAGCTTTTATAACAGCCTGGGGGTTTGTATGTTGAAACCCAAACTCCGAAGGGCATGCCTCAACATTCTTTCTAAGTAAGTCAGCAGAAAGCGCGGGTGAGGAATTCAAAGCTTCAGTAGTTTTAATGGGAATATTAGAAAAAAATTTTCGAATTCCTGGGCAATTTCTATATCTGAATTGATGGGGCCATGTGCGGTCTCTAAATTAAATTCAGTATTACGCTGTTTTTTCCTACCTGTTTCATTATTTATTATTTGCCAGGTAGTTTTTATTTTATCATCGGCTGATTTTATTTTATTGCTAATATAAAGAGCTTTATATAAAGAGCTTTAGCGTCTTTTGTTGTATTATCCCTTTTACAATATGTGAGCCTACATAGTTTCGTGTAGGTATGACTTTTGTTGTATTATCCCTTTTACAATATGTGAGCCTACATAGTTACGTGCAGGTATGTCTTTTTTTGTATTATCGCCTTTACACACTTAACCACTCATCATCACTCATGTCTCACGAAACTGCCTTATTTTTTTGGTTTATTTGGCATGAGCTTCACTCCGAAAGGCTACGGGAGCCCCTTGGTTCGTCCGAAATGAGATCCTCCATGTCAATCTCAAAATCCCCACTATCCACCAATTCATGAAGCGCCTTTCCAAGCACTTCTTCGATTCCACCCCCAACCATCGAAACCCGCTGGTTGTCGAGGCCGCCAGGTACACTCCCTCCCAAATAACCAAATTCCGCCGTCCAAGGCACGTTCTCACCGACCCAGATGACCCTATAACCCTCCTCCAAGAGAGCAGTAGGGCAACCAGCACAGTTAGGAAAAACAAATACAAGAAATCGACATACCGGCCTCGCCGACGAGGTCCCTCGCGACGTCCCCATGTAAATGCCCCCACGACCCTTGCTCGATGTAGTGCCAACCCGCGCCGCAGCTGAGCCTGTAGATTTAAATCACCGACTCTGACCTCTGAGTTTGTTTCGGCATTTCTTCTCAGAGTAGTCAATTAGGAAATGCCGACCCCATCGTTCATTAAATATTCAAAGTTCGATCCAGCCTGTCCCAACTTGCTGCCCTCTCCCCAGCGACGCCCTAAGCCGAGGCTCGTACCCCACAGGGGGTGCCCTTAGCGTGTAGTCGCTTAGTTTACTTAGTTAGTTTTAAGCCCTTGGCTGGAGGCTTTGAGTTCTCTCAAGGCAGCCGCAGGATTGTCCGGTTAAGTAGTCACGACCTCTCAAGGTCAACTACGAGATGCCCGAGTCAAAAAAAAAAAAAGGCATGAGCTTCACTGGCGCGTGAATATTCATGAAAGAATAAATGTTAAGACAAGAATAATAATAAGAGTATTAGTTCGTGTTCGGTGACAGAAACCGGTATTTATAGTGCGCGCGCGCAGCTACGAGCGGCACGCAGTGGCACACCGACGCGAGTCGCCGCTCCACCCGCAATGCCGCACGTGTAAATAAACATCAGCGATCAGCGCACACAACAACATCAATGTTGACTATTAATAATACGCTATTATCATCTCAACATCGTGCGTTACAATACAACTGTCAAATTTGGGTAGAGATGTCGCTTTCGACCGCGTTCTCAGGCAACCGTTTTGCATTCATTAACACTAGCATCACATACCTCGTGGTTTTACTCGTTTGATCAGGCTACCTCAGAATATCACGGATATTCTCTTGCATCCCTCTTATCGAGTAGTTTCAGGTTTAACTAATCGATCATAAGGAACCCACGTGTTGCAAGAGCTGTGTTCCACTTATTACAACCTGCCCAATCAATGAGTATATCGAGCGTACCGCGGGCGGCGCGCGGCGAGGCCAGCGACAACCTTCGCATGCCGGCTGAACAAACAGGCCCATCGAACAAAACCCAAGCATTTAACCGCTTTTGAGTATTCTACACGAAAATTATATTACGACGATAGAGCCACCTTCGGCTAGCGGAAGTTCTTCATAATAAGGTTAATGTTGTTAAGAAACTAACTATTATTTACATAATAATAGCCTAGCGTCGGTTTCTCATCACATGACCGCGATTATCATGTTTAAATACTTTCCGCTGTTCATTTTGAGAATTCATTATTGTCGTATTTAGTTAATTTATAACAACTTAGTTCGCAAGCTTCGCTAACTATATTGTAACCAATTGTAACGATTAATTACGCCAAATAGCATTACGAACAATTAACACGTTGGTACATGTGGCTGGACGGCAGGCCACGGCTGCAGGCAGTGCAGCGCGCGCATTGCCGTTGATGTCTTTTACAGGCGTCGCTCCTCTTGGGTGGGACAGCGCGGCGCGGCGGGGCGCGGGGGCGCGGGGGCGCGCGTGCTGGGGCTCACTCACATTACCTAACTAAAGACTAACGCCCAAATCTTACATATCATATAAATTGCAGAATGTTTGGCGTCAAAAAATCTTTCAATTAAGTAAAATAAAATATATTTTCTTCTTGTTAGAAGAAAATAGATCATAGTTTTTGTTTTTGGGTCTAATTTATTAACCAACTTGGGTTATATAGCCGTAAGTGACAAAATACTCGAGTTATTGTCCAACAGTCTAGTCAAGAATAATATGATTGACTAGGTCTGCCCGCGACTTCGTCCGCGTGAAATTTCTTGTTCCCCCGAGCCACTCCGTTCGCGTCGCATCACCTGCCCGCGCTATCACTTCGTTTTATCTTAGCGTTCTTTGGCTTTTTTTTTTGTTTTTGCTCGGCTCCTATGGGTCATGGCGTGATGCTATAGACGAACCTAAGCCTTCCTACAGAATATGTCAGCAACAATGGAAGGGGCCCGTCAGGGCCGAAGCCTGCCGGGTCAGCGGGATTGTCCGAAAGGGTTACCGCTGGCCCGGAACATAAAGGGCGAAGGAAGGAACACGGGTGGATTTCCCATCCTGAAAAAAAAAAAAAAAAAAAAAAAAAGCCTTCCTACAGAATTGAGCTATCAACGCAAAAAAAAAACAATTGCGACCCGAATTCCAGAGATTAACGCATTCAAACAAACAAACTCTTCTGCTTCATTACTAGTAGTAAGTATATAGATTTAGGGCCGATTATTAACAGACTTCAAAAAAAGGAGGAGGCTCTCAATTCGGTTGAATATTTTTTTTACGTTTGTTACCTCAGAACTCCGTTGTTTATAAGCCGACTTGCAAAATTCTTGTTTTAATGGATAAGGTAGGTATGCCCTCAGGGGTGGTCCCATGTAAATTTTATTAACCTTGTTTTGGTAGTTTTTGAGTTAGATTCAATAATACAAATTTTTTCCACTTAGCTTATAAATATTGATGATGTCTTAATAACTTCCTGTCACTGATATTTACTTAGCAAGTAATGTTATATGAATTTTTGTGGGGTAAAAAAGTTTGTGAATATGCAAACTGCGCTCTTTCATATGATACCCCACATGCCCTAATAGCCCCACTTCGAATTTTTCAGAACCCCTTTCAGTCACTGTTGCAAAAAACAAAAACTTTTTATTTGCAAATAGTTGGGCAAACGCCATCTAAGATTATTCCAAATTTTTTAAATTATAGTTGGGATTTCTAGCTTTGGCAGACAGACTGAGTCTCACCATAAGAGTTCCGTTTTACCATTTTGGTACGGAACCCTAAAAAGCACGCGTGTTTAATAAACTGCATTAAGGACCCAAAAGCGGTTCATTAAGAGCCACTTTACGAGCAAGTGTTGAAAAATGTATTTGTGTACGGCATTTTTGGCAGGATAATGCTGAAACTAAATTATAGTGTGACATACTCATATTGTTCCGTAAACATTTGCCAGTCTGGCTAATTAATATTTTTGATTTGATTTTGTTGGAGCTGTAATAAGTAGGTTGTGTAAGTATATTTATGTATTCCATATAAAGCTATTATCAGTTCTACATTCTACTATACTACGACAGTCATACCTAATAATATTATTGAGTTGTGAACTTAAATATTGTGAACTCGACTCTGTCATTTACATTTACTATCAGGGTAGCCGTCTACAGTTGATAATAAATTACGGGTCATTATACTTAGTGGTTATTTATTATATCAATAAGTAATCGTACAGTCTGCAGGACAAGAGCGATGGACGAGTGAACCAATAAGTAATCGTACAGTCTGCAGGACAAGAGCGATGAACGAGTGAACCACTTGAGGGAAGCCTTTGTCCAGCAGTGGGAGACTATAGGCATAACAAAAAAAATTGATAAAAGATCATTAGAAGTACCACATCAGTATAGTGGTTTCCACACCACCACACTATGAAGTCACTGTACATTTACGGCCTGAGATGGTGATGATTTCTTAGAGAGTTTGTTATTGCATTTCTGATGTTTTTTTATTAAAATCTACATTTATATCAAGGACGAAAATCTTGGTGACATAACGTTTCCGTTTTCGTTGTAGGATAAAAATGGGAACGTAAGAGCTTTAATACCTACTCTTGTAACCTAACATAGCTAACGCTTAGCTAGCTAGTATTGATTAAGCATTCAAGGAAGGGCACAACTATGTGAATTTGTCTTTAGTTTGTCCATACGCGTACACTGGATAAGGCCATTATGCATTTAGATAGGTAGGTATTTACTTGCAAGTAAATACTTAAATTACTTTGGCAATATGCAATAAATTGAATTATATCTATGAAAAGCTTGTGTTGTGTTTGGGTCGCACGCGATGGGCTTGCGAGCGGTGGACAGGCTGGGACAGACACGTCTGAGTTTAGAAACGTATTAATAGCGCAACAATGTGCGTGCACCGAGCGCGCCTTGTCACTGCTGCGTGCTGTGTGGCGTATCATATAGGTAATTGTGTTGGATTGCATGCGCTCGATGGCCGATAAATAGTAGTTTTATGTGAGGGCGAGTCGCGGCCCGCCCCCGGCTTATTAATAACATTATGCTCGATTAGGCATGTCCCTCCCGGCGCCTGGGGACGACGCACTCCCGCGCGTGACGTCATCGCCTGAAATACGCCCGAGTTTTACACGAAATCGCCGATCGGCGGGCGAGCCGCTCCCGGAACGACTCTCTGACACGAACAGAATAAAACCGGCCGCCGGTAGTGCCAAACCCGCGGTCAACGACTCCCGAAATAGATGCACAACGCGCGCACCTATAGGAAATTAAGAACCGGTCCCGACCGCGGGCTCCGACACTCCGATAGCGATAAAAATTCATTTCGAAAGCGGAATCCACCTGAGCGATTAATTTACTGCGGCTTTCACCGGTCGCGTTATCGAGTCTCGACGCGAACGTAGGCGAACTTCAGGCCTCGATACGGAACTGAGTCTCGAACGTGGCCGCCACGCAGCGCGCGCGGCGGCCGCGGGGGCCGCGGTCAACACGCCACACCACTGCAATTTATTAAAAAGCAAAATTTAAAATTTTGAATAAACCCACGACGGTTAAATGTAATTGGAAAATGATAAAATAATTTAAAATCCCCCGATTTAAAGAATTTATGTAACGAGACTAAAACAGATAAATTCATATGGCAGTCGGGGGACCTCTTAGAATAGAAGGTGTTCCACAGAACGGTCTAAAAATAAAATTTTTAATTTTGCTTTTTATTTCAAACTTTTTAAAGAGTATAGGTTCATTATACATATAAAGAGCAGAGAAGATTTGAAAACCGCATCAAAATCGGACTAGTAGTTTTGGAGGTAAATGGCAACATTGGTTTGCACACACATCCTCTCACCCCAAACGCACCGTCTCCGTACCGTCGTCGTGGGAAAAATACCTACCCATTCGACAAACCTGTCCGCTAACAAACGATTGTTTAATACCTGAAATTTATAGAATTTCTTCCAGTCATTATGTACCTAGCGATACACAATCTTTGAGACGGAACACTATTATAGACCCATTGACACTAGATATTTCACAACATTCTGATGTTTGAGTGCTTGAAGTGCTTATTATGTAAATTCTATTAACTACGTAGATGCGTACTCTTTAAAAATCAATGACAGTGCCAATGTTCACATATTTTGATACAACCTGTTGGCAAACCCTTAAAGATGTAAAACAATCAAGTCGATAAGGTGTCACTTGGTGTCATATTACAATTACAAAGAAAAAATGAACTAAACAATTGAACTTGCAGCCGGTCTATTCTGTAAAAATCGCACCGTGAGGTCGTGAACACTTAGCTGAAGTTGGCTGTCACTAGTGTCAGGTCAGCAACAGCAGCAGGTGGAATGACAGCTCACTTCAGTTAAGTTTACGTTTACACGCTGAGGTTTCCACGGAATAGACCGCCTGGGAAATTATAAATGTCAACAAAGAGACCATCCTTCCATACTGTACTAAATGATAAAATTATTATAAATGCGAAAGTAACTCTCTCTGTCTGTTACCTTGTCACGCCCGCGCCCTTACTAACGGCTGGACGGATTTCAATTAAATTTGTGACACATTTCGACAATGACCTGAATTAGGACATAGGATTTTTCGAGCCCGGTAGTACATTTTCGTAATTCCCGAATACCACGCGGGCGGAGCCGCGGGCAAAAGCTAGTCTGTAACAAGAAGAAGCTACAAAGTGTAACGATATCGTGAAAAGGAATGTGGATGCCGTGGCAGGTTGCATGTTGCACTAAGGAATAGCGGTGAAGGCTCGTGCTTTGTAACAAGAAGAAGCTACAAAGTGTAACGATACATATCGTGAAAAGGAATGTGGCAGCCGTGGCAGGTTGCATGTTGCACTAAGGAATAACGGTGAAGGCTCGTGCTTTGTAACAAGAAGCTACAAAGTGTAACAATATCGTGAAAAGGAATGTGGCAACCGTGGCAGGTTGCATGTTGCACTACCTAAGGAATAACGGTGAAGGCTCGTGCTTTGTAACAAGAGGAAGCTACAAAGTGTAACAATATCGTGAAAAGGAATGTGGCAGCCGTGGCAGGTTGCATGTTGCACTAAGGAATAACGGTGAAGGCTCGTGCTTTGTAACAAGAAGAAGCTACAAAGTGTAACAATATCGTGAAAAGGAATGTGGCAGCCGTGGCAGGTAACATGAAACCTGCCGCAGGTTGCATGTTGCAGGAACCGGGACCACCCCTATGTGCTGATGGTGATCACCGGGGTGGTTTTAGTGAGGTAAAAATCCCACACTCCCCGACCTCCCTCCCCGGAGGTCGGGTGCCTTTTGAAGGTATCCCCCCGACAACAAAAAAAAAAAAAAGGTTGCATGTTGCACTAAGAAATAGCAGGGAAGGCTTGTGCTTTGACCTACATTACATCCCATTTTGCGTAGACAAATATTTTTGCCGTCTAATGAACAATTTACCTACTTACTCCTTTTGGAAGAGTCATGAATTGAACTGCTGTCGCTGGACCGAGCCGTGAGGGACAGCTTGCTCAACAGCTCAGTGGCGCACATTCGTTAGCCCTCGTCGCTTTTGTACATCAGCATTAGGTACATTACATTAACATTAGAGACAAAGACAGACTAACGGAACTAAGGAAACGGAGTGACAGACTACATACAGCATCTGGCCAAATTCCATGTAAACAATGTAAGCGATGTATGGCAGGTATGTATGCATAAAACACTAACTAGCAACAAACGTTTGGGCAAACAGACAGACACAGACGTGGCCGACCGGCCGCGGTCGCCCGGAGCGGCGCGCGCGCGGCCGGGCGCTGGCGGCGCGCGGAGCGGCTATCGTGCGCGAGTTAATGAGTTGAAAACGCATGCTCATTGCCGGCCATGAGGAATGTTAATTAATTAAGTGGGTTACGTGAGCGACGATGAGGAAACGCAACAGTGCGCGGATTATGTTGATAACATCGACTTCGGGAAGCGTTTCTTGCTCCGACTAACCCGACTGTTACGCGTTTCTCATTAGTCTAACTAATGAGAAACGCGTTACTGCTGCATCAACACTATTACTAACAACAGGTCCGGTACGTTACAACCAGAGGGCGCTAGTGAGAGTCGAATAATAACATTATTGGACACAGAAAAAACTACATGAATACGACTTAAAACCAAGAAAGCAATATGAAATAGTCCTTAGCCGATAACCGGTTGTACGGTTACGACGTCGATGCATGGCGGCGCATGCGGCGATCGATGAATTAAGAGGATAGCTATCAGGGTAGGGCAAAATTACATTGAACAAGTTACATACGTATTATGATTTCTTGGGTAAGAATTCGATCTAATTTCCGAATGCGGGTGCCGACACCAACGACAAGACATTCCTATAGACGTCAAAGTCAACGACGACTAGTCCGACACATGTGACGTAATGATGTGCGACATGACATACCACAGAATTGCGATGGAGGTCGCCGATATAACACGTTTGTTGTAGGTTACCGTAGGATCCAAAGGTGATGTGAGTGTCGTTAACCGTACAAGTGTTCTGCGCACGCGGTGCTGAGCCACGCGTGCGATTTCCTCGTCGTGTGCGTCGATCCGGTTACCTGATGCGCAGAGACAAGCTTCCAGTGAACAGCCGGACCCGGTACATATAAACGTCGTTACCGGACCGATTCCGAAGAATTCCAGAAGCCAAACGTAGAACATGGAGCGCGGACGACATCTTTACCTGACAGTATTAGAAATAACTATTTGACTCTAATGCTGCCCGGTAAGATGCGAACCGCCACTCCGACCGGAGACTGCTGGCTGGTGTATGTGTCGGTGGAGGTCGCTGCGCGGTTGCCACGAGGCGGCGATGGCGCGCGCGCGTGCGGACGGCGGCGCTGCTGGTCGCGGACTGGGCCGGTCGGCCGGGGCCCGCGCGGCGCTACGCTCTGGGAGCGGCGGAGGCGGCGCCGCCTCGCCGCACGCCCCACGCCCGCGACACCTCCTGCCACGCGACAACAACACCAGCAACCCCTGAGGCCCAACTCCCGACCGGCGCTCACCATGCATGCTACATCTACAAGGAGCTGTTCACAGCTGACGATACCCTAAACATTTTTAAAAAACAGCAATGTCGCGCAGCATTGCTGCCGCGCTCAGAATGTAATCTCATATAAACCTATAGAGAATATATGGGGAACACAGTAACTTGCTGCGGCAGCACTGCTGAGTGCTGACAAGATCGAAATCATATATTTATTTTTTTTGTTATTCCCAACACACTATCATTACAGGCTACCCCAAATCGGTAGCGTGGTCTTAAACAATATTTTTTTTCATGTAAAGTAATATTTGTGAACTTATTCAGAGAACAGGTAAATAAATCCACTTTTTCCGCGATCATACCTTTACGCATACAGCGGCGTCACTACACCTGTATTAACACACAAGTTGAAGCGTTATTTCATTGGATTAAGTATATCACTTTGGCTGACTTTGGCCCACCAAGTGAAAAGTCCACAACTTGGACGGCCAGTGTGCTGTGTCTCACTATTTCTTTGGTGGCACGAGCAAATGACATTCGAATAAACTCGTAAGTTCTGTAGAGCCCTACAGCCCTGCCCTGCCTGCCTGAGCCCTGTGTGTTCCCTAGTAGAGCTGACATTGTTGAATTTAACAAAATATTTTGATGTTATGACGAATAAAAACTATCCGTACGAGATTAGGATTTTTTTTTTGTGGATGGGAAATCATCAAATGACTCCTCCCGCTCTGGGTGGAGCGGAAGGGAGTGTCAGACTCTTACTGACTAAAACCCACCCGTGTTCCTTCCTTCGCCCTTTATGTTCCGGGCCAGCGGTAACCCTTTCGGACAATCCCGCTGACGAGATTAGGATGGCTTTGACCTCGTTGTTTTTAAGCTGCTTCAGAACCTTCTCCAATCTTCATGAAAGTAGTTGTTACCTCAGTTTTGTTGCTGTGGCTCAGGGGGGCCAGCTAGAACGAATACATTACACGACGGTTTTATTTTGTTCTGTTGAGGAGCCAACTTCTAGCTGCATCATCAGAACAGCTCCATAGTACGATATTATTGCATTAACACCGAAAAGCATCCATAGATATCCCAAGTTTCAGCTCAATCGGAAATACTAGAAAAAAAAATGGATCACCGCCACTTTGCAACCGGAAACACATATTTGTAGGTATGAACCTACGAAGCAAGCAAGAATAAATAATTAATACACGAAAAACTTATATTAGGTATAATTCGTCCGAACCGTCCCCACATTCACTGGAACTACATTGATTGATTTTCGTGACGGGACTCCGATATTCGGTACCCTACATCTACATAAATCGTTCGAACTGGTATCACTTTTCTATGCTTCTTTCTTCTTCATTCGATATGGGTAACGACACTTCGTCGCATTCCAAAATGGCACAGGTCGGTAGTGAAATTAATACGTTCGTCGAATTCACGTCAATTGAGGATTTGGATATTACCTGCGCATATTACCCACGTGATTTTATTAGCAGGGATCACAATGGCAAATTACCAGCCGATAGCGTGATCAGAAATATTAAAATATTACAATGTTGGTCCCATGGAGACAGTTGTTCAGTTTGATGGTCTGTACCACACCCTTAATTTTGGCTGGTCTTTGAAGACTAACCCTGTATAATTTATAACGGGTGCGTCTCATAACGTATAAACTCATTTGGTCTAATTTCATTTTATTATCGTTCATAAGATATAATCAACGTGAGATATACCAACTGTTGACATAATTTCTTTACATATACTTAACATTTATTTATTCTAAAACTTAATTAGTATAACGTTGTTTGATATAACGTTTATGTAATCGAAAATCATTTGGTCTAACGTTTAATATGTATATTGTTTATTTAATCGAAAATCATTAGTTCTAACGTTTAATAAAGCGTCATTATGGTTACCACCCCGACTCAGAGTACCCCGACTCGGATAGGTTAGGTTAGAACGTTAGAAGGCTAAGGCGGGAGCGAAGCGGAGCGGAGCTCCCGCCTTAGCCTTCGTGGTTATTTTTTTTTAAACCACCCAGAAATAGGAGCCCCGCGAAGCGGGGCTCCGTCGACCTACCTTAGCGCAGGTGGTAATCAGTTAAGTACTAGTTATGTTTAATATCTACCTACTTAGGTTACTATTACCTATAAGTACGATAGAACTTACAAAGAATAAAACAAAGTTTTTTTATGTTTTAAAGTAGGCGTTTTCATCATATTACACCAAATAAGTTTTATATCTTTTGAGTGATATGTCAAACGATTTTATATTAATGTATGTTATGTCAAACGATGTTATATTTAATGTATGTTATGCTTATAAAAATTTGTTATTTTAAAATTATATCAATCGTTCATTATATTAACTAATCACTATATTAAATAAAATTATAGGTTCCGTTGTTATATGTTGATAATATTAGAGATTTTGTTGTTATATCATCTATTACTTACCCATTTATAACATTATAAATTCGAAAGTAAATCAGTCTATGTGTAGGTATGTTACCTTATTGTCAACACACTTGTTCGTAAAGTGGCTCTTATTGAACCGCGTTTAGGTACATAATGCAGTATATTAAAAACGCGTGCTTTTTACTTTATGTTACTGCACTAGTGCTATAACTATAACGCCACAGTTAACTAGTTGGAGATGCGCGCTTTTTTAATTTCATCAAAGAGACTTCATGCCAAAAGAAATCCGCGGGCCGTATTTCACTTTTTTTAAATAGTCTGTATTGTCCTTGGTCCCAAAATGAAAAAAAATAATAATATTAAGGTGAATGCGCAGGGACCACGGACAATTTAAGCTGATTACGTAGTGGTAAACCGCGAAATTCAAATTTTCTTATGTTTTTTTGCAATTTTCAGGTCAGTGTCCGGCGGTTGTATCTTGCGACTATAACAGGTACGTATTTACAGAATTATAATAACAAAAATAACTGTGTACTGTCCTGTCTCAGTGTTTATCTAAAATTTGTGGAAATCAAATCTAACAAAGTACGGAACCCTGGCTGCCCGGCACGGTTGTTCTTAGCTGTATCATTTCGGTGGATTTATTTCATTCCGGTGCACAGTCTATCATTTCGGTGGTAATTTTTATCATTTCGGTAGACACTTTTCATTTCAGTGGACTCTTAAAAATTCATCCTTAAATATTTATGTAAGTTTTGATGAAATTTGATGTCCACTTACGCACAATGTTATAAAATAGGCTAAAGTTTTATTTGTCACTGAAATAAAAAAAATCCCACCGAAATGACACATAAAAATCTCTTGTTGAAATTCACCCAGAACTGGAAATAACAATATCGACGATATAATTACATAATCTGTCAGTAGAAAACCCTGTTAAATGGCATCGCTTACATAGATAGATAAAACTGTTTTGAAAATGATGAATAATATAAATTAGAATGAGGGTGACGAAGAAGAACGCGACGTAATGATTAGCCCTTTAATCGTTTCTAGGGTTCCGTACCGAAAAGGTGCCAATGGGACCCTGTTACTAAGGCTTTACTGTCCGCTCATCAATCCGTCCATCCGTCTGTCATAGGGCTGTATATTTTGAACCGTAATAGGTAGTCACTTGAAATTTTCACAGAGTGTGTACTGCTTTGGCCGTTATAACATCAAATAATAAAGTAAATAATTCAAGGGGAGAAAAATTATACTATAATTTTATATTCTTTATTTTGGACTAGAAGTACTCACAATCGATATATTATTAATTATTATTCCGTATCCAGTGCATTAGGGACTTTGTCTAATAAAGTTTTAAGGATGCTGATGGAGCTTCCGCGCAAGCTATCCATTATTGACTGACTGTTCTCTCCCTCATAATGCCATGAAAGTCGTCAACACGGGCTTCCGCGAAAATCTGCGAAGCGCGGAAGCCCCATCAACAGCCAACAGTCAGCATCCTACTGTCAGCCTATTGCACGCGCAGCAGGTCGTAGCCTATCTGCGTAGGTATATTTCACCCACAAGTTGCACATGACGTATAGGTTTGGTAGTATGCGCGACTTTAACATCCTTACTACAACGTTCAACCTGCTAGTTACCATATTACATCGAACGAAACGATTCAAAAATATTTGAGAAAGTCCTTGTACAACTATCTTGAGAAATCAGACATATATGATAAAATGAAAAAATTAAATGTAAAAAAGGGATTTCGTAAGCAGAAGACAATCAATTTGACTATACATGACCTGCTTCTTCCTGTTTTGTCAAATATACATAGATAACAGAAATCCTGTATGTGCTATCTATATGGATCTAACTAAGGCTTTTGATTATGTGGATTATCCTATACTAATACATAAACTTGAAAAATACTTGAGCTCATAAGAAATTTGTAGAAATCACACAAATATCCCCAAATACTAGTTACGAGAAAAAATATCGTTCCGAAAGCGAGATAAATAAATACGGCGTTCCGCAGGGTAGCATGCTAGGACCCCCCTTTTATTCTCTCCACATAAATGACCTTCCGAGGCAAATAAAGCACCACACACAGTACTATTCGCCGATGATAGCACCGTAATTATTAAGTGTGATGATCCCAATACTTATGAAAATGAAATAAATATGACATTAAATAGAATTATAACATGGTTTGACAACGATAATCTAATTATAAACTTTGAAAAGACTAAAATTGTGCATTTTATCAGAGAATACCAAATACAATCCTTGACATTAGCTATTTAGAGACAAAAATAGAATCAACTACTCTCTACTACTCTCTCTCCTCTCTCCTCTCTTCTACTACTTGGAGACCCCAGACAGACGAAATATATAAATAACTTAAAACTTAAATTTACCTATACTCTCTATAAACTATCAAAAATAGTAGGTAAGCCTAGAATCCGTACTAACAGCCTATCACGCCAATGTTGCATCAACACTCAGATATGGCGTAATACGAGTATACTGGGGCAATTCAGTTGATAGAGAAACTCGTATTTAGAACCCAAAAAAGATATGTGTGGCCTTAAAAGTACAGACAGTTGTCAACCGTTCTTTATACGTCTCAAAATTCTTACCCTGCCATCTCTGTAACATACACGAAACAAATATGTTCGTCAAATCTAACATTTCATCATACAAAATAGCTACTAAAAGTTACTACAGAAAATTACGCGATAAAAATAAGTGAGAACTCGAAGTGATTCATGGCAAAACTGCACTAATGAATAAAAATACCTTCTTTATGGGCAAAAAAATATTTGACAAACTACCTGAAAAAATAAAATAAAATAAACATCCGAATTGAGAACCTCCTCCTTTTTTGAAGTCGATTAAATACGTTAAAACTGGACAATTTAAAAACAGAACTATTAAAAATACATATTGATAAATAAATGCTATTACTCACTACAGGAATATCTCACCTATTTTGACGATTTAGAATTTTATTTGACATTAGAATAAAATTATTATGTCATTTATAACTTAATTTGTTTGACATTTTATTGAAATTAATTCTATTTTCAATTTGTATTCATATGCATGTACCTAATAATATTGATTTCTAATGTAAAAGTTTACATAATTTTACATAATTCTACCACTTCATGATTATCTCAAACAATGATATTATAAGCACTTATAATATCATTGGTCTCAAAAGTTAAATTGGTGTTAAAAGTAAAAAATTCGACAATGTTGATTTATTTGTACGCCTCTGGGCAAAACATAGAGGATCTACAGGCCTACCTGTAACATCTCTCACACTGTTGTAATTTGATCTATGTTTACAAATAAAGCATTCTGATTCTGAACCGTGAACGTCCTCCGCTCCCTCTTTATACTGGCATCGTCAAATAAGTTCTCAGTGTACACAGTCACACACATGCACTAGGTATTTAAACAGTATCCCCCTTACTAATAAACATTGTATAGCGTCAGTATAGTTACGTAAAGCTTTGTCTTCTTCTTTCGAAATTCAAATTACTGGCGACGTAAAGAGAGAAATCGGTGTGTAACTATTCATCTGATATAATACGTCTATTGGTAAGGGGGTTAGACTCATGGCCCTCTACGGGGCCCCGGTGTGGGCGCGTTCACTGCGACGGCGAGCCGCCCATTATATGAACGTGCCCCAGAAGGTGGTAGCCGTAAGGCTGATCCGGGGCTACCGCACGATCTCGGGCGAGGCGGCAAGCCTCCTTGCCGGACTGCCGCCATGGGATCTGGAGGCGATAGTCCTCGCGCGCCTGTATGAGTAGCGCGCGGCGGCACTGCGCCGGGGGAAACTTCCGCAGCAAATCGCGGCGGAGCGGACGGACCTCCGGCGCGATCTCATGGCGGCATAAAAAGAGCGACTGTCGCAACCCAGCGCAGGGCACGCCACGATAGCGGCGATAAGACCCCTCTTTGAGGAGTGGCTAGAGAGGCGTCACGGCGCCCTTACCGCCTGAGGCAGGTCCTCACCGGACACGAAAGTTTCGGGAGGTTCCCATTGCCAGGATCGCCCAGAGGACACGGTGGAACATACGGTGGAAGTGCCCCGCTTGGGCGGAGCACCGCCGTGTCCTCGTAGAGGTGATCGGCAGCGGCGGCGACCTCTAGCATCCGGGTCTTTTTTTTTTGATCCAGGGTAGAAAATCCTCATAAATGTCCGCCGTCCGGGTCTGTCAGACTCTTACTGACTAAAAACCACCCCGGTGTTTCAACTCACACCTACGCCGGGGGTGGCAGGAACGTACGATCCTTCCGCAACCCCCGACTGGTGCCGGCCCGCCACTGCGGGCCTTGTCTGGTCAGGGGGGAGAGTGAGGTGTTAGACTCCCCCCGCGACGTCTAAGAGGGGTGCGCGTGGAACACTACGCGCCGCCACCTCGGGTCCTGATGTGTGGGGGGCGACGGACGTTCCCGAGTCCGTCGCCCCTGGACCCATTTAGGGGGGCTGGAAGAGGGCGTTGCCCGCCCTCCGTCGACGCCCGGTGCGCCTGCTGCGGGCCGGGTGAGTGGAAGAGATCTCCCTCTCCCTTTTCGCAGCCTCCTTCTGCCAGACGACCGTTTCGCAGAAGGAAACCACCGCGTCGCAGGACTCTTCGCTGCCGACCATCGACTCGACCACGGCCGGCAGCGAAAGGTCACTGCCTACTTCTGAGATGAGGGCACGGCGCGGCTCCTCCCTAGCGGCACACTCTGCCAGCGTATGCCATGCCGTGTCCTCCGGGCGTCCGGCTCCCTGTTTATGCCACACAGGTACTTCTCGAAGGAACCATGCCCCGAGAGCACCTGCGTCACCCGAAACGACAGGGAGCCGTGCCTCCTCCCGAGCCAGCGCTCGAGTACCGGACCGCCTTGATGGTGCCGAGACCGGCGGTAGGGCGTGAGAGCCTGTCCCGCCATTCCGCCACCAGGATCTCGCGAAGCTGAGACCGACGCAGCTCCATATGGCGTAGCGTCCGGGCCTGGTTTAAGCCATCGTCCGGGGCGAGAGGGAGTGGGGGGCAGTCGCCTCCTTCTGCGAAGCAGTTATGCTAGCGAAGAAGGCGGCGGGACTGCTGAGGCAGAAAGCCAGCCGCCGCGGGAGACGCTCCGGGCGGTCGGGAGCCGCGCGACTCCCGGCCACCGTAGGCGCGGGCCTGCAGGCGGAGAGTAATGGGTAGCTCACCGTCCGATCAGGACCAGGCCCGTGCCGGACGGCGCGTACGTGTTCCACGCGCGCCTCAAAGATCTGTCAGCATCAACCGAAGGGGCCCGTTAAGGCCGAAGCCTGCCGGGTCAGCGGGATTGTCCGAAAGGGTTACCGCTGGCCCGGAACATAAAGGGCTAAGGAAGGAACACGGGTAGGTTTTAGTTAGTAAGAGTCTGACACTCCTTTCCACTCCACCCAAAGCGGGAGGGGTCATTTGATGATTTCCCATCCTGAAAAAAAAGGGGGGTTAGACTCGAGTGGTAGATTTCATCCATCGCTTTAAATCAGGCATGATTGACGTCAAGAGAGGGCCCATTCAGCAATAAAAAAAAAAAACATTATTTATGGGAGTCCATGTGACGCAACATAGGACTCATAAACAGCCTACAACTTCCTGAGCGCGCTGATTGATGGACTCAGCAAGACCATGTCGTATGCGTAGCTGACATTATTTACCATAGTTGTTACGAGCTTGGGGTTCGTGACAATAAAAACTGCCGATTTAATCACCAAAAATTGACACTTTAATCACAACACTAATTACAACTCAAACACTAATTAAGAAACACAATTGCACTTACTGATCACTCTTAAGTCGCACTCAAATATCGCTTTGATGTACTCGCTCGTATAGCTTATTCAAAACTCTGTCTCGCGGCTCGCGCCCGCCTTATATAGTGCCACAGAACTACTCTATAAACATCTAGTATGTTCGAGTACATAGCCACGACATTGCGGTCCCGACTGACTCGACGTCGATAGTTCTCGGAATTACTAGTACACGAAGGGTCAATGTCCTAGTACCAAGCAAGGTACTAGTTCTGCTACCCGATACAAGATGGCGCCAGTGGTAACTACATTATTTGCAATATTTGTGGCGCGCAACACTGCCCCCTCCTAAGACATGCTCGTCCCGAGCATTATCGGCCCCATAATAACGCGCCAGTCGATCCACATGGACGATCTCTTGCACCTTTCTGTATCCGATAGGTTACGTCATTGATCTTAGTCACAACCCGGTACGGTCCGTCCCATTTAGCTTGAAGCTTAGGAGATTTCCCTTTGCTGCGGACTGGATTGTGCAACCACACGAGTGAACCTTCGTCGAACTCTTTATTGTTCATTTTGCGATCATAACGGGTTTTCATCTTTTCAGACATTTGCTGGCCTGATTGTCTGACGTGCTCATAAATGTCATTCATCTTGTTCCGCAAATCATTCGCATAATCAGTTACACTGCGTGGGGCATCAGGTGGTATTCCGGTGATCAGGTCTGCAGGCAGCCGTAGTTTTCTTCCGAAGTTAGCGAAAGCTGGCGTCACTGATGTACTTTCGTGAACAGCGCTTCGATATGACAACAAACACGGTTGTATGTGCTTGTCCCAATCTCGTTGCCGATTTTCCACAACTTTGGCTAGGTACCTCTCCAGTGTCTGGTTAAATCGTTCCACCATTCCATCCGATTGTGGGTGGTAAGAAGTCGTTCTTGCTTTTTGAGTACCCATAACTCGACAAGATTCCTGGAATATTTGTGACTCAAAATTCCTTCCTTGATCACTGTGAATCTCCAAAGGTACTCCAAAACGACAGAAGATTTCATGAACTAATTTATCCGCAACTGTCGAAGCTTCTTGATTTGGAATGGCGAAGACTTCCGGCCACTTAGTGAAGTAATCCATCACAACCATGAAATACTTGTTACCACTTTCACTTTCCGGAAACGGCCCTGCAACGTCAAGGGCTATCCTCTCCCATGGTGCACCAACATTGTACAGTTTTAATGCACCCCTACTACGAGTCTGAGGTACCTTTACAGCTGCACAACTTGTACATTTGCGACACCAATTCTCGACATCGTCCCGACAGTGGACCCAGTAAAACCGTTCTCGTATCTTCAGTAGAGTCCGTTTTACTCCCAGATGACCTCCTGAACAACCATTATGGTACAGCTGTAGAACATCCGGTACTTGAGCTTTAGGGACAACCATTTGCAAATGGCAGCTGTCTCCCCGAACATTTTCCCATTTACGGCACAGGACTCCATCCTGAACCACCAAGCTGTCCCATTGGGCCCAATAGCTTTTTGTGACCGAACTCATCGCCGAGACGTCGCTCCACCTGGGCTTAGGAGCTCTGGCCTTCATCCACTCCAGAATTGGCTTGATGTCCGAATCTTCCTGCTGTGCACGTTGTAGGCTTTCCTTCCACTCGTTGTTGAGGTCTGTCTTGAGCATCCTCACAGGTACCACTTCCTTACTCTCTTGTCTAGTACAATGCTTACAGTCTTCAGGACAAGGTCTTCTCGAAAGTGCATCTGCGTTGCCATGAGATTTTCCGCTGCGATGTTCGACCACGAAGTCGTATTCCTGCAGTAGTTCAATCCATCTCGCAACTTGACCTTCTGGATTTTTGAACTGCAATAGCCATTTCAGTGCAGCATGATCAGTACGTAAGTGGAATTTCCAACCCAGAAGATATTTGCTAAAATACTGCAATGACTTTACCACAGCAAGCAGTTCCCGTCTCGTAACACAATAGTTCCTTTCCTGCTTTGACAACGACTTGCTGAAGTACGCTATCACAACCTCTTGATCACCATTCCGTTGGGACAATACACCGCCAAGCCCTATGTCACTTGCGTCTGTGTCAACTATAAATTCCTTGCCCGCATCAGGGTATCCCAAAATAGGTGTATTGCACAGACGGTCCTTTAGCTCCTGGAATGCGATGTCGCAACTATTATCCCAGCAGAAATGTCGCTTCTCCTCGGTTAGCTTATGCAGGGGTTTGGCTATGTCTGCTTTCTTGACAAATCGCCGATAATAGGAGCACAAACCCAGAAACGCTCTGACCTGCGTCTTGTCTTTTGGAACTGGCCAGTCCTTGACAGCAGCAATTTTCTCTGGATCCGTGCGGATACCTTCTTCAGACACGACATATCCCAAAAAGCTAACTTGTCGTTTGAATAGTGAACACTTCTTCAGACTTAACTTGAGGTTGGCACTCTGGATCTTCATGAGCACGCGTTCCAGGTTTTGTAGATGTTCTTCAAACTTACGGCCTACGATGATGATGTCATCCAAGTAGACCAGGCAGGCATCGCCAGTTAACCCGGTAAGTACAAGTTCCATCAACCTTTCGAACGTTGCCGGAGCATTGCACAATCCAAACGGCATAACTTTAAATTGCCACAGACCCTTTCCTGTCGAGAATGCAGTTTTCTCCTTGTCCTTGGGATCAATTTCAACTTGCCAGTAGCCACTTTTCAGGTCCAGCGTGCTAAACCACTTTACGCCAGTAAGCATGTCCAGCGCGTCATCAATTCTTGGCAAAGGATAGCTGTCCTTCTTCGTAACATCGTTCAGACGACGATAGTCAACACAAAACCGCATGCTGCCATCCTTCTTTCTCACCAGCACTACAGGTGAACACCATGGACTAGATGAAGGTTCAATAACACCATCCTTCACCATTCCCTCAATCATGGTTTCCACTTCCTTTTCACGTGCTACCGGCAATCTTCTTGGCCGCTGACGGATAGGCAATTCTTCTCCTGTTTTTATTTTGTGTTGAACTAAGCCAGTCCTCCCGATGTCAGCATCGTTTGACGAGAAAACATCGGCGTACTTGAGTAACATCTTCTTTGCCTTGACCATTTCATTTTGGGACAGAGCGCTGCGGCAGTCTTCTAGAAGTGTGGTCACTCTCGTTAGTGCATCCTTGCTGAGGGTCTCAGTCGATAGATATTGGCATCGACGCAACCAATCCACTTCCTCGAAAGTACCAAGTAGTGTGCCTTTTTCTATAATCTGTTCCTGATCACAAAGGTTCAGCACACGTACCCCTGAGATGTCGGTGGCTCTGACCAAAGTTCGTGCCACTTTCCATGGAAGGTCATTGTCTACCCTTTCCACGAGTACACAACGATAAGTTTGCCCGGGATTACGAGGAAGACTAACCGGAACAATCGTTTCCGATCTCGGCGGAAGAACAATCTTCTTAAGGCTGTATACATTTCCTGGTAACGCCCCTTCCACGAAAACTTCCTCTTGTCCACATTTCAATACACCTTGCTTAACATCGATCTCGCAACAATTCTTCCTCATAAAGTCAAGGCCCAGGATGCAATCGTCCATTATATCAGCTACAATGACATTATGCGGGTAGATTCTGTTGCCTAGCTTCAGCTCCATCTTCTTCTCTCCATGGACAGGTATGCGCTGACCGGTGGCTGTTACCAAATTAATGCGTTCTCGGTTGTATGCGGAGTCCCCAAGGAACCGACTTGTAAGTTGGGAACTGACGACCGTACGAGAGGCTCCAGTATCTATGGTCAGCTTTCACGGCGTTCCGTTGACCTCGCCCTTGATGATTAGGCTATTCCCATCATGGGTTTGTGTGATCGAAATCCTTGGGGCTCTTTGAACATCAGCCAGCACCCGCCCCGCAGTCCTGGCTATTACTCGTTTCCCTGCTGCTGGTGTTGGGCGGTGCTGTTAGCCGCACTGCCCTCTGGAGATCGGACGTCTTCTCTTTCTGCAGTTCACTTAGGGAAACTGGATCGAAGGTGGCCCCTTTCCCCACAGCCGTAGCACCTAGGGCTGTATCCTTTATTGCGGTCGCGAACTGTAGCTGCTGCAACCTCCCTGACGCGATGGGAACGATGATCCTGCCGCACCGCTTCCACCTCCAATGCATGGGCTAAGGCGTCCTTAAGCGTCCTGTGGTGACCGAGCCTCACAGCAGCTCTAACTTCAAGGTCGCGGATGCCGTCGATGAATGCCTGCACCAGGTTCCCATCAATAAGCGCAGATACGGACTGGTAAGCTTTACGAACCAGCTTCTCCACTTCAAGGGCCCACTGCTGCAGGTTTTCGTTACTGCGTTGCACGCGATCCTTGAGCTGCGCACGGAACACGTGTTCCAGGTGAGCGTCGCCATACCGAGCCTCCAATGCCTCAAGGAGCTGCTCGTAAGTCACTTCCTTACCGAGTGCTTCCAGGACAGTTAAGGCCTGGTCACGCAGGCCCAGGGTGAGGGCAGTCATGGCCTGACTTTTATTCCACCCGTTCGCCTTCATGACAGCCTCAAACTGGCAACTTTTGTAGGCCGACCAGGAAGAAGTTCCGTCGAACGGTGGCACTTTGAATCCACGTAGCGAAGGTGTTATAGCTACGGGAGCTGCGATTCCATCACCCAGTTTAAGGTTACCCAACTCTTGCTTCACATTAGCAATGACGTCATTAAACTTGCTGATCTGAGTTTCAGCTTCTGACAGGCGGTTGTCATGCTGGGCAACCTTCTCCTTCATCTCCTTCATGTCTTGCCCCAAGGTTGCATGAAGGTCCTTCATGAGGAACATCTCCTCTTCCTGGCGGCGCACCTGCTCGTCCTTATCCCGCTGGAGCTGTTCCTCCAACCGACGAGCCTGTTCCTCCTGTCGACGAGCCTGTTCCTCCTGTCGACGAGCCTGTTCCTCCCTGTCACGCAGCAGCTGTTCTTCCAACCGACGGGCCTGTTCCTCCTTGTCCCGCTGGAGCTGTTCCTCCAACCGACGAGCCTGTTCCTCCTGTCGGCGAGCCTACTCCTCCTGTCGGCGAGCTTGTTCCTCCTGTCGGCGAGCCTGCTCCTGCAGCATCATCATCAGAGCAGCAAAATCTGGTGCTGATGATGCTGGAGCAGCTGTGGACGGGCCGGCCTCCGTGGTCGGTAGCAGGCATTCCGACCTCTGTGGCGTTGCTCCACCGAATCGCCTCTGGTCCGTCTCTTGCTGGCGTTGACTCCGGGTACGAATACCCTCCATGTCGTCTTTGGGTAAAATCGGCATGATTTTAATCCTTGCTCAATACAAATGGAGCCATGTGAAGGCATTCCACAAGTTTTCCATATTATCTGAAACTTCACACGGGCCTCATTATAGTGACCCGAAAAAAATACAATCGACTTCCAATAAAAACACTACCGAGTAAAAAATAATTGTAATTTCAGAAGTCAGTGTCGTTGGTTCTGCATTTTCGTTTTTTGACACCGACTTCTAAAATTAAAGTTATTTTTCACTTTGTAGTGTTTTTATTGGAAGTCAGTTGTTTTTTTTTTTGTAAAAAGTTTTTTATTTTACACTTTTTAGGGTTCCGTACCTCAAAAGGAAAAAAAGGAACCCTTATAGGATCACTCGTGTGTCTGTCTGTCCGTCTGTCACAGCTAATTTTCTCCGAATTTAATGGACCGATAGGTGTTGTCTGAGAGTCATCACTTCATGCTGCTGAGCTGATGATAAGTCAAAGTCAAATACTTACTTTTATTCAATTAGGCCTTTTACAAGCTCTTTCACGTTCCTTCCTCGTGGTCAAACTGATTTGACCACGAGGAATTCTGTTCCGGATAGACAAACTACTTAGTTTAACAAAAAATATCCACCCTTTGTATACTTGTACAGTCATCAACAAAAATAATTTCCTTCATCGTGGTCAAACTTAATGGTCAAACTGATTTGACCACGATGAATTCTGTTCCGGATAGCCAAACTGAGTGGCTATATGAACTTTTTATCAAGCTGTATACATTGCAGTCTTATTGTACAATAGGGATGAAGAAAGATTTTGAAATCCTCTTCCGTAATGTACGTACATAGGGCTTCCAAAATTACGGAAATGTCAATTACGTAACTAATTACGGAACTTTTTTCTCCAATTACGTAATTTTTTCCTATTTTTTTTTATCGATTATGTGAACTATTTTTATGCCATTTCCCATACAAAAAAATCACGTTTGGTGCCATAGCTCTCAATATAAGATTCTGATAAGAAAATGATTCATAGGTTTTTTTACAGCTTATAAGTAGGCCTATACGATGGAATGATTTGTTTTTCAAAAACTGAAACATGTATTTTTGAGTTGCCTATGTCCCTTCGCTTGTATTGTATGGCGTCGATCCACTGTGCGGACCCTCGTATGCCTTCCAAAGGACCGGGAGCGCATGGCGCCGAATGGGGATTGTCCAAAATTTCTAACCATTATATTTTATTTTATTTTTTGTAAATTTAGACCATTTTGAGAAACTAATTTGAATATTTTGATGATTGGCTCAATAGTTATTTTAATAAAAATTGAATCGTATAAAAGTAAAACCAGCAATAACCACATAATTTTGAAATTGACATTTCGATAGCGCCAAAAATGTAGCAATATCTTCAACACGTTTCGTAATTCATAATACTCCTAAGACAGCAATATCCCGTAGTAAAACAGCTACAAAAAATTCGGTTTGTTGCAAACACAGCAAGATCCATGTTTGTCAAGTGCATAGGTAGCAATATCCTAATCAGCCAATCAGAGCGCATCAAGCGGCACGGTTTTAATTATGGCGTCGATTGTTGTGAACGCTTACATTATCATTCGATTGCGAGAAAAATCTATCTTTACCTAAAACCCCAGACCAATCAGCATATTATTCGCGTCAAATAATTTTTTTTAACTTTACCATTGTACAAGGTTCGTCAAAAAGTAAACTGGATTCATCAAATGTATTTGCATATTGCTGGTCAGAAAACTTGTTTCCCAAAGCATCAAATCAAATTTCATCAGCTATTTACCATCGATTACAAAATACAAATTTAACTGGTATCAAGACAGTTCGCCTCATTGCCGATGAATGTGCTGGCCAGAACAAAAATTCTACTGTTCTTGGAATGTGTGCAAAGTGGCTGTCGGAAACTCCTCATGTAAAAAGTTTAGAGCTTATATTCCCCATAGTGGGACATTCCTTCATACCCCCTGACAGAGTGTTTGCAAGGATTGAGAAAGAAATTAGGAAAAGGGAGATTATAGTAAATCCGGAAGAGTATCATGAGATTATTAAAGATTTCGCTACAGTAATAAAGTTAGGTGATGAGTGTAAAATATATGACTGGAAAGATGCTGTTGGGACTAATTTGAAGCCGGTAGGCAGGTGGCATTTTCAATTTAAAAGCTGCAAGAGATATGAATTAAAGAGGTCTAAAAAGGAAGGAAATGTTTTGGTTAAAGGAATGCTTCACTACAAACACGATGATGGCACATTTAATACAGTAAATCGACCTGGTGTGTTATCATCAAGTCTCAATCCACAAGAAATTTTAGCAACGAACGAATTCAGCGTCGCAAAGGCCATAGATGTCAACAAGTTACTGACTAATCATTATGGGGAAAATTGGAGGGAAATCGAGCGATTAAATTTCTATGTTCCGTTAGTATCGAATTCAATTAGTGTTAATGAAGATACTTTGGAAGATTCCTCGGAAATGATTTGTGAGCCACAAGAAACACCTACTGGTTTTTATGTTTAAACAAAAGCATTAAATACAAATAAATTTAAGTTTCAAAGGTACCATAAAGTTTTTTTTTTTTTGTATTAAAATATTTTTCTACTAAACATATTTAGTTTTGTTTTCTGAAAACCTTACTTTGTGCATACTCACAAAAAGTATCAAAAACATTATTGCATAAGTACAGGTGAACTATAATAAAAATGGCGTCTTGTAGGTCGTTTATAGCAAACACATCAAAATCCTTTGAAGTGAAATTCAAATACAGCAAGATCCAAATGTCAAGTACAAAAACGGCAAAATCCATTTAAGTTTTGTATTTTTATTAAATATTATCCAGATAAAGATTGATTAAATACCTTCAATATATACCCAGTAATGTATTTAATTATATTAAACAGAGTTTCGATGCCATTCAGCTTTATTTTGCACTATACAACAATTTCTTGTTTTGCCATGATTTGTTGCAAGTGGATATTTCTGGTTTTGCTTTTATAAGATTCAATTATTTAATTATTTTAAGTTTTTAAGGTAGGTGATGTCATCCAGTGGCATAAAGATTAAGTGCCGTTGCCTTACTAGTACATAATTAAAAACATTAACATTAAAAACATGAATAAAAATAATATCTTTAACAATAAATTAAAACAATTTCTGATAATCAAAAGCTACTACACTATTGACGAATATTTTAGCGATAAATTTCAACAATAATAAAAACTATATTTTACACAAAACCTACATTTAATTTTAAATTTCACTTTGAATATAAATTTATTTTGAAACACTAAAATAATGTCAGTTTTAAAAATAAATATATGCTAAACAGCGCGCAATTAATAATAAAACATTCTACAAGACTCAATAAAATTGTAAATATTTAGTTTATTATAATTTATTATGTTAATAATGTAAATCGTGCAATATATAAATAAAACTTAAAACCAAATACTTACTTAAATAAAATATAAATACCATAACAGCAAATGATACTATTTATTGATACTATTTTAATACTATTTTAATTTATTATTTTAATTTATTTTAATTTTATTTTAATTTCATATTTTTATATTATTATTATTTTTATAACAAGCGCCTTCATCCTCTCTCCTATTAAAAATTAACTCTGCTGTGCCCGACAGGGTCCATAATTGATTCAATGTTTTAAAATACCAACCATTTACTATGTACACAATATGGAATGCAATAAAGTATTGAGTATTAAAAATTTTAATCTGTCAACACAACGTCAACAATGTCACATCTGTCAAAGTGTCAATAGGCCGAATAGACGTCTTAAATAATCGAATCCTAGCTTAGCGTATTTATTTACAAATGGTTTTTTTATGTGTAAGTGTCCTCCAAGGAATATACTACTCTCTATCGTCACTAGAACAACCGACGCGGCGACTTAGATAATAACGCACGCGGCGACATTATTACTATTATTGCTGCAAGTTGGAACAAAGCACTTCCTGTATTCCATAACTCTTCCAGTATATTAAATATTGTCGAGTGTTGAAATAATGTATGTACTTAATGTAATAATGAGATATAAACAAGAATGTTTATTTTTTTTATGGCAATTTGCCGAAGGTTACGGCAATTTCTGCCAGTGTCGCGTAGTGACTATACATGGGTATTATAATGGATAAATATTTACAGGGAGGATATGAACTTAAACTTTTTGTGGCAATCCTTTTAGCCCAGAAATAAACACAACACATAGGAGTTAGTTATAGTTAGTAACATAAAATATATACGCCTAAACAGTATATTAAATAATTAGGTTTTAGATATCTACATATTAGAGTTTAATATTGTTATTAGAAATAAATTTAATAAAAGCACGTATAATTTGGGGATTAGGGAAAAATGAAAGGAGGTGGCGGACATTAATGGGTTTTTGGATGTTCAATTTTGTGATAACTTTATCAAAAGAGGAAAGATTATTCAAAGGGCAATTTAAAAATATGTGATCCAACGTACCATCATCCAGCCCACACTCACACAAAGAACTGTCGCGGACCCTAATTTTATGGAGAATAAAATTATTTTTAAAACAAAAACAAAAACCGACTTCAAAAACCTAATAAACACTAAAAACTTAAAAATAATATTAAATTGAAACTATAATTAAGAATAATTTAACCTAAATAACCTTACCTAACTTTAATCTACACTATATTTTACAATTTAACAGTTTTTGGAGTCGGTGCCAAGCCAAGTGTATCTATCTAATTGGGCCATAAAATATTCTCCCTTAATTTTTATTACAATAGTTTACGAAAGTAAATTAATATCATATTATTAGGTACTGATATTTTTACAAAGCTGTTAAAAGTTTTAGTTAGCGCTCGATAGATGGCGTTGTACCGTATTCTGAATCGCGACATGATTTCGTTACCGAGAAACATATGAAGATGAAATTGTATTACTTACGAGTTTCACATTTCGTCCGCAAGAGCGCGCCACTATCCGAACAAAAACAACTCCGTCTTCTGTTGATATTCTGTCTTGTGTTGTAATTTTTTTTTTCAGTTTGTTTTGTTGATTGTTAATATTTTTTGCTGATATAGTACCTTTTTTTTTATTAATATTTTGTGAGTGCGGGCTTGGCACCGACTCCAAAAACTGTTAAATTGTAAAATATAGTGTAGATTAAAGTTAGGTAAGGTTATTTAGGTTAAATTATTCTTAATTATAGTTTCAATTTAATATTATTTTTAAGTTTTTAGTGTTTATTAGGTTTTTGAAGTCGGTTTTTGTTTTTGTTTTAAAAATAATTTTATTTTCTAGTTTTTAGTTTAAGTTTGTACATAATTCATAGTTTGAAGTTTCTTTTTTCAATTTTTAATAGAAAGAAAATTAATTTTGTATAATATGGGTAGGCCTACTAAACGCGCTGCTCAAATGAGACAGCGCCGTTTGGAAGAAAGTAACGACGAAAAGGAAGAACGTTTAAAGAAAAGTAGGGAAAGAAATACTAGAAACATTTTAAATGAGAGTGATAAGCAGCGAGCGTATAGACTTTCTCAGAAGAGAGCAAACACGAGATTATCAAGGCTTAATGAGAGTCCAGAAAGTCATGCTCAGCGGCTCAATTTGATTCGTGAACGATTATCAAACGAGACTCAAGAGCAACGTTCTCATCGTCTTGATATCATTCATGAACGTTTGTCTCACGAGACCGAGGAGCAACGTTCTCATCGTCTCGGTTTGATTCAGGAGCGCTTATCAAACGAAACCGAGAATCAAAGTTCCCGTCGTCTACACGTGCAATACGAGCGTCTATCCAATGAATCTGCCGAATCCAGAGCGACTCGATTAGATATTATGCGACAAGCTAGTCGTAATCGCCCTTAAAAGCAAACTGGCGTAATGTTATGTTATGGTATGGCTTAAACTATGCATACACAAACAATCGCAGCAATCGCGAGACATGTGCTGTCGATTTTTAAAGATTTCTATCGTCTATGGTTAGTCCATCACCTCCTGACCTGATGATCACGAGACCAAAATGGCAAACGCCCTTCCAAACATCAAAAAAAAATTATTTACTTAATCAGTCGATGCCTACTCCTTACTGTTAAAGAGTACATGAGATGATGATCACCATACGCAAGTACTTAAATTACTTCATAAGATTTGCGAAAAACGATGTTTGGGCCCATAAAATTTGAGGGTTGCCCTTGATTTCTCCATGATCCAATCATCAGATCCTGACTTGGTGACTATGGGACCACTTCAGAAGTATCTCCTTTCGAACAAAAAAAGAATTTTGAAAATCGGTCCACATTTGGCGGAGTAATCGCGTAACAAACACACAAAAAAAAAAACATACCGTCGAATTGAGAACCTCCTCCTTTTTGAAGTCGGTTAAAAACTGGTGTACAGCAGTGGCCAATTCGGATTCTGCATATAACGGATGTGACGGTTTTGGATGCTTCTTTGAATTTATAAAACCAAGGCTTGGGGGGAATGGTTGGTTGAATGGATGCAAACAAGCTAGCCTTTGACTTGGAAGATTGAGACCAGTGGACTTGCCAGGATTTAAAAAGATCTACTTTGGCCTTGTGAATCAAGTCATAGACCTGAACAGCATAATGTTTTTTATCTGCCAGATTGCTGCTGACCGCATTCTTAGCTGCTATATCTACCAGCTCATTACCCTTAATATTCATATGACTAGGAATCCATACTAATATTATCTCAATGTTTTTTTTATAACAAGAATGTTGGACAGTTTTGATTTCAACTATGATTGGACTACGTAGGTTATCTTTGAATGAATTTTTAACTATTGCCTCCAGAGCACTCCTAGAATCAGAGAAGATGACTGCTTTTGTAATACCTGGATGAGAGGAAATAAATATGCACGCCTCCAAAATTCCAATGCACTCCCCAGTAAAAACCGAAGACTCAGGAGGGCACTGGAACTGAAGGAATATCTGGGAGTTGGAATTATTATACAGCAATGCCTGTTTTACCGTCGGGAGTCAATTTAGAAGCGTCTGTATAAAATTTATAGTGATCAGGCCAGTTGTTATTAACAGTCGAAAGAAAATGGTCATTAGCATTGGTGGTGTCCTTATTTATTCCAATATAAGTGATCTTTGGAACAAAGTTAAGAATTTCATACGGGCATGTGTAGAGTGGGAATTTATTACACTGAGGAATGGGAGCATTATCTTCCACATTCCGGATATTCCTAAATGAATTAAGAATCAAAGGGGGGTCTTTATGTTTCCAATAGTCGCTTTGTCTACATAAGTTATCTAGTGTGGAAAGCTTAGAAAGGTCTATGTGATCACTAAGAAGATATGCCTTGTA
The DNA here is from genome assembly GCA_963855955.1 of Luperina nickerlii. Classification (NCBI taxonomy): domain Eukaryota; kingdom Metazoa; phylum Arthropoda; class Insecta; order Lepidoptera; family Noctuidae; genus Luperina; species Luperina nickerlii. Next base: position 427,107 of record OY979666.1, on the reverse strand, counting down.
CATATATTTATCGGCTAGGTATTGTCTACGGAGAAGAAGGGGAGGGTCGCCACTCTCAACTTGCAGAGCATTGGTAGGAGTGGATCTCATACAACCTAGAACGATGCGGAGGGATTTCGACTGAATGGTTTCCAGCTTGGCCAATGCAACCTTACCACAAGTTTCCAGCAGGAAAGACCCATAGTCCAGTAAACTTCTTATTGTAGCATTGTATATGAGTTTGAGAGTAAAGGGATGAGCCCCCCACCAAACACCCGCTAGAGCACGTAGCATATTAAGGTTCTTCTCACATTTATTGATTATATAATTGAGATGAAAGACACCAGATAATTTAGAGTCCAAAATTACCCCAAGGAATTTCACATTATCCTCGACATTGATTGGGCATCCATCAATTTCAAGGTGGACATATGGGGGTAAGCGTTTACGTGAGAAAACTACAACGGAGCTTTTAGGAGCTGACAAGCTAAGACCATGAGAGATTAACCATTGGTTTAGCGAGTTAAGGGATATTTGCATGGATTCCGTAGCATTTTCCACAGACGAGGTAGGAATATATAAGCATAGGTCATCTGCGTATTGTAAAATCTGGCAGTCGTTATTAAGGGACTTGTGGAGATCAGAGGTGTAAATACTGTATAAAAGAGGGCTTAGTACTGAGCCCTGGGGTAACCCACGCCAAACAGTTCTGGGGTCATATGATTCCCCTGGAACATGGAGTTTAATACTGCGTCCAGTCAACAAGTTACAGATACAGTTAAGTATCTTTACCGGGATACTCAGCTGGCGTAATTTACTTCTGAGTACGGAAAGAAGGACACTGTCGTAAGCTGCTGAAATGTCAAGAAAGACCGCTAGAACTGACTCACTTTTGCTGAAGGCAATCCGGACATCGGACATAAATATACTAATGCTATCCATTGTGCTAGCTCCCTTTCGGAAACCAAATTGAGTTTTTGCTAGAAGACCTCGGCTTTCAACTAACCACTCCAACCTGTTTTTTATAAGATGTTCCAGGATTTTACCTATAACAGGTGATAGGGCAATGGGACGAAAGTTTTCAGGGCAATCAGGTGGTTTCCCTGGTTTTAGAATGGGGATTATTAGTTGCGTTTTCCAAGCATCAGGGATATGGGAGAGAATAAAACATGCGTTGATTAAAGATAAAAAGTATTGGCGACTGCGGGACCCCAATTTTTTGAAAAACGAATATGGATGACCATCTATGCCTGGGGCGGAATCGTGAACGTGTTTGAGCACTGCATCCAGTTCGCTTAACGAGAAGGGAGCATCTAAGGGATCATTGGAAATTTCCTCCCCCGCAGAAGGTGAGGGGCATTCTCCCAAAAAAGGAGCGAAGGGGGGAGCAATTAAGTTTCATCAAGAGAGGTTCTGCAATATCACCAGGCATAGATGAGGAGTTTCGGACGGAGCAGCCACGTTTAAATCGTTTGAAATTTTGCCACACAAGTGAGGAAGAGGTTGAAGGGGAGAGTGAAGAGCAGAATTTCTTCCATCCTTCATATTTTTTTTTTTAATAGCCGCCTGGATCTCGCACAAATCCGGTTGTACTCGATCAGGTTTTCAGTGGACATATTTTGAACATACTTAAGTTCCGCTTCATTTCGGAATTTAACCATGCTGGTACATTCCCGATCCCACCAGGGGGGAGATGATATTTTTCCGGAGGCTGAGTTTTTAAGCGGTATGCTGTCATCCGCGGCAGAAGAAACTGCACCGGAAAATTTCGATATACAGTCCTCTAAGTTGGCTGGGAAAACCTGGGGCAAAGTGGAAATTATATCCTCAAGAGTTTGAGTGTATAATTCCCAGTCCGCGCCAGAAAGTCTATATTTTAAAAGAGGAGGGTTATCCCTATGAGGTAAGGACCTATTGAACATAGTAGTGCATATTGGGTAATGGTCGCTACCATACGTGAGGTTTAGACGTTTCCACTCCAACTGGGCGGACAGGCTAGCTGAACACAGGGTAAGGTCTACACAGCTTCTACTCTGGCCAGGTCTAGGCAGGCGAGTGACGGAACCATCGTTGACAACACATAAGCCCAAGTCTTCCAGCAGATCAACCAACTCAAAACCGGCGGGATCCGAATGGTCAGAGCCCCACAGGGAATGATGGCAATTAAAATCTCCCAAAACTATGACAGGATTCAGTGAGGAACATATATTATTAATGTATTGAAAGCAAGAGGGATTGGGGGAGGGAATATAGACAGATATAAAATTAATGCCAAGGATATTAACACCTACAGCATTAATCTCATCTCCGTGAGGAGGCAGGGCTAGAGGGGAGGAAGAAAGAAGATTGTTCACTAGTATAGCAGCCCCGCCATAACCGTCAGAGCGGTCATCCCAGAGAGAGCTATAACCAGGGAAATTAAAATGGAGTCGTGGAGTTAACCACGATTCTGATATTGCGAAAATTGCAGGTTTATACAAATTAATAAGGTGGCAGATTTCATGTTTTTTGGGGAGTGCGCTTCTGGTGTTCCACTGCATGAGATGGAATGTTACGGATTTTAATTTTATTGACTATGTTGTCTGCTACGTGGTCTGGTAATGAGTAATTTGAAAGTAAGTTGGAAAGCAGAGTAATAATAGTGTTGATAGTCTCTTCATTTTCATTATGAGTGGGAGGGTGGTCCATCAGAGCACAACCATTAGGAGAGGGGGGGTAAGAATAACTGTTAACAATATCCTGATGGGCCCTACGGTCATAACCAGGATGAGGGGGAGTGTGGGGTTTTGGGCGGGTAGTAACAAATTTTTTGCTGGAGGAAGAAGTTGGGGTTTGGGAACGGGAAGTATAGGTAGGAATTGGGAGACGGGGAGGACGGGGATCATGGTTAAGAGTCTGGTGGATAGTCAGTACAGGAGGGGCTGACGCCGTAACGTCTGCAAAGGATCGGTAGGAGGGGGTATAACGTTTGGCTGCTTCAGAATAAGAAACATTATCCTTAGCCATTGTGGACTTAATGTTCCGCTGACGCAGGTATTCCGGGCATTGACGACTATTAGCAGGGTGGGCACCCGTACAATAAAAGCACTTAGGATCTTCAATGGAACACCCTTCCCCAAAGTGATCTCCGCCACAGCGGTAACACCGTGGTTTTGACCGGCATTGAGTCTTGGTGTGTCCGTATTTGCAGCACCCAAAACACTGGACAGTGGGAAAATTATAGATCTCAACTGGAAGGGAATTGAAACAACAAAAAACTCGATCCGGGATGTTCTGACCATCAAAGTGATTACAACGCTCGATGTATTAATCCATTCCGATTTCCCATCATTGGAAACTCTGCGGTTCAATCGCCTCACCTTCAACACCTTGCCTAGTGGGGACTTCAGAGCATCCAAGACTTCAATGTCAGTCCAATCTGTAGGGACACCCCTCACAACACCCATCCTGGTGATGTTGAACGTGGGTATCATTATCGAGAAGCCTTTTTGTTTCATCGACTCATTGTCGATAAATGCATTGGCATCTTCTGGGCCCTTGAACTCTACTGATACCCTGTTTCTACCTATTCTCTTTATACCCCCATCTACAATATTCCCAATATTCAGTTTTTGTAATAATTTACCGAATTTGACAGGGTGGAGGGTAGTACCTGAGCCTGGATCGGATTCGGTAAGAGATGCGTAGACTAAGAATGGATGGCTGTCTAAATGTGAGTATTTGGTGCGAGAGATCAACGACGGAGCCGTGACCCGGTCGCGTTTAGACGCTGGAGCATTTTCGTCCGTGACATTCGTACAATCGTTGTGGACGTGATTTTCAATAAGTTTCCTCTTTTGTGAAGTTACTTCAGCTTCCATTGTCTCAAATTGAGACAGTGGAGCCGTCAGAATAGGCGAATGTGAAAATAATTCTTGTGATTGTAGCTGAGCGGGATGAGGGGGGTCTGGCGGGCGACCAGGAGGTCTCTTATCATTCGCCATTGTTAGACAGCTTACGCCAGTAGAATAAAATATATGTATATGATAAAAACTTACCAGATTTAAAACCACATACACAATCAAAAACAAAAACAGGACGAGCACAAACACGTAAAATAAACCCAAAAACCACAAAAAAAAAGCAGAGAAAGAGCCAAAAATCAGTGCGAGAACCAAGACAACAATCATGTACTCGCCACAAACGCTCCACCTACCCTCCAAGAATGTTTATATTTTTGACATATTTACAATAATTTGACATTTGACAGATTGTAGACATTACTTGCCTCTTACTTTTTATTTTCTGAGGCAACGATACAAAACTGTACGGCCAAAGTCGTACGTAATTTGAAGGGCAAAGAAGGTCAATCGTATTTTATCAAAAATATCAATAACATATGAATATTTTTCATAATTAATTAGTCCGTAATGATCAGTAACGCTATTCCTCGAAATGGTTTTTCAATTACAACATTTAAAAAAATATGAACAATGCCCATTATGTAAAATCAAAAAGTAAAAGTAGGTACTTAATTCGTTTTTAAATAATAAGTAATAATTATTTATTTCAAAGAATTATTAAAAGTTTGTTATGTACACCGATTTGTGATGGGTCTATAAAAAGTGCACTCATCACTATAGGGCGCGTAAGGTTAGGTCTTCTTACTCGCTAAATTAAAAATTCTTACTACTACGGTAGGTACGTAATTATTTTTAGTTTAAGGTGTATAGATGGCTCACTGACCTTGTGCATGTGGGCGGAGCTATACGCCCTACTCCCGAATACGTAAAATGCGTGCGGTGGCGCGCTACACTAAAATGACGATCAAAGAATATGCAGAGGCCAGAGGCGCAGACATGCCGCACGTAGGTCGCCATTTTTGCCTACGATTCCAGAAGGGAATGGCGGATGCAAGGCTGATATATTTTGTACTAGCTGTTACCCGCGACTTGGTCCGCGTGGAATTTAACAAAAAAGTTATTGTTGAGTTCGCAGAGTTTACGATAAGTTATTAAGGCGCTGTACTTAGTCAAAATAGGCTTCGCAAAACAATATTTTAGCCAAATGTATAGGTACATTTTAGAACAGCAAAAAAAAATGTTAATCTTGATCATATTTATAAATAAAATTTGTTTAATTCAGACTAGGTAATGTCCATATTTTGTTAGTAACAAATTAGTTATCTTAGGACTAAGGTTAGTAGCAATGTAGGTAGGTAGGTATAAATTGGTTGAAAATAAATTATATTGAATTGAAAACAAATTAAACAAATTATTAAATATTTTTACAAATAGAACACAAACAATAATAGTAATAATAATTGGCCTAGGTAAATAATAAATTCATCATAAAACGTGTAACCCTATGAGCCTTCCCACCACTGGCGATACTGGGCGATCCGCAATCATCCTTAGGATTCCGCTGCCACTACCTCGAATTCTGCGAATTAATGAGGCTGACTTTTTGCGCATTATAACATAAAAGTCATCCACCCTCGCGTCTGCAAACATGCCCGAAGCACTACAAAAACGAGGTAGCCTCAGCAAAACCCTAAAGGCGTTGTTATACTGAACTCTGAGGGCATTATAGGCTCGCTGCGTGTAGTGTATGTAGTGGACCATTGTGTTCAAAACACTATTTCGGTAAATTTTCTCGATAGAAAAAAATCATAAAATAACCATTAAAATTGAAATCGTTGCAATTGTAACTGTGTTATTTATAAACAAATCTTGATAAAATTAATAACATTGATGTAATATATAATAATAAAGGGAACTGTTGTTTCTATTTATCTATTGAAATAAGATATTCGTAAGGATTAATTGTATTTAATGATAAATAGCTCGAACGAGTCGAACGAAACGTCGCGCCATCGCGGCGTCTTTTTAGATTCTCTTTCATTTCTACGCGGAGAGACAGTGAGTCAGTGACCCATCTTCTTAATATATATAAATTACGTGTCACGATGTTTGTCCGCGATGGACTCCTAAACTACTTAACCGATTTTAATCAAATTTGTACACCGTGTGCAGTTTGATCCAACTTGAAAGATAGGATAGCTCACATCTCCATTTATAATCGCAATATTATTTTATTACACAAAAACGTTAGCCACAGCAACTGAGGCGCGCTGCTTGATGGATTTATGTCATTTTGTTCCGCTCGCTGCTCAGAAAATAATTATTTACTTACGTATCTGTTTGTTGATGAAAGCTGTTTATTATATTTCATTTTATGATTAGTTTTTTCTAAGTTATGTTGTTGGTGTAAATGTTTGTACTGTTTCGGTTCTACTCATAAGTTGTATAAATAAACAATCAGTGTAGGTATATAAAATGGCCAACAAGAAAATAAACGGAAGGCAATAAAGAGATCTTATTCGACGAAACAAGAACACTCCATGGAAGTTGTAAAGTAAGTACCTACCTACTTTTTTGTACACACCTTATTTTGTTTGTACATATTATCTATAGACGCGTAATTTCAACATACATTACAACAGCTCGATTGGTCTAGTCGTCTCGTGCATCACTAAAGTTTACTGCATCAGTCACTAACGCCCGGGTTCAGATCCCAACTTCCATGTTTTTTGTTGATTTTCTTGATATAAATGTTTTTTTAATTATTATTTTACTTCTTGCCGATTTTCTTGTTTGAAAATTTTCAGTAATTATTACTTTTATTGATTTTCTTATTTTTGTAACAATTATAATGCAATTTTATTGTTTTTTCTTTATAGTAAAAAGAAACGGTTGGCGAGCAATCCGTCTGCAGATAAACCATCGGAGAAAACTTTTCATGAGTAAGCTTATACATGGTGTTACAAAATATTGTAGTAACTAGTAATGCGATAGGAGGTTATTGAACTCATGCTTATGAACAACTTTTGAAAAAGAAAAAGGTCATTCACCCGCGACAAAAAGACGATGACGATAATGATGAATACAATGATCTCCTTAGGTATTATTGCTTACACTCTTTTGTAACACACTTTAGGTATATTATTTTTCTTCCGAATCAAGCTTGGTGGACGTTTTTATTTTATTTTTATTATATTACTCTAGATCCTAAAGAAAAAAAACTATAGGAATAAAAATGATTGTTTTTAAAGTAAACGCGTCAATTGTTCACTGCAGACTATTTTATTATTTATCCACCCTCACATGTAGTACCTACATAAATCTTTATGACACAATTACTACACAATCACACATTCCATAACATAGATGACTCTAGTAGGTACATTTTGATACAAATTACAACACTCCCACTTATCAAGATAAACCAAGTGCCATACAGCAATAACTATTAAATTCACAAACTTACATTACAATTTAACAATACCTAAACTCTCCATAAACTTGTAGTGTTTAATACTACTGTTACGAGCTTGGGGTTCGTGACAATAAAAACTGCCGATTTAATAACCAAGAAAATGACACTTTACTCACCAACACTATACAAGTCAAACACACTAATTATGAACACAATTACACTTACTGATCACTCTTAAGTCGCACTCGAATATCGCCTTCGATGTACTCGCTCGTATCGCTTAATCGAAACTATGTGTCTCGCGGCTCGCGCCCGCCTTATATAGTGCCACAGAGCTATTCTATAAACATCTAGTATGTTCGAGTACATAGCGGTCCCGACTGACTCGACGTCGATAGTTCTCGGAATTACTAGTAGGTACTTAGAAAAAGGTCAAGTAGGGTCAAGGCCTAGTACCAAGGTATTAGTTCCGCTACCCGATACTAGATGGCGCTAGTGGTAACTAATGTCGCCATGTATCAAGCATTATTTGTGGCGCGCAACACTGCCCCCTCCTAAGACATGCTCGTCCCGAGCATTATCGGCCCCATAATAACGCGCCAGTCGATCCACATGGACGATCTTAGGAGTACCTCTTGCACCTTTCTGTATCCGATAGGTTACGTCATTGATCTTCGTCACAATCCGGTACGGTCCGTCCCATTTAGCTTGAAGCTTAGGAGATTTCCCTTTGCTGTGGACTGGATTGTGCAACCACACGAGTGAACCTTCGTCGAACCCTTTATTATTCATTTTGCGGTCATAACGGGTTTTCATCTTCTTAGACATTTGCTGGCCCGATTGTCTGACGTGCTCGTAAATGTCATTCATCTTGCTCCGTAAGTCATTCGCATAATCGGTTACACTTCGTAGGGCATCAGGTGGTATTCCGGTGATCAGGTCAGCAGGCAGCCGTAATTCTCTTCCAAAGTTCGCGAGAGCTGGTGTCACCGATGTACTTTCGTGAACAGCGCTTCGATATGACAACAAAAACGGTTGTATGTGCTTGTCCCAATCTCGTTGCCGATTTTCTACAACTTTGGCTAGGTACCTCTCCAGTGTCTGATTAAATCGTTCCACCATTCCGTCCGATTGTGGGTGGTAAGAAGTCGTTCTTGTTTTATGAGTACCTATCACTCGACAAGTTTCCTGGAATATTTGGGACTCAAAATTCCTTCCTTGATCACTGTGAATCTCCAAAGGTACTCCAAAACGACAGAAGACTTCATGAACTAATCTATCTGCAATTGTCGAAGCTTCTTGATTTGGAATGGCGAAGACTTCCGGCCACTTAGTGAAGTAATCCATCACAACCATGAAATACCTGTTACCACTTTCACTTTCCGGAAACGGCCCTGCAACGTCAAGGGCTATCCTCTCCCATGGTGGACCAACATTATACAATTTTAACGCACCTCTACTTCGAGTCTGAGGTCCCTTTACAGCTGCACAACTTGAACATTTGCGACACCAATCCTCGACATCGTCCCGACAGTGGACCCAGTAAAACCGTTCTCGTATCTTCAGTAGAGTCCGTTTTACACCCAGGTGACCTCCTGAACAACCATTATGGTACAGCTGTAGAACATCCGGTACTTGAGCTTTAGGGACAACCATTTGCAAATGACAGCTGTCTCCCCGAGCATTTTCCCATTTACGGCACAGGACTCCATCCTGAACCACCAAGCTGTCCCATTGGGCCCAATAGCTTTTTGTGACCGAACTCATCGCTGAGACGTCACTCCACCTGGGCTTAGGACCTCTGGCCTTCATCCACTCCAGAATTGGCTTGATGTCCGAATCTTCCTGCTGTGCACGTTGTAGGCTTTCCTTCCACTCGTTGTTGAGGTCTGTCTTAAGCATCCTCACAGGTACCACTTCCTTACTCTCCTGCCTAGTACAATGCTTGCAGTCTTCAGGACAAGGTCTTCTTGACAATGCATCTGCGTTGCCATGAGATTTTCCGCTGCGATGTTCGACCACGAAGTCGTATTCCTGCAGTAGTTCAATCCATCTCGCAACTTGTCCTTCTGGGTTTTTGAACTGCAATAGCCATTTCAGTGCAGCATGGTCAGTTCGTAAGTGGAATTTCCGCCCCAGAAGGTATTTGCTAAAATACTGCAATGACTTTACCACAGCAAGCAGTTCCCGTCTCGTAACACAATAGTTCCTTTCCGGCTTTGACAATGACTTGCTGAAGTACGCTATCACAACCTTTTGATCACCATTCCGTTGGGACAACACATCGCCAAGTCCTATATCACTTGCGTCTGTGTCAACTATAAATTCCTTGTTCGCATCAGGGTACCCCAAAATAGGTGTTTTGCACAGACGGTCCTTTAGCTCCTGGAATGCGATGTCGCAACTATTATCCCAGCAGAAATGTCGCTTCTCCTCGGTTAGCTTATGCAGGGGTTTGGCTATATCTGCAAAGTTCTTGACAAATCGCCGATAATAGGAGCACAAACCTAAAAATGCTCTGACCTGCGTCTTGTCTTTTGGAACTGGCCAATCCTTGACAGCGGCGATTTTCTCTGGGTCCGTGCGGATACCTTCTTCAGACACTACATATCCCAAAAAGCTAACTTGTCGTTTGAATAGTGAACACTTCTTCGGACTTAACTTGAGGTTGGCACTCTGGATCTTCATGAGCACGCGTTCCAGGTTTTGTAGATGTTCTTCAAATGTACGGCCTACGATGATGATGTCATCCAAGTAGACCAGGTAGGCATCGCCAATTAACCCGGTAAGTACAAGTTCCATCAACCTTTCGAACGTTGCCGGAGCATTGCACAATCCAAACGGCATACCTTTAAATTGCCACAGACCCTTTCTTGTCGAGAATGCAGTTTTCTCCTTGTCCTTGGGATCAATTTCAACTTGCCAGTAGCCACTTTTCAGTTCCAGCGTGCTAAACCACTTTACGCCAGTAAGCATGTCCAGCGTGTCATCAATTCTTGGCAAAGGATAGCTGTCCTTCTTCGTAACGTCGTTCAGACGACGATAATCAACACAAAACCGCATGCTGCCATCCTTCTTTCTCACCAGCACTACAGGTGAACACCATGGACTAGATGAAGGTTCAATAACACCATCCTTCACCATTCCCTCAATCATGGTTTCCACTTCCTTTTCACGTGCTACCGGCAATCTCCTTGGCCGCTGACGGATAGGCAATTCTTCTCCTGTGTTTATTTTGTGTTGAACTAAGCCAGTCCTCCCGATGTCAGCATCGTTTGACGAGAAAACATCGGCGTACTTGAGTAACATCTTCTTTGCCTTGACCATTTCATTTTGGGACAGAGCGCTGCGGCAGTCTTCTAAAAGTGTGGTCACTCTCGTTTGTGCATCCTTGCTGAGGGTCCCAGTCGATAGATATTGGCATCGACGCAACCAATCCACTTCCTCGCAAGTACCAAGTAGTGTGCCTTTTTCTATAATGTGTTCCTGATAACAAAGGTTCAGCACACGTACCCCTGAGATGTCGGTGGCTCTGACCAGAGTTCGTGCCACTTTCCATGGAAGGTCATTGTCTACCCTTTCCACGAGTACACAACGAGGAGTTCGCCCAGGATTCCGAGGAAGACAAACCGGCACAATCGTTTCCGATCTCGGCGGAAGAATAATCTTCTTAAGGCTGTACACATTTCCTGGTAACGCCCCTTCCACGAAAACTTCCTCTTGTCCACATTTCAATACACCTTGCTTAACGTCGATCTCGCAACAATTCTTCCTCATAAAGTCAAGGCCCAGGATGCAATCGTCCATTATATCAGCTACAATGACATTATGCGGGTAGATTCTGTTGCCTAGCTTCAGCTCCATCTTCTTCTCTCCATGGACAGGTATGCGCTGACCGGTGGCTGTTACCAAATTAATGCGTTCTCGGTTGTATGCGGAGTCCCCAAGGAACCGACTTGTAAGTTGGGAACTGACGACCGTACGAGAGGCTCCTGTATCTATGGTCAGCTTACAAGGTATTCCGTTGACCTCGCCCTTGATGATTAGGCTGTTCCCGTCATGGGTTTGTGTGATCGAAATCCTAGGGGCTCCTTGAACATCAGCCAGCACCCGCCCCGCAGTCCTGGCTATTACTCGTTTCCCTGCTGCTGGTGTTGGGCGGTGCTGCTAGCCGCACTGCCCTCTGGAGATCGACCGTCGTCTCTTTCTGCAGTTCGCTTAGGGCAACTGGATCGAAGGTGGCCCTTTTCACCACAGCCATAGCACCTAGGGCTGTATCCTTTACTGGGCTCGCGAACTGTAGCCGCTGCAACTTCCCTGACGCGATGGGAACGATGATCCTGCCGCACAGCTTCCACCTCCAGTGCATGGGCCAAAGCGTCCTTCAGCCTCCCGTGCTGACCGAGCCTCACAGCAGCTCTAACTTCAAGGTCGCGGATGCCGTCGATGAATGCCTGCACCAGGTTCCCATCAATAAGCGCAGGTACGGCCTGGTAAGCTTTGCGAACCAGCTTCTCCACTTCAAGGGCCCACTGCTGCAGGTTTTCGTTGCTGCGTTGCACGCGATCCTTGAGCTGCGCACGGAACACGTGTTCCAGGTGAGCGTCGCCATACCGAGCCTCCAATGCCTCAAGGAGCTGCTCGTAAGTCACTTCCTTACCGAGAGCTTCCAGAACAGTTAAGGCCTGGTCGCGCAGGCCTAGGGTTATGGCAGTCATGGCCTGACTTTTATTCCACCCGTTCGCCTTCATGACAGCCTCGAATTGGATTTTGTAGGCCGACCAGGAAGAAGTTCCGTCGAACGGTGGCACTTTGAATCCACGTAGCGAAGGTGTTGTAGCTACGGGAGCTGCGATTCCATCACCCAGTTTCAGGTAATCCAGCGTTTTCTTCACGTCAGCCATCAGGGTTTCCTTCAGGTCAGCCATCACGGTTTCCTTCACGTCAGCCATCACGTTGTCAACCCGATTATTCACTTGGTCGATTCGGGTTTCGGCTTCCGACAGACGGTTGTCATGTTGAGCAACCTTTTCCTTCACCTCCTTCATGTCTTTCCCGAAGCTAGCGTGAAGGTCCTTTATAAGGAGCATCTGCTCTTCCTGGCGGCGCGCCTGCTCCTCCTTATCCCGCTGGAGCTGTTTCTCCAACCGACGAGCCTGTTCCTCCTGTCGGCGGGCCTGCTCCTCCTGTCGGCGGACCTGCTCCTTCTGTCGGCGGGCCTGCTCCTCCTTGTCCCGCTGGAGCTGTTCCTCCAACCGACGAGCCTGTTCCTCCTGTCGACGAGCCTGTTCCTCCCTGTCACGCAGCAGCTGTTCTTCCAACCGACGGGCCTGTTCCTCCTTGTCCCGCTGGAGCTGTTCCTCCAACCGACGAGCCTGTTCCTCCTGTCGGCGAGCCTGTTCCTGCAGCATCATCATCAGAGCAGCAAAATCTGGTGCTGATGATGCTGGAGTAGCTGTGGACGGGCCGGCCTCCGTGGTCGGTAGCTGGCCTTCCGACCCCTGTGGCATTGCTCCACCAAATCGCCTCTGGTCCGTCTCTTGCTGGCGTTGACTCCGGGTACGGATACCCTCCATGTCGTCCTTGGGTAAAATCGGCATTTTAAACCTCGCTTCTGACACCAATTGTTACGAACTTGGGGTTCGTGACAATAAAAACTGCCGATTTAACAACCAAAAAAATGACACTTTACTCACCAACACTAATTACAAGTTAAACACACTAATTATGAACACAATTACACTTACTGATCACTCTTAAGTCGCACTCGAATATCGCCTTCGATGTACTCGCTCGTATCGCTTAATCGAAACTATGTGTCTCGCGGCTCGCGCCCGCCTTATATAGTGCCACAGAGCTATTCTATAAACATCTAGTATGTTCGAGTACATAGCCACAGTATAAAGACATATAGTATTGTATCTCGGCCGTAACCTTGAATTAAATGCCTACAGCCGCGCGGTACGTAAACATGCGATAGGGCTGCCCGCCTCCAGCATTTTAATTACATTTGCCTACTTTGTGTTTCCATTTAGTTTTGTTATTGTATTTTACTGTGTGTACATAAATAATAAAATAATTCGTCATTTCGAATTAACCATTTATTTAACATTAATCTGATTACAGTTTATTTCTAAGAAAACTTGTTCATGTGTATTTTTAAACAAATTATGTTAAATTATTATTATTATTATAGTTAAATCAAACGTTCAAGAACTACAAATTAAATTCAAAATTTGTATATTAATGTTTCTTTAATCTTTCCTATCATCGTCCTATCCTTAACAGAATAACACAGATTGAAAGAAGTTAAATAGCAAACATGTATAATATAAAAATTATAATTAAAATAATCTGTTCATTGAAGTAATAAACATATTTAAATTAATGAGTGCAAATAAAAGCAAATTTATCAATTAAATTGTAGATTTCATTTCACTCCTTCCTCCTTTCTTTCCTCCTTCTTTCCTCCTTCTCCTTCATTCATACAAAATATTAATAATTCAATAAAAATAATTAAATTTTATTCATAAAAGTATGCAATCATTTCATTAATGTTTTGTTATGATGTTGTCACGTTAAACTATCGTCCGTAAATCGACTTTACAGACAACCAATTTTTTTCTAGTATTATTCATACACACATTACAATAAACAACTATTATTAATAATAAAAACCACGTCTTTACTTTGAATTATACAAACTAACAAAACACACATGCCCCGAGGTTTTAACACAAGCGTACCTACCGTTTAATGATTCATGAACCGCCTATAACTACCTACCTCACTCGTGTTTATCACTTTCCTTTACTCTTTTCACTTCATTTATTAATCCAGACATCTTTTTTTCGGGAGATAAAATGAAATACTTATCCATTAAAAATACACACATTATGTACCTACCTACTTACAAGTAAGTAAAATTATTTTATAGTCTTACCTTTCAGAGTTTCCAGGTAATCTAAAAAAAGTTATCTCTGGATGCGTTATTGACGAATTCATGCAACCAAAAACAGCACAATATAGCCTACTCGTCATATTAAATATGTACTTGAACTTATTTTTAGTGAAAAAATCGCGCGGTTATTGTTAAAAAAAACAACACACCGTGGTCGAGGCGCGTAGGTATAGCTCGCGTTTCGTCCGTTTGTATGAAGACGACGTACTGTATGTCTTTATTTATACTGTGACATAGCGGTCCCGACTGACTCGACGTCGATAGTTCACGGAATTACTAGTACTTAGAAAAAGGTCAAGTAGGGTCAAGGCCTAGTACCAAGGTAATAGTTCCGCTACCCGATACTAGATAGCGCTAGTGGTAACTAATGTCGCCATGTATCAAGCATTATTTGTGGCGCGCAACACTACTTAGACCCTTGGTCAACAAATCTGCTGGCATTTCATTTGTTGGCAAATAGGTGATCTCTACCTTTCCACTTTTTATTATCTTTCGTACAAAATGATGTTTAACATCAATGTGCTTTGACCTATTGTGGCATTGATGATTTGTGGCCATCTTCAATGCACTTTGATTGTCACAATTCAAACTAATTGTTACCAAGGATCCTGTCAGCTCATACAAAAGTTCTCTAAGATATATTGCTTCCCTAGAAGCTTCAGAGAGCGCAACATATTCAGCTTTGGTGCTTGAAAGAGCTGTAACTCTCTGCTTTCTGCTCTGCCATGAAATAGCTGAGCCAGCCATTACAAAACAAAATCCAGTGTAAGACTCTGTCCAAAATATCACTGGCCCAGTCAGCATCTACAAAGCCTTGCAAGGCCTCTCCTTGACTACTAAATTTTAAACAATACATCTTGGTTTTCTTTAAGTATTTAAGAACCCTTTTTGCATAGTTCCAATGTTCAACACTGTAGCTAGTATTAAACTGACTTAAACTAACAGAATAGGCTATATCGTGTCTTGTCATGACCGCAAGATACATGAGACAACCTATAAGTTTTTGATAGCTAATACCTGATATACAATTTTCTGCCTTAGTTACATTCAATTTGTTCTCTATAGGTGTATCAGCACGCAGTCCCTATCCGCCCAGCGGCGTTCCGCCCGGTGCCTATCCAGGCCCCGGGTCCGGCCACAAACCCCGGCCACGCGCCGCAGACGCGCGCCGCTGCACCGCCCGCGCGAGTACCAGCAGCCGCGCGCTCGACGGCGCCCGCGGCCCGGGACGCGACACACGCGGCCCTAGCCGCGGCACCCGCGCGCGCCGCTGCGCATACAGCGCGAGCCGCCGCGCCGCCGGCGCAACCAGCGCCGCCAGCGCTTACCACCCCGCCACCCGCGTCCACTCGCCGTCCCCTGCACGCACCGTAGCACCACCGCCGAGCCTTGTGTCTCCGCCCGCGCCCTCCAGCTTAACGAGCTGCGGGCCCTGCTTGTAGACACCCCACGCGCCACCATCCTCGCCGGTGACCTAAACTGCAAGCACCCGGCGTGGAACTCCGGCACAGCGAACACCGAGGGGAGACGGCTCCTCGCGGACGCGGAAGCCCTCGGCTATACGGTGTCCGGCCCGGAATCACCTACACACTATCCGGACACGGCGCGTTACATGCCGGACGTGCTGGACATCGTGGTTCACCGGGGGCTAAGCTGCCAGATCACCCAGCAAGTGATAGACTACGAGTTACAGTCGGATCACCAACCTGTACTCGTCGTCTTATCGGGGATGCCGACCCGACTGAAGCCAATAGCGCCACGTCGAACCACGGACTGGGACAAGTTCGTGGGAATAGTAGAGACCACCGCGCTGACTCGGCCTATCGTTACCTCCGCGGACGTCGACAAGACCGCGGAAGATGTCACTGCTTGCATACAAAGCGCCTTAGAAACGGCGACGAGCACGCAGCCGCAGGGGAGAGGGCTATTGCCGCCCCTGCCGGCGCCCATTAATGCAATGATCGCCGTGAAGAGGCGCACTCGCAAGCAGTGGCAGCAAACAAGATGCCCGGCACTAAAGCGTGAGCTATACCGTCTCGCGGAGAAGGTGAAGGCCGAGTTGCAGGCGCTCACCACCGCGGGCTGGGAGGACAGGATTGACGCCACGGCGGACAGCTGGCCGTCGCTACATAAGCTGTGCGGCCAGCTAACGAATACCCCAGCTCCGGTGCGTCCACTGCTGTGCATAACGCACCTTCTTATTTTTGTCTATTGATTGTTTATGATTTTGTATTAAGAAAAATAGCTTTTGTTCTAGTCTTAAGAAAGTCAGTAAAAATTTCCTACCTTTTCAAAAGCCATTAAACGAAGAGAAGAAGAAAAAGCGCCTTTCTTTTAATAGATTAAAACAATAATTAAAACATACAGTCCACTCACAGTTACATATTGGTCCTTCTACCTTAAATAGCATGGTAGAAACAAGATCTGGAAGAAAAACTGATAATACCAATGCGGTGCCGGGTGCTTCGACCGTCGGGGACGGAGACCCTCCTGTCATCGCACCGACTGTGGTCGTAGAAACCGCTGGGCTGCCCAGCTCTACTACTTCTGTTTCAGGTTCTTCGAGTACGGTAAGGAGCCGTACTTTAAATATCGAGGCAGACTATGCCCTAAAAATTGCAAAGATGGAACGTGCAGCCGTAGAACGGGAGCACATGCGGGAGCGCGCTGCGCTAGAATTGGAGCGGACGGCTTTAGAACTACGCAAGCAAGCTGAACTTGCCGAAGCGATGGAAGGAGGTAGCGTGCGTAGTAAATCAAGTCGTACAAGCCATATTTCCAACAGGGAGATACATAAATGGTTAAATAAGTGTGTTGACTCTAATCAGGTTGTTGTAACAAAGGAACCACAGGACGTTGTCATTTCAGATTCTTCTGTTAAGAGACCTACGGTCAATTTTATACAGCGTCCGGGGGTTGCCTTGGTTCCTCAACAGGTGCCTAACAAGCATGATTCCTGTCTAGCAGACAACAGCTCCATACCTATTGCACTAAAACCAGGCATTTTATCTACTAACAATAATAATTGTACTCCATCCTCAGATATAGCTCAACTAGCCCAAGCAATTGCGTCTTTGTCAAGCAGGAATGTATCTAGACCTAAGTTTTGGGACGGTCGCCTACCTGTGTTTGACGGTAAAGCTTTGGACTGGTTAACTTTTAATAAAACGTACGAAAATACCAAGGTAGAGTATTCAACTTCAGATAATTTAGCGCGCATCAATTATGCGCTTAAAGGAGCAGCTCGTGAAGCTGTTGCGGTGCTGCTAGTGTCAGCACGCAATCCTTCTGAGGTGATGGAAGCTTTAGCGGTTAGGTTCGGTAGGCCTGAACACATTGTTTTACAGGAAGCCGTACCCTTCGTGCGTTACCAAAGATAAATAATGACGGTAGCGATCTACATAAGTTTGCTTGTCGCGTTCGTAACTCGGCCGAGGTGATGAGGCTTCTTAACCAAAGTTCTTATCTGGAGTCGCCCGAGATTTTTCAGTCTGTTTTGAGTAAACTCACGCCTCTGTTGCGGACACGCTGGGCAGACTATGCATCAGAATATTTTTCGCAGCAAGGAGATTGTACCAAGCTGGAGCTCCTGGCCCGGTTTCTGATTCGAGAGGTGGACCTGCAGCTCAAGTTTGGTCTAATCACCGAGCCGATCAATTATGTGAAAAAGGGTGATAAAGTTCATGTAGTACAGGCTGACGATTCTTCTTCTTCTTCAAATCCGCGCCCTTCTTCCGCTAAAACTCATGAAAAATTAAATAACAAGCTCGTTTCTAAAGATAATAAATCTTGTTGTTTTTGCAGCGAAAGTCATGACATATGTCAATGTAGCACCTTCAAGTCATTGTCTGTCGCTGATAGATGGCAATTTGTCAAAGATAAAAAGTTGTGCCACAAATGTCTGCAAAGAGGTTCACATAACTATAAAAATTGTAATATTAAAAAAGAGGTTTGTAATGATAAAAAATGCCGCTCCGCACATCATAAGCTACTACACATTGCTTTGTATTAGAAAGCGAGGACGATCACGAAGACTCGGCCTCTCCTACCTGTCCTGAACTTGCGAACTCAGATAAATCTTCCAATGTAGAAATAACTGAATTTATTGCGCATGCTAATAGTTCGGCCGCCTCTAATAGACCTCTCCTGAAAGTCGTTCCTGTCACGGTGTCAGGTCCGACTGGTAGCGAGGACACCTACGCCCTATTGGACGACGGGTCTACGGCTACCTTTATAGATGCAGATCTCGCGGCGCGGATAGGAGCTAGGGGCCCTCTAGTAGAAACTCGTTTAAGATGCGTTGGTGGCTTATCAAAGGACACCCAAGTAGAATATGTTGACTTTAATGTCAAAGGCCACCACGTCAGCAAAATGCATCGCGTCAATCGAGCACGCTCTCTAAAATCTTTACAATTAGCTAAGCAGTCTGTCTCCCCTCACACTGTTAATGATTATCCATTTCTTTCTGAATTAAAATCTGTTCTTTGTTATGACAATGTTCAGCCCAAGGTTGTAATCGGTATTGATAATTGGCATCTCACCATACCTCAAGCCGTACGCAAAGGTTCTAAGTCACAACCAGTTGCTATTAAAACTGCCTTAGGCTGGGTATTGTTTGGTTTTAGTAGTAGCAGGACTAGACCCGTCGAACTACTGAATCACCTATTCGAAGAACATGTTGATAATAATCAAAATCAATCGCTGGAAAGCATGATAAAAGAACAATACAAGTTAGACTCAATAGGTATTTCTAAAAAGACACCGCATAGTGCTGACAACCTACGTGCTGTTCAGATTTTAGACCGTACTGCCAATCGTTTAGCATGTGGTAGGTTTGAAGTAGGTCTTTTGTGGAAATCTGATAGCCCTGTTGTTCCTAATAGCTATCCTCTTGCCTTGTCCCGTTTCCTTGGTTTAGAAAAGAAAATGTTGCGAGATCCAGTTTATGCTGAGCGCTACAAGCTAAATATTCACGAGATGATTAACAAAGATTATGCTGAAAAGTGTCAAATAGAGCATTCTTCTGATTCTGTGTGTTGGTATCTTCCACATTTTGGAGTAGTAAACCCAAATAAACCAGCAAAGCTTCGTGTCGTTCACGATGCTGCAGCGAAAACTCATGGCGTCAGCCTAAATTCGCTTTTGTTAACAGGGCCAGATTTATTACAGTCTCTATATGACATTTTGCTTCGTTTTCGGGAGGGTAAAGTAGCTTTGACCGCGGATATAAAGGAAATGTTTCCTAGGTTTAAAATAATTGAACAGGACCAGGATGCGCAAAGGTTTTTGTGGCGAGACAGTCCTGCTGAACCCATTGGCATCCAACTACGTTTTAATACTCCAGGTAAAGGTGAAGAAGCTATTTTACCTAGCCTACTTACAAAACGCAAAGTACTTTCATTAATTATGAAAATATTTGACCCACTGGGTATCCTTGCTCCCGTTGTAATTCGCGGTCGAATTTTATTTCAAAATGTCTGGCGAATGAATCTGGATTGGGACACTCAGTTTCTCTGTTCTGAAATCAAGACATGGAACGATTGCTTCCAAGATTTGATTTTAACTACACAGCTCAAAATTCCTCGTTGTTACAATCCACGGGGAACGGAGCCCAGTCAAGTTGAACTGCACATCTTTGCAGACACAAGCGCACAAGCATAATACTGCTGTAGCATACTGGCGTTTTCTTTATTTGAATGGAGATGTGCAACTCGCGCTCATATCTAGCAAATCACGGGTCACCCCTTTGAAGCCATGTAGTATTCCTAGATTAGAATTACAAGCTGCACTAATAGCTGCTCGTCTAGCTAGTTCCATCGTAGATGCTGTTAGATTAAAACCTCACAAACGCATATTTTGGTGCGATTCAATGAACGTTTTGGGTTGGCTTCGAAACGATGCACGCACCTACAAACCTTTCATAGCTCATCGAGTGGGTGAGATAATAGAACTCACTGATGTCCGAGAGTGGCGTTGGGTGCCCACCAGCCTCAACGTCGCTGACGACGCAACCCATTTGGGTCGAGGTCCTCTTATTCCAGAGTCCCGTTGGATAAAGGGACCCGATTTTTTATTGACCTCAGACTGGCCTGAAGAGCCTGTTATGACAATGGGAACTACTCATGAAACTCATGCTCATGTCATCAACATTACCTATATCAAACGATGATCATTCATTGTCTGCGAACGCACGACGTTTTAGTTCGTGGTCTCGCCTAATCAGAGCTACTGCTTACGCTCACCGGTACTTATCATTACTGCGACTTCATTCATTACGTAAGAAAAATATTTGCGTTGATTTCAATCATAAAGTTCCAAACCTCATACTCACTTTTAATTTGCCACCAACCCCAAACGTTAACAGTGGCCGTGGTTTTCTGCCTCGTACGCTGACTTCTGATGATTTACACTTAGCAATGATTCATGTTTTTCGTAAGAGTCAGATAGATTAATTCTCGGAGGAAATCAGATCCATCCGGAACAATTTACCCGTGTCACGCCGTAGTAGGTTATTTAGATTATCCGCTACTATTGATAGTGAGAATATTTTGCGGTTCTATTTTATATTATCTAGTAGAATAACCGCTGTCAAAGAGGTACCAGAAGCTGTCAAGTCTCCTATACTGCTTGACGGAAAACATTCTGCTGTCCGACTTCTCGTGCTAGACTACCATCGAAAGGCGGCTCATGCATACACAGAGATGATCGTAAACGAACTACGGCAAAAGTATTGGATATTGAGCCTTAGGAGCACTGTACGTTCGGTAACTTTCAATTGCCAGTTTTGCAAGGTCCGTCGAAGCATCGCGTTTCAACCACCCATCGGCGACCTTCCTGCAGCCAGACTCTCTCATCACTGTAGACCATTTTCTTTCGTGGGCTTAGACTATTTTGGCCCCATCAACGTGAAGATTGGGCGAAGAACGGAAAAGCGCTGGGTTGGCTTATTTACTTGCTTAACCGTTCGAGCTATTCACCTGGAAGTTGTCCACTCATTATCATCAGACGCTGCAATAATGGCCCTAAGAAGATTTATAGCTCGACGTGGAACACCAACTGAAATCCACTCTGACAACGGCACATCCTTTGTTGGCGCAAATAGAGAACTCAAAACCCTATACGAGGAAGCTGTCCCAAACTTCGCTGCTAGTGAAATGATCAAGTGGAAATTCATTCCCCCATCAGCACCTTTCATGGGAGGAGCCTGGGAAAGACATAAAATCAGTCAAGACAGCTCTAAAAGTGACCCTCGGAAATAATGTAAGGACACCGACCGATGAGATACTTTTTACCCTTCTATGTGAAGCCGAAGCATTAGTCAATTCTAGACCTTTGACACACGTTGCGAATGACCCTCAACACCCTGAAGCACTCACTCCAAATCACTTTCTTCTGGGATACTCTTCAGGACGCCCTATTCCAGCAGAATTAACTGACAGTGATGTCTGCAGCAGAGCAGGATGGAAAAGAGCAGTGCGTATGGCCGACCATTTTTGGAACAGATGGGTCGTAGAATACCTGCCTACCCTTTCTCCTAGAAGAGCAATTGGAACAGCCCCATTAATATCTATTGGTGACATGGTAGTGGTAGCTGATGGTACGTTACCACGAGGATCCTGGCCTTTGGGCCGTATTACCGCTACCTATCCGGGTAAAGACGGCGTAACACGGGTAGTAGATATTGCTACTAAGGGAGGCATACTCCGTAGGCCACTTAAGAAGGTCGTTCCTTTACTTTGAAAGGGGAGCATGTGCATAACGCACCTTCTTATTTTTGTCTATTGATTGTTTATGATTTTGTATTAAGAAAAATAGCTTTTGTTCTAGTCTTAAGAAAGTCAGTAAAAATTTCCTACCTTTTGAAAAAGCGCCTTTCTTTTAATAGATTAAAACAATATTAAAACATACAGTCCACTCACAGTTACAACTGCTGAACAGCGACGGGGCGCTACGATACGTAGCAGAGGACCGGACGGAGGTCTTCGCCGAGCACCTGGAGCGTCAGTTCTGTCCAAACCCGACCAGCGACACCGACCATGTCGCAGCAGTCGAGAAACACCTTGGAGACTACTTCGCAACGCCGATAGCTCCCGAGGAGGACTCCGTCTTTTTCTCGCCGGGCGCAGTAAGACGCGCCATCCTTAAGACGAAGCCTAGGAAGGGCCCCCGGTGCTGACGGTATCACCAACACAGTGCTGCGCCACCTGCCGTACCGTATGGTAGCGGCACTGGCGCGCCTGTTTACGGGGATACTGCGCACAGGGGCCTTTCCCGCCTCGTGGAAGGAGGGGCGCGTCATTATGCTGCCCAAGGCGGGAAAAGACATCCTGAAGCCGGAGAGCTATCGGCCGATCACGTTGTTGCCGACAGTCTCCAAGGTGTTCGAAGCACTCCTTTTTTTTTTTTTTTTTGTCGCTGAGAAGTGACGTTACGCATCTCCGCTCGTCGGAGGACGACACGGAGTATGTGGGACTCCCTGCCAAGGTGGCAGTATACCCACTAAAACTCAGCGGTGTTCCCTCGTCGCCTTGATGAAGGGGTCATGGGAATCCGGCTCAGCCTTTGCGTCCACAACCCCCCCGGCGCATGCCCGCCTAACTGGCAGGCCCCGCATGTCCCCCCGGCTTGGGGGCTACGGGAATGGCCGGGAACACTTGGCCATTCCCGTCCGGCACTGGTGGAAGCCTGTGCAATACAGGTGAGGGTGCCCCCGCACCCGTCGCCTGCTGGCTTCCACCTGGGAGGAGTCGGAGGTGACTGTCATACTGACGTCGTCTTCGACCCCTCCTCCGCCTTCGGAGCGGCGGCGCGAGAGGGTCTTCCTCCCGCGCGCGCTCCGCCGCCTCGTTCTGGGACATGACGTGTTCGCAGAAGGAGGCGACTACCGCCCAGGGCCCCTCGTCCCCCAGCATGGCGTTGACCAAGCCGGGGAGCGAGAGGTCCGTTCCGATCGCCGCGGTGAGACTGCGGCGCGGCTCGGACCACGACGGGCACACCTCAAGAGTGTGCTGCGCCGTGTCCTCCGCCACGCCACAGCCGTGACCCGACGGCGTCTCCTCCCGCCCGATACGGTGCAGGTACGATCCAAAGCAACCGTGCCCGGACAGCACCTGCACTAGACGGAAGGAGAGGAACCCGTGCGACCGCTCGAGCCAGTCTCGCAGGACCGGCCCAATCGCGTCTAGGGTTCGGCGGCCGAAGGCTGCGGCGGCGAGGTCCCGCGTCCAGTGGACGACTATGGCGTCCTTCGCCTCCCGCCGGACAGCCTCCCGCTCTTCGGGGGCGGGGCGTTCTCCTCTCGCCCTCCGCCCCGCCGTCCATTCATACACTCTGGCGAGCACCCACGCCTCGAGTTCCCAAGGCGGGGTGCCGGCCAGAGCGCATGTCGCCGAGAAGCCGACCGTGCGGTAGGCCCTCGCCACCCGCTGGGCTATGGCCCTTTGTGCGTGCGGCGACGCATAGATACTATGACGCACACATACAAGCCGTGCGCGATGCGTTTGTATGAAGACAACTTACTTCCCCTCTTTAAACTATGCTCTTAACATCGCGATTCAGAAAAGTGACGTAACGCGACAGCGCCACCTAGCGTCGAGTAGGGCATGTTGTAGTGTCTCTCTTATATGATAGGTGGCGTTGGTGAGTTAAAAGAAAGTTACACAGATAATGATGTGTAGTAAGTGTTACACAGATAGATAGATTATTCTACCACCAGTATGCTAAAACTGGTGATAGATAGGTTATTGGGTTGCGCCGTAATCCAGTACTGGGCTACAAAGTTAATTCCAGTCAATGTTAGGCAGACAGGCGCCAAAATATTCTTTCAGCCCCGATGACTGACACTTTTCGCGCGTGAATGATATAATTGACAGGGGGGCATTATTGACCACAGGAATGTAGCACAGTTAAAGACGAGCTAAAGAAAAGGGAAGTCACTGGTAAAAAATAACCGGTCAAGAGTGAATCGGGCTCACGCACCGAGGGTTCCATATTGTGAAACGTGAAATGTTTTTAAAATTTTATCGGTGAGGCCTATATTCGTCAGAGGGAGTAACACTGTGGTATAGAATATTATACATTTTTGTGCGAAATGTAAAGGTGTACAAATAAGTTTCGGCCGTTTAACGAAAGATATCCTCACTAAGAGGTTACGTAAAAATCGTCAGATGTAACATGTGATATCGTGAGTTTGGACATCTAGTAACAACATACACTTAGAGTATTAGTGACTCTTTATCCATATTACATATTTCTTTTTGTGCATAAATGTCAAGTTTTGTACCGAATAAGCGTCATTTGCGGGAACTGGTATTACTTCTTTAATTTGAAGAAAACTGCAGCCGAGGCCCATCGATTACTTGTAGAGGCTTATTGTGAAGCTGCTTTGAGCGAGAGAAGTTGTCGTGAGTGGTTTCAAAAGTTTAAAAACTGTGATTTTGATGTGGAAGAGAAAGGAATGAAAAATGGAAGATTCGCGCCAAACGCAAGAAGAACTCGCACCTACATTACAAGTAATAAAAAATAATAAAATACCTTTGAATAAAACATAATGTACAGCTTGGCAAAAAAGAGTGTGGAATAAATGAGGTCGCCAGTATCGCTCCTGTGGCAACCCGAAATACTACGACTCAACTGTTTTTGATACTTGTTATTTTTGGGGATATGATCCCAATTCCAAGTGCGTGGTTTAGTCCCTCCGACGCTACGCAAACACCACGGAAGGCTTCAATGTCCAGTATTATTCAATGTTAATAGTGGGCGCTGAAGCCTTGCATGAAAGCGGTACAGTAGGCACTCACAGACAGATAATCAGATAATCATGCCCCCGAGGGCAGTCTAACTGTGGGATTGTTAGAAATCGATAATAGTTACAGGAATAATGAAACAACACGTTTTGTTTGAAGTTTTATTTCAATACACAAAATTCAATCGGACGAATCGAAAACACTCATCTAAATATTCAATACCAGAAAAGCTCACACTTTGGCTAGAGCTTCCTGCAACTTCAGAATCACTAGCATATTCTAATTCTGATAAATCACTGCTACTGCTACTGTCTTCTCTGAGATTTATTACCAATCGTTCTATCTGTTCATACATAGTAACACCTCTGTCATAATATTCTTTTTCTATTTTCATCACATGCTTGCATGAATTCTTCCTGTCTTCGGCAGTAATGTTTGAGAATGAAAATACTATTATTTTTTTCACCTTCCTCAACAATTTTTCTTACTGTGTTAACAGATTTATCTAAAACAAAAAAAAAATTACAGTATTTTATTATTTATTCCATGTTCATTATCTTCAAGTATCAGTTATGGAGGTTAGCGTATACGTAACTTGTAAAACTACAAAACATAACCTCAATTTTAAATTTCTGTAAACAAGACTAAAAGTTACTTAAATCTGGATATCTACAAAACAACGCATTGAAAACATTTGTAAAAACTTATTTAAGGTACAATGACTTAATTAGGGTACATAAATACCTGTCATATCGGCAGTTCTTTAATAAACATTGTCGATATCGGACTAAACTTGTTCCGCTTGAGATTCGGCCAAACACCGCGAAAAGACGGTGTAAATCACTGCTCTGCCACTACTTCGAATAGTTTTATTCATTTTAAATAGTTAATTATGCAACGAAAGTTGATAATTATTAAAAATCTATGAAAAACAGCTAGGATATACGCACTGTTGACACAATATGTACTAGCAGTTGACAAGTAAAGCAATGTTGCCACAATCATCGTTATTAGTTCCAACTGTCACCGCGTCAGACACTTTTTTGCCAAGCTGTACTGTGCTTTCAGAATAAACCTCTATTTTTTTGTAAAAAACGGCGGAAACTTATTTGTACACCTATTATAAAAATATATAATCTCGGTTTGCATCGTGACTCTACGCTTAGTTGTGTAATGATTTTGTAAAATAATAGTAAACGATTGTACTTTTTTTTCCACAAGCGACAGTTGGCGCTAGTGGGTGCATGAATAAATTACATATATTTTAGTTATTAGTTCTAGTTAAATATAGGTTTTAAGTTTGTATCTATTTTACAATTGCTAAATCATTATTATTTAAATTAAAACATGTATTTACTGTTATTATTAAGCCATAATGTATTTTAGTAAATCAATTGAGCAAACTTACTGTGTACTTTGCTCTGATTGGTCGAATAGTAATGCTGAGTGTTGACCTACTCTTAGAGTGGGGAACATTCAGCTGGTGGTTGAAATTTTAGACAGAGTCGGTCGATCTTCAGGCGTTGAACAGTAAACATAGCTTGTGAATCCGTATTTCTTCTGTACCATTTTTACTTATAAATTGGTTATTGTGATATAATTGATGTGTGTGTGAATTGAGTGATTATAATTGATTAACTTTTGAATACTCCAGTGTTTGATTTCATAATATTTCAGAAGTGGGACTTGCCTACAAATACAGTGTTGATTGACCAAGTGTGCTAATGAATTTCAGCCGAGTGTGCTTATGAATTTAGCCAAGTGAGCTAATGAATTTGAGCCATGTGTGCTTATGAATTTAGCCAAGTGTGCTTATGAATTTAGCCAAGTGTGCTAATGAATTTAAGCCAAGTGTGCTTATGAATTTAGCCAAGTGAGCTAATGAATTTGAGCCATGTGTGCTTATGAATTTAGCCAAGTGTGCTTATGAATTTAGCCAAGTGTGCTAATGAATTTAAGCCAAGTGTGCTTATGATAATTTAGCCAAGTGTGCTATAAGGAATTAATTTTGGCCAAGTGAGCCAATAGAAACTTGGCTAGGTGTGCCAAGTCCAAATAAAGTGAATATCAAGCGTGTAAGTAGAGCATGAATTTAACTCCTAACGAAAATAACGTGACTACACAGATTTTAATAAAATAGTGTATGGCCATGTGTGCTATGAAATGCAAGATTAAATAATAAATAGATGTACATTTGATTTTTTTCCCATACGATTCTTGTATATTCTATAAATATCCTAAAGTTTATGGAAATTTAGAAATATGTAATATGAAATGAGCTTGAAGTTTCTTATTGAGTAATGAGACCACGTTCTTATAGGTTATTATTATAAAAGTGAAAGTTAATAGCGAATATTTTTAACCATTTGTATTATCATATTTTGAGGTTATGGAATCCGATGGAGGCAAAACTCCAGACGAAGAGCCGCCAGTTCAGCCACGCAGGATATCAAGAGGAAAAGGGGTAGCCTCTATATCGAACAATGAAGACAAAAGGACGAAACGTGCAAAGAACCGATCTAGAAGGAAACGTAAGAGGTCTGATTCGACTTCTTCGTCTGGATCATCAATTGTTACTCCGACTACATCACCAAGACGAAAAAAACAGAAAAGGACGTCAGGTTGGACAAAAAGCCAGGTACTGCATCTTTTGGATATTTTTCAAGAAGGAACTCGTAAAAGATCTTGTAACTTGAACAACAACAATTTGAATAATGTAATTCCGGAGTTCGACCCTTCTAGTAAATCTCAGAGTATTGAAAGTTGGGTTAGGAAGGTTAATGAATATGCTGTGATATATGAATGGGACGAGAAGCAGACCATACATTTTGCTCTTCAAAAACTTTCTGGGCTTGCCAAAAAATGGTTTGAAGCCCTACCGAGTGTTGTATTTAATTGGACGGAATGGCAAGCCAAACTTAAGAGAGCTTTTCCAAGTGAACAGAATTATGGTCGGCTTCTGGAATAAATGTTAGCTCGTACGACTCGTAGTAATGAAAATTTAACTGAGTATTTTTATGATAAATTAATGCTTCTAAACAGATGTGATATAAGTGGCAAAAGAGCTGTAGATTGCGTAACTCACGGTATTTATGATAAATCCATTAGAAATGGAGCCCAAGCTTTAAATTGTCATGAGCCAGAAGACTTATTGCATTTTCTTAGTTCCCAGCGTACCCCCTTAGAAACTGTTCCCTCAAGTAAAAAAACGTCATGACCATGCTTCAGCATCAACTTCAAATGATAGCACAATAATTTGTTTTAATTGTCGTAGTAAAGGACACCCTTATTTTAAGTGTCCTAAACCCCTTTTAAAATGTCTAAAGTGTCACAGGGTAGGGCATAATAACGAAAATTGTAAACTTACACCTCTGACTCCGCGAATAGAACCTAAATCGAACGATAATACAGAACGTAAAACTCTAACAATTTCTACATGCAGTAATAGCAACAAAAAGTTTTTCAAACCAGTTGAAATAAATAATAATAAAGTCTTTATTGGGTACATCGATTTTGGCAGTGAATGTAGTCTTATGCGTGAATCTGACGCTAATAGTTTAAACCCTTCAAAAACAATCTCTAAATTACCAATAATAAAGGGTTTTGGTAACTCCGCGGTTACACCCTTGTATAGCACTTTTGTAAACCTTAAGATTGATGAAATCGAATCGAATGTAGAAGTACTTGTCGTTAATGATGACTTCTTTACTGATAGGCCAAAATTTTACTGAATTACCAACCATAGCGGTTTACAAAGACGATAGTACGTTATTCTTTTATAAAAGTCCAGGACTCCGCGATAATGATAATAATTTAAATTCCCTAAAACTTACCTTGCCGAACCACATTCAGTTATCCAGAAATAAATCCGAATTAGTTGAAGTTTCTGCTTTAGATTCATGTTATTCTGGCGATGGCTATGTAGAGGGTTACAACAGTAATAAACCTGGTAAAGAATATACCTTGCATCAGGGTATTTATAGTATAAGTGCAGGTAAATGTCACCTTGTTTTCTCAAATCTTTCAGACCATACCTTAAATTTGCCCAAAAATACTATAATTGCCAGAGCAATACCTTTTGAGGAGAAGAAAGTTCTATGTAGCAATAAAATTACAAAAGACATAACCAATTTAGCTCCTCTCATTAAGACTGAAATCAAAGTCGGTCCACAAGTTGACGATAAAACAATGGATAAGCTTTATGACCTATTGCAATCGTATCGTGATTGTTTTGCGTTTAGTTTGAGTGAGATAGGTTGTTGTACCTAACTCTGTTAAAATGAAAATAGATTTGCTTGACGATAGACCTGTGGTCTACAGACCCTATCGCTTATCGCACTTCGAAAGAGAACAGGTTCGGGAAATCATTGATGATCTGTTGCAAAATGATATAATACAGGAGTCCAATTCTAACTATGCGAGTCCTATCGTAATTGTAAAAAAGAAAACGGGGGAACGACGCCTTTGTGTTGATTACCGATCCTTAAATAATAAAACCAGAAAAGATTGTTTTCCCTTGCCATTAGTCGACGACCAGATAACTAATCTCAGCGGCAATGGATTTATTATTATTTATTTATTTTATTATTTATTTTCGGCAATAAACAGACCGATACTAGCACTATACAACCCTAAACTTGATACTGAGCTACACACAGACGCTAGCGCCCTAGGTGTAGGAGGGATATTATTACAATGGCAATCTAGCCCTCGAGTACTCAAACCTGTTGCCTACTTTAGCAGACAAACGACGCCTGAAGAGCGTCACTTGCATTCATACGAACTTGAAACATTGGCTATCGTTTGCTCACTTAAAAAGTTTCGTGTTTATCTACTGGGGTTAGAATTTAAAATAATAACCGATTGTAATGCGCTCCGAACCACGCTGACGAAACGAGACCTTATACCACGTATAGCCAGATGGTGGCTCCAAATTAGCGAATTCACTTTTAATATTGAATACAGACCTGGGACGCGTATGGCACATGTCGATGCATTGAGCCGTAATACCATATTGCCCTCTGACATTAACGATGAATCCTCAGTTACCGTTTATAATATAGAGACTGATAATTGGCTAATAACATTACAAATGTCTGATCCAGATATATCGCGCATTTTCAAAATTCTGAAACCTGAATCTGACGACGAAGCTAAAGACATAAAGAAAAATTATGTCATCAAAAATCATAGAGTGCATAAACGAGTTGGCGATGACATACGCCTGGTTGTCCCTCGAAATGCCCGTTGGCAAATATGCCGTTATAATCATGATGATGTAGGGCATCTAGGTATTTCTAAAACGACTGAGCGTATTCAATCTGTCTTTTGGTTTCCGAAGATGCGGCGATTTATAAAAAAATATGTTAAGTCTTGTATTCAGTGCGCTTACAATAAAGATGATACTTCCAAACAAAAGACAGGACAATTATATCCCATAGAAAAAGTAAGCATCCCGTTTCACACAATCCATATCGACCACCTTGGCCCATTCGTAAAGAGTAAACACGGCAATGCCTACATCCTCACTATAGTTGACGGTTTTACAAAATACCTATTCGTTAAAGCGGTAAAAGACACAAATTCCAGAACTGCGCTAAAAATCCTTGAAAATATATTTTATGACTTTGGCTTACCATCCCGAATTGTGTCTGATCGCGGTACTTCGTTTACTTCATCAACTTTTAAGAGCTTTTGTGACAGTCATGGTATTAAGCATGTTCTTAACGCTGTAGCATGTCCCAGGGCGAATGGCCAAGCCGAAAGATATAACCAAACTATCTTGAATGCTTTGGCAAAACATAATGATGGCAATGATGAACGGAACTGGGACATACATCTTGGTAAAATTCAGTGGGGTGTTAATAATTCAGTGAACTTTTCCACTAAGAAGACTGCCACAGAGGCTCTATTTGGTACCAGATTCAGAGATAGTTTAAGTAATAGGTTGGATATTGGAGCTGACGCCATACCAGACACGTTACAAAGCTTAAGAGATGAGGTCAGCACCAATATACGAGTTAGTCAAGAAAAACAAAAAGCTAATTATGATACCGGTTGGATCCCTGCAAATACTTATAAGGTTGATGATTTGATTAAAATTACTAGAACTAATTTCAATAACAAAGGTAATAGCACTAAACTTCTTTCCAAGTTCATAGGTCCATATAAAATCACAAAAGTTTTGGTAATGATCGATATCAAATTGCCGAAATTCCGGGTTTCAGCAAACGGAAAAATTCATTTAAAAGCGTAGTTTCTGCCGATCGAATTAGACCCTGGATAAATGTGCATTCCCCTGACCATAAAATATCATCAGATGATATTAGTAGTTCATCTTCTAGTGCTGAAAGTAACAATGATAACGATGAATCATGCCCGAGCAAATCTGAGATCAATGAATAGCCAAATGTAATGATTTTTTGTAACTGGTTCAATAATTTAACTATCACAGAATTGTAAAATCGTGCGTCAGGAGATCGCACGATGTCGGATGGCCGAATGTAATGATTTTGTAAAATAATAGTAAACGATTGTACTTTTTTTTCCACAAGCGACAGTTGGCGCTAGTGGGTGCATGAATAAATTACATATATTTTAGTTATTAGTTCTAGTTAAATATAGGTTTTAAGTTTGTATCTATTTTACAATTGCTAAATCATTATTATTTAAATTAAAACATGTATTTACTGTTATTATTAAGCCATAATGTATTTTAGTAAATCAATTGAGCAAACTTACTGTGTACTTTGCTCTGATTGGTCGAATAGTAATGCTGAGTGTTGACCTACTCTTAGAGTGGGGAACATTCAGCTGGTGGTTGAAATTTTAGACAGAGTCGGTCGATCTTCAGGCGTTGAACAGTAAACATAGCTTGTGAATCCGTATTTCTTCTGTACCATTTTTACTTATAAATTGGTTATTGTGATATAATTGATGTGTGTGTGAATTGAGTGATTATAATTGATTAACTTTTGAATACTCCAGTGTTTGATTTCATAATAGTTGACAACGCCAGGTCTCTGGTGTTAGCCAAAGGGTCAACGGTACTCTGCGATTCCTGTATCGTCTGAGAAACTTTTTGCCCGCTAAGACGAAAACCATGCTTCTGCAGACTTTAATTTTCCCTATAATTGACTATGGTGACGTGTGCTACTTTGACTTGAACGCGGTTTTGCTGGATAAGCTCGACAGATTGCTCAACAATGGGATCCGGTTCATATTCAACCTCAGGAAATATGACCATTGTGTCGAGCTATAGGTCTGAACTCAAATGGATGTCCATACGCCAAAGAAGTTTGCGCGCTTGACCACGCTTTTCTCCCTTCTCAACTCTCCCACTTCTCCTTCTTATCTGTCTCACTTCCAATATCTATGTTCTTCTCACGCTAAGAATCTGCGTTCTTCTAGCAATCTTCTCCTATTCTGTCCTTCTCATACTTCTTACTTTGTTAATTCTTCCTTTCATATTCAGTCCATTCTTCTTTGGAATGCACTTCCTCGTGATATCAGGACGGCCACCAGTCGGTATGCATTTAAGCGGAAATTGCAGAGTTATTTTCAAAACAAATAGCGTAGAGTCATCTCAACACCTCTCTCCCTTGAATTTGTATATGTATATTATAAGTATGTCGGCGGCGTTGTCGTAAACAACACGTGCACCGATCACGCCACCGACAAGTACGTCACTCGACTTCTCCCACCACCCTACTGCTCGACTTGTTTTGACACCAGTATAAAAGAGCGAGCAACGAAGCGGCGGGGGACTTGACCATTGGACATCGTACGGACATCATGTGCTCAGAAACTATCTCGCGTTCGTATCTGGTTGTATCGTGTACCTACAGTGCTTGATTGGCTAATGTGATTAAATTGTTCATGAAATTATAATCTGATGTGAAGTGCAAACCGTTTTTCTATTGCGCAATAACCAACACTACCCACATAGTACGCCCACAGTAATTAAGATATGCCTGATAATAATGACACACACTTTACCTTTTCCTACATCAGAAGTGGGATTCGTGTTGGTTCATGCGCAAAATCAGAACTCTAAAACTGAAAGTGACCGTTGACATTTTAAAATCAAAGTGCAAACTGCGAACGTTTATTAAATAATCTTGTGGATCTGTTCGAGTTGAACCCAGACAAGCCAGATACGGATGCGCGATCATAGTGAATGTTGTTTTGGGCATAGGCTGTATGCCGAAATACCTTTGCCCAGTGACGCGCCATTTGCGCCTTACCGCCATGTTAGGAAAAAGAAAGTGTCTACAACCGGCGTTTGGTTCCCGTAATTGGAAAACGCGATAGGACGCGTGTGCAAACGTAACAGCACACAATACGACAGCTGATTTGTGATTTGCTGAAAATTCACTGCAAGGAGGTCGTGTTGTGGCCGTCATTAAGGTGCACAAATGAAGCAGTATCAAGGTGGCTATCGTAAATAGTACGAAGGACGTAGCGTGGAGCTACCAGCGACGCGGAGTGACTTCAAGAATCGAGCCAAGCAGCCCACAGCCGTCGGTGAAGCCCTTCGTCTGCTGCAAGTGAGGGAATCCAGGACATGTCGCGGCCCGGTGCACGAGAAGTGGCAGCCAAGCAGATGGTGGAGGTGGAGCACGCGCTGCAAGCAGCAACGGCGAGTGGATGTTTGCGTCTTACAACTACCAGCAGGCACGTTAGAACATAAGGGTGAGCTGTATTGTTTTGTTAGATTCTGGTGCTGAATGCTCGTTAGTAAAAGCGAGTTGTGCAGCCAAATTAAGTGCCAAACGAACGAAAACCCGCGCACCTGCATCTTTATTCCAAAACATGTACCTAACCTTTTAATTAACGAATTCTGTTCAAGGGACCTGACAGCAGTCAGGCTTTTCAGAACTGAACAAGAACTCCCGGACATCGTACTAGCCTCGGCATACCTGCCAGGCGATGAGGATGTGCCTCTGCCAGAGCTCGCCTCACTGGTTGAGTACTGTGAAAAGGAGAAACTGGAACTAATCATCGCGACAGACTCCAACGCGCATCACACGCTATGGGGTAATGATAAAACCAACAACCGAGGTGAGGAAATGCTTGATTTTATTCTTAGCAATAACCTTGTTTTCCTCAACAAGGGCTCCGAACCTACCTTCATAAATGCGAGATCTCAAACAATAATTGACTTAACTGTAGCAACAATAGGCATATCAAACTCCATACAGGACTGGCATGTGTCCACCGAGATATCATGCTCAGACCACAGATGGATCCGTTATACCATTAACTTCAACCTAACCAAACCACAGCCAAGAAGGGTTCCGCGGAATACGGACCAAGTCAGATTCACTAAACTCGTCGAGGCTGAACTTGGTAGATTACCCGCCCTTCCGGCTGAAATAACAGTAACCAACTTAGACGAACATGTAAACAACATCACACACATACTTCTATCTAGCTTTGAACAGTCTTGTCCCCTCACGGTACCTAGACAGGGAGCTCGCCATTCCTGGTGGAGTCCTGAACTGGAAAGACACCGGCACAAGCTGAGAAGACTGTTCAACAGAGCTAGGAACACACGGTCGCCAGTAGATTGGGACCGATATATAACAGCTCGTAAAATATATAAAAAACTGATACGCCTCAGAGGTAGGAATAGTTGGAGGCGTTTCTGTACTAACATTGAAAGTAACAACCAGGCAATGAGGGTCAAAACCTGTCTTGCCCAAGAGACTAACCACTCAATAGGATGCCTAAAAAAACCAGATAACACATACACAACAAACGACGCTGAAACAAGTGAACTACTCCTAACCACACACTTCCCAGGATGCCAGATTGCCGCCCAGCAAAGCTGGGAACTACATAGGGATAGGGCCACAAACAGCCTAGATTGGGAAGTGGCGTTGGAAGTAATTGATAAAGACAAATTAACATGGGCAATCAACACCTTCCTACCTTTCAAGGCAGCAGGACTGGACGGTATTTTCCCGGCTCTGCTCAGGTGGAGTCAAGATGTACTGGCCGACTACCTCGTTAGGGTGTTCCGAGCCTGCCTGGCCCACCGCTACATTCCCTTGAAATGGCGGGAAGTAAAAATAATATTTATACCGAAACCAGGTAGGGGCGACTACACCCAGCCCAAATCTTTTAGACCTATAAGCCTTTCTTCGTTCTTCTTGAAGACACTGGAGAGGCTGGGGGATAGGAAGATCAGATCCCAGGTTTCGGTACAAAGACCTCTACATCCTAATCAACACGCCTACTGTGCAGGCAAATCAACTGAATCAGCACTTCATAGCGTAGTCTCACGCATAGGTAATGCTCTAAAAGCCAAAAACCCAACCCTAGGCGCCTTCATTGATATAGAAGGTGCTTTCGACAAAACTAACTTCGTCAGTATCGAACAGGCACTTGCCACACACGGTGTTGCGCGAACACT
Source organism: Luperina nickerlii (assembly GCA_963855955.1). NCBI lineage: Eukaryota > Metazoa > Arthropoda > Insecta > Lepidoptera > Noctuidae > Luperina > Luperina nickerlii. Next base: position 391,745 of record OY979666.1, on the reverse strand, counting down.
CATAGAATGGATTAATAACATGTTAAAATACCGAGCTATTCAATTCACCGTGAACACCACCACACGAGGTATCGTGAGTAGAGGCTGCCCACAAGGTGGGGTGCTGTCACCACTGCTGTGGAATTTAGTCGTTAATGAGCTTATCTCAGAGCTCAACGCCAGCAGTCTGTACTCAGTGGGATACGCGGATGACATAGCAATTCTGATTTCGGGTAAATTTGAGGGCATCTTATGTGATCTCATGAGAAAGGCCTTCAAAATAGTCGAGAGTTGGTGCACGAAGCACGAGCTATCGGTTAACCCCTCGAAGTCAGAACTAATAATGTTCACCAACAAAAGAACTCTTGGACCTCATAGGCTCCCAAAACTTTTCAACACAGAACTAACATTGAAAGACGAAGTCAAGTACTTGGGGGTGATTCTAGATAGCAAACTGCTCTGGAACAAGCATCTTGACTACAAACTTAATAAAAGCACAATTGCACTCTACCAATGCAAAAAAATGTTAGGGAAATCATGGGGGCTCTCTCCGAAGATTACTCTGTGGATTTACAAAGCGCTGATCAGGCCAATGTTGGCTTATGGCGCTCTGGTTTGGTGGACGAGGACAGAACTCTCGACCACCATTACCAGACTACAACGCTTCCAACGACTGGCCTGCTCAGCTACCACTGGCTGCATGAAAACCACCCCAACAGCAGCCATGGAGATAGCCCTTCAATTAACTCCCCTTGACCTGTACATACAGCAGGAAGCGGCGCTAGCCGCCATCAGGCTGATGCATCTGGGCATATGGGGCAAAAACATTACCAGTCCACACGCTAAAATCCTGGACCGGGCGATTGAGTACCAGCCTCTCATCGCTGCCCCGTGTGACAGAACACCAAACCAACCGATGTTCAACAAAAACTATATTATACAAACAGCTCAGGAAGAAAGGGATCAGTCAGGAGTCAATGAGGTGCGCATCTATACAGACGGCTCTAAAACACAAAACGGTTCAGGTGCTGGCGTACACTCCCTTGACCTCAATATTAACTTTCACATACCACTAGGCACACATAGTTCGATCTTTCAATGCGAATGTGTTGCCTTAACACAAGCTGCAACAGCAGTAAAGCGCTTAGGCATCCGGAACTATGGCATTAAATTCCTATCCAACAGCCTATCTGTGCTCAAAGCTTTAGCAAGCAAACAAACTAACAATAAGCTAATTTTTGAGTGCCATCTAGCTCTGGAGAGTTTATCGACGTCTAATCGTATTACTCTCCAGTGGATCAAGGGGCACAGCGAATCTCTGGGCAATGATGCTGCAGATGAACTTGCGAAGAGAGGCTCTGACATGAGGGTGCTAGGCCCGTACCCACTTCTCCCTTTGCCTTTCTCACAATTTCGTGCGTGGATTCGCCAAAGATCGACCGAACTCCATAACAACAGATGGTCACGGGCAACAGACTGTAGACAGTCAAAATTGGCTCTACCAATGATACACCCGCGATTAACCAAAAAACTTCTCAACCTGAGTAGGAATAACCTTAGAATAATAATAGGTACAATTACGGGCCACAACCTCCTTAACAAACATCTTTTCAACATAGGCGTCACGGACAGCCCCCTCTGCAGGGGCTGCCTTGATGCCGAGGAATCAGCCGCCCACGTCATCCTGGATTGCGAGGCCGTGGCTTCTCAACGTGAAGAAATCCTCGGAACAATGAGGTCGCTCCGCGAAGCCTGTGAAGCTCCCAGGAAGCTTCTGTGCTTCTGGGCGGAGCTAGGCTGGCTCTGTTAGCCAGAATCCCCACGCACAACGGACCGAATGAGAGTCTAAGTGCGGAAAAGGGAGTCCTATCATCATCATCATCATCAAGTGCCAAACGAGTTAATAATGTTATTGCGTTGACTGGTATTGGTTAAACGCGTATTTTCAGCACAAAACAAATCATAAGAAGCGTTGCGAATAGCGAGCCACAACTTAGATTTTATTTCATTACTACACGACATTTACTTGCAAAGTATTATTTTGGGTAGGCTATTTTGTGTTATTATAAAACGAAGAGTGAAATCAGATTATCAGACTAATCTAGATCGGAAGTTCAGAGGTCCATTTAAGGTAGTGGAAGTTTTGACAAGTGATCGCTATACGTCATAAGCTTTAGATTCTAACCGTACTTACAAGTATGCTCATGATCGCATAAGAAGGATACCACAAGGTCCCTAGCGAATTAGATGTGAATAGTGAAGAGTTAGATGTTAGAAGATGCTGGTGAAGGCCCATCAGCTCGTTCCGATTAATGTTAATGCATAATGTATGTCTTATGCCTACGATTTACTGGAGAGAAGGTCCGGTAATGTGCATACTGTTTTGGGCTTATCAGCGTGAAGGACTGATACTTGCTTTTTGGTACTGGGCTTAGCAGAGAGAAGGACTAGTACTGTGATACTGTCCCATGTATGTAGGGCATAGTAGCGAAAAGGGCTATTACTGACCCACTTGTTTCACAATTGATTACCAGCGTGGAGTACTGGGAATGAGTTGAACTATTGTAATACTTGGTGCATTAATATTGTGGTTTAGTTTCCTTAATTTGACATTAATAAAACCTGTAGTATTCCTTTTGATGCAAGTTCATATAGTTCGCTGAGGCTAGTACCGATGACTTCTATGCAATAATTCGAAAAAGGAGTGCATCGATTCTGCGTCGGAGTAGGGGCAGTTCGAACGGAATCCTGAGCGTATTGTCCGAGCGGTGGGATTCTCCTTTCTTACGGAGATGGCTGCAGTTGCATGCTAGCGCCTGTACGTATTATGATTTGTGACATTTGAATGTGAAATCTTAATTTATGAAATTTTAATTTATTATATTTGTCATTTTTAAAAAATTCTGTTTGTATTTTTATTATTATTTTTTTTTATTCATGTTTTTAAAATTGTAAACTGTAACGCTAGATGTCGTTAGCCAGCCGTTAAGCCGGCTGTCAAGCCCGCCACGCCCAGCCATGCCAAAGCCATGCCATGCCGTGTCGTCTGGGTGCAGCCAAAGCCACAGCCACAGCCTCAGCCAAAGCCAAGCCAAGCCAAGCCAAGCCAAGCCAAGCCATGACAACCAAGTACGACACAGCAGCCACAGCAAAGAGGAAGTCAATTGACTAGCACGTCACTTCCCCACTACGTGAGCCTTGCCCCGCCAAATTCCGAGCCGGGGGAGGTGAAGTAGCCGCCAGCCAGCCAGTATTATAAAAGCGCTAAGCGATGGTTTTGTGTACTTCACTCCATGCTAATAATTGTAAGGGGAAACTCTACCCGAATAAACAAGTAAATCAGTTACTGTGTGCATAATTTTACCACTGCCTTTATACTCAGAAGTGGTATCGAAAAAAAACCTACGATGAAACGACGCTCTGCTACTTATAAACGTCACGGTCGCCTAGTCGGGAGGACGAAAATTCTGCGTCGGTAAACCAGATGTCTGAAGATTCAAACGATGAAGGTCGATCCACACCATCTGCAAGGAAAATATTGAAGACTCTCCTAGCACAAGAAGTTGAAAAAGCATTCAACGATCTGGAACACGAAGCGCCTACCCTCATTCGTCTGAAAGACCACCGTGCCGCATCGTTAATTCCAGAATTTGACCCTGAAAACGAAGAATGCACAGTTACCACCTGGATAAAAATTCGAGTTGAACCCAGACAAGCCAGATACGGATGCGCGATCATAGTGAATGTTGTTTTGGGCATAGGCTGTATGCAGGAATACCTTTGCCCAGTGACGCGCCAGTTGCGCCCTACCGCCATGTTAGGAAAAAAAGTGTTCCCGTAATTAGAAAACGCGATAGGACGCGTGTACAAACGTAACAGCACACAATACGACTGCTGATTTGTGTTTTGCTGAAAATTCTCTGCAAGGAGGTCGTATTGTGGCCGTCATCAAGGCGCACAAACGAAGCCGTATCAACGTGGCTATCGTAAATAGTACGAAGGACGTAGCGTGGAGCTATCAGAGACGTGGAGTGACTTCAAAAATCGAGCCAAGCAGCCCGCAGCCGTCGGTGAAGCCCTTCGTGTGCTGCAAGTGAGGGCATCCAGGACATGTCGCGACCCGGTGCACGAGAAGTGGCAGCCAAGCAGATGATGGAGGTGGAGCACGCGCTGCAAGCAGCAGCGGCGAGTGGATGTTTGCGTCGTACAACTACCCGCAGGCACGTTGGAACATAAAGGTCAGCTGTATTGTTTTGTTAAGATTCTGGTGCTGAATGCTCGTTAGTAAAAGCGATTTGTGCAGCCAAATTAAGTGCCAAACGAGTTAATAATGTTGTTGCGATGACTGGTATTGGTTAAACGCGTGTATTCAGCACAAAACTTGAAATTTTATTACATTTCTACACGACATTTACTTGCAAAGTATTATTTTGGGTAGGCTATTTTGTGTTATTAGAAAACGAAGAGTGAAATCAGAATTATCAGACTAAACTAGATCGGAAGTTCAGAGGTCCATTTAAGGTGGTGGAAGTTTTGACAAGTGATCGTTATGTTTTGAAGTCCCTTTCTTCCGCCGGACGTACAAGTACGCACACGACCGACTGCGTAAAATAACTGACGTTGACATGCACGTAGGTGACGATGACGAGACTAGCCATGACGAAAATGATAACGCTGACAAGGCTAGTTGAATACTAAGTAGTCAACTTAAGATTTAGAGTACCTAGCATAGCAAATAAACGATTATTATTATTATTATTCATTTATTTATTTACTTTTCTTATTTTATTACATTTTTAAATATTTCTTAAAATATAAAAATAAGTAAAAAAAAAAACATTTAAAAATATAAAAAAATAGCTGTCCGCCGGTGTCGGGACCAGGGTCCAAGCTACCGATGGTTAGGGCTCCAGAGACAGGAACCTCCTCACAATGCGAGCCGTATCGAGGAGTACTGCCTTCTGAATCAGGCCCTTGATCCAACCGCCTAACGAGAGCCTCGATAGATGTTGATCGAGGCTTTCGGCTATAAGACCATTGGCCGACACGACAATCGGCACAATGATAGCCGAGCTCACATTCCACATGTCAACAACCTCGTGTGCTAAGTCGAGATATTTAATTTGTTTCTCTTTCTCAGCTTTCACGAGGTTACCGTCATGTGGAATGGTAACATCGACAATCATTGTGCGGCGCGCTAATCGATCTATCACCACTATATCAGGCTTATTGGCAACAATAGTCCTGTCAGTAATGATAGATCGATCCCAGTACAACGTGACATGGTCATTTTCAAGAACTGGGTCGGGCACATACTTGTAATACGGTACCTCAGAATCCACAAGCTTATATTTCAAAGCAAGTTGCTGGTGAATAATCCTGGCCACTTGGTTATGCCTGTGCAAGTACTCGCCGTTAGCCAGACGAGAACAACCAGAGACAATATGTCTGATAGACTCACCCGGACGGTGGCATGCCCGACACACGTCAACCGTCCCGTCCTTCATAATATGTCTCCGGTAGTTATTCGTTAAGATAACTTCGTCCATAATTGCACAGACGAAACCTTCAGTTTCCCCGAAAAGGTCACCAAAACGTAGCCAGGATACGGACGCTAAGAAATCTACACCGGGCTCTTGAAGAGCCCGATAGAAGCGTCCGTGAAGCTCCTTGCTTTGCCATATCTTCTTACGGTCATCAGTAGAAAGTACTACAGGTTTGCGCCAGTTCTCTTTAGCCATGGAGAGCGGGGTGAGCCCCTTGTCCACTGCGACCACATCACGGTGCATACCCACTTTGGCTTTTAAAAAATATTCCCTGAGACTGCACACCTCGCGGTTGTGGAGGGTCTTCGCATTTAAAAAGCCTCGACCCCCACACTTCCGCGGGATATACAGTCTCATCACCGATGATCGTGGGTGATGCATCCGGTTTGCGGTCAGTAGCGTACGGACTCTTCTATCCAGGGCGTCGAGTTCGGTCTGAGTCCATTTGAGTATGCCGAAAGAGTACATCAAAACCGGCATGACCCAACCGTTGAAGGCGCGCACCTTATTTCCGCCCGAAAGAAGACTATTTAATACCTTCTTCAGGCGACAAAAGAAGCGCTCCTTCAATGATTGCTTCATGTCAGCATCATTGATGCCTAACGCTTCCGACATACCCAAATACTTATAGTTTTCGGATGAGGAGAGGGATCTGAGGTTTATGGAATCCGAGAGTTGAATTCCCTCGGATTCCATAATCTCCCCTCGCTTTACATGCATGACTGCACATTTGTCCACACCAAATTCCATCCTGATGGCGCTACTGAAAGTTTCAGTTACCTTCAGTAGCTCCATCAGACGCAATTTGTTGGGGGCAAAGAGTTTCAAATCATCCATGTAAAGGAGGTGAGATATAACCTGACCACCTCTCCTCAACCGATAACCTAGACCTGAATCCTCCAGTAGTGTACTTAGAGGATTCAGGGCTAAGCAGAACCAAAGTGGACTCAAACTGTCGCCCTGAAATATTCCCCGTTTAATCCATACAGGCTCATCATTCCCCTGGATCTGTCGACATCCTGGATAACGAAGGACCGTCTTCCATTGCCCCATACACGACTCAAGGAAGGTGCGTAGAGTTGCATCTATTTTGTACAACTCCAGCACCCTCATGAGCCATGTATGTGGCACCGAGTCGTAGGCCTTCTTGTAATCTATCCAACATGTTGACAGATCCTTGCGGGATCGCTGAACCTGTTGGCTAATGGCCATGTCTATGAGGAGTAGCTCCTTAGTACCGCGGGACCCATTCCTACATCCATTTTGAGAGGCAGACATAATCGAGTTATTCTCAATGTGCGTATTAATTTTCACTCTCAAAATTGATGTAAGAAGTTTATAAACCGTCGACAAACACGTGATCGGTCTATAATTCTTGGGTTCCGCGGGACTACCTGACTTATGGAGCAGGTGGGTAACGCCTGTTGTTAGAAACTGCGGTAGCGACCCAGACTCTAAGGATGACTGGAACTGAGATGCCAAGCAAGTGTGTGAACTAATTAGCCATTTCAACCAGAAGTTGTGCAGTCCGTCCGGTCCTGGCGATTTCCAATTCGGTAAAGGACGGACCGCTCTGGTAACGTCTGATGGCATAATTATGACTGCATCCATTACTGGTATAGTCTCACACACTCGCTCGATATCCTGCATCCAGCCAGCCTCAGTGTGACAGACGGGTACCGACCAGATGCTGCGCCAGAATGCACTTGTGGCGGCATCATCCGGGCGGCATACATCTATCACATTTTGTTCAGGTCGCTCCCAAGCTCTATATACCCACCTTTCATCGCTCTGGAACATGCGATTCTGCGTGTACCGATCAACCCGCCGCTTATACCGCCGAATTCGGTTCGCCCATGCACAAACTTTCTGCTTCAGGAAGTCGATGCGCTCTGTGACACGGGACATGTATTCTCGAGGATTGATTCCAGTCCCCGAGAATGCCCGCCTTACAAAGCGCATCACTCGTGGTCGTGTATTGCCCTCCCTGAAGCAGTATAGTTTGCCGATGAGTACCCTGGCCCCATCGATACGACCCTCGATCCTACGTTGCCAGACTGGTACGGTTGGTTTTGGTCGAGTAGCTTCGTCATAAGTTGGGAACTTGACGTTAGCTAAACGACATGCCGCAACAGCTGCAATAGTTTGCAGCTGTAATTTCCTCTTGTAATTCTGTATACTTCCTGATTTTTTCTGTGATTGTTTTTTGAATGTTATTAGTATTTGGGACTGCTATATCTATTATAAATGTGTGTTTGTTTACTTTATCAACTAGTGTTATATCAGGTCTGTTGTTATATATGGTGTGGTCTGTAATTATAGTGCGGTCATAGTATATTTTGTAGAATTGGTTTTCTAATACAGCTCTAGGCGTGTACTTGTAATATGGTGTGTAGGGATCCTGCATGAGTTTAAGTTTAGTTGCGAGTTTTTGGTGCATGATATTAGCAAGTTGATTATGTCTATGCGTATAGTCGTTTTGGGTTAGAGTGATACAAGCTCCTGTGATATGTTGTATTGTTTCAGGTTTGCTGTGACATTTTCTGCATAAGTCATTTCCTACTGTACTATCTTTTATTATGTATTTTCTATAATTTTTCGTATTAATGACTTGATCTTGAATGGCTAACATAAACCCTTCTGTTTCAGGGAATAGTTCACTTAACTCTAGCCATTTGTTAGAAGCCTCTTTATCTATGTATGTTTGGTGTAAATCGTTGGGATGTCTTCCATGTAGTTCCTTTTGCCTCCACTTCCTGTGTATCTCTTCTATATGTCTCGCTCTATCTACTGTCTCAATATTGCTATCATCGATAAGGTTCAATGGTGTATATTGTTTGTCTATCTCTATAATTGTTTTGTGTAATTGACTGTTGATTTTCTTCCGCCAGAAAAATTGTTTTAAATTTATGATTTGCCTTTTATGAAGGTGTGATATTTCGACTAGTCCCCTGCCACCTTGTTTTCTGGACATTATAACTCTTTCTATTGCTGATTTGGGATGGTGATATCTATGTTGTGTCAGTGTGGTTCTTGTTTTTACTTCAAGAGCATGTAATTCTGTGTTAGACCATTTTATTACACCAAAAGAATAAGTGAGTATAGGAATTGCGTATGTATTTATGGATTTAAATAGATTTTTACTAGATAAGTGCATTTTGCATAACGAATGTATTCTGCTATTGTATTCTTTTTTAAGTTTATCCTTAATAATCTTATGTTCTAGCAATCGTGCTTGGTTGTAACCTAAATATTTATATAGTTCTTCATCTTACATCGCTTCTATTACTTCTTCGGTGTCTGTTGAGTAGTTTCCTTCTATAATCTTACCTTTCTCTATATTTAGTTTCCGGCATTTATCTAATCCAAAATCCATTCGTATGTCTTTCGAAAATGTTGTTGTTATATTTAATAAATCGTGTAAATCTGTATTTTTATTAGCGTATAGTTTTAAGTCATCCATATATAGTAAATGTGTAATTTGGTGTAATATTGACCTACCGTTCTTAATATCAAAGCCTAATTTCGATTCGATTAATGCTCGGGAGAGTGGATTCAGGGCTAGACAAAACCATAGTGGGCTTAATGAGTCCCCTTGGAAAATACCCTTTTTAATCGCTATTTCGTCTACGGATAAGTTTGTTGTTTTAGTGTGTAATTTTAATGTAGTTCTCCAGGATCCCATTGTATTCTTAACCCGGCGAGCGTAAGGTTGGGTGTTATACACCCAGCCTGTAATAAATCATTCGATATTTTTTATCTCGTACGTCAAAATGAGTTGTGCGTCTGAGTAGCTGCGCGGGGGGAGGTAAGTAAGCGTTGTGTTTCACGATGCAGTTGACCACCGACTGGCTAGGTGTTTAGATGGTGTCCAAGCTGCGGCTGGGTGAGTTTCACCCACCTTACGCTTCGTGTTACAAATTTGCGTAAATACTTTTTTGTTTTATATTCGATTTATTTCGTTTTTTTTTTATTTGTTCAGGTAAATAATTAATATGTCATACGAAGAAAACCAAAGAAGATTATTAAGACTTTTCGAAGCAACTGGTGACGATAGTTCTTGTGATGATTCCGGTAGTGACTTTGAATTTGATAATGTTAGCCAAAGAAGTTCTGAAAGTGACTCGGAACAAGAGATAGGATTACAAAATGAGGGAGAAAAAGAGTCAGCTGGATCCGAAGAATGTGAAAGCGAAGGAAACAGGTCATATTTGCCAAAAGCCAGAAATGATTACCTTTTATAACCAGACCAAGGGAGGTGTTGATGTTGTAGACGAGCTGTGGGCCAACTACGATGTTTCACGCAATACAAAGCGCTGGCCAATGGTAATTTTCTATGCAGTTCTGAACATGGCTGGTATAAATAGCATCATAATTTACAAATGAATTTTTCTTGGAGACCTAGGAATAGGTTTGGTTTCAGAACACTTGCAAAACAGAAAGGAGAATCAGCATTTACCTCAAGAGCTTCGCAAAAGAATTTTAGATCAAGTCGGTGAATCCTCACACTCACAACAACCTTCAAATAAAGTTCCTAAGCCTATCAGGAGTTGTGAAATATGTCCCACTAAAAAAGACCGCAAGACTAAACAAACTTGTTATAAATGCAATCGATATTTGTGTATGGAACATGCTGTTTTTACGTGTGGATATTGCGCTCAAACTGAAGATGATTATGAGAATTCTGAATAACTATATAGTATAAGTTTAGATCTCATTTGTTTCCAAATTTTATTAGCTAGAAGGAAAAGCTTTTCGTTTTGTTTTTTTTAAAGTCTACTTTTTTATAAAAGAATAATTCCAAGTGCCATGTAAAAAAAAAGTAAAAAATGTTGATTTTGTTAATTTCGTAAATAAAGATTAAAAAATATTTGTTCGCTTTATTTGTCCGTCTCAAACACTTCTTGAATTATTAAATAATGACATTAGTAAATAAAAACATAAATAAAATATGATAAACACATTAAAATGGCTAGTCCACCATTATGGGTTTGCTGCACCCACCTTACGCTCGATGTAACAAATATTAACCTTACGCTCGCCGGGTTAAGAAAATCTATAATTAATGGATTGATTTTATAAATATTTAATACTTCGATCAACCATGAATGAGGAACGCTGTCGAATGCCTTTTTGTAATCTATGTATGCTATGTATAAGTTCTTTCTGGATCTCTGGACGTATTTTAAAATAGTGGAATCGATGATTAATTGCTCTTTACACCCCATATGACCGCGTCTACATCCTTTCTGTTCTTCAGTCAAGATATTGTATTGTTCGGTGTGTTTAATAATTTTGTTAGTTATACATGACGTTATGATTTTATATAAGGTTGGAAGGCAAGTGATTGGTCTATACTGTGAAGGATCCTGGGTTCTACTTGATTTTGGGATCATGTATGTGATTCCTTTAGTTAAAAATTCTGGGATATTTTGATTGCCTTTTAAAACATCATTTATTTGTTCTGCTAACGTGCTATGAAGTGAATTAAGCCTTTTTATCCAAAAATTGTGTATACCATCTATTCCTGCTGCTTTCCAGTTATGTGTTTTATTTATAATTGTATTTATTTCAAGAGCATCTATATTTTCAAACGGCATTTCGTCTATTGTTTCTGATCGGACTATTTCTTCTTGTATCCATCCAGCTTCTTTGTTATGTTCAGTGCTGTCTGACCAGATTCCCTGCCAAAATTCTTTTAAAGTCTCTTGAGATGGAGGATTAAGGATTGTCGTATTGTTGCCTTTAAGCTTTCTATAAAATTGTTTCTCATTTGTTTTAAATAATCTATTGTTATCCTTTCTTTCTTTAGCTTTTTTGTATCGTGCTAGTCTATGACTCTTCACTAGAAGTTTTTGTTTTAATGTATCTAAGTGATCTTCTATTCTCCTATTAAAGTTTTCATGTGAACTATGTTGTTTAGTATTTTTAATGATCAGTTTGACTTTTTTTTCAAGTTTTCTTGATGTGTTGCCGTTTTTATATTGTGTTAGTCTGTTAATGTCTTTTCTTAGCTGATCTATGTCCGTTTGTAATCTTTTTTGCCATGGTGGTTCGTTTATTACTCTGTTATTATTACTAGTTCTATCTATATTTATTTTTAGTTTAAAGTGAATTGCAACTGTAATAGCTACAGAATAGATTAAAGAATGCGTGTCGCTTAAGTTTTCTAGGTTTGATAGTTTGGGAGGAATAATTTTTTGATTAAACATACTAACTATATCCGACAATTGGCGAGATGGTCTAATTTTTGGTAATAAAGGTCTACACGCAGGATCCATTCCGTTGTACTTTGACATATTTGCTTCTAATTCGTTACTTAATGATTCTACTATGGAAGGGTCGAACTCAATATTATTCTGTGTTTGTATTAATGTGACATTATCTGTAGTAGCTTGATTGCTGTGCTGTGTGCGTGCGGTTAGTTCTATAGCAAAATATTCAGAACTTGATCTAGTGTCGTGTTCTAAGGAAGGATTATGTGTTGTGAGCGGTTTGGTTATCTGTAAGTTGTTTGTTAGTTGTGTGAGATTTATACTTTCTTCTTCAGTTTTTAGTTGTTCTCCTATTTCAAATCTAATTCTATTTAAAGTGTCATCTGATAACAGCTTGTTTCTGATAATAACCCGTCTTTGGTCAGCTATTCTTTGTTCTGTTACATTAATTTCTGGGTATTGTAATTTAAATTTATCAAATAATTGTGTGCAGTACATGGTTCTGTCCTCTTCAAGTTTTGTAATGTGATAGTAAGTGCGCATGATGAATATGTTCATATCTTCAGTCCATTTCATGCGCACTCTGGGTTTTCCCGCTTTGGTGGTCGCAGGCTGAGTAGCTGACGCCGCCTGCGAAACATCCAAGGCGGATGTAACTGCTCTACTGTCATCACTATTGTCTAGTCTGTCTGTCGGTTCGGCTGTAGTATTTTTGTCGGGGAGAACCCGCCTGCTCAGTCCCCCACCGCCGATGGGTCGCATGCTGAGACACCCAGCATCGGCCCCAGGTGTGCCCCGACGATTGCCCTCGGGTAGCGGTCCTATACGTATTTTCTTTGATCTAGTCTCCATGTTAAATGGGTTTCCAGAGCCACGTTAGCCACGCCAGTAATTTTTCTATCGTGTGTCCGCCCCCCACGTGATTAGATGGTCAATCAGGACGTGTGGTTGTTTAGGGGGCTTATTATTATTATTATTATTATTATTAGTAAGAGTTTTCTTATAATCTGTAACGTTATAGGAAAAATAAAGTAACATGTTGAACAAACCTACTTTAAGAATTATGTTGATAAAGGCTCGAAATGATGATCTTGATGGTCTTGTTTGTGGAGGTGACCGGATAGAGGTCGCCTGATTGTGTTAGTGACCGGATAGATGTTACGTGTTGAAGACCGAATGGAAGTCGATTGGTTTGATGCTTATGGCCGGATAGAGGTTATAAGTGTGATGATGAAGTCCGGATGGGGGTCAGAGTATGAGCATTGCTATATTTTAATGAGTTTCCTATTATTTTAATGAGTATGGGTGTTGTTCGACATGTCGGCTTTGAGAGAAAGAGTTTGTGGTGATTTTCATCAGAACCTGTAATAATTTTGGTCAGAATTGGCCGAGTGGAACATGCACTGCTGTTGATTTTTTTGGTTACAGGTTATAACACACAAGGACGTGTGCAAGCAGAATGAGAGTAGTGGACAGCGCTGCATTCTTTGGATCTCCTGTATGAATAATCGCTGATCAAGGACGGTGCTTTTCGTGCGAGGAGTTTCACGACTTCTGCCAAGGAAACTGTAGATTGCAACCACTACAGCCATTACGCCAGCTACAGATCTATTGTCTACGAATTTGGTGAGTCGTTTTCATTATGTTTTGACTCGAGGTACCGAGTGCTTCCCTGGTAAACAACAAGAAAAAAGAAACTGTTACATTGTTAGGTATAGCCCAATCTAGTTAACAATGCAATTTTTAAATACGCTCACGATAGGTTACGAATGATGCCAGTAGGTCATGTACCAGTCGAAGTAGATGGTGATCACAGTGGTGATGAGCTATGAGCAAGCCTAAGTAGTGGGAACCACGCGAGTAGGGGTTCTCTATCGACCGTAGTAAAAAGTGTGTAGTCACAGGGTGATACACATGGGTCCATGCGCTGGATGTGTGAGAGCAATGCGATTGCTGTTCGGCTAGAGAGCCGTAGCGTTAGAGTGGTTTACTCTTCTGTGGGTTTCCAGGTGTCTAAGGCTCTTAGTGAAAAAGATTATTGTTGTAATGTGGATCACGATGGTACATGGCTCTGGTTGATGTTTTTTTTTGTTATGATTGATTAAAGTTTGATTACATGGCACTGGTTGAATCAAGTAGGTACGCTCATGAGGGTAAGGCATATGCCATGGCACAGGCAAAGGGATCAGAGTATTAATGACGAATTTAAGGAAAGCCAAGTAAAAGTCTAGTTGTGATAGTAGTTAATCTTAGTTCGACTGGTCGGGGACCGTACCAGTAGTTATTACATAGTCGTAGCCCGGTAGAAATCGGTGTCTCTTGAGGCAACTCAAGTAGTCCGTGGGTGGGCGATGCGTGTTTAACTCTGGCGGAGGTCGGGTTCTTGTAGAGACCATAGAGTCCGTGGGACTCGGAATTCAGGAGGAATTCAGAGAAACAAACATGAGGTTTGTTGCAGGGGCTTAATGAAAAGCCACAGGCCACGAATAAGATTCCTGCTGTGTTTTGTGATGCTCTAAGGATGTTTTATTAGCTGCTCTATCATGTTTAGTTGATTATTTAGTTTGTGATCTTGAGCTGACTTGTAATCGTAGTTTTGTTGCTTCCATTGCGGGAGCAATTGTTACAGGATGGCCGACTGTAACGCTAGATGTCGTTAGCCAGCCGTTAAGCCGGCTGTCAAGCCCGCCACGCCCAGCCATGCCAAAGCCATGCCATGCCGTGTCGTCTGGGTGCAGCCAAAGCCACAGCCACAGCCTCAGCCAAAGCCAAGCCAAGCCAAGCCATGACAACCAAGTACGACACAGCAGCCACAGCAAAGAGGAAGTCAATTGACTAGCACGTCACTTCCCCACTACGTGAGCCTTGCCCCGCCAAATTCCGAGCCGGGGGAGGTGAAGTAGCCGCCAGCCAGCCAGTATTATAAAAGCGCTAAGCGATGGTTTTGTGTACTTCACTCCATGCTAATAATTGTAAGGGGAAACTCTACCCGAATAAACAAGTAAATCAGTTACTGTGTGCATAATTTTACCACTGCCTTTATAAAACTTTAATTAATTAATTTATTTTTTCATATGTGTGATTTTACCTGATACATATAAATGAATTTAGTTTTATTTTGTTTAATACTAACATTAGTTTTAAGTACCATTGTTACTAACAAAATATGGACCTGGTCTGAATTAAATGATTTTTATTTTATTTATTTATTTTATATAGTGAGATAGATAAACATTTAGTATGAGTTCAGGCAGGCCATGAGCGTTGTATGTGATCTACTCGTAAGTTGATGCAGTTCCTGAACAATTATTACCAAGGCTTGGAGGAATCTTTTGTTATCAATGATTGTTATCATTAAATGTGGTCAGAATTGGCCGAGTGGAACATGCACTGCTGTTGATTTTTTTGGTTACAGGTTAACACACAAGGACACGTGCAAGCAGAATGACAGTGGTGGACAGCGCTGCACTCTTTGGATCTCCTGTACGAATAATCGCTGATAAAAGACGGTGCTTTTTGAGCGAGGAGTTTCACGACTTCTGCCAAGGAAACAGTGGATTGTTGCAACCACTACAGCCATTGAGCCAGCTACAGATCTATTGTCTACCGAATTTGGTGAGTCGTTTTCATTATGTTTTGACTCTGGTACCGAATGCTATCCTGCTAAACAACAGCAAAAAAAAAACTGTTTCATTGTTAGGTATAGCTCAATCTAGTTAACGATGCAATTTTTAAATACGCTCACGATAGGTTATGAATGATGCCAGTAGGTCATGTACCAATCGAAATAGATGGTAATCACAGTGGTGATGAGCTATGAGTAAGCCTAAGTAGTGGGAACTACGCGAGTAGGGGTTCTCTATCGGCCGTAGTAAAAAGTGTGTAGTCACAGGGTGATGCACATGGATCCATGCGCTGGATGGGTGAGAGCAATGCGATTGCTGGTCGGCCGGAGAGGTTTACTCGTCTGTGGGTTTCCAGGTGTCTAAGGCTCTTAGTAAAAAAAGATTGTTGTAATGTGGATAACGATGGTACATGGCTCTGGTTGATATTTTTTTTTCTATGATTAATTAAAGTTTGATTACATGGCTCTGGTTGAATCAAGTACGCTAATGAGGCTAAGGCATATGCCATGGCACAGGCCAAGGGATCAGAGTATTAATGACGAATTTGAGGAAAGCTAAGTAAAAGTCTTGTTGATGAAACAAAGTAGAAATTAAGTCGAGTGATAGCGGTGAATCTTAGTTCGGCTGGTCGGGGACCATACCAGTAGTTATTACATAGTCGTAGCCCTGTAGAAATCGGTGTCTCTTGAGGCAACTCAAGTAGTCCGTGGGTGCGCGATGCGTGTTTAACTCTGGCGGAGGTCGGGGTCTTGTAGAGACTATAGAGCCCGTAGGACTCGGATTTCAGGAGGAATTCAAAGAAACAAACATGAAGTTTGTTGTAGTTGCTTAATGAAAAGCCACAGTCCATGAATAAGATTCCTGCTGTGTTTTGTGATGCTCTAAGGATGTTTTATTGGCTGCTCCATCATGTTTAGTTGATTATTTAGTTTGTGATCTTGACATTTGGGAATCAAATAATGATACTATCTCTGCCAATAGTGATACTATCTCTGCCAATAGTGATACTATCTCTGCCAATAGTGATACCATGTCTGCCAATAGTGATACCATGTCTGCTAAAAGTCCCACTATATCTACCAGTTCTCATAATAATGCAAATTGTAGAAACCCTGGTTTACGTGCTACTTCAGTAGAATCAATTGGTCCTGAGTCAATTACCATTATGACAGAAGCACTTGTACATCAACCAAAATATTGAGCTATTTGTTAATTAAGCTAAAGGAACGATACTTGTTTGGCCTAGCTACGTCCGGTCCAGTTTAACTGTAGGGACACACCTGAAAGGCAAAACAATTTCCGGACCAGGAAGCTAATCTTGTAGGGTCAAAAACTGATCGGACCAGGAAGCTAATCTTGTAGGGTCAGAAATTGACCGGACCAGGAAGCTAATCCTGTAGGGTCAGAAATTGACCGGACCAAGAAACAAGTCTTGTAGAGTCATGGCTGACTGGACCAAGTGGTTAAATATCTGAAGGGTCTAACTTGACCGGACCAGAAACAATAGCAGGATGACCAAACGGTAGTTAATCAGTTTTTCATGCTTTAGATGTAACATTGTAATACATAATCGTAATTAGTAATCAAATAATGATTAATGCTCTGAACTCTACAATTTCTTTTAGTTTGTGAGAATTTTCATTGTGTTTTAGTCTGTACCAAATTCGGTCAGAAGTGACCGAACTATGTGATACTTTGCGGGGTATGTTTCTTTGCAGATTAACACACGAGAATGTGTGCGAGCAAGATGGTCGTGTCGGCGTCATTCATTGACTATTCTGAACGCCAGTGTCACCCGGCGGCGCTCGACAGAGTCTAGCCTGAGTTCGTGTGGAGTCGAAGAGAGCACGCAGTGGTGTAACGAGACAGTCTTGGCTCTGGCGTGTCACGGTGAACGTACGTTACGGAAGCATCGTACGTTCTCGTGACCCCTGGTGTAGGTGTGAGATGGAACACCGGGGTGGTTTTTAGTCAGTAAGAGTCTGACAGACCCCTCCGCTCGTCCCGTGGCGGAGGACATCCATGAGGATTTTCCACCCCGGAAAGTGTATGACGGGCACAAGTTGCACTTTATGTCCGTTTATTCGGAGCCGATCAATAGTAACGCGAGCTGATGTCCATAGAACTAATGATGACAGTTAAATTGCAATAATCATTGTAGGGTTAAACCGGTCCAATGATAAATCAGCTATAGGGAATAATAATATTCCGGACTAGCCAAAATAAGATAAAATAAATTCTGAAGGGCTTGTAGCCGGACCAGCTGTAACGGACGCCGAGCGTGTTATGAACTTACGAATATGAATGTGAATGTGTGTACAATTTATGTAACGGACGCCGAGCGTGTTATGAATATGAATGAGAATATGTGTACAATTTAGATCAAATTAAATAAATAGTATATTTACGTTAGATTAGGATCTCTAGCATGTAAGAACTTGTTAATCTGTAGGGCTTGTAGCCGGACCAGAACTTGTTAATCTGTAGGGCTTGTAGCCGGACCAGAACTTGTATCTGTAGGGCTTGTAGCCGGACCAGAGCTTGTTAATCTGAAGGGTCAATAAAAAAAAAAAAAGACCGGTCCAGAACTTGTTAATCTGAAGGGTCCATAGAGACCGGTCCAGAACTTGTTAATCTGAAGGGTCAATAAAAAATAAAAAATAAAAAAAATAATGACCGGTCCAGAACTTGTTAATCTGAAGGGTCATTGAAGACCGGTCCAGAACTTGTTAATCTGAAGGGGTCAATGAAGACCGGTCCAGAAGTTTTAATCTGAAGGGTCATTGAAAACCGATCCAGAACTAATTCTTACCAGCCTGTCTGTAGGGTTTAGATAAACCGGTCCAGATTGTAAAGTACGATTTTGGTCAGGATAATCAAAGTCAAAGTCAAAGCATTTATTTCAAATAGGCACATTAAAGGCACTTTTGAACGTCAAAACTTACAACAAATAGAATTGATTCTAGTCGCCCATTCCAAAAGGTAGTTTTCGTATGGAGAAGAATGGGCAAGAAACTCCACCGTTACTCTTTTAAAATGTTTTACAATATTTTGTATACATTAATTATATCATAATAATATGTGAAGACGATGCACCTAAAATAAAATTACTATACCACAATAGGTAAAAGAATTAAAAATGAAACCATGACATATAAATTAAATATCCGATAGATGCATGGTGCTCACTTATTTACAAACATGGTAAAAGTAAACTATTTTCATTTAAATAAAATAAAATAAAAAATACAAGTAATAAGTCAGGGTGTGAGTTAAGTAGTTACAGAGTGTAATTCAATTTAAATAAAAAAAAAAATTATAAATTTACAATTAAATTAGCAACCCGTTTGATTTTGTCTAGACTCTAGATTGTCCTATGGAGCAGGACCAGCATGTTTCCAAGCGTTCTTATCTTGGATATAATCTTCTAATTTATAGCATGCTTGTTTACAAAGTGTACGTTTAATGTGAGTTTTAAATTTTCTTTCATTTAATTGCAATATAATATATCACAAGGTATTTTATTGTAACATTTAACACAGTATCCCATAAAAGATGATTGTGTGTACCTTGGCTAATCTGAAAAATGGTTAATGGTTAATCGAACGATTTATGATTATTACAGATGTACGAATTGTAAGCGCACGAGGACGTCCGCAAGTCAGTATGGCCGTGTCGGCGGCGTTGTCGTAAACAACACGTGCACCGATCACGCCACCGATAAGTACGTCACTCGACTTCTCCCACCTACCTACTGCTCGACTTGTTTTGACACCAGTATAAAAGAGCGAGCAACGAAGCGGCGGGGGACTTGACCATTGGACATCGTACGGACATCATGTGCTCAGAAACTATCTCGCGTTCGTATCTGGTTGTATCGTGTACCTACAGTGCTTGATTGGCTAATGTGATTAAATTGTTCATGAAATTATAATCTGATGTGAAGTGCAAACCGTTTTTCTTTTGCGCAATAACCAACACTACCCACATAGTACGCCTACAGTAATTAAGATATGCCTGATAATAATGACACACACTTTACCTTTTCCTACAAGTATATAATATAGTAAATAGTATGTCTGTGTATATAACCTATTTATGTATTTGTGTACCTAGTTTTAAAAGATTTTTTTTATCATTGTTCCTCTCAATCAAAACACCTGCCACCTTATCTCTTCACCACCCTTTGGTTGACTGGTAGAGATTGCCTATGGCATTAAGTCCGCCTTTGTACCTTTTTGTGCGAAAAGATTAAATAAATAATGTCGGCCTATACGCGTCAAAAAGCCAAATTAAAATAAAGAGATCGTGTACTATGTATAAAAACTATATATAAAACAAAAACATAGGGACATAGTATAATAATATCCTTCTTATTCCGTTTATAAAGTATCTTATAATATATTGGTGCAATATTGGAGGAGTAAAAAGGCGAGAACCAAACCTCGAATTGACTTTTTACTTAAGTTTTTTCAAAAAGTCTCCGACCGCATTTCCTCTTAATGCTAGTAGACATACAACAACTGTGTATGTTTCTAGCATACCAGTCACGTAGCCATAGTTTATTTTTTTGTATCCTTCCTTAGCAGAACTTCATGTTTTTTGTTTATGTTATTTGTTTATCCCCCACAAAAACTATCATTACAGGTTTCATTATTACAAAAGTACAGTCTCTTAAACAGCATTTGTATAAGTATTTAAATATTTTGCCATTTAAAATTATTGGGAACTTTATTCTTTTTATTACGACCTCTCTGTTGATCATGTTACCTCCAGCACCAGAAATAGGCAGTATCGTTCACTATTGACGTATAATTTGTGATAGTTTCACGTAGTTTGGCAAGCATGTGCGGCTGGCATAATGTTCTCCTTTCGAAGATTCAAAAGAGCCGCATGGCAAGTGGCAACACTTTATACAAAAAAAAAAGTTGTCTCTGGTCTGTCATATGAGGTCGACGTCGAAAGACTATGCGTGACTATGGCGGAATCGTAGACAGAGAAACTAACTTTGTCTACGGGCGGAATGGTAGAAAGATTAAAATTAAAAAAAAATTGTGTATGTTTGACTTTTTAAGTTGCTTGACACTTGACATTGACAGTATTGAATTGAACCTTTAGTAGTAATTGGTGGGTTATGAGATGTGCTGTCAAATAATAGCAAATTGATCTTAATTTAATAAGTTATGTGGTTTTTAAGTACTTATAAAGCTTATTAAATAATCAGTGTAAATCATGGCACAACGTTTTCCTGCCGGCGGGCCGAGCCCCGCGCCTCCTCCCGGCGCCATGCAGCCCCAGCAGCGCTATCCGGGACCCGCGCAGCCTCAGGGCTCTCCAATGCCGCCCAGGCCTTACCCGGGACCCAACTTTCCTGTAAGTTCTGTAACATTAAACCTTCCTTTCCTTACGTACATTATTAACTTATATCGTACTTTGTATGTACATAATTCATAATAAGTATACATTTTCATCTGTGTCTGGTGCCATAGCGACGCATTGTAGGTATCATTCGAACGATTCCGCTGATTTTTAAATCAATAAGTACCTATTCAAACTTCATTTTGCTAATTGCTCTTGAATGCCAGCAAAAAACTACTATAACAATTGTACTTAAAATAGTAATGTTTGCATTAAAAATGGTAAAAAAATCAATTGATTTGCATAATTCTTAAATAGAGGTATAATTGCTGCATAACTCTAGAAGGTATTGCAGTGCCTATACAATATACCTCATGAAATTTAAATTGTACAGCAACTGAACTTGAGAGATCTCTAGTTCTCTGGTATTTTATCTTTCCATTTCACATTAGAGAACACTGTTTTTTTTTATCCACAAGGGATCCATATCTTACTTTATAGCAATACACAAACAGGAGTAAAAACTTAGATATTTATAGATATCTAAGTAAGCTGGAGCGTTGGTTTGTGCCACTTCTTTCCAGCTAAAAACCTAGTGAAAGTTTAAGCGCAAGTCATTTTGGGAGACTGTCTGTCATTTTGATGTTCAAAAAGTCCTGATTATCAGCCTACTTTGAATAAATGACTTGATTAAGAAGAGATTCTTTTTACATTTTAATGTCAGGATTAACTAAGGTGAAAAATCCATTTATTAATGCAGAAGCAGAGAGTACAATGTCGATCTACAGAAAACATTTTATTTAACTCAATCTAGACATTTTTATTTAATTTCAATAGAGCAATAATTTTTTTTAAATTAGTACCTTGACCCTTGACAGTTTTGATGTATCTATTATTGTCATGGATTTGGAAAGAATGCTTACCATAGCCGTCCTACCCCTGATCCTCCACACGATTGTGCCACCAAAATGCTCCTGTTAAACTACTGTCAAGTGGTCTCCAGGCTCTCACCGAATGTGAAATGTAAATTTGCCTTTTCCTAAATTCCTCACCCGCACTTTCTGCTGACTTACTTAGAAAGAATGTTATGGCATGCCCTTCGGAGTTTAGGTTTCAACATACAAACCCCCAGGCTGTTTTAACAGCTTTAAAAGATCTTAAAATTAAATCAACAGAAGATCTCTGGGGAATGTCTGTAAAAGTTTGTAGATCTATCATCGAAACAATTGCGCCCTATTTAGCTTTCATATTTAACATCAGTGTAGACCAAGGAGTGTTTCCGGATCTCATGAAACACAGTAAAGTAGTTCCTTTGTTCAAATCCGGTGATAATACAGAACCCAACAATTATAGGCCTGTCTCAATTCTGCCGGTTATCAGTAAGGTGTTTGAAAAATTGATGGTCAGTCAAATGTTACGCCACTTTAAAAAAAATCCATCTTTCATGAACAACAGTACGGTTTCACCAAAGGGCGTTGTACCACTGACGCCTGTGTCAACCTAATAAAGAAAATTTTTAACGCCTGGGAAGAAGCACAAGATGTCATTGGAATCTTTTGCGACCTATTGTAATAATAAAAAAAAGATGAATATGAATCAATGAATGATATTATAAATGTGATTATTAAATGTGTGTATGCTGTAGGTACTCCAAATAAATAAACAGTAAGTAGAAGTGAAAATTCGGGTGCCAAGAGTACACACAAAGCTATGCCAAGGATAGACTAACCTGCTAAGGATATAAGAAACGCCATTAGGCGTTTCTTCCTAGACATCTAAATGCCGTCATCAGTAGATGAATTTGTTTGGATTAATTCATCTAATGATGACGGCATTTATATGTCTTGGAAGAAACGGTGAGTTTAATTGTATTTGGTCATAACCACTTCGATTGCCATTTTTTATCAACGCTGAATATCAGCTAACGATTATTCATGTTTGTTTTCAGCCACATGGCGTTTCTTTTCACCACTTAAATTCTGAACGCTCACCCTACCAAAATATATCTTGGACCGCCGTTGGCGTCCCAGCGGAAATCCAAATCTCCAAGATGAGCGTGGTTTACTCTTTTGGTTGATAATTTATTCGACGGAATTTGGTATGGTTTGTGATACATAACTTAAATTTACAAAAGTGCAATAATGACAGGTCATAAAATACCAACTATTTCATCTTAGTTTTACACCTTTATTTAGAACCATAGCTGTTAATTTTAGAAAGGAATATTTTCTTGTGTATTCTTCAAACCAGCAGCCTTCGGGTAATAAAATCATTCTATAACTTTCACGGTCGATTTTACACACAACAGCAACAATGTGTCAAAATTAAACTCGTGTCAGGTGATGTGTTTGGCTGTAAATAATTGACTGAATTATTTATAGCCAAAAACACCAATCACAGCAGTTGACATGCGTTTGTTTTAAATAATTGTTTTCTTTATAATATATTTATGTACGTATGTCAACAGGCACGTAGCGGGTTCACGCCGCCGCCGGTGGGCGCTGGCGGGCCGGGCGGGCCGGGCGGGCCTGGCGGGCCGGGCGGGCCGGGCGGGCCGGGCGGGCCGGGCGGGCCGGGCGGGCTGGGCGGGCCGGGCGGGCCGGGCGGCAGCGGCCGCGCGGCCGGCGGCGCGGCGTACGGCGGCGGGCCCGCGCCCGCGCCGGCCGCGCCCGGCATGCGGCCCGCGCCGCCGCCCGCGCCCGCGCCGCCCGCCAAGCGCCCGCCCGACGCGCGCGCCGCGCTGCCGCCGCAACACAAGCCCGGCCTCTACAACCCGTAAGTACCTACCGACCGAGCGCACGCGCGTCCTGCGCGAGTGTATCTGACCGCGGGTCTGTGCAGGGACGCGTACGGCGGCGCGGGTGGGCCGGCCTCCAAGCGCAAGAAGCGGCTGGCGGACAAGATCCTGCCGCAAAAGGTGCGCGACCTGGTACCGGAGTCGCAGGCCTACATGGACTTGCTGGCCTTCGAGCGCAAGCTCGACGCCACCATCATGCGCAAGCGCCTCGACATCCAGGAGGCGCTCAAGCGACCCATGAAGCAGAAGCGGAAGCTCAGGATATTCATCTCCAATACGTTCTACCCAGGTATGTGAATCAAGAACATCATTTATTGAAAATGCCGACTGTGTGGTAGGTAATTAAAACAAAAAATAGCGAAGTATGGTCTGTTGCAAAAGTATCCCATGAAAGTGTAAAAATACTTACACCCCCATCGTGTTATGTTACACACTTTCATTCGCAATTTGATGGATTTTGAAATTGCTATTGCTTTGCCTTGTTTCAAAAATTCTCGTGCTCGACAACGGAAATCACGCAATGAATATTGTTGAATTGCCAAAATGAAAGGTATTGCCATTGTATGGTACGCAATTATTCCTCAGGTGACATTCAGTCCTACGCATTCAATTATTCCTCAGGTGACATTCAGTCCTACGCATTCAATTATTCCTCAGGTGACATTCAGTCCTACGCATTCAATTATTCCTCAGCTGACATTCAGTCCTACGCATTCAATTATTCCTCAGGTGACATTCAGTCCTACGCATTCAATTATTCCTCAGCTGACATTCAGTCCTACGTATTCAATTATTCCTCAGGTGACATTCAGTCCTACGCATTCACTCTTTAAAGGGAATTAGGAACACATTCATGTGTATTTTGAAGGATTAACTTTATATCCCACATGTCACTACTTTTCCCTACAATTATTGTTTGAATAACATTATTAAATACTTAATATTGTAATTGAAAAATCATCAATTTGAAAATTGAGGTTATAAAATTAACCTAATTTTCAAGCCACAATTTGTTAGTGGCACTTCAACTTGACATCCAGAGGTACGTTTTCTGAACCATACTAAATATTTACATTTTCATCAGATGGGTGGGTGTACCTTTGGAAAAAGGTATAAATGCTTTGACGGATTCAATAGCAATTACAAAGCGTTTCCAAAACTTTTTCAACCCTATTCACAACCATTCGATACCTGCCGAATCGAAATTGTAATTTGCGTTCAGGAGGAATTGCGGGGAATGATTAGGAGGCTTTTTGATTCATAACGTTATCCTTTTACGATTCTGCCAAAGTGGCCTCTTTAGGTCCCCAGTATTGATTTCAATCACAAAACTAGCATTTTTTTGCGTTTTCCCTATTTTTTTTTCACGTACCTAGTCTTTTTTCCTAGCCTTATTACTATAACGGTAATAATCAGGTTTAATGAAACAAACATTTTAACTTTCACTTGGCGATTGATCAATCGCGGCGGCCTGAATCTGCCACCACGACGCCCACTCAGGGAGCTCCTGGCCTACACATTGGGTAGTAGGCGAGGAGCCACTGCGACAGCAGACAGTGTGACGCGATGCCTTGTGCGCAGGTCAGGGCGACAACGCCGTGCCGTCGTGGGAGCTGCGCGTGGAGGGCCGCCTGCTCGACGACACCAAGAACGACCCCAACAAAGTAACTCATTTCATTACGCTTTACTGTGTGTGCAGTGTGACGTAAGTCGTGCCTACCGCCACCTTTGTAAAGTCATTCTTTTTTACAAGGTTTTATTTTACTTGCATATGTATGTAACTATGTTTGTTCGGGTGGAATCTTACAACTCAATTTTTAATTTTCGTTATGGCTTTATTATTATTATTATGGCTTCTTCTGACGTATTCAGTTATACAATGTGTTTCAGAGGGGTGTGACCAAACTTGGGGGTGTGGTACAGGCCATCAAACTGAACAACTTTTTCCCGGGGACAAACACAGTAATCGTGAAAAAAAAATCAGTCGTCCCATACATTTGGTCAAGAAGGTTTTGAAGTTTTGTATGGGACGACTGATTTTTCTTTTCACGATTACTGTGTTTGTCCCCGGGAAAAAGTTGTTCAGTTTGATGGCCTGTACCACACCCCCAAGTTTGGTCACACCCCTCTGAAACACATTGTATGTTTGTACATAGTTTGACCTGTGTTTGTATGACTCGGATCGAGTATGTTAACGACACGGAGGGCAGTAAGTTTTAGCGTGCGGAGGTGTTGCAGGTGAAGCGCAAGTTCTCGTCATTCTTCAAGTCGCTGGTGATTGAACTGGACAAGGAGTTGTACGGGCCCGACAATCACCTGGTGGAGTGGCACCGCACGCTCACGACGCAGGAGACGGACGGCTTCCAAGTCAAGCGGCCCGGGTACAAGAACGTGCGCTGCACCATCCTGCTGCTGCTGGACTACCAGCCGCTGCAGTTCAAGCTGGACCAGCGCCTGGCGCGCCTGCTGGGCGTGCACACGCAGACGCGCCCGGTCATCGTCAACGCGCTGTGGCAGTACGTGAAGACGCACCGCCTGCAGGACGTGCACGAGCGCGAGTACGTGGCCTGCGACAAGTACCTGGAGCAGATCTTCGGCGCCGCGCGCATGAAGCTGGCCGAGGTGCCGGGGCGGCTGGGCGCGCTACTGCACCCGCCCGATCCCATCGTCATCAACCACGTCATCGCCGTGGAGCCGCCGCACGACACCAAGCAGACGGCGTGCTACGACATCGACGTGGAGGTGAGCGGGGCGGGGCGGGGCGGGGCGGGGCGGGGCGGGCGGGCGGGACCACGACTGAGCCGCGTATGTGTTGCAGGTGGACGACACGCTGAAGACGCAGATGAACAGCTTCCTGCTGAGCACGGCCAACCAGCAGGAGATCCAGGGACTCGACTCCAAGATCCATGAAACTGTGAGTACTTTTGCGTTGGCCTCGTCGGAATCGCATACGATATACGGTCCCTGTAAAAAGAACGTTCGTCATCTTAAATGTGTTTTTTTGTTTGCTCCGCGCACTACAGGGTGTAAAAAGACTCATCACACAGCTGTCAACTACGTAATCTGTACATCAAATTAAGTAACATTGCACAAAAATAATTGCTGGATAACTACTTTTATTTTTGGTGTGAATAATCACTTTTTATAGCAGCACTCACTGTGAGTCTGTGACGCACGTAACACATAGTGCTGCACGCGACGGTACCAGCACCGAGTCTGAGACGCACGTAACACATAGTGCTGCACGCGACGGTACCAGCACCGAGTCTGAGACGCACGTACCACATAGTGCTGCACGCGACGGTACCAGCACCGAGTCTGAGACGCACGTAACACATAGTGCTGCACGCGACGGTACCAGCACCGAGTCTGAGACGCACGTAACACATAGCGCTGCACGCGACCGTATCAGCACCGAGTCTAAGACGCACGTAATATATAGTGCTGCACGCGACGGTACCAGCACCGAGTCTGAGACGCACGTAACATATAGTGCTGCACGCGACGGTACCAGCACCGAGTCTGAGACGCACGTAACACATAGAGCTTGCAATCCATTGCTTCGAAAAATTCGTCTGCCAAAATGAAAGCCATTGTTACTGTTAGCGTGTTACGCAGCTACCCCACAGCCCCGCAGGAGTCGTGGCGGTGTTACTGTTAGTGTGTTACGCGACTACCCCACAGCCCCGCAGGAGTCGTGGCGGTGTTACTGTTAGTGTGTTACGCAACTACCCCGCAGCCCCGCGGGAGTCGTGGCGGTGTTACTGTTAGTGTGTTACGCAACTACCCCGCAGCCCCGCAGGAGTCGTGGCGGTGTTACTGTTAGTGTGTTACGCAACTGCCCCGCAGGAGTCGTGGCGGTGTTACTGGTAGTGTGTTACGCAACTACCCCGCAGCCCCGAAGGAGTCGTGGCGGTGTTACTGTTAGTGTGTTATGCAACTACCCCACAGCCCCGCAGGAGTCGTGGCGGTGTTACTGTTAGTGTGTTACGCAACTACCCCGCAGCCCCGCAGGTGTCGTGGCGGTGTTACTGTTAGTGTGTTACGCAACTACCCCACAGCCCCGCAGGAGTCGTGGCGGTGTTACTGTTAGTGTGTTACGCAACTACCCCGCAGCCCCGAAGGAGTCGTGGCGGTGTTACTGTTAGTGTGTTATGCAACTACCCCACAGCCCCGCAGGAGTCGTGGCGGTGTTACTGTTAGTGTGTTACGCAACTACCCCGCAGCCCCGCAGGTGTCGTGGCGGTGTTACTGTTAGTGTGTTACGCAACTACCCCACAGCCCCGCAGGAGTCGTGGCGGTGTTACTGTTAGTGTGTTACGCAACTACCCCGCAGCCCCGCAGGAGTCGTGGCGGTATTTTAACGTTAGGTTATAATATTTCCATCAATCATGTTTATTGTGGATCATAGGTACAGAAATATATACAGTTGTTAAGAATTACAGTGATGTTGATCAGCTATATCCCGCCTTTTGGGCATACAATACAAATTTTTAACATTGTGTCCTATTATTATATAAGAAATTAACATTACTATTTTAAATTATTAACAAAGAAAAAAATTACATTACTATTGCAATTTAAGGAAAAATTAAATTACTTAACTAGTTAGGTGGGTAGTTACAATCTAATATTACAACAAAAAATAAACACAAAATATAAATCAGTTAAAGATCTTAAAATTAATAGTAAGCAGCACTGACTGCACCATGGTCTTGGTCAAAATATAATTTATAGGGACTTGTCTGACTTTTCGTAAAAAAAATCGGTTAGAAAATGTTGGTACTCTGTAACCAGAAAGTTCTCAGGTCCATTACAAAAAATATCACAATGACGGTAAGAACAAGTGACTATCGGCTACACCCGTTATACTACAACATAGTTATGTCACAGAATGCCAATCGGACGTAGCAATACATAAGTCACTCAATAATAATAATAAGACACGGTTATTAGATCCAGTACCTACGTAAGAGGAAACGAGACAAAAATATATGGGGTGTCTCAGTAAGAGTGCACTTTTTAAATTTAGAATATTTTTTTTTTGTTTATTTACCTATCATTTATTTTAATTTACCTATGTTTATTCCGATTATTAAAAATGGAGCGCTTTTCTAAAGCACAACGCGATATAATTGTGAAAACTCTTTACAAAAATGGGAAAGTTATGCTGAAACCGCCCGAAAACTCTTTTCAGCCGAGAAAGTGCACCTAATGTGTCAACCAGATCGTGCGATTTAACGCCTTGCGATTTTTTTCTTTGGAGTTTTATGAAATCTCGGGTTTATACGAAATAACTAGAAACAATTCCTGAGCTCAAATCAGAGATCCAACGCGTCATCGGTGAGATACAGCCACAACTCTGTGTAAAAGTCATGGATAATTTCATGAAAAGAGTGATGGCCTGTCATCAGAGCCATGGGGGCCATTTGCTGGATATTTTATTCCATACTTAATCGGAATATGTCTTCTTTACAATCCAATCAAAATATTACAACTCTCTCACAAAATACATGCTTTTATTTTAAAATCTCTTATTGAGACACCCTATATCCCCAATATTTAACCATAACCAACAACTGAGGCCCAACAAAACAGCTGTCATGGTATGATTTCTTTGAAAGGTATGCGGTACCCGACTACATTAGATAGTACCAGTTTTCAAGTGACTATTGCTATTTAATAAAGTACACGCTGACAGCTAATGTATAAAATGCTCTATTTACACATTCAGAACAGAATTAAAGTTTTTATTTAAGGCCAGGATATTCGAGCGTAGTAGGCATTTAGCGTTACCTCCCTTCTCGCGTGGCAAATCCCGCGAACGCGCAGTTCGAATGAACTCGTTGACCCCTGTCACGGTAAAACGGTTCATCTAACAGTATTGTGAATCGGCCCTATTCTTGAAATATAGGGCTGCTCGCCTACAGTATTTTAATTTCATCATCCTACTTTAGTTTGTTTCTAGTTTTGTGATTGTAAATATTATGTTTTTAACCGACTTCTAAAAAGGAGGAGGTTCTCAATTCGGATGTTTCTATTTTTTTAATGTATGTTCGGGCATAACTCCATCGTAAATAGACGGATTTGCAATTTTTTTTTTTTTGTCAAGATCTGATGATGAGTTTCGGAGACAAACGACGGAACTCTTCAATAAATGCCAGCAAATCAACCGCGATTGCTGCTATAGCATATGTAATCGCAATCACACAACATAACGTCACGCCTGTACCCTTCAAAGGGTAAGGCAGATGTGTTCAATAGCTTTCTGTCACTGATATTCACATAGCAAGTAGTGATATATGAATTTGTTTGGGGTAGGTAGGTACAACTAAAAAGTGAAAAATAAAAACTTTTTTACAAAAAAAAAAAACAACCGACTTCCAAAAAAGACATTACAAAGTGAAAAATAACTTTAGTTTTGAAAGTCAGTGTCAAAAAACATTCGAATTGAGAACCTCCTCCTTTTTTGAAGTCTGTTAAAAACGAAAATACACAACCAACGACTCCCGCTCTGGGTGGAGCGGAAGGGAGTGTCAGGCTCTAACTGACTAAAACCCACCCGTGTTCCTTCCTTAGCCCTTTATGTTCCGGGGTAGCGGTAACCCTTTCGGACAATCCTGCTGCCCCGGCAGGCTTCGGCCCTGACGGTGCTAACATCTCTTTGAGGCGCG
The DNA here is from genome assembly GCA_963855955.1 of Luperina nickerlii. NCBI lineage: Eukaryota > Metazoa > Arthropoda > Insecta > Lepidoptera > Noctuidae > Luperina > Luperina nickerlii. The sequence goes on along the minus strand of OY979666.1, from coordinate 361,550 downwards.
CGTGGAACACGTACGCTTGTCCGGCACGGGCCTGGTCCTGATCGGACGGTGAGCTACCCATTACTCTCCGCCCGCAGGCACGCGCCTACGGTGGCCGGGAGTCGTCGCGCGGCTGCCGGCCACCGAATTAAACTCTTGTTTTTGTTCTCTATGAGTGAATTAAGGTTGCGAGTATCAGTGTACTGTGAAAGTATGTATATATTTGAATCAAATATTTCATGCGCCTTCAAATTAAAGAGCTATTTATTACAAAAATATTATAAAAATATGTGGAATTTTAAAAAAAATAATGCTCTTACGAAGAAATCTTTAGTTTTAGTCTTTATGATATCTGTCTTGTACCGGCCGGTCAATACCATAGATTGAAGTCCTTTCTAAAGGACTATTTACCATAAAATTAAATTTTATATATTATCGAGACAAAAAGCGAAATGGCGTAAGCATAATTAAAAACTTTAGGCATGCGGATGCGTTTTATTGCTTGTTAAAATTCTTTTCATTATACGTTTGTATAGATAAAGGCTATACAATATTATGATGAAATGCTTTTAAAGAGCTGGCATTAAAACAGCACCAATGTACACCGTTAAACAGTTGTGACCCATGCGAAAGGTCGTTATAAAACATAGAGCAGTTTTAAAGAATTTTAAAATGCTTTTTAATAGCCTAAGCCGTAATTAATGCTTACATACGGCCTACACTTTTATGCTTACAGCTGTATTAGAAGCTGTATAGAGACATAAATTATATCTAAAATAAAACCTTTAGCTGCACAAAAGATTGAAAAAGAGGATTATATAGCTTTAGGAACTACAAAGTTAATAAAATGCTGTTATACAGAAGCAAGAAATTGCTAAAACCCTTCAAATTCCTTCAAATAACGAAGCTAGAAGAAATTTTCTGGTCTTCACTTTTTCCATTATATCGATTTTGTGTTACTTGGGTTGTCAATATATCTACGAAAACATCATGTATGTAAGAAAAAACTTACATCTTTTTAGTAAAAGAGGTGAAAGATATAATTATAGTACTAGAAATAGGGACCTGTTAATTCAACCAGGATATATTACAACTATAAACAACAACATAAACTAATATCTAGTTTAATAATTAATACTAGAACCTAAACAATATTTACAGACTGATTTTTAAAACTAATACACAAACACGGAAAAAAACAATAATGTAACGTATATTTCGATCGATTAGCGGGGAACGCAGCGAGCCAGTAAAAGCAACACAGGTCCTCGATGACGCCTGGCGGTCTACTGAAGCGAAGCGTGCGGGCCGCCTTTTTTAGATTATATCTTGTTAAGACAATAAAAATCTGTTATGAGAAAAATTAACCGTAGAATATTCTTCTATACATCATTGCCTATTTTTTTGATATATTTTTTGCGAGTAAAAGTTTAGTCTACTTCAAGTACGACTTGAAAAACGATCAAAAACTTCCCTGTTTTCGATTTGTTTGCGATTTTTTATGATCGAGTGAAGTTGTAAATATCGTGTTTTGAACCATAGAATAATCAAGAATGTTAGTTAAATTACGCCATAAATTTTTTTCAGATTAAAACAAAGAATATTTGATTGTTTAACCCTAGAACACTAACCTTCGTCGATTCGACGACGCGGATTTAAAAAAATCGCGTAAACTTCTAGGCGCGCGATCGTACCTCTTTTATACTTCGGCTAATCTCAGTCGACCCGTTGCCCCGCGACTGCGGGAACTGCTTCGTGTAGCGGGCACGGGTGCGCCATTACAGCAACCATGGCTCGTCGAATCGACGAAGGTTAGTAGTAACGTTATATTTTGAACTATATGGTTTGTTTTCTTTTACTTTATTTTTTCTTCTTTAGATATGTTTTATTTATGTTCAATACTTTTTATTACTTTTGTTTAAGGTACAATTCGTTATTTATTATTGGAAAATGAAAGCGATGACGAAAATTCATCAGTGAGTGAGAGAGTCGTTCCAGCATATGTTCTATAATTGAAACTGAACAAAATAATACTAACAGCTAATGTACAGTCGCGAGTCATAAGTGGACTGCCACCAGAATGGTTATTTTGGCCTGCACGCTAGATCTGCGTCTATCTCTGTGTGTGTGACGTTTTAACGTAGACAGTAACGCGCATACGGTATAACTACGAAAGCGCGATGTTGGTTGGTCAGATGCATGTGTGGTCAACACTAAATAAACATACCTACCATTATATTATTGACCACAGGATCTATTTAAAAGCAATGCTAAAATTAGAAGTGACAATTATAAGCAACGATGGCAGGTTCGCACGAGTGGGTGGCTGTTATTGTCTGTGCGTGAAGTGAAGGTTCGAATCTCAGTGCGCGCTTTCGACTTTTTTTGTTCTTTTTGATTTTGTGTCAGAGTTCAATTATTATTTATTGAGTTTCGTTAACATAATGACAATAGGGTATAGAGGGTAAAAATAAATAAACTATAAAATACTATATGTAATTTAATGAAAAAAAAAAACAATTTTTCATAGGAACATTTATTGATGTTAATAACAACCTTTAAAACATGAACATACTTATTCCAAACTTTGAAATACATAAAATACCTAATTTGTTCATAAATCATTTTTTGTTGGTACTAAAATGGGATGTTTTTGGTTTATTGAGGTTACAGCTTAATTTATTCATTTTCTCAAGGAAAAGAAGATTGAAACTAAACCTCAATCTTACAATCATTCACTTGTTACTATTGTTACGAGCTTGGGGTTCGTGACAATAAGAACTGCCGATTTAATAACCAAAAAAATGACACTTTACTCACCAACACTTATTACAAGTCAAACACACTAATTAGGAAACACAATTGCACTTACTGATCACTCTTAAGTCGCACTCGAATGTCGCTCTGATGTACTCGCTCTTATCGTTTAATCGAAACTATGTGTCTCAGTCGCTGAGATCGCGACGCCCCCGTAAGGGGGCGTGGCGAGCGGTACCGGGGCTTGGCCCCCCGGCCGCGAAATGCCATACGGTGGCCCGTAACCACGGGCCCCTCATCATGTCGGCGACAATGGCCTTAGAAAATCCTGAGGCCGCGTTGAAGACGCGCGCCCCTGTGAGTGATTGCATGTTGTGTATCTGTAGGCGCGCCACGACGCTGTTCTTCCCACAGCGCCGCTTTCTTCACGACACCTCGGCGGTCGGTCCCCACCAGGTGAGACCCCCAGTTACCTGGGGGAGGCCCAGCGAGAGCCGACCAGCATGACGAGGTGCCGACTCGACACTCCTACAGAGTGGGTGTATTGCTCCCGCCCGCCCCGCTCCCAGAGCTAGCCGGTTACGGTCCGGGCTGAGGAGCAGTCGTGTGTGTGTGAGCGGCATTGTGTTGTACAGTAACACCGCTCAGTGTCTACGTGTATCGCGGCCCGCGTACGCGTACACGTGTTGTTTGGGTGTCTGTATAGTAGCTATGTGTCTCGCGGCTCGCGCCAGCCTTATATAGTGCCACAGAGCTATTCTATAAACATCTAGTATGTTCGAGTACATAGCGGTCCCGACTGACGCGACGTCGATAGTTCTCGGAATTACTAGTTCTTAGAAAAAGGTCAAGTAGGGTCAAGGTCCTAGTACCAAGGTACTAGTTCCGCTACCCGATACTAGATGGCGCTAGTGGTAACTAATGTCGCCATGTATCAAGCATTATTTGTGGCGCGCAACACTGCCCCCTCCTAAGACATGCTCGTCCCGAGCATTATCGGCCCCATAATAACGCGCCAGTCGATCCACATGGACGATCTTAGGAGTACCTCTTGCACCTTTCTGTATCCGATAGGTTACGTCATTGATCTTCGTCACAATCCGGTACGGTCCGTCCCATTTAGCTTGAAGCTTAGATTTCCCTTTGCTGCGGACTGGATTGTGCAACCACACGAGTGAACCTTCGTCGAACTCTTTATTGTTCATTTTGCGATCATAACGGGTTTTCATCTTTTCAGACATTTGCTGGCCCGATTGTCTGACGTGCTCATAAATGTCATTCATTTTGTTCCGCAAATCATTCGCATAATCAGTTACACTGCGTGGGGCATCAGGTGGAATTCCGGTGATCAGGTCTGCAGGTAGCCGTAGTTCTCTTCCGAAGTTTGCGAAAGCTGGTGTCACCGCTGTACTTTCGTGAACAGCACTTCGATATGACAACAAAAACGGTTGTATGTGCTTGTCCCAATCTCGTTGCCGATTTTCCACAACTTTTGCTAGGTACCTCTGTCTACCAGTGTCTGATTAAATCGCTCCACCATTCCATCCGATTGTGGGTGGTAAGAAGTCGTTCTTGTTTTATGAGTACCCATAACTCGACAAGTTTCCTGGAATATTTGTGACTCAAAATTCCTTCCTTGATCACTGTGAATTTCCAAAGGTACTCCAAAACGACAGAAGACGTCGTGAACTAATTTGTCTGCAACTGTCGAAGCTTCCTGATTTGGAATGGCAAAGACTTCCGGTCACTTCGTGAAGTAATCCATCACAACCATGAAATACTTGTTGCCACTTTCACTCTCCGGAAACGGCCCCGCAACGTCGAGGGCTATCCTCTCCCATGGTGCACCAACATTGTACAATTTTAATGCACCTCTACTACGAGTCTGAGGTCCCTTTACAGCTGCACAACTTGTACATTTGCGACACCAGTCCTCGACATCGTCCCGACAGTGGACCCAGTAAAACCGTTCTCGTATCTTCAGTAGAGTCCGTTTTACTCCCAGATGACCTCCTGAACAATCATTATGGTACAGCTGTAAAACATCCTGTACTTGAGTTTTAGGGACAACCATTTGCAAATGACGGCTGTCGCCCCGAGCATTTTCCCATTTACGGCACAGGACTCCATCCTGAACCACCAAGCTGTCCCATTGGGCCCAATAGATTTTTGTGACCGAACTCATCGCTGAGACGTCGCTCCACCTGGGCTTAGGAGCTCTGGCCTTCATCCACTCCAGAATCGGCTTGATGTCTGAATCTTCCTGCTGTGCACGTTGTAGGCTTTCCTTCCACTCGTTGTTGAGGTCTGTCTTAAGCATCCTCACAGGTACCACTTCCTTACTCTCCTGCCTAGTACAATGCTTGCAGTCTTCAGGACAAGGTCTTCTTGACAATGCATCTGCGTTGCCATGAGATTTTCCGCTGCGATGTTCGACCACGAAGTCGTATTCCTGCAGTAGTTCAATCGATCTCGCAACTTGTCCTTCTGGGTTTTTGAACTGCAATAGCCATTTCAGTGCAGCATGGTCAGTTCGTAAGTGGAATTTCTGACCCAGAAATTATTTGCTAAAATACTGCAATTACTTTACCACAGCAAGCAGTTCCCGTCTCGTAACACAATAGTTCCTTTCCGGCTTTGACAACGACTTGCTGAAGTACGCTATCACAACCTCTTGATCACCATTCCGTTGGGACAACACACTGCCAAGTCCTATGTCACTTGCGTCTGTGTCAACTATAAATTCCTTGTCCGCATCAGGGTATCCCAAAATAGGTGTATTGCACAGACGGTCCTTTAGCTCCTGGAATGCGATGTCGCAACTACACTCGCGAGCAACCAAATCGACTCAAGCCTTGACCGCGCACATATACATTGATTTTCCTAAAACGATAAATGGTAATTATAAAAGTGATATGTCATTCGAAAGCTGAAGAATTATGCTTTCAATTAACATCAATATCTTTAAAAAAAACTGAGCGCTGATTTATCGACGCATTTTAATTGGCCGTCAGCGTAAATTACCTCATTAGGAATTCGCGACTTGCGCTACGTGCTCCCGCTAAAAAACCCCTCCACATCCGGTTTACCTTATCAGTCGCTTGTTACAAGTTGACCGGTACACATCTCCGTAAATTGCATTCCTTGTTTTCGCTAACCCATGGATACCACACCAGAAGAAGCCGCTTAAGTTGTTGCCTTGTTGCAACAAGGGTTAAGTCAGCGAGCAGTTGCTGCCCAGCTCCACTTGAGCCAGTCTTCTGTATTCCGAGTATACAGACGGTTCCAAGAGACTGGTGCCTTCAATCGGAGACCAAGAACGAGCCGCCACTGGTGCACTTCAGAGAGAGAAGACCGCTTCATTGTCTCAACCTCGCTGCACAATCGACACCCTACGGGCGTTAATGTGCAGCAAGAACTGAGACGTGTACGACAAGTGGCTGTCAGCGAGTGGACAGTAAGAAGACGATTGAAGGAAGCCAGCTTGATGCCAAAAAGACCTGCGACGGGCCCTAAATTGACTGCAGGCCACCGACAAGCGCGCCTTCAATTTGCTCGAGAGCATCTCAATTGGAGCGTTGCGCAATGGCGATCGGTCCTGTTTACTAATGAGTGCAGAATGTGTCCATAGCAGTGACAGGAGAGGCCGAGTCTACAGGCGTCCGGAGGAACGATTTGCCCAATGTTGTTTCGCTGAAACAGTGGCAATGGCGGCGGTTCCTGCATGATGTAGGCTGGTATTTCTTTAGAGGGAAAAACCGAACTTGTTTTCGTGCCTGGGGGCGGCCGAGGAGGCGAGCTAACAGCTGATCGGTACTTCACCGACATTCTACTCGATCATGTTGTGCCCTACGCAGGTTTTGCCGGTGAAGATTTCGTGTTAATGCACGAAAATGCCGGTGCCACACGGCACGAGTCACTCGACAGTTTCTGGAAGAGGTCGAATTACGCACGATGGACTGGTCTGCGCTCAGTCCTGACATGAATCCCATCGAGCACTTATGGGACGAGCTTAAAAGAAGAGTTCGTGCCAGGAATCCAGTCCATCAAGCGTATACGAGCTAAAGACAGCATTATTAGAGGAGTGAAACGGCATTCCTCAAGAAAATGTCAAAAAATTGATAAGGTCAAATGAAAAACAGACTGCAGGCTATAATTAGGGCTAGAGGGGGCAATACGAAGTATTAATTAAAATAAATAAATTTTATTTTAAACATTTTTTGTTTATTTTGTAAAATACGAGACCCATACCCTTTTTCCAAAATTCCCGTTTTTCTTACTCTTATTTTCAGACATCATTTATTTCAAAAATGATGGATGGATTTCAATGATAATAATATCAAATTAAAGCTGACATCTTAAGCTTTCGAATGACATATGATTTTTATAATTTCCATTTATAATTTTATTTGTATCAATCTATGTGTGCGCCGACAAGGCTTGAGTCGATTTGGTTGCTCGCGAGTGTATTATCCCAGCAGAAATGTCGCTTCTCCTCGGTTAGCTTATGCAGGGGTTTGGCTATATCTGCAAAGTTCTTGACAAATCGCCGATAATAGGAGCACAAACCCAAAAATGCTCTGACCTGCGTCTTGTCTTTTGGAACTGGCCAATCCTTGACAGCGGCGATTTTCTCTGGGTCCGTGCGGATACCTTCTACAGACACTACATATCCCAAAAAGTTAACTTGTCGTTTAAATAGTGAACACTTCTTCGAACTTAACTTGAGGTTGGCACTCTGGATCTTCATGAGCACGCGTTTCAGGTTTTGAAGATGTTCTTCAAACGTACAGCCTACGATGATGATGTCATCCAAGTAGACCAGACAGGCATCGCCAATTAGCCCAGTAAGTACAAGTTCCATCAACCTTTCGAACGTTGCCGGAGCATTGCACAATCCAAACGGCATAACTTTAAATTGCCAAAGACCCTTTCCTGTCGAGAATGCAGTTTTCTCCTTGTCCTTGGGATCAATTTCAACTTGCCAGTAGCCACTTTTCAGGTCCAGCGTGCTAAACCACTTTACGCCAGTAAGCATGTCCAGCGCGTCATCAATTCTTGGCAAAGGATAGCTGTCCTTCTTCGTAACGTCGTTCAGACGACGATAGTCAACACAAAACCGCATGCTGCCATCCTTCTTTCTCACCAGCACTACAGGTGAACACCATGGACTAGATGAAGGTTCAATCACACCATCCTTCACCATTCCCTCAATCATGGTTTCCACTTCCTTTTCACGTGCTACCGGCAATCTCCTTGGCCGCTGACGGATAGGCAATTCTTCTGTATTTATTTTGTGTTGAACTAAGCCAGTCCTCCCGATGTCAGCATCGTTTGACGAGAAAACATCGGCGTACTTGAGTAACATCTTCTTTGCCTTGACCATTTCATTTTGGGACAGAGCGCTGCGGCAGTCTTCTAAAAGTGTGGTCACTCTCGTTTGTGCATCCTTGCTGAGGGTCCCAGTCGATAGATATTGGCATCGACGCAACAAATCCACTTCCTCGCAAGTACCAAGTAGTGTGCCTTTTTCTATAATGTGTTCCTGATCACAAAGGTTCAGCACACGTACCCCTGAGATGTCGGTGGTTCTGACCAAAGTTCGTGCCACTTTCCATGGAAGGTCATTGTCTACCCTTTCCACGAGTACACAACGAGGAGTTCGCCCAGGATTCCGAGGAAGACTAACCGGCACAATCGTTTCCGATCTCGGCGGAAGAATAATCTCCTTAAGGCTGTACACATTTCCTGGTAACGCCCCTTCCACGAAAACTTCCTCTTGTCCACATTTCAATACACCTTGCTTAACGTCGATCTCGCAACAATTCTTCCTCATAAAGTCAAGGCCCAGGATGCAATCGTCCATTATATCAGCCACAATGATATTATGCAGGTAGATTCTGTTGCCTAGCTTCAACTCCATCTTCTTCTCTCCACGGACGGGTATGCGCTGACCGGTGGCTGTTACCAAATTAATGTGTTCTCGGTTGTGTGCGGAGTCCCCAAGGAACCGACTTATAAGTTGGGAACTGACGACCGTACGAGAGGCTCCAGTATCTATGGTCAGCTTACACGGCGTTCCGTTGACCTCGCCCTTGATGATTAGGCTATTCCCATCATGGGTTTGTGTGATCGAAATCCTTGGGGCTCCTTGAACATCAGCCAGCACCCGCCCCGCAGTCCTGGCTATTACTCGTTTCCCTGCTGCTGGTGTTGGGCGGTGCTGTTAACCGCACTGCCCTCTGGAGATCGGGCGTCTTTTCTTTCTGCAGTTCGCTTAGGGCAACTGGATCGAAGGTGGCCCCTTTCCCCACAGCCGTACCACCTAGGGCTGTATCCCTTATTGCGGTCGCGAACTGTAGCCGCTGCAACCTCCCTGACGCGATGGGAACGATGATCCTGCCGCACCGCTTCCACCTCCAATGCATGGGCCAAGCGTCCTTAAGCGTCCCGTGGTGACAGAGCCTCACAGCAGCTTTAACTTCAAGTTCGCGGATGCCGTCGATGAATGCCTGCACCAGGTTCCCATCAATAAGCGCAGGTACGGACTGATAAGCTTTACGAACCAGCTTCTCCACTCAGCCCCGGATCTAAGGGGGGCAAACCGGGGCACTTGCCCCGGGCGGCAGTTTCACGTGGGCGCCAAAGACAAGAATTCGAAATATCGAACAAATGAAGCCTCTTTTCCTACAATCTCATAGGTTTTTAACAAGTAATCGAATCTTAATATAATATGTTTGAAAAACAAACTTTTCTATTTCCATACGCCCAGTTTTTGAAAACATACTAAGTGATTTATGAACGCATCTTAACAGATCAAGTAAATTTTTGAACGCGTGCGTAGTGTCCGTGATCTTTCTGCCAAGGGGAATCCCCGTCACATATCTATACGAGCCGAGCCGAACAAATTCAAACAGTTGAACGTCAAGTGACAACACTGTTTGTTTATGTGGTTGATTGCGTTTGCGAGTAATCAGCGTTAATAAAATAAGTAATTTATTAGTGAAATCATATATTATATTATCGTAGTGGAAATCAACAATTTCGAAGTTTCTCTCAAACACTGAAGGGAGGGGGCGCCACTATCAAGGTTTTGCCCCGGTTCGAAAAAATCGTAGATCCGGGGCTGTCTCCACTTCAAGGGCCCACTGCTGCAGGTTTACGTTACTGCGTTGCACGCGATCCTTGAGCTGCGCTCGAAACACGTGTTCCAGGTGAGCGTCGCCATACCGAGCCTCCAATGCCTCAAGGAGCTGCTCGTAAGTCACTTCCTTACTGAGAGCTTCCAGGACAGTTAAAGCCTGGTCACGCAGGCCCAGGGTGAGGGCAGTCATGGCCTGACTTTTATTCCACCCGTTCGCCTTCATGACAGCCTCAAACTGGATTTTGGAGGCCGACCAGGAAGAAGTTCCGTCGAACGGTGGCACTTTGAATCCACGTAGCGAAGGTGTTATAGCTACGGGTGCTGCGATTCCAACACCCAGTTTAAGGTTACCCAACTCTTGCTTCACATTAGCAATGACGTCATTAAACTTGCTGATCTGAGTTTCAGCTTCTGACAGGCAGTTGTCATGCTGGGCAACCTTCTCCTTCATCTCCTTCATGTCTTGCCCCAAGGTTGCATGAAGGTCCTTCATGAGGAACATCTGCTCTTCCTGGCGGCGCACCTGCTCCTCCTTATCCCGCTGGAGCTGTTCCTCCAACCAACGAGCCTGTTCCTCCTGTCGACGAGCCTGTTCCTCCCTGTCACGCAGTAGCTGTTCTTCCAACCGACGAGCCTGTTCCTCCTTGTCCCGCTGGAGCTGTTCCTCCAACCGACGAGCCTGTTCCTCCTGTCGGCGAGCCTGTTCCTCCTTGTCCCGCTGGAGCTGTTCTTCCAGTCGACGAGCCTGTTCCTCCTGTCGGCGAGCCTGCTCCTGCAGCATCATCATCAGAGCAGCAAAATCTGGTGCTGATGATGCTCGAGCAGCTGTGGACGGGCCGGCCTCCGTGGTCGGTAGCTGGCCTTCCGACCCCTGTGGCATTGCTCCACCAAATCGCCTCTGGTCCGTCTCTTGCTGGCGTTGACTCCGGGTACGGATACCCTCCATGTCGCGTTTGGGTTAAATCGGCATGTTTTTATCCCTCGCTTCTGACACCAATTGTTACGAGCTTGGGGTTCGTGACAATAAGAACTGCCGATTTACATTACATACGATAATCAAGTAATCCAGTAGACACTACACAAATAATGATTAAGTTTAAAATTTCAAAATCTTTCTTTCTGTCGGTTTTTAAAAGCAAGTCAACTGTGGGTACTTACCACCTTTATAATATACGCTCCGCACTATGTGGGTACCATTTTGTTGAAACTCAGATGTGTCTTCTCGACATCCGTGTGTCACTAACGGGATGCAGCAGAATACCAGCGTCAGGTATTGTACCTGGCATATGCTGAGCTGGACTCCCATTTGGTGCAACCATGAGACACACACCGCCCAGTAGTGATCGACCGTTATAGACGTTTATGAGTAAAGTGTCTATGGGTCAATTTATCTTTTTAATGTTTGTTATTTTTGTTTTTTATTTTCAACTTTTTGGATGTTTTTAATACCTGTATTTTTGTCTTTTGTTGCACTGAATAAACGATTTATCTATCTATTCTATCTATTTAATAACCAAAAAAATGACACTTTACTCACCAACACTAATTACAAGTCAAACACACTAATTAGGAAACACAATTGCACTTACTGATCACTCTTAAGTCGCACTCGAATGTCGCTCTGATGTACTCGCTCTTATCGCTTAATCGAAACTGTGTCTCGCGGCTCGCGCCCGTCTTATACAAAGTTGATACGACAGAGGGGCTTTCCTTTAAACTGCCTATACTAGATACCATTTTCAAGCTCTGTACCAAAAATCAATTACTTAAATAGGAGCAGTAGTTTAGTCACAAATGATTTTTGAAGTTTTTGCTACGTTTGAACACGATGTATATTTCCTAACAGCTGATTATCTCATACGCATAGGTCATGCACCTTAAAACGATAATCTGAGTATAAGATACATTGTTGCCGCACAAGTACAACCAAATATTTCACGAAGCAATAAATACACACACACTTGCACTTTCACTATGAGAGTGACAATCATAGCAAAACCCCCGCGCCTTTTTCCCGCGCGTAAAAGGAATAGAAATAGGTCAGTGTGTTGCTATTGCATCCTAGATCCTTGCGAATTTGCTAAAAAACTTTCTTTCAGTGGACAGTGCGCACGCGTCATCCATTCGGGACGTACGTTACGTAATACGGGAGCCCCCCGCCGCCGCGCCTTTATGTTTTGTCGAACTCGCTGACAATAATTGTGATTTTGTTTTGTTATTGTGATAGACACTAAATAAGTTTAACTTGGGAATATTATTATTTAGTGTTAGTGTTTTTTTGTGTTTGACTGTTTTTATTGTGATAGGATACGTAATTAAACGTTGGTTGTGTGTGTGTGTAATCATTAAAGTGTTCAGCAATGCCTCGTGTAACTTACACGGCGTCAGAATACACTTACATGATTTTAATTTACGGTGAATGCCGTGGAAACGCATATTTAGCTCTGCGAACATACCGAGAAAGGTATGGTGACCGGCGCAATAGCCCTAGGAACGCCGCGCGCCGGCACCATACAATTGGCAGTACAAAGATTACGGGAATTAAAGTGCTTAGCGACGGACAGTGATTTAATTAGAAAAATAAATAGCAATATTCTCCGTCGGTATAATTTGTGCATTAATATGAATCGAGGACACATCGAGAATTTAAAAATTTTGTGTTTTTGTGTGTGCGCGTACTTAACAACCAGCCGGGCGCGGGCGGCGCGAGCGGTCTAAACCGCCCGCCCCCCGCGCCCCCGCCAAGAGAGATAACACACACGCACACGCGCTCCTGCGCGACTTTGTTACCTAGGCATCTAAGGTCAGTCAAATTTATTTATAAAGGGTGGTTGCGTTTCACTCTGACTTTAAGCTATTTAGTTTGTTTGAAAAAAAAAAAATCTCATTTTTGGCGCTTTCTATTTTTGTACTGTATCGAATTAATACTATACACGTATAGTATACGTAGTGTAATTTAATGCCCCTCTGTCATATCAACTCTGTATAGTGCCACAGAGCTATTCTATAAACTCTAGTATGTTCGAGTACATAACGGTCCCGACTGACTCGACGTCGTTAGTTCTCGGAATTACTAGTACTTAGAAAAAGGTCAAGTAGGGTCAACGTCCTAGTACCAAGGTACTAGTTCCGCTACCCGATACTAGATGGCGCTAGTGGTAACTAATGTCGCCATGTATCAAGCATTATTTGTGGCGCGCAACACTATTATACGAGTATCATGGCCAGTATATCCCCTGAATTCCACTGATAGCATTTATTTTTTTATTAATACTTAGTGTATCGGACAATTAAATTGAACCAAATAAAATTCACCAATTTCATCCACTGGATAAACATTTCGAACAGTGGTAGCATTATATCGCTTAAAACCTCGACGTAATTAGAGCTGTTGGCCCGCGTCGGTATAAATGCCAACTCACCCGGCCCTTGAACACTAATCCACCCCCACATATTCACACTAATTCTTCCTGACTCCGTATTATTTATAACTAGCGACCCGCCCCGGCTTCGCACGGGTGCAATGCTGATACTAAATACATTACAGAAAAACTGTGAACGTTGTATATAAAAACATAGCGGCCCGCTCCGGCTTCGCACGGGTATAAAATATATTGCCTATGTGATTAAAATCGATTCAGTAGTTTTGATTTATTCATTACTGCCCGTGGCCCGCCCCGTTAAATTTGGAGTACCTAAAACAATCCCCCTTTCCCTATACCATGAAGATTTCCTGCTATCTTTGGAATATCTAAATTCATACACTACATTTTTACTTATTTACTTTTTACATTTTTAACTATTTATTTTATTTTTACAACATATTACAGAATGTCTTTATAAACAACGTTCACAGCTTTCTTGTCATTAGACAATACAAACATGTTTTCTCTGGAGGTCACTCTTGACAAATTGCAACCCATAAATTATGGTTTTATTTAATCTAATCTTATCTCACCTTATGTAGGTACCTACTTATAATTACTATAAGTGCGATTTAAAAATTAACCTTAGAATAGAATATAATTTATATTTTAAAACTACTATCATACAATTATTTATCGTAACTTACTTATAATTACTGATACGTTGTCGCGCTGAAAAGCATGTTTTTATAATAAACGCGTCCGATCGCTGCTAAATTCAAAGTGAAAGGTGAAAGGTGAAAGGGAAAACCGCGGCCTCAGACGCGCTATTTATAGGCACGCGGGCGGCCGGCCGGTACCGCCGCAAACGCTACGTCCCGCAATTTTTAAATCTGTAATATCTTCGAAAATATTCACTTAAATCATACGGTGTAAAGGGCCATATAGATCTATATTAAATGAACAATGTATTCAAGGTATTTAATTGGTTAAGGATTAATGCTGTATTGGTTAAAATCGCTTCGAAAATTAGCCATTATTTGTCGTAAAAAGTAAATGACAAAAAAAAGTTATTGTGGGTTATCCATAAGAGATAGACATATACCATCACGGACTTTTCTGTAGACCTTTTCAATGTGTACAATACTTAGTACATTATTTTGATAAAACTCTTAGGTTTCAGCCTGCGTTTGCAATGTAAGCGGAAAAAATGTAATTATTTACGACATCACATTAGAAACCTCAAAAATAACAGTACTTCTCCACTATTTAATGGATGTTATTATACATATAAACCTTCCTCTTGAATCACTCTATCTATTAAAAAAAATCGCATCAAAATCCGTTGCGTAGTTTCAAAGATTTAAGCATACAAAGGGACATAGGGACAGAGAAAGCGACTTTGTTTTATACTATGTAGTGATCACTACATAGTATAAAACAAAGTACAACTTAATACTGACCAGCAAATTGCAAAAAACGTAAGAAAATTTGAATTTCGCGGGCTACCTTAGCGCTTCCCCCTTAAGGCGAAAACGCCAGGGTAGCCCGCGAAATTCATTTTTTTTTAGGTTTTTTGGAATTTGCTGGTCAGTATTAAGTTGTACGTTGATTAAAATATGAATCGCGGCCGTAAGAAATATGTGTTTACAGAATTATAATCATTAAAGTCATCAACACAACTCTCTAAGACCACGTAAGTCTCAAGAATAACTGTTTCATGAAATCATCATTCTTTGGACTTACGTGGTCTTAGAGAGTTGTGTTGATGACTTTAATGATTATAATTCTGTAAACACATATTTCTTACGGCCGCGATTTATATATTAATCAATGTACAACTTAATGCTGACCAGCAAATTGCAAAAAACGTAAGAAAATTTGAATTTCGCGGGCTACCTTAGCGCTTCCCCCTTAAGTTGTTATTACAAAATTAGAGCGTCGTCCGAATCAGCACCAACTCCATGTTGTATATGTATAAAAAGTTATTGTTTATTTTCCACAACGCACACAATGAACGGACACTATTATTACCTACACAAAGACGGGTCTTTGTTAGTGAATAAGAGAAATATAGAATAAAAGATCAGCTAAAGAAACAATTCAGGAACTCCCCTAGAGAACAAAACTCAGATCGGGCGTCCTTCTTCCACTTTCCACGGAAACAGCTATGCTATCCATGTCATATGCAATTCAGTGTTTATAGAATTCGGATACACGACACGCATTTCCATAGATAATTAATTGATTAGAGGTGCGTTCTGAAATTTAACTGTTTTTTAGAGCGCGCCATTGATTGGTTTTGTTTTTACCAACGTGCGTGATAAATTGTCGACTTATAAAAATGCGCTAGTTAGGGGACTAGGCACTGTTATGGAATTTTGAGCGCTAAAACATCAAGAAATGCACTAGATCTAGTGCCGAAAGCACTAAGTTGGCAACATTCGAAATCTCTGTAGCAGAGGGTAGTATTTCTCTCTTATTCATATAAGTTTGTCTCACTCCAGTAGGGTATACTTACTTCAGTCTACCTGAGGGCTAGAAAAATAATTTTTAGAAAAGGTATGTTAGAGTCGTGAGACTTTAACTGCTTGAAATTCCTTGATGCTACAGTACATATTAATATGATTAGAAACCGACACAAAATAAATAAATAAAATGTGGTGTTTTTTATGTTAAATTGATGTTATACTTATTGAATTCGAAGTATAAGATGATTTAAATATTAAAAAATAAAAACTCATCGTCAGCTAATTGTTTATGGGCGTAAAGATTGTCAGTTTATTTTCCAAAAAGCCTATGCAACGCTCAAATGCATTGAGCGCGCAAAATGTTTATCAGGCTGACTGACGGTGTTACCCCCGTCAAAAATACGCCTGACGATTTTCTTTATTATTTTAAAAGTATAAAAATTGAGATGTATAAATTTCATAAGGTATAAAATTATATTTTTTTTTCAAATTTTCAATGAGGTTCATGCACGTGACTGACATATAATCCCCCCTCGTCAATAAAGCTGACGACTATTTTTTAAAAAAATGTGATTAAAACAATAATATTATACATTTTTGCTCGGTATAAAAATCATTGGAGCAGATTTTTTTCCAATGACTTTTTCATGCTGTCTCCTTCAGCTCCACCGCTATCGAAGCAGCTGACGTTCGGAACTATTATGTGTTAGGGGAAAACTATTATTGTTATGATTTTCAGCCGGTATAAAATGACTTGCTCAAATATAGCGCCACCTCCCGTACTAAAAGCGACAGATGACGAAAAGTAGTTGCACCAAGTCTAAAAAATCGCTGTGCGGAGAGCACAAACTTCACATATGTCACAAATGTATTAGTTCTTAGATTTTTACCAATGTTTTTATTTCATTAGTTTATAAGATTCATATTTTTAATATTTTAAGTTTGTTCCTCTGAATTTCATTAGGTATAAAAAAATAATAAGTAAGACATTTAAATATGTTACGATTACGATTTTGCATGAAAACTATGATCTTATTCATAAGGCTGTTTGATAAATAAATATGCCATATAATAAATACAAATATAAAAAAATACAAATATAAAAAAATATGTACAAATAAATACTTATCATTTAAAATAAAGACAAATATGTACACGGCTTAATAAAGCCCGTAATCCCTTTGAAAAAAAAACCGTAGTCGAAACGACGAAGGTTAGTATTAAGCGTCGAAAAATATGGTTAGTGATCTAGGGTTAATGTTGAATCAAAAATAGGTCGATTCTGAGAGTCCTGGCCTTAATTAACAATGTTCAGGCTATTCATAAAGTTTAATATAGTTTTCAACTACGTAGTTTGCTCAGTGTCGCTTCGAAAGGTGTTATGTCTTGACATGATAAATGAAAGAAACTGACAAAGGTTTTAGTGACGTGACTGTACGTTCTGTGCGCTCTACCTCTGCCACCCGTTTACCGACGAGCACGTTCCGTTGCAGGTGGACACGATCAACCAACTGAAGACCAACCGTGAGTTCTTCCTGAGCTTCAGCATGGACCCGCAGCAGTTCATCCAGAAGTGGCTCGTGTCACAGTCGCGCGACCTCAAGGTGAGTGACGTCAGTCATCACGGCCGCGGTTTGCGCTACTCTTGTAAAACACTTAAGTCTTTTAGTCTTCATTTCGAGACCTAAGTCCATTTTCAAGAATTGCGGTCTAATAGTTTCAAGAGTCACGAGTTCTTTGAGTCTTTTGAGTTAAATAGTCCTATGAGTTCTTTGAGCTGAATTGAATCATGCGTGAGCCTTAAAGTTGGTGTTTTATGTTATCAATATTTAAGGAATAAAATCAGCTGTAAATTATTTACATAATCCCATAAGAATGGCTTGTGTATTAAAAAAAACCGGTCAAGTGCGAGTCGGACTTGCGCACCGAGTGTTCCGTACAAATTTGTAGGTATGTAAATAGTTTAGCACGGGGTTTTATTTTTAATATAACTACTACGGTTTTCGTATTTTTTCATTTACTTGTGTTACATGACCTAGCTTCTTGCCAAATTTCGTGATTCTAGGTCAACGGGAAGTACCCTATACATTTTGATTCCCTTGAGAGTGTCGAAATATACGTTTTTGAGGCATAAACGGCTGTATCTTTTTTTTACGTTAACTTAGGTGTTTGATTTTTTCACAGCTTCAAGGGACTGTAGAGCTGAGTATATGGTTTTAATTTCAACTCAATACCTCCACGCGTTCCCGAGATAAAGGGTCTTGTCAGACGGACAACAAAGTGATCGTATAAGGGTTCCGGTTTTTCGTAAGGAATCCTAAAAACAAAGGACATCCTTCATTTCGTACCCAAAAATTAAAATACCGGCCAGAAATAGTACATTACTTCAGAGGGAAGAAAGTGACAGTTCCATACCGAGATTATGGCATTTGTTCGTGGCGCAAACCATTTGAGGTATGGAACTGTACTTTATCCTGAGGGATGTATAGTGCTTTTTATTACACCTACGAGGAAAATTATGGACATAAATGTATAGAGGTATGAGGAACAGGGTGTAAAGTTCACTCAACCTCCATAGAAAAGGGAGGATCCTCCGACCAGACGGGTGTTGTGTCTGGCGGGCAACTGCCCCTTGATTCATGTCGGGCCGTTGTATCTATGCTAGTTGCTTTGCATGTGGCGTTGTAGATACTGCTACATCACTCCCCCCCGGAGACCGGAGGTCGATAGTGGGCTGAGTCTTGTACCTTGCGATGCTTGCCAGGCCAGCTGAGGTTCCAGTGAGTCGGAACCGGTTGCCGCATAGTTCACGGTGAGTCGGAACTGTCTGCGAAGATGTCCCCAGTGAGTCGGGGTGACACTGCGTTATGCTCCAGTGCGTCGGATATAGTACAGCGCCGAGTTGAGGCTGGCTGCTGCGTCGACCAGGAGAGGAATTGAGCTCTTCTTATTGACCGGCCGAAAGTGCAGTCTGCTGTGCCGAGGTTGCTGATGAGGCTGAGGGTGATGACCAGGTATGCGCGGTCGGTGCATGCTGGTGGTCAGGATACCCGTTGAAGCCGTGGGAGCTGTGTACGTTACCCCAGCAAGAAAGTGTCTCCTAGAGTTATAGGAGTAGAACGTATAATATGTGCCCTATCTGCTGTAAATGTGCCCCCAAATAAAAAATGTGTGCCCCCTGTCGTTTTGGAAAAAAACGGAAAAAACGATTCCTGCTGGGGTAACGTTTTTCTAGCAGGAAAATTCTAAACGAATGATCGGAGAGAGAAAAATTGTGCATGGCCAGAGAGCTTATATGTGTGCCAATATGTGCCCCCAAAAAAAAAATCTGTGCCCCTTCAGGTTTTCGAGATATTGCATTTCCTGCTGGAGTAACGTTTTGATGAATCGTATATCTCTACAACCATTGCATGTGCCCCTGTAGAGTAAACATACACGAGTAGCTCTTAATGTGTGCCCCTTTGTGCCCCAATTAGTTTTAAGAAAATATTTATAGTTTTCAAGTTATAGCGGTTTTATGAAAACCCGAAAAAACATCGCAGCGCCTAAATTAGACAAGAAACAAGTTCGCTGAAAACTGTATTCGGTCCTTCTTGACGCTAATAATAACCATACAAAGTTTCAAAACTATTCATGCATGCGTTTTTGCTAAAATTCAAAACGATGGTGTCCTAACTTTGACGGCAAAATACAAGGAACCGGCTCAATCCGAGATGTGTAGGTGTAAACCAAAATCATGTGCCTTTAGTCAAAAATATATGGTGAAAATATTCAGCTTGGAATGTTTCGCATTAAGTAAATATTAACAAATAACCAAAATATGTAAGCAACGGCTGGTTATCCGACCAAATTTGAATGACTACTAAAAAGCGACGGATTCATACATATCGATGACCTTCTTTACTTTACTCACTAACCGGTTCACACGTGTTGTGCCTGAGTACACTGACTTACAAAAGTAATAAGTAATTAAATAAAGTTGTTATTGGATTATATTCTACTAGCTGTTTCTATGACGTTACACATGATTAAGTACATTATAAATAGTAGCCTAAGTGCTATTCCAAGGTACGAGTAAGCTATCTTCTCGATTCTAAATTTCATTAAAATACATCCAGTAATTTATATACTACTAAAAAGAGGTAGCTCTTTTTTGTATATAAATAAAAAGCCCGTATTTGTCTTTTTATATTAGGTACATATATATTTATTGATAAGCCGTAGGTTAGATAAATTAACAGTACAATGCGTGCCACGAAAGATGAGACTTGACCCGCCTCCCCCGCTCTTTCCGCCGCCCCTATGACGTCCAGTCCCGTCCCGCACTCAGACCTCATACCGCTAAAGATACCTAAAATCGTGTACTGCGAATGTCAAACCACGTGGTGTGTCAAGTCTCATCTTTCGTGGCACGCATTGTAAGTTTTTCATCATTAAGGGGAATGCTCCAACTAGCCCGCGAAATTCAAAATTTCTTGCGTTTTTTGCAATTTGCAGGCCAGTGCTAGGTTGTATGTTGATTAAAATATTATTCGCGGTTGTAAGACGTATATAGTTACAGAATTATAATCATCAAAATCACCAATACAACCCTCCAAGTTCATAAAGGCGTAGGAACAAAAAAAAAACAGAAAAAATTTGAATATTGCGGGCTGGTTGGAGCATTCACCTTACTTAATAGAAGATTCCCTTTTTTCGCCTCCCCACACCGCTGCATATATCTCTGGCCCCGCGGCATCCGCTGACGTCGTGGCGCAAGGAGTCGCTTTGTCTAGCTTGGAGAAAGTGAGACAGCTAGTACGCGTACGGTGTTAGTGTGACAGAGACAGGTTACGTGTAACGTCGCTCTATTATGAATAATAGGTACGAAGTGTTTATTGAGGAAGTGCGTTTGGATTATTACTTGGTATTGATAAACAGTTGCAGTTATGTTATGACGCCAAGGACACTGTTACGTTGAGTCACGCAGTTGCACTGATACTGTTTGTTTACTTTTTTTTGAGTTGGTTGAAAGTGGCGTATTAAGCATTTTATAACAATTATGTGGTTGTAGGGGTGTTGAATTTTATGGCACGATCTGCGGTGGTAAGTATTTAATGGCATTGTTTTGACTTACCTATTTAAAAATACTTGTCTTATCAAGTACTTGGATTTTTGACGTGACAACGTCTAATAAATCAATGAAGCTGGCTGCACTCACGAAAAAACATGACTCATGTAGCGTTACCTCGCGGCCTCGCTCTGTAGCGTTCCATGGCGGCTTGAAGTGCAAGCGAATATTAACAAATGCAATGCAACTATTCCATCAGTATTTTCTTATGACGTTGTCACGTTCAACTATCGTCAGTAAACCGACTTTACAGACAACCGATTTTTTTCATTACTTTATATACTAATTTCTAATATTTATAGGTAGGAACTTTGATCTGTGATTTGATGCAATAATTACTTTAAGAATTAAAATTAAGGGAATAAAAATAATAATTTCCACATCAACAAGCTGTTTCATTTATTATAGTCACAAGGTGCATTTAATATATTTTTTAATTAGCCCCCAAAACTTTTGAACGCGACTGTACGGACAACAGCTTAGGTATAATACGTTCAATAAAGAAGGTCATCGATATGTATGAATCCGTCGCTTTTTAGTAGTCATTCAAATTTGGTCGGATAACCAGCCGTTGCTTACATATTTTGGTTATTTGTTAATATTTACTTAATGCGAAACATTCCAAGCTGAATATTTTCACCATATATTTTTGACTAAAGGCACATGATTTTGGTTTACACCTACACATCTCGGATTGAGCCGGTTCCTTGTATTTTGCCGTCAAAGTTAGGACACCATCGTTTTGAATTTTAGCAAAAACGCATGCATGAATAGTTTTGAAACTTTGTATGGTTATTATTAGCGTCAAGAAGGACCGAATACAGTTTTCAGCGAACTTGTTTCTTGTCTAATTTAGGCGCTGCGATGTTTTTTCGGGTTTTCATAAAACCGCTATAACTTGAAAACTACAAATATTTTCTTAAAACTAATTGGGGCACAAAGGGGCACACATTAAGAGCTACTCGTGTATGTTTACTCTACAGGGGCACATGCAATGGTTGTAGAGATATACGATTCATCAAAACGTTACTCCAGCAGGAAATGCAATATCTCGAAAACCTGAAGGGGCACAGATTTTTTTTTTAGGGGCACATTTTGGCACACATATAAGCTCTCTGGCCATGCACAATTTTTCTCTCTCCGATCATTCGTTTAGAATTTTCCTGCTAGAAAAACGTTACCCCAGCAGGAATCGTTTTTTCCGTTTTTTTCCAAAACGACAGGGGGCACACATTTTTTATTTGGGGGCACATTTACAGCAGATAGGGCACATATTATACGTCCTACTCCTATAACTCTAGGAGACACTTTCTTGCTGGGGTAACGTACACGTGGGAGCTGGCTGGCTGGGTGACTCGCCGCTAAAGCTTGCGGGAGTGATGATGATGATGACGTCACGCTGAAGATTTGCTCGAAGGCTGCGCTGACGTTCATGTTCGGGGTCACCAGTATAGAGGTATGAAGAACAGGGTGTAAAGTTCACTCATACTCTATAGAAAATGGAGGATCCTCCGACCAGACGGGTGTTGTGTCTGGCGGGCAACTGCCCCTTGATTCATGTCGGGCCGTTGTATCTATGCTAGTTGCGCGGTAAACTCTGCTTGCGCGATGCAGGATTTGCGTGACGTCAGTATGACGCGTTGTTTGCATGTGGCGTTGTAGATACCGCTACAAATGCATAGAAATGTTTATATTTAGTTAAAAGTAAGTACAATTATTAAAAGTGCAGCTATTTTTTACACGACGCCTTAGTAACAAAAAATACTTAGGTACACGTTGAAGTGTATCAAAATCATACATAATCAGTCTATAATGTTCCCACTGGTGAGACACAGGCCTCTTTTCTGTTCTCAAACTCAAACCATTTATTTTCAATTAAATCATTTACAGGCACTTTTGAATTGTTAAGAAGTCCGCGTTTTATATACAAAAATAATTTCGTTTTTAATTTTCTGTATGCACCAAGGAGGTTGGTAACTGGTAAAAAAAAAACTGTATGTGGCCAGTACCAATTTACTTGAAATTTAATTAGTAGACAGTTAAAGTCTCTTGGCAGTATGACTGCTGACAAATTAAAAAAAAAAAGAAAAACCGGGTATGTAATGGAATTTCATACATACTTCCCACCCTTGGGTCGGAAGGATTTTCATACAAACTTACCTTGGGATGAAAGGATTTGAAGGGCGGGAAAAAGGCGTTTCTTCCCTCTAATTGGTATAATTAGTATGTATTTTCAGAGCAGGTGTGATAAAAACACTTTTACACGTCAATCATATTTTTTAAACTAGATGAGGTCGGCGTTTCCTATCTGACTACTCTGAGAAGAAAGGCCGAAACAAACTCAGAGGTCATAGTCTCTTTTAAAGTCCAGACATAATCTTGATCAGGTTATATGAAGACCATGTAGGTCGATGTCTGAGATGGTCTTTTGAGGAAAGAACCACACAGATTGAGAGAACCTGTCCAGTCAGTGCACGCATTTGTCAGAAATCGTGCAGCACAACTCAAGACTTAAGGAGCTCAACGATCCGACGAACAATACCAAAGAAAGGACATTTGGGTAGGCCACAAAAATTACTCAAACTGCCAGACCATGGAGAGAATAATAAAAAATATAAAATGAATAAAAATCCTTTCATCCCAAGGTATGGAAGTTTGTATGAAAATCCTTCTGACCCAAGGGTGGGAAGTATGTATGAAATTCCATTACATACCCGGTTTTTCTTTTTTTTTTAATTTGTCAGCAATCATACTGCCAAGAGACTTTAACTGTCTACTAATTAAATTTCAAGTAAATTGTTACTGGCCACATACAGTTTTTTTTTTACCAGTTACCAACCTCCTTGGTGCATACAGAAAATTAAAAACGAAATTATTTTTGTATATAAAACGCGGACTTCTTAACAATTCAAAAGTGCCTATAAATGGTTTAATTGAAAATAAATGGTCTGAGTTTGAGAACAGAAAGGAGGCCTGTGTCTCACCAGTGGGAACATTATAGACTGATTATGTATGATTTTGATACACTTCAACGTGTACCTAAGTATTTTTTGTTACTAAGGCGTCGTGTAAAAAATAGCTGCACTTTTAATAATTGTACTTTTAACTAAATATAAACATTTCTATGCATTTGAGTTTACCGCGCAACTAGCATAGATACAACGGCCCGACATGAATCAAGGGGCAGTTGCCCGCCAGACACAACACCCGTCTGGTCGGAGGATCCTCCCTTTTCTATAGAGTATGAATGAACTTTACACCCTGTTCCTCATACCTCTATACTGGTGACCCCGAACATGAACGTCAGCGCAGCCTTCGAGCAAATCTTCAGCGTGACGTCATCATCATCATCACTCCCGCAAGCTTTAGCGGCGAGTCACCCAGCCAGCCAGCTCCCACGGCTTCAACGGGTATCCTGACCACCAGCATGCACCGACCGCGCACACCTGGTCATCACCCTCAGCCTCATCAGCAACCTCGGCACAGCAGACTGCACTTTCGGCCGGTCAATAAGAAGAGCTCAATTCCTCTCCTGGTCGACGCAGCAGCCAGCCTCAACTCGGCGCTGTACTATATCCGACGCACTGGAGCATAACGCAGCGTCACCCCGACTCACTGGGGACATCTTCGCAGACAGTTCCGACTCACCGTGAACTATGCGGCAACCGGTTCCGACTCACTGGAACCTCAGCTGGCCTGGCAAGCATCGCAAGATACAAGACTCAGCCCACTATCGACCTCCGGTCTCCGGGGGGGAGTGATGTAGCAGTATCTACAACGCCACATGCAAAGCAACTAGCATAGATACAACGGCCCGACATGAATCAAGGGGCAGTTGCCCGCCAGACACAACACCCGTCTGGTCGGAGGATCCTCCCTTTTCTATGGAGGTTGAGTGAACTTTACACCCTGTTCCTCATACCTCTATGCATTTATGTCCATAATTTTCCTCGTAGGTGTAATAAAAAGCACTACTTATACATCCCTCAGGATAAAGTACAGTTCCATACCTCAAATGGTTTGCGCCACGAACAAATGCCATAATCTCGGTATGGAACTGTCACTTTCTTCCCTCTGAAGTAATGTACTATTTTATCACACCTGCTCTGAAAATACATACTAATTATACCAATTAGAGGGAAGAAACGCCTTTTTCCCGCCCTTCAAATCCTTTTATCCTAAGGTATGGAAGTTTGTATGAAAATCCTTCCGACCCAAGGGTGGGAAGTATGTATGAAATTCCATTACATACCCGGTTTTTATTTTTTTTTAATTTGTCAGCAGTCATACTGCCAAGAGACTTTAACTGTCTACTAATTAAATTTCAAGTAAATTGTTACTGCCCACATACAGTTTTTTTTTACCAGTTACCAACCTCCTTGGTGCATACAGAAAATTAAAAACGAAATTATTTTTGTATATAAAACGCGGACTTCTTAACAATTCAAAAGTGCCTGTGAATGGTTTAATTGAAAATAAATGGTTTGAGTTTGAGAACAGAAAGGAGGCCTGTGTCTCACCAGTGGGAACATTATAGACTGATTATGTATGAGTTTGATACACTTCAACGTGTACCTAAGTATTTTTTGTTACTAAAGCGTCGTGTAAAAAATAGCTGCACTTTTAATAATTGTACTTTTAACTAAATATAAACATTTCTATGCATTTATGTCCATAATTTTCCTCGTAGGTGTAATAAAAAGCACTATACATCCCTCAGGATAAAGTACAGTTCCATACCTCAAATGGTTTGCGCCACGAGCAAATGCCATAATCTCGGTATGGAACTATCACTTTCTTCCCTCTGAAGTAATGTACTATTGTACAAACCTACTTACAAAAATAAAATCATTTATCATTTGAAGGGCGGGATAAAGGCGTTTCTTCCCTCTAATTGGTATAATTAGTATGTAGGTATTTTCAGAGCAGGTGTGATAAAAAAAGTACTGCCTTATGGGAAATAACATCTTAGCATTTTTTAGTATTACAACCAATGTTTACAATTAACACCCCGGCTGCTATCTGAGATTGGAAAATACCAACTTTTAATTTTATTATGCAAAGGTAATAGCACCGTTTTCCCCCCCAGGGGTAGAAATCGGGGTACTTGGGCAGAAAATCTCCACGTGTACCCGGGGGCTGGAGTTCCTTTCTGGATACGTCCGGGGGGAAGACCAGTATTCGGGCCGGTGCATCCTGGGGTGCGGGCAGCGAGTTCCGGATTAATTCCGAGGGGGATCTCGCTGTCCGCATGCTAATGTTCTGCCAGGAGCATCGCTCCACACATGTCGCTCTGAGTAGCAGAGCGGCAATTTTATTTGAGCCAGTACAACAATGTATATACTCGTGGGAACAAACATGGAAAGTCTTAAAAAAAAAACAAAACAAAATAGAAGAGGTGAGGAGTGATGCGAGGTCGGAGTCCGACGCCGCATCTAGAGGCGCGAGCACGGGAGCCTCAGGGAGTTCCTGCCCTGCCGTGCCAAGGAGATGGCCGCTGAGACGAAGAAGTACAGCAAGCGGCCAAGGTCAGAGGAAGGCCAGGGGTCGTCCTCCGACGGGAGCTGGCCTCGGCTCGGAAGATCCCACCAGCAGGGGAGCAGGCCGACAGCGAGGCCAGGGGCGGGGCTCACTGCTAGGGAGGCGGCAGGGAGAGCGGAGAGTAATGGGTAGCTACCATCCGAGCAGGACCAGGCCCGTGCCGGACAAGCGTACGTGTTCCACGCGCGCCTCTAAGAGATGTCAGCATCAGGAGTGACGTTTTGACGTTTGTACTGGTGGGATCGTTGTCTGGTTTTCTACGTAAATAAAATAAAACAACGACGATACAGTGTCTGACAAATCTTTAATTGAGTGTATAACAACATAATACAAAGTGAGGCATCGTGAGTGCTCCTAAAGTGCATAATTTTTGCAATAACAAATGCCAAAATCACCAAACCATATTTATACATCGACACTCCCTACGTATAATATCGTAACTGTATTTGATCAACTTTACAGTATCGCAAAATTCAAAGGTATGCAAACGGTTTATTGATGATAGTGAAGTCAAATAAGCTTATTTAGAAACGAAAATTGGCATATTTGACTTCACTATCATCAATAAACCGTTTGCATACCTTTGAATTGCGATACTGTAAAGTTGATCAAATACAGTTACGATATTATACGTAGGGAGTGTCGACATATACCTTCAATTTTTGAAAATAACTGCGACGAACTAACATTTTTTTAAATTGGATTTGTGGTTTGTAATATCTACTATAAACTGTAACTATATACATATTATATACTTCAGAGGTTCATTGGGATCCTTTTGTAATAATGCCGGTGAAGTGTGGTGGATGCGGCAAAATTTTGTCAGCAATTGACACGGCGAGGCAAAATGTGCCTTCGCTTATCACCGAGTGTGCGTTGGCCTCCCTGCGAAGGGCCCCTTACTATCCGCCTGGCATTGCCCTGAGTGCAGAAAAAATGTCCGTAGGGACAATAAGGCCGACACGCCGGTACGAGGTTGTGCGGCAGAAGTACAGAGTGAGGAGCGGGTGCTAATCCCGCTGTGGCGACGCTCTCGCCCGCGACGCCTACGGCGGCAACAATGTTGGTGCATCCGACGACGCCGCTGTCAATTGCCGCGTCGCCGACGCCTCTGTCAACTGCTGCGCCGTTGCCTCCCCAGCCAATCGCTGCACCGCCGTCGCCTGTGGTAGTGGAGGCGCTTATGCAGGTGTTAACTCCTCCGCTCGTGACTGTGGCGGTGGACAACACTACTCTGAAGGCCATGCCTGAGTTTCCGCCTGACGTAGGCTCAGCTTTGAAGCTGGTGGTGGAGGAGTTGCGCACCTTGCGGTTGGAGGTCATGGAGCTTCGGGAAGACGTAGCGGAGCTAAAGGCTTGTAACGACTCGTGTCACAGCCGCATGGAGGGAATCGAGTGCAGACTGCAAGCGCTTGAATTATGTCATGATGCCGGTCCGACAACAAATTTAAGTGCGGTGGAGAGTGTGGTTCAACAGCTCAAGAGGGACCTCAATGACAGGGATCAAGAACTCATGGCTAACGATCTTGTTATAGCGAATGTACCTGAGTCGCAAGCAGAAAACCCAGCACACCTGGTACAGCTAATTGCCACGAAGCTTGGAGTCGCATTGGAGGTCCGCGACATCGTGAGCGCGGAGCGAGTCGGGGCCAGACATATACAAGCTACCAGCCCCACAGCTACAACAGAGCCTCGCCCTCGTGCTATCATGGTGCGCCTCGCTCGACGTGACCAGCGTGACGCCGTATTGAGCGGAGACCGCATGAGACGTAATGCTACAACAGAGAGTCTTGGAGTCTCTGGGAAACCTATGCGCTTCTTTGTAAACGAGAGGAGACAATATTATTGCCTTTCGAATAAGCCTATTTTTATCTCAGTATGACTAAAAATTTGAGATATATGATTTTTTTTTGTACTTGCATAGAGCATATTTAGGAGCGTCTTGGTAAATATCTTGGAATGTTCGACGTTGTAGTAACAGGCAATGCGTTATCGCGCCAAGACATAGATCCATTTTTTCAAGTACTGAAACCAGCTGCCCAGGTAGAGTCACTATTGCAAGGTTGCTGATGACTTTCAGTGCTGTAAAAGCTGGACATGCCTGAAACGTCTTCTGTAATTCGACATAACGTATGTTTTGCCAGCTTTCTGAATTGAATCTTTGGCAGTCAATCCCTTGTTTCACGAACATTTCGTCAGCTTTTGTGATCTTGGCTTAGCTTTCTTTTGTTCCCGCCATCACAGTATTTCGGCGTGGTGCGAATGCTACATCTTGATGTAGCATCTTACGAGTTACACGATAAAAATAAGATGTTCACTTTGATCTAGGCAGCCAACAGTAAGGATATATGCAGAGTACGTACCTCAGACTGCAAACTGACACTCGTTGAACTTCCGGATGTCCATGAGCTGACGATGGGGCCAGGGTTGCGATATGTTGATGAGATGAGATGATGATCACACGGAGTCTGTTAGATTTTTAATGCCTTCGAGCTGGCCGCGAAGCCGCGCGTGTGTCCCGATCGGCGTTCGTTACGAACTGTCCTGGTGATGGGGAGTACTCCCCAGAGGAGGGTCCGGTAACGGACAGCCGCGGCGGGTTCACGGATGAGTGCTAACGCGTGCCCGCCCAAGTAGCACAAAATAGCTTTATAATCGATTGATAACAGAATTAGCATATTATTATAGCTTTATAAGAAGTCTACATATAAGCATTATAAACCACTATACAACTCTTGTAATGCTAATTTGGGCCCCAAATTATACAGACTTTAAGTGTAAGAATGGCATTTTAGCAGCATTATATTGGTTGTCTACCGGAATGATAAACGCATTATAATGGGCTGTGAAAACAGGTTAAAGCAGTGCGCATATGTTAAATGTGGCTCTCATACAGCTTGTACCATTACAAAGGCAAAATAAAAACATTTTCAAATATTATTTTTAATTTCTGTTATTATTAATAAATCTTGTGTAAAAAGAACATGGATACTTTCAACAAAAAAATATAAGTGCTACAAGGTAAGTAATTAAACTCTTGTTTTTGTTCTCTATGAGTGAATTAAGGTTGCGAGTATCAGTTTACTGTGAAAGTATGTATATATTTGAATCAAATATTTCATGCGCCTTCAAATTAAAGAGCTATTTATTACAAAAATATTATAAAAATATGTGGAATTGTAAAAAAAATATGCTCTTACGAAGAAATCTTAAGTTTTAGTCATTATGATACCTGTATTATACCGGCCGGTCAATACCATAGGTTGAAGTCCTTTCTAAAGGACTATTTACCATAAAATTAAATTTTAAATATTATCGAGACAAAAAGCGAAATGGCGTAAGCATAATTAAAAACTTTAGGCATGCGGATGCCGGTATACGACTTATTGCTTGTTAAAATTCTTGTCATTATACGTTTGTATAGATAAAGGCTATATAATATTATGATGAAATACTTTTAAAAAGCTGGCATTAAAAAAGCACCAATGTACACCGTTAAACAGTTGTGACCCATGCGAAAGGTCGTTATAAAACAAAGATCAGTTTTAAAGAATTTTAAAATGCTTTTTAATAGCCTAAGCCGTAATTAATGCTTTCATACGGCCTACACTTTTGTATAATGCTTACAGCTGTATTAGAAGTTGTATAGAGACATAAATTATATCTAAAACAAAACCTTTAGCTGCACAAAAGATTGAAATAGAGGATTATATAGCTTTAGGAACTACAAAGTTAATAAAATGCTGTTATACAGAAGCAAGACATTGCTAAAACCCTTCAAATTCTATAACGAAGCTAGAAGAAATTTTCTGGTCATCACTTTTTCCATTATATCGATTTTGTGTTACTTGGGCGTGTTTCCGCCGTAAGCGGCAGAGGAGGACACCGTGGGTTTTTAGTGGGTTAGAGTCCCACATAACTGCACTATCTCCCCGTGGTAGCGCAGAATGCATGAGCATTTCTCCAAGTTAAAAAAAGGCGTTTACATACACTGTCAATATGATTTTTCCGCGACATGTCTCTATCCAGGTCAAGCCCTAAAAATTTTGTAGTTGTCGTTTCTGAAATTGTCTCCATATTTTATGTCAGGTTTTATATGATTTATCCTTTGCTCAAAAGTCATTATTTTAGTTTTATAATATTAATTTTTAAATGTTTCGCGCTCATCCATTCCACTAATATTTGGAGACAGTTGTTTATCTCTCCCTCAAGTGTAGTCGCATCATTCTTACCACTAAAAACGACCGTGTTATCATCAGAAAACAAAACCATCGGATGATGTGTTTCTCTTGGCATATAATTAATGTAAATAATAAAGATCCTACAATACCTCCTGTAATGTTCTAGCGCGGGGGGGGGGGGGGGGGTGCCACAACGAAACAACTGATTCTTAACACGGTTTATTCTCGACTAATGACGCTTTTTTTTTTAAATGGCATCTCGTAGTTGACCTTGAGAGGTCGTGACTACTTAACCGGACAATCATTAATGACGCTTACAAATCGTCCCGCTTATATACATTAACTTATCTCTAAGTACCTACACTACATCCCTACATCCCTCCCACTTAATTTACATTACTTTTTAAAACCCCTTTTCGTGACATATAGGTAACTTATATTCTAATTATGATCCTATTTATTATACGTAACGTTTTTGCCCAATCGACAACTCCGGACTGGTCGCGCCCGGGTCGGTACAGGGGTGGTAGGTGGTAGGAGGCGTGCTAAACTGTTCTACGACCGGCTCGGTCGCCCCAGCTGGCGGTGTATTGTTCCCCGACCCAGTCCTCTCGCGTGAGCTCCCCGCCTCAGACTGCTCCGACCGGACCCCCACAGGCTCCGGGGGTGATACTATCGGGGTTCCACCACTGGTGGTGCTGAATTCATGGGGATTACCAGTTAACTTCTAGATCTACGTCAGTGGCGTGCATTGCATAAAGGCATGTAAGCAGTGCCTACCTCGATAAATCACCATACGCCTGTCAATCACATTTTAGTTTGTGTACCCCACAGTTATTGTACGGGAGGTGGCGCTATATTTGAGCAAGTCATTTTATACCGGCTGAAAATCATAACAATAATAGTTTTCCTAACACATAATAGCTCCGAACGTCAGCTGCTTCGATAGCGGTGGAGCTGAAGGAGACAGCATGAAAAAGTCATTGGAAAAAAATCTGCTCCAATGATTTTTATACCGAGCAAAAATGTATAATATTATTGTTTTAATCTCATTTTTTCAAAAAATTGTCGTCAGCTGTATTGACGAGGGGGGATTATATGTCAGTCACGTGCATGAACCTCATTGAAAATTTGAAAAAAAAAAAATATTTTATACCTTATGAAATTTATACATCTCAATTTTTATACTTTTAAAATAATAAAGAAAATCGTCAGCCGTATTTTTGACGGAGGTAACACCGTCTGTCAGCCTGATAAACATTTTGCGCGCTCAATGCATTTGAGCGTTGCATAGGCTTTTTGGAAAATAAACTGACAATCTTTACGCCCATAAACAATTAGCTGACGATGAGTTTTTATTTTTTAATATTTAAATCATCTTATACTTCGAATTCAATAAGTATAACATCAATTTAACATAAAAAACACCACATTTTATTTATTTATTTTGTGTCGGTTTCTAATCATATTAATATGTACTGTAGTATCAAGGAATTTCAAGCAGTTAAAGTCTCACGACTCTAACATACCTTTTCTAAAAATTATTTTTCTAGCCCTCAGGTAGACTGAAGTAAGTATACTCTACTGGAGTGAGACAAACTTATATGAATAAGAGAGAAATACTACCCTCTGCTACAGAGATTTCGAATGTTGCCAACTTAGTGCTTTCGGCACTAGATCTAGTGCATTTCTTGATGTTTTAGCGCTCAAAATTCCATAACAGTGCCTAGTCCCCTAACTAGCGCATTTTTAAAAGTCGACAATTTATCACGCACGTTGGTAAAAACAAAACCAATCAATGGCGCGCTCTAAAAAACAGTTAAATTTCAGAACGCACCTCTAATCAATTAATTATCTATGGAAATGCGTGTCGTGTATCCGAATTCTATAAACACTGAATTGCATATGACAAGGATAGCATAGCTGTTTCCGTGGAAAGTGGAACAAGGACGCCCGATCTGAGTTTTGTTCTCTAGGGGAATTCCTGAATTGTTTCTTTAGCTGATCTTTTATTCTATATATTTCTCTTATTCACTAACAAAGACCCGTCTTTGTGTAATAATAGTGTCCGTTCATTGTGTGCGTTGTGGAAAATAAACAATAACTTTTTATACATATACAACATGGAGTTGGTGCTGATTCGGACGACGCTCTAATTTTGTAATAACAACTTAAGGGGGAAGCGCTAAGGTAGCCCGCGAAATTCAAATTTTCTTACGTTTTTTGCAATTTGCTGGTCAGCATTAAGTTGTACGTTGATTAATATATGAATCGCGGCCGTAAGAAATATGTGTTTACAGAATTATAATCAGTAAAGTCATCAACACAACTCTCTAAGACCACGTAAGTCCAAAGAATGATGATTTCATGAAACAGTTATTCTTTGGACTTACGTGGTCTTAGAGAGTTGTGTTGATGACTTTAATGATTATAATTCTGTAAATACATATTTGTTACGGCCTTGAATCATATAACGTGTACAACTTAATACTGACCAGCAAATTCCAAAAAACCTAAAAAAAATTGAATTTCGCGGGCTACCTTAGCGCTTCCCCCTTAAATATTAAAAAAATAAAAAATCATCGTCAGCCATGGACTTATTATCCATGTCGTCAGCTGATTGTTTATGGGTGTAAACATTGTCAGTTTATTTTCCAAAAAGCCTATGCAACGCTCAAATGCATTGAGCGCGCAAAATGTTTATCAGGCTGACTGACGGTGTTGCCCCCGTCAAAAATACGGCTGACGATTTTCTTTATTATTTTAAAAGTATAAAAATTGAGATGTATAAAAATATCATAAGGTATAAAATTATTTTTTTATTTTTATTTTCAATGAGGTTCATGCACGTGACTGACATATAATCCCCCCTCGTCAATACAGCTGACGACTATTTTTTGAAAAAATGTGATTAATACAATAATATTATACATTTTTGCTCGGTATAAAAATCATCGGAGCTGATTTTTTTCCAATGACTTTTTCATGCTGTCTCCTTTAGCTCCACCGTTGGTGCGACAACTGACGCTCACTTTACCGATTTCTGACCATTAAACAACTGTTTGAAATAAAATTTATTCGGTATAAAATTCCTAGAAAAACTGCAGCGCCACCTCCCGTACTATTAAGAAACTCACAAAATTATCAAACGTAACAAAAAACAAAATCTTCATACAAACACGCGCGGCAGTAGGCAGTCGCCAGACGGCCTACTCGGCTCCCGTACTATTTGCACATTGTCATTGGTCTTTACTCGTTCAAGTTAATACGACGAAATTAAAAATACGTACGTCTCACGCGTAGTACCATGACTTTCGACCTTTGCAATGTATCACCCTAAAGTAGGCATGCCTACTCATAACCAACCGAGTAGGTATGAATGTTAAAATCATAATTTGTAATTTATTCGTAATTTGGCCGTGTGAAGAAAGAAAGGGATGGATATTGAGGTCGCCGATAGTGAGGTAAAAATGAAAATCCAAGATGGTGGCTGTAATTTTTTTTTAACTTTTCATCTTGGGTGTCGTTTTTATGGTTTTCAAGGGTGCTAAAGCCGATAGTGATGTCAAAATGTAAATCCAAGATGGCGGCTGTAAAACTTTTTTTTTTGTTAATAGATACTTTTGTTTTATGTACCTGATTAGTGACCGCGTCTGCATAGACTAGACCCGGTCTAGTGCCTGCCTACCTATTCTGAAAACCAATGCACGCCATTGATCTACGTTGTACCTGGTCGAGATGTCTATGAATGACGTTACCACTAGTGTCTAGGATTTTAAAATCATTGGCCCCTGTGGATTTTATCACAGAGCCTGGTTGCCATTTTTCCGCCTTCAAATACTGACGGTACCAAGCGTCGTCCCCCACTCCCACTTCTCTACTCACTCCGCCCTTAGCTTCAACTTGTCGCATTTGTACTCCACGAATCTTAGCTTCCCTGTCTGGTTTTAATGCGTCTAACCGTGTCCGTAAATGTCTACCCATTAATAACATGGAGGGACTTTCCACTGTAGAACAATGTTCCGTATTACGATAATGTAGTAGAAACGTATGTATAGATAATTCAATATATTTTTTCTCTGCTCAGGCTTTTTTAATTACTTTTTTAATGGTTTTTACCGCATTCTCGGCCGCTCCGTTAGACGCCGGGTGATAAGGAGCCGTAAAAATGTGTTCCACTCCGTCATTGTTTAGGAAAGATGCCAATTCACTACTCGTGAACGGTGGCCCGTTATCCGTAACTATCTGTCTCGGAACACCAAACCTACTCCATAGCTCGCTTAGTCTAGGGATAGTATGTCGCGCTGCCGTACTTGGTACCGGAAAGATTTCCAGCCATTTAGACATCGCGTCTACCACAACGAAGTACAACTTCCCCTCGATTGGACCTAGAAAGTCTAAATGAAGTCTAACCCACGGCTTTAAGGGTCAGGCCCATGGCCGCGGAGGAGCGCTGGGGGGTGCGTCCGCGTGCTTGGCGCAAGTGGAGCACGCGCGGCACTCACGCTCCACTGCCTCGTCGATGCCAGCCCACCATACGTAACTGCGAGCTATCGCCTTTGATTTTACTACGCCCATGTGCGGCTCGTGAATCAACTGTAAAACCCGTTCGCGGCAACTTTGCGGGATAACTACCCTATGACCCCACATATAATACACCCTAATTCCTCATACAAACCTGATTTCCTATTGAAATATGGTTGCATCCCTACTATGTCACATTTTTCAGGCCAACCATCCCTTATGTAGGTAAGCTATCGATGCCTCGTGCGCTCGCGTCACACGTCACGATTAACGGTTTCCTGGGATCATAGTGCGCCAGTACTTCACTACTAACTAACGCACGTTTTACTTCCTCAAAGCAATGCTCACAGTCCTTGTCCCAATTCCACGGAACCCGTTTCCGTAATAAGTTATGTAAAACAAAAAACTAAGATTTTTAATAAATCTCGCAAAAAAATTATCATACCTAGGAACGACCGTAACTCCGATACATTGGAAGGAGGTTGCATCTTTAAAATGGCATCAAT
Source organism: Luperina nickerlii (assembly GCA_963855955.1). Taxonomy (NCBI): domain Eukaryota; kingdom Metazoa; phylum Arthropoda; class Insecta; order Lepidoptera; family Noctuidae; genus Luperina; species Luperina nickerlii. The sequence continues at coordinate 325,972 of OY979666.1, read as the reverse complement.
TTTTGTCGTATCAGCTCTAATACCCTCCTTCGATACCTCGTACCCTAAATATTTTACTCTGTCAACTAGGAAAACACATTTATCCTTTCTTAGTTTCAACCCGTTGTCTGCTAATCGCTTTAAAACAGCCTCAAGAGCTCCTAAATGTTCCGATCTGGTCTTACCCCCTATTATGACATTGTCAAGGAACCCTTGTACATGAGGGATGCCCTGCAATAGATTTGTCATAATTCGTTGAAAAATACCTACGCTGGATGACAAGCCGTATACTAACCTATTATAACGGAATAGCCCCTTATGTGTGTTTATGACAGTGAACTGTTTAGAATCGTCCAATTCAATTTGGTTGTAAGCATTAGACAAATCAATTTTGCTTGATTTAGGCTCCGTTGAGACCTACCAAAACATAATCAATCCTAGGAAGTGGGTAACGATCGACCAGTAATACGGGATTCAAAGTTTACTTTTAATCCGCACAAATCCGTAACGTACCATCCGCCTTGTTAACCGGAACCAATGGTGAAGCCCAGTCTGAGCAGTCCACGGGTTCAACGATGCCGGCAATGGCCGGTATAAGGCAATAGGCCGGTAGTTGGCTGGATCGTGTTTGCTACATTTCTTATACACAGTCTGGCCATAAATACTGTTACAATTAAAAATAAGAAAGATATTACATTTGAATTTGGAATCTATCATTTTTATACAATTGTTCATTGAGTTTTTTAATTTTGGCGCCAATATATTGTACAATATTTTGCGATATTAAAATGGAGTGGGGTGATAAAAAGAACCGAATCGCTGTGATTGCATTACACAAAGTTGGTATGGAACCAAATGCAATTTTTAAAACTCTCCATACGCTTGGTGTTAGTCAAATGTTTGTGTACCGGGCTATTAAAAGGTACAATGAGACCTCCTCTGTTTGTGACAGAAAAAGATCTGGCCGTCCACGTAGTGTTCGTACGAAAAGGGTGGTCAAAGCAGTAAGGGAAAGAATTCGAAGAAATCCTGTCCGAAAGCAAAAGATTTTTTCTCTGGACATGAAGATAGCACCCAGAATCATGTCGTGTTTTTTAAAAGATGACTTAAGACTTGCAGCCTATAAGAGACGCACTGGTCATTTTTTAACTGATAAATTAAAAAATAATAGGCTGGTAAAATCGAAACAACTACTGAAGCGTTACGCAAAGGGAGGTCACAGAAAAATTTTATTTACGGACTAGCCTCTGCCCGCGACTTCGTCCGCGTGAAATTTCTTGCTCCCCCAACCCATCGCATCACCCGCCCGCGCTATCACATCGTTTTCTCTTAGCATTCTTCCTGACCTTTTTCTTTTTGCTCAGCTCCAAAGAGTCCTGGCGTGATTAAGCTTTCCACATGGATTGGACAATCTAATGCAAAAATAATTGATAATTCCAGAGATTAGCGTGTTCAAACAAACAAACAACAGTTTGTTTTTCTGTTCTATTAACTGCTAAAGGTAACTTTATTTAATAATAGCTGTGCCCCGCCGTTTCACCCGCGGTAATTTCAGGAAAAAACCTACTAAAAACTTGTTGACAAAAAAAAACAACCGACTTCCAAAAAAATACAAAGTGAAAAATAACTTTAATTTCGGAAGTCGGTGTCGTTGGTTCTGTATTTTCATTTTTTGACACCGACTTTCGAAATTAAGGTTATTTTTCACTTTGTAGTATTTTTTTTGTAAGTCGGTTGTTTTTTTTATTTTTAAGTTTTTATTTTTCACTTTCTAGTTGTACCTGCCTACCCCAAACAAATTCATATAACACTACTTGGTATGTGAATATCAGTGACAGGAAGCTATTGAACACATCTGCCTACCCTTTTCAAAGGTACAGGCGTAATGTTATGTTGTGTTTTTGCGTAAACAATGCATACATATGCTATAGCAGCAATCGCGGTTGATTTGCTGGCATTTATTGAAGAGTTCCGTTGTCTGTCTCCGAAACTCATCATCAGATCTTTATGAAATTTAAATTGGTCCTATTTAAATTTCATAAAGATCTGATGATGAGTTTCGGAGTAAAAATATTTCGAACAAAAAAAATATTTCGAACAAATAAATTTTTGCAAATCCGTCTGTCTATACATATTATATGAGGGAGTTATGCCCGAATATACATAAAAAATAGAAACATCCGAATTGAGAACCGCCTCCTTTTTTGAAGTCGGTTAAAAAAATATTCCATTACTTTAAGATATTACTTAAGATTATTACTTATACATGTAAACTATGCGACTATATTACTTGTAAACTATGCAACTCCTATGATATTCATTGAAATCAAATGATGTCAAGGGCAATTTTATTCAAAATTAAATACTTGTGATGAATAACGTATTTATTTTGATAAGGATTAATATCATGTTTATAAAAAAAACCTTCGCAAATAATGCATTAGTTTAGAAGAAATTTGATTACCATAAAAAGGTTATAGTGAGTAAACCTTAAAAGATAGACATATGCTGTCGCGGACTTTTTTTTAGAACTTTTAAAGGGAAACAATTCCGTCCTACATGATTTTTGCGTAACTTTAACCGTTTACGCAGCGTACGCAACGAAAGCTCTCAAAAGGAATATTTTTTTCCCGTTTTTGCATCATTTTTCATTGATGCTCCGCTCCTATTGGTCGTAGCGTGATGTTATATAGCCTATAGCCTTCCTCGATAAATGGACTATCCAACACAAAAATATTTTTTCAATTCGAACCAGTAGTTCCTGAGATTAGCGCGTTCAAACAAACAAACAAACTCTTCAGCTTTATAATATTAGTATTTTTCATTGATGCTCCGCTCCTATTGGTCGTAGCGTGATGTTATATAGCCTATAGCCTTCCTCGATAAATGGACTATCCAACACAAAAATATTTTTTCAATTCGAACCAGTAGTTCCTGAGATTAGCGCGTTCAAACAAACAAACAAACAAACTCTTCAGCTTTATAATATTAGTATAGATGAGAAAATTTTTACAATTGAGCAACATTTTAACTAACAAAATGACCGTATTTATGCTCAAAGCTCTAAGGAAGCTTCCCAATTAGTCGACAGAGTGCAACGTGGGCATTATCCGACTTCAGTGATGGTTTGGTGGGGTGTTAGCTATGAAGGATGGATATTTTTGTGAAAAAGGTATCAAAACATCGGCACAAGTGTATCAAGATACCATTCTTGAGAAGTTAGTTAAGCCCCTTAACAACACCATGTTCAATAACCAAGTATGATCCTTCCAACAAGACTCGGCGTCGGGTCATAAAGCTCGGTCCACGCAGTCTTGGTTGGAAGTTAAGAAGCTTAAGACTGGCCGTCGTCTAGTCCCGATCTTAATCCGCTGGATTATGATTTATGGTCAGTTTTAGAGAGTACGGCTTGCTCTAAACGCCATGATAATTTGGAGTCCCTAAAACAATCCATACGATTGGCAGTGATGAATTTTCCCATGGAAAGAGTCCGTGCTTCTATTGATAACTGGCCTCAACGTTTAAAGGACTGTATTGCAGCCAATGGAGACCACTTCGAATAAGCTTTTTATATTTTAAATTGGTTTATATTTTTGTATTAAACTAACACACTGTAAAAGTAATAAGTAAATATTATTTGCAATTAAAATTTTTTTTTTTCTTATTGACGACATTTATGGCAAGACTAGGTATAGTGGCTTTATAATGTTATCGGTTTAATAACTCAAAGAGTATTTGACCAGAGATTTGAAAATTTTGCTGCCTATGGCAGCTATTATGCCTTAATTTTTGAGCTATAATACATAATCATATCTTCTTTCGTTCGGAAGATATGACATGAGCAGTTGGGGTGACGTCACTCCAGCTTACACACACGTTTTTTGATCGTAGTTTTAACACATTTTAAGTATTATCGTTCAGTTATTTCCTTCCTTGTGCAGCTATTATGCCTTATTTTTCTGACTGTAGGTATTCCAAAACCCTAACCTCACTGGTTTGCCTGTGTTGATTGACGAAGCTGGGGTGACTTCACTCCAGCTAACACACACTAATTATCGAAGTTTTTGTGGCAGCTAAATTAAGACTGGGAACTTTGATTGCAGCTATTATGCCTTAAATATTGGTATAGGTAGAATTGTTCTATCACATATGAGGAAGCTGGAGTTATGCACATCTTTCAACTCAATAGCAGCCGGGGGGTTAATTGTAGAATTTCTTTTTAATAGTAAAAAAAGCTCTAAGATATTATTTCTCATAAGAAAATAATACTTATTTTTTCGGACTTTAATTTTTGGGTATAAAATGTTCGAGACTTGAATGGTGTTCTTTATTTATCTACCAGATAGATTCAAATTACTCGCTCCCGAGTTCTTTTGAAAAGTCTCAGTCTTGAGCTCATTTAGACAAGACTCGGGAGTCTTCCTATAAAAGCCTTTAAATTAATTCAATAGGACTCTAACTCTGAATATTTTTTATTAGACTCGAGTCTTCAAAGAGAATTCAAGTGAGACTTAGGACTCGTGTTTCTAACAAAACTAGTCGGCGAAGCCGCTCGTCTGACGCGCTTGTTTGTGTGCAGAGCATGGGCGCGGCGGCACCGGGCGGGGGCACGGGGGCGCAAGGCGCGGGTGCGGGGGCGCAGACCGGGGGCGCGGGCAACCCGGAGGAGGAGCGTCTGGGCGCCTTCTACTCGCAGGCGTGGGCGGGCGAGGGCGTGGCGCGCTACCTCACGGCGCGCGTGGCGCAGCGCCGGCGCGAGCTGGAGCTGTCGCTGGCGCCGCACGCGCCGCACGCGCCTCACGCGCCGCACGCGCCGCACGCGCCGCACGCGCCGCACGCCGTGCACGTGCCGCACGCGCCGCACGCGCCGCAAGCGCCGCACCCGCACTTGGCCAGGCTCTAGTGGCCGCACAATAAACTCTTTTATTCTCAGTACTCTCGTTTTTCATTCGCGTATTCGCGGGTCTTTTACATCTGTATTGGCATTCGCTTTAGATTGACAGACTTGTACGGAGCCAAAAATAAACTGTTTATCAAATGAACACAGTACGTCACTTGACCTAGTGTGTTATAGCCATTTCATACAACTTTCAAAGAATGACAGGAGTGAGTTGAATATATGGATGTCAACAATTTAATACCGACAGCCATTATAGATTTTCACGTACCTATAGACAATTGCATTGAACTATACGTAACTGCGTTGACTATAATTGGCTGTCGGTTTCAACAACATGACTCTGCTAAAAATATCTTTAGTCGTAGATTTTCCATTATAGTAAAAAAATATTGATCCTACAGCTACTACAGATATAAATATTGACCAAAAAATGACAGGTAAAAACCACCGTTTTTTAACGACTTAATTTTATGTTAATTATGGCCCGCTATTTCGTGAATATATTATGTATATATTTTGCCAGAGGCAATAATACAGCAATAAGCCCGCCCTGCAAAATCTCATCGCGCGATTTTTATTCTCGCGGTTTATATTTAGTTTAAGTACGTAATTTCGTTTAAGGGGCTTACAGGACCTAAACACAAAAAACGCAAGTTTTAGAAACAATAAAAGTATATCGATTACAGTAAACAAACAAAATCAGAAAAATATATGATATTCTTCATGGTATATGCTAAGTAGTGTTGCCCAAACGCAAGACCAAGACAAGACCTTAGCCAGTCTTGGTCTTGGTCTTGCGTCAATATACCTGGTCTTGGTCTTGGTATTGCGCTCTCAGTCTTGGTCTTGGTCTTGGTCTTGCAGCAAGAGTCTCGCAAGTCTTGCGAGACTCTACTACTTAGACTAGACTACATTCAAATACCTATTAGCCTATTGCTGGGTGGCAGGGACATCGACGCGCAACTGCTTGCCATGGATTCAGTAGGTACATGATTCTGGACCCCCCTGCGTTGAAATTTTTCGTCGGCTTTTCTTAATTTTTACGTTTTTTTCTGCAATTTTTTTTACTGTAAACTGTATAAAATCATAATTTCTATCTGAACCAATGAGATTTTTAATTAAAAAATAGTAAATTCACTTGTTTCACTTAAAACAGCAATGTAAATAAAACTCAATAGGGCTACCTGATCAGCTGTATTGCTAAAGTTCATTTGCGAGGTCAACACTATCTTCGTACCTACGCTATTCGCTTTCAAATGCCGCGACAAAGGGACCGCAGCGCCAAGCGGTCTCCTCGTATTATTAATGCACTTGAAAATAAACTTTAAAATTATTACAATAAAGTGCATAAATGCTTGAACCTGACAAAAAATGTGGAAGATTGCGGGAATCCCCGCGCGGCGGCGGCGTCTTTGTCGGTAAATTATCAAATAAGTAGGTACGTAATACACTGACCGACCAACAGTTTATTCGCGGAACGTCATATTTTGCCAATCAACCATGAACCTTAATGCTTTAGCGATAAAGTTGAAAATCTGTTAAAGAAATATGGCAGATTGTAGTAGTTTGATGTGCTGGCGTCTGTACCATAACATCGGCTGGCTTAAAAACTGCTACTAGTACTAGACTTACTCGACTCGCTGTTAGTTTTAAATTTTGCTGAATAGAAGAATAATATAAACTTTGAAACATAAATACCTACTTACATAATTTTTACCAACCTACTAACGTTAGATCTGCACATTAGACTTATACAAGTATAATAATACTCTAAGTAGATATACCTACAAGGTATGAAATGAACTTTGCTAGAAAGTTTTGCTAGGTACATTTTTATCACATATGGGAACAAATTTGTAAGTAACACGCTATACCTACTTAATAAATAGTCGAAACATATAATAATCAATACAATACCTTTTAGTGTTATGACGATACTGTTTTGATACTGGGGAACGTCTATCAAAATCGGGATTGAAACCAAATACCTACTATAACGCTCAAATCTCAGTTTGACTTAACTGCGAGACGCAAGAGTCTTGCAGGCTTAGTCTTGTTCTTGCTCAAGTCTTGCAGGGGTCAGTCTTGGTCTTGGTCTTGCTACAATAAGTCGGTCTTGGTCTTGGTCTTGGTCTTGCAAAAATGCAAGAACAAGACCAAGACTGCAAGACCAAGACCGATTTTGGGCAACACTAATGCTAAGTAGGTAGTGTGTTGTAAACATAATACAACTAATTTGATACTATAAAAAAAATCATGAAGATACCTCTAAAAACTTTCTTTTTACAATAAAAATCATATGAATATACATACAATCATTATGATTTTTGTCAGATTATTCTACAAGCAACATACTAAAATACTAGTGTTCACAGTAAAACAAAATATTGCATTAGTTTAGGATTTTTATACTCAATGGCGTTGTATGTTCACAACACAAGGCATATTAGTTTAGAAATATTCTACTAGATGGCGTTTTACATTCAGCTCCCATTTTTAGATCGCGGTGTTAAGATTCGCAAGCGATACTATAAGGTCTTGGAACATTTAATTTTTTTTGAGTTTGAACTGGTGTGTGCAATATACCACTTGTACAGAGTTCGGTGTTTTATTTACCCGAAGTCCGCTCACTAAAGTTCATGGTCCTAATCGAGTCGGATAGTGAGATCCAGACAGTGTTTTGTGTTTCTTGGCGTGGAAACCAGGGTGGATTGCCCTGAAGCGCCGCACACCCAAGCTGGTGTGCACAGTGAAGTGACCAGTGCAGCTGCAGCAGAGTTGGTGTGGACCAGCACCTGGAGTTGGCGCAGGGCGCCAGGCGGAGTTGGACACCAACGCAGTGAAGGTGGAGCAGGGCGTACTGGACATCATCAGCACCAGCTGAGCAAGGCGCAGGGTGGACGTGGAAATCATCAGCACCAGTTGAGTTAGACGCAGGGCGCCAGGTTTACACCTGGGCGTTTTCTACATCAAGGTGACGCAGTCATCTCTGGAGTGGTTCAGTGCTAGTGAAGTGCGGTTTGTTGAAGGAAAAATCGTGAGTACATTTTAATTGTTACGTTGCAAGTCGGATTTTCTGAACATAGAAAAATTCGTCTGAAAATATTTATTGGACTTTAGTAGATTTTGTTGCATTTTATTCTGTGTGTACTTGTTAGGTATTTGTTTTATGTGTCAATCTGTGCCCATATTGCCCAACATGCAATATTGAGCCAACTGTAAAGAATTGTATTATTTGTTATATTTAAATTGTGTTTATTGCTGTCGTCAAGACTGATTTCAAAGAAGATAGTTATATTCTTTCAAATCGCAGTAGTTTTAGTGTGGTCAATAGTTTGTCTTCGGCTAATTTAGTTGAAATTTAAGTTTCTTAAGGCTCCAATAAATAAATTAAAAATGGAGGCCTTATATAGAGTACAGTCAAACACAACGCTTCTAATAGAAAAGGCTCAGCAGAATTTTAAAAAATCACCTAAAGAAAGGGTAACTAAGGTATACGTTGAGACCAGGTTAGATGCTCTCGAAGCTTTGTGGTTAGAGTTTTCAGCAACGCATAGAAACATAATTCAAAATGTTACAGACGCTCAACAAGCGTCTGATAAATATTTCATCAGTAACGTCTATGATAGCACAGAAGAAATTTACATTTGGTACAAAACACATTTAAAAGAAGTGTTAAATCAATTTTCTAACAGTAATGCAGATCAAAGTAATAAGACAAATGTCGACCACACACTAACATCAAATAATGTCAGATTGCCAAAAATTAATATTCCAAAATTTTCGGGCAATTACGCAGAGTGGACAACCTTTAAAGATTTATTTACATCATTAATACACAACAACGAAAGCTTAGAATACGTGCAAAAATTACACTATCTGAAAGGCTTATTGTCGGGGGAAGCAGAGCAACTGGTGAGACATATTGCGGTGACTTCCGTTAACTACAAGGAATGTTGGTCACTGTTAAATCTATACTAATATTATAAAGAGGTAAAGTTTGTAAGTTTGTATGTAGGGGGTAATCTCTGGAACTACTGGTTCGAATTGAAAAAATCTTTTTGTGTTGGATAGTCCATTTATTGAGGAAGGCTATAGGCTATATAACATTACGCTACGACCAAAAGGAGCGGAGCATCAATGAAAAATGTTGCAAAAATGGGAATAATTATTTCTTTTTGAGAGCTTCCGTTGCGTACGCTGCGTAAACGGTTAAAGTTACGTAAAAATCATGTATGACGCAATTGTTCGCCTTTAAAAGTTCAAAAAAAAAGTCCGCGACAGTATATGTTTATCTGTCAAGGTTGCCTAACTATAACCTTTTTTATGGTAATCAAATTTGTTCTAAAATAATGCATTATTTGCGAAGGTGTTTTTATAAACATGATATTGATCCTTATCCAAATAAATACGTTATTCAGCACAAGTATTTAGTTTTGAACAAAATTGCCCTTGACAGCATTTGATTTTAATGAATATTTTAGGAGATATCATAGTTTTAAAATAACTCCGCAAGGCGGCCGGCAGCTCTGCGAGGTACTATACCGCGTGGCCAAGCCGGGTGGCCGGCTAGGCTACCTAATACGAAACTGTTGTGCTCAGTAAACTGCTTTTTTCTATTTTAAAAAAGTAATTTTTCGACATAATACTTACGTTTGGATGATTATTATATAAACAACAAAATGTTAATCCTTATCAAAATAAATTATTTTATGTTCACAATGGCATTAATATAGTAATAGTAATATATAATTATAATTATCTAATCTCTGGAACTACCAGTCGGATTTGAAAAATTCTTTTTGCATTTGATAGCCCAATTCTTGAGGAAGGCTATTATAGGCTTTAACATCACGCTATGACCTTTAGGAGCCGAGCAAAAAGAAAAAAAGTCAGATAGAACGCTAAGCAAAAACGAAGTAATAGCGCGGGCAGGCGATGCGATGCGACGGGGTGGGTCGGAGTAACAAGAAAATTCACGCGGACGAAGTCGCGGGCAGAAGCTAGTAGCAGATATAATAATAAACGATTTCTGTCGAATTGTTACTAAAACGCTTATTGAGTCAAACTAATGTAACGGAATGCTCAAATAGTCTCAAGGGTTTACTAGATACCACAATGGAATGTCTCAATGGTCTAAAAAATCTCCGAGTTGACGTCAGTACATGGGACATTATAATCATCTTTATAATTAGTTCCAAACTTGATTCCGAATCACGAAAGCAATGGGAAACAAAAATCAGTTCCAAAGATGAATTACCCGTGCTCTCGGACTTTAGAGATTTTTTAGAAGCCAGATTTCGTGCGCTTGAGTTTTTAAATCCTAAGTCAAGTAAACCTAAAGCAAATGTTCACCATGTAGTTAGTACCGACAATAAGACCATATCAACAATTTGTCCATTCTGTAAAGAAGCTCACAAAATCTACAATTGTAAGAAGTTTGCTCAAGAGAGTTACGAATCTCGTCATAGCTTTGTTCAAACCAACCGCTTGTGTTATAATTGTTTAAACGCGAATCACTCCATTAAGTTTTGTCGACAAACTGCGTCATGTCGTATATGTAAGCGAAGACATCATTCGCTACTACATCCAAACTCAGACTCAAACTCCAGAGTAGTTAATGAAAGCTCTAAGACAGCCGCTGACGTTAAATCAGCGGTGTCTAATGTTCAGGCATCGTTATCAGTAGGCGAACCATCATCGTCAAGTATAGTTTCACATTTTTCCAAGGGGTCAGTACCTAATCAAGTTTTGTTGGCTACTGCTCTTGTCGAAGCACAGACAGAGAGTGGCTCTACACAACTGCTGAGAGTGCTATTGGATCAGGGATCCCAGGCATCATTCATAGCGGAATCAGCAGTACAGTTGCTTGGACTTAAAAAGAAGCCGACCAAATCGGTCATATCAGGAATAGGCGGTGAGAGAAGTTCTTTTGCTTCTAAGTTCACAGTCACGTTGACTATTCACTCACGCTTTTTTTTTTTTTTTTTTTTTTTCTTCAGGATGGGAAATCATCAAATGACTCCTCCCGCTCTGGGTGGAGCGGAAGGGGGAGTGTCAGACTCTTACTGACTAAAACCCACCCGTGTTCCTTCCTTCGCCCTTTATGTTCCGGGCCAGCGGTAACCCTTTCGGACAATCCCGCTGACCCGGCAGGCTTCGGCCCTTACGGGCCCCTTCTTTTAATGCTGACATCTCTTTGAGGCGCGCGTGGAACACGTACGCGCCGTCCGGCACGGGCCTGGTCCTGATCGGACGGTGAGCTACCCATTACTCTCCGCCCGCAGGCCCGCGCCTACGGTGGCCGGGAGTCGTCGCGCGGCTCCCGACGCCCGGAGCGTCTCCCGCGGCGGCTGGGACGGGAGGCTCTCTCCCTCAGCCGTCCCGCCGCCTCCTTCGCTAGCATGACTGCTTCGCAGAAGGAGGCGACTGCCCCCCACTCCCTCTCGCCCCGGACCATGGCTTGAACCAGGCCCGGACGCGAGAGGTCGCCGCCGCTGCCGATCGCCTCTACGAGGACACGGCGGTGCTCCGCCCAAGCGGGGCAGACCTCCACCGTGTGCTCCACCGTGTCCTCTGGGCGATCCTGGCAATGGTGACACCCGGGCGTTTCCTCCCGCCTGATTATGTGCAGGAACCTCCCGAAACTTCCGTGTCCGGTGAGGACCTGCGTCAGGCGGTAGGTGAGGGCGCCATGACGCCTCTCTAGCCACTCCTCAAAGAGGGGTCTTACCGCCGCTATCGTGGCGTGCCCTGCGCTGGGTTGCGACAGTCGCTCTTTCCATGCCGCCATGAGATCGCGCCGGAGGTCCGTCCGCTCCGCCGCAATTCACTCACGCTTAGATCCAAATTTTAGAGTCAAAGTCCATGCCTTCGTATTAGGTACTATTACGTCGCTTTTACCCTCGGAGAAATTACAGAAGACGTATTGGCCCGAGCTGAAGGGTATAACTTTAGCAGATCCAGATTTTCACACGCCAAACAAAGTAGATGTTTTGCTTGGCGCAGAAATGGTAAAGTCCTTAGAAACGGCTTAATTCAAGGTCCACCAAACTTACCGGTAGCTCAAAAAACAGCTTTTGGTTGGATCCTTTCTGGACAGGTGTCATCCAGCAGCGAGTTTATCCATTGTCGTCATGTCATTAATAGCAGCGAAGATCAGGACAACAAAGGATGACAATGCACTTTTGCGAAAGTTTTGGGGATTGGAGTCAGAGCCCTCATTTCAAAGTGCTATCTTAACTGAAGAAGAAAAGAAATGTGAGGAGCTCTACTCCAAAACGACCAAACGCGATGCTACTGGGAGGTATGTTGTAAAACTACCATTTAAAACTGATTCGCCCAGTTGCACGTTTGGTGGATCAGAGGTCATTGCCCGTAGGCGTTTTATCAACCTGGAGAAAAGATTGTTAAAAGATCCGTCACTTGGGACACAGTATAGTGCAGTCATAAATGAGTACGTTGAACTAGGACACGCTGAAGTTGTCCCACAAATAGAGTTAGGTAAGGATGCGTGCTACCTACCACATCACGCGGTTGTGCGTGAGGATAAAAGCACCACTAAAGTTAGGGTAGTCTTTGATGCGTCATGTTTAGACCACAATGGTGTGTCACTAAATGCAGAGTTAATGGTTGGCCCAACCCTACAACCTGAGCTGCGTCAAACCATCATGCGGTGGCGCTGTCACCCAATAAGTTTGGTTGCAGATATTGAGAAGATGTACCGTCAGGTAAAGGTTGCAGATGAGCATACGGATTATCAGCGCATTTTGTGGCGTGACAATCCAAACGAGGAATTGAAGCATATTCGATTGTTACGTGTTACCTTTGGAACGTCGTCTGCGCCATACCTAGCGGTCCGGACTCTGCAGCAACTTGCTCGAGACGAAGAAAATGATTTTCCTCTAGCGGCACACAGAGTTCTTACATCGTTTTATGTAGATGACCTATTGACAGGTTGTCAGTCTGTCGCTGAGGGAGAACTTATTCATCACCAGCTGAATCAATTGTTAGCACGTGGGGGATTCAAACTTCAAAAGTGGTCTAGCAGCAGTGACGAATTGTTAGCCAAAATGAACGAGGATGCTGTTGGGCAGGACAGTCTGGAGCTTAAGATGGATGCGCTCACAAAAATACTAGGATTAAGTTATCAGAGAAGGTCAGATGAGTTTAGATACGTAGTGCAACTTTCCCCGCCCGATACTCCCATAACTAAGCGAAAAGTCATCTCTGACATCGCTCGCTTATTCGACCCTCTTGGCTGGCTTGCGCCGGTAATAATAACAGCCAAGGTGTTCATTCAACGCCTGTGGTTAGCGGGATCCGAATGGGACGATGTACTTCCAGATCATCTGTTAAAGGAATGGCTTAGTTATAGAGATAATCTTCACCATCTCAGGGACTTCCGTCTGCCACGGTGGATTCACACGAGTCAATCCGACGTCTTATTAGAGTTGCACGGATTCGGTGACGCGTCCAATGTCGCTTACGCAGCTGCCGTCTACGTTCGGTGTATTGATGCTAATGGTCGAGTTCATGTCAGTCTAGTCGCAGCTAAGACCAAGGTGGCCCCTGTCAAACAGGTATCCACACCTCGTTTAGAGTTATGCGCCGCCATGCTGCTTTCAAAACTTCTGCGTGAAGTTTCCGACACCTTGGGTATCTGTAAAGAAAACATACATGCCTGGACTGACTCGACAGTGGTGCTCGCCTGGTTGAGCAGCCACCCAAGCCGCTGGAAAACTTTCGTAGGCAACAGAGTGTCTGAAATACTTACCGTTATGGAGAATAGCCAGTGGTCGCACGTCCAGTCAAATGATAATCCTGCAGACATCGCGTCGCGTGGTGTGAATCCCTCAGAGTGCGTTGACCTAAAACTGTGGACACAGGGACCTAGTTGGCTGAAAAATAAAGAGATTAATTATAGTAGAAGGGAAATTAAGGAAACTAACCTAGAAGAGAGAAAAGCAGTAGCATGTAATACAGTAGTAAAGGAAATAAGTGAGGATACCATAATTTCAAAATATTCGTCTCTTAAAAAACTCACCAGAGTAATAGCGTACTGTAGAAGAGTTTTGAGTTGGAAGAAAGAGTCGCACGGTGAGAAGAGATACGAAAGGTATTTAACTAAAGAGGAAATACAAGAGGCAATAAAAACATGTATAAAACTTGTTCAGAATCAAGGCTTTTCTGAAGAAATTAAAGATATAAGAAAGACAGGAAGTGTAAAAGCGAGAAGCAAGGTTAAAAGTTTATGTCCATTCATTGATGATGATGGCATTCTCCGTGTCAGTGGACGCATAAATAATGCAGATCTAGACGAAGCTGTAAAACATCCCATTATTTTACCATCTGACAGTCACTTCACCAGTCTAGTTATTGATGACGTTCACAAGAGGACGTTACATGGAGGACCAACACTAATGTTGAGCCAGTTGCGTACAAGGTATTGGATTCTTTCTGTTAAAACAAAGATTAAGGCTTGCGTACACAAATGTGTGAAGTGTAGACGGTACTCGGCATCTATTCAAACCCCACTTATGGGTCAATTACCGTCTAGTCGAGTCACTCCAGCAAGACCTTTCCTAAAGAGTGGAGTAGATTTTGCTGGTCCCATCAATATCCGAACGTCAAAGGGCCGCGGCCACCAACCATACAAAGGGTACATTTGTGTCTTTGTATGCATGGTGACCAAGGCCATTCATTTAGAAGCCATCAGCGATTTGACATCGCAAGGTTTCATCGCTGGCTTTAAAAGATTTGTGGCTCGGCGAGGTTTTGTTAGTGACATTTGGTCCGACAACGGAACTAACTTCGTTGGCGCTTCCAAAGAGCTTCGGCATTTAGTCGCTGCGGAAAAATCTTCCGTAGCTGTAGAAATAAAAGAGTGGTTAGGCAATAACAGCACTTCTTGGCATTTCATTCCGCCTCATTCCCCTAATTTCGGTGGTTTGTGGGAGGCCGGGGTGAAATCGACCAAATTTCACCTAAAACGCGTGATAGGTAATTCTACGCTTACATTCGAAGAAATGTCAACTCTTTTGTCCCAAGTAGAAGCGTGCCTTAATTCCAGGCCGTTATCAATGTTGCCTGACAATTCCGAAGATCCCACCCCGTTAACACCAGGTCACTTCCTGATAGGTGAACCTCTGATAGCCGTGCCTGAACGCAATTATGAAAATTCTAACATCAGCAACCTGAGACGTTGGCAAGTCACGCAACGTATGTTGCAAGACTTTTGGAGACGATGGTCAAATGAATACTTGGTTCATTTGTTACAGCGTTATAAATGGACAAAAAATATTCCAGAACCAAGTATTGGAGATCTAGTTTTAGTTAAGGAGGATAATTTACCTCCTGCCCGTTGGCTTTTGGGCAAGGTAATAAATAAGCATCCTGGTTTGGATAAGGTTACACGAGTAGTAACCCTTAAGTGTAATGGATCGTCTATTAAACGACCTATATCAAAATTGTGCATTTTGCCTATTGCAAAATAATGTAAAACTCATATATATTAAGATTGTTTGAAAACCAATATTATGTAAGGTGCAATTTTAGATATTTGTTTTTATAGTTCTCTAAGTTAGATTTCAGTTTATATATTTCATTAAGTTAGCTTTAAGTTTATACAGTCCACAAAGTATTTGTTTAAGTTTTTGTGCGATCTAGGAATGGGGAATATGCCATAAAAAATGTTATTTTGTTCATGTCATAGTTTGTCATTCAATTGTTCTAGTTTGAGCCCCTGACCTCATGGTGGGCGGTTTATGTAATGAAGGACATATAATTATGTCCTTGGTGGGCGGTATGTTCACAGTAAAACAAAATATTGCATTAGTTTAGGATTTTTATACTCAATGGCGTTGTATGTTCACAACACAAGGCATATTAGTTTAGAAATATTCTACTAGATGGCGTTTTACATTCAGCTCCCATTTTTAGATCGCGGTGTTAAGATTCGCAAGCGATACTATAAGGTCTTGGAACATTTAATTTTTTTTTGAGTTTGAACTGGTGTGTGCAATATACCACTTGTACAGAGTTCGGTGTTTTATTTACCCGAAGTCCGCTCAGTAAAGTTCAACTAGTGTTTTAATATTTAGTCCAAACAATATTTTTTTTTGAAATTAAATAATTGCTTCATATTATGCAATAAATTACCAGCGTTGTGTCAACGCGCTTCTCTTTCTTTTCCATGCAGTCCGACAAAGACCGCGCTTTAGGTCATGTAGTCGCCCTAACCAAGAGTACTCGTAATGTTACAAAATGCGGCCCGTGTGAATTCACGCAGAGTACAGTTGAAGCAGTCAATCTGTTGTGACACTGTATTGAGTGTACGCAGCGTGCGCGTCAGCGGCGCGTGCTGCAGCAGGTTGGTGCGAGCGGGCGGCACCCACAGCAGCGGCGCATGCTGCAGCAGGTTGGTGCGAGCGGGCGGCACCCACAGCAGCGGCGCATGCTGCAGCAGGTTGGTGCGAGCGGGCGGCACCCACAGCAGCGGCGCATGCTGCAGCAGGTTGGTGCGAGCGGGCGGCACCCACAGCAGCGGCGCATGCTGCAGCAGGTTGGTGCGAGCGGGCGGCACCCACAGCAGCGGCGCATGCTGCAGCAGGTTGGTGTGAGCGGGCGGCACCCACAGCAGCGGCGCATGCTGCAGCAGGTTGGTGCGAGCGGGCGGCACCCACAGCAGCGGCGGCCGCCTCCGCCGCCCCACGTGCCCATCAGGTACACATAACGCAACTGTGTATAGAACACCTGGGTTGTGTATTTTACCACGCATAATCTTAAATAAGTAAGTGGCGAGAGCTACTTCCCTTCTTACTTCTAGTTTATTGTAGCCTACCATACCCAGCACAAATGAAGCTGAAACTAGCAGCTACCAGCTAGCAGCCGACAGAGACGAAACATAACAGATAGGGGCCCGGGCCCCTAAATATTTTTGAAAAATTAGGATCCTTCATTGCAAAATTACAAATAATATTAAAAACTAACATGACATCTGCTTATTAACAATAATTGTTGAATTGTAAAAAATTAAAAAAATAAACAAAAATCATTCTACTGAGACAAAATAGTTTTTTACAATTAAACTATTAGAGTATCTTGGCTGGTATTACACTCACTACTTTTTCACACTAAAAAGAAGTTCTAGGGCAAATTTTAGCAAGTTCGTATGTGTAGAAGAAAAGATATAGCTTCTTAAACAATTAAAAATCATTATACTGAGACAAAATAATTTTTTACAACTAAACTATTAGAGTATCTTGGCTGGTATTACACTCACTACTTTTTCACACTAAAAAAAAGTTCTAGGGCAAATTTTAGCAAGTTCGTATGTGTAGAAGAAAAGATAACTTGCTGAAATTTGCCCCTGAACTTTTTTTTGTGTGAAAAAGTAGTGAGTGTAATACCAGCCAAGATACTCTAATAGTTTAATTGTAAAAAACTATTTTGTCTCAGTAGAATGATTTTTGTTTATTTAAAAAGCTATATCTTTTCTTCTACACATACGAACCTGCTGAAATTTGCCCTAGAACTTCTTTTAAGTGTGAAAAAGTAGTGGGTGTAATACCAGCCAAGATACTTTAATAGTTTAATTGTAAAAAACTATTTTGTCTCAGTAGAATGATTTTTGATTATTTAAAAAGCTATATCTTTTCTTCTACACATACGAACTTGCTAAAATTTGCCCTAGAACTTCTTTTTAGTGTGAAAAAGTAGTGAGTGTAATACCAGCCAAGATACTCTAATAGTTTAACTGTAGAAAACTATTTTGTCTCAGTAGAATGATTTTTGTTTATTTAAAAAGCTATATCTTTTCTTCTACACATTCGAACCTGCTGAAATTTGCCCTAGAACTTCTTTTTAGTTTGAAAAAGTAGTGGGTGTAATACCAGCCAAGATACTCTAATAGTTTAATTGTAAAAAATTATTTTGTCTCAGTATAATGATTTTTAATTGTTTAAGAAGCTATATCTTTTCTTCTACACATACGAACTTGCTAAAATTTGCCCTAGAACTTCTTTTTAGTGTGAAAAAGTAGTGAGTGTAATACCAGCCAAGATACTCTAATAGTTTAATTGTAAAAAACTATTTTGTCTCAGTAGAATGATTTTTGTTTATTTAAAAAGCTATATCTTTTTTTCTACACATACGAACTTGCAAAAATTTGCCCTAGAACTTCTTTTTAGTGTGAAAAAGTAGTGAGTGTAATACCAGCCAAGATACTCTAATAGTTTAATTGTAAAAAACTATTTTGTCTCAGTAGAATGATTTTTGATTATTTAAAAAGCTATATCTTTTCTTCTACACATACGAACTTGCTAAAATTTGCTCTAGATTTTCTTTTTAGTGTGAAAAAGTAGTGAGTGTAATACCAGCCAAGATACTCTAATAGTTTAATTGTAAAAAACTATTTTGTCTCAGTAGAATGATTTTTGTTTATTTAAAAAGCTATATATTTTCTTCTACACATACGAACCTGCTGAAATTTGCCCTAGAACTTCTTTTTAGTGTGAAAAAGTAGTGGGTGTAATACCAGCCAAGATACTCTAATAGTTTAATTGTAAAAAATTATTTTGTCCCAGTATAATGATTTTTAATTGTTAAAGAAGCTATATCTTTTCTTCTACACATACGAACTTGCTAAAATTTGCCCTAGAACTTCTTTTTAGTGTGAAAAAGTAGTGAGTGTAATACCAGCCAAGATACTCTAATAGTTTAATTGTAAAAAACTATTTTGTCTCAGTAGAATGATTTTTGATTATTTAAAAAGCTATATCTTTTCTTCTACACATACGAACTTGCTAAAATTTGCCCTAGAACTTCTTTTTAGTGTGAAAAAGTAGTGAGTGTAATACCAGCCAAGATACTCTAATAGTTTAATTGTAAAAAACTATTTTGTCTCAGTAGAATGATTTTTGTTTATTTAAAAAGCTATATCTTTTCTTCTACACATACGAACCTGCTGAAATTTGCCCTAGAAATTCTTTTTAGTGTGAAAAAGTAGTGGGTGTAATACCAGCCAAGATACTCTAATAGTTTAATTGTCAAAAATTATTTTGTCTCAGTATAATGATTTTTAATTGTTTAAGAAGCTATATCTTTTCTTCTACACATACGAACTTGCTAAAATTTGCCCTAGAACTTCTTTTTAGTGTGAAAAAGTAGTGAGTGTAATACCAGCCAAGATACTCTAATAGTTTAATTGTAAAAAACTATTTTGTCTCAGTAGAATGATTTTTGTTTATTTAAAAAGCTATATCTTTTCTTCTACACATACGAACCTGCTGAAATTTGCCCTAGAACTTCTTTTTAGTGTGAAAAAGTAGTGG
The DNA here is from genome assembly GCA_963855955.1 of Luperina nickerlii. NCBI lineage: Eukaryota > Metazoa > Arthropoda > Insecta > Lepidoptera > Noctuidae > Luperina > Luperina nickerlii. The sequence goes on along the minus strand of OY979666.1, from coordinate 306,760 downwards.
GTGTAATACCAGCCAAGATACTCTAATAGTTTAATTGTAAAAAATTATTTTGTCCCAGTATAATGATTTTTAATTGTTTAAGAAGCTATATCTTTTCTTCTACACATACGAACTTGCTAAAATTTGCCCAACAAAAACAACGTCGGGGTCACCACTGTGGGAATTCGTGACCGCGTGGGCGAGTAATACACAGAAGTGAGTTGTAAATAAGTAACGATTAATTTATTACGATATCAAGTAACTAAAGCTAGCAGTTACACTTGACACGAAAAAGTAAAATTAAATGAGGTTACATGAATGGTAAAACTACTAGAAACACGAAGCTCGCCGTAAACTATTACGGCGAGCTTCGGCGAGTAAAGTATGATCGGGGGTCAGAGAGGACCTCGCACGATCGTAGTTCAGCACAGACTGAAGCTCAGAACCAAAACTCTCCCAAATCTGCCGTTCACTAAACAAAGGACGCGGCAAATCCACATCTGCCTTTTAAAAGTATAATAAAACACGAGAAATGCAGATGGGTACAATACAAGACAACTGAAAATAACAGAACAATGGACCTTAACTATAAATAGCAAATAGGTACAATACAAGATAACTAAACAAATAGAACAATGAACCTTAAAAGTAAAGAATCATGAAAGACAATAGTACCTATAACTTAAATTGCTTGCAGATGTTCAACGTGGGAAAAACACAAAAATGAAACTTTCTAAGAATAATTACAATAAGTTCCTCTATAAAAATATTACATTCTTAAAACTATGCAAGGGATGGGTACGTAAGACACAGTCCCTACATTGTTAATAAGCAGATGTCATGTTAGTTTTTAATATTATTTGTAATTTTGCAATGAAGGATCCTAATTTTTCAAAAATATTTAGGGGCCCGGGCCCCTATCTGTTATGTTTCGTCTCTGTCGGCTGCTAGCTGGTAGCTGCTAGTTTCAGCTTCATCCAGCACAAATAGAGTAGGATATAACATTGGATACCCTGGATACACACCATACTGCTTTAAGTACAGGAATCTCACAAATTTGTTTTGGATACGTTCTAGCATTAGTTTGTACTTGGCTTCATGTGACGACCAGACGACAGCATTGCATTCCAAATGACTTTTTACAAGCGCTTCGTACAACCATCTCAGAGCATTGATGTTCGTGAACTGGTTTGCTAGCCGTAAGACCAATCCTAAATTGCGGTATGCTCTCTTACAAACATCAGTGGAATGTTTACGGAAATTTACATCAGTCGTAAAGTGCACGCCTTAGTCCATAACCTCTGAGACACGTTGCAGTCGGATTCCATCCATGCAATAATGATAATGACTTGGGTCGCGCGCGCGGGTAAATGATAGCACCGAACATTTGGCCACATATGTCGTATGGGAGGCATCGCGGCTGAGGGTTGGAGGCCGGCCGGCGGGAGAGGAATGCCGGTATTGCGGTGCGCCGCTCTCCCTACCTTCCACGGCCTTGACGGGGTCGCCACCATATGATGGCGGACGCGGTGGGGCTGCAGGGGAGGAGGAGTGTTAGTATTACGTTGGCCGCTCTCCCTATACTCTGCGGCCGAAAATTGGCAGGCGGCGGGGCCAATGACCTGACCCGTCGCAGGGGGACCAAGGGTGCCCAGACACGGGGTCGCCTGGCGCCCATGTGCTGGTTTGGTCCCTGGGGTGGTGGTCACGGCGTGCTATGTGTTCTGGTGCGCCGGTGATGTGGAGTACTTACCTAACTTTTTCGTTTCGCCCATACCTACTCCACAAAATATTCGTGCGAATTAAAGAATAATCGCGCGATCCTTACATTAAGTTGTACAAAAAAAGGAATTCATTTAGAGGTTCATAATATTTTACAATGTTGAGACTACCTACATTACCTGGAGTAGATTGATATACCTATCATATTTTTAAAACCCCGCATAGTTAAAATATTTGCTACGTTGCCAATTATGTATTTATAACAAAAAAAATTGACAGTATTAGATATTAAGTCACCCCGTTAAATAATCCCCTTCCCCAAAATCGTTAGATTTGCTCTCATCGTACTCAGTCACAAGAAAAAGTGTCCATACTGAGAAGAGTGAGCTCACACTAATGTGTGTATTAAATAGTGTTTCTATGTCAATCAAGTGATTGTGAAGTCATTCTGTATATGAGGTATCAAAACGGAGATACGACTATGTTTTTTTTTTATTGTTTTCTATGGTTTGACGCGGTTAGGGCGAATCTCACTGCTATTTACACTGACAGCCGCTGTTTCGTATACTCTTTAGGCACCCAAGAGTATAAGAATAAGAATTCCAACTATTTACTTTAAACATCTTTATTTTTTGTACAAATCTTGCCATAAACGTTTTATCTATCTATAATTCTTTGCTCAGCATCACGTCAAATCTGCATCACACCACAGATTTTTTTACAGCACGAATTTTTAATTGGTGATTTTACTGGTGGTTTAAAATTCGCGCGTCGTTTCTTACTTAACATATTAATACCATGTGATACAGAATGGCGATAAAAATTTGCCACGTATTTTTATCGCAGTGCTGGCTTAGCCTTACAAGTACCTAAACTACACTAAGAAGATCGCCCCTCGCTACTTTTATCTTGTTTAGATTGTTCAGTACACAAGAAATTCATCTCACACCGGTACCCTACACCTTCTTTATTATTAATTAAATAAATATTGCCGCGCGGTTAATGAGCTCTACAAATGTTTACAAACCGTCAATGCACATCGTGATCTCGACACACGGCAGAATGTCATGAAAAGTTCTGAAACAAAAGGACCACACCGGCTCTGTGTCACAGAATTATACGATCCATTGAGAGCCTTCTACAGGCACCATATCATTCAAAAACTATAGTACAATATACATATGTGTAACTGTATATTATCATATTTAATCTACAAATCTTCCGTTTTGGTGTTTCTATTTAATCCCCTTCGATAGCCGACTTATTTATTATCAACCCCCAGTCCTAGGACCACATCCGGGTGACTTTGAAACTTAGCAGGAACTAAGATTACAGGCCAATAGCTGTTCTGTCGATATTCGGCAAAGTATTTGAATCGATATTCTATAAAAAATATTTAATAAGCTGCAACCGTGGTTCGCGGATGAGCAGCACGGAGTCCTCCAAATCGCTCAACCGCGTCTAATCTGCCAAAAATATTAATGACAAAATGCAGATAGATGTAGCCTATTTTGATTTCCAGAAGGCTTTTGGCCGGGTTGACAACGACATACTTCTAAGTAAACTAGCATTGGCAGGTTTCTTTGTGTCATCGCTAAAATTCTTGCGAACTATCTGCACGACCGCAAGCAAACATTACATTGTAACGTACAAAAATGCCAATTCCGAGCACTAATCGGTTACTTCTGGAATAGGGCAGGGCACTAACCTCGGGACCCTTCTTTTTCTAATGGTAGTAAATGACCTTCCCACTTAATATGTAAAACACTACACAGTCTTAATGTATGCTGATGATGTCAAAGTTGCTCTACCAGTAGCTAACTCCAGTGATACGGCCGCACTTCAACTCGACATCGACAACATTCACACTTGGAGCACATCAACAACCTCAACCTAAAGATTAGTAAATGCATGGTCATTACCTACTCAAAAGTCACATAACATCTACACTATGAAAAATGCGCCCCTGAAACGCGTCTTAACCGTACGTGATCTGGGTGCTCACTTACATTTAACCAGCACATAATACAGACCTGCAACAAATCCCGCAAAAACTTAGGTAGGTTTTGACTTACATCAGGCCAACATTTTCAATAATCGAATTCAAATTCTTTATTGCGAACTTAGTGTACAGAATATTGAAGATGTTAACAATCGGTAGATTCTTAGAACTTAGTTACTTGTTAAGGCATTGCAATTTAAATGGTTATAAATATTAAAAAGTATGTAATACTAATAGGTTATAATATTGTTTACTAACACGCTGGATCACTGTGTCCGAAAATAAAGAAATATATAATAGGGGAGAGGGGGGCATAATGGGGACGTTAAGGAAAATACGCAGTAAAATAATCAACGCAATGTATTTATTAATTAAAACTAATCACAACACTTTGGTTACTTATTCAACTATCATTTGGCATAGAATTTGGTGATGTAAATAATCATATGACGTTATGATTTTTATTTTTTGAAACTATAATGAAAACCCCATCGTGCCCCAGGGTAGGGGCAGTATGGGGTACGTATTTATTTTGCGTCACAGTACAAGCAAATGTGGATTTCTTCTGTATTGTCGTCGTCTACACCAGCACAAGCTGTATGAGCCCACCATCCACATAGTTGGCAAGCCACCCAACCTTCCGAAGACTTTAAATAAGTGTGGTTCACGTCAAGGCAGTTTAGGCACATGGTATCCTCGTCGGTATTCTCTACATCAGAGGGAGCTTTTTGGGTCTTCTGTTTCTTAAAGTTCTTCTTTAACTTGGGGTCATTCAGACAGAGTGGAGTGGAGTCATAATGGGGACAACGGTTGCGCGGCATAACGGAGTACCCCATCGTACCCCGTAGCCATGTCCCCGTTATGCCCCAATTCTCACATTATTTAATATAACAAACCAAATAAAATGAGTGACGGTTAGAGAATTTTTGTTCAAAACATATCAATAAGTAATTTATCTGCAAAAACAAAATAAATACATGATAGTAGTGACATTAACACTTACCTTTTTATATGCGTATTCGTAGTCACTCAAAATTACATAAAATTACGTTGAAAATCGTTCTTTGTTTTAAAAATCAAACGCGTACAGTTTAGTCGCCGGTCACTGTCAGCCTAAAGAGAGATACAAAATGGCTACCTAATAGCGAAAACAAAACACATCTAGAGCGTATAGTTTTTTGTAAGTATGGGTGGCCCCGTCGTGCCTCGCGTCCCCGTCATGCCCCCCTCTCCCCTACTCAATATTACAGTTATACAGTTTACATTATATTAATTAGATATCATTATTCAAACATTTTATATTATATCATACTTTTCTTATAATTTATATCACGTTATAATAAGTAGGGGAGAGGGGGGTACAGTGGATCACTTTTTTTTGTAAGCGGTTCAAATCAGTGAATAAAAAGTAAATTTAAAAAATTACTGCTTCATTTAATAGAGCAGGATGTTGGCTAACGAAATGTATTTCAACATTAGCAAAAACATCAATAGATTTCTGGTATTAGAAGTTTTTTTTAAATTTGGGAAATGATCCACTGTACCCCACATATGGGTCACACTGGATCTTCATGTTACTGTGGATCGTAATGGGGTGCAATGAATCAACACATGGAATTACCATGCTTTTTTGAATGGGTCACAGTGAACTGTTTCAATATAGATATGAAATAAAAGATTAATTTGTTTAATCAATACTTTTAATCAAAATTATTATAACATAATCAGTCTTTTGATTAAATTTGTTTATATCAATACTTTTTAACAAAATGATTACAGCATAATCAGTCTTTTGATTAACTTAGATACCTAACTTCAAAAAAAATTATCGCAAATTTAAGCGGGAAATGTCGAGATCAAATTTATAGACCTGTTGTTGCCGTTTAGTTCCACTAAAATTAGGCGAAGGTAAAATCATTTTTACATCTCCTAAGGGTACCGAAGCTATGTCTGGAGCATCCGGTAACCTGTAACGAGACCAATATTAGTTTTTCTTGTGCGGTTCGGGACCATGTTGTTAGCCTAAAACAATTACCAAATTAAGTTAGCTGGTCGTAATATCAGTATGGGGTACAGTGGGCCGCGGTCCACTGTGCCCCAGAGTGAAAAAGTCCACTGTTCCCCGACACGCCATATTTGAAAATGAAACATATTTTTACGATTAACTTAACCTAAACGACAAGCGCACCACTTTATTTTGAGAGCTTATTAAATCATTATTTAGGAAATGTAATCATATTAACACAATATCAAATAGTTTTTAGTGTAGAATATTCGATGAACACCGGTAAAAAAATAGATTTAGTACTTACGGGCGGCGAAATGGCGGCTACACGTGCATCCACAGCGAGAGCGTCAAGGGCACTGGCGGTCGGGAGGGGGAACTATTAGAGCGCGTGTTTCATCGGTCTGCGGTGTGTGTGTAACCGATAGACAGGGAGTTATATAAAGGGATTCACTGTGCCCCACGGTCCACTGTACCCCCCTCTCCCCTAGGTATCACAATCATTTTAATACTAAATAATTATTTTTCTTCAAGAAATTCTTTTACAGATTAATATGCCTTTTTAATCAGGAAGTCTGTTAGCTTCCTTTTAAAACACCAATTGAATGTAGGTTCAAAATGTTTATGGGTAGCTTATTATATATTTTTATACCCATACAAAAAATACTATTGCTATAAACTGCAGTGTGGGATGTTTTATTGCGTAATGTATTTTTAAGTCTACTGCTTGTTAATGTGTCATAGATACTGATGTTTGATTTAACTAAAATTAAGGCCTCGTAGATATACAGAGCAGGGAGGGTTAATATCTTGAGGTTTATGAAATGAGGTTTACATGAATCTGTTTGGTGTATCCCACATATTGATCTAATACACTTTTTTGTGCCTTGAATGCAATTTCTTTATCAGTTGAGTATCCCCAATGTAGTATCCCATAAGATAGAGCGGATCCCACATAGGCATGATGAGCACTACGTAGTGTGGTTTGGTTAGATACTTTTTTGAGAATTGATTTAATTTGCTACGGACACTATTTACATGTGTTTTCCATGACATATTAGAATCTATACATATAGAAACCTAGAAATTTTGTACTTGTAACCTCAGCTACAGTTGCATTATTGTAGGTACTCAATAGATAATGGAATTGAGTTACCGTTTTTTTTCTTGAAATTCATGTAATGGGTTTTTGTAAGTTTTTTTTTAGATTATTTATTGTAAGTCAATTTATTAATTTAGATAGGGAATCATTTATTTCTAGTTCATGAATTATATTTTCGTTATTTGTGAAAAGAGCCGTACTGTCATCTGCAAATAAAACCATAGGGTGCCGATAATCGTCAGGCCATAACCATACCGTACAACTCCTTCATTTGCAGTTTGCTAGACACTAACAGCGCAATCTGGAACCCTCATAAAAAAGTTTATACACTGGTCATCGAAAAGATTCAGAAGACTTTTGTCCACTACCTGTACTTAAAACTTTAAGGTTATTTACTCGTATATGTACCCAACACCATTTGTGCTATAGTCCGCGCGGAACTTGTTGGCCGCGCCTTAGGTACGTGAGTGTTGGGACAGAGGGGTGGGGGCGCATTACTCAGTACGTGCGTTGCAACCCGCCGCCTCACCCCTGTCCCCACCTCAGCGGCCAACTGGTTCCGCGCGGACTGTAGGTATGGTGGAGTGCCAAAGTTTAGAATTAAGGGACTTACAGGACCTAAACGCAAAAAACGCAAGTTTTAGAAACAATGAAAGTACAGTAAACAGAATCTATACTATATATAATATTATAAAGCTGAAGAGTTTGTTTGTTTGTTTGGTTGAACGCGCTAATCTCTGAAACTACCAGTCGGATTAGAAAAATTCTTTTTGCATTTGATAGCCCAATTCTTGAGGAAGGCTATAGGCTATTTAACATCACGCTATGACCTTTAGGAGCCGAGTAAAAAGAAAAAAAGCCAGAAAGAACGCTAAGCAAAAACGAAGTAATACAACTACCTACATAATTATTTTGATACGATAGAAAAAAATCATGAAGATACCTCTTTCTTTTTACAATAAAAAACATATCTACTAATATACATACAATCATTCTGATTAGTTGTCAGACTATTCTACAAGCAACATATACTATACAACATATACCTACTATATACGCCCTTCTCTTTCTTTTTTATGCAGTTCGACAGTGACCACGCTTTAGGTCATGTAAGCCCCTTAAGGAGAAATCTTAGTCTGGTAAAATATTTCATAAGCCTAATTCGTGGTAGCCACCCATTTCAATTCCTCCTTACTTCAGTACATTCCTTTAACATCCCACTATAATGGGTGAAGCCGACGATCGCGTCGTCTGAACTTGGCTCCTTTTTAGTGTGTAATTTTATTATCAGTAAGTACCTAGTCAGAAAAGTAGGAGTGCTATAAATAATGTTAAGCACGAGACACATGCGTACATCGCCGTGGTATCTATTCGCCTCCAGGCAGATAGCTAGTTGGATTTGGGTGCAGTATCATCTCTAGGTACTTACACAATTATGATTTACCTACGATGAGTGCCTTCAGGGATTTGTGAGCCAGTGACCATGCAGTTAGTTTGTCAATGATTTATTAATTTAATAACTAGTAGGTAGGTACACGAAGTGAGTGCCGCTGTTACTACTAGGTAGGTACACGTTTATGATAGATAGCGCTCTTGTTTAGGGGAATGACGTTGCTTGTATCTTTGGTAGGTCATACACCCAAATAACCGAATAGATGGTAGGCTAGTTGGTGATACAGTCCCCGGCACGTAACTTGGCAAGAGTTGTTAGATGCGTTTTTCCTTTCTTTGACTTTCTTGTAAACAGACATGTTTTAAAATAATCTATGGCAATATCCATTATAATATGACAAACAATAAAAGTGACCATTTTCTTGTTGCACTAAGTGAACATGCGCTAGCTTACTCCCACTACGCCAAAATCTTGCCAAGTTAGGTACGTGCCGGCGACTGCAACAAACACTCCTGATGGACCGGCCTGCGGCGGCGGCCGGCTGAAGTCTATGTAGGTACTTCTTATAGGGGGGTGCAGGACTACAGGTATTACATTTGTAATGAGACACATATTTTTATGATTCATAAAGTAAATATATTTGTTATTAAATTGCAAGTCACTGACAAGCGTTAATTTATTGCAAAACTGATGTCGGATACATCACGATTCGATGATTTCATTCAAAACAAACCCATATAGGTACTTATACCATATATATCTAGAAGGGTGCGAAAATTAGTGCGCAATGTCGCGTCATACGCGACGTTTGTCGAGTAGGTAAGTACGAGGCTTAGTGTTACATGCTTTGTGGCTTAGTGGGCAACAACTCTCACACCGGCGCCGACGCACGCGCAGCACTCGGCACGATAGCGCGCCCTCGGCGCCACTCGTCGGAGCGCGAAGCACAAGGATGGCCGCCCGAGGGGACGGCGCGAGCACACGCTCCGTCGACAACAGTAAGTCATTATTGCTACCATTAATTGCTCATTTCTGCTGACGATTTATGCATATTTTTACCAACACTAGATGATACCTAAATGAATGCCTAAAAATAGCGCACTTGAATTTTCAACGTTCGGCTCAGCGCCGAGAGTTGAAAATCCAATAGTGCAATCATATTATTTAGACGTTCATATAGGTATTAAGTCATTTGAATCTGGGCATCCTTTGGAAGTAGGTAGGTACTAACGTCTCTAGTCCTACTCCTAGAACTTAGTGGTAGGTACTTACTTAAATTACTTACCTATTGTTTTTCAGTAAAGTCGAAATTATATTAAGGTCAGTCTTGTACCTTTAGGTATAAAATGTTTACCTACTTATCCTATAGGTACCACATCGCACCTCCGATAAAATAGGGTTAGGTACAATTCGAAAAAGGAATTTTTACGTTGGTTTTCAGGAAAATTGAAAAACAGCGTATGCCACTAAAACGGATTTTTTGTAAGATTTTCAAGTAGGTACCTATGTATAATTTTGATAACATAATAATAATAGTATAAGAATAAAGTCTGATTAACAAATCCGTGAGTATATTTTCGTTTTTCTAAAAATCCAGGTTTTTCGAGTTGTAACCCTATTTTATCGGTGCGATATGATTAGGAACTAATAATGCCTTTATATTGTTTTACCAACCGTACCTGAATTTGGAACCAGTTAAGGACGGTACCTAAATCGAAGTCAGGTGGCAATCTTCACCGCGTAGTAATAATCATTGCGTAAAATTACCTTTTCATAGAACTAGACTACCACAGTTCATTTTCGGATACACAATTTATATAAACAGCGCCGGGAACTAGCAATGGCTCGCTCTGCACTTCTGGCAGCTCCACTTTAACGTCTCGAGAGCGAGAGCAGCTAGCAAAGAGAGGCTTAGGCAATTGGCACACTGCATCGCATTACGCAGTGGGGTGTGTGAAACAAATTCCCCGGCCGGAAGCGCGTTTTTATTGAATTTGTATGCAAAAAATCACGCGCACGTTATCTGCGTCCTGCTGCGTAATGCATTGCAGCGTGCCAATCGCCTTAAAGATAAAATTGTGGTACATAAGGCTTTGCCTTTTTAGGTTATAGAATGAATGAACATGTCCCTAAATATTTTTAAACATTAGAAGACACATCATTAAAAAATCTACTTGGAACAACTAGGTGACCGTAGCTCGTGAGACAGGTTTGATCGATACCTACTAGGTAGAAATCGATGCATGTTGATGATATAAAATCAGTTCGATCCGCGATTGTATGATAACATAAGGATTATGTTCCTATAGATATATTAAATCAAAGGGATAAGATAGAAGTCGATACAGGTAAGTTGAATTAAATTGTTACTAGATAATAAACGTTTTTAATACCTAGGTAGGTACTGTTGCTCGTGTATTTTAATCATTTTTTATTAATATAAATATCCAGGATTGTAGAATTTAATGCCTGCTTGGTTCAGCACTAACTTCAGAGTTGGTTGATATTTGGTTGATTTGGTATTAGATATATTAGTCTGGTTTAATGATACAAAATGATACGGTTTAAACGCTACTATATTGAATGCTAGTGATAGACATGAAATGGTAAATCTAATCTAAATAAGCACTAAGATGGTTTGATCTAGTTTGGTTTGAGTTACGCAATTGGTAGACGAATACCTACGCATTGACTGGTAACAGATGCGACACATGCATTTATGGAAATGCAGGCAAGCAAAAGTGCTCAGCTGTTCGGTTGCAAATATTGTACCGAACAAGGATGGAAAATAGTTTATGTGCTTCTCCAGGTCCCAGGCTGATTCTACGACAGCTGAACACGAGACAACATAACCCCATGACAACTCGACTCGATAAATGGACCACATGACAACTCAACCCTAGGACACCTCGGCCCGGACAATTCGCCCCCGACAACGGCGACAACTTGACCCTGACAAAGGCCAATTCTCATACCTAATTGAAAAATTCAAATTTAATTTGCAACGTCATCTCCGCAACAAGCTAACAAGTTAGAGGAAGTTTTTAACACACAAAAAACCTCTTAAGTTGTTTGTCGCTGAGATGAGAACGACTAACAAGTTACAGGTTTTTTTTTTTACGGATAAAGATTGAGTCATGTCTATCGGGGACAAACATGGAAGCCAGCAGAAGAACCAAAATTGGGTAAAGATATCTGAATTAGGGTCCATTTAAGGTAAAGATATTTGAATTAGGGTCCAGGCTGTGTCATTTTAAATTTTCTGTCTGTCACCAGCGCAGGTGGATATACCTACATACATATAATGTGACTTCATCTGTGTGCAGTGCGGTGGTGCGGCTGCGGGCCGAGCGCGGCGCACGCGGGCGAGGGGCAGGCGCTGTGGCGCGTGGCGCTGGCGGAGGGCGCGGGCGCGGCGCTGCTGGTGCTGCTGACGTGCGCGGCCTGCAGCGCGCCCTCCGCCGCCGACAGCCCGCTGCAGCGCGCGCTCGCCTCGGGGCTCGTGGTCGCGCTGCTCGTACAGGTAGACACACTTTGGTAACTAGCTAGGCTAAATCACTATTATACACGATAGTTTTGGAGTCGGTAGTCTGAGATACGAAAAGCCGCAACAAATAGGGATCTGACTCTTTAGAAATCAAGACATTAGTATCAACAAACATTTCATAACATTCAGTTGAGTGCTTGTCCCAATAAAATCTATCTTAGGGAGCTCAACGACCCGATACGACATCATTGCAGTGACGCCATAAAATAGGAATCCCATCATAAACATTTCCTCCCTTAGTAATAAACGTTGTGTAGCGGAAAGTCAAATTATTATAGACGACTGGAAGATACGTTTATTAGTAAGTAAGGAGGTTCCAACTCTAACTAGTTAGAGTAGTTAGTTATAGTTCTAGTTCTAACTCTACAAACTTTACATCTTGTTCAACATGTACGGCTACTTTTGAGTTGAAAACTTTTTAACAAAAAAAAACATACATTATATGTGTACTGTATGAACAAAAGAAATGTGCTTAACAAAGATCTCGTAGTAACGCCGGCGTGTGGCACTTGTGGCTTGTGGCAGTGCCTGGAGCACGTGTCGGGCGCGCAGTTCAACCCCACGGTGACGCTGGCGGCGCTGCTGTGCGGGCGCGTGTCGCGGCGCCGCGCGCTGGCCGAGGCGGCGGCGCAGCTGGCGGGCGCGGCGCTGGGCGCCGGCCTGCTGCGCGGGGCCGGCCTGCTGCGCGGGGCCGCGGCGCAGTGCGTGACGGCGCCGGCCGCGCGCCTGGCGGGCTGGCACGCGGCGGCCGTGGAGGCGCTGCTGGGCGGCTGCCTGGCGCTGGCCAACTGCGCGGCCTGGGACCCGCGCAACGCCGGCCTGCGCGACTCGTGGCCGCTGCGCGTGGGGCTGTCCGTCGCCGGCCTGTCGCTCGTCGCGGTCAGTGTCGCCAGTCGCTACCGGCCTGTTTATTATCACATTTAAAACCATAAATATTTGCGACAGCGAATAGGCAATATTTTTTTCTTAAATTTGAAAGAAGGAAGCGATCGTATTTACTTACTCGTGTGAATGACTTCAGGGCGAGCTGACGGGCGCCAGCATGAACCCGGTGCGCAGCTTCGGGCCGGCGCTGTGGAGCGGCAACTGGACCAGCCACTGGGTCAGTACAGTCCGTTACCTTCATTATTACTTAAACAACTTGGGCACGTGGTGCTCCGACATGGCACCGATATAAGTGAAACGGTTCCTTACAGCCCTGCCCTTTGAATGACGATGAGAAACACTTATCTGGCAGGTTCACGTCAGCGGCATCAGCCAAGTATGAAAATATTAAGTTTTCGCCTAACCTACTCAAAATCAAGTCATTTATTCAAATCAATCAGCACTTTTCGAACGTCAAAATTACAAAAGACAGTCCCCCGGCACGCCCGCCCTTCACCACTTCCTCGTGCTTTCGCTGGAGAGAACAAGTGGCGCAACAAACTCCCCAGCAGCACAACTGTCTGTTCAGTTAGAAAATAAATACTTGATTGTATTACAATACTAGGCATGCAAAGTAATTAATATTAAATTATTTGCCATATGTCAGATAACCAAGCCAATAAACCAAGACATACAATAAAAACCATACATACTCAAGCAAAAAATAATAAATTTAAATAAAAACTTACTACTTACCTAAAAAGCCTCCGGGTATAAAAGGCGTGACAGCTTACATATTTATGCAATGCTGGGTTCAGTTCACATGGCTGTCACTTAGTGTAGGAGTCGCGACCTAAGTGGTGTAGACCTATGCTGCTAAATGAAACACTTCATTACACTTTGAACGTTTATTGCTAAAACGGTTGCTATACTACGCTATGCTAAATGCTTATGAATGAATTGCTAATAAGTACGAATGCACCCGGTTTGCTGTCCGATTATGCACTGATGCCGCGCCGCACTTAGCGCGGCGTAATTGATTAGCTAGATCAGCAAAACGTGTTCGATCGTAATTATTACATCGAACATGCTCCCGAGAGGAAGAAATGAGATAAATTTACACAAAGTTAAAGGTTACGTGAGTGTGGGCTTATACGTTAAAGAGGATTAGTACAATGTGGGATGATGAATGATTTACAAGGTGATAAAACAATATGCATTATTTTACTATAGCTAATTGCTCAAACGGTTGATTCATCAATAGAAGATACCGGTTGTCTTTTAGCAAGAGGTGACGTTGACATGTCTCGCCTTTTTAAACGTAAGCTAGACCACCGTTTAGAAAAATTAGATAAGCGCGCACTATCACTTACACTGGGCCCCATCTCGGATAGGGGCAGATTCCGCGCACTACCACTAGAGCCCTTTTCGGGATCAGATTGATTTAGTAGATTGATGGTAGTGACTCTAAAGAATGGTTATATAAAGCGTCCAATCGTAAAGCTATCAATTCTACCTATAAAGGAAAAAGAAGCAACTGAGCAGGAAAAGATCCAAGCCGTAAAACACGAAAGCAAAGGAATGAAAGAAAAATTAGATAAGCGCGCACTATCACTTACACTGGGCCCCATCTCGGATAGGGGCAGATTCCGCGCACTACCACTAGAGCCCTTTTCGCGATCAGATTGATTTATACACACACTCACACTGGTTGGTACGCTCTCGGTCCGTCTCTGGATGGGCGAACCTCCGGCACGCTGACACCTTCTCCTCAGGAACCATATTATGATTACTGCGATAGCTGCTGCTAATAGTCCATACAACACAGCGTATTGATGTATGTCATGTGTTGTTAGGAACTCTGGCTGCTGTGCTGATACTTTAATTAATTTGATTTGTTCACCGAGATGCTATTTATCTTTATGGTATCGTAATCCGCTTCATAATCTTTAAAATGCTGGATAGGTAGCGTGAGGTTGCTGATAAAATGATTTATCGGACTTAATTTTGCGTCGAGAACATTTGGTTTAAGTTTGAGCGTATTTCCCAATTGCTGATAAGCATAAAGTGTCACATCATGACCCTTTACAATGCAGTGCTTAGTAAGTTGAATAAGTCCGGCCTTGCTGACTTGGCGCGCTTCTAGACCGTCGTCACATATGACTCGCAAAGAGTAAGTGTCACAACAGAAATACAGATAGGTAGAAAAGTCGTGTAACGGGATCCATTTGTTTTCGCAGTTAGATTTTTTCATCCTGCAAGTAGCTAGCTTCTCTTTTTCACAGAATTTTTCATCAGGACCTAAGCTCCTGACAGGTCCCTGCAGACGACAAAGGTAAGTTTCTGCTTGATACTCACAGCTTTGAAGATCACTAAAACTCGCTGACAAATATGCATCTCTTCTTAGGTTGATCGCAACATATTCTGACGCTGGTTTAATGCTGATCATGCTTTTGTTAATTTGAACTGGAATTGGTATCAAATTATATAGCTGGAACGTGTCTCTGCTGATTAAAGGTAAAGTAATTTCAAATATGAAATATTCCTCCGTCATCCTTGCTCTGACTTTTAACAATTTGTAGATCTTGTACAGGTTAAACTGGATGTCATCTACGGGTAGTGCTAGCTCTTTTGATATTTGACCAGACACAATTTGTAACTCCCCACGAAGCTGTTGTGGTGTCAAGAGATGCAGATTGATCTGACCGTGATAGATTGCAGTCATTGTGTCAAGAAAAGCATCTTGAATTCGCTTTAAGTTTTGTATCATATTGATAGTTGCTAATGCCGCTAGTGTGAAGTCTTGATAAATAGATATTACGTCGATTTCCTTCTGCAATGTGTTGGTGACGCTATCTATATAGTTCAGGTGCTTATTAATCATCTTATGCTGTTTTGCAATAGTCTCCTCTGTTCTCTTTAATATATTATATTCCGCTTCAATGACCGACGTCTGATTCCTATAAAGCTGATTCAGGTGATTTATGTTACTACGTACGAGGTTAATGTCACTCTTGTACTTTTCAGCGAATTCTTGATCGAGTACTCCGAATAAAGAGTTTGCAATGGACCCGACAGCGTTGATCAGCCCGCGTCGAGTTCGCAAGTGCGCTCCGAAATGCTGATTAAGCAACAGCTGATTGTAATATTGTAGTTCATTGTACTCATGTTGTATTTGTAGAATGATGATTCGACAATGACTCTGTTCTTGAATTTTGCTGCATGTTTGCTCAAGATATTTTGAAAATTGTGTTACTGCTTTGTCTCCTTGCCAGTAAGGAGACATATTATAATAAGTGACGATTTTCCACTCATCACGAATAAGATGCATTTGTCCCAGAGGATCAAAATACATGGTTTGACTGCTGTTGAACGTTGTTAGTTTATAGGATGCTTCAGTGGATATTATAACGTTCATAAAAAATAATAATGATAGTGCTACACTGAAGATTCTGGGACAACTGTCAGTACGCTTCTTTGATTCTTCTTTCATTCCTTTGCTTTCGTGTTTTACGGCTTGGATCTTTTCCTGCTCAGTTGCTTCTTTTTCCTTTATAGGTAGAATTGATAGCTTTACGATTGGACGCTTTATATAACCATTCTTTAGAGTCACTACCCTGACAACTCCATCTTTTCCTGGGTGGACCTCTACCACCCGACCAACGCAACGGGCCATTTCCCTGCAGGTATGTTGTCGTCATGAATAGTAACCATATCGCCTATTTCTATATTCTTTTGACCTTTTAACCACTTGCTACGCGTCGATAGAAGACTTAGATATTCCGCTTTCCATCGTTTCCATATATCTTGAAACGTTTTGTTTACTAAATACCATCTTGTCCTCGCATCTTGTGCCGTTTCTATGACAGTAAGACCTGCACGGCCTAGTGTTAGAAAATGTGCTGGCGTAAGAAAATCAATATCGTCGATATCCTCAGACATTGGACACAGTGGTCTAGAGTTAAGACTTGCTTCGATTTGAGACAGAATGGTGCTGTATTCTTCGAATGTCAATGCTTGGTCCCCTATTACTCTTTTCAGATGTTGCTTTAGGCTTCTAATTGATCGCTCCCAGATTCCTCCAGCGCTTGGCCAAGAAGGGCAGTTCCAATGCCATTCTATGCTTAGTTCAGTTATCTCTCTATAAAAGGTATCGCTAAAGATTCGCTCAAATTGTTGCTGCTCTTCCTGAAGTATCTTATTTGCACCTACAAAGTTAGTCCCATTGTCCGAATAAATGTGCTTCGGAGCTCCTCGTCGTGCCGCCATGCGACGTAATGCTGCTATGAATGCTAAACTGCTAAGGTCAGAGACTAACTCTATATGAACCGCTTTCGTCACCATGCAGATAAACAAGGCGATGTATCCTTTAGACGTTTTAATACCTCTGCCTTTGTTTGATTTTACTCTAATAAATCCTGTGTAGTCTATTCCAGTATGATAAAATGGAGGTGCTGGATTACATCTAAAATCAGGCAGGTTTCCCATTATTTGCTGTAGTCTTTTGGGCTCTTGCTTTTTGCAGGTCACGCAGTTACGAAGTTGCTTCTTGGTAGCTCTATTTCCCTTAATGATCCAATATTGTTGCCTCAATAAAGACAAGGATAGTCGAGCTCCTCCGTGGAAGGTAAGTTCATGTGCTTGCTGGATAAGTAGCTCCGTCAATCGTCCGTTATATGGGATTATTATGGGATATTTCATTTCGCTGCTAATGTTTGCATTTTTAAGACGTCCTCCGACTCTTAGAATGCCACTTTGATCTAAAAATGGGTTGAGATTTAATAGCTTGCTATCGGAACTGAGTCGGTGGTGCAATAATAGCTGATCGGTATCCGATGCAAATTCTTTACGCTGTATGTATTTAATAATAACTAATTTTGCTTTCCTTAACTCTTGTAACGTGAGATACGTTGGCCTTTGTTTACTTATCGGTGCAAGTGCACGTAATAACCACGCTACTATTCGATTTATTTTTATGAAAGAACTGTGCCGATTTAACAGATCTTCAATAATGCTAGGTTCACTGTGCTGAACGGTGAGGACTTGTTTCCGAATCTCTTCTTCTGTCGTATACTCTGTCTGATCTTGCTTCAGCTTAAATTCGGTAGTCCATAACCAGTCTGGACCTCGCCACCACAAGTTATGCTCCATTAATTGTGTAACCGATAGTCCTCTGCTTGCTGAATCGGCTGGATTTTCTTTTGTTGACACGTAGTGCCAAATATCAGGTGGTATTATACTAGTGATTTTCTTCACTCTATTCGCTACAAATGGCTTCCATCGATCTGGATTGCCTTGTATCCAGCTAAGGGTGACCTTTGAGTCACTCCAAGCATTGATTTCGTGATCTATGCTGACTATGCTAGTGATGATTTTTGCTAGTAATCTGGATAACAACTCCGCTGCACATAGTTCCAATCTCGGCAACGAAACTGTCTTGCTGTTTGGCACTAATCTAGTTTTTGCTGCTACTAATACCACTGATACCTTTTCTCCTGTCACATATACGACGCATGCGTATGCTTTCAGCGATGCATCAC
Source organism: Luperina nickerlii (assembly GCA_963855955.1). Classification (NCBI taxonomy): domain Eukaryota; kingdom Metazoa; phylum Arthropoda; class Insecta; order Lepidoptera; family Noctuidae; genus Luperina; species Luperina nickerlii. Next base: position 288,606 of record OY979666.1, on the reverse strand, counting down.
AAAACCCATGCAACTGGACAATGTCGCCGCGTTTGCTTTGTAACCATCGAGGTATTTTAAATCGGCTGATACACTCCATGTCTTCTGTTAATTTTGCCCACTCGTTCTTGATTTCAGCTGAGACTTCGTCACTCCACTGAATTCCATCAAGCCAAACCTTTTGAAATAGTAATTTGAATTTTGTCGTCAGCGGCGCTAGCCAACCTATGGGATCAAATAACCTTGATATTTCCGACAGGAGCATTCTCTTTGTAAGCTTTGTCGTATCTGGTGATGCTGTGCTATATTGGAAAGAAAACTCATCTGTTAATGGGTCCCATCTTAAACCTAACGTTTTTGCTGTGTTTTCTGTTTTGAAAACAAACGATGTTGCTTGAATATTCTGATGTGATGAATTTATGCTTCCCAATAGTCTCTTGTCATTTGCTGACCACTTTCTCAATAAAAATCCTCCTCTGCTTAGACACAGATTTAGTTCTGCTATGCTGCTTTTTCCTTCGTCAACAGTATGTGACCCCGATACTAAATCATCCATATAAAAATCTTCCCGTATGATTTTTGCTGCTGTGGGAAAGTTATGCTGCTCATCTGACGCTAATTGCCGAAGGGTCATCATCGCCAAAAAGGGTGCTGATTTTGTGCCATATGTAACCGTAGTTAGCTGGTATGCTTTAAGTGGTTGTTTTGATATCGGTCGCCAAAAGATTTGCTGTAGTTTTTGATCTGCTTCGTTAACTAAAATTTGCCGAAACATTTTTTCGATGTCGGCGGTGAATACATATTGGTATTGTCTCCACTTGAGTAACAGTGCCTGTAGGTCTCGTTGTAAGTTAGGACCTCTATGCATGACGTCATTAAGACTAAGTCCTGAAGAGGTCTTTGCGGACGCATTAAATACGACACGTAACTTCGTAGTGGATGATTCTGCACGCTCGACACCATGATGAGGTAAGTAACATTCTATCTGATTGCTACTGGAAGTTGCTAATTTCATATGCTCCAACTCTTCGTACTCCCTTAAAAATTGCTTATATTGCTGTGCAAAATATTCTTGCTTGCTTAATTTTTTCTCTAGGTTTTTAAATTGCGCTAATGCTATCTCCTTTGACGATCCTAATTTTTCCCTCATTTGATGCTTTATTGGTAACCTTACTTCATAACGACCGCCTTCAAGACGTTTTGTCGTTGATAGGTAGTACTCAACACATTGTTCTTCTTCTGCTGATATTTCATTTTGCTCGTGGATATCCTCGATTTGCCAAAATTGTTGAATATCCGCTATATTGTTAAGGATGACATTACAATGAAACTGTGGTTTTACGCTGCCGCACAGTAACCATCCTAGCTGGCTTTGCTGAGCTAAAGGTGAAGAAGAATCAGAGCTTCTTATCAAGCCGTCTAACATAATAAGAGCGTAGGCGTCTGCTCCGAGTAATAAGTCAACTGGACGGCTTATATAGAACTCTGGATCTGCTAATTGAATATGTTCCAAATGCGACCACGAAGGCTTTTCAAATGATCGATTGGGTAGGTTTTTGATAAGATTTTTCATAATCAAAACATCTGTATGAAATTCAAAGCTGTTATAATATATAGATTGACATTTAATGTTAAGCTTGCCCTTACAGTCAGCATCTTTTTCTCCGATTCCATAAATAACTCCATTAAATTGCTTTCGTTTTAAACCTAACTGTTGCGCTGCTTTCTCGCTAATTAGTGATATTTGTGAGCCCTGATCAATAAGAGCTCTTAATACAAGCTGCGTGCTGTCTGCTGATGTAACTTTCACTAATGCTGTAGCTAGGAGAATTTCAGTGAAATCTTGCTGAGATGCGTGAACATTATTGTTGCCTTGGTTTATATTTTCCTCTTTCTTAATGTAAATTGTTTGTTGCTTCATAGGACCGGACGTAGAATGAGGTTTTTGCTGAGTAAAACATTCATGCAATATGGTATGATGTTTTTCTGAACACTTACGACATCGTTTTGTCGAATGGCATTTATTACCGTTGTGATTAAAAATGCAATTTATACAACAATTATGTTGTTTGAGGGTTTTGAGTTTCATTTCGTTCGACAGTTCCAGAAATTTTTCGCAATTGTATAAATTATGTTCAGCAAAACAAAGAGGGCATTTGACTCCCGACACGTGCATGGCTTTCGTATTAGGCTGATTTGCTTTATAATTATGATATTTCCGATTACTTGTCGATGATGTTGAAGGACTGGCTTGCTGATGAGATGGCTGTGATTTTGGTATGATATCTTGTCGTCGACGAGATGATTCCAAACTAGTGAACTTATTTTCTAAGAACTCTAAAAAGTCTTGAAGCACTGGCAGTTCTCTAATGTTCTTTAACGACTCTATATAATCGGAATAAGATTCACTATCCAACTTATTCGATAAAATATGAACGAGCAGAGGGTCCCACGTACTAATATTTACGCCCAGGTTTTTGATGGCGTGAAGATTCTCTAAAGTGACGTCATGTAATTTTTTAATCGCTGAATATGATTGCTGCTGTATGGTGGGAAGATTCAAGAACCCATTGACGTGGGATGTAAATATGAGCTTCTTGTTTTCAAAGCGATGGTTTAGAATCTCCCAACAGACAATATAATTGTCGGCGCTGATAGGTAGGTGCTGAATCAAACGCTCGGCTTCCCCTTTCACCTTTCCTTTTAGGAATTGCATTTTTTGAGCGTTTGATAATGCGGTGTTTTTGTGGATAGCCTCGCTAAATAAATCCTTGAATGACACCCACTGCTGGTAATGACCCGTAAACACAGGAATCTCCATTAGTGGAGTTGATTTTTCCCGATACGATGTTGACCACATTTTAGAGTTGATAGCATTCTTCATGCTATTGAAGGTTCGCTCGTGCTTGTTGAAGTGGGACTCATACTCCATTGCTAGATCCTCCCCTGACTCGCCAATGATCTCCCAGTGAAGGTTATCAATGGTGGTCCAGCGGTTTTGCAGGGTTCGAAGAGCATCTTCGAACTCCCATTTGTCGACAATTGCGTCAACATCAATATTGCCGACAGCTCTAATCAAAGCTTTAAAGTTGACTGACTGCTTATGAAGCATATCGTCAAGCTTGCTGTTGGTTCCTCTCGACTCAAACGTCGGATAAGCTACTGCTGTTACTTGAGGTTCAGGGTGACTCGTTGAAGTACCGTCCGCATCTTTCTGTGCTAGTTCAGGGTACGATGAATGCTGACCCCTTTGAATCAACTCATTTTGATGTTGAATAATAAGTTTCTTTGCTGTCATGTAAATTTCTTCCGTACGCTCAAACTCAGAGTTGACAAAATATTTATGATTGCTCTTTTCAAAAGGAAGAATCTTTTCATGATTTATTTGGAATTCTTTCCAGTAACTTTCAAGTAACTCAATCTTACGCTTACAGTAGTCCAAAGTTTTACGCTCAACGCTATCCTTTTTAAAATTGGTGAGGAATTTTCCCAAGCACTCTGCTATCTCGGTTTGATTGAAATACAGTCTCCATCTCGCTGCTGGTAAAATGTATAAAACTGAACGATCTTACTTGAAGAAGTCCTTGTTGCTGCTAGCCCGACGAGGGTTGCTCCCCAAGTCAGTGATTCGGTGTTTTTGCTAGTGTGAGCAGTACACTTACTGCTGCTGACGGCGTACTCCACCAAGTGCTGCTTTGCTGCTTTTGTGAGCTATTAACTCACTGGTAAAATATATCGAGCGCCCTTGCTCAATACACTGCTGCTAAAGTCGTTACCACTACAGTCACTGCTAGGCTAGTGAATACTGCATTTAACAGTGTCACTGGTCCGGTACAAGTTCACTTCACTGCCGTTAGCCCCGAAAAACTATAAAAACGACCGCGAAATGTTCACATCCGGCTCGAAGGACCAAAATGTAGGAGTCGCGACCTAAGTGGTGACCTATGCTGCTAAATGAAACACTTCATTACACTTTGAACGTTTATTGCTAAAACGGTTGCTATACTACGCTATGCTAAATGCTTATGAATGAATTGCTAATAAGTACGAATGCACCCGGTTTGCTGTCCGACTATGCACTGATGCCGCGCCGCACTTAGCGCGGCGTAATTGATTAGCTAGATCAGCAAAACGTGTTCGATCGTAATTATTACATCGAACACTTAGTCACAAATGATAAACTAGGACCATCAAAGTAAAATAAATAAACAAGTTATTACAGTACTAATAACAATAATTAAACCATGGTCAGCAAAACGACCAGTCACCACAAGCAGCACCCGATTACGGGCATAACGCTAAGATCAGCCATTACCCCCCTCGCCATATTTGAAGGAAAGACGCAACCCGACCCCCGACGCTACCGCAAGCAGTGACATCTAAGGGAGCATGACGAACTTAATTGCTGCCGGTTGCTCAGGCAAGAATAATATGATCAATCGTCGAGGTTGCTAATAGCTAACCACATATTGCAATCAACTCATTAATAAAAAACATTGAAATGAGTAGATTATGTCAATAAATTATGTTGGGAAGGATTATACCTGTACATAGTTATATCTAATAGTGGTGTTAATCGTTTATCTAGAAGCATGTCATATTAGAATAAGCAGTTGAAAATAAAGCTTTGAAGCAAACACACGTCTTAATTACTCCAGTTTCTGTGCCAACCGAAAGTGAACCTTAACACGCTAAACATATGGTCCAAACGAGCCGGATTCATTGGTGTTGTTTTTTAAAGTTATAAAAACTGTTCGACCGATCGAATACAAAAGGATTGCACATTCCACAGCGATAAGAGTGAATAACAAGCTCGTTAGTGAAGATTTTATAAAACTACGAGTTATTACATCGCCATAACGTAGTGTATTTACATGAATTTGGGTTCAAATCAAACGAAAAAAAGTGCCTTTTTACTAAAATGAGTACTTCAAGCAGTCAATTACTCAATCTTCTAGAAGAAACAGCTGGTAAAATGCAAAAAGCCCAAGTTAATCTGAAGAAATGTCCTAAGGCACGATTAACAAAGGGTTACATCCAAGCAAGATTACAATGTATAGAAGAATATTGGCAGCACTTTAAATCAACACATGAAGAACTTGTTAAGTGTACACCGAAAGATCAACGTGCGAACATCCAGTACTTTGTTAACGAAGATTATTACGTTATTGAAGACTTGTTCTTGTGTTTACAAGGAGATTTAAAGGACATGATTTCTACATTGTTGTCACCATCAGGAGAAGTATGTAGTAACATCGCGACGATTAACCAAACTCAAGTTAAATTACCGAGAATTCATCTGCCTGAGTTTAATGGTAACTACGATGATTGGCCCACTTATCATGACTTGTTTATATCACTAGTCCATAACAATACGTCGCTAAGTTTGGTACAGAAGCTGCAATACCTGAAATCAAGTATTACCGGTGAAGCTGAAGCGTTGCTGAAACATATAAGGGTTACGGACAATAACTACAACCAAGTGTGGAATATATTGAAAAGTCGCTTCGGGAATAAACGAGTGATAGTAAATACTTTGCTGAAACGACTTACCGGACAAAAGGCGATTAAGACACCAACTGCAAATCAGATAAAGTCCTTGCTAGATACTACAACTGAATGTTTGAATAGTCTACAAAATCAAGATTTATCTATTGACAATTGGGACCCTCTAATTATATTTTTAGTGGTTCAGAAATTAGACCCTGAGACCCATAAGGATTGGGAGGAGCATACGTACACTCAGGAGTTTAACAAGTTACCCACCTTGAAAGATTTATATATATTTTTGGAGTCTAAGTTCCGTACATTGGAGTTGATGACCGCTAGTAGTTCTGCCGCGGTCTCAAAGGAGAAAACTATCAAAGATAAGTTATGTCATGCTTCTGCAAGCACACCGGCGAAGACGTGTACAATGTGCAAGGAAAATCACGCCCTATGCCATTGTAAAGATTTTATAAAGCTTCAACCTACGGAGAGGAACGAGTTTGTAAAGAAGAATAGCCTCTGCTACAATTGTCTGGCATCAGGACACTCAGCCTGGAAATGTCGCATACCTGTGTTCTGCCGTCGATGCAACCGCCGACACCACTCACTGTTGCACCAGCAGAGAAGTAACAACAAGCAGTCAGACAATTCACAAACTCCACACAGTCATAATAACGAAGGAAAGGAACAAGATAAAGAAGAAGCAAAAGAAGACGTCGCAATAGCATCACACTTCACGACGAAGAAGTCCACAGCTTTGCTGGCAACAGCACTAGTATATGTTAGGGATGACGATGGACTTACAACAGTATTGCGCGCTTTAATTGACCAAGGGTCACATGAAAGTTTTATCAGTGAGAGAGCAGCACAAAGATTAAAGATAAAACGCAAGTCAAGCAGAGGAACCATCACCACAGTTGGAGGGAAACAGACACACATAAATCACATCGTAGAATTTGATCTATTATCTCGGTGTGAAGATGATTTCAAGATTTCTTTGAAGGCGTACGTCATACCCAAGAACTTAACCTCCAATTTGCCACCAAGACATTTCACCCACAAAATCGCTGACTGGCCGCATTTACAAGGCCTCGCTCTGGCAGACCCATGTTACAACCAGCCAGGGCGAGTGGACCTTTTATTAGGTGTTCAAATTTATGACATCATTCTGAAGGGCGGGCTGGTCAGAGGTCCATTAGGCGCCCCAAGTGCACAAGATACACGCCTAGGATGGATTCTTTTTGGAAAGGTGGAAGAAACCACTTCTTCGAAAGATATCACCGTCATGCATCAACATATTGACATTGAAAATATGCTGAAATCCTTTTGGGAAGTAGAAGATGATAGTAAGATGAAACTAACCGAAGAAGAAGAAACCTGTGAGAAAATATACAAAGAAACATACAAGCGAAACGTTGAAGGAAGATTCGTGGTAAAATTACCACTCAAAACAGAAAAACCTAAGTCATGTGAAGGTAAAACTAGAGATATAGCATTGAGAAGATACATGTAACTTGAAAAACGCTTTGAGAATGATACACAGTTGAGGACGGAATACATAAAAGTAATGAAGGAGTATATTGATCTGAAACACATGGAAATAGTTCCAAAAAGCGAGATAGATAATTCAGCAGTGTACTTACCACACCATCCAGTCCTGAAAGAAACAAGTGAGACCACGAAGGTCAGAGTTGTCTTTGATGCTTCGTCCAAAGGTTGCAATAATATATCCCTAAATAATGAACTACTGATAGGACCTCAGCTACAGGATGACATGAGATATCTAGTTATGAGGTGGAGAATGAAGCCCATCTGTTTTGTGTCCGACATCGAAAAAATGTACAGACAGATATTGGTGACACAAGAAGACGCAGATTATCAACGTATTCTTTGGCGTCAGGATGCAACTGAAACAATTAAAGATTATCGTTTGCTACGAGTCACATTCGGTACTGCTTCTGCCCCTTACCTTGCTGTCAAAACGCTGCAACAACTAGCAGAAGATGAAAGCAAAGATTATCCAATAGCAACTGAAACCATCAAGCATGATTTTTTTATGGATGATCTAATGTCTGGACAGGACACAGTAGAACAGGCTATAGAAGTCGCTAAAGATATTAGCCATATCCTGCAAGGAGGAGGTTTCAAGCTGCAAAAGTGGGCATCGAACAGTAGCAAATTTCTGAAACAATTTGAAGCTGAACAGCATAGTAAGCAAGTTAAAATAGACATGAAGTTGCATGGTACGGTCAGAACATTAGGTTTATCCTGGAATATGGGTGAAGACACTATTCATTATCATCTTGATTACGCCCTTATGACAGGAGTAGTGACCAAAAGAAAGATATTGGCTGACGTTCACCGGCTTTTCGACCCGTTGGGATGGCTGGCTCCGGCGATAGTACCTGCAAAAATATTAATCCAAAGTTTGTGGCTGAAGCAATCCGCCTGGGATGACGAAGTAGACTCTGAAACAGAAAAAAAATGGATTAGTATAAGAGAAAGCTTATCACATTTGAAAGTTATTGAACTGCAGCGATGGTTACAATGCACAAGTCAAAGCATGAAGACCGCTTCTGTACACGGTTACTGTGATGCTTCTGAAAAAGCATACGGAGCTGTAGCTTACCTGAGGGTGCTGGGAGAAGACCATCAATACAAAACGACTATAATTGCTGCCAAATCCAGAGTTGCGCCTGTAAAACCAATGTCACTACCGCGACTAGAGCTATGCGGCGCAGTGTTACTTTCAAAATTATTAAAGCAAATAAGCGAAGCCATGCATATTCCTACTAATCAAATATTTTCATGGACAGACTCGACAATAGTTTTATCATGGTTGCAAGGAGATCCTTCAAGATGGCAAACTTTTGTGAGGAACAGAGTCGTAACGATAATCGATAACATCGGCAACAAATGGTTTCACGTACTATCACAAGAAAACCCAGCAGATGTCGTATCCAGGGGCATGCTGCTATCAGAGTTGAAGAACTGTCGATTGTGGTGGGAAGGACCGGACTGGCTGAAACAAAGGGAAATAATATTTACCAGCATAAGCACTCCGACGGACCTAGAAATGAGAAAAATTATAAATGTAAACATGGTATCGGAACAACAAGATGTCAAAGAGAAAACTTGGTCATCCCGCTTCGAGGTTTGTGATACACTCAAGGAGTTACTGCAAACAGTGACATATTGCAGACAATTCTTGAACCTGAAAAAGGAAAAAACACAAATTAGTCTAAATACTGAAGAATTAGAAAAATCATTACACAAATGTATACAAATAACACAAAAAGAATGTTTTGAAGAAGAAATTAAAGACCTGAAAGAGAAAGGCAATGTTAAGAACAGGAGTGTATTGAAGTCACTCAATCCATATTTAGATCGAAATTATATCCTCAGGGTGGGCGGTAGAATTCGACACGCTAATCTAGACAAGGATAGAAAACACCCCATCATCTTAGATAATAAATCATATTTAACAAGACTGATTGTGACCGATGCACATATGGTAACTTTGCATGGAAGTGTACAATTAATGTTTAATTATATTCGATCTAGATACTGGATTGTGAAAGGAAAAGGTTTAATCAAGGCTGCAGTGCATAAATGTTTAATTTGTGCAAAACAGCGGGCTAAAATTAGAACCCAGTTTATGGGAGACTTACCCAAAGAACGAGTGACACCGGCCCGAGCATTCCTGAATTGTGGTGTTGATTTTGCTGGCCCGTACCAAATTCTAAAGTTTAGAGGAAGAGGCGCTAAAACGAACAAAGGCTATATTTCATTGTTTATTTGCATGGCAACTAAGGCCATCCATTTAGAACTTGTTGGCGACCTAACATCCGAAGCGTTTATCGGAGCGTTCAGAAGATTTGTATCACGTCGAGGAAGATGCAATCACATGTGGAGTGACCAAGGCCGAAATTTTGTCGGAGCCAACAAAGAGCTTGTTGAAACCTGGAATGCAGCAAAGTTAGATTTTGAAGGTGATATAGCAAATACTTTGACCAAGGATGGGACGCAGTGGCATTTTATTCCGGGATATAGTCCGAACTTCGGCGGGCTATGGGAAGCCGGCATAAAATCCACTAAATATCACCTCAAACGAGTTTTGAATAGTCACATGACGTTTGAAGAGATGACTACGCTTTTGTGCCAGATCGAGGCTTGTCTAAACTCGCGACCGTTGTGCCCCATCGATGATTCAGACAAAGATGACATGGAAGTACTTACTCCAGGACACTTCCTGATCGGGGAAGCACCAATCACCGTACCTTCACCAGACTTGAAAGACGTACCTGTCAGCAAACTATCTCGATGGCAGCATATTCAAAAACTCTTGAAAGACTTTTGGCAGCAATGGCAGCAGGAGTATTTAGCCAGACTACAGCAACGGCCGAAATGGTTAAAGACAGTTCCAGACTTAGAGATTGGTCAGATAGTGCTCGTAAAGACGGACAATTCTGTTCCCGGGAAATGGCCACTTGGACGCATCGTAGATAAACACCCTGGCCAAGATGCAGTTACTAGAGTGTATAGTGTGAAAACCGGTAACCACATAGTTAAACGATCAATTGGTAAATTATGTCTTCTACCTGTAGACACCTAGATTTAATTTCATTATGCATACCGTACCGTAGGTTTATTTAAATATTGTATGTACTGAATAAAATTAAGATTGATTTACTGAGAATTCAATTTCATTAGTTTACAGTTGGTTATAGTTATGACTATCTACCATTTTGTGTCTAGTATTTGATTGTTATTGAAAATGTGTAAATTAATTCAACGTTACAATTTTATTTGGTTTAAAAGAACTTAAAGCTCTTTTGGTGGGCGGTATGTTGGGAAGGATTATACCTGTACATAGTTATATCTAATAGTGGTGTTAATCGTTTATCTAGAAGCATGTCATATTAGAATAAGCAGTTGAAAATAAAGCTTTGAAGCAAACACACGTCTTAATTACTCCAGTTTCTGTGCCAACCGAAAGTGAACCTTAACACGCTAAACAAATTAAAATAAAAAAAGTAATTAAAAAAATACGGTTCAAATATCATTTATTTCTCAAAGATTTACATAATCACTTAATGAAAAACAAAGTTTTAACATGCAGGTAATTGTTAAAATAAAAGAAACATTCGGAAACAATATAAATGGGTGAATTGCCCAAGCAAAAAAATACACGGCAAACCTGAGAACGGTTCAACGGTAGTACAATGTGCTGATTTTTAATTTTATATATTTTTTCTCAACAACGTAAGTACTTCTCTACCTTGGCAAAAAAAATCATTGATATCTACCTTCTAATACACCAAAAAAAAATTACAAAGTGTTATTTTATCATCACGGTGGCCTGTCCTGAACCCAATTCCGCTCATAAAGCACCTTCCCCTGCAAATACATTCGTAATATGGATTTAAATCGATTTTGTTATCAATATATTTGATCAAATAAAACTATTTTTGTTTGTTTATCTTCTTTCTCATGGATTTGACAGGCAGTCAACTTTTGTCTGGAAAAAAGTTATCATTTCAGAGGACAGTAAGTTTTAGTAGAATAGCCATGTCAACATTGCGTTGTTACGCCCCTCTCACCTTTCCTCACTTCGGATCAGTCCGGCTCAAGCTCGCGAACGCATCGGTCCCAACGTCTTGCGTTTTCCCGCCAAAAAAGTAAGTTTATCATTTCAGTGATATGGGGACAAAAATTGTTTCATTTCGGTGGCTGTTATAACTCGTGCTAGATTCGTAAAACCATAAATTTTTAGAGATCCTTGTGTCAAATACAAAGTCATAGTTTTATAATGTACTTTTACCTAGAGTGTAGATTAAGATCATTGTTTAAGATAAGTATATAATACATTAATAAACATTACATTAATATCATTCTTTGAGGTTATTGTAACCTCAAAGAATGTAAATATGTAGTACTAATTGTAATATCTGTATATTAATGATGATATTAAAATAACTGTGTACTGTCCTGTCTCAGCGTTTTTATAAAATTTGTGGAAATTAAACCTAACAAAGTACGGAACCCTGGCTGCCCGGCACGGTTGTTCTTAGCTGTATCATTTCGGTGCATTTATTTCATTCCGGTGCAGTCTGTCATTTCGGTGGTAATTTTTATAATTTCGGTAGACACTTTTCATTTCAGTGGACTCTTAAAAATTCATTCTTAAATATTTATGTAAGTTTTGATGAAATTTGATGTCCACTCACGCACAATGTTATAAAATAGGCTAAAGTTTAATTTGTCACTAAAAATATCTAGATAGCATTAAAATAAAAAAAATCCCACCGAAATGACAAATAAAAATCTCTTGTTGAAATTCACCCAAATATGACATTAATTTACTTATTAACAATATGATGTATTGTACACCAATAGCAGTAACATAGGTACTTTTGTACCTATGTTACTGCTATTCGTGTGTACAATCATTTACCGCCAGCAATGAATGAATTAAATCGAAATATTTTAAAAAATAAATTGAAAAAATGTTAATTGATCAGGCATTTTATAATCTGCATGACTTTTTTGTTTAAAAATTGGATTTGTAAGTACTCAATTTCTTAATCATCATCAGTCTGTGTGGTGCCGGACTTAAAGAATAGCACCACCCCATACTTCCCATGGGTGTCATAAAAGGCGACTAAGGGTCGTACCGGAGGATCGGCAGCAGCGTTCTCTATGCATTCCACCACCATACCAGACTGCGATCGCCAACCCGCCTGCCAAGCTTACGAAACTGAAGACCGATGATGGCAGGATCGTATCCGCCAAACCTGAGCTCTTGAGAGAGATCGAGAGGTTCTATGGACAGTTATACACGTCATCAAGTAACCCCGTTACGAATCTGGCAAACGACCCAAGAGCTAGATTGACCCGACACTACGACCGAAGACATCCCGAACGTCAGCCTGTACGAGATTAGGATGGCTCTGAAGCAGCTCAAAAACAACAAGGCGCCGGGTGATGACGGAATTACGGCCGAGCTCCTGAAGGCCGGCGGAAAGCCCGTTCTTAAGCCCCTTCAAAAGCTGCAGTCTCTTCAACGGTGCCAGTTCGACTATCGAGGTGCTGAAGTCTGTACGAAAACGCCACTATGTCAGTCCGACTCCAGGATCAGTAGTAAGCAAAAATCAGTGTGTGAGCCAGCTGCAACTATAGATTTGACTGGTGATGATACCATACCATTGTGTCCTATTGTTATGAGTCACAACAAATTAAAGAAATATATTAAAATCAAAAAATTAATTAAACGGTCAAAGAGATCAATAAAAAAACAAAATCTCTTAAAATTAAATCTTTCACTTAGAAAGGAACGTGTTGTGTTATCGAAAAGTTTAAATAATTGTACTATTGAGTTAGATAAATGTAGGGAAAAGTATGACACTGATATCCAGCTCCTCTATAATGACATATTACACAAGGAGCATTTGCTGAAGGATATTTTTGAAAAATATGAAAGTTCACAACGGCAACTAAGTGACCGCTTGTTTGAGGCTGGAGAACTACTGGATTTGGTGAAGTACAATGCTGAGAGGTACGAGTCTCTGACTAATGATCTTTCATGCAGCTGTGTCAACCAACCACCATCTCTTCAGCCTCAGTCTGACTTGCCCCTTCCGGTGTTAGCTCTTCCAGCAGAGACCACACAGATAAACAAATCAATTTTTTTTTGTGACGAGTTAGGTTCTGGCTTAGGAAAAATTTTACTCAATTACCTTAGCCATAGTTTTACCAATCACAGTTACCATAACATAAGTTTTAAACAAATGATAAAAAGAATTGCCAATGCAAACCTAGATAATTATTATACTATGGTTTTGCTATTAGGTAATAGCACTGGTATAACCAGAATGGACATAGTGGATGGTGTGAACACCTTATTAAAATTAAACATAGGTAAGCTAATGTTGTGTGCTTTTCCTTACTCAGATACTTTATCATATAATGAAAATAATTATATTTATAAGTTGAATAATACTATTCACAAGCTGACATGTTGTCATAGTGACAAATTATTGTTTTTTGACACTAACAAGTTTGTTAGTGGTTTTAAGTTAACTCAGAGATCTTTATCTCTGTCTGGGAAATGTAGACATCTGATTGCTATGTTGATAGCATATAATATTAACGAGGTTATAGCTAATATAACGAATTCTAGTATTAGTGACGAATCTGTGTTGCCTAGTTATACTAACAACATAGTGATTAATTATGAATCGTCATGTACGAAGGAGGATCCACCTATAATACCAACATCTTTGGAGACCACTACCAGTCAGATAGGGTTTTCCCCTTCTGCTGGAACTTATTCGGGCAATCTAAACTCTCCAGTTGTAGTTGTGGAGATCACTCCGGATAACTCTTTAAACTAGTTAGTAAGACAACGGAAGTTACCCCTTCAAATAACCAATTACTATTAGAGAATAATAAAAAGGTATCTTCTGGCAATATTACTCAGAATAATAATAAACTAAAGGGAGGGCAACATATTTTAAAATTACTTAACCAAAATATTCAAGGTTGCTCTTCTAAATTACTGGAAATAGAATTGTTTTTAGAAAATACCAAGTTTGATGTCATTTGTTTAACAGAACATTGGTTAAAAGCCCATCAAGTAATGTCAATTAACTATGAAAATTATTGTGTAGTTAGCCATTTCAGCCGAACACGTATGATACATGGCGGATCATTAATATTAGTTAAAAATTCAATTAAATCAAAGGAACGAAAAGACATCGTCGGGCTGTCTGTTGAACACACCATTGAATTGTCCTGTGTTGAGCTCGATAAGCATGTAGTAGTATGCGTATACAGACCTCCAAGTTACCAGAATCTAGCTTTGTTTGATTCTGTAATGGAAGATGTGCTAAAGAAACTTTCTGCTAGTAGTAAGTCAATAATCATATGTGGCGATTTTAATATTAATTTATTAGAAAATAACTCAAATAGTATCAGATTATTAAGTCTTTTTGGGTCATTTGATTTGTCAAATGTTTTTATTGAACCCACCCGAGTAACAGCTTCCACTGCCACTTGTATAGATAATATTTTCTGTAACTGTGATTATTTACACAAACAAATTGTAAATAAGTTGCCATCTGATCACAGTGGACAAACAATAACATTTTGCTCCTACGTGCCTTTACAAAAAATTTTAATAAGGTTTAGGCCAATTACATGTAAAAATTTAGAAAAATTAAATAATTCTTTGGCCAGTAAATTATGTGTTCAGAGTTTTAATAATTTATGTGACCCAAATGAGTTTTACGCCGAGTTCTTTTCACTATTAAACACGCAATTTAATGACACTTTCCCACTAAAGACTAAAAGTATTTACACAAAGTTCTTATTTAGCGATTGGGCGACTCCAGGTATTCGTAAAAGCAGGGAAAACCTCTTTGAACTTTATGGCTTGAAGCAACATATGAATAGCACAAGCCTTCATCAGTATGTTGCAACTTATTCTAAGACTTTCAAAAGTGTATGCAAAACAGCTAAAGCTCTTTATATTAGCAATAAAATAAAATCAGCCGATGATAAAATAAAAACTACCTGGCAAATAATAAATAATGAAACAGGTAGGAAAAAACAGCGTAATACTGAATTTAATTTAGAGACCGCACATGGCCCCATCAATTCAGATATAGAAATTGCCCAGGAATTCGAAAATTTTTTTGCTAATATTCCCATTAAAACTACTGAAGCTTTGAATTCCTCACCCGCGCTTTCTGCTGACTTACTTAGAAAGAATGTTGAGGCATGCTCTTCGGAGTTTGGGTTTCAACATACAAACCCCCAGGCTGTTATAAAAGCTTTTAAAGATCTTAAAATTAAATCAACAGAAGATCTCTGGGGAATGTCTGTAAAAGTTTGTAGATCTATCATCGAAACGATTGCGCCCTATTTAGCTTTCATATTTAACATCAGTATAGACCAAGGAGTCTTTCCGGATCTCATGAAACACAGTAAAGTAGTTCCTTTGTTCAAATCCGGTGATAGTAAAGAACCCAACAATTATAGGCCTGTCTCAATTCTGCCGGTTCTCAGTAAGGTGTTTGAAAAGTTGATGCTCAATCAAATGTTACGCCACTTTAACAAAAATTCCATCTTTCATGAACAACAGTACGGTTTCACCAAAGGGCGTTGTACCACTGACGCCGGTGTAAACCTAATAAAGAACATTTTTAACGCCTGGGAGGAAGCACAAGATGCCATTGGAATCTTTTGCGACCTCTCTAAGGCGTTCGATTGCGTAAGCCATGAGACACTTCTGCTGAAACTTGAGCACTATGGGATTAGGAATTTAGCTCTTGATTTACTAAAGTCATACCTAAAAGATAGAAAGCTTAAAGTTCAAGTAAACGGCGTAAACTCATTAGGGTCTGAAATAGCAATGGGCGTTCCTCAAGGTTCTATATTGGGTCCATTCCTCTTTTTAGTTTACATTAATGATTTACCCCAATTACTTCAAAATCAACCGAAGATGGTGTTATTTGCAGATGACACCTCATTGATCTTTAAGATAGACAGACGAGCACAAAATCTTGACGACGTGAATAACTCTATTCTTCAGGTCCAAGATTGGTTTACGGTAAATAATTTGGTACTAAATGAAAAGAAAACCAAATGCATTAGATTTAAATTACCTAATGTTAGAAGTAGTGAATGTGACATCATACTGAATGGAGAAAAACTGGAATTTGTTGATCAAACTGTTTTTCTGGGAATCACGCTAGACGACAAATTACAATGGGGACCTCACATAACATCTCTTGCGGGGCGGCTTAGCTCGGCCGCTTATGCTGTTAGAAAGATAAGACAATTAACTGATATAGAAACCGCGCGTTTAGTCTATTTTAGCTACTTTCACAGCATTATGTCGTACGGCATTTTACTATGGGGTCGAGCTGCTGACATTGAATCCATCTTTATTTTGCAAAAAAGAGCTGTCAGAGCCATTTATAATCTACGTCGCCGCGAATCTCTCAGGGAACTTTTTAAAAAGATTAATATTATGACGGTACCTTGCCAATTCATTTATGAAAATATTATGTATGTAAGAAAAAATCTACATCTTTTTAATAAAATAAGCGATATACATAATTTTAATACTAGAAATAAAGATAAAATACATCAACCATTTTTCAGATTAGCCAAGGTACATACATCTTTTATGGGGTACTGTGTTAAATGTTACAATAAAATACCTTGCGATGTATTGCAATTAAATGAAAGAAAATTTAAAACTCACATTAAACGTACACTTTGTAAACAAGCATACTATAAATTAGAAGATTATATCCAAGATAAGAACGCTTGGAGACATGCTGGTCCTGCTCCATAGGACAATCTGGAGCCTAGACAAAATCAAACTGGTTGCTAATTTAATTGTAAATTTATACTTTTTTTTGACATTGATTTACATTCTGTAACTACTTTACTACTCACACCCTGACTTATTACTTGTATTTTTTTTTTTTAAAGAAATCGTTTACTTTTACCATGTTTGTAGATATGTGAGCACCATGTATCTATCAGATAATTAATTTATATGTCATGGTTTCATTTTTAAGTCTTTTACCTATTGTGGTATAGTAATTTTATTTTGGGTGCATCGTGCTCACATATTATTATTATATAATTAATGTATGCCAAATTTTGTAAAATATTTTAAAAGAGTAACGGTGGAGTTTCTTGCCCGTTCTTCTCCATACGAAAACTACCTTTTGGAATGGGCGACTAGAATCAATTCTATTTGTTGTAATTTCTGACGTTCAAAAGTGCCTTTAATGTGCCTATTTGAAATAAATGCTTTGACTTTGACTTGACTTTGACTTTGATCAGACCTCCAAACCTATCCTTCCTTCTGCAGCGAGGTGTGAAACAGGGAGACGTTATCTCCGAAACTGTTCACCGCTGCATCGGAGGACGTCTTCAAGGTTCTGAACTGGAAAGGGGCTCGCATTAACATCAAAGGCGAGTACATAAATCACCTTCGGTTTGTCCCTGTCGTTTCGGGTGACGCAGGTGCTCTCGGGGCATGGTTGCTTCGGGAAGTACCTGAGTCGCATAAACAGGGAGCCGGACGTCCGTCGTCACCACTGCGTCGACTGCCGGGACACGGCGTGGCATACCCTGGCAGAATGTGCCGCTTGGAAGGAGCCGCGCCGTGCCCTCATCTCAGAAGTAGGCAGTGACCTGTCGCTGCCGGCCGTGGTCGACTCGATGGTGGGCCGCGAAGAGTCCTGAGACGCGGTGGTTTCCTTCTGCGAAACGGTTGTCTCGCAGAAGGAGGCTGCGAAAAGGGAGAGGGAGATCTTGTCCACTCACCCGGCCCGCAGCAGGCGCACCGGGCGTCGGCGGAGGGCGAACAACGCCCTCTTCCAGCCCCCCTAAATGGGTCCAGGGGCGACGGACTCGGGGACGTCCGTCGCCCCCCACACATCAGGACCCGAGGTGGCGGCGCGTAGTGTTCCACGCGCACCCCTCTTAGACGTCACGGTGAGAGTCAAACACCTCACTCCCCCCCCTGACCCGACGAGGCCCGCAGTGGCGGGCCGGCACCAGCCGGGGGTTGCGGAAGGATCGTACGTTCCCGCGACCCCCGGCGTAGGTGTGAGATGGAACACCGGGGTGGTTTTTAGTCAGTAAGAGTCTGACAGACCCAGACATCCATGAGGATTTTCCACCCCGGAAACAAAAAAAAAAAGGTTGAACAATGACCATTAACGCGCGAAGGCGAGCGAGTAGAACGAGCGTGCCGCGGCAGCGGCCGCCGAGGGCCAGGTGGTTGTTGGTGAATTATTTGGGTTAGATGAGGTTATAACAGTATGATGTTTCATGATATTTACTTACTTATTCATTACTGAATGTTGGCTGAAAATTTATAAATATGAAAGTTACGTTAACTGAACGTTATATAGGTACATAAAAAGAGCATTATACAAATTGTAAATTATATGTAATGAACGTTATGCTGAATGTTATTAAAGCAAAAGAAGGTTATATGACATAATTATAACATTCTATCACATGAAATTAGGTTATACGTTTTTATAGCATATGTAAATTATATTCCTTTTACCCGTTAATATATCTATCCCTTTTACCCGTTAATGTATCCAACCTTATTTATTTTAGGTATGGTAGGATACAATGAGCTAAGGGTTAGGAGGGATCTTGCACTCACTTCATATATATTTAAGTTACTGAGAGGGAAGGTGCATAATGCAGTTATTTTAGGGCTGGTGAGTCTGTGCGTTCCGGACAGGTACGTGTGGCGACGACAGCAGCCGCCACTGCTAGTGGAACCGCGTGCTCGGACCAACCTTTTAAGGGAGGCGCCCCTGACGCGTGCACTCCGCACGCTCAACCTCATAGCGAGAGGGACTGACTTATTCTGTTGCTCTCTGAGTGAATTCACAAGGAATGCATTATTTATAATAAGTTATAGATTTTAGTATGTTTAAGTTAAGATAAGCGCATTTACCGCATTGGGTTATATCCTGTAATGGTTTGTGTAAGTAGATAAATAAATAAATAAATTATGTGAACGTTATTTTAAGTGACATTATACCATCTGTTATTATGCCATATATTACACACCCACAGTTGGACTTACTCTTTTTGGTTCTGTATAGGTAAGTCGTTGTTGTTAGGTATAAGAATGTTCTTACTGGTACCTTGTTGTCGTACAAACTAGTTTAAAAGATTATCTGGAGCTCACCCCAAGAATTCAATGTCATTACCACGCAGTGAGCTCCTAGTGAGTGGAATACACACATGGAGCCCGCTACCAGTGTTGCTATCGTAAAAATCTGAGCTGCCGTAATGTCGCAGTCTGGTTTTCCGTAATTTAGGGAAAAAATACTAATATGCCGTATTTAATAAAAAAATGTCTATTCCTCACTTGTTTCTCGTTTATATTACCTCAGATTCATGTTTATCTAGAGCATACTGTCTTGTCCTGCTTCTCATTTTGTCGCACTCGTAGGCACAGATTACTAATATGTAGGTTGTACTTGTAGGTGAAACAGTTACATTAGTACAGACGCCAGCAAGTCAAGCTACTACAATCTGTCAAATATCTTTAACAGATTTTCAACGTTATCGCTAAAACATAAGGTTCAAAGTTGATTGGGAAAATTTGACAGTTTCGGGTAGCTTGATGTGCTCGCGTCTGTACATACGCGTATGTACGTGGTGTCATTTGCAACCCTTTCATTCCTGCCACCTTGGCGTTACAATTACAACTTCATGTTTGATGTAGTCGGATTTTCCCGACTGTGCTCATAACATTACCTTTGTACAGACAGCGTCAGTATGTGCTAACCCCTCAAGTTTTAAAATGATACACATTAAATTCCTTACAAATAATCTAAAGAATACTTCAAAAAGAACCCATTGTTTCGACTCAGATTCGAACCATCGCATCACCGAACGTCGTCATACTCATACCGGCAGTTTGACGAACTAGCCAGCGAGCCCATATGAATTGCGTTGAAATTGTTATCTACTATGGTCTGAGTCATTTTATCTTTAGGTGGGATGTCTAATCGATAGATGTTATAATTTGAGGGTATCCATTAATTTTACTTACTTACGTTGTCTTTATAAAATTAATCCATACCCTCAAGTTATAACTACGACGTTTGATGTATACGTTCACTTAAAACGGCGAAGAGTAAACGACTACGATTTATCCATTAATTTTTAAAATGATTTATGATTTTATGAGAACTAAAATAGTTGTTCTGTGTGAACAAAATGTGAGTGAGCATAAAAGGAATTGCGAGACAGCTTGGCATAGCAGTAAGTTCATTATAATATTAATTGTGTT
The DNA here is from genome assembly GCA_963855955.1 of Luperina nickerlii. Classification (NCBI taxonomy): domain Eukaryota; kingdom Metazoa; phylum Arthropoda; class Insecta; order Lepidoptera; family Noctuidae; genus Luperina; species Luperina nickerlii. The sequence goes on along the minus strand of OY979666.1, from coordinate 268,277 downwards.
CTCCGATTTTTTTCTTGTTGAGCTATTTGCGGTATCTTGTGTGTGGTATTTAATAACTTATTTAAAACCATTTTTTTCTATACACAGACAAACGGTGCGCTCATGGGTGCGCAGATTTCAAGAAACCAGCGATGTTAAGACAATGTCCATGGGTCGGAGAACTACTGGGATCTTTACGGACCAATCTGAACATCATCGGGATATTGTTAAGGTTCACACTACACCGCCGTTTACATCCACTCGTTACAGTTCGCAACGGCATGGACTACCTCTGTCCACGGTTCGAAGACATTTACACGCAGCGAACATTCACAGTAATCGACCTGCAAAATATGTCGAACAGAAGAACATCGAAGAGAACGATTGCGGTTTGCCCAGAAATAGCAGTTATATTAATTAAGTATGACAACAAAATAAACAACGAAGACATTTAACTCATTTGATCCCACTATTTTACTTTGTATAGCAAAATATTCTAAGTAGATATCATGAGCTAATAAGAGATGTTAATTGATTATCTATTGATAACATGTTTATTCACTTATTATGCTCATGATTGTAATCCTGCCAAACTAACTTCTAGTTCCTAGACAAGTTGCAAACGCGTCAAAACTTGTCTCTTTCGATGTCACTTGTCAGACTGTCAAATGTCAAATTTGTATGCTGAGACGACATGACAGGTCACGTGACATTTCGTTAGGTCATGTCAATCTAAAATTTTTCTGCCGCTTACTGTTTTATCGTTTACGTTAATAGGATGCCACTTGTCTAGGAACCCAATTGTGTCAGTTGGCAAAATAGTATATTATGATAACTGTAAATAAAATTATCAAATCAAAATAAATCTTTGTTGTAAAATAAGATCATAGTTTTGTTAAATAATAGCAATAATAAATATTATTATATGATTATTAAGTTATTTTATTTTTCTTTATTTTTAAATTCTTTATAAATAATTACTAATTAAAACAAAATAGAAAAATATATTAAAATAATAATTATAATGAACAAAAAGCACATTTCGTGCCCATGATTTGAATTTCCACTCATAGGCACGGCAAGCGGTCTTGAAACCTCTAGTCTATTTAGACGATGAATAAAACGTTCGTAAATGTTAATCCTATTATTGCTTGTCGTTTTCGCAATAATAAAAATATTAACGTTTTATTGAAAAAAACAATAATAAAAACAGAATTTTAAAAAATAAATACTATCTTAAACTTATTTATTCACAAAAACAATAAATTATTTAAAATAAAATGTTTTTGCAAAATACAAAAACCAACTTGGGCCTATCACGGATTTGAACGCACATGTCTTTTGGAGGGGTAATCACTTAATGGAGCGGTGTGTACGTTTCGTTTCACCTAAAGTTAATTGCCGTATTTTTTGATACAATGAGAGAACTGCCGTATGCCGTATTTTCTGAAAAAAATCGTGGATTGCCGTATAATACGGCAATTGCCGTATCAATAACAACGTTGGCTCCTACGTTCAATTTGTATAACTATTTATAGCATTTGAGTCACAGTTATGTAGGCTCACCACCTTTTTATTACCTAGTAATATTACTAACATACACATCCACATCTTCCCTCAATAATAAATTACTGTATGCCTGGTTGCTCTTTGTTTCATATTATGAAACAAATTATTAAATACATATACAATTTTACAACATGATACAACTTTATTAATTTTTATGGATAATAGGGGAAACGTAAACAAAGGAGAAATGCTCCAGTATCATAGAACATTATGCAACCTTAGTTTAAGACAAGTTGTGTTGTTTACATTCCCTTACAGTAACAGGTTGCCACAGGAAGAAAATAGGTTTTGAATTGAATTCAAAATTATTTTAAAAAGTTTGTTATATAGCCAAGTCACGTTATTTGGGTTCAAAGACTAAAAACAGCAGTAATGTAATTAAAACAACTTGGAATATTATTAACTAGCTTCTGCCCGCGACTTCGTCCGCGTGAAATTTCTTGTTACTCCGAACCCACCCCGTCGCATCGCATCGCCTGCCCGCGCTATTACTTCGTTTTTGCTTAGCGTTCTTTCTGACCTTTTTTTATTTTTGCTCGGCTCCTAAAGGTCATAGCGTGATGTTAAATAGCCTATAGCCTTTCTCAAGAATTGGGCTATCAAATGCAAAAAGAATTTATCAAATCCGTCTGGTAGTTCCAGAGATTAGCGCGTTCAACCAAACAAACAAACAAACTCTTCAGCTTTATAATATTATTGAAATAATAGTCAAAACCTATAGGTACTGTAGGTTTTATTTAGCAAAACGTAACATATTGATGAAAATGACAATACATTCTTAAGACAATCGGATTATGAGAAATTAGAAGTATCTATGGTCACAGAAGAATAAATGTGGTAAAAAGGTTCACCACAATTATATTATATAGTATAGATAGTGAAGTGGGAAGGTCTAGTAACCGAGATACAGCCTGTCTATTAATGACAACATAATAAAATCAGACTCACAAGTCGCCGAGGCATTTAAAAATTTATTTTCAGATATTCCCGTTTCAACTACTACATCCCTTAACTCGTCACCTTCTGTTGCTGAGTCTTTGCTTAAGGAAAATGTTAATGGTTGCGATTCGGATTTTCATTTTGAATATATTACATGTACTTAAAGATATAATTAAAACCATTCACACTTTAAATGTAAAAAAGACTGCAGATCTATGGGGTAATTCTATAGATGTTGCTAAGTCTATTATTGACATTGTAGCACCTACTCTTGCTCTTACCTTTAATAGTTGTATTGACAATGGGGAGTTTCCTGACCTTATGAAACATAGTAAAATAATACCTTTGTTTAAATCAGGTAGTACATCAGACCCCACAAATTATAGACCTATTTCTGTACTACCCTACCTTTAGTAAAATTTTTGAGAAATTAATTTTAGACCAAATGCAAAGATTTTTTAACATAAATTATTACATAGCAAACAGTTCGGTTTTACAAGGGGTCGTTCAACTACTGATGTTGGTGTTGAACTTTTAGGACATATTTATAATGCATGGGAAGATAAATGCGATGCCTTGGGCATCTTTTGTGATTTGTCCAAGGCATTCGATTGCGTTTTTCACGAAACGTTAATCAGGAAACTCCACCACTATGGGATCCGGAATACTGCTCTGGATCTTCTTACTTCATACTTGAGTAAAAGGATTCAGAGCGTTGACGTTAATGGAGAAAGATCACCCGGATCTATAGTAACGATGGGAGTCCCGCAGGGCTCAATTCTTGGTCCTTTCTTGTTTCTTATTTATATTAATGACTTGCCGTACCTCATAAAGGATAATCATGATATAGTGTTGTTTGCAGATGACACTTCACTTTTGTTTAAACATAAACGTCAGCAGTTGGTTACTGAAGATGTAAATAGCGCGATCTCGAAAGTAGTCCACTGGTTCAATGTTAATAATTTGCTTCTAAACGAGAAGAAAACTAAATGCATTAAGTTTACGCTACGTTAGGCAGGTGAAAGCTAATGTGTTGATAAAGGGCGAGGTATTGAATCCTGAAGACAGCACAGTATTCTTGGGCATAACTTTGGATGTTAAGCTTCAGTGAGGTCCACATATAAATAAATTGTCAAAAAAGCTAAGTTCCACAGCATACGCTGTAAGAAAAATTCGTAATTTAACTGATATAGAGACTGCCCGTTTAGTGTACTTCAGTTCTTTTCATAGTGTAATGTCGTACGGTATTCTATTGTGGGGAAATGCCGCCGATATTCAGACTATCTTTGTTTTGCAGAAGCGTGCTGTTCGATCAATTTATAAATTAAGTTCGAGACACTCTCTCAGAGAAAAGAGATTAATGTAATGACTGTGCCTTCTCAGTATATTTATGAAAATCTTTTATATGCCCATAAAAATATAAAATTGTTCAAAAAATACAGTGATATCCATAAAATAAATACTAGAAACAAACACAAATTTGTTGTACATACCTACAACAAGGCTCAAGAAAATAGGTGGCTCGTTTAGATGCCAATGTATACGCTTTTATAATAAACTACCAAGCCACGTTCAAGCTCTAAGCCTTAATAAATTTAAATCATTAATTAAACGTAAGTTGTGCAAGAAAGCATTTTATACTGTTAAAGATTATATTGAGGACAAAAAGGCTTGGGATTGAGCTGCTTCCAATTTCTGCATTTTGAGTGCTTTTGTTTTTTTTTTTAATACACATATTGACATTAATGATTTTTTTTAAACAATGATATTTGCTTACTTTGTAAAGTATTACATTATTTAAATTATTGTGAATGTGAAGACGACACATCTTACATTCATTTTATATTTTTTTTATTATTGTCTCCATGATCTGGCAGTTTGAGTAATATATGTGGCCTACCCAAATGTCCTTTCTTTGGCATTGTTCGTCGAATCGTTGAGCTCCTTAAGTCTTGAGTTGAGCTGCACGATTTCTGACAAATGCGTGCACTGACTGGACCCGGTCCTCTCAATCTGTGTGGTTTTTTCCTCAAAAAACCATCTCAGTCATCGACCTACATGGTCTTCATATAACCTGACCAAGATTATGTCTGGACTTTAAAAGAGACTATGACCTCTGAGTTTGTTTCGGCCTTTCTTCTCAGAGTAGTCAGATAGGAAACGCCGACCTCATCTAGTTTAAAAATATGATTAACGTGTAAAAGTGTTTTTAATACAGTTGCTCAAAAAGTGGCGTATTGCAGGGACGTATAGCGTTCGGGATGTGGGCTATTACATACTCGTGCTTTTTTTTTACCTTTCCCGAACTCGTGCGTTCTCTTTCCCAACTGTCAAAATAATGTCTATTAAAAAGAAAAACCAACCATGAAGTTTTTATTAAAAAAATTCATGGAAGTTTTTATGATTCATGCAAATACGTATATTTCTAAAAAGAAGCTACTAATTTGTTTCAATATCAGATTTAATGATTTGATTGAATGAGTTAGGTTAGGTTTCATTTCATTTCATCTCATTAAATTTCATTTTCATTTCATATCAATAAAAAAATTCTACTGAAGACTTGGCTGTATGGGCATAGTTCGCTTTGCCTACCAAATGGGTGAACAAAAAAAATCGCTGCTTATATTCTACGGTTGGCGCCATTTTTCAGAAAGTTTCTTTATTAAATTGCATCATTTTTTCGCAACTGTATTAAAAATAGTCGTTCAGTACACGTGCGAAACCGTCATTGCAACTTGTTCTGACTGTCAACCCTCGCCTTCGGCTGCGCCTCGGTTCGGGTAGACATTTGTCGGAACTCTTTGCAATGACAACCTTTCCGCACTTGTAATGAAATATACTATTGTGCAAGCCTACTTACAAAAATATAGTATATTTCATTACAAGTGCGGAAAGGTTGTCATTGCAAAGAGTTCCGACAAATGTCTACCCGAGCCGAGGCGCATCCGAAGGCGAGGGTTGACAGTCGGAACAAGTTGCAATGACGGTTTCGCACGTGTACTGAACGACTATTTTTAATACAGTTGCGAAAAAATGAAGCAATTTAATAAAATAATAAAAACACAATAAACTCAACTAACTAATGGCGCCAACCGTGAAATATAAGCAGAGATTTTTTTTTCTTCGCCCATTCTGGTAGGCAAAGGGAACTATGCCCATACAGCCAAGTCTTCAGTAGAAATTTTTTATTGATATGAAATGAAAATGAAATTTAATGAGATGAAATGAAATGAAACCTAACCTAACTCATTCAATCAAATCATTAAATCTGATATTGAAACAAATTAGTAGCTTCTTTTTAGAAATATACGTATTTGCATGAATCATAAAAATTCTATGATTTTTTTTTTTTAGTAAAAACTTCATGGTAGGTTTTTCTTTTTAATAGACATTATTTTGACAGTTGGGAAAGAGAACGCACGAGTTCGGGAAAGGTAAAGAAAAAGCACGAGTATGTAATAGCCCACATCCCGAACGCTATGCGTCCCTGCAATACGCCACTTTTTGAGCAACTGTATTAAAAAAATCATTTCATCACATCTACGTATATGAACTTGCACACCATTTATCTCAAAATTTTACTGATACATTAAGCGTACACTTGCAGGGAAGACAATGACATACAATTGCACGTCCTGGAAGGATTGCGTGGCATTACAGTTGGTCTTATATACCAATAAAAGAGAAACTTAGCGTTGCCATTAATCTTCTGGTAGCAACGACACTATACCAATGGCGTGTATTGTGTGCAGGTGTACTGGGTGGGCCCGCTCAGCGGCTCCGTGCTGTTCACCAGCGCCTACATGTGCGCCTGGCGCCCGTACGTGACGCACGTCGCGCCGCGCTGTGACGTCACGCCGAGCGGCAGCCAGCGTGACGTCAGCGACGCGCCGCCGCTAACCAGCAAGACTGTTGCTGAGCCCTAGGAAGTTCCACAACTATGACGTTACACCGTGCCGCGAGTTGCGCCGCTGTGACGTCACGTAGTCCGGCGAGTTGCGCCACTGTGTCGTCACGCCGTGCCGCGAGTTGCACCACTACACACTGTGACGTCGCGCTGTGACTGTGACACTCGCGTTGCGACTGAGCCGGCTTGTTGAACTTGGATCACGGTGATGATATTATCTGCATGTGAGTGCGACGATGCGTTTCTCGCCCTCTACGAGCCTATAGGACTTTTTTGTGTTGTTCCTACTTATATAATTATACGTATGTAAATGAATGTATAAGTAGATAGTCATATCTAATTAAATTTTTATTTTTGGTTGTAAGATACTGCTTCATCTTCTTATTTCACTCACTCACACTTACACCTACACTTTTATCTTATCTTACAAAAGTTAAATCATTGAATAAAAGGAAAGCTTTCACAGATTATTTTTTGAGTGGCAAAGACCCTGCGAACTGTTGAGGAATGTATACTCCTTAGTTAGTACTCTATGGTTGTGTTGCCTAGCAATACTGACTATTGATAAAATATGTCATCCGATTCTATTCGTTTTTTCTAGTAAGATATAAAATATACTTTTCTCGTTTCTCTTAACTGTTTTCCTATATCCTCGCCACCTAACTTTAACATGGTAGCAGAGCGTGGTTGTGAGAGAAGCTGCAAAAGTTTTTCCTAGTAGGAAAGAATAATTAAAAAATATTCTAGCAGAAAGTGTACCTAGACAAATCCATCGAAAATGGATAAGGCTATAGCTGAAGCCTCAAAGGTACAAATAGTGCACCTAAACGGAAACAACTACAAGCACTGGAGATATAGGATCGAAATGGTATGCAGAGCCATTCCCGGAGCTGAACAAATTTTGGAAGGAAAAATAATTAAGCCCGGAGAACTAGCAAAGACTGCTGATGCTGTTGCGAAAGTAAAATATGAGAACGATTTGCAACAATTTATAAAGATTGATTGTATAGTATTGACTCTGATGACAACGAATATGACAGACGAGTTACTGGAGCAAGTCATGCGTTACAAAAGCGCAAAAGAGGTATGGGACGAACTAGAACGCCTATACAGTGGAAGTAGCGAAGACAAAAGTTACGATCTCTGTCTGAAATTCTTTGATTATAAAAAGGATCCTGAACATGACATAAGGAAGCACATCTCTGCGTTGAAGAATATTTGGCACGAGCTAAGTAGCCAAATCGAAGCAAATCTGCCTGAGATATTACTGATTTGTAAGATACTTGGAACTTTGCCGCAAGAATATTTTGCTTTTAAGTCAAGTTGGCTTTTAATAACAAAAAAGGATCGGACAGTGGAGAATCTGACGTCGCAACTGAGCGCTTATGAAAAAGCATTGACTACTAAAGAAACTGAGAATACCGAGGAAGTATTAGCCGTGAAGACTCGGAAGAAGATGAAGAATACAGTTTTCAAATGTAATTATTGTGGAGAAGCAGGCCATGTTGTGCGGAAATGCCAAAAATGGATAAAAGATGGTAGACCGCCAAAGCCGTCAAACGCTAGACAAGACCCAAATGTGTCTGTAAATATGACTGTGTTAGCTATTGAGAATGGATTGCCAATAGATAAAGTTAACTGGTACGTTGATAACGGAGCGACAAGTCATGTTACTAACAGAGGTGACTTCTTCGATAGCTTCGAGCACTTCAAAGGAACACATACGGTGACTGCGGCAAATGGAGAAACCATTGAAGCAATTGGTAAAGGCAACATTAGAGCTGAAGCCATCGTTAATGGAAAAGTTGAGCAAATACTTTTGAAAGACGTTTGGTATGTCCCAAAGATTAAAAGAAACTTATTCTCAATGCTGTCTGTGCATGATAATTTGGTCACAAGTACGTTCGAATCTAAACCTAAGCAATGTGTAGTAAAAGTAAATGGAGAAGCAAAAGTAATTGGAACTAGAACGATTAAAGGGGGACTATTCAAGCTGGAGTTGAAATGTGTCGCGCCTAAAAATCAGGAAGTCAATCAATTACTGACAAACCCTTTACAAGTATACCATGAAAGGCTGGTACATCAGAACAAAAGACATGTTTGTCAGGTCATCGAAAAAGAGCTAGGATTAAAAATGGAGAACAACCAATCCAACATTTGTGAAGGCTGTGTCTATGGAAAGGCGCACAGGCTTTCATTTGGAACAAGGGTTAGAGCTACTAAATCTGGAGAACTAATCCATGCAGATTTATGCGGGCCATTTCCTTATTCGATTTCGAAGTTTCGATATTACATCCTGTTCAAAGACGACTTCACACGTTATCGTCATATCTACTTTCTTCGACAAAAGTCTGAAGCAGCTTCAAAGCTTAAGATATTCTTAAATGAAGCTAAAGCAGCAGGACATGTCATTAAAGAAATGTTAAGTGACAACGGAGGAGAATTTGTTAGTGCGGAATTCAAAAATATCCTAACTGAAAACGGAATTAAGCAAAGACTCACAATGCCCCACACCCCAGAGCAAGCAGGCTGCGTAGAGCGTGAAAATCGAACGGTTGTAGAAGCCGCACGTGCCATCATGCACGCACATGATAAAATTCCTGATGACTTGTGGGCAGAGATTGTAAATGCGACAGTCTACGTGTTGAATCGCACAGGGCCAACGAACGTGCCAAGCAAGTCTCCACATGAGTTGTGGTACGGACAGAAGCCAGCGATAAAACATCTTAGAATACTTGGTTGCACCTGCTATGCCCATGTTCCTAAAGCTAATCGGAAGAAGCTGCACAAAAAGGCACAAAAAGGGATACTTATTGGTTATGAAGGAGATGAAGGCTATAGGATCTGGGACAAAGAAGCATTTAAATTGATTAGATCCAGAGACGTCACTTTTGAAGAGGTCCCTTTACTGGGAAAATCAAAAGAGGATGTACAGAAACCGAAACAGCCGACTCCTGTTCTTCAGAGAAACTTCAATCATAATTTCCCAAGTCTCGAGAGTGAACATGAAATGAATGTTAATAAAGAGATTGGAGAACGACATGCTTTAGAGGATGAAATCGAAATAATTTCAAGACCTTCTTCATCAAGGGCACATATCAAAACCAATGAAGAAATGGTAGATGATATGAATGAATCAGATTTCGAGTCCTTGCCTTCTGAAGAAGAAAACGAAAACCTAGCTGAAGAAAACGAAAGCCACAATTCTGATGAAAACCGCATGCTTCTCAGAGATAGAGCAAACCTAAAGCCTCCTGTAAGGTTTAATGATCATATTATGGCTCTGGAAGCCAACAATCTATACGAGCCCCAAACATATAAGCAGGCAATGTCATGTAAAGACAAAGAAAAGTGGACAAATGCTATCGAGAGCGAAATAAACTCGTTAAGAGAGAACGAAACATGGGAACTAGTCGAACTTCCAAAAGGTAGAAAAGCCATCCCATGCAAGTGGATTTTCAAAATAAAGACCAATCCGGATGGCTCTATTGATAAATACAAGGCTCGGCTGGTGATAAAGGGATATTCGCAGAAGAAAGATATTGATTTCCACGAAACTTTTAGTCCTGTAGCTAGAAGCAGCACGATAAGAGCCGTCTTAAGCGTAGCTGCAAGGGAGAAACTCAAGCTATCACAATTCGATGTGTCTACAGCCTTCCTTTATGGCACGTTAAACGAGGAGATTTACATGAAACCGCCTGAAGGTTATGCTGACGAGAGGTATGTCTTCAAGTTAAAGAAGAGCTTGTATGGACTAAAGCAAGCCCCACTCTGCTGGAACAGATGCATCACAGACTACATTGTAAAGGCAGGATTCAAGCAGAGTAATTCTGACCCCTGTTTGTTTGTAAGACGACAAGGAAAGGAGAAAATTATTCTGGCCCTTTATGTTGACGACGGTCTATTGGCATATACTAGCGAGAAAATGGCTAACTGTTTCCTAAATGAATTGAAAGCACATTTTAAGATAACAGTAAAACCCGCAAGCTACTTTCTAGGAATAGAGATAAAAAGGTACTCTGATGGTTCCATTTTCCTGTATCAGAAAGCATATGTCACTAGGTTGTTGGAAAGATTTGGCATGGGCGAATGCAAGCCAGTGAAAACACCAATTTTAAAGGCAAACAATACTCAGGTTAAGGAACATACTTCGGAGACATTTCCATACCGTGAAGCTGTTGGTGCCTTGTCCTATTTGATGACAAACACAAGACCTGATATTGCCTATGCAGTAAGCGTTGTGTCGCGAAATTTGGAGAAACCAACAAAAGAGAACATCCTGAACGTAAAAAGAATTATGCGATACCTAAAAGGAACTATGGATGAAGGTATATGTTACAGGACAGATAACGTTTATAGTTTGGAATGTTATAGCGATGCAGATCATGGTGGTGATATGGAAACGGCGCGATCTACATCAGGCATTCTCTGTATTTACGCTGGAGGTGCTGTTTCCTGGTATAGCAAACGGCAGAGCACCGTTGCAATATCCTCGACAGAGGCGGAAATTGTAGCAGCCAGCGAAACCGCCAAAGAAACTATATGGTTACAGAAGATATTTAAAGATCTTACTGGTACTAATTGCCCTGCGACCTTAGGTGTTGACAATGAAAGTGCAATAAAGCTGGCGAAGAACCCTACAGAATTTCACCAGAAGACAAAACACATCAGGATAAGATCTTTCTTCGTCAGAGAATGCTTACAAGAATGCATGGCAATCAGCCATGTGCCAGCAACCAGACAGATAGCTGACATGTTAACAAAACCATTATATGGGCCCAGACTTGAAATGCTAAAGAAGATGGCTGGCATTATCATCAACAGGGGTGGATGTTGAGGAATGTATACTCCTTAGTTAGTACTCTATGGTTGTGTTGCCTAGCAATACTGACTATTGATAAAATATGTCATCCGATTCTATTCGTTTTTTCTAGTAAGATATAAAATATACTTTTCTCGTTTCTCTTAACTGTTTTCCTATATCCTCGCCACCTAACTTTAACACGAACTCCTCCGACATGGGAACAATAGTTTTTTGAACCCCTACCAATATTAACATACAAAGACAAAATAGCAGACGTTTTTTTCCCCCGAAGGGATAAAAACGATATATTCGTCTATGACCCCGCCCCACGCGCTCGCCCGCGGCTTGCTAGCTGTGCGATTTACAGTACCTTGAGATTATACCTTAGATAGTACTTGATATTAAGTCGTCAAGGACTTACTGGGCCAAGCCTAGGCAAGACATGAAATATATCTGCTATTTCATGGTCTGTGCCGTCGGCTTGACCTGTGAGAAATGGTTGGTTTCTGACGACGCGGGGATGCGTACTGTGACATATATTGTGGAAAGGTAAGACTACTAAGTGCTTAGGTAAGTATAATGAGAAAATAAAATTCATAAGTTATAAAAACAAAAGAAAATATGAATTGCAATATAACATGAACTAAATTCTCAAAACAATGATTGAACGTAACAAATTACAAGTACCTAATCAACAAAACTTTGAGATCCATCTCAGTCAAATAGTATTCAAACTAGAAATAACAAGGTTATCGACTGAGTCGTTTTTGGTGGGAACACAAATTACCTCTTTAAAATAATGTTTAATCACATTAGGGTTGGACCTCATCTGGCAGCACGGAATCGTATTTGTTCCGCCTGTGCTTCCACGTGCTGCAGTATGCTGCCGCATGAAAACGCGCGCTGTCGCATTCCGCAGACAAAAAAGGCGAGCGAAAAATAATAAAAAGCAAGCAAAAAGTAAGTGATGCTATCGCGCGCTTCAGCGTTCCGGAGTCTCCCTGCCGACCATTGCATTTTGTCCGTGATGCCGATCGCCTCGAGGATTCCGCCGCGTGCTATCGCATTATGCTTTCTGTCTCGGTCTAGCAAATGGCAGTTCTAAGCGACAGAAAGAGAAAGGGCGACGGAAAAAGGCGATTTCGTGCTGCCAGATGTGGTCCAATCCTTACGGTCACTTCTCCAATTACCGTTCCTCAAAATAGAATCTAATGGGACATTATTATCCCTTCTTGATGAAGCCACCGCTGAACTAATGCTCCCTGGAGGGAAGTTAATATTTAACTGAGAGAAAACGGTTTTCAACCAACCAACAATAATTGACCGAGAAGCTGGTCCCACTCGACCACGAGTCGATATAAACAAAGAGTTCACGCAATTTCCACCTGCGCATGTCCTTGACCTCGTGAGCGAGAGAAATAATTTTGTCCAATAAACAGGATCAATATTAGGTATTTTAGGAAGCTGCCACGCAGACTGCCTCTGAAGCCTGCTATCCGTTTTAGAGCCAAAATCTGTCCAGTAAGTGACAGATGTCTCATCAAGTAACATGCTATCTTTATCAATCATAAGTAAAGTAAGTTCATGTATTCGCCGACCGGAAGCTAACAGTAAAATGAAAGCTAGATGACGAGATACTTCATAGATACTATCCTTATCTACAGATAAGTTTTCCATCCAGCTAATTAGTTGAACAATATCCCAAATGGGCATTGTTCATATTTTTTTAAATTTTGTAATTGAAAAACCATTTCGAGGAATAGCGGATCATTACGGACTAATTAATTTCGTGACAATAAAAACTGCCGATTTAATAACCAAAAAAATGACACTTTACTCACCAACACCAATTACAACTCAAACACACTAATAATTAAGAAACACAATTTCACTTACTGATCACTCTTAGTCGCACTTGAATGTCGCTTCGATGTTATCGCTCGTATCGCTTATTCGAAACTATGTGTCTCGCGGCTCGCGCCCGCTTTATATAGTGCCACAGAGCTATTCTATAAACATCTAGTATGTTCGAGTACATAGCGGTCCCGACTGACTCGACGTCGATAGTTCTCGGAATTACTAGTACTTAGAAAAAGGTCCTAGTACCAAGGTACTAGTTCCGCTACCCGATACTAGATGGCGCTAGTGGTAACTAATGTCGCCATGTATCAAGCATTATTTGTAGCGCGCAACACTGCCCCCTCCTAAGACATGCTCGTCCCGAGCATTATCGGCCCCATAATAACGCGCCAGTCGATCCACATGGACGATCTTAGGAGTACCTCTTGCACCTTTCTGTATCCGATAGGTTACGTCATTGATCTTCGTCACAATCCGGTACGGTCCGTCCCATTTAGCTTGAAGCTTAGGAGATTTCCCTTTGCTGCGGACTGGATTGTGCAACCACACGAGTGAACCTTAATTCGTCGGACTCTTTATTGTTCATTTTGCGGTCATAACGGGTTTTCATCTTTTCAGACATTTGCTGACCCGATTGTCTGACGTGCTCATAAATGTCGTTCATTTTGTTCCGCAAATCATTCGCATAATCAGTTACACTGCGTGGGGCATCAGGTGGTATTCCGGTGATCAGGTCTGCAGGTAGCCGTAGTTCTCTTCCGAAGTTTGCGAAAGCTGGCGTCACCGATGTACTCTCGTGAACAGCGCTTCGATATGACAACAAAAACGGTTGTATGTGCTTGTCCCAATCTCGTTGCCGATTTTCCACAACTTTTGCTAGATACCTCTCCAGTGTCTGGTTAAATCGTTCCACCATTCCATCCGATTGTGGGTGGTAAGAAGTCGTTCTTGTTTTATGAGTACCCATAACTCGACAAGTTTCCTGGAATATTTGTGACTCAAAATTCCTTCCTTGATCACTGTGAATCTCCAAAGGTACTCCAAAACGACAGAAGACTTCATGAACTAATTTATCCGCAACTGTCGAAGCTTCTTGATTTGGAATGGCGAAGACTTCCGGCCACTTAGTGAAGTAATCCATCACAACCATGAAGTACTTGTTACCACTTTCACTTTCCGGAAACGGTCCCGCAACGTCAAGGGCTATCCTCTCCCATGGTGCACCAACATTGTACAATTTCAATGCACCCCTACTACGAGTCTGAGGTCCCTTTACAGCTGCACAACTTGTACATTTGCGACACCAATCCTCGACATCGTCCCGACAGTGGACCCAGTAAAACCGTTCTCGTATCTTCAGTAGAGTCCGTTTTACTCCCAGATGACCTCCTGAACAACCATTATGGTACAGCTGTAGAACATCCGGTACTTGAGCTTTAGGGACAACCATTTGCAAATGACAGCTGTCTCCCCGAGCATTTTCCCATTTACGGCACAGGACTCCAACCTGAACCACCAAGCTGTCCCATTGGGCCCAATAGCTTTTTGTGACCGAACTCATCGCTGAGACGTCACTCCACCTGGGCTTAGGAGCTCTGGCCTTCATCCACTCCAGAATTGGCTTGATGTCCGAATCTTCCTGCTGTGCACGTTGTAGGCTTTCCTTCCACTCGTTGTTGAGGTCTAAGCATCCTCACAGGTACCACTTCCTTACTCTCCTGCCTAGTACAATGCTTGCAGTCTTCAGGACAAGGTCTTCTTGACAATGCATATGCGTTGCCATGAGATTTTCCGCTGCGATGTTCGACCACGAAGTCGTATTCCTGCAGTAGTTCAATCCATCTCGCAACTTGTCCTTCTGGGTTTTTGAACTGCAATAGCCATTTCAGTGCAGCATGGTCAGTTCTTAAGTGGAATTTCCGCCCCAGAAGATATTTGCTAAAATACTGCAATGACTTTACCACAGCAAGCAGTTCCCGTCTCGTAACACAATAGTTCCTTTCCGGCTTTGACAACGACTTGCTGAAGTACGCTATTACAACCTCTTGATCACCATTCCGTTGAGACAACACACCACCAAGTCCTATGTCACTTGCGTCTGTGTCAACTATAAATTCCTCGCCCGCATCAGGGTATCCCAAAATAGGTGTTTTGCACAGACGGTCCTTTAGCTCCTGGAATGCGATGTCGCAACTATTATCCCAGCAGAAATGTCGCTTCTCCTCGTGTAATGGTTTTATATTGTATCTGTGGTGATGTGTGATCTGTGCGGGCCCCGCCCAGGATATATAATAAAAAGATGTCGGCTTAAGAGTAGCTTGTTTTATCTAAAATAACATAATATAATATGGCGCAGTCGAGTAACTAATAAAATAAAGAAAAAAGTGAACAGTAACGTACTAAATACTTAAAATGGAAATGTTAAAACAGCCACCACCGCTATCTTTAGTAGGCGATCTGTGTCTCAACTTTAAAAGATGGGAGCAAAGATTTTTGCTCTATTTGAAAGCATCGGGGGCTGAAGAACGATTGGACAGACAAAGTCAAAATGCATTACTTCTGCACATAATTGGTGAGGATGCTTTAGAAGTATATAACACTTTAGACATACCAGAAGACGTCGACATAAAAGGAATATTAAATAGATTTCGTGTATATTGTTCACCGACAAAAAATGAAACCATGCAGCGTCACCTTTTTTTCACACGCGAAAAAAAAGAGGCAGAGACCTTCGATGTGTTTGTTACGTCTCTCAAAATACTTAGTGCAGACTGCAACTTCGATAAACTAAAAGACAGTTTAATTAAAAGCCAAATAATAAGAGGCATTGGAGATTCTCACCTTCAAGAAGCACTATTAAAAGAACCTGACTTAAATCTGGATAAATGCTTAAAAATTTGCAAGGCATCTGAAGTTGCTTCAAAAAATGTTATAAAGATGACAGCAGAGTCCCAAGTGTGTGGAATAAATAAAATGGTAAGGTTAAATTATAGAAAAGACACAAAGGAGCAAAACAGTCGAAGGGAACGGAGACAGGACAGTCAAGGTGAAAGAAGACAAGACAATCGCAGCAATAGAGAGCAAGATGGCCAAAATGAAAGACAGCAGAACAGTTGGAGTGACAGGAAGCAGTGTACTAGATGTGGCTATCATCATGGCTTCAAGTGTCCAGCATTTGGACACAGTTGCAAGAAATGTCACAAGTTTGGTCACTATGCTAAGATGTGTAGGACTCCTTGGCAGGTACAAGCAGTAAAACAGAATATGTCAAATGATAGTGATGTCTCGGATATTGTTCTAGGTATGGTCAAATGTAACAATACTTTGGATAAATGTTTGTATGAGTCCGTAGAAATAAATAACAAAATTATAGATTTGAAATTAGATACTGGTAGTGATTGTGATGTTATGCCATTGCATATTGTGAAAAAGCTGTCCTTAGAACATAAAATAAACAAAAATATGTTGAGACTCAGGAATTATGATGGTTCAAAAATTAATTGTGTTGGACAAATATGGTTAAAATGTAAACTTGTAAATGGAAAAAATATTACATTATTGTTTCAGGTGATTGATGGCAGTGAGAAGTCACCGCCTGTTTTAGGTTATACTACCATATTCACTCTAAAATTATTAAAACGGGAGTATTTGAATCAGATAACTATTGATAAAAACTATAATTATAAGCAGATTGTAAAAGAGAATGTAGATTTATTTGATGATCAGCTAGGATTGTTAAAGAATGTTGAATATGATATAAAGTTAAAAGAAAGTTATCAAGCTAAAGTTGTGCCATGTAGGGGTGTACCTGTGGCATTGCATGAGTCACTTAAAAGGGAACTAGACAAAATGGAAAACCTAAATGTTATAAAAAAAATTTCTGAACCTACAGATTTTGTAAGTAATATTGTAATTGTTAAAAAGCCAGATGGCAAACTGAGAGTATGTCTTGACCCCAGTAATCTTAACGACTGTATAAAAAGAGAACATTTTAAATTACCAACATTTGATGAAGTATCAGCCAAAATGGCAGGGGCCACCGTGTTTAGCAAGTTAGATGCGTCAACTGCATTTTATTTAATCAAACTCAGTGACAACAGTTCAAAACTATGCACTTTTACCACTCCATTTGGCAGATACTGCTTTTTGAGATTACCATATGGACTAGCATCTGCTCCTGAAATCTTTCATAGACAATATAGTCAAATATTTGAAAAAGTATCTGGTTGTGAGGCATTTATTGACGATTTAATAGTTTATGGAAAAACCAAGGAAGAACATGACAAACGGTTGTTAGAGGTACTAAAAATTGCTAGAGAAAATGGTATTAAATTTAATTTAAAAAAATGTGAATTTGGAGTTTCTGAAATAACATATTTAGGCCACATTTTGGGAAAAGATGGCATCAAACCAGATCCAAGAAAAGTACAGGCTATATTGAACCTTGAAAAACCAAAAAATGTAGTAGAATTACAGCGTGCTATAGGTATGATTACATATGTTGCTAAGTTTATTCCATCATTATCAGAAGTTTGTCACCCATTAAGAAAGTTAGTAAGAAAAGGGGTGGATTTTTCTTGGACCAAAGAACAAGATGATTCATTTCAACAA
Source organism: Luperina nickerlii (assembly GCA_963855955.1). NCBI lineage: Eukaryota > Metazoa > Arthropoda > Insecta > Lepidoptera > Noctuidae > Luperina > Luperina nickerlii. The sequence goes on along the minus strand of OY979666.1, from coordinate 250,608 downwards.
TTAAAAGATATTCTGTGTTCACAACCTGTATTACAGTTCTATGATCCCAATAAACCCTGCAAATTATCGGTAGATGCTTCAAAAAACTCACTAGGCGCAGTATTGCTGCAAAATGATCTTCCAGTTGCATATGCTTCAAAAGCTATGACTCCCACCCAACAGATGTATGCACAAATTGAAAAAGAAATGCTGGCTATAGTTTATGGGTGCATCAGATTTCATCAATATATTTATGGCAAAACAATTCAAGTTGAGTCGGATCATAAGCCACTTGAAGTTATATTTAAAAAACCGCTGTGTGATGTTCCTCTAAGGTTACAGCGAATGAGATTACAGTTACAAAAATATGATGTAATAGTAAAGTATAAAGCAGGTAAGGAATTACTTTTGGCAGATTCTTTGTCACGTAACTTCAATAATTCTAAAGATGATGATACGGTACTAGAAGATCTTGTTGAACCGCATGTTAGCATGATAAGGTATAATTTAAAGATGTCATCAAACAAATATGATTGGATCAAACAAAAAACAGCAGAAGATAAAGAGCTGACTCGGCTTACAGAATTTATTAAAAATGGATGGCCAGATTTGCATAAAGTACCTGAATATTTAAAGCCCTATCATACATTTAAGGAGGAATTGTATATATTTGACAATTTAGTGTACAAAAATAATTGTCTTGTTGTCCCAGTATCATTAAGGCTAGAAATGCTTGACAAAATTCATTATAATCATTTAGGCATTGAAAAATGTAAGTCCAGAGCCCGAAAATGCCTATTTTGGCCACGAATGTCTGTAGATATAGAAAATAAAGTAGCTGCTTGTAATACCTGTAACAGATTTAGAAAAAGTAATTGTAAAGAACCAATGACAATACGGGAGATGCCAGAAAACCCATGGTCAATGTTAGGTTGTGATGTATTTTGTTATGATAATGAGAACTATCTTATCGTAGTGGACTATTTTAGTAAATATGTAGAAATAGGTAAATTAGAAAATTTGTCAGCAGAGTGTACTATTAACATGTTAAAAAGTATTTTCAGTAGATTTGGTATACCAGATGTGTTAATGTCGGACAACGGAACAAATTTTTCATGTTATAAATTTAAAGATTTTGCTAGTGATTGGAATTTTGAACATAGAACAAGTAGTCCCCTGTATCCTCAGTCAAATGGCCTTGCAGAGCGCTTCATACAAACAGTAAAGAATATATTTAGAAAAGCTGATTATGAACATAAAGACAAATATCTAGCATTGTTAGAATTCAGAAATACACCAATATCGCAAGATATGAACCTCAAAACCCCATCAGAATTACTAATGGGCAGACAAATTAGGGGATTATTACCTATAATGGAAAATAACAAAGAAAATATAGACATTCAAAGTAAGATGTACCATAACGCACAAAAGCAAAAATATTATTATGATAGGAACACTAAAGAACTACCAGAGCTTGTAGAGGGTCAAAATGTTATCATTAAAGAAAATTCTAATAGGAAACCTAGTGCATATGGTCAAGTGGTATGTAAAGATAAAAGACCTAACTCATACAAGGTCATAACTGAAAAGGGTAATGTTATACAGAGAAATAGGCGATATTTAATAAAAAATGAATCTGGTGTGGTCATTCCTCAAACTCCTCAAAACGGTAGAACATACGTAACAACGGACAGCTCACCAATTGAACCAATTGGGTACAGTGATGGAAGGGGTAATGAGGAAGGAAGAGAGTTAGCAGAGGAGGCTTTGCATTGTAATTTGGCTGGTTCAGGTGAAGTGACGAGTAATGTGGATGCGTCATTGTCAAATAATGGTGATACTGATGTTTCCAGGTCATTACCTTCGTATAGAACAAGGACCGGTAGAAGTGTCCGAAAACCGGCCTATCTATCAGAGTACCTAACTGATATGTAAGTGCTGTTAGTTACAAGATGTTAATTTTATTTAAGGAAAAGGAGATGTAATGGTTTTATATTGTATCTGTGGTGATGTGTGATCTGTGCGGGCCCCGCCCAGGATATATAATAAAAAGATGTCGGCTTAAGAGTAGCTTGTTTTATCTAAAATAACATAATATAATACCTCGGTTAGCTTATGCAGGGGTTTGGCTATGTCTGCAAAGTTCTTGCCAAATCGCCGATAATAGGAGCACAAACCCAAAAATGCTCTGACCTGCGTCTTGTCTTTTGGAACTGGCCAATCCTTGACAGCGGCGATTTTCTCTGGGTCCGTGCGGATACCTTCTTCAGACACTACATATCCCAAAAAGTTAACTTGTCGTTTGAATAGTGAACACTTCTTCGGACTTAACTTTAGGTTGGCACTCTGGATCTTCATGAGCACGCGTTCCAGGTTTTGAAGATGTTCTTCAAACGTGCGGCCTACGATGATGATGTCATCCAAGTAGACCAGGCAGGCCTCCCCAATTAGCCCGGTAAGTACAAGTTCCATCAACCTTTCAAACGTTGCCGGAGCATTGCACAATCCAAACGGCATAACTTTAAATTGCCACAGACCCTTTCCTGTCGAGAATGCAGTCTTCTCCTTGTCCTTGGGATCAATTTCCACTTGCCAGTAGCCACTTTTCAGGTCCAGCGTGCTAAACCACTTTACGCCAGTAAGCATGTCCAGCGTGTCATCAATTCTTGGCAAAGGATAGCTGTCCTTCTTCGTAATGTCGTTCAGACGACGATAGTCAACACAAAACCACATGCTGCCATCCTTCTTTCTTACCAGCACTACAGGTGAACACCATGGACTAGATGAAGGTTCAATCACACCATCCTTCACCATTCCCTCAATCATGGTTTCCACTTCCTTTTCACGTGCTACCGGCAATCTCCTTGGCTGCTGACGGATAGGCAATTCTTCTCCTGTGTTGATTTTGTGTTGAACTAAGCCAGCCCTCCCGATATCAGCATCGTTTGACGAGAAAACATTGGCGTACCTGAGTAACATCTTCTTCGCTTTGACCATTTCATTTTGGGACAGAGCGCTGCGGCAGTCTTCTAAAAGGGTGGTCACTCTCGTTTGTGCATCCTTGCTGAGGGTCCCAGTCGATAGATATTGGCATCGACGCAACCAATCCACTTCCTCGCAAGTACCAAGTAGTGTGCCTTTTTCTATAATGTGTTCCTGATCACAAAGGTTCAGCACACGTACCCCTGAGATGTCGGTGGCTCTGACCAGAGTTCGTGCCACTTTCCATGGAAGGTCATTGTCTACCCTTTCCACGAGTACACAACGAGGAGTTCGCCCAGGATTCCGAGGAAGACTAACCGGCACAATCGTTTCCGATCTCGGTGGAAGAACAATCTTCTTAAGGCTGTACACATTTCCTGGTAACGCCCCTTCCACGAAAAGTTCCTCTTGTCCACATTTCAAAACACCTTGCTTGACGTCAATCTCGCAACAATTCTTCCTCATAAAGTCAAGGCCCAGGATGCAATCGTCCATTATATCAGCCACAATGACATTATGCAGGTAGATTCTGTTGCCTAGCTTCACCTCCATTTTCTTCTGTCCATGGATGGGTATGCGCTGACCGGTGGCTGTTACCAAATTAATGTCTTCTCGGTTGTGTGCGGAGTCCCCAAGGAACCGACTTATAAGTTGGGAACTGACGACCGTACGAGAGGCTCCAGTATCTATGGTCAGCTTACACGGCGTTCCGTTGACCTCGCCCTTGATGATTAGGCTATTCCCAACATGGGTTTGTGTGATCGAAATCCTTGGGGCTCCTTGAACATCAGCCAGCACCCGCCCCGCAGTCCTGGCTGTTACTCGTTTCCCTGCTGCTGGTGTTGGGCGGTGCTGCTAGCCGCACTGCCCTCCGGAGATCGACCGTCGTCTCTTTCTGCAGTTCGCTTAGGGCATCTGGATCGAAGGTGGCCCCTTTCACCACAGCCATAGCACCTAGGGCTGTATCCTTTACTGCGCTCGCGAACTGTAGCCGCTGCAACTTCCCTGACGCGATGGGAATGATGATCCTGCCGCACCGCTTCAACCTCCAGTGCATGGGCCAAGGCGTTCTTCAGCGTCCCGTGGTGACCGAGCCGTAGTATTTATAAAGCATCAAGCTAAGTTTGTCCAATGAAGTCCTGTGGAATTTTGTGTTTTAGCCTTCGTATGCCTTTTTTATCTATTAGATTGTTTGCCAGGTTATTTGGGTGGCGAGTTATCCTTTCTTTATATGAGATGATATAGCGTTTTATTTCCTCTTTGACTGTCGGTATTTTCAGATCATGGTGTAGTGCTTCATTTGGTATGTACAAACCATGGGGCATTTGTAATTGATCTTAGAAGCTTGTTCTGAAATCGCTGTATGATCTCTATGTTAGAGTGTGATGCTGTTCCCCATAGCTGAATACCATAGGTCCATATAGGCTTGATTATAGCTTTGTATACAAGGGTTTTATTTTCTAGGTGTAATTGTGACTTTCGACCAATTATTAGAACTTTCTTAGTGTCAATCCAAGTTGCTTCCGTTTCATGAAAATGTGCTTTTGCCAAGTAAGACGTCTGTCGAGATATAAACCAAGGTATTTGACATGTTCAGCTTGAGGCACTTGTATCATATTTAACTGTACTGGAGGGCAGGTATGCTTCCTCTTAGTGAATGTGACATTTACCGATTTGGTCTCGTTGGCTTTTATCCTCCACCTTTTGAGCCAGAGGGCTATGTCGTTCAAACAGGTCTGCAGTATAGCTGAAGCGACTTTATGATCAGTATGGGACACTAGTATAGCTGTATCATCCGCAAAAGTTCCTGTAGTCGCTAAATTTGATATTGGGAGGTCGGCAGTATGAATCAAATATAAAATAGGTCCAAGCACACTGCCCTGAGGAACTCCAGCAGTAATAGGGCATAGTTTTGTTACAGCTTCGCCACTCTGCACAAAGAAATACCTATCCCTCAAGTACGACTTCAAGATTAAGAAGATGTTGCTTGGGAAGCTGCATTTTACTTTATAGAGGAGACCTTCATGCCAAACTCTATCAAACGCTTAAGAGATGTCAAGGAATGCAGCAGCACAATATTCCTTATCTTCAAATGTATTGTGAATTTTACTAACGAGCCTGTGGACTTGATCTATTGTGCCATGTCTCTGTCGGAACCCAAATTGATGGTCGGGTATTAAATGTTTTTCTTTGATTATAGGCAGTAAACGTAATAGAAGGAGCGATTCATAAACTTTTGAAGCTATTGGAAGCAAACTTATAGGCCGGTATGACTTCGGGTCTTCATGAAGTTTTCCTGGTTTAGGAATCATTAGAATTTTAGCTGTTTTCCATTGAGGAGGAAAAAAGCAAAGTCTTGAAATGGCATTGTAAATAGACAGCAGGAAGGTTAGGCCAGAATCTGGAAGTTGTTGCAGAATCATGCGAGTTATCAAATCGTAGCCAGGGGCTTTTTTAGGTTTTACGTTATTTATAGCTCTAGTTAGTTCTTGCTTTGTAAACTTTATGTCAGGGCTTGAAGTCGAATCACAATCCAGCACAACCTCTCTAAGAACTTCTTCTTTGTGCTCTGGGGGCCCCTCGTAGGAATGCGGCTGAAATACGCCTTTTAAGTGTTCGGCCAATGTTGTACATTTTTCTTCGTCACTTCGAGCCCAGCACCCGTTGGTTTGCTGAAGTGGGGGAGATAACGTTTTAGGGCGCTTTATTTTTTTGGTAGCTTTCCACAGTGAGTAGTCGGTAGCAGCTGTAGCATCAAGGTTGCTCAGGGACGCCTGGACACTATTATTTCTGTCCTCGTCTAAAAACTTTTTGAGTTTCTTAACAGCGTAGTTTAATTTTCTTTTATCGTTGGGGCATCTAAATTGTTGCCATTGTTTTCTAAGTCTTCGTTTTCCAGATATTTTATCCAGCATAATATGGGATATAGTTTTCCTGTTCTTATTCAATTTGTTGGCAGGAGTAGATTGCCAAGCAGAAGTTTGGACTGAATTATTAAAGTATTCTATTGCTGCTACTATATCATCTTCTGTTTTTAAACTGACTGTAGGCGTCAAAGCCTGATCGACCATTGATCTGAAGGTTTCCCAATTTGTCTTTTTGGTGTGAAGGACGCAGGTTTCTGAAGTTTCTTTGAAACAACTTAATAAGGTATCTAAGACTGGTGAGTGGTCCGAGGATAGCTCATAGCTGCTCTGGCACTGAAAGTAATTTTTCGAGATACCTTTAACAGCACAGAAGTCAATTAGGTCAGGTACTTTTTTCCTGTCAGTGGGCCAATATGTGGGTTCACCTGTTGAAATAATTTCCATTTTTAGTTTTTCAACAGTCTTCAGTAACTCTCGGCCCCTGGGGAGGGTCAATCTTGAGCCCCAATAGCTATGATTCGCATTGAAGTCTCCGCCAGCTATGAACCGATCGCCGAGGGAATTGAAGAACTCGCTAAACTCTTCCTGTTTGATAATGTGTTTCGGTGGACAGTAGAGAGCTGACACAGTAATGAAGCTTACCCAATCTTCAACTATGACAGTTATTGCTTGAATTGGTGCTTTGCAGTACAATACTGATATAATGTTTTAATTTGCTTCTAATGATGATAGCTGATCCACCATGTGCTTTCCCATCGGGGTGTATGGTATGATAAAGCTTATATCCAGGGAATTCCATATGACTTCTTGAAGTGAAATGTGTTTCAGATATTAACATAATGTCAATATTGTGCTGTAATAAAAAAAAATTAACTCCTCTGAGTGGTGTGACAGGCCATTTGCGTTCCAGATGCATAATGTTAATGCATTGGAAGCATGGACATGAGATCTCCCAGCATCTTAGTAATTAGCATCATCTGGTTCATGAGTGACTGCATAAATTCTTTAATGTCAGGTAAGGGGTTTGGTTTTGGTTGTGGCAGGTGTGTTGTTGAATGGGTTTCTTTGGTTGGTATAACCGGTTGTTACTTCAGCGTATGATTTATTGCCAGCACCTTCATATCGGCTATATTTGACTGGACCACCATTTTTCTCTTGCGTGTCTTTGCTGTGTTGGGTTTTTGGTCTCGACGGGGGGTACTTAACCTTTTGCAATTCCTTATATACAGAACATCCCTTGTAATTTGCGGGGTGGTTTCCTTCACAAAGGATGCACCGCACATTATCTGATCGCTCTTTCCTCATGCAGTCAAGGGTAGCGTGTGCTCCAGCGCACTCAACGCACCTGGGCTGACGGTAACAGAACCTGCGCGTATGTCCGTATCTCTGGCAGTTGGAGCATTGCGGGATCGCTCTTTTTGGTCTTGGTGGTTCAAATACAACGCAGCAATGGAGAAGGTGTTTAACATTATAAATGTTTTTATTATTTTGGTTTGGCTTGAGATCAATGTAGTGCAGTGGAAGAGGTGTTTTGGTTTTTCTATCCTTTATATTCCAGATATTTGTAACCTTGTGGTCTAATGCTTCAATATTATTATTATATTATATTATTATTATTACAGCCTTTTATTTCCCAAAAATATGTTACAATTACAAATACAATTTTATTTTCATGCAATTTGAGATTAAATAATTTATAATAAATTGTGGTTAGTAAATATTAAGATTTGAACAAAAATAACATTGAATATTTAAATTGAGTTTTTCTATAATACTTATTATTGAATTATTATTTTTGGGACCTCACAACGAGTAAAGGCCTCCTCCATTTCGTTCCAAGTTTTTCTGTCTGTGGCTTTTTTGAGCCAATCTCTGCCGGCGACTTTTTTTATTTCATCCTGCCACCTCTCTTTTGGTCTGCCTCTGTTTCGCTTGTTAGGTGGTCCAGTCCAGGTAGTTAATTTACGGGCCCATTTTTCTTCGTTCATACGTGCGACGTGGCCAGCCCACTTCCATTTCAGTTTCATACAATGTTTCAAAGCATCTATGACCTTTGTTCTTTTCCTTATGTCCGAGTTTCTTATTTTGTCTATCCTTTTCAAGTTTAATACACATCTTTCCATTGCTCTTTGACATGTTTAAATTTTATTTTTAATGTTATTGGTAAATGTCCAGGATTGACAACCATAAGTGAGACAGGGTAGTATGCCTGAATCTATCACTATTGTTTTCAGTTTTACCGGAAGGTTTGATTTCAGTACATCTTTGTTGTTCCAAAAGCTGTTCCACGCAATACTTATACGTCAATGCTTCAATAGCTCCTTTTATTTCGTTGGTGTCAGTAGACGGGTGGATATTTTTAAGGACTACTCGAAAGCTCCTATCTTCTTTGGGTTTGTAGGTATAGAATTCAGTTTCTCGTTTTTGAAGTTCCTTGTAGATTTTGGTATATGCTTCTGTTGTTTTTGGCTGGATTTTCACTTGTTCCCCACGGAGAATCTTGATTTCATACTGATTAGTGGCTGTGTCATTCAGCATGTCATAGAGTGGATGAATGTTGCTTACTTTGTCTATGAACAATGGAGGCGGTTTGACGGGCTTTTGAGCCTTTTCAGGAGGATCATTAGTGACATCCAGGCTAGAGAATCGGTTGGAGGTAGTAACAGGAGCACTCAGCCAGTAGCTATTTAACTTTGTTTGTTTTTGGCTAGTTGGTAGTTCATCTGGGCTGCGAAGTCTTTTGCGTCCGGGTACTTCCACCCAGTTTTCATCAGGAGCATTGTCGGAGTCTACTAGGTCTATCGTCTCACTGGCGTCACTAGTAGGTATCGTACCACTACAAGAGTTTGATCTGGTTCGACTAACAAATAAGCTCTTGTGGAATATTTGCTGACTTAATATTTTAGTCGCATTTGCATTATTCTTTTTAGAATTTTTTATTTGGCAATCCATGGATACTGGGGGGGGGGGTGGCTTCCAAACATAACTTTCGGACATTCGGGAGAAGTGATTGAGATACCATGTCCATCATGTGATGCTGGAGATTCCTGATTCGGAAGGGGTGATCTACCGCTCTCGATCTCAGGTCCGGTCTCCAAAACACTTTCTCCCACAGAGGGGCTATGAGGATATACAATCCTTTTGCCTGGTTCAGATGTGATAGTACCCTTGGAATTAGTGATGGAGGTGGGAAAACCCAGGCTAGCTTGAACTCCCACATTTTGCTGAATGTGTGAATGAACAAGGCTTCTTTGTCGTTCACATCCCGAGTGACATAGGTTGAAACGACCCTGGACGCATTTGTGGCAAAAAGAACGATCTCTGGGACTCCCCATTTCTGGAATATAATGTTGCATATCCTTTCTGAGAGATGCCAATCCACTATGTGCTTCTGTCTGGACAAGCTGTCGGCTACATCGTTGTAGATTCCCGGTAAGTTCTGTGGAACGATTTCTGTATCCATGCGCAGGGCTAATTTTAGGAGAAGATATGTCAATTTGTTAACTGCGAGGAGCGAGTTCCACCCTGATTTTTTATGTAGCAAATCACAGTCTTGTCCGATTGTATTATCACTCGTTTGTGTCTCAAAAACTCTCTTTCTAGGCGAAATGCTTGCACAACAGCATACAATTCCTTCATGTTGATATGCCAGTAAATTTGTTGAGGTGTCCATTCGTCGCAAATGAGTTTTCCGTTTACCTGAGCTCCCCAGCCTTTGTCCGACGCATTTGTTGTTACTAGGACAGTTTCGTGATACGTGAAAAGCGCTGTAGTTCTTTCTAGGTTTTCTAACCACCACTGACATTGCTGAAGGGCCAACGTTGGTATGGGAAACTTCTTTTTCCGTAAACAATCTGGAAGTGTATAGGCCGACCGTTGTATGTTTCTGCAGTGTAGTGTTCCCAGAGAGATAACAAAGTTGGCGAAATTTTGTTTTCCTAGCAGACTCTTGGCCGATATACAACTCCAGGTTCGTACTCTCAGTAATCGTGTTAAATATTTTCGTAAGAATATCACCTTCTTCTCTGGTAGAGCTCGCAGATTTTTTGCGGTATCCCACCGGATCCCTAGGTATTCCAAACGCTTGGGGTCGCGGGCGCACAGAGTGGGGACTCCGTCCGCCCACCAAGTGACCCCAGGGAAGACGGTGGCACAGTGATCACGTGCTGCCGTGCATAGCGAGGCTCAGGGGAGGCCCCTTTACAGTCTCCCCAGGAATGTGCCTTACAGGCGTTGCACGGGGGGGTTCCGGAATTGGTCTTTTAAGAGGAACCGGGACCACCCCTATGTGCTGAAGGTGATCACCGGGGCGGTTTTAGTGAGGTAAAAATCCCACACTCCCCGACCTCCCTCCCCGGAGGTCGGGTGCCTTTTGAAGGTTTCCCCCCGACAACAAAAAAAAAAAGGTATTCCAAACGCTGAGCCGGGTAGTTCAGAGATTTTTCTCGGTTGATTATCATCCATCCCAGCTTCTCTATGAACTGGACTATAGGATTACTATTTCGTTTTATATTAATGGACTGTCTCATTATGTTGGTGGTGCTAAGTTTGTCACCTTGGAGGTGTAATACGCATATTTAGCACATATTTGTTCGATAATTTTTTGTTCATCCGTTTGTAAATAATCTAATTTTAAGGTGTTCAAAAGTGTTTTTACCCTATCTGCAACTATTATTGTTCGGTCATACTGACAAATAACGTAACTGTCTAATGTTTCTAAATCTGGTGCAATATATGGTAATTCTACACTTTCATCTCCAGTATTTAAAATTTTAATTGGTATCATACCCTGTTTTGGTTGTATGTACATCCAGCTATAAATATTTTTTCTGATATTTGTTTTGGAATTACTACATACCTATTCTTTTAGCAAGGTGTTTTGTATACTTACTACCAAAATGATTTGATTCGCTCCTAGAGGGAATACCTATATAGACTTTTGTTATAATGGTTACTTTTATAAATTTTTACTTTACTTTCTACATCATCATTTTGCAACGTCAACTCATTGTTTAACGAGTCTATATTCGCATTATATGTTCTGAGAAAGTCTAATCCAATTATTCCATCAGTCTGACATGGCATGTTATTCAATACATGGAACTTACAAACAAGCTGATTAGCAACTTTGTAATGTGATTATTTTGCTTGTGTAAATCGGACGACTGTAAAGTAACGTCAGCGACTTCATTGGAATATGTTTCCACCTATACCTTTGATTACGGTTTCATTACTTTGTAATGTGATATATTGTGGGACTTTGTCCCTTTGTATAACTGATAAGATCGCGCCTGTGTCTAATAAAAATGAACATTCTTTATTTCCTACTATGAATTTAACACAATCTAGCCCTTGACATGTTAATATTTTATGCTCGAAAAAACTGACCTTGATTTATTGACTCGTCTTTTTCATTTGTCTGTCGTTGGTTGTGATACAGTCTTGGATGTGCCCTTTCACGTCCTCCATGGATAACTCATATGTTTCGTCCCCTGTTATAAAAATTATTACCTTGATTTCCGTAGGTAATGCCACCTCTGCTGTTGGTGTCACTAGGGTGGTTACCTCGAACGTAGCTGAAATAATTACCTCGGTTGGTGTAATTACCATCTCCAGAGTAGTTACTGTGTCGTGAAGTATGCTGCCATCGTCCTCTACCCCTCGGCTTACCTCTTATATTCATTACCACCTGTGTAGTTGGTTGAGAAGACTCCTCATCTTATGCCGCTCTGATAGCATCCTTCAGCTCATGGTAATCGCGCGCTGCGATGATCGTGCCCAGCCTTCTGTTCCGAAGTCCATCTGAAAACCTTTTTATAGCGAGCTTTTCATTTATCGGTCTTAAAATTTAACTAATACTATCGTTATTTTCTGCTTGAGAGATTGTCAACTCAACAAAAAGTTCCTCTAATTTGCTTCCAAATTCTGAGATACTCATATCATTTTGGGTCAACTTATTCATGTGAATCATCAAAGAATTTGCTGATTTCCTTGTAAGAAGGAAACTTCTTATATCATTAATTAAAACGAGTACTGTGCCATATTCTGATTTTATTTTCAATTTTGCTGCTTTAGTCAATCGCGTTTTTAACACAAATGAAATCAGCAATTTCTTATCTTCTGGTTTTGTTAAACAAGATTCATACATTTCTATACCTTGAATATTTTTTTCGGTGGTGTCCTCTTTGCCGTCCATCACCGGAATCAACATGCTTGCCGTTTTCAAGTCAAAACTCAAAACTCAAAATCTTGTCAGTTTTATCTGATGATTCTGACTCACTACTACTAGAAACGACATATGATTTTGACTCACTGTAACTTAATATTTTATTATAAACGTTACTTATTTTATTACATAAATCCTCTATTAACAATCCTGTAAACTTTCCTTTCAGTTCATTTACATCAAGTAATTGTATGTACATTTTATACTCCTCGTATCTTAGCTTTCTTAATTTTACCTAAACCTATTTCTTCCAATCTTCTCTGTGCTCCTAATTTTCTAAGACAGGGTAAGTCTTTAAATGTTCCAACTCATCATAAATAAATTTATTATTTACATAAATTTATTTTCATTCAAATCAAATCAAATCAATTTATTTGTGAAACATAGGATAGATGATAGATGGATCTTAAGAACTAAAGTCTGTTTTTTAATCTCGTAGACTAAACTGACATTACGAGTGTTGTCAGTTTATTGCAATACTTAAATAGTGATGTGGCACAACCGAAACTTAGCGTTAATAAAATTAAGTATCGTTTTTTTACAATAAGTTATCCTGAAATAATGTGTTTATCCTGAAATAATGTGTAGGTACTTATTTAAAACGTAATAATACAATATTAATAATGTAAAACATATATTTTTAATTACATAACTTAATTACAGGTAGGTATTCGCGTTAATCTGATTCAGATAATGACTCCATGTCTGAGGAATATTCTGAATCATCAGAATCGCCACCTACTTCTATGATAAACCTATCAGTAATGTCGTCTGTTATATGGCCCAGATGACACATTTGATCTTCAATTTTAATTACATGGACTACACAGTCTTTCTACCGCTGCGGGGTCACTTGACGAAGCCCTTCTTCAAAAAGGCTTCGTACTTTATTCATTTTGAATGTTTTATAATTTTTAGCGACATGCCCCTTTACTTGAGCCCAGACCAACTCAATTGGGTTTAGCTCGCAGTGGTAAGGGGGCAGTCGCAAAATAGTGACACCCCGTTCAGCAGCCATCTCGTCGACGACATACCTTTCATGGGCTTTTTTGTGCTTTCGGGCAATTTCATTTAATTCGGGCTTTAGCATTGCAGTTCTGCCATTTCGTAAGAGAAAAGGGTTAAGATTGCCGTTTTATCGCGTACGGGAACAACACTGATGGCGTCTATAATTTTTTTTTTGTTTAATTTAAAGGCATCGAAACATGGTCGGATTACGCATGGCGTTGCGTGGTCAGATTTCCCTGGCAGTTTGTAGCACGTCGTGCAGCCGTGTGTACGTACGTGAATTTTAAATATAAAACTGAATGAAAATTAATTTCGTCTATTATAGACAAAAAGTTACGATTCAACAAACCGGTATCGTAGGTACAACACTGCACAAAAGAGCTGGCAACATTATTTGTAAATTTGACATTTGCATGTGTCAATTTAGTCTACGAGATTAAAAAACAGACTGTAAATAGTGCGCTATGTCTTGTCAATTTTGTCCAGCAGTATTAGGCTTTTACTTACCACTTAAAAGTGCTATTACACAACAAAGGGCAATAAAAACAGCTCAAAGCTTTATAGCGGATTTACGGTGCATTATAATGGTACAAGTTTATGCTATTAAGTAGCATTAGGCATTGGGTCAATCTCCAAAACGGGCGTATTCGTGTGATTGCTCTGGTGCTTTTCAGATATTGATATTTAATGGTAATTATGTATCTCATTAAAAAGAATGATATTCAAATAGTACATTTTTACTATTGGCCTTCAATTTACACAAACAGTTATGGAAATATTTAAGTTCAAAAAATTTCGCGGCCAGAGCAATCATAATTGGTGCCAGAGCGATCATAAATGGTGAAATCAGTGAAACAAAAAAATTTATATTGATAAAATATTATTTATTTAGCCGTTTTCAGTCATATTCAGAGTACGTGTAACAAGATTATATGTAAGAGAAATGTATTATTTTAGAAAAAGGTCAAGGCATATTATCAGTAGGTAATACATATCAAAAATACGGAATATCTATAATATAAAAATGAATCGCAAAATGTGTTGGTAAGCGCATAACTCAACAACGCCTGGACCAATTTGGCCAATTCTTTTTTTTTAATGTTCGTTGAAGTTCGAAGTTTGAAGGTCTCTGGAAGACAGGAACTTGTCTGAGAATGAACTTTTACACGATTAATAATGTTAAACTCATTTTCAACATCTTGTGTTACAGTTTGCAGTATCTCTCTGTGTTTTTTTACATTGTTGGTGCTTAAGGTTGTAGATGATTTTCCTCAATCATCTACAACCTTAAGCACCATTTCAAAGAGGATCACGGTTCTCAGACATATAGATAGGTTCTTCATTTATTGGGAGCTCATCAGTTGCTGGTAACTTATCCACTTTTTTCTTTAAATAATATCGTCGAGAACTCTGCCTACTTTTCTTCCTACGAACCTTTTGCTGGCTTGGAGTCAAATCACTCATTGGTAGTACTGTGCCCCGAACTTTTTTCCTTTGGTAACTCTCTCTTGACTTTACAAGCCATTGTGCGTATAGATCTGCAATGGATCATTTTTAATCTTGGCCATTCTACGACGCTCATCTAATTTCTTCCTAAGACGTTTTTCTTCAATAGATAATTTATGTCGAGGCATGATTTCAATCAGCAACAATAGTTGCCATTAAATTTTAGAGAAGAAAGGGTTACAGTTGTAATTAGCTAAATGCCAATATAATAATATCATCAAGGTAAAATACGTCAAAATCTGTTTATGGGTTTAGGTTACCCAAAGAAACCCAGGAAAGGTTATAAATTAAAGGTTATATGCAGAGTTCATCGTTTGTCATTGTTACAGTCCGGTACTACTACTTAAAATAGGTTTATAACGTACAATAATTGCAAAATATCATCGCTCTGGTCTTTTTGGACAGAGCAATCACAGCCATAGCGATCAGAAAAAGTCACAAAATCATAAATATAGCCGAATTTAAAAGCAGCAGAAAGTTGTGATTACGTCTCATAAAAAACATCATAACGATCACTTAATTCACGTAACAAACACATTCACAAGCTTACTATTTAATTTAAATAACGTGCCATAGCAATCATAAAATTCGAGAACCAAATCCAGATCAATCATAAACTTACCTTAGTAATGTTGGAGCAGGGGAACGTGGCACACAGGTATCCTCCTCGGTGGTTAGACCACCCCTGCCGTTGCCCCGCGGGAGGGGAATAGAGTCTCTATAACGCGTAACTAGGGATGAGCGCGATGTTTTACCTCAGCGCAGAGCGATGAGATAAAATGCCCGGTCACAATTTTAAATTCAAATTGTGGCAAAAGTATTGTTAATATAACTAAAAATATTTTATTACCATGAAGATTCACTATTTGTTATGTAATCTAAATAAGTTGTTTCATATGAACCTTCTCATTAAAAAGTTAAAGAATATTTTTTTCATTCAATCGGGAGTTGGGTCAACCCAGAGCGATCAGGATTTTAGGGTTTAAGATTTTTTTTTCAATATTTAAAATAAACTTATTCATAATATTAGCCTTGTATCATGTAGATTAGACACCGAACTGTATATAAAAAAATATTTTGAAAACGCTTTTCGATTTTAACATGGGTTTATCCAGCCCGACACGAAAAAAAAGGCCTCTGGAGATCGACCCCTTACTACTTGTAGGAGTCGCGACCTAAGTGGTGTAGACCTATGCTGCTAAATTAAACACTTCATTACACTTTAAAGGTTTATTGCCAAAACGGTTGCTATACTATGCTATGCTAAATGCTTATGAATGAATTGCTAATAAGTACGAATGCACCCGGTTTGCTGTCCGACTATGCACTGATGCCGCGCCGCACTTAGCGCGGCGTAATTGATTAGCTAGATGAGCAAAACGTGTTCGATCGTAATTATTACATCGAACATGCTCCCGAGAGGAAGAAACGAGATAAATTTACACAAAGTTAAAGGTTACGTGAGTGTGGGCTTATACGTTAAAGAAGATTAGTACAATGTGGGATGATGAATGATTTACAAGGTGATAAAACAATATGCATTATTTTACTATAGCTAATTGCTCATACGGTTGATTCATCAATGAAAGATACCGGTTGTCTTTTAGCAAGAGGTGACTTTGACATGTCTCGCCTTTTTAAACGTAAGCTAGACCACCGTTTAGAAAAATTAGATACGCGCGCACTATCACTGACACTGGGCCCCATCTCGGATAGGGGCAGATTTCGCGCACTGTCACTAGAGCCCTTTTCAGGATCAGATTTATTTATACACACACTCACACTGGCTGGTACGCTCTTGGTCCGTCTCTGAATGGGTGAACCTCCGGCACGCTGACACCTTCTCCTCAGGAACCATATTATGATTACTGCGATAGCTGCTGCTAATAGTCCATACAACACGGCGTATTGATGTATGTCATGTGTTGTTAGGATCTCTGGCTGCTGTGCTGATTCTTTAATTAATTTGATTTGTTCACCGAGATGCTTTAGGGAGTTATTTATCTTTATGGTATCGTAATCCGCTTCATAATCTTTAAAATGCTGGATAGGTAGCGTGAGGTTGCTGATGAAATGATTTATTGGACTTAATTTTGCGTCGAGAACATTTGGTTTAAGTTTGAGCGTATTTTCAAATTGCTGATAAGCATAAAGTGTCACATCATGACCCTTTACAATGCAGTGTTTAGTAAGTTGAATAAGTCCGGCCTTGCTGACTTGGCGCGCTTCTAGACCGTCGTCACATATGACTCGCAAAGAGTAAGTGTCACAACAGAAATACAAATAGGTAGAAAAGTCGTGTAACGGGATCCATTTGTTTACGCAGTTAGATTTTTATCCTGCAAGTGGCTAGCTTCTCTTTTTCACAGAATTTTTCATCAGGACCTAAGCTCCTGACAGGTCCCTGCATACGACATAGGTAAGTCTCTGCTTGATACTCACAGCTTTGAAGATCACTAGTGCTCGCTACAAATATGCAACTCTTCTTAGGTTGATCGCGACGTATTCTGACGCTGGTTTAATGCTGATCATGCTTTTGTTAATTTGAGCTGGAACTGGTATCAAATTATGTAGCTGGAACGTGTCTCTGCTGATTTTTTTTTTTTTTCATACTCCTACCGCCAACATGATTGGCACCTATTCTGTATCTGTACCTCTTCCATACCAGTTCTCGCTATCATGCCTCTCGCACTTTCATGCCTCATACTGTGTCTTTCTTTTATCCTTCACCATATATCCTGTGGGTGGGACTCCCACTATTTAACTATTTCCTATACTTCTGCTTTATTTATTTCTGTACTTTCTACTTATTTTAGGGAAAATAATTTTTTCAGGGTTTGTTTAATTTTACATATAAAAACTTAACTTATTTACATAAAACTTATATCTTAGGGTTATTACACAATACTTATTTTTAATTACACAGTCTAAATAAACGCTTAATTTTGATACAACTTAATTACAATTTCTACCTTTACATTATTACAATTTCTACTTTTACACTATTACGAATATTACCTTTACACTACTTATATTTCTATTGCTCCTAACCTACTACTTATTCTATTTAACATTTTATTGTGCTTAGGGTACTATGTTATCTAATACTATATACAATATAATATGTAAACATAGTTTTTACATCATGTTTTATTTCTTTCTATTACTATATGGGCTATCTTTTCGCAGTAGGCTATTAATTTATTTCTCGACTTTCCTAGCATTATTTCCCCTACAGTTTCTCTTTTCAGTCTTATGCCTAAATCTTGCTCAAGATTATAGCGATCCCTTAAAAAGATGGGGCATTCAAGTAAAATGTGTGGAACTGACTCTATTACATTCGGGTCACAGGTGCACGATGGGCTCTCTTTACACTTAAAGCGGTTTAAGTATTCCGAGAACCCACCGTGCCCTGTTAGGACTTGTGTAAGCACGCCTGTTGGCCTCACCTGTTTCACAATACGGTAGGCAGCTACGGCGTCTGGAAGAAACATTTTAGTCACCGAGGCTGTCTCGCCAGACACATATCTCCGGTTCCACTCATCAAGCGAACCCAAACGGATTTGACGCTTAATGAATGAAACCGGACACCGGTCATAGTCCGGCTTCCTCCGTGACGACAATGCCGCTTCCTTCGCCAGCTCATCCGCGCGTTCGTTACCGGGCAGGCCCGCGTGAGCCTTGACCCAGAAGAAAGAAACATCTTTTTTCTGTTCCAACGCCAGAGCCAAATTGGCTCGTGCGCGGACCGCCAGGGGGTGGAGAGAGCCATGGCATGTAAGCGTCTGCAATGCTGACATTGAGTCGCTGTACACCCCATAGCTCATCTCTTTGCGCTTGAGGATTTCGTCCGTTGCTTTGCAAATGGCCAGTAGTTCAGCCTGGTAGACAGTGCAGTACGCGGCGAGGCTGAGCTTGAGGTTCTTGGTTTCACCTACATTATTCCACAAGGATAATGCGGCTCCAACCTTCCCCTCAATCTTACTGCCGTCAGTGAATATTCGCACTGCCTGCACGTTATAACTGTCCACAAGCTGTTGGTCTGCCAGGCTCATAAACTCCAGGGCCATTTGTTTAGCAGGGTGAGGAGTTTCTGCAAATCTCACCACACTCTCAATCTCCCTGTCTCCTGGCACGAACTGGGATGACCCTCTCCTTGCCTCATACAGGGCGGCTGCCTCTTGTATGCGGAGGTCCAGAGGTAGTATCCCAGCCAGTACCAGTGCCGAGTTGAGTGAGACTGTGCGGTAAGATTTGCAGAGCTTCTGGACGAATCCTCGTGTCTCTGCTGATTAAAGGTAAAGTAATTTCAAATATGAAATATTCCTCCGTCATCCTTGCTCTGACTTTTAACAATTTGTAGATCTTGTACAGGTTAAACTGGATGTCATCTATGGGTAGTGCTAGCTCTTTTGATATTTGACCACACACAATTTGTAATTCCCCACGTAGCTGTTGTGGTGTCAAGAGATGCAAATTGATCTGACCGTGATAGATTTCAGTCATTGTGTCAAGAAAAGCATCTTGAATTCGCTTTAAGTTTTGTATCATATTGATAGTTGCTAATGCCGCTAGTGTGAAGTCTTGATGAATAGATATTACATCGATTTCCTTCTGCAATGTGTTGGTGACGCTGTCTATATAGTTCAGGTGCTTATTAATCATCTTATGCTGTTTTGAAATAGTCTCCTCTGTTCTCTTTAATATATTATATTCCGCTTCAATGACCGACGTCTGAATCCTATAAAGCTGATTCAGGTGATTTATATTACTACGTACGAGGTTAATGTCACTTTTGTACTTTTCAGCGAATTCTTGATCGAGTACTCCGAATAAAGAGTTTGCAATGGACCCGACAGCGTTGATCAGCCAGCGTCGAGTTCGCAAGTGCGCTCCGAAATGCTGATTAAGCAACAGCTGATTGTAATATTGTAGTTCATTGTATTCATGTTGTATTTGTAGAATGATGATTCGACAATGACTCTGTTCTTGAATTTTGCTGCATGTTTGCTCAAGATATTTTGAAAATTGTGTTACTGCTTTGTCTCCTTGCCGTCATCACGAATAAGATGCATTTGTCCCAGAGGATCAAAATACATGGTTTGACTGCTGTTGAACGTTGTTAATATATAGGATGCTTTAGTGGATATTATAAGGTTCATAAAAAATAATAATGATAGTGCTACACTGAAGATTCTGGAACAACTGTCAATCCGCTTCTTTGCTTCTACTTTAATTCCTTTGCTTTCGTGTTTTACTGCTTGGATCTCTTCCTGTTCAGTTGTTTCTTTTTCCCTTATAGGTAGGATTGATAGCTTTACGATTGAACGCTTTATGTAACCATTCTTTGTTTTTAGAGTCACTACCCTGACAACTCCATCTTTTCCTGGGTGGACCTCTACCACCCGACCAACAGGCCATTTCCCTGCAGGTATGTTTTCATCATGAATAGTAACCATATCGCCTATCTCTATATTCTTTTGTCCTTTTAACCACTTGCTACGCGCCGATAGAAGACTTAGATATTCCGCTTTCCATCGTTTCCATATATCTTGAAACATTTTGTTTACTAAATACCATCTTGTCCTCGCATCTTGTGCCGTTTCTATGACAGTAAGACCTGCACGGCCTGCTAGAAAATGTGCTGGCGTGAGAAAATCGATATCGTCAATATCCTCAGACATTGGACACAGTGGTCTAGAGTTAAGGCTTGCTTCGATTTGAGACAGAATGGTGCTGAATTCTTCGAATGTCAATGCTTGGTCCCCTATTACTCTTTTCAGATGTTGCTTTAGGCTTTTAATTGATCGCTCCCAGATCCCTCCAGCGCTTGGCCAAGAAGGGCAGTTTCAATGCCATTCTATGCTTAGCTCAGTTATTTCTCTATAAAAGGTATCGCTAAAGATTCGCTCAAACTGTTGCTGCTCTTCCTGAAGTATCTTATTGGCACCTACAAAGTTAGTCCCATTGTCCGAATATATGTGCTTCGGAGCTCCTCGTCGTTCTAGCAGCAACAAGGATTTCTTCAACGTTTTGCTGATCTAGCTAATCAATTACGCCGCGCTTAGTGCGGCGCGGCATCAGTGCATAGTCGGACAGCAAACCGGGTGCATTCGTACTTATTAGCAATTCATTCATAAGCATTTAGCATAGCATAGTATAGCAACCGTTTTAGCAATAAACCTTTAAAGTGTAATGAAGTGTTTAATTTAGCAGCATAGGTCTACACCACTTAGGTCGCGACTCCTACATTTTGGTCCTTCGAGCCGGATTTGAACATTTCGCGGTCGTTTATATAGTTTTTCGGGACTAAAGGCAGTGAAGTGAACTTGTACCGGACCAGTGATACTGTTAAATGCAGTACTCACTAGCATAGCAGTGACTGTGGTGGTAACGACTTTAGCAGCAGTGTATTGAGCAAAGGCGCTCGATATATTTTACCAGTGAGTTAATAGCTCACAAAAGCAGCAAAAGCAGTACTTGGTGGAGTACGTCGTCAGCAGCAGTAAGTGTACTGCTTACACTAGCAACAACACCGAATCACTGACTTGGGGAGCAACCCTCGTCGGGCTAGCAGCAACAAGGATTTCTTCAAGTAAGATCGTTCAGTTTTATACATTTTACCAGCAGCAAGATGGAGACTCTGTATTTCAATCAAACTGAGATTGCGGAGTGCTTGGGAAAACTCCTAATCAATTTTAAAAAGGATAGCGTTGAGCGTAAAACTTTGGACTACTGTAAGCGTAAGATTGAGTTAGATACTGAGTTAGATATTGCGAGAGATACTGGAAAGAATTCCAAGTAAATCATGAAAAGATTCTTCCTTTTGAAAAGAGCAATCATAAATATTTTGTCAACTCTGACTTTGAGCGTATGGAAGAAATTTACATGACAGCAAAGAAACTTATTATTCAACATCAAAATGAGTTGATTCAAAGGGGTCAGCATTCATCGTACCCTGAACTAGCACAGAAAGATGCGGACGGTACTTCAACGAGTCACCCTGAACCGCAAGTAACAGCAGTAGCTTATCCGACGTTTGAGTCGAGAGGAACCAACAGCAAGCTTGACGATATGCTTCATAAGCAGTTAGTCAACTTTAAAGCATTGATTAGAGCTGTCGGCAATATTGATGTTGACGCAATTGTCGACAAATGGGAGTTCGAAGATGCTCTTCGAACCCTGCAAAACCACTGGACCACTATTGATAACCTTCACTGGGAGATCATTGGCGAGTCAGGGGAGGATCTAGCAATGGAGTATGAGTCCCACTTCAACAGGCACGACCGAACCTTCAATAGCATGAAGAATGCTATCAACTCTAAAATGTGGTCAACATCGTATCGGGAAAAATCAACTCCACTAATGGAGATTCCTGTGTTTACGGGTCATTACCAGCAGTGGGTATCGTTCAAGGATTTATTTAGCGAGGCTATCCACAAAAACACCGCATTATCAAACGCTCAAAAAATGCAATTCCTAAAAGGAAAGGTGAAAGGGGAAGCCGAGCGTTTGATTCAGCACCTACCTATCAGCGCCGACAATTATATTGTCTGTTGGGAGATTCTAAACCATCGCTTTGAAAACAAGAAGCTCATATTTACATCCCACGTCAATGGGTTCCTGAATCTTCCCACCATACAGCAGCAATCATATTCAGCGATTAAAAAATTACATGACGTCACTTTAGAGAATCTTCACGCCACCAAAAACCTGGGCGTGAATATTAGTACGTGGGACCCTCTGCTCGTTCATATTTTATCGAATAAGTTGGATAGTGAATCTTATTCCGATTATATAGAGTCGTTAAAGAACACTAGAGAACTGCCAGTGCTTCAAGACTTTTTAGACTTCTTAGAAAATAAGTTCACTAGTTTGGAATCATCTCGTCGACGACAAGATATCATACCAAAATCACAGCCATCTCATCAGCAAGCCAGTCCTTCAACATCATCGACAAGTAATCAGAAATATCATAATTATAAAGCAAATCTGCCTAATACGAAAGCCACGCACGTGTCGGGAGTCAAATGCCCTCTTTGTTTTGCTGAACATAACTTTACAATTGCGAAAATTTTCTGGAACTGTCGAATGAAATGAAACTTAAAACCCTCAAACAACATATTGTTGTATAAATTGCATTTTTAATCATAACAGTAATAAATGCCATTCGACAAAACGATGTCGTAAGTGGTCGTAAGTGTTCAGAAAAACATCATACTATATTGCATGAATGTTTTACTCAGCAAAAACCTCATTCTACGTCCGGTCCTATGAAGCAACAAACAATTTACATTAAGAAAGAGGAAAATATAAACCAAGGCAACAATAACGTTCACGCATCTCGGCAAGATTTCACTGAAATTCTCCTAGCTACAGCATTAGTGAAGGTTACATCAGCAGACAGCACGCAGCTTGTATTAAGAGCTCTTATTGATCAGGGCTCACAAATATCACTAATTAGCGAGAAAGCAGCGCAACAGTTAGGTTTAAAACGAAAGCAATTTAATGGAGTTATTTATGGAATCGGAGAAAAAGATGCTGACTGTAAGGGCAAGCTTAACATTAAATGTCAATCTATATATTATAACAGCTTTGAATTTCATACAGATGTTTTGATTATGAAAAATCTTATCAAAAACCTACCCAATCGATCATTTGAAAAGCCTTCGTGGTCGCATTTGGAACATATTCAATTAGCAGATCCAGAGTTCTATATAAGCCGTCCAGTTGACTTATTACTCGGAGCAGACGCCTACGCTCTTATTATGTTAGACGGCTTGATAAGAAGCTCTGATTCTTCTTCACCTTTAGCTCAGCAAAGCCAGCTAGGATGGTTACTGTGCGGCAGCGTAAAACCACAGTTTCATTGTAATGTCATCCTTAACAATATAGCGGATATTCAACAATTTTGGCAAATCGAGGATATCCACGAGCAAAATGAAATATCAGCAGAAGAAGAACAATGTGTTGAGTACTACCTATCAACGACAAAACTTCTTGAAGGCGGTCGTTATGAAGTAAGGTTACCAATAAAGCAGCAAATGAGGGAAAAATTAGGATCGTCAAAGGAGATAGCATTAGCGCAATTTAAAAACCTAGAGAAAAAATTAAGCAAGCAAGAATATTTTGCACAGCAATATAAGCAATTTTTAAGGCAGTACTAAGAGCTGGAGCATATGAAATTAGCAACTTCCAGTAGCAATCAGATAGAATGTTACTTACCTCATCATGGTGTCGAGCGTGCAGAATCATCCACTGCGAAGTTACGTGTCGTATTTAATGCGTCCGCAAAGACCTCTTCAGGACTTAGTCTTAATGACGTCATGTCTAGAGGTCCTAACTTACAACAAGACCTGCAGGCACTGTTACTCAAGTGGAGACAATACCAATATGTATTCACCGCCGACATCGAAAAAATGTTTCGGCAAATTTTAGTTAACGAAGCAGATCAAAAACTACAGCAAATCTTTTCGCGAACGATATCAAAACAACCACTTTGGCATACATATGGCACATGGTTACATATGGCACAAAATCAGCACCCTTTTTGGCGATGATGACCCTTCGGCAATTAGCGTCAGATGAGCAGCATAACTTTCCCACCGCAGCAAAAATTATACGGGAAGATTTTTATATGGATGATTTAGTATCGGGGTCACACACTGTTGACGAAGGAAAAAGCAGCATAGCAGAACTAAATTTGTGTCTCAGCAGAGGAGGATTTTTATTGAGAAAGTGGTCAGCAAATGACAAGAGACTATTGGGAAGCATAAATTCATCACATCAGAATATTCAAGCAAAAATGCAATTATAGACCCCTAAGGCACTAAAACCAGCTGAAAGCTGTATAGCGGATTTATGTAGCATTATAATGGTTTATGTTTATGCTATTTATTTATTTATTTTATTTAATACTTCAAGCACATACATGTACCGAGGTGGACTTAATGCCATAGGCATTTTCTACCAGTCAACCTTTGGGTGATGCAGCGACAAACAGTGGTAGGTGCTATTAAACAGCATTAAGCATTTATTTACTACTTAAAAATGCTACTGTAGATCCAAATGCACTAAAAACAGCTGAAAGATGTACAGCTGCGTTGTGGTTTACTACAATAAAACTGAAGACATTTTGATATGCCACTATCCAACCGTTATACAGTGTAAAGCATCATAATGGTTTTTAAATGCCAATATAAAGCGTCAAGATGCTCGGTGAACATATACAGGGTTACTGGTAATTCGACGTACCTATATCCATCAGGGGCTGATAAGGGGGCCAAAATGCAACAAATTGAACCCCCCATATGTATGGCCGAAATTCAATAGTTTTCGAGATATTTGAATTTTAAGGGTTTTTCGATATTACCCAAAATTTAACATTTAATTCCAAATAAAAAAAAAACTACATATTTGAATGGGTACCATTAAAAATGATGTTGTAGCTGGCACTTCAATTAAGCTATGGACATAATTAAAACTACTTAATTAAACAAAATAATTAAAATAATGAGCGATATGAGAATAATATCTTACCAATATTTTTATTTTACGATTCAAAAATGTTGTCTCGTCATAAAAATTTCTATGACATTAATCGTACAAATAACTAAAACAACTTGCCTATTCTGTAAGCTTTCCAAAAAGATACAAAAGTCAATTTTAAAATACATAATTCGTGGCATGGCATGTGTTTGAACCGGCGCGGGGAGAGAAATCATCTGTGTTTTTAGTTTATGATCCTCGCTAAAACAACCGATTTTACTGGCGAAATTCTTGTTGTTATTCTTGTGGCGGGGTGTGCGGGCGGGGGACTACACGGCGCCTGCTGCGCTCGCGTCGCCTTCCTAATCCTTTAATCCTTATGTTAGTAAGTTTCGACTCTACGCCGCGCAAGCACGTGTGTTGTTATCTTGCTATTAGGTAACCAATCTCTCATCGCGTTAAATTGTTATCGATCATTATTGTTAATTCTTGTTTCTCTTGTTATTCTTTTTGTTATCATTGTTATTTCGGATAACATGGCTTCGTATTCTAATAACGAATACGCAGACATAATGTTTTGTTATGGTTTTGCCGATGGAAACGCGGCTGCGGCTCGGCGAGAATACCAACGCCGCTTTCCCGATCGTCGACTTCCCCACGTTACTGTTTTCGGGAGCACCTACCGACGATTGTCTGAAACTGGCAGTGTTCAGAGAGCACAATTCAACGCTGGCAGACCTCGACGGTACACGGCTGACGAAGAGGACACCATTCTTCAGTGTTTTATTGATGACCATCATGATCATGTAGACACCCATACCATTATCAACCTGTCCAAACATTGCACGAGGGAGATCCTGCCAGGCGACTCGAATTTTCTCGGTTTATGTTAAACGCTGACGCTGACCAGGAACATTTCCTAAGAAATATTTTGTGGACTGACGAGTCAAAGTTTGACCGGGATGGTATAACGAATTACCATAACTTACATTTTTGGGCACCTAAAGCAGGCAGGAATCCAAAAAAACTAAAAGAAACTGCGTCGCAAATGAGATTTTCCCTGAACGTATGGATGGGTGTCGTTGATAATTATTTGGTGGGCCCACATTTCTTGCCCCAAAATTTGAACGGCCAAAATTACGAGGAGTTTTTGAGAAACAACCTAGACGATTTGTTGGCGGATGTTCCCAAAGAAATAAAAAACAACCTCATGTTTCAACATGATGGTTGCCCAGCACATTACCGGATTACTGTCCGACAGTGGCTAGACGAGAGATATCCAAACCGATGGATTGGGAGGGGAGGGCCAATTCCGTGGCCAGCACGAAGCCCTGATGTCACACCACTTGATTTTTACGTCTGGGGTCATATGAAGGAATTAGTTTATGTGACCCCAATAAATTCAGTCGAAGAACTTCGACAGCGAATAATAAATGCGGCGCAACAGATGAGAACAGCGTTCACATCAAGAGTGACGAAAACCGAAGTCAGGAAGAGAATTCGAACCTGCATTCGTAATCGAGGGGCTCATTTTGAACAAGATGTGTAAAATTTTTAATAAAATTTGACGTACATTTTTTAATGCATTTTATTTCATACAAATACAAATGACCCTCCGTGCCGATTCAAACACATGCCATGCCACGAATTATGTATTTTAAAATTGACTTTTATACCTTTTTGGAAAGCTTACAGAATAGGCAAGTTGTTTTAGTTATTTGTACGATTAATGTCATAGAAATTTTTGTGACGAGACAACATTTTTGAAGCGTAAAATGAAAATATTTGTAAGATATTAATTATTCTCATATCGCTCATTAATTTAATTATTTTGTTTAATTAAGTAGTTTTAATTATGTCCATAGCTTAATTGAAGTGCCAGCTACAACATATCATTTTTAATAGTACCCATTCAAATATGTAGTTTTCTTTATTTGGAATTAAATGTCAAATTTTGGGTAAATATCGAAAAACCCTTAAAATTCAAATATCTCGAAAACTATTGAATTTCGGCCATACATATCGCTCCCCCCACCGAATAATATGGTAATCGATAAATCCAAATTTTACAGGAAAAATAAAAAACTGTTTTATGCGTGTATCTCGGCACGGGTAGATCGTAAGGTAGACATTTAAACGTCAAAACAAAGCTAATTTTTTTACAATCTAATTTATATTATGATTTTTTTGTAATACTTTAATAAAATTAAGTTATTCACAAAAATAATGTTACTGAAATTAAATGGCAAAAGTATAGTATGCAACGCATCATTACCATATTATTCGCGTGTAAACGCAACAATATCGTAGTCAATATTAATGCATTATAGTATTATTCGTTGTAATACAGTGTCAAAAAACCTAACGGCAATATGATATTACGATATTATTCGTGTGAAATCCAAGCGATAGTGTATAATGTAATATTACAGTACAGTAATATTCGTCGATGTGTGGTGTCAAAAGATTAACAGTAATATAATGTTGCAAATACATGTTTTATTAAATAATCCAGTACCTATTATTTGATTTGGCAGAAAAATAACAATAATAGAGGAAGTTGATATTAATACTGGATAATTTATAATAGCGTTTTATTAAAATTTATGAAATAAAACAAAGGTTTTATTATTTATCATAATCAGTCCTTTTTAGCTGTGCCCGCGACTTCGTCAGCGTGGAATAGTGACTTTTCGGGCAGCATATTTTGAATTACATATACCGTCGTTTGGGTAGCTAAAAATTTACTTTACAATAATGCTTCTCTGTATACGATATTTGACGTATGGCCATCGGGGATGAAAGCATACAGGCTCCTAGGATTGCTAACCCGTGACAGAGCCACATACAACTGAGCGTGCGAGAAACAGCTGATACTTAGATCTACACCTACAACTTTCAGCGTCTGACCTTGGGCTTTATTAATTGTCATCGCAAAACATAGGCTGACTGGAAACTGGACTCGTTTAAAACTAAATGGGAAATTGTTTGGAATGTGAGGAATCCGAGGAATGAAAACACTTTTACCTTTTCCACACCTTGTTAAAATCTCTGCTTCTATCAGATTTCTTTGTAAATTGGTCACTTTTAACCTGGTGCCATTGCTAAGTTTTGGGGGGCTTAAATTTCTAAGAAGCATTATCGGTACGCCTACTTTTAATTTTATTTTATGTGCTGGTAGTCCAGGAGCATTGAGGGATTCTAAAAATTCTACTGGGTAGCTTGTAGATTTTCCTTCTTCCATGACTCTGTTAATGGAGATATACTCAACATAATCCCCCGGAACATAGCTCAAAATTTCAGCGTTTGTTGTTGCTGCTTGGTCGTTTCGTGGCGTCAAAATAGCTCTTTCGCAAAGCCAGAAATTTTCGCAAGTTGGTATTTGCGTTGCGTTTCCATACACAGATGATATGAGGTCTCGCATTGATGAAACTATGTTGCATAGGTTTTCATTAAGAACAACTTTTCCTTGTTCCTGCGGTAACACACCGTTACCAATCTCAAGTAGCAAATCTGAAAATTCTTGAGCATTTTCGTTGCCTCTAATTTGCGCACGCATATTTAATGTCAAATGCAAAGGTATAATGTAATGCCACAGTCGAGAACTCTTTAGGCAGGCTATAACTTCAACAGCCCTTGTTCCACGTGGTATTACAGGGAGAGTCTGACGAAAATCGCCACAAAAAAACATAGTAATGCCATCCATGGGTTGATCATTTTGCTTGACATCACGCAACGTTCTGTCTACTGCTTCTACTGCTTTTCGATTGGCCATTGTGGACTCATCCCATATAATAAGGCTACAATCACGAAGAACCTTAGCTTTATCGCTGTTTCTTGAAATATTACAAACAGGGCTTTCTGTACGGTCTAAATCGATCGGAATTTTGAACATTGTATGATCAGTTTTCCCACCTGGCAACAATGTGGCTGCTATGCCTGATGAAGCGACAGCAAGCGCGATTTTACCTTGGCTTCGTATCTTCGCCAAAATAACTTTCGTAAGAAATGTTTTACCCGTTCCACCGGGTGCATCTACAAATAGCATTTCTTCCAAAGTACTATCAACGCTCACCAGATCAAATATCAAACGCTGTTCATCAGTTAGCCTCGAGAGTGCGCGTCCATGTACGTACTCTGATAGTATACCTTAAAAATGTCCGCCGTGATTGTTTAAATTGACATAACTTTATTATTTATGAACCGATTGACATGAAATAAACACTAAATGTTAAGTGAAGCTTACTACAATATATTAGTGAAAACCGCATCTAAATCGAATAAGCCGTTTCTATTATATTGTAAACAAAAATAATACACAAACATAATTGTTTTATACTTTACGTGGAAAAAGGCATGCATTTCTTACGCGAATATAATGGTAATCGTCGCTTACCGAAAAAGTTAACGATTGCATGATCTGTAATAACATGTTATGGTATTATTCGTGCAAAAAGTGTGTTTAGATTTTAAGGGAATAATGTTGTTATGTTCATTACGGTACCATTGAAATTATTGTACTTTTATAAATATACATAGAAAAAATACAAAAAAAATTACAAGATGATAATTAATGCTTTAGACATCGAATATGCAATAAAACGAAAACTGTCGTAGTACCACATTACCATGTTATTCGGTGGGGGGAGCGATATGGGGGGTTCAATTTGTTGCATTTTGGCCCCCTTATCAGCCCCCTGACGGACATACGTCGAATTACCGGGTTACTGGTAATTCGACGTATATCCGTCAGGGGCTGATAAGAGTTTATACGGACCTTAAGTTCTACATAAATTTACTATTCGTTTGTTAAAATGCTTTCTGTGTTACTTGGGCAGAAAGAGTCTGACACTCCCTTCCGCTCCACCCAGAACGGGAGAGGTCATTTGATAATTTCCCATACGCAAAAAAAAAATAAGGGATAAAAGTGTCTTCGTCTTGGGCGAGCTTATTGCATCCCTCCTACACTCAGGATTCTGTCTTAACTTTCTCGCTACGTTCGGGAGCCCTAGAATACTTCGTTACGTTCAGGAGTCAAAATAGCGCCCGCGACATTAAGACACTGCTTTCAGCAGCCCATTGCTGAACTACGCACGTGTAGGTATCTCTACACTGGCTGCGGTGTTGAAATTCTGTGAAAATGGGGAATAATCCACTGTGAACCACAGACCCATGGGCAGGGGCACATTCACTGAGCAGCTTACTTGGTCATACTCTCTGTACACATTCTGCGCAGCAATGGACAATCGACTTAATTTTGTGCTTGGTACGGATGTAGACGTTGTCACATTCAACCGGCTCAACAGATGCAGCCATGTGGACGACATGGCTGCATCTTTTGAGCCGGTTGAATCTTCTACCCTCCTTATTTTGTATGCGCAAACCTCTTAATATCTTTATAACTAATTTGCTCGTAAAGGGTCTCTTATTTCACCAATTTCAATATCGTAATTCGTAATGTATCTCATTACGCACTTGTGCGGTAATGTAAAGTAAATCGCACGGTTTATCAAGATGCTCCGTCAAAACGAACGGTACTTTTTTAAATCTTAGCAAAGAGTTTTTATTTTAGAAAAGATGTCAACATTTTATGAATAAAATTAACTTTGGGAGATAAAATATAATAAATAAACATTTAATTCTTTAATTTAATTAATTTTGACAATAAATTACAACCATTAATATCTGTAACAAAAACAAAAATATTAATTTACTTTATTAATAATACTGGCTGTTTTGTGCCTATGCCTGAAAAAAAAGCGCGAATGCGCGCGCATCGCTTATCTGTTAAGAAGTAAAAATTATTCCGCGCGGTTTTTCTTTTCGCTGTACCTACTGTTTTTTATTTGAAAATGTCGTCAAGTAATGATGAATTTATTAATTCCACACCGCCAGAAGTCTCAGAGACAGCGAAAAAGGCTACTCTAAGCCTCGCCCGAAAAATCGACCGATAGATACTTACAAGCGACATACGTGCGCTTTGAAAATTACAGCCTCTGCTTTCTTTTAGCCCTCGCCTACGGCTCGGGCAAGCAATATCGCCTCGGCTGTAATTTTCAACTCACCGCACTTATATCATAATGTACTATAATCACAACAAAAATAAGAATTATTAACGAAGTCACAAGCGTGGAACCTATTTTTAGACAGATAATAAGAACAATAAAATTGGCAAGTAACTATTGGATGTGTAAGATAGATAGGTGGGGGGTAGAGTCGTTTCCACATCAGCGTTAGCGTTTCCTAACTTGATCAGGGCGCAAATGGAAGCTATAGAGGATGACTTCTACTTATAGAAACGTTTGAACAAAAAACACAGATTTTAAAAATATCACTACAAAGTTAAAAATAGGTAACTTTAATTGCGGAAGTCGGTGTCTTTGGATCTGTATTTTAGTTTTTGCTGCCGACTTCCGAAATTAAAGTTATTTTTCACTTTGTATGTAGTGTTTTTTTTTGGAAGTTGGTTTTTTTTTTGTTAAAAAGTATTTTATTTCTCGCTTTTTAGTGGGTCAGTTTATAATGTATTTTTAATACAGTTGCTCAAAAAGTGGCGTATTGCAGGGACGTATAGTGTTCGGGATGTGGGCTATTACATACTCGTGCTTTTTTTTTATCTTTCCCGAACTCGTGCGTTCTCTTTCCCAACTGTCAAAATAATGTCTATTAAAAAGAAAAACCAACCATGAAGTTTTTACTAAAAAAATTCATAGAAGTTTTTATGATTCATGCAAATATTTCAAAAAAGAAGCTACTAGAATTGTTTCAATATCTGAAGGCCAATTCTCGTAATTTAAAACGTTCAAAATCTAGTCGCAGTCTCATCTCAGCGACAAAGAAATGTCAAAAACTTGTCAAAATGTAGGGAAATTTGAAGTATTTTTTGACAGATTGAGACTGAGATCAGACTGTGAACGTTGTTAAAATTAGTAGAATTGCCCCTCAGATTTAATGATTTGATTGAATGAATTAGGTTAGGTTTCATTTCATTTCATCTCATTAAATTTAATTTTAATAATTAATAAAACAATAATAATAATTATAATTATTATTTAGAGATTTTTGTTTTCCTCGGCCTAGCCGGATAGCTGATGGCACGGGCTTAAGCCAAGTGTTCATCAGTGGGATTAACTCTTGGAGTAATAGTAGATACTGCGTGGTTATCCGCAGTAGGCTGTATGTTAGCCGAAACTATATTTGAGTGGGAATAATGGTGCAAGTTATCGGACTCACACTGGAGGAATTTTCTTACTAGCCTACATGTATTGAGAATTACTGCCTTCTGCAGCAGGTGGTAGGTGGTAGATGGCAGGTTGAGAGAACTAAGGGACTGATGAAGCTATTTGGGTATTACTCCTGTTGTAGATAGCACTATAGGGACTATTGTGACTTTTTGAAGATGCCAAAGTCTGGTTATTTCGTCTTTTAGTTCGGTGTATTTGGATAACTTTTCGGCTATTGTAGTCTGTAAGTTATGTGTATTTGGCACAGCGATGTCTATTAGGAACCCGGTTTTATTTACTTTGTTAATTAACGTGATGTCTGGTCTATTAAAGTGAATTGTGCGGTCGGTGAGTATAGCTCGGTCGAAATACAATTTTGTAGTGGGGTTCTCTAGTACCGTTTCAGGGATATATTTATAATATGGTGCTATGGTGTCTATAAATTTGTATTTATGAGCTAGTTTTTGGTGTATTACGTTGGCTACCTTGTAACGTTACACTTTCCTGGGTAGAGTCCAAGAAATTGTAAGGTCACATTGAGCACTCACCTACCTAACTTTCAGTTTGGAGGCGAGCACTGTTAAAGAAAATAAAGAGGACGAGTTATAAGAATTTATTGTTGAATAAGCTAGGGCCTACCTATTTGGAGCTAGATAACAAAACTAAACTAGAGAAACCGGTGAATGAAAATGAGAACAGCGGGCCTCTGGTCTGTTAGTGGCCGAGGGACATCAGCTTCAGGCAGTAGAGGGCCGAAGGAGGACCTCAGTCTTCCGGTCGTAGAGCAGGGCCGAGGGAACGTCAACCCTCAAGCCGTAGAGGGCCGAGGGACGTCAACCCTCAAGCCGTAGAGGAGGGCCGAGGGACGTCAATCCCTCAAGCCGTAGAAGAGGGCCGAGGGACGTCAACCCTCAAGCCGTAGAAGAGGGCCGAGGGACGTCAAACCTCAGGCCGTAGAGGAGGGCCGAGGGACGTCAACCCTCAAGCCGTGCAGCCCAAAGAGCCCGCCCGGTGCGGAGTCGTCTTGCTACGGCGTCTTCATAGTCGCTTCGTCCGTAGGAGGGAAACTGCCCTCCAAGAACACTCCTAATTTTCCCGAGCTTGTGGCCGAGCTGAGCTCCCAACGTAGACCGACCAAATTCACCACCAGGCTCCTGACATCGACTTTTTAACATTTGAAAAGAAATTCTAGAACATAATAAAAAGTAAAAAATAATGAGGTCAATGTGATTTACCTATACGACCTACAACTAGCTCCAGCAATAAATTAAAAATAAAACTAGGCCTGTCACTAAGTGACATTACAAAGGTAAACAAAGATTCAAGAGATAAAAATCTACAGAAAAACTTAAATAACATGAATTACAGGTAAAAGATATCATAAGCCTCCAGGAAATGAGCATGAAGCTACCTAGGGAGGACGAATGCTTAAAATTTTCAGGTTAATATTTCCAAAAATGTAAGTAAAAAAATACATGTAAAGACATACATTACATTACCCCAAAAACCCCGGAAAATTTTTGAATACAATGAAAAAATTTTCTTATTTAGCATAAGAGAGTATTAACCAGCAAAAAATTAAGCTAAATGAGTATTTACAGTGATACAGTAAGTTATAAAAAATTAAAACGTAAGATTCCCCATAACCCCAGAAAATTATAACTAGAAAAATTTCGAGGTTGAAATAAGACCTTGCTCTTTCATACACCTTTCAACAACTTAACCTACACACTTCCTCAATCATACATCACCAGCATACTTAGGGGATATGGTTCACATTCAATGACGCATACTCCACAAGGAATTATTTTTAAGGTTTACGAAGGCTTATTTATTTAATTTAGGTGTCGTAATCCGCACCTGTTCTAAAACCCGTTGAAATTAAAAGAAATTATTTACAAGTTTTCAAGTTTTTCTGCTTAGAAGAAACAGCCAAGGTTGAAGAGCATAAAGCGCTTAAGAGAAGCCTTCAAGCTTTGCTTCAAGCATTATCGGTACGCCTACTTTTAATTTTATTTTATGTGCTGGTAGTCCAGGAGCATTGAGGGATTCTAAAAATTCTACTGGGTAGCTTGTAGATTTTCCTTCTTCCATGACTCTGTTAATGGAGATATACTCAACATAATCCCCCGGAACATAGCTCAAAATTTCAGCGTTTGTTGTTGCTGCTTGGTCGTTTCGTGGCGTCAAAATAGCTCTTTCGCAAAGCCAGAAATTTTCGCAAGTTGGTATTTGCGTTGCGTTTCCATACACAGATGATATGAGGTCTCGCATTGATGAAACTATGTTGCATAGGTTTTCATTAAGAACAACTTTTCCTTGTTCCTGCGGTAACACACCGTTACCAATCTCAAGTAGCAAATCTGAAAATTCTTGAGCATTTTCGTTGCCTCTAATTTGCGCACGCATATTTAATGTCAAATGCAAAGGTATAATGTAATGCCACAGTCGAGAACTCTTTAGGCAGGCTATAACTTCAACAGCCCTTGTTCCACGTGGTATTACAGGGAGAGTCTGACGAAAATCGCCACAAAAAAACATAGTAATGCCATCCATGGGTTGATCATTTTGCTTGACATCACGCAACGTTCTGTCTACTGCTTCTACTGCTTTTCGATTGGCCATTGTGGACTCATCCCATATAATAAGGCTACAATCACGAAGAACCTTAGCTTTATCGCTGTTTCTTGAAATATTACAAACAGGGCTTTCTGTACGGTCTAAATCGATCGGAATTTTGAACATTGTATGATCAGTTTTCCCACCTGGCAACAATGTGGCTGCTATGCCTGATGAAGCGACAGCAAGCGCGATTTTACCTTGGCTTCGTATCTTCGCCAAAATAACTTTCGTAAGAAATGTTTTACCCGTTCCACCGGGTGCATCTACAAATAGCATTTCTTCCAAAGTACTATCAACGCTCACCAGATCAAATATCAAACGCTGTTCATCAGTTAGCCTCGAGAGTGCGCGTCCATGTACGTACTCTGATAGTATACCTTAAAAATGTCCGCCGTGATTGTTTAAATTGACATAACTTTATTATTTATGAACCGATTGACATGAAATAAACACTAAATGTTAAGTGAAGCTTACTACAATATATTAGTGAAAACCGCATCTAAATCGAATAAGCCGTTTCTATTATATTGTAAACAAAAATAATACACAAACATAATTGTTTTATACTTTACGTGGAAAAAGGCATGCATTTCTTACGCGAATATAATGGTAATCGTCGCTTACCGAAAAAGTTAACGATTGCATGATCTGTAATAACATGTTATGGTATTATTCGTGCAAAAAGTGTGTTTAGATTTTAAGGGAATAATGTTGTTATGTTCATTACGGTACCATTGAAATTATTGTACTTTTATAAATATACATAGAAAAAATACAAAAAAAATTACAAGATGATAATTAATGCTTTAGACATCGAATATGCAATAAAACGAAAACTGTCGTAGTACCACATTACCATGTTATTCGGTGGGGGGAGCGATATGGGGGGTTCAATTTGTTGCATTTTGGCCCCCTTATCAGCCCCCTGACGGACATACGTCGAATTACCGGGTTACTGGTAATTCGACGTATATCCGTCAGGGGCTGATAAGAGTTTATACGGACCTTAAGTTCTACATAAATTTACTATTCGTTTGTTAAAATGCTTTCTGTGTTACTTGGGCAGAAAGAGTCTGACACTCCCTTCCGCTCCACCCAGAACGGGAGAGGTCATTTGATAATTTCCCATACGCAAAAAAAAAATAAGGGATAAAAGTGTCTTCGTCTTGGGCGAGCTTATTGCATCCCTCCTACACTCAGGATTCTGTCTTAACTTTCTCGCTACGTTCGGGAGCCCTAGAATACTTCGTTACGTTCAGGAGTCAAAATAGCGCCCGCGACATTAAGACACTGCTTTCAGCAGCCCATTGCTGAACTACGCACGTGTAGGTATCTCTACACTGGCTGCGGTGTTGAAATTCTGTGAAAATGGGGAATAATCCACTGTGAACCACAGACCCATGGGCAGGGGCACATTCACTGAGCAGCTTACTTGGTCATACTCTCTGTACACATTCTGCGCAGCAATGGACAATCGACTTAATTTTGTGCTTGGTACGGATGTAGACGTTGTCACATTCAACCGGCTCAACAGATGCAGCCATGTGGACGACATGGCTGCATCTTTTGAGCCGGTTGAATCTTCTACCCTCCTTATTTTGTATGCGCAAACCTCTTAATATCTTTATAACTAATTTGCTCGTAAAGGGTCTCTTATTTCACCAATTTCAATATCGTAATTCGTAATGTATCTCATTACGCACTTGTGCGGTAATGTAAAGTAAATCGCACGGTTTATCAAGATGCTCCGTCAAAACGAACGGTACTTTTTTAAATCTTAGCAAAGAGTTTTTATTTTAGAAAAGATGTCAACATTTTATGAATAAAATTAACTTTGGGAGATAAAATATAATAAATAAACATTTAATTCTTTAATTTAATTAATTTTGACAATAAATTACAACCATTAATATCTGTAACAAAAACAAAAATATTAATTTACTTTATTAATAATACTGGCTGTTTTGTGCCTATGCCTGAAAAAAAAGCGCGAATGCGCGCGCATCGCTTATCTGTTAAGAAGTAAAAATTATTCCGCGCGGTTTTTCTTTTCGCTGTACCTACTGTTTTTTATTTGAAAATGTCGTCAAGTAATGATGAATTTATTAATTCCACACCGCCAGAAGTCTCAGAGACAGCGAAAAAGGCTACTCTAAGCCTCGCCCGAAAAATCGACCGATAGATAC
Organism: Luperina nickerlii; assembly: GCA_963855955.1. Taxonomy (NCBI): domain Eukaryota; kingdom Metazoa; phylum Arthropoda; class Insecta; order Lepidoptera; family Noctuidae; genus Luperina; species Luperina nickerlii. Next base: position 213,518 of record OY979666.1, on the reverse strand, counting down.
TTACAAGCGACATACGTGCGCTTTGAAAATTACAGCCTCTGCTTTCTTTTAGCCCTCGCCTACGGCTCGGGCAAGCAATATCGCCTCGGCTGTAATTTTCAACTCACCGCACTTATATCATAATGTACTATAATCACAACAAAAATAAGAATTATTAACGAAGTCACAAGCGTGGAACCTATTTTTAGACAGATAATAAGAACAATAAAATTGGCAAGTAACTATTGGATGTGTAAGATAGATAGGTGGGGGGTAGAGTCGTTTCCACATCAGCGTTAGCGTTTCCTAACTTGATCAGGGCGCAAATGGAAGCTATAGAGGATGACTTCTACTTATAGAAACGTTTGAACAAAAAACACAGATTTTAAAAATATCACTACAAAGTTAAAAATAGGTAACTTTAATTGCGGAAGTCGGTGTCTTTGGATCTGTATTTTAGTTTTTGCTGCCGACTTCCGAAATTAAAGTTATTTTTCACTTTGTATGTAGTGTTTTTTTTTGGAAGTTGGTTTTTTTTTTGTTAAAAAGTATTTTATTTCTCGCTTTTTAGTGGGTCAGTTTATAATGTATTTTTAATACAGTTGCTCAAAAAGTGGCGTATTGCAGGGACGTATAGTGTTCGGGATGTGGGCTATTACATACTCGTGCTTTTTTTTTATCTTTCCCGAACTCGTGCGTTCTCTTTCCCAACTGTCAAAATAATGTCTATTAAAAAGAAAAACCAACCATGAAGTTTTTACTAAAAAAATTCATAGAAGTTTTTATGATTCATGCAAATATTTCAAAAAAGAAGCTACTAGAATTGTTTCAATATCTGAAGGCCAATTCTCGTAATTTAAAACGTTCAAAATCTAGTCGCAGTCTCATCTCAGCGACAAAGAAATGTCAAAAACTTGTCAAAATGTAGGGAAATTTGAAGTATTTTTTGACAGATTGAGACTGAGATCAGACTGTGAACGTTGTTAAAATTAGTAGAATTGCCCCTCAGATTTAATGATTTGATTGAATGAATTAGGTTAGGTTTCATTTCATTTCATCTCATTAAATTTAATTTTAATAATTAATAAAACAATAATAATAATTATAATTATTATTTAGAGATTTTTGTTTTCCTCGGCCTAGCCGGATAGCTGATGGCACGGGCTTAAGCCAAGTGTTCATCAGTGGGATTAACTCTTGGAGTAATAGTAGATACTGCGTGGTTATCCGCAGTAGGCTGTATGTTAGCCGAAACTATATTTGAGTGGGAATAATGGTGCAAGTTATCGGACTCACACTGGAGGAATTTTCTTACTAGCCTACATGTATTGAGAATTACTGCCTTCTGCAGCAGGTGGTAGGTGGTAGATGGCAGGTTGAGAGAACTAAGGGACTGATGAAGCTATTTGGGTATTACTCCTGTTGTAGATAGCACTATAGGGACTATTGTGACTTTTTGAAGATGCCAAAGTCTGGTTATTTCGTCTTTTAGTTCGGTGTATTTGGATAACTTTTCGGCTATTGTAGTCTGTAAGTTATGTGTATTTGGCACAGCGATGTCTATTAGGAACCCGGTTTTATTTACTTTGTTAATTAACGTGATGTCTGGTCTATTAAAGTGAATTGTGCGGTCGGTGAGTATAGCTCGGTCGAAATACAATTTTGTAGTGGGGTTCTCTAGTACCGTTTCAGGGATATATTTATAATATGGTGCTATGGTGTCTATAAATTTGTATTTATGAGCTAGTTTTTGGTGTATTACGTTGGCTACCTTGTAACGTTACACTTTCCTGGGTAGAGTCCAAGAAATTGTAAGGTCACATTGAGCACTCACCTACCTAACTTTCAGTTTGGAGGCGAGCACTGTTAAAGAAAATAAAGAGGACGAGTTATAAGAATTTATTGTTGAATAAGCTAGGGCCTACCTATTTGGAGCTAGATAACAAAACTAAACTAGAGAAACCGGTGAATGAAAATGAGAACAGCGGGCCTCTGGTCTGTTAGTGGCCGAGGGACATCAGCTTCAGGCAGTAGAGGGCCGAAGGAGGACCTCAGTCTTCCGGTCGTAGAGCAGGGCCGAGGGAACGTCAACCCTCAAGCCGTAGAGGGCCGAGGGACGTCAACCCTCAAGCCGTAGAGGAGGGCCGAGGGACGTCAATCCCTCAAGCCGTAGAAGAGGGCCGAGGGACGTCAACCCTCAAGCCGTAGAAGAGGGCCGAGGGACGTCAAACCTCAGGCCGTAGAGGAGGGCCGAGGGACGTCAACCCTCAAGCCGTGCAGCCCAAAGAGCCCGCCCGGTGCGGAGTCGTCTTGCTACGGCGTCTTCATAGTCGCTTCGTCCGTAGGAGGGAAACTGCCCTCCAAGAACACTCCTAATTTTCCCGAGCTTGTGGCCGAGCTGAGCTCCCAACGTAGACCGACCAAATTCACCACCAGGCTCCTGACATCGACTTTTTAACATTTGAAAAGAAATTCTAGAACATAATAAAAAGTAAAAAATAATGAGGTCAATGTGATTTACCTATACGACCTACAACTAGCTCCAGCAATAAATTAAAAATAAAACTAGGCCTGTCACTAAGTGACATTACAAAGGTAAACAAAGATTCAAGAGATAAAAATCTACAGAAAAACTTAAATAACATGAATTACAGGTAAAAGATATCATAAGCCTCCAGGAAATGAGCATGAAGCTACCTAGGGAGGACGAATGCTTAAAATTTTCAGGTTAATATTTCCAAAAATGTAAGTAAAAAAATACATGTAAAGACATACATTACATTACCCCAAAAACCCCGGAAAATTTTTGAATACAATGAAAAAATTTTCTTATTTAGCATAAGAGAGTATTAACCAGCAAAAAATTAAGCTAAATGAGTATTTACAGTGATACAGTAAGTTATAAAAAATTAAAACGTAAGATTCCCCATAACCCCAGAAAATTATAACTAGAAAAATTTCGAGGTTGAAATAAGACCTTGCTCTTTCATACACCTTTCAACAACTTAACCTACACACTTCCTCAATCATACATCACCAGCATACTTAGGGGATATGGTTCACATTCAATGACGCATACTCCACAAGGAATTATTTTTAAGGTTTACGAAGGCTTATTTATTTAATTTAGGTGTCGTAATCCGCACCTGTTCTAAAACCCGTTGAAATTAAAAGAAATTATTTACAAGTTTTCAAGTTTTTCTGCTTAGAAGAAACAGCCAAGGTTGAAGAGCATAAAGCGCTTAAGAGAAGCCTTCAAGCTTTCAAGTCATTTCTGCTTACACGAAGCAGCCAAGGTTTAAGAGCATAAGCGCTTAAGAGAAGCATTCAAGCTTCAAGTCAAGGTTCAAGTAGGGTCAAGGATAAAAAATATCTAAGTTAAAAAAAGTACACTAAGGCTTATTTTACGAGTTGTGAGACCGCTCGACACAACGGCTTATTTAAAGAGTTGTGCACCGCTCTACACAATGGCTTATTTAAAGAGTTGTGCACCGCTCTACAAAATAAATAAAGGGATTTAACTAAGCCAAAAGTTTTAGGGGAAGGTAAACCTTGTGGAGTATTCACAAAACTTAAAATCTAAATGGTTTTTACAAGGAATAAGGTGAAGTTATTAAGTAATAAGTTCTAAAACTTGCCATAAAAGTAGTAGGTATCTACACTTTAAAATCTTTAACGTGCCATTTCCCTCTAACACCGCTCTGATCCTCCAAAATGAAAACAAGTGGTGACAGTTTTTCCACAACTGTGCTCTTTATATACTTAGGAGCTAACTTAGCACTAAAATAATTTCCAGCATCACTAAGAACGTAATTTTTACGCCAGACGGTATCACCGATATTAAATTCCTTAAAACTGTGCCTTGTGTTATAATGAGAGGCGTTTTTTGTATGAGCCATGAATAGTGCAAACTGTACTTTATCGAAGATGACAGATAATAACCCTATGTTAGCGGCATAAATATCCCGAGGAAGGAAGATTATTTCGTCTAGGTTCGGGCAACTAGAATAAAGAGAACCACATGATATGATTTCCCGGCCAAAGACCAGAAAAGATGGGGAGAACCCTGTCGCAGTATTTACTGAGCTATTTAATGCTAATTGAATTTTTGGTAACGGAATGTCCCAAGAACGATGATCATCACCGACTAACTGTGATAACGCCGTGATAATCGTTCTATTATAACGTTCCGTTGGATTTACTTGTGGGCAATATTTAGGCGAATAAAATATAAAAGGAACTTTATACTTATTTAAAAAATTTTGAAATTCATTAGATTGAAATTGTGAGCCGTTATCCATAATAATGGTTTGCGGTACTCCATGAACCAAAAATACAAAGTTTTCGAGATATTGTATAATATTAATAGCTGTAGCACGTTTAATAGGGAAAATAAGGCAGTATTTTGTAAATGAACACGTAATCACTAGAATATATTGATTACGCTGTCTCGTCATAGGCAAAGGACCCATAAGGTCTAATGATATATTTTGGAAAGACCTCGAGCAGATTTTTGGATTACCCATAAGACCATATGGAGAATGATTCGAATGTTTATAGGCAAGACACGTAGGTAACAATGAATTGCTGTGAATTTTTTGTACCAGTAACTATGGATGTGGTCTGATCCGGGAGCTTTCCAATTATGTAACCTTGTTAGAACTTTATGAAATATTTCTGGGGATATGTGCTCAAACACCATCGGCTGAATGTTTGTGTTGTTATTTAACAATTCTGATTGTATCCAATCAGCTTGGGAATTGTGGCAAATAGGTTGTTCCCATAATCTTGCCCAGAAGTGTTGTAGTGTCTCTGGGTCAAGGGTGTTATTTTCATTGTCACATGGGTTGTTGTGTTGAAGATTTGCAGTTGCCTGTCTGATATTGCGATAAGTTTTTCATTGTGGGTGAATTGAGTGTTTTGTTGTTTTCTTAACGTGCATGCTTTATATCTTTCGAGTCGGCCTGTTACGACAGAGAGTTTTTGTTTCAGTGTGTCTAATGTGTGTGCTGCTTGTGTGTTTGGTTCTTCATGAACGGTATGAATTTTGTAAAGTTTTATGATCTTTTTTACATGTTTCTTTAATTTTCTACTGCTGCTGCCGTTCATAAATTGTGTCATTCTACCTATTTTCCTTCGTAAATCTTTAATTTTTTCCTCTAACCGTCTTTGCCATTTTGGCTTGTATTCTGTTTTACCTCGAATTATTTCTCTCTGTTCGAGTGTTATTCTTGCTCCGTTTACCTTAGCAGCGGTCCATGCGGCACAATAAATTATAGTTTGTAATGTGTTGAATTCGGTGCCTTCATTAACATTTTCTGGGAGTATGATTTTGTTTAGGTAGTCAATTATTCTTGCAAGATTTTTAGATGGTTTCTGTTTAGGAATGTAAATTCTATTTATAGGGCTAGTTTCTTTAAAAAAATTGAGTGCTTGTTGGAAAGTATCATCTATGAATAGCTCCCTATCTGGGTTAATTTCTGGATTGCATTGTATTTCTATTATACTATTTAATTCAGTGCTATCAGATGTTTGTATATTATGTGTAGGTTCTTCTACCGTGTTTGTTATTTGGGTTATGGTATTCGTATTGTTGATATGGGTAATAACTGGTATTGGTTCCCTATTGTTGCGTGAGTTAAGGTTATCTTGTCCGAGTTCTTCAGACACCTCTGACATTAATGAATTTAATTTATCGTTGGTAATGTAATTATTGTTTATTATTGCCCTCCTCTGATCAGCAATTCGTTGTTCGCTAAGGTGAGCAAGTGAGGGAAAACTGTTTATAAAATCTAAATACATGCGTCTTCTATAAACTGTCTCATTTCTGCCTAAATCTGTAACCCTATAATAAGACCGCATTATACCTTCATTTTGTTCGGCAGTCCATCTCATTCGAGTCTGTGTTCTATTTTGTGTAATATTGGTTTCTAAGGTTGTAGGTTGCATTTGTGTCGGTGCAGGTATTTGTTGTGTGTGGTCGATAGAGTTTTGTGATTGTAGAGAAAAATGGTTTAATTGTAGTTGGTCTAACTCTTCTTGTACTTCTTTTTGTATCTCGTCTATTGTTTTTTGCGGTAGTAATTTGTTATTTTGTATAGCTCTTCGTTGATCTCCTATTCTCTGTCGACTAACCTGCATGTTTGGGTATTTTTCTATAAATTTCAGGTGGAGCGGTTCGAGATATGTTCTTTTGTCTGTATCTAATAAAGTCAATTGAAAGTAAGTGCGCAGAATGAACTTATTCATTTCAGGTGTCCATCGTCTGCGTGTACTTGGAGCGCTTGAAGTGGGTGCAAGTTCAGAGTCAAGGTTGACATCTCGCACAACACTATCAAGCGTGTTGCTGGTGGACAAGCTAGTTGTTCTTCTTGTCATGTAAGAGGGGCGAGTCGAAGGGATGGATGAGAATAATGAAATGGTATCATCGCCCGTGGAATCGGCTGTAGCTTCGACGTTGTGAGCTCGCCTGTTCAGCCCACTACGACCAGCTGTAACAATTTTATCGGTAGGAGCCCGCTTGCTCAGCTCCTCACCGCCGATGGTTCGCATGCTGTGGCATCTAGCATCGGCTCCAGATGCGCCCCGGCGCTCCCCGGGAAGCGACCGTAAATTATATATGCTTTTATTACTCATCTCCATACAGGGTTACCTTTCCTTGTTAGCCGCATAAGTTTTTTGTACAGTACGCGTGTCCGCCCCCCACGTAGCTAGGTGTTCAGCTTGGACGTAAGGTAGGATTTTAGGGGGCTAATTATTATTATTATTTTATTAATAATTTTTTTTTTATTTTTATTTTTTTTTTATTTTAATTTTCATTTCATGTCAATAAAAAAATTCTACTGAAGACTTGGCTGTATATTCTATATAGTTCCCTTTGCCTACCAGAATGGGTGAAGAAAAAAAATCTCTGCTTATATTTTTACGGTTGGCGCCATTAGTTAGTTGAGTTTATTGTGTTTTTATTATTTTATTAAATTGCTTCATTTTTTCGCAACTGTATTAAAAATAGTCGTTCAGTACACGTGCGAAACCGTCATTGCAACTTGTTCCGACTGTCCACGGAACAGTGTCAACCCTCGCCTTCGGCTGCGCCTCGGCTCGGGTAGACATTTGTCGGAACTCTTTGCAATGACAACCTTTCCGCACTTGTAATGAAATATACTATTAAGTTACAATAGCCTAATGTCAACTTGCCATCGCCTTTTACAAAATATTGCTTTTCCCGATGCAGGGACGTTAATTGTTGAGGAGTTCTCCTAGTAATTATTAATATTGACTTTATTCCACCATCAGCTCCATTTCATCATTCGCATTGTGACGAGCATAAATTGCTTAGCAACCATATTAAAGTAATCGTATCGCAACCCGTGAAATACTTATTATTGAGTAGTTCCGGTGGCCATCTGTGGTCTTCTTCATCAGTTCCACTTTACCAAATGGTGGTTTCCGAGAGCAAATGCACGAGTTACTATAAAAATACCCAAATCGCTATTAGTGTGCCTATAATATTTGAGGAGTTCCCTTAATTCCTCATGGATCCCATCATCAGAACTGGATTTTGATAAAAATGGCACCAATCTGGAAGTAAATCCTTTTAAATAAAAAAATAATTTTCCAAATCCGTTTATAAATAACGGCGTACTGAGATAACAAACATTAAAAAAAAATAGGTACAACCGAATTGAGATCCTCCTCCTTTTATTGAAGTCGGTTAAAAAGATGTAAACTTATGTAATTTGACTAATATAAATCAGTTGACCTCGGCGCGGCGCGGCACCATCTGCGTCAATTTCATGTTAGCTGTGCTATCGGCCAGGCGATAACCTCGCCACCTCACTTTGTCGAATTACACACAAACAGGACATCGAGCCAAACAATCAGAGTGACGCAGCAGTAGAGCCAGTCTTAACAACTAAGTAGCGATGACGAACACGCTCTGCCTGTCCGCTGTACTCCGTCTGATTGTCTGTAGACTGTGCCGACTGTGCGCATGCGCTGGCAGGTCCAGCACGCGGCGCGGCGCCCCGCACCGGTTCACCTTGCGCCGCCGCGGCTCCGCAAGCCGCGGTGCCACCCACACCAGTACGTATGCCACAACATAACACTACAACGATGCGTCTTGTTGTTAATCTGACGTCATTTCTTTAAAAATGAAAGCGACATTGGACCTTACTATATTTGACAACACGGAAACATTCAATCACATTACTTTTTGGTATTTCGATTCGCAAGTTCGTGATCATTAGGTACTGTACTTACTTTGATAACTTCAAATTATATCTCTCGGGGTTATCTTTGTTTATAATGTTGGAACAACATATTTAGTACAACGAACCAATTCAAATTGTTTCTAATTAATTAAGTTATTTAAGTAACAAATATTGTTTGTATAAATATTAGTTGTAAGTAGGTACCTAACGAATCAAAGTTTGACCACATTGTCTGCCTCTCGTGGTCAAGTAGGTACCTATACCTATTTGAAATTGATACTTACCCAGGGTGCCTACTGAACGCAATGCGCAGGTCGCTGCATGCTGGGTCACCCTGCACCCTGTCACCCATCACAATACAGCCATAAGTACTTGTTTTATAAAATATACCTTCACTCCTGGACACCTGGATCGAACCATCTTTTAAATAAGCACAAGAAAAAAAAATTGCTTTTGAAACCATCACTTACTACTCGTATCATTTCTGTTTGTCATTGTTCCAAGTTTAAATCGGAACACTTAGAAAAACAGTTCAGCATTTACGACAGCCGTCATGCGGTTCGGCATGGAATTAATTAATGCCACTGTGGAATTTTCTCCCGTGTTTCCAAGACGTCGCTCTTCAGCTCCTGCAAAGTTTCTGGGGCTAGTTGATTAGTTCGAACACGCCTCTCCAATTCATCCCATAAGTGCTCTATTGGATTCATATCAGGGCTTCTTGCTGTCTACTGAAACTATAGGCGCGCTATCCTGCGAGCTCTTGTCATTTTGGGACCATTGGGTGACTTATGAGGTGTCAGGCCACATGCTACTAGTCTCCTGACAGTTCGAGCACAAACAGTGAGTCCATGAAAGTCTCGTAGCTGTTCTGGGACCTTTTCTTTTCGTAGACATTTTCTGACTGACCGACTTTTTGACAATTCAAAAGTGCCTGTCAATGATTTAATTGAAATAATTGCTTTTGAGTTTGAGTTTATCTTTATTTCTATAATCGTATTAAAATTATGTCTGTCACTTACTTTATTAAAAAGATGTTGATTTTTTCTTACATACATACCTAATGTTTTCGTAAATGAATTGGCAAGGTACCGTCAGTCATGATATTAACCTTTTTAAATAGTTCCCTAAGAGATTCGCGGCGACATAGGTTATAAATGGCTCTAACAGCTCTCTTTTGTAAAATAAAAATGGATTCAATGTCAGCAGCCCGACCCCATAGTAATATGACATAATACTGTGGAAGTAACTAAAATAGACCAAACGCGCGGTTTCTACATCTGTTAACTGTCTTATCTTTCTCAAAGTCAAATTCAAAGCATTTATTTCAAATAGGCACATAAAAGGCACTTTTGAAAGTCAGAAATTACAACAAATAGAATTGATTCTAGTCGCCCATTCCAAAAGGTAGTTTTCGTATGGAGAAGAATGGGCAAGAAACTCCACCGTTACTCTTTTAAAATGTTTTACAATATTTTGTATACATTAATTATATTATGATGGAGAAGGTATAGTGTGTCTCGTTATTATCAGCCATATTTAACTATTGTGGGCGTACAGTGGGTATGTGTTGGTTATTGCGCAATAGAAAAACCGTTTGCAGTTCAATTCAGATTATATTTTCACGAACAATTTAATCACACTAGCAAATTACACACTGTAGGTACACGACACAACCAGATACGGAACGCTGGACAGTTTCTGAGCACATGTTGTCCGTACGATGTCCAATGCCCAAGTCCCAAAAATGAGCTCCACATCGTTCTGTCGAGCTGTTTTTCTAACCCCCACGGACTCAGGCTAGACTCTGTCAAGCGCCACCAGATGGCGCTAGCGTCCCGACTAGTCAAATGCATGACCGGATGCGACACGGCCATCCTGCGATGCACACGTCCTCGTGTGTTAATCTGTAAACAAACATACCCCGCAAAGTATCTCATAGCTCGGTCACTCCTGACCAAATATGGTACAGGCAAAACAACAATGAAAATTCGCACAAACTAAAAAAATGCAGAGTTCAGAGTATTAATCATTATTTGATACCCAAATCTCAAGATCACAAACTAACTAATCAACTAAACATGATAGAGCAGCTAATAAAACATCCTTAGAGCATCACAAAACACAGCAGGAATCTTATTCGTGGCCTGTGGCTTTTCATTAAGCCCCTACAACAAACCACATGTTTGTTACCTTGAATTCCTCCTGAATTCCGAGTCCCACGGACTCTATGGTCTCTACAAGACCCCGACCAGCCGAACTAAGATTCACCACTATCACTCGACTTTAATCTCTACTCTGTTTCATCAACCAGACTTCTACTTTGCTTTCCTCAAATTCGTCATTAATACTCTGATGCCTCAGCCTCATGAGTGTACTTGATTCAACTAGAGCCATGTAATCAAACTTTAATCAATCATAACAAAAAAAATCAACCAGAGCCATGTACCATCGTTATCCACATTACAACAATAATCTTTCTCACTAAGAGCCTTAGATACCTGGAAACCCACACACGAGTAAACCACTCTAACGTCACGGCACTCCGGCCGACCAGCAATCGCATTGCTCTCACACATCTAGCGCATGGATCCATGTGTATCACCCCTGTGACTACACACTTTTTACTACGGCCGATAGAGAACCCCTACTCGCGTGGTTCCCACTACTCAGGCTTGCTCATAGCTCATCACCACTGTGATTACCATCTATTTCGACTGGTACATGACCTACTGGCATCATTCGTAACCTATCGTGAACGTATTTAAAAATTGCATTGGTAACTAGATTGGGCTATGCCTAACAATGTAACAGTTTTTTTGCTGTTGTTTACCAGCGAAGCACTCGATACCAGAGTCAAAACAAAATGAAAACGACTCACCAAATTCAGTAGACAATAGATCTGTAGCTGGCTTAATGACTGTAGTGGTTGCAATCCACTGTTTTCTTGGCAGGAGTCGTGAAACTCCTCGCTCGAAAAGCACCGTCCTTGATCAGCGATTATTCGTACAGGAGATCCAAAGAGTGCAGCGCTGTCCTCCACTGTCATTCTGCTTGCACGTGTCCTTGTGTGTTAACCTGTAACCAAAAAAATCAACAGCAGTGCATGTTCCACTCGGCCAACTCTGACCAAAATTATTACAGGTTCTGATGAAAATCACAACAAACTCTTTCTCTCAAAGTCGACATGTCGAACAACACCCATACTCATTCAAATAATAGGAAACTCATTAAAATATTGCAATGCTCATACTCTGACCTCCATCCGGCCTTCATCATCACACTTATAACCTCCATCCGGTCATAAGCATCAAACCAATCGACCTCCATCCGGTCTTCATCATCACACTTATAACCTCCATCCGGTCATAAGCATCAAACCAATCGACCTCCATCCGGTCACAAACAACACCATCAAGATAATCATTTCGAGCCTTTATCAAAATAATTCTTAAAGTAGGTTTGTTCAACATGTTACTTTATTTTTCCTATAACGTTACAGATTATAAGAAAACTTTTACTATGCTAGGTAATCTAAATGTTAAGTTGACTACTTAGTATTCAACTAGTCTTGTCAGCGTTATCATTTTCGTCATGGCTAGTCTCATCATCGTCACCTACGTGCATTTCAACGTCAGTTATTTTACGCAGTCGGTCATGTGCGTACTTGTACGTCCGGCGGAAGAAAGGGACTTCAAAACATAACGATCACTTGTCAAAACTTCCACTACCTTAAATGGACCTCTGAACTTCCGATCTAGTTTAGTCTGATAATTCTGATTTCACTCTTCGATTTCTAATAACACGAAATAGCCTACCCAAAATAATACTTTGCAAGTAAATGTCGTGTAGAAATGTAATAAAATACCAGTCATCGCAACAACATTATTAACTCGTTTGGCACTTAATTTGGCTGCACAACTCGCTTTTACTAACGAGCATTCAGCACCAGAATCGTAACAAAACAATACAGTTCACCTTTGTTCTAACGTGCCTGAAGGTAGTTGTACGACGCAAACATCCACTCGCCGTTGCTGCTTGCAGCGCGTGCTCCACCTCCACTCTCTGCTTGGCTGCCACTTCTCGTGCACCGGGCCGCAACATGTCCTGGATTCCCTCACTTGCAGCACACGAATTCAAATTCAAATTCAAATTCAAATTCAAATAGTTTATTTTCTCTTCACAAACAATGGTATCATAAAAATTAGACAAGCTAGAATCTAGTTTGTGAGAGACTGGTGTCTGCACTAGGAATACCTGTATAGCAGATCACCAGGGTCCCACCACACGGTATGAGAACATAAATTACTTATTTAGTAAATGTGAAGGGATAAAGGGCATAACATAAACTCAATGAAAAACACAGATTAAGAACAATAAAACAAAAAGAGAAGTACGTCGAAAGGTGATCTAATATGTGTAGGGAAAGTACGGGGTTGGACTATTTTGGATGGGTTAGTAAATCCTCAGTTGCTTCATAATCTAAACCAAGGAGCCAATCAACCAGAGTAATCTTACACGCCTTTGTTGTTAGATGATAAATATTTGTAAGACGATTTAATTTATTATATAAGTGGGAACCTAAGAAAGTATAAAACCTTTGAGAGAAACTTGTTCTTAGACCTTTAGTCGTATTGCAGACAGAGTATTTTCGGCGTTTACCTGAGGTAAGGGAGGGATCATATGTTAAGGAGGAATGCTTCTTGAGAACAGTATATAAAACAAAAAGTTGCCTCACTGACAAGACTTTGAAGTGTTTGTAAAGCTCTACAGTAGGTTACAAGTATGGCAGAAAACAGGCTACTTTCAGTACCATCCTTTGGGCTCTTTCCAATTTTAAAATGTTAGATTTCGGAGCACCACCCCATGATGTTATGCAGTATGTCAGAAGAGACTGACACATTGCATAGTATACCCACCTAATAACTTCCACGTCAGCTACGTGACGGAGGTTTTTGAAGAGATAGATTAACTTTCGAATTTTCGTCGTGAGGCTGTCTATTTGTGGTTGGAAACTTAAGTTATTATCTATTATAATTCCAAGGTACTTAATAGAGGTAGTCTTTTGAAGAATGGGACAGGAGCAGGAGTTAGAATTTGTGTCAGTGCAAGAGTGTGCTTTAATTTCAAAATGAGATAGCAATTCATTAGATTTGTTAGTGAGGGAGAAGGCTATAAACTTGGTTTTATCGACGTTAAGGGTAAGGACATTATCTTTTAACCAAGCCAGGACCGTATCAAAACCTTTTTGTGCGTAATGGTAAACACCAGCCCATGAGTCTGCTGTGAAAAGTAGCGCCGTATCATCGGCAAAAGAAATGATTTTACCATGGGGTAGTTGAAGGTTACATAGATCATTAATATACGCAAGAAAGAGGGAGGGCCCGATTACACTTCCCTGAGGTACACCAAAGGTGACAGGTAGATCATCACTAACATAGTTACCTATTCTAACCCTCTGGAACCGATCAGATAAATAGTCCCGGAAAAGTTTTAATGGTAGACCCCTGATTCCCATATTTTCCAGCTTGTTCAATAGGTTGGGTACAGAGACTGTGTCAAACGCTTTGGCCAGATCTAGAAATATGACAAGTGCCTTCTTTTTACTATCAAGACTATTAACAAGATGATCTGTCAGCTCATGAACAGCGTCGGCACAAGATTTTCCAGCCCTGAAACCAAATTGACCCTGTGAAATGAGGTTATTGTGTTCAAGGTAATCGGTCAGTCTGCTGTTCATAAGGCGTTCTAGTAATTTAGAAAGAGTGGGTAGAATGGAGATCGGCCGGTAATTGTTGACACAGCCTCTGTCCCCAGCCTTGTGGATAGGATGAACGAGAGATTTTTTTAAAGGTAACGGAAATGCCTGTTGATAAAGATAGATTAAACAACTGGTTAAGCGGAGGAATCAGGTAGTTCTTGTAATGTTTAAGGAACCGAGCAGAAATGGGGTCAACACTTTCAGAGCAGGTATTTTTAAGGTTACAGATGAGGGAGTCTATCTCCTTTTCATCTGTAGGAAGAAAAGCCAATGAGTGTGGATGAGCAACAGACGTTCTGGTAGGGGTAGGGACATAATTATTTAATATCTTCACAGCGAGGGATTTACCAATATTGGAAAAGAAGTAGTTTACCTCATTGATAGACTTTTGGGGGTTTTCCATTTGAATGAGTTCCTGGGCGGGCTGCTTAGGTTTGTCTGTGTCTATAATTTTCCTAATGACCTTCCAAAGTTTTTTGCTATTGTGCTTCGAGCTACGAATCTCTTCTTTCTCGTATTCCTGTCTAACTTTCTTCAACAAATCATTACAAAAGTTGCGGTATCTTTTGTACGTGATTCGCAATGACTCATCATTCGGATACTTTTTCAACTTTTTATGAAGGTTGTCTCTATTTATTGAGCATCTCAAAAGTCCTGGAGTGATCCAAGGCTTAATAATACGGCGACGGTTACTGACAGGGACAACCTTAGTATGAAGAGAAATTACGTTACTTAAATTATCTATAAGATAAGTAGCTGCTAGATTGGCGTCGCTCATGGTATACAATGGGGAAAAATCCAACGCCTTCATAGCGTCATCCAAGCCACTATAGTCAGTTACTTTTGTGAATTTCTTCGGATGCATAGGCCGAATTGACAAATTCAAAAAAAGGGAGGTACTGTCGTGGTCAGTCACTGAGGAATTCATTACAAAACAATGCGCGTTCCTTTTGGTTTTTAGGATTACATGGTCAAGGCAGGTACGTCCATGTGTAGGAAAATTGTGGGCTGGTAGTAAGCCGTGAGACGCCATTAAATTAAGATAATTATGAGAACGAGAGTCAGAATTATTTTCTGCAATATCAATATTGATGTCACCAACCAACATAATATTTTTAGTAGAGGAGTATTTTGAGAGGAGTTCATTCAAAGAGTTTAAAAAACCAGATATATTTTTCTGCGCAGGAGGACGGTAAATAGCTATTATAACAGTGTCTACATTTATTTTTACTAAAAGGCAGTTTGCATCAAGCAGTAAAGGTTCTTCAACAGATAATTTCATGCTGCAGTTATGATAAATGACCACACCTTCATTTTGGGTAGTGTTGGTCGAGGTAGAGTGTGACGTATAATTCTTAAGAGAAGGAATGACCTGGGTGCATGGGAGCCAACATTCTGTCAAGATAATAAGATCCCATTTTATGTTACTCCTACTGAGTAATGTTTGGAATGCGGGGAGGTTGCGTCTAATGCTTCTGATGTTTTGGTGAATAAAGGAGAGATACTGTTTTGGTTTAGCTATGTGGGTAGAAATGTCTTCAACATCACATAAACGGGATTTTGCAACCGAAACCGCATCTAAAAAGAAGTTAATTTCGTCAACGTTATCGAATGAAAATTTAGGTTTACTAGTAGATTGCTCTGAGGGTAAGAGGGGGGAAGAGAGAAACGAAAAAGCATTCTTTTGTTTCAAAGTGTCTGCGATAGGATAACACAACGTCATTGGAGGGAACAATGTTAGGGGGTAGGTAGAAGTTAATATGTACATTTAAAAATGTGTGTTCGAGTAATTATGCAAGTCGACAACTTAGAAGTTGAAATACCAAAAAATAGAATTATGTGTAAATAAAGGAAATATTTGTTTACAACAATTAATAACATGAATTTAAGAGGTAAGTTTGTACAAATAATAAATAACAGGTGAAAATAAAACTGTTTAAAGAAGCACGACATCATCAAGGCACTTAATATGCTTTGTCGCCATTTTTTCTTCCTTCCGGACCAGGATACGGCCATCACGAATCCAGACAAACTTGTATGCTTTTTCTTTGGCAACCTTCCGAACAGCAGCATAAATTTCCTTATTTGATGGAGATAGGTGCTCCGATACAAATACGGGACATTTTTCATGTACATTTCAACCGCGCGGCCAACTCATAATATTTGACGAAACTTTGCCAGGAATTAGTGCTAATTTGTTACTTTACACACCCCTTTTCGTGAATTTGTTACAAAAAAAACTAAGACGCTATGACAAAGAATAGTTGGCCGCTAGAACCGCCACTTGCCGTAATCATCGCCCGTGATTACACAGAAACTATATAATACAGATAGACGAATGATGCATCAAATGAAAGGTCTTAATTTGTTCAATTTGTTACAAAATTTAAAAACGTCATAACGTAAATAAACAAAAAGTTAAGGCAATATTTAGTTCTCAGGTTATGAGTAGGTAGGTATCTCAACATAAATATCAAATTAATAGAGGCTAATGTGTATGGACAATTAGTTACTAATTTGTTACAGCTAAAAACAGAAAAAAAATACTAGAAAGTAGGTTCAATAATTTGTTAGAGTCGATTTTAGTTGGCCGCTCGGACGGCAATATGCCTAAAATACAATGGCGTTTATCTCGTTATAAAAAGTAGGTTTAAGCTAAGTTTTAGTACTAATCGCCAGGTAACGTAACATAGTTTGGATAAATATGGCGAACATAACTGCAGCATCCATATTTTAGAATATATTTACAATAAATAGTAGTATGAAACCGAATGAGAGTAGGGTGACCATGATTACATTAGTACCTACGAAAGCATGTTTTCGTAAACGTAATAAATTATTCTATAATTAAGAAAAGTCGTCCTTATTTGACAGACAAAGATGTAGCGAGTTATTTTAAAAGATAATTGATAATATGAATACAAAGGTCTAATGTCCGTTGACTGCATCACACACAAAATATACATACTACAAATTATTGCTATGTAAGTACTTACATACTAAGGGCAAGAAACGTAAACGTAATAAATTATTCTATAATTAAGAAAAGTCGTCCTTATTTGACAGACAAAGATGTAGCGAGTTATTTTAAAAGATTTCTCCGATTTTTATAAATATTAACGATGTCATTTTTTTTCATTTCCACGTTCATTTATCAGCGACAATACATAATTATTATGAAATAATAAGATTTTCAAAAGGAGATTTTTTTTGTTTGCGAGCAGCCACCGGATTGTAGAGAACAGTTAAAGCGCTTAAGAATCTGTCCTTAAGATAGAAATCCTTACATTGGATATTACGCTCGTCACTAGAGGTTGCCTGGATCTAGGTCTCGAGATGCAAGATGCACGCTGCCGCTGTGCGCTTTCTCACAAGTTAAGTGAAATAACAGTTAATTCTTCCCTAGGGAATCACTATAGCAGTTTATAATATATACACACGCGTTGATAAGTTTGCTAATTTCAATTTTACGTATTTACAGTTTGAAAACACGAAACGTGCGTGGGCTGAATGGGGATTGTCCAAAATTTCTAACCATTAGATTTTATTTTATTTTTTGAAAATTTAGAGTATTTTGAGAAACTAATTTGAATATTTTGATGATTGGCTCAATAGTTATTTAAAAAAAAATTATTGAATTATTTTAAGAGGTGACGTCATCAGTGGCATAAAGATTAAGTGCCGTTGCCTGACTAGTACATAATTAAAAATTTTAATCTGTCAACACAACGTCATCAATCCAAAGAGTACTGTCACATCTGTCAAAGTGTCAATAGGCCGAATAGACGTCTTAAATAATCGAATCCTATCTTAGCGTATTTATTTACAAATGGTTTTTTTTATGTGTAAGTGTCCTCCAAGGAATATACTACTATCTATCGTCACTAGAACAATCGACGCGGCGACTTAGAAATAGAATAATAACGCACGCGGCGACATTATTACTATTATTGCTGCAAGTTGGAACAAAGCACTGCCTGTATTCCATAACTCTTCCAGTGTATTAAATATTGTCGAGTGTTGAAATAATGTATGTAATGTAATATAAACAAGAATGTTTATATTTTTGACATATTTATAATAATTTGACATTTAACAGCTTGTAGACAATCTTACTTTTTTTTCTAAGGTAACGATACAAAACTGTACGGCCAAAGCCGACGTAATTTGAAGGGCAAAGAAGGTCAATCGTATTTTATCAAAAATATCAATAAAATATGACTATTTTTCATAATTAATTAGTCCGTAATGATCAGTAACGCTATTCCTCGAAATGGTTTTTCAATTACAACATTTTAAAAAATATGAACAATGCCCATTGTCACTCTTTTACTATAGATAATTGGCGGGAAACGCATATACTATAAAAGCAGGCTTGCGATTGGATGGAACGTAAGAGCCCTTTAAATGGAGCTCTGCCTTTGGTTTAGAAAAAAGAATACTTAAACGCCGTGATTTCCGATTTGAAATTGGCGCCAAATATTACTTTTTAAATAATGAAAGGAGTATGTTTACGATACAATAATATTATACAGGTAAAAAAAATATTCTTAGCTTAATTACTTGAATTAGATTTTATAATTCAAGTAATTAAGCTAAGAATATTTTAAGACTTCTTCGAGACGACCACATGTGAAGTGAAGTGAAATCACATTAAAATGTGGCAGAGACGAATTTCATGTCTTTTTATAGATACTTAGGTAATATTTCCGAAGGTATTATAATACGTACTACAGTTTATTACTTTATTCGTCATCATAAAATTGTAAAAATTAAACTTACCGCAGTTGATTTGGATTCCTCTGCAATACACTTTTTGGTGGTGAGTTCTACATTAACAAATCCAACATATAAGTGTGCACAACTCATAGCTAAGCACTTTTAGATACTTCTGGATTTAGTAATAATTGTCTCAATAACTTAGTAGTATGAAAATCACGGGAAATAAATACGTACGAGCACACACCACAAAATACTGCACAGTAATGACAATATTCACAACAAAAAATAATCGCTTTGCAAACCCTTTGCAACGAATATTTTTAACAATAGTTTGGAAACAAAAGAGATCCTTTTTCTGGAATCGTTCCCATCATAAAACACCTGCGCAAAGTCAAAGAAACGATAATTTTATCAGTACCTACCTAAATAAGTACCTACCTTAATAATAATAAAATACTTTAAAGAATTAAGAACAATAGACATCAATATGGCCGCAAAACGAACCGCATATTCGTTCGAACAGAGTACAAAATTAAAAACATGCTTTCGTAGGTACTAATGTAATCATGGTCACCCTACTCTCATACGGTTTCATACTACTATTTATTGTAAATATATTCTAAAATATGGATGCTGCAGTTATGTTCGCCATATTTATCCAAACTATGTTACGTTACCTGGCGATTAGTACTAAAACTTAGCTTAAACCTACTTTTTATAACGAGATAAACGCCATTGTATTTTAGGCATATTGCCGTCCGAGCGGCCAACTAAAATCGACTCTAACAAATTATTGAACCTACTTTCTAGTATTTTTTTTCTGTTTTTAGCTGTAACAAATTAGTAACTAATTGTCCATACACATTAGCCTCTATTAATTTGATATTTATGTTGAGATACCTACCTACTCATAACCTGAGAACTAAATATTGCGTAACTTTTTGTTTATTTACGTTATGACGTTTTTAAATTTTGTAACAAATTGAACAAATTAAGACCTTTCATTTGATGCATCATTCGTCTATCTGTATTATATAGTTTCTGTGTAATCACGGGCGCTGATTACGGCAAGTGGCGGTTCTAGCGGCCAACTATTCTTTGTCATAGCGTCTTAGTTTTTTTTGTAACAAATTCACGAAAAGGGGTGTGTAAAGTAACAAATTAGCACTAATTCCTGGCAAAGTTTCGTCAAATATTATGAGTTGGCCGCGCGGTTGAAATGTACATCATTTTTCACCCCCATAACCAAGATGATGAGTGCTTAGTTTGTTATCGCTGTGAGCTTTATTAAAATTAGTAACTGAAGCCAGGAGTCCGTCACGTATGCCTGTATTCTTTAGCCGGACAATAATTGATCTGGGTCGATTGTTTTTTGTATCCATTTTTCTAACTCTGTTTGCAGAGAGCACATCCTGTTCTTGCAATGTATTAGAGACGGCGTTTGATAGTTGCACGACTGTTTTTATTAGGTTTTCATTATTATTTTCGGGAACACCGTTAATCTCAACATTTTCCTGCCGGGTAAATTGCTCCAAAGCATTTAATCTAGACGATAATTCCTGAACTGATTTCCGCAGGGTATCGTTTTCCTTTTCCAAAACCTTAACTTTATCTTTGTTGACAATAAACTCAGCGCAAATACGGTCGAACTCGTCACTCATAAATTGAACTGATTTAACCAGCTCTGGCAGTGCAGATGGGTGAATATCCCAGCAGCAAATTTTACGCGTCCACGTTGAGAATCGAGGTGTTAAATGATAGGATGTTTCTTATTTTTTTTTATAGTAAGCTACGTAACTTGTTTCAATTAGGGCCACATTTTTTTTTTTTATAACTGTGTATTTAAATAAATAGGGAAAAAATAAATCGCCTTAAAATTCAAGTTAGGTGGCTTGTCCCAGCTCCATTTTTTGATATAATTGCATTCACCAAAGCAACAATTTGCTGTACAATAAAAAATAAATAAATTCGTTAGTATATGCTTAAGACACATTATCTAAAAACAATTAAACCATATTAGAAAATCTAATTTAAAAGCACAGGGTAGTCGATCAAAGTTTGTCCAAGTAAAAATCAAAATTTTGGTGGCACGTTTTCAACATACTATAAAATGAAGCTTCGTGTTCGTGCGTGTGCGATCAATCACATTTTATTATTTCACATCTCTCAGTTGTGCACTTGCGCGTAACAGGTGTGTGATTAGTGCTATGATTTTCCGCCAAAAACGTAAGTATCATCTTGGGTGGCACGGGGGACAAAAATTGTTCAATTTTTGGTGGATCGATTTGCTGTTAATTTTAAAGTGTTTTAATAGTAAGCTACACATTATAGATAGTGATTTGGGTTACGCATAAATCAGTGATATTAATTTAATTGTAACTAAAAACCCCTATTTTTAGAGATTTTTTTTATATCTGGTTTCAATTTTGGTGGCTCAATTTTGGTGGTTTTGGTGGCGTTTTCACGCCACCGGTCCTTATTTTTCACGTAAACTGAAGAAAAAATTTCGCGACCAAAATTGAAAAAATATTCAGTTTGTTGATATTGACCCTTAACATTGTGTAAGACATCTGAAATCATTAAATGTTCAATACAAATATTGTTTGTTATTTTTGTATTAAGATACAAATTTCGCCACCAAAATTGAAAAAATATTCAGTTTGTTGATATTGACCCAGATAGATGTTCATTAATTTTGGAAAGTTCGGTGGTAACGCAGTTTTTGATGGTGGTAGCTATCTCGTCAGATAAGGCTTTGTGTATCTCGACACGGATAGTGTCAATAATTTCCGCAGTAAAGGAGGTCTCGGAGTGGACAATTTGGTCGTTTGTTGGTTGTTCCGGGGGTGAGTCAGTTGGGCGCGGACGTTTGACCCTTGAAGAAATAATTTTCTCCGAACCTTGGTCACGGGACAGCGGGCTTTCAACCTTATCCATTTCCGATTCTATAACAGCAGCTTTTGGGGTAGTTTGATTCGGTGGAGTGCGTGGGACTCTAGGCATATTCAATGACTAAATATAAAAACCACAAATTAAAAATAAAAAAGGAAAAAAAATAAAAATGCAAAAAGTGTATGTCGTGACTTGGGTTCGAACCGACTCTGCCAATGTGCTATTCTTTATGTAGAGTACTAAGACCGCAGGACCAAATACACATTAACTAATGATGTCAAATAGTAAGTTGTGTTGTACAGCACAGTTCGCCTGCCGGTGGGTGTAATTAAGTAATGAGTCCAAAGTCATTTATTTCGTTTGTCACCTCACAATTGCAAAAATAATCTCAATTTGTAGTTTAGAAAACTGATTTTAGGGAGTTACAATATTATTGTTTTGTTATAGTTTTTACACAGATTGTTCACTGAGATATGAAGATTGATTTACACAGAAAAAAGAGCGTTCACAATCACTTTATACTAGTTTATTTAATTAAAATTGCAGAGAACAACAAAAGTACGTATGTTGGTTCAACTACCGTCGGCGAAAATCCCGAAGACGAAGGGCTTTGCCGACGGCTGCGGGCTGCTTGGCTCGATTCTTGAAGTCACCCCACGTCACTGGTAGCTCCACGTTACGTCCTTCGTACTATTTACGATAGCCACGTTGATACTGCTTCCTTTGTGCGCCTTAATGACGGCCACAAGTTGACCTCCTTGCAGTGAATTTTCAGCAAAGCACAAATCAGCTGTCGTATTGTGTGCCGTTACGTTTGCACACGCGTCCTATCGTGTTTTTCTAATTACGGGAACGGGATACGTCTCATACGTCGATCTCAAACGCCGGTTTTAGACACTTTTTTTTCCTAACATGGTGGTAGGGCGCAACTGGCGCGTCACTGGGCAAAAGTATTTCTGCATACAGCCTATGCTCAAAACAACATTCACTATTTAGGTATTTTTTATTTATCCGTTTATTTCAGGCGTCAAGGCCCATATAAAACACATACAATACAATATTAATATAACTTAAAAATACTATAAATACATACACATGATCGCGCATCCGTATCTGGCTTGTCTGGGTTCAACTCTTACAGGTCCACACGATTATTTAATAAGCGTTCGCAGTTGGCAACGCTTTTTTGTTTTTAAAAATGTCAACGGTCACTCTCACTACGTTCTCATTTTGCGCATCAACCAACACGAATCCCACTTCTGATGACGGAGAAGGTATAGTGTGTCTCGTTATTGTTATGGATAATATTGTCTTTGACATATATTAAAAAGAAGTGTGATTCTACTTCTTGTACTTTGTCAATTAGAAAGATGTCATAGGAAATGAAAATTATATTCTTTCTATAAATTAATGTTGAAATTATTTAATTAAAAGGCTGCTTCCAATATAATAGGTTATGGGCCCAGTACAAATGTGAGTAATAATGAGTCACATACATATTGAACCACTGAAAAGGGAAAATTATGACACATGGCGAATACACGCAAAAGCTCTTCTATTAAAAAAGGGCCTATGGAATTACGTCTCTGCAATAATAAAAAAACCTACTAGTGAAGGTGACGAACTAAATAAATATTTAGAAAAAGATGTCTTGGCACTAGCAGAATTATTTCTGATCATATCACCGAGTGAACTGAAACAAGTGAAGAACTGTCAAACTAGCAAAGATGTCTGGGACACGCTCGAGGGTATTTACTCCAGCAAAGGTCCTGCTCGAAAGGCAAGTCTTTTGAAGGAATTAATCTTAAGAAAAATGAAAGAAGACGATAATGTAGTGGATCACTTGAACAAGTTTATGGACATCGTCGATAAGCTTGCAGATATGGACATAGAAATTAATAAAGATCTACTTAGCATCATGATGCTCTATAGTTTGTCTCAATCTTTTGAAAATTTTCGAATTGCTATAGAATCCAGGGATGATCTACCAAATCCTGAAAACTTAAAGATAAAAATTATCGAAGAAGCTGAAGCAAGAAGAAATATGGCTAGTACAAGTGAACAAAATTCTGAACAAGAAGCGCTATATAGTAGACAACGCAGAAGAAACAAAAATTTTATTGTTGAATGTTATAAATGCAAAAAGAAAGGGCATAAAGCAAATGAATGCTGGTCAAAAGTAGGACAGTCAGCCTCAAAAAGGGGTAATAAAAGCATTTCAAACATCTGTTGTTCTGAAGAAACATGTCTAAATACAAATGATAGTAGAGAAAAACTAAACATGTGGTGTCTTGATAGTGGTTGCACGTCACATATGACTTATGAATTAGAAAGATTCCGAAATCTTGATAAGAATGAGAGCAAATCGTTAAAGTTAGCATCAGAGAACTGTACAGCACAAATTGAAGGCCGTGGTTCAACAAAACTTAACATCAAGGAAAGACCTGATCTGCTACTGACCGAAGCTTTATATGTACCATCACTAACTACAAACCTACTGTCAGTAGGAAAAATTACAGACAAAGGTGCAACAGTTTTATTTAAACAGAAAAACGCAACTGTAAAGTTTAATGGTCAAATACTATTAAGAGCAGAAAGAAATGAAGACGGTTTATATTATGTTAAGGAAAACTTACAAGAAAAAGCTAGATTCTGCGAAGCAAATAAAATGCAACAATGGCATAGAAAACTAGCTCATCTCAATGAGGGGCAAATGCGAATAGCTCTAGATAAAAAGATCATGGAAGG
Source organism: Luperina nickerlii (assembly GCA_963855955.1). Classification (NCBI taxonomy): domain Eukaryota; kingdom Metazoa; phylum Arthropoda; class Insecta; order Lepidoptera; family Noctuidae; genus Luperina; species Luperina nickerlii. The sequence continues at coordinate 189,206 of OY979666.1, read as the reverse complement.
ATTGGAATTTAATAAAAATGACACTGTTAAAGATTGTGAAGTGTGTGCTAAAGGCAAAGCAACAAAAATACCATTTACTACACGCAAAAATGAAGAAAGAACAAATGAAAAATTACAAATAGTGCATACAGATGTATGTGGTCCCATGAGACAACTATCGAAAGCGGGTTCCAAATATTTCATCACATTTACTGATGATTATTCAAGATATACAAGAGTATATACAATGAAAACTAAGAATGAAGCTATCAAAATTTAAAGAATTTAAAAATGAAGCAGAAAGGTTTACCAAACACAAGATAATTTGTTTACAAAGTGACAACGGGACGGAATACATAAACCATGAATTCGACAAATACCTAAAAGACAATGGCATCAAAAGAAGGCTATCTGCACCATATACACCAGAACAAAATGGGTTGGCAGAGAGAAAAAATAGAACATTACTTGATAAAGCTAGATGCATGTTGATTGACGCTAATATGAAAGAAGTTTTTTGGGCTGAAGCCGTTAATACAGCTAACTACTTAGCAAACCGTAGTCCTTGCAACAGTATTAATAATACGACTCCATTTGAAAAATGGGTGAATAGAGTTCCATCTGTAAGGCATTTCCACATTTTCGGGACTAAGGCGTTCGTTCTAAAAAAGGGAAAACGAAACGGAAAATTTGAAGCCAGATCGACTGCTGGTATATTTGTAGGTTATTCAGAAAATCACAAAGCGTACCGTATCTTTAATCCGAAATCAGACAAGGTGATAATAAGTAGAGATGTCAAAGTACTGGATAAAATGTTCTACGAAAATGAGACAAAAGAAGATCAAAAAGAAGATGTAGTTGATAAAAATGAAATAGAAGTTGTACTTTTTCCAGAAGAAGAAAATGAAGACTCGAATAGAGATGAAATTAATGAATCAGACAAAGAATTCGATGTTAATGATATATTTGTTGATGCAACTACAGAAACAGATGAAATAGACAATGAAGGCAGACAAGAAATGTGTATAGATAATGAAATTGAAGCGACTACTTCAAGTAATGAAAAGCGACAGAGAAAACCACCAGTTTGGCACAAGGATTATGAGATGGATGCTGAACAATTATTCCTCTGTGATATAGATGAGAATAGTGTAATAGTGATGAATGGGAAGATGCAATAATAAGTGAAATTGAATATCACCTAAAAAATAATAAGTACTTGGAAAATTGTACACAAGGATGAAAGTAAAAATTTGATAGATAATAAACTGATTCTAAAATATAAATACAATGCATTTGGAGAAATAGACAGACGAAAGGCACGACTAGTAGCTCGTGGGTTCAACCAGAGAGAAGGAATTGACTACACAGAAACATTTGCACCAGTAGCAAAAATGAGTACAATAAGACTATTGATTGCATATGCAATAGAAAATAATATGAAACTAAGTCAGCTGGATGTCTGTACAGCATTTTTAAACGGTGATATAGACGAAAAAATTTATATGACGAAGCCAAAAAATCTTGATAAATATTTAAGATTGATTATATCACACGGAAAAGACAAAGAGTTGTTGAGAAAAGCAAGAGAAATGCTAATAGATATAAATAAATATAAAAATAATGGAATATGTCAACTAAATAAAGCTATATACGGATTAAAACAGGCAGGAAGGCAATGGTATTTAAAATTACATAGAAAATTATTGGAAATTGGTTTTAGAAATGCTACAGCGGATCCTTGTTTGTACATATTTGAAAAAGGAGGCGAAAAACTGTTTTTCAACATCTATGTCGACGATTTGATTCTGGCATACAAATCAGAAAAATTATACAAAGAAGTCAAATCCAAGTTGGAAAAAGCATTTGAATTGAGAGATATGGGTCCTCTTCATCACTGCTTGGGCATACGATTTACCCATGTAGAAGGAGAGATTACGCTGTCTCAAGAAACTTATATTGATAATGTGATAGAAAAATTTAACATGGGAGAATGTAAACCCGTGTCTACGCCAATGGAGCCAGGTCTAAAGTTAGAGAAAAATGAGAATGATGAGAAGGACAACTTTCCGTATCAAAAACTGATTGGTTCATTAATGTACCTAGCTGTTGCAACAAGACCAGACATAATGTTTGCAGTAAGTTACTTAAGTCAGTACAACAACTGTTATGACCAAAGTCACTGGCAAGCAGCAAAAAGAGTCGTACGTTATCTAAAAGGAACGAAAAACATATGTATACGATACAAGAAAACAGGAACGTCAACGGTTCTTATGGGTATGGCCGACGCAGACTGGGCGGCATGCACTATCGATCGCCGATCATATACCGGTTATATTTTTAAGTATGGTGCTGGTCTAGTTAGTTACGAGACAAAGAAACAGAGAGTGGTTGCATTGTCAACGGCTGAAGCCGAATACATGGCAATGACAGAAGCAATGAAGGAAGCTTTGCATTTGAAACAACTGCTAGAAGACATTGGAGTGCCACAACAAACAGTCCTGATTTACAATGATAATATAGCTGCACAAAAATTAGCAAACAATATGATTACCGGAAAAAGGTCCAAACACATTAACATAAAAGAACATTTTATTAGAGAATGTATCGAAACGAAATTAGTGACAATTCGTTATAAGGACACAGAAAATATGGAGGCAGATATTTTAACGAAGGCGCTGCCACAGCCAAGATTGTTAAAGTTATTAAAAATGATGGGAATAGGAGTCACTCAGACCGACAGGTCATCTTCGTGAGGGGGAGTGTTATGGATAATATTGTCTTTGACATATATTAAAAAGAAGTGTGATTCTACTTCTTGTACTTTGTCAATTAGAAAGATGTCATAGGAAATGAAAATTATATTCTTTCTATAAATTAATGTTGAAATTATTTAATTAAAAGGCTGCTTCCAATATAATAGTTATTATCAGCCATATTTAACTATTGTGGGCGTACAGTGGGTATGTGTTGGTTATTGCGCAATAGAAAAACCGTTTGCAGTTCAATTCAGATTATATTTTCACGAACAATTTAATCACACTAGCAAATTACACACTGTAGGTACACGACACAACCAGATACGGAACGCTGGACAGTTTCTGAGCACATGTTGTCCGTACGATGTCCAATGTCCAAGTCCCAAAAATGAGCTCCACATCGTTCTGTCGAGCTGTTTTTCTAACCCCCACGGACTCAGGCTAGACTCTGTCAAGCGCCACCAGATGGCGCTAGCGTTCCGACTAGTCAAATGCATGACCGGATGCGACATATAATAATATGTGTTAAGACGATGCACCTAAAACAAAATTACTATACCACAATAGGTAAAAGAATTAAAAATGAAACCATTACATATAAATTAATTATCTGATAGATACATAGTGCTCACATATTTACAAACATTGTAAAAGTAAACGATTTTCATTTAAATAAAATAAAAATTACAAGTAATAAGTCAGGGTGTGAGTTAAGTAGTTACAGAATGTAAATCAATTTAAAAAAAACACTGGCACTCCGGTAGTGCCGACAGAAGTGAAAACTTGAACAATTACGAGTGTATTTTGTGAATCGTCTTATAAACAAAACACGCGTGTTAAGGTGTGTTCCTTATTTTATAGGGTTTTTTGCAAATCAGGTATGATGACCAAAGTGACTGGTTTATTCTTCTCGTGAAAGGAATTTATTCAGATTTACAAATAAGCACACAGGATAGACTTCAGTTCGTGGTGTTGGTCGCGGCAGTGGTAAGAGAAGCAAGCCGCTCGCATGGAGCTCGTCGTCAGTTATATATCCGTGGTTCAGCGCCATCTCGTCGTTGTTGGATGAACTACGTAGTTAGTACGCGAGGCCCTCGTAGTTCTTCCCGATGTGCATAGATGGCGCTGTCCTCAACAACGCGCGTCTTACGTTTTACGTCTTACGTTTTACGTCTTACGAATTTTCGATCAGGGTCACGTGACCTGACGCGAGTTTAGAAGTTTTTACCCATTCCAAAAAAAGTACACAGCGTCGCTAAAGAAGTTTTCACTTCAAAAATTAATAATAATAAAATAATTTATTTGCATAAAACATGGTATACAATGGTGTTAAGCATAGGTCAGAGTGGCACAAACATGTTTAGCTAAGATTAAACCTAGCATGCAAAAATTTAATGTCACAGGGTAATTATAAATTTGGATAGCTTTGGCAAATCATTTAACACCAGTCCATAAGGATCACGTCTGCTCCGAGGATATACATCGCTTGCTGTCTTGAATAATTGTTTATTCTTGGTCACAAACATACATATTTCGTAGATATAGAGAGATGGAAGCGGTAACAAACCAAGTTTTTTAAATATTGGCCGACATGTATCGTCCTGCTGAAGTCCATAAATTGATCTTAAGCACTTCTTTTGAGCGATGAACGCTCTATTTATATCAGTGCTACGTGCGTACGACATATTGCTGTGAAAGTAGCTGAAATAGACTAAACGCGTGGTTTCTACATCAGTTAACTGTCTTATCTTTCTAACAGCATAAGCAGCCGAGCTAAGCCACCCCACAAGAGATGTTATGCGAGGTCCCCATTGTAATTTGTCGTCTAGCGTGATTCCCAGAAAAACAGTTTTAATCAACAAATTCCAGTTTTCCTCCATTCAGTATGATTTCACATTCACTACTTCTAACATTAGGTAATATAAATCTAATGCATTTGGTTTTCTATTCATTTAGTACCAAATTATTTACCGTAAACCAATCTTGGACCTGAAGAATAGAGTTATTCACGTCGTCAAGGTTTCGTGCCCGTCTGTCTATCTTAAAGATCAATGAGGTGTCATCTGCAAATAACACCATCTTCGGTTGATTTTGAAGTAATTGGGGTAAATCATTAATGTAAACTAAAAAGAGGAATGGACCCAATATCGAACCTTGAGGAACGCCCATTGTTGTTTCAGACCCTAATGAGTTTACGCCGTTTACTTGAACTTTAAGTTTTCTATCTTTTAGGTATGACTTTACTAAATCAAGAGCTAAATTCCTAATCCCATAGTGCTCAAGTTTCAGCAGAAGTGTGTCATGGTTTACGCAATCGAACGCCTTAGAGAGGTCGCAAAAGATTCCAATGACATCTTGTGCTTCTTCCCAGGCGTTAAAAATGTTCTTTATTAGGTTGACACCGGCGTCAGTGGTACAACGCTCTTTGGTGAAACCGTACTGTTGTTCATGAAAGATGGAATTTTTATTAAAGTGGCGTAACATTTGATTGAGCATCAACTTTTCAAACACCTTACTGAGAACCGGCAGAATTGAGACAGGCCTATAATTGTTGGGTCCTTTACTATCACCGGATTTGAACAAAGGAACTACTTTACTGTGTTTCATGAGATCCGGAAAAACACCTTGGTCTACACTGATGTTAAATATGAAAGCTGTATAGGGCGCAATCGTTTCGATGATAGATCTACAAACTTCTACTGACATTCCCCAGAGATCTTCTGTTGATTTAATTTTAAGATCTTTAAAAGCTTTTATAACAGCCTGGGGGTTTGTATGTTGAAACCCAAACTCCGAAGGGCATGCCTCAACATTCTTTCTAAGTAAGTCAGCAGAAAGCGCGGGTGAGGAATTTAAAGCATCAGTAGTTTTAATGGGAATATTAGCAAAAAACAATTCGAATTCCTGAGCAATTTCTATATCTGAATTGATGGGGCGACGTGCAGTCTCTAAATTAATCAGTATTACGCTGTTTTTTCCTACCTGTTTCATTATTTATTATTTGCCAGGTAGTTTTTATTTTATCATCGGCTGATTTTATTTTATTGCTAATATAAAGAGCTTTAGCTGTTTTGCATACACTTTTGAAAGTCTTAGAATATGTTGCAACATACTGATGAAAGCTTGTGCTATTCATATGTTGCTTCAGGCCATAAATTTAAAAAAGGTTTTCCCTGCTTTTACGAATACCTGGAGTCGCTCAATCACTAAATAAAAACTTGTGTAAATACTTTTAGTCTTTAGTGGGAAAGTGTCATTAAATTGCGTGTTTAATAGTGAAAAGAAGTCTGCGTAGAACTCATTTGGGTCACATAAATTAATAAAACTCTGAACACATAATTTACTGGCCAAAGAATTATTTAATTTTTCTAAATTTTTACATGTAATTGGTCTTTAAACCTTATTAAGAATTTTTGTAAAGGCATGTAGGAGCAAAATGTTATTGTTTATCCACTGTGATCAGATGGCAACTTATTTACAATTTGTTTGTGTAAATAATCACAGTTACAGAATATATTATCTATACAAGTGGCAGTGGAAGCTGTTACTCGGGTGGGTTCAATAAAAGCATTTGACAAATCAAATGACCCAAAAAGATTTAGTAATCTGATAGTATTCGAGTTATTTTCTAATAAATTAATATTAAAATCGCCACATATTATTATTGACTTATTACTAGCAAAAAGTTTCTTTAGCACATCTTCCATTACAGAATCAAACATCGCTAGATTCTGGTAACTTGGAGGTCTGTATACGCATACTACTACATGCTTATCGAGCTCAACACAGGAATTCAATGTTGTGTTCAACAGACAGCCCGACGATGTCTTTTCGTTCCTTTGCTTTTATTTAATTTTAAACTAATATTAATGATCCGCCATGTATCCATACGTGTTCGGCTGAAATGGCTAACTACACAATAATTTTCATAATTAATTTAATTAATTGACATTACTTGATGGACCCTCCTTCGTACAACATGATGATTCATAATTATTTATCACTATGTTGTTAGTATAACTAGACAACACAGACTCGTCCCTAATACTACAATTTGTTATATCAGCTATAACCCCATTAATATTATACGCTATCAACATAGCAATCATATGTCTACATTTCCAAGACAGACTGAGATAGTTCTCTGAGTTAATTTAAAACCACTAACAAACTTATTAGTGTCAAATAGTAGATTATGCACCGAGGGGCTAAAGTTGTGTCTTATGTCACGGGCGTCATATTGAATCTCGAGCGCAATGAAGGATTCGGGGTTTAACTCCCGAGCGCAGCGAGGGAATTAAGAGTTTAACTCACGAGCGAAGCGAGGGAGTTAATACAAGAATCCTGAATGCAGCGAGGGATTCAAGCTAGCCCAAGGCAAAGACACCTTTAGCCCAGAGGAGGATACTCTACTTTTTACACCTACTGTGAGAAAATAATAGCCATAGTACAAAAACAAAGTATTTATTAAATAAACAAACAGTAAGAATAACATATTTAGAACTAGTTAGTTATATGCACTTCCATTCCTTTTAAAAAATGGTTCGTAGTTATCTAATTATTCTTACAATATTATGTTTTCGAAAACATGGCAACGATATGAAGAAGCAGTCGTTATGATTTTGTAGGAAATCGAGAATATCATCCACGCGTAGTAAGGGTATCGAGAATAGCTTTGCTCTTTCTGGCACCAAAGGGTGTTTGTTAGTACTATACTGCCAATTTCGCTGAGCATGTGAGATTCCAAATTCAAATCACATTATTGACCAGCGGGTCATAATGAAATCCAGTACAACATTATTGACCGGCTGTGCCCCCGGCCACTAATGACTCACTTTAGGTTAAGGTTGCTTGACATATAATTTGACATTTTCGAGCAGGTGGTGTGAAAAAACAATAATTTGTCACTATGATAACTTGTCAGCATGTGAATAGTGTTATTCAATTTATATATATATATTATATGTAAAGAAATAATAATTTCTCTAATTGTGAGTGGTTGACCAAAAAGGGACCTGGAGGGATTGGAAACTGTTATTTATTTTTCAACACATTTGCTCGAAAAATGCATTTACAAAGCCTGTATACATTGTTCGAAAGTTAAAAATTACGCACCATACAACGGAACGTGCGGTAAAATAGGTACTCTCACCTAAGTACCTATTTTACGGCATATCCCGTTGTATAGCACCGTGCGTTTTCTTTACGGTTTTTTTTTAATTTACATAAAAAAAATATAAGAATTCCACCAAAGAGTTTTACATTATGAGAATAAACAACCTGACTGATCGAACCTCCTTGGAAGCGCTTTTGCTCAATACGTTGTCTCACTTTAATACTAAAGAGTAAATGAGACGAAAGATGTAGTTCTAATTTTCACCACGTGCATGTGGCGCCATTTGCAAATTCGCGCCATTTTCATATTAGAAACTTCAAAATTTGTTGCGACTTTAATTGTTCTCTAAAAATAGTCAAATGAAAAAGTTTGTTTAATTACATACTGTACTGTTTTCTCGCAAATGTGTTGAAAAACATTTTTTTTGAATTTTTTTAATCTGTGGTCTTTTAGCTTTGTTTTGGTCTAACTAGAATATTTTTAGGTGCCGTAGTGTTTTATTTTTCTTTTTTTTTTCTCCCGCGCACGAGTCGAAACTTGTTTCTACACGAAATTTCAAACGCGATTTACCTACTCGAAATCAATTATTTTCCCTTGAGGTCCCTTTTTGGTCAACCACTCACAATTAGTTTTTATAGCGCACCACTGTCGGTTAAAAGTGAACCTAGTACATAAGGATTCCAATAGATGGCGCTATTCGCAAGACAGCCAACTCGGTGAAATCAGGATGGATGACATGGATGTTGACAACTGTTTTGACAGTAACAGTGATTTTATTGTTGGAAGATAAAAAAAGGAATTGTTATTAATTAATAGACTTTAAATGTCGTTTCATTGTTTTCAGGTAGGGTAGAATGATTTAATTTTATCTATTATATTGTTTAGTATTTCGTTTATTGTACTAAAATAAAATCCTTGTTTTCAGAGCAACACGACAGTCTTTTAAAATTTACAATTCCTGTATATTAAGTTCAGAGTTATATATAGTCTTATAAAACGACATTTCTGGTTAAAATCAAGAAAAATGGACAAACTACGATTTAAATTTGCAGTATTAGGCTCAATGGATGGAAAAACAAATGTCACATGCATAACCTCAATTGAGACACCGCACCGGACGGATGTGTATTTGAGGTCCCGGAGGAGTTCAAGCCCGTGAATAAACACACTAACATACAGGCTTCAGACGTACCTATATACGAAGACCAAAAATTCGTTAAAAAAAAGACACCAAACACGTTCAATCTGGATCCCGCTAAACCCAGAGCTGAAGCAAATATATTTAGACGAAGGTGAAAATGTACAGTTTGGTGGTCAGTATTTAGAGGAGATAACAGAAAAGGCAATGCCTCCACAAGATAACACTTGTGGCACAGCACCGGAAAAAAAACATAGGAAAAGCTGCGGAAAGGTTTTTGATGGAATTTTCAAATAAAACATCTAATGCTGACCAATGGATAACAGAATTCGAGGAAGAATGTGAAAGATTCGAGATTAGACAGGATGAAGAGAAAATTGAGATTTTATAACATCTTCTCGAAAAACAATGTATAGACTGGTATAGCAGCATGTTAATCAAATTAACGGTGAAATCCACATGGTCAATATGGAAGAACAACTTTAGAGAAACATACGGAAATAAAGGTTGGTCCCAAATCAAGTATGCATTTACATTTAAATATCAAGCTGGGTCGTTGCTGGAATATGCCACAAAAAAGGAAAGACTTATTGGAAGTCAACAAGCACATCGACACCCAAACAATGATTAATCTTTTTGTAATGGGATTACCAGATTATGTAATGGATAGAATTGATAAAGAAACAGTAAAAACAACTGCAAGCCTCTACAATGAAATAGGAAAACATGAATATGTAGCGAGCAAAAAGAATAAAAGCAAGACTACCTATGATAATAAAGGCAAGCCAGATAAAATAAAACCATGTAAAACATGTGAAAAATTAAATAAAGGTATTCGATTCCATCCAGAAGAAAAAAATTTTGGTTCAAACAGTCAGAAGAACAAAATCAAAAGAGTACCAATAATAAAGCTGTTAATAATTCAGTAATTGATGTAGAACTAAATAATACGGAAAAAAACGAATAATAACACCATAATTAAAGTCAAACTGCTATTAAATGAACAATTAGAAACATTTGGATTGTATGATTCAGGCTCAAATGTTTCTATAATTAATTCAAAACTAATAAGACTAAAAAAAAGAAAGATTCAAAAAGTGATAATTTAATCACAATTAATGGTGTTAAGAAACAGTTGGTTTGACAACAATAAAAATAAAAATATTAGACATTGAAAAAGAGACAGAAGTTTACATAATAGATGGAGAAGAGTTCAAATATGATTTCCTAATTGGACTGGATATCATAAAACAATTTGGACTGGTTCAAGATGAGAATTTGAGGATAACGCAAAAAAGAGAAGAAATAAAAATAGAAGAGGAAAAAAAACCTATGAAAGAGGATCATGATAAGACCATCAATACTTCTAAGTAAGTGAAAAATGCAGCAAACCCGTATTCAATTAATTTTAATGAACACATAAAAGGAGAAGACTTCAAGATAAGTATGAGTAATTTAAAAACTCAACAAAAGTCAGAAATATATAAATTAATAGATACTTACAAATCAATCTTTTCAAAGGACAAATATGACATTGGCACAGTCACTCAATATGAAGCACGAATTGATCTACTCAAGGACAAGTATTGCAGCAAAAGGCCTTACAAATGTTCAGTTGAATACAAAAAGGAGATAGAAGAACAAATAGCAAAGTTACTGGACAAAAACCTTATAGAAGTCCATTTGCGGCACCAGTAACTTTGGCTTTCAAAAAAGAAGACAACAGGAAATCAAGACTATGTATTGAGTTTAGAGATCTCAACAAAATAGTGGTACCTCAAGCTCAACCATTCCCATTGATCGATGACCTGGTGATTAAGAGTCCGTCCATAAAAATTAAATGCCCTCGCTAGAGTTTAGGTAAATTCATTGCAATACTATGTTTGTGTGCAACGTTTACGCACACACGCCTAAAAATCGAGCGTAGCGATCGTTTAAACAGTTTTGATCCTATAGATGATATTTTTTTATTCATATAGGTACTGTTAAGAAATATAAGTCTGGAATGTTCGTCTAATATAGTATTCGTTTAGTATAATTACTAATTAATTACCAAAATCAACATAAAAATGGTACAATTTGGTGTTAGATCCATTTAAGTACATTTAGACATTCAATAACATTGAGGTAAGCGTTTTACATAAATATCTACGAGTAGTATGCATATTTAGGTAATTCAATGTTTTCCTTCATCGATGTCAATGATGACTAAGATAAACTTAGAAATTTCAAACAAATTGAAAAGTCTTCTTGGTCTTCTTCTTCTGTATTTGAAAAAATAAATTTGGATTTGGAATTGGATTGGGATAACAAATATAGTTTTGGAAAATGCAAAACAACTAATAGTAGATTATGCACCGAGGGGCTAAAGTTGTGTCTTATGTCACGGGCGTCATATTGAATCTCGAGCGCAATGAAGGATTCGGGATTTAACTCCCGAGCGCAGCGAGGGAATTAAGAGTTTAACTCACGAGCGAAGCGAGGGAGTTAATACAAGAATCCTGAATGCAGCGAGGGATTCAAGCTAGCCCAAGGCAAAGACACCTTTAGCCCAGAGGAGGATACTCTACTTTTTACACCTACTGTGAGAAAATAATAGCCATAGTACGAAAAACAAAGTATTTATTAAATAAACAAACAGTAAGAATAACAATTTAGGACTAGTTAGTTATATGCACTTCCATTCCTTTTAAAAAATGGTTTGTAGTTATCTAATTATTCTTAAAAAATTACGTCTTCGAAAACATGGCAAAGATATGAAGAAGCAGTCGTTATGATTTTGTAGGAAATCGAGAATATCATCCATGCGTAGTAAGGGTATCGAGAATAGCTTTCCTCTTTCTGGCACCAAAGGGTGTTTGTTAGTACTATACTGCCAATTTAGCTGAGCCATGTGAGATTCCAAATTCAAATCACATTATTGACCAGCGGGTCATAATGAAATCCAGTACAACATTATTGACCGGCTGTGCCCCCGGCCACTAATGACTCACTTTAGGTTAAGGTTGCTTGACATATAATTTGGCATTTTCGAGCAGGTGGTGTGAAAAGAATATTAAGTCTATACCTGTGAAATTGCTGTTTTATTTTACTGGCCGCGAACCAAGGAATTGGGAATTCCAAGACAAACTGTAACTACTAACATTTACAGTTCGAAGTGGCAGTTTAATAAAACGACAATTTCATAGGTATCGAGTATACGTGGTGTTTTTATAATATATTACAATAGAGGTTATTGTACAGACGCCAGCACATCAACCTACCCGAAACTGTCATATTTTCCCAATCAATTTTGAACCTTATGCTTTAGCAATAAAGTTGAAAATTTATTAAAGAAATCTGACAGATTGTAGTAGGTTGATGTGCCCGGCGTCTGTACTTATCATTACGAACAACTTTTACTATGAGACCAAACCTGAAATCGCGAAAACAAAAATCAGTTGTTCCCTACATTTTCACGAGTTATACGAACATAAATATAAGACAAAGGTGATGCCATGCCTAGATCAAGCTGGTATGAGTTTTTTAATACAGTTGCTCAAAAAGTGGCGTATTGCAGGGACTTATATCGTTCGGGATGTGGGCTATTACATACTCGTGCTTTTTTTTACCTTTCCCGAACTCGTGCGTTCTCTTTCCCAACTGTCAAAATAATGTCTATTAAAAAGAAAAACCAACCATGAAGTTTTTACTAAAAAAATTCATAGAAGTTTTTATGATTCATGCAAATACGTATATTTCTAAAAAGAAGCTACTAATTTGTTTCAATATCAGATTTAATGATTTGATTGAATGAGTTAGGTTAGGTTTCATTTTCATTTCATATCAATAAAAAAATTCTACTGAAGACTTGGCTGTATGGGCATAGTTCCCTTTGCCTACCAGAATGGGTGAAGAAAAAAGAATCTCTGCTTATATTCTACGGTTGGCGCCATTGGTTAGTTAAGTTTATTGTGTTTTTATTATTTTATTAAATTGCTTCATTTTTTCGCAACTGTATTAAAAATAGTCGTTCAGTACACGTGCGAAACCGTCATTGCAACTTGTTCCGACTGTCAAACTCAACCCTCGCCTTCGGCTGCGCCTCGGCTCGGGTAGACATTTGTCCAACCTTTCCGCACTTGTAATGAAATATACTATTAACAACTCATGTCAACTTTGTCATAGAACATATCACTAGTAATTACTGTATTTTCAGAACTTCCATTGTCATCGATTTCCTAAAATTACCAGCATTTAAAAATAAGAATGTACTCGTAAATACTTCTTTATGCCATTCTAGCGTTGATCGAAAGTAAAAGCTTACAGTGCGTGCCACGTAAGAAGAGACTTGACGAGTGTCAGTAGTGGGGAGCTTGCGCAGGTACAGTCATGTACGAAATAGTTATTCATAATTTGTTTGGCTACCTATACAGGGATTTTTCGATGACATTTAGATTAAAATTCTACAGAATAATATAATAATATTCAATGATATTATAAAGAAAGATACGCCATGTTCATACTGAATGGCGTTCAGATATCGTTGCGTTGTTATTATAAGTACTAACTTAAAGGTACGACAGCGATAGATAATACAGAACGTATAAGATAGAAAGAGATAGCTAGTTTTTATGCATAGCATGCTATTTTGTCCCTGTCACGCAGCAGATTGCCATTCTATTCTCTATTTTGTACACCTTCCTTTGCTTCTTTTGACATTTTATAGGTGTACACGTCGTAAACCATCTTTCTACTATGCTTTCTTAAGATTTTTGCATTTGATAGCTTGTTTGATCCAAATCCGTCCGATAGTTTGGAAACAAGAGCCCCAGACGTTTATTTATTCTACACTAATGGAATTTTTTAGATTTTATTAGGGTAGAAAATCGATACCCGTCAAAGTCTCATCTGATTTTTGCCATCACAATACGTTCTTCACTCCTTCGTCGCATGTAGTAAAAAGGCTTAAAATAGATTAATTATGAATAAGTGACCTGCCGGTCGATTCTGTAAAAATTTCACCGTGAAAACTTAGGTGAAGTGAGTTTGCTTTTTCTAGGAATTGACACTATTGACAGCTTACTCCACGCTCACTTCACCTAAGTTTTCACGGTGAGATGGTTACAGAATCGCACTGCTGGAATCATTCTTGGCTCGCTTTGAGCCTTTGAAGTTATTTAATATTTTTTTGCGCTTCACAGCACCACATTTAAAGGTCTTGCTCTTTCCAGTCATCTGTTACGTTATGATCTGGGAATATGAAAATATATACTTTAATGATCATTAAAAAAAATACAAAAAACAGTCCAGCAAACCCAATAGCTGTGAATGTATGTCAAGCATAGGTAGTTAAGGAATTATAATAAATATCCTAACAATAAATGATTACATTTGTGGTAAATATTCTAAACAACATGTCAAAATCATCACAAAATATTTCAAAAATAAAAACTTACTAAAGTATCAAGAAATCACGGTCCGGTCACGTTCGGTTGAGACGTTGCGCGATCGCGATAACTTGGCGGGAAGCGCAGAGCGATACACCCTCCCTCCGAAAGCGCTCGGCGCGGACTGCCGACTCGAGGCTTGCGGTGAGTAATTATAATGCAAGATTTAGGTTGTTTTAAAACATATTTTTTGGCACAATTTGTTTTTTATTTCTTTATTTTTTCTCGAAATGGATAAAATTTGATCTATAGTTTATTCCTGTCGTTTTTTTTATGAATTAGAGTTCCAAATAGCCGAAATTATCAGCAATTCATTGCCCATTTTCTCTAAAATTTGGCCAAGTTACATATTTTTTTACTGAAATATTTCATATGAAAGTGGTAAAAAGTAATTCCAACATTATATAGAAGACTTTCTCAACAGTACATTGTAATTTTTTCATACCGTTAAGACGTCAATACAATCCATAAACAGGTGATATTCTAAACCTCTTACAGCAAAAAATCACAAAACAGTCGCGGGTTTGAGGTGGATTATTTAAAAATAGATAATAAAAATAAAAAAGTAGCTCCAACATTAGATTATAATTGAAATGATCTTTCATGGTGTGCATTAATTCCTATCGAAATACTGTATTTTAACTGTTAAATCACGTCTGTAAAATCTGGTAAATCAGCGGAATCGGAAAAATTTTGTCTACGGGGTCTTAAGACAAGAAACTCTAAATATTTCACAACACTGGACATCAATTCAGCTTTCTGGTCGATCCCGCTAAGAATTGAAGATAGAAAAAAACTGCCTTTGTTAGAAAAAAACTGCCTTTGTGAAGCAGGAAGGTCACTAGGTACCAATGGACATGCTTATTATACCTTTTGGTTTGAAGACATCGCCAGCCATTTTTCAAAGGATATTGGGTAACATTTTATGAAAGTATAAGCTCACTGATTTTATAGTTAACTACATCGATGACATATTGATATTTTCTGTCTTTTTCTGAGCACATTAACCAGCTAACACAGTTGCTAGAAGCTATAAAAAAAAGAAGGTTTCATATTAAAGTTCACAAAATGTACATTCGCATCAGAATCAGTGAAATATCTTGGTCATATAATACATAATAATACAGTACGGCCAGTAAGAGATAATTTAATTTCGATAATAAGAATTCCCAATACCAAAAACACAAAAATGTTAGGCAATTTGTGGGAAAAATTAATTTCTATCATGAGTATATACCAAAAAGTGCGGTTCTTTTAGAACCTCTGCATAATTTACATAGGAAAAATCAGAAGTTTACATGGTCTGCCGATTGTCAAAAATCTTTTGAAGGCATAAAAAAATTACTGTGCACACAGCCAATCCTAGAAATATTTGATCAAAATTTACCAATAAATATTCACACTGATGCGTCCCTAGAAGGTATTGGGGCAGTGTTAACACAAACACAACCAGATGGTAAAAATAACCGGGTAGCATACTTTTCAAAAAAATTAAATCAAGCGCAAAAAAAGAAAAAAGCAGTCTATTTAGAATGTTTGGCTATCAAAGAAGCAATAAGATACTGGCAGTACTGGTTAATAGGTAAGACGTTTACAGTGTATTCCGACCATAAACCCTTGGAAATTTTAAATATAAAATCTAGAACTGATGACGAATTAGGAGACTTAACATACTATTTATCACAGTATGATTTTAAAATTAAATATGCTCCGGGAAAAGATAATATAGAAGCAGATTGTTTAAGTAGGAACCCGGTATTGGATGAGAGTGAGGATACAGATGAACAACTAAAAATTGTAAACATGATAAAACTGACTGATATAGTTACAGATCAGGAAAACAATGCAGACATACAAAATAATAAAACAAAGTTAATATCGAGACAAAATGTATACTATAAAAAGGTTAGGAAGCGTGAAAAAATAATTTTATCCGAAGATTACAGTAAAAAACTCATAAAAGATGTACATGAAAACATGTGTCATTTAGGTATAAAACAAATGCAAAACAAAATAGGTACGATTTATACAGCAAAAAACATGACAAAAAATATAAAAAAAACATTGTACCTAAGGACTGTGAGATCTGTATAAAAATAAAACGAGAGGGCAGGAGAAGTATGGGCTAATGTCACATTTGGGTCCTGCCACAAAACCTTTTGAAATAGTCTCAATAGACACGATTAGAGGCTTTGGAGGCTCTCGATCAACTAAAAGATATCTACACCTTCTAGTAGACCACTTTACTAGATATGCCTATATTGTAACCTCAAAAACACAAACTGAAAGGATTTTATTAAGCTAATCGAAAATGTAACAGATACTGATACAATCGGAATGATTCTTACCGATCAATATCCGGGAATTAACTCTATAGAATTTAAAACATTTTTAAATAGAAAATCAATACCAATAATTTTCACTGCAGTCAATGCCCCGTTTTCTAACGGCTTAAATGAAAGGCTTAACCAAACGCTTGTAAACAAAATCAGATGCAAAATAAACGAAAAGAGAAACAAAATAGCATGGACAACCATTGCTCATAACTGTGTAGATAAAAATATAATAATACAGAACATACGGTTACTGGCTTTGCACCAAAGTACTTGTTAGATGGTACAGATGTTTCGTATTTACCAAACGAACTAAAAATAAATAAAACAGAAGCAGAATGGATTAAAGATAGAAAAAAAGCATAAAGGCTCTAGGGCCTCATCAGCGATATTAATTGGCTCCATAGTTTTAAGCTTTGATTCGCAAGTAGGCGTGGATCGTCGAGCGAAGAAAGTAGACACTCGTTACAAATCAAATCACTTTATTTCGACACTTCATTTTAATCTAAGTAATAATCACCACTTGAACATTAATTCGATCTATAACATTTTACACAATTATTCAGACACTCCACCGAACGCGTAGCGCGCACTTGTGATGTCGACCGAGGCTTAATTCCAACTGACTATCTCAGTGCTCGACTTGTACCCACTAGCGCTCGGTGTTGCGTCAGAGTGCTCAGAACAGGCACTCTAAGCTAGTAACGCCATCTATGCCATGTAACTAAAACTAACTTAAACGGAAGCGCCGTCAAGCATTACAAAATTCAATAAAATCACATAATTATAATAAACAAATATTTGATAAAAATAGAACTCAAGTCAGTTTCAATACAGGTAAAGGTAGTATTGTAGAGAATGGGAACAAATTAAATAGAAATAAATTAGATGAGCTAAAGATTGGTCCATTTGAAATTATTGAAAAGATATCAAATTCAATAAACAGGTCATAAGAAGTTAGAGTCAAATCTCTTCCATATTACAAAACTTATACTTACCAATACCAACGTAAAAACAGAGATAGCCAGAGAAAAAAATGACTAGTTAAATGTAATATTATGAAGTGTAAATTAGTTAAGTATAGTTAGTTAAAATCCTTCTTCGTGGGGGGGAGATGTAAAGAAATAATAATTTCATTAATTAGTTTTTATAGCGCACCACTGTCGGTTAAAAGTGAACCTAGTACATAAGGATTCCAATAGATGGCGCTATTCGCAAGACAGCCAACTGAGTAAATCGATGGATGTTGACAACTGTTTTGACAGTAATTTTATTGTTGGAAGGTATAAAAACAAATTTTTTGAATTTGTTTTGAACATCTAACGTGGTCGGACCTCGGTCGAGAGTCCAATAGCTGTCACACGTGTCAGAGAGATTTAATTTTTTCATTTAGTGGATTTTAGTACGTGAAATTGGCAAAATTGTGGTGTTTATTCCACAGAAGCCATTAAGGGCCTAGTCTTCTATTGCACAATTTAAGAATCGCGTGCGGCGAGTCCACGCGCCGTGCGTCTGCACCCGGGCTCCCTGCAGTCCCCGCATTCATCCTACCTAGCGATATTTGACACGGTCGGAAATTTGCTCTACTAAGTAATAATCAATATTTATTTATATTTGAATGGTACCTTGGCGGGGGTTGCTCTTCCTTCGCGCCTCCGGTTTTTATATAAATTCGTTCATGCTAGATAGTAATACCAAAAAACAAGTTACGACCGATGAAGATTTTCAGATGACAAAAAATAACTCCTTAAATAAACGGAATCTTCTGACCAAAAAAGAGATAAACTACAGAAACAGACGATAGACCAAAGTTTCGATCACATATTATGGTAGAGATAATGGACAAAAAGCATTATCTCTGCAGGAAAACGTCACAATTGCCAGCTGCGGTCTTTATATTAAACAAACAGTCCAATATTTAGGAGCCAGTCCCGATGGTATTTATAAACACAAAGATGGAAAAACAGGACTGGGAGAAGTAAAATGCCCACTTTCTGCAAAAAATATGCAATCTGAAGAAACGATAAAAGAAAAAAAAAATGGAAATGTAACATTAGGAGAAATACGTTTGCGATTGACAAAAACCACGTCTATTATTTCCATACTCAGAGCCAATTAAACATTACGGAGATGGATATGTGCTTATATGCCGTATGGGCTGGAGTGGACTACTCAATGAAAGTCGAATAATATAAAAAGAGACCCTACGTTCTGGCACTACAAAATGGTAGGCCCATTGACAAAATTTTATTTGCATTGTCTGCTACCTGAGCTAATTGATTCCCGCCTTAAAAGACCCGCCATAAATATAATTCAACCTATTGAGAAAAAAGTAAAAAGAAATAAGAACCACGTCTTTTACCGCAGACTTTGTGAAATGACAACACCCACAAGACCACGAGAATTATCAGAAATCTACCCCAATATAACCGTCGAGAGATGGTTGTATTCAAAATTGAAAAATTCCCTCAACGGAAGAAAAAAAAATGCGCTAGTCCCAAAGAACGCCATGAAATCGCTCACACAGACACTACACATCACATCAGACACAACACAACACAGACACCAACACATGCTCATCGCAGACTTATATTTTATCGCCTTCAAAGTATGCTCCTTCAGAAACGATACACTTACGCCAACGAATAATCCAATCATCAAAACATTTTTTTTTTAATTTGGAATTGGTTTGCTTTTGACTCTAGTCTAGCTCAGAGGTGACAGAGACAAAGTCGACGATGGAGTGAGCTTACCCAGAAGAAGCCTATTCACTCTCTCTTTGAAGAGATTCAGGTTGTATGCGCTCGGTAACACATTTTTAAACGCTTTTTCCGGAATAGAGTTTAGTTCTCGCCGCGAATATTCCTTTGTCTTACCGAATGAAAACGGTGCCACGAAGTGGTAATTTGAGGTTAGGAAAAAGAAAGAAGTCGGCTGGAGCCATATCTGGTGAATAAGGTGGTTGCTCGATAATCACGAATCATGTATTTGTTGAGCTTTTGGTCAAAAATTTGTTTACAAAGATGGCCTTGTGCGAAGGCGCATTATTGTGGTGCAAAATCCAACAATTTTCTTTCCACAAATCTGGCCTTTTTCTTCGAATTTGCTCTCTTAAATGCCGCATAACGCTCAAATAATATACTTTATTTTTTTCGATATACTTTATTTATTTCGAGCTTCTGACAAGTTGGTAACATCTGAAAAAGGTTGCCGAGAGCCAGCAGTGGACCTGTGAAAATAAAAAAGTCATAAATTATTAACAGAGTTTTCAGAAGTACCTATTAGTAAAAAATCATCGTACTAAAAGATATCCGACTTTGGTCTAAATAGCCCTAAAGTATAGTAGACTAGCGATCTAATACATACATAAACACCAAAAACACAACCCACCCCATACATTCCCCTCACACACTCACCCCCCATACACACACCCCCACACACTCACTCCCACACACTCACTCCCCATACCTCATACAGATACATCTATCAACACATAATCACGCCCTCCCCACATACACTCACGCCCCCCACACACGTTTAGATATCGATACCCAACACTTTTGCGGAGTTTCGCTATCTAATTTAATTTGACCCTGTATACGATATTATCTAAACACGACGAAATACAAAAAATAAAGATTTGATGATTTTTTGGGGCCAATGACCGCTGGTAGTATTGTTACTTGAAGTGTGAGTTGATAAAATCTGTTTCATCGTGTTGAGATATCAATATCCATCACGTTTGTGGAGTCTCGCTAGCTAATTTAATTTGACCTTGTAGTTAGGCCCTAAACATGAATACTGTAAACAGTTCTACTTACCTTTGAATTCTATTTCTCTTCATCAATTCTACGTTTGAGGCCAATTTTCTTTTTCTTGTACAGGCATATTTTTTTTTTACGTTTACGATCCATTTTGAAGTCAAATATTTACAAAACTATTACTGATACACAAATATTTACAAAACTATTACTGATATACAAATATTTACAAAAAACTCGAAAAATTATATACAAAAAATAATAAAGTAGAGCAACTTTAGATACACAACAATGCGCATCCTATGTTAGAGCAGGAGCAAAGTTAGAGCGAGAGGGAACAGTTAAAATTCGTCGTGAACCACACGTCTGAACGCTCCGACCGTGCAGTGGCCACTAAGGAATTTCTCTCTCAATTCTTGTTTATAAACCCCTTTTTTGTAGGTCTTTTGAAAATATTACTATTGTTAGGGTAAGGTGATTTAGGTGCTATTTTTTTTTTGTATTTGCTTATTGAACTCTTGGCATTAAAATAATCTAATTAATACATACATACGATGCATAGTTATTATGAAAAAAACCGTTTATTAAGAGATAAAAACAGAGAATTTTGATGAAATTGTGACGTCTAAATTAAGAAAATGGAATATAATTAGAAAAAACTAATCAGCACATTTTGAAGACGAGAATGTTGAGATAAATATGTGCTGAACAGATTTCCAAATTAATTCTTCATTGCCCTAAACTAAGCGCCCAAACAGAACTCGAAATGATGTTGGGCGCGAAAGAGCTGTATTTAACGCTTCATTTACCTAACTTATCCCATCTAAATGAACTTAAAAAAAATAACTAGCTATTACTTATATTGTGGTTATTTATGTGCAATAATAAAATTTCATGTTATTTCATTGCTTTGTTTAAAAAAAAAATACAAAGTTGCGCAAATAATTCGCCGCGAGTGAATTTTGCAAGACTGCAGCCTTAATCAAGAATTGAAGTTGAAGTTGATATAAAAAGGAATTGTTATTAATTAATAGACTTTAAATGTCGTTTCTTTGTTTTCAGGTAGGGTAGAATGATTTAAGTTTATCTATTATATTGTTTAGTATTTTGTTTATTGTACTAAAATAAAATCTTTGTTTTCAGAGCAACACGAGTCTTTTAAAATGTACAATTCCTGTATATTAAGTTCAGAGTTATAGTCTTATATATATTTATTTTCATCTTCTGATAGAGTATCAGAGTAAGGTAAAGCACACAACATTAGCTTAACTTTAATAAGGTGTTCACACCATCCACTATTTCCTTTTTGGTAATACCAGTTATCAAAAGAAGCAAATCATAATTATTTTAACTGGTAACTGGACTGGTATTACCAATACCAGTACAGTTATCAAAAGAAGCAAATCATAATTATTTTAACAGCTCCTAATAGATACCGGACTGTTTGTATTTCGTGCGACAGAGATAATGCTCTACGAAGCCGAAATTAGCCGATTGTCTTTTTCCAAAGGTCGATGTGCAATATTTATCGCCGGTTACTGTACTGTCCTGTCACAGTGTTTGTCTAAAATTTGTGGAAATCAAACCTAACAAAGTTCGAAACTCTGGTTGCGGCACGGTTGTTCTTAGATGTATCATTTCGGTGCATTTATTTCATTCCGGTGCACAGTTTATCATTTCGATGGTAATTTTTATCATTTCAGTAGACACTTCATTTCAGTGGACTCTTAAAAATTCATCCTTAAATATTTATGTAAGTTTTGATGAAATTTGATGACCACTCACGCACAATGTTATAAAATAAGCTAAAGTATTATTTGTCACTAAAAATAATGTAGATACATTGAAATAAAAATATCCCACCGAAATGACACATAAAAATCTCTTGTTGAAATTCACCCATTTATAGATTTATAGTCATTAGAATCATTAATACATATCGCCTCTTTACTTCAATAACGTGATATGTCTGAGCATTTCAATTATTTTTTTTTTTTAATACGTTATGGAACTAATCTAACTTAGTAATGTATTAATGATTCTAATGATTATAATTTTGTAAATACCTGTTATAGTCGCGAATCATATTTTGATCAAGATACAACCTGAAATTGAAAATTGTAAAAATCGTAAGAAAATTTAAATTTTGCGGGCTACAACTGCGCGTATTTAAAAAAAAGTGAAATATATCCCGCGGATTCCTTTTGGCATGAAGTAACTTTGATGAGATTAAAAAAACGCACATCTACGACTAGTAAATAGTTATCTGTAGCGTTACATTTATTGTAGTACAGTTCGCTTCATAGTAAACGTACCCCTATTGGTAACGACATCGAACCTATTTAAGTTTTTTGTAGCATAAAGCAAATGGCGTGTTGGTCTAGTGGTTTACACTGCGGCTTAGCAATGTGATGCTCTCGAGTTCAAATCCGCGGCTGAGGTTTTTTTTTTATTTATTAACTTCATTATTTTTTTTTTAGTTTCTTTAGTACTTAGGTGATTTTCGTTTATTATTATTAAGAAATCAAATGGAGGTTTGTAATAAAAGCTAGGTATTGTGCATAAACAATATTCATTTATTTTTCTAATTACATTTCTAGGACTTCATGGAATCCACTTCCTGGTTGAATATACAGATTCCTGTCTGTGTTAAATTGGGGTTATTTACTTAGAATATTAACTAAACACAAAATAGATACCTTAGTTTGGTTTAGAACGTAGAACATTATATAACGGTTCGTTTATAGATATTTCTAGAACCATAACTACAATAATATTTATTTATTTAAAGTTGTGAAAACATAATTTTTTTATACTCTGTATGATCTTATCGGAAAAAAGCCTAGTTAAAAAATGAAATGTTGTCATTTTTGTCATTTGTGCCTGTGAATTACAGAGGAAGAACCAACATGCTAAACTATAACAGTATAGCAATATACATCTTTCCCTTTTATCACATTTTCTGATAACCCTTATTTAACACAATATTAGAAAAATATGTGAGGTCAGATATGAATCGTTAACACATTAATAAACAAAAGTAAAAATAAAGTTACTAAGTTAGTTAGTTCCAGTTACTCTTGTAAACAAGAGTAAACTGGATTGATAATAATAAAGGTTGTTTATTTTTGATTAACTACGAGATAATGATTCCACTGATTATGATGATATTGGGAATTATTAACACTTGCTCATATTATGTTCCAATGTAATTTTATCAAATAAGTGACACAGTCAATCCGCCGAGTTGCCTATTCATGACGGATAGGATGGCCGTCACTGTCTATCATTTCTTGAAGACAGCATTTGATCGCGTAGTTTTGAAGGGTGCCACTGAGTGAACTTTCACAATACATATTACGTTGTCGCTCCGATTCATTAGTGTAAGCAATCGGGCGAGAGCCTTGGTGATCACATTTCACATCACCCGTCGCTTGATAACTTTGTATCCATCTACGAACTGTTTTTCTCTGTAATGAAAATAATAATATTAGAAATACATAAAAAAAATCCAACTTGTAAGTAATAATGCAACATGATTGCAACAATAAATAGGTATGTGTAAGAATAACGTAAATCTTACCGTTATGCTTATATCTCGTGCTATTTTCTTTGTTTTGTTCCTTTTCCCACAGAACTACAATTTTAGCCTTCAATAAAGTTGTTAATCGAACCATACCATCGATTAATAGAATCAACTGTTCAAAAACTTAGTAAATTGGATAATATTACGATGAAGATAATTACACACAAGCGAATCGGCACGAAAATGAAACCATTTGAAAAGTAAAAATACCCTCAATCACAGTTTAGTAAATAAGGCGTAGAAGTATACTAAATTCAACCTTAACTCGCAGTTCATACAGCAGTTAAGTTTCTGAAGTAAAATGATGGTAGTGCAACAATCGGAATCAACACATTCTATTCAACCAAAAAAGAAATCTATGCTAATTAATTCAACCTTATGTTTTAGGTAATAGAGGAGTTGCGTATTGAATTTTGTAAAACAAGACGGTAAGGTGCTAGTATTAAATACAACACGAAAGTTGATATTTAAACCTTAATATCTAGAAGATTAGACCGTTAATAACCTTGTTCGATAAAAGGAGTAATGCTATTCAAATTTTCGTTGAGGTTGATAACTGAGCCAATAGCCTAGTGGTATAAGGCACGGTCTAGTTGATCGGCTGGCGCCTGGTGAAGCAGGTTCGTATCTTAATCGCACGCAGTGTCTTTTTGTAAGTTATTCTTGGTATCTATACAGTTCGGCCAGAAGGAAGCCGATAAAATACCATATAAAATTATTAAATACTTGCAAATATTTGAGGTGGATCGGTGGATGCACGCGGGCAGAGATGGGTGCGGCGGCGGGGGAGGGAGCTGCTCAAGGCTCACGTGACACGCGGGCCCGAGCGTGCTCGGGCGATAATCTTTAAGTCTTGGTAGGGTACGTTTTCTCTGCGGCTTACTGTACCTATAAGCTAAAAAATACGCCAATGTCGAAATCGTCGCAAGATATTTTCTGTGACAATTTTGTAATATAACAATAACATTAAAAACAATTAAAAAGTATAGTTATTATTGGTTTATATTTCCTTTCTTCCTGTTTCATTCTCAACAATAAATCAAACAACTAGATACGAGTGCCACTACCACGATAGTTTTTTGTGCCTAGGCCAAATTTGACAACCGTAGCGCGACCGACGAGCATAAAAAGTAAAGCCTGGGATACACTAGGGGGCAAATGAAAAAACATGTTGCGGAACATATCCCTCAACAACTACGTGAAGTGTCCCGAGACAATTGTCGCGGAACATTTTGCCGGCCACACTAGTCAGTGCTCATAGCTCCAGAAGTGAAAGCACGGTATCATTTCGCCACACTAAAGCCATGTTAAGAGGCACGTTGCGTACGCGACTACACTCGGTGACAAATTGCGCGACACTGACGCGAGACACGTGCGCTCGCTCTCGAGGCGGGAGCAAGCAACATGCCCCGCGTCACGTACAAAGTTGCGGGGCATGTTGCGGAATAATATGCAACGTTGCAGCGTCACGTAAATTAAGTGTTGCGCGTCACGTTGCGGGGCAAAATGTTCCCTAGTGTATCCCTGGCTTAAAGCCAAGGATACACTAGGGAACATTTTGTCCGCATGTTTCTTCATTTGCCCCCTAGTGTATCCCAGGTTAAAGTATACATACCTACATGTGTCATACATGTGATTGACTTCTGTACCTATCTTTCTGTTTCGTGGTAAAAAGCACGCGTGTTTATACACTGCATTATGGACCTAAAAGCGGTTCATTATGATCCACTTTACGAGCAAGTGTGTTGAACAAATATTTAGACAACGATATCTAAAGCACGCATTAAATTTAAAAATTCGTTATATCAATATTTGTGTTATAAATCATGGTCGCGGTCGCCATCGCTGTTTGGCCGCCGATTGACGCTATTAACGACATTTCATTGGCTTTATGCTTCTACGACAGCATTACACGGCTGTTGAATTGCGATGACTAAGCGATAACTCGGAAGGCGGTTTTCGCCACATCAAAGGGTTCTAGCACGTTGAATAACGTACGCGAACGCGTTGGTCATGTTGTCTGGCCATACCGCTGGAAATGCGACAAAAGGTGTCCTTACAACATAATTCGGTACATTCAACTTACACTTATAAAATAACCGTCCACCAGTCGTCCAGTCCTTTGTTTGTTGTTTCCGCTTTATATCTAATCTCTGCTATCCGTAGGTACTCCCATCGTGTTGAGTGGCTACGATTACGAATGATTTGGTGATATTGCAAAGATACATTTGCTTAACAAGGCCTTGTTTAATTAATTGGCTAAAGTTTACATATTACCTAGCTGCGTGTCGGTATGATAATAATAATAATAACCCCATCGCCGTATCTCTACGTTGACGTCGTGGTGGGGCTTGCGCGTTCCGAACTCTAGGCCTGTGCCGGAAGAGTTTACTTTGCCGGAACAGGTCTAAGGTGAGGAGCCAGACCAAGAGAGATACAGAAACCCGCAGGGCAGCATGTGGCGAGCTGTTGGGCAGTAGCGACCCCACGGACCCTATCTCCTGGGAGAAGTCTTGTTCCTCACCTCTGGCTTCCCTTTCTTGGCCCGCTGGAGTGAGCAATGACGAGGAGCAGAGCTCCCACCTCATCCTTGCCTTTATTGGCCGGCTTGAGTGGAGATTCTCAAGAGCAAACGTGCTTGGAGGAAGGAAGTATTCCAGTAAGATGCTGGTAGGGATCTTGACCGTACTTCCGGGATTGTCCTGATAGCCGTGGAATACCTCTCCACTCCTCATAAGCACCTCAGGATATGTTGCCCCCTTGTCGCTACGTCACTATAATGTGCTAGCGGCCGTTTCCGGGGGCCCATTATTGAGTGTGCAAGTCACCCCCTGCTATTTTATCCGTGTATATATAAAACATTGATCAGGCAGGGGTTATAGCTCTTCCATAGTTCTTGGTAACCAGTCCACTTTAGCCACCTAAACCCATAGTCCGTTTTTATTTTTCCATATCCTGCAATAGCCCTTCACCAACCGAGGGTTATCCTTGGGTGCACTTGCATAGTGCATACAGGGATAATCGTCGGTTGGTGCCGCATTTCATTAAATTTTCCTAAGGGGCCTCTGCGAGTTGGCTTCGGCCCCTCATACGCCTTCCAAAGGACCGGGACCGCATGGTCCCGAGTTATGTAAAATAAAAAAAATTAAAGAATAATAATAATCGTTTATTTCTTAATTCAAAATTACAATATGGAGGTATCGTTGGTCCAAACTAGGCACGGCCTGTGTCTTGGGCATCATCATAGGTACAACATTTTGATAATTTTTATACAAAATAAGTATAGTAAAGTTGAGATTGGCTACAGTTAAGCTAGTTAGCCTCATCGGGATTACAAGACTAAATGTACAAACAAATAGACTAACTAATTAAGGGAAAGCAATCTCAAAATCAGCAAAATCAAGAATAAAAAAAAAATTGAGATTTAGAAGATAAAATAACAGTTGGTATGATTTCCGTTTATATACCACTGAATAGGTAGGTATAGCAATTATGATAATTTTTTGGAATAAAATAACATAGAAGTTGAACTAGTTAGCCTTATCTGGACAACGAAACTAAGTTTACAAACAAAACAACTAATTAAAAAATAATAAAAACAATGGAATTCTTATTATAAAATTTAAATAAGTACAAAAGTAAAACTTGGTTTAATTTCCGTTTGTTCTGCTTTTCTGTAGTGTGCGTCTGTGTTTGTGTGTGGGGGGGGGGGGGTGAAAGTGTATGTGTTGGGGTGGGTGTGTTTGTAAGTGTAAGGGTGTATACGCGTCTTTGTATTGGTGCAGTGTGAGTTAAGTTTATTTGGTTATACTTAGGATTTTTTCAGTATAAGTGTATGATTGTTCCAAGAGCCAAATTTTAACTGTGTGTTTCATTCGGGTGTAGGAGGAGTTATGGATCTTAAGGACAGAGTTTACCTTATTGTAGATGTGAGTATGTAGCAATGATGGAAGTCTTTGGGCGAACGCAGAGTTTACTCTAGGGTTCGGGGTTCTGAATTTTCTTTTACTTTGCAGGGTTTTTAAATCAGTTCTCTTTAAACATTGAAATATACAGTTTCCGCACCCCAAGAAGTGCTGCCTCTTTATATAGTCTGTCGGTTGGATAGGGGACCGAGTTCAACTGATCCAGAGTAAGGTCTAAAGATAAATCTTGACTTGTGATAAACTCGCTTGCGTTTTTCGATATTGAACTATTGCCCTTAACCTCTGCCCTCATAGCACGGCTAAAATTCAATGATAAATTAATGAAAAATATATAATTTAAGTAGTTAAGTAGGTACTGTAAAGATTGTCTGTTTTAAAGAGTAGATAAAATAACTCTGGCTGCATTCGAACAGTCAAGCGCGTTAAAAATGAGCTTTAAATTTTGCATTTAGGGCATGAGACATATAAAAAAAAATCTTTATTTAATTTTGTATACCATGAAACTTTTATTTTCTGTTGACTGTACTTAACTGTCAAACTAAAACTGAAAGCATTTATTTCAATTAAACCATTTACAGGCACTTTTGAATTGTCAAAAAGTCGGTCAGTCAGAAAATATGAAGCTAGTTGCCCATTCCAAAGCGTAGGTACCTATGGAGAAGAACGGGCAAGAAACTCCATGGACACTCTTTTAAATTATATTTTTACAAAAATATTAATTACATCATTAATGTGAATTTATAATTATATGTGAGAACGATGTTAAAAAAGACGTACGCGTTAAAAGCGTCCAGAGTACAGCAAATAGTAAGAAAACAACAATTCAAAATAAAATAATTAAAAATAAGCCAAGGCAGCTAAGAAATGACCAGCCCCAACTGACGGCGCCCGTTCACGAACATGACGCATACATCAGCACCATTCAGCTCAACCATTTTGAAGGGAGCTAAATGATCCAACACACACGCCACCGTCAGCGAGACATTTGTGTGAGCATGACATACCTACTATCAGCCGCCAGGGCACATTCAAGTCAATGAAAGACACATTTCCCGGTAAATGGTACATAGGGTATAGTATATACATAGAACTCACATCTATGCTATGCAATTATACAATACAAAGGAAATTGAGTTTATACAATGCAAAGATAGTCTTACAATCTTCAGCAGCTCCAACAGAATTTTCAAGTGTTAATCAATTAGTTGTGGTTGTGGAGCAGGACCAGCATTGAGCCAGGCATTTTTATCAGCGATGTAATCCCCTAACTTATAATAAGCCTGACTGCATAGTGTGTGTGTTCTGATAATTATGGGGTCTGTAAACGCACACTATAGCATGCTTATCTAGCTCAACACAGGACAGTTCGATGCAATGTTCAATTGATAAACCCACTATGTCATTTCGTTGCTTGGATTTTAAACAATTTTTTATCAAGATTAGAGAACCTCCACGCAACATAGATTTACGGTTAAAACAACTGCCCACACTATACTTCTCAAAATTAATTAACATTTAGTAATCCTTTAACCAATGTTCAGTACAACAAACAATGTCTAACTTTGTTTTTTCTAAAAACATTTCAATCTATACCAAGTAATATTATAAAGCTGAAGAGTTTGTTTGGTTGAACGCGCTAATCTCTGGAACTACCAGTCGGATTTGAAAAATTCTTTTTGCATTTGATAGCCCAATTCTTGAGGAAGGCTATAGGCTATTTAACATTACGCTATGACCTTTAGGAGCCGAGCAAAAAGAAAAAGTCAGAAAGAACGCTAAGCAAAAACGAAGTAATAGCGCAGGCAGGCGATGCGATGCGACGGGGTGGGTCGGAGTAACAAGAAATTTCACGCGGATGAAGTCACGGGCAGAAGCTAGTTTCTAATAATTGGGAAGACATGCCTTGTATATTTTGATGAAATAATGTCAAGGCATTCTGCTGATCTCCTTTTTGATATTTACGTATTTTAGAGCAAGAAGATACCTTGTTGTTGTTATGTATAAGAATATTATTATTACTGGTACCTTCTGTTGTCTTACAAACTAGTTTAAATGATTATCCGGAGTTAATCCCAAGACTTCAATGTCATCACCAGGCAGTGAGCTCATAGTGCGTGAGGGAAATGGAACCTCCTTCGTACAATTTGTAAAAATATTTATAGCATTTGAGCTACATTCATTCAGGCAAACCACCATATTATTAGTATTATTACTGAGCCCACACGTGTAATGAACAGTTAGACCAATGCCTCTGTCCTCCCCTAGTCAGAACAACACAAGTCAGGTACCTCGGTATCATAATAGACAACCTGATGTCCTGGAAAGTGCAAATTGATGGAGCGTCCGGCAGAGTGAGGAAACTCATAGCTATTTTTAAGAGTCTGCGATATAGTGCAGACTTAGGTACACTTCGGATGGTCTACTTCTCACTGTCAGTCAGTACTCTCATTTGGGATAACGACTTGGGGAGGTGCTCCAAAAACTTGTTTCCTTAAACTGGAAAGAGCGCAACGAGCTGTATTTAAGGTCATGACTTTTAAACATTTCCGGTATAGTTCCATACAATTGTATAAAGACTGTAAAGTTATGACTGTTAGACAGCTCTTTGTGCTCAATACCATCTTGCGCAGGCACGGTTCTCTGAAATGCAGTAGATACTGGTCGTCTGGCAAATATGAGATCAAAATATGTCTGTCCTATAGAACGTTACAAAACTAAATTAGCCGAAAGACACTTTCGAGTACTGGGTAGTCGAATTTATAATACAGTTAACAAACAATGCGATATTTATGGCTTAAATAAATTCGAATGTAAAAAGAAAGTGAATCAATGGCTCACAACTCTTACCTACGAGGAGACTGAAAAGTTACTTGGAAAGCTTTTCTAAAAAGTTTCTGCTTTTTCAAACAGCTCTAACATACTACAAGCGCATATATCACACACACACGACACATATACGTAAAACATACACACGATACATACACATGACACATACCTACAGTCATACACTTACACATTACACCACAAACCTCACCTAATTTCACACTAGAGGCTATAGATTTTTATTTATCTTTTATATTTAATATTTTCTATCGTTTGTTTATAACTTTGCTTTCTTTTTGTACTCAATTCGATAGGTACTTACCCAATGTAACTCCGTACTAGTTTTAGGGTTAGTAATAGATGATATAACAACAAAATCTCTAATACATATTAACAACATATAACAACGGAACCTATAATTTTATTTAATATAGTGATTAGTTAATAAATGAACGATTGATATAATTTTAAAATAACTAATTTTTATAAGCATAACATACATTAAATACAGGGTGGCAGGGACATCGACGCGCAACCGCTTACCATGGATTCAGTACATGATTCTGGACCCCCCAGCGTTGAAATTTTTCGTCGGCTTTTTCTTAATTTTTACGTATTTTTCTGCATTTTTTTTTACTGTAAACTGTATAAAATCATTATTTCTATCTGACCCAATGAGATTTTTAATTAAAAAATAGTAAATTCACTTGTTTCACTTAAAACAGCAATGTAAATAAAACTCGAAAGGGCTACCTGATCAGCTGTATTGCTAAAGTTCATTTGCGAGGTCAACAGTCTTCGTACCTACGCTATTCGCTTTCACATGCGCCGACAAAGAGACCGTGGCGCCGACCGGTCTCTTCATACCTACGCTATTCGCTTTCAAATGCGGCGACAGACACCGCGGCGCCAGACACCGCGGCGCCGTGGGGCGTGCGGTCTCCTCGTAAGAAGCTAGGCGATAAGGCGACATATCCCAATGAATCTAATAGACGCGTCACATGGGGCATTTTAATCATCTACATAATTGAATGACCCATTTACTACTTTTATTTTAGATTCGTTATGAGGGGATAATTATTTTTCTAAAGCTTCATCGATTTAAGGGGGAAGCGCTAAGGTAGCCCGCAAAATTAAAATTTTCTTACGTTTTTTGCAATTTGCAGTGAATTTCGCGGGCTACCTTACCGCTTTCGCCTTAAGTAAAGAAGATTTAAAAAAAAACGTGTAGAAGTGTATTGATAGTCACGTAATTTTTCGATATTTTTTTATTATCAACATTAATTTTAGTTTTGAATGCAATACAACAATGTAATTTACTATTTCATAAAAAAATACATCCATTTTCGCAATTAATTTCGTGAGTAGGTAACAAGGTATAACTAAATGAGTTTGTACACTCTATCGTTTTGTTGATCTGTGTTCGGTGCATGCACTGTAGGTACATTTCTTTTGCATTTCACCGACTTGTAACGGATCTTTGCCAGTTCCTAGATTTTGTTGATCGCAAACGGACGTGCTGTTTGTCGCGAATTTGTGATCTTAACGTAGTTTTTAAAATCAAAAGTAATTTTCTCTCCGTGTGTGTTTGTGTTTGAGAGTGACGTTCCTGTCCGACGCTGCCTCACCGAATCTTTTAGAGACCGGTGGATTGGAAGATTCGGTCCACAGCCATGGCCAGCTCGCTCACCGGACTTGACCCCATTAGATTTTTTCTTTGGGGTTACGTCAAGGATAAGGTGTTTGTGACCGAGTGCGATACCGCAGCAGAAATGAGAGATCGCATTGTGAATGTGTTTGCGACGCTGCGTGAGGAGTGTGTCCAGGAACCCACTTTTTTGCCCCGTGTCCACGCTGAAACTCTGCGCCGCGCTCAGATCTGCGAGCGAGTTGGTGGCGGCCACTTCGAACCCTATCTCATTAGGAATGAGCGAGATTAAGGTACCTAAGTTCATTAATTAAACATTACTGGATCAGGCGATAATTCGTAGGTACGTTCACGTTCGTCCGGCAGCGGCGGCGCCGGCGCGGCGGCGCGGCGGGCGGCCGCGCCAGCGCCACAGACGTGTGTATGTGTGTGTGTAGGTTAGGTAGCGCGAGCGCGCACGCGCCATCCGCTGAGCGTTTTGATCGCGATGTTTGCAATACATTGCGCGCTCAAAAATGTCAATTTTTTTAACCGGTCATTTCCGAGATTAATGAATTTCGTAATTTTATTTAAGCCTTCAGGTGTAACCTTTTCACGACCTTTGTGCGTCGATGTCCCTGCCACCCTGTATATAGCATCGTTTGACATAACATACATTAAATATAAAATCGTTTGACATACCACTCAAAAGATATAAAACTTATTTGGTGTAATATGATGAAAACGCCTAGGTACTTTAAAACATAAAAAAAACTTTTCACTTCAGTAGCTCAAACATATAGGTTTTGCTGCGTGAAATCAGTGAGCAAAATGCGATTTTGCTCACTGAGTGAGACAAAGTAACTTTTTAATTTTTTTTTTCAGAAAGTCGCGAATATATTATTGAGCCTTGGGTTAATCATACAATTCGAAACATTCACACTCTATCTCTTTCCCGCCATTAGAACGAGAGAGAGACAAAGACCAGCCCTTTCGAAGTTCGGATTTTGAATTCGACCTCAAAGACAAACACGTTCGGAATTTCGTACTAACTAAAGAAATTTTGCAAAAAGAAAATTATGTCTTTTAATGTAATTTATTGAATTTTTAACTTATTGTTGTATTTAAACGAAAATAAGTATTTACTGCAAAAAAAAAACTGATATTTAACTAGTAAATATTTATTTCTAGTTTCAGTAAATGTTAGGTAGGAATGTTTTGAATAATAAAATATCATGGGTGCTATTTCCGAACACGCCTTAATTTAAATAAAAGACCGGGAATAAAATTTCGTGACTGGCGTACAGAGTTGAATAAGTTAAAAAATATTAAAATAATCGTAAAATATGAGTAAAACTAGCGACGAGAACAGTATTTTAACACCGGAAGAGTTAAAACAACAAGTTATTAATGCAGAATTAAGTTTCCTACCTGAGAAGTCTCGCGAGAAATATCTGAAAGCATACCATGTCTTCAATGAATGGAGACTTACAAAGGGTGCAAGCAGTTTTTCGGAGAGGGTGTTGCTATCTTATTTTTTAGATTTTATAGAATTGGTATCTACCTACCTACAATGTTAATTATTTTGATTCACAATAAATAGTTATTTCAATCTATTCCTGTTTATTATTTTATCTCCTAAAGTGTTCTCGCTGCTGAAGTGAAAAGTTATGTGTGTTACACGAGAGCAAAGTTTCTTTGCATCTCGTGCCTTTGAATCCCTCGCCACACTCAGGATTCAAAATCAGCACTCGCAGCAAAAAACTACTTTGCTCTCTTGTTGCACAAATAACTATTGTTTTATTCTTTGTAAGTTCTATCGTAGTTATAGGTAATAGTAACCTAAGTAGATATTAAACATAACTAGTAACTGATTACCACCTGCGCTAAGATAGGTCGACGGAGCCCCGCTTCGCGGGGCTCCTGTTTCTGGGTGGTTTAAAAAAAAAAATAACCAGGAAGCTAAGGCGGGAGCTCCGCTCCGCTTCGCTCCCGCCTTAGCCTTCTAACCTAACCTATCCGAGTCGGGGTACTCTGAGTCGGGGTGTTAACCATAATGACGTTTTTTATATATTATATCTTATGAACGATAATAAAATGAAATTACACCAAATGAGTTTATACGTTATGAGACGCACCCCTAGTTTTGTATAAATTGAGAAATGTATTAACCTGAAGAGAAATTGAGAGTCCTGGCACCCATAACACAAGTTTAATCTAATCTTAGCTTGGGTGCCAGTGGAGTAATCAGTAATTTATGCAATTTTAAAAGAAGAATATTGTCATTGTCATAGAATTAACTTATTGCCACAGGCAAATTGTAAAATTGGAAATAAAGTTATTATTATTATGTCCTTTATAATGCGCAAAGCAAAAGAGTGGAACTCTCTACCTGCGTTTGGGGGGGTTTGTGTTTGCAAATTTATGATTTGGTTTCAGCAACATGCTTCGCTGCTTACTGCTTGGCTTGGTTTTGTAGACGCAAACCTACCTTGTCTCCTCCATCAGAGGCGGCAGGGTGGCGTGGTCTTGAGGGAGAGCGCAGCGGTCGTGTAGATCCTCAAGGCAAGTCTGGTGATGTTCCTTCTCGAGGTTGCTCCCCGTTATTGGTCTAATTCCATATGAATTAGACGTAACAGAAATCACCGGGCGACTTACCTCAGGGGTGGCGAGGTCATGCCCCTGGGTGTTCACCATCAAACAAGAGCAGATGATGGACAGCAATGACCTCCCGCGTGTTTGTGCCGTGCGCGGGGACCCGTACGGAGGGATGAAGGAATCCTGGTGGTTGAGTGGAGCAGGTTGCACACAACACACCACTTTGGCCCGGATTTCCTCTTACACGGGAGGTAGTGGGGTAGCTACCCACTATCAACCGGCTGAGGCATCCCATAAGCGGGATGTCAAGCGAGGAGCGGCCTAGTGGGGGAGGGCAGCCGGCGTGGCGTGGGGTCTCGGGATGAGTTGCGGCATAGTCTCGTGTCGTATACAGTCCCGTGATCTTCCGTCGCGTGCGGGCTCGTCAAATTCTTGCTAGGCTGGTCCTATACCGAAGGAGTAGCTCTGGCGATCGCTCGTTGAACGGGCGACGTCCCCGACTGAGGGCTCCGTGGCGGGTGGAGAGCTCCAACGGTGAATTAGAAACATCCAAACCAATGGATAAAGAGACGATACCGTCAACAAACAAACCACAAGCTGCGTCCCGCTCGTCGGATGCGCTAACAAAAACCATTTTACCTAGGGCTGCGTCTTCAGATGCGCCATCCACATCCAACACAAGGGTTGCGTCTCAAGATGCACCTAAGCGGCAACTGTCTAAGGTCGCACACAAAAAGCAAAAACGCTCGGCTGCGTCCAAGGATGCGTTGAGGAAGGCAACCGCAAAGGATGCGCCACAACTGGCTGCGTCCCGAGCGATCCCAACCTCATCTGCGTCCACGGATGCGCCCCCTAACATAACCCTGACACAAAGGCCAAGGACTGTACTCGTTCATGGTGACTCGAGGAGTACTGCAGAAGTGGATGCGCCCAAAACACGGGCTGCGTCAACGACTGCGGACCCTGAGAGGGACCTGGCGAGTCTGGCCAAAGCCCCACGTGCAGGAGCAGGGCAAACAGGCACCAACAAAGAAACCCCCCTCAAGGCGGTGTCGGCCACGGCTGAGATGCCAAAAGGCGAGGCCCCCACCGGCGCTAAGCGCAAGCGCAGCGAGAGGCCAAGAGGGCGAAAAAACCCTAATAAAACAAATATTATACCACCGGCCAGGGCGCAGAAGCGTTCGCGTCCCGAAGATTCCGTCACACCAACCGGGGTTAGCAAGAAAAGCAAGCCTGCTCGCTCCCGTTTGGCTGACGGAACTTTGGTGAGCTACGCCGAAGCGGCTGCGTCGTACAGGAGCAACGAGCTATGCGTTGCCGTCATGACCGAGCCCTTTCTGGAAATGACGCAGGAGCAAGCGGAGGGGATCCGCCATGTCATCGAAGACCAGCTCCGGGCTCTGCTTAAGGCTCCTGAACCGACCGAACTAACTGACACTAACCAAAACACCGCGATCCATTTTAGAGGTCGGGCCCACTTCGCTGAAGGCGTCCTCAAGACATGGTGTGAGGACGACTTCACAATGGCCTGGCTCAAAGGGGTCATAAATAACATTCCGTCCCCGTTACCGGGGACCAAGCTCACCGTTCGGCCTCAAGCTGACATACCCAAGAAGGTAATGTGCATGCTGTTTGTTCCCGAGAACAGCGAGGACACAGCGGAACTCCTCAGGATGCTGGCGAGGCAGAACCCGAACCTCAAAATGAACACCTGGACCCTGACACACGAAAGGGCCAGGCAGGAGCCCCCGGGCACCTGTCTCTTCTTTCGTGTGCCGGAGTCCATGGTCAAAACAATAAAAGACCAGCAACGGCGGGTATACTACCTCATGGGTTGTATCTACATCCGATTCCTGGAGGAGGGTGGTACCAGGGAGGATGCCGCCGCAACAACATCTGGAACAGCCTCGGGTGCGCCTGAGAGGGAGCCTGGTTCACCGCCTCCTGCACGTTCCCCGTCGCCTTCTGCGATGGAGACTGTTGGGGGGGCGGTGGAGTTGGCGACCTCCATGGCCGCGCTGGAGGTTCTCTCAACAGCGGGTTCAACGAGGGATCCACCCTCGTCCGGTCTGATTTCGGACGAGGATTGCTTTCCGCCAGGGGAGAGTAGTGAGGGCGAGGACAGCAGCCTCTGCTCCTCTCCTTTGCGAGACTAGGATCCTGCAGACAAACCTCCAGCACAGCCAATCTGCGTCGGCCACCTTGCGCAGAGTGCTGGAAAAACAACAAGGAAAGACCATCGCCCTCATCCAAGAGCCGTGGATCAGGGGTGGCAGAATATGTGGTCTTAGCAACATCGGGGGTAAGTTGCTGCTAGACACCTCCGTTTGTAACCCGCGCACCTGCATTTTTATTCCAAAACATGTACCTAACCTCTTAATTAACGAATTCTGTTCAAGGGACCTGACAGCAGTCAGGCTTTTCAGAACCGAACAAGAACTCCCGGACATTGTACTAGCCTCGGCATACCTGCCAGGCGATGAGGACGTGCCTCTGCCAGAGCTCGCCTCACTGGTTGAGTACTGTGAAAAGGAGAAACTGGAACTAATCATCGCGACAGACTCCAACGCGCATCACACGCTCTGGGGTAATGTTAAAACCAACAATCGAGGTGAGGAAATGCTTGATTTTATTCTTAGTAATAACCTTGTTTTACTTAACAAGGGCTCCGAACCTACCTTCATAAATGCGAGATCACAAACAGTAATAGACTTAACTGTAGCAACCATAGGCATATCTAACTCCATACAGGACTGGCATGTGTCCACCGAGATATCATGCTCAGACCACAGATGGATCCGCTATACCATTAACTTCAACCTAACCAAACCACAGCCAAGAAGAATTCCTCGCAATACGGACCAAGTCAGGTTCACTAAACTCGTCGAAGCTGAACTAAGTAGACTTCCCGCCCTTCCGGCTGAAATACCAGTAACCAACTTAGACGAACATGTAAACAACATCACACACATACTTATATCTAGCTATGAACAGTCTTGCCCCCTCACGACACCTAGGCAGGGAGCTCGCCATTCCTGGTGGAGTCCTGAGCTGGAAAGACACCGACGCAAGCTGAGAAGACTGTTCAACAGAGCTAGGAACACACGGTCGCCAGTAGATTGGGACCGATATACAACAGCCCGTAAAATATATAAAAAACTGATACGCCTCAGAGGAAGGAATAGTTGGAGGCGTTTCTGTACTAACATTGAAAGTAACAACCAGGCAATGAGGGTCAAAACTTGTCTTGCCCAAGAGACAAACCATTCAATAGGATGCCTAAAAAAAACAGATAACACATACACAACAAACGACGCTGAGACAAGTGAACTACTTCTAACCACCCACTTCCCAGGATGCCAAATTGCCGCCCAGCAAAGCTGGGAAATGCAAAGGGATAGGGCCACGTGTAGCCTGGATTGGGAAGTGGCGTTGGAAGTAATTGATAAAGACAAAATAACATGGGCAATCAACACCTTCCTACCTTTCAAGGCAGCAGGACTGGACGGTATTTTCCCGGCTCTGCTCAGGTGGAGTCAGGATATATTGGCCGATCACCTCGTTAAGGTGTTCCGATCCTGCCTGGCCCACCGCTACATTCCTTTGAAATGGCGGGAAGTAAAAATAATCTTTATACCGAAACCTGGTAGGGGCGACTACACCCAGCCCAAATCTTTTAGACCTATAAGCCTCTCCTCGTTCTTCTTGAAGACACTGGAGAGGCTGGGGGATAGGAAGATTAGATCCCAGGTTTCGTTACAACGACCTCTACATCCTAATCAACACGCCTACTGTGCAGGCAAATCAACTAAATCAGCACTTCATAGCGTAGTCTCACGCATAGGTAATGCTCTTAAAGCCAAAAACCCAACCCTAGGCGCCTTCATTGATATAGAAGGTGCTTTCGACAAAACTAACTTCGTCAGCATCGAACAGGCACTTGCCACACACGGTGTTGCGCGAACACTCATAGAATGGATTAATAACATGTTAAAACACCGAGCTATTCAATTTACCGTGAACACCACCACACGAGGTATCGTGAGTAGAGGCTGCCCACAAGGTGGGGTGCTGTCACCACTGCTGTGGAATTTAGTCGTAAATGAGCTCATTTTAGAGCTCAACGCCAGCAGTCTGTACTCAGTGGGATACGCGGATGACATAGCAATTCTGATTTCAGGTAAATTTGAGGGCATCTTATGTGATCTCATGAGAAAGGCCTTCAAAATAGTCGAGAGTTGGTGCACGAAGCACGAACTATCGGTTAACCCCTCGAAGTCAGAACTAATAATGTTCACCAACAAGAGAACTCTTGGACCTCATAGGCTCCCAAAACTTTTCAACACGGAACTAACATTGAAAGACGAAGTCAAGTACTTGGGGGTGATTCTAGATAGCAAACTGCTCTGGAACAAGCATCTTGACTACAAACTTAATAAAAGCACAATTGCACTCTACCAATGTAAAAAAATGTTAGGAAAATCATGGGGGCTCTCTCCGAGGATTACCTTGTGGGTTTACAAAGCGCTGATCAGGCCAATGTTGGCATATGGCGCTCTGGTTTGGTGGACGAGGACAGAACTCTCGACCACCATTACCAGACTACAACGCTTCCAACGACTGGCCTGCTCAGCTACCACTGGCTGCATGAGAACCACCCCAACAGCAGCCATGGAGATAGCCCTTCAATTAACTCCCCTTGACCTGTACATACAGCAGGAAGCGGCGCTAGCTGCCATCAGGCTAATGCATCTGGGCATATGGGGCAAAAACATTACTAGTCCACACGCTAAAATCCTGGACCGGGCGATTGAGTACCAGCCTCTCATCGCTGCCCCGTGTGATAGAACACCAAACCAACCGATGTTTAATAAGAACTACATTATACAAACAGTTCAGGAAGAAAAGGATCAGTCAGGAGTCAACGAAGTGCGCATTTATACAGACGGCTCTAAAACACAAAACGGTTCAGGTGCTGGCGTACACTCCCTTGACCTCAATATTAACTTTCACATACCACTAGGCACACATAGTTCGATCTTTCAATGCGAATGTGTTGCCTTAACACAAGCTGCAATAGCAGTAAAGCGCTTAGGCATCCGGAACTACGGCATTAAATTCCTATCCGACAGCCTATCTGTGCTTAAAGCTTTAGGTAGCAAACAAACTAACAACAAACTAATTTTTGAGTGCCATCTAGCTCTGGAGAGTTTATCGACGTCCAATCGCATTACTCTCCAGTGGATCAAAGGGCACAGTGAATCTCTGGGCAATGATGCTGCAGATGAACTTGCGAAGAGAGGCTCTGATATGAGGGTGTTAGGCCCGTACCCACTTCTCCCTTTGCCTTTCTCACAATTTCGTGCATGGATTCGCCAAAGATCGACCGAACTCCATAACAACAGATGGTCACGGGCAACAGACTGTAGACAGTCAAAATTGGCATTACCAATGATACACCCGCGATTAACCAAAAAACTTCTCAGCCTGAGTAGAAATAACCTTAGAATAATAATAGGCACAATTACGGGCCATAACCTCCTTAACAAACATCTTTTCAACATAGGCGCCACGGACAGCCCCCTCTGCAGGGGCTGCCTTGATGCCGAGGAATCAGCCGCCCACGTCATCCTGGATTGCGAGGCCGTGGCTTCTCAACGTGCAGAAATCCTCGGAACAATGAGGTCGCTCCGCGAAGCCTGTGAAGCTCCCAGGAAGCTTCTGTGCTTTTGGGCGGAGCTAGGCTGGCTCGGTTAGCCAGAATCCCCACGCACAACGGACCGAATGGGAGTCTAAGTGCGGAAAAGGGAGTCCCATCATCATCATCATCATCTACCTGCGTTTGTGTTTCCGAGTGCATACCTACAACCCGAATCTCTTCAAAGTAAGAGTGAACAGGCTTCTTCTGGGTGAGCTCACTCCATCGTAGACTTTGTCTCTGTCATCTCTGACCTAGACTAGAGTCAAGAGCAAACCCATTTCAAATAAAAAAATAAAAAATTATTACCTACTAACTGTTGTGGTGTTAATAATATATAGAGGTATGAGGAACAGGGTGTAAAGTTCACTCAACCTCCATAGAAAAGGGAGGATCCTCCGACCAGACGGGTGTTGTGTCTGGCGGGCAACTGCCCGTTGATTCATGTCGGGCCGTTGTATCTATGCTAGTTGCGCGGTAAACTCTGCTTGCGCGATGCAGGATTTGCGTGACGTCAGTACGACGCGTTGTTTGTATGTGGCGTTGTAGATACCGCTACATCACTCCCCCCCGGAGACCGGAGGTCGATAGTGGGCTGAGTCTTGTATCTTGCGATGCTTGCCAGGCCAGCTGAGGTTCCAGTGAGTCGGAACTGGTTGCCGCATAGTTCACGGTGAGTCGGAACTGTCTGCGAAGATGTCCCCAGTGAGTCGGGGTGGCGCTGCGTTATGCTCCAGTGCGTCGGATGTAGTACAGCGCCGAGTTGAGGCTGGCTGCTGCGTCGACCAGGAGAGGAATTGAGCTCTTCTTGTTGTCCGGCCGAAAGTGCAGTGTGCTGTGCCAAGGTTGCTGATGAGGCTGAGGGTGATGACCAGGTATGCGCGGTCGCTGCATGCTGGTGGTCAGGATACCCGTTGAAGCCGTGGGAGCTGGCTGGCTGGGTGACTCGCCGCTAACGCTTGCGGGAGTGATGATGATGACGTCACGCTGAAGTATTTGCACGAAGGCTGCGCTGACGTTCATGTTCGGGGTCACCAGTATAGAGGTATGAGGAACAGGGTGTAAAGTTCACTCATACTCTATAGAAACGGGAGGATCCTCCGACCAGACGGGTGTTGTGTCTGGCGGGCAACTGCCCGTTGATTTATGTCGGGCCATTGTATCTATGCTAGTTGCGCGGTAAACTCTGCTTGCGCGATGCAGGATTTGCGTGACGTCAGTATGACACGTTGTTTTGCATGTGGCGTTGTAGATACCGCTACAAATACAAAACTTCGACATAATACTTATGTCTGAGTTTATATAACTAGCTAATAGCCTTGCTATTATGTGTCTAAAACTAACAGCAGATATACAGTATCCCTAGTCGACTGTAAAGTTTCTACAAAACTGTTGGTGTCAAAATATACAAGCTTGTCACTGTAATGACTAACTAAAAAGTGCATATGCTTATTAAGCATATGAATATACCTAATTGTTTTGAATTTAATGTGTATGTTTTTACATGGTTTTTTACTTACATTTTTGGACATTATTAACCTGAAAATTTTAAGCATTCGTCCTCCCTAGGTAGCTTCATGCTCATTTCCTGGAGGCTTATCATATCTTTTACCTGAAATTCATGTTATT
Organism: Luperina nickerlii; assembly: GCA_963855955.1. NCBI lineage: Eukaryota > Metazoa > Arthropoda > Insecta > Lepidoptera > Noctuidae > Luperina > Luperina nickerlii. Next base: position 146,804 of record OY979666.1, on the reverse strand, counting down.
TAAGTTTTTCTGTAGATTTTTATCTCGAATCTTTGTTTACCTTTGTAATGTCAGTTAGTGACAGGCCTAGTTTTATTTTTAATTTATTGCTGGAGCTAGTTGTAGGTCGTATAGGTAAGTAAATCACATCGACCTCATTATCTTTTCTTTTTATTATGTTCTAGAAATTCTTTCCAAATTATAAAAAGTCGATTATCTGGAGATGACAAGAGCCTGGTGGTGGATTGGGCAGTCCACGTTGGGAGCTCAGTTCAGCTACAAGTCAGCAAAATTTAATAAGAGTGATCTTGGAGGGCATTTTCCTACTCTGAAGCTGTAAGTCGGCCTCTCTCTTGCCGCAATTTAAAATAATGAAGTCGCTATAGCAGGGTGACATCGCACCTGGCTCTTTGGGCTGCACGAGCCTGAGACGAAGATTGATGTTCCTGGGCCCTCCTCCACGTCCTGAAGACGGATGTTCCTCGGTCCTCCTCCACGGTTTGAAGACTGATGTTCCTCGGCCATCATCCACGGCCTGAAGACGACGGATAAAATGAAACATATTTTATGCGAATAATTTATTGAATGACAGATGGCATATTTGACAATACGTCCATAGATATAACATTCCTCCCCATCTAAGGTTGATTCAGATCTCATCAATCAAACGCCGTGGAGGTCGCACCACACGCTGGCTGCGCCGAAGAGGTACTGCAACCGTCGCAGTCGGTGTTTGAAAAGCTGGAGATGAGGATGATGATGTAGATGCAGATGTGGATGCAGATGGTTCTGGTGTGGATGGAATGTGAGAGTACGGTGTAGATGGAGAAGGAATTGACATAGGTGATGGTGCCAAGTATGTGGATGGTGAGGATGTAGGGGCTGTCGCAACACTTTCAGGTGACGCGGTTGCAGGAGCAAGTCGCGGCCTCATGTGATCTGCATGTTTCCTTTGCTCCACCCCATTAGATGTAGTGACCACGTAGAAGTATCGGTGTTTACGGGTCGCTACTGTAGCAGGCTGCCACTTTTTTTCCAATTTATTTTTTATGTAAACCTTATCGCCTGGCTGATAAGAAGGTGTAGATGACACAATGTCCGCCTTCACATGTTGGTATTGTAAATCTCTTCTCTTGTTCGGTCGGATATTTGATAAGACACAGTTCAACTGCCTGCCGAACATCATTTGGGCTGGTGATTTGCCGGTAGTGGTATGCGGAGTGTTCCGGTAAGAAAATAAAAACTCCGACAATCGACGCTTAAGTTGGCTTCCGTCACTGGAGGTCATTCTGTTCTTAAAGGTTCTCACAAACCGTTCAGCTAACCCATTTGTTCGGGGATGATACGGAGATGAGGTGACATGTAGAATGCCCTGATTTTTACAGTAGTCCTAGAATTCCTGTGATGTTAATTGGGGCCCGTTGTCAGATACAATCATTTGTGGGAGTCCAAAGGTGTTAAAAATCTCATCCAAAACAGCACATAGACTTTTTGAAGTTATGTTTTTCATTGGTCTTAGTTCACACCATTTCGACAATGCGTCACACAAAACCAGCCAGTAGCTGCCCTCGAATGGACCTGCAAAGTCTATATGGACTCTTTCCCACACTTGCTCGGGTATAGACCAGGAGAATACCGGTAGTTCGGGATTGGACGGTCTGTTTTCTTGACACCTGGTGTATCTCTTGATAAAATTCTCGATATCCTCGTCAAGTGATGGCCACCACACATAGAAACGTGAGAGTGCTTTCATAGCCGATATCCCTGGGTGCCCTCGGTGTAAATAGTGTAAGACTGCCTTTCTTAAAACCTCAGGGATGACCATTCTGCCTTGCCACAGTACAATTTTACCTTCCACAGACAGTTCGAAACGTTTCCTGTAGTATTGTTTCATCTCATGCCTGTAATTCAGGTCTCTCCATCCTGTCTTTAGGTATTGACAAACGAGTGACAAACTTGGGTCTCTAGATGTTTCCAGACTCAATTTTTTTTCTGTTAATTGTAGGTCAACAATTTTGTTTTCTTGGAGGCGTGACACTACTCTATGTACAACGTTTTCCACGTGTGAGGGTTTTGTCTTGGGATTTGGTAATCTGGACAGGCAATCGGCTAGAATATTGTTTTCGCCCTTCTGGTAACAAATTTCATACTGGTAGCTTCCGATCAAAAGAGCCCATCTTACAAGTCTATTATTTACAAGCTTTGGCAGGTTACGTTGAGGTCCCAAAATGTGCATCAAAGGCTTGTGGTCAGTTACTAAGGTAAATTTCGTTCCTCTTAGATATTGGTCAAATTTCTGTATTCCAAATAATATGGCTAGTGCTTCACGGTCAATAACAGAATATTTGCTCTCAGCTGGTCGAAGTTTTCTTGACGCAAATGCTATCGGTTGTTCGACATCTTTGTGTTTGTGGTACAGAACTGCCCCAACTCCTTTTTCTGACGCATCGCACGCTAGGAAAAGGGAACGCTTTTCATCGAACGCTATCAATGAATTTGAGTTAGCTATGTTACTTTTAGCATTCTCGAAAACTTGTTCTTCGTGTTCGGACCATTGCCATTTTTTTTTGGCGCTTGTTAGCTCGTACAGGTCTGCACATGATCCATGAAGATGTGGAATGAATCTTTCATAAAAATTGATAAGGCCCAGGAAAGAGCGTAGTTCCTTTGCGTTTGTGGGTTGTGATGCGTTAGTTATAGCGCTAATCTTCGCTTTTGTTGGCCGTATTCCATTTTGATCAATTATGTGACCCAGATACTCAATCTCTTTACTCAGGAAAGTACACTTTTTCAAATTAACTTTCAATCCCGCCTGTTTTAGCCGGCTTAACACTGTGCAAAGTGTTCGTAAGTGTCCATTCACGCTTTCTCCTGTCAATGCAATGTCATCAAAATACACTGCTACGTTTGGTATGTCTCCAAGTAGTTGATCAAGAAAATTTTGAAAAATTGATGGTGCTGTAGAAATACCGAAAGGCATCCTGTTGTACTGGTAGTATCCTCTGTGTGTGGATATAGTTAAATACTTTTTTGAATCCGGAGCTATTTCAAATTGTAAATACACGTCTTTGAGATCAATTTTGGAGTAGACAATGCCGTTTGCTAGTTTCTGTCGTAATTGATCAAATACAGGCACTGGATGTAAATGTTTTGTTAGAACAGGATTAAGTGTAACGCTGTAGTCTCCGCAAATTCTGACGTCACCAGTTGGTTTCAACACATTTACAGTAGGTGTGGCCCACTCCAAAGCAGTAAGGTTTGGATCTATTCTGTTAATGATACCTGTATCGACAAGGCGATCCAACTCCCGTTCAACGTTTTTCTTCATGCTGAATTTAATTGGACGTGCAGGTAGGTGTACTGGTTCTGCGCCGGGTTTGACATGTATGTTAACTTGGTAGTTATTGACTTTGCCTAGTTTGCCGTCAAAAAGTTCGCTGTATTGCTTGAGTATATGTTTTAATGACGTTGGAGTAAAAGGCTTCTCTTGGACTGAATAGACTGGTTTTGGGAATTCCATTTCAAACTTCTCGCTCCATCTCAATCCAAAAAGTAATGGGTTTGCGTTTTTCATTACTACGACAGGCAATGTTTCGTATCGTCCGTTCACTTCCACATTTACGTTTGTGATTCCTTTGGTTTTCAGCTTGGTATTTCCATATGCTTTTAGTTTCGGCCCCTTTGTTAACGTTGGTGATCCAACCTTTTTCCAAACTTCGGAACTAATGATAGAGTAGGTAGAGCTAGGGTCCCAATCCATTGTGCAGTGAACTCCATTTATGAGAACGTCGATTTGTTTGCAATCCTTGACTCGAGTGTTCGTGACGTTGTGGACAAACTCGTCGTCATCTTCACTATTTTCCGTTGAAACGTTTGTAGAGCTTGACGTGGAAGTTTGACTACCGCTTACCCGTTGTAGTTTACGTTTAGAAGTGTTTTTTCCCTTGGCTGGCGATATGTAAGCACGACCAGTTTTAATGCAGCAGCTCTCAAAGTGTCCCTTCAAATTGCACTCGTCGCATGTATGATTTTTTGCTGGGCATTTTGAGTCGTCATGCTTCTCGAATTTTCCACATCTAAAACATTGATCAGTGGAAAGCAACTTGCGTTGTCTGTAACGAGATTTCGGTGTTGTTGTTTTTTGAGTACGGTTCCTTTTGACTCTGTTTACATTTGTAGTTGTGCCTGGTGTGTCATGTTCTGCCTGTTCACGTGATTGTGCAACAGAAAAAATTTCTCTAAAAGTGACCTCTCTTCCTGACTCCTGTAAATCGGGCCACTTTTGCTTGGGGTCTGTCTCTAAATCTGTATGATTCAACCCTGTAGCAAAACGATCGCGTAGCTGTCGTTCCAACATCTCGTCTTTATAGCCGCAATCCCGGCTTAGACTTTTGAGTCTGTTAGCGTACTGTTCCATAGATTCTGAAGACTCTCTGGTGCAGTTCCAGAACTCTGTCAATGCGCGGTATTTGGTTTTCTTTACTCTAAACAAGTCAAGAAGTTTGAGGCAAATGTCGTTATAAGTACTCGTGTCAAAATTCGGTATAAGCGCTATTTTTAACTCACGGAAAATCTCTGGTGTTAAGGTATTCAACAAGATGTCTTTTCGTAGGTTTGGATCCGTAACGTTCATGGTTTGACATTTGTTTGAAAAGAAGTCTAAAAAATCTTCAATCCTGCAGCTGTCGGGGTTGTATTTGTCCATGTTAAAATTTTTAATCACCATCATCTTGTCTGACGATGTGACCGACGATGATGAAACGCTCGTTGAGCTTTCTGTTATCGTATTTTTGTTGTGCATTGTTTGTACCAACAATGTAAGTATTTGTGTAACCTGTTCTTGCTGCGCCTGTTGAGCTCGCAAAAACAGCTCAAATTGTTCTTTGTCCATTGTTTAATATTTTAAATCCTCGTCGCCAATAAAATGAAACATATTTTATGCGAATAATTTATTGAATGACAGATGGCATATTTGACAATACGTCCATAGATATAACAACGGATGTTCCTCGGTCCTCCTCTACGGTCTGAAGACTGATGTCCCTCTGTCCTCCTCTACGGCCTGAAGCTGATGTCCCTCGGCCACTACTACAGACCAGAGGCCCGCCTTTCTCCAGTTTATCTCACGTTTCATTTTCATTCACCAGTTTCTCTGGCTTAATTTAGTTATCTTGTAGCTCCAAAAGGTTATTTAATAATAAATTCTTATAACTCGTCCTCTTGACTATTTCTTTTAACAGTGCTCCCCTTAATTATTATTAATTTAATTAAATTTCATTTCGGGCGGACCGCACCGCAACGCTACGCATTGCATAAATCCTCCATCATCACTTTCGCACAAAAATGAAAATGTACGAAAGTGATATTGCGGTGTCGAACTAAAAAGAAAATACATTTTAAAAGCTGGAGTCATTGATGTACAGTATCAGTTATACAGGTGCACCTACTACACAATATCAAAGCCTCAATCTATTAAAATTTCTATATGTATGACGGAGAAGGTATAGTGTGTCTCGTTATTATCAGCCAAATTTAACTATTGTGGGCGTACAGTGGGTATGTGTTGGTTATTGCGCAATAGAAAAACCGTTTGCAGTTCAAATAAGATTATAATTTCACGAACAATTTAGTCACACTAGCAAATTACACACTGTAGGTACACGACACAACCAGATACGGAACGCTGGACAGTTTCTAAGCACATGTTGTCCGTACGATGTCCAATGTCCAAGTCCAAAGTCCAAAGTGCTTCTGTACAACGCGCGCCGGCTACTTTATAAAGGCACCGGTCGCCCCACTACCCCCACTTTGCTACAACAACCGATACTACTTCCGGCGCTGACGTCACTCGCAAGCCCACACGGACTAAGCAGTCCCCTCTTTTGTTGAGCGACTTATTTACAATAAAATCTAAATCAGCGTTTACGATAGAAATAATTTGATCAACCAAATACACTACACAAATTAAATAAAAGAACGCAGAATAATAATATTCGCGCGTTCATATTATGACCGCGCCGTCATGTATATTTTAAAGTGTCACTTAAAAAAAAAATCTTTTAAGTTCGCGTTATTCTTTTTTTTTAGGTTACGTTTTTATTTAAACAAAAGTTTATTCTTAAAAAAAAAATGATTTTTATTATTAGGGTTCCGTACCCAGAGGCTAAAAACGGACCCTATTACTAATTAAAAATTAAATAATGCGTTGTGTTGCGGCGCTTATCGCTCTGGACTGGATACAGTCCGAATTCAATTTCAACATTTGAGTCTGACTGTTATATCCGCTCGCCTGGCGCGACACTAATGTGTTTTGGCGCAATTTTTATTAAGTAGGTATGCTATGAACGATTCTGAAACATTTCTCCGACATTCGTTTCGCCGTTGAACGGTTAACCGATAGAACGATTCACTTTTAATTTTTTCACCGATAGAACGTTTCAATTTCAATGACGAACGATTCGCCGACAAAACGATTCACTTTTTATTATTTCACCGATATAATGTTTCAACGGCGAACGGTTCGCCGAAAGAACGATTCACTTTTTGAAAATTTCATCGATAGCACCTTTTACCGGTGAACGATTCGCCGTAATTACAAAATCCATTAACTCCAAAATGACAGTAAAACGAAGTCCGCCAATATTTCCTCCAAGGATGTGGTCAATACATGACAGCCAACTTTCACATATACCATTATCATAAAATGCGCTGAGTCGTGGCACAACAGATGAAATACCTTATTAGGCCGGCGAAAATGGAACATTTTCAAAACATTAATGGAATTCCAGAAAGAACAAAAGCACACAGAATGCACTATAGAACTCATTAATTCCTCGGAGCCAACATTTAAGAGAAAAAGATCAAACTATCAAGAGAGGATTACTCAGCATTTGTCAGAAAAAGATGATATGGACATAAAAACTTACTTAAATGGCTGAGCGCATATTTCTCATTTGGGTGAATTGCCCAAGCATAAAAAAATACACGGCAAACCTGAGAACGGTAGTGCAATGTGGTGATTTTTAATTTTATATATTTTTTCTCAACAAAGTAAGTACTTCTCTACCTTGGCAAAAAAAAAATCATTGATTTCTACCCTCTAATATACCAAAAAAAAATTACAAAGTGTTATTTTATCATCACGGTGGCCTGTCCTGAACCCAATTCCGCTCATAAAATACCTTCTCCTGCAAATACATTCGTAATATGGTTTTAAATCGATTTTGTTATCATTACATTATAATATATTCGATCAAATAAAACTATTTTTGTTTGTTTATCTTCTTCCTGGTGGATTTGGCAGGCAGTCAACTTTTGTCCGGAAAAAAGTTATCATTTCAGAGGACAGTAAGTTTTAGTAGAATAGCCATGTCAACATTGCGTTGTTACGCCCCTCTCACCTTTCCTCACTTCGGATCAGTCCGGCTCAAGCTCTCGGCGCGAATGCACCGGTCCTAACGTCTTGCGGTTTCCCGCCAAAAAAGTAAGTTTATCATTTCAGTAATATGGGGACAAAAATAGTTTCATTTCGGTGGCTGTTATAACTCGTGCTACATTTGTTTAATTTGTTTCAAAATTGTGTATTCAATTCGCCGTAAGTAAGTACTGTTTTGTTTGAGTAGTGTTCATATTTTTTGAATAATTTTATTTCTGTGTTATGTAGAACTAACCTCTATTTTATAATCTCAGTGTTATCATTTCAGTGGATTCGGTGGACTGTTATACCAATTACAGTCCACCGGAATGAAATGTATCTCTGAAATGATAAAACCATAAAGTTTTAGAGATCCTTGTGTCACATACAAAATCATAGTTTTGGAATGTACTTTTACCTAGAGTGTAGATTAAATTATTCGGGTGCATTTGTTGTATAATATTTGCGTTTAAGATTTATAATACATAAATAAACCTTTCATTAATATCATTCTTTGAGGTTATTGTAACTTCAAAGAATGATATATGTAACTGTAATATCTGTAATATCTAACTGTAATCTGTATATTAATGATGATATTAAAATAACTGTGTACTTTCCTGTCTCAGTGTTTATCTAAATTTTGTGGAAATCAAACCTAACAAAGTACGGAACCCTGGCTGCCCCGCACGGTTGTTCTTAGCTGTATCATTTCGGTGGATTTATTTCATTCCGGTGCACAGTTTATCATTTCGGTGGTAATTTTTATCATTTCAGTAGACACTTCATTTCAGTGGACTCTTATAAATTCATCCTTAAATATTTATGTAAGTTTTGATGAAATTTGATGTCCATTCACGCACAATGTTATAAAATAGGCTAAAGTTTTATTTGTCACTAAAAATATGTACTATAGCATTGAAATAATAAAATCCACCGCAATGACAAATAAAAATCACTTTGTTGAAATTCACCCATTTAATGAATACAAAATAATGTGTCCTGTGAACTTTAGAATGGTTTTTGTTAATCATAGTTGATTTGTTGTGTTTTTGTTTTGGTATTAATCATGTTATACAACATGCTTAATACCAAAACAAAAACACAGGTAATTTTTAATACCTAATAAAAGTTGTTTTGATTTGCAAATCATTTAACCTTTCAAAACGTATGTATAATCACAACATGTATGATACATGTAGGTATTGACATTGAATCAAATACATTTTTGTCACTTTTTTGGCTAGTTTTTCACAAGTTTTGTACATAACTTTAAATTTCACCTTCACAATTTAATTCAGGTGTAAACAATAAACGGAAATAGGTCTAAATATCGAATAAGTACCTACCTATGTTTTATACCCCAGGGGCAGACGAACAGTTTTGTTGGCGAATCGTTCGCCAATCGGTGAAAAAATGAAAAGTGAATCATTCTATCGGTGAACCGTTCAACGGCGAAACGAATGTCGGAGAAATGTTTCAGAATCCTATGAACCTACCTACAATTTCGCTACAAAAATTGGCTTCCATTTCGTTCCGCGGCAATGTGAGCCCATGAAGTGAAAGATATAAGCAGATCCAAGTTGCTGGAGTACTTAGCAAAAACTAACGTCAAACTGCGGTCGGTGAATCTGGCCCATAGTGCCATTCTGCCATTACTTGGCGGCCATAGTAGAGACTATTCCGAGTCACCGGCTCTAGCTCCCTCTACCTAAGTACACTTTTCATTTCTAGAGCATGTGTACCTGTAGGTACATGTAGGTAGCTACCAAATGTTTCTAGTCGGACCGGCATCGGCACCATAATTGCGTAAAACACTTCAATGAATCCATTGCTTCATATGTGTCTGCTCAACAACGTAATAAACGCAGTGAATTTTGTTGGACTGTCAAAATAAAAGTCATTGCTACTGATAAAGGCTCCTACAAACAGGCGCGACAAGCGATAAAATCGCGCGCGACACAAAGGCACCGCTCGTTGCGCGACTTGCGGTGCCTTTGTGTCGCGTGTCGTGTCGCGCCTGTTTGAAGGAGCCTTAATGTGTTACGCAATTAAGTACCCGCGGCTCTATTGCGCGTCAGCGTCACTTGAGCTACCATGTCCTCAGACGCAGGCGCCTGGGGAGTCGCGGGGCGCGGGCTACGGAATGTGCGATGTTAATTATTGAAGATGGCCAGTTAGCACAGTGTCCAACAGCTTTAATTCATCACTGCAAGTGGCGCGACGAGCCGCATCCGGCGCCGCAGACAACGCCGCGCTGCAGCTGCACACAGCCAGCTCGTGGCGACGCGCGACGAGCCGCATCCGGCGCCGCAGACAACGCCGCGCTGCACACAGCCAGCTCGTGGCGACGCGCGACGAGCCGCATCCGGCGCCGCAGACAACGCCGCGCTGCACACAGCCAGCTCGTGGCGACGCGCGACGTGCCGCATCCGGCGCCGCAGACAACGCCGCGCTGCACACAGCCAGCTCGAGGCGACGCGCGACGAGCCGCATCCGGCGCCGCAGACAACGCCGCGCTGCACACACCCAGCTCGTGGCGACGCGCGACGAGCCGCATCCGGCGCCGCAGACAACGCCGCGCTGCACACAGCCAGCTCGTGGCGACGCGCGACGCGCGACGTGGGACACGCGACAGACAGAATAACGTAGCTACTTTGGTACCTACGAACCATTTTCCTATTACGGAAGGATTTAAAAATACGTTTATGATAGAGACAGTAGTCACCGCCGTGTTTATTCTACTTGATCGTCGTTGTACCGGTAGGCGTTTTATACGATTTCGACATTATTGATAGGTATAAGAATAATTCTCGTTTTCGCTAACACTATGCGGCACTTACCTGAGGTCAGATAGGCAGTCGTTCCATGTAAAATACCTACTTGTATTCAGCTGCATTCAGTTAGACCGGAAACCAACCCCAACATAGTTGGGAAAAGGCTAGGTAGATGATGATATGCGGCACCTAGCTACATGTTTTGCTTTTGTCTAATGTACGGTGCGATCCGTGAATTTTGCCCTCACAAAGTCTAAGGCGCTTTGCAGATGGAGCAACTTTAGTTAACTATCAACTTTCTTAAATTTTCCTTTAAAAATTGCCAGTTGCTACAACCAAATAGCCCGAGATGTATGTAAACACCTAGTCGCCAGTTGCTCCATCTGCAAAGCGCCTAAACCGCTTGCGGCTCGGCGGCGCGCTCCTTACCATGGACATCAAAGAAAATAAACTACATGGTTGTAGTTCATTTATTTTAAAGCTCACATGTGATTCTTTTAAATTATAAAATGAAAAATACTAATACTACGAGTATTAGGCATTTGTTTCCATATCAATTCCTGCAATAGTCCTACACCAACCGGGGGTTGTTGTCGTTGGGTGCACTTGCATACCCCTAGCTGCCATTTTTCCTTGAATATTATAATATTATCATTGGTCAGGCAGAGGATATACTCCTTCCATAGTTCTACATACGTACCCAATCCACTATCTACAGTGTATATACATTCGATGCAAGGTTATCGATATTAAGAAACTGCGAACAAAAAAGATGTAGTAAAAACATAACTTCGCATTATCAAAGCATCGATGTATATACATCGATGTAACAATTTTCGCAGAATAGTAGTTCGAACTCGTATAGGGAACCCAAAATAGGGTTATATATTTTGTTTACATGTTCCGCAACAGTCCTGCATCACCCTCCGGTATAAATTAATCCTTTGGGTGCCCTGGGCCCTGGCACAGCGCATACAGGGTTAGTCGGCGGTTGGCGCCTCTGCGACTTGACTTCGGCCCCTCCCACGCCTATCAAAGGTCCGGGGCCATGGGGTCCTGAGATATGTAAATATATAAAAGTACTTAATAATATTATTGATGATGACATCATTATGAGTTCCAACTCTCTTCAACGGGCATCCAATCCAATAATCCAGGACAATATAGGACTGACCCACATTATAACATTCGTTAGGTAAGTATTTTATTTTCTGGATACAAGTCTTTGTGTGTGGTGTTTTCGAACTGACACTGAAATGAAGCTGAATACCAATATATTATGTATTAACAAAGGACGATCGATAAACACTAGCTATGCGCGCCACGCTCACGGCACTGCATTATGGTAATTGATAATACCAGTTCCCTTATTTACATTTGCATTTATTTGTTTTAATTAATTAGTTGGAATATTATTATCTTCTGGCGCGCTGTCACGTCAGCGCACACTTATCAGCAGGGCTCCAGATCAGCATCACCTCAACTTGATTCGTTCGGCGTTCTGCATTTTTCCTATGAGACTCCATACTGCAGCGCGCACAAATCAGCTTCGTAACGGCTTGGCCTAACCTTGGTATACCTAAGCTAGAAACGATCACGGTAAGCAGTCACCGAGACACGTCGCGAGAGCTGGTGGGCTGGGGCTGGACGTCAGGCGGGCGACTACCGTGGGGATTGTTAGAATTGAAAAGATTATGATGTTTCGTTAGCAATTTATATTGATAAAGATTGTTAGTATTTCAAAATGTTTTTTTTTAGTTCTACCTAATTGTTATTTTCCAGAATTTACTGTAGGTGCCTTTAGTTGAAAAGCTACACATTTATTTTTGGCAGTATGACATGCATATCTCTAAACACTTTTATCTTTTTCTTTTTTGAAGTGAAAACTTCTTTAGCGGCGCTGTGTACTTTTTTTGGAATGGGTAAAAACTTCTAAACTGGCGTCAGGTCACGTGACCCTGATCGAAAATTCGTAAGACGTAAAACGTAAGACAGCGCCATCTATGCACATCGGGAAGAACTACGAGGGCCTCGCGTACTAACTACGTAGTTCATCCAACAACGACGAGATGGCGCTGAACCACGGATATACAACATTTTGTTTATAAGACGATTCACAAAATACACTCGTAATTGTTCAAGTTTTCACTTCTGTCGGCACTACCGGAGTGCCAGTGTTTTTTTTTTCTTTTTATCATTAAATAAATTAATATTATTTCCTTTATTTAGCTAAATACATATAAATTATAAATTTTTAAATATTAATATAAAAGAAATATAAAAAATAGTAGCCCATCGGTATCGGGAACAGGGTCCAAGGTCCGGTACCTTGGACCTTGTTCCCGATACCGGCGGTCAGGGTTCCAGAGAGAGGAACCTCCTAACAATGCGGGCCGTGTCCAGAAGTACCGCTTTCTGAATCAAGCCCTTGATCCAGCTGCCCCACGAGAGCCTCCTTAGGTGTTGGTTAGTGTTGCCCAAAATCGGTCTTGGTCTTGCAGTCTTGGTCTTGTTCTTGCATTTTTGCAAGACCAAGACCAAGACCGACTTATTTTAGCAAGACCAAGACCAAGACTGAACCCTGCAAGACTTGAGCAAGAACAAGACTAAGCCTGCAAGACTCTTGCGTCTCGCAGTTAAGTCAAACTGAGATTTGGGCGTTATAGTAGGTATTTGGTTTCAATCCCGATTATGCGAAAATGGATGTATTTTTTTTATGAAACAGTAAATTACATTGTTGAATTGCATTCAAACCTAAAATTATTGTTGATAATAAAAAAATATCGAAAAATTACGTGACTATCAATACACTTCTGCACGTTTTTTTTTTAATCTTCTTTACTTAAGGCGAAAGCGGTATTAGGTAGCCCGCGAAATTCACTGACCAGCAAATTGCAAAAAACGTAGGAAATTTTAATTTCGCGGGCTACCTTAGCGCTTCCCCCTTAAATCGATGAAGCCTTAGAAAAATAATTATCCCCTCATAACGAATCTAAAATAAAAGTAGTAAATGGGTCATTCAATTATGTAGATGATTAAAATGCCTCATGTGACGCGTCTGTTAGATTCATTGGGATTCATGGCCGACTCGACGCCGCGCGGGGATTCCCGCAATTTTCCGCATTTTTTGTCAGGTTCAAGCATTTATGCACTTTATTGTAATAATTTTAAAGTTTATTTTCAAGTGCGTTAATAATACGAGGAGACCGCTTGGCGCTGCGGTCCCTTTGTCGCGGCATTTGAAAGCGAATAGCGTGAGCGCGAAGACAGTGTTGACCTCGCAAATGAACTTTAGCAATACAGCTGATCAGGTAGCCCTTTCGAGTTTTATTTACATTGCTGTTTTAAGTGAAACAAGTGAATTTACTATTTTTTAATTAAAAATCTCATTGGGTCAGATAGAAATAATGATTTTATATAGTTTACAGTAAAAAAATTGCAGAAAAAAACGTAAAAATTAAGAAAAAACCGACGAAAAATTTCAACGCAGGGGGGTCCAGAATCATGTACAGACGCCAGCACATCAAGCTACTTGAAACTGTCAAATTTTCCCAATCAATTTTGAACCTTATGCTGTAGCGATAAAGTTGAAAATCTATTAAAGAAATTTAACAGATTGTAGTAGGTTGATGTGCTGGCGTCTGTACCTACTGAATCTATGGTAAGCGGTTGCGCGTCGATGTCCCTGCCACCCTGAGCAATAGGCTAATAGGTATTTGAATGTAGTCTAGTCTAAGTAGTAGAGTCTCGCAAGACTTGCGAGACTCTTGCTGCAATTCCAAGACCAAGACCAGGTGTATTGACGCAAGACCAAGACCATGACTGGCTAAGGTCTTGTCTTGGTCTTGCATTTGGGCAACACTAGTGTTTGTCGAGGCTCTTGGCTATTAAACCATTGGCTGTCACGACTATCGGCACAATGGTCGCTGAGTCCACATCCCACATATCGACAACCTCGCGAGCCAAGTCAATATACTTGATCTGTTTATCTTTCTCGGCTTTCACGAGGTTCTCATCATGCGGGACGGTTATGTCAACAATCATTGCGCGCCGCTCTGATCGATCCATCACCATTATATCAGGCTTATTGGCAACAATATTCCTGTCAGTGATGATGGATCGATCCCAGTATAATGTGATATATCTTATATTTATATCTTTAATAAAAGATAATACTTACTTAAATAAAAGACAAAACGGTTCCGCATGGCAGGAACCTCGTAAAAGCCGAGAAAGATAAGCAAATCTTTCTCGGCTTGTTTCGCGAGGTATGAGGGAGGTGGACTCAGCGATCATTGTACCGATAGTCGTAATAGCCAATGGCTTAATAGCCAATAGCCTCACAACTGAGGAAGCTCTCGTTAGGCAGCTGAGCAGGCCTCGACACGGCTTGCATGTGAGGAGGTTCCGGTCTCTGGAGCCCTAACCACCGGTAGCTTGGATCCTGCTACCGACAACGGCGAACCACATTTTTTTATTCAAATATAAATTATACATACGTAGATAAAACTAAAACTTCAGTAAACGTTACATCAATGTGATTCCGACTCCTGAACTATGACATCCTGTTTGTTTGTTTGTCCTGTTTGATCCCGTTTGTTTGTTTGTTTGTCCTTGTTAGTTTTCCTTTTTTTTTCTTTCATGAATATGAAGTGGGTTACTTGTAATTCGACGTATTCCTTCCAGAACGTGATAGTGTGACCCATTTGCAACAATTAAGCACCCCTTATAGCCTAAGCGAAAATTCATGGGATTCGAGAAAAATATTTTTATGTAGGTACTTTTGAAAATTTCCCAAATTACAGTGATATTGTAAAAGATACGTCGTAAAGTTTTTGAGATATATACGGTTGTAACCGAAATACTATAGACTTTGTCTTCAGTTTCTTTGAAACCGATTTTAGGGTTCCGTACCAGAATGGTAAAACGGAACCCTTATGGTGAGACTCAGTCTGTCTGTCTGTCTGTCACAGCTGGATATCTCAAGAATTACTAATGAAACGATGTCTCTAAATAGCACACTTTTCCAGAAATCATCATCAAAAGTTACACTAGTTCCACTATCGGTCAAGAAATGGCGCTGACCTAAAACTGCAATATTCTACACCGCAGTGTGCAGTGTTATAATTCTCTAACGAATATAGGCCTCGCCAATGAAAATTTAAAAACATATGATGGTACGGAACCCTCAGTGCGGGACTCCGACTCGCTCTTACCCGGTGTTTTATACCTAAATATAAAATAAGTTAGTTGTAAAAAGTACGTTGGTACAAATAAGGAGTTGCATTCGATGAGGATCTGCGCGGGCACCGCGCTGTTGGTGAGCGCTTCAGGCCGTGGGGCGGCGCACGGGCCAGGCGCATCGGGGCCAGCACATGGCCGCGCTGCGGAGGCGCCGCAGTCTATCCGCGACGCCGCTCCGCGCTCCACGTCTGCCCGGCAACACACAGCGACGCCCGCCTCATGCCGACAGACGGTCAGTAACCGCGACGACGAGTCGCAAATTTTGTGTATTATGAATGTAAAAATATCTCCCGAGCGACACAACACGCCGCCGCACCGCGTGCCTCGCGGTCGCGGCTCGCGTGCCTCTCGCGACAAAGATGTCGACCGCCGCCGCCGCGCACTATCGTTTGTCATCGTTCATCGCTGATGCCAAGTCCTCACTTTAGCAGGCGCTGAAATTTGTCGGCTGCACTTGGTCAGAGTGCGCGCACGCATCCGTTAGGGTAGGTACCTAATAGTGTTCTGCGGCACGCATGCACCTCCTGCTGGCGCGCACAGACGCACACCTAGCCTGAGTGCCTGACCCTGCACCAGTTCGACGTCAACTATCGGCAACAGAAAGGAAAATAAAATTGTTCACAAATAATACGTTTAATTAACGAGTTCTTTTTGTTGTACTTAGTTTTGGATGTAAGTACATACATTTTGTGCCAAGTGCCAGTACATCTCCACACCGACTCACGACACTGCAAGAATGAGCATCGTACGAAGGTATTAATTTGTCGCTTGGAATATTGGAATTGGACTGGATAAAAGTACCTATCTGACATACTCGTAGATACGGAAAGCTAGAGAAATGATAACGGTTTGAAGTTTCTTGTACCTACAAAACTCAAAATCAAAGCATGTATTTCAATGAAACCAATTACAGGCACTTTTGAATTGTTGAGGGGTCGGTCAGTCAGAAAGATGCAAGCTAGTTGCCCATTCCAAAGCGTAGGTCTGTACCTATGGAGAAGAACGGACAAGAAACTCCATGGACACTCTTTTAAATCAAAATAATATGGTTACAAAGTCTTGTTTAGATAATTCATGTTAAAAATAATGCATGTGAGAACGATGCAGCACGTTAAAAGCGTCCGTAATGAAAAGACGGAAAAAAACTTTCAAATATTAAATTAAAATAAGCCATGGCAGCAAAGAAATGACCAGTCCCTACTGACGGCGCCCGTTCACTATCATGACACACTCAAAGTCCGACCTCGCGGTCGGACTTTGAGTCCGTGAAACTGCGATACCTATTGTGCAGCACTCCAGGCTAACTTGGAGACATATAATGATTAGTTTAGAATATGAAACGTCATAAATGCCAACAGACGTAAAGAACAATCTGACAAAGCAGTGCGCATTGTCAGATCTTGATTAAGTCTAAGTAGGCTGCAGGTATGTTTCGCTAATTGACTTGCCGTGATTGTTTTCTTTCCGTTTGTCCTAATATGCGTCATGTACCTATGCCAAGTCACTGGTACAGTACGTGAACGTGTCCCCGTATAGATACATGGTTGTTGGGTTGAGTAGTTGGTTGGAGCAGTAAACACGCGCGCGCCAACCACGGTGTCCTTCACCACTCAATCCTCACCTTTCAAAACTTCATGAAAATCAATTTAGAGAACGCCAAAAACAGGCAAAAAATAGTTATAAACAGTTACCAAAGTCGAAAAAATAGTCGCATTATGATTCCGAAGTTGTAGCTATAGGTTGGTGAGGATTGTGTGGTGAAGGTCTCCACACAATCCTCACCTCTAGCGCAACCAAACGGCTGGGAGTATCGACTTTGTTTCAATTCCAAAAATAGTCAAGAAAAAGTCGTAACGCTATGCCAAGGCTCGAAAATAGTCAATAAATGATTCCAGAGATATAAATTTGCCTTGGTGAGGATTACGTGGTGAGCCTTTCTCGCCACAGTCCTCACCTGATTAGCGTGGAACGCTTACGTTTTTGTATTTGAATATGGTGTCAAAAAATGGCCTTTTTGAACCATGATAATTTCGACTTACTATGTAGAAGTATGTTAAATTTCCACTTGAACTTCTACATACATTTTGTTTTGGTACAGTCGCGAACACTAAAATTACAAATCTATTACTAATATGATAATATTTGTACATACATAATTATATTACTTTAAAACGATATTAAAATATTGTAGTTACGTATTAATTTTTTTCTGTCAGTTTAATAGATCAACCTATGTTTCTTGCTATATAATTTCTAGACATTTCCTTTCGTTTGGCTTTATGAATTAAAGTAACTGATAGAATATAAAAGACTAAATCTTTATTTCAGATTAATTATATTGTATTATGAGTAATTAAGACTACTACCTACTTATCTACATACATATATAAAATACTGACTGTGTGGAAAGACCGACCTTTTACATTGGATGGATGGGATACCCAATATTATGCAATTTTGAAAGAATGATCACGCAATGTTAAAACTCCCATGGTGCTCGAAATGTTGGGCAACACAGGGTATTTGTTTATTGGTCTTCCAAAACTGAAATTCATTGTTTTGTTTTATTATTCTCAAAAAGTTTTGCTACTAGTATTGTAAACAAAATGGTCGGCACCCATTGATAAAAATATGATTTTCATAGTTTGTAATATAAATAACTTTGCTTGTGTATTTAATCAGTTTAAGTTTTTTAAGCCCTGGCTGGAGGTCTTAATTTATTGAGGCAACCACAGGCAACTCCGGTTAAGCAGACGACAACCTCATAGATTGAAATGCCAGATGCCATTCACAAAAAAAATCAATACCGCCTTAGATCTCGCACAAGAGGCTTCAGTAGTAGTTCTGAGTGATGTGATGTGACAAGCTCTCAAAATAACATCAAGCAAGTAAGTCATCAGTTTATATTATAGATTTATGTAGTTCCTTTGTTGCCCTTATTTATTAGTAAAGTAAAATACATTTCTACCTCTTGCTTGTTCTTGTTTTTAACCGTCTTCAAAAAAGGAGGAGTAGGTAGGTACAACTAAAAAGTGAAAAATAAATACTTTTTTACAAAAAAAAAAACTAACTTCAAAAAAAATCCAACTTATTGTTGTTAATTCTTATCAGAAACCAACTGTGTGATTATTGTGATAAAAACCAATTACGTTACTGTGGTGTTAGTTTGTAAGTTTTTATTCAACTTGTAAGTACATTAAACATAATTTTTCCTTAAATTCTTAAATTGTATTTTGCCGACTTCAAAAAGGAGGAGGTTATCAGTACCGTTGAATTTTTTTTATTTTTTATTATGTGTGCTACCTCAGAACTCCGTTATTTATAAGCCGATTTGCAAAATTCTTTTTTTATTTAAAAGGATATACTTTCAGATTGGTTACATTGTCATCAGGTCAGAATATGCTGATGAAATCTTGGAGAAATCGAAGGAACTCTTCAAATATTTTAGGCACACCTTAGCGCTTTGGGTATTTAACCGACTACAAAAAAAGGAGGCGGTTCTCAATTAGGTTGAACTTTCTAATTGTTTTTTATGGTTGTTACCTTATTTATAAACCGATTTGGAAAATTATTTTTTTATTTACTTAAATGGATATGCTTCCAGATTGGTCCCATTTTTGTCAAAATCCAGTTCTGATTATGAGATCCATGAGGAATTGAGGGAACTCCTTAAATATTATAGGCATACATAATAGCAATTTTGATATTTTCATCAACGTCAAGCATTTGCATTCAGAAAGTATAATTTGGTGAAGTGGAAATGACGAAGGAGACCACAGATAGCCACAGGAACTCCTCAATGATAATATGTATTTCAAGAGTGACGATAAGATAATATCTTGACTAAGATAGTTAAGCGATTATGACGAAGCAATTGGTATGGGGTACCACAACTAAAAAGTGAAAAATAAAAACATTTTGACAAAAATAAAACAGACTTCCAAAAAAAAACACTACAAATACTTAGAATAAATACAAAACCGAAGACACCGACTTCCGATATTAAAGTTATTTTTCACTTCGTGTAGGTATTATTTTTTTTTTGGAAGTCGGTTGTTTTTTTCGTCATTAAGTACCTAAGTGTTTATTTTTATAGTAACTCGTGCATTTGCTCTCGGAAAGCACTTGGTGAAGTGGAACTGATGATGAAGACCACAGATGGCCACCGCAACTACCCAATAACAAGTACCTATTTCACGGGTTGCGATTCGATTACTTTAATATGGTTGCTAAGCAATTTATGCTCGTCACATTGCGAATGGTGAAATACCACGAGAACTCCTCGACTATTAACATCCCTGCATCGGGAAAAGCAATATTTTGTAAAAGGTGATGAGCAAGTTGACATTAGGCAATTGTAACTAACTTAGATAAAAACAGACCCACTAAAAAGCGAAAAATAAAAACTTTTTAGCAAAAAAAACACTACAAAGTGGAAAATAACTTTGATTTCGGAAGTCGGTGGCAAAAAACGAATGCTGCGTTCCGAGTTGGGAAATATAATCGATTTGAGCGAGCTGAAACCCGTACCGAATTAGCGTGAGCGCGATAACGATGTCCCGTGAATCGTCATAGATGACGTCGTCACATGCGCCATCTTGCGATAACGCCGACCATGCCTTAGAATAATATTGTTACGAGCTTGGGGTTCGTGACAATAAAAACTGCCGATTTAATCACCAAAAAATGAACATTTAATCACAACACTAATTACAACTCAAACACACTAATTATGAACACACTTACTGATCACTCTTAAGTCGCACTCGAATATCGCCTTCGATGTTCTCGCTCGTATCGCTTATTCGAAACTATGTGTCTCACGGCCCACCCGGCCTTATAAGTGCTGCAGAGCTAGTACATAAACATCTAGAACGTTCGAGTACATACCGGTCCCGACTAACTCAATATAGAAATTCCGAGAACTATCGACATAGTTCTCGGAATTTCTAGGACATTGACCCTACTAGTTCTGCTACCCGATACAAGATGGCGCTAGTGGTAACTAATGTCACTATGTATCAGGCACTATTTGTGGCGCGCAACAATATCACTGTGAGCGCTGTCAAAAATGACAGTATGTGTGTGAGGATGGAGGATGTGTCAGTGTGTGTTTTGTTTTGAGTTGCATCATCTTTAAATTAAATTAACGTGGCATTTTCGAAATTGTGCTTCTGGCTGACAGTCGCCATCTAACCAAAGAAGAAGAACTGAAGAAGAAATGTGTTGTTTATACAAAGAAATACTGTAATAATATCGTTTTTACATTGAGTAAGCACTGTGAGCGCGTTCACGAGCGTTCCGAATTGTTGACAGCTCTCAGCTGTCATAATCGTAATATCTAAATCGAAACGCTTGTGTGATGATGTGAGCGCTGTAAGCGATTATACCTAATACGGAATGCGGCCTAAAATACAGATCCAAAGACACCGACTTCCGAAATAAAAGTTATGTAGTGTGTTAAAGTTTTTTCTGATCATACACTCCAAAACATTAATTTTTGGATAAAAATAGAAAACCGTCTGACCGACACCCACGCACGTGATAGCGGAATAAAGTATAATCTATCTTTAAGTATATATATATATTACCCCAATAGTTATTTAATATACAGTGTAATACCTATGAATATGGTATGTAGGGAAAGGATTTTATATATAAAGCACAGAAAGACAAGACCAAACATTTATTCAATTAAGGCTTGTCAGTAAATAATCAGAAAGCTAGTCGTCCGTTCCAAATCTAGGTCCTCGTGGAGAAGAAGGACAAAAAACTCCACGGAAACACTATTAAAGTATCAACAGATTTATTAATTATTGCCATAACTTACGTGACATCGGGTTGAACTATTCCACATAATAACGTCACTAGTACTAATCAACTGAACATCTATAGGCCGGAGCTCCGTTCTGGCCAACGTCTCGAACAAGAATCGTCCCTGCCATTTTTTTTTTTTTACTAGGGCATCTCATAGTTGACCTTGAGAGGTCGTGACTACTTAACCGGACAATCCTGCGGCTGCCCTGAGAGAACTCAAAGCCTCCAGCCAGGGACTTAAAACTAACTAAGTAAACTAAGCGACACACGCTAAGGGCACCCCCTGTGGGGTACGAGCCTCGGCTTAGGGCGTCGCTGGGGGGAGGGCAACAAGTTGGGAAAGGCTGGATCGAATTTTGATTATTTAACAAACGATGGGGCTGGCATTTCCTAATTGACTACTCTGAGAAAAAATGCCGAAACAAACTCAGAGGTCAGAGTCGGGAATTTAAATCTACAGGCTCAGCTGCGGCACGGGCTGGCAGTACATCGAGCAAGGGTCGGTGGGGGGCATTTACTGGGGGACGTCGCGAGGGACCTCGTCGGCGAGGCCGGTATGTCGATTTTTTGTACTTGTTTTTCCTAAGCGTGTTGGTTGCCCTACTGCTCTCTTGGAGGAGGGTTATGGGGTCATCTGGGTCGGTGAGAACATGCCTTGGACGGCGGCATTTACTAATTTGGGAGGGAGTATATCTGGCGGCCTCGACAACCAGCGGGTTTCGATGGTTGGGGGCGGAATCGAAGATGTGCTTGGAAAGTCGCTTCATGAATTGGTGGATAGTGGGGATTTTGAGATCGACATGGAGGATCTCATTTCGGACGAACCAAGGGGCTCCCGTAGCCTTTCGGAGGACACGTTTCTGGAGGGTCTGCATCCTATGGATGTGGTGGGGCTTTGCGTGAGCAAAGACTACGCAGGCGTAGGTCATGATTGGGCGAATGCACGCTGTGTAGATGCGCAATTTGCACTTAAGTGACAATTTGCTGCGTTCATTGAGCATCGAATGGAGGCTACCGAGAGCGAAGGCGGCACGCGAGCGAACCGCCTTTATGTGCTCTGCGAAGGAGAGGTGTCTGTAAAAGATAAAACCGCGGTATTTGGCTTGCTTCTCCCAAGGGATCGGCTTTCCGAACATAGTGATAGGTCGGGGGGGGATAGGTTTGTGTCGCGGTTTCGAATAGAGAACCGTTTGACTTTTGTCGGGGTTTACTTCTATTCTCCACTTCCTAAACCAGTCAGCGAGCTTGTTGACTGAAGTTTGGAGGATGCGGGAGATCTGGACTAGGCTGCGGCCAGTGTAAAGAATGGCAGTGTCGTCTGCGAAGAGAGCCAACTGGGTCTTTCTATTTATTGGGATGTCGCTGGTGTACAGCGTGAACATGAGCGGGGCGAGCACAGAGCCCTGGGGGACTCCTGCTCGGATGGGGTGTGGGGAGGATATAGCTCCTTCTACTTTGTAGCGGAAGGTGCGGTTCGACAAATAGTCTCGAAGGATGAGCACGAGGCGGTCAGGCACACCGAGTTGGTATAGCTTATATAATAAGCCATTGTGCCAGACTTTGTCGAAAGCTTTCGCTATGTCGAAGTATATCACACCTGTCAAGTATCCACGCAGGAACCCTGCGTGGATATGTTCGGTGATACGGTGGACTTGCTGCACGCTAGAGTGTTGGGTTCGAAAACCCAATTGTTCGTTGGGGATGAGGCCCTTGGTTTCGGCATAGTTTCTAAGACGCTTATAAATAAGCCTCTCGTCGACCTTGCCTAGTCCATTGAGCAGACTGATGGGGCGGTAACTCGTAGGTTCCGACTTGGGCTTGCCGGGCTTGAGAATGCCAATGACTGTGGCTTCTTTCCACTTCTGTGGGAAAATGTTGTTGCTCATGGCACCGTTGAAGATGGTGGCCAGTAGCACAATTAATTGGGCAGGGAATAGTTGAATCACTCTATTAGTGATTCCATCTGAACCGGGGGCTTTCTTAGGTATGAGACCCTTTATGATGTCCTGTACTTCGTCTGGAGTGACGGGGGGTAGAGGATTTTCGAGGTCTTCTACTGGTGGGAGGGAGGCTCTACGCTCGACTTCCGCGTCGACCTCAGAGAGGTGAGCTTGGTCTACGGGTAGGGAGCTGGGTGTACACTGGGCTTCGAGGCTGTCAGCCAAGCATTCTGCCTTGTCATCGTCGTCAAAGGCGATGGTTTTGTCGGGGCGGATCAGTGGGGGCATGGAGATGATATCTCGAGATCTAAGTCTCCTTTGGAGTTCCCAGAATGCCTGGTGAGTGGGTTCAAGATCGCTCAGCGTTTTATTCCATTTGACTTCACGCCACTCCGATATGCGAGTCCTCACAGTTCTCTGTAAGTAACGCATATGGGCTTTGTTTGGGCCACATGGAAAGCTGCTGTAGGCACGGACAGCCGCGTTCTTCTCGTTCAACAGTTCACGCAAGTCGTCAGGCAACTTCCAGCGATGGTCGTCCATCTCTGGAATTTCCCTTGAACAGTCGTTCAGGACTGACTGTACGTGTTCCGTGAGCGAGTCGATCGCCGCCGTCGTCGTGTCCGCGATAATAATAAATAATAATAAAATATTTATTCAATAATTTTATTATAAGGCATGAAAATTATGGATGGAGTTGAACTGATCGGGGATGGAGTCTAAGTGGGGGGATGTGGTGGATTTCAGGCATTCGCTTACTTTCCTCCAGTCCGTTACCACTTTAGTTTGAGGGGGTCGGTTGGGGTCGGGGAGACCAATGCGGGGGGCCATTTTGATGATGACTGGTCGGTGGTCTGAGGAGAGCTCTTGTACCACTTCTATATCGGTCAACCGTAGGTTGACGTTCTTTAGAAGTGCCACGTCGAGGACGTGAGGGGTATGGTTGGGGTTGTGTGGAAAATGAGTAGGACTCGTCGGTCCGATGATATCGAAATTCAGAATGGGGGAGAGGTCATACAGCTGTTTGCCTCTGGTCGATACCCTGGTGCTGTTCCAGGCGTGATGCTTTACGTTGAGATCGCCCGCTATGATAACGGAGTCACTCAAGCCTAGGAGCGTGGAGAGGTCGTTTGAGAAGAGTTGGGAGTTCTCTGTCAACGTTTGGGGGGGGGGAGGTAGACCGAAACTAAGGTGATCGGTTGGTGCCCTGACATGCCTAGCCGGTAGATGGACACTTCGAGTCGTGAGAGTGGGGGAGGATCTATTGGGATGCAGTATAGTTCCTTTTTGTAATAAATGAGTGTGCCTCCGTTGTGACATCGCACCCTGTCGTTGCGAACCATGCGATAGTTTGCAATTGAAGGGTTACGGTGGTGGGGCTTGAGGAATGTCTCTTGAACGAAAAAGATGTCAATTTGATGGTCGCGTAGGAAGGTGGCGATCTCATCTTTTTGACCATGAATGCCATTGGCATTGAAATGGGCTAAGTTTAGGTTATCGTATCGGAGTTTGGTTCGTGAAGTGATTCCTCTATCCATTGTTGGGTTGGGCAGTGAAGGAGGTGAGGACTCGGGTGATATCAGGATAGGCATTGTAAATTGCCTGAATCCTGTTCAGGTCGCAGGAGTTTCTGGCAGCGAGAAGTTCGCTTGCCATTTTCCTTGCGCGAGGGGACATGAAGGCCGTGAACGTGCCTGCTATTATGTTGAACGAGTCCATTGGATTAGGACCGACAGTTGGGACCGGGGCCGCAGTGTAGGCGGCGGGAGCGGCCATTTGAGTGGGCGCAGCGGCCATTGTAGTGGGCGTAGGGGTAGCGGGGGGCGCGGTGGTGGGCGCGGTGGAGCGGATGAGACAAGGGTCCATCCTAGCGGGAGTGGGTGAAGGAGGGGCTGATGTGGCCATCAGAGCCGGGAAGGCTCTTTGATGGTTTAAAAGAGTCCAGGGGCTAGTCCTTTGAGGGCTTAGTCTCGCTGGAAGACCGGTCGCGGTCCCTTGGGAGGGGGTTTCCCTTTGTTGGCGGGCGTCTGCACGCTTGGCCAAATTGGGGGAAGATGATTTGGGGGCTTTGGAGCAGCCCCGGTAATTGGCCGGGTGACCTGATTCGCCGCATAGCACACAGCTGGGCAGCTCTGTGCAAAGGGTGCGGTCTTTTGGTCGGGGGCAGTTTTCGGTGCCGTGCGCGCCCAGGCACTTGACGCACCTGGGTGCTGCGTGGCAGAAACGTTGGGAATGGCCATAGAGCTGGCAGCGGTGGCACTGACCCACAATGCCGCTCCTCCATGGTTTCTCAATCTCGATACCGGTGAGATTGCAGATGGACTTTACTGTAAAAATCGGGTGGTGGCGGCCCTCGGAAGGGGGGCAGACTACTAGGACCATGTCGTAAGCGACTTGGCCCTTGGAACGGTGCATGCGGTGCACCTCGGATACTGGAACCTCTTGGGCTTCCAGATCCGCCTTAAATTCGTCGGTAGTGATCTCCTTGGGGATCCTGCGGATCACCACTCGGGTCATACGTTCCTCGGGGAGGGAGACACGTTCCTTTGCCGAAGAAGATGGGTCAGATCCCTGTAGTCTTTCGACGTAGGGATTTGTACTTTGATCCCCTGTTGGGTGGATTGGACATTAGTGAAGCCAATCTTGCGATCGGCGCACCATTTGGACACATCGGTCCATTTCCCCTTGTCCTGGATGAACACGGGGGGTGGAGGGGGAATTTTCCTCGGGGCGGAGGAGGATGTTTCAGCACTGGAGCTGGGAGGCAGGTCCTTCTGAGAGGACGAAGCAATCGGAGTGGGGGCATTGGTGGGGGGAACCAAGGGAAGGGGGCGGGGGTAGGAGGGGTTGAGGTCGCATCGGTCGCGACCACCTTCTTGGATTGCGCGGAAGAGAACTTCTTCCTACGCTTATTGGACCTGCCTGACGCTAGCGTAAAGCCGTCGTCGTCGGAGGAGGGAGATGAATTGGTGGAGTTCTGAGACTCCACGACGGAGGGCGGGTAATGAAGCCTCTTCACCGAGAAATCCTCTGTGTCCATAGAGTCGGGCACAGAGTCGGGTGAGGCATTACCGGGTTCAGCCGGTGTCGACTTTTGCTGCAGAGCAGCGAATTTCTCTCCATATTTCTGGAGGAAATCGGGGTCCTTTAGGAGGACGTCCTTGACGAACGCCACTATAATGGCGTGGCGGCCATCTTGATCAAGGGAGAGGGGGAGACTAAAACATTAGACAGTGAGCCCTAACTCTAACTCCCCGGGTGGATAGGCCAGGGGATGTGTACCCTCCCTGTCGGGTATAGACAGGGAGGTGAGTGCCTAAGGGTGAGCCGTAAGCTTGTAACCCGTCGCCAGTCTTAAATTCTTAATGTGCGAACGGGGCCCTTACCAGTCTAGCGCGAAGGGTGTAGAGACACCCTAAAGACACTAGGTGTGTAGCTGTTGAGAAAAACTGTCATCCAGCGCCGACTAGGAGACCCCCCCAAGGCCGAGGCTGGGACCCTTCCAATTGACTGCCTAGCCCTAAAGGGGCTCAGCGGGTGTATTGGGTCAACACCCCACTCGGTTTCGTTGGCACCGTAAGGTATCCACCGAGTGACCACGAAACTGTGGTTTTACCCAGAAGGGGTCAACTGACTCTAAATCAAAACGCGAACGTTAAAGAAATAGGAGTAGCCTTGAAAAAGGCAGTTTTAATAAGATCTTAATCGGCTGATAAATTAATATCCACCGGCGATCGGGTTGTAGTCAGGGCGACTACGGAGCTCGTTACGTATTTGCAACGAAAAGAACGGAGGCCACTAATTCGGCGCGGAAGTTTAGGGACAACCGATTCGAGCGAGTGACAAACGTCCTATTAATCCAGTCAAAATAGACAAAAATAAGTCATAACTTAGACAAAATTCGCATAGAGCTGAAAATTGGCAGAGATGTTAAATACATCATTATAAATGAAATGTCAAAAATCCCCTTCGATCCTACTTGTGCAAAAACAATTATTCAAGGTCAAAAGTACAAAATTAAGGTTTTTTCCATTTTTGTCGAAAACAGTAAGTATTATCGTGAAAATAGATTAGACAAAAGTTGTAAATCATACAATTTTCTACAAAAATGATCCAGTCACTTTTTCTCTTACGACTCACCATTCGTGAGATATCGCGGTATTAATCATTAGAAATTTCATATTTTACATAATATGCACACATTTCCGCACCACCTATGAGGTAATGTACTTAGTACATTTTTTCTAACGTGGTTTCCCCAGTAGGTGATGGAGATAGCCCTTCAATTAACTCCCCTTGACCTGTACATACAGCAGGAAGCGGCGCTAGCCGCCATCAAGCTAATGCATATGGGGCAAAAACATTACCAGTCCACACGCTAAAATCCTGGACCGGGCGATTGAGTACCAGCCTCTCATCGCTGCCCCGTGTGACAGAACACCAAACCAACCGATGTTCAACAAGAACTACATTATACAAACAGTTCAGGAAGAAAGGGATCAGTCAAGAGTCAATGCAGTGCGCATATATATACAGACGGCTCTAAAACACAAAACGGTTCAGGTGCTGGCGTGCACTCCCTTGACCTAAATATTAACTTTCACATACCACTAGGCACACATAGTTCGATCTTTCAATGCGAATGTGTTGCCTTAACACAAGCTGCAACAGCAGTAAAGCGCTTAGGCATCCGGAACTATGGCATTAAATTCCTATCCGACAGCCTATCTGTGCTCAAAGCTTTAGGAAGCAAACAAACTAACAATAAGCTAATTTTTGAGTGCCATCTAGCTCTGGAGAGTTTATCGACGTCTAATCGTATTACTCTCCAGTGGATCAAAGGGCACAGTGAATCTCTGGGCAATGATGCTGCAGATGAACTTGCGAAGAGAGGCTCTGATATGAGGGTGCTAGGCCCGTACCCACTTCTCCCTTTGCCTTTCTCACAATTTCGTGCGTGGATTCGCCAAAGATCGACCGAACTTCATAACAACAGATGGTCACGGGCAACAGACTGTAGACAGTCAAAATTGGCTTTACCAATGATACACCCGCGATTAACCAAAAAACTTCTCAGCCTGAGTAGGAATAACCTTAGAATAATAATAGGTACAATTACGGGCCACAACCTCCTTAACAAACATCTTTTCAACATAGGCGCCACGGACAGCCCCCTTTGCAGGGGCTGCCTTGATGCCGAGGAATCAGCCGCCCACGTCATCCTGGATTGCGAGGCCGTGGCTTCTCAACGTGCAAAAATCCTCGGAACAACGAGGTCGCTCCGCGAAGCCTGTGAAGCTCCCAGGAAGCTTCTGTGCTTCTGGGCGGAGCTAGGCTGGCTCTGTTAGCTAGAATCCCCACGCACAACGGCCCGAATGCGGGAAAGGGATTCCCATCATCATCATCATCATCATTCCCCAGTAGGTATACTCTACGATCTATTGTAATAAATAAAGTTTGATCAGATCGTATCCTTTTAATTGAAAGAATCCTCGTAGTAATATTGCTAATGAGTAAAGTGGAATAGATTGTTTTTTTACACATGTCATTATATAAGATAATTGTCTAATTCTACTTCGACAATTATTTCTTCGTCTTTATTTTCTTCTTCTTGTAGAAGTTCGCTGTGCTAAGAAAAGGGATGCATCAATAAATTGTCTCCTCATTAATATCATAAATGTCTTCATCTGTTGTATTTCTTTCAATATAACATGTAGAAAAACAACCTATTCCACTTTGATCATTAGCAATATTACTATTCTTGCAATTAATAGGATACGATCTGATCAAACTTTCTTTATAACAATAGATCGTGGAGTATACCTACTGGGGAAACCACGTTAAAAAAATGCGCCAAGTACATTATTACCTCATAGGTGGTGCGGAAATGTGTGCATATTATGTAAAATATGAATTTTCTAATGATTAAAATCGCGATATCTCACGAATGGTGAGTCGTAAGAGAAAAAGTGACTGGACCATTTTTGTAGAGAATTGTATGATCTACAACTTTTGTCTGATCTATTTTCACGATAATACTTACTGTTTTCGAGAAAAATGGAAAAAACCTTAATTTTGTACTTTTGACCTTGAATAATTTTTTTTGCAGAAGTGGGATCGAAGGGGATTTTTGACATTTCATTTATAATGATGTATATAACGTCTCTGCCAATTTTCAGCTCTATGCGAATTTTGGCTAAGTCAAATGTCTATTTTGACTGGACTATATGTCGTCCCTGCCACTCGGAGCTCCCCCTTTTATAGTCGCGAACAAATAACTTTGACGTTTCCATCTACCGTCATTTAAAATATTAACGACATTGAAGGTGGATATCCGTTTGGAATACTTATGATAATAATAACAATACCTATAATTAGGATAATCTATCACACGCACCCGAAATGCCGCGCTGAATATTTGACCGAGTATTTGGTAATTCAGCTAAATTATTATTCATGGCATAATTAAGTTACTCTGAAGCGCTAAGGTAGCCCGCGAAATTCAAATTTTCTTACGTCTTTTGCAATTTGCTGGTCAGTATTAAGTTGTACGTCGATCAAAATATGATTTGCGGCCGTAACAAATATGTATTTACAGAATTATAATCATTAAAGTCATCAACACAACTCTCTAAGACCACGTAACCCCAAAGAATGACGATTTCATGATACAGTTATTCTTTGGGGTTTTAAAATCCTCAGCAGCTCCAACAGTATTTTCCAATGCTAATCAATTTATTTGTGCGTCCTTATGGAGGAGGACCAGCGTTTAGCCAAGCATTTTATCAGCGTTGTAATCCCCCAATTTATAATATGCCTGGCTGCATAGTGTGCGATTTATACAAGATTTATATTTTGTTTCATTCAGTTAAAGTATGTGGGTAGGTATTTTATTGGAACATTTTAAACACTAGCCCATGAAAGATGAGTCTACTTTAGCCAGCCTGAAACCTGGTTGAACGAATTGGTCCCTATTTCTAGTGATATAGGTAATTGGGGTGCGTCCCATATCATATAAAGTTATTTGGTATATTTTCATTTCAATAACGTTCACAAGATATAATAAACGTGATGGTGGCCAACTGTTGATATAATTTCTTTACATATAACATTTATATACTCTTAAACTTATTTCGTATAACGTTATTGGATATAACGTTTATTTAATCGAAAATCATTAGGTAGGTATATCGTTTAAAATATATAATTCTGATTCGGATAGGTTAGGTTAGAAGGCCTTCGTGGCTTCGTGGTTTCAAATATTGTCTAAGAAAGTCAATATTATTATGTTGTGCTACAAAAGTTAGTGACAGAAACGAATCTCTGCAAAACCGACTCCACGTAGTCTTGTCGGCCCTACAGCTAGCCCTAGTGTGTAAAGGCGCGGAGCTGCGGTGGTGAGCGTTATTATAACCTTCTGCGACGATAAGCTCGCGTGGGACCGCCGGAGTGTTGTAATTATAATATCATATACTAGCTTCTGCCCGCGACTTCGTCCGCGTGAAATTTCTTGTTACTCCGACCCACCCCGTCGCATCGCATCGCCTGCCTTCTTTTTTTTTTTTTCTTTTTGCTCGGCTCCTAAAGGTCATAGCGTGATGTTAAATAGTCTATAGCCTTCCTCAAGAATTGGGCTATCAAATGCAAAAAGAATTTTTCAAATCCGACTGGTAGTTCCAGAGATTAGCGCGTTCAACGAAACAAACAAACTCTTCAGCTTTATAATATTATATTATCTAATATAGATTATGTAGTACCTATTGATGACGGAAATACGTCATTCGTTTGACTATTCGGAACGCCAGACTGGACAGAGTCTAGCCTGAGTCCGTGGGGGGGGGGGGGGGGGGGGTCGAGGAGAGCGAGCAGCGAGGAGCAGCGGCGCTCTTGGACTTGACCGTTGGACATCGTACGGACAACATGTGCTCAGAAACTGTCCCGCATTCCGTATCTGGTTGTGTCATGTACAATGTGTAATTTGCTAGTGTGATTAAATTGTTCGAGAAATTATAATCTGATTTGAACTGCAAAGGGTTTTTCTATTGCGCAATAACCAACACATATCTACCCACGTACGCCCACATGGCTGATAATAACGACACACTTACCCATCTCCGTTATATATTACTTACCCATATAATTGTGTCTTTCACCTCTTTTACTAAAAAGATGTAAATTTTCCTTACATACATGATATTTTCATAGATATATTGACAAGGTACCGCCCGCGCCATGATGTTAATATCTTTAAACAGTTCCCTTACGAGAGTCACGCCTGCGGAAGCAGTATATGGCTCTGATGGCTCTTTTCTGCAGAATAAAATAGACTCGATGTCTGCAGCCCGTCCTCATTGTAAAATACCGTATGACATGATACTATGAAAGTAACTAAAATAGACTAGTCTCGCGGTATTAACATCAGTAAATTGTCGGATTTATCTCACAGCATATGCTGCTGAACTAAGCCTTTTTTTTCCGGATGGGAAGCGTCATCCCCAGGAAAGCAGTTTTATCGACGAATTCTGGTTTCTCTTGTATCAATACTATCTCACAATTACTACTTTTGACATTTGAAGAAAATCTTATGCACTTCGTTTTTTTCCCATTTAATACTAAATTATTAACGGTGAACCAATTTTGGACCTGCAGTAGGGCATTATTTACGTCGTCAAAATTTGTAGCATGTCTATTTACTTTAAAAATTAAGGAAGTGTCATCAGCAAATAACACCATTTGTGGTTATTTTTTTAAATAAATGGAGTAGATCATTAATATACACTAAAAAGAAGAAAGGACCCAATACCGAGCCTTGTGACACACCAATTTTTACTATTAAACCAAGTGAATTGACACCATTTATTTGAACTTCTTGTTGTCTATCATTTAAATGGGTAAGGCTCAAAATTTTTGCGCAGTCGCACAATGGACAATACAACGGAAAGTGTCACAAACGAAAATACGTTGCACAACGGAATTAGTAAAGCATAGTGCACATGGATTGTAAAATATATAAGTTAATTAATATTAATATCTCAAAAATAATTATTAATTATGTATACTTCCCTACTTCTACTTGAACTTCGAAATATGTAGTGAGAAAAATCAATCCATAGCCATAAAAAAGTTTTGCACACAATATCGTGTGATATAGGTATCGAATGAAAGGGCTCGTTGTGATGGTCTCAAATATTTATATAATTACAAAATTGTAGAATTAACGAAAATGAACATATCCACGCATTACCGGCTCAGTATTACCGCCTCCCATTGGATTCAAGTACTGTCACATACGACATACTATATGTCGTATGTGACAGTTTTTCGCGGTACCTTCGACACCTTTCCGCCGCAGACAAAGGCATCTGAAAAAAAATTGATTAAGTACTAAGCAATTCAAATCAATACATAAGTATGCAAGAACGGACGCCAGCACATCAACCTACCACAATCTGTCAGATTTCTTCAATAGATTTTCAACTTTATCGCTAAAGCATAAGGTTCAAAGTTGATTGGGAAAATCTGACAGATTGTGGTAGGTTGATGTGCTGGCGTCTGTACATAGGTACTTTATCATGCTTTCATAAATATAGTAAAAAGTTGATGGGTGCACAGCTTTACAATTTCCGTTGTGACACGTCGCACAATTTTGTGTCATTCGTCGCACAACGGATCAAAAATTCTACATAACCTATCATAAAAAAATCGTAATTCATAAAATGTACAGTACAACTAATAGTAAGCGTTATATTTTATTAAATAAGTAAGTAATAGATACAATTAAATATCACAAATCAAGAAAGTCATTACAATTTCGAAAATATAATAAAGTAAACTTACAATTTCTTAACGTCACACAACACGTTCCGTCACGATTTTCCGTCTGACACAAAAACAAAATGGCAGAAACGCGCTGAAGTTAGTCGGATATCATGGATCTGTGTTGCCACTCCAAAATAAATTGATGATCATGTTAGATTGTCAATTAATCCCAAAATATCGCGTTGCACAACTGAAGTGTCACACTGGATTAAAATTTAGGACATTTTTAAATTACTTGATATAATCAAAACGCTTTGATAAATATTGAACTTATTTTACTATGAACTATACAAATAATATTCTGAAGCCCATAAAGTATACGAATTGACAAAAACCATGTGTTTCCAAAATATATTGAATGGACTTTGAGAAGTGTAGGTACGTACACGGACATCAACAAATTGTATGGAAGACAAACATGGACCTTTTTATTTACAAGTATTAAATATCTATCTATATTAAATATCTATAAAATTGGAATATTTAAACGAAAAAAATTAGACATGATGACAAAATAGTCATCTTTCTTGCAATATTAATATAAACAAGTATTTATTATTTTTGATATTTTATTTCTACTCTTCAAATTCTGGGACAACACATTTTTAGAGAGTGCGCGTAAAATTTGAGCCTTACCCAAATAAGAACTAACTCAACTGAGCGCAAGTTTTCTAAGTCCGTAATGCTCAAGTTTCAAAAGCAAGGTTTCGTGATGGACGTAATCAAATGCCTTGGAGAGGTCATAAAAGATTCGACGTCTTGGGACTCTTCCCACGCCGTAAATATGTGTTTTAATAAGGTGACACCGGCATCAGTCGTACAACGTCCCTTGGTGAAACCATACTGTTGGTCATATAAACTTTTATTGGTGTTAAAATGATTGAGCATTTGGTTCAGCATCGTCTTTGCAAACACCTAGCTAAAAACCGATAACACGGATACTGGTCTATAATTATTGGTACTTATCTTTACTGTCTCCCGATTTGAAAAGTAGTATTACCTTACTGTATTTTATTAGATATGGGAAGACTTCTTCCGAATATTTCTTGACTATTTTATTGGAATTGAAACAAAACACTAGAGGTGAGGATCGTGTGGACACCTTCACCACACAATCCTCACCTACCTATAGCTATAACTTCGGAATCATAATGCGACTATTTTGTGGTAGGTACATGGTATTATGGCATACATGCTATTATAAAATTTCTGACATTTGCTTAGTAACAGTTATTGATCTTCCTTAATGACATTTAATTTTAATTTATGACATCATTCAATTTCTTTGACATTCTTAAATAGTAAGTGCTGACAATTTTCGTTTCATTACAATAACTGCGGACATTTTTTATTTTTTCTCACTGCACATTTATCAAGTTAACTAATCGACATTGTTCAGTGAGTTGATCTAATTTTTTACTTGTTTATTTGTGAGTCATCTAATATCTCCATATTAATTTATTGTTTTAATTATATTGCATGTTACTGCTTTATTACTTTTGTACGCCCTAGAGGCAAAGCATAGCGTCCTCAACGTATTAACAAATAAGAGCTTAAAATGTACCTATGTTTTACAGAGAATAAAAATGAATATGAATTTGTTGACCTTGGTGACTAATGTATGACTATTATTTAGGGTCTCAAAATAAATTTTCATGAAGTTTTCAAAGGTGACGATTGTGTGATGAAGGACACCAACCGCGCGGAAGGAGCAGTGGCATCCCTGGAAAACACGTGCCGTGGAAAGAACTATCGTTCAATGAATAATATTACAGATGCGGCAAATAGTGGTTTCACCGGATAACCGAATACCGACTAATATTCGGTTAAGTTCTTACCGAACAGAAAATACTGCCGGATAAATCGGTTCCCCGTTCCATATTGCCGTCCAATAGCTGTCGAACTTGACAGTTACAGGAAAATCTGCTGCCTAGAACCAATAGGCCTTATAGGCGAAACATAAAACTAAGTATGCTCATCTAGCCAGAATATTCTTGAGTGCACCTGGTAGCAGGATATATAGCGAACGAACGGCAGGAAATGTGTATGAGGAGAAAAGAAATACGCTTTTGCCAGATAGAGCTGAAAGGTCGTCTTCTTGCATCATAATCTACCGCTGCTTGATTATAAATATTAAATTTTAATTAGGTACAAATATTCTTGATTTATCTATGTTTAAATTTATTAGTGCCATAGTTGAGAAAACAACATAGTGCATTCATTATGCATAAGTAAACCTTTCCTATTACAATATAGGTAATTGTAATTTGCTAGTGGGATTATTGCAATTAAAAATTACTGTTCTTTTAAGATACTTGATTTTATGTAACTAATAATGCTAGGTTGTATTTGATTACCTGTGTTTAATTATGTCTTTGTTTGAGACCTTACAATAAACGATTTCTAATAAATATGACTGTTAGAATATGGGATTCCTTTAATTTATTTTGCCCTAAAGGCTGATTACAATACATTCGCCATTTCAACCGAATGATTCGGCCGAATACTTATCTCAAAATTCTGCCGAATACCGAATATAAAACGAATATTCGGCGCATATCTAATAATAATTCCTAATCGTGCCAAATGTTTAGTTTATTGTGTTAAGTGAGGATACAATATTATAAAATCTTATTCATCAAAGGAAAAGATTTTATAATTTTGTATCCTCACTTTTCAGCCCCTAAGGAGAAGATTTTCGTCAACCTTTCCCCGTATTATTAAAACATAGTTCGATCTCACAGAAAACATACAAACGAAGAGCCATGGCTCCCGCTTGTAGTAGCGTCGTCGCGTCGCCGCGTCGTCGCCGTCGGCGTCGTCAGTGCGCTCTGCGCTGCGCCTGTCGCGCAGTGCGTCGCGCGCCGTGGTGCCTGGTGACCGGTGAGGTCACAGGTGAGGTACCAACTACGAGGTATCCGAAGTTCGGCGCGGCGCGGCGCGGCCCTCGTGTCCGCGATAATGTTATTCGATCTCACCGCCTCGAGGCCCCGCAGTCGGCACCGCTCTATCACATTAGCATGCGACAACAGCTTTGTATATAGGTACCTACATAACTATATCGTTTCCGTGTGCATATACATTACATTATTACATTTACTGGTTAAATGACTTAGTCAAATATCAAATACCTATTTACTCGTAGGTAAGTACCTACTAGGGAATGCAATCCCGCACCAAAATTTCAATTGCTGGATCCCGCGGGATTGAGAGGTTCAATCCCGCGGGATCCAGGTATTTGCGGGATCCCGCAAGTTTTTTGAAAGTCATTGAGAAAAGAGAGGAATCCTGTATCATAAACGAGTCTATAGAACTTAAAATGAAACTAAAAAATATTATTGAATGAAACTATTTATTAAGTGATCAAATCACTAATCAATCAGAAATAACAATTACAAACAAAGATCAAAAACTATTACAAACAAACAGAAAACAAAAAGTTTTGTGAAACTATTACTAATTAGAAATAAAATTACTATTACAATCAAACAAAAAACAATTATTCATTATTTTGAAAGTAGCTGCGCATAAAACATAGCGTGTCAATAGTTTTGTCAGCTAAACGGCTTCTTACTTTGCATGCTAGGTATCCAGCAGCAGAAAATGCCCTTTCCGCTTCCACGCTGGTGGGCACAACTGTTAACAACGCATTGTAGACGAATTGAAGATGTTCACCTTTGATCCCACCAGATTGCAACAAATTCATTTCTTTTCTGATTATACCTTCAAGAGAATGAAGAATGAAGAAGAAGAAGAATGAATTCAATGAATGAACAACACGTTCTGTATGTCGCTGCGCAGTCCCGCAAATCCCGCGGGATCCCGCACGATTTAGGCGCGGGACTGGTCCCGCAAAAATGGTGCGGGATCCCGGTATTTCGGGATCCCGGTATCCCGGTATTGCATTCCCTAGTACCTACCTATATTCAGAAACTAGTTTGAATGTGAAGTGAAATCAAACTCCCCCTCCCCCCGGCGATCTACTAGTAGTCTATCTTCACGACAGTGTGACGCTTTTAAACGTTCCTACTTTTTCGGTTTCCGTCTAAAAACATTTTTCAACAAAAGCGACTTCAAAACGATTCATCAACAAAGCGTTAGGCTCAACTCTAAAAAGGAACACGTATGTTGCGACTTTGTCGGTCTGTCTGTTCGTCTGTCACATTTGCTTATTTCAGGAACTACTAAATGCTGAGTAATGCTATAAAGTTACTTTGTTTGGAATAAATATAATAATGCGCGTTCAATTTCCCAACTATGTTGGGGTCGGCTTCCAGTCTAACCGGATGCAGCTGAATAATAGTATTTTACCTCCACAACGCAGTTATTGAGTAATACGATACCCCTTGTTAAGATTGGTTGTCAAACTTTCGGGCTTCTGACTACTCGTAACGACTGTCAAAGATCCACGAATGACAGCCGGGACCAACGGCTTAACGAGCTTTCCGAGGCGTGAGGGGTCACGCTATGTAAAGATGGTCACCCATCCACAGACTAACCGCGGCAAGCGTAGCTTAACCTGATCGATCGACCTGTGCGGCTGTTATTATTTAGCCACGGGCCCGTCATTTAGCCATGGGCCCCTCTAAACGGGTTGTTTAAATTTTAAATTGGGGTCACAAGGTTAATTAATAGTAGGTACATTATGATAGATACATAATATGTGATAATATATGTTGATCATTATACCTACCCGAGATATGGAAGCCGAGTTTGTTTCGATCAATGCACACGCGTTTCATACGACGTTTTTCAACAAACTTGCGAGGAAAAAGCATTGAACTATCAACTTGTGGAAAATAGCGCGCTGGTTTTGTTTCTCCGCGCGCCGCGCTAGCGTTGCGCGCGCATGTCATGTGTAAATAAAGGCACTGAGTTTAACCGCTAAACAGCCTATAAAAAATATAAAATAAACAAAAAATAATGTTTATTAGTTTTTACTGATCGCAGTGTTATTTTTTCTTCTTTTGGTTTCGCACGGTTTGTGCATTCAGCCAATGTCACGTTTTGTTCTTTATTACAAAAGAAAACAAAGTTATGGAACATAACGAACATATTATTATTCGAATTAATTACAACGAGTTAAAGGAATAATATTTACAAAAGGATCAGTATTTATAACGGATAGAATAATGAGCTAAATACAATGACGAAACATTACTTAAAGTAATGAATGAGACTATATATTTATACAACGTGTAACGTTAAATGCGCAAAACCTCTTAAGAGGTCATTGTAGGTACTCATCAAAATGAACAACTTTTTTATAGGACCAAACTTGAAATCGTAAAAAATAATCAGCTGTTTAGTACTTTTTAACAAGTTATGCGAGCATAAATGTAGGGAACAACTGATTTTTTTTGCGCGATTTCAGCTTGGGTCCCAATAGTCCCATAGTAAAAGTTGTTCATAATGATGAGTACAATGGCCCCTTAAGAGGTATTGCGCATTTAACGTTACACCTTGTATAAAGAAAAGATATTTGTACAAAGTAAAGAGAGTATTGAAGTGGGAA
Source organism: Luperina nickerlii (assembly GCA_963855955.1). Lineage (NCBI taxonomy): Eukaryota > Metazoa > Arthropoda > Insecta > Lepidoptera > Noctuidae > Luperina > Luperina nickerlii. Next base: position 108,299 of record OY979666.1, on the reverse strand, counting down.
ATGATCGTAATGTTGTCGTATGTCAAATTGTAGTTTAGTTAGTATGGAATTAGAAAGTACTATTGGCATATAGAAATATACATTAGTTCAGTGAGAATCCGCAAAAATAGAACGCCATTCAGGGTCCTTTCCGTTTGGTACCGGGAGGGGCCACGGACAATTTAAGGTGAATGCGCAGTGGTAAACTGTGCAATTTAAATTTTCTTACGTCTTTTGCAATTTGCAGGTCAGTGTCAGGTTGTATCTTCATTAAAATATGATTCGTCACTATTATCATAATAGATATGTATTTACAGGATTATAGTCATTAGAATCATTAATATATCTCTTTAAGGGGCTTACATGACCTAAAGCGCGGTCACTGTCAGACTGCATAGAAAAGAAAGAGAAGCGCGATGACACAACGTTGGTAATTTATTGCAAAATATGAGGCAATTATTTAATTACAAAAAAACTATTGTTAGGACGAAAAATTAAAACACTAGTATTTTAGTATGTTGCTTGTAGAACAATCTGACTAAAAATCAGAATGATTGTATATTTGTATGTATATTAGTATGGTTTTTATTGTAAGTAAAAAGAAAGTTTTTAGAGGTATCTTCATGATTTTTTTCTATCGTATCAAATTAGTTGTATTATGTTTTCAACACACTATCAACCTAGAATATATCCTGAAGAATATAATATATTTTCTGATTTTGTTTACTGTAGTCGATCATATAGGTACTTTTATTGTTTCTAAAACTTGGGTTTTTTGTTTAGGTACTGTAAGCCGCTGCTAGCCGCTGTAGCTGTGTGCTCTGTAGCTGTACCTTTGCTTTGCAATCAAATTTATTGTTACATTGTTTATAACATATTTGCTCGTAAAGGGTCTCTTATTTCACCAATTTCAATATCGTAATGTATCTCATTACGCACTTGTGCGGTAATGTAAAGTAAATCGCACGGTTTATCAAGATGCTCCGTCAAAACGAAAGGTACTTTTTTAAATCTTAGCAAAGAGTTTTTATTTCAGAAAAGTAGTCAACATGTTATGAATAAAATTAACTTTGGGAGATAAAACATAATAAATAAACATTTAGGTAATTCTTTAATTTAATTATTTTTTACAATAAATTACAACCATTAATATCTGTAACAAAAACAAAAATATTAATTTACTTTATTAATAATACTGGCTGTTTTGTGCCTATGCCTGAAAAAAAAAGCGCGAACGCGCGCGAATCACTGGCCAGGACTCTCGGAAATCTCGGAATCGACCTATTTTTGATTCAACATTAAACAATCAAATATTCTTTGTTTTAATTTGAAAAAAATATATGGCATAGTTTAACTAACATTCTTGATTATTCTACGGTTCAAAACACGATATTTACAACTTCACTCGATCATAAAAAATCGCAAACAAATCGAAAACAGCGAAGTTTTTAACTGTTTTTCAAGTCGTATTTGAAGTAGACTTAACTTTTACTCGCAAAAAATATATAAAAAAATAGGCAATGATGTATAGTAGAACATTCTACGGTTAATTTTTCTCAAAACTGATTTTTATTGTCTTAACGAGATATAATCTAAAAAGGCCGCCTGCGCGCTTCACTTCAGTAGCCCGCCGGGCGTTACCGAGGTAGGACCTGTGTCGCTTTTGCTGGCTCGCCGCGTTCCCGCTAATCGATCGAAATATACGTTATACAAAGTTGATACGACAGAGGGGCTTTCCTTTAAACTGCCTATACTAGATACCATTTTCAAGCTCTGTACCAAAAATCAATTAAATAGGAGCAGTAGTTTAGTCACAAATGATTTTTGAAGTTTTTGCTACGTTTGAACACGATGTATATTTCCTAACAGCTGATTATCTCATACGCATAGGTCATGCACCTTAAAACGATAATCTGAGTATAAGATACATTGTTGCCGCACAAGTACAACCAAATATTTCACGAAGCAATAAATACACACACACTTGCACTTTCACTATGAGACTGAGAGTGACAATCATAGCAAAACCCCCGCGCCTTTTTCCCGCGCGTAAAAGGAATAGAAATAGGTCAGTGTGTTGCTATTGCATCCTAGATCCTTGCGAATTTGCTAAAAAACTTTTTTTCAGTGGACACAATTGGCAGTACAAAGATTACGGGAATTAAAGTGCTTAGCGACGGACAGTGATTTAATTAGAAAAATAAATAGCAATATTCTCCGTCGGTATAATTTGTGCATTAATATGAATCGAGGACACATCGAGAATTTAAAAATTTTGTGTTTTTGTGTGTGCGCGTACTTAACAACCAGCCGGGTGGCGCGAGCGGTCTAAACCGCCCGCCCCCCGCGCCCCCGCCGCCAAGAGAGATAACACACACGCACACGCGCTCCTGCGCGACTTTGTTACCTAGGCATCTAAGGTCAGTCAAATTTATTTATAAAGGGTGGTTGCGTTTCACTCTGACTTTAAGCTATTTAGTTTGTTTGAAAAAAAAAAAATCTCATTTTTGGCGCTTTCTATTTTTGTACTGTATCGAATTAATACTATACACGTATAGTATACGTAGTGTAATTTAATGCCCCTCTGTCATATCAACTCTGTATTATTGTTAATTTCCGTGTTTGTGTATTAGTTTCAAAAATCAGTCTGTAAATATTGTTTAGGTTCTAGTATTAATAATTAAACTAAATATTAGTTTGTTATAATATAGTTGTAATATATAGTGATAATTAAGATTAAATTATGGGGAATAAAAACAGAAGAAAGAAAAAAAATGTTCAGCATTGAACTGCAAAGCTTAAAAAAAAGTAAGTTTGATTATTATTTTTCTACGTAATTATAACAACCCACTTATAAGACGACGCGACAGAATAATATTGTAGTTGTATAGGTTCTCTTGCTTTCGTCACAGTACTAGCCTAAGTAGCAGGTCGGTACCATAAATTTACAATTATCGTAATATCTGTAATAGATTTTCAACTTTACTACAACGGAATAAGGTTTATATTCAATTGCAAAATATGAGTTTTTTGAGTTTGAGTTTCTAGTTTTGTGATTGTATAGGTAAAATATTATATTTTTTTGAAGTGAAAACTTCGTTAGCATCATTGTGATTTGAAATTTTTATGAAACGAAAAAGCTACAGTAGAAAAAGCTACAGTAAAAAGAGACATACCTACCTAAGATTTAACGTGGGAGAAAATGAGATAGGAAGCATTATACAGTGTTTTTGTTTTTTATTATTACAAATGACATCACATTTAATCCTATGCTACTAATTTGTGATGATGATGATGATGGTGATGGTGTTGGCGATGGCGATGGCGATGGTGATGGCGATGGTGATGGTGATGGCGATGGCGATGGTGATGGTGTTGGCGATGGTGATGGCGATGGTTATGGCAATGGCGATGGTGATGGTGATGGCGATGGTGATAGCGATGGTGATGGCGATAACGATGATGATGATGGTGATGGCGATGGCGATGGTTATGGCGATGGTGATGGCGATGGCGATGATGGTGATGGTGATGGTGATGGTGATGGCGATGGAGATGGTGATGGCGATGGCGATGGTGATGGCGATGGTTATGGCGATGGTGATGGTGATGGCGATGGTGGTGGCGATGGTGATGGTGATAGCGATGGTGATGGCGACGGCGATGATGATGATGGTGATGACGATGGTTATGGCGATGGTGATGGCGATGGCGATGGCGATGATGATGATGATGATGGTAATGGTGATGGCGATGGAGATGGTGATGGCGATGGTGATGGCGATGGCGATGGCGATGGTGATGGCGATGGCGACGGCGATGGTGATGGTGATGGATGGATGGATGGGTGGATGGATGGATGGATGGATGGATGTTCTTTAGCATCGTACCATACCATCGCCATCATCATCATCGCCATCGCCATCGCCATCACCATCACCATCGCCATCACCATCGCCATCGCCATCGCCATTGCCATCACCATCATCCTCATCTTCATCATCACCACAAATTAGTAGCATAGGATTAAATGTGATGTCATTTGTAATAATAAAAAACAAAAACACTGTATAATGCTTCCTATCTCATTTTCTCCCACGTTAAATCTCATGTCTCTTTTTACTGTTGCTTTTTCGTTTCATAAAATTTTCAAATCACAACTAGGGAATGCAATCCCGCACCAAAATTTCAATTGCTGGATCCCGCGGGATTGAGAGGTTCAATCCCGCGGGATCCAGGTATTTGCGGGATCCCGCAAGTTTTTTGAAAGTCATTGAGAAAAGAGAGGAATCCTGTATCATAAACGAGTCTATAGAACTTAAAATGAAACTAAAAAATATTATTGAATGAAACTATTTATTAAGTGATCAAATCACTAATCAATCAGAAATAACAATTACAAACAAAGATCAAAAACTATTACAAACAAACAGAAAACAAAAAGTTTTGTGAAACTATTACTAATTAGAAATAAAATTACTATTACAATCAAACAAAAAACAATTATTCATTATTTTGAAAGTAGCTGCGCATAAAACATAGCGTGTCAATAGTTTTGTCAGCTAAACGGCTTCTTACTTTGCATGCTAGGTATCCAGCAGCAGAAAATGCCCTTTCCGCTTCCACGCTGGTGGGCACAACTGTTAACAACGCATTGTAGACGAATTGAAGATGTTCACCTTTGATCCCACCAGATTGCAACAAATTCATTTCTTTTCTGATTATACCTTCAAGAGAATGAAGAAGAAGAAGAATGAATTCAATGAATGAACAACACGTTCTGTATGTCGCTGCGCAGTCCCGCAAATCCCGCGGGATCCCGCACGATTTAGGCGCGGGACTGGTCCCGCAAAAATGGTGCGGGATCCCGGTATTTCGGGATCCCGGTATCCCGGTATTGCATTCCCTAATCACAACGATGCTAAAGAAGTTTTCACTACAAAAAAAATATTGCAATCTGTCTATTTACGATGGAGTTATGCCCTAACATACAAATAAAAATATCCGAATTGAGAACCTCCGCCTTTTTTGAAGTCGGTTAAAATATAATATTTACAATCACAAAACTAGAAAGTTCAAACTAAAGTATGATGATGAAATTAAAATACTGTAGACGAGCAGCCCTATATTTCAAGAATAGGGCCTATTCACAATACTATTACTTATAAAAATAACCGTGACAGGGGATGTCTTTATACTGTGACAGGGGTCAGCGAGTTCATTCGAACTGCGCTTTCGCGGCATTTGCCACGCGAGGACGGAGGTAACGCTAAATGCCTACTACGCTCGAAGATCCTGGCCTTAAGAAGTAAAAATTATTCCGCGCGCTTTTTCTTTTCGCTGTACTTTTTTTTATTTGAAAATGTCGTCAAGTAATGATGAATTTATTAATTCCACACCGCCAGAAGTCTCAGAGACAGCGAAAAAGGCTACTCTAAGCCTCTTGCCCGAAAAATCGACCGATAGATACTTACAAGCGTATCAAAATTTCATCATATGGAAAACAAGCAAATAGGCAAATTCAGTCCGAGTTTTATTTATTTCCTCGAAAATATGTTATAAAACGTCGTATGACATACGTGCGCTTTGAAAATTACAGCCTCTGCTTTCTTTTAGCCCTCGCCTACGGCTCGGGCAAGCAATATCGCCTCGGCTGTAATTTTCAACTTACCGCACTTAAGTATATCATAATATACTATTAATACGACTACCAAGGATTCTAAAATGTCGTTCTGCAAGTTTCGTTCTGTGCCTCTCTATTAGACATACATCTGTGGACCTATGTTTTTTTAAGCGATTGATATCCAACTGTATGGAAGTATGTCTGCGCAACGTACAGTTTAGCACAAAGAGCTGCCTCACGGTCAAAACCTGACAATCTTTGTACAATTGAGCTGTACTGTACCGAAAGTGTTTAAAAGACATGACCTTGAGGACTTCTCTCTGAGCCCTTTCAAGCTTTATCATACTTGTCTTCGATGCACCGCCCGAGACCGTTATGCCAAAAGTTAAAATTGACTGACAAAGAGAGAAAATTTCAATAAAAGTTCATTAGAACCAAAACAGACCTGTAAATATTAACATAGACACAGAATGGGAATTATCAAATTTAGCATTCCAATTGATAACACAACAATTAGGCCAACCAGAGGCCAGAGATAGACTTATTCGCCTCTCGCACTAATGCAAAATGTGAAAGCTATGTGTCTTGGCGACCAGATCCCGATGCCATCACAATTGACGCCTTCACAATAAGCTGGCGCGATAAACACTTTTATGCCTTCCCGCCATTTTCTGTGATATTGAAATGCTTACAAAAAATTGTTTTAGACAAAGCCGAAGGTATTCTTGTTTTTCCCATATGGCCATCACAAGCTTGGTATCCCCAGTTAAAGAGTATGCTTGTTACCGAAATTGTTACTCTGAAAGCAAAAGTCTTTTTTATCACACCTGCTCTGAAAATACATACTAAATTATACCAATTAGAGGGAAGAAACGCCTTTATCCCGCCCTTCAAATCCTTTCATCCCAAGGTATGGAAGTTTGTATGAAAATCCTTCCGACCCAAGGGTGGGAAATATGTATGAAATTCCATTACATACCCGGTTTTTCTATACTGCCAAGAGACTTTAACTGTCTACTAATTAAATTTCAAGTAAATTGTTACTGGCGCCCACATACAGTTTTTTTTTTTACCAGTTACCAACCTCCTTGGTGCAAACAGAAAATTAAAAACGAAATTATTTTTGTATATAAAACGCGCGGAATCACGGAAGAAGTGGCTGCATGACCTTATGATCTTAGCCTACTCCAGAAACGGGCGAATAAAAAATGGAAAAGCCCGCGCATTTTCGCAAAAACACATTTATCTTTGTGTTTTTTGTAAAATATGGATACTTCGAGCGACAGTGATGATGTTATCCCTAACACACCGCCAGAACTATTAGAGACGGCCCAAGAAGTTGTTGATAATCTGTTGCCGTGTCTCAAAATATCAAGATACCCGGACAAAATGTAACATCTTATAATAGCTGCACTTTTAATAATTGTACTTTTAACTAAATATAAACATTTCTATGCATTTATGTCCATAATTTTCCTCGTAGGTGTAATAAAAAGCACTATACATCCCTCAGGATAAAGTACAGTTCCATACCTCAAATGGTTTGCGCCACCTCGGTATGGAACTGTCACTTTCTTCCCTCTGAAGTAATGTACTATTATCTTCCCGTTTCAGAACGCACCACCCACTTTACAAGTCGCTTACCCTGGGTGCCGCGGTGCTCTCCGGCTTGCGTTCACGCAACGAGGGACGCCTCCAACCGCTCTCGACTCAATGTTAGCTTCTTTGTCTCAAAACACTGTACAGCAATATAATGTCACCTTTAAACTGTGGTGGGACTTCTGTATAATTAATAATATTAGCGTATTTGAGGTGTCAATTCCACGGGTCATGACCTTTTTATCCGATCAATTTAATAAGGGAGCTTCGTACGGTTCCCTTAATAGTCATCGCTCTGCCCTATCGCTACTTCTAGGAAATAGTGTAGGATCAGACGACTGCATAAAAAGATTACTAAAAGGAGCATACAAGTTGAGACCATGTGTACCCAAGTACACGAGTACTTGGGATCCCCAGGTGGTACTCAACTTTATCTCTAATTGGTTCCCAAATGAGGATCTCACAATAGAAAATATCACTAAGAAATTAGCAATTTTGTTAGCTATTTGCACAGCTCACAGGGTTCAAACGATCTCCCTTATCAAGACCTCAAACATAAAATTTAATTCCAGAGGCATCGAAATAATCGTCACCGATATTATCAAGACATCGGCACCTGGCCGAGATCAACCAATTTTATCTCTACCGTACTTTGTAGATAAACCAAGCATTTGCCCGGCTACGACATTAAAAGATTACCTTCAAGTGACTAATGAGATTAGACCTGAGAACGTACCTAATTTATTCCTGACGTTTAAACGACCCCATAGAGGCGCCACGGCGCAGTCAATCAGTCGATGGATTAAACAAGTTAGTGTTGTGTGCGAGCGGCGTGGACGTGACGACATTCAGCGCGCATAGCACGCGCCATGCCGCCACGTCCACGGCGCATCGCGCTGGCCTGTCCATAGACGCCATCAGGAAGGCGGCTGGCTGGACAGCCGCTTCTCAAACATTCGCCAAATATTATTGTCGGGCCATACGCGAAGAAAATTCTTTCGCAAGTTCGGTTTGTTTTCCCCCAACCCCAAGTTAAATAAAGCCTGAGGTTATTATAGGTGTGTAGGTTATCAACCTAAACAATATTATTATGATTTAAGTTGATTCTACATTAAGATTGCAATATTGCCAATGTATTATTTATAATAGATTACTGATTAATAATTATTAAAGAAACGAAGGCATATGTTAAATAAACAAATTAAGTAAACAACTTATGTATTATTATTAGCTAAACTTCACCTCTAAACATCTACGTTGTGAATGTTATATCTGAAGAATGAAGCGATGCAATATAATATATGATCAAACGAACTTCGACAAGTGAAGTTCGATCGATATTATATTAATCGCTTCATTCGAAGATATAACACCCACCCACCCCATTTCCCTATAACGAAGTTTATGCCAAAGATTATAATAATAATACGGGTTTATGCTATACTTTACTCTAAAAAAAATGAGATTTGAAACACTGACAGTAGACATCAGACAAAAAAAAAAACGGGGTAATTTAAAAATAAAAAGTGCGAAGTTGCCTTGTAGGTTAGAGGAACTACGTTGTGAATGTTATATCTTCGAATGAAGCGATTAATATAATATCGATCGAACTTCACTTGTCGAAGTTCGTTTGATCATATATAATGCCCTACTGCAGGTCCAAAATTGGTTCACTGCTAATAATTTAGTATTAAATGGAAAAAAAATAAATGTATAAGATTTTCAATACCAAATGTCAAGGGTAGTGATTGTGAGATAATATTGAATCAAGAGAAACTAGAATTCGTCGATAAAACTGTTTTCCTAGGGATCACGCTCGACTCAAGGCTACAATGGGGTCCTCATTTAACATCTCTTGCAGGACGGCTAAGTTCAGCAGCTTATGCTGTCAGAAAAATCCGTCAATTTACTGATGTAGATACCGCGAGGCTAGTCTATTTTAGTTACTTTCATAGTATCATGTAAGACATGATACTACGGTATTTTACTTTGGGGACGGGCTGCAGACATCGATTCTATTTTTATTCTGCAGAAAAGAGCCATAAGAGCCATATATAATCTCCGCAGGCGCGATTCTCTAAGGGAACTGTTTAAGGAAATTAACATCATGACGATGCCTTGTCAATATATCTATGAAAACATCATGTATGTAAGGAAAAATTTACATATTTTTAGTAAAAGAGGTGTAAGACATAATTATAGTCCTAGAAATAGGGACCTATTAGTTCAACCAGGTTTCAGACTGGCTAAAGTAGATTCATCTTTTATGGGGTACTGTTTAAAATGTTATAATAAAATACGTCCCCACATTCTTCAACTGAAAGAGACAAAATTCAAGTCTTGTATAAAACGCACACTATGCAGTCAGGCATATTATAAGTTAGGGGATTACATCGCTGATAAAAATGCCTGGCTCAATGCTGGTCCTGCTCCACAACCAGAACTAATTGATTAACACATGGAAATACTGTTGGAGCTGCTGAAGATTGTAAGACTATCTTTGCATTGTATAAAATCAATTTCCTTTGTATTATATAATTGCATAGCACAGATGTGAGTTCTATGTACCCTATAGCTACCATTTACCGGGTAATAATATGTCTTTCATTGACTTGAATGTACCCTGGCAGCTGATAGTATGTCATGCTCACTCAAATGTCTCTCTGACGGTGGCGTGTGTGTTGGATCGTTTAGCTCCCTTCAAAATGGTTGAGCTAAATGGTGCTGATTTATGCGTCATGTTCGTGAACGGGTGCCGTCAGTTGGGGCTGGTCATCACTTAGCTGCCTCGGCTTATTTTAAATTATTTTATTTTTGGATTGTTGTTTGTTAAGTACTATTTGTTGTACCTACTCTGGACGCTCTTAACGCGTACGTCTTTCTTATTTTTTTACATCGTTCTCACATTATATAATTTTAATATCAAAAGTAATGATGTAACTAATATTTTTGTAAAATATAATTTTAAAAGAGTGTCCATGGAGTTTCTTGCCCGTTCTTCTCCATAGGTACCTACGCTTTGGAATGGGCAACTAGCTTCATATTTTCTGACTGACCGACTTCTTGACAATTCAAAAGTGCCTGTAAATGGTTTAATTGAAATAAATGCTTTGAGTTTTGAGTTTTTTTTTTAGTTTTGAGGGAAATCTTGGAGTGATGATAAGAAAAAGGAGTATAAAAGCCAATTTCAAAAGGTCAACGTTTGATAATAGTTCATACGGGAAATGAAAAAGGTTTTGTACCCGGTGCCTTTTTAACGTATAAGTCTACGGACACTACAGGTGACTATCACAATAAAATTAATAACGATAACTACGAAAAATGGCTGGTTAATCAATGAGCATTGTTCATATTTTTTTAAATGTTGTAATTGAAAAACCATTTCCAGGAATAGCGTTACTGATCATTACGGACTAATTAATTATGAAAAATATTCATATTTTATTGATATTTTTGATAAAATACGGTTGACCTTCTTTGCCCTTCAAATTACGTCGGCTTTGGCCATACAGTTTTGTATTGTTTCCTCAGAAAAAAAGTAAGAGTCAAGTATTGTCTACAATCTGTCAAATGTCAAAAATTTGTTTATATCTCATTACATTACATAGGTACATTATTTCAACACTCGAAAATATTTAATATATTGGAAAGGTTATGGAATACAGGAAGTGCTTTGTTCCAACTTGCAGCAATAATAGTAATAATGTCGCCGCGTGCATTATTATTCTATTTCTAAGTCGCCGCGTCGATTGTTCTAGTGACGACAGAGAGTAGTATATTCCTTGGAGAACACTTACACAGAAAAAAACCATTTGTAAATAAATAGGTACGCTAAGATAGGATTCGATTATTTAAGACGTCTATTCGGCCTATTGACACTTTGACAGATGTGAGATTGATGACGTTGTGTTGACAGATTTGAATTTTTAATTATGTACTAGTAAGGCAACGGCACTTAATCTTTTATGCCACTGATGACGTCACCTACCTTAAAATACTTAATTAAATATTTTTTAAATAACTGTTCAGCCAATCATCAAAATATTCAAATTAGTTTCTCAAAATGCTCTAAATTTTCAAAAAATAAATTAAACTCTAATGGTTAGAAATTTTGGACAATCCCCATTAATCCCAAATATACCCAGTGATTGTTCTGATTCACACAAATAATGTTGAAAGACCCCCCAACACCATTAAACAGGAAATGATCAACTGGTTAAACAAATACGAAATTCCAGTTGATCCAAAATTAACAAAAACCCAGATTTACGCTATTATATGTCAGCACAAGGAGAGGTATATACAGAGTTTTCCGTGGACAAAGTACTTGCTGAACATGGGCACACTGTGTTGCGATTGCCACCATATCATCCGGATTTTAATCCAATTGAAAATATAGATATGGTCTCAACTGAAAGGCCTCTAGAAATGTGGTTATGAATTTAACTACAGTAAAAACATTATTGATTGAAAAAGTAAACATGATCGGGGCTGAAGAGTGGAAAAAGGTTTGCGATCATGCAATCAAATGTGAGAATGAATATAGAAGCATCCAACACGGTTTAGACAATTACACTGATAGACTAGTGATACCTAAATACGGCTGACAGTGACAGTGATATTGACCTCTTTGAGAGAACAGCAGTGCGATTCTGTAACCATCTCACCGTGAAAATTTAGGTGAAGTGAGCGTGGAGTGGGCTGTCAATAGTGTCAATTTCTAGCAAAAACAAACTCACATCACCTAAGTTTAATTCACGGTGAGATTTTTACCGAATCGACCGGCAGGTAGTTAAATGGAAGTAATTGAGAATTAGAATTATTATTATGTTATTACAATGTCTCATTCTAACAATAGGTATAATGGTGTTTATTATGTACACTACAGCTGTAATTTTCCAAAATAATTAAATAGGTACCTACATAAACATAATGTGAACATGTTTTTTTTTATTTAACCCAACCTAAAGCCATCACTTATGGGTGCATTGCCCAAGCAAAAAAAAAATACACGGCAAACCTGAGAACGGTAGTGCAATGTGCTGATTTTTTATTTTATGTATTTTTTCTCAACAACGTAAGTACTTCTCTACCTTGGCAAAAAAAATCATTGATTTCTACCCCCTAAAATACCAAAAAAAAAAAAGAATTACAAAGTGTTATCTTATCATAACGGTGGCCTGTCCTGACCTGTTGTGTTCGTGGTTCGGCCAGGAATCTTAATATATGATGCTCCAGGATTTATTGGATTCAATCCGACTCATTCATATGCCATAAATTAAACGTTTGTAACTATATAACCCTTTGTGTGTATTGACTGTTAACAATTCTTGACTCTGCTCATCCACTAATAACTGTGTATATGCATCTGATAAATCTAAAACAACAAATACTTCACCACCTGACAATGTGGCAAACACATCTTCCGGCTTGGGAAGCGGGTAAGAATCAACTTTAATATTATGATTCACTGAACGCTTAAAATCAACACAAATTCTGTACTCTCCATTGGTTTTTCTCACTGGTACCAATGGTGATGCCCATTCTGAATAATTGACTTTATAAATCTTTCCATCTTTTTCCAACCTATCTAAAGTATCACTGACAACTTGAACAATATTATAAGGTAATGGGTAAGGTTTTAAAAATACTGGGGTACTATTTTCATTCAAAATTAATTTTGCTTCAAAACCTTCTATGTGTGAATCAACATTTTTGCTGAACACATTTGGATAAGTTTTTATGAACTGTTGTACAACATTAGACTGACTATTTGACTTCACTTCTGGCTGAATAGACTTTACATAATTTTTATTGTTAAACTACTTGACAAAATATTATTTCTCCACTCTGGGTTTAAAATATCTAACCAATCACGCCCAAGCAAAGGTATAAAAGACTTTTTATCTGCTGTTACAACAAGTGGTAACAACTTGGGAACTACTAAAGGATACTTTAACTTTTATCATACCTGCTACTTCAAGAGGACCTGACACAGTATTTAATTTTATATTACATGACTTCAAGGTATGACTTTTGAACACATCTAATTATTCCTATCGGATTCTTTTATTATTTTTATCATTTAAACTACGTAAGCTGGTAAATGTAATGTAATAATTAGATAAATGTATTAGCTGTGTAACTCCTTGCTCATACGTTTCTTACCAACTCCTTACTTACGTTTCGTAAAGTAGTCATAGTTGTGAAGAAACCAACGCAATCTAGGTAGTTTATTTTCGAAAACTTGAACTCAAACGTTCACAGGAAAATAGACATTTAGGATATCCATGCAATTTTGCTCGTGAGTGTACGTAGTTGTTACTGTTAGATAATCGGTTCTAGTACCTGCTGCTAGGTAGAAAGTAGCATAGATACTACCTATGTAGGTACGTAGTTGTTACTGTTAGAAATCGGTTCTTGTACCTCCTGCTAGGTAGACAGTAGTATAGACATAGGTAGTACCTATGTAGGTATGTAGTCGTTACTGTTACCTGGATGGCTCGACGCTTACGATTGGGTAGTTATTGTGTGTTCACACATTGGTGCTTACGTTCCAGAGACAGTAGAAGGCGCGGGCGCAGCCGCGTGGCTGCGGCGCTGGTGGCGCGCGCTGCTGGCCGAGCTGCTGGCCACGGCGCTGCTGGTGTGGCTGGGCGTGGCCGCCACGATGCCGGTGCGCGGCCCCGGCACCGTCACGTTGGCGCACCCCGCCATGGCGTTCGGCTTCGTGGTGATCGGCAACGCGTGCGCGTTCGGGCCGGCGTCCGGCGCGCACATGAACCCGGCCGTGACGCTGGCGGCGCTGCTGCACGGGCGCCTGGGCGCGCTGCCGGCGCTGGGCTACGCGCTGGCGCAGCTGCTGGGCGCGCTGCTGGGCTTCGGCGCGCTGCTGGGCACGACGCCGCGCGCTGCGGCCGCGGCGCCGGCGGGCTGCACGCTGCCGGCGCCGCACGTGTCGGCGCTGGGCGCGGCGCTGCTGGAGGCGGCGCTGACGGCGGTGCTGGCGCTGGCGTGCTGCGGCCTGTGGAGCGCGCACGACGCCTCGCGCCCGGATCCCGCGGCGCCCATCAAGCTGGGGCTGGTGGTGGCCGGGCTCGTCTACGCGGGGGTAACCACCGACTATCAAATCTAAACAAACTACATCACACGCCGGCCCTTCCCGAACAGCTGCGAATGTTTCGGCAGTTATGTCCATCGACATGCCACGGAACTGCTCACTAACTGGGCGGCGTCTGGTTGCAGGGCCACGCGACGGGCGCCAGCATCAACCCGGCGCGCAGCTTCGCCCCCGCTCTCCTGCACGGATACTGGGACTATCAATGGGTGAGTCAACTCATGACACTAATAAACAACCTTAGACTTTGTTTACTCGTAATTATGGAAAACCAACCTGTTTTTTACATTTCTATGGGACTGATAACTAGTGGATTGTGTTAGTGGACTGTATAGATGGAATGATAGAAACACGTATATTGCTAATATTATAAATTTATTATAAATATTAAGACAATGCTTATAAATATGGAACCTGACGACCGCTCAGACTTGACAACAACAAAAACAACATAAAAAGAATTATATTTAAAAAACATGACGTTTATGTTCAAAAAAGTCGCACCATGGCCAGTCGCCAACATACCGGAGCCCCAGTGGAACACTAACAACCGGTGGAGACTGACTAGGGTGCGGCTTCTATAAAATAGTAGATTTTACAACAAGTGCACAAAACAAACCATTTTTATCCGAGACTTTTAGCAGCCCGAGCCGAAGGCGAGGGCTGATAGTAATGTCGAGGATAGAAATGGTTTTGTGGACGAGTTATAAACTCTGCTTTTCACTTCGATTGCGAGGAAATAAAACAGTAGTATAACATAACATTTATTTAATTAAAATTCAAAGTAAAATTAGAACAGTTTTGAATACTGAAGGAATTTTTTTTTTAAATCTTACGACATTGATATTAGGCTGCAGACCTATAAAGCCTACTATTAAATTAATTTTGTAATAATAATTTTCTTAAATCAACTAACCTACCGTACTTGAATTAAAATTTTAATATCTATTATATCTTAAAAAACACATAAGGCAAATAAATTAAAGTAAATATTATATAATAACAAATTCTATCTATGAACTTCTTATTGCATTTGGCTGTATGGCTCATTTTCTTTGCCTTAATATAATACATTTATGAGTAGATACGTTAATGCCCTTGTGCACAAAATTCGATTTTGTGCAGCCTATACCCTGCACAAAGAAGCACTTTCAGAGCATGAGAAGTGAAAACAAGTTTTCGGGCCGGTCGGCGCAGGAGGCCGCCCTTGGTACGGACGTCTGCTACGCGGACCGCTCCGTTGGATCCTGCGTATACCTTCTCTATCCTTCCTAGGGGCCATAAACCACGAGGCAGGCTAGAGTCGGCGATCAGCACCACATCTCCCTCACTCAGATTTGTTGAGTTGCTGGTGAAGAGGCCTCTCGGTCGGAGCGTCGGCAGATACTCACGCACCCATCGTACCCAGAATTTATCAGCGAGTCACAAGGTTCTACGCCAGTCGCACCTTCTCAGCAGGTCTGCATCCGTGAGTGTTGAAGTCCATGGCGTGACAGAAGATGTACCGAGAATGAAATGGAATGGCGTTATTGCCTCTGGTGAGTCAGGAGATGTAGGAACATAGGTCAACGGCCGCGAATTTACAATGGCTTCTGCCTCCAATAAGAGCGTCGTCAGCACGTCTTCCTTGAGCGGTTGGTTGGTGAGGCAGGATTTCAGTGCTGTTTTTACGGTTCGCACGAGCCTTTCCCACGCACCGCCCATGAATGGAGAAGCAGGCGGAATGAAGCGCCATTCGATTTTGTGATTAGTGGCGTATTCCTGTACCAAGTCGTCATGTAGGTTGCGTAGCTCGCGGGAGGCCCCAACGAAGTTTGTGCCATTGTCCGAGAAAATAGTTGTAGGTGATCCTCGGCGAGCAATGAAGCGTCTCAGGCTCATTATGGCGGCGTCTGATGATAGCGAAGTGACTAATTCTAAGTGAAGCGCTCTCGTCACTAAGCAGGTGTATAATGCGACATACCTCTTCTCTTGGCGACGGTATATTTTTACCATAATAGGGCCAAAATAGTCGAGGCCGACGTGTGTGAAGGGCCTTTTGTGATGGTCGAGTCTTTCAAGGGGTAGGTTGCCGATCTGGGGTTGAGTTGGTTGGGTTTTCCATCTTCGGCATTGTAAACAGGCGTGTGCTACGCTACGGATGCTGTCTCGTGCTCTAAGTATCCAATATTTCTGTCGGAGTTCGTTCAGCACTAGTTCGTTGAAGTGATGAGACGCTCTATTGTGTTCATAGAGGATGAGTAGTCGTACAGCATGGTTGCGGCCGTCGAGGATAATCGGGGACTTTGCGGTCTCGCTAACTCCCGGTGCAAAACTTATCCGTGTGTTTAGTCTCAACAAACCGTCTAAATCGAGTGTCGGTGCGAGTTTCGCTATTCGGCTGTTTCTGGGCACTGGCTTTAAGGATTTTAAAGCTGTTAGCTCCTCGGGAAAACTCTGCCTGAGCTTGTTGGAGTACCATCTTCTCGGCTTCTACGATGTCCGCGGCGTGAAGTTGATAAGGAGATGTGGTACTGTCAGTATACAATTTAGAATTTGGAGTTACAGGCCGAGACAGTTTAAGCCGGAATATTCGTGCGCCCTGGAGAACGCGGGCGGTGGTGCGAAGGAGACGCAGCCAAGAACTAAAACGCGACGGGTCAGGGAGCAAGTCCGATGACGGGGTGTCGAGGAGCAGAACCACTAGGTCTGATTTTAACTCAGGATCTAGTGAACTCTCTTCCACGTTATTGTCGTACTCGGTAGGCCACGTGCATGGTGGTCCAAGAAGAAACGGCGGCCCCGTAAACCACCGATGACATGCGGTGAAATTCATTTTTTTTGGTTTTGTTGCATCATCGGCGACGTTAAGAGAGGTAGGGATCCACCTCCAACTGGACGGGTTAGAGGTCTCCAGTATCTCTCCTAATCTGTGTGCCACAAACGCTTTGAATGCGCGAGCATCGCTCCGAATCCACTTAAGGACTGTGGTTGAATCAGTCCAAAAAATAGTCTCGGAGGGCTGAAAACGATGAGCTTGCAAAATCGTTTGTGCATACCGCGAGGCGATTAGCGCGGCTTGTAATTCTAAACGAGGAATCGAAACTGGTTTGAGAGGCGAAACGCGTGCTTTGCTTCCAATGAGAGCCGTAGACACGGTGCTATCGCTGTAAACGAAACGCCAGTAACCAACACAGGCAAAGGCTTGCTCGCCGCCGTCGGCCACCACGTGCAGCTGAACGTCTACAATATCTGACCTACTCATGTACCAGCGAGGAATTTTTATGTTGGCCGCAACCTGTAATTGTGTAAACCAGTCCTTGCATTCACTAACATACACCTCGGGAAGTGGCGTATCCCAACCAATACCTGCGCGCCACAGTCTTTGAATTAAGATACGGCCCCAGATAATGACTGGCATCAAAAAACCGAGAGGATCGTAAACCTTCATAACGTTTGATAATAGACTGCGTTTAGTTAAAGTTTCAGTAGGTATCTGGGGTAAGGTACGAAAGCCTAACGAGTCTTGCCGTGGGTCCCATTTGACACCCAAGACGCCAACTTCAGTGCTAGGTGGTAGCATAACGTCAGAAGTAGCGTCGCTTCTAAGTTCCTTAGGAATAAGTGAGACAGCGTCTGGACGATTTGACACCCACGTTCGCATTTCGAACCCGCCAGCTTTGTGGACAGTGACTATCTCAGTAACTAGTCGAGCTGCGTCGTCAATGTTGGAGTGGCTTCCGAGATAATCGTCCATATAATGGTCTTCTATAATTGCCTTACAGGCATCGGAGAACTCTGCTTCCATTATTTTGGCATTTTTGTTTTTGATATAGAGCGCGATAAATGGGGATGAGACTGCGCCAAATATCATAGAGGACATTCTGTACTCTTTGAGGTTGCCGTCCTTCCCGCGCCAGAGAAAGCGCTGGGCATCCCTATCTCGTGGAGCGATTTTAACTTGTGGGAACATTTCCTTGATGTCACCGTTTAAGGCGACTTCGCCTTCCCTAAACCGGAACAAAATGTCGAGAAGAGGTGACAATAAATCGGGGCCTTGTAGTAATAGACTGTTGAGGCATATACCTTTCGTGACCGCAGCAGCGTCATGGACGGCTCTCAGCTTCTTTTTTTGTGGGTGAAGGACGCCGAAGATAGGTAGGTACCAGCGGATGGATCCGTCTGTGTTGATGTTGATGCACGATGTATTTGGTGTAATCCGCTGATGATACGTCTGTGGATCGCACTCTTCGGCATATCCCTTGCTGATAACATCGTCTATAAATTTTTGAAAAGCGGTGGCAAACGTTGGGTCCTTCGCCATTTGACGTTCGAGGGCCTTAAAACGGGACAGTGCTTGCGGATAACTATCAGGTATGACTTCCGGTAAATCTTGTTTCCAGGGTAGACCCACCTCGAAATGGCCATTGTCGAGTTGATGAGCTGAAGATTCTATTATATCTATGGCTCGTTTATCGTCGTCGTTTAGGCGAGGAGCACTTTTCGAAATACCCAAAGCGTCAATTTCGTATTGTCTTTTAATGAGGGCGTCCAAATCGTCCGAAATGTGATTTACGAACTCAAGTGGCTTGGACGAAACGGAAAGCGCGCCATGAAGTACCCAACCTAATAAAGTTTTAGAGGCAACGGGCTCGTTCTTCTTTCCGCAACGTACTTCGCGACTCAAGGAAAGGTGCCAATCTGGCGCGCCGATGAGGACAGTTGGGGGAGTATCGGCGTACGAAAGTTCGTCAGATAGGTCTGCCAGATGACTATAATCCGAGAAGTTTACCAAGTTATGATTTTGTACGCGAAGCCCCAATGGTTTAATGGCCCGTGCATGCTTCACTAGGTAACGATCGGTTCGGTTACGTCCACGAATATGAAAATCTACGTAGCTTACTTCGACTTCCTTGGTCATACCACTGACACCTTCAATGTGAAGACGCTCTTGAAACGTGGGTTTCGCACCGATGCGTGCTATCACCTCTCCGTCAATCAACGTTGCCGTACTGCCCTCGTCAAGTAGTGCTGTCGTCTCGAACTCGCCGTCGGGACCCTCGAGTACAATCGGCACCACTTTCAGCAGACCGCGGGGACGTGACATCGACGGCAGAGACCCTGTTGCATTAACAAGAAAATCAGACGTGTTCGTGATCTTAACAGCAGCCTCGATTTTGCTGTCGGTACCGTCCGTGTGGGTAGGGTCGGTAGTTTTAGCTGAAGATACTTGTGTATTATTGCACTGTCCGCAGGGTGCCACGCTAATTTTAGCATTGGAGGTTCCCGGGCCGTGAAGGAGTGCGTTATGACGTCTCGAACATCCGTCAACTCCACAGCATTTCGCGCGGCAGTTGTTCCACGTGTGCGGATTCGACTTAAGGCAGCGATAGCACACT
This sequence comes from Luperina nickerlii, assembly GCA_963855955.1. NCBI lineage: Eukaryota > Metazoa > Arthropoda > Insecta > Lepidoptera > Noctuidae > Luperina > Luperina nickerlii. The sequence continues at coordinate 88,603 of OY979666.1, read as the reverse complement.
TTGTTTTCACGTACCCATCGCCACCTGTCGTCGACTTTCAAAACTAAAAAACTCTTACAAATTTTAATGTTGTGTGGTCCTTGTTTGCAATATATACAACACTCGGGAGTTTTATCGCTTGATAGCGTCGCGTGTATAGTTTCCTTTCGCGGTTGAAATTTAGAGGAATGTGCCGGAGTCGTTGCCTTAACAGTATTGTGAGGAACAAAATTGTATTTCAATTGTTTGTCAGCTTCGGTCAGAAGAAAGTGTGACAATAATTCCAATTTTGCGATTGATTTTCCATCGGTTGCGTAAGCAGAGGCAAAATCTGTAAAGCGAGCTCTGGTGTGTTCGCTCAGTTTTATCAAAATGCACTGAAAAAGCTCCGGTGAACACAGATACTCGTTTTGTTTCAGTAGCATAAGAGTAGTAATAAAATTACGTAGTTTGTTCGCTAAACTATTTAAATCTTCGGGGGAACTTAGCTTAGGACTGTTACGCAGCTCGGTGACCTCGCGGGCTACCAGCAATTCCGGTCGTGCGTACGTCTGCTCCAAGGCGTTCATGATGTCGCCGGGGTCGCCGGAGATCCACAGGAGTGACGCGACGGACTGGTACGCCGGACCGCGAATGGCGTTGTTCAGACGTTCTAAGTTCTCTGAAGGGGAAAAATTTGACTTAGTTCTTTCGTAACTACTCTTGAAAGCCATCCATTGACCGACATCACCCGAGAATGTGACAAGTTCGGGTTTCTTTGGTCTGTTCGAAAGAGAGTTAATAGCTTGTGCGAGTTTGGTTACAGGGTCTGAGGAGCGTTCAGATTGTATCGATTGATGTGCCATGTTGTTGTAGTTATTTTCGTAAGGTGCATACTCGTATATGGGCTTAGAAAGGGTTCTATGGTTGACATCGGGCAGGAAAAACGGTGCCGTGTTGGTGAGGGCGGCCGGCTGTGACTGATGTCCTTGTGGGTTACCCAGGGTGACAGTCGGAGCCTCACCAGGCATGTTTTTATGAGTTGCCGTGGTCACGTTTAAGTTTTGTTCTAAAACCCAACTTTCAGTGCGCTTTTCAGAGACACGACTAGAAAAACACGAACTACGAGATTTGGCTAACTTATCTGAAGCTTCCAGGGCGGCGATGTTCGCTTGTAGTTCGGCCTGCTCTGCCTCAGCCTCGAGGCGAGCGAGTTCGAGCTCTCGCTTGCGCTCGCGTTCAGCCTGTTGACGTTTGCGCTCCACTTGGCGCTGCTTCACGACGGCTTCAAGTGACAGCTTCTGTGCGCGGACGGTCGCCGAAGAACACGAGTGGCGAGTGGCCTCACTACGCGATATTCCGCTGTGGACACTAAAAGTGCTTTTAGTTGGCGCATTGACATTCGCCTTGTTATGTGTGTTAGCGCGAGCATCTGGGCGTTCCGAAGCGGGACCAGGTTGTGCCTCGCTAGGGGGAACGGTGCCCGCCTGTTGTATGCCCGCACTATCAGGCAATGCCGAAGCGCCTTCGGTTGTTGTGGCTGAAACCGGCCGGGTGCCACGCGGTGAATGTTGCACCCGTCCGAATCCCGTAGCCGTCAGGTCTGGCTTTGTCTTGCTACGTGTTTCCACCATGGTGTAAAACTTACGTGAACAATGCGTGAATTTTACGAAATGAAAACGAAAACCTAGTAATATATAAGTCAATGGCGAAAACTATGAATCAGTAGGTACGTGAAAAAATTTGACAGATGCAATTACAATGAATGTTATACTTACGGCGAGAATGGACCAAAATGATAACTAGTGGATTGTGTTAGTGGACTGTATAGATGGAATGATAGAAACACGTATATTGCTAATATTATAAATTTATTATAAATATTAAGACAATGCTTATAAATATGGAACCTGACGACCGCTCAGACTTGACAACAACAAAAACAACATAAAAAGAATTATATTTAAAAAACATGACGTTTATGTACAAAAAGGTCGCACCATGGCCAGTCGCCAACAGGGACCAACCCTGAAATCAAGTAGATCAACAGAAGATCTCTGGGGAATGGCAGTAAAAGTTTGTAGATCTATCATCGAAAAGATTGCGCCCTATTTAGCTTTCATATTAAACATCAGTGTAGACCAAGGAGTGTTTCCGGATCTCATGAAACACAGTAAAGTAGTTCCTTTGTTCAAATCCGGTGATAGTAAAGAACCCAACAATTATAGGCTTGTCTCAATTCTGCCGGTTCTCAGTAAGGTGTTTGAAAAGTGGAATCAAATGTTACGCCACTTTAATAAAAATTCCATCTTTCATGAACAACGTTACACCAAAGGGCGTTCTACCACTGACGCCGGTGTCAACCTAATAAAGAACATTTTTACAAGGTTTAATTGAAATAAGTAAATGCTTTGAGTTTGACAGAATAACTAATTTGACATAGCGAAAGAGTTTGTTCCTTTTTTCCTATTTAGGTATTTCTTCTTCTTTCTTTCCATTTGGCTTGCTTAGTGCTGTCTTATAATTGTCTCAGGTTATAAGACACTAGAACTTTGCTCGCGACTTTGTCCGCGTGTAGGTATATCGTACTTTTCTCAAAAAAAAAAAACACTGGCACTCCGGTAGTGCCGACAGAAGTGAAAACTTGAACAATTACGAGTGTATTTTGTGAATCGTCTTATAAACAAAACACGCGTGTTAAGGTGTGTTCCTTATTTTATAGGGTTTTTTGCAAATCAGGTATGATGACCAAAGTGACTGGTTTATTCTTCTCGTGAAAGGAATTTATTCAGATTTACAAATAAGCACACAGGATAGACTTCAGTTCGTGGTGTTGGTCTCGCATGGAGCTCGTCGTCAGTTATATATCCGTGGTTCAGCGCCATCTCGTCGTTGTTGGATGAACTACGTAGTTAGTACGCGAGGCCCTCGTAGTTCTTCCCGATGTGCATAGATGGCGCTGTCCTCAACAACGCGCGTCTTACGTTTTACGTCTTACGTCTTACGAATTTTCGATCAGGGTCACGTGACCTGACGCGAATTTAGAAGTTTTTACCCATTCCAAAAAAAGTACACAGCGCCGCTAAAGAAGTTTTCACTTCAAAAAATTCGAAAATGTATGTTTATGATCTTTATAATTTATTTAGATAAATAAGAAGTTTGTTAAAAAAATATAAATTAATAATTTTATAAATAATTAGAATGCGGACCAATTTTCAAGTTTATTCAAATGAATAAGATTTTTCATATAAACTGTATCCCCTCTTTTTATCCCCCTAGGGGTGGAATTTTGAAAAATCGTCTGGGATGTTTCTATAACTAAACTACTAGTAGGTACTTAAAGATTATATACCAATTAAAAATCAGGAACTGTATAATTTACATAAGTATTTGTACGTACCAAGTATCAAGATCAATTTACATATACATTTTTTTTAATTAATCAAGCTACTCACGAAAATCCCCTTGAAAATCGAATTTCCACTTTTTGCTCCATCAAAAGTCAATTTTCGAAAACCCCATGCACATTATTGATTATTTTCTGTCAAAATTGTTAATACTGAGTTGAGTTTTGTTTGAGTTAATCGGACCGCGCGTTAAAATTCTTCCACACAAACTTTAACACCCACTAATAATGATTTAATAATAATGATTTATTTATTTGTTAGCATAGGTAAAGAAATACAGATCTTATGTTTGATGATCAGAGCGCTATGTTATGCCAGGAGGCGTACAAATATGGTGTGCAAATCTAACCGAGGATTACAAATTAAAATTTACTAAAAATATTTGAAAATCATGCAGTTATGGTATTAAATAGAAAATAAATTGAACGATCACATATTTCATACTCCAATTATGTCAAACCCAAATGAGGAATTATTAAAATGTCAAAGATCTATGTCAAAATAATTAAAATGTCAATATTTATATAATTGTAATTCTAAATTAATTCGTCATTTAAGTATTCATCAATAGTATAATAACATTTTATCAATTAAGAACAATTTCATTTTTTTCTTAAATTGTGTAAAATTTAATTCTTTTATGGCGTCTGGAATTTTATTATAAATGCGTGGAGCCATACCCAGGACACTTTTTTTTACTAATGCAGTTTTACATTTATAATAATTGCTCAAAGCATTTTTGTACTGACTACGAATTGGACCACTTCGTACCATTGTCATTTTTTCAAAAAGGTTGGAGTTTGTTTTAACGAAGATACTAATTTCTAATATGTATATCGCCGGTAGCGTAAGTATTTTTAATGATTTAAAGTACGGTGCACAGCTGTCATCTGTTTTTTGTGCCTTAAATAGTAATCCCTTATCCGGGGAATTACCCCAAAAAATAATTCCGTATCGTAGAAGTGAGGCTACTAGACCATGATAGGTAACAAGTAACGCATCTATATTTACTTTTCTAGCCAATTGAAAAAGTGCATAGGCAGATTTATTTATTCTTTTACACCACTAAAACCCATTTAACCCACACGAAGTTTATTTCAATGGTAAGAATGTAAATTTCTCACTTTCGATAAATAAAATTGTATCTTGCACTAATGTTAGGAAGATATGAAAGGGTATTTCATTATACTCTCATCGCAAAAAAAAAAAAAATCATAAACAGAGCTTGTCGAAAAAATCTATAAATTTTTAAAGATGTTCCCGAAGAATTTCCCCAAAAATAAAAAAAAATGTTCATATAATCTTAAACTATCAAAAATGGTGCAACATACATGGGGTATTTTCGGATATCCCTAAGTATGAGGAATCTAATTTTATTTTTTGACGTCACTTTTGACGTTGGATCACCTTTATAACATAGAACATAGAATTTAAAAATATTATGTTGGTCCGTCTAATTTACAGCCGCAAAAATAGCATTTTTTTTCAAAGAAAAACTGTTAAAAATACCTTTTTGCCGATTTGATAAACATGGTAATTTTTGTAAGATTTTTCTCGCCTTGCGAGAAAAATAAGGACTCCGTGCAACCGCCCGCCAGGTGGCCGCGCTGGACGGGTGCGTCTCATAACGTATAAACTCATTTGGTCTAATTTCATTTTATTATCGTTCATAAGATATAATCAACGTGAGATATACCAACTGTTAATATAATTTCTTTAAATATAACATTTATTTGTTCTAAAACTTAATTAGTATAACGTTGTTTGATATAACGTTTATGTAATCGAAAATCATTTGGTCTAACGTTTAATATGTATATTGTTTATTTAATCGAAAATCATTAGGTCTAACGTTTAATATACATAAAAAAACATCATTATGGTTAACACCCCGATTCAGAGTAGGTACCCCGACTCAGGTTAGGTTAGAAGGCTATGGCGGGAGCGAAGCTCCTGCCTTAGCCTTCGTGGTTATTTTTTTTTAAACCATCCAGAAATTGGAGCAAGTAAGGAAGGAACGATAGGAGGTCGACATAGGATGCAAGAGCGAGCGAAGGGCACCCCGAGGTTCGGTTTGGTTAGGTTACTTTAAGTTTAAACCCTTTACGTAGAAATAGGAGCCCCGCGAAGCGGGGCTCCGTCGACATATAATGCAAGAGCGAGCGTATGAGAATACAAATACCTTTACCGAGGTATATATTAGTGATGTAACGGATATTCGCATTCGCGAATATCCGCATATTTATCAATATTCGCATTCGCATTCGCAAAAATTATGCGAATATTTAGCGAATGTTTTTAATAATCAAAAAGGAAATTATTACATGCATGCAAGTGAAATAATAATACAATAGATAACACTTAGATATTTTTATTAAATCATACTTCTACATTCTAAATTAAAGTCTCATTTATGAAAAAAAAACTTCAGAGATCTGATCAAATCTAACATTAATCAGCCTTGTTACAACTATGTAAGGTTTTCATTTATTTAGTAGTAAGTACCTATTGTTACGAGCTTGGGGTTCGTGACAATAAAAACTGCCGATTTAATAACCAAAAAAATGAGACTTTACTCACCAACACTAATTACAAGTCAAACACACTAATTAAGAAACACAATTGCACTTACTGATCACTCTTAAGTCGCACTCGAATATCGCCTTCGATGTTATCGCTCGTATCGCTTAATCGAAACTATCCCTGTCTCGCGGCCCACCCGGCCTTATATAGTGCCGCAGAGCTAGTACATAAACATCTAGAACGTTCGAGTACATACCGGTCCCGACTGACTCGACGTCGATAGTTCTCGGAATTACTAGTACTTAGAAAAAGGTCAAGTAGGGTCAAGGTCCTAGTACCAAGGTACTAGTTCCGCTACCCGATACTAGATGGCGCTAGTGGTAACTAATGTCGCCATGTATCAAGCATTATTTGCGGCGCGCAACACTGCCCCCTCCTTAGACATGCTCGTCCCGAGCATTATTGGCCCCATAATAACGCGCCAGTCGATCCACATGGACGATCTTAGGAGTACCTCTTGCACCTTTCTGTATCCGGTAGGTTACATCATTGATCTTTGTCACAATCCGGTACGGTCCGTCCCATTTAGCTTGAAGCTTAGGAGATTTCCCTTTGCTACGGACTGGATTGTGCAACCACACCAGTGAACCTTCGTCGAACCCTTTATTGTTCATTTTGCGGTCATAACGGGTTTTCATCTTTTCAGACATTTGCTGGCCCGATTGTCTGACGTGCTCATACATGTCATTCATTTTGTTCCGCAAATCATTCGCATAATCAGTTACACTGCGTGGGGCATCAGGTGGTATTCCGGTGATCAGGTCTGCAGGTAGCCGTAGTTCTCTTCCGAAGTTTGCGAAAGCAGGCGTCACCGATGTACTTTCGTGAACAGCGCTTCGATATGACAGCAAAAACGGTTGTATGTGCTTGTCCCAATCTCGTTGCCGATTTTCCACAACTTTTGCTAGGTACCTCTCCAGTGTCTGGTTAAATCGTTCCACCATTCCATCCGATTGTGGGTGGTAGGAAGTAGTTCTTGTTTTATGAGTACCCATAACTCGACAAGTTTCCTGGAATATTTGGGACTCAAAATTCCTTCCTTGATCACTGTGAATCTCCAAAGGCACTCCAAAACGACAGAAGACTTCATGAACCAATTTATCCGCAACTGTCGAAGCTTCTTGATTTGGAATGGCGAAGACTTCCGGCCACTTCGTGAAGTAATCCATCACAACCATGAAATACTTGTTACCACTTTCACTCTCCGGAAACGGCCCCGCAACGTCAAGGGCTATCCTCTCCCATGGTGCACCAACATTGTACAATTTCAATGCACCCCTTCTACGAGTCTGAGGTCCCTTTACAGCTGCACAACTTGTACATTTGCGACACCAATCCTCGACATCGTCCCGACAGTGGACCCAGTAAAACCGTTCTCGTATCTTCAGTAGAGTCCGTTTTACTCCCAGATGACCTCCTGAACAACCATTATGGTACAGCTGTAGAACATCCGGTACTTGAGCTTTAGGGACAACCATTTGCAAATGACAGCTCTTCCCATTTTCTCCCCGAGCATTTTCCCATTTACGGCACAGGACTCCATCCTGAACCACAAAGCTGTCCCATTGAGCCCAATAGCTTTTTGTGACCGAGCTCATCGCTGAGACGTCGCTCCACCTGGGCTTAGGAGCTCTGGCCTTCATCCACTCCAGAATCGGCTTGATGTCCGAATCTTCCTGCTGTGCACGTTTTAGGCTTTCCTTCCACTCGTTGTTGAGGTCTGTCTTGAGCATCCTCACAGGTACCACTTCCTTACTCTCTTGCTTAGTACAATGCTTGCAGTCTTCAGGACAAGGTCTTCTTGACAATGCATCTGCGTTGCCATGAGATTTTCCGCTGCGATGTTCGACCACGAAGTCGTATTCCTGCAGTAGTTCAATCCATCTCGCAACTTGTCCTTCTGGGTTTTTGAACTGCAATAGCCATTTCAGTGCAGCATGGTCAGTTCGTAAGTGGAATTTCCGACCCAGAAGATATTTGCTAAAATACTGCAATGACTTTACCACAGCAAGCAGTTCCCGTCTCGTAACACAATAGTTCCTTTCCGGCTTTGACAACGACTTGCTGAAGTACGCTATCACAACCTCTTGATCACCATTCCGTTGGGACAACACACCGCCAAGTCCTATATCACTTGCGTCTGTGTCAACTATAAATTCCTTGTCCGCATCAGGGTATCCCAAAATAGGTGTATTGCACAGACGGTCCTTTAGCTCCTGGAATGCGATGTTGCAACTATTATCCCAGCAGAAATGTCGCTTCTCCTCGGTTAGCTTATGCAGGCGTTTGGCTATATCTGCAAAGTTCTTGACAAATCGCCGATAATAGGAGCACAAACCCAGAAACGCTCTGACCTGCGTCTTGTCCTTTGGAACTGGCCAGTCCTTGACAGCAGCAATTTTCTCTGGATCCGTGCGGATACCTTCTTCAGACACGACATATCCCAAAAAGCTAACTTGTCGTTTGAATAGTGAACACTTCTTCGGACTTAACTTGAGGTTGGCACTCTGGATCTTCATGAGCACGCGTTCCAGATTTTGTAGATGTTCTTCAAACGTGCGGCCTACGATGATGATGTTATCCAAGTAGACCAGGCAGGCATCGCCAATTAACCCGGTAAGTACAAGTTCCATCAACCTTTCGAACGTTGCTGGAGCATTGCACAATCCAAACGGCATAACTTTAAATTGCCACAGACCCTTTCCTGTCGAGAATGCAGTTTTCTCCCTGTCCTTAGGATCAATTTCGACTTGCCAGTAGCCACTTTTCAGGTCCAGCGTGCTAAACCACTTTACGCCAGTAAGCATGTCCAGCGTGTCATCGATTCTCGGCAAAGGATAGCTGTCCTTCTTCGTAACGTCGTTCAGACGACGATAGTCAACACAAAACCGCATGCTGCCGTCCTTCTTTCTTACCAGCACTACAGGTGTACACCATGGACTAGATGAAGGTTCAATAACACCATCCTTCACCATTCCCTCAATCATGGTTTCCACTTCCTTTTCACGTGCTACCGGCAATCTCCTTGGCCGCTGACGGATAGGCAATTCTTCTCCTGTATTTATTTTGTGTTGAACTAAGCCAGTCCTCCCGATGTCAGCATCGTTTGCCGAGAAAACATTGGCGTACTTGAGTAACATCTTCTTTGCCTTGACCATTTCATTTTGGACAGAGCGCTGTGGCAGTCTTCTAAAAGTGTGGTCACTCTCGTTTGTGCATCCTTGCTGAGGGTCCCAGTCGATAGATATTGGCATCGACGCAACCAATCCACTTCCTCGCAAGTACCAACTAGTGTGCCTTTTTCTATAATGTGTTCCTGATCACAAAGGTTCAGCACACGTACCCCTGAGATGTCGGTGGCTCTGACCAGAGTTCGTGCCACTTTCCATGGAAGGTCATTGTCTACCCTTTCCACGAGTACACAACGAGGAGTTCGCCCAGGATTCCGAGGAAGACTAACCGGCACAATCGTTTCCGATCTCGGCGGAAGAATAATCTTCTTAAGGCTGTATACATTTCCTGGTAACGCCCCTTCCACGAAAAGTTCCTCTTGTCCACATTTCAATACACCTTGCTTGACGTCGATCTCGCAACAATTCTTCCTCATAAAGTCAAGGCCCAGGATGCAATCGTCCATTATATCAGCCACAATGACATTATGCAGGTAGATTATGTTGCCTAGCTTCAATTCCATCTTCTTCTCTCCATGGACGGGTATGCGCTGACCGGTGGCTGTTACCAAATTAATGTGTTCTCGGTTGTGTGCGGAGTCCCCAAGGAACCGACTTATAAGTTGGGAACTGACAACCGTACGAGAGGCTCCAGTATCTATGGTCAGCTTACACGGCGTTCCGTTGACCTCGCCCTTGATGATTAGGCTATTCCCATCATGGGTTTGTGTGATCGAAATCCTTGGGGCTCTTTGCACATCAGCCAGCACCCGCCCCGCAGTCCTGGCTATTACTCGTTTCCCTGCTGCTGGTGTTGGGCGGCGCTGTTAGTTGCACTGCCCTCTGGAGATCGGCCGTCTTCTCTCTCTGCAGTTCGCTTAGGGCAACTGGATCGAAGGTGGCCCCTTTCTCCACAGCCGTAGCACCTAGGGCTGTATCCTTTACTGCGCTCGCGAACTGTAGCCGCTGCAACTTCCCTGACGCGATGGGAACGATGATCCTGCCGCACAGCTTCCACCTCCAGTGCATGGGCCAAGGCGTCCTTCAGCGTCCCGTGGTGACCGAGCCTCACAGCAGCTCTAACTTCAAGGTCGCGGATGCCGTCGATGAATGCCTGCACCAGGTTTCCATCAATCAGCGCAGGTACGGACTGGTAAGCTTTGCGAACCAGCTTCTCCACTTCAAGTGCCCACTGCTGCAGGTTTTCGTTGTTGCGTTGCACGCGATCCTTGAGCTGCGCCCGAAACACGTGTTCCAGGTGAGCGTCGCCATACCGAGCCTCCAATGCCTCAAGGAGCTGCTCGTAAGTCACTTCCTTACCGAGAGCTTCTAGAACAGTTAAGGCCTGGTCGCGCAGGCCCAGGGTGAGGGCAGTCATGGCCTGACTTTTATTCCACCCGTTCGCCTTCATGACAGCCTCAAATTGGATTTTGTAGGCCGACCAGGAAGAAGTTCCATCGAATGGTGGCACTTTGAATCCCACGTAGCGAAGGTGTTGTAGCTACGGGAGTTGCGATTCCATCCCCAAGTTTAAGGTTGTCCAGCGTTTTCTTCATGTCAGCCATCACGTTGTCAACCCGATTATTCATGTGGTCGATTCGGGTTTCAGCTTCCGACAGACGGTTGTCGTGTTGAGCAACCTTATCCTTCACCTCCTTCATGTCTTTCCCGAAGGTAGCGTGAAGGTCCTTTATAAGGAACATCTGCTCTTCCTGGCGGCGCGCCTGCTCCTCCTTATCCCGCTGGAGCTGTTCCTCCAACCGACGAGCCTGTTCCTCCTGTCGGCGGGCCTGCTCCTCCTGTCGGCGGGCCTGCTCCTCCTTGTCCCGCTGGAGCTGTTCCTCCAACCGACGAGCCTGTTCCTCCTGTCGGCGGGCCTGCTCCTGCAGCATCATCATCAGAGCAGCAAAATCTGGTGCTGATGATGCCGGAGCAGCTGTGGACGGACCGGCCTCCGTGGTCGGTAGCTGGCCTTCCGACCCCTGTGGCATTGCTCCACCAAATCGCCTCTGATCCATCTCTTGCTGGCGTTGACTCCGGGTACGGATACCCTCCATGTCGTCTTTGGGTAAAATCGGCATTTTAAACCTCGCTTCTGACACCAATTGTTACGAGCTTGGGGTTCGTGACAATAAAAACTGCCGATTTAATAACCAAAAAATGAGACTTTACTCACCAACACTAATTACAAGTCAAACACACTAATTAAGAAACACAATTGCACTTACTGATCACTCTTAAGTCGCACTCGAATATCGCCTTCGATGTTATCGCTCGTATCGCTTAATCGAAACTATCCCTGTCTCGCGGCCCACCCGGCCTTATACAACGTGTAACGGAAAGGGTATATACATACCAAAGGCACGGCTTCTTTGGATGATATCAAACGATATTGGAAGGGTTTTTTAATCCTATATCTACATGTTCAGAACTTATGAGAATTTTTAATACATTGATACCAGAAACCGAACTTTTCAAATTGAAATAAACACATCACTAGCACTAAATCAGCTGATCGGTGTCAGTGAACCATTTGTGAGTAAAAATAAACCTCTTACTCCTGGTATTTCTGAATAAAATGAATAAAAGGTTCCGCATGTTTATTTTTTGTTTACAAAATATTATTACTGACTTTTCCTAAACTTTGATTTTGGTCTAGGTATTAAAATTTTACGAAATAATATTTAGGTACCTGTTTGCACTGTCACGTATTATCTAAGCGTATTATTTACACACTTGTTGGTTTTTTATGTAGTTGTCCTTTTGTAGAAGATTACTTTGTAGATAATTATTATCTACATAGTAAATAGTAATCTTCCACCCACCCCACCTTACCATCGTACCTACAACACAATAAATACCTAATTAAAAACAATATTCCTGTATTGAATTTCCCAACGTTATTCCTATCCTTTTATTTTGGTGGCCATAAGGATAAACGATGTTTTGCTTTAAATCGATTTTTTAATCGATTCACAGAACGAATCCCATGCTCTTGAATCGATCTACTAAAAATTCAACAAAAATCGTAATCAAAAAAATTTTAAACAACATTTATCACACCTTTATTTTGTGACATATTTACAGTTGCCAGTCAGGTAGGTACGTCTAAACTTTTAATCAATAATATTAATAATTGATAACCTTTCCAGCGTAATTAAATTACTTTCATTCAGATGGTACAGATGTAGTCGGTTAAAATCAAATGTTTCAATCTTCGCTTAGTGCTAACATAAATAATGCGGACAAGCTAAAAAGTGTCGGCATAATTATGTATGTAATTGATCTTGTTTGAAATAAATAAACCTACCTATTCGCTGTTTATGATTGTCAGCATAATACTTTGGGCAAACATGAACTTGAACTATTATGAGCCCTTATCATAATAATTTTTACACATACGATCCAGGAGATTCGATTCACCTTACTATTGAATCGATTTGCTTGAAGATCGCATTAAAACGAATTGTTTCGAAAAATCGTCAGCTCGTACCATTGAATTGATCATAAAAAATCGAATCCTTACGTGTATCCTACCAAGAATTAATTGCTTAAATAAACATTATTATTTGCCATTAAAACTTAGAATAGAAAAAGGATTTAGAACAAGAATTTTTGTCCAACTGAACCCAAAACATCATTTCAATTCACCTCTTCGGTATTGATGCTTCTCCTAGTACAAATAAAATCACAGTTCGGTTGCACGGTTCCGTTCATAATTTTAAAAATAAGGTTTTTTTTTTTTAATAATTATGTCGAAAACTATTAACAACAAGTTAATACTATTTTTTTATTACAAAATAATAGCACGCCCGCATAATTTTTGTCTGTAGGACTAACCGAAAGAATTATCGGAAGTTCACGGTCTGTCGGTGCTTTATCAATAGTACATGGGTTTTATTGGTTTGAGCACGTTTAGTCTTTAGTATAATTCAAACGAAGTCAATAAAAAATGTCGCAAAACTGCATCTAACTGTGGAAAGAAATTAATAAAAGTACTAGGACATCATGAGTTAGGAATTGTTATTGCCGAATTGAAAATCGTTTGCTCACAGAACCCTGATTACGTCGTTACACACACAATGTAAGCATCTTAGTGTGTGTAAACCTAATGGGTTAGTAGGGTACGTGCACCAATTGCCGTCCTGTAGTTTCAATTACTCCTGGTAAATACAACTTCTAAAGAGATAACGCGGCCTCATAAATTATGATTTTTAATGGATTGAAATTACTTAATAATTTTCCGGAGTTGCGGGAATTTCCGAGGTTGCGGGAATTTCCGAGGTTGCGGGAATGTTGTTTTTAGTCAGTAAGAGTCTAAAGGGAGGCCCACACTGCACCGTGTCACGCAGCGGGGTTCGTGGAACGGAGCAAAATTCCACGCGCGGAAGCACGTTTTTATTGAATTTGGTAAAAAATCACGGGGGCACGTTCAGCGTCCCGCTGCGTGATGTGGTGAAAAAAAATGAATGATTTTTCAATTTTGAATTTGGTACGTAACTCTGGTGTGTTAGATTTACTTGAAAGTTTAACGGAGTTTAGTTGAAATTATTATTAAGATGTAAAATAATCTTGAATCCTTGAACAATATTTTTTAATAGTACTGGACACTAATTGGGACAGCCACCCTATACTCGTAGGTATCTAAATTTAACGAAATAATATTTAGGTACCAGGATAGCAGGGAATAGGAGATTTATTTAGCATTGTTATTGTTTTGCTCGCCGTCGCCAGTCGACGTCTGTTCCGTGTCTAGTGCACTCGTTTCTAGTCCCTGTGACACGCGCATCAGTTCAGTACGGCTACACCTAATTGACTTTTTTTTGTTGTGTTTGAAAATGTCGATAAGTAATAGCGAATATTACGAAATGATGTTGTGTGTCGGAGCAGAACATGGTAATTTGCGAGCTGCCCGAGAACTGTACCGTCACCGTTTTATTGAGGGTAGACCAGATGCTGACCGTCGACAGCTGCCTTCGTCGGCATGTTTTAGCCGGATGGTACATCGTCTGTACCAAACTGGGTCATTCCACGCACCTGCTTCAGAGGGTCGCCCGAGTACTACCGATCCAGAATTTGAAGAAGCTGTTCTGGAACATTTTGAACTCAATCCACGCACTAGCACACGTCGAGCTGCATTAGCGCTGGGTGCCTCTAACCACATGCAGGTATGGCGAGTGCTAAGCAATGACGGTCAGCACCCATACCACTTCCGTCGTACCCAGGAGCTGATACCGGCAGATTTTTTGCCTCGCGTGGCCTTCTGCGAGTGGTACAGAAACCAGTCAGAAGCTTCGCCAGATTTTGGTTCAAAAATACTATGGACCGATGAGGCATCCTTCACGAGAGCGGGAATAAGCAACATCCACAACGAACATGTTTGGTCTCACACGAACCCGCATGCTTCGACAGAGTCGTCATTTCAACACCAATGGCGACTGAACGTGTGGGCAGGTATAATTGGAGACGTTGTCGTAGGACCAGTTTTCTTGCCGCAAAGCTTAAACGGCCAAAATTATTTAAGCTTCCTGAGGAATGAATTAGACGATGTCCTCACAGTGCTACCAGTGTTAAGCTATGTCAATCTCGTGATGAGAAATAATTTAATTTTCCAACATGACGGTGCACCGGCACATTTTGCTCGAGATGTTCGCCATTATTTAGATGCGCGCTTTCCTCAGTGGGTTGGGCGTGGTAGCACAAGCGTGGCTTGGCCTCCGCGATCCCCAGACCTAACCCCGTTAGACTTTTTTTTGTGGGGGTACATTAAAAATGCAGTGTACGCAGTGCAGTGTGATACAGTGGACCAAATGAAAGTACGAATTGAGGCCGCTTTCAGGACAATCACACCAGACATGCTATGCAATGTTCAGGAGTCTATGAACAAGCGAGCGGCCTTGTGCATACAGTACCAAGGCCACCACATCGAACCCCACCTTTAAAAATGTAAGTCAATTTACTAAATTAAGCAAAACTTTAAGATTTTACTGTTTTCTCGGTAATAAGTAATAATAAGAGATGAAACTAGTTAACCTACCTAAACTTTGTTTCGATATTTTACGTAAGTTTTGTTATCTCGGTTTTTACGTGCAATTTCTGGCTTAATATTAACGAGTAAACTGAAAATCAATAATTACACATTAATTTTTACATCACGGTAAAGTAGGTATTGTATTGCGCGCGCGCACATGCCGCCTATGCTTTGGCGGTACGGCGCGCCGCACCGCCAAAGCGGTAGGCGGCATGTTTGATCTCGTCAGTTCGCGCCGACAAAGACGCCGCGTTTGGTAGGCTACTACAGTACTAGGCGCGCAGAATTACCGAAGAGATTTATCGTGATATTGGCAAGTAAAGTGATTGACCTACGTAGTGCGGTGACATGTTTGTTATGATTTGAATTTCAGAAACCTAAGATACCGAAAATTTGGTATCAATTCTTAGAGTATTTTATTTTGAGTTGAAACTAAGTATAGTGACTCTATACCAGCAGCTATCTTTAGTACTTAAGGATAGCTATAGGGTTTCTGTTACACGTTGTATAGTGCCGCAGAGCTAGTACATAAACATCTAGAACGTTCGAGTACATACCGGTCCCGACTGACTCGACGTCGATAGTTCTCGGAATTACTAGTACTTAGAAAAAGGTCAAGTAGGGTCAAGGTCCTAGTACCAAGGTACTAGTTCCGCTACCCGATACTAGATGGCGCTAGTGGTAACTAATGTCGCCATGTATCAAGCATTATTTGCGGCGCGCAACACTATATTATTACTTTACTACCATTTTTAAATAAAGTTTACAGTTTCTATTTACTGAAAAACTAAACAATTACTTGAAACAAAATTATTAAACTTTAAATATCTTAATACATTAGATATTTAAAGTTTAATAATTTTGTTTATAACCTTTGGCTTTAAATGTATATTTTTTCATTCCACTTTATATATCTGAGGAATTAAATATATTTATAATGAATTAGTGATGTAACGGATATTCGCATTCGCGAATGTTGAAGATAAATATTCGCATTCGCATTCGCGAATGTGAAAAATCCAACATTCGTTACATCACTAGTATATATTAATTGATTAGAGACTAATAGTTTTATGAATGAACTTGTATGAATTCATTTTTAAAGAAATACTTTAAAGATTATTATTTAACTGAGTAAGATTACGCACACTAAGTGACAACTAACAATAACTTGTTGAGCTACCCACAGGCTACAACATAAAAATAATACTAATAACCCGTGTTTATGCAATTTTGCTTTATGTTTTTAAGTAGGCGTTTTCATCATATTAGACCAAATAAGTTTTATATCTTTTGAGTGGTATGTCAAACGATTTTATATTAATTAGTGTATGTTATGTCAAACGATGTTATATTTAATGTATGTTATGCTTATAAAAATTAGTTATTTTAAAATTATATCAATCGTTCATTATATTAACTAATCGCTATGTTAAATAAAATTATAGGTTCCGTTGTTATATGTTGTTAATATTAGAGATTTTGTTGTTATATCATCTATTACTTACCCCGCTGTACATTTGCCCGGTTGCCCCCCCTAGATCGGCCCCGTGTGGGTACAACTAAAAAGTGAAAAATAAAAACTTTTTTACAAAAAAAAAACAACCGACTTCCAAAAACACTACAAAGTGAACAATAACTTTAATCTCGGAAGTCGGTGTCGTTGGTTCCGCATTTCCGTTTTTGACACCGACTTCCGAAATTAAAATTATATTGTTCACTTTGTAGTTTTTTTTTTGGAAGTCGGTTTTTTTAAGTTTTAGTTTTCACGTTTTAGGTGTACCCACCTACCCCTATAGGTATAGCTACACCTACGCTACCCATTCTAAAATTATCTGACAAAAATGTAGATATCTAAAAAAGTATGTAGGTAGGTACCTATCCATACTAATATTATAAATTCGAAAATAACTCTGTCTGTATGTTACCTTTTCACGCCTAAGGCACTGAACGGATTTCAATAAAATTTGGCAGAGAGATTGCAAAATTATCCTAAGTCCTTCTCCGGGGGAAGGACTTAGGATAATTTTTATCGACATACATCGCGGGCGAAGCCGCAGGCGGAAGCTAGTATAGTATATCTATGGATGAAACTTACAATAATCATCCCCATAAGTGAGTGATTGCGTAAGAACTTAATCTGAACAGGTCTGTCTATTTACACACTCATCAGAAACTTTTAGAACAGACCATACATAGGACTTACCTATAACTCTCGATGAAATGTGGGTTACTCGAATTTGTTTCAGCAACACTGTTCTCAAAACATACATAGTGACAATGAGAAAATTAGCATGACCTGCGACGACGACCAACACTGAGCCCGCGTGGTGGATATTACGGCACATTCCTTCGAAAAGCCACGAGGGACGGTTGTTTCGAGTGAGACCCAACCCCGAGGCGTGGTGTTGGCAAAGTGTTAGTGCGTGTGTACTGTGCAGGTTTACTGGGCGGGCCCGCTGGGCGGCGCGGCGCTGGGCGCGTTGCTGCACCGCTACGTGCTGGCGCCGCGGCCCGCGAAGCGCGCGGCCCGGGACGTCGACATGCCGCTCACCGACAAACACGACCAGGCCTAGGTTACACCCACCTCACATGACGATATATTTACCTTTTAAATAAAGCATTCTAATTTATACTTTATTATTTTTTATTACTCATCCCAGATTCTTATGTTATCGTTTCTGAAATATTTATTAGTACAACCACACATCACTCGTAAAACTTGTACTAATTATAAAAAATCAGCGTGGACTTGAAAAAAAAATTGATTTTATTCAGTCGTATTTCTCAAGAAAAATCATGACAGCGGGTGATGGGAGTGTGAAAAACAAATATTTTTCTTCAGTCGTTAACGCCCTAGGCTCAAGCCTAGTTAGCCTGTGGGTAAAGGCGCGACACGCGATAATATCGCGCACGACACAAAGGCACCGCAAGTCGCACAGCGGGCGGTGCCTTTGTGTCGCGCGCGATAATATCACGTGGCGCGCCTATTTGTAGGAGGCTCAAATTAGACCTGGTTCGGGCTGAGAACTAACCTCATGTACGTAGGGGATACGGACTTGAAAATGCCCGTAACTTTGGCCGGATTTCGTACTTAGGGAGTAGACCCCAGTACTGCCATACTGTAAAAATCGAGTCCCTATAATGCACGTCACTGTAATGCACGTACCAGCAATGCACGACACTGGATTGTACAACACAGGAATGTACAACACAAGAATTGGCGACATCGCGATGTCTCCAATTCCTGGGGTGTACCTTGATGGTCCGACCCGAGAGTGTACAACACATGAATTGGCGACATCGCGTGATTGGCCGATTGGTTGGCCAATCAGGTGACTCGAAATTTTGGGACTTGGATACTAGGTAATTGAGCTAGATAGTGCTGTTCCGAAAGACGATTGATTGCGCGATTGATAAGTTTTTAAGCAGAGAAGTCTTTATAAAAAGAGTTTTGTACAGCATATTAATTATATAAGCTGCAATCAGCTGCTCATGTTTAATAAAATTTTGGTAAGCACTCAGAGTGTAAGATAGGTCGACGGAGCCCCGCTTCGCGGGGCTCCTACTTCTGGGTGGTTTAAAAAAAAATAACCACGAAGGCTAAGGCGGGAGCTCCGCTACGCTTCGCTCCCGCCTTAGCCTTCTAACCTAACCTATCCGAGTCGGGGTACTCTGAGTCGGGGTGTTAACCATAATGTAGCGGCACAGTACATATCCTTCTTATCCAGTTTATGAAATATCTTTTAAATTGGTTCAATATTGGTGAAGAAAATAGGCGAGAGCCAAACCTCGAAAATGTGACTTTTTACTTAGGCTATTCAGTCGGATCTGCAGTTGTCCTTATCGCACGCATTAGAGGGCGGGGGCTCGCAGAGCGACAGCGATAGTTTCTTCAAATACCTAATTTTCAAAAGTCGTTCCGCCCGTATTTCCTCTTAACGAATAGTTCACAGATTTACTTCAATAATAATTGATTGAACGTCAACCACACGTCAAATGAAACAAAATCAATCAAAATCAATCCTTAATCAATCAAAATCTCATCCCTAGTTTCACATGGCTTTTTACTTTTTTATTGTGACGTCACTGTTTGTTTTGATTCCAATTCCCGTGCTGTACATTATCAAGCCGGACACTCTTGGTCCGGGCCGAGAATGCGCGACATGACAATGTACGTCATTGGAATTCAAAACACGTTCATTCCAATGTCGTGCGTTCTCGTGCCGTGCATTGCTGTGTTGTGCATTGCTGGTTCCCTAAAAATCTCACAGTAAAAATATAGGTGAAGTGAGCTTGGAGTGAGCTGTCAATAGTGTCAATCCCTAGCATCAGATTGAATAACAGCTCACTTCACCTAGGTTTTCACGGTGAGATTTTTACAGAATAGATTGGCTGCTTCGGCAGTTTACGAATAAAACAAAACGATCTTGAAACTATAATATTATTAATCTAGTCTAGTCTACAGCAATACAAATATCATAATTATTACAACTATACCTACTTAATTATTTAACGGCGGCCCATAAGTAATTATATCGCGGCGGGTGTCATACTTATGTTCTTAGATGGCGCAAAATAGTTAAAGAACAAAATAATACCTTTATTTACAATTGCTACTAGTCGCCGAACATCGGAGAACTCAACTGAGATGACATTACCAGAAAATCAATGCAAACGGAGTCAGCCTCGGGTGCAGACGAGACCGGCGCGGGGCGGCGAGGCGCGCGACGTCGCCGATCATAACCGCTTGAGCACGCGCCGCGTCGCCTTCACCGACGCGCCCCCGGGGCCCCCGGGGCCCGCGCGCCGCTCGCGCTTGGCCTGGGGCCCGCTGTCGCTCGGCTCCGCGGCCGCGCTGCCGGGCTCGGGGCCGCCTTCCTGCAGACATGCCGACCGTTAGTATGCGCCGCGGACACAGCGTGCGGCGACTGGGGCGAGACTCACCCGGCGCCGGTGCGGCGCGGGCGCGGCTGCGGGAGCGCGCGCGTGGATGTCGGTGAGCAGCTTGGCACGCGCGAAGTAGTCATCGTAGCGGTCCCGCAGCAGCGCGGCCGCTTCGGCGTTGAGCGCGGACTCGGCGTTGGGCGCTATGAGCAAGCACTTGACGGCCAGCAGCGCATGCTCTAGGCCCAGCTCGGGCCGCCAGTCGCGCTTTAGCGTGTTGACGCACACCTCGCCCGAATCCACGGCCACGTTGGGGTGGAAGAGCTTGGTTAGGAAGAAGGCGCGCGGCGGCGCGGCCGGGAACTCGCGGCCCAGCACCAGCCGAACGCGGAACGTGCCGCCGAAGTACGGCGTGCCCGCTGCGGGACAGACACACACATTACTACACAGTAGGGACTCATCCGCCGAGCTACACCAGCCCGCTTGCTTCACAAACGATACATCATTCTGTCTCTGTCACCTTCAAATGATTTGTCAGAAACAGAATTATGTTTTAAGCAAGTGAACCTTAGATACCATCAACTGATGTGTTTCAAAGTAATACAGAAAAATTTAAGTAGGTACCTCTGTAACCAATACTGCACTAAAAATGGTAAAAAGAAGGAACTCTCATGGTAGGACTTTGTCAGTCTGTCTGCCCATCTGTCACAGCTGCTTATTTCAGTAACTAATAATGCTATTGATTTGAAATTTAGAATGGTTACAAGTAGTTCTGTTTTAATTAAAAAAAAATTTTTAAATAAATGAATGTAGGTACTTCTAATTTTAACTCTTTATCAGTAGTTGTAATAGCAATCTCATCAATTATCTTTTAAATAGATTCTTTTATATTTTGTGAATGTGAGAATTTTGTAGGCCTTGTAGACTAGATTTGTAGACCATTTTCTATTTTATTAAGTACCTGGTATTTGTTGACAGCTACGCTGTCCTCCCATACCAATTAACACTGTAATTTGAAAAAATTGTAAAAGCTAATAATGTTGAAAAAGGTGTGACCGTGGAGTTTCTTGCTGGCTCTTCTCCATAGGAAACATGCCAATTGGAACCCTGCACCTAACTTTTGACTTTTCATACGTGCCCATGTAGGTTTATGTGAAATAAAACAAAAAAAAATTGTTAGTAGTTCATTGCAACCGGATCCCAAATGGGGAGTTGAAAAAAATGGGGTAACTAGGTAAAATGGGGTCAAAAAACATTTTCGCCTATGCTATTTTAGTTATAATGAAAAAAACCTTGGTCAAATTCTAGCACAATATTTACAACAAAACTATTAACCCCTTGTATGCCGGGAGCGTAGATCTACGCGAGACACAATAGTTTTTAATTGTTTTCTGTAATTACGGCATACAACCGGTTAATTCAAATTCAAATTCTTTATTTCACACATGAGTCCATAGTGTTAGTAGCAACAAAATAACTTAATAACTAGTGTTAGTAATAAGGAGAAATACTTAAATTTTTAATTGGTGTGGATCTTCACACAGTGGCGCGCAGCATTAAGTACCTACTTATTACAAAAAAATATTCCAGTTTTTACTTAAAACTAAAAATTATGAAATAAAAAGTACCTAATTTAATAAAATTAAATCAACTTCTAAAAGAAATTAACTCAAAACTTTAATTTCGGAAGTTGGTCTCTTGGGATCTGTATTTTAGATTTAGTTTTTTGCCACCAACTTCTGAAATTAAGGTTATTTCATAATTTTGAGTTAATTTCTTTTTGAAGTCGATTTAATTTTATTAAATTACTTTTTATTTCATAATTTTTAGTTTTAAGTAAAAACTGAAATATTTTTTTGTAATAAGTAGGTAAGTAGGTACTTAATAGTTTTGTTGTAAATATTGCGCTAGAATTTGACCAAGGTTTTAAGATGTTTTCCCTTTGACACTACACCCATAGCTTGTATCAATAAGTCAGCTCCTTTTTTTAAGTCAGTAAACACATCCATATAAATTTGCCTGCTTATCTCCAAAGTTTACCACGCTGATGATGATGATTAATGCCCAGTTTTTAAGTGATCAGCAAAAACACTTCACAAACTTACTAATGCAGTCCCAAGCAATGATAATTTAAAAGAAAGAAACAAAAAACACAACCATCATTTGCCTAGCCTGTTTCAAACTATTTTAGGGTGACTTTCAGTTTAACCAGATTCAGTTGAACACGGCAAGCATAGCATATAAGATTGATCAACCTGTGTGGCTGTTATTACTTAGCTACCGTTCTTTCTTTCTGTTATCTATACTAATATTGTAAAGCTGAAGAATTGGTTTGGTTGAACGTGCTAGTCTCTGGAACTACCAGTCGGATTTGAAAAATTCTTTTTGCATTTGATAGCCCAATTCTTGAGGATGGCTATAGGCTATTTAACATCACGCTATGACCTTTAGGAGCCGAGACAAAAAATCAGAAAGAACGCTAAGCAAAAACAAAGTAATATGGCGGGCAGGCGATGCGATGCGACGGGGTGGGTCGGAGTAACAAGAAATTTCACGCGGGCCAAGTCGCGGGCAGGAGCTAGTTGCTTATAAAATTTGAACGAAGTAGAAGCATTTTTTCTCTAAAAAATCCTATATTTATACTTTTCTGAGAGAAAATATATATAGGATTTTTTTAAAGAGGGGCACTGCCCTTGGTGTGTGAGTCTGATTCAATCATTTCCTGTTTTATAAATATTTGTTTACAGTTAGCAAATTCAAACTGAACTGTAACACCTTCATAATCACATCACATACAGTTTGTATTTGGTCTATAGTTCAGACGTGAATGTTGTATTGTTATACAATTAAAGAGATTATAAGTAGTGGCACTACATGTACCTATTCTAACAACTGTTGATCACTGCCGGTGTGAATTGAACCTTACTGTTTAAATACCTACTGTATTTGAACAGTAATACAATAAACTAAATCTACAAGTAGCGGCAGCAGCCGCAGTTGATGTAGTGACATGAGGACTGCAGTATGTAAGACTGTGCTTCTAAATTGGGCAAACAAGTCAACATTAAAAAATGGGCACTACTTTTTTAAGTGTCAGTTACAGTTGCCTACCACAAAAGAGACCATGAACACAAAGTATTCATAAAATACCAATGTTTCTTAGCAGGCTCACAACAGTAAGTCAAGTATAGACTGCTTGAGAAAGGCCCGGTATTTAGCAACAAAAGCCAGCTGAAATCTTGTGACCAAGGTGAGTTACAATAGGAGATAGGGTGGTGTGTGATGTGCGGTGCGTACCGGGCCCCTCCATGGTCGCCACCACGTCAGTCAGGTCGTCGTCGCGCAGCAGCAACTTCATGCCAGCGGGCGGACACGCCGCCAGGCGCCGCAGCTCGCGCGCCACGCCGCGCAACGTCTGCGGGCACACGTTCTCCACGTTGGACATGCCGCCGCCGCCGCCACTGCCACTCAGACCGTCTGCCGCACCCGCGCCGAGCGCCCCGCGAGCCTATAGCTGAGCCGAGCTCCTCTGAACGCTCAAGCCGAGATCTTGTACTTCCCGGACACCATAGCTCTACACTTGAACGCTCTATTGGTGGCTTCGATTCTGAATTGCAAATTATAAAACGATAGACACGATATTTTATAGGAAATATATTAATTATCGAAGCAACCCTGTAATTTAGAGAAGCCCAGCGTAAAAATCACTATTCTTGACAATATAAACTTCTACTTCTCTAACGAATACGAATTAACAACGAATTTGAACGAATTTCAATTCCATCAAATCAATGTAGGGATGTCATTCAACAACCACCACCAACAAACGAGAAACAATTTACAATAAAAAAAAATTATATAATCTATGGTTATTATGATCATCGGTAAAATCACACCAAAATCGACTAATTAGCACATGCGTTCCGATTTAAAGTGCGTTCCGAGTTGGGAATGTAATCGATGTAATAAAGAGCGTGCTTAAACCCGCCGAATTAGCATGAGCGCGATAACGATGTCCCGTGAATCGTCATAGATGACGTCATGACATGCGCCATCTTGCGATAACGCCGACCATGCCTTAAAGGGGAAGCGATAAGGTAGCCCGCAAAATTCAAATTTTCTTACGTTTTTTGCAATTTGCTGGTCAGTATTAAGTTGTACGTCGATCAAAATATGATTCGCGGCCGTAAAAAATATGCCTTTCCAGAATCATAATCATTAGAAAGCCTTAAAGCTTTGCACTCAGCTTCCAAACACCCTGTGTAATAAGATAGGATTAGCGGCTCATTGGTGATATTGAAAAACTATAAAACTAACTAACTAATCATCTGCCTAGCCTTTCCCAACCATGTTGGGATCGGCTTCTAGTCTAACCGGATGCAGCTGAATATCAGGATTTTACACGGAGCGACTGTCTATCTGACTTCTACAACCCAGTACTGGGTAATACCATACTCTTTGGTAAAACTGGTCGTCAGACTTTCGGGCTTCTGACAACCCGTAACGACTGTCAAAGATCCACGAATGACAGCCGGAACCAATGGCTTAACGTGCTTTCCGAGGCACAGAGAAGTCTCGGTATGTAAATATTGTAGGGGACTGTACCTGAACACCACTGCTGGTTACTAGACTTTTTCCTACTATCGGACTATTCTATAAAGTAAACGCCGTGATCGACGGTGGTAGACTGATTTAATCGACAAAAAAAGTATCAAAAATAAATAGCATTCGAAATATAAAAAAACACTGTACAAAGTACACTAAAAAGTAAACTGTAAAAAAGGTGCGTCGCGCACATTCCTCCCCCAAAGTTAAGCCCTCAGCTTGAGCAGCTTTTTCAAGGGCCTCCTCAGTGTGCCCACTGCAGTCCTGACGTCCGCCACTCGGCCCGGGTAAGTCGCTGAGATGCGCCCTCTCGGCCAGGAGCCCCTCGGTAGGTTGCCGTCCAGCCACCAGGACTAGATCGCCTACAGCCAACTCTGGAACATCGCCTTGTCCTGGTCTGGGAATAAGATTCGGCAAGTACTCTTTAACCCAGCGCTGCCAAAAGTGGTCCACCAGTCTGACCGCTTTGCGCCAGCCGCTTCTTGACACCAGATCTCGGTCCGTCAAGGTTGCTGGAACAGGACGTCCCGACGAAGCTGCAAGGAGAAAATGATTTGGAGTGAGCGCCTCTTCACTGCCGGGCTCTACCGAGACGTGCGTTAGGGGACGGGAGTTGATGAGCCCTTCTGCTTCTGCCAGCACGGTTCGGAGAACTTCTTCTGTCGGAGCACGTTCGGTGAGGGTCGCTCGGAGTGCCGTCTTCACACTTCTCACCAGTCGCTCCCATACTCCACCCATAAACGGAGATGACGGGGGAATGAAGCGCCAACTGATTTCCTCCGTCGCTGCATATTCCATAGCTGCGTTCCCGTAGAGTGTACGGAGTTCTTTTCTTGCCCCAATGAAAGCGGTACCATTGTCAGACCAGATCTCAGACGGCGTTCCTCTGCGAGCCACGAAGCGCCGAAGACTCATTACAGCAGAATCCGTCGACAAGCTTCCAACAACGTCCAAGTGGATGGCGCGCACGACTAGGCACGTGTATAAGGCGACCCATCTCTTCTCCCGTCTTCGGCCAATAGATATCTGGACTGGCCCGAAGTAGTCTAGCCCAGTGAATGTAAAAGGGCGCTTGTGGTGAGCTAAACGTGCCTTCGGTAGATTCCCAGTGGGCGGCTGGAATTTCTCAGCTCGGCGAATGCGGCATAGCTGGCAACGGAAGGCAACGGAGCGGACGACGTTTCTTAAGCCGACCAAGTAGAAACTCTGACGAAGCTCGTTAACCACGGTCTCCGTGTTGGCATGGGCGGCTCGGCGGTGGTGGTGGTCCACCAATAGCTGGACAGCAGGGTGCTTCCCGTCGAGGACGATGGGATTCTTAGTGGCTTCAGGCACTCCTGAGGCTGCGGCGATACGGCTGGATAGGCGTAGGAGGCCCTCTTCATCCACAATCAGCGACAGTAGGAACAGCCGACTGATGCGAGGTATAGGCAGGGGTGGGAGTCTGCTCAGACGCATCATCTCATCGGGAAATGAATCCAACTGTGCCTGGCGCAAAATATGCGTCTCGGCCAGGCGCATATCGGCAGCTGTCTCATGCGTTGAGTGTGAAGAGCCAAAAGAGCTTGACGGCTGAAAAGAAAATGTTAATATCCCCCCTTGCTCACGCACTAAATTCTCTACATGAAACCCCCTACGTGAACGTGATAAAGAATGGATTCTGATCCGAGTTAGATATTTATGAGCTCTGTATGTTGCTCGTACCAATCTCAGCCAAGAGCTAAACCGATTGGGATCAGCTGAGACAGGTACATGCCTCTCAACGTTGCCGACGAGGTGAACTGTTGCAATGGTATATGCTGGATTCCTACTCTCTTCATTTACGCTTGGGTACTCTGATACAAGGCTCACTAGGCCAGACAGAAGAAAGCAAGAATTCAGGACCAGTGATCCAGCGAGACTCTAGAGACAACGTAGTGCGTTTTAACCGGCTTGCATCGTCAGCGACGTTCAATTCGCTAGGCACCCACCGCCAATCACTGGCACTCGTTAACTCCAGGATCTCGCCGACTCTGTGCGAAACAAAAGGCTTAAATGAGCGGGCCTCGCTTCGTAACCAACTCAACACCGTCATTGAATCACACCAAAAAACTTGCCTGACGGGACTGAAACGATGAGAATCGCAGATTGTTGAAGCGATGCGCGGCGATCAACGCTCCCTGCAGCTCCAACCGCGGAATCGACACCGGCTTTAAGGGAGCTACACGGACCTTGCTGCCAATCAGTGCGAGCTTGATTTCTCTATCCTTAAGCACGAAACGCCAGTAAGCCACCGCAGCAAAGGCAGATTCGCTGGCGTCGGAAAAAACATGAAGCTCGCAGTGATTCACTTCACAGTCGGCTAGGCAGTAGCAGCGTGGGATCTGCAATTCGGCAACGCTAAACAAATCCTGAAACCATAGCTTCCACGCTGAACTGTCCTGCTGTGAAAGTTCTTCATCCCACTCAAGACCCTTGCGCCACGCATTTTGGAACATGATGCGACGGGTCACTACTAGAGGCGCAATAATTCCGAGCGGGTCAAAAACCCGCATCAAGTGGGCCAAAACCACCCGCTTCGTAAGCTTTTTTGGTAGCCCACCCTTTTTTAATCCAATATTGAAACCGATACAGTCTGTAGTGGGCTGCCAATACGGCCAAGTGTCCTTACAGGAGTGGCCAGGTGGCCCAGGTCTGCGAGTGACGTCACCGGCGTCTCCAGCAATGTCTCCTTCGGTAACGTAACGTCAGGGCCGAGACGCTGTTGGAGGCCCAGCCACGCATTTCAAGACCACCGTTTTTGTGGACAGCGTAAATATCAGCGGCCAGTTTTGCTGCTTCATCCACGTTGTCAAGGCTGCAGATGCAATCGTCCATATAATGATCGCAAATGATTGCACGCGCTGCGTCCGGGTATCGTGTCTGATGCTCAACCGCATTTTTTTTTTTAATGTAAATTGCCGTAAAGGGACTAGAAGCGGCACCGAACATCATCGACGACATCCGGTAAACACGCAGCGGTTCGCGCGGACTATCGCGCCACAAAAACATCTGCGCGTCGCGGTCTTCAGCACGAATTTTAATTTGCGGAAACATTTCCCGAATGTCTGCGGTCAACCCAATTTTACCTTCCCTAAAACGAAAAAGAACGCCTAGTAGTGGCTGAAGCAGGTCAGGGCCCGGTAACAGCAAACACCCTCTGATTTGGCAGCGGCGTCGTGCACAACCTGCAGCTTATTAGGCTTGTTTGGGTTGACTACGCCGAAGTGAGGCAGATACCAAATACGCGGCCCTGTGGGCGCCTCTGGACACAGTTCGGCGTAGCCCTTCCCAACCATATCGAAAACGTTGGCACGATACCACTCCGCATAGCCACCATCCCTACACAATTTCTTCTCCAAACCTAAAAACCTCGATAAGGCGAGGTTGTAACTATCAGGAACTGATAAATCGTCAGACTTCCAAATCAGACCTACTTCAAAACGACCACTGGGCAAGCGGCGTGCTGTGTGCTCAATAATCTGGCCGGCACGTTCATCATCAGCATTGCGCGCCTCACGTTTCGAAATACCTATAGACTCACGTTTATACTGCTCCTTAATAAGCTGCTCTAATTCGGAACGGTCGCTCTTGCCTACAGTCGCGGACTCAAAGAGTGTGGCGTGGCTGACAATATCAACCTGAGTAGTCGAACTACAACCGAAACCGAACAAAACCCAACCTAGCGCGTACGAATCGCTACAGGTTGTGACTTAGACCCCTTACGCGTGGCCCAAGATACGGTGAGATGCCAGTTGTCAATGCCAATGATGAGCATTGGCTGAATTTTACCGTAACACAACTCATCTGCAAGATCTGCAAGATATGGATATTTCGTGACGGCGTCCCTGTTGACAAACTGAGACGACACCCCTAGACCGCCAATAGATCTAACCCTACGAATAAGGTGACTATCTTTCACGTGACGACCCTTGATGTAGAAGTCTACATAACGCACCAACACGTTCTTATTAAGGCCCCCTATGCAATCTACGTGAACGTGTCCTTCTGGCCCCTTAACACCTATCTTAGCAGCGACCTCCGCATCATTAAAAGTAGCGGTCGACCCGTCGTCCAACAAAGCATAAGTATCGACACTACCAGACGGACCAGACACAGTCACAGCAACAACTTTCAGTAACGGGCGAAGACTCAGCGATCGCGCCGGGCTTTCAGCTGAAAAAGAAGTTGACGCGTGAGACAGGAACTCTTTCCCAACAGGAAGAGAAACTACAGGTACGTAGCTCGACGCGCACGGGGCGGAGCTCGACGTGGACGGCGCAGGGTCGTCGTCCTCTTCTACGCCTACATGAGCCGCGGCCGCGCGCTCACTAGCACTGTGCAACAACCTATGATGGCGGAATTTACAATCGCCAATGTCGCACAAACTTTTTGCTGAACACAAACTTAGTCTATGCCAACCTTCTTTGAGGCACCTGTGACAAATTCTTTTCTTTTTTATAAAATGCCACTTGTCATCTATTGACAAGGAAAGAAATTTGTCACATTGTGTCAATGAATGTTGTTGTTGACATAAAACACAATGAATTTTGCCTGCAGTAGCCGTGGATGAACTATTTTTAGATTTTGACCGAGTTTTCTCTCCATCAACGACTGCGTGCACCTTATCCCTGACTCGGCTATTACCAGCGGAAGTCGAACTCGGCGCGCCAGCCGATTCAGGGAGGAGGCCGAATCTAGACCGTAGCTCGACTATGTCGACCAGGAAGTCGGCGAACATGTCGAGCATGGGTAGACCACTGGCCGCATGACTGCTGGCATAGGCCACCCATTGTGCTCGTAACAGTGGGGGGACTATAGAAATGACCGATTGAATCAACTCTGGCGATGTTAGGTAGTGAGGCTGGTCGAGTAACCGAATCGCTTCCACACAATATTACGAACACGACTAGCAAAAATAGCAAGGTCTTTACCTTCACCCGAGACGCGCGGTAAAGCGCGCAATGCAGCTGCCTCCTGAGCCACTATAAGCTCGGGGCGGCCAAAGCGTGTATCGAGCGCGCGCAGCACTACATTAGGCTCGCGCGCCGTTGCCAGCAGCATCATGACCGCTTCACGCGCGCATCCCTTCAATGCTTTGTTCAACCTAGCTAGATTTTCCACTGCAGAATGCGAGTTCATCGTATCTAGAAAGGCTCTTTTAAAAGAAAGCCATTCTAGATGCGATTTACCGTCGAAAAATGGTAATGGAAAGTCCCTATCACCCCTACGGTGGCAAGTGCCTTTATTAACATTATCTATGAGGATGCCTAACGACTTCACAAGGCGGTCTGAATTGCTGGAACAAAGATGCATGTTAACATTTGTAGCTGTGGTGGCTAGGTCAGCCGGTTTTGTAGGCGATACTGGGGTTGGGGTAACTAGAGCCAGGCGAGAGGGGCCAACCGAGATAATAGAATTAAATTCAACAGGGTCAGCTAGGCCAACTGGATCAGCTTTCAGAGCAGCTTTTGAATTCTGTAGCCAGTCATTGACCGAACGGCTGCTTCTCGAACTACAATGACTGGCATCGGCATCTATAGCCGCCAATTCCGCTCGGAGTTCCAACTCCGCTGCTTCGCGCTCTCTCGCGGCGACCTTTTCTGCGGCGACCCTCCCTGCCTGTCCTATTTCAGCCATACGGCGAGCATGTAAAGCCTCTGCGGCTAACTTTCTAGCCACCATTGTAGCAGAAGAACGAGATGAAGTTCTACTTACTGGTCTCGACGGAGTCTGGGTGGTAGTGACGGGCCTCGGCGGGGTCTGATTGCCGGAGACGGGCCTCGAAGGGGTCTGGACTGCGGCCGCCACGTTGGCGGGTGGGTGGCTGGGCTCTGGTTGCTCCAGCTCCTTTTCCACAGCGTTCCCTTCAGCTCCCATCTTGGTACCCGCACGTGTACGCACCATCACTACTATCTACTAGATTGGCTGTCGAAGGACCACGATGTAGGGGACTGTACCTGAACAGCACTGCTGGTTACAAGACTTTTTCCTACTATCGGACTATTCTATAAAGTAAACGCCGTGATCGACGGTGGTAGACTGATTTAATCGTCAAAAAAAGTATCAAAAATAAATAGCATTCGAAATAATAAAAAACACTGTACAAAATACACTAAAAAGTAAGTTTACTTTTTAGTGTATTTTGTACAGTGTTTTTTTTACAGTGACCATATTTGTGCGCGACGCACCTTTTTTACCCACCACACCCACCCACCACAGACCAACTGCGGCAAGCGTAGCTTAACCGGATCGATCGACCTGTGCGGCTGTTATTATTTAGCCATGGGCCCCTAACTAACTATAAACAAATTATAAAAATCAAACACCTTTTGTTTTATTTTTTGTATTGTGGATTCGTGGTATCCCGCGCGTAACTAAGGGGGCACGTCTCAAACGCCAAAACCAAATCTTTCTGTGGCTATAGCAATTGACGCGGGAGTGACGGTGTTTGGCTGCGCGAGTGCGCAAGCGTATCTTCAGAGTCATCCATGTCCGACTCCATCGCTGTCCGCACGCTGACTGACGGCGATTGACGAAATGCCATTACCTACACGTTCACTCAAAAGTCATGATTGATGGTTGCATGATGCAAACATCAAAATAATTAAAATTTCCTCAATCACGATCATGCAACCATCATTCACCGTATTACACGGTCACACACAATCCTTGATTGTGGTAAAACTGTCAGCAAAACCTACCGTGTAATGGGCGCAGTACAGGTTAAAAGCACGCTCATATCGATTATTTCCTAACTCGGAACGCAGCCTCGGAACGCACCACAACACTACTGTCTACTGTACTGACAAGATTTTGACAAAATTTTGAGTTGTTTACTGGTGTTTTATTGCAGTAGATTGAACTCATTGAACCGTACAACGTTGCCGAGTATACTATTTTTACATTTTTACACTTGACATTGGCTAAATTGTGGTGGTTTTTCCGAAGAAGAAGAAGACAAAATTTTATGAAACAAAAAAAAAAGCACTGACACTGGTATGAATACTATGAACTATGAACGAATATTTTTCTACGGTTACTAAAGTAATCGCGAGTGATCGTAATTTTTTCCAGTTGCAGATAAATACAAGTAAAAACTGTTACCTATTTTTTATGATATAGGTCATTAGTTTGTACTTAGTAAGTGGCTAAGAGTAAACCGAGGCATACCTGTGTTGTGATAAGCATCGATGACGATAAATACTGATTATAAAGGAAATCAAGCTTTTTTAAACATCTGAAGTACCTACTCATAGGTAAATAAAACAATAACAATTTAATTTTTGCTTTCTATCTTGCAATTGAGTATCTGGTCAGTGGGTCGTCTTAGGGGTGGTTCAAGTTCATAAGTTATCCATAACTTAGCTGTAGGTATATATAGTATATTATTATAATATAGCAAAGATGATGAATTAAAATTAACGGATTTTTTTTGTAAACATCCCGCTTTCCACATGACTTTTTTGGAATGGTAATCAGATTAAATATTTATATATTGATTCTACTAGTTTAGTCTATTTAATCCCATGCGATTGGAGATGCCCATGTCATACTTAATCAATTATTATATTGTAGGATAAGCAATGCTGTTTGTTTAGAGGTCCAAGTGTGGAGCCTTGTTTATTTTAATGTGAATTGTGTTGAACTTGTTTACTCATACTATGGTATAATTAACATAATTATTAATATTTAAAGTAGGTAACTCTACCTACATTGTTATAAATCTTTATTACTTATCAGCAAACAGTGAATATATACTTTCCATCCACAAATCTGTGAATCTATACATCGCACATCTGACCGAGTACCAATTGTTTAAATGTTTGAACAGGTACCTAAGTAATTTTAATTGGATTGTTAATATTATTTTTTCTGTTTCTGTACTGTAAATAGTACCATACCTATAAAAACAAACATGATAAAAAACCTGTAGCAAACTGACGTTAAAAATATCTTATAAAGATTTGTTTTTATTCAGCAAATGCAGTTTTTTTTAAAATGTGCAGTACTTTCAAATGTTTGATGACATAAATTCACAAAGCTTTTAATAAAGTTGTAATATTTGAACCTTGATCTCTATATTGCCCCAAAAACATACTTTTATTTAGATGTTTTTATTTTTTGTTTTAGTGTCCAGGTTCACAAAGATTTTAGTTCAAGTTGTATTTCTTTCATAGTTTTAAAACAGTATTTTTAATAGCTATTTATTAATTTTAATTAAGAATAATGAACCATACAGTTTGATCTGACCAATTGAGCTCTGTAAAGACCCCATGCTAGCACGCACAATGGTCCATATGAAGGACTAAGTGCGGAAACCAAACCCCATAACATAGAACAGAGAAAACCCCATGTAAGTTATGTGATTTTGTTTGTGCGAGTAACTAGGGGTTAAACTTGCCATAGTATGAGTGAACAAGTCTTTTCAAATAAGTAACTGGGTGTTAAGTTTGCCATAGTATGAGTAAAGTCTTTCCAAATAAGTAACTAGGGGTTAAGTTTGCTATAGTATGGGTGAACAAGTTCTTTCAAATAAGTAACTAGGGGTTAAGCTTGCCATAGTATGAGTGAACAAGTCCTTTCAAATAAGACACTTTGAACTCGACAACTTGAGTAGTCACAACACAATGCATGCCTTGAGAAACCAATTGTTAATAAAATCCTTTGGTTTGCAGAAAACTCATTGGACTTATCGATTTATAGAGAAGGGTACAGAATGTTCCAATAAATAAAGACATTTTCAGGTTGTTTCATAATGGTGAAATATAAAGAGTCGGAGTCCGAATCGGAAGGCGCGTCCCACGCGCCCGAGCCGTGCTTCCGTGTTCGCGTGTGCATGGAACAGTTCTACAGCGCCGGCGACGTGCGCGCGCGCGCCTACGTGTGTGTGTCGCCTCGCCGCCGCGTGCGCTGGCTCGCGCGCCGCCTACGCCGCCTGTTCGCTCTGCCGCGCCTGCGCCTGCTCAGCCGCGGACACCTACTGCCGCCGCAGGAGCCGCTCTCGCTGCTACAGCCCGACGACCCCGTAGAGTGCGTGCCCATCGTGTGCCCCCCGCAGCGCTGCGGCACAGAAACCGAGGACACTGCGGACGCCCGAGACTTCGTGGATTCCGTAGACGCGGTGCAGGTGGCTACTGTAGAAGAACACCAGCGCTCGCCGTCGCCCGTGTATCCGGATGATCTCACAGAAACCAAGCGACAGGCGCTTATGATGCTGGAGCAGTTTTGCGCCGAGCCCGTGGCGGCGGAGCGTGCGGCGGACAGTGCTGCGGAGAGAACGACGCGGCCACGCCGCCGGCGCGTGCGTCGCCGGCGCCGCGTGCCGCCGCTCTCGCTGCAGTCCGGCAGCGCGGGCACCGGCACGGACGCGGACGACGAGCCGGCGCCGGCGGACGCGGGCCGAGAGCCGGAAGCTGTGGCGATGGTGCTTCGTAACGACCTGCAGCCGCGCGCTCCCCGCGTCGTGCACCCGCTTACTGAGCGAAAGACTGCGAACCCCCTCGACACACCGCCCACTGAGATCGTAATGGGCTAATGGAATAAAATGTTTTTCACACCACCTGCTCGAAAATGTCAAATTATATGTCAAGCAACCTTAACCTAAAGTGAGTCATTAGTGGCCGGGGGCACAGCCGGTCAATAATGTTGTACTGGATTTCATTATGACCCGCTGGTCAATAATGTGATTTGAATTTGGAATCTCACATGCTCAGCTAAATTGGCAGTATAGTAATAAAAAAAAAACATCCTTTGGTGCCAGAAAGAGGAAAGCTATTCTCGATACCCTTACTACGCGTGGATGATATTCTCGATTTCCTACAAAATCATAACGACTGCTTCTTCATATCGTTGCCATGTTTTCGAAGACATAATATTGTAAGAATAATTAGATAACTACGAACCATTTTTTAAAAGTATTGGATGTGCATATAACTAACTAGTTCTAAATATGTTATTCTTACTGTTTGTTTATTTAATAAATACTTTGTTTTTCGTACTATGGCTATTATTTTCTCACAGTAGGTGTAAAAAGTAGAGTATCCTCCTCTGGGCTAAAGGTGTCTTTGCCTTGGGCTAGCTTGAATCCCTCGCTGCATTCAGGATTCTTGTATTAACTCCCTCGCTTCGCTCGTGAGTTAAACTCTTAATTCCCTCGCTACGCTCGGGAGTTAACTCCCGAATCCTTCATTGCGCTCGAGATTCAATATGACGCCCGTGACATAAGACACAACTTTAGCCCCTCGGTGCATAATCTACTATAATATCTTTAATAAACGGTTACCACAATGATTATTTCTATTTTTTACGGCCGTATTTAAAGGCCTACAAACAAGCGCAACACGCGATTATATCACGTATCGCGCCTGTTTGAAGGAGCCTTAAATCGTCGCATTTCTGAAAAAAACATGCAGTCAGTTTAGAAATTAAAATGATGAACGGCTTGAGGAAGTCGAAACTATACGAGACCTAGGCGCTTAGTTCGATTAAAAGTTTTATCGAACATATGAAAAAACATCTAAGATCTTGGCTTCGCTAAGAGGGAGTGTAAAAACTTCAAAAAAACCAACAGTTAGAACTATATAGAAGCCATCTCGAGTATTGCAGTTTAGTCTGGTCACCCGAGTATAAGGTCCACATCAAGCGCATCGAACGGCTACAAAAACGGTTATTATGGCATTGGGAGCTCAACTCGTACCTACCAAGAAAGACAAAGAATTTTTTTTAAGATGGTGTTGTGTGTTGAAACGCAGGAATATGCTAGATTTGGTTTTCCTTAAGAGCTGGATCTACGCCATTGACCTTGGTCATGTGGGCGTTACCAAGACAAAGCGCCCCGCGTGCGCCTCCCCACCCCTAACAATAACTTCGTGCAACGCGAATATAATTTTGTGCTATAATGTTGCATCGCAGCGCCCGGCGCCCGGCCCTCGCCGCCCGCCGCATGCTATCTATCGCTATCGCTTCCAGTAGCTGTATCTAAAGCAGAGGTGTGAAACCTTTTGAATGTCCAAGACCGAAAGCAAGGGAAAATATAATTATGTATAATTTATAGTTTTTACGCGTTTTAGGTTTAACTATGATGAAGAGACTTTTACATGTTACCATTGTATATCTTGATTTACTCGATAAAATTTACTACTTACTTTAAAAAAATCTGGGACATTATGAACCTGGAAGGACCGGTCAGATTTACCAAAACCTCCATCCTTCCGAGACCGGGTTACCTATAACATCGCCAATTTGCGTGATTTTGAAGGGTTCCGTCAAACAAGCCAACTTTGCCCGTTTTTTTAAGAAAATCGAATATATTACAAGTTTTTTCTATAGGACTTAAGTATATTTTTTCATTTACTACAACTATATGACCATATGCACGCATTTGCTATGTAAAACATTTAAAAAAATTAAATTTAAACCAAGATTTGTTCGGTTTTGATGGTGGGCAAAATAATCCGGACTTTTAGCCAACATTGCCCACTTCGATTTTTGACGCAAATCAAGCTCTTATAAATACGTAGAAAGCACCACGACTACAGTTTAAGGCAATCTTTACCTAAGTTTTAAAATACTGTTTGTAGTTTAAATATTTTCGTGATAAAAACAGTGGGCAATGTTACCTAGCGGTTAGTGCCCTTTTCCATACAAGGCCCAACAAACGGTTTAAGATTTTAATGGTTGTCACATTGCAGTAAAATTATTAAATAAATTTTATTTTCACTTTTCTTTTGTGGGTGTTGGGTGCATATGAATAGACGTTAAAATGGTAATTAAATTAAACATTGTGTTCAAAATTAAATGTTTATTCCAATTTCGTCGACAATTCGACATAATACCGTTGTTCTATTTTGAACATTTCAATAACGTCAGCTATAAGCTGTAAATGCTATAAGTATAAAAAATGAGATCAATATATATGTCCAAACTTGAATCAGAATCAGAATTTGAATGTAATTTTTTTTTTTTATTAACTATGATACGTCGTGGGATACCAAACTGTCGCTCAGCATCTCTTGACGATATTTATTTAGATGCAACTGCTTCGCAGGCAAGCTTTATCATCACGTCGGAGTAATTTTTATATGCTCGGGATCCAATTTCACGTCTTGTCTTTCTTGGTCTAATTCTAGACTAGTGTTTGTTTTTCTGAAATTAAAAATAAAATTAAAGCTAAGTGGATCTGCAGATATACAATAAAAGCTGCCATGTACTCTAATGAAATATACCCTATTTCCTATCCCTATACACAAACAAACATACAATCACAAACTTCACCTCTATACATATACCTACTGGGTGAAATTGTAATCACTGTTTTCCTCTTACGGGGTCATTGTACTCATCATTATGAA
Source organism: Luperina nickerlii (assembly GCA_963855955.1). NCBI lineage: Eukaryota > Metazoa > Arthropoda > Insecta > Lepidoptera > Noctuidae > Luperina > Luperina nickerlii. The sequence goes on along the minus strand of OY979666.1, from coordinate 51,591 downwards.
CAACTTTTACTATGGAGCCAAACCTGAAATCGTGAAAAATAAATCAGATGTTCCCTACATTTATGTTCGCATAACTCGTCAAAATGTAGGGAACAGCTGATTTTTTTGATGAGTTAATGATGAGTACAATGATGACCTCTAAGAGGAAAACGGTGATTAAAATTTCACCCAGTATAAATATACCTACATCAACTGCACTAGGTACTAATATATTTTATAACATAAGAAATTAAGTACTTTATTTTAAAGTCGTTACTTAAGAAATATGTCATTGAGGTGTTTGATGTTTTGTTTCTGTGGTTTTGCGTTAATTCAACCTATTACAAAATAACTAAAAGTGACAACCCTGAGTGCTTTTTGATAACGGGCAATGTTGGCATGGATGGGTCTGAATAATTTAGGGTAACTTTGCCCATCATTAGAAGTTTTGATTTATAAAGTCCTAAATAATGAAACTATATTTAAAATACTCAACAACTGATATTCTATAACATACAGTAAAATACACTTACCTGTGGTTTCCCCACGAAGTAAAATCCACAAACACTTTTCTTAGGAAATTTGCCCGCAAAAACATACACCGCACTCGACAAGCTCTGACAAGTTACTAAATGAACTTTGGAACGAATGCGTTAGATAGTGCTGCTACAAATATAATCAACTTTCCACCCAAATAATAAATATTGCCATAAAACTAAAATTGTTTCTTATGTTAGCGGATTTGCTTATAAATTGCTTTTAGGGCAAATATACCTTGATTGGCAAAGTTGGCTTGTTTGACGGTTCTATTATACTAACAAAATGTATAATTATGATGTTGCTGTTGTGTTACCATGATAACAAAATTATACCGTTGTCAGACTACTAAAACTGTTAGTTGAAAAAATCTATTACTTATAATTACATTGGTAAAACTTATTGCAGAAGAATTAAAGGAAAATAAAAAATCACGGAACATAATATGTATATATGAAAAAAATATATGTTTTTTGTTTTAAATGTTCATATGATAGTCGTACATTTAAGGCCAGATGTGATGTAATTTCTTGAAATTGATCGTGTCCACATCCTGCAACTATTGCACCAACCACACCACATGTATTTAGGTTAATTTTTTCTGGACTATTGTTTCCATCGATTACAAAAATCATATTGCATAAACGACACTTCAGCGTCAATTTAGTCATTAGGCCTGTCAGTCGTTCAGATATAATTTCAATCGACTGTAAGCCGCAATTCAAAGGCTCATGGGATGATAATTATATTCTGTAGTTCTTTAAAAAAATGGCTTACATTTACAATACGTCTATCAATAGATTTTAGTCTGAAACAAAATTAATTTAAGTTAATGGAACAAACTGAATCTATTTCACTCAAGATTGTTAAAGACCATAAAGAACCTGGTATCTTCTGTTTCTTTATCATCTGTTATTTGGTTTCGATCTTGCTGCAAACTATGTTCAATAGGTGGTGACTCTTGAGTACTTGGGGGACTCTTGGTAGTAGAACTGAAAAGTCACGAAGATCATTATGTAAGTGTAATAAATAAATGTAGTTGTTGCTATTACCCAATTTCTTTCCTCAATCTGTAATATCTTGAGTCGTGAGTTTATTTAAAACAAAATTATACATGTTTTCTCCATAATTTATTATATGCACCGATTTTTGTTGTACGCTGGGTGATAATAATTTATTTATTTAAACTTTTCGCACAAAAAGGTACAAAGGCGGACTTAATGCCTTAGGCATTCTCTACCAGTCAACCAAGGGTGGTGAAGAGATTGGATGGCAGGTGCTTTGTTTAAGAGGAACAATGATTAAAAAAATCTATTAAAACTAGGCTATTTATTGGCAGTGGAGCTGTAAACAAACAACGATTGTTTAATGCAAAATGTTGGGTTCAATCACGGAATAGAAAAAAAAGAGTGAAACTGTCGATATTCATAAAATAACCGCTGTCACCAAACTGACACAATATTTGAGTGTACGTCAACATTGCGAAGTTCATTACCGCGATGTACGTTACTGCGAAAGTTTGTTATTGCAAACTTACGTTGCAATAACAAACTTTCGCAGTAACGTACATCGCAGTAAAGAACTTTCGCGATAACGTACTTCGTAATCCAGAACTTTCGCGATAACGTATTTCGCAGTAAAGAACTTTCGCGATAACGTACTTCGCAGTAAAGAACTTTCGCGATAACGTACTTCGCGCGCCTCAAAGAGCTCTCAGCAATCTGACGGAGCCCCCATAGAGGGCCAAACGCCTGCCGGGGTCGTGGGACTGTCTTATCAGGTAACCGTGACCCTGAAACGTAAAGGGCTATTGATGAACTCATTGGATGATACCTAATCGTACAGTGATTGTATTGTAATTAATTAATGATTGTATTGTGATTAAATTTAATTAAAATATTTTTGGAACAAAATATAACATGGGTGTAAAAATTATTGGAATCGATTCAGTTACTGATTCTGAACAAACTATATTCAGGTTTCGCATATCCTAAAAATAATGTTGTAGATATCTACACAAACTTTATAAAAATAAAATTGACAAAATGTTTAACATCCATGTTCGTTACTTTCATACTTTTTGTTGACATAGTTTTACGTTTATAATACCGAAATATCAACCATAAATGATTTATAAAATAATAGTGCCCTTCAAAACATCTTTGTGTGACAATGGCGGATTGGCGGTGGCTAGCGGCTTCTACAAAGGCAGACAATACGAACAGAATAATAAAACGTTTCTCCCGTCGAAATAAAGTTCATTATTAGTTGCGAGGTGCTCTTTTCTATGAAAATATTGGACCGAAATACGACCTTATTTTTATAAAGTTAACCGTGTAATTCGATTGTGCATCGGATTCTCAGAATAATTTTAGTAAACTGCGCACTTACCTAGTTTAGAAAAAAAATTAGTTTTCACCGTTTATGGTTAAGTAATAAAGACCTAATTCGCTTTTCGTATTAGTTTATGTTATAGAGTCTGTACCGTATACCTACTAATTTTGTGTATACCTACTTTAAAATTTTGCAATTCTATAAGTATGGTATCAACTAAGTTTTGAAGGACAGTGCATTTTTTTTAATTACCTAACAAGTACATAAAATATTAAGTAGGTACCTAGTGTTTTATTCTTTGTAATCTCCTCGTGTAGGTATGCTATTTTCAATAAGAATTAACGACAACTAGTAATTATTATTTACAACGTTATACCTAATTAAACACTAAAATAACCTAATATTTACACACACTATAATATATAAAACCAAAAAAATTCTAATTGGTTGGGCTACCTACAATAATTTTGTTTCTTTCTTTTTAAAGAAAATGTTGCCCCACACTAGGAATTACTCCTGTATCGTGGGTGCGTTTACAAACATTTAAATTCACATACACAAACAGCCAGACCCGGAACAACTACCTGTAGGCAATACAAATATTTGTTCCGTGCGGGAATCGAACCCGCGACACGCAGCGCAACAGTCAATCGCTCAGCCACTGCGCCAACCGTGTCGTCAAAGTGTGTTTGCGGAGAAAAGTGTCACAGGTCCGTTCAGCACGGCGTCTCGTCCCGCACTGATTTATTGGGCGCCGGAGGGGTGGCTACGCGATTTGCGAGTAGCGATTACGTAAAAAAATCCATAATAAATAATTAAGAAAGTTATTGGCAAAAATAAGCCGAAGGTCCCCTCGGCATTACTTAATATAATATATTGGTGGCAATTAAAAGATCCTGTGATTGATAGTTTAGGAGAAAAATGGTAGTAAGTTACAAAAACAGAGGTCACTTTGCGTATTTATTTATGATATTTCAAATATAATTTTATTTTTTTTGAAGCGAAGAGGACATGCCTTATATTGTGTAGATTAATATATATTTTTTTGAAAAAAATTCTTGTAAGGGTTACGGAATAAAACGGTTCTAATGTATCCCAAATGAAGCCCAATTCACATAATATATCCACGCCTTAAGGGCCTTACTCTCGTTTAGTACCGTAAAACGGTCACTTTATGAAGCTTATAACTCATTAACGGTTTGGTTAGAAGGTCTGTAAAAAATATATGTTTGCTATAGATTCATGTACAGCATTTTTGAAACAGGGTTTTTTCATAAGGCTAATACTTTTGCCTTAAAAAAATATTTACCAAAACGCTATTTTGGCTAACATTTGCTTATAACTTCTAAACGGCTTTGATGTTTGGAAATATTTTTACACTGAAAAATTGATGGTTAGAGGTACTACATATTTGAAATAGCGTTTTTAAATCAATCAACAGTTGCAAAGACAATGCCCCACTTTGAGATATAGGTTCAGAGGTGCTCGGCGCGGGCGCGGGCGGCAGTCGTGCGTTAGCACTCAGACGGGGTGGCTGTGTCGCTCGCTGCTCCGCCCCGGCTATCGATCGACTACGCGCCTTTGGCTGTGTTAGTGCAAATATTTATGAACAAATTGTATCAGTATGCGTTTATAGATTAGCTCGCTGCAGAGGGCCCATTTCTATTGTAGTCCGCGTGGACGCTTTATTAGTGGTGCCATTTCTAAATACTGTTTTTGTTTACATTGTTTATTTTGTAAATATAAGATAGTTTGTAAATAAATAAAAATGCCAAAGCAAAGCAAGTCAAGAAAAATACGTTTTCTCTACGACGACGCACCGTTTTATAGATATTAGCGAAAAACTCAAAAGTGGGAATTTTTATACCCCCCACTCCGGCTCACCTCCTAGACGCGGGGACTTTTGTTTACTCCCTAAGCACTCTGAGCAACTTTCTGAAGAAATCGCTCAGGGCCCAGCTCACGCACTCTACACCTCTTTTTGGGTTATTCGTTGAGTGGACTAATAAGTATCTATCTATCTATACAAATAAATAAAATTGGAGTGTCTGTTTGTAATATTAAAATAACCGCTTCAGGCCATTTTATTTTGACTGTTTAGAAAATAACTACTTACCCACAATTAAAAAAAAAATGTTTTCAAACACCTTAATTTATAAAAAATGAGCGTTCTTAGTTGTCAATCTACGAGTATTTGCATTACTGAGTTTATTGATTAAGTACTACATTTACTACCTTCTCATATTCTTGTGCGGATTTATTTCTGTGACTGGGACTTTCACTAGCAGATAGGTGAATAAGGAGTAACTTAGGCTACTTTTATTTTAGAAAAAAAAAAGAAAATAGGTTCCCACGAAAAAAAATTAAAACCTATGAAATTAAATATTGAATAATATCCGATTCAAATAGGGAGGTTGTATACTGCGTTTATTTAGGTACTTAACCAAATGTAAATAAATCATAATAAAGAAACGGGGTATAGTTTTTTTTTATAAGTGGATCCTATACGTGAAGATTCCTTAATCTCCAATGAAATTGATTGAATAAATAATAAAATAATATACCTAGTGTTTTTGTTTTAGCCCAAGGAAATCGTTCACCAAATATTGTATATAAAAAGGCTAATACGAAAAACTAAAAATAAATAAATTAAACTAAAAATGCAAAAACGATCAAAAAGAACTAAATGGAGAAATATTAGAAGAATTTCATTAAAATTAGCATACTGTATTTCTTTACGTGGCGGTGAATAGACGACTTTTATGTGCGACTTCCATTATATTTAGAAGCGTAATTTCGCGACTCGAATAAGATGCACGATTGACTCCGCGCTCTACTGTCCGGATTCTCATTGCGTAATCACCAGGTTCGCATCTCAGTGGACGCATATATTTTGTTTTGTTATTTTTTAATTATAATGTGCTTATCTTTTGTTTTGTTATTTTTTAATTATAATGTGCATATTTTTATTTTTTTATTTTTAAAATAATTCAATAAGTAATTGTTATTTTAATAAAAACAATCATTTTTATTCCTATACTTAGTTATTTTTCTTTAGAATCTAGCTAGAGTAAGTAATATAGGTAATAAAAATAAATAAAAACGTCCACCAAGCTTGACTCGGAAGAAAAATAATATACCTATAGTGTGTTACAAAAGTATACATGTACATATAATATGTATAAGCTTACTCTTGAAAAGTTTTCTCCGATGGTTTATCTGCTGACCTGACGGATTGCTCGCCAACCATTTCTTTTTACTATAAAGAAAAAACAATAAAATTGCATTATAATTGTTACAAAAAGAAGAAAATCAACAAAAGTAATAATTACTGAAAAAAACATTTATATCAAATAAGAAAATCAACAAAAAGAATGGAAAAGTTGAGATTTGAATCCGGGCGTTAGTGACACTTTAGCGATGCACGAGACCACTAGACCAATCGAGCTGTTGTAATGTATGTTGAAATTACGCGTCTATAGATAATCTATACAAACAAAATATGGTGTGTACAAAAAAGTAGGTACTTACTTTACAATTTGTTTCGTCGAATAAGATCTCTTTATTGCCTTCCGTTTATTTTATTGTTGACCATTTTTTATACACTGATTGTTTATTTACTTATACAACTTATGAGTAAGTAGAACCGAAACAGTACAAACATTTACACCAACAACATAACTTAGAAAAAACTAGGTAATCATAAAATAAAATATAATAAACAGCTTTCATCAACAAACAGATACCAAAGTACGTACACTAGGTACCGACCCGAAATAATTGCAAGACTTCAAAGTATTTTATACGGCTACTCGCTCAACTACATAGGTACCCAGCCGCGTCAGTTTTCGCAAATGCGATCATGCTCTTTATCAATTAGAGTCTACGGAACAATTTCGTACGAAAGTATTTTTACTTTAATGGTTTGTGAAAATATTAATTGTAAACGCGATTATGCTCCTTATTCATAGAAGGTAACGGGTCAATTTCCTATGCAAGTATTTTTACTTCCAACAGGGCTTTTGAATACGCGATTGTATTTCTTATTTGTATGAAGTCATGGATCAATTTTCGATGCAGATAGAAAATACTTGAAAGTATCTCGAGCTATGGTTTTTTAAGGTGGACGTACTTTGTAGCTCTGGTACTCGATTTTGCAAGTACGACCCAATGCCTAAACGCGATTGTGCTCCATAAGTAAGAATTCAGTGTTCAATTTCCTATGCAAGTTTTTTTTCTTCCAACAGGGCTCTTGGTTGGAATAGTAGTAGAAACTTTAATCGTCTATACTCTATAAGTACGTATTTATTTGTAAAAGCGATTTTGCTCCTTATTTGTATACAGTTAAGGTTCAATTTCCTATGCAGATAGAAAATAGTTGAAAGTATCCCGAGATCTAGTTTTAGGACGTGGTTTCTTAAAGAAGTCGTACTTGTAAGCCCTGGTACACGATTTTGCAAGTACGACCCATGTCTAGTCACTGCTTTTTAGTTACTTATACTCTATGGGTCACTGACTCGCTGTCGACGTTTCGTTCGACTCGTTCGAGTTATTTATCATTAAATACAATTAATCCTTACAAATATCTTATTTCAATCGATATATAAAAACAACAGTTCCCTTTATTATTATTTATTATACATTACATCACTGTTATTAATTTTATCAAGATTTGTTTATAAATAACACAGTTACAAATTACAATTGCAACGATTTCAATTTTAATGGTTTATTTTATGATTTTTTTCTATCGAGAAAATTTACCGAAAACGTGTTTTGAACACAATGGTCCACTCATAAATATGATCAAGATTAACATATTTTTTTTTGCTGTTCTAAAATGTATACATTTGGCTAAAATATTGTTTTGCGAAGCCTATTTTGACTAAGTACAGCGCCTTAATAAGTTATCGTAAACTCTGCGAACTCAACAATAACTTTTTTTTAAATTCCACACGGACGAAGTCGCGGGTAACAGCTAGTACAAAATATATCAGCCTTGCATCCGCCATTCCCTTCTGGAATCGTAGGCAAAAATGGCGACCTACGTGCGGCATGTCTGCGCCTCTTCATATTCTTTGATCATAGTTTTAGTGTAGCGCGCCACCGCACACATTTTTACGTATTCGGGAGTAGGGCGTTTAGCTCCGCCCACATGCACAAGGACAGTGAGCCATCTTTACACCTTAAGAAGTTAATATTTGTTAAATGAGAAAATCATTTACTTAACAAATATTGAATTTCAATACGTTGATATTTAATAGTTTATTAGTGTGTACTGATATTTTCGCGAACAGATAAGCCTTATTTCAAATTGTAAAATAATAAACGCGATTTTATCCGTTCAAAGTAATTTCATTAAAAAGTGTAATAGTGTTTTTGATTTTTGTTGCGGTATAAAAGTAAATGAGTTCAGAGTTAAGAGAGCATTTTCGAGTACTTATTTGAAAAAAGTAAGTAATTCTTCGTATAATTTAGCCTAGCAATTGTAATCCGTAGTTTCTAGTCAATATGCACCTACTAGTACATTGGTTCTTATTTTATTTGTAGTGCACGTTTATTAGGGATGTAGGTACCTATGTACTTGTTCTCATCGTGAGACTCAATATGGCAAAGTCTCTGTAAATTTGTATATCTGATATCGTCAAATCAATAATGAGGCTTAGTTTAGCTATCTTTTACAAAAGTTTCTTATTTATCTCATTATTTTTATTGAAAAGGATTCAACCATCTGGCTCTCAGAAAAGGAAACTAAAATAACGAAGACTGAAGAGGCAAAATCGCTTGCTGGATCTTTATTAGAGTTGCCGCGAATACTCGCTATTATTCGGTATTCGGCATTACTCGTCATTTTTTTGATATTCGTCGAATACCGAATAATGGCTAGTATTATTCGGCATTCGGCGAATAGTCGTCGAAAATAAACTTTTAACGAACAAAAGAACTATAATCATTTTTTAAATTATTTTCCTTAATAAAACAATACACAATACCTATCTATTATTATCTGTAATATGTGCCTGTGCCTATCATATTCATGAAATTAAATTAGTAAGGCTTTTTAATTAATATTTAAAATCCAACAGAGGCAGATTGTGGTGCAAAAAAACAATTTTTTCTGCACCTTTCCAACCTTATAAGAAATTAGAAATATTTTTAATGTGTTTAATGTTTTTTTTTATGTCGAATAGTAATGTCGAGTTATTCGACTATTCGCCAAAGTGAATGGCGATTAATCGGTATTCGACTATTCGCTATAAACACTATTCGCGGCAACTCTAATCTTTATCCAATTACTTTTCGAAGGATTCTGGCGGGAATTTTAAAAAAGAGCGCTCAGATTTTTTTCTCAATTTTCTTTTTTATTAAATATTTACTAGTTTCTTGCTTAAGAGTGAATTAAAAACAATAGTAATAGGTGTACAAACTTGAAAAAATGGTGGGAAATGAGGGGGGCGGGGATAACCCGCCCTCTTCACATAAACGTCCTCGGTCCGAGGTCGGAGACGGAGGGAATGGGATGGACTGTGGTAATGGCGGCGGCGGTGAGCATTCTGACTATTCACCGTACATTAAACCTGACTATAAAAGACTTTATTCAGAAAATGCCACTTATGTAGACTTTAAAGTGTTTATTGAAGCTTCCAACAATAAGGATAGAATAGGCAATAAGAGCCCTATCTATCTCAATCATATATTCTCCAGCGAAATAAAAGGGGTGACGGCTATACAACGAATAAACGCAAATAAAATAGCAGTAATATTTAAACAGTATAATACGGCCAATAACTTTATTAACAACAGCGCTTTTCTTAACAAACATGGCTTGAAAGCATTTATTCCGGCTGCGCAAATAGAAAAAACAGGTATAATTAGATTTGTACCAGCAAACATTTCCAACAAAGAACTATACACCAAACTATCATCAATTTATGAAATAATAGCTGTAAGAAGGTTCACAAAGAAGGTAGGACAGGAGCGAGTACCACTACAAACAGTTAGCATTACTTTTCTATCGAATATTCTTCCGGACAATGAATATGATCTATTTTCATATCGAGTTTTTGAATATGTGCCCCCATTACAGCAATGTTTCCGTTGCTTTAAATTCAACCACTCTGCTAGGATATGCAATGGCAAACAAAGATGTTCCATTTGTGGAGGTGAGCATTTATATAAAGAATGTGATAGACCAACAGAGATCTGCTGTTGCAATTGCAGCGGGCCTCATCTTGCAATTTCTAGATTATGTCCAATTAAGTTAAATAAAATTTTAGAAAAGAAAAATAAGATTACTTATGCAAGTGCTACATTGACGAAACAACACATGAGTGATAACACTGAATTTCCACCTCTGCTACCTCCAAAAATGAAACCAACTACACTATTTGCGCTGTAGCATGGTGCGGGTGACAGTTTCAGTAACATTTCGTTTCACTCTTGAAAGTTGCCGCGATTTACAATTTATGACTTAATATTTCAGTTGTACCACATTCGTAATATATTAAATAATTAATAACTGTAGTAAATTAAATTAAACCCAACCAGAATGTTCTAATCAAGAAATAAAATCAAATTGAATGAAAAATTAAGCAAAGTGTTATGCGTATAACGTAACGCCATAGACGTATTTAGTGATGGGATGTACTGCTACGATGGATAGTCGATATTTTTTATAATAAAAAACGTATATTGTGCGTAGGTCAATTTTTATTTTTAAAAGGTCTAATTATACAACAGAACATTTATAGGGTAAGGTTGCTTAAAAGGTTGCTAAAAAAAAAATACATGTTATTCGTCTAAACTCATATCAGAGTCAGGAACATCTGAATTGTCACTCAATTCATCATCTGAATCTGTGACGGATATTATTAACGATGACTCAATTATGTTGTCAATATGTATGTCACGATCCCAATCAGACATAATGTCCCTTTTTGTTTTATTCACGACCTTCGACCAGTCTTCAGGTTGAACATTGTTGATGGCCTCTTGTAATAGGGCCAACATCTTATTTGCCGTAAATGGCGGCGAAGTATTATTCCTTGCGGCGTAACCTAAAAATAAACGAACTTATAAAAAAAAGTATTCAAATAATCATCAATCAGCCTAATCTAGTATCTGGTAATGTTTTTAAACTAGGTACATGCTACGATCGGAAAGCTGATTTTTTTATAAAGCTTCAAAATGGGAATTGAAATTAAAAGCATACCTTTTATTTGGGCCCAAATCAGCTCAATAGCGTTATACTGGCAATGGTAGGGTGGTAGTCGAAGGACCTGGTGGCCTTTTTCTTTTGCCATCTCGTCCAGAGCATAGGTAGGAGTTGGTGGCTTATGGCGTCGGACTAAGGCAATAAGCTCCGTCTTTAACATTTTTATATCTGCTGTAACTCCGTTTTCACTCAGCCACTTCACCAACTCGCTTTTGCGGTTGGATTGGTTTGGGGGTTTATTAACTTGCACCGAATGGTAGGGTGCGTTGTCCATTATTATGGTCATAGGCTCTTTTAAATTGTTTAATAGACCTATGAACCAATCTTTAAATTTTTCGTAATTCATCTCCTCATGATACTCCGTAGTTTTTTTTGACTTAAAAGCCAGCAAACAATCAGGGACGAATCCACTTGCTGTACCTGCGTGACAAATAATAAGGCGTTCGCCTTTGCCTTCCGGCACTTTGGTACACGATTGTGCCGTATCGTCGGTCCAACTTTTACCCACTGTGTGGTTGGCGTTTAGCCACGTTTCATCCAAAAAGACAACTTTGCTCCAATCACTTATGTTTTTGGCCTTCCTTAAAAATCTACATCTTGCTAGGGCAATGTCAGTCCTATCCATAATAATCTTTCTTTTGTTAACTTTTTTGTAAACAAAGCCAATATCTTTTATAACTTGCCGTAGCGAAGTAATACCTCCTTTGAACAAGTCAGCTTCTTTTAATGATTTTAGAAGCTTGAGCAATGTGGGTAGCTCCATTCTTCTATAATAATCATAAATATGATTTCTAATAGCAACCTTAGCAAAATCATCCAAATCTGTGATTGGCTTCACCTTGGTCCGCTTTTTGTTGGGTGTCGATAATTTATTTTCAAACATCCCATCTTGGCCAATTTTCTCACGTGTTATACGCGAAACAGTTTTTTTTGTATGCTTAGGCATGGTAATAACAACAAACTCAACAAACTTATAACAAATAACAATTTAACAAAAATGAAAACAAACAATGAAATCGTAATACGTGTCACATTAAGTCACAATATAACGCGCTTGCACTCGTACTCGCACTCACAGCATCGCACGGGTAAACAACATGGCCGCCGCGCCGATGCACCATAGAGCAAAAATGTTGTCACGAAAAAAAAAACATAAACCCGATTTTGATTATTTTATATAAGTACAAAGATAATTATGTAGCCATAAAACATTTATATTGACAAGTTTATACACGTAGCACACACGTAGTTACACTGCACAACTGAATAATACACTAATTTTCATAACAATATTAAAGAGAACTAGATTCACGCTGCGAGTATCGTTAGCGATAAAAATGAATTGCATAACCTCACATCCCTACGTGGTACTGACAAATGTCAACGTCATACGGGCAACTGTCACCCGCACCATGCTACAGCGCAAATAGTGTAACTCTGTAAATAAGTCTGTACATACATCTGTAAATAAGTCTATATCTGTAAATAATACTGTACATAGTGTAAATAAATCTAAAGATATCCCTCCTAAAGTAGACATTAAAGCCCAAATAGTTGCCAACAACGATGTACTTATGGCCCTGGTACAGACGTTGGTGGAACTGGGTAATAAGGGAGATAATACGCCTACCACCGTAAATAGTATAAAAGAAACGCTACTTAAAAATCTCAAGTAATGGATCCAAGTCACACAATATCTAAGCTACGTATTGCTCAGTATAACATTCAAAGTGCTAATAGTAAAAAACCCTTATTGATTCAATTCTTACAAAAACAAAATATTGACATTTGCTTACTTAACGAAACATGGTTTAAAGATAATAGTTTTAGAATACCCGGATATAATATTTATAATAAAAATTCCAAAAATACTCATAATGGTGTAGCAATACTGATTAAACCATACTTAAAGTACAAAGTTTTAAACACTAGATTTTATGAAGACATTCAAACTGTTGCTCTGTCTTTATCTACTGTACATGGTAGCTTGACTATTCTTTGTGTATACTGCCCTCCTTCTAGTGGACATATACGGATCAATAGGTTACGTAATATTATTAATGATCTTCCAAAGCCCATATTTGTCAGTGGTGACTTTAATGCACACCACATTGCATTTGGTTGTCTATCCACTAAGGGTAGAGGTCATGATTTATTTAATATCATTGATGACTTGGATTTATGTATTTTAAATGATGGTAATTTTACAACTGTTAACAACCCGAGACGGAATCCATCTGCAATTGATGTTAGCTTTACTAGTGCTAACCTCGCATCAATATGCGAGTGGTCTGTACATGACGATGCCATGGGCAGCTACCACTACCCAACAATAACAGAGATTTCACTACATATAGATAAATATCATATTAATCCCCCTGTAGATAGGTTTATATATAAAAAAGCAGATTGGGAAAAGTATAAAACTATTTCTAAAACAATATTCAATGATTTAGTCTTAAAACTGTATGATCCTATTTTAACCTATAATGATTTTTGTTCTCGACTGGGTACTTTAAAAGATATGACAATTCCTAAACTTAATAAACCAAATAATTTTAAAAGCAGACCTCCAGCTCCATGGTGGAATGACATTTGTGAAAAAAGTGTAATTGCCTCTTACAATGCATTGAAACTATATAGAAGTGAACCTAGTATGGAGAACTATTTAGATTATAAAAGAAAAGATGCACTTAAAAAAAGAACCATATCAGAACAAAAAAAAATAGGTTGGGGTAACTTATGTAACACATTTAATAGAACTACTCCTATAAGTAAGATTTGGAATATGCTAAAAATGTTTAAAGGTATAAGAGCTGGCAATAAATCACATAAAGATGAGTTCATTTCCCAATTTCTAGATAAATTATCTGACAACAGCAATCTAAATAATGTTAATAGTTTAGGCAATATTTTCGAATTAAATAATGATAATCTAAATTCCAAATTTTTGCTAGATCCTTTTACATGGTCTGAATTTAAAATGAGTTTGTTATCTCGGAAAGACACTACACCTGGTTTAGATGATCTCCCCTATTGTACTATTAAAAATTTAGATGAATCAGCACAAAAAATGTTTCTTAATATTCTTAATTTACTTTGGCATTGTAAATGTATTCCACAATCATGGAAAACACAATGTGTCATTCCGATACTCAAACCAGATAAACCTTCAGAGCTTGCCAGCTCTTACAGACCAATATCACTGTCTTCATGTCTAGGTAAATTATTTGAAAACATGATTAAAAATCGTTTGGATTGGTATATGGAATCTAACGGCTTCATTCCACACGTACAATATGGATTTCGTCGAGGGCGAAGTTGTGCTGACAGCTTCACTTCCTTAATTTCAGACCTGAAACATGCAAAGGATAGAAAGTCACACACTGTTTGTGTATTCCTAGATGTTCAAGGTGCTTTTGACAGTCTGGATCCAGCTATACTTGTACAAGTTATGTCTAGGTTAGGTGTGCCTGGCCAAGTATGTAAATGGATATATAATTTTTTGAATGATAGAACACTATGTAAGACATAATAATACATTGCATGGTCCAAAATGTGCATCTAGGGGTACAATGCAGGGTGCTACACTATCTCCTTTGTTATACAATATTTACACAAGTGAAATCTGTAAATTTGTTAATAGTAATGTAGATATTCTGCAGTTTGCTGATGATATTGTTATGTACAGTAGTAATTATAATTTAGAAATTACAATTGACAATATTAACAGAGCCTTGTCCCAACTATTTCACTATTACAATGATGTGCTACATTTAAAAATAAATCCCTCCAAAAGCAGTGTTATGATATTTGGAAATGAGAACACAAATTCAAAAGTAGTTTATAACAGAGAAACTATAAATCCAGTAAATTCAAAGAAATTTTTAGGCATAGTAATAGATAGGAAATTAACCTTTGAGGAACATATTAAATACATATCAAAGAATGCTCTAAAAGGTTTCAATGTAATTAAATGTCTTGCAGGTGTCTCATGGGGAGCAGACCCGAAAATATTATCAATTTTGTATAAAAGTATAGTTAGAAGTCATTTTGATTATAGTTCACTAGTGTATATAAATAGTACTCATGTAAATAAACTAGATCTATTGCAGAACAGGGCTTTGAGAACAATTTCTGGTGCAATGTGCTCTACTCCCATAAGGGCCATGGAAGTGGAGACTAAAACTATGCCATTAATTTTGAGACGCATTCTACTTGCAGAGAGATTCTATCTTAAATTAATTGCTGCAAATAACAGGAAAATAATAAACAAAATTGTACCTTCTGTAAGTAGAACTTTTGGGCCTCTAACAACAGGAGAGGATCTCTTGAATGGTAAATCCCCAACATTGTCCAAAATATTGCTGGAAACAGAAAACAGTTTTACTGGTATTAGAAAACAATGCCCATGGCCATGTTACTCCTTCTCTTATCAGTGTATTTCACATCCCGTTAAAGAATTACAAAATCCCATTAATAATAATTCAGATATGATACAGTTTTTGGCAGATAATAAGAATTATCATGTTATTTACACTGATGGCAGTAAGGGGAGTGATTATGTTCGTGCTGCTATATATGATCCACATACTAAATTCTCTCAAAGCTTTGTTCTATACAATACATGTACTATATTCACTGCTGAGGCATATGCGGTTTATCAGGCATTAATACATATTCGCCAAATTAGCAATTGTAAATACTTTTTGATTGTTTCTGATTCACTAAGTTTGATAAAAGCCCTAACTAACCTTACAGTTTCGTTTAAGTCAAATTATATTCTGTATTACATCAAAGAAATAATTTATCAATATTATCATTAGCACATAAAAATTGTATTCCTGTGGGTACCTTCTCACCGAGGTATCTCTGGCAATGAAGTAGTTGATAAAACCGCATACGAAGGTAATAATGCTATTGATGTTAGAAATGCAATGGGCATTCCTATGACTGACTTCTTGCAATGCATTAGTGAAAATATATGTAAGTTATGGTTAGAAATGTGGAAGAAAGACCAAGTCATCAAAGGAAAGTGGTATGGAAGTATTCAAGAAAGTTTACCTGTTAGACCCTGGTACAATAGATTGAAGGAAGCCAGCCGAGACTTTATCACTACGATAAATAGATTGCGCTTTGGCCATAATACTGCTCCGTCACACCTTGCTAGACTTGGCATTATTACAAGCAATACATGCCCACATTGTGAATCCCAAGAAGGAACCATTTTTTTTTTTTTTTAATGGCAATTTGCCGAAAACTACGGCAATTTCTGCCAAAGACGCATATTTAGTGATTACTCATGGGTATTTAATTTAAATATATTTATTATTAAAAAAAAAAAAACTTTTTGTGGTGAACTTTTGAGGTCTGGAACAAACACAAAACATAGAGATGTTAATAATTGTTAGTAAAATAATATAAATATGATTATTAAACATTTAATATAATACTACATAAACTTTAGACTTTAGGAATATTAACTACTTGTTAAAGTTTTATTTTGTTAGTGGAAATAAATTTAATAAAAGCACAGATAATTTGAGGGTTAGGTTAGGTTAGGTTAGGTTAGGTTCCCCCCCGGTGGGTTCCCGCATTGTCGAGGCGGGGGGGCTCAGTAGCCGTGGCTTGGACACCCACGGTGAAGCGAAGAGGAACCCGAGGAGGGGCCGCTCGTCAGGGCTTCTGCTGACAAGCCGACGACGTAGCGGCCAAAGGTAGGTTGCGGTGTCGCTTGGGTGACATCGCAACTGAGGCGGGCCGCGATGTCGTACGTACCGGAGGCATCGCGGTTGAGGGTTGGAGGCCGCGGCGGGAGAGGAGTGCCGGTATTACGGTGCGCCGCTCTCCCTACCTTCCGCGGCCTTGACGGGGTCGCCACCGTACGATGGCGGACGCGGTGGGGCTGCAGGGGAAGAGGAGTGTCGGTATTGCGTTGGCCGCTCTCCCTATCCTCTGCAGCCGAAAATTGGCAGGCGGCGGGGCCAATGTCCTGACCCGTCGCAGGGGGGACCAAGGGTGCCCAGACACGGGGTCGTCTGGCGCCCATGTGCTGGTTTGGTCCCTGGGGTGGTCACGGCGTGCTATGTGTTCTGGTGCGCCGGTGATGGGGAGTACTCCCCAGAGGAGGGTCCGGTAACGGACGGCCGCGGCGGGTTCACGGATGAGTGCTAACGCGTGCCCGTGTTCCCGCCGTAAGCGGCAGAGGAGGACACCGTGGAGTTTTAGTGGGTTAGAGTCCCACATAACTGCACTATCTCCCCGTGGTAGTGTAGTATGCATGAGCATTTCTCCACGTGAAAAAAAAAAAAAAAAAAAAAAGGTTAGGTTAGGTTCCCCCCCGGTGGGTTCCCGCATTGTCGAGGCGGGGGGGCTCAGTAGCCGTGGCTTGGACACCCACGGTGAAGCGAAGAGGAACCCGAGGAGGGGCCGCTCGTCAGGGCTTTTGCCGACAAGCCAACGACGTAGCGGCCAAAAGTAGGTTGCGGTGTCGCTTGGGCGACATCGCAACTGAGGCGGGCCGCGATGTCGTGCCTGAGGCATCGCGGCTGAGGGTTGGAGGCCGCGGCGGGAGAGGAGTGCCGGTATTACGGTGCGCCGCTCTCCCTACCTTCCGCGGCCTTGACGGGGTCGCCACCGTAAGATGGCGGACGCGGTGGGGCTGCAGGGGAAGAGGAGTGTCGGTATTGCGTTGGCCGCTCTCCCTATCCTCTGCAGCCGAAAATTGGCAGGCGGCGGGGCCAATGTCCTGACCCGTCGCAGGGGGACCAAGGGTGCCCAGACACGGGGTCGTCTGGCGCCCATGTGCTGGTTTGGTCCCTGGGGTGGTCACGGCGTGCTATGTGTTCTAGTGCGCCGGTGATGGGGAGTACTCCCCAGAGGAGGGTCCGGCAACGGACAGCCGCGGCGGGTTCACGGATGAGTGCTAACGCGTGCCCGTGTTCCCGCCGTAAGCGGCAGAGGAGGACACCGTGGAGTTTTAGTGGGTTAGAGTCCCACATAACTGCACTATCTCCCCGTGGTAGTGTAGTATGCATGAGCATTTCTCCACGGGAAAAAAAAAAAAAAAAAAAAGGTTAGGTTAGGTTCCCCCCCGGTGGGTTCCCGCATTGTCGAGGCGGGGGGGCTCAGTAGCCGTGGTTTTGAGCCCCACGGTGAAGCTAAGAGGAACCCGAGGAGGGGCCGCTCGTCAGGGCTTTTGCTACTAAGCCGACGACGTAGCGGCCAAAAGTAGGTTGCGGTGCCGCTTCGGCGGCATCGCAACTGAGGCGGGCCGCGATGTCGTAACGGGGGCGTCGCGGCTGAGGGTTGAAGGCCGCGGCGGGAGAGGAGTGCCGGTATTACGGTGCGCCGCTCTCCCTACCTTCCGCGGCCTTGACGGGGTCGCCACCGTAAGATGGCGGACGCGGTGGGGCTGCAGGGGAAGAGGAGTGTCGGTATTGCGTTGGCCGCTCTCCCTATCCTCTGCAGCCGAAAATTGGCAGGCGGCGGGGCCAATATTCTGACCCGTCACAGGGGGACCAAGGGTGCCGAGACACGGGGTCGTCTGGCGCCCATGTGCTGGTTTGGTCCCTGGGGTGGTCACGGCGTGCTATGTGTTCTGGTGCGCCGGTGATGGGGATTACTCCCCAGAGGAGGGTCCGGTAACGGACGGCCGCGGCGGGTTCACGGATGAGTGCTAACGCGTGCCCGTGTTCCCGCCGTAAGCGGCAGAGGAGGACACCGTGGAGTTTTAGTGGGTTAGAGTCCCACATAACTGCACTATCTCCCCGTGGTAGTGTAGTATGCATGAGCATTTCTCCACGTGAAAAAAAAAAAAAAAAAAAAAGGTTAGGTTAGGTTAGGTTGGGGTGCACGTTGAAAAGCCTCCTCGTGGCGCACCCTGGGCAACGACGGCTCCAATTGCCCACCAGGTTTTGGTGGACAATTGGGGCCGGCGGCTAATTTTCAACACACGGGGGAAGGTCATGGTTCCAATCACCGATCATCTTTGATTGTCGGTGAAGGGAACCGGGCTACAGACGGGCGGTCGTACGTCCACTCCTCCTCTGCTTACAGAGGGATGTGAGTGGGCGTAGACTGTGAAGGGGCGGTTCGCGCCGCAGTACCCACGAGGGCGTGGGTGGTGAGGGTGTCCATTGTCCACGCTGCGTCTGTCCGGCATCCGGCGGCAGCGTGGGGACGCCCGCGCCGGGGCGGCGATTGGTTCTGCCCAATCGTCGGCCACCCCGTAATCCTGAGTTCAGGACCGGGGGCCCGGGCCACTGAGGCTCGGGCCGCGAGGAAGACAACCTCTATAAAAAATTACCCCAATCCTAAGGTCTAGCGTGCCGAAGGGATGTATGACCGGAGGGCATCCGGTAAGCTAGCGCGAACAAGGGACCTCACCCTTTAAAAGGAACAATGAAAAAGGCTAATGGTAAAACTATTCCCCAGGCGGGTACCCTCCTACCCAAGGAGGGAGAATCCCGCCCTTCTTCGGAAGGCAGCCCCTTCGTATCTGGGGGGGGCAACACTAGCCTCGTGGGCCGGCAGACTACTGCCGACCTGCGTCAACCTGCGCTTGCCTCGCAAGAAAAGGTGCTCCGGGTTAGCCTGGAGCGCCTGTGCGACGCAAGCGAACCGCTTGCCGTCGTGGACGTCGTGGACGGCAACAAGAGCCGAGGAGGCTCCGGTCTTGGCGAGGACCGACTGTCTGGCCAGGACACGTGTGGGCGTAACCCCTTGAGGAAGCGCCCACACAGCGAGGATTTGGGGTCGACAGGGCTCTCTTCTAGCGAGGAGAATCTGTCGGCCCCCAAGGTGCCAACGGCACAGAGAGGGCGGGGTCGGGCGAGCGGAGCCACCGCTCGGTTGCCGAGCCGCGACCGAGTGGGTCGGTTCATGCCGATCTCTCGGCCCGCAACGCCAGCTCCTGTAGAGCGTGCGGCGGAGGGCGTGGAGAGTGACACCGGGCCCTCGATAGGGGACCTGAGCGAGGACTCCTCGCTGATCTCGCTGGGGTCCAATAAGGCGGAGGCGAACGCCGCAAAGCGGGCGCAGCGGAAGGCGGTGGCGGCTGATGAGGTCGGTGAAATGGCCCGACTGGCCCGAGAGCGACGCTCTGCTCTGGCGGCTACTGGAGAGAGCTTGTCGGCGGTGGCGCTCAGTCGCCAAGTTTTGGACGGCGTGGACGTCGTCCTGAAGGTTGCCACTAAGTCCGGCAGCCTGAAGGGCACGTTCACGCGCGCCCTGAAGGAGGCGGCTGATGGCATCAGGGAGGCAGTTGGGGTCCTCGTTGATCGCACGAGCTCGGAGGAGACGGCGAAGCTGTGGGAGGAGAACAGCCGTCTCCGATCCGAGCTCGAGGACCTCAAGCGGGAGCTTGCCGCGCAGAGGACGGAATGGCAGCAGAGGCGTCCTGCGGCTGCCGGTGTCGCTCCCGTCAGTGCCCCGCCACCGTCGGCTCCGTCGTTGGTCCCTGCCCCTACGCAGCATGCGGATGCGGAGATCGAGAAGATCGTTCGCATCTGCATGATGCAGTGTGGGGGCATGATGAATGCCCGGCTGCAGGGCCTAGAGTCGAGGCTCCTCCCGGCGAAGAATCTCCGGCCGCCGCTCGCTGCTGACGGGCAGAGGGAGGGGGAGCCCGCTAAGCTGGGCCCGACAGCCGGCAAACCCAAGGGGGCCCAAAAGCCCGCGGAAGGACGCGGAAAGCCCGTGGGGGGCAAGTCTGCACCCCCGCCGACCGCACCACCAGCGACCGCACCTCCTGCGACCGCACCCTCGGCGACCGCACCCCCGGCGACCGCACCCTCGGCGACCGAACCCGGGTCCACTACGGAGACCTGGACGACGGTCGTCAAGAGGGGCCGCCGTAAGAAGAGGAAGACGGCGACGACGCCACCGGAACCCGCTGGAGAACCCGCACCAAACAAGGCAAAGGGACCGCCTAGAGCCAGAGCCCCACGCTCCGCGGCTGTAGTGATTACGCTGCAGCCCGGAGCCGTCGAAAGGGGCGTCTCATATAAGGCGGTCCTTATGGAGGCCAAAGCCAAGGTCGCGTTCCCCGACCTGGGCATACCGTCCGGCCTCAGAATGAGGCCGGCGATTACGGGGGCGCGACTGCTGGAGGTGTCGGGTGCCTCTAGCGGCGAAAAGGCGGACGTCCTGGCCGCCAAGCTGCGGGAGGTCCTGAACCCGGAGGACGTTCGGGTGTCCAGGCCGATGAAGACCGCTGAACTGCGAGTCGACGGCCTGGACGACTCGACGACTCCGGCTGAGGTCGCGGCGGCCGTCGCCAAGGCCGGTGGATGTCCGCCCGGGGACGTGCGGACGGGGGACATTCGCGTCGACGCCTCCGGGCTCGGCGCGATTTGGGTGCGGTGCCCGGTGGCGGCGGCGAACAAAGTCGCCGACGCTGGGCGTCTGTTGGTGGGGTGGGTTGCGGCGAGGGTGAGGCAGCTGCAACCCAGGGCTTTGCGGTGCTACCGTTGCCTTGACATTGGGCATGTCAGGGCACGGTGCACCTCGTGCGTAGACCGCAGCGAGCTGTGCTATCGCTGCGGTCAGGCCGGCCACAAGGCGGCCCAGTGCTCCGCGGCGCCAAACTGCAGCCTCTGTACAGCTGCAGGGAGGCCCGCTGGGCACAGAGCGGGCGGAAAGGCTTGTGGCGGGCCTGCCCAAAAGGGGAAGAGAAGGGGTGCCAAGGCTGCCGGGGGCTCTTTACCCCCCCCTCAGCCTGGTCCCCCTTCGGCCGACTCCCGGCCTAGGAATGGTGCGGAGGGAATGGACTGTGCCTAATGGCGCTGTACCATTTCCTCCAGGGCAACATCAACCACTCTGCCAGAGCTCAGGATCTCTTGCTCCAGAGCATGGCAGAGTGGTCGATTCACGTGGCTGTGGTCGCCGAACCGTACTTTGTCCCCCCCAGGGATAACTGGGTGGGAGACCTGGACGGTTTGGTGGCCATCATTGGCGGGGCTCTTGCCAACCCGTCCCGAGGTCACGGCTGGGTGGCCACCCTCGTGGACGGCATTGGCACGGTTGGGGCGTATTTTTCGCCCAACAAGAGTCTCGCCGACTTCGAGAGGTTCCTTGTCGAGTTGGGTGCCGTCGTGGGCCGACTCCACCCTCGCCCGGTGCTGTTGCTGGGGGATCTCAACGCCAAATCTGCGGCGTGGGGGTCTCCGGTGACGGATGCCAGGGGCGAGGTACTGGAGGAGTGGGCGGTCACGACTGGCTTGACCGTCCTAAATCGGGGCACGGAGTACACGTGCGTGCGGCAGCGGGGTGGATCGATAGTGGACGTCTCGTTCGCTAGCCCCGCTGTCGCGAGCCGTGTCCGCGACTGGCGTGTCGCCGCGGAGGTGGAGACGTTGTCGGATCACCGCTACATCCGTTTCGACGTCTCCGCCCAGACCGCGGGCGGCCGCGGTTTACCGGCCCCGCGTGCGGACGGTCCGCGCTGGGCGCGTAAGCGCATCGACAGGGAGCTTCTCGAGGAGGCCGCTATTGTCCAGGCCTGGTTCCGGGAGTCGGCGACGAACGGACCCGTTGACGTCGAGCAGGAGGCGCTGTGGTTCCGCGGGGCGATGACGCAAATCAGCGACGCGTCCATGCCCCGGGTCCACACACAGTCAGCAAGGCGCCAGGTGTACTGGTGGACCGCCGAGATCGCGCAGCTGCGCGTCGCGTGCGTGGCGGTCAGGCGCCAGTACACCCGATACCGGAGGAGACGTCTTCGGGTCCCTGACGAAGAAGCCGCGCTGTATGAGGTGTACCGCGCGGCGAAGAGGACTCTGTGGCTGGCCATCGGCGAGGCGAAGTCGCGAGCCAGGGAGGAGATGTTGGAGACTCTAGACGGGGATCCGTGGGGGCGCCCTTATCGCGCGGTTCGAGGGAAACTTCGAGCCGCGGCGCCCCCGCTTACGGAGAGTCTCCAACCCGAGCTGCTGGAGGAGGTGGTCGCAGCCCTCTTCCCGGCGAGAGCGGAGCACACTCCGCCGCCGATGGCTTTGCCCACGGCCGCAGAGTCCACCGAAGAGAACGCCATCAGCGTCCCAGAGGTGACACAGGCAGAGATGGGGGCAGCCGTGATGAGGCTCCGGGTCAAGAACGTCGCCCCGGGGCCCGACGGGATCCACGGCTGCGTGTTAGCCCTCGCTCTGAAGGAGCTTGAGCCCCAACTGAGAGGACTCTACACAGCGTGCCTTGAGCAGGGCCAGTTTCCCACTTTGTGGAAATCTGGTCGTCTGGTCCTGCTCAGGAAGGCGGGGCGCCCTGCGGACTCGCCGTCCGCGTACCGGCCCATAGTGCTGCTAGACGAGGTGGGTAAGCTGTTCGAGCGGATAATCGCTGCCCGCCTCGTCGGCCACTTGTGCGGAGAGGGGCCGGACCTGGACGGCAGCCAGTTAGGCTTTCGGCATGGGCGCTCCACCATTCACGCTGTGTCGCGAGTGAGGGTCCTGGCGGAGGAAACGGTGGCCCGGGGCGGGGTGATGTTGGCGGTGTCCTTGGACATTTCCAACGCCTTCAACACCCTGCCCTGGAGTTGTATTCGGGAGGCACTGCGGTACCATCGGGTGCCTCCCTACCTCCGCCACATCGTTGGGGCTTATCTGTCGGAGAGGTGTGTCACCTACGTGGGACGTGATGGCGGAAACCAGCACCGCATGTCGTGCGGTGTTCCACAGGGCTCGGTCTTGGGCCCGCTCCTGTGGAACATCGGGTACGACTGGGTGTTGAGGGGCGAGCTCCAACCGGGCGTGGACCTTACGTGTTATGCTGACGACACGCTGGTCACTGCCCGGGGGAGCTCGCACAGGGAGGCAGCGTTGCTGGCGACGGCTGCGGTGTCACAGGTGGTGAGCCGCATACGTCGCCTGGGCCTGGAGGTGGCCCTCAACAAGTCGGAGGCCATGG
Source organism: Luperina nickerlii (assembly GCA_963855955.1). Lineage (NCBI taxonomy): Eukaryota > Metazoa > Arthropoda > Insecta > Lepidoptera > Noctuidae > Luperina > Luperina nickerlii. The sequence goes on along the minus strand of OY979666.1, from coordinate 27,623 downwards.
TGTTTCATGGCCCCCGGTGGGCGCCGCCGCCCGGATCACACATCGTGGTCGGGGGGGCTCGGATCGCTGTCGAGTCCACCATGAAGTATCTGGGATTGGTGCTCGACAGCCGGTGGGATTTCGGCCCCCACTTCCGGCGGCTGGCGCCCAAGTTGTTGGGCGCTGCTGGGGCGCTGTCAACGCTGCTTCCCAATCTGGGGGGCCCGAGCGCCGCCTGTAGGCGGCTCTACGTGGGGATCGTGCGATCCATGGCCCTGTATGGGGCCCCGATCTGGGCGACCGACCTGACGGCCGGTAGCATCGCAGTCCTGCGAAGGCCGCAGAGAGCGATGGCCGTCAGAGTCGTCCGGGGGTATCGCACGATCTCCTACGAGGCGGCTTGTGTACTGGCTGGATCCCCGCCCTGGGACCTGGAGGCGAAAGTACTCGCGTCACTGTACCGGTGGCGCGAGGAAGCGCGGGCGCGAGGCGAGGGGCTGACGCAGCGCCACATGGAGCTGCGTCGGTCTCAGCTTCGCGAGGTCCTGGTGGCGGAATGGCGGGACAGGCTTTCGCGCCCTACCGCCGGCCTCGGTACCATCGAGGCGGTCCGGCCAGTACTCGAGCGCTGGCTCGGGAGGAGGCACGGCTCCCTGTCGTTTCGGGTGACGCAGGTGCTCTCGGGGCATGGTTGCTTCGGGAAGTACCTGTGTCGCATTAACAGGGAGCCGGACGCCCGGTGTCACCACTGCGTCGACTGCCGGGAGGACACGGCGTGGCATACGCTGGCAGAGTGTGCCGCTTGGGAGGAGCCGCGCCGTGCCCTCATTTCAGAAGTAGGCAGTGACCTCTCGCTGCCGGCCGTGGTCGAGTCCATGGTCGACAGCGAGGAGTCCTGGGACGCGGTGGTTTCCTTCTGCGAAACGGTCGTCTCACAGAAGGAGGCTGCGGAAAGGGAGAGGGAGATCTCGTCCACTCACCCTGCCCGCAGCAGGCGCACCGGGCGTCGGCGGAGGGCGGACAACGCCCTCTTCCAGCCCCCCTAAACGGGTCCAGGGGCGACGGACTCGGGGACGTCCGTCGCCCCCCACACATCAGGACCCGAGGTGGCGGCGCGATGTGTTCCACGCGCGCCCCTCTTAGACGTCGCGGGGGGAGTCAAACACCTCACTCCCCCCCCCGACCAGACGGGGCCCGCTAAGGCGGGCCGGCACCAGCCGGGGGTTGCGGAAGGATCGTACGTTCCCGCGATCCCCGGCGTAGGTGTGAGATGGAACACCGGGGTGGTTTTTAGTCAGTAAGAGTCTGACAGACCCCGCCGCCCGCCCCAGGGCGGCGGACATCCATGAGGATTTTCCACCCCGGCAAAAAAAAAAAAAAAAAAAAAAAAAAAAAAAAAAAAAAAAAAGGTTAGGTTAGGTTAGGTTAGGTTGGCCTCCCCCCCGGTGGGTTCCCGCATTGTCGAGGCGGGGGGGCTCAGTAGCCGTGGCTTGGACACCCACGGTGAAGCTAAGAGGAACCCGAGGAGGGGCCGCTCGTCAGGGCTTCTGCTGACAAGCCGACGACGTAGCGGCCAAAGGTAGGTTGCGGTGTCGCTTGGGCGACATCGCAACTGAGGCGGGCCGCGATGTCGTACGTACCGGAGGCATCGCGGTTGAGGGTTGGAGGCCGCGGCGGGAGAGGAGTGCCGGTATTACGGTGCGCCGCTCTCCCTACCTTCCGCGGCCTTGACGGGGTCGCCACCGTACGATGGCGGACGCGGTGGGGCTGCAGGGGAAGAGGAGTGTCGGTATTGCGTTGGCCGCTCTCCCTATCCTCTGCAGCCGAAAATTGGCAGGCGACGGGGCCAATGTCCTGACCCGTCGCAGGGGGGACCAAGGGTGCCCAGACACGGGGTCGTCTGGCGCCCACGTGCTGGTTTGGTCCCTGGGGTGGTCACGGCGTGCTATGTGTTCTGGTGCGCCGGTGATGGGGAGTACTCCCCAGAGGAGGGTCCGGTAACGGACGGCCGCGGCGGGTTCACGGATGAGTGCTAACGCGTGCCCGTGTTCCCGCCGTAAGCGGCAGAGGAGGACACCGTGGAGTTTTAGTGGGTTAGAGTCCCACATAACTGCACTATCTCCCCGTGGTAGTGTAGTATGCATGAGCATTTCTCCACGTGAAAAAAAAAAAAAAAAAAAAAAAGGTTAGGTTGGCCTGGAGGTGGCCCTCAACAAGTCGGAGGCCATGGTGTTTCATGGCCCCCGGCGGGCGCCGCCGCCCGGATCACACATCGTGGTCGGGGGGGCTCGGATCGCTGTCGAGTCCACCATGAAGTACCTGGGATTGGTGCTCGACAGCCGGTGGGATTTCGGCCCCCACTTCCGGCGGCTGGCGCCCAAGTTGTTGGGCGCTGCTGGGGCGCTGTCAACGCTGCTTCCCAATCTGGGGGGCCCGAGCGCCGCCTGTAGGCGGCTCTACGTGGGGATCGTGCGATCCATGGCCCTGTATGGGGCCCCGATCTGGGCGACCGACCTGACGGCCGGTAGCATCGCAGTCCTGCGAAGGCCGCAGAGAGCGATGGCCGTCAGAGTCGTCCGGGGGTATCGCACGATCTCCTACGAGGCGGCTTGCGTACTGGCTGGATCCCCGCCCTGGGACCTGGAGGCGAAAGTACTCGCGTCACTGTACCGGTGGCGCGAGGAAGCGCGGGCGCGAGGCGAGGGGCTGACGCAGCGCCACATGGAGCTGCGTCGGTCTCAGCTTCGCGAGGTCCTGGTGGCGGATTGGCGGGACAGGCTTTCGCGCCCTACCGCCGGCCTCGGTACCATCGAGGCGGTCCGGCCAGTACTCGAGCGCTGGCTCGGGAGGAGGCACGGCTCCCTGTCGTTTCGGGTGACACAGGTGCTCTCGGGGCATGGTTGCTTCGGGAAGTACCTGTGTCGCATTAACAGGGAGCCGGACGCCCGGTGTCACCACTGCGTCGACTGCCGGGAGGACACGGCGTGGCATACGCTGGCAGAGTGTGCCGCTTGGGAGGAGCCGCGCCGTGCCCTCATTTCAGAAGTAGGCAGTGACCTCTCGCTGCCGGCCGTGGTGGAGTCCATGGTCGACAGCGAGGAGTCCTGGGACGCGGTGGTTTCCTTCTGCGAAACGGTCGTCTCGCAGAAGGAGGCTGCGGAAAGGGAGAGGGAGATCTCGTCCACTCACCCTGCCCGCAGCAGGCGCACCGGGCGTCGGCGGAGGGCGGACAACGCCCTCTTCCGGCCCCCCTAAACGGGTCCAGGGGCGACGGACTCGGGGACGTCCGTCGCCCCCCACACATCAGGACCCGAGGTGGCGGCGCGATGTGTTCCACGCGCGCCCCTCTTAGACGTCGCGGGGGGAGTCAAACACCTCACTCCCCCCCCCGACCAGACGGGGCCCGCTGAGGCGGGCCGGCACCAGCCGGGGGTTGCGGAAGTATCGTACGTTCCCGCGACCCCCGGCGTAGGTGTGAGATGGAACACCCGGGGTGGTTTTTAGTCAGTAAGAGTCTGACAGACCCCGCCGCCCGCCCCAGGGCGGCGGACATCCATGAGGATTTTCCACCCCGGATCAAAAAAAAAAAAAAAAAAAAAAAAAAGGTTAGGTTAGGTTAGGTTGGGGTGCCCTCATTTCAGAAGTAGGCAGTGACCTCTCGCTGCCGGCCGTGGTCGAGTCCATGGTCGACAGCGAGGAGTCCTGGGACGCGGTGGTTTCCTTCTGCGAAACTGTCGTCTCACAGAAGGAGGCTGCGGAAAGGGAGAGGGAGATCTCGTCCACTCACCCTGCCCGCAGCAGGCGCACCGGGCGTCGGCGGAGGGCGGACAACGCCCTCTTCCAGCCCCCCTAAACGGGTCCAGGGGCGACGGACTCGGGGACGTCCGTCGCCCCCCACACATCAGGACCCGAGGTGGCGGCGCGACGTGTTCCACGCGCGCCCCTCTTAGACGTCGCGGGGGGAGTCAAACACCTCACTCCCCCCCCCCGACCAGACGGGGCCCGCTGCGGCGGGCCGGCACCAGCCGGGGGTTGCGGAAGGATCGTACGTTCCCGCGACCCCCGGCGTAAGTGTGAGATGGAACACCCGGGGTGGTTTTTAGTCAGTAAGAGTCTGACAGACCCCGCCGCCCGCCCCAGGGCGGCGGACATCCATGAGGATTTTCCACCCCGGATCAAAAAAAAAAAAAAAAGGTTAGGTTGGGGTGCACGTTGAAAAGCCTCCTCGTGGCGCACCCTGGGCAACGACGGCTCCAATTGCCCACCAGGTTTTGGTGGACAATTGGGGCCGGCGGCTAATTTTCAACACACGGGGGAAGGTCATGGTTCCAATCACCGATCATCTTTGATTGTCGGTGAAGGGAACCGGGCTACAGATGGGCGGTCGTACGTCCACTCCTCCTCTGCTTACAGAGGGATGTGAGTGGGCGTAGACTGGGAAGGGGCGGTTCGCGCCGCAGTACCCACGAGGGCGTGGGTGGTGAGGGTGTCCATTGACCACGCTGCGTCTGTTCGGCATCCGGCGGCAGCGTGGGGACGCCCGCGCCGGGGCGGCGGTTGGTTCTGCCCAATCGTCGGCCACCCCGTAATCCTGAGTTTTCAGGACCGGGGGTCCGGGCCACTGAGGCTCGGGCCACGAGGAAGACAACCTCTATAAAAAATTACCCCAATCCTAAGGTCTAGCGTGCCGAGGGGATGTATGGCCGGAGGGCATCCGGTAAGCTAGCGCTAACAAGGGACCTCACCCTTAAAAAGGAACAAAAAATGAAAAAGACTGGTGCCAAAACAATTCCCCAGGCGGGTACCCTCCTACCCAAGGAGGGAGAATCCCGCCCTTCCTCGGAAGGCAGCCCCTTCGTATCTGGGGGGGGCAACATTAGTCTCGTGGGCCGGCAGACCACTGCCGACCTGCGTCAACCTGCGCTTGCCTCGCAAGAAAAGGCGCTCCGGGTTAGCCTGGAGCGCCTGTGCGACGCAAGCGAACCGCTTGCCGTCGTGGACAGCAACAAGAGCCGAGGAGGCTCAGGTCCTGAAAAGGACCAAGACTTGCAGGGGTGCACCTCCAAATCTCGGAGGAAGCGCCCACTAAGCAGGGACTCGGGGTCGATGGGCCTCTCCTCCAGTGAGGAGAATCTGTCGGCCCCCAAGGTGCCAACGGCACAGAGAGGGCGGGGTCGGGCGAGCGGAGCCTCCGCTCGGTTGCCGAGCCGTGACCGAGTGGGTCGCTTTGTGCCGATCTCTCGGCCCGCAACACCGGCTCCCGTAGAGCGTGCGGCGGAGGGCGTGGAGAGTGACCCCGGGCCCTCAATAGTGGACCTGAGCGAGGACTCCTCGCTGACCTCGCTGGGTTCCAATAGGGCGGAGGCGAATGCTGCCAAGCGGGCGCAAAAGAAGGCTGTCGCGGCTGACGAAGTCAGCGAGTTGGCCCGACAGGCCCGAGAGCGGCGATCCGCTCGGATGGCTGCCGGGGGCAGCGTATCGGCTGTGGCGCTCAGCCGCCAAGTTATGGACAGCGTGGATGTCGTCCTGAAGGTTGCCACCAAATCGGGCAACCTGAAGGGCACGTTCACGCGCGCCCTAAAGGAGGCGGCTGACGGGATCAAGGAGGCGGTTGAGGTCCTCCTTAGTCGCACAAGCACGGAGGAGACGGCGAAGTTGTGGGAGGAGAACAGCCGTCTCCGAGCCGAGCTGGAGGACCTCAAACGCCAGTTTGCCGCCCGGAGCGCAACTCCCCTGGCCGCTGGCACCTCTCCCGGCGCGGCCCCGGCGCTGGCCCCGTTTTCGGCTCCGTTGTCGGCCCCTGCACTTGCGGATGCGGAGGTCGAGAGGATCGCGCGCATCTGCATGATGCAGTGCGGGAGTATGGTGGGTGCCCGGTTGGAGGCCATAGAGGCGAGACTCCCGGCCGAAAACCTTCGCCCACCGCTCGCTGCGGACAGACGGAGGGAAGAGGGGCCACCAAAATCGGGGTCAAAAGCCGCCGCGGCTGGGTCGAATCAGGCCGGGAAGGAGACCAAAAAGTCCGCGCCCACCTCCCGGACGGCCGCACCCCGGGCGACCGGGACCCCACCAACCGCGCCCCCGCCGACCGCACCCCCGCGGACCGCACCCCCGGCGACACCCTCAGCGACCGCACCCGGGTCCACTACGGAGACCTGGACGACGGTCGTCAAGAGGGGCCGCCGTAGGAAGAAGACGACGGCGCCGCCACCACCGGAACCCGCTGGAGCACCGGCACCCAACAAGGCGAAGGGACCGCCTAGGATCAGAGCCCCACGCTCCGCGGCTGTAGTGATTACGCTGCAGCCCGGAGCCATCGAAAGGGGCGTCTCCTATAAGGCGGTCCTTACGGAGGCGAAAGCTAAAGTCGCGTTCCCCGACCTTGGCATACCGTCCGGCCTTAAAATGAGGCCGGCGATTACGGGGGCGCGACTGCTGGAGGTGTCGGGTGCCTCTAGCGGCGAAAAGGCGGACGTCCTGGCCGCCAAGCTGCGGGAGGTCCTGAACCCGGAGGACGTTCGGGTGTCCAGGCCGATGAAGACCGCTGAACTGCGCGTCGACGGCCTGGACGACTCGACGACTCCGGCTGAGGTCGCGGCGGCCGTCGCCAAAGCCGGTGGATGTCCGCCCGGGGACGTGCGGACGGGCGAGATTCGCGCCGACGCCTCCGGGCTCGGCGCGATCTGGGTGCGGTGCCCGGTGGCGGCGGCTAACAAAGTCGCCGACGCTGGGCGTCTGTTGGTGGGGTGGGTTGCAGCGAGGGTGAGGCAGCTGCAACCCAGGGCACTGCGGTGCTACCGTTGCCTTGACATTGGGCATGTCAGGGCACGGTGCACCTCGTGCGTAGACCGCAGCGAGCTGTGCTATCGCTGCGGTCAGGCCGGCCACAAGGCGGCCCAGTGCTCCGCGGCGCCAAACTGCAGCCTCTGTACAGCTGCAGGGAGGCCCGCTGGGCACAGAGCGGGCGGAAAGGCTTGTGGCGGGCCTGCCCAAAAGGGGAAGAGAAGGGGTGCCAAGGCTGCCGGGGGCTCTTTACCCCCCCCTCAGCCTGGCCTCCCTTCGGCCGACTCCCGGCCTAGGAATGGTGCGGAGGGAATGGACTGTGCCTAATGGCGCTGTACCATTTCCTCCAGGGCAACATCAACCACTCTGCCAGAGCTCAGGATCTCTTGCTCCAGAGCATGGCAGAGTGGTCGATTCACGTGGCTGTGGTCGCCGAACCGTACTTTGTCCCCCCCAGGGATAACTGGGTGGGAGACCTGGACGGTTTGGTGGCCATCATTGGCGGGGCTCTTGCCAACCCGTCCCGAGGTCACGGCTGGGTGGCCGCCCTCGTGGACGGCATTGGCACGGTTGGGGCGTATTTTTCGCCCAACAAGAGCCTCGCCGACTTCGAGAGGTTCCTTGTCGAGTTGGGTGCCGTCGTGGGCCGACTCTACCCTCGCCCGGTGCTGTTGCTGGGGGATCTCAACGCCAAATCTGCGGCGTGGGGGTCTCCGGTGACGGATGCCAGGGGCGAGGTGCTGGAGGAGTGGGCGGTCACGACTGGCTTGACCGTCCTAAATCGGGGCACGGAGTACACGTGCGTGCGGCAGCGGGGTGGATCTATAGTGGACGTCTCGTTCGCTAGCCCCGCTGTCGCGAGCCGTGTCCGCGACTGGCGTGTCGCCGCGGAGGTGGAGACGTTGTCGGATCATCGATACATCCGTTTCGACGTCTCCGCCCAGACCGCAGGCGGCCGCGGTTTACCGGCCCCGCGTGCGGACGGTCCGCGCTGGGCGCGTAAGCGCATCGACAGGGAGCTTCTCGAGGAGGCCGCTATTGTCCAGGCCTGGTTCCGGGAGTCGGCGACGAACGGACCCGTCGACGTCGAGCAGGAGGCGCTGTGGTTCCGCGGGGCGATGACGCAAATCAGCGACGCGTCCATGCCCCGGGTCCACACACAGTCAGCAAGGCGCCAGGTGTACTGGTGGACCGCCGAGATCGCGCAGTTGCGCGTCGCGTGCGTGGCGGTCAGGCGCCAGTACACCCGATACCGGAGGAGACGTCTTCGGGTCCCTGACGAAGAAGCCGCGCTGTATGAGGTGTACCGCGCGGCGAAGAGGACTCTGTGGCTGGCCATCGGCGAGGCGAAGTCGCGAGCCAGGGAGGAGATGTTGGAGACTCTAGACGGGGATCCGTGGGGGCGCCCTTATCGCGCGGTTCGAGGGAAACTTCGAGCCGCGGCGCCCCCGCTTACGGAGAGTCTCCAACCCGAGCTGCTGGAGGAGGTGGTCGCAGCCCTCTTCCCGGCGAGAGCGGAGCACACTCCGCCGCCGATGGCATTGCCCACGGCCGCAGAGTCCACCGAAGAGAACGCCATCAGCGTCCCAGAGGTGACACAGGCAGAGATGGGGGCAGCCGTGATGAGGCTCCGGGCCAAGAACGTGGCTCCGGGGCCCGACGGGATCCACGGCTGCGTGTTAGCCCTCGCTCTGAAGGAGCTTGAGCCCCAACTGAGAGGACTCTACACAGCGTGCCTTGAGCGGGGCCAGTTTCCCACTTTGTGGAAATCTGGTCGTCTGGTCCTGCTCAGGAAGGCGGGGCGCCCTGCGGACTCGCCGTCCGCGTACCGGCCCATAGTGCTGCTAGACGAGGTGGGTAAGTTGTTCGAGCGGATAATCGCTGCCCGCCTCGTCGGCCACTTGTGCGGAGAGGGGCCGGATCTGGACGGCAGCCAGTTCGGCTTTCGGCACGGGCGCTCTACCATTCACGCTGTGTCGCGAGTGAGAGTCCTGGCGGAGGAAGCAGTGGCCCGGGGCGGGGTGATGTTGGCGGTGTCCTTGGACATATCCAACGCCTTCAACACCCTGCCCTGGAGTTGTATTCGGGAGGCACTGCGGTACCATCGGGTGCCTCCCTACCTCCGCCACATCGTTGGGGCTTATCTGTCGGAGAGGTGTGTCACCTACGTGGGACGTGATGGCGGACACCAGCACCGCATGTCGTGCGGTGTTCCACAGGGCTCGGTCTTGGGCCCGCTCCTGTGGAACATCGGGTACGACTGGGTGTTGAGGGGCGAGCTCCAACCGGGCGTAGACCTTACGTGTTATGCTGACGACACGCTGGTCACTGCCCGGGGGAGCTCGCACAGGGAGGCAGCGTTGTTGGCGACGGCTGCGGTGTCACAGGTGGTGAGCCGCATACGTCGCCTGGGCCTGGAGGTGGCCCTCAACAAGTCGGAGGCCATGGTGTTTCATGGCCCCCGGCGGGCGCCGCCGCCCGGATCACACATCGTGGTCGGAGGGGCTCGGATCGCTGTCGAGTCCACCATGAAATACCTGGGATTGGTGCTCGACAGCCGGTGGGATTTCGGCCCCCACTTCCGGCGGCTGGCGCCCAAGTTGTTGGGCGCTGCTGGGGCGCTGTCAACGTTGCTTCCCAATCTGGGGGGCCCGAGCGCCGCCTGTAGGCGGCTCTACGTGGGGATCGTGCGATCCATGGCCCTGTACGGGGCCCCGATCTGGGCGACTGACCTGACGGCCGGTAGCATCGCAGTCCTGCGGAGGCCACAGAGGGCGATGGCCGTCAGGGTCGTCCGGGGGTATCGCACGATCTCCTACGAGGCGGCTTGTGTACTGGCTGGATCCCCGCCCTGGGACCTGGAGGCGAAAGTACTCGCGTCACTGTACCGGTGGCGCGAGGAAGCGCGGGCGCGGGGCGAAGGGCTGACGCGGCGCCATATGGAGCTGCGTCGGTCTCAGCTTCGCGAGGTCCTGGTGGCGGAATGGCGGGACAGGCTTTCGCGCCCTACCGCCGGCCTCGGTACCATCGAGGCGGTCCGGCCAGTACTCGAGCGCTGGCTCGGGAGGAGGCACGGCTCCCTGTCGTTTCGGGCGACGCAGGTGCTCTCGGGGCATGGTTGCTTCGGGAAGTACCTGTGTCGCATTAACAGGGAGCCGGACGCCCGGTGTCACCACTGCGTCGACTGCCGGGAGGACACGGCGTGGCATACGCTGGCAGAGTGTGCCGCTTGGGAGGAGCCGCGCCGTGCCCTCATCTCAGAAGTAGGCAGTGACCTCTCGCTGCCGGCCGTGGTCGAATCCATGGTCGACAGCGAGGAGTCCTGGGACGCGGTGGTTTCCTTCTGCGAAACTGTCGTCTCGCAGAAGGAGGCTGCGGAAAGGGAGAGGGAGATCTCGTCCACTCACCCTGCCCGCAGCAGGCGCACCGGGCGTCGGCGGAGGGCGGACAACGCCCTCTTCCGGCCCCCCTAAACGGGTCCAGGGGCGACGGACTCGGGGACGTCCGTCGCCCCCCACACATCAGGACCCGAGGTGGCGGCGCGCGATGTGTTCCACGCGCGCCCCTCTTAGACGTCGCGGGGGGAGTCAAACACCTCACTCCCCCCCCTGACCAGACGGGGCCCGCTGCGGCGGGCCGGCACCAGCCGGGGGTTGCGGAAGGATCGTACGTTCCCGCGACCCCCGGCGTAGGTGTGAGATGGAACACCGGGGTGGTTTTTAGTCAGTAAGAGTCTGACAGACCCCGCCGCCCGCCCCAGGGCGGCGGACATCCATGAGGATTTTCCACCCCGGGAACAAAAAAAAAAAAAAAAAAAAAAAAAAAAAAGGTTAGGTTAGGTTAGGTTAGGTTCCCCCCCGGTGGGTTTCCGCATTGTCGAGGCGGGGGGGCTCAGTAGCCGTGGCTTGGACACCCACGGTGAAGCTAAGAGGAACCCGAGGAGGGGCCGCTCGTCAGGGCTTCTGCTGACAAGCCGACGACGTAGCGGCCAAAGGTAGGTTGCGGTGTCGCTTGGGCGACATCGCAACTGAGGCGGGCCGCGATGTCGTACGTACCGGAGGCATCGCGGTTGAGGGTTGGAGGCCGCGGCGGGAGAGGAGTGCCGGTATTACGGTGCGCCGCTCTCCCTACCTTCCGCGGCCTTGACGGGGTCGCCACCGTTAGATGGCGGACGCGGTGGGGCTGCAGGGGAAGAGGAGTGTCGGTATTACGTTGGCCGCTCTCCCTATCCTCTGCAGCCGAAAATTGGCAGGCGGCGGGGCCAATGTCCTGACCCGTCGCAGGGGGGACCAAGGGTGCCCAGACACGGGGTCGTCTGGCGCCCACGTGCTGGTTTGGTCCCTGGGGTGGTCACGGCGTGCTATGTGTTCTGGTGCGCCGGTGATGGGGAGTACTCCCCAGAGGAGGGTCCGGTAACGGACGGCCGCGGCGGGTTCACGGATGAGTGCTAACGCGTGCCCGTGTTCCCGCCGTAAGCGGCAGAGGAGGACACCGTGGAGTTTTAGTGGGTTAGAGTCCCACATAACTGCACTATCTCCCCGTGGTAGTGCAGTATGCATGAGCATTTCTCCACGATAAAAAAAAAAAAAAAAAAAAAAAAAAAAGGTTAGGTTAGGTTAGGTTAGGTTAGGTTCCCCCCCGGTGGGTTTCCGCATTGTCGAGGCGGGGGGGCTCAGTAGCCGTGGCTTGGACACCCACGGTGAAGCTAAGAGGAACCCGAGGAGGGGCCGCTCGTCAGGGCTTCTGCTGACAAGCCGACGACGTAGCGGCCAAAGGTAGGTTGCGGTGTCGCTTGGGCGACATCGCAACTGAGGCGGGCCGCGATGTCGTACGTACCGGAGGCATCGCGGTTGAGGGTTGGAGGCCGCGGCGGGAGAGGAGTGCCGGTATTACGGTGCGCCGCTCTCCCTACCTTCCGCGGCCTTGACGGGGTCGCCACCGTACGATGGCGGACGCGGTGGGGCTGCAGGGGAAGAGGAGTGTCGGTATTACGTTGGCCGCTCTCCCTATCCTCTGCAGCCGAAAATTGGCAGGCGGCGGGGCCAATGTCCTGACCCGTCGCAGGGGGGATCAAGGGTGCCCAGACACGGGGTCGTTTGGCGCCCATGTGCTGGTTTGGTCCCTGGGGTGGTCACGGCGTGCTAGGTGTTCTGGTGCGCCGGTGATGGGGAGTACTCCCCAGAGGAGGGTCCGGTAACGGACGGCCGCGGCGGGTTCACGGATGAGTGCTAACGCGTGCCCGTGTTCCCGCCGTAAGCGGCAGAGGAGGACACCGTGGAGTTTTAGTGGGTTAGAGTCCCACATAACTGCACTATCTCCCCGTGGTAGTGTAGTATGCATGAGCATTTCTCCACGTGAAAAAAAAAAAAAAAAAAAAGGTTAGGTTAGGTTGGTTGCGGTGCCGCTTGGGCAGCATCGCAACTGAGGCGGGCCGCGATGTCGTATCGGGGGCATCGCGGCTGAGGGTTGGAGGCCGCGGCGGGAGAGGAGTGCCGGTATTACGGTGCGCCGCTCTCCCTACCTTCCGCGGCCTTGACGGGGTCGCCACCGTAAGATGGCGGACGCGGTGGGGCTGCAGGGGAAGAGGAGTGTCGGTATTGCGTTGGCCGCTCTCCCTATCCTCTGCAGCCGAAAATTGGCAGGCGGCGGGGCCAATGTCCTGACCCGTCGCAGGGGGACCAAGGGTGCCCAGACACGGGGTCGTCTGGCGCCCATGTGCTGGTTTGGTCCCTGGGGTGGTCACGGCGTGCTATGTGTTCTAGTGCGCCGGTGATGGGGAGTACTCCCCAGAGGAGGGTCCTGCAACGGACAGCCGCGGCGGGTTCACGGATGAATGCTAACGCGTGCCCGTGTTCCCGCCGTAAGCGGCAGAGGTGGACACCGTGGAGTTTTAGTGGGTTAGAGTCCCACATAACTGCACTATCTCCCCGTGGTAGTGTAGTATGCATGAGCATTTCTCCACGTGAAAAAAAAAAAAAAAAAAAAAAAAAAAGGTTAGGTTAGGTTAGGAGAGTCTGACAGACCCCGCCGCCCGCCCCAGGGCGGCGGACATCCATGAGGATTTTCCACCCCGGATCAAAAAAAAAAAAAAAAAAAGGTTAGGTTAGGTTAGGTTAGGTTAGGTTAGGTTCCCCCCCGGTGGGTTCCCGCATTGTCGAGGCGGGGGGGCTCAGTAGCCGTGGCTTGGACACCCACGGTGAAGCGAAGAGGAACCCGAGGAGGGGCCGCTCGTCAGGGCTTTTGCTGACAAGCCGACGACGTAGCGGCCAAAGGTAGGTTGCGGTGTCGCTTGGGCGACATCGCAACTGAGGCGGGCCGCGATGTCGTACGTACCGGAGGCATCGCGGTTGAGGGTTGGAGGTCGCGGCGGGAGAGGAGTGCCGGTATTACGGTGCGCCGCTCTCCCTACCTTCCGCGGCCTTGACGGGGTCGCCACCGTACGATGGCGGACGCGGTGGGGCTGCAGGGGAAGAGGAGTGTCGGTATTGCGTTGGCCGCTCTCCCTATCCTCTGCAGCCGAAAATTGGCAGGCGGCGGGGCCAATGTCCTGACCCGTCGCAGGGGGGACCAAGGGTGCCCAGACACGGGGACGTCTGGCGCCCATGTGCTGGTTTGGTCCCTGGGGTGGTCACGGCGTGCTATGTGTTCTAGTGCGCCGGTGATGGGGAGTACTCCCCAGAGGAGGGTCCGGCAACGGACAGCCGCGGCGGGTTCGCGGATGAGTGCTAACGCGTGCCCGTGTTCCCGCCGTAAGCGGCAGAGGAGGACACCGTGGAGTTTTAGTGGGTTAGAGTCCCACATAACTGTACTATCCCCCCGTGGTAGTGCAGTATGCATGAGCATTCCTCCACGATAATAAAAAAAAAAAAAAAAAAAAAAAAAAAAAAAAAAAAAAAAAAAAAAAAAAAAAAAAGGTTAGGTTAGGTTAGGTTAGGTTAGGTTAGGTTAGGTTAGGTTAGGTTAGGTTAGGTTAGGTTAGGTTCCCCACCGAAGTGATCCCCACGTTGTCGTCGTGGTGGGGCTTGCGTGTCCCGATCCTGGATCTCGCTTTGAGGTTCAGGTGAGGGGCATTACCAAGAGGGACACAGGGAGGGTTCGCTCCTGCTCCGTCGACGCTCGTCGACCAGGCAAGAACGCGGCCGCCGCCGCTGAGGTGCAGGCGCACCGAAGCGGCGTTCGTTTGTCTCCTCGTTCATCGAGGAGCAAACCTTTCGGCGGGTCCGCTGAGTCGGGTTGGCCGGACAGCGGACGGAGGCATGTTTAATGCCGCCGCCGGGGGCTTGGCTTAACCGCCTGGCCCAGAGGAAGGACACCTCTAAGATAAAAAACCACCCAATCCCAAGTTTTGGGAGCGCGGCGAGGGGATGAATGGCCGTTGGGAGAACGGTTGTTAGCGCTCCCACCTGTTGGTACCTCCCGCCCCCAACAGTATATAGGGCTACGTTTAAGGGTATGGAGCCACTGCCCGCGAAGGACCCCAATAATTGCTTCCATTCTCGTGGGACTAAAATGGATAAAACTAATTTAAAAAACACAACAAAAGACGTTGAAGGAGAGAAAGTACTTCGTGTACTTGTGGAGAGGATTGGAGGTGCGCTCTCGGACTCGGACTCTGCGTCGAGTCTGATGACCGTCGCAAGCGCTGCGAGTTCCAACTCAAAGCGCCCGAGCAAGCGCCCTCGTAGTGGTACGGACTCGGGGTCGGATTCGGCCCTGAGTGATGCTTCGGTACCGGCTGCCAAGGTCGGTGTCAAAAAAGGCGGGAGAGGTAGGCCGGTGTCGACGGGCAAGTACGTTGGCATCGGCTTGTCCAGGCGCGAGGTTGCGGCTGCCAAGAAGGCTGCAGCCGACGCCGACAAACAAGCGGAGGATGAGCGGCAGATTGCGGCTCTGACAAAAAGGGTGACGGAAGGGAGGGTCACCCGCCTGTCGGAGTCGTCTTCTGTTGCCTCTGACATGGTCGTCGAGGCGGAAGACCTACCTGCTTCCGACCTCAACCAAAGATTGGTTGATGCCGTGGCTGCCATCAAGAGGGTCCAAAAGGTATCGAAGGGCCTCAGTGGCGTAAGCCAGAAGGCACTCAAAGAGGCTACGGCCTCGATACTGGAGAGTGCCGAGGTGCTACTCAGCCGCACCTCCAGCGAAGAGGCGGCTTTATTAACGGCCCAAAATGTTAAGTTGGCGGCCCAAATGGCGGAACTCCGCAAGGAGTACGAGGAGCTCAAGGCGGAGATGGCGTCCTTCCGCCGCGAGCACCTCCGGAAGGAGTTGGGCTCGCCACAGCCGCAGCAGCAGCCACAGCAGCAGCCGACACAGCAGCCGACACAGCAGCAGCCGCCACCAGAGTCGGAGTTGGTTCGCCTGGTCCGTCAGGAGCTGGCGAGCCTAAGCGCCCGATTCTCGGTGCTAGAGGGGAGGATCTTACGCCCTCCCCTAGCTGCAGACCAACGCAGCGCACCGGCGCCGTCTTATGCGGCCAAAGCCGCAGCGCCTCGTGCCGAACAGCAACAGCAACAGGCACAAGCGGCTGCTGCGGCTATAACGGAGAAGACACCCCCCATAGGCTCGTCTCAAGATGGGGCGAATGGGGAAAAAAAGAAAAAAAAGAAGAAGAAGAAGAAAAACAAAAACAACCAGTCGGGTGTAGCGGCTAACTCTACAAAGCCGCCAACACAATCCATGAACCAGGGCGACCCTAAATCCGCCTCTTCTCAGAAGGAGGCGGAATGGACAACTGCGGGCGCCAAGCAAAACAATAAAAAGGCGCGCCGCAAGGCCAGGCGACATGCCCAAAAGGCGAAGACGGCGGCCCAAGCACAGGCTGCGCGACTCCGTGCCCCACGATCAACGGCTGTGGTTCTGACGCTGCAGCCGGGGGCGGAGGAGCGCGGTCAGACATATGCCGGGATCCTCGCAAAGGCAAAAGCCGAAATATCCTTGAGTGATCTCGGCATAACGGGCCTCCGGTGCAAGCCTACGGCTACCGGAGCCCGGCTTCTGGAGATTTCGGGGGCTACAAGTGCCCCCAAAGCAGACGCCCTTGCCGAAAGGCTAAGGGCGTCTCTCGGAACCGACGACGTCAGAGTGTCCAGGCCCACTAAGTGTGCAGATTTGCGAATCTCGGGCCTGGACGACTCTGTCACCTCAGATGAAGTCGCCGCTGCCATCTCGAAGGCCGGCAACTGCCCGCCAGAACAAGTCAAGGCGGGCACAATCCGTAGGGGTGTCTCTGGCCTCGGGACAGTGCAAGTGAGCTGCCCCGTAGCGGCGGCCAATAAACTTAAGGAGGGCAGAAGGCTGCTGGTAGGATGGGTCTCGGCGCAGGTGACGCTCCTGACGCCCAAGCCCTTGCGGTGCTATCGTTGTCTCGAGCCGGGACACGTGGGTGTACGGTGCACCGCGGGGGTCGACCGCAGCCGACTGTGCTTCCGCTGCGGTCAACCGGATCATAAAGCTGGCTCTTGCACAGCCGCGCCGCACTGCGTACTCTGTGCGGCATCCGGCAAGCCAGCCGATCACCGGACCGGGACTAAGGCCTGCGCCAGGCCTACAAAGAAGAGCTCCGGGGCCAAGACACAGCCGATTCATCCGTCGGCTTCTACGGACACATCGATGGAGGCAACCGGTTCCTCGCAACCGGCTCACCCACCGGCTGCGGCAGCAGATCCGCCGGGGACTGGGGAGGAGGAGACAACAATGGATACCCAATAATGGCCCCAGGTCATCTATGTCTCCTCCAAAGCAACATAAACCACTGCGCCAGAGCTCAGGATCTCTTGCTCCAGAGCATGGCGCAGTGGTCCATCGATGTGGCAGTCGTCGCCGAGCCGTATTTTGTGCCGCCCAGGGATGACTGGGTGTGCGATACTAGCGGCTCGGTGGCGATTGTAAGGAGATCTGCCGTGGACACCCCGCTCTTTGAAGCCGTCACCCGGGGGCGGGGCTATGTTGCGGCAGTTTGGGGCGATATTATGGTCGCGGGGGTGTATTTCGCCCCCAGCCTATCTCTCGCTGACCTCGAGGTGGTCATCTCAGATTTGGGCACGGTCGTCAGTCGTAGTCGTCCTCGTCCCGTTCTCGTTTTGGGGGACTTCAATGCCAAGTCTGCGGCATGGGGTTCCCCGACAACTGATGTGCGGGGCGAGTTGGTGGAGGAGTGGGCGGTCGAGCAGGGCCTGCTTCTTCTGAACCGGGGTTGCGTGCAGACATGCGTGCGACAGTGGGGCGGGTCAATAGTGGACCTCACGTTCGCTAGCCCCGCTCTCGCGCGCCGTGTCCATGGCTGGCACGTAGTGGAGGACGTGGAGACGCTGTCGGATCACAGATACATCCGATTCAGTGTCTCCACCCACACCTCGGTCGTGCCGGTCCAAGCAGCCCCGGTGGGCGCTGGAGACGGTCCGCGTTGGGCAACGAAGCGGCTGGACAGGGAGGCTCTCCTGGAGGCCTCTATCGTGCAGGCCTGGTTGGATGCTCCCGACAGGCCTGTCGACATTGAGGAGGAGGCGGAGTGGTTCCGGGAGAGCATGTCGCACATCTGCGACGCTGCGATGCCCCGAGTCCGGCCGGTACCATCCAGGCGCCAGGTGTACTGGTGGTCGCAGCAAATTGCGCACTTGCGCATCGTCTGCGTTGAGAGGAGACGCCAGTATGCCAGGTGCCGAAGAAGACGCCGCCGCTCCCCGTCAGCGGTGGCCACCGAGGCGGAACTATACCAGAGCTACAGGGAGGCGAAGAGCGCTCTCCAGTTAGCTATCGTGAGGGCAAAGTCATTGGCCCGCGAAGAACTGCTGGAGACTCTGGATCGAGATCCGTGGGGACGCCCCTACCGTATGGTGAGGGGCAAGATGCGCCAGTGGGC